>CM075673.1:152146666-157146666 GCA_037962975.1 Clitoria ternatea
AGGTCTGTTTAATGTCTTAAATGCTTTAGGAATTTATTTTATTCAAGAAAAAATAAGTTCTGGTAAGACAAATTACTTACTTGAGGATGATCCTATCAAACCTCTAAGAAAGGAAATACTGAAGAAATCCTAGTGGATAAAGATACTAGAGAAGAATTTAAGAGCCAAGGAACTTGTAACATATAACATCATGTAGTTCCTAGCCCCACCCTTTAGAAATTGAGAGCCTTTGTCTTATCTACCCAACCTTCCTACCTCACTCTTTATCCCTTATGTTTCTAATGAATTTGGGTTATTTAGATCCTTAGTTAGGATTCCTAAGGATTACAAGAATGATGGAAGTTCAAAGCACAAGGAACCCATTTCTCTAATAGAAAAATCTTAAAATGCTATTCTACTTTTAAAGCTGGAAGAGCTCAATAGAGGTCAAAAACTATTGATGTAAGGGGTACCCCTACTACAATAAAGCTTTTACAAGTTTCTTGTAAATCATCTTGAAATTTAGCAACGATTGACCAAATAAGTTATGCAACCAAGGGAACTTGAACCCCTAGCCCTAAATCCTGACCTATTTCTGATATTGCCTTATTGAATCTTGGAGCCTTTTGTTGATGCCAATAAGAGCAGGGAAAAATAGAAAGTGATGGTTCAGAGTTAGACTTAGAGTAAGAGGGGTTGAATAAGCCTTAAACTCTTTTTACGAAAATTGAACCTTTAAAACACAGGTAATTAGACTTTAGAGAAGCTAGGAAGGAAAAGAATGAAGACCAAAGATTTATATTGGTTCATTTTCAACACAGAAGCTACGTCTAGTTCCTTCTAACTTGAAGGGTTTCCACTATTGTAAAATCTCATTTACAATAACAGCACTAGAATCAGCTTTCTAGACTTCTTGACAGGCAACTTAACTTTGTCACTTTTCCTTTTGGGGGCTAGCTTGGCTGGTTTAGGATCAAACTTTTTTTTCTTCAAGTCTGTTGGGGCAAACCTTTTCTTTTGAGGTGGAGTTGAAATGGTCCTTTCCAAGGTTTGATCCAGTAAAGGTGAGAATGTTGGAAGCTTACTTACCAGGGATAAGGACTGAATCAGATCACTCAAGTATGAGTTTACATATTCTCCAGTACAAACACTTTCATCAGAACAACTGGGTAAGGAATCTTATTTTACTTCTTCCCTACAGATGAAATGAGATAGGTCATGATGACATTTGGCAGACTTACTTTCTCCTTCATGAGCATATGATACATGTAAAATTTGTCAAGCTTGTTAACAATGCCCTTAACACTCTTCCTAGGACAGAACACCTACTTTATAAGAAGGTGAAATGAGGTTTTCGGAAACAAACTTAGTTGGGTGAGTGCTACCATACAACAGTTTGTTGACATCCAGAGAGGTGATCACTTCGAACTTGAAGTCATCAGTGTATACATTGCCAATGGAGGGGGCAGACAGTAACTGTTGCAATGACGTCCTCAGAAATTTCAATATTCTTCCCTTTGAGTTTCCCTATTATAACAAACTTAAATTTGTCCATTGAGATTCTTCTCTAGAAGTCCAACACTGGGGAGGGAGAGTAGGGCTCCTTGTCTAAGCAAAAACGTGTCGATCTGATTCCATTTTACTCAACAGTAATATCTCTTCCATCAAGTTTGTACTGCTCTGGGTGGAAGAAGGAAGACTCCACGATGTCTCCAACAGAGAGCTTGGAAGCCATGATAGATGCTCAAAGAAGAAGGAGAGATGAAGAGTTTAGGGTTTAAGGAAATGAAAAGGTTTTAGAGAAAAATGACTCTTAAGAGTAGAAAGGCTTGAAAAGTTTTTGGAAGGTGGGAAATAAAGTGAAAAGTTATATATTTAAAAAGGTAACCATTGTCCACTAGTGGGGAGAGAGAAAAATGGTTCATGTGGCAGTTACATAAAAGGTATTAACTGCTGCCATGTAGTACGTTTTAAAGTTAATGACAATAAAACGTGACACTTTTTCAGTTAACACGAATCCCAAAATATTTTAACATTTTTCTTCTTAGCATAAAATATAAGCATATAATTATAAGTTTAGACATATCAAGCAACTAAGCACACAACATCAAACCTAGACCTTTCATCCATGCACTTAGAATTTTTAAGTAAAGTAAATCAACATTCTAAACAGACATTTTCAAGAAACATTTCTTAAATTTAAATTATACTTGATAAAAGCAAACCTGACCCCACCCAAAGGCTTTGTAAGGATGTTTGCCCATTGATAGTCTGTGTCCACAAGCTTCATGTCCAAAATCCCTTTTTGTACATAGTCTCTGATGAAGTGATACTTCACCTCTATGTGTTTTGCTTTGGAATGCTGGATAGGATTCTTGGAGAGATTTATTGCACTTGTACTGTCACAGAATACAAGAATCTCTTCTTATTTGATTGAATAATCTTCAATTTGATACTTTACCCAAAGAAGTTGAGAGCAACAACTTTCTGTAGACATATACTTAGCCTCTATTGTTAAGAGTGCAATTGAATTTTGCTTTTTGCTTCCCCAAGAATTTAGACTTTTGCCAAGAAAATGGCATCCACCACTTATGTTTTTTTTGTCTGCTCTATCTCCTACAAAATCTGTATCACAATATCCTGATAGACAAAAGGAGTCTGTTCTTTTGTAGAACAACCCAAGGTTAGTGGTTCCAATAAGATATCTCAATCCTCTTCACTGTGGACAAATGTAATTCCTTAGGGTCTGATTGATATCTTACATATATGCAAACACTAAACATTATATCTGGTCTGCTAGATGTGAGATACAACAGTGAACCTATCATTCCTCTATACAGGGTCTGATCCATTGATGTACCAGACTAATTATGCAATTTGGATGCATGGGAGTGCTCATGGGCTTAGCAACAACCATTTTAAACTTTTTAAGAAACTCCTTGGTGTACTTCTATTCATGGATAAAAATATTGCTATCATCAGTCTGTTTAATTTGCAAGCCTAGGAAGAATTGAAGTTCTCCCATCATACTCATTTCAAACTCAACTTGCATCATTTCAGAAAATTCTTTGTAGAGACTTACATCAATAGTACCAAAAACGATATCATCCATATAAATTTACATAATTACAAAGTTCTTATGTGAGTTTTTTCTAAACAGTTATATCTAATTTTCCTCTTGTAAAGCCTTTTGAAATAAAAATGGTACTAAGCGTGTCATACCAAGTTCTAAGGGCTTGTTTCAAACCATACAGTGATTTACTAAGTTTAAAAACATGATTTAGAAAAGATATATCTTCAAAACCAAGGGGTTGTTTCACATAAACTTCTTCTTCAATAAACTCATTCAGAAAAGCATTTTTAACATCCATCTAATATAATGTAATTCCTTTAAAAGCAGCAAATGCAACAAGTATCCTTATAGCATCAAGTATGGCTACAAGAGCAAAAGTTTTAATGAAATCTATACCTTCTTGCTGATTGTGGCCTTGTGCTACAAGTTTGGCTTTGTTTCTGACTACCTTTCCATCCTCATCTAGCTTACTTCTGTAAACCCATTTTGTTCCAATTATGCTTTTGTTTTTCGGTCTTAGGTCAAGGCTCAAGACCTTATTTCTCTCAAACTGGTTCAGTTCCTCTTACATGGAAATGATCTAGTCAGTGTCCTCCAAGGCTTCCGTAATAGATTTTGGTGCTAGTTCTGAAACCAGAGCAATGATGGATTGATTAAGAAGTATGGATTTGGTCTTAACTCCAGCAGCTTGATCTCTAATTGCGAGGTCTGAAGGGTGATAAGCCTTGGACTTCCAGTCTTTTGGCTTTTCTGGTTCAGACACTGACGGTGGTTATTCAGATTCTTTGTCACCATTTTTAGTTAGTTCAAGTTGAGCAAGGTTTGATCTTTGTTGATCCTATTCAGCTTCTTGCTGTTGCACACCTATATCATTAAGATCTAGATCTTTCTGTCTCTTGTCAGTCTCTTAAAGATCATCAAATCTTATATGCATTGATTCCCCAATGGTCTGATTTATTTGTATTAAAAATCTATAAAACTTTGATGTGGTTGAGTACCCCATGAATATCTCTTTATCACACTTAGAATCAAAATTTCCAAGATGATCCTTTGTGTTAAGGATGTAGCAGGTGCATCTAAAGGGGTGAAATGTTGGGTCTTCTCCCCTTCCATAATTTAAAAAGAGTCTTATTCAGTTTTGGTCTGATAAGGATTCTGTTTTGAATAGTGCTCATAGCCTTTGCCCAAAAATATTTTGGAAGATTATTTTCACAAAGCATTGTTCTAGCCATTTCTTGCAGAGATTTATTTTTCCTTTCCATAACACCATTCTGTTGAGGTATTCTTAGAGAAGAAAAATTATGAGTTATGCTAGACTCATTGTAGAATTTTTCAAAAATTTCATTTTCAAATTCTCTGCCATGATCACTTCTTATTATACTAAGACATAATCCTTTCTCATTCTGGATTTTTTTTTGCAGAAAATCTTGAATACTTTCACATACTCATCTTTATGTGCTAGGAAGTATACCCATGTCATTCTTGTATAATCATCAATAATGACAAATCCATACTTCTTCCCTTCCAGACTCTGCACCTGAGATGGACCAAACAAATCTAAATGTAACAGTTCTAAAGTTCTGGTAGTGGAAACAACATTTTTGTTTTCAAAAGAGGTTTTATCTTGTTCCCCTCTTTGGCATGCTTCATAAGGCAGGGAACTGTTGAAAGAGATTTTTAATAGTCCCTTAACAAGGTCTGGTCTGTGAAGTTTTAAAATATGCTTTAAACTTACATGCCCAAGGTTTTTATGCCAGATCCATCTCTCTTCAGAGTTTAAAAACAGACATGTTACATTTTCATCATTCAGTTCATTCAAATAAAACTTGTAAAGGTTGTGGTGTCTGTTTGCAGTGAAGAATGTAGATCCATCATAGTTAATTATAGTACACTTTTCTTTGTCAAAAGAAACCTTTTACTCACTGTCACAAGATCGATTGATGCTTAGTAGGTTATGTCTCAGACCTTCAACCAAATAAATATTTTCAATGATAGGTGAAGGAATTTTACCTATTTTCCCAGACCCTATGATTCTGCCAGTCTGGTTTCTTCCAAAGGTGATTGTTCCACCTTTTTGCTCTAGGTCTAGGAATATGGACCTTCTTCCTGTCATGTGATATGAGCATCCACTGTCCAGATACCAGTGCAGAGACTTTATCCTTGTCTTTAAGTATATCTGCAATAGGAATGGTTAATGGTTTTGGTACCCAAATCTTCTTGGGTTCTACACGAGACTTCCTGAAATCATTTTTCTTTACATAGCTCAGACCTGGTCTGCTATGTTTACCATGAGATTTTCCCAAAGGTTTATTTAAATTCTCAGTGCCATTAATAAACTTGCTTAGGTGTGAAGTAAATGAACTTATTTGCTTCTTAAGTTTAATGATTTCATCAGCTTGAGAATTGCAACAAGCTTTAGTATTTTCAAAATTGGATTTCAAGACAAGATTCTCTTGTTTGAGTTTGCTCAATTCTTCAGGGTGCATCTTTTCATTCTCTTCCATTTTTCTGAACATTTTATCAAAATCTTCTTATTTTAATTTTGAAAGCTGATTTTTAAAATCAGTAATCATGTTAACATGCTTTATTTTCAATTTTTTAAAGTTTTTTAAAAGTTTTGAAAAATCATTGAACAATAAATCATAATTATGGTTAAGTTCATAATAACTTACTTCCTCTGATTCTGAGTCACTTGAACTAGCTTTAGAGTTTGGTTCCTCATTTGCCATGAGACAGATCTGAGCAAACTCTATTTCCTCACCAGACTCTTCAGAACCAGATGAACCCCCATCATCCCATGTAATCAATCCTTTTTGTTTTTTAGAGAATTTTCTCTTTTCTCTTTTGTCTTTCTTATCTTTGTTCAAGAGAGGACATTTTGCTTTCATGTGTCTTAGTTTCTGCAGTTAAAACATTCTAAACTAGACTTATCAGTTTTAAACTTAAATTGAATTTTTCCTTTGTGGTCCTTCTTCTAAAATTTCTCAGGTCTGAAGTTCTTTTTCTTTAGCAGCCTATGAAATCTCTTTGTTACAAGGGCCAATTCTTCATCTATATCAACACTGGACTCATCTAAGTTTTATTCTGAGCTTGTAGACTCCTTAGTTTTCAGGGCCTTTGATTTCTTGCCTGATTCATTAGACTTAAAAGCAATGCTTTTGGAGGAGAAGGACTTGTTGACTTCTTTCTATTTCAGCTTCAATTCATGCACTCTAAGTACTCTGAGGAGTTCATCCAAAGAGAAGGTACTTAGATCTTTGGCTTCCTCAAGAGTTGAACACTTGACATCAAACCTTTCAGCCAGACTTCCAGGAAGCTTCACATTGATATCTTCCGTGGAAGCTGTTGTACCAAAAGACTTAAGCTTATTCAGAATGGTTTGGAATCTTCCAAACATCTGGTCCACAGTTTCATGTTCCTCTATCTTCTAATTATAATACTGTTTGGTTAACAGTATCTTGGATCTTTTTACATCAGAGGTACATTTATAGTTGCGTTGAAGAGCGTCCCAAACTTCTTTAGCTGTTTTATAGCTAAATACCTTATTGTACTCTGATTTGCTTAGAGCACAAGTAAGTAAAAATCTGGCTTTAGCATTTATCTCCATTTTCTTTATTTCAAAGGTACTCTATTCATCTTTAGATTTGAGCTTTCTATCTTCATCAACAAGGCTGCATAATCATCATCTGTGATGAATGTATAGCACCCCTGATTTTTTGTACTCGAATCCCAATGTGATCGACATAATTAATAAAAATGCGAATAAATTTTTCGCGTTGGAAAACATTTCTAAAACACCACCATGACCACATCAAGACCCAAATCACGGAAAACCAAAGAGTGAGATTAAGCAACCCATAACTGGATCGATAAATAGTTTGCCCATGAAGGTATACAAAATATCAGAGTTTACAGCGGAAGAAAAAATGTGTATACTGGGCACACGCCTAGTCCCATATATGAAGATATGAGAAAATGCTCGGCAAGTATGCAATGGCATATGGTAAGCCTAATATACAACCATCATCATTTTACATAAGCACATAAGCATGCGATGTCTAAGATATAAGTATATAATCATCTATATGGTCATGCATCATACATCATCAAGGTTCATATTCATAATAGACCATAATCAGTCCAACTTCAATTCATATATCTCCACTATTAGTACATCATCCAAATGTATAATTATATTCACAATTCATCCATCAATATCAATGATTACAACATCATACTATTCATCATATACATAACACGTTAAATTACAATGCTGCCGGCCAAGGCATTCCTTTACAACTATTTACCTTCACAAAAGCTTTATTTCTTAAACGTCCTCATCCCATGGTTTTCCTGCATCAATACTAAAAAGTAGACCACATGGGAGAGTGAGTTATACATTTCAAATGACCATATGAATACAATTGAAATTATGTGCATATGCATATCAACATCATGTATGCTTTGCTAAACCCATCAACAATCATCATATATCATTAACTCATCAATATATATACTTATACGTCAAATCATAGCAAAGCAAGCATATACACATTCATCACACCGCCACAATGGGCCAACACATATCTATCACATCGCCACAATGGGCCAACATATCGATATAGACCATTCTGGTCTTTCATCAAAGCCACCATGGCTAACATCATCATTGTCAATCATAACAAATACGCCCTTCAGTACATTGGGCCATACCATACATATCGTCATATTCAACATCATTTCATATATTCATATCATTTATTATTTTTATGTGGTCTTTCATGATATTAACTTCTCATCTCATCAACACCAATACCATCATCTCAATCATCATCAATCATCATCATATTCTGGCATATCTCCACGCTATATGCAAATTCTCTTATGGCTAATGCATATGCACAATGGAATAGACAACAAATGCGGATCCGACTGTGGAAAATAACACCAAGTTGTGGGTTCAAGCATGATCACATACCATGCCCTTACTGCAGTAGTAAAATGTGTACACATATATCATAATGCATGCATATTCACCATATTTTTACTGGTACCAAACCGCATCGCCCATCGTGCAACACCTGGTCATTTTCACCACGACCGCGGTATACAACATATTCAACATATGGTGTTGCGGGCCAACCATGATTCTCAACATGGCAGCTGTGATCCAAAGGACCACCGGGGTCACCTGCTCATAAAGAGCCACCCCCCACAAGGGTCGGCCACATGTAGCTCCCCGTAGCAATACATGGGCGGCTTCGTGACTCACACACCGAGTCACAGGAGATACAACAAATTACTCGTGCACTGAGCCACCCTCCCACTGGGTCGGCCGAGGGAACTCCCCTAATGTTCCAACCTCGGCGGCTATGATATGCCATGGATGCAATGCAATGCAAATCAAATACAAGCTCACTCTGTGCATCCTAAATGCCACTCATCAAACATCATCATCATCATTATAATCACCAACACCACCATACATCTTAGTGGATTTTGTAACATCCCTGTTTTTAGAAACAATTTTATCCTTGTAAATTTTAATTATGGAGGGTTTGTAAGCAAGAATAAGTCAATATATACCTTGTTGATGGTCTGTAGTACCTCAAAAATGTCATTTTTGCACATAATAATAGAGTTTATATGGAATATTGGTGAAATTATGCAAAAACCGAGTGAAAGGGGCTCTTTTCCGAGTGACAGAGAAGAATTCCGAATGAAAGATTAGAAATTCCAAGTGAAGAAGAGAATTCCGAGTCAGTATCATGTTTTCCGAGTAAAACATGACTGAGAAGGCTACCACCGAGTGGAGTCCTGACTTGAGAAGCAATTCTGAGTGAAGAATGGTCAAAAGAATCAATTATGGGTGAAAATCCGAGTCAAAACACCCTTGAAAGGCTCGGTTCCGAGTTGAATGTTTCCTTTCTGAAGGAAATTACTATGGTTGGAGCATTCCGAGTGAAAGAATGTGAGAAAGCTTCTATTTATGTTGATTTGATGCTTCCTTTGTGATTGAAGTATGTTGTAGAAATAATTAGGAAGGTTTCCGAATGGTTTTGCTTAGGAAACCGAGTGGAAATGATAGAGGGAGCCAATTCCGAGTGAGATACACTCCACTGGACCAAAACCGAGTGAGAGAAGTATGAGTGGGTATTGGTCCGAGAGGTAATGGTCTAAACCGAGTGAATTGAGTGAAGGAAGACTCGGATTTCCGAGTGAAGATTCTGAGAAAGGGAGGACTCGGAAGTGGGAATTTACACTCGGAAGTGGGAATTCCAGTCGGAATTCACTGTCAGAAGTGTTAACCGAGTGTAATTTCACTCGGTATTCACTGACAGAAGTGCGTTTTGACTTCAATTTTGTCTTTTCATGATATTTAAATCCAATCGTGCGCATTAAGGATGGTGGACGACCAGGAATGGACACTGACTCAGCATATATAATTGTTTAATCTCCACTGACCCTTCTGACTCAGCTTATCACTCACAAATGGGAACTGACTCAGCTTATCACTCAGAAATGGGCACTGACTCAGCAGCCCACTCGGAAAAGGCTGTCTCCCACTTGTCTTCCACTCACTTCCTCCCTATTTAAACGAGTTCAAGGTCCTCAGACCTCACACCACACACACGAACCAAACACTTCATCACTCTTCTTCCCAGCAAGCTCTTTCCCTCTTCTTTTCCCTCTGTTTCACTCGGAATTGAAGTAGGACAGTGAAGGGAGCCTCTTTCTTCTCCTCCAGGAGCTTCATTTGAGGTAAGGGGGTATAATCTTTGGTGCCTTGTGGGAAAACCGAGTGGAGGACTGATTCAATGTGTATGAAATGCTTTAAATTATTATCTGTATATGCATGTATATATATATATCTGTTACCGAGTGATGAATTGTGATATGACATGTATTTATGGGACTGAAAATACTAAGAAACATGGGTACCGTGTGATTTCCAGTGAAACAAATATGATAATAGGTTATTTTACTCGGTTTTATGATAATCCGACCGGTTTTACACTTATTTTACTCAGTTTTGCTTATTTATACTCGGATAATATCTTTCCATTTAATTTCACTCGAAAAACATAGTATTTCACTCGGTAAACACTCTATTTCTCTCGGACAGCATCTTACAAGTCTTGTTTTACTCGGAAATTTCCTTCTTATATTATTTTACTCGGTTTTGACTTAATTTCACTCAGAAAGTATATTTACCTTTTACTCAGAACCCCTTTTTAGTAAATGCACTCGGAAAACATCATATTTAACTCGGACAGAAGCTTCCCAACCTTATTTCACTCAGTAAACACACTGTTCCACTTGGAAAGTATCTTATTTTTACTCAGGAAACTCTTTTCCTATTGATTCCACTCGGAATCATAATTAATTTCATTCAGAAACTCATTTTTACTCAGAATTTAAGTAGCTTCACTCATGAAAACCCTTCCCAGTGATTTTTAACTCGGTAAACCTTTATTTTACTCAGAAAACTCCCTTTAGTTTATTTTCACTCGGAATACATAGTTAAAATAACTTAGAAATCTCTTATCAATCTGATTCCACTCGGAATCAGGATTATTTCACTCGGATTGATGCCTATTTTATTCAGAAACTCACTTCAACCTGAATTTACTCAGTATTTAAACTCATTTCACCCAGAAAATTTATTTTTCACTCGGAACGGATTTATTTATCTCGGATGATTCGGTTTCACTCGATATTCAACCCATTCCACTCGGCAAACTCAATTTCTCACTCAGTATTAAACCTTTCTTTCTCAAAAAGTTTAGAAATCAACATTTTTACTCGGATATAATTTATTTCCACTCGGATTCAAGCTGTCCCAGTCGGAAAACAGCATTCCACTTCATTTCACTCGGATTTAAATTTATTTCAGTCGGAAAATAGCTTTTCCAGTGTCATTTCACTCGGATTTTTAGCCAGATCGCTTGGAGAACCCTTCTCTATATGATTCCACTCGGAATCATACTCATTTCACTCGGATTTTCCTCTGTTCCACTCGGAAAACTCTATTTTTAGTGTTTTTCACTTGAATTTTTAATTGGAAACTAATCTTCACTACTTTTTAAGTTATTGGTAAGTTATAATTATTATTCTTATTCTATTATTATCATTATTTCCTGTCAACTTAATATTGTTATCATTATTATTAGTTTTATTATTATTATACATTGATATTATGCGTAATTACATAAAGAATATATTATTTTACTCTTTATGAAAGAATATATATAATAGATATATTTCTAAAAATTAACAAACGAATATCTTACAAGATTTAAATGATTGATGGAATTCAAAGAACTTGAGGATGATATGATGAGACTGGAAATACATAAGATACCCAGGAATCAATTGATAAGATAAATGCATTTCGCATCATGAAAATATTTTTGAAGAGGAAAAACCTCTAGAGCATACACTTGGTACAGTGGAGGACACTCACGTTCGATCTCCATGAAGAATCTTGGGAGTACAACTGGAACGGCAACCCAATGGCATCAGAGTCGCGCCTGATAGCCAGGTGAGACGATGCAATTCTAGTGTACTTTGACTAAATGACGGAGTGTAACTATGATCGTAGGGATCCAAGTTCCAAAATTATTTAAATTAATGATGAGAACCAATGAGTTCATTTGTACCACATGGAACTTGGGCGGACCCTGATCGCTCTAGATGATTGGAATGGTGATATTCCACAGAATGAGAAGAAGATGAAATGATTTATTGGGCCCACATGCATCATGAGACTTAACCAAAGATAAATCATAATAAATCCAAACTCATGCATTCATTACAGCATATTTGATTGTTATAATTATGAATATGTTATATGTACGATTTATTTCATGATAATATGCTTGATTTTTATAATTATAAACATGCTAAATATACGATTATGTGATGACAACATGCTTGATTGTTATAAATATGCTAAATGTATGATCTATGTGACATTGTATGTTAACTGGATTATGTCCGCATCGGATGAACCAATCAGGGTCTTGGGTTATACTCACCCTTACTGTTGAACATTTTTCAGAGGAATTAGAAACTCAAGAACCCGAGTGTGAAGATCAGCAATACGCTGAACCCATTGAGAATAATCATTAAGGATAGAATATTTATAATCAGACACCGGATGACTGTATGATATTTAAGGGTGCCTGCGTGCCCCATTCTGTTAAGAGTACAATTATTTACAGTTTGTGAATGACTATGTGATATATACAATATTACTTCCGCTGATTTGCCACGTATTTATTTTTAAAAAAAAAATATTCACTTTTTCTAAAAACTGTTAACACTCTCAGTTAAATGGGATGAACCTACAGAAGGATTTGTCTTATCTAACCGAGGGTGTTACAAAGGTGGTATCAGAGCATAGTCGATTCATTAAGCTTGTGGAGTGGACCATTAGGTTTCCACGTACTCTGATAGAAATATTGAACAGTCTATAACACTCCTAAGACTAAATATCCTATGTGGAATACTCCACATAACACATACCCTAAATCTATTTGTTGATATTCTTTCAGCAAATTCCCAATGGCACGCCAAAATAACAATCACGTGATGGAGAATCTTCTTACCAGAATTGTGGAGGTAATAGAAAGACAAGAGTTACCTCATGCTTCTGCCAGACAAGGATTAGCTGATTTTCAAAGGAACAATCCTACGCAGTTCAAAGGAGGCTTCAATCCAGAAGGAGCACAACTATGGATTGAACATCTTGAAAAGATTTTTGTCGCTATGCGATGTTCTGATGAGGATTGTGTAACCTTTACTGTCTTCATGCTGGTTGGAGAAGCAGAACACTGGTGGACTCATGCTAGAGTCAGACTAGCTACTGATGGGCATATCATTACTTGGGGACGATTTAAGACAGAATTTCTCGCTAAATATTTCCCCGAAGACATAAGGAGGCAAAAAGAGCAGGAATTCTTTAATCTGAAACAAGGCAATATGACTGTTGGGGAGTATACTGCTAAGTTTGACGAACTGGCAAAATGTTGTCCCTACTACACTCATATGGGAGAAGCATCAAGATGTGCAAAGTTCGAAGCAGGGCTACGACATGAGATTCGTCAAGCCATATGTTGTCAACAAATTACCCAATTCACTACTTTGGTTGACAGATGCCGCATATTTGAGAACACCTCTAATTTTCAACGACCTGGAACGTCTAATCATGGGCCAGAGCGACGTATGCCGGATCGACAACAAAGAAGGGATTTTCGAGGAGATCGACAATATTTCCGATCTTTCAACTCAGCCAACCGAATTCCTCCTAAAGGTCAGGAGAACCAAAGTAGTAGAAACTGCATAATTTGTGGACGGATCGGGCATCGTGATGTTGACTGTTGGTACAGGAATAAAAATAACCAACAACAAGTAACTCAAAGACAGGCAGTACGACCAACAGGTCAAGGAAGTGGAGGATCTACTGTAAATGTCTCTACCAACAATGCCCCGAGAATACAAAATGTTCCCCGCAACAACAACTTCAGACAGAACAATAATCCTGGAAGGCCCGGAAACAACTCAACCGGAAGGCCAGGGGGAAATGCCAGAGTTTTTACCATGAATGGTGCAGAAGTATCACAAGAGAACGATCTTGTGCAAGGTACATGCTTTATAGAAAGTACTCTATTAAATGTATTATATGATTCTGGAGCCACTCATTCTTTCATATCTGAGAATTGTGTAAAACATTTAAAGCTTCCTACAACCTCTCTGCCCTATCAAATGATTGTCACAACTGCCGCCAATAAGCCCATTTGCTCTACTCGCATATGCCTAGAATGTCCTCTTAACATCGAAGGGAAAGCTTATCAGGTAGATCTAATATGTTTACCTTTGATTGATCTAGACATTGTTCTAGGGATGAATTGGCTTGCTGCCAATCATATTCTGATTGACTGTCATAATAGATCCATCTCTCACGGGTCTACTACATCTGAATATGATCAAGTCACAGATTCTTGTCTTGTTAGCTCAGAAAAGGTAATCTCAAAAGAAGTCCAACTATACATGATCCTTACTGAAACTGAAAGTAAGGCCACTTCTCAACTTGAACAGATTCCTGTTGTTCCAGAATTCCAAAAGTATTCCCTGAGGACATACGAGAGCTACCTCCAGAGCGAGAAGTCGAATTCAGCATTGATATTATACCGGGCGTGGGACCAATCTCTATTGCTCCTTACCGGATGTCACCCAAGGAACTCAGTGAACTCAAAGAACAATTAGAAGAACTTCTAGAGAAAGGAATGATTAGACCCAGTGTCTCACCTTGGGGAGCACCAGTTCTTCTAGTCAAAAAGAAGGATGGCAGTATGCGGTTATGTGTTGACTATCGTCAGTTGAATAAAGCTACGATCAAGAACCGTTACCCTCTTCCAAGGATTGATGATTTGATGGACCAATTACGAGGAGCCACTATCTTTTCGAAGATTGATCTGCGATCAGGCTATCATCAAATCAGGGTAAAGAAAGACGATATACCCAAAACGACATTCAGAACACGATATGGGCACTATGAGTATCTTGTTATGCCCTTTGGAGTTACAAATGCACCTGCAGTCTTTATGGGGTACATGAATCGAATCTTCCATGAGTATTTGGACAAATTCGTGGTTGTATTCATTGACGACATTCTCGTCTACTCCAAGAGCCATGAGGAACACGAGGAGCATCTTCGAATTGTTCTAAACACTTTGCGTGCAAGGCAATTGTACGCCAAGTTTTCAAAATGTGAATTCTGGTTGACAGAAGTAAAATTCTTAGGACATGTCATTTCTAAGGAAGGAATTGCTGTGGATCCTACAAAGGTAGAAGCTGTACTAAATTGGGAACAACCCAAGAATGTGACAGAAATCCGCAGTTTCCTTGGACTGGCTGGATATTATCGTCGATTCATCGAGAATTTCTCTCGAATTGCAGCACCTTTAACTAAGCTAACTCGTAAAGATCAATCATTCGAATGGACTGACAAATGCGAAAGTAGTTTTACGGAGTTACGCCAATGACTCACTAGTGCACCTGTCTTGATTTTGCCAGATCCTGCCAAGCCATATGAAGTGTACTGTGATGCGTCAAAACAAGGACTAGGATGTGTCCTAATGCAAGAAAGAAAAGTTGTTGCTTATGCTTCAAGACAGTTAAGAACCCATGAAGTTAATTATCCCACACATGACTTGGAATTAGCTGCAGTTGTGTTTGCCTTGAAAATCTGGAGACACTACTTGTATGGTACATACTTCGAAGTCTTCAGTGATCATAAGAGCTTGAAGTATCTATTCGACCAGAAGGAGTTGAATATGCGACAACGTAGGTTGATGGAATTTATCAAAGATTATGATTTTGAACTCCGATATCATCCTGGAAAAGCTAATGTTGTGGCTGATGCACTCAGTAGAAAAGCCCTACGTCTATCATATATGATGACAAAGGAGTTAGAACTGATTGAACAGTTTCGCGATTTGAACCTAGCAGTAACACCAAAAAGGGGAAGCCTTATGGTTGGAATGCTAAGAATTTCCAATGATTTCTTGGAACAAATCAAAGAAGCTCAAGCCAATGATCAGGAATTACAAGATTTAGCAGAAAAGACAAAAGAAGGAGTCTCAGAGTTTAGCAAAGATGAACATGGAGTGATCAAGTATCAACAGAGGCTCTGTATTCCAGTCAACGCAGATCTTAAGAGATCTATCCTGGATGAAGCACACAAAAGTAAGTACAGTATCCACCCAGGATCAACCAAGATGTACCAAGACTTGAAGAAATTATTCTGGTGGCAAGGAATGAAAAGGGATATCGCAGAGTACGTAACAGCTTGTCTGATGTGTCAGAAGGTAAAGGCGGAACAACAACGACCAGGTGGGACCCTTCGTCCTTTGGATATTCCAGAATGGAAATGGGATGAGATTGCTATGGACTTCGTGAGTGGATTTCCCAGAACATCAGCTGGATGTGATGCTATTTGGGTAATCGTGGATCGATTAACAAAGACCGCTCACTTCATTCCTGTCAATATGAAGTATTCCCTAGAGAAACTCACCCAGATCTATATCAAGGAGATTGTACGATTACATGGAACTCCCACTGCAATTGTGTCCGATCGAGATCCTCGTTTCACATCACAGTTTTGGAAGAGCCTGCAACAAGCTCTAGGAACTCGTCTGAAGTTAAGTTCCGCATACCACCCGCAGACAGACAGACAATCAGAAAGAACAATCAAGACTCTTGAAGATTTGTTGCGTCTTTGTGTCCTAGAACATAGAGGAAGTTGGCAAGAATACCTTCCACTCATTGAATTCACTTACAACAACAGCTATCATGCAAGCATCGGAATGGCCCCTTATGAAGCTTTGTATGGAAGAAAGTGCCGTACACCTTTATGTTGGTATGAAACTGGTGAAAAGACAATAATTGGACCAGAGATTGTTCAGAAGACAACAGAACAAGTTCAGAGGATTCAAATGGCAATGAAGGCTTCGCAAGATAGACAAAAGAGTTACTATGACAAGCGACGGAAGCCATTAGAATTTGAAGAAGGTGACCATGTATTTCTTAAAGTTACCCCTACCACTGGAGTAGGAAGAGCTTTGAAGGCCAAGAAATTAAGCCCCAGATACGTAGGACCCTATCAGATTCTGCAAAAGATAGGAACTCATGCATACCGCATTGCTCTGCCACCTGAGCTGACAAACCTTCACAATGTATTTCATGTCTCTCAACTCCACAAATATGTACCAAGCCCTGATCATGTTCTAAGTCCCGATCAATTTGTTCTGAAAGAAAATCTTACCTTTGAAGCATCGCCAGTTAAGATTGCTGACCGACGTCTCAAACAGCTAAGAGGCAAAGAAATTCCTTTGGTCAAGGTAGTTTGGAGTCAGACAGATGATGGGGATGCTACTTGGGAAATTGAGGAGAAAATGAGAGAATTGTACCCTCAATTGTTTTAACTTTAAATTTTAGGACGAAATTTCTAAAAGGAGGGGAGAATGTAACATCCCTGTTTTTAGAAACCATTTTATCCTTGTAAATTTTAATTATGGAGGGTTTGTAAGCAAGAATAAGTCAATATATACCTTGTTGATGGTCTGTAGTACCTCAAAAATGTCATTTTTGCACATAATAATAGAGTTTATATGGAATATTGGTGAAATTATGCAAAAACCGAGTGAAAAGGGCTCTTTTCCGAGTGACAGAGAAGAATTCCGAGTGAAAGATTAGAAATTCCAAGTGAAGAAGAGAATTCCGAGTCAGTATCATGTTTTCCGAGTAAAACATGACTGAGAAGGCTACCACCGAGTGGAGTCCTGACTTGAGAAGCAATTCTGAGTGAAGAATGGTCAAAAGAATCAATTATGGGTGAAAATCCGAGTCAAAACACCCTTGAAAGGCTCGGTTCCGAGTTGAATGTTTCCTTTCTGAAGGAAATTACTATGGTTGGAGCATTCCGAGTGAAAGAATGTAAGAAAGCTTCTATTTATGTTGATTTGATGCTTCCTTTCTGATTGAAGTATGTTGTAGAAATAATTAGGAAGGTTTCCGAATGGTTTTGCTTAGGAAACCGAGTGGAAATGATAGAGGGAGCCAATTCCGAGTGAGATACACTCCACTGGACCAAAACCGAGTGAGAGAAGTATGAGTGGGTATTGGTCCGAGAGGTAATGGTCTAAACCGAGTGAATTGAGTGAAGGAAGACTCGGATTTCCGAGTGAAGATTCTGAGAAAGGGAGGACTCGGAAGTGGGAATTTACACTCGGAAGTGGGAATTCCAGTCGGAATTCACTGTCAGAAGTGTTAACCGAGTGTAATTTCACTCGGTATTCACTGACAGAAGTGCGTTTTGACTTCAATTTTGTCTTTTCATGATATTTAAATCCAATCGTGCGCATTAAGGATGGTGGACGACCAGGAATGGACACTGACTCAGCATATATAATTGTTTAATCTCCACTGACCCTTCTGACTCAGCTTATCACTCACAAATGGGAACTGACTCAGCTTATCACTCAGAAATGGGCACTGACTCAGCAGCCCACTCGGAAAAGGCTGTCTCCCACTTGTCTTCCACTCACTTCCTCCCTATTTAAACGAGTTCAAGGTCCTCAGACCTCACACCACACACACGAACCAAACACTTCATCACTCTTCTTCCCAGCAAGCTCTTTCCCTCTTCTTTTCCCTCTGTTTCACTCGGAATTGAAGCAGGACAGTGAAGGGAGCCTCTTTCTTCTCCTCCAGGAGCTTCATTTGAGGTAAGGGGGTATAATCTTGGGTGCCTTGTGGGAAAACCGAGTGGAGGACTGATTCAATGTGTATGAAATGCTTTAAATTATTATCTGTATATGCATGTATATATATATATATCTGTTACCGAGTGATGAATTGTGATATGACATGTATTTATGGGACTGAAAATACTAAGAAACATGGGTACCGTGTGATTTCCAGTGAAACAAATATGATAATAGGTTATTTTACTCGGTTTTATGATAATCCGACCGGTTTTACACTTATTTTACTCGGTTTTGCTTATTTATACTCGGATAATATCTTTCCATTTAATTTCACTCAGAAAACATAGTATTTCACTCGGTAAACACTCTATTTCTCTCGGACAGCATCTTACAAGTCTTGTTTTACTCGGAAATTTCCTTCTTATATTATTTTACTCGGTTTTGACTTAATTTCACTCAGAAAGTATATTTACCTTTTACTCAGAACCCCTTTTTAGTAAATGCACTCGGAAAACATCATATTTAACTCGGACAGAAGCTTCCCAACCTTATTTCACTCGGTAAACACACTGTTCCACTCGGAAAGTATCTTATTTTTACTCAGGAAACTCTTTTCCTTTTGATTCCACTCGGAATCATAATTAATTTCATTCAGAAACTCATTTTTACTCAGAATTTAAGTAGCTTCACTCATGAAAACCCTTCCCAGTGATTTTTAACTCGGTAAACCTTTATTTTACTCAGAAAACTCCCTTTAGTTTATTTTCACTCGGAATACATAGTTAAAATAACTTAGAAATCTCTTATCAATCTGATTCCACTCGGAATCAGGATTATTTCACTCGGATTGATGCCTATTTTATTCAGAAACTCACTTCAACCTGAATTTACTCAGTATTTAAACTCATTTCACCCAGAAAATTTATTTTTCACTCGGAACGGATTTATTTATCTCGGATGATTCGGTTTCACTCGATATTCAACCCATTCCACTCGGCAAACTCAATTTCTCACTCAGTATTAAACCTTTCTTTCTCAAAAAGTTTAGAAATCAACATTTTTACTCGGATATAATTTATTTCCACTCGGATTCAAGCTGTCCCAGTCGGAAAACAGCATTCCACTTCATTTCACTCGGATTTAAATTTATTTCAGTCGGAAAATAGCTTTTCCAGTGTCATTTCACTCGGATTTTTAGCCAGATCGCTTGGAGAACCCTTCTCTATATGATTCCACTCGGAATCATACTCATTTCACTCGGATTTTCCTCTGTTCCACTCGGAAAACTCTATTTTTAGTGTTTTTCACTTGAATTTTTAATTGGAAACTAATCTTCACTACTTTTTAAGTTGTTGGTAAGTTATAATTATTATTCTTATTCTATTATTATCATTATTTACTGTCAACTTAATATTGTTATCATTATTATTAGTTTTATTATTATTATACATTGATATTATGCGTAATTACATAAAGAATATATTATTTTACTCTTTATGAAAGAATATATATAATAGATATATTTCTAAAAATTAACAAACGAATATCTTACAAGATTTAAATGATTGATGGAATTCAAAGAACTTGAGGATGATATGATGAGACTGGAAATACATAAGATACCCAGGAATCAATTGATAAGATAAATACATTTCGCATCATGAAAATATTTTTGAAGAGGAAAAACCTCTAGAGCATACACTTGGTACAGTGGAGGACACTCACGTTCGATCTCCATGAAGAATATTGGGAGTACAACTGGAACGGCAACCCAATGGCATCAGAGTCGCGCCTGATAGCCGGGTGAGACGATGCAATTCTAGTGTACTTTGACTAAATGACGGAGTGTAACTATGATCGTAGGGATCCAAGTTCCAAAAATATTTAAATTAATGATGAGAACCAATGAGTTCATTTGTACCACATGGAACTTGGGCGGACCCTGATCGCTCTAGATGATTGGAATGGTGATATTCCACAGAATGAGAAGAAGATGAAACGATTTATTGGGCCCACATGCATCATGAGACTTAACCAAAGATAAATCATAATAAATCCAAACTCATGCATTCATTACAGCATATTTGATTGTTATAATTATGAATATGTTATATGTACGATTTATTTCATGATAATATGCTTGATTTTTATAATTATGAACATGCTAAATATACGATTATGTGATGACAACATGCTTGATTGTTATAAATATGCTAAATGTATGATCTATGTGACATTGTATGTTAACTGGATTATGTCCGCATCGGATGAACCAATCAGGGTCTTGGGTTATACTCACCCTTACTGTTGAACATTTTTCAGAGGAATTAGAAACTCAAGAACCCGAGTGTGAAGATCAGCAATACGCTGAGCCCATTGAGAATAATCATTAAGGATAGAATATTTATAATCAGACACCGGATGACTGTATGATATTTAAGGGTGCCTGCGTGCCCCATTCTGTTAAGAGTACAATTATTTACAGTTTGTGAATGACTATGTGATATATACAATATTACTTCCGCTGATTTGCCACGTATTTATTTTAAAAAAAAAATATTCACTTTTTCTAAAAACTGTTAACACTCTCAGTTAAATGGGATGAACCTACAGAAGGATTTGTCTTATCTAACCGAGGGTGTTATAGATTTCAACATTGTTGGTTTCTTAGTCATTGTTTTGAAGTTTTTAATGTGGCATTATCAATAACCATAAAATTATGTACTAGCCTTTCGAGGCACATCATTCATATAATTGGCATTCAATGGCCACAACATCATTCATAACAATCCACACATGGATATCAAAGGGCATAGCATTCACTAGAATATTATTCTACACTTGGAGTTATCCAAGACATATTCATCATTCACATATATGGCAATCACATTTATGTCCAATACAATCATGTTCTTAGACATAGATTTCATAACTCATCATCAAGCCTTTAACATTACTTTCATAGGATTATTCTTGGTGGTTAAGGTTTTATGTTTCTCATTATATGTATTATGAGCATAATCGGGTCATTCAATATTTTAATCATTATCCTACACCACCATCTCAATGTCTTAATTATATATATCCCCTTACATCCCCTCAAGCATCATACAATATAAGGGAAGAAGGCCCCAAGCCATCAGAACCGAGAAAAAGGAGGGTCAATACAAGCTGAACCGAGAGAAAAGAAGGGAAAATATTCCATCAGAGGTGTTACTCGCTCAAGCGAAGCCCACATTCGCTTGAGCGAGAGAGCCCATTTCGCTTGGGCGCCACAGCTCGCTCGGGCGAAATAGCTCCAGTAGCTAATTTAACACTCGCTCGCCTAAGCGAGGTATCCACTCGCTTGAGCGGAAGAGATTCAATGCCAGCACAACTCATAATTTAGCTTGAGCGAAAACTCCTCGCCCAGCACATAACTCCCAGAGCCAAGCATATGCTCACTCACTCAGTAATTCTCCCAGCACCCGGGTTCCTGTTGATAGAATCCCACAAAACCGACCCCTCATTCATTCGGCTTTTGCTCGGTAGAGTTTATTCAAATCCAAGTCATCTCACACTCGGTTCTCACTTGGCATAACAATCTAGACCGACCCATTTTTCAATCAACCAAATCATTCCAGGTCTGACTCACTCACATAGTCTATCACTCGGCTAATTACTCCCAAAACCGACTCAATACCTGCTCGGTCCTCACTCGGTGAATTATTTCAAAACCGACTCTTCTCTCTTGTGGTTATTTACTCAGCAATTCATTCAAAACCGACTCATCTCACTCGGTTGTCCACTTGGTAAAATCAATCAAAACCGACCATCACTCACTCAGACTTCCACTCGGAAAATTTATTCTAAATCCGAGTCTTCACTCACACAGGGTTCCACTCGGTATTCCTTCACTCGGAATCAGGGGTTCCATTCACTCAGGAATGATGGCTAGTCCACTCGGAATCCATAAACTTTCCTCACTTGGAATAACTCTAACTTCTCATCACTCGGAGGAATTCACTAAGCTGTTTCACTCGGATTTATTTAAATCTTAACCACTCGGGATATAGAACCTCATTCACTCGGATTATGTATATCTCATACACTTAGAATATATCCCAATCTCAACCACTACAACATTCCTTACCTCTGAGGTGGTTCACTCGAATTTATCTAATATTTAGCCACTCGGAATATTTACATAGCCTCGATCGCTGGGAAAAGGACTTCCTAAGATACCCCAATCAGAACCATCATAATCACTCTTCCTTCGGAAGAGATTCACTCGGGATTTCCACTCGGAAATACCCAAACCCTTCCCCACTCGGGGTTTTATTCATGCTTTTCACTCAGAAGTTTCACCACCTCTTAGTTTTATTTTCAAACTCCCACTTGGGCAGGATCCACTCATGAACTCACCCACTCACCATCTAATGGTCTCGCCTGGGCGAATGCCATTCCCCAGACCCTTCGCTCGGGTGGATTTCGTCCAGTAGCTAAATCCCTGATCCTCCTGGCATTCTCGCTTGAGCGAACTGGCCATTCGCCTGAGCGAAATCAGACCAGTGGCTAATTCCTTCGCCCTCGCTCGGGCGAAGCTCAACTCGCCTGGGCGAATTTCCTCCAGAAACCAATTCTCTAGAGCAGGGGACTCTCGCTTGAGCGAGACTATCAGCACATATGCAGTAATGAAGATCCTAACACTCGGAATCTCATTCTAAGCCAACATAATCACCTCCAATACATCATACACATCACATGAGGCATATATAACTCACTCTGACCATTTATACTCGGAAAATATTCATTTCCACTCATTAATCACTCTTTTAAATTCTGATTCATCAACTATAAAATGAAGGCTTTAAAACACCTCTCATTACCACATTACTCATCTCAAAACAGTCTTCTGCACTTTATTTAACTCATTCATTCATAAATTTTTACCATCATTTAGTTCATGCCCAACCAGGGGACCACCAAACACTTATCATCAACATCATATATATATATATATATATACATACATTTTCATAACAATCAATATAGCCAAGCCATCATTCATCACTTCATCAAGTTAATCATATAAGACATTCATGGCAAGGCATTGCATGAGTTCCACATAGACATAATTAACAAGGAATTCACTCATGCAATTTGAAATGCAAACTCCTCTCCTACCTTGAGAGAAGAACCGCCACGCGATTACACCAATCATTCCGCATCATCGCCCGAAATACAACCCTATCCACAATTACACATACATATGTAATCAATAAATCATCACAAGACATCACATCTCTTAACTTATGATTAAGTCCTAGACTTGTCTAAGCTCCAAATTCATTTACCCATGTTAGGCTTCGGGAATTCCTTTCCCCAAAGCTAATATTCTCCAAGTCTTAAGGGTTAACTATACCCAACAACATCAACACTTAAGATTAATCTCTCAAATCAACATACCAATATACATGCATATATCTTCATTTGCAACTCAAGACTTAGTTCACCATTTTATCACATCATAATATCCTCATCAACTTCTAAATCTCACATAATCATAAAGCCCTAAACCAAGGGTTTCATTCCCAAATATTCAAGCCTAGCATTTCCATTTCCACCCACATGCAAGGCTTCTAACATCACCATCTTCAACTCAACAACTCAAAACCATAAATAAAACAAGGTGGAGGTAAGAAATCTTTACCTCAAGCTCAAGCTCCACCAAAAACGAAAATGAAGTGAGGAAGAGGAAGAAGATGACCCCACAAGCTCCCAAGCTCCATAGATGCCATTCAAGCCTCACAAATCCAAGCTTTTGTATTATTTTTGATGAAAAAGGGTATAGAAGAGGGCGGGTCACGGTTTATGGAGAAAGGAGGAGAAGAAGAAAAGTGAACATGGATGATGAAGGAGAAGAAAGTGCACGGTTGGGAAGAGAAAAGGGAGAGTAGTTTTTAATATAAATTGGGTATTACCCATTGGATAAAGAAATGCACCATTTAGTCTATTATCCATTGTGTAAAAGCATGAAAGGTGAGAGGGAGAGATACCACGGCTGAAAAGGGAAAAGAGAAAGAAGTTTTTCATTTTCCTTTATTCCAATTTGGTTTGTAATTTCCCCGGTTATAATCATACATCGCATCCAATTAATTATTTCCTTGACACCAAAAATCATTTTAAATATATCGTCTTAACCACAATAATTTTCCAAACATTCTAGACCCAACAAACATCTAATTAAATCAAGTGGGTCCCACATCACCAGTTAATTCATCCGGTCCCGGTAAATCTTAATTTACCGATAATTCATCTCTAATATCTAACAACATCTCCCATAATTATTTGACCATAAACAATCAATTATCATCATCCAATAAATTTATTTTCCTTAAAATCCGGGATGTTACAGAATGCCCATAAGCTGCACTAGGTGAATTTTATAAACATCTTCATTCTACCCTTCTAGTATAGGTAGTCTTCAATAAAGAAGGCCGGTGGCCTGTTGATAGATGTACCTTTTGTAATCAATTGATTATCCTAACAATTATGCTTTGAAGTTTCTTTGAAGGAATTTTACTTGAACACAAGCAACTGACTTTTGATGAATTGAAGAGATGCCAAAAAGTTTGGTAGTAAGGAACTTTGACACTTTGCATGAATATGGTGTTCCTTGAGATTTTTAGATCATAAAGCTAATTGTTGGCTTTCCTTCTTCTAGAAAACACGTAGGTAACAATGTTGTTATCCTTCTATAAATTTTCTAACACATAAGCTGACTTGATTCAACTTTTTCTAAGTTGTGCAAAGTAGTTACATTGCCTTCTTCAAAAACTGCTTTGGTTGATCCACTAATTTGTCTCTTATCCTTTCTAATGATAAACACATTCTTCTTGATAAGGGCTTGAATTTTAGAACATCATCAAAAAGGTTTTTAGAACGTTGTATGATTGAAGTTTTAAGAAACGTTTATGTTGCATAAAAAGTCTGAAGTCTGATTTGTTGGTCCATAAGTTTGGAAGATCTTAAATCATACTCTTTTGGGTAAATTCTGTTATCAGACTTTTGATGTATCAAACTTTTGATTTGATGGACTCCCCTTTGCTTCTATAACCGGTGTACTTAATATATGTTTCCTGAAACACTTAAATAAACAGTTTAGATCACACATGGACAGACTTCATTTAACTTAAATGCATTGATGTGTGTTATTAACAAATCCTGTGGTCTGGTTATAATGACGCAGCTTGGGGCCTAGTCATAGAATATTATGAACTTTTTTTTTTCAAACCAGACTTGTCCTTAACAGGAAGTTAAGAAGTTTAAGATGTCTTGCTTAGTTTAAATTCCTTTGATGATGTTGTTTTTATTAATTGAATGTACTGCTCATGAAATGACTTGTTGTAATGATCTAATACTTTCTAATGAAGTAAAAAGGTGTTTAAGGGGAATAAATATGAAGGAATAATCTACCATATAAATCAATTGGACGTTAAGTAATGGGGTTTTGTATAAGACTTTCCCAAAGTAACATGGTCAAAGCCTAAAAAATTAACAGGCTTTGGTCAAATTCATAATGAGACCAAGAGAAGCATCTTCTGGGATCTTTATTAGTTATCCACCATCGAAGGTCAGAGATATCCATCTGTGCTAAGGGAAAAATGCAACTTGTTGATTTCTACACACACACACTCGACGACACGTTCACTCTATTTATTTTGGTGTGACCCTACACTCGTTCAAGAATAATGAATTTCATTGGACATTGTTACTAATTGTTTGAAACTTGATCGTTATAGTTGACTAAAATTCGGTAGCATTAGTTTCCAAGTACATAACTTGGTTTATTAATTAAACAAATTTATAGCCAAGCGTGTAACTAGAGACAATGAGAAATGTGTAAATTTCACGACAACTGTAGTGGACTAGTTTCAAACAACAATATAACAACATTCTATTGAATTAAATTCATTATTATTAAAATGTCCAATATGGACAATTCAAGATTGAATACAACAACATTCTCAGATTGTGGTAGTCAATCTTGAACGAGATATTTTATGGTTTAACCCACTTTTATAACTTGAAATTCAAGTTTGTAAGTGAAAAATGTTGGTTAATCATTATAAGAGGTTAAACGTAAAAGTGTATAATTAATAATTAATTAATTGCATAAAATAGTTATGCATATTAAAATAAATATTAATGCATAATTGACAATATAACAAAATTTCAACAATTTTTTCTTATAAATAGGACAAACCAAAATTTTAAGACCCTACAAAATAACTAGAAAAGATCCCAAATAGTTTCCAAATGCAATTATATTAAGAGTAGTAAATTATGTACTAATGGTTATCATATACAAGTCTCTAAAGATAGAAAGGATCGGTAAATTAGTTGTTGTGGAAGATATAGTTAATGGTCATTCTACCTTGTGAAGACTAATTTTTTCTTAACATGATATCTAGGTTTTAATCTACGGAAGACTTATTTGGTTGATATCATTTTTAGGAACTTGCATTGATGATTTAATTATCTTTTATTAACTTTCTTGCTAAATTTTTGTAACCTGTTATTTTATTTCTTCATAAGATTTTAGAAAATGATCAGTAGGACTATGTTACGTACTACTAGGTATAATAAGGCTCCAGTGAAAACAAAATACAATTTAACATGAGGGTAGACATTTCATAACCATTTGTGCAGTATTTATCCATAATTAGGTAATAATATAATGTATACATATTGTAAATACATAAATATCCAGAATATATATATATATATACATATACTAATT
Organism: Clitoria ternatea; assembly: GCA_037962975.1. Lineage (NCBI taxonomy): Eukaryota > Viridiplantae > Streptophyta > Magnoliopsida > Fabales > Fabaceae > Clitoria > Clitoria ternatea. Next base: position 152,173,779 of record CM075673.1, read on the forward strand.
ATTAGTTAACTCATGATCATGTGTGCTTCCCTTTTAATTACACCTTCTAGTCCCTTAATTGTTGGTGCTTACAAACTAGATTAAACCTTTCTGTTATGGTACTCAGAATCAATAAGCAATTATATAATTGAACAATATTTTCTCTGATTTATTATGGAAATAGACATTACAATCAGAAACTAAGATACATAATTGAAGAAATCCAAGTCATAACAACATTGCCTAGAAAGTAAGTAATTAAACAAGGAATAGAAGAGAAGTTAACAACACACCCCATATAGTTACAACTGAATTATAAATATAACACACACATTATAATTATAATTATAATTATTAGTTATTAATTAGTAGCTTCCATGTTTTATGCTTCTCCCGATTACTACGTCGTGGCTTATTCATATCAGTTTTGTCCTCATCAGTGTTTACCACTGTATACACAACAATACTCCCTCCTTTGAAATTGACCTTGTCCTCAAGGTAAAAAGTTACAGACTTGGATTAAATATAAAAAAAATCCCAAGACTCCAAAAGAAAACACACTCTTTTAACCTCAAAACAAGAAGTGAAGAGAGCCTTACTTCTTCATCAACCCCTCTACATGTTATACCTTATATACACTCCTAGAACTTCTTTATGCTTAGTGGGCTCATCTTCTAGGCCCATTGGAGTATCTAAACTTTTAAAGGAGTTTAAGGATGTCTTTCCTAAAGACCTTCCTCAAGGGTTATCCCAGGTGCTAGTCTCCCTAATAGGCCTGCATATAGGTGTAACCTCAAAGAATTGTTAGAGATAGAAAAACAAATCGAAGACTTTTTATCTAAGGGATGGATTAGGGAAAGTCTAAGTTTATGTTCTGTGCTAATTCTTCTAGTTCTCAAGAAAGATGGTTCTTGGCGTATGTTACTGATTGTAGAGAAATCAAGAACATCACCATCAAGTATAGGTATCTAATACTTAGACTAGATGATATGTTGGATGAACTTTATGGCTCTACCATATTTTCCAAAATTGATCTTAAAAATGGCTACCATCAAATAAGAATTAAAGAAGGAGATGAATGAAAAACTATTTTTAAAATCAAACTTGAATTATATGAATGGTTGATTGTGCCCTTTAGTTTAACCAATGCTCCTAGCACTTGTAAAGGGCTTATGAACCATGTTTTAAGGGAATTCATTAGGCAATTTGTTGTGATTTACTTTGATGATATTTTAAATTACTCTAAGACTATGGACTCTCACCTTACACATCTAAGACATGTTATGCTTGCTTTAAGAACAGATAAGCCTTTTGAAAGTCTTGACAATGTTCTTTTGGCATGGATAGTATAGTCTTTCTTGGATTTGTGGTTAGTGCCAAAGGGTTCTAAGTAGATCAAGAAAAATTTAAGGCAATTAGTATTTGACCTACCCCCACTAATGTGAATGAGATTAGAAGCTTCCATGGCTTAACAAGCTTCTATAGAAAGTTTGTTAGAGATATCTCTACTATGGCATCCTCTCTAAATAAGTTACTTAAAAAGAATGTTCCTTTCCAATAGGTCCCAAATCAAGAGAAAGCCTTTAATGAACTTAAACATAGGCTCACACATGCTCCTATTTTAGCTCTTCCAAATTTTTCAAAAACTTTTGAGCTTGAGTGTGAGGCCTTCAATGTAGGTATATGTGCAGTCTTATTGCAAGTAGGACACCCAATTGCTTATTTTAGTGAAAAACTCAATAAGGCATCCCTCAACTATGCAACCTATGATAAGGAATTTTATGCCCTCATTAGAGCCCTACAAACTTGGGAAAACTACTTCATGCCAAAAGAGTTTGTCATCCATAGTGACCATGAGTCATTGAAGTATATAAAAGCGGAACATAAGTTAAACAAAAGGCATGCAAAATGGGCAGAATATTTGAAACAATTCCCTTATGTTATCAAGTATAAAAATGGTCATTCAAATATTGTAGTTGATCCTTATCTAGAAGGCATACTCTTTTAGCTTCTCTTGGAGTAAAACTACATGAGCTTGATAAGATAAAGGAATTGTATCATATTGACTTAAACTTTGCTAGCATCTAGAACTCTTATAGTACTACCACTTCTTCTCATGGTTTCCATAAACTAGATGGCTATCTGTTTAAAGCCAATAGGTTATGCATACCTAGGGGTTCCATGAGAGAGTTACTTTTACGTGAGAGTCATGAGGGAGGACTCATGGGACACTTTGGGAGGGATAAAACCTTGTCTACCTTTAGTATATGACACTACTATAATAAAAATATGAGGAAATTTTTTCCAATTTTAGCGAACTAAAACAACGACTAAACTTCTAGTGAGGTTATCAGCTACCTATGTCCACTATACACAAACATATAACATATATATATATATATATATTAAGAGTGTCGGCCAATGCGATACCAATAAAAGCTATACATGTATATATACAGCCATATACGAATGACCTCCATAGTTATGACAACTCCAATCGAGTAATCACCAAGCATCACCTCGGTCCACATCCACTGAAAAATAACCACAACTTAGGGGTGAGCATATACAATATATGTGTTTGTGTGTATATTTATATTAAATGACAGGTACTGAACCAGATTCAACATGATTTATTAATCATACATCCAGTTCCTCACCTAATCAACAATTCATCATGATCATTACCATACACACTATCATTTAATATAATTAGAATACCTTAAATGTAATCAACTACATCAATATACACCATAGGCTATCCCACAACATTTAAATCACAATATTTATATACATATGCATATGCATACAAATCTGACTCTAATGATAAGAATTACAGTGCAATGCATAAATTTTTACAATATATAATCAAGTTCATTTTATCGGTACCAAACCGTTCACCCATAATGTAACACCAGTCACTCTCAGTGATAGCGGCAACTCAACTAGGTGTTATGGGCCGGCCTTGAACCCAATCCAAGGCGACTGTGGATCCTAAAGGAAACCACACAGGGTCTTTGCCTATCCCAAGGCCACCCTCTCATCTTGGCCGATAACACAGGCCTCCTGCAGTCCTATGTGCGTCTGAATTATGCAATGCTATGCAATACACATTAATTATTCACAAACCACCTAATCGCCATCACCAAGGGCCACAACTTGGTTACCATCACCAAGGGTCTCAATTCAAATATATCATTATGCATAACATGCAACTATTAATTCCAATAAATTCATAATCACAATTAAGCTACCTTAAACCTATATCAACATCATCAATTTAATACAATCAACCATTGCAACCTCATGCAATCAATATCAAAACATATATAAACAACACCAACATATTTACAATTATCATTCAGATCAACAATGTCAGTCAATGGGATACATTACCAACGACTACAAATAACACCACCATCATGAAATTCATCGAGCATCAATGAATCATAAAATACAACATACGCATATACCCCTATCCATTCATAATCTATATATTTAAAATATAATGTTCCCCCTATTTGGAGTTGACAATCCCAAAGCTTGAAACGCTCTCCGAAAGCTACGATTCAATTACCAATTTCTGGTTTCCAATGTCAAAAATTTCCAAATTAAAAACAATTATGTTAATAATCTATACACTACTTTAAAATCACATTTTGACGCTTAAATAACCAATCCACATAAATTTTGATAATTCCAATAAAATTTAAAATTTAGTTATAATTATTTTAACACCCTTCAACTATTAATCATCGAAACAACAATTAAATATTATTTTTATACTTCATAATTTCTATATCTTATAACGACATTTTTATTTAATAAATATAATTCATCTATTATCAAAATGAAGCCAAGGTACAAAATTTTTCTAGAATACTTTCTGTCTAGTTACTTCTAAAAATTTTAATTATAATATATATATATAATGTAAAACTTTATTTAAATAAATTAATATTATATCATAATTTAATCCCTTAAATACATTGTAAATCATTACTACTTTTAATTAAATTATACTTTTTAGAGAAACTCATCATTTGTTCATAAAATATTATTTTTGCTTAATAATAAAATTCCTAAACATTTATAATAATTATTTTAATAATCACAACTACCCAACAAAGTATTTTGAAACTTAAAATATAATTTGGACATATTTTGGATAATTCTCGACTTACCGAAATATACCGACGGTACCTCGATACCAAATTTATCAATCCCACAATTCCTATCAACACTAACAATATTCCGATACTTGATTTCAGAAACCCCCAAAGCTGCTCGATGTTCAAAAGGGCTCCAAAGCGGTTACTGAACATTGAAATATGAAAACCCTAATGTCGTTTGCACCTTCTAATTAGTTCGACAACTATTATTGAAATGGAGAAATCAAGAAAATTGGAATCCCCCCTTTAGGCTCTATGGTTGCAGAGAGAGAGAAGAAGAAGGTAAGCTCCCAAGATGCTTGCCTTATCTTAAAGAAATTGAAGAGGAAGAAGAATATGGAATGAGTGGTGGCTGTATGAAGATGGAGTGAAAAAAAATTGAAAATGCAAGAGTAGAATTATAATAGTGATGACATGAATAAATTACGAGTGGAAGAGAGAATATGGTTCTCGGTGGTGTGATGACGTTTTGAAGAAAATAGGACAAGTAAGGCAAGTAAAGAAATTGAAGTAAAATTGTTATATAAAATGACAATATTAAAGCATGAAGTGACATGAGGAAAAGGCACATGCGTGAGTACGGATTTGGTGGAGTGATGAATTTAGGAAATTGAAAAATAAAGTTATGGTGTGAGATGAAGATGTGAATTAATTAAAGCTAATTGAAGTAAGTATATAACATGGAGTATGCAAGTGGTGTGAATGTGAGCACATGTGGCGTGAAAATGGAACATGCATTTGCAAGGTGGCGCGTGATGGAGAATTGGAAAAATGAAGTGAAATTTATGTAATTAAATTGAAGAATGGATGCACATGAATTAGCATGCAAATGACGTAAAGGAGAAGGTAATCCATGTGTCATGTGATAAAATGATAAGGTGGCAAATAGTCTTCTTAACCGTTCGGTCAATTTCTGAAACCAATCTAGTACCTTTAGGTTACCTTAAAATTACTCTGTTAATTTTCAAAAATTAATGAACCCACCACTAATTAATTTGACATTCCCAATTTAATTGTTTGGTTAATAAAATTAATCAATAATTAAAATCAGGATATTTCATAGTGAGCATTTCTTCTACCCCCACATGAAATGAGATGTGTAAAGGCATTGCTCTAGACGCCTAACTTTATATAAGGCTAAATCTAAGGTTTCACCTCATGACCTTTATACTCCCTTGCTTGTACTTAGGTTGATATTAGTATAGATTTTGTGCTTGAATTGTTTAGGACCCAAAGGGTTATGGATTCCATGTTTGTGATAGTAGATAGGTTTAGTAAAATGGCTCATTTCATCCTTTGTCATAAAGTGGATGATGCAAGTTATATTGCCAAGCTATGTTTTAAAGAAATTGTTTAGTTACATGACATCCCTAAAACTATTGTTAGTGATAGGGATACTGTAACATCCCATATATTTTTTGTATTTAAAAGAATAAATAAATGTGAAATGAGTTTAAATTATGATAATTTGAGAATATAATACATTGGCGAGAATTAAAAACAAATTTAAAGGGGGAATTCATGATTTTGCCTAACGCATAGCGTCAGGGATGAAATTTAGACCTGACGCATAGCGTTAGGGGACACGTAGCATCATCTTCGCGGTTAGAATTAAAACCCCCAGTGATAGTAACATGAAACAGAAGTTAAAATAAATCCTGGACCTTTCTCTTTCTTTTTTCTCCTCTCTAAGTTCAAAAAGCTAATTGAAGCCAATTTTTGCTTGGAATTCATAATTAAACGCAGAATAGATGTGGAAATCACAAGGTAAATGCATGAAATCTTTCAATTTTAATTTTCATGAAAGTTTTCTTCTTTTTCCTATTTTTCTTGGGGAAGCAAATAGGCCTTAAAATTTAAGTTTCTGAACCAGTTAAAGAGTACTTTAAGGCTCTTCAATGAAAGATTAAGTGATGGAATTGAGTTCCGCTTTGCGTAGGTTATAAACGGAAGCTTAGCGGAAGTCGGGGTTTCTTAAAGTAACTGTCGATTTTGGTTGCGGTAAGCTTATAAAGCTGTAAGAGTTGATTTTCAAGTGATTTCTTGAATTAAATTAGGATTTCAACGGATAAATCCCTAAATCCTTTTTGTAATTCTTGTGTTTTTATGTGATTACGTTAAGGAGCATTGGAAAGAAGGTAAGGGGAGTGTTTTAATGTATAATTAATTAAGATTTTTGTGGATTTCTATATTGTGAAAGGAAATTATGAATGTTTTATTTGAGAATTATGATTTTAGACTAGAATTAGACAAATTGTGTTGAGGAAATAGTGAGTGATGATGATATGTAATAATATAAGTAATGTTTATTAATGTGATTATGTGATATATCATTATGATGAAATGAAAATGTTGTTATTGATTATGTGATGAGAATGATTAATATGATAAGAGTTGATGAGTATATTATGCCTAGAGTGGTATGTGAAAAATGATAATGGAATATTGAGATATATGTGATATTGATGACATGAAATTTATGCGTCAAGATGGCTTTGCTTATGATATTCAAAGGAGATGGCTTTTATATCAGAGATTATGTTATTGATAAAATTGATGATTATATGTTATATATGCATGATATATGGTGTGGATAGCCATTTAGTATATATTACCCTTGCTTTTGGCTCTAATGGTCAATGTTGAGATCCAGTTGAGCCACCTAATGGTCTAGGTAGAGACCCAGTGGTTGAGGTGGGGAGCCGGATGGCTTGGTAGACCAGGTAGAGTTCAGGGGATGTCAGTGGTCTCCCAGCTGGTGGCTGCTCCTTTAGTATCTGGATACTAGGTGTCATTTTATATGATTTGACCATGAGAGTCAGTTGTGATTAGTTTATGATATTGAGATTTGATTTGTGATGATGATAATTAGTGATATGTGAAGATATTTTGAATTGATTAAGAATGATGATAATTATGATGAATTATAATGTTGTAAGATATTTTGAATTGAGATTTTATACTTATACTTTAATGTTATAAGAGAAAAAAAATTAATGGGTGATATGCGAGGGAGGTGTGTGAATCCTCCAGGTGATATTATTTTTGTTTCATTTAGTTGCATTATACTATAATGCTTGACACTCACTCTTTACAATTATTTTACAGTGAATGAGGAAAGGGACATTGCAGATGCTGAGGAGACTAGTACGAAGTGAGTAGTGGAGCAGTGCCAAGATATTTACGATGATGTGATGTATATAAATTATAATATGTATATATATATGTGTGTATGTGTGTGTGCAAGTATGTGGCTGTGTAAATGTGTTTTGATGCCATGCATGCCTTTGTGATATAGGTGTAGTTTAAATGTGTGGACTATGGTTTGATAGCTAATGGCTCTGAGCCATTAGTGCTTATATATATGGTATGAATGTGATATGACATTAAGCCATTAGTTAGTTATTCATGTATAATGGCCAAAAAATATTTATATAGATATGAGTATGGCATAGAGTCATTTAGTATTTGAGATCATGCATTATTGCCAGGAATTGTATCATTTGAATGTTATGATTGTGTTGAAATCATGATGTGAATGAGTTAAGGAGTTTGGATGTCGGATTAATGAGTTTGAAAGTGAAATTGAGAAACTGGATAGGTGAAATGGAGATCCGGTCAGATTCAGTATTCCTGAAAATACCCAATAGGTCCATATGGACATTTGGAATTGATTTGTATATTCATTTTGTGATTTAAATGGTTTTAAGGAAATTTGGTATGATAAATGACCATAAGTTGGCCTAAATGCATTTTTATGCATAACTCATTACTGGATTAGAATTTTGGGAAACAAACTGCACCAACATCTCTTGAATAGGGGTAATATAACGCCCTTGTAGTTTGGTGAGGTTTCAAGTTGAATTGGGCAATGTAGGACCTTGAGAAGTGGGTAAAATAGCCTAAAAACCATGACAACAACATTGTTGCTACTATCATGGCTGGCGCGTAGCTCCAGGCTATTGTGTAGCGCCAAGAGCGCAGAGTTGGCCTCACGCGTAGCATCAGGCCCTTGATTCTGCTATACTCGTTATTACGTTGATAATTGAAACCAAGGCAATATGGGTGTTATTGAGATGCTATTTTAGGATCATATGGGTTTCTTGGAGGATTAATTAATTGTTACTTAATCATTTTGTGAAAAATTTACTGGCATTTTATTTAAATGCTTAAAATTAAAGGTAAATTAGTAAGGGATTTTACAGATACCATGTTCCTAAGTCACTTTTAGAGAACTTTATGGGCTAGACTTCAACTAAACTTTTATTTTCTACCACTTGCCATCCCCAAACAGATGGCCAAACAAAAGTTGTCAATAGGATCCTGTCTACTGTTTTAAGGATCTTGATTAACAAGAATGTTATATCGTGGGATGATTGTCTACCACATGTAGAGTTTGCTTATTATAGGGCAGTCCATTCCACCACCAACATAGTCCTTTTAAGAGTGTATATGATTTCAATCCTCTTACACCTCTTGATCTTTTACCTCTTGATATTTCTTATTCACTACTTCATTTAGATGGAAAGGCAAAAACATCTTTTGTAAAAGAACTTCATGAAAAGGTGGGGAACCAAATACAAAAGAAAGATGAACATTATGCTTAGTGTGCAAAAGAAAAGAAAATAAAAGAAGTAGTGTTAGATATTGGGGATTGAGTTTGGCTTCATTTGGAAGGAAGGATTTCCCACTCCTAGGAAGTCTAAACTTAGTCCTAGAGGTAATGGTCCTTTTCAAATCATTAGAAAAGTTAATAATAATGCTTATGTACTTGACCTCCTTAGTGAATATGGGGTTTGTGCTACTTTTAACATTATTGATCTTACCCCTTGTGATGCATATGATTTTGATGAGGATTTAAGGACAAATCCTCTTGAAGAAAGGAAACATAATAAGGACATCATCCAAGAAGATGTAACTGACAAAGTAGAGCAAGCTTTGGAGTCTTTTTCTGGACCCTTGACTAGGTTAAGGAGCAAGAAGGCTAAGGAAGCTCTTATAAAAGCCTTAACACTATTCTTGTTACCCATACATAGGCCCAAGCCTAAAGAAGCCTCAAAGAAGATTTACACACTTATGATTTGCTCTATAAATAAGATTAGGTCTTTTTAGGTAGTTTGGACTTGTATTGGGCCTACATGGGCTTTGTAAATATTTAGGGACTTCTTAAGATTTTAATAAAATTAGTTAGAAATCCCATTGGGGTTTTAGGTTTGGGCTTGCATAGTCATTGTTTCCTTTTGGGCCACTTTTGGACCTTATTGTAAGCTTTCCTATCTTTTTGGGCTTGTATTTGGGCCATACTTCTTTAGGAATTAGAATTGAGCCAAGGGAAATCCCCAAGGCCCATAAGCTTAGCCAAAATTTAGATGAGGTATTTAAGTCCTCACTCCTTTGTAATTTTGATCAATTAAGTCATTTTAAAGAATTTTAGTGAGATAAGTGAGATTCTCTCTCTCTAGCTCCTCCCAAGTGCTTAGCACTTCTCTCAATTTTCCTTATCCTTTGGGCACCTCCTCTAAGGTGGCAGATCAAGGCTCATTTTCTCCCTAGGAGTGGCACAACTACCCCATAACCACCTCCTCCATCTTCCTTCCATCCCCTCCTTTGTCATACACTTCTTCTCCTCCTGTTTTAGTCTTTTCCTACTCCTTTTCCTTCCATACTATATTCAGTCAGCTTCTCTCATAAACCATTGAAGCTTCCAAAATTCAAGAAAGCATCATGAAGATTGAAGAAAGTTGAAGAAGATAACTAGATCTATCCCTTTGTTGAAGGCCATCCTTCATCGGGAAGCATATGAAAGGAGGAAGAGGGAAGATATTCGTGCATGCTAGAGGGGGGGGGGGTGGCGTTCCCCTAGGAGGTAGAGATGAGAAAGTAAAGAGCGAGGAAGTGAAAAGTAAAGGGAGAAGGGGGCTGAACCTAATTTAAGGATTGAGTATTTAGCGACGTAACACTATCTATTGCTAAACCTGAGTCTAACATGTCACATGGATTAAATATTGGTGACAACATGCAGTTTTCCGTTGCCAAACCAAACAAACACGTTATACTTTTTGAAATTTGGCGACAAAACCGATATGTCGTTGTCAAACATTAACTATTTTTTGACATGTGGTTTGAGCTTTTGGCGACGGCTAACCATACCCTTCGCTAACTGAAATATGAAAATTTCTCTCTCAACCAAATAATGATGACTAGCATACTTATCACTAAAATTCCAAATTTCGGCGTCAACTTTTCTGGTGAAATAGTTTATGATGATATGTTTTCCATCACTAAACAATTTGCAAAGATGTGTGTTCTCTGTCACCAAACATTGTTTAAAGGTAGTTCCTGATGGAACCAATGATGAATTCACCCCATTGTTAAACCCTTATCACTGATTCCCACACCAAACTCGTTTTTATCACTAATCACTATGTTTGGCAATTGGTGATGGATAAAATGACCGTCGCTAAGCTCTTATAGCTTATTAGAGTTTTCTAGTGGAGAAAACACTTAAAAAAGAGTAAGAGTAACAAATTTAGAAGGTGTTAAACTAAACCCAAAAAAAAAACAAGTATAAAGAATACATAATTGAAAAAATATGTCAAAATTAGTAAAATAAATCAATCAATCAAGCAAGCCACTAAGTCAGTTAAAAATCTTGAACAACTCTTTTTCACAGTCGAGTGGAGTATAGAAAACTAAATTACATTAATTAACCTTTTGAGGTTAGCCTTATGCTTTTTTATAACCTATAGGAAAGAAAAAAGAACTAAGAACATAGAGAAGAAACTCCTATTTCATGAGTAAATAACTGAAGTCCTACGCCTAACGGAGGAACCTTAAAACCAGGAACGGAAACGGACTGTGAAGAGCCCAACTTGGCCATGAAATTTGCATAAGAATTAGTCTCTTGATGAGAGAAGAAAGATTTTTTTGGTTTTAAGAAAGATAAGAGGATACTATTTAAAATATATTCGAATACATGAGTTAATTAACACTAATGTAATAAATTATTTATTTTCTAAAAACATATATTATAAATTTTTAAAAAATTATTTTAATAAGTTTACTGAAAAATTTATTAAAATGAGATTAAAAATCAAAAAATTCATAAAGTTCTTTAAATGCTTAGGAAATGTGATATTTTTTTTATGGAAAAGAAAAGATAGGTAAGGTGAGTTGTTTCAGGGTAAAAAATTAATAAAAAAAAAACTATGTTGATCATGCATTCTTTTATATTTTTTAATACAGAGAAAGTATGTAGAGATTATGCGGAGCTTTTCCATTTCCCAGTACCTGGTATAGGGATCCCGGCGTTTGCATCGAAAATACGCATGTTTGATTTTCGGTTAGAGAAATAGAGTTATTAAAATAAAAAAATTTAAAGCTTAATATTAATTTTTTATATCATTTAATACAGTTAAAATTTCGTTTGACCATAAAATCTATTTTGGGTTTATCAAATCAGGATTTGACCAATCTAATTAGAAAATTAAATATTATAAAGCGGTTGATTAAAGAAAAAAAATTGCAGAATGAACTTTAGACATTTGAGGCAAAAGGAGTTTTGTTTTCATGTGCGGTGCCGATAGCCACCTTGAATTAGAGGTGTCGCGTGGTTTGGCTCTTCACAAATCACAACTTTATGTTTATTTCCATATTTTTTAATGAGATTTTATTTGTTCAATTTAAATTAAAATTTAATTTAATTGAAAAATTAATTTTTATCTAATTTTAAATCAATGATTCAACAAAGAAAAGAAATAATAGTTTATTGTTTTTTCAATAAAGAAAAGAAGTAGTAGTTTGTTGTTTGAGACTAGAATAACGATTATTTTTTTAATTAAAAAACATTTTAATTTTAAATTGAATGAATAAGTTCTTTAACAAAATATATGATTATGAATTGGTACAAAGATAATAAACCATTAAAACTAATCTTATTTGTGGGCACAATTATTATTTTATTGAAACACAATTACCCACATGTGAAGAGTGATTATAAGTGATTGTGGATCATAAGTGATAATAATTTGATTTTATTTTCTTCAAGGATGTATTTTATATAATCAGGATTTTTAATTTCTTTTAAAGGAAATTGCTATCCTTCTTTTCGGGGTGATTTTAAAATAACAAGACCAGAAAACACAATCTTTGACTGATATTTAAAAGCAGAATTAATGAATTTGTGATAATTTATTTATTGGTTTCATTTTGATTTTCTAACGTTTAAAAGTTTTTTTTTGAATTATTTAAACTGTCTTTTTTTTGGTTAAATGTCGCTAAAAGAGTAAAGCTAATGTGAAACCCTCAAGCACACCAGCAGAGCCAGCATGGTGAGCAAAGCTGACTCAGCCATACGTCAACTGTAATTAGTTAATGAGTTACGTAGGGTTTAACCGTCAGTAATAGATTACTTGTGTTGGAAGTCTCATAAATTTAAACAATTTAAACCATTATTAATTAGTTTTGGGATGAAAACTTTTAATATGGTATTAGAGTTAGAATATTTTTTCAGTTATAATGGGACAGGAGTTGCCCTTTCGTTATAAGTCAAAAGTTACTCTTTGTTTTGGTCTGGTAAGTTTTGTTAAAGGGAGCGTGTTGAAAGTCCCATAAACCTGATCAACTCTAATTATTATCAATTGATTTTGGGATGAAACCTTAAACAACTTATCTCTATAAATAATATCCATAAATAGAATAAGTCACTTGTAATTAATTCATCCAATCAATCAAGACTACCACTTATGGTCGAGATTAATGTGGCAAGTGTTGATTTTGAAGAACAAACATAGATCCATTGTGATTCCTACACCTTTCGATCTTATATGATACACGATCTTTAGGAATGATGTAATAACCTAGTTGAGTTGTGGTTATTCCATTTGGTATCACTTTCGAACATTTAATTGCACAAAGCATTGTTTATGTAGATCACTTGGTTGATGCATGGAATGATCTCAAGGAACGTTCTTATCAAGGTGGTATTATTCGAGTTTCAAAACTTAAATAAGAAATTTATTCTTTAAAGGGAGTTTGAGCGTTACTAAGTTCTTTATTAAACTGAAAATTCTGTGGGAGGAACTTGAAAATTATAGAACTGCCTCAATGCACTTATCTAATGCCTAGTTCATGTGTTGTCATGCATAATGCTTGTTTGTTCAAACATCATGATCAAATGATCTGTTTCTTAACTAGTCTAAATGAGGAATACACCTTAGTTAGCTCCCAGGTTTTGATAATTGACCCTTTACCAAATCTAAAAAAAAAATTCTACATTGTCTCGAAACAGTGGATGAGACAATGCAGTTGATTCTTGATATCCATATGTTAAAGGAAGATGATATATAATTTTGGTTGATAATAAATTTGTTATGTTTGATAATGAATTTAAGTTTTAAATTTAAATCTAGCAATTATGATTTTGAATTTTTTTAGAATTTTATTATCTTAAAATTTGTATTGTATCATCCGAACCAAACTAATTTAAATTAGATCGAATTGAATTGATTTTTTTAATTACACAAATCCTAGTTTTAATTATGGTAAATATATTATTCTAAGTATGTAGTTATATATCTTTCTCTTCTACTATCCTTTTTCTTTTTTGTTTTGAATACCTATTAGATACCAACATGGGATGAATGTCCGTCTATGATCTAGTCAGGAGGCACTATGGTACTAGCTAATTAATTCACTTTTCCTTCTCTTATTCCATTTTCAATAATATTTCTTGTTCAAATAACGGGTTCATTTTATCATTTTAAAAAATAAAATATTTTCCGAAACAAATGTCTCCATGGCCACGTTCGGTAAGATGTTGCGAATTTTTATTTTTAATTTTTAAAAGTATGTCACAAACTAAAATATAGTTGTATTTTAACTTATTTTTAAAATAGTTTTAAATTATATTCAAAACAAGAAAAATGATTTTTTATTTTGTTTTAAATTTTATAAATATTTAATTTTTATTGTCCACTTCCATTTCTGTCATTACCATCACAATCACCCCATCACTCTTGTTACTATCATTGCATTACCACAACCACCCCCACACTACTATCATTATAATTGCCATTATCGCCACCGCTACCTCCTCCATCATCGTTTCTATCATTACCACCATTGCCATAGCCATCACCATCATTACCACAATTGTCATTATCACCACTACTACCTCCTTTGTTGCCATACCTCCATCTCTTTTATTGTTGCCACCATCCCTTCCACCACCACCACCACCACCGTGTCCACCTTCACCCCGTCTCCAACGTTACCCCTACTATTATTATATTATCATTGTTGTTTCTGTGTAAAGCAATTTTTATTATAATTATAAAAGTTTTGTAATAACCAACATGCCAGCACCTCGTCCCTTAAACATGTGGTCCTGAGTTGGTGGTTACCCAATGAGAACATGAAGCTTAAAACCATAAATAAGTTTAGATTTTTAAAGAATTTCAAAACTAAAATCTAAGCATCACCCTAAACAAAGCCTAATGTTTTTAAATTTTGGTAAACCTTTCATTTTTTTTATTAATTTCCCCACTTTTCTAAGTTTAATATTGACCTACTTATTTAAGTGTAATATATTTTTTCTTTCATTCTGAATATATTTCTTCATAAATTTGATTTGTAGTTGAGGAAACTGATTTTATATTCACCTCTACTGTTATAGTTGAGTTCTCCTTGAGACCTTATATTCTCGTAGTCATAGACATGGAGTGAATAAGATTCCATATTGAAGAAAAAAAAAGTTGATAAAAATCTAACCATGATATCAACAATTGATATCTTATTTTTTAAGAGAGTTTAACTTAATTTGTTGAATAGAACATGAGTTATTATAAAACACCTAACACTATCTCCGTTCTCATTCTCGTGGATAAAAAAAGATTGATATAATCTTTAACATTAACAATAACTATATATAATAACGGATGTCAGAAGAATAACAACTTAAAATCTATGTGAGGATACAGATTTGGTTCAGTTGATTAAAGATTTAATATGTGACCTTGAGGTCACACTAGTGCAAATAAGGGATTCTATATTAATTATTTTGGTCTTTTTACATTGGTTTTTCAAGTAATGTATATCTACGAGATGTAGAATCTAGACACATTACCTTAGTTTTTAAACTGATGTAAAAATGTGTGTCTAGATCAATTTTCCATAAAAAATCAATGTTAAATGTCATATTCTACATTAGTTTTAAGAAAAAAACAATGTAAAAGTCATCCTATCACATTAGTTTATTAGTAACCTATGTGAATATTGTCTTAGTTTCACATTGTTTTTCTTAAAGAAACTGATGTGGATGCTTAAATTAACTACATCGATTTTTTGAGAACCGATGTAGCATTTTGTAATTTCTTTGTAGTTTTCTTAGTTATTATAATTTGTTTATTTATTTTTTCATTTTGTTTTCTGATCATAATCCTGCACATATATTTTCATGCAATGCATATGCAACACATTATATAGAGTAAATACTTATCGAAAATAGAAAATAACAGTCATATAATAACCAAACAAATAATACATTACAAATTTATTTTTTTTATTGTAGAGTGAAACTGGAATCCAATCAACTCTAAAATAGTCCTTAAAACAGTATTGTTGTTACAAAATTTAATACATGTAACAGAAAATTAAATTTTTAACGTCTTAAAGTTCTCTTCCTCAGTCAAATTCAGCAACACCTTCAAGCTTATCCCTTAATGCACCCGATTTATGATGATTTGCAAGGCTGAATTATATGTTCAAAATTAAAATATTAATAAGAAATCGACCAAACATTATCATAGTGCACACAGATTCAAACATTCAAACACCTCACTGCACACATAAACATTGATACTGTCATACTACAAACACAGTGCCCTACACATGTACACAGTATCACAATGCACACAGATTCATTCTCGGACATCACACCTTGTCACACTACGCACTTCATTCAAACAGTCACAACACTGCGTACACACACATTAACACTATCACACTTCACACACAGTGCCCAACACACAAGACATATTATCACATTACACACACATTCATTCACATAAACACATTACTACACACTTTCACACTACATGCATGATGGGAAAATTACACCAAAGATGATTAATTAAAGGTGTTAAAACAATATGCCTAAAGAGTATATTCAGTACGAGATATATATTTAAGAGAGAAGTGTATCTAACACTCACCACATTCTCTTCCAAGAAATATCTTAATGAACAACTCACTGTCCACCTACTTGCAGAAGATAGGTTGCTCAATGTTTGTGAACTATGTTGATTTCATCTTGAGTGAATGATTCTTTATTGCTAAAAATCTGTAAGTGTAAGTATATTATGTTAGACCATCTATTTTATAACTTAAAAGTTTGAGAATAGTTTAACTTTTAAATGAACATAATACCTGTCTCTAATTATCCTTAACCTTCTCTAATATGACATTAGCATATGCATCATGACATAACAACCACAATGAAGAGTTAAAGTCAAGAAAAATTGTTGTGAAGCTAGTTTGGATTATACAACTTCAAGTCAAGAATTGAAGTAAAGCTAAAAGACAAGAAATAGAATGGAATTATGTACAAGAAATATAATAGATGAAATATAAATCAAAATTAATCAAAACTTACCAATGTTTTTGAGTGAGTTTCAAAACCAGGAAACTTTACCAATCTTACTATTTCCTTTAGAGTTTGAGTAGTTGGCATTCTATTTGAGTAAATTGCTGCCACTTAACAACTCTTGTAATTGCTAAATGAAAGAATTCTGTTCAACACAGAAAGTAGGCACAAAAACCCTAGAGAATTCCCCTAGGAATTAAGTTTACTATCTCTCTATGATGTGTCACTTGAGTTACAATGTGAGCCTCTAGGCTGTATTTATACACTTGTAAAATAAAGGAAAGAGGGGAATCTAGGCCCAGGCCCAATAAGGGAGATAACTGCTTCTGGTGGGATCATAAAGAATCATTATCTGCTAAATTAAAGGGATGGGGGTACCGTGGGACCCCCTCTGACCAGGGAGGGAACAGGAGCCCCCTAGTCACGAGCTCTAGGGCGTAGAGTCGAGCGAAGTGGCTAAGTGCCAAGGTGAGACACCTTCATGTTGGGTGCTGATCGAAGATTCGTCTTGAGGGTGTATGAGTCGGTGTCGAGTGTTAGGCCCGTGTAACATCCCTAATGTTTTAAGGAGAATTATAAGAAATGGGAAATGTTAGTAAATGTTTTAGAAGTTTTATTTAATATTTGTTCTGTCTGAGCCAGAGACGGGAAAACCGGTGTCGAGATCGGTCTCAGAAGCGCAGGCAGGCGGAGTTGAAGATCGGGCGTGTAGGAGAAGAGCGGGCAGGGCCAGGTGGTTTGGTCCAAACCGATGTGAGGAGAGCGCCTCACTCGGGGTCATAGCCCGGATCAACCTCATAATGACTGCAACAACGGGTGTAGGTAACCAAGAGGCGAGCGTGGATGAGATATCCGACCTCTCAGGTTGTAGCTCGGATTTCCGAGGTATGACCACTAAGCTAGGACGCCGGTGGGCCGGTATTCATACTGGGCCTATACTCTTGCGAAGTATTAGAGAATTGTGAATAATTAAACGTTGAGGGAATAAATAAGTGTAATTGATATGATAACTATGAAATAGTTTAATATGGTGAAATTGATTAAAATTTAGTGAGAATACAAATAAAATAAAGGAAAAGACGATCTTGTCCATGAGCTTTATATATATAAGGAGATTCTCTTCCTTCCCTCTTCATTATTTGTGAGTTACCTCTGCTGCTGGTCTGTCCCTTCTCTTTCGTTTTCTCCTCTCTTAACGCTGAGTTGCATGCGCTGGGGAGGGACTCCGTTTATGTCTGAACTTCAATTGAACTCCATTCCTGTGATCGAGGCTTCTAGGTGAGTCTACTGATCCGTTCTAATTGTGATTCCCTTATCCCTTTTATTCTTTGGCGGTCAAGGGCCATGCATGGCTATATTCGATGCTGTTCTCCACTCCTCTGGTGAGTATGAGCCCAAATGCAGTCCATGAACTAAGGGCGTTGAAGTGACGAGCTGTACTTTATGATCCGTAGGTAGTAGGTTAAGCAACGGAAGACTGAGTGACGGAGCTGAGACTGCGAAACCAGTGCTCAGAGGAAGGAATCGACACAGGGAGCAGATTATCGAAGCGTGGAACCAAAGTAAGGGGGTGTTCAGGTTATAATTAATTAGAATAGGACTCGCTTCTTATTCGGGTCATTGAGGTAGTGTAAGCAGGTTAAGGAAAATGTTACTAAACGTAGTTGTGTGTTTATGCTTGTGCATGCGTGACTGTGTACATTAATTAGTTGAGGATCGGGTGTGTGGTTAAGTTTATCATGTTATAATCTTGTGATATCTAATGTTGAAATGATCAGTGTTATGTGACGTCAGGTTAGCAAGCAGGCTACTCGAGTGACGAGGAATTGATATTATTATGTGAAAGGTAAATTGTTGGATGACTATGTGGTGTGGGATAGCCGACGGTATATGATAGCCCCTCATTTCTGGCTCCCGAGGTTTTCGTGCCCAGTTGAGCTACCCAGTGGTCAAGTAGGACCCAGTGGTCGAGGTGGAGAGTCAAACAGGACTCGGTGAACCAAGCAGGGTTCACGGGGTGTCAAGTAGGACCCCCAGCTGAAGGCCAATCCTTTAGTATCCGGATACTAGGAGTCAGATTGTATGAGAGTCAATGGTGATTGTGATGAATGTGATGGAATTGCTTGGTTGGGTTAATATAGTTATCGTATGTAATACACTATGTTTCTGTGTGCAATTTGATAGATTTCCAAGTGAAAAGTTGATATCTTGTTAAGTGTGGGCTGACCCCTTGATGGTTGTAAATGATACACTTGTTGAGTAAACTATGCTTACTTTCAAATGATGTTTGATGTATATATATAAATATGTATGTATATTTGTTAAGTTCCGTTCTATATTAATTACAATGCCAAACACTCACCCTTGCCCTTTTTTTTTAGTAACTAGTGACAGGGAGGGGGAAGGAGCCATGGAGTCGCGCCAAGGGGGAGATCGGTGCCAGGGCCCGAGTGACTTTGAGTGACTCTGTAGAGTTATATGTGTGTATAGGAGCTTCCGAGCATTATTATTAGCTGTGTGTTAACCAAGACCGGATCGGATACAAGTCTATATTTTAAAATACATCACTGTCTATTTATATGCTACTTCTCTAAATCTCGATTAATTATCAAGAAAGGGAAAATTTATTGTAAAATTTAATTAATTGAATAAAAATAAATGTAAAATAACCTAGGACGTTACACTTGGTATCAGAGCGGTTCTTTCTAGAGCCGGTGTATGGGTCAGTCTAGTGATTGTGTTAGTCTTATGAAGGTTCATTGTATTTCGTTGTACTATGATTGTGTGTGTGGTCTGGCATCGTTCCCTTGGCACTCCACTGGCGTAGTATTCTATGTATATAAGGTAAATTTCCGATTCCCTGGCTGACCTTGGTTATTAGTGGTGATGTGTTTGCTCATTGTAGAATTACTAAATGGCCGAAGAGACTAGTTCCGGGGGAAGAGATGATTTCTTCTCTAGATTTACTCAGCTGATGAGTAGGACCGAGTCCGGTCCCACTCTGGATAAATTCCTGAAAAGGAATCCTCCGATCTACAAAGGGGGACACGATTATGACGGGGCATACATTTGGATCAGGGATATCGAGCAGGTTTTTGAATATTTTGAGTGCTCAGAAGAGCAAAAGGTTTTATTTGCTACTTACCAACTAAAAGAAGAGGCTAGAGTATGGTGGTCCCGAGTGAAGGTGCAGATGAACGCAGCAAATGAGCCGTTGGTATGGGTAAATTTTCGAAGGAGGTTCCTTGTTAAATACTTCCCAGATAACTACAAAATCTGGAAGGAAATGGAATTCCTGAAGTTGGAGCAAGACCGGCTGTCTGTGGCCGAGTACACCAGCAAGTTTGACGAGCTGTGTGATTTTTACCACCCTTTCTCGTTAGAAGGGACTGAGGGTAGCAAGTGTGCCAAATACGAAGCTGGACTACGGATTGAACTCCATAGTGTAATCGTACCGATGGAGATTAGGGATTACCCAACCCTGGTGAACAAAGCAAGACTGACTGAAGAGGTACAGTTACAAAGGACGTCCCAGCCGAGAGATAAAAAGCCACTGAAGGCGAAAGGATTCAGCTTCAAGAGGATGAGTCAATTCTTCCGGGGCGGCAAGTCTTCTGCTACCTCCTCATCCTCTTCCGGTCGGGGTTCCACCGGTCGATCGGGTAATCCTTCTGGTAGCCGTGCATGCTACAATTGTGGTCAGGAGGGTCACATTGCCAAACATTGCCAAGCCAACCAAATTGTGTGCTTCCAGTGCGGAGAACCAGGGCACCTCAGGCCCGATTGCCCTCAAAGGCAGCCGCAGGGAAGGCAGGACAACCGAACTAATTCTTCTAGGACCCGGGGTTCCAACTTTCCGAGGGGAGGCCGGAATGGAGCTGGTAGAGGGAACCAACAATCGGGAAGATATGATGCCCAATCTAGCGGTGCCCAGAACGCCATGACCGGGTGAGTGTTTGCGTTTGATGCTTCGGAAGCTACGAGGAATGACAATTTGGTACAGGGTAAGTGCCTCATCTGTGGCTATCTGGTTGATGTAATTTATGATTCGGGTGCCACCCATTCCTTTATTTCGGAAAGTTGTGTGTGACGGCTTGGTCTGCCGATCGGTTTAATGGAGAACGCTCTTATTGTTTCCACTCCAACTGGTTCCACTTTCCGTGCGACTACAGTGTGTAGAGAACTGCCGATGCAAATCGAAGCCCGTACTTTTCGAGTGAATTTTATCTGTATGCCACTGAAGGACTTAGATGTTATTCTAGGTCTCGATTGGCTTGCTGCTAATCATGTGTTGGTCGATTGTTATCGGAAGAATATTGTTTTCTCTCAGGAACTTGACATGAAGGACAGGGTGAGCGATGTCCTAACCACGTATGTTGTTTTATTCGCTTCGGAGGGTCGGCATAACCTCCTGCCGAGCGATATTCCAATTGTTTGCAAATTTCCTGACGTTTTTCCGGAAGAAATTCCGGAGCTACCTCCCAGTTGGGAGATTGATTTCTCTATTGACTTGATTCCCGGGGCAGAACCTGTGTCCCGAGCGCCATATAGAATGTCTTCGGTGGAATTGACCGAAGTGAAGAAACAAGTAAACGAATTACTAGAAAAGGGCTTTATCCGACCCAGTGCCTCACCCTGGGGCGCTCCAGTGTTACTGGTAAAGAAGAAGGACGATAGCATGCGAATGTGCATTGATTACCGACAGCTGAACAAACTGAGGATCAAAAATAAATATCCACTACCTCGGATTGACGATTTACTGGACCAGTTGCGAGGCGCCGTTGTGTTCTCTAAGATCGACTTGAGGTCGGGGTACCACCAAATCCGAGTGAGGTCGGAGGATACCCAAAAACAGCATTTCGGACTCGGTATGGGCACTTCGAGTACGTTGTAATGCCCTTTGGAGTAACGAACGCTCCTGCCATTTTTATGGACTATATGAATCGGACCTTTCAACCGTACTTGGACCAGTTTGTGGTGGTATTCATTGATGATATTTTGGTATATTCAAAGTCGGACGAGGAGCATGCTCAACATCTTCGACTTGTTTTACAAGTACTCTGAGAGAAGAAGTTGTACGCTAAACTATCTAAGTGTGATTTCTGGGGGAATAATGTACAATTCTTGGGGCATGTAATTTCCCGAGAGGGAATCTCAGTTGATCTGACAAAAATTGAGGCGGTTATGGCTTGGGAGAGGCCGAAGTCAGTAACTGAAATCAGGAGTTTCCTCGGATTAGCTGGATACTATCGACGCTTCATTGAGGGGTTCTCTCGGATAGCACTCCCTCTGACTCGGTTAACAAGGAAAGGAAACCCCTTCGTGTGGTCAGAAAAGTGTGAATTAAGCTTCCAAACTCTCAAGCGATGTTTAACGACTGCCCCTGTGCTTGCACTGCCCGATGTAGCACAGGAATTTGAAGTATATTGTGATGCATCCAAATTTGGATTGGGGTGTGTGTTGATGCAAGCTTATTGGGCAATTGCCTATGCTTCAAGGCAATTGAGGCCACATGAGGAGAATTACCCGACTCATGATCTGGAACTAGCAGCAGTGGTGTACGCACTGAAGATTTGGCGTCATTATCTGTATGGAGCTCGCTTTGTAGTATTCAGTGATCACAAGAGTTTAAAGTACTTATTTGATCAAAAGGAGCTAAATATGAGACAGAGGCGATGGGTGGAGTATTTGAAGGATTACGACTTCGATTTGAAGTATCACCCAGGCAAAGCGAATGTTGTGGCAGATGCACTAAGCAGGAAGGTATTACACGTGGCTTACCTGATGGGTAGAGAACAGGAATTGCTGGAAAGCTTTAGGGATATGAATGTTGGAATTGTTATGGACGCGCCAAACCGAATGACAATCGGAATGTTAAAAATCTCCAACGAATTTCTGGAGTCTGTGGTAGCTGCACAGAAAGACGATGAAGAGTTACTGAGGCTGATTGATACTCAGACCCAAGGCAAAAATGTGGAGATAACTCAGGGTAACGATGGTATATGGAGATTCAAGAACCGAGTGGTGGTGCCTGCACATGGAGGCTTCAGACAGGCTGTGCTAGCAGAAGCACACAAGAGCTCTCTGAGTATACATCCGGGAGTGACAAAAATGTATCATGACTTAAAAAAGGAATTCTGGTGGCCAAGCATGAAGAAGGCAATAATCGAGTATGTGAAATCCTGTGTGATATGCCAGAAGTGCAAAGTTGAGCACCAACGACCTCCAGGTTTGCTTTGACCTCCAGAAATTCCGATCTGGAAGTGGGAAGGTATCACCATGGGCTTCGTATCCGGACTGCTTCGCACTCGAACCGGATACAACGTGATTTGGGTGATTGTTGATCGACTAACCAAAAGTGCTCATTTCCTGGCAATAAATATGAAGTGGTCGCTAGATCGATTAGCTAAGTTGTACGTTGCGGAGGTTGTACGACTGCATGGTGTGCCCTCAAGCATTATCTCCGATCGGGATCCCCGATTCACTTCAAGGTTTTGGAGGAGTTTGCAACAACAACTGGGTACTGAGCTCAAACTGAGCTCAGCCTACCATCCCCAGACCGATGGCCAATCAGAACGGACTATACAAACTCTTGAAGATATGTTAAGGGCATGTGTGCTGGAACAGGGCGGATCATGGGAGAAATACTTTCCCTTGGTAGAGTTTGTATATAATAACAGTTACCATAGCAGCATTGGGATGGCTCCATACGAAGCTCTTTATGGTCGGAAATGTCGTACTCCATTATGTTGGAATGAGAACGGCGAAGCCCTTCATCTGGGGCCTGAGATGATTCAAGAGATGAACGAACAAATCGCTTTAATCCGAGAGAAGATAAAAATTGCCCAAGACCGGCAAAGGAGCTATTATGACAATCGGCATAGACCCCTTGAATTCCAAGTGGGTGATTGGGTCTTCCTAAGGGTTTCATCGACTAAGGGTGTAGGTCGAATTTTGAAGAGCCAAAAGCTTAATCCGAAGTATATTGGACCATACCAAATACTAGAACGGATTGGTGAAGTCGCTTATCGACTGGATCTTCCCCAATCGTTGACTAACATTCACAACGTGTTCCACGTATCACAACTTCGAGCCTACATTCCATGTGATACCATGATTGTACCGAGTGACTCCATTGAAGTGAAGGAGAACCTGACGGTGGAAGCTGTACCGATCAGCATTGAAGAGCATCAAACCAAACGGTTAAGGAACAAGGAGGTACCGCTGGTGAAGGTGAAGTGGTAGAATTTACATTGGATGAACTACACTTGGGAGTTAGAATCCGATATGAGACGAATGTACCCTCATCTTTTCCAACCGGAACACTAATTTCGGGGACGAAATCTCCTTTTAGGAGGGGTGGATGTAACATCCCTAATGTTTTAAGGAGAATTATAAGAAATGGGAAATGTTAGTAAATGTTTTAGAAGTTTTATTTAATATTTGTTCTGTCTGAGCCAGAGACAGGAAAGCCGGTGTCGAGATCGGTCTCAGAAGCGCAGGCAGGCGGAGTTGAAGATCGGGCGTGTAGGAGAAGAGCGGGCAGGGCCAGGTGGTTTGGTCCAAACCGATGTGAGGAGAGCGCCTCACTCGGGGTCATAGCCCGGATCAACCTCATAATGACTGCAACAACGGGTGTAGGTAACTAAGATGCGAGCGCGGATGAGATATCCGACCTCTCAGGTTGTAGCTCGGATTTCCGAGGTATGACCACTAAGCTAGGACGCCGGTGGGCCGGTATTCATACTGGGCCTATACTCTTGTGAAGTATTAGAGAATTGTGAATAATTAAACGTTGAGGGAATAAATAAGTGTAATTGATATGATAACTATGAAATAGTTTAATATGGTGAAATTGATTAAAATTTAGTGAGAATACAAATAAAATAAAGGAAAAGACAATCTTGCCCATGAGCTTTATATATATAAGGAGATTCTCTTCCTTCCCTCTTCATTATTTGCGAGTTACCTCTGCTGCTGGTCTGTCCCTTCTCTTTCGTTTTCTCCTCTCTTAACGCTGAGTTGCATGCGCTGGGGAGGGACTCCATTTGTGTCTGAACTTCAATTGAACTCTATTCTTGTGATCGAGGCTTCTAGGTGAGTCTACTGATCCGTTCTAATTGTGATTCCCTTATCCCTTTTATTCTTTGGCGGTCAAGGGCCATGCATGGCTATATTCGATGCTGTTCTCCACTCCTCTGGTGAGTATGAGCCTAAATGCAGTCCATGAACTAAGGGCGTTGAAGTGACGAGCTGTACTTTATGATCCGTAGGTAGTAGGTTAAGCAACGGAAGACTGAGTGGCGGAGCTGAGACTGCGAAACCAGTGCTCAGAGGAAGGAATCGACACAGGGAGTAGATTATCGAAGCGTGGAACCAAAGTAAGGGGGGTGTTCAGGTTATAATTAATTAGAATAGGACTCGCTTCTTATTCGGGTCATTGAGGTAGTGTAAGCAGGTTAAGGAAAATGTTACTAAACATAGTTGTGTGTTTATGCTTGTGCATGCGTGACTGTGTACATTAATTAGTTGAGGATCGGGTGTGTGGTTAAGTTTATCATGTTATAATCTTGTGATATCTAATGTTGAAATGATCAGTGTTATGTGACGTCGGGTTAGCAAGCAGGCTACTCGAGTGACGAGGAATTGATATTATTATGTGAAAGGTAAATTGTTGGATGACTATGTGGTGTGGGATGGCCGACGGTATATGATAGCCCCTCATTTCCGGCTCCCGAGGTTTTCGTGCCCAGTTGAGCTACCCAGTGGTCAAGTAGGACCCAGTGGTCGAGGTGGAGAGTCAAGCAAGACTCGGTGAACCAAGCAGGGTTCACGGGGTGTCAAGTAGGACCCCCAGCTGAAGGCCAATCCTTTAGTATCCAGATACTAGGAGTCAGATTGTATGAGAGTCAATGGTGATTGTGATGAATGTGATGGAATTGCTTGGTTGGGTTAATATAGTTATCGTATGTAATACACTATGTTTCTATGTGCAATTTGATAGATTTCCGAGTGAAAAGTTGATATCTTGTTAAGTGTGGGCTGACCCCTTGATGGTTGTAAATGATACACTTGTTGAGTAAACTATGCTTACTTTCAAATGATGTTTGATGTATATATATAAATATGTATGTATATTTGTTAAGTTCCGTTCTATATTAATTACAATGCCAAACACTCACCCTTGCCCTTTTTTTTTTAGTAACGAGTGATAGGGAGGGGGAAGGAGCCATGGAGTCGCGCCAAGGGGGAGATCGGTGCCAGGGCCCGAGTGACTTTGAGTGACTCTGTAGAGTTATATGTGTGTATAAGAGCTTCCGAGCGTTATTATTAGCTGTGTGTTAACCAAGACCGGATCGGATACAAGTCTATATTTTAAAATACATCACTGTCTATTTATATGCTACTTCTTTAAATCTCGATTAATTATCAAGAAAGGGAAAATTTATTGTAAAATTTAATTAATTGAATAAAAATAAATGTAAAATAACCTAGGACGTTACAATGAAGGACAAACAGGAGTAAAGTCGATCCATCAGCTTGATCCAGGAGTAAAGCTGATCCATCGGCTTGATCATTTTGAATTTTCCATCCCACTTTTTTCGTGCTCAGCACCAATCATATAGCAAAACAAACGGCCAATTGATTAGCATACAACTTGGAAGTTGAATTCTGCATAACCTGTCAAGAATATTTTGAAAAATAGTTTTTTTGAAAAGCGAAAATCTCAAAGATCGATCGCATAGGTTAGCCACCACTAAAAACCATTATCATCAATTGCCGCATGATTACAAATCAGATTATCCCAGGGCAGTTTTTGGTTCAAGAAGGATTGAAGAATTAGTGATAATTAAAAATACATAAATACTTATCTGGGGAGAGTTTGAGACATAGAATTTGAGTCACGATTCTCCAAGCGTTCCCAATGCCAGTCTCACTGATGAGGTTGATGATGTAACGGATGATGAGGAGAACACTGTGGGCGGAGATCCCATTGCCCCTGTAGATCCGACTAGCCCCATAGCTTTTTTATTAGGATTTTGAAGGTTAAGGTGTAGGATCCGTTTTACCGTGCCCCACGGTGGGCGCCAAAATGTTCACACACAGAAAGTAGGCACAAAAACCCTAGAGAATTCTCCTAAGGATTAGGTTTATTATCTCTCTGTGATGTGTCACTTGAGTTATAATGTGAGCCTCTAGGCTGTATTTATACACTTGTAAAATAAAGGAAAGAGGGGAATCTAGGCCCAGGCCCAATAAGGGAGATAACCGCTTCTGGTGGGATCATGGAGAATCATTATCTGCTACCCCCTCTGACCAGGGAGGGAACACATTCTATTTGAATAAATAAATAAACAAGAGCTATTCAAATAGTAGTGTTCCATAAAAACTCTATAGTAGCGTGTGTAGCACTTCCATAACTCCATCATGGCATTTTACCTTGTATTTGTGTTTTGTTCTAGAATGAGTTTATGAGTTGCATTGTTAGTAATTAATTTCCATATGACTTGTAACATTAAATTAAATTAAAACATGGCTTGTGTATTATGTGTATCTGTATGTATAAAAGGAGAAAGAAATTAGTGTTCTCATGGAACAAAAATAAGACACTTGTAAGAATCTCTTAAAAATCTTCTTAAATCTTTTTGAAAAAGAAAAATATATAGATATAACCTACATTGTTTTAAATAAGATGAAGGCTGAAAATAGTTTTAATGAAATAAAATTTGTTAAAGGGGTAACCACTAGCACAAAAGATTGTTAATTTATGAAGTGATCATAATGAAAGTTTTGCGGGTGTGTGTATAGTCTCATCTTAACTTCAGTGAATTTAAACTACAATGACTAGTTGTTAGTTTGTCAACTTAAGCATAATGATTTATATGGATAAATAAAGCAAATATTCATCTTCTCTCAACTTAGGTTCCAAAGAAATTAAAGGTGTTCCATATGTAAATTTAAACACTTGGATAACCTTTTCATGACAAAATACATCTAAGTGTTGTTATATAGACCACACTAAGCATCATATACAACAAAAACAAGGTGAGAAAATAAAAGAATTAGAAAAAATCATGACTTTAAGAAGAATCAGCTTAGATTTATAACTACTATCTAAGGACTAACAGTTACAATTAGCAAACTTCTTGTGTTAACTTTGGTAGTTGACCAGCCAAAAATTCCCCCCTTCTTCGTGTCACAACTAGCAACAATATTGTCCACTACCATTAAGCATAGAGAATTCGTAACAAAAAAATTTACAAATAAACAAACACTTGTAGAAGTTGGATTGTTTCAAACCAATTTCCCCTATAAACATCAAGAACACTAGAAACTTTCTCCACGATCTTTTAAGTAAGAAAAAATCTAAACTGTAGAACAAGAAAGGTGCTCTGGATGATAATTGGATCAATGAAGAAAAAGCTAGAAAACAAAATTGACATAGAACTTGGCTTGTATTCCACACCTTAAAACCTTGGAATACATCTAAAACCAATTTACAAGACCATTAAATATTTATCCTGTGATATAAGTGAAGTGCAATAAAATAACAATTAATAAAAAAATAGAAACACAATGTGAACACCCATTTTCATCCAACACACTTAGGTGAGACCATGAATTTTTTCCAATTCGTCTAGGTAAGTCATTTTTGCCTAGGCGCATTTTATGGGTTTCAGAAAGCTAAAAAAGTGGAAAAGTGAGTTAGGGGTCTCCCTTTTTACCTAAGGGACCTGGGCCCATCTCTCACACACTCTAAAGTACTATTCCTCTTTCTTTTTTAATGGGAAAAGTTAACCTCATGCCTAAAGGGGAAAGACCTTTTGAATTTGGGAAAAGAGAAACTTGGAATGAAGCATGGAACAAGAAATATTAGGAGACAAGGAACAACCATGTCCCCCAAGTGGTGGCTAGGGTTTGGAATGAAGAAGACCTCCTCTTGCTCTATAAAAAGGGAGGAAAAAAAAGATGAAGGGGTCTTCTCATAAGGTCTTTCTTTTGGGTTTATAAAATTAAGTCTCTTCTCTTTTTTCTTTAGGTCTTTTAGGGTTCCCAAACTTAGAAAAACACTACTAAAAAAACTTTGACAGCTACTAGAAAATAGCGACCGACAACATCCGTTGCTAATTAACAACCGAATTAGCTACCAAAAGGCAAAAAGGGAATATGAGAAGGAATTAGCTACCACCTCAGCGACAACAGAAGACACCGTCGCTAAGGTATGTAACATTTTATCGCTGTATTCATCGCTAAACATCACCCGTCGCTGTAACCGTCGCTATGTTTCCCTCCATACATTTTTTTGGCTCCCCTCCAAAATTTTTGTTGGCGCCCACAGTAGCGACGGATGTAGGCAATTACTAAAATCAAGAAGAAGAAACGTCATCGCTGCTTTGGTGGCTGACTCTATCAATTAGTGACGAAGATGAGCACCATAGCTAGGGTTACCTTCCGTCCAAAGATTTTGTTTCCTGCAAAGTTTAGAGATGAAGGCGTTTACTCCATCGCTAGGTTCACTTTCCTCTATCTTTTGTTCCCTCCATGTGAAATTTAAATATGTTAGTGACGGCTATGTGCATCGGTCGCTGGGTGCACTCAATTTAGAGATGGAGGTGTCATGCCATCGCTGATGTGAGTCTTGTTCTCTTGTGCGATGGATGTTGTTTGTCGCTAGATGTGCCATTGCAGCGACGGTGTTGTTTGTGGTCGCTAAGTAGTATTCATTTTAGTGACTGATGTGGTTGGTCATTGCTTTTGGTTTTAACCAGATCTTAGCGACGCATTGTCATCGTCACTTTGTGTTTAATCTAATTTGACAACCCCTCTTTCCCAAACCAATTGCCCTAATTCCCAAAAGCCCTCCCAACCTTACCTCCCTCTCTATGTCTCTGTTTCCCTCTCTCTCTGTCACTGTCTACCTCCCTCCTTCCCGTCTGTCTCCCTCCCTCTCTATCTTCCTTTGCGTCTTGAAGCTGTAAAAGAGAGTGTGTGTCTAGAAGCTCCCTCTGTCTCACACACTATACTGCTACCATTCCTACTGTGTCTATGTGTTTGTGACACCTCTCTTCAAAGTCTACAAAAGAGATATCTCATTGAAATTATTGAGTTGATAAAATAGGTTGAAAACTTATTGAAATTGCGAAATGATGGGCACAAACTTTTATATATATGATAGTAATGTATGCATATATTTGACACGAACCTAGTAGCCAAACCATGAAAGAATTGACTTGAAATGGTTCCGTATGATATTAATTGGAGTTGTTATGAGTGGACCCTACTTTTTTATGAAAAGCAAACGAAAATGAGTAACAAGGGCCGATCCGTGGTCGTGGCAGCACGTTCTATGGCCAGGCTGTGGATTATTTTGGATATTATGGCCAATTTTAGGGACTTAGTAGAAAGGACCATGGCCAAGCTGTGGTGGCCACCACGATTATGTTATCCCCTATGATTCCCATGTGATTATTTTTATGTTATTGTAATTATGAATGTCCTAGAATTCTAGTTCTTTCCTCATATACTTATACGGTAATCACCTTTTAGCTAGTATAATTAGTGGTTGTGTTATTATAATTCCATTGGACCCTTGAAGGATAAAAAGTATGGTAATTAGATTGGGCCAAAATATGATTATATGCCTAAGGAAGTGAACGATGATTGATAATGTATGTGTACAAAGATTCATATGGAATTAGATTCAGAATTATATTGAATGGATATGACTTCATCCTAATGGATTAAGAATGAATATATATGATGTTGATCTTATATGATCATATTACAAATAATTGAAAATCGATGTTATGAAGATTGTATTAGGATTGTTAAGTTGATGATGATAATGTGACGTTTATATTATAAATATAGAATTGATGATGGAAAGGGAGAAGTCTATTATGATAAATTATGATAAATTATTACAGTGAAAATTGAATATGTTGTAATAATCTATAACTAGAACTAAAGCATCATGCATCATTTGCATTAAGGTGCTTAAAGGATATAAGGGCCTTTTGAATGGGCCCGGTATGAGCCGCTCTAGATGGTAACAGACCTTGCGTGTATGGTTCCTATAGAACCTGGTTACTCATAAAGCTTTGTAATGTGTTTTAAGAGGAGACCCACAACACAATGCTATATATATACGCATCCAAGTCATTAATGGTCACAGTGTTACAAATGAACACTTCGGTTCAGTACCAATAAAATATTATTATTGATTACGAATCATTGTAAGATTACCCACTAGTTATGGATCCATCATAGCATCATTCAAATTAAAAAGAAGATACTATATAATTAAAAAAACATCCTTTCTTGTCATTTGCATCGCATTGCATCCTCCTTGTAAATGTACATGATTCTATTGTATTTTGTACTTATTCTATACCATGTTTCTCACTCTTCCGTTTACTTGTGGTTTAGTGCTTGATAAGGGATATGCTTGGTGATGACTTGAAGTGCTCATCATAAACATATGGACATATAAAAGATGTTTTAATGATGTATATATGCATGTGTATTCATATGTTATGTGTAAATATTTATATCTATATATTTTTGCGTAGTTTGTTCACCTTTTGGTTGTAAATATACTAATGTTGTTTGACATTATGGCTAGTGAAAATACATAACAATGGGCAAGTGATGTTACTTTGTGAAATGTCATGGCATAATGCCTAAGTATGATGATAGTATTTATAACAGTTACACTAAGGTAATTCGGATATATCATTAAGTGAACCCTAGATTTGATTATGAATCTCAAGGTAATTTTCTTGAAAACAGAAATTTGTTACTATGAATTTTATAATGTATCAAAAATTACCTCAAGATTCAAAATTTAAATTCGGGATGTCACACAATTCATAAATTCTTCCCAGTTTTTCGACAAATACTCTATTTCTCTAGGGTTACTAAGTGTGGAAGAAAAGCCTAGATCTATTAACCAATCTAGATTCCTTTTAGCAACAATCTATACACCACACTTCTAGATAGCCACCATAAAAGCCTTCGTATTGAAAGAATTTTGAGTAACCACCCTACCAAACACCCAAACTTGCTCCTCTTTCCCCATATTAGCAACAATCTCACGGGTGAGAAGTTCCACTACTATACTCTCTTCTTTCGAGAAATCCAAAGGAAGAATCCTCGGCCACTATGACCAAAATTGCGTCCACACAGGACCAGTACAAGCAACCCTAGGGACCAAGGACCCAAAACCTAAGAGAATCTTGGATGAAACCCACACGTGTAACCGCCACAAGGAAACCTTAGCAGAGAGCTAAAAGATGGACCGGTTACATGAAGTCACATTATTAATTTCAAAAGTGTTGATTACTAACATTTACAGAGTAATGTACTAAATTAATTTCACAAAATAAAAATAATAGTTTAGTTCCTAACATTATAAACTATTATATATTTATGTTGTTAAAATTATTAAATGTGTGTTATGTAATCTCTACTTTTATGATTTTAGAAATTATTTGATTGATTGATATTTATAATTTAAGAGACAAAATTAAAATATACTAATAACAATACTATTCCATATTCACATTATCAAATATTATTACATATAAAAATGCTATAAAGATATTTTTTATTTTTCTCATTCCAAACGAAAACACCTACACTAATATGGTAGGATGATATACTAATTTCATCTTTTCAAAGCTAAAATCAGATTCAAATAATTGCTGGCCATTCCTAGTGCTAATGCTAATTAAAACCTGTGTCCATATACTATGTCTTTACCCATAACAGGGTCGTACTTAAGAAGAAGGGTCCGTTTGATATGTAGTTAGGAAAACGAGGTTTATAAATGGGAGAAATCTAAAGGTTAATATTAATCATTTACGCTGTTCGAGACAATCAAAACTTCGTTGCACCGTAAGATATGTAAACCTCCATTTGCAAACCTCCGTTTGCAAATTCTAATTTTTATACAAACAGGCAGGAAGACCCTAAATCCGTGTTAAAATTAAAAATATGCCTAATTATTAATGAATGTGAGCCAAATGATGCTATAGTTGCAACTTCGAATATCTTTTGGTGTATTTTACAAGGGACCTAATAGTCTATTCATGGTAAAAGATTTCATTGGCTTTTTACATCGGACATATTATAATGGTTTCATAAAAAACAAATGTAAAAAAGTAGTACTGAAAATTTTGTAATTATCTACTCATTTTTTACCTCGGTTGTTCAAGGGAATCGGTGTAAAAAATACTACTTTACATCGGGTGTAGAAAAGGCAATCTCAAAGAAAGTGCGGTGGCAACCTTGTAAATATTTATATATTTTTTACATTGATTTTGAAGTGAAACTGGTGTAAAAAATAATTTTACACCGAAAATAAATTTTTGTCTGTGTAAAAAGTACTTTTTTTACACTGATTATAAATTTTTTTACGCCTACTGTATCCACAGTGCATAAAAATGGTGTAAAGAGTTAAAAAGGTCTATTATAAAAAGTATGTAAAAAACATATTCTAAAATATGTTGGACCAAAAATGATCCAAAATATCTTTTATTCCATCATAAAACCAACATATCTTTTAAGTACTCGCAAAAAATATTTTTAAATATGAAATCCACAAATACTCGTAAAGTAGTATAAGTAGAATATTCTTCTAAATGTAAGTAAAATAAAATATTAAAAAGTATTCAGTATAATTTTGCTTTATTATATAATAATAAAGTGAAAATATTAAAATCCAAAATTTTTATACTTTTACTTTTAAATTTTTCAAAATTTTGTTATTTTTGAATTTTTTTATTGGTGATTAGTAAATATTACGCACAATGTTACTTGAATCAACTTGAGTGTTAAATAAATTTGAAAAATTACAACGTTTTTTTCTGAAAAATAAAGTAGAGATATCTTTTGAATAAATAATTACGTAATTAAAAAGTATGAAAGTGTTAAAAACAAGAGTATGAATTCATTTGATTTAACATTAAAGTTGACAACGATGTGTGCTAGTGCTACAACTTATCTTGTGATCTCACATGATTCCAAATCTTATATGTATATAGTTAAGTTCAGTTTGGATCAGGAAATTTATTATTTATGATGATATACTTCATTTGAATCTTAATAAAAAAAATATTAAACCTAACAATGAAATGTGAGTACATGAATGTATTGTTTATTTTTCAAATCTAAAAAATCAAATAATTGTCCAAACAGTTAAGTAATTTTTTCCGAATAAAAACAATAAAATGGTTTTTTAGGAAGAATGGAATGAGGGAGGCATCTCCCACTTAAAAATTTGAATTTATTAGTTTTTTTAAAAATTAACATGAGCATTTATATCATAATAAAATTAATTACTCTTTTGATTTTTTCCAACTGTGATTCTTAAACAGACTTTATTAATTTAAATGGAATAAATCATGTCCTATATAACTCATCAATAATTCATTATATACTTTCTTTTATTTTTAATATATTTTTATTTGTCTTCAAAATTTTATTTAAAAATGTCTCTACTCTACGTACATAAAATAAAATATAAATGATTTCCTATAAAAAAGACTAAACAAATGGAATGATAATTTTATGAGGAGATTCTTGGGTTTCCTGATAAAATTGATTAAATGTAAAAGTCATATTAGACTTGTTTGTTTAAGTTTATTTTTAAGTGTTTTTTTTAAAAATATTTTTTTTATAATCACTAATTTAATAAACAGATTATAGTTGCTTCTTAAAATAAGTTGAAATTAACTTATTTTTAGTTTCTGTTTATTTTTAAAACTTTAAACAAACACATCAAAATTTAAAATAAATACTTTTTAAATTAAAAAATCACTTATCTCTTAAAATATGTTTAAACAAACCAACCATTATCCATAAAAAAAATATTAGTTTTTTGCTGAGCAAAATAGGTAGATGATTTCACAAGAAGTTATTTTAACTTAATCTGTTATTTCAAATTTAAGATTAAAAAACTAGAATACTATTAAATGTAGATAGAATTTATCACTGATATAAACATAGAAGGCGAGGAAAGTGAGAGAAAGATGAAAAATTTAGAATTATTAAAGGAGAAGAGATTCCCTCCTTAAAGCAGACAGCAGCACTTATTGTGAGGGGTCCACACGCTGAATGCTTCGTTAGTGGTAGCAAACGGGATTCTGTTACTTTCGTATCCTTATCATCTATCGTTCACACTTCTTCCAAATTTTAAACCCAAAATTAGGCACAAGGTTACGCTCAATCGCTTTAATAATTATTTTACTATTTAATTCTTATTTATTTTTATTACTTTTAGATCCTTATATGTTGAGACAGTTAATAATTAATCACCTCAACATTACTACGTATAATTTTTTTATTATTCAAAAGTAAATAACACTTAAGTCCTAAACCTTTTAGTCGATACTTTCTATCCCTTATCTTCTTTTTCTTGCTGTCTCCCTCTTTCCGACTCTCCTCTTTTGTTTTTCTTCTTTCCCCATTGTCTCCTCTTCTCCTTCAAGCCTAAACCAACTATAGTTTAGTTTCTATCATTAAAACCTTTACATAGTTTCTCACAAGAAAACAAAAAAAAAAAACCCCTCACATTACAATAAAAATCCTATTCCTCATTTTTTTTCTTCTTCAAGTGGCTATTCTTCTTCCCAATGGAGATTAATGTTTTCTATTCTTTGTTTTTCTTGTACTTTTTCATTCCATTCGAGACATATTAGACCCTGTTAACCAAGTGGCCTCAATTACTCAAGAGGGGGGTGAATTGAGTATTAAAAATTTTATTTAGAATGCTTTTGAAATTGATTCTTTAATATTTATGCTTCATGAATGATAACAATTTATACACAAGGTAGATTGATGAGCACTGAGTATATGACAAATAAGTTCACTTAATAGATAAAGCAATATTCAAGTAATAGTTAACAAATTAATCACAAAACTATTTTTGATACTTAGAAAGATATAATGAATAATTCAAGAATAATAATTATTCTAAGTAATTAACAACTTAATAGAATATACACTTAATTTTAATAACCAAATTAATTAGCAATAATGAAGGAGTTAATTAATCAAGTTATGAACACAATAAATTTAGGAAGCAAGTTAAGTGCATAAATTTAAATGAGTTTAGGAAAGAGAGATTTGCAAACCGATATATACGAGTTTCACCACACCGGTGTACGTCTCGCCTCTAAGCAACCCACTTAGAGGATTTCCACTATTGGAGATTAGAGATACAACTTTGAGCAATCGCGGCTTCCTAGTGTCCCTACACTCAAGAACCCAATTCTCATAAGTACAAGGGCACCCCACCCAATCTCTCAATCTCATAATTTTACAAGGTTGAACCCCAACCCACAACTCTAGAAATTTTGACGTTTGGAATACAAGAGTAACTCTCCAATAGAGTGGATATACAAATTAAAACTTTCACAAAAAGATAACTCTCAAAGAGAGGATATGCAAATTTTAGCTCACTCAAAATATTTTCCTCACAAGAAAATATTCAATTTTTAGCACTTAAAAAATAATTTCCTCACTGTTAACTCTCAAAAGAATTATTAGCCAAATGAAGCAAATGAAGAGAGAACTAAATGTAGCGTGAATAAAGAGGGAAGTAAGGTACAGAGGGAATGCTTCTCTGTGGAGTGATTTGAGCCTTCAACTCTTCTCCTATTTATAGCGTTCACAAGGCATGGCGTTGGCAATTTGTTAACTCCTTCGACGCTTGGTGGAGCATGGCTTTGCGAATTGATAATTCCTTCGACATAATGAAACATGGTTCAACGAATTATAAAATTTGTAGTGCGATCTATAGCGTTCATGTTGTGATTCCAAGCTGTTCCACTGCATTAAACTGACTAAGAACACTGAATGAATCGATTCCTGCTCACGTGAATCGATTCCTGATTACGTGAATCGATTCCTGATCCCTTTGAATCGATTCCTGGATGAATTTTAGCAGGGGAATCGATTAATTCCTGGTTGCTATGAATCGATTCTTAGTCACGTGAATCGATTCCTGATCTCTTTGAATTGATTCCTAGGTATTTCATCATTTGGGAATCGATTCCCATGGAAGTGAATCGATTCCTGGGCCTGTTCCCCTTGAGTTTTGATGCATTTTGCTTCGTTTAGGTCCATTTTGTCCATTTTTGATACTTTCTTGCATGGTTCTTGAACTAATAATTGATTCTTGATTTCTCAGATGTTTATCATTCAAATTGATATGTTTCTTGAATTCTTGAACATTTTGTTTGTCATAATCAAAATCTGTTTCAACATAAAAACATAGACCCCAACACTTTCCTCGTCCTATAGTCAATTCGAAATCACTTCATGATGTTCCTAGTGCCAACTTCTTCACTTCTGGAAACTTCACTATTGATTTTTGTAACTTTGTCGGTGTTTTCTACACCTTTAATAAGGTCATTATGCACAACCTCAATTTGTTTTTTAGGATTTTGATTTTGGGGATTTTAGGTTAGACTTCTACACTTCCAATTTCCTTCTTTAACCTTTTAAATTCCTTTTCATATGGTACCTTTCCCAAATTTCACTCTTCAATTTTGTTGCATGAACAAAGCTATCCTTCATTTCAGCGCTTCTTATCCATAAAATTGCGCTTCTTATGTCATCGTTGTAGCGGCAACACGAACTTGTAAGTGTAACGTCCTCGTCTAAATTCTTAAGATTTACCCAAGGGTTTAATAAAATTAGAGAACTTTTCACAATTAGCATTGCCCTTGGTGAATAAACTCTAACAACCTAAGCGCTACGTAACTTAGAACAACTCAAACCTTACTTTTTACTGTGGTAATCGATTACTGTATCTCTGTAATTTATCATAGGCAATTGATTACATAGTCGTTTACCCGCTAGTAACCTGTGCAAGATTTTAGTTTTTCTCTTTGGTAACTAATTACGTAATCAATTACCAAACAGACATACTAGCATAATTATGCAGATTTTGGCCTCCAGGCTAATTTTCACACCCCTTACTTGCCCATTTTAACCCTGAATGCTACGAAACTTTATAGGCACTATCTATGACTCATTTCAGACTTGTTGTCACAATCCATGCTAAAAAATTCCTCTATATTGTAGAGTTATGCAAAAAAATGTATTTTACCCATTTTCATGCAACTTCTATGCTAAAATCACAACAAATGTCATCCAAGGGACAATTCAATATTGTACACAAGTTTTAAACATGCATAGGATCCTATTTGCATCTTCTGAGGATTTTGAATCAACTGAAACTCAAAATCACCTATCTACTTGCCTTAATTAGCCAATTCTCTTATTAAACATAATTTCCCCCTTTCTATATATATATATATATATATATATATATATATGCACAAGCATTCATCATCCAACACAATGACAACATGACCATCAATCAAACATATCCTACCCATAGAAATGTAATTTCATCCACACATTGGCTTAGTGTCATTTCATTCTACATTCATAACACCTAGGCATAGCGTATATAATTCTTCATCATCATCTACTTGGCTCAATGCCATCTATAAGCAAGATATGCACACACAAGGAAACACATGTCTATCTCAATTATCATCTAATATTACCAACACAACATAGAATACCAAAACATAAATACTCAAACCACATGCTCATAAATCAACATCATTACAAATAATACAAATTCATTCTTCATTCCTTGGCAATCCTGACTCATTTGGTGCTTGCCTCTGTGGTATCCATGATATGGTTACTAAAAATAAACAACCATGAAAAGGTTAAGTGTCGAACATATCAATTAATATAGAAACTCAAAACTAAAAAAAAACATAACATTAGCCTTAGTATCAATCATACTTGTGCACACACACAGATGATTAGTCAATCATCCTCTAATACCTCAAACCTCCATTTTAGCACATATGCTTAATTACCATTCGCATACCATTACATTTCAGCATTATGAGCCACTTAGACTACAAAAACAATGCTTATACAACATATATCAATTCTTCCTTATTCACCCTAAACATTCACTAGCATAATATGCCACTCAGGTTGCACATAGCAATGTTCATACATTTATACGTATATATTAATTCAACTTCAATCATCTTAAACATTCACAACAACATATGCCACTCAGGCTATATATAGCAACTCATGCATATCATTATTCATATTATCAAACACCCAATGCACCACTGACTCTCATTCAGGGTTTAATTAGACTTGCTAGTATCTAGATACTAAAAATTGATCGGCTTCTAGCTAGGGTTCCTACTTGACACCCCGTGAACCCTGCTTGGCCCATTGAACCCTGCTTGGCTCTCCACCTCAACCACTGGGTCCTTTTTGACCGTTGGGTAGCTTAACGAGATCCTACTTAATCATTAGAGCCCAAATTGAGGGGCGAAATATACCGTACAACTGTCCAAACCATACAAAATCACATATTTAATTTTGATCACTTCCATTGGATTAATTAATTAATTTTCTTTAATAATTCAACACTAATGGCCATAAAACAAATCAAGTCATCACAAACATTCAAATTTCTTAACTTAGCCACTCAAGCATTCAATCTCTTAATTAGCCACTTAGGTTATTAATATCAAATCAATTGGTGGCCACCCAGGCACACACCATATCTCTATTCTCTGTTCATCATCATTTAATTTCACATAAAAAAGCCACACATGCATCATTAACATTCAATTCATACCATAACAACATAAAGCCACTCGGGTCTAATAATATTCAATTAATCTCATATCAACCACTCAGGTGCAACATTTATTAATATAGTTTCAATCATAATATTGATCAATCATTCTGATACTAATTTACATATCCACGCAGATGAAAATCTTATTTACCAACTTTTTTACAATATATCTATATGTATACTCGTATATATTATCCACCCAATCTAAGTAGAAACTACTTATCAATCTCATCATTTCATTACTATACAAGTTTTATGCCTAAAAAAATCTATATTTTTCCATTCTTAACATTACTAATTTCAAGTCTAGCCATAATTCATGCTATAGATCCTATCAATCATATATTATGGTTAAATTAGCTAATTAACGCTAAGAATTGTTCACAGTCAATGGAAAGTTTTGGCTAGGAAAGACTTGGTACTTAAACAGTCACCCAAGACCCACATCTCTTTCTTGGGAACCAACCTAGCTACAGTCTTAGGATTTTAAGTTAGGGAAATATTCAACCTATGCAAGAAAGTGAAACTGTTTAGCTGTTAATGGTCAGTGAGAAGTTATGGCTAAAGAAATACTTGATACTTAAGTAGTCATTCTAAACCCACCTCTCTTTCTTGGGAGCCAAGTTTACTATAGTACTAGACTTTCACGCTTGAGTGTTATCTTGTGTAGTTCAAGAAAATCGAAATCATGGAAGGAAATGAAATGAAAGGACAAAACCGTAAAAAAATAGTTTAAACCATGGTTCAAACAAAAACCCCAAAAATGGTTTGAACCATCTTTGGCCTATGGTTCAAACCACAAATGGAGGTTTTGGTCCTTCTGGGCTATTCTAGGCCTCCACGACCAAGGCCCACTCCACAGCGGTGCTCTGCCTCTTTTGGAAACACACCACCTTCTATTATCTCTCTTATCATTTTACCAACTCTTCATCTTTCAAGATTATGGCTCAAAGGTTCAAAAGAAGAGTGGTGTTTAATGATGAAGACTACACCTAGTATCGTCGCTAAAGACACTCGCATAGTGGTTCCACCTTTTTAGGCCAACATGGGATTTCTCCACAATGAAGGCTTTGCAGCAATGGAAATCATTGACTTTTATGACTTAGGTGCTTTTGTTTCCTTATACAAAAGTTACTATGGGCCACTTATAAGGGAGTTCTACACCTCTATTCGAGAGAGGCACGTGATCTTCAATGCTCGTGTGAGTGGAAAAATTATTCCCTTAGATCCACCCATATTCTATGAGACTCTTTCTCTTCCATTCTCTTTCTCTACCTTCTTTGGCGACTGCTTTTCTGAGAGATGGAAAGATGACTGTGACACCATGGCGGTAGGAGTTTAGTTATGCCATGGTGGTGCTATCGGAGTTAAAAGGGATGTTGGATCCCTTACCACACAAGATTGAGCACTTCACTACTTGTTGGTAAAAATTCTCTTGCCAAGGAAGAGTCACGTTTTGAAAGTGACCAATGATGACGTATTGCTGCTTTGAGCCATGAACCATAGGAAGCCCATCAACTAAGGAAGAATAATTCTCAAAGATATGGTGGAGAAGAAATATTTTTATCTACCTTATGAGATGCAAATCTCTAAGCTGTTGAAGAAGAATAATGTGGACCTCTCTAGAGTTATTTCTTCCATAAAGGTTAATATCATTAATCCTTTTTTCATTAACAAGTGTGGAATT
Organism: Clitoria ternatea; assembly: GCA_037962975.1. Taxonomy (NCBI): domain Eukaryota; kingdom Viridiplantae; phylum Streptophyta; class Magnoliopsida; order Fabales; family Fabaceae; genus Clitoria; species Clitoria ternatea. The sequence continues at coordinate 152,214,968 of CM075673.1, forward strand.
GTGAAGACAAAAGACGGACTCTAGTTAACCAACAAAAAGAAAGGCACAGAGACACAGGGAGCTTATGGTAGTGGACCCAAACTCTAGGGAGAATTGGTTACCAAGGACTTTGAAGACATCTTTCGTGACTTTGACCGCCAAGGTACCTCTCTATTTGGAACAACTCCTCAAGCCCTTCCATAACCTCAAGGCATATTTTTTAAAAGAGAGGATGCTCACAATGATGCAAGGGACATGTGAGGAGATCCACAATTTTAATAATCTTATTAGAGACCTGCAAGATAATTTATGCGAGGTTAAGAACAATGTTAAACTAGAGGTTCATGACCTTCACCCCGATATGAGGGATGTCCAAAGGCATTTGGACACGATGTCTATTCTTGGTAATTCCCTTTGAGTGTAAAAGCTTTCCTAATTATTTCTTTTCCCTGTATTCTTTTTGATAATGTCAAAGGGGAGAAACATCGTAATGTTTTATAAGGGGAGATAATGAGAGAATGTTGCTCTAGAAGTAGTTATTAGGATTAGTTTCCTTTCTTATTCACCTTATAAAGTTTATGTTTAATCCGTCTTAGGAAAATTTTTTATCATAATATTTACATAATTGGTTTTAATTATTGTGCTATAATCTTAACACCCTAAGAAATGGTTTGCCATCATAAAAAAGGAAAGACTATAATTCATGTGTGTAAGTAGGTATTTTGATAATGACAAACCAAATAGAACCTAAGACAAAATAGAACAGAAGTGTGATTGAGCATTAATGCAAAAGGAAATAAGTCTGGGATGTATCCTGTGAAGCAAAGTCGATACATGGAAATTCAAGCTTTAAGGGCCAGAAGTGTCTCAGTGTTGTTGATCTTTTTATCCCGGCCTTAGAATTTGTTTAGAATTGTTAAGATGGTTTAAGGACCATGAATTGAGCAGAGCAAAATAAAAAATCCTTTAAAAGTTTTTCTAGAATGAACCAAAAATGAGTCAAGGACCAAAAAACAAATGTATTGGGCGAAAAAACGCGTTTTAGGCCAAACCAGACTGCTTGGATAGAACCATTGTGGATCTTGGTTCAAACCAACAGCTTTGTATCTGGCTCATTTTTTGGTTCTCTGACTTGTTTCTGGAAGGTGTCTTATTTTGAGTGCCTAGTACTTAAAATGACACACCAGCTTCTCTATAAATCTCTTACATGAGTTGTTCTCTATCCTGTTCTCTTCTAAGTTATTTTCCTGTCATAGGATTTAAGTGTAATCCTATTTAGGGACTAGAGTGTTTTGGGTATAAGGTGAGAGATATGATCTCTAGAATAACTTAAGGCTTCTTTGATCCTAATGGTGTTAGGAAACGGATTGTGAGGAAGTTTTACATTTAGGCTAAGTAGTCCAAGAGTTGCAAATAGATACCCTAGTAACCGTTTCATATTATACTGCAAAATTATAGGCCTTTATGCTGGGAAACTAGAGTAGATCACAGTGGTAGTGATCAAACCAACATACATCATAGTGTGATCCTTCTTATCCCTTCTCATTTTATTTATCATTTCTTTTCAATTATTTATATTTAATTTATTTGTTAAAATCATATTTGCTAAATTTTTTATTTCATAAGTTTATTAAAAGATTCCTTTCTAAATTGTTTTTATAAAAAAGTTATTTAAAATAATATTTCCTATTTGCTTCCGCTCTTTACGAGAAAAATCCAAGACTTGATTCACCCCCTCTTAAGTCTGAGGTCACTTTCTAACAGCACCAAGTAGCGTGTGTAGGTTTCTCAACAAGCTATAGGGTCCAAGATCCAAGGAACATGTTGAAATGACCCTTTCCCCTGAGTAGGTGAGTGTTGAAGCAAAATAGACATTGAAGCAAAGCTCGCTGTTTAGTTGTTCCTCTCTTGTCATTTTGTACTTGAAACTTGTCTTTAAAAACCTCAAATACTGAGAAAAATACAAGTTACTTGGAATTTTTACCTCATACTTAGTTTTTGTTAAATGAAAATATTTCTATATAAAATGTAATCTTAAACTATAAATTTAGGGTTGTTTTTTACAGTGAAAATATGGTAAAATTAACAACTAATAGTGAGCCATTTGGATAAACAAAAATTACCAAAACTCATCTTTAATATAACAGAGATTAAGAGAATTTCAAAGGGAATTTAAGGATACAAACCATATACCAGAGGTAAACAACAATAATGATAATTCAAGCAGTAAAAGAAGCAGATTACCGTGTGTAATGACCCTCAATCAAGGGTTCTTGAACTCAATTGTGATGCGTCTTAGTCCCTCTCTGCTTCAAAATCTACCTTTGTAGTCATAGTTCAAGACTTAACCGATGATTATCAGGCCTTCTCGGTCAGATTGGATTAGTTTACCCCCCACTAGTAATTAAAGCTATGGGCATCAAAGAAGCCTCCATCCTTGCCCTATCATTATGCTTCAATTGGATTCTTATAGAATCAGACTATCTTCTTTTAATTGGGAATGGCCATAATGCATCTATAACTCTTGATACCACCATAATTATTAGATATTATTTTTCTTAAAGTAGAGTTTGTGAAAATTAGTTTTCTTTAGACCAAAAGAGAGGGGAACAATGTTGCTCACCTTTTCGCAGCAAAAGAAACAAGTCTTTCATCTTTATTGTTGAGCTTAAGTCATACTCCTGTAATCTTTAGTGCAGTCATGGCCCTTATTGGTCAAGATAAAACATGTGTGCCCTTAAATTCTGTTTCAGTTTTTTAGGGTTTCTCTTGATTGTACTTGCTTGGCTTTTCTCTGACTAGTTTCCAACTTAGATTTGGTGCAATTAGGATTATGCTTATTTGTTTATCTATGACCCGGTATATTTCCCTAGCCTTGTGTTGTTTCCTTAGGCTTTTGGCCCAAACTTTTTCCAATGTTTTATTTATTAGCAAAAAAACATGCATTTTCAAATTTTAGTTATTGTGTGAGGCATTTCTATTGAAGAAAAGTCTTGTTGAAAAAGGAAGTATGGAACTTTACTGAACCACACCCCAGATTTTGTTTTATCTTCAGATTTTAGATTTGTTAATAACATTCATCAAGAATCCATTGGAAAATGAAGTCTGTATATCAAGAAACTAATTTGTGTATTCAAGTGTTTCAGGAGGGGGAGCCCTTGTGCTCAAAATCTAAATTCTAGTATTTGGATGATGTCCAAAAGTATGATAGAAGAAGCCTATCTTACCCAATCAGACTTATAGAGCATCAAAAGAAAAGACGTTGTCTCTAAAGGATTTAATTGCAATGTTCTTAATTCTATTTGCGTATTGCATTGGGTTCTATGCTCTTATCAAATATGCGTGCTTTCATCAAAGAAGGAAAGAGACAAACAAAGCTCAGCAACCAAAGTCAGCATACCTAACTCTGCGCATGAACAAAAAAAGCTGAACCAAAGTCAACATGTGTGTCAGCTCAAATTTAGAAGATTACAACATTGACTTCTGCTTTTTATATCAATCAAATAAAGCAAATAAAATACTTTATTTGTTGAAGAAAGAAAAGAGACCACTTTCACGCAAGCACTCTCAAACTCTGCCACCAGACTCTTGAACCTCTCTCTAATTATCAAAGGTCTGGTAATCAAAGCTTAAAGAAAACACCTTTACAAGATTTTCAAGGTCCATATCTCCTTTTAAGGATCTGCAACGGTCATATTCCAACACCCGTTTATACTTCAGAAGATTAAATTACAAAGTAGAGAAAAAGAGAAAAGAAGTTATTGAGAAATCTCTTAATGTAAAATTATCTTTCTCTGTAATTCATTCAATCTTTTTTAGACAGAGGCCTTTCTTACTTATTCTGCCTCTAGCAGGGCTTGGTCTCGTGTCATTTATAACTTAGTATTCAATCTCTCAATTGTATATTTGTCATACACTAAGTTTTATAAGTTACTTTCCATTTCTTACAAACAATTTGTAAAGTCTGGTGTGTTACCAACACTTATGAGGGTGGGAAACACTTTGTGGCCTAAAGAGGCTTTAGAAAAAATACTTGGGTTAAGGCAGGAATGGCTTGTTGAAAGAATACTTAGGTTGAAACTAGGAGTGGCTGGAGTCAAGAATACTTGTGGCACTGGTCTGGTGCTGTTATTATAAAGGAGAGTTTACAATAGTGGAAATCCTTCAAGTTAGAAGGGACTGGACGTAGCTTCTGTGTTGGAAGTGAACCAGTATATGTTCTCTGTGTTGATTTTCTTCTCTTACTCTTTAAAAGTGTAATTTGCAAAGATTGGTCATTTGTTTTCATTGGTTCATTATTCCGTGAAAAGAGTCCTTGACTTGTCCAACCCCCCTTCTAAGTCAGACTCTAAACCATCAATTAGTATCAGAGCTTGTCATTTGGGTTAATCACTCCCTCGAGTGAAAAGGATAAATATCTATGGCACCCTTTCAGAGTAATCAACTAATTGTAGAAGGATCTTCAATTAACAAGCTCATACATTCTTTGGATAAGACTACCCATACTAGAAGGATAGAATGGAAATGTTCATAAAATCCACCAAGTACAGTCTATGGACAATCATAATTAATGGTGACTATAAGGCTTCTGTTGATGGTGATGGAAAACCCAAATCTAAAGATGAGTGGACTTCTTTAGAAATGAAACAAATAAAGATTAATGCCAAGATTAGATTCCTTATTACTTGTGCTCTCAGCAAATCTGAGCATAATAAAGTATTCAACTATAAGTCAGCTAAAGATGTCTGGGATGCTCTTCAGCGCAATTATGACAGTACCTCCAATGTCAAAAGATCTAAGAAAATACTGTTAATAAAACAATATAATACTTTCAAGATAGAGGAACATGAGACTATGGATCAAATGTTTAGAAGATTCCAAACTCTGTTAAATGAGCTCAAAGCTCTTGGACCCATTCCCTCTGTAGAAGACATTATTATAAAGCTTCTTGGAAGCTTACCCGAAAGGTTTGATGCAAAATGCTTAGCTTTAGAAGAAGCTAAAGACTTGAATACATTCTCCTTGGATGAATTGCTTGGAGTACTCAAAGTGCATGAGTTGTAGCTAAAACAGAAGGAAGTCAGCAAACCTTTCTCCACCAAAGGCGTTGCTTTAAAGTCTGATGCATCAAGCAGAAAATTGAAAGCACTAAAAGCTGAAGAGACCATAAGTTTTGACCTAGACTCTGATAAATCAAAAGCTGATACAGATGAGGAATTGGCTCTGTAACCAAGAGATTTCATAGGTTGTTAAAGAAGAAGAAGTTCAGACCTGACAAGTTTCAGAAGAAGGATCACAAAGTTAAAAATCAGTTTAAGTTTAAAACTAAAAATCTGTTCTAGAATTTTCAACTGCAGGAAACCAGGACATATGAAAGCAGAATGTCTTCTTCTGAACAAAGATAACAAGGACAAAAAGGAAAAGAGAAAGTTCCCTAAGAAACAGAAAGGGTTAATGACTTGGGATAATGAAGAGTCATTAGGCTTTGAAGAATTTGAAGAAGAGACAGAGTCTACATAAATTTGTCTCATGGAAAATAAGGAACCAGATTCTAAAGCAAGCTCAAGTGAGTCAAAATCTGAGGATGTAAGTTATTCTGAACTAAAACATAATTATAATTTATTGTTTAGTGATTTTTCTAAACTTTTGAAAAACTTAAAAAAGCTAAAAGTAAAGCATGTTGACATGGTCATTGATTTTGAAAATCAAATTTCAAGATTGAAGGAAGAAAATCTTGACAAAAACTCTTTGAAAGAAATGGAAGAAAATGAGAAGATGCACCTTGAAGTGTTAAGAAAACTCAAAAGAAAACATTGTTTCGAAAACAAATTTTGAAAGTTCCAAAGTTTACTACAACTCCCAAAGTGAAGAAATCATTAGGTTGTAAAAGAAAGTTGATTCTCTTACCTCAGACCTAAGAGAGTTTGTAAACAGTATTGAAAACTTGAACATACTTATGGGAAAATCCCATGGCAGCCATAAAAGACCAGGTCTGGGATATGTAGAAGAAAATGGTTTCAAGCATTCTTCACCTCCTATATTTGGTTTGAAAACTCAACAATGTCAAATGTAACTACTACAAGAAGCATGGTCATTTAATCAATGATTATAGAAAAAGAAAAAGAAGAAATGAAAAAATTGCTAACAATGCTAGACCCAAAAAGATATGGGTACCAAAGCCATTAATTATTCCAATTGTAGATGTACTTGAAAACAAAGACAAAACCTCTGTATTGGTATCTGGATAGTGGATGCTTGCATCATATGACAGGAAGAAGGTCTATGTTCCTAGACTTGGAGCAGTTTAAAGGAGGAGTTGTCACCTTTGGAGGAAACCAAACTGGAAGAATCATTGGTTCTGGTAAAATGGGTAAAATTCCTTCACCTATTATTGAAAATGTATTTCTTGTTGAAGGACTGAGACACAACCTACTAAGCATTAGTTAATTTTATGATAGTCGGTATAAGGTCTCATTTGACAAAGATAAGTGTATTGTCATCAACCATGATGGAACCACACTCTTTAATGCCAACAAACATCACATCCTTTATAAAGTTGACTTGAATGAACGGAACAATCAGAATGTAACTGTTAACCCGGCGATAGCGTCTCAACAGTTCGTTTCCACCACCGGGTTGTTAATTGGCAAGCGCACCAATCGTTTGTAGTTTTTAAAATTTAGATATCGTTCCACTGGGATTGAAAGTCTAATAACAACAGTAGTTTTCTATTTACTATGGTAAATGTGAAGGAAGTTATAAACAAAAGAATGATTTATATACAATTTATACAATATTCACAGGTTAGCATGATTGAGTGGTTCATAAGATAAAAGAAAATAAAATCTATCTAAAAAGACGAGTTGCAATCTAGAATAGGTAAGATACTTGAGATAAACACAGATAAACAAATTATGTTAGAAATTGGATCCCTAATCTAGAATAACAATGAGGAACTCAAGACATGCATATTTAATCATCAAATTTCATGTCATTGCAGCTTAAAATCATTATAACCGATCCCTCGTGATATAAATTCTAAGAATTCACTGTAAAGTCTGATCCCTTGTGAGCTTTCTCAGTAAAAACTTGCATTAAGACCTGGCCTTATGGCAACAATGGTTAACAACCCCTATAGAATTGAGATACCAAGGGTATTCCAACTTTTTACTTTCGTCAAAACAAGTTTCAATACGGCATGAACAATCATTCTCCCGTTTGACATTCATACTAATAAAACAAGTTTCAATACACATGAAAATCATTCTCCCGTTTGACGTTCATATTAATAAAAGGTTGAAATACTAACATGGACTTGAATCATAAACATGCAGAGGTCGAATTCACAACATTATACTCAATAGACTAGTTCACCAATTCCAACATAAACAGATTAGTTATACATGGTGAAAGTAAAAACAACACTTACAGAGTTTGACATTACGAAGACGATGGAAACTTCACGATACAACGATCACAATACACCGAAACACACTCAAGTATCTAGAAAACTATTCTAGAACTACAACTCACAAAAGAAGTAGTCAAAATCGAGCACAAGAGAGAAAAGAATAGAATGAAATGCTGTGAAAGGGATGCTTAGAATGGTGTTGGATGGCCCTATTTATAGGGCTGAGCAAGGGTGCTGACGCTACGCGTCAGTGTGACGCTACGCGTCAGGCCCCTGACTCAGCTTCCATTAAACAGCCGATAATGGCCACTACAAATTATAAAAATGGATCATGCTTGGCCACTTGGACGTGTCTCCACTGTGTTTTAGCCATTTGTGTTGAGTGGGATGGCCCTTGGTGCTGAGTGGATGACCATTATTGGGTCAAAGCTGAGTGCTTGACCAAGTTGAAAGTGGAGCCTACGCAGCATTGACGCTACGCGTGGCTAGGACGCGTAGCGTCAGCATAAAAAATAACTGTTGATGCTACGCGTGGGATGAGGCTACGCGTCAGCTCCTCCAGTGTAATTTTCTCTTGATTTCTTAACTTTTTCACTGCAAAACTGGAGAAAATTGATTAAGGGCAGATTATTTCCAACAACATCCATTTATTGAATTTAAATCCTAATTTTCTAACAAATTAAACTAATTTTTATAATTTTTATGAAATTTTTGTTCAAGCTTTTATTGAAAATTTGAGGACTAACAGTAACATGTTTGTTTTCAAACTCTGAAGAGAGATGGATCTGACATAAAAAGCTTAGGCATGTAAGTTTAAAACATATTTCAAAACTTCACAGAAAAGGTCTTGTTAAAGGATTGCCAAAAATTTCCTTCAATAGCTCCCTACCTTCTGAAGCATGCCAAAGAGGGAAACAACACAAAACCTCATTTGAAAACAAAAATGTTGTTTCCACTACCAGACCCCTGGAGTTGTTACATTTAGACTTATTTGGTCCATCTTAAGTGCAAAGTCTGGCAGGAAAGAGGTATGGATTTGTCATTGTTGATGATTACACAAGAATGACATAGGTATACTTCCTAACTTACAAGGATGAGTCTGTAAAGGTATTCAAGATTTTTGTAAGAAAATCTAGAATGAGAAAGGTTTCTATATTGGTACAATAAGAAGTGATCATGGCAGATAATTTGAAAATGAAATTTTTGAAAAATTCTATAATGATTCTGGTATAACTCATAGTTTTTGTTCTCTAACAACACCTCAACAAAATGGTGTTTTGGAAAGGAAAAATAGGTCTTTACATGAAATGGCTAGAATAATGCTTTGTGAAAACAATCTTCCAAAATATTTCTAGGCAGAGGCTATGAGTACTTCTTATTATATTCAAAACAGGATTCTCATCAGACTAATATAGAATAAGACTCCTTATGAAATATGGAAAGAAAGGAAACCTAACATTTCATATTTCCATCCATTTGGATGTACCTGTTATATTCTTAACACTATGGATCATCTTAGAAAGTTTGACTCGAAGTGTGACAAAGGAATATTCATGGGTTACTCAAGCTCATCAAAATCTTACAGAGTCTTCAATACTGGAACTTAAACTATTGAGGAATCAATGCATGTAAGATTTGATGACTTTCAAAAGACTGACTAGAAACTGACAAATCTAGATTCTGATAATGTAGGAATTTTACAACAAGAAGCTGAACAAGAAAAGAAAAAATAGATCTCGATCAATCTAAACCAACTGAACATAAAGATAAAGATTTTGAACAAAATCAGTCATTACCTGAAAGAAAAGCCAAGAGACTGGGAGTTCAAGGCTTATCATCATTTAGACCTCATAATTGGAGATCAGGCAGCTAGTGTTAAAACAAGATCTAAACTTCAGAATCAATCCTCAGTTGCTTTAGTATCAGAATTGGAACTAAAGAATGTTGTAGAAGCATTAGATAACAAGGATTGGATCATTGTCATGCAAGAATAGCTAAATCAGTTTGAAAGAAACAAAGTATGGAACCTTGTTTCAAGACCCAAAAATAAGAGCATTATTGGAACAAAATGGGTCTTCAAAAATAAGCTTGATAAAGATGGAAAAGTTATGAGAAATAAAACTAGACTTGTAGCTTAAGGCTACAACCAACAAGAAGGTATAGATTTTACTAAAATATTTACACCTGTAGCCAGACTTGAGGTTATCAAAATACTTCTTGTATTTGCTATATATAAAGGTATTACATTATATCAGATGAATGTGAAAAGTGCTTTTCTGAATGGTTTCATCGAGGAAGAAGTTTATGTAAAACAACCCCCTGGTTTTGAAAATTTGTCTTTTCGAAATCATGTTTTCAAATTAAGAAAAGCATTGTATGGTCTAAAACAAGCTCCAAGGGCTTGGTATGATAGACTCGGTTCTTTTCTAATTTTAAAATGCTTTATAAGTGGAAAAGTAGACACAACTCTGTTCAAAAAAAGCTCTCAAAAACACTTTATTATTGTACAGATTTATGTGGATGATATAGTTTTTTGTGTTACTGATGAAAATCTATGTAAAGATTTTTCTAAAATGATGCAAGTAGAGTTTAAAATAAGTATGATAGGAGAACTTAAATTCTTCCTAGGCTTGCAGATTAAACAAACTAATGATTGTTTTTCATCCATCAGCAGAAGTACATTAAAAAGTTACTTAAAAAGTTTAAAATGGCTGATGCTAAATCCATGAGCACTCCTATGCATCCAAATTGTATAATTAATAAAGATGAATCTGGTACATTAGTGGATCAGACCTTATACAGAGGAATGATAGGATTACTTTTGTACCTCACATCTAGTAGACCTGACATAATGTTTAGTGTTTTTATGTGTCCAAGATATCAACCAGACCCTAAGGAATCATATTTGTCTACAGTGAAGAAGATTCTAAGATATCTTGTTGGCAGACCTAATCTTGGGTTGTTCTATAAAAGAACAAATTATTTCTCTCTATCTGGATTTTATGATGCAAATTTTACAATTCATAGAGTGGATAGAAAAAGCACAAGTGGTGGATGTCATTTCCTAGGCAAAAGTCTGATATCATGGGGAAGAAAAAAGTAAAGCTCAATTGCTCTCTCAACAACAGGAGTAGAATACATGTCTGCGGCAACCTGTTGTTCTTAACTTCTTTGGATAAAGTACCAACTTGAAGATTATTCTATCAAAGAAGAAGAGATTCCTATGTTCTGTGATAATACGAGTACAATAAATCTATTAAAGAACCTCATTCAGCATTCAAAGGCAAAGCACATTGAAGTAAAATATCACTTCATTAGAGATTATATGCAGAAAAGGATTCTGGACATGGAGTTTATGGATACAGATCATCAGTGGATAGATATCTTTACAAAGCCTTTGGCTGAGGCCAGGTTTGCTTTTATTAAGCATAATTTAAGCTTAAGAATTATTGCATGAAAAGTCTGATGCATAAAGTGTCTGATGCATGAAAGGTCTGATGCATGATATGTTCTTTATAAAGAATCTGATTTGATTTAATTTAATTTAATTTAATTTAATATGTCTTAACCCACACTTATAATCTTCTAAATATATCTGAGAGAGAAAATTGCTAAAGTCTTTTGGGATTCATGATAATTGTCAAAACGTTTCACCTTTTATTGCTTTTTATTCTGAAACGTACAATGTGACAGCAGTTAATAGCTTTTTGCGTAACTTCCACCTGATCATTCCCCTCTCTCTTCCCACTAGTGGATATTTATTGCCTTTTAAATTGAGCTTTTTCATTTACAAATCATTTCCCTATCTTGCAAAAAACCCTTCACCTTTCTCTCTCTTAAAAGAACTCTTCATTTTCTTAAACCCTAAACCTAAACATCCCTCCTTCTTCTCCATTGAGCATCAGTCATGGCATTCAAAGTATTAGATATATTGGAATCATCTTTCTTCCACCCCAAGGAGCACAAGATGGATGGAAGAGACATCTTAGAGGAAATCAGTGGTATTGGGTGGACCAGGTTCTGTCTTGATAGAGAGCCCTATTCACCTTCTCTGGTTCTGGAGTTTTGGAAGACAACAACTATTGATAAGTCCAAGTTCATTGTTTTAGGCAAGCTGAAAGGAAAATTGATAGAAATTTCTAAAGATGTCCTTGCTACAGTAACTGGTTGCCTAACTATAGGAGAAGTCTTTGCAGAAGACTTTGAGTTTGAAGTGGTCTCTAGCTTGGAGATCAATGAGATGCTCTATGGTACTAAATGACCTACCAGAGCTGTATCTGGAAACCTGCTACCAAAGGTCAAGATGCTTCACTTGGTAATAAAGCAAGTGATTTACCCTCGCAAAGGAGCCAAGGATGCTATGAGCAAGTTGGACAAGTTTTGCATGTATCACATGCTAATGAAGGAGAAAGTAAGTCTCCCCAATGTCGTAATGACTTACTTAATTTCCTCAATTGGGAAGAAACAGAACAAGATAACATACCCTGCTGTGTTAATAAAGGTCTTTGCACTAGAGAATGTGCAAACCCAAACAGTCAGTGATCTGGTGACCTCTACTACCCTAGTGAGCAAGCTACCAAACTGTCAGACCGTGGACTGTTCCATTTTGCTTCCTCCTCAAAAGAAAAGGTCAGCTCTTGCAGCCCCTAAGAAGTAAAAGGCTGAGGTTGTCAAACCAAAACCAGCCCCAAGAGGAAAAGCAACAAAGTGAAGTATGCTGCTAAGAAAATCAGGAAAATGGTTTTTCATTTTTCTGATGAATCAGTTTCTGATGATTCAAGTCATTCAAAATCTCCTCTGGATATGAAACCATGAAAGGTGATTCCTCCTCCCTCTTCAACAAAGGATTCAGAAACTATAGAGCTCATGACATTTGGACCAAAAGCTGCTAAAGAGTCTTCTGACTTTGATGATGAGATTCCCCTCTCTTAGCTTCAAAGAAAGTCAGTTGCTAAGAAATCTGAACCTGAGCAGCAGTAACAGTTTCCTCCCCAATAAGATCAGCCTCTACCTCAGTAGGTGCCACCACAATAATTATCCAATCTGTAACACCCCCTTATATACACGAGATATATATAAAAAACTTTTAGAAAGATATACATATTTATCACTCTTTATTTCGCGTATACAAGGACATATATACATCTGATTTCCTTTGAATATGGAAAGTAAAAAAAAATTGTCTTTCAATATTTGTCCATAATGATAAAATAATTTATAGAAATCATAAGTGATAAATCATTACAGTATTATATCCGGATGGGAAAGTTTATCAAAGTTTAACATTTACCTTGTTACAATTATCTAACTTGATATTGTAAATTTAAACTATACCTCTACTACAAATATGACCAATCATTTCCTAGTCCTTCAATTATCGAGTTTTGGAATCCTACTCTTGTCATATCTCTTCATCTATCTAATTGAGGATGAGACCACTTTACCCTCTTGTAATTACATATCCTTCCATCTTGAACCGCTAGCTATATATCACATAACATATATTTTGGACACAAAATTTAAACAAGAAGGAGTGAGAAACAGAATATAATACTTTACAGATAAGACATAATCATAAGGGTTTTCACAAACTAATAAATTAATATCATTCAAAATTTCATACACAATTAATTGTAAATATAGGGTTCTCATACACATAACAATCATACTTTCATTCACAATCATCCATACAGAATATCACAATCACATGTATGACATGTAATACTTTTAATACTATCTCATTTAGTTTATGCATATGGGCCCTTAAAGTTTTAATTTGCACTAGGCCAACCAGGAGTTTACACTGTTCCATAATTCCAAATAATAACATAAATGCCTTTGTAGCATATGAACAGCTCAACTGGCATGGAAACACTTAGAGACTAGTCAGACTGAGAAAGTTTTTATTATGAAAGTACCCGACACTAGGGAGCGACCCCAGGCCCCCTGAAGCACCCTTTCACACTCTCTCATCCCAAGGCTCGCAATTAAGCCTCCTCTAATGTATCCTAGGTTTCTATAATTCGTCCCCAGGCAATATCACATCTCATTTCTCTTTAATGATTCATGATGCATGAACTACTCGCATATTTAGTTGGTTCAGACTTTTAGAAACTCAATTATTAAATACCATAAAGGTTCACAAAATCATCTCAATAAACTGTACATTCCCATAAGTTCTTCTTTAAACTTCTGTTATACGGAAACAAATTTAGTACAGTCTTCAAATTCAGATCTCACCAAAATTGAGTTTCCAAGCCTTAAATATCTCAAAACTTTCTCTTAAAAAACTTCACATATTTACATAATCTTTCCAAATTTGAATCTTAACTAGATTGAGTTTAGAAATCTCGACTATAACGAAATATCCTTTAGTTATTTCATTAGGGAAAACTAATTTAAATTTCTAATTTCTAAAAGAAAATATATATTTTTTTTAAAATCATTAACTAAGAATACTTAAAACTATAAAAATTTTCTTTAATTCAAGAATTAATTATCTCGACTTTTGATTTTCATAAAATAGCTTCTTTCTAATACTAGATTTTATTCTAGAGATTAAAAATAAAGTTAATGAAAATTATTTCTAAGAATAAATAAAAGACTAAAATAATGATAAAATACTTTCTCTTAGAATAAAAATTTAACGAGTAAGGTAAGAAAATTCTTACTAAGTTTTAACTTTCCGTCATACTTGTTATATGCTCAAACTCCATATCACAAGGTCATCAATCATTCATCAATCACAATCAAGTATTGTAATATCATCAATCACAATCAAATATCATCAAATCATAAATATTATTAATCATACTCTAGTATTATAAATCACAATATCATTAATCAAAATCAAATATTATTAATTATAATTAAATCAAATCAACTAAATATTAGTCATAAATATAATTCAAATTTTAATAGTTATTTAGATTAATAAGATTAATTTTAAGTCTTTATAGTCCATTCCTCGCATAGGTCTATGTAGGTCCATATAGTCCAATCATCGCATAGGTATAGTTCAGTCCATACATGTCATAATAGTCCAAGTCCTTGCATAGGTTCAGTCCAGTTCGTATGGGTTATCCAGGTATTTGCATAGGTATTCAGATCAAGTTACATAAGATACTCAATTTAAAATTTATTATAAATATTTTAAAGTTAAATAGTTATTATTTTAAATAATACTATTATTAAATTTTAAAGGAGTATGGGACTCCTCCCATTATTCTTATGTCTTTTCATATTATATTCCTATCACATTCCCCCTTACCTCTTGTATCTTGGTTTGTTATAGAAAATCTGTGTGCGTCTCGTCTCCGAGTTCTAAAACATACTAATTTTATTTTAATATAGTTACAAGATAAAAATTAAGATTACTACTGAAAGCAGAAATGGTAAATTTTGAATAGTGAATAGTGAATAGTAAATCATAAATAGTAACAGTAAATAGTAAAACATGAATAGTAGCGGTAAATAGTAAATCGTGAATAGTAACGGTAAATAGTAAATCGTGAATAGTAAAGGTAAATAGTAATAGTAAATAGTAATTTACTATTTGAATAGTAATTTACTATTGAAATAGTAATTTACTATTTAAATAGTATTTTACTATTCAGAATAGTAACTTAAAATAATATTATTTTCAGTATAATAATAGATTTCTAAAAACGATATGAAAATAACGCTAAAAAATATAAAAAAGAGGTATTCTTACCTTAGGATTTTAGCAGAACCTTCTTCCAAAAAAAATTATTTCTCTCTCTTACTTCTACCATTATCTCACTAGCACTACTATATTAAGAAAACTTAATCTGAAATTGTGAATTCTAAAGAAGAATTCCTTCGGTATTTATAGGAAAGAAAATTACTATGCATTCTATTATTTTGATGTAAAAGTACTGTGCATTTTTTGAAAATTCAATCCTGGTTACTGTGCACCTTTTGAAAATTTCGTACATGCACAGTATTTTGCATAGTAAATGTCGGCTGAATTATTAAGACAAATAGTAACCTTTCACTCGATATATTTTAAATATTCAAAATCAGTCCTTTTTGAAATTTAGCGATATTATATCAGTTCTCACTAATTTTATGATAAGTAATATAAAGTTTAAATTTTAAAAATCTAAAATTTTCTGTTAATAAAAATTTATCCGTATGTTTTCGATTTTTTTTACAATTGGTAAAAATCAAAATTTTATTCAAACCGATAATTTTTAGATAAGTCTACTTGAAATGGATTTTAGAAAATTGTATTATAATTTAAATTCACTTTCTTGTAAATATTTTTAATTTTAAGTAACTTTATATGAATTTAAAATTATTTAAAATATATTATTTTATTAAAATATTTCAAAAAAAATATAAAATTTCAGAAAATCATAAATATTATGTAGATCAAAAAGTTCTAAAGAACCATAGTCTAATTCCTTCAAAATTTTATTTTAAAATTCTAATAAGAGTTAAATCACAAATATGTAAAAACATAAATATAAAAACATAAAATAAAAGTTGTGAATAATAAATATATTTAAAATTCTTAATATAATTTCATTAATTAATGAATACTAATTAAGTCATTTTAAAATTCTCATTCAAAATACATAAATATTTTTTTTATTATTATTTTATTTTATTTTAAAAAATAAATAATTAAATATAAATACCAAAATTTCATAAAAAATGATAATAATAAACTAATTAATAGTAAGTATTTCTCATTAAAGATATATTAATATCTATTTTCTATTTGTGTTGAAAATGGGATGTTACACAATCCACAGCAGCAGCAAGCTTCTCAGCAAGCTCCACATCAACAGAAGTCTCAACAGCAGTAGCAGTAAACTACTCAGCAACAACAGACCTCTGCTGAAATCTGTCAGAAATTCATCAACATCTTTACTGCTTTGCATCTTAATATTTCTATACATGGATGGTTTGAAACTACATAGCAGGCCAAATTCAATGAAATGAAAAATGACTATCTAAAAGTGATGAGAGCCAGTCGTAAAGAATTGATAAAATGTGGAGGGTCATCTAAAGAAATTCCTTAAGTATGATGTGCTAAAGAAATTCATCTTAGGTCATCTGAAAAAATTCCTTGAGTATGATGTGTTGAAGTGGACACATCTAGACTAGATGAATAGGTTTTATGAAGTCATTAGAGAATTTCAGATTGATGAGACTCAGTTTAGAACTGCCCTTGCTAAGAAAAGGAAGAAAAGTGCCTCAGAGTTTAGTCCAGCCTCAAAGAAAGCTAAAACTGAATCTGTAAGTTACCCAGATCCTCTATCTTCCCTTCGCTTAGAGATCTCTCAACCAACCTTATCCTCTCAACCAATTCTCATTTATGTTATCCCTTACCATAAACCTTCCACACAGACTCCTCCAGAAAACAATCTTGCCATTGTTCCCCTTCCAGACCATCTTACTGTCATCCTTCCCTCTCAAAATCCTCCATTTCATATCATTAACCCTCATCTCCCTGTAGTTAGATATTTCAAGCCTATCCTTGATCCTACTGACCCTGGTTACAGAAACCCCTATAACCTAGCCTTTATGAGCAACCCCAACTTTGATAGCCATAGGCTTCCTATCAAACCCTCTACCCCTAAAAGTGTACCTCCTTTACCCATAGAGAGATTCTTACCTCATCTCCACTTTCTCTCACCTGAGAACATTGCCATGCATTAAGTTCTAGTGGCTGAATAAGTTTGTGTTACAAGAGAAATAAAACATGGTATAAACAAACTCAAGCTATCTGTCATGAAGAGATTGGCTATTGCAACTCCAAGAAGAAAATCCTGATTGTTCTTGAAATTTATCCATCACCAGCCATTTGGGTTAATTTAGGAAGATTGAAGAAACACAGGCTACCAATACCAAAGCCTCACTACAAAGGTCCTTCCAGGCCTCATCAGCTCTCTGAAGCTAGTTTGAAAAGCATTCTGACATCTACCAATCTAACTAAAGCTCATGTTGATGCCCTTTGGTCTCACCATCTTTGGACCATCAGAGAAGAAGGCTCTAGTTCTCATGCCTCTTGGCAGCTCTTTCCCCATCATCCTACTATCATTTCTTTTACCTCTCCCTTTATCATTATCCACCAGACTCGTTACTTTATCCTTGTTTCCTCAACAACTTCTTTTCTCATTAACTCTAATCCAAATTTTGCTTTATCTACCTGGTTTGTTCTCATTGGTCTTCCTATTCTTTCCTCCCTGTGATGTCATGTCTTTTGTTGATATCAAAAGGGGGAGATATTTAGAAGTCTTTTGTGTAGGGTTGTTAAGATATTTATAAGTCTTATGTCTTAAGTCCTTTTGTAACGACTTTCCTTGCTTAATGAAATGATGTTTTGTTCTAAAAATTTGCTTTGATGCTTTAATTTATATATGCATAATGCTCTGTTATGATCTGATTCTCTAATAACAAACAAGTCTGATCATATAAATTCTATTAATGATTAATAGAAGACTAAAATAGGTTCTATTTTTAGTCTAATGAAAATCTGATCTGAATCAGCCTCTGTATGGTATTTGCTATTGTCCTCAAAACTCATTCTGCTTGTTGCCTTGGTTATGGAATTCTTTTATATACTTTTCTAACCATGGACTTTATTTATAAAAAGACTTGATGTATGCTATCAACAAATAATGGGAGATTGTTGAAGAAAAGTCTGGTTGAAGAAGGAAGTATGGAACTTTACTGAACCGGACCCCATATTTCGTTTTATCTTCAGACCTCAGATTTGTTAATAACATTAATCAAGAATCCATTGGAAAATAAAGTCTGTATATCAAGAAACTAATTTGTGTATTCAAGTGTTTCAGGATAAATAGTGCACAGGCTATAAAACAAAAGGGGCCCTTGTGCTCAAAATCTAAATTCCAATATTTGGATGATGTCCAAAAGTATGATAGAAGAAACTTATCTTACCCAATCATACTTATAGAGCATGAGAAGAAAAACGTTGTCTCTAAAGGATTCAATTGCAACGTTATTAATTCTATTTGCGTATTGCATTGGGTTCTATGCTCTTTTCAAATATACGTGCTTATCATCAAAGAAGGAAAGAGACAAACAAAGCTCGGCAACCAAAGTCAGCATGCCTAACTCTGTGCATGAATAGAAAAAGCTAAACCAACGTTAGCATGTGTGTCAGCTCAAATTCAGAAGATTACAACATTGACTTCTGCTCTTTGTATCAATCAAAAAATAAAGCAAATAAAATACTTTATTTGTTGAAGAAACAAAAGAGACCACTTTCATGCAAGCATTGTCAAACCTTGCTACTAGACTCTTGAACCCCTCTCTAATTATTAAAGGTCTGGTAATCAAAGCTTAAAATAAACACCTTCACAGGATTTCCAACGTCTATATATCCTTTCGAGGATCTGTAATGGTCATATTCGCACCTATTTACACTTCAGAAGATTGAATTACAAAGTAGAGAAAAAGAGAAAAGAAGTTATTGAGAAATCTCTTAAAGTCAAATTATCCTTCTTTGTAATTCATTCAATCTTTTTTAAATAAAGGCCTTTCGTACTCGTTTTCCCTCTAGCAGACCTTGGTCTCGTGTCATTTATAACTTAATGTTCAATCTCTCAATTGTATATCTATCATACACTAAGTTCTGTGAGTTACTTTCCATTTTTTACAAACAATGTGTAAAGTTTGGTGTGTTGCCAACACTTGTGAGTGTAGAAAACACTTTGTGGCCTGAAGAGACTTTAGAATACTTGGGTTGAGGCAGGAGTGGCTTCTTGAAAGAATACTTGGGTTGAAGCCAAAAGTGGCTGGAGTCAAGAATATTTGTGGCACTGGTCTGGTTTTGTTATTATATAGGAGAGTTTATAATGATGGAAATCCTTCAAGTTAGAATGGACTGAACGTAACTTCTATGTTGGAAGTGAACATTATAAATTCTCTATGTTGATTTCCTTCTCTTACTCTTTAGAAGTCTACTTTGCAAAAATTGGTTATTTGTTTTCATTGAGTCATTATTTCACGAAAAGAGTCCCTGACTTATTCAACCCTCTTTCTAAGTCAGACTCAAAACCGTTAATTTCCATATAAAATTATGTGGGATCCATCTCTAGTGCACCTTTTTCATGATCAATTTACTTTTTATTGTGGTGGACTAGCTTATAGTAGGACAAGTTGACCTCATTTGCCATACGTAGATGGTATAGCTATATATGAATGGAAATACTAACATGTACACTAGGGTATTAGTTAAAGAAATAAAAGTAAAATGTTTTTATTTTAAAATATCATTAAAATATACTAATCTTGATTTATGATCAATTATTACATAATTTTTAATAAATTTATCTTTGCTTCTTTAAACAATATCCTTAAAACACTAATTAACATAATTTTATATGAATTATCATCATTAAACATTTTTATAATATTACATTATCAATATATTTTAATTTTGATCATTTATAATTAAATCTAATAATTAGTGTACATGAATCACTAACTTTTTTACATAATATTTTTTCAGGCGTAGGTCGTTTGTACATAATATCAATTTTGAATTAAGATTTAAATTAAGTGTGTGTATATACATATATATATATATACACGTATTAAATTAAGATTTTTAATTAATTAATTTAGTGTTTCATTTTTGTTCGACGCATCCTATCTGAAGTCTACCTATATAATTAACACAATATCTATGCAGAATCCAATGTTGACTCAACGGAATAACATATATGTTTTCCATTTTTCAATGTGATTGACCAAAAGTTTTATAGAACCAATTTTATTGTTTCAAAATATATAATTTATGAAGACGGGAAGTGGGAACCGAGAAATTATTAAAATTAAAATTAAACCCCGCATAAATCATAAGATTTGTGTGGGCCAGGCATTGACTTGATACGAAGAAAACAAAGAAAGAAACCGATACAAACACGGCATTAAAATATTACACTTTTGGGAAGCACTTAGAGCTTGATGACACCCCCATGTGGCCATGTCTCTCTCTCTCTTGGAGCCACGTATAATATCTATCTTACACTCTGTTTGGACGTTACCAACCATGTCAACCTCATTGAAGTCATGAAAGAGATTGGCGTCAATTCATTCTAGCTAGCTGTTTTAACGTCGATGAAATGTCCTATTCGTAGCACAATTTGGAGAAAAGGTTATTTAGTTAATTGATTGATTTATTATTTGGATTTGGAAATATGGAACTGGACAAGAGAGGGGTTGGTTAATTTCTTAATTGGGTTCAACCAATTAATGTTGTTAAACTATATCTTGCTTAATCACGTATCTTTTGTTTCATTGAGAAAATCTCATTCAATTCTGGTTATATATATATATATATATATATATATATATATATATATATATATATATATATATATATATATACAAAGGATGTATCATACGAGAAAAACTCTTTATACGAGGAAGATTTCTTATATGAGAGTGAGAGGAGACAATTTAGGCCGTACAATCATACAATGAATAATTAAGATTAATCATGTGAATTTTTAAAAAAGTCATGTGACCTTTTCAATAATCATGTGAGTTTGAAAGTTTTGAATCTCAACCATCCATTGTATGGTTATACGACCCAGATTCGTTCTTCTCACATAATAGAGTCTTTCTCATATGATACATTATATATATATATATATATATATATATAATTCTTAAAAAGGTAATTTTTTTGGAAATTATGGTAAAAAAATAAATATTAGAGTGAAACAATATTGATGTCTAAACCCACATCTATATATGTATATCACACATACTAAAGTTAAACATGATATCTTAATTTCTAATAATAATATATCAAAACAAAATTTAAGAACGATCAGTATCCAAGTGTATTTTTCCTAAACACACTTTTTTAAAAAAGAAAAAATAGAATCTTAACTAGGACTATTTCCTTAATAAGATTGTTCATATGTTAAGAAATATATCCATGGTTAAGATTTTCTTTTTAAAAAATGTACCGTAGAGTAGGGTTTTCCTAATAGAACGATTAACCATATGTTAATTAAATGCATTTATATATCAAAATAAAATTCTGCACCATGTAGCGTTTCTATCTACCTTAACTCGTCCTCACTTATGTATACTACGTGGATGAAAATAGATCAAGGGGACGTTTCTTATGTGGATTTTTTAAAAACTTTTTGGAATTGCTTGGGAATTTAGTAATTGTTTTAAAATATATTTTTAGGAATTTAAGATTTTAAGAATTTTTTATTTGTAATTCCCACCAAAATGGGTGAGAATCGTAATTCTCTCTATTTTAAAAAATATAAAATAGAATTATGTCACAAACATAAAATTATTTAAATTTTATTTACATATTGAATCATCATTTAAAATTATCAAAAATATGAATGGTTAGAATTTGAAAGATCCGTGTCATTTTTTTTAGGAATATTTTAACCAACCAAACATATATAACATTATTGGGAAATATAGTTTCCAGAAAATATAATTCCTAGACAACATAATTCCTGAATTTTATAAAATATCTAAGTACCAAATACCCCTTAAGAATGAGTTCGAAAGAACTTATAACACTACAAGAAATATCAAAGTTAGCATGCAGAGCTAACATGAGATTTTTTCCATACTAGGTTTGGTGTGGGACTATTTCAAATTAACCAAGTTCAAAATGATGTCTCATGCCCCATGCCACATTTTTGAAAAAAAAAATTATGCATACTTTGGTCGTGGAACATTAATGGACGAGGTATGACCATGTCTCACACCCAACCCATATTTAATGGAAGTAATAGCCTTTTTTCCCTCTATTTCCTCTTTTCTCCTTTTTGAATTGCACAAGGGTTGTCCCCCGTTCCTCCCATATTTCCATTAGCCAAATCACCTTATTTAGTATTCCATTTCAAGATACTAATGTACGATTGTGTTCGTGACAAAAACATAGAGCATTTCTAATCGATTGATTTTACATTTTGGCGAGTGGTTAGTTATATTTTGACTTTCTTTTAGTTTTTCGTATATTATGTTATGGGGTTGAAATTGGACAACATTACCTCTAAAATTGGTTAAACCTTAGGGTAGATGACTATTGCATGTCTAGCCGATTAGTTTTAGGAAAATTATTTGTCTCTTCGAATTTTCAGTGGTTGTTTATTGATGTTAATTTTTTAAATGTCCATATTTTAGAGGTTACGTTGTCCAATTTTTTTTTAAAATATTATGTTATGAGATGATTGAAAAATAAGAGATTGAAAAATAAATTTATTAAAGGATTAAAGAGTTCATCACCAAAATTAAACAACAAACAATTGACATATCTATGGTGGTATTAGATGTCTTTATGAACGTTATTGTTTGAAAATACTGAATGAAGATGATCTTAGGGTTCATTTGTACAGTTGGATTTCCAACAAAATTATTAAGTTTAGACTTTATAACAGCCTTGAGTTTTAGGATAGAACCCTGAGAGCGCTCTGTTAAGCTTTCTATAGAAAGCTTGAGACTTCGGCTTGTTCCCTGAGTTGTTTTAGTATGAGAAAATAAATGAAAGAGAAGCTAGTTGAGATATTAAATATAAGATATAGGAATATCGAGAGAGTATAAATAATGAGAAACCTATCTTAGAGGGATGCAGAGAATTAGAAGAAGGATTGAAATGTGTACTGGTAACTGGAAAAGAACTGAGATGAGAGAATAATAATAATGGATAGGTTTATTATATTAGTATTTAATCTTGTTTGATTTGGTATTAGTAGTTGTTAGAGTAAAGTCTGAAGTCATGATTGAGCAGTCTAAACCCCATGAGATTTATTAATAATGCACATCAAGACTCTCAACTAAAATGAAGTCCGTACTGATTGTTTGTCTAACAATTCTATTCAAGTGTGCCAGGAGTCCGTAGAGCTCCATTTGCAAAAGAAAGGAGGAGTCCATAAAATTTAGTTTGCTTATGAAATAAAGAAGTTCACACTCTTTCAAGCTTCATTGGATCAAGTCTTTCTTTGTGTCTTTAGACCACGAGAAGATTTATGACTCTTCAAGTTCATGAAAAGGATCTTTCCTTTCTAAATATGAAGCTGCAAGAACTTTCTCATGTCTTCTCTGAAGCTATTATTAAAGAGGTAACCAACAGAAAAGTTGAAGACTTTCTTACGCATATCAAGAAAACTGGCTCACATGTCTCAAGGAAACGGAAAAGCTGAACCTGATCAGAATGGATAGCCTAAGGTAAACTGCTATAGAGTGTACGTGCTTTCCTAAAGTACATAAGCAAAATGGATCTTTTGTTGAAGACTTTCAAAGTTTCCTAGATAAGGAAACTTCTCTGAAGCATGTGCCTGCACTTACTAACAGTGCAATCCTCAAGAGACCAACATCCTTCAAAGCTAACCAACAGATATTTTCAGAAGAACTATAAATACAAGAAACTTCAGAATTCAAAGGTTGGAAGTTCCAATAATACAAGTTACGCAATTACGCTATTCATACACTTGAATTCTCTCTTTTAGAAACCAAAGTCCAAGAGACTTTTTCTTAAAGTTTCTAAGTTCTTATATTCACTACATAAGTCCTCTTTGTAGTTCTGTTTAGTGTAGACCGTGACTTATAGTAGTATATAGTTCAGTGTATCTTGTAATCATTTTATATCTTTATACGCTGAGTTATTTGGTTGTATTTTCAAACATCTTCTCTACCATCACTTTGTATTATCTGGTGTATTGTCAGAATTTGTTAGTGTTGAGAAACACTGTTGCCTAAAGAGGCTTTTGAAAAATTACTTGGGTTTTTAGCCAGAAATGACTAGTGTCAAGAATACTTGGGATAAGCCAGAAGTGATTGGAGTCAAGAATACTTATGCACTGGGCTGGTGCAGATTGTAAAGGCATTTTACAATAGTGAAAAATCCTTCGGTCCAAAGGGACTGGACTAGCTTTCGTGTTGGAAGTGAACCAGGATAAATTTGCGTGTGTATTTCTCTTATCCCTTTCTCTGGTCTGTTAAAAATTACTTTCTGCTTGAGCAGTCTGTACATGATTATTTTTGAAAAAGAGTTTAAGACTTATTCAACCCCCTTCTAAGTCTAACTATGTACCATAAATTGGTATCATAGCTTGTCCTTTTGGGTTGATTACTCTCAAGAGTAAAAAGGTACAAGATCCATGACCTCATCTTCTCAAGATCAGCTCATTCGAGAAGGAGCATCCTCAAATAAACCACTTGCTTTTTTTTTGTTGAGGATTACCCTTATTGGAAAGACAAGATGGAAATGTTCATCAAGTCCATTCAATATTCCTTATGGGGAATAATCATTAAAGGCGATGAACCAGACCCTACCGATGATGAAGGAAGGCCTCACTACCATTTGTTACTTAACAGATTTGTGATTTGCAGGTAATGTCAAGCTAGAGATAAAAAATCAAGCGCTAAATGGGAGCAACCCATTAATTTCCTTGTTTGTTTATATTAAATTTTTTAAAAAATAATACTGAATATTTTTAATAAAATTGAATATTTTAGGGAATAAAAGGGTTTAAAAAGGTAAGAATTAGGGTTAAAAATCAAAGTTTTAGAAAATGAGGAATAATGGACCCAGACGTGTAGCGTCAGAGCCATGCTTTGCGTGGGAAGAAACTTAACCTGACGCGTAGCGTCCCACTGACCGTAGTGTCAGGACTTGCATTCAGTTTTTAAGAAACTGAGCCTATTCACAAAGAGGCCCATTCAAAACTTTAAAAATCCAAACTCCTTCTCTATACCTCCTTTCTCTCAAACCCTAAATTTTTCAAAACCTAATTCCTTCAAACAACCCACATTCTCTTATTCTCATAGCAGCATATAAGTAAGTGTCTCTTAATCTCTCTTCTCCTTTTCAATTTTTTGTTTTTGATTTATTAGAATGCATGCGGTTAGGATAGTTTTAGGATGATTAGAGACCCTTAGGACTGGTTGAATGTTGTTTCTAATTAGCTGTTTTAAAGAGAGGTTGCTGTTGCGCAACCCTCAAATTTGAAGTTACTGGTTCTGTGCCCTCACGTGTAGCGTCCCCCTGACCATATTTTTCATTTGTTTTCAGTTTTTAATTTTATTTTTGTTAATAGAAATATGTCTTTTATGTGTTTTAATTTTTATAGCTTTATTTCAAAAATTGTTATGTTATTGTTTAATTTATTTAGTAGATTTTATTATTGTCTTAAATTAAGTATTTTTATGATTTTAGTTTTAATGTTTTAAATGTGTTACAAAATAAAAATGAATAAATAATTAAACTAAAATTTTAAAATTTTGTGTGTTTGCATAAACTTTATGTTTTAATTGTTTTTTAGAATATATATATATATATATATATATATATATATATTTGTGTGAATGCATATTGTCTTGATTTTGTTGGTTCTAATGTTGTCTTAAAATGTTAATTTAGTGGCTTGATTATTTAATTATGTGATTTATGTTTATATTGCATTGGTTTGAGTTTAAAATTTATTTTTCAGATGGCACCGAAGAAATCTATTCCAGCTTCTGGTGCCAAAAGGAGGAAGATGACAGATGCCACTTCCTCTAAGGACCCAAAGATAGAGGAGCAGCTTGGACCTAGGAATGTTACCACGTTCAAGATTGATGCGAAAAGGGCCAGATTCTGCAATTTGTAGGGCTCAAGACTTATTTATGAGCGAGCGCATGACCTTGGAGCTGGTGATTATCCTGAGCTGCAGGATGAGATCCAGAGGAGGAGATGGGGGCCATTATTTTCTTTTCCTACTGAGGGAGACCCTATCCTGGTGCTAGAGTTTTATGCAAATTCTTACAGGATGCGTCAGGACTCGTGTAACATCGATCAGAAGAGGAGTAGGTGGGTGAGAGGAAGACATATAGTCTATGATAGGGACACCATCAATACCCTTCTGGGTAATCCTTGGGAGCTCACTCCCAAGGGTAATACATATTTTTGGTAGGCGAACAAGAACAAGACCCCCATGAAGGATAACGCTCTAGGTTTCAAGCTAGAGCAGGTTGCTCATTTTTTAAGTAAGGAAGGGATCTACTTTAACCTTAGCAAGGTTAACAGATCACTTTCCAACCTATTAAAGATGCACCTGACTCTGATAGCTCAGGCATGGATGTATCTGTTGCTGGATAACATTGTGCCAATGACCTACCTCTCCAGCTTGCCAGTTGAGGAATGCTTCCTACTGTACCTTATTTTGTAGGGCCACACCATCGACATTGCTACTTTGATCTTAGAGCAGATTCAATATTATGCCCTCGGATATAAGGTGAATTACCTGGGTCCCTTCCCGTTGATCATCCCTACCTTACTGAGGAGGCAAGGAGTATAGGTACCATCTGTTGAGTTCACCAATTCATCGGGGTAAGTACCCAATGTTCTGGTGAACAGGATTTATTTTGTACAGCATTGTGAGCTCCTACCTGCTGATGAGGAGGCTCGACCCCGGCCGAGGCTTAGGAGGCCACCTCAGGTGACTTCTATTGATGTTGTTCTCCAGGAGCTAGCCAGGATGAGGATTGAGTAGCAGTACCAGACCTAGATGATGCCTGCTTCCTACAAAGCCTATATGCACTTACATAATTCATTTTACCAATACAGAGTTCAGGGAGCTGAGGCACCTTATCTGACACCTGCTAAGTTCATAACTCATGTGGCTTGGCGTGGGGACAGGCCAACATATCCTAAGGGGGTAGCACATTTGGTGCTCATGCTGACACACACAAGGAGAGGGCTGAGGAGGATGATGATGATCAAATGCATGATGAAAAGGACTAGGGGCCTTTTTTACTTTTTTAGCACTTTTACATGACTTTTATTTTGCATTTACATCATTACATTACATTACTTTGATATTTTGGTTATTATTTAGATGGTTATTTTAATTATTTTGTGTGGTGTGATATTTTACGCTTTTATTTTAAATTAAAAACAAAATAAAAATAAAAATAATCAATTTTTGAAAAAATGGAAAAAATCACTTGAAGTTTTTACACAATAAACCATTTTAAATAATCTAACATTGATTCTTTTGCAACTTAAGCATTTTTATAAAATCAATTTCAATGATCTTGTCAATAATCAAGTTAATTTCGAAAACTCAATGAGTCATGAGTTCTTTAAACGCTTTGAGGGTATCAACATAATTTCTTTCATATTGATTTTGCTTAATTCTTTAATTTGTGTTGTCATAAAGAGGATCCAAGGATATGATGAAGGAACTTTATTGATAAACATGTGAATCTAGGGCCAAAAAGCTTACCATGGTAAAAATTATTTATCCTTTGATAGCCACTTTTGAACCTTAAAAATATTTTCTTTGGTACCCTTCACCCATAAATATTTCCAATAATCATTCCCTTTATCTGATTAAGTAAAAGAGCATTGCAACAATAATGAAAATTTTTTAGTGTTCATTCAAAAAAATGGAGTGACATTGTAAACTTAAGTTGGGGGTATTTATCAAAAAGAAGTGAGTTTGGATCAAGAAAACACCTTAATTTTACATGAGATGCTCTTTTATGATATCAGGTGTTTGCTTTCCAAGAAAAACCATAAATCCTTGTAGCCAAGTCATATTACAACCCTTGAAAAGCCCTTGTGATTCTTGTTAATTCTGTACTAATAATAACAAATAAGATGAAATTCAAAATTAAATTTATTTGATTTTATGATTGATTGAGTGAAACAGGATACCTTTTTATAGAGGGAAACACTTGTAAGGTAAGCCTTTGAACTAAGCTTGAGTTATTGACATTACATTGCGATGATTTTATTTTTAAGCTTCTTTTACACATGTTATCAGTGTTGATCATTTCAAATAGTAAGTTATGAATTACTTCTTGGGAAAGGTTTTCAACTTCCTCAAAATTGTTTTCAAGTTTGATTTTTATTTTGGTTTATGATTTAAGTGTGCTTTAGTTTGTTTCGTTTTTGTTAGTGCTCGAGGACGAGCAAATTTCCTAAGTTGGGGGTAGTTTTGTTAATCTTAAATTGTTGTTATTTTTGTTATATAAAGTGTGATAAAATAAATAAAATAAAGTATAAATAAGTATAAAATTAGGTTTGTTTTACAAATAAATAGAAGTGATTAATTTTTACTTGGCATGACTAACTCTTTCTATTTTTTGTAGTGAATATTTGAGGCTGAAAGTGGAAAAATAATGCAATTCAGAGGGATAATGTGAAGCATCCAAACCACACCCAGCATCAGGATTTTGACCCCAACGTGTAGTGTCATGCCCACATGTAGCGTTAGCTTCAACGTGTATCCCACTGACAGCTTGTCCCCCACTTCAACAGTGCATAATATTTAAATGTAATGAACCAATCCACTATCAAGGATGGGCAGAGGTTCAGTAGGAGACAATTTGGACATTTGTCTGCATATTATTCCTTGCATTATTGTGAATTATTAAGAAAAATCAGAGAAAAGTACTGCAATCTAAGTCAACAGGTCCTGATGCGTAGCATCAACCCCACGCCCAGTATGGGAGCCAATTTCAGACCTGACGCATAGCACCAGAGCCACGTGTAGCGTTAGGACCAAAGCCTTCCACTATAAATAGAGGTCATTGCCAAGGGTTTAGGCATCTTTTCTCATCCTTCACATCATCTAGCAAGCTCTGCATTGTGAAAATACCCGTCTGCACTACAGAATACTTCCAATCACTTGAGATTAATTTCTTAGGCTTAATTTCTTTTCATCTTGTGAAGTCCTTTTCAAGTTCAAGTCAATGTTCATAATGTCTCCATTTGTATGTGTTGTTTTTACTTTTACCATGTGTAACTAACTTGTTTATGTTGGAATTGGTGAACCAATCTATTATTATAATGTTGTGATTATGAATTATACATGTTCATGATTTAAGTTTCATATTAGTATTTCAACATTTTATTAGTATGAATTTTAAATGTGAGAATGATTTTCATGCGTGTTAAAATTACTTTTAAAGGAAGAAAAAATTGAAATACTCTTAATATATCAATTACTAGGGATAGAGTTAGTAATTATTGTTGTGTTAAGGCTAGGACTTAAAGCAAGTTTTACTAAGAAAGCATTTGAGAGATCAGACTTTATGGTAACTATTTAGAATTTATTCATAGAGGGATCGGGTTTAATGATTTTAAGTTACAATGACATAAACTTGATGATTAAATATGCATGTTTTTAATTACTTTATTATATCTTTAGTGCGGGGATCCAAATTCTAACATAGTTTGTTATTCTGTTTTTACATCTCAAGTATTGGAATTGTTGTTCTAAAGTACAATTTATGTAATTATTCTATAGATAGTTTTACAATTGCGTTACACCATTCTTTATTCAATGTACAAATCAATCCTTGAATCTGTGAATATTGTATAAAATTGTATATGAAACATTCTTTTATTAATAAGTTTTGATACTCTTACCACTAGTAAATAAAAAGTACTGTCACTTACTGAAACAATCAATTCTTATAGGAACGATATCTAAATTTTTAAAAACTACAATGATAAATTGGTGCGCTCGTCAATGACACAATAGCCATTAAGTATCTTACATGCAAGGTAAAATACAAAACCTTTATCTGTGGAATCTTGCATGCAATGTCATCATCATACTACTTCATTTTCAACCATTATGGTCACAAAGTATTTCATTCATATTTAGTAGCTCATGTAAGCAAAAATTTCAGTATGAACACACACACACACACACCAAGCACACATGCAACACCTAAGATGGTAATTTTTATCATTTATCTTTGCATGCATTATGATCAAAGACCTTTCCTTCTCATCCAGCCTAAGGTCACAAAATTTTAGAATGTTACGACACATATATCTTGCATGCAAAGTCACCAAAATGGTAGAAAGGCACATGTAAAGCCATGGCCTAAATCAAGGGGTAAAAGGATGCATTTTTCCTTCAAAACATGGTTAAAACTTTGCCAATCCTTTCACTTGAAAATCATATCTCAAAACTAAACCAAAACTAAAAAAAATTTCTCACAAAGATTTAGCGGCGGAAACCCAAGGGAGGTTTCCATCTCCTTGTAATTAACTTATTTTGTCTTAAAATAAAATAAAATACAATACTCAACTAAGTGAAATAAAAGCAAACACCAAAATTGTATCCATCAACATTTATATTATCCAACTCACACAACATCAACAACAGAAAATGGACCATATTAAGGGACATATTACTTAAAAAAAGGACCAACAAATGGTTCCAAAATGTCCCATTCTAAACTACCATAACACCTTAACTTAATATGTGCATCCCTTCCTATCATAACATCAAACATCACAATCACAAAAAACCATAAAAATGCATTACGTTATTAGTTTCTTCTCCACTTTTTCACCTCTATTTCAAAAATCATCTTAGCATTCCTTACTTCATCTTCCATAACATATCTCGCCTTCTTCACCTTGGCTTTCATTAACAATTGGGTCTTCTTGATCTCATCTTCAAACATGGTGTTCAATGTTCTCAACTCCGTCTCTGTCTCCATCTAAATTATTTTGGGAACTACTATCGTCATCCAATTTTCCTCTTCATTATCTTCTAAATAACCTAGCTGCCGACCGTTTCTGAGGTCAAATTTGTATACATTTAAAAGATTGAACATAAATAACATTCAGCGACTAAATTTGGTGTCTAATGGTTTAGACTTCTCTACCTATTTTTTGTAATTGTTCCTTTAAAATTTTTGCTACCAAAATAAGAGTTTGTGGCTTAAAAAAACAAATTAATAGAAGTTCTTAGTGATTTCCACTGATATATTTTCGTTACAAGTATTAATTAATGTATTTGTTAATTTCCGTAGTAAATTTTGTCTCTAAACTATGTTTTAGACACGGAAAGTCAATTCAGTGGTTAATTATATGCCCTTTATTTTGCACTTTTATTTCGCTAGGGAATTAGTTATTAAATTTTTCCTCTATTCACATTTAAGTGGCTAACCATGTATTGAAATTTACTTGATTGTTAAATAAAAGTCGTCGCAAATTTCAGTTGCTATTTGCGATGAAATGATTTTTGTGGTAAAATTCAGTGACCGCTGAGAAATTTTTTAGTAGTGTCGCCAATTGAAAATGGAAAATTGGGTTTAGGTCTTGGAGTTAAAAGATGGGGCTTAATGATAAAATTAGGGATTTATGTTAATTTGTTTTACTACTATAAGAGGGAGAGTTTTAAAGAGAAACTAGAAATATGAAAGAACAAACGAAATTCATTGATTGGGAAACTGAATTGATACAAGAACACTTTAGTCCTTATATAATACAACTAACTTCTATCAAATAACAAAAATAACTAATTAAATTACTAATTGTAGCAAAGTTAAGTAAATCCCTTTATATTGGTATTATCCTTTATAACTACAACACTGTGGATGTTTAAAGTTTGTGTCATATAGATGTGTTATCACCCCTTTCACTTAACGTGACAGGTTAGTAGAAATTAACAGGTTTTTAATATCCTTATAACAACAAAGGACCTAATAACATGATGAAAACATTAGTTGTTAACTTCGATACTTTAATTTCTCATAGACCTACAAACTCAACCGATAAAGTGAAAGATTAACAAGTACGTTTTGCTCATATATTAAAGTAGAACAATCTTTACTAATTGTTTCAAAAGCTCGATAATTCTTTCACTTTAACTTGCATTAATTAATTTATTTCTATCATGTATTAAATAATTATCTGGTTAATTAAATTTTGTTCAACAATTAATAATTTCTTGGATGGCTTGGTTAAATAAGTTTTGGACCAGGGCTCGTTATACTTTATTTACTTTGACTTGGTGTCTTAGTAATGGAGAGCAACATGTTGAACGTGAATATTATCTAGTACAATTTTTCTAGCTAATTTGTATATATTTGCTTGTGATGATAAAAAAAATATTTTTATTGAAAACTATGATAAATTTGTATTACAAATCATGAGAGAACTAATATAATATTGATTTAAAATAAAAACTTTTTAAAAAATTTTATCTTGAAGTTGTATAAATTAAAAAAAATCACAATGTGTAATGTCAAAGTCAAATATATAGTTGTAGTATGAAAAGGATAGAACTTAGTGGACAAAAAATTATGAAAGCAACAAAATGAAGACCCCTGAAAAAAGAAAATATGAAAGGATACAGATTATTAGAAAAAAAGCTTTACATTTTTTTTAAAGATAATTGGATAATGATAAAAAGTTAAAAAGGGAGAGCTAGATGAATGGTGCTGGTGCCGTATGGTGTGCGTTAGGGTGAAGGAAGGCATATGTAAAGAGAAACAAAGAACAAAAAGCAAAACAGAATGAAACCAGTTTCTTGCATCCTCAAAATCTGGTTTCTTTTATATCAAGATATCTTTAGAAATGGAATCTTCTTGTCCTCACTTTTTGGATACAAAATTGGATTTCATGGTTAAATTTTTTATTAACAAGTATGATCAATAAAACCCAAGATAATCATGTTTGAAATCATAATGACTGTTTCCTTCCTCGTGAGAATATGTTAAGTATATATTGAACTTCAAGTTCACTCCATAATTTTCTTTCATGTTATCTTGTGGCTATGTGAGTCAAACTTCTTGTGTTGACCCAAGGGAGCACCTATTATTCCTTAATGTGAGAGGGAGGAAAATAAAAAAGAAAAAAGAAAAACAGAAAAATAAGAGCAGACAACTGAGTGAGTGGAAGTCATTTTGGAATGAGCAGGATGAAACCAATTCTGTGACTCCTACCAATAATAGTTCTGTTTGTTTAAAAAATAATCATTCTGAGACGGTCTTGTAGTGGGAGATTGGAAAGAAGCTGAGTGTTATGGTGGTGGGGGAGGAAGAGGAGATTATTAGGCATATGGTGGATATGGAGAAAATGGATAAATTGGAAAGAAATAAAGAGTTGTCTAAGGATATATCAGGTGGGTTAAATAAAATTGTCCATGATGTTAATGAGTTATAATGTGCGTGGGTTGAAGGGTAGGATTAAAAAAAAGTTGTTCAGGGAGCTAATATGTAAGTTGGGGATCGATTTTGTAGGGATTCAGGAGACAAAGATGAGTAATAGATGATTAGGTGGTGGAGTCAATATGGAGAGGATCTGAATTTGATTGGTATGCTTCTCCTTCAGTAGGTACTGCTGGGGGATTATTGTGTGTCTAGGATAAATCAAAGTTTCAAAAAATTTAGGTGATAGAGGAATGTGGTTTTTTGGGGGTGATAGGGTCTTGGAAGGAAAGGCAACAACTATGTGTTATTATAAATGTTTATTCTCCTTGCCTTTTGGTAGAGAAGAAGAGGTTGAGGGAGGGGCTTGAGAGTAAAAAATTTATATGTGGAGTATTCTGAGTGGTACACGTGTTTGGTGATTTTAATGCGGTTCGGTATAGTGATGAGAGAAAAGGGGTGATTGGTGATGAATATTTTGCAAGTACTCTAGAATTGAGATTGTTTAATGATTTTATTCTTTCAATAGAGTTGGTGGACCTCCCTTTGCAGGGAAGGAGATATACGTGGTATAGGCCAAATAGGTCAGCTAGAAGTCGGTTGGATAGATTTTAGTGTTCTCCTTAGTGGCTTCATTTAATTACACTCTATTAGCTCTAAACATAAATTTGTCTGATCATTGCTCAGTGTTACTTAGGGTGGTGGATATGGATTAGGGGCCAAGACCTTTTAGGGTGTTAGATTGTTGGTTGAAGCAATCTGGGTTTCAAGTTTTTATGGAGGAGAAATGGGAAAAATGGCACATTGAGGGATGGGGAGCTTTTGTGTTGAAAGAAAAATTAAAAAGGTTGAAGTAGGTGTTAAAGGAGTGGAATCAGGGAAGTTTAGGTGTGTTGAGTATGAGGTTGAGGAGGTTGGAGTGTAAAATAAAGGCAATGGATTTACAGGAGGAAAATGATGGTTTGGATAAGGAGGGTGTGCTGATTCGTGAGAACTTGTTGGCGGAATGGTGGGAGGTTGCTAGAATGGAGGATTCTATATTGATGCAAAAGTCAAGGGTTAAGTGGTTGTAAGAAGGGGACTCAAATTCAAAGTACTTCCATGATGTTATTAACAAGCGGCGACGCGGGAGTGCAATTCAAGGTTTATGGTTGGATGGAAATTGCCCGGAGGATACGGTAAGAGTAAAGGAGGGTGTCAAATCCTACTTTGAGAACAAATTTTCTGGTGAGTGTTGGAATAGACCTATGTTGGATGGTGTAGAATTCTTGACGTTGGGGGCAGATATTAATGATAAAATAAATCAGAAGTTTTTTAAGGATGAGATTAGATCGGCTGTATGGGAATGTGATGCGTCTAAAAGTCCATGGTCTGATGGTTTTAATTTTCATTTTATAAAATCATTTGGAATTTGCTGAAATCGAATGTATGTAGAATGATGGATGAATTTTATGAAAATTGGGTGTTACCTGCGGGGTCAAATTCATCATTTCTAGCGTTAATTCCAAATGGTTTAGCTCAGGCAGGATTAGGTGATTATAGGC
The DNA here is from genome assembly GCA_037962975.1 of Clitoria ternatea. Taxonomy (NCBI): domain Eukaryota; kingdom Viridiplantae; phylum Streptophyta; class Magnoliopsida; order Fabales; family Fabaceae; genus Clitoria; species Clitoria ternatea. The sequence goes on from CM075673.1 coordinate 152,249,840, forward strand.
CCATATCATTAGTGGGTTGTATTTATAAAATTATTGCGAAGGTACTAGGTCGAAGGTTTAGTGGTGTTGTTGGTGGCATTATCTATGAAAACCAGTCATCTTTTGTGGGGGGAAATATATTAGATGGGATTGTTGTGGCCAATGAGCTGATTGATAATATAAAAAGGAGACGTAAGTCTTGTTTAATTTTCAAAGTGGATTTTGAAAAGACTTACGATTCTGTTTGCTGGGAGTTTTTGTTTTATATGATGAGAAGGCTGGGCTTTACCAAACGTTGGATAAGATGGATCAGATGTTGCTTATTGTCTTCGGTTGTGTCAGTCCTTGTGAATGGGAGTCCAACTAAGGAATTTCCTATGGGATGGGGTATTAGGCAAGGTGGTCCTATGCCCTTTTCGTGTTTCTTTTTGCGGCTGAGGGGATTAGTGGGCTTATAAGAGAGGTTGTGAAGAAGAAATTATTTCATGGTGTTTCTGTAGGAAATGATCAGGTGTGCATATCTCACTTACAGTTTATGGATGATACTCTATTTTTTGGTGAGATGTCTCTTAGGAATGTTATGACTGTGAAATGCGTGTTGGAATGCTTTGAATTGGTGTCTGGCTTGAAGGTTAATTTTTTTAAGAGTAAATTTGGAGTTGTTTTGGGTGATGAGGAGGAAATAGCTCGATATAAAAAATTGTTACAATGTGAAATATGCGTTTGCCGTTTGTATATCTTAGTATTCCTTTGGGAGCAAATTTTGGAAGAATGAGCACTTGGGATTTGATTGTGATGAAATTTCAGAAAAAACTGTCCCTATGGAATCAACGTCACTTATCCTTTGGTGGACGCCCCTGTCTTGTTAATTCGGTACTCTCTTCGCTTCCTCTCTTTTATTTTTCTTTCTTTAAAGCACCTATTTTTGTTATTAAAGCACTAACCTCGTTGCAACAATCTTTTTTATGGGGAGGGGGTGAGGAGAGAAAAAGATTTGTTGGGTAAAATGGGAACAAGTATGTAAAAGTGAGGAGGTTGGAGGGTTGGGAGTGAGGGAGTTAGGTAAATTTAATGTTGCTTTACTTGGTAAGCAGATGTGGAGGTTGTTAGGGGATCATGAGGGTCTGTGGAGTAGAGTTTTAAAATTTAAATATGGGAGTGGTGCTTGGTTTGGGGATTGGGAGGTTTTTAGGAGAGGCTCTAGATGGTGGAGAGATTTAGGGAGTGTTTTGAAAGTGTCTGATAAGTTTGGGTGGCTTCGGGTTAATGTGAGGAGGGAGATGGGGAAAAAACAAAGTTCTGGTATGACTGCTGGTTGGGAGAACATCGTTGAAGTCTAGGTACCATAGGTTGTTCCTAATGTCATTACAACAAAATGATTTTGTGGTTAGTATGGGCAAGTGGGTGGATAATTGATGGGTTTGGGATTTAAAATGGCGCAGAGAGTTCTTTGTTTGGGAGCGTGATTTATTAGCATCTCTTCTTCATGACCTTGGGAATTTTGGTGGTCTACGATTGACAAAGCCAGACTCTTGGTTATGGATGAGAGATATCTGGTCAGTTCTTTGTGAAATTGGGTTACAATGTTTTACTTTAGGAGTGTGTTATGTGGGATTCACATTTTGTGCGCTTGTTTTGGAATAATATTGTGCCTCTTAAAATTGGAGGCTTCGGATGAAGACTACTTCTTGATCGACTTCTAGTTAAATCTAACTTGGTTACACGTGAGATTGTGTTTCATAACTCTTCTGATTTGTGTGTATTATGCAGTGACTGTACAGAAGATTGTTTTTATCTTTTCTTTTCGTGTAAAATTTCCTATTTACTATGACAGATGTGTTTTGAATGGTTGGGTTACTGTTCGGTGTTACATTGATTTGCTAAGGAACATTTTGAATGTACTTTGGGTTATGGGGCTAAAAAGGAGATCAAACTTGGGTTGGTTGTGATATGGTTTACTACTATTTAGACGATATGGGAGATAAGGAATGACATTATTTTCAAAGGCGGAGCTGTGAATGTTGTGAAAATGTATGAGTTGGTTCAATATAAGTCTTGGTTATGGTTAAGGTTTCGCATGAATGTGTTCTTTAGGAGTTTTAGCGAATGGTATAGAGAGCCTATGTTATGTTTATCTGGTTAGTATTATTTTTATTCTTTTTATATATGGGTTAAGGTACCCCTTGTACCTCTTTTAATATATTGGTTATTTTTTGCTGATAAAAAAAACTCTTTTTGTATTTAATGTTAATTAAACTAAGCTAGATATATTTTTGGAAGTGAGACAAGTTAGACATATAGTGTTGGATATTGTTTCATTAAGAAATGTGAACACCCTGGCGGCTACCATTTATTTAAATAAAATTACTTAGAAATAAAGGAAAAAGAGAAAGTTTTGGTTTGGTTTATTTTTATTTATTTATTTATTCTTTTTTAATTTTATTATATTTTTTCTTTCTTTTTTATTTTTATTTTATTTATATAAAACCCTCTAAAATATCTCTTTTTAAAATATATTTTATTTTCCTTTTCCTTCCTAAGAATTAGAGCATAATGGAGTTTGGAAAAGAAAATTAAAATCACACGCACAATATAAAAAACTTGAAAGCAATTTATCCTAAGGTCAAATGCAAAAGGGCATTGGTTCAGCATTATAGAATGGGAATGGAAAAGCTTGGGACTATAGAACTTTGAATTTGAAAATGAAGCATAGAAGTGGTAATGACACAAATTACAACTTCCCATAAGCATAAGAAATAAAGAATAACATTCAAAAACAACAACCAAAGATTGACAATAGAATCAATCAAAGTAGTTACAAAACCAAAAATTACAACAAAAGAAAAAAAAAATCAAACCACCACCTCACCATCACTCCCTTTCACTACCACCCTTTTCTCCAAACCAAGCATCACCAACAACCACCATCGTCCACCATATGCCACCATTGCATCACTGCCCCCTTCAGACTACAACCTGCGGCCTCCTTAGTCGTCTACCACAATCATCGGCCAACCCCACCGCCTTCACTCACCCAGAACAACACTTATGCCACATAACCTATTCCTTATCATCTTCCCTACCAAACCCATCACCAAAACCAACTCATCACCTCTAAGCCACAACCCAGACTGTAACATCCCAAAAATTTCAACCTCGTGTATAATCATCTTTAATCTAGTTCATTAATGAAATTATCCAGTTATATTAACTTTCTACATAAGTTTGGCTGCGAATTGAAGCTTCTTTTGATTCGTTCAAGTAGATTTCTATAGTATTAACCTTTGGTAGCACTCTGATTGAAACATTACCAAGTAAAATGTTGGTGAGCAAGAAATTCCGAGTGAAACAGGTCAAAAATAAGACTTTCCGAGTGAATAAAAGATCTGTTTCCGAGTGAATGTTGAAATTCCGAGTGAATAATGAAATTCCGAGTGAAGGTTATGTCTTCCGAGTGAGCTACGTCCTGGACAGGACCTTCCGAGTGAGAGATCTCCCATGAAATTTTGAGTAGTGGAGTCCGAGTGGAAGTTTCTGAGTTCAGTGTAACTCGTTCCGAGTCGAGCCCCTCCGTGTGTGTAATTCCGAATGGGGATGGCACCGATAGGGGATACATGGTGTGTTTGTCCAGAAGTATTCTGGAATAACTTCACTCGTGTGAAAATGAAAGGAAGTCGGTTTTTGGAATAAATTACCGAGTGAAAAACTGAGTGAGAAAGGACTCGGTCTGGATTATTTTGCCGAGTGGAAACCTGAGTGAGTGATGGTCGGTCTTGGTATTAATTTGCCGAGTAAAAGATCACACAAGAGAAGAGTCGGATTTGAAATAATTCGTCGAGTGAAGAACGATCAGGCGTTGAGTCGGTGTGAGGGTGAATTACCGAGTGAATAACCGATCGAGTGATAGGACAGTTTTAATGTAAATTGCCGAGTGAAGGACTGTTTGAGATGACTCAGACTTGGAATGAATTGCTAAGTGAATGACCGATTAAGTGTTAAGTCGGCGTTAGGATGAATTGCCGAGTGAATGACCGACCGAGTGATAAGTCAGTTTTTGTGTAATTTGCCAAATGAAAGACCGAGTGAGTGTGAAGTCGGTCCTAGAATGATTTAGCTGGGTGAAGGACCGAATGGGAGGAACCGGTTCTAGAACAGGTTCACTGAGTAAAAACCGAGTGTTGGGAAGGACGACCTCTGGTCGGATTCTGCTCAAGCGAGTGGATACCTCGCTCAGGCGAGCGAGTGAGGAATTAGATATTGGCTCGATTTCGCCCGAGCGAGCTGAGGCGCTCAAGCGAGATGGGCTGTCTCGCTCAAGCGAATGTGGGCCTCGCTTGAGCGAGTGACCCCCCTGTTGGAATTTTTCCCTTCTTTTCTCTTGGTTCTGATTTATATTGGCCCTCCTTACCTTATATTGAATAATACTTGAGGGAATGCATAGATATATATATATACATCCCCAGAATACCGAACCAATGCCAGAATCTATCTTTTACACCAATCTGGTCGTTTATATATATATATATATATATATATATTAATATATTTTCCTTCAATTATACAAGGCTCTAGTAGGTAGGCGGTGGTAAAAGTTAAAATACAGCTCATTTCTCATCTAAATCTCTATTATTTCCTGAACTGGTCTGAACCGGGGTCTAGGATCCGGCGTGGGACCAGCCACAAGAATATAGGTGTTTTTAGGGTTTGCACACCGGAACAGTGAGTATCCGGTGTATTAATCCGGTCTCTCAGTGGGAGAAGCCGGTCTTGTTGTCCTGGAGATCCTTCACACCAGTGTTTCGCGTTGCAGGGGGGCGAAAGGTGGTACCACCTGCGAAGATTCTCCGACGCTCAAGTTAGAAAAGTGTAAGAACTCAGTGAATGCTCAAGCGATGTAATAGTAAAGTGTGAGTTAGAACAACATAACCTTGCATGTGTATTGAAATGAGCTATTTATAGTTGAACGTAGGAAATGAATCGTTGGGTGCAAGTGGGCCCCTTGGTTCTGATAGCGTGTGAAGTGTGTCAATCAAAGTGGCTCAGTACTCAGAGTGTGTCAGGGGGGTAGGTCAATTATCAGAGTACGATCCTATAGGAAGAAGAGAGGATAATCACCTTTCCGCATAATCTGCTGACACATGTACTTGCTTTCTGAGGCCATTGACGTGACATATTTTGCTACATACAGTATCTTCGCTGATAAGTTATTAGGGGCTCTTATCTCGCTGTGACTGAGAAACTAACAGTTATATAAATGTTCTGTGAAAATGAACAATGATCCGTTATAGAGAAAATAAGTGGGGCGGTTGTGAGATGAGAACGGAAGGCCAGACATCGGATATCCGGGGTGGTAATGTTGAACCAGGACACCGGTTTTCCTTATATGAGGTCACTCTGACGTCACAAGATCGGGGCCGGTATCCAGACCGGATCATCTGTCCCCTAGCTTGTATGAGGGACTGTTAAGTTGCTCATATGAGCTACACAACTCTAGAGAAGTCTGGATGCCGGTGGTACATTCTGGAAGGTCTCTGGAAGCTCTGTTGCATCCGCTCTAATAAACGAGTGACCGCTCTTCTTGCGCTGCGTACAACGGATTCAGACAGCGTAAAATAAATGATGGAAATCCCAAGAGTCTTTGAGAATCAAAACCCTTGGTATTTGAAAAGTGGTTGAAAGGCATTAAATGCGCATGGCATGATTGGACATTAAATGCATTTTTTACGCACGAGCCATCATTATCCAAGAGTGTAACCGTCGATTGGGCTTATTGGGCCTGGATTCAAACTAAAAGGGGGGCCCATTTCGCCAAAACGTTTACTGAAACGTTACCATTTTCGCGCTCATACGTGACGAAACGACGGAGTCGTTTCAATTTGAAAGGTTGCGTTTTGAGGCAAGCATTGTGACCTTCGACGGAACACTATGCCTCCTCGTTACCTATAAAAGGGGCTCTTAGCAGATTTTGGAATCCACTCTTGTTTTCAAGCTTAGCGAACCTCTGCTCAAATTTCTTGGAAATTTCTCTACCGTCTTCAAACTTCTCAAAGATCTTCTTCCTTTAGGTAACCTCCCTTTCCTTTAACTCCTTGCAATTTTTGTTCATTCTGTTTCCATCATGCGCCCTGGAGCAGGCAACGCTAGTCCTTCAAACAGGGGGAGTTCTGGCTCTCGTGCCCCCCTTAGCCACCATGGTGGGAGGATTCCAGTGAATCTTCCTGTGGCTGGGCCTCGTCGCTCAGAGAGAGCTGAAGCTTCTTCCTCACGAGCGTCCTCTTCCCAACGCCGCTCTGAGGTTCCCCTTGACTCGAGGGCTACCAGCCGCTCTGATGAAGGGTCAAATGCTGAAGGTTATCTCTCTGACGATGTTGCTTTTTATCACAGCACGTACGCGTTCCACCGTGCCTGCACAACTATGGATCTTCCGGGACGTGGAAAAACACCAGTTCTCCGCTCTGCTGAAGGATGCGTCAACGTTGTGGCACACCGGCTTGACTGGGAAAAGCTCAACAGGGAGAAACCCTACTGCTGGGTGGAAGAGGAATTCCTAGAGATCCCTTCGCACCATGCGAGTGAGGAAGAATGCACGGTCTCTTTCCGCTGCAAAATATACTCAGACAAGAAGTACAAAGCGCGATACGCTGTGCTGGCACCACGTCCCTCTGAGAGAGTATGCCACAGCGTCCCTGATGAGAGGTCGGTCTACATGTACGACTTCGTCTTCTTGAAATTGGGGGTACGCTTCCCCATGATAGAATTCCAGATGGCCGTCCTACGCTTCTTAGACTACGCCCCTACACAACTGCATCCCAACGGTTGGGGTCTAGTCCGGGCTCTAGAGATTCTGGGGGAGCATTTCAACTTCTCCGCCACTGTGGTCAAACTGTTCTATTATTGCCAAGTGGTCCGCCGTGCTAATAAGAAGGGCGGCCTTGGGTTCATTACCCTTCGTAGTGACTCAAGGGTGATAAATTTCAAATCTTATACGGAATCCGCGAAGGTGGATGGACGCTCCTTCAAGCATTACTACACGCGGGTCCGTATTCAACCGAATAAGCCGGTCTTCTGGCGAAATAAGGAGGGATTTACCAAGTTTCCTCTTAGTTGGACGCACGAGCATTTTCTCCTTATGAGCCGTGCTTATTACACAGATGAGAGTGAACTCTCCTCTTATTCTGTTGAGGTCTTGAGCGCCATGCAGACGGCCTCGAAGACCCTCAAAGGATTTTCCAGCAGGCTCCTCTTGGCAGAGGATGACATCCGAAACACCTACCTCCGTAATATCCGCTCTTACTCTATTTGTGTTGTATAGTTATTCCGTTCTGATTATTTTTTCTTCTTATGTGCTAACTCAACCTTTCTTGTTTTGCAGAACAAATCGAAAGAGCCTGCCCAGAGATGTTGTCGCTAAAGACCATGATGGCTGACGGTGATTCCTCCTCTGAGAAGAATGAGATCCAGGCGAAGAGGAACGCCACCAAAACTCCCCTCATTCCCCTGACCTCTGCAGTAGGTGAAGAGGTTCCTCTCTTTGATGAGGAGGAAACAGAAAAACAAGCTGAGGCCACTGAAGCGGGCGACGAGGAGGCCGTCCCAGAGAAGAAGAAGAAAAAGAGGCACCTTGTTAAAAAGGCAGATCGAGAAAAGCCCTCCTCTGATGACCCTGTGAAGAAGCGTCAGAAAACGCTCGAAGAAACTGGATTGAAGAAGGATAAGGGAAAGAAGCCCGTTCCTAAATCCTCTACCCCTTCTTCACAGAATGCTTCAGAGCCGGACTCCGGGAATGGTCCTCCTCCAGCGTTTGACCCTCCACACGATTCCTTCCTCTCCCCATACTTATGGTTTCAAGGGTCCATGCCCCCCACTCTTCCAAAAGCAAGGTATTGCCTCCGCCCCTCCCTCGACGCTGCTGGGGTTCGAGGTGCTTGTAAGGCCGGGCGTTGGCAGCTGGATGAACTGTCCGGCCTCCTTGATTCCTTGAGCGAGAAGGCAGATGATATGGAGCAGGTTGAAAAACTTGAAACCGAACTCGCGGTGAAGGAGACATAGGCGGCCAAACAAGCTGAAGTTCAAAGAGGCGTGGAGTCGGAATTGAAGAAAACCAAGGAGACACTCCAGAGGAAAACTGAGGAGGCAAGCCAAGTTCATTTTGCCAACAAGGCTCTAGAGCGGGAAGTTGCCGACCTTCAGAAATAGAACAAATCCATACCCCTCCTCGAAGAAGAATTACAACTGGAGAAGAAGAGATCGGCTAAGCTTGCTGACGATCTCAAAATTATGGAGGACGGTCGCAACAAAGACCTTGGGGAGTGGGAAAGCCTTCGGAAGGAGATGCAAGCCCAAATTGAGGAACTCAAGAAGGGTGGTGCGAGTGTTGGGCCTTCAGAAGAGGATTTTGCCAAGGTTCAAAGAAGATTAACTGCTGCGAAGGCCAAGGCTGCCAAAGCCTTGGAGATATGCAAAAATGTGGCGTATGAATCCTTCGGCCTGGCCCTCCGTCAAGTTTATTATCGTAACCCTGGAGTGAAGCTGAATCTGTACGGATTGGATCCGTTCTTCGAATTCCATGGGGGAAAACTTGTCGAAGTACATAAGGACGGCTCGCACTATGAACCCCGTGCATCTCTGTATGAACTGCCTCCCCTTCCAGAAGGTCAAAGTATGGAGCCAACAACGTCCACCGCTGCCTCTGGAGCTGAAACGCAAGAAGGTGCCCAAGCTGGAGCAGAGGACAAAAAGGAGAGGACAGGAGTGCCCACTGCGGAGGATCAGGCACCGGCCTCTTAATTTATGCTTTATTCATAGCTGTGTACCGGGATCAGCTCCAGTCTTTAACTACTTTGTGACCTGTATAATTTCTTATTTTTGGAAATAAAATTTACTGTTGCTTCTCTTCAACTGCTTGCGTCGAATGTATGATTGCTGGATAACTTAGTGCTATACAAAACACTTTATTGTTTTCAATGCTTTGTGAATCCGTTCTGTGTGGTTACCTAGCTGCTTAAAGCGTACTTATCACACCGGATTAAGATAACAAATTGTAACAAAGAAGCGACAATTAAGTTAAAGCATGCCCTGTCCCCAAGTATAAGTACATTGGGAAGGGAAATTTTATCTCAAGAATTACCTTTTAACTTCTTAAAAAGATAGAAATGCTCATCTCTCCTCGAAGATGTAGAGTGGGTACGTTAGCGTTCAACCGCTCTGTGGTGGATATTCCATAATTGAGGATGGACATTGCCTTTGAATTTTGGTACAGCTTTGACAAGGGTAAGCTTTACGCCTTTCTCTTGAGGTTCGGTTTGGTCCTACATCTCAAGTCTTCACACGGTGTTCGGTTCGATCCTACTAACCGTACTTGGAGTTCGGTGCAATCCTACAATCCAAGCCTTCAACACGGGGTTCAGATCAGGGCTAATCCTGAACCTACTGCGCCCGTTACTCGGGGTTCAGCGTGGTTTTCTGTATGAACCAGCCTACTGCGCCCAAGCCTTCGCATGGGGTTCGGTTTGTGGCCTTGAGAAAGGACCAGCCTTACAACCCATGTTGTCTTCGAATGGGGTTCGGTTTGTGGCCTTGAAAAAGGACCAGCCCTACAACCCATTTGGTCTTCGAATGGGGTTCGGTTTGTGTCCTTGAAAAAGGACCAGCCCTACAACCCATTTGGTCTTCGAATGGGGTTCGGTTTGTGGCCTTGAAAAAGGACCAGCCCTACAACCTATTTGGTCTTCGAATGGGTTCGGTTTGTGGCCTTGAAAAAGGACCAGCCCTACAACCCATTTGGTCTTCGAATGGGGTTCGGTTTGTGGCCTTGAAAAAGGACCAGCCCTACAACCCATTCCACCTCAAGGAGTTACATCGTCAAAACACACGATGTGTGATTGAGATCATCTGTCCTGAGGGGTCTTCATCAGTCCCTCGAGGAGTTACATCATCAACTACAGAATTGGTAGTTGAATTCCTCCGTCCTGAGGTGTATGCGTGTTAAGCTACGGCTATAAATTGCAACACATAAGAAAAGTGAGAATGATAGGGCGGTTAAAATGTATTCTCATTAAGATTGAAAGTACATTACATGGAGAGCGTAGTTAGGGTCATGCCTCGTTAAAACCTTCTTGAGAAAACCCAATGGAAAAAAACTCAAGTAAGGAAAAAGAGTACACGCCGTCTTACCAACTAGCTGTAATAAACACGTAAGTTCTGAGTGTTCCATTTGTTGCGGATTGGAGTTCCATCAAGTTCTTCCAACCGGTATGACCCTTTTCCAGTCACTTCAGAAACTCTATAAGGACCTTCCCACGTCGGTGCTAGCTTTCCTTGGTGAGCGAATTTATTCCCCACACTCGCCTTTCTCAAAACAAGATCTCCGGTGTTGAAAGCTCTGTACTGGACACGTTTATTATACCGGAGTGCTGCCTTTGCTTTTACTGTCTGATCTCTGACAAAAGCCTTTTCTCTTAACTCCTGGAGGACGTCCAGTTCTGATGCCAAATTGGCGTTGTTATCTTCAGCTGAAAAATACTCCACACGAGCCGATCTTGTTTGTAGCTCCACTGGAATCATCGCCTCAACCCCGTACGTCAACCGGTATGGGGATTCGTTAGTTGAAGAATGAGGCGTGGTGCGGTATGCCCATAAAACATGACATAGCTGGTCAGTCCATCCTCCCTTTGCTTCTCCCAGACGTTTCTTCAAACCCTTTAACACTTCTCGATTGGCTACCTCTGCTTGGCCATTGGTCTGAGGGTGTTCGACAGACGAAAATATCTGGATTGTCCCCAGTCCTTCAAGCAAATCTGTGAACTTCTTATCTGTGAACTGGGTGCCGTTGTTAGTCACAATCCGCCCTGGCACCCCGAATCGAGCTATGATGTTTTCATACACGAAACGCCTTGTTCGCGCAGAAGTAATGTGCACTACGGGCTCAGCTTCAATCCATTTGGTGAAGTAATCCACTCCCACGATCAAATATTTGATACCTCCTGGCGCAGTGGGGAACGGGCCCAAAATGTCAAGGCCCCACTGGTAAAACGGCCAAGGCACAGCGGACGAGGAAAGCTCTTGTGCCGGTGTATGGTGGAGGTTGGAAAATCTTTGACAAGCATCGCATTTCTTTACAAAATCTGCGGAGTCTTGCTTCACAGTGGGCCACCAATATCCAGCCTTGAGGACCTTTCTCATTAGGCTTCGACCCCCAGCATGGTGCCCGCACTGCCCCTCGTGCACTTCCTCCAAAACTGCTTGAACCTCATCCTCTCTCAAACATAAAAGATATGGGACAGAGAATCCCCTTTTATAGAGAACACCATCAACCATAGTAAAATATGGTAGCTCTCTCTTCACTCGTCTCCTCTCATTCTCATCAGTGGGAAGTTGACCATCAGCCAGATAGCGAATATAGGGGATGACCCAAGAATCCTCATATGGATAGCTCACCATGACAGCATTCAGAGAAGGGTACAGAGGTATGCTAGGTGATGCCAAAGTGCTTTGAACCACCGTTGTTGTGCTGCCGGGCTGCTTTGTACTTACAAGTCTTGACAAGATGTCCGCTCTGGTGTTTTCCTCTCTGGGCACATGCTTGAACTCTAAAACTTCAAATCTTCCCTTCAACTCATTAACACAATTCAAGTACAATTGAAGTTACGGCTCCTTCGCTTGGTACTCCCCCTGGATCTACAAAATCACCAATTGAGAATCACTACACAGTGTGACTGCTGATGCTCCGATGTCAATCGCCGAACGGAGACCAGCCAAACATGCTTCGTATTCAGCCTAGTTGTTGGAGGTCTTGAAATTGAATCGGAGGGAAATTTCAAGGTGCACACCATCATCACTTTCTACCACAACACCTGCTCCACAACCTTTGCCATTCGACGATCCATCAACGTAAATGGTCCAATGCGCTCGAGGGGTGGCAGGGTCCGCCCCAGTCATCTCCACAACAAAATCAGCCAACACTTGCGCCTTGATGGCTCCTCGAGGCTTATACGAAATTTCAAATTCAGACAACTCGATAGACCATTTTATCATCCTTCCGGCGAGGTCTGGCTTGCTAAGCACTGAACGGAGAGGCAAATCCGTTCTCACCAGTACTGGGTGCACGTGGAAATAGGGCCTCAACCGTCGTGATGCCCACACGACTGCTAGAGCAGCTTTCTCAATCTTCTGATACCTTCCTTCCGCCCCCTGAAACGTCTTACTAGTAAAGTACACCGGCCTCTGCCCTTCAGGGGTTTCTTTAACCAAGGCCACGCCTAGGGCTTCATCAGAGATTGCTAAATACAAGATCAAAGTCTCACCAGGGTTAGGCTTAACCAAAATTGGTGGACTCGAGAGAACGGGCTTGAGTTGCTGGAAGGCTTGTTGTTGCTCCTATCCCCATTCAAAATTCTTGTGTTTCTTCAACGCCTTATACAGGGGAAGGGATCTGTGTGCCATTTTGGGCATGAAACGAGCCAGAGCGGCTACCTTCCCATTCAATGATTGGACTTCCCTCAGGCTCCTGGGGCTCTGCATATACAAGATTGCTTGACACTTCCCAGGGTTAGCCTCAATGCCTCGCTGGGTCAACATGAATCCCAAGAATTTCCCAGCTGGAACGGCAAAGGTGCATTTTAAAGGGTTTAACCTCATGTTGTACTGTCGAAGCCTAGTGAAAACTTGGCGCAGATCTTCAATGTGGTCTCCTCCAGCGGGCGTTTTGGCTATAATATCATCGATATAAACTTCGACCAGCCTGGTGTGCATCCCTTCAAAGACTTTGTTAATCATGCGCTGATAGGTAGCGCTGGCGTTCTTCAATCCAAAAGGCATGACGGTGTAGCAGAAAACACCGCGGTCATTAATAAAGGCAGTTTTCTCTTGGTCTCCCTCCCACATCGGAATCTGGTTATACCCCGAATAAGCATCCATGAAACTGAGGTACTGGTAACCAGATGAATCATCCACCATGCGATCAATGTTGGGCAGGGGATATGGATCCTTGGGGCAGCAACGGTTAAGATCCACATAATCTGTGCACATTCTCCATTTGCCATTAGCTTTCTGCACCATAACTACATTAGAAAGCCAAGAAGAGTAGCGTATCTCCCTTATAAAGCCCGCTTTCAACAACTCCTCTGTCTGCTCACAAGCTGCCCTCTGCTTCTCCGGTCCCAACCTCCTCTTCTTCTGGGCCACCGGTCTTGTTTCAGGGTACACAGCGAGCTTGTGGCAACAGAAATCAGGGTCCATCCCGGCATGTCTGCTGCTGTCCATGCGAAAAGATCCTTGAACTCCTGCAGAAGGGCTAATAAGCGTTGTTCCATAGCAAACTCCAGCTTATCATTGATGTGCGTGACCTTCTCTGGGGAATCCCCTAAGACAACATCCCTGGAACCACCATCCGGTGTGGGCTTAGAGGGATTGAGTGGATCAATCTTCAATTCCGCTCTGGGGTCCAGATCAATTAGACTGACAGACCCTGCCGCTGTTCCTCCGTCGTTCAGCTTCCTCTTCTTGTTGAATGCTTCCAACTTGACCATGTTGAGGCTCAGGTTATAACAATATCGAGCCATCTCCTGATCACCACGGAGAGAGGACACACCGTTGTCCTTGTCAATGAATTTGATCAAGAGGTGAGGAGTGGATACAATTGCTTCCATCGCATTCAGTGTAGGACGACCTATGATACCGTTGTATGGGGATTCCACATCAATCACTAGAATTCTTGACTTGACTGTTCTCACTCCAGGCTCTCCTTCAAAAGAAATCAGAGTGTCAAGATACCCCTTGGTGGGTTGCTTGGCTCCATTAAACGCTGTGAGTTCTTGCGTGTAAGGTTTTAAATCTGCATCATTGAAACCCATTCGTTTGAAACAATTATAAAAGATAACATCACAAGAACTTCCCTGATCGACGAGAATCCTCTTGACATCCTTGTTGGCTATGACTGCCACGATAACTACTGCATCATCACCTCCTAGAATTGTTGGGCCAAAGTCATCATCAGTAAATGACACCGTCGGAGCTGCCATACCATCCCTGAAAGGGCGGTTATCCCTTGGTTTGCCCTGGACAGACAGAATCATCCTGTGGTGATTCTTCCGTGCTGTGATTGACGTTCCTCCTCCCGCAAATCCTCCAGCTATCATCTCAATCACTTCCCGTCTGCCCTGCCTCTGCTGCTGGGGCATGTTATTTTGTTGGGCACCTCCAGCAATCACTACTCCCTTCTGCTTTTCAGCTGCAGTGAACTTCCTTGCTGGATTACGTGTATTATCATCTTCGTCATCAGGATCTCTACTCCTTTTTTCCATCCTCTGAGGCTCGTCTACAGATTTCTCCTTGAACAAATACTGCTTCAGCTTTCCTTCTCGAATGAGAGTTTCCACCGTATTCTTTAATGCCTTGCACTCATCAGTATTGTGTCCTGTCTGTTCATGGAAAGTGCAATACTTGCGTGGGTTACCACCCCTCTTGACTGGGGATGGTTTCCTTATACCAAAGACGTTCAACGTTGGCCAACCAACCTCCCTCATGATTTGGGAGTGCCTGGTGTTCAACGGAGCATAGTTGTTGAACGATGATACACGCCTATCTCGTGGATGCGGGCGAGCGTTTACAAAGTCTTCTCTAAAGGCATGCTTCTCAGGTCTCACTCTCTCCTTTTCTCTCCGTGGCTGCTAAGTAGGTGCTGAAGGCTTCATTCTTGTTGTGGTTGCCTCCAGATGCATCTCTATGCCCACGTATTTGGAAGCTTTCCTTCGAAACTCCTCGAAGGTTGTTGGGGGGCTCTTTGCCAAAGATAGGGCAAAGGATGAACCGGGCTGAAGAGCTTCCACTACAATATGAAGTTGTATGGCCTCCGTGAGGTTGGGGACCAAAGCTGCCTCCTTATAAAACCTTTTCAAGAACTCCTTAAGAGTTTCAGTTTCTCCCTGCCTTATCTGGGCCAGGGTGTGAGAAGTTCTTGGGATATCCCTAGAGATGACAAAATGGCTTTCAAATGCAGCGGCCATTTCCTCCCAAGAGTCTATAGATCCTGAGGGTAAGCTTTTAAACCAGCTGAGAGCCTCCTCCGTTAGCGTTCTTGGGAACATCCTACACATAACATCTTCATCTGCTCCCAAATACATAGCTTCATACACATAAGCATCCAAATGCTTAGTGGGATCGGTTTCTCCATTATACTTCCCTATCGACAGTGGCTGAGTTGTTTACAAATGTTTCGGGATGGCAATGCTCATCAGCCTTCTTGAGAAAGGGACACTGAGCTTGTACGTCCCTAAAGTCACCACCGCCTACTCCCTTCTCCTGGTACTGACTCTATCACCAGAGTCTTGAGTCTGCTCTCTCTCCTTATACGTGGGGATCTTCGAATACTGGAGGGCTGTAGACCTGCCCCTCGCTGATGCATGGTGAGTCTCTTCTGCATGGGACGTTACCCTGTCCCCAGCTTCTCCTCTCTCCCGCTTCAACTCCATCAGCTCCTCCCTGAGTTGCCTGATAACCTCATCGCGAGGGTCAAGCGTTTGCACTTGCACCGTCCTCCGGGTTTGAGTTACAGGGGACTCGAAGACAAGTCTCCTTCCAGTCTGTTGATGGGTCACATCCTCCACGTGACCATCAACGAAATCTCTCCCATCACCTTCCATCGTGATAACCGAACTTCTGCGAAAATGGGAATAACTCTAACGAGTCCCACTGGGCGTGCCAATGAACTGGTCTGAACCGGGGTCTAGGATCCGGCGTGGGACCAGCCACAAGAATATAGGTGTTTTTAGGGTTTGCACACCGGAACAGTGAGTATCCGGTGTATTAATCCGGTCTCTCAGTGGGAGAATCCGGTCTTGTTGTCCTGGAGATCCTTCACACCAGCGTTTCGCGTTGCAGGGGGGCGAAAGGTGGTACCACCTGCGAAGATTCTCCGACGCTCAAGTTAGAAGAGTGTAAGAACTCAGTGAATGCTCAAGCGATGTAATAGTAAAGTGTGAGTTAGAACAACATAACCTTGCATGTGTATTGAAATGAGATATTTATAGTTGAACGTAGGAAATGAATCGTTGGGTGCAAGTGGGCCCCTTGGTTCTGATAGCGTGTGAAGTGTGTCAATCAAAGTGGCTCAGTACTCAGAGTGTGTCAGGGGGGTAGGTCAATTATCAGAGTACGATCCTATAGGAAGAAGAGAGGATAATCACCTTTCCGCATAATCTGCTGACACATGTACTTGCTTTCTGAGGCCATTGACGTGACATATTTTGCTACATACAGTATCTTCGCTGATAAGTTATTAGGGGCTCTTATCTCGCTGTGACTGAGAAACTAACAGTTATATAAATGTTCTGTGAAAATGAACAATGATCCGTTATAGAGAAAATAAGTGGGGCGGTTGTGAGATGAGAACGGAAGGCCAGACATCGGATATCCGGGGTGGTAATGTTGAACCAGGACACCGGTTTTCCTTATATGAGGTCACTCTGACATCACAAGATCGGGGCCGGTATCCAGACTGGATCATTTCCATAATTGACACACCAAACCTCCAGTCACAAGAAAGCTTGTCCCCCCCCACTTGTTTTATACATTATTAAACCAATACCACACCTTTTTCCAAGTCTGAATTCTCAGAACAACAAAAATTAGTATAAGTCTCTCTTTCTCATTCCTTCTCTACGTACAAGACACTCTGATTCAAAACTAGGACAATTTTTCAACCAATCTAAGACCCTTCATCAAGGTAAGAGGGGATAGGGTTGTGAATAATTATGGAATGGGTAGAATTGTATGCTGTCTAGTATTTTCTAGAATTAATTTTGTATCTTGTTGCTCAATTTTAAAGCTGAAAACGTATGAATTTGATTCTGACTTCTTCAACAAAGTTATATATCTTTTTGTTATGTGAATTTGAGACCTGAATCAACTGATTTGGACATGTATAGCATGAGTTATAGTCAAAATACTACAGCATGTACGTTCTGGAATATGTATCTTCTATTTTGTGTATATATTGATATTCTGGGAATTATACATACGTTTTTAGACTTTGATGTCTTCACGAAAGTTGTAGATATTTATGTTATGGATCTATAGAAAGTAGTTTCAAGTTAAAAGGATATTTGTAGCTCTAGTTATGCCTAAAATACAGAAGTATGTTTATGCTGAAAATCTGCTGGCATAAATTACGAATTGTATTTTTAAAACTGGGAATTTTGTGATGAGAATTAGTGTTCAGTGTCTTCATAAAAGTTTTAGATATTTGTGTTATGAGTAATTTAGAACTGGTCCCATGCCAAAATTATTTTTGTAGCTCTAGAAACGTTGAAAATACCAACATATGTACATTTTGTTACTTTCTTTGAGATGGTTTGATATATTGTGAATATGTGATGTTTCTGTTTGGAATTTGAAGTTATGGTCTGCATGAAAGTTGTAGATAATTTTGTTATGGAACTACAGAAAGTAGAATTACTTAAAAAGGATTTGATTTGCTCACATTATGGTCATTCTACTAACATATGTTGCTGTTGAAAAATTCTAAAATTTACTCATAATGGCTTTTATGGATGAAAATGATATTTTCCATATGAGTAATGATTTATTATTGAATTATTGAGAAACTATGGATTATTATGGATGTTATTGAGTGTCCTATACATGACATACAGTATGTATATCTTTGTCATGAATACTTATGAATGACTAAATTAATGTATACATGAATGCCTTGTGGTTTATTAAGATATATTGTTGAAACAGTAAATCCATGATTCTGAAAATTAATATATGTGATGTGTCCTTTGAGGACTTGTGGTTTTCCAAGTGATTTTGGAAATATTGATATCATGGTATGTTAAATCGATAAAGAGAATTAAAGGCATTCATGCATCATAAGCATTTGGACGCACCATGGAATTTAGGGGTTCCATGATTGCCTACCCTGGTGGGGGGTTACTCTATGATGAGTTTAAGCCCTATTTTCGCAGGAGCCATGAGGGTGTAGGGATTCATGGTTATGCAAATTCCTACTTGAGTACTTATTTTCACAGGAGCCATGAGGGTGTAGGGATTCATGGTTATGCAAATTCCTACGTGTATACTTATTTTTGCAGGAGCCATGAGGGTGTAGGGATTCATGGTTATGCTAATTCCTACTTGTGTCTCTATGAGACTTTTTACTGCAGTATTCCCACCAAACCAAATGGATCCAGCATGACATCATTTGACTAAGTTAAAGAGTTATTAAATATAAATGAACTTGTTTGGCATATTCATCATATAATTATAGTTTGTTGATTGTGTTTGTACAATTTTATTCATTTTATATTTATTCTATATTATGTCTCACTCTTACATTAATTTTTACAGTGCATGCTACACAGAATGACGAGTGATGCCATGAATGAAGCTTTTATGAAATATTGCTAGGACTTTGGCTTCATTTTAATTTAATGGGTTGTAATAGTATATTGTACTCTGTACTGTTATTTTATATCGTTTCCGCTATATAAATGTTTTTATGCTTTAATTGTTCCCGACTAGTATGCATGATAATATTCCGTATTTATCAACTTTTACGTGACTTCAAAATTTAAATTACGAGTTTCAAAATGATTCTTTAAACGCGAAAAATTTATCCAGGAAAATTTAAAAAATTTTATGGACGTCACACAGACCGCCACCGTCACCACCCTTCCCACCTCTAATCCATTACTTTTCCCACCTCCAAACCTTAACCAAACTGTCGCCACTATCACCGCCCCCATCCATCCAACCAAACTCACCTTCATCAACAAACTCATCACTAAGCAAACATATAAAACTAGAGACAAGAAAATGAGAATGAGTGGGACTGTCACTACGAGCCTATTCCCTCACCACCGCCATCTCTGCACGAGCCACACCCTCATACATTGTCCTTCACCGCGCCACCACCACCCATACTATTGTGTACCGCTCACCATGTCACATCATCATCGCGAGCTCCACCACTTTCAATCTCTTATCCCTCTCATCCTCTCCTTCTTCCCCTCTCCTTGCCGTCACCCCTCATTCTTTGGTTCTTCCTATTTTTTTTCTATTAGGTTTAGGTTTTTTAGTTTAGGTTTTGGGTCTCACTTAGGTGAGCTTATTAGGTTTTAGTTTAAGTTTTTCTTTCTTTCTTTCTTTTTGTATGCATTTTTTTCCTTTCTAAAATCTCTAGGGCTTTTGCTTTTAGTTTTAGGCCTCGCTAGGTTGAGGCCTAATCTTTTTATTTATTTATTTTATTATTTTATTTATTTTTATTTGTCTTTATTTTATTGTGTTTGTTTGGTCCTTCATTGTAGTCTATGTTTTTTTTAGTCACCTTGTTTTGGGATAAGACCTATTAGGCATTTGAATTTCTGTTTTAATTTCTATTTTTTTATTTTCCTTTTTATATTTTCTTTTTACATTTTCATTTTTTACTCATTTTTTCCATCCTTCAATGAAAAATAAAATTGATAATAAGTACCTCTCCCTATTATATATGTCATCTCGATTTATCTTGTTTTATTCGGTTTCATTTTATTTCATTTCATTTTAACTCATTTTATTTCCTAGAAAGAAAATAGCAAAATACTTTACTAATCTTCAAAAGCAAAAACAAATATTTTCAAAAAAAGAAGAAAAGTTTTTTTGAAAAAATAAGTTTGGTTCCAAAAACAAAAATCAATTTTCTTTAAATAATTTTAAGCAACGATTTTATAACGATGTCGTGTAAAATACTTCGTCTACATCGACGTTATAAGATCACGAAAGTGGATACATGTACCGAGTACTCCATCGTTTATCTTTCTTTGGGTATAAAACCTTTTTTGTAAATAAAATGTAATAGGATTCCCTTTTAAAATAAGTAAAAATTTAAAAATATCTTTTCTTTAAATGAAGTCAAGATTTCATATCTCTTTTAAAAAGAAAATTCATTTCCAAAGGCTTTTAAGATTTTTTTCCTCAAAAAAGAAACTATTTTAGAATTTAATTTTCAAATTTATTTACAAATCAAGAACTACATAGCCCTAATTTCCTGACGTAACTGGGATTACACAAGCGAGAATAATTCTTGTTGGGCCCATTTTCCTTTTAGTAATTCTCATTTGCCGTTGTTTATTTTGATCAATTTTAAAGTTGTTACTATTTAAATATAAATCCCATTTTTTTATGATAGGATTAATTTAAACGAGACGTCTTGTTGACCTTGTCACGTTTTACAACCTCGCTTCTGTGCATCAAAAAGTAAAGTTTTTTTCATGATAAGATTAATTTGGACGAGACATCATATTAATCTTGTTAAATTTCAAACATGTTTTATTTAAGATTAATTTGGACGAGACATCATGTTAATTTTATTAAGATTTAAATGTACTTCTATCTAAGAGTAATTTAGACGAGTTGTCCTGTTAACCTTATTTCGAAAAATCATTTTTCCTTGTTCATATCCTTCAATTCCCTTTTTTAGCGGTTAAATCAATTTCTAGGCTATTTAAAATACACGCAATCAATGTGATAACCATTTTATAACTGACGGCATGCGGTGCTAATACTTTCTCCATTTGTAATTTGACTACTGAATTTAGGATCTCATTTTTATGATTAGTGTCTTAACAAAGGTTTTCCCGATATTTTACCTTTAAATAAATATTAGTGACAATTTTTTTAAAAAAAGATTTCAAATTTTTCTTTTTCACGGTGGACCTTCTACTATAATCCTGGTCGTTACAAGAAATTATGAAAATTTTGTTGTTAAAGGCATGTTCACTTGGATCTTTAATTTTTTTTCCACCTAAATTTGTCTTTCCTTCAGAATCTTGGATGGCGTAATGTATAAGAATTACCTGGTTGATTGATGCTTAAATTTTACTTTTTTTCATTTCTTTTTTATAAGATTTAATTACATTATTTTACACCTAATTAAAAATTTAGTTCATCTAGGTAAATATATTAAAATTTTTAATTATTTTTGTTAAATTACCTTTCATATTAATTAAGATAAAAATAAAATTTTTAAATTCTATTAATATCAATAAAAAATATATAATTAACAATGATGTGTGTAACATCCTAAGTTTGAAAATTTTTGGAAAATAACTTATTTGGTTCGGTAACTTGTTCCCCTCTTGCACACCTCCCACTATATTGAACGTATCTCCCCCAAATGTTAATAGAATTGAGTCGTTTTTATCCCAAATTTTCTGTATGAAAAATATTTACAATATTCTTATGTTGAGAAGAAAACCCAGTTTTCACTCCATCAATCCCAGATTTTAAAACATGCGCTCATTCACGAGTGCACTATTTTAGCTTGACATTTTCATGGTATTTTTAGCATAACTCTCTCATACGATATCCGATTTATGCAATTCCAGTCCTAAAATTTCCATATCAAAATTATATACAATTTTTATGAAGATCACGAAGGCCAATTCCTTCCCCATTCGTTCAGTTTTTCAATTCTTTCAAGGTTTGCTTCCAATTCGTAACAGCTCTGCCCTATTTCAGAAAAATTCATATATTTCCTTCATAAGACGCCGGAACCTCTTCATTCTTTTTTCTATGGTTTTGTATCAAAAAATACTACAACTTTGATAAAGGGAACAAAGGCTAATTCTCAAAGGAAAAATCATGGTAAAATTATCTTTTCAACCTTAAAGAATTTAGGAGCTCCGAGAGCACTTTACCTTGGTTTGAGCATAACTCAGGCTACCAATATTGGATTTTTACGTGTTATATATCGTTTCGAAGAGAAAATAAAGATCTACAACTTTTGTGTTGTAAGTTTCCTCTGTTATGAGCGTAGCATAATTTAAAATTTTACACATGTCCAGCTCTTATTATCGCAACACATCACCTTTTCAATAACAAATGGACCAATCAGCCAATAGCACCTTGCATCACATGTCTTCCTCTGATTGGACCAAAATTCACACTCTCTTCAGCCTAAAATCAGCCTTGAAGAACAGATTGGACATTGTTTTTTTATTTCCTTGCATCACCGTGAATTGCTCTCAAAATTGTCCTTGGTTCCTTTTTCATTTTTGCAATAAAAGGTTCCACCATCTCCCTTGTTTTTCTTCAAACAACATTCTTAATCTACCTTCTTGAAACATGAAAACATAACCACCACTTCACTTCACCACTCTTAATTCATCTCATTGAAACACAAAATAGCTTCATCTCTTCCATTTTTGGTGGTTGGACCCATGAGCTAAGGGAGCTAAAAGCTTGGAACTTTCGTTTTTCCTCTTCATTGTGAGCTTAGCTTCACCTAAGTAAGGATCATGCATGTTGATTTTAATGATAAATTCTAAATATTTGTAGTATTGCATGTTGATTTCAATAAATTTAAGGACAACCATGGAGATCAAGGGTTTAGATGATAAAAAATTGCTCTTGAAAATAGAAAGCTAAGGCTGAAAATTTTAGAATTTGAAATGGCATCTTGAAACCCCAAAGCCGTGAGTGTAATGTTGATTTTCTTTCAATTTTTGAGGTAAGTTTCAGAAATTGATAATGTTCCTTAAATGTTCATGTATGTGATGAATCAATTGCCAAGCGTTGCTCCCTTTTTATTTGTTCTTGGCCGAGAGGTACACTTAGAGTTCTCTTGGTCTTAGGCTAAATTTTAGAACGAGAAAATGGTTTTATAATGCATTGCTAATGTTGTTTGAAGTTTCTTTTTATGGCTGTAAGTTGGTATTGTGGTTCTTTAATAAAATGTGATAAAAGTCTTAGGGTGTCAAAAAGATTGATTGGTAATGAAACCGGATGGTAAAGAGTTATAAAATAGTTGAAATGTCATTTGATTTAGTAGGAAATTATAGTTATAAAACCATGTATGATCACAAGGTAAAATAAAATTTGTGGCACTTAGTAAGAATAGATTTTTAACAATGAATGTGTGGTTGAATGGTAGGATATGATATAAGGCCTTAAAAATGCTAAGCAAATTAATTGATATTAATTATAATGAACCTGAATTGTAAAGAAGCTAAAATACTTATTATCTTACTTGATTTAATTTTAAAAATTTCCAGCTAAGAGATTATGTTGGCAAAATAAAATCATGGTGATGTTAAAAGTTAAAATCTGACAATGTTAAAAACTACAGTTTTAAGAATTAAAACATAAACTTTTCAGCCGGTGTAAAAAGTTAGATTTTTTGAGTGATGTTAAAAATAGATTTCTTTAAGAAAATTTAAAGGTTGATTTTTAAATATTAATTTTTAGTATAAAATATAAGGTTGGATTTTCTAAATAAATTCTTGTGGAATTTTGTTTAAAGAAGTTTTATAAAAATTTAAACTAATTAAGAAGTGTTTCAAGGCTGAAGTTTTATATTAAAATTTTGACAAAATAAATTTTAATAATTTTGAATTTTTAAAAGTTAACTATGGACTAATTAAATTAAGTAAAGTTTATTGGATAATTTTATATGAATACCTAGATGTTAAAGTTTAGAAAGTTATAAATGATCTAAGAACTCTTAAGTAAAATGTTTTTGAATATTTAATCACTTAAGAACAAAAGAAAATCTTATAAAGGTTATAGAGAATACTTGATTTGTTTTTAATGAAAAGGGTATTAAAATAATTATTAAATCTTAGAATTTATTGTAATTATTAAATTATAAGGGTTGGTTATTTGAACGTCAAAATTGTGATTTCTAAGTAACGTAGAAATTATTAAAGTAATTATTATTAATTTACGAATTTCTAGTCTTGGAAACCAGAAATCGATGATTGAATCAGAGCGTTCGAGAACCGTTTGAGTTTTGGAATCGAGGATTCTTGGTAGGGGGAGTATTATATCTTAAATGCATAGATTATGAACGGATAGGGGTATATATGCTTATTTATATTGATGAATGTGATATTCATTGATTCATGCTTGATGAATTCTATGGTGATGATGATGATGATGATGATGATGATGATGATGTCATTTGTGGTCGTCAGTTATATACCACTTAATTGTTGTCGTTGGTTTGATTGACAATTTTTAAACATGTTGGTTCTGTTTATGTGTATGCATTGATGATGAATGAATGATTATAATTTTAAATTGCATGAGGTAACTTAGTGAATGTTGTGTTGATGATTAATTATTGGTTGTTGCATGCTATGTTTGTCGATATGTTATGGTGAAATCCTTGATGATGGTAACCAAGTGGTAGCCCCTGATGATGGTAATCAAGTGGTCTATTGATGATTGATAATTATTTGACATAGCATTTGCATTCAGACGCATATAAGACTGTAGGGGGCTTGTGATGCTGACTCAGATGGGAGGGAGGCCTGATGGTAAGGCACAGACCCTGTGGTGGTTTCTTCAGATTCCACAGCCGCCTTCGAGTCAAACTCAAGGCCAGCCCGCAACACTACCGTTGTCGCTAGGAGCGACTGTGTTGCATGAATGGACGAGCGGTTTGGTACCTGTAAAACGATCGAATCAGCTGAGAGCTGAGATATATTATTATATTGTGTAATTTCTATCGTTAGAGTCGTATCTGCATGCATGTGCATTCGCATATAATTATTGAGACTGATGAGCTATTGGATAGCTCATTATATGTATTGTTGTGTTGTTTACATTTGAGGTATTGCAAACTTTGTTAAATGACTATATATGATGATGTTTATATCCATGAATGAATTGTGGTAGAATTGGACAGGTAGTTGATATTACTATGATTAAATTTGGTTCAATACCTGTCATTTAACATATATGTGCTCACCCCTAAGTTGTTGTCATTTTTCAGTGAATGTGGACCGAGGTGATGTTTGGTAATTGCTTGGTTGAAGTTGTTGTGGTCTTGGAGTCTCATATATATATATATATATGTATATATATATTCACCTTTAAAAAATTATTATTCTAGGCCTTCTTTGGCAGATGTTCAATATAAAGAGAGAGGAGAATTAACTAATGTTAATTATTCCGGTCATGATATTGTAGAATGGAATATAGATGGGTTAAGTGAGCAAACAATATTAGATATAATGACCCATATGACTATGTGTGCAACAGCATACAAGACTAAAAAAATAAGTGAAAAAGATGCAGCTATATTAATAATACAAGGATTCACCGGACAACTAAAGGGGTGGTGGGATAATCTCTTATCTCCCCAAGATAAAGGTTTAATATTAGAAAGTGTAAAAAGCGAAGGGAGTACTGATTCAAATGCAGTAAACACTTTAATCTATTCTATTATTAAAAGTTTTATTGGAGATCCGCAATTATTTAGAGAACGAGTATCAATTCAGCTAACTAATCTTAGATGCCCCACTATGTCGGACTATAGGTGGTATAAAGATAATTTTCTGTCAAAAATAACTCTTAGAGAAGATGAAAGTGAGGGTTTTTGGAAAGAAAAGTTTATAGCAGGACTGCCAAGATTATTTTCTGAAAAAGTAAAACATAATTTAGAGAAAGCGTATGGGCCAGAAATTAACTATAAACTCTTAACATATGGAGAACTACATAATCATATAGTCGATACGGGTATTAATATTTGTATGGATTACAAATATTACAAAATAAAATAAAAAAGGAAAGCATGGTAGACAAAAGGGAAGTAGGGACTTTTTGTAACCAATATGGAATAAAGAATAATATAATTGCTCCTAGTACTCAAAGAAGACATAAAAAGAAATTTGAGCAAAAGAGTCGAGCCCCTACTAATAAATTCATAAAAAATATAAGAAAGAATATTAATAAAAAGCCTACTAATATTTCTCAGCCTCAAACTTCTCAAAAATTTAATAAAAGAAGACAGATAGTTACTTGTTGGAAATGTGGGAGAAAAGGTCACATAGCAAAGAATTATAGAGTTCAAGAAAAAATAAATGCTTTAGAACTTGATGACAAATTAAAAGAAAGTTTATTACAAGTCTTAATAAGCTCAGAACCAGAAGAGGAAGATGAAGAAGTAATAGAAGAATCTGATAATGAATTATATCAGTTAGAAAATTTTTTAGAAGAAGAAAGTTTTAAGTCAGAAGAAGAAGACTATTGTTTAGGACCCAGGTTATGTTCGTGTTTGAAATGTCTAACAGTTAATATGATAACAAAAGATCAAACTTCTGTATTAATTTCAATAATTGATAAAATGGAAGATTCTCCATTAAAGACTGAGTTTTTATCTCAACTTAATGATTTGTTATCTAGACAAGAACAAACAAAATTAATAGAGCCAGTAGAGATGAAAGATATTTTAAAACGTTTTAAGCAACCAAGTCCAGTCTCTATTAAGGATCTTCAAGAAGAAATTAAGTCCTTAAAACAAGAAATACAAGAGTTAAAACGAAATGATATCTCTTTAGAATTTAAGATATTGGAGTTGGAAGGAAAGAAGATTATAGAAGGACAAGCTTCTTCTTCGGGAGAAAGGCAAGCTTCTAAAGAAGATGTTACTGAAACATACATAAATTTATTAACTCTTATTACTTCTCATAAATGGTTGATCGAAGTCTCATTAATAGTAAAGAATGAAAAATTTGATATGATTGCATTAGTTGATTCTGGAGCTGATATAAATTGTATACAATAAGGGTTAATTCCTATTAAGTATTATGAAACAACTAATGAGGGAGTCAGTAGTGCTAATGGATCTAAAATGAATATTCAGTATAAATTATCTAATGCTAAAATATGTAAAAATAAAATTTGTTATCAGACATCTTTTGTTCTTGTTAAAAATATGACCTCTTCCTTAATACTAGGAACCTCATTTCTAACTTTATTATATCCTTTTAAGGTAACAGAAACTGGGATAATCTCTATGTCCTTAGACCAAGAAATTTTCTTTGAATTTATAAAGCCTCCCAGATTAAGAGAACTAAATGAATTAAAAGAAAATTTAATATAAAGTATAAATTTATTAACAAGAATAACAAAACAAATACAAATGATAAATCAAGAGATATATTATAAACGAATTGAGGACCAAATTAGTACCCCTAGAGTGCAAGCAATAATAAAAAACATTCAACAAAAAATTGAAAAGGAGATTTGCGAAACTAATCCTATTGCTTTTTGGAATAGAAAAAAATATGAAATATCTCTACCATATGAAGATAATTTTTCTGAAAGCCAAATTCCTACTAAATCTAGAACTATTCCTATGAATCAACAATATTTAGAGTATTGTAAAAAGGAAATACAAGAGTATCTAGACAAAGGGTTAATCAGACCTTCAAAATCTCCTTGGAGTTGTTCAGGGTTTTATGTTATGAATGCCTCAGAGCAAGAAAGAGGCGCTCCTAGATTAGTAATAAATTACAAACCCTTAAACAAAGCATTAAAATGGATTAGGTATCCTTTACCAAATAAATTAGATCTAATCAAAAGACTTAACAAAACTAATATATTTTCAAAGTTTGATATGAAGTCTGGATATTATCAAATTTCTGTAAAAGAAGAAGATAAATACAAAACTGCTTTTGCAGTACCTTTTGGACATTACGAGTGGAATGTAATGCCTCAAGGATTAAAGAATGCTCCAAGCGAGTTTCAAAATATAATGAATGATATATTTTATCCATACATGGATTTTTCAATAGTATATTTAGATGATGTCTTAATTTTTTCAAAAGGAATAAACCAACATATAAATCATTTAGAGAAATTTATTCAAGCTATAAAAGAACATGGTCTTGTAGTATCTGCTAAAAAGATAAAATTATTTCAAACCAAAATAAGATTTTTAGGGTTAGAAATCTATCAAAATACTATTGTTCCCATTCAAAGGTCTTTAGAATTTGCTGATAAATTTCCAAATGAAATAAGGGACAAAAAACAGCTGCAACGATTTTTAGGATGTATAAACTATATTGCTGATTTTATTCCAAATATTAGAATTACCTGTGCACCTTTATATAAAAGGCTCAAAAAGGATCCCCCTAGTTGGGATGAAACTATGACTCAATCTGTTATGAAAATCAAAACTTTAACAAAGAAAATTCCTTGTTTAGGTATACCTAATCTAGAGGCAGAATTAATCTTAGAAACCGATGCTTCAGATATAGGATATGGTGGAATATTAAAACAAAGACTTCAAAGTTCTAAGATAGAATAGATTGTTAGATATCATTCGGGGATATGGCATTCGGCTCAACAAACATATTCAACTGTCAAAAAAGAAATTCTTGCAATAGTTTTATGTGTTTTAAAATTTCAAGATGATTTATTTAGTAAAAGTTTTTAATAAGAACTGATTGTAAAGCTGCTCCAAGCATATTTCAAAAAGATGTTCAAAATCTTATTTCAAAACATATATTTGCTCGATGGCAATCTTTACTATCCTGTTTTGAATTTGACATAGAACATATTAAAGGAGAGAAGAATTCTTTACCCAACTATTTAACCCGAGAATTTCTACAGGAACATCATGACTGATAAAGGAAAAGTCATATCAAAAGATCAATATGGAACCCCAAAAAGAGTATTACCCTTATCCTTTTCTTCTTCATTAATCTCTCTTACTCCAAAGACTCCTCAACTATATCTCAAGTAGTAACCACTCCAGTACAAAAACCCTTAACTCCTTCTTCTTCTAAATCCTTAACTCCTCTTACTTTTAATCCAAATACCCTCGTTAGACCTTCTGACCTTTCAAGGCCAACCCCATTCATTAATTAAGAAGGTTACCTAGAAAAACCTGAAAAACTTCCAATAACTTTTATTGAAAGAGAATGGATAGAGCAAGATCCAAAAGATTTGGCATTACAGTTATTATCCTCATTTCATTATATTCCGGGAGATCTCAAGAAAACTAGAACATTCTATGAGTTCATACTGGTAGATACTGATTCAATACAGTTAGAACATTATTATTCAAAAGAAGAACCCAATACCATTTCTTATTCAAAATTTAAAATTTGCAAAATAATTTCTCCTCATGAGTGGAATAAAGCATTGGTACTACCCAGAGAGTTCTCCAGACAATTTGATCCTCAGACTTATAACTATTTTGATTATATGATGGCTTGGTATAATATGCTATATCTGCGACCATATACTCATTCCTGGTTTATCTGGTTCAGAAGAGGGGTCTCATTAAAATTCCCCAAATGGTTCATAAAATGGTTCTATGACGTAGGACCAATTATTCAAGTCTTTCCTCCAGAAGTTCAAAATCTATTTCTTTATTTTAAAGAAAAAACAACTTTTGTATCAGGATATAGACTAATTTCCTTTGTTGCCAGTCAAAGCATAACTTGGATCTTTACTTGGGATTATTCAATAAATCCTACCCATGAAGTATTAAAACTACCTACCTTAACCCGTACCCTTAAGATAAAGTGGTGGGCCAAATTCAATATTGGCCTGATATCCAAATCAAAAATTGATCGGTGGGTCTCTCAACAAAATGTGTCTGACCCAAAGCATTTAGATTCAGCAATAACTTTCAACAAGACTTCATTATTTTTAGCTGAAAAACAAAAAATAAT
Source organism: Clitoria ternatea (assembly GCA_037962975.1). NCBI lineage: Eukaryota > Viridiplantae > Streptophyta > Magnoliopsida > Fabales > Fabaceae > Clitoria > Clitoria ternatea. The sequence continues at coordinate 152,279,272 of CM075673.1, forward strand.
GGCAGAACTTGCTGCCGTATCCTCAGAAGAAGAGTTACAGAAGACTTTGGGAAAGATAAGATCTTTATCATCAGAATCTTCATCTTCTTCTCAAAAGAATGAAGAAGATTTAGAATTAATTGAAGACCCTAGTAATGATAATGAAGATATGTGTTTTGGTATGTATGATTAAAAAATTTCAAGACCTGATAATTGAGGGCAACAAAAATCAAGACATGACAAGGGGACATCAAAAAAGTTAAAGACCGAGACATGACAGCATCAATAGAGGACATCAAGAAAGTTAAAAACTTGACAAGATCGAGACATGACTCCATCGAATCTTATCTCAAACAGTTTATCCTATCCTAATGTAATCTTATCTCAAACAGTATATTTTATCTCAATGTAATCTGATCCTATCTTGGATAGGACAGAATATTTGTGTATAAATAAGAGCATTGGAGTGAGGAGGAGGACACAGCCTTTTCACTCTCTCTATGCCCTTCCCTTGTAATCATTCTCTCTAATGAAGTTCTAAGTTTTCAACTCCTCTTTCGATATTTCTTGTAAGTTCTAAGTTTTTTCTTTGTTTAATCTTTTCTTGCAATTATGTCTTATTTATTTCAAGTACCTGAATTTAATAAACCTGATTATCAAAAATGGTTTTATGTTGAGCCTTATAATGCTTGTTTTCCTCGTCCCCCTCGATGTGTATCCAGGCAAGAGAATATATATATATATATATATATATATATATATATATATATATATGTATGTATGTATGTATGTATAACTGATGGGTATAGTATCGTCTTGGCCGACGCTCTTGATACATATGTTATATGTTTGTATGTAGTGGGAAAATAGGTAGCTGATAACCTCACTGGAGGTTTAGTAGTTGTTTTGATTCCTAACGGCTTACGTTGAAGAATTAGTAAAATTAATTTATATTATGTTATCGAATTATATATTCTGCCCAAGAATTTTCTTGAGAACCATATAGCAATGCCTATATGTGTTTGGGGTTTCCACACGACCTGATAGATTCGCTATAAATTAGAAAAAAAAATTCCCGTATTTTATTAAATGGGTGTCACAATGTGTGTTGAAAAAATAATAAATAATATTATAAATTAAAAATGATCTTATAAAAGGATTATAAAAAACTTAAAAATAGTGTCTTAAAAAAATATTAGAGTAATCATTTTCTAGTTACTAGAAAGGCTCTATGAACATATTCGAGAAGCAGAAACGTACATCTACTTGAAATTCTTTTATATATATATAAGTTTGGTGTTTAACTATTTATATTTTTTTACATTATATTTATAGTAATATATAAATTACGACTTTCAATTATTAACGAGTTCATTATATTACATTTTAGTTTTCGAATGTTATTTTATTTGCATAATTTTTTGTATTAAAAAGTTGAAGTTAATCAAATGAAGAGAAAAACAAATTATTAACTGAGATTATAATATTTCTTAAGTGAATAATGCTGTAGTTAGTTATTTATATATATAAAAATGAACCAGTGACAGAGTTTACAGCTGAGTTGACACTTTTTTTTTCTCCTCAACTCAAACCCAACTTCATCATGGTTGGATTTGATAGGTTAAAGGGGTGTTTGGTTTGTAGTTGGGAAAATGAAGTTGAGTTGAAGTGAAAAATTTAAAGGTTGATATTAATTCTTCATACCGTTTGAAATAATCAAAACTACATTGAATCGTATGATAAAAACCCCAAATCAACAGAGTTTTCTCCGTTGAAAGTGTGCAACAAAACGTGTTCCAAATTGACTTTATTGAAAAAAAAATCATTGGAGAGTTTTAGCTAAATGATAATATTAAGAATATCACAAATAACCAACATAACATATTATTGTTCTGTACTAAATATTTTAAAATATAAATTAAGGTGACAGAATTAATTCGGATATAATCAACCCACTAAAATCGGAAAACACATTCCTTATATTCCTTATTTACGTGGAAGAAGTAAATTTTGATAAATTGAATCTCCGAAGTTAATCAATATTAGAATATGTTTTAAAGTAAGATCTTAACTAATTTCAGAAGATTTGAATTTAAATCAAATCTTTAAAAATACAAATTATTTTTTAAATAATTAAACAAAAATTAATTTGCTAATTCTATCATTCGACATGATCAAATCAATCAAGCTGATAATCAACCACATAATTAAAAAGGAAAATCCAAAACAGCAATGCTTTATATCAAATATCCAACTTAGTGTTATATAAGATCAGTACAAGGGGTATATAGCGTGAATATTAATTATAGTTCCAACACTTATATATCATCTATCCTTTTTTCACTATTGGATTAAAAAAAATCCAACGTGATTTCTGTTAATTCTTGTATTTATATTTATATTTAATTTAATTTTATAATTACTGATAAAATAATGCCGCATTGATTCTTCACTCAATGTACTGCAAATGTTTTTCTTATCAAACATTAATTAGATTCATAATACACTAAACAATACTCGTTATTGGTCTTTTTATAAGATATAATTTTAAAGTTTTTTATAGTTACTTTTATAAGACATAATTACAATTTCTATGAAACATTTATTGATATTTTTTTATTTACCTTTATTAATTATAAGAAGTAATAAATTGTTTGAGGTAATGATTAACCAATTAAAAGATGAGAGATATTAATATTTTCATCATTATTAAATACATTAATTCATTTCATAAGAGTAAACTTCAAACGCTATATTACTTTTTAAGAAACCAATAAATAAATTTAACTACTAGTTAATTATTTTTATTGATTTTGGTGATTTAATTAATTTTTCCTTATAAAAACACCCAAAATAATAGTTTATATCACATGCAATAGAAATTTTCAAAAGAGTAATGCCACAATACACTTCAAAATCTATGACACAGCGTTCAAATGATTATAATAAACAATGCGAACTTCAAGAAAATGTTTCATGCTACCCAGCAATGCCCAATTTGAAAACAAGAACTTTTAACAATAACCTGTGACTGTTTCTCCAAAAAAACAAAAAACAATAACCTGTGACTCAGTTAAAAACTTTTAACAATAAAAACCACTCATTCATTAATATTTCTTGGGCCACAGCAAAAAGAAAAAGGACCTCTAATCGGGCCACTTATCTGGAATTTTTTTGGTCATATTTAGAGATAATGGGTCTTTATCTGCCAGAATGCTTTATTAACAAGTTGGAAATCTCCGAAGTAATTTCTCAAAATAAAGTTGAAAATCGAAAATTACTGATTGAAATGCAACAAAACAAAAACGTCTGGAAATTTCATAAAACATATTTTACAATTTGAGGTGCTATCTAATATACATTATTAGATGGGTCATGTTCGGTTGTTTTGTTTTTCTAGTAGTGTATTGGATCATCATTTGGTTTTAATTTTAGTAAGTAATAGCAGAAGCGTTCCAAACATCATTTCAGTTATATTATCTTGTGTCGTTTGTGCTTCACTGCTCAATGTCTAATTTTGATGAAGGTGTTGTTATTCATCCAAAAGTTAGGATTCTACATTATATTTGGTTATGTGTGAGATAAGAATCATATCCCTTTTAATGTTGGGCTATATAAAACTTGCATGTCCAATAACTGGTATTGTATTTGAAAGAGTAAACACATTATTTAGTATCTCATTTTATTAGGATCTAATTAATAGGTAATTCACTTTTTAAAATTTTATGTGTGATTCTCATATATGACTTTCATCTTGTTAATTGGTCGTTGACATTAACTTCATTATAGAACTGTTAACTTTTGTTTATGTGTCACGTAAATTTGGCACGTTGTTATTGTCTCAAATGAGAGAACTCTAGAGTTTATTACAAAATGGGGTGAGTGAGATGGTGGTCATAATGGGAGGGTGGCAATGGTAGAGGTTATGGGTACCAAAGGATCTTCCACTTTAGAATTTTATGTCAAGTCTCAGTTACTGTCTAGTGCATCATTTTAAGAGTACTGAGAAGACTTAAATTTTTGGAAACCTTTTCAAAATTTTGATGACTATCAATATCTTATACTTACTCGATTTAGATATACCTCAAACTTATTGGGCATCGAAAGTAGTAAAAAAAAATACTTATCTTACCGGTTGAGTGGAAAACGTCGCCTTATTATATAATCCGATGTCGAGCTCTGTCTTCTCCGGTGTTTTTAGGATTTTAAATACTAGGATAATGGTAGGGCAGTTATGTACCACTACCAAGAAATGGATTCAGTTAAGGAAAGAGAAGAACAACAAAAAGGAATAATTCTTAACCTTTTTCTTTTCTAATCTTCATAGTGAAAATAACAAGTGCTAAATAGGAAATTGCAAAAGGGCCTAAACATAAATGGGCCATCAGAGAACCATATTTTAAAAGTCCAGAAAACATAAAACTAAGTAGCAAAATCTTTCATCCAAGAAGGTAATTTTGTTTTCCTTTTGGGCCTAACATTGGACGGCCCATCAAGAATCACCTTGTCCTCAAGGTAAATGTGAGGAGAAGTTTCTGGAGCTGAAACTGAAGGGACCAGATCGATACCTTGGGCCCACGTGGAATGCTTGTCACGTGAATTGCTTGGAGAATTGAAACTGACCGCCTGGGGGGGAGTTAAAGCACACGGTTTCTGAGGCATGAAATCAGAAGCGTGATTTGGAGAGAGGGAGTTATCATGGCAAAGTGGAGAGTTATCAGGGAAAACTGTGAGCGGAGATTGAGGGAAATTAAAATCATTTGAATGCTGGGAATTTTGGGAGATGGTATGAGAGGGGGTGTGAGGGACATTTGGAGAGGGGGTTCCACGGTAGGCTAAAGGGCGTGCGGGTTAAGGGTTCTGTTCGAAGGGTTTTGTTGGTGGTGGGGCCATGTCTTCGGGAAGAGATAGAGGAGGCAAGGGGGTGAAATGCTGTAAGGGGTCACTGTAGCAAGGTCGTAGCAAAGAGATGTGGAAAACATTGTGGATTCGGGAAGAGGGAGGAAGATCAAGGTCATATGCTACAGAACCAATACGACGCCAGACCTGGAAGGGACCGTAAAAGCGCTTTGCAAGCTTCTGAGAGGCTCGACGGGAGACGGATTGCTGTCGATATGGCCTGAGTCAGAGAAAAACCCAGTCTCCTGGTTGGAAGATAAGGTTTTTACGATGCTTATTCGCCTGTGAAACCATTCTCTGTTTCGCCTGTATAAGATTTTTCTTAAGGGTGGATAAGATGTTCTGTCTTTGCTGCAGTGAGGAAGACAGAGTACCCAAATCTGTACTGCCTGGAATAAAATCTGGGATGGCCGGAGGAGGGCGGCCATAGAGGGCCTGGAATGGTGTCATGCCAATTGCAGAATGCATGGTAGTATTGTACCAATATTCTGAGAGATGCAAAAATCGGAACCAAGAACGAGGGTAGTCGCTGGAGAAGCAACGCAGGTAAGCTTCTAACGTTCTATTTAACACTTCAGTTTGACCGTCTGACTCCGGGGGATAAGCTAAGCTGAATTGTAATTTTGTACCTTGGAGTTTGAACAGGGAAGTCCAGAAGGTGCTAAGGAAAAGTCTATCTCGGTCTGAAACGATTGTTCTTGGCATACCATGGAGTCGGTGTATGTCTGTCATGAACCTTTCTGCTAGTGTGGGAGCTGTGAAAGAAGAAGGCAGAGCAATGAAGTATGCGTATTTGGTGAAGCGGTCCATCACTACCCAAATAACAGTATGTCCATGTGAAGGAGGTAAGCTCGTTATAAAATCCATACTGATGTCCTGCCATACCTGATTTGGGATAGGGAGGGGTTGCAAAAGGCCATATTTTTTTGATGGTAAATATTTATTTTGCTGGCAAGGAAAACATGATTTAATCATATTTTTGACATCTGTTCTGAGTGAGGGCCAGTAGAAGGAAGCAGCCAGTCTTGCAGTGGTGGGTTTAACCCCTGAGTGCCCAGACAGGGGTGAAGCATGGTATTCAGAAAGTAGTTTGGATCACCACTCCAAATGATCAGGTACGTAAATTGGATCTGCAAAAAAAGTTAGGCCCTGTTTTATCTGGAACTGTGGTGAGGAGGCAAGTAAATTAGTTGTCAATTGTAGCCCTGTAGGTGTAAGAAGGTACTTCTGAAGTTCATCAATGAAAACTGGTACAGGGGAAGAAATAGAGTGAAGGATTGGCACTTCTGAGTGTGGGGAAGATTCAGAAAGGCTTCGAGACAAGGCATCAGCGACGTGATTGTATTTACCAGGATGGTATACCACAGTGTAAGTAAACCCCTGTAACTTGATAGCCTATCTTTGCTGTTTTGGAGTGTGCATTTGTTGTGTCATTAATTCCTTTAGGCTTTTCTGATCTGTGACAATTTTAAATGAATTGCCAATTAGGTATTGCCTCCACTTCTTCACTGCTTCTGTAATGGTGAGCATTTCTCTGGAATAAGCTGAGAGTTGTTGTTGGCGTGGAGAGAGCTTCTTGCTAAAGAAAGCCAGAGGGATTCCTTGCTGTGAAAGTACGGCTCCCAAGGCAATGGCAGATGCATCAGTTTCAACATCTAAAGGGATAGAAAAATTAGGGAGTGCTAATGTAGGGAGGTTGCACATGTTCTTTTTTAATTCTGCAAAGGCCACAGAGGCTGCCATGGACCATGTAAAAGTTTTAGATTTGAGAAGGTTGGTGAGAGGAACGGCAAGAGAGGCGTAGTGGCGTACAAAACGCCTACAGAACCTGGTGAGGCCCAAAAATCCCCTGTGTGTCGTGAGAGATCGTGGCTCGGGCCAGTCAACCATGGCCTGGATTTTTACAGGGTCTGGTTGAACTCCTTGAGCACTAATTAGATGACCCAAATAATCAACCGAAGGGGTAGCAAAAACGCATTTAGACAATTTTGCAAAGTAGGAATTCTGATATAATAACTACAAAACCAGTCTTAAATGAACCAAATGATCAGTAAGATTAGTGCTAAAGATAAGTATATCATCAAAAAACACAAAAAAAACCGACGTAAATAGGGGCGTAATAGATGAGTTATAGCAGCTTGAAAGGAAGATGGGGCGTTTGTAAGGCCAAAGGGCATCACTAGAAATTCGTAGTGACCATCAAATGTTCGAAAGGCTGTTTTATGAGTGTCGGCTGGTACCACTCGGATTTGATTAAACCCAGACCGAAGGTCTATTTTTGAAAAAATGGAGGCACCATCGAGCTCATCAAAAAGCTCATCGATTATAGGAATTAGGAACTTGTCTTTGATTGTCACAGTATTTAGGGCCCGATAATCTACACAGAGTCGCCAGGAGCCGTCTTTTTTTCGAACCAGTAAAACCGGGGACGAAAAGGGGCTAGTGCTAGGCTTTATAAAACCGTCCTTAAGAAGCTCAGATATGAGGGTAGCCATGGCGTCCTTTTGGGTATGTGGGTATCTGTAAGGCTTTACAGTGACAGGGGTTGTGTTAGGGATTAAGGGAATATGATGGACGTGTTCACGGAAGGGAAGGAGACCATGTGGTTTAGCAAAGACTATGGAGAATTGGTTTAATAGGTCAATAATGGGTGGGGGGAGGTGGTTAGGAAAAATGATAGGGTTGGTTGGGTCTGGGTCAGGGGGGTTGGTGGTTGATGGTAGTAAGGTATAAATATGGGCTATGGATCGAGTGTGAGAGAGACGGGCTAATTGGTGGAAGGTGGCTGGTTGGGGGGTAGAGGAATCACCAGTGAGGGTAATAGGAGTAGAAGCCACAGAGAAGGACATGCAAGGGACAGAGAAATCAGAAGTAATAGGGCCTAAAGAACTAAGTCAATCAATTCCCAAGACACAATCAGCACCCTTGATTGGTAATAAGTAAAAGGGAACATCAAAGGTATGACCCTGAATCATTAATGGGGTATTAGAGCAGAGGCCATTGCAGTGGATGTAAGCTCCATTGCCCACCATAACAGGAAACTCGGGGATCTTTATGACGGGGAGGGAAAGGAATTGAGCTAAACGGGGTTGTAGGACATTATGAGAGCTGCCTGTGTCAACTAATATGGTTACTGTGTGGCCATTTATGGTACCATGGAATCTGAGTGTCTTGGGAGAACCAGAGCCAGTGAGTGCCAGGTGGGAAAGCTAGAAATGTACACTAGAAAGGTCAGGGTTTTCAGGGTCGGAATGGTCAGAGGCTAGGGTGGCATCATGATCAGGTTGGCAATCATCATCTAATAAGAGAAGGAAGAGCTTGGGTTGACACTTATGGCCAAAGGTGTATTTAGAGTCACAGTTGTAACATAGACCTTGGGCCCTACGCTCTTGCATTTGTGCAGGAGTTAGACGCTTAATGGGAAGTTAGTTTTTGGGGGTAGGCAAAAGTCCAGGGTTAGAGGAAGAGGTTGGCAAGGAAGAGGGATGGGTAGTTTTGGGTAAGGTAGGTGAAGAGGTAAAAACGGAATGAGATTTAGGTTTGGAAAAGGTAGAGGGAGATGAAGTGTCAAGGAATTTTCTTTCTACGAGTTTGGCTAGGCTAATGGCATGTGAGATAGAATAGGGTTTTAGGATGCTTAGTTCACGTTGTATTTCAGGTTTTAGTCCAGAGATGAAACAATTTAATATGATTTCAGGGGTAAGGCCAACAATTTGATTGCAAAGTCTTTCAAATACCTGTTGATAGGAAGAAACAGAGGAGGTTTGTTTAAGTTTGAAGAGTGCAGCTTAATGGTTCTCATAAGAAGAAGGGCCAAAACGAACCTCCAATGCACGAACAAAAGCTTCCCAAGTGGATAATTGATGGTTGTTATACATCCATTTAAACCAACTCAAGGCATCACCTTTCATATAGAAAGAGATGATTTCCAAACGTTGTGGAGGGGGTACTTGATGAAGGGTGAAAAATTGATCAGCTTGAAAAAGCCAATCTAGAGGGTCGGACCCATCAAAGGGAAGGAGTTGTAATTTTGGCGGACGGATAGGGGGAGAAGGGGGAGGTATTGGGGTTTGGAAAAAGGGTTGGGTGAAAGCAGGTTGGGAGAATATGGGTTGGCTAACGGGGATAGTGTAGGTGGTTGAGTTTGTAGGGATGGAATTGGTAGTGTCACTAGTCATGGTAGGGTTAGTGATAACAATACCATCTTGGCTAACATGGAGGGTACCGGGGGGAGAATATGATTGGGTGGGGGTAGGAACGGTGGCCAATCTGTTAAGGATAGTAGCTAGCACCCCAGAAACAGCTTCCAAGCGAGCTTTCATGGAGGTAACGAGTCTATCATACTGTGCATCATGAGCAGTTTGTAGGGATTGTATTTTTTCGTTGATTGAGAGGATGGTCTCTTCAAGAGATGGTCTGGGAGGCATGGTGGCTGGATGAAAGCACCAATTGGTAGGGCAGTTATGTACCACTACCAAGAAATGGATTCAGTTAAGGAAAGAGAAGAACAACATAAAGGAATAATTCTTAACCTTTTTCTTTTCTAATCTTCATAGTGAAAATAACAAGTGCTAAATAGGAAATTACAAAAGGGCTTAAACATAAATGGGCCATCAGAGAACCATATTTTAAAAGTCCAGAAAACATAAAACTAAGTAACAAAATCTTTCATCCAAGAAGATAATTTTGTTTTCCTTTTGGGCCTAACAGATAACTTATAACATTTTCTTATAATCAGATACTTAGGAAAAATTAAAGATATCAAATAGATTTTATTGGACCAAATTGGCAAACGTCGTTCCGTCACATTAAATTGCCTTGAAACTTTGTACCATTAATTTTTCAAATCATATACTTCTTTTGTCTACTGTTTGAAATAGTTAGAAATTAGTCAAATAATTATAGTGTTGTGAAATACCCAAAACATTATCTGTAGATTTTGACCAATTTACAAAACATTGTCCCATCACACTGTCAAGCCACGAAACTTTATTTCTTCTGTCTCTTAAACCAAAAACTCTTGGAGTTCATGTTAATGATCCAAAGTATAAATATAGCTTTTTGATATATCTACATTAATAAATTAAATACCAAACTTTTTTGTAAAACACCTTTCTTTGTCGGTTTTTGTCAAAAACTTCGCTCTTACCATATTTTCACTAGAAAACTCTGAATTTAGTGATTTCAAAGTCAAAAGTATTTAATTTTTAAAGTATTTTAATTATAAAATAAAATCTTACTTTAATTCTGTCTAGAAATCAGTTCTCATGAAATTATCAAAGTTACATTATTTTTCACGTTTTAAAATATCACATCGCGCGATTAAGAACAAGCACCGCGTAACGCCGCCACCATCTAACTCCTTCTTTCTTGGGCAGTACCCACACATTAAAATTTCATATCTAATAATAAAATTACAAAGTAAAGCCAGCGTGCCCGTCCTTCGTATACCTCTGTAAATACGTGTTTTCATACGTTTTCGGCTAAGGATTCACCACACTATTTTATCATCATCAAAACAACCATTTTACATGCCCAAAACAGCAACCAAGCACATTTGATCACAAGCTCAAAATTTTAGAATTTAAGGCATGCAACAAATCAAAATTTTCTAAATCACCGATTCAAGCATAAGCACATGTAATCTAGAAAAATCAAAACTTCACCAAGACCACACAAAACCACGATTTTTAACTTCACAACATCATCAAAAATCAAGATCCACCATGCAATTTAAGATCCACATTTTAGAGCCAAGCAAAATCACATGCAAACCAAAATAAGGCAAGATCTAACAACATGCAATGCATCCACACCAGATGCCTTCTTCTTCCTTTGCTCCAAGCTCCTTAGAGAGTGTGAAATGAAAGCTTTTTAGAGTGGTGGTAGTGTTAGGATCAACATGGTGGTGGGTGATGGTGAGATGATGAAGAGAAATGGTGAGGAGATGGTGAATGACTTAGTGGATTTTGCCAAAAATTTAGAGAGGAAGAATGGTGCATGTCTCGGCCATAAGAGGGGAGGAAGAGAGAAATGAAGTGCTGAACATGCAAATGAGGGTTTATATAGAGGGGAGAGGGAAAAACTCAGCCAATAGAAATTAGGCAAAGTGGGAATTATGTTGGATTTTCATTGGTTGTTATTCTTAATGGAAAGCTAATGTGTTGGGCAAAGGGAGCAAGTTCTTGGTTTAGAAATATCATTTTCTTCCGTTGAGAATTAGAAAAAGTGTTCAACATCAAAGTTATAGATCTTTTTCTCCCTTTTTTAACGAGCTAAAGAACATACGATTCTGACAACGGGAATAGGAGATGTGCCCGAAGCACTGAAAGTTGTTCAAGGGTACACGAATTATTGAGACAGTACTTTAAAATAAAAACTAGGGAAAATTGGCTAGGAACTAATTTTTGGTGTCTTCATAAGAGTTGTAGATATTGTTGTTAAGAAAATAACAAAAAAAGAATCGTTCCATTTCAATAACAGATGAGGGAGATATACTCAAAATACTGAAAGGTGTTCAATCAAATCGAAGGAATTATAAATCAATGCAGTGTTTTGCAAACTGAGCTTGATGGGCATAGAACTGGACTTCGTGGTCAACACAAAAGTTGTAGAGGATTTCGATACAAAAAATTAAGGACAAGAATCGTTCAATTCCGATAACTGTAGAGGGAGATATGCCAAAAATACTGAAGGGTGCTCAAAAGCAATGCAAATTATTGGACTCAAGCTCTTAAAAATAACGTCAAGAACTTATAGGTTCAAAATTGGACTTCAGGTCCTTCATGGGAACTATAATGTGTCTCAACACAAATACTTTGGGACTGAAATGACTCAAATCAAATACATGTGGCAATTGCACAGCAAGAAATGGTGAAGCATGCACATAAAGTTATCGAGCAGGAACCGAGTTTCTCTTTTATTCAAGCATATGGAATTTCCACTTGCTCTGACTGGGTCCTACCACTATCCACCATGAGTCAAACACTGAGATCCTAAGTCAAATCCCCAAAACACACTTGATGGGTAACATATTTTACCGCATCGGCCAAAATATTATAACATATCTTATATAATTATTTTTATTTTACCCAAGGCAATATTTTATTATTCCTTGCTCAAATTAATCTCTCTCTAGACTGAATAAATTCCCCATTAGCACATATATTAGACACAAAAATTAATTAGCCAAAGTCCAAGTCATGTCACAGAATTCACAAACATTATATTTTGATCCTTAAACCAATTACAAACAATAAGGGGTGTTATAGTTTCTTGTAGGCATTTAGCGAAACTAGAGGTGGCAGAACAACATATGTCTTGATTCTCAACTCCAGGGGTTTGCTATTTGTGGCCAAGCATCATGGCCATTACAAGTTGAAATTAGAACAATTATTTTTGCTCTAAAGCTTGCTTGGAATAAAGACACCAAAAACATAGTTTATGAATCAAATTATTTGTTGGCTGCGGTGAGAAGCATTAATGACAACCAACTAGTCCTAAATGTAGTGCATCATGATCTGTCTACTGCAAAGGTGATACTTAACAAACAAGGCTTGGAGAGTTCATATTTATCTTATTTTACATGAAACAAGTTTCCTCACTAATAATAAATTAACAATTATGAAAAGAGCATCCTAATAAATTCATGAAAAAATATTTTATTTTGCTTTATTCTATCTATAAAACATTGTTTAAATATTAATATTTTCAAATATATGTGTAATATATTATATTCTTTATATATTTAGATATTACTTTGAGGTTAAGTTTATGATTATAATTAGATTTAATATAATAAGTTGTTTTAGACAAAGTAAATGAATTTTATGGTCATGAGTTTATCACTGATAACAACTATTCTATTTTTACAAGAAGAAATCAATAGAAATTTATATTATTTCTAATTATATTTTTTAATATAATAATTCGTCTTAGCTCTCTCCAATTCCATAAACCATGAATCCTTCGGCTATCACTTCCACTTAGCAAAGCTTAAAATACATGATGAATTAAAAATCATAGAGAAAAAACTAAGTTCTAAAACAAATGTGGCTGTATGATATGACCAGGGGATCAAGTATCTGATGTTACGGTTGGTTCAGGAGGTCCTCTAGCAATTGGCATTCCACCACCAGTGTTGAGATTGGGTTTGGCATAATCAACAAATATAACACGTCCATTTAATGCCTGCAAAGACTTTCTGTCAGTTCTCACTTCTAACAAACCCCGCCATCAACAGAAGAGTATCAAGGTTGACAATTTGGCAGTTTTGTTGTTTTAGAAGACATTCTCTAATTTTATTTTCTATTTGTTTCACTTTTAATTACAAAAATATCATGTAATATTTTTGTTTTTGCAAAAGTCTAAACCGTAAGTCAAAGCTTAATCATATAGTCTCAACAGTTATACACATTAAACAGTAAGAGACTGAGTAAATGATTTATTTCATTCCCATGACCACATGCTTAAAGAATAAAATGATAAATCATCTTAAAATCACAAAATAGAAAGCATTCTCTAACTAAACATCACACAGATGATGCATAGCATGGTAAAGTGCGGGACATCCGATTGAACCTAATTCTCCCACTTCATCTCCTCCCTTTTACTGATATTCAAAAGAATAATAATAAAAAACAAGCAACAACTCACCTTTCCATTCATCTGTGCTATGGCATTTTCAGCCTCATCTTGGGAAGCAAAGGTCACAAATCCAAACCCTTTAGATCTGTCTGATACCCTATCTGCTACAATTTTAGCTGGAAAAGTCACACGGTCAAATGCCAATCACCACAAAACGATAAAAAAATTAATAATTATGAAATATTTCTTAGATGAAATGAAATTGGGTTAGAGCTACTTACTTTAGAAATGAAGTGAGATAAATGAAAAAAACCAAATTTATATTCCTCAAAGACACTTAGTTAAAATTTCCATTTTCAAGGTACCTTCAACAACTTGACCATAATTGGAGAAGGCATCTGATAATGCTTTCTCTGTGGTGTAGAAGGACAGTCCTGAAGAACACAGCTCCAAGGATAAGTAAATGTAACCCCTTTTCAAAGGTTAAACTTAAATACTAAAATACATAATATGTGGATACAGCATTCAAAAGTTAATAATTTTCCATATGTGATTTTTCATTGATGGGTATAAAAGATCGTGCAACACACAAAATACGTAACATTAGGGCACGTTCAGTTCAGTTCAGAGGAAAAAAAAAAAAATTAGTACCTCCAACGAAAAGCTTGAAAGCAACTCCCCTTTGGAAGGTTAAAAGAGATGGCAAAAAGGGTTTACTGGAGTTGGACCTAATTATTCTTCTGATAGCCGCCATGAAATTGATGTCATCAGAACACAAAGGGAAATGAAGTGAAGAAAGAAAAGAATGATCGATTGCATAGGCATTACGCCACAGAAGGAAATGGGTTCATCGCACATCAAAAGCCCAACCCAAATATGAGCAGGCCCACTACCGCTTAATACTATACTAGATGCTTTTGGTCACTCATGTTGAGGGCTTTGTTGGTCTTTATTTTTTATTGGGTTATATATCGGTTATATTTAATTAATGTGTGATTTGTTTTAATATCTTAACGTACTTCTCTTATATTTAGGATTAGACATATATACATTAAGTTTGTATAACTGGACATTTGTGAGCGGCCTAACATTCGGACTGATCATGTTCTCATACTATGTTAAAAATGACATACGTAACTCAATCCAAAAGCTAGTTTATAAGTTAAAAGTTGTCCCAAACTGTATGTCGTTAATCTTTAATATAATTAAATATATTATTAATAAAAATGCAAAAATTTTTAATCTCAATATTTAATATAATTAAATATATTTAATAATAAAAAATAAATAAAATTCATATAATTGTTTTTTAATATAATTAAATATATTATTAATAAAAATAAATCAAATTATTCATGTTAATATTTAATAAATATAATTAAATATATTAAATATTGATGTTAATATTATATTTATTGAATTTTAAATTTTTATTAATAATATATTTTTTAAAATTTAAGTATATTAGATATATTTAATATTTTTATTATTAACATATAATTATAAATATATAATAAAAAATATATATTTAAATATATTATGATTATTATATTTAAAAATATATAATATCAATTTTATATTTTATCATATGCACTTACATTATTTATGTGGTATATAATCTAAAAAAATGATTGTTGTTTATATGCATAAATAATATCATGGTCTCATAGTTGAGTAGTTGTTTTTTCATATTCAAAGTTTTAAAAATGTGTTCTAATAGAAATAACTATGATGGCTTAATGGTCTCCTGAATTTATTTTGTCATTTTTAATTCTTTTTTAAACAAATCTCTTTCAATATAATGCCATTGAAAATTATATCATGGTGAGGTAAAAAAGAGTATTTTACTTTGCTCTTTTACATTTTATTTTAAATTTCAGATATATTTTCTCTTTTCATTTTTTCAAATATTTTACCATAATGGCAAGACACTGAAGTTTGTCTTGCAAAAACGTAAAAACAGACTATTAACTTCGGATTTGGATTCTCTCAATTAAATATTTTAATTGAGAGTAACATGAATAATGAGATCTATTAACTTAAAATTATGGTGCAGATAAATAGAATAACTGCATTTTGAAACATCCTTATTTTAAAAGGACCTTAAAAACCCAAAGAAATTTTTTTTTTGATTTAATTCAACCCCAAATTGGTTGTTCGGATCCATCCGGAGGTATCTAAACCTCACGGAACGTATTACGACCCATCATTTACTCAATTATGCATAAAACGCAGTATGAAACTTCATTTTCATGTCTTTCTTATAACATCCTTAATTTTTAAAATAATTTCCAATAAATCAAATAAAATTTCGTAAATAATTCAAATTTCCAAAACATAATTTGAATTAAATAAATACAATATCAGTTTTACAAAAGTCGACCGGCTCTTTAAGTTTACAATAAATAGATAAAAGCACTCGATATTCAGGAGTCGGCCAAGGCTTTCACTAAAATAAACTCGGAGCTGCATGAGTGGTTTCTCATATCATGGTTGGGCCCTTCATTCACTGAAAAATAATTGTAGAGGGTAAGCATAACATATCAAATAACAGTTATTGAATTGGATTAAAAGTCCAATTAATAACTACAAACAAAACCGATCACACTCGGCCAAAAATTCAAACTCGGCAATTCTAACTCACACTCGGCAATTCTAGTCAACCACACTCGGTATTTATATCAATTCACACTCGTCAAATACAATAAATTGCCCTCGGCAAATACAACATCATACTCATCAATTCTTACTTAGCAAGTATAATAATTTATACTCGGCAAACATCACAAATCATTCATTCTCAAAACTGAGACATATATATTCATCATAAATCAGCATGTTCTCTCAATAACACAAAAATCAGTGTATGCACATGCTCAACCAAATGGATCCATTAAATATGTATCAACATCAGTATACATGACCAACCAAAATGGGATCATTATACTGTTTGTGTTGCAACACTGGCTCCCCGAGCCATAACTCAGCTCCTCGCTGATCCGGCCGTTTTACAGGTACCAAACCGCTCTGCGTCCATAATGTAACACCGAGTACCACTCCCAGAGTGATAGCGGTCCTCTACTCAGTGCTACGGGCCGGCCTTGAGTCACACTCAAAGGCGTCCGTGGTATAAAGGAACCACCACAGGGTCTATGCCTTTATCAGGTCGTCCACACCGGGACCGGCATCACAGGCCCCCTGCAGTCCTGTCTGCGTCTCAATACAATTGATATATCAAATAAATATCAATCATCAATCATATATCATCACCACTCGGTAATATAACAGGCATAACACATAATAATTTCATGCCTATAATTCATACCACATCACCTTCATCACATGTAAACTCAATATGAATGGAAAATAATTAACATAAAGTATGTTATTTAATTAGGGTCTCAATAACATTTCATATATATATCACATATATCATATCAATAATACCCCAAATCCATTCATAAACCATCTATTTGAGATGTAACACTCCCCCTACCTTGAATAAGAAGTTCCAGTAGCTTTAACTAAGTCACTGCCCACTAATTCTGACTGGAATTGCAGTTCTGCACCAGTCCAAGCTTTCCTTCGTGAAGAGAAGAAAATGAAGACTTAACTTTCTTCTTGCTTGCTGGTTTCCAGTAAAGTTTGGAAACAAGAGGATTTTAGATAATAACCTCACTTTCAAAAGTTCTTAAATTAATCCAACAATGGAAGTATTTATATGCAGAAGAGACGTGAATGAATAGAAGTATTCTGACATACGTCTCTTTAATGATAATAAAGAATTAAGATATTTAATGAAAAGGGGACAACACATCAAAAAGGGTCCCATTCTTAGAAAATATCTCAAAAGTGAAACTGCTAGAAGGTAGAAGAACAAAATGACGTGGAAAGCTTCCAGAATTAAAATATTTATTAATTTCGACTCAGTTTCAGTGTATTCCGACTCGGAGAAAGCTTCTGTTCATTCAGAACTCCTTCATTCGGAAATCAATCAGACATCTCACTCGGTTATACTTATTTCCGAGTCAAGGTCTTACTCTTTCATCATTCAGAAGTCTTCTCAACTAAAAGGTCACTCGGAGCCGTGAAGTCCAATTTCTTCCTCGGAAATCTTTCACTCGGAATTGAAGATAGTCTTGAAGACGAATCCGAGCATAAATTAAATAGAGTTTATCACCCAGATATTTACTCTCCTCGGGATTATTCACTCAGAAAACATATTCGGAGTTGAAGTCTCTTTATCCAGAAGCACTCCTTCTAAAAAGACTCACTCGATATGATTCCACTCGGAAGTGTCACTCTCAGAGACACTTTACTCGGATAATTACTTAACTCGGATATACTCCACTCGGGAGTTTACTAGTCAGAAATATCTTTCCGAGAAGTACCTCCACTTCTCTCGGAAACAACTCATTTGGAATCATTCCATTCGGAAATGTTTCCGTTTCACTCGGATTTACTTCACTCGAATATGTCTCAATCGGACACAACGTTATTTCGTTCAAAAATAATTCTCTTAATGATGTTTCACTCGGAAACATCTTAACTTCACTCGGAGTCAGATTCATTTCACTCGGAATCTGATTCATTTCACTCGGATAATCTTGTCTCTGACATTTTCACTCGGAATTTCATTCAGAAATTCTTCTTTAATCCTTTTTAAATTATTTTTCTAAAAATCATAAAAATCGGGATGTTACATTTCTCATCACCCAAAACCTAAGGCACATTCTAACCCAATTATAACTCATTCATATATTATCAACAGTTCCTGCCCATCACATTCATATCATTCATCAATCTCATAAACACAATTCTTGGGCATAACAAGCATCTAATATATATATATATATATATATATATATATATATATATATGGTGGGACCATCCATGGTCACCACAACCAAACATCATCAATATCCATATCATTACCGCATCATCATATACATAACCAAAATAAATCTAGGCTTCCAGTTGAAGCGTCAGCTACCTAGGATCCACTAAGCAGTTATATACAATAGTAAAATGGAGATCTATAGGAGCCAACCAAGGCTACATCACAAAATACTATACAATATATATATATATATATATATATATATATATATATATGGACAATATATACAACTTGTCTCCCGCACAAGCATGGTGACATCTCACCAATCACCATCACGATCCAATCTCACTGAAAAATATAGCCACATAATAGGGGTGAGCACATTACATGTTAAATGACAGTTATTGAATTGGATTATTCTATCCAATTCTCTAATATACTATACCATATCACAATCAATTAATAATATTCACTGCCATTCAACTAAATTCACACTCACAAATATTCACAATATCAAATCACATAGGCTATACTATTATGTTATTCTCAATAACATACACCAATGCATATGCATGCGGATCCGACTTAACAATGATTTCAACTACAGGTTCCATCATGGCCTCACTCCATTAGCCCTTCCCGCGTGATATCGGTCACCTCGTGACGTCTCGAGACTTAACTCTAGCTCCTACGGTAATCACAGGCTCTCACAGGACCTAGCCCAAGAATCTGCATCTTGAAATCACCAACACAGGGTTCCTGACCTTCCACGGGCCACCCTTTTTCCATCTGTGCAATATCATCTAATTCACACCAAGCATCCTATGTCACAGAATGATACCAAACCATTTATTCAATTGCATCTCATACAATATCCCAATTTCATCAATATTATTTTATCACATCTCATGCATAAAATTTAATTCCATCATTTCATCACATCTCTGCAATATATCACATCAATCACATTCACAATTTGCATCTCATGCAATTCAATATCACATTATGAACGGGAATCACTTCAAGAAATAATATTTCATAGATATCACATAAAGCGGGGTATTTCTCAGTTATCTGATAACTTAAAATACATCAATCATCATATTTCACAATGACAAAACACATAACATAGCAATATACCCCAAACTCGTCCATAAACATGCATTTAAAATATAACAACCCTCCCTACCTAGAATAAGCGATTCCAGAAGCTCCTCGAGCTATCCAAATGTCAATTAATCGCTATTCACAAGCTCCAATAATTCCTAAAATTAATAATAATATATTTTAATGTCACAATCGCTATTAAAATTTTATTTCGAGCTATAAATCACCTCTCAATAATTATTTCGGTAAAATATCACTTACCAACAAGCTCAAACAACTCCGGTTCTCGCTTCCGGTTATATCCAAAGCTATTTGAAGCTATCTGATCACTAACCCAAAGCCTCTAAAAATCCTAAACGCAATTATTTAATTTTAATGACACAGACACTATTAATTTCATACTCTGAAGCTTGTAATAAGTATTATATTTAATATTCGGTAATTATAACACATCGATAAGCGTTGTTCACTTCCGTTACTCGCTCCTAATCAATCACTCAAGCTCCTAAATGCCTCCGAATAATTTTCCAAATTACGATTAAGTTGATTAATACCCAAATTAATTAAATGGAGCTTATACTGTAACACCCCTAATTTCATTATTTCTTATTTAAAATAAAATTTCAAAGGAATTTGATTATAGTTCTTTAGAACTTTTTGATTGTTATATAATTTATAATTTTTTGGAATTTTTATATTTTTTTATTTTTTAAGAATAAAAAAAATACCCTTAACCTTTCATCTAATAACCAAAATATCACTGTCGACATCATCGCTTACATCATCAGTGGGTAAATACTTACATCATGAATAGTGACCGGTGGGTAAATACTTACATCATGAATAGTGACCGGTGGGTGAATACTTACATAATAAATAGTGACCGGTGGGTAAATACTTACACCATGAATAGTAAAATAAATAATTTAGTAATCTTAAATAGTAAAATTTTCTTTCTATAAATAGATGGCTCATTTACAACATTTTCACATCAAAATTAGAGAGAGAATCTAGAGAGATAGTACTTAAGAAATTAGAGGGAAGTAAGTTCTTCTAGTAAGGTAATAATATTTTTATTCTAAATTCTTTTTATGATTATTTAGTTTATTCTTTTTAGCACTCTTAAACCATTAATATACTAGTACTATTATAAATAAATTACTATGGTAAAAATAAATTACCACTATGCGTTATTTTACGATTTACTGTTACTATTCACTATTTACTATTACTATTTACTGTTATTGCTCAAAATTTATTATTTACCGTTATTATTCAAAATTTATTAGTTACTATTACTATTCAAAATTTACTATTTACCGTTACTATTCAAAATTTACTATTTACCGTTACTATTCAAAATTTACTATTTACTGTTATTGTTCACGATTTACCATTTACCACTACTATTAAAAATTTACTATTCACGATTTACTATTTAATGTTACTATTCAAAAATTATTATTTACCGTTACTATTGATGATTTACTATTTACTGTTACTATTTACTATTACTATGCATAATTACTATTTATCATTTCTGATAGCAATCTTAATTTTCATCTTATGTCTATAATGAAATAAATTAATATTAATATTTTGTTAGAACTTGGAGGCGCAGAGCGAATTCACTGTTGATAGTAAATCAAGGTAAGGGGGGTGAGATAAGAATATAATATGAAAATAAATAAGAATATTGGGAGGAGTCCCCTACTCCTTTTAAACATAACAGTATTATTATTTTAAAATAATAACTTTTAACTTAAAATTTATAATAATTGTTATTAATAAATTAAGCATCTTGTGTAACTTAATATCTGAAATATTTATTCAAGAACTTGAACTATTATGACCTATGCGGACTGGACTGAACCTATGCAAGAACTTGGACTATTATGACCTATATGGACTAAACTAGACCTATGCAAGGATTGGACTATCTTGGATTTACATAGACCTGTGCGAAGAATTGACCATAGAACTTAAAACAAACTTTATTAATTTAAATAATTATTGAATTTTAAATTATCATATTTATAACTGATGTTTAATTATTTGATTTGATTATGATTATTAATATTTATTTATGCTTTATGATGTTTGATTGTGATTAACAATGTTTGATTATGATTGATAATCTTGTACTGTGGGGTTTAAGCATATAGCAAGCATGACGAAAAGCTAAAATTCAGTAAGAATTTACTCATCTCCTATTTCTTTATTTACTTATTCATCTTTATTCAAATTACTTTTAAAAAATTTCTTAGATTTCAATAAAACTACATAAGTTTTTAGAAATCTCTTTTTATCTTTTAATATATATGTATATATCTTTACTAACAATTAGATTTTTAGTTAGTTTATCAGAAAGAAAAAGAAAGAAAAATTATTTTATAAAAATAAATTTTTACTAATATTTTAATATATATATATATACATGTTATTTAAATGTATAAAAATATTATACAAAATTTTCAAGTACTAAGATTTTAAAGATTGATAATTCCAAATTCGAGTTTTTAGTAATTAATTTTGAATTAACCTATAGACTTTCTAAAGAAGGTTATGAAAAATATATTTAAGGCTTTGAAACTCAAATTATAAGGATATTTGATTTGTGATTTGAAAAGGAACTGTACTAAAATTCTATGTGTGTATTTGAGAATTTGAAAAACTACAGTTTACTAGGGTGGCTATTGTAACACCCTTATTTTTATTTTTATATTGAAATTTTGAAGGAATTAAATTATGGTTCTTTAGAACTTTCTAATCTACGTATTATTTATGATTTTTTGGAATTTTTTAGAATTTTGGAATTTTTTTAATAAAATAATATTTTTTAAATAATTTTAAATTCATATAAGTGACTTAAATAAAAAATATTTATAAGAAAGTGAATTTAAATTATAAGAAAATTTTCTAAAATCCATTTTAAGTAGACTTATCTAAAAATTATCGGTTTGAGAAAAATCTCTATTTTTTCCAATCGTTAAAAATTGGGAACGTATCAATAAATTTTTATTAACAGAAAATTTTAGATTTTTAAAATTTAAACTTTATATTACTTGTTATAAAATTAGTAAGGACTGATATAATATCGCTAAATTTCAAAAAGGACTCATTTTGAATATTTAAAATATACCGAGTGAAGGGTTACTATTTGACTTAATAATTTTGCCGACAGTTACTATACAAAACACTGTGCATGTATGAAATTTTCAAAAGATGCACAGTAACCAGGAATAAAAAATTCAAAAATGCATAGTATTTTTATATTAAAATAATGGAATGCATAGTAAATTTTTTTCCTATAAATACCGAAGGATTTCTTCTTTAGAATTCACAATTTCAGATTAAGTTTTCTTAATATAGTAGTGCTAGTGAGATAGTGGTGGAAGTGAGAGAGAGAAGTAAATTTTTTTGGGGAGAAGGTTCTGCTAAAATCTTAAGGTAAGAATACTTCTCTTTTATATTTTTTGGGTTATTTTCATATCGTTTTTAGAAATCTGTTATTATACTAGAAATAATATTATTTTAAGTTACTATTCTATATAGTAAAATACTATTTCAATAGTAAATTACTATTTCAATAGTAAATTACTATTTAAATAGTAAATTACTATTTACTGTTACTATTTACCTTTACTATTTATGTTTTACTATTCATGATTTACTATTTACCGTTACTATTTACGTTTTACTATTTACTGTTACTATTCACGATTTACTATTCACTATTTACTATTCAAAATTTACCATTTTTGTTTTTAGTAGTAATCTTAATCCTCATCTTATGCCTATACTGAAATAAGATTGATATTAATATTTTTAGAAATCGGAGGCGCAAAGCAAACTCTCTTTTGGTAACAACTCAAGGTAAGGGGGAGTGAGATAAAAGTGTAATATGAAAAGACATAAGAATAATGGGAGGAGTCCCCTACTCCTTTTAAATTTAATAATATTAATATTTTAAAATATTAACTTTTTAACTTAAAATTTTTAATAAATTTTAAATTAAATATCTGGTTTAACTAACTCTAACATACCTGTGCAAGGACTTGGACCATTATGACCTATATGGACTGGATTATACCTATGCAAGGACTTGGACCATTATGACCCATATGGACTAAACAATACCTATGCAAGGACTGGATTATAGGGACTTACATATACCTATGCTAGGAATGGACAAAAGGAACTAAAAAAAAAATCAACCATATTAATAATCATTAAATTTTGTATTATGATATGTATTAATGATATTTAATTTGATTGATTTAATTATGATTGATTATATTTGTGATTGATGATGTTTAACCGTGATTGATAATATTTGATTGTTGATATTGTAATGTGGAGTTTGAGCATATAGCGAGCATGACGGAAAACTAAAATTCAGTAAGAATTTCTTACCTTACTCTTTAAATTTTTATTATCTTTTATTTTTTCTTAGAAATTATTTTTATATTTAGAATAGAAAAATTAGTATTTATTTTAGAAAGTAGACATTTTATAAAAATTAATTTATAACAAATTGAGATAATTAAATTTTGAATTAAAGAAATTTTTTTGTAATTTTAAGTATTTACGGTTAATGATTTAAAGATTATTCTCTTTTAATAAAATAGAATTTATAAAAGAAAATTATTTTATTTTTCTAACTTAATAACTAAAGATATTTGAAAATAATTGAGAATTTGATCTTGTTAAGATTTAATATGAAAAAGTTTTGAGATATTTAATGTGACGTCCCGTGTAATTTTCCGAATAAATTTTTCGTGTTTTAAAAGATCATTTAGAAAACTCGTAATTTAAAATTCAGATTTCACGTATAAGTTGATATTTACGGAATATTAATCATGTATGCTAGTCGTGTATAATAAAATTCAAGAAAATATTTGCGTAGCGGAAACAATTTAGAAGTAACAGTACATAGCACGTAATATTTATTACAACCCATTAAATTAAAGTAAAAATCAGAGTCCAAGCAATATATCATATAGTCATCAATCATGGCATCACTCTTCGTTCTGCGTGGCATTCACTGTAAAAATTGATGTAAGAGTGAGACAGAATATAGAATAAGTATAAAATAGATAAAATTGCACAACCACAATCAACAAATCATAATGATATGATGGATATGCCAGACGAGTTCATTTATATTTAATGAGTCTTTAATTAGTCAATGATGTCATGCTGGATCCATTTGGTTTGGTGGGAATACTGCAGTAAAAGGTCTCATAGAGACATCGGTAGGAATTAATACAGTCATGGATCCCTACAGCCCCATGACCAACACATCACAAAAATAGGGCTTTAACTCATCATAGAGTAACCCCCCACCAGGGTAGGCAATCATGGAACCCCTAAAATTCCATGGTGCGTCCAAATGCTTATGATGCATGAATGCCTTTAATTCTCTTTATCATTTAACATACCATGATATTAATATTTCTAAAACCACTTGGAAAACCACAAGTCCTCAAAGGACACATCACATATAATAATTTTCAGAATCATGGATTTACTGTTTCAACCACATGTAATAATAACCATAAGGCATTCATGTACATATATATTAATTATGTCATTCATAATTATTCACCACCAAAATATACAACCGTATGATACTCATTAAACACACAACAACATCAATAATAAATCGTAATCACTCAAGAGTTTAATAATAAATTGTTACTCATAGAGAAAATATCATTTTCATTCATAATAATCATTATAATTAAGTTTCAGCATTTTCAACAACAACATACTCTAGTACATCAGCCATAACTTGAACAAATCAAATCCTTTTTAGGTGATTCCACTTGCTGTAGTTCAATAATAGAATTATCTACAACTTTCATGAAGAACACAATTTCAAATTCCAAACAGAAATACCACTTATTCACGAAATACCACACTGCCCCAAGGTGAGTTTTCAAAACGTACATATATTAGTAATTTGAACGTTTCTGGGGCTACAAATATGATTTTGGCATGACAGCAGTTCTAAATTATTCTTAACAGAAATATCTACAACTTTCATGAAGGCACCAACCACTAATTCTCACCACAAAATTCCCAATTTTAAAAATAAGATTCGGATTTCATAGTTAACAGATTTTCATCATGAACATACTTCTGTATTTTGAGCATATCTAGAGCTACAAGCATCTCTTTAACTCAAAACCACTTTCTATAGATCCCTAACATAAATATCTACAACTTTCATGAAGACATCAGAGTCTAAAAACGTATGTATAATTCCCAGAATATTCATATACACACAAAACACAAGATAAGTATTTCAATCGGACATGTTGTAGTATTTTGATCATAACTCATGCTATACATATCCAATTTAGTCGGTTCAGGTCTCAAAATTCACATAATAAGAAGATCTACAACTTTGATGAAGACACTAATCACTAATTCTCACCACAAAATTCTCAGTTTTAAAAATAAAATACGTATCTCAAGTTAACAGATTTACAGCTTGAACATACTTCAGTATTTTAGGCATAACTCAAGCTACAAAAATCATTTTGACTTGAAACTACTTTCTATAGATCCATAACACAATTATCTACAACTTTTGTGAAGACATCAAAGGCTGATTATGCTTGTAAAATTCCCAGAATATCAATATATACACAGAACATAGAACAAATATTCCACTCGGATATGTTGTAGTATTTTGGCTATAACTTTTGCTATACATATTCAAATTAATTGATTCAGGTTTCAAAATTCAGATAACAAAAAGATCTAAAACTTTCATGAAGAAGTCAGAATCAAATTCACACGTTTTCAATCTCAAAACTGAGCAACAAGATATGAAATTAAAACTGGAATCCTAGAACAGCATACAATTCTACCCATTTCATAGTTATTCACAACCCTGTCCCCTCTTACTTGTTTTGCCGACTGAAAATGGCTTCCTGGTTGTCCTCCTGGCTTCTGTTCGAAGGGTCTTGAGAAAGGAGAGTAAATGAGAGGTAGAAGGTTCACTATCTTTTCTGTTTCTAAGAGTTTCAGAAGGGATAGTGCTTTGTTTAATAATGCAAGGCAGTGGGAGACAAGCTCCTTGTGAGTGGATCGTAGTGCTGTTAGTGGAGATAATGGAGGATTAAAATAAGAAAGTGAGCTTATAATGGTCCACTTCTAGCCGTCCTACATACTAGGGGTGCATAATGGGTTTAGATATATTAAACTATGCACAAGAGACAAGATTGGAGTCAAAAAGTTACTCCTGGCAATGAAAACCGACTAGAATTCTACTCGGTTATTCTCTAAACCGACTGGAATTCCTCCCATGCTGACTGGAAATTGTCAGTAACATGAAAAGAAGGAAATCCGAGTCCTTCTCACTCAGTTTTCACTCGGCACGAGCCATTCTTCACTCAGTTTTTCACTCAGCAAAACTGAGTCAACTCTCGATCTGTCTACTTGGCATCATCACTCAAGTCCGAGTCATCTCACACTCGGCTTCCCTCTTGGCATAAGAGTTTAAACCGATCCATTTTCATTCAATTAAGTCAGTCAGAGCCGACTCATACCCACCTAATCCATCACTCGGCTATTTATCTTAAATCCGAGTCAATACCCGATCGGTTCTTACTGGGAAATTCCTTACAACACTGACTCAATTCCTAAATAGTTCTCACTCGGTGAATTCCCTCAAAGCTGACTTATTCCACTCGGCTGTCCACTCGGTAAATCAATTAAAACCGATACCCAACTCTTTAAGTCTCTGCTCGATAGAACTCTTCTGAAACCGACTCATGCACTCAAGTTTGTCACTCAGTAAAATAATCTTTATTGTTCATCATTCAATCATTCTTCCCTCAGCAAAATAATCTAAACCGAGTCCCCTATTCACTCAGTCTTCAACACTCGGTTCCTCATTCCAAATCCGAGTCTCCATACACACACGGTTCCACTCGGTAAGACTTTTCAGAAACCGATTCTCCCTCAGTTGTCCACTCACTCGGAATCTCATTCTAGGATTGACATATCTGGC
Source organism: Clitoria ternatea (assembly GCA_037962975.1). Classification (NCBI taxonomy): domain Eukaryota; kingdom Viridiplantae; phylum Streptophyta; class Magnoliopsida; order Fabales; family Fabaceae; genus Clitoria; species Clitoria ternatea. The sequence continues at coordinate 152,306,712 of CM075673.1, forward strand.
CATCATACACCGTGTGTCCCCAGTCGGAATCCTTCCACTCAAAAGTATATTTTCCTCTGTACTTCACTCAGAAATGAAGGCACTCAGTGAACTTTCAGTCAGAATTGCAACGCCTGACTAAGATTGACTCGGAAACTAGTCATTCAGAAGTATTTGACTCGGAAACGAGTCTTTGGGAGTACTTGACTCGGAATTGAGTCTTTCTGAGATGTTTGACTTTGCAGTGAGTCACTCCAAGGTGAGTCACTCGGATTCTTTCACCCAGAAGTGGTTCTGTCAGTCCACTTCACACAAAAGTGTCTCTGGGGCAAGAATTCCACTTGGAATAAACCCTCTTGGCCATGTTCCACTCGGAAAACACAACCTTCACTCGGTATTTCCATTTTTCACTCGGAATTTATCTTAGTCACTCAGAATTTTCATTCTTCACTCGGAAAAATGGATATTTTCAACAAGGATCTATATAAATTCCATAATTTTACTCAAAAATGGAATTTTTGAAGTAATACAAGCCATCCATTGGATGTTCTATTCATTGATTATCCCTTACAGACCTTCCATACTTCATAATTTACTAAATAAAGCTATTATTAAAAGCAGGATGTTACATTTAAGGCTTAGAAACTCAATTTTAGTGAGAATTAAAAATTATACCACATTTATTTCTGTGGGATAGAAATTCTGAGAATTGAGAAAATGTACAGTTTATAGAAATGATGTTGTAAATCTTTTAAGGTATTTAATAATTGAGTTTCTAAAAGCCTTAACCAACTAAATACGCGAGTAGTTCATGCATCATGAATCATTAAAGTGAAATAAAATGATATTATCTGGGGACGGATTATAGAAACCGAGGATACATTAGAGGAGGCTTAATTACGAGCCTTGGGATGAGAGGGTGTGAAAGGGTGCTTCAGGGGACCTGGGGTAGCTCCCTAGTGTCGGGTACTTTCACAATAAAAACTTTCTCAATCTGACTAGTCTCTAAGTGTTTCCATGCCAGTTGAGCTGTTCATATTATTATTATCTGGACTTATGGAACAGTGTAAACTCCTGGTTGGCCCAATGCAAATTAAAATTTAAGGGCCCACATATATAGGTAAGTTATGATGAAAATATTGCATAACATTCATGCATTCATAATTGATTGTGTATGTGATTGTGATTGATATTATTATGTATTAGTTTGTGAAAATCCTTTGTTGCTTATGTCTTAATCGAGAATATTATATTCTATTTCTCACTCCTTTCTCCGTGTTTTTTTTTCATATATTCTAAATTGATGGTTCAGAGGGAAGAATCGAAGAATATCGGTAGTAACTATAGCACATTCTAGAAAGGGAGCTCGGTATGAATACCGTGGTCCAATGAATAAATAATGTTAATAAGTAACTGCTTCTGGGCCATGGAGTTTCCTCTCTTTCTTATAATGTTTAATGTTTATTTTCTTCGGATGAATGTACAAATACTTTATAAAGTTTTAATAATATTTATGAGGTATTTCAGAAATAATGTATATAATTTATTCCGATAGTTTCTTTTTAATAATCATATCTTTAGTAAAAAAAAATTACGAATTTTTCTAGAATTTATTAAGGTGTAACAGAGGGTGTTACAGCTATGTTGCGATTTGTAGGCCCCGATAATATAATTGAGTTTCTAAAAGCCTTAACCAACTAAATACGCGAGTAGTTCATGCATCATGAATCATCAAAGAGAAACAAAAGGAATTTTGTCTGGGGACGGATTATAGAAACCGAGGATACATTAGAGGAGGCTTAATTGTGAGCCTTGGGATAAGAGGGTGTGAAAGGGTGCTTCAGGGGATCTGGGGTAGCTCCCTAGTATCGGGTACTTTCACAATAAAAACCTTCTCAATCTGACTAGTCTCTAAGTGTTTCCATGCCAGTTGAGCTGTTCATGTTATTATTATCCGAAATTATGGAATAGTGTAAACTCCTGGTTGGCCCAGTGTAAATTAAAATTTAAGGGGCCCACATATATAGGTAAGTTATGATGAAGATATGGCATATCATTCATACATTCATAATTGATTGTGCATGTGATTGTGATTGATATTTGATCTGTCCTGGACCGGGGTCAAGAGATCCGATCTCAAGCCAGTCACGAATAGTATGTCAATACCGTATAATAGACCGAATGTATGTGTATCCGATGTATGTATCCGTTGTCCTTGAGTGAGGAGAGCGGATTGGGCGTACCGGAGATCCTTCACACCGACCTAACGCGTTGAAGTGGGCGAATGGTGGTGTCACCTGCAAAGATTCTCCGACGCTCAAGTCAGTGATTATATTCCAAGTAAGGAATGTATTCAGAGAGGAATCAGTCGTAAAAGAGCTGAAGAAGAAGCCCCCCCACTTCAATCATGAAGTTAGTTCATATACCTGATTGGCTCGATTAACGAGGACACGTTGGTGGGGAACCACCAACTCCCATTAGCATTATTATATTGCGCACTTACCTGCATGATTGGGTCAAGTGGCTATTTTATATTGAGCATAGAGAATGTAGACTAGGATTAGGGAACAAGTTGACCATTCCCGTGAGCAGAATTTGGCTCGTAGTGCAGGGAATTATTGATCGATCCCTGTAGCAACAATCCTTGTCTTTTGCACAGTGTCGTGTGTATTATCCGATGTCATGGTGTTATCCTGGATAACCGGTATAGGGAGAACGCCTGATACGGAATTACAGTCCGGATGTATACCGATGACACCGGTTACACGTAGATGTCTTATCAAAGACGTTGAAATATGTATAACAGATCGGATACCGGTATTGAGACCGGATCATATGTCCCCTAGCTTGTGTGAGGGACTGAATAGTTGTTCACATAAGCTACTCAACCTGCGAGAGGTCTTAATATCGGTAAGCTTACGTGTGTAACAGTTCCTTAGCATCTGTTGTCATTCGTAAAGAACCGTTCTCAAATTAATAGATCTGACCTGTCGGTGCGGTCACAACGAATTCAGACAAAGATTCGTTGTGTGTGAGAACTTCAAGAGTTTATTGGAATTGAAAGCTCTTGAAGTTCGTGTAACGGCTGTAAAGCGTGAATTGCGTTGCATGATTAGACATTAATGCTTTTAATCACGTGGGCAAGCAATTATTGCGCCTGAGATGAAAATCTCATTAACCGTCGTTTTGGGCTTAATGGGCCTGAAGTTTTCGAAACTTTTGGGCCTAGTGGATAGCCCTTTGCTGAGTCGCTATCGTTTTGGCGCCCAAGAATTTAGAACGGTTGTGTCGTTTCGCTTGTGAACGGGTGCGTTTTATCGAGAACGACACAACTTCAAGAGGAGGTAACCGATCCTCTTTGTTTCCTATAAAAGGAATACTTAGTGGATTCTGGGTTCCACTTGCTTTTGCTTTCTCAACGAAACTCTGCAAAAATTTTGCAAGGAAGTTTATCGCCTACATTGCGAGGGTTTCTTCGTTCCTCAAATTCATCACTGTCATCTGAGGTAACTATCTTTTCCTTGTCGCTTTAGTTTCGCTTTGATTTGCTACTCGTAGTTATAGAAAGTAGGCTTCATCAAAGGGGGGGGGAATCAGTTTCCCTCAACCCTAATAGTCGTGGGGAAGAATCCTTGTGATTCTTCCTAAGACTGAACCGCGTCGCTCAGAAAGGGGATCTTACTCACTGCGGGAAGTGACCTTTCCCTTCTCAGAGTCGCCCTCTGATTGTAATTGCTTTAAAAATGCAGTGAGTAATGATTGCAACTTTCTGACGACATTTTATTTCTTATCGTAGATTAAGGAGTTTGGTCTAGATATTTCCAATGGCAACTGGAGAAGGATCTTCTGGAGATAGCGCCATTTCGAAGACAGCTGAAGGTCTCTACAGCGTAGTTGCTTCGAGGCTAAATTGGGAGGAGGTTCAGGCTAAATGGCCTTTCTGTTGGGTGTCCAGCGAGTTTAAGGACTTGGCCTCTCGACATGCGGATGAGGAGGGATCCCGGATCCAGCCGAGGTTTACTTTGAGTACGGATGAAGAGACCAAAAAGTGGTATAGGGTTTACGCACCACTCCCAACAGAGCGGATATGCCACGTCGTCCCTAATGACCGCTCTGTATACATGTATGACTTTATTTTCCATAATCTGGGAGTTCGTTTTCCTCTAACCGAACTCCAGATGGGCGTCCTGAAGTTCCTGAACTGTGCACCCTCCCAACTTCATCCCAACAGTTGGGGCCTCATCCGGGCTCTGGAGGTCCTTGGTGAACATTTCAACTTCACGCCAACTGTAGCGATGCTGTTCTACTACACTCAGGTAGTTCGGAGGGCGAATAAGCAGGGCGGAGTTGGTCTGGTGACACTCCGGACTCTCTGTTCCTTTGTGAACTTTGAGTCTTATACTGATTCGGCCAAGGTTGATGGGAAGTCGTTTAAGACCTACTTCACTCGCATCTCCATTAAGAAGGGCAAACCAAAATTTTGGAAGGACGAAGAGGATGTTGACAAATTTCCCCTGAGTTGGACACACAAGCATTTCCTCTTGAGCTCACACGCGTACTACACTGATCAATCCGATCTGTCTCGTGAGACGTCGAGAGTGTTGTTCGCACTTGAATCGCACACTACAGGTCGTCACGTCTTCTCGTGTAGGCGTTTGCTAAGTAGCTCAAGCGGAGTCCGGGAGGAATATTTGCGTACTCCTCGTTTTATTTCATCTTTCCTCCTTTACCAAATATATATATAGAATATTTGCAGTTGCTGATATCTTGTGTTTGTTCATGTAGGTGAAATAGAACAGCAAACTCCAGAAATGGACAAATTGAAGAAATTCAAGGCGGCTGGTAAATCTGTTACCCGTGAAAATGAAGTGAAGCCCAGGCCCTCAACCAAGGATCGTCCTGAGGTAATCATCTTGACCTCGGATGCTGAAGGGGACATCCCACTGGTTGAGGGCGGTTCATCCGATGTTGGCGCAGCCTCAGGTCAGCCTCCAGTTACTGAGAGGAGAAGAAAGATCCATAATGATCCTGCGAGGCGTCAGTCTAAGAAACAAAGGACTTCGGAAGATAAAGCTGTTGAAGCCTCGGAAGGGATTGGTGCTTCCTCCGATCTCAATAAAGGCACTGCTGCTGGGGTTTCTGGATCGGGGCCGACCTCCTTCCCAACGACCTCGTTTCTCACCCCCTTCCTCTCCTACGAAGGTTCTACTCCTGCCACTCTTCCACCACCGATGTACAAACTCCGGCCTACGCTTAGTGTTAAAGAAATTGAAGAAGCGTGTGAGGCCGGAAGGTGGCAGCTAGCCGAACTTGCTGGATTGCTATCTTCCGTCAGCGAGTTGGCTAAGAACGTCGACAAGGTTGAGGAGCTGAGTGACAAATTAGAAGAGCTCAACCTTTCCTCAGACAAGGACAAAGCCGCCATGAAGTTAATGGAAGATCGTCTTAACAAGTCTAAGGAGTTTGGGGATCTCATAACTAAAGAGAATCTCAAGCTCAAAGGCGATCTTAAAAACTTGGAAGGCAAGGTGGCAGAGAAGGAGGAAGAACTCCGCAGCAGCCAGGATAAAAATAAGGCTGATGCTGAGGAGTGGTCTCAAAGGGAGAAGAAGCTCCTTCTTGAGATAGAGGGACTGAAGGCTAGGAAAGTGGAGCCCGAGATATCCAGTGAGGAGCTGTCCAAGTTGCGGGGAGAATTGGCTACAGCGAAAGCTGAGAGAGAAGAAGCTATTGACATATGCAGCCAGCCTGTTGAAGAGTCCTTCGGCCTAGCCATACGCCAAGTCTTCTACCGCAACCCCACTGCGAAACTTAACCTTTATGGGATGGATCCGTACTATGAATTTCATGGGGGAAAGTTAGTCGCAGTGGTGGATGGTCGTCACGAAGATCCACCGACGTCCTTGTATGGTTTGGCTCCTCTTCCTGAGGGTCAATCCATGGGACCTGATTACGCCTTTCCTGCGTCCGAGGTTCCCTCTTCTGAAGAAAGGGCTGAGGCTCCTGGAGGCGAGACTCCTGCGGATGTTCTAAAGGAAGGAGCACAAGAGCCCAGTGCTGAGGAGGCACAAAAAACTGAAGAACAGATTCCTCCTCAGTAGTTTTGTTTTCATTTACATGTATAGTTGTGTACCGGGATCAACTCCGGATTTTAAACTATTGTATGTAATTTCATTTCAATGAATGAGTTTTGATTGAAGAAATTTGTCTTTGTCGTTTCATGTATATATAAATCGTTTCTAATTCGCTTTGTATAATTAATCTTAAGGCCGGATTTAAATAATAGCCTCGGAAGATTAAATAACAAATAAAATTTAGAACGGATAAATATATACATGTCCCCAAGTGCGTACTAAGAGGAAGGTGCCTGTCTCTGGGGCATGATCCTTAATTCTTTTGGGGAAAGATAGGTCGATCCGCTGTTTAGCAAAGTAATGTAACAGGACGGATGACTACTTCTAATCCGTAATATTCTTACAGGAGATGATAATATTGTTCCAAGTTTAGGGAACTGCAAGGAAGTGGTGTTTGAGTCCTTTATCATAAGGATGATGATGGGAGTTTTTTCTACGCCAGGAGTTACGTCGTTGTATCACAGAATAGGTGATAAAGAGTATCCGTCCTGGGAGAATACCACTAGAAAGCGAAAGTGCGGACTGACTTTCGGAATTTTCCATCATAAAGATGATTATGAGTATTAATCATGCCAGGTGTTTTATCATTAAATCACTTCATAAGTGATCGAGATCATCCGTCTTGGGGATGTGTACGATACCAGGAACTACATCATCAGGTCACATATTAGGTGATTGAGATCATCCGTCCTTTGGGTGTGTATGGCGCCAGGAGTTACATCGTCAGATCACAGCATGGGTGATTGAGATCATCCGTCCTGGGCAGGTACACCACGTTAGGAGTTACATCGTCATATCACATAATGGGTGACTGAGGTTATCCGTTCTGGAAAAGTACACATCGTCAAGAGTTACATCGTCAGATCGCAGATTAAGTGATTTAGATAATCCAGGAGACATTTTTCAATCGTAGGAGTACGGATTGAGTGAATACTTTCAGAATGATGATGAGAATTGTTCATACCAGGAGTTACATCGTCGAATCACTGAATAGATGATTGAGATCATCCGTCCTGGAATGATTATTGGAGTTCTTCGTACCAGGAGTTACATCATCGAATCACTGAATAAGTGATTGAGATCATCCGTCCTGGAATGATTATTGGAGTTCTTCGTACCAGGAGTTACATCATCGAATCACTGAATAAGTGATTGAGATCATCCGTCCTGGTGAATTCTTCCAATCAAGGGAGTGCGGATTCAATTGGCAATTTTCGCTCCATCCGAAATCCGAGTCTTACCTCTACTAGCCCCCTAGCTGATGTGAGGAAGCAGTTGACTTGCTCATATGAGCTATATTGATCATAGTACGTCTGGATTTCGGATTTGCACCGAAGTGTAAATATCCGCTCTGGGAACCATGTTCCGTAGTGATGAAATTTTAAGGGCGGATTCGACAATGGGAATATCAGAAGTTTATCGAATTTCGCAACCCTTGGTATTCGAGTAATGGTGGCCACGTTTCTAATGATTGGACATTTAATGTCTTAATTCACGTGGGCGCGCCATTACTGCGTTAAGTGCGCATGTCTTAGTAACTGTCACGCATAGTCTTGTTGGGACTAGTATTTGGTTTTAATAGGCCCATTTCGATGGCTCTGTGACAAAATGATGGCATTTTCACGCCTTGATGTACTAAACGACAATTTTGGTCCACTAAACGGGGAGTCGTTTGGGGGTAAACGACAGGTTATGTTTAGTGGGTATTTGAAAAATTTTGGTGCCCTGATATAGGCATATTTGGCAATCTCAGTTACCATTTCTTCTTGCTTCCTTGACGAACCTCTGCGAAAGTTCCAAGAAGTTCTTCGTGTCCACCTCTGTGAATTTCAATTCACTATCCTTAGGTAACCACTTTCCCTTCGTTTTCAGTTTCTCTTTTCAATATTTGAGAATGCCTAGGAAGGGTGTTAGCCTCAGTGGCGTTGGCCGTAGAGGAAGAGGAGGAAGGGCTTTGACTCAAAACCCTAGCGTTCGTGGTGGGAGGATCCCAGTGATCCTTCAGTCGAGGCCACGAAATACAGAGAGGGAGGGGTCGCAATATCAAAGGCGAAGGGTGATCATACCCTCTTCAGGGTCTTCCTCCTCCAGTGAGAGTGTCGAGAGTGGGGATTTATATGTCTCTGATGATGTGGAATTTTATCGCAGCATCAAGGCTTTCACAATGGTGACAAAGAAAGCTACTGGGAGGAAGTCGTCTGAAGGGGAATCCCCTTCCGAGAAGTATATCTTGAAGACCCAATCCGGCCTCTGCAATGTGGTTGCACACCGGATAGATTGGGTGAAATTCCAACAGAAACGCCCATTCAGCTGGGTGGCTGAGGAGTTTCGTGAAATAGCATCAGTTCACGCTCAAGAGGGGGGAGCGGAGTTGGAGCCGCGTTTCACGGTCTTCAAGAAGGATAAATACAAGAAGTGCTTCGTGGTGATAGCCCCGTTGCCATCCGATCGAATTTGTCATACTCCGGACGAAAGGTCCTTGTATATGTATGACTTTTTATTTTTGAACCTTGGTGTGCGGTTTCCCCTTTCGAAGTTTCAGATAGGGGTTCTGAGATTCCTGGACTGCGCTCCTTCACAGCTTCACCCCAACGGATGGGGATTAGTCCGTTCTCTTGAAGTGCTTGGGGAGCACTTCAACTTCAAGCCGACGGTGGCCATGCTCTTTTATTTTGCCCAAGTGGTCCGTCGTGCAAATAAAGAGAAAGGGGGAGTGAGTTTGATATCCCTCCGGACTCTTTCAAAGGTTATCAACTTTGAGGCGTACACTGACTCTGCCAAAGTTGATGGACATTCATTCAAGTCCTATTTCACAAAGATTAGCGTTCACCCTGACGAGTCAGTTTTTTGGTTAACTAAAGATGGGCTTCCGAAGTTCCCAGTGGCTTGGACGCATGAACACTTTTTGCTGACCTCCCAGGCGTACTATACTGAGGAGGATGAACTAAGCCCGTCTTCAGTTTCCGTTCTTTCCGCCCTTCAATCTTACACCGCCTCGCATCAATTTTTCTCTTGCAGGCGTTTGTTAGGATCGTGGTCTACCCGCGAGGAATATCTGCGTAATTTTCCTGCTAATATTCATATTTTATCGCATCATGCCTTGAAGTATTTGATTTCTAATCGTGTTGCTTGGTTTTGCAGTTGAAATTGAAGCTGCGTCTCCAGAGATGGAAAAACTGAAGGGGCTCAAAGCTGGAGCGAATTCCGTGGCAACTGAAAATGACATTCAGGCGAAACGGAATTCGAAGAAAGCCACAGCGGAGACCATCATTTTAACCTCATCTGCTGGTGACGATATTCCCTTACTGGAGGGCGGATCTGAGAAGGTTGCGGCTGAGAAGGTCGGAGAAAAGAAGAAAACTATAAAACGCGGTTCCTCAAGGACCTCGGATCGTCAACCCTCTCCGAAAAAACAAAAAATTTAAAGTGAGAGTGCTGATCCGGAGCCTTCAAAAGGAAAGAAAGTGGAAAGATCCGCTTTGGATGCAGGGTCCACTCCGGATGCTCCTGGCGACGGGATCACTTATGGTGCAAAGCCAATAACGACTTACTTTGCACCAAAAGTTACTCGCCCTCTTCAAAGTAGCTCCGGTCTTGCACAATATCTGGTATACGAGGGTTCTGTTCCTGAGGTCGTTCCTGAGTCTCCGTACAAGCTGAAGCCCTCATTGATGAGCGATGAAGTAGCCAAAGCTTGCGATGCCGGACAGAAGCACCTGGCAGAATTATCCGGGCTCTTAAGATCGGTTCGCAAGCTTCCAGAAGAGAATAAGAGGCTGAGCTCGTTGGTTGGCAAGGTTAATGACCTTAGCGTTGTTGCTGCTAAGGACAAGGCAACCATCCTTCGTTTAGAAAGTAAATTAGAAGCTTCCAAAGAGGAAGGATATAAGAAGGATGAAGAAATTGTCAGGCTAAAACATCTTGCCAAGGAGTTGGAGGCCCAAGTAGCTGATCAAAAGAAAATCAATTCCGACCTCCACTCCGGTTTTTGTGCGGAGAAGGAACGCTCTTCAAAGCTGGAAGAGGAGCTTAAGGAAGTCAAAGTTGTTTATGCTCGAGGAACCGAAGATTGGTCGCGTAAGGAGAAGGAGCTGCTTTCAAAGTTGGCGGACACAAAAGCGGAATTTGACGAGGCTGTGGATATGTGCGATCAGGCAGTCAAGGAATCCTTTGGGTTGGCTGTTCGTCAAATTCAATACCGGAATCCCAAGGTGAAACTTAATCTGAATGGTATTGACCCGTTCTATGAGTTTCATCAAGGGAAACTGGTGGCCATAGTTGATAAGCGTCATGAAAGTCCGCCCAACACTCCTTATAAGTTCGCTCCTTTACCTGCAGGCCAATCAATGGGACCTTCATTCCTGAAGCCCATAAGTACAGGAACAAGCTCTCGCACTGAAGAAGGCAAGGCCGGAGGCAAAGGCAAAGGGAAAGAAGGAGATTCAAGCCATAGAAAGTAGCGTGCTTCCCTGTTTCCTTTTTCATTTTATTGATTCAAATTCGCTGTGTTCCGGGATCAGCTCCGGATTATTACACGAATTGTAATTCTCATTTAATCAATAAAAGAGTTTTTTACCTCCATTCTTGCTTAGTGAAAAAATGACTTTAATAGAGGGATTGCATGTGTATTGTATCATTCCGGATTTAAGTAATGAAGATCGGTTTGTAAAACAAAATCTCCATACCGGACTTATACATGCGAGATGGATTTCTCAATAAGATCACCGCTTGTCAGGGAACACATCATTGTTACAAGAACGGCTTAAGGGGAATGATTGTGAGATCGTTTAGACGAGAGTTCATTCCTCAAGATATTCGTTAAACCCTTGATGTTGTCCCCCAGTATCATTGGGTGATTATCACTTTGAATAAACTCTGAGTAAAATTTTCTCGTGAGAGTTTTTAAGAGTGAGGATTTAAAATAGACATTCCTCCTCAAATATTTCCGACTGAGAGATTTCAGGTGAATATGCCTTAGATTGTGGCGTACCCGAGTGAATTGTTTGTGTCGGAGTTCATGAGTTAGTTATAAAACTTCCAAATAAAGAACTTCATAAGAAAGTATTAATCTGGAGTTCAGTATAACTTACTTGTTGTGCTTGGAGTTCGGTTTGATCCTACTGTCCATGTCATATTTGGCGTTCGGTTTAATCCTACCAGCCGTTCTTCAATTGGTCTTTGGTTTTATCCAATGACAATTCTTCACCGACGTTCGGTTAGTCCTACTAGTCGTACTCAGAGTTCGGTTTAATCCTACAATCCGAGCCTTCGATACGGGGTTCAGATCAGGGTTAATCCTGAACCTACTGCGCCCGTCACTTGGGGTTCAGCGTGGTCTTGAAGAAGAACCAGCTTACTGCGCCCAAGCCTTCGCATGGGGTTCGGTTTGTGGCCTTGAAAGAGGACCAGCCCTACAACCCATGTAGTCTTCGAATGGGGTTCGGTTTGTGGCCTTGAAGAAGGACCAGCCCTACAACCCATGTAATCTCTGAATGGGGTTCGGTTTGTGGCCTTAAAAAAGTGCCAGCCCTACAACCCATGTCCTGAGGTTCGGTTTAATCCTACAACTCAGGTCTTCACCGACGTTCGGTTAATCCTACTAGTCGTACTCAGAGTTCGGTTTAATCCTACAATCCGAGCCTTCACCGGTGTTCAGCCAAACTTACTAACCGTACCCAGAGTTCGGTTTAATCCTACAATCTGGGCCTTCAATACTTAGACGTACTCGAGGAGTTACATCGTCAATTACAGAATGGGTAATTGAGATCATCCGTCCTGAGTATGTTCTTGTGCGTTGCGCATATTCGAGGAGTTACATCGTCAACTACAAAATAAGTAGCTGAGATCATCCGTCCTGAATAAGCTTCTGTACACCGGATAAACTGAAAATCACAGCATAAGAAAAACTCGAAAGAGTTAAATTGTTGTGAGGGGTTCTTATTAAATCAAAAATAAGAATTACAAGGAGAGCGTAGCTGTGAAAATAAATTCTCCAGTATTCAATCCAAGATAAGGATAGGAGAGTATAGATGGTTCCAACAGCTAGCTATAGTAGATGCGCAAGTTTTGGGTGTTCCATTTATTTCGGATAGGAGTGCCATCAAGGTTTTCAAGGCGGTAAGAGCCTTTGCCAGTAACTTCGGATACCCTGTATGGGCCTTCCCAGTTTGGGGCTAGTTTGCCTTGATGGGCGAATTTATTCCCTATACTTGCTTTCCTCAAAACCAAATCTCCAACGTTGAAAGTCCTTGATTGGACTCGTTTGTTGTATCGGAGAGCAACTTTGGCTTTGATGGCTTGATCTCTGATGAAAGCGTCTTCTCTGAGTTCTTGTATGACATCTATTTCGGATGCCAAGTTAGCATTGTTGGTTTCTTCAGAGAAGTACTTAACCCTTGTGGAAGCAATCTGCAGTTCCACAGGTATCATTGCCTCGACCCCGTATGTTAGGCGATATGGGGATTCATTGGTGGATGAATGAGGCGTTGTCCGATATGCCCATAGGACGTGACACAGCTGGTCTGTCCATCCGCCCTTGGCTTCCCCAAGGCGTTTCTTTAGTCCCTTCAGCACCTCCCTGTTGGCCACTTCAGCTTGACCGTTAGTTTGGGGATGTTCGACGGATGAGAATATTTGGGTTATTCCTAACCCTTCAAGTAAATCTGTGAATTTTCTATACGTGAACTGGGTGCCATTATCTGTGACAATCCGTGCTGGGACCCCGAACCGTGTTATGATGTTTTCATACATGAAACGACGAGTTCGGGCTGAAGTAATATGCACCACCGGCTCTGCTTCTATCCACTTAGTGAAATAATCGACCCCTACAATGAGATATTTGATGCCCCCAGGAGCAGTTGGAAAGGGGCCCAGAATATCCAATCCCCATTGGTAGAAAGGCCATGGAACAGCGGATGTGAAGAGTTCTTCCGCCGGTGTGTGGTGTAGGTTAGAGAATTTTTGGCAAGCGTCGCATTTTTTGACGAAGTCAATGGAGTCTTGCTTCATTGTGGGCCACCAGTATCCAGCTCTGAGGATTTTTCGCATTAAGCTTCTTCCTCCGGCGTGGTGTCCACTTTGTCCTCCATGCACTTCCTCTATTACACCTTGCACCTCATCCTCTTTGAGACAAATTAAATAGGGCACAGAGAGTGCCCTTCTGTAGAGATTACCATCAATCATAGTGAAATACGGTAATTCTCTCCTTAACCTCGTCTTTTCCTTCTCATCTGTGGGTAGCTGTCCATCAGCCAAATAACGGATGTAAGGAGCCATCCATGTATCTCCGTAAAGGGAGTCAGTCATTATGGCGTTTAGAGAAGGGAAAAGAGGGATGCTGGGCGACGTTAGCGTGCTTTGAACCAGCGTAGTGGTGCTACCTGGTCGTTTAGTGCTTGCTAACCTGGAGAGTATATCCGCTCTCGTATTCTCTTCACGTGGAACATGCTTGAACTCCACCTTTGAGAATTTCTCAGTCAACTCCTTGACACAGTTCAAGTATAATTGGAGTTGAGGTTCGCGAGCTTGATAATCTCCTAAGATCTGCGAAATCACCAGCTGTGAATCGCTACAGAGTGTCGCCTCAGAAGCTCCGATGTCAATTGCAGCTCTTAGCCCGGCCAAGCAAGCTTCGTACTCAGCTTGGTTGTTGGATGTTTTGAAATTGAAACGGAGGGAGATTTCCAGGTGTACTCCATCGTCACTTTCGAGAACTACACCTGCTCCAGAGCCTCTTTGGTTTGATGAACCATCAACGTAAATGGTCCAATGGACTCGAGGGTAATCTGGATCAGTCCCTGTCATTTCCACAATAAAGTCAGCCAGGACTTGAGCTTTAATAGCGCTGCGGGGTTCGTAGGATATATCAAACTCAGAGAGTTCAATAGACCATTTGATCATCCTCCCAGCGAGATCGGGCTTGATTAAGACAGAACGGAGTGGTAAATCCGTTCTCACTATGATTGGATGGGCGTGAAAGTACGGACGCAATCGTCGTGAGGCCCAAACAACAGCGAGGGCGGCCTTTTCAATTTTCTGATACCGGATCTCAGCACCTTGCAAGGTCTTGCTAGTGAAATAGACCGGTCTTTGTCCATCAGGAGTTTCTTTTATCAAGGCAACGCCCAAAGCTTCATCTGAAATAGCCAAGTACAGAATGAGTGTGTCTTCGGGGTCAGGCTTTGTGAGAATGGGAGGTTTGGACAACACCTCCTTAAGCTCTTGGAAATCTTTTTCTTGTTCCTGTCCCCACTCGAATTTCTTGGACTTTTTCAGTATTTTGTATAAGGGGAGCGACCTGTGAGCCATCTTCGGCATGAATCGTGCCAAAGCTGCTACCTTGCCATTCAGGGATTGGACTTCTTTGAGATTCTTAGGACTCTGCATGTCTAGAATCGTTTGGCACTTCCCTGGATTGGCTTCAATACCACGTTGAGTTAACATGAAACCCAAAAATTTCCCAGCAGGGACAGCAAATGTGCACTTCATTGGGTTCAGCCTCATGTTAAATTGTCTCAAACGGGTGAATACTTGGCGTAGGTCCTCAATATGATCGCCACCAACCGGTGTCTTTGCTATTATGTCGTCAATGTATACTTCAACAAGTTTGGTGTGCATACCTTCGAAAACCTTGTTGATCATGCGCTGATATGTCGCCCCAGCGTTTTTCAAGCCAAAGGGCATGACTGTATAGCAAAAGACACCACGATCATTTATGAAGGCTGTCTTCTCTTGATCCTCTTCACACATCGGAATTTGGTTGTAACCAGAATAAGCGTCCATGAAGCTCAGGTATTGATAACCAGAGGAATCATCCACCATCCGATCTATATTAGGAAGAGGATAAGGATCTTTTGGACAGCAGCGGTTAAGGTCCACGTAATCAATGCACATTCTCCATTTACCATTGGATTTAGGGACCATCACCACATTCGAAAGCCAAGAGGAATATCGGATTTCCCTGATAAATCTGGCCTTCAGCAACTCCTCAGTTTGCTGGCAAGCTGCCTTCTGTTTCTCTGGGCCCAAACGTCTTTTCTTTTGGGCCACAGGTTTCGTCTCTGGATAGACGGAAAGTTTATGACAGCAGAATTCAGGGTCTATGCCTGGCATATCGGCTGCAGTCCATGCAAAGAGGTCTTTAAACTCTTGCAAGAGAGCCATCAGTCGCTGCTCTATTTCAGCATCTAGCTTGTCATTGATATGGGTGATCTTTTCTGGAGAATCTCCCAAGACGATGTCCCTGGAACTTCCATCCGGTGTGGGCTTTGATGGGTTGAACGGATCAATGTTCAAATCTGCTCTAGGATCCAGGTCGACAAGACTTACAGATCCAGCCGATGTTCCAGCATCATTAAGTTTCCTCTTTTTATTGGAGGCGTCCAGCTTTGTCATGTTGAGGCTAAGGTTGTAGCAGTACCTAGCCATCTCTTGATCACCCCGGATAGATGACACAGCATTATCCTTGTCAATGAACTTGATAAGGAGATGTGGGGTTGATACAACTGCCTCCATTGCATTCAGAGTAGGACGGCCTATGATGCCATTAAATGGTGATTTGACATCAATCACTAGCACCCGAGACCTAACCGTCCTGGCTCCTGGCTCGCCTTCAAACGAGATAAGGGTATCAAGATACCCTCTAGTTAGTTGCTTTGCGCCATTGAAAGCTGTTAGTTCCTGCGTGTAAGGCTGTAAGTCTGAGTCTTTAAAACCCATTCTTTCAAAGCAATTATAAAAAATAACATCGCAGGAACTTCCCTGGTCAACAAGGATTCTTCGGACGTCCTTGTTGGCGATCACAGCAGTGATGACTACAGCATCGTCACCACCAGGAATGGTTGGGCCAAAATCCTCGTCAGAGAAAGAGATTGTGGGAGCCTCATTCCCTCCTCTGTAAGGGCGATTGTCCTTGACTTTCCCTTGCACAGATAGAATCATTCTATGATGATTCTTACGGGCTGTAATTGAAGCTCCTCCTCCAGCGAACCCTCCAGCAATCATGTCAATAACTTCACGTCGGCCCTGACGTTGTTGCTGGGGCATGCTGTCTTTCTGTGCTGCATTATCGGTCATCACACCTTTTTGCTTCTCTGCAGCAGAGAACTTTCGAACCGGACTGGGATTATTGTCATCCCCATCGTCTGGATCTCTTTCTCTTTTCTCATTCCGTTCTGCCCTGTCAAAGGATTTTTCTTTGAACAGGTATTGCTTCAACTTGCCTTCTCTAATTAGCGTCTCAACTGCGTTCTTTAGAGCTTGGCACTCATCAGTTGAATGACCATTTTGTTCATGAAAATCACAGTACTTACGTGAATTTCCTGGTCTTTTCATAGGGGCTGGTCTCCTGATGCCATATGTGCTGAAAACTGGCCATCCGACCTCCCTCAAAATCTGAGATGGTCTGGCAGATAACTGTGCATAATGGCTGAAGGAATTGACATGCCTTTCTCGAGGTCGAGGAGGGTGGTTATCCACCTTAGGATTGGTGAATGGCCTCTCCATGCGTTCTGACCTCGTCTTCTCCTTACCCTTCTGGGTTTGGGGAGATGGTGTTGGTGGCTTTTTCTTTGCAGCCATTGCCTCCAATTGCATTTCTATGCTCACATACTTCGAGGTTTTTTTCCTGAACTCCTCAAAAGTTGCTGGGGGGCTCTTTGCTAATGAAAGAGCGAAAGCTGATCCTGGCTGCAATGCCTCAATAACGATATGCAGCTTGATAGATTCTGTGAGGTTAGGAACCAGAGCTGCTTCCTTATAAAACCTCTTCAAAAAATCTTTTAAGCCCTCTGTTTCACCTTGCTTAATCTGAGCCAAGGTATGAGACGTCTTGGGTACGTCTCTGGAGATGACAAAGTGGGTTTCAAAGGCAGCTGCCATTTCCGTCCAAGAATCTATGGATCCAGAAGGCAAGCCTTTAAACCACCCGAGGGCCTCCTCAGACAATGTTCGAGGGAACATTCGGCACATCACGTCTTCATCAGCCCCCAAGTACATGGCTTCAAACACATAAGCATCCAGGTGTTTAGTTGGATCAGTTTCACCATTATACTTTCCGATGGAAAGTGGTTGAGTAGTTTGAAGGTGCTTGGGGATGCTGATGCCCATAAGTCTCCTTGAAAAAGGAACTTTCAGATTGTAAGACAAGGGGGGTGCTATTGTTGAATCTCTCTTCCTTCGGGAAGCTGCATCCTCAGAATCGCGAGTTTGTTCTCCCTCCTCAAACGTTGGGATCTTTGAGTACTGAAGAGTGATGGACTTTTCACCATCAGTTGTGTGGGGAGTGTTTCGCGTGCGAGATGACTCTTTATCCTCGCTTTGCCTTTTTTCTCTTCGCAATTCAGCGAGTTCCCTCTGAAGTTGTTTGATCAACTCATCGCGAGGATCAGGATCAGACACAGTTACTATCTTCTTTGAGCTGCCCCCATGAGAATCGAAGTTGAGTTTTCTGAAGGCATTAGGATTGGTTCTGCCTTCAGCTTGATTCTCCATGAAGTCTTGTGCTTCGCCTTCCATTGTGGATTACCTGCTCTGTCAAAGGATATGGGAATAACTTTATCGAGTCCCACTGGGCGTGCCAATGATCTGTCCTGGACCGGGGTCAAGAGATCCGATCTCAAGCCAGTCACGAATAGTATGTCAATACCGTATAATAGACCGGATGTATGTGTATCCGATGTATGTATCCGTTGTCCTTGAGTGAGGAGAGCGGATTGGGCGTACCGGAGATCCTTCACACCGACCTAACGCGTTGAAGTGGGCGAATGGTGGTGTCACCTGCAAAGATTCTCCGACGCTCAAGTCAGTGATTATATTCCAAGTAAGGAATGTATTCAGAGAGGAATCAGTCGTAAAAGAGCTGAAGAAGAAGCCCCCCCACTTCAATCATGAAGTTAGTTCATATACCTGATTGGCTCGATTAACGAGGACACGTTGGTGGGGAACCACCAACTCCCATTAGCATTATTATATTGCGCACTTACCTGCATGATTGGGTCAAGTGGCTATTTTATATTGAGCATAGAGAATGTAGACTAGGATTAGGGAACAAGTTGACCATTCCCGTGAGCAGAATTTGGCTCGTAGTGCAGGGAATTATTGATCGATCCCTGTAGCAACAATCCTTGTCTTTTGCACAGTGTCGTGTGTATTATCCGATGTCATGGTGTTATCCTGGATAACCGGTATAGGGAGAACGCCTGATACGGAATTACAGTCCGGATGTATACCGATGACACCGGTTACACGTAGATGTCTTATCAAAGACGTTGAAATATGTATAACAGATCGGATACCGGTATTGAGACCAGATCAATATTATTATTCTAGTTTGTGAAAACCCTTTATTGCTTATGTCCCATTTGGGAATATTATATTCTGTTTCTCACTCCTTTCTCTATGTTTTTGTTTCATATGTTTTAAATTAATGGTTCGTACAGAGGGAAGGATCGAAGAACATCGACAGTATATATAGCACGTTCTAGAAAGGGAGCTCGGTATGAATACCGTGGTCCAATTAATAAATAATGTCATTAGGCAACTGCTCTTGGGGTATGGAGTTTCCTCTCTTTCTAATAATGTTTAATATTTGTTTTCTTTAGATGAATGTAAAATTACTTTATAAATTTTAATAATATTCATGAGGTATTTCAGAAATATCGTATGTAATTTTATTCTGATAGTTTCTTTTTAACGATTATATTTTTAAAAAAATCATGAATTTTTTAGAAATTATTGAGATGTAACAGAGGGTGTTACAAAATGGTATCAGAGTAGTTAATCCTGTAGGCCTGGGGAAAGGTCTATCTTGCTTTGTCTGTAAACTCTGTGTAGGTGATAGAAAATAGAATATCTGACTTGGTAGTAACTGTGATTGATATGACAAGTCTTAGTTACTATGAAATAGGAAAAGAATGGCCGGAAACGATCTTGCTGGAGTTGTAGAATGCTTAATCAATGCAATGGGAGCACGCGAAGGTCAAGGTAATGATGCCTTGAGAAGGTTAGACCTGTTCGAAAAACGTAATCCACCTCGTTTCAAGGTGATAGAGATAGAGATAGAGATAGAGAAGATCTTCTGAGCACTGTAATTTACTAAAGGTGATAAAGTAGTCTTCGCTACTTATGCCTTATCTGAGGATGCTGAACATTGGTGGGATAGTATGCGTAGGCAGTTCGAAGTTAACCAAGTGGAGATCACTTGGAATTATTTCAAGGATATGTTTCTGGAGAAATACTTTCCAGCTGATGTTAAAGAGAAAAGACAATTTGAATTCCTGTCACTGACCCAAGGAAAAATGACCGTTGGAGAGTACGCATCCAGGTTTGAAGAGCTATCTCGCTTTCATTCTCATTATAATGATGTTACTAATGAAGGTGATCGGTGCGCAAAGTTTGTAAACGGATTGCGGCCAGAAATCAAAGAAGCTATAAGAATGCAGGAAATCCGTGAATTTTCTGTATTGGTAAATCGCTGCAGGATCTTCGAAGAGGATCACAAGGACAGAATGACCAAAAGCCGTGAATCCATTCACAAGGCGGGAGAAATGAGAAGTGGAGGACCTCACCATCACCAAAGAAGAGACTTTAGGAGAAAAAGGCCTTACCAAGCGCCATTTCGTCGGTTTGGAACAGCACCTGTTCCTAACAAACCCCAAGCTTCATCCGGAAGCTATTATCCAACACCTGCACTAGAATTTAAATGCTTTATCTGTGGATGACCCCATTTGAAAAAGGATTGTCCCAAAAACACTTATATTTGCTTTAAGTGTAACAAACCGGGTCATCACATCAAGGATTGCCCAGAGATAAAGAGGGAGAACCCTGAAGGTGCAAGTACATCCATAAATACTCAAGGAGGCGTACACAGTGCAGTCGGAAGGCCAAAGGCGAAAGGAAAGGTTTTTGTAATTACTGAGGAAGAAGCATCCCATTCTGACTCCATGGTGGAAGGTAAGTGTATCATTAATAAGATTCCTTTAACTGTTATGTATGACTCAGGTGCATCACATGCCTTTATTTCCAATGACTGTGTAGAAAAACTAAAATTACCCGTGATAGAATTGCCATTTGATTTATCTGTTCATACTCCTGGGAATAATCCCATTGTCACTTCTAAAGCCAGTTGGGAATGCCCTATTGTCATAGATGGTAGGGACTTTAAGGCTAATCTCTTTTGCTTACCCCTTTCTAGCTTAGAATTTATTATTAGGCTAGATTGGTTGTCTGACAATCATGTTCTAATAGATTGTCATAACAAAACCATAATGTTTAAAGAACCTGTAAATTTGAATCCAGAGGATTCGAGATTTCTAACCGCCAACCAAGTGTGTGCCTTTTTAAAAGGAGGGGCTCAAGGATTCATGCTATTGCTTTCAATGAAAGGAGAGCAAGAACCGAAAATCAAAAATCTGCCAGTCGTGTGTGAATTTCCTGATATTTTTCCAGAAGATATCCCTGGTTTACCCCCCAGAAAGAGATGCAGAATTTGCCATTGATCTAGTACCTGGAGTTGGACCAATTTCAATTGCACCATACCGAATGTCACCTCTAGAATTAGCAGAGTTGAAGAAACAACTTGAAGAGATGATAGAGAAGCAGTTCATACGACCCAGTGTATCCCCCTAGGGTGCACCAGTGTTATTGGTTAAGAAAAAGGATGGTAGCATGAGGTTGTGTGTAGATTATCGGCAACTGAACAAGGTAACGATCAAGAACAGATATCCTCTGCCAAGGATTGACGACCTGATGGATCAACTGCGTGGTGCCACGGTGTTCTCCAAGATTAATTTGAGGTCTGGATACCATCAAATAAGGGTGAAGAAAGAAGATGTACCGAAAACTGCTTTTAGAACATGCTATGGCCATTACGAATATCTAGTGATGCCTTTTGGTGTAACTAATGCACCAGCTGTATTCATGGATTACATGAATCGGATTTTTCATCCATATCTAGATAAATTTATAGTGGTTTTCATTGATGATATACTAGTGTACTCTAAAAGTAGAGAAGAACATGTTGAATACTTGAAGGTTGTGTTGGAAATCCTGAAAAAGAAATAATTGTATGCAAAGCTGTCGAAGTGTGAATTCTGGCTGGAAGAGGTGAACTTTTTAGGACATATAATTAGTCAAGGAGGAATAGTTGTAGACCCTTCTAAAGTGGAAGCAGTTTTGAAATAGGAGAAACCAACCACAATCACTGAGATCAGAAGTTTCTTGGGCTTAGCTGGATACTCTAGGAGATTCATCGAAGGATTTTCAAAATTAGCATACCCACTGACCAAGCTAACACGGAAAGGACAACCTTTTCTGTGGACGACACAATGCGAGAATAGTTTCCAAGAACTGAAAGATCGACTTACTTCTTCGCTGGTGTTAGTACTCCCTGATCCACATCGAAGTTTTGAAGTTTATTGTGATGCGTCTAAACAAGGACTAGGAAGTGTACTCATGCAAGACAAGAAGGTTGTAGCCTATGCGTTGCGCCAATTAAGGCAACATGAGATTAACTATCCTACCCATGACTTAGAATTAGCTGCTATAGTTTTTGCCTTAAAGATTTGGAGGCATTATCTATACGGTGCAACATTTGATGTGTTTAGCGATCATAAGAGTCTCAGGTATTTATTCGACCAAAAAGAGTTAAACATGAGGCAACGAAGATGGATGGAGTTCTTAAAAGACTACGACTTTGAGTTGCAATACCATCCTGGAAAAGCGAACGTAGTAGCTGATGCTTTGAGTGGAAAGTCTCTGCATACGTCCACGATGATGATTAAAGAGCTGGAATTGATAGAGAACTTCAGAGATCTTAACCTAGCAATAAAGGTTAATACTAACAGCTACATATTAGGAGCGTTGCAAGTGACAAGTGAATTCCTGAGGCAAGTTTTAGAGGCTCAACGAGAGGACGAATTACTACAAGAGAAGAAAGAACTCTCACAACAAGGAAAAGAAGTTGAGTTCAACGTGGGAAACAACCAATTGCTGAGGTATAAGGATCGAGTGTGTATCCTTGACCAAGAGGATTGAGGAAAGCAATTCTGGAAAAAGGCCACAAAAGTTATATGAACATTCAACCCGGAGCTACTAAAATGTATCAAGATTTAAAGAAGTTATTTTGGTGGCCTGGAATGAAGAAAGTGGTGGCGGAGTATGTGGCTGCATGTCTAATTTGCCAGAAGGTTAAAGTAGAACATCAAAAACCCCCTGGAATGCTACAATCAATGGAAATACCAGAATGGAAATGGGATATCATTACCATGGATTTTGTGACTTCTTTACCCAAAAATCCATTAGGACATGATTCAATATGGGTAATAGTTGATAGATTAACCAAGTCTGCTCACTTTATTCCCATTAATATTCATTACTTAATGGAGAAACTGGCAAAATTATACATTGAGGAGATCGTGAGATTACATGGAATTCCTTCAAGTATCATTTCTGATCGGGACCCTCGTTTTACATCACAATTCTGGAAGAGCTTACAAAAGGCTTTGGGAACAAGACTACGTCTGAGTTCAGCATATCATCCTCAGACGGATGGACAGTCAGAAAGAACAATTCAATCTCTAGAGGACTTGTTACGAGCTTGTGTGTTAGAGCATAAAGGAAGTTGGAAACAATTCTTACCATATGTGGAGTTCACCTACAACAATAGTTTCCATGCTAGCATTGGCATGGCACCTTTTGAGGCATTATATGGAAGAAAATGTAGGACTCCGCTATGTTGGTTTGAGACTGGTGAAAACTTGATGCTAGGACCAGAGTTGGTACAACAAACTATAGATAAAATCAAAATGGTTCAGGAAAAGATGAAGGCAGCACAAAGCAGGCAGAAAACTTACCATGATAAAAGAAGGAAGCCGCTCGAATTTCAAGAAGGCGATCATGTATTCTTGAAAGTTACACCTACGACTGGGGTTGGTCGGGCAATGAAATCTTGAAAACTAACTCCTAGATTTATTGGTCCATATCAAATAGTTCAGAAAGTTAGTCCTCTTGCTTACCAAATAGCATTACCACCTTTTCTTTCTAATATCCATAATGTTTTTCATGTGTCAAATTTACGAAAGTATATATCTGACCCTACACACGTTATTGAACCTGATGTCATACAAGTTAAAGATAATCTTACATATGATGCACCACCTGTCAGAATAGCTGACAGAAGAATAAAAAAGCTAAGGGATAAGGAAATTCCACTCATGAAGGTCATTTGGAGTGAAACGAGAGGAGAAGATGCTACATGGGAAATAGAAAATGAGATGAAAGAGTCTCAACCCCATTTGTTTTACTAAAAAGTGTAAATTTCGAGGACGAAATTTTTTTTAGGGGAGTAGAGTTGTAACACCCATAATTTCATTATTTCTTATTTAAAATAAAATTTCAAAGGAATTTGGTTATAGTTCTTTAGAACTTTTTGATTGTTATATAATTTATAATTTTTTGGAATCTTTATATTTTTCATTTTTTGAGAATGACAAAAATACCCTTAACCTTTCATCTAATAACCAAAATGCCACTGTCGACATCATCGCTTACATCATCGGTGGGTAAATACTTACATCATGAATAGTGACCGGTGGGTAAATACTTACATCATAAATAGTGACCGGTGGGTAAATACTTACATCATGAATAGTAAAATAATAATTAAGTAATCTTAAATAGTAAAATTTTCTTCCTATAAATAGATGGCTCATTTACAACATTTTCACATCAAAATTAGAGAGAGAATCTAGAG
Source organism: Clitoria ternatea (assembly GCA_037962975.1). Lineage (NCBI taxonomy): Eukaryota > Viridiplantae > Streptophyta > Magnoliopsida > Fabales > Fabaceae > Clitoria > Clitoria ternatea. Next base: position 152,330,574 of record CM075673.1, read on the forward strand.
AGATAGTACTTAAGAAATTAGAGGGAAGTAAGTTCTTCTAGTAAGGTAATAATATTTTTATTCTAAATTCTGTTTATGATTATTTAGTTTATTCTTTTTAGCACTCTTAAACCATTAATATACTAGTACTATTATGAATAAATTACTACGGTAAAAATAAATTACCACTATGCATTATTTTACGATTTACTGTTACTATTCACTATTTACTGTTACTATTTACTGTTATTGCTCAAAATTTATTATTTACCGTTATTATTCAAAATTTATTAGTTACTATTACTATTCAAAATTTACTATTTACCGTTACTATTCAAAATTTACTATTTACTGTTACTATTTAAAATTTACTATTTACTGTTACTATTCAAAATTTACTATTTACTGTTATTGTTCACGATTTACCATTTACCACTACTATTAAAAATTTACTATTCACGATTTACTATTTAATGTTACTATTCAAAAATTATTATTTACCGTTACTATTGATGATTTACTATTTACTGTTACTATTTACTATTACTATACATAATTACTATTTATCATTTTTGATAGCAATCTTAATTTTTATCTTATGTCTATAATGAAATAAATTAATATTAATATTTTGTTAGAACTTGGAGGCGCAGAGCGAATTCACTGTTGATAGTAAATCAAGGTAAGGGGGGTGAGATAAGAATATAATATAAAAATACATAAGAATATTGGGAGGAGTCCCCTACTCCTTTTAAACATAACAGTATTATTATTTTAAAATAATAACTTTTAACTTAAAATTTATAATAATTGTTATTAATAAATTAAGCATCTTGTGTAACTTAATATCTGAAATATTTATTCAAGAACTTGAACTATTATGACCTATGCGGACTGGACTGAACCTATGCAAGAACTTGGACTATTATGACCTATATGGACTAAACTAGACCTATGCAAGGATTGGACTATCTTGGATTTACATAGACCTGTGCGAGGAATTGACCATAGAACTTAAAACAAACTTTATTAATTTAAATAATCATTGAATTTTAAATTATCATATTTATAACTGATGTTTAATTATTTGATTTGATTATGATTATTAATATTTATTTATGCTTTATGATGTTTGATTGTGATTAACAATGCTTGATTATGATTGATAATCTTGTACTGTGGGGTTTGAGCATATAGCAAGTATGACGGAAAGCTAAAATTCAGTAAGAATTTACTTATCTCCTATTTCTTTATTTACTTATTCATCTTTATTCAAATTACTTTTAAGAAATTTCTTAGATTTCAATAAAACTACATAAGTTTTTAGAAATCTCTTTTTATCTTTTAATATATATGTATATATCTTTACTAAAAATTAGATTTTTAGTTAGTTTATCAGAAAGAAAAAGAAAGAGAAATTATTTTATAAAAATAAATTTTTACTAATATTTTAATATATATATATATATATATATATATATATACATGTTATTTAAATGTATAAAAATATTATACAAAATTTTCAAGTACTAAGATTTTAAAGATTGATAATTCCAAATTCGAGGTTTTAGTAATTGATTTTGGATTAACCTATAGACTTTCTAAAGAAGGTTGTGAAAAATATATTTAAGGCTTTGAAACTCAAATTATAAGGATATTTGATTTGTGATTTGAAAAGGAACTATACTAAAATTCTATGTGTGTATTTGAGAATTTGAAAAAGTACAGTTTACTGGGGTGGCTATGTCGTGATTTGTAGGCCCTGATAATATAATTGAGTTTCTAAAAGCCTTAACCAACTAAATACGCGAGTAGTTCATGCATCATGAATCATCAAAGAGAAACAAAAGGAATTTTGTCTGGGGACGGATTATAGAAACCGAGGATACATTAGACGAGGCTTAATTGTGAGCCTTGGGATGAGAGGGTGTGAAAGGGTGCTTCAGGGGACCTCGGGTAGCTCCCTAGTGTCGGGTACTTTCACAATAAAAACCTTTTCAATCTGACTAGTCTCTAAATGTTTCCATGCCAGTTGAGCTGTTCATGTTATTATTATCCGAAATTATGGAACAGTGTAAACTCCTGGTTTGCCCAGTGCAAATTAAAATTTAAGGGGCCCACATATATAAGTAAGTTATGATGAAGATATGACATATCATTCATACATTCATAATTGATTGTGCATGTGATTGTGATTGATATTATTATTCTAGTTTGTGAAAACCCTTTATTGCTTATGTCACATTTGAGAATATTATATTCTGTTTCTCACTCCTTTCTCTATGTTTTTGTTTCATATGTTTTAAATTAATGGTTCGTATAGAGGGAAGGATCGAAGAACATCGACAGTATATATAGCACGTTCTAGAAAGGGAGCTCGGTATGAATACCGTAGTCCAATTAATAAATAATGTCATTAGGCAACTGCTCTTAGGCCATGGAGTTTCCTCTCTTTCTAATAATGTTTAATATTTGTTTTCTTTGGATGAATGTAAAACTACTTTATAAATTTTAATAATATTCATGAGGTATTTCAGAAATATTGTATGTAATTTTATTCTGATAGTTTCTTTTTAACGATTATATTTTTAAAAAAATCATGAATTTTTTAGAAATTATTGAGATGTAACAGAGGGTGTTACATATACAACCTTCAGATAATTATTTAAATAACCAACGACTTACCGAATCAAGCCATCGACCTCCGAAGCTTAATTCCGGGGAACCCTCAAGCTATCCGTCACTTCCGGCGACTCCGAAATGGTTCCGAGTCACTCCAACTATTACAAAAACTATACTCCGGAAGATACCCAAGGCTGCCTGGAGAATGAAGCCAATTTGTTTCTCCCTGAACGCATACACACGAGAGAGTGAAAGAGTGTTTTCAATTTCTGATTGCTTTCCCTATACAGCACGTGAAATTTAGAGTGAAAGTGAGAAATTGGAAGTTTATATTTTATTTTACCCCTTGACTTAAGTTTTCTCCATTTTACATCAAACAAGATCTCAGTTCGGGCTCAACACTTTATCTAAAAATTATTCTGAATACATATTCGGATTCACAATAATATCCTCAACGGCCTTTACCATCAATACCTCAATGAGAGATACTTGGTCTAATACCCATATCTCAATCGGGTATAGTTTCAGTTTATTAAGTCTTAATAAATTATGAATCGTTTTCATAAATCTCAATTTAATTATTTTTAACATTTTTAAAACATTTATTAACCCATATGTAATTATTTAATATTTATTCTCCTCAATTAATCATTTATATAAATTTCGGGATGTTACACATTTCTTTTCTTTTTTTTATTTTCTCAAGCTAACGGTTTTTTCCTCGCCCAACCACCCTCTTTTATTTTAATTTTAAAAAATTTTATTAAATACATAAAAATTATTAGATAAAGATAACATTTTTCTTCCTTTTTTAATATCAAGAGTGACATCCAAATATATACACAAAACCGAGAATATTCTTGAAGTCTTAATTAATGGGCTATCTCCTAATTTTCTAATTGAACCTAATTTATTTATTTTTATTAGGAATTTCTTTTTACACCTTAGTTTTTTTCCAGTCCCACCTCCTTTTTATTGTTTTCATTGAAAAAGATAATTTTTCCTCAATTAAAAATAACTAACACGTATAATGTTAACAAAATATTAAAACGTACTACCGAAAATTATAATTCAGACATCTCTAAAAATTATAATCTACACATTTAAAAATTGTAGAAAATAAAAATTAGATGTAACACATCTCTACCCCATTTATCAATATTCAATATTCTTTTCATCAATATTCAAATGGTTCACATTCTCATGGAGTCTTCTTTAACTCTTCCTTACTCTTACAGTATTTCCATTTTTTTTCTTATTAAAAACCTGTGAAGTAGTGCTACCATCTATAGCAAAAGGCTATATATTGAAAACATTTAAAGAAAATTATTGTATAAAAAATCACATTTTGAATAACAAATAAATTTAAAGATAACAGACTTGAGTAACTTATTTAACCAGATTTATAATTTCTAAAAACTCTCCGTCAAAATAACTGAATTATAAAATCTAAAAACAACCAGATTATACTTTCCGGTAAAACATTTATTTTGATATTTTGTTTAACATTACACATGTTTAGTTATTTTTAATTAAAAAAATAATTATCAGTGCAAGGAGATCGGAAGAAAAACTAAAGTATTAGGAGAAATTCTCATTCCTATTACGTGTCCTAATAACTTTTACTCAATGCCCCTATACAAAAGACATGTAGTGCAATTTTTATTTGGTTGATGGAAAGGGTATATTTTCATTCGAGACATACACAAGTACGAGAAAACAAACCTAGTTTGGTTGAACATTCTTATCTATATCTTGTCTGAACTACAAGTTCGGTGGCCATTCAATCATTCCTTACTTGTATCTGCTTGCCATATATAAGCCATACAATGAAGTACAATAAGCTTACCCTCCAATATACCAATATCGATATTAGATAACTGCTAATTATGACTGTCATTCTTGGCATTAAACATACACTAATAGTCTTTTCCTTCTGCACGGACAATTACACAAAATATAACGAAGCAAAGGTAAAATACTCGCAAACCACTTTCCAAACCAAAAGAGCAAACCATCAACAAAGAAAAATAGCTCCATGTTGCAAATTCTAAAATTCTAACAAATCTGACCATCAATTAGTTAGCTCCATAATGGCAGCAACAATGTCACCATTGGCACCTTTAAGAGCCTTAACAGCTCTTGATCTTGGCACACCAGCTTGAGTCATCACCAACTCTATATCCTTGGGATCTACACCTGTCTCATCAACATCCTCGTCATCTTGGGCAGCAATACCAGAGGATTCAGGCTTCAATCCCGCATTGTTCAAATTAGGGGCCTTGAATTGCTCTGCAGCCTGAGTTTGTAGCTGTGAGCTCAAGTCTTCAATCTTGGCTTCTCCGAATATAATGTATGTGTCAGAAGTTGGGCTCTTGAAAACGTCTGGTTTTGAGATAACAAACAGGATCTGAACAAACAGAAGACCCAAATTACAATTTTGACCAATACGAAACAGATGAGATAATAAATAGATATGTCAAATGCTAACATTCTTGCTCTTCTTGACTGTCACACGACTGACACCTGTGACAGGTTTCATTCCAAGTTTAAGCATTGCCTTTCGACTCTTTTTTTCACTTCTGGTCTGCTTAGACCTACCAGATACATCACCTTCATGACCTGCAATAGAAAACAATTTTCTCTACGTTGTTGAATTGCATCCATCATTATAGCTTCAATACATGTTAGAAAAATATAAATTAAAGTAGGTGTTAAGTCAGTTGTACAGAACAAAGACTCATTCCAATCTAAATACTTTTTCACTTTTCCAATCTAAATACTTTTTCACTTTTATTCTAACATAGATTAAACTAGCCCATTAATTTCACCGGACACATTTACAAAGCTAGCATGACTTATATACACTCAACTCATTTACAGGTATAACTTGAAGCTAGCATTACTTACATTCTCAACTCATTAACAGATATAACTTATTATAGGTGAACAAAACTAAAATTCCACACATTAAACTTTTTAATAATTGCAGATTTGGTTATTGGTGCAAATATGGTACTTTTTAAAGGGAAAAACTGGACAACATTTTCTATCCCTAATCAGTTTCAAATCATTTCTATCCCTAATCTAAACTACATGAAACCTACATGATTTCTTACATTCAGTCCACTTAGATTGATTAGTCTATAATATTGTTGAATGGACATTCTAATACTACTTAATGATTTTTTTCATCTGTTTTAAGATAATTAACTGTGCATCGCACAGGTACCAACACTTGTAATATTAAAAACAAGGCTTCAAATTAAAAAAAAAAAAGTTGAAACAAGTTTACCAAAAACTTCAAAAGCCAATATCTTACTTCTAAAAAAATAACACTGGGTCAATTATAAATAGGGGGTGGGTGTTGAGTCAAATTTATCTTATTGACCATACACATTTTATTTACTTTAAACCAATTCCACCATGACTGCTCAGTTGATCATATTTGCCAGCTTACCTTCAGCATTGTCATCTTTGTCATCATCTTCATCATCGTCATCATCTTCCTCATCATCATCATCATCCTCAACTACAGGCTCATCGTGCTGCAAAAGATATTACTCAGAAAGATTAAAAATACTTGTACCAAAAAAAAAAGATTAAAAATACTAGAAAACATCAAATATGGAGTATAGATAAAAGCTATTCTGCAGCTACATTTTAACTAACACTTAGTTAACAGTAATAATAACAAAACAAGTAGCTCTAACAATCAACTTTCAATTTTCAAATCAGAAGTCAAATCGGATTCTTCATTGTTCTCTAAAGATTGAGTTGTTCTTCTATGTTCGACTAAAAAAATCACACACAATCTATGTACAAATTGCTAGAAAAGATAAATCCTCATAAACCATTAACATTGGACGAATCGAACCCACTCTTGCAATTTCCGCTCTCTTAAATCTCACTTTCAGTAGCACTAATCGAACCTCTAATGAACAATCAAAGAGTCAACAAAGCCGGCACATAAAACCTCAATGTTCTCACATAAAGCACAAAACAAAACCATAAATCATTAAACCACAATAAAGAAAACCCCTAAAACATTTAATAAAATCAAACTCGACCAAATTAATTGCTAAACCCAATTAATTCTGAAACACATGAAAATTAAAATTTAAATCGACAAGAGTTAGGATTGAAGTGGAATACATGGATCTTTTGCTGTTCGAGATGTGCCGCGAGAAGCTCCTCTTGTGTCTGAGCAGTCATGGTGATTCGGGTTGGGTGTAACAGACGGATTTGTGGTTCACTAGATACAACAACAAGAACACGACCAACAACGTTAAAACCCTAGAACTAAGCTTTTATAAAGACTCATTTCGGGTTGACCCGACTAGAACCCGTTGCTTACGGTTCCCGTCCCTTTCTTTCGGTGCGGTTCGTACGGTAGGATGCCACATCACTTACCACACGCCACGTCAAATTACACAAAAGAAAACCTTGTTCCAAATTTCCAATGCCCAGTAGGGGTGTTCATCAACTGATCCGGACCGCAAAAAACCGCTTAACCGATCCAAAGAAAACCGAAACCGATTAAACCGAAAACCGAAAAAACCGAAACCGTAAAAAAACCGCATTTCATATGCGGTTCGGATCGGTTTTCGGTTCCACCTATGAGAACCGAACCGATCTGCAGGTTTTATGTTTTAATATTTTCATTTCATTTAGTCACAACCTCTTTCACTTATTTTTTATTAGTTTGTTTAATTTGGTCTCTATATTTTATTTTGTAATTTTGTTTAAAGTATATGATAACACTTATTTTTTAAAAATTTGTCCGAGTTAGAGGAAGAATAAGAAGACTAAAATCTTGACTCAGATTTTTAATATTTCAATTGTTTTACATTGAATCTTATTTAAATAATACTTTATTTATTTTATGTTTAAATTTAAATTATTGAAAATTTGTCTTATTTTACTTATTAATGATTTTTCTATAGTTGAGAACTTAAAATATTCTTTGTATTGTTATAATTATAATATTTATTTGATTTTATAAAAAATATAAAATGAGGAAAAAACCGCATAAACCGATCCAATCCGAACCGCACTTGATCGGATCGGATCGGATGGTGCCATTCATTTCAACCGAACCGAACCGAACCGCAATTTAATAAAGTGATCGGATCAGATGATATTTTGTCATAAAACCGAACCGATCCGGACCGCGAACACCCCTAATGCCCAGCAGGTGTCTCTCTTTAAAATTTGAAATGTTTTTCAGTTTATATTCTAACATATATTTTAATTTATATCTTTAATAAATATACAAAATAAACATCAAAGAACTAAAAAATTTTATTTATTATTCATTTGAAAAATTTTATTATTACAATTCAAATTTTTTAATAAAAATTATAACTAAATAATAATGATTTATTTGGTATACCTTTTATAAATACAAAAATTTAATTTTTAAAATGATTTAACGTACAATCTTCAAATTTTTAGAAATGATTTTTTATTATAATAAGAAACCAAAAAGTTTAAAATTATCATCTCTCTATGTGTTGTATGTGGTGTATGGTATGTACGTGAGAAAGATAAAGTTACATATATGTAATTTTAACCAATTATGATGCTCTTATAAAGTCATAATTTGACGACTATAGTAATAAATTAAAAATATTACAAACCAAAAAGTTTGTGTGTGTTGTGTGTACATGTGTGTGTTTGTGTAAGAAATAGTTATATATACCTAACTTTAACCAATCGTTATGCTCTTATTAAGCATAATTTGATGATTACAATAATAAACCAAAAAGAGTACAAACCGAAAAGTTTATGTGTGTTTGAGTAAGAGAGAGAAAGTTATATATGTGTAACTTTAACCAATTGATACATTCTTATTAAGTCATAATTTGACTATTGTAATAATAAACAAGAAAGTGTGTGTATGTGAGAGAGATAAAGTTACATATGTGTAACTTAAACTGAATGTTATGCTTGTATTAAATCATAATTTCACGATTGAAATAATAAACCAAAAAATTTCTCTCTCTCCCATACGTGTGTATGAGATAATGTTACATATGTGTAACTTTAACGTTTGTGTGTATGTGTGTGTGAGAGATATATAAAATTACAAATATGTTACTTTAAATAATTGTTACATTTTTATTAAGTCATAATTTGACAATTGTAATAATAAACCAAAAGGTTTGTGAGAGAGTTAAAGTCACATATATGTAACTTTAAGTTTGTGTGAGTGAAAGAGAGTTACATATTATAACTTTTACCAATTGTTACACTCTTATTAAGTCATAATTTGACGATTGTATTTATAATTTAACTATTAAATTATAATTATACACCTAGACTAACTGTATGTATTTCTTTTTAAAAAGTTAAACAATCAAAAAAATATAATTCAATAGCTCTTACCTTTATATATTTTCAAAAGTATATATATTACATTAATTTTGTTAGATGTAAAAAAAATATCAAATAATTTTGTAGAAACTTTGAATCAAAGAGTGTGTTTTGAGAGGAAAAAATTATCTAATTTTATGCATTGTACAAGTTACTAATTAGTTATATGCAATTAGATGAATCAAGATAGGGGTGAGCACAAGTCAGTTTAGATTTGAGAGAAAAATAAATCTAAATCAATTAAAGTAATTTGTTTGGCTTGGGGTTAAATTCGTGTTATTTTAAATCAAAGCAAACGAATACTACTAATATTGGGTTTGTTTGGAGTGAACATATATATTTTTAAAAAGCTGTTAATTAGAATTATGAAAAGTTCATGAGTATGTCATATAAAATTATTTCAATTTATTATCAAAATAAATTAAAGAATCTAAATTTAGAATACAAAATAAAAATATTCATTAGAAAAGAAGTTATATCAAATCTTCAAAAATAAAAAAAAAACGGTAAAATCTAATGATAGATTTGGTTCGGATTTGTTTAATTTCATAAATCAAACATTCAATAACCAAACCAATTAAAGTCAAATTTGATCGGTTTGGATCATTGAATTCATCGAATCAATCTGATCCAATGTTCATCCCTATATCAAGTGTATGAAGTTGTTGATAAAACAATTTATTAAAAAAAGATTTCTAGGACCACAGGTCCCTCACTGTTGTCTAGTTAATATTACATTGTCATATATTTATCTCATCATTGCTCAAAAGGGATCCTATTCACTTCATCAATGTCATCTATTTGATTGTTTTGGAACATATATGAAATAAAATTGATTAGTCTTCGATATAATTCAGTAAATGATCAATCCTTTCCTGAGATATTGATTCAATAGGAATCCAGTGTATGTGTATGCCCTAAGGGGATCCTAGGACTTCAAGTATGATTTGTGTTTTACGTATTTTTCGAATCCAGTAAGTAATCAAGTCTGATATATGCGCATGGGGCAGGATATGGTGTCTTCCTACATATGATTCTGATACTTGTGTTGTTATCAATCAATGCAAAGTTTCAATTTGAATCCAGTGTTGGGTAGAGGGGGGATTCGGATGAAGAGAAGATAGAAAAGTATCATTTCTCCCATTCGATAATGTCATGAAGTGGAACGAAAGTGTTCAAATCCAATACGAGGCCTAGGCGAATATTGCTATATCTCTATTCTACCCCTAATGTTATCCTACATTTCCAAAATATTAGCTAAACATGATCTAATTTTTAACTTGGATTACAGAATTTAACGAGTTCAATGTTGAATCTCACCACTAAAATCTCACGCGTAATCAAAGACATTGAGAACTGTGGGAAAAAATTTGTGTTCCGTTGACCCGTATATAATTTATAATGTAGACTCAATTCCTGCAAAAGTATTCCAATACAAGAGATGCAAGAATATCTATCCTCAACGAATACTGCGGATAATCCTATCCGTTGGTTAGTGTGGTGCATGTAAGGTTTTTCTCTAACTAGGTGAATATGTCATGTTTTCTAAAGTTCCATGTATCATGCATGGCTATTTGTCCCATCAAAAATGTGGCTACACATTGACAAATCCCACAGGGATCTAAATTAAGCGAACAATCAGAATTCATTATATTCCAAACGTGAACTAGCCAAATATCATCATTCATTTCAGGGGAAAAGGAGGATTATATATAATTCAGCCGAGAATCAACCAACCTACAGCCTGAGGGTAAAAGCTAAACTAAGTGGTCTTCACCAGCCGCCAGAATTTCCACCCCATCCATCTTTCTTGGGGGCAGTTCCCCAGCCAGAGCTACCACGTTCACCGTCACTTGGACCAGCACCACCACTTCCATGTCCCCAGCCACCATTGTCATTGTTACTAGTTCCACCTCCCCCCCAACCACTGCCGCCTCCACCAGTTCCACCCCAACCACCAGGAAAAGCTTCCCTTCCAGGAGAATTTTGAACCTTGGCCCCTGGAAAATTGCTTAGACCATCATCAGCATCTTTATTAGCAGAACCCCATCTGCCTCCATAACCTGAGTCATGCCTTTCATTATTGGAGTTGTGTCCTCTATCATTGTAAGAACCTCTACCACGCCCACGCCCGCGTCCATATGGCCGAGGCACTCCACTGGGATGTTCATCACGATTCCCATTGTTCCGATAATCACCACGTCCTGTAGAACAAAAGAAAAACAAAAGCATGTCACCATGTTTCACCACACAAGCATTGGATGACAACAGAAAGAATCAAACAGAATAAAGGGAAGGGAAACCAATAAGCATTTAACAGCAGAAGATGACTCATCATCACTACATGTGAATGAGCATGGAAGTGTGTGCATATTTAATCAGAGCCGTAGGTAGCTACCAGATGATATCTATCCATGGGAAAATAATTAAACTAAAATCATTTGACCCAGCAAAAGAACATACACAAGCTAAGTAACCAGACCTAAATAATTAATTAGCTCAACACCCAACTAGTTGTTCCAAGAAGAAAATTTTACAACTTGTGAACTATAGCTGAATTCAAAATTAAATCAACATACCTGTCCTGGAACCAGGAGTAGAAGACCGGTCCCTGTCATAAGAGTGACTTCTCCAGCCACCTTCATTGTTTGAACCACCCCAGCTACCACTACCCACAGATCCCCCTGATGAGCCACCAGCTGCAGGGCTACGCATCGGTACCATAGCGGCAACAGATCTGATGGAGGGGGCTGAATCATGTTGGGGATCATCAATATGCCTCTGAAAATATGCCACAAGCCTATCAATGTCCTCAAACATCCTTTTCCGGAACCTGAATCCTTTTGGGTAAAGGCCAATGTACTCATGGTGTGGATTTGTACTCCTTATATAAGTTAATATAAATGTGCCAGGATGTTCATGGGAGATGCCAAAACTGTAGACTATGCGCATAGGATACTCAGCTTTCTCAACTCTCAATAGTTCATCAACTTCTGCTTTAGTACCCTTTCGAAACTTGCGATAGTTTAACATTGCCTTTAGGTGACTCACCAAAGGATCAACATACCGGTCCATAACCTAAGCAACAACCCATAGGAAAAATTAAGTCAAGTCACAGCTTGCAAGCAATGAATCCACAAAATCAGTGAGAATTACCTCATCCAAGTCCTCGAAAGTATCCTCTCCAATTTTCAGTGTCTTCCCAATTCGGAGTAAGCTTGTGATGTCCTTGTGTTCCTTCCCACCTTCAACTATATCCTTGTGGGCATATACCCCATCATGAATTTTAAGAGTCAAAGTAAGATATGAAGGTCCACGTGAACTAGGACGGATAATACTTTCTCCAGGATCTTTGTCAGACAAGAACTGCATAAAGATAGAGGCAAAGATAAGCTTGCACATTACTAATAATTAAATCCTTACTTAAGGAAAAAAACTTATTTTTTTAAAATTTCAATGATTTTTTTAAAATTTCAATGAATACTTGCACAGAAGATGGTGTTTGACATAATATTTGGTATTTTGGTTCAAGAGAAATGGAGGGGAGAAGGGATTTTGCTTTCATGTTCAGGCCAAGTCCTTAGGTGAGAAGGGGATTTAAAATTTTTAATCAAATAGCATGTTTGGCTCAACAATTTTGGAGGAAAATGAATGTTATTTGGAGAGATGTGTGGAGGATTTTGGAAGGGAGAACATTTCCACAACCCCAAGGAAAAAAACTTATTTTTTTAAAATTTCAATGAATACTTGCACAGAAGATGGTGTTTGACATAATATTTGGTATTTTGGTTCAAGAGAAATGGAGGGGAGAAGGGATTTTGCTTTCATGTTCAGGCCAAGTCCTTAGGTGAGAAGGGGATTTTAAATTTTTAATCAAATAGCATGTTTTTGGCTCAACAATTTTGGAGGAAAATGAATGTTATTTGGAGAGATGTGTGGAGGATTTTGGAAGGGAGAACATTTCCACAACCCTCCCCCCCCCCCCCCCCCCCAACCAAAAAAACAAAAATTAAAAATTTCCAAATCCCTTACCCTCTTTGAACCAAACAGATCCTTATAGATCACCAAATTCCAAATCTCTCATACAGAGATCCACACAAACATAAAGAACTAAACCTCCAATTGATTTATTTGAATCTACAAAATCTAAGCACCAAAGTTCAAACAAGTGAAATTCATTATTTCAGGGAATAGTTCAGAACTAAACCTCCAATTGATTTATTCTTCAAAACAAGAAGCAACGAATAGACAATAGAATAAAATGAGCATGGAAATATAACTATGGAACCATCAATGAAAGCATACAGTTAATTTGCAGTGAGAGGTAACAGCATAATAGAATGCTAAGGTCCTGGATAGCATCTGTATGCATCTACTCAATTCCATAAATAGGTTGGATATGGTCGGTCACATCCAGGCCACTTTTACATACAAACAATACCAACTCAACCAATTGAAGTCCAGGAGTCAATCATCAATAAAATAAATTTCTTCTCGCCAAGTATTCAGTTCTAAATTCCAAGAAATGCAGAGATGTACATACACAGGGAACTAAGATAATTTCACAATTTTGGAAATCTTCAATTCAAGACTTTTTAAGAAAAAAAATCAATGAAGCACAAATCAACATTAAAATACTCATTAACAAACCTCCATTGCTTCATCAGCTGTTATGTTCTGAAAGCGTGGATGAACAATCATCCTTGGCTTGAAATGCTTCTTTGCAAGCTCCTTTTCTTTCCGAGCTTTGTCTTGCTCACTTTGTAAACAGCTGCGATCCTCATGGTAATATGGGTCAAGATCACGGGTATTTTGTAACCGGTTACTTCTCATTTCACTATCCTTACAAACAAGGAAGACTTGATACCTATTCTTTTGGATTGATTTGATTTTACAAGTGAGCATGTCACCTTCATTTAGCCTATCAGATAATTCAATTATATCTCTCCAGTCATCTGTATAGTCTTCTTTCATGAGAATTCCAGTCATTCCAGATTCAAGCCCACATATTGCTTTCTGGGCCTGCACTCTGCGCACTGTGACTTGGACAATTTTGCCTTCAGCAAGGGTCTCTTCAGTCTCACCTGAAATCATATAGAACTCCTCATCCTGACTTGGTTCTTCATATTGCTTACGCCAATCCTGGAAACCTTGAATCAATTCTCTTTTTATGTCATAGAAAGTTTGTATTTTGTTCTGTCGTTTTTTCTCAGAAGCATATTCCTCAACATCAAGGTTTTTCAAATAACTAGGTCGGTTTCTGACATGCTCTATGGCCAACTCCAGCGCCTCTTCATCATCATTTGCATCACCTGTGCCATCTTCTTCATAGACATCTTTGGCCAAATCTTGAGCAAGAATATAAGATTCAGGATGAATTCTTGTATCATCCAACAAATCAATAAATTGGCTGCTGCTAGCAGCCAACCCACATCGTCGGACACGCAAGAAACCAACTGCATTGACAAACACCTTTTTACCAAGTTTATGCTCTGTCAAAAAGTCCTTCCGAGTAAAAATTGCACCAGCTCTTACCAGGGATCTTTGCAAAGATGCAGCCTTCCGTGGACCAAGCCCAGAAATAAATTGTAATGGAGCAAATAACCACTCATGACTTATTGCTAAATTAATATCTAAGCCGACCTGGTTGGTCACTTCTACCATAACCTGCTCAACCATTGCAAATTTATCATCTGGGTTGACAAAGCTCTCCAAAGGACTTAGTTTCCATGACAATATTTCTTTCCTGGGTCCACATAATGTCGCAACCATCGCCAGTGGGTTCTGGAGATATCGACCAAGAGCAACAGCCCGCCTCACTATACCTATCAGCAAGAAAAATAGATCTCATAACATTTAACAAATGAAAAAAACATGAATTTGGAATTCTTTAAAAGAGAGGTGGAAGCAAACACCCAAAGCAATATTAACCTTGCTGCGAAGGAAGTTGTTCAGAGGAAATCCGAGAATTTTCGTAAAGACGGGGAAGAGACTCATCTCCATACACAATGCTTAGCCCATCCATTTCATGCCCAACATCTCTAGGATTTTCCTCCACCATCTTAAAAATGACCTAATAAAAATAGGCAATCACAGGTAAGACCCACCATATAAAACATGTTTTCCCACCAGGTGGGGGGACAATATATGAATCAAAAAATTGGCAAAAAAAAAAAGAATTGATGATGAGTTCAGACAATTTATTACAGCTTAATTGTAACTATCATCCATCAACTTAACCAATAGGTGTTGAGGATGACAATTTGGACATGGTTGCATAATTATTTCTTACTAATCCAAAAATTCATTCCACAACAATGCAGGAGTTTTCTGTGGTCACAGTAAGATGCTAAGGATGTTCAAACAGTGCACATCAGGTAAAATATGGGTGTATTAAAAACAAATGAAACTACTGAGAGTATATTTGGCCGGAGGGAACAGAATGAGAATAAATCACTCTCACAGGGATAGGTTATCACAAAGGTGATAAATCTTAGAATCCATTTCATCAAAATACAGGGCACAAACATAGAACCAGGATTCAAACCTCATATATATCTTCCTTCAAACGGGTGCAGGATAAGTTAACCGCTCCTAAAACAACAACATGTGGTTGGTGATCTGTCATAAACTTTAATACACGTTCCTGATCATTCTTCTTCCGTTGTTGGTCATTAACATTCTGTGACCTTAAAGTAAGGGACCCAGTGTAGAGAACATCTAGCACTTCTCCTGATGAATCTAACATTACAAAAGTTGTCTGTGGCTTTCCAGGGCCCCAACAGCAAGCCATAACCCTAGGAGCAGCCTCATCATCTGATCCAAGATCATTTTCCTTCTGTTGATAAGGTCCCACAGAAACCTTATTCCACAAGGCCTTCCCATACTCCATAAGTAACCAATTCTTTGCTTTACTCACCAAGACACCTCTAGCCTCTTTCTCCATAGATGGTAAAAGGAATCGAAAAATTGCATCATGCAATACCAACTTCCTCTGTTCGTTCCACAGTTGAGCAGATCTGCTAACACTGTCACTAATATAATACTCATTGAATTGGTCTATTAACTTGTTAAGATACTCTTCAGGTAGTTTAATAGTGACTTGAATGAGCTTCTCCTCTTCTGCCTTCTGTATAAGGAGCCACTGTACATCTTCAAATTTCGTCAAAGGCTTCTCACGCAGCCACTTCACTCCAGCAAACTGATGGAAAGAATCTATTCTTGTATTTCCATCAGAAGTAGGACAAGTTGTCACCACAGCATGATCAAGAAAGTGGCTACGAACATGTTTCCTAATGCTAGGCTCACAACTTATCTCAACAGCTGCCTGGAACAAACAACCCATAGAATCAAACAATGGCTGCCTTATTATAATTATGAACAAAGTTGAGATACATACCATGTGCCTAGCACATTTAAGTACTTCTTCAGGGGTATTATACATAGTGCATGTAAAGTTAGAAGCCATCTCTTCTGGTGTTTCCTTTGGATCTTCCAACTCATGCTACAAGAGAGGGCATGGAAAACACAGCCTTTAGTTTAGAAATCAAACCAAACAGCAGCTTCAAATCTAGGCCTACTTACCAGCTTAACTAGGGATAGACATGATCCAAGTTGCTCAGAACTACACCCAAACCTGCTTGCAACCTCCCATAGACCTGCCTTACTGAAAGTGTTATACATTGACTTCCTTTTTGGCCTCTTGTATTGCCCTTCATCAACACCAACTTCACCTGGTGGGAAATGCAAGTTGAACTTGGAGTCAACGTCATCAACCTCCCTCTCAGATTCTGCTTCCTTCAGCGATCTCATAACTGATTCAAACAATTGACGATTCAAGTTGAGTCTTGTTTCATCATAAACACGGCGTGACTCTTCTTCAAACCGTTTACTATAGTATGATTGGAGGGCACTCTTGCGCTTCTGAAGAAGCAACCACTTTTTGTCCAAGTCCTGAAGAGCCCAAAGTACCTAAACAATGCATAATGAATTTATTAGGAGAATTTTAATTACATAACCAATAATATCATAGCAGTCAATCCCAAATAGCGGAGCATGGCGACCAACCCCAAAACTGGGATTGCAGCATTGCAAGCAAATCACAGACACTATTTGATTCTATCGCGGGGTAAAACACATAAACATATATCTATGTGTGTGTGTAGAAAATTAAAAAAAAAAATAACTGAAAGCACTCTAAATGCAAAACTGGGATTGCAGCATTGCAAGCAAATCACAGACGCTATTTGATTCTATCGCAGGGTAAAACACATAAACATATATCTATGTGTGTGTGTAGAAAATTAAGAAAAATAACTGAAAACGCTCTAAATGCATAGTAGATAATTGAAATCTAATATTATCCGAATCAAAAGATTCAAAATATGGTCTGAAATGCATAAACTCATAATCAGAACATTCTAAAAATCAGAATTCTGTCTCATAAATCCCTAGGCAGCAGAAAAACTTAAAAACACATAAGCCATATCAACTAAGTATTCTAGAAACAATATTCTTGATCTTCATCTCCAAGGTGTGCCAGAGGGTGCAGTGCCTGTGGGAATCTCCCTGGAGGCAGCAGTGGCTTGCCAGAGCTTGCAGTTGCAGTGCTCACCAGAATTGCCGACAGCAACAAATCACCTCACCAGAGAAGCTGTCTTACTTGCCAGAGAAGAAAGGGGGTTGACGAGGATTGAAACGGTGAGAGAAGAGAAGAGAAAGAAAGGTGGGAGAAGAGAAGTGAAAAGGGTAAATGAAAAACCTAAATTAAAAGAGGGAAAATCAAAATCACTTGTCACCCTTAAAAAACCTCAAAACGACATAGTTTTGGGTGCAAGAGTAAACAGTGACCGCAACAAGCCACAATCCACAGCGACACGTGATACTAGGATCGCGGATGTCACGCCACATTATTAAAATGGACCGGTATCAGAGGAGAATCGCAGGAGAGGGCCGCAACGCACTTTCACAACGCAATCACGGCCGCACCTCCACAATTTAAATGACTATGAATAATATTAATCGGTAATGAACAAACTAGTAACAATTAGAAATCAACAAAATCAATATTAACAGACCTTGTGCCATTTCAGAGTAGGTGTTTTGCTACTCTTATCCCAATTCTCATCATCGATTTCAGTTTGCTCTGGATCTTTCAATAGGCTTAAGCACTCCTCCTTCCGATACATAGCAATAAAAGGAATCTAGAACACAAAAAAAAAATCCAGATTAGGAAAATGAAAGATAAAACTAACACAATAGATGTGAAATTTGTGGAGTAAAAAATACTGACATCTAATTTTTGCACATGATGCAGCTCCAAGAATCTGATAATATCATCCTTGTCAATTGGTAAGTCCTTTTCATTGTGAACCTTCTTGCAAATCCAAGGGACTGCTCCATGTTTGAGTTGACTTACGATCCATTGACTTTCTTCATCAATACTACTTCCATCCAATGGAGGGGTACCAGTACTCTCCTCTGATATCTACAAGAAAAAAAACAATCAAAACAGTTCACCTTACAAGCAAGCACTTCAGTAATCAGGAAATTTTGATTGATGTCTACAGGGATCTCAGAAGACCTGCATTCTCTCTGGAATGTCAAGCTCCTTAATCCGGTCATCCTTCTCTGTCATGTACTTTTCAGAAAGCACAATAGGCTCAAATTCATCTTCAAGTCTAGTCTCTCTAAATTCAGTCATTTCTAGATTTTTCTGGCGATTCAGAATCAACTCCTCAGGATCACCAAATAATTCTTGAGCTTCTTGCAAAGCAGAGGACGAGACTCCCGGTGCCTGCCTGGGTTTCTTTTTCTTTGGCCTCCTCTGCCTATATAGAGTTGCAGGAACAGATCATTAGAACAAATAATAGTAGATCCTCAAAAATATAAAGTGAAAGCACATATTTTTTAAAATACCTCATAGGAGCTCCATTTTCATCAACTTCTTCCTCATCCACAATGAAGTCAGCCATTTCATCATCTTCCCCGATGTCAGCATCCTCCTCCTCCTCTCCTTGCTCCTCCTCTTCGGCAATGTCTTCTAGTGGAGCTCCTGTAATTCACGGAAGGCAAAGTAAGCAAATTATTGGTACACATATGATAAAAATTACTTTTTTTTTTCCTTCAAAACCACATCCCAAAAGAGACAGCTAGAACATTATACTGATTAAATGCCACAAACTTACATTGACACTCCAAAATCCATCTGGACAGACAAATTTTTCATATCTCCACACATGATTGTACAATTTTGTCCTCATTGACATGTATGTAATATGTCAAAGTAACTAAGTGCTGTTTTAGTAAATTTAAATTCAAAAAACATTTTACAGCATTCAAAGTAAAGTCTGTCTTACGAGATTGTTCTTCAGTGAACAATACAATGCCCCAAATTCATTATTCCAAAAGCGATATTTCTGTAATTCATCCAGTTCAAAAAATAAAATTTTACTAACTATCAAGTCTTGTCAATGAAAAACCAAAACTATAAACCAGCAGATCAAAGCATACCTTCATCATCACCAAATAAACTGCGTTTAAGCTTCTCCTCAGCAGTTCGCCCAACTTTACCACTTCCAACAAACTCCTCCTCATCAGATAGCCCAGAGGGCTCCTCAGCATCCCTCCGCCCTTTTTTCAGACGCTTAAACTTTTTGCTCTCCTGATAAATTATAAGCAATAAGTCAACAAAATTTGTATATTATTTACAGTATTTATACACTAAAAATCAGAATTTAAAATATATACAGAAGTCCTAAACCTTCCGCCGATGAATATTGATATTATTGTCCTCGAGCAACTCATAATCATCTTCATCAAGGACATACTCCTCCCTAAAATTAGTTAGAATAAACTCGTCAAATTTTTAGAATCAATGCTGACATTGTGTCACCATTGATGTTAGAAATTTAAAACAAGCACAGACAAAAATATAACCCAACTATTTTACAATACTATTTTACCTTCCTCCAAAGGGACGGAGAAAAAGAACCAAGGAGTAGCACGAAAAAAGGGGAGAAAGGTGGCCAGTGTGCATTACTAAACATTCAAAACAATGAAACACATATCTCTATGTCATTTGAAATACATTTAAACATTTTAAGAGGACACACCAGCTACTTGATGCAAGACTGACTATCAAATGAGTGTATATATACACATACAAATTTAGCTAAGAATACAATGTATATATCATCAAACACTTTTCTCTCTATGTTAAACATACAAGTTCATTAACTTCAACCACATGTAGAGGTACAAAACAGATAAAGGGTAAGAACTGACTTTTTCTTCCTCTTTTTCTTCTTCTGACGCTCCTCATCACTGTCTGCTCTCTCTTCTTCATCCTGCTCCTCTTCATCCTCAATGTCATCCACTATGAATCCATCATTTTCATATTCATCCTGCCCTTCTGAAGTAAGGAGGGAAAGAAGAAAAGCATCAGCAACAATAAAATGACATAAGCTAAAGCAAAATGAAAAAAAAAATCAAAAACAAAGAAAAACAAAGATAAAAGATGCTTAACTCAACTAATAGTTTCATTATAGTGCAAGAGGGACCCAAGGACCAAACATCAAAATGCTAACATCATTTGCACACACAAAAAACAAAAACTCTTTCTAAACAGGAACCACCAAACAGCAGCAAGAAGACCGTCTACCTCAGTTCATACAAAGTACAAACATTGTTTCTTCCAACCCCACGTATTACACCATATACAAAAGATATAGATGATAAAGACTTACAATTCACTAGGCTGACCATAACTCTGTTCTCTCCTCGATAAACATCAAACAATGGAAAAAGATATAAAAATCCACACCCACAAATTCCCACCAACCAAACAGATTTTTACACTGCACATATATCTGAATTTCACGGTCCACCTCTAAACGACATAACTCACCCTAAAAAAATCCAACATAAGCATACCCATGACTATTAATTTCGCCATCTCTCATGAAGACCAATAAAATTGCAAATTTGAGGTTTTATTCCAAACATAAGTCATCAATAACCTTTCAGCATTTACTACAGGCAAGAACTATTACCACCACCAAACACTGCACCACAATCAAACCCTAATTTGAGGGTCGAAACCCTAGTGTTCCAACAACCCCCAAAAAGCCACCGCCACCGCCACGACTAAAGAAATTTAGGGGGGGTGGGGGGGAACGCGAAACAGATAACAAAAAAATAACTTCCAAACAGAGCAAAATTAAGAAACTCGAACGGAATCAAAATCCATACCCTCTTCTTCATCTTCATCTTCGTTGTCCCCATCGCGGCCCTCTTCCAATTCATCCCCGTCAACGGGTTCTCTCTCTTCCTCGTCGAGTTCGACTTCATCTGCACGTATTGAGGAACCAAAGGAAGCGAAAATGTGAGAGACTTGAAAAGAGAAAAAAATGAAAATAACTTAAAGAGGAAATCGACAAGTTTCTAGGGTTCACCTTCGTCGTCTGAGATCACGCCTTTGGGCATGATTAGGGAACAGAAGAGGAGCTACGAAACGCAAAAGGTTAACGAAAACGACAGAGAAAAGAGAAACGGAACGCAGCAATTGTGGTGGAATGCGAACCAAGAGAAGCGAAATGAAAGAGTTGAGTTTGCAAGTGAAGAGGAAGGTGTTTGTGATGTGTATAACTATTTATATATATTATATTTATATTTATATATTTTTGCAAAGAACTTCATCTGGGGTTTTGCTGTCGAATAGTAATACCGGCACGCCGGTTTTGCCCGACCCGTTTGTAAGAACTTGTAAATTTAAAATACTTTTTAAATTGTTTCAACAATTATGTTGAAATGATTAAATATATCTGAGGTGAAAAGGTGATTTTAAAATGATTTATTTTATTTTAATTCTTTAAAATAATTGATTGTTTTGTAATATAATTTTATAATATGGAGTAGGCTAAAGTAGTCATAGAAAGTGTAAAAGTCATAAAATCTGATTCTCCAGTTTTAGTTTTTACACTTTCTATCACTACTTTAGCCTACTCCATATTAAATGGTTTTATGGGAGATCCACATGAGTTTAAAGAAACAGTCTCTGCTCAATTAATAAATCTTAGATGTCCCACTGTGTTAGATTATAGATGGTATAAAGATATTTTCCTATCTAAAGTAACCTTAAGGGAAGATGGGGGAGCAAGTATATGGAAAGAAAAATTTGTATCTGGACTTCCTCGATTATTCTCAGAAAAGGTAAAAATGACTATAAAATGAGATTTTGGAGAAATAGATTATCGATTTTTATCATATGGTCAAATACATAATTGTATAGTAGATACAAGAATACAAGTATGTACTGACTTTAAATTACAGAATAAAATTAAGAAAGAAAGTTCTATAGATAAAAGAGAAGTAGGGACCTTCTGCTCACAATATGGAATAGAGCATATTTTAGCACCTAGTACCGAAAGGAGAAAATCAAGAAGAAAAGAGTCTAAAAGGATAGCAGCCGAACATCCTCGAACCAATTTAAATAGGTCTAGAAACTTCAAGAAACCCTACAAAGCTCCTAAGGTAAAAGAAAGGCAATCATCCCCTAATAATAAAAGCTCAAATGTATGGAATTGGAAAGGAGCTAAAAAGAAAATAACCATAACCTGTTGGAAGTGTGGTAGGAAAAGTCATACAGCCAATAATTATAGGGTACAATAGAAAATAAATGCTTTAGAAATAGATGAAAATATTAAAGAAAATTTAATAAATGTATTAATTCATTCTGAACTTGAAGAAGAGGAAGAAACAGAATCAGAATTAGAAGAAGATCATTTATATCAGTTAGAATAATCTTCCCCCTCTTCGTCAGAAAATGAAGAAGAATTAAATGAATGTCTAGGACCATGAAGTATTAATGTAATAACTAAAGATCAGACTTCTACTTTAATATTTATTAATGATAAGCTTGAAGATTCTCCTCTAAAAACAGAATTTATTTCTCAACTTAATGACTTAGTTTCTAAAGATGAAAGGCATAGAATGCAAGTAGTAGAGCCTATCTAAATGAGAGAGGTGTTTAAAAAATTTAAAACTCCTACATCTCAAGTTTCCATAAAAGATTTACAAGAAGAAATAAAGACATTAAAAAGAGAAATTAATGATTTAAAACAATCTGAAATTGCTCTAGAGTATAGGGTAATTTAGTTAGAGGGAGAAAAACTCTTAAAAACCAAGAAGCCCAAGCTAGCAATTCTCAAACCATAGATTTAGGATATATTAATCTATTAAGCTTAATCACTTCTCACAAATGGTTAGTAGAAGTAACAATAGTGGTATATGATCAAATCTTTAATATGATAGCATTGATAGATTCCGGAGCCGATATAAATTGCATACAAGAGGGATTAATACCTACCCAATACTATGAAAAAACTACTGAAGGAGTAAGTAGCGCAAATGGAACAAAGATGAACATTCAGTATAAGTTGTCAAATGTAAAAATATGTAAAGGAAAAGTTTGCTATAATACCTCATTTGTATTAGTTAAAAATATGACAAACCCCTTAATTTTAGGAACCCTTTTTCTTAACCCTACTCTATCCTTTTAAAGTTACTGAAACAAGAATAGTTTCTAATGCTTTAGGAAAAGAAATATGTTTTAAGTTTATAAAACCTCTGAAAATTAGAGAAATAAATATTTTACAAGAAAAAGCCATTATAGAAATAAATTTAATAAGTAAAAAGACAAAACAAATAAAAATGCTCAATCAAGAAATAAAGTATAAGAGAATAGAAGAACAACTAAAATCTCAAAAAATAGAAGATATTATAGAAAAATTCACATGACTATAGAAAAAGAAATCTGTGAGATTAATCCTATCGCTTTCTGGAATAGAAAAAAAATATGAAATTTCTCTTCCTTATATTGAAGGGTTTGAAGAAACAAAAATACCGACTAAGGCTAGGGCTATCAATATGAATCAACAATACCTAGAATATTGTAAAAAAGAAATTCAAGAATATTTAGATAAAGGATTAGTTAGAACTTCTAAATCTCCTTGGAGTTGTTCAGGGTTCTATGTAATGAACGCCTCCAAACAAGAAAGAGAAGCTCCGAGATTAGTAATAAATTATAAACCGTTAAATAAAGTTTTAAGATGGATAAGATATCCTCTTCCCAATAAAATTGATTTAATTAAAAGATTAAACAAAGCAATGATATTTTCATAATTTGATATGAAATCTAGG
Organism: Clitoria ternatea; assembly: GCA_037962975.1. Classification (NCBI taxonomy): domain Eukaryota; kingdom Viridiplantae; phylum Streptophyta; class Magnoliopsida; order Fabales; family Fabaceae; genus Clitoria; species Clitoria ternatea. Next base: position 152,354,754 of record CM075673.1, read on the forward strand.
TATTATCAAATATCCATAAAAGAAGAAGATAAATATAAGACAACTTTTGTGGTACCTTTTGGGCATTATAAGTGCAATGTTATGCCCCAGGGATTAAAAAATGCCCCAAGCGAGTTTCAAAATATTATGAATGATATTTTTTATCCTTATATGGAATTTTCTATAGTATATCTAGATGATGTACTCATATTTTCAAAAACCATAAACCAACACATTCAACATTTAGAAAAATTTATTAAAATCATAAAAGAAAATGGGTTGGTTGTATCGGCTAAAAAGATTAAACTTTTCTAAACCAAAGTTAGGTTTTTAGGATATGAAATATACCAAGAGACTATCATACCAATTCAAAGTTTGTTAGAATTCACAGATGAATTTCCAGATGAAATTAAAGATAAAAAACAACTTCAAAGATTTTTAGGATGTTTAAACTATATAGCAGAATTTCTACCTAATATTCGTACAATCTGTGCCCCTTTATATAAACGATTGAGAAAAGACGCTCCCCTATGGGATGAAGAAATGACTCAAGTGATAAGAAAAGTTAAGACGTTAATAAAAAGAATTCCCTGCTTAGGAATACCTAACCTGAAAGCTAAATTAATATTAGAAACCGATGCCTCCGAAGCAGGATATGGAGGGATCTTAAAACAAAGATTACCAGGATCTTTTCGAGAACAAATAGTTAGATATTATTATGGGATATGGCATTCAGCTCAGCAAAAATACTCAACTGTTAAAAAGGAAATTCTTTCAATAGTTTTACGCACTTTAAAATTTCAGGATGATTTATTTTTAAAAAGGTTTTTAGTCAGAAATGATTGCAAAGCCGCTCCTTCAGTATTTGAAAAGGATGTTCAGAACTTGATTTCTAAGCATATTTTTACAAGATGGCAATCTTTACTTGCTTGTTTTGATTTTACTATTGAACACATTAAAGGAGAGAAAAATTCACTTCCAGATTATTTAACTCGAGAATTCTTATAGGAGCCTAACCATGACTAGCAAAGATAAGGGAAAAGTTGTAGCCTTAACTAGTGATAGTTACGGCTCTCCTAAGAGAGTGTTACCACTTTCATTTTCCACCTTCAAAATATCCTTAAGTCCTCAAACATCCATCAAAACTTCAACACAAATAGTGAAAAGCTCTCCATTAGGAATACAACCTTCCTTCCCAAATTCCGCACTTATAAGGCCATCAGACCTCACCAAAAAAGCTCCATTCATAAATTCTGATGACTATATTGAGAAATTCCGCACTTATAAGGCCATCAAACCTCACCAAAAAAGCTCCATTCATAAATCTTGATGACTATATTAAGAAACCTATTAAGCTTCCCATTTTATTACCAGATAGAGAAGAACTTCGGCTTAGTCCTAAAGAGGTAGCCCGAGCAAATTTATTTCCAAACCACTTTATCCTTGAATTTGAGGAAAAGAAGCGGGCTTTCTACGAATTCATCTTAGTAGACACTGGGTCTATAGAACTGCAACATCACTTCGATAAAGAACAAGAAAACTTAATCTCTTTTTCGAAGTTCAAAATCTGTAAAGTACTCTTTAAAAAAGATAGGGAAAACACCCCACAGAGCACCGAGAATTCTCTAGAGAATTTCTTCCAAAAAGCTTTAGTTACCATGACTATGTTAAGGCATGACATACTTTTCTTTGGATCAGGCCAGATACTCATTCATGGTTTGTTTGGTTCAAAAGAGGAATATCTTTAAAATTTCCTAGATGGTTCATGAAATGGTTCTATGAACTAAGACCAGTTATAAAGAACTCTTGTCCTGAAGTCCTCAAGAGCTGTCAATACTTTAAATACAATACTACTTTTGTTGAAGGATACCGACTAATTTCATTTGTAGCCAGCCAAGGGATCACCTGGATCTTGTTACGGGAATATTCAACTGTAAATTCAGAAGAACTATTTAAGCTTCAAGTTTTAAGTTGAACCATTAAAGTTAAGTGGTGGGCAAAATTTAATGTCGCTTTAGTATCACCAGAAAAAGTTAAAGAATGGATAAGACTCTGTCAAATTAACACTCCCATTCCCGTCTCACCAACTATTGAGGCCGGAACAACATCCAGCTTTCTAGCTAAGAAACAAAGGATTATGGCAGAACTAGCAGTAGATTCATCTATGAAAGAATGGCAAAAGACCTTAGGAAAGGCAAAAACTCCTTCCTCTGGGTCTGCATCTCCTCCCATAGAAGATGAATTATTTTCCCAAGACATGCTCCAAGGTAATGAAGACATATGCTACGAGATGTATAAATAAGTTAAATTCTCATTTACAATATCGATAAAATGTAAGAATTAAGTCCTTTATCACAATACTTTTAAGTTAATCAGAAGTGTCGACAGTAACACAGTAAAGGCTCCTTTGGATAAGATAAGCAAAGAAAAGATTCGTCAACAATGTGACTAGCTATCTAATTAAAAGCGTCGGCAAGAGATCATCACAGTAAACAAATAAGATCCAGTACAATTATAGATGGCTCTTTCCTCACCCGTTGTATTATAAATAAAAGGTCGAAGTATGGAAGGGGCATTTCTTCTATTCTCTTCTCTCTCTTGTGTTCTTACTTTGTAATAGTTTTCCAAGTCTTTTCTTTTCCTTCTCTCCATCTAGATTACAACCTCCTTGTTATCATTGTACACTTTTCTTTGAATTTGTAAATTATTTGCTTTCAAGATCTTTAATCTTTTAAAATGAATGGTTTACCTTATTATGATAGATATCCTGAAGTTTCTCATAATGAATATCCAGAATTTTATAGTAAGCCTATACATGAGTATAAATTTAAAAAGCAAATAATGATATCCACATGTTCCCATAAGTTTAAGCAAGTAGAAATATTAATGATCTTACAATTTAGATCGATAAATATATTAAATAGACTTGTGTTATATTACAATAGGTTTAATAATATTACAATAATAGATCTTGTAATGTTACAATGAATAATTATAATATTTTTATTGTAATAAATTATTGTGTTTTGAACTGTATATTTTCATCATTTTATAAGATTGGTATTTTCCTATTGAATTTTCTAAAATAAATATATAATTACAAGAAATATTATTAGCAAAAATTATAGTATATAAGTCATCATTTTAATTAATTTTTTAGATGTGAAATTATATTATAATAAATATTTTCGATCAAAAATATATTATTTATTTTATAATAAATTTTTTGAAGTTCTTTCATTATATAATATAGATATGTTCATTACATAATAAACTTATGCGTAGCATTGTAGTCACTGTAGTGATAGGATTGAGCTTTTTTTACTAAATGTTTTAATATTTTATACCGTAAATAAATATTTTTAATGAATATATATATAGTATAATAAATATTTATGATATCCTATTTTAAGAATCATATAATATTATTATTTAATCACTATACAAAACAAATTAGTATTATTTTATAAAGTAAATTCCATAATTAGTCCATGAGATTGTATAAGGTAAAATAATTTAGACTCTGTTCAAGATGGTTTTTGGTTTTTATTTTAAAAAATTTTAAAAATTAAAACATGTTTTTGGTGTTTAGTTCCAAGTTTTAATTTATATGGTTTTGAATTTTAAAAAGTTATTCTAGAATTTTTATAATTATAATTAAAACTATTTTATACATAAATAACAATAATAATATAATAATATTAATAGCAATAATAAATATTATATAATGATAATGGTATTGGTGGCAGCAATGATGATGATGGTTGTTGTGACGATGATGGTGGTTGTGGAAGAGGGTGTGGTGATGGTGGAAATAACGATTGGGGTGGTGGTGACATCAATGGCGATGGTAGTAGGGTGATGGTGGTCGTGACGGTAACGATGGTGACAATGGTGATGATGTATGAAGGAGTGATAACGATAGTGGTAGTGATGGTGGCAGTGACACTAGTAGTGATGGTGGGAGTGGCACTGGTAGTGGTGGTGGTGGAAAATGAGTGTTATAAATTTATAACACTAAAAATGGAAAACACTAAACTATTTTTTCTTGTTTTGAAAAATGACTAAAAATCATTTTGAAAATAAGTAAAAACTTATAATTTTTATCGAACAAGTTTTGTTTTCAAATTCATTTTTAAAAACAAAAAATCAGAAACTCACAACCACCCTGAATAAGCCTCAATTAGTCCTTAAAATTTTGAAAATTTTACTATAATACCTGACTCTACAAGCGTTTAATTTAGTTATTTAGGTATAATACGATAATAAAAAATATTGTAGAATAATTAAAATGGATGAATTTTTTATTAAACAAAAAACTGACTTAATGTTTTAAAAATACTAGTAAAGTATTCATGCATTCGCATGGATAAATGTGATGTCATGGTGAATGTTTCTCGTGCTACGCACTATATATAAATTATTTTTAAAATTTTTTATTCTAAAATAGTAGTAAGATCATAGTAGTTTAATGTAAAGTGATGGGGAAAACCAAAAAAATATTAAAATCAATAGAAATATAAAGTATTGTAAAAATATAATCCAAATTATTAATAGAATTACTAACATTTTTCAATAATTTGATGTGATAGTCGATGAATTATAGCTTTGATTATCTTTTTTATAAATCATTGTCGTTATACTACAATAAATATATATATATATATATATATATATAATAAATTTAGTAAGCATTAATGAATATATGAAATGTAATGAATCACAAAGATATTAATTTACCTTGGAATAGAAAGCATGTATTAATGGATTTAAGATTAAAAATAAAATAGAATCTCTAAAGAGATATAAAGTATAAAGTATATAGTATATGTGAAGTACCTTAGATTTCATTATATCTCATATACATGAAACCTGAGTATTTAATTTCAATTTACATCTATAACAACTTAAAAAATGGAAGTTTAAAACTAAAAGGTCAATATATATGAAGTTTTGTTCCATATTACAAAAGAGAAACCAATGACTTACTACCTTAAAACAAAAGTAACCAAAAAAGAAAGATAATTCCCAAAGCTCTTTAAAGATTGTTAATCTCTTGAGTTATTCACCTGAAAACATTATAATCATGAGATATCCAATACATACATCTCAGTAATCCTATGTTAAGAAAAACAATTAAACATGGTATTTTCAACTAACTGATGGAAAACATTTTCTTTTCTTTTCCCTAAAAGTAGACATTAATCAAATATCTAGTAGTATGTACAAGCAAGGTTATAGTTCACATTGAGATTAACATAACATGAGTCTAATGATTGAATCACATTGTTAGTCTTTTATGTGATGGCCACAACACCTAAAAAAGTAAGCTCACATAGTTTGTGGAAACGTCCCCCGACTTGAACACTGAAAACTACCCCTACCCCACAAGGTCTGACTTGAAAATCTCATGACATTGATGCAACCACACTTGACACTACAAGGCCTTTACTGATTCCCTTGTGGTGTCAATATGAGTTTTCTGTTAAGTTTTTAGAGTTCTTATTGATGTATATCTCATAACTATGCAACACACGACATGTGAATTCAAGCAACTCAAAGAAAGAACAAAGGAACTCATTCATAGAAGCATATGTAAGAAAAAGAAAAGAAAAACAAGAATTGGGCAAATAGGGGGCCACCGCTCAATAAACTAAGCATATTTCATTCAATACCTAATGAAATTTCATGATCTTTATCTTGTTAGAAAGTTAACAAATAGAGGAACAATTTCCATGTTTGTGGTCAAACTTAATTCAAAACAACACATGATCAAAAATAAGTATTTTTATTCTACCAGTGTTAGGAGAAAACATTCTTGGACAGTTTTAGTATTTGGAGCACATCTAGGGCTACAAACCTCCTTTAACATGAAACCAATTCTCAAATTTCAACAACTCAATTATATAAAACTTTCATGAAGACAATAGACATTGATTTTGCTTAGATAAATCCCAGTTTTGAAAACAACAAGCTGACTCACAAGAAATTTTTCAGCAAAAACATACTTGAGTATTTTGAGCATATCTTGAGCTACAAAGGTTCTTTTTAAGTGAGACTAGTCCCATAAGCTCAAATACCTACAACTTTTCTATAGACACAAAAACCCATTTCCTGCTTTAACGATACCCTATTGACAAAAAATGTAAGGAATAAAAATATGATCGCAAGACTCTTCAAGAGTTGAACATCAATTCTTTCAACCACAACAAAATTCTACCAAAGTGACAATAATTTCTCATCAATCTAGCACCAAAATCATGTCATCATCAGATGAAAAAACACAACTTAACATTACCAATACCTTCCCAAACAATCACAACGTAATTTTGTCAATTTATTTAAACAAGTCCAACACGGCATCACCATTTCATTACAACCAAAATATTAATTTCCATCTATCATTATAAAGCATACTCATATGCCTTAATTTCTTTAATAATACACAAGTCCACCATAAAATGCATACCCATTATACCAATTACATAAATTACCAAATTCAACTACTAATAACAATAATTACACTTCAATTTCTCAATTACATTTACCAACATCACCAATTTACCATTTTACTACAAAACCTAGGAAATTCAGGAAAGGAAAAAGGGTTACCATAAATCTTTGTTGTTCCCTCACTCAAAACCTTAGTCAAGTTAGATTTTCCCTTTTGAAGACCTCTCCACCATATATCTTACCCTTGGTTCCTTTCTTCTCTAAACTACTTCTTGGCCTAAACATTGAAAGCCGTAAAAAATCCAAATTATTGAAAATCATGAAAGAGAATGAGAGGAAGCATTTGCATGGGTTAATTGGTGGAGGGATGTTGGGATTGTAAGGAAGTGAAAGGGATAAAGGGAGAAGAATGTGTAATATGTGTATGCGTGAGTGTGTGTGTGTGTTGTGTTAGGTGGTGTAAGTAAAGAGGGTGAATGAGTATGTTTTAGGTGATGTTAGGGTAGGGTGAGGTACATGATACTTAAGATGAGGTGTCAAATTTGAAGGGATTTACAATTGAGTCCCTACAAGATTTGCAAATAAAAAAACTAAAAATGAATGTTACAATATGAATTAAATCATGTGAACTAAATATTATTATCTATATATTATACAAAGTAACAACTTCTAAGCCTGAAAAGTATTTGTTCCATTAGATTAGATCTTTCCATAACAATCTCAATTGTCAGATCTTTGATAAACAGTAATAAATATCATTTATCGAAATTTCCATTAAGACATTCTCAATTGTCAAATTTCATTTATTAGATCCGATCTTATATATTTTCCCTAATTATATTGAATTGTTTATTTTTTCCTCCACTACATTTAGTCATTCCCAGTTACCCTTCTCTGCATAAATGAGATATTTATTTTGTGGTTTTGCATTCATGATACATTTTCATATTATTTTTCTACAATACACACTCTCTAATCATCATTCTATCACTTCACCGTCATTGGTCAAAACTCTTGTGTGTCCATCTCTCAACATTACACCTTTGCATACTAGATCACATCATCCTCTACAGTATAAATACATACTTATATATCCATTAAGCATATCATGTGAATGTCATAATCTTTTTATTTATATTTAATTTGATTACAATTTATAATTGTAAATTTAACTAATATATGTTAATGTCTCCTTGATTCAATTGTCACATGTTGTGATTAAATTTTTTCCTTTTAAAAATCAGCTTGAAACTATAACACACGAATTAATATCATTGTGCCTTTTATATTATTTCAGTTAGGACTGTTTCATATTATTCGCTCTACCCCTTCCCTATTTTATTTCCTCTTCTCTAGTGTGTTTAATTCTCACTCTTTCTTTCTGTGCATTTTTCCTTATCCTTTTCTTCTTGGAAATAGGATCTTGGATCTCCAAGGTCTTCAATTTTGATCACTCCTTATTCCATGGTATGGATTACAAATAGTTTTGGTAAATTGTTCTAGGTAAGGTTTTGTTTTTTAAATAATCAATGTGTTTAGAGATTGTGAATGGTGAATAGTCAGTTGAAAAAGGAGATGATAAAGAGTGATTTTTTTCCAACTAAATGGATTTAACTATGGAACTTCAATGATTAGTGTAATTGATATTTTCCCCCAGTATTGCAACCCTTAAAATCTACACAAATACAACATGGGTTGTGACACAGAGATTACACTCACTATCAATACGTTCTTTCCTTTTTTTTTATTTATCATTACTAACTTGGTGTCAAATAACAATTTATCTATAGGTATTTCAAATCAATGGTTTTTTTATGGTTTTTTTATATTTTTGACTTAACAATCAAAAGTTGTGTTAAAGGTCTATAATGCTTTTAACATATGAACAAATGAAATAAAATTTTCATCTTATTTTCATGTATGTTATATTTTGATTTGTTTTATTTTTTCTTCTAATTTTAAAAAATAGAATTAGTATTGGACTTGGGTGCATTGATCAATCTTGCTTAGGTAAATAATTGATTAATATATTTATTTAATTTTCCCCATCATGTTATAAAATTTGTGTATATACTTATAAATTGATAAATACTCATTGTTTGTGTTTTCAAGATATTATTTAGCCACTTGAATTAAATATATATTGTATGTTTGTTTGAGGAATATATATACATATATATTGAATATTTAGATGGTTGATTATACGATGTTTAAAAATCTTATAATATTTTATATTTTTACCCTAATGAGATAAATTGATATTATATTTCTTCCATTTTTTGTTTTTAAGATTAAGAATAAAATTGACCTATATATATGTATACATATATATACTTCATACGGTTTTGTTAGTGATTGTTTTCTTTGTTTATTTTAATTATGTTGTAAGAAATAAATAGGGTAAATCTTAAAGGATCAGTATGTTCAATAGTGTATTGATATTTTTTGAAAACTTATTCCATTATGTTAACATTTTCTCATAAACTTCACCTCAACTATGCTAATTCATTAATTTTCTCTTTGTTCTTAAATCATATGTTTTTTTTAAAATTAAATTGATAATAATGTTTTCTCTTTTTTATTTGTAAATCTAAGAAGTTTAAGATTTTTATTTAAAAGGTTTTGAGAAAATTAAAATCAAAGAATTGGGTATTAATTTACATGTGTCTTTTGTAAGATTTAAGATGTGCTTATTGTTGAAGACCCCTTTATGACTTTACTCACACTTATTCAGAGATTATGCAAGTTAGTCCATATTTCTATGATAGATTGTGGTTTGCATTAAAATTGTTTCAAATTTGAAAATTTGTGTATTAATTAGAAGTAGATAAACATTGATTATTTTGCTTGTAAGTTTTATGAATTGTTCTAAATTGAGAATTTATTTGTCCAAGAAATTGGATTTCAAAGAATGCACTTTCTTATTTATGTCATAAATTAGATTTCAAAAAATGAAAGAAATAAAAAGATGTTATTTAGTTTATTGTTTACTTGAAGTAAATATACACAGTGAAATGTCCGATATGCAAGGGTAGTTTGTCTACTCTCTCAACCGGTATTGAATCCCACTTTCACTCTGATATTATACCAGTCTAGTAGGAAATTCGGTATTATAGAACACTAGCTTAGTGGGAGCTCAATGCCTTTAATCTCTAAGTTCAAGATTCTCTTAGTACTTGCTCTGGAACAAGTGGTGGTAGTACCTACAAAGATTCTATGAAGCTTAATTTAGTATAGATTTAATAATACAAAAATATTCAGAGTAATAAATGACTTACTTGATTCATCATAAATCATGGTATTTATAGCCTTTGTGGAGGTCGAACTCATGATTTGATGTGTGACAAGTGACCATGCTACTTTTACAGTTAAGTTGTAACTTGTGTTCAGAGGCTCTGACTTGATTGTAGGCTTTTAGCCGATATCCATGTAATTATCATATCGATCATATTGACAACCAGTTTATGTAAACTTGGATTCGTGTCTTTTGCCTTTAGAATGTCATCCCTTGATTAGGGGTTGGTAATGATACCATAGTATTTTCCCCTTTGCTTGTTACAGTGATAGTGTTACTGTAGTAAGCTACATCCAATGTCAACTTGTGTATTTTTAAGTTGTAGTGTGACTCGTTTAGGCGGGGTGTTAGTTTATAGTAGGCTTATTAAAGAGATAATTCAAAAATAAAAGAAAATTAAAAAATAAAATTTTAAATGTAAAAGCATTGACACATGTCACCTTCTTATGGATGTGACACTTGGCCTCCTGGGGTGCCTAAACGTTTATGTCATTTTATGACTAAACGACACATATTTTTTAATGTTATGGGCCGCGTTGGTTCATCTTCCATTGTATCCCTCATATTCGTTTGGGTCACACTTGTTCACCTCTCGACCCGCTGCCCGTAAAGCCTCTATAAATAGAGGACGATGGCTAGAGGATCATCACTTGTTTTTATGCTTAAAGAAATTTTGCTCTACTTATGTGCGTTGCCTTTCATCCTAGTCAATACCCTGGCCTGTACCAGGAAACCAACACGTGTAATCCTTGAAGGTAGTCTCTCCATCTCGGTTTCTTTTTTAACTTCCTTTTAATTTGTAGAAAATGGTAAACCAAGATTCGAGGGATGACCACGTGAAAGATGATTTTATGGAGATCCTATCCAAGCAATCGTCTTGGCCATCTATGGGGCCTCGACGAAAGTCGCAAGTTTCACAAGAAGACATATGCACGTGTGTTAGGAAAGGTCCAAGAGAGCCGACCTTGGCTACGCCTCAATCAGCTAATCTTGGGAGCGTTATGTCTTCAGCAAAATTGTCTTTTACATTTTACGAGTCAACATCGACCCATTCTTTGTCTTCGAAGTCATCTTCCATATATGGGACAGATTCAAGTGTAGTCCATTATTACGCCAATGATGTACATTTTTACCGGGGCATTCCTTTTTTTACAACATACATTTTAAGAAATGGCCACTAAAGGTGTACGTGGGGGTTCTAGTAACGCTTGTGTAATAACTAACCTTGAAGACTCCACTATGATAGTGGACAACATAGATTAGATTGCTATAAAGGCTTTGGATCCATATTTCTGGCTTCAAAAAGAAGTCTTGTCCATTCCTAGTTGGATGCCAGATGAATTTGGAAGAATAAGAAATACAAAAACACTACTTTTTGGTGGCTCCACTCCTAGAAGACCGGATTTGTCACATTCTAAGAGAAAGTGTTTTCTTTACGTATGAGATCTTATTTACCAAAGTTAAATTAGGGCTTCTGTTTAATAAGTTTGAGATAAGGGTGGTAAGATTTTTAGATATCGCCCTCAACCAGCTTCTTCCTAATGGATGAGGTTTGGTGCTCTCGCTTGAGATCTTAGTTAAGCACCTCAGATTTACACCTAACGTGGCAATGTTTTCTAGATATGCTCGAGTTCTGCATCGCGGAAACCCCGATAGAGGGATGGGTTTTGTTAACCTTCGATGTTAGAGTGACATTGTAAATTTTGTAGCATATGTAAAGTTGGCTAAGACAGTCAGAGTCTCTTTTAAACATTATTTTTTCAAAGTTCACACGAAGATCGATCATCCGGTATTCTGAAAAGATGAGGAAGGTACTTTCTTATTTTACACCAGCTGGATGCATCAACATTTCTGATTGGAGAGTTTGGCTTACGTAGTCATTGAAAGCAAGTTGTACGAAGGATCTGGAGCGATAGTGGATGCCCTCCATGAGTTATCTAGACCAACACCTTTGAAGTGTAGGTCGCTTTTAGGATATGAGGTCATAAGGAATGAGTACCTCGACATGCTAGGTACTTTTACTCTCTTTAACAAATAATTGCTTTCATACTGATTTTGTTGAGCTAATGAAATTTTTGTTTATTTTTCAGGGAGCATGGGTAGAAGTCCCTTCAACCAACTCCGGGGTGTGATGGGCGGGGTAAAGATAAACCTCAACCAAGAAAAAAGGGTATGGTCAATTTGATGACCTTATCGTTCTAGGGATGTGTTATAACCACTCTTCGGGGTTTGGTTTTAATAACCAAAACCACTTTTTGGGGTTAAACATATTACTACTCTGGGGTTTATATTTTAATAACCTTAACTGTTCTAGGGTTAAACACGTTACCCCTTTAGGGTTTTAGTTTTAATAACCCCAACCGCTTTCGGGTTAAGTGATCACTCTCTAGGGTGAGAATTTGATAACCTTACCATTCTTCAGGGTCAGAATCTTAAAATAAGAGGGGAAATATAAGGAACCATGTTTCATTAATAAACTACATTGAGTTATTTCGACTGCATGCCTTATTAAAACCTTCAAGGAAAAACCCTGTGGGAAAAACCCTTAGTAGGAAAAAGAGTACATGACTTGTGATGTCGATTGTAATATCCCTCATTTTTCTTTAATAAACTATGACTTAAGAAACACCATTACTCTTTCTTGATACTATGAAAAAGATTTAGGCTTTAGCCAGTGCGTATGTATATTCTGTGAATTTCTCCCAATGACTGTGGTGGGATAATATCTCTGAGAGAGATATTAATCCTCAAACATGATTTTTATAATAATAGTTATGATGGTAGAAAATATTAGTATAAAATTTTATTGGTACAGTAAATTGGTTACCCGGTCGTGTAAATGTCATTTTTTGCTTCTTGAACTCTACGGTAACTAGGAAAATTTTTGTATCTCTATGGAGAGTGGGAAGTGATGAAGGATTAAACCTAGAAAGTTGAAAATACATTAGACTTATTAAATAATTTTTTGTTGGAAAACTAATTAGAAAATTTGACAAATCTTTGCCTGGATAACTAGAATTTTTATGTACAAATTTGAACACTTTTGGCAATATTAATCATGATCAAGGACCATTTTTTTGGGTAAAACATCACATAGTTATAATTTTCACTTAGTCCATTTAATTACACCAAATAAGACCAAATTGCATGGTCATGTGTTAACCTTAAAGCATGACACCAAATTTCCCATCATTACTTCATTTTTTCTAATCAAGGCACACAGCCTTAATTCATCCCACCAAGCCTAAATTTTACCGATTAATTTCCACTAATTCTCTCACTTAATAAGCCTATATATGTATGCATTTAGTGGAAAAACTTGGCCATTTTCTTCTCGTTGTATTGCCTTGGCTGAGAACCACATTAGCTTCATTTTCTAAGTTGTCATTTTTTTCTCTTATTTTCTCCACTTCCCCCGTTTCTCTTAAACGTCCAACAACCATTCAGCCCTTTTTTCAAGCCCATCAAAGCCATTTTTTAGAAGAAAAAAGAAAAGGAGACCACCACTTTCATTTCTTTCTTGTTCATGAGTTTTCTTGGCCATTCTCCTCAAAGTTCTTTCATCTCCTTCATCGTCTTTCACCTTCTCTCACATCCAGCACCACCTCCACCCCTTCAAGCTCTTCAAGATCATCTTTTGGAAGTAAGGAAGAAAAGAAAGATCAAGTCCAAGGCCATTTCATTTCAGCATTAAACTCATCAAGGTAAAGGAAGTTCTTACTTTTTCTCTCATGGATTGTTGCATGCATGGGTGGTAGAGATCACCCTAAGGTCTCTACCTTCTTTTAGTGCCAAAAATTGGAACTTTTCTTTTGAAATTAAGGTTGAAAAATGGTTTGGAAAAACTTGTGTCTTTTATAAGAAATTTTAAGAAAATAACACCTTTTTACTTGAGAAATTTTTTTAGCTTTTGGTCTTAGAGAGAACTATGTTCTTGCATGCATTCTTAGCTAGTTTGCATGCTTAAAATGATGTCTTGAAATAATGAAAATGTTGTACCAAAACTGTTTGTGAAATGTTTTCCTTGATCATTGCTTTGCATGTAAAAATCCTTGAAGAAAATTACTATTTTCTTACTTGCATGTAAATGTGTGGTAGTGTATACTTTGGGTTTTGTTTTTCATGTGAAAGATCTAAAATTTTGAGTAAGTTACATGCTTGAAACTGTGACCGTATTCTGTGCTTAGATAAGATCTTAAAAAGTAACGTGCATGAAATAAGTATGTGAGAAGTCTTGAAAGTATAAATGTTTTTCTTATTTGTGATTTGGGTTATCTTGTAAAACATCCTAACCCTTAATATAATTTTTCCAATATAATTAATTATAATCATAAAATTAAGGGTAGATTTTTCACGAATTAATAAATCTAATAAGATATAGAAAGATCGCGAAAAGAATATTTACAATTACCCCTGGACCAATTAAATAAACCTTTCCCATATATGGCGATATGAGAAGGTATAAAAATTAAATTAAAATACATTATGGATAATCAAAATGAAGATTATCACAAGAATCAGCGGAAAGCGTATTTTAAATTGATAAATAAATCATCCAAACCTTAATTTAATAATAATAATAAATAAATAAATAGAATATGGGAATTTTTTTATTCACACCCATCTTAGGATGTCCCTATATGACTCAATGGGTCCCTCATAACATATTCTAGAGTTTGGGGCTCCAAAATGACCCAAAGAAAATTTTTCAGCACGTCGGCTCCTTGCACACCACTTGATAAACTGAGTCAAATTGGAGTTATATAACTCCAATCGGGATGAATCTGGTTTGTAAACATCCGAAACTCAAATACCTACAATTATTATGAAGAAGTTAAGGGCTAATTATGCCCTGAAGATTGCCCAATTCACAAATTTATAAAATCAACCGTGCTGAAATTTTCAGCATGAACACCCTTTAGTATTTTGGGCATAACTCGGGCTACTGAACTCTGATCGATGCAAATTGGGTATCAAAACGACGGCGAAAAAATTATCTACAACTTTCATGATGAAAGGAAAAGATGAATCATCTCGCTTGAGTGAGAATTTGGGCGCTTAAGTGAAATTTTTGCTCAGGCTCTCGCTTGAGTGAAAATGCAGCAGCATCAGACCCCGTCAGCTCACTTGAGCGAAATTGGCAGTGGCTTGAGCGAAAATGACACTTCCAATTCCTAATTTTCCAATTTATGCATATAAATCATTTCATATTCTATGAATTCAACACATAGTATATCATAAATATATACATATTCAGATTTCAAACTTCTAAGTGAAGTTATCCATCATCAAATCCTCAAAATCATTCATACATATCATAAAATATCATCAAGAGCCGGCCAAGGCTTTAACATACTATCAAAAGATATTATGTGTCAATATATACATAATACTTTAATTTCCACTGAATGCCTTCTCATATGCCTTCACTGCGTCCTATATCCACTGAAAAACAATCATAAATATGGGTGAGCATACTACATGTTAAATAACAGTTATTGAATCAGATCAAGTGTCCAATTCATAACCATATATAAATCATAACCATATCACATAATCTCATTACATTTTATTCCTTCACAATGATCATAAACTCATGTTGTTCACAACAACATTCATCAATGTAATCACATGCTCAATCAAATGGATCCATTATTAAGTTTTAGTTTTGTGTTGTAACACTGGCTCTCAGCCATAACTCAGCTCTCAGTTGATCCGGCCGTTTTACTGGTACCAAACCGTTTGCCCTCTCACGTGACACAATCACTCCCAGCGACAATGGTAGTGTCACGGGCTACACCTCGAGCCCCACTCAAGATGTTTGCCTTGAGTCCCACCCAAGGTCTTTTTGTGGAATCTTCAAAACCACAATTATATTTCATATTCATTCATCATACAAGCATCCCATGCTTATCAAATGCATTTCATGCATTCATATATTATGAATATCCACTAATGGAAAAAATGGATATAATCACGGTTAAAAATGGCCTTTAATCACGGTTAATGAACCGTGGTTGTTGCAGTCGTGGTAGTAGATGAGGGCCTTTAACCACGGTTAACAACTGTGGTTATAAATTACATCTAACCACGGTTACGAACAACCGTGAATATAACAGACTATGTATATTCACGGTTGTCGAACATAACCGTGAATATAACAGACAATGTATATTCACGGTTATAGTAGAAACCGTAGATAAAGAACATCTATAATCACGGTTGTGTAGCATAACCATGAATATATGTAGTCAAAAAAATTCACTTACAGACTATGTATAATCACGGTTATGGTAGTAACCGTGGATAAATAGGGTCTATAATCACGGTTGTTACCATAACCGTGAATAAATAGTGAGGTTTTTTTTTAATATGGTTTCTGTTTTATTGTTTCCCAAACCTGCAATCAGACAACCAGCACAATATACAGTATATCCCAGTATATCCAGGAACAATATATAAAAAGAATGGTATGTATATAATATTATTTTGATATGAATTCATAGCAACCTAAAAAATGAAACTATATACAATTCAGATGAATGTAACCTAATAAAATGTAAACCCTAAATCCTACACTAGATACATATATAAGAGAATAAAGATCCTATATCTAGCTAAGTCCTTTCCTCACTTCAATGAAGTATGCGGCCCATTGCTTTCTAACATTATCTACAAGTGTCTTGGAGAAGTATGACCAGTCCTTGAAGTACTGCAAATAATGCACAAAACAATTAGAACAAAAGCTATATTTATTACATGAAATTGATGAAATTGTAAGAAAAGTAGTCCAAATGATGAGACTTACATCTGTCCATCCATCTACTAAATGTTCTTGGATGATGGTCAACATGGTATGCATGACGTAATAGCCACACTCAAAGGTACCCTCCTGCTTGTAAGACTACAATGGACATAAAATATAGAATAAGTGAATTCGCAACTTAAAAAATATATATTGAAGATTTGAATGAATACGATTGACTTACTTCAGGGTGCACCCACGAAACTTTTCTTCCACTGGACTTAATTCCAATCAGTTGATTGTATCCAACCATCGCCCTACGTCAAATAAAACACAAGATAAGTTAGAATCGTATAGGTCCAAAAATGATGTTTTTGAATTTGTACTTATTTTTTAGGGATTAACTTACCCGTCTACTATAATTTTCAGGTCTTGTGGAACTGTCCCGTGCAAAGTATCAAAGTACAGAGCAAGATAAGCCCAGGGACAGATCACCATAAGCGTCCAGTGAGCGCTGCAGTTACCAGTGATAAGTGAGACTACGAAATGCAAAAATTAATGACAATATAATTATGGAATAGAATATTACCCTTTATGATAGGGGCCCATGTATACAAGCTTCCTGGACTCAAACATCCAATTCTGGATGTATGCCTGAATGTCCCCCGTAGAGTTTCCTTGCCTCTGTATGAAAGAGGGCTCTAAGAAACCATAAGTTCCATTGAAACCCAAGTCCACACAGATTTTCGTCAGAAACCTAAACAAGTTGCATCATGGTTAGCGACAAATAACTTGTATAATGAAAAAATTGGACATAAAATGATATACTTATAGCTGAATGATGGAGATGTTCAGCTGTGTTGTCCCCATTATAATCTCACACAAGTCACTGTGTGTAATGTAAATCGGTAGGGAACTTGGACGGCCGAACACCAGTGGCCGCCATGGGACCTCAACAGCGTCTTCTCCTTGCTCAGCCTCGATCTGCCATAGCATCCGGATTGGATCATTGGAGGGGTCTGGCTTCTTTAATGCCGGTTCCTATTGAACAATTGACAACTATCACAGTTTGTACCATAATTGACAATATTACAAAATTAGTTAGTATTTTCGGTTTTTTACCTGTAGAGGAGCAATCGACAGAAGTCTGTTGGGCCACATCAGAAAGTGACCCACCGCCTGACCGACGGTCTTCACCTCTGGAGTTGCCACTGGCACAGCAGCATCCTCCTCGAGGACGAGCACAACAGAGACCCTGGACATACCATCAGGTAATGACTGATGGTGAACCACAAGGCCTAAGTTGTAGACTATGCTAGTGGAAACTGGCTCCTTCGACCCATCAATGAACAGGTCACATTGACGGGTATCTGCAGGCTCGACCCCATCATCGTCAGGGTCAGCTGCAGTGCACGACCCCTTAGTGCTAGCCCTCCGTACCTACATATTTACACATCAAGCAGAAGTTATTCAACAATGAAAGAAAGTGATTACAAACAATAATACCGAGGAAATTGAATAAGGAATCTAACTTGTAGGTCGCTAGCTGGTACAGTAGTCTCCTGATAGTGGCTGAGTGAGGCCTTCATCTCCTCCCTGAATCGGGTTGTGACGACCCGCGTCATTTTTCCCATTTTTCACATTTAATAAAAATTCTACTCGGTCTTATTATAAAATAACATTTACTTTTCTTAAATACATTCAAAATAGTATAATCATACTTAAAATAGCAATGACCGACTGAAATACATCCTTTAATAAAAGAGTTATTTAGAAAACAGCAGAAGGAAGAAACAGTCAAGGTTCACTTGGGAATAATTCTCTTACTCGGTCATCTCTCACTCGGACATGGCTTAACTTCCACTCAGAAAAGGTTCACTCATATCCTCACTCAGAAACATTTGAACCTTCACTCGGAAGCACTCTTATCTTTTCACTCGGAATTGAGTCTCTCGGTTATTCTTCTCTCAGAAACAAGGGGTACTCTCTTGAGCTATAATGGGCACCAAATCAATCGGCCCTTGCTCGGATAAAATAAATCCACTCGGGCAATATTCGCCCGGTAATCGACTTTACTACAGTAATGCAAATTCACTCAAAATAAACACCAATCATTTAACATCCAGAATTTATACTTACTTCACACAGCATACCGATTCGAATTTATTTCATCATACAGGCAACACCGTAGCATTAAACACTCGGAAAACTCAATATATACATATATTAC
The DNA here is from genome assembly GCA_037962975.1 of Clitoria ternatea. Lineage (NCBI taxonomy): Eukaryota > Viridiplantae > Streptophyta > Magnoliopsida > Fabales > Fabaceae > Clitoria > Clitoria ternatea. The sequence continues at coordinate 152,373,456 of CM075673.1, forward strand.
ACAATTCATTCAAATTCACCCGGTGCCTTGGCATCAATCCTTCGCTTGGCGCACCTTCATGGCTCCGACCTCTTCCCTGTCACTGGTTACTAAAAATGTAAACCACAGCAAGGGTGAGTGTTTAGCATCATAATTAATCTAGAACGGAATTTAAATAAAATACGAGTATAAACTCCGTCCGCTTCCTTTATTCTCAAACTGCACATTTCACTCGGCATTTACTCACAGTCAGCAATACACTCACACTCGGCAATCATAGCAATTAACACTCGACACTTATTGCATTTCTCACTCGGAAATTATAACCATCACACTCGGCAAATTATGACAGTTCACATTCGTCAGATACAATAAAATTACACTCGGCAAATATAACATCATACTCATTAATTCTCACTCTGCAAGTACAATAATTCATACTCGGCAAACATAACAATTTTCCACTCAGAAAATATAACAATCACTCGGCAAATATATGAAATTACACTCGGCAAATAAATCATACTCAGCAAATATTTCAATTCTCATTCGACAATTATAACCAATTTACCACTCGGTAAATATAACATCACTCAGCAATTATTTCAATTTTCATTTGGCAATTAAAACCAATTCACACTCGGCAAACATAGCCATCACACTCGGCAAATATAACAAACTTCACTCGACAAGTATAGCAAACTGCACTCGGCAATTCAAGCAAACTGCACTAGGCAAATATACACATCTCAATTAATAAATTCATCAACTGTCACAACTGACTCTCACATAAAATCGATGCCTAGTATCCGGATACTAAAGGATCGGCCTTCAGCTGGGGTCCTACTTGACACCCCATGAACCCTGCTTGGTTCACCGAGTCCTGCTTGACTCCCCCTCAACCACTGGGTCATAGACCTCTGGGTAGCTCAACTGAACTGAAGCCAAAAACGAGGGTAACATATACCGTCGGCCATCCCATACCACATAATCACATCTCAATCATTTCGTATTATCAACAATCAACAAATGCAACTACCAGAAACTGGCATATGCTCACAACACAGGGCGACCGACTTGTCAAGCCCATTCATCATATTGCCACTGGGCGACCTGCTTGTCAAGCCCAACATCACATTTCCATTAAACACCAATTGTCACAACATTAATTATTTCAAATTTCAATCAGCTCAAGCCACATACACACGATCGGAAACCGATCGGTGTCCACATACATGTATCCATACACATTCGTATACACTCATTCGGCATCATCTCAAATATCACAGCATCATTTATTTCTCAAGTCATATTCACACGATCAGAAACTGATCGGTGTTCACATACATACATGCATACTCATACATTCACAACTTTATTACAGCATCAACATCAAATATTTCTTAAGTCACTCACACACACACGATCCTAAACCGATCGGTGTACGCATCCATACGTATATTCATACACATATCCACATAATTTTCACTCAGCATCATCTCTTACCCGGTTTAGTCATTCAAACAACTCGTACAGTGTCCAATTCTAATTAATTATAACCCGAACACCCCCTTACCTCTGTTCCAAGCTTCAACAGTTGTTGGGTGCACCGTTCCACCTCCGTTCTAGTACCAGCTTCCTTAATCGCTCCATCAGTGTTCGTTCCACCACCTACGGGTCTGGAACGTGAAACACATTAACGTCACACCACCATCCACATGGTAAAAAGGCCATTTCCAGGCTCACAGCCAAGAGGAGTGGAGATCGGAACAGTACCCCCCTCCATACACATGACCATTTGGTCTAGAAAAGAAAGGAAATAGGTGAGGTATCAATTCTAAACGGTTTAAAAGACTTACCTTGAAATTACTGTCACAGTTGTGTAATTATTTCAAGGTTTGATGCAAAGATGGACCTCCTTTCAAAGCTTAAAGCTCTCAACAATGGAGAAAGAAGAAGAAGAAAATTAATAGATGTTCTTCACGTGAAAGAGTGAATGATTGCGCAAATGATTGAGGAAAGAGAAGAAAACCATTATTTAAACTCATGGCAAATGGTTACCTTCTCAACCGGTCACCTCCAACTGGTAACTTCTTCAACCGGTCATCTCTCCATTTCCTTTACAATTTCTTTAAAGATTTAATTTAACTTCTCTTCTTCTAATCACACCCTTTATAATTAACCAATAATTTATAAAATTATCAAATAAATTCCTAAAAATAATTTTTAATGTTTCCACTTTACAAAAATTTTCTACAATTATCCGGGATGTTACACGGGCCATCTCCTAGTGGAGCCTAGATATCTCCTCCTGATACTCAGCCTTCACAACAGCCACCTTCTGCTCCACCAACTTCTCAAAGGAGGGGGCAGGGTCGGGAGCACCGTAATAGCTCCAGAGGCCTGTGAAATGTGAATGATTAGCCCATAATTGTTTAACAGATAACAAAATGAAAGGATATAATTATTTACAACTTACCTACACCTCGACCAACAGCACGCACTCTTCCTGGGTGCTCTGGCCTGCCGATGACGGTAGTCAAAATATCCTGCCTACCATGGGCTACGAAAAACCCTTGGGTTGATTGCTCAACCAAGGAATCCTAAAACCAAACAAGTTAGTATTCACTTCCTTCACGTAAACCAAAAAACAGACACTGATACAAGGGGAATACTTACTATCCGTGAGGCGACCTCCTGAGCTTTTGAGGAAGTGTATTCCCCACTCTTCTTGATCCTGGCCCGCTTCCATTTGTCGTGGCGTGTAGGTGGGGAAGGGGGATCCACAATACCAGTGTCAGGCTGACTAGTCTGACACTGACTCAGCCTCTCCTGGGCCAGCCGCTCCTCCAACCTACGGTAACCCCCATGTGACAGTGTGTGAGGGCAGTCATTTAGCTTCCTAATGTCCTGTGCTTTCTTTCTGACCACCTACAACAAGAAAGAAAATTATTTAGAGTTAGACTTTTAAATTATACATAATTTAAGCATTTAAAAACCAACGTACCTGAAACTGTTCGGAATGCCTGGATGCAACGAAAGCATCCCAAGTCTCTCGATCAATGAAGGTATATTTCTCTCCGGGGAACTGTCCTCAGTCCTCCCCGAATACATACCTACAATTCATATACTTTTAAACTAAGGATTGGTATAATTTGGCAAAGTGTTGATTAAGAATTTAAAGTCTAAATATACCTCCTGGTGAGTATGGATTTGAACGACCTCCATCGCTCAGCAATAATACCGAGGATCTTCCTCCTCGCTGTGTCATGTGCTGGTATCTCAAAAGAATCCTACATTAAAAGATTTAGTCCATAAAAGAATCCTTATTATGTATTACATGAAAAAATACACTAAAATAAAGCTTAAATGATATATATGCTACTAGAATATCACTCCAAATCTGGTTCTTCAGCACCTCCTCGACATTATCCTAGTCGAGGATAATAATGGACACCTTCGACCGAGCCACAACTCCCAAATAACTGCTAAACTTTGCGGCATGTGGTCCTCCAAATCTACCAGTGTTGACATCCATGTCAACAGGTAACCTCTCTCCCCGGTGTCGCCTAAGTGCAACGTTTGGCATCCGGGTAACACCTCTACTCTTTCGAGTAGAGGAATTAGTAGCCTGTGAGTCAGACTTAGATCGTCCATCCTGGTCAGCCATGAGTATCTGTCCAAACAAGGAAACACAACTGTCAAATATTTAATATAACATTTAATACAATGAATAATTAATATAACATGTAATTCAATGATTGATTAACATGATTAATACCCTATGAAGATGAAATATTTTCCCACAAGCCTTCATGGTGGTCATGACGACTGGAAACTACATCATCTATGTCATGTTCCACGATAGATGTTGGAATACGTGTTGTGGTAGATGGAATTTCAACAATATCAAGATTGGGGTCTCCAATGTGTCTACCTTGGATAACAATTGACCACTGTTTATCAGCTGGGTTAGCAACATAAAAAACTTGCTTTACTTGTGTTGCCATAATGAATGGTTCGTCCTTATTCCCTATCTTGTTGAGGTCCACCAATGTAACTCCTAAATCATCAGTTTTGACACCGTTCTTATTGTCAACCCATTTGCATTTAAACACAGGAATAGTGAAGGGACCGTAATCGACTTCCCATATATCTTCAATCACACCAAAGTAGCATGACTCGACCATGACAGGGTTGTTGTCATTTGAAGTTGAGAAATGCATTGACTGAGCCACAACTATCACTCCACTATTTTGATTTGTACTATTTTCATCCTGTGTCCTTGTATAAAACAAATAGTTATTTATGTCATACCCACAAAAGGTGAGGACATCAAAGTTCGGGCCCTGTGCCAGTCGATGTAATGTCGAGGATGCAGATGCACCTTTCAGAATGGTCTTTTTGAACCACTGCATGAAACTCTTGTTGTGTTCATTCAACAACCACTTTTCAGTCATTTTAGGGTTGGTTCTCTTGACTAGCTCCTTGTGAGTGGCTAGATACGGTTACACATCGTCCGTGTTGTTTAAAATATACAAGTGTGCTTGAAGAACATCATCACGTAGCATGCTCTTCATTCTTTTTCCAATCGTTCCTTTCCCATCCAATCTCCCTTCATGACGAGTCGTTGGAATACCAATGCTTGCAGCATGTGACATGTACTCAGTGCAAAACTCAATTGCTTCCTCTGCAATATATCTTTCCACAATTGAAGCTTTGGGACGACGTTGATTCTTCATATACCCTTTCAATATCTTCATATATCGCTCAACAGGATACATCCACCGCAAGAACACTGGACCACACAAACGGACCTCTTTCACCAAATGGATGATTAAGTGGACCAATATGTCAAAAAAAGAAGGCGGGAAATACATTTCAAGCTGACATAATATAAGTGATGCTTCTTGTTCTAACACATCCAATTCACCGGGCACGATTACCTTGCAACATATGGCATTGAAAAACATACACAATCTTGTTATGACGTTTCTCACATTTTTAGGAAGAATGTCACGAATGGTGATAGGCAGAAGCTATTGCATCAACATGTGACAATCGTGAGACTTCAACCCAACTAACTTCAAATCTTTCATGGAAACACAAGAGTTGATGTTGGAGCCATAACCAGACGGAACTTTCACACTTCGTAACGATTCACACAGACTTTGTTTTTCTTTTCTGGACAACGTATGACATGCTGTGGGCAAATATGTTCTTTTTCCCTTTGATTGTGGATGCAAATCCTGACGTATACCCATCAACTCCAAGTCCATACGCGAATTAAGGCCATCCTTAGTCTTCCCGGGTATGTTTCAGAGTGTACCAACCAAACTGTCGCACGCATTTTTCTCCACATGCATTACATCAATGCAGTGTTTTACATCAAGCACCCTCCAATATGGCAGGTCAAAAAACACTGACTTTTTCTTCCAGTTGTTTTGTGTCGGGTGTTGTTTTTCACACTTACCAAACTACACGTTGACGTCTTTCACCTTTTCATATGCCTGGTGACCAGATAGTGGTTGAGGAGCCATTTCAAAATCTTGGGCACCGTTAAACGACTTCTTCAACCTCCGAAACGGATGATTCGCTTTAAGAAACCTTCGATGTCGAAGATAAACATTTTTCCTACCATGATGCAGCCGCACAGAACTAGTCCCCTCCTCATATACTGGACAAGCTTTATGACCCTTCACGCTGTACCCGGATAAGTTACCATACGTTGGAAAGTCATTGATCGTGCAAAATAGCATGGCACACAATTTGAATGACTGGCCGGTAAACCCGTCAAACACATCAACCTCGTCTTCCGACAACCTTTTGAGGTCTTCAACTAATGGAGTTAAATATACATCAATGTCGTTCCCTGGTTGTCGTGGACCAGAAATCATCATTGATAACATGACATATTTCTGCTTCATGCACAACCATGGCGGCAAGTTGTAAACAAACAACAAAATAGGCCACGAACTATGGTTTGTGCTCAGGTTCCCAAACGGGTTCATGCCGTCTGTGGCTAGTGCAAGCCTAACATTTCTTGGTTCATGGGCAAAATCCAGAAAAATCGTATCCATTTTCTTCCATTGCAATCCATCGGCCGGATGCCTAAGTAGTCCGTCAATAACCCTTTCATCAGCATGACATCTCATAAGTTTTGCATCATCCGTATTGGCAAATAGACGCTTTGGTCTTGGAACTATAGGCAGATACCACAACACCTTTGCAGGAGACCCCTTAGTGCAGACCTCATCAGAATCCGCCTCTTTCTTCTTATACCGTGACACCCCACACCTAGGACATCGATGCACCATTTCTAACTCACCCCGAAATAATACACAGTCATTTGGGCATGCATGTATTTTCTCATACTCTAAACCCATACGACATAACACCTTTTTGGCCTCATAGTTACGATTCGGCAAGGTGTTTCCAGCTGGCAGCATTTCTTTCAACAACTTCAGTAAGTCAGTGAAACTTTATCCGTCCACCCGTTTATGGCCTTCAAATTAAACAATCATAAAACTGCTGATAACCTCATGAAATTGACACAGTTTGGATACAAAGGCTACTCAGAATCCTAACACAGAGTCGTATATACATGAGCTTTCTTAAAACCTTCTACCCCCACATCACGGATCATATCCTCGAGTCGGTTATCCATGTCAACATCGGTCTCATGCATCGAGCTTCGATTTTCAGTTTGAGAGCTGTTACTTGGTACCACCACATCTTCGCCATGCCATATCCAACGCGTATAACTACGCAGAAAACCGTCACACACTAGATGTTCTCATACCTCTTCCAAGTCTACCCGACGCAGGTTCAAGCATTTAACACAAGGGCAAAAATACTTTCCATTCACCTCCACTGCATTCCTCGCTACGAATTCTATAAATGATTCAACTCCCCCCTTGTACTCCAGACTTAGGCGTGATGCAGTTATCCAACTCCGATCCATACCAACTGTTTAAGAGGTGCTATGATCAACCTCACTTTTTCTACAAAGGTGATGGTCCTATACCCATTCAGGATGATAATTATTTTTATACGTCATTCATATATACAGGTTAGGACTTATTTTAAAATTTGATGAAATTTCGGCAGCATTTCGCATTGGTCTCTAAGTACACAAAATGAAAGTGGTCAAATCAAATTCAACCACAACCAAATATGCACCCAGAGAACAACACAAAATACAAGTTATCGAAAGTTTATCAAATTTTAAAATAACTCCTAACTTGTACATACTAATAATGACGTATAAAAAATAATTGTTCATCCCAAACTGTCCAAACAGACAATTCAAGATTCAACACAAACGATGAAATTAATTAATTTAATGACCATTTGTGTCGAATCTCAAACGGGGAACTACGGTTCACTCATACACAGCAACTTTCATACTAATTAACTAGTATATGAGCCTCCGAGTTTCCAAGATTAACAACCACACACATACAACATCAATACAAATAACATATAAGAGCAACCAACAACAACAGAAATAAAATGGATAAAAATTTAGTTAACTTTTTTCCTAAATTAGTATAATGTTTTTAATTTGTGTTATTTTGAAGTAGAAGTATGGTGTTGGAGTATGAATTATGGATTATGGATTACGATGTTGGTTTATAAAACTTTTAAACTTTACACTTTTATTTAGTAATTAGTATAATGTTTTTAAATTCTATTATTTTCAAGTAGAACTATGGTGTTGGATGATGGATTATGGATTATGAGAATTTTGAAGTTTGAACTTTCATTTTATGGATGACAGCTTATGTATGGTGTTGGATGTTGGATTATGGATTATGGATTGTGTATTATGGATTCTGGATTATGTATTATGGATTATTGTAGACACCATTCCCTTCTTTTATTATTTATGCTTTTTAGAAAGATAAAATAAAAAATTAAGAGCCCAGACCCCATTTTCCAGCAGCTCCATTATGGGCATGGCAAGAGTAAGGAAAAATTGATTCAATAATCCACTAGACCTTGTTTAAAAAACCATACAAATCAACATCAGAGGTCTTCTTTTTCTTTGGACACGGATTGAACATCTTCATCTTTTTTACTTTCACCAATCACCAAATCAAAAAACCAGAGAACAAAAAAAACTTCATCATCCCATCCCAATCCGCTTTGTTAACCCGATCCGCTTAAGGGAAATTTTCTAAAAAGAGTTAAAACTCTATTCAATATAATTATAATTTTTATTAATAAATTCACACTAAGTATCCTATTAGTAAAGTAGATAATTTTTGGTCGTTCTGTGAATGTGAGCCTTGCCTTCAAACAGAGTCATGGTATACTCACCAAAAAGAAACAACCATGGGATATAAATTAATTAGCAGATTCCAAGTTTTATTATATAGTATATGTTAAATCAAATGCACAAGATACATATACACAAGATACATAACAATCAATTAGTTTCAGATGACATTTTATGAACTACCATCTATAATAACTAAAAACAAAATGCTGATATACATAGAACCAACAAAACAGAACAGGCACATTATACACAGAACCAATAAAACAGAGACAGAAACCCCTTTTAACACAAAACAAAACCCATATAACGCATCAACATAACTTAAAACAGATTTAACTCAAACAGGGACCAACACAAACAGTGACGAGTAAAACAGGGACGACTTACAGGACAATGCAACGAGCAACGAGCACAATGGGATAAGCAACGAGCAAGAAGAAGGCGACAACAGCAACGAGCACACTGGGATAAATGGAGAAGATGAGAAACAGCTCAAACGAAGAAGGAGAAAATGAAAAAGCAAAAAACAGGGACGACTTACCTGACAAGGGCGATGAAAGAAGAGGACAAAAAGAGGCAGAGAACCTATGCAAATACGAGAGCAACAGGGCAAAGAAAGGTGGAGGAAGCAAAGAAAGACCAGCGCGAAAGAAGGAGAAGAAGCAAAAAGCTATCAGGCGCGGCTTTTGAAGTTTCTAAAAATATATATAATCACGGTTACCATTGAAACCGTGAATATATTACACATATATTCACGGTTCAACAAAAACCCGTGGATAAATGTTAACTCTATAACCACGGTTAAGACCACAACCGTGGATAAATATTGAATGTATAATCACAGTTTTAGAAACAACCGTGGACATACAGTACCCAATGATTAAACCCTAAAACCTGAACTATATATCCACAGTTGAAAATACAACCGTGATTATAGACATCAATATATATCCACGGTTAACATCATAACCATGACCATATCCATGAATATATAGTCACGGTTGTACAGATAACCGTGGATATAAATTTCAGGTACTATATATCCACGGTTGAACCGTGGATATATATTGATAGGTACGATCACGGTTATGATATTAACCGTGGATATATAGTTTTCTCTGATTATATCGTTCACCTTATAATTTCAAAAATGTCACCGTGCATGTTTTATCACTGATCCACTTCAACTCGTGAATATATCCCGTTGTTATATCCAATTTTTGCACTGGTGATCATTCATATCATCAACATTAATCATATATTCTATAGCATCTCATGCATAGAATTCATCATAAACTCATACATCACATATACAGTTCATATCTCATATAAATTCAAGATTAATATTATTCACATATAAACGGAAAATATTATATCTCATAATATATCATATATGTCATACATACTCGGAATTTCTCATTAAAGATAACGATATTATCCCGATACCGTTCATAAACTATACATTTAAAATGTAAACACTCCCCCTACATGGAATAAATGATTCCAGAAGCTCCTCAAGCTATCGAGTATAATTCTCTCACTTTCGTAAGTTCTGAATCAAACCTCTAGCTCTGAAACCTTCTGAAGCTACCTAGTTTATTGAAACAATCACTATTAAGCTTCAATTCTCTAAGATTAGCAATCAAGAAGCCGTTTAATTTCACTCTTTCATAAGAAACTCTAGGTTCTTGAAAAACCTAAGCTCTCACAACTCATCAATGGCTTCCAATCTCTATGAAATTCAAGAAATTAAAAGGTTTAAGGATTAAATCATATTTCTACACAAGAATTCATCTTCTTACCTTGAATTAAGGAATTTAGAGTTCTCTCCCTACAAGCCCAGCTTCCACGTGAGATGAGAAGAGAGGAAGAAGATGAATTCCACTTCAATTTAATGATCCTTGAAAGAAATTGAAAAAGGAAGGATTAGAGGTGATGATTTAGGATGGAAAGAAGAAGAAGATGAAGAAGAATGGTTTCTCTCTATTCTCCCGAAGCTTTTAGAAGAAAAGGAAGAGAAATTCAACTTTTAAAACATCTAGGGATGCATCCGTCATTACGACAAATGTTAGGGACGTATCTGTCATTTTGATAATTGTTCAAATTAATTTCCTATTTGCCTTTAAATCCCTCTCTAAACCTCATTTTAATATCAAATCCTATTTTTGGGATGTTACATCTTGTGGTGATCTATGACTTGGGAAATTGCATGTTTCTTAGATGCATGTTTCTCAAGATGCATGTTTCTCAGAATTCTATAATTGATTACCAACAGTCCAAATGCAATGTTTATGTAGATCTTGGCCTCCAGGCCAACTTCTGCAACCCCTAACTTGCCCGTTCGAATGCTACAAAAATTCATCAGCACTATCTATGATTTATTTCAGACTTGCTGCTGTAGTCCGTGCTAAAAAAATCCTTCTTATGACGAAGTTATACAGAAAATGCAATTTGGCAAATATCTTGCAACTTCTATACCAAAGTCATATCAAAACACCTTCAAATGACAATTTTGACATACACACAAGTTTCAAATATGCCTAAGGATCTATTGACACATTTTGGGAACTCCAAATCCCCTAAAACTCAAAATCACCCTTCCAGTTGGCTTAATTATCCATTTCTACTTTTAAAAAATCTCCACCATCAACCTCTTACATACTTATACCACCACAATTATCAAAGCAATTCATAATGTATATACACTTGTCAAATACTCAACTAAGTCTTACCACATTTATAAGCCACATGCAAATTATAAGCACATCACTCAACATAATATCAATCTTCAATTCTAACCATCACCATCATTTCTAATATCACCATTAACATTTGTATATAATTGGCTATTTACCATTCATTCATAATATACATACATGCATATACTACACTACCATAATCACTTATCCATGATCACATAATGATCAATCTAATGGCTCAGTGCCATTTTACAATTACTGGTCATCAACTATACTATTCATCAACAACATTATATCATCAATCATTCCAACATACTCAACTATATCCATCTGATGGTTCGTAGAACAGACTTGGAAGGGGGGGTTGAATAAGTCGATTTACTTTTTTGAACCAAAAAATGATATTTAAGTGAAAGAGCATTTTTCACAGCAGAGCTGACTTTTACAATACAGAGATGATGGTCGAGAGAGCATTAGACTCTTGTAAGAGATAAGGAGAGAAATAACACACAAGAGTTTTATACTGGTTCATTTCCAACATAGAAGCTACATCCAGTACCTTTAGACTTGAAGGGTTTTTCCACTCTGTAAAATCATCTTTTACATAAACAACACAAATCGTGCCCTTAAGTATTGTTAAATCTATCCACTCCTGGCTTAAGCACATTACATGCCATTGAGTATTCTTAACACCAGCCACTCCTGGCTCAAACTGAGTATTCTTTTACAGCACCCACTCCTGGGACAGACCTAAGTATTCTTTCACAAGCCACTTATGACTTAAACCCAAGTATTCTTTCTAAAGCCTCTTCAGGCCAACAGTGTTTCCCAATAGGTCTACCAGACCTATACTTACAAAGAATTGAAAGAATTGGAACATCAAGAGTGATAAGCCTTCTGACTTAGCCGCGCTAAGTGATGAGTCTAGTCAATAGACTTATACAAATAAAGAAAGGCTTATTTACTTATAAAACTTAGTACATGTAGATGATGAAGTGAAGTACATACTAAGTTCGAAAGCTTAGTCAGAGACAATGATCTCTCAGAGGAGATGAATTGATTTCATGTTTCTGGCTTGAGTACTATGGCTTGTGAAATATGAGATTGATTATGTACATAGTGAGCCTTTTTTTTCTCTAATGGCATTTTTTTTATTTCTTCTTTTGTTGACATAGGCCATTTTCTTTTCTTTTTCTTTTTCTTTTTCTTTTATTTTTCTTTTCTCTCTATTATACTTACAATCTCCCTTGACTTTCATTTCTTTTCTCTTTTTATCTCACCACTATCTCTCAATATTTCTCTACTCATCTCTATCTATTTTGAGAGAAGATTTGTAATATATAAATACTTGTACAACTGAGAGAGATAAATCTGTTAGATGACCATTTGAAGATTGATGCATCTTAAGGAAAAATGATTTTTCCTTAACGAATATAAGCCTTTTTTATCAGAGAACCGTTTTGCACATTTAGCATAGGATAGAGAGCTTTTGAGATTTAGGCAGATAGAGGCAGAGAAGGATGACACACTTTTCACTAAAAGGGGATATTCCTTATTTAGAGGAATTTTGACTTTTTAAAGAGTTGGTGAAAAATGGATGCTTTTAAAAATGGATCAAGATCTGGCTTGCTTGGATACTTTCCTTGTTGTAATGATTTTTCATATTGAGAAGGAAAGATGCTTAGTGAGTCATCATGCTGAGGACCAGACTTATCTTCGTTCAGAGAGGACTTCTAAAAGTAATTCAAGGTCTGGTGATCCATGAGGTGTTGATGATAAGACTCAAGGTAAAGAGCAATCAGATTCTTGCTTGAGATGATGCAGGAAGTCTGAAGTATCTTTAGGCTTGATGAAGCATGCGGATAGAGTCTAGTTAATGAAGGCTGCCTTTAAGAGAGGACTCTTCCACATCCTTAATGCTTGCAATATGGCTTAATAGGTCTGGGTCTGGTATGAGTTCAGATGAGTTTTTTCATTTGGAAGTGTTCCTAGGTCTTGTTTTCTTCTTTGTTTTGTCTTACCATACTCGTGCTGTGTAGGAGCTCCCCCTTTATTTTATAACCCATGTTTTGTATCCTGAAACACTTGGATAGACTATCAAATGTTAACAAACTATGACTTGATTAAATTAGAATACTTAATGTTGGTTATCAACAAATCCAAGATTTCTTCAGAAGTCTTCTTGGTTCTAACTCCATCTACCATATCAACAAATAAAGCTCATCAAACCTCATCCTCAGTACTCATTAAGTCTTTAAATATAATTCATCATCGATCATAGCTCATCACAGATAGAGATGGAAATGGGTTAAGCTGTCCATCGGGGGCCCATGGCTCGGCCTATTTAAAGCCTATATAGGTCAGGCTTGTTGAGCTAGAAAGTCAGGCCTAGGATTTTAAAAAGGCCTTTTTAAGTAAATAGGCCAGGTCATAGGCTTTCTAAAAAGCCTATAAAATAAAAATAATTTATATATATATTATATATTTACATAATATAAATTAATATTACAATGAAAAAATTACACAATTTAAAAGCAAGTGCATTTGGCGCATTTATATTGATGGGTCCATTTACAGTGATAGGCTCGTCAGCCTATGTAGTTTGATAGGTTTTAGGTGGTTATTGGCCTTTTAAAAGCCTAATTATAAATAAGTCGTTTAAATAGGCTTTTAAAGAGGTCAAGCCTTCAAATAGGTCAGGTCAGGCCTTAAAATAAGATCAGACTCAGGCCTTAGTTGGATGTAGGTCAAGATTAGGCCTTTCAAAGCCTGACCCAGCCTGACCCATTTCTATCCCTAATCATAGACATAAGTCACACACATATACACACACAGAGATATATATGTACACACACCAACATCATAACTAGAATAAATTCTCATAACATAATCATATATACATTAACCAAAACAAAAGCTTCATCTAGCTTGGCATTGATTTCATCCTTGCCTGATTTAGTGCTCACCTCTGTGGTGTTTGCTAAACCTCTATCATCAATTACCTTAAACCATAGAAAGGGGGTAAGTGACCATAATTATAGATTAATGTAAAAATACACCATTAGGAAAAGCATAATCTAGCTACCTTTTTGATTAAATACATTACTCATTAATCATAACTATTAGTTACATGTGTATATCCAACATACCTCAGCCACCTAAATTTAATTAATCCATATCATTTTTTAATCCTTATTAATACCAAAATTCACACTACCTAACTTATGTAACCATATTTCACAACTTCATTAAAGTCTTTAATTTATTGTATAAAATTTTCATGTCATTATCAGGCTTCACATGTCACTCTTATTATAATAATTATTGTGAACACCTATTGTTGTCCGGCAAAATGTATATTAAAATATGTAAGAAAAAAATAAAAAAAAGAAAGAAAAAAAAGAAGAAGAAAGAAAAAAAGAGAGTATAGAATCCGGAGTCAATGTTGACTGCATTAACCGGGGTCTTAGCACGGTCTCCTGACCGGTGTTACCTCACCAACTCTAAGTTTGCACAGAGTGGAGTACGGTATTTTATACCTCAGATTTGTGGGAATCCGAGGTTCTTCAAGTTAGTAAAAACTGATCCGTACTCAAACTTTAAGACACACCGGAGGTGAACCTGCAGAAGATTCTCCAATGCTTAATTATCGACCGGGGTGGAGAGAAATGTCCATAGTTGACCAATGATTTCAGACCCCGGTTATGACTTAGCAGTTCTTATTGGTGACGTGGTGCGGTACGTAGAATCTCGTCCGTTCCAAGTTGCCACCCTGGATCATATTAAAAAAATAATATTAAAAATTACATAGTGACCGTTGGAATAGTAACTCTTTCCCATTTCTATAAATACTCAATCCCTCTTCATTTCCTACCACACCTCTCATTTCATCAAACTTTCTTCGTTTCTCTCAAGCAATGGCTGATGGATGCCGAAGCCAAGAGGAAAGAATAAGGGAAGAAAAACGATGTTTTGTGACTACCCTCTTACTTCTTATAGCATGGGTAGCAATTTTTCCTTTTTGGATACTTTATTTCTTGCCACATGTGTAATAAATAATTTATGTTTCCATAAGAGTAAGGGATTACTCATTTGTATTCAAAAAAAAAAATTTAAAAAAAAGGGCCAAAAAAAAGAGGAAAAGCCAAAAAAGAAAATGGGCCAAAAAAAAGACCAAAAAATAAAAATTTTTGAAAAAAAATATTTCTAAAAAAAACGAAAATGGGCCAAAAAAAAGACAAAAAAAAATCTAAAAAAAATATTTTCTGAAAAAAATGAAATTAAAAAAAAGAAAAAGAAAGAGGAATCGGTGGATTATTGTTGTGGGACCCAGTTTGGTTAGATAATTGGAGAAAATTGAGGAAATTGACATCAAATTTGGACAAATTGGAAAAGTAAGAAAGTGATGTCATTTTATGAGGAATCCAAGGCCAATTTTCTTCTATAAATAGAAGGTGATATTGAGGTATTTGGGGAGGAAAAAAAAGAGGGGAAAGAGTGTTAAAATTTTGTGAGATTTTTTAGAAGTTTTGGTTTTCAAAAATTATGTTGTGTAATCCTGGTTAGGAAAATGAGTACATTACTCTAGTTTGTCTTAGTATGTGAGTTTTTGTGAGCCAAAATAGTGTCCAAGTGTTGTAACCGGTGTCCAAATACCTTCAAATCGAGTCCAAACAAAGCCAAAAGCAAAGGAAATCTACACAAAATTGATTTCCCAACTTCCGTTCTAGTTCATCTTTAATTATTCTTGTACCAAGGTATTTTTTTATTAATACAAGGATGTTTATTTACATTTATTTATTCATCTTTATTTAATTGTTATTTATTTTTCTGCACTTTTATTTTTCTTTATTTATATTCAAGCACTTTATTTTCCTACACTTTATTTTTCTGCAGTTGTTTATCTGTTTATTTATTTTTCTACATCTCCATCTTTATTTATTTATTTGTACCTTTATTTTTCTTTATTTATTTTTCTGCATTTTTATTTCTCTTTATTTACTTTTCTGCACTTTTATCATTGTTAATTTATTTTTCCGCACTTTATTTAACCGCACTTTATATTTCTGCAATTATTAGTTTATTTATTTATTTTCTGCATGATTATTTTTATTTATTTATTTTTGTGTCATTTTATTTCTATTTATTTACTTTTCTGCACCTTTATTTTTATTATTTACTTTTCTGCCCCTTTATTTTTATGTATTTATTTTCCTGTCCTTTTATTTTTATTATTTACTTTTTCATCCCTTTATTTTCATGTATTTACTTTTCTGCCCCTTTATTTTTATTATTTACTTTTCGGCCCCTTTATTTTCATGTATTTACTTTTCTACCCCTTTATTTTTATTATTTACTTTTCTGCTCCTTTATTTTTATGTATTTACTTTTCTTCCCCTTTATTTTTATTATTTACTTTTCTACCCTTTATTTTCATGTATTTACTTTCATGCCCTTTTATTTTTGTTATTTACTTTTCTGCCTCTTTATTTTTATTATTTACTTTCCTGCCTATTTATTTTATGTATTTATTTTTTCTGCCTCTTTATTTTTTGTATTTATTTTTCTGCCCATTTATTTTTATTATTTTTTCTTTGCACTTTTATTTCTATTTATTTTTTTACCTTTATTTTTTAATTACTTATTTTTTTGCACTTTTATTTTTAGTTATTCATCTTTCTGCGTTTTTTTATTTTTCTATACTTTCTATTTATTTGTTTATGTTTGACTATTTTTAGATAATATATAATTATCCATTTTTATTATGGTCATGATTTCCTATTATTTTCTCTTAGTAACCTTTTGATAATTAAGAAAAAAATCATTTAAAAAAATAAAAAAAATCAAGACTAATAAATAATGTGTTATTTATTCATTTATCTTCTTTTTAAATTTAAAATGAGATTACTTTAGATGAGACATCTTATTAATCTTATTTTTTCTAAAAATAATTAAATAAGGTTTATTTGTCAATTTTGATTAGTTAAGTGTATATATATTTCTTTATTTTCATGTTGACGTGTTTAATTCTATTTAGGACGAGACGTCCTACCATGATTCGCGTGAAAATCTCAGCCGGGGTGTTATCTTAGTTATGATATCCGCACTAAGTAGGATTCCCTACTTTTTGCATAAGACTCATAGCTAAAGATCAGAGCTCCGGTGACCTTTTTAGAACGAATTAGAAAAATCACCTTTTAAGGAAACACGATTAAAGAGCCTTAGAGCCAATTAGGTGGTTACCTTGTCTAAGACATAATTGGGCAAACATTCCTTTTTTATTCGCACAAAGTTTTCTTTTTTTTAAAAAAAAAATCATCAAAAATGTATATTTTCTATACTTAAGTCATGATAAATATTATTACACTCTTATGTGAGGATATTTATCAAACTGTTTTCTTTGTTAATCTGATTCATTTATTTCTTTTGTTAAAGGTGAAATTTAAACATTGGTAAGTATCACAAAAAAATGGAATTTAACATGAGATCAAGTGATCAAGAAGTAAAGGCAACTGGTTTAAAAAATTTGTTACACCTCAAAGTCATCAAATCAAATACTAGCAATCTGTTATCCTTAAGCAAAAGGATGGATATTACTCAGAAAATGACCTTTACAAGGAAGTATGGAAAAATCCTAAAATTCTTAGAGGTCGAAGTGCAAGAAGGGGCCCTTACTACTCTAGCTCAGTTTTATGATCCTCCTCTCCGCTGTTTTACATTCAAAGACTTCCAGTTAGCTCCTACTTTGGAGGAGTTTGAACAGATATTTGGCTTGCCATTAGAAGATTTGAAACCTTATCGTCGAACTGAACATCATGCTTCACTCTTCAATGTAGCTCGCATTCTCAAGATGGATCCTGAAATGCTTAAGAAGGCTCAATTAAACAGGAACCAAATTTCAGGATTCGCACTAAGCTTCTTTGAGCAGCAACTCCTCAGTTAGGAAGGGAGAGGAGAATGGGACGTGTTTGTTGACATGTTAACGTTGGCCATCTATAGTGTGATCCTTTTCCCAAGCCTTGATAACTATATTGATTTCAAGGCAATTGATGTTTTCCTAGCTAGAAAGCTTAGAGGTGAAAGTTCCATGACTGTTGTCTTGGTTGATATCTATTGTACAATGGATTCGTGTCACAACCGGAATGGGAAGAAGATCGTCTGTTGTCTACCTGCCTTATATCTATGGCTTACTTCTTATGTCTTCAATCAAGTTGGCAAGGTTGAATGTCCTATCTCTGATTTGAAGCTCCTTAGGTTAACCAAGAAGACTAATAGGGAATGGGCAGGACATCTGGCAGGATTATCCGCTAGCATGATTTGGTGGTACCCTCAGTGGAAGAACATGGATTCCATTATTTACTGTTGCGGGAAATTTCCAAATGTGCCTCTCATGGGAACTCAAGGATGCATCAATTATATTCCTAGTATTGTGAAAAGACAACTTGCTTATCCTATGATACAGCCTCCAGAAGAAGAAACAGTAACACCTTTCTTTCATTATTATATTGAGGGATATAGTGCTTCTGTTATTCAAACTGTCATTGATGCTTGGGGCAAGGTCCATAGGAAAGGAAAAGAATTAGGTGTTTGAAGTTATGCTGCAAAAGAAAGTTACCATCGGTGGATTTCAAATAGGGTAGCCATTGTCAAATTACCCTTCAAAGATCATGGTGCTCATGGGAAAAATCCAGTTCCTGATGAAAGCGAAGAGATTGAAAACCTGAAAAGTAAGCTAGTTGAAATGACAAAGAAAAACCAAGCTTTGGAGGATGATTTAATCAAAATTCAACAAGACAATGCTTCCCTTAAGAGAAAAAGGTGTGAGTTAGAAAATGCCTTTGAAGATGTAAGTAAGAAGCAGCGGATTGAAAGAGAACATATGATGCAATTGGATCAATGCCTCCAAACAACGAATAGCCAATTGAAGACCAAAGAGAAACAAAAGGATGATATATTGGCTGACAAAGGGCAGTTACGAGAAATTCTAGCCAAGACAAAAAAAGAAGCTCAAGTTCAAAAGAACCTTATGCAAGCGCGAATTGATGAACTGGAACGACAAGTCAGAGATGTCGTCGGTGCTTGCGAGCGTGAAATAAATGAAGAAAAATGGCAAGCCATAGAAGATAAGGATAGATATGAAGAGATTGTACGTTTAATGACCCTAGAGAGGGTTGAGTTGGAAAGTCCTGTCTATTCTTGGAGAAACCGTTTTTCTGATCTAGCCGTTCTTGCTAATAGAACACTTAGAGATATTCCTCACTTGTTGAAAAAAGCCGAAGCAATGATGAATCCACTTTATACACCAGAGGAAATTACAACATTCATCTAATATTGCAAGGGGCGATTGGATGAAATGAAGGTCTCGATCGATTGCTAGAGTGAGAGAGAATTGATTTTGATTTGTTGTAACAAATAATGTATCAAAACCTGTTGATCAATGAATAAATCTCATGTTGAACTTCCATTTTTTTCCTAACTTAGTACTTTAGAAAAAGACATTCTAAAAGAAAGGTTTATCTTTGCTTACCGATGTTTAAAATTCATCACGTATTTACTTTACATCTCTTAACATTATTTTTTTTGTACTAAGGGGGTTTCTTTGTACTTACTCACATCACGGGGAGAAAGGGCTCAAAGCATCCTTATCAAACCCGACTGCAATCAAGACTCATGGCAGAGCAGGAAAGCTGAGTTGAAGAGATGAGGAATGAACTTGGCCAGATCAAGGAACAGATGGCGGAAACACTTAAGCTCCTTGAAAAGAGAGGTACAGAAGGGGGTCCTCTGCAAGAAACGGGGATCAAACATCCGCTCCTCAGGCTCAAGCTCAAGAAGGAAGCCCAATACCTTTGACTATACTCCCAAGTGATCCGACTCCAGTCACTGAAACTCCGTTCATCTCACACCAACCTTATGGTATGCCATTGCCACCTTTTGTTTCCCAAGACGGGAATGTTCAGCAAGCATATGCTTGGCCTCCATATGGCCTACCTCAAGGATATTACACCATGCATCCTAATCCTAATCAAGAAAATCCTCCTGCTACTCAACAAATTCCCAATCCCCCGATATCTAACCCTCCAAATTTCACCCAATCAATAGTTGTTCCCCAAAACACTCAGGCTCCACCCAATGTCACCCCACCTAATACAATTCCACCATAAAACCATCAGATTCCAAGTGATGCCACACAACCAAACCCACAAATAACCCCATACTATTTCCCTTATGGTTGCTAAATACCACAAGCAGGTGTTTCACAAAACTTGTCACACAAAGCTCATGTCCCTCCACCAAATCCTGATCAGCCAACAGTGCCTTTATCAAAAGGGAAAATGGAAATATTGGAAGAAAGGTTACGTGCAGTAGAGGAAGGAAGTGGCTTAGGCATAACAAATGTTTCTAAATTATGCCTAGTCCCAGATGTGGTAATTCCTCCTAAATTCAAATTGCCAGAATTTGATAAATACAAAGGAACTACTTGTCCTCGTAACCATTTAACCATGTATTGCCGAAAGATGGCTGGATATGCTTATGATGAAAAGTTGCTGATCCATTTTTTTCAAGATAGCCTTGCTGGGGCAGCGTTGAGCTGGTACACTCACATTGAACGAACTCGTATTCGTTGTTGGAAGGATCTAGCCGATGCCTTTCTAAAGCAGTACAAATACAACATGGACATGGCACTAGACTGGCTGCAACTTCAGAATATGACCAAGAAGAATACTGAGTCCTTTAAAGAATATGCTCAACGATGGAGGGAAATGGCTGCACAAGTTAAACCACCCCTGATAGAGAAAGAGATAATGGCAATGTTCATTGACACTCTTCAGCCACCGTTCTATGAAAGGATGCTTGGGAGTGTATCATCAAGCTTTTCTGATATGGTGGTAATAGGAGAAAGAATTGAAAGCGGTTTGAGAACAGGAAAAGTTGTCCAAAGTTCACCGTTAATAGGATGACCTATGACAGGGGCAGGAAGAAGAAAGGGTGAAGAAGCAAATATTGTAATGGGAAATCAAGGTCAACATAAATGTTCCACCCTTCCCCTTTCCCTTTCCAGCCTCATTATCCACCATGCGGACCTTACCCTTATATAGCTGCTGCTTCTGGAAATCTATTTCCCTATCCTCAATCATACAGACCCCCACCTGTCCATAATTTCAGGAATACACCACCACCTCCTCCCCAATAATGGACGTAAAATCCCAACCCAAATCCTTCACCAAAAAAGTCAAACAATGACCGTCCTTTTGTCCAATTCGATCCAATTCCTATGACCTATACTGAACTTTTGCCTCAACTTCTCAAAAGTTCTCTTGTTGTACGATGCCCTTTAAAACCCGTAGGGCCACTATATCCTAAGGGGTATGATCCCAATGTAAAGTGTGATTATCATGCTGGGGCACTGGGGCATTCTACAGAAAATTGCATTGCCTTAAAGTTTAAGGTACGTGATTTGATAAATGCTAAGTGGCTGGATTTTGAAGAAGGCTCCCCAAATGTGATTAGAAATCCTTTGCCTAATCATGGAAATGCTGGGGTAAATGCAGTAACACATGATTTGGGAAGTGATCGTGTTGGGAATGTTTCAGATATCAAAACTCCTCTCCCATGGATCTATAGGGAACTTTTGAGGAAAGGATTAATATCTGAAACTCAAAGTTCTAATGAGGACATTCATAATCAGATGCCCGTTGATGCAAAGTTTATTGAAGTGCTTCAAAAATTACTTGACACACATCTGGTACAAGTTTATCGTCGCCCTTGCAATGATGTCAACATGATCCATGGACAGCATGGTACAGGCTCAGTAAGCCCAGTCACCCCTGTTCCTTTGGTGGTCTATTATACTAAGAAACCTCTGACTGAGCCAGTCGTAAATCATCCGTCCTTGATAATTAGGACCCCATCTCTATTTTCATACAAAGATACCCATGCAGTACCTTGGAAGTATGAAGTGGATGTAATCCCTCAACTCCTAAAGGGATCGTCATCCTCGGTAACCAATATTTCCGAGACACGTGGAATGACTAGGAACAGACGAGTTTATGCTCCTGAAAACTTGAGAAAAGAGGATGCGTCTGTAACTGAAAAAGAAAGTCATGGTAAAGAACAAGACCCTCCCCAAGGAATAAAAGAGGAACATGCTTGTGAATTTTTGAAATTCATTAAGCAAAGCGAATACCAGGTCCTCGACCAGTTAAATCGTACTTCTGCAAAAATATCCATGTTATCCCTCTTATTGGATTCAGAACAACATCGTGGAAGGTTATTGAAAGTCTTGAATAAAGCACATGTTGTGAAAGATATTTCACCAGAAAAGTTCAAAGGGATAGTGGGGCATATTGCCTCAAATGACTACTTAACTTTCACCGATGAAGAGATACCTGCTGAAGGGAGAGGTCATAATAAGGCATTATACATCTCTAACAAGTGTCAGGATCATATCTTAGCCAAGGTCCTAGTTGACAATGGCTCCTCTCTGAATATCATGCCAAAGTCCATTTTAAATCAACTACCTTTTGATGGGACACATATAAAGCCGAGCTCAATGGTGGTAAGAGCTTTTGACGGTACTCGGAGAGAGGTCATTAGAGATATTAAGATCCCTATCCAAGTGGGCACATGCACCTTCAACGTATTGTTTCAAGTGATGGATATCAATCCTGCTTATAGCTGCCTATTGGGGAGGCCTTGGATACATTCTGCCGGTGTGGTTCCATCTACCCTTCATCAAAAACTCAAATTTATGGTAAACAATAAGCTAATCATTGTTTCTGGTGAGGGAGATTTCCTTATCAGCAAGCCCATGTCAACTCCATATATAGAAGCGGCCGAAGAAAGTCTTGAGACTTCCTTCCAATCATTGGAAATTGCTCACACCACTTATGTGAGCGAAGGGTTACAACTAGCTCATCCTTTCAAAGCTTCTATAATGGTGGCTAAAGTGATAATGAAATCTGGATTCCAGCCAGGGAAAGGGCTTGAGAAGATGCTTGATGGAGGAGTAGAACCATTATTGGTTAAGGAGAACAAGAACGGCTTTGGGCTGGGATATCATCCATCTCCAATGGAAAGAGCGAAGGTTTTCGCAGATAAAAGAGAAAAATGACTTGCACAGTTAGAAAACCGAGAACCCCTAACTGCGAGGATCCCTATCTGTGACCTTTACCAAAGCTTCAGGAGCGCAGGATTGACATCTCCAGGCCAAGTGGCGGTCGTCGATGATGAGTCCAAGAGAGAAGAAGACTTGATTTACCCTTGTCCTTCAGATACTGAGCTGTGTAATTGCGAAGCCGTTGAGCTTCCAGAGATCATTTCAAAGTAATTGTTCACTTTGTAGGTTTTTGTTTGAATCCTTTGGCTATGCCTAAAGCCTTAGGATGAATTTTAATAAGGGAAAAAAATATTTCCTTTATCATTTCAAATAAATAAATGTTAAGTTCAATTATTATTTTCCTCATTTTGCCTTTTTATATTAAATAAATTACAGATCTGAAATTGAATTCCAAAATAATAAGATTGTCTTCTCCCATCATGATTTTAATCCAACAAGCGAAAAGGACGAAGAGTTCGATGAACCTTCCCTTGAATTACTAAGGCTGTTAGATCAAGAAGATAAAGAAATTTCTCCCTATCTAGAAATTGTTGAAGTCATAAATTTGGGGAGTGAAGAAAACAAACAAGAAACCAAAATCAGCACCTCTTTGAGTAGAGAACATAGGAGGGAATTAATAGAATTGTTGGTCAAATTCAGTGATGTGTTTGCTTAGTCGTATCAGGATATGCCGGGATTAGATAACTCCATCATTGAACACAAGTTGCCATTGAAACCCGGTTGCGTCCCTATAAAGCAGAAGTTAAGAAGGATGAAGCCAGAAATGCTCTTAAAGATTAAAGAAGAGATAACCAAACAGTTGGATGTTGAGTTCTTGGCTGTCTCCAAATACCCTGAATGGGTGGCCAATATCGTTTCGGTCCCGAAGAAGGATGGGAAGGTACGAATGTGTGTTGATTACCGGGATTTGAATAAAGCTAGCCCAAATGATGACTTTCCATTACCACATATTGATGTTCTTGTTGATAAGATGACCCAACATTCCATTTTTTCATTCATGGATGGATTTTCTGGGTACAACCAAATCAAGATGGCACTCGAAGACATGGAAAAAACCACTTTCATTACTTTATGGGGAACCTTCTGTTACAAAGTGATGTCTTTTGGATTGAAAAATGCTGGTGCCACTTACCAAAGAGTGATGGTAACTTTATTTCATGACATGATGCATAAAGAGATAGAGGTCTATGTGGATGATATTATTGCCAAATCCAAATCTGAAGAGGGTCACCTGATTGACCTACGAAAGCTCTTTGAACGCCTGAGAAAATTCAAACTCAGGTTAAATCCAGCTAAATGCACTTTTGGGGCTAGCTCTGGAAGGTTGCTTGGTTTCATTATCAGTGAGAAAGGTATCGAAGTGGATCCCGATAAAGTAAAGGCAATCATGGAAATGCCTGCTCCTAGCACTGAAAAAGAAGTACGAGGATTCCTTGGAAGGTTGAATTACATAGCTCGTTTCATTTCTCAACTAACAGCTGTATGTAATCCAATCTTTAAGTTGCTTCGTAAAAATCAACCATCACAATGGAATGATGACTGCCAGGAGACCTTTGACCAAATAAAGCAATACTTGCAATCCCCACTGATCTTGGTTCCTCTAACCCTGGGAAGACCACTCCTATTGTATTTGACAGTAATAGATGAATCTATGGGTTCTGTACTGGGGTAACATGATGAGTCTGGGAGAAAAGAGCATGCTATTTACTATTTGAGCAAGAAGTTCACTGAGTGCGAAGCACGATATTCCACTGTGGAACGAACTTGTTGTGCATTAGCATGGGCTGCTCGTCGCCTAAGGCAATACATGTTATCTTATACTACTTGGTTGATATCTAAGATAGACCCAATTAAGTACATCTTTGAAAAACTGACTCTGACGGGAAGAATAGCTCGTTGGCAGGTTCTTTTGACTGAGTATGATATCATTCATGTCACCCAACAAGCTGTAAGAGGGAGTGCTTTGGCTGATCACTTGGCCCACCATCCCCTAAAAGAATACCAACCAATGTCATTCGAATTTCCTGACGAAAATATTATGATGTTGTCAGAAGAGAAAGATTGTCCTAACAGAACTTGGATTTTGATGTTCGACGGGGTGTCGAATGCACTAGGGCATGGGATTGGGGCCATCCTAATATCACCAGATAACAAGCTTTTCCCATTCACTGTTAGACTTTGTTTTGATTGTACCAATAATATTGCAGAATATGAAGCTTGTGCTTTGGGGATTCAGGCGGCACTTGAAGCAAAGGTGAAATCTCTACAAATATACGGAGATTCTGCCTTGGTGATTCATCAACTGAAAGAAGAATGGGGTACTAGAGATGGTAAATTGATTCCTTATCAAGCCCACATCATGGAACTAATCAAAGGGTTTGATGAAGTCTCTTTTCATCATATTCCTCAGGATGATAACCAGTTGGCTGATGCTTTGGCCACGTTGGCTTCCATGTTCAATGTGAGTAGGGAATGTGACATGCCCTTCATCGAGATTGAAAGACGTCTCGAACCGGCATATTGTCATATGATAGAAGAAGAGCCTGATGGGAAACCATGGTTTCATGACATCAAAAATCATATTTGAAATCAAGAATATCCCCCTGGTGTTTCAGAAAATAACAAAAGAACCCTCAGGCGTCTGGCCGTGAATTTCTTTATAACTGGGGATACACTTTATAAAAGGAATTATGATTCTGTTCTCCTTCGTTGTGTAGACGTGACAGAAGCTAACAAAATCATGAACGATGTTCATGAAGGACCTTTCGGAACACATGCAAATGGGCACTCGATGGTAAAAAAAATTCTCAGATCTGGATATTATTGGATGACGATGGAAAATGATTGTCATAACTATGCCAAGAAATGTCACAAGTGTCAAACCTATGCAGACAACATTCATGCACCACCATCTTCTTTGCACGTTCTAACTGTGCCTTGGCCTTTTGCTATGTGGGGCATAGATGTTATTGGTCCCATTGAACCAAAAGCATCGAATGGGCATCGTTTTATTCTTGTGGCCATTGATTACTTCACTAAGTGGGTTGAAGCATCTTCCTACACCAACGTGACTAAAAATGTTGTGGTCAAATTCATCAAAAGGGAATTGATTTGCAGATATGGTTTGCCAAATCAGATCATCACTGATAATGGCGTAAACCTGAATAATAAAATGATGGATGAACTCTGTGAGGAATTCAAAATCAAACACCTCAATTCATCTCCATACAGACCTAAGATGAATGGAGCAGTGGAAGCTGCTAACAAAAATATAAAGAAAATCATACAAAAGATGGTTGAAACCTATAAAGACTGGAGTGAATTGCTTCCTTTTGCTTTACACGGGTATCGTACCTCTGTACAAACTTCGACAGGGGCAACACCCTTCTCATTGGTGTATGGTATGGAAGCTGTTTTACCAATACAAGTGGAAATTCCATCTTTAAAAGTAATCATGGATGCCAAGTTAGAAGAAGCTGAATGGGTTCGATCCCGGTATGACCAACTAAATTTAATTGACGAGAAAAGGTTAACTGCCCTCTGTCATGGGCAGTTATACCAAAAGCGTATGAAGAAGGCATATGAAAAGAAAGTGCGACCTCGTCAATTTCATGAAGGTGATTTGGTACTAAAGAAGATCTTGCCAAATCAAAATGATCACAGAGGCAAATGGAGGCCAAATTACGAAGGACCATTTATTGTAAAGAAAGCCTTTTCTGGAGGAGCTTTGATTTTGACAAACATGGATGGTGAAGAGTTATCTCTCCCAGTCAATTCAGATGCAGTCAAGAAGTATTATGCTTGAAAAGATAGGGTAGTCGTTATGTCTTCCAAAAGTTTGGATTGAAATTATAATGCAAACCTGTAATTTCCCAAGTAAATATATGGAATTCTCGATTTCAGTCCCAATTCTTGTTTTGTTAGGTTTCATTTGCATGCATTTTGTGAAAATATTTTTTAATAAAAAAATAAAAAAAATATGAAAAGCATATTTTCAATCTCAAACAAGCTTGATACTTCCCAATTACACAACCCTTGGTAATCAAGGATATTCCGCTCTGCCATGAGTAATGATGAGTCCCACAAGGATTATGGTTGTCACCCAGGAGACGAGATCATTAATCTTTGATTTTCTACTTGACTATTTCTTCCATGCAGGGTTAAGGTTACAACAAGGACAAATGTTCCCCATGAAAAGTCAAGATCAACAGTTTTAGTCCATCACCTAACCCCAGGAAAGGTGATTTACTAAGATATAAAAAGGGAATCCTTGTATTCACTCAGAACCTTTAGTGAAGTCATATGACCAAAAAGTCAGTTTCCTTTAAATCTCAGTCTTTCAAAAGTCTCAACCTCAAACACATTCTTCGTGAGTATAAATCTCATGTTTCATGTAATTTAATTTCCTCTTATAAATATCAAAATTTTATCCTCCACCGTAAGTCACAGTGGCAGAGATATCTCCCTTATGTCTTACTTCGTGTCCAAGCCTCAGGTATCCATCCCTAGGCTACTCAAACCATGTCGGGGGCGTTCCCCCAGTCATTTATTTTTCTTCAAAAGCTTCAGGTACCCATTCCTAAGCTATGTCGTCCAACCAAAATCAGTTAGGGGCATCCCCCCAGTCATTTATTTTCATGTCAAAGCCTCAGGTATCCTTCCCTAGGCTATTTTGATCAAAATCAGCCAGGGGCATCCCCTGGTCATTTATTTCATGTTAAAGCCTCAGGCATCCTTCCCTAGGCTATTTCAACCAAAATCAATCAGGGGTATCCCTCAGTCATTTATTTCATGTCAAAGCCTCAAGTATTCTTCCCTAGGCTATCTCAATCAAAATCAAGTCAGGGGCATCCCCCAGTCATTTATTTTCATGTCAAAGCCTCAGGTATCCTTCCCTAGGCTATTTCGATCAAAATCAGCCAGGGGCATCCCCCAGTCATTTATTTCATGTTAAAGCCTCAGGCGTCCTTCCCTAGGCTACTTCAATCAAAATCAGTCAGGAGCATCCCCCTGTCATCTATTTTGTGTCAAAGCCTCAGATACCCATTCTTAGGCTCCTCGAAATGTCAAGGTAACCTCATATATCATTTATTTTCTTTCAAAGCTTCAGGTATCAACTCCTAGGTTATGTTGTTTATCTTCCTGCCATGTTCCAGATGCTTCTCCTTAAACTGTCTGGTATTGGGACAACACTATTCGGCTGTTTACTTCTTGCCAAAAGTCGTCGAGTATTCTTAGTGGTGTTCACGTCTTTACTTTCTTTTCACATCAATAATATGAATATATCTCATATTCTTTCATGAAAAGAAGTAAAGAGGGGCATCTGTGAACACCCATTTTTGTCCGGCAAAATGTATATTGAAATATGTAAGAAAAAAATGAAAAAAAAGAAGAAAAAAAAGAAGAATAAATAAAAAAAGTATAGAATCTGGAGTCAATGTTGACTGCATTAACCGGGGTCTTAGCACGGTCTCCTGACCGGTGTTACCTCACCAAATCTAAGTTTGCACAGCCTCAGTGGAGTACGGTATTTTATACCTCAGATCTGTGGGAATCCGAGGTTCTTCAAGTTAGTGAAAACTGATCCGTACTCAAACTTCAAGACACACCGGAGGTGAACCTGCAGAAGATTCTCCAATGCTTAATTATCGACCGGGGTGGAGAGAAATATCCATAGTTGACCAATGATTTCAGACCCTTGTTATGACTTAGCAGTTCTTATTGGTGACGTGGTGCGGTACGTAGAACCTCGTCCGTTCCAAGTTGCCACCCCAGATCATATTAAAAAAATAATATTAAAAATTACATAGTGACCATTGGAATAGTAACTCTTTCCCATTTCTATAAATACTCAATCCCTCTTCATTTCCTACCACACCTCTCATTTCATCAACTTTCTTCATTTCTCTCAAGCAATGGCCGATGGATGCCGAAGCCAAGAGGAAAGAATAAGGGAAGAAAAACGATGTTTTGTGACTACCTTCTTGCTTCTTATAGCATAGGTAGCAATTTTTCTTTTTTGGATACTTTATTTCTTGCCACATGTGTAATAAATAATTTATGTTTCCATAAGAGTAAGTGATTACTCATTTGTATTCAAAAAAAAATTTAAAAAAAAAGAGGAAAAGCAAAAAAAAAGAAAATGGGCCAAAAAAGACCAAAAAAATAAAAATTTCTAAAAAAAATATTTTCTAAAAAAACGGAAATGGGCCAAAAAAAAGACAAAAAAAATTCTAAAAAAAATATTTTCTAAAAAAAATGAAATTGAAAAAAAAGAAAAAGAAAAGAAAAAGGAATCGGTGGATTATTGTTGTGGGACCCAGTTTGGTTGGATAATTGGAGAAAATTGGGGAAATTGACATCAAATTTGGACAAATTGGAAAAGTAAGAAAGTGATGTCATTTTATGAGGAATCCAAAGCCAATTTTCTTCTATAAATAGAAGGTGATATTGAGGTATTTGGGGAGAAAAAAAAGAGAGGGGAAAGAGTGTTAAAATTTTGTGAGATTTTTTAGAAGTTTTGGTTTTTAAAAATTATGTTGTGTAATCCTAGGTAGGAAAATGAGTGCATCACTCTAGTTTGTCTTAGTATGTGAGTTTTTGTGAGCCAAAATACTGTCCAAGTGTTGTAATCGGTGTCCAAATACCTTCAAATTGAGTCCAAACAAAGCCAAAAACAAAGGAAATCTACACAAAATTGATTTCCCGACTTCCGTTCTAGTTCATCTTTAATTGTTCTTGTACCAAGGTATTTTTTTATTAATACAAGGATGTTTATTTACATTTATTTATTCATATTTTTTTAATTGTTATTTATTTTTCTGCACTTTTATTTTTCTTTATTTATATTCAAGCACTTTATTTTCCTGCACTTTATTTTTCTGCAGTTGTTTATCTGTTTATTTATTTTTCTTCATCTCCATCCTTATTTATTTATTTGTACCTTTATTTTTATTTATTTATTTTTCTGTATTTTTATTTCTCTTTATTTACTT
This sequence comes from Clitoria ternatea, assembly GCA_037962975.1. Lineage (NCBI taxonomy): Eukaryota > Viridiplantae > Streptophyta > Magnoliopsida > Fabales > Fabaceae > Clitoria > Clitoria ternatea. The sequence continues at coordinate 152,403,537 of CM075673.1, forward strand.
TTCTGCACTTTTATTATTGTTAATTTATTTTTCCGCACTTTATTTATCCGCACTTTACATTTCTGTAATTATCAGTTTATTTATTTATTTTCTACATGATTATTTTTATTTATTTATTTTGATGCCCTTTTATATCTATTTATTTACTTATCTGCATCTTTATTTTTATTATTTACTTTTCTGCCCCTTTATTTTTATGTATTTATTTTCCCGTCCCTTTATTTTTATTATTTACTTTTCCGTCCCTTTATTTTCATGTATTTAATTTTCTGCCCCTTTATTTTTATTATTTACTTTTCCACCCCTTTATTTTTATACATTTACTTTTCTGCCCCTTTATTTTTATTATTTACTTTTCTGCCTCTTTATTTTCATGTATTTATTTTTCTTCCCTTTTATTTTTATTATTTACTGTTCTGCCCTTTATTTTATGTATTTACTTTTTTGCCCCTTTATTTTTATTATTTATTTTTCTGTCCTTTATTTTCATGTATTTACTTTCATGCCCTTTTATTTTTGTTATTTACTTTTCTTCCCCTTTATTTTTATTATTTACTTTCCTTCCTCTTTATTTTATGTATTTATTTTTCTGTCCTTTTATTTTTTGTATTTATTTTTCCGCCTATTTATTTTTATTATTATTTTTTGCACTTTTATTTCTATTTATTTTTTTGTACCTTTATTTTTTAATTACTTACTTTTTCTGCACTTTTATTTTTAGTTAGTCATCTTTCTGCATTTTTTTTATTTTTCTATACTTTCTATTTATTTATTTATTTATGTTTGACTATTTTTAGATAATACATAATTATCCATCTTTATTATGGTCATGATTCCTATTATTTTCTCTTAGTAACCTTTTGATAATTAAGAAAAAAATCATTTTCAAAAAAAAATAAAAAAAAATCAAGACTAATTAAAAATGTGTTATTTATTCATTTATCTTCTTCTTAAATTTAAAATGAAATTACTTCAGATGAGACATCTTATTAATCTTATTTTTTTAAAAAATAATTAAATAAGGTTTATTTGTTAATTTTGATTAGTTAAGTGTATATATATTTCTTTATTTTCATGTTGATGTGTTTAATTCTATTTTTTTTCTTTCTTATTATTTTTTTTAACTTTTTATTTGTTTTGAACTTTATATTTCTCAATAAAATCAATGGATTTTTTTTACTAGAAAATAATTAAGACAAGACATCTTATTATTGTTTTTTATTTTTATGGTCTTTTAATCATTTGTTTGTTTATTTTCTTAGAACTAAAAAATAACAAAACTTAGGAGATATGTTTTATTATTATTTTTGTTTTATTCTTATTTTTTTATTATTATGTATATTATTTATCATTATTTTTATGAAGGATGAAATATTTGATAATCATTTTTTTCCGAAATTATGCATGATCAATTTGGGTAACCGTTTTTTTTACGGACAGTGTGGGGTGCTAATACCTTCCCCTCCTGTAATTCGACTCCCGGACTAAACAGAATCTCATTTTTTTTTAAAAAAAACCAGTGCTATTTAAAGGTTTTCCTAATATTTTTCTTAATAAATATTAGTGGCGACTCCTTGAACCCTTCATTTTCTTTAGGCCTCCCAAAGGCCTCATTTCAATGCAGTTTCAATTTTCTTTTATTTGTCTTTAACCAGTCCGCGTCGCGCGCCGAGACCCCGGTCGCGACAATCATCATCACAGGTTATAAAGTCAACCATGAATATCAATTCAAACCATTTAATTACTTCTCATTTTATCATAAATAAATATCAATGTAAATTAAAATCTCGCTCATCATTATCAATTCATCGCCACAGAGTACTCCACTCACTCTCGAACATACAAACACACACATATATAGACTCTAATATACGAATACTAAATTGGATCGGTCGTCAGCTGGGGTTCCTACCCGACCACCCGTGAATCCCACCTGGTCCACCGAGCCCTCGCTGGCTCCCTACCTCGCCACTAGGTCCTACTTGACCTCTGGGTAGCCCAACTGGGCCATGCTCAACCATAGGAGCCAAAATGAAGGGTAAAATATACTGATTAACCATCTACACAACATAATATGCCATATAGCAAATATATCTCAATATCAATTTAATTAATTCTCAATACATTATCCCGGTACTACGACCATCACCCTGGAACCACAACCAAGCCACTCTGACATATTATTCGCTTTTATCTCATTCAATTCATCAATGCACACTAACATGCAATCAAATGCATATAAACTCATGATGCATATTTTTCATCTTCCAAACATGTAACTCCACAATTTGAACCATAACTTCATCAACACACCCACATACATATTTATAATTCATCATCCAATTTTCCAACTCACATTATTCAACATATATCACGTTCCTAACATTTCACAATTTACATTTTCATAACATATATCACATTTCACATTATCTTTCAATTTTATAAACATATATTTATAATTAATTCATGATGTCTCCATAATTTATTTTACATCAACTTAATATCAACCAGTACATAGCTTTATAAATCATCAAACTTTTACTGGAATGTCACCACATTCATATATCTTACAATAATCATCATCATAATTAATTATTCATTAGCATATCACTTTACATATTCATGAATATCCCTCAACACAATTAATTATCAATCCTCCAAATAATTATTTATTCTTTCTTTAATATAATCCTAGTTATAATTAATCTCTTTAATCATTCTGTAAATTTTACCTCATAATTATTCACATTTAGAACTCAATTCTTCCATAATTGATTTACTTCATTATTAATCCATTATCAATCAACATATAATCATCCAAATTAATTTAATCAACCAATGGTGGCTATATTCTACATTTTTCCCTATACGCTGAATAGTATAAATAAGCTTTCTATATTAGCCTCAACCCAATACACCTCTTTACCTCGATTCCAAGCTTCTGATACTTTTTCTCAATGCCGGTACGCCCAGTATCTATAATTTAAAGGATTTAGGAAATGTGTTAGCATTCCGACCTTCAAAATCAAAACCTATTTTACCAAAACAACTCCAAATACATTTTTAAAGCTTTTGAAACTTACCTCTCCCCTATCGGTTTCGAGTCCCTCACCGACGCTCGGTCTGCAACCTACGAGTATCGAAATGAAAACTCATTAACACTGAATGTCATTTTTGAGTTCTAAAAGCTTGATTCTACCCATTTCTTACAGAGAAACACCAACATAAGAAAGACTCGTGAATCCTCAATGATTATGCCATTTTCGGTTTGGAGCAAGAAGCCATGAAAATAGAAATTGAACCTAGCATAATACTTATCTCGCTTCCACGATTTCAATTTTGTGATCAATTTTAAGTTTCAACGAGAAGTTGGACTCCAATCAACCACCACATGCACAACCATGGAAAAAAGGAATGAGCTTTTGTTTTTGATGCATGAAAATAAGGAGAAGAAAATGAATTTTTAGTGGCAAGGACATTATGGTCAGTTCCTATTTCTATTCTATTTTCTTTTCCATTTTCTTTTGTTTAACTTAAATAAATCTAGTTTACTTTTACTACATGGTAAATTATATTTTACCATTATAATTTAATTCAACTTTAATTTAATAGTTAATCACCAAAATTAATTATTCTTATTTTATCGCTTATGAATAATTCCCAATTAACTTATGTTAAATTAGGAAATTCTCAATTAATTTGATGCGGCATATTTTATTTAACATCAGCGATGTTACACATACACCCTCTTAAAAGAGATTTCATCCCTGAAATCGATATACCGTGGGGGACATCATCAACCACCAATAACTCACGGTGACTAGTACTATTTCATATCTAATACAAGTATCACACCTATAGACCTTGACTACCTTATAACTCAGAATAGCATAGCATAAAGCCCATTAATCATTTGCTTACTCAGCATGTCATAATAGTATTTTTACTCAAAACCTAGTTCGTATATAATATAATAAAATATAATACTCATTCAGTCTCAGTTCAAGATAGAATAAGAAAGGAATCACTTATTTAAGGCCCACCCATTCAGAGCATCATATAATCATGACCATCGCCCACTCAGAGCTCACTATGAGATAAATATTCGTGATTACTCACTCAAAGCTCCATATCACCTTGTAAATATGATTATGTTATTGTTGTCATATATTACATCTTTAAATCACTCTATCATTCTTATTACAAAATCATAAAGTAATGGAACATGCCATATATTCACCTTCAATTTAACTCATACTATCGATGCTCGTATCTTACCATCCATTGATTAACATGTATACATATTCATTCATATCAATGCCTCAGTTTCTTAAGTTATAATACTATGCGTTTATTGCAAGTACCAAATCTTAGCATTCCATTAGTTAACTTTCTTCGTCACTGCATGGTCATACTTTTCATTCTTAATTTATCATGACTAAGTCACATACGCATTTTAAAACCATGTGCCATCATGAACCAATATTATCCGTCTTTGTTCATCACAAGGTCTTGACTTTTGCAAAATACTACAATAAGAATTACGCATATCTTTTAACTCAAGCATCAATTTGAGGCGAAACTAACCTTAAAATTTGGTTATGCAATTTGAGACAATTGACATGAATCTACCTTCATAAGTTCTGCAATGTAATAAGCTAAAACTATCATGAAGACATGAATCATCGATTCCCGACCAAAATGCCTCTAATGCATGAAGTTTAGTTTAGACCCATTGTTGAATTCCGTAACAAATTACAGATCTAGTTTTTGTCGTATAACTTGCACTATAAGTCTTATTTTGGAATGAATTTAGTCTCGTCAGTTCGGTATTATGTTTATCTTTAACTTCCGTGAAGACCAAAAGTTTAAATTCCTTATGATTCTTTCTCAAATTTTGTACGAAGTTACATGGGTAAATGTTGCCATGACAAATTTCTAGAAAAAAATAGTTTTTGAAAAACATGTATATCTTTGTCTCTGGGACTCGGATCAATATGAATCTAGTTTTATAATTCCCATAACTCGATGCTCTAAAATTATTGTGAAGATACAATGAGCTAATTCTGCCCCGATTATTCGTAGTATCACACAGAATTTGTTGCCTAAAGTGCTATCATAACAGTTTGGTGGCAGCTGTAGAATTTGGAAAAACGCGTATATCCCATGCGTCAGACCTCTGATTCAGGTGAATATTACAATGACTTATCGATAAAAAAGATTGATCTATCTTGGAATCCGGGGTCAAGGTTGACTATCTGGGCCGGACTCCTAGTTCCGTCTTCTGACCGGAGTTACCTCACGCACTCTCAATTTTACAATACCTCAGTGGAGTACGGTATTATGTACCCCGGTTTAGTGGGAATCTGAGGTTCTTCGTGATAGGTGCCAAGTTCATGCTGATGCTTCAAGACCACACCGGAGGGGTACCTGCAGAATATTCTCTAATGCTTAAGTTAGTATAGTCCCTTAAGTGATATCATATTACGGAGGTAACTTACGGAAAGATTAGATCAGATCCCTTTCAGTAATAAATGAGTTGTATTTATAGGGTTTACCTTGGTTTCGGAAGTGATTTGACTATCTTCCTAATTTACTATAGGTACAGTGTCTACAGGATCAGGTTGCCCATACCTCTTCTGACTGGTTGTCGGATTGTCAGTAAATGTCTGGGGTTGAGGGATAGATCCGTGGTCAATCAATGGGTTCGGACTCCGGTTATGACCTGTCAGCTCTTAATAATATGGCGTCTTATTTTCCAAACCTCGTCCAGTATTGGTTGCCACCCGGATCATTTGCCCCTTAGTTTATTTTTGTAGTGTTGCTACAAAAGATGAACAATCCGTAGTTCAATTGAAAAATTTGTCGGGGTGCAGGTACCAGTATGCCAAATATGATCGGTGTCATATGCACTTCTGGTTGGGTGAAGCATTTAATGCATCTCACCTATAAAGGCTGTCACATCACGCAGATCATTGACGTGTCACCTAGTGGTTGGTCGTATATTCCACGCGCTTTGAGGTGACGTCAGTCAGAGCGACACGACGCGCCGTTTTGGGCCGCGACGCTTCATCTTCCACTTTGTCCATGGGCTGCGACGGTTGAACTTCGACCCATGTTTTCTCTGCCTATAAATAGGCAAACGTCTTTGCTATCTCACTTCACTTTTTCTTTACCGAAACTTTGCTCAACCGTCTTTCTGCTTTTACTCTCACCTCGTCCTGGCTCGTACTATAAGAACCGCTCGCATAATCCCTACAGGTAGCCTTCAAAATTCTTCTTTTTACCATGTCTTCCTTTTTTTCTAATCACGGCCAGGAACAAGATTCCTCTTGTGAAATTATTTCAAACCCTTCAATTTCTTGGCCACCCAGGGTTCCTCGTAATGGACCTCAGCTCATTCAAACGGATATCCATAGGTGGATGACTCTAACTAACTTGGGCTTAACCTCTCGGGTAGAGTCTTCCACTTCCGAGGTTCAGATTCCTCAATCACCCTTTCCTCCTCTGTATCCGGACCGGAGTGAGAATTCCAACGTAGTACATTACTATGCTGATAATACTGACTTTTACTCGTGTGTACCTTTTTTAGCGCACGTAGTGACGATGGATGCCTCTGGCTCATCAACCTTGCGAAATGATCCTGACGATACCTTTATGATAGCGGATAAGGTAAACCGGATGGCTCGGAAAGTCGAAGACCCTTTTTTCTGGGTTTCCTAAAAGATTCTTCCAATTTACAGCCACTTTGCTCAACCCACAGACGGGGTGGAACTAGAGTTGGAGTATCACTGGCGCGCCAAGAAGTACGACAATTCTTTCACCCTCTTCGCCCCTACTATCACAGAGTGGATTTATCACATTCCAAAGGACCGTTTCATCTACTTTCATGACTATACTATCTGCAAGGTGGGGGTTCGGTTCCCCTTGAATAAATTTGAAATAGGGGTACTGCAGTTTCTGGACATCGCCCCCAGCCAGCTTCATCCCAACGAATGGTCCCTTATCCTCTCCCTGGAAGTTTTGGGTAAGCACTTAGGCTTCACCCTCACTGTCGTCATCTTCTTTCGATATGCCCGAGTGATGCGTCAAGGTGGAACCGGGATGGGGTTCGTGAACTTATGATGTCAGAGTGACATCGTCAATTTTGAAGCATTTACGGAGTCCTGCAATGTCGCCGGAGGCTCCTTCAAGAACTCTTACCTGAAACTTTTTGTCAAAGATACAGGGCAGCCGTTCTGGAAGGACGAGGAAGGCCAATTTAGGATCCACAGTGGCTGGACTCAAGCATTTTTTGCTGGAGAGTTCGGCCTATGCTGTTGACCAATCCTCCCTCTTGGAGTCTGCGAAGGTGGTGGTTGACACCCTTCATAACATCTCCCAGGCTTCCCCCATTAAGTGTCGTTCTCTTCTTGGCTCAGCTGATATATGGGATGATTACCTTAATCGCCTGGGTAGATACCCATTCCCTTTCTATTTATTTATGTGTGTATATATATATATATATATATATATATATATATATATATATTATCACTATGGTCGTTTTAACTTGTTTTCGTATTTCAGGGAACATGAGTGCCGCCGCCCTGGAGAACCTTCGCAAGCTGATGGAGGGGTCCGTGATTGACACCACCATGGAAAATAATGTTACCCCGAAGATACGAAAATCTTCCAGGCTTCCTACCCTGAGTGGGGTAATTAATTTAGAGGGCGCTTCCGGCAAGCGGAATGACAAGGGGCAGGCTGCCGGTGCCTCCAAGAAGCAAAAATAAAACCCCACAACTCAGGCAATAGACAAGGGCAAAGTATTGCCACTGAGATCCCAGTTGAAGGTGATGCCCATCCCTCTCCTTTTTCTGGTATGGAGGCTCTGGAGGAGCTTCTTACAAGGACCCTTTCCCCCAACTTGGACTTCGAGCTCCCATACTGCCTCAAGTCGGGGTTGGAGAAGGATGATGTCTCGTTCACCTTGGAGACGACGATGTGGTACAACATCAAGACTCTCTCCGCCATCTACTCCACCGCAACCGATGGTCCGAAGCTGGAAGTGGACCATCTGAAGGACAAGAACTCTTGATTTTCTGAAGACTACAGCCGGGCTCACCAGAGGATTAAGTCCCTCAATGAGTCCAACCAGGCTTATCAGCGGTCCGAGGATGATTGGAGGAAGGAAAAGGAAGAACTACAGAAGAAGGTGGCCGATCTGGAAGGCCAAGTGACCGATCTTCATAAGAAAAATGAAGAATTGTCCACGGCGGTCACAAATGAGCAAAATAAGTACCAAGAGGATATGTTGCAGTTTGCTCATGCCGCCATTGACTCTTTCAGTCATGCGGTCCGCTAGGTCATCCACTAAAACCAGGATTCACCTTTAAACCTGAACGGGATTAATTTCTTCAACCGATTCCAGAATGGTGAATTGGTAACCGAGATGGATGGTGAATCCTTCTCTCCTGCTGATGTTCCCTTCAAACTTTGTCCCTTGGCTACGGGGGAGGATGATGGTCTTGACTCCACTACGAACGATGCCAGTGTTGGGTTCGAGGGTGAAGGGAAGGATCCAGCCTACCCTTGATTTCTTTTTTCTTTATAGGCAGGATGAGCTCCGTCTAATTTCTTTTGTAATCATATTTTGCTTTGTAGGCGGGATGAGCTCTGCCATTTTTGAATCCTGATAGTCTTGGCCGTAGTGCCTTTTTGTTAATGACAATAGTACTTTTACCTACATCGTCTCTTTTTCGGCATAATTTCCTCTCTTACTTCGTACTTGAAATAATAACAACCATTCTGGGGTCCTCGGACCATGGGTTTTAATTAACTTTACCGCTCTGGGGTCCTTGGACCACTCTGGGGTTTTAATAAACAACCACTCTAGGGTCCTTAGACCACTCCGGGGTTTTAATAACTTAACCACTCTGAGGTCCTTAGACCACTTTGGGGTTTTAATAAACAACCACTGGGGTCCTTAAACTACTCTGGGGTTTTAATAATTTAACCGCTCTGGGGTCCTTAGACCACTCCGGGGTTTTAATAAACAACCACTATGAGGTCCTTAGACCACTTTGGGGTTTCAATAATTTAACCGCTCTGGGGTCCTTAGACCACTCCGGGGTTTTAATAAACAACCACTCTGGGGTCCTTAGACCACTCTGGGGTTTTAATAATTTAACCGCTCTGGGGTCCTTAGACCACTCCGAGGTTTTAATTAACTTAACCACTTTCTTGGAGGAATTCGCCAAAACCATATCATCCACACAACAATACCTTTATTAAACAAATAACGCCCTGGCCGCATACCTCATTAAAAACCTCCCAAGTAAACCCTGTGGGAAAAACCTTGGGTAGGGAAAAGAGTGCATGACTTATGATGCCGGTTAGCTGTAATATACACGTAAATACTTTACATTCTATTTGTTCTTAAACACCTCGCCTTCTAATGTTTCTAGCAAATAAGCTCCTCCTGGTGTGACCTGGTTCACCCGGTATGGCCTTTCCAATGTAGGTGCTAATTTTCCTTGGTGTGCAAACCGATTTCCAACTGATGTTTTCCTTAGGACGAGGTCGCCCACATTAAATCTTCTTTGTTAGACTTTCACATTGTATCAAAACACGGCTTTGGCTTTAACAGCTTGATCCCGGACAAAAGTGGCTTCTCTAACCTCGGTTAACAAATCTAGTTTATTTTTCAATCTTTGGTCGTTGTCTACCTCGTCAAATTGCTGAACCCTTGGAGAGATCAAGTTTATTTCAACCAGAATTACTACATCTACTCCGTAGACCAATCGGAATGGGGCTTCACCAGTAGACGAATGTGGGGTCGTCCGGTGTGCCCATAGAACATGACACAGTTGGTTGGCCCACTCTTCCTTTGCTTCACCCAGTCATTTCCTCAGCCCTTTCAAGATTTCTCTGTTTGCGACCTCGGCCTATCCATTAGTTTGAGGGTGTTCGACTGACGAAAACACTTATTTAATCTACAGTCCTTCAAGTAAGCCCTTGAACTTGGAATCTGTGAACTGCGTCCCATTGTCTATTATCACTCTTCCCAGTATTTTGAACCTTGTAATGATATTTTCATAAAAGAATATTTGAGTCATTGTTGCGGTAATATGTACTACTGCTTTCGCCTCAATCCATTTCGTAAAGTAATCCACTCCGACAATTAGATATTTCACTCCACCTGGAGCTTTAAGGAAGGGTCCCAAAATGTCCATGCCCCATTGGTAGAAAGGCCATGGGACTATGGATGTAAATAGCTCTTCTGCTGGGACATGGTGTTCATTGCTATTCTTTTGGCATGTATCACATTTTTTAACATATTCCACTGCGTCCTTGGCTAAGGTGGGCCACCAATAACCTGCCCTCAATATCTTTCTAGCCAGACTTCTGCCTCCGCAGTGGTTACCACATGTCCCTTCATGTACCTCAAAGAGAACCTCGTCCACTTCTACTTCATTCATGCACCTTAAGTAAGGCGCTATCAATCCTCTTCTGTACAAACCCCCGTTTACCAACGCGAAGTTCGGTAGCTTTTTTTTTAATTTCTTTCTCTTAACTGGGCACTCCGGAAGTTGTCCACTTACAATGTATCGAATAATCGGAATGACCCAAGAATCTTCTGGATGCGCTTTGAACTGAACGACATACACCCTTGGTGGATTCAAAATGCTTGGAGTGGCCAACATGCTCTGTATCACTGTAGTTGTGCATCCCGCCATTTTCGTGCTTGCCAGCCAAGACAAGACATCGGCTCTCACGTTCTCTTCCCTTGGGTTGTGCTTGAATTCTATACTTGTGAACTTTTCCCATAACTCATTTAACTTTTCCAGATACTGTTACAACAACGGTTCCTTTGTTTGATAATTCTCATTAATTTGTGAAGTCACTAATTGTGAATCGCTATAAAGCACCGTTGTCCGTGCCCCTAAATCCAGGGCTACTCTGAGTCCTGCCAAACATGCCTCATACTCAGCTTGATTATTCGATGTGTTGAAATCGAATCTGAGGGAGATCTCCACACTCACTTCATCCTCATTTTCAACTACTACTCCATCCCCACATCCCTTTCCATTCAACGATCCGTCGACAAAAATCTTCCAATGTTCCCATGGTAGTGTTGGGGCTTCTTCGGTTAACTCCGTCACAAAATCTACCAAAATTTGGGCTTTTATGGTTGTCCGTGGTTCATACGAGATGTCAAACTTTGATAGCTCTATCGCCCACTTAGTCATCCTTTCTGCCAAATTTGGTTTATGAAACACCGCTCTCAAAGGGAGATCCATCCGAACCGTTATGGGGTGTGTATGAAAATATTGTCTTAGACATCGGGACGTCCAAACCAATGCTAAAGCTTCCTTTTCCAACTTCTGATATCAGCCTTCTACCCCTTGCAACACTTTTCTGACAAAGTATACTGGGCTCTGACCCTCAACGGTTTCCTTCACAAGTGCGGCTCCAATTGCTTCATCGGATATGGACAGGTAAATGAATAGCTTTTCTCTGGGGTCAGGCCTTGTCAACACCGGTGGATTTTCCAGGACCTCATTCAGCTCTTGAAACGCTTTTTCCTGCTCTTCTCCCTACTGAAAATCTTTACTATTCTTCAACGCCTTGTAGAGGGGTAGTGACCGGTGTGCCATCTTTAGTATGAACCGGGATAAAGCTGCCACCTTTCCATTTAACGATTGCACCTCCCTCATATTGATTGGACTTCGAAGTTCTCCCACTGCCTTGCATTTATCAGGATTAGCTTCTATGCCCCTCTGAGTTAGCATGAATCCTAAAAATCTTCCAGCTGGTACTGCGAATGTGCATTTGAGGGGGTTCAACATCATATTATATAGCTGTAGTCTCTGGAACACCTTCCTCAAATCTTCGACGTGATCTCCTCCTACTGGTGTCTTGGTAATTATATCATCTATATAAACCTCGACCATTTTTGACCTCATTCCGTCAAACACCCTGTTCATCATTCTCTGATATGTTGCCCATGCATTCTTTAACCTAAATGGCATTACGGTGTAACAGAAAACTCCCTTGTCATTCACAAACACCGTCTTATCCTCATCCTTCTTCCACATCAGGATTTGATTATAGCCGGAGTACGCGTCCATAAAAGACAGGAATTGATACCCCGACAAATCATCAATCATTTGATCAATGCTTGGCAAGGGATATGGGTCTTTAGGACAACACTTGTTCAGATTTATAAAATCCGTGCACATCCGCCATTTGCTATTGGCTTTTTTTACCATCACTACATTTGAGACCTAGGAGGAATACTGCACTTCCCTTATAAATCCGGCCTTCAACAATTCTTCGGTCTGCTCACACGCTGCCTGCTATTTCTCTGGACCCAATATTCTCTTCTTCTGTGCCACCGCTCTGGACTCTGGTTAAACTGCCAACTTATGACAACAGAAGTTCAGGTCGATCATTGGTATATCGGCTGATGTCCATGCAAATAGGTGTTTGAAATCCCTTAACAACTTGATCAATCATTCCTCCATTCCTTTATCTAAAGAATCATTTATCTCTGTCCCTTTGGCGGGATCATTCTCCAATACTACTTTCTTTACCTCTGCTTCCGGTGTTGGTCTTTGAGGGTTTTCTAGATTCAACCTCAACTCCTCTCTTGGGTCTAGGTTTATCAGATTCACAGACTTCGGAACTGACACACCGTCATTCAATCTTTTTCTTTTCATTGATTCTTCTGCTTTGGTTATTAACACACTGAGGTTATAGCAGTACCTCGCCATTTGCTGATTACCCCGAACGGAGGATACTTGATTGTCCTTGTCGATGAACTTTATTAACAAGTGCGGGGTGGACACAACTACATCCAAAGCATTCAAAGAAGGGCGTCCAATAATCCCATTGAATAGGGACTTGACATCAATAACCAGGACTCTGGTGCGCACAGTTTTTGACCCCGGCTCCCCTTCAAAGGTTAGTCTAGTGTCCAACTATCCTTTAGTGGATTGTTTGGCACCATTGAATGCAGTCAGCTCCTGGATATATGGCTACAAATCGACTCTGAGAGGCCCATTTTCTTAAAGCACTCATAGAAAATCATATCACATAGTATCCTTCTTATCATCTTGTTTTCCGCCACGGCTTCTATTACCACTACGTCATCACCTCCTGGCACTTTCAGGCCATAGTCATCAATAGTGAAAATAATGGCCAGAGTTTTAACACTATCTCTGAAAGGCCTATTGTCTGTTTTTGCTTGTACTGACATTATTATCCTCAAATGGTTCTTCCTTGCTGAGTTCAACACTTCCCCTCCAGTAAATCCTCCAGCAATCATGTCTATAACATCTCTCCTACCCGAACCAGGTGGTTTCATCCAGGACTCATCATCATTATCAATGTTATCGACTACGGCCTTTCCTTTATCCAACACAGGCCTTTTCGAACTCCGGGCTTCTTCCTCAACCAGGTCAGCCTCCTTCTTCTGGGGTATTACCCTCTCTGGCTTTGGGTTTGCCCTCTGCTTGAATAGGTACTGCTTTAACTTGCCTTCTCTTATCAACATCTCTATGGCTTCCTTCAGCTGACAGCATTTATTAGTATTATGCCCTACTTGCTCATGAAACTCATAATATTTATTGGGGTTCCCAGCTCTATTCATAGGAATAGGTTTTCTCACCCCGTACACCATCATTCCTCTTCATCCGACTTCTCATAAGATTTGGCTAGGCCAAACGGCCAATGGTGTATACTAAACTGCATTCACACCTCTTCCTTCACGTGGTCTTAGGAATGCATCCCTACCAGTACCCTTCTTTCCGTCCTACCTTCTTTTTTATCCGCTCTTTTCATCTCCATCTCCATGCTCCTTTGCTTGGCAGCTGCCAAGTGCATTTCTTTTCCCACATACTTCGCTGCCTTGCTTCTAAATTCTTCCATCGTTCGAGGTGGTCCCTTCACCAATGACAATGCAAAGGGTGACCGCGGTTACAATGCTTCAACTGCAATATGCATTTGAATTTCTTCCGTCAACCTCGAAACCAACGCTGCTTCTTTGTAGAATCTCTTTAAAAAATCTTTCAAACTCTCTTCCGCCCCCTGTCTAATTTGAGCCAACGTATGGGATGTCCTCAACACATCTCTAGACACCACAAAATGTTGAAGGAATATGTGGGCTATATCGTCCCAGGAGTCTATTAACCCCTGGGTAAACTCTTGAACCATCCCAAAGCTTCAGCAGACAATGTTCTTGGAAACATTCTACATATAACATCCTCCTCAACACCTAAGAACAACGATTCATTGACATAGGCATCCAGATGATTTCCGGGGTCTGATTCTCTAGTGTACGTCCCAATTGATAATGGCTGAGGGGTCTGAAGATGTCTGGGGATTGGGGCACTCATTAGTCTCCTGGTGAACGGTATCTTAAACCGATATTCTCCTTCTCTTCTATGGTTTATCACCCTCCTTTGGCTGCTTATCTCCTCCGTCCTATGTGTAGAATCTTGCTCATCGTACGCGTATGTCAAGGATCTTTCCTAAGGTGAGGGTTTTCTGCCTGCCTCTGATCTCCACCTCGATTTTCTCTGTGTAATAACTGTATCTCCTAGCATAGTTGCCTTATGATTTCGTCCCTGGGGTCCGTTCTTACCATAGTTTGATCCCCCAACTCCGTCCCAGGGGTCTCCACTACTCCTTCATTGAAATTCAAGCTTCTAGTCACATTCCGGACATGTCCTTTCGGAGTCTCGTCTCCTCTAGGCGCTCCATGTTACTTGGTCAATTCAATGCGAGACTCATAAATTTATGCGGTCCCACTGGGCGTGCCAATGATCTATCCTGAAATCCAGGGTCAAGGTTGACTGTCTGGGTTGGACTCCTAGTTCCATCTTCTGACCGGAGTTACCTCTCGCACTCTCAATTTTACACCGCCTCAGTGGAGTACGATATTATATACCCCGGTTCAGTGAGAATCCGAGGTTCTACGTGATAGGTGCCAAGTTTGTGCTGATGCTTCAAGACCACACTGGAGGGTTACCTGCAGAATATTCTCTGATGCTTAAGTCAGTATAGTCCCTTAAGTGATATCGTATTATGGAGGTAACTTATGGAAAGATTAGATCAGATCCCTTTCAGTAATAAATGAGTTGTATTTATAGGGTTTACCTTGGTTTCGAAAATGATTTGACTATCTTCCTAACTTACTGTAGATACAGTGTCTGCAAGATCAGGTTCCCCATACCTCTTCTGACTGGTTGTCGAATTATCAGTAATTACCCGGGGTTGAGGGATAGATTCATGGTCAATTAATGGGTTCGGACTCTGGTTATGACCTGCCAGCTCTTAATGACGTGGCGTCTTATTTTCCAAACCTCGTCCAATATTGGTTGCCACCTGGGATCAAAGATTATCTACAAGTTTTGTGTTAATGATCAGGTCAAATTCCTAACACACCGATCATGGAAAATCGGCGTTGCCCTGTTTCCAAATTATAAAGAATTTTCTATATTAATTAAACTTTTTAGCTCAATTTACACAAATCCTCTTTTTGGGCAAACAGACTCTGAATCACGTCAAATCTGGACATGGGTATCTCTTCCTCATTTATGACTCGTGGGTGTTAGTCTCATTCAAAAGTTCCACCGGATGAGTAAGATATACACAAAATAGTGTTTAGGCTATTTTTAGGTTTTTTCTCTTTCAAAACTTACCCTATCAACTTTTGTACCTTTCATATTCTATACTAGAAAATTTCATACACTTTATAGATGTTATAAACCACACTTGGGAATGTCACATCCCTACGGATTAGAACTTCACTCATTAAGTAGCCAATTTGGCCCATTTTCGCTTCCATAATTTACCAATTCCATCACTAATCCTTTCTATTAGTAGTCCCTTCCTACTTACACTGGAACAAGAGTCCACTCTCTAACCTCGCCAATAACGTCTGAAGTGCTGGTCCCATGATACTTTGTATCTCAATGCTCTAATCAACATACAACATAACTTTTTTGTCAAGAAATTTCATCCTAAACTCAACATACTCACTAGTGGCCTTAATCTACCACTCGTAACCATTGGCTGGAACAAGGTAATCTACACACCAACTCGTATCGTTCATATGTCATACAATAGGCTTCTTTAATTCTCAAACATTATTTAATCAAACATAATCTGTTATGGGTATACATACATACCTGACAAGAATTTAGCACACAGTCACATGTGTTTCAAGTTTAACTTCTTCTTTTTAATTAATCAATAAATACCCTCTATTTGATTAGCATTAATGGCTACCATTATATCCCTAGCCACCATGAAGCAGTTATCTTAACTCAGCCACTCGGGCACCTACCATATAAAATCCTATAGGCAATGCAAGTTAGTTTGGTGTATTAACACACTTACACACACTCATATATATATATATATATATATATATATATATCATTTGTTATTTAGACACAATTCACCTCTTTAATTCCTTATCACTTCATGACATATTTCTTGGCTTTCTCAATGGCATATGCTTACGCAATATATCTCATGTCATCTTACAACACATTCCTAATCATTTTATTCTAACCCCCTTCACACTAAGAGCCTATCACACAATCACACTTATTATCAATTAATCTCAATGAAATTCTAAAACAAAAGTTTTAAAAGATTACCTCAATTCAAGAATGGCACAACCAATGGAGTCATTGAATGAGTTCAATGCCAAGATACTTGGGAAATATTCACATATTATCACACAACAACTACCAATGTATACCACCTATACACACAATTTACTAACCAAGTCGCATAACCATAACCACTTAATTTAGAATACACAAACATTCACCATACAAATATAAGAATTTTTCAGTTTAGAACGAAATCGCTTTGATACCATCTATGACATCCTCACATATTTACTTAATTTAAATTAAAGGTTTTAACCTCTATTTAGTATGATTTACTTTAAACAATGCAACACACATAAAAAATTCAAAGAAACAACATAAAGAAGTTGTTAGAAAAATTTTCTGGATGCATTTTTCTTGCACATCATTTAGTATTTTACATCTAACAAGAGCTATAAAACTTGAATCAAGGTAAATTTAATTAGTATATCTCTACAACTTAATTATCTGCAAATGTTATAAAGGGATCAAAGGCCAATTATGCCCTTAAGATTGCCCAACTCATGAAAATATAAAACTATTCTGCTTACAATTTTTAGTTTGAACACCTTGTAGTATTTTAGGCATAACTTGAGATACATGCCTCGTTTGAGGTGCATCCAAAGGGAAAATGTTTGTAACTCAATTATCTACAACTTTTGTGCAGAAAACAAGAGCTAACTCAACCTAGATGCGACGTAGTTTCAAAAACAAGATGGTAATTGATTATCAAAAATTTGTAATCGGTTATCATCGGTATAGATGTAGTGTTTATGTAGATTTTGGCCTCCAGGCAAACTTTCGTAACCCTAACTTGCCCATTTAATCTCCAAAAGTTATGAAACTTTGAGGGACATAAATAATACAAGCAAATGGGTGAGTTCATCACTCGCACCTTGTGGGACACATCTCAGTCAAGGATGTGTATAAACATGGTTTACCACATATCAATACAATCTTAACATGATATCCAATCAATGATTTACATACAAATCATTCAATATAGTTCAACATATCAAGTAAATCACACAAGTATGAATGCATGGATTCATTTATTACTGAACATGTTTCACGATGTTTATGCATGTGGGCCCAATATTCATCACCAAAAGTCACGTGAAAGCGACGAAAGATCATTATCCTAACCAGGGTACAAAAATAGGACTCATAGTCCAAATCATAGTCTTGACAACCACACAGCCTAAAAAATGTCACACACTAGGATCGATTCTCCATGGCCATGGTAACGCTACCCAAGTCAAAGCACATTAGGATGGCCTCGATTATGCCTGGCCTCAAATCATTTTTCTGTCTTTTTAGGCAAACTACCCTGGTTGTGCTCCCTAGACTTTCAATGAAGTTGAGTAGTTTATTCCCTAGTAAACCCTAACTATCATTCCTTAACATAAACCGTTGTATTATATGATGCATGCATAATGCATATTACTTACTCATGTCATGCAAACTACTAGCCCTCACCCAAAACACGTTCCCTTGTCCTAAGTGCTCACATCTCAACACATGCCTTTTTCCATAATCTAGTGGCGGGTTAGTAATCCAATACCATCGTTGCTTTCACAACTCATATGCACATTTAAGAATATAAAATGAGTCACTCGACGCATAACACACTTCTCACAAGCATCTCAAAGTCTTAGGTTTAAGGGTTTATTATTTATAACTATTTTTACACGTATAAAGTTAATCTCTTTAATCTGAAGGGTCAACCAACTATTTTTAAGTATTATGTTTGTTAAATAAACTTCCAAAAATAAGAAAGTAAATAATTAAATCCTACTCAAGTGAATTACCAATTTACCCCTATAGGCCCGTTTAAGCTCAGGTTTCGTTCTTTGGTTGGATTCTTTAATTTTAAGCTATCTAAGTTAATTATAAACACATTTATTAAGTTCTAGACAACAATCTGGAACCATGTTCCAAAAACCTCATTTATTACTAAATTGGTCCCTAAGGGTGGTTTTGGCAAAACGAGGTTGTTCGGTCAATTTTTCTTGACAAAACTTTATTAAAACTTAAATTCAGAAAATATTACTAAATAAATATAGTTCTAAATAGAAACTAAGAAAATTAAAAAAAAGATAAAAATTACAAAAAGGTCCTTAACCACGTATTTTATGAAAATCGCACTTTAGTCCTCTAATCTCACAAATTTACAACTAAGTACAAGGTAGCCATAACTCTGGCACCTTCACATCCCCTGGTTGTGACCTCTATATCATCATTAACACATTTACAAGTTAGATCTCATATACCCAAAATAACACAATTGGCAGGCAGTACAAAAACAAGTTAAAAACGTGACTTTTTTTATATTTCAACTTGGAAACGACATGTATTTTTCTCACAACAATTCAAGCATGCAATTTGGGTAGTATCAAACAATACTTTTCAGCATGCAAGTCATGAAAATAGCTCATAAAATTTCAGATCTAAACTTAATCTTAAACTCGAAGCGATTTCATAGCAAAAATCAATAAATTTTCACTAAACCTTTTGCATGCACTTTCATCAAGTTACAAGATCAATTAATTGCAAATTTCAAAAAGCCACATATTTATAAACTCATAATTAGATCCCATAACATAATCCTAAATACAAAAATTCAAGAGAAAAGGTGAAACTCATGCATGTAGATTTAGGCTTTGATCGTCATAAAATTCTTTTTTCTCGTGGATTCTAATCTTTTGAACTCTTTTTCATTTTCCAAGTAGAATTTAATATCAAACATGCAGCCTTAGATCCATTAAGAAAACTCATTTTTATTACACCCAAACAAAACAATGAATAAAATTTTTAAGAGTAACCTACATTCTAACCTTGACACACATGCAAGAACCTATAAGATCGTGAAGAAATCCCTCTTACTTGGAATGGAGCTTGACTGTGAGTAGAGGAAGAGAAAAAGGATGGTTGCCTCATTATGGTTTTAATCTCAAACTCTTGGCAGCAACGAACAGTTTAGCCCTGTAGCTTCGGATAAAAAAACAAAACTTCAGCCCTAGTGGTAATGGCTTGGCCATAGTTTGGAAGAAAGAAATGAGAGGGAGAGAGAAACTTATAACTTGTGAAGGAATGGTAAAAGTATTGAAAGTGATGAGGTGACTAGTATTTATAGAAAATTTTTGTGAAGTGAGGCAAGTAAAGTAGTGTATGGTCATGAGGTGTATGAAAAAGGGGGGAAATAGTGCTTGAATTTTGAATGTACTAGAAGAAAAAGGTAGCTTTGGAGTTCTTGAGGAACACACGTGTCTGACATGACGAGGGTTAGGAGAACCACACACTGACATGTGTTCTCGACGAGATGGGGTTGTATTTTTTTTGAATCTGGTGGTGACATGTGTCCTAACGTGATGAGGGTTGAGATTCCCGTGGTGACTATTACCTTAGTTCAAGATGATGTTAGATGCATGTGCAGGTGGTTCTTAAATGAACAAAGATGTTGAAGAGGCAATATCAATCATGGAGTCCATGTCAACCAGTGACCGTCAAGCCAAGCATGAAAGAGGAAGTACATCAAGGAAGCCAGGTATGCTTGAGTTGGGAGTAAATGATGCAGTTTTAGCTCAGCAAAAATTGCTGACACAACAAATGAAAGCAATAAGCAAACAATTAGAAAAAACTTTAAATTGCTCAAGTATCATCACCACCTCCTGCTCAATTGAAACAATGTATGCATTACGTGGGTGAGCAACCATGTGGTTACTGTGCCCCTAATGGAAATAAACAAGAACAAGCCAATTATTTAATTCATCAAAGAATACCCTTAGGTAATTTTCCTATCAATCTTGGTAATTTTTTTCTTAACAATTACCCACAGGGTTGGCAAAATCAGAATATTGGCTGGAAATAAGATGTTAGACCCTCCAACAGACCTACCAACAATCAATTTAAACAACAACCATAATCTGATTAAACAACAAGGCTAACTAGGATAGAGAAGTCTATCCAACAATTGCTACAATATATGCAAACAAATGAAGCTGCACGTAAAGCGTTGGATATGCAATTGGGACAGTTAGTAAAAGAAGTAGCTGACATGAAAAGCTCTAGCTTTTCTACAAATACTCAAAATCCAAGAGAACAATGTAATGCTATTTTTACAAGAAGTGGTAAAGTTGTAGGAAATGATTGTAAAGAAGAAGAGAAAAAAGAAAAAAAAAGAAAAAGAAAAAAAAGAAAAAGAAGAAGAAAAGAAAAAAGAAAATAAAAAAGAAGAGAAAAAAGAAGAAGAAGAGAAAAAAGAGAAGGAAGAAAAAAATGATGAAAAAGAAAATCAAAAAAATCAAAAACAAAAAAACCAGTATTTGGGCCAGACACCTCCAGTTAAAGATTTACCTTATCTACATGCACCATCAAAGAAGGATATGGAAAAGGAATACAAAAGATTCCTTGAAATCTTTAAGCAATTACACATAAACATTCCATTTTCTGAGGCATTGGAATAGATGCCAACATATGCAAAGTTTATGAAAGAATTGCTTACCAAAAAGATGAGGTATGATGAGGAAATTATTGAACTTGAAGTAGGTTGCAATGCTATTTTGCAATATAACATGCCAAAAAAGTCCAAAAACTCTGGAAGTTTCACTATTCTTGTCTCCATTAGAGGAGTGAATATTGGGAAAGCCTTGTTAGACTTAGGGGCTAGCATTAATCTAATGCCTCTAAGTATGATGAAGCGAATTGGTGACCTTGATCCTCAAAGAACAAAAATGACTCTGCAATTGGCTAATAGATCAATCAAAAGACCCTATGGTATTGTGGAAGATGTACTTGTGAAAGTTGACAAGTTCTACTTCCCTGTTGACTTTGTGGTTTTAGACATGGAATAAGATGTTGAGGTGCCCCTGATCCTGGGAAGACCATTCATGAAGACAGCTAGAGTGCTCATTGATGTAGATAATGGAAAGTTGGTAGGAAGAATACACGATAAAGAAGTGAACTTCGATGTTTTCAAAGCCATGAAACATCCCAATTCAAAGCAAGACTGTTTCAAAGTGGATGTTCTTGATGAAGTTTGCTTTTTCGTATCTAGAGGTATATCAATTTATGACCCTTTAAATAAGTTATTAACTAACTCTGTGGAATGTTTAAGTGAAGAAGAAGAAAAATAGGTAGACAAGTATTTTGAAGATCTTGATCAAGGGAAAGAAATTTCCCTTAAATCAAGAGAAATTGAAGAAATCCAAGAAGTACCTGTTGAAGAAATCAAGAGGCCTAAATTGAAAGTGCTACCTTCCAACTTAAAGTATATCTTTTTGAAAGAAGGTAATTTAAAACTAGTGATTATTAGTAATTTGTTAAGTGAAGCAGAAGAAGAAAAACTGGTAGAAGTCTTGAAAAGGAATCAAGAAACAATTGGATGGACACTTGAAGATCTAAAAGGTATAAGCCCATCATATTGCATACATAAGATTTTGTTGGAAGATAATTTTAAACCTGTTGCTCAACCCCAAGGACGCCTCAATCCAATTATGAAAGAGGTAACCAAGAAGGAGGTTTTGAAATTGCTGAAAGCATGTATTATCTATCCTATTTCTGATAGTGCATGATAAGTCCTGTACAAGTTGTTCCAAAAAAGGGTGGTATGATAGTAATTGTTAATGATAAAAATGAATTAATCCCAACAAGAACTGTCACTAGTTGGAGAATGTGCATTGATTATAGAAAATTAAATCAAGCAACAAGAAAAGATCATTTCCACTTCCTTTTATGGATCAAATGCTTGAAAAATTGTCTGGACAGGCTTATTATTGTTTTCTTGATGGATATTCTGGATATAATCAAATTGTTGTTGACCCTCTTAATCAAGAAAAAACTACTTTTACATGTCCCTTTAGTATATTTGCTTATAGGAAGATGTCATTTGGATTATGTAATGCACCTACTACTTTTCAAAGATGCATGTTTGCTATTTTTGCAGATCTAATTAAAAAGAGCATTAAGATTTTCATGGATGATTTCTCAGTCTTTGGAAATTCATTTGAATTATGTCTAACCAATCTGGACACCGTACTAAAGCGGTGTATTGAAACAAATTTGGTGCTCAATTGGGAGAAGTGTCACTTCATGGTGTTGAAGTGGGCCAAGTCAAAATAGAGGTAATCTCTAAACTCTCACCCCCTGTGAATGTAAAAGGTATTAGAAGTTTTCTAGGACATGTTGGATTCTATAGAAGATTTATCCAAGATTTTTCAAAAATTGCTAAACCTTTAACAAATCTTCTAAATAAAGATGTTGAATTCAAGTTTAATGAAGCATGTCTTAAAGCTTTTAATTCCTTAAAATAAAAATTGGCTTCTGCCCCTGTAATTGTTGCTCCTAATTGGAACTTACCCTTTAAACTTATGTGTGATGCAAGTGATTATGCTGTAGGAGCAGTTTTAGGTCAAAGATATGAAAAAGTTTTTAGGGTTATACACTATACTAGTAAAGTTTTAAATGAAAATTAAATAAATTATGCAACTACTGAAAAGGAATTACTAGCCATAGTGTATGCCTTAGAAAAATTTAGATCATACTTGATTGGATCAAAAATAATTGTTTTCACTGATCACGCTGCAATCAAATACCTTTTGACTAAAACTGATTCTAAACCTCGGTTAATCTGATGGATTCTGCTCCTTCAAGAATATGATCTTCAAATCAAAGATAAAAGGGGTAGTGAAAATATGGTTGCTGACCATCTTTCTAGATTGATGAATGATGAGGTCACTGCCAAAGAAAAAGACATCTTGGAAGAATTTCCTAATGAAAAACTTTTTGAAATAACAAAACGGCCATGGTTTGCTGATATGGCCAATTTTAAAGTAGCGGGAATTCTTCCAAATGGTTTAACCTGGCAGCAAAGAATTTTTTTTAAAAGATTCAAAATACTTTGTTTGGGATGACCCTCATCTATTCAAAATTGGTGTGGATAATTTGTTACGTCATTGTGTACCCCGATTGGGAAAAGAAAGATGTGTTGTGGCATTGTCATAAATCACCTTATAGAGGACATTTTAATGGAGAAAGAACTACTGCAAAAATTCTTCAATCGGGTTTGTATTGGCCCTCTATTTTTAAGGATTCTCACTCATTTGTGCAAGCTTGTGATAACTGCCAAAGAATAGGTAATGTTAATAAAAGACAAGAAATGCCTCTCACAAATATTCAGGAGGTTGAGGTATTTGATTATTGGGGTATTGATTTCATGGGTCCCTTTCCTTACTCTCAATTTAATCAATACATTCTTTTGGCAGTCGATTATATTTCAAAATGGGTAGAAGCAATCGCTTCACCTAATGCTGACACCAAAACTGTAGTGAATTTTTTGAAGAAAAATATTTTTTGCAAGTTTGAAACACCAAGAAATTTGATCAGTGATAGAGGATCACATTTTTGTAACAAAGTTCTTTAGAAAGTGTTACAACACTATGGAGTGAGACATAAAGTGGCCACAGCATATCATCCACAAACCAATAGATAGGCTGAAAAGAATTTTGGAAAAGACTGTGTCTTCTCAAGAAAAGATTGGTCACAAAAGCTTGATGATGCACTCTGGGCATACAGAACTGCATTTAAGACTCCAATTGGCCTTTCTCCTTTCCAAATGGTCTATGGAAAAGCTTGTCATCTTCTAGTAGAGATGGAACATAAAGCATATTGGGCTTTAAAATTTCTCAACTTTGATCCAAATACAGCAGCTGACAAAAGAAAGTTACAGTTATTTGAGTTGGAAGAAATGAGAAATAATGCTTATGAGATATCTAGAAGTTATAAAAATAAGGTAAAAGTTTACCATGACAAGAAAATTAAAAATAGACACTTCATACCAGGTCAGCAAGTTTTATTATTTAATTCAAGATTAAGACTGTTTCCTGGTAAATTGAAATCTAAATGGTCAGGCCCTTTTGTAATTAAGGAAGTTAAATCTTATGGAGCAGTTGAAATTAAAGATCCAACTTCCAAAAGAAGTTGGATGGTTAATGGGCAAAGATTGAAACCATATCTGGGTGGTGAGATCGACAGACTCACTACCATTTGTTATCTGATTGATTTATGATGTGTAGGATGTCAAGCTAGAGACAGTAAATCAAGCACTCAACGGGAGGCAACCCATTATTTCCTTGTAATTTATTTTAAAGATATATATAAAAAATAAATAAAATAATAATAAAATAAAATAAAATAAAATAAATAGATAAATAAATAAGTTTATTTAGATTTTTAATAAAGGGTTTTTGAACTAAAAGAAAAGGGTTTTTGAAAATTTTAATTTTTGAAAAAATAGAACCCCACGCGTAGCGTTCCACTGACGCGCGGCGTGGAGGTAAAAATTTTAACCTGACGCGTAATGTCTCATCCACGCGTAGCGTCAGAGCCCACATTTAGCTTTTAAAACTGAACCAGGGAGGCCCAATTTAGGTTCTAAAAACCTAAATTTACCTCTCTACCTCACTTTCCTCTCAGAACCCCAATCTTTACTCTCAATCACCCACATTCCCTCATTCTCTTTTCGATTTCACAAAAACTCCAAGTAAGTGATCTTCTCTTTTCTTTTTAGTTTGCTTTTGTTTTTCGATTTTTAGAATGCATGTGGTTAGGATTAGGATTAGAAAACCATTGAGATTTGTTTGCTGTTAGATTTAGTGCATGTTTTGATTGAATGTAGTTTGGAGGGTTTGTTGTTGCATAACCCCTGTTTTTGTGTTTGAAACTGCGCACCTCACGCGTAGCGTCGCGCGGACGCGTAGCGTGAGACATGAACTGTAACCCCACGCGTAGCATCTACTTGACGCGTAGCGTGGGTAAAATAGTCTGACGCGTAGCGTCAGCCTCTTTTTTTTGTGATTTTTGTTAATTTTGTGTTTTATTTTTCTATTTAATGTATATTCTATTTTTCTATTTTTAATAATTCTGTTCTGTTTAATTTTTATTGTTTGTTGTTTGTTGTTTGTTGTTTGTTTTTCTTTTTAAATCAATAAAATTTCTTAAATTGTATGTTTGTTATACTTTCTTGCATAAAAAGAAATAAATAAATTTGATAAATTTTGTAAATATGTTTGTTGTGGAAATTACATGATGTGTGAATAAAATGTTGTGTATGTTATATTTAAAAATAAAAAATAAAAATAAAAATAAAAATCCAAAAATATGCATGTTTATTTTTCAAAAATATATTATTTGTAAATATTTTGTTGTATTTTGCATGAGTTCTTATTTTTGATGTTTTGCATAAAATATAAAAACCAAAAATATGAATGTTAATTTTTTGATGTTTGGCATGTTTTATTTTGTTAATGTGTGTTTGATTTTTGTAAAATTTATTTTTACAGATGACACCTAAGAAATCCATTCCCATTACTGGTCCCAAAAGACAGAGGAGGACCACTGACACTGATACCACTTCTGAGGATCCAGATCTTTAAGGTGAGGAGCAGTTGGGACCTAGAGATCCCACCAGATTTCACACTCACGCGAAATAGGCTCGATTTCACCAGATAAAGGGCCAAAGGTTGATTTGGGAGAGAATCTTAGATCTGAATACTGGGGACTATCCTGAGCTGCAGGATGAGGTCCAAAGAAGGAGATAGGGGCCCCTGTTTTCCCTGCCTACTAAGGGGGATCCCATCTTAGTAATGGAGTTCTATGCAAATGCCTTCAGGATACGCCAGGATGCATCGAATATCAGTCAGCAAAGGATGAGCTGGGTGAGGGGTCACATCACATACAACCGGGATACCATTAGTACCCCCTACTGGGTAATCCTTGGGAGCCTACTCCCGAGAGTGACACTTGTTTCTGGAAAGAAAATAGAAACAAGGTTGCTACTGAGGATGGTGATCTAGGATATTTCCTGGATCAGGTTGTTCATTCCCTGAGCAAGGATGGAATCTTCTTTAACCTGAGTAAGGTTGAAAGGACTCCATCGAACCTCTTCAAGACCTAGGTGACCCCTATAGCTCAGGCATGGTCTCATCTCATGCTTTATAACATCACCCATGTCACCCACCTTTCTTCTATCCCAGTTGATCGCTGCTGCCTCCTTTATTCCATCCTTCAGGGCCATACCATTGACATTGCCGAGCTGATATCTGAGCATATTCACCTTTATGCCCTTGGGTATAAGGTGAACCGTCCTATCCCCTTTCCTCTCATCATTTCTGCCTTACTAAGAAGGCAAAGAGTTGTCGTACCATCACTTGAGTTCACTAGTTCTTCGTAGAGAGTCCTCAAAGTTATAGTGAACAGAGATTACTTTGTCCAGCAGTTCGAGCTTCCACCTCTGGAGTAGGAGGCTCAGCCCAGACAGAGACGGAGGAGACCACCAGTTCAGCCACCATCTGCTAATGCTATTTTTGATGGATTTGCCAGGATGACCCTAGAGCATCAGCATATGATGCAGATGATGGTTGCTTCTCATCGTGCTTATGTTCATTTGCATGATGCATTTTACCAGTACAGGATACAGGGTGAGGGAGCACCATTTATGACACCTGCTGACTTTGCTTCCCATGTAGCTTGGCCTGGTGATTTGCCTACTTATCCTGAGACAGGTGGACCGCGTGGAGTACGTGCTGATTCTGATGGTGATGTCGATGAGGAGAGGGATGATGAGGATGATCATATGGAGGATTGATCAGTGCAATCTACATTTCTTGCACTTTATTTACATACATTTTAGTTTAGTTTGATATTTACATTTGGATTTTGGGTTATATAGTTGTCTTTTACTCTTATGTGGTGTGTTTTATTTTTTTTGCATATATCGAAAATCAAAAATAAATTTTATCTTTTAAAATAAATAAATCAAATTTTTGAAAATAAAAAAAATTTATACACTTAAGGTTTTTACACAATAAAACCATTTTTAAATCAATTATTGATTCTTTTTGTAATTAAGGGATTTTGATAAATTTAATTACAATAATTTTATTAACTATCAAGCTAATTTCGATAACCCGGTGAGCTGAGAGATATTTTAAACACTTGAGGGTTTCGACATAACTTTATTCGAATTGATTTTGCTTTAATTTGTGATTTGTGTTGATGTATAGAGAATTCAAGAAAATGATCAAGGCACATTTTTAGTAAAAGAAACCTTGGGCCAAAAAGCTTACCATGGTAAAATTATTTTTATCCTTTAAAAGCCAATTTGAGCTTGAAAAATAATTTCATTGGTACCCTTAACCTTTATCAAATTTTAACCATTCCCTTTACTTGATTGATTAAAAGAGTAATTGATCAAAATGAGTGTTTTTACAAAAATGGGGAGTGAAAATTACAAATTGATTCTTTTTTTAAAAAAAAGAAAAAAAGAAAAAAAAGGAAAAAATTATGGTTTTTAAATTTAGATATCGTTCCACTGGGATTGAAAGTCCAATAACTCACAGTAATTTCTTATTTGCTATGGTAATTTTATTAAAAAATATTAACAAAAGAATAATTTATAAACAATTTATACAATATTCACAGAATTTGATGGTTGACTTGTTCATAAGGTAAAAAGATAGAAAAGATAAAATCTATCTAATAAATTGAGATATAATTCAGAATAATTCAAATACTTGAGGTAAAAACACAGATTAACAAATTATGTTAGAATTAGGATCCTCGCACTAAAATATAATGAAATAATTACAGAGATACATACTTAATCATCAAGTTCATGTTATTGCAGCTTAAAGTCATTATAACCGATCCCTCGTGATATAAATTCTAATTATTTATCGTAAAGTCTGATCCTCGTGAGCTTTCTCAATAAAAACTTGCATTAAGTCTCGGCCTTATGGCAACAATAATTACCAATTCTATCCCTAGTAATTGGCATATTAAGGGTATTTTAACTTTTACTTTTATTAAAATAAATTTTAATTCGGCATGAATAATCATTCTCATGTTTAATATTCATACTAATAAAACAAGTTTTAATACACATGAAAATCATTCTCCCGTTTGATGTTCATATTAATAAAGAGTTGAAATACTAACATGTACTTGAATCATAAATATGTAGAGGTCATAATCACAACATCATATAATAGATTGATTCACCAAATTCCAACATAAACAATTTAGTTACTGATCCGGTCTCAATACCGGTATCCGATCTGCTATACATATTTCAACGTCTTTGATAAGACATCTACGTGTAACCGGTGTCATCGGTATACATCCGGACTGTAATTCCGTATCAGGCGTTCTCCCTATACCGGTTATCCAGGATAACACCATGACATCGGATAATACACACGTCACTATGCAAAGGACAAGGATTGTTGCTACAGGGATCGATCAATAATTCCCTGCACTACGAGCCAAATTCTGCTCACGGGAATGGTCAACTTGTTCCCTAATCCTAGTCTACATTCTCTATGCTCAATATAAAATAGCCACTTGACCCAATCATGCAGGTAAGTGCGCAATATAATAATGCTAATGGGAGTTGGTGGTTCCCCACCAACGTGTCCTCGTTAATCGAGCCAATCAGGTATATGAACTAACTTCATGATTGAAGTTAAGGGGGTTTTCTTCTTCAGCTCTTTTACGACTGATTCCTCTCTGAATACATTCCTTACTTGGAATATAATCACTGACTTGAGCGTCGGAGAATCTTTGCAGGTGACACCACCATTCGCCCACTTCAACGCGTTAGGTCGGTGTAAAGGATCTCCAGGACGCCCAATCCGCTTTCTTCACCCAAGGACAACGGATACATACATCGGATACACATACATCTGGTCTACTAGACGGTATTGACATACTATTCATGACTGGCTTGAGATCGGATCTATTGACCCCGGTCCAGGACAGATCAGTTACACATGGTAAAAGTAAGAACAACACTTATAGAATTTGACATTACGAGGACTTGGAAACACTTCACAATACAAGAACTCACACTACTACACAACACTCTCAAATATCTAGAAATCACTCTAACCTTACAAACTCAAAGAAGAACACTCAAATTCGAGTGAAAAGAGAGAGTAGAAGTTCTGAAACTTGGAAGGGATGCCTTGGAAGTGTGGAGAATGGCCCTATTTATAGGGCTGAGGAAGGGTCCTAAAGCAGGTTCCTGTCTCAGCTCCTATTAAGCTCGTGATTAAGTGGCTATGATTGTTAATTATTTAATCCAAATGGCCAGACATGTTTCCTCTTTCGGCTTGGCACTTAGCTGAAGTGGATTGACCAATTTTGGGCCATTTGGCTGAGTGCTTGGCCACCTGGAAGTGGAGTCCACGTAGCTCCTGACGCTACGCGTCACAACCACGTGTAGCGTCAGCATCAAAAATCCCCACGCTACGCGTGGTGTTGATGCTACGCGCCAGCTTTCCAGTTCTTCAGTTTTTCTCTTTAAATTCTTCACCTTTTTACTGCAAAACTAGAGAAAATTGATCAAGGGCATATTATTTCCAACAACATCCATTTATTGAATTTAAAACCTAAATTTCTAACAAATTAAACAAATTTTTATTCTTTTTACAAAATTTTTATTAAGGATTTTATTGTAAATTTGAGGACTAACAATGACACATGGCCTAACATGACTAGGGTCAGAATGATCTCGTGCCAATACTGTTTG
Source organism: Clitoria ternatea (assembly GCA_037962975.1). NCBI lineage: Eukaryota > Viridiplantae > Streptophyta > Magnoliopsida > Fabales > Fabaceae > Clitoria > Clitoria ternatea. The sequence continues at coordinate 152,433,780 of CM075673.1, forward strand.
ACGAGATGAAGGTTGAAATGACTGTATGATGACACATGTCCTTTGGGTGATGAGCATATGACACATGACTTATCAAAACACGTAACACGTGGCATACTAAGTGAAAGAAAAACAAAAGTTCTCCCTTATTTCATTGGCTCTTGGTTGTGGGGTGGGTCCACATGATGAGGTCTATTTTGTTATTTTTCTTGATTCTCAAACCTTAACTGGTTTGAGGTTCAGAGCTTCTAGAAATTCTCAAACTAATTAAATATTAATATCTTTGTACCAAGTAACTTCTAAATAATATTTTAATAGTTATACACCCAGAAAATGAACACCCATATATTCATATATCATACAAAAATTACTTATAGTCATAAGTCAATCATGGCTCTATTCTTAATACTTAAATAAATCATGATAACTAACAATTAATTAGACACACAAAATACACACACACATACATACATACATATATACATACATACATATATGTTATCCCCTTCTACAAAGATTAAGCTGTTACAATATATCCCAAGACGAGATCGATTGCTTAAAAGAAGAGATGATTGGGACTAGAGAAACAACAAGTTATGTGCGAATAAACCAAAGAGCTCTTGAAAGTCAAATTCATTAGAGAAATTAGATATTCATTGTGGGTGTCTAATGTTGTTATGGTTAGAAACGTAAATAGCAAGTGACATATATGTATAATCTTAACCGGTGTAGGAGATACCGATATGGGAGAAGGATGAGGAGATGACCACCTATGTGAATGATAATGGGGCATTCTATTGTGGCCACCTACCAATGGATGATGAACAAAGTATTTAAAGGTATACACACTAAGTTAGTGGAGGTTTATGTTGTAACGCCTTGGAGTCAACTTGCAAATCCCAATATAATTACCGTCACTATATAAAATCTCATGGATAACTTATTTTTCACCTGGTAATTATCAAGAGATTCACAACCTGATTCCAGAGGTTACTAATGCAATATCAGAGTGCGCAACCTTTTCATAATTGACTTCTTATTATTATACATAACATCAGAGTTTTATACATATTATATTTTATAACAGGCACCTAGATCTTATAAAATAATAAGATGTAAAGTACCAAAACATAGCATATACATAATACAGCAATAGTAGTCAAGCAAGCAAGCATCAGCCTCAAAAGCCTTCATAATTTATCCACATCAAGCATCATCCACTTTGTCATATATCTTCCTGGTTAACTAAAGGGTTGCCACAAGTAACAGAAAGAGTGAGATAAAATATCAAATAAATAAAAATCAAATTAGAACATACACAATCACAAGTAGAATGTTATGCAATGTATATGCCAAACAAGTATTTTGTATTATATTCAAATTAATATTTCCATTCTCTATATGAATAAAAATGCATGATGGATCCATTCTGGTGGGAACATCTGCAGTGATTTCCAACAATAACATTTTTACGGATATCCAACCGATACCGCGCCCCATAATGCAACACCACATTGGATAACAATATCATAATATCAATAACAAGTGTTGCGGGACCCCCCTTAAGGACACACTGCTTAGCCCTTAAGACGGTCGTGGTATAAAACCACCGCAGAGGTCTGTTGCTCAACAGAGCGCGTTCCCCTACCGGGAACCCCCTTAAAGAACCCCTCTGCGGATTCTTTGAACGGCCAATGCATATGATGCATGAATGCATTAAATTATCAAATTCCTTTATAATTAATTATAATAATAAAATTATTATAACAATCAATTAAGCATACTTTGTTTGTAATTCAAAGAATATGGAAACACATTTTCCTTATCATAATTCAATCATATGGAAACACATTTTCCATAATTTTTATATCATATTTCAAACATATGGAAACATATTTTCCATGACATTTAATAATTCAAAGAATATGGAAACACATTTTCCACGTTATAGTAATTGTTTAATATCATATTCCAAACCATTTGGCATCAATTTCACAATTTACTTCAAATTAAATTAAAATCTAACTATATGAGTTTCTAAACAATTAAGTAAGCAATTCTAACTTAATTTCTATGTATTTAATATCCTATCCCCTCTTTCTTACCTCAAGTGAAGATCGTTAAGCTTTCCTTATGCTAAACTCCCTTGTATTTCTTTAAATCTTCAAGTTTGCGTAATTTCTTCTTATGCGAAAATTAAAGAGTTTAAGTATGACAATGAAGGTTTTGAGAGCTTGAAGAGGGACATGAAAGGTTATAGGATTAGTGAGGTTTTTGGTTTGAGGAAATTTGGAAGGTTGGAGCCCTATTTATAGGCTTTCAATGGCGGTTACTGTAGCAAATTATTGTAGCAAATCACTGTAGCAAATCACTGTAGCAGCTCAAAATGACATGAGGCGGTGGGAAAAATGGAGAACTCTCATGAATTCTCTACATTTCACAAGATTTTTCATGTGACGTTTTACTGTAGCATTTTACTGTAGAAGATTTTTATTTTATTTTATTATTCTATTCTACGTTTCATTCTCGTTTAATTCTGTTTTAAGTCAGACTAAAAATATCCTTGTATTCATAATTAAATTTTCTATTTTCTAGGATTCATTTCTTATTTCTCTGAGAAACTTTATTTTTTCACTGTTTAATTACCGCTTAAAAATTGGGCTGTTACATATGTGGACGACATCATTGTGAAGATCCTGATTGGTGGGATCACATGGACGATCTCAGAATGATATTCAAAAGACTGAAGATATGCAACGTGCTGATCTGAAAAGGAATAAAAGCTAATCTGGATAAATACAAGGTCATAAAGGAACTCCAAAGTCCAAAGAATTTGAAAGAGACGTAGTCATTAAATAGGAAAATAATGGCGTTATCCTAAATCATGCTCAAAAGGTAGATCGGTCCCTTCCATTATACAAGATCCTAAAGTCAAACAAAAAGTACGAATGGGGAAGGAACAAGAAAGAGCCATTCAAAGTTTGAAAGAGGTGTTGGATTAGCCATCGATATCGGTGAAGCTTGATCCTAATGAAAAGCTATTCCTGTATCTATCCGTCTTAAATGAGGCATTAGGGTTAATTCTAGTAAAGAAAACCCTCGAAGGATAAAAGCCAGTGTACTTTGAAGGAAAGATCCTCTAAAGGGTTGAACTTTGATACCAAAAAATTGAGAAGGAAGCCATGATGGTTATCTAGGTATCACGATGTTTGAGGCTACACTTTCATGCACACCTAATCATGGTGCAAACAAACCCTTTGAGGATAATATTACAAAAGCCTGATCTGGCGATGAGAAAGATAAAATTGGCTATAGAGCTATCAGAATTTGACATTACTTATGAGCCTATAGCTGCCATTAAAGCCCAGGTATTGATTGATTTTATGGCCTAAATGACTAGGGAAATTCTTGAGAAACCTTAGGCCCATTGGATGATATATGTCAATGTCTCTTCTAATATTAGAGGTTGTGGAACTGGGATCGTTATGGAAGTGAAAAAGGAGTTCACTTAGAGATTTCCTTAAGGTTTGATTTCAATACCTCCAATTACCAAGCAAAATATGAAGCATGCTTGGCGAGATTAAAGGCCGCTATGAATGTCGGGGTTAGAACGACTACCCAGTGTAGTGATTCCTGACTAATCATATTGTAAATCTTGGGGGAATATCAAGCAAAAGAGCCATTGTTACAATAGTATTTCACTAAAGTCAAATAGCTAAAACGTAACTTTGACAATGTCAAATTCAAGCATGTGCCTAAGGAGGAGAATACAATAGCTGATATCTTATCTTGACTCGCCAACACTAAAAAGACAGGGTCCACCATGACCGTCATATAGAGCACTGTGGCTACCCCTGGTGTGACATCCTGGCACTGTTGAGGGTGGGGAGTGATCATCGGTGCATGGGCACGGACAAGGAGCAGCTCCTTGCAGGCTTCCAGCGGGGAATGTGATATCCTAGGCACTGTTGAGGGCAGGGAGTGATCGCCAGTGCATAGGCATGGACAAGGAGCGGCTCCTGGCAGGCTTCCAGTGGGAGGGACATATGAACGAACCAAATATATACCAGAATGAGAGGGATCCAAAGACTCTATAGGTATAGGACTATACAGTCGAGGATAGCTTAAAGAAATGAATTCGTACTACCTATACCAACAAATTCATTAGCCTTTTCGGTGGTCCATCACATAAGGACTCCAAAGTTAAACGTGCTTAACTTGGAGTAATTCTGGGATGGGTGACCTCTTGGGAAGTTCTCGGAAAGTGTGTGATTGAGGACAAAGCACACTAGAAAGGTTTCGTGTTGGTCTGTGAGGCGAGTCGTTCATTCACGAAAAGCGGCCAGGGCGTTATAGTGGTATCCTAGCCTAGCCTCTCCTAGTACGGTATGGTTCGGGGACGAACCAGGCGAAAGCTGGTGGGCATGTGACATCCCGGCACTATTGAGGGCAAGGAGTGATAGCCGGTGCATGGGCACGGACAAGGAGCGGTCCTGGTAGGCTTCCAACGGGGAGTGATCGTCGATGCATAGGCACGGACAAGGAGCGGCTCCTGGCAGGCTTCTAGTGGGAGGGACATATGAATGAACCAAATACATACCAGGATGAGAGGGGGCGTTACACCTGGTATATCAGCCTTATTGCCAATTAATACACTCCAGACAAGAGGCATTTAGTGATAATTCTTGATTGGTGTAACATCCCTCTTTTTAGAAGCGATTTTACCCTTGTGAATTTTAATTATGGAAGGTTTGTAAGCAAGAATAAGTCAATATATACCCTGTTGAAGGTCTGTAGTACCTCAAAAATGTCATTTTTGCACATAATAATAGAATTTATATGGAATATTAGTGAAATTATGCAAAAACCGAGTGAAAAGGGCTCTGTTCCGAGTAACAGAGAAGAATTCCGAGTGAATGGTCAGAAAATCCGAGTGAAGGAGAAAAATCCGAGTCAAAACACCCTAGAAAGGCTCGGTTCCGAGTTGAAAGCTTCCTTTTCTGAAGGAGACTACACTAATTGGAGTATTCCGAGTGAAAGAATGTGTAAATACTCATGTTTATGTTGATTTGATGCTTCCTGTCGATTGGAGTGCGTTGTGGAATCAATTGGGAAGGATTTCGAACGGTTTCCTATGAATTTGCTTAGGAAACCAAGTGGAAAAGGGTAGAGGGAGCCAATTCCGAGTGAGATATACTCTACTGGACAAAAACCGAGTGAGACTCATACGTGTATGCCTTGTTCCGAGAGCTAATGGTTAAAATAAACCTTAATTGGAAATATAATTAAAGAAATTGGCCTAAACCGAGTGAATCAAGTGAAGAAGACTCGGATTTCCGAGTGACGATTCTGAGAAAGAGAGGACTCGGTCTGAAGAGGTATTACCGAGTGAGAAACCGAGTGCCTGAGTTGGTTTCAAAAGAATTCCGAGTGAAGAATTGAAGCTTCGCTCAAGCGAGCAAGCCACGCTCAAGCGAGCCTTGCAATTGTTGACTCGGAAGTAGGAATTCCAGTCGGTATAGTTGTTAACCGAGTGTAGTTTCACTCGGTATTCACTGACAGAAGTGCGTATTGACTTCAATTTTGTCTTTTAATGATTATTTAAATTCAATCGTGCGCATTATGGATAGTGGACGACCAGAAATGGGCACTGACTCAGCATATCACTTTGTTTAATCTCCACTGACCCTTCCATTATCACTCCACTATCATCCACTCAGAAAAGCTATCCCCCACTTGTTTTTCCACTCACTTTCTCCCTATTTAAACCAGTGCCAGGACCCTAAAGAACCCACACACACGACACAAACACCCTTCATCACTCTCCTTCCCAGTAAGTTTCTTTCTCTCCTTTCCCTTCTGTTTCACTCGGATTTGAAGCAGGACAGTGAAGGGAACCTCTTTCTTCTCCTCCAGGAACTTCATTGAGGTAAGGGGGTATATTCTTGGGTGCTCTGTGGGAAAACCGAGTGAAGGAAAGGGTTAAGGAATTTGTTTCCTCACATTTCCAGGACAGATTCAGTGTGTATGAATTAAATGCTTTAAATTGTTATCTGTATATGCATGTATATATATATATATATATATATCTGTTACCGAGTGTATTTAATCAGTGAAGAACTATGAATAAAAGATGGGTTTAATGATAACAGGTTCTGTTTTAGGCCAATCCGATCGGTTTTGGTATCATTTCAATCGGATTTTTATATTACCAACTCATTTTCATTCGGACATAACATATTTCACTCGGAAAACACTCTATTTCTCTCGGACAACATCTTCTAAGTCTTATTTTACTCGAAAATCTCTTTCTTAAATTATTTCACTCAGAACTTGACTTAATTTCACTCAGAAAATATAATTATCTTTTACTCAGAACCCTTTTTTCAGTAAAATCACTAGGAAACACTCTATTGCTCTCGGACAGTAGCTTCCCAGTCTTATTTCACTCGGCAAACACTTTATTTTACTCAGCAAGTAGTTATTTTACTCGGATTTGTTTTATCGCATTCAGACAGAACTCTTTTCAACTAATTTCACTCGGTAAACTCATGTTTCACTCGGAACTTATCTTATTTTTACTCAGGAAACTCTTTTCATACTGATTCCACTCGGAATCATACTTGATTTCACTCAGGAACTCATTTTCACTCAGAATTTAAGTAGCTTCACTCATGAAAACCTTTTCCAGTGATTTTAACTCGGTAAACACCTTAATTTCACTCAGAAAAACTCATCAGTATGATTCTACTCGGATTTGCAAACAATGCTACTCAGGGAACCATTTTCCTACTAACTTCACACGGATTTATATTTTTTCTTCACTCAGAAAATTGTTTCACTTAGAATTCAAGATAATTAATTAAGAAAATCATTTTTCAGCTTCTGTTTCACTCGGAAAACCTATTAATTTCAGTTAGAAAACTTTGCTCAGTTTATTTCACTCGGATTCATAGCTATCTCATGCGGAAAACTCATTTTTCACTCGGATTCAAGCTGTTCCAGTCGGAAAACAGCATTCAACTTCATTTTCACTCGGATCCAAACTTATTTCAGTTGGAAAAACAGCTTTCCAGTGTCATTTCACTCGGATTTTTAGCCAGATCGCTTTGAGAACCCTCCTCTGTATGATTCCACTCGGAATCATACCTATTTCACTCGGATTTACCCCTGTTCCACTCGGAAAACTCTGTTTTTAGTGTTTTTCACTTGAAATTTCATTTAGAAACTATTCTTTAATACTTTTCAAGTTATTGGGAAGTTATAATTATCATTCTTATGCTATTATTATTATTATTATTTATTATCAATTCTAATATTATTGTTATTATTAATAGTTTTATTATTATTAAACATTGTTAACGTCTTAATTATGCGTAATTACATAAAGAATATATTATTTTACTCTTTATGGAAAATATAATTTTAACCAAGATATAATAGATATATTTCTAAAATAATAAACGAATATCTTACAATGTTTAATTGATGAAATCCAAAGAACTTGGGAATGATATGATGAGACTGAAAATACATAAGATACCCACAGGAATAAATTGATAAAATAAATGCATTTTGTAACATCCCTCTTTTTTTTAGAAGCGATTTTACCCTTGTAAATTTTAGTTATGGAGAGTTTGTAAGCAAGAATAAGTCAATATATACCCTGTTGATGGTCTGTAGTACCTCAAAAATGTCATTTTTGCACATAATAATAGAATTTATATGGAATATTAGTGAAATTATGCAAAAACCGAGTGAAAAGGGCTCTGTTCCGAGTAACAGAGAAGAATTCCGAGTGAATGGTCAGAAAATCCGAGTGAAGGAGAAAAATCCGAGTCAAAACACCCTAGAAAGGCTCGGTTCCGAGTCAAATACTTCCTATTCTGAAGGAGACTACACTGATTGGAGTATTCCGAGTGAAAGAATGTATAAATACTCATATTTATGTTGATTTGATGCTTCCTACCGATTGGAGTGTGTTGTGGAATCAATTGGGAAGGATTCCGAACGGTTTCCTATGTATTTGCTTAGGAACCCGAGTGGAAAATGGTAGAGGGAGCCAATTCCGAGTGAGATATACTCTACTGGACAAAAACCGAGTGAGACTCATACGTGTATGCCTTGTTCCGAGAGCTAATGGTTGAAATAAACCTTAATTGGAAATATAATTAAAGAAATTAGCCTAAACCAAGTGAATCAAGTGAAGAAGACTCGGATTTCCGAGTGAAGATTCTGAGAAAGAGAGGACTCGATCTGAAGAGGTATTACCGAGTGAGAAACCGAGTGCCTGAGTCGGTTTCAAAAGAATTCCGAGTGAAGAATTGAAGCTTCGCTCAAGCGAGCAAGCCACGCTCAAGCGAGCCTTGCAATTGTTGACTCGGAAGTAGGAATTCTAGTCGGTATAGTTGTTAACCGAGTGTAGTTTCACTCGGTATTCACTGACAGAAGTGCGTATTGACTTCAATTTTGTCTTTTAATGATTATTTAAATTCAATCGTGCGCATTATGGATAGTGGACGACCAGAAATGGGCACTGACTCAGCATATCACTTTGTTTAATCTCCACTAACCCTTCCATTATCACTCCACTATCATCCACTCAGAAAAGCTGTCCCCCACTTGTTTTTCCACTCACTTTCTCCCTATTTAAACCAGTGCCAGGACCCTAAAGAACCCACACACACGACACAAACACCCTTCATGACTCTCCTTCCCAGCAAGTTTCTTTCTCTCTTTTCCCTTTTGTTTCACTCGGATTTGAAGCAGGACAGTGAAAGGAACCTCTTTCTTTCCATCCAGGAACTTCATTGAGGTAAGGGGGTATATTCTTGGGTGCTCTGTGGGAAAACCGAGTGAAGGAAAGGGTTAAGGAATTTGTTTCCTCACCTTTCCAGGACAGATTCAGTGTGTATGAATTAAATGCTTTAAATTGTTATCTGTATATGCATGTATATATATATATATATATCTGTTACCGAGTGTATTTAATCAGTGAAGAACTATGAATAAAAGATGGGTTTAATGATAACAGGTTCTGTTTTAGGCCAATCCGATCGGTTTTGGTATCATTTCAATCGGATTTTTATATTACCAACTCATTTTCATTCGGACATAACATATTTCACTCGGAAAACACTCAATTTCTCTCGGACAGCATCTTCTAAGTCTTATTTTACTCGGAAATCTCTTTCTTAAATTATTTCACTCGGAACTTGACTTAATTTCACTCAGAAAATATAATTATCTTTTACTCAGAACCCTTTTTCAGTAAAATCACTAGGAAACACTCTATTGCTCTCGGACAGTAGCTTCCCAGTCTTATTTCACTCGGCAAACACTTTATTTTACTCAGCAAGTAGTTATTTTACTCGGATTTGTTTTATCGCATTCAGACAGAACTCTTTTCAACTAATTTCACTCGGTAAACTCATGTTTCACTCGGAACTTATCTTATTTTTACTTAGGAAACTCTTTTCATACTGATTCCACTCGGAATCATACTTGATTTCACTCAGGAACTCATTTTCACTCAGAATTTAAGTAGCTTCACTCATGAAAACCTTTTCCAGTGATTTTAACTCGGTAAACACCTTAATTTCACTCACAAAAACTCATCAGTATGATTCTACTCGGATTTGCAAACAATGCTACTCAGGGAACCATTTTCCTACTAACTTCACACTGATTTATATTTTTTCTTCACTCAAAAAATTGTTTCACTCAAAATTCAAGATAATTAATTAAGAAAATCATTTTTCAGCTTCTGTTTCACTCGGAAAACCTATTAATTTCAGTTAGAAAACTCTGCTCAGTTTATTTCACTCGGATTCATAGCTATCTCATGCGGAAAACTCATTTTTCACTCGGATTCAAGCTGTTCCAGTCAGAAAACAGCATTCCACTCTATTTTCACTCGGACCCAAACTTATTTCAGTCGGAAAACAACCTTCCAGTGTCATTTCACTCGGATTTTTAGCCAGATCGTTTGGAGAACCCTGCCCAGTATGGTTCCACTCGGAATTATACATATTTCACTCGGATTTGCCCCTGTTTCACTCGGAAAACTCTATTTTTAATGGTTTTCGCTTGGATTTTCATTTAGAAACTACTTTTTAATACTTTTTAAATTAATGAGAAGTTATAATTATTATTATTATCCTTATTCTATTATTATTATTATCCTAATTATTATTAATCTTATTATTGTTATTATTATTATTAGTTTTATTGTTATAAACCTTGTTAACATCTTAATTATGCGTAATTACATAAAGAATATATTATTTTACTCTTTATGGAAAATACAATATTAACCAAGATATAATAGATATATTTACAATGTTTAATTAATTGATGAAATCCAAAGAACTTGGGAATGATATGATGAGACTGGAAATACATAAGATACTCAAGGAATCAATTGATAAAATAAATGCATTTCGCATCATGAAAATATTTTTGAAGAAGAAAAACCTCTAGAGCATACACTTGGTACAGTGGAGGACACTCACGTTCGATCTCCATGAAGAATCTTGGGAGTACAACTGGAACGGCAACCCAATGGCATCAGAGTCGCGCCTGATAGCCGGGTGAGACGATGCAATTCTAGTGTACTTTGACTAAATGACGGAGTGTAACTATGATCGTAGGGATCCAAGTTCCAAAAATATTTAAATCAATGATGAGAACCAATGAGTTCATTTGTACCATATGGAACTTGGGCGGACCCTGATCGCTCTAGATGATTGGAATAGAGATATTCCAAAGATTGAGAAGAAGATGAAACGAGTTATTGGGTCCACATGCATCATGAGACTTAACCAAAGATAAATCATAATAAATACAAACTCATGCATTTCATTACAGCATATCTGATTGTTATAATTGTGAATATGTTAAATGTACGATTTATTTCATGGCAATATGCTTGATTGTTATGATTGTGAATATGCTAAATATACGATTATGTGATGACAACATGCTTGATTGTTATAATTGTGAATATGCTAAATGTATGATTTATGTAACATTGTATATTAACTGGATTATGTCCGCACTGGATTAACCAATCAGGGTCTTGGGTTATACTCACCCTTACTGTTGACCATTTTTCAGAGAAATTAGAAACTCAAGAACCTGAGTGTGAAGATCAGCAATACGCTGAACCCATTGAGAACAATCATTAAAGATAGAATATTTATAATCAGACACCGAATGACTGTATAATATTTAAGGGTGCCTGCGTGCCCCATTCTGTTAAGAGTACAATTACTTACAGTTTGTGAATGACTATGTGATATATACATTATTGCTTCCACTGATCTGCCACGTATTTATTTAAAAAAAATATTCACTTTTTCTTAAAACTGTTAACACTCTCAGTTAAATAGGATGAACCTATAGAAGGATTTGTCTTATTTAACCGAGGGTGTTACAAAGGTGGTATGAGAGCATAGTCGATTCATTAAGCTTGTGGAGTGGACCATTAGGTTTCCACGTACTCTGATAGAAATATTGAACAGTCCATAACACTCCTAAGACTAACACTCCTATGTGGAATGCTCCACATAACGCATACCCTGAATCTATTTGTTGATATTCTTTCAGCAAATTCCTAATGGCACGCCAAAATAACAATCATGTGATGGAGAATCTTCTTACCAGAATTGTGGAGGTAATAGAACGACAAGAGTTACCTCATGCTTCTGCCAGACAAGGATTAGCTGATTTTCAAAGAAACAATCCTACGCAGTTCAAAGGAGGCTTCAATCCAGAAGGAGCACAACTATGGATTGAACACCTTGAAAAGATTTTTGCCGCTATGCGATGTTCTGATAAGGATTGTGTAACCTTTGCTGTCTTCATGCTGGTTGGAGAAGCAGAACACTGGTGGACTCATGCTAGAGTCAGACTAGCTACTGATGGGCATATCATTACTTGGGGACGATTCAGGACGGAGTTTCTTGCCAAATATTTCCCCGAAGACATAAGGAGGCAAAAGGAGCAGGAATTCTTTAATCTGAAACAAGGCAATATGACTGTTGGGGAGTACGCTGCTAAGTTTGATGAGCTGGCAAAATGTTGTCCCTACTACACCCACATGGGAGAAGCGTCAAGATGTGCAAAGTTCGAAGCAGGGCTACGACATGAGATTCGTCAAGCCATATGTTGTCAACAAATTACACAATTCACTACTTTGGTTGACAGATGCCGCATCTTTGAGAATACCTCTAATCTTCAACGACCTGGAGCGTCTAATCATGGACCAGAGCGACGTATGCCAGATCGACAGCAAAGAAGGGATTTTCGAGCAGATCGGCCATATTTCCGACCCTTCAACTCAGCCAACCGAATTCCTCCTAGAGGTCAGGAGAACCAAAGTGGTAGAAACTGCATAATTTGTGGACGGATCGGACATCGTGATGTTGACTGTTGGTACAGGAATAAAAATAACCAACAACAAGTAACTCAAGGACAGGCAGTACGACCAACAGGTCAAGGAAGTAGAGGATCTACTGCAAATACCTCTACCAACAATGTCCCAAGAATGCAAAATATTCACCGCGGCAACAATTTCAATCAGAACAATAATCCTAGAAGGCCCGGAAATAACTCTACTGGAAGACCAGTAGGAAATGCCAGAGTTTTTACCATGAATGGTGCGGAAGTATCACAAGAGAACGATCTTGTGCAAGGTACATGCTTTATAGGAAGTACTCTATTAAATGTATTATATGATTCTGGAGCCACTCATTCTTTCATATCTGAGAATTGTGTAAAACATTTAAAGCTTCCTACAACCTCTCTGCCCTATCAAATGATTGTCACAACTGCCGCCAATAAGCCCATTTGCTCTACTTGCATATGTCTAGAATGTCCACTCAACATCGAAGGGAAAGCTTATCAAGTAGATCTGATATGTTTACCTTTGATTGATCTAGACATTGTTCTAGGGATGAATTGGCTTGCTGCCAACCATATTCTGATTGACTGTCATAATAGATCCATCTCTCATGGGTCTATTACATCTGAATGTGATCAAGTCACTGATTCTTGTCTTGTTAGCTCAGAAAAGGTAATCTCAAAAGAAGTCCAACTATATATGATCCTTACTGAAACTGAAAGTAAGGCCACTTCTCAACTTGAACAGATTCCTGTTGTTCAAGAATTTCCAGAAGTATTCCCTGAGGACATACAAGAGCTACCTCCAGAGCGAGAAGTCGAATTCAACATTGATATTATACCGGGCGTGGGACCAATCTCTATTGCTCCTTACCGGATGTCACCCAAGGAACTCAGTGAACTCAAAGAACAATTAGAAGAACTTCTAGAGAAAGGAATGATTAGACCCAGTGTCTCACCTTGGGGAGCACCAGTTCTTCTAGTCAAAAAGAAGGATGGCAGTATGCGGTTATGTGTTGACTATCGTCAGTTGAATAAAGCTACGATCAAGAACCGTTACCCTCTTCCAAGGATTGATGATTTGATGGACCAATTACGAGGAGCCACTATCTTCTCGAAGATTGATCTGCGATCAGGCTATCATCAAATCAAAGTGAAGAAAGATGATGTACCCAAAACAGCATTCAGAACACGATATGGGCACTATGAGTATCTTGTTATGCCCTTTGGAGTTACAAATGCACCTGCAGTCTTTATGGGATACATGAATCGAATCTTCCATGAGTACTTGGACAAATTCGTGGTTGTATTCATTGATGACATCCTCATCTACTCCAAGAGCCATGAGGAACACGAGGAGCATCTTCGAATTATTCTAAACACTTTGCGTGCAAGGCAATTGTACGCCAAGTTTTCAAAATGTGAATTCTGGTTGACAGAAGTGAAATTCTTAGGACATGTCATCTCTAAGGAAGGAATTGCTGTGGATCCTACAAAGGTAGAAGCTGTACTAAATTGGGAACAACCCAAGAATGTGACGGAAATCCGCAGTTTCCTTGGACTAGATGGATATTATCGTCGATTCATCGAGAATTTCTCTCGAATTGCAGCACCTTTAACTAAGCTGACTCGTAAAGATCAACCATTCGAATGGACTGACAAATGCGAAAGCAGTTTTACGGAGTTACGCCAACGACTCACTAGTGCACCTGTCTTGATTTTGCCAGATCCTGCCAAGCCATATGAAGTGTATTGTGATGCGTCAAGACAAGGACTAGGATGTGTCCTAATGCAAGAAAGAAAGGTTGTTGCTTATGCTTCAAGACAGCTAAGAACACATGAAGTTAATTATCCCACACATGACTTGGAATTAGCTGCAGTTGTGTTTGCCTTGAAAATCTGGAGACACTACTTGTATGGTACATACTTCGAAGTCTTCAGTGATCATAAGAGCTTGAAGTATCTATTGGACCAGAAGGAGTTGAATATGCGACAACGTAGGTGGATGGAATTTATCAAAGATTATGATTTTGAACTTCAATATCATCCTGGAAAAGCAAATGTAGTAGCTGATGCACTCAGCAGAAAGGCCCTACGTCTATCATATATGATGACTAAGGAGTTGGAGTTGATTGAACAGTTTCGCGATTTGAATTTAGCAGTAACACCAAAAAGGGGAAGCCTTATGGTTGGAATGCTAAGAATTTCCAATGATTTCTTAGAACAAATCAAAGAAGCTCAAGCCAATGACCAGGAATTACAAGATCTAGCGGAAAAGATGAAAGAAGGAGTCTCAGAGTTTAGCAAGGATGAACATGGGGCAATCAGGTATCAACAGAGACTCTGTATTCCAGTCAACACAGATCTTAAGAGATCTATCTTGGATGAAGCACACAAAAGTAAATACAGTATTCACCCAGGATCAACCAAGATGTACCAGGACTTGAAGAAATTATTCTGGTGGCAAGGAATGAAAAGGGATATCGCTAAGTACGTAACAGCTTGCCTGATGTGTCAGAAGGTAAAGGCGGAACAACAACGTCCAAGTGGGACCCTTCGTCCTTTGGATATTCCAGAATGGAAATGGGATGAGGTTGCTATGGACTTCGTAACTGGATTTCCCAGAACATCAGCAGGATGTGATGCTATTTGGGTAATCGTGGATCGATTAACAAAAACCACTCACTTCATTCCTGTCAATATGAAGTATTCCCTAGAGAAACTCACCCAGATCTATATCAAGGAAATTGTATGATTACATGGAACTCCCACTGCGATTGTGTCCGATCGAGACCCTCGTTTCACATCACAGTTTTGGAAAAGCCTGCAACAAGCTCTAGGAACTTGTCTGAAGTTAAGTTCCGTATATCATCCACAGACAGACGGACAATCGGAAAGGACAATCAAGACTCTTGAAGATCTGTTACGTCTTTGTGTCTTGGAACATGGTGGAAATTGGCAAGAATACCTTCCACTTATTGAGTTCACTTACAACAACAGCTATCATGCAAGCATCGGAATGGCCCCTTATGAAGCTTTGTATGGAAGAAAATGCCGTACACCTTTATGTTGGTATGAGACTGGTGAGAAGACAATAATTGGACCAGAGATTGTTCAGAAGACAACAGAACAAGTTCAGAGGATTCAAATGGCAATGAAGGCTTCGCAAGATAGACAAAAGAGTTACTATGACAAACGTCGGAAGCCATTAGAATTTGAAGAAGGCGATCATGTATTTCTCAAAGTTACCCCTACCACTAGAGTAGGAAGAGCTTTGAAGGCTAAAAAGTTAAGCCCCAGATACGTAGGACCCTATCAGATTCTGCAAAAGATAGGAACTCATGCGTACCGTATTGCTCTGCCACCCGAGCTGACAAACCTTCACAATGTCTTTCATGTCTCTCAACTCCGCAAATATGTACCAAGCCCTGATCATGTTCTAAGTCCCGATCAATTTATTCTAAAAGAAAACCTCACCTTTGAAGCATCGCCAGTTAAGATTACTGACCGACGTCTCAAACAGCTAAGAGGCAAGGAAATTCCTTTGGTCAAGATAGTTTGGAGTCAGACAGATGATGGGGATGCTACTTGGGAAATTGAGGAGAAAATGTGAGAATTGTACCCTCAATTATTCTAACTTTGAATTTCGGGACGAAATTCTTAAAAGGGGAGGAGAATGTAACATCCCTCTTTTTTTTTTAGAAGCGATTTTACCCTTGTAAATTTTAATTATGGAGAGTTTGTAAGCAAGAATAAGTCAATATATACCCTGTTGATGGTCTGTAGTACCTCAAAAATGTCATTTTTGCACATAATAATAGAATTTATATGGAATATTAGTGAAATTATGCAAAAACCGAGTGAAAAGGGCTCTGTTCCGAGTAACAGAGAAGAATTCCGAGTGAATGGTCAGAAAATCCGAGTGAAGGAGAAAAATTCGAGTCAAAACACCCTAGAAAGGCTCGGTTCCGAGTCAAATACTTCCTATTCTGAAGGAGACTACACTGATTGGAGTATTCCGAGTGAAAGAATGTATAAATACTCATATTTATGTTGATTTGATGCTTCCTACCGATTGGAGTGTGTTATGGAATCAATTGGGAAGGATTTCGAACGGTTTCCTATGTATTTGCTTAGGAAACTGAGTGGAAAATGGTAGAGGGAGCCAATTCCGAGTGAGATATACTCTACTGGACAAAAACCGAGTGAGACTCATACGTGTATGCCTTGTTCCGAGAGCTAATGGTTGAAATAAACCTTAATTGGAAATATAATTAAAGAAATTGGCCTAAACCGAGTGAATCAAGTGAAGAAGACTCGGATTTTCGAGTGAAGATTCTGAGAAAGAGAGGACTCGGTCTGAAGAGGTATTACCGAGTGAGAAACCGAGTGCCTGAGTCGGTTTCAAAAGAATTCCGAGTGAAGAATTGAAGCTTCGCTCAAGCGAGCAAGCCACACTCAAGCGAGCCTTGCAATTGTTGACTCGGAAGTAGGAATTCTAGTCGGTATAGTTGTTAACCGAGTGTAGTTTCACTCGGTATTCACTGACAGAAGTGCGTATTGACTTCAATTTTGTCTTTTAATGATTATTTAAATTCAATCGTGCGCATTATGGATAGTGGACGACCAGAAATGGGCACTGACTCAGCATATCACTTTGTTTAATCTCCACTGACCCTTCCATTATCACTCCACTATCATCCACTCAGAAAAGCTGTCCCCCACTTGTTTTTCCACTCACTTTCTCCGTATTTAAACCAGTGCCAGGACCCTAAAGAACCCACACACACGACACAAACACCCTTCATCACTCTCCTTCCCAACAAGTTTCTTTCTCTCTTTTCCCTTCTGTTTCACTCGGATTTAAAGCAGGACAGTGAAGGGAACCTCTTTCTTTCCATCCAGGAACTTCATTGAGGTAAGGGGGTATATTTTTGGGTGCTCTGTGGGAAAACCGAGTGAAGGAAAGGGTTAAGGAATTTGTTTCCTCACCTTTCCAGGACAGATTCAGTGTGTATGAATTAAATGCTTTAAATTGTTATCTGTATATGCATGTATATATATATATATATATATATCTGTTACCGAGTGTATTTAATCAGTGAAGAACTATGAATAAAAGATGGGTTTAATGATAACAGGTTCTGTTTTAGGCCAATCCGATCGGTTTTGGTATCATTTCAATCGGATTTTTATATTACCAACTCATTTTCATTCGGACATAACATATTTCACTCGGAAAACACTCTATTTCTCTCGGACAGCATCTTCTAAGTCTTATTTTACTCGAAAATCTCTTTCTTAAATTATTTCACTCGGAACTTGACTTAATTTCACTCAGAAAATATAATTATCTTTTACTCAGAACCCTTTTTCAGTAAAATCACTAGGAAACACTCTATTGCTCTCGGACAGTAGCTTCCCAGTCTTATTTCACTCGGCAAACACTTTATTTTACTCAGCAAGTAGTTATTTTACTCGGATTTGTTTTATCGCATTCAGACAGAACTCTTTTCAACTAATTTCACTCGGTAAACTCATGTTTCACTCGGAACTTATCTTATTTTTACTTAGGAAACTCTTTTCATACTGATTCCACTCAGAATCATACTTGATTTCACTCAGGAACTCATTTTCACTCAGAATTTAAGTAGCTTCACTCATGAAAACCTTTTCCAGTGATTTTAACTCGGTAAACACCTTAATTTCACTCAAAAAAACTCATCAGTATGATTCTACTCGGATTTGCAAACAATGCTACTCAGGGAACCATTTTCCTACTAACTTCACACGGATTTATATTTTTTCTTCACTCAGAAAATTGTTTCACTCAGAATTCAAGATAATTAATTAAGAAAATCATTTTTCAGCTTCTGTTTCACTCGGAAAACCTATTAATTTCAGTTAGAAAACTCTGCTCAGTTTATTTCACTCGGATTCATAGTTATCTCATGCAGAAAACTCATTTTTCACTCGGATTCAAGCTGTTCCAGTCGGAAAACAGCATTCCACTCTATTTTCACTCGGACCCAAACTTATTTCAGTCGGAAAACAACCTTCCAGTGTCATTTCACTCAGATTTTTAGCCAGATCGTTTGGAGAACCCTGCCCAGTATGGTTCTACTCGGAATTATACATATTTCACTCGGATTTGCCCCTGTTTCACTCGGAAAACTCTATTTTTAATGGTTTTCGCTTGGATTTTCATTTAGAAATTTTTAATACTTTTTAAATTAATGAGAAGTTATAATTATTATTATTATCCTTATTCTATTATTATTATTATCCTAATTATTATTAATCTTATTATTGTTATTATTATTATTAGTTTTATTGTTATAAACCTTGTTAACATCTTAATTATGCTTAATTACATAAAGAATATATTATTTTACTCTTTATGGAAAATACAATATTAACCAAGATATAATAGATATATTTACAATGTTTAATTAATTGATGAAATCCAAAGAACTTGGGAATGATATGATGAGACTGGAAATACATAAGATACTCAAGGAATCAATTGATAAAATAAATGCATTTCGCATCATGAAAATATTTTTGAAGAAGAAAAACCTCTAGAGCATACACTTGGTACAGTGGAGGACACTCACGTTCGATCTCCATAAAGAATCTTGGGAGTACAACTGGAACGGCAACCCAATGGCATCAGAGTCGCGCCTGATAGCCGGGTGAGACGATGCAATTCTAGTGTACTTTGACTAAATGACGGAGTGTAACTATGATCGTAGGGATCCAAGTTCCAAAAATATTTAAATCAATGATGAGAACCAATGAGTTCATTTGTACCATATGGAACTTGGGCGGACCCTGATCGCTCTAGATGATTGGAATGGAGATATTCCAAAGATTGAGAAGAAGATGAAACGAGTTATTGGGTCCACATGCATCATGAGACTTAACCAAAGATAAATCATAATAAATCCAAACTCATGCATTTCATTACAGCATATCTGATTGTTATAATTGTGAATATGTTAAATGTACGATTTATTTCATGGCAATATGCTTGATTGTTATAATTGTGAATATGCTAAATATATGATTATGTGATGACAACATGCTTGATTGTTATAATTGTGAATATGCTAAATGTATGATTTATGTGACATTGTATGTTAACTGGATTATGTCCGCACCGGATTAACCAATCAGAGTCATGGGTTATACTCACCCTTACTGTTGACCATTTTTCAGAGAAATTAGAAACTCAAGAACCCGAGTGTGAAGATCAGCAATACGCTGAACCCATTGAGAACAATCATTAAAGATAGAATATTTATAATCAGACACCGGATGACTGTATAATATTTAAGGGTGCCTGCGTGCCCCATTCTGTTAAGAGTACAATTACTTACAGTTTGTGAATGACTATGTGATATATACATTATTGCTTCCACTGATCTGCCACGTATTTATTTTTAAAAAAAATATATTCACTTTTTCTTAAAATTGTTAACACTCTCAGTTAAATAGGATGAACCTACAGAAGGATTTGTCATTTCTAACCGAGGGTGTTACAAAAGGTGGTATCAGAGCATAGTCGATTCATTAAGCTTGTGGAGTGGACCATTAGGTTTCCACGTACTCTGATAGAAATATTGAACAGTCTATAACACTCCTAAGACTAACACTCATATGTGGAATGCTCCACATAACGCATACCCTGAATCTATTTGTTGATATTCTTTCAGCAAATTCCTAATGGCACGCCAAAATAACAATCATGTGATGGAGAATCTTCTTACCAGAATTGTGCAGGTAATAGAACGACAAGAGTTACCTCATGCTTCTGCCAGACAGGGATTAGCTGATTTTCAAAGGAACAATCCTACGCAATTCAAAGGAGGTTTCAATCCAGAAGGAGCACAACTATGGATTGAACACCTTGAAAAGATTTTTGCCGCTATGCGATGTTCTGATAAGGATTGTGTAACCTTTGCTGTCTTCATGCTGGTTGGAGAAGCAGAACACTGGTGGACTCATGCTAGAGTCAGACTAGCTACTGATGGGCATATTATTACTTGGGGACGATTCAGGACGGAGTTTCTTGCCAAATACTTCCCCGAAGACATAAGGAGGCAAAAGGAGCAGGGATTCTTCAATCTGAAACAAGGCAATATGATTGTTGGGGAGTACGCTGCTAAGTTTGATGAGCTGGCAAAATGTTGTCCCTACTATACCCACATGGGAGAAGCGTCAAGATGCGCGAAGTTTGAAGCAGGATTACGGCAAGAAATTCGCCAAGTCATATGTTGTCAACAAATTACACAATTCACTACTTTGGTTGACAGATGCCGCATCTTTGAGAATACCTCTAATCTTCGACGACCTGGAGCGTCTAATCATGGGCCAGAGCGACGTATGCCAGATCGACAACAAAGAAGGGATTTTCGAGCAGATCGACCATATTTCCGACCCTTCAACTCAGCCAACCAAATTCCTCCTAGAGGTCAGGAGAACCAAAGCGGTAGAAACTGCACAATTTGTGGACGGATCAGACATCGTGATGTTGACTGTTGGTACAGGAATAAAAATAACCAACAACAAGTAACTCAAGGACAGGCAGTACGACCAACAGGTCAAGGAAGTAGAGGATCTACTGCAAATGCCTCTACCAACAATGTCCCAAGGATGCAAAATATTCACCGCGGCAACAATTTCAATCAGAACAATAATCCAAGAAGGCCCGAAAATAACTCTACTTGAAGACCAGGAGGAAATGCCATAGTTTTTACCATGAATGGTGCAGAGGTATCACGAGAGAACGATCTTGTGCAAGGTACATGCTTATTAGGAAGTACTCTATTAAATGTATTATATGATTCTGGAGCCACTCATTCTTTCATATCTGAGAATTGTGTAAAACATTTAAAGCTTCCTACAACCTCTCTGCCCTATCAAATGATTGTCACAACTGCCGCCAATAAGCCCATTTGTTCTACTTGCATATGTCTAGAGTGTCCTCTCAACATCGAAGGGAAAGCTTATCAGGTAGATCTGATATGTTTACCTTTGATTGATCTAGACATTGTTCTAGGGATGAATTGGCTTCTGCCAATCATATTCTGATTGACTGTCATAATAGATCCATCTCTCACGGGTCTACTACATCTGAATGTGATCAAGTCACTGATTTTTGCCTTGTTAGCTCAGAAAAGGTAATCTCAAAAGAAGTCCAACTATACATGATCCTTACTGAAACTGAAGGTAAGGCCACTTCTCAACTTGAACAGATTCCTGTTGTTCAAGAATTTCCAGAAGTATTCCCTGAGGATATACGAGAGCTACCTCCCGAGCGAGAAGTCGAATTCAGCATTGATATTATACCGGGCGTGGGACCAATCTCTATTGCTCCTTACCGGATGTCACCCAAGGAACTCAGTGAACTCAAAGAACAATTAGAAGAACTTCTAGAAAAAGGAATGATTAGACCTAGTGTCTCACCTTGGGGAGCACCAGTTCTTCTAGTCAAAAAGAAGGATGGCAGTATAATGCGGTTATGTGTTGACTATCGTCAGTTGAATAAAGCTATGATCAAGAACCGATACCCTCTTCCAAGGATTGATGATTTGATGGACCAATTACAAGGAGCCACTATCTTCTTGAAGATTGATCTGCGATCAGGCTATCATCAAATCAAAGTGAAGAAAGATGATGTACCCAAAACAGCATTCAGAACACGATATGGGCACTATGAGTATCTTGTTATGCCCTTTGGAGTTACAAATGCACCTGCAGTCTTTATGGGATACATGAATCGAATCTTCCATGAGTACTTGGACAAATTCGTGGTTGTATTCATTGATGACATCCTCATCTACTCCAAGAGCCATGAGGAACACGAGGAGCATCTTCGAATTGTTCTAAACACTTTGCGTGCAAGGCAATTGTACGCCAAGTTTTCAAAATGTGAATTCTGGTTGACAGAAGTGAAATTCTTAGGACATGTCATCTCTAAGGAAGGAATTGCTGTGGATCCTACAAAGGTAGAAGCTGTACTAAATTGGGAACAACCCAAGAATGTGACGGAAATCCGCAGTTTCCTTGGACTAGATGGATATTATCGTCGATTCATCGAGAATTTCTCTCGAATTGCAGCACCTTTAACTAAGCTGACTCGTAAAGATCAACCATTCGAATGGACTGACAAATGCGAAAGCAGTTTTACGGAGTTACGCCAACGACTCACTAGTGCACCTGTCTTGATTTTGCCAGATCCTGCCAAGCCATATGAAGTGTATTGTGATGCGTCAAGACAAGGACTAGGATGTGTCCTAATGCAAGAAAGAAAGGTTGTTGCTTATGCTTCAAGACAGCTAAGAACACATGAAGTTAATTATCCCACACATGACTTGGAATTAGCTGCAGTTGTGTTTGCCTTGAAAATCTGGAGACACTACTTGTATGGTACATACTTCGAAGTCTTCAGTGATCATAAGAGCTTGAAGTATCTATTGGACCAGAAGGAGTTGAATATGCGACAACGTAGGTGGATGGAATTTATCAAAGATTATGATTTTGAACTTCAATATCATCCTGGAAAAGCAAATGTAGTAGCTGATGCACTCAGCAGAAAGGCCCTACGTCTATCATATATGATGACTAAGGAGTTGGAGTTGATTGAACAGTTTCGCGATTTGAATTTAGCAGTAACACCAAAAAGGGGAAGCCTTATGGTTGGAATGCTAAGAATTTCCAATGATTTCTTGGAACAAATCAAAGAAGCTCATGCCAATGACCAGGAATTACAAGATCTAGCAGAAAAGACAAAAGAAGGAATCTCAGAGTTTAGCAAAGATGAACATGGAGTGATCAAGTATCAACAGAGGCTCTGTATTCCAGTCAACACAGATCTTAAGAGATCTATCCTGGATGAAGCACACAAAAGTAAGTACAGTATCCACCCAGGATCAACCAAGATGTATCAGGACTTGAAGAAATTATTCTGGTGGCAAGGAATGAAAAGGGATATCGCTGAGTACGTAACAGCTTGCCTGATGTGTCAGAAGGTAAAGGCGGAACAACAACGTCCAAGTGGGACCCTTCGTCCTTTGGATATTCCAGAATGGAAATGGGATGAGATTGCTATGGACTTCGTAACTGGATTTCCCAGAACATCAGCAGGATGTGATGCTATTTGGGTAATCGTGGATCGATTAACAAAAATCGCTCACTTCATTCCTGTCAATATGAAGTATTCCCTAGAGAAACTCACCCAGATCTATATCAAGGAAATTATACGATTACATGGAACTCCCACTGCGATTGTGTCCGATCGAGACCCTCGTTTCATATCACAGTTTTGGAAAAGCCTGCAACAAGCTCTAGGAACTCGTCTGAAGTTAAGTTCCGCATACCACCCGCAGACATACGGACAATCAGAAAGAACAATCAAAACTCTTGAAGATTTGTTGCGTCTTTGTGTCCTAGAACATGGAGGAAGTTGGCAAGAATACCTTCCACTTATTGAGTTCACTTACAACAACAGCTATCATGCAAGCATCGGAATGGCCCCTTATGAAGCTTTGTATGGAAGAAAATGCCGTACACCTTTATGTTGGTATGAAACTGGTGAGAAAACAATAATTGGACCAGAGATTGTTCAGAAGACAACAGAACAAGTTCAGAGGATTCAAATGGCAATGAAGGCTTCGCAAGATAGACAAAAGAGTTACTATGACAAACGTCGGAAGCCATTAGAATTTGAAGAAGGCGATCATGTATTTCTCAAAGTTACCCCTACCACTGGAGTAGGAAGAGCTTTGAAGGCCAAGAAGTTAAGCCCAGATACGTAGGACCCTATCAAATTCTGCAAAAGATAGGAACTCATGCGTACCGCATTGCTCTGCCACCCGAGCTGACAAACCTTCACAATGTCTTTCATGTCTCTCAACTCCGCAAATATGTACCAAGCCCTGATCATGTTCTAAGTCCCGATCAATTTGTTCTGAAAGAAAACCTTACCTTTGAAGCATCGCCAGTTAAGATTGCTGACCGACGTCTCAAACAGCTAAGAGGTAAAGAAATCCCTTTGGTCAAAGTAGTTTGGAGTCAGACAGATGATGGGGATGCTACTTGGGAAATTGAGGAGAAAATGAGAGAATTGTACCCTTAATTATTCCAACTTTGAATTTCGGGATGAAATTCCTAAAAGGGGAGGAGAATTTAACATCCCTCTTTTTAAAAGCAGTTTTACCCTTGTAAATTTTAATTATGGAGGGTTTGTAAGCAAGAATAAGTCAATATATACCCTGTTGATGGTCTGTAGTACCTCAAAAATGTCATTTTTGCACATAAAAATAGAATTTATATGGAATATTAATGAAATTATGCAAAAACCAAGTGAAAAGGGCTCTGTTCCGAGTAACAGAGAAGAATTCCGAGTGAATGGTCAGAAAATCCGAGTGAAGGAGAAAAATCCGAGTCAAAACACCCTAGAAAGGCTCAGTTCCGAGTCAAATGCTTCCTTTTCTAAAGGATACTACACTAATTGGAGTATTCCAAGTGAAAGAATGCATAAATACTTATGTTTTGATGCTTCCTGCCGATTGGAGTGTGTTGTGGAATCAATTGAGAAGGATTCCGAACGGTTTCCTATGTATTTGCTTAGGAAACCAAGTGGAAATTGGTAGAGGGAGCCAATTCCGAGTGAGATATACTCTACTGGACAAAAACCGAGTGAGACTCATACGTGTATGCCTTGTTCCGAGAGCTAATGGTTGAAATAAACCTTAATTGGAAATATAATTAAAGAAATTGGCCTAAACCGAGTGAATCAAGTGAAGAAGACTCGGATTTCCGAGTGAAGATTCTAAGGAAGAGAGGACTCAGTCTGGAAAGGTAATACCGAGTGAGAAACCGAGTGCCTGAGTCGGTTTCAAAGGAATTCCGAGTGAAGAATTGAAGCTTCGCTCAAGCGAGCAAGCCACGCTCAAGCGAGCCTTGCAATTGTTGACTCGGAAGTAGGAATTCTAGTCGGTATAGTTGTTAACCGAGTGTAGTTTCACTCGGTATTCACTGACAGAAGTGCGTATTGACTTCAATTTTATCTTTTAATGATTATTTAAATTCAATCGTGCGCATTATGGATAGTGGACGACCAGAAATGGGCACTGACTCAGCATATCACTTTGTTTAATCTCCACTGACCCTTCCATTATCACTCCACTATCATCCATTCAGAAAAAGCTGTCCCCCACTTGTTTTTCCACTCACTTTCTCCCTATTTAAACCAGTGCCAGGACCCTAAAGAACCCACACACACGACACAAACACCCTTCATGACTCTCCTTCCCAGCAAGTTTCTTTCTCTCTTTTCCCTTTTGTTTCACTCGGATTTGAAGCAGGACAGTGAAGGGAACCTCTTTCTTTCCATCCAGGAACTTCATTGAGGTAAGGGGGTATATTCTTGGGTGCTCTGTGGGAAAACCGAGTGAAGGAAAGGGTTAAGGAATTTGTTTCCTCACCTTTCCAGGACAGATTCAGTGTGTATGAATTAAATGCTTTAAATTGTTATCTGTATATGTATGTATATATATATCTGTTACCGAGTGTATTTAATCAGTGAAGAACTATGAATAAAAGATGGGTTTAATGATAACAGGTTCTGTTTTAGGCCAATCCGATCGGTTTTGGTATCATTTCAATCGGATTTTTATATTACCAACTCATTTTCATTCGGACATAACATATTTCACTCGGAAAACACTCTATTTCTCTCGGACAGCATCTTCTAAGTCTTATTTTACTCGGAAATCTCTTTCTTAAATTATTTCACTCGGAACTTGACTTAATTTCACTCAAAAAATATAATTATCTTTTACTCAGAACCCTTTTTCAGTAAAATCACTAGGAAACACTCTATTGCTCTCGGACAGTAGCTTCCCAGACTTATTTTACTCGGCAAACACTTTATTTTACTCAGCAAGTAGTTATTTTACTCGGATTTGTTTTATCGCATTCAGACAGAACTCTTTTCAACTAATTTCACTCGGTAAACTCATGTTTCACTCGGAACTTATCTTATTTTTACTTAGGAAACTCTTTTCATACTGATTCCACTCGGAATCATACTTGATTTCACTCAGGAACTCATTTTCACTCAGAATTTAAGTAGCTTCACTCATGAAAACCTTTTCCAGTTATTTTAACTCGGTAAACACCTTAATTTCACTCACAAAAACTCATCAGTATGATTCTACTCGGATTTGCAAACAATGCTACTCAGGGAACCATTTTCCTACTAACTTCACACTGATTTATATTTTTTCTTCACTCAGAAAATTGTTTCACTCAAAATTCAAGATAATTAATTAAGAAAATCATTTTTCAGCTTCTGTTTCACTCGGAAAACCTATTAATTTCAGTTAGAAAACTCTGCTCAGTTTATTTCACTCGGATTCATAGCTATCTCATGCGGAAAACTCATTTTTCACTCGGATTCAAGTTGTTCCAGTCAAAAAACAGCATTCCACTCTATTTTCACTCGGACCCAAACTTATTTCAGTCGGAAAACAACCTTCCAGTGTCATTTCACTCGGATTTTTAGCCAGATCGTTTGGAGAACCCTGCCCAGTATGGTTCCACTCGGAATTATACATATTTCACTCGGATTTGCCCCTGTTTCACTCGGAAAACTCTATTTTTAATAGTTTTCCTTGGATTTTCATTTAGAAACTACTTTTTAATACTTTTTAAATTAATGAGAAGTTATAATTATTATTATTATCCTTATTCTATTATTATTATTATCCTAATTATTATTAATCTTATTATTGTTATTATTATTATTAGTTTTATTGTTATAAACCTTGTTAACATCTTAATTATGCGTAATTACATAAAGAATATATTATTTTACTCTTTATGGAAAATACAATATTAACCAAGATATAATAGATATATTTACAATGTTTAATTAATTGATGAAATCCAAAGAACTTGGGAATGATATGATGAGACTGGAAATACATAAGATACTCAAGGAATCAATTAATAAAATAAATGCATTTCGCATCATGAAAATATTTTTGAAGAAGAAAAACCTCTAGAGCATACACTTGGTACAGTGGAGGACACTCACGTTCGATCTCCATAAAGAATCTTGGGAGTACAACTGGAACGGCAACCCAATGGCATCAGAGTCGCGCCTGATAGCCGGGTGAGACGATGCAATTCTAGTGTACTTTGACTAAATGACGGAGTGTAACTATGATCGTAGGGATCCAAGTTCCAAAAATATTTAAATCAATGATGAGAACCAATGAGTTCATTTGTACCATATGGAACTTGGGCGGACCCTGATCGCTCTAGATGATTGGAATGGAGATATTCCAAAGATTGAGAAGAAGATGAAACGAGTTATTGGGTCCACATGCATCATGAGACTTAACCAAAGATAAATCATAATAAATCCAAACTCATGCATTTCATTACAGCATATCTGATTGTTATAATTGTGAATATGTTAAATGTACGATTTATTTCATGGCAATATGCTTGATTGTTATGATTGTGAATATGCTAAATATACGATTATGTGATGACAACATGCTTGATTGTTATAATTGTGAATATGCTAAATGTATGATTTATGTAACATTGTATGTTAACTGGATTATGTCCGCACTGGATTAACCAATCAGGGTCTTGGGTTATACTCACCCTTACTGTTGACCATTTTTCAGAGAAATTAGAAACTCAAGAACCCGAGTGTGAAGATCAGCAATACGCTGAACCCATTGAGAACAATCATTAAAGATAGAATATTTATAATCAGACACCGGATGACTGTATAATATTTAAGGGTGCCTGCGTGCCCCATTCTGTTAAGAGTACAATTACTTACAGTTTGTGAATGACTATGTGATATATACATTATTGCTTCCACTGATCTGCCACGTATTTATTTTAAAAAAAAATTTACTTTTTCTTAAAACTGTTAACACTCTCAGTTAAATAGGATGAACCTACAGAAGGATTTGTCTTATCTAACCGAGGGTGTTACAGTGATGGATGCCAAGATTTCCCATAGGGGACACATCGTCCCCTTATTAAAATGTCTAAACAAAGCAAAGGTGGAGGAAGAAATGCACAGAGGAATTGTTCACATTGTCTATCCTATGGCCCTTCCACTAATGGGGGTTAGACATCCTGGGGCCCTTCCCTACAATGCCAGGCAGAATCAAATACCTCATCATCAGAGTAGATAATTTCATCACATGGATATAAGTTGAAGTTGTAACATCCCATTTTCAACACAAATAGAAAATAGATATTAATATATCTTTCTTGAGAAATACTTACTATAAGTTAGTTTATTATTATCATTTTTTTGAAATTTTGGTATTTATATTTAATTATTTACTTTTTTTAAAATAATAAAAAAAAATAAAAATATTTCTAAATGAGAATTTTAAAATGACTTAATTAGTATTCACTAATTAAGAAAATTATATTAATAATTTTTAATATCTTTATTATTCACCATTTTTATTTTATGTTCTTATATTTATGTTTTTACATATTTAAGATTTAACTCTTATTAGAATTTTAAAATAAACTTTTGAAGGAATTAGACTATGGTTCTTTAGAACTTTTTGATCTACATAATATTTATGATTTTCTGGAATTTTTTGAATTTTTTGAAATATTTTAATAAAATAATATATTTTAAATAATTTTAAATTCATATAAAGTTACTTAAAATTAAAAATATTTACAATAATGTAAAGTTAAATTATAAGAAAATTTTTTAAAATCCATTTCAAGTAGACTTATCTAAAAATTATCAGTTTGAGTAAAATCTTGATTTTTACCAATCGTAAAAAAATTTAAAACGTACTAATAAATTTTTATTAACAGAAAATTTTAGATTTTTAAAATTTAAACTTTATATTACTTATCATAAAATTAGTGAGAACTGATATAATATCCCTAAATTTCAAAAAGGATTAATTTTGAATATTTAAAATATACCGAGTGAAAGGTTACTATTTGGCTTAATATTGTGCCGACATTTACTATGCAAAACACTGTGCATGTATGAAATTTTCAAAAGGTGCACAATAACCAGGTTTTAAATTTCAAAAAACGCACAGTACTTTTATATAAAATAATGGAATGCATAGTAATCTTTTTCCTATAAATACTGAAGGAATTCTTCTTTAGAATTCATAATTTCAGATTAAGTTTTCTTAATATAGTAGTGCTAGTAAGATAGTGGTGGAAGTAAGAGAGACAAATAAATTTTTTTGGAAGAAGGTTCTGCTAAAATTCTAAGATACGAATACATCTCTTTTATATTTTTTAGGGTTATTTTTATATCGTTTTTAGAAATCTATTATTATACTGGAAATAATATTATTTTAAGTTACTATTCTACATAGTAAAACACTATTTCAATAGTAAATTACTATTTCAATAGTAAATTACTATTCAAATAGTAAATTACTATTTACTATTATTATTTACCTTTACTATTCACGTTTTACTATTTACTGTTACTATTCACGAATTACTATTTACTATTACTATTCACGTTTTACTATTTACTATTACTATTCACTATTCACTATTCAGTATTCATTATTCATTATTCATTATTCACTATTCAAAATTTACCATTTCTGCTTTAAGTAGTGATCTTAATTTTCATCTTGTAACTATATTAAAATGAAATTGGTATGTTTTAGAACTCGGAGACGAGGCGTGTACGGATTTACAATAACGAATCAGTATACAAGAGGTAAGGGGAAGTGAGATAAGAGTATAATATGAAAAGACATAAGAATAATGGGAGGAGTCCCCTACTCCTTTTAAATTTGAAAATATTATTATTTTAAATATTAACTTTTTAACTTAAAATTTTTAATAAATTTTAAATTAAATATCTAGTTTAACTAACTCTAACATACCTATGCAAGGACTTAGATTTTTATAACCTATACGAACTGGACTATACCTATGCAAAGACTTGGACCATTAGGACCCATATGGACTGAACTATACCTATGCAAGAACTGAATTATATGGACTTACATAGACCTATGCAAGGAATGGACTATAAAGACTCAAAATCAATTTTAATAATTTAAATAACCATTAAAATTTGAATTATATTTAATTGATTTGTTTATAATTATTATTGATGATATTTAATTGTGATCGATATTATTTGATCGTGATTGACATTATTTGATTATTATTGATGATATTGTAATTGATAATATTTTATTATGATTGATGACCTTGTGATATGGGTTTGAGCATATATTAAGCATGACGGAAAGTTAAAACTCAGTAAGAATTTTCTTACCTTACTCTTTAAATTTTTATTCTAAGAGAAAGTATTTTATCATTATTCTAGTCTTTTATTTCTTCTTAGAAATAATTTAAATTAACTTTATTTTTAATCTCTAGAATAAAATCTAGTATTAGAAAGAAGCTATTTTATGAAAATCAGAGGTTGAGATAATTAATTCTTGAATTAAAGAAAATTTTTATAGTTTTAAGTATTCTTAATTAATGATTTAATATATATATATATATTCTTTTAGAAATCAGAAATTTAAATTGGTTTTCCCTAATGAAATAACTAAAGGATATTTTATAGTTGAGATTTCTAAACTCAATCTAGTTAAGATTCAAATTTGGAAAGATTATGTAAATATGTGAAGTTTTTTTAAGAGAAAGTTTTGAGATATTTAAGGCTTGGAAACTCAATTTTGGTGAGATCTGAATTTGAAGACTGTACTAAATTTGTTTCTGTATAACAGAAGTTCAAAGAAGAACTTATGGGAATGTACAGTTTATTGATATGATTTTGTGAACCTTTATGGTATTTAATAATTGAGTTTCTAAAAGTCTTAACGAACTAAATATGCGAGTAGTTCATACATCATGAATCATTAAAGAGAAATGAGATGTGATATTGCCTGGGGACGGATTATAGAAACTGAGGATACATTAGAGAAGGCTTAATTGCGAGCCTTGGGATGAGAGGGTGTGAGAGGGTGCTTCAGGTGACCTGGGGTCGCTCCCTAGTGTCGGGTACTTTCACAATAAAAACTTTCTCAGTCTGACTAGTCTCTAAGTGTTTTCATGCCAGTTGAGCTGTTCATATGCCATGAAGGCATTTATGTTATTATCCGAAATTTATGGAACAGTGTGAACTCCTGGTTGGCCCAGTGTAAACTAAAACTTTAAGGGCCCACATGCATAGGATGAATGAGATGATAGTATTAAAAACATTGCATGACATTCATGTGATTGTGACATTCTATGTGGGTGGTTGTGAATGAAAATATAATTGTTATATTATGAAAACTCTACATTCATAATTGATTATGTATATGATTGTGATTGAAATTATTATATTAGATTGTGAAAACCCTTATGCTTATGTCTTATCTGTAAAGTATTTTATTCTGTTTCTCACTCCTGCTTGTTTGAAACTTTTTACTTTCAAAATTCAAAGAAAATCATATGTATATAGGTCCTTGTATACACGAGATAAGAAGTGATCAATATGTATATCTTTAAAAAAAACAAGAAGAATAGATATATGTCTTGTGTATATAAGGGGGTGTTAGAGAAGTCGTTGTCTATATCACATTTACCAGAAAACAAATATTTATTTACGATAACATTATCATAAGGTTTGGGGTCTTAGGATGGATTGCGATGGATAACGAGACGTAGTTCACTAATCTTAAGTTTGTAGAGCTGCTCTAGGGTTTGAATATCCAACAAGTTTTTTCCTCCATAAAGCACCGGTAAAAAATGGTCAAGTCGAGGTGACCAATAGAGAAATCCTTAAGGGTCTTAAGAAAAGACTAGGTGAAGCCAAAGATGAATGGACTAACTAGCTCTCCCATGTTTTGTGGGCTTACCCAGTTATGCCTTATTCTTCTTTAGGAGAATCACCATTTCGGTTGACATACGAAGTAGAAGTCGTTATTCCGTTTGAATCAACTAAACTTCAGGAAGGATTCAACACTTCCCCCAACAGGATAATGAAGCCTATTTATGAAGCGAGCTTGTCAAACTCCATAAATTATGAGATGAGGCTTTTAATCCAGGATTAAGCAGTTAAGGCTAAAACAACATTCTAATACAACAAGAAGGTATAACTCTAGTGTTTCAACGTTAGAGACTTGGTCTTACAATGAGCCAATGTTGGAAACAAATTTTCCCACCAAGGAAAGCTAGCGCCTAACTAAGAAAGCCCATAGCGGGTATTAGAAGTCACCTTGGGAGGGGCTTACTGGTTAGAGACCTTGTAGGGAGACGTCATCAATAACAAATGGAATGTGCAAAACCTTTGGGTTTATTATAGTTTACTAATGTCATTAGTCGTATACTCTTTTTTTTCCTACTTTAGGCTTTTTCCCACCAGATTTTCCCTCAAACTATTGTGATCCTTCAATTGCCATTAGTTAGATGATATGTCTTAGAAAGGGTGCACACTAATAGAATAGAATATCGTTAGAGTGGTAGAAAACAAAACTAAAATCCATACCTAAGGAAGAGGATCTGGATGCTTTGGGAGAATAAACTATTTGAGGTTTAAACATTTTTTATGATAAAGAGTCAGTTGACGATATCAAGGTATCCAGATACTGGTGTAGCTTCCCCCCCCCCCCAATGTCCCTCAACCCTGGGAGATGATGTTATTCAAGTGGCCTCAATACTCAAGAGGGAGGATGAATTGAGTTTTTAAAACTTTGTTTGGAATGCCTTTGAACTTGATTTCTTTTATCACAAGTTTAAAGATTATGAAGGTGAAATCAAGTTTGATGCAAGAGACAATGCAAAACAAGAGGTGTACGTAGCTGAGACAATTAGTTAAACACTTGGTGTGCAATATTCAAGGTTAACTAATTCAAGCAAGCTTAAGTATATGAGCCACAATACCCCAACACAAATCAATTAAGTGCAGTATATGAATGTAAAAGAGTAAGGGTGAAGAGCTTGCAAACCGAATTAACGAGTTCCACCAACCCCGGTGTACGTCTCACCTTCAAGCAACCCACTTGAAGGATTTTCACTATTGAAGTTTAGAGATTACAAGCTATGAGCAATTGCAGCTTCCTAGTGTCCCACACTCAAGAACTCAATCCTCACTAGCACAAAGGCAACCCACCCAATCTCTCAAACTCTCAATACCCAAAGGTTGAACCCCAACCTTTGTGACCACTCAACCTAGAGTGAAAACCTTTGTGTTTGGTGTAGTGTTTACAAGCAAGTAACTTTCTTAATAGAGTAAATATACAAGTGAATGCTCTTTCAAATTCTAACTCTCAACAAGAGAGGATATACAAGTTGAAGTTCTAAGTTTCAGAAAAATGAAACTATACAAGGATAAAACTCACAAGATTCAAGAATTGATTTCCTTTTGATGGATTTGTGTGTTGCATTGAGTAGCTTGAAGGAGTCTTGCATTTATAGAGCTTGGAGATGAGCATAATGGAGTTCCTAGCCGTTGCAAGTCATGGGTGCCTGAGATCTATGGAGAAATGAGTTGGTTTCCACTTAAAAAGCACTTTCCCCAATTCCTGACACTACCGTAATCGATTACGCCTCGAGCTGTAATCGATTACACTTTGAATTCTTCAATGTAATTCGTGCTATAATCGATTAGACTATACCTAGTAATCGATTAGCTTCAACTCAGAACCTTGGTAATCGATTAAGTCTTGTCTCGTAATCGATTAGTAATGACACCTGATGCATTTATTTTGATTACGCAGCTTTGTAATCGATTGTCCTTGTATGTAATCGATTAGTTGTCATTCCAGTAGCTTTGTAATCGATTAGCTGATGTCTTGCAATCAATTAGCTCAAATACCTGATGCATTTAATTCAAACAGAAGTTAAGTAATCGATTAGCCTTGTTGGTGTAATCGATTAGTGTACAAACAGAAGCTATCTAGTCGATTATCCTTATGTGTTTAATTGATTAGTGTACAAACAGAAGCTTCCTAATCGATTATTCTTGTCGTCGTAATCGATTAGCCTGTGTGTTTTTGCAGGTCTGATGCTGTTTCTTGTTTCTCCAAGAGTTTCTTCAATATTCCTTTGTTATTATCAAAATCTGTGAACCTGAAAGCATATTCAAACACAGATGAAGGTACTCTGGCAGAGAAAGGTTTTGACAAACCACCTATATATATCCGCTTGTGAAAACTATGACTTACACCGAGTTTCACAGTTGGCCACAATGGTGGCTTAAAGAGGATCTCAATTGACTTGTCACTTGTGTGACTGTCTCTTATATCCCAAGTTTATAAAAGAATCAAAGAACAAGTCACTAAGTGAACAAATCAAAAAGGAAATTGAGTAAATAGTTACCTTTAGGGATAACCCAAGTAGTCTGCTTAGTGCAAACCAAGGAGAATATCGATTTTCAAAAATGGAAGATCAGAGCTACAATGTGTAAAAATTTCAAGCAGTTTAATACCTTGAGTTGGACCTTTTTTTATAGCAAAAAGCCTGAAAGGCAAAGAGGCCTGATATTTTAAAATGCAATGATTATGAACCAAAACATAACATTTAACAGGAACTTTTAGCCCATAATGCAATGATTATGACCCAAAATGCAATGATATATCCTTTCAGCACAAGATACATATTAACTGTCAGGCTTCTACTATAAAAATTCCCCACTCTTGCTAATGACTAGCTTTCCTAGATTTGATACTGAATAAGGTTAGAAAGAGCAAACCTACACCGTCTAGAAACTCTAGAGTTCACCATGGCAAATGAATACAAAATAGACAATAAAGCATACCAGGCCAAAAGGCTTAGCTCATTGAAACAACGCACAAGTCACTTCAACAGGTTAAGAGGCAAATGATTTGGGCCTGATATTAGTCCCAATACTAAGGCCTGATATCAGCTATCTAAAGTGTCTGATATACTAAACAAAGACCAATAATTGGTATGGTAGTCTTCAAGCACAATAGAAATTCATGAAACCCCTCGCATCAGAACTACTTGGGCCAGTGTCGAGTAGAGGTTAAAAGACTAGCTAGGGGGTATATTGAATCATAGGCCTATGATGGTGTTAGAAAAGTCTACGCTTGTAGTAACCTTTTTCGCATTTTATATAAAAGCGTTCTAACACAGGCCACACATGAGCCAACCCCAATCAAAACTTATAAACACTTACTTTCATAACACATAAGGTAACACATTTATTACTCACTCCAGCTTCAGTATTAATCATGTTGCTGACTTGAGCGTCAAAGTGTTTTCATAGGTGACATCCTGTTTCGCCCATCAACACAAGACATTAGTGTGTATTAGATAAAGACTTAAAGACTCTTTGTTCCCATTAAACTCAAAGTTACAACATTGAATCCCCACTCAACTGGAGTGAAATGTGAGAGAAAGAGCATATTGGTTTGAGATCGAAGGTTCTGTCCCTATTCTAGACAGTTCAATTATATTAATGAATTAAAAAATGGACTCATAGGTACTTTAAGGAAGCTCTTATCCTATATAAAAAATCAACTAAGACTTTTTGAATAAGTCTCAAAGTTTCTAACTTACTTATAAACCATTTTAGGCATACTTTAAATATTTAAAATCAATTCTAAAGTTGCTTATAAGACATTTATTATAACTTAGTATCAATTAACTTTATTAATGAGTGGTTGGTTCAAGTGATACATGCTTAACTCTTCTCAATCAAGGTCTTGGGTTTGAGTCTTGTGGATAGAAAAACTTCACCGATAAAGTTAGTCCTACTATGATGTGGATGTTCCCGACTCGGATTATTGATATATTTATAATCCAAAGTAGTAAAACAAATAATTCATAAGGATATAGAACAAAATACTAATGTATTTTAATATACCATCTTGTTTGTTTTAAAGGAGTTTTAGGAAGGGAAAATGTTTAGGATACATTAGAGAGAATTTATAGGAATACCGCCAGTTTGGTTGGGAAGAAATATGGGTCAAGATTTATTTTAAATTTGTGGGCCCTATGGATTTTATTTCTTTAGCTTAAAATAAAGAATTGAATGGATTATTGAAAGGAAACAATAATGGACGAACACCACCTTCAATGGAGATAACCGTTGGGAACCAAATAGTCACCAAATTTCTTCACAAACCACGTATTCATCTAACAAATGGAATCACCAACTCAACGAAACTAAATAACAAAGACATTCCTAATTGAACAAAAATTGGTAACATCGATGCTATGGAGAAATCAAACACACCAAAACCCATTGTTCTAATAAAACAAATGTTTTAACATAGGAAAATTGCCAAAAAAGAAATTAGTCATAACAACCCAAATTAATGCCATTGACCTTCGACTCTTGGAGGGGGAGAAAGAGGTGACAAGGACCTTACGACGATGAGACAAAAAAGAAGTCAGAGATAAGGTAGGGTTGAAACGATGTGATCAAAGAGAGAGATGAAGGCAAGGTAACATGGTTAGAATACAAAGGAAAGGTAAGACTATGGTTGAAAGTGGGGATCAAAAGAGGGAAAATGAGGCAATATGTTAGGTAGAGAGGGAAAGATATAAGCTCTTGAAAAAAGTCAAGTCTAAAAATGAGTCTTTATAGTTATGAGATGATAGAAAGAGAGTGAAAATTATAAATGTGTAAAAGTAATATTGTCCCTTTAAAATTGTTGCATCATTTAAATAAGTTAATAATAAATTAATTTCATCCTATTTTAATGACTCAATCCATAAAGAAAAACTCAATTCCTATCTAACTTATAATTCTTTCCATCTTATTTCTTTTTTTTTCCCTAATTCTCTCCAACATCCAAACAGAACATAAAACTTTTATCTTCCTCCCATGTAAAAATTTATTCAATAACTTAAATAGTTGATTGACATGGATAGAGAACAAAATGTTAATGTTGCCGATAGAATTTTATTTTTTTCCTTAAAATACTTCATTAGGATATGGCATTGTTTTACATTTTTTTTCTTTAAAAATTAGATAAGAAAAATAAAAACTTTCCTTATCCCTTTCACGAGCAAAGCATGAGAGAGAGGAAAACGTGGCGCATGTTAACTTGGGAAGAGTCAAACCTCACCTCACTGCTCCCACACACAAATGCTCTCTTCGTCATCACACCTCACTCCCCGTCTCACTAATTTCTACAGCTAATAGTGCGCACTTCTTTTTAATTAATTAACCCCCATTTTTCTATTCTCCTTTGCTTCCACTTCAAATTTCCAAGAAAAAAAAAAACACCACTCTCCACAAAAGAGAAAATGACACTACTTGTCAAATTTGCTGCACAAGTTACTTCACTATCTCTTCTTTCTTCCACTTCCACCCTTCACCCTCAAACCCTAAAAAATTGTTAATCTTCTCTAACCCAACAACACCACCACCACCACCACCACCACCACCAACAACCCTTAGCGGAAAAAAAAGATCTCATTTTTGTGCTTATTTTCTCGCCGTGTGAAATGGGTGTGCCAAATGGGAATGGACCTTGACCCTCTTCTTTTTTCCTCTTCTTCTTCTGCATTGCTCCCCCAATGGGAAAGGGCGAAGAAGAACAACAGCAACCGTTGCCTCTCTCCCAGGATTCACCGCAAAATGCGCAGACAGAGTGTCGGTGCAGGTGTTCTCGGATTCGGAAACTCGTTGGTTTCAGATGCATTCTCGTACTTCTCTTCTCTGTTGCCGTGTTCCTCTCTGCCGTGTTTTGGTTACCCCCTTTTCTGCGCCTCGCAGATCGGAACAATCTGCATGCCGATTCCAGATTCAAAGGTGGGGTTTTTCTCGTTTCTTCACTTTTGGGGGTTTCTGGGTCGCGGCATTGTTTCGTGGGTTTAGATCTGTTCCTCTTTTTGGTTTCAAAAGAAGGGAGAGTTTGCGTTTTTCGCAATTTGTGGGTGTTTGAAGACTGAAACATAATGTGGGGGGAAAAAGAAGAACCGTGTTGTTGTAAATTTAATTTTGTTTAAATTGAGGTTTTAAAAATAAAGAGTAACCGTGTGGAATAAATTGGGATATTTAGTTATTTAACTGGGCTATTTAATTGTGGTAGTTTTGTTAATTGGCCAATGGAAGAGGTTTGTGTATTGAGAAAAAAGAGCTTGTTTGTCGGATCGTGTTTTTTTTTTGGGAAATTACTTTACTTATGCCTATTTTAAGTAAGTTTTGAGGATTTTGATCTTGTACACTAGCGTTTTCGACAATGGTTTTAGCAATGCATTGGACGTTCTGGCCTGGACTGGACCTCGTTTAGGCTTTATGCCTTTTCAACACTTTATATTTTTGCTTTATTTGGTGATTATGTGTTCTGATGGAGTTTGTTCACTAATCACAACCAGAGACTTGAACTTTGTGCTGTCCATTTTTAATATACTTTTAAGGTGTTTAAATAAGTCATGGTAATAAATCACATTCTTGTAGAAATAAATTCTCTTTGATAATGTGACTATGAGTTGAATGTTTTTCTTGTTCT
This sequence comes from Clitoria ternatea, assembly GCA_037962975.1. Taxonomy (NCBI): domain Eukaryota; kingdom Viridiplantae; phylum Streptophyta; class Magnoliopsida; order Fabales; family Fabaceae; genus Clitoria; species Clitoria ternatea. Next base: position 152,472,653 of record CM075673.1, read on the forward strand.
AGACCGTGATGTGATGCAAATGAATATGCTTTTACTTGCGTGTATCCATTGGTCTAGCCAAGCATTGTTGTCATTAGCCTATTCTATGGCTTGTCTAGCAAATATGATTGAATATCATCTGCATTGATCTTATTGAGCTAGGAATATGACAATAAACTTTACTTGATAGCTTGTTTCTTTGAAGTTCAGTAATCTTAAAATTGTGAAGCTTTTGTGTGATGAGTGAAATTTCTTTGCAATGGCCGTGATTTGTGACACCATATGCCAAGCTGCTAGCTGTCACTGCTACTACGTCCACTGCAATCCTCTACCTCATTTTGCAGCCATTACACTGAACACATTCTATATACATCAGAGATTCAGAATGATCAACTGTCATGCAGAGTTTCATACTAATGCAGGAATGAATAGGTTATAAGTGATTAGTTGAAGAATGGTATGAAGAGCTTAAGAGGGGAAATGAAATAGTGACAAAAGGTGGTGAACTGTGAAATATTGGATATCTGGATCACGGAAAAGGAGTTGTGGAGGAAGGGACAGAGAATAATAATCCTTGATTAAAGGAATGAGAATGCAAGGGGAAAATTTGAAATTTGAATTGAAAGATGGAAATTTGTTAGCAATTCTGTTGTTTGGTTCAAAATTAGGACTGTTGGAGATTGAGATAACCGTATATTCATAAATATATTTCTTAATAATGTACCCTTTCACTTTGTATGATACCTCTGCTTAAGACTATTCTTCAAATCTCATTATTCAATAACTCTTGCTTTCTCTGGCTAAAGTTATATTCAGTATCTCCCCCCATCTTGTCTGCACAAGTTCAATGAGTTTTGTAGTTTTGTCCTCATGCTGATATGCATCTATATGTGTCAATTTATGGATACTTTTGGAGTCATTGCTAATGCAGTAGCTCTATTACTTAATCATGCATTGCCACATCAATAAAAGAGTTTGACTATGATGACAACTACCTAAAAAGTCAAACTCATTTTTAATAATACAAGTGCAATTTATAAAATCTATTTGCTTAATGATCTTCAATTTTGCAGGTCATGACATTGTTGCAAGCTTCATTGTTAATAAATCAGTTTCTTTGCTACAAGATAACAACCTGCAGCTCGCAAAAGAAATTTTTGATGAGATAGAAACTGATTCTACTAAAGTACTTCTCTCTTGATAGTTCTCTTTTGTACCCTTTATTAATATTAACAGATTATTAATGCTCTCCTTTTTGGTTTTTTAAAAAATCCAGGTAGTCATCTTGTATCTAGATCCCTTACCTGGTCAAAACAAGACAAAAGTGGTGTTTGCGGTTGATTCTGAAGATAAAAACATGGAAATATCTCCACCTGTCCTTAGTTTGATAAAAGCATTATTTAAATCCCTGGTTATACGGCAATCACATCTTCAGCTCTCTTCTTCATCCTTGTTTGGATATCCTTTCTTTTTTGAAGTGCTGAAATTTAAGGGAGGAATTACTATAATTCCACCGCAGAATGCATTTCCTCTGCAGATACCGCAAATGAAGTTCAGCTTTAAATTGAATTTCCCCATTCATCAAATATTATCAAATTTTAATGAGCTGACTAGTCAGCTGAAGTCTGGATTGAATCTGGCGTCCTTTGAGGTTTGTCAATTCTTCTTTATTTTCTTACTGGTTGCTTTGCAAATTCTTATTGGCTGTCATTTTATATACCTTCTGTGCCTAAGGTCAACTTTCAGTTCTGATTACATGTCATGTGTCAATGGTCAACACCACACAGTTCTTGGGTATGGGTTCTGTTGTAGGATCCTTGTCTGTTTCAAATAAGTTATGTTTGGAATTGGACTATGCAAGAAACAACATTAGAGGTTGTAAAAATAAACAAGCTTGTTTTCTAGCATGTTAATGTGAGCAGTATTTTTATTGGCATTGCTGAACCGTGTCCTGAATGGGGGAATCCCTACAGAGTAAATTTTTTCATGGTAACTACTTCCTTGCCGTTATCTTTCTTATTTTTTAAAAAACTTAAAATCTGAAAAAAAAAACATACAAACATGGATGTTACTATTTCAAGAGAAGCAGTATGTCTTATGGGAGTACTGAATAAATTTTCTTCTACTTAGTGTACATTTATTATACTTGGCACTTCTAGAAGATTCCTGATGATATACTAGTCATAGGATGTGCCGTGCTGATTCTTATTGGGCTTGCTGGTTGATTGCAGACCTTGTCTGTCAGCTTAGTGAATTCTGAAGGTTCAACAGTAGATTCTCCTACTGTTGTTCAGTCATCTGTTGTATTTTTAGTTGGTAATGGGATTCCTCCATCAAAGGAGAGGCTTAAGCAACTGGCACAGACCATCATGGGACCTCATAATCTTGGCTTGAATAACACTGAATTTGGTAGAGTTAAGCAGGTCCGGCTTTCATCCACCTGGCAACACTCCCTTCATGGCAATGATGGTAGTGGGTGGCCACCTTCTCCTGCTCCTCTGCCACATCCTCCACACCACCACCACCACCACCAACATCGGCATCATCACCATCATCACCATGATACCCATCTAACTCCTGCAATTTCTCCTGTACCTATATTCGTTCCTGTATCTGCACCTGCACCAACTTGGACTCCCACTCCCACTCCCACTCCCACTCCCACTCCTACACCTACACCTACACCTGTGGATGGTGTGACTCCACCCGAGGTTGGATCTCCTGCTCCTGCAAAAGGTGCACCTGCTCCAGGGACAAGTTCTCAAGCTCAGCCTCCTAATTGTCCATTTGGGTATAGAAAAAGGTCTACCCATAAAGCTGGGAAACATGCTCATATAACACCTGCAGTTTCCCCTAGGACTGTTCCACATTATCTTGTTCCTATTGCATCACCAAAACCACATGTTGAACCCCCTTCCCATGTCTCTCATTTAGTACCTGCTTTGACTCCTTTGCCAAATGTAGCTTTTGCTCATGCTGAGCCCCCTCCTAAGAGTGAACCAGCTGCAGAACATTCAGACAGACATTCTCCTGGGCCACCATTATCTTCATGTAAGTACGCTTAATGCTATGGCAATAGTTTATCATATGGTTCAAAGCTGATGTGTTTGTTACTGTTAAATTAGAGACATCTTGGATTACTTTTATATGTGCATCTATTAACCATTAATCATCTATCATAACACTAAAACTGTTTGCTGTTACGCAGTTTATTAAGCAAATTAAGTTAGCTTGGTGAACTTCTGCTCACTATGAAGTTCGAAAGATGAACATCAGATTCTGTATACACTCAAAGTTTCAAACTATCCCTCCTATTAATTCTGTCACATGCACAAACATTCAGGCTGCTCTACTATTTTGCTCTGTTTCTGTTTCTTACTTTTTTTCTTTCTTCCACTAGAAATGATATTGGATTCTCAAACTCAAGATAGAAGAAACATCCAAATGCAGGGTACCGTTGCTTCTTGAGTACTAAAAAAAATCAAATTCCAATAAAAGATTATAGTCCCTCCCTTTGGTCTTTTGAATAGGACCTTTTTAAGTATACCATATAGATTAAGAAATGAAGTTAAACTTAGTTATTGTATTGGTTTTTGGAAAATTTATTACTACCCTTATCTCAATTTTAAAGTCAAACTTCAATTATGAAGGATAGATATGTAAAAATAGCAATAAATTCTTCTCATTTTTGTAACTAACCAAAAAACAAAACTCAATTTGTCTCAAATATAAGCAAATTTTGACTACTTTTACCCTATTAAATGTTATTGTTGAGAGAGAGAAAATGAGAGAACATATGAATTCCGTGTGTTGTGATTATAACGTAGCTTTTGTATTTATAGGAGATTGTACATAATTACAGAATATACAATTACCTTAATTACATAAAGATAGAATTAAAGATAGAATCAATCTAATTAATCCTAATATGTACATTTACTGTATTTATGTAACTAACAGTTATCATCTCTTAAATAAATTAAAGACACCATCAAGATTACGAGTAAGTTAATGGAAAATAAATTAAAGGGGGTACCAGAAACAAATAACATATTATTAACATAGAGTGAAGGAAAAGGATAGACAATACCAATGCCTCGGGATTGTGTTTGAGAACCATTGGCCATAGTAACAGAAGGTAAGTAACTAGTTGTAAAAAGAGAAGAAAAAAGAGACTTATTACCGGTAATATGGCTAGTGGTCCTTGAATCAAGGATCCAAGGACCTAAAGAATGAGAGATGCTAGCGAAGGAATTACCAATGTGCACAATAGTAGCAGTGGAACCAGAGGCTTGATGTTTTTCATACCACTTTACGAAGTCATTGAGGGGCGTGGTGGAGTTGGATCCGATAGCAACGATGAAGCGGAAGACGGGGCAGGGGGCATATACGTGTGAGCTACCTCTGCAATGCGAGGAAGGCAACCATGAAGTTTCTAGCATTTATCAATGATATGGCTTAGTTTGTGATAGTGGTCGCAATAAGGACATGCCTTGCATGCTTTATGGGAGCTATTGTTGCTGTTACGAGAAGGCAGAGCGGAAGAATCAAGAGGAGAAAAAGATGGAGTAGCCAAAAGAGGCACGAAGAAAGAGGCAGGTCCATGATCATTGACCCGAAGGATAATGGCCAAGGAACTATCTAAAGTGACCTCCGTGGGACAACCCAAGGTCTGATCACGAGTAAAGGAATACTCATCAGGCAGGCCATACAAGGCAAGGGACAAGATTAATTTCTTGCAATTCTCAAGCTCAGCCTCAGGAGTAGCAGCAGGAGGAAGCATCTCATTTAGTTCACAAAGCAGACTAATCATGTTAGATACGAGACCCTTAAATTGACAAGAGCCAAAGGTGGTCATGAGGCCTTCACTAATCTGGTAGAGTCGTTGAAAATTGTCGGTGAAGAGTTGCTTGGTGTGGTCCCAAACACCCTTCTAGGATTTCTGACCACGAAAGCAATCACAATGCGATGGGGAAATGGTGTTCCTCATAATAGCATATAGCTGAGCATTAACCTTCTTCCACTGAGTGTGTTCGGTCACCAGGATATCGGTTTCTGACTGTGAGGTGTTTCTCATACGCTAGTCCAATAAGCCAAATTTCAATGTTGGAAGCCCAATAGGAGTAGTTGTCATCAACGACTTGGAAGAGAGTAGGGTAGTAAGGGAGTTGCTTGAAATCAGCATATCAGACTTATTGTCACTGGGGGCATCCATGGGTGTGTTGGAGGAGAGAGAAAAACATGGGTAGCAATGGAAAAATGGCCAAACGGATGGGAAAATGATGGTCAAACAGGAAAGTGACTAGATCAAGGTAGAGGAAGGAGAGGCAGGCAAAACCCAACAAGGGCGGTGCGTGGGAAAACTTGCTAAAGAAGGGGGTGTTGCTTGTGGGCGCGTGACAACTATGGAGGTGAGGCTGGGTGGGTTTTGCCGATCTTGGAGAGGTAGTTCTGATTGGGTTGTCAAGACGGGCAGAGGGGGTGGCGGCGGTAGGCAATGGTCGGAGGTTGACCAATGGAAGGTTTTGAAACCTTGGAGAGTTAGTCTTTTGAAAAAAAATTTAAGTAGTGACTCACTAGAGAATCACAAAAGTTGTTAGGCTTTAGATACCATGTTGAGAGAGAAAAACAAGAAAACATGTAAATTCTGTGTTGTAATAGTTTTTGAAATTTATAGGAGATACAAAATTACAGAATATACTATTACCTTAATTAGATAGAATCAATCTAATTAATTCTAATATGTACGGTTACTATATTTATATAACTCTACCAGTTATCATGTCTTAAATAATCTCATTTAACATGGTTTTCAATCTCTTTAATTTCATCTTTATTAAATATAGTACTTATTAAATATAGTAAGGGTAATTTTGAGATTCAAAATTATATTTTGAATTAAATCAATAAAATTAAATGAGTTTGACTAACTTTTTTAATAAGAGAGATTTTTTTTTTCTTTTATATTAAGGACTGGAGGGAGAGTGTGTGTGTATGTATATCTATATATGCTTGAATACATTTTTCTTGACTACTACAATTGGAACATCTGGAACTCATTATATATGCAACTTTTTGGATATTTCTCTTATGGACCAGCAGCGGCAAGCAGGATGATTGTTACATGGCCATTAAATATTTTTATTGTACACTAATATCCTGTACATGCAGCTTCTGCAGGTTGTCTTGGAACAGTGAAATGGACATGGTTAATGTCCATAGTTCTTGTGTTACATGTATAACATAGTACTGGAATTGTATGACTCGGCCAGACAAAGTAGGGCACTACAAATGTGAGCTACGCAAAAGGCGAGCGTCACATATCTGAGAGTGGATATAAGCTGTCATCATGCGTGTAAATAGTTGATTAAAAAGTTCCAGATGGTGTATGTGTTTTCAGGTCTAAGTCCATAAGTGGCAGGCCCTTAGATTACACACATTACCACTGTTTTGTGATGTAAGATGAAAAAATGAAAATGAAAGCAAAAAAAAAAAAAGAGAGAAGAAAGTAACAATGTTCTCTTTTGTTTCTCATCCCTTGCAATAATAAAAATCATTCTGTATGCTTCTCTAAGGTAAGCCAGCTGAAGGTTATGTTGGCCGAGCTTGACCAGGAAAACATGTTCAACCAATGATGGCAATGTAACTCACGGTTTTGTTGTTAAAATGTGAATGCTTCTACTTCTCTTTTCATGTTTCTCTCTCTACCCAAATAGCTAGCTATGAAGAATTTTAAATGTTTTTAAAATTAGATCGGTTATTGAGTTTGTAAATGTTTAAAAAAAATTAGATCAGTTATTGAACGGTAAAAATACTAATTTAAACAAATTGTGATTTCATTGATAGCAAAAAAGAAATAGTTTGGGCTGGTTCAATTGATCAAGTTGGTGGGTCTGGTCTAATTTTAATTATAATGTTTTTTAATACCTGATTTTGAAAGAATTATTTATTTTTCGACCAAAAAAAAAAGAATTATTTATTTGAATATTCTTTCTACTATTCTATGTTTTGAAAAATATTTTAAAAAATATAAGTGAATATTTGTTTTGGAAAGAACTATGGTGGTAATATTATATGGTCATAATCCGAAGATTGAGGGGAATTTCTTCCCACAATCATTGTTTCCACTATGTTGCAGGGCAAGTTTTATTTTACTTTATTTTTTATTTCGGTAAAACTAATGCTATCTAGTGTTGGCCCGGTGGTTGTTTACTGGATTTTCATGTGGTCTCGGACTTAAATCTCAAGAGTTACAGGTTTGAGGAGGTTTTATAAATGACTACATTTTGGGGAATAAAAAAAACGCTAATGATAGGTGGGATGATAACATTTTGAGAAATAAAAAAAACTTATGATATCTTTATGTGCATGACTAAAGATTTTGGTTTTTAAAGATATAGAGATGAAGATCATCAATCCGGAAACGTATTTTCTATTATATGTTTAAAGAATTTAATTGTCTATGGATTTTGTTATTTTTGTTGTAGTAACAAATTTATTCATAAGAAATGAGAGAAGCAAAACTTTAGATGAATGTGATGTGAAATAAGTAATGAATATTTTTTTTTGTTTTTTTCCTTCTCTTTTAAGAACATTCATGCAGTTCTTTTGGTTGCTACTATTTTGCATATGACGCCTTTAATAAGTTGCACATGAATCCTGTTCATAAAGAATAGAGAAAGCATACAATATTTCCTTTATGCTTACGGTTGCAAAGATTAGGACACCAAGGCAAAAGATCCTATCATGTGAATTTCCTTTGACTTTTTAGGGCGGTTGAATTAAGACCATTTTTTCGTAACATCACGGGGTTAACGGTGTTGAATATCCATTTTATTCGTTTAGATATTTGGAATTTCTAGATAAGTAAGTGTACGCAGAATATTGATTCTAGCGTTCGCAATCATCATCCCAAACATAACTTGATTTGTATATTCATCGGTCAAAATCTCTATCAATTTTCACAAATTATATTTTGACTCTCTTGGTCGTTGTAATAAAACACATGTTACAAAAATATTAAATTAAAAGTTTAACTGTTCGCCATATAATATAGTCAATGATTATGCACTTAATCGAGTTTATCCCTTCAGTATACAATATAAGTTATTAAATTGTGTGTCAGTTTATTAATTAATTGTGAAAATAAAGTTATGAAATTAAAAAATTTAATGATTATTATTAATAAGATATGTTATTCGTTATCTGATAAAATTAACTTTATGTTGAATCACTAATTTTTTTATACTGGCCCAAACCTCATTTCATTACAAGACTGAGCAATCAAACAAATATTAAATTCTTCTTTCTCTTGCTTTTTTCTTCCCCTGATTGAGTTTTTTTTTTAAATAATACTATTTTAAAAAATAATTTTAAAAATGAGGTAGTTGTGGAAATATTTTCTTGTGTGGGTAAAAAGTGTCATATCAACATTTGCATTTCGCATAATGGCTCCACGGAATGGTTATCCGCACGCTACGTGGACTGATTCCGTAAGTCCACCTTGTGAAATGACAGGGCAATGATACATGGCCTGACAAGACAGGTTTTCACAGATTGAGTTGACGAATTGGCCCCACATTTTCGCACACCTGCTCGACGAAATGGCAGTGATTGACGTGCTCTGCATTTCATTAGTCAACCCTGTGAAATTGGTCAAACGTGGACATGTGGTACGAATACAGGGATTTCGTTGAATGGGTATGCAAGACACTGTAAAAAATATATAAATTCTCTCATTTTCACCTTTATAACTGTGGAGAGGGGACCATTTCCTCACCAAACTCAATCTCTCACTTATTTCCCACTCTCTCATTCACTAAGTTTTCATTTTGTAAGTTTTGTTGAAGTGTTTTGAAGATATTTCTATTAACTTGTTAAGTGTTAAAAGGTATATTTCTAAATTTTATTTTATTTTTTTAATAGTATAATATCTTAGTGTTAGTTGTAAATGTTTAGGTGTGTTGTTATAAAATTATAGTAATGTATTAGTTTATTGTGTTTAGGATTTCTATTTTGCTGTTATTTTATTTTTGTCATTATTTTGTTTTATAATTTGTTATTTTTTTGTTGTTTGATTTTTCATTATTTATTGTCATTATTTTATTTTGTTATAATGTCATTATTATTATTTTGTATTATAATGTTATTTTGGTCATTATTTTATTTTGTATATTATTATTTTGTTATTTTGAATTAAAATGTTGTATTAAAATTTTCAAAATCGCTAAATTTTTAAAATCACTAATATTATCTTGTCAATTTTTATTGTGTTAATATAATGTTATGATGAGAAAATATTATATGTTATTATTTTGTATAGTGATTCCAAGTTGGTTAAAATTTAACAATTATAAAGATGGTGATAATATTATATGTTATCTACATGGCATTTTTTATGTCTCCATGAAATATATATATATATATATATATATATATATATATATAATTGTAGGATGGATTCATCATCTTCATTAATGATCCAGGTTGATAACCGGATTCCATAGATCATGGCCGGGTGACCCAAAACCAATGCCACGTCACCCAACGGTATGAGAAACTACGGATTGATGTAAGGGGACTTCAGTCATTCCTGATAGCCAGACATGAGTCAGAATCGGTATGGGCAGCCTTTCCTTGTAAACATTGTTGCTACAGTAGGTTAGGAGAAGGGTCAAATCACTTTTCCTACTCAGGTAACTCCTATAAATACAACTTATTTATTACTGTGAAAGCATCTGGACTAGTAAGAGAGTTACCCTCTGTAATACTGATATTTCCTGTAAAACTTGTACTAACTTAGGCACCAGAGAATCTTTTACAGGTGCACCTCCGGTGTGTCCCATTGACTTCGGTACGGACTTGACAACAAACTCACCCTAAACGTGAAGAACTTAGGCTCCCTACTGAACCTAGGTATAAAATACCGTACTCTACTGAGACGACGTAAAATTAAGAGCTTGTGAGGTAACTCTGGACACCGGTCAAGACGGTTAATTCTTGACTCAGGTTCTAGGACAGAACAATTAATATCCGTGTCCCGTGAAGTGAACCCCTATCTAGATGATCCTTCATTATTGAAACTCTAGATTGTCCATGTGTCAGAGTCTATTTGGAACGAACGACCTGATTAGATTTTAAAATGCAAGCGTGCATTGGTTTTTTGCAGAGCGAGTGCCCTGCAATAGATTGTACCACTTCTGGAGAGGGAGGGATTTCTTGGTGTTGCATAACTGTACTTTTTTCGGTAGAGTTTGCCCTAATCTCTGCCCTTGTTGAAAGATGGAGGCCTGAGATGCATACGTTTCACATGCCACTTGGTGAGTGCACAATAACACTACAAGATATTGCGATCCAGGTTGTATTGCGTGTGGATGGTTTTCCCTTCATAACAGACATATATCCTCGTGATTGGAAATTAATGGTTCAAAACTTGTTTGACATATACCTTCACGATGATGCGTTTCATGTTGGTTGCCTAAAAATGAAATCGTTGTCTAATAATTTTGCCAATGTTAAAGACCACATAGGCAGTGAGCTGTAACTTTTGAGGTTCACAAGAACATATATAATGCGATTGATTGAGGGTGTCATATTTCCTGATCAATCTAGTAGCAAGGTTTCATTGAAGTATTTTCCATTGGTTGAAGACATTGATATGTGTGGCCGATATAGCCGGGATCTGCAGCACTCAGCTATTTGTTTCGTAAGTTGTGTTTGGCAACTAAGTATGAGCATGTCTCAATCTCTGGCCTTCTATTGCTAGTGCAAGCCTGGGCGTGGGATAGGTTTCCTAGGATTGCTCTAAACCTCCCATAACATGGTAGACTACTGGGCACACCATACGCCACAAGCTAAATAATTTGTCTATTGCAAAGTCACGATTTAGTGATGTATTCCTAATGATTTTGTCAATTGCAGGTGGTTAGGCAGGATATGGACTTCTACCGATGTGCCTTTGATCAAATAAAATGGACTGATATAAGTAGAATTGGTTTGACGCATTAACAATTTATAAATGTCTATAAATTTATGTTGGTTGTTACGTATGACATCTAAGAAGCATGGTTGAACAAATTGTTTGGACTCCATACACTGATGGATTGCTGCAGACATTACCGCCTATTTTCCTGCAAGGATCATAGGGGTGGAGATCGATAGTTCCACTATTGTGTACAAACATAGTGGAGTGACATCAACCAGACCGTGTCATGAGGCAATTCAACATGCAACAACATATACCATTGCCGCCTCGTCAACCTAAACATCTACATGGCATAATACAAAGAGGGAAACAAGGCGAGAATTGGAGCCAGATATATTTTCCATTGATTTCCATGTGGGAAGGTTGAGAAGAATTTGTTCATACAAACCCTCCACAGCAGGGTTTACTTAACGTAAATTACAACTACATGCGTTGATATAACCTGTATACATGATGATGGATCGCTAGAAGGCATGTCATATTAGGCCGCTCGGTAAGCCACATTTATTAAATTCAAGAGATATATTAATTATAGAATAATGTTTATAATCTTACTGATGTATTTATGTGACTTTACAGGTTGATGCGATGGAGACTATTCATTACCTAGCAACATGCAAATGGGAGGGGAATTTATCCATTACTTGTGCATCCTCTGTTGTTAGAATAAGCACATAATGCTTAGGTTACACAAACCACATCAAACAAGGCACTCAATTATAATAAGAAAAAAGATGCTATGCTATGCGTATACCAAACAATATTGGTTTATTCAAATAGCTCATTAAGTTCACCAATGATGTTATAATGGATCCATAAACTGGTGGGATATAACCGCAGTCTCATATCACAAATAAATCTCTTTTTACCATATCAAATAGAATTGCCCCCTTGCAACACTGCCACACACTATGACTTGGTCATATATAAACTACCTTACGGGCTGACTCTAGAACATCTTGTCTAAAGCATACAATAAATCTGTTAGGGAATCCCATAGGGTCAGGCAACACAAACATATAAGATTCCCATTAAAATATGTAAAAAAATGTTTCAAAGCATTACAAAACAACAAAATAAAATTACACTTAGAAAAGCCTCTTGTAGACGTGAGATCAATTCCTTTATCGAAGCAATTTTAGCTTTGTCCTTTAGGATTCCACACGAGCAATCCCACCAAAATCTAAACCTTTAAATGCTAATTTGAATGCTAATTTGAATGCTAATTTGAATGCTAATTTTCTGTTGAGCAACTGCTTATGAGCATCTCATGCTCTATATATAGGCTCAGGTCTGACTTGATGAACTCTCCATAAAGGTTGGGCTCTTGACCATTCTAAATGAGTTAGGCCCAATAGTTTTATTTTAGTCCAACTAAAATAAAACTATCCTCTAGTGGGCTTACTCTATGCGTGTGACCTTATAGGTAAAATATATAGTCATATTAATATTAAACTATTTTATTATTAATATAAAACAATAGCAACATCTAGCAATGTATTATTATATTCAAATACTATTTATCATCGACATAACCTATAAGTGATAATTATTTTATACATTCATTCCTTTTGTCACAATATCCATTTAGGCCTAAGACATGATCGTCGTCATCCTTGTATGACCCAATTCATTTTACTTGATGTTGGAGTAGACTTTACTGAATAAATATCCAATATTTATTCTTGCTAGCATGACCATGCATTTCTTTAGTCTCACTCCATCAAGCGACCCATAGATATCACTCCTGTCACATAAGAGAGACAAATCCCATATACATCACTTAAATCCTTCTACTTAATTTGTTCATTTCCTAACCACAACCTTCATGGTCATCTTATTACAAATGATGTTTGATTGTATTAAAACAACAAACTCCTCATGTAGGAATCATAGTGACTTCAGGTCGAAGGACTACATATACCATTATCACATTGAAAATTGTTTATGACACTCATGTAATAATCCATGCAATGTTCTCATGGTGGGTCTGTCCAATACACCATTACTCTTAATGTGTACTGGTGTGAAGACTTGATATCTTTTATATACATGATCTGTGAGATCAGATCTTTAGTACATTCATACACTAGTTTTAATGTATTTACATGTCTCCATGTCAATACTTGACTAGGGACATTTTAGGAATAGTTCCAATATGACTTACTATTCTAAGGATCAATAGATTCTAAACAATGTTAAAACTGAAAATACTTATTTTATTGATAAGTTCAAAATGATACATTAATAGCTCATAGTGCATACACCAACAAAATCATATCTATAGGGTTTGGGCTCATCATAAAGCTGCCTTTACCAGGCTGACAATCAAGGAACCCCTACATCTGAGATACGTCCTTATACTTATGATGCATGATGCATTAGTGTCTTTATGTCTCATAGCTTTTACATTTTCAATATCTAAAATAAACAAGCATCATGATCCTATTCCCATCCAAATCAATACTCATCAATAATATATTAGACTATGCCACCCTTTGCAATTCATAAACTCGTATATAGTCGATTCAACCACAACCCTATCATATTAAGTATCTTGCATAAAATTTAATGTATCTAGGAGAGCACGACATGTTATTTAAAGCTAGTAATTTATAGGTAAGTATACATGAGGTGATACATACCTGTTGAAAGAGAGAAAATGAGAGGACATATGAATTCCATGAGTTGTGATCACAACAAATCTATTGTATTATAGGGATTTGTACATAAATACATGATATATAATTTCCTATTTTACATAAAGATAAAATTAATATATTTAATTCTAATATATACTATTACTATATTTTTATAGTTCTAACACTTTCCCTCAAGATGAAGCATATAAGTCATATGCATCAAACTTGTTACATATATAGTTGATCTGAGGACCCCTTAGATTTAGTAAAAACACTGGCCAACTTATCATTAAAACCAACAAAACTAGTGGATATTTCACAAGACAAGACTTTCTCTAACAAAATGATAGTTAATTTCAATATGCTTTGTCCTCTCATAGAAAATTAGATTCAAGGCAATATGCAAAACGACCTGATTATCATAGATAAGTGTCATATATGCAACCTCTCCAAACTAAAGTTCCCGAAGCAACTATTTGAGCCATATGAGATCTTGATTGGCTATAGCCATAGCATGATACTCTGCCCTCGCACCAGACCTGGTTACAACATTCTGCTTCTTGCTCTTCCAAGAGACAAGATTACCTCTGACAAAAATACAATATCTGAAAATGGACCTTTTATTAATGGGAGATCCTACCTAACTAGAATCAAGGTATGCCATAACTTGAGTGTGTCCTGTATCTTCATATAACATGCCTTTTCTATGATCTTTCTTGATATATCGAACTATACAGGTCATTACATCCCAATGTTGCTTACAAGGAGAGTTCAGAAACTAACTTACAACAATAGTTGCAAATTAGATATTTGGGTGAGTGACAATGAAATAGCTTAACTTGCAACCTAAACATTTATATCTTTCAGGATCTGAAAGAGACTCCCCCTGATTTTGTAGGAGCTTGACATTGGGATCTATGGGAGTGTTAATTGATTTGGAATTTAACACAGTTGTTTCTTCTAGAATATCCACCGCATACTTTCTTTGGAATATGACAATTGTATTTTTGGATTGCACTACCTCTATCCCTAAGAAATATTTGAGTCTGCCAAGGTCTTTAATCTGAACATGCTTAAAGAGGTATTGCTTTACCTATGTAATGCCAAGATGATCATTGCCATTGATAACAATGTCATCCACATAAACCACTAAGTAAATACAACCAGAAATTGAATGACGATAGAAGACACAGTGATTGGCCTTACTCCGGATCATACTGAATTAGCCAAACCAAGCCCCAAAAGACTGCTTGAGGCCATATAGAGATTTTCCCAGTCAATAAACAAGTATAGAGGACTCCCTTTGAGCAACAAAATAAGTAGGTTTCTCCATGTAAACCTCTTCAAGCAAGTCATCATGAAGGAAAACATTTTTGATGTCTAACTAGTAAAAAGACCAATGGATAATGACGACAATGGAGAAGAAGAGATGCACCGAAGGAATTTTGGCAATAGGGGAGAATGTGTCTCCATAATCCAAGCCGAAGATCTGAGTGTAACTTTTGGTAACAAGACGGGCTTTGAGGTGATCAACTATTCCATCGGGGCTAACCTTTATCATGTACACCCATTGACAACCAACAACAGACTTCCCTGGTGGTAGAGGAACGAGGTCCTAAGTTCCACTACTTTACAAAGCATATATTTCATCCACCATAACTTGTTTTCATCTTAGAGGGGTAAAGGCATCACCCGTATTCTTAGGGATAAAAACAGAGGACAAAGAAGAAAGACAAGAGTAATACGATAAAGATATACGATGATAACTCATAGCAGTATAGTGAGTAGAAGGATTACGAGTAGAATAGATACCTTTGCGAAGTGCAAAGGGAAGATCTGACTCAGGAGGTGGGACCAGAGAAGAGGTTGGATGAATGAGTCTAGGATATGAGTCTATAATCAGGTCGGTTATAGGTTGTGAAAGTATAAGATGAGGATGACATTGATAAGGGAAAAAGAGGAGGAAAGGGGTCTGGAGAGGAAAGAGACTCCTTGGGAGGATAAAAAAAAGACTGTAGGTGTAGTCATAGGAAGACGAGGCTCTCGTGGAGGTACCCTAAACTCAAAGAAGGGAATACCTTCTAATAAGGTGGCATCTGCAGATATAAAATACCTGCAAAACATAGAAAAGTAGCACTTGTATCATTTCTAGGTGTGGGGATACCCGACAAAAACACATTTATAAGATCGAGTAGATAATTTATCGATCCCAACACCAAGGACATAAGAGAAACAAGTAGCACCAAAGACCTGGAAGGGTAAAGAATGAGGTGGGCAATGTGGACATAAAACCTGATGAGGAATTTTACCTTTAAGAATAAAGAAATGTATACGGTTGATGAGATAACATGCAGTAAGAACTGCATTACCCCTGAACTAAAGAGGGACATGAGAATGAAGAAGAGTCTGAGTTGTATCTAGAAGATATCTATTTTTATGCTCATATTTTATTGGGGGTTTGACGGTAAAAGGTCTGTTACAACACACCATAAAATACCATAAAAGTCTGAAATTGGTTAGAAAATATTCACGTGCATTATCACTTTATAAAGTACAAATGGATATCCTAAATTAAGTTTTTTATTTCATAAAAGGACTAAAAAACAAAAGATAACTCAATGATTTTTCATTAAATATATCCAAGTGCAATAGAAAAAAAATCATCTATAAAGCTAACAAAATACCTAGATCCTAAAGAAGATAAAATACGAATGAGACCTTAAACATGCGAATGAACCAAAGCAAAAAGGGATGGGGCCTGATTATTAATACGATTAAGAAAATGGGTATGAGTATGCTTACCTAACTGACATGACTCACACGACAAAGACTCTTTCCTAACTGAGCACGAATGAGAAGAGGAGACGCTGATGTCAAATCAACAAGAGATAACCTTTAAAGTTGATAAAGTTTGTGAGACTCACGTCCAAAGCCAATCATCTTCCCCGTTTTTCTGGTCCTGCAGAGAAATAAAATCTTTAGTAAAAGAGATGACATAATTAATAGTACAAGTAAGCTTACTCATGGATAACAAATTAAAGGGGGTACTAGGAACAAATAACATATTATCAACTAAAAATAAAGGAAAATATAGACAACACCAATACCTCAAGACTATGTTTGGCAACCATTGGCCATAGTAACAGAAGGTAAGTTACTAGTGGTAGAGATAGAAGAAAAAATAGATTTATTATCAGTAATATGGTCGGTGGCCCCTGAATCAAGGACTTAAGGACCCAAAGAATGGGAAATGTTAGTGAAAGAATTACCAGTGTGTGCAACAACAACAATGGAACTAGAGGCTTGACGTTCTTCACGCTACTTCAGGAAGTCATTATAGAAGGACAATGGAGATGAATCCGACAACAACGACGGAATAGAAGATGATGTAGGGGGTACAGATTTGTGAGCAACTTAAGCATTGCGAGGAAGGAGACCAAGAAATTTCTAGCACTTATCAATATTGTGGCCTGGTTTGTAACAGTGGTCGCAATAAGGATGTGTCCTTGCCCTTTTTGAGGGGTACTGTTAGTGTTGCAGGAAAACAAAGTGGAAGGATTAAGTAGAGGAACAAATATAGCAACTAAAGAAAACACGAAGGGAGAGGTAAGACCATGAATGTTGAATTGAAGGATAGTGGCCAAGGAATTATCTAAAATAACCTTTGTGGGACTACCCAAGATCTAATCACAAGTAGAGGAATACTCACTGATAGGCCATACAAGGCAAGGGACACGATTAATTTCTTATAGTTCTCAAGTTCAGCCTTAAGAGTAGTGTGACTTCTTTCAGTTAACTAGGACAATCCCTCACACTAGGTCTGTCCCATTTAACTAAGGTATTAGAAGTTTCTCAAAGATTTTTTTATATACAAAATATAGTAAATAACTAGTTCAAAAGAAGTTCCATCATAGTGGCATGGTTCATAGTGCAAGGTCATACATACTCCAAAAGGGAATAGGGCACGCGGGCCGCCAAAAGCAAGCTACTAACTTATACAATCACACATACAACATAGTCAACAAAATTACATATTACCGTATAACAACACAAGGAAGTTCATCTTTGGGTTACAACTATCCACATCATATGTTAGCTAGTTAATATGTTATGCATGAGTTAGAAGTGTTTTGTCTCATCTTTAGTTAGTGTCTCATGATGCGAATGAGGCCCATAAATAATTCTCTTCATCATAATCACCCTACAATAGTACGTTTACTGGGCAACATAATTCCACGCTAGAGCAACCAGAGTACACTAAGTTCCTACCATATACCTCTGAGTAAAGGACACACAGCCCAAAATCGTTACATGGATCCATAACCATCACACAATTCATGATCATATTTAAAACATGGAACTGGTTCTCCACAGTCTTAGAAACAATCGTCTTTAGTCAAAGTACATCGGGCTTGCTATGGGTTGCCTAGTCTCGAGTGCAACTCTAAACTGTTAGGGCTCGGACCCAGTCGTACTCTTAAGATCCTATCTTATGGATCGGACGGACATGTTCTCTAATGTACCCATCATTGTAGCTCTAGACTCAACCATAAATCGATGCATATGATGCGTATGCAGATGCAACATTTTATTCTTCTATTTTAACATTGTGTCGAGCGGGGTTCTTAGGCTTGGTGTCCTTTGTCCTTAACACGTCGGGTAAAAGCATAGTATATGGATACATATGTATATATACACGTATATATATATGTTGATTTTTAGTTTATAAGGGTTTCCAAAAGAATTCACATAATTAAAAATTGTAACCCCTTACATTATTAGTCGAAATATCATGTATAATTTTTAATATTCGTAAGAATAAATATACTTATATATGTATATATATAGGCATACATATATATATATATATATATATATATATATATAGAAACTCCATTTATTCAAAACTACAAGCCCGAAACAGGCTTAAAAATGGACCTACCCGAAGCTACAGGTCCCTAATAGGCTACCTTAGGTTTAGGGGCAACTAAACATGCAATTACATACTTCAATTAAACAATTTTAAGTGACCGGGCAGCTATGTAATTGATTACACAATCAATGTAATCGATTACAAGGCTGTCCGGTAATCGATTGTAAGAAATCATGTAATCAAATTACCCACGAGCAACCTATGTAGAAAATCAACTCAAGCTCTCTGGTAATCGATTACTAGCAGATAGACTAGAATTATGCAGAATTTTAGCCTCCGGGCCAACTTTTGCTCACCCTAACTGGCCCATTAGACCTCTAAATGCCGTCAAATTTTAACATCAGCTTATTCATGCTATGTGTGAACAAATACCACCAACCACACCTAAAAATTATTAAAAACGAGGGAGATATGCAGAAAAAATGCAATTTAGTCATTTTAAGGTCAATGACACCTACCAAACCATGCTAAACCTTTCTAAACCGTTCTAACTCAATACTAACACATTTCAAATATCTCATAGGTGTTTCCTAACCTATCCAGAAGGTCCAAAACCTTACAAATCAAAATATGGTCTATCTAGTTCCTAATTTTGACTTCAATTCTTCATTAAAACCATAAACTTTCAAGTATAATGTGTAACATACTAATTTTAATTAATTGGGAGACTTTAGGAAAATAAATAAGGCACGTGCTTTATTTTTGAGACTCATAGTTAATTAATTAATTAATTATTCCAGAGTCGACAAGTTAATTATTTTAAAGCAACTCATTACGTGAAAAGATTTAATCGTGTCGATTTTTAGGAATTATATCGAAAGGGTATTCGGTTTCGGTTATTAACTAAAAGGGTTAAGGGATCGAACTACCCTTGGCCAACCTAAGTTAATTTCCATTTTCTCTCACCCACTCTCATTTTTTTTTCTTCCTCACCAAGACATCTTGCCACCCTCTACACTTCCTCTCTTTATCAACTTCATCATCTTCCTCACCATTCTTTTCTCTCTTCTCTCCTTTTCACCATTACCACTTCACATTAACCCTCACTCTAAGCCACCATAATTTTTCTTTCACTCTCCTTTATCATCACCATTATCTACTCCCTTTTCCACTCTCCTCCAAGCCGTAACCACCACCTCCATCATCCATCACTTTTGTCTCTTTTTTTCTCCTTCACCAATTCGTGGCCACCCTCTTTCTTTCTCCATTCTCCATTTTCTCCCTTTGTCGTGACTGGAATCGCAATAAAAGGCTGACCGTAAAAAGAAATTAGGTTCCCGAATTCCTTTTGGAAATCGTGGAGTCGCTACCAATGTTTTTAAGGTAAAACATCGAAAAAACCTTAACCTAAAGATATTGGTCTTAAGTTGGGATTTTAAGTTCGGGAATCTAATTACAAGTAAGGAATAAAAAGGCATAAAAATAAATAAATAAAAATAATCATGCAGAAAATAAATAAATAAACTGATAATTGCATAAATGTAAAGTGCGAATATATAAAGTGCGGAAAAATAAATTAACAATAATAAAAGTGCAGAAAAGTAAATAAAGAGAAATAAAAGTGTAAATAAATAAATAAATAAATAAAGAAAAATAAAGGTACAAATAAATAAATAAAGATGGAGATGCAGAAAAATAAATAAACAGATAAATAACTGCAGAAAAATAAAGTGCAGGGAAATAAAGTGCTTGAATATAAATAAAGAAAAATAAAAGTGTAGAAAAATAAATAACAATTAAATAAAGACGAATAAATAAATGTAAATAAACATCCTTGTATTAATAAAAAATACCTTGGTACAAGATCAATTACAGAGAAACTAGAACGGAAGTCGAAAAATCAATTTTGTGTAGATTTCCTTTGCTTTTGGCTTTGTTTGGACTCGATTTGAAGGTATTTGGACACCGGTTACAACACTTGGACAGTATTTTAGCTCATAAAAACTCACATACTAAGACAAACTAGAGTGGTGCACTCATTTTCCTAACTAGAATTACACAACATAATTTTTAAAAACCAAAACTTCTAAAAATTCTCACAAAAATTTAACACTCTTTTCCCTCTTTTTCTTCTTCTTCCTTCCCAAAATGCCTAAATATCACCTTCTATTTATAGAAGAAAATTGGCATTGGATCCTCCATAAATGACATCACTTTTTTACTTTTTCAACTTGTCCAAATTTGATGTCAATTTCCCCAATTTTCTCTAATTATCCAACCAAACCGGGACCCACCACTAAGAAGCCACCGATCTTTCCTTTTTCCTTTTTCCTTTTTTTTTGAATTTTGTTTTTTTTAATTCAGATTTTTTTGAACTCTTTTTTTTGGGCCCATATTTTTTTGGGCTTTTTTTTCAGATTTTTTTATTTTTTTTGTTTGGGCCTTTTTTTCTTTTTCTTTTTTTCTTTTTTTTCCTTTTTTTTATTTGATTTTTTTTATTATTTTTGTTTTTTTATTTATTATTATTATTTTTTTTACTTTTTTTTTGGTTTTTGTTGTCTTTTTGTTTTGTTTTGTTTTGTTTTTTTGGCCCTTTTATTATTATTATTATTTTTTTATTTTTATCTTTTTTGGGCCTTTTATTTAATAATACAAATGGAAACATAAATTATTTATTACATATATGGAAATAAATAAAGTATCCAATAAATATAAATTACTACCCACACTATAAGGAGTAAAAAGGTAGTCACAAAACATCGTCTTCCCTCCCTTATTGTTTCCGCTTGAGAGAAATGAATAGAATTGATGAAATGAGAGGTGTGGTAGGAAATGAAGAGGGATTGGGTATTTATAGAGATGGGGAAGGGTTACTATTCCAACAGTCACTACGCAACTTTTAATATTATTTTTTTAAAATATGATCCGGGGTGGCAATCTGAACTGGACGAGGTTCTAAGCACTGTACCGCGTCACCAATAAGAACTGGTAAGTCATAACCGGGGTCTGAATCATCGGTCAACTATGGACATTTCTCTTCACCTCGGTTAAATATTAAGCATTGGGGAATCTTCTGCAGGTTTACCTCCGGTGTGTCTTGAAGTTCAAGTACGGATTAAGACATCAGTTTTAACTTGAAAAACCTCAGATTCCCACCAAACTGAGGTGTAAAATACCGTACTCCACTGAGGCTGTACGAGCTTAGAATTAGTGATGTAACACCGGTCATGAGACCGTGCTAGGACCCCGGTTAATGCAGTCAATATTGACTCCAGATTCTAGGACAAATAAACTCTTTTTTTCTCTTTTTTTTCATATTTTAATATATATTTTTTTACCAAAAAAATAGGTGTTCACAGATGCCCCTCTTTACTTCTTTTCATGAAAGAATATGAGAAATATTCATATTATTGATGTGAAAAGAAAGTAAAGACGTGAACACCACTAAGAATACTCGACAACTTTTGGCAAGAAGTAAATAGCCGAATGGTGTTGTCCCAATGCTAGACAGTTTAAGGAGAGGCACCTGGAACATGACAGGAAGATAAACGACATAACCTAGGGGTTAATACCTGAAGCTTTGGAAAAATATGAAGTTGCCTTGACATTTCGAGGAGCCTAAGAATGGGTATTTGAGGCTTCGACACAAAATAGATGACAAAGGGATGCCCTTGAATGATTTTGATTGAGATAGCCTAGGGAAGGATACCTGAGGCTTTGTTATGAAAATAAATGACTGGGGGGACGCCCCTAATTTGATTTTGATTGAGATAGCCTAGGGAAAAATACCCGAGGCTTTGACATGAAACTAAATGACTGAGGGGATGCCCCTGATTTGATTTTGATTGAGATAGCCTAGGGAAGAATACCTGAGGCTTTGACATGAAACTAAATGACTGGGGGGATGCCCCTGATTTGATTTAGTAGCCTAGGAATGGATATCTGAGGCTTTGACATGAAAACAAATGACTAGGGGATGCCCCTAATTTGTTTTAATAGCCTAGGAATGGATACCTGAGGCTTTGACATGAAAATAAATGACTGGGGGGATGCCCCTGATTTGATTTGAGTAGCCTAGGAATGGATACCTGAGGCTTTGACATGAAAATAAATGACTGGGGGGATGCCCCTGATTTGATTTGAGTAGCCTAGGAATGGATACCTGAGGCTTGGACATGAAGTAAGACTTAAGGGAAATACCTCTACCATAATGACTTATGGTGGAGAATTATATGAGATTTATGCTCAAGAAGAATGTGTCTGAGATTGACTTTTCTGACTTAGTGTGGGTTTCGAGTGAATACAAAGATTGCATTTTCACATCTTAGTAAACCATCCCGATTGGAGTTAGGTGATAGGCTGAAACTGTTGATCTTGACTCTTCATGGGGAATATTTGTCCTTGTTGTAACCTCAACCCTGCATGGAAGAAATAGTCAAGTGGAAAACCAAAGGTTAAAGATCTTGTTTTCCCCCAAGTGACTACCATAATCCTTATGGCAGAGCGGAATATCCTTGATTACCATGGTCTGTGTAATTGGGAAGTATCAAGCTCGTTTGAGATTAAAAGTATGCTTTTCACGATTTTTTTAATATTTTTCACAAAATGCATGCAAATGAAACCTGACAAGACAAGGATTGGAACTGAAATTAAGAATTCCATATATTTATTTAGGAAAATTACAAGTTTACATCATAATTTTTAATCCAAACTTTTAGAGGACATAAAGACTACCCTATCCCTTTAGAGTATGCTCAAGCATAATACTTCTTGACTGCATCTGAATTGACCGGGAAAGATAACTCCTCACCATCCATGTTTGTCAAAATCAAAGCTCCTCCAGAAAAGGCTCTCTTTACGACAAATGGTCCTTCATAATTTGGCCTCCATTTGCCTCAGTGATCATTTTGATTCGGCAAGATTTTCTTTAGTACCAAATCACCTTCATGAAATTGACGAGGTCGCACTTTCTTTTCGTATGCCTTCTTCATACGCTTTTGGTATAACTGCCCATGACAGAGAGCGGTTAACCTTTTCCCGTCAATTAAATTTAATTGATCATACCGGGACCGAACCTATTCAGCTTCTTCTAATTGGGCATCCATGATTACTCTTAAAGACGAAATTTCCACTTCTATTGGTAAAACAGATTCCATGCCATACACCAATGAGAAGGGTGTTGCCCCTTTCGAAGTTCGTATAGAGGTACGATACCCATGTAAAGCAAAAGGAAGCAACTCACTCCAGTCTTTGTAGGTTTCAACCATCTTTTGTATGATTTTCTTTATATTTTTGTTAGTAGCTTCCACTGCTCCATTCATCTTAGGTCTGTATGGAGATGAATTGAGGTGTTTGATTTTGAATTCCTTTCAGAGTTCATCCATCATTTTATTATTCAGGTTTGTGCCATTATCAGTGATGATCTGTTTTGGTAAACCATATCTACAAATCAATTCTCTCTTGATGAATTTGACCACAACATTTTTAGTCACGTTGGTGTAGGAAGCTGCTTCAACCCACTTAGTGAAGTAATCAATGGCCACCAAAATAAAGCGATGCCCATTCGATGCTTTTGGTTTAATGGGACCAATAACATCTATGCCCCACATAGCAAAAGGCCAAGGCACTGTTAGAACGTGCAAAGAAGATGGTGGTTAATGAATGTTGTCTGCATAGGTTTGACACTTGTGACATTTCTTGGCATAGTTATGACAATCATTTTCCATCGTCATCCAATAATATCCAGATCTGAGAATTTTTCTTGCCATCGAGTGCCCATTTGCATGTGTTCCGAAAGGCCCTTCATGAACATCCTTCATGATTTTGTTAGCTTCCGTCACGTCTACGCAACGAAGGAGAACAGAATCATAATTTCTCTTATAAAGTGTATTCCCAGTCATAAAGAAATTCATGGCTAGGCGTCTGAGGGTTCTTTTATCATTTTCTGAGATACCAGGGGTATATTCTTGATTTTGAATATAATTTTTGATGTCATGAAACCATGGTTTCCCATCGGGCTCTTCTTCTATCTCATGACAATATGCAGGTTCGAGACGCCTTTCAATCTCGATGAAGGGCATGTCATACTCCTTACTTACGTTAAACATGGAGGCCAACGTGGCCAAAGTATTGGCTAATTGGTTATCATCCCGAGGAATATGATGGAAAGAGACTTCATCAAACCCTTTGATTAGTTCCATGATGTAAGCTTGATAAGGAATCAATTTGCCATCTCTAATACCCCATTCTTCTTTCAGTTGATGAATCACCAAGGCAGAATCTCCGTATATTTGTAGAGATTTCACCTTTGCTTCAAGTGCCGCCTGAATCCCCAAAGCACAAGCTTCATATTCTACAATATTATTGGTACAATCAAAACAAAGTCTAGCAGTGAATGGGAAAAGCTTGTTATCTGGTGAGATTAGGATGGCTCCAATCCCATGCCCCAGTGTATTCGACGCCCCATCGAACATCAAAATCCAAGTTCTGTTAGGACAATCTTTCTCTTCTGACAACATCATAATATTTTCGTCAGGAAATTTGAATGACATTGGTTGGTATTCTTTTAGGGGATGGTGGGCCAAGTGATCAGCCAAAGCACTCCCTCTTACAGCTTTTTGGGTGACATGAATGATATCATACTCAGTCAAAAGAACCTGCCAACGAGCTATTCTTCCCGTCAGAGCCGGTTTTTCAAAGATGAACTTAATTGGGTCCATCTTAGATATCAACCAAGTAGTATAAGATAACATGTATTGCTTTAGGCGACGAGCAGCCCATGCTAATGCACAACAAGTTCATTCCATAGTGGAATATCGTGCTTCACACTCAGTGAACTTCTTGCTCAAATAGTAAATAGCATGCTCTTTTCTCCCAGACTCATCATGTTGCCCCAGTACAGAACCCATAGACTCATCTATCACTGTCAAATACAACAGGAGTGGTCTTCCCGGGGTTGGGGGAACCAAGATCGGTGGGGATTGCAAGTATTGCTTTATTTGGTCAAAGGCTTCCTGACAATCATCATTCCATTGTGATGGTTGATTTTTACGAAGCAACTTAAAGATTGGATTATATACAGCTGTTAGTTGAGAAATGAAACAAGCTATGTAATTCAACCTTCCAAGGAATCCTCGTACTTCTTTTTCAGTGTTAGGAGCAGGCATTTCCATGATTGCCTTTACTTTATCAGGATCCACTTCGATACCTTTCTCACTGACAATGAAACCAAGCAACCTTCCAGAGCTAGCCCCAAAAGTGCATTTAGCCGGATTTAATCTGAGTTTGAATTTTCTCAGGCGTTCAAAGAGCTTTCGTAAGTCAATCAAGTGACCTTCAACGGATTTGGATTTGGCAATAATATCATCCACATAAACCTCTATCTCTTTATGTATCATGTCATGAAATAGAGTTACCATCACTCTTTGGTAAGTGGCACCGGCATTTTTCAATCCAAAAGACATCACCTTGTAGCAGAAGGTTCCCCATAAAGTAATGAAAGTGGTTTTTTCCATGTCTTCGGGTGCCATCTTAATTTGGTTGTACCCAGAAAATCCATCCATGAATGAAAAAATAGAATGTTGGGTCGTGTTATCAACAAGAACATCAATATGTGGTAATGGAAAGTCATCTTTTGGGCTAGCTCTATTCAAATCTCAACAATCAACACATATTCGTACCTTTCCATCTTTCTTTGGGACCGGAACAATGTTGGCCACCCATTCAAGGTATTTAGAGACAACCAAGAGTCCAGCATCCAACTGTTTGGTTATCTCTTCTTTAATCTTTAAGAGCATTTTTGGCTTCATCCTTCTCAACTTCTGCTTTATGGGGACGCAACCGGGTTTCAATGGCAACTTATGTTCAACGATGCAGTTATCTAAACCTGGCATATCCTGATACGACCAAGCAAACACATCACTGAATTCGACCAACAATTCTATTAATTCCCTCCTATGTTCTCGACTCAAAGAGGTGCCGATCTTGACTTCTTGTTTGTTTTCTTCACCCCCAAATTTATGACTTCAACAATTTCTAGATAGGGAGAAATTTCTTTATCTTCCTGATCTAGCAGCCTTAGTAATTCAGGGGAAGGTTCATCGGACTCTTCGTCCTCTTCACTTGTTGGATTAAAATCATGATGGGAGAAAGCAATCTTATTATTTTAGAATTCAATTTCAGATCTGCAATTTATTTAATATAAAAAGGCAAAATAAGGAAAATAATAATTAAACTCAACATTTATTTATTTGAAATGATAAAGGAAACATGTTTTGCCCTTATTAAAATTCATCCTAAGGCTTTAGGCATAGCCAAAGGATTTAAACAAAAACCTACAAAGTGAACAATTACTTTGAAATGATCTCTGGAAGCTCAACGGCTTCCCAATTACACAGCTCAGTATCTGAAGGATAAGGGTAAATCAAGTCTTCTTCTTTCTTGGACTCATCATCGATGACTGCCACTTGGTCTGGAGATGTCAATCCTGCACTCCTAAAGCTTTGGTAAAGGTCACAGATAGGGATCTTCGTAGTTAGGGGTTCTCGGTTTTCTAACCGTGCAAGTCACTTTTCTCTTTTATCTGTGAAATCCTTTGCTCTTTCCATTGGAGATGGATGATATCCTAGCCCAAAGCCGTTCTTATTCTCCTTAACCAATAATGGGTCTACTCCTCTATCAAGCATCTTCCCAAGCCCTTTCCCTGGCTGGAATCCAGATTTCATCATCACTTTAGCCACCATCATAGAAGCTTTGGAAGGACGAGCTAGTTGTAACCCTTCGCTCACATAAGTGGTGTGAGCAATTTCCAGTGATTGGAAAGAAGTCTCAAGACTTTCTTCGGCCGCTTCTATATATGGAGTTGACATGGGCTTGCTGATAAGGAAATCTCCCTTACCAGAAACAATGATTAGCTTGTTGTTTACCACAAATTTGAGCTTTTGATGAAGGGTAGATGGAACCACACCGGCAGAATGTATCCAAGGCCTCCCCAATAGGCAGCTATAAGCAGGATTGATATCCATCACTTGAAATAATACGTTGAAGGTGCATGGGCCCACTTGGATGGGGATCTCAATATCTCCGATGACCTCTCTCCGAGTACCGTCAAAAGCTCTTACCACCATTGTGCTCGGCTTCATATGTGTCCCATCAAAAGGTAGTTGACTTAAAGTGGACTTTGGCATGATATTCAGAGAGGATCCATTGTCAACTAGGACCTTGGCTAAGATATGATCCTCACACTTGACAGAGATGTGTAATGCCTTATTATGACCTCTCCCTTCAGCAGGTATCTCTTCATCGGTGAAAGTTAAGTAGTCATTTGAGGCAATATGCCCCACTATCCCTTTGAACTTTTCTGGTGAAATATCTTTTGCAACATGTGCTTTATTCAAGACTTTCAATAACCTTCCACGATGGGGTTCTGAATCCAATAAGAGAGATAACAAGGATATTTTTGCAGGAGTGCGATTTAACTGGTCGAGGACCTGGTATTCGCTTTGTTTAATGAATTTCAAAAATTCACAAGCATCTTCATCTGTTATTCCTTGGGGAGGGTCTTGTTCTTTACCACGACTTTCTTTTT
The DNA here is from genome assembly GCA_037962975.1 of Clitoria ternatea. NCBI lineage: Eukaryota > Viridiplantae > Streptophyta > Magnoliopsida > Fabales > Fabaceae > Clitoria > Clitoria ternatea. Next base: position 152,500,717 of record CM075673.1, read on the forward strand.
CACTTACAGGTGCATCCTCCTTTCTCACGTTTTCAGGAGCATAAACCCGTCCGCTCCTAGTCATTCCACTTGTCTCGGAAATATTGGTTACCGAGGATGACGATCCCTTTAGGAGTTGAGGGATTACATCCACTTCATACTTCTAAGGTACTGCATGGGTATCTTTGTATGAAAATGGAGATGAGGTCCTAATTGTCAAGGACGGATGGTTGATGACTGGTTCAGTCAAAGGTTTCTTGGTGTAATAGACCACCAAAGGAACGGGGGTGACTGGGCTTACTGAGTCTGTACCATGCTGCCTATGGATCATGTTGACATCATTGCAAGGGCGACGATAAACTTGTACCAGATGCGTGTCAAGTAATTTTTGAAGCACTTCAATAAACTTTGCATCAACAGGAATCTGATTATGAATGTCCTTATTAGAACTTTGAGTTTCAGATAATAATCCTTTCCTCAAAAGTTCATTATAGATCCATGGGAGAGGAGTTTTAATATCTGAAACATTCTTGACACGATCACTTCCCAAATCATGTGTTATTGTATTTACCCCAACATTTCCATGATTAGGCAAAGGATTTCTAATCATATTTGGGGAGCCTTCTTCGAAATCCAGTGATTTGGCATTTATCAAATCACGTACCTTAAAATTTAAGGCAATGCAATTTTCTGTAGAATGCCCCGGTGACCTAGCATGATAATCACACTTCACATTAGGATCATACCCTTTAGGATAGGGTGGCCCTACGGGTTTTAAAGGACATCGTACAACAAGAGAACTTTTGAGAAGTTGAGGCAAAAGTTCAGTATATGTCATGGGAATTGGATCGAATTGGACAGAAGGACGGTCATTGTTTGGCTTTTTTGGTGGAGGATTTGGGTTGGGATTTTGTATCCATTGTTGGGGAAGAGGTGGTGGTGTATTCTTGAAATTATGGACAGGTGAGGGTCTATATGATTGAGGATGGGGAAATGGATTTCCAGAAGCAGCAGCTATATAAGGGTAAGGTCCGCATGGTGGATAATGAGGCTGGAAAAGGAAAGGGGAAGGGTGGAACATTTTTTGATTATGTTGACCTTGATTTCCCATTATAGCATTTGCTTCCTCACCCTTTCTTCTTCCTGTCCCTGTCATAGGTCTTCCTATTGACGGTGAACTTTGGACAACTTTTCCTGTCCTCAAACCACTTTCAATTCTTTCTCCTATTACCACCATATCAGAAAAGCTTGATGATACACTCCCAAGCATCCTTTCATAGAACGGTGGCTGAAGAGTGTCAATGAACATTGCCACTATCTCTTTCTCCATCAGGGGTGGTTCAACTTGTGCAACTTTTTCTCTCTATCGTTGAGCATATTCTTTAAAGGACTCAGCATTCCTTTGGGTCATATTCTGAAGTTGCAGCCGATTTGGTGTCAAGTCCATATTGTATTTGTACTGCTTTAGAAAGGCATCGGCTAGATCCTTCCAACAACGAACACGAATTCGTTCAAGGTGAGTGTACCAGCTCAATGCTGCCCCAGCAAGGCTATCTTGAAAAAAATGGATCAGTAACTTTTCATCATAAGCATATCCAGCCATCTTTCGGCAGTACATGGTTAAATGGTTACGAGGACAAGTTGTTCCTTTGTATTTATCAAATTCTGGCAATTTGAATTTAGGAGGAATTACCACATCTGGGACTAGGCATAATTCAGAAATATTTGTTATGCCTAAGCCACTTCCCCCCTCTACTGCACGCAACCTTTCTTCCAATATTTCCATTTGCCCTTTTGACAAAGGCACTACTGGCTGATCAGGATTTGGTGGAGGGACCTGAGCTCTGTGTGACAAGTTTTGGGAAGCACCTGCCTGTGGTATTAGGCAACCATAAAGGAGATAATATGGCACTATTTGTGGGTTTGGTTGTGTGGCATCATTTGGAGTCTGGTGGTTTTGTGGTGGAATTGTATTAGGTGGAGTGACATTGGGTGGAGCCTGAGTGTTTTGGGGAACAACTGTTGATTGTTTAAAATTTGGAGGGTTAGATACCGGGGGATTGGGAATTTGTTGAGCAGCAGGAGGATTTTCTTGATTAGGATTAGGGTGCATGGTGTAATATCCTTGAGGTAAGCCATATGGAGGCCAAGCATATGCTTGCTGAACATTCCCGTCTTGGGAAACAAAAGGTGGCAATGGCATACCATAAGGTTGGTGTGAGATGAATGAAGTTTCAGTGACTAGAGCAGGATCATTTAAAGGTATAGGGTTCCCCTCTTGAGCTTGAACTTGAGGAGTGGATGTTTGTTCCCCATTTCCTGCAGAAGATCCCCTTTCTGTACCTCTTTTTTCAAGAAGTTTAAGTATTTCTGCCATCTGTTCCTTGATCTGGCCAACTTCATTCCTCAATTCTTCAACTGAGTTTTCCGGCTCTGCCATGAGTCTTGTTTGCAGTCGGGTTTGATAAGGATGCTTTGATCCCTTCCTTCCCGTGATGTGAGTAAATACAAAGAAAACCCCCCTTGGTACAAGAACAAGTATTGTTAAATGACATAAAGAGATGTAAAGTAAGTACATGATGAATTTTAAATATCGGTAAGCAAAGATAATCCTTTCTTTTAGAATGTCCTTTTCTAAAGTACTAAGTTAGAAGAAAAATGGAAATTCAACATGAGATTTATTCATTGATCAACAAGTTCTGATACATTATTTGTTACAACAAATCAAAATCAATTCTCTCTCGCTCTAGCAATCCAGACCTTCATTTCATCCAATCGCCCCTTGCAGTATTGGATGAATGTTGCAATTTCCTTTGGTGTAGAAAGCGGATTCATCATTGCTTCAGCCTTCTTCAACAGGTGAGGAATATCTCCAAGTGTTCCATTAGCAAGACCGGCTAGATTAGAAAAACGGTCTCTCCAAGAATAGACAAGACTTTCCAACTCAACCCTTTCTATGGTCATTAAACGTATAATCTCTTCATATCTATCCTTGTCTTCCATGGCTTGCCATTTTTCTTCATTTATTTCACGCTCGCAAGCACTGACGACATCTCTGACTTGTCGTTCCAGTTCATCAATTCGTGCTTGCATAAAGTTCTTTTAAACTTGAGCTTCTTCTTTTGTCTTGGCTAGAATTTCTTGTAACCACCCTTTGTCAGCCAATATATCATCCTTTTGTTTCTCTGTGGTCTTCAATTGGTTGTTCATTGTTTGGAGGCATTGATCCAATTGCATTATATGTTCTCTTTCAATTCGCTGCTTCTTACCCATGTCTTCAAAGGCATTTTCTAATTCACACCTTTTTCTCTTAATGGAAGCATTGTCTTGTTGAATTTTGATTAAATCATCCTCCAAAGCTTGATTTTTCTTTGTCATTTCAGCCAACTTACTCCTCAAGTTTTCAATCTCTTTGCTTTCATCGGGAGCTGGATTTCTCACATGAGCATCGTGATCTTTGAAGGGTAATTTGACAATGGCTACCCTATTTGAAATCCACTGGTGGTAACTTTCTTTTGCAGCATAACTTCGGACACCCAATTCTTTTCCTTTCCTATGGACCTTGCCCCAAGCATCAATGACAGTTTGAATAACAGGAGCACTATTTCCCTCAATATAATAATGAAGAAAAGGTGTTACTGTTTCTTCTTTGGGAGGCTGTATCATAGGATAAGCAAGTTGTCTTTTCGCAATGCTAGGATTGTAATTGATGCATCCTTGAGTTCCTATGAGAGGCACATTCAGAAATTTCCCACAGCAGTAAATAATAGAATCCACGTTCATCCACTGAGGGTACCACCGAATCATGCTAGCAGATAATCCTGCCAGATGTCCTGCCCACTCCCTATTAGTCTTCTTGGTTAACCTAAGGAGCTTCAAATCAGAGATAGGACATTCAACCTTGCCAACTTGATTGAAGACATGAGAAGTAAGCCATAAATACAAGGCGGGTAGACAACAGACGATCTTCTTCCCATTCCGGTTGTGACAGGAATCCATTGTACAATAGATATCAGCTAAGACAGCAGTCATGGAACTTTCACCTCTAAGCTTTCTAGCTAGGAAAACATCAATTGCCTTGAAATCAATATAATTATCAAGGCTTGGGAAAAGGATCACACCATAAATGGCCAACGCCAAAATGTCAACAAACACGTCCCATTCTCCTTTCCCTGCCTGACTGAGGAGTTGCTGCTCAAAGAAGCTTAGTACGAATCCTGAAGTTTGGTTCCTGTTTAATTGAGCCTTCTTAAGCAATTCAGGATCCATCATGAGAATGCGAGCTACACTGAAGATTGAAGCATGATGTTCAGTTCAACGATAAGGATTCAAATCTTCTAATGGAAAGCCAAATATCTGTTCAAACTCCTCCAAAGTAGGAGCTAACTAGAAGTCTTTGAATGTAAAACAGCGGAGAGGAGGATCATAAAACTGAGCTAGAGCAGTAAGGGCCCCTTCTTGCACTTCGACCTCTAAGAATTTTAGGATCTTTCCATACTTCCTTGTAAAGGTCATTTTCTGAGTAATATCCATCCTTTTGCTTAAGGACAACATATTGCTAGTATTTGATCTGATGACTTTGAGGTGTAACAAATTTCTTAAACCAGTTGCCTTCACTTCTTGATCACTTGATCTCATGTTAAATTCAATTTTTTAGTGATACTTACCGATGTTTAAATTTTACCTTTAACAAAAGAAATAAATGAATCAGATTAACAAAGAAAACAGTTTGATAAATATCCTCACATAAGAGTGTTATAATATTTATCATGACTTAAGTATAGAAAATATACATTTTTGATGTTTTTTTAAAAAAAAACTTTGTGCAAATGAATAAAAGATAAAAAGAATGTTTGCCCAATTATGTCTTAGACAAGGTAACCACCTAATTGACTCTAAGGCTATTTAATCGTGTTTCTTCAAAAGGTGATTGTTCTAATTAGTTCTAAGAAGGTCACCGGAGCTCTGATCTTTAGCTATGAGTCTTATGCAAAAAGTAGGGAATCCTACTTAGTGCGGACATCATAACTAAGATAACACCCCCACTGAGATTTTCACGTGAATCATGGTAGGACGTCTCGTCCTAAATGACACCACTAATAATCTCCCCTAGCTTATGTCTTTTGCGGGGCCCGGGAATAGGGTCCCTTCTAATAGTGTGTGCATTATGATGAATGTGAAGTGTGTGGGGCATTCATACCTGGACTTTTACCCATTCTTCACAATGAACAAACATAAGGCAAAATAAATATCACATGTCTTCTACCCTATGGTTCTAAATTAAGGCAATAAAGAAGTAAAAAAATAATAATAATATAAAATCTAAAAGTAATGGAAGATTAACAACGAGAATAACATAACAAATAAATATGAAGGATGAAATAATTAATAATTAATAATCAACAAAACACACAAGATCAATTTAACGGGCTTGACTCTCAAAATGTCCCCAGTGGAGTCGCCATCTGTTGCGACCGGGGTCCCGGCGCACGACGCGGACTGGTTAAAGATAAATAAAAGAAAATTGAAACTGTATTAAAATGAGGCATTTGGGAGGCCTAAAGAAAATAAAGGGTTCAAGGAGTCGCCACTAATATTTATTAAGGAAAATATTAGGAAAACCTTTAAACAACACTGGTTTTTTTCTTTTTTTTAAAAAAAATGAGATTCTGTTTAGTCCGGGAGTCGAATTATAGGAGGGGAAGGTATTAGCACCCCACACTGTCCGTCAAAAAAAACGGTTACCCAAATTGATCATGCATAATTTCAAAAAAATGATTATCAAATATTTCATCCTTCATAAAAACAATCATAAATAATATACATAATTAAAAATATATATATATATATATAAATAAGAATAAAACAAAAATAATAATAAAATACATCTCCTAAGTTTGTTATTTTTTTAGTTCTAAGAAAATAAACAAACAAATAATTAAAATGCCATAAAAATAAAAAGATAAAAAAAAACAATAAGACGTCTTGTCTTACTTATTTTCTGGTAAAAAAAATCAATTGATTTTATTGAGAAATATAAAGTTCAAAACAAATAAAAAAATAAAAAAATAAGAAGGGAAAAAAATAGAATTAAACACATCAACATGAAGATAAAGAAACATATATATACACTTAATTAATTAAAGTTGACAATGGAATATTATTTAATATTTTTTAGAGAAAAAAGAATAAGATTAATAAGATGTCTCATCTAAATTAATCTCATTTTAAATTTAAGAAAAAGATAAATGAATAAATAATACATTATTTATTAGTCTTATTTTTTTTATTTTTTTTGTAATGATAATGATTTTTTCTTAATTATCAAAAGGTTACTAAGAGAAAATAATAGAAAATCATGACCATAATAAAAATGGATAATTATGTATTATTTAAAAATGATCAAACATAAATAAATAAATAGAGAGTATAGAAAAATAAAAAAAACGCAGAAAGATAAATAACTAAAAAAAAAAGTGCAGAAAAATAAGTAACTTAAAAAAAATAAAGGTACAGAAAAATAAATAAGCAAAAATAAAAGTGCAAAGAAAAAATAATAAAAATAAATGGGTGGAAAAATAAATACAAAAATAAAGGGCAGAAAAAATAAATACATAAAATAAATAGGCAGGAATATTAATAATAAAAATAAAGGGACAGAAAGGTAAATAATAAAAATAAAAGGGCATGAAAGTAAATATATGAAAATAAAGGGGTAGAAAAGTAAATACATGAAAATAAAGGGGTAAAAAAGTAAATAATAAAAATAAAGGGGCAGAAAAGTAAATACATGGAAATAAAGGGGCAGAAAAGTAAATAATAAGAATAAAGGGACAGAAAAATAAATATATAAAAATAAAAAGGTAGAAAAGTAAATAATAAAAATAAAGGTACAGAAAAATAAATAAATAGAAATAAAAGGGCATAAAAATAAATAAATAAAAATAATCATGCAGAAAATAAATAAATAAACTGATAATTGCAAAAATGTAAAGTGCGAATATATAAAGTGCGGAAAAATAAATTAACAATAATAAAAGTGCAGAAAAGTAAATAAAGAGAAATAAAAGTGTAAAATAAATAAATAAAAAAAATAAAGGTACAAATAAATAAATAAAGATGAAGATGCAGAAAAATAAATAAACAGATAAATAACTGCAGAAAAATAAAGTACAGGGAAATAAAGTACTTGAATATAAATAAAGAAAAATAAAAGTGCAGAAAAATAAATAACAATTAAATAAAGATGAATAAATAAATGTAAATAAACATCCTTGTATTAATAAAAAATACCTTGGTACAAGATCAATTACAGAGAAACTAGAATGGAAGTCGGAAAATCAATTTTGTGTAGATTTCCTTTGCTTTTGGCTTTGTTTGGACTCGATTTGAAGGTATTTGGACACCGGTTACAACACTTGGACAGTATTTTGGCTCATAAAAACTCACATACTAAGATAAACTAGAGTGGTGCACTCATTTTCCTAACTAGAATTACACAACATAATTTTTGAAAACCAAAACTTCTAAAAATTCTCACAAAAATTTAACACTCTTTTCCCTCTTTTTCTTCTTCTTCCTTCCCAAAATGCCTAAATATCACCTTCTATTTATAGAAGAAAATTGGCATTGGATCCTCCATAAATGACATCACTTTTCTACTTTTTCAATTTGTCCAAATTTGATGTCAATTTCCCCAATTTTCTCTAATTATCCAACCAAATCGGGACCCACCACTAAGAAGCCACCGATCTTTCCTTTTTCCTTTTTCCTTTTTTTTTGATTCTTTTTTTTTAATTCAAATTTTTTTGAACTCTTTTTTTTGGGCCCATATACTTTTGGGCTTTTTTTCAGATTTTTTTTTGTTTGGGCCCATTTTTTCTTTTTCTTTCTTTCTTTCTTTCTTTTTTTTGGCCCTTTTTTTATTTGATTTTTTTATTATTATTTTTGTTTTTTATTTATTATGATTATTTATTTTTTTTACTTTTTTTTGGTTTTTGTTGTCTTTTTTTTGTTTTGTTTTGTTTTTTTTGGCCATTTTATTATTATTATTTTTTTTGGGCCTTTTATTTAAGAATACAAATGGAAATATAAATTATTTATTACATATATGGAAATAAATAAAGTATCCAATAAATATAAATTACTACCCACACTATAAGGAGTCAAAAGGTAGTCACAAAACATCGTCTTCCCTCCCTTATTCTTTCCTCTTGGCTTCGGCATCCATCAGCCATTGCTTGAGAGAAATGAAGAGAATTGATGAAATGAGAGGTGTGGTAGGAAATGAAGAGGGATTGGGTATTTATAGAAATGGGGAAGGGTTACTATTCCAATGGTCACTACGCAACTTTTAATATTATTTTTTAAAATATGATCCGGGGTGGCAATCTGGACTGGACGAGGTTCTAAGCACTGTACCGCGTCACCAATAAGAACTGGTAAGTCATAACCGGGGTCTGAAATCATCGGTCAACTATGGACATTTCTCTTCACCTCGGTTAAATATTAAGCATTGGGGAATCTTCTGCAGGTTTACCTCCGGTGTGTCTTGAAGTTCAAGTACGGATTAAGACATCAATTTTAACTTGAAGAACCTCGGATTTCCACCGAACTGAGGTGTAAAATACCGTACTCCACTGAGGCTGTACGAGCTTAGAATTATGATGTAACACCGGTTATGAGACCATGCTAGGACCCCGGTTAATGCAGTCAACATTGACTCCGGATTTTAGGACAAATAAACTCTTTTTTTCTCTTTTTTTTCATATTTTAATATATATTTTTTTACCGGACAAAAATAGGTGTTCACACTCATCATGTCTTATATGAAATCAATAATACATCATCACATATTACGCCATTCATAGCCTCATTTAGGCTTCATCTTATAAACACTCATTTCAAAACACCATACACAATTCTCATCACATTCACATGATATCACACATATCCAAGAAAACATGACATATTACATTAATACATACATTATCATCACAATTCTCATGCATTTAGAAAATACACCCCTCTCCTACCTCAAGAGAAGTAGATTTCCGGGTTTGGTGTTCCCGCTTCACCCGCGTTATCAAGTCCTACACCAATCATTATAGGACCACATCAATTATTCATTCAAAAGACATTTCAATATACATATACATGTCTATGTACACATGATTCTTATCATGTGGAAGTTATTATAGGTTTATTCATTTGCTTACTTAGGCTTCGGGAATTCCTTCCCTTAAATCACCATTCATTATTATCAAGGGCTACAACCTAATTTGTTAGGTTATCCCATTTGCCACACTTATACTTAACTCATACCAAGTGGGTTTTCATTTATGTTTCCAACCACCATCTCTAATCACCCATAAATGCCTCTACCTCATTATTTATTACATTTTTCTCCTCCAATAAATGCTATACTCTTCTACATTATACATTTCCCCCAAATTAATATGGTTAGGGTTTCCACCAACCCACCAACCTTCATAAATACTCATCATCTTTCAATTCTATCTTCATATACCTCATTTACTACTCATAAATGTCCACATTTATTTCACCCACACCTTAGGGTTTATACATTTAATACTTCCTCTCCTCACCCACAAGCATTTATTACTCTTCCAAATCTTAGAAATCCAAGTTCTATGGTTTAGCTACCATTAAGATGAGGAAGAACTTACCTCAATCAAGAATCAAAGTAGACACCAAGGAAGAGAGTGGTGTACACGAAAATGGAGGAGGAAGAAAGGAGACTTCAACCACCCAATGTCCTTCCTTGCTCCAATGGTGGGTGAAAACAAGAGAGGAAGATTGGTTTCACTCTTGATTAGGGTTTTTAGAAGAAAGGTGTGAATGTAAAAGTGGTAGAAAGGAGAAGAAGTGAGTGTGTTGACGTGAGGAAGAAAGAGTTATGGAAATGAGAGTGAAAGAGTGAGGTTTTTAGTTTCAAATATTTAGCCTTTCATTAACTCTTTCGTTTTTAAATAAACAAGCTCTCTGTTCGGGCTCAATACTTATTCCAAAAATTATTCCAAATACATATTCGGATTCCCAATCACATTATCTATAGCCCTGACCAACGGCATCTCAATCAGAGATACTTGGTTCGACACCCATATTTTATCCTGGTCAGTTTTCAGCTCATCTGGTCATAATAACTCACTAACAGTCTCCGAAAATCTTATTTAAATTATATTTAGCATTTCGGGATATTAATTAGCCCACGTTTCCTTATTCAATATTTATTTTCTTAATTTAACTTTCTATTTTTAAAATTCGGGGTGTTACAGGGTATGGTTAGCCTTTTTAGATTTAGAGAATCATGGTTTTGGGGAAAGGACTTTCTGAAACCTAACATAAGCATGTGAATTGGTGTTTTAACAAGTCTAGGACTTGGTATTGAACATTAAGAAATATTGTTAATTACTTAGAATAGTGATAAATGCCTTGTTATGGCTTGATGATTCTATGTATGCATATGTATGTATGTTGGTGTAGATGATGTTCCGGACAATGAGGCAGAATGGTTGGAGCATGCGAAATGCCGTTGTTCTTTTCTCGAGGCAAGAGAGGAGTTTACATTCCAAATGCATGAGTAGAATGATTAGTGATTAATGTATGTGATAGTACCTATGCTTGCCTTGCCATGTTTATAGTGAAATGATATGTGTGGAAAATTGTTGGCTATTGAGAATGATATATGTATATATATATATTGATGATGAATGTTTAGTGTCCCTTCGATGGGAGTGATGTGTTGTTGATGAACAACCCATGAGGGGTTGAAATATGTATGTCTTGTGAATTGAGAATTCCATGTGACTTTGATGAATGACATGCTTGGTTTAGCCAAAAAGGGCTTGAAATGCTATTGACACACACTTTGATCTAGGAAATGAATTATGGGATGAGACTTGTTGGAGAAAGTCACACACACACACACACACACACACACACACACACACACACACACACACATATATATATATATATATATATATATATATATATATGAATATGAGTCCATAGAGAGTTTGGACCGAAACTTAGCTAATTGCATTTTGGCATATCATGTAAAATGCCCAAAATATGCATAAAACTACCCTATAACTTAGATTTTGATTGGGATGAATTTTTGGCTTGAAACTTTGCCACATATTTGATAATAGGGTAGGTAAGTTGTGTATAAAATTTCATATAAATTAGAGTTGAATAGCCTAGTGAAAAGGGGTCCCAAAGTTTAAAAGCCTAAGGGTCAAAAAGCTATAGATTGGTGCCTACAGCAGTGAGATCCATGGCCAATGGATTGTTCTACCTCAAAACATGGAAAATGACTATTTTTGGTGGTCCAAATAGTAGGTTCCATGGCCAGTGGAATTTGCCACTGTCAGAAATTTCTAACTGCTGTTTTTCCTTTGTTGTTTTTGGCCTGTTTGGGTATCTTAATGACATTTTTAGCCTCTATTTTCTTCATGAAAGTTGTAGATAATAATGTTATAAAGGTGTGAAAATTGGTCTTACCTTAATTGGAGTTTTCTAACTCTCATTAGGCATAAAACACCGGACTCATTGCATTGTAAAATTCACATTTAAGAGGGTTTTGAACCCAACTTTTTATGATTGTCAAATTGGGACAAATAAGTGATGTTCATGACAAATCCCCCTATTTTTGAGACTAAGAATGAACTTGATCCGGTCTGGATACCGGTACCTAAAGTATGACGTCAGAGTGACCTCTTAAAGGAGGATCCGGTGTTACAGGAAGACAGTATCCGTTGTCGCTTTATCCGTTCTCACTTCATCGAATGCTTCATCCGTCCTCAAAACGACGGATGCCTCATCCGTTCTCATTTCCACGATATGAATAACCGTTTGCCTCGGGACCATTATGAGATAAAAGTTCCTTATAACTTATCAGCGAAGATAATCTGTATAGCGGGATATACCGGCCCCAAGGTTATCCGGTCTGGATACCGGTTCTAAGGACAAAAGGCCGACTCAGCCTTCCTAGCAGTCAATCTGTATCCCAGGATAATGGTCCAGTCGGTAGACATGTTGATCCGGTCTTACCTAAAGGGAAGTCATTATAGTCGTCCTAGTATTCAGCCGGTGTCAAGAATACCAATCCGGTCTGCAACACACTCGGCGAACCTCTCTTACAATAGTCATCCGAGGTGACATCCGAGACACCGATCGGCTTATCTGCTCTCCTACACCAGTCAAGAATACCGACTGTTTCAGTATCACAACGGGAAAGGCTCTCTACACAGCAGAATATGTCCCTTTCATTCACCAATAGGAGTGGGTACAATCACCAGCAGAATTTACGGAAAAGGTGATTATCCTCCATCCATGTGACGAAAAAGTACACTAATAATTCACCTACCCTCTTGACACACTCTGAATGTTGGCCCACTCGGATTGACTCTTTATACACGTTATCAGAACCAGTGGGCCCACTAACACCCAACGATTTATCTTCCACACTCAACTATAAATAACATGTGGCAATACATGTCAAAGGTTATGTTGTCCTTATTCTCATTCTCTCGAATATACTGCTTTAGTATCACAGAGTTCACTTACACTCTTCTAACTTGAGCGTCGGAGAATCTTCGCAGGTGACACCACATGTCGCCCACACCAACGCGAGAGGTCAGTATGAAGGATCTCCAGGACAACAAGACCGACCTCCACACGCTAAGAGGTCGGATCAGAGAGACCGGATACACTCAGCTGGTCTTCTATCTCATTTAATCTTCAACTCTTAAGGCCGTCCCGACACCGGACCCTAGACCCCGGTCGGGGACGGATCATTGGCACGCCCGGTGGGACTCGGTAGAGTTATTCCCACTTTCTGCAGAAGTTAGTAGTCAACCATGGAAGGAGATGGACGCGATTTCGTTGACGGTCATGTGGAAGACGTGACCCATCAGCAAGCTGAGGGGAGATTCGTTTTCGACTCACCAGCAACCCATTCAAGGAGAATGGTACCAGTGGCAACCCCTGATCCTGGAGATGAAGTTATCAGGCAACTCAGGGAGGAGTTGATGGAGTTGCGAAGGAAGAAAGGAGGAACTAGGGACAGAGTGATGTCTCAGGCGGAGGATACTCGCCATGCATCTGTGAGAGAAAGATCCATAACTCTTCAGTATTCTAAGATCCCTACCTTTGAAAGGAGAGAACAAACTCAAGATTCTGGGGACAGAAACAGTGCAAGAAAGAGGGGGTAGACAGCGATGGCTTCTGGGCCATACCGATTCAACGTCCCTTTCTCAAGGAGGCTCATGAGTATACTCATCCTCAAGCACTTGCAAACGACTCAACAACTTTCCATCGGAAAGTATAATGGAGAAACTAACCCCATTAAGCACCTTGATGCTTACACGTATGAGGCCATGTACTTGGGAGCTGATGAAGATGTGATGTGCAGGATGTTCCCACGAACCTTAACGGAGGAGGCTCTCTGTTGGTTCAAAGGTTTACCCTCGGAGTCAATAGATTCTTGGGAAGAAATAGTGAGTTCATTTGAGAGCCATTTCATCATCTCTAGGGACATCCCAAGGACTTCACATACCTTGGCTCAGATAAGGCAGGGGGAAGTGAAACTCACAAAGAGTTTTTGAAGAGATTTTACAAAGAAGCTGCTTTGGTGCCTAACCTCACAGAGGCTATTCAGCTTTATATCATTGTCGAAGCCTTACAGCCTGGATCCGCCTTTGCTTTGTCTTTGGTGAAGAGTCCTCCGAAGACATTGGAGGAGTTTCGAAGAAAAGCTTCGAAATACGTGGGCATAGAAATGCACTTGGAGGCAACAACGGCCAAAAGGAAATCTCCAACGCCACATCAACAACGGGGAGATAACAACTATCCCAGATTGGAACGCATGGAGAGACCGGCCCGAGGCAGCGTCTTTGATAATCCTGTACCTCCGAGTCAGGAAGAACAGATACATGTATTTGGCAATTATACTCCTTTAAACTCTAAGCGGTCTCAGATTCTGAGGGAGATCGGATGGCCAACGCTTACTTCATACGGGGTCAGGATGCCGCCCCAGCTTTGCAAACATGGCGACCCTCGGAAATACTGCGAGTTTCATGAGCAAGGGGGCCATTCAACAGATGAATGTCAGGCTCTGAAGAATACTATCGAGACCCTGGTCCGAGAGGGTAAACTCAAACAGTATCTTTTCAAAGGAGCTACGTCTGAAAAGCAAAAGGGAGTTATGGTTGGCGAGTTGGCACAACAAGATGCTATGTCCCAACAATATCTGGGCCACTGAGAGGTCATTGATTAGGGATCAGGCCATCAAAATTAAGAGCGCCTTCTGCTGTTACATCTAGTCGGTAAGACGGTGTGCACTCTTTCTCCTTACTTGGGTTTTTCGATCGGCTTTACGAAGAAGGTTTAACGAGGCATAACCCCGACTCAGCTTTTTTTCTCTTTTGTATTGATTGCAATTCATAGTTAATGAAGTTTTCCTTAACTCACCCATTGTCTTTATGATTTTATTTAAATGCACAACGTTGTTGTGATAAGATACTTTCAGGACGGATAATCCTAACAATGTGTTGTTGTTAGCGATGAACCTCTTCGAAGGTACAAAGGGGTGAGCCTCCATTTGAAGGCTGGTGAATGGGTAAAATCCAACACCGAGTGATGAAGAACGGTGAATGGGTAAAATCCAACACCGATTGAAGGCCCAGATTGTAGGATTAAACTGAACTCTGGGTACGGTTAGTAAGTTTGGCTGAACACCGGTGAAGGCTCAGATTGTAGGATTGAACCGAACTCCGAGTATAACTAGTAGGTTTGGCCGAACGTCGGTGAAGAACGGTGAATGGGTAAAATCCAACACCAATTGAAGGCCCAGATTATAGGATTAAACCGAACTCTAGGTACGGTTAGTAAGTTTAGCTGAACACCGGTGAAGGCTCAGATTGTAGGATTGAACCGAACTCCGAGTACAACTAGTAGGTTTGGCCGAACGTCGGTGAAGAATGGTGAATGGGTAAAATCCAACACCGATTGAAGATACGGCTAGTAGGATAAAACCGAACGTCATTGAAGACCTGGGTTGTAGGATTAAACTGAACCTCAGGAAATGGGTTGTAGGATTACACCGAACCCCATTCGAAGGCCGGTGAATGGGTAAAATCCAACACCGAGTGATGAAGGCCGATGAATGGGTAAAATCCAACACCGAGTGATGAAGGCCGGTGAATGGGTAAAATCCAACACCGACTGAAGGCTCGGATTGTAGGATTAAACCGAACTCCGAGTATGACTTCTAGACTTGGCCGGTTGCTATTGAAGAATCAATCGTTATCGAATTCACTCAGAAGTACTCCTGGGAATTCCTCACTCAAAATTATTCTCCCTTGGAATTCCTTTCTTGGAAACGCTTCAAATTCGATGCTGGACTCTTAAGTTCTTCAGTCGGCAATATTACTGTCGCAACCTGGATCGCGACGGCGCGGCGAACGAGAGAGAAAAGATGAAACAGGGAGTCGCCACCAACGTTTTTATCCATAGGAAAAACATTGGGAAAAAACTGAATTCAGTAAAGCACTGGTTAAAAAATGAGATTCAAGTTCGGGAGTCGGTTACGAGTAGGGAAAGTATTAGCACCCTACATCGCCTGTCAAAGACAGTACCAAGACTGAAAGCACGACATAAATAGCCTTAAATAAAACATGGTTTATTCCCTTTTATTTTGAAAAATGATAGAATGGAGGAAAGGACTGTACAGACATAGAAGGCCAAAGCGAGGTTAATGGGACGTTCTTGTCCGAATTAAGCTCGACTTCGATATGAGACAGAGGGGTGAGAGGATGCCATCAAGACGTCGCGTCTAAATTGGACATCCTAGAATAAAAGGATAGGGATAGGAAAGGGATAAGCGGGACGTCTTGTCCTAAGTACCCCTTCCCTATGAAATTATGGCGAGGCTTGGGCACAAAACTATGGGGAAACCAACAAGACGTCACGTCTAAATTGATTTTCACGGAAGTGACTAAAAAAGGGAAGTTTATGAAGGAAATATAAAAAGTAAAGCAGTAAATCAACAACAAAAAAAAAAAGGAAATAAGAAAGATGGGCCCGACAGGAGTTAAAGTCCCGCTCCTACGTATTCTTGAGTTATCAAGAAATCAGGGTTACGTAGTTCTGAATATTGCTATTTTAGAGAGGGATTTGAAAGATGTTGATGGATATCATTAAAGAGGGGAATTCATACAAAGCGAAATTCTTCGCACGTGCACGAATCCTAAGAGGGTTGTGTAGACAGGAGTGCTCCCGTACGACACTGTTTTTTACAAAACTGTTTTTTATTATGTCAACTTATTATGGAAAAGGGTAAAAAATATTAACAGCGTAAACTAAAGGTACGCAGACAACTACAATCAACAAGCAGTAAACTCACAGGAAAGTAAAACAAAAAAAAAAGGGAACTAACAGCAAAAGAACTAAGGAATGGAGTGGAACCGGTGTGACGAGCTATGAACCGACGTGAGAGGTTGAGCACAGTGACGGTGTCGGACTGATTTCGAACCCGTACGCTGGCAGGGACAATGAACCGGAGTTGGACCCGAACTGGAGATCTGAAGGTCGCGACCGGTGTTGTGGGAGGTTGATCCGGAGTGAACGCTGTTGAGCAGTGACAAGGATTGACAACGTATGGGAGTTGGAGTGGAATCAGCTCTGTGGTGACGAGGTACGTTCGGGATACGGACGGTGTGAGAGCAGTGACTTTGTGTTAGTGAGAAAAGAAAACTTCAAACCCTTTTTCGAACTAAGGAGTCCTTTTGTGATGACTAGGGCAAGTCACTGGTTTCAGGTGGGGAGGTCAGTTAAGGATCTTGAAGAATCAGAGAGAATTTCAGAAGAGTTTTCTCGCGTAGAGGAAGAATCTGAAGGCCAACCCCTTGAGCTTCCTTGGTTGGGGCATTTATAGGGCCTTTGAGTCATGGGCTGAGGGTTTTGGGACAACCAGAAATCCCACTCGCCCATCCGTGTAGTGGTGTGCTGCTCTGGCCATTACCATTGGTGGGGAGCAGGGTTTTCAGTGGGATTTTTTTAATTGCCCACTTTCGCCTCCCTGTCTGCCATTTTCCAGGGAGTGCGATTCCAGGTCACCGCGCACAATCTTCCGACCTCACCCCTCCGTTGTCAAATTTGTGACACCGGTTAGCAAAGCCATTGGTTGGACGGAGTCTCCACTGATCCGATGTGGGGCCCTAAGAACTATTGCATGTGTCTTTACACCGGCTGAATCTTTCAATGTAATCACAGGGGCCGGTGTTCTCCTTCCTGGTCCGGATCTACTACCAGCCGGCGTGCCCATTTTGACCTCGGTCAAACCATGAGATCGTCTCACTTAGGCCGGACTCGCCTCGTCTTTTGTTGTCAGATCCGCGACATCGGCCGTTCAAGGTACTCCTGAGGTGAGGACTAACGTTTGGGCGGAGTTGATGTTGGCTAACACCCTGTGGAACGTTGTGTGAAGAGGGCGGAGTGCCACACCGTTTATGGGACGGTGTGTGAAGAGGCGGAGTTCCACACCGTTCATGAGGGCGGAGTGCAAATGAGGGCGGTTGGCGAAGTGTTGAGGACTCATGGGCGGAGTGTTGAGGACTCATGGGCGGAGTGTTAAGGACTCATGGGCGGAGTATTGAGGACTCATGGGCGGAGTGTTAAGATGAGGACTCATGGACGGAGTTGAGGTGCGGTGTTAACTTAGGCCTTGTCCGGTGTTCCCGATTTCAAGGATGAGTCCGGTGTCATAACAATTTGGGCCGGACCAAAAGAGGTGTTCACAGATGCCCCTCTTTACTCTCTTTCACAAGAGAAATGTAAATTTCCGAGGTGAAAGGGGAGTAAAGATATGAACACCGATGTAGGGGTTAAGCAAGACCAAAATCCGGTGTGGGGCTTAATGATGTGGCATTTTAAACAGCTGACGTGTCTCAAATGTGGTCCACGTCACTGGGTGATTGGGCATTTCCACGTGTCACCAGCTAACTGGCTCTTTCAAAATTTAAAATTCACGCCATTGGGCCGGAATGCCAAAAGTCGGCCCTTTTTAATGGGCCATGGGCCGGAATGCGGAAGGTTCTGGATCTCCGCTCCTCCCTCTATAAAAGCAACTTCGGGGATCCATCATTTTCACTCCTTTCTTGAAACTGAAGTGCTGTCTCTCCGACGTTCAACCCCTCCGGTGTTCAAAGTTCTCCTCCGACGTTCAAGCTTTTCCTCCGGTGTTACGACCTGGCTCGCACTAAAAGAACTGCACGCATCGCCTCAGCAGGTAGCCATCCCAAACTTCACTTTAATTTCGTAGATAGGTCATGGGGGACACCGGTTCGAGTAATGACTCCATTGAGGTCCTGTCCGGTCCTCCTTCAATTACATCCCGGCGTCAGCCGGGTGGAGTTTCGAGCCGAGGTCCGAGTCACCAAAGTGGGGCAACTTCGGGAGCTTCACATCGGTTCGTCTCATCAGGGCATCGTTTCTCCGAATTGCCTTTGTGGGAAACAGAGGGGTTTGACACATCGTCAGGCTCCTCGTTTAACTTTGGCGCTGCTAGTGAAGGGGGAAGCAGTGCCGATTTATATCTTACTGACGATGTGGCCTTTTACAGTTGTATTCCCTTTCTTCGCCATACCGTCCGAATGGCTTCTGAAAATTCCTCCACCGGTGTTGCTGTGATTACTGACCCTATTGAGACAAATGTCTTGGCACACCGGATCAACTGGCTAGCTGAGAAGGCCAGAGATCCTTACTTCTGGGTTCATGAAGACCCAAAGACGATTGTCTCCCGGTATGCTGAAGACGCTGCCGATGTCACCATCGAAGATGTCGTTGTCCATGCTGATGTGGAGCATGAAAACGACTTTACTGTATTCTGCCCCCTAACCTCGGACAGGATCTGCCATCAACCGGGGTCAAGGAACCTCTTTATGTATGAGATGGTCTTCTCCAAGATCGGCGTCCGCTTTCCATTGACGGAGTTTGAGATGGGGGTACTCCGGTTTCTTGACTGCGCCCCTAGCCAACTTCATCCCAATGGCTGGGGTTTGGTAAGGTCCTTGGAAGTGCTTGGGGAGTACTTCCACTTCGTCCCCACAGTGGCCCTCTTTTTTACCTATTGCAGGGTGATGCGCCGGGGTAATTCTGGAGGGGGTCTAGGCTTCATCAACCTCCGCTGCGACTCAAAGGTGGTTAACTTCGAAAGTTACACCGAATCGGCCAAGACGGACGGGGTCAGTTTCAAACACTCCTATGTCAAAGTCGAGGTCAATGCTGGTAGGCCGGTGTTCTGGGAGAATTCTGATTTTTCTAGAAAGTTTTACACCGGTTGGACTCATGAACACTTTCTCCTGACAAGCAATGCCTACATCGTCAGTGAGAGTAACTTGTCAACCGAGTCCAAGAAAGTCCTGGACGCTCTGAAGGGTTATTCGGCCATTGCCAAGTTCTCCTGCAAGAGGCTTTTGGGGACGGAGTCCGGCCGGGATGCTTACCTTGGTAGATATTATTTAACTTTACCCTTTTCCATTATATATTCACACCGGTATTAACATTGTCTCTTTTTTTCCTTCCAGGCGAGATGGCTCGGATAGACATCCTCAGGAAACTGAGGGAGGCTGCCGAAGCCCGAAACGCTGCTGCTGCTGCACAGGAGAATAGGGTGACTCCTCGTCGCACGCCGGCCAAAGTGGTGAGCATACCGGCAGAAAACATTGAGGCAATGACTCTGGGACCGGCTGAAAGGGCCCCAGCTAAAAGGAAGTCCAACATCGGCTCAACCTCCAAGCCGAAAAAACGCAAGGTTCCAACGGTTGTGGCCGAGGTGGAGGTACCAAGGGAGGAGGAGGCCGGTCCTGTAAATATTTCTCCGGTCCGGTCTCAACCCGACGACATCGTCGTCAACTCCCGCCTTTCGGACTTTCTAGAGTACGTTGGAGGGACACCGGCTCGGGTCCACATCCCCTTCAAGCTTAAGGCCGATCTTCCTGCTTCTGAAGCTCAGACTGCTGCTGAAGCTGCTATTTTTAATTTGGTTGAGGCAGCCGGGGTCCTCAGCTCTTTAGGCCGCTCTTACTATTCCGGTATCGAGGCTAAGGAATGCCTAGACCGGATGAAGAAAGCTGAGGCCTTGAGAGTCGAGGCTCAGACTGCTTTGGCCGAGAAGGAGCAGGAGCTGACTAAGAGCAAGGAGGATCTGTCCGAACTCACTGCTGCCTACACATCGGCTGCCAAGAGGGCAGATGCTGCTGAGGCTAAGGCTAAAGCTTCAGAGGACGCTCTCAAAGCTCTCCGGACCGAACTGGATGAAGCCAAGGCTGCAAAGGCCGAGGTGGACAAGAAAAATAAAGAACTATCTGGGAAGCTCGCCGATGTGCAGGAAGAGCAAGCGAAGGAGCGGATGGAAGCCGAGGAGCAGATGGCTGAATTTTCGGTACTGGCCGATGTTGCCTTCAGTTCTGCCGTTCGCCAGGTTGTACACCGGAATTCCGCTGTTCAACTTAACCTGAACGGTATAGGTGTCTACTATGAATTTCATGGTGGCCACCTATATGCTATGGACCGGGGTCAGGCTTCGGAACCTGAGGATATTCCTTACGAACTGATGCCTCTCCCCGAAGGCCAAAGCATGGAACTGAGGACGGTGTCGGAGGAATCTGAGAGGACAGCCTCTGCTAGACCGGACTCTCCAGCACCCAACTCTTGATTTTTTTCTTTTTTTCTTAGCCTTGTTCCGGGATGGGCTCCGGAGTTTTAATTCTGTAATGGCCTCAGTGCCCTTTATTAATGCAATGCAATTTTCATCCATCAGCTTGTCTTCTCTTTTCTTTCAAAATATTTCTAAGTATCTTTTTCTTGTGACCGGTATGACTTGAAGTAACACCGTCTAATCATCAACTTGGGACATGGACTTAATTCGGTCTTTTGCGAAGCATAGAACATCGGATCGGTGTATCATGGCCACCCCGTCCACAACTTCGATTAACCTTTGAACCTTCGTTGTAGTTGACCTGACATCGGTCTTGGCAGCAACCCAATTCTATCCGAGGTGGGTTTCATGATACCGTTTGTTACGCCTCGAAGTAGTAAGAGGTGAAACCATTGGGACACCGTCTCTCGCAACTTGACAGGGTCTCCTTCATTCGACCTTGGGGGTCATAACATCGTCCTTTGGGTCATCATGTCTTAGAATAAAGTGGACCTCCTCCACTTAGTATTCACGTCGGATCAACACCGTTCTCTTTTTTTTTTTTTTTTTTTTTTTTTTCATACAGTGGGTGATAGGAAGGTAAGAGCGGGGAACTGCCCCTTGACTGAAGATAAAATATGGGGTGTGGCCCTTGATTTGTGGAAAAGTAAAGGTGGGGGATTGCCCCTTCACTGACAGGAAAATAAATTGGGGTGTGGCCCTTGGTTTGCAGAAAGGTAAAGGTGGGGGATTGCCCCTTGACTGACAGGAAAATAAATTGGGGTGTGGCCCTTGGTTTGCAGAGAAGTAAAGGTGGGGGATTGCCCCTTCACTGACAGGAAAATAAATTGGGGTGTGGCCCTTGGTTTGCAGAAAAGTAAAGGTGGGGGATTGCCCCTTGACTGACAGGAAAATAAATGTGGGGTGTGGCCCTTGGTTTGCAAAAGGTAAAGGTGGGGGATTGCCCCTTGACTGACAGGAAAATAAATGTGAGGTGTGGCCCTTGGTTTGCAAAAGGTGAAGGTGGGGAATTGCCCCTTGACTGACAGGAAAATAATGTGGGGTGTGGCCCTTGGTTTGTAAAAGGTAAAGGTGGGGGATTGCCCCTTGACTGCCAGGAAAATAAATGTGGGGTGTGGCCCTTGGTTTGCAGAAAAGTAAAGGTGGGGGATTGCCCCTTGACTGACAGGAAAATAAATGTGGGGTGTGGCCCTTGGTTTGCAAAAGGTACAGGTGGGGAATTGCCCCTTGACTGACAGGAAAATAAATGTGGGGTGTGGCCCTTGATTTGCAAAAGGTAAAAGTGGGGGATTGCCCCTTGACTGACAGGAAAATAAAGGTGGGGTGTGGCCCTTGGTTTGCAAAAGGTAAAGGTGGGGGATTGCCCCTTGACTGACAGGAAAATAAATGTGGGGTGTGGCCCTTGGTTCGCAAAAGGTGAAGGTGGGGAATTGCCCCTTGACTGACAGGAAAATAAAGGTGGGGTGTGGCCCTTGGTTTGCAAAAGGTAAAGGTGGGGGATTGCCCCTTGACTGACAGGAAAATAAATGTGGGGTGTGGCCCTTGGTTTGCAAAAGGTGAAGGTGGGGAATTGCCCCTTGACTGACAGGAAAATAATGTGGGGTGTGGCCCTTGGTTTGTAAAAGGTAAAGGTGGGGGATTGCCCCTTGACTGCCAGGAAAATAAATGTGGGGTGTGGCCCTTGGTTTGCAAAAGGTAAAGGTGGGGGATTGCCCCTTGACTGACAGGAAAACAAATGTGGGGTGTGGCCCTTGGTTTGCAAAAGGTAAAGGTGGGGGATTGCCCCTTGACTGCCAGGAAAATAAATGTGGGGTGTGGCCCTTGGTTTGCAAAAGGTAAAGGTGGGGGATTGCCCCTTGATTGACAGGAAAACAAATGTGGGGTGTGGCCCTTGGTTTGCAAAAGGTAAAGGTGGGGGATTGCCCCTCGGTTGTCCTGACTGCGAATTTTTGGGAAGCTGCCTGGGGGATGCTCCTGTTGGAATTGTTTAGGAAGTACAGTTCCACTGGGGAAGGATAACTCTTCTTAGTGACCTTCAAGGTACCACTGGGAAAGTATTAGGTGAGTTGGGATAGAGTAACCTGGGGGTTATCGGGGAACTGTCCTTCTAAGGAAAGAGAATGAGATCTGGGGAGATGCCCCCAGTTTGGTATGACTGCATGCTGTTAGGGAATCAACCTTTGAAAGGGAATCTGGGGAGATCCCCCAGTTTGATATGACTGAAGGTTGTTAGGGGACTGCCCCTTGAATGAAAAATAAACCTGGGAAAATGCTCCAGTTTGACATGATTGGATGAAATCTTGGGGAACTGTCCCTTTGAATGAAAGAACGAACTCAGGGAGATGCCCCAGTTTGGGTTGACCGGGAAGTGTAGTCCCACTGGGGAAGGATTTGGGGAGTGTAGTTTTTTGATGATTATGGTTCTGCTGGGGAGTGAGAACTTGGGAAGTGCTAGCTTTGGCGATTGTGATTTCACTGGGGATGCCAATCTACTAATTTCTCTTAGGGAAAACTTCTGGTCCGGATCCTTGGTGTCAGGTTCTTCATTTCTGTGTGACGTAGTTCCATCACCCTTCAAAACAGATGGTTAGAAGCAAGAGTAATCAAAAGAATCGACATTTCGAGCGACCTCTCTCGAAAGATAGGCTTTCAGGATAACTCATGGATGAGATAGAGACAATTTCTATCTTCCAGGAACATAATTAACAGAATTGGTTATGCTTTCTCACGGGCCAGGTCTGACGCCAGGATACATTTTGCTTCACCACGACTTTTCATTTCATCACTTTTCATTTCAAAAATTTCCTCTTAAGAAAAACTTGTTCGTTTATAAGATTCAGCCGTTGACTCAGGGGAAGGAAAGGGAAAGCTCATTTTATTATTGAATATAAGTATGTACACTGGTAACGAAGGTAAAGGTAACAAAAACATATGTATAAAGGTGGGAGGGAAAGAAGGCCTTTTGAACCCTCCAGCGACTCCCCGCGAGTGATAAGAATCCGGATCTTTCCTCACGACTTCGAGACTGTCCTCTGATTTTACTTCTGGGAAATGACTTTTGACAAAGATACGCCTGCCTGACCAGTTTTCCTTCTCTGAAGAGTTCTCGTCCTTATGCCTGAACTTTTAGCTTTTTATTCTACCTGAGTCGCCCTTCCGGGTTTTCGACTCATCAAGCAGCTCTAATTTTTGCCTAGGCTGCCCCATGGGTTTTCAGCCTAGTGAGCACCCCTCTTTTTTTTTTTTTTTTTTTTTTTTTTTTTTTAGGCAAAATATTTCTTCACCGCGTCGGCGTTCACAGGCATTGGTAGATCCTCTCCATCCATGTTGGTAAGGATTAGAGCTCCTCCAGAGAAAGCCTTCTTCACGACGTATGGCCCTTCGTAATTAGGTGTCCATTTCCCTCGGATGTCCTTTTGGATTGGCAAGATTTTCTTGAGGACTAGGTCTCCTTCTCGGAATTGTCGAGGTCGTACCTTCTTTTCAAACGCTCGTTTCATACGCTTTTGATACAGCTGTCCATGACAAAGGGCCGCCAATCTCTTCTCATCAATCAGATTTAACTGGTCATGCCGAGCTTGGGTCCATTCAGCTTCCTTTAATTCCGCCTCCATTATTACTCGAAGAGAAGGGATCTCTACTTCGAAAGGCAGGACCGCTTCCATACCATAAACTAGGGAGAATGGAGTTGCCCCAGTTGAAGTTCGGACCGAGGTACGATACCCATGTAAAGCAAAGGGGAGCATTTCGCTCCAATCTCTGTAGGTCACAACCATTTTCTGTACAATCTTCTTGATGTTTTTATTGGCTGCCTCGACTGCCCCATTCATTTTAGGGCGATACGGGGAGGAATTATGATGGTGGATTTTGAAGTCTTCACAAAGTTCTTTCATCATTTTGTTATTCAAATTCATGCCATTATCAGTGATGATCTGACTCGGCAGACCGTACCGGCATATCAGTTCACGCTTGACAAATTTAACCACAACACTCCTTGTCACATTGGCGTACGAAGCAGCTTCTACCCATTTCGTGAAATAGTCGATAGCGACTAAAATGAAACGATGACCGTTAGAGGCTTTTGGCTCGATGGGTCCAATGACGTCCATACCCCACATTGAAAAGGGCCAGGGAGCTGACAAGACATTTAGGGAAGACGGTGAAGCGTGAATATGGTCCGCGTATATCTGAAATTTGTGACACTTACGAACATAGGCAAAACAGTCTGACTCCATGGTCATCCAGTAGTAACCAGCCCTCAAGATCTTTCTCGACATGGCGTGCCCGTTGGTGTGAGTTCCAAAACATCCCTCGTGGACATCTCTCATGATTTTACTTGCCTCGTCGGTGTCGATGCAACGAAGAAGGATAGAGTCGTAGTTTCTCTTATAAAGCACATCACCGTTTAAGAAGAAACCCATGGCGAGCCGTCGCAGGGTTCTCTTATCATTCTCTGTAGCACCTTCGGGATATTCTTGATTTCGGACATACCTCTTGATATCGTAATACCAAGGCTTCCCATCTGACTCCCTTTCAATCATCTGGCAATATGCGGGTTCGTGGTGCCGCACTATTTCAATGAGAGGCATGTCGTAATCATTGCTCACCTTGAACATAGATGCTAGGGTAGCCAAAGCATCAGCCATTTGGTTGTCCTCTCGGGGAACATGGTGAAAAGAAACATCATCAAATTCCTTAATCAACTCCTTGATGCGAGTTTGATAGGGAATTAATTTGCTGTCTCTAGTCTCCCACTCTCCTTTTAGTTGGTGAATGACCAAGGCAGAATCCCCGTATACTTCCAATTTCTTCACTTTGGCATCTAACGCTGCTTGGATTCCCAGAGAACACGCCTCGTACTCAGCGATGTTATTGGTGCAATCAAAACATAATCGAGCACAAACGGGGATAAGTTCTCTGTCAGGTGAAATGAGGATTGCTCCGATTCCGTGTCCTAATGCGTTAGAAGCACCATCAAACCTTAGGGTCCATTTATCCTTTTGGGTTCCTTCTTCATCAATCAGAGCCATGATATCTTCGTCCGGGAAGTCAAACTGCATGGGCTGATAATCTCTTATGGGTTGATGAGCTAGGTAGTCAGCCAGAACACTTCCTTTTATAGCCTTCTGAGTGACATAGACTATATCGTACTCAGTTAGCAGGACCTGCCATCGAGCAATCCTCCCGGTTAAGGCAGGTTTTTCAAAGATATATTTGACAGGGTCCATTTTGGAAACTAGCCAAGTAGTGTGGTTTATCATGTATTGTCTCAAACGTCGGGCTGCCCATGCTAACGCACAACAGGTCCTTTCCAGAGCAGAATACCTCATCTCGCAGTCAGTGAACTTCTTGCTTAGATAATAAATGGCATGCTCTTTCTTCCCAGTCTCATCATGTTGCCCCAACACACAACCCATGGATTCATCTAACACTGTAAGGTATAAAATGAGTGGTCTTCCCGGGATAGGTGGGATCAAAACTGGCGGGTTCTGTAAGTACTGCTTTATCTTTTCAAAAGCCTTTTGACAATCCTCGTTCCATTGAACTGGTTGGTTCTTACGGAGCAGCTTGAAAATTGGCTCGCATGTTGCCGTCAACTGTGAGATGAAGCGAGCGATGTAATTTAATCTCCCTAGGAAACCTCTAACTTCCTTTTCTGTATGGGGAGGAGGCATGTCAAGAATGGCTTTAACTTTGTCAGGGTCAACCTCTATGCCCCTCTTGCTTACTATGAATCCCAGTAATTTCCCGGATCTTGCGCCGAAGGTGCACTTGGCTGGGTTCAACCTAAGCTTGAATTTCCTCAGCCTTTCGAAGAGTTTTCTTAGGTCTTCCATATGCCCTTCATCTGTTTTAGACTTGGCAATAATATCATCGACGTAAACCTCCACCTCCTTGTGCATCATGTCATGGAAAAGGGTTACCATGGCCCTTTGGTAAGTTGCTCCGGCATTCTTTAGACCAAAAGACATCACCTTATAACAGAAAGTTCCCCACAAGGTGACAAATGTGGTTTTTTCCATATCCTCGGGCGCCATCTTAATTTGATTGTATTCGGAGAAACCGTCCATGAATGAAAAGATCGTATGTTGTGCGGTATTGTCGACCAGAACATCAATCTGAGGCAGGGGAAAATCATCCTTGGGGCTAGCCCTGTTCAAATCGCGATAGTCCACACACATTCGTACTTTGCCATCCTTTTTCGGGACCGGGACGATATTTGCTACCCACTGTGGGTATTTTGCCACGGCTAAGAACCCGGCATCAAATTGCTTCTTGACTTCTTCCTTGATTTTCAAAAGCATCTCAGGTTTCATACGTCGCAGCTTCTGCTTTACTGGCGGACATTCAGGTTTTAATGGTAGCCTATGTTCGACAATGCTATTGTCCAGTCCTGGCATATCTTGGTAAGACCAGGCGAAAACATCGCTGAACTCTCTCAACAACCCAATCAGTTCCTGCCTCTGTTCTTTACTTAACGAGGTACCAATTTTGACTTCCTTTTTAACTCCTCCAATTCCCAAATCGATAACCTCGGCTATCTCTAAGTAGGGCAGAATTTCCTTATCCTCTTGTTCCAATAACCGGGTTAACTCAGGCGAGGGATCGTAGTCTTCATCATATTCCTCATTGGCGCAATCAGTTAGACAGTCAAAATCGTGAAATAAGACCGAATCCTCACTATTCTCAGATGAATCGCTTTCGGATCTGCATTTTCAGTGTATCATAGCAAATGAAAAGGAAAACAAGCAAGAGAAAGGTTTAAATAATAGGTTACTAAACAGATCAAGCTATTTGGAAACTGACGGCATTTATTATTAAACAAACGAACAAGTTTTTATTGTTACAAAAGGAGATCCCGAAGCATAGCTACAGGATCGAACAGAAAACATGATTACTTTGATGAAATGGTACAAATCGTGGGGAATTCTATGACCTCCCAGTTGTTCAGTTCCTGACCAGGTGAGCCAGCATACACAAATCCGGGGCCTTCATCAAGATTACTCTGGATCACGGCCACTTGATCTGGAAACATTACTCCGGCGCTCTTGAAGCTCTGGTAGAGGTCACAGATGGGGATTTTCGCAGTGTTGAGTGCATGCCCGATATGACGAGTAATCCTCTTCCCTCTCCTCTCTTTTTCTTCCCCTTTTTGGTCTTCAGTGGTAGGTTGGTATCCCAGGCCGTACCTATTTTTGTTCTCAGGGAGACAGACAGGTTGAATTCTTCCTTCCAGTTCTCTTCCGAGTCCTTTTCCCGGCTTATATCCTCCTCGTAGCATGGTCTTCGCTACTGCTAGCGGTACCTTTGGGAAAGGCATACTTGTGGCGTTGGCTATCTCCAAAGCCTGGAAAGATGTCTCGAGGGCTTCCTCGGCTGCCTCTACATAGGGGGTAGTAACTGGCTTACTGACCAGAAGATCCTCCTCTCCAGAAACGATTACCAGTCTGTTATCAACGATGAACTTTAGTTTCTGGTGTAAAGTGGAAGGAACTACCCCCGCTGAATGGATCCATGGCCTCCCTAACAAGCAACTATAGGCGGGCATGATATCCATTACTTGGAAGAGAACTTGAAAGATATGGGGTCCAACTTGTATGGGTAGCTCAATTTCGCCTATGACTTCCCGTCGGGTCCCATCAAAAGCTCTTACTATCATGGAGCTCGGTCTCATGCATGCCCCATCTACGGGTAGTTTAGCTAATGTAGACTTGGGCATCACATTCAAGGATGATCCATTATCGACGAGCACTTTTGCCATAATATGGTCTTGACACTTCACAGAGATGTGGAGCGCTTTGTTGTGTCTTTTCCCTTCCACCGGCACCTCGTCATCCGTGAAAGTCAGATAGTTACTGGCCACTATATGCCCAACAATACCTTGGAACTTATCAACAGGCAAGTCATGTTTCACGTGCGCCTCACTTAGCACCTTCATCAGCGCGTTCCGATGTGATTCAGAACTTGTCAGCAGAGATAATAAGGAGATCTTGGCGGGGGTATAGTTCAACTGATCCAATACTTGGTAATCACTGTGGCGGATAAATTTTAAGAACTCCCCAGTCTCTTCTTCTGGCACAACCTTCTTTGCTTCGCCAGCGATCCCAACCTTCCCGGTTTTGCCTTCTACGGCCGTCTTGTCTTGCTTTGGCTCCGAAGGCGCATACACTCTCCCACTTCAGGTCATTCCGCCTACACCGGCGATGTTGGTAACCAACAAAGCAGGCGCCGGATCAACTATTACGGGGTTGGAAACAACTATGTCCGTGTTATACTTCCAAGGCACGGCGTGGGAGTTGTCATACGGGAATGGAGCAGGTGGCCGTGCCGTAATAGTAGTTCTGGCAGGGGTCTGTGTTAGCGACGCGTTTTTACTATAAAATATGACCAGGGGTTTTGGGGCCCGAGGTCCAGTTTGTCCCTGTATCATATTTACCTCATCGCCATGGCGCTTGCAGACTCGTATAGTGTGACTGTCCATAAACCTTTGGAGAGTTTTTCGAAACTCTTGCTGCTTTGTCGATTGGGCATCATCAAAGTCTTCATCCCATTTGTCCTTCACTAACCCTACCTCAAACATAAGGGAGTGAATTCCTTTTAGAGGCATCTGAATGTCCTCAACATTGGACGTATACTCCACATCTTCCCCGATAGCATTGACCCCGGGTCCTTCATGATTAGGCAGAGGGTTTGTTGTCACATTTGGACTTCCTTCTCGGAAGCTTATCCAATCTGCCTGAATCAGGTCCCTTACTTTATATTTCAAAGCCAGACAATTTTCAGTAGAATGGCCTGGTGCACCCGCATGATAATCGCACCGGGCATTAGGGTCATACCCCCTAGGATAAGGTGGCTGTAATGGCCTCAAGGGACAGGGTACTACTAGAGTTTTTTCAATGAGGTGAGGCAAGAGTTCGGTATAGGATATTGGGATGGGATCGAATTGGGGTAGAGCACGGTCATTGTTCCTTCTTTGGATATTTGGCGGTGGGTTGGCTTGTGGTGCTTGGTGTGGTATCTGTGGTGGCGCAGGTGGCCGTACAACGGTTGGTCTGAATTGTGGTGGATTATGGTTTGGAATAGCTGCCACATACGGGTGCGACACGCCGGGATATACTGGTGAAAGGCTAACTGGGGTAGGTGGCCCTGCCAGGTTCCTTCTCTGGTTGTGAGAGACAAAGTTGGTCTCCCCTTCTCTTCTCCTGTTTTCGCCGAGTGTAGGTCTCCTTGCAGCTCCCATCCCAGATGGACTTCGGACTATCCTGCCGGTCCTTAGTCCATTTTCTATCCTTTCTCCAATAGTGACAATATCAGAGAAATGGGACGAGACACTTCCAATCATCTTCTCATAGAAAGGAGTTTGAAGTGTATCTATGAACATAGTGATCACCTCCTTTTCAGATAGAGGTGGGTCAACCTGTGCCGCTACTTCGCGCCACCTTTGGGCGTATTCCTTGAACGTCTCGTTATCTTTCTTAGTCATGTTCTGCAATTGTCCCCTATCCGGGGCCATGTCCAGGTTATATTTGTATTGTTGCATGAACGAGTCTGCTAGGTCTTTCCAGCAGCGTATACGAGAGCGCTCTAGATGATTGTACCATGTCAGGGGAGCCCCAACCAGGCTGTCCTGAAAACAATGAATCAGCAGAGGGTCATTTGACGCATGCGAAGCCATCTTACGGCAGTACATGGTTAGATGATTCTTCGGGCATGTCAACCCTCTGTATTTGTCAAAATCAGGCGTCTTGAATTTAGGAGGTATGACGACATCAGGGATTAGACAAAGTTCAGCAGCAGTGCCTGTCCCAAATCTACTTGTTCCTTCCATCTCCCTTAAACGCCTTTCCAAGAATTCCAACCTCTCTTCTTGGGTAGTAGCCACAGCATTTGGACTGGCAGCAGTATGTTGACTAACCTTCCCGTGTTGCTGGTAGGAATGAAACATGTCAGGGTTTGGTATGAAGGTATCTGGTTTGGCAGTGGTTTGGGGTATATGAATGGTATGAGCAGGCTGTGCTTGGGCGGCTTGTGTATGAGTAGGTGGCACCAGGGTGGCTTGTGCTTGGGCAAGCGGGTTGTTTGATTGATTAGTGTTAGGCTGGGCAGTGATGGGAACTGGGTCTTGGTGGTAAGGTTCTTCCTGGAGTGGTGGAAAATATCCGTGTGGCAAACCATACGGAGGAAAGGGAATAACATTTCCTTCCTCATCCACAAAGGTGTGTTGTTGGGTGTTTGCAGGATTTGGCCTTCTTATGCGAACAACGAGAGGAGGTGCGGTGGTCCTGGGGTCAGATCCTGTAGCCGGATCTTGACCGTGATGGGAGGTGGGTGGTTGTTGCCGGGCGTCTTCAACCCCTGCAGAAGATCCCCCTTCTGTGACTCTCCTTTCCAGGAGCTTGGCCATCTCGGCCATCTGTTCCTTGACCTGGGCGAGCTCAGCCTTCAAATTCTCATTTTCTTGTTCTATGTCAGCCATGAGTTTCTTCCTGAGCCTGGTCCCGTAAGAATGTTTACCCGTAATGTCTTTAGAAAGAAACATAAAAGAAAATTTAGAAAAGATAAGCAAATTAGAGAAAAAATTAAGTGGAACGAGGTTACGCGGGAAGCGATGTTGGAACTTGACGGATCCTTCGACTGTTCCTCAGAACGTCACGTTCAAAAGTACTAAGTAAAGCATTGAATGGAAATTATCATGAGATAGTTGTGAAGACAAAGGAATCCATTATTTCGAAAAGAGTACATTATTGCCATAAAGTGCCAAGTTACAAAGCGGAAAATAAATCAGCCATCCCTAGCTCGGGCAATCATTTCCCTCATTTTACAAATTCGTCCTCTGCAGTAGTCTAAGAACGTGGCAATTTCCCTAGGAGTGTTGACCGGGTTAGCAATTCCTTCCGCTTGTTTGAGCAAAAATGGGAGATCTTCTAGAGCCCCGTTGGCCAGGTACGCCAACTTAGCAAAACGATCCATCCATAAGTGAATGGTTTCGTTTTGTTCAGCTTCTAAGAGGCGTATGGTCTCTTGACAATCTTGCTCAATGTTTACGGTGCGTTGTCGTTCCCCACTTATCTCTTGTTCGCAAGCCTTTTTCATTTCATTGAGCTGTTGTTCCAATTTGTGGACTTGTGTCTGTAGGAGCTCTTTTTGTACCATGATATTCTGCTCATTTTCTTTTGATTGTGCCAGCATATCTTTCAGAAGACGTTTCTCAGCCAGGATGGTATCACTTTGCTTGTTCTTCATTTTTAGTTGAGAATTGGCCGCTTGAAGACATTGGTCTTGTTTTATCATGTAGCTCTCATCAATCTTTCGTTTCTTCCTGATCTCTTCAACAGCTTGCTTGTTCTCCAGGTTCTCCCTTTTCTGGAGGGTGTATTCTTGCTGACATCTCAATAAGTCTTCCTCTAGCTTCTTGTTCCTGGCAGCTAACTCTTCTATTTTGGTCTTTAGCGCCTTGGTTGCTTCATCCTCCGCAACAGGTGAAGGAGCAGGAGGATTTTCCTGGAGACGAGGGGGACTCCTGAAGGGTAATTTAACAATAGAGACCCTATTCAAGATCCACTCATAATATTCTCCTCTGACATCATGGCTTCGGGCCCCCAGCTCTCTTCCCTTTCGGTGGACTTTCTTCCATGCATTCGCTATATCCCGAATAACAAGGACACAGCTTCCTTTCGAGTAATATGAGACGAAAGGAATGAGAGACTCTTCATCAGGTGGTCCAAGCAAAGGATAAGCTAGCTGACGCTTGGCTATGATGGGATTATAGTTGATACATCCTTGCGTACCAATAAGGGGAACATTTGGGTAATTTCCACAGTGATGAACAATTGATTCAACTTCCAACCATTGGGGATACCACCTAACTTTCTCAGCTGTGAGCCCTATGAGGTGATTGGCCCACTCGCGCCCACTTTTCACTGTCAACTGACATAGCTTCAGATCAGAAACCGGACATTCGGCCCTACAAACTTGGTGGAAAACGTGTGATGTGAGCCATACATACAAAACAGGTAGACAACAAACAACCCTTTTTCCACCTTGTGTGTGACAGAAATCCATGGTGCAGTACACATTTGCCAACACAGCCGTGACAGGATTCTCAAGCCTGTGCTTGCGAGCTAGGAATACGGCGATAGCATCATAATCCACATAATTATCAATGTTGGGGAACAACACAACACCATAGATGGTAATAGCTAGAGCATCCATAAAGGCTTCCCAATCTTCCTTTTCTGCCAGGACCTGCATATGTTTCTCGAGAAATTCCCGAGTGAATCCGGGGATCTGATTTCTATTTAGTTGTGCATCCCTTAAGGTGTCAGGACGGATCTTCAGAACACGGGCGATGGAAGCGATAGTCGCATGATGGTCAAGATGACGATAAGGTATCTGTCCTTCCAAAGGCATCCCCAAGATTTGTTCAAATTCTTCAATAGATGGGGCCAACTGAAAGTCTCTAAACGTGAAACATCTGAGAGGTGGGTCATAGAACTGTGCTAAGGCAGTGATCGCCTCAGTTTGCACTTCCACTTCTAACAACTTCAGAATCTTTCCATACTTTCTTGTAAAAGCCATTTTCTGTGTCAGGCTTAATTTTCTCCCCATTGTTTGCAGACTACCCATGTCAATCTTCTTGGCCTTAAGGTGCAATACTTTCCTTAATTCGGTCACATTTGTGTCACAACTATCAGATCTCATGTTAATTTCCATATTGCTCAAAGGTACCCGCTAAATTCCAAACAGCTTCCTGCAAGAGCAATGAGAGGGAGAAAGAAATCAGTTACTGCCATGTTTTGTGAACCACTACTTCTTCATCAATTTATTGGAAAACATTTTCAGTTTGAGAAGTAGCGGTCGGCAAAACTCATGTGAAACTAAAGTCGCACGGGTTATGGATCTTCCCAACTTCATCCACATCTGCTTGAATAGAATTTTGTTTTCATTTTGACGATTGGGAAGGTCTATAACCCAGGACTCATAAGTACACAAAAAGTGAGGGAATTGCTTATTTGTTAAAGGATTACTATTTTTTTTTGAAAAAGAAAAATGATTCACCCTTTGTTTGGAATAAAGTAACCCTCTGAACACGTAAGCAATTCATCAATTTGGATTTAAAGGGAAAGTGAGAATGAGACAAGGTAAAGTCTGCCCTTTTGTGCCTTAAGTCAGGGTTTTCTCTGAAAGTCTTTTCTGGGACCTATAGCTTATCTAACAGTGGATTTCTCACATTGGGTGGCTTCCGCTAGACATCTAGAAGGTCACCAGAGCCAAGATCCTAATCATGACAGGGACGCAAACAGTGAGGAATTCACTAAGTGCGTATATCATAAGAGGTCGAACTCTGGTTGAGGTTCTCACGAATACCGGATAGGAAGTACATCCCATACGATTCCGTTACCAACCCCTCCTAACTTAAGCTTCATTTGGGGCCCGGGTATAGGGCGCCACTCATAAGTGTGTGCAAATAATTGTGAGTGTAGTGTGTGGAAGGGCAGTCCATACCTTATACCTTACCCATTCTGCACAAAGAACAAACACAGAACAAATATACAAAGTCGTCTACCCTAGGGTTCAATGTTTGCGGAAAAGTAACATGGTCTCCTACCCTAGGGTTCAATAAACATGCAAAACATAGACACCGAAACAAATAACAAGACGATTAAAACAAAAACAAACATTCACGTCAGTCAATAGAAAATAAGACAATGGGAAGAAATCCGAGATAACAAAGGCTATATAAAAAGAACATGCGCTTTCAATCAAACTGGCCTGACTCTCTTAAGTAAGTCCCCAGCGGAGTCGCCATCTGTCGCAACCTGGATCGCGACGGCGCGGCGAACGAGAGAGAAAAGATGAAACAGGGAGTCGCCACCAACGTTTTTATCCATAGGAAAAACATTGGGAAAAAATTGAATTCAGTAAAGCACTGGTTAAAAAATGAGATTCAAGTTCGGGAGTCGGTTACGAGTAGGGAAGGTATTAGCACCCTACATCGCCTGTCAAAGACAGTACCAAGACTGAAAGCACGACATAAATAGCCTTAAATAAAACATGGTTTATTCCCTTTTATTTTGAAAAATGATAGAATGGAGGAAAGGACTGTACAGACATAGAAGGCCAAAGCGAGGTTAATGGGACGTTCTTGTCCGAATTAAGCTCGACTTCGATATGAGACAGAGGGGTGAGAGGATGCCATCAAGACGTCGCGTCTAAATTGGACATCCTAGAATAAAAGGATAGGGATAGGAAAGGGATAAGCGGGACGTCTTGTCCTAAGTACCCCTTCCCTATGAAATTATGGCGAGGCTTGGGCACAAAACTATGGGGAAACCAACAAGACGTCACGTCTAAATTGATTTTCACGGAAGTGACTAAAAAAGGGAAGTTTATGAAGGAAATATAAAAAGTAAAGCAGTAAATCAACAACAAAAAAAAAAAGGAAATAAGAAAGATGGGCCCGACAGGAGTTAAAGTCCTGCTCCTACGTATTCTTGAGTTATCAAGAAATCAGGGTTACGTAGTTCTGAATATTGCTATTTTAGAGAGGGATTTGAAAGATGTTGATGGATATCATTAAAGAGGGGAATTCATACAAAGCGAAATTCTTCGCACGTGCACGAATCCTAAGAGGGTTGTGTAGACAGGAGTGCTCCCGTACGACACTGTTTTTTACAAAACTGTTTTTTATTATGTCAACTTATTATGGAAAAGGGTAAAAAATATTAACAGCGTAAACTAAAGGTACGCAGACAACTACAATCAACAAGCAGTAAACTCACAGGAAAGTAAAACAAAAAAAAAAGGGAACTAACAGCAAAAGAACTAAGGAATGGAGTGGAACCGGTGTGACGAGCTATGAACCGACGTGAGAGGTTGAGCACAGTGACGGTGTCGGACTGATTTCGAACCCGTACGCTGGCAGGGACAATGAACCGGAGTTGGACCCGAACTGGAGATCTGAAGGTCGCGACCGGTGTTGTGGGAGGTTGATCCGGAGTGAACGCTGTTGAGCAGTGACAAGGATTGACAACGTATGGGAGTTGGAGTGGAATCAGCTCTGTGGTGACGAGGTACGTTCGGGATACGGACGGTGTGAGAGCAGTGACTTTGTGTTAGTGAGAAAAGAAAACTTCAAACCCTTTTTCGAACTAAGGAGTCCTTTTGTGATGACTAGGGCAAGTCACTGGTTTCAGGTGGGGAGGTCAGTTAAGGATCTTGAAGAATCAGAGAGAATTTCAGAAGAGTTTTCTCGCGTAGAGGGAGAATCTGAAGGCCAACCCCTTGAGCTTCCTTGGTTGGGGCATTTATAGGGCCTTTGAGTCATGGGCTGAGGGTTTTGGGACAACCAGAAATCCCACTCGCCCATCCGTGTAGTGGTGTGCTGCTCTGGCCATTACCATTGGTGGGGAGCAGGGTTTTCAGTGGGATTTTTTTAATTGCCCACTTTCGCCTCCCTGTCTGCCATTTTCCAGGGAGTGCGATTCCAGGTCACCGCGCACAATCTTCCGACCTCACCCCTCCGTTGTCAAATTTGTGACACCGGTTAGCAAAGCCATTGGTTGGACGGAGTCTCCACTGATCCGATGTGGGGCCCTAAGAACTATTGCATGTGTCTTTACACCGGCTGAATCTTTCAATGTAATCACAGGGGCCGGTGTTCTCCTTCCTGGTCCGGATCTACTACCAGCCGGCGTGCCCATTTTGACCTCGGTCAAACCATGAGATCGTCTCACTTAGGCCGGACTCGCCTCGTCTTTTGTTGTCAGATCCGCGACATCGGCCGTTCAAGGTACTCCTGAGGTGAGGACTAACGTTTGGGCGGAGTTGATGTTGGCTAACACCCTGTGGAACGTTGTGTGAAGAGGGCGGAGTGCCACACCGTTTATGGGACGGTGTGTGAAGAGGCGGAGTTCCACACCGTTCATGAGGGCGGAGTGCAAATGAGGGCGGTTGGCGAAGTGTTGAGGACTCATGGGCGGAGTGTTGAGGACTCATGGGCGGAGTGTTAAGGACTCATGGGCGGAGTATTGAGGACTCATGGGCGGAGTGTTAAGATGAGGACTCATGGACGGAGTTGAGGTGCGGTGTTAACTTAGGCCTTGTCCGGTGTTCCCGATTTCAAGGATGAGTCCGGTGTCATAACAATTTGGGCCGGACCAAAAGAGGTGTTCACAATTACATTGAAGTCAGACTCGTGAATTCTTTAAGTCAAGAATATCTCACTTCGGAGTTTCAATCAGGAATTATTTACTCGGGAAAGTCTCTACCCGAAACATTCTCATTCGAAGTCAAAGTCTATATGTCCAGAAGTGTTTCACCCGGAAAATGCTCCACTCGGTGCCATACTACCCGGGAATCAGAAATATCTCACTCGGTATTTATCCCGCTCAGAAATGTCACACTCGGGGACACCTTCTCAGGAGAGTTGCACTCGGGAATCTCCAACCCGAATGAAGACTCGGATTGTAGGACTAAACCGAACTCCGAGTGTGGTTGGAGCAATTAAACCGAGCGCCATCGAAGCATCAGTCGAAAATCTTCACACGGGAACGGTCATTCGGAAATCTTCCTCCTAGAAGGATCAATCTGAGAGCTTCCACTCGGAAGTCTCACTCGGAACTTCCCAGGTAACACTGCCAGAACCAATTTCACTCGGAGTCGATCACTCAGAGTCAAATGCTCACTCAGAATCGGTCACTTAGAATCAAATGCTCACTCTGAATCGGTCACTCAGAATCAAATGTTCACTCGAAGTTGTTCATTCAAAGTCAAGCCTCCACTCAGAATCGCTCACTCAGAGCCGTTTAATTCATAACGCTTGGTCCCAATGTTTGACGATTAACGAGTAATTACTAAGGTAAAAACATAACGTGTATTTTTACAGGTTACACCAACATCTAGACCTCTCGCAGGTTGTATAGCTCATATGAACAACTTAACAGTCCCTCACATAAGCTAGGGGACATGATCCGGTCTAGATACCGGTACCTAAAGTATGACGTCAGAGTGACCTCTTAAAGGAGGATCCGGTGTTACAGGAAGACAGTATCTGTTGTCGCTTTATCCGTTCTCACTCCATCGAATGCTTCATCCGTCCTCGACATAACGGATGCCTCATCCGTTCTTATTTCCACGATATGAATAACCGTTTGCCTCGGGACCATTATGAGATAAGAGTTCCTTATAACTTATCAGCGAAGATACTCTGTATAACGGGATATACCGACCCCAAGGTTATCCGGTCTGGATACTGGTTCGAAGGACAAAAGGCCGACTCAGCCTTCCTAGAAGTCAACCAGTATCCCAGGATAATGGTCCAGTCGGTAGACATGTTGATCCTGTCTCACCTAAAGGGAAGTCATTATAGCCGTCTTAGTGTTCAGCCGGTGTCAAGAATACCAATCCGGTCTGCAACATACTCGGCGAACCTCTCTTACACCAGTCGTCCGAGGTGACATCCGAGACACCGATCGGCTTATCTGCTCTCCTACACCAGTCAAGAATACCGACTACTTCAGTATCACAACGGGAAAGGCTCTCTGCACAGTGGAATATGTCCCTTTCATTCACCGACAGGAGTGGGTACAATCACCAGCGGAATTTATGGAAAAGGTGATTATCCTCCATCCATGTGACAGAAAAGTACACTGATAATTCACCTACCCTCCTGACACACTCTGAATGTTGGCCCACTCAGATTGACTCTTTATACACGTTATCAGAACCAGTGGGCCCACTAACACCCAACGATTCATCTTCCACGCTCAACTATAAATAACATGTGGCAATACATGTCAAAGGTTATGTTGTCCTTACTCTCATTCTCTCGAATATACTACTTTAGTATCACATAGTTCACTTACACTCTTCTAACTTGAGCATCGGAGAATCTTCGCAGGTGACACCACCTGTCGCCCACACCAACGTAAGAGGTCGGTGTGAAGGATCTCCAGGACAACAAGGCCGACCTCCACACGCTAAGAGGCCGAATCAAAGAGACCGGATACACTCAGCCGGTCTTCTATCTCATTCAATCTTTAACTCTTGAGGCCGTCCTGACACCGGACCCTAGACCCCGGTCGGGGACGGATCAGAACCCTTCCCATATCTTAATATGGAAATTGTCATGAGCCTATTACTATCCAAAACCCCTTTTTATTATGTAAAATCAAGAGATTATATTAGGGGTATACGATTGTGGTGTGTTTGGTGGTGTTGATGTTGATCTCATATATTGAGAAAATGTGTATATGCCTAAATCATGTTATGAAAACATGAATGTCTACCACCATTAATGTGATATAATAATTGATAATAAAAAGTAAATGTTGTGGTTATATGACACACCTTGTATGATAATGAAATTGATAAGGGGACAATTGATTGGCAATGGGTTGTGTAAATCAATGAATTTAATATAATGTTGATGATGATTAAAAGTGGATGATGCCATACTATTAAATTATAAATGGTAATGTTGAATGAAAAGGGATGTTGTTGTTGAACATGCCCTTGAATAAGTGGTGATGATTATCATTAATGATTGTGATGCCATTGTGACTAATGCAAGTATTAACTTGTATATTTGAGATGCAATGATGATTTATTAATATATGTTTTGAGATGAGATGCCTTGTTGCTTTTCATGTATGGATTTATGGAAATATGAATGTTGTGCCTTGAGGGGCCTTGTGATTAATTGTATGCCAATGATGACAAAAACTAAATATATAATATACCCCTACGTGAAAGGGTGAGAAATCCTTGTGAGGTTAAGATTTGGCATATGCATGATTGCATTATTGCATTCATGGCATGGCATAGCATTGAATATGTGGTTACAATCACGAGTGTATTGAAATGAGAAAAATCCTGCGGGATTCTATGAGGGGAGTACCCCATGTGTGGCGAGAAACCAATGTGACATGATGAAGATAGTTGCGATCACTAGTATGTGGAAATAATTGGTCTTGCGGGACTATAAAGGGAGTACCCCATGTGTGACGGGAAACCAATATGAATTGATTGATATGTGGTTGCGATCACAATGAAAAATCCTGCAGGATTCTATGAAAAGGGAGTACCCCATGCGTGGTGGGAAACCAATATGAGATTGATTATAAGTGCTTGTGATTACTTGGGATACCATATACGCATGGGTAATTGAAATGGATCCATTGCATATGCATTAAACAGTTTTCATATGCATTAGCCATAGGTGCATGACATTTGAGATGGAGATGACTGAACAGAGATGAGAACCTCTTGAGAGAATGTTAATTAATTAAAGATTTAAATGATTTAATGATAATAATTGTGAATGCCCATAATGATGTAGGGCTATGTGAATGTGTATATGTATATGCTTGTGCTTGTGCTTGACATGAATTATGAATAATGAGGCTTGAATGCCTAAGATAATATCTTGATGATGGTTTAATGATGAATTGATGATTAATAGCAAAGCACACATATTGGTTGAATGCATATACATATAATCACAACGTATTTATATTCGTCATTTTGAATGTATAATTCACTCTCCCATGTTGTCTCCTTTTTAGCATTGTGGTGCAGGTTTGCTATGGGATAAGAGTATATTTTTGAGTTAAAGCTTTGGAGAAGGTAAATAGTTGTAACGGAATGCCTTGGTCGGCAGCATTTATTAAATATGATGTAATGATTGATTTGGGTATATTGAGGTTGATAAATAGCGATTTATAAATATGTTTATATCAATGAATGTTGA
Source organism: Clitoria ternatea (assembly GCA_037962975.1). Lineage (NCBI taxonomy): Eukaryota > Viridiplantae > Streptophyta > Magnoliopsida > Fabales > Fabaceae > Clitoria > Clitoria ternatea. The sequence continues at coordinate 152,541,195 of CM075673.1, forward strand.
AGATGGTGATTTTTAAAATGATATCAATTGATGATGTATGATTATGATTTATGTGCGTAGTCGGTCACGGCCTAACAGGCTTATATTATGTAATTGCATGATTGCTTGAGCCTTTTCTCATATCTTCACATATGGGACTAGGCATGTGCCCTATATACATATTTTTCTTCCGCTGTAAACTCCAATGTTTTTGTATACACGTATGGGTAGCATATCTTACGATCCAGTTTATAAATTATTAAATCTCACTCTTTGGTTTTCTATGGTTCGGGTCTTGATGTAATCGTTGTGGTGTTTTGAAAGTATTTTAAACGCAAAAATTTACTCGTATTTTTATTAATTATTATCTTGATTACATTGGGATTCAGGTCCAAAAAATCGGGGTGTGACACCTGGACACAACGTTTCCATACTAGAGCGATCGAAACCCACCAACTCCCCCATAGTATATCATAGGGTACTAAGGACTTTCAAGTCCTACTCAACATGGATCCATCTCATATCATCATATCATAACGGGACTTGGCACTTCCACAATCATAGTTATATTCTGTCATTTAGTCAAAGTACACCAGGCTTGCATCGGAGATTGAACGTGAATTTCCTCCAGTGTACCCAGGGTGTATGCCTTAGTTTCCACAAGATCATATGCACATGATGCATGTATCATACACTTCTTTTTTCTTACTCATTATATTCGTCATTGGTAGGTTCCCCTCAATAACCGCTTTTATTCTTAACATTGGGTTTATTTTATATCGTCCTTTAAACCTCTTTTAATTATCCTTTAAAGAGAAATGGGTCTAGTTAGGAAAATATCCTAAGTCACATGTGGTATAATTTTGGACAATAATGGGTAAGACTATTCTAAGGATCTAGGTTGTTCTGACTGTGTAGGTGTATACATAGTTCCTACTGGTTGTTGGTTGGCTGTTTAATTCATTTATCAACATTACCCTTTGTTGGTACTATTATTATTCTTTGTTGTTGATCCTAATATATTCCCTCTGACAATTAAGAATGAAAGAAGAGTTGAGTATACATATTCATTATTTCTTGGGGTACTAACTTGCGTCTTAGCACATTATTATGTTTGAATATGTATTTCAGGTTAAATAATTTTGATAATGACAAAAGCAATTAAAGAATCAAAGCAAAAGGCTCAAGTTACCATGAAAACAGAGAAAACAGCATCAGACCTGCAAAAATGCGCATACTAATCGATTACAACATCCAACATAATCAATTACAGAAGTTCTGACTATAACATAATAGATTAGATATTCACATCTAATCGATTACCTAAGTTCTGTTTGTCACCTAATCGATTGCATCAATGGAAATAATCGATTACCAAGTTGGGAATTTGAATTAAGAGCATCAGGTAGATCTCCTAATCGATTACAATGTTGCCACAATCGATTACCAAAGTTCTATAATGTTACTAATCGATTAAACTACAAGAACTAATCGATTACAAAGCTTCTGTTTGTTACATAATCAATTGCACATAAGCTACAATCGATTACCATGCTGCGTGACACAATAAAATGCATCAGGTGCTACTCACAATCGATTATAAGTCATTGCATAATCGATTAGCAATGTTTTGTTTCTTATCTAATCGACTACATGGGACAGTCTAATCGATTAAGAAGCGAATTACACTATAAAATTCAAAGTGTAATCGATTATAGCTCAAGGCCTAATCGATTACGATCGTGCCATAAATTGGGGAAAAGTGTTTTTAAGTGGGAAACCAGCTCACTTCTCCATTCTAACTCGAATGCCCATGCTGTGTAACGGCTCTAAAGACTTTAGGGCACCTTTCCAAGGCCTATAAATGCAAGACTCCTTCAAGCTACTAAAAGCATCCAAATCCATCAAAGGGAAATCAAATCTTGAGTCTTGTGAGTTCTATTTCTTTGTGTAGTTTCAAGTTCTGAAACTTAGAGCTTATATTTGTAAATCCTCTCTTGTGAGAGTTTAGAAATTGTGAGAGCTTTCATTTGTTTATCTACTCTTTTAAGAGAGTTTATTGATTGTAAAACCAAACACCAAAACTTCAAGGTTATTCACTCTAGGATTGAGTGGTCACAAAGGTTGGGGTTCAACCTTTAGGTATTGAGAGTTTGAAAGATTGGGTGGGTTACCCTTGTGCTAGTGAGGATTGAGTTCTTGAGTGTGGGACACTAGGAAGCTGCAATTGCTCATAGCTTGTATCTCTAAACTTCAATAGTGGAAATCCTTCAAGTGGGTTGCTTGAAGGTGAGACGTACACCGGGTTGGTGGAACTCGTGAAATTGGTTTGCAAGCTTTTCTTCCTTACTCTCTTGCATTTACTTATTGTACTTGATTGATTTGCTTGTGATATTATTGCTTGAACTTGAGTAACTAGGCTAAGTTAAAGTGTTGCATACCAAGTGTTTGATAAATTGCCTTAGCAACATTTGCACACTTTCTCATATTGATTTTTGCTCTATACTTACTATTTCTTACATACAAGCATACTTAGTGAAAAAGAAATCAATTTCAAAGGCATTCCAACGAAAAGTTTTAAAACTCAATTCACCCCCCTCTTGAGTATTGAGGCCACTTGAACAACAATTATCATCTCATCGGATCCATTCTGTCATCATACCATTTTCATATCATATCAGGATCCCTACTGAGACATATTCTCATTTTTATTCTTTATATCATGATTTATCAATGCATCTCAACATGATTCATCCATTTCATCACACGTTCCATCAGGCTCATAAGCACATAGAGACATGTAGTCCAGTCATCACATGACTACCAACAAATAGGTTCATATCTTTTAATCAATCATACATAAACAATCAACCATGCATAATCCTTCTAACGTCATATTTGTCAAACATACACACAGTAGCTTATCTAGTCGATATACTCTTCATAATAGATGCATATAATTCAATTAGTATATACACATAAATATACAACTTCACAGAATTCAGTTACATACACATAACTATCCAAACAACATGTTTGTTAAGTACATAAACAATAGTTTCTCTAGTCGGTATAATTTTTTATAATATAACTAAAGTATGTTCTATTCGACATGAGTTGGTTAACCTATAAAATGGTTTTCTAGTCACCTTATTAATATATATTCCTTTCCTTTTAAATCTTGATTATCTGGTCATAATTAACTTTTAATTCACTAATAGTTATCAGGTTATATGTACACATATAATAGATATTCATAAAATTCTCAAAATATAATTTGGTTATAGAATTTCATGGGTTGGATTAATTTTATTGTTACTTAACTAAATATTATTATCATTACTTTACGGACCCCTAGGTGTCTATGTGTTCCATATCTCAAAATATTTGTCCTCAAGTTGTTAGGTCTCACCTATTTTTGGGACTATTGTAAAATACTTTTATCTTATTTACGAAATACAATGACCATATCTTGGTTTAATAGCGTCTGTTATAAAGAGTAAATAATGTATTTCTACTTTATAATTAATAAGTAAATGGAAGTAATTTAAATGGTGTTCATTTAATTTGAGAAGTAAAAGAATACTTGACCATTTCCCTTATCAGTATGCTTTCTTTGAATTAAACTCATGGAATTTGGGGATAAATTTGCATTTGACACTTAAGGAATATGGGTTTTTCTTAACGAGGTTGGTCGTTATCCCAATAAAAATTATAATAATAATAATAGTAATAGTTATATTAACATCGATAATGATAATAATAATATAATAATAATAAGAGTAGTAATTTGTAATTTAATAATTTCTTACACAAAAGAGCGAGGTGGCAGAGCCGACCATTATATTGACAATATAGATAAATAGCAATTAAATAAAAGAAAAGAATACTAAATAAGGCGGTAGAGCTGACCATTATAATATAGATAAATAGTAATGAAATAAAAGAAAAAATTAATGCAGATAATAAGGCGACAGAATTGACCATTATATTCAATAATATAAATAGACAAGAATTAAATAAAAGAAGAAAATGTTAAGAGCGGCGACAAATATAAGACCCTTGGTTAACTAGGACAATCTCTTCCAGTAGATTATCATAGTCAACTGAGAGGTTACAAGTTTTGGAAAAATGTAGAAGTTTTTTTTGTACAAGAAAACTTGGTAGACAGATACATCCCATATACAACACATGGTCGTAAACAGTAACTGTACATACTAAAAGTAAAAGGGGCACACAGGTTCCCATAAAAAACAAATCATTTATATGAATCACCCACGGTCCAAGCAGATTCTGGTTGACCCTCAATATGGAGTCTGTGTTGATCTCGCGTGTATGGTCCAATCCAAAGTCTGGAAAAACAACGTAAGGGTAAGTCTCTGCTTCCACAACAATCAGAGAGTCATCATCAATGACAGCCCTCTCATACCATCCACATAGGCTCGTATACAACATTCTTTTCTCTTATTAGGTTCCCTAATTAGTTCATTCTAGGTTGGCTATCCTAACTCATTCTCATCAATCGTCCCTAAATAATCCTCTACTTTCCCTCTTACCTCTAATTACTTCACACAGACATAAATTATCAATCACAATCAAACACTATTTCACATGGATAATGTAATGCAATGCATGGGTTTTATTAAATTCAATCTTTCCTTTAGCTATTATGATACATATGGGCCAAACTCTCATCACCATATCATATCAGAATCCGTCCTACCCAGGCTTCCCTTGGAAACAATATTTTCGCACTAGAGCAATTAGAGCCCACCAAGTCCCCACATCATAACATAGGGTAAAGATGGACTCACAGTCCCAATGTCATGGATCCAACTCATATCATCATAATGAGGCTTGACTCTTCACGACCCTAGGATACTAGCTTGAGTTAAAGCGTACCAGGATTGCATGGTTTTTCCCGGCGTTGGGCGCTACTGCCAAGCCATTAGGGTTCCCCTCCTGTTACACTCCCAAGATCCAACCTTAGGGATCGAACCCTTATATCCTTCAGTGTACCCCTCATTGTATGCTCTAGTCCACAACAAACCATATGCACATGATGCATGTAAAATACATTCTCTTTTATCAATTCATTGGTTATCGGTAGGGTCCTCTTAATGACTCAATTTCATTCTTAACATCAGGTTGGCCTCATAAAATTCTTATTAAATATTTTTTTATTTAATACTCTTTTCGTATTTACTCAATCACAAGACACCTTACCCGATACTTAGGAATGAAATGAGTTCTAATTATCCACAAAACCTCGGGGTAATATTGGCACCGTAATGCCCATCATCACATTGGATCTGATTTCAATCTCATCATATCATTTTTCACACATCAGTCGCCTCAAGATCCCTACTAAGACATTTTCTCATTTTTACTCATTTCCATCTCGATTTATCCATATATTTTGACATAATTCATTCAATGCATCATGCACATTCCATCTATTTATATATTTTATCACGTTCATCTCATTAATCATACATTTTATTACATAACATCCATCATGCTAATAGGAACTTGTAATTCGACACATAAACATAATTTCAATCAATCTACCAACCCAATCACAATATATAGATTCATATAATTCAATCAATCACACATATATATCATACAACATCTATCATGTATATCATCACATATACTCAACATATAATTCACACTTTTCGTCCACATACACAATTGCATTATGGTCACCACGCACAACATTCATTATATAACTATCATTATATATATTATCCCCTAGTAGGGGGATCATGTATTGTAATACAAGCACATTCATGAGCAGGGCTTTGTAAGTGACTGTGTGTAAGTATTTATTTTATGAACATATATACTAACTTTGTTATCTTGATTACCTCCTTGGCTATCTGTCCCTATTGATAGCAATTAGTACCCCTAATATACCTTTTTATATTCATTATTCTTTTCTATACATTCTTATCTAATTATTAAATATACCACCCCAACAAATTATTTAGTCATTTATCTTTTCAATACTGTTATGTAATCATACTTATTCTAAGGGGATACCTACCACCGGTTTAAATTATCCTAAGTTTATTTGTATACTGAGTAGATTGACATCATTTTTACTGGACTTTACTGATGAATAAATATTTCCCCCTTTCATTTAATTCTTTATTTTTTTACAACTTTCTTCTTAATTCACTAAATTTTATTATACTTGTTTTAATTACTGCTACTTATGGTATCAACTTCTACTTCTCGTTGAAGTCCAATATTTCTAATATGGGCTCATTTGTTTAAACTTATTTTAAAAGATAAATGCTTTTTTAATTAAAAAAACACTTATTTTAAATTTTGATGTGTTTGTTTAAAGTTTCAAATATAAGCAGAAGCTGAAAATAAACTGATTTTAGCTTATTATAAGAAGCAACTCTAATCTGCTTATTAAAAAAATGATTATAAAGAAAGCATTTTTTTGAAAAGCACTTAAAAATAAGCTTAAACAAACGGACCCTATATGTGGTTTAATTCTCTTTGACTCATATACACCGACTCATCCATCTTAATCTTTGGTTAAACCTTGTCAACAAAATATATTATGTATTATCCTTAACTCGACTACTGTTATTAAACATACCTCCCAGGCAATTTGTACTAAATGTATTTCTTTATCTCTTAGCTCCCAGTACTTGGTATCAAATTACACCTATATCTTTCATATATTAAATTTCTTAGAGGTGTCCAAACTCCCATCTCCAACGTGCCACTAGCATTATTAGGTAAGTTATCATAATTCCATTCATTCATTTACTAACTAGATTAGTGTTACCCTTAAGTAGTTACCAAGATTTTGTTAGATTTAACTTAATTATTTCTAGTACAATTTCTCTTCTAGTGTCTCATTCTTAGTACTTTCCTAGCCCATTACCTTTCCTTTAGTCCGTATTAATTGATATGCTATGTGACATTCTTATCTTTTCCTTTCTCTAATGCTAACGCCACACTCATATATGTGGATTCTAATTCTTTCATTTTATAGTTTATTTCATGTAGCTCATTTAAAACCTTTTCATAAAAATGTCATTTTCCCTATTATTTATTTAAAATTTGCTACCTCTATAGTTTTTAAAATATTAACTCCTAGATTAAAACTTTTAATTCTTTTCTTTAATATCTACTTCTTCCTTGTTAACGTCATTCATATGTATATATAGGCCTATTTTAACTCCTTCGTTTCATAGTTGATTCTAAAAGCTTCCTTATATTATTTAAAAAATGCTATTTTTCTAACATTTTGTAAAAGCACATTATTTTCCTATTTGTCAAAATTACCCTTTCCTAAATTAAACTTTTAGTTCATTTCCTTATCAATTACTTCTCTCTTTCTTTACCCTTTAATATGATACCGCTATTCTCTACTAATTAAAGCCCTTTTTTCTTTTAGTACCAAAAATGTTATTTTTGATCTAATACTTTTCTTAATAATTATTCTTTTAAAAAGACTTCATTATGTTCAAATATATGATTTTTAGAAAAATTACTACACTTGACCCTTTTAATTATATATATGCTTCCTTTATTATTACATTTCCTTCGATTACAAAACTTTCATAATGTTTTCTTCAAATGATTGAGAATGTCGTAACGTCTCTATATAAAGTGTAATGACACTTAAATCGAAAAATATTTTCTTATATGTAATTTGGCCTAATTTTTTGCTCATAAAATACTAGTCGGTAATTTAATCTAGTCTAGTGAGGCTTACCGGACAATTAGTAGAAATTACATAAAATCACAGAAGAAAATTCATAATATTACAACCACATCAAATATTTTAACCGTGCCCACAACATATCTTAACTTTCAGCGTTTTCGTGTAATAGCTTAACTCAGATGAATTTTTAACGGAATACTCAAATTTTGATATGCTTTTTATGAAGGTCATTGGAACGCATCAAGTAATGAAAATATAAATAAAATCACAACGGCGTCAAAAATCGCGTAATTCCTAATTTAACTGTTGGATCGTTGCGAAAATCGAAGGGGTCGTCCCCGAACACTAAAGACACGATACTGGACAGTTTATAGCAATTAAAAACGAAGTGAGACCCCCTTTACCTCAAGGTGAGCTCACGATTTTGGTGAGGAAAAAGGAACCATATGTCATAAAAATTTTCGATAGTAACTGAACTCGCCTTTATAACTCCCTATCACTCCCGGGTCGATTAAAACTAAAATGTAAAGTTTCCAAACCATTAAAGGGGATCATAGCCAGCAGCAAGAAAACCACAACAACTATGTATTTGTTTAATTAAAAAAGACTAGTTACCGATGACTTGTCATTCACTCCGAATCCTTCGTTGTTTTGTTACCGACTACCACCGACCGCTCCACCAAACCTAGGAACAAGCCATGCAATCCCAAACATCCAAGGAAAGCCATGGCTTTGGGACCCAAGAAAAGAAAAAAATGATCAAGAAGCATGCGTGGTTGCTGGAAAATTTAAGGAGAAGAGAGGAGTAAGAGTTTAAGTTTAAAAACCTCACCTTTATGGGCCAAGAGAAGCCATGGCCAAGGAGGTGAGATCAAGGGGACCAAGTTACTGAAAATAGAGGCTTTTGAGTGGTAATTAAAGGTGTAAGATGAAGAAAGGGAGGTGGGGTTGTTTCTGTTTCTATTTTTCTTTTCTTTGTAAGGTTGGAAATTTTTTTATGAAGTGTTTAAGAGGAGAAGAGTTTGTATGAGGAGCACGGGAGCAAGGCAAGTGTATGGCTGTTCTAAAGAGGATTAACATGAGATGAAGGAGAAGAAAGGGAGAGCTAATTCTACTTTTGGGAAACTAGAAGAATTTTTGAAGTGTTTGGAAGGAGAAAAATTTACATGCTACCCTTGGAGGCTGAGGGAGCTCACGACTGCATAGATGAAGGGATGGAGAAATTAAGGCTTAGGCATACTCACCAAGTGTCTCCTTCAGCAATTAGAGTGTAGGAGAAGGAGTTTGGGAGAGTGGAACAAGTGTCCCATGGGTGGGGAAGGCAATTAGACCACTTTTGCATGAGGTTGATGTGGCACAACCAGGGGTAGCGACTTGTCTCATATTTTTGAAAGGGTTACGATGTAAATTTGGAAAAACATAAAAATAAGAGTTGTATATTTATGTCTCCTCTTTAAAACAAGGTATGGTACATAAAAATACGACATCGAACGAGGGAGATATGCCCCAAATACGAAAACTATTCCAGGTTGTAACGGAAAATAAGTTTATGAACAAAATAAATCTTCTGGAACAAATGGGTAGGGAATTTGCTTTCACTCCCTTCATCAAAATTGTAGAGAAATGAGTCTAGAAAATTTTAGCGAAAGAATTATTCAATTTCATGGTAATACGAGTAAGAAAAGTGGAAATTACTAAACATAGTGCAAGCTATAATAGTGAACAAGTGGGCAGTGTAGTAGTGGTAGTAGTAGCGGCAGTGTAGTAGTAGTAGGAGGAGTAGTAGTAATAGTATTTTGAAAGTCCATGGCATTTGATCATTCGCATTGAGAGATTAGTAATATATATGTGGTATATGTATAGGTGTTAGGAGAATTTTGGTGATGTTTGATATTGAAATGATGAATTGATGATTGATATGTATTTAGTGATGTATAAAATTGAATTGATGATTGAGATATGATTTTTAGCTTATGTGTCATTGTGCTGTGGTAGTAATATTTTAAATTACTTGACCGAATGAGTACGTTTATATGTAATATTATTATTTACTACTTTGAATGGTACTCACCCATCAAGTTTTAATTTAATGGGTTTCCAGGGTGATGATGCCGCTTGGTGAGCTTTGAGGTAGGAGCAATGCAATGTCAAAGATGGATTTAGTATTCAACTATATTGTTATGGTGTTTGTTTTGATTGATATATGAAATTTTTGTACAGCTCTCTGATTGGCTTAATTTGGAAAACACATATATGTAATGCCAAAAGTTGAGTTTTATTTAATATATTAAGTTTTGGTATAGCCCTTTAATTGGCCTGGCAGTTATGCGTTTGTAGTGCCAAATGATGATCTTGATATTTGGTGTGTAGTTCTATTAAAGATATGTGTGTGTATGTGACATTTGAGGTCTATGATGCAAATCTTTGGTTGACCTAAGCATGACAAGTATTTATATATGTGAGGTTTGATGCAATATCTTGAGTATACGTGATGATACCTGAAATATAAATGTGTGATTGATAGTAGATAGGTAGCTGATACCTCACTAGAGGTTTAGACTATGATTTGGAATGGTATTATGTTAGGGATTGGATCCCTCGTATGTCCAGGGATTGTTTGGTCTAGAATTGTTTGAATTGAAGTAATTGTGTTATGTAGGTGATGCCCCGAGGTTGGTATTCCTTGATTCCCAACTCATCTTCATATATAGGAAAGGAATGATACCCTATCTATTATTAAGGACCTGTAGCTTGGGTAGGTCCATTCTTAAGCCTGTTAGGGCTTGTAGTTTATGTCTTCTGCCATGTGTGTATTATTAAGTCGCATGTCACTTAGGTTCTTACGGTTAGTTCGTCGGGGTTGTTTTGTTTGACATGAAAAATTTCCTCTAATTTTAGTAAACCCTAGGGATTAATTCTAAGAATATAGGTGGCGGGATGCCATAAGTGGTATTAGAGCGGTTTCGCTATATTAGGGCAAAAGGCATGATGTTGTGTGAATTATGTGGTATCATGTAATACTATGTAAGTTATTATGTGGTATATAGTTATATGACCTTTTCAGGGACTTATGGTATTGCATTCCACTTTGCAAGCTTCACCGGTACAATTACCTTATTTAAAAGTTAACGGTATGCTGTTTTCTTAATGCTAATAATGCATTAAACCTTAGATACTTATTTATGTATCTAGGTTAAGTGATGGCAGGTCATAGGCAAAGTAATGATCCTATGGCTGATGCACTAGTCTAGTTGGTTGGTGTACTTGATAGGCAAGGCTGAGGTGCTGATGGTCTTGGTCGTTTCTGGAAATGGAAGCCATCCACCTTTAAGGGAGGATATAACCCCGAAAGTGCTTACCTATAGATTACAAAGATGGAACACGTATTTCGATCTTTTGAGTGCATTGAGGCACAAAAGGTAGAGTATGTCACTTATCAATTAATTAAGGAAGCCAAAACTTGGTGGCTTTAGGCTAGGCAGTGTATGATAAACCTTGGGAGACAACTAAATTAGATGAATTTTAAGGAGTATTTCTTGAAGGAATTATTCCTGGCGAATATTAGAATCTGGAAGGAGCTTGAGTTTATGGAGTTAAGGTAAGGCACCATGTCTATTGACGACTATACTGCCAAGTTTAATGAGTTGAGCCTGTTCTACACTGTGTTTCAAGATGAGGGTACTGAATATTCAAGGTGTGTGAAGTATGAGAACAGACTTTGATCTGGGTTAAAAGAAGCTATAAGATCCTTGAGGAGGATCATATGTCCCGTAATTTCCCCACTTTGGTGAATAAGTGTAGGATCCTTAAAGAGGATTAGAGCCTTAATCTGGAAAGTTCAAGAAACGAACTCAATCGGGTTTGAACCATTATTGTGAAGGATCCTCATTGTCCAGCGGCCATAGTGGTGGCCAATTTCAAGGGAAGTGTTTCCATTGTGGTGGTGGCCATATGGCCAAGTATTGTAATAAGAGAGTTAAGGTGATTTGTCATGAATGTGGGCAGAAAGGTCATATCTGCTTTGATTATCCTTAAAACAATCAACCTGTCTGTTATCAGTGTGGTGAAAGGGGTCATTATCGCTCAAGTTGCCCTCAAAACAATTGGACCAATGTTCCTGGTGGTCGTGTGAACAATTCTAATGTTGTTGGTCACAGTGGCAGTGGTAACTGCGATGGTCATTGTGAACACCTATTTCGGTCCGGTCAATTTTCACCAAAAATGGGAAATTTTAGATTGATATCCACAAGTGAAAAATTCTTTTTAAAAAATAAAAAATAAAAAAAATCTGACTCGGAAATGATCATTTCCGAGTGCAAGGACTCGGAATGATCATTTCCGAGTAAGGGACATCCGAGTGGGACATGGCCGAGTGGTATGTCTCCAGGTGGGCATTTTCCAATTGGGCCTCATTGTGGGAAGCATTTCCAAATGAAGAAAAGGCTTCAAGAAAAGGCTCGGAGAAAGACATTCCGAGCAAAGAGACACCTCGGTTTTATGGATCAGCTTTCACTTTGAGGCTGTTTTGAAGCTGTTCCGAGTGAAAACAAGGCCAGCTCCGAGTAAATATATCAGAGGGATTGGTTGACGAGTGTAACCATTCCAAAGTCTGACTCCTAAATGAGCAAATCCAAAGAGGTGATTGACAATTGAAGCTGTTCCGAGTGAGTAAGGTCAGTTTCCGAGCGAATGCATCTGAAGGGTTGATTGTCGACTGAAACCTTTCTGATTGAAAACAAATCCGACTCCTGAATGAGAAAATCCGAAGAGGTGACTGACAATTGAAGCTGTTCCGAGTGAGTAAGGTCGGTTTCCGAGCGAATGCATATGAAGGATTGATTGACGAAAGGAGCCATTTCTGATTGAAGCTGTTCCGAGTGAAAACAAGGCCGGCTCCGACTGAATATATCTGAGGGATTGGTGGATGAGTGGAACCTTTCCAAAGTCCAATTCCCGAGTAAGTAAATGCATCCGAGGGTTTGAATGACGATTGAAATGAGGGCCGGGTCCGAGTGGATGCACCCGAAGAATTGTTGGAGCTGAAGTTCCAAGTTCTGAGTGGAAAATAAGGCTGACTCCCGAGCAAGTGCATCCAAACTGTTGTTGACGAGTAAAACCATTCCGATTGAAATGAAGGATCGGTCTCCGAGTGAATGCACCGAGTGGTCAGATTGTACATCCTGAGCTGAGTTCAAAGATCCATTCTGATTGAAGAAACAAGGACGACTCCTGATTGTATATCCGAGTGGGTTGATGCACATATGGGACAAATCTGAGTGAAGACCAAGCTTGATGAATGAGCCTGATTGAATTGTTCCTGAACCATGTATCCGACCAAGGTTTTTCTGAGTAATCTAATCCCAGTCATGTGTTTTCGAGTGAAACTTACTCCACGATTGAATCAATTTTAAGTCAATGGCCAGGGATATGTCCGAGTGGAACATTTTAAGAGGTTCCGAGTGAATCATTTGAGCTGGTTCCGAGCCAATCTTCAGTCAGCACCGAGTCACTCTCTTCAGTCAGCACTGAGCCAATCTTCAGTCAGCACCGAGTCACTCTCTTCAGTCAGCACTGAGTCACTCTCTTCAATCAGCACCGAGTCACTCTCTTCAGTCAGCACCGAGCCAATCTTAAGTCAGCACCGAGCCAATCTTCAGTCAACACCGAGTCACTCTCTTCAGTCAGCACCGAGCCAATCTTCAGTCAGCACCGAGTCACTTCCTTTAACCATTTCTGAGCCACCTTTCAGCCATTTCCGAGCCACCCTTCAGCCATTTTCGAGCCACTTTTCAGCCATTTTCGAGCCATCTTTTAGCGGTTCCGAGCCACTCTTCAGGCGGTTCCGAGTCCTCTTCAGTCAGTTCTGAGTCACTTTTCACTCGGTTCCGATTGAGTGTTCCAGTCAGAAATGCTTTGCTTGTCCACTCAATCCAATTGCACACCATTGCACACGGACTCTCCTCACAGCAACTCAACGCCGACCAGCAAAGAACCACCGAGCAAGCTTTCACTCGGGCAACACTTTTCCACTCGAATTATTTCCCACTGTGGGTGGGTACCGACTGATCCACTAAATCCGATCCATATTTCCACCGAATGCCCATGCTGACTTGGATTTCCATTATCCAAGTGGATCTATGACATATGAGGGGGTGGCTGACAACAAGACAATAAGCTAGCCGCCGCTCCCTATAGTTGTCACCATCCAAGCTGTTTCTCCACACCATCCAGGCTGTATCCAAGTTGCTTTGTTGATTTAGTAGGGCGGCTGACAAGAAAAAATAATAAGAAAACCCACTAGCCACCGTTCCCCATTTCTATAAAGAGAGATCCTGGAGAAGCCTTCAAAAAAAAAGGGACGGGGAGGGAAGCATGAGAGAGAAGAAACAGAGCTTTTAAAAAAAACACACAGCTCCCTCTCCACCTCACCGTACGTCCCTCTCTTCCTCTCTCCACTGTCCCTCTTCCCTTTTCCACCCGACAGCCTCTTCTCCTTCCAACCGTCTCTCTCCTTCTCCCTCAAGTCCTACCCAACCGTCCTTCTCCTCTCCCAACCGTCCTCCTCAAATCCACATCAACCGTCCTTCTCCTCTCTCCTCACCCACACCGTCCTTCTCCTCACCCACACCGTCCTTTCCTCAAACCAATACCAAGCTCCTCCTAAATCCTCACCACACCATCCAGCCCCATAATTCAATGGAAGCTCCAATTCCAGCGCTCTTTCTCTCTCTCTCGTCACACTGGTCCCAATCTGTCCCTCATTTTTTAATGCTTGTATTATTTGTTTTTTTTTATTAAAATTAATTGCTGTTGAATGGAACTCTTTCTTTTCCAATAAGTAATTAATTTTCATTGATCGGATTAATCCCTCCTCAAAAATCTGTTCTTCATTACCAGTATTTGTTATTATTTATTTTTCTGTCAAAATTAATTAATTGTTAATTGATGAATCCATTTCCTTCTTAATTATTAATTAATTTTTAATAATTGAATTAATCCCCACCAAGATTCATATTAAATATTAACAAGAATAAGTGCTTCATACATTTTATTTATTTTCTTAAAAAGGCGGAGTGAGATTAATTTGGACGAGACGTCCTGTTAATCTCATTTTTTCTTGAAAAAAAGGTGGAGCGAGTTTAATTTGGACGAGACGTCGTGTTAATCTCATGTAAAAATTCCGTGTTTATTTTTGTTTGTATATTTTGTCATTTCATGTACTTTCTTTTCATGAAGAAGTTAAAATAATTTTTGGGTTAATTATAATGCGCGCTATCATATTGAGGTAACCGTTTTTTTTAACGGACAGTTGTGAGGTGCTAATACCTTCCTCACCTGTAATTAGACTCCCGAATTTGGAATTTCATTTTTTGACCAATGCTTTAACAAAAGGTTTTCCTGGTATTTTATCTTAAAAAATATTGGTGGCGACTCCCTGTTTTTCTTTTCGAACCAAAATCATTTTGAGGGTCGGTCGTGCCGCCGCGATCCCGGTCGCGACAGATGGCGACTCTACTGGGGATCTAGAGAGTCAAGCCAGTCGATTTGATAGAGTATGTTTTAATTAGCATATTAATTATTTGACTTCTTCCTTTATTTGATTTTTCTTTGGTTTCTGTTTTATTTGTATTCTATCATTTATGTTCTGTAAATATTTGTGAGATTGTTGAACCCTAGGGTAGACAACTTTATTTGTTGCTTTGTGTTTTTTCTATGTGCAGAATGGGGTAAGGTAAAAGGTATTGAATGCCCTTCCACACACTACACTCATAATTACTTGCACACACCTATGAGTGGCGCCCTATACCCGGGCCCCAAATGAAGCTTAAGTTAGGAGAGGTTGGTAACAGAATCGTATGGGATGTACTTCCTATCCGGTATTCGTGAGAACCTCAACCAGAATTCGACCTCTCATGATATACGCACCTAGTGGATTCCCCACTGTTTGCGTCCCTGTCATGGGGAGGATCTTGGCTCTGGTGACCTTCTAGATGTCTAGTATAAGCCACCCGGTGTGGAGAGTCACTTTTAGACAAGCCATAGGGCCTAGAAAAGACTTTCAACAAAACCCGACCTAGGCCACAAAAGGGCAAACTTTACTTTGCCTTACGTCATTGTCGCTTTCCCTTTTATCCAAAAAAAATGAATTATCTACCACCCGCAGGTTTGCTTAATTTTTGAAATAATGACTCATTTTGGAACACACAGTATTCTTCGGGTGAATAGATAATCCTTTTTTGGTCATGTACCTCTGAGTCCTGAGTCATGGATTTTCCTAATCGTCAAAAAAAAATCAAGAAAAAAATATAACTTTATTTCCGCTCCAACAGGGGCGTCGATGACGATTAGGAAACTTATGACTATTACGACTTGGATCCTTGGTAATCGCTGTTTCCCCAAGAAAAATTGCTTTATGTTAAATCAATGGGGAAGTACCGGTTCCAAAACATGACAACAACTAATTTCTTTTCCTTATCCTTATTTTCGTGGGAGGCTATTCAAAACTTAACGAATACCCTTTGAGTATCTATGGAAGTTAACATGGGATTGAACTCAAGAAATGATGGTTGTGGTCGCCTGAATAAAATGTTTGAGCTTAAGGCTCCCACCTCAGAATGAAGGATTTCTTCTGTCTTCACAACTATCCCGTATTAATTTCCATGTTTACCGAACTTAGTACTTTTGAACGATACGTTCTAAGGAACGGTTAAAGGATGCTCGTCAAGGCCTGTGATTGCTTCCCACGACATTCTTCTTCCTCTTGTTTCCACCTGATACTTTTTGTTTTTCTTCAAAGACACCGAAAGACGCCCTTACTAGACTTTCAAAAGAGACTCATGGCTGAAAGAGAGCAAGAAATTGAAAACCTCAGGAGTGAAGTTAACCAGCTAAAGGAGCAAGTGGCAGAGATGACCAGACTTTTAGAAAAGAAGATCATAGAGGGGGAACCCTCCGCGGGTGTCAAGAATGACCAACATTTACCAACCACACCACTCCATCCTCCTGGATTGACAAAAACGCAAATTCCCTCTTCCATGACACCTCTCATTACTATCAACAGGACCGACCCCATCATTGATCCTCAGCCGACCTATGGCATGTCTTATGCACCACAACATGCCTTCATGGGCTCAAACAACAACCTGCCCTATGCAATACCCTCAGAATACTCTCCTCCGTTCCATAACCAACAAGAGGATCATGATTTACAAGCAATGAATTCTCATATTTCACAATCCTCCCAGTCGCCAGGTATCACAAGAATGTCTGCATCGGGAGATAAGGGGAAAAGAAAAGGGGATGCTAATTCCACTTCCTATAACCGAAAAAGGGCCCAACCCAAACTAATGACTCATACTTCCTTTCAACCTGCCAATCTCCCTACACCTTACATGGCCGCCACCACCCCCGACCAAGGCTCCAATCTTTTCCCTTTTCAACTCTCCTTTCGTCCATATATTCCTCAAACACCTTCCTATTCTCATTTACCACAGCCCTACTATCCCTCACTAGGGCAGGCTCAGCCACATAATCCGGACCGAAGCATAATAAAACCCACTAATAGTCGAACACCTGTCCGGTTTGACCCCATTCCCATAACCTACATAGAACTTTTGCCTCACCTTATCCGTAGTTCCCTTGCGGTACCCTGTCCGTTAAAACTGATGGTTCCTCCTTACCCCAAAGGTTATAATCCTAATACCCGATGTGATTACCATGCTGGAGCCCCAGGGCACTCTACTGAAGATTGTTATGCCTTAAAGTTCAAAGTGAGGGATCTGATTAAAGCCAAGTGGCTGGATTTCCAGGAAGGGAGTCCCAATATAATCATAAACCCCAGGTCTAATCATGAGAATTCTGGGATCAGTATGATAAGGAGGGACTGAAGGCATGGAGGGGATGCAAGTTCTGTGATTTGCACGCCAAGTGGAGAAGTTCATGACCAGGAGACCACCTAGCTCTTTACGACTTTAAATTTTTATGACTTTTCAACTCAAACGCTATGCCTAAGGCATTGGGATATTTTATGTAATAAGGGCAAAAGCATATTTTTATCATTTCAAGGTTTTCTCAATAAATGCGTATCAAATTTCAAAATATTTCCCTTTGCTTCCCTTATTTGTTTTGACAATCAGCTTATCCGTTGGTTCTCTTTTATCTTCCTCTTTCTCTTTGCCATCATACACTAAAAAACATTCATCCAAAAATGATCCTTCTGAGAACAATGAGATCGCAATCCTATGTCATGACTCTGACCGCTTGTTTGATCACGCTGACGAAGAGGGTAGCAAAGACAAAAGTTCCTTGGCCGAATTAACCAGGATGTTTCTAGTTTTATCCCAAAGCGCTCAACAAGGTCAACACACGGAGTGAAAAAGATTCATAAACAACTGGAAAATCAATTGAGTAGCCTTAGAAGATGTTATAGTATGATGGTAGTGACATACAGTCTACATGAATGAAGATAATGTCAGACCTCTTAATGGAATATTTACCCTTCAAAGGAATGTTAGTATTGACCAACATGGATGACAAAGACTTGCTAAGACCCATAAATGTAAACATGGTCAAGAAATACTCTGCCAAAAAAAAAAGAAAAAAAAAGAAAGGGGATTCAAGGTTGGTGCCCTACGCATATACTAATTGGGGTGAGCTGATTCATAGATCAAACTATCACTTTTCCACATGGAGGCGTAAAAGTTATCAAGCTAAGAACGTGACAAAAACAATGTTTCATCTGTGTCGCAATCAACATCCCAACCTTAAGGGAGTATAACTATTCCCATATCAGTGTAACCAAGGAAGTGGTCTACTGTGATACCATTGATATCATAATTCTTTGCCACATTGGTTAAGAGTAAATAAAACAGCTAGACCATAACGAAGGTACCAAGGGGGTCATTCAAAAAAAAAACACACACACATAAAAAAAATGAAGAAGAAGAAAACAATAACAAAAAGAGATGAAAGAATAAACAAAAAGACAAAAACTTGGAATAAGCCCCCTCATTGGTGCCGAAAAGGGGATCACCCCTGTTTCCTTGGATACATGGTGTTGGAGAAAACTTTCCTATTTGAAATAACATTTATTCCCCCACAGGATGAGACTAAATCAAAATAAGTTCATTGTCAATCAGCTTAAACCGTTGTTGTGAAGGGCGCAACCTTGAAAAAAAAAGAAAAAAAAGAAAAAGGGTGAAAGACGTCACAAGAAGGGAAAAGCTCGCTAGGCTGAAAACCTGAAAAGGCAGCCTAGGCAAAAGTTAGAGCAATTTGGTAAGCTGAAAACCTGAATAGGCAGCTCAGGCAATAAATTAGGATCAAGATTTTGGCAGAATAATTTAAAGATTCTTATAGGAATGGTCTGATTCCAAGTTAAAGCATAAGGACCGTAGTCCGACTACCTTTTTCAAAGGCATGGTCAAATGGTGAATTCAGAGTCATGATGTGGGATTGAGATACATCTTGTTCTCAACAGTTCACTAGAGGATTTGTGAAATCATTCCTATTCTACCCAATTATCATATTTTCTATGCAACTCCACTTACTTCTTTGGTCACCCTTTTCCCACCCTCCACTCAACTTGTAAATATAATCTCACCTCTTTGATACGTGTTCGTATTGAGATTTCCCCTGATTTGTAAGACATATGTTTTTCCCTTAATATATAAAATTTTCAGGTAATGAAAGTTTAAAGTCGTGAGATATACCTGTTACTTGATCTCACCTCAAGCAATCGTTATGAAGACTGGGCCTCACACATTTCCAAAGCTTGGGTTGCTTCATCTGCTCTGTTTCAGTCATGGGTCACTTTGAATCTCTAAGGTTTGTGGCTTTGCAGGAGGTCTCTTTAAGTTCCAATTTGTTTTGCACCACTAACTTTTCTTGCAGGACGTCATGACAAGTAGATGTGTCAAGTCTCAACCGCCAAGACTAACACTTTTCGAGGTGTATCCATTAGTCTCCAAGGCTCACCCTCATCTTTTCTCATTGAAACCGGCTCTCCTCGGGTTTCCTTCTCATAACCCACTCAAATCATTGGACAACACACCTTTTTGTGGCCAAACACAATGCCTTTCTAAGTTTCCATTGTGCTTTGAGGTTTCCATCAATGCCTCATAGTCAGAGCCGGCATCTTCTCAAGGTTTCTGTCTCATTCATAAGGCATGTTAGGGGTCACGTTTCCAAAAATCAACCAGGTATACCCCAACAGTCAAGGGTAATCTGTTCCCAGGAAACTCAAACTGGGACACCCCCACCCATATCCCTCTCTTTCGGTAGGCCCGCCATACATCCTTGATGGACCCCAGATCTCTCTCCTAACCAAGGGACAATACCCCGAATTTTGAAACAGCTTGAACTGGGGCATCTCCCCAGATTTCTTTTTCAGTCAAGGGGCAGTACTCTTAAGATTTTTAGTCTTTTCGTACTAGGGCATCTCCTCGGATTTCTCTTCTAGTCTAGGGATAATATCCCAAATTCAGTCATGTCAAACTGGGGCATCACCCCAGATCTGCTCTCTCGATCAAGGGGCGGTACCCTAGCTTCTTCAATCTTCCTAACTGGGGCATCACCCTAGATCCTTCTCCCAGCTTAGGGGTAGTACCCCTAAATCTTCCAACTTTTCCAATAACTGGGGCATCACCCTAGATCCTTCTCCCAGCTTAGGGGTAGTACCCCTAAATCTTCCAATCTTTCCTAACTGGGGCATCACCCCAGACCCTTCTCCCAGCTTAGGGGTAGTATCCCTAAATCTTCCAATCTTTCCAATAACTGGGGCATCACCCCAGATCCTTATCCCAGCCTAGGGGTAGTACCCCTAAATCTTCCAATCTTTCCAATAACTGGGGCATCACCCCAGACCCTTCTCCCAGCTTAGGGGTAGTATCCCTAAATCTTCCAATCTTTCCAATAACTGGGGCATCACCCCAGACCCTTCTCCCAGCTTAGGGGTAGTATCCCTAAATCTTCCAATCTTTCCAATAACTGGGGGATCACCCCAGACCCTTCTCCTAGCTTAGGGGTAGTATCCCTAAATCTTCCAATCTTTCCAATAACTGGGGCATCACCCCAGACCTTTCTCCCAGCTTAGGGGTAGTACCCCTAAATCTTCCAACTTTTCCAATAACTGGGGCATCACCCTAGATCCTTCTCCCAGCTTAGGGGTAGTACCCCTAAATCTTCCAACTTTTCCAATAATTGGGGCATCACCCTAGATCCTTCTCCCAGCTTAGGGGTAGTATCCCTAAATCTTCCAATCTTTCCAATAACTAGGGCATCACCCTAGATCCTTCTCCCAGCTTAGGGGTAGTACCCCTAAATCTTCCAACTTTTCCAATAACTGGGGCATCACCCCAGATCCTTATCCCAACCTAGGGGTAGTACCCCTAAATCTTCCAATCATTTCCAATAACTTGGGCATCTCCCCAGATCTTTCCTCCGTTCAAGGTATGATACCCCTAACTCCTTCAGTCTGATTTTCCAAGATGGGACATCTTTCCCCGTTTCTTTTCTCTCTCAGCCAAAGGGCGGAACTCCTAAATCTTTCAATCTTTCCAAAGAACTGGGTCATCCTCCAGATTTTTCTCCTCTATATAAATCCGATGAGATCTTTCTGTCAAGGGACGGTATCATAAACCACCAAACAGCTCAAATTAGGGTATCACCCCAAATCTTCCTAGTCAAAAGGAAGTTTCCCCAAAATCCTTTCGATCTTCGTAACTGGGGCATCACCCCAGGTTTTTTCTCCCAGTCAAGGGATAATACCTGCAAAATCTTTTGATCTTCTCCAAACCGGGGCATCTCCCCGGATTTCTCTTTCCAATCAAAGGACGGCACCCCAAACCACCAAATACTTCCCCGGGTGGAACCTAGACAGATGCCAACCAAATCCTTCCCTAGTGGAATTACACTTCCCAAACAAATCAAACCAGGGCATCACCTCAGGTTCATTTTTCCTTGCTCAAGGGGCAGTTCCCCAAGGTTCCAAAGCAGATAGTTCAAACTGGGGCACTCCAGGTTCATTCTCTTTCACCTTAAGAGACAGTACCCCGAATCACTAATTCCTTCCCCAGTAGAATTACACTTCCTAAACAACTAGAACTGGGGCGTCTTCCCAGATTTCTTTTGTTCCAGTCAAGGAGCAGTTTCCCGAAGATTCCTTCAAACCTCCTCAAATTGGGGCATCACCCCAAGGGTCTCCTCTTTCAATTAACGAGTAGTTCCACAAAATCCTTTCGATCTTCATAAATGGGGCACTTCCCAAATTCTCTTCCCCAGTGGAACCATAATCGCCAAAGCTGGCACTTCCCAAATTCTCTTCCCCAGTGGAACCATAATCGCCAAAGCTGGCACTTCCTAAGTTCTCTTCTCCAGTGGAACCAATCGTCAAAGCTGGCACTTTAAGAAGATTCTTCTTCAATCGCCAAAGCTGGCACTTTTCAGGGTTTTCTTCCCCGATTGCCAAAGATGGCACCCCTTTTGCCTTTCAATCGCCAAAAATGGCACCCTTCGCCGAACAAATGGCACCCTTTACCTTTCAGTCAACCGGGAGGCAACACCTTCACCCTTTATCTTCCTGTCGCCGATCAAATGGCACCCTTTATCTTTCTGTCGCCGATCAAATGGCACCCTTTATCTTCCTTTCGCCGATCAAATGGCACCCTTTATCTTTCTGTCGCCGATCAAATGGCACCCTTTATCTTCCTGTCGCCGATCAAATGGCACCCTTTATCTTCCTGTCACCGATCAAATGGCACCTTTTACCTTCCTGTCGCCGATCAAATGGCACCTTTTATCTTCCTGTCGCCGATCAAATGGCACCCTTTACCTTCCTGTCGCCGATCAAATGGCACCCTTTATCTTCCTGTCGCTGATCAAATGGCACCTTTTATCTTCCTGTCACCGGACAAATGGCACCCTTTATCTTCCTGTCGCCGGACAAATGGCACCCTTTACCTTTCAGTCACCCGGGAGGCAACACCTTCACCTTTACTTTCCTGTCGCTGAACAAATGGCATCCTTTTACTTTCCTGTCGCCGAACAAATGGCATCCTTTTACTTTTCTGTCGCCTAAGAAGGCACCCTTTTTCTTCCGGTCACCGAACAAGGCACCCTTTATCTCCAATCAATTGAGAATAGATACCCAATCCTCTCGCTTCTTGTTAACTGAAAGACAATCCTTCCGCTTCATGTCATTCAAAGGATAACTCCCAGTTAACCATTTCTTGCTAAAAACTGGAGCACCGCCCCACTTCTTTTTTTCTAGATTTAGGACCCAAAAATAAAAATTAAAAAAAAAACAAAAAAAAGAAAAGAAAAAGAGAGAGAGAAAAAAAAGAGAGAAAGCAAGAATTTCAAATGCCAAATCCTAGGTTTCCACGCCTTGCTTCATTTTTCAATAGAACGATACTGGTCTTCTTGGTTATTGGATTCTGCATGACTTCAACGATGGTGTTCACTTCTTTACTCCCTTTCCATTTCAAAAGCAAGAAGAAACTTCATGCTTTTCTCATGAAAAAGAAGTAAAGAGGGGCATCCGTGAACACCTATTTCGGTCCGGTCAATTTTCACCAAAAATGGGAAATTTTTGATTGATATCCACAAGTGAAAAATTCTTTGCTAAAAAAAAAATCTAACTCGGAAATGATCATTTCCGAGTGCAAGGACTCAGAATGATCATTTCCGAGTAAGGGACATCCGAGTGGGACATGGCCGAGTGGTATGTCTCCAGGTGGGCATTTTCCAATTGGGCCTTATTGTGGGAAGCATTTCCAAATGAAGAAAAGGCTTCAAGAAAAGGCTCGGAGAAAGACATTCCGAGCAAAGAGACACCTCGATTTTATGGATCAGCTTTCACTTTGAGGCTGTTTTGAAGCTGTTCCGAGTGAAAACAAAGCCAGTTCCGAGTAAATATATCAAAGGGATTGGTTGACGAGTGGAACCATTCCAAAGTCTGACTCCTAAATAAGCAAATCCGAAGAGGTGACTGACAATTGAAGCTGTTCCGAGTGAGTAAGGTCAGTTTCCGAGCGAATGCATCTGAAGGGCTGATTGTCGACTGAAACCTTTCTGATTAAAAACATATCAGACTCCTAAATGAGTAAATCCGAAGATGTGACTGACAATTGAAGCTGTTCTGAGTGAGTAAGGTCGGTTTCCGAGCGAATGCATATGAAGGATTGATTGACGAAAAGAGCCATTTCTGATTGAAGCTGTTCCGAGTGAAAACAAGGCCGGCTCCGACTGAATATATCCGAGGGATTGGTGGACGAGTGGAACCTTTCCAAAGTCCGATTCCCGAGTGAGTAAATGCATCCGAGGGTTTGAATGATGATTGAAATGAGGGCCGGCTCCGAGTGAATGCACCCGAAGAATTGTTGGAGCTGAAGTTCCAAATTCTGAGTGGAAAATAAGGCTGACTCCCGAGCAAGTGCATCCAAATTGTTGTTGACAAGTGAAACCATTCCGATTAAAATGAAGGATCAGTCTCCGAGTGAATGCGCTGAGTAGTCAGATTGCACATCCTGAGCTGAGTTCAAAGATCCATTCTGATTGAAGAAACAAGGACGACTCCTGATTGTATATCCGAGTGGGTTGATGCACATATGGGACAAATCTGAGTGAAGACCAAGCTTGATGAATGAGCCTGATTGAATTATTCCTGAACCATGTATCCGACCAAGGTTTTTCCGAGTAATCCAATCCCAGTCATGTGTTTCCGAGTGAAACTTACTCCACGATTGAATCAATTTTAAGTCAATGGCCAGGGATATGTCCGAGTGGAACATTTTAAGAGGTTCCGAGTGAATCATTTGAGCTGGTTCCGAGCCAATCTTCAGTCAACACCGAGTCACTCTCTTCAGTCAGCACTGAGCCAATCTTCAGTCAGCACCGAGTCACTCTCTTCAGTCAGCACCGAGTCACTCTCTTCAATCGACACCGAGTCACTCTCTTCAGTCAGCACCGAGCCAATCTTCAGTCAGCACCGAGCCAATCTTCAGTCAACACCGAGTCACTCTCTTCAGTCAGCACCGAGTCACTTCCTTCAACCATTTCCGAGCCACCTTTCAGCCATTTCCGAGCCACCCTTCAGCCATTTCCGAGCCACTTTTCAGCCATTTCCGAGCCATCTTTTAGCGTTTCCGAGCCACTCTTCAGGCGGTTCCGAGTCCTCTTCAGTCAGTTCTGAGTCACTTTTCACTCGGTTCCGATTGAGTGTTCCAGTCAGAATTGCTTTGCTTGTCCACTCAATCCAATTGCACACCATTGCACACGGACTCTCCTCACAGCAACTCAACGCCGACTAGCAAAGCAAAACCGAGCAAGCTTTCACTCGGTCAACACTTTTCCACTCGGATTATTTCCCACTGTGGGTGCATACCGACTGATCCACTAAATCCGAGCGATATTTCCACCGAATGCCCATGCTGACTTGGATTTCCACTATCCAAGTGGATCTTTGACTTATGAGGGGATGGCTGACAACAAGACAATAAGCTAGCCGCCGCTCCCTATAGTTGTCACCATCCAAGCTGTTTCTCCACACCATCCAGGCTGTATCCAAGTTGCTTTGTTGATTTAGTAGGGCGGCTGACAAGAAAAAATAATAAAAAAACCCACTAGCCACCGTTCCCCATTTCTATAAAGAGAGATCCTGGAGAAGCCTTCAAAAAAAAAGGGACGGGGAGGGAAGCATGAGAGAGAAGAAACAGAGCTTTTAAAAAAAATACACAGCTCCCTCTCCACCTCACCGTACGTCTCTCTCTTCCTCTCTCCACTGTCCCTCTTCCCTTTTCCACCCGACAGCCTCTTCTCCTTCCAACCGTCTCTCTCCTTCTCCCTCAAGTCCTACCCAACCGTCCTTCTCCTCTCCCAACCGTCCTCCTCAAATCCACACCAACCGTCCTTCTCCTCTCTCCTCACCCACACCGTCCTTCTCCTCACCCACACCGTCCTTTCCTCAAACCAATACCAAGCTCCTCCTAAATCCTCACCACACCATCCAGCCCCATAATTCAACGGAAGCTCCAATTCCAGCGCTCTTTCTCTCTCTCTCTCTCTCTCGTCACACTGGTCCCAATCTGTCCCTCATTTTTTAATGCTTGTATTATTTGTTTTTTTTTCTGTTAAAATTAATTGCTGTTGAATGGAACTCTTTCTTTTCCAATAAGTAATTAATTTTCATTGATCGGATTAATCCCTCCTCAAAAATCTGTTCTTCATTACCAGTATTTGTTATTATTTATTTTTCTGTCAAAATTAATTAATTGTTAATTGATGAATCCATTTCCTTCTTAATTATTAATTAATTTTTAATATTAATCCCCACCAAGATTCATATTAAATATTAACAAGAATAAGTGCTTCATACATTTTATTTATTTTCTTAAAAAGGCGGAGCGAGATTAATTTGGACGAGACGTCTTGTTAATCTCATTTTTTCTTGAAAAAAAAGGTGGAGCGAGTTTAATTTGGACGAGACGTCCTGTTAATCTCATGTAAAAATTCCGTGTTTATTTTTGTTTATTTTGTTTGTATATTTTGTCATTTCGTGTACTTTCTTTTCATGAAGAAGTTAAAATAATTTCTGGGTTAATTATAATGCGCGCTATCATATTGAGGTAACTGTTTTTTTTAACGGACAGTTGTGAGGTGCTAATACCTTCCTCACCTGTAATTAGACTCCCGAATTTGGAATTTCATTTTTTGACCAATGCTTTAACAAAAGGTTTTCCCGGTATTTTATCCTAAAAAATATTGGTGGCGACTCCCTGTTTTTCTTTTCGAACCAAAATCATTTTGAGGGTCGACCGTGCCGCCGCGATCCCGGTCGCGACAGTCATAATGGAGGAGGTTGTGGAAATAAAACACTCAAGAGGAATGATGTAGAGACTGGGAGTAGCCAACAACATCCTGCTCATGGTTGTGTTTTTGTAATCACTGGTGCTGAGGCTGAGCAAGTCGATGGTTTGGTGTAAAGTAAACATTAACTTAATGATCTTAACCTTGGTATGAATATTGATTTTAGTGTAACCAATGCATCAACGATTTTCATGGATCACATGAATCGCATTTCCCAACCTTATCTTGATAAATTGTGGTTAATTTGGAATGGTCATTGTGTTGAAATTAAGTCATGATGGCTATTTTGATTTTGACTTCATGTTTTGGTGATTTACATGATGATGCAAAACCATATGGATATAGTGTGAGTTGGTGTTAATTATGCAAAAAAAAATTGATGCTAATAATGTATATGTTTTGGCATAATTGATGTGAAAAACCTATAATTAGGTTATGAAATTGATGGTTAATTTAATGTTGTATGCATGATGAATTGGTGATATGTAATGTGATGCAATGGAACAATGGTGCATATAATATTTGTTACAGAATTGTTCTGTAGAATTTTGAGCCATAGACATGATTGTGTTTGTGATGTAATGACTTGATCATGTATGTGGATAATTATGGTATTGAGATGATAATTAATAATGAAAATGTGACTTTTTAAAGTGTAATTACATACATGTTAATAATGCAGATTTTGGTATTGTATAAGTGATAAGGAATAAAATTGAACCTAGCCTAGAAAAGGAACCCTAAGAGTTATATTTTGATCCATGATGTTTTGGTGATTCCATACAAGTCAGACAACATTTATTGCATGTTAGAAACATGTTGGAATCATAAAGGGAGCATTTGAATAGGTTTTGATGAGTTCTTGGATGAGTTGCCATGGTCTCAAATTTTTCTACATAATGGCATGGTAGTAAGCTTCAAATGTGTGAAATGAGATGAATGATTGATAGGTCAAATGCATGATGTTATAAGAGTGGTTTCCATGTCCAAAATACAAAGAACTAAGAGAGAAGAGGTTCTAAATAATGCATAGGCTAGATGTTCTAAAAACAAGGCATTTTGCGAGTTAGAAATGAGAACCACAACCATGGCAGAGACCATGACCAGGTTGTGGAACTCATTGCCTTAGGAACCCAAAACTTTGCAATTTCCCCTTTGTCTAGCAGTGGGAACCACGACCAATAGCAAGAACCACGGCCAAACCGTGGAACACACTGCCAGAGAGCTAAAAATTTCATGTTTTCTCTTCCATTGCTTGCTCATGTGTGCTTCTTTGTTTAGGGATTGAATCCCTATGCTTTTTAGCCCCTTTGTGTATATACTTATTCACATTTTTCTGCATGACATCTAGTTTGAGAATTGTATTTCTTGATTCCTTTCTCATATTTTCATATATGGGAAGGGAAAGATACCCCGTATACATTTTTTCCGCTACTATTATATTTCATGGCGTATACGTTTGGGGTTTTATTCTATCGATCCAGCTATTATGGCAATATGTTATATCGTGACACTTGATTTCCCGTGATTTGGTCTGTGATGCAAGTGGTTTGATTCATGTGTTTAAACACGAAAAATTTATTCATTTTCCCACCACTTAATTATACTTGCATCAGGATTCGAGTTTAGGAAACCAGGGTTTCACATCAGACCCTTCGTAGGTTTTGTCGATGACATGACAATTGACATAGTCATCCTTGTAGACGGGTTCCCCCAGGACCTTTGTAGGATCGTCCTCAAGAGTCGAGCTTCTCATTATGGTGCTTGGACTCGTATGTCGTCTATGCTAAATAGGTACCCCAGTCATAGGTCGGGATCAAATATTTTTTAACAAATATTGTTAATATTCAAAATATTTATTTTCATACCCATAAATTATACAAAACATTTCTTTATTATAATTATTTTTATTTTTTATATTATTTTTCAAATTTAACAAGTAAAATTACTTGAAAAAAGATACAATCCATAAATTTAATGAAGAGTAATGTTGAATGAAATAGAAATAATAAAATGAACTTATTGTTACATAAGTTGATTATTTAACTATAAAAGTAGTATAAAACGAGAGGAAAGACTTATTCCATCCCATTTAATCAAATCAAAGCCCCAAGGTGTTAATTGAAATGAAATAAAATGGATTTCACTGAACTCCATCTCATTCACATTCTATCTTAAGACAATCCAAAAAACGAAAGATTCAATCATTCTATAATTCCAACCCTTCTTCATCAAATAATCCGGTCATAAGAGAGTGTTTTTTTCCCATGCATTCTAAACAATAAATAAGGGTTATTGAACACGTGAAAATATCAATTTAAATAAACTATAATTAAAACAATAATCAAATATCATAGGCGAATCAACAACAAAAATTTAACTGTACCGATGACCAAATCACCGGCTCGATTCACTTCCAATAACAATGATTCCGGAACATAACACATTTCTTTGAGCTTGAAACTGTGATAGCAACACTATTATTGCACGCACTCGTATATCAGAAAATAAATATCGTAAAATCTCTCTCTTCCTATCAATCAAATCCTGAGAGCCAGAAACGTCTCTCTTGTTCTCTTCTTCTGTGTTTTCTTAAATCGCACTTTCTACTTTTTCATTCCATCAAAATATCTATCCACTTCCGTTCCTCTTCGAACCAGACAAACACTTGTATATTTGCTATTTATATTATATTCACTTTTCAACACTCGCCAATATATCTCTTCTGCTTCAATCAGTTATGCTCTCTTCCCCCTCCCTCTTGTGGTAAATCTCATCCACCCATTCTCGTTTTCATAGAAAAGATTAGATTTTTGATGAAGCCATTTCATGTTATTGATACTTTCTGTTGGTTTAATTCTGTTAACTAGAATGTTCATTGGGTATATGATGCTGTACTATTTTTAGTCCAAGACCCATCGTTTGTTTGCTTAAACAAGGTGAGAGTGAGTGAGAGAGAGAGAATAATAATAAGAAGAAGATTGTATGAATAATCAGAGATTGAAGCATTTCATAAACAAAAATGGAACTTGAGTTTTGCTTAGTTTTTGCTTTTTCTAGCTTCTGAGTCTCAGAGGATGTGAACTTTGTAACTTTGATAATTCAACATGTTTTGAATTTCTTTGATATGTGATCAACACTGATCTTGGCAATTTCCGCCCCTTTTTTGGCCAGAAGTTGAGTATTTTTGCCGTGTCATTATCCATTTTGGGAAGAAATGGTGAATCCGGGATTGTTTTCTAGGAACAAGCCAGTGAATTCAGTGAAAGTAAGCTTTGGGATACCATATTTTACCCAATGGGGTCAGAGCTTGCTGGTGTGTGGCTCTGTACCAGTGCTAGGTGCCTGGAATGTGAAGAGGGGTGTGTTACTTAGCCCCATTCATCAAGGGAATGAGCTCATATGGGGTGGAAGCATCACAGTGCCAAGAGGGTTCCAATGCGAGTACAGTTATTATGTTGTAGATGATAACAAAAATGTACTGAGATCGGAGATGGGGAAGAAGCGCAAATTGATACTCCCTGAAGGTATTCAGAGTGGTCAGGAGATTGAGTTCCGTGATCTTTGGCAGGTGCTGCCTTTCTCTCATTCCACATTTTGTTTGCCTCTCTTTCAAGCAGTGCTTTCTTGTACTGATTTTTTGTTGCTTCTTTGAAGATGTGTCCTAGTTTTACTGCAATTTATATTCTTTTTTTTTGAATGATGTTAGCAGTAGTTGAACTTTCCGGAGAAGGAAATGAGGGAGCAGTCGTGGATTCTGCTAACAAAATTAAAAAACAACCACTAACATTTTGCCTATAAGAAAAAAGTAGTAAAGCTTTTCTGTGTGTTCTTTAGTTGGCCTCTGGGAAAATGAAAGATATTTTCTTAACAAAAGTTATGCTGAGCAAATCATGCAGATTCTGAAGATGCCATTCTTGTTATTGGGTTCAGTAGTCCGATATTTCTCAGTTGCCAATAAATAAAATGATTTTATAGGAATTTTACAATTCGGTTGTGTTTTTTGTTTTGTAGTTTTCCATCTGAAAGTAAATATTCCTAATAAACTTAATTGGATAATTGCTTATCAGAAATCTTACACTTCATCTGTGACCTTATGCAAAAGTCACACTTTGCCTTAAGGTGACTGTATGTAATTTCAGAGAAAATAAAGGCAGGTATTTTGCTAAAAAAACAAAAAACAAAAAACAAAAAACTTGATGTGGCATGTTACTTGATCTGGCTTATTCAAGCTCTTTGGAGAGTGTACTATGCACTTCTTAAGGTGTTAAGATACTGAATTCCGGCTAAAACAAATTCCTTTTTTGTCTTGGTTGTACTGTATATGATATAACACTAAGTTGTAGCACCTATGCACATCAAATATACAGGATATATGGTCTGTTGAGTTGCTTCACAGATCAGGTGTCATTTCATGATTTTTTTTTGCTCAGATTTTTTGCTAAAATATTTAACTTGGTGTAGCCTTTCAAAGTTGTTAATGTGGGAATTACTTCTAGAAGTTCAATATAATTCTCATTCATAATATTATTCAATAAATTTTAGTAAGGACTAAAGTATTCGCTTTTAAAACTGTATTCTCATGATCTTTCATTGTTTTGTCATCAAGTCCAGACTGGCTCAGATGCCCTCCCTTTCAGGAGTGCTTTCAGAGATGTCATTTTTCGGCAAAGCTGGAATTTGAGCATCAACCCAACCATAGGAGTCAACCACATTAATATTGAACCACCAGGTATCCATTTGCAAATACAATTTTTAACCTCATTTTGAGACTTATTTGCTGTGAATCTTTGTGCAGTAGAGTGTTGTCTTGTTATTTTGCTGATTACTCATGAATTTCGATTTCTGATGACCTGCAGAATCTGTCATGATCCAATTCAAAATTTCCTGCCCGAAAGTTGAGAAAGACACATCAGTGAGAATGTTTATCTGCATGCACTGTGAATTCATTGGAAACATATATATTTCTCAGTATTATACATCAAGTTGTGATTAACTGGTTGACACTACCTTGAATTAGTGACATTTCTTGAACCTTTTCAGATATATGTGATTGGTAGCAATTCGAAGTTGGGTCAGTGGAAAGTTGAAAATGGACTAAAACTCAGCTATTTTGGTGAATCAGTCTGGAAAGCTGAATGTGTGATACAAATGAGTGATTTTCCAATAAAATATCCATTTTGACATTTCATCAAGAACTTCACATGAAATTATAATGTCATTAGTTTCGCATGTTCCTACCAATACTCTTATCAAGCTTTATATATTTCCTTAATATTAATCTCACATATAGATATGGCAAATATGATAAGAGTGGGAACTTTTCCATAGAGAATGGTCCAAATCGAGAAGTCTCTATTACCTCCTCAAGGAATGATGCAAAATATATTTTTCTTTCAGATGGTATGATGCGGGTAAGTTGCTGAAATTACATTATGAGTGTGGAGATGTACTTTTTAAAAATTTACATTTCTAACTCCTTTTTGGTTTGCTTTACTAGGAAACACCTTGGCGTGGTGCTGGTGTAGCAATCCCCATGTTTTCTATTAGGTCGGAATTGGATCTAGGTGTTGGAGAGTTTCTTGACCTTAAGTTGCTAGTTGACTGGGCTGTAGCTTCTGGTTTCCATTTAGTTCAACTTTTACCAATCAATGATACATCTGTGCATCGGATGTGGTGGGATTCTTATCCATACAGGTATAACAGCTTTAGAATCATAGTGTAACAGCTTTGGAATCATAGTAGACATCGGTAAAATATTTAGACACTTCCATTATGCAAACAGATTTTTGCTCCACATTAATTGGAGATATCGGAAACTGATAGAAGTTGGTCTTAGTGAATGGAAATAACAGAGACTGGCTCCTTAATTCGGACTTAATACAGTGCAACAATAAGAAAACACTGGGGAAAACTCTAGATCGCAAATGCCAAGGGTACTCCCAACCCTATTCACCCATAACTACCTTCTCCACTCTTACTCCCCTTCCTATTTATTTAGGGTCTATGTGGTTACCAATTGGGGTTTCCTAACTGGCGTGCCAGAAACAAATTGTTAATCCGTTAGTCAAGTAAAGTTTCAATGTGTCCTGAACTATGTGTCAGATCAATATTGACCGTTAGATGTCTCAATTGGCAAACCCAACTTCCACAACTGGATACCAAACAACTGAAACAAACATTTAGTCTTGTGGTGTTATACCGGAATCATTTCCCTCCCACCCAGATTATGTCAGCTGTATTCCTCTCATACACACAGCGCAGTCTTCTCTGATAACTCATTCATCTCAGTGGAGAGCAGCCCATGTTATTTCTTCCTTCTACTATAAGGCTTGGGGTGCTGGTGCTGCAGTGCATCAGAAGTTCAGGCATAAAGATAACTTTAGATGTAGGAAACTGGACTTTCCAAAATTTGTTTGTAGTTGCTAAGATTCTCATATTGGATTTCCTTACCATTTTGGGCTGGCATGTGTTTGATTTCCTGAGTTTGAAATTTCCTTTTTAATTTAAAACTGTAGCAAACTTTTATAGGACACAGACTTTATGCAGCAAATGAAACTAATAGTCTGACGTTAATTTTTTTAACACTTGTAATGGAACAAATGTATCTTGTGATTAATTGTTTTAAACAATTCATATACTAATTGTTGAGACTCAAAGTTGTGATCTCATGTTTGCTCGTTTCTCAGTTCACTCTCTGTCTTTGCATTGCATCCTTTGTACCTGAGGGTACAGGCACTTTCGAAGAACATACCAGAGGGGATCAAGGTTATTTTTAGTAATTTTGTTCTCTATTGAATAGCATTGTATTGTAGCTGCTATCAAGTGCTGATATTTGAAATGCTTTGCCTATCCTTCAAACAGAAAGAGATTGAGACGGCAAAGCAGCAATTGGATGGGAAGGTAATGCTACCAAATATTTATTTATATCTTGATACCATAAAAAAGGTTCTCTAGTTTACATAGTCTAAATAATTTGTCTTTTTAGTCACTCCTAAAAAGTTGGTGTTCTTTTAGATAAATATCAGTTCTGAGATTATAACCCGATTATATTTGCATATTATAATGGACATGCTGCTAAGGTTGTAAAGATTGGTGGTGAATTAATTTCAGTCTTAATTGTCACTCCACTCCTCTCTCTCAGGTGCAGTAACATACAAGACCATTTGATGATGGAATTAATATTGGAAATATTTTGGTGTATAAAACAATTTTCGTTAGAAAATCTAAGGGCCAATTAGTTGAATATAATATTTTTAGATTCAATTCCATGTTTCTAATAAGAGAACCAAAGAAATACTCTTCAACTTACAAATAATTATGAGATGTTGCAGGCTTGCAGCCTTTACTTTCAAGTTTTACTGGTGCATTGTTAAACTTGGTATTTTTGTAATTGAGATGCCTCTATTTATTTTTCTGAGAATAATTGAATATTGAATATACTGTTACTCTCATCATAATTTTTATATGCAAAGATATTTTATAGATGACAATTTCTTTATGGCTAATTTTATTTGTGTACCTGCAGGATGTTGACTATGAAGCTACAATGTCTAGTAAACTCTCAATTGCTAAGAAAGTTTTCGCTGAAGAGAAAGATTTGATACTTAATTCGAGTTCCTTCCAGGAGTTCTTTTCTGAGAATGAGGTCGTACTACTGCATATGAGTACTGCATAATACATTGGCAGCAGACATTTTATCTGTCCTGTCGTTTTGTTCTTGTACACTTTCCCCTCAATTATAATGAACTTACCATGATCAATTATTTCTTACAACAACAATACAAACTAAGTGTTTTTCAATGAGGCGGGGTTGGCTGCATGGTCAAAATTCAAATGAATATTTTATTGTGTATCATATATCTAAAATCAAACCATTGACCTGTAATCCTTTTATTGCGCATCATACATCTATAAATAAACTGTTGACCTCCATCTGACTCAGCTTTGTTCCTCATGGTAACAGGGTTGGTTGAAACCCTATGCTGCTTTCTGCTTCCTGCGAGACTTTTTTGAAACATCAGATCGCAGTCAATGGGGTCATTTCGCTCATTTTTCGGAAGATAAGGTATATATGCCTTAGTGTATGTGTGTGTGTGTTATAAATCTGGTTAGGTTGAGACTTTGTATTTCCTATTTTTTACAGCTAGAGAAACTTGTATCCAAGGAAAGCTTGCATTATGAAATAATTTGCTTCCACTACTATGTTCAATATCATCTACATTTACAAGTAAGTTAAGTTGAACCCTATACTCCCATGCAAGTGAAGTCACTTAACAAAATAAATCTTACTGTTTGTTTTCTTCTCATTCTGACAGTTATCAGAAGCTGCAGAATATGCAAGAAGGAAGGGAGTGATACTTAAGGGAGATCTTCCTATTGGAGTTGACAGAAACAGTGTGGATACCTGGGTTTATCCAAATCTTTTCCGAATGAACACTTCTACTGGAGCTCCTCCAGATTATTTTGATAAAAATGGCCAGAATTGGGGTTTTCCTACATATAATTGGGAAGAAATGTCAAAGGATAACTATGCTTGGTGGCGAGCTCGATTGACACAGGTTTTGGTTTTGAATTCTTGATCTTGACCTTAACTGGACAATAATCTGTCCAAACTCAAATCAAAGGCTGAAGGTTTTTTTCAATCTATGACAGATGGGGAAGTATTTTACAGCTTACAGGATTGATCACATTTTGGGATTCTTCCGTATTTGGGAACTTCCAGATCATGCTCTGACAGGTCTGGTTGGAAAATTCCGACCATCAATTCCTCTTAGTCAGGTATCCTTATGTTCCTTTCTGTTTAAATGGTGCTTCATGCAGTGAATGCTTGCTGAACTGCTCTACCAAGCATAAGATACTATCTTTTCTAGTCAATTTGTAATTTATGTCATATCTATTGCAGGAAGAGCTGGAAAGAGAAGGAATATGGGACTTTAATCGCCTGAGTCGCCCATATATTAGGCAGGAACTATTACGGGTTAGTGTCTACCTTTTTAAGGCTACTACAGCTGAATTTTCATTGCATGTCTTTAGATGTGTTTCTCGGGGTAATTTATACTATATATCATCTTGATTCTTGTTACAGGAAAAATTTGGAGCTGCTTGGACTTTTGTTGCGACTACTTTTCTAAATGAATTTGACAAGAACTGCTATGAGGTGACCTTCCCTTTCTGTATAGAAATTTCTCCTCCTAATATTTATTGAATATTAATTCCCATATGGTTATATAGCATACCTTCAACTTTTGGTCATAAGGGAAGTGGGAACAACTTTTCTAAATATATGAGAACCACTAGTTTGATGTGACTATTGTTATTGTTGAAAGAGAGAAAATGAGAGAACATATTATGAATTCCGTGTGTTGTGATCACAACAGAACCTTTGCATTTTTAGGAGATTATACATAATTACAGAATATATAATTACCCTAATTAAGACTAGTCACGTAAATATAGAATCAATATAATTAATCTTAATATGCAGGGTTACTATATTTTCATAACTCTAACACTTCCCCCCAAGCTGAAGCATATAGGTCATATGCACCAAGCCTATTACATATATAGTCAATCCGAGGACCCCTTAGTGATTTGGTAAATATATTCGCTAATTGATCGATAGAGCTAACAAAACTATTGGATATTTTACCGGACATGACTTTCTCTCTGACAAAATGACAGCGACTTCAATATGCTTCGTCCTCTCATGGAATACGAGATTCAAGGAAATATGCATGATGGTCTGATTATCACAAATAAGTGACATTTGTGCAACCTTTCCAAACTTGAGTTCCCGAAGCAACCGTTTAAGCTATATGAGCTCCTGGCTGACTATAGCCATAGCGCAGTAGTTTGCCTCTGCACTTGACCGTGGTACAACACTCTGCTTCTTGTTTTCCAAGAGCCAAGATTACCTCTGACAAAGATATAATATTCAGAAGTAGACCTTCTACAATGGTAGAACCTACCTAATTAGCATCAGAATATCCCGCAACTTGAGCATGTCCTTTACCTTCATACAATAGACCCTTTCCTGGATGTCTTTTGACATATCGAACAATGCGAGTCACTGCATCCCAATGTTTCTTACAAGGAGAGTTAAGGAACTGACTTACCACACTCAGTACAAATGAGATATCTGGGTGAGTGACAGTGAGATAGTTTAACTTGTCAACTAAGCGTTTGTATCTTTCGGGATCCGAAAGAAGCTTCCCCTGATTTGGTAGGAGCTTGACATTGGGATCCATGAGAGTGTCAATACTTGGTTCCAAAATATCCATTGCATTCTTCCTTTGGGATTTGATGATCCTATTTTTGGATTGTGCAACTTTTATCCCCAAGAAACATTTGAGTCTGCCAAGATCCTTCGTTTGAAAGTGTTTGAATAAATGCTACTTCACTTGTGTAATGCTAAGATGATCACTACCTGTGATGACAATGTCATCCACATCCATAACCAGCTAGAGGCAACCAACGGTTGATGGAGATAGAAGACAGAATGATCATCCTCACTTCGCATCATGCTAAATTCCTGAATCGCAGTAATAAATCTGCTGAACCATGCCTTGGAGGACTGCTTGAGGCCATATAGAAATTTTTGCAATTGACAAACAAGTGCAGAAGACCCCCCTTTAGCAATAAAGCAAGGAGGTTGCTCCATGTAAACCCCCTCAAGCAGATCATCATGAAGGAATGCATTTTTTTTATCTCCAACTAGTAAGGAGACCAATGACGAATGGTAGCAATGGAGAGGAAGAGTCACTCAAAAGGCATTTTCCCAATAGGAGAAAAGGTGTCTCTGTAATCCAACTCGAAGATCTAAGTATAAACTTTGGTGATGAGATGAATCTTGAGACAGTCAATTATTCCGTCAGGGTCAACTTTCACCATATACACCCATCGACAACCAACAATAGACTTCCCTAGTGGTAGAGGAACAGGGTCCTAAGTCTCACTGCCCTGTAATGCACATATCTTATCCATCATAGCTTGTTTACATTTTGGACGGGTAAAGGCATCTCTTGCATTCTTAGGAATAGAAACAGAGGACAGACAAGAAATGCAAGAGTAATAGGAAGGAAAGATGTGATGATAACTCAAAGCAGTATAATGAGGAGAAGGACTACTAGTAGAACATATACCTTTTTGAAAATGAGAATATTAAACTCAAGAGACGGGACTAGAAAAGGAGTCGAATGAGTTGGCTCTGGAGGTGAGTATGCAATCGTGTCAAAGGCAGGTGAAGGCAATACATGACCAGGATGACGCTGGTAAACCTGCAAAGGAGGAGGAGTAGGGACTGAAGGGGAAAAAGACTCCTCAGGAGGATAAAAGAGGATTGAAGTAGTTGTAGTCACAGGAGAAGTCTTTAAAGGAGGTGCTCCAAACTCAAAGAAGGGAACATCTTCAAAGGAAGTGACATCAGTAGAGATAAAATACCTACAAAGAGTAGGAGGGTAACACTTGTACCCTTTCAGAACATGGGTAATTGACAAAAACATATTTGTGAGATCGAGCAAAAAGTTTATCGATCCCAGGACCAAGAACATGGAAAAACATGTAGAACCAAAAACCCGAGGGGGTAAGGGATGAAGGGAACAATGTGGATAAAGGATTTCATGAGGGATTTCACCTTTCAAGACAAAGGAAGATAGGTGGTTGATGAGATAACAGACAATAAGAACTGCATCATCCCAAAATTGAAGAGGGATAGGAGAATAAAGAACAAGAAGGTGTCTATTTTTTTTTTTTGTTCAGCAACCTCATTTTGTTGAGGGGTATAAGGACAAGACAGTTGCTGCAGAATACCATTAGAAGCCATAAAAGCCTAAAACTGATTAGACAAATATTCTCGTGCATTATTACTTTGCAAGGTATGAAAGGGAACCCCGAACTGATTTTATCTTTATTTATAATAAGATTGAAAAATTAAAAATAACTCTGAACGATCTTTCATTAAATGAAGCAAAGTGTATTGAAACTAATCATCTATGAAAGTAACAAAACATTTTGACCATAAGGTATAGGTAATATGACTTAGACCCCAAACATTTGAATGGACTAAAGCAAAAGGAGACAGTGCTTGATGAACAATACAACTAGAAGGAAGTACAAGTGTGTCTACCTAATTGACATGACTTACAAGACAAAGAAGTCAACTTAGAGAAGTTGGGTACTTGTAATTTAGCAAGACCTGGATGTCCTAATTAAGCATCAACTAGAAGGGGAGAGGCCACCTCGAGCCAACATGTGAAGATTTATGGAGTTGATAAAGACCATGAGACTCATGGCCAAAGCCAATCATCTACCCCAAACTCTGGGCTTGCAAAGAAACAAAATCTTTAGTAAATGAGATTACACAATCAATAGGACGTGTAAGACGATTAATAGTTAACAGATTAAAGGGAGACCAGGAACATATAGGACATTATCAACAAAAAAAGATAGAAGGAGATGCACAATACCGACACCTTGAGACTGGACTTGAGAACCATTTGCCATAGTGACAGAAGGTAAATAACTAGAGGTAGAAAGGGAAGAAAAAAGAGATTTGTTACTAGTGATATGATCGGTCGCCCCTAAATCAAGGTCCCAAGGACCTAGAGAAAATGAAGGAGAGATGCCACACAAAGGGTTACCATTGGGTGCAACAAAAACAGTTAAACCGGAGACCTAACGTTCTTCATACTACTTAAGAAAGTCATCGTAGGGAGGCGATGGTAGATACGATGAAGGAGTAGCCCTCTGAGAGTTGCTGGATGCCAAGGGCAGCAAGAGGAGAGAGAATCTGCAAAAAAAGGTAAGAGAGAAAATGTCAGAAAAATAGCCAAACAATGTTAAAAAGGAACCGATTCGAGAAAACAAGGATAGATTCGGAATCAACACTGCAAGGTGAGTATAGAGACACCAATGGCCACTAGAGAAGAGGCTTCATGTGCTACCACGCGTAGTGGTCTTCGCGGCTAGAGAGAGAAAAATGCCGGCAACAAAGGATGTCAATGTCTTATCGGCCTGAGCTTCAGGGAGGAGCTTTCGATGCCGGTGGTGGAGGCTAGAAAAATCGCCGGAAAAATTTTCCAATAGTGATAGTGGCGGCATGTGGTGGTGCGTCGGAACTCTGATGTGAGCAGGACTGGCAGGAAACAACCGTTCTAGGTGAGGTGAGGCTCATGATGTGGTCTACAGTCTAAACGGAGGACTGACGGGCGGTCCAATGGCTGATTTTAGTTCTGTTTGGAAAATGAGAGTGGAAGTGGAATAAATCTGAAACAGAACAGATTGAAAGATCAAAACCATAAGTGAAAACACAGTTTGGGGAAAAAAAGTTGAACACCAGTGGACAATGGGTTCAACAGGAAGACACAAGTCGACTTGAAAGAGAGAAAATGAGAGAACATATGAATTTCGTGTGTTGTGATCACAATGAAGCCTTTGTATGTATAGGAGATTGTACATAAATATACAATTACCCTAATGAAAACTAGGCAGATAAAAATTGTTACATTAACATATTTTCTTAATATGTGTGTTTCGGTATGAATTGTATTATAAATAGGAAATAAGGGAGTAATTTTTTATTGATATAAATGCAACTATTCCATTGCAAAAAACAAAAGTGTAATAAATGTATTCATTCCCAATTTACCACTTTTAATGACATAAACTTGGCCCTTAAGGTTGAAGTTAACAAAATCCTTTAAAAAACTAGCTTATTTTTTTATGAATGAACATTCAAAATGCAACTTCTAATGAAAAGTTATGGAAACTAACTTTTCAATAGCTTTTTCTTTTTTCAAGATTATCTTTTACTCATTCATTTGTTCAATGATATTTAAATTCTAAAATTAATTTTTTATATTAAAAATCAATCAGCTTTAGATTTATTTTAAAACTCTCTCTTTTTACCTCTAACTTAGAAGCAGCTTTTAAGCCAAGAAAAAGATGGACCAAAGGATACCAAAATTACATGTGTTAAAATTGTTAAGCTAGAGTTGGGTGTACCTTGTGGTTATTAAAATTCTTAACGCATGAAAGAGGGGGCAGGTTGGGGAACTTGAAGTTCATTACATTTCTTCATCATGTTTGAAGACAATTTTGTAATGTTATGAGTCGTTGGTAAGTTGACTGAAGTCACTGGTTTAGAATTGGTGAAGAGTGGGTATGTGGTACACGTCCTGGAATATACTAGGAAGATAACTTCTAAACAGTGCTCTTGCTTTGTGTCTATCAATATTGCATTAGAAATTAATTAATTTTGAAATACTATCCATGACTTGCATAAAATTCTGGTTTAGAAATCCACTGGATAGGATATCTTAACAGAAGACGGGCATGTTTGATTTTCTTTTATTGATGAATTGATAGATGGGTTTGTTTTCATGATCAGGCAAGTACAGTTGTGTGTTGCTTGGTTACTTGTCTATTAGGCTAGAGCGTATTAACCATTCAAGAATCAAGATTAAAAGTATTATTACTGGCTTGCTAGGTAAAAACCTTTTGCTTTATTTGTTAAAGATGTCAAGTCAATGTAACATGCATGATTTAGTAGTACCAATCTAGAGATTTTATAGTGAATTTTGTCAAAATAAATGTCTACTTATGTTGGTTAATTTTAAATATGTCCTTCTGTGATTAATTTGTTCAATTCTGTTGTAACCTTTGTAAACACTTATCTGAGTGTTGAAGTGTCTTGTTGAACAATATATTTATTTTCTATTAATAATTCTAGTTCAAGGAGGACAGTAACACAGAGAAGAAAATTGCTTCCAAACTGAAAACTTGTGGAGAAAGTTCAGTGTTGTTGGGGAGCGAAGACAAATTGCGGCGCTCTCTCTTTGATTTTCTACAGGTAGCTTTATCAAATTTGCTTCCTTGCTCATATTCCTCTTCTCTCCCTCCGATTTTTCCCTGTAATGATATTATTTTGGATTTGATCTTGATTCCCTGATTGTGTTAAGTGTGTTCCAGACTTACACCTCTCACTAAGCCCTATGGTTCTGTTGTTTTAAGATATACTAAAGTAATAACCTTAGTTACTGCAATGATGTGGCAGTTTCGTATGATGGTGGATCAATATTACAACCTTCTATCTTTGAATTGTGTTCTTTTAACCTTTTTTTTTATATATTTTTGTCTCTCTTGTGATCTGTCCTCTTAGTATTGCAAGTCTTATGTTATGTTCTATGCTATTGACTTGCAGAATATAGTTCTTATCCGAGATCCAGAGGATCCAAAAAAATTTTACCCTCGTTTCAACCTTGAAGATACCTCAAGTTTCCAAAATTTGGATGATCATAGGTACCTTAATTATCCTAGCCTCTGTGTGTGTGTACAATTTCCTAAAATTTTGCTAATTTTTCAGCATATTTTGACACTGAAAACTGTTCTGCATCCAGTACAAAATCTCTTTTCTTATTCTGAGTTTTGGCTTCCTTGAGAATTGAGATATTATCTAACAAGATCTGTTATCACCTATCTTTTAATGCAGCAAGAATGTTCTCAAAAGATTATACTATGACTACTATTTCCATCGTCAAGAGGATCTTTGGAGAAAAAATGCATTGAAGACACTGCCTGTGTTGCTAAACTCATCCAACATGCTGGCCTGTGGGGAAGATTTGGGCCTTATTCCATCTTGTGTCCATCCTGTATGGCCATTACGTTTTCCTTGAGATCTCCTAATCAAGAACCTGTACCTTCCTATTTCACATGCGCACACACATCCTGACTTATCCCAAATATATTAAAAGAATTAGATTTTTTTTTTAATTTTGGGGTACAGTGAAAGGATTTGACTCTAAAGTTGTCAATGTAGGTTATGCAAGAACTGGGATTAGTGGGGTTGCGCATTCAGCGCATGTCCAATGAACCTGGTCAGGAATTTGGTATTCCATCTCAATACAGCTACATGACGGTAAGGTTTCTATCTGTTATTTCTCGTCCGTATTTTATCTAGGTGCTTTTGGTTGAACTAATTGAAACGTAGACTTTTACTACTTTCATTGAGGCTTCATGGTTCCATATTAAAAAAAGATGTAAAAAATAAAAAACCATCCACAGGACAATGAATCCTTTTTTAAAAAAATTATTCTTTGTCTAAAGTTTTCAGAAACCTGTTGGAATATGTGGAGAATATCCAATAAATATCTAGATTATATCTTAGAATAATTTGAATATCTGAGATTATTTCTTACTATTGGTTTCCATCTTCCCTAAGATTTTTTTTCATATGGTCTCTTTTCCACACTTAAATGTCTTTTAGTTTCATGCTGCAAAAAATGGAAAGTTACTGGCTTTCGCTGGTGCTTGCAGTTATGTGATGCCGAAGCATGTAACTAGATAGTATATAGGATTCAATGTCAGTTTTCAAATTCGAGGGCTTTTTGTAAGATTGTTATTTGATTGGGTGACTTACGGCAATGTACAGGTATGTGCCCCATCATGTCATGACTGTTCCACCTTGCGTGCTTGGTGGGAAGAAGACGAGGAAAGAAGACTCCGGTTTTTCAAGAATGTGATGGAGTCCAATGAGTTGCCGCCCGATCAATGTGTTCCAGAAGTTGCACACTTTATTATAAGGCAGCATTTTGAAGCTCCATCAATGTGGGCAATCTTCCCTCTTCAGGTATACCAACAGATTCTTTGATTCCATTTTAACTTCCTTTCAGATTGCATTAGTTGGTTTTGGCTTTCTGAACTCACTTTGTTTTAGTTTTTTCTCTGCTCATGAAAATCATGCTTCTGATCTGATAAACTGTGGACAGGACTTGTTAGCATTGAAAGAAGAATATACAACACGCCCTGCAACCGAGGAGGCAATCAATGACCCTACGAATCCTAAGCACTACTGGAGATACCGTAAGTCTTGCGCTTTGTTTCTTCTTAGTTCTAACCCATGATGTCCGACATATCTGTATTATACTCGCACTGGATACTTCAAAATTTTAGCGAATTGACATTTTGGAATGACATTAAGAATAAGAACAAGATACTACAAACTTTCCTTTTTTGTACACCCTCCATTCTATTTAACTATCTAGAGAGATAAGAAAAATCTTGTTCCTATTTACTTGTCCACGTAGAGTTTCAAAACACTAGTAATAACTACTAATACCCATATGAGAAGAGAAAGTATATTAAACAAAAAGAGATGTAGTTTAATGAATGAAGGATAAATAAAGAATTTTAATATGTAATTAAGACAAAATGATTGTATTTATTGGTTTATGTAATTTTTATCTGTCTTTTTAGGAGATTAAATTTATTTTTAAACATCTGTCCATTTAAGATTACAAGACAAAATTAAATACTCATTTTTTAATTATATCCTTATCTTTTGATTGAAACAAGAGAACATTAATTAAAAAGAAGTAATATTAAATTTAGAAAGAGAAATGATACACAAAAAGAAAGAAAGCGGATTAAAAAGATACATTATTTGTATTTTTAATCTGTGTAAAAATCTTAAAAGATAGATAAAAAAATTGAGGGAGTAGTTTCAACTCTGCATGATGATTTCTTATCGTGAAATTGCTTATGGGAAAATTTTGATCTGAGTATACTTTGGACTGTTTTCAGGTGTGCATGTGACTCTGGAATCCTTGCTCAAGGATAATGAGCTGCAAACCGTCATCAAAGATCTTGTACGTTGGAGTGGAAGATCACTACCTCCAGAGGACTCAGAAAGAGAGGCGAGCGCAAAGTTGGCATCATCGGTAGCAGAAACCGTCCCTGTAAAGCAGAAGATTGCTAGTGCTGGGGAAAACCCTCCTGTAATAAATGGAAGTGGAAATCGTAGCTGATTTTATCCCTACTAGCCCTTTAGTTCATACTGTCCCATGACCTGCTACAGTGAAGAAAACAATACGGATCATCTATGCCATGTTCCACGTGTTTCTACTTTCCGTTATGTTTGTTACATAAGAGTACAAATAATTCTCGAGCCTATTAGTTGTTTGTAGCTATTATAATAATAGTAGTTAATATCGTTTTCGGAAAGAGCTGGTGCAAGATTTAAAAGATTTGATAGTCGCTGAGGAATCCAGGGAAACGCATTCTGTAGTGTGACCAAGGCATGTCGATGTTTCCATTCTCTATTAAGAATATGTGTTTAAAAGTGTGGTTAGACTGTCTTTTTCATATTAGTATGAGATCTGGTGAAAAAAACAAAACTAAAACGTGTACAAACTCAAACTGAAAATTGAGAGACACGTATAGTATTCCACATAACGTAAGTTGATGTTAGTTACATAAGGATTACATTGAATAATTGGAATTTTCAA
This sequence comes from Clitoria ternatea, assembly GCA_037962975.1. Classification (NCBI taxonomy): domain Eukaryota; kingdom Viridiplantae; phylum Streptophyta; class Magnoliopsida; order Fabales; family Fabaceae; genus Clitoria; species Clitoria ternatea. The sequence continues at coordinate 152,586,021 of CM075673.1, forward strand.
GCTAGTAGAAACTTAATTTTGAGTTTGAATTAAAAAATTGAATTAGAGAGTGAAATTCCATTAGAATAGAAATGTACTAAACATCGACTTCGTATTTGAAACTTTCCCCCCATAAATAAAAGTTTAAATGAGTTAGGTTTGAGTTTGACAAAACATAAGTTGGTGTTGGTGTTAGGAAATTCTACAAGGTCAGACAACAGAAATATATAAGATTCCTATAAAGATTCACAAACTTCGTGTTTAAAAAAAAAAATAATAATTTAAATTTCGGTTAAGGATTACCTTTATTAGTATAGTGTTAGACAATCCCGAAGTAATATCAGTCTTGTCCTTAGGAGTCCATGTGAGTACTCTCACTAGAAGTTGCACCTCTCAATGCGAGTTTGATAGTGCGCAACACTCACAACTATTATGAGATTATGCATGTAAATCTTTTTGAGTCGTTGTTTATAAGTATCTCATGCTTTATTTATAGGTTCATACCTGACTTGATGAGCTTTGAGTTCTTAACTTATTCTAAATGAGTTAGGCCTAATAGTTTTATTTTAGTCTAACTAAAACAAAATTATTTTCAAGTGGACTTACTCTATGTGTGATCCTACAGGCAACATACCTGGTCATATTAATAATAAACCCTTCTATTATTAACACAAAATAAGAATGACATCTAACAATGCATCATTATATCTGAATATTATTTTACATTAACATAACCTATAAGTGATAACCATTTTATATGTTCATTCCTTTTGTCACAATATCCAATTGAGCTCAAGGCATGGTCGTCCCCATCCTTGTATGACCCAATTCATTTTGTTTGATACTAGTAGATTTTACTAAAATAAATATCTAATATTTATTCTTCCTAGTATGACATTGTGTTTCTTTAGTCTTAGTACATCAAGTGACCTATAGGTATCACTCCTATCACATAGAGGAGACAAATCTTATCTATATCACTCACATTCCTCTGCATGATTTGTTGTAGATGACATTTGATTGTATTAAAATAACAAACTCTTCACATAGGAATTGTAGTAACTTCAGGTCAAAGGACTACATGTACCATTATCACATTGAGAATTGTTTATGACACTTATGTAATGATCCACACAATGTCTTCATAGTGGGTTTATCCAATACATTATTACTCTTAACGTATACTCATACGAAGACTTAATATCATCTATATCTATGAGAACATTGTGTGGATGAGAAGGATCTACCTTGGAAAACTTAATCTGATTCTCGTTGATAAGAAGAATCTCGATTAATCACGTTATTAACTTATACCCACCTTAATACTAAGATGATCTCCCTATTTGATCTCTTAAACAAACTTTCATTGCTTTACGTTAAGTTCTTGCTTAGTAAATTTAATTTGTGACTCTAAATCGATAATCCTAGATAACTAAATCACAATTATTTGGTATTTGATAACACAGTCCCTATGGATTCGATATTCTTCTATAGTACCTAATAATTTTGTACACTTGCAGAGCGGTATCAAGCTTTTGGCATCATTGTTGGGGGCTGTGTCTCCCCCCAATATTGCTTTCATTGTGATTTAGTTAGACTAAACAGTGTTCTTCTTTTATTGTTTTTTTTATTTTCAAAATTACACTTGGTCACTTGATTGTTGATTTTGTAGGTTTTATTTTATGCAAATATGTGGAATTACAAATCTTGATCTTGTGCTTTGTGCTATGAGGAGATAACACAGGCAACAAACCACTAAACAAACTGATCTTGAGGCTATAACAAACCAAGATAACAAGGGACTAAGGGATTTTGCAACTCCCAACACTATGTGAAGAGAGCCTAACATCACAAGGGCTATCATTGAAACAAACAACTTTGAGTTGAAGCCTTTTTTGTTGTCCATGGTTCTATAGGATCAATTCGGAGGGTTATCATCTAAAGATCCAAATCTACACCTCCAAATATTGTTAGAGCATTGTGACACTCTAAAAGTAAATAGAGCCTCTAGTGATGTAACATGATTAAGGCTTTTTCCATTCTTACTAAGGGACAAAGTTAGGGCATGGTTATATTCTCTTCCTGAGAGCTACACCATTACATGGGCCCAACCATCCAATGCTTTCATCAACAAGTACTACCTAAGGAATAAGACTGATTAGTTTAGGAAGCAGATTGTTACTTTCACTTAAAGGGAAGATGAATCCTTATATGATGCTTGGGAGATGTACAAGGAGATGCTAAGAGAATGCACACATCATGGAATGGAGAAGCAGTTGATAGTCCATATATTCTATAACGGGCTGAATTCTAACTAAAGGATCCCTTTGGACATGGTAGAAAACATGAAAAAATACCTTAGAGGATCTACTTCTCCATATATTTTGCTCAGACAATGGAATGACACATCCTCCATTACAATGCCAATAACCTGTAATATGGAAGCATTAGCTTGAGACTTGAGAATCTTGTTCACAGTTGTGTTGATCTCGTTAAAGTCCTGTAAAGACCATACTCATGTGCCAAAGACTTTTTGTTCGGAATCTCTTACTGGCCAAAGACAACATTATAGAGGTCCATTATTATGCCTAAGTTAAGTTGGGCATTACAAACAACGATGTTAGCTATGCTTTCCAATTCTTTGGCACTCAGTTACGGAGAAGGAGCATTGATTTAGCTATCTTGTTTGATTTTACCCTCTGCATTAAGTCCTAAAACTCAACCATGGAATAACCTTCAGTAGACTTCGTCAGTGACTAAGAGTGAGCTATGGGTGATCTCCAACAATCTTAGAAGATATAACCCAGGTGCTCACAAGGGTCACAAAAGGCTTATCGACATCATCAACCTTCTTCCTTTTCCTACCTCCCCTTTAGGCCTTGCTTTTTCTTTTGTTTTTCTCCTTTGAGACTTGTTAGCTTCACAGTCACAAGGGATGTTGAAGCGTGGAACAATCTTAATGGTGTCACCCATGACAGCATCTTTAGCAAGCACATTGATTTTCAACTGGTTTTAATATTCCTCTTCTTCCATCTCCTTTGCTAGCACGTCCCCACCTCATCAGTGAGGATTCTATAAAAAAAAAAAACCTTGACTAGGAATCAAAGAAATCTCATAATAACAACATTAATAAAGAAAAAACTTAGATAAGCGGTTAGAGAAGTCTCGTCAGCATTGAGAATCTTCTTGCAAATGAATGATTTCCTCTGTTTCTTTAGCAGAAGAATTTTCATCGCCAATTTCAATGACTACAAAATTAAATAAGATTTGTAGCTTAGTTGATCCTCTACCAAATTATAGGCATTGGACTCGAAGTTGAAATGCTCTGAGGCCTAATGAAGGCAAAATCATTCTGTACCATCCTTATGCAACTAAAACTGATGCTTCAAATTTATAGCATGAACAACAAAATAAAAGGGCTTAAAGCCTCTCCTTTAAATCTTTATTGACTTTGCGTAAGCCTTGAAAATCAATGGCCACCGACCGATGAGGACGACATGCCCTATCCTAGCGCCTAGCTCGAACCTCTTTAAAACATGAAAGATATTGAAAAACAGCGCGAATGTCAGCCTAAACTTATATGTGTATGTCAAGGATTGATAAATTTTTTTGAAATCCCAAAGCATTTGGTTGTCATGGAGACGAAGCAACAAGCATGTAATTGAGGACCTTAATCTCGAACTTAGTGAAAGAAAAATGAACCCCGACCTTCAGAAAGTAGAAAGTGTACATTTAGAGCCTATATGTACCTTATCCCATATAGATCCTTTAACCTACAAAGGGAAAATGAATTCCAAACTGCGATTGCCATATTTTTGTCAACGCCTATGGGAATCAAGGCCAACTAATCCCTATTCTGTTCATACACATGCTAGGATGGATAATCATGAAGCTCCTTAGGTAACTAGAAACTTTCGTCCTTAGTAAGCCATTTCTCTTAATCGATATTGTTGGAGATTTTAAACACCTTAATCCTAGCATTTGACGAACCCATACCTAAAAGACCAAGACCAATACAAGAAGTGGTGGTTTTAAGGGAACTCTCAGCAGAAGTGGACACAAAAGAATTGTCACCCAAACACTTTGATATCGACATGTCAGTAGAAGAAGAGGTAGAAGGAATTCTCATTGTTTCATCATGTAGCCTAGAAAAATGGTCAGGATGGTATACCTTTGGCAAAGATTTTATAGGCGCTCTCGTGCTACAATCTAGGTATTCCATGTCAAGATGCTTGAGCACTGCTTTCATGCAATCTATTGGAATCTCATCCTTATTGTAAGATACATCTTTAAAACTCTAACAAGCGGCTAGAGGATGAGATGACAAAAGACATGTTACGTCGTCCACCATCCAAAGAACTATTTTTGTGTTGTCATCCCAACTTTCATGAATGATAACCATAATTTTTAAAATGGTAGGAAGAGAAGGATACCTTAGGAGTTGATGGAAAGTTGACCTTGGTGAAAATTGAAGAACAACACTTAGATGTCGAAGCACTTATAACCGGTGTTTGTCAAAAAGGAAAGTACATATGAAAAAGGCGAAAATGACACTTTTATTTATAAGAAGTAAAAAGTAAAGGCAAAAAAGTAAAAGACTAAGGGCAATCATTACTCCAACATGCAAGTTCATAAATGCATACGGGTCACAAAACGATGTAACCGTAAAATTTTACAAACTCACCTATGACAACTTGACACTTAGCAAAAATGTCGTTTTCCTGCATTTATGATAATTTAAATTTAAATGCTTAAACATTTATGAATCCAAGGAGGTGCAAAAGACGAAGAGAACATAGTCCAAACACAACCTCGTCATAAGGTAGATCAAGCCAATGCCTACACAACGACTTAAATTTAGGGGCATATGATCCATAAATATTGTCTAAGCCTACATTAGGCATGGATAGTATACCATCGACTTAGTCTAAAGCAGAGCCTGTTCAATAGATGGCAACATGCCCAATACCATCATCATGGTAAATTGTTCACATCCTATATCGGCTCAATTGACACGTCACTGACATATTCTCCCCTATGTACAATACTCTCACTATAAATACAACCTTATAAATGACAAACGTACACTTTACTCCTTCATTTATTGCTTACTACTGCGATATCGTTCAAATTTGGTTTTACATTACCCTTTCTAATTTAGGCATCGAAGGTGTCCTATGAAACAGACCTTCATCTCATCCCATTGACATTTATGCAAGTACCCTTAGAACTCTATTATTAAGACCAACTCAACTACATATTGACATATGTGTTATTAGATTATATTTCATTAATCCAAATATAATAATGTTTTTTATTTCTTTTGTTTGGAAATCAAATATCATCCGTTTATACTCCATTTACACAATAAGCTATGATAGGTAAATAAAATGAATGATGATAGACTCAAAATTGGACTACCAAGATATTAACAAGCAATTGTAGAAACATAATAGAAATTCATAAGGAGATGGAGAATAAGAGACTTATAAAAATAAAGAAAGGGGAAAAAGAAGAACACAAATAGGGAGGAAAGATTTCATTGATATTTTTTATTATTCATTACAAAGGAATACCAATTATTAAAATAAAGCAACAATAGACCTAAACATAATGAGCCAATATAAACTATAAACTATTGAAATATAAATCCTAACAAACTATGATACTAATCTAATTAACTATAAGACTAATCTAATTGATGAAGTTCAGTTAATTGATAATATAGTTGGTAAAACGAGGGGGCCTTCTTGAATAGGCTAGACTTTTTTAGGTCGTGGGCTTTTTTGGACCAAGCAAGAAGGCTCACATTAATTCAGGCTCTAATTTAAGATGTTTAAACTTGACCACTTTTACGGGTGGGCTAGGCCGCCCCTATGAATTAAGCTTTTTTCAGACTACCTTTATATTTTACAAGAAAAAGATTAAAATCATTCGATCCATGATAGGTACAAGTTTTTTGTGAGCTAGGCCTAAAAACCCTCATTAATTCACGTTTCAATTTTAAATGTTCAAACTCATCCATTTTAGGGTTGACCTGACCCATCGAAATTGATCAATTTTACCAACTTTGATTGATAATATATAAACCTATCATTTTTATGCCCTTCAAAATTGTTGTCCTCAAGGTCCAATTTATTATTTTTCTTTTATTCTCTTTTTCTCTTTTGATTGGGCTTGATGGGGATAAACACTTCAATATTGTTAAAAAATTAGACCATGTAAGGAATGGAGTAAGCGTGGAGGGAAATAAATTTGGGGAAAAATGATTGGTGCCATGGACTTTGAGAATGAAAGCATAAAAGCTTTAAAAATATAAAAATTGAATGCCTTGTCCCTATTAGGGATTGAAGACCATTGGGGAGAGGAGAGTGCCATTAAAAGGTCCATACAACTAGGGCTAGTAAACAGTCGGGCGAGTCGGATTCGAGCCCATATTATCCCAATCTGACTAGAATCTGAAATTAGAAAATAAAGCCCAAATTCGACCGGGTGAATGTTTGGATGGGTTGGATTTTAGATGGGTCAGATTTCGGGATGGGTCGGGTGGATAGTTGTATTTGGGCCTCTTACTGGGCCAATCATTTTCTAGTGCTGAACAAACTAACTTTTTTAACTTTTTAAAATTTCCCTTAAAGATATTGTACCAAACAAACTTCCTGATTTAATCTGGGCCTATATTGGGCCAATCAATTTTCAATTATGTTTTTTTATTGCCTTATTATATTAAATCAAAATCTTTAGGAGAACTTAAAACCTGCAATGGGCCATTTTAATTTTCAAGTCTTTTTGCTTTTTCTTTACTATGAAATACAATTACAAATTATAACATAAATTAAATAAGCATACAATACTAAAACTTAATTCTCATACTTTGTGACAATATTAACACTTAAACTAAAATATACCTAATAAGTGTATAAATATTCATAAGCATAAAAAACTATGTAAAATTAAAGTTTGAACAGTAAGTGACTTTGGACTAATTTGTGCATAAACATGCTAAATTCTCAAAATGAGTAATGACAACATTCTAAATTTGTGCATGAATATGTATAAGCACAAATAACTATCTAAATTCTGAAAATGTCAGGCTTCAAAAAAATGTGAATTCCTAAATTATTTGCTTCAAAAGTAGAACTAATCTATAAAAAATAGAAAAACAACTATTAAAGATGACCGTATTCATAATTTCAATCATAATTACATACTGCAGCACAATGGTTACAAAAATGCAAATACAATATATTAAGTCTTTATAAATTATACCTGTTAATTGATCCAAATTCTAAAAATGTCAGCCTTCAAAAAATTGTGAAATCCTAAATCCATTGCTTACTAGAACTGATCTGCAAAAAATAGAAAAACAACTTTTAAAGATGACCTTATTCACAATTTCAATCATAATTATATACTACAGCACAACGGTTACAAAAATGCAAATACAATATACTAAACCTTTATAAATTATACCGGTTAATTGATCCAAATTTTGAAAATGCCAACCTTCAAAAAATTATGAATTCCTGAATCCCTTGCTTCAAAGCTAGAACTGATCTGCAAAAAAAAAACAACCGTTAAAGATGACCTTATTCATAATTTCAATCATAATTACATAATGTAGCACAATGGTTACAAAAATACAAATACAATATACTAAGTCTTTATAAATTATACCTGTTAATTGATCCAAATTCTAAAAATGTTAGCCTTCAAAAAATTGTGAAATCCTAAATCCATTGCTTATTAGAACTGATATGCAAAAAATAAAAAATAACCGTTAAAGATGATCTCATTAACAGTTTCAATCACAATTACATACTGCAACACAATGGTTTAAAAAGGAAAATATAGTATACTAAGCCTTCATACCTGTTAATTGATCCAAATTCTGAGAATGTCAGCCTTCAAAATATTGTGAATTCCTAAATCCTTTGTTTCAAAACTAAAATTGATCTGTAAAAAATAAAAAAAAACAATTAAAGATAACCTTATTTACATTTCAATCACAATTACATACTGCAACCCAATGGTTAAAAAATGCAAGTACGGTAAACTAAACCTTTATACCTATTAATTGATCCATGATCTAGGGACCAGTAACATTGCATTTAAATAATATAGTGACCTTTGCCAAAAAAATATCATCCAAAACAATGCTACAAACAAACAGTATGTGTAAGTAAATAATTAGAGAAAGTTACTATAAAAAAATAAGGACCCTTCATACTTGTTAATTGATCCAAGCACCAATAATATTGTATACAGTGACCTTTGCCAAAAAACACCATCCAAACAATGCTACAAGCAAAATATATATATAGATCAATAGTTGTACTTTTAACAGTTTCCAAGACATTATTGCAAATACATTATTTGATGATTGTATACCTTTTATTCTATTAAGACTAACTAGTTCCTGCAGCACAACCTGCTACATACTCCTGCGACAGCCACAGTTTGTTGTTCAATGTGACTATTTACCTTCTTGTCATCCTCAATATCTAGCATGAATTTTAATAAATTAAAAGTATATTTAAATCATATGAATAATAAATAATATTTTAAAAAAAATGATAGATAGAAACTAACCTTGAACTATATCTCCAGAAGATTGAAGTTCCTGACTCACATTTAGCTCTAAAAAAGGGTTTAGAGTTTGCCTTAACCAGTTTTGACCACATATAAGGGCTCCGGCTATTTCAGGACTTCATGAGCTCCTATATATATCTAGCACCCTACCTCCGGTGCTAAATACAGACTCAAGCTACAGTTGAGATTGGTGTGGATAACACATCTCTAGCCATACGGGACAAAATTGGAAATCTTGATGCATTTTGTTTCCACCAAATCAAAGATCATACTTGTTATCCCCTTTCACACATGGTTCATCAAGGTATGTTTCTATTTCATTTTTTTGGTCAAACATACTTTGAGAATTTAAAAAATCTTGGAAAGAGTTATCTAACTTCTCCCTACCTTGAGCTTCCAATTCTAATGGGTTATCATTAGCACTTACCAAACCAGACCCTTGAGAACCATGTGCAAATTGGGGTGTAGGTCGATTTTGAACAAAATACCATGTAAACATCCTAAGCAAGCTCTCTTTCACACTACATGCAAGTTCAGATGGAGACAACACACCACCTTGATGTATTTTTCTAAATGCCCATAAAACAAACTACAACTTGTATCTCGAGTCCAAAATGACACCAAAATATAGCAAGTGGTTAATCTGGTGTAGATTACCCCAGTATTTATCATATTTCTTTTTCATGTCAGCACCCATTTTGAGCCGTCAATATTATGTATCGCCTCACTAATTTCATAATGAATAAGGACTAATTGATGAAACCCATTATTGATGCTAACTGTGTTTGAGGCTGATGGTGAAACCCAACCATTGATGAAATCCAACCATAATGCTAACTGTTTATTAAATAATCTGTTTATTACTACTAATAAACATAGATTATTTATATATAGTAGTAATAAACATAGATTATTTAATATATATTCAAAACTTATAAGTTTCTCATAATATATTCACCTGCAGAATCCATTCTTATTATTCATCTATAAAAGACATACAGATTCATTTTTTATTATCTACTCAAAAATAAAATGCCACTAATGCATATACAATATGATAAGTCAATTAAAATTAAAATTAGAGCACAAACCTAAGCTACCAAAAACTAATATAAATACTACTGAAAATATTCAAATACTAATAATAAAACATAAATATAAAATCTATTTTTATTTTATTATTTATATACATTATTACAAATAATCAAACATCAAACACCATGAAATAATCATTCTTATTATACATTAATAAAAGACATAAAACACATTAACAAAAGACAAACATTGTTGCAAATAATCAATTAAAAGGGAATATACCATTAAACATATCAAATAGATATATAAATTGACAAGTCAATTAATTAACAATACAATTTAAAGCTATATGCGTACCATCATGTCTAGTAGTAGTTGCCAAATGATCCAATCCTTTCACTTTTGGATCTGCCATATCAAGTTCCTTGTAGGCTGAGACAAAAAATGGAATAAAAAACTGTTATTGTTTAGAATAAGCTTAACAAGTGATATTCCAGCAGCATTATGAACCCTATACAATTGTATTCGAAAAGGCCCATTGGTCATTTTTGCAATGGAAGAATAGTTGCTGATATTATAAGTAAGAGTTATTCATTTCGGTTAGGTTCTATAATTTTTTATAAATCAATAACCTAACTCTAATAAAATATCAGACCAGTTAATGTGTTTCCTCAAAAGAGTATATATTTAAAAATTAATGAACTAAAATCTCATAAAGTTGAGAAACTAATATGATAAAATGTCATAATATAGATATAAAAACAAATAGCTAAAGCGAACAAAAAAAACATAAACAGCTAAGAGTATATATTTAAAAATTAATGAACTAAAATCTCACAAAGTTGAGAAACTAATATGATAAAATGTCATAATATAGATATAAAAACAAATAGCTAAAGAGAACAAAAAAAAATACAAACAGCTAAAGAGAACAAAAAAACACAAACATGGAAGTAAATAAATTTTTTTAATAAGAATGACAAAAGAATAAAAATTTAAGAAGAAAAAAGAAGGCAAAGAGAATTAAATGTATGATTCCAGTGAAAAACATGCATGTCATTTATATAAAAGTAAATAAAATTTTTAACTTGATTATATAATTATTATATATAGTTATTTTTTTATTTAAGGCATAAATTTATCCATTTTTAATTAGTTGTTATTCAATCATTTAAATGATCAAATATTCAAATTAAGGCATAAATTTTGTCTTCTTTGTATTTCATTAAGGAATGAATTGTTTAATTTGAATACTATTTATAAACTAATTAATATGCTATCAACAGGGTGGTAAAATCAACTTTAATGCACATATTGATAACTTTGCAAATACCAGAGAAGAAATTATCTCCTTAATTGATTTTCCAGCGGCTCTCAATTTGGTTTAAAAGGCTCTCTTTGAAGTGGAACTTGGTTCAAAAATTTTCTAGATAACTATTTAATACCTATATTGTAGCTGAACATCTTTTAAATGGTGATAATAATGATAGTTCACCTATGAATATTAATCAACTTTCGCAAGCTTAATCAGATAAATTGAGTGAATTCAATTTTTTGTTGGGGGCTCATTCATGTTGTACTATAAATCAAAGGGGTAGATACACTTTGACATAAAGGATGAACACAAACAGAAACACACATAAAACAGAAAAGTAGACACCCAAAACATAAGGATGAAGACACACATAAAACTAGAAACACATATAAAATAGAAAAATAGACACCCACAATTTACAACCTGTTCTATCTAGGAACCGGGGTCAAGAGTTGGATGTCTTGACCAGGGTCAAAGGTTTGGTACTTTAACCGTAGTTACCTCACTAACTCTCAGTTTTACACCGTCTTAGTGGAGTGCGATATTTTCACACCTAGGTTTAGTGGGAATCCAAGGTTCTTCAAGTATAGGAGGCTATTGATGTTCTGCCCGTACTGGAATTAAGGGACCACACCGGAGGTGTACCTGCAGAAGATTCTCCGATGCTTAAGTCAGTACAGTCACTAAGGTAATGTGATATTACGGAGGCAACTTACAACATTAGCTCATATCCTTCTTCAGTAATAAATGAATTGTACCTTAGTTTAGGAAGTGATTTGACCATATTCCTAACTTACTGTTGCTACAGTGTCTGTACGGTCAGGTTGCCCATAACACCTCTGACTCATTGTCTGGTTGTCAGTTACGGGCCGGGATTAAGGGAGGAATCCATAGTTAACCAACAGTTTCGAATTTTGGTCATGGACTTGCCAGCCTTTTCAGTGACGTGGCGTGGTGCTCTTGGACCCCGGTCTGGGCCCTGATTTCCACCCCAGATCACAACCTAAGGATGAAGACATCTAAAACACAAAAATATAGACACACTAACCCTTCACAGTTTACACCTAAGCTTAATTAGATACATGCCCAAAGAAATCTCTGAACAAAAACAGAAAACAAAACCCCCAACCCTTAATAGTTAACATTATCATCATTAGAAACCAAACCCCCCAAACGATGTCTGAAATGCTACTTAGATGAAAAATAGAAAAAATGAAGACACGTAACATACCTAACCTTGATGTTGCTCAGAAGAAACACAACAACAAGTCGCAAGATAGAGAAAGAGAAAAGCCACACCGCGAGGTCAGAGAGACAAACTGATCAAAAAAATAGGGAGATACTTATGGTGGGAAGCACTAACTAGGATAGAAAAAGAAAACAAAAAAACAGGGAGACATAAAACCATAACATACGTTGATTTGATCTCGAGATGACCGTTGCCGGAAGCACCAACTCGCGAGAGAGAAGGAGAAGTACCGTCACAAGGTTGAGGATAGTAGGACACAGTCAAATGCAAGCAAACTGATAAAGAAGATAAAGGTTGGGTTTAGCCGTTTAGGAAGTGTCGTGTGGTGCTGTGGTTTGAGGCGTTGGCCATGGTGATGGTGTTATGTACTAAGGTTTGAAAGAAAACAAAACTTGGGAGGGAGGAAATTTGAGGGTTTGAGTCTTTACACTAGACTTCTGCTGCTTCTAGTCTCTTCTCTTTTCTCTCTCTTAGGGGGTTTCTTTTTTTTTTTATTTCAGAATTTGAATTGGAAAAGACGTATGAGTGTTAGAAGAAGTGAACCACTAAAGCAAGCAACATGATGTGTAGAGTAGACATTGGACCGAATAGGTTGGGCCTTCGATGAAAATGGAAAAATGGTCTTTTAGATTCATTTTAGGTCGGTTATGGATACTATTGGGTAAAAATTATTTTATCCGGATCCGACCGGTTTTACCCATTTTAATCCGATTTTCAGGTTTCTATTTTCTGGATGTGAAATTAACCGAACCAAACCTTAAGGATTGTACCGGATTGTTCGGCCCGGATTGCGCGGATCAGATCACCCCTACATACAGCTTTCAGAATGTGGTGAACTGGAAACAGAAAAGTGGGGTGTAATTTTCAAATAACGACTTGTTTGTAGTTGAATCGACCACGTGGCACGGCGTGATTGGGGTAAGTGAAGAGGCACAGGTTGTGCTTGTTGTTGTGAACGGTCTGGATCGTTCAAGGGAAAAGGAAAGAGGATCTGACAGAGGAAAAAAAAATCTTGTCGTTTCTGAACGAACGATCCAGGTGTAGCGTGCGAAGTAAACGGTTCAGATCGAAGCTTAGGGAATGGTTGAGATTTGTTCGTTCGAGAGAGAGACGGTGGAGGCACAAACACGTCATTCACGCGGGTAACAACTTGATTTCGCGAAAAAGATCGTTACAGGTCGGAGGGTCGTTCAGCTGTGATCCGGGTGGGCAGCGTGAACTGTTTCATCGAAGGAGTTTTTCGTTGTGCTGCGTGAACAACTTCATCTGTTTGAGGCAAGCCACACAGTGCTTGCAAAGCGGCGTCGATTGGCTCGGAGGAGCGAACGATGCGGCACTTGGTGGCAGTGAGAAACTTGTTACGTGTCGGAACTGAACAGGCACCATCGATTACCTTAAACACCGATTCCGAGTTTTGCGATTGAAGATTGATGCGAAAGGGAAGGGGAAAACTGGTAGGGTTCAAATAATAAATCAAGGGGTTGCATTGTAGGGTAAGAAGACATAGGGACCGTATACACTCCACTTGCGTAACGAGAATGCTCCATTTGGTCTTGAGGGAAAAAAAAATGGGGGTAGGAGCAAATGGTTGTGGCTGCTGTACATGGTTATGGTTGGGGTTTGGCGATGGTGAGTAAAAACTAGAGTAGATGGAACTTATAGGAGACTCCATCAACTCTCAACATCTCAATGAAAACACTAATTAGTACAATAGACTCAACATTGACCTCCCAAGATATTGACCAGAAATTGATAAGGAGAGGAAGAGGATGAGAGAGAGTAAGAGAGGGAAGGGGAATAGAAGAATACAGGAATACCAACTACTATTAAAATAAAATAAAGGAACAGCGAATCAATATAAACAATGAAGTATCAACTCTTCAAATATAAATCATATCAAACAAATAATACTAATGTAATTAATTATACAACTTTTTCTCAAATTTCAATGTCATTCTTTTTACGTAAGTAACTCTATTAATGTATAGTTTTTATTAAAATTAATATAATAATATATGACATATTTTAATTAAATTATTTATTTTTTTAATAATAATTGAGTACTAAATAAAAAGAAAATAAATGAAGAAAATTTAATGATGAGAAATAATCACTTTAAGGATAATTTTAAAAATTATTATAAATTTTAAATAAATTTAATAATTTTAATTAAATTAACGAATTTCTTAATATAAATAAAATAATCTAATATTTGGAGATGGAGGGAGTAATACTAATCTAATTAATTGAAAGCAGTCGTTAGAGGCACTGTATTTTGTTAAAAATTTCCTTTGTCTGAAATTAAAGAGCTCAAATTTCACACAGGAAGAAAGTTCACGTTAGATCGAATATAATCCCGAGGCGGTTTGAGCGCACCAAATGAAGAGCAAAGGAGAAAGAAACCTGTGGTGTTGAAAAACTTTTAAACGGCCAGAAACTAATAAAAGGAAAATGCCAGCTTGCAATGTAACGAGACGACCACAGCCTATTTTTGGGTGATAGCAGGTGTCGCACGGGGGATAGAGCCACGAACGAAGTAGCGGTTACAGTTTAAGGTTGTTAGTTAGTTTTAAGAGGAAGTATTTGTGTGTCTGAGAAATGTGCCACGAGTGGATGCAAAAATAGAAATGTTGGAGAAGGGAAAAAGTTAAAAAGAGGAAGAGGTGGAAAAGGTGATGGGTTTGTGCTTAGAAGCGGGGAATATTGAAGTTTGGGAGTGGGAGTGGGAGTGGAAGTGGAGTTTTATTTCGATATTACTCCGGCGACGGTTTGATTCTCTCGCGCTCCCGTTATTTCTCGTTTCCCTGAATACCCGTCACAGTGTTCGGGGTACATTATATATAATTTATACACATACAATATCTGCTTCTTTTTTTTAAAAAAATTGATAGAAGGATTGTTGCTCTTAACAAAATTCGAGGAAAAAATATTTAAGAGTGAAGCATCATTTAATTTTTTCCCCCAAAAAAATCATGTTGTTCATATTATGAAATATCCATGTTCAAGTCGATTAATTTACTGCATATTTGCTTGGCCCTTCTCTAACCTTGTTTCTTAGCATTTGAAAATTGATGTGCACGTTAAAGATTCTTCTCTGAAAATCATGATTGAATGTGGGATGTGATATAATGTCTTTATGATTTCTATGTTTACATAAATATGTGGGATAAGAAAGCTGATATATATGTTGGATATTAATGAAGGGTTTTATTTTGGGGATGATCTATGGATTTAAAAATCGTGGCAATCTTGTGTTCAGGAGCAAGCGAGGGATGGGTTTGGTTTCTCTGTATTTGATATTTATGGCATGAGATATATTCAATTGTTCATTTTTGTTCAATTCTTTTTCTTCACATTTTTCTGTTTGGGAAATTTGCAGGTTTTAAGGGATTCAAGAAAAAAAAAGGTGCAGAGTTAACCCGCTTTTCTGTTAATTTGGTATCCAAAGTATAAGCGATGGTTCCAGCATTTGAAAATTTCCCCTTTAAAGCTAATACACGGTAAGAAATCTGGCTGCATTATTATCTGCTTAATTTATTAGCTGGCCCCATTAAAATTGGATAAATTTTCTAGTAGTTTTTTAGATTATTATTTATACTTAAGCCGGTTTTCATCATATGAAGCGTAGATCCTCTTTGACATATTGCTAACATATATTAGTGCATTACTATTGTTTTCCTGTTCCATCAGTGCCATGCATGTTTTCCCCTTATTATAAGTCAGACTAAAACATTGAAGGAAGTTGTTGCACCCAAATGCGGGAAGATAATTAATGAACTGGAATGATGATCTTTATGGGCCAAGCTTGCATTGTGCGCTAGAATTTTTTGAATCATGCATTAGATTGTTTCACTAAATGTTTAAGATATTATTGCATATAAAAATGAACTGAGTCTAATATATATAGATATATACCTGCCCAGATACACACTTTTTAACAAGGAAGCTGTTTTGAGTCTGTGACTATTATGATCTTTTAGAAATTAAAATCTTATTTGGCTTCCATTCATTATAGGAAAAAACTTTTGTCTGAGTTGCTCGGTTATTTTTGATATTATTCTCTATCAGAATGAAACTTCACGAAATAAAGGTCACTTTAATAAGCAAAGGGATTACCGAGGTGAAATTTTAATTATGATTGGAGACCAACCAAAGGAATGTGTCCTTTTATATGTGAATTATGTCGATGACTTGGTACATGAACCTGGTTGCAGATGCCATCGCCTTGAGAAAGCATAGTTTGAGGGGATCTGGTGATAGGAACAAGTGTTTGTGACTGCCCCTTGGGATGCACTGCTGCCATTCTCATCTGATTGAGATTGTTCAAAATGGCTGTGGCCATTGACCAACATCGTGGATTTAAGCCATTTAGCCGATCCCAGAGATGCAGACTCCAATCCTTTGGTCACCTTGATCCCAACATTATAGAACAACTCAGCCAAACAAGAAGTAGCAGTACTACTTTTTCCCACTCCTTTGAACTTGCATTGCAAGCCGATAATATTCACCGCAGTTTCTCCACTCCATGCCTCCCCATAACCACTCTGTCATCAGGGGAAGACCTCACTCCTCACCCTCCAAGGATAGAGGTTGTTCGTGGAAGTGGAGCCTCAGTATATGCTCTAGTTGTTGAGGTTGCCATTGCCATGGCCTCAGGTGCTAAGCCAATACCGTTGCCAACTGGCCTAGGTGGTGCCTATGTTTTCGTCAGCCCAAATGGCACCAACATTGCTGTAGCAAAGCCAATAGATGAAGAGCCTTTAGCCATCAACAACCCAAAAGGCTTAGGCGGTCAAATGCTAGGCCAGCCTGGCCTTAAGAAATCAATCCGGGTAGGTGAAACTGGCATTAGAGAACTAGCTGCTTATCTCCTTGATCATGGAGGCCATGCTGCTGTGCCTCCCACTGCTTTGGTCAAATTCTCTCATGCTCCTTTCTTTGCTAATGCTGGAGCACCCTCACTCCCTGTCCCCAAAATTGCCTCACTTCAACGCTTTGTTGGCCATGGTTTTGATGCAGGGGAGTTGGGTCCTTCTTTCTACTCAGTTGCTTCTGTCCACCAAATTGGGATTCTAGACATTAGGATCCTCAACCTTGACAGACATGCAGGGAATATGCTTGTGATGAAACATGACGACATCATCAACAACAATAGTTTGGTGGATGGAATCATTGCTGACCTTGTTCCCATTGACCATGGCTTTTGCCTCCCTGAGTGGCTTGATGATCCTTATTTTGAGTGGCTGCATTGGCCACAAGCCTCTACTCCTTTCTCTGACTCAGAACTAGACTACATTTCAAAACTTGATCCATTTCAAGATGCACATGTTCTAAGAACCGAGATTCCCTTGTTGAGGGAGTCCTCGGTCCGTGTTCTCATTGTTTGCACAATTTTGTTGAAGCAAGCTGCTGCTGCTGGCCTTTGCCTTGCTGACATAGGCCAGATGATGACTAGGAAGTTTTCTGGTGGAATCGAATTGCCAAGTGAGATGGAAAACCTCTGCTTCAATGTTAAGGCTAGCATCCCTTGTGTTTCCAACATTAATAATGAAGAGGAAAATGATCAACAAGGTGGCATTTCTTTGGGAGACATGAACCAAGGGGAATGGGAATTGTTTTTGGATATTTTTCACGAGCTTTTGCATGCAGCTTTTGAGGAAAACAAGTGCAAGAGTAGAGCAAAAAACAACAAAAAGTTGGAACATCATGGATGTTGATGAGTATTCCTAGGATGATTGGTAAGGAAAGCCAGAGACGAACCGCTGTCGCCTGTAATTGTATATCAAATATATGCCAAAAGATATCCTTAGAGTATAGGTTGTAGATATGAAGAACATTTATGTGACAAGAATGGAATAACGATTGGTTAGGTGGTAATGCCATCCATTCCATTCTGCAACTTTTCTCTTTTCTCCCCTTGAAACCTTTCACCCTTCTTTGACAAATTAAATAGGGTTGTACGCAATCTAAGTGGGTTCTTGTGATTATGTAAATTTCCTTTTTTTTGGTTTTGTTTTGGCCATTCAAATTGTAATGGGATGTAATTATTATACTAGTGCTTCCCAATATACTGGTTAATGTTGTTTATATACATATATTGTTGTGCGCTTCACTTGTAATCTTGTACTAGCTTAGCAGATCGGAGTCCATAGATTGATTACTCCTACAATAGCTTAGTATAAATAAAATTATTTTTACCTCTTTTTATTCATATAAATAAAATGAGATTACATTTAAAGAATATGTATATGTTGTATGAAAAGAGCGATAGAATGAACAAATGAGAGAAATGCCAGAAAACAGAGATTATGTGATAAATATGTTAATAAATATGGGGAGAAAAATGATTTTGTTTATTGTTATGGAAATTTTTGTTGTACATGTATAGCATATATTTTGAAAAAATATAGAAATATTTACATTTATGATGTTTTGATTAATGTGAAAGTGTGAAAAATAAATCTTATAAAAAAAATGACATGTGAAAAACTTCCTATTAATTATTTCCTTCATTCCAGTTTTGCTATTTTGTTTTTTTCTAATACAGTAAGGCTATTATTGTCTTTAGCATGAGATTATTTTTTCATAAAATAAACAACCTAAATTTTTACACATTTTTTACACTATTTGTTCTCACATTTTTTATTAACCAAAAATAACGTAGATCTTATACGAATCAAAAACGTTAAATTTTCTTTGGCTTAACTATTAGTCCTTACAAATGTTGTCCAATTTAGATTTTATTTTAATTTTTTATGTTAGAATTTGCTCTCTAACTTTTTCAAAGTGTTAAGAAATGGTTTCTAATTTTCAAATTCCCTAACTTTGGCTTCACTTGTATTATCTAACCTTCCAAAATCCCAACAACAGACAATTTTTCAACACTTTTAGAAAAGTTAGGACCGGATTATAACAAAAATATTTAAGAAATTAATTCTAACCTAGGCAACATTTGTATGGCTGAATCACTTAGAGCATGTTAGGGAGTGTTTATATTTTTATTTTCAATTTATAATCTAAAAAAAATCCCAGCTACTACAAATAATTATAGACCTTTTTTTCTTTTGTAATTTGATCCGGTCTCGATACCGGCACTTGGGCAAAGGCGTCATTTTATCCGTTCTTGCCAGCTCACTGGTGTCGCAGGTAAAAACCTCCGGACTATTATCCGTATCAGACGCCTTACACACTGGATTGTCCAGGTCAGCACCTCGTACTCCGGAAAACTTTCATGCCACCCGACAGAAAGTACAAGGTACAGGTACGGGGGGATGTTCGCAAGAGATGCGGAGCCACCCGCGTCGTGTGTCAGAATCGTACACTGCACAGTGTACTATTGGTCCCCTAACCCTAGAGACTCTTCGTTCTCCATGCACGTATATAAATACCAACGATTTCACTACTCTGGTACGTTATACTCATTCTAAAACTTACGCTCGATAACCTTGAATCTTTTTCTGGTTAATGACTTGAGCGTCGGAGAGTCTTTGCAGGTGACACCACCTTTTGCCCCTCATCAACGTGAAAGCTTGGTGTGAAGGATCTCCAGGATATTGAGACCGGTATCTCCCACTCGGATATCAGATAGAATACCGGATACCCACTAAACCGGTGTATAAATCATTCTAACTGGTTGACTATTGTGGCTGGTCTCACACCGGATCGTTGACCACGGTTTAGACTGGTTCATAATTCTACTAAAAATAATTTATTATTTTAAATAATCCAAATGAAATAAATTGTCTTAAAAATTCTACAAATAATATATACATGTTTTCTTTTCACAATTACTATTATCAACTTAAATGGAATACATTATGTGGATTGATAGAAATTAACATTAATTACATCAACTAAAATAATAAAGAGGCAGACAAACCTCATTAGAAAAGAGAGAGGACGAAGGTGCTTACTTGAGAAACCTATGGTGATGATGACAAAGAAGGCAACGACAACAATGACAAAGGGAGTAGTGACAACTGACAAGACATGGTGAAGGGGGATTAACCTCATAAGGAAAAAGAAAGGGAAAAAGAACCTTACCTTAAGGGTGAAAAATCTAGCAACACCCCATGGTCACGAATAAAGGTGTCAACAAAGGGATGAGAGACAATTTGAGAGGTTTTGGGGAAGAAAAAGGCTAAAATGAAAGGTAGACATCATCTGAGGCTTTTAGGGATTTTAGATTTAGGGATTGGACTTTTTCAATCGCTAAATCAGTCTCAATAGGGTTAAAGTACTTATCATATCACATGCAAATCCTTTGTTCCATGACATTTTGCAACTTAAACCATGTTCGGTTGCCAAACTTTTAATACTATTGAACAAAAGTGACCAAATCAATTGCAAACAAAAAATATTTCCCATAATCAAACTCCGTACTTCACGCCTAATGCAAAAAGTTAGCAACTAAATATATGTTGGAAGGTGGCCTCAGACTTAGGAGAGAGGGTGAATTTAAGTCTTGGATTTTTTTCACTTTTATCAAAAGCAATTAAGAATATAATAATTATTTTAAAAGACTTTTTTTATCAAAATAATAATTTACAGAAAGATCTTTGAGAAACATATGAAAATAAAATATTAAGTAGATATGATAGGAGAGTAAAAATAAGAAATTTAAAGAATTAAATAAATGAGAGAAGGGAAAAGAAAGAGCACATCATAATATATCTTGGTTTGATCACCACCACTCTGATCTAGTCCAGTCTCTTGACCCAAAAGCTTAACATTTTGCACTATAATATGAAACAATTATAAGGATATATGTTTACAACTCTTGGATTACGTAGTCCAAATGCAAAACTTTCTCACAACTCATTCCTAAATCCAACATGATTAAAGTAGTCTTAAGGTATCTTAGAGATCTTTATTTCTTACCTTAGACCCAAAACACTATAGTCCAAGAGCACAAATAAAAAGAAAGATTACACTTGAATTCTATGATAGAAAAAGAACTTCAGAATGAGTAAGAAAGATAACAACTCGTGTAAAGAGAGTACAGAGTAGTTGGTGTATCTATTTTTGAAGCCTGGGCATTTATAGGAAAACAATTCACCAGAAATGAAAATAAAATGTGTTTTCCTAAAATATAAAACTTTCAGAAATAAGTTAAAAGCCAAAAAATAAGCCCAAATTAGTTATTGGTTTGAAGCAGGCACCAGAGTGGTTCAAATCAACTGGCCCATCTAGCCCAAAATAATGCTTTTCAACTTAGTTTGCTTGTGTTTTGTTCCCTAACCATTTTTGGTTCTTTCAAAAACGTTTTTAAGACTTAACTCATTTTCCTTTGCTCATTCTTTGGTCCTTTAACTATCTTAACATTTTAACATAAACTCTAAGACTCGACTCGAAGATGTAACTACACTAAAGCAATGCCGGTCTTTAAAGCTGAAGCTCCACGTATGGACTTCATGTCACAAAGTGCATCCCAAATTTATTTCCTTTGCCTTAAGCAAAACCATGCCTTAGTTTCACTTACAGGAATAATAATATACTATGGTTTGTCATTATTAAAACAACATGTCTACACATACAGGAATAATAATATACTATGGTCACAAAAGGAAAAGTTTATTACATGTCACGTTCATGTTAAAGACAAAACTTATACAGTTGTGAAAATTTTATCCCCCCTCTGATCGTTCTTTCCATTGCTAAATATATCTTATCGACAAAATTAATTGTCTGTCGTTTAAATTAGTTCTTATTTGAAGGAGTTTATATTTAACGATGACAAATTTGAGTGACAAGTGACTTGCTTCCAACATTTTTCAATCTCTAATTCCATTGGAAAAGTGCCCTTATTACTTCTCTTCTAAAGAAGAATAATACAAAAACAATTATATTAATGAAGAAGATGAAAGCAACGATAGGGGTAAATCTTTCGAATCCCTTGATTTTAAACCTATTAAAGAAAATGTTGAGGATGTCATGAATTCAGATTAAAGAACAAGTGTCTTTAATCTGAATTCCTTGAATGATCTTGAACAAGCGTCTTTGATCGATTTGATAAGGCTCTCCTTTATCTAATCTCAAAAGTCAGAACTAACAGAACATACTTTTGAGATTGTACGAGTAATGAATTTGACAAGTGTGAATATCCAAAATCTTATTAAAGCAATCCTAGTGCAAATTTAAGATGGTGACTAGGTTGAAAAGGTAAGTAATTAAAGATTGAATTAGATTGAAATAAAGAAATGTTTACCTTATTACTTTGCGGGATCAAAACTATGGATCAATCAAGGGAATTACTTCTCCATCATATTTGAAGACATAACATAGTTTGAAGAACCTAAACTAAATGTGAAATGTAAAAGAAAAGATAGAAAGGAAAACAAAATCTGAAATTAAAACTGTAATTAATGCGTAAGGTAAAGTTTGTGAAATTCTTACAATTCTAAGTATTTATATGGAGGCAATGAGACAAAACCTAATTCTTAACCTAACTAATAAATTCTAAAAATTTAATAGGCTACAAAACATAATTAAGCCCAAATCCTTATTGAAAACAACTAATGGTCACTTATTCTCGTAATTCCTATAACAACTTCAGATGACCAACTTCAAATGCTCATAACTTTTAGAACTCCAAATTCTATAAATAAGATATCCCCTTAAAGCTTTTTGAGTCAACTTTTCAATGATATAAGAATCACCAAAAAGATCACCCTACATCAAAAGTTATAACCAAATTAGTGAACAAATGTCAAAAGCTCTAAAATTCAATAATTAACTAGAATTACTAATTGAGGCCTAAATAGGCCCAAACCAATAAAACTAGCCTAAATCAATGAAGTAATCCTATAATAAGTGCCAAAATATCATGCTAAGGATACTAAAGTGTCAATGTAATATGATTTATCAATAACTTTACTCTTAGAATCTTCGCATTCCTAGGGAAAATAAAGAAAAACACACAAGACACAACTCCTAAGAAATCAAAATGACAAACTCATCAATGAATGGGGGATAGACTAAGTAATAAACATGATGCAAAACATAGGGGTTCAAAGAACTAAAACATCACAGATCTCACTCTCACATCTCAAGTAAACAAGATAGCATCAATTAACTAATGAATCAAGTGATAGCACCTCACAAGATATACTCATAATTCTCTAAAGTGTTTAAGTTTGTATATACTCTTAAAAAGCACCCAAATAAGCTAGCTATAGGCATTACAAGTTTCTAATTTCTACACTTAAACACACATGCATGCAAAGATCAAAAGGACTTTTACAAGGTTGTAATGAGGCCAAGGTGACAATGATAGGGTGGATAATATGAAAGGGTATGATTAAGCTTAGAAGTGAAAAAGAACAATAGGGAATAAGAGCCAATAGTCATGGAAGTACAATTAGGAAACCAAGACATGTAAAACAAGGAACTGAAACATGGTAAAGAGATAAGGACAAATCAAGGAAATCCTCTTTTATTCTCCTTTTTTTATTTTTTTACAAAATTTTCTCTTTTTTATTTGACTTTCTTTTGTCCAACTTTTTTTCTTTTTTTTTAAATCGATGGAATAGGTCCACCATGGGAAACACATAACATATAAAACATAACCTTGGGTGTGCACTTCTACGATCACCATGAACATTTTCCCAAAACAATTTCAAAGCTTTTAAACAACTCTAAGGCAAATGTAGTCATGGTTTTTCTAGCTATTGGCTAATAATGTGGCTAAAATGAAGAAATAAGTGTATATAGGCTTAAAAAAGGCTAACAATGAAAAATGTAAAGGGTAGGCTATATGGCTAGTGGCTAAAATCAAAGATGGTCTTAATCACATTAAAGTATGCATATGGAACAAAATATATCAAAAAGCTAAGTCAAGTTATAGAGGACCAATGAACATGGGTGAATCACATAAGAAAGAAGGAAAATGTCATAAAATGGCCACTTCCATAACATAGCTCAAAAGCTCACAAACGTAGAAATCTATCACAATAACTCATTACTCAATCATCAAATCATTATGAAAAACTCAAGAATGCAAGTGGTCAAACCATGTAAAAATTAACTAACTCCTATCCCCATATGTTGGGCCATGCCACCACAAAAGAGACTTTTTTCTTTTTAAACAGTAAAAACAAACACTAAAAATAGACTCTAAAAAATAGATAATAAAAACATACTTTAAAAATAGACAACAAAAATAAACTCTAAAATCAAAATAAATAAAAGAAATAAACAACAAAAACATGTGCAACAATAGAATGCAAAACAGAACATATGTAAATAGTAGAAAAATCATAAACAAAATAACAGAATGCAAAATAAAAGGCATAATAGAACTATGTAAACAATAGAAAAAGAGAACATAATGTATAAAATATAAGAAAAACAGTATGCAAAACAGAATGTAGAGCAGAACTATAAAATAGAAAAATGAAATTCAAATCTTCCTAATAACTCCATACTTAGAGTTACACATTGTCCTCAATGTTACATAGAAAACATAACACAATGAAGCCCTAATAAAATAAGAACAATGCATGATTTAAGAGTGTAAATAAAAAAGAGAAATAAAAAATCCCTTATATATTTTCCTAGATTCAATGGTGGCCTAACATCATTCGACAATGCATAGTCCCGAGGAACAGAAGAAGGAACTACTAAAGATGCTTGCATCCATATATCTGGGGCTTTGGTTGAATATCTGCTACAAAAATATCCCCAAACACTAGAAAATAGTTAGTAAAAATTAAGGAGAAAAATGTAGTTGTAACTAATACATTACCCAAATCCGGTGGTGGCGTAGCAATCTCAGCACAAATACTACAACTAGCATTAATACAATCTAAAATGTAGTACATGTAAAATCAAAAGGTAGATGTGATAAATTAACTAACTCATTAAGTGTGCTTTCATGAAATGCATGAGAAGTTATCAAATAAGTGTAATGTGCATCTAAAGAATGAACAATAGTTTCATCATCGAGTGGCATGTGCAAGTCAAAAAAAGGCTTAACATCCTTAGCCTATATCACTACACTGGAACTAGCAACATCAATGGTTAGGGATGGCAATATGGACTAGGCCCGCAGGCTGGCCCGTCAAAACAGGACGGGCCGGGCCAACGTTTGAAGCCCGCTTTCCAAATAGGCCCGGTCCATTTTGACCCGTCAAAAAATGGGCCCTTGCGGGCCTGGCCCGGCTCGTTGGGCCTTTAGTAAAAAATATTTTATTATATATATTATAATTTATAATACTTATTTACTATTAACTTTTAATATATATGTTTTTATTATTGTAGACTTTATTTGATATTATTTATTTTAGACTTTATATTATTAGTGTGTGTGTGTTTAATTTTTGTTTTAAATATTGATTGATTATTTGATTTGAAATTAATTTTGATGACTATTTATTGTTTCCATTTAATGGAAATAAATTTAATTTAAACTTTTAATGAAATAAATTGGATTAATTATAAAAAACTTTGCTTTAAAAAAGTGAAATCTTTTTTTTATATCTAAATTTTTTTAAAAAAGACTTAAAAAATAGTCCAAATAATAATAATAATATAACATATATAATTTATAAAAAAACAAGCCGGCCCGTTTTGGCTTGTGGGCCACATGGTATACGGGTCGGGCCAATGTTTTTGGCCCGTTTTCATATTTTGGCCCGGCCCGGCCCGGCCCGTATTTTGACGGGCCCTCACGGGCCTTGACCCGGCCGGCCCTTTGGCCCGTTTTGCCACCCCTATCAATGGTTGTAAAGTCATCATCTCCATGTGGGTTTGTAACCTTTACTAAGATTCATCATTGTCTATACATGAAGCTTAGGAGAATATTGTGGTTAACTGGTCTATGTGTGCTTGAGTTTCAAACTCAAAAACAAAATAAAGAAATGCAACTTGTTGTTGTTGCACATGATATGGGAGATGGTAAGGTTCATAGTAAGTAGACACATTATCATAAGAAGAAGAAGGTGGATGTTGGTATGCAATGTTGTCTCATATCAAGTTAGGATAGTTCCCCCAGCCTAGATTATATCCATAAAGGATTAGATCCCAATTGGTTTGTTGGTGCTAAGGTCTACTTTGATGATAAAATTAGCAATATAACCGAGATATCTATAAGCCATAGTTGTTTTTAGGATTTTTTATTTTCATTTTTTATTTTGAAATCTAATCCAATCTAATGATAATCATAATCATAATACTAAATTTTATTTTATTTTTGAGTTTTAAAAGATGAATTAAAATCTAATCTAATCTTCTTTACCTAATTTAATATCTAAGAATAAAAAAAACTTATCCTTATCCTAACAAATCAAATCTAATGTAATATATTATAATCCTAATCCTACCAAAGTAGTGCAAATCACATCTCTTTTCTTGAATTTCAAATTTTATTTTTCTTTTCAATTCTTTTAAAAAAGAGAATCAAATCTAATGTATTGTTTTTTTTCAAAATTCAAAACAAAACATAATCTACCTAATCTATCTTACTTTAATCCTAACAAACCAAAACATAATCAAATCCTAATTTTTTAAAATTCAAACTAATACTAATTACAATATTCAACAGATCCTAATTAACAAAATGTGATCCGAATTCAGTCATAGAACCAATGGTCCATAGTAATGGCGCCAATTTGATCGATGTCATAATCGGTTAAATGAAATAAATCAAATGTCGTATACTAAGAAGAAACCTAGGTTGTTCTCTCGAGGACCTTGGTTTCAACACTACGCATAACATTTTTAGGGGATTTTCAATATTTAGCAAGAATATAAACATCAATTTAAATGAATGAATGTTGATTAATTAAAAATGACTAACTTATGATTTTTACTCTGCAAAGTAATTTTAGAGAATGAATTTAATTTAAATCTAATTCATGAATTTAGATTAAAGAACAAGCGTTGTTAATCTAAATTCCTTGAATAATCATTGAACAAGCATATTCGATTGATTTGATAAGGTTCTCCTCAATCTAATTCCAAAATTCTAAACTACGCAAACATGCTTTTGAGATCACATGAGTAATGGATTAGAAAAGTGTGAATCATTTAGAATCTAAATCTTATGCCTTAATTCTTGTAATATCTTTATATGGCCAACTTAAAATGCTCGTAACTTTCAGCTTAGAACTCCAAATTTTAAAAATGAGGTGTCCACTTAAAGCTCTTTGAGTTAGCTTTCTGACACTACAAGAATCACCAAAATAATCCCCCTGCATAAAAAATTATGACCAAATTAGTGAACAAAGGTCAAAAGCTCTAAACTGCAACAATTAATTAGAATTACTAAGCAATGCCTATATAGGCCCAAACCAATAAAACTAGTCTACATCAATGAATTAATCCTAAAATAAGTGCCAAAATATCATGCTAAAGATACTAAAGTGTTAATATAATATGATCCATCAATTGGGTTTCTCCCGATCACCTTAGACTGAAGAGACTTGCTTCTCCTTATTGATGAATTTGATAAGCATATATGGGTTGAAACTATGGCTTCTATGGCATTAAGGGAGAGTCTCCCTATGATGTCGTTGTAGGACTTAACATCGATCATGAGGATTCTGGTTTTGACCATTTTGGCTCTTGGCTCACTATCAAATGTGGTCCTTTTGTCTAGGTATCCATTGGTAGATTTCCTGGCTCCATTGAAAGTGTTCAAGTCTTGTGTATAAGGCTATAAGTTTATATCAGTTAAACTAATTTTCTTAAAACATTCATAAAAAATTACATCATAGGAACTCTCCTGATTGACTAAGAGTCGCTTTATGTCCATATTGGTTGTTACGGCCACAATAACCACTGTATCATCTCCACCAGGGATGGTTGAGCCAAAGTCATCCTTAGAGAAGGATATAGGATATGTCCAGACACCTTCCTTGAAAGGTCTATTGCTCTTCGTGTTCTAGACTAACATGACCAATCTGAGATGATTTTTCCATGCGATATTAGACACACCACCTCCAGCAAAACCTCCTGCAATTATCTCTATCACCTCTCTTCTTACCTTTAAGGGTGAAGGAGACATATTATCCCCTTCCTAGACTGTTTTGACCTCTTAAACCGTCTTCTTTTCAACTGATATGAATCTTTTTGGATCTCTTCTATCATCACCATCCAGAGACTAGTCCTTTCTTTACTTTTTAGTCCTGTCTAGCTCATCGTAGAACTTATTCTTGAAAAGGTATTGCTTCAAATTCCTTTCTCTAATAAGAACTTCCCCAACATCCTTTAGCTATTTATGCCCTTCTCTTGCATGGCTGGACTACTCATGGAATTCGTAGTACTTCTTAGGATTCTCAGGCCTCTTGATAGGCGTCGGCTTCCTAATTTCATAGACGAAAAAAGATGGCCAACTAGCTTCCCTCAGGATTTGGGTCGATTTGGTGTTAAGCAGGGCATGGTGATCAAAATTGGACATTTTCTTTTGCTAAAGACGAGGTTGGGCCTCTCTGTATCTATCATTCTGAGGTGTCTTCTCAAACTTTTCTTTTTTCTTTTCTTTTTCCTTTGGGACCGAGGTGGTTGTTGAAGAAGTCTTTAACATTGTAGCCTCCAAGTGCATCTCAATGCTAGCATACTCGGTGGCCTTCTTTCAAAGCTTCTCAAAGCTCTGGGGTCTAGAGAAAGGGAAAAAGAGAACTTCGGTTGTAAGGCTTCAATGATAATGTGAAGCTTAATAACCTTCATTTGATGAGACACTATAGTGACCTCCTTGTAGAATTACTTCAAGAAATATTTCAAAGATTCAATCTCTCCCTACTTGATCTGAGCCAGGGTGTCATAGGTCTTGAGGATATCCTTAAAAATGATGAAGTGTTCACCAACAGCCTCCACCATATCAGGAATTGATTGAACCTAAAGAAAGGCCCTTAAACCAACTTAACATTTCTTCGGTGAGTGTTCTAGGGAACATCTTACACATGGAATTAGACTTTACTCCCCAAAATATGGCCATATAAGCATATGCATCCAAGTGCTTCTCTGGGACGGTCTTACAAGAGTATTTCCCTATTGACAACAGCTAAGTGGTTCACAAATGTTTAGGAATAATAGTCCCTATCATCCTTTTGGAGAATGGTACATTTAGCCTGTACCTTGCTAAGGCACCAATGGCCTATACATTTCTACATATGGGGGAAGGGCGATCATCCCAGTATGTGGACTTATGATGGTCCTCATAATAGGTGGGGAGTTTAGAGTAAGAGGGGCGATAAACATCTTATGATGGGATGCCATTGAACAGGGTCTCACTGGTGAAGCTTGATGTTGTATAGCCACTCGTTGCTTTGGCTACTTGCTCATTTCTTAGCTCTTTTAATTATGACCTGAGCTAATGAATGACCTCGTCACAGGGATCTGGCAGGTTCAAGACTATGACACCTCTTTAGCTCTGGTTGGTCGATGCCGAGGTATCATCTAGACTGAAATTGTAGGCTAGACGCCTAAGCTCCAAGTGTGTGACATCTTGTACTTGGCCTTCCAAGGTTGGGGATCGCCAATGTACAACATCCATATTTTTGAACACAATAGTGGGAATATCTTTAAGGTGTGCTATCGGGCATGCTAGTGAACTATCCAATATGAAGGATAGAACTTTCAATATGGATACTAGGTCAAACTCTCTCTGATATGTTACACTAGTCTAATAAGGATCCAGTATTGTCTCTCTCGGTCTAGTGGTGAGCTAAAAGCCTTATAATGATTTCATCTAGTAAACACATTAGTATATCACGTTGTGGGGCAAAATAGGGTGTCACCTGTAGAGACACTCCAATGTTCAAGCCAATATCGTATTAACTAATATTGAAGCTTAAGTGTGGTTAGTGAAGTACCTTAATGAGGAGTAAATGCATGATATTTATATATTTAAGTGGTAAGAACGTCTTACGTGACATACGTTAGTACGGACTCCATAAAATGTGGATAAAGTTGTCACGATCGCAAATCGGTCCTTCGAAACTCCGACCAAGAATTCAATCACAAGGAGTGAACAGGGAGCATTATCCAATGTCATAAGGTACTCACATGAGGCGTCCCATACCGTGGAGCACTGTCCAAAGTCGATACCATCTGGGCCGGTATCTTGCCTAGATAAGTATTTATGGTGGGTAAGTATCTATGATTTTATAAAGATCTTGTTAATCAACGACCTAAGGATATTGTATAAGAAAGTCGAAGTAGAAGTTTTATATTGAAAATTATGTGTAAATTCTTAGAAATTAAAGTAAGTGAATTTCAATGATATTTCTAAATGAAAACTTTCTACATTAATTTCCCTATTAACCAACACCCTTAGGGCACTAGTTAATATTCTTTTAATGTATATTTTCCCACTTTTTGATTTTCTATTATCTTGTGAAGCATTATATAATAAGAAATATATTTAAATATATTATGACTATTGTACTTTAAAATATATACAATATAAATTTATATTTTATTATATACATTCACTTCATTAAAGTTGTATATAAACTAACAAAAAAATGGGAATTGTTATCCTATATATATATATATATATATATATATATATAATAGTTGTTATTTATATGCTTAAAAGAAATTGTTGTTGAGTGATTTAATAGTTTGTTTATTATGTCGCAAACCCATATTAGCGGGTAATCTACATATATACCAGCAATGGATACTGATATATTCACTAAACAAATAGGTATATTTTAATACACTATTTAACATATGGGCACCCTTATGGTTAATAATACATATTTTTATTAAATATATTTTGTATACTCGCGTATTCACTAAATGGATGGGTATCTTTTAATACACTATCTGACATGTGGGTACCTACATAGTTAGTAATTACATATTTTTTGTTAAATATATTAAACACATATATATTTATTAATTAAAGAGATAATGAAAAATTAATATATTTTTAATTTAGTTAGTGCAAATTAATACAACAGCTTCTTAATTAGTGTGAATTAATTCTTTATTGATTATAGTCGAGGCCAGATGATATATGATATAAGAATTTGTTTAACTTGTGTACCATTAGATGATAACAATTTAAAAATAGAATTAATTTATTAAAAATTATATGAGAATTATTATGAATATATTATTGGTGGATGCCCCCCTCTTTGTCCTATAAATAGGACTTAAAACCTCACTCAATAACACACATATCTTCTTCATCTTCTTTAATTTCTTCATTCTCCTCTCTAGTTTACTCTCTTCTATTCTCCATTTCCCATTCATCTTTATCCATAATTTTGGTTATTTCATAACACGTTATCAGTACGAGGTTCTGATCAACTGGTATTAGTCAAGTCTACGAAAGGTAATATATGATTATTATTATTATTATTATTATTATTGGTAATTTTAATTTATCTTATGATTATTTATGTATAGATTATAAAAGTTTCTGAAGAACTTATGTTTTAAACATCTCAGAAGGATGTATAAGATTGTATCTATATCATATAAAAAAATAGATTCCTAAAGAACTTATTTATAAATATCCTTACAGGATATATAAAATTATTAGTCAAATATTCAGAATTCTTGAAGAATCTTTAAAAATTTATTGATAGTTCCTGAAAAATTATAACAATCTAAAAAAATTGAAAAATAAAATTCTTAATTATTTGGTATTATGTTTATACACTTTACTTCTCTTTTACATTATTAAAGCTGATTATAGTTAGTTGATTTTCATTATTTTGAGCTCCTGATTCCATTATTATACCGCATGGATTAATTTATATCATTATTACAATTGCTATCCATTGCCAAATTATTATTACAATTGCTATCCATTGCCATTACTGTGTCTGATCCATTGTCATCCATTGCCACTTTTAATTATTTTCCCCTTTTGATTATTTTATTATATTATAATCCATTGCCATTGCCACTTTTGATTATTTTATTATTTTATAATCCATTGCCATTGCCCAGTGTCTGATGCGTTTGATCCATGCTTGGTAGTTGAATTTCAACAATTATTGTAGATACTCTTAACACTAGTAATATAGCATAATTGAATTGACAAGCTATAAAATAAGTGGGGTCACGCAGTGTTAACCTTTATTTCCAATTTTGATAATAACCACATTTTTTGTTTTCTATTTTTAATACTCAAATGTTTGTTACTTTGTTAATTTGGCACTATAGAGGTATACGAGTCTAAAACTATTAAAATTAGTTAACTTTAATGAGTAATCCAATCTAAGATAACATAGACAAATTTAAATATAAAAATTACAAGATCATTACTTGCTTTATATCCTGCACATCAATTATTTGCTTTGCTTTATAACATTTGGACATCAATTATATGATAATTCCTTTCATGTACTGTAACTTGTGATAAATTAGTGCTTTGTTCATGGGAAATTGAGTGTTGATTTTATATTATTAAATAATTAATTCCTAGACTCTTATTTGAAATTTATAATTGATATAATATATTAAAGGAATCAAACTCGGGCTTATACCAATGATAAATTATCACTTTACCACTAGGCCACTCGTACTTGAATGATATTTTATGAAAACTTTTAAATTTTTACTACCGGTTACTTATGTGAAATTTTATTTATACTTGTCTCCTTGTGACTGAAAAAAATAATGAATTATTTATGTAAAACTATAAGTCCCGTCCAACTGGAACTGCTTCATTCCCAGAAGTGAATGTAGCAATATATAATCATTATACTCATGGTAATGATCGTGGTCATGGTCAAAATGATAACAAATCATCATTGGAAAAATAAAGATCATAAGGAAAAGGGAAAAGATCTTCAGATTAACAAACAAACTAAAAATATTTGCTATCATTGTGGTAGCCAAGGTCACTGG
The DNA here is from genome assembly GCA_037962975.1 of Clitoria ternatea. NCBI lineage: Eukaryota > Viridiplantae > Streptophyta > Magnoliopsida > Fabales > Fabaceae > Clitoria > Clitoria ternatea. The sequence goes on from CM075673.1 coordinate 152,619,005, forward strand.
TCTTAGGTTTGTCACACACCAAAACATCTTATTGATCTATAACAAAAATCCCTTAAGAATAAAGGAAAAACAATAGAAACAAATTTTGCTGGTATGGATGATGTTTATACTCCCTTTGATGTTGATGATTTTCTTATTCTTCCTGAAGAAGACATTGACCACTCGATTAGAGAGGGAAGTGTCCCTAAATAAATTATTTTATGTTTCATATAATTTGTTTTGTTATGAATTTAGTCTTTATCAATAAAATTTAATGTTAAATATTTATTGTTGTTTATTATATTTTCACTCATGATTTTTTTTATTATATGAAGAATGAATGCTCATGTGAATGACAAAGATATATGTACACAGACAGTGCAACAACTCATATTATTCTTAAGAATAAGAAATATTTCTACCATATAGTAAAATAAGAAGCCAATGTTAATACTATATCTGGTAGTATAAATATAATTGAAGGCTCCGGTAGAGCCAGTATTTTGTTACCTGGAGGAACAAAATTACACATTGAAAGTGTATTATATTTTACAAAGTCTAAAAGAAATTTGTTGAGTTTTAAGGATATCCGCAGAAATGGATACCATATTGAGACCACAAATGAAGGAAACAATGAATATCTCTACATCATAAAGTTAATTTCTGATAAGAAATGTATATTGGAAAAATTGCCTTCATTTTCCTTCGGTTTGTACTATACCTATATTAGTACAGTTGAAACAAATGTTCTTGTAAACCAGAAGTTTACAAACAAGAATAACTTTGTTATTTAGCATGAACGACTAGGTCATCCTGGAACAATAATGATGCGAAAAATAGTTAAGAATTCAAATGGTCATTGCTTGTCCAATAGACAAATTCTCCAAACTAATAATTTCTCATGTACTGCTTGTTCTCAAAGGGAATTAATTACTCGGCCATCACTAATGAAAATTGGGAGTGAATCACTCATATTTTAAGAGCGTATACAAGGTGATATTTATGGACTAATACACCCTTCATGTGGACTATTTAGATATTTTATGGTTTTAATTAATGCATCAACTAGATGGTCACATGTTTGTTTATTGTCAACTTGCAACTAGGCGTTTGTGAGATTACTAGCTCAATTAATTCATTTAAGAGCTCATTTTCCTGATTATCCAATTAAGAAAATACGCCTTGATAACGCTGGTGAATTCACATCTCAATCTTTTAATGATTATTGTATGTCCATTAGAATTGATGTTGAACATCCTGTAGCACATGTTCATACATAAAATGAACTTGAATCATTAATTAAAAGTTTGAAATTGATAGCAAGACCATTGTTAATGAGATCAAAACTTCTAATTTCAACTTGAGGACATGCAATATTGCATGCAGTAGCACTTATTCATATTAGACCTACAAGTTATCATGAGTATTCCCCTTTACAATTGGTTCATGGTAAAGAACCAAATATTTCCCATCTAAGAATCTTTGGAAGTGCAGTATATGTTCCTATTTCTCCTTTACAACACACTAAGATGGGACCTCAAAGAAGGTTGGGAATATATGTTGGATATGAAAGTCCATCCATAATAAAATATCTTGAACCTTTAATAGGTCATTTATTTAGAGCTCATTTTGCTGGTTGTCATTTTGATGAATCTGTTTTCCCACCATTAGGGGGAGAAAATAAACAGTTGGATAAAAGGATTAGTTGAAATGAGATATCTCTCACATCTTGATCCTCGAACAAAGCAATGTGAACTAGAAGTTCAGAAAATAATTAGTTTGCAAAATTTAGCAAACTAATTGCCAAATGCATTTGTTGATCCAAAAAGAGTGACTAAGTCACACATACCAGTTGTTAATACTCCAATAAAGATTGATATCCCTGAAGGACAATCTAAAATTACAAATGAGTTTGAAGCCAAAATAAAACATGGCAAACCTGTTGATTTTAAAGATAAAAATCCTCGAAAAAGAAAAGTAAATAAAGAAGATGGTCAAATCAAGGATATAAAGACTCCAGTAAAGTCTCCTGACATAATCAAGGTTTCAAATCTAGAAGAAACCAAGGTACCTGAAATTGATAAGATTAAAGAGATCTCTATAAATTATGTCATGGATGGAATACAATGGAATCGACTTAAAGTCGATGTTGATGAAATTTTTGCATTTAAAGTAGCTCTTGATATTATACATGATGATAAGAATCATGAGCCAAAATCTGTTAAGGAATGTGCACAAAGAAATGATTGGCCAAAATGGAAAGATGCAATGCAAGAAGAGTTAAACTTACTTGCAAAATGGAAAGTTTTTAGGCCCGTAGTCCAAACACCTGAAGGTGTAAGACCAGTTAGATACAAATAGGTTTTCATGAGAAAAAGAAATGAAAATGTTGAAATTGTGCGATATAAAGCAAGACTTGCTGCACAAGGTTTTTCACAAAGACTTGGTATTGATTTCAAAGAAACATATTCACTAGTGATGGATGTAACTACTTTTTGATATTTAATAAGTTTGGCAATCCGTGAAAGGCTTGATTTACGCCTTATGAATATTGTTGCAGCATATTTATATAGTTCACTTAAAAATGACATCTATATGAAACTCCTTGAAGGATTTAATTTGCCTGAAGCATACAAGACAAATCCTCGAAAAAATTATTCAATTAAATTGAATAAATCTCTTTACAAATTGAAACACTCTGGACGTATGTGGTACAATTATCTCAGTGAATATTTGTTGAAAAAAGGGTATAAAAATGACCCGATTTGTCCGTGTGTTTTTATGAAGAGATTCGGAAAATAGTTTGTTATAATTGCTATTTATGTAGATGATTTAAACATCATCGAAACTCCTGAAGAGCTCTCAAAGGCTGTAAACTGCTTGAAAAAGGAATTCGACATGAAAGACTTAGGAAAAACAAAGTTTTGTCTTGGGTTACAATTAGAATATTTAAAGGAAGGAATTTTAATGCACCAAAAGACTTATACAGAAAAGGTGCTAAAACGGTTCTATATGGATAAATCACACCCATTGAGCAGTCCAATGATTGTAAGGTCACTTGAAGTGAGCAAAGATCCTTTTTTGACCTCAAAAGAAAAATGAAGAACTACTTGGTCCTGAAGTACCATATCCTAGTGCAATTGGTGCACTAATGTATCTTTCTAGTCATACACGACCTGATATATCATTTGCTATAAATTTGTTAGCAAGATATAGTTCTTTACCCACAAAAAGGCATTGGAATGAGATTAAACACATATTTTGTTACCTTAAAGGTATAATGGACATGGGTTTATTTTTCTCATATGTATCTAAGGCAAACCTAATTGGTTATGTTGATGCAGGGTATTTGTCTGATCCTCATAATGGTCGATCACAAATAGGATATTTGTTCACATATGGTGGTACAACAATTTCATGGAGATCCATAAAACAAACAATCACAGCAACATTATCTAATCATGCTGAAATTCTAGCATTACATGAAGCAAGTCGAGAATGTGTTTAGTTGAGATCTATGATTCAACATATTCAAGAAACTTATGGCTTGCATGCTGAAAAATTACCACCAACAATCTTATGTGAAGATAATGCAACTTGTATTTCCCAGTTAAAGGAGGGATATATTAAAGGAGATAGGACAAAACATATTTCACCAAAATTTTTCTTTACTCATGATCTTATAAAGAATGATGAAATAAATATCCAGCAAGTTCGATCATATGAGAATCTAGCATATATTTTTAAAAATTATAACTAACCAAAGTCTTCGAGCAACTAGTACAGAAGATTGGTCTTCGACACTTACATAAGTGTTCCAATGAGGGGGAGAATTAAATACTTGTAATTTAATTATTTATTCTATCCATAAATTTATTTTGTAAAGAATGTTGTACTCTTTTTCCTTCACTAGGTTTTTATCCCACTGGGTTTTTCCTTATAAGGTTTTAACGAGGTACATTCTAAAATAGGGACATCCAAGGGGGAGTATTATGAATATATTATTGGTGGATGTCCCCCCTCTTTGTCCTATAAATAGGACTTAAAACCTCACTCAATAACACACATATCTTCTTTATCTTCTTTAATTTCTTCATTCTCCTCTCTAGTTTACTCTTTTCTATTCTCCATTTCTCATTCATCTTCATCCATAATTTTGTTTATTTCATAACAAGAATGACTTAGAAATCAGAAAGAGTAGACATTAATAATTAATTTAAATGAAAATTTTTATCTTTTATTTTTTATAATTTTTTAATTTCCCATTGTACAAATTCAATTATATTCTATATTTTAATAAGTCAGTATTATTTGGTATCACTTCCATGACTTTTGATTAACTGTCCATTAATTAAATTGGAGATTGGTCAAAAGAAGAAAATAATCATTTAACTCAACTAAATTTTAAATATTTCAAATGACATACAGAATCAATATTAATTATCTGATTTTTTTATAATTTTGTTTCTCTAATTATTTACAAAGTAAGACTTAGTAATATAACATATACTATTATATTAATATTTAATTCAAGATAAAGTCAAAATGCAATACCATGATGAGCACCGAAGGTCAATAACTTTTTAAATTTTTTATTAACGCGACTTCAATCCTCCAATTCTTAAGGCGTACTGTAAATGCACTCTAAACAGATAAAATGATAAAATAAAGTGCCACAGGGAAATTTTATGAATGCAAAAAATAACAGTATAGCAGTTCAAAGAAAGATTAGCTCTCAGCTGGCACACGTTTGTATAAATGTGAAGGCAACCTAAGGGAAGCCACAATCTACAGTGGGGTTCTCATGAATGTGACCAGTCCAGGTGTCTCTCCCATGTCAATTTCCTCCGACTTGATTCCCTCGGGTGGAGCCCAACAAAAATGGTGCAAGAGATGACCCAACATAGATGTCACCAGATTGATTCTAAGTTGAGTGCCTGGGCAAATTCGACGACCTGCTCCAAAAGGAAGTGGCCTAAAATCATGACCCTTCATGTCTACATCCTCCTCAAGAAACCTTTCAGGTCGAAATTCTAATGGATCCTTCCACACAATTGGATCACGAGCCACAGCCCAGATATTTACCTGGACAACAGACCCTTTAGGAATATCATAGCCACCAATTTTAACATTAGCGTTGGTACGATGTGGTAGCATTAATGGGGTTAGTGGGTGGAGCCTCAATGCTTCCTTGGCTATACATTGTAGATACACTAGACTTGAGAGATCACTTTCTTTCAGGACCCTTTCAAATCCAATGACCCTGTCTAGTTCTTCTTGGGCCTTTTGTTGCACCCTTTGATTTTTTATCAACTCAGCCATAGCCCACTCAACTGAAATTGCAACTGTGTCCCTTCCACCCACGATCATATCCTATCAAATAAAGATAAAGATTATTATAACCACAAAAAAATAAAGATAATCGTTAATAAAAGAATCGAACAAGTAGAAAATCATTAAATAAATTGCTATACTTCCCAAACATAAAAAAGGTTGCTAAACTTTTATCAAGTGAAATATTATGTCACTTTCTTTTCTTTTCTAATAACAAATTAAAAGTAACTTCATGCTTTATTTTGTGTATTGATTTTAGAACTTGTACCAGAAATAGAATAAAATAAGACATATCTATATCTAATATAAAAGACACTTGATAGAAAGTGGAATCTAACAGGTGTTAATCTGTGGTTAATCCTTATTCCCTCCAAAAACATTCTCCTCTCATTTTATTTTATTTTTTATTTTTTATTTTTATATTTATTTAATTTTTAATTTTTAATTTCGCTTAAAAATAAACGTTTCAAATTCCAATTCATTCATTGCACCGTTTGTCTGACATATGCGGCCATCGTATTTTTCAATAGGCTTTCCTCTCTCATTCCTTTTTTAAGAAGCTTTCCCCTCCCCCAATTTTCATTCACAATTTCACGGTTTTTTTCTTCGCACAGGAAGCTGAAGGTGTTATTTGAAATTCCATTTCGTGACCTTTCAACTTAAACTGCCTTCTTAAAAGGTTTGTTTTTTTTCTTAATTTCTATTTCTGTGTTCCTTGAATCCGTGGGTGTGGTTACGCATCGTCAACAAAGTGTCGCCTTCTATGAAACCGTCTCCCTCAACGGTTGTGTTGAATTTTCAGATGACGCAAGGGGAAACTTCTACTTTTGATGGGTCACCCAATAAGGTTTGTCTTTTTTCTTTGTCCTTTTTTGCATGTTTCTTTAATCTTTGCACCTGTACTTTATCTGTATTCAAATTCAGCTAATGTCTATCATGTACTGTATGCATTTCTAAATTTTAATATATTGTGTTTCATGCAATTTTGTTTTCATTATGTTATGAGTCTTTGAAAATGCTGATTTCAAAAGTATTCCAAAGTTGAATTCCAAAGTATTCCAAAGTTTTCATGATGTTATTTTAGTGGCTCCTGTACTGTTTTGGTAAATTGTATTACTTTTGGCCATGTTGTTATTTTAGTGATGCTATTAGTTTTGATTTGCCATTCAACTGATGCTGTTGACCCCTGTTTGTCAATCAGAATCACATGGCAGCTAAAGATTCAAATGTCATAGTTATTGGTGACTCTGATGATGAGGTTTGTCCTGCTTTTAGTCTTTCTTCCTCTATGCCTTAAACCTTTTTCATGTCATCAAATCTGCTTATTTAATTGTTATTTTAAACAGCTCCCTCCGACTGTCCATGCTTCTAAAAAAGTTGTCTCTCGCAATAGACAGATTGATAACTTTTTATACTCTGCCACCAAAGTACTTACCAAGTTTCAACGGGAAAATTTTTTGGCTCGTCATCTTACCTCATCACCTTTTCATATTTTTTGTAACATGTTAGTGATGTTGTTGTTTGTTTTTAGGATCTACCCTTGACTTTAGTTCCCCTGATTTTCCCTCATAGGCCAACAAAAGTACTCGCCAAGATGGAAGGATTTGAAGACGTGTTATCCCTTGAGGTTCGTTGGACCGGGCGAAGGCCTTGGGAAGTTCACCTTGGCTCCGGTTAGCCTCAGTTTTGTGTGAAGTACATGTTGAAAAATGGTGATAGGATTCAATTCGGGGTGCCTTATGTTAGGGCTCCTATCCTTTATTTTAAGGTTGTTAATTGAGCATGTTGGTTTGCTTTGTTTGCTTTCTTTTTGAATTGGAACAGTTTTCTCTTTTATGTTAGTTTGCTTTGTTTGCATTGATGAAAAAAAACTGAGATTTAAATGGCAACTTCAGTTCTTTGTATGGTTAATAGTAACATTTTAAGTTGTGGTTCTTAATATAGAATCATGGTTCTTAATATAGTATCAACCTGTGTAATAGGTAACGGTGAAAGGCTATTTGAATATAGTTTGAGTATGGTAATATACTATAAACCTGTTAATAGTTCCGAGTGAAACCTCATTAACAAAACCATTCTGAAGAGTTAAGACATTATTCGAGTGAAACGTCTGCCAGAGGAACGTGTCCGAATGAGTTCTTTGTGAGAGAAGTACTTATTGTAATGAGAGCTTTGATTTCAAACACTCGAGTCAAGATATTTCCGAGTCGTTGACCCCCAATTGTAGTATATCCGAATTGAGGTATGACTTTTCGAGTGAAGTGTCTCTGAGTGTGACACTCAGGAGTGAAATGATACCGAGTAACACGATTCCAAGTGGAAAGGCTTCGTGAGAAAATTCTAATTTCCGTGTGATATGGCACCGATTGGGACATACCCGTGCGGGTCTTTCCAGGAAGTGTTTTTGGACAGACAAACTCCGAATGAGTACTTTCTGAGTGAATAATTCCAGAGGAGTTAATATCCGAGTGGTGATTCTTTCAAGTGGACTGAATTCCGAGAAAGGAATTGGAACAGTTATGTGTTATGTTAGTTTGCTTTGTTTACACAGGACCAAAAAAAATTGAGATTTTTGAGAGTAAATAAATGGCAACTTCAGTTCTTTGTATGGTTGATAGTAACATATTAAGCTGTGGTTCTTAATATAGAATCATGGTTCTTAGTATAGTATCAACCTGTGTAATAGGCAACGGTGAAAGGCTATTTGAATATAGTTCGAGTCTGCTAATATACTATAAACCTGTTAATAGTTCTGAGTGAAACCTCATTAACAAAACCATTCTGAAGAGTTAAGACATTATCCGAATGAACCGTCTGCGAGAGGAACGTGTCCGAATGAGTTCTTTCCGAGAGAAGTACTTATTGTAATAAGAGCTTTGATTTCAAATGGGAACTTCTCAGGCCAAGATATTTCCGAGTCGTTGACCCCGATTGTAGTATATCCGAATTGAGGTATGACTTTCCGAGTGAAGTGTCTCTGAGTGTGACACTCAGGAGTGAAATGATACCGAGTAACACGATTCCAAGTGGAAAGGCTTCAAGTGAGAAAATTCTAATTTCTGTGTGATGTGGCACCGATTGGGACATACCCGTGCTAGTCTTTCCAGGAAGTGCTTTTGGACAAAGAGACAAACTCCGAATGAGTACTTTCTGAGTGAATAATTCCCGAGGAGTAAATATTCGAGTGGTGAAATTCATGTAATTTGTGCTCGGGTCGATCTTTACAGTTTTTGAAAGCTTCTGCTCGGTTTCATTTTCACGATAGCCTTCGACCCTGAGTAATCCTTTCAAGTGGAATGAATTTCGAGAAAGGAATTGGAATAGTTATATGTTGTTAGTTTGCTTTGTTTGCACAGGACCAAAAAAACAGAGATTTCTGAGAGTAAATAAATGGCAACTTCAGTTCTTTGTATGGTTGATAGTAACATATTAAGCTATGGTTCTTAATATAGAATCATGGTTCTTAATATAGTATCAAGCTGTGGAGCGAACCCTTATTCGCTAAGGCGAGTAACTCCACTCGGTATTCCTTCACTCAGATTCAGGGGTTCCATTCACTCGGGATTAGGGGTTCCATTAACTCGGGATTGACCCCAACACACATGCCTCCCTCGGAAGCTCATACATAATTCCTTATTTTTATTCAAGAAGGTCACACGCAAGATCCACTCGGAAATAATTCCCTTGATTACTCTACTCGGAGTCCACAGACCTTCCCTCACCCGGATTATTTCCCTAGTCCAATACCACTCGGTATATTTCAGCCTCAAAACAATTGGAATGTATTACACATTCACCAATCCATAATTAAATCCAAAACTAGGATGTTACACTTGCTATCTGTCTCGATCATTTTCACATCCAACTTCAGAATGAATATATAAATAAATCTTTGGGTAATTAGGATTATGAAATTTATAGAAAATTGGTAGCATTACTAAAAAATTTAATAACAAACAGAAAAATACAATGCTTAATAAATGTAAGCATGTCAGTTTGTGGTTTCTTTTACGTCTCCTTTTGGGAGTAGTTTTAAATAATTGTTAATTGTCATTAGAATACTGAACTAAACTACATAAAATTTTAGCACTTTTCATAAAGAAACTTAAGAGTCATAATCAATATATAGATGTCATCGATTCATCCTTTTGGCCCATATTCTCATAATTTTCATTATCCATTCTTCCAGTACCAGTTTCTCACCATTGTTATCCCAATCAAAGGTCCTTCTTTGTTCATCCCGTTTGAGAACCTTTCATTTATTTAAGTATCTGTTGATGCAATTTAGATAGAAATACATCATCTTCCATGATTTTGTTTTATTATTCTATTTTTAAATGCGGTACAGTTGACTATAAGAGTAGCTGAAAGGTCTCATTCATGGACTGGATGAACAAGTTAGAAAAAAAGATTGCAAGGTTACATAGACAAAACCAACAACGGCAAAGAAGAAAAAAATGTGGTATGTCTGATTCATTTAAATGGTAACGTTTTGTTGACATTTTCTTCTATATAATTCCATGGTTCCTTCGATGACACAAGAAGAAAGGAAATGTTACTGCATATTTGAATCCTTTCTAAAGCCATCTTATATTTGAATCCTTTCCAAGATCTTCCCTTCAATTTTTTGTTGTTTCATATCTTACTTATCATTATTTCACATAAGAGTTTGTCCTATATTATTTCATTGGTTCTGCAATCATGGATAATTTCTCCAACTGTTAAAGACCATTTTAACCAACCTAAAAGTTCAGAGCACCCGCATATGCATAAAATCTTATCACATGTTCTTGCAGATTTGGATCATTTTTTCACTAATCTTATATATAATGTCATGATTTTGAAATAGATAACACAGACGTGAATATTCAATTTGAAGGTTAATCAGCAATACATTCCCCAAACCATCCCTCTGTATCAACTCCTGTTGTTCAACCGAAAGGTAAACATACAAAATTTCTTCCACAAAATGTTGTCTTTCTTATTCATATGTCAATTTCATACAATGATCCAACCAAAATTGATGTATTGTTTTTACTGTAGGAAATGGACCATTAACATTGTCAATGACCCCACATTTCATTCAACATTCGATGAATAGGACCCCATTATCAGACATAACTAATGGTATAATAAGTTATTTCATTTATTTGTGTTTTAAAAATGTTGAACAATATTGAATAAATAACATTAATGGTTTTAAAATGTCCTCAGAGGAAGGGATTTTGAAAAGAGGATTCAACATTTCTACCTCAAGGCAAATTCTAAAGAGAAAGAATATTGAAGGTGGATTTTTAACCATTATTTACCAACTCAATATCACATAATGTAATGCTAATATTCATTACACAAGGACTTATCCTTTAAAACAAATATATTACAGGTGATTCAAACCCCAACTCTGAATTATGTCATCTTTTCCCCAAATGCAGGTAAGGTTATTACGTTTATGTTTATCATGTCATGAAATAAAGTTCGTTGAGTTGCCCATTGTTCCTGTGATATCGATGAGACCATGTTGTCAAAATAGAATTTTGTATATTAATCAATTACTCCATGTATGCAATTCATTAGGACCCGGGAAGCATAAAATTATTGACTCAAAAATAATTCATGACCATACTTCAAAGAACCTCTCAACATTGTTTGAGGCAGAAGTTTCCAATCAAGCAGAAGTTAGACAATATGCAGGATCTGGTGCATCTAATTTAACAGATAATTATAAAGGTTCTTTCTTCAACCCTTACAAAAATTTACAAGTACCCTTTAATCTATTTGCTATACATAACACAAACAAAATATTTTATTGTCTTTAAAGTTAGTGCAGTGGTAGACGGTGGGAAGCAGGTCAGTTTCCATCAAATTAAGAGGAATCTTTCGGACATCTTTGATGGAGTTAATGGAGGTAATTTGTAGTATAAAAATGACTCCAAGTTAATGACTTCAGTTCTTCGTATGGTTAATACTAACATTTTAAGTTGTGGTTCTTAATATAGTATCATGGTTCTTAATATAGTATCAACCTGTGTAATAGGTAACGGTTTATAAATTTAACATAGTTTTTTATTCAAATGAAAACTGAATCATTCATCAACATGTAGATGAGTTTCCAATCTTTGAAGTAGATGGGAGCAATCAAAATAATTATGAACCCCAATGTAAAGGTATTTTCTAAACTCCTTTTTTTTCTTACCAAAATGATAGCTAAACTTAATTACCTTACTCTTATATCAACAAAAAATTTGCTTCTTTTTTTAGACGTTCATATTCTTGACATTAGAGATCCTGTATACCAATATGAACATTGCAAGGCATTCATGTGGTCAGATGAAAGGTTGTCTAAATCAAAAAACTCTAAGAACCCAAAATTTTCCCTTTGTTGTATGGAAGGGAAGGTCCAGCTTCCATTGTTAAAAGAACCTCCTCAATTACTTATTGATCTACACAACGGCAATGATGAAAGAAGTCGTTATTTTCTAAAAAATATACGATCATTCAATGCGATGTTTGTGTTCACGTTGATGTCTGGGAAGATCAATTATGGTATTAATGATGGCTCTGCTCCTTCTATCTTTGTCCCTGGAGGACAAAATTTTTATTCCGTAGGAAGCCTTCTCCCAGCTGATTCTGATAGAGCTAAGTTTGCCCAGTTGTATATTTATGACACCGACAATGAAGTTAACAACAGAATCAATGCTTTTAGGTATTTCATAATTTGTACTGATAACACTTTTAGACTATTAATTTTTTTGTTGTGTTTATTTTTTTCTCACAGTTTGTATTTTATTTTGCAGAGTTATCACAGATTCTTTTAATATTGATGTCCAAATTGTCACAAGCTTGAAAGACATGCTCAACAATCATAATGTCTTGGCAAAATCATTTAGACACGTGAGAGACCGATTTAAGGAAGGAAATTTTAATGATATCAAATTGAAGCTAATTCGTAAGAGAAATACCGATGGAAGAACATATAATCTTCTAATGGTTTCAGAAGTTGCGGCATTGATAGTTGGGGATATTGATGAGTCTATTGTTGAAAGGGACATTATACTTGAAACCAAGTCCCGTGACTTACAGCGAGTTGATGTTCTTCATCCCTTATATCTTGGATTGCAATATTCAATGTTATTCCCATATGGTGAAGATGGATATCGACCTGACATCCTGACTCAAGTCTCTAATCGGAGTAGAGCAAATGCAAAATGTTTAAAGGTTACAATGAGGGAATTTTTTGCATACAGGATTCAAGACAGAGAAGGTGATTCTCCTTTGTTGTTGTTGTCTAGGAGATTGTTCCAACAGTTTTTGGTTGATGCATACACTATGGTTGAATTTGAACGATTAAAATACATTCGTTTTAATCAACCTAAATTAAGGGCGGATCAATATAAAGGCATTCAGGATTCGTTATCACAAGGTCATGGCCGAGCATCATCTACTGGGAAACGGATAATTATTCCAAGTTCTTTTACTGGGGGACCTCGATACATGTTTAACAACTGTAAAGATGCTTTTGCCATATGCAAGCATTACGGCTATACTAGCTATTTCATTACTATGACTTGCAATCCTGAATGGGATGAGATTAAAAGATTTGTTGCCTCAAAAAATCTCAAAGCTGAAGATCGTCCAGATATTCTTTGTCGGGTTTTCAAAGTCAAGTTAGACCACCTAATTCGGGATCTCAAAGATGGACTTATTTTTGGAAAAATTGTTGGCTGTAAGTGCTTTTGTGTACTTATTATTCATTACTGTTATTGTTTATGTCTATTGGTATAAAATGAATGACATATGATTACCATTTAAATTACTTTTCTTATCTATATTTTTTGTAGATGTTTGCACTGTTGAGTTCCAAAAAAGAGGATTGCCCCATGCCCATATTCTGTTATTCATGCACCCATCTGATAGACCACGGCCACCGGAGGATATTGACAAATATATTTCTGTAGAGATTCCAGATAAACAAGCTTACCCAACACTTTTTAAAGCAGTTCAAAAGTATATAGTACATGGACATTTGTGGTGCATATAATAGAAAGTCTCCGTGTATGAAGAATGAGAGATGCTCCAAGAACTTTCCTAAGAGGTTTTATAATCGCACAGTCTTAGATGAAGAAGGGTTTCCAAAGTACAGAAGAAGAGATGATGGACGTACTGTTAAAAAAAAGATATTGATTTGGACAATAGCTTTATTGTTCCTTACAATGCGAATTTGCTTCTAAAATATTCATGTCACATCAATGTTGAATATACATGCCAATCAAGCTCCATTAAATATTTGTTTAAATATGTCCATAAAAGGAGTGATAGAGTCACAGTGGCATTGCTTAAAAAGGACATCGCAGATGAAATTAAGGCGTTTTATGACTGCAGGTAAATCACTATCTTCTAATCTTTTATAGGGCTCATTTTCTATTTTTAAAAGAAAAGTCAATTTTATTAAAGGGATTTTGTTCAGATATTATTGTATGAAATAATTTGCTCTATGATTTATTAATACAATGTTTAACTATATTTGAACATTCATAATGTGAAGCCAAGGTTTTGTAAACTAATCTATATGAAGGAATTGAATTTTTTTTATAGGTACATTTCTGCATGTGAAGCTGCATGGAGATTATTTGGATTTGACATACAATACAAAGAACCTCCAGTTATCCGTATGAATTTTCATTTTCCTGGAGAGCAAACAGTTGTGTACGAAGATACGAAGATGCTTGAAAATGTCCTTCTACGAGCAAATTTAAAGGACACAATGTTTCTTGGGTAGATGATAGCAAATACAATGTATCCAGAGGGGAGATCTTTGTTATACGCTGAATTTCCAACAATGTTTATATGGAAAGAAAATATAAGCATGTGGATGAGAAGGAAGCAAGGTCATGCTATAGGAAGGATATCTCATGTACCCACTGGAATTGGAGAACAGTACTACCTACGTCTTTTGTTAAATGTACAAAACGGATGCCAAAGTTTTGAGGATATTCGAACAATAGATGGCAATGTTCTACCAACATTTAAAGAAGCTTGCTATGCTTTGGGGTTGCTACAAGATGATAGAGAATTTATTGATGCAATAAATGAAGCTTCCTATTGGGCTTCTGGCCATTATCTTTGCAAGTTGTTTTTAATACTACTCCTTTCAAATAACATATGCAGTCCGGAAGTTGTTTGGAATACCTGTTGGAAACAATTATCTGAGGATATTGTTTATAGGCAAAGAAGATTTATGGAGTGTGATGGTAACTTAACTTTCACATATCCAAAACAAAGATATTATTCTATATATCTCTATGTTACTATCCAAATATATATATATATTTACAAAATTCCTTTATGTTATTTATTCTTTTGTTTGATAAAACAAATATCTTTATATGTTTGTAGCAATCAACTTTGGAGATGCAGAGATAAAGAATTTATGCCTTGCAGAAATAGAGTAGATCCTACAACATAATGGGAGAACTCTTAAAGAATTTCCTACTATGCCTTTCACATTGGGTGATAATTTTGAATCTACAGGACAAAATTATTACTGAGGAGCTAAACTTCAACCGGGACTATTTGTCTACGCTTCTTGCTAAGTATCTATCTTCTCTTAACAGGGACCAGAAAAATGCCTATGAAGTTATCATGGAAGCAGTTCATCAAAATAAAGGGGGTTTCTTTTTCCTTTATGGATATGGTGGATCCGGCAAGACATATGTTTGGAACACTTTATCTGCAGCTATAAGGTCTAATGGTCAGATATGCTTAAATGTCGCTTCAAGTAGGATTGCACCATTGTTACTTCCAAACGGACGAACAGCTCACTCAAGATTCAAGATCCCTCTTATTGTTAATGAAGATTCAACTTGCAACATAAAGCAAGGTTCTGTTCATGCCAAACTATTGGAGAAAGCAACATTAATCATTTAGGATGAGGCTCCAATGATGAATAAGTTTTGTTTTGAAGCTTTAGACAAAACATTAAGAGACGTTCTAAGATTTTCTGCTTCATATGATCCTAATCTCCCTTTTGGAGGGAAGGTTGTAGTTCTAGGGGGCGACTTTAGACAGATTTTACCAGTAATCCCAAAAGGATCAAGGCAGGATATATGTCAAGCAACAATCAACTCCTCTTACCTTTGGTCTTTTTGTAAAGTGTTGACTTTATCTGAAAACATACGACTTACTCAATGTAGAACCCCACATGTGTCATCTGAAATAAAGAAATTCAGTGCTTGGCTTCTTCAGATTGGAGATGGTTTGATTAGAGACTCGAGTGAAGGAGAATCTGAAGTTGAAATACCATAGGATATTTTAATATCTCCCTCTAATTCTACGTTAGATGATTTGATTTCCTTTGTTTATCCATCAATTGATACACAAATGTCCAGTGAAGGATATTTCAAAGAAAGGTGTATTCTTGCTCCTAACTTGGACATTGTTTCTAATGTCAACAACTATATAATGGATCAGTTTCATAGAGAGGAAAGAATTTACTTCAGTTCAGATAGTCTTTGTATGGAGGAAAAGCATTCCAGTTTTGAATTAGAAACTTTTACACCGGATGTTTTGAATGCAATTAATTGCTCAGGATTACCCCCACATAAGCTCTCTTTGAAAATCAGGGTGCCTGTGATGTTGTTGAGAAACATAGATCAATCTCAAGGACTATGTAATGGTACAAGACTGCAAGTAAAACGAATGGGGAACCATGTTCTTCAATGTCAGGTGTTAACTGGAACCCATGTTGGAGATGTAGTTCATATTCCTAGAATGACAATGAGTCCTTCCACTAAAACTCTTCCTATTAAATTTAATCGAAGACAATTCCTCATCATTGTTTCCTTTGCAATGACCATAAACAAGTCTCAAGGACAAACTCTTTCCAGTGTCTGTGTTTACCTACCCCGACCAGTTTTCACGCATGGCCAACTATACATTGCATTGTCAAGAGTGAGGTCAAAGGAAGGATTAAGAGTCCTGTTGGAAAATCATGAAGATGTCACTCAAGGGCATACTATTAATATTATCTACCGGGAGGTATTTACAAACTTGATTTAGGTATAACAAATCTATCTTCTATCTTTATATGTCAAATAAGGCCCTGACAATCCACATGTCAACCTGTTGTTTTTTTGTAAAAAAAACTATTTCGAGCGAAGATACGCTCGCATTTTCAATGAATGATTTTCAAAGACATTTTCGAGCGAATCATCTCCGAGTGAATCAATTCTGAATGAAAAGAGGCTTTGACTTCGAATGGGTACTTCTCGGGAAGATATACTTCCGAGTGAATGCTTCCCGAGTCAATCAATTCTGAACGAAAAGCGGCTCTGACTTTGAATGAGCACTTTTTAGCCAGAATTTTGAGACATATTTCTGAGTGGGTTTCTCACTTTCGAGTGGAGTGTCTCCAAGTGGATGATTCTGAGAAGAATAAATATCTGATTGATCAATTCTATTTAATTTCTGCTCGGATTGGTCTTCAGATTCCGAGTGAGAATGTATATGATGCCGAGTGAATTAAACTTATCTGAATGATATTTATTCAATTCCGAGTGAAATAGGGCTGAGAAGATCAATTCCATGTAAAGTGAAGATGTTTCCGAGTGAAACATCTTCACAAGAATCAGTCGAGTGAACACTGTGTCGATTGAGACACGTTCGAGTGAGTTAAAATCCGAGTGAAACACATCCATCTCCGAGTGGAGTCTATCTGGAAGGATGGTTTTCCTAGTGAAGTGCCTTTGAGTGGGACACTTCCGAGTGAGATGACATTCTGACTGAGTCTTTCCAGAAAGAATGCTTCTTGACAAAGACTTGAACTCTGATTGATTATGTTTCCTGAGTGAATGATTCCGAGAAGAATAAATATCGGATTGATAAATTCCATTTAATTCCTGCTCAGATTGGTCTTCAGTTTCTGAGTGAGAATGTATACGATGCCGAGTGAATTATGATTATCCGAATGATAGTTATTCAATTCCGAGTGAAATAAGGCTGAGATCAATTCCATGTAGTGATATTTCCGAGTGAAACATCATTACAAGAATCATTCGAGTGAAGAAACTGTGTCCGATTGAGACATGTTCGAGTGTGGTAGAATCCGAGTGAAACAGAAACATCTCTGACTAGAGTCTATCTGGATGGATGGTTTTCCGAGTGAAGTGCCTCTGAGTGGGACACTTCCGAGTGATATGACATTCTGAATGAGTCTTTCTAGAAAGAATGCTTCTGTACAAAGACTTGAACTCTGATTGATTGTTTCGTGAGTGAATGATTCCGAGAAGAATAATTATCCGATTGATAAATTCTATTTAATTCCTGCTCGGATTGGTCTTCAGTTTTCGAAAGCTTGTGCTCGGATTCATCTTCAATTCTTCAACTCTGAGTGACCTCCCACATGAGAGACTTCCAAGTGATGCAAGAAGAAGACTAACTCAGGAAGAGGTTTAACCGAATGAGATGTCTGATTGGTGTACTTCCGAATGACATTTGTGAATGGGTCATTCTGAGAAAGGAAAGCTGTTTCATGGGATGAACTCCGAATGAAGGAATTCCGAGCGGAAAGAAGCTCTGATGAATCCTCTCGGAAAGATATGCCCGGAATACGGAAAATGAGTCAGATTATGATGAAGCCGAGTCGGAATATGCTGAATCCGAGTGGGAATTAATATATGATATCCATCCTATATATATGGCATTCTATATTTTATTTTTTGTATATTACATAGTATATTATATTATGTTACAAATATTACAATAATTAATATAACATGTTAGTTAATAATTTTAATCAAAGGTCATAACCCGTGCGTCCGCACGGGTACATAACTAGTAGTAATAAATAATAAAACATACCCAAAGGAGAACAACGATGGTATCTTCACTAAGGTCATATTTGCCTTGCATAGTGAGGAGGGCATCCAAAAAATGGTGCTTAGCCCCACCAGATTTCTTGCATGCTTGAGTGTGCTCTTCCATGATGGCTCTGGTGAACTTGTCATGATGAACTCCAAACTTAACAATAGCCTTCTCTAGTGGGAATATCCACCGCAGCCAAGGGATGTATTCTGCCATAGCAGGTGATAATGATCCTAACTTCAACCCATTTGCCACAATCTCGAATTCTACTCCTTCCTCATCCATCATACCCTCTGCGTTTAGAAATCTTTTCCCAAATGCCAACCTCGTTATGTGGTTTAATGCCACTGCCCCTAAGTACTTCTTTATCATTACACTTTTCCCCATATTTTCTGCTCAAAAATTTCAGAAAACACATTTGGCGTATTAATACTCCTCTTCACTATAGTGATAGAGATGCAAATGGATGATGACTATCTGTGATTCATATTCATGAACAAATATATTATTAAGATCCTATATATATTCATGCAGGTATTTATTGGATTTTTGGATTAGAGCCTATTCCGGACCTTAGAAAAGCAATTAATAATTTTTCGCTTATGAAACTGAAAAAATTTATAATTTTCAATATAGCAATGGTCGTTTAGTGGATAGGGTATTTTTTCCATTATTCCTTTTTTGCTTGTAATTATGTTAAGAATGTTTTAATTTTTTATTGTAATAGTTATTACTAATTGGTTGATTGTTTCAATTTTCATATTAATTTGTAAATTTTATGTTTACAATGTTTTAATTTAGCTATAGAAATTAGCATATACGTGTGAAGTTGCGAACAAGTATTCAACATTAGTTTCTCTTTCTAGGTTGTTTTAATTTACTATTTTATTTATCTTTCATAATGTGCCTCATAAAAAAACATGTATTTGGAAGTGAAAAAAGAAAAAAAATGAAAATAAGGGGAAAAGTTAATTAAATCACAAAGAGGAGCTCTTGATAAATTTATTTTGAAAAAGGTAGATTCTCATGAAAATTTAGATCAATCAATTGAAATTGGGCATAACGAAAGTCATTTAAGTGAGAATGAAGTTAGTGATTCTAGTGAACTTAATAATGTGTCAAATGAATCTAATATGAAAAATATTGACATTACCAAAAATACTTAATTCCTCCTTTAGATATTTAAGATCCTAGAAATTGGAATAATCTTGATAAAGAAAGAGATATTTTAATTGAAAGGGACCTAATAGAGAAAAGAATCTTATTTTTCCTTTAGATAATACTTCTAAACATTTTTCATATGCTTATTATTCTAGAAAGCTAAGCAATTTGAGACTAGTGATAGAAAATGATTGGTTTATTCTAAGCATGTTGATAGAATATATTGTTTTTGTTGTAAGTTGTTCAAATATGATAATAAAACAAAGTTCATTCATTGGCAAATAAAGGTTTTAGTGATTGGAAGCATATTAGCGAGAGACTTAAACATGAAAATAGTTTTGAACATATGACTAACATGAATATTTGGAATGAATTGAGAGCAAGATTTGACAAAAATCAAACAATTGATATTTTACAACAAGAGATTATGAAAAAGAAATAACATTGGCAATAAGTTTTACTAAGAATGTTTTTAGTTGTGAAATGTCTTGCTAAAAATAATTTGGTTTTCAAGAATCCAATGTAAAATTATATCAAGACAGTACTGGAAATTTTTTGGGATTGACTAAAATTATTATAGAATTTAATTTGATAATGCAAGATCATGTTAGATGCATTCAAAGTCGTGAAATTCATTATCACTTTCTTAGGCATAAAATTTAAAATGAACTAATTTCACTTTTGCAGCTTATAGTGTTAGAAGTTCCATTATAAAGATCATTATAAAAGCAAACTATTTTTTTGTAATTCTCGATTGTATCACTGACATGGGGTCATCAAAAACAAATGACTCTAATAGTACGATGTGTAAATATATCAAGTAATAAAATAAAAATTAAGGAGTACTTCTTAGAGTTTTTAAAAGTAAATGACACATTTGGGTTTAGACTTTTTAATGAATTACAAGATATGTTAAAATCTCTTAATCTTAATATTAATGATGTGAGAGGTCAAGGTTATAATAATAGTTCTAAAATGAAAGGAAAGCACCAAGTTCAAAGACGATTTCTTGAAATAAATCCGAGAGCATTATATATGTCTTGTGTTTATCACGGTCATAATCTTACTCTTAGTGGCACATTCTTGTGTTAAAGTTGTTTCTTTTTCTAGAATTGTTTAATGCATATATTCATTATTTTCAAGTTCATCAAAAAGATAGAATTTTTTTTGATTATGTTGGATTAATTGTGAAATCTATGTCTAATATCCAACGGAAGAATCAAATTAAAAGTATTAACATTTCTAGCTCCCTAAATAAGCTTTGCTTTATTGAAATTACATAAATTTTATGACAATGCTAGATCAAAAAGTGAAGCTGGAAATTTGGCTAATGCACTTGATAACTTTGAATTTTTTTATTGTTGAGCATGAAATTACAATCTAAGTCTATATCATCGATGCTACCATAAAACAATTAGAAGATATATTGTTATTTTTTGAAAATTATAGAGTTGAAGGTTTCACGCCTAGTATGAATGTTGCTAAAGAAGTTGCACTTGATATGAATATTGAACCCATCCTTTTAATAAAACGAAGTTTAGTTGGCAAATGAGTCATTTAGAGTTAATTATTGTTAAGTTATTGTGGACATGATTATTACTTCTTTAGAGAGTAGATTTGAGCAATTAAAAATATTTAAAAATATTTTTGGATTTTCATTAATTCAAAAATTTAAAATCATTAAATGATAATGAATTAAAAGAATGTTATGTTAAAGTTCACTTTACTTTTTCTCATGGCAATTTATCAGATGTTGATTTGGATTATTTCTTTTTTTGAATTGAAAGTGTTGAAAGTGACTTTTCCTAATGATGTAATACAAGTCATTGAAATTCTCAAGTTCATCAAAGTTACAAATTGTTATCCAAATATCTCAATTGCTTATAGAATTTTATTAACTATGTTTGTAACTATAGCATCTGCTAAAAGAAGTTTTTCAAAGCTAAAATTAATAAAAACTTATTTAAGATCATCAATGTCACAAGAGAGGTTGAATGATTTTGCAATTTTATTTATTGAAAATGATATGCTAAGGAGTATTGATGTTGATGTTTTCATTAGTGATTTTTGTTAGAACCAAGTCTAGTTTACAAAGGATTTTAGATTTATTGGTTATTATTTACCAGACCCCAAGATTTGTTAATAACACATGTCAAGACATTTAATTAAATAAAGTCTGCCTACGTGTTATCTAACTTGTTCAATTAAGTGTTTTAGGTTACAAGTCTGTGATGCATAGGTTATAAATGAAAGAGGGAGTCTATCATTAAAAGTCTGGTTTGAAGTTATGCAAGTTATTTTAGAACAAGTCTGTCTGGGACAAAAATCGTTTGCGTACAATTTGTTCCAAGAAAAGTCTAATACTAGACAGCGCTCTAGAAGAGTCTGACTGGGTTATATCCGTCCAGACTTTTGGATTGTTAAGTTATACGTATTTATTCTCAGAACTTAGTACGCATTTTTGCTTCAACATCAGACCCCAGACTTTTGAAGCTCAAAATGTTACTTTGATTTTTGCATCAAACAAAATCAAGGATATTTTTGAAGATGCCCAAAGTTGAATTATGATCAAGAGAAACTACGTTTATCACTAAAAAAAGAAAGAAGACAAACTAGTGCAAGAACCAAGGATCGTATGGATAAGAAATCAAGGAAGCTACTCTGCGCAAATCAGAAAAGCTGACAAAGATCAGTACTTACATTAGAGAAAAAAATAGAAGGCCAACCATGTCATTTCTGCATGAATTCATCATAGAAGAAATACTATAAAAGGACTTTTGCTATGAAGCACTCGAGGAACTCTATTTAAGTATAAGTTCTGAAGATCCTCGATTCAGACCTTTTGCCTTGTTCTTAGCTTTAAAGTCAGCAAGCTTCAATGGCTACTTATCTTCAATAGATTATCAACGGTCATCTTCATTGGCCTATAAGTATAGAGAGAATCCATACTTTGAAGCAGTTAACGAGTTTGAAAGGCTCACATGTAAAAGCATCAGTTTACAAGTAATCTACTTAAGCTTTCTTCTCGAAAGCAAAGACTTTCTTTGTATCTCTATAAGAAGACTTAGTCTTTGTCTTTCATACTAATGTATCTGTTCTTTAACTTGTATCATCTTGTACACTAAGTTCTCAGAAACACAAATACACTCTTAAATCCCTATCTGTGTCAAGTCTTGTGTATTGTCAGTCTTAGTTTGTGTGGGAAGCACTGTTTGGCCTGAAGAGGATCCAAAAGTGGTTTTTTGAAAGAATACTTGGGTTTAAGCCAGGGTGGTTGGAGTCAAGAATACTTGTGGCACAACTGTGCTGGATTGTAAAAGAATATTTTTACAATAGTGAAAATATTTTAGGTCTAAAGGTACATGACGTAGCTTCTGTATTGGAAGTGAACCAATATAAATTTGTTATGTGTTATCTCTCTTTCCCTTATCTCCTAAAGTCTAGTTCAAAATTCTGCTACATTTCACGTTTGAAAAAGTTTAAGTTTCGCATTAAAAGAGTCTCAGACTTATTCAACCCTCTCTCATCTAAGTCTTACTCTGAACCATCAATTTTGTATCAAAAAATGCTAGAAGAAACCATTTTTATGATTATTTGTTTATTTTTTTGTTTTGGTGTAGGAGGAATGAACTATCTTTTAAAGGAAAACATTAGAGTACCGTTCATTATTTTTTGGCTTGTTGTTATGCTCTACACCAGGATGACATATCTGATTCATGTATTCAGAATTTATAATGACTTTGTCAATGTTAATTTTTTTATTTAATAAATTTTCTTTTTTAAAAAATACTAAAAGGCCTTTATATATTATGTCACCAAGGACCCACAAAATTTCAAGACGAGTCCTGTTTTGGATATCTATAGATAAAAGTGGATGTCCATTAAATACAAAAAAGGAACAAAATTTTAAAAAATACAAAAAATTAAACATTTTTAATAATTCATCAATTATTTTAAAGTTTCTAATAATTCACTCATTTAAAGTTTTCTAATAATTTGTTTGTTCAAAGTTTTCAATAATCTATCTATTCAATTTTTTTTAATAATTCATTCAAAGTTTTCAAAAGCATTAAACTTAAGTTTATTATTGATTCGGTCTTGATACCGGTATCCGTTCTACAAGATATATTTTAACGTCTTTGACAGTTTGCCAATGTGTAACCGGTGTCATCGGTATACATCCGGACTCTAATTCCGTATCAGGCGTTCTCCCTACACTGGTTATCCAGGATAATGCCATGCACATCGGATAGCACATATGTCACCATACAGAAGACAAAGGGCATTGCTACAGGGACCGATCAATAATTCCCCACACTACGAGCCATAATCTACTCCTGGGAATGATTAACTTGTCCCCTAAGTCTAGCCCTATTTTCCCTACGCTCAATATAAAATAGCCATTTGACTCAATCATACTAGCAAGTGCATAATAAAATAATAATTTATAATATTATTGGAGGTTAGTGGTTCCCCACTAACAAGTCCTTGTATATCGAGCTAATCAGGTATAAGAACTCTCTTCATCAATGGAAAGAAAGATCTTCAACTTCTTTTGGAACTTATAATTTACTATCCGAAAAATATTCCTCACTTGGAATACTATCACTGACTTGAGCGTCGAAGAATCTTCGCAGGTGACACCACCTTTCGCCCACATCAACGCGTGAGGATGGTGTGAAGGACCTCCAGGACACCAAGACCGCTCTCTTCATACAGAGACATTGGATATATAGACCGGATACTCATATAACCAGTCTTTAAAGACGTAATCTCCTCACTATTTGTGACTGGCCTAACACTGGATCTCTTAACCCCGGTTCAGGACAGATCATTGGTACGCCCAGTGGGACGCGATAAAGTTATTCCCATCTCTCGTTTACGAAGTTTTGCTTTGCGTCATGGAAGGCAATGCGAGAAATATATCAGATAGGCACGTAGAAGATGTTACGGCCCAAGAACAACCAGTGAACAGACGCTTGGCTTTTGAGACGCCTGTCGAGAGTTCAAGGAGAATGGTGCAAGTATCTGTACCCGATCCAAGAGATAAAATGATACGAAAACTGATGGAGGAGCTAGTGGAGTTGAAACGTGAAAGAAAGAGCTTGGAAGAGAAAGTAACATCCCAAACCGATGGGACGCACCATACAACTGAGGGAAGAAAGTCTGCTAGTATCCAGTATTCCCAGATCCCCACTTATGAGGAGAAGGAGCAAACACATGACTCTGGTGAGAAGGCTAATCGCAGAAGACATGAGCCAGCGATAGCCCATGGGACTTATAGACTCAACGTTCCTTTCTCTCAGAGGTTGATGAGTGTAACCATCCCAAAGCATCTGTAGAATACCCAACCACTTTCCATTGGAAAGTATGGTGGGGAAACAGATCCCACTAAACACATGGATGCATATGTGTATGAAACCATGTACTTGGGGGCAGATGAGGATGTCATTTGCAGAATGTTCCCTTACACCCTTGTCGATGATGCCCTCGTTTAGTTCAAAGGGTTACCATCAGGATCCATCGACTCATGGGAAGAAATAGCAATGGCGTTTATGGATCATTTTGTTATTTCTAAAGACATCCCTAAGACATCTCATACCCTGGCCCAGATTAGGCAAGGGGAACATGAGTCTCTCAAAGATTTCTTGAAGAGATTTTACAAAGAAGCAGTTGCCGTTCCAAACTTAGTAGAGGCACTACAGCTGCATATTGTGATAGAAGCCTTACTACCAAACTCTGCCTTCGCCCTGTCATTGGCGAAGAGTCCTCCTACGAGTTTTGAGGAGTTCAGAAAGAAAGCATCCAAGTACGTAGGCATTGAGATGCATTTGGAAGCAACAGATGTGAAAGGGAAATCCCCAATGCCATAGCAACAACCACGGAGAGATAAGGATAGGCCCAGGTCAGAACGCATGGAGAGACCATTCCATGGCAACGTCTTTAACGGTCTTGTACCTCGACGTCGAGAAAAATAGGTAAATGCTTTCAGCCATTATGCTCCATTAAATATCCGACGTTCACAGATTCTGAGGGAGGTCGGATGGCCAACGCTTAAGGTATACGGGGTCAGAAAGCCACCCCATGTCTGTAGACACAGAGACCCTCAGAAATACTGCGAATTCCATGAGCAAAAGGGTCACTCAACAGACGAATGCCAAGCCTTGAAAAACACTGTTGAGACTCTGATCTGAGAGGGCAAGCTCAAGCAGTACCTGTTCAAAGAAAAATCATTTGATGATCCAGATCAGACACAGAAGCGGGAAAAAGATCATGAGGACGGTGACGACGATGGTCCCACACCGGCCATAAGGTTTACTACCACTGAAAAGCAAAAAGGAATTATGGCTGGCGAACCCATGCAGCAAAATGTCATACCTCAGCAGCAACGTCAGGGTCGTCGAGAGGTTATTGATATGATAGCTGGTGGTTTTGCTGGAAGAGGAGCTTCTATCACTGCCAGGAAGAATCATCATCATATGGTCCTTTCATTACAAGGTAGACCCAAAGACAACCATCCTTTCAGAGACGGGGTTGCTGCTCCGATAATCTCTTTCTCTGATGATGACTTTGGTCCAATTATCCCTGGAGGAGATGATGCAGTGGTAATTGTGGCAGTTATCACCAACAAAGATGTGAAAAGGATACTTGTTGATCAGGGAAGTTCTTGTGATGTTATCTTCTATAGCTGCTTTAAACGTATGGGCTTTAATGATTCCGACCTACAACCTTACACGCAGGATTTGAAAACTTTTAATGGAGCTAAGCAGCCAACCAAGGGGTACTTAGATACCCTGATATCTTTCGAGGGGCAGCCAAGGGCTAGAACAGTGAAGTCCAGGATTTTGGTGATTGATGTGGAATCACCTTACAACGGAATCATAGGCCGCCCCACACTAAACGTGATGGAGGCCATCGTCTCAACTCCTCATTTGCTCATTAAATTTATTGACAAAGATAATAATGTGTCTTCTGTCAGAGGGGACCAAGAGATGGCAAGGTATTGTTACAACCTAAGCCTTAATATGGTGAAGCTCCAAACCTTCAACAAGAAAAGAGAGTTAAACAATGGAGGACCAGCGGCGGGGTCTGTGAGTCTCGTTGACTTGGACCCTAGGGTGGAGTTGAACATTGATTCGTCCTACCCATCAAAGCCCACGCCGGATGGAAGTTCCAAGGACATCATATTGGGAGATTCTCCAGAAAAGGTCACCCATATTAATGACAAGCTAGAAACAGAAATGGAGCAGTGACTGTTGATGCTTTTGCAGGAGTTTAAAGACCTTTTCGCATGGACAACAATAGATATGCCTGGTATGGATCCGGACTTCTGTCGTTACAAGCCAGCTGTTTATCTGGAGACGAGGCCGGTTGCCCAAAAAAAATGAAGACTAGGTCCAGAAAAATAGAAAGCTGCTTGTGAGAAGACAGAAGAATTACTAAAGGTCGGATTTATTAAAGAGGTCCGCTACTCCTCGTGGCTTTCCAACGTCGTCATGGTTCAAAAATCTAATGGAAAATGGAGAATGTGCACTGACTACGTGGATCTCAATCGTTGTTGTCCCAAAGACGCATATCCTCTCCCTAATATAGATCGGATGGTGGATGATTCATCTGGCTACTAGTATTTGAGTTTCATGAATGCGTACTCAGGGTATAACCAGATTCCGATGTGGGAGGAGGATCAGGAGAAAACAAATTTCATCAATGATCGTGGTGTCTTTTGCTACACCGTTATGCCCTTCGGTCTGAAGAACGCTGGGGCCATATACCAGCGTATGATCAACAAGGTTTTCTAAGGCTTACACACTCAGATAGTCGAGGTGTACATTGATGACATCATCGCCAAGACCTCTGCAAGAAGTGACCACATAGAGGACCTACGCCAAGTGTTCTTACGTCTGAGGCACTACAACATGAGGTTGAACCCCTTGAAATGCACTTTTGCAGTCCCAGCTGGGAAATTCTTGGGTTTTATGTTGACGCAGTGTGGGATTAAAGCTAATCCAGGAAAGTGTCAAGCCATCATTAACATGCAGAGTCCAAAAAATGTGAGGGAAGTGCAGTCCCTAAATGGCAAAGTAGCAGCCTTGGCACGATTCATGCCCAAGATGGCCCATAGATCACTTCCTCTATATGAGGTCTTGAGGAAAAATAAGAAGTTCGAGTAGGGACAAGAGTAGGAACAAGCTTTTCAGGAGCTTAAGGAGGTGCTATCGAAACCTCCCATATTGGTCAAGCCTGACCCCAAAGAAACACTTATCATGTACTTATCTGTTTCTGATGAAGCATTAGGGGTCGCTCTGGTGAAGGAAACCCCAGATGGACAAAGGCCGGTATATTTCACAAGTAAATCATTGCAAGGTACTAAGAATAGGTGCCAGAAGATTGAAAAGGCTGCTCTTGCCATCATTTTCACTTCGCGACGCTTGCGTCCATATTTTTATGCCCATCCTATTATTGTGAGAACAAATTTACCACTCCGATCTGTGTTGAGCAAGCCAGACCTTGCTGGTAGAATGATCAAATGGTCTATTGAACTCTCAGAGTTTGATATATCTTATGAACCTTGAGGTGCTATCAAGGCTCAAGTCCTGGCTGATTTCATCATGGAAATGACAGGGATTGATCCAGCTATACCTTGTGTTCATTGGACCATCCATGTGGATGGTTCATCAAATCAAAGGGGCTCCAGAGCAGGTGTAGTCCTTGAAAGCGATGACGGTATGCTCCTGGAGATTTCCCTTCGTTTTAATTTCAAAACTTCAAACAACCAAGCAGAATACGAAACTTGTTTAGTTGGGCTTCGAGCTGCGATTGACATCGGAGCCTCTGAAGCAACACTATGCAGTGATTCACAACTTGTGATTTCACAAATCTTGGGAGATTATCAAGCTCATGAGCCTCAACTCCAATTATACTTAAACTGTGTCAAGGAGTTGAAAGAAAAGTTCTCAAAGATGGAATTTAAACATGTTCCGCATGAAGAATATACCAGAGCGGATGTACTTTCCAGATTGGCAAGCACTAAACGGCCAGGTAGCACCACAACGTTGGTCCAAAGTACGCTGACATCACCCAGCATTCCTCTATACCCTTCTTTAAACGCTATCACCATCGATTATGGAGACACATGGATGGCCCCCTACATCCGTTATTTGGCCGACAGGCAGTTGCCTACAGATGAGAATGAAAAGAAAAGGATAAGAAGGGAATTGCCATACTTCACTATGATTGATGATAACCTTTACAGAAGGGCACTCTCTGTACCTTACTTAATTTGTCTGAGAGAAAATGAGGTACAAGGAGTAATGGAGGAAATGCATGAAGGACAATATGGGCACTACGCCATAGGAAGAAGTTTGATGAGAAAAATCCTCAGGGCGGGGTATTGGTGGCCCATGATAAAGCAAGATTCCATCGACTTTGTCAAGAAATGTGACGCCTGCCAAAAGTTCTCTAATCTTCACCACACACCAGCGGAAGAACTCTTCACATCCGCCATTCCATGGCCGTTCTACCAATGGGGATTAGATATTTTGGGCCCTTTCCCAACTGCTCCGGGGGGCATCAAATATCTCATTGTAGGGGTCGATTATGTCACCAAGTGGATTGAAGCAGAGCCGCTAGTGCACATTACTTCAGCCCGAACTCGTCGTTTTATGTATGAAAATATTATAACATGATTCGGAGTCCCAACATGGGTCGTCACAGATAATGGCACCCAATTCACGGACAGGAAGTTTACAGATTTACTCGAGGGGTTAGGAATAACCTAGATATTTTCCTCCGTCGAGCATCCCCAAACCAATGGCCAAGCTGAAGTGGCCAATAGAGAGGTATTGAAAGGGTTAAAGAAACGCTTGGGGGAAGCCAAGGGCAAATGGACAGACCAGTTTGCCACGTCCTTTGGGCATATCGGACAACGCCTCATTCTTCCACCAACGAATCCCCGTATCGCCTGACCTACGGGGTGGAAGCAATGATACCTGTGGAATTGCAAATTGCTTCTACAAGGGTCAAGTACTTTGACAGGGCCCGCAAGCGCACGGGTTATGTCGCGTAATATAAAAGATTATCGTTCTCCACAGGGACTGTGTTCAAAGTACCAGCATATTGAAATTTAATTATCCACACAATTGATTTTTAAGGTTTTTGTAAAATAAAACACAAAATTAAGTTGCACAGAATACAAAAATAAGATTTACTTGACACTTAAAAAATCAGAGTTGAGAGTATCTTGGGATTTCGGGGGATTAAGACTCTATTTTATGTTAATGAATTTTAACTTTTCATAAATAAGAATCAAATTAAGTTTTCCAAGGCGAATTTTCCAAAAGCTAATTAATATGTTCCTCTCGGAATCCTATTATTGTACCTAACCTATGGAAAGCGCTGCTTAATCCTCAGAAAGGCCCATTATCGTTTTATGAAAATCCCTTTTATTTCCTCAAAAGAATTTTGATTACTTTCACGGTTTTACCGAGGTCACAAAAAG
This sequence comes from Clitoria ternatea, assembly GCA_037962975.1. Taxonomy (NCBI): domain Eukaryota; kingdom Viridiplantae; phylum Streptophyta; class Magnoliopsida; order Fabales; family Fabaceae; genus Clitoria; species Clitoria ternatea. The sequence goes on from CM075673.1 coordinate 152,648,835, forward strand.
CATCTCAAAATCTTAGGTTTAGTTCAAAGCTTTCCGGTAAAAATAAATCTCTCGATTCTATTTATTACCTAAACTTACTAATATACCCGTAAGTATACAGTTTTATCATTTAGGTTCTTGTTAGGAATTACTAAAAGCATTGAGCATAATTGAACTAAATGGAAAACAGAAATTTATTTAATTTCAAATTAAAATAACATTAAAATAAAATATTATCATACCCCATTTATCCTAAGATAATTAATTTAGCTACTCATGAAATAATTTAAATTCATATAAATAATGGAAAAATAAAATATACAAGACATGGTAAAAATAAAGACTTACGGGTTTCTCCAAAAGCTCAGAATAATTTACCACTATAATTTCTTGTTGCAATAATTTCTCCACCAATTACAAATTTAAATTCTCACTTTTACAGCCCTCACACTCTTACAAAATAAAAGAAAGAAAAGAAAATAAAAAGAAAGAGAAGAAACGAACAGAGAAAGAAAAATGGAAAAGAAGAAAACTTAAAGAGAAAAAGAGAGAAAGTAACGAAGAAAAGAAAAGAAAATGAATCTGATGGTAATTGATGCAAGTGATCCTTTATTGCTCCTGGTTGCTCTCCCTTTTATAGGCGAATGGATGAATGAATCCAGCTAAGGAAACACGTTAAAATTTGCAAGTGGGAGAAACTTTCGGTGCATGTGAATTCCAGCTGTGCCAACTTGTTTCCAATTTGCATATTTTAATATTTCCAATAATTCGGTGCTTGGATTTATTCATTTGGTCAAATTTTGAGTGGAAAGGTGCTGGAATTCCACAAGACCGAATGAAAGCTTGTTGTTCGGTATTGGTTGCTGGGCGTTATTGGTTTACATGTGGCAGGTATGGTGGTATGAGGGACAGTGGAGTTGCTGGACGATGTGGTGGATGAAGCCGGTGTTGGTAGGAGAGGAGTCTGGGCGGTGTGGATGATGGAAAGGAGAAAAGGGACAGCGGATAGAAGAGAGAATGAGATGGTGTTGAGAAGTGAGGACGGTTGGGCGGTGTTGGTTGGAGAGGAGTCTGGGCGGTGTTGGTTGGAGAGGAGTCTGGGCGGTGTGGATGATGAAAAGGAGAAAAGGGACAGCGGATAGAAGAGGGAATGAGACGGTGTTGAGAAGTGAGGACGGTTGGGCGGTGTTGGTTGGAGAGGAGTCTGGGCGGTGTTGGTTGGAGAGGAGTCTGGGCGGTGTTGTTTGGAGAGGAGGACGGTGTAGAGTGATCCGTTGTTTGGAGTTGTGGAGTGTAGGTCGGTTTTCTCTTTTCTGCAAAATCCGAGTGAAAAGGTGCCTTTTATGCTAAAAACCGAGTGAAAATGGTACTGTTCGTACATAAAACCGAGTGAAATATTCACTCGGTCTTGAGATGAGGGGTCGGTATTTAAGAAACCCGGTCGGTTTCGCTTGAGCGAGAGTTTCTCGCTTAAGTGTTTGTTGAAGGAAACCGTCTCGCTCAAGCGGATAAAGGTTCGCTCAAGCGAGAGGCTCTCTTTTTCACTGTTTCACTCGGAGAAACCTTGCTCGGATTTGCTTGTGTTGCTCGGAATTGACTGAAGAGGGACTCGGATCCGACTGAAACCATTCACTCGGCTCAGGTTCATAGAGTTCATTCGGAACTGATTGAAGACTCACTCGGCTCAGATTCAATCGGTTCCTAATCATTTTCACTCGGCAGTCTCTGAATTTGAACCACTCGGTTAAAGCTTTGCTTTGAAATTCACTCAGAAATGCCTTCTTATTTCTCACTCGGAATGGCCTCCACTTTTACTCAGAAACTTGCACTTGAAGGGTTGGAATTTGACTGATTGAATTTCTTCTTATGTTCGAGCCTTGCTTTGCTCGGAAATGCATCTTTCTTACCCAACTCACTCGGAATGGCCTTTCCTTGGAGACTTCTCACTCGGGCTCAGTGTAAAACTTGAGAGTCTGCCCGAGTGTGATTCATTTCTAGTTGGATTTTTCCTTGTCCGATTAAGACATTACTCGGAAATGCTTTGTTCAGCTTGACAATGCCATCTCCGAATGAAACCACTCGGATTCACCTTCTTATTCAACACTTATTCATTCAATGGCATTCCTTCTGCTCGGAATCAATTCACTCGGAATTAGCTTTTTGCACAGAGAATCACTTGTTCTTTGGTCAGACCTGCTTCAGTCAGCATTCTTCACTTGGATTTACTTCAATCAGCAAATTCCCACTCGGATTTTCTCCAACTGTGCAGTATTCCACTCGGTAATGCTCTACTCTGAGTCTTTCCACTCGGATTTGGTCATTTCTGAGTTATCCCACTCGGATTTAGCCATTTTGAGTCGGATTTCAGTGCTCTGAGTCGGATTTCTGCTTTCTGAGTCGGATTTCAGCTTTAAAAAGAGAATTCTTTCCACTTTGGGCTTGTTCTTCTTGTTTCATTATCATTTTATGGTTGTTTTTCTCTTGTTTTTGACCCTTTATTACCTTAATTCCTGCAAAATAACATACCCAAGTAGACTAGAGTGGAAAGAAAGCAAAAATCGCAATAAATAAAGGAAATACAGTGGATAATGACTAAAATCCTAAGCAATTTAGACCTAATTTATTGTATTATAAAGCACTTATCAAAATACCCCAAACTAAAACATTGCTTGTCCTCAAGCAATCACCATATTCACAAGATAAAATATAGAAAACACTAAACTTAATAAACTAAGGAATCCAAAATAGAGAAACAGATTTATTCAAATGCCAGTTTTATTTTTCTTATGTGAATTAATTTTCAATGTCAAGACTTGAGATACTCTTCTCACAATTTTCACTCAAGTGTTTCAAGGTTTGTGTATCTCTCAAATCATCATAGTCAAAAAAATATTACTATAAGCTTGTTAATAAACCAGAAACTCCATAGTTTAGATAGAAAATATGTCAAAGTCTAAAGGTCTTTCAAAGGTTGTAACGTGGCCTTGGGTTGTATTGTCAAGGTAGGAAATTCAAGAAAAATAGAATACAAAAGGGGCTTTAACAGTCATGAATGATTCAAATTATCATCATAAATTTAACAGAGCAAATTTTTGAATCTTTATGGACTTTTTGGAATTCATTCAATATCATCCTTTTGATTTTCTTTTTTCTTTTTCTTGCTTTTCTTTGCATCCAATACCATATTTTTCTTAAGTCCTTTTTTATTTCTTTGCTCCACTAAATTTCCAACTTTTTCACCATTAAGAGAATATCAGTCAATGAAAGGTTTCAAGGAAAAATTTTCACTTTTAGGCTCAAAAGGGGCAACTAGGGGTCAAATTATACAAAATTCTGAGGCTTAAGAATAAGACCTAATTGTGCCTTTATCATCCTAAGACATATAATCAAAAACCATTTTGAATCGGTTGAAAAACAAGTTCTAGAATATTAATGACTATGAGATTCACTCAATCAAGTAAATATGGGTTTTGAAAATTTGTTTGATAAATAACCCATTTTGGCTCAAGTCTAATCATGGAAAGTCTTTTCAAAGAAAATTTTAATCACATAAGGTTCATTTAAGCATTTATTTGGCATTTAAACAATCAAATTTTGAAAATTTTACTCAAAATTTTGGGATCCTTAGATACTTTAGCCTTTGTTCAAAGTAAATTTATCATGCAATAATGGTAAATTACAAGATTACAAACAAAATAAAGAAAACAAACATGCAAAATAAAATAACAATCACACAACGTAAACAAAACAGTTAAGTTTTCTTTCCTACCACCCCAAACCAGAATTTGACATTGTCCTCAATGTTAAAATGGATGATAAAAGGATAAGAAAACTTAGCTGGAGTAACCCCAAACCAGCATCTGACATAGTTGGTTTTTTATTTTTTTTGTTTTTTTGTTTTTTTTTGTTTTTTTTTGTTTTTTTGTTTTTTTTTGTTTTTTTTTGTTTTGTTTATTTATTTATTTATTTATTTATTAAAGACATGGGGTTACCTCCCCACAAGTGCTAAGTTTTAAGTCTTCAGCCAGACTTTTCTGAACCTGCTTCAACTATACAATTCATACCTGAACACAGGTTTTAGTGGTCTGAATTCCACTTTAGGGATCAGTTCTCTTTTAGCCAAAAAATCACAGAAGTGTGTTTTTGAAATGCCTGAAAAGTCATAAGATAAAACAGATTCAAGTGGATCAAGAGGAAGGTTTTGGATTGCCTCTTTCTTTACCACTTGGTCAATAAAATCTATTTCAAGCACAACAAAGTTAACAGGTATGTAAAATTTTCCTACCTTGATAGGAATAACCTCTAGAATACCTGGATCCTTAAGCTTGGGCAGTATCTTCTTTTGGATCAGTGTATTGTTCTCTTCAATTATCAGATGAGATAGAGACTCATCAAATTTCTTCTCTTCCTTAGCTTCTTCTTTAGTTATGCCAACCGGATCATCATAATGAGTACCACTCCTAAGAGTGATATCCATGGTGTGGTTAGATGGTTCCACCTCAGGTTTTACAGGAAATGTTTCTGGCGTTCTCATAGAAAAAGAGGTCTGTTGGACAAATTGATTTTCCAAAATTTTCTTATGGGTGGCTAGAGAATCCACCTTTGAAGCTAAGGTTTTTATGGCATTTGAGAACTCTTCATTTTGTTTTTCTTGGGTGCTCACAAAATTTTCCATTAGTATTTCAAGTTTGGATTTTTGTGGAGGATAGTTTTGGAATACTGGTAAGCTTCTAAAATCACTGCTATGGTTATAGTTCCCAATAGCATCCAACTGATGAAATTCTTGTTCATGGTGGTTTAAGGATATTGCAAAATAGCAATTTGTAGCAACATGTCCTGAATCACCACAAATACAACAATAAAAGTCAGTAGCACCTGTTAAGAATTCCATAACAAAGATCAAATGTGATCTTTGAAAATAAAAATAAAAATAAATAACTAGAAATAAAACAAAATAAAAATATTAACAAGTATGATCTAATCGAATTTCAATATTGCCGATATTTGAGGGACAACAGTCCCCGGCAACGGCGCCAAAAACTTGACAGGGCCCGCAAGCGCACGGGTTATGTCGCGTAATATAAAAGATTATCGTTCTCCACAGGGACTGTGTTCAAAGTACCAGCATATTGAAATTTAATTATCCACACAATTGATTTTTAAGGTTTTTGTAAAATAAAACACAAAATTAAGTTGCACAGAATACAAAAATAAGATTTACTTGACACTTAAAAAATCAGAGTTGAGAGTATCTTGAGATTTCGGGGGATTAAGACTCTATTTTATGTTAATGAATTTTAACTTTTCATAAATAAGAATCAAATTAAGTTTTCCAAGGCGAATTTTCCAAAAGCTAATTAATATATTCCTCTCGGAATCCTATTATTGTACCTAACCTATGGAAAGCGCTGCTTAATTCTCAGAAAGGCCCATTATCGTTTTATGAAAATCCCTTTTATTTCCTCAAAAGAATTTTGATTACTTTCACGGTTTTACCGAGGTCACAAAAAGCATCTCAAAATCTTAGGTTTAGTTCAAAGCTTTCCGGTAAAAATAAATCTCTCGATTCTATTTATTACCTAAACTTACTAATATACCCGTAAGTATACAGTTTTATCATTTAGGTTCTTGTTAGGAATTACTAAAAGCATTGAGCATAATTGAACTAAATGGAAAACAGAAATTTATTTAATTCCAAATTAAAATAACATTAAAATAAAATATTATCATACCCCCTTTATCCCAAGATAATTAATTTAGCTACTCATGAAATAATTTAAATTCATATAAATAATGGAAAAATAAAACATACAAGACATGGTAAAAATAAAGACTTACGGGTTTCTCCAAAAGCTCAGAATAATTTACTCAAAAAATCAGAGTTGAGAGTATCTTGGGATTTCAGGGGATTAAGACTCTATTTTATGTTAATGAATTTTAACTTTTCATAAATAAGAATCAAATTAAGTTTTCTAAGGCGAATTTTCCAAAAGCTAATTAATATGTTCCTCTCGGAATCCTATTATTGTACCTAACCTATGGAAAGCGCTGCTTAATCCTCAGAAAGGCCCATTATCGTTTTATGAAAATCCCTTTTATTTCCTCAAAAGAATTTTGATTACTTTCATGGTTTTACCGAGGTCACAAAAAGCATCTCAAAATCTTAGGTTTAGTTCAAAGCTTTCCGGTAAAAATAAATCTCTCGATTCTATTTATTACCTAAACTTACTAATATACCCGTAAGCATACAGTTTTATCATTTAGGTTCTTGTTAGGAATTACTAAAAGCATTGAGCATAATTGAACTAAATGGAAAACAGAAATTTATTTAATTCTAAATTAAAATAACATTAAAATAAAATATTATCATACCCCCTTTATCCCAAGATAATTAATTTAGCTACTCATGAAATAATTTAAATTTATATAAATAATGGAAAAATAAAACATACAAGACATGGTAAAAATAAAGACTTACGGGTTTCTCCAAAAGCTCAGAATAATTTACCACTGTAATTTCTTGTTGCAATAATTTCTCCACCAATTACAAATTTAAATTCTCACTTTTACAACCCTCACACTCTTACAAAATAAAAGAAAGAAAAGAAAATAAAAAGAAAGAGAAGAAACGAACAGAGAAAGAAAAATGGAAAAGAAGAAAACTTAAAGAGAAAAGGAGAGAAAGTAACGAAGAAAAGAAAAGAAAATGAATCTGATGGTAATTGATGCAAGTGATCCTTTATTGCTCCTGGTTGCTCTCCCTTTTATAGGCGAATGGATGAATGAATCCAGCTAAGGAAACGCGTTAAAATTTGCAAGTGGGAGAAACTTTCGGTGCATGTGAATTCCAGTTGTGCCAACTTGTTTCCAATTTGCATATTTTAATATTTCCAATAATTCGGTGCTTGGATTTATTCATTTGGTCAAATTTTGAGTGGAAAGGTGCTGGAATTCCACAAGACCGAATGAAAGCTTGCTGTTCGATATTGGTTGCTGGGCGTTGTTGGTTTACATGTGGCAGGTATGGTGGTATGAGGGACAGTGGAGTTGCTGGACGATGTGGTGGATGGAGCCGGTGTTGGTAGGAGAGGAGTCTGGGCGGTGTGGATGATGGAAAAGAGAAAAGGGACAGCGGATAGAAGAGGGAATGAGACGGTGTTGAGAAGTGAGGACGGTTGGGCGGTGTTGGTTGGAGAGGAGTCTGGGCGGTGTTGGTTGGAGAGGAGTCTGGGCGGTGTGGATGATGGAAAGGAGAAAAAGGACAGCGGATAGAAGAGGGAATGAGACGGTGTTGAGAAGTGAGGACGGTTGGGCGGTGTTGGTTGGAGAGGAGTCTGGGCGGTGTTGGTTGGAGAGGAGTCTGGGCGGTGTTGTATGGAGAGGAGGACGGTGTAGAGTGATCCGTTGTTTGGAGTTGTGGAGTGTAGGTCGGTTTTCTCTTTTCTGCAAAATCCGAGTGAAAGGGTGCCTTTTGTGCTAAAAATCGAGTGAAAATGGTACTGTTCGTACATAAAACCGAGTGAAATATTCACTCGGTGTTGAGATGAGGGGTCGGTATTTAAGAAACCCGGTCGGTTTCGCTTGAGCGAGAGTTTCTCGCTTAAGCGTTTGTTGAAGGAAACCGTCTCGCTCAAGCAGATAAAGGTTCGCTCAAGCGAGAGGCTCTCTTTTTCACTGTTTCACTCGGAGAAACCTTGCTCGGATTTGCTTGTGTTGCTCGGAATTGACTGAAGAGGGACTCGGATCCGACTGAAACCATTCACTCGGCTCAGGTTCATGGAGTTCATTCGGAACTGATTGAAGACTCACTCGGCTCAGATTCAATTGGTTCCTAATCATTTTCACTCGGCAGTCTCTGAATTTGAACCACTCGGTTAAAGCTTTGCTTTGGAATTCACTCGGAAATGCCTTCTTATTTCTCACTCGGAATGGCCTCCACTTTTACTCAGAAACTTACACTTGAAGGGTTGGAATTTGACTAATTGAATTTCTTCTTATGTCCGAGCCTTGCTTTGCTCAGAAATGCATCTTTCTGACCCAACTCACTCGGAATGGCCTTTCCTTGGAGACTTCTCACTCGGGCTCAGTGTGAAACTTGAGAGTCTGCCCGAGTGTGATTCATTTCTGATTGGATTTTTCCTTGTCCGATTAAGACATTACTCGGAAATGCTTTGTTCTGCTTGACAATGCCATCTCCGAATGAAACCACTCGGATTCACCTTCTTATTCAACACTTATTCATTCAATGGCATTCCTTCTGCTCGGAATCAATTCACTCGGAATTAGCTTTTTGCACAGAGAATCACTTGTTCTTTGGTCAGACCTGCTTCAGTCAGCATTCTTCACTTGGATTTACTTCAATCAGCAAATTCCCACTCGGATTTTCTCCAACTGTGCAGTATTCCACTCGGCAATGCTCTACTCTGAGTCTTTCCACTCGGATTTGGTCATTTCTGAGTTATCCCACTCGGATTTGGCCATTTTGAGTCGGATTTCAGTGCTCTGAGTCGGATTTCTGCTTTCTGAGTCGGATTTCAGCTTTAAAAAGAGAATTCTTTCCACTTTGGGCTTGTTCTTCTTGTTTCATTATCATTTTATGGTTGTTTTTCTCTTGTTTTTGACCCTTTATTACCTTAATTCCTGCAAAATAACATACCCAAGTAGACTAGAGTGGAAAGAAAGCAAAAATCACAATAAATAAAGGAAATACAGTGGATAATGACTAAAATCCTAAGCAATTAGACCTAATTTATTGTATTATAAAGCACTTATCATACTCCTCTGAAGAAAGCAATGACTCTAACTTGGCATCAGAAATAGATGTCATACAAGAGCTTAGAGAAGAATCTTTTGTCAGGGATCAAGCCATCAAAGCCAAAGCCGCTCTTCGATACAACAAGCGAGTCTAATACAGGACCTTCAATGTTAGGGATTTGGTTTTGAGGAAAGCAAACGTGGGGAATAAATTTGCACACCAGGGCAAGTTCGCCCCGACATGGGAAGGTCCCTACAGAATATCATATGTTTATGGAAAAAGCTCTTATCGCCTGAAGAATCTTAATGGCACCCTAATCCACAACAAGTGGAATATTCAGAATTTACGTGTCTACTATAGTTAGTTGGTAAGACGGCGTATACTCTTTTACTTGGGTTTTTCCGATCGGCTATTACTAAGAAGGTTTAACGAGGCATAACCCCGACTCGTCTCTTTTTCTCTATTATAATTCATAATCAAATGAAAAATTCTTTATGATTCACTCATTGTCTTTATGATTTTATTCGATGCACAACACGGTTGTGACAAGATACTTTCAGGACGGACGATCCTAACAACGTATCCGTTGTTAGGAATGAACCTCTTCGAAGGTACAACTGGGTGAACTATATTTAGAAGAACGGTGCATGGGTAAAATCCAACACCGATTGAGAAGAATGGTGAATTGGTAAAATCCAACACCGATTGAAGAAGAACGGTGAATAAGTAAAATCCAACACCGATTGAGAAGAACGATGCATGGGTAAAATCCAACACCGATTTAAGAAGAACGGTGAATGGGTAAAATCTAACACTGATTGAAGAAGAACGGTGAATGGGTAAAATCCAACACCGATTGAGAAGAACGGTGCATGGGTAAAATCCAATATCGATTAAAGAAGAACGGTGAATGGGTAAAATCCAACACCGATTGAGAAGAACGATGCATGGGTAAAATCCAAAACCAATTGAAGAAGAACAGTCAATGGGTAAAATCCAACACCGATTGAGAAGAACGGTGCATGGGTAAAATCCAACACCGACTGAAGAAGAACGGTGAATGGGTAAAATCCAACACCGATTGAGAAGAACGGTGCATGGGTAAAATCCAACACCGATTGAAGAAGAACGGTGAATGGGTAAAATCCAACACCGATTGAGAATGGTGCATGGGTAAAATCCAACACCAGTAAAGGCTTGGGCGCAGTAAGCTGGTTTTTCTTAAAGACCACGCTGAACCCCAAGTAGATTAAAGATGAACGGTGAATGGGAAAATCCAACACTTATTAAAGAATGGTTAGTAGGATTAAACCGAATGTCATTGAAGACACGGGTTGTAGGATCAAACCGAACCCCAATTGAAGGCTTGGATTCTAGGATTGAACCGAACTCCAAGTACGACTAGTAAGTTTTACCGAACGTTGCAGAAGAATGAATCGTCATTCTTATTATTGAAATCACCCAGAAGTATTTCCCCAGGGAATTCTTCACTCGGTAATACTTTCTCTTGAAATTCCTTATTTGGAAACAATTTAACTTCAAAGTCATGTCTGAGAATTCTCTAGTCAGCAATGTCTTACTAAAATCCGACTCGTGAATTCTTTAAATAGAAATTATCACTTTGAAGTTGCAATCAGGAATAATTTACTCAGGAATGTCTCTACCTGAGATGTACTCCAGAAGCATTTCGCCCGGAAATTCTCCATTCAGTGCCGCGCCACGTGGGAATCAGAGATATTTCACTCAGTTCTATCCCGCTCAGAAATGTTTCACTCAGGGATATCCCATTCAGAAATGCTTCATTTGGGGCTATCCTATTAGGAAATGTTCTACTCAGTGCAATCTCATGCGGAAGTGTTACACTCGGGGACACCCCACTCAGGAAAGTTGCACTCAGAAATTTTGAACACAAATGAAGACTCGAATTGTAGGACTAAACTAAACTCCGAGTGTAGTTGGTACAATTAGACCAAGCGCCGTTGAAGGATCACTCGGAACTTTCCACCCAGGAAGGATCAATCGGAGTTTTCTACCCAGAAAGAATTAATCTGAGAGCTTCCACTTGGAGCTATCGCTCGGGAGAGCTTTCACTTGGAGTTATCACTCAGAAGAACTTCCACTCGAATAAAACATACATACTTTTACCGAGCAGCACGAGGAGATTACAAGTAATGGAATTTCCCGGGTGACACGGCCAGAACCAACCTCACTCGGAGTCACTCACTCAGAGTCGAATATTTGCTCAGAATCACTTGTTCAGAGTCAAATGTTCACTCAGAACTGATCACTCAATAATGCTTGGGGATAATATCCAACGGTTAACGAGTATGGCAAAGGATAAACACTTTGTAAGTGTAACATCCCAAAATTATTAATGATAAATTTAGAATGGAAATTTATAAGTATGAATGTGGGAACTGGCTGTATATGTCTTTTTGTGTGTATGAAATAATGGAGATATCTAAACTTGGCTTTTAATGAGGATTTCAGAGTAAGAACTCTCAAAACAAGCTTTATGTGCCTCAAAATGTCATATATGATATGTCAGATATGATTTAATAGGCCTACAATGAGATACCATATATGGAGCTGGGACAAATTCGTTTTCTGGTCATGTCATAGTATTCTCGCTTAAGTGAGAAAGAATCTCGCTCAGGCGAGAATCCCTTACATTAGTATTTAAGCGTTTGGGATCAATCTCGCTCAGGCGAGTGAGCTCTAGCTCAAAGCAAGAAGCATGTTAAGCAACCTAGGAGTTACTGGATGAATTCCTTAGAAAATAATTTTGTGATATAGTGAGTGAAATCTGAGTGAAAAAGAAAAATTTCAAGTGACTAAGAGAAATTCCGAGTAAAGGTTGTGTTTTCCGAGTGGAACATGGCCGAGAGAGTTTATTCCGAGTGGAATCCTTGTCTGAGGCACTTCTGAGTAAAGTGAGACTGATAGAACCACTTCTAGGTGAAAGAATCTGAGTGACTCACCTTGGAATGACTCACTGCTGAGTCAAAAGCATTCAAATGATTCATTTCTGAGTCAATTATATCTGAATGACTCAATTCCGAGTCAAACATCTCAGAAGGACTCATTTCTGAGTCAAGTATTTTCCAATGACTCAATTCTGAGTCATACTTTGTTAAGCATTTTCATTTCTGAGTGAAAGTTTCCTGAGTGCCCATTTCCGAGAAGGAGTACAAAGGAAAATTTATTTATGAGTGAAATATGACTGAAGAGATATTTCCAAGAGAGGAACCAGAGTTGTGTAACATTTCGAGTGAGCCTTATGTATACGACTCTATTTCCGAGTGAGAATCATACGTGTGGGCATTTTCCGAGTGATGATGGCCTTAATGGACTCTGAGTGAAATGTAGTTGAAGAAGTTGGCCTAACCTTGGCTAAGTAATGATTAGCAGAGTGAACCCTGAGTGGGGAAAACTTCAATATTCCTGAGTGTTGCTTTCTGAGTGAAAAATGTTATAACTATTCTGAGTAAAAGTTATATATATATGTTCCGAGTGAATATGGGTACCTATTCCAAGTAAATAGGGAGTTATGTATCCTGAGTAATTAAGTAATGGTTGTGTCCGAGTGAGTCTTGACTGTGATGCTTGTCTCTGATGTATGAATGGTTAAGTTATTCCTCAGGTGAGAAAAGGTATGAATACTGAGTGAAGATCGAATAGGCGTTGGTCGGTCTTAGAGTTAGTTACTGAGTGAGGTTTGACTCTGGGAGTCGGTATACCGAGTGATGAACGTGTAAAACTCCTGAATGAATAAGTTATCATATGCTGAGTGGATTTGGCTGGAATATTCTGAGTAATGTATACATGTGGAAGACCCTTTCTGAGTAAAGGAAGGTCTATGTGTTCTCCGAGTGCATAAGGTGATAATATACCGAGTGATGAAAGTGTAATGTAATCCCGATTGTGTTGTGGTTGGAATACATCGAGTGGTGTTTGATTGGGAAATAATCCGAGTGAGGAAGGTTTATGGATTTTGAGTGGGATAACTGTCATTCACCGAGTGAGAACTGATTAAGAGTTGAGTCGGTTTAAGGAGTTTTTGCCAAAGTGGAAACTTGAGAGCCTTGAGTCGGTCTGAGATGACTTAACCGAGTAAAAGGCTGAAGGAAGAGGAGTCGGTTGAGTGAGATCGAAAGAGACACTTCTGATCTGTTCTAAACCGGAGTCTAACATCCGATGTCAGGGACGACCTCAAGAATTAAAAGTGGAAGAACGGATGTCAACTAATGTCTTCATCACATCGGATGACCGGTGTAGGGAGGACTGCCTTGTGTGTTACACATCGGAATAATGCTCTACCGAATGAGCTATGGGACGACTGACTTTAATTTAGGTGAGACCGGATAAACTTAGTACAGATTGGATTATCATTAAAGAACACCGGTTGGCTTCTATGCTCAGCCTATCCTTAGAACCGATGTCCACACCGGATGACTTTGAGCCGGTATACAAGACCAGATTAAGTCCGTCCAAAGGAAGGAAAGAGGAAATTGCTAAGTTCTCCTCAGCCGGACTTGGAAGTGGAATTCCAGTCGGTTTAGAGGCTAACTGAGTGGAATTTTAGTCGGTATTCAGTGCAGGAGTAACTTTTTGACTCCTTTCTTGTCTCTTATGCATATTTTAATGCATCTAAACCCATTATTCACCCCTAGTACATAGGACGGCCAGAAATGGGCACTAAGATAGCCACTTTATTAATTAAACCTCCATTATCTCCACTAATCAACCCACTAGCAGCCCACTACGATCCACTCACAAGGAGCTTGTCTCCCACTGTTTTTGCATTATTAAACAAACCACTATCCCATCAGAAACTCTTAGAAAACAGAAAAGACAGTATATCATCTTCCTCTCTTTTACTCTTCTTCCTCAATACACCTTCGAACAGGAGCAAGGACAGCAAGGAGGCCATTTTTTAGTCAGCAAACCAAGTAAGAGGGGATAGGGTTGTGAATAACTATGAGATGGGTAGAATTGTATGCTGTCCTAGGATTCCAGCTTTAATTTCGTATCTTGTTGCTCCGTTTTGAAATTGAAAACGTGTGAATTTGATTCTGACTTCTTCATGAAAGTTGTAGATCCTTTTGTTATCTGAATTTTGAGACCTAAATCAATTAATTTGGATATGTATAGCAAAAGTTATATCCAAAATACTACAGCATGTCTGAGTGGAATATTTGTCCTATGTTCTGTGTATATATTGATATTCTGGGAGTTTTACAAGTATAATCAGCCTTTTATTTCTTCATTAAAGTTGTAGATATTTATGTTAGAGATCTATAGAAAGTCGTTTTGAGTTAAAAAGATGTTTTTAGCTCTAGATATGCTCAAAATACAGAAGTATTTTCATGATGCAAATTTGTTAACTATGAAATCTGAATCTTATTTTTAAAACTGGGAATTTTGTGGTGAGAATTAGTGATTGGTGTCTTCATGAAAGTTGTATATAATTGTGTTAAAAATAATTTAGAACTGGTTTCATGCTAAAATCATTTTGGTAGCTCCATAAACGTTCAAATTACTAATATATGTACGTTTTGAAAACTCACCTTGAGACAGTGTGGTATTTCGTGAATAAGTGGTATTTCTATTTGGAATTTGAAATTGTGTTCTTCATGAAAGTTATAGATAATTCTATTATTGAACTACAGAAAGTGGAATCACCTAAAAAGGATTTGATTTGTTCAAGTTATGGCTGATGTACTAGATTTTGTTGCTGTTGAAAATGCTGAAACTTAATTATAATGGTTATTATGAATGAAAATGATATTTTCTCTATGAGTAACAATTTATTATTAAACTCTTGAGTGATTATGATTTATTATTGATGTTGTTGCATGTTTAATGAGTATCATACAGTTGTATATTTTGGTGGTGAATAATTATGAATGACATAATTAATATATATGTACATGAATGCCTTGTGGTTATTGTTACATGTGGTTGAAACAGTAAATCCATGATTTTGAAAATTATTATATGTGATGTGTCCTTTGAGGACTTGTGGTTTTCCAAGTGGTTTTGGAAATATTAATATCATGGTATGTTAAATGATAAAGAGAATTAAAGGTATTCATGCATCATAAGCATTTGGACGCACCATGGAATTTTAGGGGTTCCATGATTGCCTACCCTGGTGGGGGGTTACTCTATGATGAGTTAAAGCCCTATTTTTGTTATGAGGGTCATGGGGCTGTAGGGATCCATGACTGTATAAATTCCTACCGATGTGTTGGTCATGGGGCTGTAGGGATCCATGACTGTATAAATTCCTACCGATGTGTTGGTCATGGGGCTGTAGGGATCCATGACTGTATTAATTCCTACCGGTGTCTCTATGAGACCTTTTACTGCAGTATTCCCACCAAACCAAATGGATCTAGCATGACATCATTTGACTAATTAAAGATTTATTAAATGAACTTGTTTGGCATATTCATCATATCATTATGTCTTGTTGATTGTGTTTGTATAATTCTAGTTATTTTATATTTATTCTATATTCTGTCTCACTCTTACATCAAATTTTTACAGTGAATGCCACGCAGAATGAAGAATGATGCCATGATTGATGCCTATATGAATTACTATTTGGACTTTGATTTTTATTTTAATTTAATGGTTTGTAATAAATACAACGTATTATGTACCGTTATTTCTAAATCGTTTTCGCTATGCAAATATTTCATGAATTTTTCTATTCACGACTAGTATGCATGATAATATTCCGCAATGATCGAATTTTATGTGAACTCTAAATTTAATTTATGAATTTTAAAAAGATCTTTTAAAAACGCGAAAAATTTATTTAGAAAATTATTCGGGACGTCACAGTAAGCGTCGTCATAATTATTTCCCCTCAGGACTAATACTACAAACCATCATCACGATGACAACATGTTTTCCCACAAGGGCAACCCCCATTATGGTACTTATAATCAAAAGCCTAATCATCAAAGATTAAGATACTCTTCTTACTAAGCTTGTGAATGCCAAATGTGGTGATTTAAGTAAACGACTTCGTCACACTACAATTTTGACACAACATAAGATGGATAAATTCTATCTTTTCTACCAAACCAAGCCTTTGTTATTCAAGTACCCACACATGGGCACAGTAGTTGTATGTTATTATCCGTTTTAGATTCTATGTATCTAAATCCGGTCTGATTCATTACGCATACACAAGTCAGTGACTAAAATCCTAAAATACATGAAGAGTGACTAAAATCTGGAGCTGATCCCAGAACACAGCGGAATTAATTCAATAAAAGCAATAAGACAAGGAAGCCACTACTTTTGGCTTGTCTCTCTACCCTCTCCTTTGCCTTTACCTCCGACCTCGCTCCCCCCATCACCAACAGCTTTACCTGTAACAGCAGTGACACCTGTTCCTTCATTTTTGGGCCGCTTGGAGATAGGGACCAGGAGAGAAGGCCCCATAGACTGGCCTTCGGCGAGAGGAGGCCGCTCGTATTGAGTGTTAGGCAGATCCTCCTGACGATCGTCGACAACGGCCATGAGTTTCCCTCCATGAAACTCATAAAACGGATTAATACCATTTAAATTAAGTTCCACTTTGGGATTGCGGTAGAGAATCTGACGTACCGCCAAGCCAAAAGATTCCTCGACTGCTTGGACACAAATATCTATAGCTTCTTCCGCTCTGGCATTAGCAGCAGCCAGATCCACTTTCAGAGCTGAGACATCGTCATTCGGACTCGCCAACTTTAAGTTTTCAATCTCCAAGAGCAGCTCCTTTTCCCTGCGAGCCCAGTCTTCAGCCCCTTGGGAGTAGATGTACTTGTTTGCCTTCAACTCCTCTCCCAGCTTGGCAGAATGCTCTCTCTCCATACAGAGGCTGGCATGGAGGTCAAAATTGGCCTTTTTCTGATCAAGCAATTGGGCCTCCAGCTCTTTAATAAGAAATCTTTACCTGGAGATCTCTTCATCCTTTTGATCCCCTTCCTCCTTGGAAGCCTTCAACCGACTTTCCAGGTGGAGAATATTTGCTCTATCCTTGGCCGAGGCAACGGTAAGATCATTAACCTTGCCCGTCAATTTGCTAAGTTCTTCACCATTTTCTGCCAGCCTATGAACCGATCTCAGGAGACCGGACAGTTTTGCCAATTGCCACTGTC
The DNA here is from genome assembly GCA_037962975.1 of Clitoria ternatea. Lineage (NCBI taxonomy): Eukaryota > Viridiplantae > Streptophyta > Magnoliopsida > Fabales > Fabaceae > Clitoria > Clitoria ternatea. The sequence continues at coordinate 152,665,731 of CM075673.1, forward strand.
TGGCGTCGTAAGCTTGTGTTATTTCTTCAGGCTCTAGTGTAGTTCTTAGCTTGTAGGGTGAATCGGGGATGCACTGAGGCACTGGACCCTCATACACTAGGAATGGGGCAAGATTGGAGTTGCCTGGAGGGGGACAAGAGACCTTGGGCGCATAATAAGAGGTTATTAGTTTGGCGCCGGAGGTAACCACATTGCTTGGGGCATTCGGTGTGGGCCCTTCTACCTTCTTTCCTTTAGAAGCCCCAAAATCAGCTACTCCTTCGGAAGTTTTTGGTTTTTTAGGGGGAGGTTAAGACTCCGCTTACTTGGAGGAGTCATTTTTTGCTTTTTTCCTCTTCTCTCTAGTCTTCTTATACTTAACACTGGAGGAAGGCTTTACAGATCTGCTCTCCAGCAACGGAATGTCGTCACCAGCGGATGAAGTGAGGATTATGGTTTCAACAGTAGCCTTCTTGGAATTCCGTTTAGGCTGAATACTATTCTCGGCCATAACGGATTTCCCTCCAGCTTTGAGCGCCTTCAACTTCTCCATATCTGGTGACTCAACCTTGATTTCAACTGCATAATCAAATAAGGAGACTTTTAGTAATAGAATATTTCAAGATATGAAAGGAAAGAAAACAAAAATGATAGAAAACTACGTAAATACTCCTCACGGGTAGTTTTCGACCCTAACAAACAACTAGAGGAGAAAAATTTATGCAAGGCGGTGTATGATTCAAGAGTAAAGAGAACGGAGATAGAAGTAGGGGATAACTCAGCCTCATCAGTATAATAAGCCTGGGAAGTCAATAAAAAATGCTCGTGCGACCAGGCCACGGGAAATTCATTTATCCCTTCTTTATTTAACCAAAAAATTAGATCGTCAGGCTTATTACGGATCCTGGTGAAGTAGGATTTGAAAGAACGCCCATTAACTTTGGCAGAGTCAGTATAGGACTCGAAGTTGACAATCCTGGAATGAGAACGGAGGGTGATCAAGCTTACTCCTCCGCTCTGCTTATTTGCACGACGAACCACTTGCATGAAATAAAAGAGCATAGCGACCATCGGCGTGAAGTTCAAGTGCTCCCCAAGCACTTCAAGAGAACGAATCAATCCCCATCCGTTGGGGTGAAGCTGAGAGGGGGCGCAGTCCAAGAATCTCAAGACTCTTATTTGGAACTTTGTCAGAGGAAAGCGTACACCTAAGTTCAAGAAGAGGAAGTCATACATATAGATTGACCTCTCATCTGGTGTGTGACATATCCGCTCTGAGGGAAGGGGAGCCAACACCATAAAACGCTCCTTGTGTTATTCCTTTTGGAAGACTGTGAAGCGAGGCTCCAACCTTGCTCCGTCCTCCCTGGCGTGGATAGATGGTGTGGCGAGAAATTCATCCGCCACCCAGCAATACGGATGTATTTTCTGGAGCTTTACCCAGTTAATCCAGTGTGCAACTACATTACATAGTCCGGAAGCCGTCTTCAGGATATACTTTTGAGATGGTGTTCTGCTACTAGATGTGCTCTCTCCAGTCATCTTTCGTAGAGCTTGTTTAAAAGCCTTCACACTGCGGTAAAAACTCACATCATCAGAGAGGTATAAATTAGTGCTCTCCTCACTCTCACTAGAAAAGGATTCTGAAGAGGGTATTATTACCCTTCGCCTTGAGTAGGGAGACGCCTTCCTCTCTGAATGAAGTGGCTTTGAGTAGGAAATCACAGGGATCCTCCCACCACGACTTGTAGGAGTTCGAGACAAGGCTCTTCCTCCTCTTACCCTAGGGCCAACATGGCTCCAGCCAGTATAACCTCTCCCAGACATTTAGAAAACTTAAGGAAAATACGAGGAGACGAAGGAAAAGGTTACCTAAGAAAGAAGAAGATGGTGAATCAAATTTCACAGAAGCAAACAGAAATGTTTTCTCAAAATTTTTGCAGAGTTTTGTCAGGGAAGCAAGATTGAGTGATTTCTGAATTCACTAAGTACTCCTTTTATAAGGGGTCAAGAGATTCAATTACCGGTTCAAAGGTTATATCGTTTACCACCAAATGACACCTTTTCGTAAATACAAGGCTGTCGTTTCAAACCCTAAGGCGCAAAAGTAGCGTTGATTCATCAAAAGCTCCTGAGTGACGGTTACAAAGACATGCACATTTAAAGCAATAATGGCTCACCCACGTGCTTAAAGGCATTAAATATCCAATCATGAGAAACGTTGTAACTGTTACTCGAATACCAAGGGTTGCAAGTTTCGAAAACTTTTGGGATTCTCGTACAAAGAATCTCTGTCCGGATCCGTTGTAGGGAGCGCTATGACAACGAAGCCTTCGTTCCAAGGATGGATATTTACGTGACAACGTAATGCCGAAATCCAGCACATGTTAAATAAATATTTTACTGATATATATGAACCAGTATCCAGACCTACTGCAAACGACGTAGCTTATATGAGCAACTTTACTAGTCCCTTACACAAGCTAGGGGACAAGTAGAGTGATGATCTTGTCTTGATATCGGATTTGATGATGAAATTGAAGAATCAATCCGTACTTTTACAATTGAAATGTATTTCCCCAGGACGGATGATATCAATCACCTATTCTGTGATTCAATGATGTAACTCCTGGCGCGGACAATTCCCATCGTCATCCTTATGATGGAAGTTTTTGAAGACTCAATCCGCACTCTTACGATTGAAATGTATTTCCCCAGGACGGATGATCTCAATCACCTATTCTGTGATTCGATGATGTAACTCCTGGCGTGGATAATTCCCATCATCATCCTTATGATGGAAGTTTTTGAAGACTCAATCCGTACTCTTACGATTGAAATGTATTTCCCCAGGATGGATGATCTCAGTCACCTATTCTGTGATTTGATGATGTAACTTCTGGCGTGGACAATTCCCATCATCATCCTTATGACGGAAGACCCAACCATCATCTTTATGTATTTTTGTTCCCTAAGCTCGGAACAATACTCTCATAATGGACGATGTTTTTCCCTCTAGTGAGAACAACACGAATTAATATTAGTCATCCGTCATGTGACACCGCTATTGTGAACAACGGATCGACTCCTTCTCTCCCTAAAAGAATTAAGGGTAATGCCTTATGTCAGGTACCTATTCCTTAACATACTTATACTTGGGGACAGTATTTATGTATATAATTCTCTGTTCTAAAGCTTATCTATTTCAAATGAATTGATTAATTTTCTGCGGCAATTATTTCAATCCGACCTCAAGATTAATCACACTAACAGATTATTAAATACTGAAACAATAAAAGTATAACAAATACATCTAAGTTATACTATTCTTCCTGAAGTATTGAAAACAATGCCTGAGAGGAATTCTATTCTTTCATTAAAGGCAAATTACATGTGTATTGTTCAAAATTAATCAAAACCAGAGCTGATCCCGGAACACAACTCTATATATGCTAAACAAGACTATGAAAGAGGAATCTACCCTTGGGGCCCTCTCTGTCCCTTTCCTTCTCCAAAGTCTTGTGTCCCTTCTTTAGGGATTTCTTCCGAAGCTTTCTCTTCAGGTGCCTTCACACCTCCTTCAGATGAGACACCCTCCGGCGTAGGAACAACAGAATCTGATCCCATACTTTGACCCTCAGGAAGAAGGGGCAAGCCATATAAGGACTCCGGAGGATCTTCATGACGATCTTCAACCACTACGACTAGCTTCCCTCAATGAAATTCATAAAATGGATTCATACCATAAAGGTTTAGCTTCGTAGTGGGGTTGTGGTAGAAAATTTGGCGTATAGCCAGGCCGAAGGATTCTTCAGCAACTTGGTTGCATATATCGATGGCTTCTTTCGCCTCAGCCTTAGCTACAGCCAATTCTTCCCGCAACCTCAAAAGTTCTTCCTCTGTTCCTTGGGATTCCGTGCCTCTAGCCTTTAGTCCCTCAATCTCAAGGAGGAACTTCTTCTCCTTTTGGGACCACTCCTCTGCTTGTTTAAAATAATCTTCCGCAGCAGCTTTGCTTTTATCTTTAAGCTCAGCTTGTTTAGCCTGACTGTTACGGAGTTCTTCTTTTGACTTATCAAGCATCTCCTCCTTCTCTGCCAGCTGGCCCTCCAAATCTTTAATCGTGCCTTTAAGCTTGAGATTCTCCTTGCTCATAAGATCTCTGAACTCCTTAGACTTGGTTAGGTGATCCTCAGCTAATTTCAAGGCAGTTTTATCTTTCTCCGTTGAGAGATTGAGCTGTTCTACTTTATCACTTAGCTTATCAACCTCAGCAGCATCATCAGCTAACAGGCTAAGCGAATTAAGCAGCCCCGTGAGTTCCACTAGCTACCATTTTCTGGCCTCACACGCCTTTTTGATTTCTTTAGGTTCAAGTATGGGCCGAAGTTTGTATAGCGGTTGAGGGAGGATCGCTGGAGTTGACCCCTGGTATGAGAGGAATGAAGTGAGGAAGGAATCAGTTGGAGAGGAGATCGGACCTGAACCAAAGACCCCAGAAAGAATACCCTTGTGGAGTCCAGAAGAAACTCTAGCTGTATCCGATGTCTCTACAGCTTTACCTTTGGAAGCCCTTGTTCTTTCCGGACTTGTTGAAGGTTTGTGTTTCTTCGGTGGAGGAGAGGATTTTCCTGAAGGGTCATTCTTGATCTTTCTCCTATTCTCTATTATTTTGGGTTGATCCGCATTTGTACCAACACCAGCTGAATCTCCCTTCATCAACGGAATCTCCCCTTCTGCTTTCGAGGTCAGAATGATCAACTCAGAACGATCTTTCATTGAATTCCTCTTTGGTTGAATTTCATTCTCACCAGCCACAGATTTTCCTCCTGCTTTCAAGAATTTCAGCTTATGCATGTCTGGAGATTTTTGCTCTATTTCACCAGCATGCATAAATAAAACGCATTAGCAACAAAGAAATGCTCAATGCAATTAACAAAGGAGGAAAAGAGAAATAAAATGAGAATTATGTAAATATTCATCTCGGACTTCGTTTGAACTACTCAAAAGACGCCTACATAAAAATGCTTTGAAGCGTGTAGTGTAAGCTTCAAGGGCAAATAACATCGTCGTTGATTCAGTAGATAGTTCAGATTGATGAGTGTAGTACGCTTGGGAGGTCAGAAGAAAGTGCTCGTGAGTCCAGCTTAGAGGAAATTTATTAAAACCCTCTTCATTCTTCCAGAAGACGGGCTTATTCTTTTTAATCGATATTCGGGTAAAGAAAGACTTGAAAGACTTCCCATAAACTTTAGCCGAATCGGTGTAAGATTCAAAATTCATGAAGGAACATAGAGCTCGAAGTGTGACTAAACTTACACCGCCTCTTTTGTTAGCCCTCTGAACTACCTGTGTATAATAGAACAGCATCGCCACGGTAGGAGTGAAGTTGAAATAGTCACACAATACTTTTAGAGCACGGATAAGTCCCCAACCATTGGGATGAAGTTGAGAGGGTGTGCAATCTAAGAACCTTAATACACCCATCTGAAATTCGATTAAGGGGAAGCGGACTCCGAGATAATAAAATACAAAATCATGCATCTACACAGAACGTTCATCCGGGATGACATGGCAAATCTGTTCTGTAAGCAGCGGTGCAAACACCCTGAACCATTTTTTCATCTTCTTCTCTGCATGAACTGTGAACCTTGGCTGAATTTGAGATCCTTCCTCATTCGCATGATGAGAAACTAAGTTTTTAAACTCATCAGCTACCTATCAGAAGGGCCACTTGGCCTGAAGTTCTTCCCAGTTTAGCCGATGGGCAACAACGTTGCATAAGCCTTCTGTTGTTCTCAGAACAATTTGATCTCCAGAAGTTCCTTCTCCAGTCATCGTCCGAATCGCGTGGGCAAAAATCTTTACTCTACGATAAAAAGTCACATCGTCAGAAGGGTAACAGTCATTACTCACCTCACTATCTGAAGAGCGACTATAATCAGAGGACAACTCTAAGGAGGGAAGAGTCACTCTTCGCTGTGAGTAAGATCCCCTTTCTGAGCGACGTGACTCAACCCTTGGAAGAATCATAAGGATTCTTCCCCCATGGTGGTCAGGGTTGTGAGAAGTTAATCTTCCCCTCCTAGGGTACATTTATTCAAGAAAAAACGGAGAAATGGAAGATGAAATTAACAGAGGAAAGAAAATGGTTACCTAAGATAGCAAGGAAAGTGAAGACAGAAAGAGCTTCACAAAACAAACAGCAGACGTCTCTATGAAATTTTTGCAGAGTGTTGCTAAGGATTCAAAAGCAAGTAATTCTCAGAATTCACTAAGTGTTTCTTTTATAAGAAACGAAGAATTTCAGTTACCAACTCTTGGGGTTGTGTCGTTCATGACTAAACGCATCGATTTACAATTCAAACGATATAATCGTTTCAAATTCATGAGCGCCAAAATAACATCAATTCACCAAAGGGCCTCTCCATTGGGCCCAGAAGTTTTAAAAATTGTAAGCCCATTAAGCCCTAGGTGACGGTTACTGAGATATACGCCTCAAATGCAATAATTGCTTGCACACGTGTTTAAAGGCATTTAATGCCTAATCATGCGACGTAATTTATGCCTTACAGCCGTTACTCGAATTTCAAGAGTCTCAAGTTTCAAAAACTTTTGGGATTCTCATACAGCGAATCTTTGTCTGGATCCGTTGTATCGACATTACGACAACGAAACATTCATCTGAAGAACGGTTCCTCATGATATAATAATACTAAATAATACACGTGTAAGAAAACATTTCCTACATAAGTATACCGGTATCTAGACCTCTCGCAGGTTGAATAGCTTATGTGAACAACTACACAGTCCCTCACACAAGCTAGGGGACTTATGATCCGGTCTCGATACCGGTATCCGTTCTACAAGATATATTTCAACGTCTTTGACAGTTTGCCAATGTGCAACCGGTGTCATCGGTATACATCCGGACTCAGTGTTATAGACCGGTCTTGAATCCAACTTAAAGGCGGCTGTGGATTCTAAAGAAACAACCATAGGGTCTGTGCCTTACCATCAAGCCGCCTCCCATCTAGGTCGGCATCACAAACCCCCTACAGTCCTGCGAGCATCTAAATGCAAATGCTATGCCAAACAATATTGATCATCAATAAACCACCCGAGTACCATTATCAGGGGCTACCACTTTGTTACCATCACCAAGGGTTTCATCTTAACATATCAACAAGTATAGCATGCAACAACCAATAATTAATCATCAATACAACATGCTTAGAAATTATTGATCAAAGCAACAATAACAATTAAGGGGTATATTGCCAACAACCACGAATAGCATCATCATGAAATTCATCAAGCATCAATCAATATAAACAAACACATATACCTTTATTCGTTCATAATTTATGTATTTAAAATATAATGCTCTCTACCTGGAGTCCTCAATTCCTAAAGCTTGAAACACTCCCTGAACACTCTGAGTCAATTACCGATTTCTGATTTCCGAGGTCAAAAATTTCTAAGTTAGAAATAATTATTTTTTAATAATCGACACGCTATTTTAAAATTATATTTCAAGGCTTAAACAACCAATCCACATATTTTGCGATAATTCTAATAAATTCTAAAATTTAATGATAATTATTTTAACACCTTTTTTTCTATTAATCACTGGAACCACAATTAAATATTATTTTTATAATTCAAACTTTTATGTCTTGTAGCAATATTTTTATTTAATAAAGCTTTCTCAATATAATATATAATATATTTATAATTTAAAAATTTATTTAAATAATTTATATATTGTATGATAATTTAAATCTTTAAATAAAATATATTGTAAAATTTTTTATTACTTTCAACAAAATAATTATTATTATTTTAATACAAAATCTCATTTACTCATAAAATATTATTTTCACTTAATAATAAAATTCTTAAAACTTAAAATAATTATTTTTAATAACTCAAAACAACATAAACAAGTATTTCAAAATCAACAAGTTATTTCGGTATATTTTAGGAAATTGTCGACTTACCAAAAAATAGTACTGTAACCATTGACATACCGATCTGCTTCCAGAACGCTGGAACCTCGCCAATTCTTTTCCTCTGCATGTAGTAGGCGTTATTGTGATGATTAATTGAATTTGGAGTTTGGAGAAATTGAAGTAAATTGCATGAGATTATGTTCAGTGGTGGTGAGCAGAGCTTGAAGAAATAAAGTGTTGAAGCATATGGTATTTAGAGAAATGAAATGTGGTTTACGTTGATAAGGTAATGGATTTTGAAGAATTAGAAATGTAAGATGAAATGGAAGATTAACACACACTGGTGGTATCAGATGGAATTGAAGCAAATTGAATTGATCTTTTAACATGCAAATGAATAAATGGATTATAGCATGGAAGTGGATTACATGTGGCGTGAATTAGGGAAATGTAAAATGCATGGCAAAGGATAATTGGGAGATGGCACTCGGTGGAACGGTAGGACGGTGGAACAGCTTGTTATGCAAGGACTTAATTGAAAAAATGAAAGGTCCAATAACATGCATTTAAATAGGTGGATAGGATCAGGGAAGGTGTAAGTGAATTAAAGGAATTGAGATCAATGTGGTGTGAGAAATTTAACTAATTATAGTACATGGCATCACTTGAAGTTATGTAATTATATATATAATATAGATGTATTTTGGTGGTGAGGTGGTAATTTGGTAACTCTAGGTTACCCAAAAATTACTTAGATAAACTTTAAAAATGAACATACTTACCATTATATAATTTGATGTTCCCAACTTAAGTTTTATTGTTAACAAAATCAACCAATAACTAAAATCAGGATGTTACAATTTGAAGACAAATATATATAGAAGGAAACTAACATTCGCATTAATGATGGAGGAAAAGGGTTTCATTGAAGGTGGTTGTTAGCCAGAAGGAAATAATTGTCGTACTAAAAGAAAAATGCTTCATCGACATTAAGGATGAAATTTGTGGTGAGCAGAAGGATAACAATAAAAAGCTTCGACCAAGTCACGATTCCTTTGCTATGTTGTGATGGGTGCTGCTTTCGTCGATATAAGCACACCATGAGACGTTGAGGGTTGTGGTGGGCAGAGCTCAAAGTAGGTCATGGTGAAGAACAAATCGAGAAGGAGAAGGAAATGGAGGGGGTAGGAAATTAGGTTTAACTATCACAAATGGAGTAGGGAATTTTTTTTATCAATAATGCATTTTATAAAGATATTTACATAAATAAGGTTCTTTTTAAAAAAGTTACATGTCTAGGGTTATTTTTAGGATACGTATTGGGCCCATATGACACACAAATCGTATGTATGCAGTGTGACACACCATGAGCGTAACACATGGTTGTGTCATAAATATGTCGGATGACACCATTATATTCACCGGTTAAAGCATCCTAACCACAGACCATGCTTGTTCCAACTTGGACATGGGAAGACATGTGTCAGTTATAACATTGTCAACGGTTTATACAATTGAATCATAAACAATACAAAAATAAAACTAAGCATAAAAGTTAGATTGACTTAATATTTAAATAAATATAACTAAGAATACCATATTTATGAAATTTAGGATTTTAAACATATTTTAAAAAATAATTTATATAATATTATTTTTAGTCAATTAAAAAATAATAATATATAAATGGATATCACATCAAAAGAGAATACATAAACTCAAATTTATATCATTCAAAAATTCATATATTTAATATCTAAAATAAGAAATTAGTCTATAAATTTTATAAATATATTTTTAATAAATTAAAAAATAATATATAATTAGATACCATATCAAAATAAAATTGAACTGTCCTGGACCGGGGTCAAAGGATTCGATGTTGGGTCACCCACAAAAGTCAAAGGTTAGGGAATTTGTACATCGGTACAATGGGTATCCGGTATTATAATTTGATCGCTCAGTGGGAGAAGATCGGTCTTGTCGTCCTAGAGATCCTGCACACCGGTCCTTCGCGTTGAGGTAGGACGAAAGGTGGTACCACCTGTGAAAGTTCTCCGATGCTCAAGTTAGTGAGTATATAATGTGGTAATGTAAGATAAGGATTTAAGAGTCAAAAGTCCTTTCCTGTTTGTGTTCTTGTTATATTTATAGATGAAGGAGAATGATGGGTCTGATTGTCCCAGGGAACAAACCTGACTCGCCTCGAATGATAAGACTTAGGAGGGGAGAATATCCACTTTGTCCTGTCGGAGCATAGGCGTATATATATATTTAATCAGCGTGGGAAACAAGTATGGGCTACGCGATAACGTGCATGCCTCTCGAAGGCAGATATCCATTATGGGCGATTAGAGTTGATGCACTCTTCCCAAAGCCACTAACAATTGATTAATAATTGTTCCAATGTGGGGAATATGTTATGTCCGATGTGCTAGGTGTCAACATGGGCTTACCGGTATAGGGAGAGCGCCTATACGGTCTTGTTAGTCCGATGTCTTACCTGTTGGATCGTAACACTGATGGATCGGATAACACATCACACTTGTCTTGGTACCGGTATCAAGACCGGATCATCTGTCCCCTAGCTTGTGTGAGGGACTAGTAGAGTTGCTTATATAAGCTATACTATCTGCAAGCGGTCTGGATACCGATGTATTCATACCAAAGAGTAGTTGTCAAAATGTATGCTTGTTCTGTGTTGCTTTATTGTCTGTGGAACCGTCCTGTGAATAAAAGCACCATCGTCGTAACATTCCTACGATGGATTTGGATAGAGATTCGTTGTATGAGAATCCCAAAAGTTTTTGGAAATCGAAACTCCGCGTTTGTTGGCAATCGACACGTTTCTTAACTGATCTTTGTATGATTGGGTAATAAATGCCTTTAATGCACGTGCCATTATGGCTTTGATTATATGGTTTGGTAACTACCACTGGATCTGCTATGGGCCTGAAATTCAAAAATTTTCTAGGCCCATCACTTGCAATTTTTTGATGAATCGTCACTTTACTTTTGCACGTAGTCAAGAAACGACAGTGTCGTTTATCCCTTGAAACGATGTGTTTGTTGGCAATCGACACATTTCTTAACTGATCTTTATAGCCATTCCCTCGCCTATATAAGAGGGACTTATCAAAATTCAGAAACCACATTGCTTCAAGTCTCAGCCAAAACTCTGTTGAAATTTTTTGAGGAGAACTGTTGGTGCCATTTTTACGAAGCTTTTTCCTTCCATCAGCCTTTCATTTTTAGGTAACCACACTTCCTTCCTCTATTAGTTTCTTCTTCTATTTTTCCACTTTCTAAAAAAAATGCGCCCTAAGCAAAATCGCATTAACCCTAACCCTGGAAGGGGAAAATTCATCTCTCGTACCTTCGGCTACCAAGGGGGAAGAATACCAGTGGTTTCTTCTAGATTTGAGCCACGTCTCTTGGAAAAGGGGTCTTACTCACAGCGGAGAGTGATCATTCCCTCCTCAGAATCATCCTCTGAGTATAGCCGCTCTTCCGATAGTGAGGTGAGTAATGATTGTTACCTTTCTGACGATGTAACCTTTTATCGTAGAGCAAGCCTTTTCATCCACGCCATTCATACGATGCCTGGAGAAGGACCTTCTGGAGAATAAGTGGTTTCGAAGATAGCTAAAGGTTTGTGCAACGTTGTTGCACACCGGCTGAACTGGGTGGATCTACAAGCCAAGTGGCCTTACTGTTGGGTGGCTGACGAAATCAAAGACCTGGTTTCTCATCATGCAAGGGAGGACGGAGCCCAAATTCAGCCATGGATCAAGGTCCATGCTGAGGAAAGGTTAAGAGAAAGATTTATGGTGTTTGCGCCACTGCAATAGACCAGATATGCCACGTCATTCAGGATGTACGCTCTGTTTATATGCACGACTTCGTCTTCCACAACCTTAGAGTCCGTTTTTCTCTAATAGAGCTCCAAATGGGTGTGCTAAGATTTTTAGATTGTGCACCCTCCCAGCTTTATCCCAACGGATGGGGGCTAATCCAGGCTCTGGAAGTCTTAGGAGATTATTTTAACTTTACTCCTACGGTGGCCATGCTTTTCTACTATACCCAGGTGGTTCGTAGGACCAATAAGAAGGGCGGCGTTAGTTTGATCACGCTTCAGACTCTCAGCTCATTTGTCAATTTTGAATCTTACACCGACTCAGCCAAAGTGGATGGGCGGTCTTTTAAATCTTTTTATACCAGAATATCGATCCAAGCCAACAAACCCGTTTTCTGGAAGAACAAAGAGGGTTTTAATAAATTTTCTTTAAGTTGGACCTATGAACATTTCCTTCTTACCTCCCAAGCGTATTATACCGAACAATCTAAACTATCTGCCAAATTAGCAACGGTGTTGTTCGCTCTTGAAGCTTATACTACGCACCATAAGGCGTTCTCTTGCAAGCGCCTTTTGAGTTCGGACGCTATCCGGAATGAATACTTACGTAATTTCTCTGTTACTTTTATCTACCCTCTTTACTGATTACATCAATTGTTTCTCCCTTGTTAATTTTCTTTGTTTTACTTATGCAGGTGAAATAGAGCAGAAATCCTCCGACATGAACAAGCTAAAATCTTTGAAGGCCAGAGGAAAATCTATTGCGGCTGAGAACGATATTCAGCTAAAAAGGAACTCTGTAAGGTTCCACTCTGAATCTATTGTCCTAACCTCCACAGCGGATGGTGAAATCCCGTTGGTTGAGGGCGGACTAGCTGGTGCCACCGCGGCTGAGGATCAACTGAGAGTCAGGGACAAAAGGAGGAAGATCAAGAATGACACTGCAGGAATAGTCATCTCTTCTTCTCCTCCTCTGAAAAAACAAAAACCCTTGGGAGGTTCTGAAAAGGCAGGCGCCTCTAAGGGTAAAGTTGTGGAAACATCGGGCACAGCTAGAGTATCAGCCGAACTTCACCAAGGCATACTCTCTAGAGTCTTCACATCAGATACTCTAAGTGCTTCTCCTATTGCTTCCTTCCTGACCCTCTTCCTCTCCTATCAGGGTCCGACTCTAGCATCCCTTCCAGAGCCGTTGTACATGCTCCAACCTACCCTTGAGCCTAAAGAAATCAAAGAAGTGTGTGAGGCCAGAAAATGGCAAGGTAGAGCGACAAGGTAGAGCAGCTTAACCTCTCTGTTGAAAAGGATAAGGCTGCTCTGAAGTTGGCTAAAGATCACCTCACAAAATTAAAGGAGTACGGGGAGTGTATGTATGCAGAGACCCTTAGGCTCAAGAGTACGGCCAAGGAGTTAGAAGGCAAACTGATAGAGAAGGAGAAGGCCACTCGCGATCTGAAAGATAAACTCCGTATCAGCCAGAGTAAACACGCAGAACTGGAAGAACAATATAAGGCTACTACAGTTGAGCATTTGAAACAGGCTGAGGAGTGGGCCCAAAAGGAAAAGAAACTCCTCTTTCAGATTGATAGCCTGAAGACCAGCAGTGTGGAACCCCAAGGAGCAGAGGAGGAAATCCTCAAATTACAGGAGGAATTGGCTGCCGCCAAGGCCAAGGAGAAAGAAGCCATTGATATATACAGCCAAGTTGCTGATGAGCCCTTTGGCTTAGCAATACGCCAGGTCCTTTCCTGTAATCCCACTATGACGCTTAACCTCAATGGTATTAATCTATTCTATGAATTCCATGGAGGAAGGCTAGTCGTAGTGGTTGATGATCGTCATGAGGATCCTACGGACTCCTTATAAGGATTGCCCCTACTCCCTGAGGGTCAAAGTATGGGGCAAGACTCTGCTACTCCCGCGTCAGAAGGCGTTCCGTCTGTAGAGGGTGAAAGGGCTCTTGAAGAGAAAACCCCAGAAGCGGCCAGCGAGAAGGAAAATCAAGGCTCTGGAGATGGAGAAGGACCTGAGAAAACCCAAGAGTGTAGTTCTCCTTTGTAGTCTTGTCGTTTACGTTTAAAATTGTCAAGCAGTGTGTAACATCCCAAAAATTTTAATCTCATGTATAATCATCTTTAATCTAGATCATTAATGATATTATCCAGTTATATTAACTTTCTACATAAGTTTGGCTGTGAATTGAAGCTTCTTTTGATTCGTTCAAGTAGTTTTCTTTAGTATTAACCTCTGGTAGTGCTCTGATTGGGTCATTACCAAGTAAAATATTAGTGAGCAAGAAATTTCGAGTGAATCAGGTCAGAAATAAGACTTTTCGACTGAATAAAAGAATCTGTTTCCGAGTAAAGGTTATGACCGAGAGAAATTCCGAGTGCAGGTTGAAATTCCGAGTGAAGGTTATGCCTTCTGAGTGAGTCATGACCGAGAGAACCAGTTCCGAGTGGAGTCCTGGTCTCGGAGACATTTCTGAGTGAAGTGTGTCCGAGAGAACCACTTCTGGGTGAAAGGTCCGAGTGACTTGTCTTTGAATGACTCGTTTCTGAGTCAAACATCTTTGAATGACTCATTTCTAAGTCAAACATCTTTGAGTGACTCGTTTCCAAGTCAAACGTCTTCGAGTGACTCGTTTCCGAGTCAAACGTTTCCGAGTGACTCATTTCTGAGTCAAACGTTTCCGAGTGACTCGTTTTCGAGTCAAACATCTTTGAATGAATATATTTCCGAGTGAAAAGCTTCCGGGTGTAGTTAATATCCGAGTAATGAATCCCTTCATTCTATTCGTACTCGGATGTCTTGAAGTTGCCGAGAGCTTGTGCTCGGGTCCGTCCTAGAAATTACCTTCGAATCCGAGTGAAATTCCCAAGTGGAAAGATTTCCGAGAGGACTGATCAACTCCGAATGATCTCTGTTATAAGATTTTCGAGTGACAAAACTCTGAATGATCCTTTCAGTTATATGATTTCCGAGTTATGCACTTCCGAGAGAAGTATTTTCGAGTGAAGAAATTCAGCCAGAAATATATCCGAGCAGATCCATTCGGAAAGGAAAAGTGGCTTTGAAAGAATACTTCAGGTGGATATATATAAATTCGAGTGAGATAATTCTGATGAGTCCAGATGAGTGAGTCATTTTCTGAGGAAGGAAAGGCTATATCTGAGTGTCTCAGGCAAAGACATGTCCGAACAAATCCCTTCCGAGTGAAACAAATTCTGAACGAAAGAGGCTTTGAATTCTTCTCGGAATGACCCAGTAGAGTTCCAGTCGGCAAATATACTGACCAGTAGAGTTCCAGTCGGCAAATATACTGACCGGTAGAGTTCCAGTCGGCAAATATCCCCAGAATACCGAACCAGTGTTAGAATTAATCTTTTACCCCAATCTTGTCGTTTTGTACATATTTTAATATATTTTTTTCAATCATACAAGGCTCCAGTAGGTAGGCGGCGGTAATGGTCAACAATACAGCTCATTCTTTATCTAAAACTCTATTATCACCGTAATTAATGCACTACAATCCAATTACGAAAAAGCTTGTCTCCCCACTTGTCTTTAGCATTATTAAATAGACACTACAGCTAGTTCAATCTCAAAACAAACGAAATTTAGTAAAGTCTCTCTCCCTCATTTTCTTTCCTCGGTCAAGTTATTTTTGATCTGAAGCTAGGACAGTAAGAAGAGAATGTTTTTCAACCAATCTAAGACCCTTCATCAAGGTAAGAGGGGATAGGGTTGTGAATAAATATGGAATGGGTAGAATTGTATGCTGTTCTAGGATTTTCTAGAATTATTTTTGTAACTTGTTGCTTAATTTTGAAGCTGAAAACTTGTGAATTTAATTCTAACGTCTGCATTAAACTTGTAGATCTTTTCGATATGTGAATTTTGAGACTTGAACCGACTAATTTGGACATGTATAGCATGAGTTATAGCCAAAATACTACAGCATGTCTGTTTGGAATACGTATCTTCTATTTTGTGTATATATTGATATTCTGGGAATTATACATACATATTTAGACTTTGATGTCTTTACAAAAGTTGTATATATTTATGTTATGGATCTATAGAAAGTGGTTTCAAGTTAAAAGGATATTTGTAGCTCTAATTATGCCTAAAATACAGAAGTATGTTCATGCTAAAAATCTGCTGACATGAATTACGAATTGTATTTTTAAAACTGGGAATTTTTTGATGAGAATTAGTGTTTAGTGTCTTCATAAAAGTTTTAGATAATTGTGTTATGAGTAATTTAGAACTTTTCTCATGCCAAAATTATTTCTGTAGCTCCAGAAACATTGAAAATACCGACATATGTACGTTTTGATACTTTCTTTGAGATGGTTTAGTATACTGTGAATATGTGATGTTTCTGTTTGGAATTAGAAATTATGGTCTTTATGAAAGTTGTAGATAATTTTGTTATGGAACTACAGAAAGTGGAATTACTTAAAAAGAATTTGATTTTCTTGCGTTATGATCGTTTTACTAACGTATGTAGCTATTGTAAAATTCTGAAATTTACCTATAATGGTTATTATGGATGAAAATGATATTTCTCATATGAGTAATGATTTGTTATTGAATTATTGAGGGATTATTGATTATTATGGATGTTATTAATTGTCCTATATATGACATACAGTATATGTATCTTTGTCATGAATAATTATGAATGACTAAATTAATGTATACATGAATGCCTTGTGGTTTATTGAGATATGTTGTTGAAACAGTAAATCCATGATTCTGAAAATTATTATATGTGATGTGTCCTTTGAGGACTTGTGGTTTTCCAAGTGATTATGGAAATATTGATATCATGGTATGTTAAATCGATAAAGAGAATTAAAGGCATTCATACATCATAAGCATTTGGACGCACCATGGAATTTAGGGGTTCCATGATTGCCTACCCTGGTGGGGGGTTACTCTATGATGAGTTAAAGCCCTATTTTTGCAGGAGCCATGAGGGTGTAGGGATTCATGGTTATGTTAATTCCTACTTGTGTACTTCGATACTGTAGGAGCCATGAGGGTATAGGGATTCATTGTTATGCTAATTCCTACTTGTGTACTTATTTTCGTAGGAGCCATGAAGGTGTAGGGCTTCATGGTTATGCTAATTCCTACTTGAGTCTCTGTGAGACTTTTTACTGCAGTATTCCCACCAAACCAAAATGGATCCAGCATGACATTATTTGACTAAGTTAAAGATTCATTAAATATAAATGAACTTGTTTAGCATATTCATCATATCATTATGGTTTGTTGATTGTGTTTATACAATTTTACTTATTTTATATTTATTCTATATTCTGTCTCACTCTTACATTATTTTTACAGTGCATGCTACACAGAATGACGAGTGATGCAAATAATGAAGTTTTCATGATTTATTGCTTGGACTTTGGCTTCATTTAAATTTTAATAGGTTTAATAATATTATGTACCATGTACTGTAATCTTCTCTATCGTTTCCGCTATATAAATGTTTTATGTTTTAGTTGTTCATGACTAGTATGCATGATGATATTCTGCATTTATCAACCTTTACGTGACCTCAGAATTTAAATCACGAATTTCAAAATGACTCTTTAAACACAAAAAATTTATTCGGGAAAAATTTTGGGACGTCACATTGGTGGTATCAGAGCATTTTCAAAAAATTCAGGACCAATTACTATGACATGTATTGTTTCATTGATATACTACATGAATTGTTTGATTTTTGATTACTTGCTTGATAATATGTTAAGTGTGTGCTATATGACTTGTGTCTAACTGATAAATTGTAAAATGACTTGTTTGATTACTTGCTTGATAATATGTTAAATGTGTGTTATATGACTTGTTGCTTAACTGATAAATTATAAATTTCTTATGGTTATGTTATAATCTTATAATTATATACGATATATGTTTTCCCTTAGAATTAGTATAAACCAAAATACGAATATAGGATGACAAGAAACAATAACGACGCTATGGCAGCCGCTTTCAACCGCTTGGCTGAGGCCATAGAGAGGCAAAATCAACCAAGAAGTGCTGGAGGACTTCACGGATTAGATCACTTCTTAAAAAGGAAGCCATCACAGTTTAAAGGAGGCTATAATCCAGAGGTAGCATACCTATGGATTAAGGAAATGGAACGCATCTTCCAAGCCTTACCCTACACAGAATTCGAAAAGGTGGAGTATGCCACCTACATGATGATTGAGGAAGCAGAAAACTGATGGATCCATGCCAGAATTCGTATGATTGAGACTGACAGACCTTTGGACTGGGTCAACTTCAGAGGTTGTTTTCTGGAGAAATATTTTCCAGCAAGTGTGAAGAGCCGAAAGGAGCTGGAATTCATGGAGCTGAAATAAGGCTCAATGTCTGTTGGTGAGTATGCTACAAAATTTGAAGAATTATCCCTTTTTTACCCTCCTTTCCAATAGGCTGGTGCTGAAGCCTCAAAGTGTGTCAAGTTCGAGAATGGGTTGAATCTTGAAATCAAAGAGGCTATCGGTTATCAAGAAATTCAGAGTTTCCCCATCTTGATCAATAAATGTTGAATTCTTGAAGAAAACCATCAAGCCAGATTGCACAAGAGAAGATTAATAGACAACTAAGACCTCAGTCAGTTGCCTTCAAAAGGAGAAGATTGTTTTATCCAAATCATTTCAAGGGAGGATCATCATCATCTTCTTAGATACGCAACAATCATATGAATATCAAATGTCATAATTACGGAGGTAATCACCATATGCGTGATTGCAACAGACCCCTAGGAGATGTCACTTGCTTTTGTTGTAATCAGAAAGGTCACATCAGTCCAAATTATCTACAGAACCGTCAAAACAACAACAATAACACTATGAATAATCAAAAAGGTTCTAGTCATCAGGGAGGCCGTGGAGGAAACACACGTGTTGTTCAACCTCCAAGACAGGATAGGGAGTCAACAGACCAGAGATTACAACCAGCAACGGGAAGAGTCTTTGCCATCAGCGGTTCAGAGGCAGACCGAGCAGACGACCTTGTGCAAAGTAAGTGTGAGATCAATGGTACCATTTTATCTATGTTGTTTGATTCTGGTGCTACACATTCTTTTATTTTTGAGGAGTGTGTTAGACGTCTTCAATTACCTGTGAAGTCTATGATATATGACCTGATTATTTTCACTCCCACCGGTACACAACTTAGGACCACTAAGGTGTGTAACGATTATTCTGTGCTCCTAGAAGGTAGAAACTTTCTTGCCGATCTGGTTTGTTTACCTTTAAAGGATCTGGAAGTAATTCTAGGGATGAACTGGTTATCGGCGAATCGAGTCTTGGTGGACTGTCATAACAAGACTGTGATATTTCCATCAGAAGGAAACATTATTTCTGACAACCCCAAGATCCTGGCCTTAAAATGTGAAATTCAATTGTTTGCCTTGTTTCCTCTTTCTAAAAGAGATCGTGAATCTAAAGCAATTGAGATGCCAGTTGTCTCTGAATTCCCTGAAGTATTTCCCAAAAATGTCTCAAGTTTACCTCCAGAACGTGAGATAGAATTCTCAATTGACTTAATTCCAGGAGCAGAACCAGTGTTTAAGGCTCCATATCATATGTCACCTATTGAACTGGCAGAACTGAAAAAGCAAATTGAAGAGTTATTGGAGAAGCATTTCATCAGGCCCAGTGTGTCGCCATGGGGAGCGCCAGTACTGCTCGTCAAGAAGAAAGATAGAAGCATGAGATTATGTGTAGATTATCGTCAATTGAATAAATTGACGGTGAAGAATAAATATCCTTTGCCCAAAATTGATGATCTGATAGATCAATTGAGAAGTGATACAGTATTTTCCAAGATTGATCTACGATCAGGTTATCATCAGATTCGTGTCAAGTCTAAGGATATTCCAAAGACAGCCTTTAGAACACGCTATGGTCATTACGAGTATCTTGTGATGCCTTTTGGAGTGACCAATGCCCCAACTGTATTCATGGATTACATGAATCAAGTGTTTTATCCATACTTGGATCAATTTGTTATCATCTTCATTGATGACATTCTGATTTATTCTAAGACATGGGAGGAGCATGAAAAACATCTTCGAGTGGTATTGCAGATTCTGAAGGAGAAGCAGTTGTATGCTAAGTTATCAAAATGTAAGTTTTGGTTGAAAGAGGTAAAGTTCCTAGGCCATGTAATCTCAAGCAAAGGAGTGTTTGTGGATCCTTCTAAAATAGAAGCTGTAATAAACTGGGAAAGACCTACTTCAGTCACTGAGATATAAAGCTTCCTAGGGTTAGCTAGTTATTATCGGAGATTCATTGAGGGGTTTTCTCGAATTTCCTTACCAATGACTCGTCTGACCCGAAAGAATCAACCTTTTGCTTGGACGCCAGAATGTGAGAAAAGTTTCCAGGAACTAAAATCGAAGCTTACATCTGCTCTAGTCTTAACTTTGCCTAATCCACAAGAAGACTTTGTGGTTTATTGTGATGCTTCTAAAATGGGTTTAGGTTGTGTTTTGATGCAGCAACAAAAGGTGGTTGCCTATGCTTCTAGGCAGTTGAGACCGCATGAAATGAACTATCCAACGCATGATCTAGAATTGGCAGCGGTGGTATTTGCTTTGAAAATTTGGAGACACCATTTGTATAGAGTCAAGTTTGAGGTGTTCAGTGACCATAAGAGCTTAAAGTATTTGTTCGATCAGAAGGAATTGAACATGAGGCAGAGAAGGTAGATGGAGTTTCTTAAAGATTATAATTTTGATTTGAAGTACCATCCAGGAAAAGCAAATGTGGTAACAGATGCACTTAGCAGGAAATCCATTCATATGGCATCTTTAATGGTAAAAGAGATAGAAATGATAAAATAATTCAGAGATATGAACTTGGGTGTGGAGATGAAATCTTCAAAAAGTATAACCTTGGAACTTTGAAGATAACCAATAATTTTTTGAAGCTGATAGGTGAGAAGCAGAAAAAGGACTTACAATTACATGAATTGAGAGAGATGCAGACGAATGGAAAGGATATGGGATTACAAGAAGGATTAGATGGAATTTGGAGGATTAGAAGCAGAATTTGTGTACCAGATGATGTTGATTTAAGAAGGACAATCCTAGAAGAAGCACATAAAAGTATGTTGAGCATTCATCCTAGATCAACTAAGATGTATCAAAACCTGAAGAAAAGCTTTTGGTGGCCAAGGATGAAGAAAGAAATAGCTGAATATGTGTCTTCATGTCTGGTATGTCAAAAAGCCAAGGTGGAACAACAGAAGCCATCTGGTGAACTATAACCATTGGAGATTTCTGTCTGGAAATGGGATGACATTTCAATGGACTTTGTGTCAGGATTACCAAGAACACGTTTAGGAAATGATGCAATCTGCGTTATTGTAGACAGATTGATAAAGTCTGCTCACTTCCTTCCAATGAATATGAAGAATTCGCTATAAAAGTTGGCACAATTATACATGAAAGAGATCGTGAGACTTCATGGTGTACCATCTAGTATTGTGTCAGATAGAGATCCGAGGTTCACTTCCCGATTCTGGGGGAGCTTATATCAGGAGTTGGGTTCAAGACTCCGATTAAGCTCAGCTTATCATCCTCAAATGGATGGACAGTCAGAACGTACTATACAAAGTTTGGAAGACTTACTGCGATCTTGTGTGCTTGAGCATGGTGGTAGTTGGGAGCAGTTTCTTCCACTGATTGAATTCACGTATAACAATAGTTACCATAGCAGTATTGGTATGGCTCTATTTGAAGCATTGTATGGTAGGAAGTGTCGAACGCCCCTTTGTTGGTTAGAAACTGGTGAAAGTTTGGCGTTAGGGCCTGAAATTGTGCAGCAGACTACTGAACAAATAGAAATAATCAGAGAAAAGATGAAGGCATCCCAAGATAGACAAAAACACTATTACGATAAAAGGAGGAAACCACTTGAATTCCAAGTTGGTAATCATGTATTTTTGAAGGTTTCGCCTCACAAGGGGATTGACCGAGCATTAAATAGTAAAAAGTTGAGCCCAAGGTTCATTGGACCATATGAAATTCCTAAAGAGGATTGGCCCAGTGGCTTATCAGAATACACTTCCTCCTCACCTTGTAAATTTGCACAATGTGTTCCATGTATCACAATTAAGGAAGTATGTACAAGATCCCACTCATGTGATTGCTACTGATGATATTGAAGTTAGAGAAAATTTGACCATCCCTGCAAAACCCACACGGATTATGGAAAGGTCGATTAAACGCCTGAGGAACAAGGATGTACCATTAGTAAAGGTTGCATGGAAATAAGGAAATGATGTAACTTTAACTTGGGAACGTGAAGATGCGATGAGGACGCAATACCCAGAATTGTTCCTCTGAGGGGTGCGTTATATTAAATTTCAAGGACGAAATTTTTATTAGCGTGGGAGAATTATAGCATCCCAAAAATTTTAATCTCATGTATAATCATCTTTAATCTAGATCATTAATGATATTATCCAGTTATATTAACTTTCTACATAATTTTGGTTGTGAATTGAATCTTCTTTTGATTCGTTCAAGTAGTTTTCTTTAGTATTAACCTTTGGTAGCGCTCTGATTGGGTCATTACCGAGTAAAATATTAATGAGCAAGAAATTCTGAGTGAATCAGGTCAGAAATACGACTTTTTGAATGAATAAAAGAATCTGTTTCCGAGTGAAGGTTATGACCGAGAGAAATTCCGAGTGAAGGTTATGCCTTCCGAGTGAGTCATGACCAAGAGAACCACTTCCGAGTGGAGTCCTGGTCTCGAAGACATTTCTGAGTGAAGTGTGTCCGAGAGAACCACTTCTGGGTGAAAGGTCCGAGTGACTTGTCTTTGAATGACTCGTTTCTGAGTCAAACATCTTTGAATGACTCATTTCTAAGTCAAACGTCTTTGAGTGACTCGTTTCTGAGTCAAACGTCTTCGAGTGACTCGTTTCCGAGTCAAACGTTTCCGAGTGACTCGTTTCTGAGTCAAACATCTTTGAATGAATATATTTCCGAGTGAAAAGCTTCCGGGTGTAGTTAATATCCGAGTAATGAATCCCTTCATTCTATTCATACTCGGATGTCTTGAAGTTGCCGAGAGCTTGTGCTCGGGTCCGTCCTAGAAATTACCTTCGAATCCGAGTGAAATTCCCAAGTGGAAAGATTTCCGAGAGGACTGATCAACTCTAAATGATCTCTATTATAAGATTTTCGAGTGACAAAACTCTGAATGATCCTTTCAGTTATATGATTTCCGAGTTATGCACTTCCGAGAGAAGTATTTTCGAGTGAAGAAATTCAGTCAGAAATATATCCGAGCAGATCCATTCGGAAAGGAAAAGTGGCTTTGAAAGAATACTTCAGGTGGATATATATAAATCCGAGTGAGATAATTCTGATGAGTCCAGATGAGTGAGTCATTTTCTGAGGAAGGAAAGGCTATATCTGAGTGTCTCGGGCAGAGACATGTCCGAACAAATCCCTTTCGAGTGAAACAAATTCTGAACGAAAGAGGCTCTGAATTCTTCTCGGAATGACCCAGTAGAGTTCCAGTCGGCAAATATACTGACCAGTAGAGTTCCAGTCGGCAAATATACTGACCGGTAGAGTTCCAGTCGGCAAATATCCCCAGAATACCGAACCAGTGTTAGAATTAATCTTTTACACCAATCTTGTCGTTTTGTACATATTTTAATATATTTTTTTCAATCATACAAGGCTCCAGTAGGTAGGCGGCGGTAATGGTCAACAATACAACTCATTCTTTATCTAAAACTCTATTATCACCATAATTAATGCACTACAATCCAATTACGAAAAAGCTTGTCTCCCCACTTGTCTTTAGCATTATTAAATAGACACTACAGCTAGTTCAATCTCAAAACAAACAAAATTTAGTAAAGTCTCTCTCCCTCATTTTCTTTCCTCGGTCAAGTTATTTTTGATCTGAAGCTAGGACAGTAAGAAGAGAATGTTTTTCAACCAATCTAAGACCCTTCATCAAGGTAAGAGGGGATAGGGTTGTGAATAAATATGGAATGGGTAGAATTGTATGCTGTTCTAGGATTTTCTAGAATTATTTTTGTAACTTGTTGCTTAATTTTGAAGCTGAAAACTTGTGAATTTAATTCTAACGTCTGCATTAAACTTGTAGATCTTTTTGATATGTGAATTTTGAGACTTGAACCGACTAATTTGGACATGTATAGCATGAGTTATAGCCAAAATACTACAGCATGTCTGTTTGGAATACGTATCTTCTATTTTGTGTATATATTGATATTCTGGGAATTATACATACATATTTAGACTTTGATGTCTTTACAAAAGTTGTATATATTTATGTTATGGATCTATAGAAAGTGGTTTCAAGTTAAAAGGATATTTGTATCTCTAATTATGCCTAAAATACAGAAGTATGTTCATGCTAAAAATCTGCTGACATGAATTACGAATTGTATTTTTAAAACTGGGAATTTTTTTATGAGAATTAGTGTTTAGTGTCTTCATAAAAGTTTTAGATAATTGTGTTATGAGTAATTTAGAACTTTTCTCATGCCAAAATTATTTCTGTAGCTCCAGAAACATTGAAAATACCGACATATGTACGTTTTGATACTTTCTTTGAGATAGTTTAGTATACTTTGAATATGTGATGTTTCTGTTTGGAATTAGAAATTATGGTCTTTATGAAAGTTGTAGATAATTTTGTTATGGAACTACAAAAAGTGTAATTACTTAAAAAAAATTTGATTTTCTCGCGTTATGATCGTTTTACTAACGTATGTAGCTGTTGTAAAATTCTGAAATTTACCTATAATGGTTATTATGGATGAAAATGATATTTCTCATATTAGTAATGATTTGTTATTGAATTATTGAGGGATTATTGATTATTATGGATGTTATTAATTGTCCTATACATGACATACAGTATATGTATCTTTGTCATGAATAATTATGAATGACTAAATTAATGTATACATGAATGCCTTGTGGTTTATTGAGATATGTTGTTGAAACAGTAAATCCATGATTTTGAAAATTATTATATGTGATGTGTCCTTTGAGGACTTGTGGTTTTCCAAGTGATTATGGAAATATTGATATCATGGTATGTTAAATCGATAAAGAGAATTAAAGGCATTCATACATCATAAGCATTTGGACGCACCATGGAATTTAGGGGTTCCATGATTGCCTACCTTGGTGGGGGGTTACTCTATGATGAGTTAAAGCCCTATTTTTGCAGGAGCCATGAGGGTGTAGGGATTCATGGTTATGTTAATTCCTACTTGTGTACTTATTTTCGCAGGAGCCATGAAGGTGTAGGGATTCATGGTTATGCTAATTCCTACTTGAGTCTCTATGAGACTTTTTACTGCAGTATTCCCACCAAACCAAAATGGATCCATCATGACATAATTTGACTAAGTTAAAGATTCATTAAATATAAATGAACTTGTTTGGCATATTCATCATATCATTATGGTTTGTTGATTGTGTTTGTGCAATTTTACTTATTTTATATTTATTCTATATTCTGTCTCACTCTTACATTATTTTTATAATGCATGCTACACAGAATGACGAGTGATGCAAATAATGAAGTTTTCATGATTTATTGCTTGGACTTTGGCTTCATTTAAATTTTAATGGGTTGTAATAATATTATGTACCATGTACTGTAATCTTCTCTATCGTTTCCGCTATATAAATGTTTTATGTTTTAATTGTTCACGACTAGTATGCATGATAATATTCCGCATTTATCAACCTTTATGTGACCTTAGAATTTAAATCACAAATTTCAAAATGACTCTTTAAACGTGAAAAATTTGTTCGGGAAAAATTTTGGGACGTCACATTGTGTTCCGAGATCAGCTCCAGTTTTTATCGATTTCTGAACTTACGAATGAATGGAACATTTGTCTTTAAGTACTGTCCACTGCATTTATCCTAAGTTTCTTCAATAGACTTGTTGGATTTTTTTACCTTTATACGATATTCTAAGTTGTTCTGTGAAAGTAACTTAGATGGGATTGTCGTAGATATATTAAAATAAATTAATCAGCTCGGATTTATCATAACTGAAACGTAGAATGGATAATTACGTATATAGATGTTGTCCCCAAGAGTGAGTACGTTTTAAAGATAAGCGCTCGCTGTGGGATACTGCCTCTAATTTGGTAAGAATGAGGAAATGTATCTGCCTTTTATCATGGCGAAATCATAACTCATAATGATCTCATCGTCCAATACAAACATACACCATATATGTGAAAATGTGTAAGAAAAGTACCTTAACCATGAGAGTGATGATTAGGCCTTTCATTAGGAGTAAAATGGTGGGGAATGCCCACACCAGGAGGCAGGCTGTCAGCTCAAAGGTGGTTAAGAACATCCACCCTATTAACTATTCTTGGGGTTCAGTTTTGACCCTACCCTCCAAGCCTTCGTTACCTGGGGTTCAGCGTGGCCTTGGAAAAGGACCAGCTTGCTGCGCCCAGGCCTTCACCGGTGTTCGGTTGTACCTACTAGCCGTATTTGGAGTTCGGTTTTAATACTGCCCTCCAAGCCTTCATTACCAGGGGTTCAGCGTGGCCTTGGAAAAGAACCAGCTTGCTGCGCCCAGGCCTTCACCGGCGTTCGGTCGTACCTACTAGCCGTACTTGGAGTTCGGTTTTAATCCTGCCCTCCAAGCCTTCATTACCTAGGGTTCAGCGTGGTCTTGGAAAAGAACCAGCTTGCTGCGTCTAGGCCTTCATCGGTGTTCGGTCTTTTGATTCTTTCGAGGAGTTGCATCACTAATTACGGAATAAGTAATTAGGATCATCCGTCCTGAAGAACCTTTCATGCAATAGCGTTGTACTAACACAAATAAAGAGGGTGAACGCATCATAATTATACGAGAATTCTTTCATTAAATTATGTATGAATTACAAAAAGGAGCATAGTTGGGGTCGTGCCTCGTTAAAACCTTCTTGGAAAAACCCAATGGGAAAAACCCAAGTAAGGAAAAAGAGTACACGTCGTCTTACCAACTAGCTATAATAAATGCGCAAGTTCTGGGTATTCCACTTGTTGTGGATCAGTGAGCCATCAAGATTCTCCAGGCGGTATGAGCCTTTTCTAGTGACCTCGGATACTCTATAAGGACCTTCCCACTTCGGAGCGAGCTTACCTTGGTGCGCAAATTTGTTCCCCACGCTTGCTTTCCTGAAAACCAAATCTCCAACATTGAAAGTCCTGGGCCGGACTCGTTTGTTATAGCGGAGAGCGGCTTTGGCTTTAATAGCTTGGTCTCTAACGAAAGCTTCCTCTCTGAGCTCTAGGATTACATCCATCTCCGATGCCAAGTTAGCGTTGTTATCTTTCTCTGGGAAGTACTTGACCCTTGCAGAGGCAACTTGCAACTCCACTGGTATCATTGCCTCGACGCCGTAAGTCAAACGATATAGGAATTTGTTTGTAGAGAAATGAGGTGTTGTGTGATATGCCCAAAGGACGTGGCATAACTGATATTTCCATTCGCCCTTGGCTTCCCCAAGGCGTCTCTTTAATCCCTTCAGCACTTCTCTATTAGCCACTTCAGCTTGACCATTGGTTTATGGGTCTTCAACGGATGAGAATACTTGGACTATGCCCAATCCTTCAAGAAGATCTGTGAACTTCCTATCAGTGAATTGAGTGTCGTTGTCCATTACGACCCGTGCTGGTACTCCGAACCATGTTATGATGTTTTCATACATAAAACAACGAGTTCAGGCTGAAGTAATATGGACCACTAGTTCTACCTCAATCCATTTGGTGAAATAATCAACTCCAATAATGAGGTATTTAATGCCCCCAGGCGTAGTTGGAAAAGGCCCTAGGTTATCCAAACCCCACTGGTAGAATGACCATGGTACAGCCGATGTAAAAAGCTCTTCAGCCGGTGTGTGGTAAAGGTTTGAAAATCTTTGGTAAGCATCGCACCTCTTGACGAAGTCAATGGAATCCTGCTTCATCATGGGCCACCAATATCCAGCCCTGAGGATTTTTCTCATTAAGCTTCTTCCTTCAGCGTGGTGTCCACATTGCCCCTCGTGCACTTCTTCCATTACTCCAAGTATTTCATTTTCCTTTAAACAAAGGAGGTAAGACACTGAAAATCCTCTTCTGTAGAAAACACCATCAACCATGGTAAAATATGGTAACTCCCTTTTTATTCTTCTCTTTTCCTTCTCGTCGGTAGGCAACTGTCCATCAGCCAGGTAACGGATGTAAGGAGTGACCCATGAATTTTCGTATGAAGTATTGACCATTATGGCGTTCAGAGAGGGGAACAGGGGAATATTAGGCGATGTTAGCATACTTTGGACCACTGTTATAGTGTTTCCTGGCTGTTTCGTGCTTGCTAGCCTAGAAAGAATATCTGCCCTGGCGTTCTCCTCTCTCGGGACATGTTTGAACTCCAACGTTGAAAATCTTTCTCTTAACTCTTTTACATAGTTCAAATACAGCTGGAGTTGAGGTTCGTGGACTTGGTATTCACCTTGTATTTGTGATATTACTAGCTGAGAGTCATTGTAAAGGGTGACTTCAGACGCTCTGATGTCGATTGCAGCTCGTAGTCCGGCAAGACAAACTTCATACTCAGCTTGGTTGTTGGATGTCTTGAAATTAAAATGGAAGGAAATTTCCAGATGGACTCCATCATCACTTTCTACCACCACTCCCACTCCGCAGCCTTTATTATTGGAAGATCCATCCATATAAACAGACCAATACCATTAAAGCGCTGTTGGATCTGTTCCCAGCATTTCTGCTAAAAAATCAGCCAGGACCTGGGCTTTAATTGCACCTCATGGCACGTAAGAAACGTCAAATTATGAAAGCTCGATGGACCACTTGATCATTCTTCCCGCGAGGTCTGGCTTACTTAGCACAGAGCGAAGCGGCAGATCCATTCTCACGATAATTGGGTGAGCATGGAAGTAAGGTCGTAGACGATGAGATGCATGCACGACTACGAGAGCGGCCTTCTCAATCTTCTACTATCGACTCTCAGCACCTTGTAACATCTTACTCGTGAAATACACAGGCCTCTGTCCATCCAAGGTTTCCTTGACTAGAGTAACCCCTAATGTTTCATCAGAAATTCCCAAGTACAAAACGAGTGTTTCTCCGAGGTCAGGCTTTACCAATATCAGAGGTTTAGACAATACCTCCTTAAGCTCCTAAAAAGCTTGCTCCTGCTCTTGTCCCAATTCGAATTTCTTGGCTTTCTTTAAAACTTTGTATAGAGGAAGTGATCTGTGTGCCATTTTGGGCATGAGTCGTGCCAGGGCTGCTACTTTGCCACTCAGGGATTGAACTTCCCTTAGATTCTTCGGACTCTGCATGTTGAGAATGGCTTGGCATTTCCCCGGATTAGCTTCGATACCGCGCTGAGTTAACATGAAACCCAAGAATTTTCTAGCTGGAACAACGAAGGTGCATTTTAATGGGTTTAATCTCATGTTGTACTGCCTCAGCCGCAGGAACACTTGACGCAGGTCTTCCACGTGGTCACCTCCACTGGAGGTTTTGGCAATGATATCGTTGATGTATACTTCTACTAATTGAGTGTGTAAGCCTTCGAATACTTTGTTGATCATACGCTGGTAAGTGGCTCCAGAATTCTTTAAGCCAAAGGGCATAACGGTGTAGCAAAAAACACCATGATCATTGATGAAAGCCGTTTTCTCTTGATCTTCCTCCCACATTGGAATTTGGTTGTACCCCAAATACGCGTCTATGAAGCTCAGGTACTAATAACCAGATGAGTCATCCACTATCCGATCTATGTTTAGGAGAGGGTACGGATCCTTTGTGCAACAGCGATTCAAATACATATAGTCAGTGCACATCCTCCACTTGCCATTGGCCTTCTGGACCATCACGACATTGGAGAGCCAAGAAGAATAATGAATCTCTTTAATAAATCCAGCCTTCAACAATTCTTCTATCTGCTCACAGGCTGCTTTCTGCTTCTCTGGTCCCAATTATGCTTCTTTTAAGCAACCGGCCTCGTCTCTGGATAAACAGCTAGCTTGTGACAATAGAATTCTGGATCCATACCAGGCATATCAGTGGCTGTCCGTGCAAAAAGGTCTTTGAATTCTTGGAGGAGCATAAGCAAGTGCTGCTCTATGACTGGCTCAAGCTTGTCATTTATATGCGTGACCTTTTCTGAAGAATCTCCCAAAACGACGTCCCTGGAGCTTCCATCCGGCATGGGCTTTGACAAATTGAGTGGATCAATCTTCAATTCTGCTCTAGGATCCAAATCGATTAGGCTTACGGACCCCACCATAGATCCTCCGTCGTTCAGCTTCCTCTTCTTGTTGAAGGCCTCAAGCTTCACCATATTTAGGCTCAAGTTATAACAATACCTGGCCATCTCCTGATCTCCTCTGACGGAAGACACATTGTTGTCCTTGTCTATAAACTTGATGAGCAGATGAGGAGTTGAAACAATGGATTCCATAGCATTCAGGGTTGGGCGACCTATAATTCCATTGTATGGTGATTCCACATTGATCACCAAAACTCTGGATTTCTCCATCCTAGCTCCTGGTTCGCCTTCAAAGGTTATCAGGGTGTCTAAGTACCCCTTTGTTGGCTGCTTGGCTCTATTGAAAGCTGTCAGATCCTGCATGTAAGGCTACAAATCAGAGTCATTAAAGCCCATTTGAAACAACTATAGAAAATAACGTCACAGGAACTCCCCTGATCAACAAGTATCCTCTTCACATCCTTATTAGCGATGATAGCCACTATCACCATCGTGTCATCGCCTCCAGGGGCCGTTAGGCCAAAATCATCATCAGAGAAGGATATTACTGGTGCCACCACACCGTCTCTGAAGGGGCAATTGTCTCTGGGTTTTCCTTGGAGCGAGAGGACCATGCGATGATGATTTTTCCTGGTTGTAATGGAAGCTCCTCCTCCAGCGAAACCCCCCGCTATCATATCGATAACCTTACGTTGACCCTGGATTTGTTGCTGAAGGGTGATGTTCTGTTGTGCAGGCTTACCAGTTATGATCCCTTTTTTGTTTTTCAGCAGTAGTAAGTCTCCTGACCGGGGTGCGGCTGTCGTCACCGTCGTCCTCGCGGTCTCTTCCCCGCTTCTCCATCTAGTCTGGCTCATCGAAAGATCTTTCTATAAATAAGTACTGCTTAAGCTTGCTTTCTCGGATCAGGGTTTCAATAGTGTTCTTCAGGGCCTGGCATTCATCTGTAGAATGGCCGCTCTGTTCATGGAACTCATAGTACTTTTACTGGTCTCCATGCTTTCGAATATGGGGCGGCCTTCTGATCCCGTATACACTGAGTGTTGGCCATCCGACCTCCCTCAGAATCTGCAAATGCTTGACACTCAACGGAGCATAGTGACTAAATGCGTTCACGCACTTCTCCTGATGTCAGGGTGCAGGGTTATGATAGGCGCTGCTATGGAATGGTCTTTCCATGCGTTCAGATATTGGTCTATCCTTATCTCTCCGGGGTTGCTGGTGCATCGTTGGTGGTTTCGCTCTGGCTACTGTTTCCTCCAAATGCATCTCAATGCCCATATATTTGGATGCTTTCCTCCTGAATAATTCGTAGGAGGACTCTTCACCAATGATAAGGCAAAAGCAGAGTTCAGTTGTAAAGCTTCTATCACGATGTGCAACTGGAGTGCCTCTGCCAAATTTGGAACAGCGGCTGCCTCCTTATAAAACCTTTTCAAGAAGTCTTTGAGGGTCTCATGCTCCCCTTGCCGGATTTGAGCCAACGTATGAGAGGTTCTGGGGACGTCTCTGGAGATGACAAAGTGATCCACGAATGCTGTTGCCACTCTCCCCAAGAATCGATGGAGCCTGATGGTAGCCCCTTGAACCAGCTGAAAGCATCATCCACCAGGGTGCGAGGAAATATCCTACACATAACATCTTCATCTGCTCCCAAGTACATGGTTTCATACACGTACACATCCAAGTGCTTGGTAGGATCCGTCTCTCCATTATATTTCCCAATGGAAAGAGGTTGAGTGGTCTGCAGGTGCTTTGGAATAACCACATTCATCAATCTTTAAGAAAATGGGACGCTAAGTTTGTACGCCTCATGCATCACTGTCGGATCCCATCTTCTGCCACTGGTTTTCTCTCCAGAATCATGTGTTTGTTCCTTCTCCTCATATGTAGGGATCTGTGAGTATTAGAGGCTGGCAAATTTTCTCTTTTCTGTCGTATGGTGAGTCCTTTCAGCTTGAGACATCACTTTCTCCTCGACAGACTTCTTCTCGTGTTTCAACTCTACCAGTTCTTCCATCAACTTGCGTATCATCTTATCCCGTGGATCGGGCGTAGACACTTGCACCATTCTCCTTGAGCTTCCTCCTAGTGACTCGAAAGTCAAACGCCTATTTACTGCTTATTCCTGGGTAGTTACATCCTCCACATACCCATCTTGCATGTCTCTCCCATGGCCTTCTATGATAAAGACGAGACTTCAAAAATGAGAGATAGGAATAGCTTTAGTGTGTCCCACCAGGCATGCCAATGAACTGTCCTGGATCGGGATCAAAGGATTCGGTGTTGGGCCATCCACAAAAGTCAAAGGTTTGGGAATTTATACACCGGTACAATGGGTATCTAGTATTATAATCCGATCTCTCAGTGAGAGAAGATCGGCCTTGTCGTCCTGGAGATCCTGCACACAGTTCCTTCGCGTTGAGGTAGGGCGAAAGGTGGTGCCACCTGCGAAAGTTCTCCGACGCTCAAGTTAGTGAGTATATAATATGGTAATGTAAGATAAAGATTTAAGAGTCAAAAGTCCTTTCCTGTTTATGTTCTTGTTGTATTTATAGATGAAGGAGAATGATGGGTCTGATTGTCCCAGGGAACAAACCTGACTTGCCTCGAATGATGAGACTTGGGAGGGGAGAATATCCACTTTGTCCTGTCGGAGCATGGGCGTGTATATATATATATATATATATATATATATATATATATTTAATCAGCGTAGGAAACAAGTATGGGTCACGCGATAATGTGCATGTCTCTCGAAGGCAGATATCCATCATGGGCGATTAGAGTTGATACACTCTTCCAAAAGCCACTAACAATTGATTAATAACTGTTCCGATGTGGGGAATATGTTATGTCCGATGTGCTAGGTGTCAACATGGGCTTACCGGTATAGGGAGAGCGCCTATACGGTCTTATTAGTCCGATGTCTTACCTGTTGGATCGGTAACGCTGATGGATCGGATGACACGTCACACTTGTCTTGGTACCGGTATCAAGACCGGATCAAAAATACTTCAAATTAAAATTATATCATTAAAATAATCGTATATTTTAAATTTTTATAAAATAAAATTAGAAATTTGTATTATAATATATAAAATGATACTTTATAACCCTGTGGTGGAACTTATAACTTTATAACTTATTTTTTAGACTTTTTATTTATTTATTGTTGTTTGTGGTTTATATGTTTAAACTGTTGACAATGTTACAACTGCCATATCTTTTATGTCTTGATTGGAATAAGTATTGTCTACGGTTTGTATGCTTTAACCCCTGAGAATAATAATATCGTACAAACTTAATACAATACATAAAAACAACCCCAGACATGTAATTTTTTAAAAATAACCTCATTCATGTAAATATCCTTTTAAAATACTTGATAAAAAATTCTTGAAAATAGGAGATGGAAAGAGAGGAAGAGGCAATTAGGATTTGTTATATTTTATAATTCATTCATAATGAGTAAAATAATACATGTGTCACTCATTTATTCGTTGTTATTGCTAGCTAAACGTTTCAATGCCCCTAGTCATGTGCCAAAAATTGTGTGTGATTTAAATAACTAGAATTGATATCGTTAGCCACGTGTCGGAATCATATGTGATTTAAGCAACTAGAATATGAAAAAGCTTGATCTCGCAACACATTAGAGAGAAAAGAAGAACTTCACCACTAAACTACTTAATACATTTTAAAAATATGATGCAACTATATATAGTTATATTATATCTGTAGAATGTATATCCGTTAATAAAATCTATCTACGAAATAAACATTTTTGTCTTTTTTCATTTAGTAAAAAAATTAAAATTAATGAACAAAAAGGACAGGAATATTTATTTTGCAAATAAATTTTTATTAATGGATATACATTTTGTAGATATAATATAAAAATACATGGTTATATTACATCTCTTAAATGTAACCTAGTGGGAAGGCTCTTCTTCCATCTCCTGCTCAAATCGAACATTTTAGATGCTATCTTAGAATCCAAACAAAAATGATAACTTGGAAAAATATGTGACATAGATTGAGTTAACACGTGGCTAGAGACTAATACATGTGGTATAAATTTAGTTGACACGTGGCTAGGGGCATCCATTCCAGTTGCTTAAATCACACACATGGCTGAGAGCATCCATTCCTAGAAAAACTCATATGATAAATACGCTCAATTTGCTAAGGCTCATCTTCCACCTCCTATATGTTGGGGATCAAACCTTGTTACACTTAAATTTTAACATATAAATATTTTAACATGTTGACTATTTACGAGTAACTGATATGACCGGTTGCTAAGCGTAGTAAATTGAGGGCTCTAATGCTCCTGGCCCCCTAGCCATATGTCAATTGAATTTATGCCACATGTATTAATCTCTAGCCACATGTCAACTCAATCTATGTCACATATTTTTCTAAGTCATAGTTTTTATTTGGATTTTAAGATAGCATCTGAAGCATTCGATTGGAGCAGGAGATGGAAGAGAAGCCTCACCACTAGGTTACATTTAAGAAATGTAATATAACCATATATTGTCATATTATATTTGCAAATAAAATTTATTTGTAAAATAAATATTCCTGTCTTTTTGTTTCATTAATTTTAATTTTAATTTTATTCATTTAAAAAATTTATTCTTGCTTCTAGATAAGCTTGATAAAGTAAACAGTAAATACGGTGCCCTAAATAGCTCTAAGACAAATTAGATCTCTATGTAGTGACTCAATAAAATCAAAATAATAAAAAAATAAATGAATAAATCATATTTTCATGAGAAAATTAAGAGGAAACCCAGTTTATTAATGATATTGGTATAAAAGTTTAAATTAAGAAGTAGGAAATATCCTAAAGAAGTTGATGGTATTGGAATGATTTTTGTCACGAACTTGTTCAAGTATTGACGTTATAATAGTGGTACTCTATAGTTGCTTCGAGGTTGATATAAATTTTTAGCACTCAACACAAAATGTTTATATAAAATATTGAGTTAAGTTATAAGAATGTAGAAAAAATTTAAAAAAATTGGAATTATGAAAGTAAAAGGTAGAAATGGATACTTTCTAAATAGATTTTATCAAGATGGAAAACAAATGCAATATAATTATTTAATATAACATTATAATAATGTTTGCTACATTATAATATGAGCATGAATACTTGTTAATTTTGGACCCGCTGCAGTAAGAATGTACAAATTAAAGTATTACGATAATTATTATTATCAAAATTAAATCGAATAAGATAATTTTTTGTTATTGCTTATTTAATCTCCGTTTTATTTATTATTTACTTGAACCTACACCCTTACTAATTTAATGACTAATTAAGTTCTAAAAACAAATGATAATTGTTTATTACCGCTTAAAAACAGGCTCCGGCGTTGTAGCATAACTGTTGCACTGTAGTCCCGGGTTTTTCTTTTTCAACATCAGTTTATGAACCATTGCTATGCCCATATAAAATAAGACTGACTAAGTGACATATTTTTTTTAAAATAATAATGAACGACAAAGAAAGTATAGATTATATTTTAAAATTTTGTGAATATTTTATGATAGACTATATTGAGGTACAATTGTAAAAATTCAATATTATTTTTAAATGATAATTAAATATAAAAGACAAAATAATAATTTAATGATAATATAGATAAATTCAATTTTTAAAATAATTTTTCCACCCCTTGTATTATGTATATATATAACTTAAATGTTAAAAAATGATCAGTTAAATATTTTTTTCTTATGTTAAATTGTTCATTCATATTTTTCATCCTGGACAAACTGATATAATGTTATTTTAAGATAAGAATTAAATATAAAATACAAAGTAGTAACTAAAAATGATAAATTTAGATAAATTTGTTTTTTTAATATCAGTTTTCCACCTCCGATATAAAAAATATATTGATATATAGCTATAATTTTAAAAATGATTGGTGTTCACACAAAGAAAGTAGACTCCAAAACATAAAGAATTATCTAGGGATTAGGTCTAATAATTCTCAATAATGCGTCTCTTAGTCCTCTCATACATACAACAAATATCTTTATACTTAGGTTACAAGGTGGGATTGGCCCATTAGGCTATATCATACGCTAGTTAACTTCCCAATGACGTGGAGGCATATATGAAGTTGATGGGGACCACCCCGATCTCATGGGGAAACAATTGGGTAAATATTTTTTTTATGCTAAATTGTTGATTTATATTTTTCATCTCTTTCTTTCTTATGCTAACTTTTTCCATACTCAAATAAACTATAGTATACATCACTATTTTAAATCTTTATCTTTTTAATAAATATTTTTTAGTTAAACATTTTTTAGCCATTTAAACCTCTTATTTTTTTAAAAATATTTCACTTATTACACTGAAATAATAATTTACATAAATATTTTTTTAAGAGTCAGCTCCCTTGTCTTTTTTAAATTCCAGACTATAGAATAACAATTTTGCCTAAACTATATTAACATTACTAATTTTGCATAAGAAGATGACAACAAAATATAGTTAGGGCTCTAGGTGTAATTTTTAGTTTCTTTTAAGGTTTCCTGTGTTTTGCACGAAAATGAAATTAACAAATAATTTTAATTGAGAATATGGTACAAATATTATTAAGTATTTAAATATAGTGAAATTATTATACCATAAGACAGATATAGTTTGCAAAGATAAGACATACGTAAATATTATTATTTTTGCCGAACTCATGCCACTGCGTTCAATATATATAGTTTATAATAAATTATTAATTTCATTAAATTCAAAAAATGTTTAATAAAATAAGTTATCATTATCATATCAGCATATAATATATATATATATAGTAATTAATGTATATGTATGATTTATTTATATAAAGTGTAATATGTATATATATATATATATATGTATTATATGCTACGTATAATATTCATCATGGTTATATACTACGTATATATTCATTCATATATCTTTTATACAATTGTTTGCCGTATCATTGTCTCCATGGTTCCAACCTTGCTGCTGCTAAGTAGAAAGGAGGCAACCTTCACCCACTGGTTTCACTGTTTGGGTCTTGGATCTGTTCCTGTTTCTGTGTCTGTTTCTTCAAGTCCAAAACCAATTATTTGGTGCTTAAGATGGACTAATTTTGTACAGGCCATGTCCAGTGAAAACAACCGGATCTTGATCTCTCAGTTTGTCGCTGGAAATATTGTGTGTAATGTGTATCAAGCCGAGCCTTTCCTACAAAATTACAGATAAGTGGTCCTCAATTTTTGTTCTTTTTTGGGTTCTCCAAAAGTTAGACTATAATAGGTGACTCCTACAATGCGCAGATAACGATGTGAGCATGAATACTCACTAATTTTGGACCTGGGCTGTAGTAGGTAAGTACAATAATTGTTCTTACTAAATTGGATCGATCATATAATATTCGATCTGATCAGTCAATATAAATAGTTTCATCGATCAATTTACCTACTCTACTTACTTCCTTGTGACAATAGAAGTGCCATAAAGATTTCTCATCCTTCTCAAACCCACTCACATACAATATTTCTTTCATATGTTGGGTATCTTTTATGTTAACAGTTTATTATTGGTTAAAAACAAGTCCAGGTACACCAATTGACAATGGTTGAAGTGACCTAATATGTATTTAAACTATGCGAAATATTATAAGAAAGACGATATGGGACTACTAACACACTTCCTCCCATGAAGCCTGTCGGACCAGGCAAAGGGTAACTTTCAACACATAACAAAAAGACAACTATTGGTCTATAACAACCGAAAAGAATACTCTAACTCTGATACCATGTCACGGGTTCCATCTGTAACATGTATTTTTAAAGACTAAATCGAAAGACCAGTTAGTTTCGGTTGTTGACCAAAAGGATTACGGGATCAAACTACCCCTAAACTAACTTCACTAATTAAATTCTCCTTATTTCTTTTCTCTCTCTTTCTTTTCACCTACCCACTCTCATTTTTCTTTCTTTCTCCACCAAGAAAACACTTTCACTTTCATTTTCTCCTTCTTCACCAAGCTATCATCCCCTTTCTTTTCTCTTATTTTCACTCTCTATTCCACTTCACCATCATGCCACTTTTCCACTCCACTCCATCACTTCATTTCCTCCACTTACTAATTACTTATTCTCACTTTCTTTCTTTTCTCTAAACCACCATCTTTCTCTTTATCACCTACCTTCCTCCCTCCATTATAACATCCTTAATTTTTAAATTAATTTTCAATAAATCAAGTAAATTTTTCGCAAATAATTTAAATTTCCAAACAGAGGTCGGATTTAGCCATTAAAAGTACCGACTTTACATCAATCCGACCGACCCATTGGAATGCAATTAAATATAAATAAACTTTTCATAAATAATTTCATAATTAAAACAAAATTTGTATTAATAATATCATTGTCACTTTACAAAAGCTGACCGGCTATTTCATAATACAAAAAGTACATCACTCGGTAATCACAAGAGCCGGCCAAGGCTTCTACTCAAATTACTATGTACACTATGTATTGTGCATACTAATACATAATGCTCCAGTCGGTCGAGTGACTTCAAGTGCCATCACTGTGTCCTCTATCCACTGCAAAAATAATGAGTAGGGGGTGAGCATAAACATATAAAATAATAGTTATTGAATTGGATTAAAAGTCCAATCCATAACTATATCAAAACATCTACCGAGCCATATAGAGCAACATAAACAGTATGCTATTCTCAACAACATATATATCAATGCACACAGACATTCACTTGGATAGTCCATTATTAAGTCTTTTAATTTTGTGTTGCAACACTGGCTCCCCGAGCCATAATTCAGCACTTGGCTTACAGGTACCAAACCGCTCTACGCCCTAATGTAACACTGAGTACCACTCCCATAGTGATAGCGGTCCTCTACTTAGTGCTACGGGCCAAACCCCGAGCCCCGCTCAAGAGGTTGCCTTGAGTCCCACCCAAGGTCTTTTGTGAAAGTCATAACATACCTCATACTCATACATCTCCAGCATATACATAGATATCTTAAAGAATTCATATACTCATCATCAATCTCATATCACTGTCGGTATCAACATCAGAAATATGAATGGTATATATGTAAAAACATAAAGCGTCATACAAGCAGGGTATCAATAACAATTATGCACATAACACACATATACAACATAATAATATCACCCCACATCCATTCATAAACTATCGATTTGAGATGTAATGCTTCCCCTACCTGGAATAAGGAGTTTTCAATTGTTCTTCAATCGTTATCAGTTACAGCTTCGAGAATTCCGACTGGAATTAC
The DNA here is from genome assembly GCA_037962975.1 of Clitoria ternatea. Taxonomy (NCBI): domain Eukaryota; kingdom Viridiplantae; phylum Streptophyta; class Magnoliopsida; order Fabales; family Fabaceae; genus Clitoria; species Clitoria ternatea. The sequence continues at coordinate 152,705,191 of CM075673.1, forward strand.
AGTTTCAGAAGCTTCAAACGTTCACGCAGAAGAGAAGAAAGGAAGATTTACTTGTTCTTCGTAAACAGCATTTTAGCAAGAGTTAGAAGAGAAGATTGTGGATGATGTCTTTCACTTTTCAAAAGTCTTTTATTGATCTAACAGTAGTTGATATTTATATTGTCCATGCAAAAGAGACGTGAACAATAAAAAGATCTCTGCTGTACGTTTTCTTCAGATGATGAATAAGGAATAAGCATTTAATGAAAAGGGACAGCACATAAGAAAGGGTCCCATACTTAGAAAATATCTTGAAAAGTGAAGCTGCTAGAAAGTAGAAGAACAGATTGACGTGTAAAGCTTCAGTAACTAAAATAATCGTTAATTCCAACTCGGTTTTTAGTATATTCCGACTCGGTTTCAGCCTTCTGGGCATATCTTTCCCGAGAAGGTTTATCACAGCCCCTGTCTGCTCAGAATTCCTTTATTCAGAGGAAAGGTTCCATTCCATGGAATACTCGGCTTTCTTTCCTTGGAAGTATCCCACACAATATTATCGCATTCAAACATACTCGGGTATGGTTATGTCCGAGTCAATCTTCTGCTTACATCACTCAGAAATCTTCCATCTAAATCACTCGGAATTTGAAGTCAAATCTCTCTCGGAAATCTTTCCATTCAATCAAATCACTCGGGGTCAAGGACAATTCCGAAGACAAACCCGAGTACAAGTTTTTGGTCATTATTAAATATCGACTCGATCATAAATTTGACAAAGTTCACCACTCGGTAACTAACCACTCGGATATTTACTTTCCTCGGGAATTGTTCACTCAGAACTATTCATTGAGAAACACATTCGGTATATCCTATTCGGTGACACGTCATTCAGAAATTAATAATTTTTCACTTAACACCTTTCCATTCAGAATAGTCTCACTCGGTATCATTCCACTCAGAAATGTCATTCTCAGAGACATTTCACTTGAAAAGTCTCAATTTGGAGATACTCCACTCGGAATCGTTTCACTCGGATTTCCTTATTCGAAAGTGTCTCATTCGGACACTATTTTCTTAACTTAGAAATAATTTTCTTAATGATGTTTCACTCGGAAACATCTTAATTCCATTTGGAAATAGCTTCCTTGGTCTTACTTCATTCGATACCGCACCATATTCACTCGGAATATCATATTTCAAACAGCATTCACTCGGAATTTCATTCAGAATTTCTCCATTAATCCTTAATGAATGAATTTTCTAAATATTACAAAATTTGGGATGTTACATTTCTCCCCTCCTACAAAAATTTCGTCCTCGAAATTTAAATACAAGAATCATACATCAATGAAATAATTCAGGATATTGTTCCCTCATAGCGTCTTCTCGTTCCCAAGTATGCATGATACTCTGATCCTGCTGCCATGCAACCTTGATCAATTGGACATTCTTGTTTCTCAATCGTTTCACTGATCGGTCCAGTATACCAGTGGGCTTGGTTATAGTGGTCAGGTTTTCTTGGATTTCAACATCATCATCCGACATTTCTTGAGTAGGATCCGGCAAGTGCTTCTTCAATTGAGAAACGTGAAATACGCTATGTAAATTTGTCAAATGAGAAGGCAATGCAATTTGATAGGCTACAGGTCCGACTCTCTTCAATATTTCATACGGACCAATATATCTTGGACTCAACTTCTTGCTTTTCAATGCCCTTCCAATGCCTTTGCTTGGAAAGACTTTCAAAAAGACTTTATCACCGATCTGAAATTCAATCGGCTTCATCCGGTTATCGTAATAGCTCTTTTGACGGTCTTGGGATGCTTTCATTTTGTCTTTGATCATTTGGATTTGCTCGGAGGTCTGCTGCACAATCTCTGGTCCTAACATTAGATTCTCACCCGATTCCGACCAGCAAAGAGGAGTTCGGCATTTCCTTCCATATAAAGCTTCATAGGGAGCCATACCTATACTACTATGATAGCTATTATTATAAGTAAATTCGACCAGTGGAAGGTATTGTTCCCAGCTCCCATCATGCTCTAGCACACAGGACCTCAACAAGTCCTCCAAACTCTGGATAGTCCGCTCGGATTGCCCATCTCTTTGAGGGTGATAGGCCGAACTCAATCGGAGCTTCGAACCTAACTCCTGATGCAGACTTCCCCAAAATCGGGAAGTAAACCTCGGATCTCTATCCGACACAATCGAAGATGGAACACCATGCAGTCGGATTATCTCGCTAATGTACAATTGTGCTAGTCTTGGCAAGGAATAACTCATATTGATCGGCAAGAAGTGTGCAGACTTTGTCAATCAGTCCATGATAACCCAAATAGCATCATGACCATTCCGAGTCCTTGGTAATCCCATTACGAAATCCATAGCTATAGCATCCCACTTCCACACGGGAATTTCCAAAGGTTGTAAACCACCAGTCGGTTTTTGATGCTCAACCTTTGCTTTTTGACAAATTATGCAATGGGCCACAAAGTCGACTACATCTTTCTTCATTCCGGGCCACCAAAAATGCAACCTCAAATCATGATACATTTTAGTAATACCCGGATGAATACTTAGCATGCTTTTATGTGCCTCATTAAGCACCGATCATCGTAAATCTTCCGAGTCAGGTACATAAATCCGACCCTTCACTCGGTAAATACCGTTTGAGCCCTCGATTAGAAATAAATCTTTACCTTTAGCCTGAGTTTCTTTCATCTCGGCTAAATAAGAATCGGTCATTTGCTGTACATAAACAATCTTCAAAAATTCATTGGCTATCTTTAATGTACCGAGAGTCACTTTCTGAGACGAAGACATATCTACTTGCAAATTCATGTCTCGAAATTGTTCAAGCAACTCCATCTCTTTAACCATCATTGTCGCCATGTGAATGGACTTCCGACTCAAGGCGTCGGCTACAACATTGGCCTTTCCTGGGTGGTATTTCAAGTCGAAGTCATAATCTTTCAAGAATTCAATCCACCTCCTCTGCCTCATATTCAATTCCTTTTGATCAAACAGATATTTCAGACTCTTATGGTCACTATACACTTCAAACTTAGAGCCATAAAGATAGTGCCTCCAAATTTTTAGTGCAAAGACCACTGCTGCCAATTCCAGATCATGGGTCAGGTAGTTTTGCTCGTGTGGTCGTAATTGTCGTGAAGCGTAAGCAATCACTCGGCCATTCTGCATCAGCACACATCCTAGGCCGAGTCCGGATGCATCACAGAAAACTACAAAGTTTTCCTGCAAATTTGGCAAAGCCAATACAGGAGTAGAAGTCAATCGGATTTTCAATTCTTGAAAACTCTGCTCGCACTCGGAGGACCACACAAAAGGGACATCTTTCCGGGTTAGCTTAGTCAATGGTAAAGAAATTTTGGGGAACCCCTCAATGAATCTCCGGTAGTAACCAACTAAACCCAAAAAACTTCTGACCTCAGTAATTGACTTAGGCCTCTCCCAAATCATTACAGCTTCGACCTTTGAAGGATCTACCGAGACACCTTCTCTGGAAATGACGTGACCCAGGAATTGAATTCTATCCACCCAGAATTCACACTTAGACAATTTGGCAAACAATTTCTTCTCCTTCAACACTTGGAGTACCAATCGGAGATGCTCTTTATGCTCTTCATAAGACTTTGAGTAAACTAATATATCATCAATAAATACCACCACAAATCGATCCAAGTAAGAATGAAAAATATTGTTCATATAATTCATGAACACAGCCGGAGCATTTGTCACTCTGAACGGCATTACCACGTATTCATAGTGACCATACCGGGTCCTGAATGTCGTTTTAGGAATATCAGTAGCTTTCACTCGGCTCTGGTGGTATCCCGACCGTAAGTCAATTTTTGAAAAGACCAACGCACCACGTAGCTAATCAATTAAATCGTCGATCCTAGGCAATGGGTATTTATTTTTGATGGTCAGCTTATTCAATTGGCGGTAATCAATACATAACCGCATGCCACCATCCTTTTTCTTGACGAGTAACACCGGAGTACCCCACGGTGATACACTCGGTCGAATAAATTATTTTTTGAGCAGCTCATCAACTTGCTTCTTTAGCTCAGCCAGCTCAATCGGGGACATTCTATAAGGAGCTCTAGAAACTGGTTCGGCTCTAGGGATTAAATAAATAGAGAATTCAATCTCTCTATCGGGAGGAACACCAAGTACATCCTCCGGGAATAACTCAGGAAAGTCACAAACAATAGGGATATCTCGGATTCGAGACTCACTCTTCCCATCAACCATACGAAATAGCATAAGCAGTTGAGATATACCTTTGATTTCATATTCATCAGCTTTTTGTTTAGGAAAAATTACTTGCCGATTCCGACAGTCAACCAGGACTTTATTAGCTAATAGCCAATCCATACCGAGAACGATGTCAAGACCTCTTAAAGGTAGACATATTAAATTAGCAGTAAAATCCCTATCACCGAGAGTGAAAGATACGTTCTCACACATCATAGAAGTCCACAATTTTGCACCAGTCGGATTAGACACATTTAATGGCCGATTCATAGTAACAACAGGTAATCTCATTTGTATGACACAATCATTAGAAATAAATGAGTGAGTTGCACCCGAGTCAAACACCACGTCAAGAGTAGTATTCCCAAATAAGCACTTACTTTGAACCAAGTCATTGGCTTGAGCAGCTTCTTCCATAGTGGTAGCATACACTCGGCCTGCCGCCGGTGAACTAGAACTCCCAGCCCGATCGCTCCTCGGCATCATAGAATTTTTGCCACGTCCCCCATTGCCTCTTCCTCCTCTGTTACCGTTTCCACGGCCTCGTCCTCTGAAGCCTCCACGGTTTACACTGGCATGTGATTCAGTTGATTGGAGAAAAGGACAATTAGGACGGACATGTCCTTTCTCGTTGCAATGGTAGCAAATAACGTCCTTATCTTTGTCACAGTTCCGAGCATAGTGATTGCCCCCACATCTAAAGCATTTGATGTCTCTCGGTTTATTCACCAGTCGGCCACCAGCATTTCCCCGACCTCTAGATTTAGAGGAAGATTCTCCTCTCACAGACTTTCCTTGCTTCTTAAAGCTGATTGGTGGTATCCTTGAAGAACTGTCCGACTTACTACTCGATCCGGCTGAAGCTTTATCGTCCTCCTCATATATTCTACATTTATTAACAAGGATCGGAAAGCTTCTAATCTCCTGGTGTCGGAAAGCTTTCTTAATCTTTGGGTTCAAACCACTCTCAAATTTGATGCATTGTGAACCTTCTGTACCCGGCATCTGGAAAGGAGGATAGAACAGGCACAGCTCCTCAAATTTTGCTGCATATTCTTCAAGGCTCATATTGCCCTGTCGGAGTTCTATGAATTCCAACTCCTTCTAACTCCTAACAGTATTTGGGAAATACTTTTCAAGGAAGCATTCCTTGAAATTCTCCCAATTCAGTTCAGCCTCCATGGCAACCAATCGGCTTTTTGCCATTCTCCACCAGTTTTCAGCTTCTTTTCGAAGCATGAAAACAGCATACTCCATCTTCTGTGCTTCAGAGCACTGCAAACTTGTTGGTGTATGCACTATGAGCTTTTATGCTTTTTTATTTATATCATTTTTCTGCTTATCAATAAAATAAATATTTTAGTTTAAAATTGTTTTAAAACGTATTTATCCTTGGAGTAATAGGTCATATAAAAATTATTCCTAAAATGTCCCTAGTCAAGTATTTACATGGGGACATGTAAATACACTGAGACTAGTTTGTGAGTGTGCTGATGACCTGATCTCACAGATCATAGATATAGATGATATCAAGTCTTCACACGGGTACACATTAAGAGTAATGATGTACTGGACAGACCCACCATGAGAACGTTGCATGGATCGTTACATAATTGTCATAAACGATTCTCAATGTGATAATGGTATATGTAGTCTTTCGACCTGAAGTCACTACGATTCCCACATGAGGAGTTTATTGTTTTAATACAATTAAACGTCTTCTGTAACAAGAGGACTATAAAGGTTGTGATTAGGCAATGAACAAATTATACAGAGGGATGTGAGTGATGTAGATGGGATTTGTCTCTCCTATGTGACAGGAGCGATATCTATAGGCCACTTGATGGAGTAAGACTAAGAAAACGCATGGCCATGCTAGAAAGAATAAATATTAAATATTTATTCGGATCCAGTCTACTCCGGTATCAAACATATTAAATAATTATCACTTATAGGTTATGTTGATAATATTCGAACATAATGATGCATTGCTAGATGTCGCTCTTATTTTATATTAATAATAAAATAATTTATTATTAATATGACCGGGTATTTTACCTGTAGGGTCACACACATAGAGTAAGCCCATCAGAAAATGTTGTCTTATTTTAGTTGGACTAAAATAAAGCTATTGGGCCTAACTCATTTGGAATGAGTAAGGAGCCCACTTTTTAGAGAGAACAAATTAGGTCAAACCTAAGCCTATAAATAGAGCATAAGATGCTCATAGGCCGTTCACTCAAGTGAGACACAAATTCACAAAAGTTGCAAGAGCTACACGCCGTCAAACTAGCAGTTGGCAAGTGTTGCGATTCTGGTGGGAGTGCTCGTGTGGACTCCTAAAGGACGAGGCTACGACTGCTTCGGTGTTCTTCAAGAGGTAATCCAAAACGAATTTTTGTGTTTGTTTTGTGCTTTGAAACACGGAACCTTGCAAATCCTATGGAATCCCTTTTTTTTCGCTGCTCATGTTTAGGGATTTCCTAACAAAACTGCCAAAGATCCGTTCAAGATTCTGGATCCAAGCATAAGCTTGATCAGGCTGAAATCTTCCATGGAATTCAGTCGGTTTTCTTTTCAAGAAACAATCAATGCTTTGATTGTCACTCGGCTGGGGCTGATTCTGCCTTTCTAGAATATCAGTCACACGCTGAAAGGCAGCAGCCATTGCGTCCATACCATGAGGGTCCATTCTTATCCTGAAATAATCATCATACTTTAGTACCACTCATGGATATGAAAGCAATATATTTATAGTTGATTTCCTTAACTACATTACACAACAACAACAGTGATATGGCTTCACTCAATCATAACATTTAGTAGCTTAACCTTGGCCTTCGACTTTTCAAGTCTGCTCTGATACCAAAATATAACATCCTTAATTTTTAAATTAATTTTAATAAATCAAGTAAATTTTTCATAAATAATTTAAATTTCTAAACAGAGATCGGATTCAGCCATTAAAAGTACCGACTTTATTACATCAATCTGACCGACCCATTGGAATGCAATTAAATATAAATAAACTTTTCATAAATAATTTCATAATTAAAACAAAATCTGTATTAATAATATCATTGTCACTTTACAAAAGCCGATCGACTATTTCATAATACAAAAAGTACATCACTCGGTAATCACAAGAGCCGGCCAAGGCTTCTACTCAAATTACTATGTACACTATGTATTGTGCATACTAATACATAATGCTCCAGTCGGTCGAGTGACTTCAAGTGCCATCACTGTGTCCTCTATCCACTGCAAAAATAATGAGTAGAGGGTGAGCATAAACATATCAAATAATAGTTATTGAATTGGATTAAAAGTCCAATCCATAACTATATCAAAACATCTACCGAGCCATATAGAGCAACATAAACAGTATGCTATTCTCAACAACATATATATCAATGCACACAGATATTCACTCGGATAGTCCATTATTAAGTCTTTTAATTTTGTGTTGCAACACTGGCTCCCCGAGCCATAATTCAGCACTTGGCTAATTCGGCCGTTTTACAGGTACCAAACCGCTCTACGCCCTAATGTAACACTGAGTACCACTCCCAGAGTGATAGCGGTCCTCTACTCAGTGCTACGGGCCAAACCCCGAGCCCCGCTCAAGAGGTTGCCTTGAGTCCCACCCAAAGTCTTTTGTGAAAGTCATAACATACCTCATACTCATACATCTCCAGCATATACATAGATATCTTGAAGAATTCATATACTCATCATCAATCTCATATCACTGTTGGTATCAACATCAGAAATATGAATGGTATATATGTAAAAACATAAAGCGTCATACAAGCAGGGTATCAATAACAATTATGCACATAACACACATATACAACATAATAATATCACCACACATCCATTCATAAACTATCTATTTGAGATGTAATGCTCCCCCTACCTGGAATAAGGAGTTTTCAATTGTTCTTCAATCGTTATCAGTTACAGCTTCGAGAATTCCGACTGGAATTACAGTTTCAGAAGCTTCAAACGTTCACGTAGAAGAGAAGAAAGGAAGATTTACTTATTCTTCGTAAATAACTTTTTAGCAAGAGTTAGAAGAGAAGATTGTGGATGATGTCTTTCACTTTTCAAAAGTCTTTTATTGATCTAATAGTAGTTGATATTTATATTGTCCATGCAAAAGAGACGTGAACAATAAAAAGATCTCTGCTGTACGTTTTCTTCAGATGATGAATAAGGAATAAGCATTTAATGAAAAGGGACAGCACATAAGAAAGGGTCCCATACTTAGAAAATATCTTGAAAAGTGAAGCTGCTAGAAAGTAGAAGAACAGATTGACGTGTAAAGCTTCAGTAACTAAAATAATCATTAATTCTGACTCGGTTTTTAGTATATTCTGACTCGGTTTCACCCTTCTGGGCATATCTTTTCGAGAAGGTTTATCACAGCCCCTGTCTGCTCAGAATTCCTTTATTCGGAGGAAAGGTTCCATTCCATGGAATACTCGGCTTTCTTTCCTTGGAAGTATCCCACACAATATTATCGCATTCAAACATACTCGGGTATGGTTATGTCCGAGTCAATCTTCTGCTTACATCACTTGGAAATCTTCCATCTAAATCACTTAGAATTTGAAGTCAAATCTCTCTCGGAAAGCTTTCCATTCAATCGAATCACTCGGGGTCAAGGACAATTCCGAAGACAAACCCGAGTACAAGTTTTTGGTCATTATTAAATATCGACTCGATCATAAATTTGACAAAGTTCACCACTCGGTAACTAACCACTCGGATATTTACTTTCCTCGGGAATTGTTCACTCAGAACTATTCATTGAGAAACACATTCGGTATATCCTATTCGGTGACACGTCATTCAGAAATTAATAATTTTTCACTTAACACCTTTCCATTTGGAATAGTCTCACTCGGTATCATTCCACTCAGAAATGCCGTGCTCGGAGACATTTCACTTGAAAAGTCTCAATTCGGAGATACTCCACTCGGAACCGTTTCACTCGGATTTCCTTATTCGAAAGTGTCTCATTCGGACACTATTTTCTTAACTTAGAAATAATTTGCTTAATGATGTTTCACTCAGAAACATCTTAATTCCATTTGGAAATAGCTTTCTCGGTCTTACTTTACTCGGTATCGCACCATATTCACTCGGAATATCATATTTCAAACAGCATTCACTCGAAATTTCATTCAGAATTTCTCCATTAATCCTTAATGAATGAAATTTCTAAATATTACAAAATTTGGGATGTTACATCCATCACCATTTCTTTCCTTCCTCATCATCACCATAACCACCGTGCCACCCTCTCCCTGACATCATCACCATCATCATCATCTTCCTTCGTCCACCACACCACCATATCGTAACCCCTCCACCAAGCTATCACCATCTCTTTCTTCTCTTTCTCACCACCAAAACCATACCACTAAGAAGTCAAAAAGCTCTTATGTCAAAAAGCTTTCAGGAGTCAACCTTATATGCTCTGCACGTCTTAGTTGAAAGAAGAAATCTAACAGAAGGTCTTTTTCTCTGAAGCTCTCAAGGAACATCATTTTAGTGCAAGCTCTGATGTTCATCGTACCAGACCTTTTTATCCTTTCCTCATCTTCAAGGTTCAATGCTCACAACGGCTAAATCCCTCCAACGGATTCACAACGACTATCTCAAAGGCCTATATATATGAAGGGATTTCAAATCTTGAAGAAGTTAATGACTCTAACATCTCTGAGAGTCAGATTCACGAAAGCTTCCTGCTATTTAAAAGTTCTCAGTTTTAGCTTTCTTCTTTAAAGCAAAGACTTTCCTTGTTGTTCTGCTCCTAGAAGACCTTAGTCTTTATCTTTCATACTTAGTGTATTAGACCTTATCTTATATCTTTTATATGCACTAATTCATTAGAAACACAAACACAAACTATCTTTCAAATCCTTATTTGTGTAAAAGTATGGTGTGTTGCCAACCTTAGTTTTTATTGAGAAAAAATTGTTTAGCCTAAAGAGGCTTTTGAAAGAATACTTGAGTTTGAGCCAAGAGTGGCTTGTTGAAACAATGCTTGGATTTAAACCAGAACTGGCTGGAGTCAACAATACTTATGGCACAGTCTGTGCTGTTGTGCAAAATGTGTTTTTACATAGTGAAAATCCTTCAAGTTTAAAGGTACTAAATGTAGCTTATGAGTTGGAAGTGAACCAGTATAATTTTGTGTCAATTTCTCTATCCCCGATCTTATAAAAGTCTGGTTCAAAAGTTTGATAGCTTTACACTCAAAGTTTCTAAGTTTTGTGCGAAAAGAGTTTAAGACTTATTTAACCTCCCTCTAAGTCTGACTCTAAACCATCACTAAGTGTAATTATAAATTCTTTGTCAATAGTCAAATTAGCTTCTCTAAAACCGTGTGAGATATGTGAGAGTAAATAATGTGAGAGTCAACTATGTTTTATGTAGTTGGATTTGCTTGAGCCTTAATTTTATTGCTTCACACATGACATAAGGAAATGAATAAGGCGTTTTGTCGATTTAATTTTGAAACTCAGGGCCAAATAGCTTACCTTTATACATTTATCATTTGCTAACCCATTTGAACCATAAAAGAATAAATTCTTTCTTGATTAGTACCCCTACAATTTTAAAGGGATAAATCCCAAGTAGTCGATTGTGAGTTTTTCCTTAATTCTGTAAATTGTGGTTACAATTATAGATACATAGATACAATGTTAGAAATAAAATGCCACAAGGAAATTTTTATGAATGTAACAAATAACAATATTGCAACATTTAAGCTCAAGACAAGGATTAGATCTCAACAGGCACACGTTTGTACAAATATGAGGGCAACCTAGGGGAAGCCACAACTTGTAGTGGGGTCCTCATGTATGTGACCAATCCAGGATTCTCACCCATGTCGATATCCTCAGATTTTATTCCCTCAGGTGGGGCCCACCAAAAATGGTGCAAAAGGTGGCCCAACATAGATGTCACCAAGTTGATTCCAAGTTGGGCACCCGGGCAAACTCGACGACCTGCTCCAAAAGGAAGAAGCCTAAAATCATGACCCTTTATGTCCACATCCTCCTCAAGAAACCTCTCTGGTCGAAACTCCAATGGATCCTTCCACACAACCGAGTCACGAGCCACAGCCCACACATTCACATGGACATTGGATCCTTTAGGAATATCATAGCCACCAATTTTGACATTGGCATTGGCACGATGGGGCAACATTAATGGGGTTGGTGGGTGGAGCCTCATTGCCTCCTTTGCTACACATTGTAGATATGGGAGGTTTGAGAAGTCAATTTCACTCATGACCCTTTCAAACCCAACGACCCCGTCTAGTTCTTCCTGGGCCTTTTGTTGTACCCTTGGGTTTCTTATCAACTCAGCCATAGCCTACTCAACTGAAATTGCAGTTGTGTCCATCCCGGCGGTAATCATATCCTATCAAATCAAGTAATCATTACTATGACTAGAAATAAGAAAGATAATTATTACTAAGATTAAAAAATTGAAGAAAGTTATTATATCAATTATTACATTTTCAAAACATATAAAAAAGGATTGTTGAAATTTTAAGCAAACTATCTGAAGCAATATGCCACTTTCTTTTCTTTTTTCAAATTACAAAAAGTCACTTTATGATTATTTTGTGTGATGATTTTAAAACAATAGTATAGGAGATAGAAAAAAAGTGTGACAATATATATCTAATTAAAAGTGATGGTGATAAATAACGAAACATACCCAAAGGAGACCAATGATGGTGTCTTCACTGAGGTCATATTTGTCTTGCAAAGTGAGAAGGGCATCCACAAAATGTTGCTTGGCACCACCAGATTTGTTGCGTGCTTGTGTGTGTTCTTCCATGATGGCTCTGGTGAGCTTGTCACGACGAGCTCCATGCTTGGCAAAAGCCTCCTCTTCTAATGGGAACATCCAACGCAACCAAGGGATGTGTTCTGCCATAGCTAGTGATGCTCCTAACTTCAACCCATTTGCCACAATCGCCTTGAATTCTACTCCTTCCTCATCCATCACACCCTCTGCATTCACAAATCTTTTCCCAAATGCCAACCTCGTTATGTTGTTGAATGCCACTGCCCCCAAGTACTTCTTCACCAATACACTTTTTCCCAAATTTTCTGCTCAAAAAGTGTACAAATACACATTTGGTAAATCAGAATACTCCTCCCAATTCCCATTTTTCTTGAATTTGTTTTATCAAAATTTAACCAAAACAAAGGATTAGGATTTCCATGATGATGACTTGATGGTTACTTGATTACGAGATACAAATTCTTTACGCCTGCCAGCATAATGTTTGTTAGGGTGAACACTTTTTTACCTAGAAATCTCACAACTTCACATCAACTATTTCATGCAGCTAAATAAAAAACTGGGCCAGTGATTTTATATTTTTGTGAAGCTTTGTCATACAAAATCCTTACTCATCACTAAGTGCCGAAAAATTAGGTATACCAACTATAACACTATAGCCTATATGAGTAGGTACCCTCATTAGGGGAGAACAAAATAGAAAAAGACGCATAAACGTTGCTTCAACATATAATAAACAAGTAGGCATCCATTCACAGTGCAACCAACTTTACCAACTACTTGATTAATTATTAGGTACAGATTAACAGATTAAGGAAAATTGTTGTATTTCAAAATTAAACCTTGTTATAAGCCACCGTTAAACCAGAAAATTTTATCAGACTAAGTACCAATTATTTTTTTATCCCATAGGCTTGGGATTTCTTTGTCAAATTAAATTTTACCTCCATTCTGTCTCACCTCTCAGTTACTTCAAGAAATTAATTAAAATAGTTAAAATTATTTAATGTGTCTGTAAGTTGTAGTAGTTTCTTTAAAATAATTTTTTAACTAATACTTATTTTATTACTGGTAAATAAGTGCATTTTGATAAAAAAAAATTAATTAATATTATTGACTTTTTAATGAGGTTCTTATAATAAAAACTAAAAAAAATCAAAATGTTATGAAATAAACTAGAAATTGTGAAGGAAGAAGAATTATGGAGGAAGAGAAATTTGAAGAGAGAAATGAGAGAATAGAAATGAAGTAGTCTTGTATTAATGAGTGAAGGGGGTATTTATAGGAGGTGAGAGGGGGACATTTATAAATATCAAAACTTTAGGGGGGACATCCATAATTATTCATAATACTCCCCCTTGGATGTCCGTATTTAGAATGTGCCTCATTAAAACCTTACTAGGAAAAACCCAGTGGGACAAAAACCTAGTGAAGGAAAAAGAGTACAACATTCTTTACAAAGTATATCCGTAAAAATAATTAAATTACAAATATTTAATTCTCCCCCTCATCAGAACACTTATGTAAGCGTCGAAGACCAATCTTCTGTACTAGTTGCTCGAAGACTTTGGTTGGTAATGACTTTGTAAAGATATCTGCTAGATTCTCGCATGATCGGACTTGCTGAACATTTATTTCACCATTCTTTATAAGATCATGAGTAAAGAAAAATTTTGGTGAAATATGTTTTGTCCTATCTCCTTTAATATAGCCCTCCTTTAACTGAGAAATACAAGCTGCATTATCTTCACATAAAATTGTTGGTGGTAGTTTTCCAGCATGCAAGCCACAAGTTTCTTGAATATGTTGAATCATAGATCTTAACCAAACACATTCTCGACTTGCTTCATGTAATGCTAAGATTTCAGCATGATTAGATGATGTTGCTGTGATTGTTTGTTTTATGGATCTCCATGAAATTGCTGTACCACCACATGTAAACAAATAACCTGTTTGTGATCGACCATTATGAGGATCAGACAAATACCCCGCATCTGCATAACCAATTAGGTTTGCCTTAGATACATATGGAAAAAATAAACCCATGTCCATTGTACCTCTAAGGTAGCGGAATATGTGTTTAATCCCATTCCAATGCCTTTTTGTGGGTAAAGAACTATGTCTTGCTAACAAATTAACAGCAAATGATATATCAGGTCGTGTATGACTAGCAAGATACATTAGTGCACCAATTGCACTAAGATATGGTACTTCAGGACCAAGTAGTTCTTCATTTTTGTCTTGAGGTCGAAATGGATCTTTGCTCACTTCTAGTGACCTTACAACCATTGGACTGCTCAATGGGTGTGATTTGTCCATATAAAACCGCTTTAACACCTTTTCTGTATAAGTCTTTTGGTGCATCAGAATTCCTTCCTTTAAATATTCTAATTGTAATCCGAGATAAAACTTTGTTTTTCCCAAGTCTTTCATCTCGAATTCATTTTTTAAGCAATTTACAGCCTTTGAGAGCTCTTCGGGAGTTCCGATGATGTTTAAATCATCTACATAAATAGCAATTATGACGAACTCTTTTCCGAGTCTTTTCATAAAAACACATGGACAAATTGGGTCATTTTTGTACCCTTCTTTCAACAAATATTCACTGAGACAATTGTACCACATTCGTCCAGATTGCTTTAATCCATAAAGAGATTTATTCAATTTGATTGAATAATTTTCTCGAGGATTTGTTTTATATGCTTCAGGCAAATGAAATCCTTCAGGGAGTTTCATATATATGTCATTTTCAAGTGAGCCATATAAATATGCTGCAACAACATCCATAAGGCGTAAGTCAAGCCTTTCACGGATTGCCAAACTTATCAAGTATCGAAAAGTAGTGGCATCCATCACTGGTGAATATGTTTCTTCGAAATCAATTCCAGGTCTTTGTGAGAATCCTTGTGCAACAAGTCTTGCTTTGTATCGCACAATTTCACCATTTTCATTTCTTTTTCTCGTAAAGACCCATTTGTACCCAACTGGTTTTACACCTTTGGGTGTTTGGACTACAGGCCCAAAAACTTTACGTTTTGCAAGTGAGTTTAACTCTTCTTGCATTGTATCTTTCCACTTTGGCCAATCATTTCTTTGTGCACATTCTTTAACTGATTTTGGCTCATAATCTTTATCATCATTTATGATATCAAGAGCTACTTTGAATGCAAAAATTTCATCAACATCGACTTCAGGTCGATTCCATTGTATACCATCCATGACATAATGTATCGAGATCTCTTTATTTGTATCAATTTCAGGTACCTTAGTTTCTTCTGGATTTGAAACTTTGATTATGTCAGGAGACTCTACTGGAGTCTTTATATCCTCGATTCGACCATCATCTTTATTTACTTTTCTTTTCCGAGGATTTTTATCTTTAGAACCAACAGGTCTGCCACGTTTTATTTTGGCTTCAGACTCATTTGCAAATTTATATTGTCCTTCGGGGATATCAATCTTTATTGGAGTATTAACAGCTGGTATATGTGACTTAGTTACTCTTTTTGGATCAGCAAATGCATTAGGCAATTGGTTTGCTAAATTTTGCAAACTAATTATTTTCTGAACTTCTAGTTCAGATTATTTTGTTCGAGGATCAAGATGTGATAAAGACCTCTCATTCCAGCTAATCCTTTTATCCAACTGTTTATGTTCTCCCCCTAATGATGGGAAAATAGATTCATCAAAATGACAATCAGCAAAACGAGCTGTAAATAAATCACCTGTTAAAGGTTCAAGATATTTTATTATGGATGGACTTTCATATCCAACATATATTCCCAACCTTCTTTGAGGTCCCATCTTAGTGCGTTGCGGAGGAGAGATAGGAACATATACCGCACTTCCAAAGATTCTTAGATGAGAAATATTTGGTTCTTTACCATGAACCAATTGTAAAGGGGAATATTCATGATTACTTGTAGGCCTGATACGAATAAGTGCTGCCGCATGCAAGATTGCATGTCCCCAAGTTGAAATTGGGAGTTTTGATCTCATTAACAATGGTCTTGCTATCAATTTCAAACGTTTAATCAATGATTCAGCAAGTCCATTTTGTGTATGAACATGTGCTACAGGATGTTCAACATCAATTCCAATGGACATACAATAATCATTAAATGATTGAGATGTAAATTCACCAGCGTTATCAAGGCGTATTTTCTTAATTGGATAATCAGGAAAATGAGCTCTTAAACAAATTAATTGAGCTAGTAATCTCGTAAACGCCTGGTTGCGAGTTGATAATAAGCAAACATGTGACCATCTAGTTGATGCATCAATTAAAACCATAAAATATCTAAATGGTCCACATGAAGGGTGTATTGGTCCACAAATATCACCTTGTATACGCTCTAAAAATATAAGTGGTTCATTCCCAATTTTCATTGGTGATGGCCGAATGATTAATTTTCCTTGAGAACAAGCAGCACATGAGAAATTCTTAGTTTGCATAATTTGTCTGCTGGACAAATAATGACCATTTGAATTCTCAACTATTTTTCGCATCATAATTGATCCAGGATGGCCTAATCGTTCATGCCAGATAACAAAGTCATTCTTATTTGTAAACTTCTGGTTTACTATGGCATTTGTTTCAATTGTACTAATATATGTGTAGTACAAACCGGAGGAAAATGAAGGCAATTTTTCCAATATACATTTCTTACCAGAAATTAACTTTGTAATGTATAGATATTCATCATTTCCTTCATTTGTGGTCTCAATATGATATCCATTTCTGCGGATATCCTTAAAACTCAATAAATTTCTTTGAGACTTCTTAGAATATAATGCACTTTCAATGTGCAATTTTGTTCCTCCAGGCAACAAAATACTGGCTCTGCCGGAGCCTTCAATTATATTTATACTACCAGATATTGTATTAACATTTGCTTCTTGTTTTACTATTTGGTAAAAATATTTCTCATTCTTGAGAATGGTATGAGTTGTTGCACTGTCTGCGAGACATATATCTTCATCATTCACATGAGCATTCATTCTTCATTAAATAAATAAAAATAAATCATGAGTAAAATATAATTAACAATAATATTTAACAAAATTTTATTGATAAAGACAAAATTTACAACAAAACAAATTACATGAAACATTAAAATAATTTATTTGGGGGCACTCCCTTCTCCAATCGAGTGGTCAATTTCTTCTTCAGGAAGAGCAAGAAAATCATCAACACTAAAGTCAGAGAAATCATCATCTATACCAGTAAAATTTGTCTCTATTATTTTCCCTTTATTTTTAAGGGATTTTTGGTATAGATCTACGAGATGCTTTGGTGTGCGACAAACTCGAGACCAATGTCCTTTGCTACCACAACGATAGCAGATGTTTTTAGTTTGTTCGCTATTTTGAGCATCTGTCCCTTTTTTCATAAGTTCTTTATTTTTCCATGTGAATGATGATCTCTTATCATTTCGACCATGACCACGGCCAAAACCATATCCACGACCAATACCATGTCCCCGAGCATTACCTCGTCCACGACCGCGGCTACGGCCACGACCACGACCATGAGTATTATGATCGTGCGTTGCTACATTCACTTCTGGGAATGGAGCAGTTCCAGTTGGACGGGATTCATGATTTTGCATAAGCAATTCATTATTTTGCTCAGCCACAAGGAGACAAGTAATTAATTCAGAATATTTTGTAAAGCCCTTTTGGCGATATTGCTGCTGCAGGAGCAAATTGGATGCATGAAAAGTAGAGAATGTCTTTTCTAACATGTCACTTTCAGTGACTTGTTCTCCACATAATTTCAATCTCGAAGTAATTCTAAACATTGCAGAATTATACTCATTTACGGATTTAAAATCTTGAAATCGTAAATGCATCCATTCATAACGGGCTTTTGGAAGAATTATATCCTTTTGATGGTCGTATCTTTCTTTTAGATTATTCCACAGAACAAGAGGGTCTTTAACTGTTAAGTATTCATTTTTTAACCCTTCATGGATATGGTGGCGTAAAAATATCATGGCTTTAGCTTTATCTTGGTTAGATGCCTGATTTCCATTTTTAATGGTGTCTCCAAGACCTTTTGCATCTAAATGGATTTCAGCATCCAATGTCCATGATAGATAGTTTTTTCCAGATATGTCAAGAGCCACGAACTCAAGGTTGGTAATATTTGACATAGTTATTTCTATATAAGAAGTTGAAACAATATATTAGATATATTTCGAATGAATAAATTTATTAATTATAAATATCTAATGATGGTAACAAGTCAATGATGAATTATTAATTTTATTTTATTATAAGAGTAAAAAAAAAATGTAAATTAATTAAACAGGTTAAAAAAAAATTATTATTATGGTTATTAAAAAAATGTTGCTAGGTAACTTAGTGATATAACAATTTAGTTTGCATAAATACATGAATTATATCAAGTGTCCTAGTGGTAAGTTACCTTTCTTTCAAGGTCAAGGTTCATGGTTCGAATCTTGGCTACCCTTTGTTAAGGTCCTTTTTTTTTTTTTTAAATCATTTATGCATGTAATATTTTGATACACATATATTAACATAGTAACTCAATAATGTAAATGTATAATCATTTATGTAGGTGGAATCAATAAGAGCAATTGGAAGCAAAACAATATTATATGTGAAGCATTATTAAAAGTGGTAATAATTGAAAGCATTATGTGAAGCATTATTAAAAGTGGTAATAATTGAAAGCATTATGTGAAGCATTATTAAAAGTGGTAATAATTGAAAGCATTATGTGAAGCATTATTAAAAGTGGTAATAATGTGAAGCATTGTTAGCTAGCCATCAATAAAGTGAAAGCAAATTAATTGGCAATTGGCAAAATAATGTAAATATAATTTATAAATAAATCATAATATAAATACAATTAATTAACATATTAAAATGTGATAAAATAACAAAGTATTTAATTTCTAGTTCTTCAGGAACTATCAGTAAATATTTTCAAGAATTCTTCAGGAATTCTTTTAAATCCCATAGGGATGTTCAAAATATAAGTTCTTCAGGAACTTATTAATATTTTATACATCCTGCTGGGATGTGTGGAATATAAGTTCTTCAGGAACTTATTATAATATATATATATATATATATATATATACATATAATATAAATTGAAATAAAATTATGAAAAGAAATTAAAATTCTGTTACCTTAGATCTCAGTTGGTCAGAACCTCGTGCTGATAACGTGTTATGAAATAAACTAGAAATTGTGAAGGAAGAAGAATTATGGAGGAAGAGAAATTTGAAGAGAGAAATGAGAGAATAGAAATGAAGTAGTCTTGTATTAATGAGTGAAGGGGGTATTTATAGGAGGTGAGAGGGGGACATTTATAAATATCAAAACTTTAGGGGGGACATCCATAATTATTCATAATACAAAAAAAATTCTTATATTAAAGAAACGCAGAAAACAGGAGTTAAAACTTTAAAACCTTATTCCTCGTTGAAACTTTAAACACTATTTACCTCGTAGAAAAAATGTACACTATTTACTCCCTATAGAATAAAGGAAAATTTATAAAAAAAGGAAATATATTGAGATAAAAAAAACTCGAATGTAATTATATTTTAATGTTTATTATCAGCATTTTAAAGTTTGAAATGCCTAATAATAAAATCTGTGTGGTAGGATACAGGTTAGAAAATCAAAAAGTAAATTCTTTAACACTATCTTAAAATGTATGTGAGAAATTTAAAATTTTTTATTTCTTAGAGATAAAAAAACACCGAGAAAATATGATATATAATAAATGGGGTCACCTTTTTGCAGCCCTGTCGTGAGAGACTTTTCACAGGTCAATAAAATGGATTAAAATTTAAAATGACTTAGTTATTATCCCTTTTTCAGTTAAGAAAACCAGTTTAAAAAAACTACATTCTACTTTAGAAGATAACATTCCAATTTAAAGCCCGAATCAAACTCAAAATATTGAGAGAAAATTTTACATTAACTTACAACAACTTGTCATATGCAACAATTTATGATTTTTCCATTCTTCCGATATTCTTTTTAATGTTATTTTTCTCATTTAAAAGGCAGAAAAACTTTGCCAAAAAAAAAAGGCAGAAAAAGAAACATGCGAACAAACGAGACACGAATAAGGTAGGAAAGGAACGTAGCAAAACTCGCATGATTCACGGCCATGGATTAAGGTGAAAATAAATAAATAAAAAGCATTCACAAAAACACATTAAATATGGTTAATTAGTTAATTAAATAAAAGATTAAATAAGAAGAAACATACCAGTATTGGTGCAATCCTTGAAAATGGACTCAACCATGGCAGTGACCTCATCTTCTCTAATGGGCCTCAACGCTTCTAAACGCTTTGGAGAGAAAAGCTCAAGCGTGCAAACCTTCCTCACCTTCACGTAGTGCGGCCCATAATCGGCCCAAATTAGATCCTTCCCGTCTCGGCTGAATTTCGCCGCCGATCGGCTCCGGTGCCGGTCAGCCAGATGCTGATCGTGCTCCTTCAAAACCTCTCTCGCCAGTTCCGAGTTCGAAACGATGACGTTTAACGTCGAACCGAACCAAACCGATATGATGGGCCCATAGGACTGTGCCCACTCCGCGAAGCATCGGAACCGAACCGGTTTTATGTCGTAGAGGTTACCGACTACCGGCCAAGGCCGTGGACCCGGAGGGAGCTTGAACCTTAGCCTCTGATACAGCGCGAAACAGAGGAAAAGGGTGAAGAGTGAGATTGGTATTATCATAAACAAACCCATTGTGGGAGAGGTTGTGGTGTGTTTCCTTGGAAGACGTTGATTTATATATTGATATGTATAAGAGAAAGATTAAGAGGGAGTTGGTGAAAATTGGATGTATGCGTAAACGTTTCGTTTCATACATGCTAACCATGCCATTGATTTTTTTTTTCTGTTTTTGTAATTGGCTTTTTAATAATAATGATGATAAAGAAGGATGAAGAGGATGATAAAATCCGTGGGTAAGGTGACCATTGATTTCTTTGGGGCTACCAACCAAGAAGGTTAGGTTTTAATTAAATTATAAAAGTAGAGTTGTTTTGGGAGAATTTATAAATCTAGGGTTCTTTTGTACGAGTTGTCTTCACGTGAGACGACATGCATGTCGCCTGTAGGAGCAGCGACATACTCTGATAAGGCCACGTACTCAATTTGTTGTTGGGATGTACGACACAACTATGTCGTCCTCGGAGAGGACGACTCCTCTGTTGTCTTTGGCAGAGGCGACTTACGGGGGATTGGACACGGAAAAAGCTGACCCTATGGTACAGCTGTGGGAGACGACACCTGCTAGGCGTGCCTCACGAGCTCCTATTTTAAATTTGCGTGGTGGGGTTCTTCTTCCCCATCAGGCTCCCACCCTCTATTTTTAATTGCTCCAAGTTGTGCCCCCATAGAAACACAGAAAGGGTCCCTCTCATTTGTTATTTTGTTGTGCATTTTATGGTCCTTAAAGAGTAGTTGTGGTCCTAGTGTCTTGTGCTTATTTTTCTTGATAATTTCAGGTACTTTATATTTCATATTTTACTTATTTTGATTCCTTATTGTTTATAAAATAGTAATATGATGTTATTATGTTATTGAATGTAGTTAGAAAAACTGATATTAAATTGTTTTTATTTAATATTAACTTTTATTAAGTTATTATAGTATATATAATGTTGTTAGATTAAATAATGATATTTAGTTGTTATTATTTAGCGTTTATTATTTTTAGGTTATTATTGTATATATAATGCTGTTAGATAAAATAGTGATATTTAGGTGTTATTATTTAGGGTTTATTATTTTTAAATTTTTATTGAATATAATGTTGTTAGATAAAATAGTGATATTTAGTTGTTATTATTTAGAATTTTTTATTATTAAGTTATTATTGAACATAATGTTGTTAGAGAAAATAGTGATATTTAGTTGTTATTGTTTAGGGTTTATTGTTGTTAACTTATTATTGAATATAATGTCGTTAGATAAAATATTATAATGTTTTTTCAAATATATTAAATTTATCAATTTTAATAATTAATTATTATTATTTATTGTAGAATGGTTGAGGAGAGGTCTATAAATCTATGACCGTTGGACCCGTCCCTGTTAAAATTCTAAGACAAAAACGTAACAACATATATATGGAATGGACAACCTGATTGTGTATTAAAGATCAGGAAAGAACTCCGGGTTTGAAATGAAATACCAGAAGCAATTATTCCTCACTTACGATGGGCGGGTTTCTATGAGTTTGCAAAAGTTATGCATTTTCCTGTGTCTTCAGAGTTGATATCTGCATCGGTTGAGAGATGGAGGCCGGAGACACATACTTTTCATCTACCAATTGGGGAGTGCACCATTACTCTCCAGGATATTGCTATATTGGTTGGTCTAAACATTGATGGACCTGCTGTTGTAACCCAAATGAGTTACGTTACAATGATTGGCAGAGGTATGTCGAAGAATAACTCGGTAGACGACCACCTCGTAGCATGTTACACGAACAATGTTTGAGGTTGTCTTGGCTTCAAGATAATTTTGGAAACGTCGATGAACATCTGGGTAGTGAAGAGGCAATTGAAAGATTGATTCGTACTTACATTTTGAGGTTGATTGGTGGTTGTATATTTTCTGATCAATCCTCAAGTAGAGTGCCACTTAGATACTTATATTTGCTTGAGGATCTGTATAGATGTAGTCAATATGCATGGGGTGCAGCGGCATTGGGTATTTATACAGGTAGTTGTGCACCGCTACTAACTATGCACAGAAAGATATGTGTGGCTTGACTCTGTTGGTGCAATTGTGGGCTTGGGAGCGAATCCCACAAGTTGCTCCTCCCTGCCCAGATGCAAGGGAAACTGGTTCTCCTTATGCTGGTATATGGGTAAAGCCGGATGGTAACAAGCATAATTCCTATCAGCTGGACTATTACAGAGAAACCTTTGACGGTCTGAAGAAGAATAAGCTATGTAATTCTCCATATTAAGTTTAGTAAATGTTTGGTTCAATTTGCGTATAATGATTATTCATGGGTTTACTTTCAATACTTGTGAGTTTTTTGTAGTTTATTTGGCTACCTTATGTTGTGTCGGAGTTTGATGATCTTCCTGATATATGCAAGCGTGAGCAACATGCATAGAGATCGGTGGTGCCTTTGCTTTGTTTCCAAATTGCTGAGCGGCATCAACCTGATAACGTTCTCAGGAAATTTGGAATAGAGCAACATATTCCCCAAGAACCTTCTCAGGGTGAAGACTTACATGCAATTACTTTAAAGGGAAAGGTTGAAGAAAATTGGCCAAACATCTTAGAGCCCTTAGTGATACTGTGGAATAATAGAGAGGCACATGTATAGTCTAGTTAACTGTTGTTTGGTGAGATATCTACAAACCATCAGTATTTTACATGGTACAAGACCCACACTCGAAGATGGGTCACTAGACAAGGGGCTACAAGGGGAGCTTCTGTAAGGATTTTAACAAATGCATTTTTCTGTTCAATTATTAATGAATGCATTTTCTATAATTAATGTATGTATTTTTTATTTCAGTATGACAACCTAGAGGATATATAGTACCTTTCGTCCCTGGAGGGACACAACCCATCAGAGCCTCCTGCTTTTAGATTCGATTTTATTCGAAGGGAAATAGAAAACATACTCATGTCAATGAATGA
Organism: Clitoria ternatea; assembly: GCA_037962975.1. NCBI lineage: Eukaryota > Viridiplantae > Streptophyta > Magnoliopsida > Fabales > Fabaceae > Clitoria > Clitoria ternatea. The sequence goes on from CM075673.1 coordinate 152,728,965, forward strand.
GGAGGACATAATTGTGGAGGCTAGAGTGCGTGCACCTATGCCTACAGAGGAGAGACCATTTGTGGAGGTAAACGTAGATATGCCTGGTGTAACACCCTCGGTTAGATAAGACAAATCCTTCTGTAGGTTCATCCCATTTAACTGAGAGTGTTAACAGTTCTTAGAAAAAGTGAATTTTTTTTTTAAAATAAATACGTGGCAGATCAGCGGAAGTAATATTGTATATATCACATAGTCATTCATAAACTGTAAATAATTGTACTCTTAACAGAATGGGGCACGCAGGCACCCTTAAATATTATACAGTCATCCGGTGTCTAATTATAAATATTCTATCCTTAATGATTGTTCTCAATGGATTCAGCGTATTGCTGATCTTCACACTCGGGTTCTTGAGTTTCTAATTCCTCTGAAAAATGTTCAACAGTAAGGGTGAGTATAACCCAAGACCCTGAAGGTTACCCGGTGCGGACATAATCCAGTTAACAGATAATATCACATAATCATACAATTAACATGTTCAAAATTATAACAATCAAATATGTTGTCATGGAATGCATGAGTTGAATTTATTATGATTTATCTTTGGTTAAGTCTCATGATGCATGTGGGCCCAATAAATCATTTCTTCTTCTCATTCTTTGGAATATCTCCATTCCATTTTCTAGAGCGATCAGGGTCCGCCCAAGCTCCCATAGGGTACGAATGAACTCATTGGTTCTCATCATTGATTTATATATTTTTGGAGCTTGGATCCCTACGATCATAGTTACACTCCGTCATTTAGTCAAAGTACACTAGAATTGCATCGTCTCACCCGGCTATCAGGCGCGACTCTGATGCCATTGGGTTTCCGTTCCAGTTGTACTCCCAAGATCTTCATGGAGATCGAACGTGAATGTCCTCCAGCGTACCAGGTGTATGCTCTAGATAATTTTTCTCCTTCAAAAATATTTTCATGATGCAAAGTGCATTATTTAAGTTTTATCATTACTTTGATCCCTAGGTATCTATGTGATTCCAGCCTCGTAATATTCATGTTGTTAGGTCCACCATTTTTTAAGACGTTGTAAATTATTTTTATTATTTTATTTATTATTATTCAAGAAAATATATCAGTTATATCTTGGCTAAAATAATGTTTCGTTTAAAGAATAAGTAGTTTGTTCCTTATTTCATTATTCATAACTTAAACAATAATATTAGTTACAAGAATAATAATAATAATAATAATAATAAGGCATCGTCTGTTATAAAAAAAATGAAATAAAAGGAAAAATAAATAGAGAGAATAAGGCGGCAGGGCCGTCTATTATAATATAGATAAGCGGAAATAAAAAGAAAGATAAATGCAAAGAATAAGGTGGCAGAGCCAGCCAATATATTCAATAAAATAAATGACATAAATTAAATAAAAATAAAATGTTAAGAATAAAGCGGCAGAGCCGTCCATTATAATATAGATAGGCGGAAATAAAAAGAAAGATAAATGCAGAGAATAAGGCGGCAGAGCCAGCCAATATATTCAATAAAATAAATGACATAAATTAAATAAAAATAAAATGTTAAGAATAAGGCGGCAGAGCCGTCCATTATAATATAGATATGCGGAAATAAAAGGAAAGATAAATGCAAAGAATAAGGCGGCAAAGCCAGCCAATATATTCAATAAAATAAATAACATAAATTAAATAAAAATAAAATGTTAATAATAAGGCGGCAGAGCCGTCCATTATAATATAGATAAGCGGAAATAAAAAGAAAGATAAATGCAGAGAATAAGGCGGCAGAGCCGTCCATTAAGCTTAATAGTAAATAATAATAATAATAATAATAATAATAACAATAAATATAATAATAATAATAATAATAATAATAATAATAATAATAATCATATTCATAATCATAATTATAATCTTAATCATAATAATAGTAACAATGATATAAATGGTGATCATCCATCCTTATTTCCTTGTTTATCTTATCTTTCAAAACTTCCTTACTGGAATCCACATAGGCACCCATGGTTCTTAATATTTTCACAATCCAATACAGATCATATATTTTCACAATTTAACACCGATCATATCATTCAATCATCATGATTAATAATAATTAACACAGACAATTAATCATATACATAAAATATATATAACAAATATATAACAATTAAGGCATTTAATTCACAACAAAACCGAATCTGTCCTGGAAAGGTGAGGACCCAAGGTACCTTAACCCTTTCCTTTCACTCAGATTTCCCCAGAATACCCGAGAATATACCCCCCTTACCTCAGATGTCGTATTTTTTTGATACTAGATGAGAGGGAGAGAATCCAACTTTCAAACCGTAGCTCCAATCGATGATCTGTCTCCGTAGTTAGACTTTACGTGATTTTGGTGAAGAACAGAGGTGGTTTAGTGTCAATAGAGGAGAGAGAGGGAGAGAGAGAGAGAGAGAAGGGCTGCATGAAGTGGGAGAGAAAGAGTGGTGCAGCTTTTGAAGAGGGGTGATGCCATATTTATAGAAAAATCTGGCCACCGGGTCTAAATTTAATTGGTACCGGTTTTGAATAGTTAATTTTAAAAGAAAATAAAAAGTTACTTATAGTTGCGGTTAAAATCTGAAAAAGTTTCCAACATGAAAGTTGTAGATCGGCTCTTTCTCTTCGAAACGATATATGGTATGCAAAAATCTGACACCCGGAGCAAAAGTTACGCCAAAAACAGAGAAAAATGGGAGTTGGTGTAATAGTTCTTTTTTGAAAGATAATTCTGCCGCGCAAAATCTGTTGGGAATTAGCCTTTCATTTCTTCACGAAAGTTGTAGGATTTTTCGATACGAAACCATGAAAAAAAGAACGAAGTCATTTCGACATCGTATGAGAGAGATATTCGCATTTTTCTATAGGAGTTACTATTCCTGCGAAAATCACTATTTCTCTAAAAATTTTCGCTTTTCGGGGATGATCGAGCAAGAACTAGCTTTCAGGTTCTTCACGAGAATTGTAGAGGGATTTAATACGAGAACAGAAAAATTACAACGAACTGATTCTGAGCTCGTATGATTTTTCTAAGAATTTAACAAGATTAAATAACGTTTTTTTCAAGTTTGGTAATGATAGATCACGAAATAGAGTTTGAGGCTAGAAATAGAGTTTGTCAGGTTTTTCATAACAACGAAACCGAGATTAAAATTTCTTAATTTCGACCTCATATGAAAAAGTTATGCCCAAAACAGGAAAGATATTTTAGTTGAATTCAGAGGTTCCTATTTAACTAGATAAGTTTTTCCAAGAAACGAGGTTGATGAGGTCTGAATTAAAGTTTTGGCTCTTCAGGAAAAGTGTTTGATTTGTCAAAACAGTTCATTAGGGACTGTCTATACTGAAATCGGAAATCCCCAAAGTGTAGAAATAGACAATTGTGGATCTCTTTTCGGTATAAATTGAATTTCTAGGAATTGACTTGATGAATGATGGTACAAGTCTAATTAGTTTACTAAATTAGTGTTAGATATAGGATTAGATCATCAATTCTTGACTATATGTAGAGTCCCTTATTTACTTATTATCACTTATAAAACTTCCATACTTCAAAAATTACAAGAGTAAAACTGTTTCTAAAAACAGGGATGTTACATTCTCCTCCCCTTTTAGGAATTTCGTCCCGAAATTCAAAGTTAAAACAATTGAGGGTACAATTCTCTCATTTTCTCCTCAATTTCCCAAGTAGCATCCCCATCATCTGTCTGACTCCAAACTACCTTGACCAAAGGGATTTCCTTGCCTCTTAACTGTTTGAGACGTCGATCAACAATCTTCACTGGCGACACTTCATAAGTGAGATTTTCCTTTAGAATAAACTGATCTGGTCTCAGGACATGATCAGGGCTTGGCACATATTTGCGGAGCTGGGAGACATGAAAGACATTGTGAAGGTTTGTTAGCTCGGGTGGCAGAGCAATACGGTAGGCATGAGTTCCTATCTTTTGCAGAATCTGATAGGGTCCTACGTATCTGGGGCTTAACTTCTTGGCCTTCAAAGCTCTTCCTACTCCAGTGGTAGGGGTAACTTTAAGAAAAACATGATCTCCCTCCTCAAACTCCAATGGCTTCCGACGTTTGTCGTAGTAACTCTTTTGTCTATCTTGCGAAGCCTTCATTGCCATTTGAATCCTCTGAACTTGTTCTGTTGTCTTTTGAACAATCTCTGGTCCAATTATTGTTTTCTCACCAGTTTCATACCAACATAAAGGTGTACGGCATTTTCTTCCATACAAAGCCTCATAAGGGGCCATTCCGATGCTAGCATGATAGCTGTTGTTGTAAGTGAACTCAATAAGTGGGAGATATTCTTGCCAACTTCCCCCATGTTCTAAGACACAAAGACGTAACAAATCTTCAAGAGTTTTGATCGTCCTTTCTGATTGTCCGTCTGTCTGTGGGTGATATGCGGAACTTAACTTCAGACGAGTTCCCAGAGCTTGTTGCAGGCTCTTCCAAAATTGTGATGTGAAACGAGGATCTCGGTCAGACACAATTGCAGTGGGTGTTCCATGTAATCGTACGATTTCCTTGATATAGATCTGAGTGAGTTTCTCTAGGGAATACTTCATATTGACAGGAATGAAGTGAGCGGTCTTTGTTAATCGATCCACGATTACCCAAATGGCATCATATCCAGCTGATGTTCTGGGAAATCCAGTCACGAAGTCCATAGCAATCTCATCCCATTTCCATTCTGGAATATCCAAAGGACGAAGAGTTCCACTTGGTCGTTGTTGTTCTGCCTTTACCTTCTGACACATCAGACAAGCTGTCACATGCTCAGCGATATCCTTTTTCATTCCTTGCCACCAGAATAATTTCTTCAAGTCCTGATACATTTTGGTCGATCCTGGGTGGATACTATATTTACTTTTGTGTGTTTCATCCAGGATGGATCTTTTAAGATCTATGTTGACTGGAATACAGAGTCTCTGTTGATACCTGATCACCCCATGTTCATCTTTGCTAAATTTTGAGCCTTCTTCTCTTGTCTTTTCTGCTAAGCCTTGTAGTTCCTGGTCATTAGCTTGAGCTTCTTTGACTTGTTCCAGGAAATCATTGGAAATTCTTAACATTCCAACCATAAGGCTTCCCCTTTTAGGTGTTACTGCCAGATTCAAATCGCGAAACTGTTCAATCAATTCCAACTCCTTTGTCATCATATATGATAGGCGTAAAGCCTTTCTGCTGAGTGCATCAGCCACAACATTTGCCTTCCCAGGATGATATCGGAGCTCAAAATCATAATCTTTGATAAATTTCATCCATCTACGTTGTCGCATATTTAACTCCTTCTGGTCGAATAGATACTTCAAGCTTTTGTGATCACTGAAGACTTCAAAGTATGTACCATACAAGTAGTGTCTCCAGATTTTCAAGGCAAACACAACTGCAGCTAATTCCAAGTCATGTGTGGGATAATTAACTTCATGCGTTCTTAGCTGTCTTGAAGCATAAGCAACAACCTTTCTTTCTTGCATTAGGACACATCCTAGTCCTTGTCTTGACGCATCACAATACACTTCATATGGCTTGGCAGGATCTGGCAAAATTAAGACAAGTGCACTAGTGAGTCGTTGGCGTAACTCCGTAAAACTGCTTTCGCATCTGTCAGTCCATTCGAATGGTTGATCTTTACGAGTCAGCTTAGTTAAAGGTGCTGCAATTCGAGATAAATTCTCGATGAATCGACGATAATATCCAGCCAGTCCAAGGAAATTGCGGATTTCCGTCACATTCTTGGGTTGTTCCCAATTTAGTATAGCTTCTACCTTTGTAGGATCCACAGCAATTCCTTCCTTAGAGATGACATGTCCTAAGAATTTCACTTCTGTCAACCAGAATTCACATTTTGAAAACTTAGCGTACAATTGCCTTGCACGCAAAGTGTTTAGAACAATTCGAAGATGCTCCTCGTGTTCCTCATGACTCTTGGAGTAGACGAGAATATCGTCAATGAATACAACCACGAATTTGTCCAAGTACTCATGGAAGATTCGATTCATGTATCCCATAAATACTGCAGGTGCATTTGTAACTCCAAAGGGCATAACAAGATACTCATAGTGCCCATATCGTGTTCTGAATGCCGTTTTGGGTACATCGTCTTTCTTTACCCTGATTTGATGATAGCCTGATCGCAGATCAATCTTTGAGAAGATAGTGGCTCCTCGTAATTGGTCCATTAAATCATCAATTCTTGGGAGAGGGTATCGGTTCTTGATCGTAGCTTTATTCAACTGACGATAGTCAACACATAACCGCATACTACCATCCTTCTTTTTGACTAGAAGAACTGGTGCTCCCCAAGGTGAGACACTGGGTCTGATCATTCCTTTTTCTAAAAGTTCTTCTATTTGCTCCTTAAGTTCACTGAGTTCCTTGGGTGACATTCGGTAAGGAGCAATAGAGATCGGTCCCGCGCCCGGTATAATATCAATGCTGAAATCGACTTCTCGCTCTGGAGGTAGCTCTCGTATGTCTTCAGGGAATACTTCTGGAAATTCTTGAACAACAGGAATCTGTTCAAGTTGAGAAGTGGCCTTACTTTCAGTTTCAGTAAGGATCATGTATAGTTGGACTTCTTTTGAGATTACCTTTTCTGAGTTAACAAGGCAAGAATCTGTGACTTGATCATATTCAGATGTAGTAGACCCGTGAGAGATGGATCTATTATGACAGTCAATAAGAATATGGTTGGCAGCAAGCCAATTCATCCCTAGAACAATGTCTAGATCAATCAAAGGTAAACATATCAGATCTACCTGATAAGCTTTCCTTTCGATGTTAAGAGGACATTCTAGACATATGCGAGTAGAACAAATGGGCTTATTGGCGGCAGTTGTGACAATCATTTGATAGGGCAAAGAGGTTGTAGGAAGCTTTAAATGTTTTACACAATTCTCAGATATGAAAGAATGAGTGGCTCCTGAATCATATAATACATTCAATAGAGTGCTTCCTATAAAACATGTACCTTGCACAAGGTCGTTCCCTTGTGATATTTCCGCACCATTCATAGTAAAAACTCTGGCATTTCCTCCCTGTCTTCCTGTCGAGCCATTCCCAGGCCTTCTAGGATTATTGTTCTGATTGGAATTATTGCCGCGGTGAACATTCTGCATCCTTGGGGCATTGTTTGTAGAGGTGTTTGTAGCAAATCCTCCACTTCCTTGACCCGTAGGTCGTACTGCCTGCTTTTGAGTCACTTGTTGTTGGTTGTTATTATTTCTGTACCAACAGTCAGCATCACGATGTCCAATCCGTCCATAAATTGTGCAGTTTCTACTGCTTTGGGTCTCCTGACCTCTAGGAGGAATTCGGTTGGCTGAGTTGAAAGGTCGGAAATATGGCCGATCTGTTCGAAAATCCCTCCTTTGTTGTCGATCTGGCATACGTCGTTCTGGCCCATGATTAGACGTTCCAGGTCGTCGAAGATTAGAGGTGTTCTCAAATATGCGGCATCTGTCAACCAAAGTAGTGAATTGTGTAATTTGTTGGCAACATATGGTTTGACGAATCTCTTGCCGTAATCCAGCTTCAAACTTCGCGCACCTTGACGCTTCTCCCATGTGGGTGTAGTAGGGACAACATTTTGCCAATTCGTCAAATTTAGCAGCGTACTCCCCAACAGTCATATTACCTTGTTTCAGATTGAAGAATTCCTGCTCCTTCTGTCTCCTTATGTCTTCAGGGAAATATTTGGCAAGGAACTCTGTCCTGAATCGTCCCCAAGTAATGATATGCCCATCAGTAGCTAGTCTGATTCTAGCATGAGTCCACCAGTGTTCTGCTTCTCCAACCAGCATGAAGACAGCAAAGGTTACACAATCCTCATCAGAACATCGCATAGCGGCAAAAATCTTTTCAAGGTGTTCAATCCATAGTTGTGCTCCTTCTGGATTGAAGCCTCCTTCGAACTGCGTAGGATTATTCCTTTGAAAATCAGCTAATCCCTGTCTGGCAGAAGCATGAGGTAACTCTTGTCGTTCTATTACCTCCACAATTCTGGTAAGAAGATTCTCCATCACATGATTGTTATTTTGGCGTGCCATGAGGAATTTGCTGAAAGAATATCAACAAATAGATTCAGGGTATGCGTTATGTGGAGCATTCCACATAGGATATTTAGTCTTAGGAGTGTTATAGACTGTTCGATATTTCTATCAGAGTACGTGGAAACCTAATGGTCCACTCCACAAGCTTAATGAATCGACTATGCTCTGATACCACCAATGTAACACCCTCGGTTAGATAAGACAAATCCTTCTGTAGGTTCATCCCATTTAACTGAGAGTGTTAACAGTTCTTAGAAAAAGTGAATTTTTTTTTTTAAAATAAATACGTGGCAGATCAGCGGAAGTAATATTGTATATATCACATAGTCATTCATAAACTGTAAATAATTGTACTCTTAACAGAATGGGGCACGCAGGCACCCTTAAATATTATACAGTCATCCGGTGTCTAATTATAAATATTCTATCCTTAATGATTGTTCTCAATGGATTCAGCGTATTGCTGATCTTCACACTCGGGTTCTTGAGTTTCTAATTCCTCTGAAAAATGTTCAACAGTAAGGGTGAGTATAACCCAAGACCCTGAAGGTTACCCGGTGCGGACATAATCCAGTTAACAGATAATATCACATAATCATACAATTAACATGTTCAAAATTATAACAATCAAATATGTTGTCATGGAATGCATGAGTTGAATTTATTATGATTTATCTTTGGTTAAGTCTCATGATGCATGTGGGCCCAATAAATCATTTCTTCTTCTCATTCTTTGGAATATCTCCATTCCATTTTCTAGAGCGATCAGGGTCCGCCCAAGCTCCCATAGGGTACGAATGAACTCATTGGTTCTCATCATTGATTTATATATTTTTGGAGCTTGGATCCCTACGATCATAGTTACACTCCGTCATTTAGTCAAAGTACACTAGAATTGCATCGTCTCACCCGGCTATCAGGCGCGACTCTGATGCCATTGGGTTTCCGTTCCAGTTGTACTCCCAAGATCTTCATGGAGATCGAACGTGAATGTCCTCCAGCGTACCAGGTGTATGCTCTAGATAATTTTTCTCCTTCAAAAATATTTTCATGATGCAAAGTGCATTATTTAAGTTTTATCATTACTTTGATCCCTAGGTATCTATGTGATTCCAGCCTCGTAATATTCATGTTGTTAGGTCCACCATTTTTTAAGACGTTGTAAATTATTTTTATTATTTTATTTATTATTATTCAAGAAAATATATCAGTTATATCTTGGCTAAAATAATGTTTCGTTTAAAGAATAAGTAGTTTGTTCCTTATTTCATTATTCATAACTTAAACAATAATATTAGTTACAAGAATAATAATAATAATAATAATAATAAGGCATCGTCTGTTATAAAAAAAATGAAATAAAAGGAAAAATAAATAGAGAGAATAAGGCGGCAGGGCCGTCTATTATAATATAGATAAGCGGAAATAAAAAGAAAGATAAATGCAAAGAATAAGGTGGCAGAGCCAGCCAATATATTCAATAAAATAAATGACATAAATTAAATAAAAATAAAATGTTAAGAATAAAGCGGCAGAGCCGTCCATTATAATATAGATAGGCGGAAATAAAAGGAAAGATAAATGCAGAGAATAAGGCGGCAGAGCCAGCCAATATATTCAATAAAATAAATGACATAAATTAAATAAAAATAAAATGTTAAGAATAAGGCGGCAGAGCCGTCCATTATAATATAGATATGCGGAAATAAAAGGAAAGATAAATGCAAAGAATAAGGCGGCAAAGCCAGCCAATATATTCAATAAAATAAATAACATAAATTAAATAAAAATAAAATGTTAATAATAAGGCGGCAGAGCCGTCCATTATAATATAGATAAGCGGAAATAAAAAGAAAGATAAATGCAGAGAATAAGGCGGCAGAGCCGTCCATTAAGCTTAATAGTAAATAATAATAATAATAATAATAATAATAACAATAAATATAATAATAATAATAATAATAATAATAATAATAATAATCATATTCATAATCATAATTATAATCTTAATCATAATAATAGTAACAATGATATAAATGGTGATCATCCATCCTTATTTCCTTGTTTATCTTATCTTTCAAAACTTCCTTACTGGAATCCACATAGGCACCCATGGTTCTTAATATTTTCACAATCCAATACAGATCATATATTTTCACAATTTAACACCGATCATATCATTCAATCATCATGATTAATAATAATTAACACAGACAATTAATCATATACATAAAATATATATAACAAATATATAACAATTAAGGCATTTAATTCACAACAAAACCGAATCTGTCCTGGAAAGGTGAGGACCCAAGGTACCTTAACCCTTTCCTTTCACTCAGATTTCCCCAGAATACCCGAGAATATACCCCCCTTACCTCAGATGTCGTATTTTTTTGATACTAGATGAGAGGGAGAGAATCCAACTTTCAAACCGTAGCTCCAATCGATGATTTGTCTCCGTAGTTAGACTTTACGTGATTTTGGTGAAGAACAGAGGTGGTTTAGTGTCAATAGAGGAGAGAGAGGGAGAGAGAGAGAGAGAGAAGGGCTGCATGAAGTGGGAGAGAAAGAGTGGTGCAGCTTTTGAAGAGGGGTGATGCCATATTTATAGAAAAATCTGGCCACCGGGTCTAAATTTAATTGGTACCGGTTTTGAATAGTTAATTTTAAAAGAAAATAAAAAGTTACTTATAGTTGCGGTTAAAATCTGAAAAAGTTTCCAACATGAAAGTTGTAGATCGGCTCTTTCTCTTCGAAACGATATATGGTATGCAAAAATCTGACACCCGGAGCAAAAGTTACGCCAAAAACAGAGAAAAATGGGAGTTGGTGTAATAGTTCTTTTTTGAAAGATAATTCTGCCGCGCAAAATCTGTTGGGAATTAGCCTTTCATTTCTTCACGAAAGTTGTAGGATTTTTCGATACGAAACCATGAAAAAAAGAACGAAGTCATTTCGACATCGTATGAGAGAGATATTCGCATTTTTCTATAGGAGTTACTATTCCCGCGAAAATCACTATTTCTCTAAAAATTTTCGCTTTTCGGGGATGATCGAGCAAGAACTAGCTTTCAGGTTCTTCACGAGAATTGTAGAGGGATTTAATACGAGAACAGAAAAATTACAACGAACTGATTCTGAGCTCGTATGATTTTTCTAAGAATTTAACAAGATTAAATAACGTTTTTTTCAAGTTTGGTAATGATAGATCACGAAATAGAGTTTGAGGCTAGAAATAGAGTTTGTCAGGTTTTTCATAACAACGAAACCGAGATTAAAATTTCTTAATTTCGACCTCATATGAAAAAGTTATGCCCAAAACAGGAAAGATATTTTAGTTGAATTCAGAGGTTCCTATTTAACTAGATAAGTTTTTCCAAGAAACGAGGTTGATGAGGTCTGAATTAAAGTTTTGGCTCTTCAGGAAAAGTGTTTGATTTGTCAAAACAGTTCATTAGGGACTGTCTATACTGAAATCGGAAATCCCCAAAGTGTAGAAATAGACAATTGTGGATCTCTTTTCGGTATAAATTGAATTTCTAGGAATTGACTTGATGAATGATGGTACAAGTCTAATTAGTTTACTAAATTAGTGTTAGATATAGGATTAGATCATCAATTCTTGACTATATGTAGAGTCCCTTATTTACTTATTATCACTTATAAAACTTCCATACTTCAAAAATTACAAGAGTAAAACTGTTTCTAAAAACAGGGATGTTACACCTGGGAATCGGGTGGAACGCGAATGAATACTTCGTCGGAGATTACGATAGCCAGATGAACAGTATGTTATAGCATCCTTACCTCCTCGAAAACCAGGACAGTACTTTGTTCCTTCACGGCAGCCTCCACCATCACCCTGGACGACGTACTATTATCCTTCACAATCGACACAACAGCCCATGAACACAAATGAAAACATAAACCCACTGTTTGAGGTGCCACCCTTCTTCACAAATTTTAGGGGAGGTTTCCAATCTGGTCAGCCATCATCGTCCCATTACATACCGGAATCACCGGAACCGACACCATCCCCCTATGTTCAAAATTTGATGACTCCAGTAGCACCTCAACATGACAACTGGGGTCTTGATATAGGTAGTTCATCCGACTTTATACCTCAGATGTTTGACCTAAACACAACTGTGTCTGAAACTGGGCAGGCTCATCAACAAGTTGAAGACCCCGTCGATGAATCTCAAATTGAAGATCAGGTTGACAATGTTCGTAGTTTACCTCTAGGTTCAATGGAGGAGTACCCAGGCCTTGTTTTCTGTCCCCCGATGCTCACCCCCGTCGACGTTAATGTTTTATAGTTGATGTTATGTATGATTAGTATTAATGAACTTTATTTTTATATGACATGTTTATGACTATGTTTACTATCGTTATTGATATATTGCACGTAAATAAAATAGTAATTGACGGTATAAATGAACTTGTAAAATTATAGATAAATCGCATGGACAGTAAACTAGAAGAATATAATAATGGTCACGGGTTACAGTTACTAAATGCACTTGAATTGTTGTTGGACAGTTAGACCTATTGTGGCCTGGTTGTCGACACAATCCACATTTTGGCCAGGTTTGAGAACCAACCCAATCCATCTCATTTCTAATTCTTGTTGACTTGGGTCGCCCCTTGCCACGTAACATGTCTTTATCTGCAAGAATGATATGAGCGTCATTAGTCTTGGGGAGCGATTGATCATCTCTAATTGGATACCACTGGCCTGAATACACCTTCATGATGTTATGCAATGAGTATGCATTGTCTATAAATTGAAAATAATTCACATTAACAGCGTTGTAGGCAGCAATGACATGCATATATAGGTACTTGTATGCTTGGAATCGGCCACACTCACACCATCGTTCCTTTAGATTGAGAATCCATACAAAGCCACCTTTTTGGGTAATTGGATTCATCCTATCCTCAACCTTGAACCTGGTGGACTCCGCATCATACCTTCACACATCAATGGAAGATGTTTGTGCTTGATACAATGCGAGTTTTTCAAGCACTTTAGTTGAGTATACTTGACCCGTTGCCATTTCAGCCATCACATGTCCAAGACGATCAACGAAGTAATACACTAAATGAGTGTAGGTGCACTTAGCCAATATTGTTATAGGTTCTTGCCCCTTTCAAGACCTTGTTGACAACTTCTGATAGGTTAGTTGTCATGTGCCTGAACCTATGACCATCCTCATCATACGCCAATGACCATTTGATTTTGGGATATTATCAATCCATGTTGTAATTTTTGGACTCAATGAACAAAATTTTTCCAAATTCCGGTCAAAGGAATATTTATTTGGATTGTACCCTAAACAGATAACAACATTAATGTTAGCAAACAACATATGATGTAGTCTCAACTAAAGTGCATAAATACATTTAAATTTATAATGTCATACGTAACTTCAGCAGACTTTTCTCTTGCTCTTGGTTCTTGAATTTCAATTTAAAGTTGCTAGCAACATGTCGAATGCAATACCTATGATAAATCATAGGTGGTGTCCATCCGCAATTTGGGTCATGCATTGCACCCAAAATGCTTCTATGGCGATCAGAAATTATACTTATTCCACTCTTCAGGGTAACATACCTCCTCAACAACTTTAAAAACAACCCCAATCTTTCAACGTTTCTCCCTCGACAATTGCAAACGCCAAGGGGAGAACAGAGATGTTACACCCCTTATATACATGAGATATATATATATATATATAAAAACTTTTAGAAAGATATACATATTTATCACTCTTTATCTCACGTATACAAGGACGTATATACATATGATTTCCTTTGAATATTGAAAGTAAAAAAAATCATTGTCTTTCAATATTTGTCCATAATGATAAAACAATTTATAGAAATCATAAGTGATAAATCATTAGAGTATTATATCGAAATAAGAAAGTTTATCAAAGTTTAACCTTTACCTTGTTACAATTATCTAACTTGATATTATAATAAGGCAAGGTAAAACTAAATTATACCTCTACTACAAATGTGACCAATCATTTCTTAGTCCTTGAACCATCGAGTTTTGGAATCCTACTCTTGTCATATCTCTTCACCTATCTGATTAAGGATGAGACCACTTTACCCTTTTGTAATTACATATCCTTCCATCTTGAACTGTTAGCTATATATCATATAACATATATTTTGGACACAAAATTCAAACAAGAAGGAGTGAGAAACAGAATATAATACTTTACAGATAAGACATAAGTATAAGGGTTTTCATAACTAATAAATTAATATCATTCAAAATCTTGTACACAATTAATTATAAATATAGGGTTCTCACACATATAGCAATCATACTTTCATTTACAACCATCCATACAGAATATCACAATCACATGTATGACATGTAATGCTTTTAATACTACCTCATTCAGTTTATGCATGTGGGCCCTTAAAGTTTTAATTTGCACTAGGTCAACCAGGAGTTTACACTGTTTCATAATTCCGGATAATAACATAAATGCCTTTGTAGCATATGAACAGCTCAACTGGCGTGGAAACACTTAGAGACTAGTCAGACTGAGAAGGTTTTTATTGTGAAAGTACCCGACACTAGGGAGCGACCCCGGGTCACCTGAAGCACCCTTTCACACCCTCTCATCCCAAGGCTCGCAATTAAGCCTCCTCTAATGTATCATCGGTTTCTATAATCCGTCCCCAAGCAATATCACATCTCATTTCTCTTTAATGATTGATGATGCATGAACTACTCACATATTTAGTTGGTTAAGACTTTTAGAAACTCAATTATTAAATATCATAAAGGTTCACAAAATCATCTCAATAAACTGTACATTTCCATAAGTTCTTCTTTGAACTTCTGTTATACAGAAATAAATTTAGTATAATCTTCAAATTCATATCTCACCAAAATTGAGTTTCCAAGCCTTAAATATCTCAAAACTTTCTCTTAAAAAAACTTCACATATTTACATAATTTTTCCCAATTTGAATCTTAACTAGATTAAGTTTAGAAATCTCGACTATAACAAAATATCCTTTAGTTATTTCATTAGGGAAAACCAATTTAAATTTCTGATTTCTAAAAGAAAATATATTTTTTTAAAATCATTAACTAAGAATACTTAAAACTATAAAAATTTTCTTTAATTCAAGAATTAATTATCTCAACCTTTGATTTTCATAAAATAGCTTCTTTCTAATACTAGATTTTATTCTAGAGATTAAAAATAAAGTTAATGAAAATTATTTCTAAGAAAAAAAACTAAAATAATGATAAAATACTTTCTCTTAGAATAAAAATTTAAAGAGTAAGGTAAGAAAATTCTTACTGAGTTTTAACTTTCCGTCATGCTTGCTATATGCTCAAACTTCATATCACATGGTCATCAATCATTCATCAACCACAATCAAGTATTGTAATGTCATCAATCACAATCAAATATCATCAATCATAATTACATATCATTAATCACAGTCTAATATTATAAATCACAATATCATTAATCAAAATCAAATATAGTTAAGTATAATCAAGTCAAATCAACCAAATATCGCTCCAAAATATAATTCAAATTTTAATGGTTATTTAAATTAGTAGAGTTGATTTTGAGTCCTTATAGTCCATTCCTCGCACAGGTCTATATAAGTCCATATATATAATCTAGTGTTCGCATAAGTATAGTTCAGTCTATACAGGTCATAATAGTCCAAGTCCTTGCATAGGTTTAGTCCAGTTCGTATAGGTTATCCAAGTCTTTGCATAGGTATTTCAGATCAAGTTACACAAGATACACAATTTAAAATTTATATAAATTTTAAGTTAAATAGTTATTATTTTAAAATATTATTATTATTATTAAATTTAAAAGGAGCAGGGGAATTCTCCCATTATTCTTATATCTTTTCATATTATATTCCTATCTCACCCCCCCTTACCTTGAATTGCTACCAAAAGTGAGTTCACTTTGCACCTCCGAGTTTTAGAAATATTAATACCAACTTATCTCAGTATAGACATAAAATAAAAATAAAGATTACTACGTAAAACAAAAATGATAAATTTTGAATAGTGAATAGTGAATATTAAATCATGCATAGTAACAGTAAATAGTAAAACATGAATAGTTATGATAAATAGTAAATCATAAATAGTAACAGTAAATAGTAAATAGTAAATAGTAACGGTGAATAGTAAAACGTGAATAGTAAAGGTAAATAGTAATAGTAAATAGTAATTTACTATTTGAATATTAATTTACTATTGAAATAGTATTTTACTATTCAGAATAGTAACTTAAAATAATATTATTTCCAGTATAATAATAGATTTCTAAAAACCATATGAAAATAACCCTAAAAAATATAAAAGAGATGTATTCTTACCTTAGGATTTTAACAGAACCTTCTTCCAAAAAAATTTATTTCTCTCTCTTACTTCCACCACTATCTCACTAACACTATTATATTAAGAAAACTTAATCAGAAATTATGAATTCTAAAGAAGAATTCTTTCGGTATTTATAGGAAGGAGAATTACTATGCATTCTATTATTTTAATATAAAAGTACTGTGCATTTTTTGAAATTTAAATCCTGGTTACTGTGCATCTTTTGAAATTTTCGTACATACACAGTGTTTTGCATAGTAAATGTCGGCTGAATTATTAAGCCAAATAGTAACCTTTCACTCGGTATATTTTAATATTCAAAATTAGTCCTTTTTGAAATTTAGTGATATTATATCAGTTCTCACTAATTTTATGATAAGTAATATAGAGTTTAAATTTTAAAAATCTAAAATTTTCTGTTAATAAAAATTTATTGATATGTTTTCGATTTTTTTACGATTGGTAAAAATCAAGATTTTACTCAAACTGATAATTTTTAGATAAGTCTACTTGAAATGGATTTTAGAAAATTTTCTTATAATTTAACTTCACTTTCTTATAAATATTTTTAATTTAAGTCACTTTATATGAATTTAAAATTATTTAAAAAATATTATTTAATTAAAATATTTCCAAAATTCCAAAAAATTCCAAAAAATCATAAATAATATATAGATTAAAAAGTTCTAAAGAACCACAATCTAATTCCTTTAAAATTTTATTTTAAAATTCTAATAAGAGTTAAATCATAAATATGTAAAAACATAAAATAAAAACATAAAATAAAAGTTGTGAATAATAAATATATTTAAAATTCTTAATATAATTTCATTAATCAATGAATACTAATTAGGTCATTTTAAAATTCTCATTTAAAATACATAAATATTTTTTATTTTATTATTATTATTTTATTTTATTTTAAAATAACAAATAATTAAATATAAATACCAAAATTTCATAAAAAATGATAATAATAAACTAACTAATAGTAAGTATTTCTCATTATAAATATATTTATCTATTTTCTATTTGAGTAGAAAATGGGATGTTACAAGAGATGTTGCCATCTTGGGTTGTGGCAATGAAAAGAGTACCCTTGTATTTTGCTATACAAATGGGTGTCATCTACTTCGATCACAGTCTTGCAAAAGTTAAAACCATCAATATAAGCCTTGTATGTCAAAAAAATGACGAAATTTACGAAACCTTTGGTTAACCTCACCCTCTACAACAAATGGATGGGTTTGCAAAACGTATGTCGAGCCTTCAACAACCTGGGTCATACGGCTTAGCCAACAGGGTAGTAAAACATATGACCTCTCCAATCGCCAAAGACTTTAACAAAGGCTTTTTGTTTTGCTCTCCATTCCTTTTTGGTAAGAAACAACAAAGCCAAATTTCGCTTTAACTCTTTCTTGAATTAAAGCAATTGACACTGATGGTTCCTTCTTCACCATCCCTATATATATAAAAATTATTAAATTAAAAAAATAAAAAATAATATAAAGTAATATCAAAAATTAATCACATTACCTATTATGACAGTGCATGGTCTTGTGAGAGGGTTACGTTAACGCAGGTATATGGGCCACTATATTGATTAATAACCCACTTCTGTGACTTTTTTGAAAGAATTACACGCATTCGCCAACCACAACCAGTAATTTGATTAGGACACTTCAAAACGAATTTATTCGGCTTTGGCTCCACAACTATATACGATTGATGCATTTTCATTGTATATTGTTTTAGTGCATTTTGCACTTCACTTTTGCTTTCAAATTCTAACCCCACCGACAACTCATCCCAACATTCCAATAACTATAGTCATCAAAATCCATTTCTTCAGCTTGATGCTCCAAATTTAGATTTTGATAATGTGGTGTCACGTTTCAAAACATCATCTCAACAGTACCTACATTAATTAAAATAAACCCGTGTAAACAAAATTTAATTTTAAATTAAATATATTAACTTTCAAAATAATTTACCAGAGGGCTAACAAGCGATTGGATTAGACGATCCACTAACACCTATTACAGCTCCCCAACCTGCATCATCCTAGTGTTTGGATCTGCCATTAATAATTCGTCATCCTCGCATGAATCACTACTATCAACCTCAGATGGTAAATTATAATTAGAATCCCCATCTGACATATAATTCATATTGAATATTTTGTACGAAAAAAATACTTGAAAGTAATGAATTGGAAGAAAAAAATTACAAAAGGTTAAATGAATTGCAAGAAATGTGAGAAAGTACTATGGATTGGAGCGAGTATTGACTTTGGGGGAGGATATATATATATATATATATATATATATATATATATATATAGGTGTTGTGGTGCATGTGGTAGGTACACCACATAATTGGTGTCGTATGTGGTTGGTGCACCAAAGGATGGTGTGTCGTACTTGGGCTGTGCACCACACGACTGGGTGCCGTATCTCCTGGATGTACCACACCTAAGTCGTACGTGCATGAGACGGCATGCACATGTGGCGGCTTCCAGCTAAGTTATCCCCCTCAAATGCGACACAAAATTAAGCCTCAGACATGTAATTTCAACAAAACAGCCCAAGATTCGAAATATAAATTTCCAAGGGCACCATTAATAAAAAAAAAGCCAACCAAGAAGCACTATAAAGCAAGAATAAAGTGTGTCAAGTTATGAGAGATGGGTTCGGCAGTGTTGACTTCAGGTTGAAAGTGAAGCTAACATTATATGTATTAAAATATTTTATCTAGTTAGCTGAAATTAATGTTGGTTTTTAATAACTTATTAGTATTTTCAAAAATGTTATTTTAAAGTACTACTTGAAATTTATTTTTATTTAATAATCTCTTCATAATTTTAATAATTTTTACCACTAGTTTTTATTTTATTTTTAAAAACTAAAATCTTTATTTTGTTTTTAAAATAGTAAAACCTCGTAGAATATTATATTATATTATTATTTTCTTTTTAATATTAATTAAAATATCTAAAAAATTAAAAGTTGTGTAAGAAAAAATATTACAAATTATATTAAAATAATTAAGCATGTCCTTTTTATATTATTTTATATTTATTAACTATTATAACAATTGATTTTATCAGATACTTCTAATTCAACCAGCTAGTTTATTCGGTTTCAACTTTTAACTTTCAACAACATTTCAACTTTTAACTAATGAAAAATAAATGTTTAGTACTTATTGAATATTAAATGGTTCGTAAAATATGTAGAGACAATTTAATATAAAATTATTTCACTAAGTCTAAAATAGGTCCTCAATGTATAACAAATCAACCATGTCAAATTAAAGTAAAATTATATGTTTATGTCTCTCAGAGTTTCTCATACTCTTTGATTTTATTAATCTTTATTTGTGGTACACTCCTTCCTTCCATGACTTATCACTCATATTCTCATTTATTTCTTGAGTGTGACATTAATATCCTTCTTTAAACCATTTACTAAAAAACTATATCCTTCCCTGAATTAAAAATCAAGGCTATCTCCTTTTATTATATCAACATCTCAAATTTGCATCAACCCTCAACATTGAGGCCATTTGTAACATCCCAAAATTTATAAAATAAATTATTAATGTGAAAATGATGAATTATTTGATGCCCAAATTTAATTAAATATTAATCACTATTTATTGGTAAAATAAATTTTACTAAAACCGAACGATTTAACCAGCGATGTAGGACCCATTAAATTATTTTTAGGTATTTGATGGGATAAAATAGTAAGTAATTATTGTGAGTATGAGGTTATATTCAAATAATTTTGAAAGTTAAGGAAGTATTTGTACAGACATAGAATGTATTTGCAGTCGGTGAAAATACAAGTGGAAATGGAATTTAAAAAGTTACAAAATTCCTCATTTCTTACTTCACATTGTCGTGTCCTTTTCTTTGCTTCTACTTTTCATTCAATTGCCTAATGGATAAAGGGGATTGTTAGACCAATAGAAAAAAGTTAAGGATGCACATGGACCAATGGATAAAAACCCTAAATGCATCTCTTTTCTCTTTCTTCTCCCTTATTTTTTCAGCAATCACTTCCTCTCTTCTCTAATCTTTTCTTTTCTCTCTCCCAAGAGTACCAAAAAAATCGTCCCACTCTCTTGTGCCCATTTTCACTCAAATCTCTTGCATTTTACTTGATTTATGAAGCTTTAATAAGACATTGAGGCATATTTCCACTCATATTAACTCTTTCTTCTCAACTCTCGTTCTCTTATTCAAGCTTTGGAAAAAGAGGTGAGACCCATGACTTAGTTGTCTCCATTTATTATTTTGATGGTATTAAAGTATAAAAATGGTATTTTTGAGGTTATTATATTGAGATATGCATTTGGATATTTGGACCTTGGGTTAGATGACATGGAAATTGGATTTTTGCTATTGGACATTAAGTACACGAATTTGGGCTTGATTTATGCTTGAAGTGGTGAATGAAAATTTATTTTGTTGTTGATGGTTTTGGTAAAAAAAACCCTAGATTTTGGGGGGAAATGGGGATTTTGGTGAAATTTAGGAAATGTGATTTATTGACTTGAGAATGATCTATGATTATAGAAATAAGTTTTGAAATGATTGGTATAAATTATTGGTGATGAGAAATTATGGAATCATGACAAAGTGTTAGTGATTACAAGTAATTAAATGTGGTGGAAGTGTTCTTCTTTGTATGAGTGGCATGGAAAGTTGTAATGAGGTGTTGTGGAACATCTGGAACCATTATGAATAATGAGTGAAGAGAATGATGTTGATATTGGTATGGTTAGACTTAGATGTAACCATCTAAATGGTAGAAAATATCAATTAAAGGAAAGGAATTCCTAAAACCTAATAAAATGAAAAAGTAAAACCTATAAAATATTTAGAACATGATGAGAATCATGAATATATTTATTTGTGTACTTAAGATTGTAAATGATGCTTAAACTAGCAATTGATTGCATTTATATATGTATTGAATGTAGGACAAAATCTAGAAAGTGAGGTGGAACCATTAAATTGCCCAGATTACTTCTCTTGAGGTAGGGGAGGAGTTTTATATTCTAAATGCATGAATTAATTGACTTGATGATTGTTGTATGATGAGATAAATCATATTTTCCTTCTCATGAGTTTTGTGACTTGATATAATGATTGACTTTGTTGTTGATGTTTCTTGTTGGCAAATATGTGATATGTATTTAGAATATATATATGGTATGCCTCTTGTGGTGATTAATGAATGTTTTGAAAATTTCAACAAATATGCGCCTTTGCATTATTGCAAAAATATGCATGTTCACTACTAGTATTGAAGGATGATTATAGATGATGAGATTGAAACAAATGTTGTTATGTGGCACAGCCTTGAATGTTGATAAAAAATTGATAAATGTTGGTGATGCCATTGTATTTTATGCAAATTGTAAGCTTGTAATGTGTGTTGAACTTGTGTTGATAAAAGAGAATGTAAATGCCATAAATAAATATTTAAACAATGGTAAGACTGATGCGAATTAAAACCCACTAGGAGAATATGGTGGTGATGATAATGAGAAAGAAGATCGATGATTGATGAGTGGCATAGTAGGATGCATTAGTGTGAGAATGCATATGATCTGCATCTGCATTGCATCCATGGCATATCTATTTAGCTGCCCAGTTTGGAATGTTAGGGGTTCCATGGGTTGGCTCAATGGAAGGACGACTCAGTGTACGAGCATGATTTTTCAACCCTAGTGATTCTGAGGTTGAATCATGAAACTGCCCATGCTTAATAACGGGGGATTGCATGTGGTTGACCCAATAGGGGTGGCTCTTTGAGGGGTGGGATTTCCCTAGTGATTCTGTTGAATCACAGCTTCCATGGTGAGGAATTATGGTTGACCTACAACACCATTTTATACTATCTTGTATGTTATTTGTCATTGTCTTAGTGAAATGACAGTGTTGCATTTTGGGCGGTGTAGTTTGGTACCAGTAAAAATGTTAGATAATTGATATATATATATATATATACACACACACATACACACATTGATGTTGAGATGATACTATAGTATAAATCCACATTAATGATTTATTTCCCATGGTCGGATCCATAATTGATGAGTATGATATTCTTGTGCATATGCATTAACCTAAGAGCATTTGTATATTGCCTAATGATATATGCCATAATGAGATTGAGACTTTGAAGGGTGATGGATGGATTTGATGGTTAAAAACCTAAAACTTGACAAAGTGAATAATTATGATGAATAATATGATAAGAATTATGAAAATGCTTGTGATAGCCTATTGTGATGAAGGGAAATGAATTGTGATTGTGTATACGCTTATTATGAGTTTGATTGTGACCATTATGATTGCACATTATGATAAAAATAATGATCTGATGATGTTGGTACTTGTGTTGCAAAGCATAAGTGATTTATATGCATGTACACATAATCACAAGTGTTCAAGTTTGTCATTTCAAATGTAATACTCACTCTCCCATGTTGTCTCTTTATAGCATTGTGATGTAGGACTTAACATGGGGTGAGATGATCTTCATTTTGATAATTGACGCTTTGTTTTGGGAAGGTAAAATAGTGGTAATGGAATGCCTTGACCGGCAATTGATATTGTGTTTTTACTTGGTATGGCTCGTGGCAAGTTTACCCACGTCAGTTGTAATATAATAAAGTGTCGTTCCATTAAGGGGTGGTCGTTTAGTAAATATAATTCAAACTATTTTGACAGGAAATATATAAACATTATGTGAAATAAAAGAACACAGAATTGAACAAGTGAACAATGTAAGTTTACGAAAGCGATAATGATTTAATTGGAAACAAATATTAAAAGACTAGGATTGGATTTCATCTATGTCACCATTCGATACGTTGTATATACTTATTTAAATGGTTTTTGAACTATTGATTTTTATGTCATAATCAAAGTCTTTCGTATTGATTCCTCGACTGCGAAATTCATAAGAATATTTCCAAATTGTCGATTCTCGATCACTTTGAAAACATTCTAGCATTAAGATTGATTGTTTCAACGTTCGTTTTGTTGATTATTATTCCTACTAATCACCACAACGAGCATTTCATTTAGATCCATTTTTAGAGATCATTTTCCAATAACCAAAGAAAACTGAAATCAAGAAACTATTAGATAGATCCAGCATTAAGCATAAAATGAAAAGCCAAAAATAATAGAACAAAGGTACCAAATATATAAATATATATTGAGCATACGTCGGGTTTGAATCAATTACATCTAATCCCAAAGGAACATTTAGCTATTCATGGTAGCCATTACAACCCAACAAACTAATAAAAAGATGGAGAGATGAAAGAAGTTGAATCCTAGGGTCTTCAATGGAGAGAAAATAGAGAAGAAGAATCATCCCCTAAAAATTTCTGAGTTTTCCTATTTACCCAATCAACTCGCTCAAGCGAATGAGGATTCTTCAACTTGAAGAAAGATTTTACATCCAATGATCCCCTCACTAACTCGCTTGGGTGAAGAGTTCGCTCAAGTGAGTCCATATTAAATCTGATTCCCCTGTTTTACATTCACTTGAGCCAATGGATTGCTCGCTCAAGTGATTTCTTTTGAATTGGCCTCTGGAAGAATTTTGTTAGAGCGAAGATGTCCTCGCTCAAGCGATTTCTTTTAAATTTGGTTCTGCCTATTTTTTCGCTTGAGCTAATAATGCTCACCCAAGCGAATTCTTCTTATTTTTCTCTCTAGAAGTATTTCGCTTAAGCAAATAAGTAAATTGCTCAAGCAAATTCTACCCTGATGCTTTGATTCTTTTCTGCCACTAACTCACTCAAGCGATGCTATCCCCTGTTTGAGCGATTGCTTTACTCAAGCAGATTTCAAGCTCGCGTAAGCGAGTTAATCAAATCTTGGGCTTTTCTTAACTTTAAATGGGGAATTTCTTCAGAGACTTTTTCCTTCTTATCTTCCTCATCCTTTTCATCTATAATTACATAAAAAGTTGGGATATGGGATGCATATTTATATCAATGACAACAAAATTATCTGGAATTTAGTTTCATCAATTAATACATGCTAATTAATCCAAAAACATCAATATTCTAATAAAATCATGCCTAATTGATTAAGAAATATACACATTTTAGGAATTTATCAAGTCTCCCAAACCTAGAACTTTGCTTGTCCTCAAGCAAAAGGTATCAAAATATCAAGGTGAATATAGGATTGTCTTAAATCCAAATAGTGCATAAGAAAATATAACAACTTAAAAAAATATATACTGATAACAGCTCATGGTGCCTTTAACAATCATTCAGATAAATACATAAGTTTGCAATTCACAAAACAAGTTGAAAGAAACCAATTACTGTAAAAACAAAAAAATCCACTCAATTTCTCACAAGTGAGTGTTTTACTCATTCCATTGCTGATTATGTACAAGTTAGAATTGCATTTATTTTCATTTCAAAAGACAATCATCAAACAACAAGGATCAAGAGGTCTTCAAAAGGTTGTAATGAGGCTGGGTTATACAAGAAAAAATCCTGGTTTTTCTGGGAATTCAAAGAGCACGCTAAAAGGAAAAAGAATATGGTAACTGTACATAACTGTAGCTGCTCTTACTTAACATTAATTGTATGCAGGGGTTCATTATTTATTCTTCTTTTATTATTGTGAATGAAATGCATGTGGGCCCAAATTCTCATCATCATAATCATCAAAATCTGTCCTGCTCAATCTGACACTGGGCACAATGTTTCTGTACTAAAGCGACCGAAGCCCATCGAATTCCTAAAATATCAAGGTACTACAGGATATACAGGTCCTCAATTCTAAAGGAACCTTCCATAATCATATCATAATCACATAATAAATGGAATATCGGTTCTCCACGGTCATAGTTTGTGTCGTCATTTAGTCGAAGTACATCAGGTTTGCATTGTTTCACCTGGCCTCGGGGCGCTACCCTCGAGCCATTGAGGGTCCCATCCCAGTGTACTCCTAAGATCCTGCTTGGGGATTGAACGCGAACGTACTCTAGTGTACCCCAGGTATATGCTCTAGTTTCCAATATGGCCTTACGCCAAAATCATATGCTTATGATGCATGATCAATGCACAATCTTTTATCTATCATATATTCATCGTCGATAGGGTCCTTCCAATAGCCCTTCTTTGTCCTTAATGTCGGGGATCATTTTATTTTATCTTACTCCTGACAGTCATCCATTTAAATTCTATTACTTATATTCTCACTATCTCTCTCTTTTACTTTATGGGGTTAAGGCTTGCTAGGAATTGTCCTAGGTTTCTCATGATGTTATTCTTATATTAACGAGTGGTGACTAATTAATTTGGTTGGGGTATCTTATTTACTTAGAGTATGAGTTGCCTTATCTTTAGGGATTATGATTTAGTTATGAGCGTACTTTGGCTATTGACTAGTTACTATCGACTACTTAATTCATCTTGTATAATCTTACTTGCTTAGTAGGGAGTTAATTATGTGTAGGAATAGGTGTAGTCTAATTTAATTGGGTAGACTCCCTCTAAGTGAGATTGATTATTTAAGTGATATTTTATTTCCTTCCTTGGTTGCACTCTTATTATAACCCGTGGGTATTTGTTTGAATTATCTAGGGCTATTAGTTAGCGATTAAGGATAAAGTGGCTGCATATCATCATTTACCATATTTTCACATTTCTTGTACCTCGGTGCGTCACCATCTCATTATATTCTTCCAGGATATATCTCATCATATCACTTCACATCATATCTCATCACCTCATCACATGTTAATGTCATTCCACGAGGACCCCACTAAGACTTATCCTTTAATTTATGTTTCACAACACGATTTATCATAACACACACCCATAGATATCGCATATCATAATTTCATACACCCATATTACATCCACAACTAGCACATAGACACACAATTTCACTTAATACATTTAATGTACACGCATGTTCATACATCACAATTACAAGTCATATGATAGCTCTTAAAACCACACAAGTACAATCAATATTATGCTATACCCATACCCATATAGCCTAAAACATCCTAACCCTTAATATAATTATCCCAATATAATTAATTAGAATAATAAAATTAAGGGTAAATTTTTCACGATTTATAATAATTATTTAAACAATACCCCTGGACCAATTAAGTAAACCTTTCCCATATATGGCGATATGAGAAGGTATGAAAATAATTAAAACATAGCTTGGATAATCAAAATGGAGATTATCACAAGAATCAGTGGAAAGCGTATATTAAATTGTTCAATATAAGAAAATATGATTTTATAATAAAAGTAATAAAATCATATTAAGGTAAATAAAGAAAATGAAGAAATTAAAGAAAATGACTTCCAATTTCTGTATATGCAATATAACATACATATGAACATATACATATATCTATATACATTCTCAAATTTTAAACTTCAAAAAAAAAGTTATTCAACATCAATTCTCAAACCTTCAAACATATATAACAACGTATATTATCAAGAGCCGGCCAAGGCTTTTACATACTATCTCACAAGATATTATGTATTAATATATACATAATACTTTAGTTTCCACTGAGTGCGTTCTCATATGCCTTCACTGCGTCCTGTATCCACTGAAAAAGATAACCACAATAGGGGTGCGCATATATATATTAAATGACAGGTACTGAACTGGATTCAACATAATTTACTATTTAATTATCCAGTTCCAACACAAATCGATAATTCATTATAAACATTACCATACACCTTGTCATTTAACAACAATTATAATACCTCAATTGCAACAACACAACAATACATATCATGAGCTATCTCATAGCTTCTCAACCTCAATAATTATATGCAAATGCATATGCATGCGGATCCGACTCTAACGATGGGATTTACACAATATAATAATATATCTCAGCTCTCAGCTGATTCGGCCGTTTTATAGGTACCAAACCGCGCGCCCATAATGTAACACCAATCACTCTCAGTGACAGCGGTAACTCAACTCGGTGTTACGGGCCGGTCTTGAGTCCAACTCGAAGGCGGCTGTGGAATCCGAAGAAACCACCACAGGGTCTGTGCCTTATCATCAGGCCCCCATCCCATCTGGGCCGGCATCACAGGCCCCCTGCAGTCCTGTGTGCGTCTGAATGCACATGCTATGCCAAATAATGATCAATCATCAACAGACCACCTGATTACCATCATCAGGGGCTACCACTCGGTTACCATCACCAAGGGTCTCAACTCAATATAACAACAAGCATAACATGCAGTAGTCAATCACAACCACATATAATAAGCTACTTCAAGCTTAATAATCATTAATTAATATTATCAATCATTATCATAATCATCATAACATATATGAACGATATCAATTAATTCTTTTCAAAAATAGTTAGCTAAGGGGATATAGCACACTCAATAATTCACGCAATCACAATCAATCCATAAATCAACCTACATCCCCTCATCCGTTCATAATCTATACATTTAAGATATAAATGTTCCCCCTACCTAGAATAAACGATTCCAGAAGCTCCTCGAGCTACTAAATACAATCAGCTCGTTACTCACAAGCTCCGAATCAACTCTTAGTTCTGAAATCTTCCACAGCTACCTTGAACTAAGGAATTTAGAGTTCTTTCTACTCTTAAAATTTCAAACCGATCCAACGGTGGAATTGACAGAGATCGTTGATGGAAAAAGACGTCAACGAAGTGAGGAAGTACTGATATATATGTATTAAAAGATAAGGAAGAAACAAGATAATAAAAGAAAAGAGGATAGTACAATAGAGAGGGTCCCATACTTAGAAAAATCAAAAAAGAGAATCTGCTAGAGTTTAGAATAATAGAGTGACGTGGAAGAGCCTCGATGATTGAAGTAAATATCAGTTCTGACATTGTTTAGATATTTTGGCATATCTCTCTCATATCTTAATGGATTTTGATAAATTTGGTCTTACTGGAAAGCTAAGACAACGAGGAATAACTTTGTAGTTGACCAAATTTCTAAATTCCGACTCTAACATGGTAAAAAGATTAAATTGAAAGTACTCGGGAATATCTCTTTCCGAGAAGGATTCATCAGAGTCTCTTTTCGTTCAGAATTGCTTCACTCGGAGGGGATTCACTCGAAAATGTTTCTGCTTGAAACACTGTCATAGCTGTTCTTTCCTCGGAAGTGACCCACTCAGAAATGTCTCACTCGGAGACACCTCATTCAGAAATATCTCACTCGGATATATCTCTGCCCAAGTCAAAGCCTTTCTTCACTCGAAAATATTTTTCTCAGAAGTGCGTCACTCGAAAGTCTTACAACCGAAAGGATCATTCGGAGTCGAAGTTCAGTCCTCTCTCGGAAATCTTTCCACTTGGGAATATCACTCAGAGTCAAAGACAATCTCGAAGACGAACCCGAGTACAATCTCGAAGACGAACCCGAGCACAATCTCTCGACAACTTTGAATATTGGCCCGAGCACAGGCTCTAGGCAATCTTTAAGACACCCGAGCACGAATTGAATGAAGGGGTTCACCACTCGGACATTTACTTCCCCCGGAAACTATTCACTCGGAAACATACTCATTCGAAGTTAAAGTCTTTCTCTGTCCAGAAGTACTTCCCCTGGAAAAGACTCACTCGGTATCAGTGCCATACCACACGAAATCGTAAATATCTCACTTGGTGCCATCCTACTTGGAAATGTCTTACTCAGTGCCATCTCACACGGAAGTGTCGCACTCAGAGACATCCCACTCTGGAAAGTTGCACTCAACTCGGAGATACTCCACTCGGGAATTCACTACTCAGAAATATCTTGACCCGAGAAGTACTTATTCAAAATCAAAGCTTTTCTTCGCTCGGAAGTACTTCTCTCGGAAACGACCCATTCGGAAACGTTTCACTCGGATTTACCTCACTCAAAAGAGTCTCATTCGGACACAGTTTTTCTTCACTCGGAAGTGATTCTCTCGGTCATGATTCACTCGGAAACATTTTAACTTTACTTTACTCGGAAGTAGTTCTCTCACTCAGAAAGATCTTACTCGAAATCAGATCCCTTTCTTCACTCTGAAAGTCTTATCTCAAACATGATTCACTCGGGAACGTTTCGCTCGTCCGAAATCAGACTCAGAAATTCTTCACTGATAACGGATGTCTAACGCTTTTTAATTAAAAGAAAATCCACCGATCCTTAATGAATTGTTTTCAAATTTAGGATGTTACATAGCCCATTCATTTGTAAATTCTACAATTATTATAAATTACTTACGCTATTATTTTATTTTATCCTTATTCGTATCCAAAATTATTATAATAGTCATAACTAGTGTTTAAATACTTTCTTTTTATAAAAAATCCTTAAAATCATATATTTTCCTTTAGTTTTTATCAAAAATACCCCTTAACTCTATCTTGTGGTTATTGTCATTAATTAACCTCAATTGTTACCAACACTTATTATTATTTTTTCCATTATAGCCAATTTGTTCTATTTCTTTACTTGGCGTGCTATCGTAGTTGATTTTATTTAACTTTCTTATAATTATATATATAAGCCATAAAGTCAAAGTTCTATTTTATTACTATTTATCCACCAAATTTAATAAAATCTTAATTGCCCTTTTTATTAACAAAACCACATTATTTACTATATTTGAATTTATGTTATTATTGTTATCGTTATTATTTAACTATAAAAACCAATATATCCCATATTTTCCAATTAACTTAATATTCTTTGTTTTACCAATATATCCCGATTTATATATATATATATATATAAAATTAAGGAAAACATAATTTCACTTTTAATATTATTGACCACGTCAAAATATATATTATCTTCATTATCACCATTATTATTATTTTGACTATTTTTATTATGACCTTTTATAACTTTTAATTGTTACCTGTATTATAATTATTTTAATATCGTTAGGCGTCGTGTAGGTGATTATTTACGGCGTCAGAGTAATAAAATAAAATAAATTTATAATAAAATACAATTAAACACAAAATTCATTAGAAAGCCCGCGGTGAATCTTTGGCAGAACCTCCATAAAGGGTGGTGGAGCTTGCAAAACATTGGTGAAGCTAACATGCACAGGTATCAGAACTAGTAACAGTGGAAAAAACTTAAACACTGGCGGGGGTTACCGACGGTGGCAGAAACTCTTGAAACTATCGGCAGAAAACTCTAAAATTCATGAAACTTCCTGAATGGTTAAACAAACATACAAGCATAATTAGGAACTGAAAGAACTGAGTTTCAGTGGGAGAATCCCCTCTTTACCTCACACAACAGTGGTTGTCCTGGAGAGGGAGGATGCCCCGGTGCTCTAAAAATTCTCGATCGTCGATTAACTCATCCTCATCGTTCCCGGAATTCACTGAAACTCACCTGCAAGGCCTGATGGAGGGAGAGGAGGTTGCCACAGTGGTTTGGTGGTAGTTTGAGTAGTGGAGAGGAAGAGAAGAAGGTGGTTGGTTGGAGGTGGTGAGTTTGCGGGAGAGAAGGAAAAAGGAAAATGCCAAGAGATTTGTAATTAAAAAATACAGTGGAATTCAAAGTGGAATATATAAGGGAATGGAATTTTCTCTAACAAGGGAAATTGAATTTTTTGCTTGCCTTAAATTGGAATTGATGATCGTGAAGAAATTTGAAGCAGTGAAAAGAAATTGGCAAAATTGTATTCATATATATAGATGTAAATGATGTTAAACTTGGTTGATTAAAAAGTCCCACATTGCTTGGAGTTGCAAAGGGACATGAGAGCTTATGCTATATATAGGCTTTAAGACCTTTGTAATAAATGCACCAAGTGTTTAAATACCCATAATTATAAATGGGTGTACTGGGGTCTTAAACACCAGTGGGAAATACCCGGAAACACTTTAAGTTTTTTTCTTTTTGTTATAATGCTCTTGTATTAGAGTGTTGTGAGAAGTGAGCTTAAAGAGTGTGGGTGCACTTGGGGTTGTTAAGGTGTGTGAGAGTGAGGTTTATGTGATGTATAAATTGTTCACATAATATTATTCTCTGGTTGTCGGTTCTGACAACGGCCGTGGTTTTTCTCCGGGTTTTGGAGTTTTTCACGTTAAATTCTTGTGTGTTGATTGTGTTCTTTACGAACTTTATTTCTCTATTTTTAAGGAAATTCTCTGACGGAAATGGATCTAATTTCCTAACAGTGGTATCAGAGCTTCATGGTTCGGAGGGATATGAATTCTTAGTATGCTCTGTGGTTGCAGTTTTGTCTGATCTTCCACATCAAAAAAGATTTATTCCCTGTGTGGTTGAGAACTTCCTTGGTTATTAAAAGTGTGGTACTGTAAGTGCTAGTTTGGAAAGGTTCTGGCTAAGGAAAGACTTGGTATTTAAGCGTGTCCGTTGTGACCCACCTCTCTTTCCTGGGAACTAATCCTGTGCACGGTTGCAGTGTTGAACACACGGTCACAATGTCAAACTATTCAAGTGCAGTGAAGTTTGATATGGAGAAATTTGATGGAAGAATTAATTTTGGCTTGTGGCAACGACAAGTCAAGGATGTGTTGATACAATCAGGATTACACAAGGCATTGAAAGAAAGACTTTCCGGTATGGAAGATGAGAAATGGGAGGAATTAGATTTGAGAGCTGCAAGTACAATCCGCCTGTGTTTAGCTAAGAATGTTCTTGCAAATGTGCAGAATATTTCAACAGCCAAAGATCTCTGGGAGAAACTCGAAGGGTTATATCAGGCCAAGGGCATCTCAAATCGATTGTTGTTGAAGGAACAATTCCATAATTTACGCATGGAAGATGATATGAAAATTTCAGATCATTTAAGTGCCCTCAATGGTATTGTCTCTGAATTGGAGGCTATTGGGGTCAAAGTTGATGATGAAGATAAGGCGTTAAGGCTCATATGGTCTCTTCCATCTTCCTATGAACACATCAAACCTGTTTTGATGTATGGGAAGGAAACTTTGAGTTTTGAAGAAGTTGCTGGTAAGATTATCTCTGAAGAAAGAAGAATAAAGAATGAAAATAGCTCTTCATCAAACTCGGCATTGGTGGCTAGTAATGGGCCTTACGTGAAGAAAAAGAATTTGGTATGCCGGAAATGTGGAAGGACTGGGCATGTAAAGAAAAATTGTCCAAGAGGAACAACAACGAAAAAGGGCTCTGAGTCAGGTGCTAGCAATGTTTCCCTTGTTTTTAGGGAAAGTGATGTTCTATAAAGATGAAATATGTATCCTTGTGGCATGTCCGCGTTGCCATGGAAAAGGATAAGTTATTGCTAGCGGATCCACAATTGCACATAGGCATTGGTTGGCAGTATTGATGCAAGGTGTGTGGTGGAGTTTTGTCGATGGCTGAAGAACTTCCGGAGGAAGCCAACATGGAAGTTGCACCATATTTTTCAGCAAGGTTTTTGACATGTGCCAGAAAAGAAATTCTTGGGATATCCCAGTTCCAAGTGGGTGTACTCTTTATGGTGGAGTATGTTTGTTCTATTTGAATAATGTTTGTTGGTAAAGACAATGATTGTCGGTTTAGACAATGAAATGATTGTCGATATAGACAATGAAAGCAAGTGATTGTCGGTATAGGCAATTGAAGCAGATGTTGTACTTCTTTAATCATAGTGGAGATTGTTAAACTTGGTTGATTAAAAAGTCCCACGTTGCTTGGAGTTGCAAAGGGACATGAGAGCTTATGCTATATATAGGCTTTAAGACCTTTGTAATAAATGCACCAAGTGTTTAAATACCCATAATTATAAATGGGTGTACTGGGGTCTTAAACACCAGTGGGAAATACCCGGAAACACTTTAAGTTTTTTTTTTGTTGTAATGCTCTTGTATTAGAGTGTTGTGAGAAGTGAGCTTAAAGAGTGTGGGTGCACTTGGGGTTGTTAAGGTGTGTGAGAGTGAGGTTTATGTGATGTATAAATTGTTCACATAATATTATTCTCTGGTTGTCGGTTCTGACAACGGCCGTGGTTTTTCTCCGGGTTTTGGAGTTTTCCACGTTAAATTCTTGTGTGTTGATTGTGTTCTTTACAAACTTTATTTCTCTATTTTTAAGGAAATTCTCTGACGGAAATGGATCTAATTTCCTAACAAATGAAAGGCAATGGTAATGGAATGACATGTTTATGGCATATGATATCATGTGATGTTGATGTTGAATTAAAAAAAAATGAAGAGGTGTTGTTAGTGAGGTTTTGGAAATGAAATTAAAATTTGGCTTGCTGAAATTAAATGGATAAGCATGATTCTGAGGAGGTGGAACAACATGGAAATACATATATACATGTATGGTATGGCATGGTATATATGTGATGTCATAACATCATAGTGGTGGAATTGAGAATGAAAATTAGAAGAGAAGGCAGCGTGCAATATAAATGGAAATCGGCACCTGAATTCATATATATATATATATATATATATATATAGAGAGAGAGAGAGAGAGGCATGGAATGGAATGCATTGGAAGTGTCATGTAATGACACATCGTGATGGGTGGCTTCCTTAAGGCAAGCGGCGTGAGCTTGTGAAGGAAAGGGAAAATGTGGCGTGACACATAGGGGGTATATGTCGAAGAGGTGGCACGTCTAGGCAATACCAGAAAGTGGTGGCTGGAAATGATAACTTAGGGTTAAGGAACTGGGTGTGTTTTAAGTTTTTTGGTAATCAAAAATCGTAACAGTTTAAAATAAATCTATCATTAATTCTAAGATGAGAATTAGGGAAAATGTCCAACACAAAAGTTGTAGTTATTATTTCCTCTTCAAAACAGTATATGGCATCCAAAAATCTAGTAACTAGAGCGAAAGTTATGCCCGAACTAAGGAAAAGTACTTGTGAGGTGTGAATTGGTTTTCGAGGTCTTCATAAAAGTCCTAGAGAATTTTGTTACGAGAATTATAAAATTAGAATAGCGTAAATCAGACATCGTATAAAGGAGTTACAAATTTTTTAGCGAACTATGCACAAATTAATGGGATTAACAAACGGGATTTCGGAGTACGAATCCTTGATTCTCAATTTGGAAATAATTGGTTACGAATCAACATTCGAGGCTAGAAATAAAGATTGCTAGGTTTTTCATAATAAAGAAACCAATATAAGAATCACTTGATTTTGACATTGTATGGAAGAGTTACGCTCAAAGATGCTAAGAAAAAGATCATTATTACTGGTGGTGGTAATAATAATGATTGGATCCTGGACTCTGGAGCCTTTGATCATATTTGTAGCTTCTTGGCTCAATTTAATTCCTATGATAAAGTTGATGATATGATTGTGCATTTACTAAATGGTAACACTGTCACAACGTAAATAATTGGCACTATATATTTGTCGCCATACTTCACAACACCATTTATCTACCAACATTTTCACTGAATCTAATATAAGTTTCTAAACTATGTACTGACCTAGATTGTCAGTTAACATTTGACAATGGCTTGTGTACCATACAGGAAAAGAAAGGGCAGAAGATTCTTGGTTTGGCTAGATTATAGGGTGGTCTCTTTCATCTCACTGATGGTCAGGTCTATGATCCTGTTGTTAATTTTTGTAATGATGTAGATGTTAGATTTGGTATCATTGAGAGTACAAATCTACAACTTTCTATTCCAATGAGTAGTTTGTGGCATTTTAGACTTGGTCATTGTTCTAATATGAGGATGAAAATAATAAAGGATCAATACAGTCATGTTTCTAATTCTAATTGTGCCTTGTGTGATGTTTTCCATTTAGCTAAACAAAGAAAGAGAAGTTTCACACTTAGTCATTCCATAGTTGATCATAATTTTGACTTAAACCATATAGATATATGGGGTCCCTATTCAACTGCCTTTGTACATGGTTACAAGTACTTCCTTACTATTGTGGATGATCATTCAAGGTTCACTTGGGTAGTTTTGATAAAAAAAAATCTGAAGTAAGAAAACACTTGCAAGATTTTATGAAATTGGCTAAGGTCCAATATAATAAATTTGTCAAGGTAATCAAAAGTGACAATGGACAAAAGTTCAACATGCCTAGTTATTATCTTAAGCCTGGAATTGTTCATGAGACATCTTGTTATGAAACACCATAACAAAATGCATGAGTGGAGAGAAAACATTAGCAAATTCTGACTGTGGCTAGAGCCTTAATGATCCAGGAAGGGATCCCTAACAAATACTAGTCATATGTTGTTCTTCATGCAATATACCTTATCAATAGATTTCCTTTACTTGTTTTACATGATTACAGTCCCTTCAAGTTGTTGACAGGAAATTTACCTAATTTAAATGATCTTAAAGTTTTTGTATCATTATGCTATATCTCCACTCTCATGGTAAACAAAAGAAAGCTTGATCCAAGAGCAATTCCTTTAATTTTTCTAGGATACAAGTGTGGAACCAAAGGTTATGTAACATTGGACCTAAAAACTCATGAAATCAATGTGTCAAGGAATGTGGTCTTCTTTGAGCAGTTCTTACCATACAAACACTCAATTCCATGTACAGCTTGGAGGTATGTTGAGACATCACAACCTTCTCATTCACCAGAACCATCTGATTCTGCTTCACTTACTAGCCAAGAACCTAAAATTGTTTCCCCTACACCTAAGCCTGCTACACCTGAAGCCACCACACCTCAACTTTCCTTACCACCACTTAATTCCCTATCTGATCCTGATCCTCTCATCTTATTCCCTTCTTCCACCAGACCAACTTGCACCAGAAAGCCACCTTCCCACTTATTTGATTATTATTGCAACAACAATTTTGTCTTAGCCAAATATCAATATCTTATATCCACTTATCTCAATTATACACACCTGCCACCTAAACATCAGATTTTTACCTCCCTGATTGATCAATAGATTGAACCCTCTTCTTATAAGGAAGCATGCACAATGCAGGAGTGGAAAAATGCAATGCAGAAAAAGTTTGATGCATTGAACAGAAACCACAGTTGGCAGATTATCACTTGTCCACCTAATGTACATCCCATTGGAAGAAAATGAGTATATAAAATCAAAAGACATGCAGATGGAAGAATTGAAACATACAAGGCACGACTGTTGCAAGAGGTTACACTCAAATTGAGGGACTTGATTTTTAAAGACATTTTCCTCGGTGACCAAAATGACTACAATCAGGCTTCTACTTGCACTGGCTTCCATCAAAGGTTAGATAGTTCATCAATTGAATGTAAATAATGCCTTTCTGCATGGAGACTTAAAGGAGGAAGTGTACATGGCTCTTCCTGATGGAATGATTAGTCCTACTGGTTCCAATCAAGTCTACAAATTGTTGAAGTCCTTATATGGACTGAAACAAGCAAGTCGAAGTTGGCATGAAAAACTTATTGACTTCCTTCTCCAGGCTAGTTTCTCACAAACTGAATCTGATCATTCCTTGTTTATTAAACATAATCTAGGCTCTTTCTTAGCTCTGTTAGTGTATATTGATGACATTATACTCTTGCTGACTTCAATTCCATCAAGTCACAACTACATAATGCTTTTGGAATTAAGGATCTTGGGATTCTTAAGTATTTTCTTGGATTGGAAGTATCTCATACTGATCAAGGGATTGTCCTTACATAGAGGAAGTATTGTCTAGATCTTATTAAAGACTCTAGTCTGCTGGGTTGCAAACCAATAATGGTACCTATGGACCATCACTCATCAACTTCCTCTCTTACTTCCCAATAATCGACCCTGCATTAATATCCATTCAGCTACAGGAGACTAGTTGGTAAGTTGATATATCTTACCAATACTAGACTTGATATTATGTATGCCACTCAACAATTAAGCCATCATATGCATTCTCCCACAAAGCCCATTTTTCAACAGCAACAAGGGTCATTAGGTATTTAAAAGGCTCTCAAGGAATGGGTATACTGATGAGTAAAGATTCTTCCATTCAGCTGCTTGGATTCAGTGATTCAAATTAGGCAAGGTATCTTATCACAAGGAAGTTTGTTTTGGGGTTCTATTTTAAATTGGGAGACTATTTGATTTGTTGGAAATCAAAGGAGCAGTCTACTATTGTGGAAACATCTTTAATAGAAGTTGAATATAGGGCCCTAGGAGAAGCAACTTCAAAGCTGCTTTGCCTCACCTACTTGCTGAAAGATCTTGGTGTTGAAACTAGGAAAGTGCCATCATTATTCTGTAACAGTGAGAATGCACAACATCTAGCTCAAAATCCCATTTTTCATTTTAAAACTAAACATTTGGAGATAGATTGCCATTTCATTAGGGACAAGATTGTGAAACGACTTCTCAAGTTGCTACCGGTTAATTCCTCTAACCAGCTTGCGAATATGTTTACTAAACCTTTGTCACTCAACATTTTCACTTCAAAATGCAACAAACTAAACATGGTAGATATATACCAAAGTTCAGTTTTAGAGGGAGTAATAAAACAGAGCCATATGCACCAGCTTGTTAGTTACGAGTCAGTTAGAAGGGTTTTGTTTCAATATGGTCATCACCACCTCAGCTCAATCTGCACTTGCACTAAATTTCTTGTATAAATAGCTTCCATTGTATTCAGTGGATCAATTAATGAAGATTAAGTATTCAACTTCTTCTATTTCCCCCTTTTCTCTGTTCTCTTCATCCTCTGGTTTTATTACATAATGTGCTAGGAGGGCGTAATTGGAGATTGCGTGGGGATTAGAGAGGCAAATATGTATAACTCATGATTTTGAATTTATAGGAACTGGCTTTAATTGATATGATATGTTTAATATATGATATGCGATACTATTTCTAAAAATTTCTACAGAACTTCCTCTTCGTTTGCTGAAAGTTTTGATGATTACCTCTGCAGTTACAATGGCTTACCTAAAAATATCTTATAATTACAACTAGAGGAACATTGATAGCCAATTATTTTGATAATTTACCTTGTCTTTAATTTGTACATTCTATACTGTTAATGTTGATTGAAATTTGAATTTCCTTTAAATGTTGCACAAGATGATGTACATATTTTCTGTAAGGAATCCCAAGTGAGTTTAAATTTACTCAACATAAATCTTTTAGTCTTTTATGCGCTTAGGTTTGATTTATTAAATTGATTTGTTTTGCAGATAAAGGATGAAGTGAGAAATGCTGTGAATTTCATCAATTATGTCTACAACATTTTTGGTTTCACATATATGAGACATTTTCCCATGCTTTTAAAATTGCGACTTTCAAAGCTTAGTCTTCTACTCAAAGTGCTCCTGAACAGTATCTTAGTTGTCTTTTAGGTGTTTGGATCTGATCATGTTCCTGCAATAAATTGAATTATAATTTTCACTATGCTGGTTGCCCTTTCAGATTTTTAAGGAATATAGAATTTTGATTGCGGATATCTCTCCCACTCTCATTGATAAGAAACTCGTTTTCGAAAGCTAGGCCAAAAAGCTGAGGCTTATGTAGCAAAAATTGGGACGAAAGAACTGATATTCAATTTATATAAATCGACATACAAGGTATTGTTAGTTTTGAATGTTAAATTTTTTTTGGGTGTTAAACATATGTGATAAATTCAAATGAGTGAGATTCACAAGATCACAAAATAAGCGGAGATAGAGATAAGATAACACATAACTACATTCTTATTCTACTTCCATGCTTTGATACATTCATGAGGATTTTGTACATATTATGTTCTGATATAACAATTCTTTTTTTCCGGTAACTTATATAGCAGTGACATTCTTGTCAGATTCATATTATATCTCTTGCCTTATTCTTTTTAAATTTTATGCTTAGTCTTTTTCAAAATGGGAAACAATTTTGTTTTTCTAAATATCCTATAATCCTAGCCCCAGTGGTGATGTAGGCATTGTTACTCTCACTGTCCCAATTAAGCTTGTCCTTTGTCTTCTCTCCTTTACAAAGATTCTCTGAAAATTTCTTTTTTCATAAATCTCATCCTTATTATAACTCTTTGTTGCAGCTGTAGAGTTTGATTTTGCCTACACCTATAGACACTGAATGTTTTGCCGCTCACATTCTTCATGGTAGACTAATTAATGAACAATGACATTCTAGCTCAAATATAAAAAAATAGTATCTCATGTTAGAAGGAATGTTTGATAGATATATAAGTTGTTTGGTAGATAAAATTGAATAGGAGTTATTAAATTTTATGCCATAAGAAGGAAGTATATAACTTTCCCTTGTTTGGTAGATTTTCAATTATAGTTAACACATTATTTATGTAAGCTATATAAGAAGGAATTAAGTTGTTTGGTATAACTGATAGTTAACAAGTGAACAAAAAGATTCACAGAAGGTGGATTATATATATATATATATATATATATATATATATATATATAATATTGATTTGTAGATATACATTATTCACACTCTTCCCTAGCGCAACAACATTATTTTATTATTTTATTGCTTCTATAGATCTCTTATAGCTAAATCTGGATTTATATACTCAAATTATTTTTATTGTGCAACTGATTTTTCAGGGAACACCATCAAAGGAAGTCGGTTATGCTAAAGCAACATCACAATAAACTAATCAAGTTATTAAACAAAAAATTACAACCAATGAAAAAGAACCGAAGGCATCTTCTTTTAATTGTAAATGTTACTTTAGTGTAGACAATTTGTATTATATGAAAATATTTTATCTTATAAATTATGTTTGGCTGAAATTTTTATTTTTATTTTAATTTGGTTTAAATTGATATTTTTATAATTAATGAAGTAGTTTTATTTGAATTTAGGTTTAATTTGAATTTTTTAAAAACATCTACACAAATATTAGTTTTATACCAGTTGTAAAATACAGCAGGTTAAAAGACAAACTTATTATAGCAAAACTACAAACAGTATAAAATGTCTTATTTTATATTGATTGTGAAAAGAGGGTGATGTAATATCCATATTTTACACTGGGTATGGATAAGAAACTTGTGTAAAAAGTGATTTCGGCGATAATGAGGACAGGAAAAGTGAAGAAAATAGACAAAGATAATCTTAGCCTGTGTATAAAAAGGGTATTGCCTAACCGTTTTCGGCTAAGGGTGAGAGGGTCTACCCCTCAAAATTGAAAATTAACAACATTTATTGGTAAACTTTAAAAATTAATTGATATTATTTTTTTTTTCAAAATGGAATTAGGTATCTTATGTTCAATAATCATATGATATTATCATATTAAAGAGAGAAAGGATAAAAAGTTATAATAAAACTTACTATTTATTTTAAATGTATATATATATATATATATATATATTTCTCTTTAATATGAAAATTTAAACATAAGAGGATGGTGATCCTTTCAAAATTACCTATTTGAAGAGGTGTGATGATGAATATGTACATTTTGTAATTTTGTACTACTAACCCAATTCTAAATCTAGATGATGAGGTGTTGGAGTTGGTGGTTTTGTTTATTGACCCACTATCGATAATATATTTTAGGTGGTTTCGATGGCTAAATAGGGATGTCAATGGGGTGGGGCGGGTGCGGGTAGTATATTACCACTACCCATATCCACGGGTTTTAGGCGCGTAACGGGTATTCGCGAATCAAGTCGCGGGTACCCACTAATATTTATGAATATTTATTATTTTTATAAAATAATATTAAAGAAGAAAATATGGTATAATGTACTAAACATAATATTATTTTAGTATAATATTGATCTAGTATGTATACCGCCCCCTTAAGGCTAGCGACATCGGTTATCGTAAAATATAAATAAATGCCAAGTTAAATCAATAACTGGACAGAATCCCATAAAACCGGACTAAAAACTAGACTTTGGTACAAATATGTGAACCTGACTCGATCAGAAAATCTGACACTTGAATTAGAGTTAAGACAAGTGGGCAAGTAGCTTATGCACAAAGACTATAGTAACAGTTCCTGTCAGGGTCAAATCACAACTTACACTCAGGGAAATTCTATAAATAAAAGTGAGAGACATATTTGACACTGGTTATAAGAGGTAAACTCAGAACAAATATAATTCAAATTACTATTGTATCATATATTACAACTTCATAAATTAAAAGTATTATAATTGAAAAATATTAAATTTTGTTTATCTTATTATAAAATAAAAAACTTAGATATTTAAATATATTTAATAAAAAATAAATATTAATAATTAAACGGGTACCCGCATGACGGGTAGTGTGATATCACTACCCACCCGTTTAGTAAATATAAAGGTATTTATTGCGGGTAACCTAGGCCATCCCTAGGCCAAATGCTTATGATAAGACAACGATCACAAGAAAAACGATGTAAGCAAGATTGGGTGTAGTGGAATTTTGTTCCAAGAGTTTGGTTAACTTTTCAATAATAATAATAAATTACATTGTCAACATTTATATTATTCTTGGAGAGGGTTTGTATTATGTGTATCAAAATGTATTTTGAGGAATATCTGGTTAGAAATGCTTTTTCTCATGGTTGGTAGGGCGTAATGAAAAAATATATTTAATATATTTAATAATTTTTCTCTAACAACCCATTTGAAAAACCAAATCGACGGTGACGGTATCTTTTGGACTACCGATTAGAGTATTTGCTTTACAAATTACTACCTTTCATAAGTCTCGGATCACTTCACAAAAGGAGCTTTCAGAACAACATCTTGCATAGTTTCTAGGAAATTAAAAGCAAAGTTTTTATTTTATTTTGTTAAGTGTGTCCTATCAACAAATGAAAACATACAGCACGGAGGAATATCTTCTACAAATACCATCGGGGAAAACAAATTCACTTTTTAAATTAGTTCATCCTCGAAAGCATTTGCTAAAAATGTCAGCTTCATATCTACTGTACTCCTTTTGCTTAAACTTCAGCTCTTTGTACTCAAGTTTAATGTCTCTGGAGATAAGCCAAGAGAGGAAATAATTATCAAGATGAGCATTTGAATAGGGTAGACTTGAAAAATGCTAGGGATGGTCACCTGTTATTTGGATCAATAATCAGAGCTTTCTTAATGTCAGCTTCAGCTTTCTCCAAGTCTGATGTTTGAAGGTATGCTTGACTTCTTCTGTAAAGAGCCTTGACATTTAAAGGGTCTTGTTCCAGGACCTGTGTATTCATGCAATATAGGATGGATTTGAAGCATTCA
Source organism: Clitoria ternatea (assembly GCA_037962975.1). Classification (NCBI taxonomy): domain Eukaryota; kingdom Viridiplantae; phylum Streptophyta; class Magnoliopsida; order Fabales; family Fabaceae; genus Clitoria; species Clitoria ternatea. The sequence goes on from CM075673.1 coordinate 152,771,629, forward strand.
ACAAGTAATAATTTTGCATTAGTCACTTTTGTCCATGTGCACTTTAAAAGCATTGAAAACGGGGAGATAGTGAGGAGAACAAAACACCACAACACATTTATGATATCACACTTGGATTTTTCAGCGAGATCAATTTGTTTTGGCACCTCATCTAGGTGATAAGAGTATGTAACGAGTTCCCTCTCTACTTCATCTTTCTCATACAATCACAGGCTAGCAGCATGCATTACCTCATGCAACGTTTTCTTCTCTTATTCAGGGGATAGAGAGAGGCTTATTGAGGAGATTGAGATGTCGTGAATCTTGATGAATTGAGGCATGTGATAACATTTCATTTAAGGATTTCTTTACTAAAGCGTAATCTTTCAGGACACAATAGCCTTTTCTAGATTAAACTTAGGATTAAAATTAGCAGAAACTCAAATTTAATATGTAATCCAAATAAAAAAAAAAGGAAATATAATGGCAAATACATCAAAGAATGAGAATCAAAAGTGACTAAATAGAAAAGTGGGGCTTATTCAGGAGATAGAGAGAGGGTGAAAGAAAAAACAAAAACATAAAATGGGGTCAGAGACTACCTTTGTGCATAGTCTGGAAGCTTCAATGTACTCCCCCAATTTAATTTTACATGCAGCATTGTTCAGATTACAGGACAAATGTAAGGTATTAGCATGGCGCTTCTCATCACTGCTGAATGAGTGGTCAAACTCGATGTATTTTACAGCCTACAATATAAATGAAGTTTGTTCTATTATATACTTAAGTAAGCGGCATTGAGACCCTTGTATGAAATCAACAATTACATATACTCATATAAATTAAATATAATGAATTAACATGTGAGTTGTGACAAAAAAGAAATTAACCTTTTCATATTTCTTTGATGCCCGCTTGAAATTTTCAGCCTTGAACAATAGATTTCCATCATGCTTCTTCCTCTCACAAGCTTCTATTTTCTCTTGTGTGTCCATTTTCCAAAATGGCTTCTCCTGTTCACAATAGAGTCATTTGAGAAAAATGTAGCATTGGTTTCTACTTTCAGTTTGTTTAGTGGAACTTATAATCGCAACACATAGGAGCAACTAACCTTAACGAAATCAACCAATTCAACTTCATAATAAAGGGCTTCATTATTGGTTGTGTTTACATGTGAATTACTATGGTCACACAAATAGTCTGCATTGATGGTCACCAGAGATTGTTCTGTTTTTTTCATTGTCATTATTGCTCTTTCTAGACCCTCAGGTATCTGTTCTGAAAATGCATAGAACAAGGCAGCAAAAAGATTAAAAGGCAGAAGGAAAAAAAAGAACCACAGATAAAAGATACTATTAACAAATGTGCCTGCCTCATGATCATGTGAAACAGCAATGGCATACCTTCCTGAGTTGTGAACTCAAAGGGTTCTTCCTCTGATCCTTTTCTCTCTATAATTGTACCATCTCCTCGTTTACACAAATATATCACTGTAGGAAGTGAAAATATTCATTAAGAAACTTAAGGGCTGCTTAGTTTAACAAAATAATTTTTTTTAATTACAAAATTGATATCTTATTTTTTGTTTTGAAAAATTTATACATCAAACATTAATATTTTTTTTTTCTGATTTTACTACTTTCCGTATGGGAAATAAAATCAGAAAAATGTGTTCTCACACCAAATGACACCTTAGCATGCATTTGGTTTTGTTTTTGGTTCATATGTTTTGTTTATAATTAAAAAAAAAATCTTATACTTCATGTTTCCAAGATAATGTTCTTGAAATGTCTAAATACGATATATTAAAGAAAACAAATATAATGTTCTTGAAATTTTGGTTACCTACTTACCTTTCACTTGGGATCCTTCATTTGGACGATCATACCCCTCACCAACTTTCTTAATTTTTTTCAGTATCTTCTTATCTCCTGTGATATCAGTAACAGTTTTCCACGAAACCAGCTCAAGCTTGATGCTAATTAAATTAGAATCTGCTGGGAGACATCCATCAAGCTCAGTGGTTCTACTTTGACTAAGCCCGTCTGCAAAGTTATGTTATGTATTATTTTTACTATACAGTTTCAGTGAATAACAAAAATAGTGCAACAGGATCAAAAGGAAGAGTGAAATCTTGGCAATAAATGATCTGAAATATAGAGTGATTTTAAATGACTTACAACAAAATTTCAGAGTTAGCTCTGCCACCTCGCCCTTTCTCATTGTCTTTACTGCTATACTCATTGCAGGACATAGATAGCCTGATCAAAACACTCATATTTAAGAATTCCACAGATGGATTGATATTTTATCAATCGTTTAATCACCTAAGAAAATCTCTCAGAAGTTGTAGATAATGCTAATTAGTAATGACAATAAGTACTGAAAGCATGTTCAACACTAGTAACTTACCATCACTTACATTAAACTCCAGACCTTGATCAGATTTGGTGACAAGCATCCCATTCTCTAGTCTTGCCTCATATTTCACTGTAGATGAGTAATTTTTGTACAAGATCAGTTATATATTTCCAAGTGGCTAGGCTTGTTTATAACGAGTAGATTGCAATAAGTTCCCTTAAATATACGAGTATTTGATAATAACAAGTTAACTTAAATATATAAATATGTTAAGGTGTAACTCCTTTGATTAAACAAGTTACGTAGATGATTATAAGTTTGTTAATATATATTTGATTCCTAATGAAACAAAAAGTATAGATATGTAAATATTTGATATTTGATAAGATTTAAATGTAATTATTGTTGTAATCAAAATTTAGATGCAATTTTTAAGGTGTTTTGATTGGTACTTTTTCGGATTAGAATTAAAGTTTTATCCACACAACCTAATAAACAACTGGTGCAAAAACAGCTATGGAATTGTACTTAAGTTTTGTCCTTTATTATTACCTAGCACCTCATCAGCCTCTCTAGGAGTTTCCCATCCATCTCCTTCCCTTATTATTTTTTTCATGAGTCCTCCATCGCCAGTCAAGTCCCTGATAGTACTCCAAGACAACATTTCAATGTCAAAAATGAGAGTTGCATTGGGAGGAATCAATGGTGGAGACCCTACTGCTCCATATGCCAAGTTTGGTGGTATTTTGAAGATTGCTCTCTCCCCTTTCTTCATGCTGGCAACTCCTTCATCCCAACCCTTGATAACTTCACCTGGAAGCAAATGAAATGACTTGGACTAGAGTCTACTTATGGATTGAACTATAAACAGTAACAGCCAAACCAAAGAATTCAATCTCCATTTCATTAATCACATTGTGTACTCATACTAGTTCATAATTTAGTGACCATTCTCTTTTTCTACTTAGCAATTCATGCAGCAAATATATTGCTTACATTGGCCTAATTTGAAACGAAACGGGGACCCTTTATCATAGCTGGATTCAAGAGATGCTCCGTTTTCGACTTGTCCTCTGAAATGAACTGAAAGGTTCAACAAAAGAAAAGGTTATTTTAGAACAACTTATTCAGGGCTTCATAAGAAGAATTTTTTTTTACCAATCATGGTTATTTATCATATCACTGTTATATTAGTTACAAAAAATTTAATATTTACATATTAATATAACAATGACATGAAACTAGTGATAATAATTGATGAATGTTTTTAAGCAAAAAAAAAACATATATTTTCCTATAGTATTGGTGTGGTTGCTAATAGAATTGAAGATGAGGAGGTGAAGAGCTAGAAAAGTCTGTTTCTGCTATGGCATAGACATTATGAATCATAATAAGCTGACATGAAAAAACACAGAAGAAAACTGGAAAAGAGAGAAGTATATGAAAGAGTGTTGGAGGGTGTTATGGTTTCTATTCTAACCTTCTACTTCGTCTCCAGAGAATGGAGTTTGCCAAGTGACTCCTTTTCTGAGAATCCGTTTGGTGAGACCTTCATTTCCGATTTCCTTGTCGGAGAATTCTGAGTCTGCAATTTTCAGTTCATTTTGCAAAGAGTGGTTTAGCTGAGAGAGTGCCATTGACACCAGAGAAAGAGAAAAAGGATAAGCCGTTATTGGTTTTCCCTCCTTTTGGAGCTTTCAGTTGAGGGATATTTCCTTTCCCTATCATCATTATTACTAGTAATATATTATTTTTAATAGGTGTACAGATGGACGTGTTTAGTTACAGAAAATTATTCTAGTTTTTGAAAAATAATTTTATTTGTTTTTTAAAAATTTTATTTCCTAAAATAGTTTGAAAAATTATTTATTTATTTTAATTTTTAGTTTTTTTGAAAAACTTCTTTAAAGACTTCTTTATTTTTCTAGAAAAATAGAAAACCTGATTTTTAGTTCTTTTGTAAATTTTCTTTAAATATTTTGTAAACAAACATTTTTTTAAAACTTTTTTCAAGAGTAATTTTTTATTTTTCTTTGAAAACTTACGAATTAAACACGACCTTAACTTTTCATAATTCATTTATTTTTGGTCTACTCGTGATTAATACCAATAGATGGTTGTTTTTTGCACCATCCTTTTTTACTTCTATATTATCATTTGTTTTTATTTAACTTTTTGAAAATTGAAAACTGAAAATTGAAATGGTATTATCTACAATTTTTAAAATCTTCACAAAAAAGAAGGGCAAAACGCCAAGCCCTGAAACCGCAGCCCAACATATCTTACTTTTTGTGAATGACTTTTGTTTTGCTGCATAAAACGCACACATACCAGGCTAACAGGCCGAAACCAAAGCCCACGCTAACAGGTTCTTTAAGAATACCCATTTATTGACAAAAACAAAAAGAATACTTAGAAATAAAAAGATTGTTTAAAATTATTATTAATTCCATCTTTCTTGATTTTTAAGATAATTCTAACATTACTTCATAATTTTTTCTACTTCTTTTCCCACACCTTACAGCCGGGGGGAAACAAGGTTGGGTTTCAAGTGTTTTGTTAGTAATTTCACGTGAAGGAGATTTTGCTGTCCAGCACGCTCTCAAAGTTGTTGTTGTGTACATGAAAGAAGATAGGTGATGTCGTGGAAATGGTGGGTAATTAATTCAAAGCATATTCGGAAGAGGATATCACTAGTGTAAAAATGGGTTACTAATATAAGGGAATGAACTCGATTTAATAAAAAAACATGATAGAAAAAAGGTGGTGGTAATTTTGAAATTATGAGAATAATATAGGAATTCGGTTCCGTACGAATCATGTTTTTGAGTTTCACAATCTCCTTTTTAATTTTTTAAGAACACCTAGGAACATAGTTCGCACGCAACCGAGTTCTTAGGTCTTATTTTTTAAAAATTTCTTTTTAAACAAGCCTATGAACTCGGTTCCCATGAAACTTGAGTTCTTAGGTCTTGGGTTTTTTATTTTAATTTTTTTAATAGAACTAAGAACTCAGTTAACTGTAAACGAGTTCTTAGGGTGACTTTTTAAATTTTTTTATGAGACTACAAACACGGTTGTTGACAACAACCAAGTTCGTAGCCTTTTTTTATGAGACCTAAGAACATGGTTGTTGTTCGTAGTCTTTCTTAATTATAACAAACCTTTCGCAAGTGAAACATTGTTGCGAACCTTTTTTTCCTCCCTCAATCTCTTGCTTCCACTTTCATTGCTCCTCGTGACTTTTTGCTTCCATTTTCTTCTATTATTGCGCAGGCTTCTTCTTCTCTTCACGTTGCACGTTACCTTCCCTATAGTGTTTAGAAAAGTTAGTTTTTTCTTTCCATTGTTATGGGTTGCTTACTATTGTTTGCTTACTGTTACTTAGTGTTGTTAATGTTTTCCTTGGTTGCGTTGCTTATTATTTACTTGCCCCTGTTAGTACTATGTTGTTTACTGTTACTTTTGTTTTTTATTTTAATTGTAAAAAAGAACTAACTCGGTTCTTGCAGAGCTCTTAGGACTTTTGTTTTTTATTTTAATTTTTTTTAAAGAACTAAGAACTCGGTTCTCACTGAACTAAGTTCTTAGGACTTTTGTTTTTTATTTTTATTTTAAAAAAATAACTATGAACTCGGTTATACGCGAAACCGAGTTCATAGATCAAAAATTTTATCTAAAAACTCGGTTATGTCATGAACCGAGTTTGTAACTTTAAAAACTTGTATTAAAACATCAAAACCTGAATGGTTTCGTACTATTTTCCTTTACGTTACTTGCTTAAACCTTTTCTTCCTCCATTGCTCCGATGCTTGCATTGCCATTCTTTTCTCTTTCATGCGGTTTCTTTGTATTCCTCCATTGTTGCGCTGTTTCTTCCCCTTCCTTCATTGTTCTGTTTGCTCGTTTAAAAGGTTAGAGTTCTTCGTCTTCTCTCATTGTGTTCCTCTCATTACTGTTACTGCGTGAGATATGCCATTACTGTGACTACGTTATATTCCATTTATTGTTACTGTGTTAGTCTTGCTAGTACTCTATGTTTGCTTTTGTGTTTTCTACCATTGCATTATATGTCATTACTGTTACTATATATGCATTTGATATATACGAGTTCTGCCATTGCCATTGCCTTTGATATATACATGTGTGATTTTACGAGTTCTACCTCTGTCATTGCCATTGCGTTTGATATATACGAGTTCTACCTCTACCATTATCAGCAATATTTTCATAATTATTTTTACAATGAAGTTTTTATCTTTCTTTTGTGCAATACTTTTTCCTAAAAGACATTATAGTCACATTACCATTTTTATCTTTCTTTGTGCAATATTTCTTTGTGTAATATCTTTGTGCAATATTTCTTTGTGCAATATCTTTCTTTGTGCAATATTTTACCTCTACCTTAGGCTTATGCTTGACATGCTAAAATTTTCTTTTAAAAGAATACACTTATATAAAATTTTGTATTAAGTATAATGTATTCAAATATTCAATGGTTAAGAATAAAGGGATTTTTTATACAAAGATTAAATGAAAACTTTGATTTTTGATGAAGGAGTAAGAAAGGACTATATGGTGGATTTTCGATATTTCATTTGTGTTAGTGAAGATTAAGTGTTTAAAATGATTGCCACTTGACTTTATGACTTGTTGAATTATCTTTTTAAACATTAGAGATCTAGTTGGGTAAAAAAAATTTATAAGAGACCAATATATAAATGACTAGCCTAGTGTATTTATTGTTTTTCCATAGGTGTACTCTACTATATTGAATCAAACAATGTTTGATGTAGTATGTTACATTTATAGCATGAGTTAAGAATAATAACCTTGAATGATTTTCTTAATTCTAATTGACCAAGTGTACTATGTGTTGAACAGTGTCACATTGTAAATGTTGTATTTGGGTCCGAATTCATGGATAAAAGTTGGATTATTGCATCACGGTTAACTGATGCATATGAGAATAGAGTTGAAATGTTCATAGAGTTTGTATTTCAAAATGTCAAAGACAATAATGGAAGATACTTTTGCCCTTGTATTAAATGTGGGAATACGTGTCTACTAGGCCTGGAAATGATAAGGGAACATCTGTTATGTGATGATTTTCTCAAGAGTTATACATGTTTGATATGGCATGGTGAACATGTTGTCACACCGAGTATGATGAATGTAAGTCAAAATAAAGGTTATACACGTGATGTTGATTATGATATGGATGATCGACTTGAAGAAATGATTTGTGATGTAGGTGAAAAAAATTCTTGATAGCACATGTGTATGAAACTCTCTGTGAGGATTCAAAGAACTCACTGTATCCAAATTGCACTAATTTCACACGGTTGTCGGCGGTGTTATGATTATTTAACTTGAAGGCGAGAAATGGATGGACGGATAAAAGTTTTACTTATTTGCTACAACTACTAAAAGACATGCTTCTAGTTAGTAATACCTTGCCCATTCGTAACTACGAGCCTAAAAAGATTTTGTGTCCTATAGGGTTGGAGTACAAGAAGATACACGCATGTCCAAATGATTGTGTGTTATACAAAAGTGAGTACGAAATGATGCATGAATGTCTAACGTGTGGGTTGTCATGGTATAAGAAGAAAAACAATGATTATGGTAAGGAGGTATTGTAACATCCCAGATATTTTAAGTAAAATTATGAGTAGTGGGGATTATTAATTATTGTTTTAGATATTTATTTGATATTTTTATGAATTATTAGGCAATTATAAATAATTAAATATTGTAAAAATAAATAAAATTATTTGATTGATTAATTACAAAAGGGTTAAATGAGGTATAATTAGAAGAAGGTAAAAGTTTAATTAAAACTTTTAATGAAAATATAAAAGAAATAGGGAAAAGACAGTTTTGCCCCTGAGTTTTAAATAATAAAATCCTTCTCCTTCCTCATTCACTTTCACGCGAACCCACGTCTTCTTCTTCTTCTGTTTCTTCTTCTTCGTTTTCTCCTCCCTTGCTGCCGAGTTGTATGCTCTAAGGGAAGGCTTCTTCCGTGTCAGAACTTCGAAGGAACCCCATTTCCGTGATCGTGACTTTGAGGTAGCAAAACGAACATCGGAGGACTGAGTGACGAAGCTGGTGTTGGATTCGGAGGTGAAACCATGAACCCAGTGCTTAGAGGACGCGATCGACATCAAGAACAGATCGTCGAAGCTTGGAATAGAGGTAAGAGGGGTGTTCGGGTTGTAATTAATTAGAATAGGTGCGTATTTTGGGTTCGGTTCGCCGAACTAAGTATTAAAACGGTAAGAAAGATTGTGGATAATAATTGCATGGGAATTGTGTATGGTTTATGATGTGTGAGATTAAAGTGTTTTGCATTGTGATGATTCGATGTGCATAGTGGCGTTGTGATGACGGGCTTGACAAGTAGGTCGCCCAGTGGCAATGTGATGGATGGGCTTGATAAGTCGGTCACCCTGTATTGTGTGCACATGCCAGTTTCTGGTAGTTGCATCTATTGTTTGTTGATGATATGTAATGATTATGAGATATGATATGTGATTATGTGGTATGGGATGGCCAACGATATGTATACCCCTCGTTTTCTGGCTCCCGTGGTCTTTGTGCCCAGTTGAGCTACCCAGTGGTCAAGTCGGACCCAGTGGTTGAGGTGGGGAGCCAAGTCGGGCTCGGTGAACCAAGTCGGGTTCACGGGATGTCAAGTCAGACTTCCAGCTGAAGACCAGTCCTTTAGTATCCGGATACTAGGCGTCAATTTTGTCTGATAGTCAGTGGTGACAATTGATGAATTATTAGTATTATGATGATGTGTATGTACTTGGTTATATTTGCTGAGTGTGAATTGTTATACTTGCTGAGTATGAATTGTTATATTTGCTGAGTGTGAATTGTTAAACTTACCGAGTGTGGATTGTTATATTTGCCGAGTGTGAATTGTTATACTTGCCGAGTGTGAATTGTTATATTTTCCGAGTGTGATTGGCTATAATTGCCGAGTGTGATTGGCTATATTTGCCGAGTATGATTTGCTACAGTTGCCGTATGTGATTTGCAATTTGAGGATAAAGCAATCGGATGGAATTTATTCACACGTATCTTGTTATTTAATTTCTGTTCTAGATTAATTATGATGCCAAACACTCACCCTTGCCGTGGTTTTCAATTTAGTAACCAGTGACAGGGAAGAGGTCGGAGCCCTGGAGGTGCGCCAAGCGGAGGATTGATGCCAAGGAACCGAGTGATTGTGAAATGAATTGTGTGTAATGTATAATGAATTTTTCGAGTATGTGATGCCATACTATGTTGCTTGTGTATGTTGACTAATGTGCATATGAATTATGTTGCTATGTGATCGGTATTGATTTTCATGAGTGAATTTGCGTTGCTGTAGTAAAGTCGATTACCGGACGAATCTCGCCGAGCGGATTCAGTCTTGTCCGAGCGAGGGTCGGGGGAATTTGATCCTGTGCCTATTTCGCTTAGGCGAGTATCCCTCGCCCCCTTCCGAGTGGTTAGAATGTTTTCCGAGTGAGGAATGCCAGAGAGATCCACTTCCGAGTGAAATAAGATTAGAATGTTTCCGAGTGAGGTATGGCCGAGGGATCCACTTCCGAGTGTAGACAAATTAGAATGTTTCTGAGTGAAATATGACCGAGGGAACTCTTTCTGACTGAGATAATCACTTCCGAGTGAAGGTTAAGATGTTCCCGGGTGAGATACAACCGAGAGGACCATTTTCGAGTGGAAGACTTGTTAATTTTCCTTGTAGGTCCCGTTGTTCGCTCAGGTTTAAAGTGTAGAATTCGCCCAAGCGAGTCGGAACTCGCCTAAGCGACCTTCACGGGTTTCTTTTAAGCGAATCGGGGTCTCGCTCAGGCGAATGACCCCTGTCTTCATTTTCTTCTTCCGCTGATTGTAATTAATTTCATTTTATTAATTGATTTATTCACTATTATCTATTATTTTGAGTATGCTTAAGAAAAATAAATATTATTTTATATTAAGACCTAATTAATTTTCATTAAACGCGAAAAATTCATGGTGAAAAATGATTAAATGGATATAAATAAATGTAATATTGACGCGGGTCGTCACAGGTGGTATCAAAGCGGTTATTTCTAGAGCCGAGTGCATGGGTGAACCCAAAAATTTGTGTGAGTCCTATACTGGACTGTTTTTGCATTCTATTGCATTGTGCTTGTGGTTGTTTGTGCAGCTTGGCATCATTCCCTTGGCACTCCGGCGGCGTTGTATTTTATATGTGTGTGAGGTAAATATCTGACTCCTTGGTGGATCATTGGTTATTAATGGTGATGTGTTTGTTTATTGTAGAATTACCTTATGGCTGAGGGAACTAGTTCTGGTGGAGGAGATGACTTCTTCTTAAAATTTTCCCAATTAATGAGTAGGACCGAATCTGGTCCCACTCTTGACAAATTCCTGAAAAGGAATCCCCCTGCTTATAAAGGAGGGCATGATTACGATAGGGCGCATGTTTGGATAAGGGAAATGGAACAAGCTTTTGAGTATTTTGAGTGCTCGGAGGAGCAGAAGGTGCAGTTTGCAACTTACTAGTTGAATGACGAGGCTAGGATATGGTGGTCTAGGACCAAGGTACAAATGAATGCGGCGAGTGAACTGCTGGTGTGGGCAAATTTCTGTAGGAGGTTTCTTGTCAAATACTTTCCTGATAATTACAAAATCTGAAAAGAAATGGAGTTTCTAAGATTGGAACAGGGCCGAATGTCAGTGGCTGAGTATACTATGAAGTTTGATGAGTTGTGTGATTTCTATCACCCTTTCTCCTTGGAAGGAACCGAGGGTAGTAAGTGTGCTAAGTATGAAGTCGGATTGCGAATTGAACTCCGTAGTGTGATTGTGCCGATGGAGATTCGAGATTATCCAACTTTGGTAAATAAGGCTAGGCTGACTGGGGAAGTGTAATTACAGAGAACATTTAAGTCAAAAGATAAGAGGCCGTTGAAGGTAAGAGGATTCAGCTTCAAGAAAATGGGTCAGTTATTTCGTGGCGGTAAGTCTTCCGCTACGTCTTCTTCCTCTTCTGGTCGGGGTTCTACTGGCCGTTCGAGTAGTCAATCAGGTAGCCGCGCATGCTATAATTGTGGCCAGGAGGGCCATATTTCGAAACACTGTCCGGCTAGTCAAATTGTTTGTTTCCAATGTGGACAACCGGGGCACCTTAGGCCTGATTGCCCACAGAGGCAGCATCCGAGCGGACATGGTAACCGAGCCAATACTTCTGGGGCTCGGGGTGCTAATTTTCCGAGAGGAGGTAGAAGCGGTGGTGGTCGTGGAGGCCAACACTCGGGGAGGTCTGGTGCTCAATCCAGTGGCGCTTAGAATGTTATGGCCGGTTGAGTATTTGCCTTTGATGCTTCGAAAGTTGCAAGGACCGACAACTTGGTGCAGGGTAAGTGCCTTATTCATGGCTATATGGTATATGTTATTTATGATTCGGGTGCGACCCATTCTTTTATCTTTGAGAGTTGTGTATGACGGCTTGGTTTGCCGGTTGTGTTAATAGAGAATGCTCTTAGTGTCTCCACTCCTACCGGCTCCACTTTCTGTGCAACCACTATGTGTGGGGAATTGTCAATGCAAGTTGAAGATCGTACCTTTCTGGTGAATCTGATTTGTATGCCATTGAAGAACCTAGATATTATTTTAGGTCTCGATTGGTTAGCTGTTAACCATGTTATGGTGGACTGCTATCAGAAGACCATCGTTTTCTCTTAGGAACTCAACACAAAGAACGTGGTGAGTGATGTCTCCGCAACTTACGTTATTTTATTTACTTCGGAGGGACGGTATAATCTTATGCCGAGTGATATTCCGGTAGTGTGCGATTTCCCTGATGTATTTCCGGAAGAAATTCCGGAGTTGCCTCCCAGTCGGGAGATTGATTTTACCATTGATTTGATTCCCGGAGCTGAACCTGTGTCCTGTGTGCCTTATAGGATGTCTTCGGTAGAATTGACTGAAGTAAAGAAGCAAGTGAATGAGATGCTAGAGAAGGGATTTATCTGATCGAGTACTTCACCATGGGGCGCTCCGGTACTATTGGTGAAAAAGAAGGACGGTAGTATACAGATGTGTATTGACTACCGACAGTTGAATAAGTTGGCGGTTAAGAATAAATATCCGTTGCCACGAATCGATGATTTTTTGGATCAGTTGCGAGGCGCTGTAGTATTTTCCAAGATCGACTTGAGGTCGGGATATCACCAAATATGAGTGAAGTCGGAAGATATTCCAAAGACGGCATTCCGGACTCGGTATGGACATTTTGAGTATGTTGTAATGCCTTTCGGAGTGACGAATGCTCCTGCCATCTTTATGGACTACATGAACTGGATCTTTCAACCGTACTTGGATCAATTTATAGTAGTATCCATCGATGATATATTGGTGTATTCGAAGTCGGTTGAGGAGCATGCACAACATCTTCAAGTTGTTCTGCAGATATTACGTGAGAAAAGGTTGTACGCTAAGTTATCTAAATGTGATTTCTGGGAAGGAAATGTACAATTCTTGGGGCATGTGATTTCCCGAGAGGGGGTATCGATTGATCCATCTAAGACTGAGGCAGTTATGGCTTGGGAAAGGCCTAGGTTGGTAACTGAAATTAGGAGTTTTCTCGGATTGGCTAGGTATTATTGTTGATTTATTAAGGGATTTTCTTGTATTGCGCTTTCTTTGACCCGATTTACGAGAAAGGAGAGTCCATTTGTATGGTCGGAAAAGTGTGAATTGAGTTTCCAAACTCTTAAGCGGTGTTTGACTACTGCCCCTGTACTTGCACTATCAGATGTGACGAAGGAATTTGTGGTGTATTGCGATGCATCTAAGTTTGGTTTGGGATGTGTGCTGATGCAGGATGACTGAGTGATTACCTATGCCTCAAGGAAATTGAGACCGCAAGAACAGAATTATCCGACTCATGACCTTGAGCTTGCGGCAGTGGTGTTTACGTTAAAAATCTGGCGCCATTATTTGTATGGGTCTCGTTTTGTGGTATTTAGTGACCACAAGAGCTTGAAGTACTTATTTGATCAGAAGAAACTAAACATGAGACAAAGGAGATGGGTGAAGTACCTAAAGGATTATGATTTCGATTTGAGGTACCACCCGGGTAAAGCAAATGTTATTGCCGATGCGCTGAGTAGAAAAGTATTACATGCAGCTTTCTTGATGGGCAAAGAGCAAGAATTGTTGGAAAGCTTTCGTGATATGAACATTAGGGTTGTTATGAACGCTCTGAATCAAATGATAGTCGGAATGCTGAAGATCTCCAATGAATTTCTGGAATCTTTAGCTGTGGCCCAAAAGGACGATGAAGAGTTGTTGGAACTGCTTGACACTCAAGCAAGAGGTAAAGATATGGAATTAACCAAAAGTAACGATGGAATTTGGAGATTCCGAGATCGAGTGGTGGTGCCTACAAAGGGTGATTTCAGGCAAGCCGTGCTAGCTGAAGCACATAGGAGTTCTTTAAGCATTCATCCCAGTGTTACCAAGTTGTACCACAATTTGAAGAAGGAATTCTGGTGGTCGGGAATGAAGAAAGCAATAACCGAGTATGTGAAGTCTTGTGTGATATGTCAGAAATGTAAGGTTGAACACCAGAGACCCCCAGGTTTACTTCAACCTCCTGAGATTCCGATTTGGAAGTGGGAGAGTATTACTATGGATTTCGTATCCGGGTTACCTCGTACCCAATCTGGGTGTAATGCAATCTGGGTGATTGTAGATCGATTGACCAAGAGTGCTCACTTTCTCGCTATGAACATGAAATGGTCATTGGACCGACTGGCTAGGTTTTACATTACTGAAATTGTACGATTGCATGGCGTACCTTCAAGTATAATTTCCGATCAGGATCCTCGATTTACTTCCAGATTTTGGGGAAGTTTGCAGCAGGAATTGGGTACTAAACTAAGACTGAGTTTAGCTTATCATCCGTAGACTGATGGTCAGTCGGAACAAACTATACAGACCTTAGAGGATATGCTTAGAGCCTGTGTATTGGAGCAAGGTGGCTCATGGGAAAGATACTTGCCATTGGTGGAGTTTGCGTATAACAACAGCTATCATAGTAGCATCGATATGGCTCTATATGAAGCTCTATATGGTCGGAGGTGTCGTACACCTTTGTGTTGGAATGAAAATGGCGATGCCATTCATTTGGGACCCGAGTTAATCCAGGAAATGAATGAATAAGTTGCTCTGATCCGAGAGAAAATGAAGATTGCCCAAGACTGACAGAAGAGTTACTATGACGATCGGCATAGACCACTTGAGTTTCAGGCGGGTGACTGGGTATTTCTAAAGGTTTCACCGACCAAAGGTGTAGGTCAGATATTGAAGAGTCACAAGCTTAATCCGAGATACATTGGGCCATATCAAATTTTGGAGAGGATCGGTGATGTTGCTTACCGAATGGATCTTCCCCAGTCGTTAACTAATATCCATAATGTGTTTCATGTGTCACAACTCCGAGCGTACATTCTGTGTGACTCCATGATTGTGCCGGATGATTCTATCGAACTAAAGGAGGACCTGACGGTGGAAGTTACACCGATCGGTATTGAAGAATACCAGACTAAACGGTTAAGAAACAAGGAAGTACCATTGGTGAAGGTGAAGTGGCAAAATTTAAATGGGATAACCTACACGTGGGAGTTGGAGTTGGACATAAGACGGGTGTACCCCGATCTTTTTCAGTAAGGTGCGTTGATTTCGGGGACGAAATCCCTTTTTAGGGGGGTGGATGTAACATCCCAGATATTTTAAGTAAAATTATGAGTAATGGGAAATATTAATTATTGTTTTAGAGATTTATTTGATATTTTTATGAATTATTAGGCAATTATAAATAATTAAATGTTGTGAAAATAAATAAAATTATTTGATTGATTAATTACAAAAGGGTTAAATGAGGTGTAATTAGAAGAAGGTAAAAGTTTAATTAAAACTTTTAATGAAAATATAAAAGAAATGAGGAAAAGACAGTTTTGCCCCTGAGCTTTAAATAATAAAATCCTTCTCCTTCCTCATTCACTTTCACGCAAGCTCACGTCTTCTTCTTCTTCTGTTTCTTCTTCTTCGTTTTCTCCTCCCCCGCTGCCGAGTTGCATGCTCTAAGGGAAGGCTTCTTCCGTGTCAGAACTTCGAAGGAACCCCATTTCTGTGATCGTGACTTTGAGGTAGCAAAACGAACATCGTAGGACTGAGTGACGAAGCTGGTGTTGGATTCGGAGGTGAAACCGTGAACCCAGCGCTTAGAGGACACAATCGACATCAAGAACAGATTGTTGAAGCTTGGAATAGAGGTAAGGGGGTGTTCGGGTTGTAATTAATTAGAATAGGTGCATGTTTTGGGTTCGGGTCGCCGAACTAAGTATTAAAACGGTACGAAAGATTGTGGATAATAATTGCATGTGAATTGTGTATGGTTTATGATGTGTGAGATTAAAGTGTTTTGCATTGTGATGATTCGATGTGCATAGTGGCGTTATGATTACGGGCTTGACAAGTAGGTCGCCCAGTGGCAATGTGATAGATGGGCTTGACAAGTCGGTCGCCCTGTATTGTGAGCACATGCCAGTTTCTGGTAGTTGCATTTGTTATTTGTTGATGATATGTAATGATTATGAGATATGATATGTGATTATGTGGTATGGGATGGCCAACGGTATGTATACCCCTCGTTTTCTGGCTCCCGTGGTCTTTGTGCCCAGTTGAGCTACCCAGTGGTCAAGTCGGACCCAGTGGTTGAGGTGGGGAGCCAAGTCAGGCTCGGTGAACCAAGTCGGGTTCACGGGATGTCAAGTCGGGCTCCCAGCTGAAGGTCGGTCCTTTAGTATCCGGATACTAGGCGTCAATTTTGTCTGAGAGTCAGTGGTGACAATTGATGAATTATTAGTATTATGATGATGTGTATGTACTTGGTTATATTTGCTGAGTGTGAATTGTTATACTTGCTGAGTATGAATTGTTATATTTACCGAGTGTGAATTGTTAAACTTGCCGAGTGTGGATTGTTATATTTGCCAAGTGTGAATTGTTATACTTGCCGAGTGTGAATTATTATATTTGTCGAGTGTGATTGGCTATAATTGCCGAGTGTGATTGGCTATATTTGCCGAGTGTGATTTGCTACAGTTGTCGTGTGTGATTTGCAATTTGAGGATAAAGAAATCGGATGGAATTTATTCACACGTATCTTGTTATTTAATTTCCATTCTAGATTAATTATGATGCCAAACACTCACCCTTGCTATGGTTTTTAATTTAGTAACCAGTAACAGGGAAGAGGTCGGAGCCCTGGAGGTGCACCAAGCGGAGGATTGATGCCAAGAACTGAGTGATTGTGAAATGAATTGTGTAATGTATAATGAATTTTCTCAGTATGTGATGCCATACTATGTTGTTTGTGTATGTTGACTAATGTGCATATGAATTATGTTGCTATGTGATTGGTATTGATTTTCATGAGTGAATTTGCGTTGCTGTAGTAAATTCGATTACCGGGCGAATCTCGCCGAGCGGATCCAGTCTTGTCCGAGCGAGGGTCGGGGGAATTTGATCATGTGCCTATTTCGCTCAGGAGAGTATCCCTCGCCCCCTTCCGAGTGGTTAGAATGTTTTCCGAGTGAGGAATGCCCGAGAGATCCACTTCCGAGTGAAGTAAGATTAGAATGTTTCTGAGTGAGGTATGGCCGAGGGATCCACTTCCGAGTGTAGACAGATTAGAATGTTTTCGAGTGAAATATGACCGAGGGAACTCTTTCTGACTGAGATAATCACTTCCGAGTGAAGATTAAGATGTTCCCGGGTGAGATACAACCGAGAGGACCATTTTTGAGTAGAAGACTTGTTAATTTTCCTTGTAGGTCCCGTTGTTCGCTCAGGTTTAAAGTGTAGAATTCGCCCAAGTGAGTCGGAACTCGCCTAAGCGACCTTCACGGGTTTCGTTTAAGCGAATCGGGGTCTCGCTCAGGCGAATGACCCCTGTCTTCATTTTCTTCTTCCGCTGATTATAATTAATTTCATTTTATTAATTGATTTATTCACTATTATCTATTATTTTGAGTATGCTTAAGAAAAATAAATATTATTTTATATTAGGACCTAATTAATTTTCATTAAACGCGAAAAAGTCATGGTGAAAAATGATTAAATGGATATAAATAAATGTAATATTGACGCGGGTCGTCACAGGTATACACCAAAGGGCCTCCTACAAAGATGTTATGGTATTTGCCTAATATTCTTAGATTGAAGCATTTATTTGCTAATGAAGATGATGCAAAGTTTTTCCTTAGCAATCTTTTCACATTCCCTGGTTTTGTAATTCAAGTTTTTCTTCAAAGTTGCACAGTCTTGGCAGCTTCGAAGGAGCTCTTTTTTTCTTCTTCTTTTCCTTTTGTAACCTTGGCCACTTTTCCCCTCAATTGTCGTAGTTCTATTGATTCAACCTTCTCAGGGAGCCTATCTTTTCCTGGTTCATTAGCTATCAATGGTTTAAAGGGTAGCTTGATTTGTTTTACCTCCTATTAATGGATTCTCCATGCTTGGCGAGCTTTCTGAAGTCCTCCAATAAAACCTTTCTCCCCAAGGTAGAATATGACAAGTCTTGAGGCTTCCATAGAAGGTGAACCCTTAAAGGGTAAGCGTATTGCCTTAAAGCCAGAATGAGGTTATAGTTGATGAGAGAGCACTAGCCCCTATAAGTGGTACATTAGGGTAATCCTTATAGCGATAATAAGTTTAGACCTTTGTTTCCAGAATGGTTGCCATCTTATCTTTCCGTCATGTAAGCTACTACAAAGTCTTTTCTAATCTTCCGGCTTTCTAAAGTTTGGTCAAAATGCCATGTAGTCATCAATTGGACAAGTGATGTTGCTAGCCCTCTTAAACACATTGGTGGTGATCCAAATGTAAAAGATAGGTAAACAACATAAGATCTTTTGTCCTCCTTTTTCACGGTAGAAGAGCATGGTGGAGTAGACATCAGCTAAAAGAGCTATGACTGGAGATGTTGAGTATTTTCGAAAGTCCATGAATACATTTATAGAGAGCCTGTCCACCAGGCTATCCGCGCTGGGAAACAGAACCACACCATAAATCATAAGAGAAAGGACTTCCATAAAAGTATCCCACTTGGCTATTGCCGCTAACCTTTGCATGTAGTCTTCTAGAAAGTTTTGGCTTAAACCCCAAGTTATCTGATTTTCAATCTTTGAATTTTCCACTCATCAGGGTTCATTTTCAAGACTTCAGCTACTTCGCTGGTGTGGGTCATATGTTCACAGAACTAGCTACTTCACTAATGTGGGTCATATGTTCATGGAACTAATAAGGTTTGTTATTCCCTAATGGGAGGCCCAATGTCTGCTCAAACTCTTTAATTGTGGGAGCCAACTGAAAATCGAAGAATGTGAACGTCGGAGTAGAGGGTCAAAATACTGAGCAAAGGCAGTGATGGCCCCTTGCTGAACATCCACTTCCAGGATCTTTAATAGATTCTTATATTTGTTCTCAAAAGCTAATATTTGGTGAGAACTCAACTTCCTTCCGAGATGACTCAGATTGGCAAAGTCTATTTTCCTTTCCTTTATCATGATCTTATTTTTGACCTGAATTGTTTCCATGTTAATTTCCATTCTCGTTTTTCTATTTCTTTTGTGACAAGATTAAGATTCTTGAACACAACAACAACAAACACATTAATGGTAGAAGAAAATAAAAAAATGGTGAGTTATTAATCTTTTGATCCACCTATTCCTTTTTCAAATTCATGGACCACTACATATTTTACTTATTTCAAAATCATGGATCGAGAGATTGACAACTCATATGGAGGTGTCATTAATCCTTTGCACAAACTTATTACTTTTAAGAAAAATGTATCTACACCTTTGTCCAAAGGATCAATGATCTATAATATTGCATAATTAAGGAAAGGCCAGAAAAGAAAGAAGGGTGTGCCCCCTTAATGTCCTAATTGGATTGCCTATTGGGTTCTATCCTAGGGTTCTAGGGTATTTATACTTTGCATCTCACTGGACTGCACTATTATTCCTAAAAGGCCACTAGAGCTCACGACTTTCTTATATATTTACCATAATAACAAATACATGTCAATTGTAGGTCACCCAAGAAAGCCACACTCTAGATGGGCTTTCACAAAAGCCAACAGGAAGTACATCTCAATCGACACTGTTAATTGCCCTTTATCCAAAAGGTTCTTCTCATGCTCTTGGGTGTAGAGTCACTCTTAAAATTAATTAGTGAGGTGTGTGCTAGGGGACACACAAACCTATCATACCTTATCCATTAAAACAAACAATTGAGCCAAACACAATTCAAATAGTCGTCTACCCTAGGTTGTACAGAATATATCATCCAAATAAGTATATACAAGGACAAATACAACAAATATTCTAAACCAACAAAAGATGAGGAAAAAATACAAAAAAACAAAAAAAAACACAAAGGGTCACAAATAAACTAATACATGAATTATGCAATTTAGTTTGAATGGCCTAACTGTCAAAATGTCCCTAGTGGAGTCGTCATCTGTCACGACGTGGACGACCGGATAACAATTCTCATAAGCTAAAGTTTTCAAAATAAATTATTAAAAGGTGTGGAGTCACCACTAAGATTTTGTTTTTATTTTAAAAGGGTAAAATATTAGAAAAAACCCTTTAGAGATCTAGGTTCGGGAGTTGGTTACGAAAAGGGAAGGTATTAGTACCCTTATTTGTCTGTTCTAAAGAAACAATACCTTAATTAAATTGCGTAGTTATTTTTTTAATAATTTAAAAATGACCCATTGATAAAGAAATAGAAAAAACAAATGTATACATAAAAAATTTTAAAAAATGGGTCTGACAAGATTGGATCTTGCTCCTACGTATTCCCAGGTGTAATGGAAAATCAGGGTTACGTAGTTCTTGTGAGAAAGTACTCTTATGATTTTATTTAATTGGTATCATGTATCCCACGATGCCGATATGATTTTTAGATCAATTTTATTAGTGTAATGTATCCCACGACACCAATAAAGTTATTTATATAATTTTTAGAGCAACTTTATTAATGTAATGTATCCTACTACACCAATAAAATTGTTCTTATAATTTTTAGAGTAACTTTATTGATGTAATGTATCCCACTACACCAATAAAATTGTTCATGTAATTTTTAGAGCAATTTTATTGATGTAATATATCCTGTTACACCAATAAAATTGTTCATGTAATTTTTAGAGCAATTTTATTTATTCAATGTATCTCATGACATCAATAAAATTGTTTATATAATTTTTAGATCAACTTTATTGATGCAATGTATCCTACAACATCAATAAAATTGTTTATATAATTTTAGAGCAACTTTATTAATGCAATGTATCCCATGACATCAATAAAATTGTTTATACCATATATGCCAAGAGAACAAACTTACAAGTTATATATACATTCTTTAAATCAATTCAAATAAACTTAAAGATTTTTAATAAATAAATAAAAATTAAATAAACATAAAATGAATGATGGAAAAAACTAACTAATTAAAGCATAAAATGAAAACAACAAAAAGATAACTATATATACAACATAAATAATAAAATAGACTAAAAAAAAACATACCTTCTTTTCTAAACCAAAGAAAAATTTTAAATTTAGCTTTTGGATTTGGTGGCGTCTCTAGTTTTTCTAAACTGAAACTTCCGTAGAAATATCAAACCTTTTTTAATATGAAAGATCGGTCAAAGCCGCAACCACAGAGTATAGTCAGAAATAAGTTATATCCATGGTTGTACCAGGAAGTATATATAACTTTTGTGTGTCTTTCAAAGTGTTACAAGTTGCTCCTTATATACAAATTTTTGAATTTAGCAACTTCTAATCTTAGAGTTTTCAATGTGGGACTAAATCTAGTCTGTTTTTCCATTTGTGTTTTCTTTTTCCTTTCCTCTTTATTTTTTATTTTTCTATTATTTATTATTCCCCTTAAACAAGACATATTTTTAAGAGCCCTTTAGACAAAAGATTTAAAATTTGTTACCCTTTTTTTTTGAAACAACAACCCGGACGAAATTGGGTAGCAACAGTTGAAATGGAATCCTGATGGTAGTGTGAATAGGTATAAAGCCAGGCTTGTGGCAAGGGTTCAACCAGAGAGAATATTTTGATTATTATGAAACTTTTAGTCCAATGGTGAAGCCTACAACCATCTGAACTGTCCTCACTCTAGCTCTTCATCATAATTGGCACATTAGGCAAGTTGATATTAACAATGCATTCCTAAATGGAGATTTAGAAGAAGCTGTTTATATGGTGTAGCCTCCAAGGTATGAAACAGGTAGTGATTAGCTTGTTTGCAAGCTCAACAAAGCCCTCTATAGACTTAAGCAGGCTCCAAGATCTTGGTTTCAAAAGTTACATGGCTTTCTTACTACTCAAGGCTTCAAGTCTACAAGAAATGAATCATCTCTCTTCATCAAGGCTTTATCCAATGTAACTATTCTGGTTTTAATGTATGTGGATGATATAATCCTTACTAACAACTTTCAAAACACATTCAACTAGTTTATCTTCAAGCTCAATCAAACATTTCCTCTTAAAGATTTGGGAAACCCCAATTACTTTCTTGGGATTCAGGTTCAGCCTACTGCCTCTGGGCACCTGCATCTATCACAAACAAAGTACATTTCAAACCTGTTGGATAAAGCTAACATGAAATCAGCTAAAGCTATGGCAACTTCTATGGTTTCGGGTCAACAACTTTCCAATCAAGATCCTAAATTGTTTCAGGATCCACATCTTTACAGGTCAATTTTGGGTGCACTTCAATATGTAACTATTACAAGACCGGAGATTGCTTATTCAGTCCACAAAGTGTGTCAATTCACGCATATGCCTAAAGCTTCTCATTATAAAGTTGTGAAGAGGATCCTTCAATATCTAAAAGGATCTATCTCTGATGGTTTGCTTCTTGTTAAGTCCCCTGTATTATCCCTTACTGCATTTTGTGATGCAGATTGGGGTTCTGATTTGGATGATAGGAAATCCACCATGAGTATTGTGTGTATCTTGGTTCCAATTTAGTTGCTTAGTCTTCAAAGAAACAAACTGTGGAGTCAAGATACTAAGGCCGAGTATCAAAGTCTGGTAATAGTTACCATGGAGTTGTCTTGGATCCAATTTTTGCTTAGTGAACTTCATATAAGGATTCCTTCCATCCCTATTGTGTATTGTGATAATCTCAGTGATGTACAACTCTTCTCCAATCCAATTCTTCATTCCAAGACCAAGCATGTTGAGCTAGACTTATACTTTATTCGTGATAAAGTGGCTGCCAAGCAACTTATTGTTTGACATATTCCTTCCTCAACTCAAATTGCAGATGTTTTCACCAAGCCTATCTCTCAACAGTTATTCCAAATGTGTAAATACAAACTCAGAGTTGTGTCATACATAACCATGAGTTTGAGAGGGGATGATGAGAGTAGAAGGATAGAAATGAGGTAGTTAGTGTTTGTTAGGAAGTTAGA
Organism: Clitoria ternatea; assembly: GCA_037962975.1. Lineage (NCBI taxonomy): Eukaryota > Viridiplantae > Streptophyta > Magnoliopsida > Fabales > Fabaceae > Clitoria > Clitoria ternatea. The sequence goes on from CM075673.1 coordinate 152,794,559, forward strand.
ATTCAGTTAGGTAGTTAGAATTCTGTTAGAGTTAGTTATATCTTGTGTGGTTATATAACTCTATATAATCCATCCTTGTAATCAATTCATATCATGACTGAAAACATAATCAGTTTTCAAATTTCGCTCTTCTTCTTGCCTCACTCTCTACACTCTAGCTTCTGCTCCGAATACCTTTAATAGCCAAAGAAATGGAGAAAAGGAAAAACAACTTCTGAGCTAAGGTAATACTATTTATAGAGGGATTGGGTGGAGGCTGGTCCAATGAGAATCAAGGTAGGTGGCAAAATTTATTTTTAATTAAGAATTAGAAATTTGATGGATATTTTGTGAAAAGAAAGCTGATTCTTGAAAAATTTTAAATTTTTTATGCAGCGAGAATTAGAGAAAATTTTCAATATGAAAGTCGTAGATCTTTATTTTATCTTCGAAACGATATAAAGCACATAGAAATTCGTTATTAGGAGTGGGAGGTATGCTCCAATTTCAAAAACTGCTCCAAGCTGTATGAATTTTTGAATCAGTGTTCTAGAAAAATTACAGGGGAAATGGGTTAGGAATTAGCTCTCAAGTTCTGTATCAAAGTTTTAGATATGTGTGTCTAAAAATTAAAAAAAAAAAAGAATCAATCAATTTCGGCATCATACGAAGGAGAAATGCCAAAAATATTGCAAAAGGGTCAACCTGAAACATTACAGTTGTGAGGCAGTGTGGTATTTTTAAAACTGGGACCAATTGAGTAAGAATTGGGTTTTGTGATCAACATAAGAATTATAGATATTTTCAATATGAAAATTTTGGGATAAGAACAGCTCAATTCAATTAACATTTGAGAGAGTTACATCGAATATACCAAGAGGTATGCGAGGGCGGTACAAGCTATCAAGCTTAATGAATTTGTTCAAAAAAAAATAACTTAGGATGTTAGATCTATAACTAAAATGATGAAAAAATCATGATTATTAAAGAGTGCAATATTTGATCATTTCTGATATAGGTTAAAATTATGTTCTGTTTATCATATTAATTAATGTGTTCAACTATGATATTGGGTAGATATGATTATTTTGAAATTTCGTATAAAAAAGACATCAATGTTACATATACGAATATATGTGTAATGTCATCTAATTTGAAAGATGATTAGATTTTATAAATAATATAATTTGAACATTTTAAAAATAAAAGATAAATTAATTCTTTTCTTAGAATTACGAAATTGTAAAGGAATGGAAATGTTGACCGCAACAACATAGTCTATAATTTTTTAAGAGTTTCCGTGTCAAAGAGGTGATAAAAAAACAGCATTATTTACAACGAGAATTTAGAAATTAAATTAAGCTGATCAATTTTATTTTAAAATACATGGTTTGTGTTATGCATTACCAACGACTAATTTAAATTTTGTATATTATTTATATAAAATACACTTATATTTGCTTCATTATAATTTGAAAACATAATATAATATATAACATAAAATAATAATTTTCCCATGTATTGCTTGGGTTAAAATACTAGTTTCTCATTATAGAAGATGATGAAGTATATGCAAACTACACCAAAAAAAATGTAGTGTATAATGAAGTTTTTCAAAAACTTCTTCAATGTATTATATTTGATCATGCAGTTTGGCTTGATTAGGGTTGACGTTCTCGTTCATTCTTCTTAATCACGAATGACATCAAGATCGTTATGCAACTTATCATCAACATTGTGAGTAATGAATATTTCTGCAATAGAAAAATACCCTTTTCCATGCAGATTGGTACTGTATCAAGATAGTGGAGCTCCATTAAGGAATATTATATTAGAGTCTAATGTGACCAACACAAACCACATTCACAGCTCACAAGCTCTACGGTTGCTGTTTATTTTAATTTGTTTTACTTCATTTAAGTGTATTTTTTATTGAGCATAAATATCACGAGATGTTTCTGTCATTGATATTGCAAAATATTATGTTTTTGTGAATTGCAAAATCTTAGATGTTTTTATGGAAAATATTATATGTCTGGTAATTATAATTTGTTATTGGTAATTATAATTTGAAATTGGTCATTGAAATTTGAGGTCATTGTAATTAAATATTAGTCATTGTAATTTGATAGTGTTAATTAACTTAAAACGGGTTTGAAAAGGAAAATAGAAAAAACAGGAAAAAAAGAAAAAAAAAGTTTTTACACCGATTATAAAAAAAACTAACCAGTGTTAAATTAAACAATTATGTATCAGGCGGTACGAAAAGGAATCCGGTGTAAAATATATATTTTAAACTGGATGTATAAAAAAGATAGGTATAAAAGACCCCTTTTACATCGCATATTGTAAAAAATAGGTACAAAAGACCTTTTTTACACCTAATGCTGCGAAAAATTAGGTACAAAAGACCATTTTTTACACCAGATGTCACACAAAAAGGTGTAAAAAGCCTTTTTTACACCAGGTATTAGGATCACAGTCGATATAAAAACCATTTTTTACTTTCACGCTGGATGTAAAATGTAATATTTTTTACACCTGTGGATCTACACCTGTTAAAAACCAGTGTAAAAAGTTAAAAATAACCGATGTAAAAAACCTTTTTTATACTAATGGAATTTTCTTCTTTTTTATTTAAAATTAACTTTTATAAATCACAATCTATCTCTTATACATATATGAGTTAAAAATATAAGATTATATTTATCAGTTGTATTACATAACATACACTTAGAATCTTTTATAGTTTATAATAAAGAAATCCTTCACAGTTAAAAATTACTGATGATTATATTTTTTAATTATATTCAAATTAGATATTGTTATATCCTAAAATCCTATACAATCATTAAAAAATCTGAACTTTAATAACATAATATTTTTAATTATAAGATTGACTATATTGAGATAAAAATTCATTTCTAAAATTCAGGATAAATATTTTATAATAAAAACTTAAATCATTACTAATATTTTTATTTTAAAAATAAAATTGATCAATATATACATTAAATGTTAATAATTTATCAATTGTATTTACAAATGAATATATCTTTAGTTAATTTTTTTAGTATTATATATCAAAATTAAGATTATTTTTATATACTTTTTAAATTATATATAAATATAAAAATATAAAATAAACTCGTGCAATTCACGAGCATAATAATAATAATAATAATAATAATAATAATAATAATAATAATAATAATAATAATAATAATAATTGTTATTATTATTATTGCTCTAGAAGTTCCAAATCTTGATAATTGAATCTAAGGTGACGACATACCACGTAGCATGATTATAGTAGTAAAAGTCAAGTTAATTATGGGAGGCTTGGTGACAACATAGTGCATATACTGTTCTTCTTCTCATTAGTGTCTCCTGGCTAGGGTTCTCTTGTCTGCACATACACATATTGCTTTAGAAATGAAGACCAGATATTTAAGAATACGTTGCACAATCACTTTCATTATTCAACTGATTATATAACCATGTCCCAAAGTGGTATCTATGCTGTAGTCATGATCATTCAAGCTTGAAACAAAGGCAAAATCATTTTAATTTGATACCCAGCCATTTACCACCAATCCCAAATATTTCAACATATCCTGGAATATATTTTATAAATTTGATGGATGATTTCATTTATTGTCTCTATAGTCAGATTTCTTAATATTTTAAATTTGGTAGTAAAAATCCTGTAACCTTTCCCATCTAACTATAATTAATTAACCATTTAAAATATAATAATTTTAATATATATGATCAGTATTCAACATCAATCAGTTATATAAATATAAATAAATAAATATTTTAACAATATATCGTTCAATGAATAATTTAGAATATAATTAAGGCTAAAATATATCTCTATCTCATACATCTCTTTTGGGTTTTAATTTGGTCTCAAATATTTTTTATCTCAATTTGGTCCCTTATGCTTTTAAATGGTTTCAAAATTATCATTCCCACTAAAAAAGTTTACAAAAAAGTTGCATTTTTAAATCGGTTATTGCAAAACCAATATAAAATATACTTCTTAAATCAATTTTCATTGGGAACTGGCACGAACGAAAGGGGAATCATTTTGAAATTCAATTTGAGAGGAGGATACAATTTTGGATAAAAGGTTTAAAGGCAGATATGTCACACTCAAGAAATATATGAGAAGGTGAGTGATAAGTCATAAAAGGAAGATATCAAAATTAAATATTGATAAGCCTAAAAATTGCTATAAGAATGAAATTTTTTTTATAAGATAAAAAAGTGTTTCATTCAAGATCCTTAGAGAAACTCTCACAAAAGAAAAAACTTCAATATACTCAAAACTCAAGTTGATTCATTTATGTTACATGACATTCTACTTAAACGCTTTTGTGGATTCCTTTTACCTTCAATGTTCTCTAAATATTCCACTAAGTATTAATCACCCACTAAGCACTTATAACCCGCTAACAATTAAAAATTCACTAAAATAGAACTAAAACTTAATTCAAATGACACAAATGGAAGTGAGATCGCCTTGAAATTCAATTTTTAATAGGAGAATATATTTTTAGGTAAAAAGTTTAAAGAAAGATATTGATCTTACACTTAAGAAATATGTGAGAAGGTGAGTGATAAGTCATGAAAGGAATGCACTACAATCAAAGATTGATAAACCTAAAGATCACCATAAGAATGAAAATTTTTAATAAGATCAGAGAATGGTTCATTTAATTAAGAACTTAACACTCACAAAAGAGAAAACTTAATTTTACTTAAAACTCAAGTTGATCCGTTTACATTACATGAGATCTTATGGCTTTAGTAAATTACTTTTACCTTTAATATTCTCTAATTATTCCATTAGTTATTAATCATCCACTAAGCACTTATAATACACTAACAAGTAAAAATCCACTAAAACAAAACTAAAAATTAATTCCCATTATCTATTATAATGGCCTAGGACCAAAATTTTGCTATTGTAGTTAAGAATGAATAGAGTTGAATAATCAATCCTCAAGAACAACTCTATCAGGGCAAGCAACAAGAGACCCTGCAACTCTTGCGCTTAAACAAACATGCATATAATGTCATAAACCAAATGCAATATGCATAAAAGTGAACTAAAGTGTTACCTTATAACTTAAACATCATAGCCTAGTTTCACTAACCTCAATACTCATCGATTTCTACAACCATCACCTTATACATATCAATTCAAATTCATGGAACCATCAACATCATAATTGACATAATCATCAACACTTGCATAATACCAACAACAATTTTCATCAATTATCACATATCATTACCAACACATTCACATAGCATTAATAACAATATTTATCAATATTAGACATCAATAATTCACCATTTTTCAACATCATCAACAACACAAGTTATAGACCATGCAATTTTGGGTAAACTTTTCAAGAAACAATTATTTATATATTTTTAAACATAAATTCCTGATTCTAAATTACGTTATTAGTCCCTACTCAAGTGATAAACCTCATCCTTTCATCCACACATACCTTGGTCAATTTCGAAATTTATGAAACTCGTCGTCGGAGCACTGAAACCACTCTGAATGCTAAACCACCGCCGTAACGACACACCGACACCAAAAACTCAACCTTTTCACAACACCAAACTCAAACCCAAAAAGAGGGAGAGTAGGTGTCATGATTTGAATCAAAGAAAAAAAAAATGAAGATATCCACAAGGTTAAGATTTACCTTAGTTAGAAATGAGGTTTTTAAGAAGCTTCAAGCTTTACCCAAGTCCTCCAATGGTGTCACCATGCCTAGAGAGAGAGGAAGAGTAAGAGATGAGCTTAGGAATGAGGAACAAGGCACAAACATCCCCCTTCCTTGTGAAAACCAAAAACAAAATTAAGGTGGAGAGAGAGGGATAAGAGAGCTCGGTTATGGTGTGGTAGAAGAGGAAGAAAGAAAAGATGATGATGGTAGGTAGAGGAAGATAAAATTAATGTGAGAGAGTGAAAAAAGAAGTGGAAGGTGAATAGGGAAAGAGAGAACACGTAGGAAAGAGTGAGAAAGTGGGAAAATAAGAAGAAAATGAGTGATTAAATTAGTTTAGATTGGTTTGGGGTAGTTTGGTCCTTTAATCCTTTTGGTTAACTACTGAAATTAAACACCCTTCGATTTGATTTCAAAAAATTATCGGACAAGTCCCATAATTTAATGGGTTACTTTTTGTCCGAAAAATATATTTATGGATTATTACTAATTTTACAACTAATTTTGAATCGATTCTTTCATTTAAATTTTTAACAGAATTTTCTAATTATTTAAAATAAGGATGTTACATCAGAAGTCCTGTGAAAATTGGGTTAGACTTGGGGATGGTAACATTATGTTCTTCCATACTTAAACCATTATTGGGAGGAAAATAAATAAAATCTATGGCCTTTTTCTACTCTAATGGGGTTTGAAGCACTGACCCTGGGGTCCTCCATAAGAAAGCTCAAATGTTTTTTACTAACTTGTTTTCTATTGATTATTAGGTTTCTAGGAATTATATTATGCATAACTATACTTATGTTCTTCAAATAGAGGAGAGGCACATTTGTTATTGCTTATTTATTGGAGAAGGTGTGGTATGCAATTGTGAGCATTATCTCCACAAGGCACTAGGGCCTGATAGGTTTCAAAATATTTCCTATAAGTAGTATTGATATGTTCTAGCAAGGGATATTCATCAAATGGTAGCTCAAGAGTTTGTTGATGCCAAACAGAACCATCCTTGTTGGAGACTTTGATTACTTTAAGCCTAAATGTGGATAATCATGTTTGCCTTAAATATTTATAAACCATTAGCCTTGGTAATGTTTCACATAACAAATGTGTTGGTCAACAAAGCCCAATCGTTACTCCATAGGTCGGTAGGCCCTCTATAAGGCACTGGAGATAACAATATGCTTGCTTAGGAGGTTATACACACTATACACAAGCATAAATGAGGAAGAGGCTTAATGGTGATCAAGATTGATTTAGAGAAGCCTTGTGATAGAGTGAATTGGGACTTTTTTGAGCCACCTTGTATGATTTTGGGTTTCTAGACAACATTGTTAGAGTCATCATGTTTGGCGTATAAGCGTCAAGTATTTTGATCCTCTAGAATGGCTCCAAGCTCCTACCATTCCAACCCCAAAGAGGTCTTAGATAAAGGAATCTTACCTGTTCATTTTGTGCATGGAAATATTTTAAATTTAGAAGTTAGTGGATGGAGGTCAATGGCATCATGTTTGTATTGTTCGTGGGAGTATGGGTATTTCTTATGTATTCTTTATTGATGACATACTTTTTTTCAACCATCAGCCAATAAAATGAATTTAATTAAGCAGACTCTTGGTGATTTTTGTTTGGCTTCTAGACTCAAAGTCAACTTAGAAAAGTCATGGATGTTTTGCCCTCGTAATATGCTTCTAACGAAGAAGTGGTCCTTATCTAATTTGATGGTTGTTCACGTAGAATCAAATTTAGGGAAGTATAAGGTATTGCATTTTGACTAGGAAGGTCACTCGTGATGTTTTTAACCCCATTATTAGTGTCCGTTTGGTTTCCAGTTGGGGAAACGGAGTTGGGGAAATGGAGAAATTTAAGGGTTGATATTGATCCTTCACGCCGTTCGAGATAATCAAAACTCTGTTTGACCGTAGGATTTATTTTTGGGGTTGGTCAAACCGAGGTTTGACCAACCAAAGTGACAATCCAAACGGGCTCTTAATAAATCACGACAAGGTTGGCTTCATGGATACATAATCTTTGAATAAGGCGGGACAGTTATGTTTAGCCAAGTTAATGATTTTAACACTTCTTATTTTTTCTATAGAGGTTTTATGGCTGCATGAGTGGGTTTATGCTTACATTGATAAGAAAATTCATAACTTTATATAGTTGAGCAAGAAAGGAAGTAAAAGTTAGAATTTAGCCAATTGGGATGAGGTCACTCAACCAAAATGTCAAAGGGGCCTGGGGTGGGAGATACTCATTTGAATAATGTTTCAATGTTAGGCAAATTGGTGGAGGATTTAATTCAGAAGAAGGAGGAGCCAAAGGTTTACAACTTTAATGCAAAAATATTTAGTGAACGAGTCTATGCTTGTCATTTATGAATAACCTAGTTTTTTTATACTTGGTAAGGAATAATTCAGGCTAAAGATAAGCTTCATGTTGGGTATAATGTTCTGCTAGGGGACAAGAATACTTCATTATGGCATGATGATTGGATGGGACATGGAAAATTAGGGGAACTTTATCCCCTTTGTTCATATATATGACCTTTACAAAATAGTTGTAGATTTGTAGGCCAATTGGCAATAGAACTTAGACTATTATCAAATCCATCTCAAGTATCAAAATTCCATTGGTTCCTAATGGTGTTGACGTAGTGTTGTGGCAGGGTTAATAAATGGGAAATTTTCACCAAGCTCGGCTTATTAGTGGCTTTTACCTCCTGCTAGGCATACTGGAAGAATTTGGTGTCGTATTTAGACTACTTCATCTTTGAAAAAGTTTGTTTTTTCCTATGGTTAATTCAACATGATGTGCTACCAACAAATGCAAGGAGGAGGAACTACAATCTTACAACATCAAGTGTGTGTGCATGCGTGTGTGCGTGTTTTCAATACGATGCTAATGATGAGGATTTGGATAATTTGCTTAGGAGATTTTTTTTTTCACAAGAAATAACAAGTCTTTTTAATCAAGTTACTCCCGATCTTAATAGTAATGTTACTTTTCATAAGTAGAGGATAAGTATGTTGGTTTTAAGAAACCCGGTTCTTTTTATCTTCATTCTTTGGTGGTCGTGGAAATGATATAATCAATGTGTTTAAGGATTCTAATTGGAAGCATAGTTTTATTCTTCATCAAATTTTATGCTCTAGTAATGAGTTCAAGAAATTTGGTTTGCTATCACCCTCTAGGAATGATAATGGGCTAATGGGTTTAGGAGTAATCATTCTCCGAGTGGATGAAGGTTAGCTAGAGTCTTGGGATAGAATGGATGGAGGTGACTATATTCTTAATGCAAATGACATTTGGATTATTGGTTTCATGTGTAGTGAAGTGGGGGTGGTCCTTTATGGGTAGAATTGTTAGCACTTTATACGAGGTTAAATCTAGCTTGGGATAAAGGTTACTGACGAGTTAGCTATGAAATGATTGTTTAGTTAGGGTGAAGCTTCTTACAACAAGAGTGGATGCTTGGAGTCATTAGCTAATGAGGGAACTATGTTTTGAAAGTGTGAAGTGGTGGATCATGATTAGAATATGTCCATTTTGCATATTAGTTGAGTGCTTACTACTGATGTGAATGCTTTAACTAGGCAAACTATGGAAAATAGGGAAGTGTTGAGTCCTTGGATATTCCCCATACTTATATAATCCTTTTATTATGTCAAGATTTATTGTTTTAATTTGTCATTTATTCTTTGTTAAAAAAATAAACATTGATTTGGATCCTTGTGATTTTTCAATAACCTAGTTTAAATCTTTATTGTTAATTCCTTCAGAGTTAAAAAATTGTCACGCTAGTAACATCTTGAATTTAATTATTTGATTAATTTTATAAATCAATAATTAAATTAGGAGAGTTTGATTGATTTAAAGCGGTTTGATTAGTTTATAGAATTTATCTGGGTACGTTTCAGGTAAAAGGTTACCCGATTGGTTTCTCAAATTAATCGAATATGTAAAAGGTCTAAAATACCCTTACCCTCTTAATTCTCAATTTCACTCTTTCTTATTTCTCTCTCCCGTGTTTTGTATGCATGAAGAAGGAAAGGGATGTCATTCCTATCGTTCTCCATCTCCCCCACGACTTCCTCACCATAAGCCATCTTCTTCTTATTCTTCAATCTTCATTAAATTAAGGCAAGAACTCCACTCTTCTTTCGTTCCTCTTCCGTGGACAGCCATAGCATGGCAGTGAGGAGCTCCAATTTTGCTAATTGCTAAGGTAAGCTTTGAACCCCCACTACATTTTTAGCTTAACCCTTCTACTTCACTTCTTGATTCTCCAATTCCATGATTCTAGATTCGTTTAGAACCATTTTTCGTGAGTAGGTAGTGTTGTGGAATTAGGGATTTTCAAACTTTTCCATTCAGGTAAATGTCAATGTACCCCATTTCTTCTATTTAGCTCCGTTCCATGTATTTGAGCTTATCCCTTGGATTTTATGATTTAGTAATCATTTCGGAGCCATTTCGACGGGTGGGCAATTTTGGGATTTTATGGAGTTAAACATCGGACTTGTCAATACTATTCAGTAAGTTGTAGCTTATCGAAATTTATGATAAATCAATGTTTTAGCGTCGAAATGTGATTTTGATAGTGTATGGATATTAAGAATAATTATTGTTAATTTTAGGAATTAGAGACCTTAGAAAATAGTGAGCGGAAAAGGTTAAAAATAGATTGGATAACATTTGGAACTCTTGGGATCGTGAATTCCAGGTATAGGGTATTTATATTTTAAAAGCATAGATTATGAACGGATGAAGGGTGTGTGTGTGCACTATGTTTGATGAATCATGATACTTTGATAAAAAAATTGTGATGATAATGCTATGGGTTGCATTGGCTATCTACCCTTTTAGTGTGTCACTGATATGATTATTAGTTATGAAATGTGATTGGATACGGTTCATATATGCTTGTGATAATTATAATGTATTATGTCGCGTTGGATTACAATAAATGATGATTGATGATATTGAATTAATGATGATTAGTGATATTAATTGATGATGAATATGCTATGAGGTTGATTATGAACAAATAAGCTTGAGGTAGCTTAGTTGATGTGCGAATTAGTTGTGAAATATTGGTTGTTGCATGTTATGCATGGTTATTGAATTGAATGAGAACCCTTGATGATGGTATCTAAGTGGTAGCCTCTGGTAATGGTAATCAGGTGGTTCTTAATGTATCATGATTGTTGTATTGCATAACATTGCATTAAAGGACACATATAGGACTGTAGAGGGCCTATAATTTCAGCCTAGATAGGAGGCGACCTTTGGATAGACACAGACCCTATGGTAGATTCCTTTAGGATTCCCCAGCTGCCTTGGATTGGGTTCAAGGCCAGCCTGCAACACCTAGTTGAGTTGTCGCTGTCACTAAGAGTGATCAGTATTACATTATAGGCGAGAGGTTCGGTACCGGTAAAAATATATGATTATATATTGTGAAAATTTATACATTGCAGTGTAATTCCTATCATTAAAGTTGGATCCATATGCATATGCATTTGCATATAGATATTGAGGTTTAAAAGGATATTGGACAACTTATGGTATGTATCAATATGGTTAATTGCATTTGAGGTAATGTAATTGTGTTAAATGGCAGTATGTATGATGATGATTATGATAATTGTATTGGTTGATGTGATATTGTGAAACTGGATAGGTGTTTGTGAATATCATGGTTGAATTCGGTTTAATACCTGTCATTTAACATATATATGTTCATGATAAGTCTTGAAAAGACTTAATAATTTCACCTTTAATTTAACTTAATCCATTAAATATTGTTTAGTTTGGCACTATTATTTAATAAATTATCAATAATTCTTATTTTATTTATTTGTTTCAAAAGTGTTTAATTTATGTAAGAAAATGATTAAAAATAATAATTAGTTAAGGAAATTTATTTATTTATAAATTCACTAACCCAGCGTACATACGCTGGACAGTCAGCGTACATACGCTAGGCATTTATTTGTTTGCATGTGCAGGTGAAGTTCACGCTCAAGCTTGAAAGCTTCACGCATAAGCTTAAAATCCATGTAATCTACGTAAAAAGAGAGAAAAGAAAACATGATCACGCTTAAGCTTGCATCACCACGCTCAAGCGTGGAATCAAAGTGTCACTCACGCCCAAGCGATCCCCATTCACGCTCAAGCGTGAGGATACAGAGGCAGTGAATATATCGATCGCGCTCAAGTGTGAGTCCTTCACGCTCAAGCGTGAAGGTGGTTAATTAACTTACTGTTGTTCCCTCTAAACGAAATGTTGCGCTGTTTCTGTTTTCCGTTTGCTGCTGTACATTAGTAATTTAAGTATTGAGTGTAATTAATTATTTACTTGTAATTATGTATTTAGATTAGTCAGTTTAATTGTTAATTAAGTTTCCTTTGTAATTAATTAAGTTAGTTAGTTAGTTAGATGCCTATATATATATATATATTTGTACATACTCTGTACAGGTAGAGAGAGACACACACAGAAGCAATATACGATTCATTTTCTCATTTCCAATCTCTCTCTAATTCTTTTCTCTCTCTAAATTCTCTCGTCCATGTCTCTCTACGTTCGTTCGTTAGAATCCATTCTAATGGGTTTCTAAACCCCTAGGGTTGGGATTGCTGAAGCTTCCGATGGAATCTTGAAGCTGCATTGAGGAAATTATCTTCTGAAGTAAAAGGAGAACAAGCTAAGAAGTGGATCTACTCTGCTGAATTGACAAATTCAGATCCAAATGAAGAATCTCATCGGTGAGGAATCATGGTTGAGGCTTAGGTAACTTCTAGCTTCCTAACTAATTAGGAATTAGTGTCATTCACCTAAGGAATTAGGGAGTAACCAACTGTGAATTGTCCTCTTGCATCTAAAGCTTAATTGAACCTCGATTGCATGTTCCTTAATGAAGTTGTATGCTGAAGTAATCCTAACCTATCTTCCATTAACCACATTTCACATTTTATACTGCTTCTGAAAACACAAAAACATAGAAAATATAAAACAACAAAAATAGAATGAATTATATCTGCTTGCGTTGGTTCAGCTTGTATTAGTCCAAGATTACGGTAATTACCACAATCCCTGTGGGAACGATCAAATATATTACAAATTTAACGATTGGTGCGCTTGCCAAGAGAAAATAAATCCTCTAAGAGTCACATAATAAGTCGATAATAATTCATGATTTTCACACCAAGTTAATGGCTCAGGATTTACCAATCAAGTTAATGGCGCCGTTGCCGGGGATTGTTGAGTAATATCAATAATCCTTGGACCGGTACTAGACTGAACCGTTTAATTTTGTTTTTGCATTTGGTAATAGTTTAATTCTTGTTTTTAGTAAAGTAGTAGTTTCTGTGTAGTTGTATCAGTAGCTTTGAATTGTTTATGTCTAATAGTTGGTGTATGCAGTCAAGGAACAGAGGAGAGCCCTTCTTCTTTGATCCTGATATTGATTTGTTAGAGCGTAAGCTTAGAAAGGAGAAAAAGCAAAAAGAACAGCAAGAAATGAAACAGAGGAGAGTTACACTAGGTGACTACTCTAGGCCTACTGAAGAAGGATTGTAATCTAGCATCCTTAGGCCTCCAATTGCAGCCAATAACTTTGAACTTAAACTGGCTTTGCTGTAGTTGGTTAGAAATGATCAATTCGGAGGAAGTGAGGTTGAGGATCCAAATCTGCATCTAGCAACCTTCCTCCAAAGCTGTGATACTGTGAAAATGAATGTTGTCCCTGAAGAGGCAATTAGACTGAGATTATTTCCTTTTTCTTTAAGGGACAGGGCTAAGGCTTGGTTGTAGAGCCAACCAAGAGGTAGTATCTCTACTTGGGAGGATTTATAAAGAAAATTTCTGATTAAATATTTCCCTCCTTCTAAGTATGCCAAATTGCACACTGAAATCACTTGTTTCCAGCAGAGAGAGGGAGAATCTCTAATGGAAGCATGGGATATGTATATAGAGAGTTTAAGGAAATGTCCTCACCATAGGATTCCTGATGTGCGGCAAGTTACCATCTTTTATAATGGTGTAAGACCAGCCACTAGGGTCTTGATTGATGCCTCAGCTGGAGGTTCACTGACCATTAAAACAGTTGAAGAGGCTATAGAATTGATTGATGTAATGGCTTCAAATGAATGTTTAGTTAGTGAAAAGAGCCAAATCCCTAAGAGGGGGATATTAGAATTAGAAGCACAGGATGCTTATTTGGCTTAAAGTAAGTTGATGACTCAGGCTTTGGAGAAATTAAGTGCACAGATTTCAGAACTTCAAAAGCCTAGTCAAGTTTGTATGATGAGTTATGATTTTTATGGTGGAGATCATGAAAATGGCATGTGTGATCCAAATGTGCCTGCTGAGCAAGTGAATTACATGGGGCAGCAACAATTTCAAAGGAATTATTCCTCTAATTCCTTTAATTCTAACTATAGGAATCACCCCAATTTTTCATGGCAGAAAGGTCTACATTTGAATCAAAACATGCCACAAAATCAAATCACAAATAGACAACAATCTCTTCCCCCTCCCTCTAAAGAAAAATCTGAACTTGAGAATGTGATATCTCAATTCATTCAGGCCACTCAGGCCAGCTTTAAAAATCAAGAAGCGTCCATTCGAAATTTAGAAAATCAGGTTGGACAGCTGTCAAAACAATTAGCTGAGAGACAATCACGTAATTTTCCTGGAGATACTGAGGTAAATCCTAGGGAACATTGCAAAGCGATAAGTGGGAAAACTCTTCTCCCACCTCCAGTCATGAAGTGAGTTTAGAAAAAGAAACAACCAAAGAAATAGAGCAGGAAAGTGAGCAAGCTGTTGATAAAACTGAAAATAAAATAGAATCAGAGAAAGAAAAAGAAAATCAAGTCCATCAAAAGAAAAAGAAAAAGATTGATTTGATCTTGGAGGAAGCTGTCAAGCTAACTCCTGAGAAATTAAAGAATGCTCCATTTCCACATAGATTTAAGAAACAAATAGAGGATCAAAAGTTTGCTAAGTTCTTGGACGTGTTTAAAAAGCTTCACATAAATATTCCCTTTGCTGAGGCATTGCAAAAGATGCCTTCATATGCTAAATTTTTGAAAGAACTTCTGTCTAAGAAAAGAAAGCTTAAGGGAGATGAAATGATTGCTCTCACTCAAGAGTGCAGTGCAATTATTCAAAAGAAACTTCCTCAAAAGCTAGAAGATCCTGGATCTTTTACAATACCTTGCGCAATAGGGGATGTTCATGTAGGAAGTGCTTTATGTGATCTAGGGGCTAGCATAAACCTCATGCCTTTGTCCTTAATGAGGAAATTAGGAATTACTGACCTACAACCAACTCGCATGTCTTTGTAGTTGGCTGATAGGCTCATCAAATATCCTTATGGGATGCTGGAAGATCTGTTAGTTAAGGTAAGTTTATCTTTCCAGCAGACTTTATAGTTTTGAATATGGAGGCTGATAGAGAAATTCCTTTGATTTTAGGAAGACCCTTCTTAGCTACAGGTAGAGCTTTAATTGATGTAGAGAAGGGAGAACTCATGCTGAGAGTTCAAGAGGAGCAGGTAACTTTTAATGTTTTCAATGCTATGAAACATCCAGCTGAGAAAATGGATTGTTTTATGCTTGAAGAAATTAAAAGTTATAAGACTCTTATGCTGTTGAGAACTGAAGAAGAGGTTTTACAAGCCTTTTTGGAGGATGATTTTGACTCTGAGATTGAGAAGTTGAATGACTCACATAATAAGTTGCTGAACCTACTTGAAGCATTTGAAGTAGGTGATTTTGAAAAATGAAAATAAAGAAAATTTGAATAATACTGAACTTGAGAAAGGTAAAGAAGTGTTTGAAGAAAAACATGATTTAAAACCTTTGTCTTCTCATTTGAAATATGTTTTCTTAGGAGATAATGAATCACATCCTGTAATCATTAATGCTGATTTAAAAGATGAGGATATAGAAAAATTGATAGGGGTTTTAAGAAAACATGAGTCTGCTATTGGTTAGAATATTTCTGATTTAAAGGGAATTAGTCCATCATTTTGTATGCATAAAATTTTGATGGAGGATGACTATTCCCCTATTGTTCAGCCATAAAGAAGATTAAACCCCATAATGAAAGAAGCTGTAAAGAAAGAGGTGGTTAAACTTCTTGATGCTGGGATTATCTATCCTATCTCGGACAGCGTTTGGATTAGCCCAGTCCAAGTGGTGCCTAAGAAAGGAGGGATGACCACTGTTAAGAATGAGAAAGGTGAAGGCATTGCCACTAGACCAACTTTAGGTTGGAGAATGTGCATAAATTATAGAAGGCTTAATGACTCCACTAGAAAAGACCATTTTCCTTTACCATTTGTAGACCAAATGCTTGAGAGGCTGTCAGGTCATAAGTATTACTGCTTCCTTGATGGATATTCTGGTTACAACCAAATTATGGTTGATCCAAAAGATCAAGACAAGACAGCCTTCACCTGTCCCTATGGAATCTTTGCATATAGGCGCATGCCATTTGGTTTGTGCAATGCACCAGCAACTTTTCAAAGGTATATGCTGGAAATTTTTGGGGACATGGTAGAGAAGTTCATTGAGGTGTTTATGGATGACTTCTCTGTGTTTGGAAATAGTTTCGATATATGCCTCAGCAACCTATCTAAGGTGTTGGTGAGATGTCAGGAGACTAATCTCGTCCTTAACTGGGAAAAGTGTCATTTTATGGTTAGAGGAGGGATAGTACTTGGCCACAAAATCTCTACTGAGGGCATTCATGTAGATAGAGCCAAAATTGATATCATTGAAAAACTTCCTCTTCCAATCAATGTGAAAGGAGTGAGGAGTTTCTTAGGATGTGCTGGCTTCTATAGGAGATTTATAAAAGATTTTTTGAAAATAGCTAAGCCTTTGACTGATTTACTTGTGAAAGATCATGCTTTTGTCTTTGATGAAAACTGTGTCAAGGCTTTTGAAAATTTGAAACAAAGATTAATTTTAGCTCCGATCATTGTAGCACCTGATTGGTCTTTACCATTTGAACTAATGTGTGATGCAAGTGACTTTGCTATAGGAGCTGTGTTAGGACAAAAGAAAGAAAAATTAACACATGTCATTTATTATGCTAGCAAAGTATTAAATGAGAATTAAATAAACTACACCACCACTGAAAAAGAAATGCTTGTTGTGGTGTATGCATTTGATAAATTCAGAGCTTACTTGATTGGTGCTAAGGTCATTGTGTATATAGATCATTCAGCAATCAAGTACTTGCTAGCTAAAAAAGAATCAAAGCCAAGGTTGATCAGGTGGGTTCTTTTACTCCAAGAGCTTGATTTGGAAATAAGAGATAAAAAGGGAGTGGAGAACTCAGTGGCTGATCAACTCTCTCATCTGGAGGGTGAATCTGATTCTATCTTGATTAAAGAGGAATTCCCAGATAAGAGGCTGATGGCAATTATCACAGGGCCATGGTATGCTGATATGGTTAACTTTAAAAGTGCCTCTGTGGTACCAAAAGGGTGGACATCCCAAATGAAGAAATTTTTTTTCATGATAGTAAAACTTTTCTATGGGATGATCCATTTCTTTATAAGATAGGAGTAGATGGAATTATTAGGAGATGTGTGCCTGAATTAGAACAAGAAAGACTCTTATGGCACTGCCATGACTCCTATTATGGAGGACACCATGGTACCTCCAGAACAGCAGCAAAAGTGTTACAATGTGGCTTTTATTGGCCAACAATTTTTCAGGATGCTAAAGTATATGTTCAAAGGTGTGATAAGTGTCAAAGAAGTGGAAATCTCTCTGTTAAGGCTGGCATGCCTTTGATAAATATTTTAGTTGGGGAGTTATTTGATGTTTGAGGCATCAACTTCATGGGACCTTTCCCAAAGTCATTCTCCAATGAGTATATTCTTGTTGCTGTGGATTATGTCTCTAAGTGGGTGAGGGCAATCCCTACCAGAACCAATGATGCACATGTGGTGCTTATGTTTATAAAGAAGAATATTTTCTCTAGATTTGGAGTTCCTAGAGTCCTCATTAGTGATGGGGGGTCACATTTTTGCAATAGAATTATGGAAAAAGCCCTCAGACATTATGAGGTACTGCATAAGGTATCTACTCCATATCATCCACAAACTTGTGGACAAGTTGAGCTGTTAAATAGAGAAATTAAGAGAATTTTAGAGAAAGTGGTAGGGAAGTCTAGGAAGGATTGGTCTGTGAGATTAAATGATGCATTGTGGGCCTATAGGACAGCATTTAAAACTCCAATTGGCATGTCTCCTTATCAGTTGGTATATGGTAAGGCTTGCCATCTTCCTGTGGAGTGAGAACATAAAGCATGGTGGGCCACAAAGCTGTTAAACATGGATTTTGACCAATCTCAAGAGGAAAGAGTCTTAAAACTCCATGAACTTGAGGAGTTCAGACTTAATGCTTATCAGAGTGCCTCAATCTATAAAGAGAAAACTAAGAGGTGGCATGATAAGTGGATAAATATAAAGGAATTTCACAAAGATGATAAGGTCTTGTTGTTCAATTTTAGGCTGAGACTCTTTCCAGGAAAACTAAGATCAAAGTGGTCTGGACCTTTTATTGTGAATGAGGTTTTTCCTCATGGTGCAATTGAATTGAAAGAACCAGCCACTGATAGAACTTTTAAGGTGAATGGCCAGAAACTCAAACTCTACTTTGGAGGAGAGTTTGATAGGCAGAAAACCTCCATGTTGTTGCAGGCATCTTCTTAGATGTCAGAAGGTCCAGCTAGTGACCTTAAAGAAGCGCTTAGGGAGGCAACCCTACATTTTGGTTGTTGCATTTTATGTTTTGTGTTGTAAATAAATAAAAGAAAACTAAAATTTTTGATCAAGGTGTGAATAATCTTGTAAATTTTTGAATAAGGTTTGAGCGTTCATACACTCAATTCCCAGTTTACATACTTGCAAATCCATTAGCTAGAATTAGAATTAGGTACCCTTGGCGCTTGAGCGAACTTGATTGCGCTTGAGCAAAATACTGTGGCGCTTGAGTGTGACTTAATTACGCTTGAAGCATGATTTTTCCTCCTGTAAGTGTGCCTATTCACTTGAGCGTAACTTTCTCACGCCTAAGCGTGACCTTGTATAAGCCTCGCGCTTAAGCGTGCTCGGGTCTACGCTTGAGCGTGACCCTTCGAACTGATCCCTGTGCTTGAGAGTCCTTCATTCACGCTTGAAGCGTGATACATAGCAACTGCCACGCTTGAGCTAGGAACATCACGCTTAAGCGTGATCGTGGAATTTACCTTTGCTCTTGAGCGTGCCTTCGTGTCGCTTGAGCGACTTATCTTACCCCCCTGTTCCACCTCGCGCTTAAGCATATGTCTTCACGCTCTGAGCATGATCATGAGCGTGACTTGTGTATTACTGCCACGCTTAAGCGCCCTAAGCTCACGCTTGAGCGTGATCGGGCTGAGGCAGTTGGAAAACTTCTATTCCAAATTTTTCGCTTAAGCGTGATGCTGTAAGCTTAAACGTGAGTGCCACAATTAAGCAATCTGATACCTGTTAGTTCGTCGCTTGAGCGTAGTTTCTCACGCTTGAGCGTGACATTCCCTTGTATATAATTCGCTTAAGCGAATAATGATTCGCTTGAGCGTGATTCATACCTGATGCTTCTTGTTATGATTTAAGGTGGGCGTTTATACGCTCAAGGTTCAGCGTACCTACGCGTACCTCAGGTATTGGGCTCAACAGTATAAAACCCTCTCAGTGTACAAACCCTAACTCTTTATGCTGGAACCTTGGGTTTTGAAGAGGAAAAGGCACAGTCTCTGATTTCTTTGAAAGGTACCATCTTTTCAGTTCTTACTTTCACTTTATAGTTAGAATTGTTGTAGTTCACTGTTTCAATTTCAAATTTCTTTCATCCATCATATCTGTTCATCTTACATTTTCATTTTGTTGTGGTTTTGCTGTTTGTATATATGTATCCATTTAGGCATTATAAATACCACCGTTAACACTCACCATGATCAGAAGATCACAAAGACTTTGTAGAAAACCTGAAAAAGTGTTGAAATAGAAAATTTGAAAGAAGCCCGAAAAGAGAAAGGAAAAGGGGTGGCTACTATCAGTATCCCTGATTCTCCATCAATTGAAAGGAGTAAAAGTCTTGAAGAAGGAAAAAAGTCTCAGACAGTTGAGGGTTTTGATGGGTATAGGTTTAGAGATTCCAAGGCCTCTCAAGCATATGAGAAAAAATTTAAAAATAGAGGAGTAATAAGGGATAGAGCTCTGGTCCTTGATGAAGAAAATTGTTCTAATTTTAATGTAAAAGTTGTTATGATTGAAAGGGGATGGCAATTCTTTAATGAGAATTTAGGCAATGGTTACCAGGAACTCACTAGAGAATTCTATGCCAATCTGAGGACTCATATGGAAGATAAGTTTCCTTTTTCTTCCTTCTTGAGAGGAGTCATCATTCCTCTAACTGGTCATATATTGAATAAGCTGTTGAAAGTACCTATATTGGATGAGGAAGGATGTCACTACACATGGAAAGTAGATATCTTTCATAGGGCTGAAAATGAAAATCTTAGGAAAGAAATTTTAGAGAAGTGCTGTGAACAAGGAGCTGCATATATAACGAAGGTTAATGGTGCACCAAAAAGTGTCAGGAAGAATTGTTTGAATCATCTTTCCCTTTTATGGTGCCACTATGTCCTTTCATCCCTACAACCTGTGGCTCATGCTACTGAGATTACCATTAAGAGGTTAGTGTTGATTTACTCTTTAATGAGAGGCTTATATGTTAATCTGGGTAAGTTAATACTGGAGGAGATGATGAAAAACCTTGAAAAGAATCTCCAACTACCATATTGCTCTGTTATCACTTTGTTGGCCCAAAGGAATCAAGTTAGGTTGAATTATGACGAACTGACAAAGGTAAAGCCTGAAAGGATTATGGACAAGCAATGGGTGATAAACCACATTGACAATTTTATGCCTCAAGAGTCAAAGCGTCCCAGATAACCTAAACCAACATCTTTTGCACCACCACCTCCAACAGGAGCAAGTACTTCTTCTGATATTTCCATGGTAATGTAGGAACTTCAGGTTATGAAGAAAATGCAGCTAGGAACCTATGATCTGGTCCTGAACCATGATCTCATGCTGAGAAAGATTGCCACCATATTGAATGTGGATCACACTGAAGAAATGGGAGTTCCACCTGACAGAGATTTATGGTTGGCTTCCATTGGATTCACCATTCCCCCTGATGACACACCCTTAGCAGCTGAATTTCCACCCTACCCTGAGCAAGATAATGATGAGTCTATGAATGAAGAAAATGAAGAAGATGATGACTGATCTTTTACTTTGTTTATGTGTTATTTTGCTATTTTCAAGTTGTAATGACTTTGTTTAAATATTCTCTTGAACAATGTATTTTCTTTTCAGTGTAATGGAACTTTATTTCTATGTTTAGATGTTTGTTGTTATTTCTTTTCTGAATTGTATTGTTAAATTCATGCACACCATTCCTCACCATTCACTGCCATTCAGGTAAAAAGGGAAGTAATTTAACCTTTTGTCTCATTGATTGATAAACTATGTTAATTATGTTTAATTTAGAATCCATCTTAATAATTTAAAGTTTGCTGATTCTCAGGCTTTAATTGGATAAATTAATTGATTCGCATTGCTTGATTCATGATCCCTGTCCATAACAATTTTTAATCCTGTATTATTTGTTTATTCATTGTGCTAGTTAGCAATCTGAGTTATAATCTTGCATTAAGTTTGGGGACGTGATTGGCTGATTACCTGTTATATTATTAGCTTTTGAGCCTTTATTAATTCTTTTCCGAGTGTGTCTACATTATTGTTAGTGAGACAGAATTTGCTTCAGTACTTGCTAAATGATTATATGTTTGCCAATTAGAAATGATGAAGGCCTTCTTTGTTAATTTAGCCAGGGCCAAATTTAGCCATCCTAATTATTATTAATTATCCTTTGACCTAACAATTATATTTTGAGCCTGAGACCCTTTCATTCTACTTATGTACCTAACTTTACAAGCCAATTTATCTGAGAAAAACCAAGTGAACCATCCCTGGATATACCACTGATGAATTGCTGAGTCTTATCTTATTGCTAGGGACTAGCAAGTTTTAAGTTTAGGGATGAAGAGTGTGCCTAACAGCAATTAAAGACACACTCTGACCTTAATTATAGATGAGGATTTTGAAAAATGAAAAAAGAAAAAATGAAAGGAAGAACAGAAAAAGCAAAAGAAAAGTGAAAAATCAGCAAAGCAAAGGTGCAAAGCACCACAAGAAAGAAAAATGGTATTGAAGAAAAAAATTGAAAAACATGAAAGAGAAAAAAAAAAGAAAGAAAGAGCCCAAAGGACTGAAAGAGAAGAAGGTGCAAAGCACCACAAGTAATTGAGTATCCTTCATCTGAAAATAATGAAAGCAAGAGAGCTAGTTAGTAGAGGCATTTAAGTTAAGATTGAGGCAAGGAATCAATGGGCACATCTTTTAACCCAACATTGACTAGCAAAAATAAAAATAGAGCCTGTAGCCTAACCCCATTATAAGCTTAAAAAGCCCTTACTGATCCAATTGTGCTAGCATATGTCATGATGTTTAGAACTGTTGCAAGCGTATGTTGATCTAACAATTATATAGGTGATGAGTGCATGCAATTACCCTATACACTGAGAGAAGAGTGAAACACTAATCCTTGTGAGGAACGTATCACCAGCTTGTTCCCAAAGGAGGTGTGAGTTATTATATTTTCAGAATTTTCAAAAGGAAAGCATGAAAGATATTCAATAATTATGGTATGAATTAAGTTAAGGAAAGGATGATTGATTTGAGTAAGTGCAATTGATTTAATTAATCTAAGTATTTGCTTGAGGACAAGCAAGTTTTAAGTTTGGGGATGTGATAAGTCTTGAAAAGACTTAATAATTTCACCTTTAATTTAACTTAATCTATTAAATATTGTTTAGTTTGGCACTATTATTTAATAAATTGTCAATAATTTTTATTTTATTTATTTATTTCAAAAGTGTTTAATTTATGTAAGAAAATGATTAAAAATAATAATTAGTTAAGGAAATTTGTTTATTTATAAATTTACTAACCCAACGTACATACGCTGGACAGCCAGCGTACATACGCTGGACATTTATTTGTTTGCATGTGCAGGTGCAGTTCACACTCAAGCTTGAAAGCTTCACGCTTAAGCTTGAAATCCATGCAATCTACGTAAAAAGAGAGAAAAGAAAACACGATCACGCTTAAGCTTGCATCACTCACGCTCAAGCGTGGAATCAAAGTGTCACTCACGCCCAAGCGATCCCCATTCACGCTCAAGCGTGAGGATACAGAGGCAGTGAATATATCGATCACGCTCAAGCGTGAAGGTGGTTAATTAACTTGCTGTTGTTTCCTCTAAACGAAATGTTGCGCTGTTTCTGTTTTCCGTTTGCTGTTGTACATTAGTAATTTAAGTATTGAGTGTAATTAATTATTTACTTGTAATTATGTATTTAGATTAGTCAGTTTAATTGTTAATTAAGTTTCCTTTGTAATTAATTAAGCTAGTTAGTTAGTTAGATGCCTATATATATATATATATATTTGTACATACTCTGTACAGGTAGAGAGAGACACACACAGAAGCAATATACGATTCATTTTCTCATTTTCAATCTCTCTCTAATTCTTTTCTCTCTCTAAATTCTCTCGTCTATGTCTCTCCACGTTCGTTCATTAGAATCCATTCCAATGGGTTTCTAAACCCCTAGGGTTGGAATTGTTGAAGCTTCCGATGGAATCTTGAAGCTGCATTGAGGAAATTATCTTCTGAAGTAAGAGGAGAACAAGCTAAGAAGTAGATCTACTCTGCTGAATTGACAAATTCAGATCCAAATGAAGAATCTCATCGGTGAGGAATCATGGTTGAGGCTTAGGTAACTTCTAGCTTCCTAACTAATTCAGGCCTAGTAATTAGGTGAATAGTTAGGGTTCAACCCCCAATTTCGTATTAGATTTCTCTGTAATTGAACACCTAAGGGATTAGGGTTTAATGCTTAGGAATTAGTGTCATTCACCTAAAGAATTAGGGAGTAACCAACTGTGAATTGTCCTCTTGCATCTGAAGCTTAATTGAACCTCGATTGCATGTTCCTTGATGAAGTTGTATGCTGAAGTAATCCTAACCTATATTCCATTAACCACATTTCACATTTTATACTGCTTCTGAAAACACAAAAACATAGAAAATATAAAACAACAAAAATAGAATGAATTACATCTGCTTGCGTTGGTTCAACTTGTATTAGTCCAAGATTGCGGTAATTACCACAATCCCTGTGGGAACGATCAAATATATTACAAATTTAACGATTGGTGCGCTTGCCAAAAGAAAATAAATCCTCTAAGAGTCACATAATAAGTCGATAATAATTCATGATTTTCACACCAAGTTAATGGCTCAGGATTTACCAATCAGTTCACCCCTAAATTTATGGTTGTTTTTTAGTGGATGTAAATCGAGGCGATGTTTGGTGATTTCTCGGTTAGAGATGTTGTGGTCATAGAGAGCGCTAGTATATAGTTGTATATATATGTATAACTTTTGTTGTATCCCCTTGGCCGACTAATTTTGGATACTTGTATCTTTTGTATAATGGTGAATGATGTATATATATATATATATATATATATATAGCTTGAATCTTGATAAGGGAATGTGAATTGTGATGTTTTAGAATCATGGACCATGGATGGTCCATGAAGATTATGTTGATTTGTATCATGCCCAATAACTGTGTATATATTACCTATTATGTTGAAATTGCATTATAGGTAGGGAGCTATATCTGTTACATTGTCTATGAGATGCTAAGTTTGATATAGATGGTTGGGAACCATTAGACTTGATAAATCTTATGTTGTTTCATAGGTATTTATGCATAATTAGGATCTAGACAAGCCAAGTTGGGATCCGAGAGGTTTTGGGACCTCCGAATAGGCCTCATAGCTTATATTTGATGTGTTGGACTTGTGAGAATTGGAATGGTCTAATTCCTATATGATTTGGCTAGTTAGATTGCATGGTAAAGGCCTAAGTTAGCCAAAACATATTATTGCACATAACTTGCTCAATATTGAGAATTTTGAGGTATGGCTGGTTGCTACGCATCGTAAATGATGTGTTTTATGTTGTGTCAAAATTTGATAATAATTGGATGTCATTTGAGGGAGTTAGGGTGTGCAAAAGTTGGATTAGGAACTGTTTTGTTGCATATTTTGCTATCTAGTATATTGGTAATCGATTACCAGGGATTTTCAGTTCCAGGATTGCACAGGAACCCCTTAGATAATCAATTACTAGAGGGGGGTTCTTCTAAAACCTGCACGGGCCTTTATGGGTAATCAGTTACACTGATTGTATAATCGATTACCACCTTATCAAGACGCTTTAAACTCATGCTTTTAACTATGTAAGGGTGGGATTTGGATATCCTTAATCCTAGAACATGCATTTATGAATATGTTGAGTACGGACATATCCATGGGTTGATGTAGAATTTTCGAAAAAATTTTACAGGATTTTTAATTATTTGAGCATTAGGTGCTCACATTATTAATTCAAAAACAATATTAATCTTTCTCATTTATCACATACATTATTATGCTACACATTTACTAATTAATTTTAACCATGATAAAATAAGCAAAACAAACTCAAATTAAGTTACTTTTAGAAAACACAAAAACCTATAAACTAATATTTATAAAACATAGATATAAAAATCAAATCTTACACGTAAATGATGAATTAAAACATATTTAACCTTCGACCCTAATTTTATTATTGTAAGCAAAAAACATAGAGGACTACACATTGTTTGTAATGGAAAAAGAAAAAGGGCGTTTGCGAAAATGTTAGAGGCAGACTAAAATCTCCCTCGGTTCTCTTATGTTCTCTGTATATATTTAAGGCTAAAGTGGATATACAATCATGCTGCAATAGGTAGTGGACGTTGCATTAGGTATCTAGTACTAATTGGCCACGCCATATCTCCCTAATAATTCATTTTTTTAATGATATTTAAGGTATACACTTTTTACACGCTTATGCTCCACATATTCCTTGCATATTTTTCTAGTCGGAAACTACAGAATAATTTCTAATTTTAATAGTTATATATATATATATATATAATGTATCATATGAGAAAAATTCTTTTATGTAAGAGTGAGATGAACGAATCTGGACTATATAACCATACAATGGATGATTGAGATTAATCATAAGTTTTTAAAAAAGTTATGTGACCTTTTAAGTGATTATGTAACTTTGAAAACTTTTAATCTCAACCATATATGACTCACTCGTTCCTCTCACTCTCACATAAAAGAATATTTCTCATAAGATACATTCTTTTATATATATATATAAGAAGGACACTGAATGATAAAAAAATTAGTTTATTAATATATATTTTTATCTTTATATAACTTTTAGGGTTTAGGATATATTAAATATTTTATTTAAAGCTCTTATAGTGACTTGAACCCATTATAAATGTTCATGTAAATAATTAAATTATACATCAATTTTTTTAAGTTGTTAAGTTTGGATATGACTAGTTGAGTAGTATATACTGACAAGGACTATGATAAATAAGATACAATTTTAAGTTATTATAAAAATTAATATTTTGTTTGGTAATTTTAATTGCTCAAAACTATATATTTAGAATGAAGAGAAAATTTCACATGGAAAGAGAGCTTCTTCGAAAACTTTTTGCAGGATGTTACCTCTGTACCCTTTCTTTTATTTCATGTTTTTATAGCATCCGGTAACCATGTAGGAAGGAGGAATTGGGTAGGTTTAGCAACTTGCCCATAAGAGAGTACATAGTAAAAAAAAAATATTCATTTCATTATTATAGTTGTTAAATATTTGAAACAAGTACTAAAATTTTAAGTTATTTGTCATCCAATAAATCAGACACACTTCACTAACACTATATTGTGTGAGACATTTGCTCTCATATAACTGTTGCATGAAAAGTTTTTGTCTCGATCACGACTCTGATACAAAGTTAATTATTGTATCAGTTTTTAAACATTGGTATTTTTCTTGACCCAATGTCATTAGATTCCAGAGGTAAATTTAGCGTGGTTTGAAAAACAAAGATTGAAGATTTTTCTTCTTCCACCCTTCGTCATTTCCTCTTATTCTCATATTTTTATCAGATATATATTCTATTTTTGTTCTAGTTGGTGCTGTTGGCATAATACAAAGTCATATCCCAAAATTACTTTCCAGAGAGGACTCTCTGTCATACTCTTTCTGTTGTAGATCAGAGCAAAATTGTTGTTGTGAATAACCAATAAAATAATGCTGCCTAATCATCCACTAATGTCCATTTCTTAGTTAAAGTTCCAAAAGAGTTAATTAACCCAACTAAGAGCTAAACTCAGTCTAACTCGTTTGGTCACCCATATTTGCTCATTGCAAGTTGCAGTTTTCATATGCTTTTAAAGATGCCCACGTTTGAAGCTTTGAATTAAATAGAGGGCCTAAACATTGACATTTAGATCAGAACTTTGTACATTATGCTGGAACTATTTTGATAGATGTTTTTTGAGTACCAAAGAAGAAATATTCTGCAAATTAATCTGCCATGTGAATCAGAGATAGAGCGAAACGTGGCATTGGCTGGTGGTACTTTATTAAACATGGATATGTACATTTTATCCACCAAATTGGCCACTAAATTGTAACCCATGACATTGATGGAACTTGGGATTTACACTTTGTTAAAGAGTTTTAAGAATATGATTATAAGAATGTCTAATACAAGCATTTTGAGGAAGAGCAAATCTACTTGATCCTACATCACTTGGAATCACTTGATGTGATCATTCCTCCCCACCCTAGATATTCAACAATATTGTATCAAATTTTGTTGGATGCTTATTGATAGATAAGAGAGAATTTGTCCTTGAAAAGAAGGTTGACATATTTTTACAATGAAATTCAGGGGATAATTTTTTCACTACTCTTATCTAATTCCTTAGAATAAAATCTTTCACACTAGCTAGTAGCTAAGTCCAAAATAAATCATCCATGGGCTACAGCCAACCCCATTGAAATTAAAACATCCTCATTTGATCTACTTCCTTGTTTTAGGTTGATTGTTCTAGAAAAATCTGCATAACTTGAAATTTGGTAAAGTTTTATTTTAGAATAAATGGTTGACCACTAATAGTTTGTGAGATACAGAAAATCTTTTTTCTTTGTTGTCACTAATTCAGATGTTATCTTTATATTAATAATGTAAATTTTGAATTTTTTTGTTATTAACATAGTAATAATGTGAGAAATTAATTATAATTAATGAAAAAAAATTGTCAAAGAAAAACACATTTGCTTATTGAAGTAAAGAGAATCTTGTAAACTCAAGAAAAAGAGTAAGATGCAGAAGGTCGTAATTCTTGTTGCTCGGTTAGTGTAATGTGTCGTTACATCATATAATAAACTTGATAAATCATGAATATCAAACGCATTGAATGATGTTGTCACATATCATCATGGTAATATAAAAGTTTATAACGTTAATATATATTCCAAATTGAATTCTTAAAAAAAATGTTCAGAATTTCATGTTTTTATTTAGAATCATGTTAGTTGCCTAAAATAAGAATCTTGTTGTTCGTTAAGGACATATTAACATTTTTTTAATTTAAACTTGTTAAAAGTAAATATTAAATTTTTTTTTACAGTTTAATACAATAAATAATTCTTTTTGTTCACTAGTTTCTACCTCTCACCATCAAACGTTTAGTAGGAGAATTTTTACCCTTTATAGAGGAGTATAAAAGAGAATGTAAAAAATAATAATTTCTACCTCTAACCTTGGTGGAACCAAGATTTCAAACCTAAACTCAAAATTTTTTTTTGCTCATGTAACATAAATTTGGGTTCACGTATACCACAAATTGAAATCCATAATTTCAAAAGCTGGCATGTAATCTTCACAATTTAACGTGTGCTTGTTTAAAGATTAGAAAGTGGCAAATTGAGTTTGCAGGTAGTGAAAATAATAATGAAGTTTTGATTGTCTCGAGTGAAAAATCAATCTTAACTCTTAGATTTCTCCTTTTTATAAATCTTATTTTTCCAACTACATACCAAATGGACCCTAGTGGTTCCCTTACCTTAGATTGTTATTCCTTTAATACCGTGGTAAGTTTCTATCCATATTGTAACAGGAAACTCGTGCCTTATTATATATGATTATATAAGTTTAGGTTCCAATTAATCAATTAACTAAAATGGCGAAAAAAGCAGCACCTGATGCTGAAATTAGAAAACTTTGATATAGGATTAGACCCTTTATACCTGCTATAAGATGTCAGCAAATTCTTCCACGGACATCACAACATTCTGAGAATTATTCACTATGATAGAGAGAGATAGAAAGATAGAGAGTTCTGCAAAAATAATTTTCCTTTCAACAAAGTGTGCAAAATTTAAGTTACATTATGGACAACTAGGCCCACATTCAAGGTCCTAATCAAACCACCAAAGAAAAAAAAACAGAAGCTTTAGCTAAGTTTCCGAAGAAAATTAAGATGGTGAGTAGTACACAAAACCCCTCCCAATTTCTCTTATCTCAACGACCCTTTTCTCAATAGAGCCTCTGTTATTCACCCCTTTGTGCTAATCTCTACATGTTTAAGCTTTTGGAACACTAGCGGCTACCCTTAACTCCTTGGAAGCTTCATCCTTTTGCATCTCAATGTCGTTTGATTCAGTATCTTCCATCACAGTTTCCATTCTCCCATTTTCTGAACAACACTTCACTACCTCAGTGATTGTCTCAGATTCTTTCTCCTTGTGCTCCTTGTATTTGCCCCATAGAACTGAGTATAGTCCTATTACTATGAGAATAGCTCCAACCACTCTGTTAACACAAGAATATAATAAAAAATCAACATCAATAATTGCATTCATTGCACCGGAAAAAAAAAAACCCTTCAATTTTTTTCCCACTGTTTCAAAGGTTGAGCTTTTTATGATTGTGATGTTTCAACTTTCATGCAAATACATAATAACTTTTGGTTTATGATAAGAAAATGATATAAAGCAGAGAGAGTCACTCTGTTAAAAACCATTATTATAAGCTGTGAGACGAAACCGCATGAAAGCGAAGTTTCTATTTTTGCCTAAAACATTGAAATTAAAATTAACGTTCATTAGAAACAGTGAGTGGTGTTTTGAATGAATACTACTTACCCTCCAAGATATATTTTTTCTGCAAGGATGAAAGTTCCCATGATTGCCACGATAATCATCATCAAAGGGCTGAAAGCAGTCACAAAAACTGGCCCTCTTTTTTGCATGACAATCCCTTGAACATAGTAGGTAATACCTGATGAAATTATACCCTGTTCACCAAAGTTTATGTCCATTAAGTAATTTACACTCTCATATCATAAATAAAATCATATGTTTAGTAAATATTTTTAAACCTTGATCGGTTGTTAAATTAGTGAAAATATTTGTTTAAACAAACTGTAATTAAATTAATAATCAAACCTTAATTAATAGTAATAAAAAATTAATCCGATTGATGACCTAACCGATTCACCGTTAACATTTATTTTTTTAAAATAAAAATTTTACTATTTCTAGTTCTTTAATGTGTCACAAAATTACTTTAAGGATATGAATATAGTATTTTTTTTCCTTTGTTATATATATATATATATATATATATAGAGAGAGAGAGAGAGAGAGAGAGAGAGAGAGATAGATAGAGAGACTCACAGCATAAGCTGCAGCAAGCAGATTCATGTCCCAGCCAATGGACCAAACAGAAGGCTTTTGTTCCATGACAAAGGTAACTGCAATTGATTGCAGTGTGCCTAAGCCACACACAAGTGCTGTGAGGGAGAGTTGAGCAGGGTATTTCCTTAATGTAACTGCCTGCATTAATCACAACAAAGACTTTTCAATCATCAAAGAATTGTGCACAAGTCACTCACTCGCATGAATAATACACAATTCAAGTGGTTCTAGAATTCTCCACTGTTTGAATTAAGCAGTTTAATTTACTTGCCTGAAGGATGAAGAAAGAGGCCCAAGAAAGAGTAGCAATTATGAGGAGAATAGAACCCTTAACCCAATCCTTTTCACCCGAATCAGTGGTGTTCTCAGGTTCATAGTTTCTGGGATGATGCATGTACTTTGAACCCAAGAAATTGATTACTTGCCCTTTGTACAATGTCATCAACATGGCCCCAGCAACTGTTATTATTGTTCCAATCACTTTCGCTACGCATCTTACTTTTTTCATGTCCACCTTCTCCATCCTAAATCAAAGTAGAAATAGATTAAAATAACTGAATATATTTCTAAGGCTCTAGCTGGGTTGATTAAGCCGAATGCATGTTCCTCGTACCGTTTTCAATTCTTACAATCAAAAAAACTGATGGTGTATGTAAAACTATACCTGCAAATAGCTGCCATCACAAATGTCATTGCAGGGAGCATGTTGCTTATTGCACATGAATAAGTTGGTGAAGTGAATTTCAACCCAGCATAGTACAAATTCTGATCAATCACAGGCCTAAAAAACAGAACAGAACAAAACAAAACAGAGGAAAACGACAAAGTTTAGAACTTGATGTTTTTTATTCATGGATCATTATGAAAATCAGTTTCTAGAGCGGGAAGTCACTAACCCAAGGAGACCCAACACGAAGATTTGCATGAATATAAGAAACGTAATCTTGGGCCTCACTTTCCTGCCAATGACAAAATCGTATGTCATAAGAAAATGATTCAGAAAAATAAAGGCTCTTTTTGTGAGTAATAGCCTAATAGGTACCTCTCAAGAACAAGAGCAAAAGGAGCAATAGCTGCTGTAGCAAAGGCGTGCCTATAAACAACGAGAACATAGTGGCTCATGCCACGGTTGAGGGAAACCTTGGTGATTATGTTCATGCCAGCGAATCCAAACTGAAGAGAAATCATGGCTATGTAAGGCTTGCACCTCTGAAAAAAACTCCCACAGCATGCATCTCCTTCCATTTTCCCTCTTTGATGTGTACAAGGTTAAAGGGTGGATGCTACTACTTAGTTCAAACTAGGAACAAAGTTGTTTGTGTACAGAGGAAGAACACTTGTTGTTTGTGTCTCCTAAGTGAAAAACGTTACTCCCTCTATGGTATTTATAACTTTCAGGACCCCGTGGAGGTGCATGTTTATCTAATGTGATAAGCGTTTTTAAGGTAAAATCAAAAGTTATACTGAATATAATATGTTTAATAAATATAAAAGGTGGGTTAAGATCTAAGTTTAAATATTAATTTTCTGAATGATAAAATAATATTTCATAAAATAAAAAAACATGATGGATTACAACAAGATATAAATCGTCAAAGTAGTTTTATTTTCTAACCTCTAACGGTTTATTTAACATATTCAATTCTCTAGTAACACTGTGATAATGATTATAAGTTTGTAACAAAATTCAGAGGGTGTTTTTAATGTGAAGCGTGTAAGAATCTCACCTTCAAGTTCACACGTGACCCCACTTTTTGCCCTATGGTTTAATGCGTAAGCCACAGGATATTCTTATTTGTTGTAAACAACAACAATATGGATTCCACGTGGCAATTTTTGGATTGTTTTATTTACTCATAAACTTAACGCAAATTGCAATCAACTTTTTTTGGGTGCGTGTAGAGTGTAGAGTTCATGTACGAAATGAATTTAAATTGGTGAATCATTCAATTTGGTTGGGTTTGCACAAAATTTTGGCATAGCTTAGACTAAAAAGGCTTGTTTCAAGTCACTTTGGGTTAGAAAAACTGTATATATGTAAAAAGATATTACAAGACATAAAAAGAATTCTTTCAAAAACAATATTTTTCCATTCCATTTTTCTTGTTATATGTTACCAAGCAAGTAGATTAAGTTTTTTTTCAAAAAAAAAAACTATTGAAATTTAATACATGATCTCAAATTTCGAATTATATATAAAAAATAAAGTGCATTAAATTTCAATAAAAACAAACTTTAGAAAAGAAATGTAAGAATGATGTTAAAATAAGAATGGGAGTGGATTCCACTTGTTTGTGCTTGGTTATTGCAATAAGGTGCTGAAATCATAGGGGCCAATGGGAACAGGTCACTCTCATACCTTCTCTGCCTGAGTTTGACGACGCGGCGAGTTTGTGCCACACCTTATCCATGGAACGACAGGAACTAAACATGAATATCTCTTTTTTTTGTTTTATCTTTAATTTTTCACTATTCGATAACGAGGGTTTAATGTTAATACTGTAATTCAGAAATTCAAATGCAGAACTCAATTATTGGAAAATATAAAAAGTAACTCTAGTCTTGCATATAGTGACATTTTACTATGCACTAGTGTAAATGGGGTTACGAACATAAATGTATAAAATCGGTTTAATGGAAAAACATGTTTGTAAAAGAGGCCGTGACAATTTTGAAATTATAAACACTATAGAAACCGGTTCCACGTGGAACCAAGTTCTTAGGATTCAAATTTTATTTTAAATTTTTTTTAAAGAAACCTAAAAACACAGTTCGCGCGCAACTGAGTTCTTAAGTAATTATTTTTTAAAAAAATTACCCAAACCTAGGAACTTGGTTCCCGCGCAACTGAGTTCTTAGGTGTTGGGTTTTTTATTTTAAATTTTTTTAAAAAAACTAAGAACTCGGTTCTTACTTAACTGAGTTCTTAGGTCTTGGGTTTTTTATTTTAAACTTTTTAAAAAAGAATTAAGGACTCAGTTCTCGATAAACTAAGTTCTTACGTCTGGGTTTTTTATTTCAATTTTTTCTTCACAGAACTAAGAACTCGGTTCTCCTACAATCGAGTTCTTAAGAACTCGGTTCTCAAGCAACTAAGTTCTTAGGTCTTTCATTTAAAAAACAAATTGAGTTCTCAGGCCCCTAAAAACTCAGTTTTGGTCATTAACTGAGTCCGTAGGTTAAACCCGCTCAGTCTTAAAACCTCAAAACTTTCGCTAGCTAAATTTTATTTCATGCGTTTTTCTCCTTATTCTCCCTCAAACTATTGGTTCCACTTTCTTCTTTCATTGTGCGAGTGTCTTCTTCTCTCTACATTGCTCGTCGCCTTCCTCAAAGTGTTTTGTAAGATTAGTTCTCATGACTGACTGGTTTCTCTGCTTGCCACTATTACTATGTTGTGTGAACCTTTCGTTGTTAAAGTTTTTGCCATTGTTCCATGTTATTATTACCTTGTTGCGAGTTGCATGAACCTTGATATTGTTACCTTCTTCACTACTTGCTTTCACTGCTTCGTTCCTCCATTTGCGCGTCTTCTTCTTCTTCAATGAGAGTGTGTAAAAATGTTAGTAATTGGTTTCTTTTGGTTGCCATTATTTTGCTTGTATATTTGCTTGTGCTATTGTATATCCTATTGTCATTGTTATCCTGTTGCCGTTATTTTGCTTGTATATTTTAGTAACTGGTTTCTTTTGGTTGTTTAAACTAGTTTACTTGTATATCATATTGCTATTGTTCCTTGTTGCGTGTGTTCATTGTATAAGATTTCACTATATCATTAGATATTAATATTGAGGTTGGATGGATTAGTTTATCATTATTAGGGTTTATTAATTTAACAATGTTCTTCTAACAAAACACTGAAACATAGATGATTTTATCTGATGACCTTTTGTTATATTCCATAGTGCATTGTGGTTGGGTTTATTTCAAAGATCAGAGAATGCGTTTTTTATGAAAATCGTGGAAGTGTTCTTGGTTTGTTCTTTCTTTGTATGGTTTTTAAAAGGTGGATGGCATTTGTTGGTTTCTAAAATCTTGATTTTGATCCAAGAAGTCAATAATATATTTGGAGTGGTGGTTATTACTTGCACAAGATGGACTTTTGGCTTTTGTCCTATAGGAAATAAATTTGTTGTTGCAATTGTTGTGTTGGGCAATTTTAGAGTGATATCTAGCATCTGGTTCAATGGGTTCATTCAATTTCTATGGATGATTTGTATTTCGTCATATGTGATTTTCACTGAGGAGAAAGTGAGACTGTCATCATCTTGTGAATTTAAATTAATTTTAGTTAATAGCAAAAGATGTGTAAAAAATTTTCTGGGTAGCATTTCTTTTGTCAAATTTTTCCTAATATCTCATAATTTGATCCATACTTGACATTGTAGCAATGGCTTCTCTTTTTGTAGCTTTAGTCTTGACTTTTAACTTTCCCTTGGTTGGTTCTTTGTTGTACAAACCTTTATCTTCTGTTCTATTTTCTTTCACCCAAGAACCTTTGCCTTGTCTTGTTATTGTTCCTTATTGTTCCTGTTGCGAGCTTGATTCCAATTTATATCATGATACAATGTGGTATAAAGTTCCTTTTTCAATGATATTACATAGTCTTTCTATACCAAAATTCTGGTATAGAAAGACTATGTAATTCTGGTATAGAATGATTTTCTTAATTTTAATTGACCAAGTGTACTCTGTGTTGAACAGTGTCACATCTTAAGTGTAGTATTTAGGGTAAATTCATGGATAAAAGTTGGATTAATGCATCACGGTTAACTAATGAGTATGATAGTGGAATTGAAATGTTAATAGAATTTTATTTCAAAATGCCGAAGACAGGAATGGAAGATACTTTTGCCCTTGTGTTAAATGTGGGAATACGCATCTGCTAGGCTTGGAAATGATTAGGGAACATTTGTTATGTGATGGCTTTCTCAAGAACTATACACGTTGGATATGGTATGGTGAACTTGTTATCACGCCAAGTGTGACGAATATAAGTCAAAATGAAGGTTCTGCACGTGATGTTGATTACGATACGGATGATCGACTTGAAGAAATGATTCATGATGTGGGTGAAGAAAATTTCCAGAGAGCACGTGTGTATGAAACTCTCCGTGAGGATTCAGAGAAACTATTGTATCCAAATTGCACTAATTTCACATGGTTGTCGATGGTTTTACGATTGTTTAACTTGAAGGTGAGAAATGGATAGACGGATAAAAGTTTTACTAAATTGCTGTAACTATTGAAAGACGTGCTTCCAGTTGGTAATACATTGCCAAGTCGTAACTACAAGGCTAAAAAGATTTTGTGTCCTATGGGGTTGGAGTACAAGAAGATACACACATTCTAAATGATTGTGTGTTATACGAAGGTGAGTGTGAAATAATGCATGAATGTCCAACATGCAGGTTGTCACGATATAAGAAAAAGACAATGATTCTGGTGAGGAGGTATACAGCAAAGGGCCTCCTACAAAGGTGTTATGGTAGTTGTCTATCATTCTTAGATTGAAGCATTTATTTGCCAATGAAGATATGTAAAGCTAATGAGGTGGCATTCTGAGGAGAGGTTGACTAATGGACAACTTAGGCATCCAGTAGATGGATTACAATGGAAGAAGTTTGATTCACTATTTCTAAAGTTTGTAAATGACCCAAGAAGTTTAAGACTCGGATTGGCAATAGATGGAATGAACTCATTCGGTAACTTAAGCACTACACATAGTTTCTGGTCTGTTTTGTTGTTTATTTATAACATACCGCCATGGTTATGTATAAAGAGAAAATATGTAATGCTATCGATGATGATCTCAGGTCTAAGACAACCGGGTAATGACATTGACGTGTACTTAAAACTATTGATTCGAGACTTGAGACTGTTGTGGGATGAAGAAGTTAATGTTTTTGATGCATTTAGGCGTGAGACATTCAAGTTACATGCAATGTTGTTTTGCACAATCAACGACTTTCCAGTCTATGGCAACTTATCTGATTATAGTGTAAAGGGCTATAAAGTCTGTCCCATATGTGAAGATAACACTTGTTACCAATGTAACGCCCTCTGTTACACCTTAATAAATTCTAGAAAAATTCGTAATAATTTTTTTTTACTAAAGATATGTTTGTTAAAAAGAAACTATCGGAATAAATTATATACATTATTTCTGAAATACCTCAATATTATTAAAACTTTATAAAGTATTTGTACATTCATCCGAAGAAAATAAACATTAAACATTATAAGAAAGAGAGGAAACTCCATGGCCCAAGAGCAGTTGCCTAGTGACATTATTTATTCATTGGACCATGGTATTCATACCGAGCTCCCTTTCTAGAATGTGTTATATATACTGTCAATGTTCTTCGATCCTTCCCTCTGTACGAACCATTAATTTAAAACATATGAAACAAAAACATAGAGAAAGGAGTGAGAAACAGAATATAATATTCCCAAATGGGACATAAGCAATAAAGGGTTTTCACAAACTAGTATGATAATATCAATCACAATCACAAGCACAATCAATTTATGAATGTATGAATGATATGTCATATCTTCATCATAACTTATCTATATATGTGGGCCCCTTAAATTTTAATTTACACTGGGCTAACCAGGAGTTTACACTGTTCCATAATTCCGGATAATAATAACATGAACAGCTCAACTGGCATGGAAACACTTAGAGACTAGTCAGATTGAAAAGGTTTTTATTGTGAAAGTACCCGACACTAGGGAGCTACCCCAGGTCCCCTGAAGCACCCTTTCACACCCTCTCATCCCAAGGCTCACAATTAAGCCTCCTCTAATGTATCCTCAGTTTCTATAATCCGTCCCCAGACAATATCATTTTGTTTCTCTTCAATGATTCATGATGCATGAACTACTTGCGTATTTAGTTGGTTAAGGCTTTTAGAAACTCAATTATATTATCAGGGCCTACGAATCGCGACATAGCCACCCCAGTAAACTGTACTTTTTCAACTTCTTAAATACGCACATAGAATTTTAGTACAGTTCATTTTCAAATCACAAATCAAATCTCCTTATAAATTTGAGTTTCAAAGCCTTAAATATATTTCACAACCTTCTTTAGAAAGTTTATAGGTCAATTCAAAATCAATTTCTAAAAACTCGAATTTAGAATTATCAGTCTTTAAAACCTTAGTACTTGAAAATTTTGTATAATATTTTTATACATTTAAATAATATGTATATATATATATGTATATAGTAAAAAATTTATTTTTATAAAATAATTTCTCTTTCTTTTTCTTTTTAATAAACTAACAAAAAAAAATCTAAATTTTAGTAAAGATATATACATATATATTAAAATATAAAAGAGATTTCTAAAAACTTATGTAGTTTTATTGAAATCTAAGAAATTTCTTAAAAGTAATTGGAATAAATATGAATAAGTAAATAAAGAAGTAGGAGATAAGTAAATTCTTACTGAATTTTAGCTTTTCGTCATGCTTGCTATATGCTCAAACTCCACAGTACAAGATTATCAATCATAATCAAACATTGTCAATCACAATCAAACATCATAAAACATAAATAAATATTAACAATCATAATCAAATCAACTAATTAAGCATCAGTTATAAATATGATAATTTTAAAATTCAATGGTTATTTAAATTAATAAAGTTTGTTTTAAGTTCTATGGTCAATTCCTCGCACAGGGCTATGTAAATCCAAGATAGTCCAGTCCTTGCATAGGTCTAGTTCAGTCCATATAGGTCATAAATAGTCTAAGTCCTTGCATAGGTTCAGTCAAGTTCGTAATAGTTCAAGTCCTTGAATAGGTTCAATCCAGTCCGCATAGGTCATAATAGTTCAAGTGCTTAAATATTTTAGATATTAAGTTACACAAGATGCTTAATTTATTAATAACAATTATTATAAATTTTAAGTTAAAAGTTATTATTTTAAAATAGTAATATTGTTATGTTTAAAAGGAGTAGGGGACTCCTCCCAATATTCTTATGTATTTTCATATTATATCCTTAATCTCACCCCCCCTTACCTTGATTTGCTACCAAAAGTGAATTCACTCTACGCCTCCAAGTTCTAACAAAATATTAATACTAACTTATTTCAGTATAAGCTTAAGATGAAAATTAAGATTGTTATCAGAATGATAAATAGTAAATATGTATAGTAATAATAAATAGTAACGGTAAATGGTAAGTCATTAATAGTAACGGTAAATAGTAATTTTTGAATAGTAATAGTAAATAGTAAATTGTGAATAGTAACTTTTTGAATAGTAGTGGTAAATGGTAAATCATGAACAATAACAGTGAATAGTAAATTTTGAATAGTAACGGTAAATAGTAAATTTTGAATAGTAACAGTAAATAGTAAAAATAACACAGTGGTAAATTATTTTTACTATAGTAACTTATTCATAATAGTACTAGTATATCAATGGTTTAAGAGTGCTAAAAAAATAAACTAAAATTATAAAAAGAATATAGAAGAAAGTTATTACCTTACACCTCCAGCAGAACTTCTTTTTACCAAAAGAATTTACTCCCCACTAATTTCTTACGCACTATCTCTCTAGATTCTCTCTCTAATTTTTGGTGTGGAAATGTTGTAAATGAGCCATCTATTTATAGGAAGAAAATTTTACTATTTAAGATTATTTAATTATTTATTTTACTATTTATGATGTAAGCGATGATGTAAGCGATGATGATGTAAGCGATGATGTTAGTAATGGCATTTTGGTTATTAGATGAAAGGTTAAGGGTATTTTTGTCATTCTCAAAAAAAATAAATAATAATAAAAAAATAAGAAAATAAGAAAATTCTAAAAAATTATAAATTATATAACAATCAAAAAGTTCTAAAGAACTATAATCAAATTCCTTTGAAATTTTATTTTAAATAAGAAATAACGAAATTAAGGGTGTTACAACTCTACTCCCCTAAAAAAATTTCGTCCTCGAAATTTACACTTTTTTTTTAGTAAAACAATTGGAGATGAGACTCTTTCATCTCATTTTCTAGTTCCCATGTAGCATCTTCCCCTCTCGTTTCACTCCAAATGACCTTCACGAGTGGAATTTCCTTGTCTCTTAGCTTCTTTATTCTTCTGTCAGCTATTCTGATAGGTGGTGCATCATATGTAAGATTATCTTTAACTTGTATGACATCAGGTTCAATAACATGTGTAGGATCAAATATATACTTTCGTAAGTTTGACACATGAAAAACATTATGGATATTAGAAAGAAAAGGTGGTAATGCTATTTGGTAGGCAAGAGGACTAACTTTATGAATTATTTGATATGGACCAATAAATCTAGGAGTTAGTTTTCGAGATTTCATTGCCCGACCGACCCCAGTCATAGGTGTGACTTTCAAGAATACATGATCGCCTTCTTGAAATTCGAGCGGCTTTCTTCTTTTGTCATAGTAACTTTTCTGCCTGCTCTGTGTTGCATTCATCTTTTCCTGAACTATTTTGATTTTATCCGTGGTTTGTTGTACCAACTCTGGTCCTAGCATCAAGTTTTCACTAGTCTCAAACCAACATAGCGGGGTCCTACATTTTCTTCCATATAATGCTTCAAAAGGTGTCATGTCAATGCTAGCATGGAAACTGTTGTTGTAAGTAAACTCCACATATGGTAAGAATTGATTCCAACTTCCTTTATGCTCTAACACACAAGCTCGTAACAAGTCTTCTAGAGATTGGATTGTTCTTTCTGATTGTCCATCCGTCTGAGGATGATATGCTAAACTTAGACGCAGTCTTGTTCCCAAAGCCTTGTGCAAGCTCTTCCAGAATTGTGATGTAAAACGAGGGTTAACGAAGGCCTTTAATGGTGAACAAGAGTTTAATATTGCTCCTCCAATGTTAACTGGTAAAGAAGTTTTTGAATGGGTCAAATTATTAAATATGGCCCTTGTGAAGTTTGAAAGGAGACACAGTACGTAAAGGATGTGGAAGAAAAGGTCAATATTCTTTAATTTACCGTATTGGAAGGAGCTTGATGTTAGACATTGTATTAATATGATGCATGTGGAGAAAAACGTGTGTGACAGTGTTGTTAGGACGTTGTTGAATATACAGGGTAAGACGAAGGATGGCTTGAATTCTCGTCTTGATTTAGAACTGATGGGTATATGACCGGACTTGTATGCACAGTTAAAGGAAAAACGCCCCTATTTGCCCTTAGCCTGTCATTCATTGTCAAAAAGGGAGAAGACAAGTTTTTATGAATGTTTAGGAAGTGTGAAACTTCCACAAGGTTATGGTTCTAACTTGAGAAGTCGTGTTTCCCTTAAGAATATGAAGTTAGTTAGATTAAAGTCTCATGATTGTCACATGCTGATACAACAATTTCTTCCTGTCTTCATTTATGACATTATCCCTAAAAATGTGAGGGATGTGATAACAAGGTTGTGTATTTTTTTAATGCTATCTGTTGTAAAGTTATTGACCCCGACATGTTGGCATCGTCCAAAGAGGAAGCACTTATTATATTGTGTCAATTAGAGATGCATTTCCCTCTTTCCTTTTTCGACATCATGGTTCACTTAATCGTTTACTTAATCAGAGAGGTGAAGTTATGTGGTTTTGTGTTTTTGAGGTGGATGTACCCCATTGAAAGGTACATGAAGATATTGAAAGGGTATGTAAAAAACCAACACCTTCCAAAAGCATCGGTCGTAGAACGGTATGTGGCAGAGGAGGCAATTGAGTTTTGCAGCGAATACATGTCCTAAGCTAATAGTATTGGGATTCCCAGAACACGCCATGAGGGAAGAATTACCAATAACGGTACAATTAGGCTAAAATTGAAGAGCAAGTCACGAGATGAAGTGCTTCAGGCACATTTGTACATATTGAACAACACAGACGAAGTCTTACCTTATTTAGATGAGCACAAATACCTAGTAAAGAGAAACAACCCAAGAATATATGAGAGATAGATGTTGAACGAACATAACAAAAATTTCATGTAATGGTTTAGAATGACTATCATAAAAGATTCATCGATATCTGCAACCCTACAACATCTAGCTCAAGGACCCAACTTTGATATCTTCACTTTTAGTGGGTATGACATAAAAAGTACTCATTTTATACAAAGGAACAAGACAACAAGAGAACAATATAGAATAGTGGTGTTATGGTAATGGCTCAGTCAATGTATTTCTCTATTGCAAAAGATAAGAATCTTGTAATGGCTTAGTTGTCTTATTTTGGTGTAATTGAAGAAATATGGGATGACAATTATGATTCCTTCATAGTACCTGTGTTTAAATGTAAATAGGTGGATAGTAATCACAGTGTGAAAACTGATGACTTTAGATACACTTTGGTTGATCTCAACAAGGTGGACCATAAGGAAAAGCCTTTTATTATGGTGACTCAAGTGAAACAAGTGTTTTATGTTACTGACCCATCTAACAAAAGATGATTAGTTGTTATGCAAAATAGACCCAACACTGGAGATGCTGAGATAGGAGATCTTAGTGTTGATATCTTTGATACCTCTGTTTTGACAGCATGTCTTCCAATAATAAACCCAATAGATTACATAGATAAAGTCCAAGCAACTTGTGGCGATCATCATGAAGGCATGTGGGAGAATATATCAACTACATAGCTCGTG
This sequence comes from Clitoria ternatea, assembly GCA_037962975.1. NCBI lineage: Eukaryota > Viridiplantae > Streptophyta > Magnoliopsida > Fabales > Fabaceae > Clitoria > Clitoria ternatea. The sequence goes on from CM075673.1 coordinate 152,836,818, forward strand.
TTATATTTTTTCATGGTGTTTGTTATTAAGTATGTATTTTTTTCATTTCACATATTTTATGCACCTTATCTAACTAACAAATGATTCTCCTTTTACGCAGGTACAGATGGTATCACAGCAAGTCTCAAACACATCTTCCAGGCGACAGAGAGGTGTGACACGGATGCTTGGTGTCGTTGTTCGTAGATATCATGGAGATCAACTATGTGTTAACATTGATGTCAACATGGGAAGAGCATGTGGGCAGAACTAGGCCAAGTTTAGTAGTTACTTGGGGGTGTTGTCCCGGACTCGGGTCCTTATTACTCTTCCATATTGGGATCACGTCGAGAAGGTCCTAAAAAACCAGATTTGGGAGGATATTTTGGTATGTTATTTTGTATATAAGTTGTTGTACTTTACTCATCTGTTATGTTTGTGATGCAAAATAAATTATGTTTTTCATTATAAGGTGCTTGTGATATCCTAATAGTGGATACCCTGAGGAGGAAGGTACCCTTTAGTGTTGCTGAGAGGTGGAGGGCCTTCAAGACCAAACTTACTCGTGAGTACGTTTTTCTAGAGCACAAGGGAGAGTTTCCCGATGAGAAGTGGGAGTTTATTGACTGTGACACATAGGATTCCTTTGTTGTATCTCGATAGTCTTCAAATTTTCTAGCAATTTAAAAGCCTTTATTTATGGTCTCATTTTATTTGTAATTGATTTCCATAAATTATTCTTCTTTTGTTTGTAATTGAATTAGGCGATTAGGAAGAAGGCCCAAGAGATTCAAGGGAAAAACTATTGTCCCCACAGACTGTCGCGTGGTGGATATCGTCTGAGTTATGGTCCTAAACCCTACTGAGGTTATTGATCCTTCTTCTCTCCCTCTTCCCTCGCACCGTGAGAAATGGAAATGGGTCTGTACCGAGAAATTGGGTGACTTTACTTCTCCAAAGGCACAACAGGTTGTGGAGAAGATTGTAAGTATAGAATATCTAAGCAAGAAGTTTGTATTTTGTATTTTAGCATTTAAAGTTGATTACTAATGATGGTTTAATTTTTTATTTTTGTAGGATGAGTTAGTAGTTGTGTCTACATAAGGGAGTTTTGTTACTGATGGTATAGTATATATTGGTTGTGGCCATCGGTCGACCAGAACACCCTGGTAGAGTCTGGGTTGTTGGTTGAGGCCACATTATCCATAGTGTGTACGACCCATCTACTGCATCTTCGTTATCAGCTGATATAGTGAGGATGTTTGAGTCGAGGTTGAGTAAGACCAAGGCTCAGCTTGCTTCTGAGTACGATGAAAAATTCAGAAGCTTGAAGGAGGTCATGGATATGCAGGCCGAGTAGATTACGAGGTTGACCGAGAAGTTACAAGCAGCTCCCCCGTCACAACCTGTAGCTGACCCTCCTGTACCCGTAGTTGTACCTTCTTTGATGCCTATTAGCACCAAGGGTTTGTGTGTGGGAACAAATCCCGATGGTAACAGCACTGGTGCCGACCATGGGGGGAGATGTCAGTTGTTCCTAGATGGAGTACCTGACTTGGTTGCTATTAGGATGATATTCAATATAGGGTCGTTGGTTCACAAGCAAGCCTTGCTGGATGGCATGTCAAGGGTATCTGTGGTGTAAGTTATTACACATGATCCTGACAAGGTGGTTCTAGTGCCCACAAATAAGGTATTCCAAATTTCATAGGTGCTTCACTAGTTCCTCATGTGGCCCATAACCTTACTAAGGGTCGTTACTGATCAGGTATATTAAAAAATTGTATATTTATTTATTTATTTTTATATGTATATATTTATGTGTCTTCTTATTATTGTCAATTATAAGGGAAGTCTGAAGCTCCAATTCAGATTCAGCCGATGGATCCCATACGAAGTTATGTAAAGTCTGTGCTGACTTGTTTGGCACACCTGCCCAGGTGCCCTGGAGCAAGGACGTCTTTGGTAGGATGAGCAGTGTTCCCATATACATTGATTAGAATGACATATTGGAGATTACAAATGGGACGATCATACTCAACATCTCCATTATACAGCTTTAGGAGATGTAAGTACTTACACATGTAAACATATATTTACCAATTTTATGTGTACTAATATTTTTCATCGGCTATATGTTGTAGGTTATTGCACGATGTATGTGTGGCTGAAGGGAAGGATGACACATTTGGATTCCTAGAGCCTGAGGCCATACAGTGGAGTGGAATCAAGGGCATAGAGACTCAAGCTTACGTACAAAATTGGATGTCTGAGTCCAAGAAGAGGGTTTACTTGACGCCATACATTAACAAGTAAGTTGACACTATTTTTAGTATGTGTGTATTTATATAAATCTATATCATTCGCTCGTGTGTTTAGTACTTACTCGGTTCCCTTCATTTTATTGCTCACTAGCTTCTTGTGGTTATCTGTCTAGCAGATAATATAACAATTTGCATATATATTTTGAAGAAAATACTAGTAAACTTTGTATATGTATTGTGCAGTATCATAAACAAATGGGAGGTTATGAGCGCATGTATTATGTGTTGAAGACGGTGCATACCATTATTAAAGCAAACACAACTGATTAATGAGTTTTGTAACTAATTCATTAATTTCAAACAAATTTGGGTAATGATGTAATTGTGCATATGTAATAACTAACACACACACACACACACATATATATATATATATATATATGTTTTCCAAGACTCGTCCTCATACATTACCAAAGACATCAAGGAAATTCAGGAGCATTGGACCTCGTATTTTTTGAAGGTAAGGGGACAAGGGTAAAATCCCTTACATTTACATTTATAAAACATATCAAAATTTTCCCCTCCATTAACATCATGGGACTTGAACTTGACACCTTTAAATGATAAAGAAAGATGCTTTACCATTATGCCAAAGTATACCATTGTAACAAAATGATGGTTGTTTGTTTATAAAACATACACTTAAGTTAATTATATGTATAATATTATTAGTTATAATAAATAAATTTATTAAATATATTATTAATAAAATCTTTCTCAAGAAATTATTAAATATTAATCAAACATTTTAACAATAAATTTTAAAATATTTAGTAATATTTATTGTTAAAAATGTATTATTAAATAAATTATACTATATATAATATTAATATAAATTATTATTAACATAATATTTAATAATATTTAAATATATTAGTTTATAATACATTTTAAAATTATTTAATAATAATAAGTATTATTTAAAAATACATTTTAATATATTACTAAAAATTATACTAACAATAATATATATTAATAATAAATAATATTAATATATTATATCATTTATTCAAAAATGTATTTAGTAATACGTTAATAATTATTATTATTAATAAATATTTTAAATATTTTATTAAAAATATATTATAAAAAATTAAATTAAATTAGAATTTTATAATTTCATAAGTATATTATCAATAATATATTTAATAATACATTTTTAACATATAATTAACTTAAGTGTATGTTTTATAAATAAAAAACCATCATCTTGCTACAATGATATACTTTGGCTTATGGGTAAAGTATCTTTTTTTGTCATTTAAAAGTGTCAAGCTTAAGTCCTATGGAAGGCAAAATGTTTTTAATTTTCAAGCTAAACCACTCAGCCTATTAACCCTATTTTAATTGAGTTTATAGACCTTTTCTACACAACTAATGGTTGTTTCTTTTCTTTTCCTTTTATTCTATTTATAGTTTTTTCTCATAACATTACTTATCGCATTTTTATTTGTCCCATTTATAATCATTTTTCTAAGTACTGATTTGGCAATTACATATTACCGTCGTTTTTTTATTGCTTGTACCAATCTCCAAAATGCATTTGGCGTTATATTTCATTAGCTTCCCTTAATAATGGTTTGTTTTGAGTTATATATATGGCAAAAAACAAAAAATTTGGTAAGAGAGCTGATTTTGACCAGCTCAAACACCCCAAAAAGTTCTATCAAACAATTAAAGAATATTGTCTTACACTATATATTTCCCTTCATCATTTTCCTATTAACCACTTGATTAACCTTTATCCACCTAATAGAATATATATATATATATATATATATATATATATATATATAAAGTTATAACCTCTATCTATTTTATAGATGATAGAATCCTCACTTAAAATTTTTTTATTTAATTATTATTATGTGTTGTTAAAAATATTAGATGGAGGATTTAAAATTATAACCTCTCATCCTTTTCCCTTTTAACCTTTTTATATCTAATATTATGATAAAAACTGTTTGCTTGCTTTTTTATAATATATATTTTAAATTATTTACATATTAATATTTATTTTACATATCTATTTATTAAATTCAACAATAGTCAATAACTTTATTTATTTCAATTTTATTTAATGTTTTCTTTGATTTTTTGTTTGCTTAAAGATATATAAAATAGGGAAAATGTGAAAATTGAAATGAAAAGCTAGAAAATGAAAAAAGAAAATTTTTTATTCATCATTTTTCTTTTGTTATATTATATTTAATTAAATAAAAATATTTATTGTAATACTAATCACTTTAAAATATTTAAATATTAATATTTTTCTTATTATATATAACATATAAAATAATATATTGCATGATACTTTTAGGAATATTACCTGTTATATATGAATGTGATTATGCACTTATGAGATTTAGAGGTGTTTGGTACACGTAAAAAATTAATATCAACCTTTAATTTTTTTCATTTCCCCAATTTTATTTTTGCAACTGCAAACCAAACATCCCCTTAATGTTTTGTTTTCTTTAGAAATGGGGGTTGACTCTATAGATATAACCGGCTTGTGAAAAGAAGATGCTCTGTACCTAAAAGAATTAACTTCGCAATCAAATATACAAAATCATGAAAGATCAAAAAAATGGAAAAAAGGAAAAAGAAAAAGAGTTGTTCATAAATATTATGGTGGGAAAATGGAGTATGTTTTTTCGCTAAAACGTGAAGGTTTTAGGTTAGATACGTGCCCACATCTTAAAACATAATAGATTATATGTGAACGCCATTATATAGACATTCAAGAATCTTCATCCTTTATGCATAATGCATATATACGGAATAGGTGTTATCTAAAATCTATACGAGCTTCTGTACCATCAATTTCATAATCCTTTTGATAAATATTTTAAAAATTAGATCTGTGATAAAATTGGTAATAGTAAAATATATATTTTTAATGTAATATAATATAATTTATGATATGTTTATAATACATTATATAAAAATTAAGTTAATTAAGTTTCAAATTAAATATTTTATAAGATAAAAATTTATAATAAATAAAAATAATATGTAAATATTATATATAAGTCTTTTATTTATTTAGAATATTTTAGAATAGAATTTTTTTAAAAAAATAACAAAAAATGAGAAAAATAATTTTGAAAATTTGGTAAGTTCAACGTCGATTTTTAGTACTATTTTTCAACTGATTTTGACTGATTCTAACCGGTTTCAACTGTTTTTGACACCTTTCGATCTTTTCACTTATTCGGATTGATACCTTAACTAGTTCCTAATTCAAGCGGTTCAATCCAACTCACATACTTATCATATCAATTCATGTTAGATAGCCTTTGTTAATTGGAAGAAAAGGAACTTACGATTAATGTTTGAATGTCATTGAATCATTTGCATTTTTTACACCAATCCTTAGAAACTAGTCCTTTTTGAACTATGAAATTTATCAAGAGTTTTTGCCACTATAAGTAAATTATTTTGTATACCAATGAAAAATCAAACCTCGTTGATATCAAAGCATTAATAACTCACCACACTAAACTAGTGTGATTTCATTTTTAACGTATTATATAGGCATAACAATTATACTCAATTTGTGGAATCGATTCATGTTACATTTGAGTTTAAAGGGTAAAACTTGTTTTAATTGGGATATAAAAACCTGTCTTGACTTTGATGGAAGGTATGGAGATGTAACTACCCACCTGATCCCGCTACAATATACTAATTAAATAATTTTAATTATAATAATAGCTAAATAGATAAGGTGATATAAATTTCTTAAAATATTATATAATCATCAAGTTTATTCTTTTTAATTCTTTAATTTTTTAATGTCTACTTTCAATTAAAATAGAGTATGATAATGTTAGGATAATGAAAGAAAATAAAAAATAGAGTATAATAATCAAGGTTTTAAATTACGGTCGCGTTGCGGATTTTGCGATCGAGGGTATTGCGGATACTGCGATGCGGATTGCGGTAAAAAAAACAAGATTTTTTAGATACGGGCAGTAGGGACAAATCTTATATATATTATATATATATTGTATATATATTTTTGGATCTTGAAGTAATTCAATGAATTACTCTTTAATTATAAATAAAATAGTACTAATTGATGAAAATTACTTCACCTTCACAAATAAGGAAAACGCTAGGATTTTTTTTATTCCCCACCAAATTTTTATATAAAATAAACAAAGGAGATAATATGAATATATTCATTTTTGAAGAATTGTTGTAAATTTTTGAAGAATTGTTGTAAATAAAAGGAGGACAACATTATGCTCATAGTTCTAAGGTCAGAGCAATTACTTATAGAGGCTATAAGAGGGTCTGGTCTCGACGAGTAAGTAATTGCATCTGGGCTTCAAATCTGTCTTTAGGTTCTTTAGCGTTGTTAGGGATTGGAATTTACAGTTATCTTGGTATGGATTTCATATTTTTTTTCTGAAGAAATTAGTGATTTTCCATTTATTCTGGACTATATTTACTTCTCATTTATTCCACAAGGGGCCACAATATTTTTAAATAGAATCACGAGTCTTTGTATTAGTTTTTATTTGTGGTCGACAATTGTGTGTGATGTGGATGGTGGTTATAATATCTACGATAAAAAAGAGAGAATAGTACGTTTTATTCGTTGGGGATTTCCTGAAAAAATCGTTCTACCATTTCCGAAGTACCCATAGACAATATTTGGTTATTATCCCTAACTAAAAAAGTTTTATCATATATAAAATTCCCGATGTTCCTGACACTCGCTAAAGAATCAAAATAACTGTAACTAGAATTGTTACTAAAATTCCAACTATGAATGTTTTTATCCATATCAGTTAAAATTTTGGGGTTTTCATTTACATTGGTATTTTCAATAGAACCAAAACTATCTGTTGATTTTATTAATCCACACCTGTTTTTTAACTTCAACTTCCTATTAAACAACAAAAAATTGAACCACCATTTTTCCATAAGGTTTTCCCTTTATTTACATGAAAATACAATAGATGAATAGTCATTTGATGAAAAATCATACAAAAAATTGGAGAGATATTCTATTTTGAATATAATTCACACAAATTATAAAAAATGATTTCTAACACTAAATAACTTATAATAATTCATATTATATATATTTTTTTAGAAAAATGGGTTGTCCAATTTAAAAATATTAGTTAAACAACATTAAATATCAATAAGTATCTACCACTCAATATAAACATATATAACATTATAAAATACTCAAAAATATTCATAATATCATAAATTATCAAATATAAAATATCATAATAATCCATACATAATTGATAAGTTTAACATAAACAAGTACATAACTCTAAATAAAAATTTTCAAGCTCTTACAATGTTCAAAATATTGAAGAATGACGTGTTGGATCATAACCTCCATTATCACTTTGACCGTCATCATTATATCCACTTTGATTATCATTATATTCACTTTGTCCAAAGAAATACTCAAAAAATCCTGGGTTTCTTGGTGGCTCCATTTGTTGTTGCTCATACATAGAACTTGATGATGGTTCACTAAATTCTGGATAATTTGTAGAATAATGGTTATTCAGTTGAAGATATTGATATGGTTGAAAGTGAGGATGTTGGTAGTATGGTGGGTAGTTGTATTGACTTCCTTCAGATGATACACCAACACCAAAATCACTAAGTGATTATGCAACACTAGATGAGGAAGCATCATCCATCATAAGATCTTGTATTCTCTTATTTTTCCTATGCCTGGAACCCATCCTCTTTCTACCACTAGAAACACCATCAGACATGAGATTTTGATCACGTTTGGAAAATGGTTCTCTTGAATTGAATCAGATGTTTCATGTCCTTTTTGATTCTGTTGTATATCATCACCACCACCATGATCACTACCACTATTGTTACTTGGTGGGGTTAAACCACCACTACCACCTTGGCTAGGTGTATTACTAGAATTAGAATTATTCTCACCTATTGGTTCTTCATTTTCATCATCGAAATCAATAGGGAGCCATTCAGCATTTTGGATCCCATCCAATAATGGTTCTTCTCTTTCTTCAAGCCATGGAGACAACGGATCATCTTTTTGAAATATGTAATCCAAATTAATTAGATTGAAGCTATTTTCTATCTCTTCCTGACTTCTTCGTTTATCTCTTCTGGTTTTCAACTTCATGTTGTAAAATGTAAAGACAAGTTTTTACAATTTTTGATACTTTAATCTATTTCTTGTCTTTGTATGTATATAGCTAAATGTACTCCAATTTCTCTCACACTTTTAAGCTGAAGTTGTTTGACTCAAAACTCTTACAGCTATACGCTGATGTTCTGGAGCACAGTGTCCATAAATCATCCACCATTCAGCTGATTAAATAAACAAATATGTATTATTATATATGTGTATAAAATACCTTAATAAAATTAAAAGTAGCTATGTTACCTGGATCCATATGAGACCAAGCTTTTTGAGCTTGAAGTGTTCCAAAAGTCTCTCTTTTATCTCTAAAAAGAAAAATCTAGGAAGACAATAAAGCATTTTAAGTTTTGTATCCATTAATTCAATACTAATTAACTAATAATTGTCATTTTAAAAATCATAACATTTAGAAGTTACTCACTTGGTTAATAGCTTTGATTTGATTCTCAACATCTACTTCTAATCTGGTAATCACTTTTGTCGTACCATCTAGAGTTTCTTTGGCAACATCACTTCCATGCAAAACTCCAAATTGAAATTGAGGGTTGAGAAAATAACCCGTGATTATGAAAATTAAATTGGAACCATAAAAATCAGAAATTTAAGATGTAACATGTGAAACTAAATTTAGTATATTTATGTACCTGCCGCATGCAAATCAGTATGCATGAAGTACCATTTTTTGTCAATGATTTCAGTGTAGTGAGTGTGGTAACGACAATTCTTTTGAATGGCTTGCTTAGCTCTATCAATGGCTTCGTAAACAAAGCCCATTGTTGGTTTTTCATCACCATCCACAAATTTTAAAACCTTAACAAGGGGCTCAAATACCTTTATAATTTCAGCAGCTTTCTTCCAAAAATCTGTGCTGAGGACAATCTTCTTTGCTTCCAAACTAGGTCCTGATTTCTCTTTTCCCCACTTGGACTTTCTGAATTCTTCAGAGTGAAACATATTTTTCAATGCATCCTTTTACTTCACAATTGATTCAATTTGCAAAAATTGTGTTGTAAAATGAGTGATGGCAGGAAGAATAATTTCTTTACCACCAGTATATTTTTTCATCAGATTTACTGTCTAAATGTGATTCTAGATGAACGAAGTAACTCTCTTTGCATCATCTAACACTTTTTGGACATTAGACTTTTTACCAATATCTTCTAAGCACAAATCCAAGAAATGAGCTGCACAAGCTGACCAATAAATATGTGGTCTTTTTCCATTAATTTCAAACCAGCAACTTTTAAAGCCGCTTTATTATCTGTGACCACTTGAACAATATGTTCCTCTCCAACCTCTTCCACATTTTTGTCAAATAATTTAAAATAATAATCAGTATTTCTACTAGCAACACCAGATGCATCAATAGATTTTAGAAATACTGTACCTTGACTACAATACACCAGAAAATTCATGATGTGCATGTGATTCATACTGTTTGTCCAACCATCGCACATTATAGTGACCCCTCTTTCTTTCCATGTTGGCTTTATTTGTTGTATCCATTTTTACATGGATTGATATTCACTTTCCAAGTATACCTCCGAAACCTCATAAGGAGTTGGAAATTTAACGCTTGGTCCCAACTCTACAACAGCACTTAGCAAATTATATAGCCATGGAGAATTGGATAGGTTCATAGGAAGACACTCATATATTATGAATTTAGACACTGCTTCTCCTAACTTCTTTCGAAGTGTTTTCATGAAGCCTTTGTTGATTTTTGTTTGTTTCATGCTTTTACTCCTGGCTAAATCAACATCAACAGATCTTAATCTTTGTTGAAGATCATTTGGACGATTTTGAGTAAAAGCCCTGTCAAGATGAGAGCTACCTCCAGCTTCATATATGGAATCTAATCTTTCGGTTTGTTGTCTAAATCTATGCATATCTTCCAATTGTCGTTGTGACACTATGCTTTCTTGCATGGCTTGCCTCATGGCTACATCTTCATCAAGGACATCTTCAGTATCTTCATCTTCATCACATCTTAAACGTGACACAAATTCTTCTTTTCTTTTTCTGAAATCTTTTTTTTTATTTACTATCCAGTAACTGTTTCATCATGTTTTCTCTGATAAAGGTACTTACCCTACCATAACCTTTAACTTCTCAAGTCATATGTGCTAGATATTCTTTTAATCGAGTAATTCCACCAATTATCACTCTCCCACATAAATTGCATACCACATTATTTCTATTTTTTCCAGGTACAAGTGTTCTAAAATGCCACCCAATATCATCACTAAGAGCACCTTCAGCTCTACCGACTGGAAACTTATCTGGCATTGACATTATTTAACTAATCTGTAACTATATAAAAAATGTAACCATTAATAAAAATCTTATGACATAATTCTTGATATCTAATAATTATAATTTAATTATAACAATTTTTTACTAAAATGTTATTAAAATGTACATTTCAAATTCAAAATTTTCTTTTACTAATTAATAAACTACTAATTAATGAAAATATTTTTAAAAATTTTATTAGGAATTGTACGTTTAAATTGTTATTAAAATGTACATTTCAAATTTAAAATTCTCTTGTGCCAACTAATAAACTACTAATTAATAAAAACATTTTTAAAAATTTTATTAGGAATTGTACGTCTAAAATTCTCATGAAATTGTTATTAAAATATGGTTCAAATTCAAAATTTTCTTTTACTAATTAATAAACTACTAATTAATGAAAATATTTTTTAAAATTTTATTAAGAATTGTACATTTCAAATTCTCATTAAATTGCTGTTAAAATGTAGTTTTAAATTCATTTTTTTACTAATTAATAAACTACTAATTAAAAAAATATTTTTTAAAATTTTATTAGGAATTGTACGTTTATATTGTTATTAAAATGTACATTTCAAATTTAAAATTCTCTTGTGCTAATTAATAAACTACTAATTAATGAAAATATTTTTTAAAATTTAAAATGTACATTTAAAATTTAAAATTCTCTTGTGCTAACTAATAAACTACTAATTAATAAAAATATTTTTTCAAATTTTATTAGGAATTGTAGGTTTAAAATTCTCATTAAATTATTATTAAAATATGGTTTCAAATTCAAAATTTCTTTTTACTAATTAATAAACTACTAATTAATGAAAATATTTTTTAAAATTTTATTAGGAATTGTACATTTCAAATTCTCATTAAATTGTTGTTAAAATGTAGTTTTAAATTCATTTTTTACTAATTAATAAAAATATTTTTAAAATTTTATTAAGAATTATACGTTTAAAATTCTTATTAAAGTGTACATTTTAAATTAAAAATTTTCTTTTACTAATTAATAAATTACTAATTGATAAAATATTATTAAATTTCTATATTTCAAATTCAAAATTTTATTAAAAATTATTAGGGATTGAATTATAAATTTTTAATAATTTAAAATTCCCTAATAATTCCTATTCTTAATATAAATCCAAATTAACTAATAATTTCTAATATAATTTCAATTAACCTCTTATCTAAATATTTTTTTCCTATTCTAATTCTCTTAACCCGGTAATTCCTTTTCCTCTCTGCTAAATTCCTTTCCCTCACTCTTAATAATTCGTTTCCCTCTCTTCTTCTATGCTTTTTATTCACGCTGCCCCTGGTCACACACACAGCAGCACACACAGCAGCACACACTTCTTCTTCCTCTTCTAATCCTCCTTCCCCCGTCTCTGTCTCTTCTCTCTTAAATCTGCCTCTAAGCCTCCATATTTTCCTTTCCACATGGACCGCACCACACAAGTCTCCTCCTTTCCCATTTTTATTTTAAAACGTTGCCCCCTAGTCACACACACAGTAGCACACACACTTCTTTTTCCTCCTCTAATCCTCCTTCCCCCGTCTCTGTCTCTTCTCTCTTAAATCTGCCTCTAAGCCTTTATATTTTCCTTTCCACATGGACCACACCACACAAGTCTCCTCCTATCCCATTTTTATTTTAAAACAAAAAACACTAAAACTTACCGGAGGAAACAACGACAATGATGGAGTTCGCAAACTTTGGGCCACGATCTGTTATGTTGCGTCGTTTTGGGGAGTGAGGTGGTCGTCCTCTGTTGTAGTCACTGGTGCTGTGTGGTGTTTTATGGGATTTCCTATGCGGTTTCTGATTTTGCATCACACACACAAAATGCTCGATAGAATGTCTCAAAGTGTTGTTGCAATCGTTGGTGATGCATAAACATGTAAGTTGAGCTGCTTCTTCACCCCTCTTCAATTCAAATAAGTTAATTGTAGACAATTTCTGGTTTGATTGGAAGTAAAGTGTGAATCTTCTCTGTTCATCTCCTCTTTTTTTCCCTGTTCATGTCCTGTATTTCAGTCACAGAGTCACGAGTCTCTGTATTTCAGTCACAGAGTCACGATTCTCTTTGCGGAAATTACGGAAAAAGCTTATCGTAACGTTGACCACGGCCGTAACGCCGTTTTGTTGAGGCCGTAAGTGTGATTTTTGGACTCTTCTGCGTAACGGGACGATACGGTATCGGACGTTACCTATACCGTTTTTTAGCGGGCGCATTTCATGATGCGGACCGCATTTTAGAACCTTGATGATAATGTTGAGAGTATGACCTAAAGGCCTGTGCATTTGGAACGTATCACTTTATTTGAATAAGACATTTTGGTTAAATAGTTTAATTATTTTTGTTAGTCCTTGGAATAGAAGGTCAATATGACAACTATTCTTAAAGTGCCCTTAGTCAAGTATTAATACGGGAACTATAACTTTGTTAAGACTAACGTGTGTGTACTGATGATTTGATCTTACATATCATGGATACGAATGAAATCTAATCTTCACACAGCTACACAGTAAGAGTAATGGTGTACTGAATAAACCCACCTTGAGAAACGTTGCTTGAATCATTGCATGAGTGTTATAAATAGTTCTAAATGTGATAATAGTATATGTAGTCTTTCGGCCTGAAGCCACTATGATTCCTACATAAGAAATTTGTTATTTTAATACAGTCAAATGTCATATGTAGCAAGATGATTATAAATGTTGTAATTGAGTAATGAACAAATCATGTAGAGGGATATAAGTGATATAGATGATATATGTCTCTCATATGTAACATGAGTGATATCTATTGACTACTTGATAAAGTGAAACTAAGGAAATGCATAACCATGCTAAAGATAATAAATACTAGATATTTATTTAAGTAAAATTTACTTTGGTATCAAGTAAAATGAATTGGGTCATACAAAGAGGATGATCATGCCTTGAGCCTAATAAGATATCTTGACAAAAGGAACAAACATATAAAATGGTTATCGCTTATTGGTTATATTAATTTGTTATTTATATTAGATAATGATGTATTGCTAGATGTCGCTCATTATATTATATTAAATATAATATGTTTATATTTATAGAGTCGCACACATAGATTAAGCACACCATAGGGTAGTTTTTATTTTAGTTAGACTAAAATTAAAGCTATTGCACCTAACTCATTTAAAATGGGTAATGAACTCAATCATTAAAGAGTATTCATTAGGTCAAACCAGAGCTTATAAATAAAGCATGAGATGCCCATAGACCGGTTTTTTGTGATACACAAAATTTCATAAATTTTGTGGAGGTCGTACTTTAACGAACTAACATTCATACGTGTAGAATCTGGTGAGAGTTCCCATATGAACTCCTTAAGAGTGAGGCTACTATTACTTTGAGATCTTATTTAGTGCTACAAGAGGTATTATTTTAAAAGTTCTTAACTTTATTTATTATGGTAATTTTCTTTGAATCACATTTTTCAAGGGCTTTCAAGAATTCTTAAATTTTTGTTGTCTGACCATTGAGGATATCCTAACAGATAAGATCTTTATAGGTTTCCCCCAACTCAACAAGGAACTTACGGGGACACAATTGAATTATATAATTCTAAACCCTCTTATTTTAATTCAATTTTAAACTTGTCTCAACTTTTATTATTGAAATATGGATAAGGAGAGTAAAACATATCCCTACCCCATATCATTATCATGCCTAATATAATCCTATTTCGTACAAGATAATCATGGTTTCACCAGAAAGTTTTAATTTACTAGATGAACTAATTAATAATGAGTTTTAAATCTAGCTGATTAAATTTCTAATATATCAACGACAACATATGAATTTCTGATTTCATCATATTCTGCTTCTGGGAGTGCGAACTCGTTTTGCCTTTACTCGTGATTTGTGTTTGGTGGGTACTGAGTTGATTTGGTGGATTTATGTTTTTTAATTATTAGGTTATGATTGGTGGGCTACCGTATTCATAGCATAGGCACCATATATGTTTTGTGGGGATCCTTTAGTACTTCTGCAATGCTTCATTTGGGGCACACCTCGTGCTCAATGTTTAACATAATTTGGCTATTTTTTTCAAAAGAAAAATAAAGTCCAACAAGTTTAAATTTAATACCATATTTGCAATCATGCATGTGTGTTATATATGTAATTAATTAATTTTAAAAGTTGCCTAAAATTATAATTATTACAAGGTTCCACACGATATCTAATTAATTTTGTTGATGTGCTGGAACCCCGTATTAGCAGGAGTAAAGCAAAATTTGGCCTTCTTGGTTGTGCAAAGGTAGAGTATGTTGGGTGTTCAAGTGGTATATGGTGCTTATGGAATCGTGCTTCTATTTCAGTGAAGGTGATTGAGTTTCGTGTTTACAAGGGGCTTTCTTGGTGTCTATCTGCTATGTATGCCAGCCTTTTGGAAAATCATTGTGCTAGCTTGTGGGAGGATCTTGTCGTCTCTGCGTCCACGGATTCATCCCCATGGTGTGTGGCGAGAGATTTTAATGCCTATCATTTTAAGGTGGGTGTATTAGCTAGAGCTGTTAAAACGAGTTAATCTATGGGTTGAAAATTTTTATGACTTAACTCAATCGGTTTGTTTTTTAGAGTGAATCATTTTTCTCAACTTGACTCAACCCACCAATCCACCGAGTGGCTCACGAGTTGACCCACATTTTTATAAAAAAAAATAAAAATTAAATAAAAATAGGAAAATGCCAAAAAAAATATTTTAAAAATATAGAAAATAAAAAATATTTTTTATTTTTCTCACATTCCAATACCAAATTTCATATAAATATTATATCATATAATAATTCCATTACAAATACATAACATATTCCATTGTAAATTAAACCCTTAATTCATATAATTTATAATCCATAAAACAAAACCAAATACATTCCATAGTTCAATGATACAAATTAAAAACATCATACTAAATAAAGTCCAAAGTATCTATTAATAAAATTTAGCTTAAAGTTTTAACTTAAATACATTCCATAGTAATTTTTTTAAATTTACCAACCCGCGGGCCAACCCAACTCACTACGAGTTTGGCCCATCGTGAGCCAAGTTCAGTGGGTCGAGCCAAAAAAAGCTTCGCTTTGAAAACGAGCCATTTTTTAACCCAACTCGCCTAAAACCCACTGGGTTGGCTCACTAGTTACAACCCATTTTGACGTCTCTAGCAGTAGCTAATGAACATCCTATGATGAGTGCTTATTTAAATGTGGTCCAGAAAAGGTTCACTCTAGTGGCCCTTTTCATACTTGGAGGATGGTTACTCTTCATGAGCTAGATAGAGTGGTTGCTAATGATGCTTGGCACACATCTTTTGTGTCTAATTATGTTTGCAAGTTGGCTATCCACACATTAGGTCACCACAGAGTATAGCTCTTTTTTAAGGATCCTCGTCAGGGCTTTAATAATAAACCTTTCAAATTTATATGTCATGGCTTGATGACAAGGATTTTGAAAATGAGGTTAAAAATTATTGGATTCCTACGCGAAACTGGAATGAAAATGTTCATGTTTTTACTTCTAGTGTAAGTGTTTGATATAGACAAGTGTTTTGTTATATTTTTAGTATGAAACGTTGCCTTTTGGAAAGATTGGGTATTGATTTATCTGATAGATTTAATACTATTTCTGTGGAGTATCTTAGTGTGCTAAATTGATAAAGAGATATTGATAAAGAAAGTGATAAAAGGATGAACTAGAAATTAAGAAACTTGGAGAACATCAAGAACATGGAGCCCTTGAGATAGAAAGGGATCCAAGATAAGCTTATTGATCTGAATTGAACTAGATTACAAGAAGGATTACAATTATGCACCTGAAAGTCCTAGACCATTTTCTATTTATAGCTACTAACTACCTGACAATTTTGCAACTACTTCATAATTTGGCACCAACTAACTATTCTTCCAATTATCGCATATGTATACGTAGCTAAATCTAAAAATTATACTAGCAAATACAAGATTGAATTACATGTATCATAAATCGAGAGGAAGCATATTGGTTCTGGCTTTCTAGAGAAAATGGATAAATTTAGGAGATAAGAATAATTCTTATTTCCATATAATTGTTAAGATTCATAGATCTCGAAGCAAGATTGAGGCTTTGAGGAATGATGGAGGAATTTGGTCTTTCGAGGAAAATCACATGTTCCAAATCTTAATATCTATCTTCAAGAATATGTTCTCCATTGACTCAAATGGCATGTATAGTATTCAAACGATAAAGTCTTTTCCAAATAGTGAAGTGGCAATCATGGAGAAGTTGAATCCCACAACTTCAGACGAGGAAATTCAAAATGCTCTTTTTAGCATCGATAGTATCAAATCACCAAGTCTAAATGGCATCTATGCCATATTTTATAAAACTTAGTGGTTAATTGTTAGTGGAATGGTGATCAAGCATATTCAGTCTTTGGAAAAATCCCCATGAGATTAAACAGGTAAACAACTTATCTCTAGCTCTCATTCCTAAAGTAGAAAGTCTACAATTTCCATCGTAATTCCACCCGATTACTTTATGTAACGTGCCATACAAAATTCTATCTAAGATAATTGCTACTCAAGTAGTTGATATAATGTCATACTTAGTGGGGGATGCACAAAAAGCCTTTATTCAAGGATGGGATAGATAATCTGATCCTACTATGTGAAATCTTACATTCTCTCAATCTTGGTAAGGGTTTAGAGAGTTACATGGTTATAAAGCTCGATATGCTTAAAACATATGATAGGATGTATTGGAACTTTATTAAGGAGGTTCTAATGTAAGTAGGATTCCTTAATATTCTAGTGGATATCATTGGTGGTGTATGTCATCTTTGAATATAGGGATCAACTGGAATAGATGTTATTCTAATGTTTCTAATCCTTAAAAAGGCCATCGCCAAGGTGATCATTTATCTTCATTGCTTTTTGTTCTTGGGATGGAAAGATTATCTTATATCATCCTAGATCATGTGAATGAAATTAGTTAGAAACCTTTTGTTAGGGAATAAGTAGTCCAAAAATCTCTCATATTGTTTACAAATGAAGTGATCCTTGTTGCTAAAGCTTCTTTCGAGCAAGCCCAACTTATTAAGAATACCCTTAATGAGTCTTACGATGCTTCAGGGCAATAAGTTAGCTTTGAGAAATTAGAGGTGTTCTTGGCAAGGAATATCAATGACTGAAAGGCTAATTATATTTGTGATATGCTTGGTATCAAATAAGTCGCATCTTTTGGTCGTTACTTGGGAGTTTTGATTAGACATAACACAAATAAGAGGCAATTTGAGTTTATTATTCACAAAGCGATATGTAAGTTGAGTGGTTGGATCAGTATCAATGGCGGATAAGTGACTCTTGCGTACTCTACCATTCTAGCGAACCCCAAACTATGTCATGCAAGCCATGCCTAACCTGATGACAGTTTATGATTAAGTTGAGTGGTTATTTCAAGATTTTAGTTAGTTTACTAAACTATCCGGTATAGGGATAACATAACTGATGTTGGTATCTTCTATCATACACTGGTCTAGTGAAGATCTAGTATTATATCTTCTGGTATAATGAAGAGTCAAGTCTTGATGTCTCTTCTCCAGTTATCACATCAATTTATCGCATTCATAGGTGAAAGATGGTATCACCTACAAGGACACTCTGACGCTCAAGTCAGTTCGGATACTTAATATCGGAGCTCAAGCATAAGTTAGATAATATAACATACCTTGGTGGGTCATAAATGATATGTATTTATAGAGTTTTGTGGCAGTTAAGTCCTATGTGGGTTTGTGTTAGTACTGATCCATAGATCACGGGAAAAGTTGACACCTCTGTAGACATTCCTAACATATTTTTCAGGTCGTTTACCAGTGTACCCCTAGCAGATCTATCAAAATCTCTTTGACTCCAGTACTTAAAGAACTCTAATCAAGGGATCAGGATAATGCTGGGTTTGGTCAATGTCACAAGAAGATTTGCGTAGAGGGCATCTATGTCATGGGGCATCATTCTGGTGTCGTATCGTCTAGGCTGGTGTGAGGCCTAGGTCATTACAAATTTTAGGATCTTTTATCAATATATTTCACCTTTAATTTTACACTAAAACACTCAATTGAAGTAATTTAATATCTTCAATTTTGACTATTTTGAACCAACACTTAAATTGCTAACTATTTGATTATTTGAGTTTGTTTTGGTTGGTTTTAGCTAGAAAATGAGCTATAATTGAAGAAATAAAGAGTAGCCCTTAAAGACCAATTGCTTGAGTGGCCAACTTGCATAGCTCGAGAAGATCTTACATAGCAGGGCTCACTTAAGATCCTTAAAACATAATTTTCGGTCGTCTTTTGCAATGAGGAGAAGATTTTGGAGCTCTTAAAGTCTTGGAAGTCATTAGAGAACCTTGGGGACTTGTTCTTCTGGGGTTTCTCTCCTTTCCTCTTGTATGGTTAGGTTTCATGACAATGAGTGGTTAAACCTCTCTTTTGTTAAGATTAGACAAACTCATTTCTATTTACGATTTTGTAGTAAATATTTATGTCTGTTTATGCATTAATATCAAGTTAGCATTTCATTTCTCATTACTTAATGCTTATTTCTATTTGGAAGAATGCTATTTATGTGTGTTGGGGTTACTAAATGGATTTTAAGAATGAAATGCACATTAAATTCTTCTTCTAAGGATAAAGTTGATTCTAATGGTTGTTAAAGCATTATCTTAATGCAAATCTTAGCAATTAGTATTGGATTATTAAGGGGTTGAGATTTAATGTTAAGATTTAGAATTTATTCACTAAAGAATTATGTTTAGTGACTTTTATGTCATAAAAACTTGATTTAATGTCTAACCATACATAATAGGATCTCAAAGTAGTAAATAAAATAGAGAAATTGGATTCCGATGCCTTTTATTTAATTGTTATATTTGTTTTATCACTTTTCACTTAAGAAACCAATCAATTTCCAAACAAACAACTAAAGAAAAAAACCTTAAATATGACATATATATATATATATATATATATATATTTGTTGTGATTTATAAGCAATTAGTGTGTTATTATTGAATATCACGTAAGTCTCTATGGATATGATATTTAATACTTATCAAAATTACCACGAATTTGGTACACTTACCGAAGGACCAACAATTTCATCTAGGAAACATCTAGGGATCGACATCGGATTCACCTTATTTCTTGGGCCTCCATTTTTAAATTGAAACATGCTGGTAGGTTAGGATTCTAAAATTGAAGAAACTTTAATGATGTTTACATGGCTAAGCTCGGTTAGGACATTATCACTAATCCTCAAGCTTCATAGGTGAAGTTCATACGTGAAAAGTATAAATGTGGTAATCTTTTTGCCTTCTCTATGAAGTCTATGCCCAAAGAGTCAAAATTATGGAGATCCATTGTTAACATTTGGCGTTGGGTAATAAAAGATCTGTCATGGCATATTGGAAACAATAATTTTGTGAAATTTTGGCTTAATTCTTTTGTCCCAAATCTACCTCATTTAGAGCAATTAGCAATCACACATATTTCGAACTAGATGTATAGCTTCCTAGAATCTTTCTTTGTAGAAGAGGGCGATTAGAGAGTGAAGTCATTTTCAAGTTTTCTTCCCCAATTAGTGATTAATTAAGTTGTAGTGTGCATGGTCCCCTACTCTAATGTAGAGGATGACTCGTTGGGATGAAGACATGAAGTAAATAGAGTTTTCCCTTCAAGACTGCCTATAAGATGATCGAGGAAGGTTTAGATGACTAGTAATATAACAATCTGGCTCGTATTATTTAGAATTGGAAGGGACCACCATGGATAAGTATTTTTATGGAAAATCTTCCATGGTAGTACCCACATCTAATGAGTTATTTAAGAAGAATGTAGTGCATGATCGAAGTTTCCCTAAAGGCTTGAGAGATCATAGGTCATGTGCTTCAGACTGCTTCTTTGCTTGTGATTTTTCAAGAAAATTCAATCATGAGGAGTCTTGAGTGTATTTTTTTGTTGTAGCCTTTATAACTAGCCACTTGTCAACTTGACAAGGAAAATTAGATTCAAAGAAAACATGGACTAGGCTTGATTTTTTCTAATTACTATTTAGAAATTTTGGCTCAAAAGAAACGACTTGGTTTTTAATTCTAAAACTAAGTCTACTAAGGAATTGGTCCAGATGATGCATTTATATCTTAAGAATATTTGTCATGGTAAGCCTATTGAACACATTGCCCATGGGCGAGGTCGTGTAGTGCAAGATATCAAGTGGAAGATGCCTTCAAATAGGATAGTTAAGTTAAATGTGGATGGATCCATACTTCTCAATTCTTCAAAGGAAGTTGGTAGGGGTCTTTTATGTGACTTAACAAGTAAGTTACTAAAGCACTTTTCTAGCAACTTGGGTTTTTGTTCCACTCTTAAAGTTCAGTCATGTGGGTATTTTAAAACGGGTTGGAATGGCTATTAATGAAGGCTTCTCCAATATGTGTATTAAAGTTGACTCCAAGATTACAGTTATGTTTGTTCAAAAGGGTTGCTTGGAGTTTCACCATTACTATAGTATTGTTAAGGAGATTTGTAAGCTCCTTAGTCTTGATCTGCCTTTTTCAATTTCTCATACATTCAAAGAAGGGGGCTAGTGTGCTGGCATTTTTGCCATTCTTTACCTTTAAGGGGTTGTTTTTTTAGGATTATGCCTAAGTTCCATTTTACATTAGGATTTAGAGTTGTCAAAATAGACTACCTAGCCTATGGTAGGTTCAATCTTTTTTCGGCCTTGGCCAAAAAGGCTCGTTTAGAAAAGACCTCAAGTAAAAAAAATATAGAGTAATTTTTTTCATGTTAATAAAAAAGAAACATATTGTGGCTACATATGGACCGACTCGACCCAATAAAAGCCCGACCAGGTACGAGCTTTTCTAGGTCAAACTTGAAAAAACCTAATTTTAATTTGGGCTCTTTTTTAAGTGCCAAAGCCCATCATTTTACGGGCTAGCCCAGCACGTTATGACAACTTTTAAGGACTCGAGGGATTGTCACTTCCTTGTTTAGTCAATTTGATGTAATCTTTTTAGGGCTTTGCCTTGTCTTCTATAAACAAAAATTAGGATCAAAACCATATTGGATTAAAATTAAATTTTTGAGGCCTTTCCTAGTGATTTTTGGTTTTTAGTTTTTTGAGAAACTAAAATGCTTATTTTAAAATTCAAAACTAAAATTAAAATTACTTATTTCATTTTAAAATGTAGTTTTCAAACTATTTTAAGAAAATATAAAAAAACAACTAAATTTATTTAGTTTGAACAAGATTTATTTTCAAAATCAATTGATATAACCATCAATTTTATTTTGAGTTATACATCAAGAAAAGAATTAGAGTAAATACGTTTTTGATTGTTTATTAGTTTAGTCCTTTGTATGTTACCGTCTTTAATGTTGTTAACAAAATTTGACATGGTACTTAAAAAAATAATTTTTTAGCAGTTTGATAGTGGCATTTGACAAAAAAAAATCAAAAACACTAAGGATCAATGGATATTGCATGCTTTTAGAAGTTCCTTCATACACTTACAGTTGGTTTAATGGGAATCTTTAATACATAAGCATGATCTAAATAGTTAGGTCTTCCCAAACGATTAACCACACACAGAATACTGCTTAATGTGAGACTCAATTTCAAAGTCTATTCAATGGAATAACTTCAATTCGTCTTTTACAAGCCCAGAAGGACTGCATGATGTAAAGAGCCTAATGGCTTCCCAATCTTAAGCATGCTCATGCGAAAGGGAAAGGGATCGTCATGAATTTTAGCTTTAGAGAAGCATATTGACGTCACACTCAATAAAAAAGTGTGAAGGTGAATGATGAATCATAGGATCGATCACCATAAAACAAATCGCCTTGATCAAATGGGGCTTGGTCTTTTACCTAAGAACTAAAAGGAAGCTCTCACAAATTAGAGAAAACTTTTATTCTTCTCAAATTCAAGTTGATTGATTTGCAATACATTCAGACGTTATTTATAAACTTAAGGGAATGCTTATACATTAAATTTCCTCTACATATTCCACCAGTCATTTAATATACACTAAGTGCTAAACATTTATTTTCCATTTGCATTAAGATAAAAAAAATAAATTCTCACATTGTACTAATGACTTAAGAACTCATAAAGATTATAAAAACCCATTAGGAAAAACTAAAACACAATTAAAAATATAGCTAAAAATCAATACAAAAGTTATAAGAAAAATAGAAAAACTTGAAGTTGGGTTACCCCCTTTCAATTCTCATTAATTTCCCCGATTCTTTAAGAAAATTTGTCCTCAAATTTTAAACTTTGACTTCCTCCTTAAAAAGGTGCTAAGTCAATAGCATGATAAAAAGTAATCTACAACATTTCCATTCAAGAACTTGTTCCCCCTTAAAATTTATTGGTGACTTCATGGAAAAACGTGATTTGCTTGAAATCTTTAGAAAGACTCTATGAACTTCTAGGATGAAAGTCATTTGAATAATAGAAACACTTGTTAAGATATGTATAGTGCCCCGACTACTTTTCAGGAATGAACGACTCTCCCCACAGACCAACACGAGACCTTTCTAATGTGCTTTTGTCCTCATTCACTCATTTCCTGAGAACTTCCTAGGAGGTCACTCATCCCAGAATTTCTCCAAGTTAAGCAGGCTTAACCTTAGAGTCCTTAAGTGATGGGCCACCGAAAAGGCTAATGCATTTGTTGGTATAGGTAGTACAAATTCATTCCTTTAAGCTATCCTCGACTGTATAGTCCCATACCTATACAGTCTTTGGATCCCTCTTATTCTGGTATGTATTCGGTTCGTTCATGTGTCCCTCCCACTGGAAGCCTACCAGGAGCCGCTCCTTGTCCGTGCCCATGCACCGACGATCACTCCCTGCCCTCAACAGTGCCCGGGATGTCACATTCCCCGCTGGAAGCCTGTCAGGAGCCGCTCCTTGTCCGTGCCCATGCACCGGTGATCACTCCCCGCCCTCAACAGTGTTGGGATGTCATAATATGTAAGAGTTAAATCAAGGATAAGTGAAATACTTTTGATCTCGATTTTTCTTTCTTTTTCTTTTGTACTCAATTTTCAAGTCCATCCCATTTTGATTTTCCCTCACTTTTGTTTCCACCACTCTATTTTTCTTCTCTTTCTTATTCATTTTCTCTAATTACAACTCAATAAACGTAACTCCTTATTTTTTCTTTCCCAAGTCTCCCATGTAATCTATCAATTCTCTTGTAAAGCTTCTCGGTGTATTTTTTCATTGTCCTTTCTATTTCGACTGCAAGTGCTTCAAGTGACACCTTTTGATCTTTATTCAAAAGATGACAAACATCATATATTCTTTCCATAATTGAAAATCAAGGAGCCAAAACTTTGATACCAGATGATGTGGAATGGAATGAGATCGCCTTGAATTTTAGTATTGGGGAAGGATATTGACGTCATACTCAAGAAAAGGATAGAAAGGTGAGGGATGAGTTTAAGGCTTCTCACCACTAGTAAACTTGATAAGATCATGTTTGATCAATACAAGACAAATTCCCTTGATAATATCAAACTTAATTCTTTACCCAAGAATTAAAAGGAAGCTCTCACAAATTGGAGAAAACTCAAATTTTACTTAAATTCAAGTTGATTGATTTGTATTACATTTAGACCCTATTTATACACTTAGAGGAATGCTTATATAATAAATTGTCTCTACATATCATACTAATGACTTAAAAACTCATAAAGACAGTAAAAACTCACCATTGAAAATTGAAAGGCAACTAAGAATATAACTAAAAATTAATATAAATTTTACAAGAAAAATAGAAAAACTTGAAATTAGGTTGACCTCATTTGATTCTCTTCACATACATGACGCTCCATATATAACATAAAAAGTTATGAGACAAGAAATCCAACCTAGTCTCAGGTGAGTATTTCTCATTTGATTGATCATTCTTAACACCTTCACGAATGTCCTTTTGGTGCATATCCTAAAATGATGGAAGTCCATGAGATAATTGTTCACGAGTGTTATGAAACCTTGGTCGGTCATTAACTCAATCAAAATATTTGGTTATTGAATTATTGGTCAAAATAGTGGATTATTAGTTGAATCGGTTAATATCACAATAATTTTAATAGTATTTTATAATAATTCAAATTTTATACTTTAAATATATATTCTGATTTATATATATTGGTTATGTGTGTTGTTTTAAATACAAAGTAATTAGTAAAATATATTATTATAAAGGAAAATATTCAATATATATATATATATATATATATATATATATCATATTATTATGCTACAGTAGCTGTGACATATTATTGATTATGCTAATTTTTATTTGAAAAATATATTTTTTTTAATTACAAATTAAAAAAGTTTATATAGGTAAAGTAAAAGTATAAAAATTATTCTTAATGTTTTTTATATAAAGTTTAAAAAATAAAAGATTAAGAATAATTTTTCTTATGTGCGTACATTTTTAGCATGACCAAGTTGCGTTTGGCGAGAACAGTGTATCTCCCAGAGTGTAATCTCAGTTGTCTTCATACATATACTTGTTAATTTCTAATGACATGAAGCACACCAAACTTAGCATGTGGTAAAAGATAGGACCTTACGCGATATACTTAAAGATTTATATTTTCTTTTTTGATATGCTGGCAAGGATTTTGGTAATTCACTCAACAAAGCAATTTGAGCAATACTCATCCCAAGGAATTTCCCTTAATTAATCCACAGAATATGCCAATCAATTTCTGATATGCAATGCGTTTTGTGGAAATTAAGGCAAAAACTTTAGTCATTCTTTTTTGTTTTTGATCGTTATAAATTCATATATTATGATGTTCTAGAAGCATAACATGTCATTTATGGATGATAGAAATTAGGATCCTCCATAATACTAGAGGGATCCAGTCCTTTTTTAAATCAGTTGTTTTAATAATTGATTTCTAAACTCATTACTAGGGAGGTCTCAAACACGAATAATAATAAAAATAAAATAAAATGATTATATATTTATAGTGATTAAAAATATATTGAAGTATAAAATAAATTAGAAAAAGGATAAATATATATGAAGTGAGTGTGGGAGAGGAAGAAATTTTTTTAACTATTTATGAAATAAACAATATTATGATAAGAAAATAAAAAAAATGGAATAAATATAATTAAGTAAACATACTATGTATGGGTAATATATATATATATATATATATATATATATATATATATATTGTTTGGCTTAAATTGTTTATTGAAATAGAGATGTTATTAAAACTAATGTTAAATGATTTTAAAAGATATATAATATTTTAAATAAAAAAGATATATATATATATATATATATATATATATATATATATATTCTAATTGTGAGAGATACAAATTATCATTTTAAAAAGATATAAATATATTAAAAATTATAACTAGTAATTAATAAAGAAATTTATAACTTTTAAAAAATTATAAAAACTCTCAAATACTTTTAAAAAACTGAAAACTTATAGTTTTTAAAACTTATAAACTCTTATTTTTATTATGTTTCACCAAATAGTTCCCATAGCTTTTATCTCTATAAGAATCACATGCACTATACTCGTAATATAATATATATATATATATATATATATATATATATATATACCCTTAATTAATATAAAAAATATCCAATGAATTTCTTATATGCAATGTTCATTCTCTCTAGTTATTTAATTAGTTTTCTAAAGTACTCTTTCTATTATTTATTTTTTATCTGATTTGTTTTTAAATATTTATTTAGTTACAAATCTAAGATAATATTTAATGTTTTTCTTAATTAGTGTGAAAAAATCAAACTGAATAGATAAAAAAAAGGAGAAAGTATATCCTATATGCATTTAACATTATTGTGGGGGTTGATGAAAGTAGGGGAAGTTTGGAACATTTTGTAGCTAAAAGTGATATAAAGTTGATAAAGGTGTAAAGGAGAAATTCCCAACAAAACATTTATGGTTAATTAGTATAATAAGTTGTGACCACAAAAGACACGTTAGTCGATGATGATCTTGAGCAGAAATTCCACAGAATGGTTTGAAAATGCAGTGATGATTTGAGTGGTCACTACTATCTGTCTGAGCTGAGTGCAGTATCTGTATCTCAACCAAACAGACACACACCGCGCACTTCCCAACTCATCCGCTGTCGACAGGACTCGCCAGCCATGGACGGTCTTAGAGCACGTTTCGGTTACATCTTCAACGGAATTTTTTTTCATTAAATGGAAGTAAGTTTTTAATCTTACAAGTCAAAAAAGTTTTAATTATCTCAAATTGTATGAAAAATTAATATTAACATTTTAATTTTTTATTTCAATTTAACTTTATTTTTCTAATTGCAAACCAAACATCCTCTTAAAACACATTTAATAATACTAGTAAATATTTAATTTTCATATTGGTTTAAGCAAGAGATATACCAATACAAGCTAATACAAAAGTATAGTACAAAATATCAAGAAACGCCATGTTTAATGATGATTGCATTCAAGATTTTTCTCATCATTTTAGTCTTACAACTCTTTGATATTTTAAAGTTCAAATAAAAAATTAAGAAAGCTATAATATTTTTAATTTTGAGGAAATATAATAATAGTACTAGCGTTGCTGCACTTTGGTGAAGATATATACTAGAAGACAAAAGATATGTATAGCTGAACAATATACCACTTATTTACAATGACAAATAAATTAAGACAAGCTAAGTTAAAACGTCAGAAATAACAGTTATTATATTTTAAGAAGGAGGAAGTATATCTGATTATTTTTATTATTATTATTTTGAAATAATGTGAAGTTTAATATATATATATATATAGAAATGTTTTTTTATGTGAGAATGAGACGAGTGATTAATTATGTGAATTTTTCAATGAGTTATATAAGATATGACTTTTAAAAAATTTTAATTTTAACTATCCATATATGTTATACAACCCAAACTTTACTCCCCCCAGTCTTACTCTTATATAAAACAACTTTTCTTTTAAGATACATCCTATATATACGCACACAAACAAAAAGTAAGCATCATCATGGTATGATCAAACACAATATGTATATACTTTATTTGCAGATTCTGGTGTGGATTTAATTTGGACTCTTGCATGCAAACTTCTTCAGAACCAAGTATATGTCGGCTTACACGCGTTTCATATTTTGAAATGTCATGTACTAGGGACAATAGAATCTATATCATTAATTTGTACTTCTCAGTATCTTTGTACTAGCAAACTGATCTTTGGGATAGACTGATAAAAAACATAAAGCAAAATGAGAGAAAAAATGGAAAAGTAGAGGGAATGAATAAGATAGATCTAGCTGATCAACAAGGTGAAAATTAAAGCAATATTCTTTCATTAACATCATATTTGCATTTTATAATAACGTTAGTTACCACTTACCAGCACATTTAACTAATTACTGATTTATAGCCAATAACACTTTCTGCATCATGACTTGAAATGATTTATTTTTACTAGCTTAAATATATACCATAAAATATTATATATATATATATATATATACACACACACATTAATATAGATTTTAACATACATCATCCGCACTCCGTAGTGTGCTCGATCAACACAGACAAATGTCATATCTGTATTCCAATTTGAAAACAATACATAGTTGTTATATATGCACTGGATTTTCTTTGTCTTTTGCTCACAAATTATTGTGCAACGTATTCTCCGGTGTATTTTATTTGCAATTGGGTGACGTTTCATGCTTTATTGTGGCCCATGTATCATTTACATCAAGAAAAGTGTATTAGACATATAGTAATATAGAATGAAAATCGAAGACCACAACATCCCCAAAGAGAAGGCGTGCAATGTTTTAGACCAGAACATCCTCATACTATCTAGGAACTCCCTATATGTACCCCATAGCCACAATTAGCATACAATCAAAGCCACCGTCTACAGGGCTCACAAGGTGCTTTGAACTGCAGTTACAACTAAAGATAAAATGGTCTAATAATAAATATTTCGTGAAGGAAGAAGTTCGTGAATTCGACTTCTCCTTGTAAAACTAATAAATTAATTGCTAGTTTTGGTCCATTCAAGGAAAATAAATGGATAAATGCACTTTTTGTGTCTTAGTTACAGTTTTGATGTACTGTGGAACCTCATAAATCTTGATATTACTGCCACCACAAATGCAGTTGCAGATGCCAATTTAGATTTTAGACCACTGGAAATGTCTTGAATGCCCTTAATTCCTTGCATCAGCACAACAACTTGAACTTGAGCAGTCCCAAAGTGGTTGGGAACAGTAGTTTGAGCAAAAGTGGATCATCATAGGAGCCAAATGGGGATCTAATCAGTAATCACATACCAATCATCACGACGTTTTTGTCTCCAAAATGTGACATGCATGTAACATAAATATATATAGCTAGGTCCAATGACATATTTCAGTGTCCAACTTGGAACGGTGCCTGTTTTAATCAAATCGGAATCTTTCACAAGGACAACGTTTGAATTTTCTCTTTTACGATCTTTAACATTTCTTAAGTTCATAAAATAAATTAACACCACAACAAAATATATTTTTTTGTATCGAAAAATTTATCACCTGTCATCACCAATTCTCAAATCCCTGTTGTATTTGTTACAAAATCTTGAGTTTTTTTTATAATTAGTACAATAATAACCAAAAAGTTAGTCATGGTTGTGATATTAATTTTTTTATCAAACAAAATATATATTTTTTTCTTGTAGTGTAATTCATGTACCATGATAGAAGAAGAGGACAAGATAGGTAGTAGCCTAGTAAAGGTACCCTTCACTACAATTTGATGAGGTGAAAGAGAGCAAGTGGGGGGTGGGAGCATATGGAGCTGTAAGTGGTCCTCTCAAATAGCAAATGTTGGAAAGGAGTGAAGCATTGAGAAACCAATGAAGATCTGTTTACACAATTAGTTTAGTTTTGTGTTTTTGTGTTTTCACTTTCCCTTTTGGTTGCTCCTTTTATTTTATTTTTCTCTCTTAATTGGGTTTGTAGACTTCTTAACAGTAGTAGGGTGTGCTAGATTCCACTAGCACAACAGGGCTCTCAACTGGTTTTGATATTGTGAATGTGATGGGGTTGAGGTACTCAAAAGCCACCTGAATTTGCCTTCTGTGGCTGAGTTTGATACTTTTGTTTTGCTAATTTTGCTTCCTCGGTTTTGTCTGTTTCTCAGGTGGAGTTGGATTAGGTTGGAAAATTTTTAAGCATGGCTCACTGATGAATATTGCTGGCAAGGAGAGCACTAGCTAGCACACAAGCAGACACAAGTTTATTATATTATATTTTTTTTAGTGTGGTACTATATGGGAGTGAAGACAAGCTGGACATTTTCCAATTATCAAAAAACATTTGCATTTTGTTTCATAATAATAATTTAAATTTATTTATTTTTCTATTAATCTACATTTTTTAAAAATTGCTTTGCCTTTCTACATTTCATTGTTGAAGAAATCAATCAGAAAATTTATTTATGACCTAAAATTCAATATAAAAACGGTGACAATGATTATTGAACTCTACTTTTATATCATCTCATTCCCTTTTCAAACCAAAATGTTTCTTTCGGACCTTTTACCAAACCCTTCACATTATCTTCATAGTTATCCTTTTATAGGAAAAAAAAGTAGAAGATGATATTTTATTAATTTGATCTGATCATCTCTTCTCTTTTTATCATAATTAGAAGAATTTGGCTTCCGTATGGTTGAAAATTGTGTCAAGGGCTTAAAAACTCTTTAATCAATATTGTTCCTGCTTTTTAATATTAATTTACATTGTTTTAAGTGAAATGTTAGTAATTAAAGTATAATTAATTTTTGTTTCAGTAAAAATTAAATATGTACGACAAATCTTTATAACAATGTATACTAAGAGCATTAATTAAATAATCTCCATTTCAATTTTTGTCAATTTAATTAAAATGCTAGTATAAGAAAAATAAAGATAAATTCTCTTAAAATCTAAAGCACAATATATTATATTTTATAATGAAAATACTGAAATCAATAATCTTATACAAACTCTCGAAACATCTAACAATTCACTAAATATTAGTGGATAAACCAAAATAAACTATGAAATTAAAGTACAGAGATCGGGAGAACGGCAAACTAGGAAAAGAAATATATATATATATATATTATTTCCACCCAAGTTAAAATATATAATTAAGATTATAAAAGGTATCATCCTGGATAATTAATTTTAAAAATTGGTGATTGAAAAAAAATTATAAACAAATTATTTTTGAATTAATTTAGATTTTTTAGAAACAATCATTAATTGTTAGAAATTAATATATATTTAATTTAAAAGTAGGAATTAAATAAATTTATTTGATTGGTTGATTATTAAAAATAAAATTTAAATAGGTGGTGATAAATTTAAAGTTACCAAAGGGTAAAAAGTAAAGGTTAAATTAAAATATAAAAGAAAAAGGAAAAAGGAAATAGTAAATTACCAAAACACCCTTGATGTTAACGAATTAAAACATTTCATTTCTTCTCCTACAAGCACGATGGTTCTTCTTCTCTTCTTTCTTCTTCATCCACCATAGCCATGGCTTCATGCTCCAAATCGAAGGCCAATTTCACATCAAAACCTTAAATTAACTGCAATTTTGGCATCGGTGGAGTTAGGTAAGCGCGTATATGGTTTTAATTTCGAGCTTTCTCTTTCCCTCATGTTTTCTCTCTTTAACCGTGTGGGTGTATGCATGTGAGGAGTATTGCATTTTCATCTTTATGTTGGATTGGACCTTGAAAATGGCTTTTAAGATAATACGTGATTCCAATTCATGTTCTTTCCTTTTTACCTCTCTTGATTGAACCCTATACAAGCTTGGGGGTCTTAGTTTTTCCTTCTTATGGTAATGCGGAGCTTGAATAAGGATTTAAGACAGTGGATATTGTTAATGATGAATGTGATCTTCACTTCAGTGCTTATAGATAGAGGAACGAGTGTCAGAAACTTGTAAGAGTGAAGCGGGTGTTGGAAACGGATACAGAGTGATGGATGATCAAGTTGTAGGGCATGATCGACAACTCAAACAACTAGCGGAAGCTTGGAATCGAGGTAAGGGGGTGTTTGGTGTTATAATTAATTAGAATTAGGTATCGATCCTAGTCGGGATTTGAAAAGGAAGTAACGTAGTCGATGAAAATTAGTGTAATTGATGGTATTTAGAAATTCTAGTTATATTGATGCAATTGGTTATGATATGACGTGGATAAGGAATAGTGAAAATGGTGAATTTGTGAAAATATGACTTATGGTGATGTCCATATTGGCGCTTACTTAATTGTTTGAAATATAGAAATGAATGGAGACTTACTTTGATGTATGTTACTTGATTCCTTAATTAAGGATATGTTGACTATTATGTGAAATGAGATTTTGGGGTTAGTTATAATATTTGTAGTTGTTGGCAATATACTCCTTAGTTGTTATTGTTGATTCGATTGATGATTTTTTTTGATATGTTAGTTTCGTTCATATGAATGTGTCGATGATGATAATTTAAAATTACATGAGGTTGCAATAATGGGATGTGATATTAGTTATTGATCATTGAAACTAGGCATGAGGTTGTCATTATTATGTATATTGTGTTGAAGATTAATTATTGGTTGTTGCATGCTATGCTTTCTGATAAATGAAATGAGTACCCTTAGTGATGGTAGCCAGGTGGTTCATGTGGAAAATTGATGTTGTGTTGCATGACATTTGCATTCAAATGCACACAGGACTACAGGGGGCCTGTGATGCCGACCCAGATGGGAGAGTAACCTGATGGTAAGGCATAGACCCTGTAGTGGTTTCTTCGGATTCCACAACCGCCTTCAAGTAGGACTCAAGGCCGGCCTGCAACACTACCGTTGTTACTGGGAGTGACTGTGTTGCCTGAATGAGCGAGTAGTTTGGTACCTGTAAAATGGTCGAATAAGCTAAGAGCTAAGATATATTATTATATTTTGAAATTTCCATCATTAGAGTCGAATCCGCATGCATTGCATTATAGCTGTGAGGCACGCACTGTGACATCAGTATGTTGTGGGACAGCTATTGATGTGCACTGCAAGTTGCGAGGCAGACATTATGATCACGAGACAATTATTAAGTGTGATAGTTATTATTTGATGATATTGTGATTGTGTGAACGTGTGCTTAAATTCTAGATTGGATGAAAATCATGAAGTAATGAATTGGATTGCTTATAAATATAAATATTATGATTTAAATGTTATGGGATAACTTATGGTATATGTTGATGTAGATGATTGCATTTAAGGTAATGCAATCGTATTAAATGATAGTGTGTGTGGTAGTGAATATGATGAATATGTAATTAGACTAAATACTAGAAAAGTGATTGAAAATATTGATGCAGTTGTTATATGTCGGCCAATGGGCTTATAATAATAATTGTTCATATGGTAAGGTAAGTCATGATGGATTGTAAGTATATTGGTGAAATATTTTTATTGATTTTGTGTATTTACCGTTTGATATTAATTATGATTGCTAAACACCCACTCTTGTTGTGCTTTGTTTTCTTTTTAGTAACCAATGACAGGGAAAAATATTGATGCCCTAGAGGGAAGCACCAAGTGAAGAGCGAGTACCAAGGAAGAAGCGAAGTTAATGTTGTTATAATGATGATTGTAATGGATTAGTTATGATATATATATGTATGTGTTCTATAATAGTAGACTTGAGGATGTGTTTTCTTTCTAATCCTAGGTCATGATGAAATAGTTGATATTGAGGGTCATGTTAAATGGTTTGATGATATTAGGTTAGCATGTGAAAGTAGATCATGGATGTGGGACTTGTGTATGAAATTTGTATGCATGATGTTTGTGATTGTGTGATGTTGGCACAAAGCCATTCCTGAATAGCGACTGATACATGAATGTGATGGGCAGGTATCTGTCATATGTATGAGATGCCTTAATGTGTAAATGTGTAATTATGTGAAGGATAGGGTGATGATTGGTGAGACTATGATTGATGAAGTGTTATATTGCATTTTAGGCAAAAACAAATTAAATTAGCAACTAAATAGATGAAATAGAGATCCAATGGGAGTTAGAATCCCCAGAGAAGACTAATAGGTCCCCAAATGTCATTTAGAGCACACGTGCATAGTTATTGATTGAATTGGAAGATACTTGAATGGTATGATGTATTGTATTGGTGTAGTTTTGGTCATAATGTAACTTGTTAGTTCTTTGGGGTTTATGTCCGAAAATGTCTATTTTTCGAAAAAAAATTCTCCAAAATTAATTATACCCAAAATTAACTTTGGAATTGACAAGGGGACGTCACATAAAAAATATAATTAATATTTCATTTATATCAAAATATTTGAGTTTTTTTTATATGCCTTTTAATATTATATTAAAGTTTTAAAATAATAGATAAATGAATGAAAATTTTGAATATATAATTTGAAACAATATTGAACTCTTCGAATAAAATTTTATTGAACATTTAATTTCTAATGTAATTATTTTCTAAGATAATTTTTTAAAGAATTAACAATAAATCTTGCTTAATTAGAATAACATCATATACATGAGTTATTTTTATTTGAAGGAAAAAGTTATTAAATATTTTTGTTATATTCCAATGGCACTAAATGTATTTATTTTTTATTAAATACTTTCTTTTAAAAAATTACTAAAATTAATAACTTTAAAAAGTATAACAGAATATGAAATTAGTCTATTTTATTTACTAATCAATCATAAAAGAACAAACAATATTAATAAAATTGGTGTTAGAAAAAATTACAATGAACTTTTTCCAAGTTTCATGAAATTACATTTCACCTTAGAAGGTTTACAAAACCCCCCTCCAAGTTTCATGTCTTACACTCTATACCACGGAATGTAGCCTTACCCCATTCCACTGTCCACACGGGTTTACGCTGCAATTTTCACCATGGTTAATGTGTCTCGTGTATATCTGAGTAAGCTCATTTTGTAGTTGTTTAGTTTAGGTGTGTTTTCAAGTATTAGAACTTCAATCCTTCATTCTCATTGTTTAAGAGTTTCTTCTCCCTTTGAGTAGGTCATTACTGATTTATCATGTATTACTAAGGTAAGCTCTTTTTACCCTCCCTATTGGGTTCTTTTAATGGTTTTTTAAGGTGAGTTAAGTGGTGTAACTTCCTTTTTAAGTTATGACATGGTTAATGTTACATTTGATGCATTTGATATATTTTATTTTTATATGTTATAGTTGTTTGTTGGTTACCAAAAACATTACTTCCCCAGTTTCATGTTTTTTATTGGGCTAGCTTTTACTTTTGATGAAAGGTGTGGGGAGTTCTATTTTTTGGATGTTAGTGCACTATGATAATGAGTTTTACATAATCTATGATTTTGACTCTAACTTCATGTCCTACATAGGCCTTATGAATAAGGTGCGTTATCAGCTATGAGTGGATTATGAAGTTGCATTGAGATTAGATGGTGGGTTACCCAATGATGGAAAGATAACTGTCGATGTAGATGCTATAATGCAAAGGAGATTTAATGAAAATAAGAAGGTAGAGAAGGACCCTAAACAAGGACCAAGCTCCATTGAGGTTGACTATGGCTGACGTGGCACCCTGATTCCCCAGACTTGGATCCTGATTCAAGTATACCTAATTTATAAGAATACAAGTAAAGTTTTTGCAGTTAAGTTTTATAAGCCAACCATTTGCACCAAAGATTGAACCACAGAGAACCAGAGGCCACAATAAAATAAAAACGACAAATAACTAGAACGGTAATCTAAAACCCTCAATGTATACATAAAGGAACATAAGGACAACAGAATAAGGACTGTGTATATAAAAGTATCTTTTCTATCTCATATATGAAGATATGATAAGAGATCTAAAGGCAAATAAGATATATGTTAAAATTTCGTGGAAACATGCAAATTAGGATACGTGATCAATCCAAGAAGCGTAGGGATGGAAACTCTAACCAAATAGACACATATAGACAAGCACAAGGTGTGAAAACATAAAATTTTTTATCACCTGTCAATATGTTCCATGGCCTGGATGTGGTTCCCACCATTGGCCGTAGTTCGCACTGCCAAATAAGGGAAACAAATAAGTTTTAAGTCCTAGAAGTAGAGAGCTCCACAGCCTGGTCATGGTTCGTTCCACTGGCCATGGTTCTCTTTGCCAAACCCTGTTTCTAGCATAAAAATATCCTACTTTCAGGAACCCTAATCCATGCATTGCCTAATACCTTTTTGGCACATATTAACCACCTAATTCATGACATTTTGACATGAAAATTAACCTAACCTTTTGAGGTCTTTACACCATAATTCATGCTTTAATTTAAACACTAGCAATACACCTAAAGCATGGATCATCAATCAGATATGCATATGAGAGATTTATCTCCCTTATCCTACAATCCATTCTTGAATTTATCAAGATGCTCACAAACATAACATTTTTAATCTTGGAAATCATCAATTGTTCATCATTATAATATTATTGCCATTATATTGGTAACTAAATCCATATGTCCAACTATACAACATTTTGTAGCTTAGGCTACACCAATCTAATCCACAGTTAAAAAAATGTGGCATAAACAACCTAAAGGTCACACTTTATACCTTGTGGCTATTTATACATTTACATATCTAACTTTAAAAAAACACATAAAATTGTGGTCTATTTTATAATAGACCACGGTTTATTGACTATGAAAATTTTAGACAACATTTTATCATCCGTTACCTTATATATACAAAAGCCATAATTTTAACGTGATTTATTTTATAAAAAGACATATTTGATAAACCATGACTACTGGCCATACAGAAAAACATAGCCAAAGAGCCTCATTTTTAACGGGCTAGAGTTAAAAAATTTGGCTCTCTACACGAAAGTCCAAAATTAGCTCTTCCTCTAATTTCCTAATTTCTAATTCTACTCTCTCGTAAACCCTTTTCCCCCAAATCAACACCACTTCTTCTTTTCTCTGTTCCCTTTTACACGTCTTCCTTCTCCAATCATCTTATAACTTCTTTAATGCTCTGCTCTAACACGTAAGGTGTCTTCATTTTCTCACGTGAAAGGTGTCACGGTGCTGTTCTCGCAAGACACTGGTAAGGTACTATTTCAGCCACAAGTTATTAAGCTATTATAACCATTATAATGGTTTTTGGGCTTCTGATTATAATTACAAACACACCATAAAATGTTTCAAATGTTGCATGCATTTTTTAACTTATTGTTTTTTTATTTTCATAAATTGCATTTATTAACGAATATAGCTAGCTCTGTTTAGCATTGGTATTTGAATATGGCTATCTCTAACAATGTCGTGTTCTTTTCACTGCCTATTCTTTTGCTATAACGTTTTTTTATGCCCAATGGGAAGTGGGTGTAAGTATACATGCTAATCCTTGAGTTAACTGGCATTATGGTCATGCATTTAATTTTCCTGTTACTGGAATGACTCAAAAAAAGTTTGATTGTATTATATCTTTTTAAAAGATTAGAACTTTAAACAGAGTTGAAATTGTGTAAGTCATACTGTCTATTTTCTAGTGGGAGATTTTGAACCATGCGTGAACTTATTTAATTTTTTTAGTCTATCTTTCTTTTTTGTCTAACAGAAAACATGAATGTGGTTGACACACAAATATACAAGTGATAGTTGTTTGATTTTAGCATGAACATAATAGAATTATAAAGGCTTCAGTTAATTGTGTTCATTAGGGAGTACCCATTTTGTCCTAATAATTGTATTAAGAAACACTTTGATAGACTCAATCTAAAATAAAGAAGACATATTAAAAAGGAAATGTCCTCTTACCAACATCAATGTAATGGTTGGCGTGACTTATTTTATATTATTGAACCATCATTCAATGTTATTGATTTTTTAGTCATATTTTCTCCTTTAAGTTTTAGAAATTACAGAGAGGATTGATAATCAAGACCTATGAATCCAATTCTCAAAGAATTAAGAATGTATATTGTATTTGGGGTTAAGTTTTAATAATTCCTTTTTTGCTTTGTCATTCAATTCACTTGATAAGCAGATGTTTGACCATGTATTGACACCGAGGGTACAATGCTGCCATTTGAATAACATTGCAATGGAACAAATTATGATAGACGTAGTTTGTCCTCTATTGGACATGTTATAATTATCTGGAGGTATAAAATCAAAGCAAAGTATAGGTGCTTTTCCAACACTGAAGTTTTTGCAAATAGAAATACAGTGGCTCTCTATGTTGATATTTCTTGGATATATACTAGTTTGGATTATGATGCCCATAAACACCTTCTTTCTCCATTGGTTACCACACATTCAAGAAATTGGCAGATTCAATATACCTTGGGAAATAAGATAAATATGGGTAAGTCTGTATTATTTTAATTTTTTTCCTGATACATTGTTTCACACCTTGTTTGTTCTAGTCTTGTCTTTTTATTCTTTTACTACTGTTATCTATGTGCATAGCCAACCAAATGTTAATGTTTGATTGATTTCTTGTGTTCTTAGCAAGATGGGACTCTTAAGATTGACATCATGGAAAAGACCAATAGTTGTACATGGCCTATTTGGGATTGTCGCTAGGACAAAACTATGTTTAATTATTATGTTTGTTATACTATTAATTTGGTCCTTGTACTCCTACGTACATGGCATGTTTGCCACTCCTAGCATGGTACTACCAACAGCTAATGAAAAAGTCAAAGTGTAAGGGAATTACTTACCAGTTTGACTTGAACTTTCATATATATATATATATATATATATAATTGAATGGCTTCATCCGTAAAGCATCCTCTTTTTTAATGCATTTTCTAGTAACACAATGATTCTTGTTGCATAGGTAGAGTGCCAAGATGGAAGATTCAGCCTTAGCTTTAAGCCTTGTGGGGAATATTTGCTTATTTTGTTCTTTCCAGTCTCAAGAGGCCCTTCAGCTTTGAGGTTCATTGGGCCTAACTTCAAAAGAAAGCATCAAGTATTATATTTGGCTAGAACATATTACAATGACCCTCTTCACATCTCACATATTACTGTCTATTATTTTCTATGACAAGACATATCAAATCTTTGAGGTAATAGTCAGTGGTTTTAATCAACTAGTTAAAAGTAAATGTACTTTTTTTTCTTTGTTGGCCATTTTTCAATCATAAATCATTAGGCAACTATGCTTCATACCAAACATCACGATCAATAATATTTCACTGCAGATACTAAAATGAAACAAAGTGAATGAAGGACTTAGAGAAGTTCTTCATATAAAGTGTGGTATCATGCTCCTGCAAGTTGTTCCAACTTGATATCTCTATTGAAGGGACCTATGGACCAACTTCAACCATTTTCTCAAGGTAATGGACATTTACTAAAGGAGTTTTTCCTCTGTGTTTAAATGCACTTCATTATTTAGTACATTTCATATTTCATACATAAAATTCAATATTAATAGATATTCTTTAGGATAGATAAAACTTAAAAGTTTTTTTTATTGCGTATATCCAATTGACCATAATTTAGGGTATGTGTAAAAATCTTGGAATTAATTTCAAGTGGAAGTACTGATTCTAAATCAAAATTAACTTTCTCTTTTTTTAAGAAAAAACTAATTTTGAGAAAAGGCTAAATAATTATAATTAAATTTAAAACTATAAAATTAAT
This sequence comes from Clitoria ternatea, assembly GCA_037962975.1. Classification (NCBI taxonomy): domain Eukaryota; kingdom Viridiplantae; phylum Streptophyta; class Magnoliopsida; order Fabales; family Fabaceae; genus Clitoria; species Clitoria ternatea. The sequence goes on from CM075673.1 coordinate 152,876,407, forward strand.
TATAGTAAATTAAAAATCAAACCTACAATTATACTTCAAAAATTAATTGTGACTATTTAAGCACAAATAGTGTTTTTTACATTTTTCTTAAAATCTTCCACAAAATGAGTGGCCTACCTAGCAATGAAAGTTGAATACCATCAAGTCAGATATAAATATTTAATCAGTAGATCTGGCATGTATACTTCTTAAAATATGGTGTTATTTATTATTGTTAGTGTAACAATAGAATGAAGATAAATTTAAATTTGAAATCTATAGCTGCTTTTCTTTGCTAATAATTAAAATTTCATTAACTTTGTTAAATAACAAAACAATCCTTTTATTCCAGGGCACATTTATTTTTGTCTTGGCAAACTTCACTATCCTTTCCGCTACAACATACGTATTGGATCAACTTGCCTATTCAAAAACATAGCAGTCCCATCCCAAAAAAAGGAAATGTTTTTCGATCATACATAATGAAAATAAAAGATTAGGAACAAATTGTATTAAACGCCTTCTACAATTCTAAGATATAATAACTATTTCATTTCTCATTTTAAAAATTGAAATTGGAAAACATTAGAATTTAAGATACAGGAGCCTTAATTCAATTGTTTGGTATTCGTCTGTAGTCAACCAATCATGTTTGGTATTCGTCTGGAATTGGCATTGAATTAAATTGAAGGGAAGCATAAGATGTGAAGCCTTCACCTTATTTTTGCTTTTGACTAACTTGATTAGGTTACATACCATGAGGGTATAGTTTTTATCGAAATAATTCATTAATTTTTGCTTTGGCTCATGAAAATTCTTTCCTGTGTGGCAGGATGTTATAAGCAATCACAGAGAACCTATCACTAGCAGTTACAACAAGTCAGATATAGGTTTGTGGTCTTCATATCCTTAATTTGGCACTACATCACACCTATCATCTTCATTGTCCTTACAATAGTACACATGTTATGAAGCTTCTGGCTATTTAGGAGGAGACTACAATATTTTCAAGCTTTAAATTGGTGTCTGTATATCAAGGGTACTCCATTTGGTCTAGTTTCTTTACTGTGATTGGGTCTGAATGGAGAGCATTAACAGTTGAGTGTATCATGAAGCCTTAGAAAATGCATGCTTTTATATATCTAATATCATGTATAGTGGGTAATTTTCTTGCTAGATTTTTTTATAAAAGTCAAATTCAATAATATAAGGTACCCTGATTCATTATCAAGTCTATATTTATATGCCAATCACCTGAAGCAATTTTATGTATACTCTATTCATGTACTCTCTCTAATAAATTAGACTAAGTTATTTAGATTTGTCAAAATATTAATTTATCTTTATATATATATATATATATATATACACACATACTAGTTTTGTACTCTCTAATAAAATTACATTTGGTAGGAATAAGATGGGGATGCATATTTTGTAATACGTCTAATAACATATGGCCATGGTTTTAAAATTGTAGCCTAAAGATAGTTCATAAAACTGTGGTCTTTAATATCTAAGACCATATTTGTAAAACTACGGTTTAAAACTAGAGTTGTAAATCGTGGCCTTTAATATTTAAGACCACATTTGTAAAACTGTGGCCTAAAACTAGAGTTGTAAACTGTGGCCTTACATAGTCTTAGAAAACCGTGGCCTTTGGTGATGCCTAAGGCAACGGTTTTAAGAAATGTGTGGCCTTAGGCAGAAAACCGCGGTCTTTTCTTTTAGACCACAACCACCTAGACCACACCATCAAAACCGTGGGTAAACCGTGGCCTAAACTTAAGGCCACAGTTTTTTCACTTTAGGCCACACTCTTTAATTGTGGCCTAAGCTATAAAATGTTGTAGTATATTATACAGGGTCATATACAAAAGAATTGGCCAATTTACTCTATCTAAAGAATAAGGATTCCATTTACAAAATAATTGAGGCCACTAACAACTTAGCTATCTACACCATCACATATCCATTTCATATTGCTGGCCAAGGCATTCTATTACTACTATTTACCTTTACACAAAACATCATTTCCTAAAACAAAATCATCTTATCCCATGCAAGGTCCTGCATCATAATACTAAAAAGAGACAACATAGGAGAGTAAGCAACACATTCAAAATGACGAACTTAAACAATTGTGATTATGTGTACATGTATATAAATCACTTATGTGTTTTGCAACATAAGTACCAATATCATCAATCTCATTAATTTTTATCATCATAGACATACATAAATATCTTGATTCAAGTCTACATCAAGCACATACATAATCACAATTCATTTCCTTCATCACAATGGACTATCACAAGTATTTTCATAGTTTTCATCTTATCATCTTCATGGTTAAGTATTTTTCATAATTAGAGGATGTTAACCATCAATCATCCATCAACAAATACAGATCCAACTGTGGGAATAATCACCAATGTGGATATACTGTAGTATCTTCTCAACAATAATGTGTACACACACACACACACACACATATATATATATATATCATTCAATACTTATATGGTACCAAACTACATCACCGAACAATGCAACATCGACTATTTCACTATAATACTCTTCAAAGAGCCACCCTCACTAGGTCAACCACACACAATTCCTCATGATTAAACATGGGCAACTTTGTGATTCAACCACAGAATCACAAGGGTAAATAAATATACTCGTGCACTAAGTCGCCCTCTTACTAGGCCAACCTATGGAACCCCTAACATTCCAAGCTGTGCAGTTGGACATATATGTCATGGATACAAATGTAAATACAGATCAAATGCATTCTTACACTAATGCATCATACCATACCACTCATTAACCGTTAATCATTATTCTCATCATTATCATCACATTTTTAATACTCATTGTGGCATTTACTATATTTTTCAACAACTTTAATTTCATCATCATTGCAAGTATATAGAATGGGACTAGGCGTGTGCCCGCTATACACATTCTTCCGCTGTAAACTCTACTATTTTTGTATACCGTTATGGGCATTTTAGTTATCGATCCAGCTTTAGGTTATATAATCTCACTCTTTGGTTTTCTGTGATTTGGGTCTTGATGTGATCATGGTGGTGTCTTGGAAATGTTTTCAAACGCGACAAATTTACTCGCAATTTTATTAATTATGACGATCACATCAGGATTCGAGTACATAAAATCAGGGGTATTATATATAGCTTGTACAAATCATAATGACATCAATAACATTTATTAATTTTCTTCACCACTCATGGGTGTGTCACACAACAACAATTCATTCAACTTCATTATCAAGCATCAACATTCAATGCTAGTGGTGAATCATGTACAATTTCACAACAACACATATGAACACTTTCACAACAACACATAGGCACATGTTTGCCCAATCTTTATAACATTTATCAATCCACCACAAGTGGCACACTTTATATCCTAAATGAAACAAACATATTGGACAAACAATTGACAACAAGGTTATACATTCTAACCAATTTCAACAATTATAGCAAGGAAAATATACAACAATCAACAAGTCATTTAATTTATGCATTTAGAATATAAAACTCTTTTCCTACCTCAAGAGAAGAAATCCGAATGATTTAACGGTCCCGCCTTATCTACCAAATTAAGCCCTCTATTTAATACATGTTTAAACACAACCAATTACCTAGTCATTTTCAATCTTAAATTCACAAATAATTACATTCATGATTTTCAGTATGTTTCTAATATTTTCTAGGCCTTGGTTTCACATTATATTAGGTTTCAGGAATTTTTTTCCCTAAATTAATGTTTTTTAACACTTAAATGGTTTTACCCAATGTCTAAAAATACCAAATTAATATTATTCTCTCCACCCATTATCCATATTGTGTCCTAAATAATCCACAACGCATCATTACAATTATACAAACCATCTACACCGAGGAAACATTTTCTACTCTATTTAATAGCTAAGACATTACCTTTTTTTTCATGGTTTCTCCAACCTTCATCACCAATATCTCATGCCATGCATTCAAACATTCAATTTCATAGTTATTAACTATTCTCATGGCAATAAATCACATTCCCTAATTTTTTCATAACCTAAGTGTTGACAAAACTTAGGGTTTTCAACCAAACCTCCAACAACAATTTCCATTAACTTTCTTTCCACATTCCAAGCATATTTTAAAGCTAAATGGGCTTTAAATCAATGAATGGAAACAACAAAAATGGCAAAGTGTCTTATCTTGTACCAAAGCTTGAAGTAAGAAAATGAAGATAAGCAAGAGATGGAGAAAATGAGGAAATAAGTAAGAATAAACCCTAAAGTCCAATTAAAGCCTCATGAATCAAGTTTTTACAAGCAATTTTTAGAGAAAAGAACCATGGAAACTCACACGGATTTGAGCCAATGGAGAGGGAGGGGAAATGAAAAAATAAAGATGGAGAAATGGGGAAGAAGGAAGCAATGTGAATTAAAGGAAAAAGGAGAAAAGGAAAATGATTTTGTCTCTCCAAATGTAAGCCATTGATCTAATCTAATGGTCCATATGTATTACCCTTTTACCTAATGGTCACTCACATACCTTTACACAATGTGCAATAGAAGGAAAAATAAAGTGCAATTTTCCACGACAAGCTCATGGCAAAAAGGAAAAATTTTAAATTTTTTCTTAATTCCATCACCGCTTGTATTTTTACGGACTATAAACACGTTGTGTCCGTATAAATCCTTTCTCATATTCAAAATTTAATCTGAACATGACCTCATACTCACTATAATTATCTTACTATCTTAAGTCATCTAATACCCATAAATAATTTAATGGGTCTCACATCATCAGTTAAATTATTTAGGTTCAGTAAACTTTATTTTACCAATAAATCACAATTAATATTTAATTAATTACCCTACATATTTTAAGTGTCAAATAATTAATCGTTATCATATTTATAATTTATTAATAAAAATTTAGGATGCTATAGTTGATGTGTCAATGCAAACACTTAAGAATATGAGTGGTGGTATTAAAGAGATTGCTGAGGAGAATTATGTTTTTGCTGAGGGAGATTGCAATCTTAATAAGTCTGGTGGGTCAAGTGAATAGGACCTAATTAAGTGACTTTGACCTTAAGGTATAAAAGTTGGACTTAAAGGGTTGGATAGTGATGAAGAAGTCCTTTATTTAGATCGTACATATGAAGGGGGAAAGAGGCTTTACCATATGGTGATGATGAGAAGGTTATGCTGGAAGAACGAATGATATTTCCAAATGTGTATGCATTTAAGGAGTCTCTACATGATTATGTGATACACAAGGGTTCTGAGATTGTTCAAGCGAAGAATGACAGACATAAAGTAACATGTACTTGTGCTAGCAAAGGGTGTAAATGGTGCATACATACTAGTGCACATGTGGACGATATTAGTTTTTAACTAAGGTCTTAGATTATGAACATCAATATGTAAGAAATAACATAAATAATGAGATTGCTGTTGAGAAATTAATGTGTCTTCTCACTCATGGTTGGGATTAGCGAGCTCAAGTTAAATCAACATTGCATCTAAGTAGAATATTCCTTTTTGATACTTAGGGTATGAGGTAGAATGCAAGATATGAAACCTGATCGGGGTCTTGGTAATTCTGTAAACCTTTTAGGGGCGAAGTATAATTTCAGAAAAGCTTAAGGGAGTCTAGTGTAATTAATTTTGCCTTGATATTGTTAAATATGTAACATTTTTAAAGTATAAAATTCTTATATTTATATAACCCTAAACCATAAATCCTTCAAAAACTAAAAATTTTATTATCAATATATTTATAGTTTTTAAAGTTTTTGTAACCTAAAAAATATTGTAATTTTCTTATGGGTGCCAAGGATTAAAATTACATGTTCTCTAATCATACCTTATTTTGTCTCACCAATTGAAGTACACAACCTCAATCAATTAATTATATTAAATTTTTAGATAATGTTTTACCTTTTTTTATATTGGTTGTTTTTATAACAGGTATAAAAAAATATTATACATCGGTTATAAAAATAACCGATGTAAAAAATATAAAAAATTAAATATGTCACTTTACAAAAGCTTGAGGGAGCTGGTGTAATTAATTTTCCCTTGATATTATTAAATGTTTAACATTTTTAAAGTATAAAATTCTTATACCCTTCAAAAATAAAAAATTTATTATCTATATATTTATAGTTTTATAAGTTTTTGTATCCTAAAAAATATTTTAATTTTTTTATGGGTGCCCTTTAAGGATTAAAATCACATGTCCCATAACTGTATCTTATTTTGGCTGACCAATTAAAATACGCACAAAAACCCAACATTTTTTATAATGTTTACAAATTTTACATAAATATTAGTATATAAACTCTCAATGTATCAGAATTCCAACTAATATAAGATTTAGTATCTTTTGAAATATAATTTTTCAACAAATATCAAGATTTTTTTTCCGAAGACTCAATCATAGATTCGCATTATTTACATCTTCGCTAGGAAACATAGAGTTGTAGTTAAATACGTTTTAACAAGGTACATATGTATCTAGTAACATAGCTTTGGATAAAATTTGTGAGGACACAATTGTTGCTACATATGTGTATCCGGCTCTTGCACTCAAACTCTAATTGAAGTAAAAGGAAAGAAAATAATAATAATTAAAGTCTTCATCAATCAAGCTGAAACTTTGACTCATTTTGATCGTTGATTTCATTCAAGGTGCAATGGCAAGGCGAAGACACCGTTCTTTATCATCATCTTTTGTGAAAAAACCTTTATGATGAAAAATACATAAAGGACTTCCACTAAAAGTGTATGTAATACATATGCAAATCATGCACAAGTTTGTATCTTTCAAAACCAACCCAAATCAAAAAAGCTCTATCACTACTTTTTTATCCCACATTGTTTTGCACTCTACACTATAGCTTCATTAATGTGTCAAAGCGATGGAAAATGTCGTTAGATGAATCAAACAAAAAACCTAGTTGTCACTCCTTTGTATAAGACTACTCCTCCTTTTTACTTTGAGCATTATTTGTCTATCTTTCAAGTTGCTAAAACATATCCATTTATGCAATAAAGAGGGTCTATTATTGAAGCCCACCACTTAAGTCATCTTCTTCAAAAGTTCCTGGTCAAAAATCATTCTCACCCAAAATGATAGTGTCACCGATCGAGTCCTTACAATATCAATCATTCACCAATCAAAGCTCTATCTTTATGGTCTTAATTTCTTTGTCTAATTTAATACGAATCATTCACCGCCTACACATGATTTATGAATGCTCTATAATGCTTTTGCTTTATTAATTGCTTTTGATAGCTATAAGCTTTCTATTCATTGAGAAAATTAATCAAAGTACGTGCAATCTCATGCATGTGTGACCCCAGTACAAGAAGTTTATTCAAGGCCTTTGAAGATTGATTTGTCCTTATGGTAATGTGATTGTAGAAGAATATTAGCCAATAAAGATGCATGATATTATGAGCAATATCTAAAAGCAATATATCGAAGGTCCTTCCTGCGATTGACTCAAAATTGTTGAGAATAGAATTCATGCAAAGTATGAAAATACAACCCTTGTTGAGAATAGAATTCATGGAAAGTATAAAAATATAACCTTTTTATAAGATGTTAAGAAAAATCACACATTCAGTTAGAAATATAGTCATCATGCTATTTATAATGCTTAAGACGACTTTCAATTAATTGATAAATTAATTTTTAGATTAAGTTAGACTTGTTTAGTTATGTAAACTACACTTATCCACGTAACTTGGATTTTAAAATAGTATATGTTTTGGAGTAAGTATACAATAATTGCCAAAAGAGGCAAGCGTAATTAAAATATCATCAATATATTCTTGAATTTAAAAGTTTAAATGAAATTAAGCAGCATTACCTATGTGGAAACAAGAAGTACATGAAGATTAATTGTTGGTGATTAGAATATCGATCCCTTTCTCCTTTCTTTTTAGGCGTTAATTACACGAATGGGTTTACTTTTCAGAAAGGTTTGATAATTGATTTCATCAAGTGCAAGGTCTTCTCATTAAACAGGATATTCAAAAGTATTTCCTGTTACTATGCTTTTCTTGGAAAAGAGATGATAATTATTAATAGGGCCAAATTGTTTTGGTTCCACCAAAATAGAAAAGTTCTCGTTGAATTTTGCCTAGTTTCCATGCCTCATTCAGTAGTGTAGTGTTGAAGTTTTCAATGTTTGGGATCTTACATGGTATAGTTACTCGTAAGTAAAGGTCCTGTTCGGAGAAATCTGAATAAGAACCAACCAAAAGTAATTAGTTGGGTTAAATTTGTTTAATTTTTTGAACCGAACTAAACCTAATTAATTTGAAGAAAATTTGAAATATAAGAAAAAGTAACTACTCTAACACATTAAAAATAATGGTTAGAAATAGTTATTCGTATTAATATTATCAAATATTTTGTGTAATGTCCTAAAATACCCCTAATATTATTTATTACACAAAGTATTAGTTGTCTTGTGAATATATATATAAGTAGGACATATTTGGTAGACAAATATTTAATAATCTTACAAAACTATAATTTTACTTATATTATGAGACCAAAAAATTCTACTAAAATTTGTTTATATTTGGAATCAAGGGCAGTATTTAGGTTGGATTGGATTGAGAACATATAGTTTTTTTTAAAATTTTAAATAAAAATATAAAAACTTCATAAATATATTTTATAAAAATACTTAAATTTATTATAAAAATTAAATTAAGACTCTAAATTTAGAATAATAGATAAAAGTTATTCATTGAAAAAAGAAAATTTATCAATTTAAATAAAAATAAACATTTAAAATCTAGCAATCAGTTTGGTAAAACTTAACAAATCTTTAAATCCTTCCATTAAATTCGATAATTGAACCAATTAAAATTAGATTTAATTGATTGGTTTCAATTAGGTTAGATTTAATTAAGGTATGTAAATATGAACTTAATTTGATTTGGATTCGGGTCCATTAGATCAATATGATTTGACTCTTAACCTTTAATTATATAGTGACACCGAAAATGGATAAAGGACAACTACAAGGACAACAAGAAGAATGGAAACAACGAAATGGTTTCTAGGGATAGTAGAGGAAGAATTTGACAACATTTTTCCCTCACAGACTACCTTAATCACTTAAATATAAACATGTAGAGATTTTTCCAACATTGGGAAGAATTTGGGAGGTTTTCATCCTAGAAAATAGAAATCAAATAGGAAAAAGATTTGATTTTGTTAGATTCATAGATGTGATAAACGAGAATGAATAGGTGGAAGAACTAGAAAAGATCATTATTAAGAAAAAGAAGCTATGTGTGAATATCATTAAGTATGGACAATTGTCATAAGAAGACAAAGGCCAAAAAGTAACTACATATGCGATGAAGACTTCAAAGACATGTGGAGAAATAAACAAGATATACAACAACACAAGTAGGGGGAATGAGAAATTGGAAAATCATGTGCCCAAGGAGGTCATGGAGAGAAGATCAAATGAAACCAAAGAAGCTATGGAAAAGTCATTGCATCATCAAGGAAGACTCAAAGGAAGAAATATAGAAAGGTCTTGATATAAACATGGAGAGAAAGAATTTCAACAGGTAAGGAAATGTTGGGAAGGATATTAGGACCAGAAAAGAGATACAATCTAAATGAAACGAATGAGTGAGGAAATAACAAAACCATTTACATTTATCTAACCAAAGGATAATGAGGATATACACGAGACACTTAAGAATGAGGATGAATGGGTAGAGAAGGTGATGTGAGAATAAGAGTAAGAGGACCTTTTGTCATTTTTTTATCTTATTTGAGCTTATATTTGGCCATTTTTGAGAGGTTTAGGGTTAGCTTTGAGCCTTATACATGTTCAGCCCTTAAGAGCCTATACACTTATGTTAGCTAGGTTTAGGTTTGATTTTAGGCCTCATGGCCTTGGGCCTTTCTTTGCCAAAACTAGCTAGCATGTGTGAGCTTTCCATGAGATTGACTATATATAAGTGTTTTCCCTCTCATTTTGTAACCTTGGTTAATTTGAATGAATTTTAAAATTGAGTGAGTCTTAATTTTCTCTCTAAGATTCTCTTACTTAGAACCTAGGTATCTTTATCCTTACCAATGGAATACCTCCTTGTAGTTGATATTTATTTAGGTGGATCCATCAAAGGAGCAAGATGTTGCATCAAACATGTTGGTCTAGGTGAAATGTTAGGGAACGTCAATCTTCGCATGGATGAGTTTTGTTTAGATGGATGTTGGTTAGGATGAGGAGAAAAAAAAGAAAAAGCAAGATTAGAAAGGCCACTTCCAATATTGATTGACACTTCAAAATAAAAAAAAATAATAGGAAGGTTTTTGGGATTAGAATTATTGAAGAACTTGGAAAAGAGGAAAAGATCAATTATTGTTTTTGGAGAAGAGTTAGGGATGCTAAAGATGGTGGTAAAATGGATTAGAGAATCAAAAGAAAGGTTGAATTGTGACACTCATAAATTTTGGCTTTCACTGTAAAACATTAATAACTTTGTTATAAGTATATTGAGACTTACATAAGATTAGCAACAAGGTAGGAAACTTAGGAAAACTGTTTTGGAGTATTATGAAAATAACAATCTCTATCTTTGAAGAAATTTAGTTATTCAGAAACAAGTTTTGAAAACTAAGGTTTCCTTCAAAAATAGGTTTTCTTTTTTCATAACAAAGTCTCACTTTTAACAAAGGAACTTTAATTGAAAGTCCCTTTAATTTTCATAAAGTTTATACTTTCAAAAATGTTTTTACAACCTTGAAACCAATGTGTATATGAATAGTTGTTATCAAACTAAAAGTTAAATGGATAAGGAAAAGGAAATTCACACTCAAGAATTTATATTAGTTCACCTCTCACCAATACATAAGGCTATGCTTAGTACCTACCTTAATAGGATTTCTTTCACTACTCAACCTTAAATAAAAGTATCCTTTCTTGTCAAGCCTCTTTGGGCTTCCTACACCAGTACTATTTCCAAAAAAAGGCTCTTTAGGCTCAACGGATGACCTTGCACCTATAAGTTACACACACGAGCTAACCCCCTTGACTAGCAAGTAAGCAAACACTTTTTGGAAGGAAGATGACTTGCCAATGGGGGTTTTAAGCTTGACAATCTTAGCATAAAAAATTGCTAAAAACCTAAGGTTTAATCTCATCTAGTCAAGACCTTTAACTATTTGAGAGTTAGGCTTTCACAAAGAGAGCAATTAACAAGTTCCTAAGATGGAAACTTTGATATACACAATGTTTAGAATCTCTTTTATAATGTGTGAGAAAAATAAAGTGTGAACTTTTTAGCTTTAGCTTACATGGGGATTTGATTGGCTCTTCGAATGATGTATATGTGTTCTTGTGTGTCTTCTCACTTGTGTTTCAACCCCTGTAAATATAAAAAGATGTAAAAAAATAGTCCTTTTCAAGTTTAAAAAGTAGGGTTGACTTGGATCTTTAAATAGGAAACTTAGATCTAGTTTAGAAAGGTTCAAAATTACAAACCATAATTATACTTCTAAAGGGTTTAGAAATAAAATCCTTAATTCTTGTTTTAGTGGGTTCAAAAATAAAATTCCTAATTTTTGTTTTGAAGGGTTCAAAAATAAAAAACCTTAATTATGGTTATGAAGGGTTCCAAAATAGAAACTCTTAACTTGAGATTCTTCTAGATTTTAAAGTAGATTTGGTTTCTTTTCCTCAAATTGATATAGATCCATTCTTTGATGACTTTTGATCTTGAAATGTGCAAAGGTTGCTAAGGTTGCTTGTTTTTGAAGACTTGAACTCTTTCTAGGGTTCATGTTAAGATCTACTTCAGAAATAGAGTTTATTGAGACAAATTTGACTTAGCTACTATCAAATTTCTTTTATTTTACTCTTAGATATATGTCTTTAAGTAACCTTCTTCTTCAATCTACTGAGTCTAAATCATTTCATCTTGTGTTTCTTCAAGGCTTTAGGTCTTTTTGACCTAAGGCTTCAATTCTTCAGAAACGGATGACTGATCTTCAATTATGAATGGTTTTTCTAAGAATCTCCTTTTTAAGAACTTCCTTAAGACGTTGTTGAAATTTTGTCATGATCTAAGAAACTTTGGTGCAAGATCTTGTTTTAGGGTATAAGCTCAATGCTTCAGAAACAATATGTTAAGGTTTGATCTCTTTTTTCTTGCTTGTTTATTTCCTTGATTCTAGCTTGTGATCTTTTGTTTGTAAGAAGTACTCTAATTTTATTCTCCTTTTCATAGAAGCATTTTGAATTCTCCTAAGAATTTCTCATAGTTCTTCATTTAGTTTCTTTACTACTATTATTTCACACTTAAAGAAACTTTTTGGATCACTTCAGAATCAGATATCTTGAATTAATTAAAAAAGTGAAGTATTATTAAAATAATTTTTCATAGGGTACTAGAGATTTAGACTCAATAATACCCTTATTTTTATGATGAAAAAACTCCTAGAAAATAATTGAAGCTTTCAATTTTGGATAAACAAAAAAGAAACATGCAGTGAGCTCTTTTGGAGAATAATAGGGCTGTAAGTGTGCAAAGATATCACGTAATACTTAAGATTATTGTATCCATTGGGATTGTGTTTACTAGTTGCTAATTAACTGTAATTCAATTATCTAGGTTAACAATTTAAAGTGAGAGTTAATTTAGACTAAGCAAGGACTTAATGCAAACAAGATGTGTATGAAAAGTAATTATCGAACAAGATCCTTCCTTTTAACAAAATTCAATTTTTCAACATAGATTCTTCTAAGTTACTTAATGTTTTCCTCTTGAAACTCCGTTAACGTACTTAACTGAGAAGTACCACGTTCAATTCTTAGATTGGGCCTTTTATTGTTCTTTAAGAATCCAATTAGCCCTCAAAAGATTTTAGTTACTTCCATAAGTTTAATTTATGTTTTTTAAGTAATGGGTTGGCTTCTCAAATTTTTTCCCAATTACCCATGATCACCTAAGTCTATCTTCTGATCATAAGGCGTATTAGGAACGCAACAAACACTACAATTCATTAATAGAAAGTCAAATGGAAATTAATACATGTTCAATACACATCCCCTAAATCCCAAGAAGAATGGTTTAGTTACCCATGGAAGAGAAAACTAAATTACACATGATTAGATAAACAAAAATACAAGAAACATTACAAAAATGGCTCTAGAATCAATGGTAGAAAGCTCTCACATTGTCCCATGAATTCTTCACGTTCTGCCTTTTTCTCCCTCTGTATTTCTCTCTTAAAATAGTTGCTCAAATGCCAAAAGATCTAAAATTAGGATTAAGGTTTCAGCTTAAAACATTGTTCACGTAACACGATCTACAACTGTGGTAGGAAAGACGGTCAGGACATGGATTACTTCCTCAACTCTTTAAGATTTGTGCTATCAGACAAAGAGTTCCATGACTAGGCAGTGGTGGTTATCACTGGCTTTGGTTCCCTTCACACTTTGATCTTTTTTAAACAATGTTTCCTTGGCTTTAAGCGTTCTTCCATGGGTTCTATGGTAGAAGTTTCCTTCCCAAATGCCTATGGAGCCTCAAAGGGTCCTATTTGCATCTTAAATGGTTTTAAATAATAAGAATCCTACAAAATAAGAATACCCAAGTAACAAAAATGGAAAGAAAACAAATGATATGGAATTAAGGGGAAATGTAATACAAAATAACCTAAAACCTTAGAAAACAAATGATGCATATTAAGGACTTATTAGAGAAATAGAGTGAGCTCCCCCTTAATTTATGTTATGCATGACCATGTTATATTGAGAGCAATATTAGAAGATTCATGGTTTTGGATCAAGGGTAGAGATGACTTTTCAGAACCAACACTACAACAAAATTAGCCTTTCTTAGTGGCTTTTTCTTAGCTGTTTTTAAGGAAACCACCAAGAATAAACCTTTCTTAGCAGTTCAAAAACTAACCGCTAAGAAAGGTAAACTTTTCTTAACGGTTCAAAAACGAACCGCTAAGATAGGTTTATCTTAACGATTATTTGTAAAACCAGTAAGAAAGAGTTTTTCTTTGGAAAATATTAATTGGGTCTTAGCGGCTACTTAACAAACCACTAAGAAAGGAGTTATTTTAGCATATGTTATGAATGAGATGAAATACGATTTTTAATAAACATTGTTGTAATTTATCCTAATTTTAATTTTAGTATTTCAGGAAATTATCGATCAATTTTAATGACAAAATCAAATATGAAGGAAGTTTCCTAACATCAACTAGTAGAAGTAGGTGAAGGTTACAGACAAAGCATAACCAAAGAATGAATAGAGTAGACAATGAGCTTGCAACAATTATACAAGGAAGCGTCATCCTAAATAAGCCAAATAGTTTCTATATATTACATATCATATCATTGCCAAGTAATAACAAACATTATTTAAAGAATGGAACTATATATATTACAATACCAAAACATATTTTAAGTGTAAATAAGGAAACTGTAATATAGTGAATGGGATTGGCACATAAAAAGAGAAAGGCTCATAAGAGTCAACCAGAGTTAACAACCTACAATAAAGGCCAAGTACATGATATGATATTGTCGTTGAATAATTTGATCAAGTGAAGTTAAGAGAAAGAAACTATATGGAATCAAATCAGTGGAGAACGCCCATGACAATTCTGTCTAGGCGGTCACTCGGGTTCCCACAACCGCCACTCCCCCTCCTCACCAGCTCCCTCGACAAGATCGTCTGGCTCTGGCATTCTAACAACCTTATCCTCGAACGCACTAACACCGACCACTACCTCGGTGTCACCTCTATCGCCTTCCATCCCTTCAACTCCATCATTGCTTCCTCATCCCTCGACAGCTTCGTTCACGTCTTCAATGTAGATTTCAACACCATCCTCGCCACCCTCGAAGCCCCTCCCTCTGAAGTCTGGAAATTATGTTTTAATCCCACGATCATTTTAGGGTTTTCGCCTTTCTTTATATAACAATTGTTTCAAATATATACACTTGTTATTCATTTTGTTTAGTGTTGGTTATGCTAAAACCTAATTTCAGTGGAAATTCATCAACCATTACCTTCATGAAAATGGTCACTTAACTTTTATGAAGACGAGTGGTTAGTTATATATGATGTCTAAGATCATGGAGAATTGTAATGTTCATAATTTATTATCTTTTACTAAATCTATCACCCTACAGGAAAGACTTATGTGTTTCAGGCTAGCTAAATCAGGGCTCAAGCTATTTTCATTCCAAATGTTTGTGATCTGACCAGTGTCTGGGGTCAAGACTTGACCTTTTATAACCGGGATCCAAAGTAACCTCTCGTGCTCTCAATTTTACATCGTCTCAGTTGATTACGGTATTATACACCCAGGTCCAGTTAGGAGTCTAGGTTCTTCTCGTTTTGGGGTAAAATAATGTTTGGTCTGAACTGCTGTGAAGCTACATACCAGAGGTGAACTTGCAAAAGATTCTTCGATTCTTAAGTCAGTACGATGATTATGGAAAATAGACAGATTACGGAGGTTCTTAAGAAAAAATGTTCAGATCCCTTTAAGTTAATAAATGAGTTGTATTTATAGAACTTTCCTGAGTTCAAGGATTTGATTTAACCCCCTTCCTAACATACTGTAGTTATAGTATTTGGCAGGAACAGGTTGCCCATACCTTGTCTGACTGACATTCAAATGTTAGTTGGCCTGACCGGTATTAAGGCTAATATCCGTACTGATATCCATTTAACACATCGGTTCGTTCGTTCAAAGTCTGGTATCTAAGGATCTCTGCAGTCTGATATCCAAATTACTTAATTTCCTTCTGCATACTGTGTATTTTGTCCACAGGTAATATAGTCCAGTATACACACCGGATCAGTTTGTTTTGCTGATTGGAAACTTATTTGTTACCAATATGATTGTTGAAACTTGTATATAATGAAGTTGTATTTCTCAATTTCAATAGGTATTGCTTGTGTTCTTTTGTAAATACACATTTGATGCTTTATATCCTACCACCTTTTAAGACCTTTTGGCATGTTTTTACATCAACAAGTTGAGATCTTATAGTAGTGAAGTTAATGTTGTCAAATTTTATAATTGTTTAAGTTGTTATATATATGTTCATCATTCATGACAAAATCCGTAAAGCATGGGTTAATTTATTTTTTATTTTTAAAAAATAATTTGTGCTATTACCTTACAATGTAGTTGTTTGGGTTATTAGATTCAAATGTTTAGGTGATCATTTGACCAAGTATAATGTAATAAGACATGGTTGAGGAACAACAACCATTATTGTTATAAAGATTAATTGAAAACATGTACTTTGATGAGGCAAGTTTAAAATATGAAATCATTGGAGTCCAAACATGAATACTGTGGTATTTCTTTAGTTTATTATTTGTCTACATAAATTCAAGAAGGGACAAGCTACAAATTTAAGATATTTGTTATTGCAGTTATTGTTGTTGAAAAGAGGATGACAAATTATCTATTTTGGACCTTTTAGTCACAACTCATAAAAGCTCATTGAATATTTTGAAGTGACTATTGAAGCTTTTATTTTTGTATCATTTCAAGAGCTCTCAATACCTCTATTTTATACCTATAGCATCCTTGGCAGCTTAATTATTATTTAAATGCAAAAGTTTTTTCTTTTATATTTGTTAAATCTAATATGATGGTTTAGTGGTATATACTTTATTCCTTTAAACAATGTCTCAAATTAAAACTTCACATATGAAAAAAATTCATATTTACATTGAAAGAGTTAGTTTTATCATAATTTGAATAGTCTCAAGTCATGCAAGATTGTTTTTAGTGGAGAATATTTGTGGTTTAAAAAAATTTAACATGCATATTTTGCTTTTGGATGTTACAAGTGTTCCAAAAATCAAGGATGGTTGTGATCTTGCCATATGGATGCTTAAGGCCCCATTCCTTCAATTGAGGCTTAAATTGGCGTAGATTTTGCAGTGGTTTATGTAAATTGTGCACTTTATTCCACTTTGTGATTATTAGTACTAGGCAAGGTTACATGGTACAAAGAATTTGAGTTTCATGCGTTATAACTAAATTTTCTTTATACTTTCTGCAAAAGGAATCAAGAGCTTATCAAAGAACTTAGTACTTCTCCACCAGGTTCTAGTGACTTAAGCTTCCCGACGAAATATTCCCAATCATTCTTTGTGCAGTACAAAGCTTATTTCTAGAAATAATGTTAGTCATATTGGAGAAACTTGCTAGGTCATATTTGAGCAAAGCATGTATGGTCAATATAACAGTTTAGTGTATATATATATATATACATATATTTAGTAATGGAATTAATTAGTTTACATATTTTGTTATCCTTGAGTATAATAAAATATATTTATGAGATTTTATTTGTTTATGATATATAATTATATAAAACAGGAAAATAAATGGAGTATAATGAAATAGTAAAAAAACACATATTAGACGTCTATCTTAGTGGTTTAACATAATAAACTGCTAAGAAAGATCTTAAAAAAAATTCTTTCTTAGCAGTTCACAACAAGAAACCGTTAAGAAAGATCTGTGAAAGTATACCTTTCTTAGTGATTTGAAAGGGACTTCAACCACTAGTAAGCCTTCCTTTATGGTGGATAACTTAGCAGTTTGAAACCGTTAAGAAATGCTCAAAACAACCACTAAGAAAGACCATTTTGTTGTAATGCAAGTTCTTAGTTCTCATCAAGATTCTTGGTTCATTATTTCTAACTGATGAGGCAAGAAACTGCATCAATGTCTCAATGATAAAGGTTCCTTAACTCTCAGCTTCTTCTCCATCATCCTTGGCAGAGAGTTCTTCTATGTTTCCTTCCCTTAAGGCAGTGATGGGGTCATCCACAACATGTAAGTCCTCTGTCATAATAGGATTTTCCTTATTAATATGAATTTTATCATCAATATTAGAAATAAAAATATCTACAAATCTATTACTAGGAATAGAACAAACTTTCTCACTGAATTGCACCAAAGTTTCAGTAATTTCCTTTTCAACAAGAATATTCAGATTTTGGGGTTCCTTCTCTAGAATATTTACTAGTATCAAAGTTTTTGCAGGTTGAGAAGTTCTAACCTTAGATGTTGTCATGTGTTCATTAGCAACTAAGTCAATGATCTAATCAAGTTTTTAAGATTTAACCATGTTTTTCCTCCTAAGAAAGTTCCACTACTTTGACTTCTGGTGATCATTCTCCTTCCTCTAGAAGTATCCTTTTATTTTTTCTTGATAGATTCCATAAATTTCTTCTCTTTTTATCAATTTATGAAGGATTTTCCCTTTCAAAATGGTAGCAGTAGCAGGATTATTTGCAGTAGTAGGCACACCATGAGCAGCTTTTATTCTATGTTCTTCACTAGGAAGATAGTGCTCAACAAGATACATTCTATGCATACTATCCTTGTCAAAGGTAGTTTCACTAGAATCATAAATGTATGCATTATTTAGATTAATGTTTGAATATTTCATGAGCCTTGTTATCATCATTCCATTAGGAATTACTCCATAAGACTTTACTAATCTCACACAGTTGATGATGTTTATGATGATGATGGTTGCAAGATTAATCTTCTTCTTCTTCAGCATGTACCACATCAAAAATACACCAAGGTCTTTGACATTTTCAAAGGTTTCATTTCTCATAAGAATGAACAAGCAACACATCTTGTGAAGCAACTCGTAAAGAGGCTTTAGATCTTTGTATTTCCTTTTTCCATAAGGATCACCAAATAAATCAGCATATACTTTTTTTTTAGAAGTTCCATCATTAGTAAACCAATTTTTCTTTAGAATATGGTTTGGAATCTACACTTCCTTAAGAAATAGCCACATAAACAAGAGAAAAAGTAAAATCCATGCCTTTTAAATGGCCATAGAGAGTGTAGTCAACTTCATCTATAACTAAAAAAGCCATGAATGCTTTTTCCATATCTAGATAGATCTTTTCTCTCATGCCAAAGAAACTTTCCTATCCTATAGCCTTGAGGAAGGAATACAAATTCCATCCTTAAATGTATAGCTCATTAAATAGTAATTTCCTTTCTTTATAAATGGGTTTCCTCTCCATCTCTTTACAAAGCTCTTCTTTACTTCTTCATGCTTAAAGAAACTAGACACATGGTGAATCTCTCCATTTTCTTGCCTCAGTACAGGTTGGTTTTGGGTTTGAGAAGAAGGTTGTGAAGTAGGGTTAGGAGATGGTTGAGATTGAGTTAGGTTTTTAGAAATTGTTCTCTTAGGGTCAATTTCTATAATTTTTTTTACAACTGATTTGGTATCAATTAATGTAAAATAAGAGAGATTAGTTTTTTCTTCTTCTTCAGATTCTAAAGAACTTATCTTTATAGGTGATAGAGGAAGGGTTTGAGAGGTTGAACATTCAAAGCATTATCTATGAATCAGAATCTGAACTTTTAGATGAGATCCCCTGACTCTAACCATTGCTGAGAAAGACTAAGAAAGGAGAGAATAATATAGGGTTTTCTCTTTTTTACGATGAAGCACAATAAGGAAAAAATGTTATCTCTGATAGCCTTTAGCAATGTATAACTGCCTAAAGAAAGACTGTTAGAGGAGAAGGAAAATGAAGCTTTTTCTATCCTTGAAACCACCATGTTTCCTTTCCAATGTCATGGATTTAACATTCTCATAAAAATCAGAACTTATGCATATCAAACAAACATAATTAAGTCAATTGAACATGAAGGTTCAAGCATAACAAGCCAAATCACTAATTTTTAAAAAAAAAGTTATACAGTTTTTCAAACAAGGTCAACTTCTAGTTTAGAAACATGATTTTGGACTTATTCAAATAAGAACATGTGTAAAGATCATTTTGAAATGCCCTTTTAAAAAAAGACTTAAGAAAATATAGAAGGTTAAATTTTTGTTTAGAAATAAATTTGCATAAACATATTTAAACTCAATCGGATAAAACATGTCAAACAAAGACATATATCCATGAAAACAAATTGATATCATACCTCAAATTCATCACATTTTAAAAGACACATTTTTTAAAAAAGGTTCATGTTCATAAATGGAATAGTTTTTGTTTTTGAATCATTCTGGACTTAATGCACACATGTTTAATTTGTTCAAAAGAAACTTGAATTTGTCTTCCAATAATGGTTTAGTGATGATATTAGAAATTAGAAATTTTGTGTTAATGAAATTCAGAGTGGTTTCCTTCTTTTGAACATGATTTCTAATAAACTGATGTTTAGTATCAATATATTTTGATCTTGAATGTTGAATGTGGGTTTTTGAAAGATTAATAGGACTAGTATGAATTATTTAAATTTGTAATTCTTACAAGCCTTAAATTAACAAACATTCAAAATTTGATTTGTAAATTTTACAAATCGAATTAAATATTAGTTAAAATTAAACATTTTATTTGTAACATTTACAAATAAATAAATATCATGGCAATTAGGTTTTAACCTTTGGATCCTAGTTTTTATGATGACTAGGATTTAACTCTTAAACCTGCATCACATCCAATAACATGAACTTTTCATGCCATAACAGAAACGATATAAACACTGATTATGTACAAAGTTACATTTCAATTTAATTAAATGAATATATATAAAATATCATGCTTGAAATTAAAGAACATAAACAAAGTAATCATTACTGCAACATTAACATATTCATACAGTTAAGTATATCCAAACAACATGCTTTAAAATTAAAATCAACAAGAAAAGCAATCAACCCGCACAAAACAACAGATAGAAGGGAAAAAGGAGAAAACCATAAAGGGAGGGAAACATTAGGAAAGAGAAGAAAGGAAGGGACTTAACAAAGAAAGAAATGCCTTTAGTCACCGCAAGAAGTCTTAGTTTCACTTTTGGTGGAACCGCTGGAGAAGACGTTGTGGAACCAAGGGTGTACTGTCAAGCAAACAAACACTGATTAGGCACCGTTGCCGTCAGAGGAGCAATGAAAGGTGGGAGTGCGGAGGGAGGAGGTTGTACAAAACCTTGCTGGAGAGAAAGACACCTTTGTATAGTCACCGTCGTCATTGAAGGGTGACACAAAGTTTAACATGAAGGTTGAAAGAGGAAGGTGAAAGGGAGAGGGTATTAGGGTTTTGAGAGAAATGAAAGGGGAAAGTGAGATGAGAGCAATGAAAAGGTGATGTAAGAATTTCTTCTAATTCCTAAAGGAGATGTGGATCTTCCTCTTAATGTCTCTTCTAGGTCTAGGCCAAACACTCCAAATAAAGTGTCAAATGCTGAATTTAAGATGTATATGTGCAGGCTGTGACTTGTATGGAGAAGATTTGGAGTGGAAATTGCAAAGGAAACCTAGATTTAAGGCTACAGAAGATGGAATAATGGAGAGACAATAAGAGATCTACGAAATCGCCATTCTTGAGAAAAGAGACAAGGTCAAAGTGTTGTTTCACCACCTTTGGGAGGAGTTCAAAGGATAAGAAACTAGAAGAAGAGAGTTAAGTGCTCAAGATTCTAGAGAGAGATCACACTCTATCTCACTAAAACTCACTTAAAATTCAAGTTATGAGAGAAATACAAAGGAAATGAGGTATTATACCTCCTAGCAAAGGAAAATTCAGAATTGGCTTTGGTGGGCTTGTAAAAGCTTTATCCAAGGCCCAAAATCTAAAAATACATGGCCCATAAGTGGCCCAAAGCAAGTATATACCTATATAAGGCCCAAAAGTGGCCCAAAATGAAAATTATGGTCATGCAATGCCCAAACTAAAAATTATTTTCTAAAATTAATTAATTTCTAAAAAAATAATATTCCTTACAAAATTTTTTGCAAAGTAACGGTAAAACCCGAAGATGGCCGAAAGGAGGCCCAATGGGCTAGGTCCTCATCAAAGAGGAAGGTGAATAGTTTTAAAATGTTAACTTATTTAGTGTTTTAATTTTAATGACAAAACCTACACTGTCAAGAAATATAATACAGCCATGTGGCAAATATAGCCATCTAAACATGTCTACATCTCAACTATTAGTGATGTCATTAATCACTTTAACGGGTATATAACACTAATAGACCCTATTACCGTAGCTAAACCCATGACTATTTAAGTTTTAAAAAACAACATATGCAATATCAGTGATGTAACCCTATTACGATCACTAAATGAGTAAACCCTAGATACGTCGTTAGCCACTGCAATGCTTACCCTTCAATAGATTCTAGTAGCGACCCCTTTAAAGACGGTAAGGGCGACACTTCCTTTGAAACCCATAGCGACGCCTCTACTCTTATGTTGCTGAGTAAAAGAATATTTCCCACTTGAAACCCATAAGTTTTCTTTTATTTGAATTTAATTTCAAAAAAAGAAATAGAAACAATAACAACAACTATAGCGATGACGTTGGTAGTATACTTAGCAACGGGCTAAGAAGTCTATAACGCCTAGTTTTTCTTTTATTCCAAATTAATTTCAAAGAAGACATGACTTCCTTAGTGATGTTCTTGGCATGACCACTAGGGCAGTATACATAGCAACGACCATGCTTCGCCTTTACTAGAATTTTTCTTTTATTTAAATTTAATTTCAAAAAAATGGAAACAACGACGACAGCGAGAACGAAGAAAACAATGATGATGACAAAGGCAATGGTGACGATGATGATGACAACTTATGTAGTATACGTAGTGACGGCCCATGACTGCCATCGCTTCTTTTATTAAAAATTTATTTCAAAAAAGGCATGGCTTCCTGAGTGACGTCAGGGGCGATGATATGTTAATAAATTTTAGCGACATGATACTTGGTCGTCATAAATGGCTATAGGAGAAAGTTTTTGGTCACTGAATGTGTGGGTGTCACTATTAGTGACGACCTCACTTCAGTGGCTAATTTGTTATAGTTATTTAAGTGTTTTTTAGTAGTGTTTAATTAATGTCTACTATGGGTAGTTTGGTAAAAAAATTAATTAATATTGTTGACTTTTTTATAAGGTTCTTATATTAAGGACCAAAAAAATTTCTCCAGAGATTTTTATATTAAGGGATGAAAGTGGTATAATAATAAATTTATTATTACGAAATATTGAAAACTATTTTATAATAAATTTAATATTATTAAATGTATTTAAAAGTACATTTTAAAAATATTTATAATAATAAATAATATTAAAAAATAATTTATTTAATATATTATTATGTAATATGATTAAAATAAATTATCCATGCTATATAATAATTTATTTAATAATAATTTAGTTTTTGTTAAACAATATATTTAATATTAGTTATAATATTTAAGATATTTTAAAAATAATTTGTAAAATATATTATTAATTTTTAATAACTATTATATTAAATATGGATTATTCGATATGGGGATAACACTTCCGGTATTAATACCGGTTTCAACTTTCTCTTATATGTTACATCGGTCTAGTAAGGATCCACTATTATCTCTCCTAGTCTAGTAGGGAGTCAGGAGTCTTTATGTCCAGTCTCTGGGTTTCACACCAGTCTAACGTGTTGAGGGACGAAAGATATTGTCTCCTGTAAGGACACTCCGACGCTCAAGTCAGTTCAGATACTCAATATTGAAGCTCAAGCGTAAGTTTGAGAATGTGACATACCTTGGTAGGTCATTGATGTAGGATTTGTTAGAGGATTTGGATCTTCATCTTGAACTTCCTTAGATCTAAGCTTTGCTCCACTTGATTTGATTTTAAGAACTAAATTCTGAAATGTACTAGCCTTGGCCAAACCACATGCTATGGAAATACATGAAGGATTTTGGTGGAAAACTTGAGGAAAATGGAAAGGAAACTTGGAAGGAAATGGATCTATGGAGAGCAAAGGAATAAAAGGTGTAGGCTAAAGTGTTGACCCCCACCTTTGGAGAGGTCCAAAGGATAAGATCTAAAGGGAGAAAGCTAAGCACTCAAGAGAGTTTAGAGAGAGGAAAAATCACTCAATCTCACCAGAATTTTCTCAAATGACTTCTTAGCTATAGTTTACAAAAGAGGAGAAACTTATATACTTCCCTCTAATATGGGTCTTGGTGCTCTCCTTGGCACAAAACTAAAATCTATACAAATGGCCCAATTACATGGCCCAAACTAGAAAAGGTGGAATGTCAGGGCCCAAAAGTGGCCCAAACTAACTTTGGCATGCAAAGCCAAACTCCTAAAGCCTTTGGGGGTTTCCTAATTATTTCTTAATAAAAGTATAGGATCCTAAAAATATTTACAAAATATATGTGAAGCCTAAATGAGGCCCAACTGAAACTCTCCAAGACATCCTCAAATTTATGTGTAGGCTCTATATGGGTTAGGTCTTCATCAGTCATAAATAAGAAGTAATTATAAAGGTGGGAGATAGTTTAACCCTACGTGGTATTGTGTTAGTATGGATCTAGGAATTATGGGAAAACACGGAGACCTACACAAACATTCCTGACACCTTTTACAGGTTAGTTGTTAATGTTCCCCCAACAGATTTACCAGCTCACCATGACATTGATCTGCAGGGACTTTAATAATTAGGAGAAGTTATTTGTCGGGGTTCTTTGGTACTATTGTGTGCTTTATGCAGGCTTGTTTGCATATTTTGGTTATGATCCGGTATCAGGTCTTGGGGCCGGTATGTGAACTAAATCATTTATCCCCTAGCCTGTTGAAGGGACGGGTGTGTCATCTTTGGCGTGAATCAAGCTAAGGTTGCGATCTTGCCATTCATAGATTGGAGCTCTCTAAGGCTTTTGGGACTTTACAACAACTAAATTACTTTACATTTGTCTGGATTTACCTCTATTTCCCATTGGGTCAGCATGAAGCCAAAGAATCTTCCTTCAGGTACATTTAGGAGGATTAAGGCTCATATCGTACTACTTCAATCACTTAAAAATCTTTTTAAGGTTAACTCTTTGACACTCCTACCGAGGTTTTGGTGATGATGTCGTCTTTGTAAACCTTTACCAGCTTGGTGTTCATGCCTTCGAAGACTTGGTTGGTCATGCATTGGTAGGTAGCCCTGGCGTTCTTTAAACCAAATAGAATAACGCTTTAGTAGAAAACACCTTTATCATTGATGAACATGGTATTTTCTTATTCTTCTTCCCACATCGTGTCAAAATAGGCATCCATAAAGGATAAAATTTGATACCTAGATGAGTCATCCATCATTTGATTAATGTTGGGAGGGGTATGGATCCTTGGAGAGACATCAGTTTAGGTTGATGTAGTCTGTGCACATCCACCACTTACCATTAGATGTGAACCTTGACGACATTGGAAAGCCAAGAAGAGTACTGGATTTCTCTAGTGAATTTGGCATTGAGAAGATCTTCAATATGCACGTAAGAAGCCTTTTGCTTCTCCTTCCCCTAAGCGTCTTTTCTTCTACGTAAATGGCTTTATTTTGGATTATATTTCCAGCTTATGACAACAAAAATTAGGGTCAATACCGGGCATGTCAGCCACGGTCCAAGCAAATAATTATCTAAACTCCTAAAGAAGTTTTGTCAAGCGCTCTTCTATACCGGCATCCAGTTTATCATTAATATGCATGATCTAATCAACAGCTTCTCCAAGCATAATAGCCTTGGAACCTCTATCCGGTGTAGGTTTCGAAGGATTGAGGGGGTCAATCTTCAACTCTTCTCTGGGGTCCTATCGATGTTCTCCTGTCATTTAACTTCCTTTTCTTATACGTCACATCTTCCTTTACCACATTCAAGATCAAATTGTAACAATATCAGACCATCTCTTGGTCACCTCGGACAAAGGAAACCTGATTATCCTTATTAATGAACTCAATAAGGAGGTGGGGGTAGACACTACAGCTTCCAAAGCATTTGGGGAAGGTCGATGAGTGATACTGTTATAGGGAGACTTGACGTTGATCACGAGGTTCCAGTCTTGACTATTTCGGCTCTTGGCTCGCCATCAACAGTGATCCAAGTGTCTAAATATCCCTTGGTAGGTTGCTTAGCCCCATTGAAGGTTGTGAGGTCTTATGTATAAGGTTGTAGATCCACATCGGTTAGGCCCATTTTCTTGAAATTCATAGAAAATTACATTATAAGAACTGTTATGGTACACCAAAATTCGCTTGATATCCTATGTAAAAGATGTTCTCTCGTGTAGTTTCATCCTCCTTAATATGGCTTCCAAAAAGCATCCTTATCATGTAAAGCTCCCCTTCATCATCTAAGACATGTTCACTTTCGTAGGAATCACTACTTGAGCTATTACTTGATTGTGATGAGGAAGATTCCTCTTAGCTTGAGTAATGATCATGTCCCCTTAAAATCATTATTTTCTTTGTGGGATATTAAGATGAAATATGACCTCTTCCCAAGCATTTAAAACATTTAATTGAGCTAGTCTTAGAAGAAGATGGTTTGGATGATTTTAGAATTAAGAAATGAAAATGAAAGATCTAAAGAAAAATGAAAAAGATAGACAAGAGACTCAATGATACCAAATGATGAAGGTTTACCTTTAAGAAAGGGTTGGATCTAGCCTTCTTCTTCTTGAAACTTTCAACTCTTTGTGGAGTTTCTTGAATTTTCCATGTCTAAGGATGAAGCTATGGTGTTGGTTGAATCAAGGATATAGTGGAAGTGAAGGTTTAAGGCTTATTAGGTAAAGTTTGGAAGCATGGAAATGGATGATGATTGGAGAGGAAAAGGTGGGAAATAGATTGAAGGAGGTAGTAGAGCCACTTTCTCTTGGGAGATAAGCCAATTTCACCACCTAAGGGGAAGGAGACCCAAAGGATGAGAAAAGGGAGAAGTACTAAGCACATGAGAGGATGTAGAGAGAGAGAATTCTAATTATCTCACTAAAAATTAACAAAATGATTCATTAAGTTGTGATTTACAAAGGGATGGAGGCTTTTATACCTCCATGGAAATTCAGAATTGGCTTGGTTTGACTTGTAACAGTTTCACCCGAGGCAAAATCTAAAAATACATGGCTCAAAAGTGGTACAAGACAAAACTATGGCCATACCAGGCCCAGAACAACATACAAAGCCCAAAATTAACTTAAATAAAGTCCTAAAATTATTTTTATTATAATTTTATTAAATCTAAGACACAAAAAATATATAGAGACTGGATCCTCATTAATATGCATCAAGGTGCTTGTAGAGATCAATATCTCTAGTATACTTCCTGATAGACAGCAGTTAGGTTGACTACATGTGCTTAGGAATATGAAATCCCATTAATCTCCTAGAGAAAGGTATATTTAGCTTGTACCTTGTTGAGGTGCCACCGGCCTGAGGATTTCTCCTACCAGGGGAATGACGATCCTCTTTGTAATGGGATTCAAATTTGTCTTTCTATGTGGAAATTCTGGAGTAAGATGGGGTCACAGATACCTCATGGTGAGATACCTCATGATGCGGTTGGTGTTTGGCCGCAACCTACTATTCTAGTTGAGCGTGCTCTTTCCTTAACTCGGTCAACTCTGCCCTAAGATGACAAATAACCTCGTCACAAGGGTCTAGAGGTGGCACCATAACAACTTGCCTGGCACCTTGTTGAGTAGATGCTAGAGTATTGACAAATCCTACGTCATAAGTGAGGCGTTGAGGCTTCAGGTGTGAAATGTCTTCAATTTCGCTATTAAGAGTTCCGAGAACTTGGCCACTTACGTCCATGATAGAAACTTGATTGTGAATTGTGGGAATACCTTTAGGAGGTCCCAATGAGCATGCCAATGAATTATCTGGTATAGGGATAACACTTCAGTATTAGTACCAGTCTCAACTCTCTCTTATATGTTACATTGATCCAGTGAGGATTCAGTATTATCTTTCTTGATCCAGTGGGGAGTCAAGAGTCTCTATGTCCAGTCTCTGATTATCACACCGGTCCAACGAGTTGAGGGGTGAAAAATGATGTCCCTTGCAAGTATTCTCTAATGCTTAAGTCAAGTTAGATACTTAACATTGGAGCTCGAGTGTAAGTTTGAGAATGTAACATACTTTGGTGGGTCATAAATGAGAAGTATTTATAGAGGTGGGTGACAGTTGAGTCCTACGTGACATTGTGTCAATACGAATCTAGGAATTATCGGGAAAAGTTAACACTTACCTAGATATTCTTGAAACATTTTGTAGGTTAATTAATTATTGATATGCTCCTAATAGATTTACCAAACTCGTCAGATGTCGGTCTACGAACACTCCAGCCATTAGAAGAAGTTATCTATCAGAGTTCTCTGGTATCGTTGTATTCTTCATGCGGAGTGCGTTTGCATGTTTGGGTTGTGATCCAATATCTGGCATCGGGGCCGGTATGCAGACCAAAGCAAAATATATTATTGATAATATAATTATTAAATGTATTATTGATAATATTATGTATGTTATATATAAAAATATTTTCCTACATACATTAAAAATATGTTTTGATCGAGGGGTAAAACAAATTTTCTTGCATCTCTTTACCCATGTTAAAATCCTACCTCAAGTAGGTCACGTATGAGATATACTCAAGTTTTTATGTATGTATATTTTTGGGTGAGAGATATATTGAGCAACATTTTTCAAAGTGTACGTCTTTGTTATTCAGGGATACGATAGTGCTGTTTAGAATTTAGAAGGCAACGCGTATACCGTAGATGGAAAATGAGATGAGATGGGGAGAATTGAAGAGGTTATTAAGTTGAATTGTATCTAATTAAAGCCAAGACGTGGACGATATATCGTTCTCATGTAAAGCACATATTATCAATAAGGCAAAAAATAATATTATCTACACATTTTAGTTTAATGTTTTTTTTTGAAAAGAGAGATAAGAAAACAATTAAAAATAAAAATGTAATACATGATATAATTAAAAAAAATTAAGAAAATAAAAAACAAAATAGAGAATAAAAGTGGTGCCTAGGTTTAGGTGTAATTTAAGAGAATTTATGTGCTCCGGTGTTTTTTTAAGTGGTTTTGTGTTGCATAAATTTGTAATTGATAGGTTTAGGTATCATATAGTAATAATATATATTTTTCTCATAAAAAAAGAGGTTTTCGCCAAATTTAGCTTATGTTGATGATTGTCAGATTGTGTTTATGTAGGATATATAATCAGATAAATGCATGTCTGCAATTATTGAGTAGTTTCGTGTTGAAAGAGGATACCAAAGAGAATCATTTGTAATGTAAACGCAAACAGTAAATAGTAGTGTTGCTTGTGCTTGATAGCGATCAATGTTTGCGGGGGTGCGGTTAGTTTATGATTTAACGAATAATTATTTAACATCTGAGATTTTTTAAAGATTATAATTTATATTTTAATATTTTAATAGTTTGTACCAGTTTATTTTAATAAGGTGTAAATAATTAATTTTTTATATTTTTTTGTTTTAATAAGTTATGTAAAAAAATATTTTTGCACCAATTATCAAAACAACTGAAATGAAATATTAAATTTTTCAATTATTTTCGTTTGTTTAAATAACCTGTAAAAAAGTTACTTTACTTATTGAAACAGCCAATGTAGAACCATCTAAAAATATAAATTGCACCATCCACCTTACAATATCCAACACTTTATAAGTGATATGAAATATACAGATATTTCTTATGGGTATTGGATAAATAGGAATTTGGTTAAGGGGTTTTTACTGTTGTGTATATGTTGACAATGTTTTAATCTATAGGGTATAACTTCGTAATTAAAATAAAAAACCATATTATTTTAAAAAATAATATTTAAGAATCATATACAATGAAATAAACTTATATATAAAATTACTTAATTAGCCTATATATTTATAAATAAGGTAGTTTTTCCTCAAACAACTACTAGCACGGGTGGATGATCAACAATAACAACTAGAGCTATGGTTGATTGTCCCTCTGGATTGAGGGGGCCCTGTGACACTCCTCTCTCTCTCTCTCTCTTTTATTTTAGGCAACGAATAAGGAGGATTTTAATTCCATCTTAATCTTGGACAGATTCTGTTACATCCACGTTATCTTAGGCCTGGATCAAAGACCACTCATCCATTTCCCTTTTTACCTCTTATATAAGTACATCCTTGAGGCCACCTTTGTAATTCAAGTGGCACATTATTGAATGAAATACACCCTAATTTTCCTAGAGTAATTCTTTAGCGTTTTGTGCATTATATGTAGCCCTAATTGTGAACAATTGACAATGAAAAGTTAAACCTTCCAATAGACCACAACAACAATATCAACAAAAACATGAGAGAATTTCTAAGTCAGAGGACTCATTGACACAATTTATTCAAACTTCAACAACTAATCGAAAAATATTTAGGCTTTGATCGAGAACTTAAAATTGTTCAAGTTGCTCAATTGGCAAAAAGAAATGTTGAAGTACTAGGTTAATTAGACAAGTTTCAGGCAACACTCTAACTAATGCTAATTAAAGGACATTGCAATATTATGGTTACTGTCTAGGAATGGTAGAGTTATGTAATGTGTAGGAGAAAATAGAGTAAGGAAGAGAGAATGGTGCAAGGAGAAAATGAGTCGAAAAAGTTAAGGACAATGAGGTACGAGTAGGTAAAGTCATTGTAGTGTACACAACGGCAGAGAAAAAGAGAAAAAGAAAGAGAAGGTTGTAAAAGAATAGTTTGTAAAGAAGCTTCTTATCCCCTTCTAATGAGAAAAGTTTAAATTCAACACTATACTAGAAAATAATTGTCTTTGTCGCCAACAGAATCGGTGATGGATTTTCCTTATCTTTGTCTCTAAACTAATTGGTAAAGGAAAATCTCTGGCTATCATATCCATGGCTAAAATGTAAAGCTGAACTCTTGAATTTTCATTTGGCAATGACATAATATCTATCACTATTTAAAATTCAAATTTTAGAATTTTCAAAAAAGACGTGTACCTCGTCACCAAATTTTGTTGTCACCTTGACATTCATTAACAACGTGGAGTGTCTGTCACTAAAAGTTACCTAGACAACTCTGTGGCTAAATCTGTTGCTAACCCCTGCCACGTCATTTATTTTTAACTCTTAGTTAGTGACGTGTCGTAACGTGTGTTTCAATATGAAAGTAATCCTAAAGAAATTATATAGGTTAAATGTTTGAAAATGTGGAGTCGCCATCTAAATTTTGTTTTATTTTTAAAAGGATAAAATATTGGGAAAACATTTTAGAGTTCTGAGTTCAAAAGTTGGTTACAAATAAGGAAGATTGAACGAGAATGGGAAGAAGTGGTTTGGGTTGGAGGTTTCAGTTTGAGATTTGATGGTGGAGGAAGATGTTTGGTGTTTGGTGGTGGATGAAGGATGATGGTTTGGAGATGGCAGTGTAGAGGTTTCGATTTGGTGTTTTGGTTTGTAGAAAATGGTGATTGTTTGGTTATTATGGAGGTTGTGTGGTTGGGGGAAGTTGATGAGGGTGGTGCTGCTGAATATGGTGAAAGTGATGGTTGTTGTTGGCAACAACAAAACAAAAAGAAAAGAGAAAGAAAAATAAAAATAAAACAAAAATGAACTATATAGAAGATTTCACCTTTTTAGAATTTTAGTGATTTTTTTCTTCTTTTCTTTTCCTCTCTTAATCAATATCGTATATATAGGGGAATCTCAAACCCTAATTGAAACCCTAACAGAAATTGACCCGGTCCACCTTTAACCTATTCTTCCATAAAAATAGCAAAAGATAACAAGATAAATAAAATAAAATAAAATAAGAATGAGAATAAGAATAAATGCAAAAAGAAGCTGAGAGAAAGAAAGAAAAAAATTAAAGAAAATAAAAATATAAAATAACAAACAAAAGAAAAAAGGATAAAATAAAATAATTTGAAATTATGGGGGGAAAAGACTACAGAAGATAAGATCTTGGTGACTAGACAAAATTGAGTGTCAACATGATGAATTGTGTTCATTGTTAATGTTAGTTTAGTCATTTTTGGCTAATTTTTTTTTGTTAATTTTTTAAAAAAATTACCTACCTGTTTATTGATTAATCATTTAACTCACATTACGTTCTACCAAATTGTAGTTTATTTGTGTTGTCATTTTACATGTTCGATAGAATTAATAAATATGACAAATGAAACGTACAAATAAATTATTCGATATATAAAATTAATCAATATATATAAAATAAAAGTATAATAAACCATACAACAAAATTATTCAAATAATGTTAAAAAATGTGACATAATGTAAAAGAAGTAAAAAAATATCAATAGTCATCTGCTGCTCCAACTAAGGTTGTGGCTATGGTTGGTTATTGTGGTTACTAAGTTGTTGTTGGTGTGTAGAAGTCTAGTGGCAGAGGCTATTAAAAGGGGATCCTAAGATGTCCAAGTAGTGGTAAGAGGATGTCATCATAATTCACATAACTAGTCTTAAAACTTCGGATCTCTTTATTTTTGGTAAAATTCGTCCTTAGGTTATGGATGATGTTGTCTCGAGTGGCTAACTCCTTGTTCAGATTCAACTACAAAACCTATGGCTTCTTCCTCCTATTCTTACCCTCACTCTCTGAGTTAAACATAAACACATTCTTTTCCCCTTTGCTCCCTTTCAAGTGTCTGATTTTCCTCTTCTCCCATCTCTCAACATCACCTTTATCTCACCAAGGCTAAGGAGAAGACTCCACTTCATTCACCCAATTTTCCATGCAAGGGTTCGAGGGGAAGATCTAGGTTTATTGAAGTGTCCAAGGGAGGGTAACAACAAGAGTCCAAGGTAACCTTTCTCTTTCTTTGAGTTTCTTAGGTTTTGTAATGATGTGGTAGATTGGTGTTGTTGGTAGTTAGAATTGAGAAAATGATGTATATTAATGTTAGTAAGAATTGTAATTCATAAATTGTTAATGTATCATTGTGAATTACAGTGTTGTTAGGAAAAATTAGGGTATGTATGTATCATTATGAAATTTGGTGTTGTTAGAGGATTTAGGATGATGTATGCTTATGATGAGGAATTGGAAATTATGAATAGTTTAGTTGCAATTTTGGCAATTTGAACACATTTATATGTGGAATTTTTGAATTAGGAAGCTTGGTAATTGAATTGAGTGGAATTGGATGAGATGTTGGAACGCATTTATGCATATATTGAAATTGTAAATGGTATAAATGGATTGATGTGTTAAGCATATAGCTAGTGTTGTATTGAATGGATATTGAAAGTTAAGAAGATTTGCATATGTGTTACATTGTGTTTCTTGGTAAATTCTACATTTTTTGCTAATAAGTGCTTGTTTTTACATGATGTAATCCATTACCATGGTCATGGTAATCGATTAATAAATCTTTGTTTATCAATGAAAATACATGTTCCATCAATAATCGATTACTCAAACCAGGATAACTTATTATCCAATAATCAATTATCCAAGTATGAAAATCAATTACCAAATTTTTAATTTCTTGATAATCAATTATGCCCTTTTTAGTAATCGATTACCCTGTTATAGA
Source organism: Clitoria ternatea (assembly GCA_037962975.1). Taxonomy (NCBI): domain Eukaryota; kingdom Viridiplantae; phylum Streptophyta; class Magnoliopsida; order Fabales; family Fabaceae; genus Clitoria; species Clitoria ternatea. The sequence continues at coordinate 152,909,851 of CM075673.1, forward strand.
TGACATGAAAACCCTTTCTTAACCCCAGTTTTGGTTATATATGTGAGTTCCTCAAATTTATCTTTCTGGTGTTGCACAGTTATGATTAGTACATCAGTTAGAACTCTAAAAACACTTAATAGATGAACCATCTTGACATCACAAGTAAATTGGTAATGGTCTTCTTCACAAGGATATTAGTAATACCTTATGATCTGGGGGTGTTTTCCAATGTCCATAGTGTGGGGATGCTTCCACAGACTAAGTGAGCTCAGTAAATCAGGTGCTTTGGCCAGCACATAAAAGACTCAACAGATTTCTATCACGATTTTCAAGTTATTTAAGTTTCAGTATGAATGATACTTGTTCGCTTGTAAATATTATGAGATGTATGATGAATTTCTAAGTTTTAGGAAAAGAAAAGAAAATGTTTTCTACTTAGTGACTGAAAATACCTTGTGAACTATTTTATTAACCTAGGTTTATTAAGATATATGAAATGTACATCTCACAGTTACAATGTTTTCAAGTGAACGGTCCGAGTGGTTGGCAACCTTCAAGAGCTTCAGGAATTATTTTTTGTTGTTCATTTTGTTCCAAGGTAGAAACGCAATGGCTTCTTTTATTTTGTAATTTTTGGAACATAAAATTTCATGTATATTATTACCCTTATAGTTTTAAGTTTTTTGTTATGTAAGTGACGAGTCCTTTAGAATGCATCATCTAGGACTTAGTTTGCTAGGATTTTAGGCCATTTTGCATTGTACTCCTCTTATATTCCATGGCATTTTCTTTGCTCCCATTTTTTTTTATTTGGGTATTCCTATTTTTTAGGTTTATTGAAAAGTAAATAGAATACTTTAGAAGCATCATGAGCATTAAAGAAACCATGGAAAAGGTTGAAGCCTAGAGCACTGCTTAAAGAAAGAGAAAAGCATAAAAAAAGCCTCAAACTGCCATGGCAGTGATGGCTACCACTTCCTAGCAATAGAGCTTGTTGCCAGGGAAGAGAAAAACAGAGCATGACAAGAGAGAACCACAGCCAGGCTATGGTGGCTACCACGATCGTGATTCGAGGCTATGTAACAAATTAAAGGTGTAACCCTAATCCTTGTTTAAAGGTCTTTTGGACACTTTTCTCTGGACCTTTTGGCTGCATTTTTGGAGTCTTGGTTTTGGATATTGACAGAGAGATAAAGAGCATTGGCTAGAATTGAGAAATGCAAACAGGAACTTGTGGACATGTGAAGATTGGACAAAAGTTCATCATTATTGATTTTTCTTTTTGTGTATGTACTTAATGTTTTCTTTCTTCTTGAATATGTCTCTCGGGTTTTCTTATTGTATGGGGAACTAAATCCTAATTTTTAGGATTAAGGGGACTTGATGACAACGTTTGATGTAATTGATTTATAATTTATTGAATGTTCTTGTATTTTCTACTCAATTCATTTTGTTCTTAATGTACCTTCTGATAAACTTATATGTTCTTAGATAATTAGGATAAACTAAAAAGTTAACCTTTTGTCAAAAAGATTTTGAATTGAACCTAAGGTTAAGGTTAGAAAAGTAATCACAACCTTTTGAGAAACTAAATTAGGACTTTCATAAATTGTTAAAAGGCTTAATCTTATAATTGAACGTGGTTCTTCTTAGGTTAGGTACATTAATGGAATTTCGAGATGAAAACATTAATTAACAATATGAAAGTTTGCCTTAGAAAACTTAATTTGATTTACATTAATAAAAAAGGATTTTAATTTGTTATACTATTCATTAAAATTTACCTAAATCTCTAGATATTTCTCTTTCTTGAATTCTCTAAAATTAACTCCTTACATTCTTTTAACATTTCATAATTTCAAATTTTAATTCTGAACTTTGAAATTAGTTATTTGGATAATCATGTCACAACATACCAGTACTTAGAACACAGTCCGTATGGCTTCAATCTTTTTATTACGCAATAAAACTCATATAGTTGTGGGTGCTATCAGCAAGTGTGTGTGTACGTGTAGTCTTATAAAATCAGTACTTGAAAGGTAAACACTTAGATTACATGTTTTATGAGATGACTCTAGGGTGTTATAGAAAACAAGCAAAATATATGTTGTAATGGCAAAACAACACAGTGGGCATGAAAATATTGGTTGCTTAGAGAAAGATATCAAAAACCATGTGGATAAAGGACGTCAATTGGCTTTATAGAAGTAGAGGATGCAAATCTAATTCTTGAGACTTTTACGCTTTTGAAGGAAGAAAATCCAAGATTTTTTTGTAATTGATTTGGATGAACAAGATCATACGAAAAATATATTTTGGGTGGATGCAATTGGTATTATCAAGAGTTTAGAGATGTAATTTCATTTGATGCGACTTATATTACAAATAAATATGTCGTTTGCTTATTTCATTTGTGTGAACAATCACTTTTAATCAAGGTTGTTGGGTTATGCATTATTAGCATATGAGACCTCAATGACTTTCACATGCTTGATGAAAACATGGCTTAAAGCTACAGTAGCAAGCCTCCATTAGCTATAATTACTTATTAGGATAAGGCAATGAAAATAGCTATTAAAGAAGTATTTTCAAATGCTCGATATCATTTTTGTCTTTGGCATGTATTAAAGGTACTAGAGAAGCTTGGTCATGTTGTAAGAAAACATGAAGGTTCCATGACAATGCATGCATTTATAAGTCTTAGTCAAAGCAACAATTTGAAGATAAATGGCAATGGTAGAGAAATTTCACCTATTGAAGAATGAATGGATTCAATCTTTACATGTAGAACATGAGTATTGGCTTTCGGTTTACATGAAGAATAAATTTTTTTGTGGCATGTCAACAACTCAAAGATTAAAGAGCATATCATCTCTTTTTTGACAAATATGTAAACAAGAAAACAACATTGAAGGAATTTGTTGGAAGATATAAAGTTGCTCTGAAAGATAAAGAGTAGGCAGAAATGCAAGTTGTAACATCCCGGATATTTATATTTGGAAAAATAAATAAATGAGCATTTGGGCTTAATTTAATATTAATTAAGGAATATGAAGTGTATAAAGTGATTTAAAAGTGAAATTTAAAGGAAATGGTGAAAGATGTCAGACGCGTAGTGTAGAGGTGGTGTGTAGCATCAGGGTGAAATTTTAAACCTGACGTGTAGCGCCATTGTGACGCGTAACGCCATTATGACACGTAGCATCAACGCCACGAATCAGAATTAAAAGCTGGAAAACAGAAATAGAACGCATGCATGGTTGGACCCCTTTTCTTCCTCCTTTTTCTCTCTTAAGCTCTAGGAGCTCGATTCAAGTGGATTCTTAGTGGATTTTTGGAATCAATTGCATCTTGGACTTTGGGGAAGCAAGATACATGCATAGGAACCCCAATTTCGTATTTCTTTTCTATCCTTCCTTACTTTCTCTCCCTAACCGTGGGTTACATGTTAATGGGAGGCTTTGATTTGGCATTTTGGACTTTGTGGAGTTTGAGTATCATCCCTAGGATGATAAGGGGGAGCCAAGGCAGGCTCGGTGAACCAAGTCGAGTTCATAGGGTGTCAAGTAGAACCCTTAGCTGAAGGTCAATCCTTTTAGTATCTAGATACTAGGGCGTCATGTTATCTATTTGAGAGTCAATTGTGTTTTACACTCCTTTGGCTTATATGTATGTTTATGATGATGCCTGTATTATGTGATGATTGAGTTATTGAGGCATGTGCGACTTGTGATGTTGTTTGATATGTTGAATTCATGAGATAAAATGAAATAATTGATTAAGTGAATGAATGTTAGCTATAATAAAAAAGGAAGTCGGGTGTTAAAATGGTAAGCTAAGGTATGGCATGAAAGATGGATATTAATGAATGATGTTGTGGCTAGGAAGGTAGCTAGAATATTCTTTTCTAGTGTGTGATTATTCTTTTTTATATATTAATTCTTAATTCCAGACACTCACCCCATTTTATTGTGGTTTTAGTGACTATTGGTAGGTTATGGATACACATCGTAGGGGCAAGCGCTAAATGAGGTCAGGGCGAAGCGGAAAGCATCAATCTATGATTATCTATATATGTGTATGTTTATTAATTATAGGGAAGTAGAATTATGTTAATTGTGATGTTATGTTGTAAATTAAATTAGTATTTACCTGTGTGGAGGTACCAAGTGGCATGGAGCTGCTTAGATGGTGATTGGATTATATGTGTGTGAATGGAGTGATGTGTGATGATTAATTGTGTGATTGCATGAGATTGGCGGGTATTGGTTTGTGATGTGTGATGATGTGGAATGGTAGTGTATTATACATGTGTAGATATATGGCACGGAGCCATTGCATGAATACATGATATGGGTAGGTACTGAGGTTGGTGCATGATGTATTTGATGAGTGTAATTGTGTATTGGATGAATGATATGATGATGATTTAGTTAAGTTTCGCATAATGGTAAAATGGTGGAAATTTAGGAACCGGAGAGGTAATTTTGAGATCCGATGGGTTTCAGGGACCCCGGAAGGGATCAACTGGTTCCCTATGACATTTAAAAAATGTACATATAGGCCCGGGGCAATTTGGAGTCCATGTAGGTAGTTTGGCGCATAGTTTTGCATATAAGTTAATTTAAATGCATTTTGCACATAACTTATGCGTATGATGGAATTCTGGCAAACGAACGGCGCCAATAGTTTTGGAATAAGGAAAACATGTGGCCCGTAAAGTTTCATGGTAATTAGGCCTAAAACGGGTCAATTGGGTAGGTTGGAAGTTAGCTGAATAGCCTAAAATGCATAACAGCATCAGGTGCTATTACTGATAGGCTGACAATAGGTGCCAGCCTGACGCGTAGCGTCAGGGCTGTAATGTGAGCCCCACGCGTAGCGTGAGCCTGACGTGTAGCGTCAGGACCCTGTTTTCCAAAAGTTGGTGTTTTGCAATTTAAGTGGTTTTTGGGTTTTAAAAGTGTTATATGTGTTGTATGTTTGGGGGTTTTGACATTAAATAAGTATCTTGATAAATATGAAACTATTACGTAATTATTTTGTGAAAAATTTATTGTGAGTTTTAGTTAAACGTTTAAAAATAAGTGTAAATTAGTGAAGGACGTCACATAAGCTTATTACATGGAGTAAACAACTTGTTCTCAAGACTCTCACCTTTTAAGAAACAAATGTACACATGAAGTCTTTAAGAAATTTCAAGTTGAAGTTTTAGGATTATCTGGATGTCATCTTACTAAAAAGAATGAAGATGGTCAGGTTACCATTTTTAAAATCTTTGACTTTTAAAAGAATAAAGACTTTGTTGTAGAATGGGATGCATTGAAAGAGGAAATTTTCTGTATATGTCACCTATATGAGTATAATGAATATCTTTGTATACACTCACTAATGGCCCTTCAAGTTGTTGGTGTTTTTGTTGTACCATCTCACTATATACTAAGAAGATGGACTAAGGATATTAGAAGCAAGCATTGCAAACAAAAAATGAATATAGATGATTCTTTTAAAATGGAGAGATATGATTGTTTATATTAAAAGGATGTTGAATTATTTAAGGAAGGATCATTAACTAATGAGAGTTATAATTTTGTATCTCATGCCCTTGAAGAGACTTTGAAACAATACGCAAGTAGTAATCAATCTTTAGAGATTAACAAAGAAAATTTCATAAAAAAATTTTACATGAGAAACCAGTGTTTGATCCTCAAGTGTCTAAAATAAAAAGGGCCCCAAAAAGAATCAAAAGTGTGATTGAGAAAGGGCGTAAAAGAAAATCTTATGGTAAAGTGAAAAAGGATAGAAATTTTTTTTACTTCATTTTTACTTATGCTTAAATGTATGAGTAATAAAGACTTGTTTGAAAGTATATGTAGAGGATGATGTTAGGTTCATATTTTTATACTTATGGTTCTCAATTAAATGTATGTATCGTGCTCTTTACTTTGTTTAATAAAATAAAGTTTCAACTTAAGAAATTGGTTAAAAAGAATTAAGTATGTTCTACTTGAATCAACCACTTTTTGGTATATAAACTTTTGTTTAGGTAAATTTAACTTGCTTTAAATTTTATTGTATGTTCAAATTTTTAATATAAACTTATGGATAACAATATATATTACATACATATGTATATATATATATATAAGAGACTACAATTTGATAAAATTCCCCTTCAAAATCATGTTGATTTAACTATCAATGTGTTGTTAAAAATATATAATGGAGGGATTCAAACCTACAATTATTCTAACTCATTCTCTTTTTAACTCCTTTTGTAACCACTAGTCTAACCTTACAACTCTTCTAATTATAGTTTTTATATATCCAATTCATAATAAAATGTTAATTTTTTCTTTCTTTTACAATGTATATGTTTTAAATTATTTATATATTAATATTTATTTTATATGTTTATTTATTAAACTTAACATTAGTCAGTAACTTTATTTATCTTACTTTTATTAAGTGTTTCTTTGATTTGTTGTTTCCATGAAAATATATATATATATATATATATATATATATATATTAGAAAAAATTAAAAATTGAAATAGAATAAAATGATGGGGAGATGGGGTCTTGGAGTCTTGGAGATCCAAATCACCAAGCTCTCGCGCTAGGGGACAAAATGTGGTGTCACCTGCAAAGGGACTGATGCCCAAGTTAGCTAAGAATTCTCGAGAACTTGAACGTAAGTTATGCATAGTGTGTGTAAAAACGTACCTTTGTTGTGAATTACTTTGTACTTATATGCATGTAGACAAGTAACATATGGGTCTTCTCAGGTTAGGTAGCATTTATCAGAATGTGTCTGTGCAACTCTGCAGAAAAGCTGCCACATGACATGGGCGCCTCCGCACATCTTTTCCAACAGTGCACCTTGTACTGTTTGTTGAGTTGGCAAATCACTTTCCAGTGTGTCATGTGATGACCTGGACTATCCGGTATGTAGAGAGTGATTCGTTCTGTTTATTGAATCTGAGGTATCAATCACGATGTCGTTTGAATCCTAAAAAACAGGTGAAATTATCCTCTAACCCTTGGGCCGGTATCTAGACCGAATCATATATATATACATCTTAGAAAAAATTAAAATTGAAATACAATAAAATTAAAAAAATATTTTTATTCATAAATTTTTCTCTTTTTATATTATATTTAATTAAATAAAAAATTTATTTAAAATATTGATGTCATAAAAATATTTTAACTATTTTTCTTATAATACATAGCACATAACATAATATATTACATAATATTTTTATTCACAGATATATTATACAAAGTATGAGTATATTAACTAGTTAGCAATATATATTCATACTAGAATAAGAAACATGTCATATTTAGTTTAATTGTCTGGTCTCTCCTGTCAAAATATACTACTATACACGAGAATTTATTTATACAATATAAATATTTTACCCTTTTAAACTAATTCATTCATTTTAAACTATTTTAAAACTAATTATATTCATTAAGATTATTGCTTAATTAATTATATATGTGTGTAACACACAAAACCTATATCATTACCCTGAAATCATATTTCTAGTTGTGGGGAAAATTGAGTGAAAGAAAAGCAATCACCCAATTATATGCATAGTGATGTATAGTGGAATCCACAATACCATTTTAATACTCTAGTGATGGTATTAGTCATTTGCTTTTAAAAGTCGAATTGGCTTCTGTTTTTGTTGGGAACAATGTGCTTAAATTTGTACAAATTCCCACGACATGTATGCATAAAGTTATTAATTGACACTTTTATGGAATAGATTAAAACTAAATTCAAACAAAGCATCTATTTTAAGTTTTCTCAATATAAGACGAGTTTAAATTATTAAAAATGATAAGTATTTATAAAAAATATTTTTATTTTTATTTTTATTTTTATTTTTATGGTATAATAATTATTATTATTTGGTTAAATTTGTGATTTAATTATTATTATATCTTAATAAATTTATCATTTTTAATAATTTGAACTCAATCTTTAAAATAAAATGGATGAAGATTAACTTAATTGATTTTATTAAGATATACGAGTTGTTGGTGATGGTTTTAAATTCCTACCAAAAACCTCTGTCCCCACCAGAGTCCGAAGGGGGGCGTGGGACCTTCTAGTCCCTTCATTTTAACAAATAATAACTTTTTATTAGTTATGACGTAGTGAATTTGAGTCGATGTATTTCGTTTAGCCCTTATATAAATATAACTTATAAACGTATATTATAACTTAAGTGACACATTTTTACAGAAAAATAATAACACCTAATTTTTTAAAATAATTCTTTAGCGTTTTGGTATTACGCTGGATATTCAACAACCTCTAAAACTGATTTTTTTTTTCTAAAAAGAAAAACAAAACTTCTTTCAACCTAAACCGATGGAGCCTTTTCTAAGACACGTACAGGGTTAAAACTTACAAATGTCCTTTTTCATGGCCTAAAAGGACCCTGATTTTCCGGAATTTGATTGTCTTCAAGTAAGCAAAAAAAGTGTATTAGCACCACCACCCAACCCACAAACATCAGTAACATTGAGCAGCATCGTTTTTCCACGTCCCATTATCGAGATCATTCGGTGAAAAACCATGACATTCAAGAAATCCATTAGCTTCTGCCATATTCCATGTGCCCCTTTATATATTTATTGTCACCAAAAATTGCTAACAAAATATTATAAGTTTCTCTATCGACTTATAGTTAGTATAGGATTTAACTCACATAAAATAAAATGTTTAAATATAGATAATTATGATATATTATACTAATAAGTAGAGTTGACCATATTATCGTCATATAAAAAGTTTGTATTATTATTACTATTATATACTTAAAATATTTATTTTAACTTTTTTATGTTTGTTGTTAGTTAAAAATTGTGTTAATAAATAATAATTTTTTTTATAGTTTTGTGAATAGATAATATAAAAAATATGATCTAATAGGAAATTTATAAAAACAAAATTAATTTGTTTACTTGAAAATATTTTCCTAGAGTGCTATAATTATACTTCCTTGTACTTTTCGTCATGGCTATAAGAGTATCATGATCTATTCTATAAACAAAGATACATATTATAGGTCGTAACATTATTATTTATATCTCATAATTTTCTATAATATTATTGTTTGGGTATAATTTTGTTTGAGAATAATCATATGTTTGCTAATGTGACTAGAACAAAAGTATGAATCATAATAACTAAATTGGGTAAACATAATAGTTCAACACCTCAATCTTTAATTAAGTTGTTGAAAATTCGATTCTTCACTTTTATAAATGTATAAAAGATGATGTGGTTAGTCTCCTATCGTTTCATGTGCTAACCAGTGAGATATAAAATTAATTTCATAGCATAACAGTGTGGGGATACTTGGATCAAAAAGTAAATATAAAATTTTTTTGGTCCAAAGGAGGGGGATTGCAAAGGTTTGAATCTGCTGTTCAAGATGACCACGCCAAATAATTTTTAGGGAGTGTTTGGTTTGCAGTTGGGAAAACGAAGTTGAGTTGAAGTGAAAAATTTAAAGATTGATATTAATTCTTCACGTCGTTTGAGACAATCAAAATTTCATGGACCCGTAGGATCAAAAACCTCCCACCAAACTTCATCTTAATCACTTTAGCTACTTGACAGGTTTCATGTGATTTTCAATCTATCTATTTTTGCCCATTTAGGAGAATGGGACAATAAATTGAATTTTTTTGGTCTTTGTCCAACAATGATTTGAATTGTATAGAATGCCCACAACGTATTGGGCTACAGAATGTGATGATTGGGGCGAGTTCACCCTATCCACTGACCCGTGCAAATCCTATTTTATGAAAGCCCGTGCATCTCTGCAAAAACAAAAAGCCCATGCAAATTGTTGAAGTTGTTAAAATGGTTGGGCTTGGGTTTACACGGCACGTCGGAGTCTAACTTCCAACTGAGTGTTGCTGTTTTCACCACTGGATCTATTTTTTGAAAAGAAAAACAGAATTTATAAGGTTTCTATGTTTTGAAATCTGAAACTATTGAGTTTTACAAATTACAAATATTGTTAATTTTTTAATGGAATTTAACTTCTGGAAGTGAAACAAAAATAAAGAATCATATGAAGTAAAAAAAACTAGAGATGCAGAAAAGCAATCATCCTCCCTGCTGTGAAGGACTGAAGGTAAATAATTCCTGAATCTTATAAAACACAAATCATTCACTTTTTTTAAGTCAAAATTGTATTGATAGGAGTAAAAAATTACTTCAAACCATAAAAAGGAAAATAAAAATAGGTAACGTATCATATACAAGTAATTGGATAAAGCAGAGAGGATAGATAAAAAAATTTAAAGAAAAAATGTGATAGATGATAAATAAATAACTTTTGTCATATAACATTTGATATAATTGCGATATAATACATTTTTTGCATTTTGTATGAGAAATTATATTTTTACCACACGTATGATATTGTATGAACAAAGAGAGAAAAAGAAGAAAATAAATTGCGAGATAGGATAAATAATGCAATAGAAATAGAAAAATTATAGGATGGCTAACATGGTTTGGAGGGTTCCTCCAACTACAATAATTCCATTATTTTGTAATGTAGTTTTTTCTTTTCTTTCGTTTACCAAAAGAATAAGAGAAAATAATATTGTATATTCTTGTATAAATATGATATTTCTCGGGGTTAAAGTGTATTTTTTCTCCTCATAAAATTTGTAAATTTTAATTTTTATCATTATAAAATTTTTTGTTGCAATTTTTGTCCCTATTAAATTATAATATTTCAAAAACAATCCTTATTGTTATAAGGTCACTACAAATAATTGAATTGTTTAACAAATTTTCATATAATTTTGTGATATATCTTTTAATTATCTTAAGAATGAATATAAAATGTTTTTAAGGCGAAAACATAAGACCATGGTGCAGGGAATATGGGGAATCGTAGTGTACATAGGTGAAAATTGAGAATGAGGTATAGGGAAAAACGTTAATGGAGGATGTCGAAAAGGGATTGGATGTTATGGTGGAGTCGATGGTAGAAATGGTAGGGTTGGAAATAAGTGGAGGATGTCGGCTAAAGGAAGGCCTAGTTTGAGGATGTAGTTGAGAAAATAAAGGTAGAGGAAATTACAATAGATGAAGGATTGAGTGGGGGCGAGGCAGGACGAGATGAAACCTAGGTAGAGGAGGTGTGGAGGAATGGTTAGGAGTGTAAGGATAAGGTTAACATCTCATCACGTAAAATGGAAGCACATTAGTTAGGGTTTCATGACAAGAGTTAATAGTTTTTTAAAGTGTAATATGTAAGAATCTTGAATCTGACATTGGTTATCAAACTGCGTTTACAAAATACCCAGTTTAATAGTGATGGTGTAGAGGAGCCCGTTCACATCCTTGGATGTGGTTGGTTTGGGAGGCATGGGAGATGAGATGAAAGCACCAAAAATTGATTGGATCCTTTCAAATACGATCGATCAAGTTATCATGAAACGAAAGCAATAAAAAAAACTAAGCGAAGAATAAAAAAGAAATTAAGATTTCATTTAGTCATATTGTGCAACAAGGTTTTGAAAACCTAAATAGGAGAAGATGCCTTAAAGGCAAATAAAAATAATAAAAATAAAATAAAATAACTTACATCACACATAATCTTTCATCAAAGTTAAGGCATTAATTTCACATTTAGGCCCAAGCTCTAACATTTTTTGTCCAGCAATGATCTTTTTTTTTTGTCCATGTCCAACAATGATTTGAATTGTATAAAATATTCATAAAGGTAGTGCTTCAAAGAAGAAGCTTATTGCTAACTTGGCCTAGTCAATTGTCTCTGTCTCTTTGGGCTGTTGGGCCTAATGTACCTTTGGCCTTCTTCGGCAATGAAATGTTATCTTCCAAAAAAAAAGAGGAAGGGAACACAACAGAACAAAACGTAATAGAACAAAAAAGATAATATTGTTCTACGTAATGTGTTTGGTAACTATAAAATAAATGGAATAGGATGTTTTATTTTTTATTTGACACATATTAATAAGAAATAAAAAACATAACTATTAATTACTCATATACTCTTATCTTTTTTTCTTGCTTTATTTTAATTTTTAACGCTTATACCATTATCTTGTTCAATGTTTAGTTAACTATTTTTTTAAAATAAAAAATAGCTAATAATAATATATATATATAACTAGTTATTATCATTATTAAAGTAAATTTATTTAAAATTATACAACTTAGATAATTAATATATATATTTTAATATTATATTGATATTATTATTAATACAGGTTATAGGACTAAACATAAACTTGTGAGTTACGTGCAGTGTAGATTAGATAGATGATAGTGGCACCTTATCGCCTAAACTGTTTAGCCTCCAATGGAGCTCCTCTCATTCCAATCCTTTCTCTTCCTCTTCCTTCTCTTCCTCTATCTCTACAAATTCCATTTCAAAAATCCCCTCAACAACAAAAAAGGCTTCAAACGCTACCCATTCCTAGGAGTCTTACCAGATTTCCTGAAAAACCGTCACCGCTTCCTCGAATGGAGCACCCAAGTCCTCCGCGACACCCCCACCGGCACCGCCGTCTTCTCCCGCCCCTTCAATGTCCGAGGAGTCATCACCGCAAACCCTGACAACGTGGAACACATGCTCAAGACCAAATTCCAGAACTACCCCAAAGGCCAACGCTTCATCAACCTCCTCCAAGACTTCTTAGGCAGAGGAATCTTCAACTCCGATGGCGAACTGTGGAAAGTTCAGCGAAAAACCGCCAGCCACGAATTCAATACCAAATCCCTCCGAAACTTCGTCATGGATAACGTCACCGTGGAGATTCAAACCAGACTCATTCCAATTCTCTCCGATGCCTCCGACACAAACAGAGTCCTCGATTTACAGGACCTGTTGGAACGATTTGCGTTTGACAACGTTTGCAAACTCGCTTTCAACTTCGACCCCGCTTGCTTGGGTGATGATAGCACTGCTGGCGCTGATTTCATGCGCGCTTTCGAGAACGCCGCTATGCTGAGTTCTGGGAGGTTCTTGAGTGTGTCACAATCTGCGTGGAAACTCAAGAGGCTGTTCAACATAGGAACCGAAAGGAAACTCAGAGAATCAATCTCCGCAGTTCATAAATTCGCCGATTCAATCATACGGTCCAGATTGAATTCTATTTCCTCCTCGCGAGACGAGGATTTGTTGTCGCGGTTTATCCACACGGAAGATGCTTCCCCTGAATTTCTCCGCGATATCGTGATAAGTTTCATTCTCGCGGGACGCGACACAACGTCATCGGCGTTGAGTTGGTTCTTTTGGATTTTATCGTCTAGACCGGAAGTGAGAAGAAAGATTCACGAGGAGATTGAAACGGTAAAGTTATCGAAGCGCGTTGAGGTGTTTGGGTATGAAGAGATGAAGGAATTGCATTACGTACAGGGCGCGATTTCGGAGACGATGAGGTTGTACCCGCCGGTGCCGGTTGACACGAAGCAGTGTGCGGACGACGACGTGTTGCCGGATGGGACAAAAATCGGGAAAGGTTGGTTCATGACTTACCACACGTACGCTATGGGGAGAATGGAGAGCGTGTGGGGAGAAGACTGTGGGGAGTTTAAGCCGGAAAGGTGGTTAGAGAATGGCGTGTATCGAGCGGAGACTCCGTTTCGGTATCCTGTGTTTCATGCGGGTCCTAGGATGTGTCTGGGAAAAGAAATGGCTTATATTCAGATGAAGTCTATTGTTGTTTCTGTTATGGAGAGGTTTGAGATTGAGGCACTCGATAAGGACAAGTGTCTTCAACCTCTTTTGTCATTGACTTTGAGGATCAAAGGAGGCTTGCCCGTGAGGGTAAGGGTAAGGGTACGCTTTAGTTAGAGACCCTCCACTTGTTATTTTCTTCGTTTTTTCAATATGTATTTTAAGATTAAATCACAATAATTAATATTTTTAGATTATAATATTTTTACATATTTTTTTTTATTTTATTCTTATTTTAAATTAAATTTTTATTAATACTATTAATGTTTAGTCATTCCTAAATGAAAGATGAGAGTATAACAGTAAAAAATAATAAATGAGTTCTTAAATATTAAAAAGACAAATGAAAAAGAATAAATTCTTTTTAAAATTGAGACAGATAAAAAAAAGAATTGAGGGAGTAATTTTGTATAATTTCTTCTATTTTATGGAGTCGTTTATAATAATAAAAAAAGGTTGCATTGCTGTAAAATGTCGTGTAATCAGCTATATAAATAAAGCGATAATATAAGATATGTAAATATAAGGTGCGCACAAAAAGCTTTCACCGAGGAGTAAACACTAGTTCAGTATTTGAATATATATTAGTTATTAAGAGAATAAGAGTTATTTTTATAATTGAGGTAAAAAATACCAATATAAACAAATTTTATAGTGTTTTTTATAATATAAATAAATGATTTTAAAATTATCTTTTACATTGATTATTTTTATAACTTATATAAAAAACATTTTTATATTGGATATAAAAATATTTTTTATTCTGATTATTTTTATAAGCAATATAAAAAATTACATTGGTTATAAATATAATTGATTTTAAAAAAAGTACGCTGCTTATTTTTATAATCAATATAAAAAAATTTATATTAATTTTTACATCAATTAAAAAAAATAATTGATTTAAAAATATTTTGTATACAAACTATTTTTAACTGTCTAATCAATATAGCATCCACACCTCTACTCTAATGTTCCAAAACCCTACGGAGAGGAACATCCAAATTTGCATGCTAGTTCTTAAGATTACAAACGTTAGTTGTATAACCTTTTTACACACCAAAAAGGCACGGAAGCAGAATGATTTTACGAGATGTTATATATTTGTAGGCGGGTTCTATTTTAAAGTAAAAAAAAATATTAAATGTGTGGTTTAATTTGGTTATAGTAAAATAAATTATAAAAATTAAATAAACAAAATTATTATGACTTATATTGGTTTAACTCGAGGTTTTTAAATTTTCATTTTAAATGTTAAATATTTGAATATTAATGAAATAATAACAAATTAAAAGATATGAGAAATAAAATAAAAATATAGTTAATATTTTTATTAATAATTTATTGTTAATATTACCTTACTTTATAATTTTTATTAATTTCTTGCGTTATATAGAATTAATAAATAATTAATGGAGAGTATTGTGTGAATTAAATTAAATTAATTAGGTATTTTAATTGGTAATCAAATTAAATCAATTAATTAATTAAAAGTGATTAATTAAGAAAGTAATTTTAAATTAAATGGTGATGGTAGAATTTGAAAATATAAGAAAATGTGAAAAGAAGATAAAAAGAGGGTGAAAAGGCGAAATTAGCCTTGGTGTTAAAAAATTAAGTTTCCATTTTTTTCTTCTCAATATTTCTTCACATTAGAAACCAAAGAGAAAGAAAGGAACAACGTGATTTTGCCATGGCCGTGAGCTTGAGAGTCCAAATTAAAGGCTCAACTGTTATCGAAATTCAAATTTGTATTCTCTTAGAAAATGTTAAGTTGAGTCTAAGTGTTTAAAACATAGTAATCTTGGACTTAATGAATAATAATAAAAAAAAAAGTGAATATAACGTGAAGAATTGACCAGGGGTAAACAAATATTTTTAGTTTGTAATCGCTCATGAATAGTTTTATTTATTTGTTCAAATAGGATTTTATTTTTTTTCATTAAGTTGACGGGCGATGAGTACCACATGGTTTGCTCATTTTAAAGATGAGACTTGCCAAATAAAATTCTTTTTTATCTTCAAGAGGGTAGGAGTACGTCGTAACATTTTTTTAAAAGAAAAACAGAAAAATATTCATAGAATAGAAAAACATGTTCAATCATCTAATTTTTAAAAAAAAATTATTGAAAAAAAAAACTAGTTATTTCAAACAACATTTATTATTTAAAAACCTACCTAACATAGTATTTTGAATTTTCCTATTATTTTAGATTACGATTAGAATAGATATTTTTCTTCTATTAATTAATATAAAATTATTTTAGATATCATTATTATATTAATTAACAGTATTTTACTTATATATTAATTTACGACTAAAAATGTAAAAGAATTAACATTTTTAATGAACTTCAAGTAAATTAATTTCATTTATATTTGATAAAAAATAAATTTTACTTCTGACATTTTTTTAATATGTTTTTCTTATATTAGGTCCATTTTATATGACTCTATATAAAATTAGAGTTAGACTTATATTGTTTTGGGAAGTTTTAGTCCCTCGTTAATTAATTCTTTTATGAATGATTTCTAGTTTTTTAAAATAAAAAATTGGTATAGTATTTATCATAACATAGATGAAACAGTAATCCTGAAAAAATCATGAGTTAAACGTTTGAAAATATGGATTTTTAAAATGGTAAAATATTAGAAAAAAAAAACTTTTAGAGTTCCGAGTTTGATAGTTGGATACAAATATGGAATGTATTAACACCTTATTTGCCTGTTCCTAAGAGCGATACCTCAAATTAAATCATGTAATTTTAAGGATAATTTTTAAATTGACCCAACAAACAAATAACTGTGAAAAAATTATTTAAAGGGAAAGTGAGCCAGATAGGAATTGATCTTTTTCCTACTTATTCCTAGTTACACCGAGAAATCAGGGTTATGTAGTTGTTTGATGGGATTTGAAAGAAAATTAGAAGATTAAGAATATTTTGAATTTTTTAATTTCCAAAAGAGGACTTCATGTTAAAGAAAAGTACAAGATAGAGTAATCTATACATTTAATTTCCTTTATAATTTTATAGTATTTTTGTAGATGAAGTATATGATCCACACCGCTATAAAATTATTACATAATTTATTAAATGAAGATATTTTTGTTTTTAAACGTATTTTAAGAAAACAATGTCAAAGAAAAGTATGAGATAGAGTATTCTATACACTTATTTTCCTTCATCATACAACATCACTATAAAATTATTGCATACTTTATAAATGAAAATATTTTTTACAAATATATATTTAAAAAAACAATGCTAAAGAAAAGTACGAGATAGAATAATCTATACGCTTACTTTCCTTAATAATGTTATAATATTGGTATAGATGAAGTACACATACGACACAACTATGAGATTGTAGCGTAATTTTTTTATATAAAAAATTATTTTAAAAAAGAAACTAATGCCAAAGAAAAGTATGAGATAAAGTAATATATACACTTATTTTCCTTCTGAACTGGTCTGGATCAGGGTCTAGGATCCGGTGTGGGACCAGCCACAAGATTATAGGTGTTTTTAGGGTTTGCACACCGGAACAGTGTGTATCCGATGTATTAATCCGGTCTCTCAGTGGGAGAGGCCGGCCTTGTTGTCCTGGAGATCCTTCACACCAACGTTTCGCGTTGTAGGGGGCGAAAGGTGGTGCCACCTGCGAAGATTCTCCGACGCTCAAGTTAGAAGAGTGTAAGAACTCAGTGAATACTCAAGCGAAGTAACAGTAAAAATGTGAGATAGAACAACGATACCTTGCATGTGTATTGAAATGAGCTATTTATAGTTGTACGTGAGAAAATGAGTCGTTGGATACAGGTGGGTCTCCTAGCTCTGATAGCGTGTACATTATGTCAATCAGGGTGGCTCAGCACTCAGAATGTGTCAGGAGGGTAGGTCAATTATCAGAGTACGATCCTCTAGGAAGAGGAGAGGATAATCACCTTTTCCGCATAATCTGCTGACACATCCACTTGCTTCCTGAGGCCATTGACGTGACATATTTTGCTACATACAGTATCTTCGCTGATAAGTTATTAGGGGCTCTTATCTTGCTGTGACTGAAAAGCCAAGAGTTATGTAAATGTTCTGCGAAAATGAACAAAGATCCGTTATAGAGAAAATAAGTGGGGCAGTCGTGAGATGAGGACGGGCGGCCAGACATCGGATATCCGGTGTGGTAAAGTTGAACCAGGACACCGGTTTTCCTTATATGAGGTCATTCTGACGTCCCAAGATTGGGGGCCGGTATCCAGACCGGATCATTTGTCCCCTAGCTTGTATGAGGGACTGTTAAGTTGCTCATATGAGCTACACAACTCTAGAGAAGTCTGGATGCCGGTGGTACATTCTGGGAGGTCTCTGGAAGCTCTGTAGCGTCTGCTCTAATAAACGAGTGACCGCTCTTCTCGCGTTGCGTACGACGGATTCAGACTGCATAAAATAAATGATTGAAATCCCAAGGGTCTTTGAGAATCGAAACCCTTGGTATTCGAAAAGTGGTTGAAGGCATTAAATGCGCATGGCATGATTGGACAGTAAATGCGTTTTTTACGCACAAGCCATCATTACCCAAGAGTGTAACCGTCGATTGGGCTTATTGGACCTGGATTCAAACTAAAAAAGGGGGGCCCATTTTGCCAAAATGTTTACTGAAACGTTACCATTTTCGCGCTCGTACGTGACGAAACGACGGAGTCGTTTCAATTTGAAAGAGGTTGCGTTTTGATGCAAGCCTTGTGACCTTCGACGAAACACTATGCCTCTTCGTTACCTATAAAAGGGACTCTTAGCAGATTTTGGAATCCACTCTTGTTTTCAAGCTTAGTGAACCTCTGCTCAAATTTCTTGGAAATTTCTCTGTCGTCTTCAAACTTTTCAAAGATCTTCTTCCTTTAGGTAACCTCCCTTTCCTTCAACTCCTTGCAATTTTTGTTCATTCTATTTCCACCATGCGCCCTAGAGCAGGCCACGCTGGTCCTTCAAACAGGGGGAGTTTTGGCTCTCGTGCCCCCCTTAGCCACCGTGGTGGGAGGATTCCAGCGAATCCTCCTATGGCTGGGCCTCGTCGCTCAGAGAGAGCTGAAGCTTCTTCCTCATGAGTGTCCTCTTCCCCACGTCGCTCTGAGGTTCCCCTTGACTCAAGGGCTACCAGCCGCTCTGATGAAGGGTCAAGTGCTGAAGGTTACCTCTCTGACGATGTTGCTTTTTACCACAGTACGTACGCGTTCCACCGTGCCTGCACAACTATGGACCTTCTAGGACGTGGAAAAACACCAGTTCTCCGCTCTGCTGAGGGGTGTGTCAACGTTGTGGCACACCGGCTTGACTGGGAAAAGCTCAACAGGGAGAAACCCTACTGCTGGGTGGAGGAGGAATTCCTAGAGATCCCTTCGCACCATGCGAGTGAGGAGGAATGCACGGTCTCTTTCCGCTGTAAAATATATTCAGACAAAAAGTACAAGGCGCGATACGCTGTTCTGGCACCACGTCCCTCTGAGAGAGTATGCCACAGCGTCCCTGATGAGAGGTCGGTCTACATGTACGACTTCGTCTTCTTGAAGTTGGGAGTACGCTTCCCCATGACAGAATTCCAGATGGCCGTCCTGCGTCTCCTAGACTGCGCCCCCACACAACTGCATCCCAACGGTTGGGGTCTAGTCCAGGCTCTGGAGGTTCTGGGGGAGCATTTCAACTTCTCCGCCACTGTGGCCAAACTGTTTCACTATTGCCAAGTGGCCCGCCGTGCTAATAAGAAGGGCGGCCTTGGGTTCATTACTCTCCGTAGCGACTCAAGGGTGATAAATTTCAAATCTTATACGGAATCCGCTAAGGACGCTCCTTCAAGCACTACTACACACGGGTCCGTATTCAACCAAATAAGCCGGTCTTCTGGCGAAACAAGGAGGGATTTACCAAGTTCCCTCTTAGCTGGACGCACGAGCATTTTCTCCTCATGAGTCGTGCTTATTACACAGATGAGAGTGAACTCTCCTCTCATTCTGTTGAGGTCTTGAGCGCCATGTAGACGGCCTCGAAAACCCTCAAAGGATTTTCCAGCAGGCTCCTCTTGGCCGAGGACGACATCCGAAACACCTACCTCCGTAATATCCGCTCTTACTCTATCTGTGTTGTATAATTATTCCGCTCTGATTATTTTCTTCTTATGTGCTAATTCAACCTTTCTTGTTTTGCAGAACAAATCAAAAGAGCCTGCCCAGAGATGTTGTCATTAAGGACCATGATGGCTGACGATGATTCCTCCTCTGAGGAGAATGAGATCCAGGCGAAGAGGAACGCCACCAAAACTCCCCTCATTCCCCTAACCTTTGCAGTAGGTGATGAGGTTCCTCTCTTTGATGAGGAGGAAACAGAAGAACCAGCTGAGGCCACTGGAGCGGGCGACGAGGAGGCCGTCCCAGAGAAGAAGAGGAAAAAGAGGCACCTTGTAAAAAAGGCAGATCAAGAAAAGCCCTCCTCTGATGACCCTGTGAAGAAGCGTCAGAAGACGGTCGAAGAAACTGAATTGAAGAAGGACAAGGGAAAGAAGCCCGTTCCTGAATCCTCTGCCCCTTCTTCACAAAATGCTTCAGAACCGGACTCTGGGAATGGTCCTCCTCCGGCGTTTGATCCTCCGCGTGACTCCTTCCTTTCTCCTTATTTATGGTTTCAGGGGTCCATGCCTCCCACTCTTCCAAAGGCAAGGTATTGCCTTCGCCCCTCCCTCGACGCTGCTGGGGTCCGAGGTGCTTGTAAAGCCCGGCGTTGGCAGCTGGATGAACTGTCCGGCCTCCTCGATTCCCTGAGCGAGAAGGCAGATTACATGGACCAGGTTGAAAAACTTGAAGCCGAACTCGCGGTGAAGGAGACATGGGCGACCAAGCAAGCTGAAGTTCATAGGGGCGTGGAGTCAGAATTGAAGAAAACCAAGGAGACGCTCCAGAGGAAAACTGAGGAGGCAAGCCAAGTTCATTTTGCGAACAAGGCTCTAGAGCGGGAAGTTGCCGACCTCCAGAAACAGAACAAAACCATACCCCTCCTTGAAGAAGAATTACAACTGGAGAAAAAGAGATCGGCTAAGCTTGCTGACGATCTCAAAATTATGGAGGACGGTCGCAACAAAGACCTTGGGGAGTGGGAAAGCCTTCGGAAGGAGATGCAAGCCCAAATTGAGGAACTCAAGAAGGGTGGTGCGAGTGCTGGGCCTTCAAAAGAAGATTTTGCCAAGGTTCAAAGAAGATTAGCTGCTGTGAAGGCCAAGGCTGCCAAAGCCTTGGAGATATGCAAAAATGTGGCGTATGAATCCTTCGGCCTGGCCCTTCGTCAAGTTTATTATCGTAACCCCGGAGTGCAGCTGAATTTGTACGGATTGGATCCGTTCTTCGAATTCCATGGGGGAAAACTTGTCGAAGTGCATAAGGACGGCTCGCATCATGAACCCCGTGTATCTCTGTACGAACTGCCTCCCCTTCCAGAAGGTCAAAGTATGGAGCCGACAACGTCCACCACTGCCTCTGGAGCTGAAACGCAGGAAGGTGCCCGAACTGGAGCAGAGGATGAGATGGAGAAGACAGAAGTGCCCTCTGCGGAGGATCAGGCACCGGCCCCTTAATTTAAGCTTTATTCATAGCTGTGTACTGGGATCAGCTCCAGCTTTAACTATTTTGTAACCTGGATAATTTCTTATTTTGGAAATAAAATTCACTGTTGCTTCTCTTCAACTGCTTGCGTCGAATGTATGATTGTTGGATAACTTAGTGTTATACAAAAGACTTTATTGTTTTCAATGCTTTGTGAATCCGTTCTGTGTGGTTACCTAGCTGCTTAAAGCGTACTTATCACATCGGATTAAGATAATAAATTGTAACAAAGGAGCGACAATTAAGTTAAAGCATGCCCTGTCCCCAAGTGTAAGTACATTGGGAAGGGAAACTTTATCTCAATTACCTTTTAACTTCTTAAAAAGATAAAAATGCTCATCTGTCCTCGAAGATGCAGAGCGGGTATGTTAGCGTTCAACCGCTCTGGGGTGGATATTCCACAATTGAGGACAGACATTGCCTTTTGAATTTTGGTATAACTTTGACAAGGGTAAGCTTCACGCCTTTCTCTTGAGGTTCGGTTTGGTCCTACACCTCAAGTCTTCACACGGTGTTCAGTTCGATCCTACTAACCGTACTTGGAGTTCGGTGCAATCCTACAATCCAAGCCTTCAACACGGGGTTCAGATCAGGGCTAATCCTGAACCTACTGCGCCCGTTACTCGGGGTTCAGCGTGGTTTTCTGTATGAACTGGCCTACTGCGCCCAAGCCTTCGCATGGGGTTCGGTTTGTGGCCTTGAGGAAGGACTAGCCCTACAACCCATGTTGTCTTCGAATGGGGTTCGGTTTGTGGCCTTGAAAAAGGACCAGCCCTACAACCCATGTTGTCTTCGAATGGGGTTCGGTTTGTGGCCTTGAAAAAGGACCAGCCCTACAACCCATGTTGTCTTCGAATGGGGTTCGGTTTGTGGCCTTGAAAAAGGACCAGCCCTACAACCCATTCCACCTCAAGGAGTTACATCGTCAAAACACACGATGTGTGATTGAGATCATCCGTCCTGAGGGGTCTTCATCAGTCCCTCGAGGAGTTACATCATCAACTACAGAATTGGTAGTTGAGTTCATCCGTCCTGAGGTGTATGCGTATTAAACTACGGCTATAGATCACAACACATAAGAAAAGTGAGAATGATAGGGCGGTTAAAATGTATTCTCATTAAAATTGAAAGTACATTACATGAAGAGCGTAGTTGGGGTCATGCCTCGTTAAAACCTTCTTGAGAAAACCCAAAGGGAAAAAACTCAAGTAAGGAAAAAGAGTACACGCCGTCTTACCAACTAGCTGTAATAAACACGTAAGTTCTGAGTGTTCCATTTGTTGCGGATTGGAGTTCCATCAAGTTCTTCCAACCGGTATGACCCTTTTCCAGTTACTTCAGAAACTCTATAAGGACCTTCCCACGTCGGTGCTAGCTTTCCTTGGTGAGCGAATTTATTCCCCACACTTGCCTTTTCTCAAAACAAGATCTCCGGTGTTGAAAGCTCTGTACTGGACACGTTTATTATACCGGAGTGCTGCCTTTGCTTTTATAGCCTGATCTCTAACGAAAGCCTTTTCCCTTAACTCCTGGAGGACGTCCAGTTCTGATGCCAAATTGGTGTTGTTATCTTCAACTGAAAAATACTCCACACGAGCCGATCTTGTTTGTAGCTCCACCGGGATCATGGCCTCAACCCCGTACGTCAACCGGTATGGGGATTCGTTAGTTGAAGAATGAGGCGTGGTGCGGTATGCCCATAAAACATGACATAGCTGGTCGGTCCATCCTCCCTTTGCTTCTCCCAGATGCTTCTTCAACCCCTTTAGCACTTCTCGATTGGCTACCTCCGCTTGTCCATTGGTTTGGGGGTGTTCAACAGACGAAAATATCTGGATTATCCCCAGTCCTTCTAGCAAATCTGTGAACTTTTTGTCTGTAAACTGGGTGCCGTTGTCAGTCACAATCCGCCCTGGCACCCCGAATCGAGCTATGATATTTTCATACACGAAACGTCTTGTTCGCGCAGAAGTAATGTGCACTACGGGCTCAGCTTTGATCCATTTGGTGAAGTAGTCTACCCCCACGATCAAATATTTGATACCTCCTGGCGCAGTGGGGAATGGACCCAAAATATCAAGGCCCCACTGGTAGAACGGCCAAGGTACAACAGATGAGGACAGCTCTTGGGCCGGTGTATGGTGGAGGTTGGAGAATTTTTGACAAGCATCACACTTCCTAACAAAATCTGCAGAATCCTGCTTCACAGTGGGCCACCAATATCCAGCCCTGAGGACCTTCCTCATTAAGCTTCGGCCCCCAGCATGGTGCCCACATTGCCCCTCGTGCACTTCCTCCAAAACCGCTTGAACCTGATCCTCTCTCAGACACAAAAGATATGGGACAGAGAATCCCCTTTTGTAGAGAACACCATCAACCATAGTAAAATATGGCAGCTCCCTCTTCACTCGTCTCCTCTCCTTCTCATCAGTGGGCAGTTGACCATCAGCCAGATAGCGAATATAGGGGATGACCTAGGAATCCTCATATGGATAGCTCACCATGATAGCGTTCAGAGAAGGGTACAGAGGTATGCTAGGTGACGTCAAAGTGCTTTGAACCACCGTTGTTGTGCTGCCGGGCTGCTTTGTACTTGCAAGTCTTGACAAGATGTCCGCTCTGGTGTTTTCCTCTCTGGGCACATGTTTGAACTCTAAAACTTCAAATCTTCCCTTCAATTCATTAACACAATTCAAGTACAATTGAAGTTGCGGCTCCTTCGCTTGGTACTCCCCCTGGATCTGCGAAATCACCAATTGAGAATCACTGCACAGTGTGACTGCTGATGCTCCGATATCAATCGCCGCACGGAGACCGACCAAGCATGCTTCGTATTCAGCCTGGTTGTTGGAGGTTTTGAAATTGAATCGGAGGGAAATTTCTAGGTGCACACCATCATCACTTTCTACCACCACACCTGCTCCACAACCTTTGCTGTTCGACGATCCATCAACGTAAATGGTCCAATGCGCTCGAGGGGTGGCAGGGTCCGCCCCAGTCATCTCCACAACAAAATCAGCCAACACTTGTGCCTTGATGGCTCCTCGAGGCTCATACGAAATTTCGAATTCAGACAGCTCGACAGACCATTTTATCATCCTCCCGGCGAGGTCGGGCTTGCTAAGTACTGAACGGAGAGGCAAATCCGTTCTCACCAGCACTGGGTGCGCGTGGAAATAGGGCCTCAACCGTCGTGATGCCCACACGACTGCTAGAGCAGCTTTCTCAATCTTCTGGTACCTTCCTTCCGCCCCCTGAAACGTCTTACTGGTAAAGTATACCGGTCTCTGCCCTTCAGGGGTTTCTTTAACCAAAGCCACGCCTAGGGCTTCATCAGAGATTGCTAAATACAAGATCAAAATCTCACCAGGGTCAGGCTTAACCAGTATTGGTGGACTCGAGAGAACGGCCTTCAGTTGCTGGAAGGCTTGTTCTTGCTCCTCTCCCCATTCAAAACTCTTGTGTTTCTTCAACGCCTTATACAAGGGGAGGGACCTGTGCGCCATCTTGGGCATGAAGCGAGCTAGAGCGGCCACTTTCCCATTCAACGATTGGACCTCCCTCAGGCTCTTAGGGCTCTGCATGTCCAGGATTGCTTGGCATTTCCAGGGTTGGCCTCGATGCCTCGTTGGGTCAACATGAATCCCAGGAATTTCCCAGCTGGAACGGCAAAGGTGCATTTTAAGGGGTTTAACCTCATGTTGTACTGTCGAAGCCTAGTGAAAACTTGGCGCAGATCTTCAATGTGGTCTCCTCCAGCGGGCGTTTTGACTATAATATCATCGATATAAACTTCGACCAGCCTGGTGTGCATTCCTTCAAAGACTTTGTTAATCATGCGCTGATAGGTAGCGCCGGCGTTCTTTAATCCAAAAGGCATGACGGTGTAGCAGAAAACACCGCGGTCATTGATAAAGGTAGTTTTCTCTTGGTCTCCCTCCCACATCGGAATCTGGTTATACCCCGAATAAGCATCCATAAAACTGAGGTACTGGTAACCAGATGAATCATCCACCATGCGATCAATGTTGGGCAGGGGATATGGATCCTTGGGGCAGCAACGGTTAAGATCCACATAATCTGTGCAGATTCTCCATTTGCCATTAGCCTTCTGCACCATGACCACATTAGAAAGCCAAGATGAGTAGCGTATTTCCCTTATAAAGCCTGCTTTCAACAACTCCTCTGTCTGCTCACAAGCCGCCCTCTGCTTCTCCGGTCCCAACCTCCTCTTCTTCTGGGCCACCGATCTTGTTTCAGGATACACAGCAAGCTTGTGGCAATAGAAATCAGGGTCCATCCCAGGCATGTCTGCTGCTGTCCATGCGAAAAGATCTTTGAACTCCTGCAGAAGGGCTAATAAGCGTTGCTCCATAGCAAACTCCAACTTATCATTGATGTGCGTGACCTTCTCTGGGGAATCTCCTAAGACAACATCCCTGGAACCACCATCCGGTGTGGGCTTAGAGGGATTGAGTGGATCAATCTTCAATTCCGCTCTGGGGTCCAGATCAATTAGACTGACAGACCCTGCCGTTGTTCCTCCGTCGTTCAGTGTAACATCCTATTTTCATCACAAATAGGAAATAGATATTAATATATATTTCTTGAGAAATACTTACTATAAGTTAGTTTATTATTATCATTTTTTTAAAATTTTGGTATTTATATTTTTATTATTTGTTTTTTTTAATAATAATAATAATAAAATGAAAATATTTTTGAATGAGAATTTTAAAGTGACTTAATTAGTATTCACTAATTAAGAAAATTATATTAAGAATTTTTAATATCTTTGTTATTCACCATTTTTATTTTATGTTGTTATATTTTTATTTTTTTTACATATTTAAGATTTAACTCTTATTAGAATTTTAAAATAAAATTTTGAAGGAATTAGACTATGGTTCTTTTAAACTTTTTGATCTACATAATATTTATGATTTTCTGGAATTTTTTGAAAATTTTGAATTATTTTAATAAAATAATATATTTTAAATAATTTTAAATTCATATAAAGTTGCTTAAAATTAAAAATATTTACAAGAATGTAAAGTTAAATTATAAGAAAATTTTCTAAAATCCATTTCAAGTAGACTTATCTAAAAATTATCGGTTTGAGAAAAATCTTGATTTTTTCTAATCGTTAAAAAATTAGAAACGTATCAATAAATTTTTATTAACAGAAAATTTTAGATTTTTAAAATTTCAGCTTTATATTACTTATTATAAAATTAGTGAGGACTGATATAATATCGCTAAATTTCAAAAAGGACTCATTTTGAATATTTAAAATATACCGAGTGAAGGGTTACTATTTGACTTAATAATTTTGCCGACAATTACTATGCAAATCACTGTGCATGTATGAAATTTTCAAAAGATGCACAGTAACCTGGAATAAAAAATTCAAAAATGCATAGTACTTTTATATTAAAATAATGGAATGCATAGTAAATTTTTTTCCTATAAATACCGAAGGATTTCTTCTTTAGAATTCACAATTTCAGATTAAGTTTTCTTAATATAGTAGTGCTAGTGAGATAGTGGTGGCAGTGAGAGAGAGAAGAAAAGTTTTTGGAGAGAAGGTTCTGCCAAAATCCTAAGGTAAGAATACTTCTCTTTTATATTTTTTGGGTTATTTTTATATCGTTTTTAGAAATCTGTTATTATACTGGAAATAATATTATTTTAAGTTACTATTCTGCATAGTAAACACTATTTCAATAGTAAATTACTATTTCAATAGTAAATTACTATTCAAATAGTAAATTACTATTTACTGTTACTATTTACCATTACTATTCACGATTTACTATTTACTGTTACTATTCACGTTTTACTATTTACTGTTACTATTCACGTTTTACTATTTACTGTTACTATTTACGATTTACTATTCACTATTCACTATTCACTATTCACTATTCAAAATTTACCATTTTTTTATTTTAAGTTGTAATCTTAATTTTCATCTTGTAATTATATTAAAATGAAATTGGTATGTTTTAGAACTCGGAGACGAGGCGCGCATGGATTTTCAATAACGAATCGGTATACAAGAGGTAAGGGGGAGTGAGATAAAAATATAATATGAAAGACATAAGAATAAAGGGAGGAGTCCCTTACTCCTTTTAAATTTAATAATATTATTATAAAGTAATAACTTCTCAACTTAAAATTTATAATAAATTTAATATACTGTGTAACTTATTCTGAAATATCTATACATAGATCTGAATTATTATAACTTATACGGACTGAACTAAACCTATGCAAGGACTTGGATTTTTATATCCTATATGGATCGAACTAAACCTATGCAAGGACTTGGAATATTATGACCTGTCTAGACTGAACTATACCTATGCGAAGACTGGATATATGGACTTATATAGACCTGTGCGAGGAATGGACTATAAGGACTCAAAATCAAATCTACTAATTTAAATAACCATTAAAAATTTGAATTATATTTATAAGCGATATTTAGTTGATTTGACTTGATTATAATTAATTATATTTGATTTCGATTAATGATATTGTGATTTATAATATTAGACTGTGATTAATAATATTCAATTATGATTGATGATATTTGATTGTGATTGATGAGATTACTATACTTGATTGTGGTTGATGAATGATTGATGATCTTGTGATATGAAGTTTGAGCATATAGCAAGCATGACGGAAAGTTAAAACTCAGTAAGAATTTTCTTACCTTACTCTTTAAATTTTTATTCCAAGAGAAAGTATTTTGTAATTATTTTAGTTTTTTATTTCTTCTTATAAATAATTTTTATTAACTTTATTTTTAATCTCAATAATAAAATCTAGTATTAGAAAGAAGCTATTTTATGAAAATCAGAGGTTGAGATAATTAATTCTTGAATTAAAGAAAATTTTTATAGTTTTAAGTATTCTTAGTTAATGATTTTAAATTATTTTCTTTAGAAATTAGAAGTTTAAAGTAAATTATTTTGGTTTTCCCCAACGAAATAACTAAAGAATATTTTGTGGAGATTTCAAAAACTCAATCTAGTTAAGATTTAAATTGAGAAAGATTATGTAAATATATGAAGGTTTTTAAGAGAAAGCTTTGAGATATTTAAGGCTTGGAAACTCAATTTTGGTAAGATCTGAATTTGAAGACTGTACTAAATTATTTCAGTATAACAGAAGTTCAAAGAAGAACTTATGGAAATGTACAGTTTATTGTGATGATTTTGTGAACCTTTATGGTATTTAATAATTGAGTTTCTAAAAGCCTTAACCAACTAAATATGCGAGTAGTTCATGCATCATGAATCATTAAAGAGAATTGAGATGTGATATTGCCTGGGGACGGATTATAGAAACCGAGGATACATTAGAGGAGGCTTAATTGCGAGCCTTGGGATGAGAGAGTGTGAAAGGGTGCTTCAGGTGACCTGGGGTCGCTCCCTAGTGTCGGGTACTTTCACAATAAAAACTTTCTCAGTCTGACTAGTCTCTAAGTGTTTCCACGCCAGTTGAGCTGTTCATATGCCATGAAGGCATTTATGTTATTATTATCCAGAATTTATGAAACAGTGTAAACTCCTGGTTGGCCCAGTGCAAACTAAAACTTTAAGGGCCCACATGCATAAACTGAATGAGACAGTAGCATAAGCATTACATAACATTCATGTGATTGTGACATTCTATATGGATGGTTATGAATGAAAATATAAGTGTTATGTATGTGGAAACCCTATATTCATAATTGATTGTATATGAGATTATGACTGATATTACTATATTAGTTTGTGAAAACCCTTATGCTTATGTCTTATCTGTAATATATTATATTTTGTTTCTCACTCCTTCTTGTTTGAATTTTTGTGTCCAAAATATATGTTATATGATATATAGCTAGCAGTCCAAGATGGAAGGATATATAATTACAAGAGGATAAAGTGGTCTCATTCTCAATCGATTAGATGAAGAGATATGACAAGAGTAGGATTCAAAACTCGATGGTTCAAGGACTAGGAAATGATTGTTCACATTTGTAGTAGAGGTATAGTTTAGTTTTATTTTGCCTTATTACAATATCAAGTAGATAATTGTAACAAGGTAAAGGTTAAACTTTGATAAACTCTTTCATTCGGATATAATATTGTAATGATTTATCACTTATGATTTCTATAAATTATTTTGTCATTATGGACAAATATTGAAAGACAATTTTTTTTTTTTACTTTCAATATTCAAAGGAAATCAGATGTATATACGTCCTTGTATACACGAGATAAAGAGTGATAAATATGTATATCTTTCTAAAAGTTTTTTTTTAAAAGTAAGAAGAATACATATATATCTCGTGTATATAAGGGGGTGTTACAAAGTGGTATCAGAGCAGTTCAATCCAAACCGGCTTGTGGTATGGTCTTACTAGCGTGTTAGTGTACTCTGATGGTTGAGTTTGACAAGAGATTTTATGGTTGAGAAAAGAGGAAATTTTATTAGAGTAAATGGTAAGAAGTAAGTGAAGAAAAATTAGGAGTATAGAAAGAAGGAACTAATTTTAAGTTCATAAGAAGTATAAGTTAAAACTTTATAGCCTGTTACTTGAAAAATGTTATTGCAGGGATTATCAGAAACTGGCCATTCTGAAGTCTTTCTTGACATTGTTTAAGTACAGGCCTTAATGTATGGTGGAATGATAAGGTAAATTAACTAATGCAGTTATTTCCTTTTATTCCAAATGTATTGTATGGTGTTTGATTCTCTGATTAATATGTGATAGTGAAATATTCTAACATTTTCCTGTTTTACAATATGGTATGAGACAACAAGGGAGATAAGACAATAGAAAATTCTTAGAAATATTTTGGTATGAATTCTAGACTGGAGCTGTCGTGACTTTGACTACTTAGTTATAAACTATCGGGACTGATCACCCCGAATGATTTGCACTAAGTAGTGAAAGACATGTCAAAAGAAGGATGTTAAGATCAACGAATTTAACCTTGGGTTAATGTAGTATATGGAGAAATGGAGATAAACTCAATAAATTCTATTAGGATATTCCTTACCATGTCCTTGAAGTTGTAAGAGATACTTGTGTGAATTAGAATTCCAATGGGTAAATAACTGTTGTAATCCCAAACTAGTATAACAAATTCTTTAAGATAGAATCATAGTTTTTCCTTTGGTGATATATTTTGAAAAGAAAAATGTGTGGATGTATACTTTATGAAAAAATATGATAATTTATAACTTGTTTGATATAACAAATAATCATATTAGGAATTGTATCTCTGGCTATTTGTATTGATTCTTCTTTTGTATGACATATAAAATATGTTAATTATTGTTTGATTTGATGAAGTTTTCATTTATGATGTGTACGATTGAATAATATATATGATGGTTATGTGTGTAAATATATGAATTAATGAAACTTTTATGATTGTGACATCGAATGTAATTAACCATATATTTTTGAATTTTTTTTAAATTGATTTATTGTGATAAATATATCAATGAATGACCTAAAATAAGCATTATAGATCTTTGGAAGACATCGATATTGGTTTAATATTTAGAAATTGTGACATAAAATATTTTTGTGATTCCTAACAATATGATACATGTTTATCAAGTTATTTTCTTTTAGTCATCGATTTTGTTCGACGAATATATATACATGATATAAATCATTGTTATGTAATGACCATTGTAGATTTAAAATAAAGAAATGTGTTAGTAAACCATGAGGAAGTAGATATGAACCTTTACTTATTGATTACATAAGTCTTAGTTACCTATAAAAAAATATTCAAGTGAATATTTCTAAGTCAACGTAGTGATTTGTGATCATTTAAGATTGGAGAATTTATCAAATATATGTAATGGTTGTAGTCAATTATAATGGAATGTGTAATCACTTAGTTAAGGAATATTTGATTCATTATAGAAGACAATAAGAAATGATTACATACCCTGGATTATCATGAAGCAAAGACCACAAGGATTTAACTAGTACAACATGGACTAAGACATATTTATCCTTTCTCACTAGGATAATTTATTATACACGATTACATTAAGGAAAATAAAATAGAACATCTAGTATATCATAGATAGAGGTCTAAGAGTCTTGGCAATACAAAAATTATCCAAACTAGAGAAATAATCATAACGATTATGAGAAGTGAAGCACTTGTTACCACAACTTGTAGTCCATCCCGACTTCGTTCTTCCTTACTTCTAGGAAGGTTAGCCATCGAATAGTATGATAGTACTTGAAAAAAAAAAAGATTGAAGAAATTAGAAAGAAGAAAGAAACTAAGAAACCTTGAAGTTGTGATAGGAAGTGAGAATGGAATGAGAATTTATAAGCAAGCAAGGGAGGGAGAGTTGCAACGGTCATAAACGGCTAGTCCAACGGCTAGTCCAACGGCTAGTTGCTAACGGCTAGTTGTCCAGTAATTAATTCTTAGCAGTCCATTTTACTATATTACGAGTAGGAATTTTAATTAATAGATGTTATGGATTATGTTAAGTAAGATTTTAATAGATTGAGAAATATAATTATTGAGGTGTTTAGAGTTAACCATCAATTTATGATGAGCATGGTTGACAAAATTAAGACAAGTAATATTTTTGAATTAAGGAAAAAAATACAGATAAGATTAAAAAAAGAGAGATAAATGGCAATGTTAAGGAAAATGTACACAATTGCCAAGGAAACTAGAAATATATTTTAGAACAGTTCAGTTAGTTTAGCTATGGTAAGATTTATTAACAATATTAAATTTCGAGGACGAAATTTCTTTTAGGGGAGTAGAGTTGTAACATCCTATTTTCATCACAAATAGGAAATAGATATTAATATATATTTCTTGAGAAATACTTACTATAAGTTAGTTTATTATTATCATTTTTTTAAAATTTTGGTATTTATATTTTTATTATTTGTTTTTTTTAATAATAATAATAATAAAATGAAAATATTTTTGAATGAGAATTTTAAAGTGACTTAATTAGTATTCACTAATTAAGAAAATTATATTAAGAATTTTTAATATCTTTGTTATTCACCATTTTTATTTTATGTTGTTATATTTTTATTTTTTTTACATATTTAAGATTTAACTCTTATTAGAATTTTAAAATAAAATTTTGAAGGAATTAGACTATGGTTCTTTTAAACTTTTTGATCTACATAATATTTATGATTTTCTGGAATTTTTTGAAAATTTTGAATTATTTTAATAAAATAATATATTTTAAATAATTTTAAATTCATATAAAGTTGCTTAAAATTAAAAATATTTACAAGAATGTAAAGTTAAATTATAAGAAAATTTTCTAAAATCCATTTCAAGTAGACTTATCTAAAAATTATCGGTTTGAGAAAAATCTTGATTTTTTCTAATCGTTAAAAAATTAGAAACGTATCAATAAATTTTTATTAACAGAAAATTTTAGATTTTTAAAATTTCAGCTTTATATTACTTATTATAAAATTAGTGAGGACTGATATAATATCGCTAAATTTCAAAAAGGACTCATTTTGAATATTTAAAATATACCGAGTGAAGGGTTACTATTTGACTTAATAATTTTGCCGACAATTACTATGCAAATCACTGTGCATGTATGAAATTTTCAAAAGATGCACAGTAACCTGGAATAAAAAATTCAAAAATGCATAGTACTTTTATATTAAAATAATGGAATGCATAGTAAATTTTTTTCCTATAAATACCGAAGGATTTCTTCTTTAGAATTCACAATTTCAGATTAAGTTTTCTTAATATAGTAGTGCTAGTGAGATAGTGGTGGCAGTGAGAGAGAGAAGAAAAGTTTTTGGAGAGAAGGTTCTGCCAAAATCCTAAGGTAAGAATACTTCTCTTTTATATTTTTTGGGTTATTTTTATATCGTTTTTAGAAATCTGTTATTATACTGGAAATAATATTATTTTAAGTTACTATTCTGCATAGTAAACACTATTTCAATAGTAAATTACTATTTCAATAGTAAATTACTATTCAAATAGTAAATTACTATTTACTGTTACTATTTACCATTACTATTCACGATTTACTATTTACTGTTACTATTCACGTTTTACTATTTACTGTTACTATTCACGTTTTACTATTTACTGTTACTATTTACGATTTACTATTCACTATTTACTATTCACTATTCACTATTCAAAATTTACCATTTTTTTATTTTAAGTTGTAATCTTAATTTTCATCTTGTAATTATATTAAAATGAAATTGGTATGTTTTAGAACTCGGAGACGAGGCGCGCATGGATTTTCAATAACGAATCGGTATACAAGAGGTAAGGGGGAGTGAGATAAAAATATAATATGAAAGACATAAGAATAAAGGGAGGAGTCCCTTACTCCTTTTAAATTTAATAATATTATTATAAAGTAATAACTTCTCAACTTAAAATTTATAATAAATTTAATATACTGTGTAACTTATTCTGAAATATCTATACATAGATCTGAATTATTATAACTTATACGGACTGAACTAAACCTATGCAAGGACTTGGATTTTTATATCCTATATGGATCGAACTAAACCTATGCAAGGACTTGGAATATTATGACCTGTCTAGACTGAACTATACCTATGCGAAGACTGGATATATGGACTTATATAGACCTGTGCGAGGAATGGACTATAAGGACTCAAAATCAAATCTACTAATTTAAATAACCATTAAAAATTTGAATTATATTTATAAGCGATATTTAGTTGATTTGACTTGATTATAATTAATTATATTTGATTTCGATTAATGATATTGTGATTTATAATATTAGACTGTGATTAATAATATTCAATTATGATTGATGATATTTGATTGTGATTGATGAGATTACTATACTTGATTGTGGTTGATGAATGATTGATGATCTTGTGATATGAAGTTTGAGCATATAGCAAGCATGACGGAAAGTTAAAACTCAGTAAGAATTTTCTTACCTTACTCTTTAAATTTTTATTCCAAGAGAAAGTATTTTGTAATTATTTTAGTTTTTTATTTCTTCTTATAAATAATTTTTATTAACTTTATTTTTAATCTCAATAATAAAATCTAGTATTAGAAAGAAGCTATTTTATGAAAATCAGAGGTTGAGATAATTAATTCTTGAATTAAAGAAAATTTTTATAGTTTTAAGTATTCTTAGTTAATGATTTTAAATTATTTTCTTTAGAAATTAGAAGTTTAAAGTAAATTATTTTGGTTTTCCCCAACGAAATAACTAAAGAATATTTTGTGGAGATTTCAAAAACTCAATCTAGTTAAGATTTAAATTGAGAAAGATTATGTAAATATATGAAGGTTTTTAAGAGAAAGCTTTGAGATATTTAAGGCTTGGAAACTCAATTTTGGTAAGATCTGAATTTGAAGACTGTACTAAATTATTTCAGTATAACAGAAGTTCAAAGAAGAACTTATGGAAATGTACAGTTTATTGTGATGATTTTGTGAACCTTTATGGTATTTAATAATTGAGTTTCTAAAAGCCTTAACCAACTAAATATGCGAGTAGTTCATGCATCATGAATCATTAAAGAGAATTGAGATGTGATATTGCCTGGGGACGGATTATAGAAACCGAGGATACATTAGAGGAGGCTTAATTGCGAGCCTTGGGATGAGAGAGTGTGAAAGGGTGCTTCAGGTGACCTAGGGTCGCTCCCTAGTGTCGGGTACTTTCACAATAAAAACTTTCTCAGTCTGACTAGTCTCTAAGTGTTTCCACGCCAGTTGAGCTGTTCATATGCCATGAAGGCATTTATGTTATTATTATCCAGAATTTATGAAACAGTGTAAACTCCTGGTTGGCCCAGTGCAAACTAAAACTTTAAGGGCCCACATGCATAAACTGAATGAGACAGTAGCATAAGCATTACATAACATTCATGTGATTGTGACATTCTATATGGATGGTTATGAATGAAAATATAAGTGTTATGTATGTGGAAACCCTATATTCATAATTGATTGTATATGAGATTATGACTGATATTACTATATTAGTTTGTGAAAACCCTTATGCTTATGTCTTATCTGTAATATATTATATTTTGTTTCTCACTCCTTCTTGTTTGAATTTTTATGTCCAAAATATATGTTATATGATATATAGCTAGCAGTCCAAGATGGAAGGATATATAATTACAAGAGGATAAAGTGGTCTCATTCTCAATCGATTAGATGAAGAGATATGACAAGAGTAGGATTCAAAACTCGATGGTTCAAGGACTAGGAAATGATTGTTCACATTTGTAGTAGAGGTATAGTTTAGTTTTATTTTGCCTTATTACAATATCAAGTAGATAATTGTAACAAGGTAAAGGTTAAACTTTGATAAACTCTTTCATTCGGATATAATATTGTAATGATTTATCACTTATGATTTCTATAAATTATTTTGTCATTATGGACAAATATTGAAAGACAATTTTTTTTTTTACTTTCAATATTCAAAGGAAATCAGATGTATATACGTCCTTGTATACACGAGATAAAGAGTGATAAATATGTATATCTTTCTAAAAGTTTTTTTTTAAAAGTAAGAAGAATACATATATATCTCGTGTATATAAGGGGGTGTTACATTCAGCTTCCTCTTCTTGTTGAATGCCTCCAACTTGACCATGTTGAGGCTCAGGTTATAACAATATCGAGCCATCTCCTGATCATCACGGGTGTCAATGAATTTGATCAAGAGGTGAGGAGTGGACACGATTGCTTCCATCGCATTCAATGTTGGACGGCCTATGATACCGTTGTATGGGGATTCCACATCAATCACCAGGATTCTTGACTTGACTGTTCTCACACCAGGCTCTCCTTCAAAAGAAATCAGGGTGTCAAGATACCCCTTGGTGGGTTGCTTGGCTCCATTAAACGCTGTGAGTTCTTGCGTGTAGGGTTGTAAATATGCATCATTGAAACTCATTCGTTTGAAACAATTATAAAAGATAACGTCACAAGAACTTCCCTGATCGACGAGGATCCTCTTGACATCCTTGTTGGCTATGACTGCCATGATAACTACTGCATCATCACCTCCTGGAATTGTTGGGCCAAAGTCATCATCAGTAAAAGACACCGTCGGAGCTGCCATACCGTCCCTGAAAGGACGGTTATCCCTTGGTTTGCCCTGGACAGATAGAATCATCCTGTGGTGATTCTTCCGTGCTGTGATTGATGCTCCTCCTCCCGCAAATCCTCCAGCTATCATCTCAATCACTTCTCGTCTGCCCTGCCTCTGCTGTTGGGGCATGTTATTTTGCTGGGCATCTCCAGCAATCACTACTCCCTTCTGCTTTTCGGCTACAGTGAACTTCCTTGCTGGATTACGTGCATTGTCATCTTCGTCATCAGGATCTCTACTCCTTTTTTCCATCCTCTGAGGCTCGTCTACAGATTTCTCCTTGAACAAATACTGCTTCAGCTTTCCTTCTCGGATGAGAGTTTCCACCGTATTCTTTAATGCCTTGCACTCATCAGTATTGTGTACTGTCTGTTCATGGAAAGTGCAATACTTACGTGGGTTACCACCCCTCTTGACTGGGGCTGGCTTCCTTATACCAAAGACGTTCAACGTTGGCCAACCAACCTCCCTCATGATTTGTGAATGCCTGGTGTTCAACGGAGCATAGTTGTCGAACGATGATACACGCCTATCTCGTGGATGCGGGCGAGCGTTTACAAAGTCTTCTCTAAAGGCATGTTTCTCAGGCCTCACTCTCTCCTTTTCTCTCCGTGGCTGCTGAGTGGGTGCTGAAGGCTTCATTCTTGTTGCAGTTGCCTCTAGATGCATCTCTATGCCCACGTACTTGGAAGCTTTCCTTCGAAACTCCTCGAAGGTTGTTGGGGGGCTCTTTGCCAAAGATAGGGCAAAGGCTGAACCAGGCTGAAGAGCTTCCACCACAATATGAAGTTGTATGGCCTCCATGAGGTTGGGGACCAAAGCTGCCTCCTTATAAAACCTTTTCAAGAACTCCTTAAGAGTTTCAGTTTCTCCCTGCCTTATCTGGGCCAGGGTGTGAGAAGTTCTTGGGATATCCTTAGAGATGACGAAATGGCTTTCAAATACAGCAGCCATTTCCTCCCAAGAGTCTATAGATCCTGAGGGTAAGCTCTTAAACCAGCCGAGAGCCTCCTCGGTTAGTGTTCTTGGGAACATCCTGCACATAACATCTTCATCTGCTCCCAAATACATAGCTTCATACACATAAGCATCCAAATGCTTAGTGGGATCAGTTTCTCCATTATACTTCCCTATCGACAGTGGCTGAGTTGTTTGCAAATGTTTCAGGATGGCAATGTTCATCAGCCTTCTTGAGAAAGGGACATTAAGCTTATACGTCCCTGAAGTCACCACCGCCTGCTCCCTTCTCCTGGTACTGACTCTATCGCCAGAGTCTTGAGTCTACTCTCTCTCTTCATATGTGGGGATCTTCGAATACTGAAGGGCTGTAGACCTGTCCCTCTCTGATGCGTGATGAGTCTCTTCTGCATGGGACGTTGCCCTGTCCCCAGCTCCTCCTCTCTCCCGCTTCAACTCCATCAGCTCCTCCCTGAGTTACCTGATAACCTCATCGCGAGGGTCAGGCGTTTGTACTTGCACCATCCTCCGGGTTTGAGTTACAGGGGACTCGAAAACGAGTCTCCTTCCAGTCTGTTGATGGGTCACATCCTCCACATGACCATCAATGAAATCTCTCCCATCACCTTCCATCGTGACAACCAAACTTCTGCGAAAATGGGAATAACTCTAACGAGTCCCACTGGGCGTGCCAATGAACTGGTCTGGACCGGGGTCTAGGATCCGGTGTGGGACCAGCCACAAGATTATAGGTGTTTTTAGGGTTTGCACACCGGAACAGTGTGTATCCGATGTATTAATCCGGTCTCTCAGTGGGAGAGGCCGGCCTTGTTGTCCTGGAGATCCTTCACACCAACGTTTCGCGTTGTAGGGGGCGAAAGGTGGTGCCACCTGCGAAGATTCTCCGACGCTCAAGTTAGAAGAGTGTAAGAACTCAGTGAATACTCAAGCGAAGTAACAGTAAAAATGTGAGATAGAACAACGATACCTTGCATGTGTATTGAAATGAGCTATTTATAGTTGTACGTGAGAAAATGAGTCGTTGGATACAGGTGGGTCTCCTAGCTCTGATAGCGTGTACATTATGTCAATCAGGGTGGCTCAGCACTCAGAATGTGTCAGGAGGGTAGGTCAATTATCAGAGTACGATCCTCTAGGAAGAGGGGAGGATAATCACCTTTTCCGCATAATCTGCTGACACATCCACTTGCTTCCTGAGGCCATTGACGTGACATATTTTGCTACATACAGTATCTTCGCTGATAAGTTATTAGGGGCTCTTATCTTGCTGTGACTGAAAAGCCAAGAGTTATGTAAATGTTCTGCGAAAATGAACAAAGATCCGTTATAGAGAAAATAAGTGGGGCAGTCGTGAGATGAGGACGGGCGGCCAGACATCGGATATCCGGTGTGGTAAAGTTGAACCAGGACACCGGTTTTCCTTATATGAGGTCATTCTGACGTCCCAAGATTGGGGGCCGGTATCCAGACCGGATCACCTTCCTAATTTTACAACATTGGCACAGATGAAATATATCATATGATACCATTATAAAATTATTGTATATTAAATGAAAATATTTTTTCAAATATATTAAAAAAACAATGTCGAAGAAAAGTATGAGATAGAGTAACCTTTATATCATATGACACTACTATAAATTATTGTGTAACTTTCTTAAATAATTTTTTTATAAATATATTTTTCAAAAACTTAATGAAAAAAAAATACGAGATAGAGTAATCTAGATGCTTACTTTCTTCATAATTTTATAGTAATGGTGTAGATAAAGTACAACATATGACATTGCTATAAAATTATTTCATATTAGAAAAAACTTTAATGTCGAAGAAAAGTACGAGATAAAGTAATCTATACGCTTACTTTCCTTCATAATTTTGTAATATTGGTGAATATGAACATCATTTGACACCGTTATAAAATTATTGTATAATTTTACTAAATGAAAATATTTTTATTTAAAAGGACTGTGTCTCGAATACACATTCTTCAACTAAATTTATTTTTAAATATACGAAGACATATATTTTGTTAATCTTATTCAATAAAAATATTTTTTCAAAAGATAGATCTCAAACAAATGTTATTGATCAAAAATTTAATTTAAAATATCAAATATTTTTTTAGTTTCTTAATAGGAACATAGACAACAAAACTAGAATGAAACATAAGACTTAAACACACATAAAGGGAGAGCGATGACTTATTTTATTTTTTTTGTTTTTTTACGTTAGGATAAAAAAAATAAGTAATAAATAAACAACAACAACAATAACAATAATAAAACTTGAGTAAGTGTGAAGGTGATGGTGGTTGCTAATGTTGATGGAGTCTGATGATAGTGATGATGAGTGAATTAGTGATGAGATGAGTGGCTTTTGGTGATGGTGGTAAAAAGGGTAGTGTAATTATTTAGGTGGTAAGATAACAAACTAAGCAAATGAAAAAAAAAATCTTACTTGTTTCCAGGGACTACTTTAATGGTAACATGACCTTCAAAACTTTAACAATGACCAACTTATCTAAATTTAACCCTAACTAACTCTCTTTGAATTTAACACCAATTTTCACAACTCTAAAATATAACTTATTCAATCACCTATTCTTTTAGAAATACTACTCATTTTCCATCATTCAAATAAAAATAAATAAAAAGAGAAATAGAAAAAAAAAGAAAAGAAAAATAAATTAAAATAGAAAGAAAAGAAACAGGGAGAGAAAATAAAAATAAAATACTCAGGTGAAGCATTTGTAGCTTAGGCGAGACACTGCTGATTGTTGTTTCGCACTTAAGCGAAAATTTACTGAGTTTGAGTGAGAATAGTACACTCGGATAACTGTTACTTATTCTTAACCCTTCTTCCCGACTGAACTTCACTCGTCATTTTTCAATAAAATTTTAATTCTTGATGCGAATAAAAAGGAAGACTTTGAAGGATTTCTGATCGTTGATTTAATAAACGGGTCAGATGGTGAAAGATGACTTATTTCAGTCGGCCTTTTATCACTCGGATTCCTCACTCATCACAATCAGTTTTGTATCCACTAGTCTCCTATTCACTCGGTCTTTCGGTTTTTCATTCATCCACTCGGCTTTCTCTCATTCTCTTGCCCGATCTTTATCACTCGGTATTTCTTTCATGCGTCTTTTTCTGCAGTTCCTTTTTCATTCATTCAAATTCTCATTAGAGTATTCGGTTTCTTCCATTCGCTCGTACATTTATTCTTCTTCTTCATCCATTCGGTATTCCGTTCACTCGGATCCCTCCGCAGTCGTTCATTTGTCACTCATCTTTCTTAATCTGTCACTTTATTTTATTCTGACTTTCGTTTTTCACCTCATTTTTTTTCACTCGGATCCCACTCAGCTTTCATTCATTCGGTCACTCTATTTCACTCATTCTCCATTCACTCGGTCATTTATTTTTCCATTCACCCGATTTTGATTCACTCATTGTTTCATAAATGTTGTGTCTTCCATTTTTCTTTTACGATTCACTCAGTATTTCCAGCACTCAGTTTCCTCTATCGTCGTTCTTTTATCCACTCAGTTTATCTTCTTCTTCTTTTCATTTCTTTCACCCGGTCAATGAAACATACTTTCGGGTTCTTTCACTCATTTTTCCATTCTTCATCCACTCATTCTTCATTCGTGATTGTCACATTCGTATTTCCAGTACCCAGTTTCCTGTTATTTAGTTTTTCATTCACCCGGTGTTCGCATCACTCGGTTTCTCATCCTTTCCGTCTCATTCAAATTCTTTCATTTCTTCGACCGACTCCTTTCTCGATGTTATTCATTCGGTAGTTTTCATTTTTCCATTTATTCTTCCACTGGCTTGTGCATTTACTCATCTCCTTTATCCAGTCAGTATAGCTTTCACTCATCCCATTGACTCGGAATCTTTTCATCTGTTCTTTCCAACCACTCGTTTCCTTTATTCACTTCGATTTGTTTGTTATTCATTATTTCTACCTTCCTCAGCCACTCGTTTTTCATTTCCCCAGTCTCTCCATTCACTCGGCTCCTCGCTGTATTCGTTTTGTTCACTCGGTTTTTCATTTACTCGGTATTTCATTCATTTGATTTTCCACTCGTGTCATTTTTGTTCTTCACACGAATTCTCATTGTCATTTTTTTTTCATTCAGTGTTTCATTCACTCGGGATCCTGTATTCATTCACGAATCTTTCACGCATTCATTCTCTTACTCACTCGTTCATTTACTTATAGTTTTCATTCGCCCATTCTTTCTTATCGTTTGTTCATTTATTCATCTTCCATTCTCTTGTGTCCACTTGGCATCACTTCCCACTCTTACTCGATCTTCTACCTATCCAGTATATGAGTGTATTAAAAGAAAATAATAAATAATAAATAACAATAAAATATATATATTATAATAATAATAAAGTAATAAATAAAGCTGGAACACATTTACGCGTTTCTTGGAAAATGAATTCAACAGTATAAAAAAAAAACCTTTCAACTTCCAAACCCTAAGTACCTATGATGAACTTGGGCTGAAGACGAAAAGACATTTTCTGGTTTTTAAGAAAGGTATTATCTTTCCACTTCTTTCACTTATTTCGTGCACTTCTAAGTTCGTGTTTATTATCTTTTTGTTTCATTGTTATTGTTTTTCCACTGTTCATAAGCCATGCATCTCACAGTTTTGGTTTGTTATCTTCCTTTTGGATTTCTGTTCTTATTTTTTTTAGGTTGTTTATCATCATTCTTTTAACATTAATCATGAAAAGAAGATCACAGAGACTCCTGCAAAAACCTAGACCAAATTTTGTAGAAGGAAGTGTGAGAAGAAAACAAATAGATAACGAAAGGGAAGTAGCAATCATAAGTATATCTGATTCTTCTGAACAGGTGCCCAGTCAAAGTCAAGCTGAAAGGAATGTATCTCCTCTGGTTCAAAGGAATGCATCCCCTGCAGTTGAGAGGAATGAATTGCCAGAAGTTGAAAGTGTTAAAGCTGCTGAAGATCATGTTGTAAAGTTTACAACCAAGAAGTCCGAGCGTCCCAAGCAATCTGCAGGAGCTGGTTCTTCTTCTTCTGACATTTCTGTAGTGTTGTAGGAATTGCAGGTCATAAAGAAGATGCAACTTGGAATTTATGATCGGGTTTTGAACCACGATCTCATGCTCAGAAAGATTGCCACAAAACTGAGGGTTGAGCACACGGCAGAAATGGGAGCCCTACCTGATAAAAATGCGTGGTTAGCTTCCATTGGATTCAATATTCCCTCACAGGACGTATCCCAAGCAGCTGACCTCTCACTACCTTTAGAGCAGGACAAAGAGAATGAAGATTAGGATGCTTGAGTTGCTACTACGTATTATTATGATGTTTTTATGTAATTAACTTGATATTATTCTAAACTATTTCCTGAACAATGAATGTGCTTTTATTTGATTTGTAATGAAACTTTCTTTCCTTGTTAAATTTGTTTGTTTTATTCGGTTTTTCGTATGTATTGATAAAATCCATGCGTCTCAATCCGACTATGTATTTCCCATCCACAGCCACGAGGTAAAAAGGGAAGTATCTTTCCGACTCGTTCCTTAATTAATATTCTGACTTATTAATTGCTAAATTATGTTTATTGTTTCTTTCAATCCATCTTAATAATTTAAAAGTCGCTGATTCTTAAGCCTAGTCGGATAAATTAATTGATCGGTTTTGTTTAACTCATCATATCTGCCCATAACTATTTTTCATCATTAATTAATTGTTTACTCGGTATGCTAGTTAGCAATCTGAATGTATGATCTTACATTAAGTTTGGGGACATGACTGGCTGATTAACTATTATATTCGTAGCTTTTGAGCCTGTTTTATTCTTTTCCGAGTGAACTTGCATGCTAGTTAGTGAGACAAAATTTGCGTCAGTACTTGCTAACTGTTTGTATGCCAACCAATTGGAAATGATGAAGGCCTTCTTTGTTAATTTAGCCAGGGCCAAAAAGTAACCTTCCCAATATATTTAATTATCCTTTGACCCCAAAATTTGAGCCTGAGACCCTTCTATTCTGTTTATTCACCCAACGTTACAAACTCATCTATCTAGAAAAACCTGACTAAGTTACCCCTGGATGTTCCACTGGTGAGTTGCTCGGTTCTTTCTTATTGCTAGGGACTAGCAAGTTTTAAGTTTGGGGATAAAGAGTGTGCCTAACAGTAATTCAGGACACACTCCGACCTAAACTATGGGTGAGTATCTTGACAAATGAAAGGTAGAAAGGCAAAGCCGAGAGAAAAAGTAACAAAGCCAGAAAGAGGAAGAAGGTGCAAAGCACACCACCAATTTAAAAAAAAAATATATACACCGATTGAAATATGATCGGAAAAAGATGGAAAAGAAGAAAGAAAAGGGAAAAGTCCGAAGGACTGAAAGAAAAAGAAGGTGCAAAGCACCAAAAGTGTTAAGTTAACATTCACTCGGAAAATAATGGAGCTTGCTAAGGAAGAGGCAGTTAAGCTAAAAATTGAGTCACGGCATCAATGGATACATCCTGTAACATGACATTCACTCGGAAAACAATAATTGAGCCTGTAGCCCAGCCTCATTATAAGCTTAAAAAGCCCTTACTGATCTGATTGTGTTGGCATATGGCATGACGTGTAGAACTGTTGCAAGCCTATGTTTATCTAACAAGTATGTAGGTAATGAGTGCAATTTATTTACCCTATACACC
This sequence comes from Clitoria ternatea, assembly GCA_037962975.1. NCBI lineage: Eukaryota > Viridiplantae > Streptophyta > Magnoliopsida > Fabales > Fabaceae > Clitoria > Clitoria ternatea. The sequence continues at coordinate 152,954,102 of CM075673.1, forward strand.
GAGAGAAGAGTTAAACACCGACCAGAGAGGAAAGCATCAGCAGCTTGTCTCCCAAAGGAGGTGTAAGTTTTTATACCTTTAGAAATTGTGAAAAGAAAGCATGATCGGTATTCAATAATTATAGCATGAACTAAGTTAAGGAAAGGTTGATGGTGTTAGATAACAGCTTGTTAGTTGATTAATTTGAATAATTGCTTGAGGACAAGCAAAGTTTTAAGTTTGGGGATGTGATAAGTCTTGAAAAGACTTAATTATTTTGTTCAATTTTAGAATTAATTCGTTGTGTAAGTGGTTAGTTTAGCCTTATTATTCAATCAATTGATAATAATTTATAAATTATGTAAATATTGCAAAAGTGTTTTATTTATAGAAGAGAATGGTTAAAAACATTAATAAATTAAGAGTTTATTACTATTTATAAATTTAATAAGTAGCCAGCATACAAATGCTAGGCAATTAGTTGATTTTTGGTGCAGGAACAGGGCGCACTTGAGAAAAGAAGACAAATCCGAGTGAAGAATTACCAAAAGCCGAGCAAGAATTTATAAAGCCAAGTGAGAATTCGTAAATCCGACTGAAAGAAGTTCACAAGACCGATTGGCTGAGAATTCAAAGGGTTGACCGAAAGGAATTAACAAAAGCCCGACTTGAAAAGACTCCCAAGAGACCGACTCCAAAAGAGAACAGGGAATCAGATACTGCATGAGAACCCGAGCGTCAACTTTAGAACGTTGATTCATTTATCAATCCGCTCTAGCAAGAGCCGACCTCGTTCAAGTATAACTTCAAAGAACTGAACTCGCCCAAGCTTCGCCATAGCGCTTAAGCGAGAAAACAACACTGCAGTACAAATCCGAACTCGCTCAAGCGAGAGTTTAAATTAGCTCAAGCGATATTTCAGTTTGCTGAAGCATAGAGGCAGTAACTTAAACATTGTTCCCTTCCTCCAACAACACACTCAACACCGATGTAGTTTCATGCTGTTGTCCCTCCTACCGCACCTTAGTAACTTAAGTTGTGAGCTGTTATTAGCTGGCGCTGTGCTGTAACCAGCTAGGGATGAGCTGGAATCTGTTAGGAGCTGATCTGTAATTAGTTAGTTACTCTGTAAGTTATGTAATTAGTTAGTTTAGACGATAACTTAAGTTTTCTAAGTTATCAGTTAAGTTAGTTAGTTAGGTAGAAACATATATATAGGTTGTACATATTCTGTAAGACACACACGCGTATACACAGATACGAAATAACAGAACAGAGAACATTCATTAAACACTTCGAACATCTCACTACACATTTTGTCTATCTCTAAATCCTCTCCTCCATGACGTTCCACAATCCTTCGATGGAACCGAAGTCAATGGAGTTCTAAATGTAACATCCTAGGTTATTTTTGCATTTATTTTTATTCAAACAATTACCTCTTACGATAAATTTTTCCTTTTCTTGAAAATTAATCGATATTTAGTGAAAAAGCATTTATTTTTACTGACTTATTCAAGTGACAACAGTCACAGTTAGATTAATTAAATGAGGTCTAGAAAAGAAAAGCAAGTTAATTTAAACACAACGGATGGGAGAAAGGGAAATCAGGGTTTCTGGCTTGAGCGAGGCCCCTACTCGTCTAAGCGAGATTTCGGACTCTCGCTTAAACGAGGTTCTATTCGCTTGAGCGAACACCTTTCACACATTGTATTATACACAACATGCAACCGGACTCCCAAAATTTCACTCTAAAAATTGTCCTGTGAACCCAAGAGTCATTATAGCTACCATGAAAGCATATGTATTTTAAAATATAGGTTTACATCCGGTCCGGTCTTAATTAAACACAACTAATAATAATACTAAGAAGTTCTTATACACACATATGACTCTATAGAGAGTCACTCAAAGTCACTCGGACCCTGGCACCGTTCTCCCCCTTGGCGCGACTCCATGGCTCCTTCCCCCTCCCTGTCTCTGGTTACTAAAAAAAAAAAGCAAGGGTGAGTGTTTGGCATTGTAATTAATATAGAATGGAACCTAAAATATACATGCATATTTATACATACACATAAAGCACCACTTGTAAGTAAGCATACCGAAACATAGTGTATTACATACAGTAACTATATTAAACCAACTACACAATTCCATCACATTCATCACGATCACAACTGACTCTCATACAATCTGACTCCTAGTATCCGGATACTAAAGGATTGGCCTTCAGCTGGGGGTCCTACTTGACACCCCGTGAACCCTGCTTGGTTCACCGAGTCCTGCTTGACTCTCCACCTCGACCACTGGGTCCTACTTGACCACTGGGTAGCTCAACTGGGCACGAAAACCACGGGAGCCGGAAATGAGGGGCTATCATATACCGTCGGCCATCCCACACCACATAGTCATTCAACAATTTACCTTTCACATAATAATATCAATTCCCCATCACTCGGGTAGCCTGCTTGCTAACCCGACGTCACATAACACTGATTATTTCACATTAGATATCACAAGATCATACATGATAAACTCATCCACACCCGATCCTCCACTAATTAATGTACTCAGTTACACATGCACAAGCATAAACACACAACTACGTTTAGCAACATTTTCCTTAACCTGTTTACGTTACTTCAATGACCTGTATAAGAAGCGAGTCCTATTCTAATTAATTATAACCCGAACACCCCCCCTTACTTTGGTTCCACGCTTCGATGATCTGTTCTCTGTGTCGATTCCTTCCTCTGAGCACTGGTTTCGCAGTCTCAACTCCGTCACTCAGTCTTCCGTTGCTTAGCCTACTACCTACGGATCATAAAGTACAGCTCATCACTTCAACGCCCTTAGTTCATGGACTGCATCTGGGCTCACACTCACCAGAGGAGTGGAGAACAGCCACGAATATAGCCATGCATGGCCCTTAACAGCCAAAGAATAAAAGGAATAAGGGAATCACAATTGGAACGGATCAGTAGACTCACCTTGAAGCCTCGATCACAAGAATGGGAATAAATTGAAGTTTAGACACAAATGGAGTCCCTCTCCAACGCATGCAAATCAGCGTTAAGAGAGGAGAGAAAAACGAAAGAGAAGGAACAGACCAACAGCAAAGGTAACTTGTAAATAATGAAGAGGGAAGGAAGAGAATCTCCTTATATATATGTATAGCTCATGGGAAAGATCGTCTTTTCCTTTATTTTATTTGTATTCTTACTAAATTTAATCAATTTCACTATATTAAACTATTGCATAGTTATCAAATCAATTACACTTATTTATTCCCACAACGTTTAATTATTCACAATTCTCTAATACTTCGCAAGAGTATAGGCCCAATATGAATATCGGCCCCCGACGTCCTAACTTAGTGTTCATACCTCGGAAATCCGAGCTACAACCTGAGAGATCGGATACCTTATCCGTGCTCACCTCTTGGTTACCTACATCCGTTGTTTCAGTCATTATGAGGTTAATCCGGGCTATGACCCCGTGTGAGGCGCTCTCCTCACAATGGTTGGACCAGACCACCTAACTCTGTCCGCTCTTCTCTTACACTCCCGATCTTTAACTCCGCCTGCTCGCGCTTCAGATACCGATCTTGACACCGGCTTTCTTATCTCTGGCTAAGACAGAACAAATATTAAATAAAACTTCTAAAACATTTACTAATCATTTCCCATTTCTTATAATTCTCATTAAAACATCAGGGATGTTACACTAAATCCCTAAGGTTGGGATTGCAAAGGTTAGCAATGGAGTTTTGAAGCTGTGAGCGAGGAGATCGGCTTCTAGATCCTGAGGCGAACAAGCTGAGGAGTAGAGCAGAATCGCTGGATTGACAAATCCAGCACTGATGAAGAACTTCGCTAGTGAGGAATCATGGTTGAAGCTTAAGTAACTTCCAGCTTTCTAACTAGTTCAGGCCTAATCAATTTAGGTGAATAGTTAGAGTTCAACCTCCAATTTCGCATTAGATTCTTAGGTTAATCGAGCACTTAAGGAATTAAGGTTCATTGCTTAAGGATTAGTGTTTTTTTTTCACCTAAGGAATTAGGGAATAACCACACACGGATTGTCCTCTAGATTGTGAAGTTCGAGTATACTTTAATTGCATGTTTCTTGAGGAAGTTGTGAGCCGAAGCAATCCTGACCTGCTTTCTTTTAATCACTTTTCACATTCAGCTTAACTCTGTTTCTGAAAATACCAAAAACAACTAGAAAACATTAAAATCATAAAAACCGAATGAACTACCTGTATTTCGTGCTGGTTCAGCTTGTACTAGTCCAAGATTGAGGTACTTACCACAATCCCTGTGGGACGATCAAATATTCTACAATTTTAACGACTGGTGCGCTTGCCATAAGTGTAAATCCGAGAGTCATATTTTGTTCTACTAAGATTTTCAGCACCAAGTTAATGGCTCGGGATTTTAGCATCAGCAGTGCATAGGGAACTGGCGTGCTGAAAAAAAAATTTTGAGCAGTCTTAGAACTCCCAAGCCTAGGATATGTTTTGGGGGACCCGTAGAGTCATATGGGGACATCCTAGGATGAATGTGAATACTTTAAAAGAAAAAAAATCTGCTATTATTATTATTATATTAAGTTTAAGATGTTTTAATTAACAACAAACCTCCTTCTTATTACATTATAAAATTTAACTATATAATTAAATTATATTATAAGTACTTTATTCTAATAAATATTTCATTATTTAAATTATATTATAAAATTTAACTATATAATTAAAATAAGATCATTATAATTTATAAAACTTATAAATCATACACACAATTTTCTCCTTTTTTTCCGTCTCTTTTACCCTGAGACATTCTTATGAATTATGGCTCCCTATATAGTAAATCTAAATTATTGTAATAATGGTTTTTGCGATAATAAAAATATAATAAATTATATTTAGTAAAAATTATAATCTAAATAATACTATAAAACTACTCAAGAAAATTACTATCATTAAAGTTATATAATATGATTATGTAATATCAAATTTTTTTTCTATTCCCGGTATATTAACATTATTATAATTTATATTATTATAGTTCATAAAAATTATACATCTTTACAATTTATTTTATAAAAACAAAAAATACATAATTTATTTAAAAAATATAATTTCAAGCATTTTATTTTTTATAAATACTTGATTTTTTAAACTTTATAATTAATAAAACTTATAAATCATACATACATATACATATAGGAAAGTGATTGTTGCGTTTATTACATGATTTTTTACTATCATTACATTATATATATAATTAACTATGATTAAATTTTATATACAATTATAATATTATTATTTATTATTTAGAATAATATATATTATAAGATTTACTAATTATAATGATTAATAAAAATATAAAATATTATATTATTTTTAAATAATTATAATATTAATGAGAATAATAAATTTAGATTTTACAACCATACATAAGATAGTCATAAAAGGTTTCTAAAGTCATAAAATCACTTAAAAAGTCACATGACTTTTTAAAAAATTCACTAATTAATATAATCTAATATCAACTATTCATAATAAAATCTAACAGTTCAAATTTAATCTTTTCACTCTCACATTATAAGATATAAGATATATCGTGTGTATATATATATATATATATGACATCAAAATTTGATTTTTATGTAATTATTGTATACATTCAATAAAAATTTATCACGTTTAGGGGTCTATAATCGATTTTTAGGGTTAAGGTAAACAAATTATTAATATTATGCTTTTAACTAGAACTTTAATTTAACATTTCATTTTATTACTAGGCTTTTATTTAAGAATTTTATTTAGTTTTTTTTGTATTGTCTGAGCTTTACTATTTTGGACCCATCTCAGGATTAGAATTTTGTTTGGCTTATATGTAAACTACAATAGTAAATAATGGACAATTTTTTATGGTTAATAAAACTACATTAAATTCTTAGTTAATTAGAGAATCTGAGTTGAGCAACGTTGGAAAAAACAAAAACAACTGTAACCTTAGCATTAGTGGATGAGTACACGTGTAGTTTGGAATTTATACGCATAAAAATAAAACACTTACTAAAATGAATTTCGCCGTTGCCGGGGATCGAACCCGGGTCGTCCGCGTGACAGGCGGAAATACTCACCACTATACTACAACGACTTGTTATTAAGACCTTCCAAGTTAACATATATAAATTATAACACAATTACATAGACAAAAAATTAAGATATCACTTATTAGACAGATAATTAATTACATTATAAATATATACAAATAAGACATATTTGGTAGATAAATATTTAAAGAAATTTTAAAAATATTTTATTTATATTAAAAGATTACAAAATTTTATTTATATTTTAAATCGGACATTTATAAACTGGGATTATGTATTTACAATTCCAAATGAACCCACCTCGCTCTACTAATTAGAGCCACAAAGATAGAATCTTTTTAGATTTTATTCAACTAGGTTTTTTTTTGTCAATATTCAACTAGGTTCGAATCGACCATTTATTGTCCAAAAAAAAATCGACCATTTAGCTTGTTGGCGTGAGTTTCTTCGGCTTCTTGTGTGATAATTGTTTTGTTGCAAATTTTTCACACTTGAAAGTTTGGAAATTGAGTGAATCACACTTACCTTATTTTAAGAAGTTGATGGGTAATGAGTGAAGTTAACTTTTCTTCATTTAAAAGTTTGTTAGATAAGATAATTTTCTTTAGTAAATGAGTTTATTTTAATAGTGTAACATTTTTTGAAAAATTACTTTATGTAAGTTTACAAGTTTTGAGTTTATTTAATTTTTTATATTTTTATCCTCACTAATATAATTTTTTAAAAAGTCATTCATTTATTTTAAAAAATATGCTACTCATGTCCCTTAATAGAAGAACTCTTAACTAATTTTAATTTTTTTATAAATTGGCTAATATAGTTAAAGTTATTTAATATATCTATTGTACTAGTTTTTTAAAAGTACCCTTACATATTTATTGAAAATCCCAAATCTTACTCCATTTCTTTTTAATTAATGTTTATTTCATTAATTAATGTTCTTATATCAAAGACTAAAAAAATCTCTCAAAAGAGTTCCTATATTAATGGACGAATGTGGTATCTTTTATGTCATTTTACATTTAATAAATAGTTTTATCAAACATTTTGATTTGATTAACTAGCTTATCAGCTTTTAACTAATTTGACAAAACAAACCCTTAATGTAGGAAGAGTAAGACCAATTTTGACAAACAAGCTATTGACAAAGAGAATTCGGGACCATGTATATACACAAGATATTATTAAATAATCATACATGAAGGTTATTGTACAATTATTAATATCCTTCATATACGTATGGTCCCCCAAATTCATATTGTCATTGTCTTCATCTTCCAGTAAAGAGAGATGTAAAAGAAAAAACAATTATAAGGCCAAAATAATAATAAAAAACTTTTATCTTATAAAAACCGTAAACACATTTAAACACACACACACACATAATAACATATATATATATATATATATATATATATATATATATATATATATATATATATATATAATAACATCCAATGGGAACAAAATAATACAGTATACTCTTTTCCATTCTAACTAAAAAATGATATCTTATCTCATTAAAAAATTAAGAAATTGTTACTCTCTCTGTATATATATAACAATAATGTTGTATTCTCTTTAATACATGTCAAATAGAGATCAAAACATTTTACCCTGTAGTTACTAAACGTTACGCTATTGTCTCATCTTACTCTGTTATTCTCTTCCGTTCATCTTCAGAAGAACACTACCTACTAAAGGCTACACCACAACCAATCCTTACATATTATTTATGTAGCTGGTCACTACATCATAATAGTTTCACTCACAATCCTTCAGCTATATCATCACATTGATTCAGCTGCATAAGGAGGCAGGGTTCAAAGAGTTATATATCGAATTTAAAAATAAAAAAACCAAATTACAGTTCCTTGAGATAAAAATTGCGTGGTCGCACAAAGTTGCTAGAATGTTTAAATAGCCCAGCATTATGACAAATTTCAGGTTTACCAACAGCTGAAAGTGTTTTTAAACAGGTTAACCACTTGTTTCTAAAACCAAAGAATGTTAAATTCAGCCTCCCAACAACCCCACCCCAAAAGAAACTCCATAAATAAATAGAGTGAATGTGGAGATGAAAAGTATATCTATAATTATTTCTTTAACTACACTCTTGTATCAACAGGCCTGTGATCTTCCATACATTAAAAATCCCTAAATTGAGACATAAACTTGAACTTGGTCACCTAGCCTTTTCTACAACTTTTTTGGAATAACAAGATATTTTCTTGACATCTTTATGCATAAACATGCTAACATGAAATGAAAGCCTAAGCCCCATTGCTAACAGTGGCATCATCGGTCTTCACCCTCCGGTAAAACAGAACATAGGCCGCTGCAGTGTTTACATCATCTTCGCTTATAGGTGATATGTGGCTGTCATCAAAACTGTACCACCTGTTCTCATCTAAAAGCTGCACATTTGGGGGGAAATAAAAGAATCAGAATGCAGTGTTGCTAAAAGGAAGAACATTCTAGATGCCCATTTCATTCCCAGTTAGGATCCCCCAAATGGGATTGGCCAGAAGCAGTTTCTGATCTATTGGTTAAACGAAATTTGATGCTACCTTGAATGGTGTTTGGGATCAACACTAACCATTGCAGGGTACTTCCAATAGAATTCCCATGTTAAGCCCTAGATGAAAAGGTCAAAGAAACTTGAAAGGAATGGAACTTATCATCTTACCTTAATATGTGCAGTGTAGTGCCCACTACCCATACTACCATAATGGTTTATAAGGGCATACAGTTCATACAGTTGACGCCGAGAGTTGTTTTTGTTGGCTATGTAATTTGTTAAATCAAAATCATGAACGGGGAAGTTAACATAAGTCTCTAGTTTATGCTTCATTGATCTGCTGTATGAGAATCTCTTCAAATGAATGACCAAAACCTTTGGGAGCCTCCATAAATCAAGCTTCTTACTTGCTTGTCGTCTTGCATTGCATGTAGGACAGAGCCTATACAAGATTTAGATAAATATGATATCAGAAGCAATTGACATAATTCGAGGATTACTCATCCCATCTTTGATGTATTCATATGGAGAAATGTTTTGAGAACTATTTCTGCAGTGGTTACACATTGTTGTCCCTTGTGAGATTGTAGTAAAAATGCAAGATCTAACAAGAAAAACATGGAAGAGATTGAAATGTAAAGTGACAAGTAAATAATTCCTATATTCCAAGGTTGAAATTGCTACAATTGACAACATTTTAGAATGTCTATGTCAAATAGCTTGGAAGATATAAACAGAACACATAAAGAATGCACACAGGCAACTAAGAACAGTGTCTCAATTAGGTGTTCCAGAGTAACGGTTCTATCATCTATGATTAAAGATTCCTGAAGATTTCCTTCAGATATAGTGATTGTTTGGGTGAAAAAGAGAACCAGATTATAAAGGCAGAGTTTTACGGCTCATGCTAAGAAAAGTTAAGTTTTCAGGGTTCCAAAAAGGGTGGTAGGTGTTAATAAAGGATAAGCGTGTTGAGCAAAAATGCTTTTAGGAATGTACAGGAGAGAAAGGAAAGAAGGAAACAGAGCATTGATAAATGTGTTATGGAAATGAGCAAAGGATTTGAGCTTATTTAAAGGCTTTGATTCATGTTTGCTTTCATGTTAAATTGGTTCTATTTTGGAAAATCTTGGGAATTTCATTTTTAGGGTTATTTTGATCAAGCATTTAAGCTTTCTTACGGGATATTTTGTTAATTAAATTTTGCAGATTTAAGGCTTACCGAAGAAACAGCAGATAAAACCAAGTTGAAGGACAAAGAAAAAGAATAAGTCTAGCACAAGTCCTGTGGTGCTGAAGCCTAACAGCAACATGTTTGTCATACCCATAACTGATACCGATATGCATCCGATACTCCTCCAACAAACTCGAAAAGTATCCTCCAATTTTTTTTGAACATTATAAACCAAAACGTTTAGATATAGCTAAAATTAGATATAGCTTTATCGTTTCTTATGTATCATTGAAAAACTATATATTAAAACTGGACTAGGCTTAACACATCCCAAACACAATCTCAAGAGACAATGTTTGCCTCAAGACTTGTAAGAAATGCTTACTGTTTAGGCTATATTAATAGTTAATGTGGTGAAACATCTTAGCACACCCTTCATGCCTGGGTAGACATATGGTGTATGAAGTTTCTAGGACTGAATATTTATAGGTGACCCAGCTTAAAGACCGAATAGACTTTAATACCATATTAGAAATAGACTAGATATAACAGTCTAACTCATTTAAAAAATTAGTTCAAAAAAGGAAGATTGTCTCGAACCTTATAAAGAATATTTAGACGATATTCCTAATCAATATGGGACATATAAAATATTAATAGTAGGCAATCAGAGTCAAGACTTGTTTTGAGTGAGACCTTCAACATGGATTTGAAACTATGAAGCTTGGATACTTTGACAAGACACAAGTACAATATGTGATATGGCTTAGTATGTTAATAGATTTAAAATGCATACATATACCATGCATAAATGCAAGACTAGATATTTGATACGTGAAGTTTGCAAGACTAGACATTTGTAGGTGACACAAGTCCCCAACACTTAAGGCTAGTCAAACTATGTTAGAAAATGATCCAGGTCTAACTCCTCTTAAGAACTGGCTCAAGAGAAGAGGGTTATTACAAGCCTTATAAGAAGTATTTTGGTTATATTTCTAACCGATGTGGGACATGTTGACATATACATAAGTAAGGATAGAATCTGTATATCATCTTAGTCCAATCCAAAGTATCAAAGTTGTATCTTGAACGTATCAATGAATGATGTTTTGTAAAAAAAATGGAGGGTGCTTCTTGAATATGTATTGAGGAACATCATATGCATATAAGTACCGGGCCTATCGGCTATGGGTATGACATCAATACTTTGTCATTTTTGGAATATAGAGGCTTCAGAGGTGACAACGACTCTTTTTTAGGATCCAAGCCTTACTTTCATAAATTTTGATCATCAACCACTCATATAGTTGTATAATAATTAATCAATGTCACTTAACAAATATTAGTATATTTTTACATTTAAAATTCATATTAACATACTAAGCCATATCATATCTTAAATTTTTAAGAAACTTCCATATCCTTATATCCATGTTGTATCATATCCATGTTCTATCAAAGTATCCAGGCTTCATAGGATTGGGGAAAGGGTTTCTACTTTCTAGTGAGAGAAGCACAAGGCACATGGAGATCAAGCTTAGGATCAAGGGCCAAGCTTCAAGGATTGAGCATCTAGTTCTTCCTTGTGCACTCTCTCTCTCTCCAGGATTTTATGATTTTTCTCTCTTCGAGATTTTATGATTTTTTATGTATTGTGAACTCTATCTTTCATCTAAAGGATCTTTTTAAATTTACTATATTCCTGTTTGTTTCATTTTTTTCATTCATCGAACAGAGGCACCCAATGGTCCCATTTTTGCTTTGCACATCATTTGAGGGATTTGGTGCACGCCGTTCGACCAACAGAGCTGAAAGATGGGCTTTGGCAAAAGTCATTGGGTGCTGTCACCAATAAAGCAAAAGGGACTATGTAGTTTTACTCTTGTAACAGCACTGATTGTTTACATAAAAATCAGAGAAACAGTAACAGTGTAAAAAAATTACGAGATTATGAAGAGTATTTTACCAGAGAAACAGTATAAAACAGTAACAGCAGTACAACACTAATTTTGCTGGAGTAACAAAACAAAACAGGGGTATGGATTTAATCAGCTCTGTTTTTTTAATCAAAGTATCTAATCAGAGTTACAGAGTATGAAGAGTATTTAATCAGCTCTGTTTTTTTTTCTTTAAAGAGAGTAGCAATAATATAACAAACAAAAACAGAGAAGTATGAAGAAGGCTACATAAAGGACAAAAAAAAACAGAGTAGAGGACCGAAGAAGAAGAACCTCGCCGGAGTTGTTGCCGGAAAGCTTGGAGAAGCTTGCTTGAAAAAACTTGAAACAGAGTCGCCGGAGACTTTAAAGCTGTCGTCATTAGTCTGTCTTGCCGGCAAAGGTCGCTGAAGGGTGTGGGTCAACCTGAACGGGGTGGGAGTGGATGAAACAGAGAGGGGGACGTGAGAGACTCAGAGGCAGTGAGAGTGATCGAGAGGTTAGAACAGAGTGGGAAAACCTAATTTTTTGGGGATTTAACATGACCCGACCTGATCCATTAAAAGCCCAATAACAAGACAAGTCATGGTGCCGCCATGACCACATTAGGCCACCACCACCACCATGCCGTAATGAAGATTGTGGGCTTTATTCCTCAAATGGAGGACACCGCAATATCGGGCATCATTTTTTGTCGCGGACGGCGGTTGAGCCTAAGACCGCACCGCCACAGCGCCATGGTGGCGCCATAACCGCGATTTGATAACACTGTTATTCACATATACTCTAAATGCTTTTAATTATTACTAGGCCAACAATTATTTGAAGAGGAATACTAGCACACTCTCCAATACACTTTCTTTAACACATTATTATTATTATTATTATTATTATTATTATTATTATTATTATTATTATTGAGTAAAATCTATGTGGAATGATTAGGGTTATACTCCTTATTTAGGGGAGCCAACATGCATTTTTATGGTAATTAATCCTACTCCTACATGAATTTTATCAATAACGAAAAAGTGAATTGCTAGTATAGTAGCATTTTACGTTGCAAGAATTTGTTAAGTTATTTGATCTAGACAAGTTGGACTATGGAGATGAATAATGCAAATTCAATTTTCAAATTGTGGTAGAGCTTATTAGCCAATAGGATAAAAATCTATATATTGGCCTCGCATGAACATTGTTTGAGACCTTCTGGGCACATAGTGTTTAGAATAAGTTGAAGCAGTACTCTACATATCTGTGTTAGTTGTTTGGCATGTTCACAGTGCATTTGAATCTAAATGTGCACATATTCAGATAGCAACTAAAAAATCAGACAAGCAATGTAAATATGTTACGCACAGTGAGTTGAATTTTGGACAAAACAAATTCCGCTAGGACTAAACATTGTAACAGAGAATTTACACTAACCACTTCGGGCTCGTTTGTTTAAACTTATTTTAAGAGATAAGTGTTTTTTTAATTAAAAAAAGCACTTATTTTAAATTTTAACGTGTTTGTTTAAAGTTTCAAAAATAAGCAGAAGCAGAAAATAAGCTAATTTTAGTTTATTTTAAGAAGCAACTCTGATCTGCTTATTAAAAAAGTGATTATAAAAGAAGCGCTTTTTTATAATCACTTTTTTAATAAGCTTAAACAAACGGGCCTTTTGTAAGCTTCAAAAATGCAAATTCCAGAATAAAATACACAATTGCAACAATAAAGTTCAGATCTAAAGCTATAAAAACTTGAAAATATTAAAATACTAACCAACCTGTGGTTCATGAAAAGCACTGTTAGTTAATCTAAAATAAATAACACTAAAACTCTTTACAGGTGACCATGTAATGGAATATGTCACCACATGAAAGTAAACTCAATGCTGTGAACCATAACAATTTACAATTACTCTCAATTTACTGCAAATAACTCTTCATACAAGAAGCATGTTACTTAGTCACACAACCACTAGTTTCATTCTCTTGTTACATTCTTTTGTAGTACAATGTAGATAGAGAACATTTTTGGAAACACATAATTTAAACAGGTCATTAATAGATCAAGCACACAATTGCCAATGCACATTCCATTTAAGTTTACTAAGCATGGGAAAGAAAGATATGAAAGAGAATAGCATAGGATAAGTGGGCCACAGGAAGAACTCACCACATATCTTCAGGAACCAAAGGTTCTTCACGCAGAAAAGCTTCCAAGCAGGTGTACAAGGAGAGAGGTTCAGTACGAGCTTTCTTGGTTACAGGCCCATATTTTAAAACTTCTAACAATGTCTCAAGTGGATGAGTATCATACTTCTCCAGAAGCTTCTGAGACCAATCAATATATACTAGAACTGTTGGTGATGATGGTGACAATTTAACTACTTTCTCCTCTCCCATTGAAAGATCAATGCAAGCATCATTGTCATCTACCAAGAGGAGAGGTAATGTTGGCATTGGTGGTGCCTTTGAATTACTAGAATCCTTATTTACTGAATTTGACATCGCGTTGGCAGCACATGCATCACCAGAAGAAGTAAAATTGCATTGATCAGATGTTGCTTTTGGGATGCTGGTTCCAGAAGTAGTAGCTTGTTCTACATTGCTACCTTTTCTTAGCAGAGGAGACAGCATACGATTAACTATTACTTGAATATCACCTCTTGTGACAGTATCATCACACGAGATCAATGAAACGATAGGTGTTCCATATGGTTTCCATCCTGATATGGTCTGTGAGTCACTACTAAGAAAATTGCAATATATCAGAAGGAAATTGTGCTAAAGTAAAAACATACAAAATTAAGACCCACATAACATTCAAAATTATGCCCCATATGATACCACAGCCAGGTGAGTGCCATTTAAATTTAATGGGTCCAGACTCCAGATGAAACAAAGAATTCAACCAAACCAATACCAAAAAAAAACTGCACTATAGTTATTAACCATGACAGACTATCTTCCCAGAATCCCCACAATAGTAAAAGGTAAGAATGTTATAACAAGATAAGAGTTAGCATCATTGAATGTAAGTATGCACTAATAAGACATGGCAGATTCAATTCTTTTGCAAATATAACTACAGTATGTCATGTAATTGTAAAAGTTACATACAGCTCTCTTCGACGATGTACCAGCTGGAGATACTTAGTGTTTTTGTCTATTTTCAGAATCTTGTAAACAGCAAGACGGTCATCATCCTTGATTGTAGATAACAATAGAAGAGGATCTTCCAAATACCTATGGATCAAATGGTTTTTTATCTGTGATAGCACATAAATATAACACGCCCATTAGAATAAAATATATGCAGTAATTCCAATATATATTTATTCTAGCATGCTACACATAATATACCTCCACAAGCAATAGCTTCTCATTATGCTTCAATGAGCAAGCATTGCTAAGAGCTTGGATAAGATCTCTGCATCGTCCTTGCTTAGGCACAGTTACTGTACACGTAGATGGAACGGCGGTTCCGTCAGATGTAAAAACTGTCACTGTCATGGTCCTACTGGTGGTGGACTGGAGTGGCAGGGAAAGGTACATAAAAGGATCAAATGTAACAGAGACTTTATTGCAAACTGGACAAACCAAAGTTGACTTGTATTGCCCCTATGAAATGAAGAATTATCAGAAACATATCTGAGTTGGTGAACTTGATTAGGAATTATATAGAATGTGAATGGATATGATCCACAAACAATAACCAATAGATAATCAAGAGACCAAAGTTTAAATTATGGACATAGCAACATTGAACCTTTTCTTAATTGAAGTCTCTGTACATAGTTTAGTGGCTAAGCCATAAGTCAAATATGTACTGAGCATGAATGGTACACAAGTAGCATGAAAACAGCACTTGTCTCTTATCATATGATTGCCCCTCCCTTTGGATAATAAACTACTGTTTTCATGAAAAAGCTACACTCAAAAAAGATCATGGTCACAATATTAATGTAATCCTACATTTCTTCCCCAGTACATTCATCATAATCTCACATTTTTTTGCAGTAACTTCATCCCTTAGATTGAATTATGCATGTATGACTGGCAAAACAGTTTAGTTTATGCTGAGTATAAAAAAAAACTAGCTGTAATAAAATAGCATTTGTATCTTATCATAGAATCACCTTATCATAGTTTCCCTCCCTTTGAATGAACTATGCTCCTAACAGAAAGAATGATCCTGTTCATAATAATAATGTAACCGCACATTTTTTGCCCAGTACACTCATCATAATCCCACCTTTCACCCCAGTAAATTGATCCCTCTTAGATTCAATTTAGCATTTCAAACAAAATAATCCATACAGCTTAAAACCTGTAACCAACAAAATTGAGAATTGTCAATTTTCTATTTTGTCATCCCACCACTATTTAGGTTTCCTCATCCTTTACATTCCTCCACCTCATAACGGAGCTTGAAAATTGAACAAAAGAGGGTGAATTCTTCAAGAAAAGTCAGTACAAGGCATGAAGTAGCGACATTTCTTTCTAATTTTTATACTTGCCAAAGGTTCAT
The DNA here is from genome assembly GCA_037962975.1 of Clitoria ternatea. NCBI lineage: Eukaryota > Viridiplantae > Streptophyta > Magnoliopsida > Fabales > Fabaceae > Clitoria > Clitoria ternatea. The sequence goes on from CM075673.1 coordinate 152,970,360, forward strand.
TGTTGTTAAGAAGATACAATTACAAAGACTTGATAAATTCACTTGTTGGAATTAATTATGTGTATCTGAATTTCTGATTTTTGTTCTTAGGAAACCTTATACATGCATTTAGGAACTAGTAGCATCATTTATTATACTTGGGAACTAGTACCTCATTTACTTTATTTCTTGTAAGTTTCACCTTGTATTTATTATTTGAGCCTATATATATCACAGCTGCTGAGTATCTAAAACTCAAGCATTTTCATCTAATACTTTGTTCTAAATTCTTTCTTCTTCAAGTTGGGTATCAGAGCGGGCTCAATCTCGCTTCTGCACTTGTCTTTCTAAGTTCTGCTATCAGGTACGGCAGAACCCCAAGTCTTGGTATCATCGGAATAGTTTTCCGGTGACTCTGTCACCATCCACCACCACCGGACAGTTTTCTGGCAACCTTCAGCCACTGCCCACCACCACCGGAAAATTTTCCAATCTGCCTCCTACAGTTTTTGGTGAGCCTTCCATTTTCCAATCTGTTTTCCAGCGGCTGTCAGCCACTGAACTCCACTGGAAAATTTTTCCGGCCAAATTTCCGATCTGCCTCCTACAGTTTCTGGTGAGCCTTCCATTATAGTATGGCTGCTGAAAACACTCAGGTTGAACTCAAGAATGGCCCTTCTTTGCTTATCTCAGGTACTCCAATTATCACATCAGAAAAATTGAACAGAAAATATTATTTAGCATGGTCTGCCTCTGTGGAACTCTGGTTTCTAGGCCAAGGATACTTTGAGCACCTTGAGAAATCTTCTGATAAGATTACCGCAGATAAACGTGATCAATGGCAGAAACTTGATTATCAGCTTTGTGCTTTGTTCTGGCAATCAGTTGAATTTGACATTTTAACAAACTTCAGAGCCTTTAAAACCTGTTATTCCTTTTGGAAGAAAGCTCGAACTGTCTTTGCAAACGATATCCAACGATTATATGATGCTGCACAGAAACCATCCTCTCTTAAGCAATCTGATCACGATATGATTTCCTATGTCTCTAAGGCTCAATCTGCAGTTGAAGAATTAAAATTGTCTTTGGAAGCTGAAACCCTTGATGAATGAAAAAGCAAGCTTGATAATTTATAGATGGTGCTAATTCTTCGTGGAATAAATCCAGATTTTGATTATATTTGTGATCAAGTCTTAATCGGGCATGAAATCCCCTCCATGGAGAACTTGATTACTCGTCTCCTTCGTACTCCTTCACTTGACAATGATGTGACTAATCATCTTGAAACTTCTGTTGGTATCTAATAGTGGAGGCTGAGAGGAAGAGGGAGTTGTGGAGGACGGGGTGGAAGGAGTAATCGTCCTCAATGCACATATTGTAAAAGAATGGGTCACACTCAAGACTCCTGTTACTCCCTTCATGGATTTCCTGAGAAGTCTGTAAATATCTCTAAGTCTGGTACATCAGATTCAAAATTTTCAGAAGCAGATTATCAAGAATACCTGCAGCTAAAAGCTGCCAAGGAATCCCAAACCCCAGTGGCCACTAGTAACTCTACAGTTTGCATTTCTCAATCTGATAATGATCAAAATTCATGGATAATTGATTCAGGGGCCTCTGATCACATTGCTGGTACCAAATCCTTATTTTCATTCATCTCTTCCTAAGATTCCTCATTTTATTACTTTGGCTGATGGTTCTAAAGTCATAGCCAAAGGAATTGGTCACACATCACCTTCTTCTTCTTTATCCTTAAACTCTGTTTTGTTTATTCCTGGTTGTCTGTTCAATTTAATCTCTCTCAGCCAACTCCTTCATTATACAGGAACGTGGTACGAATCAGACGATTGGCGTAGGACATGAGTCTCGTGGTCTTTACTACCTCAAAATCAAACCTTCGTGGATATGTAGTGCCGCCGCATCACCAAATCTCCTTCATGATCGCTTAGGACATCCACATTTGTCAAAATTGAAAGTAATGATCCCAAGTCTTACCAAAATAGGGACACTATCATGTGAGTCACAGTCAAAATGAACGACATGTTAATTCCCCTTTTTCAGTTATTCATTCAGATGTATGGGGTCCAAGTCGAACGTCTTCTATGAGATTTAAATATTGTCACCTTTATTGATGAATTCTCCCGATGTACTTGGGTTTTCTTAATGAAAGAACGATCTAAAATTTTGCCCATCTTCATTTCTTTTGTTAATGAAATCAAAACGCAATTTAGCAAGATAATTAAAATCCTTAGAAGTGACAATGCAAAGGAATACTTTTCTTTTGCTCTTTCTTCTTTTCTGTCATCACAAGGCATTCTCTACCAATCTACCTGTCCTCATACACCCCAACAAAATGGTATAGCAGAAAGAAAGAATAGGCACCTTGTTGAAACTGCTCGGACCTTGTTACTTCATGCTAATGTCCCTATCAAACATTGGGGCAACGCAATTTTGACAGCATGTTACTTAATAAATCAAATGCCCTCTTCTTCACTTGACAATAAAATCCCACACTCAATCCTTTTTCCTAAAGAACCACTTCTTCATCTTGCTCCACAAATCTTTGGGGTGCACTTGTTTTATTCATGATTTGTCTCCAGGTCTAGATAAACTTTCTCCTCGAGCAATCAAATGTGTGTTCCTTGAGTATTCCAGATTACAGAAAGGTTATCGTTGTTACTCTCCTATTCATAATCATTATGTTTCTATAGATGTAACATTCTTTGAGGACAAACCATATTTCTCTCTCACCATCCTCAATTGAGTCTAACATTATTCAAGAAGTATTCCCTATCCCTTATTTTTCTCCATCTTTGCCTCCTTTGCAGGAATCAAGTTCAATTGTAGATTCAACTACAGATAATCCAGCCAATAATCCTCCTGAGCCATCTCAAAGACCATTAATCACATATCAACATCGTCCACGGATTCCTAATACAGAATTGGACGGTAGTGAAAGGTCAGGTGAATCACGTCCTACTCAAGAGGTCGACTCTACTATGAACCTACCTGAAGAAAATTCTAATTTATCCATTGCTCTTAGAAAAGGTACTCGGTCAACTAGAAATCCTCATCCTATTTATAATTTTTTAAGCTATCATCATCTTCCCCCTTCTTACTATTCCTTGATGTCATCTTTATTAACTATTTCGATTCCTAAAAACTATTGTTAGGCACTTGATCATCCAAGATGGCGACAAGCCATGATTGATGAAATGCAGACTTTGGAGCATAATTGTACCTGGGAATTGGTCCCTCTTCCTCAAGACAAGAAATCAGTTGGGTTTCGATGGGTATATGCTGTCAAAGTTGGGCGTGATGGACATATAGATCGTCTCAAAGCTCAGCTAATAGCCAAAGGTTATACCCAAATCTATGGGCTTGATTATGGGGATACTTTTTCCCCTGTGACAAAAATCACTTTTGTTCGGCTGTTTCTTGCTATGGCTGCCATCAGTCATTGGCCATTATATCAGTTGGATATCAAAAATGCATTTGTTCATGGCAAATTAGAAGATATTTATATGGAGCAACCACTAGGATTCGTTGCTCAGGGGGAGTCTAACTTAGTTTGCAAACTAAGTCGCTCCCTATATGGTCTAAAACAATCCCCACGGGCTTGGGTTGGCAAGTTCAGCTCAGTTGTTCAAGCCTTTGGATTAAAACGCAACAAAGCAGATCACTCAATTTTCTATTGCTACACTTCCCATGATAAGTGTGTTTACTTGGTAGTCTATGTAGATGATATTGCTATAACTGGAAATGATCATGAGAAAGTCTCTCAATTAAAGGAGCACTTATTTAGTCACTTTCAAACTAAAGACTTGGGGAAGCTAAAATATTTTCTTGGCATTGAAGTGGCTCAATCAAAGAATGGGATTGTCATCTCAAGTAAAAAACTACTACCCAACCAGAGGGAGCCTTATCCTGATCCTGAGAGATATTGGAGATTGGTTGGCAAGCTCCGCTATCTCATAATTACAAGGCCAGATATTTCTTTTACGGTTGGGATAGTTAGCCAATTCACGCAGGCTCCTCATAAAGAGCATTGGGATGCCGTGATTCGTATTTTGAGGTACATTAAAATGGCACCAGGACAAGGTCTTCTCTATGAAGACCAAGGAAGTAGTCAGATAATTGGATTTTGCGATGCAGATTGGGTAGGTTCACCTATTGATCGACGTTCTACGTCAGGATATTGTGTTTCTATCGGAGGAAATCTTATATCTTGGAAAAGTAAAAAGCAAAAGTAAGAAGCAAAATGTTGTTGCCAAGTCAAGTGCAGAGACTGAATATAGAGTTAAGGCTAAAGCCACATGTGAACTCATTTGGATTAAACAACTTCTTCAATAATTGAAGTTTGGAGATACTTAACACATGGAACTATACTGTGATAATCAAGCAGCTCTACATATAGCTTCTAATCCAGTTTTCCATGAGAACCAAACACATTGAAGTTGATTGTCATTTTGTTTAAGAAAAAGTTCTTTCTAAAGAAGTTATTACAAAGTTTGTGTGCTCTAATGATCAACTCGCGGACATCCTCACAAAAGCTTAAGGGGACCAAGAATCAAATACATTTGTTCCAAGCTTGGAGCATTCGACTCGTCCGCTCCAACATGAGGGGGAGTGTTGGAATTATGTGTATTTGAATTTCTAATTTTTGTTCTTAGGAAACCTTATACATGCACTTAGGAACTAGTAGCATCATTTATTATACTTAGGAACTAGTACCTCATTTACTTTATTTCTTGTAAATTTCACCTTGTATTTATTATTTGAGCCTATATAGATCACAGCTGCTGAGTATCTAAAACTCAAGCATTTTCATCTAATACTTTGTTCTAAATTCTTTCTTCTACAAGTTAATTACGATACAAGAAGTTTAATAATTGAATGAAAATGTAAATTGGAAACAATTATGATTGTAGCACCACACGGTGCGCACACACATCTGCATACTGAACCATCTTGAATACAAGAAAAAAAAATTCAGTAAAAAATCATATCCAGGAAGACTAATTATTAATATTTATTCCCAAAAAATATCTATGCGCGCGCCATTCCTAGCTCCCTAGGCAAAGCTGTTTCTAACGAGCTGATAATATAACCAATAACTATAATGCATTAACAAAATTTACTATTTCTTTATTTGACTTACCTGGCATACGTCAACAATTATGGAATCATTACGAGCAATATGATTTGCCCAATACTCATCAGCCACTTCTTCATCAGGTCGGCCATCAGCATCTCGAGACTTTATATATGGTTTTTCCTTTACACGATTCAAGTCTTCATGGAGACCATCCAGCAGAAATGCTAAAAGCTCCTGACCAAAAAAGAAAGTAACAAGAGTATAAGACAAATGTTAGCACAGACTGCATCGTAGGAATTGAAAAGCAGGGAATATTCTCGGTCAGCTGGCAAACCTGAGAATCATGCTGATTGTGCCCACTGAACTGAGGAGCAAAGCGAGCAAGCCTTGTTTTAAAAGGCCGAGGAGCAACTGGTGTACGGCCGGGTGCCCATAGTCTTCGAAGCAATTCACCAAATGCTAGAGCAAGTTCACCCTACATGGTTGAAACTTCCATTTAGAACTACACTTTTGTAATTACACTATAACAGTTAAGGTATGGTTGACTATAAATCATTGAAGGATGGCCACAGTAATGCACAAAAAAGTTAAACTCTTTTGAAGTAAGTGTTCAAGCAATATGAAGACAAAGTGATCTTATACTACCCCCGTGATAATGACTCTCTTACAGTTGGTATAAATGGAGACATTGCTTTTCATGTAAATGCTATCATGTAAATGCTATCGCAGACTATTCTACAACTCAAATATTGTTTATTTCAAATTGAAATATAACCCAAGACAACAGCTATAATGAATAACAGAATAGAATGAACAAAAAGGCATTGTCTTGTCACTTATATGACAGAAATAAGAGATTATAAACAGAAAGTTCATGGCCAAAGATTAAGATTTAAATTCAATTGCATTTATGGACCCCCAGGTTTTAGGGAACAAAATATATTTTTCCCTTTTAATTTGAACAAATTGGACAATGATGCTACTTAAATCAAAACCAATTGAAAGAATAAAAAATGAATTTAAGCCTTGTTAGTTGTTAATAAAAAACCTGCTTTCACTCTAAAGCTTAAGCCTTTGAAATAGTTGATTCATAACATAGCATCAGAGCCTCTATCACCAAGCACTCAAGTTCAATCCTCGATAACCCCATTCTCCTAAAAAAAATAAGTTGGCATTACGCTCAAGGTAAGTAAGCTTATGCTTTAATGACACCTACAACTTAAAGGACTCTTGCATGACGGGCCATATTAAACATAAAATTCATCTTTCATCACCCTAAAGCCTATTATTATATATATTATATAACATTTAACGAAACTCTAGAAATAATCTGTTTTATCTCTAAACCAAGTTCTGGCTCTCGAGTTTATGATATCATTAATAAAAAAATATGGAGAGAAATGGAAACAAGTTCAAGCTTACAGCTTTTTAGATGATACTTACAACCATGCCAAATGGATTATGAAAATTTATCTCTGGGTGATAGTCTTCCCTGAAATACCTAGCAAATTCTGGTGTATGAACAAGGCACTGTATCGCACTATTCATGAAACAAGTATTGCCAAGATTCAGCAACCCAGTGAGACCACCAAATGAACCTCTTGTAGTGACGCCACTGGTTCCGTAAGGGTTTTCTACATCTCTGACTGGAGAATTGAGGTTCTGAGATGATAAAAGATCCATGTTGTAGCCTCTAGATGCACCCTTGCTAGCAGACAGGCCACCAGCAATTGATAAGTTTGATTTTGAAGGCTCCACAAGAACAGAACCTGCTTCCTTCTGTGCAGATCCATTTTCTTGAGCAGAACTTGTGTTATTTGTATTGTTGATGACCTCAACAAGAATCTGTATGGATGTTATCATTAATCAAAAGAAAAACAAGTATTAAAATGCAAAGTGTAAGCAAAGGCAAGAGAAGCATTCCTATATAAAACTTGGTGAAGACTTACATCCTGGTCCATTTGTAAATTAGCATCATCAAGAGTTTTGTCCATGTCATTCATCAAGGTATGCTTCCGACGTGCATAGTAATCCCAAATACAAACCTACAATAGAGGTACTCCGTGTCAATACAAGCTTGAAAAGGAAATCTTTCAAAAAATTAGAAATCAAAGAAGGAGCGATGAAGTTTTTACTCGGTCAGTAGGAAGATCAAATATTTCACAAGCTTTTCTGTGAAGATGTCCAATTGTTTCCTGTCCAAAATTTCTCAACTCTAAGGTTTATATCACATATATAAACTGAATTTTACTTGCAAAGGAATGACAAGAACAAGAGTGTTAAAGATACGTTTATCACGACTCATTACAATCTCTCACAAATACCTTCTTGCTTATTCTTATAGTGGATCGATCATTTTTTGGCAACACAAGTAATTGAAGCCGTAAAGGATACACCTCAACTGTCAATTCAGTTTGGGAAAGACCTGAACTAATAACTTTCCTTGGCAATGTAGGTCCACCACCATACCTAGTTGAGCAGGAGAAAAATAAAAGTCAGGCAGCTCATTAAAGCCCAGTTGTTCGGTCATCCATAAGTTTGTACTTTGTACCAATTTGTAGATTTCTTCAAAAACCATGAAAGTCAAGTAAACAATCTCACCATCTAAATAATTGGTCCCAAACTTCTTGGGGAAGTAATACATAGTCACGGCCTTCTAATAGAGTATCATGGATCTCAATACCCGAACCAGAGTCTTCTGACACTGCATCATCAATCAAATCAGAATTATCGATACCAGCTGGCCTCTTTGAAGCACTTGAATTGGCCAAGTCACAATGTTCTGATAAGGAAGATCCATCATATGAAGTGTTTATTTGCTCTTGGTTCACATATTCAATCCAATGTTGCCACCATCTGCAAGAAAACTATCAGAAACAATTTCCTTATCCTGTGCAATTACATATATTTATGTGAAGGTATTCAAACCACAGCAACCAGTCTATAGACATTAAAGCATAAACAATGGAGTATGCCTGCATTGTAACAAATCTTTGTCCCTTTGGACTCCTCAACAACAAATACAAAGAAAGGAACTGATGTTTTCATGCACACATCTATTTTTCCTAAAATATGTGTCATGTGGAAATCTACTTTGGAAACAGAGGTTTCAAATTACATAGTCTTTAAATAGTTAGGCAGCTTCTTTCCTTGGAATTGTTTGTTTGCATTTCAAGGGGAAATTAGGAGGAGGGGCTCATGCATTGAAAGAGGTTATCATGATTTGGTTTACAAGCAATAGGAATATGAAGGCCTATAAAAACATAAATTTTGTAAGTTTGAACCAATATCATCCAGACAATATGCAAATTAAGGCAACAACGCTTGAAAAAGGGAGCCCAATCAGCAGCAAAGAACTCCTTGACCTTATTCCTCCTAATTTCAGTAACCCTTCCCCAAACAAATTGATATTTGATAGTATTTTCTAAGATTCAACACTCAACAGTGTTACAATAGAGGGGTTAGGACAACACAGTAAGATAATACCATAGCCCATTATGCAAAATGCAGCTTTCTAACAAAAACAACTTATCAGCAAGCTAGTTCTTTGTTAAAGAATAGCTTTCAACAACTAACCCTGACTAACAATCCCCCCCCCCCCCCCCCAACACCTCCACACACACCCAAAAAAGGATTTGGGCTATGTGCAGTCATAAATCAAATCATAATTTAGGCACCATCATTATCTATCAGATTAAACTCACCAAAACTTCATCCACCATGTTAGAAAAAAAATCTACATTCGAGTATAAAATAAAGCAAAATTCAGACAGAATCCAGAAATTAAGGGCAAAAAAATCAGAGCGAAATTCCGGGCATGCCCCATTATACCAAGAGAACAACACTTTAGTATAATCTTAAGAAACAAAAAAAAAATGAAAGAGAGAGAAAGGCGTGAACTTTGGGTGAGATTCGGATACCCAGTAGCATAAAGGAGGGTTTATGAGGGGGGAAAAACCTCTGGGTGATTAAGAAGAAGGTGTCGCCTTCTTTGCTGTTAGCTTGGGCAGTAAGAGCAATGTCTCTGATCATAATCCTCTCCTCGTCTGGACTCAACATCTCAGAACTGTTACTGTTACACATCGAGACCTCTGTCATCTTCCGCTCTCAACTCAATCCAATTTCGCGTTTTGTTCTCACTTTTTTACCACTTGGAAAGAGCAAAATACAGAAAAACGATTTTCAGCGTATCTGCGCTCAACTGTGATTAGCCCAAAGCTGTACCTCGTTCCCGTGTTGGTCAGCACAATAGCAAATTTATTTTCCTAAAACTGCAGAGATAAATCAGATATATTTTGAAGAGTGGTTTAATTTTTGAAAATGTTTTAGGGTCCGTTTGGTTTCCAGTTGAGGAAACGGAGTTAGGGAAATGGAGAAATTTAAGGGTTGATATTGATCGTTCGAGATAGTCAAAACTCCGTTTGACCGTAGGATTTATTTTTGGGGTTGGTCAAACCGAGGTTTAACCAACCAAAGGAGCAATCCAAACGGGCTCTTAATCCCGTGTAACACGACGTTACCGTGTTCAGGGTTTTGTACGTGTTTTTGTTTTTTTAGAAAAAAGGGACCTAAGCCCACATCAATTAAGAAACTTATTACAAAAGAGGTAGGTTGAAACGTGTAATACCATTGTTTTTAGGAGTTTATTCGGAGAATCAGAGGATTTACATTAGAATTGGTATTTTGGGTCAATCTCATATGTGTGTAAGCCTATAATCTTTTTTGCTTGTTCATTAGCCCAAACACACATGTTTTAATATATCCCTTTTCAATTTTCTCAAATCAAGCAATGTGAGACTTCTTTTAAGATATCATTTCACACAACAATCCCTCACATATTTCAAAAGAATTTCAAAACAGTCAAAAGAATTTCAAAATATCATTAAGTTTGTTGGGTTTACATATCATGAGTGTTAATACATCAGATTTAGTGTCTTTTGTACTATAAACCAAATCCTACACAGATAAGCATACCATACAATGTTTTGGCAAAGTAGAGCTTATATGAACCAAACATCACTTGAGAGTAAGCTAGAGGCTTACCTGTCATATTACACTCCACTACTCTTGTCGTTATCGTCGTTTAGTGCATTAAGGTCGTGCGCACGCCTGGTAATTTACGAGTGCTCCAGAGCTTTTGCTTTAACCTTATGCAAATAGCCCCACTTGACACTCATATAGGTAATTTCATCAAGTGTATCTTGCATTATATACACCACCCATAAGGGATATGTCTCTCATTCAATGCAGCCTAGCACTTCACACACCATAGGAATGGGAAAATTAGTGCTAGAGTATTAACAATGATTTGTTATTACCCATATGAACCTTCTTTATAGGGTCTCCAATCACAAATATTGGGTTTCCATCATTGTTAATTTAGATGTGGATTGTAGTCTCATTCCCCTCGATGTTTCATAAATGAGTTTTCTACTCAATGGTTTAGTCAGAGGATTAGCCAAATTCACTTCTGACCTCACATATCCAATACATATGATTCCATTTTTTAGCAGCTTCTTTACTACTTTATGTCTCAATCGTATATGTCGGTCTTACCATTGTAGGAGTTATATTTAGCAATACCTATAGCCGATTAACACAATGCATAGACACTGAAGGCGTTGGTTTTATACCTAGAGGAATACTTGCTAAGAAGTTTTTCAACCACTCAGCCTCGTTACCAGCCAGTTCTAGAGCTATAAACTCTGACTCCATAGTAGATCTCGCAATAATGGTTTGTTTGGTTGATCTCCAAGTGACACTACCACCGCAAGTGTGAATACATAATCACTAGTGGACTTTATCTCATTTGAATCTGAGATTCATTTTGTATCATTGTATCCTTTTAATACAACTGGAAGTCCACTATACAGGATACCATAATCCATGGTACCTCTCAAATATTTCATCAATATAAACAGTGTTGTTCAATGTTCATTATTAGGGTTATGTATGTATCTACTTAATCTGTCAACATCATAAGCTATGTTTGGCCTCGAGAAATTCATTAAGTGCAATAGACTCACAATAATTTGAACATACTTAGATTGTGACACAGAGTCTCCACTATTTCTCTTTAATTAAGAGTTACTATCATAAGGGGTTGGCACTGGTTTAGTGTCAAGGTGTCAAACTTCTGAAAAAGTTTCTCAACATAATGTTCTTGAGAGAGCATTATGTTATTACCCTTCCTTATAATTTTAACCCCAAGATCACACTTACGTTACCCATATCTTTCATATCAAAGTTACAAGCAAGGAAATTCTTTGTGTCGTACATAATAGCATCACCTGTTCCAAAGATAAGCATGTCATCTACATATAAACAAATAACCACACATTCACCATTTTTTGTGTTTGTATAGACATATTTATCAACTTTAATAGAGAAAAACCCATAACAAGTTAGAACTGTATCAAATTTCTCATGCCATTATTTAGGGTCTTGTTTTAATCCATATAAAGACTTGAGAAGTTTACATACTTTATGTTCTTGATCAGAGACAACGTAACCCTCAAGTTGAACCATGTAAATTTCTTCCTCTAACTCACCATTTAAAAAAATGGTTTTTACATCCATTTGATGAATAACTAGATTATGAATAAATGCTAAAGCGATCAAGACTCTTATAGAATCGTTTGCTACTAAACAAGCTTTATATTTTTCAACAGAACTGTCGAGTAAAAGTTTCTTTTAAAAGATCCATTTGCAACCTATGGCTTGGTTCCTAACGATAAATCAACTAATGTTCGAGTTTTAGATTTTAAAATTGAACCTCGTTCATTTTTAATGGCCTTTTTCCAAAAAACAGAGTCAGAGGAAGAAATAGCTTCACAAAAGGTTAAAGGATCTTTTTCAACAAGACACATGTAAAAATCATTTCCAAAAGATGTTTCTTTTCGTTGTCTCTTACTCATTCTCAAATGATTATGTGGGTTCTCATTGGCGACAAGAGGAGGCGTGATTAAAATACTATCAAAGTTATTTTTCATAGGAAATAAATGCTCCAAAAATTCATCATTCCTACTTTCAAGAATAGTGTTACAATCAAGCACATCACTTTTAACAATGAGAAATCTATATGCAGCACTATGCTCAACATACCCAATAAACATACAATTTGAGGTTTTCGAGCCTATTTTTCTCTTTTTAGGATCTGGTAGCATTACTTTAGCTACCCCCCACTTTCAAATAATTAAGAATAGGCTTGTAGCCCTTCCATAGCTTATAGGGTGTTTTCCTATAATTTTTATAGAGAATTTTATTTTGAATATAACATGCACTTAACAAAGCTTCATCCCATAAATTATCAAGTGTCGAAGAACTAATTAATAAAGCATTCATCATTTCTTTTAAGGTCCTAGTTTTCCTTTTAACTACACCATTTGATTCAGGTGAGTAGGGTGAAGTTATTTCATGAATTATGTCTTCCTTTTGACAAAGTTCATTAAACAAGAGTACTTACCACCTCTATCAGATCTAACCCTTTTTATTTTCTTATTTAATTGATTCTCTACCTTGGCTTTATAAAGTAAAAACATGTCAAAGGCCCCATCTTTATGCTTAATAAGATATACTTTGGTGTATCTCAAAAAATATCTATAAAAGTTATGTAATATTATATTTTTTACTTACCTCTAGTTATTGTTTGTTTTAGATCTCCCAAGTCTGTGTGAATTAAGTCAAATAATCCATATTTGCGATGTACAAAAATACATGGTTTTTTCATAAATTTTGATTTGATACATACACCACATTTATTTAAACATGCATTTCTAATTCCAGAAATTAAACAATCAACACAGATACGGTTCAAATAAGGTATACTAATGTGTCCTTATCTAGCATGCCATATATCATGCGAGTCAAGCATAAAAGCAAAAGATGAATTATTATTAATAATGTGCGAGATGTTCAAAACAAACAACCTCTGATCACAATAACCCTTGCCCACAAAACACCATTTTTTGTCATGACAATTTTGTTCAACTCAAAGGAAACTTTAACCCTTACTTTTCTCAACAAAGCCACAAAAATCAAATTAGCTCTAATGCTAGGTACATGCAAAATGTCACTCAATGCTAAAGTTTTTCTAGGTATGAGCTTAAGAAGAATCTTGCCTTTCCCGACAACATCAGCTTTGTGAGAGTCACCAAGATACACCGGTTCTTCCCCATCTCCCATCATAGTGTAGGAGGAAAACATGTCTCGATTTACACATATGTGACTGGTAGTCCCTGAGTCTACCACCTATTTGCTTATATTGGCCATAATCAAGTCTTAAGAAACGACTACAACAATTATATCATCTCCTTCAACCAGATTTGCCTTTGGTTTAAGAGGAACATCGTTTCCTTTCCCGAATCTACATACAACAACATGATGACTTGGTTTTACACACACATAGCATGAACCCTTCCTTTTGAAGTTAGGAGGGTTAGATGGCTTAGGAATGTGATCAGAAGATTTTTATTTTTATACATTTTCCTTGAGGAGTTGCTTGTATCATGTTTGTTCTTGCTGCCAAAGCTCTTGCTCGGGCTTGCTTCTCTTCCTTTCGATTGGTGTCTTCAATTATTATGTGAGTGATTAAGTATGAAAGAGATAGTTGTTTATATTTGTGTTTGAGTTGCTGTTGAAGTCCTCCCAAAAGTTGGGTAGCTTTTCAATAAGGAAGGTGACCACTAGTTCATCCTGTATAAAGAGGTTTTTTGATTTGAGATCTTCTAAAAGTCAATGGTATTCGTTGATTTACACCCTTGTGTCCTTATCTCCAGTCATCTCCCAACGATAGAAATTGCCCACAACCTCAACGGTGTATTTAAGTTTGAGGGAATCCTAGATTTCCTTCGCTTCCTTATAGGAACAGTAAACATCAAACAAATCATTAGCCAAAGTACTGAGAATAGTGCACCTACATACCTTGTTTGCATTGGTCCATGCATCGAGAAGTTTGGGTTAGGTCAGTTTAGCATCGAATATCACCCATGCGACACCATGCATGTCAAGCACCAAGAACACACTCTCCTGCCAGCGGGCGATAAGACTGACCACTGAAAACTTTGATCTTTGATACGTCTGGGAGGGGCTTGGCCATAGTGACCGGAGCAGTGGAGACAAGTGGCTATTTCGTGGTAGTGGTTGTGTCAAGTTGACTATCTATGTTGGAGCCTACATTCAGAGCAGCGTTGGTATCATTGTCAACCATAAGAGGATAAACTCCTAAGATTGTTACAAAAGAGGTAGGTTGAGGTGTGTGATAGCACTGCCCTTAGGAGTTTATTCATAGTGCACGGAGTCCCTGGGATACCATAGCTCCTTCTGGCATAAACCAGGGCCAAAACTAGCAAGAGAGAAAGAATTTTGAGAAACCCAACAAAGATGAGAGAAAGATAGAGAAAACAGTGAGAGGGAATTTTTTGATAGTAAATAAGATATAGGGAAACTAATATGTTACTATTTAAATTGAGCCATTTCTGGGTAAGGTTTAAAATTTAAATTAATTTTAATAAAATAAATAATAAAAAGGTTTTCACATCCACCTAGGGGGACAAATTAAAGGATTTACACTAGAATTGGCATTTTGGGCCAATCTTGTATGCGCATGAGCCCATAAACTTTCTTGCTTGTTCATTAGCCCAAACATACATGTTTTAATATATACTCTTTCAACTCTCTCAAACCAAGCAATATGGGACTTCTTTTGAGATATTATTTCACACAACAAAACTAATCTAAAACAAGCCTATTACAAGGATTTCCTAAAGCATCCTCAACCATAATTTTACAAGCTTCAGTTGGAGGAAAGTTGTATAAAGCATTGTTGTTTCCTAACTCACAAGCCAAATTTGCCATTAAATCTGCTAATCTGTTAGCTTTCCTATATATTAAAACCATTTTGAAGCTCATAAATGATTGAATCAATTTCTTGATACTAATTAACTGTGTTTTCCCATTACCACGGCCTTTTAAATTATTCTTGATTTGTTGAAAAATAATTGATGAATCCATTTGAACCACAATCTGTGCAACCTATAATTACTTAGCAAACACCCCATATCTCAACTCAATTTGTTGTTCTAAGGCCTAATTTTCTAGTAAAGCCACATATCTATTCTCCTACTTCATTTTGATGATACCCCCATAACTGATAATCATTTGTCCATTTTGCATGCTCCATCAGTATTTAAACACATCCAACTAGGATCAGGAGGATTCAATTTGATTGGAATGAATTTTACAGCTTTCTTCATGTTGTTCTGAACAAACAAGTTTGAGCAAAAGTAGTATTGATCTATCATAATTTTCCAAGGAAACTATGGCCTTAAGAATTTCTGATCATAGCTTTCTTTGCTCCTCCAACTCTAAAGCATGTGGCATCCAATAACAGGCTTATCTTGATTGTTATTAATACCAAGATTATTTTACAGATTTAGTCTAATCCAAATGATAAGATCTCTATCTTTGAATAGCCTAACTTCGTCCTTGTTTAGTACTTGTTTCCATATTATTTTAGCCACTTGACATTCTCTTAAAACATGAATTATGTCTCCACTCTTTCCATAATTAAGGGAAAAAGGTTAGCACAACTCCCACCCCACATTTAGCTTTTTTGCTATTAGTAAGAAGTCTCCCATGATTGATTTGCTAAATGAATAATCTAACCATCTTTAGAACTCTCAACTTCTAAATTCTACTCCAAACATTAGTCTAAACCTTTGGCTCCCACCGGTTTATCTTCATGTATGCAAATTTAACTAAAAAGGAACTAGATGATTCACTAAGGTGAACAAGAGAAAAGCAAGTTCTTCCTCCCAACAAGCTTCAAAAAAGAAATGCACTCAAGGTAATTCTGACTAAAACCTCTTTGATATTGATAGTATAGAGTGCTCTACTCAAAAGCAACAAATGAGGTTAGATACTTTGAGAAAAAGAGAAATAGAATCCTCAAGATTTTTCTATGCTGACACCTTAAAAACTTTAGGAATTGTTTATGATACTCTAAGAATGATTAGTAATATAGGTTGGGATAATTTGATTACTTTGTTTGAACCAACCTATGAAAGAGAGCGTCTTGAATTTTTAAGTTCTTTAGTGCTCAGGCGATTGAGTGATTAATCGGGGTGGGAGATGTCCTTTAGGTTAGATAATATTGATTTCACCTTACTCCTTTCTGAGGTGGCTGGTATTTATGGCTTTCCTGTTGGGGGTTCTGATTCCATCCCCCGTGGTTTTCGAGCTTGGCCTGTATGGGAAAAAATTACTTGATCATCTGATTATGATGCCTCTACTGCCAAGGCATCTCATATTCATCATCCAATCTTTCACTATTTACAACGTTTCATGGCCAGATCAGTTTTTGGTAGGCATGAGAGCCATGTCACTGTGAGGCTCTCTGAGGTTTATTTTCTATCAACTATATTGAATGCTGACCATTTAGATTCTACCAAATGGCTTTGTAGATTTTCTAGACTCGGGAAAGCCATGTCTAACAAAATCTTGTAGGGTGTATCACCCTAATTGCCAAATATATGGGAGTAGACTTATCCTGTAACAAGGTCATTTGCGCTTCTAAAAGGGTGGATATGGATGAATTAATTCATGTAGGCATGATTGTAAAGGATTTTGATTTACACTATTTGGTTATTCCTAGAAGAAGGGTACCTCACCCTTTGTTAGACTGAGCTCTTACAAGTATAGAGGGCAAGGATTATTTTCTTTTTACACGTGATAATTCAGGGGAGGATGACGAAGTGCCCCTAAACAGGGAAACACCAAAGCAACAAGGCCCGCACCACTACAACCCACCACCTCAAAAAGCTAGATTCTCATTTGCTCAGATGCATTCTATTTTGCAAGATATATGAATAGAGCAAATGAGGCAATGAGCCATGATCGATGCCATGTACGATTGGCATATCCAGCAGAGCCACTTCCTTCCACCCTTAGAGTAGGCATCTCTCAGGTAAGTTATCGAATCCTGATCTTCATTGTTTGAACATTGAGGACAATGTCTACATCTAGTTTGAGGTGATAGGATAGACAACTTACCTACTTATCTACTTTTATGTTTATTTTTCTTAATTTGTTTATTTTCAGTATTTATTTTTGTTAGAATAGTGTTTATTGTTTTTATTGGCATGTTTTTATTTTTGTCTTACATGTCAGGAATAAGCCTTGCTCTTTTTTAGTAGTTGTTGTATTGGTCAAATTGTTAATTGTGAGTACTAGATCATAGAACATTTTAGGAACCCCATAAAATTTTTAACCATGATCTTTACATAGTTTAATAGGGTGATTGTATGTTTACCAAACAAATGATAAAAATTTTTACCATGTTTCTTTTGATTTGACTTACCTTGGTAAGCTTTTGAGCCTATAAAAAGGTATTCACATTGTAAAATTTTTTAAAACTCTTATATCTTCTTAGTTTAGTGAGTTAACTCTTTTTAAGTGTTCTATAACTTGGTTTGTGACCATGGAAAAATGGTGTTTGATTGTGCACCCTAGAATGATTTAGGCAATTTAAGCATTCTTGAAGCCCCAACTTTTGAAAAGACTAATATCCACTAGTTGCCCTCTTTAAGCCCAAATCTTTAATACTTTCTTTGGAACTCTTTTTCATAAAAAAAAGTTTTGAGGTTAAGTACATTAATAAGGAACTAGGAGAGTAATAATCAAAAATTTGAAAATAGGGGACCTCAAAGAAGAAAAAATTATAGGATTGAGAAAAATGAAAAAAGAAAAGGAAGAAAAAGAAAAAGAAAATAAGAGAAATAAAATAAATAAAAAGGGTTGATAAAAAATAGAGGGTCTCTAAAAATTGTTAGAGCTTGGAATTTTTTTCTAGTTTCTAAAAATATTAAAAGACCTCTTTTGATTATGTTTTTGAGCCCTTTATGATATCTTTTTCTTGATTTTCATACCAAAAGTTTCATCCCTTACTCCCATTACAACTATGAAAAGACCTTTTGACTTGGGTGTACCTTCTTAGTACTGTGGAGCTATCAAACCTATGGTAATGCTTTGATTGATTTAACTTACTGAAAATGTCTAATTCCTTGATACACTTAGAGAGGATTGGTGATAAAGTGATCCGATTGAATCATTTGAAACTTGGTTTAAAAGAAAACATGGATTTTTGACATTCGTATTTCATCCCTAATATTAAAAATAAAAGATCATGATTCTATTTGGGTTCTTTTGCATGTTAGATCCTTGCTTATCTTTCCATGACTTGATTGATATGATGATTGCTTGAGGACAAGCAATGTCTTAGTTTGAGGTATTTTAATGTGTCTTTAAAACACATCATTTTAGGGTCCATTTATTAGGCATATTTAGGTCTTTTTACATAATAATACCTTAAATCCCTTAGTTATTTTTTTCTTTCCCTTCTTTGCTACTTTGTTCATTAGTTTTGCAGGATAATTAGGTTTGAAGACCTTATTTGGAGTCAATATTGGAAGATTCATAGCAATACATTTATATGCCAAAAGATAAGAAAAATGAGGATTTTTAGTGGTCCAGACAGAGGGAACCATGTCCATGGAACCTGTTGTCGAAAAATGCAAACAGGGGTTGGCAGAGCAAACCATAGCTAGGCCGTAGTTCATTCCATGGTTGTGGTTTGTGTCTGACAGGTAAACCTTGTTTACATGTTTTACTATGTATTTAAGCAAAAGAAAGGTCTAGGTTCAAGGGGTTCTATAATTTGGAGGTTGGGGCATATTGTAGAGGCAAAGAGGGAGACTTGGGAGAGCTTTTAGGCAAGGATTTTCAATGGAAAAATGGAGGGGTAGGGGGAGATCCAAGAATTCTACACCTCTTTGTGGTGGTTTTAGGATTTTTCTTTGTAATTCTTAGTTTTCTTGTAATCCTTGTGTTAAAAGTACCTATGGCTTCAATTTTGTGCGTTGTTTTCTACTTAACCATGTGTGGTTAGATTTTCTTTCTTAAGATTTAGGGGGTGAATTATTATGTGTTTGATGAAATTTTTACTTTATATATCTGTTCACACAAAGAGTATCAAGCACAAAACCCTAGAGAATTACCCTAGGGGTTAGGTTTATTATTCTCTATAATGTGTCACTTAGTTATACAAATACATATACAAGTCTTATTTATATGAGGGTTTTGTGTTTGAATACATTTCAGGTTGAATTATTTTGATAATGAAAAAGCACATTGAAGGATTAAGTAAAAAGCCAAGCAACCATAAAAACAGAGAAAACAGAATCAGATAGACAAAAATATGCAGACTAATCGATTAGAGGACTCAAGCTAATCGATTATATACGTTCTGTTTGTGAAGTAATCGATTACACCTATAGACCTAATCGATTACCTAAGTTCTGTTTGCAAAGATAATTGATTGCACCAAGGGGATAATCGATTACCAGTTGAAAGTTTGAAGATTGATCATCAGGTAGTCAAGCTAATCGATTACCAAGTAAGGCCTAATCGATTACTGAAGTTCTGGTTGTCATCCTAACCGATTGCAAGAAGGCCTAATCGATTACAATGCTACGAGACACAATTAAATGCATCAGGTACCAAGAGTAATCGATTACAAAGTATAAAATAATCGATTAGCAAGTCCCTGTTTTCAATCTAATCGATTACACTAAAATGCCTAATCGATTATCTACTGTGTAACACTGTAAAATTCAAAAGCTAATCGATTACTGCTCGAGGCGTAATCGATTAGAGTCGTGCCAGAATTTAGGGAAAGTTCCTTTTAAGTGAAAACCAGCTCATTTCTCCATTCCAACTCAGTGCCCATGTTCTACAACGGCTAGGAACTCCACCAAGCTCATTCAAGGCTCTATAAATGCATGCCAAACTCAAGCACAAAAACACAAGACAAGAGGCAATCAATTATTCATCTATTCCTTGTGCTTAGTGAGTTTTATATCTTTGCATTTCTGAAAGTTGAGCTTTAATTTGTAAATCCTCTCTTGTTGAGAGCTAGAAACTTAAGTGAGCATTCATTTGTATATCTACTCTATTAAGAGAGTAACTTGCTTGTAAACACTACACCAAACACAAAGGTTTTTCACTCTAGGTTGAGTGGTCACAAAGGTTGGGGTTCAACCTTTGGGTATTGAGAGTTTGAGAGATTGGGTGGGTTACCCTTGTGCTAGTGAGGATTGAGTTCTTGAGTGTGAGACACTAGGAAGCTGCAATTGCTCATAGCTTGTAATCTCTAAACTTCAATAGTGGAAATCCTTCAAGTGGGTTACTTGAAGGCGAGACGTACACCGGGGTTGGTGGAACTCGTTAAATCGGTTTGCAAGCTCTTCTTCCTTACTCTTTTATATTCATATACTACACTTAATTGATTTGTGTTGGTTGATTGTGATTTACATACTTAAGCTTGCTTGAATTAGTTAACTTTGAATATTGCACACCAAGTGTTTGACAAATTGTCTCAACCACATACAACTCTTGTTTTGCATCATCTCTTGCATTAAACTTGATTTCACCTGCAAATCTTTAAACTTATGATAAAGGAATCAAGTTCAAAGGCATTCCAAGCAAAGTTTTAAAAACTCAATTCACCCCCCCTCTTGAGTATTGAGGCCACTTGAATAACAAGTGGTATCAGAGCTTGACTCTTGGTAGATCAAGCTTATCAGCTTCAAGAGATAAGATGACCTCAAGTTCTCTAAATCTTTTTCTTGAGGGTGGTGCCACAAATAGACCTCCCGCTTTCAATGGGGAAGGTTATGCGTTTTGGAAGGAAAGAATGAAAATTTTTATTTAATCCATTGATCTAAGAGTTTGGAATGCCATTGAAAATGGTCCATATATACCCATGCATACTATTAATGGCAAGAATGTTGAGAAACCTATGGATGAGTGGACTAATGATGAAGAAAAGAAAGTTCAATACAACTATAAGGCTAAAAACCTCATTACTCTTGCTTTAGGATCCGATGAATTCTTTAGAGTAATGACTTGTCAAACGGCCAAGGAAATGTGCCATGAAGGTACTAGTGATGTAAAAGACTCCAAGATTAGTACCTTGACTAGTCAATATGAGAGTTTTATGATAAACTCTGGAGAAACCATTGTAGAAATGCAAAAGAGATTTACACTTATAATAAATCACCTTATTACTCTTGGAAAAGTATATACTAACAAAGAGCTTGTGCATAAAGTATTGAAAAGTCTTAGCAGGGAATGGAAACCTCTTGTTACTGCCATCAAACAATCCCCAAGTATCAACGAGATGTCTCTTGCCACACTCTTTTGGAAAGCTTCAAGAGCAAGAGCAAGAACTAAGAGATTTGAGCAAGCGGAGGAAGAAGAAAAATCCTCCAAGAAGAAAGGCTTAGCTCTCAAGGCCACTTCTACACATGAAGAAGAATCATGTAGTGACCTTGATGAAGAAGAAGAATTTGGTTTGTTTATGAAGAGATTTGGAAAGTTCATGAAAAATAAAAGATTCCAAAAGAACTTCAAACCCCAAGGTAAGAAACCAATCTCTAATGAATCCTCTTCTTCACCAAGTTGTTTCGAATGTGGCAAGAAAGGGCACTTCAAGGCGAATTGCCCAAACCTTAAGAAGAAGAACAAGGAGAAAAGAGGAAGAAGAAGAGCCTATATTGCTTGGGATGAAAATGATATGAGTAGCTCTGATGAGTCCGAAAGTGAAGAAGTAAATCTTTGCTTAATGGTAAATCATCAAGAGGAAGATAATGAGGTTAGTCTTCTCGACTTAGATAAAAATGAATTGCTTGATGCATTTGAAGAACTATATGATAAATTTATCAAGCTTTCTAGTAAATACAAGTTGTCAAGAAAAACTATAGATACTCTTGAAACGCATCTTGTAGAACTTGACAAAGAAAATGCATGTCTAAAAGAGAAATTAACAAATATTCAAATATGCTCTAAGGATAAACCTTGTGACTCTGCAAAGAAATGTAATATCTTAGAAACCAAGGTCGTAGACTTAAACAGGACATTAGAAAAGTTCACTAATGGTAGAGATAACTTGAATGTATTACTTAGAAACCAAAGATGTATGTTTGATAAAACCGGTTTAGGATACAACTCTACCAAAAAGGAAAAATACTACAAAAACTTCTTTGTACCACCTAGGAGACCTTTCATGAGATGCAATCATTGTGATTTTAAAGGTCATAACTCTTCAAATTGTAATGTTAGAAAATTAGGACCAAAGGTTATTAGAAAGGTGTGGGTTCCCAAAGGGACATTACCACAAACTAACCTAAAAGGACCCAACATACAATGGATACCTAGTTCTTTAAACTAATCTTGTTTTGTAGGTATGCTTCAAGGCAAGCAACACCCGTTGGTATTTGGATAGTGGGTGTTCAAAGCATATGATGGGAGACATAAGCAAATTCACATCATTCACTCCCAAAAGGAAAGGAAGTGTGACCTATGGAGATAACACCAAAGGGAGAATTCTAGGCATTGGAAACATTGGTAAGAATTCTTCTACTTCTATTAGTGACGTATTGTATGTTGAAGGCCTCAAACACAATTTACTTAGCATTAGCCACTTATGTGACAAAGGATATAGAGTTTTGTTTGAATCAAATTGTTGCATAATTGAGCATAAGGTAAACAAGAAAGTCAAGTTTGTTGGTAAAAGGATTGATAATATTTACATGATTGATGTTGATAGTTTGTCCACAAATGATGAGCAATGCTTCATATCTAGAGAGGATGAAACTTGGTTATGGCATAGAAGAATAGCTCATATACATGTAGACCATTTGAACAAACTTGTTTCTAAGGAATTAGTAATTGGTTTACCAAAGCTTAAATTTGAAAACAAATTTTGTGATGCATGTCAAAAGGGAAAACAAGTAAAGGCATCCTTTCAATCTAAAAACATTGTTTCCACTCAAAGGCCTTTACAACTTTTACACATGGATCTATTTGGATCCTCCAAAATCAAAAGCTTTGGTGGTAATTACTATGGTCTAGTGATTGTAGATGATTATTCAAGATATATATGGACTTTATTTCTTGCTCATAAAAATGAAGCATATCATGCATTCAAGAAACTTACTAAGATTATCCAAAATGAGCAAAATTCAAAAATAACATCCATTAGAACCGATCATGGGGGAGAATTTGAAAATCAATCTTTTGAAAGATTTTGCGAAAAACATGGTATCAATTACAATTTTTCAGCTCCTAGAACTCCACAACAAAATGGAGTAGTTGAAAGGAAAAATAGATCCTTAGTGGAACTTGCAAGAACCATGCTAAATGAAAATAACATTGCGAAACATTTTTGGGCCGATGCAATAAATACCGCTTGTCATGTTATGAATAGATGTTTAATAAGGCATATTCTAAAGAAAACCCCCTATGAACTTTACAAGGGAAGAAAACCCAACATTTCATATTTCCATATTTTTGGATGTAAATGCTTTGTGCTCAATAATGGAAAGGATAATCTAGGAAAGTTTGATGCTAAAGCTGATGAGGTAATCTTCCTAGGATATTCACAATCTAGTAAATCTTATCGAATCTTTAACAAACAAACAAACATCATTGAGGAGTCCATTCATGTCAAATTTGATGAAAATAGCCATAACTCCCCGAGAAAGGAAGATGTTGATGATATTGTAGGTACTCTTCAAGATTTAACCTTGAATGACAAAGAAGAGGAGAACAAAGACAAAGATGCAACACAACATGAGAAACCACAATAATGGATCACCTTGAAGGATCATCCCTTGGACAAAGTCATAGGTGAAATGACCAAAGGTGTAAGTACTCGAAACGCCATTAGGAATGCATGTAATCATTTAGCCTTTGTATCACAAATAGAACCCAAATGCATTGATGAAGCCACTAGCAGATATCTTTACAAAACCTTTGGCAAAAGAATAATTCATACACATTAGAAGAGAATTAGGAATCCTTGATATGGCCTATTGTGTTTGAATAATGAGTAATTTTGATAACTTCTTGATTTACTATGTGTTGATGCTTAAATATGATCATTGATTAATGTTACATCTGAAATCTATCAGTTTAGAACAGTTTTGGGCATACATAGTCGATTACAGTGATCAGTATAATCGATTACAGACTCTCTGTTTCCTCAGCAATCGATTACATCTTCATCACTAATCGATTACATACTCACTATTTCATTGATAATCGATTAGCCTCTCATATCAAATCGATTACTGACGTTATGTTTCCTATATAATCGATTAGCACATCCTTCTAATCGATTACAAAGTTTCTGTTTTTAACGTAATCGATTACGCCACCGTCCATAATCGATTACCTCTGTGCAACAATGTTTCATCTTCCCCAGAAACGCACCCTAATCGATTAGTCCCTAGGACCTAATCGATTAGCATCGTATCAGGTGCCAATTTTAATGCAGAATCCGTGTGACTTCCAATGGCCCAACCACTCACTTACTCTATTTACTCATTCTCTCATCTCTAAACCCTATCTCTCTCCTATAAATACCCCTTCCTCATTCTTCTATCTCACACCACCACTTCATTGCCTCCTCTCCAATCTCTCTCAAATTTCTCATTCTCCTATCCTTTTCTCTGCATTCCCCTCTATTGCCATGTCTTTATCAAGACAAATGAAGAGGGCTAGGTCCTCCTTAAACCAACCCACCAATCCCCTAGATTTCTCTAGGTTCTTTACTTCACCAAGAGACCTCCAAAACTTCATAAAGAAATTTTCAGAGAAATACATCATCACTCCCCATTTTATTGATGCCCCAACTTTTGAAAACCCCTGTTTTACCTTTACCCAACTCCTTCACCACTACAATCTCCTTCCATTCCTAACTCTCAAGGAAGAGTTTTATTACCCTGAACTAATGAGGGTTGATGATGCATGATTTAGCCTTAATTCCTTGCTTTAAATGTGTATAATTTGCCATTGCTAATTGTGTAATATTATGCATTTTAACACATTTTTATAATTCAAGCTTTATTTAATATTAACTGAATTAGGCGATAATCTTTAAATGGAAATAATAAATCTTACTTGATTTCCCTTATATTGTAGTGAATAATTGAGTTTGCAATTGGGAAATTATGAAATTGAGCATCAGGTCTGACGCGTAGCACCAATACCACGCGTAGCGTGGAAACAAATTCGCAACACCCACGCACAGCGTCACGCCCACGCGTAGCGTCAACAGTGACGAGGATCCCATTAACAGGCTGTGTGCAACTTCAGAAGTGGAGGATTTATTTATATTAAAACACTTATTGGCCAATCCATTATAGACATACGGCACTATCTCAATGGGGAACATGCAGCACAAGTGTCCAAGCATTATTGAAGAATTATTGGATGAAATAATGTATTCTGAGTCAGAAAACCTCACGCGTAGCCTCACAACTAAGCGTAGCGTGGAAGCAGATTCACAACGCTGACGCGTAGCGTCCTGCTGACGCGTCAGCAGGAGACCTTTACCTTTGCTTTCACTATAAATAGGACCATTGCCAAAGGCTTCAAACACACCTGAATTCACGTTTCTCTCTTTGTTTCTATAAGCATCAAAGGAAGGCACAAAGCCTCCTCCTCTCTTCTTCCCCCTCTTTGCTCTATTCCGGGTTAGTTTTTTTCCTTGTAGTTGTTATTATGGAGGGCTAAAACCCTAGATTGATTTTCTTGAAGAATATTGTAATGTAATTTTGAGGTCATTATTTTTAATACAGTATGTTTTTGTTATTGTTATTTCTTCATAATCTTACTCTGCTTATTTAATTCCATTTTGTTTAATCAAAATTGTATGCTTAATCAGTTTAATTATTCAAATGGAATAAAATAAGGTTTTAAATTAGAATGGATTAAGGAAATATGCATGCTTAATGAATATTTTCATAATCACTTTTAATAATTATGGTTTGCTTATTCTTCTGCAATGTGAAATTGGTTGATGGCACCTTGGAAGCTAGATTCAAGAATGTGACTCTTAAAATCACCAACCAACAACTCTCTGAAATCACCCAAATTCCCCTCTCTACTGCTGAATTTGCAGGGGGTAATCCTGAGGATGAGTGGGATTTCAATCCCATTCCAGCACGCCAATCTCTTTGGAAGGCCAACCATCCCCTCAGCAATCACAAATTGGTAGGCCATTTAACTCTCAACAACCGTCTCCTCCACTTCTTTATGGTTAAAATGCTTATCCCTCACGGTGGAAATTATGCCTTGGTTAAGGAAGATGATGTTCTACTCATGTGGGCCATCATCAACCAAAATGATATTAACTGGATTTAACTCATCAAGCTCCACATACTGAAATCCAAGGAGCAACACAAACTGCCTTTTGGATGAATATTCATAGCTTTTATTGAAAAATGGGACCTTGTTAAAACCTCACAAGAGAAAAAACCCTGTGAGAAAAAATCTCCTGGGTAGGGGAAAAAGTGCCCTGCTTGTATACATTACAAACTATAATAGAACTTTAAGTGAGTGGCATTCCATGTTCCTAGAATTTCTTTTCCTAATAGTTCTTTTAGTCGGTAAGCTCCTTTTCCGATAGCCTCTTTGACTCGGTATGGGCCATCCCAGCTGGCAGTGAAATTTCCCTCATCCCGTGGTTTTCAGTTGTTGTCTACGATGCGTAAAACTGAATCTCCTTATTGGAATGGTTAGGGTCAAAGTAAAGAGTTCCATCACCGGGCAATTTTTTTTTTGGCAGCCTGAATCTTGACGTATGCAATGTCGCGCTCTTCTAGGTTGAGGTCCAAGTCTTCACACCTTCCTTTGTTACTCGCGTCTTCATCGTAAGCAATGCGTCGGAGGGATGGTTCTCCTAGCTCGATTGGGATCATGGCGTTGGCCCCGTACGTGAGTCAGAATGGGGTCTCATGGGTTGAAGAGTGTGGAGTCATATGATATGCCTACAAAGCACCGAGCAATTCTTCTTCCTATCTTCCTTTGGCTTGTCCGAGCCCTTTTTGAGCTCTTGGAGGATTACCTTGTTGGCTGTCTCGGCTTGACCATTGGTCTGTGGATGCTCCACAAAGGATAACCTTCATTTGATGCCTAAGTTCTCATAAAATTAAATAAAGCCTTTATCTGCAAACCGTCGGCCATTATCTGAGATGATCGTGTAAAGGAGTCTGTGTCGGCAGACTATATGCTTCCAAGTGAAGGTATGGACCTTAGTTGTAGTGATGGCTGATAGAGGTTCTACCTCGATCCATTCTGTAAAAAAATCGATTGCCACGAGGAGGAACTTTACTTGGCCTTTTCCAGGGGGAATGGACCCAGGATGTCCATTCCCCACGTGTTAAAAGGCCAGGGAGCTAAAATCTCATGCAAGGGCTCAGGATAACTATTAATCTAATTGGCATTACGCTGGCACAGGTCGTATTTCTTAACAAACTCAAAGCAGCCAGTGTGCAAGGTGGGCCAAAAATATCCTGTTTGAAGGACCTAAGCGGCCAGAGGGTGGACTCCTCCATGAAGACCACAGATTCTCGAGTGGAGTTCCCATATAACATAGTCTGTTTGATCTTCGTTAAAGCATTTTAAAAGTGGCATGGTGAAACCATATTTGTAGAGTTATCCCTTAAACAAGGTATAGTTGGCTGCCTATACCTGGAGCTTCTTAGCTTGCCGAGGGTCTTTTGGGAGGATCCCTTGACGAAGGAAGTTGATGATCAGGGTTATATCCCTAACGGTTCTTCATTTATCTAAAGTGTTTGTTGAACATCTTGTATCGTTGATTCCTCCAAAATTATTTGGACAATTTTTTTCAGATTTCCTACCTTGACGGTGTTGGCCAGCTTGGAGAGCAAGTCGGCACATTCGTTCATTGCCCATAGGACGTGGACCACTCGGAAGTGTTTAAGTTCCCCTGCTAGCTCATTTACTAGAGCTAAGATTTTGCCAAAGTTGGGTTCTTCACCTGATACGATCCTTCGACTTGCCTGGTGACTAGTTGTAAGTTGTTTTCGCCTGGACACACGAGCTCCTAAGTCTAGAGTCGTACTTAGCTCGGCAATGAGGGCTTTGTATTCTGCTTGGTTATTGCTAGCTTTAAACATAAACCTTAGTGATTCTTCGACTATCAATACTGTGGGAGATTCCAGTATGACTCCTGCCCCACTGCCTTTCATGTTAAAGGACCCGTCGACAGATAGGGTCCATAAACTATGCATAGTGTCATAGCCTTCTTTATCATCTCCGAGTTTTACTAAGAAGTTCGCCAGAACCTGGGCCTTGATGGGACCCCTAGCTTCATATCGGACGTTGTACTTGAAAAGTTCAATTACCCAGGCAACTATTCTTCCTACGAGCTCAGGTTTTTGGAGTATCTTATCGAGTGGTTAATCGGTTCTTACTACATCTTGGTGACTGTGGAAGGCCTGAGTCGACGTGCTACTATGATGAGGCTATATGCAAACTTTTCCACTTTCTGGTACCATACCTCAGCCCCCTGTAATGTTTTACTGGTGAAGTATACTGGTCTCTGGGTCAGGCCATCTTATTAGACTAAGACTGAGCTGATTGTGAGTGCCCCTACAGAAAGGTAGAGGACCAATTTTGACCCCGGGTCTGGTCGTGTTAGGATTGAGGGGGATGCTAAATAGGCTTTTAGGTCTTTAAAAGCCTTTTTGTACTCGAGACTCTATTCAAATGAATCTGTTTTCTTCAGTATTTATGGAAAGGCATGGATTTTTAGTAAAGTATAAGAGGAATTAGGATAAGGCAACAATTTGACCCGTGAGGTGCTGAACCTCCTTGATATTTTGAGGACTTCACATTTCAAGTATGGCTCGACATTGGTCTGGATTAGCTTTGATGCCACGGTGAGTAAGTATGTACCCCAGGAATTTCCCGCCCTGGACCTCGAAAGAACATTTCTCGAGGTTTAGGCTCATGTAGTGTTTGCGCAGCTTGGTGAATGTTTCCCTCCAAATCTTGAACGTGTAACTATACCTGCTTGGTCTTGACAACCATATCGTCTACGTATACTTCCATGTTTCGACCAATTTGCTTGGTGAAGATTTTGTTGACCAACCTTTGATAGGTGGCCCATGTATTTTTCAAGCCGAAAGGCATCACTTGGTAACAAAAGTTGGCTCCACATGTGATGAAAGCTGTTTTCTCTTTATCCTTAGGGTCCATTCGGATTTAGTTGTAACCCGAGTATCCGTCCATGAAACTCAAAAT
Source organism: Clitoria ternatea (assembly GCA_037962975.1). Classification (NCBI taxonomy): domain Eukaryota; kingdom Viridiplantae; phylum Streptophyta; class Magnoliopsida; order Fabales; family Fabaceae; genus Clitoria; species Clitoria ternatea. Next base: position 152,999,611 of record CM075673.1, read on the forward strand.
CCTATAACCTGACCTATCTACCAAATGATCAATGCTACGTAAAGGATAAGGGTCCCTAGGACATACCTTGTTTAAGTCAGTGAAGTTGACACACATCCGCCATTTTTCGCTCGACTTTTCCACCATGACAATGTTGGACAGCAAGTTGGGTATTTGACTTCTTTGATGAAGTTTGTGGACACGAGTTTATATGTTTCTTCTTTGACCGCATTTTTCCGATTAGGTCCCATTTTCCTGGGCTTTTAAGCCACAGGCTTTGCATCCGGCTCAATATTGAACAAGTGACAGATTATGGTGAGATCAATGTCAGGCATGTCAGTAGGGCTCCAGGGAAACAAATCTGCAATGGCTCTCAATAATTTGACGAGGGCTTCCTCAAGATCTGGGTCGAGTATCGCGTTGAGCCATGTGAATTGGCTCAGATTGGGGCCGACCTAGACAAGCTTCAAGGATTCCATTGGTTGGGGTCTCTCGTAATGTCTATCACCACGAGGATCAAACCCGGTTTCGATATCTTCATCAATTATGAAAGTCTCCTTAGGGTGTAGGCTCTCGTAGTAGCATTCTTGAGCTCCGGGTCCGCTCTGACAACTTCAATTGTCCCATCCCCGAGTGGGAGTTTCATAGTGAGGTGCATGATGGAGACCATTGCCCCTAGAGTATTGAGGGTTGGTCGCCCTAATAATGCATTATAGGAGTTGGGAAAATCAACGACCAGGAACTTAACCATAATGGCTCGGTTATCTCTTCCTGACCTGAAAGTGGTTCTTAAATTGATGAACCTTAAAACCTACACAAAATCACCAGAAAAACTGAGTAAGGTTCCGTCATACCTTTTCAACCACTAAGAGGGGAGGCCCATTTTCTAGTATGCTTTCCAGTGTAAAATGTCTGTAGAACTCCCTTGATCTACAAGCACTCGCTCCATTACGAAGTCTACAACTCCCATAGTGACTACCATTGGCTCGTCTCTATTTGGGCCATCTTTTGGGAAATTTGACCTGCCAAATGTTATGATTGTCGAGCCTGAGTCTCCCTGTAGTAGGTTTACCTATCTTGTTTATTGTTATCGGTGCATTCATACGCCCGTGAAACCTCCTGAAATCATATGAATAACCCATTTTTTGTCTTTTTTGCCATCCTCGGGTCTTGGAGACTGGGAGTGGGGTACTCGTGGGCGGTCACATGTTTGAAGTTCAACTTGATCGGGTCACTCCCGTTCTCTCTTCTGATTTTCCTCTCTTGGCCTATCATCTCTCCAGGCGACGAATCTGGCCAAGTGCCCCTGGAAACTAAATGTTTTATCTGGTTTCGGAGGGAACGACATTCTTCAGTCCCGTGCCCGTGTGCTCGATGAAATTCATAAAACTTAGTTTTATCCGACCCCTTGGGCCCTTCTCCTGGGGGAGGAGTATAAGAAGGCCAGTATTATTACTTCATGCATAATTCGATTGCGGCGGTCATTCAGCGGTGTGAAGTTAGTGTACTTGGGGGCTGTATAAGCGTCAATATGTTTATCCTGACTCTGCTTAGGGCTTCTTCTTCTTTGGTCCGATTAGTGGTTGGCTAGATCTGAGCGCTCCATTCGGTCCGTTTCTCGTTCTTCCATGCTAATATACCGAGAGGCCCTCGTTCGAAAGTCAGCCATATCCAGGGGCGGCTTTTTAGCCAGGGAGTCAGAAAACTTACTCGGGTAGAGACCAATCTATATGGCATGCAATGCCACTTCAGAGCTAAGGTCTCAGATCTGAATGGCTTGCTTGAAAAAGTGAGCCATATACTATTTCAGAGTCTCACTCGGTAGTTGGCGCAAGTTCACTTAGCTGTGTGAAGTCTATTGTACCCCTGGCTGATGGCAAATTGGCTGAGGAATTTTTTGGTGAGATCAAAAAAATTGGTGACGCTCCTCTATGGGAGATGAGAGAACCAGTGTAGTGTTGACTTAGTCAGCATAGTGGGGAATGTTCGATAAAAAAGGAGTCCGACAGCTCGATGATCAGCATGGTAGTGGTGAGCATGGTGAGATGTTCCTCGAGGTCTTCTCTGTCGTCGTACTTCTCCCTGGATGGGGGCTTATAATTCGGAGGGGTTGGGGCATCCATGATTTGTTTGACGAACGGGTGAGCAGCAAAGGGATGTGTGGGCTCGTGTTTCGTAATTTCCTGTGTCTGGTAGGAGGTATGGCCATCAACCTTGCATTGAGCGGATCGAGTATCATTGTGGCTTGAGGTCTCACGTTCCTTTCCCCGTCGTCCCTGGAGTTCTGCGTTCTTCTACTGCAAGTTGGCCACGCTATGCTGTAGGGTTTCTACCATGTTTTTTAGCTGCTGTATTTGATCATCATAATTAGACTCCTGCCGCTGTCCAGCATCTTCTTCCTGGCGAGTGTTGCGTGTGTTCACCATTGTTGCCTTTAGGATTAAGGTTTGAAGGTTGAGGTGTAGGATCCATTTTATCAGGCCCTACAGTAGGTGCCAAAATGTTCACACAAAGAGTATCAAGCATAAAACCTTAGAGAATTACCCTAGGGGTTAGGTTTACTATTCTCTATAATGTGTCACTTAGCTTTCAAGTCTTATTTATATGAGGGTTTACCCTGGGGCAAACCGGCCTAGACCCATTAAGCTATGGATAAAGTAGAAATGATCATTTGCTAATCAACAGAGAATTCAAGGGTCCCGTGGGGCCCCTCCCGATTTTTGGGGGAACAAGATCAATTAAATCGTTACATTCCTTCAATTGCTTAATATGTTTATGCGCTTAATGATCTAGAGATAAACTTGAGTGATTTTTAATTAAATTGGGAGAGACTGAGAAATGAACCTTTTTAATCAATTTAAGCAATTGAACCTAAGGTTGAAACTGAGAAAGTAATTAAACCTTTTGAGGACTTTAAAATTTTCATAAAACGTAATGGGCTTTGTTTTCAAATCGAACATTGTTATTTGAAAACAGAGTACTTTAGTGGAATTCTGAGAAGAGAAAACTAATATCTTTGGAAAATTTGTCTCTATATGATAGTAAGAGATAATACAAAATCATTAAACATCAACACAGAGTAATTCACCACTCTAAGATCCCAAAATGCGTTTAAATTGATTCCTTTTTCCTAAAGAACTCTTTATTGCATTTTTATTTAATTTGCTTTCTACTTTCTTTGAGCAAGAATTACCCTAAATTTTCTATTTAGATAAATATGATTAAAATTGCTAGTAATTGAGAACACGGTTATTGAGAAGACGATATTCTTTATTTACACGACACACGTGCACTTGCGGGCGTGTCAATAGTTAATCGCCTTAACATACCTAGGTTGAAAACCTTTAAAGAGAACTTTAGGAGGGGAATGAGAAGAATCATAGTAGAAACCGAAGCCCTAGGGTTGTAAGGTATAAATCTTCACTTCTCTTCATGATCTTGATTTCTTTTATTTTGTTTTATTCCTTTTATTTTTATTGTTTTTTCTATTAAATTGCTTTCAAACAGCTTTCTTTGATTTGCTTAATATTCAAAGAGCATTAATAACAAGTAATTGCAATTATACTTTGTGAATTCGACAGTTGTGATCTAAAATACCTTTCGTACTACTTACGGGTGTGTTTGTTTATGGGTGTGAGGACTTGTCACAGTTGAAAACCTTTTTGAAAATTATTTTCTTAACACCATAAAAACGCAACAATGGCAGTTGGAGCCATCAATTCGACCGCATGGGTGGAGGAGGTTACATGGTGGATCATAATGGAATTTTACTTAGAGGTCTCACAGTAGGAGCTCAAGGGGGTGGTCTCATTCAAGCAGAAGTTATTGCTCTAGAGGAAGGTCTTAAGTTAGCATAGGACATGTGATTCAAGGAGTTAATATGTTTATCAAATTGCAGTATGGTAAATTTAATTAATGACCCCGTTGATCTACAAAAACATTGGATTGGATAAGAGATGTTTTTTTGGAGAATTGAGTTTGATAGATCGGAATTGGAATGTTTCAATCATGATCGTACCTTGTGAAGACAACTTCATTGCTAATGCCCTTGCGAGAAAAGCTCGTGATGATATAGGTCCTTTGGTTAGATGGAAGTCCCCCTAGTTGGGTGGTGCCTTTGCTTTGCTCTGATTTAGTTTTGTAGTCTTGTTTTGTTTTATTTCTTAATGTTACCAAAGGAAAATCTTGCACAAGATAAAAACAAAAAATTGAAGTTTTTTATTTAAAAATAATATTAATATAGTATTCCTCGAGTTTTTTTTAGGAAATTTCAACACAATTTTTAATACAAATTTTTCTCTTTTTATTTCTTGTACGAATTTTTTGGTATTGTTGAGATAAAATAGAGATAACTAGGAGCTTTAATCATGAGATGCTGTTTTAGGGGATCGATGTTTTGAAATGTCGATGCATTTTATTGTTTTATGAGATACAAAACCATAATAAAAGCACTAAAAATTTTGTCCATCTGAGTCAAACAGTGGCAGTAGTTACTAGTTATGTTATCATTATTGGCATTGTGGATAAATGTCATGGTTATAGAAGTAGAAATGCATATTAGTACATCAAACAGAAGGCATACTCTAGCTTGTACATACACTAAAAGAGGAAATGAATACATTCATCAGAGTTCACTCATCTTTTGCAACTCCTCTATTTTCTTCCTCCCTGCCATCTTTTAAATTGATAGATGAGATATTTTCATTGGCTTTGGCTAGTTCCAAATTTTCTTCCTTTTTCTTTTCACTTATTTCCTCCAAGGGCTTGTAAGTGTAAAACCATGCACATATTACATAATAAATGAGATTTATAACCTGAATCCCACTAACAAGGAAATAATAGTACTCCAATCTACCCCTATTGAGGTTCCTATCAGGCAACCAATTTCTCTCCTTGCCAGTATATTGATGCACTAATGATACCAATAATGTACCTATATAGTTCCCAATGGCTGTAGTTATGCAATATAAAGCTGTAGCACTGCTTCTCATGCTCTCAGGTGACTGATCAAAGAGAAATTCCAAATGCCCAACAGACATGAAAATTTCAGCCACACCATGTAGAACATATTGTGGTACCAACCAGAACACACTAATAGGAATAATGGCTTTTGGATCATCCAATAAGTGGTACTTGGCAGCAACTGATTTCCTTTTGATTTCCATCAGTGCTGAAACCACAGTGGCTATGATGTTAATTACAAAGCCTACTCCCATTCTTTGTAAGCATGTGATTCCAGAAGGGTTCTCTGTGAATCTACGGGCAAAGGGAACAAAGAGGCGTTCATAGAGAATAACCCCTGACATCATGGTTAGCACACTGAAAATAGACATGCTAGCTGGAGAGATTTGGAATGAGTGAGAGAGGCGACGGTCCATTGTGCGTGCTTGTTGAATCACAAAGCTGTGAAGATGTGATGAAGAAGTTATGAGCAAAATTCCTGATGCCCAAATTGGAAGCATTCTGATTATGGATTTTAGCTCCTCAACTCTGTGGACAGTGGCTAATTTCCATAAGTTTGGTTTTGCATTTGGATCTCTTGCCTCCTCCTCTGTCACAATTGCAGCCTTGTCCAACCATCTGTAGAATATGCACTTGAGCTATTAAGTAATGTAAAGTGTAAAATTTCGAAGTTAATAATGTTTCATGTCAATTTAGCACATATCCATGCAGAAAAGTGCATGTTTGACATGTTTTCTATCTTCAAATGTGGGCCCATTTTAATGCTACATATATTAACCTGGAACACGTTTAAAAACAAATCAAATCAGGCCAAACATGGATCTGACACAAAAGCAACTTGTGTTGAAATGGATCCATATTAATGTCTGACAAATGTGAAACTGAACATGCAGTTAAATGTTATACTGGTGATTTTAAGGAAATGTGATGTAGATTGAAACATATAACCAAGACAACATTGTGAAAGATTGATTATTAGATGATAATTTAAGCTTCAAAATTTGGGTAGTTTTTTATAATAGGCAAAGTCAAGAATAACCATTCATGATTTAAGTTTTTTGGTATTTGAATTAAAAGAACCAAATGTTTGACTTACTTATATTGATGTGAATGCAAAAGCTTCGCTTCCAAAGAAATAGAAGCATCAAGTTCCCAATTTTGGTACAAAAACTTGGGATCTTCTGGTAAGGCCTGTTTCCTTTTCTTTATAGCTGCCACAATTACCTGGGCTAAACGAACCAATGGGCTTCCTTCTGGTTTCACAGTCTTGTAGAGTGGTGAGCCCAACACAAAGGCAATGATGGATATAAGCATGGCAATGGTTGGAACTCCAAGGCCCCAACCCCAACCCATATTGTCTTGAATGTAAACCACAATGGTCAAAGCACTTAGAGAAGCCAATCCCATGCTGAAAAAGTACCAATTGAAGAGGTTCCATTTTCTTGATGCCACACCATTTTTGGACATGTCAAATTGATCTGCTGAAAAGGGCACAACACAGGGTCTAATGCCACCTGATCCAATAGATGTTAGAAGGAGACAAATGTAGAGTATCCATAGTTGTGAGGATGAAGCTTCTTGGCAGTTCACTTGTGTTGGGCATGGTGGTGGATGCAAGTTTGGTAGTGTGGCTGATACAGTGATACTAATCAATCCCTGTGTTAGAAGGAGAGTCACAAAATTAATTGGATGAATGCAATATGGCTTGTTGTACTCAAATGGAAAATGCTTGTAATCCAAATAGATTAGTAATGCGATTAATTTTAATTTTCCTCATAGTTTTTATTACTGTACGTGAAAAGAACATAAATATATAAAATCTCAAAAATTAATCTTGGGATGGAAGATGAAATAAAAAGATGTTAGCTAGGTATACTGGATATCTTCCCCACAAAATGTTTTCTTTAACTAGCAATATGTTAGGATAAATGAAAAAAAAAAAAACTTTGATGAATAACTAAAAGAGTTTGATCAAAATACATATCTATATCTATAGTTAAAAACCATATCTATAGTTATTTTAGGTAGTTAATACAACACATCACAATTAAAAATTGCAAAATATTTAAAATAGACCACATGCTAACTACTAATAATAAATATATATTTTGACTTCCAATTTTGATATAAATAAGTATTGGTATCTCATGAGTGTAATCAATGAAGTAAAATGAATTAGGCAGAGGAAAGGAGAGGGAAAAGACCAGTTCATAAATAAGAGATGCAACAGTAATGGTCCAAAAGCGACCAGCAAAGGAATCTGCTATAATAGCCCCAATGAGAGGGGTGAAGCTAGAAGTGCCACCAAAGTTTGTGAGTGTGTTCGAGGCTGCTACCAATGGCATATTCAGCTCTTGGGTCAAGTAACTTATCAGATTCGCATGAAAACCAGCGGTTGCAAATCTGTCACAAACCTCATTTGCTGCATTTACAAATACCCAACAACTCCAAATCAATTTACTTCATACACTTTAGAGTTAATGGACATTTCACACTACATGACAAATATAAATATTATATTGAAACCTAATGTTTTTAGAACTAGACCGGTTATTGAACTAATGAAAACACCAGTTTAAGTAAATTGTGATCAAATTAGGGTTCAACCGTGGTTGAATCGATAATTTTAAAAAATTGGTTTGAACCGGTCACCTAACTGGTTCACAGTTCAACCGATCAAACCAGTTCGATTTTGATAATAATGTTGAAACCTCAAACTGAAACGCTAAAAAATACTTTACAATAAACAAAGAGAATCCTGAGATGAGTGAATGAAATTTGGATATCATTGTTCTGTAACTTCTTGCGGTTAGATTGTTTGTTCTAGTCTTGTAAGTGTATAGTTAGTTTTTTGAAACTTCAATATTAGGAGAAGCTCAAAAATTCGCAATGTAAAAACAACTCGAATGATGATATTCGTATTTTCAAGTAATTCATCTATGATTGTTCACTTTATAGAAATGGAGATTGTACATATGAAACCAACATCGAATGCTCAGATGAAGCACCGTATTGGTACGGAAAAACAATTTACAAAAGAAAGTTTGGGTGGCGTCAATAAAAATTCAATGTGGTGTTAATAACAATTCACTTCAATAAATGGAAATGATTGCTTGTGCATGGATATGAAGCCCAACAACCTAACCCGATCCAAACTAAAACGGATTAGGTTAGGAATCAAGCCTATTGGTATTTGACGTCGAAAAAAAACGTATTTAACACCCAACTTCACGATACCAGTCGACTTTAAATTAGATTCTTGATTTTTTTTAGTTAATTAATTCTTTATTTTAAAAAATATTTAAGTTAGGTCATTTTGTCAATTTTTAACTAACTCCATTTATATTATTTGCTTCATTAGTGTGACTACTCTACGTATCAAATATTCATTGATTGATGAGTAAAATTAAAAATTGAAAAAAAAACATTGTATGACATAACCTGCTATGTATATGATCACATGTTCAATAAGGTCCACGTTAATAACATTTGACATGTGTAATAGTGTTGTATACTTAATAAATGAGGACATGGTCACTGTGATGTTTGTTTGACACGTTGGTTCTATTAACAGAACTTGTGAAAGTTAAATGTGGATGACCAAACTAAAATATTTTAAAAATAAAAAATTTAATTGACTAAAAAATCAGAGATGTAACTTAAAATTTCTTTAAAAAAATAAGGAATTGGATAGTAATTTAACCATAAAAATATTATAAATAAATTTTATCTATTTATTTTTTCAGAAACGTGACTACTCGACCCAATGGTTCTTTTCTTTTTGTTTTTCTATCAATCCAAGTCAAGTTGAACACAAATCAATTTGACATGATCACTCGTGATATGAAAAATGTTAAATAGAAATTTTTAATATCACCCGTCCTTAAATAAATAAAAAAATAACTACCTCTCACAAAACAACAAAATAATTACCTCTTACCATTTAAGAAAAATAGTTAATATAATTAAATATCATTAATTTCATCTAAAAATATATATGTTTTATTATAATATTCTTTAATAAAACTTGTCAATGAGATTTGATCTCCTCCATTAAAAATTAAAATGTGTATTAAATAAAGATATTTTAAGAATAATTTGACATTTAATTAACTAAAGGTAATTAAATTTACTTATATTTATGAAAATTTTATTGTTGCTTATGTAATAATAAGATTGATTTAGTATTTTGGAGAAGACTAAAGGAGAAGTAGCAGGTTTGAATCTTCTATATATCAAAAAATAATAATAAATGAAATCCGTTCTAATTTAAAATAATAACTTTTCTAATTATCATGTTTTTTTTGTCTCTATCATTATTTTAAAGCATAAAAGGGTACTCTTAATCAAGTTTTAAGGCATTTGTTATCCTACCATGTCTCATTGAAGACGCAGAGAGTGTGTTTAGAATTGTGAGACTTTTAAATGGAGTTTGTCAAATGAGATTTTTTAATATTACAGTGAAATAGAGTTTTGATTATGTAAAATGACGTAAAGATGAATATTAATCATTAAACTTTTTTAAAACCTTATTTTCTTAATTACATATCAAACAAATACTTAATTTCAACAATTCTTTACTAATTGATTTACACATTCCTCACGGACTGATTCATCAACCAAAGGGCAGTGAATAACAAAATGAACGATATATTACTCTTGTAGATCCTTTTTATATGATTAATTTTCATACCTACGTAAGAATAAATTTTTTAAGATATGTACAACTTTGTATAGAATAACAAAATATTTTTTTTGAAATTATGTTATAATTACCTTAGAAATCACATTAATCGGGATTTTAAATAAATTTTTTCTTTTTATATTTTATCCTATGTAAAAACAATACAAATTTAAAAAATTCACAATAAGAATTAAGAAATATAGTTAATGATATTAAAATTTTCATTATTTTTATTATACTTTTAAAATAACCTTAATATTAGTATAAATAAATAAATAGTTTCATTGATATCAAAAGAGAAAATTTAATTATGAATGGTATATTTGTAAGAAAAAACATAAATACACGGTGTGATTTATTAAAATTCTTATATGGTTAAAAGTAATATAAGAAACCTACAATTTGCATTCAAAATTAGTTGTTATGATTTGTACATAATTTATATAACATTTGTATCGGGTTTTAATTTAATTATTTTTTTACGATAAAAAAAGTGCCCACAGTAGAGTTACAGAACATTTGCACGTGAAAACTGTTTCATTCCGTGTATTGTCCAGTGAGAAAAGATGCTACGATCTAGTATTAAATTAATGATTGATTGTTTGGTTTGCCTAAAATTGAAAAAATCTAAAGATTAATATTAATTTTTTATGTCATTCGAAACAATAAAAACTCTGTTTATTATAAGATTTTTTTTCAGGTTGATCAAACTTTAACTCAACAGATAACCAAACATGCTCTACAGGAATTGCAAAATCATATTTTGTGCCGTAATTAGATGAATTGAAATTAAACAGCGGTTTATCCTTTTTTTAGACGTAATTGTGTTTTAGTGGAAATATTTACAATAAAACTAAATTTTTTAAGAATTTTTTTATCCATAATATTTAAATTTAAGATATTACTTTCAAAAAGAAAAAACACAAATTAGAAATTTAAACCATTCACACATAAACCAATACATATAAAAACAAGCACTCGATAAATTATCACTCTTTCATCCATGTTAATGGGTCAAGACATAGTGAGATGGATTGAATAAGTAAAAATTCTGGAAAATGAGTGAATATGGAGAAAAGAATGAAGAGGGTCTCACCAAGGATGAAAGGTAATGTTGCTATGCCTCCTGGTTGACGGTTGTTGTTGGGCAGGTTGTCTTCTTCTTTCTCCACCATAATCCCCTTCTCTATCTCCATTCTTCTCCTCACTGCTGTTACTCAGAATACACTCCATTTATATCAAACCATCTCATATTGTGGGGTCACATATTTGATGTATTTTTTGGATAAATGCTAACTAACTAGCTTAGCTTTAAGATCCTTGTGTAAACAATTAGTTAAATATAAAAAATTATTATTACACTATTGTATTCCATTTTCTTTGGTACATACCTTTCAAATATATCTAATTTTGACATTCCATATATAGATTTTGTTACACTGATATCTGATGTAGATTGTTATTTAGTAATTTTCCTTGATTTATGTGATAATTATTTTAAAATTCATGTAGCAATTATCCTTTGATTCCTATTAAAATATATATATATATATATATATATATATATAAATTATTTGGGTTAAATGTGTTTTTGTACTTTTGTTTTGACTAATTTATGGTTTTAGTTTTTTAGTTTTTTTAATTGGTTCCGATCTTTATGTTATTAAATACGTTGAAATTGGTTTCTAAAAACGTCAACAAAGAATAATATAAGGTCTATCTTGAGAAGTTAAAGAGTGAAATAAGAGACAGATGTCGTAACATTTCCATTCGTTGAGTTAGCAATTGTGTTAATGATGTTATATTTGAAGACCAAATTCAACATACTAAATAACATAAGAATTAAAACAAAAAATTGGTTAAAACTTCGGAACTAGAGATATATTTAACACAAGTTATTTTTTAGATATAAGGAAAAATAAAACAAAGCTACAACCTTAAAAAAAGAGTCAAATTTTATATGAAACTTGTCTTTTGTTTTTCAAAAGAAACTATGGGTGTCCTTTAGCTAGTTGGTAGTCAAAGATTTATCACTTTGTAACAAAAACATTTTTTGTACATACGATAAAATTCAAATTCCTAATAGCATGTTCATTACAAGAATACATCGGTTTATAGTTGGCCGGTAAAATTTGGACGTTAATGCAGTCGACGTCAAATTAGACGTTGTTCTGTTATGCAACCGGGGTCAAGAGCTTAGTATCTTGACCGAGGTCAAGGGTTAATAACCTTGACCGCAGTTACCTCTCTAACTCGATTTTACACCGTCTCAGTGGAGTACGGTATTTTATACCTTGGTTCAGTAGGAATCCAAGGTTCTTCAAGTATAGGTACGGTTGATGTTCCTATCCAAGCCGAAGTTCAGCAAACCACATCGGAGGGGTACCTGCAGAAGATTCTCTGATGTCTAAGTCAGTACAGTGATTAAGATAAGATAGGGTATTACGGAGGTAACTCACTAGAATTGGATTAGATCTCCCTTTTATAATAAATAAGTTGTATTTATAGTGTTTACCTTGGCTTGGGATTTGATTTACCTTCTTCCTAACTTACTGTAGCTACAACGTTTAGAAGGACAGGCAACCCATATCGATTCTGACTAATTGTCTGGCTGTCAGATTAGAACCAGGGTAATTAATCTTGGAACTGTGGTTGTCATGAGTCTGAGACCCCGGATGCGTCACCTAAGCTATTTCTAAGGTTACTTAATGATGTGGCTTATCATAATATCACCCCGGATTTCACAGGAAGTTGGTTAGCACCCCGGATCATTTGTCTCTTAGTTTATTATTATGGTATTTCTGTGATAATAAACTACTCCTAACTCCGACCGTAAAACCATCATGATGCATACCGTTGTGCTGATGCGTCTGAGGTTAGGTGTGTTATGGGTTAGGTGAGGCATTTAATGCACCTTACCTAAAAGCTGCTATTTCATGCGGATCGATGATGTGTCCAGTCACGATTGGTCGTTTACCTTACGCGCCATCAGGTGACATCACTTTAAGGCGAAACGACGCTCCTTTTGGGCCGTGACGCTTCGTCTCCCACTTCGTCCATGGGCCGCGATGGTTGAACTTTAGTCCACGATGTTTCGACGCCTATATAAAGTGAGGGAGTCTCACTGTTTTCTCAATTTGCATCCTTCTTCCAAACACTCTGTCTGTCCGTCCATAGTCTTAAATCTTCCTTGACTTCGTCCTGGCCTGTACTAGAAGAACAGTCCGTACCATAAACACAGGTAGCCTTCTAACCCCTTTTATTTATAATGTCAGCTTTTTCCACTAACAACGATCAGGGCCAAGATAGCTCTTGTGAAATAATTTCGAACCCTTCTATTTCTTGGCCTGTTGAGGTTCCTCGTAGTGGACCTCGGCTTACACAGACAGACATTCGTAGATGGGTGACTCCAGTCAACTGGGATAATCTAAATCCCCTGGAATTGGAGTCATCTTCTTCCGGGGTTCCTGAACCTAAATCACCTTTGCCCCTTGTGTCTCCAGACCGGGGTGAAGATTAAGTGTAGTGCACTACTGGGCTGATGATACTGACTTTTATTTTGCTGTCCTATTTTTAGCGCACGTGGTTGCCATAGACACTGCCGGATCATTAGTTCTGAGGAATAACCTCGATGAGACCTTCATGATTGCCGAAAAAATAAACTGGATAGCACGAAAAGCTGAAGATCTATATTTCTGGGTGGCCAAAGATGTGATGGCTACCTACAGTTCCCACACCGTTGAAGAAGACGGTGTTCAGCTTGAGGCAGAGTCCTTTTGGCAAAACAAGAAATACGAGAAGGATTTTCGTCTCATCCATCCTACCTTCACAAATCGGATCTGCCATATTCCATAAGACCACTTCCTTTACTTTCACGACTTCACACTGCTGAAGGTGGGAGTCCGGTTCCTCCTAAACCAGTACGAGATGAGGGTGTTACGTTTCCTGGACATCGCCCCTAGTCAACTCCACCCGAATGGCTGGGCCTTGGTGATGGCCTTTCAGGTCCTTGGAAAGCACCTCCGTTTCACTCCAATTGTTGCCATGTTTTTTAGGTACGCTCGGGTGATGCGTCGAGCCGGAACTGGGATAGGCTTTATAAATCTTCAATGTCAAAGCGACATCATAAATTTTGAGGCCTATGCCGATTCTTGTAAGATGTACGGCTCTTCTTTCAAGAGTGTGTTTTTTAAACTTCACGTAGAGAATACAACATCCCCCTTTTGGAAAGACGAAAATGGAAATTACCTGATCCATACCAGGTGGACCCACAAGTATTTCCTCCTGGAGAGCACAGCGTACTCCGTCGATGCGAGCACTCTATCCGAGACCACGCACCGGTGTTGACACTCTCCATACCCTCTCTCGGGGTGCTCCTCTCCAATGTCGTCCCCTTCTTGGAACTCTAGAGGCACGGAATGAGTACCTCATCTTCTGGGTATCTATCTTTTCTCTTTCCTTATATCTCTTTTTATACTTCGGTTTATGCTAATACTGCTTTTTTCAGGAAACATGAGTGCTGATGCTTTGGAGGCACTTCGAAAACACCTCAAAGGGTCCGAGGTTGACGTCTTTAGGGAGAACCGGGTTACTCCTAAAATAAAGAAGGCCTTTAACCTCCAAATCCCGAGCAGCTCTGTTGTTTTGGAGACCGGTCCTGCCAAGAAAAGGGAGAAGAAACAGGACACCGGTGCTTCCAAGAAACAAGAGACTGGCCCCGTCCAGAAAGCTTTGGACAAGGGCAAAGGGGTTATTGTTGAGGAACCAATTGACGTGGACCCCTCTACTCCTGTTTCTGGCATGGACGCCCTCGAGGATCTTCTTATCAAGACTACTTCATCTGACACCAGCTTTGTTCTCCCATGGCGTCTTAAACTAGGGTTGAACCCTCAAGATCTTCAGTTTGCCCTGGAGATCGCCATGTGGTATAACATGAATACTCTCTCCGCCCTCTACTCTTCTGTAACAGACGGTCCTCAGAGGGAATAGAACGGTTAAAGGAGAAGAGTTCCCGTCTTTCTGAGGAGTGTGGGAAGGCTCACCAGCGGGTCAAAGGCCTGAATAAGGAGAATCAAGCTCTTCAGAAATCTGAAGATGACTTGAAGAAGAAAAAGGATGGACTCCAGTAGAAGATGGACGAAATAGAGAAACGCCTGGTCGATATCCAGAAGAAAAATGATGATCTTAACACCGCGGTTCGGGATGAATGAGCAAAATACAAAAATGATATTACTATGTTTGTATGGGCCGCCATGGATTCGTTTGTTCGCCAGGTCGTCTTTCGTAACCAAGGCACCCAATTGAACCTGAACGGGATCGGTTTCTTTAACAGATTCCAGAATGGGGAGTTGGTAACCGAGGTTGGAGGAAAGTCGTATGCCCCCCACTGATGAACCTTTTAAATTTGCACCCCTGGCGGAGGGAAAAGATGACACCCTGGTGGAGGAGGGTCAGTATGAGGGCAGGGGGGATGATGCCAGTTCTAAGAGGGAGGAAAAGGATGGTGGCCCTTCCAATCCTTAAATCATTTTCAGCTTTTGCTCTGTAGGCGGGATGACCTCTACCCTCTTTTTTGACTATTGATTTGCTTTTGTAGATGGGATAAGCTCCGTCATTTTTGAATGCTGATTATCTTGGCTGTAGTGCCCTTTTTTTGTAACTACTCTTTATTAATGATATTAATATTTTGCTCACGTCGTCTTTACTCGATTTTTTCGCATGTCGCTATAACGCCTAAAATTTGAAGTTCATATAGAAATGTTATTTATCCATTCCATTTTTAATCGTTTAACAAGTTTAAACCACTCTGGGGTCCTTAGACCACTCCGGGGTTTAATTGAACTTTAATCAATCTGGGGTCCTTAGACCACTCCGAGATTTAATTGAACTTTACCCACTCTAGGGTCCTTAGACCACTCCGAGGTTTAATTGAACTTTAACCACTCTAGGGTCCTTAGACCACTCTGGGGTTCTTAGGATGATTGCTGGAAGACATGTTATCATACATATTCAGAAAATCTGTATTTTATTGATAGAATAGCACCCCGGCTGCATACCTCATTAAAAACCTCCCAAGTAAAACCATATGGGAAAAACCTTGGGTAGGAAAAAAGAGTGCATGACTTATGGCACCGGTTAGCTATAATACACATGGAGGTTCTTTACATTCCATTTATTTTTAAATACTTCCCCCCTAAAGTTTCCAATAAATATGCTCCACCTGGTGTGACTTCATTTACTTGGTATAGCCCTTCCCACATCGGTGCCAGCTTTCCTTGATGCACAAAGCGATTCCCAACTGATGCTTTCCTCAGGACGAGGTCGCCTACGTTGAATCTTCTTTGCTGGACCTTCATATTATAGCACAATACAGCTTTGGCTTTAACAACTTGATCTCGAACAAAAACTACTTCTCTGACCTCGGGTAGTAGATCCAATTCATCCCTTAATCTTTGATCATTATTCATTAAATCAAATTGTTGAATCCTTGGTGAGATTAAATTTATTTCTGCTGGTATCACTGCGTCTATTCCGTATACCAACCGAAATGGGGTTTCACCGGTAGATGAATAAGGGGTTGTCCGATATGCCCATAAAACATGACGTAACTAGTTGGCCCATTCTCTTTTTGCTTCACCAAGGCATTTCTTTAAACCTTTGAGGATCTCTCTATTTGTAACCTCGGCTTGACCATTGGTCTGAGGATGCTCTACCGATAAGAATACTTGTTTAATCTGCAGTCCGTCAAGGAGATTTCTGAACTTGGCATCTGTGAACTACGTCCCATTATCCGTTATGACTCTTCCTGGTATTCCAAACCTTGTGATGATATTTTCATATAAGAATCTTCAAGTCTGGGCCGCGGTGACATGTACTACTGCTTTCGCCTCGATCCACTTTGTAAAATAGTTCACCTCGACTATAAGGTATATAACTCCGCCTGGTGCCTTTGGGAAAGGTCCCAGAATATCCATGCCCTATTGGTAGAAAGGTCACGGGACCGCAGATGTAAATAGCTCCTCAGCTGAGACATGGTGTTCATTATTGTTCTTTTGGTACACATCACACCTTTTGACATACTCTACTGCGTCTTTGGCTAAAGTGGGCCACCAATAGCCTACCCTTAGTACTTTCTTAGCTAAGCTCCTACCTCCGTAATGGTTACCGTAGGTCCCTTCGTGCACTTTAGATAAGACCTCATCTACCTCAGCTTCATTCAAGCATCTTAGATAAGGTGCCTTCACTCCTCTTCTAAATAAACCTCTATCTACCAAAGCAAAATTCGGTAGCTCCTTCTTCAGTTTCTTTCTTTTGACTGGGCATTCTGGAAGTTGTCCACTCACCATATTACCAGATGATTGGAATGACCCAAGAGTCCTCTGGATGTGCTCTGAATTGGATGGTATACACTTTAAGAGGGTTTGAGATACTTGGAGCAGCTAAAGTACTCTATATAACCGTAGTCATACTCCCCATCTTCTTTGTGCTTTCCAATCGAGATAGGACATCGGCTCTAACATTTTCCTCTCTGGGAACATGTTTAAACTTTACCTCGGTAAACTTTCCTCCCAACTCCTTAACCTTTGCCAGATATTGTTGCAACAACGGTTCCTTCGCTTGATAACTCCCATTAATTTGTGAAATCACTAATTGTGAATCACTACAGAGCACCGCTGTGCATGCTCCTACGTCTAAAGCCACCCTGAGTCCTGCTAAGCATGCCTCATACTATGTTTGATTGTTTGATGTTTTGAAATCAAATGTGAGAGATATTTCGACGCTCACCCCATCTTCGCTCTCAATTACTACTCCGACCCTATATCCTTTTTCATTTGATGAACCATCAACATAAATCGTCCAATGCTCCTGTGGTAGTGTTGGGGCTTATCCTGTCAACTCCGTCATGAAGTCTGCCAATACTTGAGCCTTTATGATTGTCCGGAGTTCGTAAGAAATATCGAACTCTGATAGCTCTATCGCCCATTTTGTCATTCTTTCTGCCAGATCTGGTTTATGAAAAACCTTTCTCAATGGGAGATCTGTCCGAACTGTGATTGGGTGTGCATGAAGATATTGTCTTAATCGTCGGGATATCCAAACTAATGCCAGAGCTGCCTTCTCTAACTTCTAATACCAGCCCTCTAATCCTTGTAACACCTTTCCCATGAAATACACCAGTCTTTGGCCTTCAATTGTCTTATTCACCAGTGCAGCTCCAATTGCCTCATCTGATATGGAGAGATAAACAAACAACTTCTCTCCGGGGTCAGGCTTCGTCAATACCGGTAGGTTGGTTAAAATTTCCTTCAGTTCTTGGAATTCTTTCTCCTGCTCTTCTTCCAATTGAAACTCCTTGCTATTCTTTAATGCTTTGTACAAAGGTAATGACCGATGTGCCATCTTAGGCATGAACCGTGATAGGGCTGCTACTTTTCCATTTAATGAATACACCTCCCTGACATTAGTTAGACTCCGTAATTCTCTCACCACCTTGCATTTGTCAGGATTAGCCTCTATGCCCCTTTGGGTAAGCATGAACCCTAGGAACCGCCCTACTGGTACTGCAAACATACATTTTAGCGGGTTCAGCCTCATGTTATAGAGTTGCAATCTCTGGAACACTTTTATCAAGTCTTCGACGTGGTCTCCTCCAACCGGAGTCTTAGTTATTATGTCATCAATAAACCTCGACTATCTTCGACCTCATTCCATCGAAGACTTTGTTCATCATCCTTTGGTAAGTAGCGCCTACATTCTTCAACCTAAATGGCATGACGGTATAGCAGAAGACTCCCTTATCATTGACAAACACCGTCTTGTATTCATTGTCTTTCCACATTGAAATTTGGTTATAACTAGAGTATGCATCCATGAAAGACAGAAATTGGTACCCAGATGAGTCATCCACCATTTGATCAATATTTGGCAAGGGATATGGGTCCTTGGGGAAGCACTTATTCAGATTGATAAAATCTGTGCACATCCGCCATTTGCCATTTGCCTTCTTCACCATTACTATATTTGAGACCCAGGAAGAATATTTCACTTCTCTTATGATTCCGGCCTTCAACAATTCTTTAGTTTTCTTACACGCCGCCTTCTATTTTTTCGGACCTAGTCTTCGCTTCTTTTGCGCTACCGATCTTGACTCTAGATAAACTGCCAACTTATGACAACAGAAATTCGAATCAATTCCTGGCATATCAGCTGCAGTCCATGCAAACAAATGTTTGAACTCTTTCAACAGTTTAACCAACCGCTCTTCCATTTTTTGATTCAAAGAGTTGTTAATCTCCGTACACCTGACGGGGTTCTCTTCTAACATCACCTTCTTAACTCCGCCCTCAGAGTCAGTCTCTAAGGGTTTTTTGGATCTAACTTCAATTCCTCTCTTGGGTCAAGATCTATCAAGTTTATAGATTCTGGTATTGGTCTGCCATCATTCAATCTCTTCCTTTTTATGGACTCTTCCTCATTGGTCGTTAATACGCTATGGTTGTAACAATACCTCTCCATTTGTTGATCACCCCGGATGGAAGACACTTGGTTATTCTTGTCTATAAACTTAATTAAGAAATGCGGGGTTGACACTACTACCTCCAGGGCATTTAGAGAAGGTCGCCCGATAATCCCATTAAACGGGGATTTGACATCGATCACCAAAATTCTTGTACGCACCATTTTCGATCTCGGCTCTCCTCCAAACATTAGTCTGGTGTCCAAATAACCTTTGGTAGTTTGCTTGGCGCCATTGAATACAGTTTACTCCTGGGTATATCACCATCATCAATGTTATCTACCACGACCTTTCCTTTATCCAACATAGGCTTCTTTGAACTCCGAGCCTCCTTTTCCTCAACCAGATCCACCTCTCTTCTTCTTGGTGCCGCCTTCTCAGGCTCTGGATTCATCCTTTGCCTAAACAGGTATTGCTTCAACTTTCCCTCTCTTATCAACATTTTAATGGCTTCCTTTAGTTGATGACATTCATCAATATTATGTCCGGCTTGTTCATGGAACTTACAATACTTATTAGGGTTTCCAGCTCTCTTTATCAGAATAGGTTTCCTCACCCCGTACATCATCATCCCTCTCAATCTGACCTCTCATAGGATTTGGCTAGGTCGTGCGGCCAATGGGCACTGCGTTCATGCCCCTTCCTTCTCGTGGCCTTGGGAACATGTCCCTACCGGTTCCTCTTCTTTCCAGCCTGACTTCTTTCTTGTCTGGTTTTCCAACTTCTGTCTTCGCACTCCTTTGCTTGGCATCCACCAAATGCATCTCTCTCCCTACATACTTTGTTGCCTTGTTTCTAAATTCATCCATCATCCAGGGTGGTCCTTTTGCCAAGGATAGTGCAAAAGGTGACTCTAGTTGCAAAGCTTCTATTGCGATGTGCATTTGTATCTCTTCTGTCAACCCCAAAACTAGTGTGGCTTCCTTATAGAACCTCTTCAAAAAATCTTTCAAGCTCTTCTCTGCTCTTTGCCTAATCTACGCCAATGTATGCAATGTCCTAGGCACATCCCTGGACACTACGAAATGTTGTAAGAATATATAGGCCATGTCGTCCCAGGAATCTATCGACCCAGTTGGCAAACTCTTGAACCATCCCAAAGCTTTAACAGATAACGTTCTTGGAAACATCCTGCACATAACGTCCTCTTCAGCACCTAGGAATAGAGACTCGTTCACATAGGCATCCAGGTGGCTACCGGGGTCTGACTCCCTATTGTACTTCCCAACAGACAATGACTGCGGGGTTTGGAGGTGTCTTGGAATTGGGATACTTATCAACCTTCTAGTGAATGGAATTTTGAACCGGTATTCTCCTCCTCTGTCATGATTCATTACCCTCCTTTGACTACTCATTTCTTCAACCCTATGCGTAGACTCTTGCTCACCGTACGTATATGTCAAAGACCTCTCTTGCTGATAAGGAATTTCTGGTTGCCTCTGGTCACTACCTCGATTCTCTCTTCTTAGCGCTTATATCTCCTGGCGCAGCTGCCTTATAACTTCATCCCTGGGATCTGAGCGTACTACAGCTTAAGCTCTCAACTCCGTCCCAGGTGTCTCCACTATTCCTTCGTTATAATCCAATATTCTTGCCACATTCTGGACATGTCCCTTCGGAGTCTCGTCTCCTCTAGGGCGTTCCATGACTTCTGCTTCGTGCGATCTGGGACTCACAAATTTACGCGGTCCCATTGGGCGTGCCAATGTTCTGTTATGCAACCGAGGTCAAGAGCTTGGTATCTTGACCGAGGTCAAGGGTTAATAACCTTGACTGTAGTTACCTCTCTAACTCGATTTTACGCCGTCTCAGTAGAGTACGGTATTTTATACCTAGGTTCAGTGGGAATCCAAGGTTCTTCAAGTATAGGTACGCTTGATGTTCTTATCCAAGCCGAAGTTTAGCAAACCACATCGGAGGGGTACCTGCAGAAGATTCTCTAATGCCTAAGTCAGTACGGTGATTAAGATAAGATAGGGTATTTTGGAGGTAACTCATTAGAATTGGATCAGATCCTCCTTTTATAATAAATGAGTTGTATTTATAGTGTTTACCTTGGCTTGAGATTTGATTTGACCTTTTTCATAACTTACTATAGCTACAGCATTTAGAAGGACAGGCAGCCTATACCAATTCAGACTAATTGTTTAGCTGTCAGATAGGAACTGGGGTAATTACTCTTGGAACTGTGGTTGTCATGAGTCTGAGATCCTGGATGCGTCACCTGAGCTCTTTCTAAGGTTACTTGATGATGTGGCTTATCGTAATATCACCCCAGATTTCACAGGAAGTTGGTTAGCCAACTAGCGTTTGTTATCATGGTAGATGCTACTTAACGTCTGCTTAGCCAACTGTATTGATCTCACATACATAGACTTAGGTTGACACAAACTTGTTTATTTTTAATTTTAGTTTTATTTTTTTGAATTCTTTAATCAGTTTCGTTAATCTACAGTAATTTCTGGAATCAATTTTCATTTCCAGAATTAGTCTTGGTTATATACAACCATCACAATCGAGATCACATGAGAGGTCGACTGTAAAAAGAAAATTCGAAATCCTTTCAAAAAAATAGAGTCACAATATTCATTTAAAGGAAAATATCAAAAAAATCTTTGTTAAGATAATGGTCATAAAAATGAGATTATAAATTCAGGAGTTGAATTACAAGTGGGGAAAGTATTAGCACCCGACACTGTCCGTTATAAGACCATTACCTCAAATTGATCGTGCGCATTTTAAATAGTCTAGAAATTGATTTAACCTTTTTTTTAAAAGAAAAGCATTTGAGCTATATAAATAAGGAAAAAAGGAAATTTCAAAATGAGGTTAATAGGACGTCTCGTCTAAATTAATCTCATTGTAAAAAAACTTTATTTTCGCAAATAAAAGAAAGGTTGTAAATATGACAAGATTAATTAGACATCTCATTTACATTAACCTCATCATGGTCAAATTAAATTGTAACAATTTTAAAGTAGATCAAGATAAACGACGATAAAGAAAAATTTATGAAAAGGAAAATGAGTGTGATAGAAATTGATCCTGCTCATACGTGTTTTCGGTTATGTCAAAAAATTAGGGTTATATAGTTCTTTGTAATTTTAGAAATTAATTTTTTGGTTTTGAAATGATTTTTTTGTTTTTTAAAAGGCTAAATATATCAGTTGGTCCTCTATCTTTTAGGTTTTGTTTAGTTTGGTCCCCTATTTTTTTGTTTCAATCACGCCCCTAAATTTTTAAAAGCGCGTCAAGTTGGTCTTTCCGTCAAATAAACCAGTAACACCATCTGTGGGTCATTTAACTCTGCAAAATTCTTTCACTACATAGAACTATAGGCCATTTAACTCTGCAAAGTTCTTTCACTGCATAGTAACACTTATTCCTATAAGTTTATTCTTGTCCTTTCTTTCAACCTTTATGAATTTATCCTCTACATTGCACCCTAGGCCATGCCATTTTGATAGGCTTTCTACCCTGGTTTGTAACAGCAAAACCATGAATTTTCTTTATCCTTCTATGCACAGGTCCAACCCACATCAATTGTTCATCTGTAGAAAAATATAGGAATTACATTATTACATTGTAGAATCAACTGTTAATTCTTTAGTCAACCAATTATAATTGTTGTTTATCTTTTAAAGTGCACTTTCTGACATTAGAAGATTTAAATCATAGCAACTCAATGTCTTGGATCCAGAAACTAGACAACACTATAACTTAATGGAAACTACACTAGTTGGGTTGCTGTGACTTTTTTGTATATGATCATTTGCTGATAAGCAACTAAAAGTGTAGATAACATGATATTGAATCAAATACAAGAAAGGATGAGACTATACTTTCTTATAGAATGATGACTATTCCATCCAATCAATAACATTACAAAGTACATTTCTCCTGTGGCAAAAACAAAATGGAAGAAGCATTTGGAATTTATCCCTGAGAACGATTAACTATTAAAGTCCAAGTTAAACTCAGTTTGTAACTAACCTAGAAGCATTTGAAATTTATCTCTATTGAAAATGTAGCGACAACCATGGCTAGTATTGCAACAATAAAGCTCTATCAACAAAAAACATTCACTGATCAATCAATGATTAAAAAAAACAATTAGAGTTAAATATTTTAAAATTAATTACCAAGAAATCTAATGAAGATACGATATATACAAGCAATGGGGAACTTTTAAAAGAAAAATAAGCTGTAAGATTTTATAATAGATAAGAAATACTTAATTATATTTTCAACATCAATTGGCCCTTCTTAAAAAGGTTCATCATACATGCACATAGTTGTAAATTCATAATTTAAAAGCTCTTCTAAGACTTCGAAATTCAGTTTAGCAAGAATAGATATAGACATATATTAAAATGATGCTTAGCTAGTCTATTTTTGTTGGAGAGTCTGACTTTTTGGTGTAGTTTTCTTGAGCAGGTTCATTGCATACAAAACTATTCTAGACCTTATATTCAAAAGAAATGAAATTAGGATGTTAAAGGGGTTGCATATAAGTAATAAATGAAAAGAAATCTAGATATACAAATGCCTTTTTTTGGATCATTTTATGTTTTCTTTGGGAGATATACACTAAACAATGGAAAGCTAAATGCACTGGACAAATCCAAAACTATCAGGAAAAAATTTGTAACCCTGCCTTTTAATAGTGCACCAATACAGGTAGACAACATAAAGCCCCATTAAGCCTGAAGTTAGAATGCCAACATTAACCTATTGTAGATATGTTAGAAATTTTACATTAAGTTATGTTGTACGATGAAGTGAATTGAGGCTAACAAATAGTACTTACTTTTGGGTGCAGAGACAAGCTTGTCACAAGTTGGAGAAGTACTAGCAACCAAGTAATGAAGAAAATGTTAAGGAGGCAAGATGGCTTTGATGTATACCAAATGTACATCAAAATGATACCACCACACAGACAACATATGCAATTGTTGTAAACAACATCACATGGATATGGCTACATGAGAATTGGTGATTAATGTAGACATTTACAAAATATTGAATCTTATCCTTGATATTATGCCAAATAAATTGATCAACTTGTTTTTCAGCCTAAAAAAGCTTTCCAAGTGGAATAAGGATAATATGCAAAAGGAATACTATAGGTTTTTTGCCCTAATAATGGCTATATAAGTAAGCTTGATGCTAAACTGCTACATAAGCTAGAAAAACATTGGTCGGAGTATAATTGGTTGTCCTACTCTGAACTGTTGACACTTTTAAAACTAATACAGCCTTAGGAAATCAATGTTATTCAATATCTTAAAATCATCAAACATGCCTTCCAAAATGTTATAAAAAATCAAAATTTATGTAAGCAACAATCGAACCTGGATGACTTCAAAAAAGTGAAATGGCCTATGGTGCAATACAAAGGAGCATTTCATAAAGGTAGAAAGAAAGGACAAAGAAGAAACTTGTAGGAATAAGCGTTACTATGCAGTCAAACGACATTACTGGTTTATTTGACGGAAGGACCAACTTGACACATTTTTAAAAATTTAGGGGATGTGATTGAAACAAAAAAGGGACCAAACTGAATAAAACTTAAAAGATAGAAGATCAACTGATATATTTATCCTTTTTAAAATGATTTTTAAGACTTTGGGAAATGATTTCTTTATATAAAAAGAAATCTAAAATTTTTGCTAATTTGAAGAAATGATATTTTAGAATTTCATATATTTAAAAAAAAAGACCCCATTATATTTTTGGATATATTTTTATAAAAGAGGTTTTATGCTCAAGGAAAAATACAAGACGGAGTACTTTGTACATGTCTCAACCTTCACAACCTTATAACGTTGACGTAGATAAAATATTTTGCACGACACCGTTATAAAATTGTTACACAATTTATTTAATGAATTTTTTTTTTGTTTTTTGGTTATTTTAAATTTTAAATAAGAATTGTCCTTGAATATTCTTGAACCAAAATCATGTAAACTTTGAAAATTATTATTATTATTTTTTTCTCTTTATTATTTTAACCTTTTTACATATTTATATTTTAAACTAAAAAATAAACAAAAAACTAAAAAAAGAAAATAATAAAAAGATTATAAGTAAAAATAAAATGGGTGTAAAAGTAATCTAAACATCACTAAAAGGGAGAAGTAAAGAAAGAAGAAAGGGTAGGGGCGACGGTGACACATGAGAGAGTGAGAGAGAGAGATCGACATGGTTTCTCGATGGTGGCGTTGCATGACAATAGTTTCGGACAATGGTGGTGCCCAACAAGGCAAGTCATGAGATGGCGATGATGCGCGATGAAGGGAAATAAAGATTGCAGAAATGGTGGCGTCAGCCTACACGGTGTTCACGACTGGTGCTCGGTCGGTCGGGGTGGTTCGCGCCGGGGGTGGAGGTCCTGTGAACAGGTGGCCACGGGGGTCTCGAGCCTGGGCACAGTGATGGTGGTGGAGCGCGATGATGATGATAAAGCGTGATTGGGGGTGATTTTGGGGTCTTTTCTTCCTTTCCCTTTTGTTCTATTTTTTGTTTCTTTATGTTCCTGTTTGTTGTGGGTGATGCTTGTGGTTTATAGGGGTTGGATGGGTTGGTTTTTGGGTTATGGTGAAAGGTTTAGAATGGGTTTATGATGTTGGGGTTGTTATGGGTGAGTAAAAGTAATGATGTTTGGTGGTGGTTTTAGGTTATGATAGAGAGATTAGGGTTATGTTGTTGTTAGTGGGAGTGATGGAGGTTAGTGGTGAAGTGGGTTGTTGGTGGTGGTAGTGATTGAGGTTATTGGTGGTGGATTGTTGTTGGTGGTGAAGTAGATAGAGGTTAGTGATGGTGGGTTGTTGTTGGCAGTGAAGTAGAAGAGGTTAGTGTTGGTGGGTTATTTTTGTTGGTGAAGTAGATAGAGGTTGGTGATGGTGGGTTGTTGGTGGTGGAGATGATGGCTTGGGAGGGTGAAGAAGATGATGTTTTTTTTTTTAATTTTTGCTTTGTTGTTTTTTTCTTGGTTGTAAATTGTTGGTTCTTGATTGTTGTTCTATATATTTTGATGGTGGGTTATGTTGCAAAATATGTTATTACCTCTTCCATGTTTCATTTAATTTCTTAGAATCTCCCTTGTTCCAATTAAAAACATTTGCCATATCTATTCTCTAAGGTCTTAGCCAAGTAGTAGGGATAACTTTTAGCATTTGACCTTAGGATTTATAGTTTTCAAATTTCCCATATTATGACCTATAGCTTTGTTTGATGCATCCCCTTCCCCTAGGATTCTATTTTTGTGAGGAAAGAAAGAAAATAAAAAACAAAAACAAAAAGAAATAGAGAGTATGGAAATTCAAACTTCTAATGGAAAATAATAGAAAACAAAAATAAAATGAATAAGTAAATAAATAACAAGTGCATTTTTAAAACAAGAGGCATTTTAAGATTAAATAAAAATAAATAAGTATCAAACCAAAATTTGAAGTTTTTTTGTATTGTTGGTATATTTGTTTTTGGCTTAATGGTAAATTTAGCCCCTAAGAAAATTTCAATTTTGTAAAAACCCCCTACAATAATTTTTCCTAGTTTAAGACCCCTCTAATATTTTATTTAGTAGTATTAAATGCCTACTTTTAAAAAGCGCTGAGGTGGAGTCTGTCTTTTTGCCACTGGCTTCACACGTGGCATGTGACTCAGCCTCACAATGCTGACTAGGTTTAAATAGAAAATTAATTAAGATTAGTGAGTAATAATTGAGATTAATTACAATTATTTAATATTCAAACTATACATTTACTGAAAAATAAAGAGAAGCTCAAATTCTCCAGCAATGGAAGATTGCGCTCAAACATGAAAACAAAGCAAGTTCACTATTAACATTCCAATCCATTTACTGAAACCCCTCCCTCTCCATGCAATTTCTACACTAAACTAAAACCAATCCACTTATCCCAAACTATATTTCATTTTCATTCACTGTTTAATCAACGATTAATGCAGAAACAACAAAACCTTGTATATTCACACTCTGTTCAATTTCATTTCCTTTCCTCCAAAATTGATTTCGTAGCACCAGCAAGCGTGAACTTTGTGTGTGTTGAAATTGTTGAAGATAAGGAGCCCACACAACAAACCCATAAGGGTTTCATTTGACACCAAAAATTAAAAGAGAGAGAGAGAGACCATCAGGAGGGGGCGGCACATTGGAACTAAGGGAGGAGAGAGAGTGAGTAAAGGTTAGAGAGAGAGAGAGAGATAGAAACCGAGCAAGAAGGGAGAGAGGGGAGGAGATCGGCGGAGAGAAGGAGGGAGAGAGCAGAGAGAAACCGAGAGAGGTAGAGGGAGAGTAATCGGAGAGGGGGAGGGGAGAGGAAGAGGTGGTGGTTCCCAGTGGTTCGCGTGAGGAGGCCGAGAGGGGAGAGGGAGAGACCGAAAGGGGGAGAAAGAAATCGAGAATGAATGAAAGAGGGAGAGAGACCGAGTGAGGGAGAGAGGGAGAGAGAAAGTCCGGCGACTTCTTCTCTTTTTCTTCCTGCTATCCCCAAAATGTATAGTTTGAATATTAAATAATTGTAATTAATCTCAATTATTACTCACTAATCTTAATTAATTTTCTATTTAAACCTAGTCAGCATTGTGAGGCTGAGTCACATGCCACGTGTGAAGCCAGTGGCAAAAAGACAGGCTCCACCTCAGCGCTTTTTAAAAGTAGGCGTTTAATACTACTAAATAAAATATTAGAGGGGTCTTAAACTAGGAAAAATTATTATAGGGGGTTTTTACAAAATTGAAATTTTCTTAGGGGCTAAATTTACCATTAAACCTTTGTTTTTTAAGAAGAGTGATACTCGAACGAAAAAAAAAGGTTTTACAACTACCTCTCTTTACTTCTTTTCTACGGAAATATGAATGACTTATTCATATTGTCATTGTGGAAATGAAGTAAACATGTGAACATCGTGACTACGCTCCCTAGATCGAGTTCTTGAAATTTGTATTGATAAAAGACTTAAAAAGATGCTAGCTTTGGTGATAAGGAATCTTAATTAATGCAACTTTGACGACAAGGAATTTAAAAGGGGTGCCAGCTTTGGCGACCAGGAATTTAAAAGAATGCCATCTATGGTCATAAGGATTTTTAAAAGGTGTCATCTTCAACGATGAGGATTTTAAAATAATACCATCTTTGGCGACAAGGAAATTAAAAGAATGTCATCTTTGATGACAAGGAATTTTAAAAGGTGTTAAGGAAATTAAAAGAAATCCATCTTTGACGATAAGGAAATTTAAAAGAATGTCATCTTAAGCGATAAGGAAATTTAAAAGGTGTCAGTTTGGGTGACATGGAAATTAAAAGAATGCCAATTTAGCGAAAGTTTAAAGGACGTTATTTTTTTGTAAAAGTTTTTAAAAGAAATGTCATTTTTGGTGAAAGTTTAAAAAGGACACCATCCCTAGCGAAAGTTTTTTTTAAAAACCCTACGCTCAAGACAATGAATTTAAAAGGAAACCTGACATCTAAACATGGATTTTTGTTCTTTTTTTAAAAAGGGAAAGCCTAACGCTTAAGACAAAGAATCTTTTAAAAAGGAGCCTGACACCTTGGTAAGGAATTTCAAAATGGGAAGTTAGATTCTTGAAGCTTAGGACAGTTAGGGAATTGGTACTTAAGTTTTGGAAAATGACAATTGAATGCTTGAAATTTGATGGATGATACGATTATTGTAGCAACCTGCAAAAGAAAGTAAATAATGCAAAATATGATGCATGAAAGATTATTTGAATGCAGGAGTAGCTTTTTAGGCTCACGGCCCTTGTAGGCTTAGAAGGCCTCATGGATGAATTCGAATGTCCTGTAGACAAGCCCGATGTCTAACTATTTCACTGTGTGTTTACTCTAAGGACACCTAGGGGTGTGAGACCATTGTAATGCTTTATTGAAAATTAATTCTTTGCTCAGGTAGCTGAGGATCATCTTGTATTTATATGTTGATGTAGGTTTTGATAATGATTCAACAAATGAAGAGATATTAAGGAAGTTGTCAAGTTATTAAATTTGATAATGACACAAATGAAGTGAAAATGATCAACAAAAGTGCCCAGAATAAAAGGAAACAAACTATACGCAATTAAGTATCGAAAAGGGGTCCAACAAAGCATGAAAAATGGCCAATCAGCTACATGAATTGATTCACACCTATAATGAATCGATTCATATGTATTTTTGGTGCAGGAAGTGGAAAAATGAAGCATGAATCGATTCCCCTTACACCATGAATCGATTCACACGGTTTGAATGGCCCAGAATTGGATTTTCAACAACATGAATCGATTCATGCTATCAAAAAAGCCTAGGAATCGATTCACTAAGGCTAGGAATCGATTCATGTGCTTAGGAATTGATTCATGATGCCTGGGAATCAATTCATTCATTCGAGAATCAATTTATTTGTTCGAGAATCTATTCATTCGTTCGAGAATCAATTCATGTGCCTAGGGGAATCGATTCATGTCATTTGAAATGTATAAAAACACTAAATGAATCAATTCATACAATCCTGGGAATTGATTCATTCAGTTCAAATGATTCTGGAATGTTTGAAATTGAAAGTGGAACAGCTTGGAATCGCACTAAGCCAACAGACGCTTATTATTCCAGTATGTCCATGCTGCACTAACCTTGGATGAATATTTGAAATGTGCAAAGCGATGCTCCATCACCTCACGCTGCAATTAATTATGGATATGGCACCATGCTGGAGACATTATTTATTGTAAAATGCCATGCCCTTTGAAGCTATAAATAGGAGAAGGATTCAGCTTGCAAAATTATCCCAGCAACGAAAACTAATTTCTTGCTTCTTCTTCTCTTCCTGCGTCAAATCCTTCTTATTTAGCTAAATAGCTCTTTGTTTCTATTTTTCTTTGAAATTATTTTGAGAGTTATTTTGTGAGGAAAATATTTTGAATGAGCTAAAATTTGCATATCCTCTCTTTGAGAGTTACCATTTTGTTAGAGCTTAAATTTGTATATCCACTCTTTTGGAGAGTTATTCTTGTACACTTAAACACCAAAAATCTTAGAGTTGTGGGTTGGGTTTCAACCTTGTAAATTTGTGAGATTGAGAGATTGGGTGGGGTGCCCTTGTACTTGTGAGAATTGGGTTCTTGAGTGTGGGACACTAGGAAGCCACGATTGCTCAAAGTTGTATCTCTAATCTCCAATAGTGGAAATCCTCTAAGTGGGTTGCTTAGAGGCGAGACGTACACCGGTGTGGTAGAACTCGTATATATCGGTTTGCAAATCTCTCTTTCCTACACTCATTTAAATTTGTGCACTTAAAATTGCTTGCTAAATATTTGTGTTCATAAATTAATTAATTAAGCAACTTTATTAATTTACTTAAAGTGTATATTCTATTGGCTTGATTAAATTTGTAAATCACTTAGATTAAATTTGTTAAAGTTGTTTAAGTAATATTCTTGAGTTATTCTTTAAATCTTTCTAAGTACCAAAAATAGTGTAGTGATTAATTTGATATTATTACTTGAATATTATCTTATCTCTTAAGTGAATTTATTGCCATATACTTAGTACTTGTTAATTTGCTTTGTGTATAAATTGTTATCATTTGTGATTAAATTTATTATCTTCATTAAGCATAATTATTAAAGAATCAATTTCAAAAGCATTCCAAGTAAAAAATTTTAATACTCAATTCACCCCCCCTCTTGAGTAATTGAGGCCACTTAGTTAACACATCTTGCTTCCTATGATCTTATGGTGTCATTTTTATTTATATTTTCTTTTAGAAGTAAGACACATGTTCCATATGTCATTATAAACTTACCACATAAATGCATATTGAAAGGACAAAATTTACGATTCAAGGGGTAATAAATTACGAATATTAGATGTTTGAGAGGAAATATGGTAAACATGGGAAGAGAAACAAAAAAGAATGACATATAGGTTTATATACCCTTCAATAATCCTCTTTGAGAATGACATATGTCAAAATCCTATGCTTATAATATCGAGTTCAACCTTTGAACCAGCCTATGAGCAGATTGTTAGTCTTGAATTTGTGCCCCTCTCTATTATTATTTGCAGGATAGGGCTTCGATTGTGTCTTCAAAGTTTTGACCCTAACTTTTCCTAGGCTGTCTTTCCAGGTTTTCAACCTAGCGAGCCTTCCTTTTATTGGCTATATATACTTTTGGAGTTAAGTTTATGCTTCACACAACACTAAGTTTCAGATGATCATACTGAGACTGAGCCCACCAATCCTTTTCCAACTTGTTTCATCCTTGATTAAGGGATCCCACTTTAACCGATAGCACCACTTCCATGTCATGTGCTAGGGAAAATAAGGTAGGTCTTGTTGAGGCATGCACAAACCATACCAAGCAAAAAGGATCATTTTATTTTTTTCATTTTTCTTTTATTTTTGTTTTTTTCCTTTATTTTTTTGTATTTTTGTATTTTATGATCCTGTTGACATCTTTGTCTACTTTTGACCACTCTTTTCATCTTCAACCAATGTGGTAAAGAGTTATGGCGTTGGATAGTGGCGTTGTTGACTTGGCTTGGGAGGCCTTATTGATAAATCAATTCCCTTATTGATGACCTAACTACTATGCCCCTGGTTACGCTAGCATAAGAAGTGGCTCTACCTGTTGAAGGAACGAATAGATTGCAACAAAGATGAAACATTGTCTTTTCATGTTTATGGCTTGATGACATACGTTTCACATATTGAAATATGGCGGCATACTTGAAAAATACAATCTCGACATGCTCCGGTATGACCATGTGAAGGTAACAATTGCCTAATCAGTTTTCCCATTCGCTTTGTGCATAGAGGTATTAACCTTGATTCCTTCTTTTCATGCTTTTTTTATTTTCCCCCTTTTTGTATGACCTTAAATAAGGTTAAATCTTGTTGGATTCCTACCCTAACAACCCTATTAAATCAAGAAAGGGTTCAGAAATCCTCATTATTTCCTTCTCAGCATAGTTAACTGGATGATCAAGATTACAAAATGGGATCACAACCTTGCCATTCCCAAGAGGGGTCACTTTTGGACCTGTATTTATTTGGGTTAGAGCTGAAAGAATATTAATATAATGATTTGGTAAAAAGGTATGAGGAAACAAATTGGGAGAAAATGCATTTATTGATTGGAAGATAATGAAAAGGGAATATGCTTAACATTATTACAAAAAGTCCTAAAGCCTTAGGCATAGTGATAGAGCTAGCATAGAAAAATGAGAATATCACAGGGATTTGATAGTGCCCTAACTACCAAGCTTTATGATCAGACTACTCTTGGTCAAATAAGACATCAATCTCCTTTTCTTTTACTATGGCAGAATCCTCCTTCTCAGGTGCCCCAGGTGAATCATGGGCAATCTTCCCACTTATTCCACCTTATACCCTCTCTCCGATCATAAAAATGTCAAAGGAGTTTGATGATATACTTCCAATTATCATGTCATAGAAGGGTGCTTGAAGGGTATTAATGAACATGGTGATAGGCTTCTTTTCCAGGAGAAGGGGATCCACTTGTGCAACCGCTTCTCGCTAATACTGCGCATACTCCTTGAATGACTCATTGTGGCCCATGGTCATGCTTTGTAGTTACATTTGATCTAGAGCTAGATCAAGGTTGTACTTGTATTGTTGGAGGCATCATCTAAATCCTTTTAGAAATATATATGGGAACGCTCTAGATACATGTACCAGCTTACTGCTGCCCCAACTAGGCTGTCTTGAAAGTAGTGAATTAGCAACCCTTCATTATAAGTGTGTGATGCCATCCTTCAGTAGTACATGGTTAAGTGTTGCCATCTTTTAGTAGTACAGTGTGATTCCATCCTTCAATAGTAATGGATACCGCTGCCCTAACTAGGTTATCCTGTTGATGTCATAATTTTTGGGAAAGAGAATATCAATTGCTCTTAAGCAATAGTCAAGCGGTAAATTATGTAACAATTATACAATGATTTCTGTTGTTGACAATGAGGAAATGACTTCATCAATAGTTATTGCATTGAATTTGATGCTTGGTGTTCATGAAAATAGTGAATTTGATCACAAAGCTTTAAAGTGCAACCAAAGATTACTTGGGGTAGATTATATTCAGACAATTACAAGTTATCATGCAATAGCAATAACATCGTCATTGAGAAAAACGTATTCATTAAGTGTTCAACTTGAGCAAAAATTGAGGGTTAGTTGGATATTTTTTAAAATATTAAATCTCTCATCACTTTGAGAAATAATATTTTAGGGAGCACACATGAAACATAAAATGAAATTTTCGGATAAAAATAAAGAGATTTTTATAGGTGCTTTTTTATTATAAATATAAAGGTCTTTTGGATTGAGTGTTTAATATGAATTGACTGATAGGAAACATTGTTTTATTAAGTTAAATTAAGATTAAGTGTAACCCTAAATTAAGAGTAAATATTGATGTATTTTATTGTCAATTAAAAGTGTTAGTTGAGAAAAAACAAAGAAAGAAACAAAAAGTCTCAATATTCACATGTTATCAAGTAGGTAGATTTCAAGTAACACCAAACTATTTCATATGATAGGGATGAACTAAGCACATGTTTTACTAATTAATTTGGTCAGTTTTGAAGTCTTAGAAGCAGTTACATTGTTAGGATACATGAGTAACATCTGATGTGGTAGTAGAAAGAAAAGTAACTCTTCTCATGTGGCAATTATACAAAAAGCATAAAAACAAAAATGAACTCGGAAGAAGGGGAGAATAAACTTAGAAGACCTTGACATCTAAGAGAAATGTCTAACACGTCAACTGTCACGATTACAAACAATTAGAAGGATTTAGGAGCAAAAAATATCTCTCGATTTTACTTTCCTCTATTTTCCATTATTTTTTGTATTTTGGTTCTGTTGAACCCTTATTTTGTAGTTTTACTGAATGTTATGTGTATGCTTTCTTACATGTTAGATCCTTGTATGTGTTTCATTTATGTTTAAGTCATTTTCTTATATTATAGCATATTTGATCATTATCACTTGAATATTATAGATTGTCTAGTATATCTATGTTGTGTTTTTCTATTTTCTTTATTTTTAGTATAATTCCTATCCATTTTTTATATTTTTTCCTACTCCATTTCTTTTTTTCATTTTAATTCATGATTTTTATTTGAAATCACTTAACATTATAAACCTATCAATTTAAGAGCCCAAAAACTATATTAATTCACATTTTAGATTGAACTTGAGATCAGATAGTTTCCACCCTAATAACACCTCAAGATTTTGACATGGGACAAAAAATGGCTCTTCACATTCGATATGTTTCATTTAATACCCTTATTACGGTCCTATTCTTGCGCTAGCATGTGTACAAACTTATTTGCTGCCAGAATTAGAACACCAACATACATGTGAACTACGCCAGATGTGTCGCCAACATGATGGCGCCAATTTGGCTAGAGCGTTTTAATTACAACCAACCGCTTTATGGTGTTATATTTGCAACACCATATGTTGCACTTCTATCTTAGCGTCATCAGAAAGAGCATTAAACGACACTAAATCCCTAATGACTTTTCAAAACCTCATTATTGAAAAAGAAGGCTAAAATACAAACTCAGTCCTCTTAAAGTTTAGGGTTTTGAAAAAAAAACATCTTTAAAAAATGCTCAATTTTGGTCCTTTTAAAACTTTAGGGTTTCCAAAAATAAGGATTTGTTAGTTTTGGCTATTAACTGATGAAGCAACTAACGTCTATGCCACTTCATCAGTGACACATAGTTGACGCATGTCAATTTTTTTAAAAATAAAAAAATAAAAATTCCACATCATTATTTTCATTACTTTTTTGAAAATAGATAATTTTTAGTGGTTTTAAAAGGTAATCGCTGACAATAGTTTGTGAAACATCTGTCACCAGAGATGCTATCTGAGGAAAAATTGACGAACACATCAAAAGATAAAGCCAAAACTATCAGAATCACAGATACTAAAACACATCAGGAAAATTTTCAGTACTCAACAACACCAGCTTTCAAAGAAAGTATCAAGTAAGCACAAGAACAACACAAATTAAGGGGAATAAAAAAACAAAACACAAACCTCTCTCGTTGAAGAAACACCGCGAATAAGCCTACGAATAACGTATCTAACGGAAGGGGCAAAATTATCCAATCCATTTCTAACTTGAATCCACCTCGCAATCTCTTTCTCCTTAACCGTATCGTAAGCATTCTGAACCTCCTTCAACTTCATCACCATTTTCTTAACAACGCATTCTCTCACTGACTCGGTCGCTACCGCCAAGTCCTTGAACACACCATTGTGAAACTCTGGAGGAGCGATGCCACTAGCGCATGGCGAATCAGGGGACTGAGGTGGAGGTTTGGGGTCTGGATGTACAGATTCGGGGTTCAGTGTCGTTCTTCAGTTTCTCGCTGATGGGTTTGAGAGAATCATGGTTGGTGGTGGCGATGGCGGTGGCTAGGGTTTCTTTTTCTAAAGGAGAGTTTTTCTTCATACTTCCTATGAATGGTGAAAGACGCCGTCGTTGGGGGGCTTTAGATTCTTAGTTTGTAACTGTCTCACATTCGACACATTCAGTTTTAGGTGCGAAAGCAAGGAAAGGAAAAAGGGTGAAGGGAGATTATGTTTCGGTTTTAGCTTCTCAGAAGAAAATGTTTTCCGACATAACCAGCTTGGCCCAAAGTAGCACCCTCAACAAGCTAAACAACAGCTTCCACCACTTCCTGCACCTGATATTTCTTTTGACCAGCTTCTCAAGGTGTGTGTATGGTGGTTTGTTTCCATTTTGTTTTTCTTGTTGGTTTAGCGATTTACTGATGGATGTTTTCAATCTATTTCCCCAAGAAAATGCAATGTTGATGAAGCTTCTAGCTAATAGAAAGTAATGCAAATGATTATGTGGAATTTTTATTTTTTTTATTTTTAAAAAATTGACAAGTGTCAACTACGTGTCATTGATGAGGTGACACATACATTAGCCACCTTACCATTTAACAGCCAAAATTAACGGATCCTTATTTTTGAAAACCATAAACTTTTAAAATGGCTAAAATTAGGCATTTTTTAAAGGTTTTTTTTTTCAAAACCCTAAACTTTAAAAGGGTTGGGTTTGTATTTAAGCCAAAAAGAAAGCCATAATTGTCAATATGCATGGTGAGGAGTTTTAGTTGCGGGAGTGGAAAATGAAGGTAACTAATTAGTAATAAGAGGGTGGTTACCAAATAAATATTTTAAAAAATTTTAGGAATTATGTTTTCTAAGAATTATATTTTTTTAGGAATTATATTTTTCAGAAATGTTATAAATATATTTTGTGTGGTTTAAATATTTTTAAGAAAATTATACGGATCTTTTGAGTTTCGATTACTCTTTTAGTTTTGATAATTTTGGATGAAGGTTCCATATGTAAGAAATGTTTAAATAAGTTTATATATGTGACATAATTATATTTTTTACATAAAAAAACTTTCGGATCAGGAATTATAATTCTCACCTCCTTTGATAGTAAAATTTTGTTGAAAATTATAAATAAATAAAAATTTCTAGAAACCTTAATTTCTTAAAATATTTTTTGAAATAATTATACTAAATATGAGAATATAAAATTCCAAAATTATAATTCATAGGAATAAAAAAATGGCTTATAGGAATTTTCTAAATCATTAGACCTTATAGGAATGGCCAACGGTTTTAATTAATGTACATAAAAAATACAATTAATGAGAAGTTGTATTTTGAGGTTACAAGTTTTACATAAAGGAAAACGTCACTCAATGTGTTCGTTGAACAGGGTTTTTGAACAAATTATTAGAAGACCGAGAAATTCAATCAAAATGGAAAACTATATGAGGATATAATCTTACTTATTCCAATAAGAGTTGGTTTAACTAGTGGCGTGAAACAGCATTGAAATATATTAAATTTTTTATACCTTAAAAAAAACTCAAATAGTAATCTCAATAAGTGGAGTGTTTTCTAAATGAAAATTAAATTAATTTAAATTTAATCTAATTAAAATAAGTATTGACATATATAGTAACTACATAAACTAAAAGTTATATATAATTGTTTTTAATGTTAACCACGTATAATCATCTTCATGGTCTCTTGCATGAGAGTGAAGTAACGAATTTAAGTCGTACAATCATACAATAATATGACCTTTTAAGTGATCATATCATTTTGAAAAACTTTAAATCTCAATCATCCATTGTATGGTTATACGGCCCAAATTCGCTCCTCTCACTCTCACCTAAGAAAAACTTTCTCATAAATTACATCCCTATATATATATATATATATATATATATATATGTATATATATATATGAGTATTTTTGATTAACCAAAATTATGAAAATTATTAAGTGATTAACAATGTATCAGAATTAAGTTCAATAACTATTATAAATCTACATCGTCAGTATATAATATATCGTAGTAGTATAATTTCATTACTAAAGAAATTTCACACTACATTAAAAGAACGAAAAATTCGTCGTTATCTATTTTATTTTATTTTGTTTATTTCTTCTCCATGAAAATTATAATGTTAATTGATTGTTCCTCAAAAAAACCATTAATTACATTTCTCAAAATTGGTTATTAGCAACCATATTACACTCTAGAGGTTATAATTACAATTTAGCCTATCAATTAAAATAGCCGCATATTATTTTTTAAATAATTTATTCACTAATTGTAATTTTTAAAAGACCTTTTCCTCGGGTAATTTATGTTAGACACACTGAGCAGTATGAAACTAGTCAAATGATTTATTTTATTTATGAGTTTGATCAAAAAGACATCTCAAAAAAGGATGTGTTGAATTATTACTTCGACTATATTGGTTAGACCTAGTTTATTTAGGTTTATTTAACTTATATAACTTTATTTTGGATAAAAAATTTTAAAAAGATTTTCATTTAAAAATATTATCAATACTTATTTACTTTGATATCTAAATAATTATTACACAATTTTTAATAAAAAAAATTTATTTTTGATTTTTTATGTTGTGTAAGATTTAACAACCCTTATTATTTATATTTAGTTTTATATTTAATTTGAAAACTTAAGGTATGATGACGTCCCAGCTTACGCAAAGTGAATGGGATTTAATTGAAATGTCAACATCGAGAATAGGGTGTTGCAATTAAGTTTGAAATGTGAAGGGTTGCTTAGCATGTTTCCATAATAGGACAGATTTTGCAGTGGTCTCCCAGAAGAATAGGCCAATTTTGTAGTGCTTTCGGCACAGTGATACCCGTGACACCTTGCCTAGTCCCCACTACTCCACCAACACATACAAGCAATTTTCAGATTCTTAGGATCATGCCTCAACAGCATTTGTTTCTTTTTGGAATTAATAAAACACTTGTTCAACTTTGTTAAGGGCAATGACAAGTTAAGACAGCAAACACTGATATGTTACCCATATGGTCTTGGACAAAGAATACACATGCTACTCATCTCAACCGCAATTTTCTTTTCCAATATACTCTTTTCAGCTCAATTCGGAACATAAGTTACTATCCAACAGCCATTTAGTTCCCTAACTTGGTTAGACAAACCTACAATTAAACGAAGTTTTGATTGTCTCGAACGACATGAAGGATCAATATTAACCTTTAATTTTTTTTATTTCCTTAATTAAAAACCAAATGGACACTAATCTATTGAAATTTTTAAATAATTTCAAGCACATTTTTAATTACTCAAATTAGGTTGGGATGGTATCTTATAAGTTAATTTGTATATTGGATAGAATTTCTCAATATTGCATTTTATGCACTTAGGGTCGAGTTTGGAAAAGGGAAAGCAAAAGGCTCATTTAATATGATTAATTAAGAGTAAGTACATCCGTCGATAATCTTTCATTGTCAATAGGTCCCTAACCATGACAAACATCACCAAACCGTTATCTTATACTGAAGTATCACATGTTATAACAAACGTATGACCTAAAATGTGTGTTTTAAGAGAATGAAGTTAAAAAATTAAAATTCTTATAGGATTTAGGGAATAAACTATGTAATGATGATTCTTTCAATATTCTTTTCCTTATTTTACATAAAAGCTACTGCTAGCACGATAATCTCTTACATACTCGTAGATTCCATGCAATGTGACTTCCGGTATCTGTATGTAATCCTCTACTATACAGGCCTAACCTTGTTATCGTTATTGGTATGGGGTCTCACATAATAGGTGGTTCTTAAATGTTTATAAGGTAAACCGGATGTATCAGGTAATACATCAGTTTAATACTTAAGATACTGATATCACTTTTAGTCTTAAATTAAGTTTAATATCTAATTTTAAAATCAACTGGTATAATTTTGTGTTAACACAAGCTACCATAATTTATAATTGATTTTATTTTAAAATTTTTTAATCAATATATAAATAAAATTTAAAAGTTTTGTAATAATAGGGATGAAATGCTACATACAAATATTATTTAATTATTTGTACTTATATGTATGGAAAACACTAAAATAAAAACTTTATCTAAGTAATTATATAGGTTAAATCAGACAAAATATACAAGTGTTGGTCTGAGCATGATGCTAGCCCTAACCCCAAGATCTAACACTGACACCCATCTAGTGGAACACACCAACAACAGAAGGAATCTAGTATGGCCTAGGAGCATGCTAATCTAACCCTCCTTTATCCAGGTCATTTATGACTGATGTCGGAGTGAGGAGCCTGGGATTAATAGGAATATACTAGACTTAAAAGCTGTAAACATGGCAGAAGAGACTGGTCATGACAACCTTTTTTATACCAAGTGAACTGGCAACAACATACGTCATATTAAGGTTTGTCCCTCAACACATGCCTATAATACCTACATTCAATACACACAAGGTACAACATTTAATACCTGTAGTGTTGTGGTATCGAACTCTCGCTGACTTAAACTTCAGAGTGTTCTTGCAGGTAACACTAACATTCGCCTAACAACACAAATCTAGAAGACCAGACCAGAGAGAAGAATGAAGATTTTAAGCTCCCCATTAGACTTAGAGAAACATAATATTGAATCCACTGAACTGGTGTATAATTGAGAGTCAGAGAGACCTAAGAGATCGGACTTTGACTAAAACACATTGTCCCCTACCCAGACATTCATTGGCATGCTCAACAAGACTTGGTAAAGAAATTTCTATTACATGCATTCATAATTTTATCATGGACACTAACCAATGTAACACCCCTATTTTTATTTTTATATTAAAATTTTGAAGGAATTAAATTATGGTTCTTTAGAACTTTTTAATCTAAGTATTATTTATGATTTTTTGGAATTTTGGAATTTTTTAATAAAAATAATATTTTTTAAATAATTTTAAATTCATATAAGTGACTTAAATTAAAAATATTTATAAGAAAGTGAATTTAAATTATAAGAAAATTTTCTAAAATCCATTTCAAGTAGACTTATCTAAAAATTATCGGTTTGAGAAAAATCTTGATTTTTTCCAATCGTTAAAAAAATTAAAAACGTATCAATAAATTTTTAGTAACAGAAAATTTTAGATTTTTTAAAATTTCAACTTTATATTACTTATTATAAAATTAGTGAGGACTGATATAATATCGCTAAATTTCAAAAAGGACTCATTTTGAATATTTAAAATATACCGAGTGAAAGGTTACTATTTGGCTTAATAATTCTACCGACAGTTACTATGCAAAACACTGTGCATGTACGAAATTTTCAAAGAATGCATAGTAACCTAGAATAAAAAATTCAAAAATGCATAGTACTTTTATATTAAAATAATGGAATGCATAGTAAAATTTTTTCCTATAAATACCGAAGGATTTCTTCTTTAGAATTCACAATTTCAGATTAAGTTTTCTTAATACAGTAGTGCTAGTGAGATAGTGGTGGAAGTGAGAGAGAGAAGAAAAGTTTTTGGAGAGAAGGTTCTGCCAAAATCCTAAGGTAAGAATACTTCTCTTTTATATTTTTTTAGATTATTTTTATATCGTTTTTAGAAATCTGTTATTATACTGAAAATAATATTATTTTAAGTTACTATTCTGCATAGTAAACACTATTTCAATAGTAAATTACTATTTCAATAGTAAATTACTATTCAAATAGTAAATTACTATTTACTGTTACTATTTACTGTTACTATTCACGATTTACTATTTACTGTTACTATTCACGTTTTACTATTTACTGTTACTATTCACGTTTTACTATTTACTGTTACTATTCACGATTCACTATTCACTATTTACTATTCACTATTCACTATTCAAAATTTACCATTTCTGTTTTAAGTAGTAATCTTAATCTTCGTCTTATGCTTATACTGAAATAAAATTGATATTAATATTTCTAGAAATCGGAGGCGCAAAGCAAATCTCTTTTTGGTAACGACTCAAGGTAAGGGGGAGTGAGATAAGAGTATAATATGAAAAGACATAAGAATAATGGGAGGAGTCCCCTACTCCTTTTAAATCTGATAATATTATTATTTTAAAATATTAACTTTTTAACTTAAAATTTATAATAAATTTTAAATTAAATATCCGGTTTAACTAACTCTAACATACCTATGCAAAGACTTGGACCATTATGACCTATATGGACTGGACAATACCTATGCAAGGACTTGGACCATTATGACCCATATGGACTGAACTATACCTATGCAAGGACTGGATTATATGGACTTACATATACCTATGCGAGGAATTGACCAAAAGGACTAAAATTGACTATATTAATAATCATTAAATTTTGTATTATGATATGTATTAATGATATTTAATTGATTTGATTATGATTGATTGATTGATGATATTTAGTTATGATTGATATTGTTTAATTTTGATTGATGATATTGTAATGTGGAGTTTGAGCATATAGCGAGCATGACAGAAAGCTAAAATTCAGTAAGAATTTCTTACCTTACTCTTTAAATTTTATTATCTTTTAATTCTTCTTAGAAATTATTTTTATTAACTTTATTTTCAATATTTAGAATAAAAAAATTAGTATTTATTTTAGAAAGAAAATATTTTATTAGAATTTATTTAATTAAATCTTGAGTTAAAGAAAAATTTTGTAATTTTAAGTATTTTTGGTTAATAATTATTCTCTTTTAATAAAACAAAATTTTTTGAAAGAAAATTATTTTATTTTTTCCAAATTAATAACTAAATATTTGGAAATAATTGAGATTCCTAAATTTGATTTTGTTAAGATTTAATTTGAGAAAGATTATGTAAAGTTTTATATGATAAAGTTTTTAGATATTTAAGGCTTAGAAACTCAATTTCAGTGAGATTCGAAAACTGTACCAAATTTATTTCTGTGGGACAGAAATTTAGAGAAAATGTACAGTTTATTGAAATAATGTTGTAAACCTTTAAGGGATTTAATAATTGAGTTTCTAAAAGCCTTAACCAACTCAATACGCGAGTAGTTCATGCATCATGAATCATTAAAGTGAAATGAAATAATATTGTCTGGGGACGGATTATAGAAACCGAGGATACATTAGAGGAGGCTTAATTACGAGCCTTGGGATGAGAGGGTGTGAAAGGGTGCTTCAGGGGACCTGGGGTAGCTCCCTAGTGTCGGGTACTTTCACAATAAAAACTTTCTCAATCTGACTAGTCTCTAAGTGTTTCCATGCCAGTTGAGCTGTTCATATTATTATTATCCGGACTTATGGAACAGTGTAAACTCCTGGTTGGCCCAGTGCAAATTAAAATTTAAGGGCCCACATATATAGGTAAGTTGTGATGAAGATATTGCATAACATTCATGCATTCATAATTGATTGTGTGTGTGATTATGATTGATATTATTAAGTATTGGTTTATGAAAACCCTTTGTTGCTTATGTCTTATTCGGAAATATTATATTCTGTTTCTCACTCCTTTCTCCGTGTTTTTGTTTCACATGTTTTAAATTGATGGTTCAGAGGGAAGGATCGAAGAATATCGGCAGTAAATATAGCACGTTCTAGAAAGGGAGCTCGGTATGAATACCGTGGTCCAATGACTAAATAATGTTAATAAGTAACTGCTTCTGGGCCATGGAGTTTCCTCTCTTTCTTATAATGTTTAATATTTATTTCCGTTGGATGAATGTAAAATTACTTTATAAAGTTTTAATAATATTTATGAGGTATTTCAGCAATAATGTATATAATTTATTCCGATAGTTTCTTTTTAACAATCATATCTTTAGTAAAAAAAAAAAATTACGAATTTTTCTAGAATTTATTAAGGTGTAACAGAGGGTGTTACAAAGTGGTATCAGAGCAGTTAATCCAATAGGCCTGGGGAAAAGGTCTATCTTGCTTTGTCTGTAAACTCTGTATAGGTAGAATATCTGACTTGGTAGTAACTGTGATTGATGTGACAAATCTCAGTTACTGTGAAACAGGAAACTAATGGCTGGAAACGATCTTGCTGGAGTTGTAGAACGCTTAATCAATGCAATGGGAGCACGTGAAGGTCAAGGTAATGATGCCTTGAGAAGACTGGACCTATTCGAAAAGCGCAATCCACCTCGTTTCAAGGGAGGATATAACCCTGATGGAGCACAAATCTGGATTCGAGAGATAGAGAAGATCTTTCGAGCATTGCAATGTAATGAAGCTGATAAGGTAGTCTTCGCTACTTATGCCTTATCTGAGGATGCCGAACATTGGTGGGATAGCATGCGTAAACAATTCGAAGTCAACGACGTGGAGATCACTTGGGACTATTTCAAGGATATGTTTCTGGAAAAATACTTTCCAGCTGATGTTAAAGAGAAAAGACAATTCGAATTCCTGTCGCTGACCCAAGGAAATATGACCGTTGGAGAGTACGCATCCAGGTTTGAAGAGCTATCTCGTTTTCATTCTCATTATAATGATGCTACTAATGAAAGAGATCGGTGTGCAAAGTTTGTAAATGGACTGCGGCCAGAAATTAAGGAAGCTATACGAATGCAGGAAATCCGTGAATTTTCTGTATTGGTAAATCGCTGCAGGATCTTTGAAGAAGACCATAAGGATAGAATGACCAAAAGTCGTGAGCCCATTCACAAGGCAGGAGAAATAAGAAGTGGAGGACCTCACCATCACCAAAGAAGAGATTTCAGAAGGAATAAGCCTTACCAAGCACCATTTCGCCGGTTTGGAACAGCATCTGTTCCTAACAGACCCCAAGATTCAACTGGAAGCTATTACCCAACATCTGCACCAAATTTTAAATGTTTTATCTGTGGAGGACCCCATTTGAAAAGGGATTGTCCTAAAAACACTTATGTTTGCTTTAAGTGTAACAAACCAGGTCATCACATCAAGGATTGCCCAGAGATGAAGAGAGAAAACCCTGAAGGTGCAAGTACAAGCATAAATACTCAAGGAGGCGCGCACAGTGCAGTCGGAAGGCCGAAAGCAAAAGGAAAGGTTTTTGCAATCACTGGAGAAGAAGCATCTCATGCTGATTCCATGGTAGAAGGTAAGTGTATCATTAATAAGATTTCTTTAACTGTTATGTATGACTCGGGTGCATCACATTCCTTTATTGCCAATGACTGTGTAGAAAAACTAAAATTACCTGTGATAGAACTTCCATTTGACTTATCTGTACATACTCCTGGAAACAATCCCATTGTCACTTCTAAAGCTTGTTGGAAATGCCCTATTGTCATAGATGGTAGGGACTTTAAGGCTAATCTTTTCTGTTTACCCCTTTCTGGCTTAGAAGTCATTATTGGGCTAGATTGGTTGTCTGACAATCATGTTCTAATAGATTGTC
Organism: Clitoria ternatea; assembly: GCA_037962975.1. Lineage (NCBI taxonomy): Eukaryota > Viridiplantae > Streptophyta > Magnoliopsida > Fabales > Fabaceae > Clitoria > Clitoria ternatea. Next base: position 153,044,569 of record CM075673.1, read on the forward strand.
ATAATAAAACCATAATGTTTAAAGAACCAGTGAATTTGAATCCTGAGGATTCGAGATTTCTAACCGCCAACCAAGTGAGTGCCTCTTTAAAAGGAGGGGCTCAAGGATTCATGCTATTGCTTTCAACGAAAGGAGAGCAAGAATCAAAAATCAAAAATCTGCCGGTTGTGTGTGAATTTCCTAACGTTTTTCCTGAAGATATCCCTGGTTTACCCCCAGAAAGAGATGTGGAATTTTCCATTGATCTAGTACCTGGAGTTGGACCCATTTCAATTGCACCATACCGAATGTCACCTCTAGAATTAGCAGAGTTGAAGAAACAACTTGAAGAGATGATAGAGAAGCAGTTTATACGACCCAGTGTATCCCCCTGGGGTGCACCAGTGTTGTTGGTTAAGAAGAAGGATGGTAGCATGAGGTTGTGTGTAGATTATCGACAACTGAACAAGGTGACGATCAAGAACAGATACCCTCTGCCAAGGATTGACGACTTGATGGATCAGCTGCGTGGTGCCACGGTGTTCTCCAAAATTGATTTGAGGTCTGGATACCATCAAATAAGGGTGAAGAAAGAAGATGTATCGAAAACTGCTTTTAGAACACGCTATGGCCATTACGAATATCTAGTAATGCCTTTTGGTGTAACTAATGCACCAGCCGTATTCATGGATTACATGAATAGGATTTTTCATCCATATCTAGATAAATTTGTAGTGGTGTTCATTGATGATATATTAGTGTACTCTAAAAGCAGAGAAGAACATGTTGAACATTTGAAGGTCGTGTTGGAAATCCTGAAAAAGAAACAACTGTATGCAAAGCTGTCGAAGTGTGAATTCTGGTTGGAAGAGGTGAACTTTTTAGGACATGTAATTAGTCAAGGAGGAATAGCTGTAGACCCTTCCAAGGTGGAGGCGGTTTTAAAATGGGAGAGACCAACCACGATCACTGAGATTAGAAGTTTCTTGGGCTTGGCTGGATACTATAGGAGATTCATTGAAGGATTTTCAAAGCTAGGATACCCATTGACCAAGTTAACACGGAAAGGACAACCTTTTGTGTGGACGACACAATGCGAGAATAGTTTCCAAGAGCTGAAAGATCGACTTACGTCTGCGCCGGTGTTAGTACTCCCTGATCCACATCAAAGTTTTGAAGTTTACTGTGATGCGTCTAAACAAGGACTAGGAAGTGTACTCATGCAAGACAAGAAGGTTGTAGCCTATGCGTCGCGTCAATTAAGGCAACATGAGATTAACTACCCTACCCATGACTTAGAGTTAGCCGCTGTAGTTTTTGCCTTAAAGATTTGGAGGCATTATCTATACGGTGCAACATTCGATGTGTTTAGCGATCATAAGAGTCTCAAGTATTTATTCGACCAAAAGGAGTTAAACATGAGGCAACGGAGATGGATGGAGTTCTTAAAGGACTACGACTTTGAGTTGCAATACCATCCTGGAAAAGCGAACGTAGTAGCTGATGCTTTAAGTCGAAAGTCTCTACATGCGTCCACGATGATGATTAAAGAGCTGGAATTGATAGAGAACTTCAGAGATCTTAACCTAGCAGTAAAGGTTAATGCTAACAGCTACAGATTAGGAGCGTTGCAAGTGACAAGTGAATTCCTGAGACAAGTTTTAGAGGCTCAAAGAGAGGATGAATTCCTGCAAGAGAAGAAAGAACTCTTGAAACAAGGAAAAGAAGTCGAGTTCAATGTAAGAAGTGACCAATTGCTAAGGTATAAGGATCGAGTGTGTATCCCTAATCAAGAGGAGTTGAGGAAAGCAATTCTGGAAGAAGGCCATAAAAGTTATATGAGCATTCATCCCGGAGCTACTAAAATGTATCAAGATTTGAAGAAGTTATTTTGGTGGCCTGGAAAAAGAAAGAAGTGGCAGAGTACGTGGCTGCATGTCTAATTTGCCAGAAGGTTAAAGTAGAACACCAAAAACCCCCTGGAATGCTACAATCAATGGAAATACCAGAATGGAAATGGGATAGCATTACCATGGATTTTGTGACTTCTTTACCCAAAACTCCATTAGGACATGATTCAATATGGGTAATAGTTGATAGACTAACAAAATCTGCCCACTTTATTCCCATCAACATTCGTTACTCTATGGAGAAGCTGGCAAAATTATACATCGAGGAGATTGTGAGATTGCATGGAATTCCTTCAAGTATCATTTCTGATCGGGACCCTCGTTTTACATCACAATTCTGGAAGAGCTTGCACAAGGCTTTGGGAACAAGACTGCGTCTGAGTTCAGCATATCATCCTCAGACAGATGGACAATCAGAAAGAACAATCCAATCTCTAGAGGACTTGTTACGAGCTTGTGTGTTAGAGCATAAAGGAAGTTGGAATCAATTCTTACCATATGTGGAGTTTACCTACAACAACAGTTTCCATGCTAGCATTGGCATGGCACCTTTTGAAGCATTATATGGAAGAAAATGTAGGACCCCGCTATGTTGGTTTGAGACTGGTGAAAACTTGATGCTAGGACCAGAGTTGGTACAACAAACCACGGATAAAATCAAAATAGTTCAGGAAAAGATGAAGGCAACACAGAGCAGGCAGAAAAGTTACTATGACAAAAGAAGAAAGCCGCTCGAATTTCAAGAAGGCGATCATGTATTCTTGAAAGTCACACCTATGACTGGGGTCGGTCGGGCAATGAAATCTCGAAAACTAACCCCTAGATTTATCGGTCCATACCAAATAATTCATAAAGTTAGTCCCCTTGCCTACCAAATAGCATTACCACCTTTTCTTCCTAATATCCATAATGTTTTTCATGTGTCAAACTTGCGAAAGTATATATCTGATCCTACACATGTTATTGAACCTGATGTCATACAAGTTAAAGATAATCTTACATATGATGCACCACCTGTTAGAATAAGTGACAGAAGAATAAAACAATTAAGAGACAAGACAATTCCGCTTGTAAAGGTTATTTGGAGTGAAACGAGAGGAGAAGATGCTACATGGGAACTAGAAACTGAGATGAAAGAGTCTCATCCTCATTTGTTTTACTGATTAATGTAAATTTCGAGGACGAAATTTTCTAAGGGGAGTAGAGTTGTAACACCCCTATTTTTATTTTTATATTAAAATTTTGAAGGAATTAAATTATGGTTCTTTAGAACTTTTTAATCTAAGTATTATTTATGATTTTTTGGAATTTTTTGGAATTTTGGAATTTTTTAATAAAAATAATATTTTTTAAATAATTTTAAATTCATATAAGTGACTTAAATTAAAAATATTTATAAGAAAGTGAATTTAAATTATAAGAAAATTTTCTAAAATCCATTTCAAGTAGACTTATCTAAAAATTATCGGTTTGAGAAAAATCTTGATTTTTTCCAATCGTTAAAAAAATTAAAAACGTATCAATAAATTTTTAGTAACAGAAAATTTTAGATTTTTTAAAATTTCAACTTTATATTACTTATTATAAAATTAGTGAGGACTGATATAATATCGCTAAATTTCAAAAAGGACTCATTTTGAATATTTAAAATATACCGAGTGAAAGGTTACTATTTGGCTTAATAATTCTACCGACAGTTACTATGCAAAACACTGTGCATGTACGAAATTTTCAAAGAATGCATAGTAACCTAGAATAAAAAATTCAAAAATGCATAGTACTTTTATATTAAAATAATGGAATGCATAGTAAAATTTTTTCCTATAAATACCGAAGGATTTCTTCTTTAGAATTCACAATTTCAGATTAAGTTTTCTTAATACAGTAGTGCTAGTGAGATAGTGGTGGAAGTGAGAGAGAGAAGAAAAGTTTTTGGAGAGAAGGTTCTGCCAAAATCCTAAGGTAAGAATACTTCTCTTTTATATTTTTTTAGATTATTTTTATATCGTTTTTAGAAATCTGTTATTATACTGAAAATAATATTATTTTAAGTTACTATTCTGCATAGTAAACACTATTTCAATAGTAAATTACTATTTCAATAGTAAATTACTATTCAAATAGTAAATTACTATTTACTGTTACTATTTACTGTTACTATTCACGATTTACTATTTACTGTTACTATTCACGTTTTACTATTTACTGTTACTATTCACGTTTTACTATTTACTGTTACTATTCACGATTCACTATTCACTATTTACTATTCACTATTCACTATTCAAAATTTACCATTTCTGTTTTAAGTAGTAATCTTAATCTTCGTCTTATGCTTATACTGAAATAAAATTGATATTAATATTTCTAGAAATCGGAGGCGCAAAGCAAATCTCTTTTTGGTAACGACTCAAGGTAAGGGGGAGTGAGATAAGAGTATAATATGAAAAGACATAAGAATAATGGGAGGAGTCCCCTACTCCTTTTAAATCTGATAATATTATTATTTTAAAATATTAACTTTTTAACTTAAAATTTATAATAAATTTTAAATTAAATATCCGGTTTAACTAACTCTAACATACCTATGCAAAGACTTGGACCATTATGACCTATATGGACTGGACAATACCTATGCAAGGACTTGGACCATTATGACCCATATGGACTGAACTATACCTATGCAAGGACTGGATTATATGGACTTACATATACCTATGCGAGGAATTGACCAAAAGGACTAAAATTGACTATATTAATAATCATTAAATTTTGTATTATGATATGTATTAATGATATTTAATTGATTTGATTATGATTGATTGATTGATGATATTTAGTTATGATTGATATTGTTTAATTTTGATTGATGATATTGTAATGTGGAGTTTGAGCATATAGCGAGCATGACGGAAAGCTAAAATTCAGTAAGAATTTCTTACCTTACTCTTTAAATTTTATTATCTTTTAATTCTTCTTAGAAATTATTTTTATTAACTTTATTTTCAATATTTAGAATAAAAAAATTAGTATTTATTTTAGAAAGAAAATATTTTATTAGAATTTATTTAATTAAATCTTGAGTTAAAGAAAAATTTTGTAATTTTAAGTATTTTTGGTTAATAATTATTCTCTTTTAATAAAACAAAATTTTTTGAAAGAAAATTATTTTATTTTTTCCAAATTAATAACTAAATATTTGGAAATAATTGAGATTCCTAAATTTGATTTTGTTAAGATTTAATTTGAGAAAGATTATGTAAAGTTTTATATGATAAAGTTTTTAGATATTTAAGGCTTAGAAACTCAATTTCAGTGAGATTCGAAAACTGTACCAAATTTATTTCTGTGGGACAGAAATTTAGAGAAAATGTACAGTTTATTGAAATAATGTTGTAAACCTTTAAGGGATTTAATAATTGAGTTTCTAAAAGCCTTAACCAACTCAATACGCAAGTAGTTCATGCATCATGAATCATTAAAGTGAAATGAAATAATATTGTCTGGGGACGGATTATAGAAACCGAGGATACATTAGAGGAGGCTTAATTACGAGCCTTGGGATGAGAGGGTGTGAAAGGGTGCTTCAGGGGACCTGGGGTAGCTCCCTAGTGTCGGGTACTTTCACAATAAAAACTTTCTCAATCTGACTAGTCTCTAAGTGTTTCCATGTCAGTTGAGCTGTTCATATTATTATTATCCGGACTTATGGAACAGTGTAAACTCCTGGTTGGCCCAGTGCAAATTAAAATTTAAGGGCCCACATATATAGGTAAGTTGTGATGAAGATATTGCATAACATTCATGCATTCATAATTGATTGTGTGTGTGATTGTGATTGATATTATTAAGTATTGGTTTGTGAAAACCCTTTGTTGCTTATGTCTTATTCGGAAATATTATATTCTGTTTCTCACTCCTTTCTCCGTGTTTTTGTTTCACATGTTTTAAATTGATGGTTCAGAGGGAAGGATCGAAGAATATCGGCAGTAAATATAGCACGTTCTAGAAAGGGAGCTCGGTATGAATACCGTGGTCCAATGACTAAATAATGTTAATAAGTAACTGCTTCTGGGCCATGGAGTTTCCTCTCTTTCTTATAATGTTTAATATTTATTTCCGTTGGATGAATGTAAAATTACTTTATAAAGTTTTAATAATATTTATGAGGTATTTCAGCAATAATGTATATAATTTATTCCGATAGTTTCTTTTTAACAATCATATCTTTAGTAAAAAAAAAAAATTACGAATTTTTCTAGAATTTATTAAGGTGTAACAGAGGGTGTTACAACCAACGCCCCAACACTCCTAAGGGTCATGTTCAGGATGATACAAGGATGGAGGCACGAATGCTAGATTACAATATCAGTATTGTATAGACCCTGTAACATCCTAATTTTAATTATTGGATAATTTTATTAATCAAATAATTAAATCAGGGGTGCCAAGGTAATTAAAGGTGGGTATGTTAATTTCTGAAATTTATCTAGGTAAGTTTCAGGTAGCCTTTATGCGATTGGTTTCAGAAATTAACTAAACATGCAAAAGGACAAAATTGCCCTTAAATTCATTAGTTCTAATTACACCATGTATAGCCTATTTTCATGCCACATGCATAAGCCATTTCCATGCTATAATTCACTTCTACATTGCATGTTATATAATCACTTTAATTTACTCCAAATTCCACTCATCAACATCACCGAATGCCATTGCTTCCTTATTCCACATTGTATTTGCCATTTATCCATTTCATATACTTCAAAATTCTTCTCAACATAACCACCTAAATATATCTATATATATTTTCATAACACCATCACCAAGCTCTCTTTATTCTCTTGAGTTGCTCTCTCTGCTCCATACTTTCTCAATTTCTTGTGCTTCATTCATCGTCCTCACCCGTAACCACAACTTCATTTCATTCTTGGGTTCTCTCTTCCTCTCAAGCTGCATGTCATTTATTTTCCATCAAACACCACCATGGAGCTTCCAAGCCATGTATGCAAAGCTTGTCACTTGAGGACTTCATCGTCTTCCACCTGAAGCCATTCTCTTCCTTATCTTTTCTCTCATGAGTGTAGTCACGATCATTGAAAAGCTCGAAGGTTTCATCATCCTCGATTGATCGTTCGATTGGAGGTTTGATCAAAGTCGAAACGAAGAATCTCAGTCGTCGGTCGGTATGAAATTGGTGCCTGTAAGCTAAAGACCCTTGATCCTTACATGCATGACCTTTTCCTTTCTATTTATGCATGCTAGAAAAAGTTTAAGATCGTTGGAATTTTAATCTACTTGCATGAGGATGATCCATCCAATTTATGAGAAAATCATCAACATAAAAGTTGTTTTTATTTCTTTCTTCTTTCCAACGAGCCAAAGAACACCTAAATCCGATGTCTAGATCAAAAGTTATAGACAAAATACAAAAATTATGTTTTTTGGAAATTCAATATGGGACAGAGACTTTGTTTTATATTTCTGTAGTTTTTGGCTGAAAACTAGGTTTTGGTGTCTTCATAAAAGCCATAGTAAATTTTGTTAAAAAGATTTTTAGACCAAAGTCACTAAAATCGAACACCCGTAGTCCAAGTTAAGTTAAAAATAAGGAAGCACGTGCAAGGTCATCACTTTTCATGTAAAACAGTGTCAAAAATGGTAAACTGGGAATTATCTACTTGGAATTAATTTTTGATGTTTGCATGAAACCGATGGAAAATTATGTCGCGAAAATTTTAAAATTGGAATCACCTAAATCCGACAATCGTAGCTTAAGTTAAGTAAAAAATATGAAGGTATGCGTAAATCGACGGGTTAGGATTAAGATTTAAAATTTCCTAAAATGAGTGGGTAAAACCTTTAAATGAAAAAGATATATAAAATGAATTATGAAGTCCCATAAGATTAAAAGAATATTTGCCAAATTGTCTGGTTGGCCTTAGGCTCGGGCTTTAACTTTAAAATGCCAGAAAATGGGCGGTTTAGGGAAATGAATTCTCAAAACCTAACGCATGGACCCAAAACAATAGTAGAAATTTTTAAGAAGCCAAGTGTAAATTTTATTATTTAGAATTTAGGTTGATTAGCTTAATTAAAGTATTTCTACATTTATTTAAATGTAGGGGTTTATCCGAGCGACAAAGCAGGACCTTCAAACCTTCCGGACTGCTTCTCTTAAGGTAGGGGAGCGTTATATTTTAAATGCATGAATTATGAATAGATGGAAATGTGTTTGGATTCTTATATTGTTAATTATGATGGTTTGTGATATATCCCTTCTTGATGTTGTTATTAATATGATTGATGATTGTTTAGAATTTGTTCATGTGTTGCTATTTGATAGACATATGATATGATAAATATTTCATTGGGTTGCAATGATTGATGATGATTGAGTAAGCTTGAAATAACTTGATTGATGTTATTAATTAATTATGTGGATTGTTGCGATTGGTAGTAAATGCATGCTATATTCTGATGGAATGTTTGGTTATGAAACCCTTGGTGAGCGTAACCAAGTGGTAGCCCCTGATGATGGTAATCAAATGGTTTATTGATGATTGATAATTGTTTGGCATAATATTTGCATTTAGACACTCATAGGACTGCATAGGGCTTATGATGTCGGCCAAGATGGGAGGGTGGCTTGATGGTAAGGCACAGACCCTATTGTGGTTTCTTTGGATTCCACAACCGCCTTCGAGTTGGACTTAAGGTCGGCCCGCAACACCTGAGTTAAGATCCTGCTGTCACTTGGAGTGACTGGTGTTGTAAATGGGCGGGCGGTTTGGTATTAGTAAAACTAGATATTGATATATGCTTAGAAAAATTTTATGGCATTATAAAGCAGTAGAGTTGGATCCGCATGCATATGCATTAGCATATAGATATTGAAATTGAAATGTTGTTAGGAAGCTTATGATATTTTTTGTGATTGATGCATCTGTGTTGATGTAAATGTGTTAAAAAGGTAATGTTACTAATGATGAATTGTGATGATTGATGATTAAATGAAAAGTATGATTATTATGTGATTATTGTAGGAACTAAATATGTATTGTCATAGGTTGAGGTTAATTCCAATTCACTATTTGTCATTTAATATATATATGCTCACCCTTAAAAAATTTTAATTACAATGAACCTTGAACGAGGAGAAAACTGGTGAGATGACAGTGTTGTTGAGATTAATGATCCTTTGGAAGTATATAATTGTATAGTTTTGATGTCATACGCCTTGGCCAGCTCTTTTGATACATATTGTATATGTATGTATATAGTGGATTAGGTATCTGATAACTTCACTGGAGGTTTAGTATTTGTTTTGATACCTATATGTTAATATTAATGATTTAGTCGATTAAAAATATATTATAGTATTGAATTATATATATTTCTTCCCAAGAATTGTTTAGATAATCATACAGTGACATATATGTGTTTTGGGGCTTCTGAGCGATCAAATTGATTTCTAAAAATTGGGAAAAAAATTCTCTCGCTTAAGTGTTACAAACTCCAAGTTCAGCATAACCTATATCAGGACAGGGTGTGGTTGTAAGTCATCCCAACCCATGAGATGAGTTGATCAGGCAATTACAGGAAGAGTTGTAGGAGTTCAGGCAGGCAAAGGCTAAAGAGGCTAAAGAAACAATGGATGGTCAAGCCAAAACATCCTCAGCTAAAGCACAACTACAACCATCCTGATTATTCAAAAATCCTGACCTATGAAGACAACCAGGCATCCACATACCATGTGGAACATCATAATCCCCAAAGTTGTAATCTACAGAGTGTTGTCGGGTCAGAAGAATATAAGTTCAGTATACCATTTACACGATGTTTTATGAGCATAACTATTCCAAACATCTACAAACCCCTCAATTATTATCAATGGAAAAATATACCATAGAGGCTAACCCTGGTAAACATCTAGATGCATACACTAACAAGTCCCTATTCCTAAGGGCAGATGGACACATCATGTGCAACATGGTCCCTAGAACCTTAGTGGCAAAAGCCTTATGGTGATTTAAAGGGTTGCTGACGGGGTCCATAGATTCATAGGAAGAGTTGGCACAAGCATTCCAATACCACTTTGTCATCTTGAGAGATGTCTTAAAGACTTCCTACACCTTGGCTCAGATTAAAGAAATGGAGAATGAATCATTAAGGGACTTCCTAAAGCAATTTTATGAAGAACCTGCATTTATTTTGAGATTGACGGAGCATATCCAATTGTACATCGCCATAGAAGCATTGCAACCAAGGTCGCCTTTTGCCTTGTCTTTGGCAAAAGGAGCGTCATTGTCTTTTGAAGAAATCTAAAAAAATGGCAAAATACGTCGATAGAGAAATGCATCTCGTTGCTGCAGAGGCCAAAACGGTGACAATGACATTTGCACCAATACAAGCATAAAAGGAGAAACTAAAGAAGGATAAACAATTCCATAGAGATAAGACTACGAGAGTACACCTCGACCAAAGGAGAAGAAAGTACTTAACTTTAATCATCACGCCCCTCTCAATGTTAGACCAAGTCAAATTCTTCAAGATTTAGGTCTCCCAGGATTGACCGTATATGGGGTTAGAAAGCCGATGCTGATGAAAAGACCTAGAAACCCTTACAAGTATTGTGAACTCCATGGGCAGACTAGTGATACCATTGATGAATGTGGACAGTTAAAGAACGCCATCGAGGTCCTCAATAGAGAAGGAAAGTTGAAACAATACCTATTCAAGGACAAGTCTTATAATGAGTTCTACCGGGATATGACAAAGAGGCGAGATAGGTTATTTGACAACAAGGAAGGATGTATAGAAATGCCACCATGGCAGAAAAAATGAAATCAGTTGTGGAAGTAATCAATGATGAGGATGACATAGAAATACCACCATCCAAAGGGAAAAGAGAAATGATTGACATGATTGTTGGAGGATTTGCCATAGGTGGTACATTAAACACCGTCAGGAAGAATCATCTGTGTATGATAATGTCAGTCCATACCAAGATGGACAACAAACCATTCTGGAATGGGATTAAAACCCCACCAATCACTATTTTAAATGATGATTATGGTTCAAGATTCTAGGAGGACATGATGTCTTAGTTACAGAGGCTGTTATGGCTAACAAAACTGTCCAATACTTACTGGTAAACTAGGGCAGCTCATGTGACGTAATTTTTTTTATGAATCTTTCAAGAAAATAGGTTTGACCAACATGGACATCTAACCCTACACATAAGCCTGACCATTTTTAATGGGGCAAAACAACCCATGAAAGGCTACTTGGGCACTAAGCTAACATTTGAAGGAAAACCAAGGGCCAAAACGGTTAGGACCTGAATTCTGGTAATTGATGTAAAATCTCCCTTCAATGAAATCTTGGGAAGGCCCACTCTGAATGCCATGGAGGCAATCATGTCTACACCTTATTTATTGATCAAGTTCATTGACAAGGACAACCAAGTGTTATCTATACGGGGTGACCAACAGATGACCTGATATTGCTATAACCTTAGTTTGCAAATGGTGAAGAATGAAGTCATTATGAAGAAGTGAAATTTAAATGATGGAGGCCTAGGGCAGGCTCTGTAAACCTTATAAACCTAGACCCTAGAGATGACTTAAGAATTGATCCCCTTAATCCTTCCAAGCCCACACTGATGAAGGGTCCAAAGTCGTGATCATGGGTGATAGTGCTGAAAAGGTAACAAATATGAATGACCAACTAACAAAAGACGTAGAGCAACGACTGGTAAAACTTCTCTCAAGAATACAAGCATCTTTTTGCCTAGACTACAACCAACATGTCAGGAACCAATCCCAACTTCTACTGCCACAAGTTAGCAATGTATCTAGAGACCTGATTGGTGGCCCAAAAGAAAAGATGATTAGGACCAAAAAACAACAAACAACCTATAAGCAAACTGAGGCTCTCTTGAAAGCTGGCTTTATCCATGAAATACGGTATTCAACCTAGGTCTTAAATGTAGTAATGGTCAAGAAGGCCAACAAAAATGGAGGATGTGCACGTATTACACTAACCTTAACTGATGTTGTATGAAGGATCCTTACCTTTTACCTAGCATAGATCAAATGGTAGATGACTCATCAGGGTATGAATTCCTCTCGTTCATGGATTCCTACTCCGGTTATAACTAAATATTGATGTGGGAAAAGGACGAGAAAAAAACCACTTCTGAAAATGATAAAGGAGTCTTTTGCTACACTGTTATTCCATTCGGATTAAAATAATGTTGGGGAAACTTACAAATGGATTATGAACAATATGTTTAAAGGAATGCATACTAGACTTATTAAAGTTTACATGGACAATATCATAGCTAAAACTGCAACAGGAAGGGACCATGTTGATGACCTTAGGAAGGTGTTTGAAAGGATTTAGATGTATAATATGAGACTGAACCCGTTTAAATGCACCTTTGTCATACCAGCTAGAAGATTCTTAGGTTTTATTTTAACTCAGAGACGCATCGAGACAAATTTGGAGAAGTGCAAGGTTATATGTCAACTTCAAAGCCCAAAAAACTTGAGAGAAGTACAGTCATCAAACGATAAGATAACAGCTGATCACGATTTATGCCTAAAATGGAACACCAATCCTTACCTTTGTATAAGATATTGAAAAGAAGAAAAAAATACAAATGAGGAGAAGAACAGAAAAAGGCTTTCCAAAGTTTGAAGGACGTGCTAGCCCAACCACTGATATTGGCAAAGCTAGACCCCAATAAGAAACTCTTGCTTTACTTGTCTATTTCAGATGAAGCTTTGGGAGTTGTCTTTGTCAAAGAAACACTCGAGGGGTAAGAGTTGGTGTGCTTCACTGATAAAATCCTACAAGATGTCGAACTCTATTATCAAAAGATAGAAAAGGACGCTATGGCAGTCATTTGGGCATCCTGGAACTTGCGAAAATATTTCCTTGCACATCTAATTGCATACAAACTGGCCTTCCTTTAAGGATGAGGTGTTGCATAAATCAGACCTAGCAGGGAAGATGATAAAATAAGATATCGAATTATTAGAGTTTAAAATTATATGAGCCTAAAGCGACAATCAAGGCCTATGTATTGGCTAATTTTGACGCTGAATTGATCAATGAAAGTCTAGAACCACAACGAACTCATTGGACTATCTATGTCAACGAGTCCTCTAATATCAAAGGGTATGGAGCTGGCATTGTAGTGGAAAGCAAGGATGGAGTTCACCTCGAGATTTGATTGTCAGTTGGTAATTTTGTAAATCTTTGGGGAATATCAGGCCAAGGAACCATCCTTACAACAATACCTAGCCAAGGTAAAGGAGCTGGAGCAACACTTTGAAAAAGTTGAGTTTAAACATGTTCCTCGAGAAGAAAACACCTGCTTCGATATTCTATCTCGATTCACTAGCATAAAAAAGATAAAATCTACCATAACTGTTATACATAGCATATTAGTAGTGCCTAGTATATCAACATTAGTCTCAGTCAATGCACTTCTGGTGAGGCCCTTTGGTGATGAATCCTAGTTGGATCCCAAATGTGATACATGGAAAACAGACAGCTCTTTACTGGTCCTATGGAAAAGAAGAAGTTAAAAAAACCTCCTAAACTATACGATGGTAGAAGGTATGCTTTTCTGTAAGGGGCACTCAGTCTCTTTATTTAAAGTGCTTAAACGAATCCGAGGTCGAGGAAGTCATGGCTGAAGTCCACGAAGGAACATATGAACATCATGCCGATAGCTGTAACTTGATGTAAAAGATCCTAAGAGCAGGATATTGGTGATCTTCGATGAAAAAGGACACCATTGACTATATCAAGAAGTGTGACCCATGCCAAAAATTTGTAAATTTACATCAAGCCCCAGTAGAGGAAATGTTCACATTGGCTATCCTTTGGCTTTTCCATCAATGAAGGATGGACATCCTTGATCCGTGAACGACGACTTTAGGTAGGGTTAAACATCTTATTGTGGGTGTGGATTATTTTACCAAGTGGATAGAGGATGAAGTCGTTGTCCATGTCACCTCTACAAGGACATGCTGGTTCATATACAAGAATACATCACCGAATTTAGAGTCCCTAGGGGTATTATAACCCACAATGGCACCCAATTCACTAATAAGAAATTTATGTAACTTCTACATGGCCTCAACATTCAATAAGTCTTTTCTTCCGTCGAGCATCCTTAAACCAACAAGCAAGCTGAGGTGGAAAACCGAGAAATCCTCAAAGGACTTAATAACAAACTAGGTAAGGCAAAAAGTGCATGGACCAACCAATTATGTCAAGTTCTATGGGCATCCCAGACTACACCACACTCCCTTATAGGAGAACCACTATTCCGGTTGACGTTTGGAGTAAAGGTTGTCATTACAATAGAGGTTAGCCCATCTCTACTGTGGAGGCACTAAACCCTTACCCTTATCTTATAGGGTAGGTTGTTCCGGTGTTTCCTTTTTCCGGGATCCTTTAACGTCTTCCTGGGCTCATTTCTTCTTGTTTGGGATTAGGGTAGTTTTGTCGGAGGGGATAGACATCTGATTTTCCTTCTTCAGCTAAGGCAAAATCTAATTTTCCACATTGTGGTTGAAATTAACCATCCTCATTATCTCCAAGAGTTAATCCAAAATGCTTCCGCCCATGCTCCCTATCAAGAACAAAAATAAGTATAGAAGATTAGATACTGGCCATAAACTTCTAACTTATTTATAATGAATAAAAACATATGTAAATTACATATGGAGCATAAATGTCCTGTCCTCTTTTTCAATAAGACCCAGAAGAACCTGACATTTCAAAGGCTCGAATCATAAAATTTCATATAAAGCGTCGACCATCAATGAAGGATGAACATCCTTAATCCGTACTCGATGACTTTAGATGAGGTTAATTATCTTATTGTGGGTGTGGATTATTTTACCAAGTGGATAAAGGATGAAGCCGTTGTCCACATCACCTCTACAAGGACATACCAATTCATATATAAGAATATCTTCACCAAATTTAGAGTCCCTAGGCATATTATAACCTACAATGGCACCCAATTCACTAATAAGAAATTTGTGTAACTTCTATGTGGCCTTAACATTCAATAAGTCTTTTCTTCCGTTGAGCACCCTCAAACCAACAAGAAAGTTGGGGTGGAAAACCAAATCCTCAAAGGACTTAATAACAAACTAGGTGAGGCAAAAAATGCATAGACTAACCAATTATGTCAAGTTCTATAGGCATACCAAACTACACCGCACTCCTTTATAGGAGAACCACTATTCTGGCTGACGTATGGAGTAAAGGTTGTCATTCCAGTAGAGGTTAGCTCATCTTTACTGTGGAGGTCACCAAACCTTTGCCTTTATCTTGTAGGGTGGGTTGTTCTGGTGTCCCTTTTTTCCGGGATCCTTCAGTGTCCTCCTGGGATCATTTCTTTTTCTTCGGGATTAGGGTGGTTTTGTTGGAGGGGATAGACATCTTATTTTCCTTCTTTAGCTAAGGCAAAATCTAATTCTCAACATTAGGGTTGGTATTAACCACCCCCATTATCTCTTAGAGTTGATCCAAAATGTTTCCGCCCGTGCTCCCTGTCAAGAACAAATATATATATATATAAAAGATTAGATACCAGCCATAAATTTCTAACACATTTATAATGAATAAAAAAATATAAATTACCTAGGGAGCATAAATGTTCTGTCCTCTTTTTCAATAAAACCCCGAAAAACCTGACATTCAAAGGCTCGAATCACAAAATTTCATGTTGAGCGTCGACCACCAACTTTGATCCTTCACATAACTTGTCATCATCCACCACATACGCCCCGCTCTCCAGCAGGAAGTGTTGATGGGTCCATCCAGTGTAAAACTTCAGAGTGTCATCTATATTCTTCTAGAATATAGGCTGGTCCGACTTCACATAAATGATTGTTTGAAGGAGATGTCGATGGTCTTTGTTGATTCAACATATTCCTTGAAGTTGACGATGTCGCTTTGGCACCACAAGTTGACAAACCCCAAACCTTCATTGGCGTTGCCACTTAGAAAACGCATATGGCGGAAAAACATCGCAATTGTTATTATAAAGCCGAGGTGATTGGAAAGAACCTCCAAGGTAATTATTAGGCCCCACCTATTTGGATGAAGCTAGTTGGGGCAATATCCAAAAATCACAATACGCTCATCTTAAATTCATTTAATGGGAACCGTACTCCCACCTTTGTAAATAAAATTCCATACATGTTTACATATCGGTCTCTGAAGGTGTGGTAGATCCAATTTTTTATTAAAGGTGCTACTAAGGAAAAATAATCTTTATATCTATTTGAGGTACAGATCCTCCTGGTGTCTAGCTGGACCTCATCATGTGCTTCCGCATGGCGGCTACGGAAGGATAAAATCTCCTAATGCACCCAGAAGTAGGGATCCTTCACCTTCTAGGCTAACCAGTTGATCTGATCTTGAATCATATTGGAGTCTGCAGGATTAGTTAGGACACAATGACTCTCCACTTCAGATTGTGTGTCTTCAACAACCATCCTTTACACTACATGTTTTAAGAAAGACACATATTGATAAAACACGGTATAGTTAGCATGATAGCAAATGATGCTAAAGTCTTATTCACGGGGGTAAGACGATGCATCCATGGGTGACCTTGCAATCAGCAGGGTGAAAACTGACAAGTCCGACTTAAAAGAGAACATTGTCTTTAGGTGTCATTGTCGTTCCTCAATTTAGGATCCTCCATCCCAAAAGATGGAGTCACCCTTGTGGTCAAAGACCTTAACGTAGCCATAGTGGCTTCCCTAGGGTCTTTCCTAACACACCTATGTATATCCGCTTACGACAACCATGGTTTTGCCTAGGTTCCCATATATGGCCAAGACAGTGGCTCAAAGACGATCTCCTTTTATTTGTCACTCGTATAGCCATTTCCTTTATCCCGATTTAACATGTTATAAAATAAAGCAAGTATAGAATTTAAGAAAAAGTTGGGATAGAGTGACTACCTGTGAACACCTATTTTTGTCCCAAAAAAAGAAAAAAAATTTTAAAAAAAATTAAAAAATTCATAGTGACCGTTGCATAGTAACCTTCTCCATTTCTATAAATACTCAATCTCTCCTCATTTCCTACCACACTTCTCCTTTCATCAACCTTCTTTCATAATTTTTCTCAAGCAATGGCTAACAATTGCCGAAGCAAAGAGGAAAGGATAAAGGAGGGGAAACGATGTTTGGTGACTACCTTCTTGGTCCTTGTAGCATGGGTAGTGGTCTATCTTTATTGGATATTTTATTTATGGCCATATATGTAATAAATAATTTATGTTTCCATAAGAGTAAGTGATTACTCATTTATATTCAAAATTTTTGAAAAAAAATTAAAAAGGGCAAAAGAAATCAGATCTGAAAAAAAATGAAAATGGGTAAAAAAAAGGTCCAAAAAACCAAAAATGGGCAAAAAAAAAATCCAAAAAAAATGAAAATAAAAAAAAAGAAAAAAAGAAAAAGAAAAAAAGAAGTTTCGGTGGATTTTTATTGTGGGACCCAGTTTGGTTAGATAATTAGAGAAAATTGGGGAAATTGACATTAAATTTGGACAATTTGGAAAAGTAGGAAAGTGATGTCATTTTATGGGGAATCCAAGGCCAATTTTCTTCTATAAATAGAAGGTGATGTTATGGTATTTGGAAGAGGAAAAGAAAAAATAGGTGAAAGAGTGTTAAATTTTTGTGAGATTTTTTAGAAGTTTTTGTTTTCTAAAATTATGTTATGGAGTTATTGTTAGTAAAAGGAGTGTTTCATTCTAGTATGTCTTAGTATGTGAGCTTGGTGAGTCAAAATACTGTCTAAGTGTTGTAACCGGTATCCAAACACCCTTGAATCGAGTCCAAACAAAGCCAAAAGCAAAGGAAATCTACACGAAATTGATTTTTCGACTTCCGTTCTGGTTCCTCTTTAATTGTTTTTGTACTAAGGTATTTTTTTTTATTAATACAAGAATATTCATTTATCTTTATTTATTTGTCTTTATTTAATTATTATTTATTTTTCTACACTTTTATTTTTCTTTATTTACATTCCTGCACTTTATTCCCGCATTTTATTTTTCTGCAGTTATTTATCTGTTTATTTATTTTTCTGCATTTTATCTTTATTTATTTATTTATTTGTACTTTTATTCATATTTGTTTACTTTTCTGCACTTTTATTTTTCTTTATTTACTTTTCTGCACTTTCATTTTTGTTAATTTATTTTTCTACACTTTATTTATCCGCACTTTATATTTATGCAATTATTAGTTTATTTATTTATTTTCTATATTTTTATTTTTATTTATTTATTTTTTTACCCCTCTATTTTTATGTATTTATATTTCTGTCCTTTTATTTCTATTTATTTATTTTTCTACCCTTTATTTTTTATTTATTTTTCTACCCTTTTATTTTATTTATTTATTTTTCTGCATTGTTATTTTTATTTATTTATTTATTTTTATACACTATTATTTTTATTTATTTATTTTTATGCACTTTTATTTTTATTTATCTATTTTTCTGTACTTTTATTTTTATTTATTTATTTTTCTGCACTTTTATCTTTATTTATATATCTTACTGCACTTTTATTTTTATTTATTTATTTTATTATGTTTTTTTCTATATTTTATTTTTTTTGCAGTTATTGATTTGTTCATTTATTTTCTTACACTTCTATCTTCATTTTTATTTATTTATTTATTTTTTCACTTTTATTTTATTTTGCTATACTTTATTCTTCCATCCTTTATTTTTTTACCTTATTTACTTACTCTATAATAATTTTGAAATTATCTTTTACATAACTATTTAATTTTATGCTTTATATATATATATATATATATAATTTCTTGAGTTTAGTTTTAAATAATTATTTACTTATTATTATTATTTATCTTTTCATTTTTCTCTTATCTACCCATATTATTTTATTTTATTATTTATAATTTTTGAATAATTTTTTTACATAATTACTCATTTTATTTATTGAGTTTGAAATGAGATTAATTTAGATGAGACATCTTATTAATCTTATTTTTTAAAAAAATAATTGAATAAGTTTCATTTGTTAATTTTAATTACTTAAGTGTATATATTTCTTTATTTTCATATTGATGTATTTAATTCCATTTTTTTCCTTTTTTATGTCTATTCCCATTTTTTTACCTTTTCATTTATTTATTTGCTTTTTTATGAACCATATATTTCCCAATAAAATCAATGGATTATTTTTTTATTTACTAGAAAATAATGGAGATGAGATGTCTCATTGCATTTTTTATTTATTTTACTATTTTTCAACCACTTGTTTGTTTATTTTTTCTTTGAACTAAAAATGATGAAAATTTAGGTGATGTGTTTTATATTTAATCTTGTTTTTTATTTTTTTTAAAATGTCCTCGTTATTATGTATATTGTCTGTAAATAGCATTTATCATTATTTTTTTTA
Source organism: Clitoria ternatea (assembly GCA_037962975.1). Lineage (NCBI taxonomy): Eukaryota > Viridiplantae > Streptophyta > Magnoliopsida > Fabales > Fabaceae > Clitoria > Clitoria ternatea. The sequence goes on from CM075673.1 coordinate 153,063,954, forward strand.
TGAAGGGTGAAATATTTAATAATTATTTTTTTTGAAAAATTATACATGATCAATTTGGGTAACCGTTTTAGGACGGACAGTGTGGGGTGCTAATACCTTCCCCTCTTGTAATTCAACTCCCGGACTAAACAGAATCTCATTTTAAAAAAACCAGTGCTATTTAAAGGTTTTTCTGATATTTTCCTTGATAAATATTAGTGGCGACTGTAACATCCTGATTTTTGATTTAATTACCGGCTGAGATTAGCCATTAATTAAAGTTAATTTTAGATTGGGCTGAAGGTTGATTAACACAAAGTGGCCAGAGAGAAATGACGCATGTACCCCTGGTGGTATAAAAAGGGTTCGGTCCTTTTCTCTTTTACTCATTTTTTCACTCGCGTCAAGTGGAAAGGATTGTGAGAGTCGAGAGCTTTTCCCTTTAAGAAACAGAGACGCTGTTTTGTTTCCCTTCCCAGTTCTTCTTCTTCCTCTTCGTCGTCTTCTCACCTTCTTCCTTTTCTCCCACCTGAAGCCGTTAGAGTCTCAGTGGGGGAAGTCTGTAGCGAGAAGTGTTTAGGAGCTGTGGAAGTAGTCTACTGTTGCTGAGTCGGACTACTCGAAGAAGAGGATAGCTTTTGGTCCTTCCAAGGAGTGACCGAAAGGAGTGATCGGTCAAGCATTGTAGCTCGAGGAGCTTCTGAGTTTCTTCGGTAGGTAGGGGGTATTTTATATCTCAAATGCATGGTTTATGGACGGGTTTCGGGTGATAATGTCATGTTAGATACTTATGATTTGAAATGCGTTGATAGTTGTATTTCGATCGAGTAATAGTTTACGTAATGCCCGGATGTGTGTTAACTATGAATTGTGTAATGCATGTCGATTTCCGTCCATGAGATGCATGATGATAATCTTGAGAATGCTGAGTGATTGCATGAGATATATGTGTTAAGGGATTGCTGTTGATTCCCGTGTGTGATTATATGAGATGCATGTTACTGTAAGTATGAACGCCGATTGCATGAGATAAGAGCCTACCTTATTGAGTTCCGATGATGTGAATGCTGATTGCATAAGATGCATGTACTGTAAGAAAAAGGTTGAGTGTATGTGATATGCGTTTACCATGGTGATTTCCGTGTGTGACTTTTTATCATGATGCATGAGATGCATGAGTTAATATTGTGAATGTGGTTATACTGATTCTGTCCATAATTTAATGATAATATATTGCATGATATGCATCGGTGAGGATGCTGAGAGCATTTGGCGTGTGACGCTAGTATTTGAATCGGTAATTATATGTATGAGATGCCATTGAAGACCTTGAGTGGGACTCAAGGCTGCCCGTGACACTGCCGTTGACGCTGAGAGTGTTTGTGTCATATGTGAGGGCAAACGGTTTGGTACCAGTAAAACGGCCGGATCAGCTGAGAGCTGAATAAAAGACTGGGAGCCATGTTGCAACATAAAAAGCTAATGATAAGTAATCGGATCCGAGTGACTGAATATATGCATACTTATAATTGTTGCTGACTGCAATGCGACTTGCATGTATATGTATTAATGTTATTGAGAGTAACCTGTTTAATATAGCCGAGAGTTAACTGGGTAGATTCCGACTGAATGATGCTTTGAATGTGATCCTATTGAATGGCAGTGTGTATGTTAATGATTATTGATATATGATATTGCTTGGTTATATGAGGATTAATCTGAGTCAATAACTGTCATTTAATATGTAAAATACTCACCCATACTGTGGCTATATTTCAATGGATATCACTCGGGATGGTGAATGATGGGAGAGCACCAATCCTTATGAAGTGCACCTGCACAGTGGAAGTATACATATATGTATATACTGTGTAAATGGTTTTGTTATAGCCTTGGCCGGCTCTTAGTTTAATGTTTTGTTTAAATGTATATGAATTGAACTCTCTCGGACTTGAGAGCATAAATATATAAATATATATAATGTATGTGTTAGTTTTTTGGTTCAGTGAGTGTTGGTGTAGGGAAATATCTAAGTTATATATATATATATATATATATATATATCTATTTTTTGCCGAGCAAATAAGGCTTGCATGATTCTGAGTATAGGAGCGCTAAAGTAATTTTGTGTGTGGCTAAATCAGAGGTCATTTTCCGAATGAAGAAGGGTCGAACCAATTCCGAGTGAGTGATGTTCCGTAAGATTATTCTTGAGGGAAGGCGAGTCAATGTGTTGTCGAGCGGCGTCGAAAGAATAATGTTAAGTTAATAAGTTTCCGAGTGGAATATAGTTGTGAGCCTGTCCCGAGTGATGAAGGCTTAAAATGGTTCCGAGTGAATAAGGTTGTATATTCCGAGTGAAGAGGGGTTGGAGTATTTCCGGGTGGAACTTGATTAGGGAGCTCACTTCCGAGTGATGAGAGGTTAGAGTACTAGCGAAGGAGACTTGGCTAAGGAGATCGTTTCTGAGAAGTGAAGGGTTAAGGTGTTATCTGAGTGAGGAAGATTAAAATATGCCGAGTGAAGAATGCGTAAGACAATTCCGAGTGAAATAAAGTCAAATTTCACCGAGTGGTGTTAGACTGGGAAAAATACTCCGTGAGAGGAAAAGTCTATAGATTCCGAGTGGAATAACCGAGGGGATCATTTTCTGAGTGGAACATGTGTGTAATCGCCCAGAATTAAAATAAGGATCTGACTAAGTATGAATTTACCGGGTGAAGCATGACCCCAGAGTCAGTTACCGAGTGAACTTAAGTTCTGATTCCGAGTGATGGAATTACCCGAGTGCATGTGTTCGTTTCAGTGAATGAGGCTTCGCTCCAGCGAGTATGGCTCGCTCAAGCTTATCTTTCGCTGGCTTTTGTTTAATCGAAGCTGGGTATTGCCAGTGTGTGGTCCCTGACCCGGTCTTCTTCTTATCTGATCGGTTTCCCCTTTTTCCCTTGACTCCATTTTGTTTTGTTTTTGTCCTGGAAACTTGGTGAGCGTGTGGAACTGTTCTAAATTTTTGGAAAATTTTCCTTAGTCTCGGGTTTCGCCTTTAATTTTAGCCGGGATGTTTCAGCGACCTCTGAACCCTTTATTTTTTTTGGACGTCTAAGGACCTCATTCCAATGTAGTTTCATTTTCTTTGATTGTCTTTAACCAGTCCGCGTCGTGCGCCGGGACCCCGGTCGCGACACTACCTTAGGGTTCTTTACTAGTGGTTTTCTTGGTACGAGCCAGGAAGGATGTTAGTTTCTAATAAAGGAAGGACAAAGCTATCACAGTCAAAATTTTGAATAGCTTACCACTCAGCCTTGGACTCCTATTTATAGGAAAACTTGGGAGCAGTAGGTCAGAAGGTAAAAATACATGGCCCAATACATGACTATAGACATGTCATTTTGGCTCAAAACACGAGATGTAACGGTACATTGAAAGATGAAGCGACACATCCAACCGACACATGGCACATGTCATGTGTTAGTTTCTACTACAATATGTCACCCACATTAGGTAAACGACTAATCTTCTTGATGTTTGACACATGCCATGAACCAGGACTTACATAACAATCTATTTTCTCTTAAAACTTCAAAAACATATTCAACGTCTTATATAATAGTTCCAAGCAACAGAACACCAAAATAAAACAACCCATTAAAGTGACACATATCACTTCAATAGGCTAGGGCCAAATGATTTGAGCATGATACCAACCCTAGCCTTAAGATCTAACACTGGTACCCATCTAATGGAAAATAACCGGCAATAGAAGAAATCCAATATAGTCTAAGAGCATATTAATCTGACTCTCTCTCATCTAGGTCATTTATGATCAATGTCGGAGTGAGGAGCCCAAGACTAACAAGAACATACCAAAATTAAAAAGTGAAAACATGGCAGAAGGAACTAATCATGACAGCCTTTTTTGTACCAAGTAGACTAGAAACAACAGATGTCATATCAAGGTTTGTCCCCTCAACACATGCCTATAATAGATACGTTCAATACATATATTATGCAACATTTAATACCTATAGTGCTCTAGTATTTAACTCTCATTGACTTATGCTTTTGAGTGTTCTTGCATGTAACACCAACATTTTCCCAACAACGTGAATCTAAAAGACGGGACCAGAGTACGAAGACTTTAAGCTCTCTATTGGACTCAAAAATACATAATACCGAATCCACTAGACCGATGTAAAATTGAGAGTTGAGGAGACCTAAGAGACTAGACCTTGACTGGAACACACTGTCCACTTATATCGAATAGTCCAACTTTACACCTTACCATGAAGTTTTCGCTTGGAGATGGGCGTATCAGAGTTGTCCAGTCCAACCCCAAGGTTGCTCAGGAGTGTTATCATTAGAGTCTTGGGCCCCTAGAGACCTTCATAGTAGACAAAGATATTGAAACGAGGTTTAATCCCTAAGATGAAAAAGAACATAAACGACCATAACCAAGTGGGATGTAACCCGAGCCACTGCACTCGTATCAGCATAGTACTAGACCAGGACCTGGAAGCAACCCTAGTCACTTTACTAAAGGCCAACACAAACCTCTTTGCAAGGATCCCCTCAGATATGTCGAGGATTGACCTGAAAGTAATATGTCACTCACTAAATATCGACCCAGAAGCCAAGTCGATAACATAGAAACAACAAAAGCTGGGACCTGATAAGAGAGCCACTGTCAAAGAAGAAATAGACAAGTTGTTGGTAGCCAACTTTATCTGAGAGGTTAAGTACCTAACTTGGCTATCCAACGTAGTCATGGTAAAGAAGGTGAGCGGGAAGTAGAGGACGTATGTTGACTTCACTAATCTAAATAAGGTATGTCCCAAATATCCATATCCTTTACCTAGTATTGACTATTTAATAAGTGATACCTCAACATACCAGGTTCTAAGCTTCATGGATGGATACTCAAGATATAACTAGATACATATGGACCCGTGAGATGAAGAAAAATAGCCTTTATAACCGGAGGTATACATTTTTGTTATCGGGTGATGTCGTTCGAATTGAAGAATGCTGATGTAACCTATCAGAGGCTGGTGGACAAGATTTTTGCCAAGCAAACTGGTAGAAATATAAAGGTTTATGTTAATGGTGTAGTCGTAAAGAACAAAGAAGCACACAAACACACGGAGGATCTGGAAGAAACTTTTACTGAGTTGAAAAGGTATAACATGTGTCTCAACCCTAACAAGTTCTCCTTTAGAATCGAAGGTAGAAAGTTTTTGGGGTACATGTTGACACATAGGGGTATTGAGGCTAACCTTGATCAATGCCGAACCATTCTAAAATAAGGAGTCCCCAAAACGTCAAAGAGGTACAATGTCTTACCGGGAAGATTACATCCCTCTCTCGGTTCCTCTCTAAGTTCGCTAAAAAGTCCTTTTTATCAAGTGTTGAAGAAAATTAACATGTTTGTATAGACCCAGAAGTGTGAAAAAGCATTTAGACACTTGACGACCTATCTGGCTTTACCCCTCATACTAACCAAGCCCACTCCTGGGGCCGAGCTGATAATATACCTGGTTGCTAGGGAACAAGTCGTCGGTGCGGCTTTGGTCCAGGAGGAAGATTCTATCCAACGACTGGTATATTTTACAAGTAAGACTCTGCATGGTGCTGAAATATGGTATTAGAAGGAGGAGAAATTTACATACAGCTTGGTGGTAGCCACTCGGAAGTTGCGACCCTACTTCCATAGCCACCAAATTGTGGTTAGGACTGATCAGCCAATCAGCAAAATACTTTAAAAGCCAGAGCTAGTGGGAAGAATGGTAGCTTACACTGTAGAGCTTTCTGAGTACAGAATCCGCTATGAACCCTGGGGATCTATCAAGACGTAGGTCCTGGCAGATTTCCTTGTTGAGATGGGAAATGATAAGGAATAATATGACGCGGAGCATACTTTGTGGACCTTATCAATTGAAGGGTCATCAAATAAAAAAAGGGAGCAAAGCAGGAATCATACTCGAATCCCCCATTGGTCTAATCATCGAGAAGTTGCTAAGGTTTCTATTCAAAGAGAGTAACAACCAAGTAAAGTATAAAGCATTGATTACAGGTTTACGAATGGCTCTGGATCTGGGAGCTCGGTGTATACAGGTGAAGACTGACTTATAGCTAATTACGAGGCAGGTAGAGGGGGTATATCAGGCAAAGGATCCTATTTTGGCCAAATATCTTTCCCAGGTGAGGTGAGGGATAACAGAATTCAAGTTATTCAAGATAGTTCATGTTCCCCGAGCAGAAAATAAGAAAGCAAACTTACTCTCCAAATTGGCCAACACGAAAAAGGCGAGAAACTTGAAAACAATCATACAAGTCACTTTGGAAGAGCCCACCATCAAACAAATAAAGCATGTGAACGAAGTTACCATTACCCTTGAGGAGAATACATGGATGACCCCGGTAGTAGAATTTCTGGTCAGAGGCAATCTCCCCTTAGATTCCTCAGAAGCGTGGAAAATTCAGACACATGCAACTAATTACACTCTCGTTGATGGATAACTTTACAAGCGAGGATTCACATTGCCTCTCCTCAAATGTCTTAGCCCAGAACAAGCTGAATATGTAATACGAGAGCTCAACTCAAGAATTTATAGGTGCCATAGAGGAGTTCGTCATCTAGTAGCCTGAGTCCTTAGGGCATGGTACTTTTGGCCATCGTTACGAACAGATTACTCCGAATTCATTAAGAAGTGTGAGTCTTGTCAAAGAAATATCAATTGGATACACAGCCATCCAGAACCACTGCATGGAATCTTCTCCCCTTGGCCGTTTAACACTTGGGGCATGAACATCCTCGTTCCTTTTCCCCCGGGGAAAGGGCAGGTCACATACCTCTTGGTAGCGATAGACCTTTTCATAAAATGGATTGAAGTAGAGCCTCTCGCCACTATCTTAGTAGCTAAAGTATAGAATTTCACATGGAGAAACATAATATGTAGACGTGGACTCCCTAACACCATTATCTCTAGTAATGGACGACAGTTCACAGATAAGCACTTCACATATTTCTATAAAAATCTATGCATAACAAGAAAATTCTAATCAATTGAACATCCTTAGACAAATAGACAAGTTAAGGCAGCAAACAAAGTGATATTGCAAGAATTAAAGCATAGGTTAGGAGAGGCAAAAAAAGGTGGGAAGAAGAGTTACCCAGAGCCTTATGGGCCCACCACACAACTCCTCATTTGGCAACACACGAAACTCATTCCAACTCACGTATGGAGTGGATGTCATTAGTAGAGCTTGGTGAACCCTCTCTCCAAAGATTATTCTATGATGAAACAAAAAATGATGAAGGGCGAAAAGAAGACCTCGATCTTAGCTTGGGGGAGTGAGATATAGCCTTCATAAAATTACAAGCTTCCAAACATAAATCCACCCAAAGATGAAACAAGTCACATAACTATATTAAGGTTGCCCAAAATATCAAGCTATAATATCTACACTATGCATATATATGATTAATCGTAGCCGCATCCACTATGGCCTGCAATGCAACTTCCACGCTGAATCAACTAGCATTCTCGTTTCCTCGTGTGCTTACTGAAAGCCTACAAGTTAGGAGAGTGAGTATCATTTGAATAATAAGCAAGAAATTACAATCCACATTGCACGCATACCATAATCAATTATATCATCATTCAAATATACAAGGCCACAATTATATCCATCAATCATATATATATTCATAGATGCAACATGATATGTCATGATCTTTAAAAATTTATATTTCACTTATGCATGAAATCATGTAATGCGGATCTGACTTATCAATACAGAGTAAGTGCCAAGATAACCCACTCAGTGAACCAAAGCACTATAATCGAAGGGCATCTGGGTAATCACACAGTGAACCAAAACACTATAAGAGGTGGTACCCGAGGACTACTAGTGAACCATAGCACTATAATCGGTAGCCTCAAAAGCAATATGCTATAGACTATACACTGAACCATAACACTATAATGTGACAGTCTCCTCAATAAACCAAAGTGCTGGAAATGCATATGATGCCATGAACTGTATTTATGATGGTATACAAACCTAAGCGCACGAGAATGTAATCTCAATATAATTCTTAGCCAAAATCTCATCATAAATAACCAACAATAGGAACTTTACATAATCACCAATGACCTCATATGGCACATTCAAGATAATAACAACCAATCTATATATGATCAAAACATACCAACAATTAGCAACATAATATATATATATATATATATATATACACACATATATAGGGTTTTAAATATATTAGGCATCTCATTCTCAAAACACCAAACATAGTCCAAGTCATTTTCCTCACATAGGTAAAATTTTTGAAACTACACAGAGCATAGGCAGGGACTAATTTCTTCCTATTATTCAAACGATAAACCTCTCGTACGTATAGAAACGTACCTCGAATGGCTTTAATTTCCCGATTAAGCTTCCGACCAACGATGTGACTTAAACAAAGGTCTCAAAACTTAGAAAATGAGCACGTTTCACTTTTTGACACTCGTTAACACCTCGAACTCAACAAGAATGGCTCCAAACGACCTTCCAAGCTTGCTACCAACATAACCCACAATCAAAAGAAAGGAATAAAAGCCATGGATGTTAAGGGAGCCTAGTCCACGCAAGTAAGGGAGAGGAAAACCATAGACCCTTACCTTCAAGCTTCAATTAGCAAGAACCCAAGTTTTTTCCTAAGCTTCATTAGGTGACAATGGTGTCCACGGTTACAACTTCAAGGAAGAAGAAGGAATGGTCAATGCATGTTGGTTTAATGAAATCCATGTGATATAGAAAATAAGATTGAAGCTTAGCATCACTTACCTCACAATCGAAAATGAAGAAAGATGGGAGAAATAAAATGAAGCTTACATGTACATACCTTGAAAAGGGAAAGGCGAAAGTGAGGGATTAGATGAGGGGAACATGACACGGTGAAAGGGATGGAGGATGGAGAAGGGTATACATGCACAAGGTGGAAAATGAAGCTGACGGGGAAGAAGGAAATGTCGTTGACTTGCAAAAAGGAAGATGTACACGTGAGGTGGAGGAATGGAAACCTTGCAGTTTCAATTTATCGTTCACCCTTATTAATTTATTAAAAGTCTAGAATTTTGAGGATGTTACAATTACAAATAATATAGTAATGAAAATTATATAATAGTAGTAGTAGTAGTAGTAGTAGTAGTAGTAGTAATAATAATAATAATAATAATAATAATAATAATAATAATAATAATAATAATAATAATAATAATATATGTATCATAGTAGTAATAGAAATAAAAGTAATATATTAAAATATAATATAATATGATTGATAGTTTTCGGAGAGAAAATTATGGGGGGGGGGGGGGGGGGAATAGGTTGAGGAAACCATTCAATTATAATAGATATATATTACCATAGTCTTTAACTAAAAAAATCAATTATTTTAAAACTTAAAAAGTGAACTAAAATAATTAATTTTTTTTATAAAATGGAGGACTAAAGTGATTAATTATAAAGTTATAAATCAAATTGATTCATACTTATAAAATTAATAACTAATTCATAGGTTTCTTTGTTTAAACTTACAAGTTTCTAGAAGATATTAAAGAAATCAGAATAAAACAAGATAATAGGAAAACACATATATTGATTCAAAAGAAGGAGAAAGCGCTGAATTTTCTAAAAAGCTAAGAATTTTGGGTTCAAAATTATTTCCTTAAAACCCTTCATTGCTAATGTTATTTGACTGTCAATAGAGCTACTATCCCACCCGAATATACACATTTCAATATGATACAGAAAAGCATCATGCAAAGCCGGAGTAAAAACAAGTGTTGCTAGAACAAAATATCACACACAGCTTCTGACTTTCAATATAACTTGTGGCTTGAAGCATCATTAGAATCACACACATGACCACCAATACCTTTTACATCAGTTCAAACACGCATGCATTTATTTACCTTGTAGTGATTCAAAAGCTTATGCTAATGCAAATTAATTATGTAAAATATGAATTAGATTAGGAAAGATGACAGAGGATATGAATTAGATTGTCTTCAGAGACCAAGAACAATTTCTCATCCACAACATAGTTGCCCGGTGTAAATTGCGTACATACTGAATACTGGAGTTACTACGCATAATATATTGAATACTGAGTTGATATTCATATGAAAAATTCAAGACAGGTCTATTAAATAAGAACATGAAATCACTCATTGATGTTATATGAATAAAGCACATGTTTTGAAACTAAAAGCACATTTGTTGAGATGCAAATTAGTCACTATGTTTATGAACATAAATACATTAAGATCTTTTCAAAACTTCCTCTATTCAACATTGTCTCCTTTAGAATCAACAGATGAGTTTTTTCTGTTGTCCTGTTCCAAATCCTGTTCCTTACTCATTTCATTAACATCTTCCAAAGGCTTGTAAGTGTAGAACCAAACACATAATCCAAAATAAATGAGATTCAAAACTTGAATCCCACTAACCAGCAAGTAATAGTACTCCAATCTACCCCTATTAAGGTTCCTATCTGGCAACCAATTACTCTCTTTGCCACTATACTTATGAACAAGTGACACTATTAATGTACCAGTATAACTCCCAATGGCTATAACTATGCAGTACAAAGCAGTGGCAGTGCTTCTCATGCTTTCAGGTGACTGATCATAGAGAAACTCAAAAAGTCCAACAGACATGAAAACATCAGCCATTCCATGCAAACAATATTGAGGTACCAACCAAAACACACTAATAGGAATAGTGGCTTTTGGATCATCCTGTAAGTGGTGTTTGGCAGCAACTGCTTTCCTTTGGATTTCCACAGGTGCTGAAATCACTGTGGCTATGATGTTAACTATAAAGCCTATGCTCATTCTTTGTAAGCATGTGATTCCAGAAGGGTTCCCCGTGAATCTACGAGCAAAGGGAACAAAGAGGCGTTCATAGAGAATAACCCCTGACATCATGGTTAGCACACTGAAAATGGACATGGTGGCAGGGGGGATTTGGAGTGAGTGAGAGATGTGACGGTCCATTGTTCGTGCTTGTTGAATTACAAAGCTAGGTAGATGTGCGGATGCTGCTATCAGCAAAATTCCTGATGAACTAATTGGAAGGGTTCTAATGATAGATTTTAACTCTTCAACTCTATGGACAGTGGCCAATTTCCATAAGTTTGGTGGTGCATTTGGGTCTCTGATGTCCTCCCCTGTGACAATTGCAGCCTTGTCCAACCATCTGTTGATGTAGCAAAGTAGTATTTAGTTTTCAATCCTTTGGCCGTCAAATTTTCAAGGCACTGGAAATATTGGGTCAATGAAGGTCACTTATTTGCTGTTATTTTAGGAGTCCATCTGATAAATGTTAAATCACTTATTAGTTTGTTTAAGTACATTTCATGCATATACCAAATTACCAATTAACAGGAGAAAATTGGTTATTATTAGTTTACTTTTTTGGAGGCCTCTTCTCTCTGAACTTTGTTATGGCAAACATAAATGTTACCAAAACTATCTCTAACATAATTGTTTGATCACTTGATATTCACATTGGATCACACTAAATGAGACATGGGTTCCCCCACACTAGAAGTGTAACTTTGTAATTTAGTAGGACTCATGTAAGTTTCAATCAAAATGTGTTAGAAAGTGTACTCTCAGCACTTGTCTTTTAAAAATCAAATTACAAAAAGTACATGATAACAAAAATCAATCTCACCTAATTATTAATCTTTTTCATGAGCATTAACATTACTTGTTTCTATCTTTTTCCTTTCATTCTTATATTCTCATCATAAGGCTAAATTAGGGGAGACACCTGCAGTATCCTAAAAATGTTGTTTAAAACAACATTTTTAGTGCAAATTTTTAGATTGAATCAAAACTCAAAAGAATAACTTACCTATATTGATCTGTGTGTAAAAGTGTTCCTTCCAAAGAAAAAGCAGCATCAAGGTCCTTATTTTGGTACAAACGCTTAGGATCATCTGGCAAAGCCTCATTCCTCTTCTTGATAGCAGCCACAATCACTTTGGTCAAACGAACCAAAGGGCTCCCACCAGGTTTGACAGTCTTATAGAGTGGTGAGCCCAAGACAAAGGCAATGATTGATACCAGCATGACAATGGTTGGTATGCCAAAGCCCCAATCCCAACCAGTGTTGTCTTGAATGTAAACCACAATAGTCAGAGCACTTAGAGATGCAAATCCAAGGCAAAAAAAGTACCAATTGAAGAGGTTCCACTTCCTAGATGCCACACCATTTTTGGACATATCAAATTGGTTCCCTAAAAAGGGAACAACACAAGGTCTAATGCCACCTGATCCAAGAGATGTGAGGATGAGAGAAATGTAGAGTATGCTTAGTTGTGAGGCTGTGGCTTCTTGGCAGTTCACTTGTGTTGAGCATGGTGGGGGCCGAAAATGTGGCAGTATAGCTGATACAGTTAAACTCACCAATCCCTGTATCAAACAAGAAATGAGTTTTGTTAGCTGTTACAACTTGTAACTAATCACTATATATGTTAACAATTTTGATTACTAAATATGAGTGTTAAAATAGCTACAAAAATTAACCATCTTAGCATTTTAAAACATCATGATGATTAACTTTTCTTATTCTATTAAAATAATTGACATTTGTAAAATATGAGTTACTTTATCAGAAAGAAAAAACTACACGAATGACATACCAAAATTCTAAATAAACAATTAAATAGAAATAGAGGGTAGTGGTAAAGTACTAAACCTAATGAATTACTTACAAAATTGACATTGAGAATACTTAAAAGGTTTCATATATGCATGATCAGTGAGTGAGATGGCATAGAAAAAAGGAGAAGGAAAGAAACCAGTTGATAGATGAGAGAGGCAACAATAATGGTCCAGAACTGGCCAGCAAAGGACTCGGCAATGAGAGCACCAAGGAGTGGGGTGAAGCTAGCTGTTCCTCCATAGATTGTTAGAATGTTTGAGGCAGATACCAATGGCATGTTTAGCACTTGAGTCAAGTAACTTATCAAGTTACCATTGAAACCAGCCACCGCAAATCTATCACATAGCTCATTTGCTGCATATATGCATCCCAATAGATTACTGTTTTACTTCACAGATTATGATATTCCTGAAGCTAAATTCAGGATTCATCGCCTTATTCATATTGTTAAAGGTTAAATAATATGTAGAGAATTGATATATTTCGTAACCCACTATTATTTGTGAAAATTAATTCAATTTCAAAAAACTACTAGTGAAATTTATTTAATAGAAAGTAAAATTTATACTTATTTTCTCAACCTCAGTATATTTTGGTTCATATTCTCATTTGAAAAAATAGTTTCTGGAGTATATTACTTAATGAGCTACTAACATATTACCCACAAAGATTCCTTCATAAATACATATTTAATTTTTAAATAACTAGATCAACCTTTACTTATTTAAATATCTAAACATCACCATGCTTATATTTTATATATACAGGAACTAAATGGTGGCATAAAAACTTTAATTTTGAGAAACTAATTAATTTCTTTGTTAGCTTCAACAAAATATTTTTAATGCAGTGTTATGAGATAATCTCATCCCTGGCAATTAATTTACTAAATTATAGAGAACTGAACAGTAATTTTTTTTATTCTCAAAAGTCAGGAATCGAAGCCTTGAATAAAAAATATTTTTGACTTCACAAATATTAATTAGAAATAATCTTGAATATAACTTTTATATAGCATAAGTTTTTTCTTATTAATATACAGTATAATCATATAATAATAATTTATCAGTTTTCCCCTTAAATTTAAAATACTCAAACTAAATTAAGAATAAACATACAATTTAAAAAGTAATAGATATTTCAGTACTCGTCGATCAACTTTATTATTTAAGGTATAAGCAAAAAAAACGTACTATTTAATTTATTTAAAATTTTAAGAACATAAGTATCATGATAATACTTCCTAATTCAATAATTCAGTTAAATAAAATTATTATTAAAAGAATGTGTCATTTTATAAAATTTGACACATTTACGCGACTTTTAGCAACTTTTGTCAAACAATTACGAGTATATAGTTCAAAGTAAACAACTTGTTCTTTTTTTTTTCTGTTAAATTCCTCATATTCTTATTCGAAAACTAGATTCGTACATAAACTTAAACGGTTAAACTTGTAACTTTTGTTGTGTATAGAAAAAATGAAGCATTAATTATACACAAAGAAGAAGAATTTGGGGATGAAATGAAAGTGTTAAATTAATTAGAGATTATCAATGTTTTTAGAACTAGACTGGTCATTAAACTGGTATAAATATCGGTTTAAACAAACCGTGATCAAACCGTGATCAAACCGGGTCTAACCGTAAACTGATAGTATTAAAAAATTGATTTGAACGAATTACTTAATTAACTCACAGTTTAATCAGTCAAACTGCTTAGACCAATTCAGTTTTAATGAAAATAGAGATTATTATGCAATAAAGGGAATGATGTGTAACGTGAGAAAGCTCACCAAGAATGAAAGGCAATGTTCGTAGGCCTCCACGTCGTGGGTGCGGTTTCTCTTCTTTCTCTACCTCCATATCCTCTATGTAAAATGAAAATTCTTAGCAAAGTAGTGACTATATCATGAACTTCATCGCTCAAACACAAATAAATTTCTAATGTTTTTATTTGCAAATTGCACTTCTCTTCGTTGTCTGTACTCTCTGCAACAAATTAAAAAGTATTTCGAATCTCTTATCCTTCGAGGTGGACAACTCATAATAAGGAATTATATAATCCATTATTGACTCACCTATTTGACTTCTCCATATCATCACGTGTGTGTGGACTGTCGAGAAGCAGATGACTAAATTTTCACGTCAACTTATAATATGCTGAAGTACATAGAGGTAGATAAATAAGATCTATTAGATAGAAACTCAGCACGTTTGAGCAACATTTCAAACGGAGCTTTTTTCCTTTAAATAGAAGCAGGTTTTTATCTTACGATTCAATAGAGTTTTGATTGTTTCGAATAGTATGAAGAATTAATATCAACCTTTAAGTTTTTCATTTCAACTCAACTTCGTTTCCTCAACTACAAACTAAACACCCTAACTGTATAATCTAATGGTGCAAAATCCATACAATTATACAGATGACTGAGTAAACACAGAAATTCTCTAACTTCATTTGATAGACAGATGGATGAATTCTTTCATCGTTGCTAAGTGTTACTTCAAATTGATTGAACATGATAAAGGCATGAGAAAACCTGTTATGCAGAATATATTACTACCGACACAACAGGCAACTCAAATGATTCAGTTGACATTAGGCTAAATATTAAACAAATTAATATTTGTTTTAGTAAACAGGATTTTAATATTTTATGGAACTAATCCCCCTCCATGATAATTTAATATCAAAAGAGTAAAGTCTCTTAAATCTCACAGCTAAAGCTAGTGCTGTCAAACGAGAAAGTTAACCAATGTAAAAAAATGACTTTAATTTTAGGGCCCGACTCATATTAATCTTGTGGGTTTTTTTTGAATTTTTATGGGTTTTTTATAAGTCTGTATTGTTTTTGTTAAAAAATTATAAAGTATGCATCACTAAAAACATATCAAAATTTTTACATGTTTTAGATCCATTATAAAATTTAATTCAATTAAAAAATATATATAGTAGTTTTTTATTTCATGTTAATAAAAAGTAGAAAATAAACACATGTTACCGGCTACATGTGGGTCGGACGAAGCATATAAAGGCCTAATTTTAATTAAGGCTCTTTTTTAGTCACTAAAGTTACTTATTTTATAGGCTTTTATGTTTTGTAATAAAAAAAGTTTTTAATATGTGATTCTTTTTAGGAGGAATTGAAATTTCATATATACCAACAACTTCATAGTTAACTATGTTGGACTTTATTGGTCTAGGGAAGTAAAATTTGGTTTTGAAGATTCAGTGTAAAAAAATGAAAAATTCAAAAGGTTTAAATGAAAGACAATTGATAGAGAAACTGAAAGAGCTTTTAAAACAAAAGAATTCATTTAATTCAAAAATTTAAAAGAATCAAAATTGTACATAATTTAAACCTAAAAATTTATATAACTAGTGTTCCCTCCCTGGTCAGAGGGGGTCCTACGGTACCCTCTCATCCCATTAATTTAGCAGATAATGATTCTCCATTATTCCATCAGAAGTGGTTATATCCATTTCTAGACTTAGGCTTGGTTCCCCCCTTTTTCCTTTACTTTACAAGTGTATAAATACAGCCTAGAGGCTCACATTGTAACCTAAGTGACACATCATAGAGAGATAATAAGCCTAATCCCTAGAGGAATTCTCTAAGGTTTTATATCTACTTTCTGTGTGTGAACAACTAGTTTATACGTCTGTAAGTTGTGTCGATTTCTTTTTAAAAATATATGCTAACGTGTAAATATAATTAGATGAATGGTTGATATGTTTTTTTAGAAGAAGGATAATGGTTTTTAGCAAATAATTCTATTTGCATATCAATGAGAGGGGAAAAAACAAATTATGGAACCAATAATTAATAGTTGAAAGATTAACTGTAATGCATGGCAATATAATAGTGAACTTTAGAAGTCCATAAGAACCAAATATTTTGACTTACTTATATTTATCCGTGTGTAAAAGCCTTCCTTTGGAGGAAATAACTGCATCAAGGTCCTTATTTTGGAACAAAAGCTTCATGAGGTAATGGTTCATTCCTCTTCTTTATAACAGTGACTTGTCAAATGAACCAAAAGGCTTCCTTGGGGTTTGATAGTCTTATAGAGTGGTGAGCCCTACACAAAGGTGATTATGGATACCAGTGTTCGTTTGGTATGTAATTGAGAAAATAGAGTTATGAACATGGAAAAAACTAAAGGTTAATATTGATCATTTACGTCATTCGAAATAGTCAAAACTCAATTTGACCATAGGATCTTTTTTTGGGATTGGTCAAATTGAGGTTTGACCAACCCTAACTTTTAACCAAACAAGAACAATGGTTGGTATGCTCGAACCCCAAGCCTAACCCACATTATCTTGAATGTAAACCACAATGATATAGGCACTAAGAGAAGCAAATCCCATCCAAAAGAAATACTAATGAAGAGGTTCCATTTCCTTGATGCCACCCTATTTTTTGTCATATCAAATTAGTCCCTTAAAAATGGCTTAATGCCACTAGATCCAAGAGATGTGAGCAGAAGAGAGATGTAGAGTATGCTCAATTATGAGGTTGTGGCTTCTTCATAATTCACTTGTGTTGGACATGGTGGGGGCCAAAAATATAGCAACCAATCCTTATATCAAGCAACACTTTGTCAACCTACATGCTTTTTGTCAACCTTAATAAAATATTGATTTTCTCTCTTCGTTAGGAAGAGCTTCATCTAATCCTATTTGGAGACTCATGGTGTAAGGGTATCCTTTTGGTGGTTTTTCATCCTCTGATCTTGGAGAGGTGTCAATCTTAGCCCCCTTTTCCTTCTAAGTTCTTTTTGTAGATCCTGTACCTTGAATACCAGTTAGCTATTGTCTTTTCTTTCCAACCCTCTGAGCTTTCTTTCATAGTTTCTTTATCTTTTATCCCTCTTTATGTTGTCTGGTCCTTGTCCTTCCTGGTGTCCTTTTTTTCTCTTTATTTATCCTTCCTCTTCATAGTGTCTTTTCTAGTCTCACTCCCTATGTTGTCTGGCTCGTGTCCTTCCCTTAGTCTCCCTTTCCTTTTTTATCCTGCTGGTTATTTTCCCCTCCCTCCTGAGTCTCATTAGGTGATTTGCTTTCATGGACGAATCCAAAGCTAGAATCCTACAACACATTGATCAAATTGGGTTATGGGATTATGCAATTATTGAGTTGGAAGCTAATTCACAGAGTCTTAAAGATCTTTACAAAAGTACTTTGGTGGGAAATTTGATAACTTCTAAAGTTGTTAGTTTTATTTCTATTCAAAAAACTCTTGAGGCCTCTTAGAAACATTTAGGAGACTTCCAGGTTACAAAAATAGGAAAGAATACTATAATGGTCAGATGGAAACAATATGAGATGTTTACTCAAGTTTTGGATAGGAGCCCTTGACATACTATGGGCCACCTTCTTAGTTTGCAAGAATGTCATCCTAAACTTACTTTGAGTAAAATATATTCTTACAAGGTACCTTTCTGAATCCAAGTGCATAACATCCTTCTGGAGTATATAATAGTGGATAATGCAAGGAAACTAGGAAAAAGGATAGGAGATCTGAAGGAGGTGGAGGACCCTTTTGTTAATGGAATAATTTTGAGAAGTTTCTTAAGAGTGAAGGTAGCAATTAATATTTCTAACCCTTTGTTAATAGGGTTTTTCTTTCTTGGTCCAGAAGGTCAATCTAGTGCCATATGAAAAGCTCCAAAGGTTCTTCTACCTTCTCCCTTGATAGTTCAAGCTCTTAGTCAGCCCAAAACCCAAGTACAAGTTTTGATATTTTTAAAAACCCCTCTCCCTTCCCACACCCTAGCCCTGAAAAGAAACAACTTAGCTAATCTAGTCCAAATTTTGAAAATCAATCTCTGGATTCCCATAAATCCCTTATTTACCCTATCATAAACAAAGATACTCATGACAAATTCTGAGCTTACTATATGGAGCTAGCTAATGATTCTCCCCTAGCATACCCAAATCCATCTCTTCCCTATGTAAATCCTTTTTAAGTAGAGGTATTTAGGAAGTTTTAAGATTTAAAAGAACAAGAGATAAGTAAGAAGAAAGGCATTGTTATTAGAAGAGACTCTTGCATCTTACTGATTCTGAATTCCGGTCACTACAACTCAATCAATATGGAACCAACACCATTTCAAACTCAACTATAGCCGAGGAGGCTGGCCAAATCAAGCCCTCAACCTAACCATAAGGTTCCTATGCTGGAACTGTCATGAAATAACTGCACCCAAGTGAATGTCAAATTAGCGCCCTCACACTAACCCTTCCTTTCATTATTAATATTTTAACTAGTTAAAAAATAATATAACTATTTAAAATAAATACCTTTCAGGTTTAAACTAACTTTGTAACATCTTAAAAATTTGAGTAAAATTAATTAATTGGAGTAAATAAATAGTACAACTATAAGAAATAATTATTTGATGTCCTATACATATAAAAAAATTAATTATGGACCCCTTGAGTTGATACGACGAATACGGCGATTACTGCCGTTGTTTAATTGGCGAACGGCGTACGAGCAAAATACCGAGGCGGACCCAACGGGCCGGGAAAAATTGGATAATTATCGGGGGTAAATATTTATGTCCTGATGATGAGCTAAAATTAATTTGAGCATTTATGGAATTTATTGTGAATTATTCAGGATTTATCGGCGTCGTTTAACGTCGGAAAATGACCGATTTGGGCAACGAGCCTCAATTGGGCCTCAAAAATTTACTAACCCCAAAATAATTATTGAGTATTAGAAGACACTCCAATAAATATTTTAAACCCAAAAATGAACCCGAAAAAATTTATAAATGATCAATTAGACGTATGGTGGGCCCCGGGCGACCGAAACGTTTCATTTTCAAGCCGAAACGCGACGAGTTTCACCCAATTAAATGAGCTGACCAAGAATGCTATTATGGGCTGTTCCCATCAGATTTTTAAAGCCTAAGATGATGAATTACCAAAAATTTAAACCTTGGAGCCAAAAACTTTAAGTGAAGGGCATTGTAGTAAAATTGCAATAAAAGTCAAAACTTAATTCCTCTTCCTTCTCTCCCAACAGCAGCGTCAGCCCTTTTTCTTCTTCTCCAAAACCGTGCTTTGCCTCTTCTTCTCCCCCTCTCCATTTTCAAAGCCTTTCCACCATAAACCATGGCTAAAACTTAAAGGAAATAGAAGAAAGGTGCCACTTTTAACAAGTTTTTGAGGTTTGGACCCTATCCCTCTTCTCTTTCTCTTTATTTTCCATATTTTCATTATCCCCCTTGGCTCCCACATCAAAACCGAAAATCCACTCTTGTGCCTAACCATGGTGTGATGAAATTTTAGGATTCTTGGAGGCTTCTTTGACACTTTGAAGGAGCTTGTTCAAGCATTTAGGATTAGGGCTCATCAATACCCAATTTTCTTGCTCTCTTGAATTTGGAATCTTGAATTCCATTGGGGTATGTCATGAACCCTTAATAGGCTTTAAATTAAGTAGCATAATATGTTATAAAATATGAGATTATTGTTGGAAAAATTGATGTTTGCATGTGGAACCCAAAACCTAGGTTAAGAGACCATTGGGAATATGTTGTGTTGATGATTAGGCACTTGAATTAGAATGTGAATGGTTATTGGAATTGAGTTTAATGTATGGACTATGCTTAATGGATGCTTTGAGTAGGCTATATGCAAGATTAAAAATTTGATACTTACTTTAATTGTGGACAAGATTGCAATTAGGAGACCTAAAATTATTTTGGATGGTTTCATGATGATTATGAGGCCTAAATTAATATATTAAGATGAATTGGTGATGTTGGAATGGATGAATTTGATCTTGGGTTATGTTAGGTACAAAATCCTAAAATTGATAGCTTACTTTAATTTAGAGGGAAAGTGGTGCTTTGGACTTGAAGTGGCTTAGGGATGATTTTGAAGTAATTATAGGACTTTAGGTAATGCTCTAAAATTTATTTGATGTTGGTAGAAAGTATAAGTTAGATTGTAGGCTTTGAAAGTTCTCTTGAAATAGGAAAAGTGACAAGTGACAAGAATGGGTTCATAAATGTGTTGACCTTGTTAATGGGCTTGAAAACTCTTTTTAGATGTGGGTTGTTAATTAGAATTGGTGTTAGATAGTTATTGGTTGGCAAAGAGTAAAATGTGTCATGAGTTAGGTGAAGGATAATGTGAATTGGTGAGAAATGAATATGTTACTAGAATGGGTAAATTTGTTAGAGTATATTAGGGCTTAAGAGAATAATTATGGAATTGAGAAAATGTTAGTAAATGTGGTTTAAGAACTAGAGTGGCCATTGAGTAAAAGAGGTAGGAAAAAATATGATGTTGATGGTGAATTGGATGAATAACATGGACCATTAAGGTGGAATGAAGGGATTGTTGGCCTAGAAAATATCATTTGGTTATATTAGGCATAAAAAGGCTGCTAGTTGGACTTAGAGAATGTTGTTGTAGGTGATAGGTGACTTATTATGGTTAGGAATAATTGTAGTTGAATGGATGAAGAATTAGCATTAGTAAGAGATGTGATGTTGGAGTTTGGAACAAGTATGGAGATTAATGTGTTAGTAAGGACTTGACATTGTAAGTGGATTACAGAACTCAAGTTATGATATAAAAATTAAAAGGTGACCGTGGTTTTGGAGTGTTACTTGAGATTGGTAATAATAGAAGATCATTATGAATAATAGGTGATTTCAAAGACTTATAATAAGACACTTAAATATTTAAAGACCATTCATGACAATTAGTTGTCCTAAAGGGATGAAGAGCAAGATTAACTAAAATTCCTATGAAATGGAGAACTTGATAAATGACCCCTTGGATTTTGTTCAACTACAAATAATGAGTTTTAAATTTTTAAGACATGAGAAAAAGTGTGATAAGGATAACTTGAATTCCAAACCTCCAAGGTGGTAATGGCATAAACATAACAAAGTTTCACATACATGAATATACTTATGTATCTCTAAAAAGAGGCTTAGTTGTTGACATTGATTTAATGATAGAATAATGTTTGATGTGGTCTTGTACTTATTAAAAATGTAGGCTTTGACCATTCTTGTGACGCGGGACCATCTAACTCCTCCAACCCCACAGAATACTTCTCTTGAGGTAGGAGAGGAGTTTATTTTGTAAATGCATGGCCTTGATATTGATAGCGAATGTATGTGTGATGTATATTTGCATATTAGTCTTGGTTGCTTCTATTGTGGCTATGTGTGATGAATGTGTAAAGTAGGACTCTTGAATGACATTGGTGATAAATTGATGACTGTGATGATGATATACTTTATTGTGCCCTTTTTGTGACGTTCTACGTCAATTTATATTTATTTCTACCTGTTTAATTAGTTTTACAATAAATTTTTCTTGATTAATTAATTTAATTATACCTTAATTCAAAATAATGTTTATTTTCACTAAACAGGTTCAAAATAATTATTATATAACATCACAAAACCTTAAGACCCACTTAAGTTTGAAAGACATCAAAAACCTGAAATAGGGGTCTGACGCTGCGTGCCAGCCCCACGTGTAGCGTCAACCCTATTTTGTGCACCTCACGCTACGCGTCAGCCTCACGCGTAGCGTGGGCATGACAGTAACAACAATAGGTGCTGATACACATTTTAGGCCAAACGACCAACTTCTAACCTACCCAATTGGCCCGTTTTAGGTCCGATTGTCACGAAACTCCACGGACCACATGTTTTCCCTATTCCGGAACTGTTGGCGTCGCCCGTTTGCCAAAATTCCAACATATGTGCAAGTTATATGCAAAATTCAGTTTAAACTACCCTTGCACCAAACACCCTAAATGGGTTCCAGATGGCCTAAGGCCAATACACACAACTTTTAAATATCCTAAGGAACCTATTGGTACCTTTTGGGGGTCTCGAAACCCGCCGGATCTTTAAATCACCTATTCAGTTCCTTAAATCTCCTAGTTATTCACTATATGCACAACTTTCTAATTTAATCAAATCATCAATCAAACATCCATCTACCATTCCACACATCATACACACAGCATTCATGCATATCACAGTTCCTGCCCATATCATTCATCATTCACACATCATTGGCTCCGTGCCATAATTTCACATCATCATCATCCATAATTCATCTCATCACATCAAACATAATCATAACTAAGTCATACACACCATAACAATCTTGATCCGGTCTGGATACCGGTCCCCAAAGTTATGACGTCAGAGTGACATATTATGGGAGCAACCGGTATCATAAGAAGACAAAGCTACACCAGTTATCCGTCCTCATCTCATCCGTTCTTACCACATCAAATGCTCCATCCGTCCTCGCTACGATGGACGCTTTATCCGACCTTATCTCCACGACGTGAATAACCGTTTGCCCCAGGGTCACTGTGAGATAAGAGTTCTTTATAACTTATCAGCGAAGATACCCTACATAGCAGAATGTGTCAATGTCAATTATCTCATAGAGCAAGTACAATTGTCAGTGAAATATGCAGAAAGGTGATTATCCTCCATCCCTATTACAGGATCGTACACTGATAATTGACCTACCCTCCTGACACACTCTGAGCACTGAGCCATATTGATTGACATATTCAACACGCTATCAGAGCCAAGGGACCCACCCGCATCCAACGATTCATTTCTTACGTTCGACTATAAATAGCTCATTTCAATACACATGCAAGGTTACGTTGTTCTATCTCACATTCTCACTATTGCATTGCTTGAGTTTTCATTGAGTTTATACACTCTTCTAACTTGAGCGTCGGAGAATCTTCGCAGGTGGCACCACTGGTGTGAAGGATCTCCAGGACAACAAGACCGGTTTCTCCCACTGAGAGGCCAGATTACAATACCGGATACCCACTGTTCCGGTGTACAAACCCTAAAACACCTGCGCACTTGTGGCTGGTCCCACACCGGATCCTAGACCCCGGTTCAGATCAGTTCATTGGCACACCCAGTGGGACCCGTTAGAGTTATTCCCACTTTTCGTAGAAGTCTGGTAGTCAGAATGGAAGGTGATGGACGTGACTTCGTTGATGGTCATGTGGAGGACGTAACCCACCAGCAGGCTGGGAGGAGACTCGTCTTCGAATCTCCTGTCACCAACACCTGAAGGATAGTGTAAGTGCCAACCCCTGACCCTCATGATGAGGTTATTAGGCAGCTCAGGGAGGAGCTGATGGAGTTAAGGCGGGAGAAGAGAGGAGCTGGGGACAGGGTAACATCTCATGCAGAAGAGGCTCACCATGCATCGGTGAGGGAAAGATCTATGACCCTGCAGTACTCAAAAATCCCTACGTACGAGGAGAGGGAACAAACTCAAGACTCTGGTGATAGAGTCAGTACCAGGAGAAAGGAGCAAGCAGTGGTGACCTCTGGAGCTTATAGACTCAGCGTCCCTTTCTCAAGGAGGCTGATGAGTGTCGTCATCCCTAAGCACTTACAAACGACTCAGCCATTGTCGACCGGAAAGTATAATGGAGAAACTGATCCTACTAAGCACTTAGATGCTTATGTCTATGAAGCTATGTACCTGGGAGCTGATAAAGACGTCATGTGTAGGATGTTCCCAAGAACACTGAAGGAGGAGGCTCTCAGCTGGTTCAAGAGCCTACCCTTAGGATCCATAGACTCCTGGGAAGAAATGGCAGCTGCGTTTGAAAGTCATTTTGTCATTTCCAGGGACATCCCAAGGACATCTCACACCTTGTCACAGATAAGGCAAGGAGAGACTGAAACTCTTAAGGAGTTTCTGAAGAGATTCTACAAGGAGGCTGTGTTGGTGCCAAATCTCACGGAAGCCATACAGCTCTATATTGTGGTTGAAGCTTTGTAACCTGGTTCAGCTTTTGCCCTGTCTTTGGCAAAGAGCCCCCCAACAACCTTCGAGGAGTTTCGAAGGAAAGCTTCCAAGTACGTGGGTATAGAAATGCATCTAGAGGCTACAACAGCTAGGATGAAGCCCCCAGTACCCCCTCAGCAGCCACGAAGAGATAAGGAGAGGATGAGACCAGAAAAACATGCCTACAGAGAAGATTTTGCAAGCGTTCAGCCTCATCAATGTGACAGGCGCGTCTCATCCTTCAGTAACTATGCTCCTCTGAACGCCAGGCATTCCCAAATGTTGAGGGAAGTCGGCTGGCTAGCGCTCAGTGTCTTTGGTATAAGGAAGCCACCCCCAGTCAAAAGGCTTGGTAACCCACATAAATATTGTGCCTTTCATGAACAAACGGGTCACCACACGAACGAGTGCAAAGCGTTGAAGAATACTGTGGAGACCCTCATTAGAGAGGGAAAGCTGAAGCAATATCTCTTCAGAGAAAAATCTTTAGATGAGCCTGACAGAGTGGATAAAAGGGGGAGAGATCCAGATGATGAGGGTGACAATAGTCGCAACCCAGTTAGGAGGCTTATTGCGGCTGAGAAGCAAAAGGGAGTGGTGATCGCTGAAGGAGCCCAGCAAGGAGGCATGCCTCAACAGCAGAGGCAGGGTAGGTGTGAAGTGATCGAGATGATTGCTGGAGGGTTTGCAGGAGGTGGAACATCGATCACAGCCAGGAAAAATCACCATAGGATGATCTTGTCTGTTCAAGACAAACCCAGAGATAACCGCCCTTTCAGGGACGGTGTGGCAGCCCCGATGGTGTCATTCACTGATGATGACTTCGGCCCGACGATCCCAGGAGAAGACGACGCAGTGGTGATCATTGCTGTCATTGCTAACAAAGATATGAAGAGGATCCTCGTCGACCAGGGAAGTTCTTGCAACATAATTTTTTATAACTGTTTCAAAAGAATGGGTTTTAATGATGCAGATCTGCAGCCGTACATGTAAGAACTCACAGCGTTTAATAGGGCGAAGCAACCCACTAAACGGTATCTTGGTACCCTTATTTCTTTTGAAGGAGAGCCTGGTGCGAGAACAGTGAAGTCTAGAATCCTGGTGATCGATGTGGAATCCCCTTACAACGGGATCATAGGCCGACCTACCCTAAATGCAATGGAAGCAATTGTGTCCACTCCCCATCTCTTAATCAAATTCATCGACAAGGATAATGGTGTGTCCTCCCTTCACGGAGATCAGGAAATGGATTGATACTGTTATAACTTGAGCCTCAACATGGTCAAGTTGGAAACATTTAATAAGAAGAGGAAGCTGAATGACGGAGGAACAGTGGCTGGGTCTGTCAGTCTGATTGACTTGGACCCCAGGGCGGAATTGAAGATCGACCCTCTTAACCCCTCAAAGCCCACACCGGATGGTGGTTCCAGGGATGTCATTTTAGGGGATTCCCCAGAGAAGGTTACGCACATCAATGATAATCTGGAGGCAAGCATGGAGCAACGTTTGTTGGCTCTTTTGCAGGAATTTAAAGACCTTTTTGCATGGACTGCAGCAGACATGCCTGGGATGGACCCTGATTTTTGTTGCCACAAACTCGCTGTTTACCCAGAAACGAGACCGGTGGCCCAGAAGAAGAGGAGGTTGGGACCGGAGAAGCAGAAGGCAGCGTGTAAGCAAACAGAGGAACTGTTGAAGGCTGGTTTTATAAAGGAGATTCACTATTCATCTTGGCTTTCCAACATGGTGATGGTACAGAAAGCCAATGGCAAATGGAGAATGTGCACGGATTATGTAGATCTCAACTGGTGTTTCCCCAAAGATCCGTATCCTCTCCCAAACATTGATCGTATGGTAGATGATTCATCTGGTTACCAGTACCTCAGTTTCATGAATGCTTATTCAGGGTACAATCAGATTCCGATGTGGGAAGGAGATCAAGAAAAGACGGCCTTTGTCAATGACTGTGGTGTGTTCTGCTACACCGTCATGCCGTTTGGACTGAAGAATGCCGGCACTACCTACCAGCGAATGATCAATAAAGTATTCGAAGGTATGCACACCAAGCTGGTGGAGGTGTACATTGATGACATCATTGCAAAGACTCCTGCTGGAGGGGATCACATCGAAGATTTGCACCAAGTGTTTACTCGGCTGCGACAGTATAACATGAGGCTGAACCCGTTGAAGTGTACCTTTGTAGTCCCGGCTGGGAAGTTTCTGGGTTTTATGTTGACCCAGCGGGGTATTGAGGCCAACCCTGGAAAATGTCAGGCAGTACTGGACATACAGAGCCCTAAGAGCCTAAGGGAAGTATAATCATTGAATGGGAAGGTGGCCGCTCTAGCTCGATTCATGCCCAAGATGGCGCATAGATCCTTTCCTCTGTATAAGGCATTGAAGAAGCACAAGAGTTTTGAATGGGGAGAAGAGCAGGAATAAGCCTTCCAGCAGCTTAAAGCCGTGCTTTCAAGTCCACCCATACTGGTGAAGCCTGACCCTGGTGAGACTCTGATCCTGTATTTGGCAATTTCTGACGAAGCCCTAGGCGTGGCCCTTGTTAAGGAAACTCCAGAGGGGCAGAGGCCGGTGTACTTCACCAGCAAGACATTCCAGGGGGCCGAAGGTAGATATCAAAAGATAGAGAAGGCCGTTTTGGCAGTTGTGTGGGCTTTCTAACGGTTGAGGCCGTATTTTCATGCGCACCCAGTACTGGTGAGAACGAATCTGCCTCTCCGTTCGGTACTTAGTAAACCGGATCTTGCTGGAAGGATGATCAAATGGTCTATCGAGCTTTCTGAGTTCGAAATTTCTTATGAGCCTCAAGGAGCTATTAAAGCTCAAGTACTGGCAGATTTCATGGTGGAAATGACAGGGTCGGATCCAGCCACACCTCGAGCGCATTGGACCATTTATGTTGATAGGTCGTCAAATAGTAAAGGCTTTGGAGCCGGAGTCGTGGTGGAGAGCGATGATGGCGTTCATTTGGAGATTTCCCTCCGGTTTAATTTCAAGACCTCCAATAATCAAGCTGAGTATGAAGCATGCTTGGCCGGCCTCCGAGCGGCGATTGACATCAGAGCATCTGAAGTTATATTGTGTAGTGATTCACAGCTGGTGATTTCGCAAATACAGGGAGAATATCAGGTTCGAGAGCCGCAACTTCAGCTGTACTTGAATTGTGTGAATGAATTGAAAGGTAGATTCGACGCGCTAGAATTCAAGCATGTACCAAGAGAGAAAAATACCAGAGCGGACATCTTATCGAGGCTCGCAAGTACAAAGTATCCCAGCAGCACAACGACGGTGGTTCAAAGCATACTGACATCACCTAGCATCCCTCTGTTCCCTTCTCTGAATGCTATAATGGTCAGTTATCCTTATGAGAACTCTTGGGTCATCCCCTATATCCGTTATTTGGCGGATGGACAGCTTCCCACTGATGAGAAGGAAAGAAGACGAGTAAAAAGGGAACTTCCATACTTCACCATGGTCGATGGTGTTCTTTACAAGAGGGGATTCTCAGTACCGTACCTCCTTTGTTTAAGAGAAGATGAAGTATAACCAGTGTTGGAGGAAGTACACGAGGGGCAGTGTGGGCACCATGCTGGGGGTCAGAGTTTAATGAGAAAGGTCCTCAGGGCTAGATATTGGTGGCCCACGATGAAACAGGACTCAGCTGATTTTGTGAAGAAGTGTGATGCTTGTCAAAGATTTTCTAATCTCCATCACACACCGGCCCAAGAACTCTCCTCATCCGCTGTGCCTTGGCCGTTCTACCAGTGGGGCCTTGATATTCTGGGACCGTTCCCTACCGCTCCAGGAGGTATCAAATATTTGATTGTGGGGGTAAACTACTTTACAAAGTGGATTGAGGCTGAGCCAGTGGTGCATATTACTTCTGCGCGGACAAGGCGTTTTGTATATGAAAACATCATAGCTCGATTCGGTGTCCCAGGGCAGATTGTGACTGACAATGGCACCCAGTTCACAGACAAGAAGTTCACAGACTTGCTCGAGGGATTAGGGATAGTCCAAATTTTCTCGTCTGTTGAGCACCCTTAGACAAATGGCCAAGCAGAGGTGGCTAATTGAGAGGTATTAAAAGGATTGAAGAAGCGCCTCGGAGAAGCAAAAGGAGGTTGGACTGATCATCTATGCCATGTTCTGTGGGCGTATTGTACTATACCACACTCCTCCACTAATGAATCCCCATATCGGCTGACTTATGGGGTTAAGGCGATGATCCCAGTGGAGTTGCAAAACAGATCGGCCCGAGTGGAATATTTTTTAGCTGAAGACAATAGCGCCAATCTGGCATCAGAGCTGGACGTTCTCCATGAACTAAGGGAAGGAGCTTTTATTAGAGATCAGGCAATAAAGGCAAAGGCAGCTCTCCGGTACAACAAACGTGTCCAATACAGAGCATTCAACACTGGAGATCTTGTTTTGAGGAAGGCAAGTATGGGGAATAAATTCGCCTACCAAAGGAAGCTAGCCCCGACATGGGAAGGCCCTTACAGAGTTTTTGAGGTAACAGGAAAGGGATCATACCGGCTCGAGGAGCTCGATGGAACCCCAATTCGCAATAAGTGGAACACTCAGAACTTACGTGTTTATTACAGCTAGTTGGTAAGACGGCATGTACTCTTTTTCCTTACTTGAGTTTTCTCCCATTGGGTTTTCTCAAGAAGGTTTTAACGAGGCATGACCCCAACTACGCTTTCTTTGTAATGTATATTCAATGTAATGAGAATGCAATTTATGACTATATACCAATCTCACTCTCTCATTTTTATGTTGTGATCCATAGTCATAAGCTGTCACGTTCAAGCACCCCTTAGGACGGATGATCTCAACTACCTATTCTGTAGTTGACGATGTAACTCCTTGAGGGACGAAACGAAGACCCTCAGGACAGATGATCTTAATCACCAATTCTATGTATTGACGATGCAACTCCTCGAAGGGAAAATGGGTTGTAGGATTAAACCGAACCCCATTTGAAGGCCCAGATTGTAGGAATTAAACCGAACTCTGGGTACGGTTAGTAAGTTTGGCTAAACACCGGTTGAAGGCTTGGATTGTAGGATTGCACTGAACTCCAAGTATGGTTAGTAGGACCGAACCGAACACCATTTGAAGGCTTGGGCGCAGTAAGCTGGTTCTTCTTCAAGACCACGCTGAACCCCGAGTAACGGGCGTAGTAGGTTCAGGATTAGCCCTGATCTGAACCCCGTGTTGAAGGCTTGGATTGTAGGATTGCACCGAACTCCAAGTATGGTTAGTAGGATCGAACCGAACACCATTGAAGACTTGAGTTGTAGGATTAAATCGAACCTCAAGAGACAGGTGTAGGACTTGACCTTTTTCAAGGTCATATCGAACCCCACATGAAACTTAGATGGTAGGATCGAACCAAAATCCAAGTATAATTTCTGTCCTCATCTCCGAAGCATTCGTCACAGGGCGGCTGAATGCAAATATAGTCGTTCCCCATTTTCGAGATCGGATGAACCTTTCTAATTTCCAAGAAGTTAAAGGTAACGTTCTACGACAGATATTCCCTTCCCAAAATACTAACACTTGGGGACAGGGCATACTTTAATGTAAGTATTATTTATCTGTTACAATTTCTGTTATTTTACTCCGGGGTGACACATACACTTTAAACAACAATACGGTTAAACAAAGCGGATTTGTAAAGTATTAAAAAGGTAAAGTATTGTGTATATGACTAAGTTATCCAGCAACCATTTACTTGTCACAAACGATAGAAGAAAAGCAAAAATAAACTTTATTTCTGTAAAGGAAAATTCTATATGTCTCAAGGTATTAAAGTTGGAGCTGATCCCAGTACACAGCTATAAATAAAAGCATTAAATCAAAGAATTGGTGGTTGATTCTCCGGCGTAGGCACTTTCGCTCTCCTCTCCTTCGCTCCTTTAGTTTGAGTCTTCTCCGCTCCGGTCTCTGGGCCAGTTTCAGCAGTCCCCCGTGTCTCATCTTCAGGTTCAGGAGTGGGCAGTACTGGTTCTATGCTTTGACCCTTCGGAAGTGGAGGCAGCTTATAAAGGGCATCGGGAGAATCCTGGTGCGAGTCGTCACTCTTCACTTCGACAAGTTTCCCTCTGTGGAACTCATAGAATGGATCCAAGCCGTACAGATTAAGCTTCACGTCGGGGTTGCGATAGAAGACTTGACGGAGGGCCAGACCGAAGGATTCAAAAGCCACCTTCTTGCATATCTCCAAGGCTTTGGCAGCCTTGGCCTTAGCAGCAGATAATTTCTTTTGAAGCTTAGCGAAATCTTCCTCCGACGGCCCAGTGCTCGTACTCCCCTTCCTCAACTCTTCGATCTGGGTCTGCATCTCCTTCTGAAGGGCCTCCCATTCTCCCAGGCTTTTATTATGGCCGGCCTCTATTGCTGCGAGATTGTCAGCTAGCTTGGCCGATTTCTTCTTCTCCAATTGAAGCTCTTCTTCAAGGAGGGGGATGGATTTATTCTGCTGCTGAAGTTCAGAAACCTGCCGCTCTAAAGCTTTATTGGTGAAGTGGAGCTGGCTTATTTCTTCGGTTTTCTTCTGCAGCGTTTCCTTGGCCTTGGTTAACTCTGCCTCCACCTTTCTATGGGGTTCAGCTTGCTTGGCTGCCCAGGCCTCCTTTGTAGCGATATCGGCCTCAAGTTTGTCAACTTGTTCCATGTAGTCTGCCTTTTCGCTCAAGGAGTCCAAGAGGCCAGATAACTCGTCCAGTTGCCAACGGCCAGCCTTGCACGCCCCCCGAACTTCAGCAGCATTGAGAGAGGGGCGAAGACAGTACCTCGCCTTTGGAAGAGTAGGGGGCGCAGATCTTTGGAATCAAAGATAAGAAGAGAGAAAGGATTCGCCCGGAGGATCAAACACTGGAGGAGGACCGCTCCCAAAGTCCGGTCCAGACGTGGTCTGTGAAGGAGGGGCAGTTGAGTCAGAGACGGGCTTCTTCCCCTTGTCCTTTTTTAACCCAGATTCCTCAAGGGTCTTTTGGCGTTTCTTTGCAGGGTCACCAGAGGGATGCTTCTCCACGTCCGCCGTCTTGACTAGATGTCTCTTTTTCTTTTTCTTTTTTGGGACGGCCTCTTCAGTACCCTGCCCCGCAGCCTCTGTTTGTCCCTCTGGTTCCTGCTTATCGAGGAGGGGGACCTCGTCTCCCACTGCGGAGGTCAGAGGAATGGTAGGAGCCTTGGTGGAGTTCCTCTTAGCTTGAATTTCATTCTCTTCAGAGAAGGAGTCTCCATCTGCCAGCATAGACTTCAGAGACAACATCTCGGAAGAGACTTTTTCAATTTGTTCTGCAAAACAAGAAGGATTGAGTTAATACATGGGAAGAAAAACAATTAGAGTGGAATGAATGCATAACATAACCACAGGTAAGAACGAATATTACGGAGATAGGTGTCCCGAACATCGGTACTTCCCAAGAGAAGCTAGCAAGAGAACCCCTTGAGGGTCTTTGAGGCCGTTTGCATGGCACTCAACACCTCGACAGAGTGAGAGGAAAGCTCACTCTCATCAGTATAGTAAGCACGGCTCAGCAGTAGAAAGTGCTCATGCGACCAACTGAGGGGGAATTTGGTGAATCCTTCCTTGTTAAGCCAGAAGACCGGCTTGTTGGGCTGAATTCGGACCCGCGTGTAGTAGTGTTTGAAGGAGCGTCTGTCCACCTTCGCGGATTCGGTGTAGGACTTGAAATTCACCACCTTTGAGTCACAACGGAGTGTTATGAACCCAAGGCCGCCCTTCTTGTTGGCACGGCGGACCACTTAGCAATAATGAAACAATTTGGCCATAGTGGCGGTGAAATTGAAATGCTCTCCCAGAACTTTGAGAGCGCGCACCAAGCCCCAGTCGTTGGGATGCAGTTGGGTAGAAACGCAGTCGAGGAAGCGCAGGACGGCCATTTGAAACTCTGTCAGGGGGAAGCGGACTCCCAAGTTTTGAAAGACGAAGTCGTACATGTAGACCGACCTCTCGTCAGGGACGCGGTGGCAGACCCTCTCAGTTGGGCGGGGGGCAAGGACGAGAAAGCGTCCCTCATACTTCTTGTCAGAATAAATTTTGCAGCGGAGAGTGACTGGGCTTTCCTCTTTGCTTGCATGATGTGAGGGGATTTCCAAGAATTCCTCCTCAACCCAGCAGTACGGCCTCCCCTGTTCAGCTTTTCCTAATTCAGCCGGTGTGCCACGACGTTGACACACCCTTCAGTAGTCCGTAGGATCATCGTCTTACCAGACCCCGGAATCTCCATGGTACCTGATGCACGATGGAACGCGTGTGTGCTGTGGTAGAAGGCAACATCGTCAGAGAGATAACCTTCGTTACTTGACCCATCATCAGAGCAGCTGGTAGCCCTCGAGTCAAGGGGATCCTCAGAGCGACGCCGACCAACTGGCGCTCGCGAGGAAGAAGTTTTAACTCTCTCTGAGCGACGAGGCCCAGCCACAGGAAGATTCACTGGAATCCTTCCTCCACGGTGGCTAGAGGGGGCACGAGAGCTCAGACTCCCCCTGTTTGAGGTACCAGCGTTGCCTGTTCTAGGACGCATGGTTGAAGTAGAATGAATAAAGTGATATGGAGGTAAAGGATAGGGAGGTTACTTAAAAAGAAGTATGAACTTTGTGAAGAAGAAAGGCAGCAAGGAAATCTTCAGAAATTTGAGCAGAGGTTCACTAAGCTTGATGACAAAGATGAATTCCAAAATTCGTTAAGTGCCCCTTTTATAGGTAACAAAAAAGCACAGTGTCTGCCAAAAGTTACGACGTTTGTTTCAAAACGCAACCTTTCGAATTCAAACGACTTCATCGTTTCGTAACTTAAGCGCGAAAGTGGTAACGTTTCAGTAGAGGTTTTCATAAAACGGGTCTGTGGGAATTGAAAGTCAGGCCCAATAAGCCCAATCAACGGTTACACTCTTGGGTAATGATGGTTCACGTGTTAAAAAGGGCATTTAATGTCCAATCATTTCATACGCATTTAATGCACCCCAACCACTCTTTGAATACCAAGAGTTTTGATTCCCAAAAACTCTTGGGATTTCCCTCAATATGAATCTCTGTCTGAATCCGTTGTGGATAACACAAGAAGAACGGTTACCAAGCTGGCAGAGCGGATGTCAAAGAGTTTTCAGAAGGAATTTCTAGAGCGTTCCACCGGCATCCAGACTTTTCAAAGGCTGTATAGCTCATGTAAGCAACCTCACAGTCCCTCACATAAGCTAGGGGACAAATGATCCGGTCTGGATACCGGTCCCCAAAGTTATGACGTCAGAGTGATATATTAGGGGAGCAACCGGTATCATAAGAAGACAAAGCTACACCGGTTATCCGTCCTCATCTCATCCGTTCTTACCACATCAAATGCTCCATCCGTCCTCGCTATGATGGACGCTTCATCCGACCTTATCTCCACGACGTGAATAACCGTTTGCCCCAGGGCCACTGTGAGATAAGAGTTCTTTATAACTTATCAGCGAAGATACCCTGCATAGCGGAATGTGTCAATGTCAATTATCTCAGAGAGCAAGTACAATTGTCAGCGAAATATGCAGAAAGGTGATTATCCTCCATCCCTATTACAGGATCGTACACTGATAATTGACCTACCCTCCTGACACACTCTAAGCACTGAGCCATATTGATTGACATATTCAACAAGCTATCAGAGCCAAGGGACCCACCCGCATCCAACGATTCATTTCTTACGTTCGACTATAAATATCTCATTTCAATACACATGCAAGGTTACGTTGTTCTATCTCACATTCTCACTATTGCATTGCTTGAGTATTCATTAAGTTTATACACTTTTCTAACTTGAGCGTCGGAGAATCTTCGCAGGTGGCACCACCTTTCGCCCCTTCAACGCGAAACACTGGTGTGAAGGATCTCCAGGACAACAAGACCGGTTTCTCCCACTGAGAGGCCGGATTACAATACCGGATACCCACTGTTCCGGTGTACAAACCCTAAAACACCTGCGCACTTGTGGCTGGTCCCACACCGGATCCTAGACCCCGGTTTAGATCAGTTCAAATCTATTGCTCATTACACGCCTAAGCACATACATCTATACATTACATTCATTCATTCATTCCCATTCCTTGGCATCAACCTTCTTCTTAGCGCACCTCCACGGCATTAGCATCCTCCCTGTCACCGGTCATTAAAATGAAACAACAGTAAGGGTGAGTGTTTGGAATATCATAATTAATATAGAATGAAATATTAAACTTATTAATACCTACAGCTCACATTACATGAATTCTTGAGCTTCTTGCATTCATGCATATACGTACACATACATATGTATATTCATATGTATAAATCTCCTCTTACAATTTCCACACTAACACAAGCCATACACCTTGATTCCCAATTTACTTAATACCACAAAATTCACATAATCAACATAATAATTCATACATCAAATACATATATTACACAATGATTCATCCAAGTCATGCATGCATCAATCCACATCACAATCTCAACTCATAATTCATTCTAGTTATACATCAAGGATCAATTTCACATAATCCACAACTGACTCGCATGCATATGACTCATGGTATCTGGATACTCTAAGGATCGACCTTCAACTGGGAGTCCGACTTGACATCCCGTGAACCCGACTTGGTTCATAGAGCCCGACTTGGTTCTCCACCTCAACCACTGGATCTGACTTGACCACTGGGTAGCCCAACTGGCCACAAAGACCACAGAAGCCAGAAAACGAGGGGTGTACATACCGTTGGCCATCCCATACCACATAATGCAACTACCAGAAACTGGCATGTGCTCACAATACAGGGTGACCGACTTGTCAAGCCCACCAAACATCATCACATGCATACATTAATTCGCCAATAATCCATAACCCCTACAGTCTGGGTTATACTCAAATATGCATATACATCTCAAGATGGAAATATCACACTCGCATATAAATATTACTTTCATCATTCAAATCATTATTCACATCGATCAAAGTAGTTATTTGATTTCATAATTAACTCAATCAAAATAATTCTTTATCAAACAATAATATAATCACATTCAACATACTTATAAAATTATATTAATTATATTTAACCACTCTATATCATCCCCAATATTTTCTAAATAATTGTTAAGCCTCCTGAAGTTATCATATTATCAAATCCTAATTAATTATGACCCAAACACCCTCTTACCTCGATTCCAAGCTTCCACAATTTGCTCGAGGTGTCAGTTGCATCCTCCGGTCACTTGATTCACTGCTCCACTTTTGAATCTGACGTCCGCTTCGCCGCTCGCTCGACCAACGCTCATTCCGGCACCTACAGTTACCGAAACACTAAACCAATTAGTACACTCCCTTCCTCACACTTCCAAACTCACCATTTAAGCTTCCCAGTTCCATAAAACACAAAATCAAGATCTACCCCATGCAAATTCGGATCCAAGAGAAGGAAGGGAAGAAACTAGAGATTAAAGGTCCCAAAAGCCTCACCTTGCCTCCTAATGCCCAAAGATGCAAGGAATTGAATCTCCCCACAAGACCCAAGCAGAATCGCCTCAGAGGAGAAGAAAATGGAGGAGAAAGAGTTCTGGCCGAACTGTTTTGCATGCCTCTATTTTAAGCTGATCGCGACATTGATGCTACGCGTCCTACTGACGCTACGCGTCAGCTCACTAATTCCTACCTGACACTACACGTCCCATCCACGCTACGTGTCAGGGTCCTGATGCCAATTTTCCTTAAAATTCTATTTTCCACTTAATTTCCCATATATTATTATAATTTTAATCCAAATAATGCTTTTATTTATTTGCTATTTATTTTCTAATATTAAAACATCCAGGATGTTCCACTTTTGGCTTATATATGATAATGAAGTGGGATTATGTGAGAAAATGAGACCATCATGTGCACTTCATGCATCTTGTGACATGCATAAAATATCTCATGTGTGATAAATAATGATCTTACGTTGATCTTAAGAATAACAACCTTGTGTTGGTTGATTTTATAAATGACTATGCGTGGTCGTAGTGGATACCATATGACATGTTTTATTGATCTTGCGTTGATCTTGAGAAAGAACCTTGAGTTGGTTTTAAATATTAAACAACTATGCGTGGTTGTAGTCATATGAGTGGAATATACACATAATGAGAAAATAAAATTATATAAGTTGGTCTCATTGCATATGCATTAATTGTTGGCTAGTGTAACGCCCTGGCCGCTTTTCTGGAATGAACGACTCTCCCCACAAACCAACACAAGACCTTTCTAATGTGCTTTTGTCCTCACTCACACACTTCCCGAGAACTTCCCAGGAGGTCACCCATCCCAGAATTATTCCAAGTTAAGCACGCTTAACTTTGGAGTTCTTAAGTGATAGGCCACCGAAAAGGCTAATGCATTTGTTGGTATAGGTAGTACGAATTCATTCCTTTAAGCTATCCTCGACTGTATAGTCCCATACCTATACAGTCTTTGGATCCCTCTCATTCTGGTATGTATTCGGTTCGTTCATGTGTCCCTTCCACTAGAAGCCTGCCAGGAGCCGCTCCTTGTCCGTGCCTATGCACCGGCGATCACTCCCCACCCTCAACAGTGCCCGGGATGTCACATTCCCCGCTGGAAGCCTGCCAGGAGCCGCTCCTTGTCCGTTCCCATGCACCGGCGATCACTCCCCGCCCTCAACAGCGCCGGGATGTCACATGCCCACCAGCTTCCGCTTGGTTCGTCCCCGAACCATACCGTACTAGGAGAGGCTAGGCTCTGATACCACTGTAACGCCGTGACCGCTTTTCTGGAATGAACGACTCTCCCCACAAACCAACACAAGACCTTTCCAATGTGCTTTTGTCCTCACTCACACACTTCCCGAGAACTTCCCAGGAGGTCACCCATCCCAAAATTACTCCAAGTTAAGCACGCTTAACTTTGGAGTTCTTAAGTGATAGGCCACCGAAAAGGCTAATGCATTTGTTGGTATAGGTAGTACGAATTCATTCCTTTAAGCTATCCTCGACTGTATAGTCCCATACCTATACAGTCTTTGGATCCCTCTCATTCTGGTATGTATTCGGTTCGTTCATGTGTCCCTCCCACTGGAAGCTTGCCAGGAGCCGCTCCTTGTCCGTGCCTATGCACCGGCGATCACTCCCCGCCCTCAACAGTGCCCGGGATGTCACATTCCCCGCTGGAAGCCTGCCAGGAGCCGCTCCTTGTCCGTGCCCATGCACCGGCGATCACTCCCCGCCCTCAACAGCGCCGGGATGTCACAACTAGCATATGCATTATTTGGGAGTACATGGCATTTGAAATTGAGTGACCAAAATGATTATGTCTCATGAGTATCTTGAATTGGGAAATATTGTTGGTGTTGTTGGCTATTGTATAAATGTAGTGATGACCATTGTTGGTGACATGAGAATGATATTTAAGGCTTTTGGCATGAGTTAGCATTATGATATATGATGTATGTATTTGATTGTCAAATTATGGCCTATATGTTGTACCAATGAGATTGGATATGTTGAAGGAAAATATGTATGATTGCTTCACTATGCATGACTTACCATTATAATTGCTCATCATTGAGAAAATATACTCACTCTCCATGTTGTCCATTTTAGCCTTGTGATGTAGGTTGGATTGGAGGAGTGATGCTCTCTTTGGAGGGGCGACATGATGTGAAGATGGTACATTGTTTGCCTTGGCTGGTAATCTTTTTGAAAATGATGATTTAAATTCTTGGTAGAATTTATTGTGTATAGACATTATTTTTGTATAGCTTGACTATTGGTGTAAATGCCTAGGTTCTTGGAATTTTGAATGAGTTTGTTAGATTATTTGTTGATATATTTGGATGCACAGATTGAGTTATGACATTGTTAGTATGTTGGAGGGTGGTGATTATAAACTTGTATGAATGAAGTTATTATGCATGAAAGTTGAGTTGAGTCATGATATTGTGCATGTTGCATGGATGTAATTATGGAATGGATTTATGATGTTTTAAATTATGTGAGTACAATGCTGAATTTTTCTTACATAATTGGTGTATGGAGTGTAGGATAAGATAATGTGATGTTTTACTTCTAGTTAAGAGTGTATAAAGAGGACTAGTAGACAAAAGGCAAAAATTGATGACTTATTAGCATGTATGGATGACATTGTCACCTATGTAGATTCTTGGAAAATTTATTGTGAATACTCATGATCATGAGCTATTGGGCTTAAAGAGTATGGCTAAAGAGTATGTGCCTTGAATTGGAATAATTAATGACCAATGAGTAATAGAGGAATTAGGGCATGACAATCTTGTATATTGACGAAGTTAATTAGGTACTTGCTTAGCTTTCACCTTCTCATATCTTCACATATGGGTTGGTTTCTAATTAGATTTAGGGTAGTTATTATAAGTCTTGAATTATGGTGTGTCTTAATTAAGTGTCGAAATAAATACAAAAAAAATTTCTCTCTACTTTTCATTAATTAGAAGTCGATATCCATAATACCGAATAACGAATTTAGGACGCCACAAACTCTACAAAACACCAAATTAAACACGGGTTTAATTTAAATTAGATTGAATTAGCCGCTTTTTATTTGAGCCTCTTTTTTAAAATTAGATTTATATATTTCACACGTTAAAACAATACAACAAAAACAAACTGAGATTGGATTAGGCAAGATGAAGCTACACTTTATAGCCTGAGTACTGGTGTGCCTTCCAAATTGAATAGTTGAGTATGAGCTATTATACCATATGGGTCTATTTTTTTTTAATTTGTTAAACTCAACTTTTAAAAAATTAGTTTATAACTTTTTTTTACAAATTCAGTTTATAATTTAAATAAAGTGAATCCTGCTGGACTTTTTTTTACAAATTCGGATAAGAGGGGATTCCGCCTCGCCAGTAGCGTTGGTCTCTCTCTGATTGCATTGCCATTTTCTAGTGGATCATTCTGTTCCACCGTATTCTCCTGCGTTTTGAAAAACCTAGGCAATTTAATTTGGGATTTTTGTTTGTGGAACTCACGTTGTTCTGCCCTGGGCTGGGCTTGCATCTTGTTTCATTGTTCTAATCTAATTTGGGCCTTGTGCCCTTTTATTGTCAAAAAAAAAACACAAAACCGTTTAGGTTTTCGTTTTCTTCTTCACGCTTGTAACTTGTTCGTGCGGTATTCTCTTTCATCTTCTTCCTTCTATGTTTGTTACCATTCTCCATGACTAAGAAGCATGCTAATTGGTCTCCATATGATAACAATGGAGGGTATCTTTCCTCTCTTCGTAAACATTTATTTATTTATTTATTTATTTATTTATTTATTTATTTATTTTGTAGATCATGTGTTGCAATTGCTGGAGCGGATTACTGTGTGATTGCAGCGGATACGAGGATGTCCACCGGTTACAACATCCTCACTCGAGACTACTCCAAAATCTCCCAATTGTATGTTTTTTTTTTTTAAACCCTTCATTTTTTTATGCTACACGATTGGAAGCACTTTGTTTCCGATTAAGTTGGAGCAAAACAAAGTGTCATATGGAAGTTCAACAGGACAAGCACTAGTACCAGATTAAGGGTGTAAATTTGAGATCATACCAATTCAATAGGTTAAAGTATCTTGGATTGGATGAAATGTCCAAGTGTCTTAGCTGTCATTTGTGATTCAAAGATGCTTCTTAAGCTTAAGGAAATTATGAAAATTTTACCGGTCATCAAACCTGTGATATTGTATGGCATTGAATGTTGAACAGTGAAGATGAGGACAATGTGGCAGGTAAGTGGGCATATAAGACAGGATACAATTTCAAGGACTAGTTTAAGCCCTGATCCGGGTGTTTTTAGTCTTTTGAAAATTAAAAAAGATAGTTTTAAAACTCAAAACTGAAAAACCAAGAACCGCTTGTTATGATTTTGGAATGTAGTTTTCAAACTGTTTTTGAAAGTTATAAAAGGAAACTAAAACTATTTTATTTGAATAAGTTCTATTTTCAATTTTGATTTTTAAAATTAAAAAATAAATGAAAACTCGCCATCATCCCGAACAGGACCTTGGTTCACTCTACTGTTTTTGTTTTGTGACAGAGCTGACAAAGCTGTGATGGCTTCTTCTGGTTTTCAAGCTGATGTGAAAGCTTTGCAAAAGGCTTTGTCTGCTAAGCACTTGGTGAGAAAGGGTCTCAACACTTGTAACAACTAAATAGTAGAGTATTGCTTTAATCTATGTTTGCAACTATATTATATATGTTTAATATCTTGGTATATGTTGTGTGAAGCTTATCTATTTTTTTCCCTGTCCATTAGATTTTGGATGTTTCTGTTACAAACTCAGCTAAGTGGAAAAATGATCTTCTTCCCTTTTCCAATTGGATTTATTTCACTTTTCAGCCCCTCCCTGTCCTTAAAGTAAACTATGTTGGATTAAAGAACAATACAACTAGGGTACTGTTCTAGGGCAGAGTACTCCTCTAACTTGGGTTTGAGATGTTATCTATTGAAACAATAATCTCAATATTTTTGTTCATAGAGAAATATTGATAGATGTTAGTTGTAAGCTGTAAACATTAATAGAGCCCCAACACAATTTTCACTCCGAAATGCAACTATAGGTGCAGAACCCAGTGGCCATCTTGTGCCTATAGTAGGCACTGAAGGCCAAAAGCCAAACCACTAGCTATTAGGCATTAGCCATCACCAAATCCAGCCACAGCCAAATATTTAACTGCTCTATTCAACATGCATCTGCATGCATCCAGGAAATATTTAAATGGTCATGTGTGTGAAAATTTTGAAACTTTGAGGATTACAAATTGTTATTTAACTGCATGATATCTGAATTTCAAGGTATTTTAGTAAACATTAGACCCCGCCACAGCCATGATGTGAAAAACTGTCCAGATTTTACCCTACTAACATTTTCAATTCAATTCATTTCCTTGACAATCTAGAATCTTGCCTTTTCAAATATTATGTCTCGTTGAAATTTAAACTTCAAATTGAAAGATTTGACTCATTTTCACTCCAATAATTACAATCTGTTCCAGCATATTGGTCTTTGAAATTAATGAGCAATTGGAGTTTGAAATTGAAAGATTTGACTCATTTTCACTCTAATAATTACAATCTGTTCCAGCATATTGGTGTTTCAAATTAATGAGTAATAGACTTGTACATTTGTATGAACTAATCAGTTTTTAGGGTTGGAAACTTGGAACCGTAACCAATCCCAATGAACTCAAGAATCAAACTGTCTTCATGGATTTGCATAATGTAATTACAAGTTACAAGTTAGAAGGAAGGGTAAAGTACAATGTAGATATGCTTGCCTTGTGTGAGTCTGGGAATACACGTTATAAGTTTCTGCCCTAGTAACAACACTAAGACATGGATATTGATATTTAATAAGGAATGGGTCTTGACTCTCGACTTTCCCTCCTTGTTTTGTAGCTGTACATATTGCACATGTATCTACTCTCCCCAGATCTCACTAGGTGAGAGTCTTGTGCTTTGACCCACCCATTTATGTTATTTGTGAACTGGGGGGAACTGTAGCACTGTACTCATATTTACTACCTTCAGTTTCTCTTTTGCTTTTACTATACTGTGACAAAAAATGCAAGCCTTTGATTGACACTGATATGATATCTTTTTGATTCTGAATGCAGATTTATCAGCATCAACACAACAAGCAAATGAGCTGCCCTGCAATGGCTCAGTTGCTTTCAAACACTCTTTATTACAAACGTTTCTTTCCTTATTATGCTTTCAATGTTTTGGGTGGCCTTGACAATGAAGGTACACTATTTCTGGCTTTCTGTGTTTGTTCATGTCTTGTTTTGTATTCCTAATTGCTACTTTTACCATAAATAGGAAAGGGATGCGTCTTCACATATGATGCTGTTGGTTCCTATGAGAGGGTTGGATATAGTGCTCAGGGTTCTGGATCCACTCTAATTATACCGTTTCTTGATAACCAGCTGAAGTCTCCTAGCCCACTCCTCTTACCTGCTAAGGTGAAGTTCTGAAGCTGGTGCTTTCCTTGAAATATTTGATTCTTCAATTTTCATTTGACTGACATGTAATCTAAAAACACGATTTGTTGCAGGATGCTGTTACTCCATTGTCTGAAACAGAAGCAATTGATCTGGTCAAAACTGTTTTTGCATCTGCAACTGAGAGAGATATATACACGGTAAGTTTGTATTACATGCATAATTGTCATTCGACTGTATAATAAATTTGTAACATAATTGTGGATGTTTTTCCAGGGAGATAAGGTTGAAATTGTCATCCTAAATGCTAGCGGTATGCGTCGTGAATACATGGAACTAAGAAAAGACTGATGCTTTACAGAGAAGTTTGTTCTTGGAGATACCAGACCGAGACTAAGAATGTTTGAAATGCTTCTAGAATTATGAATGACATTGTGGGTTTTTCTCAATAGGAAAAATCAAGAATATCATTTCCAGTGAAATTGATTTGAAAGAGTGCTAATCTGTTCACATTCACAGTATGCTTTCACTTGTATTTGCATTGGAATTTTATCAGAGTCTATTTGGTTGGTTGCTGTGTTGAAAAGCTTATTAAAGAAAAAACCACACAATGAACAGATAATCAATCACATTTTTTAAAATGTTACATCTCAAATCTACCTTCCACCTTCCATCATCCAACACCTTGGCTGTTAAATACACTGGCCCTTGGGCAAGAGTAACTAGTCATGTCAAGCACCAAAGCACTTTCAACCCTCTATTGCATAGTTTTCCCATGAAAACCCAAAGTTCAGATGAAGAATACATATCAGCTTTTACTTTTGTTGACCAAAAAGATTATACTCTTGACATGACAGAATTGCCTTACACAACAAACTCCATGAAACACTTTCCCCCATATATAAGCACATCTTTGGGTCTATTCAGCCAACACAAGGCCATGGCATTCATACAACCTTTGCTAATCCATGGGTCACAAACACCTGCCCCACTTCAACGTGTGATGAAATTGAAGATATGGCAATAATATCATGGAAGTGTTATAAATAAATGGAATTCTAAATATAGAGAAATGATAGAGAAAGAAAGAGAGGAGAATTAAAGAGAGTAGAGAGTGAATGAGATGAAAGAAGAGGTATTTTTATTAATGAGTGAAGGGGGGTATTTATAGGAGGTGAGAGGGGGACATTTATAAATATCAAAACTTTAGGGGGGACATCCATAATTATTCATAATACTCCCCCTTGGATGTCCGTATTTAAAATGTGCCTTGTTAAAACCTTACTAGGAAAAACCCAGTGGGACAAAAACCTAGTGAAGGAAAAAGAGTACAACATTCTTTACAAAGTATATCCGTAAAAATAATTAAATTACAAATATTTAATTCTCCCCCTCATCAGAACACTTATGTAAGCGTCGAAGACCAATCTTCTGTACTAGTTGCTCGAAGACTTTGGTTGGTAATGATTTTGTAAAGATATCTGCTAGATTCTTGCATGATCGGACTTGCTCGATATTTATTTCACCATTCTTTATAAGATCATGAGTAAAGAAAAATTTTGGTGAAATATGTTTTGTCCTATCTCCTTTAATATAGCCCTCCTTTAACTGAGAAATACAAGCTGCATTATCTTCACATAAAATTGTTGGTGGTAGTTTTCCAGCATGCAAACCACAAGTTTCTTGAATATGCTGAATCATAGACCTCAACCAAACACATTCTCGACTTGCTTCATGTAATGCTAAGATTTCAGCATGATTAGATGATGTTGCTGTGATTGTTTGTTTTATGGATCTCCATGAAATTACTGTACCACCACATGTAAACAAATAACCTGTTTGTGATCGACCATTAT
This sequence comes from Clitoria ternatea, assembly GCA_037962975.1. Taxonomy (NCBI): domain Eukaryota; kingdom Viridiplantae; phylum Streptophyta; class Magnoliopsida; order Fabales; family Fabaceae; genus Clitoria; species Clitoria ternatea. The sequence goes on from CM075673.1 coordinate 153,108,409, forward strand.
GAGGATCAGACAAATACCCCGCATCTGCATAACCAATTAGGTTTGCCTTAGATACATATGGAAAAAATAAACCCATGTCCATTGTACCTCTAAGGTAGCGGAATATGTGTTTAATCTCATTCCAAGTCTTTTCGTGGGTAAAGAACTATGTCTTGCTAACAAATTAACAGCAAATGATATATCAGGTCTTGTATGACTAGCAAGATACATTAGTGCACCAATTGCACTAAGATATGGTACTTCAGGACCAAGTAGTTCTTCATTTTTGTCTTGAGGTCGAAAAGGATCTTTGTTCACTTCAAGTGACCTTACAACCATTGGACTGCTCAATGGGTGTGATTTGTCCATATAAAACCGTTTTAACACCTTTTCTGTATAAGTTTTTTGGTGCATCAGAATTCCTTCCTTTAAATATTCTAATTGTAATCTGAGACAAAACTTTGTTTTTCCCAAGTCCTTCATCTCGAATTCCTTTTTTAAGCAATTTACAGCCTTTGAGAGCTCTTCGGGAGTTCCGATGATGTTTAAATCATCTACATAAATAGCAATTATAACGAACTCTTTTCCGAGTCTTTTCATAAAAACACATGGACAAATTGGGTCATTTTTGTACCCTTCTTTCAACAAATATTCACTGAGACAATTGTACCACATTCGTCCAGATTGCTTTAATCCATAAAGAGATTTATTCAATTTGATTGAATAATTTTCTCGAGGATTTGTTTTATATGCTTCAGGCAAATGAAATCCTTCAGGGAGTTTCATATATATGTCATTTTCAAGTGAGCCATATAAATATGCTGCAACAACATCCATAAGGCGTAAGTCAAGCCTTTCACGGATTGCCAAACTTATCAAGTATCGAAAAGTAGTGGCATCCATCACTGGTGAATATGTTTCTTCGAAATCAATTCCAGGTCTTTGTGAGAATCCTTGTGCAACAAGTCTTGCTTTGTATCGCACAATTTCACCATTTTCATTTCTTTTTCTCGTAAAGACCCATTTGTACCCAACTGGTTTTACACCTTTGGGTGTTTGGACTACAGGCCCAAAAACTTTACGTTTTGCAAGTGAGTTTAACTCTTCTTGCATTGCATCTTTCCACTTTGGCCAATCATTTCTTTGTGCACATTCTTTAACTGATTTTGGCTCATAATCTTTATCATCATTTATGATATCAAGAGCTACTTTGAATGCAAAAATTTCATCAACATCGACTTCAGGTCGATTCCATTGTATACCATCCATGACATAATTTATCGAGATCTCTTTGTTTGTATCAATTTCAGGTACCTTAGTTTCTTCTGGATTTGAAACTTTGATTATGTCAGGAGACTCTACTGGAGTCTTGATATCCTCGATTCGACCATCCTCTTTATTTATTTTTCTTTTCCGAGGATTTTTATCTTTAGAACCAACAGGTCTGCCACGTTTTACTTTGGCTTCAGACTCATTTGTAATTTTAGATTGTCCTTCAGGGATATCAATCTTTATTGGAGTATTAACAGCTGGTATATGTGACTTAGTCACTCTTTTTGGATCAGTAAATGCATTAGGCAATTGGTTTGCTAAATTTTGCAAACTAATTATTTTCTGAACTTCTAGTTCAAATTGTTTTGTTCGAGGATCAAGATGTGATAAAGACATCTCATTCCAGCTAATCCTTTTATCCAACTGTTTATTTTCTCCCCCTAATGGTGGGAAAATAGATTCATCAAAATGACAATCAGCAAAACGAGCTGTAAATAAATCACCTGTTAAAGGTTTAAGATATTTTATTATGGATGGACTTTCATATCCAACATATATTCCCAACCTTCTTTGAGGTCCCATCTTAGTGCGTTGCGGAGGAGAGATAGGAACATATACCGCACTTCCAAAGATTCTTAAATGGGAAATATTTGGTTCTTTACCATGAACCAATTGTAAAGGGGAATATTCATGATTACTTGTAGGCCTGATGCGAATAAGTGCTGCCGCATGCAAGATTGCATGTCCCCAAGTTGAAATTGGGAGTTTTGATCTCATTAACAATGGTTTTGCTATCAATTTCAAACGTTTAATCAATGATTCAGCAAGTCCATTTTGTGTATGAACATGTGCTATAGGATGTTCAACATCAATTCCAGTGGACATACAATAATCATTAAATGATTGAGATGTAAATTCACCAGCGTTATCAAGGCGTATTTTCTTAATTGGATAATCAGGAAAATGAGCTCTTAAACGAATTAATTGAGCTAGTAATCTCGCAAACGCCTGGTTGCGAGTTGATAATAAGCAAACATGTGACCATCTAGTTGATGCATCAATTAAAACCATAAAATATCTAAATGGTCCACATGAAGGGTGTATTGGTCCACAAATATCACCTTGTATATGCTCTAAAAATATAAGTGGTTCATTCCCAATTTTCATTGGTGATGGCCGAATGATTAATTTTCCTTGAGAACAAGCAGCACATGAGAAATTCTTAGTTTGCATAATTTGTCTGCTGGACAAATAATGACCATTTGAATTCTCAACTATTTTTCGCATCATAATTGATCCAGGATGGCCTAATCGTTCATGCCAGATAACAAAGTCATTCTTATTTGTAAACTTCTGGTTTACTATGGCATTTGTTTCAATTGTACTAATATATGTGTAGTACAAACCGGAGGAAAATGAAGGCAATTTTTCCAATATACATTTCTTACCAGAAATTAACTTTGTAATGTATAGATATTCATCATTTCCTTCATTTGTGGTCTCAATATGATATCCATTTCTGCGGATATCCTTAAAACTCAATAAATTTCTTTGAGACTTCTTAGAATATAATGCACTTTTAATGTGCAATTTTGTTCCTCCAGGCAACAAAATACTGGCTCTGCCGGAGCCTTCAATTATATTTATACTACCAGATATTGTATTAACATTTGCTTCTTGTTTTACTATTTGGTAAAAATATTTCTCATTCTTGAGAATGGTATGAGTTGTTGCACTGTCTGCGAGACATATATCTTCATCATTCACATGAGCATTCATTCTTCATTAAATAAATAAAAATAAATCATGAGTAAAATATAATTAACAATAATATTTAACAAAATTTTATTGATAAAGACAAAATTTACAACAAAACAAATTACATGAAACATTAAAATAATTTATTTGGGGGCACTCCCTTCTCCAACCGAGTGGTCAATTTCTTCTTCAGGAAGAATAAGAAAATCATCAACACTAAAGTCAGAGAAATCATCATCTATACCAGTAAAATTTGTCTCTATTATTTTCCCTTTATATTTAAGGGATTTTTGGTATAGATCTACGAGATGCTTTGGTGTGCGACAAACTCGAGACCAGTGTCCCTTGCTGCCACAACGATAGCAGATATTTTTAGTTTGTTCACTATTTTGAGCATCTGTCCCTTTTTTCATATGTTCTTTATTTTTCCATGTGAATGATGATCTCTTATCATTTCGACCATGACCACGGCCAAAACCATATCCACGACCAATACCATGTCCCCGAGCATTACCTCGTCCACGACCGCGGCTACGGCCACGACCACGACCATGAGTATTATGATCGTGCGTTGCTACATTCACTTCTGGGAATGGAGCAGTTCCAGTTGGACGGGATTCATGATTTTGCATAAGCAATTCATTATTTTGCTCAGCCACAAGGAGACAAGTAATTAATTCAGAATATTTTGTAAAGCCCTTTTGGCGATATTGCTGCTGCAGGAGCAAATTGGATGCATGAAAAGTAGAGAATGTCTTTTCTAACATGTCACTTTCAGTGACTTGTTCTCCACATAATTTCAATCTCAAAGTAATTCTAAACATTGCAGAATTATACTCATTTACGGATTTAAAATCTTGAAATCGTAAATGCATCCATTCATAACGGGCTTTTGGAAGAATTATATCCTTTTGATGGTCGTATCTTTCTTTTAGATTATTCCACAGAACAAGAGGGTCTTTAACTGTTAAGTATTTATTTTTTAACCCTTCATGGATATGGTGGCGTAAAAATATCATGGCTTTAGCTTTATCTTGACTAGATGCCTGATTTCCATTTTTAATGGTGTCTCCGAGACCTTTTGCATCTAAATGGATTTCAGCATCCAATGTCCATGATAGATAGTTTTTTCCAGATATGTCAAGAGCCACGAACTCAAGGTTGGTAATATTTGACATAGTTATTTCTATATAAGAAGTTGAAACAATATATTAGATATATTTCAAATGAATAAATTTATTAATTATAAATATCTAATGATGGTAACAAGTCAATGATGAATTATTAATTTTATTTTAAAAAATCAACACTAGAATGTGGAACTTCCATTATGAATAATTTAATGAAAGCTTGTATGATGGAGCTAATTAATGCATATAATATTCAATGATATTATAAATATTTAATTTTATTTTATTATAAGAATAATATTATATATATATATATATATATATTAGTTAAGGTAAAAATTAGAGATAACAGTCAGGTGGCCAACATGAAAGCAATCAGTAGCTATTATAAAGCATATAAAAATAATGCAATTAAGTATATTCAATTGTGCCAATAATTAACGTGAGCGTATTGTATAGGTTCCAATTGTGCAATTAGGTAAAATAATTCAATATCATTAATTATTATTATTAGTAAGTAATAAAATGTTTTTTTAAACTATTATAAAGACCAATTATTACAATTATATGCTAGTATGCAGCATAAAGTTATAATTAGTTAATTATAACTAATATAGTATAATTAGCATGCAAGCATATAATTAGCTTAGTGTGCAGCGTGAAGTTATATGCTAGTGGAATAGCACTTTAACAATTGAATAATGGATTTAATAATATAAAACAAGACCCCGTGAAGCTACAATACATAATGGCAATCAATTGATTAATTTAATCAATAAAGCAAAATCAAGAAATGCAATATTTAATAATACAATATTCATCAGCGCATCTAGCAATAATATAAGCGCAGAACATTTAATATAAAGTGCAATAATGTATTAATATAAGTAATAATAATAAAAAAAAGCAATTAATCACAGTTCTGGGAATTTTAATATAACATGTGCATAAAACTAAATATATGATTTTTTTATTGTTATAGTTCTTCAAGAACTATTGATAATATTTTCAAGAATTCTTCAGGAATTCTTTTAAATCCCATAGAGATGTTCGAAATATAAGTTCTTCAGGAACTTATTAATATTTTATACATCCTGTTGGGATGTGTGAAATATAAGTTCTTCAGGAACTTATTATAATATATATATATATATAATATAAATTGAAATGAAATTATGAAAAGAAATTAAACTTCTATATTACCTTAGATCTCAGTTGGTCAGAACCTCGTGCTGATAACGTGTTATAAATAAATGGAATTCTAAATATAGAGAAATGATAGAGAAAGAAAGAGAGGAGAATTAAAGAGAGTAGAGAGTGAATGAGATGAAAGAAGAGGTATTTTTATTAATGAGTGAAGGGGGTATTTATAGGAGGTGAGAGGGGGACATTTATAAATATCAAAACTTTAGGGGGGACATCCATAATTAATAGACAAATTTATTAGTTGACCAAGAAAGGATCTCCAAGATATAAAAATATGAAATATAATATGATAAACAAATACTAATTTTACAATGTGGTGGCATCAATTATAAGTTTTATTACTATTGAGGATTCTGATATCTTTGTTCTTACCCCACTTTTTTGTAGCATGGGTTTCAATAGTTAACTCTATTTTAGAGAACACATGCTAGAAATTTTCAATCCATCTCTTCCGAATCATAAATCCGTTGTTTTGAATTAGTAACTAGTACTCCAGTTTTGGAGACATATGGGTTCAAGGGCAACCTCCTCCGTCACTTCCTCAATTGATTTAGGAGAGGTGTAGGCTGTTTTCCTCCCCTATTTTCGCGTGTTTGTTCTTGAACTCTTATATCCTCCTTTTGGCCTCTGTGTATTTGTTGTGTTTGTTTTGTTTTGAATTTTGTCTTTTTTCTAGTCTTGTTCTTTCCTTTCTTGGTACCTCGTCTTTTTTCTTCTGTCTTCTTTTTCTTTTCTTTTCATCTAGCTTTTCCCTTTCCTTTCTACTGCATAGGTTTTCTCATTTATGTTCCTCTTCTGTTTTGTTCTCTTTGTCTTTCATCTTTCCTTTCCTTGTTTTTTTGCATCTTTGTTGTGTCCGGTTCTTAATCTTTTCTCTTTCCTCTCCCATTCTCTGTATTCTTCATGGATGAGTCTAAAGCTAAAATCCTACAAAAAAATTAATTAGACTGGGTTATGGGATAAAGCAGTTGTGGAGTTGGAATCCAACAATCAGAAAATTAAGGAAATATACAAGAACTCTTTGATTGGAAGACTTATAACAACTAAAGTGGTTAGTTTTACTTTCATACAAAAGACTCTTGAAGCCTCTTGGAAACATTTTGGTGATTTTCAAGTTATAGAAATGGGTAAGAACACCTTCTTGGTTAAATGGAAACAGTCAGGAATGTCTTCACAGGTTCTAGAACGCAGTCCTTGGCATGTTATGGGTTTTTTGCTTAGTCTTCAGGAGTGCCAACCTAAACTATCTAAGTAAAGTAAATTTCAACAAGGTTCCCTTTTAGGTGCAGATGCACAACATTCCCCTAGAGTATATGACAGTGGACAATGCTAGGAGGTTCGGAAAGAAAATTGGTGATCTTATAGAGGTTGAGGATCCGATTATAGATGGAATGGTTTTAAGAAGTTTCCTTAGAGTGAGAGTTAGAAATAATATATCTAATCCAATCCTGGCTAGGCTGTTTTTTCTTGAAGCGGGGGGCAATTGATTCCAATACCTTTGAGATATGAGAAGCTTCAAGGCCTCTGTTTTAGTTGTGGAATTATTGGGCATGACTTCAAGACCTGCAAGAACTCAAAAGAAAAGTCCAAATTTGAAGATGGAAGGTTCCAGTTTGGTCCTCACCTTTATGTCTTCGGCTAGATCCCTATCATTTATAGCTACTCAGAGTTAGTGTGGAACAGGAGTCAGGCAGAATGAAGGAGTAAGTAACCAGAAGAAACAAGGCAGCAGGGAGGGGGAAGCAGAAGTAACTGGTCAAGAGAAGCAAAAGGAAGAAGAGTCTTCTTTTCTTGAGCCTAACAATCTGCAAGATATGTCTAAAAATGTTAGCCTGAAGCCAACTAGAAAAAATAATGTTTGTCAGAAAGGAAAAGAAGCTGTCACACATCAAATTTCAAAAAAATCAGATAAGTCAGCAGGCACAAGCTACCCTCCAGCCCCATCATTATCTTTCCAAAGACTTCCAAGATATCCCATATCTTACCTACTCTCATACATTACCTATACCTACCTCCTCACCAGTCAGACCTGAACCTATATCAAATCAGAAGTCAACCCCTCTACCAAAAAAGATCTAAATATCCTCCTCTTCTCACCAATTTCAACCCACCAAGAATATCCTAAACCTAACTTCTTCCAACCTAGAATGTGAACCTCATGACTCCTAAACATCCCCTCATCACCCTAGCCAAACTAGACATATTCTAGAAAATCCTCCTACATATTATGTTGAATTGGTAGAAGAAACACCACCTCAAATTTCTAAATCCATTCCCTCACCATATGAAACTTTGTTGAGCAAAGGAATTCAAGACATACTGAAATCAAAGAAAAGAAGACAAGATCATGAAGAACTCTTTCCTTCAAAGAAGAGATTGTTGCAGCTCTTCTTATATCGTCATATATGGGACTAGGCGTGTGCTCGGTATACACATTCTTTCGTTGTAAACTCTTTATTTTTGTATACCGTTATGGGCAATTTATTTACCGATCCAGTTTTAGTTTATTAAATTGTACGCTTCGGTTTTCTGTGACTTGAGTTTCAGTGTGACACCGGTATTATTTTAGAACGCGAAAAATTTACTCACATTTTATTTATCATTATCTTGATCACATCGAGATTTGAGTCCGGAAAACCGGGGTGTTACAGCGGTGGCTTATTCAACTCAATCAATACGGATCAAATTTCTTTCCCATTCCAACTGACGTTGAGAAGGCGAGCTAAATCAAGCCCCAACCCCAGCCATGAAATTTCTAAGTTGGAGCTGTCATGGGATTGCTACTCCTGTGATAATTAGGGAGTTGAGGCCTCTCAAGAAAAAGCTTAAGGTTTCTCTCTTATTTGTCATGGAGACGAAAACACAAGAAGCTTATGTGGAGAAGATTAAAAGGTAGTTACGATTTAATGCTTTTTTTATAGTTAATGTAGTGGGTCTTTCAGGGGGTCTAACCTTAATGTGGGACTCTTCTTTAGATGTTAATATTAAAGAGTCTTCCCTGAATGTTATTCATACCTATGTAACTTTTGTTTCTTCATAGATCAATATATGCTGCTCTTTTGCATATGCTCCTCCTTTATATTTTGATCGTAGATAGTTTTGGCCAATCTTAAATCAATTATATGTACTTGATAGTTGGGGTTAATGTATGACAGGGGATTTTAATGACTGACTCAATGATTTTGATAAATTAAGTCACGCTCCCCCTTATCCAGGCAGAATGTCCTCCTTCAATAACCTCATCAACTCTCTTAGATTAATGGAGGTTCCTAAAAAAGGTTGCAGCTACACTTAGATGAGTAATCCAAGAAATGAAAGAGTCACCAAAGAAAAAATTGACCGGGTGTTTTATAATATGGAGATGTTGGAAAAATTTCCCCATAGCATATGCATTGCCTTTTCTCCAGTTTCATCTGACCACTTCCCATTGTTTCTTGATTTGTGTCCAGCAAGAACTAGGGGTAATTACTTTAAATTTGAGGCTTTCTGGGTGGAGCATCCAGAGTGTAGAAAGATAATCCGGGAAGATTGGTTAAAGGCTAGATCGAAGGAGAATCCATGGGACCAATTTCTAGAACATAATCGTTTGTATGGTAGTACTCTTCAAAAATGGAGTAAGGATACTTCTAAAAAGTCTGATATTGAGATTACTCGGCTCCAACATAAACTGGATAAATTGATTAGTAATAGAGAAATGGCTTTGATTAGAATCAGATTTCTACTATACAACACCAGATTGACCAAATCAGAGAAAGAGAAGAGATCTATTGGGCTCAGAGATCAAGGGTTCAATGGTTAAAATGGGGAGATGCAAATACCAAGTTTTTTCATCCAACTACTATTAGAAGAAGGGCAAGACATCGCATCACCGAGCTTTAAGATGAGGCTAACAATTGGGTTGAAGGTTTTGAAAGGATTCTCACTATGGTTACTAATTATTTCCAGCATGTGTACAAGGCTGAACCAACTCAAAATATTAACTTTTGTCTGAAGGCTATTCCTAAGTTAGTGTCTGCTTCTATGAATGAAAGTCTCCTTGCTCCGGTAACTGATTATGAAATTGAGGAAGTAGGTAGATCCCTTCATTCTCTTAAAGCCCTTGGCCCAGATGGTCTTAATGGCCTTTTTTACCATAAAAATTGGGACATTATCAAAGATCAAGTTTGTAATGCAATAAAATACTTCTTTAGTTCTGGTCATCTACCTCCAACTGTTAACTTAACTCTCATCTCCCTTGTCCCTAAGATTCCCAATCTTGAAAAGGTTACTCAATTTAGACCCATAAGCTGCTGTAACTTTTTCCCTAAGGTTATATCCAAGATAATCCAGCTTAGACTCAAAAATTTCATCCCTAGTATCATCTCTCTAATCAAACAGCTTTTATGAAAGGAAGGCAAATTCAAGATAACCTCACTATAGGTCAAGAAGTCTTTCACTCTCTTAAAGGAAGGAACTCCTTTTCTAGGCATATATGGCTATAAAACTAGATATGAGCAAAGCCTATGATAGGTTTGATTGGAACTTTCTCAACTAAATTCTTCTTGTCATTGGTTTTTGGTAGAGTCAAGAAGACTTGAAATAATCTTAAGATTTATTGATAACTAACATAGTGTACTCTAATCATATCATGTTATTATTTGATATGTGCGTTAAGTGTTTCAGGAAACATCACGCTCTCTCAATTAAAGCATCACACTCTTCATCACTCGAAAGTCTAGTCCATTGTGCATAACGTAATAACGTTTAAATATCACCTTTTGGTTTGAAAAAGTGAACAGACTTATTCAATCCCCCTTTCTAAGTCTGTTCTTCGAACCATCAGTTTTGATCCTAATTGGGTTAATCTTATAATGTCTCTTGTTAAATTTGTATCTTATTGTATAAGTTTGAATTGTAGTAGAAGCCCCTTAGGCAAGGTGATCCCCTTTCACCTTATCTTTTCCTTATTGGGGTGGAAGCTCTGTCCTATCTTCTCTCTAAATCAATGGATGAAGGAACCTTGACAGGTATGCTTTTTGCTCCTAAATGTCCCAAACTGACCCATTTGTTTTTTGCAGATGACGCTAAGGCAGAAGCTTATACTATAATGGAAATTCTAAATTTATACACCTAAGCCTCGGGTCAGAGAATAAACATTGCAAAGTTAGGTATTATTTTTGGGAAGCAAGTTCCCATGTCTATTAGATCAAGAATTACTTCTGTCATGCAAATGGAGCAATGGGAAGCCGGAACCTATCTCGGATTACCTAGTGACTGGGGGGATCAAAAGCTAGAGCTCTTTCATGGATCAAACAAAAAAGTTCTTGTTAAGGTAGACGAATGGAAGGAAATCCTGCTCAATCAGGTAGGAAAAGAGGTGTTGATTAAGGTTGTACTCCAAGCTATTCCCTCTTTTGCAATGTTTTTAATAAGATTTCCCAAAACCTTGGTTGATAGCTTAAATTCTATTATCTCCAACTTCTGGTGGGCTAATGATAATATGAAAAAGGGAGTTTTTTGGAAAATGTGGAAGGATCTAACTACTAGCAAGCACTCAGGGGGATTGGGGTTCAAGGAGTTTCAAAGTTTGAACTCTACCTATTTAGCTAAACAAGCACAAAGAGCCCTTTCTAATCCGAAGGCTTTATGGGTTCAGGTACTGAAAGGAAAATACTTCCTGGAAAAATCTTTCTTAGAGCAAGAAAAGAGGAGAGGAAGCTCCTGGAATTGGATTGGTCTACTTCAAGGTAGAGATATTCTGTTGAACCTGGGTCAATGGTCTATTGGGAATGGGAGTCAGATATCAATTTTCGGGCATAGGTGGTTATGGAACGACTCCCCTAAACTCGAATATGGATCTACAATTAAAGCTAATAGGTTCAAACCCAGTATGGAATTATAGTGGAGAAGATAACTTGAGATGCCCCTATACGTCTATTGGTGAATACACAATTAAATCAGGCTACAGAGCAATCAGGTTGTTAGAAGATAGTTTTGCCATTAGACGATCCTCATCTATATCCCCAAATATTATGCTTTGGAAGACAATTTGGGCCTCTAAAATTCCTAAGAAAATTCAAATATTCATTTGGAAGCTTTGGAACAACCTTCTTCCAGTAAAACAGAATCTAAAGAAGAGAAAAATCCTAATGGATTCTGATTACTCCATTTGTACAAAGGAAGAAGAGACCATTGAACATGTGTTTATGTTCTGTCAATGGACATCTTCAGTATGGTTCGGTTCAAGTATTCAGTGTAATCCCAGAGGTGATCGAATCACATCAGCAAGTCATCTGATTGAAAGTAAGATTAAAATGTTTATTAATAGTGGAGCAGATGCTCAACTTCTGATTTCAAAATTTTCTTTACATTATGGAGCATTTGGATAATCAGGAATAAATGTACATATCAAGGTACCCAACCTAATCCTTATCAGGTCATTAACACTATTAATTGTTCATTACAAGAATTCTATCTTACGATTTCAAGAGAGCCTGCTAAGGGAGCTAGAATACTTTCTCAAAGTTCTCGAACTTATTGGAGACCCCCCTCCACAAGGTAAGATGAAATTGAACACTGGCACTGCTTGGAAGGATCCGAATCAGAGCGCAACCTCAAGAGTCATTGTTCGAAATCACAGTGGAGAAGTCTAGTATGGCCAATCCTTTTTTGCCTAGGCCCTTTCAATTGTTGTTGTTGAGGCTTGGCAATGCGTGAAGCTATCACCCTGACATGCAATCTGAATTACAAGGAAATCATCCTAGAATCAGACAATTTGAACTTAATCAAGGCCTGTAGAAGAGAATCCACTATTAGGGAAATTGAACCTATAGTACAGGATATATTATACCTTCAAAAATCCTTTAACTTTTACGGTTTCCTCTGGGCCAAGCGGGAAGCTAAAACTAGACTGGCTATGGAAAAATCGTTGGGAAGAATATGGTGGATCTCACCCCCGACACGCCTAAGGAAAGTTCTTGTGGAAGACAAAAGGAACATTCCTCTGAGTCTTTGTTGATGTTTAGCTTTTTCTCTTTGAAATCAGAAGTCCGCTGGTTTTTTTCCATCTCGTTCTCCCCTCCAAACCGTTTCTTCTTTCTGTAAGCTACCTGGTGAAGTGTGTTTGTGCACGTTTGTTGTTAGCAATCAGGCTAGAATTTCCTTGACTCTTTTTCTCTTGGCCTGGTGTAATACTAATGTCTTTCTCTTGGGCTTTAGACCCATAAACGTGTATCTAATTGATTCATCCATTAAAAGTACTTTTAACCCAAAAAAATTAGTAACTAGTGTTATGATAACAAATTTGAACGTTAAAGATTCTAAAATCCTTGGAATTGTTTATTTACGATGTTAGAAATTGCAAAAACTATTGTGATTTTGGTACTTATAATTGATGTTTATTATTTTAATTTTAGTCCCCATTGTCAAATTGAATTTATGATGATGCTGATGTGGTTGGTAAAATCATATGTTAGTTTGTCTATATTGTTTGGTTTTTTTTACAAATAGGGCTGCTGAAGAAAAAAAATTACAAAAGTAGTTGTTTTGAAAGGTTTTATGATTTTGGGGCACTTTATTGTGTGTCGTCTAATGTGAAGACGACTTGCATGTCGCATGGAGCAACTACGACACCCTTTGGACGTACCACGTAATTAAGTCGCATTCTGGCTCAACAACACAGGTGTGGTGCAAGGTCGAAAGATGATTCGTCCAGAGCAGAGTGACACACTAGGGTCACGTATAACACCCCTGATTTTCCAGACTTGAATCCCGATGTAATCAAGATAATTAATTAATAAAAATACGAATAAATTTTTCGCGTTTGAAATTATTTTGAAACACCCCAACGATTACACCAAGACTCGAACCACAAAAAACTGAAGAGTGAAATTTAATGTTTTATAACTAGATCAAAATAAATTGCCCATGATTGTATACAAAAATAACAGAGTTCACAGTGGAAGAAGAATATGTATACAAGGCTCACGCCTAGTCCCATATATGAAGATATGAGAAAAGGCTTGGCAAAGCATGCAAGCCTACAACTCTAGCCTATTAGGCCACAACCAATCTTACACATAAATCATAAACATGCAATGCCTAATATATATATATATATATATATATATATATTTATACATTTATATTTATATATTTATATTTATATGGTCATACAACATACATCTCCAATGTCCACAATTTCATAATTGACCACATTCGATTCAACCTTAAAATCATATGTCATCAACACTTATACATCCTAAAATAGCTGCACATCTAACATCATTTTATTCATCAAGTGGGTATGAATTCAAATACCCTAAATATCGGTACATCATCCACTTATATCATTATTCACAATACTACACCCAATAACAATAATCATCTCATTATTATATACATGTTATTCACAATGAAATGATTTACAACTACTGCCGGCCACGACATTCCATTACCACTATTTACCTTCACCAAAGCTTTACTTTTAAAAATATCCTCATCCTATGATATTCCTGCATCGATGCTAAAAATGGACAACATGAGAGAGTGAGTTATACATTTCAAATGACGAATATGAATACAATGAGATTATGTGCATATACATATTAACATCATGTATGCTTTGCTAGAATCATCAACAATCATCATAATCTATTCATTTCAACAATATACATATTATGTATTCATCCATCAACTCATAGCAAAGCAATCACATACACACATCTTTTCTCAATGCCACAACGGGCCAACATCATTGTCATCAACCATAGACAAACAAGCCCTTCATCACATTGGGCCATCACATGCAATGTCATCATATTCAATATCTTTTCATTGTATTCATATTTTACATGTTGTCTTTAAGGTATTCATTTACCCATCTCATCATCATCACATCTCAATCTTAACCATCATCAATCATCATCACCTTTTGGCATATCACTATGCTATATGCAAATGCTCTTAGGCTAATGCATATGCACAATGGAATAACAATAACAAATACGGATCCAACTGTGGGAATAAACACCAATTGTGTGTCAAGCATGATCACATACCATGCCCCTACTGCAGTAGTAAAATGTGTACACATATATCATAATGCATGTATAATCACCATATTTTTTTCTGGTACCAAATCGTATCACCCATAATGCAACACCTGGCCATTTTCACCATGACCACGGGAAACAACATAATCAATATATGGCGTTGCGGGCCGGCCATATCTCATATCATGGCGGCTATGATCCAATGGACCACCGGGGTCACCTGTTCATCAAGAGCCACCCTCCACAAGGGTCGGCCACATGCGGCTCCCCTTAGCTAAGCATGGGCGGCTTCGTGACTTACACACCGAGTCACAGGGGAAACAACAAATTGCTCGTGCACTGAGCCACCCTCCTATTGTGTCGGCCGAGGGAACTCCCCTAACGTTCCAACATCGGCGGTTATGATATGCCATGGATGCAATGCAATGCAAATCAAATGCATTTCTCACACTGTGCATCCTAAATGCCACTCATCAAACATCATCATCATAATCACCAACACCACCATACACACCTTAATGGATTTTATCATTGTTAGTTTTAGCCATTGTTTTCAAATTTTATATGTGGCATTACATCTCAATATATTTCATATATATTTCATTCCATACATGCAAGTCAATACTTGCAATCAACCACAATGGCATCACATCATCACAACTCATCATTAATGTTTATTACTCTTTCCTCAATACCACTATATAATCGTATAGTGGATTCTCATTTCATTCATCATTACCATTGTTTCATAACTAGCATGGCAATACAACAATTAATCAATACAATTTTAAACCACACATACAAGTTCACGCTTGCATCACAATTTTAATGGCATTCAACAATTATCATTAATAACATTCACCCTTTTATTCAAGGGATGATCACAACATCATTTATTATAACACGATACCGATATCATCTCCAATTTATTGGTTTATAACCACCACCTCGTCATTTAATCATTCTCTCATTGGTTTAGTAACCACTCTAGGGTGTATTGGATTGAAAATAGGTCTACTAATGTCCCATTTAACTGTTAAAATGGCCTAAGTAACCTAGGAATACGGGATAAGTACTCAAGAGTAGTAAGAATGCCATTCCTAAGTTGATCTAATCAATTAAACAAGTGATAATCGATTAGAGAGATAAGGTAATCGATTACTATGCTTCTGTAAGTGGTATAATACATCAGGTGTTCAGCCTAATTGATTACAAGGCTAGGATAGTCGATTACCTTGGCTCTGTTTGTTACATAATCGATTATAATACTAGGGTGATCGATTACCTGGGTTATGTTTAGTACATAATCGATTACGACCATGAACGTAATCGATTACAGTGCTGCCTATAGGGTTGGAATCGATTAAGCTAATCGATTACTATCGAAACAGAATCCTCGTAATCGATTAAGCTGAGGAGCTAATCGATTACAGCCTATTAGAATGCAAAGATTATGCAAGATTTTGGACTTCTAATTCCTCTAACTCTTTCATATCAACTCCAAATACTACCAAATTAAAACACCAACTGTATTAGACCATTTGTGATGCATGGCCACCGATCTCACTCAAAAATTCCTTAAAATGAGTGACTTATGCATATAAAGGCATTCAGACCATTTCAATACATTTTTATGCAACTTAAGGTCTATTCTCATTAAAATTTACCCATTCCAATTTTTACAAGTCATAAACTACATATATGGGCTATTGGGACTATCCCATGCCATCAAAACCACATAAAACTCTATTTGACCCCTTCACTTCCATGATTATGCATTAAAAATGCACTTTGTGAACTATGATATGACTCGCACCATCTATCATTCGTTTCATTATGGGTCTTTCATTACAATGCATCAATTCCCATCAAGGGACCACTAACCATTCATCACCATCTTATATATATATATATATATATATATATATATATATATATATATATATAAAGTTTCCAAAATTCAACAATTTGCCAAGCCTATCATTCATCACATTATCAATTCAACATTCAACATAGTTATGGCAAGGCAATGCATGAGTTCATACATATACATAATTCAACAATTATTCACTCATGCAATTTGAAATGCAAACTCCTCTCCTACTTCGAGAGAAGAACCGCAATCCAAGTGCTCCAATTATTCCACGTCATCATCCGGAACACAATCCTACCAACAACACATTTTTGTATATGAAATTAATAAGCCATCATTTTCATAAATCTCATAATCAAATCTTAGACTTGTCTAAACTCCAATTCATACGCTTATGTTAGGCTTCAGGAATTCCTTTCCCAAAACCAAGATTCTCTAGGTTTCAAAAGGGCTAAACAATTCCAACAACAACAACATCATGGCCCATAACCATAAGGCATCCAATATCTTATGAATCCCTCAACTATCATCACAATTTATTTGAATTCATTATAAGTCTCTTCGCTTCATTCAAGACCATCATCAATCAACAATTTCTAAATGGCACATATCAAGGCCTAAGACTCCACCAAATCAAATATCCATCTCCCTAATCCACTATCAATGATTTGCACCCATTATTAACATCATCATAAATATCAACAATCAAAACCAATTCCCTCTAATCACATATATACTCACATGCACTCATCTCCCAAACCTCAATAATCAACACCAATGCATCAAACATTCATCCTCTCATATAAAATCATTCTAAGGCATCAAAAATCATCAAAATCACCTATTTAGTCAAACCCCCAATTTATCATACTTAGGGTTTCCTCTCACAAATCACCCAACAATAATTAATACTCACCATCTTCCTTGATTCATCATAGGTTCACTAACCCATATCCATTCATAGCACAAAACCATTATCAATAATCACATCTCCTAACCATCCAACCTAGGGTTCATCATTTCCCTTAACAATCCAAGTTTCTAACATTATCATTTCAACCCAACAACCCAAAACCATAAATGAAATAATGAAAAGGTAGGAAACCTTTACCTCAAGCCCATGCAATTACCCAAACGAAAATGGGAGTAAAGAAGAGGAAGAAGAAGATTGTCCAAGCAAAGCCTCCATGCTCTTTAAATGCTTCATATTTCCATGCTTAGTTTTTAATTTTGGCAAGAGATGGAAGGGAGAGGGGTGGTGGACGGTTTGGAGAATAGAAGAATGGAGGAGAAGAGAAAAGTGAATATAGAGGAAGAAGAAGAAGATTGCACGGTTGGGAAGAGAAAAAGGAGAGTAGCTTTAATGTGAATTGGGTATTACCCATTGGATAGAGCAATGCACCCTTTAGCCCATTATCCATTGTGTAAAAGTGTGAAAGGTGAGAGGGAGAGAGGTCACGGCTAAGAGGGAAAGGAAAATGGAAGTTTTCATTTTCTTTTATTCCAATTTGGTTCGTAATTTTACCGTTTCACATCATACGTCGTGTCCAATTAATTATCTCCTTAACACTAAAAATTATTTCAACTATACCATCATAACCACGATAATTTTCCAAGTATCCTAGACTCATCAAATATCCAATTTGACCAAGTAGGTTCCACATCATCTGTTAAATCACCCAATTTTGGTAATTCTTAATTTATCGATAATTCACCTCTAATGTCAAATTAATTCTCCCTTAATTATTTGACCATAAATAATAATCACCATTATTCCATAAATTATTTTCTTTAAAAATTTAGGGTGTTATAATCCACCCCACCAAAAAGAAACTTCGTCCTCGAAGTTTAACATCGGCATACATCGTAAGGCCACACTTTGGCTACGCCTTAATAGGGTCTAATGACATCATGAAATAATATCGGACCTTTCAAAGTCCAACAGGATATGATTATTATCATTCCTTCATCCAAGTGTAAAATCTCATATACCCAAGTAAGTTACCATTCATCAATTCTCAGTTTATTCATCACAACTCTCACATTCTTATCAAGTACCACCAGATAGGTCCAATAGATTCATTGTAAGCAGTTACAACATTACACTTACCCGGTCTATGTGTTGCTGCATCCGACATACAGGAAGGCGTCCCAATCCCGTAGTGGTTACCACAAACACATGAGATCGGCGCATAAGTGCATGTTGCCACAATGCCTATGGCATGTAGAGACATATCAGGATAAGTACCTTTATGTCTTATCGCTCATTAATTCAAATAATATCACCTCACATGAGACTTTGTGACAATTTACAAGTCCACAACCACTATACTCACATTAGTTATTGCCAACATACATAATTTAACATAAATCACATCGTATCGATCGTCAAGTATCAAGCACCTTAACCATATATTGACATATCAACCATAGATTTCCAATCATCACAGGGTAATCACCCCACCATTGGACTTCATCCATCCCAAAGTCATAGTCAAATAACTTAGAATTCACTCGTCTAATTTGAACATTGTCGGCTATAATTCGATTCAGGCCTAATCAATTCACCAAACGCATATCAAATATATGCTCCCAAGGTTAAAATAAGGTCCACAATCATATAATAATCTTCTACACTAGTGGTTTTCCTCATTTATCATAGCCAAAGTCCATATACTGGACATACGATTCACATTGTGTCATATCGGTATATGGTTTCTATCACCAATATAATTTCTTTCGAAAGCAAAAAAGGAGGTATCTACAGGATTAAATTCCATTCACCAGCTCATGTTCACATACATTACCTCTACATCATACCGTAATTCATAATCAATCTAATGTTCATAACATTAAGGGCATACAATCTAGCCTAAAATCATACCATAAAGTCACATATCATTGCTAATACCAAATTATACCCCGAATTCAACATCATTATTCATCAAATACTTAGGGGTTTACGTTCGTATTTCTAATCCAATCATACACTGGCTCTAGCCTCATCAACTCATACCACAATTTATTTCACTATAGCTCAATTATTCATGAGATTTAATTCATCACTAGGCTTAGAAAGTTCGAGGGTTACCTAGCACCCATTGTGGAATACTCCTACAATACATAAAATCATTAAACATGGTTTATAGAAACATCATAAAGCCTAGACCACCATAGGGTCTAATTCCAAAGGTTCGATCTATCAAGATCATATTGAGTTATCCGGGGTTACCACACATAGTGGGTCACAACTAAATTATCCATCCACCCGGTTCAAAATATAGAACCGAGACATAACCCCAATCAAGTACACACAAAGCTCACGTGTCACTAATCTACCACTCATTCATCTTCTCTATCTAAAGAGATACAACAAATCACTTGCACCATGTAATACAAGATTCTCGTGCTCAAGGATATAAAATCCATAATTCAAAATAGCACCATCAATCATCTTAATCCATGAATATCCATATTAGGGGGTTCTCTCAATATCACTCATTCAATTGATTTTAACATATGAATCATTCATGTCTAACATCTCCTATCCGTGATCAACATACGACATAGGTTTATCATCAAATCAATTCATATTCAATATATTATATCCATGATCACACATGGCATAAATTCATCATCAATTCAAATCATACTCACTATATCAATATCCAAATGCATAATATCAATGTATTCGTCATTCGAAGGAAATAGTGTAAGGAACTTGGCCGGACTTACACAATCAAACATATCGATTACATTGAGGAATTCATCCACATGTATTCAATCCCATGATTCATTAAGTTTGCCAATGAGCAACTATGCTCCACTTTTGCATCACATAACCTCAATGACAATGATCATACTTCCATAAACAACAATCATAACTTATGAATAATAATTCACAAGAATCCTCAATGAACTAGATTCACAATTCTTAGACAATTAATCATTCTCAAATCTGTATAGTGCAACCAATACTCAACGTAATACCATCCTCAAGATAATTCCCACTCTTAAGTCTATATGGAACAATCATATTCCAATGGTCACCAAAATATCTCACTATTGAGCAATCGTGCTCCAATCATCCATAATATCAATTTTAATGCAGAGCAACCAAGCACTCACAATAATCAAGAACCCTAATTCAGAGCAAAATACGCTCTGATATCAGCTTATAACACCCCCAATTTTCCAGACTCAAATCCCGATGTAATCAAGATAATTAATTAATAAAAATGCGAATAAAGTTTTCACGTTTGTAATTATTTTGAAACACCCCAACGATTACACCAAGACTCGAACCACAGAAAACCGAAGAGTGAAATTTAATGTTTTATAACTAGATCAAAATAAATTGCCCATGATTGTATACAAAAATAACAGAGTTCACAGTGGAAGAAGAATATGTATACAAGGCTCACGCCTAGTCCCATATATGAAGATATGAGAAAAGGCTTGGCAAAGCATGCAAGCCTACAACTCTAGCCTATTAGGCCACAACCAATCTTACACATAAATCATAAACATGCAATGCCTAATATATATATATATATATATATATATATATATATATATATATGGTCATGCAACATACATCTCCAATGTCCACAATTTCATAATTGACCACATTCGATTCAACTTTAAAATCATATGACTTCAACACTTATACATCCTAAAATGGCCGCAAATCTAACATCATTTTATTCCTCACGTGGGTATGAATTCAAATACCCCAAATATCGGTACATCATCCACTTATATCATTATTCCCAATACTACCCCCAATAACAACAATCATCTCATTATTATATACATGTTATTCACAATGAAATGATTTACAACTATTACCGGCCAAGGCATTCCATTACCACTATTTACCTTCACCAAGCTTTACTTTTAAAAATATCCTTATCCCGTGATATTCATGCATCGATGCTAAAAATGGACAACATGGGAGAGTGAGTTATACATTTCAAATGACGAATATGAATACAATTGAGATTATGTGCATATGCATATTAACATCATGTATGCTTTGCTAGAATCATCAATAATCATCATAATCTATTCATTTCAACAATATACATATTATGTATTCATCCATCAACTCATAGCAAAACAATCACATACACATCTTTTCTCAATGCCATAACAGGCCAACATCATTGTCATCAACCATAGACAAATAAGCCCTTCATCACATTGGGCCGTCACATGCAATGTCATCATATTCAATATCTTTTCATTGCATTCATATTTTACATGTTGTCTTTTAGGTATTCATTTACCCATCTCATCATCATCACATCTCAATCTTAACCATCATCAATCATTATCACCTTTTGGCATATCACCATGCTATATGCAAATGCTCTTAGGCTAATGCATATGCACAATGGAATAACAACAACAAATGCAGATCCGACTATGGGAATAAACACCAATTGTGGGTCAAGCATGATCACATACCATGCCCCTACTGCAGTAGTAAAATATGTATATATATATTATAATGCATGCATAATCACCATATTTTTTCTGGTACCAAACCGCATCGCCTATAATGCAACACCTGGCCATTTTCACCATGACCGCGGTAAACAACATAATCAATATATAGCGTTGCGGGCTGGCCATATCTCATATCATGGCGGCTGGGATCCAATGGACTACCGGGGTCACCTGCTCATCAAGAGCCACCCCCCACAAGGGTCGGCCACATGCGGCTCCCCGTAGCTAAGCATGGGCGGCTTCGTGACTTACACACCGAGTCACAAGGGAAACAATAAATTGCTCGTGCACTGAGCCACCCTCCCACAGGGTTGGCCGAGGGAACTCCCCTAACGTTCCAACATCAGCGGCTATGATATGTCATGGATGCAATGCAATGCAAATCAAATGCATTTCTCACACTGTGCATCCTAAATGCCACTCATCAAATATCATCATCATAATCACCAACACCACCATACACACCTTAATGGATTTTATCATTGTTGGTTTTAGCCATTGTTTTCAAATTTTATATGTGGGATTACATCTCAATATATTTCATATATATTTCATTCCATATATGCAAGTCAATACTTGCAATCAACCACAATGGCATCACATCATCACAACTCATCATTAATGTTTATTACTCTTTCTCAATACCACTACATAATCGTATAGTGGATTCTCATTTCATTCATCATTACCATTGTTTCATAACCAGCATGGCAATACAACAATTAATTAATACAATTTTAAACCACACATACAAGTTCATGCTTGCATCATAATTTCAATGAACATTCAACAATTATCATTAATAACATTCACCCTTTTATTCAAGGGGTGATCACAACATCATTTATTATAACACGATACTGATATCATCTTTGATTTATCGGTTTATAACCACCACCTCGTCATTTAATCATTCTCTCATTGGTTTAGTAACTACTCTAGGGTGTATTAGATTGAAAAGAGGTCTACTAATGTCCCATTTAACTGTTAAAAAGGCCTAAGTAACCTAGGAATACTGGATAAGTACTCAAGAGTAGTAAGAATGCCATTCCTAAGCTGATCTAATCAATTAAACAAGTGATAATCGATTAGAGAGATAAGGTAATCGATTACTATGCTTCTGTAAGTGGTATAATACATAAGGTGTTCAGCCTAATCGATTACAAGGCTAGGATAATCGATTACGTTGGCTCTATTTGTTACATAATCGATTATAATACTAGGGTGATCGATTACCTGGGTTATGTTTAGTACATAATCGATTACGACCATGAACATAATCGATTATAGTGCTATGTATAGGGTTGGAATCGATTAAGCTAATCGATTACTATCAAAATAGAATCCTTGTAATCGATTAGCTAATCGATTACAGCCTATCAGAATGCAGAGATTATGCAGGAAAATACAAGATTTTGGACTTTCAATTCCTCTAACTCTTTCATATCAACTCCAAATACTACCAAATTTAAACACCAACTGTATTACACCATTTTGGATGCGTGGCCACCGGTCTTACTCAAAAATTCCTTAAAATGAGTGACTTATGCATATAAAGGCATTTAGACTATTTCAATACATTTTGATGCAACTCAAGGGCCTATTCTCATTAAAATTTGTCTATTCCAATTCCTACAAGTTGTAAACTACATATATGAGCTATTAGGACTATCCTATGCCATTAAAACCACATAAAACTCTATTTGACCCTTTCACTTCCATGATTATGCATTAAAAATACACTTTGTGAACTACGATATGACTCACACCATCTATCATTCGTTTCATTATAGGTCTTTCATTACAATGAATCAATTCCTATCAAGGGACCACTAACCATTCATCACCATCTCATATATATATATATATATATATATAGTTTCCAAAATTCAACAATTTGCCAAGCCTATCATTCATCACATCATCAATTCAACATTCAACATAGTTATGGCAAGGTAATGCATGAGTTCATACATATACATAATTCAACAATTATTCACTCATGCAATTTGAAATGTAAACTCCTCTCCTACCTCGAGAGAAGAACCGCAATCCAAGTGCTCCAATTATTCCGCGTCATCATCCGAAACACAATCCTACCAACAACACATTTTTGTATATAAAATTAATAAGCCATCAGTAGGCATCATTTTCATAAATCTCATAATCAAATCTTAGACTTGTCTAAACTCCAATTCATACGCTTATGTTAGACTTCGGAAATTCCTTTCCCAAAACCAAGATTCTCTAGGTTTTAAAAGAGCTAAACAATTCCAACAACAACAACATCATGTCCCATAACTATAAGGCATCCAATATCTTATGAATCCCTCAACTATCATCATAATTTATTCGAATTCATTATAAGTCTCTTGGCTCCATTCAAGACCATCATCAATCAACAATTTCTAAATGGCACATATCAAGGCCTAAGACTCCACCAAATCAAATATCCATCTCTCTAATCCACTATCAATGGTTTGCACCCATTATTAACATCATTATAAATATCAACAATCAAAACCAATTCCCTCTAATCACATACATACTCATATGTACTCATCTCCCAAACCTCAATAATCAACACCAATGCATCAAACATTCATCCCCTCATATAAAATCATTCTAAGGCATCAAAAATCATCAAAATCACCTATTTAGCCAAAACCCCCCAATTTATCATACTTAAGGTTTCCTCTCACAAATCACCCAACAATAATTAATACTCACCATCTTCCTTGATTCATCATAGGTTCACTAACCCATATCCATTCATAGCATAAAACCATTATCAATAATCATATCTTCTAACCATCTAACCTAGGGTTCATCATTTCCCTTAACAATCCAAGTTTCTAACATTATCATTTCAACCCAAAAACCCAAAACCATAAATGAAATAATGAAGAGGTAGGAAACCTTTACCTCAAGCCTATGCAATTACCTAAACGAAAATGGAAGTGAAGAAGAGGAAGAAGAAGATTGTCCAAGCAAAGCCTCCATGCTCTTTAAATGCTTCACATTTCCATGCTTAGTTTTTAATTTTGGCAAAAGATGGATGGGAGAGGGGTGGTGGACAATTTGGAGAAGAAAAGAAAAGAGGAGACGAGAAAAGTGAATATAGAGGAGGAAGAAGAAGAGTGCACTGTTGGGAAGAGAAAAGGGAGAGTAGTTTTAATGTGAATTGGGTATTACCCATTGGATAGAGCAATGCACCCTTTAGCCCATTATCCATTGTGTAAAAGTGTGAAAGGTAAGAGGGAGAGAGGTCACGACTAAGAGGGAAAGGAAAATGGAAGTTTTCATTTTCTTTTATTCCAATTTAGTTCATAATTTTACCGTTTTACACTATACATCATGTCCAATTAATTATCTCCTTAACACTAAAAATTATTTCAATTATACCATCATAACCACGATAATTTTCCAAGTATCCTAGACCCTTCAAATATCCAATTTGACCAAGTGGGTTCCACATCATTTGTTAAATCACCCAATTCCGGTAATTCTTAATTTACCAATAATTCACCTCTAATATCAAATTAATTCTCCCTTAATTATTGGATCATAAATAATTAATCACCATTATTCCATAAATTATTTTCTTTAAAAATTTAGGGTGTTATATCACGCCACGTGGAAAGCGGAGCCTATGTTGCATGCATAAAAGACGACACTATGCCTAGGGGAAACATGCCTTGCTCACGAGTCTGATTTTAAAAGTGTGGTGCACTCCCCTTGTTCTTCCCCATTAGTCATCTCACTATTTTTTATATGGTGAAGTAATGTCCACCACCATAGAGACAACAACAGGGTCCCTCATCGTCATTTTTTTGCATTTTATGGTCCTTAAAGGCAAGTTGCAGTCCAGGTGCTTATTATGGTCAACAAAAAATATATTTCAGGTAAAAATAAATACTTGTTTAGTGACTATTATGGTCCCATTTTAAGAGTTAATATGTTTTAGTAGTTCTTTAAATGGGTGTTTTGTGGGTTTGAAGTTGGTTGTTTTTTTTATGATTTAGTAATGTAATTATATTTAGGGTTATTATATGTTGTTTATTTTTAAAATTAATGTATTTAAAAATTACAGTTTTAGTTTGATTGTTATATATTTTAAATGAAATACTATTATTTCTGTCCATGATGTGCTCAAAATAGTAATATGTTGTTATTATTTAATATAATGTTATTAGATAAAATGATATTAAGTTGTTATTATTTAATATAATGTTATTAGATAAAATGATATTAAGTTGCTATTATTTAATATAATGTTATTAGATAAAATGATATTAAGTTGTTATTATTTAATATAAAGTTATTAGATAAAACAGTATTAAGTTGTTATTATTTAATATATTGTTATTAGATAAAATAGTATTAAGTTGTTATTTAATATAATGTTATTAGATGAAATATTATTAAGTTGTTATTATTTAATATAATGTTATTATTTAATAAAATATTATTATGTTATTATTATTTAATATAATATTATTATTATTATTATTAATTTTTAATTATTATTATTTATTGCAGAATGGTTGAGCAGAGATCAATAAATCTCAGACTGTTGGATCCGTCTTTGTTAAAATTCCAAGACAAACACGTATCAACACATGTATGGAATGAACGACCTGACCGTGTACTCAAGGTCAGGAAAGCAGTTCTCATGTCTTTAGAGTTGATATCTGCATTGGTTGAGAGATGGAGGCCGAAGACACAAACGTTTCATCTACTGGTTAGGGAGTGCACTATTACTCTCTAGGATATGGATATCTTGGTTAGGCTAAACATTGATAGACGTGTTGTTGTAACCTAAACTGGTTGCAATGATTGGTAGAGGTATGTTGAAGAACAACTTGAGAGACGACCACCTCGTAGCATGATGCACAGACAGTTTGAAGTTGTCTTGGCTTCAAGACAATTTTGGAAACATCGATGATCATTTGGGCGGTGATGAGGCAATTAAGAGATTTGCTCATGCTTACATTCTGAGTTTGATTGGTGGTTGTATATTTTCTGATCAATCATCGAGTAGAGTGTCACTCAGATACTTATATTGGCGTTAGGTTATCTATACAGGCAGCTGTGCAACGCCACTAACTATGCATAAAAAGATATTTATGGCCTGACTATGTTGGTGTAATTATGGGCTTGGGAGCGAATCTCACATATTGCCCCACCTTGCCCAAATGCCAGGGAAGCTAGCAGTCCTTATGCTGGTAGATAGATAAAGCCAGATGGTAACAAACACATTGCATATTAGCTGGACTACTACAAAGCTTAGTTTGACGGTCTGAAAAAAATAAATAAGGTAAGTATTTCTCCGTAGTGTTTAGTTTATTTTTATGCATATAATAATTATTGATGTGCTTATTTTTAATACTTGTAATTTTTGTTGTAGTTCACTTGGCAACCTTATGTTGTGCCAGAGTGGGATGATCTTCCAGATATTTGCAAGCGTGGGCAAGATGCATGGAAATCAGTGGTGCCTTTACTTTGTTTTCAAATTGCTAAGTGGCATCAACTTGATAGGGTTCTCGGACAATTTAGAATAGAGCAACATATTCCCTGAGAACCTTCTTAGCATGAAGACTTGCATGCAATTACACTAAAGGGGAAAGTTGAAGAAAATTGGCCAACCATCTTAGAAACTTTAGTGAAATTGTGGAATAACAGAGTGACACACATGTGGTCTGGTCAACTGTTGTTTAGGGAAATGTCTGTAAATTATCAGTATTTTAGATGGTACAAGACTCGCGCTAGAAGATGGGTCACTAGACAATGGGTTGCAAGGGGAGCTTCGGTAAGGATTTTAACAAATGCTTGTTACATTTTTTTGCATTTTTCTGTAATTAAATAAATGCGTTTTTGATTTTAGTATGACAGCCTGGAGGTTATACAATACCTTTCATCGCCGAAGGGGTACAACCCATCAGAGCCTCCTACTTTCAAATTAGATTCAATTCAGAGGGAAACGAAAAACATACTAATGTCAATGAATGAAGTGTATGGTTGATGCACACCCCCGACGATGTTAGTGTATGGTTGATGTTATGTACGATTATTAATGGACTTTGTGTTTATTTATTATGTTTATAATTATGCTCACCATCGTTATCTTATATTTCATGAATAAAACATAGATAATGGTCACAAGTTGGAGCTATCAGATGCACCTTCAATTGCTATTGGAGAGTAAGACCTGTTGTGGCCTGATTGTCGACACAATCCACATTTGGAACAAGTTTGAGAATCAACCCAATCCATCTCATTCTTAATTCTTGTCGACTTAGGTCGTCTCTTGCCACATAACATGTCTTCATCTAGAACAATAATATGGGCCTCAATAGTCTTGGGGAGTGAATGATCATCTCCAATCAAATAGCATTGGCTTGTATACACCTTTGCGATGTTCTGCAATGAGTACATGTTGTTTATGAACTGAAAATAATTCACATTCATTGCATTGTAGGAAGCAATAACGTGCATACATGAGTACTTGTATGCTTGGAATCGGCCACACTCACACCATCGTTCCTTTAGATTAAGAATCCATACAAAGCCATCTTTTTGGTTACTGGACTCATCCTATCCTCAACCTCGAACTTGGTGGACTCCGTATCATACCTTCGTACATCAATGGAACATGTTTGTGCTTGATGCACAGCTAGTTTGTTGAGAACTTTAGTTGAGTATAACTAATCTGTTGTCATTTCATCCATCACATGTCCAACACGATCAACGAAGTACTACACTAAACAAGCGTGTGTGCACTTCACTAACACTGTTATAGGAAAATTCCTTGCCCCCTTCAAAACCTTATTCACAGCTTCTGATAGGTTAGTGGTCATGTGCCCAAACCCATGACCATTTGGATTTTGGGATATTATCGATCCATGTTGCAATTTTAGGACTCAATAAACAGAATTTTTCCAAATTTCGGTCAAAGGAATATTTGTTCGGATTGCTCCCTACACAGATAACGACATTAACGTTAGCAAGCACCAGATGATATAATCTCGTCGTATAAATACATCATATTTTATAATATCATACTTAACTTCAGCAGAGTTTTCTTATTTATGCTCTTGGTTCTTGATGTCAAATTAAAGTTACTGGCAACATGCTCTTCAGCAGAGCTGTTGTCATCTTGGCCTGTGGCAATCAAAAGAATTCCTTTATATTTCCCATACAAATGGGTGCCATCAATTTAGATCACAGGTTTGCAAAAATTAAAACCATCACAACAAGCCTTGTATGTCTAAAACACGCGACGAAATTTATGAAACCTTTGATTAACCTCACCCTTTACAACGAATGGATGAGTTTGCAAAATATATGTCGACCCTACAACAACCTATTTCATACAGCTTAGCCAACGGGGTAACAAAGCATACGACTCTTCTTAATTGCCAAACACTTTAACAAGAGCTTTTTGTTTTGCCTTCCATGCCTTTTGGTAAAAAATAGTGAACCCAAATTCCGCTTTAACTCTTTCTTGAATTAAAGTAATCGACACCGATGTTTCCTTCTTCACCATTCCTATACATATATAAAGTATTGAATTAGCAAAATGAAAATAAAATAAAATAATAACAACATTTTTCACATTACCTATTATGACAGAGCAAATCAAATCAACATCTAGTTTTGCATGATCTTGTGAAAGGGTTACGTTAACGCAGATTTGTGGGCCACGATATTGACTAATAACCTACTTGAGTATTTTTGGACAGAATTACATGCATTCGCCAACCACATCTAGTAGCTTGATTGGGACACTTCACAACAAACTTATTTGGCTTTGACTCCACAACAATATATGTTTGATGCATTTTTATCGTATATTGTTTTAGTGCATTTTGTACTTCACTTTTGCTTTCAAATTCTAAACCCATAGACAACTCATCCCCAACATTCTAACTACTACAATCATCAAAATCCATTTCTTCATCAACATGCTCCGAATTAAGATTTTGATAATGCGGTGTGGTGTTCCAAAACGGCGTCTCAACAGTACCTATGTTAAGTAAAATAAACACGTGTAAACCAAATTTAATTTCATAACAAATATTTGAACTTTCAAAATAATTTACCGGATGGTTGAGTAGTCATTGTATTAGATGATCCACCAATTGTTAATAAAGCTCCCTAACCAGCATCATCATCATCATTATCTAAATCTGCCATTAATAACTCGTCATCATCGCATGAATCACTATTATCTACTTCAGAGGGTAAATTATAATCAAAATCGTCATTTGACATATAATTCATACTAAAAATTTTTAAAAGCCTATAAATAATTCTACAAGCTTTGCTAAACAATTGAAGTGGTACATATTTTGAAATGGGAGTAGCCTGTATTTATAGTAGGTGTAGTGCCTGTTGGAGATGGGTGGTGCTTATGCAACGTGCACCTCAGGAATAGGTGGTGCTTGTGCAACGTGCACTATAGGCTTAGTGTTTTATCTAGCAAGTGCACCACACCATAGTCTTCTTTCCATTATGCACCATAGCAACGTTGCTGATTGTGAGGGTATCGTATACACTATGGACGACACCTAGTAGAATGTGTGACACATAAATCTACACTAGACACAAAAATTCCTCCAAAACAGCCCCATTTGTGTAATTTTTTTCCTACAAGCACTATTAATAAAAAAAACCCATATTGTTTTGAAAGATTCATCTGATTGTTGACACGTGGTTCTTGATAATTTAATATGTTTTATTTTGAGAAATGTCAAAAAAATAAAATTGTTGATGATTTCTTTGAAACTATATTTTAATTGTTAATAACACATGTTAGGAGCTAATTAAACTTATCATAAACCATGTAAACAAATTAATATGATTCAATTGCACATGTTAGATAAACCTTATAGATTTGAGGTTAAGAATAGGCCACATAGATTCAGGAATGGAGGCAAGAATCATAATCCTTTTGAGATGAGTAAGAAGTTGGAATAATTCAACTTAACCTAGTACTTAATTATGAAATCTGATCTTAGCCTACCCCAAGGTTGTCAAAATCAAAAATCTACCTAGAATCGCGGAAGCTCCAGCGACTTGTAGAATCAAGATTCTAGGTATTCTACCTCCTATTAAAAAAATAAAAAATAAAACTAATACTAATATTTAGTCTGAAACTAAAACTAAAACTGAATAATCTAACAAGTACAAACTAATGCTCAACAGCAACAACAAGATAACTAAATCTAACAAGTAACAACTAAACCACCTAAATTAATCTAATAAGCAAGGAAAGCTCAGCAACAGAATAAGACAACAACAACAAGCAAAGCAACTATTAATATATGTTGAAACTAAAACGGTGAATGAACTTGACTTCACAGTACTATGGTAGGGATAAGGAGGACACAGGAGGAGGAGACTTCACACAGTGGCACAGTGGTAGGAGGACGACGACACGGTCAGACAGGTACATACCATGGAGGGTGGAGGTAGATGCGACCAGCAGCGGCGACCACCATGGGCTATGGAGGAGGATGTGACGGAGGCACAAATGGAAGAACACAGTGAGGTGGAGGAAAATGCGAGAGAGAGAGAGAGGCACGTTTTTTTAAACTAAGTTAACATTTTTTTAAACTTATTACTTTTAAATTTGTAAACCTTTTGCTTTCACATGTTTTATTTTATCATTCACCTATGTTAAACTAACACTTGTTTTTCATGCTACATTCTTTATTTTTAAGACACGCCATGTATACAAATGACAATTTGTTATTAGTTATTAAAAGAAAAAATGAAAGCAAACAGATTAATTATTGGTTATGATTATAAGGTTGTTTGAGAACCTAGTTATCGAAAGAGAGTTTTGTCAACAACGAATGGTTGGTATTAATTTTACATGTTATTTACAGTATCATTTAACTCTATTTGATTAAGGAATCAAAAACTTGTTGCCTATATTGCAATGATTCACATTAGTAAGTAAGATGTAGACTTCTAGATTTATATAAGCACAAAAGGCGATGACATCAGTAGTGATCATATATAAAATCTTAGTCCATATACTAACAAACAAAACTAAATATAATCACTTCTTTTAAAATGTTACCAATATAAAAACAAAAAGAAAAAAAATTGTCTTTCACTTTCCATAATAGAAGACACATATTGATGAATAATGCCAAAGGTAAGTTATAAGAAACAAGCCAATAAGCCTCTTGCTTTTACTAAAATCCATCAAACAGTTATTGTGTATTAGTGTTGGTATGATCACACATGTAATAATGTGCACTATCACTTTTTTTATAATACATCCTTGACGGCGTCGCCCGCTTCAAACGACCATAACTTTTGAACTGAGAGGCGTTTTGCAGCCCGTAAGATATCAACGAAATCCCTCTATGTGGCATCCTGACTCAATATACCATTTTATTTACACCCGGTTAATCATTTACATAATAATTTTTCACGTTTAGTATAAATTCACTCGGTCTTAATATAAAAATAATATAAAATAATATTTACCTTTCTGAAATACATTGAAAATAAATAAAGCATACTCAAAATAACCATAACCGATCTGAAAATAAATATATTAATAAAATAGAGTTGATTAGAAACAGTGGAAGAGAAATGAAGGCGAGAGGGTCATTCGCCTGAGCGAGACCCTGGTTGGCTGGACGAAATCCGAGAGGGTCGCTTAAGCGAGTGTCGACTCGCTTGAGCGAAGGCCATACATTAAACCTGAGCGGCCAGACATACAAGGAAAGCCAACGAGTCGAATTTCACTCGGAATTAGGACCACTCGGTTATCCCTCACTCGGTAACGGCTTAACCTCGCATCACTCAGAAGAGGTTCACTCGAAAAACTCTTAACTCCCATTCACTCGGGTATAATCTAACTTCCTTCACTCGGTAAGGGTTCCCTCGGGCCACCTTACTCGGAAAATACTCTAATCTTCACTCAAAAATGTTCCACTTTTCTTCACTCAGAACCTTCTACTCTTTCTTCACTCGGAAGTAATTCTCTCAGCCCTCGCTCGGACAAGGATAAATCCGCTCAGTACTAGACTTTGCTACAACGACTCAAATTTGCTCAAAATAAACACCGACCACAGCATCAAGAATTGATATTTATGTCAATCAGTATACTTATTCAAAATTTAGTTCAATGCACAGGCAACATGTAGCACCATACACTCGGAAAATTCATTATACATATATATTACACAATTTATTCAAAATCACTCGGGCCTTGACATCGGTCCTCCACTTGGCGCGCCTCTAGGGCTCCGACTTCCTCCCTGTCACTGGTTACTAAATAGAAAACAACAGCAAGGGTGAGTGTTTGGCATCATAATTAATCTAGAATGGAATTTAAATAACAAAAGGAGTATAAACTCCGTCTGATTGCTTTATCTTTAGAATACAAGTCACACACACGGCATTTAACTCACACTCGTCAATTATAACAATTTACACTCGGTAAATTTAACAACTTGCACTCAGCAGTATAACCAATCACGCTCAGTATATATAACAATTCTTATTCGGCAATTTTAGCAAATCATTCATCGAATGTATCAATTGCATTATGCAAAGGTATCAGTTCATACTCAGTGAATATATCAAATTTTGCTTGGCAATATATCAAATCATACTCGGAAAATGTAGCAAATAGCACTCGGTAAATATAATTAATCACGCACAGACATCACAATCAATAATTTAATTGTCACCACTGACTCTCATACAAACTGACGCCTAGTATCCGGATACTAAAAGATCGGCCTTCAGCTGGGGGTCCTACTTGACACCCCGTGAACCCTGCTTGGTTCACCGAGTCCTGCTTGACTCTCCACCTCGACCATTGGGTCCTACTTGACCACTAGGTAGCTCAACTGGGCACAAAAACCACGAGAGCCGGAAATGAGGGGCTAAACATACCGTCGGCCATCCCACACCACAAAATCATACATATAATTCACATTTCTCATGTTATAAGTGGACATCAACACAAACACTCATCACTCGGGTGACCTGCTTGTCAAGCCCGGCTTCACATTGCCACTACACCGATTGTCACAGCATCAACCATTCCAAAATCATTTTCATAAGCCACACACACACCCAATCCTCAACCGATCGGTATCCTTACTCACACATGCATAAACGTACACACAACTTTCATTCAATAACATTTTCTTACCATGTTCACAAAGTTCAACAACTCGGACACAAAGCATGTCCTATTCTAATTAATCATAACCCGAACACCCCCTTACCTTGGTTCCAAGCTTCAATAATCTGCTCCTGGTGCCGATTACGTCCCCTGAGCACTGGGTTCACTGTCTCACTTCCGAATGTAGCACCAGCACCGTCACTCAGCCTTTCGGTGTTCGCTCTGCTACCTACGGGTCGGAATGCAAAACTTGTTAGCTTTACACCATCCTCAACTCTTCGGACCACCTTCGGGCTCACACTCACCGGAGGAGTGGAGAACAGACCCACACACAGCCATGCATGGCCACTCGGTTAACAGAGAAACAAAAGGGGCAGGGAAACACAAATGCAAACGGATCAGTGGACTCACCTTGAGACCACGGTCACAGAAATGGGCTTATTACTCGGTTCTGATATGAACAGAGTCTTTCTTTGGAGCATGCAACTCACAACAATGGAGGAAAGAGAAGATGAAGGAGAAAGAAGAGAGAAGCAGATGAAGAAGAAGAAGAAGAAAGCAGTGGTTCGCGTGAAGAGTGAGGAAAGAGAAAAAGGGGATCGCTTTTATTTAAGACCCAGGGGCAACCGGTAACCTTCTCAGCTGGTTACCCCCCATTTCCAATTACTGTTTCCTTTAAACGTTTTTAATCAAACTCCTCCCTCCTTCTAATCGCTCCATATTTAATATTAGCCAATCAAATAATTTTGTTTATATTCACTATATTTAACTATTTATAATTTCCCAAAATATCAAATAAGTTCCTAAAACAATTTTTAATATTTTCGCTACACATAATCTCTTTAAAAAAAATATCCGGGATGTTACACTCTATGATCCTGTCGACGTCGCCACCAGGGTGACCCCCGATCAGGGATGGATCGATGCAAAAAAGTAGATAAATCTGACTATTCACGGCTGCGACCTCACAAACCCATGAGCCTCAACCGCTGTCGAGGGTTGACCTCTGCCCGAAAGGAAAAGTCAACCGCATATAAGACCATAAAGTTGGGTAAGGGACCAAGAAAATAGAAAAAAAAAACAAAGGTGGTTCGGACCGAGGAAACTAGCAAAAAAGTGGTGCAACATGAGGACTTCCCCGGAGGTCACCAATCCTAGTACTACTCTCGCCCAAGCACACTTTGCCATGGAGTTTTAATGGGATCCGGTGCATTAGTGCTGGTAAGATCACACATACCACAATGTGCATGATCATTTATTTTATGATACCTCCCCAACAGCATCGCCCGCTTCAAACGACCATAACTTTAGAACCGAGAGGCGTTACGCGGCCCATAAGATATCAACGGAAGCCCTCTGTGAGCCCGTCAACATATACTTGAGGGCAAGCCCTGATCGGGGATGAATCAATGTAAAAAAGCAGAGAAATCTGGCCATTGGTGGGCACGACCCCGTAAGCCCATGAGCCTCAGCCCTGCCAAGGGTCGACCTCAACCCGAAAGGAAAAGTCAACCGTGTGCGAGGCCATAGAGTTGGGTAAGGGACCAAGAAAATAGAAGAACAAAAACAGAGGTGGTACGGACTGGGGAAACTAGAAAAAAAGAGGTGCAACATGAGGACTTCCCATGAGGGCACCCATCCCAGTACTATTCTCACCCAAGCACGCTTAACTACGGAGTTCTGATGGGATCCGATGCATTAGTGCTGGTATGATCAAAACTAATCAAAACTAACTAAACTTAACCTAAAAAAATTAAAGAAAAGAAAAGATTGATAGAGAGGAGGGGCAAGGTAAAAAGGGAAAGAAAGAAAGAAAACTGAGAGGGAGAGACTGATAGGGGTGGAACTCACAGCGATCTCAGTCAGCTTATAAATAATGTGACCCTTACTAGGCTATCTTTGAAGCAGTGAATGAGTAGTTTATCATCGAAGGCATGAGAAGCCATCTTTCGACAGTAGATAGTCAAGTGATTCCTAGGGCAAGATGTTCCCCGGTACTTGTCAAAATCCGACATCTTGAACTTCGACGTGATTACAAGGTCTGGGACCAAACACAGTTTGGAGACACCTATTAGGCTGAGACCACCCACACCTTCAATGACTCACAATTGCTCCTCAAGAATCTTTATCCTTCCCTTAGGTTGGGGAGTTATGACTATGTTAGGGTTTGTGATAGGATTTGTAGTTTGACCAAAACCTTGAAGGTTGATAGCATAAGGCATCATGTAACTATAAGGGTAACTATACTATGGATAGAAGGGAGTGGTTGGTGATAACTGCTATGCTAGGTTGGTGTGTTTGCGTGGGATTTTATGGTTGGGCTAAAGTTTATAGGTTAGAGATTGGCTGGGCCATCTGGGCAGTTTGTGTTTGAGTGGGTTGGGGTTCAAAAGGTTGTGGACTTAATGCTTGATTAATTGGTGGAATGCCTGTTTGGATAGGGTTTTTTGAAGATAAAACTTCAAAAACTCTTATAGTAAATCATCTAATCTTATTATCAAAAAAGTATAACTTTATTTTGAAACACATGGAATTTAAAATAAAATCCTTGCTTATTATGTCATATAATTAGTTTTCTTTAACTTTATCAATATCATTCATTATTTTTTAAAAAAACAAAATAACATAAAAAACAACTTAAAAATTAAGTATATAGCTATGATATTGAAAATATATTAAACTAATAATTATATCAAATATATTTAAAATTTTCTAATAATCAATGTTTTAAAAAATAATCACTGATATAATTCCCTATAAAATGATAAATAAATCTAATAAGTTGTAAACTAAAATTATATTGGTATAGTTTATTACATTAACTAATTAATTACTCAATTAAATTAATTTCACCAATAATTATTTGAGTTACCTTTTTATAAATAAATAGACACGAGATTAATAATTATTTTTTTGATTAATTCACATATTATATTTATAGTATTTCATTTTAAGAATGTTATTCTTTAATAACATAATTCAAGAAAACATATATTTGTATAATTTTAAGTTAAACATAGTATGAAATACTTCAATTCTATATGAAAGTTATTTGAGAAATAGTTATCAATGAATAAATTAAAATTATTAAAAGGAAATAGAAAAAATTATCTTTAAACCTCATATTGAAATTGAAATATAAAGAAATTTATATAATTCTGAATTTGCATGATAAACTTATTATATATAATAAATCTTCAAATAATTAATTTGTTGTCATGTTATTTTTAAATATAAATATTTTGATGTTACGTATTATATCTTCTTTAAAATGAGTTATAATAATTTATTTATTAATTAAAATATAAATTGAAGATATAATAGATAATATTATTATAAATGTATCATAAAAATTAATATAAAAAATAACAATACGGTCACGAAATTTAGTTTATTTAATAACAAATCTGTAACATTTTAAGGAAATCGAACTCACTAGATAATCTCAAAAGCAAAGACTTTTAAAGCACATCTAAATAATGCTATGGCATTTCCTTATATATGGGTAAAGGCTGTAGTACATCTTAGATTGTTGGGTGTATGGTAGACTAAAAAATATTAACTGTTGGATATTAATTAACGACTCATATTAATTAATGACAACCTGTGTAATAGGTTACTATTTAAAGTTTATGACAATTCTATTTTCTACCCTTAAATTAACTAAAATTCTAATACATAAAATTAAAATATTAAAGCATTTTAATCATGTTAACACACTGGACAAATCCTCCCCCTTCATCTCCTCTATCTTCTTCCCTCCCCGATGGCGGCGGTTCGCGAAAGTGGAAATGCACTCTGCCACATCGCTCCCACCGCCGATCTTCAAGATGTGGCTCTGAAGCACGTTCAGACTCTCATTCATTATCACCAAGGGTGGTTTCAGCCTGTTCTTCGACCCCAGCGGCCTACCACGTTGCCACCGCCGCTTCCTGGGTTAGATTCCTCACCGTCACCACCACCAGAGTGCATTTCCACACCCAAAATCATTCACCACACCCAAATCTCATTGCTTTTCTTCTTATTCCTCTTCCCCGGAGAGCACCATAAACAACCCGATTTTCGAGGTGGCGAAGGTGAACTCGTCAATGACTTCACAGACGAACATTTTTGCTTTTGTTCTTTGTCCTTTTGGGTTGGTCTGAACTTGGAAGACATGGAGCTTTCCTCAGAGGAATGGGAAGAAGCAAAAACAAAACCAAAAGGGGATGAAGAAAAAGACCCATGTTTTGGTTTTCTTTCTCTCTGTTCCTTATTTTTGACAGAGTCTGGAGGGGGAGAGGAAGAGGAAGAGCTAGAATGTGGGTTGTCTTTGGATGGAGAAGGATTATTATGTATTTAGGATTAATTTTAGTTTTAGATTCAGTTGTTAGTTAAGGTTTATCTATTTTTTAATATTTTAAAACTTGTTTAAGAGTAATATATAAAAATTGTGTCAGTATATAACCTATTATAACAAGTCATCTTAAATGAGTTTACTGTACACAAAAAATTTAAGATATACCACAGCCTTCACCCTATATTTGATGATGAATTGAACATTCATTCATACAACAATGAAAGAGATCATAAATTCATTCATTATTTGTAAATTCACTGTTTTCTTCCTCCCTACTGACATTTAAATTGACATGTGGGATTTTGTCTATGTTGTGTTCCAAATCATCTTGCTTGTTTATTTCACCCATTTCCTCCAAGGGCTTGTAAGTGTAAAACCAAGCACATATTACATAATAAAGGAAATTCAAAACTTGTATCCCAGTAACAAGAAAATAAAAGCACTCAAGCCTACCCCTATTGAGGTTC
The DNA here is from genome assembly GCA_037962975.1 of Clitoria ternatea. Lineage (NCBI taxonomy): Eukaryota > Viridiplantae > Streptophyta > Magnoliopsida > Fabales > Fabaceae > Clitoria > Clitoria ternatea. The sequence goes on from CM075673.1 coordinate 153,147,145, forward strand.
CTATCTGGCAACCAATTCCTTTCCTTGCCAGAATACTTATGAACTAGTGAGACCAATAGTGTACCAACATAGTTCCCAATTGCTGTAGTTATGCAGTATAGAGCAGTAGCACTGCTTCTCATACTCTCAGGTGATTGATCATAGAGAAATTCCAAGTGTCCAACAATCATGAAAACTTCAGCCACCCCATGAAGACAATATTGTGGCACCAACCAAGACACACTAATAGGAATAGTGGCATTTGGGTCATCCAACAGGTGGTACTTGGCAGCAACAGTTTTCCTTTTGATTTCCACCAGTGCTGAAACTAGTGTGGCAACAATGTTAACCACAAAGCCTACTCCCATTCTCTGTAGGCATGTGATTCCAGAAGGGTTCCTTGTGAATCTACGAACAAATGGAACAAAGAGGCGTTCATAGAGAACCACACCTACCATCATTGTTACAACATTGAAAATGGACATGCTTGCTGGAGGGATTTGGAATGAGTGAGAGAGGTGTCTATCCATTGTGCGAGCTTGTTGAATCACAAAGCTATGCTGATTTGATGACGCGGTTACGAGCAAAATTCCTGATGCCCAAATTGGAAGCATTCTAATGATGCATTTTAGCTCTTCCACTCTGTGGACTGTGGTCAATCTCCACAAGTTTGGTGGTTCATTTGCATCTCTTGCCTCTTCTTCTGTCACAATTGCACCCTTATCCAACCATCTGAAGAGTGGACGAATCATTCAATTTAATCGATTGAGCTCTAAATCAGTTATGTAATTAACTCATGTTAATTATTTATTGTTATCTGTTTAATCATAATTTAATTCTTGATACGATTAATATTTACATAAAATAATACCTTTTTTATTTTTATTACTGACCTGATTTTAAAAACATTAATAAATCTAGTATAGAAATTTCAATTCAACCCCATCAACTAATGTTGAGTATGAAAGTGTAAATTCAAACACTAATTTATCAAGCTACTACTTGTTACAAATATACCATCAGTATTGCCTACTTAAGCTGCAATCCATAATGTAATCGACTTTCTTAAGGATACTCATATATATCAAACAAAATTGCAGAAAATGGACAATTATTGTTGGAGGTAACTGCAAGTGAAGTTAATTTATCTCTATTCCAAATTTGAAGGCTGAAACCAAGAAAAATCAATTTGTACCACACCTGCACCTTATTATTCAGAAGTGCAAATTTGTTGTTAGGACTTCGGAGAGGTTTAGCACACTTTCACAAGCTTCTAATTGTCAGCAATTAATTACCGAACAAAAATTTGAATATTGAGAACCAAATATTTTATGGACTTCATAATCTCCTAATCTCAAATTTTATTTTATTTTAGCAACTAAAAGAATTGTATGTCCTTTTTTATTAACCACATGTTAAAAGTAAAGATAGTTATGTTCGGACTAGATTACAAATAAAGTTTTTTACTCTTTCCAAAAAATGAGTTTAATAAAAATCAAATCCAGAAATCTTCAAATGTCTAACGTATGTTGTCAATTATTTGTGCAACAATCTTGAAACCCCTTAAATAAGAAAGGATTTGACTTTTAATATAATTTGTGAATTATGATCGTGATCATTATATAAGAAAAAGTATTTTTTTATTATCAAAATTTAATATTTATTTATACTCTTTATTCGACATAATAATATACGAAAGAAAAGTAAAGAGTTTTGTTTATCGTACAGGAATTAATAATCAGAATTCTTTATTATGTTAAGATAATATTTGACCAGATTTTTTAATCATTTGTAATTGCAGTAAAAGAAAGGAAGGTAAGTATCATGAATTGAGAGACCTGAGATTTGAATCCAAATCTTAATACTCTATGCTCATATCACAGTGTATTGATAAATTAAATTAGAAACTATTATAGGTAAAGTAAAAAATGAAAAGGATAAGATAACATGTTTTTTAATCAAGCACAATTATCCTTATTCAAAGATAATTCTCCTGAGAGTCTAATTACAAGTAAAGTTTTTCATCCTTTCCTTTTAAAGAAAATTGTTTAGTAACTAGCGAACCCTGACCTCCTTGTCTTTGATAATTTTATTGTATTTTTTAACTTTGATTTATAAAATGAACAAAAAACAGAGAAGAAAGTTAAAAATCCTTACACTAACTTTTTTTTTTTTAGTTTTCTTCAATAAAAAAACTATTTATTTTAAATTTTTTTTACCCAATTTTTTCAATTTTTTAAAAAGTAAATTACACTCACACCCTCCTAAAATTTAATGAAAATATCCTTGATATCCCCACTTTTCTTTTTTACTTTATTTTTACCTAAAAAATTGTCAACCTAAATGAGAAGGGTACTTATTATTAAGTTTCATATAAATTAGGGTAAAATCATGTAGAGTCGAAAAAAAGATATATAAGATATTCGAGTGTTTATGGTTTAGATTGATTTGATTTTTATATAAAATATTATCTGATTCAATTACATTGTTAAGTCGTGGTTCAGTTTAAAGTGTATGACAATTCAATCCGATTAAATGCGGTTCAAATTAGATTAATTTATTTAATTTTATACTGATTATATTTTTGACAAAATCAATAAGACATAATTTCAATCAAATAAAATAAAAAATAATAAAAACAAAATTTCTACTCTAAATTTTTTTAGCATTAACACAAAATCACAAATTATTACTTAGAGCCTTTTTAGTCTCATTTAAAGTTTAAATTGTGTATGTAATTTAGTAAAGTAATATAAAAAATAAGAGTAATATGTTAAGGATTGTGATTTGGTTGAGCTCGGTTTAATTTTTATAGATAGATCCGAAAATTGATTTGAACTGTGCACATAATGTGTTTTTCTTTTTGTAGTGTCTGTTTGATCATTTTCAGTTATTTTAGATCAATTAAACAGTTTTTTTCTATTCGTATTAGATGATGAATTACTTTAAGGATAACCTTAAATGTTAGTATGATTTACCCATTTTTTAAAAATTCTAAAATAAGTTAGGATAAAAAACCTTGTTACCATTGAAGATATCATATATGTTATCAAAGGAGTGAAAAGGATCCAAATCCAAAATTTTCACTTACTTGAATTGATCCGAGTGTAAAAGCCTTCCTTCCAAAGAGATAGCAGTATCAAGCTCCATGTTTTGGTACAAAAGCTTGGGATCTTCTGGCAAAACCTCTTTCCTCTTCTTTATAGCTGCCACAATTACTTGGGCCAAGCGAACCAATGGGCTCCCTTTTGGTTTCACAGTGTTGTAGAGTGGTGAACCCAACACAAAGGCAATGATGGATATAAACATGGCAATGGTTGGAATTCCAAGGCCCCAACCCCAACTCATATGGTCTTGAATGTATACCACAATGGTCAAAGCACTTAGAGAAGCCAATCCCATGCAGAAAAAGTACCAATTGAAGAGGTTCCACTTCCTTGATTCTACCCCACTCTTTGTCATATCAAATTGGTCTGCTGAAAATGGCACAACACAAGGTCTAATGCCACCCGTGCCAAGTGATATGAGGAGGAGAGAGATGTAGAGTATCCTTAGCTGTGAGGATGTGGCTTCTTGGCAGTTCACTTGAGTTGGGCATGGTGCTGGGTGCATTTGGGGCAATATAGCTGATATAGTTATAACAACCAATCCCTATATCAAGTGTAGCAAAGTTATTGGCAACTTATAGTGTAGTACTAAAATGAAAAAAAAGAAAAAACCTCACACTTAAATCATCTCATTTATATTGAAGTTGTTTCAAATTGATATGAAAGAGAATATAGAGTTTGAAATTTGATATTGTTGAAATTAGAAACAAACTGAAGAGCTTATTCTAAATGAGTTTTGAACTCAAAAAAATATTTGAGATAATGAAACTAGTGTTATAAATTACAAAGAAACTTTAATATTGTTGTCAAACATGACATGAATACTATTTAGGGATAGAAATTGGTCGGATCGGGCTTTGAAAGGTCTAAGTCTGACCTACATCAAATTTTCAACACCCAAGCCTAACCTATTAGTCCGTCATATCTCGTCTGGTCTATTTGAATGTCTGCCCCGTTTAAAAGGTCAAAACCAACCTAAAAAAAATTTGTGTTTCATTTCCTCTTAATTTTTTTAATTGTAAACTTGTAATATTAGTTTATTTATATAAATGTAAATATGTAATATATATATATATGTATATATATATATATATTATTTTATGTTATAAATATATTATATATGTAACTAATTAACAATTAATCTAATTAAATAGGCTGATATATTGAGCTTTAAAGACTTTTTAAAAACCCTATGACCTAGCCTGGTTAGTTAAAAAGGCCTTTTTAAAAGCCTAAACTTGCCTTTGTAGCCCAACAAGACTTTAAACAAACCGAGTCATAGGTCTCCGACGGACGGCCTGATCCATTTCCATACTGATACGACCACAATAACAATCACAATGCAACTCCTTATATTTTGATCATAATTATAATTACGAACCACAATTTAAAACACTAAGTGAAGTTTAAACACATCTTGCTATTTAGTTGCATTTGTAAAGTCAGTCCATTTTATTAATTCTTGCTGCGAGCACAAAACATATATTGTATCTGTAAAAGGGGTTTAAGGCAAAAAAAAATTAAAAATATGGATTTATTATACCCTCTAGATTCTTATTCTTACATATTAATTTTAATTAAAGGAAATTTAAAATAGTTTTTAGTTATATTCAATGTTTTTAGAACCGGATCGGTCATTGAATCAGTAAAAACACTAGTGCATGATTAAATCGGAGTTCAACTGTAATTAAACTAATAGTATTAAATGACTCGGACTGGTCACATAACTTGTTCATAGTTCAATCGGTCGGATCGGTTGACCGATTCGATTTTGATAACAATGGTTATATACAAATTAAATTTTCAAGGGGTTAAACAGTAGGTAACTATATTTTTGAGTGAGTTAATGTAGAGAGGAGAGGAACCAGTTCATAGATGAAAGAAGCCACAATAATGGTCCAAAATCTGCCAGCAAAGGAGTCAGCAATGAAACCACCAAGCAGAGGAGTGAAGTTAGATGTTCCATTAAAGTTTGTGAGAGTGATGGAGGCAGAAACCAAAGGCATGTTCAGCTGTTGATTAAGGTATGTCATCATGTTCGCATGAAAACCAGAGCTTGCAAATCTATCACACAATTCATTTGCTGCATATACATCCACAACACCCAACAACAACTCCAAATTAATCTTGTTCTGTTCATACACAATTTGCAACTGGACAGTACTAGACATTGCTAGCTATGACCAGTACTTCTTTCGTTTTAATTCTTTCAATTCAGAAGGTGACTGCTATGCATCTACCATGAACATTGTTGATCTTTATTTTGCAAGTTACTTGGATTAAAATTCAATTCTTATAAAAACACAAGAATGGTATCTAAGTTTTGACTATGAAAGTGATCAAATGTGAAAATAAATAGAATTGTGATGAGTGGTTAATTACCAAGGATGAAAGGTAATGTTCTTATGCCTCCTCGTCGATGCCGTTTCCTAGTTTTGTTGTTGTCTTCTTTCTCGACCACTCCGCCATTGCCACTAATAATGATACTCTCTGCCTCCATATAAATGATAGAGACCGATGTTGTCTATGCATATACACCTTCCACTCCTTGCTGTATATATAGAGGCCTTGCAATGTGACTTTATGTAACATAATTATTTATAGAGTATTATTATGAATAATTATGGATGTCCCCCCTAAAGTTTTGATATTTATAAATGTCCCCCTCTCACCTCCTATAAATACCCCCTTCACTCATTAACACAATACTACTTCATTTCTATTCTCTCATTTCTCTCTTCAAATTTCTCTTCCTCCATAATTCTTCTTCCTTCATAATTTCTAGTTTATTTCATAACACGTTATCAGCACGAGGTTCTGACCAACTGAGATCTAAGGTAACAGAATTTTAATTTCTTTTCATAATTTTATTTCAATTTATATTATATGTATATATATATATTATAATAAGTTCCTGAAGAACTTATATTCCACACATCCCAGCAGGATGTATAAAATATTAATAAGTTCCTGAAGAACTTATATTTTGAACATCCCTATGGGATTTAAAAGAATTCCTGAAGAATTCTTGAAAATATTTACTGATAGTTCCTGAAGAACTAGAAATTAAATACTTTGTTATTTTATCACATTTTAATATGTTAATTAATTATATTTATATTATGATTTATTTATAAATTATATTTACATTATTTTGCCAATTGCCAATTAATTTGCTTTCACTTTATTGATGGCTAGCTAACAATGCTTCACATTATTACCACTTTTAATAATGCTTCACATAATGCTTTCAATTATTACCACTTTTAATAATGCTTCACATAATGCTTCCAATTATTACCACTTTTAATAATGCTTCACATATAATATTGTTTTGCTTCCAATTGCTCTTATTGATTCCACCTACATAAATGATTATACATTTACATTATTGAGTTACTATATTAATATATGTGTATCAAAATATTACATGCATAAATGATTTAAAAAAAAAAAAGAGGACCTTAACAAAGGGTAGCCAAGATTTGAACCATGAACCTTGACCTTGAAAGAAAGGTAGCTTACCACTAGAACACTTGATACAATTCATGTATTTATGCAAACTAAATTGTTATATCACTAAGTTACCTAGCAACATTTTTTTAATAACCATAATAATAATTTTTTTTTTTTTTAACCTGTTTAATTAATTTACATTTTTTTTTACTCTTATAATAAAATAAAATTAATAATTCATCATTGACTTGTTACCATCATTAGATATTTATAATTAATAAATTTATTCATTCAAAATATATCTAATATATTGTTTCAACTTCTTATATAGAAATAACTATGTCAAATATTACCAACCTTGAGTTCGTGGCTCTTGACATATCTGGAAAAAACTATCTATCATGGACATTGGATGCTGAAATCCATTTAGATGCAAAAGGTCTTGGAGACACCATTAAAAATGGAAATCAGGCATCTAATCAAGATAAAGCTAAAGCCATGATATTTTTACGCCACCATATCCATGAAGGGTTAAAAAATGAATACTTAACAGTTAAAGACCCTCTTGTTCTGTGGAATAATCTAAAAGAAAGTTACGACCATCAAAAGGATATAATTCTTCCAAAAGCCCGTTATGAATGGATGCATTTACGATTTCAAGATTTTAAATCCGTAAATGAGTATAATTCTGCAATGTTTAGAATTACTTCGAGATTGAAATTATGTGGAGAACAAGTCACTGAAAGTGACATGTTAGAAAAGACATTCTCTACTTTTCATGCATCCAATTTGCTCCTGCAGCAGCAATATCGCCAAAAGGGCTTTACAAAATATTCTGAATTAATTACTTGTCTCCTTGTGGCTGAGCAAAATAATGAATTGCTTATGCAAAATCATGAATCCCGTCCAACTGGAACTGCTCCATTCCCAGAAGTGAATGTAGCAACGCACGATCATAATACTCATGGTCGTGGTCGTGGCCGTAGCCGCGGTCGTGGACGAGGTAATGCTCGGGGACATGGTATTGGTCGTGGATATGGTTTTGGCCGTGGTCATGGTCGAAATGATAAGAGATCATCATTCACATGGAAAAATAAAGAACTTATGAAAAAAGGGACAGATGCTCAAAATAGCGAACAAACTAAAAACATCTGCTATCGTTGTGGTAGCAAAGGACATTGGTCTCGAGTTTGTCGCACACCAAAGCATCTCGTAGATCTATACCAAAAATCCCTTAAAAATAAAGGGAAAATAATAGAGACAAATTTTACTGGTATAGATGATGATTTCTCTGACTTTAGTGTTGATGATTTTCTTGCTCTTCCTGAAGAAGAAATTGACCACTCGATTGGAGAAGGGAGTGCCCCCAAATAAATTATTTTAATGTTTCATGTAATTTGTTTTGTTGTAAATTTTGTCTTTATCAATAAAATTTTGTTAAATATTATTGTTAATTATATTTTACTCATGATTTATTTTTATTTATTTAATGAAGAATGAATGCTCATGTGAATGATGAAGATATATGTCTCGCAGACAGTGCAACAACTCATACCATTCTCAAGAATGAGAAATATTTTTACCAAATAGTAAAACAAGAAGCAAATGTTAATACAATATCTGGTAGTATAAATATAATTGAAGGCTCCGGTAGAGCCAGTATTTTGTTGCCTGGAGGAACAAAATTGCACATTAAAAGTGCATTATATTCTAAGAAGTCTCAAAGAAATTTATTGAGTTTTAAGGATATCCGCAGAAATGGATATCATATTGAGACCACAAATGAAGGAAATGATGAATATCTATACATTACAAAATTAATTTCTGGTAAGAAATGTATATTGGAAAAATTGCCTTCATTTTCCTCCGGTTTGTACTACACATATATTAGTACAATTGAAACAAATGCCATAGTAAACCAGAAGTTTACAAATAAGAATGACTTTGTTATCTGGCATGAACGATTAGGCCATCCTGGATCAATTATGATGCGAAAAATAGTTGAGAATTCAAATGGTCATTATTTGTCCAGCAGACAAATTATGCAAACTAAGAATTTCTCATGTGCTGCTTGTTCTCAAGGAAAATTAATCATTCGGCCATCACCAATGAAAATTGGGAATGAACCACTTATATTTTTAGAGCGTATACAAGGTGATATTTGTGGACCAATACACCCTTCATGTGGACCATTTAGATATTTTATGGTTTTAATTGATGCATCAACAAGATGGTCACATGTTTGCTTATTATCAACTCGCAACCAGGCGTTTGCGAGATTACTAGCTCAATTAATTCGTTTAAGAGCTCATTTTCCTGATTATCCAATTAAGAAAATACGCCTTGATAACGCTGGTGAATTTACATCTCAATCATTTAATGATTATTGTATGTCCATTGGAATTGATGTTGAACATCCTGTAGCACATGTTCATACACAAAATGGACTTGCTGAATCATTGATTAAACGTTTGAAATTGATAGCAAGACCATTGTTAATGAGATCAAAACTCCCAATTTCAACTTGGGGACATGCAATCTTGCATGCGGCAGCACTTATTCGTATCAGGCCTACAAGTAATCATGAATATTCCCCTTTACAATTGGTTCATGGTAAAGAACCAAATATTTCTCATCTAAGAATCTTTGGAAGTGCGGTATATGTTCCTATCTCTCCTCCGCAACGCACTAAGATGGGACCTCAAAGAAGGTTGGGAATATATGTTGGATATGAAAGTCCATCCATAATAAAATATCTTGAACCTTTAACAGGTGATTTATTTACAGCTCGTTTTGCTGATTGTCATTTTGATGAATCTATTTTCCCATCATTAGGGGGAGAACATAAACAGTTGGATAAAAGGATTAGCTGGAATGAGAGGTCTTTATCACATCTTGATCCTCGAACAAAACAATCTGAACTAGAAGTTCAGAAAATAATTAGTTTGCAAAATTTAGCAAACCAATTGCCTAATGCATTTGCTGATCCAAAAAGAGTAACTAAGTCACATATACCAGCTGTTAATACTCCAATAAAGATTGATATCCCTGAAGGACAATATAAATTTGCAAATGAGTCTGAAGCCAAAATAAAACGTGGCAGACCTGTTGGTTCTAAAGATAAAAATCCTCGGAAAAGAAAAGTAAATAAAGATGATGGTCGAATCGAGGATATAAAGACTCCAGTAGAGTCTCCTGACATAATCAAAGTTTCAAATCCAGAAGAAACTAAGGTACCTGAAATTGATACAAATAAAGAGATCTCGATACATTATGTCATGGATGGTATACAATGGAATCGACCTGAAGTCGATGTTGATGAAATTTTTGCATTCAAAGTAGCTCTTGATATCATAAATGATGATAAAGATTATGAGCCAAAATCAGTTAAAGAATGTGCACAAAGAAATGATTGGCCAAAGTGGAAAGATGCAATGCAAGAAGAGTTAAACTCACTTGCAAAACGTAAAGTTTTTGGGCCTGTAGTCCAAACACCCAAAGGTGTAAAACCAGTTGGGTACAAATGGGTCTTTACGAGAAAAAGAAATGAAAATGGTGAAATTGTGCGATACAAAGCAAGACTTGTTGCACAAGGATTCTCACAAAGACCTGGAATTGATTTCGAAGAAACATATTCACCAGTGATGGATGCCACTACTTTTCGATACTTGATAAGTTTGGCAATCCGTGAAAGGCTTGACTTACGCCTTATGGATGTTGTTGCAGCATATTTATATGGCTCACTTGAAAATGACATATATATGAAACTCCCTGAAGGATTTCATTTGCCTGAAGCATATAAAACAAATCCACGAGAAAATTATTCAATCAAATTGAATAAATCTCTTTATGGATTAAAGCAATCTGGACGAATGTGGTACAATTGTCTCAGTGAATATTTGTTGAAAGAAGGGTACAAAAATGACCCAATTTGTCCATGTGTTTTTATGAAAAGACTCGGAAAAGAGTTCGTCATAATTGCTATTTATGTAGATGATTTAAACATCATCGGAACTCCCGAAGAGCTCTCAAAGGCTGTAAATTGCTTAAAAAATGAATTCGAGATGAAAGACTTGGGAAAAACAAAGTTTTGTCTCGGATTACAATTAGAATATTTAAAGGAAGGAATTCTGATGCACCAAAAGACTTATACAGAAAAGGTGTTAAAGCGGTTTTATATGGACAAATCACACCCATTGAGCAGTCCAATGGTTGTAAGGTCACTAGAAGTGAGCAAAGATCCATTTCGACCTCAAGACAAAAATGAAGAACTACTTGGTCCTGAAGTACCATATCTTAGTGCAATTGGTGCACTAATGTATCTTGCTAGTCATACACGACCTGATATATCATTTGCTGTTAATTTGTTAGCAAGACATAGTTCTTTACCCACAAAAAGGCATTGGAATGGGATTAAACACATATTCCGCTACCTTAGAGGTACAATGGACATGGGTTTATTTTTTCCATATGTATCTAAGGCAAACCTAATTGGTTATGCAGATGCGGGGTATTTGTCTGATCCTCATAATGGTCGATCACAAACAGGTTATTTGTTTACATGTGGTGGTACAGCAATTTCATGGAGATCCATAAAACAAACAATCACAACAACATCATCTAATCATGCTGAAATCTTAGCATTACATGAAGCAAGTCGAGAATGTGTTTGGTTAAGATCTATGATTCAACATATTCAAGAAACTTGTGGCTTGCATGCTGGAAAACTACCACCAACAATTTTATGTGAAGATAATGCAGCTTGTATTTCTCAGTTAAAGGAGGGCTATATTAAAGGAGATAGGACAAAACATATTTCACCAAAATTTTTCTTTACTCATGATCTTATAAAAAATGGTGAAATAAATGTTCAGCAAGTCCGATCATGCGAGAATCTAGCAGATATCTTTACAAAGTCATTACCAACCAAAGTCTTCGAGCAACTAGTACAGAAGATTGGTCTTCGACGCTTACATAAGTGTTCTGATGAGGGGGAGAATTAAATATTTGTAATTTAATTATTTTTACGGATATACTTTGTAAAGAATGTTGTACTCTTTTTCCTTCACTAGGTTTTTGTCCCACTGGGTTTTTCCTAGTAAGGTTTTAACGAGGCACATTCTAAATACGGACATCCAAGGGGGAGTATTATGAATAATTATGGATGTCCCCCCTAAAGTTTTGATATTTATAAATGTCCCCCTCTCACCTCCTATAAATACCCCCTTCACTCATTAACACAATACTACTTCATTTCTATTCTCTCATTTCTCTCTTCAAATTTCTCTTCCTCCATAATTCTTCTTCCTTCATAATTTCTAGTTTATTTCATAACAAGTATTTTTTTTTTGTGGAACCCTAATTGAGCTTTTCTTTTTGGAGAACCTAATTGACCTTTATTCAATGAATCATCCCCTTCTCAAAACCTGACCATAATAAAAATAAATTAATTATATAAAAATAAATTAAGTTTTATATATAGAAAATTAATTTTCTATTACAACAAATTTTAATACATAATTTTTTGAATTTTTTATAATAAATTTTAATACATAGTTTTATATACATTAATCATAATAAATCTCTAATTAACTTTTTGTTAAATATGTTTTTGATTTCTATGTTTTGCTATTTTTTGGTTTCGATCTAACAATTAATTTTTCATTAGTTTCAATTTTTATGTTATTTAATAGGTTGAAACTAGTCTTTAATATATTGAAATTGGTTCCCAAAAGGTAATACCTTTAACATAACTACTAACTCAATAAATGGAAATGATATGTCATATATCTCCTGGTTAGTCTCTCTAACTTATTCTACTTTAAAACTTTTCAAAATGGATCCTATTTTATTCTCCTTTAATTTTCTTAGGAATCAATTTTAACATATTAAATAATATAAGAACCTAAACCAATAAAGAAAATAACCGAGGGACCAAAACCAGAAATTTGTTAAATCATAAGAATTAAAAATATATTTAACCTTGTTGACTAATACAATGGACCCGTTTGTTTAAACTTATTTTTAAGTACTTTTAAAAAAAAACACTTTCTTTATAAGCTTCTTAAAATAAGCAAAAATCTACTTATTTTTAACTTCTACTTATTTTTAAAACTTTAAACAAACACATCAAAATTTAAAATAAGTATTCTTTTAATTAAAAAAATCACTTATCTTTTAAAATAAATTTAAACAAACGAACTCAATACTTCTTTGATCTTTTAAAAGATAATCTATTAGGAGTTTTCTTATTCCTTTTTATAAGATCATGCTTAATATGTTTATCATTAGTTTTTTATATCACATATCTTTATCAATTAAATTTTTACTTTCTTGATATCAAAGAAATATGAGAATGTTACTTCTCTTTCTGTTATCATTAATATCTTAAGAGTGATATTAAAAGTATAATTAAACTGGTTGACAAGTTAAATGCATTACATTAAATTAACTAAATTTGTTAATCTATATATATAAATTTAGGTAATTGAGTTTTATAAAAGGGATTAGATGCAGTCATTTGGTAGTATGTGATCCTAGGCTAGTCATCGATTTCTCCTTGGTTTGACTTAACATTTTTACTAACTACTAAATATTTAAATGAAAATTAAAAAATAATTAATCAATACATAATTTACAAAATCATTATTTATATTTTCTATAATTAAGTATCACTTTTTCTAGACTACATCTTCACTTTGATTTGTAAATTTATAGTGTCAAACATTTTAATCTCCAACTTTAAATGAAATGTATAATGCAGATTTTAATGAACATGTTCACTCTGAATATGTAAGACACAAAACCCTGGAGAATTACTCTAGAAAAATTAGGGTTAATACTAAAACATATCACTTGAATTATAGAGCTCCTTTGATTACATTTATATAACAGTAAAATAAAAGAGGGGCCTTTGATCTAAACCCAACCGGTAAAGAGATAACTATACTCTGCTGAGATCATAGGGAATCATAATCTCCATTATGCTATTAATTCTTTGACCTGAGAAAGGTATTTTGCAAGGGTCGGGTCCTTAGCTTGGTATACCCCTTCCACTTGTCATGTTACCAACTGTGAGTCAGTTTTCACCTGTATACATTAGGATCCCAGGTCCAACGCCATTCACAGTCCTGTTATGAGTGCTTCATACTTTGTATGGTTGTTACTTACTTTGAACAGGAATCTCAATGACTCCTCTATGGTGATTCCCATAGGTGACTCAAGTATAATTCTCGCTCTACTCCTCTTTTCATTCAATGATCCATCTACTGACAGAGTGCATAGGGTGTGCTCGGCATCGTACTCATCCTTATCATATCCCAACTCTGAGACAAAGTTTGCCAAAAATTATGCTTTAGTGGCTCTTCCGTACCTGATTTCATATTCAAAGAGTTCTATAGCCTACGCAACTATTCTCCCTACAAGCTCTGGCTTCTGAAGGATTTTTCTAATAGGTTGGTTCGTCATGACAATGATTTTGTGGCTATAGAAATAAGGTCTTAGATTTTGAGCGGGCACCACCAGGTTGTATGCAAATTTTTCTACCCTTTACTTATACTCATATCCTTTTCATTTCAAATAAACTTACGGATCACCCATCTTTCAAATAGTCTTTTTCTTCTGCAAACACAAAAAGAGATTTTCCTTTTCCCAAAGGCTAGTGATCTACACGATTTCTGAAGCTGTAGTTCTTTTAGTTTCTTTTCCTGCCACCTTCTCTTCATGGGTCATGAGTCCCTTAAGCCATTTCTAGGCCCGAAGGAAAACATCTTTTGAATAAGTGTTCAAAGATTATCGACCCATGAATTTCTTTTCGCTACTGCAAGCCTTGTTAACCGTCGCTCTCTTAGGATATTTGAAAAGAAGTTTTTTTAGCAAAAGAAAAAAAGTTGTCTTAGTGAGTAGTAATTAACAAGGCATGCTTTTCGTTACTCCTAAAGTAGTTTAAACTTGACAAGCGTATTTAAAAGATAGTATGCAAATTAACATCGGATCAGGATACTTTGGGGGCAAAAGCCACCAAACCAAAAAACCATTGCCTAATAAGGTTGGCGGTTAAGCTTTAGAGACCTATCGTAATCTTTTCCTAATCCTATATTAATTCTCATCCTACTCATGCCAACGCTTTGACGACTACAAAGATACTCGTCAAGCTTTACGATTCTTTTTATATTCTAACCATTTCATGCATTTATATATTCATGGATTTCATTTTCTATCATATTTACTTTAATGCATTTTTTAAAAAATCATTAGCAATGTGGGGAGACCTGTTTCATGGTAAGGATCATGGATGAAGTAGGATACAACCAAGATGACTTAAGGAAGGAGGTCGATCTGTTATAGAAGAAGATGGAGGAAATGGTAGAGCTAGTTAAGAAGGTGTACATCGAGGGTGTACCTCTACAGAAGAATAACTAACCACCCCTCTTTGCCAGCCAAGCCACACCTTGGCACAACCCATAGAAGCACACATATACTCATCCCCACCATAGGGCCTGCCCTTTGGCTATCCTCCCCACAAACCTTCATGACCCAGGATAGGAACCTTTTCCAAATACTACCTATCCCACTATATGTACTGTATCGTGACTACTTTCTGCCAAACACCAAACACCACTTAATCACTAAACTCACAAAGCACCGCTCATCCACAAAGCTCATCTCTAAACAATGGCTGAGGAAAGAAATCCTTACCAATTTTTCCTCTTTATACACTTTACTTTTCCCCCTACAACTACATAATGCCTCACTTCTTTGGCCTATAAAACCCTTCATGAACCCATAACCCCTATGTAATTGTAGCACCTCAACATGAGGAAGAATTGGCCATCTTGGAGAAAAGGTTATAGGCTATAGAAGGGGTAAGCAATTATGGAGTGTTGGCTGCCTCAGAGCTTTGCCCCATGCCCAATATGATCATTCAACCTAAGTTTAAAGTGCCATACTTTGAGAATTACATAAGGACAATATGTCTAAAAAATCACCTGACCATGTATTGTCAAAAGATGACATCACATGCTCAAAATGATAGGGTAATGATCCATTTCTTTCAAGAAATCCTTATTGGGGTAGTTGTAAGTCGGTACATGCATATAGAGCGTTCCTATGGACATTGTTAGAAGCATTTGGTAGATGTCTTCCTCAAGTAGTACAAGTACAACCTTGATCTAGCTCCGAATCGGATACAACTAAAAAACATAAGCATGAACGATGCTAAAACATTCAAAGAGTATGCCCAATGCTAACGAGAAATAGTTACCCTCTCCTTGAAAAAGAGGCGGTCACCATGTTGATTGACACCCTCAAATCAACCTTTTATAACATGATGGTTGGAAGTATGTCATCAAACTTGACTAACATTATTGTGATCAGAGAGAGGATGCAAGACGGAATGAAGGCTAGGAAGATGATTCACAAGGCTAGGAAGATGATTCACCTAGGGCACCCAAGAAGAAGATCCTTGCCATGCTAATAGAAAATGAGGAAATCAATGTCGAATCTGACCAAAAGGGGTTTGATTATGAAGCTTGGTAACTCGAGCAATGTCAAGTCCCCTTAGTCTTATGTTTTTGTCTCGTTTTTTTGTAATGTTGGTCTTATTGCTATGCTTGGGGCTTTAGGACCCTTTTTTTAATAATGGCACACATGTTCCATTTCCATCATTTTCTTACTAATAAATACATTTTCTCCCAAATTATTTCTTGCACCATTTTACCTTATCATCATGATAATTTCCTTTTGTTTTTATGCTAACCCAAATGATACAGGTCTGAAAGTGACCCTTCTTGAGAATGGCAAAGTTACGATCCCATCCTGTAACCTCAGTCATCCAAGTGGCCATGCTAATGTGGGAAGCCTACGACCCCTTTCAGAATCAACAAGGATTGTTGGATCTAGAGCCGAAAGGTTTTGGCATCATATAAAAAATAAAACAAAATAAAAAAGAAGAAAAATAAAAAAATACCAAAAAAATCAAAAGAATTAAGGTTAGCGCCTTTATGCACATAGCAAGTGTGGCAAATTGATGGTTATGTCGAGGCATGCCAGACTAAGATTGTCAAGCAAGCTACCATTATTCTGTATATGGCACAAATATCATTGATGGTTCAGAGAACAGACTTAGAATAAAGGTTGAATAAGTCTGTTCACTCTTTGATACCAATTTCTTCTTTTGCGAGAGTGAGCTTTTTCATAACTGATTTGGCAGCAGACTTTTATACGCAGAAAAAAGGCATGCATTAGACTCTTGTAAGGATAAGGATAGAGAGAAAGCACACAAGAGATTTATACTGGTTCACTTCTAAAGTTGAAACTGCATCTAGTACCTTCAGACTTAAAGGGTTTTTCACTATGTAATATTGTCCTTTTACATATGTTGCTTATGAGTATTATTGACTCCAGCCACTCCTGGCTTATGCACAACACATGCTACTGAGTATTATTGACACCGACCACTCTTGACTCAGATTTGAGTGTTCTTTTGCAGCATCTATTCCTGGGGAAAACCCAAGTATTCTTTCATAAGTCACTCCTAGCTTAATAACCCAAGTATTCTTTCAAAAGTCTCTTCAGACCATAGTGTTTCCCAACAGATCTTATAGACCCGTGTTGAACAAATTTGAAAAGGATAAAGATATTAAGAAGAGCAAGCTTTTAACTTAGCTGAGCTAAGAGAAAAGTCTATACTATAGACTTGTACAGATGAAAGAAGGCTTGACTCATATTCAAGTTGCTATGGCTTCAGTGTAATAAACTGAACATGCACATAGCGAGCTTTCTTTTTCTTTGGCAACCATGGAATTTCTCTCTTCTTTTCTATGAGCTTTTTCCACTTCTGATTTTCTTGGGCTTTTTTTGTATGATCATTCAGAACATCACCACATCTTTCTTTTTCACGATTACACTTTCAATGTGAGTCTCCTCCGCTCTCTCTTTTTTTTGTATAATTCATCCTATATTTTTGAGAGAGAGAGTTGTTATATTTATATATGATTTTCTTGAACTAACTCTCTGAGGGGGGAGATGGTTGTTAGATGACCGTTTGAGAGAGAATACAACTGTTGGGTGGTGTTTGCACAAAGGACAAAGGCTCTTGGTCAAAGAGAGTCGTTCTGTCGATATAACATAAGGCAGAAAGCTTTGAGACTTGTACGTACGTAGACGAAGAGTATAGGTAGAGTAGGATTAGCATAAGTTTCACCAAAGTGGAAAGTTCCTATCCAGAGGGTTTTCTACATAGATAAGGTAAAAGGTGAAGCTGGATGCTTTAGGGTGGATCATGATCTGCCTTGTTTGGATGCTTTAGTTCCTGTGAATATCCCCTCCAAACTTTGGTGAAGTTTGCTTTCGAGAATCAACATTCTTAGGATCAAACTTGTACAAGGAAGGCTTCTGAAGTAATTCAAGGTCTGGTGATCAATAAGGTGTTGATGATAAGACTGAGAGTAAAGCACAGATCTCTTCATGTTCTTGCTTGAGATACTTAATAAGGTTTGGAGTAGACATAGCTTGGTGACTGAGTCTGATTGTTAGAGAGAAGTCTTTGCTTTGTGGAGAGGGGCTTTTGTACAGGTTTCTGAGTCTTCAAAAAAGGTTGCGTTCAACAGGTTTGGGTCTATTAAGAAACAGATGTGATGTACTTCTCTTTAGAGCAACTTTCCAGACTTCATTTCTTCAAGCCAGCTGATGTTATTTTTTTCTTGATTTGAGGAGTGTAACGCCCTCTGTTACATCTTAATAAATTCTAAAGAAACTCGTAATTTTTTTAATAAAGATATGATTGTTAAAAAGAAACTATCAGAATAAATTACATACATCATTTCTAAAATACCTCATAAATATTATTAAAATTTTATAAAGTAATTTTACATTCATTCGAAGAAAATAAATATTAAACATTATAAGAAAGAGAGGAAACTCAATGGCCCAAAAACAGTTACTTAATGACATTATTTATTCATTGGACCATGGTATTTATACCAAGCTCCCTTTCTAGAACGTGCTATATTTACTGCCGAGATTCTTCGATCTTTCCCTCTGAACCATCAATTTAAAACATATGAAACAAAAACACAGAGAAAGGAGTGAGACACAAAATATAATATTCCTGAATGAGACATAAGCAACAAAGGGTTTTCGCAAACTAATATATAATAATATCAATCATAATCACATACACAATCAATTATGAATGCATGAATGTTATGCAATATCTTCATTATAATTTACATATATATGTGGGCCCTTAAATTTTAACTTATACTGGGTCAACCAGGAGTTTACATTGTTCCATAAGTCCGGATAATAATAACATGAACAGCTCAACTGGTATGGAAACACTTAGAGACTAGTCAGATTGAAAAGGTTTTTATTATGAAAGTACCCGACACTAGGGAGCTACCCCAGGTCCCCTGAAGCACCCTTCCACACCCTCTCATCCCAAGGCTCGTAATTAAGCCTCCTCTAATGTATCCTTGGTTTCTATAATCCGTCCCCAGACAATATCATTTTATTTCACTTTAATGATTCATGATGCATGAACTACTCACGTATTTAGTTGGTTAAGGCTTTTAGAAACTCAATTATTAAATACCATAAAGGTTTACAATATTATCTCAATAAACTGTATATTTCCCCAATTCTTTGAATTCCTGTCAAAATAAATTTGGTACAGTTTTCAATTCTCACCAAAATTGAGTTTCCAAGCCTTAAATATCTCAAAACTTCTCATAGAAAACTTTACATATTCTTTCTCAAATTGAATCTTAACAATATCGAATTTAGAAATCTATTATTATATTTGATATAATATTATTTTAAGTTACTATTCTGAATAGTAAATCACTATGTCAACAGTAAAATACTATTCTGAATAGTAAATTACTATTTAAATAGTAAATTACTATTTAAATAGTAAATTACTATTATGAATAGTAAATTACTATTCAAATAGTAAATTACTATTTACCATTACTATTCATGATTTACTACTTATCGTTACTATTCACGATTTACTATTCACTATTCATTATTCACTATTTAAAATTTACCATTTCTGTTTTAAGTAGTAATCTTAATTTT
This sequence comes from Clitoria ternatea, assembly GCA_037962975.1. Taxonomy (NCBI): domain Eukaryota; kingdom Viridiplantae; phylum Streptophyta; class Magnoliopsida; order Fabales; family Fabaceae; genus Clitoria; species Clitoria ternatea. Next base: position 153,166,770 of record CM075673.1, read on the forward strand.
CACCTTATATCTTTACTGAAATAGATTGGTATTAATATTTCTAGAAATCAGAGGTGCAAAGCAAACTCTCTTTTGGTAACAATCCAAGGTAAGGGGGGTGAGATAAAAATATAATATGAAAAGACATAAGAATAATGGGAGGAGTCCCCTACTTCTTTTAAATTTAATATTATTATTATTTTTAAAATAATAACTTTTTAACTTAGAATTTATAATAAATTTTAAATTAAGTATCTTGTGTAATTACCCTGACATACCTATGCAAGGACTTGGACTATTATAACCAATATGGACTGAACTATACCTATGCTAGGACTAGAATTATATGGATTTGTATAGACCTATGCAAGGGAATGAACTATAAGGACTCAAAATCAATTTTATTAATTTAAATAACCACTAAATTTGAATTATATTTATAAGTAATATTTATTGATTTGATTTAATTATGAATGATAATATTTGATTGTGAATGATGATATTTAATTGTGATTAATAATATATGATGTGATTGATGATATTTAGTTATGATTGATAATGTTTGATTTTGATTGATGATTTTGTGATGTGGAGTTTGAGCATATAGCAAGCATGACGGAAAGCTAAAATAAGGATATTAAGGAGATCATTCAAAAAAAAAGAAACAAAAGACACAAAAATAAAGAAAAAAGCAAAAGCAAAAAGAAAGGAGCAAAAACAGGAAAACAATAAAAGGAAACTTTGGAATGGTCCCTCTTGATCAGTGCAACAAAACCAATGTTGCCTATCCAAGTTAAGATTCATTCCCCAAGTATAAGACCAAGTTAAAAAAGGTCAAGTGAATCGAGTTTGGGTATGATCAGCTTAAGCCTTATGTTATGGAGGACGCAACCTTGATTCAAAATAAAGCAAAAAGAAAAAGGCTCGCTAGGTTGAGAACCTGGAAAGGAACCTAGGTAGAAGTTAGAGTGACCAGCTAGGTCAAAAACTTGAAAAAGGTGGCCTAGAGAAAAGTTACAAAACCTTGGAGACACCATTGGGGGCCTACCCCATAGACAACAAGAAAAAGGGGCATGACGAGCAGTCTCCTCAGAAGCTAGTTCAAATGTTGAACTCAAGATTATGGGCATGGGATCTTAACACTTGTCACTTTTAAGAAGTGATCACTAAAAGATCAGTAAGCCTATCTCCATTTCTTCTTTGTTTTCCTTCCATCTTTACCATATTTTCATATGCCTGACCTTTACAATTATTACCTAAACTACAAATTGTTATCCCTTTTAATATGTGTTTATGTGATAAGTTTATGATGGCATGACAAACATGTGTTTCTTTCGTGACATAATAATAATAATAAACAATAATAATAATAATAATAATAATAATAATAAACAATAATAATAATAATAATAATAATAATAATAATAATAATAATAATAATAATAATAATAATAATAATAATAATAATAATAATAATAATAATAATAATAATAATAATAATAATAATAATAATAATAATAATAATAATAATAATAATAATAATAATAATAATAATAATAATAATAATAATAATAATAATAATAATAATAATAATAATAATAATAATAATAATAATAATAATAATAATAATAATAATAATAATAATAATAATAATAATAATAATAATAATAATAATAATAATAATAATAATAATAATAATAATAATAATAATAATAATAATAATAATAATAATAATAATAATAATAATAATAATAATAATAATAATAATAATAATAATAATAATAATAATAATAATAATAATAATAATAATAATAATAATAATAATAATAATAATAATAATAATAATAATAATAATAATAATAATAATAATAATAATAATAATAATAATAATAATAATAATAATAATAATAATAATAATAATAATAATAATAATAATAATAATAATAATAATAATAATAATAATAATAATAATAATAATAATAATAATAATAATAATAATAATAATAATAATAATAATAATAATAATAATAATAATAATAATAATAATAATAATAATAATAATAATAATAATAATAATAATAATAATAATAATAATAATAATAATAATAATAATAATAATAATAATAATAATAATAATAATAATAATAATAATAATAATAATAATAATAATAATAATAATAATAATAATAATAATAATAATAATAATAATAATAATAATAATAATAATAATAATAATAATAATAATAATAATAATAATAATAATAATAATAATAATAATAATAATAATAATAATAATAATAATAATAATAATAATAATAATAATAATAATAATAATAATAATAATAATAATAATAATAATAATAATAATAATAATAATAATAATAATAATAATAATAATAATAATAATAATAATAATAATAATAATAATAATAATAATAATAATAATAATAATAATAATAATAATAATAATAATAATAATAATAATAATAATAATAATAATAATAATAATAATAATAATAATAATAATAATAATAATAATAATAATAATAATAATAATAATAATAATAATAATAATAATAATAATAATAATAATAATAATAATAATAATAATAATAATAATAATAATAATAATAATAATAATAATAATAATAATAATAATAATAATAATAATAATAATAATAATAATAATAATAATAATAATAATAATAATAATAATAATAATAATAATAATAATAATAATAATAATAATAATAATAATAATAATAATAATAATAATAATAATAATAATAATAATAATAATAATAATAATAATAATAATAATAATAATAATAATAATAATAATAATAATAATAATAATAATAATAATAATAATAATAATAATAATAATAATAATAATAATAATAATAATAATAATAATAATAATAATAATAATAATAATAATAATAATAATAATAATAATAATAATAATAATAATAATAATAATAATAATAATAATAATAATAATAATAATAATAATAATAATAATAATAATAATAATAATAATAATAATAATAATAATAATAATAATAATAATAATAATAATAATAATAATAATAATAATAATAATAATAATAATAATAATAATAATAATAATAATAATAATAATAATAATAATAATAATAATAATAATAATAATAATAATAATAATAATAATAATAATAATAATAATAATAATAATAATAATAATAATAATAATAATAATAATAATAATAATAATAATAATAATAATAATAATAATAATAATAATAATAATAATAATAATAATAATAATAATAATAATAATAATAATAATAATAATAATAATAATAATAATAATAATAATAATAATAATAATAATAATAATAATAATAATAATAATAATAATAATAATAATAATAATAATAATAATAATAATAATAATAATAATAATAATAATAATAATAATAATAATAATAATAATAATAATAATAATAATAATAATAATAATAATAATAATAATAATAATAATAATAATAATAATAATAATAATAATAATAATAATAATAATAATAATAATAATAATAATAATAATAATAATAATAATAATAATAATAATAATAATAATAATAATAATAATAATAATAATAATAATAATAATAATAATAATAATAATAATAATAATAATAATAATAATAATAATAATAATAATAATAATAATAATAATAATAATAATAATAATAATAATAATAATAATAATAATAATAATAATAATAATAATAATAATAATAATAATAATAATAATAATAATAATAATAATAATAATAATAATAATAATAATAATAATAATAATAATAATAATAATAATAATAATAATAATAATAATAATAATAATAATAATAATAATAATAATAATAATAATAATAATAATAATAATAATAATAATAATAATAATAATAATAATAATAATAATAATAATAATAATAATAATAATAATAATAATAATAATAATAATAATAATAATAATAATAATAATAATAATAATAATAATAATAATAATAATAATAATAATAATAATAATAATAATAATAATAATAATAATAATAATACATAGGGAACAAGATGATCCTTTGCTACTTAAGCAAAATCAATCCTGGATGAAGCATTACCATAGATGCACACCTCAGGTGCCCCTAAAGGAAGCACACAATGATGAAGTAAACTTCGAACCATCTACCGAATGTTTCAAGTCATTTATGAGACCTTTTTAGCCTATAAGGGTCACAAAACTAACAGCTCTCCCCACATTTCAAATAAATATTCATGCATCATTTACTTTCTTTTGTAGGTTGCTATGACAACCTTTCTCAAGACAAGTGTTCAACGTTCGATTGCCCCTTTCCAAAATCCATGTCTTAGGCGTAAGGCCTCCTCATCCCGAAATTCCTTGTCCTGCGCATAAGGCATCCTCTTCTTGAAAGGAATACGGTGTCTTAGGCATCAAGCCTTCTTTTTTTATAGAAAAATCCACCTTCAGGAACCGATCCAATCCAAACCGATTCAATTTTTTTTACTGTTAGTACTACTATGGACCTATTACATGAAAGCCCAATATATTTCCTTTGTTTCTATAATTCCTAAAACTAAAATAGCTTAAGCCCAAATGACAATGCTGAATGTTTTAATTTTAATATTTTATGATTCACGCTCATCAATTGTTCAAATTAGAAAGAAAAGAAACTTTTGTTTCGTTTCGCTTCGCTTGTCTGTTACTACTGTTAGTATGTGATTTCTATAGGAAGTGATTTATTTTTAAGGTATTTTCTAAAAATCAAAATCCAATCTAATCCAAACCAATATATATCAGATCAGATTGGATTTCATGGTACATCCTAACTGATCTAATCTAAACCGCATAATGATTCTTTGATTGGATCAGATGACTTTTAGCCTTAAAACCGATACAATCCAATCCGCAAACACCCCTAATTGTTTGTTTTTTTTGGTATTCCTCACTTGTTTGTTTTTTTGGTATTCCTCTCCGCAGACACTAAAAACATCCCATGATGGGTGTGAAATCTAGATAACATTTTTTATAATATTTTTCTCCGCGAAATAGGGCCGTAGGTATTAATCATAATGCATTGACACTTCTTAATCAAATAATAAAAATGAAAATCACAAAGCATTTTCGTTAAGTGAATAATGTTAATCATGATTACGTCGTTGCTTACGCCATACGGGAAGTTAATCAGAATCAATACTAAGCTGTGTTGCCATCGTTCAAAGAAGTTCAAAAATTAAATCTAATCAGATCTTCCCTTGTGATGAGGAAAGATTATCCCGTGCCTACCTATTAAATTCTCACGGGATAAACGGATTTAATAGTTTTATTATAAGTGAGTTTTTAAGTTTAAAATTACATATAATTTTTATCATTAATACAAAACCAATACTTTACGTAAGTTATACCTTATTTTTAAGGCCAACATAAATATAACATTCTAGTAAGCCTCGTATAAATAACACAAACCAATCAAACTTTCCCCGTGTTTGTTTCATTGCTTATACAAAAATATTACACATAAGTATTATATAAATTAATTAGTAACTTTTTGGAGTCAATATTCATATGAAAACTTGTGTATCAACAGCAGCGTTTATGTGTTTCTATTATACTATATATTGATAATTTTTTTAACCCTGCTCTATTTAATAAATAGTATTTTAATGCAAGGTAAAATTCTTCCGATTTTACAAATCGAGTTTATGAAAACTTCATAAAGTTTACTTAAACTCTCAAGTTTAACAACCTTTACACACTTCTATATCTTAAATTTTTATTTAATTTATTATTTCTATCCTCACATTTTTTTTCTTGAGTGTGATTATTGATATTTTAATATGTTTATTGACACTTAATTTGTTTTATTTTTTATTTGTATTTCATTATTGAACTTCTTTTAATAAGAAACATTGTTGACATTTTTATATACTTATTCGTCCTTCCTTCTTTTTTTTATACCTTTAATATACCTTACAAATTTATCAAAAAAAAATTTGAATAAAATTTAAAATCATTTAACTTAACTTTTTATCTATGAAATCAAAAGATAATATAAATAAAATGAATATAAAAGTATTTAGTTTTCATTTATATAATATAAAAAAATCTAAAATCAAAAGAAAGTATCTATAATGCATAGTGTTCATACTGAGAGTTGCTTATAACACATATAAACCCCGGAGAGTTACTTTAGGAAAATTAGGGTTGTATTTCACTTAATAATGTGTCACTTGAGTTATAAGAGGGACTTCGAGGCCATATGTATACAACGGTAAGAAGGGAAAAGATGAGGGGTCCTTGATCCAGGCTCAATGTAATATGGGTGTAACTAGATCCATCTAAAATCAAGATGGAATCATAATCTCCTTTATTCTTACCTAAAATGGGGGAAAGACGGGGCGCCATGGGCCCCCTCTTAATCCGAGGGAAATAAGAGCCCCCTAGTAGTCTCAGGTGTAGAGCCGAGTCAAGTGACTAAGTGATGGTCAACGTATTCTTGGGTGATTGTTGAAGAAGTGCTCCAAGTGACGAAGCGCTCTGAGCAAAGAGATGCTCCAAGAGAGGAAGTGCTCCGAGCGGCTGCAAAGAGAAAACTGTAACATCTTGCCTAATAATTAAAGTCTAAATCATGTCATTAAACCTAACTTATCTCAATATCACTTGAAATAATGCACTACCTTTGGTTCTAAATATAAGCAAATATACCTAATTTCGCACATATTAACAATAGTAGTTAGAGGTAGTTATTTGTATTAATGTTATCATATATTTGATTTAATTTTCTAAAATACCCTTAGTATCATTTATTACATGAAGAATTAGTGGCCTTGGAAATATATATAATGAGGACATATTTGGTAAACAAACATTTAATAATATTGGGAAAGTCTAATTTTGCTTATATTAAGGGACCAAAAAATTCCACTAAAATTTGCTTATATTGGGAACTGGAGGTAGTAGTAAATATAAAAAATTGAGACCTTAAAAGGAAAATTTTTAGCACGTTTACTACCTACTCATCGCTCTGTAATTTACGTCAAATCGGAGTTACACAACTTCAATCGAGGTGAATCCAGTTGGTACACCTCCGTAACATAAATACCTACAATTATTATGCAGAAGTTAAGGTCCAATTATGCCTCGAAGACTTTCTAATTCACAAATTTATAGAACCAATGTAACATCCCTGATGTTTTAATGAGAATTATAAGAAATGGGAAATGATTAGTAAATGTTTTAGAAGTTTTATTTAATATTTGTTCTGCCTTAGCCAGAGATAAGAAAGCCGGTGTCGAGATCGGTATCTGAAGCGCGAGCAGGCGGAGTTAAAGATCGGGAGTGTAGGAGAAGAGCGGACAGAGTTAGGTGGTCTGGTCCAACTGTTGTGAGGAGAGCGTCTCACACGGAGTCATAGCCCGGATTAACCTCATAATGACTGAAACAACGGATGTAGGTAACCAAGAGGTGAGCACGGATAAGGTATCCGATCTCTCAGGTTGTAGCTCGGATTTCCGAGGTATGAACACTAAGTTAGGACGTCGGGGGCCGATATTCATATTGGGCTTATACTCTTGCGAAGTATTAGAGAATTGTGAATAATTAAACGTTATGGGAATAAATAAGTGTAATTGATTTGATAACTATGCAATAGTTCAATATAGTGAAATTGATTAAATTTAGTAAGAATACAAATAAAATAAAGGAAAAGACGATCTTGCCCATAAGCTATACATATATATATAAGGAGATTCTCTTCCTTCCCTCTTCATTATTTACAAGTTACCTTTGCTGTTGGTCTGTTCCTTCTCTTTCGTTTTTTTTTCTCTCCTCTCTTAACGCTGATTTGCATGCGCTGGAGAGGGACTCCATTTGTGTCTAAACTTCAATTGAACCCCATTCCTGTGATCGAGGCTTCAAGGTGAGTCTACTGATCCGTTCCAATTGTGATTCCCTTATTCCTTTTATTCTTTGGCTGTTAAGAGCCATGCATGGCTATATTCGTGGCTGTTCTCCACTCCTCTGGTGAGTGTGAGCCCAAATGCAGTCCATGAACTAAGGGCGTTGAAGTGACGAGCTGTACTTTATGATCCGTAGGTAGTAGGCTAAGCAACGGAAGACTGAGTGACGGAGTTGAGACTGCGAAACCAGTGCTTAGAGGAAGGAATCGACACAGAGAACAGATCATCAAAGCGTGGAACCAAAGTAAGGGGGGTGTTCGGGTTATAATTAATTAGAATAGGACTCGCTTCTTATACAGGTCATTGAAGTAACGTAAACAGGTTAAGGAAAATGTTGCTAAACGTAGTTGTGTGTTTATGCTTGTGCATGTGTGACTGAGTACATTAATTAATGGAGGATCGGGTGTGGATGAGTTTATCATGTATGATCTTGTGATATCTAATGTGAAATGATCAGTGTTATGTGACGTCGGGTTAGCAAGCAGGCTACCCGAGTGATGAGGAATTGATATTATTATGTGAAAGGTAAACTGTTGAATGATTATGTGGTATGGGATGGCCGACGGTATATGATAGCCCCTCATTTCCGGCTCCCGTGGTTTTCGTGCCCAGTTGAGCTACCCAGTGGTCAAGTAGGACCCAGTGGTCGAGGTGGAGAGTCAAGCAGGACTCGGTGAACCAAGCAGGGTTCACGGGGTGTCAAGTAGGACCCCCAGCTGAAGGCCAATCCTTTAGTATCCGGATACTAGGAGTCAGATTGTATGAGAGTCAGTTGTGATCATGATGAATGTGATGGAATTGTGTAGTTGGTTTAATATAGTTACTGTATGTAATACACTATGTTTCGGTATGCTTACTTACAAGTGATGCTTGATGTGTATGTATAAATATGTATGTATATTTGTTAAGTTCCATTCTAAATTAATTACAATGCCAAACACTCACCCTTGCACTTTTTTTTTAGTAACCAGAGACAGGGAGGGGGAAGGAGCCATGGAGCCGCGCCAAGGGGGAGAACGGTGCCAAGGTCCGAGTGACTTCGAGTGACTCTCTATAGAGTCATATGTGTGTATAAGAACTTCTTAGTATTATTATTAGTTGTGTTTAATTAAGACCGGACCGGATGTAAACCTATATTTTAAAATACATCACTGTTATTTGCATATGCTTTCATGGTAGTTATGATAACTCTTTGGGTTCACAGAACCATTTTTAGAGTGAAATTTTGGGAGTCCGGTTGCATGTTTTGTATAATCCGATGTGTGAAAGGTGTTCGCTCCAGCGAATAGAACCTCGTTTAAGTGAGAGTCCGGAATCTCGCTTAGACGAGTAGGGGCCTCGCTCAAGCGAGAAACCCTGATTTCCCTTTCTCCCATCCGTTGTGTCTAAATTAACTTGCTTTTCTTTTCTAGACCTCATTTAATTAATTTAACTGTGATTGCTGTCACTTGAATAAGTCTGTAAAAATAAATCCTTTTTCACTAAATATCCTTTAATTTTCAAGAAAAGGAAAAATTTATCGTAAGAGGTAATTGTTTGAATAAAAATAAATGCAAAAATAACCTAGGATGTTACACTTGGTATCAGAGCGGTTCTTTCTAGAGCCGGTGTGTGGGCCGATATAGTGATTGTGATAGTTTTATGAAAGTTGATTGTATTTTGTTGTGTTGAGATTATGTGTGGTCTGGCATCGTTCCCTTGGCACTCCACTGGCGTAGTATTCTATGAATATAAGGTAAGTTTACGATCCCCTGACTGATCTTGGTTATTAATGGTGATGTGTTTGCTCATTGTAGAATTACTAAATGGCCGGAGAGACTAGTTCTGGGGGAAGAGATGATTTCTTCTCTAGATTTACTCAGCTGATGAGTAGGACCGAGTCCGGTCCCACTCTGGATAAATTCCTGAAAAGGAATCCTCCGACTTACAAAGGGGGACACGACTATGACGGGGCATACATCTGGATCAGGGATATCGAGCAGGTTTTTGAATATTTTGAGTGCTCTGAAGAGCAAAAGGTTTTATTTGCTACTTACCAACTAAAAGAAGAGGCTAGAGTATGGTGGTCCCGAGTGAAGGTGCAGATGAACGCAGCCAATGAGCCGTTGGTATGGGCGAATTTCCGAAGGAGGTTCCTTGTTAAATACTTCCCAGACAACTACAAAATCCGGAAAGAAATGGAATTCCTAAAGTTGGAGCAAGACCGGATGTCTGTAGCTGAGTACACCAGCAAGTTTGACGAGCTGTGTGATTTTTACCACCCTTTCTCGTTAGAAGGGACTGAAGGTAGCAAGTGCGCCAAATACAAAGCTGGACTACGGATTGAGCTCCGTAGTGTAATCGTACCAATGGAGATTAGGGACTACCCAACCTTGGTGAACAAAGCAAGATTGACTGAAGAGGTGCAGTTACAAAGGACGTCCCAGCCAAGAGATAAAAAGCCACTGAAGGCAAAAGGATTCAACTTCAAGAGGATGAGTCAATTCTTCCGGGGTGGCAAGTCTTCTGCTACCTCCTCATCCTCTTCCGGTCGGGGTTCCACTGGTCGATCGGGTAATCCTTCTGGTAATCGTACTTGCTACAATTGTGGTCAGGAAGGCCACATTGCCAAACATTGCCAAGCCAATCAGATTGTGTGCTTCCAGTGCGGACAACCAGGGCACCTCAGGCCCGATTTCCCTCAGAGGCAACAGCAGGGAAGGACGGATAATCGAACTAACTCTTCTGGGACCCGGGGCTCCAACTTTTCGAGGAGAGGCCGGAATGGAGCTGGTAGAGGGAACCAACAATCGGGAAGATATGATGTCCAATCTAGCGACGCCCAAAACGCCATGACCGGGCGTGTATTTGCGTTTGATGCTTCAGAAGCTACGAGGAATGACAATTTGGTACAGGATAAGTGCCTCATCTGTGGTTATCTGGTTGATGTAATTTATGATTCAGGTGCCACCCATTCCTTTATTTCGAAAAGTTGTGTGCGACAGCTTGGTCTGCCAATCAGTTTAATGGAGAACGCTCTTATTGTTTCCACTCCAACTGGTTCCACTTTCCGTTCAACTACAGTGTGTAGAGAACTACCGATGCAAATCGAAGCTCGTACTTTTCGAGTAAATTTTATCTGTATGCCATTGAAGGACTTAGATATTATTCTGGGTCTCGATTGGCTTGCTGCTAATCATGTGTTGGTCGACTGTTATCGGAAGAATATTGTTTTCTCTCAGGAACTTAACATGAAGAACGAGGTGAGCGATGTCCTAACCACGTATGTTGTTTTATTCGCTTCGGAGGGTCGGCATAACCTCCTGCTAAGTGATATTCCGATTGTTTGCGAATTTCTTGACGTTTTTCTGGAAGAAATTCCGGAGCTACCTCCCAGTCGGGAGATTGATTTCTCTATTGACTTGATTCCCGGGGCAGAACCTGTGTCCCGAGCGCCATATAGAATGTCTTCGGTGGAATTAACCGAAGTGAAGAAACAAGTAAACGAATTACTAGAAAAGGGCTTTATCCGACCCAGTGCCTCACCCTGGGGCGCTCCGGTGTTATTGGTAAAGAAGAAGGACGGTAGTATGCGAATGTGCATTGATTACCGACAGCTGAACAAACTGACAATCAAAAATAAATATCCACTACCTCGGATTGACGATTTACTGGACCAGTTGCGAGGCGCCGCTGTGTTCTCTAAGATCGACTTGAGGTCGGGATACCACCAGATCCGAGTGAGGTCGGAGGATATCCCAAAGACAACATTTCGGACTCGTTATGGGCACTTCGAGTACGTAGTAATGCCTTTTGGAGTAACGAACGCTTCTGCCATTTTTATGGACTATATGAATCGGACCTTTCAACCGTACTTGGACCAGTTTGTGGTAGTATTCATTGATGATATTTTGGTATATTCGAGGTCGGACGAGGAGCATGCTCAACATCTTCGACTTGTTTTACAAGTACTTCGGGAGAAGAAGTTGTACGCTAAACTATCTAAGTGTGATTTCTGGGGGAGTAGTGTACAATTCTTGGGGCATATAATTTCCCAAGAGGGAATCTCAGTTGATCCGACAAAAATTGAGGCGGTTATGGCTTGGGAGAGGCCGAAGTCAATAACTGAAATCAGGAGTTTCCTCGGATTAGATGGATACTATCGACGCTTTATTGAGGGGTTCTCTCGGATAGCACTTCCTCTGACTCGGTTAACAAGGAAAGGAAACCCCTTCGTGTGGTCGGAGAAGTGTGAATTAAGCTTCCAAACTCTTAAGCGATGTTTAACGACTGCCCCTGTGCTTGCACTGCCCGATGTAACACAGGAATTTGAAGTATATTATGATGCATCCAAATTTGGATTGGGGTGTGTGTTGATGCAAGCTGATCGGGCAATTGCTTATGCTTCGAGGCAATTGAGGCCACATGAGGAGAATTACCCGACTCATGATCTGGAACTTGCAGCAGTGGTGTACGCACTGAAGATTTGGCGTCATTATCTGTATGGGGCTCGCTTTGTTGTATTCAGTGATCACAAGAGTCTAAAGTACTTATTTGATCAAAAGGAGTTAAATATGAGACAGAGGAGATGGGTAGAGTATTTGAAGGATTATGACTTCGATTTGAAGTATCACCCGGGTAAAGCGAATGTTGTGGCAGATGCGCTAAGCAGGAAGGTACTGCATGTGGCTTACCTGATGAGTAGAGAACAGGAATTGCTGGAAAGCTTTAGAGATATGAATGTTGGAGTTGTTATGGACGCACCAAACCGAATGACAATCGGAATGTTAAAAATCTCCAACGAATTTCTGAAGTCGATGGTAGCTGCACAGAAAGACGATAAAGAGTTACTGAGGCTGATTGATACTCAGACCCAAGGCAAAAATATGGAGATAACTAGGGGTGACGATGGTATATGGAGATTCAGGAACCGAGTGGTGGTGCCTGCACATGGAGGCTTCAGGCAGGCAGTGTTATCAGAAGCACACAAGAGCTCTTTGAGTATACACCCGGGAGTGACAAAAATGTATCATAACTTAAAAAAGGAATTCTGGTGGCCAAGTATGAAGAAGGCAATAATCGAGTATGTGAAATCCTGTGTGATATGCCAGAAGTGCAAGGTTGAGCACCAACGACCTCCAGGTTTGCTTCGACCTCCAGAAATTCCGATCTGGAAGTGGGAAGGTATCACCATGGACTTCGTGTCCAGACTACCCCGCACTCAAACCGGATACAACGCGATTTGGGTGATTGTTGATCGACTAACCAAAAGTGCGCATTTCCTGGCAATAAATATGAAGTGGTCGCTAGATCGATTAGCTAAGTTGTACATTGCTGAGGTCGTACGACTGCATGGTGTGCCCTCAAGCATTATCTCCGATCGGGATCCCCGATTCACTTCAAGGTTTTGGGGGAGTTTGCAACAACAACTGGGTACTGAGCTCAAATTGAGCTCAGCCTACCATCCCCAGACCAATGGCCAATCAGAACGGACTATACAGACTCTTGAAGATATGTTAAGGGCATGTGTACTGGAACAGGGCGGATCATGGGAGAAATACTTGCCCTTGGTAGAGTTTGCATATAATAACAGTTACCATAGCAACATTGGGATGGCTCCATATGAAGCTCTTTATGGTCGGAAATGTCGTACTCCATTATGTTGGAATAAGAACGGTGATGCCCTTCATCTGGGGCCTGAGATGATTCAAGAGATGAACGAACAAATCGCCTTAATCCGAGAGAAGATAAAAATTGCTCAAGATCGTCAAAAGAGCTATTATGACAATCGGCACAGACCCCTTGAATTCCAAGTGGGTGATTGGGTGTTCCTAAGGATTTCACCGACTAAGGGTGTAGGTCGAATTTTGAAAAGCCAAAAGCTTAATCCAAAGTATATTGGACCATACCAAATACTAGAACGGATTGGTGAAGTCGCTTATCGACTGGATCTTCCCCAATCGTTGACTAACATTCACAACGTGTTCCACGTATCACAACTTCGAGCCTACATTCCGTGTGATACCATGATTGTACCGAGTGACTCCATTGAAGTGAAGGAGAACTTGACGGTGGAGGCGGTACCAATCGGCATTGAAGAGCATCAAACCAAACGGTTAAGGAACAAGGAGGTCCCGCTGGTGAAGGTGAAGTGGCAGAATTTACATTGGATAAATTACACTTGGGAGTTAGAATCCGATATGAGACGAATGTACCCTCATCTTTTCCAACTGGAACACTGATTTCGGGGACGAAATCTCCTTTTAGGGGAGGTGGATGTAACATCCCTGATGTTTTAATGAGAATTATAAGAAATGGGAAATGATTAGTAAATGTTTTAGAAGTTTTATTTAATATTTGTTCTGCCTTAGCCAGAGATAAGAAAGCCAGTGTCGAGATCGGTATCTGAAGCGCGAGCAGGCGGAGTTAAAGATCGGGAGTGTAGGAGAAGAGCGGATAGAGTTAGGTGGTCTGGTCCAACCGTTGTGAGGAGAGCGTCTCACACGGAGTCATAGCCCGGATTAACCTCATAATGACTGAAACAACGGATGTAGGTAACCAAGAGGTGAGCACGGATAAGGTATCCGATCTCTCAGGTTGTAGCTCGGATTTCCGAGGTATGAACACTAAGTTAGAACGTCGGGGGCCGATATTCATATTGGGCTTATACTCTTGCGAAGTATTAGAGAATTGTGAATAATTAAACGTTGTGGGAATAAATAAGTGTAATTGATTTGATAACTATGCAATAGTTCAATATAGTGAAATTGATTAAATTTAGTAAGAATACAAATAAAATAAAGGAAAAGACGATCTTGCCCATGAGCTATACATATATATATATAAGGAGATTCTCTTCCTTCCCTCTTCATTATTTACAAGTTACCTTTGCTGTTGGTCTGTTCCTTCTCTTTCGTTTTTTTTTTCTCTCCTCTCTTAACGCTGATTTGCATGCGCTGGAGAGGGACTCCATTTGTGTCTAAACTTCAATTGAACCCCATTCCTGTGATCGAGGCTTCAAGGTGAGTCTACTGATCCGTTCCAATTGTGATTCCCTTATTCCTTTTATTCTTTGGCTGTTAAGAGCCATGCATGGCTATATTCGTGGCTGTTCTCCACTCCTCTGGTGAGTGTGAGCCCAAATGCAGTCCATGAACTAAGGGCGTTGAAGTGACGAGCTGTACTTTATGATCCGTAGGTAGTAGGCTAAGCAACGGAAGACTGAGTGACGGAGTTGAGACTGCGAAACCAGTGCTTAGAGGAAGGAATCGACACAGAGAACAGATCATCAAAGCGTGGAACCAAAGTAAGGGGGGTGTTCGGGTTATAATTAATTAGAATAGGACTCGCTTCTTATACAGGTCATTGAAGTAACGTAAACAGGTTAAGGAAAATGTTGCTAAACGTAGTTGTGTGTTTATGCTTGTGCATGTGTGACTGAGTACATTAATTAATGGAGGATCGGGTGTGGATGAGTTTATCATGTATGATCTTGTGATATCTAATGTGAAATGATCAGTGTTATGTGACGTCGGGTTAGCAAGCAGGCTACCCGAGTGATGAGGAATTGATATTATTATGTGAAAGGTAAACTGTTGAATGATTATGTGGTATGGGATGGCCGACGGTATATGATAGCCCCTCATTTCCGGCTCCCGTGGTTTTCGTGCCCAGTTGAGCTACCCAGTGGTCAAGTAGGACCCAGTGGTCGAGGTGGAGAGTCAAGCAGGACTCGGTGAACCAAGCAGGGTTCACGGGGTGTCAAGTAGGACCCCCAGCTGAAGGCCAATCCTTTAGTATCCGGATACTAGGAGTCAGATTGTATGAGAGTCAGTTGTGATCATGATGAATGTGATGGAATTGTGTAGTTGGTTTAATATAGTTACTGTATGTAATACACTATGTTTCGGTATGCTTACTTACAAGTGATGCTTGATGTGTATGTATAAATATGTATGTATATTTGTTAAGTTCCATTCTAAATTAATTACAATGCCAAACACTCACCCTTGCACTTTTTTTTTAGTAACCAGAGACAGGGAGGGGGAAGGAGCCATGGAGCCGCGCCAAGGGGGAGAACGGTGCCAAGGTCCGAGTGACTTCGAGTGACTCTCTATAGAGTCATATGTGTGTATAAGAACTTCTTAGTATTATTATTAGTTGTGTTTAATTAAGACCGGACCGGATGTAAACCTATATTTTAAAATACATCACTGTTATTTGCATATGCTTTCATGGTAGTTATGATAACTCTTTGGGTTCACAGAACCATTTTTAGAGTGAAATTTTGGGAGTCCGGTTGCATGTTTTGTATAATCCGATGTGTGAAAGGTGTTCGCTCCAGCGAATAGAACCTCGTTTAAGTGAGAGTCCGGAATCTCGCTTAGACGAGTAGGGGCCTCGCTCAAGCGAGAAACCCTGATTTCCCTTTCTCCCATCCGTTGTGTCTAAATTAACTTGCTTTTCTTTTCTAGACCTCATTTAATTAATTTAACTGTGATTGCTGTCACTTGAATAAGTCTGTAAAAATAAATCCTTTTTCACTAAATATCCTTTAATTTTCAAGAAAAGGAAAAATTTATCGTAAGAGGTAATTGTTTGAATAAAAATAAATGCAAAAATAACCTAGGATGTTACAACCAACCCTTCTGAAATTTTTAGTCTGAACACCCTTTAGTATTTTGGGCATAACTCGGGCTACCAACCTCTGATTGACATGAATTTGGTGTCAAAACGACCGTGACAAAATTCTATACAACTTTTATGAACGGAGAAAAAGCTCAATTGGTCTCCCTTAAGCAAAATTTAGCTTGCTTAAGTGAGATTTTCACTCAAGCTCTCGTTTGAGCGAGAATTCAACAGAAACAACCCTGATCAGCTCGCTCAAGCGAAAATACTTTTGCTTAAGTAAAAATTTGGTAGAAACCACTCAATTAAAACTCGCTTGAGCAAGAATTTGACAGAATATACCCCCAAACTCATATATAGGCTCGCTGAAGTGAGAGTTGGCTCACTTTAGCGAAAATAACAGCTCCTAACCCACAAATCAACTTCCAACCTACTTATTTTGCCCGTATCAACTCTGATTGCTACGAAACTTCATGGGCACTATGTTTTCCCTATTTCGGAGTTGTTGGCATAGTTTATTTGCTAAAATTTTCACATATGACTAAGATATGTGTAAAATTATGTTTAAGTCAAAAGTAATGCAATAACATATGCCAAACCTATCAAATAGACTCCAAGCTTGGTAAGGCTTATATGCACAAGTTCAATATAACGTAGGGAACCTATTGGTCCTTTTCGGGGGTTCTTAAACCCATCAGATCACAAAATCACCCTCCAGTTCCTAATTTTTATATATTTCCACCTATTTTCACCATTATGCATAATGTTCTCTATTTTATCATCACATCAAACATTCATACACATTCATAGTAACATTCAACTCCTATACACAAAACAATACCTGCCCATTCTAAACAATTACACAATGGCTCTGTGCCATACATACGTATCATCATTTCATCACTCATGCAAGTAATATATATTCATCAATATGCCACAATTATCTCTATGATCTAGTTACAACCACACGCCTAGCTAATACATAATTCAAACAAACCTAAGTTAGGCAATCTACTAAACTATTACACAAAACGTAATTCCACAGCTTTCTTGGCATCGACTTCTCACTTTCCTGTCATTGGTTACTAAAAGAAAGAAAAACTACAACAAGGGTGGGTGTTTAAAAACAAAATCATAATTAATATAAAACGGTATACACAATATAAAAGTAGTCATTTCAATACTTTACCACTTAACTGCTTAACTTCCCAAGTTCCCTACAAACTCATATAATCATCATATCATAACAAACCATCATGAACATCATCATTCTCAAATACTTTACCAATCACCATACATCAACACAGTCATACAATTAAAACATCATTGACTCTCATCATACAATATGATGCCTGGTATCGGATACTAAAGGATCGACCTTCAGTTGGGGGTTCGACTTGACACCCAGTGAACCTGACTTGGTCCACCGAGCCTGACTTGGCTCTCTACCTCAACCACTGGGTCCTACTTGACCATTTGGTAGCTCAACTGGATCTCAAAGGACCACGGGAGCCAAAAACGAGGGGCGAAACATACTGTCGGCCGTCCCACACCACATAATCACATAACATATCTCAATTCATATATACCTTTATAAAAATCAATAATCAGTTGAGGGGGCCACACAAACCAGGCCTCCGAGCCTACACCGACTCAATGCATATACACATTAACTCGCCATTACTCCTTGTTGTACATAACATCATCATCTCTTATAAAATTCCAATCTTACAATCATCAAATAATTTCACACAAGCTATACAATGCATCTATCAATCAATAACACATTCTCATCATCATACACATGCGCAATTATCATTTTAGCATATTTTTAAATTCCTTTATATATCACAAATGTTCTAATCTTTTTAAACTTAATTACACGTTAACCAATTTTAATTAATTATGGCCCGAACACTCCCCTTACCTCGATTCCATGCTTCAACAAGTTGCTCCCGGTGTCGATTATGACCCACAATTAAATTATTTACCGCTTCGCTTTCGGTTCTGATACCCACTTCGTTTATCGATCCTCCGACGTCCGTTTCACCATCTACGCATGTCGAAACATAAAACCCATTAGCTTTTCATTGTACCCATCATCCTAAGAGCAATACCCATGCCTCTTGTAACGCCTCTCCTGTTATTCAGGAATGAATGACTCTCCGCATAGACTAACATGAGACCTTTCAGTGTGCTTTTGTCCTCATTCACACACTTCCCGAGAACTTCCCAGGAGGTCACACATCTTAGAATTTCTCTAAGTTAAGCATGCTTAACCTTGGAGTCCTTAAGTGATGGGCCACCGAAAGGGAAAATGCATTTATTGGTATAGGTAGTACGAATTCATTCCTTTAAGCTATCCTCGACTGTATAGTCTCATACCTATACAATCTTTGGATCCCTCTCATTTTGGTATGTATTTGATTCGTTCATGTGCCCTTCCCACTGGAAGCCTGCCAGGAGCCACTCCTTGTCCGTGTCTATGCACCGACGATCACTCCCCCCCTCAACAGCGTCGGATGTCACGTGCCCACCAACTTCCACCTAGTTCGTCCCCGAACCATACCGTACTAGGAGAGGTTAGGCTCTGATACCACTGGAAGGATCAAAGAATCCAGGTAGTAAATATAGTACGTTCTAGAAAGGAGCTCGGTATGAATATTGTGGTCCAATGAATAAATAATGTCATTAAGTAACTGCTCTTGGGCCATGGAGTTTCCTCTATTTCTAATAATGTTTAATATTTATTTTCTTCGAATGAATGTAAAATTACTTTATAAATTTCTAATGATATTCATAAGGTATTTCAGAAATGTTGTATGTAATTTATTCTGATAGTTTCTTTTTAACGATCATATTTTTAGTAAAAAAATTACAAACTTTTTTTTAGAATTTATTGAGATGTAACAGAGGGCGTTACACCTCTCATTTCCACAAAATACAAAAATCATAGCTTCCCATCACCATGAAATCCGCGGAGAGAGAGAGAGAGAGAAAGAGAAAGGGGAGGGAGAAAGCTTGAAATTAAAGGCGTAATTAAGCATACCTCGAGGTCCTGATTCCAAAAACACGATCAATTTAAAGTTTTGACACAAAATCGCCCTTCAATTGGGAGCTTGGAGCATGCTGCAATGGAGGAGAAAAGAAGAAGACACCAACGTGGTTGCCTCGTAAGAAAGAGAAAGAAATGTTTTTGTTTTTATAAACATAGGGGCATTTGGTAATTTACTACTTTCTTTTACATTTTCTTTTAAAACTTTAGTTAAACTTTTACCTTTTACCCTTGGTAGCTTCTAAATTTACCATCTCTTATTTAAAATCTTATTTGAATTTTAATAATCAACCAATCAAATAATTTTATTTAATTTCATAACATCTAATTATTTAAAATTATATTTATATTAATTGATAATTATTTTTCAAATTATAAAATTAATTTAAGGACAATTATTAATATTTTTTCGTCAATGATAGAATTTTAAATTAATTAACTGGGTTGTTACAAAAACCCAATAGAAGACATGTGACACATGGGGAATGGTCATCGCTTTGTTTTCCTGCACACTTTCTGAACCCAACTATTTTTGCAATGATGAGACATCTATATCCCTAGGCTTTTAATGCGCCTATTGGGTTTAAGCGTGTTGCTTTGAAAATGAAAAATTTCAATGCCACGTTTTGAAGACAATCGTTCCTTGAAGAGTCATCATGACATCGTGGCTGTAGGGGTGGCCAGATTGCTCCTAACCGTTAGATCCATCACTTGGGGGTTACTTTCTTTGCCTATATATAGTCCTTTTCTTCCTTATTTTCCATCTTTGTTGCTGTTGTTTCTTGCATCCTTTGCCTTCTGCCTTTACCAAAATGTCCTAAGCTCTTTACCAGCTTTTTTATTTTTAGAGAGTTTAGTGGCCTTTTTCCCTTCCAATCTTTCTTTTATCTTCTTTTCATCCATTACTTTTCCTTCTTCTGTTTTTGATAAAATGACTTCCTCTTCATCGATCTTGTACTCTTAGGTTAGGTGGAGGTTCTGTCAAAATCCTTCTCCCTCGTGTGCAATGAAGCTATTGCTCGCTTGTGGCAAGGCCTTCAATGACTCTTTGTTTACACCAAATATTGAGTGTTTGTGTTGCTCCCCTAAAGAGAAGGTTTGTCAATTCCGAAGAAACCCTAGGGAATTAGATTACACATATGTGTATGAGACTTTCTTTTCCCATCTATGTTTGACGTTTCTATTTTTTGACTTTGAAGTGGGGGTTTTGAATGCCTTGAATGTTGCCCCCATCCAACTTTATCTGAATGGATGGGTTTTCATGAAAGCCTTTGAAGTTTTATACGAGTATTTTGGTCGGACCCTCTCCATCCCTGTCTTTATTTCTTCCAAGCAAAAATTTTCAAGTGGGGGTAGCAGTAGGCTGGGTTTCTCTAAGCGGGGCTTTTGGTCAGCATCTGATAGAGGCGTTCGATAAGTCATATAAAAATTTCAAGGGTCTCTTTTTTCAAAATCTGGGTAAGTCTATATGTGCCCGAGGAAGACTTCCTTCACCATCCTAATGGTCGCCCTACTTTTCCATTGTTTTGGACTCAGGAACCTGTTCAATACTGGATCAATTGGGAAGATCTGTCTCTCACCGAGCAAGATGACATGAGGTTCTTTTTTCAAGGATATGGGGTATTTTTTCAGTTCCTAAGGTCTCATCTCGTTATGCACCAACCCGGGTGCTCTGGACTCTTGGATGAGTAAGTATAGCTTTCTTAGGGTGTGTGTCTTGCTTACCCGGTTTATCATATCATATTAACTGTTGTCTTTTCTTTTGCAGTTAATATGGCTCCCTGTCATATGTCTACCAAAAACATGCGCAAGGCCTACAAAAAGGGCGCTACATCAAAGAAAGTCTCTTATTAAGGCCCATGTGTCTAAAAGATGACTTGTCCAGTTGCTAGCGTCTTCCTCTAGTGAGGCGGGATCTTCCCAGGATTTGCATGGTTCTGAGACCCCCGTCCAAGTGACTGGGAGCTCGAGTCCCTGAAAAAACCTCTTTGTATGAGGAAGAGTATTACAACTGAGCATGCGGCTGCTCCCCTTCACTATGACTATAACTCTGCCTCCAAGTAATGGGAGCGCTTCATGAACCAGAGTCTTGTTGCCAATAGAAATCTCGCTCGATCCTTGTGGGATGCCTGTTTTCTGATCCCCTAGTTCATCGACCATACGTTGATGTTCAAGGAAGACAAGGCCTGTTATATGGATGCTAACCCTATGGTCGTTGGCCGGCCCATGGAGACGTTTAGTATCCGAGTAGCTTCCATAGGGCGCTACCTGGATGATTATGTGACGGGTTAGGAAAAAGCTCTAGACATAGGCATGAGTTATCTTTAATTAATTCTAGGGATGGACTCAAAAGGTGAACCTGATTAATTAAATTCAAGAATTGAACCTAAGATTGAATACAAAGATGGCCTGAAAAAGGGAACTTTATTTAAATCTTTTGAGGATCAAAGTTTTCATAATAATTAAATTAAGGGATAGACTCAAAAAACGAACCTTTTTTTATTGTTGTTTGAATTCAAGACTTCCATTATTCTTTATAACTTGGTTTCTGAATAAAACGAAAGTTTGATATCTGAGTTTTTTACTTAGTTTCTGATGAGGTGACAATATGTTTGATTTCTGAGTTATTAACTTGGTGGGGGAATTAAACGACAGTTTGTTTGATGACTAAGTAACCTAACAAAACTCTGAAAAAGGAAAGTTAGAACTTTAGGGGGTTGGTTCTGGTAAACTTGAGAGTAAAAGATAAGGTAAAATCTTTAAACACCATTCTAAAGCAATTCATACCCCGAAAATCTCAAGATACGTTTTAATTGATTTCATTCCCGAAGAACTTCTGATTTGAACTTTTTAATTACTTTGTTTTTGATTTCTTTGCTTAAAATCTCCATTCTTGCCTGTTTAGGTAGATAGGATCATTATTGAGTGCTTGAGAACATAGTCCCTGTGGAGAATTTATTTTTTATATTATGCAACAAACTCGTATGCTTGCGGGGTATCACTAAACGTGCTCACTCACTTCTAATTCACCCTCATTGTTGAGCCATTGAAGCTTATATAGCTTTGGGTGTGGGGTAATCTTAATGTTAAGTTTACTAACCATATGATGGCTAGCACAATTGGCATAACTACCAATAAAGCATGGGATACTCACAGGTAGCTGTAACACCCTCTGTTACACCTTAATAAATTCTAGAAAATTTCAAAAATGTTTTTACTAAAGATATGATTGTTAAAAAGAAACTATCGGAATAAATTACATACATCATTTCTGAAATACCTCATAAATATTATTAAAACTTTATAAAGTAATTTTACATTCATCCGAAGAAAATAAATATTAAACATTATAAAAAAGAGAGGAAACTCCATGGCCCAAAAGCAGTTACTTAATAACATTATTTATTCATTGGACCACGGTATTTATACCGACCTTCCTTTCTAGAACTTGCTATATATACTGCCGAGATTCTTTGATTCTTCCGTCTGAACCATCAATTTAAAACATATGAAACAAAAACACAAAGAAAGGAGTGAGAAACAGAATATAATATTCCTGAATAAGACATAAGCAACAAAGGATTTTCACAAACTAATATATAATATCAGTCACAATCATATACACAATCAATTATGAATGCATGAATGTTATGCAATATTTTCATCATAACTTACCTATATATGTGAGCCCTTAAATTTTAATTTGCACTGGGCCAACCAGGAGTTTACACTATTCCATAAGTACATATAATAATAATATGAGCAGCTCAACTGCATGGAAACACTTAGAGACTAGTCAGATTGAGAAAGTTTTTATTGTGAAAGTACCCGACACTAGAGAGCTACCCCAGGTCCCCTGAAGTACCCTTTCACACCCTCTCATCCCAAGGCTCGTAATTAAGCCTCCTCTAATGTATCCTAAGTTTCTATAATGCGTCCCCAGACAATATCATTTTGTTTCACTTTAATGATTTATGATGCATGAACTACTCTCATATTTAGTTGGTTAAGGCTTTTAGAAACTCAATTATGAAATACTTTAAAGGTTTACAACATCATTACAATAAACTGTACATTTTCTCAATTCTCTAAATTTCTGTCACACAGAAATAAATTTGATACAGTTTTCGAATCTCACTGAAATTGAGTTTCTAAGCCTTAAATATTTCAAAACTTTCTCATATAAAACTTTACATAATCTTTCTCAAATTGAATCTTAACAAGATCGAATTTAGAAATCTCAATTATTTCCAAATATCTTTAGTTATTAAGTTGGAAAAATAAAATAATTTTCTTTTGAAAATTTTATTTTATTAAAAGAGAATAATCTTTAAATCATTAACCAAAAATACTTAAAATTATAAAATTTTTCTTTAATTCAAGATTTAATTATCTCAACCTTTTTATAAATTAATTTTCATAAAATGACTTCTTTCTAAAATAAATACTAAATTTTTTATTCTAAATATTAAAAGTAAAGTTAATAAAAATAATTTCTAAGAAGAAATAAAAGATTTAATATAATAAAAATTTAAAGAGTAAGGTAAGAAAATTCTTACTGAGTTTTAGTTTTTCGTCATGCTTGCTATATGCTCAACTTCATATGACAAGATCATCAATCATAATCAAATATTATTAATCACAATATCATCAATCACAATCAAATAACGTCAATGACAATCAAATAATATCGATCACAATTAAATATCATCAATAATAATCAAATACTAATAATTATAATCAAATCAATTAAATATAATTCAAATTTTAATAGTTATTTAAATTATCAAAATTGATTTTGAGTCCTTATAGTCCATTCCTTGCATAGGTCTATGTAAGTTCATATAATCCAGTCCATATAGGTCAAACTAGTCCAAGTCCTTGCATAGGTTCAGTCTAGTTTGTAACATCCCAAAATTTAAGTAAAATTAATTAATTGGAATAAATAAATAGAAAAATTATAGAAAATAATTATTTGATGTCATATACATGTAGAAAAATTAATTATGGACCCCTTGAGTTAATACGGTGAATACGGCGATTACTGTCATCATTTAATTGATGAACGACGTACGAGCAGAATATAGAGATGGGCCCAATGGGTCAGGAAACATTATATAAATATTGGGAATGAATATTTATGTCCCAAAGATGAGTTAAAATTAATTTGAGCATTTGTGGAATTTATTGTGAATTATTTAGGATTTATCGGCATCGTTTAACGTCGGAAAATGATCGATTCAGACAATGGGATTCAATTGGGCCTCAAAAAAAATTTGCTAACTTAAAAATAATTATTTATTAGAAAACGCTCAAATAAATATTTTAAACCCAAAAATAAACCCGAAAAAAATTATAGTTAATTAATTATACGTACGGGAGGCCCCGGGCGACCAAAACACTTTGTTTTCGAACTAAAACGCGACGAATTTCACCCAACCAAATGGGCTGACCATGAATACCTCATTGGGCTGTTTCCCATCAGAATTTGGCCCCAAAATGGTGCATTTGCCAAAAATTTGGTCTAGGAGTCAAAAAATTTAAGTGGATGGTACCATGGTAAATTTGCATGCAAAATTAAGTGACCCTTCATCTTTCCCACTCCCATTTCACATGAAAACAGCCCCCATTCTGTAGAAGCCAAAAACGAAAATTATCATCTCTTCTCCCTCTCCATTTTGTGACTAAGTTTGCACCACCCATGGAAGCCTTGTGAAAATTTTATGAAGGAAAAGCTTAGGTAAGTGTTATGGAACCCTAGACTCCATGTTTCTTCTTCTCTTTCCCTACTTCATTTGTGTTCTTCTCCTTCCCTTCATCCATGGTAAAACCGAATCCCCTTTTCTTGTGCCTAATCATGAAGTGATGAAATTTTAGGGATTTTTGTGGCCTTAATTTCAATGTGGAGAAGCTTGCTTGATCCTTTGGTGTTGGGATTTCTCACGTCTCCATCTCCACCATTCTCTTGAATTTGGAATTTAGAACCCCATTGGAGTAAGTCATGAAACTTTGTTAAGCTTTAAATTAGTAGCATAATATGTTAAGAATCATGAGATTATTGTTGGAAAAAATTGATGTTTTGCATGTAGAACCCAAAACCTAGATTAGGAGACCATTGAGAATTTGTTGTTATTGATGTTGGATAACTATTTTTGTGACTTGAATATGATGAGAATTAGTTGTTGAAATAAAATTAATTATTGTTGGAATGAATGAATTGATTTTGGATGATATTAGGTGCAAAACTAGAAATTAGTAACTTACTTGATTGATGCATAAATTGCAAATTAGAGTCTAAAATTATTTTGGATGGTTCATAATGATTATGATATCTAAATTAGTGCATTGAAATAAATTGGAGATGTTGGATTGAAGAATAGGAAAATTGGTTAAGTTAGGAGCCATTATGGATAAAATGGAAATGTCAAAGGTCTTGTATATGAATTTAAGTGTCTTGGCTTGTTTGAGTACTAATGGAACAATATGAAAAATAGATTAAGAATTAAAATTGATGTTAGATGATTTAAGTAGGAAAAAGTGTAGTATTGAAGAGAAATTAAATTAGGAACTTGATCACTAAAGTGAGATTGATGGATAGTAGTTTATGGAGTTTCATTGGAGTGCGTTAGGCATAAAAAAGGATGCTAAATGAAATTAAAAAGCGTGGATATGTATGATTGGAAATCTTGGCATAATGGTGAATTAAAAAGAAATTAGGTCATAGTTAGGACATAAAAGTGATTATGGCCTTAGAAATACTAAATGTGACTAAAAGTGAGTTAATGGAGGTGTTATGGAATTTATTAGTGGTTGGAAACAAATAGGATTGAAAGAATATGAGTTTTGTCTTTAATAGGAGAAGGAAGCATGAAGTGGTAGATTATGGACAATTAGAACAAATGTAGGGATTAGACTTATAATGAAACTATATGCATGAAATCTAATTGGTAGACTAGTAGGGAAAAAGTGACTAGTTTATAGGAAGAAGCTTGACATATAGGTGATAATGGACATGGTGTAAGTCTTAGGTGAATGATAGGTGTAAAATCTACTTAAGGTGGTTTGTTTTAGGATAGAAACCATTACTAATACAATTAGGCAATTTAAGAAGTGAAAGATCAATTAGATAAATTGTTAGTAATGATAGAATTGTCACTTTTTAGGGATTTAGAACACCATAAATAATTAAGGTGGACTAGAAAGCTAAGTAGAAACTTTGTGAAGCTTAATAAATAAACATTGGACCTTGGGCTAATTATAACTATGATTAGGGATCTTTGAGACCTTGGAAAGTGTAGAATTGATGACTTTAATTCTAAACTCCAAAGAGAAAATGACTTGAATTAATGTAGCTTTGTACATGCCTAAATATAAGCTTATGAAAAAAATTTATGGTGATTTACACCAACTTAATTGTAGAATGGTGCTTGATATAGCTTAATGTTTAATTATGTAGGCTTTGAAAATACTTGCGAAGCGGTATCATCAAACCCATCGGAATACTTCTCTTGAGGTAGGGGAGAAGTTTATTTTCTAAATGTGTGATCCATGTTGTTGATAATGTATGCATGTGTGGGTGTATGTTTGTATGTTTGCCTTGGTTGTTATTGTTACTTATGTGAAATGGATATGTGTGGTAAGACATTATTGGTGAATAGATAAGTGTGATGGTGTTATGCTATTGTTATGCCTCTTTGATGTATTATGGAATGATGAAGTGGTATTCTTGTGCGAATTAAAATGAGCATATGCATTATTTGCATTGCATGACATACATAGCTTCCTTCATCATGAGATAATAGATCTTGTGGGATCTTGAAAATGAAACCTTGCGCGGGTTTATTAAATGAACAACTATGCGTGGTTGCAATGCTTGACATGTGACATAACTAAAGGTCTTGCGGGATCTTGAAAATGAAACCTTGCATGGGTTTATTAAATGAGCAACTATGCGTGGTTGTACTCTTGAAATAATGATGCACATGTAAGAGTATTTGACAATTGGAGATGGACACATTGCATATGCATTATGATAAGTGGCATATGCATTAGTTATGAGGGCATGGCATATGAATTGAGATTTCTAAAGTGGATGCCTTGTGAGTGATTAAAATTGAGAAATGAGGTTGAAGTTGTCCCCATTATGTACACGTGTGATAACGGTGTATGTTTGGTGAATCGAGATTGATTATTGAAGCTCATGTGTTGAATTAGCCTTTGATAAACTTGACTTGTGAAATTAAGTGATGAAATTATAGTTCGCATGACACATTTATAAGTTTGGGTGCTTAATGGAAAATGTGTAAAATTACCTCATTATGTGTGTATATTATCCAATTGATTATGATTGTTCATCATTGAGAAAATATACTCACTCTCCATGTTGTACATTTTAGCCTTGTGATGTAGGTCAATGCATGGAGCTTAATCTTTTTGGGATGACTGCAAATGTGAAGAGAGTATGGTGGTTGCCTTGGCCGGTAATTTTTGGGATGATGAATTATGTTACTTTTTGTGAATTGTTGTGTATATGGCATTAATTTTGTATAGCTTGACTATTTGTGTAAATGCCATAGTTTAGGATTGATGGATTATAGTCATTTAAATTTTGTGGAAGCATTGGGATATTGAAATTGTCATGTGATTCTTAGTTGGATGAAGGATATTGAATTTTGAAATATTATGATGATAATTGTGTCAAGGCAATGGATTGATAAGGATTCGTTTACATAAGTATGATGTTGAATTTTACTCTAAAATTAGTGTATGGCATGTAGGATAACATGATGTGATGTTCTACCCTTCGTTAGGAGTGTATAAAGGGGGCTAGATAATGAGTAATAGCAAATAAGGACTAGTTTGTGTACATGAATGGTCTAGACTCACAATTGGTAGCTTGAATGATTTTATTAAGGTTTCTTATACTTGTGGAATTGTTAGTCTATAAGTAAGGTTATTGGAAATGTATTCTTGAAATTGGATAATAAGAGCTCAAGTGAGTAGTATAGGACCTTTTGCATGATGTTATAGTTAGGCAATCTTAAATCACTCCGCAAAGTCTAAATGGTACTTCTAATTGTTGGGGAGTAGATAGGGAATAAATTAAGTCCTTCACCTTCTCATATCTTCATATATGGGAGGGATCTTTGATTACATCTAGGGTGATGATAGTTAATTTTAGTTGTGGTGTGCCTTATCTAATGATTGATGTAAACGCAAAAAATTTACCTTATTTTCTAGTATTTAGATATCAATATCACTATTAGTATTTATTGGATTTAGGGCGCCACACAGTTCGTATAGGTTATGAAAGTCTAGGTCCTTACATAGGTATGTCAGAGTTAGTTATACCAGATATTTAATTTAAAATTTATTATAAATTTTAAGTTAAAAAGTTAATATTTTAAAATAATAACATTATTAAATTTAAAAGGAGTAGGGGACTCCTCCCATTATTCTTATGTCTTTTCATATTATATTCATATCTCACTCCTCCTTATATCTTTTATATCCTAATTCGTTATTGAAAATCCGTGCGCGCCTCGTCTCTGAGTTCTAAAACGTATCAATTTCATCTTAATATAGTTACAGGATGAAAATTTAAATTACTATTTGAAACAGAAAGGGTAAATAGTAATTATGTATAGTAACAGTAAATAGTAAAACATAAAAAGTAACGGTAAATAGTAAAACGTGAATAGTAACAGTGAATAGTAAAACGTGAATAGTAATAGTAAATAGTAAAACATGAATAGTATAGTAAATAGTAAAACATAAATAGTAAAGGTAAATAATTACAGTAAATAGTAATTTACTATTTGAATAGTAATTTACTATTGAAATAGTATTTTACTATTCAAAATGGTAACTTAAAATAATATTATATCCAGTATAATAATAGATTTATAAAACGATATGAAAATATCCCTAAAAAATATAAAAGAGAGGTATTCTTACCTTGTTCTTTTAGCAGAACCTCCTTCCAAAAAAATTATTTCTCTTTCTTACTTCTACCACTATCTCTCTAGCACTACTATATTAAGAAAATTTAATCTAAAATTATGAATTCTAACGAGAATTCCTTCGGTATTTATAGGCAGAAAAGTTACTGTACATTTCATTATTTTATTATAAAAGTACTGTGCAATTTCTAAAATTTTCGTTTCTGGTTACTGTGCAAGTTTGAAAATTTCATACATGCAAAAGTGTTTTGCATAGTAAATGTCGGCTGAATTATTAAGCCAAATAGTAACCTTTCACTCGGTATATTTTAAATATTCAAAATGAGTTCATTTCAAAATTTGGCGATATTACATCAGTCCTCACTAATTTTATAATAAGTAATATAAAGTTTAAATTTTAAAAATCTAAAATTTTCTGTTAATAAAAGTTTATTGGTACGTTTCTAATTTTTTTATGATTGATAAAAATAAAGATTTTTCTCAAACAGATCATTTTTAGATAAGTCTACTTGAAATGGATTATAAAAAATTCTCTTATAATTTAACTGCACTTTCTTATAAATATTTTTAATTTTAAGTCACTTTATATGAATTTAAAATTATTTAAAAATTATTATTTTATTAAAATATTTGAAAATTCCAAAAAATCATAAATAATACGTAGATTAAAAAGTTCTAAAGAACCATAATATAATTCTTTCAAAATTTTAATATAAAAATAAAAATAGAAGTGTTACAGTAGCTGCTTAAAAGAGACACGTAATCTCATAATAAGTTACGAGGGTTACGCATTGTCGAACTAGCATTTGGAGGTGTAGCTTTCGGTGGGAGTACTTGTGTGGACTCCTAAGGAAGAAGCTAAGATTGCTTCAATTTTGCATCTATAAAAGGTAATCCTAAAACATAAAATTAAATTATTGTATATGATGCTTTGAAACACATATTTGTAAAATGTTGGTAATCCTATGTGTTTCCACTACCTGACCCTATGGGATTCCCTAACAGTATAGTTAGTATAATACACCTGGTCTTTCCATAGCTTGACTGGTATTTTCCTAGTAGATGTTTGCTAGGGTGGTTTTGTCGAAGGCCGACTAGAAGATGCATTCAGTTGTATCTTCTTATTGATATACTTGTATGTGCGAGTCCTAAAATCATAGAATGTCTGAGGTTGATTCGGGCAATGGCCGAGCAAATGATGTGTTAGGAAGAATTTCCTCAGGGACGATGTGTAATTACATGACCTTGGTGAGCTCAGGTACAAGGCTAGTTTCCTTGTAAAATTAGGTGAGAAACTCTCCCAATGGTTCATCCTACTTTTGGTTCACTTGGGCCAGTGTATGTGGAATGGGGGGAGTTTGGCAGGATATGACAAAATGCTTATTGAAGGCGTAAGAAAGCGGTCTAATTGTCAATAGAAATGGGAGACAAGGACTTGAACCATTTAAGGGCCTCACCATTCAAGGTGTGTGAAAAGACATTACATGCAACATTATTAGTAGTGCCGATGTACAACATTTCATTCAAAAATCACTCACGTGCTTTTTAGGGTTAGTAATGCCATCATTGGAATCAATGGGAAGGGGCAAAGGGGTTCAAAGAGCATTGGGGATTAGAGTGAGAGTCAATCATGCTATGAATAAATATGAGAATTTAGAAGATATGGGGGGTTGATGGGTGTATATAGGGTTGTGTGTTGAAATTTAGGGTGTAAAAAATTGTTGTTGTTGGGTGTAGTGTAAAGGTTGCGGTTGGAATTAAGGCTAGTGTTGGGGTTTTGACTAGGGCTGAGGTTGTAACTCAGGCTAGGGTTTATTTATAGGCTAATGTTGAGGTCGGATTGAAGATAGGACTGAAGGGTATTTCTAAATATCGTCGTGGTGATAAAGGCATATGGGGTAAACGTATTAGGGAACTTATGGCTATGAATTGGTTTTAAAGGGTGTGATACAAAATGGGATGTGTGTAGGTTATTTGAGTAGAAAGATTTATGGTGGGAATTATAAAGGAGTGATATAGCATAAGGGTATGCTTTAGCTGGTAGGTTGGACAAAAGGCTCCTCGTACTATGACATGGCCTCCCTTAATGATGTAGGAAAAATGTATG
The DNA here is from genome assembly GCA_037962975.1 of Clitoria ternatea. Classification (NCBI taxonomy): domain Eukaryota; kingdom Viridiplantae; phylum Streptophyta; class Magnoliopsida; order Fabales; family Fabaceae; genus Clitoria; species Clitoria ternatea. The sequence continues at coordinate 153,198,499 of CM075673.1, forward strand.
AGGGATCTAGATCATGCTCCTCCTCAGATCTTCAAGAAATTCTAAGCTCGTTTGCAATTACAAAAGCAATTCTCCTTCACTATAGGTGCTGACTGAATCATGTTTAGGCATGGTTTATGATTCCTAAACTCTAAACATTGGAAAAGGAAATGTTAAGAAGATAGAAGCAATAGAGAGATAAGAGAGAAAAGGGGAAATGGAAATGTCACTCTTTAGGATTTTAGAGAGATAAGTTTGAGAAAGTTCACCACCATTGGAAAGGTTCCAATTAGATAAGAACAAGGTAAAAAGCTAAGCACTGCTAGGTTTTAGAGAGAGAAAATTCACTTCATCTCACTAAAAACTCAACAAATGAATTCTAAGATGTAAATTGTAAAGAAGATAAGCAACATATACTTATTCTAAGTGCAATTTTCAAAATTAACTTGGGTGGGCTTATTAAAGCTTCACCCAAGGCCCAAAACCTAAAGCTACATGGCTTAAAAGTGGCCCAAAGTAAGTATGACCATACAAGGCCCAAATCTCTATCTAAGACTACTAATGGGCTTTTAAAAATGAAAAAATAATCTAAAAAAGCTTAGTACTTAAATAAAATTCAAATAGCCTACACATAGTGGATCCTCATCACCTAATAGCTCATATGTTGGGTACAGGCTTGCATAAATAAATATGTGTACTCTAGCCATGATGAATATATACTTGTTTGGTTATCGCTGTAAATTCTCGATAATGACATTTCTTTCATCCCTATATTGGATAGATGGCTCATCCAGGGTGAGGCACTGTTGGGCTTACCAATGTGGTGACCTACAAGACGTGGACATTTGAGTAGTATGAACGTGTTCTTATAGTGTGGGGGAACAATCTTGATCCATCAAAAAGGGAATTATAATTTTAATGATCCCTAGTGGAGTCGTCAAATGATCGTTGCTGATGTATATCTGTTATAAATGAGGTATATTACTGACGTCGTCTGGGGTACCTGCAAAAGGACCCGAAGACCTAATGGGGGTAGGTCCCATAAGGCCTCTCTGATGACTAAGTCAGTTATGTCAAAGTTAAAGGTTAGAGCAAATGAAGAATATTTGGTCGGGGAATTGAATGAACGTACTTACGCAATAAATGTGGGGCATATTTATAGTTGTTGAGGTTGTTAGAAGCAATCATGAGTGTGTCAGGATGCTAGGGTGTGATATGGCAAAAGCACCGACATTGAGGGTTACATGTCGGTTGTAACATCCTAATTAAGCATTAATGGGTAAATTGAAGTTCATGGACGATTGATTAAAATTAAATGTGAAATTACCATTTTACCCTTAGTTACTTAAGTTTAACAATTCCTTTTTCTCTTTCTTTCTCATCTTTCACACATGCAACAGGGAGGGAAATTCATTTCTTCTTCTTCTCTTCTATTCTCGTGGTACCATTCTCCTCCCTCTTTTTCAATCTTCTCAAATTAAGGGCAAGTTTCAAGTCTTCTTCTCCTTTCCTTCTCGTGGCATCTTGGGGTCTTGTTTGGGGGCTCCAATTTCTTTAATGGAGGTGAAAATTTATATGGTTTTTGGAACCCCATTTTCGGTTCTTGGGAATTTATGGAGCCCATATTCTAATTCTTCCATTTCCTTGAAAGTAGAGGCATTTGTGAAGCTTTGGTGATGGTGAGTTACTTGGGAGCCATTGGAATCTTGGTTTCTCCAAATTGAAGTGGTTACGGAGAGTTTCAGACTAACGTATAGCTTGGGGTTTACGCGGAACTAAGCTTTAGAAGTCGATGACTTAATTTGGTAAGTCATTATTAAACAAGATAATTATTGATGGGTTGCTTTATTTAAAAGTGCGATCGATTAGTGTTCGATAGCTCGAGGAGCTTCTGGAATCATTTATTCCAGGTAGGGGGAGCTTTACATTTTAAATGTATAGTTTATGGACGGGTTCAGGGTTATATTGTTATGCTAAATGCTATATGTTGTGAATTATTGGTATAATACCCCGATTATATGATATATGTGATATATCTTGTGTTGTGATGTCTTCCGTTCATATTATTGATATTGAAATAGGATGAGATACAAATTGTGTTTTTGAAATCATTGTGATATATGTATGTATGAGTTGTAATGGCTTAAGTGAATAGTTCCTATGCATAAGATGTATTAGGATACTTGCCTTGATGATATGAATTATTGCATGAGATGCAAACTGAGTAATGTAATATATAGCGTGAGACGCTTGATGATAAGGTATTCATATAAAATGAAATGAAATGTTATGTTAATTGTGGTTTCGAGGATTCCACAAAAGACCTTAAGTGGGACTCAAGGCAAGCCTATTGAGTGGGACTCAAGGCAAGCCTATTGAGTGGGACTCAGGGTTGCCCATAACACTGCCGTTGTCGCTGAGAGTGATTGTGTTACGTGAGAAGGAAAATGGTTTGGTACCATTAAAACGGATGGATTAGCTGAGAGGGCTGCCCGTAATAATGAATAATTGGATCTAATTGAATGAGAAATGTATATGCATATGTGTATGTCATTGAGAATACCATGAATGTATAGCCCCGTGAAGAGTTATTGTGAATAACAGGATAATGATAGTTATGTGAATCTTGATGAAAATATGTGATGTGAGTAAATTATGTTGAATCAGCGTGTATTGTTGTTTGATTGTGATATTATGTTGTGTGTTAGGGAATCTGATGAATAATCTAATTCAGTAACTGTCATTTGACATGTATTTGCTCACCCCTATTTGTGGCTATATTTCAGTGGATTTGGGACGCGATGGTGATTGGTGAGATGTCACCAAGATTGAGCGTGGAGCATTGTATATGATGTAGATAGTAGTTCGCAGTAGCCTTGGCCAGCTCTTGTAAATAACTGGTTTGATAAATAATATATATATATATATATATATATATATATATGGCTTGTTAGTGGATTTAGGTAGCTGATGACTTCAACTGGAAGCCTAGTTTACATTTTGGGCGTATGCTTGTTATGACGAATGATGAGATATAATGATGTTTATGTTGATGTCGCTTCGGTTATGGTGACCATGGATGGTCCCACCATATGAATGTACATTGATTATGCATGATTTCTTGGAATTGTGGATATGCACTTCGTGCATTATAGGTGTGTGGCATGTCTAGGAATTGCACTTGTGTGTGTTTGATGTTGATTATGCATTAGAGGTTTGAATGAGTGATGAATGTATAAAAAAATGAGGATTTCAAATGATTTCTATGCTTAATTGAGGAAGTGATAAGGTCATATTGAGTTTTAGGAGGTTTGGATACCATGGGATGGTTCTAATAGGTTATATGCATGATTTAGGATTTAGAACTTGTGTGATTTGGAATGGACCAAATCAATTGAGAAAAGGAGTCTAGGTTGCACATTATAGCTTTGAAATGGTTAAAATGTAAATTTGTGCATATCTTAGTCATATGTTAGAATTTTGGCGAACAGACATAACAGCTCCGGAATGGTGAAAATATAGTGCACATGAAGTTTCGTAGTAATCGGAGTTGAAACGGGCAAAATAGGTAGGTTGGAGGTTAATTTATAGGTTAGGAGCTGTCATTCTCGCTTAAGCGAGTCAAATCCCGCTTGAGTAAGCCTTTTTATGAATTTGGGAGTGTATTCTGTTGAAATCTCACTTAAGCGAGCTTATTCTCGCTCAAGCGAGTGCCCAAGGAGTAGTTTCTATCAAATTTTCACTCAAGCTAGAGCCTTCTCACTCAAGCGAGCTGACCAGGGTCTGATACTGTTGAATTTGCTTGAGCGAAAATCTCGCTTAAGCGCCCAAAAGCTTGCTCAAGCGAGCTGCTTTAGCCTTTGCTCTCTTCATGAAAGTTGTAGAGAATTTCGTCGCCGTTGTTTTGATGCCCAATTTGCTCGATCGGAGTTCAGTAGCCTGAGTTGTGCCCAAAATACTAAAGGGTGTTTGGGCTGAAAATTCAACAAGGCTGATTTTATAAATTTATGAATTAGGCAGCCTTTGGGGCATAATTGGCCCTTGACTTCTTCATAACAATTGTAGGCAATTGAGTCACAGATGTTTACAAACCGGATTCATCCTGATTAGAGTTGTGTAACTCCGATTGACTTAATTTATTGGGCGGTGCGCAAGGAGCCGGCGTGCTGAAAATTTTTCTTTGGGCAACTTTGGAGCCCCAAAGCCTAGGATATGTTATGGGGCCCGTTGTGTCATATGGGGACATTCTATGATGGATTGAATACTAAAAAAACCCTGGTATTATTATTATTATATTAAGGTTAGGATGTTTTATCGGTAGTTCTGTTCTCGACGATGTGTCTTTGACATCGGTCTATCTCGCTGTTATGACTCATTCCTTTTTCCATTCCGGAGTTCATGATATCATAAGTATTGAGTTACCAACATGCCCGATCTAGATGAAATTCTAACACACTCACCATTAACATATCATCTCATCTTTTTTTAACTGCCTAAGTGGCAACTTTTTGCTCTTTCTACAATGTAGTACTTCTTTTACACTCACCTATATTAGAACAATGCACGTTATTTTTAAATTTCACTAATTCCTTCCCTTTTAATTAAAAATTACTCAACATTAATTCCACCGTTTTTGTTTCATGTTGTAAATTCTCGCAATCAACATTTCATCAAAACAACTGACCTGTTACAAAAAATGTTGCTCATCATCCACCTTTTTTTATGTTGTAAATGCTCATAATTTACCTTTAATTTTCATCAAAACAAATATAATTACCAAAAAATAGTAATCTTAAGAAAATTTCAATTGAATGTTACCTTTTTTAAGAATTTGAGATAAATTAATAGCTTGTTTGATTTTTAAAAATAAATATCAAATGTAAATTTTGTTAATAGATAAGTGAAGTTAAGTTGTATAGTTGACAATCTTCTTAGAATATATATATATATATATATATATATATATATATATATATATATATATATATATATATTTCATTATTTTCACTATTATTTTTTCCCATAGAATTAAATAGTAGTTAACTTTAGTTTACCAAAACTAGTTAACTTTCAATTTTGACTATTAGTATATTTAATATCATAAGAACTTTATAATTTTGCACCAAAATTTTTTAATATTCTAAAAAATTTCATTATATATTTTAATCTTTTTTCATTTCATTAAAAATTGAACTTGTGTCAAGAACCTACGACAACTTACGTATCCTGCTCAATGATTTGAGTTAGTCCTCCTTTACATATGTTTTAATCCTTTGATATGGTATACGGAAATTATTTATTTTTAAAATATTTTAATCATTGTTTTATTTTGACTATTAATACAGTGTTTAATATATATATATATATCACATGATCCGTATAATTTTTCTTTGAAATTTTACTATTTTAAAAAATCCTTTATGTTTTAATTCATAAGGAACTTATTTATTTATCTAAAATTTTTAATTCATTTTTTGTAAATATATTATTTTAATCTATTAATTTTGTTTATAAATGTTTACAGTAAAATTAATTAAGTAATTATGCAGTCTATTGCCATTCATCTTTTTATAATGAATTACTCATTATATAAAAATTAATAACAAATGAAAATATTAAAAATAAAATATCCCATTAATTTGTTTTTAATATATTATTTATTTATTATATATCATCTTAATTTGAAATTCAAATTTTATATGCGTATTGTAATATCCAAGGTTGTAAAAATCGGACCGAACCGACCGGTTGGACCGGGAACCGGTCACGGTCTCGGTTCGGTCAAGGAAATAACACCAGCTGATTTAGAACAGGTTAAAACAGGTCAAAACCAATCAAAATTGGCCAAAACTGGTACTGAAAACCCGGTTGAACCGGTCAAAGTTTTAAAATTATTTTTTGTTTTGTTTTTACTTTTTTTGGCTATTTTTTTAAAAAAATCATTAAAAAATATTTTTAAATAAAATAAAAAACTATTTTAATATAATTTATTATTAATATATCAATAATAATATTATATCATATTAAAATATATATTTTATTATCATCGGTCCGGTTTTTAAAACATTGGTAATATCCTCGTGAGTGAGGAAATCATTAAAGTGAAAAAAAATAAAGTACTACTCATTATTGGTATGAATAAAAATATCTTATTTGATTTAATTCATTAGTTGAAATGATATATTTTCTTTAAACAAAATTTTAAATCAAACCTTTTTTTCACATTGGTTTTTTACTATCATGTAAGTGATTCTGATTCGAATAGGATTATTTTTTAAGAAGAATAAGTATAGATCTTTACTTCTATACTTTGCTCACATCTTTACTACTTTGAAGATAAACGGCTAGCATGTAATTTATTATTAGTACACATTCATCTAGCTTGTATTCTAAACTGTTTTTTCCGTAACTTTAATGTTTTCATATCAAATAAAAAATATATTTAATATATCCTTTTTTATATAATACATCTTTTTTTTTTACATTTTCCTGTAACAACATCACTTTATGTTTACTGGCATTCCTAGGCTGAGTGGTAATTGTTTCAACAAAATTCCACATGGGTTGGGGTTAAATGCTAAGGCAACCTAGGTAAAAGAAAAACACTTTATGTTAATTACTATTTGTATATTTCAATAAAATAATTATATGAGAATAAATGTATAATTGAAAAAATAAATATTAGCTTAAATTTCTAAGTTACCGAGAGAGTATCCTCCACATGAGGGGTGACTATAAAGTGTAGGAAGTGTGATCCTCATTATATCTACAAATGGATAAGAGGGACAGTGTGACTCAGATTCTAAGATCAACCTTAAACCTCAAACCTTGTCCCTTCATACATTTCACTAATCTGCAATGGCTACCTCACCATTCACCTCCTTGCTCCCACTCACTGTCTCAACTTCTTCTTCTTCTTCAAAGCTCTCATCTGTTCGTGCTTTCAGAGCTTCAGCTTTTGACTCGGTTCCTACAAGCCATTGCCAACACACACCACCCAGAAGGGAATTCTTGAAGGGTATTGCTTTGCAGACTCTCATTCCCCTTTTTGTTCTGAGAGAAGCACCACCACCCTCTCTTGCTAGAGAAATTGAGGTCGGTTCCTTCCTTCCACCTTCACCCTCTGACCCCTCTTTTGTTCTCTTCGAAGCTTCTCCCCAGGATACTCCTGCCCTTCGAGCAGGTATGTTTATTTTTCTTCTTTTCTATAACTCCTGTTCAAGGTTGCTCCTTTTGATGCTGTTTTACCCACATAGATTGAACTTTTATGCTATTCTTTCTTTGCTTGTCATTACTTTCATGGATTTGACACTCAAGAGTTGAGTTGAAATGTATGGGTGAAGAGACTAGTTAGTAGTGATTGTGTGGTAGATTAAATGATGGCCTGAATAATGTGATAGGCCTAAGTATACTATGGTTTTTTTAATCCCACAATGTGGTCGGATAAACTATGCGAATTGATCCTTGGAAGTATCAACTTGCTAATAAGTTTACTCTACCAAGTTGTCAAATTGTTAACAATTTCATCCCACAAAGTACTAATTTGTGTAGAGGAAAACTTTCAGTACCAAAGCAGTACAAGTTGCTACTTTCAAGGACCATATTATATATTAATTCTTAACTCCATAGCTTTAACTGATTCATATATTATAGTAAACAGTGGTTATCCTCATGCAGCTACATTGCACTGTTCTAGGCAGAGGTTCAGTAAAACCTTTGGCTTTTGATGAATGACCATTGCCGTTATTTTGCTTTGTAAATAGAGTTAAATTGTAATACACTGTTGACATAAAAAATTTTACACAGTCAACCAATTAGAAATCATCATAATATAAGACAATGATTTTTTGCTTACATTGACAGTATATTCTAGTAACATTGACAATATATAAGACAATAAAGAGATCAAACTATATCTGAGGCATTTTATCTTGGCTATTGTTGTTCTGTGCAAGTGATACTCTAGATTTAGTTCCTTGCAGGAAATGTGCAGCCATACAAGTTTATCCTCCCTCCAACTTGGAAGCAGACTCGAGTGGCAAACATATTATCTGGTAATTACTGCCAGCCAAAATGTGCAGAGCCGTGGGTGGAGGTTAAGTTTGAAGATGAAAAACAGGGAAAAGTCCAGGTAGTGGCTTCACCTTTGATACGCCTAACCAACAAACCAAATGCAACAATTGAGGAAATTGGAAGTCCAGAAAAATTGATTGCTTCTCTTGGCCCATTTGTCACTGGAAACACATATGATCCAGATGAGCTCCTTGAAACTTCTGTTGAGAAGCTTGGTGATCAGACGGTACCTTTTCCTTCCATAGCCTATGTTGTTTGAACATTTACGTTTTTATTTTGTTTTTACTCATTAGAAAATCTAGAAACTGAACAAAATACTCAAGTGATAAATTAATAGTCTATTAATCTTCTCAACATTGTCACAAAATCAATAATATTAACCTATCCTCCCAGCATAAGCTATGTGGAGGGAACAAGAATGTTCCAGCTGAAGCATTTCACTAAATTGTGCAATGTAGAAGAGGTTTATCCACACACACATAAGTTGTAATGAGAAATTTCAGAAAATTTTAAGTATAAGAAACCTCTAGAGGATGGGGAATTGTTAGTGTTTTGTTTTGTACTCTACCCTTTGTATTTGTTGAGATCCCACCACGTCCACCACTGATATGGCCAAAGTTAAGTTTATAAAGGCTTGGACAATCCTTACATGATGAGCTAGCTTTTGAGGTTATCTCCAACCCGAATTTTAGACGATATCAAAGTTTATCCTAAATATGATTTTGGACAACCCTTTACACATGATGCACGGGTTATTATGAAAAAAAGGGGAGTTGCTTCCCTTTTTTATGCACGGAAAATTGTTTTAATTACTTTGTTATATTATAAATACTAATATAATTATAACTTGATGTTGATTTAGATTATATAATACTATACCATGTTTATAAGACATAAAACCGAAATGTTGAGTATATTACCTCCTAAGCGTGTCTTGTAATTAGTCTATCTTATAAAGACTTACTCTGTTGGTTAATTGAGTCTGCCACCTCTTATGATACGATGCCTATTACAGTTCTAACCGAATATCCACACAGTGGTGTAAGAACTGTATTGCATATTCTTTTCTTTCTTTTTAAAAATTTTCTTATCGCTACGAACTGAATATGGTTAGCTACGGAAAGCAAGTGCAGAGCCATACTTTTCACATATATTGTTTGGGCAAAGCTGCTTCTCGAAAGATAAATGTTTTGGCAATTATTAGTTACTAACATAGGCAAAACTATGTGTGCAGTACTACAAATATGTGCTTGAAACTCCATATGCTCTTACGGGATCACACAATCTTGCAAAAGCAACAGCAAAGGGAAGCACTGTTGTTTTGTTTGTAGTTAGTGCCAATGACAAGCAGTGGCAAACTTCTGAGAAGACTCTAAAGGCCATGCTTGATTCCTTTGAAATTTAATTTTCTTTTGTTAAAGGTAAACAAGAGAACTTTATCTTCGGTTTATTTTGGTGGCCACTTCAATGGTCACACAAGTTTGTGACCATTGATGATTATTGAACCTAGTTGGTGATTTCCTTTGTTTATTTTGAAATTAACATACACAATAACTCTACGTTGTTGCTCAGTTAAAAAAATAGTCTCTATTTCTATCTCAAGTAAAATAATGATTTGTTGACTTGAAATAGAAATAGAGACTTTTTTTCAATTGAGAGACACTACACTCTAGAGTTACAGTATACTTTAATTTTAAAATGAACAGACGAGATCACCAACTAGATGCAATAACCATCAATGATCCTAGTAAAAAGGGGCCATGGAGGAGGCCACTTTTATTTTCTTCTAGTTTTTGTTCATATTAGCTATGTTATGTATAATTTTTTGTTCATTAGTTAAAATCATATCTTAATGTTTTATTAGCAGTTTGTTTTTTTTTTCTTCTTTGTACACACCTGATTGAGTAAGTGACTTGTTTTATGGTAATCTTAAGTTATTTTATATACTAAATAAAATAAGAACTAATAGAAGAAAAAAAATAAAGATATTCAGAAGCTGATTCATTTAACTTGCGTTTATTCTATATTTTTTTGTTATGTGCCTCTTCAAATGTGTTAACACAATCGCTTTTGCTACAGGGTTTTCATTTTTTCTGATACCAATATCAATTTTCTTGATGTCTTTTTGCATGTTATCCTCACAATTATTCTAGATATTTTCATTTGCAGTGTTAATGAGCTCTACAAGTATTTTCAATGCTCTATCTAGTAATGACCCTTGAAAATCTTTGACAAACGCTGGCCGAATTGTGTCAAAATTTCTGCTGTATCATTGCTCTTTCAAGTGGCGTTCTCATTCTGTATTGCAATTCAGATATAAGAGTCCCACGTTGAGTAAATAAGAAGGATTAATATGGTACTTAAGTTATGAGACTCTCCTATTTAATGAATTAGTCTTTTAGATTGAGTTCTCTTTATGTGTTTAAGTTCTATATGTTGAATATTAGCTATGGTATAAGCTTTATTTTCTATATGTACATGTATAGTAATTGGATTGATTCACCAATTACCATCCTTATAATGTGTATAGATTTTACTTTTACTTTATCTGACGCATAGCCTTCAACGCAACAAGTTCCACTCCGAATATGCAAGGTTTCATTGAGCATGTAAATGCGACCAAACAAGGTAAGTTGGCGTTGATGATTATAGTCACACAAATTGAGCCACAAAAATTTTGAGCAGCATGTGCTAGATACCTCCCTAACGTGGTAATGCAATGTACAATAAAACGGAAGTGGATTCTCTAATCTATTCCTTTTACTGACAATTTCATGCAACGTTTGAGATAGTCACCAAGAGTCCAAGCTGTAAAGTCTTAAAATTTTGCTTGGACTACTCTATAAAGTATTAAATGTTCTGTGTCATGTAAACAGTTACTTTCAGAAGATCGCCAATCACAATGCAACTATACGTGGGTTGCGACCTGTTTGTGTTCAGTAATGGATGAGCTTTTTTGTCGTCATGTTGTATATGCATAGTGTCTTTGCTAACTTAATCGAATGGAGTTTGGTAAATGATACTATTTCAATGGTGAATGGTAATTTTACACATTGTTCAGTATACTTATTCTGTTGATGATTAAAAATTTGTTTAGGGTAAATTCCCATTTGAACAATCTCAATTAAGGAATCAAACAAACATTTAAGCATGTTAACTCAAGATTTCAGCTTTTTAACACAAATAGTGTTCTTCCAAAAAGAATTTCCGTGCAGGAGGTGTTTTAAAACATTTTACGAAACGGGGGTTGTTTTTTGAGTATCATAGGGATGAGGGACGTCGTTAAAGTCGAATAGGGGCGGGACAACTTTCCCAGCACGTGACACGTGTCACTATCATCTAGGAGTTAGATGACATATGCTATGGGAAACGACTTTCCCATACTTTGACACGTGTCAAAGTCGTCTAACGTCAAAATGACTTCAATATGTCATTCTATTATATTACGACTTCAAAGTTAAAAAATAATAATAATTTCCAACCCTTCCCCCACCTGTATATATACATGCACTAAAGTAGACAATGGTGATTCATGTGTGGATGACTTGATGTTGATGGCAGATTCGGGAGATAGTGATGATGATGTTGATATTCTTGGGGAGTTAAATGTTGAAGGGTCGTTAAGTGTAACTCTTTCTAATCCTCCTCAACAACAATTCATGAACCTAATGGGTAACGAATTAAATGAAATTTAGTTATTTATAAATATTTAGATAATTGTTTAGAAGAGTAAATTGTTGTTCTTGTTTTGTAGGTATCATTGAAGCTCGGTGCTACAACCATACAACCTATTTTCAAAGGGTAAATTAGGGGCATCTAGATCAGGAAGATGATGTTTAGGAAGTAGATGGCTGGAAGAGCGGTGACGAGTTGTTTGTAGGGCTAACATTTAACACGAAAAGCGATGTGCAGAATGCACTAAAATAGTACTCAATGAAGTTGCATCAAACATATATAACAGTGAAGTTGAAATCGACAAAGTTGGTTGTGAAGTTTCTCAACCATATTAGTGGATGTGGCTGGCACGTACGGACAATTTCAAAAAAAAAAATAATCAAACAACTGAGTTATTACCCAATATGGTGGCCCGCATATTTACGTGAATGCAAGTTTTTCGCAAGACCATAAAAGATTGGACTCAGATCTAATTTGTTTAGTCATATTAGGTAGTATTGAATTTTATTTTTTAATTATAAGTTTTTATTTTTTAAGTTATTATTAATGGATGTCATGTACAAGCATGGTGAAGCAGAAACCATCAGTGGCCATAACCTTAATTCAAGAAAAAGTTAAAGGTGTATTTGGTTTTAATGTTGGCTACTAGAACGCATGGATAGCCCAACAAAAAGCAATTTGTTAAAGTGTTTAGGAATTCGGAGTAGGCCTATGTATTTTTACAGCATTGGTTGAGTCGTATGAAAGAGTAAACTATTTTTTCTTACTCATAATTAAATTCAACACCCCACTAAATTATTTTATAAATCTAATCATCTAATTTTATTCAACTTATTAAAACGAACCCTACACTAAATAATTTTTAAATAAAGTAAAATAATTTTTTCTTACTTATAATTAAATTTCAACACCCCACTAAATTATTTTATAAATCTAATCATCTAATTTTATTCAACTTATTAAAACAAACCCTAACTAAATAATTTTTAAATAAAGTAAACTAACTTTTCTTACTCATAATTAAATTTCAACACCCCACTAAATTATTTTATAAATCTGAACTGGTCTGGACCGGGGTCTAGGATCCGGTGTGGGACCAGCCACAAGTGTTTAGGTGTTTCGAGGATTTGCACACCGGAACAGGGTGTATCCGATGTATCAATCCGGTCTCTCAGTGGGAGAGGCCGGTCTTGTTGTCCTGGAGATCCTTCACACCAACGTTTCGCGTTGTAGGGGGCGAAAGGTGGTGCCACCTGCGAAGATTCTCCGACGCTTAAGTTAGAAGAGTATAAGAACTCAGTGAATGCTCAAGCGAAGTAACAGTAAAGTATGAGATAGAACAACGATACCATGCATGTGTGTTGAAATGAGCTATTTATAGTTGTACGTAAGAAAATGAGTCGTTGGGTACAGGTGGGTCCCTTAGCTCTGATAGCGTGTATATTATGTCAATCAGGGTGGCTCAACTTTTAGAATGTGTCAGGGGGGTAGGTCAATTATCAGGGTACGACTCTCTAGGGAGAGGGGAGGATAATCACCTTTTCCGCATAATCTGCTGACACATCCACTTACTTTCTGAGGCCATTGACGTGACATATTTTGCTACATACAGTGTCTTCGCTGATAAGTTATTAGGGGCTCTTATCTTGCTGTGACTGAAAAGCCAACAGTTATATAAATGTCCTGTGAAAATGAACAAAGAACCGTTATGGAATATATAAGTGGGGCAATCGTGTGATGAGGACGGACGGCCAGACATCGGATATCCGGTGTGGTAATGTTGAACCAGGACACCGGTTTTCCTTATATGAGGTCACTCTGACGTCACAAGAATGGGGGCCGGTATCCAGACCGGATCATCTGTCCCCTAGCTTGTATGAGGGACTGTTAAGTTGCTCATATGAGCTACACAACTCTAGAGAAGTCTGGATGTCGGTAGCACATTTTGGAAGATCTTTGGGAGCTCTGTGGCGTCCGCTCTAATAAACGGGTGACCGCTCTTCTCGCGTTGCGTACAACGGATTCAGACAGCATAAAATAAATAATGGAAATCCCAAGAGTCTTTGAAAATCGAAACCCTTGGTATTCGAAAAGTGGTTGGGAGGCATTAAATGCGCATGGCATGATTGGACAGTAAATGCGTTTTTTACGCACGAGCCATCATTACCCAAGAGTGTAACCGTCGATTGGGCTTATTGGGCCTGGATTCAAACTGAATAGGGGCCCATTTTGCCAAAATGTTCACTGAAACGTTACCATTTTCGCGCCCGTACGTGACGAAACGACGGAGTCGTTTCAATTTGAAAAGGTTGCGTTTTGATGTAAGCCTTATGACCTTCAACGAAACACTGTGCTTCTTCGTTACCTATAAAAGGAACTCTTAGCAGATTTTGGAATCCACTCTTGTTTTCAAGCTTAGTGAAACTCTGCTCAAATTTCTTTGGAATTTCTCTGTCGTCTTCAAACATCTCAAAGATCTTCTTCCTTTAGGTAACCTCCCTTTCCTTCAACTCCTTGCAATTTTTGTCATTCTATTTCCACCATGCGATCTAGAGCAGGCCACACTGGTCCTTCAAACAGGGGGAGTTTTGGCTCTCGCGCCCCCCTTAGCCACCGTGGTGGGAGGATTCCGGTGAATCCTCCTGTGGCTGGGCCCCGTCGCTCAGAGAGAGCCGAAGCCTCTTGCTCACGAACGTCTTCTTCCCAACGTCGTTCTGAGGCTCCCCTTGACTCGAGGGCTACCAGCCGCTCTGATGAGGGGTCAAGTGCTGAAGGTTACCTCTCTGACGATGTTGCTTTTTACCACAGTACATACGCATTCCACCGTGCCTGCACAACCATGGACCTTCCAGGACGTGGAAAAACACCGGTTCTCCGCTCTGTTGAAGGGTGTGTCAACGTTGTTGCACACCGGCTTGACTGGGAGAAACTCAACAGGGAAAAACCCTACTGCTGGGTGGAGGAGGAATTCCTAGAGATCCCTTCGCACCATGCAAGTGAGGAGGAATGCACGGTCTCTTTCCACTGCAAAATATATTCAGATAAAAAGTACAAGGCGCGATACGTTGTGATGGCACCACATCCCTCTGAAAGAATATGCCACAGCGTCCCTGATGTGAGGTCGGTCTACATGTACGACTTCGTCTTCTTGAAACTGGGAGTACGTTTCCCCATGACGGAGTTCCAGATGGCCGTCCTGCGTTTCCTAGACTGCGCCCCCACGCAACTGCATCCCAACGGTTGGGGTCTTATCCGGGCTCTGGAGGTTCTGGGGGAGCATTTCAACTTCTTCGCCACTGTGGCCAAGCTATTTTACTATTGCCAAGTGGTCCGTCGTGCTAATAAGAAGGGCGGCCTTGGGTTCATTACTCTCCGTAGTGACTCAAGGGTTGTAAATTTCAAGTCTTATACGGAATCCGCGAAGGTGGATGGACGCTCCTTCAAACACTACTATATACGGGTCCGGATTCAACCAAATAAGCCGGTCTTCTAGCGGAACAAGGAGGGGTTTACCAAGTTTCCCCTTAGCTGGACGCACGAGCATTTTCTCCTTATGAGCCGTGCTTATTATACAGACAAGAGCGAACTTTCCCCTCACTCTGTTGAGGTCTTGAGCGCCATGCAGACGGCCTCAAAGACCCTCAAAGGGTTTTCCAGCCGCCTCCTCTTGGCCGAGGATGATATCAGAAACACCTACCTTCGTAATATCCGCTCTTAATTTCTTTGTGTTGTATGGTTATTAATGAACTGGTTATTTTTCTTCTTGTATGCTTATTCAACCTTTCTTGTTTTGCAGAACAAATCGAAAAAGCCTGCCCAGAGATGTTGTCGTTAAGGACCATGATGGCTGACGACGATTCCTCCTCTGAGGAGAACGAAATCCAGGCGAAGAGGAACGCCACCAAAACTCCCCTCATTCCTCTGACCTCTGCGGTAGGAGATGAGGTTCCTCTCTTCGATGAGGAGGAAACTGAACAACAACCTGAGGCCACTGGAGCGGGCAACGAGGAGGCCGTACCAGAGAAGAAGAAAAAGAGGCACCTGGTCAAGAAGGCAGATCAGGAAAAGCCCTCCTCTGGTGACCCTGCGAAGAAGCGTCAGAGGACGGCCGAAGAAACTGGATTGAAGAAGGACAAGGGAAAGAAACCCGTTCCTGAATCCTCCACCCCTTCTTCACAAAATGCTTCAGAGCCGGACTCTGGGAATGGTCCTCCTCCGGCGTTTGAGCCTCCGCGTGACTCCTTCCTCTCCCCTTACTTGTGGTTCCAGGGGTCTATGCCTCCCACTCTTCCAAAGGCAAGGTATTGCCTCCGCCCCTCCCTCGACGCCGCTGGGGTCCGAGGAGCTTGCAAGGCCGGACGTTGGCAGTTGGATGAACTGTCCGGCCTCCTTGAGTCCCTGAGCGAGAAGGCAGACTATATGGATCAAGTTGAAAAACTTGAGACCGAACTCGCGGTGAAGGAGAAATGGGCGACCAAGCAAGCTGAAGTTCACAGGGGCGTGGAGTCAGAATTGAAGAAAACTAAGGAAACGCTCCAGAGGAAAACTGAAGAGGCGAGCCAAGTGCATTTTGCGAACAAGGCCCTAGAGCGGGAATTTGCTGACCTCCAGAAAAAGAACAAATCCATACCCCTCCTTGAAGAGGAATTACAACTGGAGAAGAAGAGATCGGCTAAGCTTGCTGACGATCTCAAAATTATGGAGGACGGTCGCAACAAAGACCTTGGGGAGTGGGAGAGCATTCGGAAAGAGATGCAAGCCCAAATTGATGAACTCAAGAAGGGTGGTGCGAGTGCTGGGCCTTCAGAAGAGGATTTTGCCAAGGTTCAGAGGAAACTAGCTGCAGCGAAGGCCAAGGCTTCCAAAGCCTTGGAGATATGCAAAAATGTGGCGTATGAATCCTTCGGCCTGGCCCTTCGTCAAGTCTACTATCGTAACCCCGGAGTGCAACTGAATCTATACGGATTAGATCCATTCTTCTAATTCCATGGGGGAAGACTTGTCGAAGTTCATAAGGACGGCTCGCACCATGAACCCCGTGAATCTCTGTACGAACTGCCTCCCCTCCCAGAAGGTCAAAGTATGGAGCCAGCAACGTCGACCGCTGCCTCTGGAGCTGAAGCACAAGAAGGTACCCAAACTGGAGTGGAAGACAAGACGGAGAAGGCAGGAGTGCCCACTG
Source organism: Clitoria ternatea (assembly GCA_037962975.1). NCBI lineage: Eukaryota > Viridiplantae > Streptophyta > Magnoliopsida > Fabales > Fabaceae > Clitoria > Clitoria ternatea. Next base: position 153,215,408 of record CM075673.1, read on the forward strand.
CGGAGGATCAAACACCGGCCTCTTAATTTTATGCTTTCATTCATAGCCGTGTTCTGGGATCGGCTCTAGCTTTAAAACACCCTGTAACCTGCATATTTTCTTATTTTTGAAAATAAAATTCACTATTACTTTTCTTCAACTGCTTGTGTCGAATGTGTGATTACTGAATAACTTAGTGTTATACAAAACACTTTATTGTTTTCAATGCTTTACGAATCCGTTCTGCGTGGTTACCTAGCTGCTTAAAGCGTACTTATCGCACCGGATTAAGATAACAAATTGTAACAAATAAATGACAATTAAGTTAAAGCATGCCCTGTCCCCAAGTGTAAGTACATTGGGAAGGGAAAGTTTATCTCAAGGATTACCTTTTAACTTCTTAAAAAGATAGAAATGCTTATCTGTCCTCGAAGATGTAGAGCGGATACGTTAGCGTTCTACCGCTCCGGGGTGGATATTCTACAACTGAGGACGGACATTGCCTTTGAATTTTAGTATAACTTTGACAAGGGTAAGCTTTTACGCCTTTCTTTTGAGGTTCGGTTTGGTCCTACATCTCAAGTCTTCACACGGTGTTCGGTTCGATCCTACTAACCGTACTTGGAGTTCGGTGCAATCCTACAATCCAAGCCTTCAACACGGGGTTCGGATCAGGGCTAATCCTGAACCTACTGCGCCCGTTACTCGGGGTTCAGCACGGTTTTCTGTGTGAACTGGCCTACTGCGCCCAAGCCTTCGCATGGGGTTCGGTTTGTGGCCTTGAAAAAGGACCAGCCCTACAACCCATGTAGTCTTCGAATGGGGTTCGGTTTGTGGCCTTGAAAAAGGACCAGCCCTACAACCCATGTAGTCTTCGAATGGGGTTCGGTTTGTGGCCTTGAAAAAGGACCAGCCCTACAACCCATGTAGTCTTCGAATGGGGTTCGGTTTGTGGCCTTGAAAAAGGACCAGCCCTACAACCCATTCCCCTTCAAGGAGTTACATCGTCGAAACACACGATGTGTGATTGAGATCATCCGTCCTGAGGGGTCTTCGTCAGTTCCTCGAGGAGTTATATCATCAACTACAGAATTGGTAGTTGACTCCATCCGTCCTGAAGTGTATGCGTATTAACTACGGCTATAAATCACAACACATAAGAAACGTGAGAATGATAGGGCGGTTAAAATGTGTTCTCATTAAAATTGTAAGTACATTACATGAAAAGCGTAGTTGGGGTCATGCCTCGTTAAAACCTTCTTGAGAAAACCCAATGGGAAAAAACTCAAGTAAGGAAAAAGAGTACACGCCGTCTTACCAACTAGCTGTAATAGATACGTAAGTTTTGAGTGTTCCATTTGTTGCGGATTGGAGTTCCATCAAGCTCTTCCAATCGGTATGACCCTTTTCCAGTCACTTCAGAAACTCTATAAGGACCTTCCCACGTCGGTGCTAGCTTTCCTTGGTGGGCGAACTTATTCCCCACACTTGCCTTTCTCAGAACAAGGTCTCCGGTGTTGAAAGCTCTGTACTGGACACGTTTATTATACCGGAGTGCTGCCTTTGCTTTTATTTCCTGATCTCTGACGAAAGCCTTTTCCCTTAACTCCTGGAGGACGTCCAGTTCTGATGCTAAATTGGCGTTGTTATCTTCAACTGAAAAATACTCTACACGAGCCGATCTTGTTTGTAACTCCACTGGAATCATCGCCTCAACCCCGTACGTCAGCCGGTATGGGGATTCATTGGTTGAAGAATGGGGCGTAGTGCGGTATGCCCATAAAACATGACATAGCTGGTCAGTCCATCCTCCCTTCGCTTCTCCCAGACGCTTCTTCAACCCCTTTAGCACTTCTCGGTTGGCTACCTCTGCTTGTCCATTGGTTTGGGGGTGTTCAACAGATGAAAATATCTGAATTATCCCCAGTCCTTCAAGCAAATCTGTGAACTTTTTGTCTGTAAACTGAGTGCCGTTGTCAGTCACGATCCGCCCTGGCACCCCGAACCGAGCTATGATATTTTCATACACGAAACGTCTTGTTCGTGCAGAAGTGATATGCACTACTGGTTCTGCCTCGATCCACTTGGTGAAGTAGTCTACCCCCACGATCAAATATTTGATACCTCCTGGCGCAGTGGGGAATGGACCCAAAATATCAAGGCCCCATTGGTAGAACGGCCAAGGCACAGCAGATGAAGATAGCTCTTGGGCCGGTGTATGGTGGAGATTGGAGAATTTTTGACAAGCGTCGCACTTCCTCACAAAATCAGCAGAATCCTGCTTCACAGTGGGCCACCAATATCCAGCCCTGAGGACTTTTCTCATTAAGCTTCGGCCCCCAGCATGGTGCCCACATTGCCCCTCGTGCACCTCCTCCAAAACCGCTTGAACTTCGTCCTCTCTTAAACACAAAAGATATGGGACAGAGAATCCCCTTTTGTAGAGAATACCATCGACCATAGTAAAATATGGCAGCTCCCTCTTCACTCGTCTCCTCTCTTTCTCATCAGTGGGAAGTTGACCATCAGCTAGATAGCGAATATAGGGAATGACCCAAGAATCTTCATATGGATAACTCACCATGATAGCGTTCAGAGAAGGGTACAGAGGTATGCTAGGCGATGTCAAAGTGCTTTGAACTACCGTTGTTGTGCTGCCGGGCTGCTTTGTACTTGCCAATCTAGACAAGATGTCCGCTTTGGTGTTTTCTTCTCTGGGCACGTGCTTGAACTCTAGAACCTCAAATCTTCCCTTCAACTCATTAACACAATTCAAGTACAATTGAAGTTGCGGCTCCTTTGCCTGGTACTCCCCCTGGATCTGCGAGATCACCAGTTGGGAGTCACTGCACAGTGTGACGGCTGATGCTCCGATGTCAATCGCCGCACGGAGACCGGCCAAGCATGCTTCGTATTCAGCTTGGTTGTTGGAGGTTTTGAAATTGAATCGGAGGGAAATTTCTAGGTGCACACCATCTTCGTCCGTCAACGTTCTTGGGAACATTCTGCACATAACAGCTTCGTCTGCTCCCAAATACATAGCTTCATAAACATAAGCATCCAAATGCTTAGTGGGGTCGGTCTCTCCGTTATACTTCCCGATCGACAGTGGCTGAGTTGTTTGCAAATGTTTTGGGATAGTAATGCTCATCAGCCTTCTTGAGAAAGGGACACTGAGCTTGTACGTCCCTGAAGTCACCACCGCCTGCTCCCTTCTCCTGGTACTGACTCTATCACCAGAGTCCTGCGTCTGCTCCCTCTCTTCATACGTGGGGATCTTCGAATACTGGAGGGTTATAGATCTATCCCTCGCTGATGCGTGATGAGCATCCTCTGCATGAGATGCTACTCTGTCCCCAGCTCCTCCTCTTTCCTGCCTCAACTCCGTCAGCTCCTCCCTGAGTTGTCTGATAACCTCATCGCGAGGGTCAGGCGTCTGCACTTGCACCATCCTCCGGGTTTGAGTTACAGGGGACTCGAAGACGAGTCTCCTTCCAGCCTGTTGATGGGTCACATCCTCCACGTGACCATCCACGAAATCTCTCCCGTCGCCTTCCATCGTGACAACCAAACTTCTGCGAAAATGGGAATAACTCTAACGAGTCCCACTGGGCGTGCCAATGAACTGGTCTGGACCGGGGTCTAGGATCCGGTATGGGACCAGCCACAAGTGTTTAGGTGTTTCGAGGATTTGCACATCGGAACAGGGTGTATCCGATGTATCAATCCGGTCTCTCAGTGGGAGAGGCCGGTCTTGTTGTCCTGGAGATCCTTCACACCAACGTTTCGCGTTGTAGGGGGGCGAAAGGTGGTGCCACCTGCGAAGATTCTCCGACGCTTAAGTTAGAAGAGTATAAGAACTCAGTGAATGCTCAAGCGAAGTAACAGTAAAGTATGAGATAGAACAACGATACCATGCATGTGTGTTGAAATGAGCTATTTATAGTTGTACGTAAGAAAATGAGTCGTTGGGTACAGGTGGGTCCCCTAGCTCTGATAGCGTGTATATTATGTCAATCAGGGTGGCTCAACTTTCAGAATGTGTCAGGGGGGTAGGTCAATTATCAGGGTACGACTCTCTAGGGAGAGGGGAGGATAATCACCTTTTCCGTATAATCTGCTGACACATCCACTTACTTTCTGAGGCCATTGACGTGACATATTTTGCTACATACAGTGTCTTCGCTGATAAGTTATTAGGGGCTGTTATCTTGCTGTGACTGAAAAGCCAACAGTTATATAAATGTCCTGTGAAAATGAACAAAGAACCGTTATGGAATATATAAGTGGGGCAATCGTGTGATGAGGACGGACGGCCAGACATCGGATATCCGGTGTGGTAATGTTGAACCAGGACACCGGTTTTCCTTATATGAGGTCACTCTGACGTCACAAGAATGGGGGCCGGTATCCAGACCGGATCAAAATCTAATCAACTAATTTTTTTCAACTATTAAAATGAACCCCACACTAAATAATTTTTAAATAAAGTAAACTATTTTTTCTTAATTATAATGAAATTCAATACTCCACTAAATTATTTTATAAATCTAGTTAACAAATTTTTTTAAGGTATTAAAATGAACACCCACTAAATATTTTCTAAATAAAGTAAAGTATTTTTTCTAACTTATTATTTAATGAATACTACACTAAATATTCTATAAATAAAGTGAACTACTTTCTTTATAACTACTAATTAAATTAAACACTCCACTAATTATTGCCAAAATAATTATTAATTTCAACACCACACTACACAAAACTACATAAACTACACTTATTTTTTAGCACATACAATAATTTTTATTAACTAATTATTTTTCCCTAATTATATACACTAACAAACAAATTATTTGATAAACTATAATAAATTACAAATAGTAATACAAACAAAAAAGCAATAAACTATAACAAATATAATTAAATATTAACGGACCTACAACAATAATACGTTACAAAACATCTTCACTAAAAAAATAAACTACAAAAATAATTTATTTTTTCACAATAAAAATGTACTACAATACAAAAAAAAGTTAAACAATAAAAACACACTAATCTTATCACAGAGTTGGTTATCTCCTGATAATGGACCACTTTAATAAAGGAAACAAAGGGAAGAAGTGGTGGGGTTAAGAGGAGTGTTGGTGGCATTTAGAGAAAGAGAAAAAGAGAGAGGGGGGACGGATAGGGAAAAGGGAAAGGGGGAGGGAAGAGGAAGTGTCTGATGGGATGGGACAGGGGCTAGGTCGTCCCCTGTTAGGACAACATAAGGCTGGCCAATGAGAGAGTATCGTCTGCTGCCAGGACAACATTGCTTTTTCAAAAATCGTCCCCTATTAAGGCGACATTGGCATGTGGCACCACTAGGTGAAGTTGCACCACACAAAAACAACTTTAGAGTTGTACTTTGGCCATGCGACTTATAAAAAATCCCCCCCGCACGTAATTTCTTTCAAAACGGCCCCAACACAATTTTTTTTGAAAGAAAACCATTGGTGTTAAAAAGCGCAAGACTTCCTATTTTTCATCCTAACGTTGCATTTGACATTGAATAAGAAAATTACCCATTAATAACAAATTTTAAATTTGTTGTTAATGTAAAGGTTATGTTTATATTATGAAGGGTGAACTAATTAAAAATCAGTCTAAATATGATTTTAAAAGAACTTAGTGTAAAAGGTCCATGAATTTATTATTTTCTGGGAAGTTCCACATTAGAATTTAAAAAGGGGAGGGGGACCTTCACAGTCTATACATGAAAACCCTTATTCCATAATTGCCTAACCCTTGAAAATATTAATTATGTTAGAAACAAGTCTGAATTCAAGACTGAGAAGTCTGAACAGACTCTTAGCTAAAATGAAGTCTACGCTTGGTTTATCTAACTATTCTACTCAAGTGTGATAGGAAGTTTGTAAAAATCTAGTTGCAAAGAACAAGGGGAGTTCGTAAAACTCAAAACGTTCCTGTTAAGAAAAGTCTGTATTCACTAAAAGGCTTCAATAAATCAAGTCCTTCTGAAGCTACAGACCTCAGGATGATGCTTTCTCTCTCTTAGTAAAGCATTTGAAAAAGGATCTTTCTTCTCTAAATAAGGAACTGTAATGACTTTACCATATCAACTCTGTGACCATCCTTAAAGAAGTAATAAACGGAAAAGTTAAACGCCTGCTCACAAGAACCAAGAAAACTGCTTCGCTATCCCAATATGTCAATAAAAGCTAAATCTGATCAAATCAGACAGCCTAAGGTCAACAACTACAAAGTTATACTTGTTTGCTTAAAATGGATAAGCAAAGAGGGATCTTTTCAAGAAGACTATCGAGGCAACCCATCTAAGGGATTATCTCTGGCGCATGTTTCCACTCGCTGACTGCACTATCCTTGAAAAGATCAACGTTTTTGAAGCTGAACCAATGCCTATCTCCAAGAAGCCTATAAATACAATAAGCTTTCAAACTCAGAGAGACTTTTGGCCCACATCGTTGAACACTCTCTGATCTCTCTCAAATGTAATAAGTTCAACCAATGATTATTATTGCCCACTATTTCGACTGGGTTGATCATCTGTACAAATTTAATACCACTAAATCTATCATGTAGGTCATATTTTAGGCCTTTGAATTCATTATACATATTAAAAAAATAAAATATTTGTCCGTTGCATGGGCTACAACTAATTTTGATACAAATTGAAATATTGATAAATAGTGTAACATTTAATCATGTATGTAATAATTATGATCATTTTAAAATATGAATTTTCTTCTGATCAGTAAAAGCTAAATCTGATCAAATCAGACAGCCTAAGGTCAACGACTACAAAGTTGTACTTGTTTGCTTAAAATGGATAAGCAAAAAGGGATCTTTTCAAGAAGACTATCGAGGCAACCCATCTAAGGGATTATCTCTGGAGCATGTCTCCACTCGCTGACTGCACTATCCTTGAAAAGATCAACGTTTTTGAAGTTGAACCAATGCCTATCTCCAAGAAGCCTATAAATACAATAAGCTTTCAAACTCAGAGAGACTTTTGGTCCACATCGTTGAACACTCTCTGATCTCTCTCAAATGTAACAAGTTCAACCAATGATTATTATTGACCCATTATTTCGACTGTGTTGATCATCTGTACAAATTTAATACCACTAAATCTATCATGTAGGTCATATTTTAGGCCTTTGAATTCATTATACATATTAAAAAAATAAAATATTTGTCCGTTGCATGGGCTACAACTAATTTTGATACAAATTGAAATATTGATAAATAGTGTAACATTTAATCATGTCTGTAATAACTTATGATCATTTTAAAATATGAATTTTCTTATGATCAGTAAAAGCTAAATCTGATCAAATCAGACAGCCTAAGGTTAACGACTACAAAGTTGTACTTGTTTGCTTAAAATGGATAAGCAAAAAGGGATCTTTTCAAGAAGACTATCGAGGCAACCCATCTAAGGGATTATCTCTGGAGCATGTTTCCACTCGCTGACTGCACTATCCTTGAAAAGATCAACGTTTTTGAAGCTGAACCAATGCCTATCTCCAAGAAGCCTATAAATACAATAAGCTTTCAAACTCAGAGAGACTTTTGGCCCACATCGTTGAACACTCTCTGATCTCTCTCAAATGTAATAAGTTCAACCAATGATTATTATTGACCCACTATTTTGACTGGGTTGATCATCTGTACAAATTTAATACCACTAAATCTATCATGTAGGTCATATTTTAGGCCTTTGAATTCATTATACATATTAAAAAAATAAAATATTTGTCCGTTGCATGGGCTACAACTAATTTTGATACAAATTGAAATATTGATAAATAGTGTAACATTTAATCATGTCTGTAATAACTTATGATCATTTTAAAATATGAATTTTCTTCTGATCAGTAAAAGCTAAATCTGATCAAATCAGACAGCCTAAGGTCAACGACTACAAAGTTGTACTTGTTTGCTTAAAATGGATAAGCAAAAAGGGATCTTTTCAAGAAGACTATCGAGGCAACCCATCTAAGGGATTATCTCTGGAGCATGTTTCCACTCGCTGACTGCACTATCCTTGAAAAGATCAACGTTTTTGAAGCTGAACCAATGCCTATCTCCAAGAAGCCTATAAATACAATAAGCTTTCAAACTCATAGAGACTTTTGGCCCACATCGTTGAACACTCTCTGATCTCTCTCAAATGTAATAAGTTCAACCAATGATTATTATTGACCCACTATTTTGACTGGGTTGATCATCTGTACAAATTTAATACCACTAAATCTATCATGTAGGTCATATTTTAGGCCTTTGAATTCATTATACATATTAAAAAAATAAAATATTTGTCCATTGCATGGGCTACAACTAATTTTGATACAAATTAAAATATTGATAAATAGTGTAACATTTAATCATGTCTGTAATAACTTATGATCATTTTAAAATATGAATTTCCTTGTGATCAGTAAAAGCTAAATCTGATCAAATCAGACAGCCTAAGGTCAACGACTACAAAGTTGTACTTGTTTGCTTAAAATGGATAAGCAAAAAGGGATCTTTTCAAGAAGACTATCGAGGCAACCCATCTAAGGGATTATCTCTGGAGCATGTCTCCACTCGCTGACTGCACTATCCTTGAAAAGATCAACGTTTTTGAAGCTGAACCAATGCCTATCTCCAAGAAGCCTATAAATACAATAAGCTTTCAAACTCAGAGAGACTTTTGGCCCATATCGTTGAACACTCTCTGATCTCTCTCAAATGTAACAAGTTCAACCAATGATTATTGTTGACCCACTATTTCGACTGGGTTGATCATCTATACAAATTTAATACCACTAAATCTATCATGTAGGTCATATTTTAGGCCTTTGAATTCATATACATATTAAAAAATAAAATATTTGTCCGTTGCATGGGCTACAACTAATTTTGATACAAATTGAAATATTGATAAATAGTGTAACATTTAATCATGTCTGTAATAACTTATGATCATTTTAAAATATGAATTTCCTTGTGATCAGTAAAAGCTAAATCTGATCAAATCAGACAGCCTAAGGTCAACGACTACAAAGTTGTACTTGTTTGCTTAAAATGGATAAGCAAAAAGGGATCTTTTCAAGAAGACTATCGAGGCAACCCATCTAAGGGATTATCTCTGGAGCATGTCTCCACTCGCTGACTGCACTATCCTTGAAAAGATCAACGTTTTTGAAGCTGAACCAATGCCTATCTCCAAGAAGCCTATAAATACAATAAGCTTTCAAACTCAGAGAGACTTTTGGCCCATATCGTTGAACACTCTCTGATCTCTCTCAAATGTAACAAGTTCAACCAATGATTATTGTTGACCCACTATTTCGACTGGGTTGATCATCTATACAAATTTAATACCACTAAATCTATCATGTAGGTCATATTTTAGGCCTTTGAATTCATATACATATTAAAAAATAAAATATTTGTCCGTTGCATGGGCTACAACTAATTTTGATACAAATTGAAATATTGATAAATAGTGTAACATTTAATCATGTCTGTAATAACTTATGATCATTTTAAAATATGAATTTTCTTGTGATTAGTAAAAGCTAAATCGGATCAAATCAGACAGCCTAAGGTCAACGACTACAAAGTTGTATTTGTTTGCTTAAAATGGATAAGCAAAAAGGGATCTTTTCAAGAAGACTATCGAGGCAACCTATCTAAGGGATTATCTCTGGAGCATGTTTCCACTCGCTGACTGCACTATTCTTGAAAAGATCAACGTTTTTGAAGCTGAACCAATGCCTATCTCCAAGAAGCCTATAAATACAATAAGCTTTCAAACTCAGAGAGACTTTTGGCCCACATCGTTGAACACTCTCTGATCTCTCTCAAATGTAATAAGTTCAACAAATGATTATTATTGACCCACTATTTCGACTGGGTTGATCATCTGTACAAATTTAATACCACTAAATCTATCATGTAGGTCATATTTTAGGCCTTTGAATTCATTATACATATTAAAAAAATAAAAATATTTGTCCATTGCATGGGCTACAACTAATTTTGATACAAATTGAAATATTGATAAATAGTGTAACATTTAATCATGTATGTAATAATTTATGATCATTTTAAAATATGAATTTTCTTATAATTAGAGATTTTTGTTATATATATATATATATATATAGATTATGTAATATATGAGAAAGACTTATGTGAGAGTGAGAGGAACGAATGAGTCGTACAACTATACAATGAATGATTGATATTAGTCATGAGTTTCTTAAAAAGTCATATGACCTTTTAAGTGATCATATGACTTTAATCTCAACCAATCATGTATAATTATATGGTCCGGATTCGTTCTTCTCACTCTCACATTTCTCATATGATACATATAATGCTACAAATTGACTTTTGTAATCTTTAAGTTCTATCTTATATTTTGTCTGTAATCTTAGTTTACCTCTATCCTATAAAGATTGTGGTTATAATAACAATGTCTTTCATAACTTAAATTCATAGGAAATACAATTTCAAGGATAACAAGTCTCTCACATCGTTTCTATTACAAAGTATTGTGTGCAAATTTTACAATTTTAAAGTTGTGTTGGATTTTTCCATGAAGGAAATAGTTATGATAACTAAACAGTTGGTATCTTTGTGCTAAACAAAGTTGCTCACAGATTAGATTTGAGTTAAGGTAAAGGGCAAAGTACTCCATCAGATTTAATGATGTCACTTTTGACTAAACACAAGGATCAATTGTATATGTGGATTGCTCGACATTTGCTTTTGCTGCAGAAGTTGTAACTTGGTCACTTAAATTACTTTTTTTCCTTTTTCTAACAAGAATAAATTTTAGTAAATAATCAAATTTAGTACTTTATATTCCATGTTTCAATTGTTTGGCTTACAGTTGAAATAATTTGACACACACTATGAAGTTAAATCAATAGTTATAATTTGTTATAACACAAATTTTAATATTGTTGAATGGAACTGATAATTTTCCACTTCCTTATCCGACCATATCTGAAGTTAAAATAACATCACATCAAAAAGCTCTAAACCAATATTTCCTTGGATAAAGTTGGCACAAAAAGTTTAACTACAATACTGAGTCATGTTCAAAAATACCCTTTGCATTTACATCAGTAAATATACTAGCAAGTGAATCCCCCATGCCATCCTTAGTTTCACTTTCATTTCCCATGAAGTTAAATGCCTTAAGATTAGTGGTTAAGACAGGCTTATCTGGCACACTTTGTCGCACTGATGTAGGAGTCTTGATCGAGACAAATGCCACTGTCTTTGAGTAAGAATGAAGTTTACCATTGGTAGAAGATGGTGGTGATGAATGCAAGCCAACATCTGGTGAAGATTTGTTGATGGAGGCTTCTCTGGATCCATGATTTTCTCCTTCCTCACAACATATAGTCACCTTATCATTGATTTGTAATGGGCCAGTCAACAAATCAATTTTCATATCATCCACATGACAGGGATCTTCTTTAGCAACATCATCTGCTTCTACTGTCTCTAAGACAGGTTGATCATCTGCACAAGAGGATTACCAAGCCTTGGTTAAAACTGATGATACAAACAAATTACAAGATAATTTTGGATTTAGACTGGTTGATGAATATAACAAGGGGGAGAGAGAAAAGCAGTTTTCTTATTTTCTGTGAAGAAAGGCCCGAGCCTGAAAAAAAAAATCTGTTTTTCATATTCGATTCCATGCATGCCAAAACCGTCAGCCAATTAGATGCCAATTTAAGCCTAATCAAATGAACCTTAAAATTAATAGTATTACAATCAAGCAAAGATCAAGGTAAATCTTCATGTGAACTATTAGTTTTATGTAACATTTAAAAGCACTCTTATGTTTGGTTGAGATCCCATGATTACAATAATAAATTCCTTATAGCTTATTTCAATATGCTTTTGATATATCTTATCAAAATAAGCCCTTTTTTTATTTATTGCAATTAGTTTCATGATGAAATTATTGCGTAAGCCCTCATGCGAAAAGAACTTATCAAATAAGCATTTCATTAAGCTGTGTACCGAAAGAGACTCCTGACTTGAAGACCAGAGTATTGTCTACCAAATGTACTTAATAGAGAAAGAGACGTTGAATATATGTCATATCAACAAGAGACCAAGTTGATTTCAGAACTACAGTAACATTAAAAAGGCAAAATTGTTTCAAGCATTGGAAGAACTAGAAGGGCATTTGTTATAAAGCATTTAATTATCATACTTAATGAATACGGAACAGCAGAAACAAGCACATCATGGTTTTTAGTTCTTACCCCCAAGACAAAACTCAATACTGTTATAATTAATATTAGGTGTTTGGACAGAGACATTTCCAGCAGGGTCCTCAACTTGACTTTCATTCTCCCTTTGATGCTTCCTCTCAATTAATATAAACTTGTCAGATTTCCAAGCACACTCTAATGTGACAAAATTATCACTAACAGGGTAGAATTCTCTAAAAACCTGCATCAGTAAGACATCAAGAGGCAGAGAGAGAATAGATAAGCGTGCAGAATATTATTTTGGATTCAGATCCACGTATATAAAGCAGAGAGTTTAGTTACAAACTAACCTCAATTCCCTTATGAGTTATTTTGATTGATTGCTTCTTCATAGAGATGGAAGAAACCATGTTGAACAATGAAACAACATCAAGTAAAATCTGTAAAAGGACAAAAGAAAAAAGGTTCAATTAACTAAATCAGTCTAGCTCTAAGATTAGTTTACAATCAAAGAGAGGTATAATATGCATCTTAAAATAGTGCAGGTTCTCTAAATTTGCATTATCTAGAGCCATCCTCATAATATCGCTTTTACTTTATAAATTTCAACTTGAAATGATTAATGGCCTAGATTAAATTGTAATATAATAAACCTGGGAGACTTACTTGCTGAACTAGAACTCGAAGACGTGCAAGCAAAGCCATAACTGTCAGAGAAAATCCCATAAAAAAGGATTGAGCAAACAAAACAGATATCTCACTATTAAATAGTCAAGGAAAGAAATTTTATGTTGCGATTGATTTTAACAAATTACTATAAAATGATCAAGAAGCATGCTAAAGGTCACAACATTTCTAGCATTAATCGCAACAAAAATTTCTAAGGGATTGTGTATTCTATTTTTTTTCAAAGTATTAAAGGATCGATAAAATAACAGAACAAAATGTCACAATGACAACCATAACCAAACATAATATGAACAGCTTTCAGAAATGTGAAATTCTCAAATCAACATAAGATAGGACTTTATGACAAGAAGGGGAGGAGAAGTCAAAGTTAGCAATCAAAAGGTACAACATAAGAAGTCCACATCTCAATGAAGATCTATATCAATCAACTGACATGCAAAGGGCAAACATCAACATCTATTGAATATACAGATAGAGCACAAAAAAATCCAGCATCGATCAAATGATTTAGAAATTGTGTAAGCAAGTGCCTAATGTTTTACAAAAAGCATTGTAATTACAAAGAAAAAATCAAAGCAAATGAAACAAAAAACTAATTGGAGTATACTATAAAATTTGGTAATACCAAGTATCAGCTTGTATCAACTGTATGAAATAAAAGAAAAATATTTTATATGCGGATATGCCTAATGCCATGATCACAGTATGTCCAACGAACTTAACCATAAGCAAATAGGATAAGTGAGGCAACCAGTAAAATACAAACCACAAAATATCAGTAGCAGAAGGATACGATGCAGCCTTCAGTATTGGTTCAGCCATCTGCATGAGAAAACAAAATATCAATTGAAATAGGACAATAGGTTCCATAAAGATAAACAATTCAATGTAAAAAATATTATGGAGCATAGAGAAATGATTTCTGATTAAAACCAAACAATGTATTAAATCCTCATAGTCATACTGTATACATGGAAAAAGGGCAGCTAAGGAGCTACCACAGCATAAGCTCACTGGTATTAAATTACAAAGTCAAGAAATCATAGAAACAATAATATTTATCAGCAAATTTACCTCTGCCAGTAGGCGTGCAGCTCCTAAAAGACGCTCCAGAAAATTATGTTGTCCATTATCACATTTTCTCCTTTTTAAGCTGTAATGAGACAGTAAGTAAAACAATATCATCAACAACAAAACAGGCCTTATAACATCATATACTGAAGGGGAAGTTTCATTTTGAAAACATTTCAAAAGCCATAGACAAATTCACACAATGTAAAACTGTAAGATGTTCAGTTATACGAGAGAGTAAGCCATGTCATACAAGATTGTAGTAACTTTATTTTTACGTTAATACTTAATAATCTTGACGTATCCATATTTAGTTATTCACACATTCTTCAACCATAAATGCACAGTGTGCAGAATAATGGTCTACTGCATCAAGTCTGTTCACATGAATATTAAAAATTGCCACTTCACATTTTCACAAGATCTTGTAAAATGAGAATTTTAAGGTTTCCCTTTTCTTTCTCTTTTTCTAGCACTTACCACATGCTAGGAAAAGGCAAACAAAATTCAACATAATGAAAAGAAAAGAAGAAACCAAGTTAATGTGCAAGGCACTGAGGCATAGCAGTCACCCTCACCCCTGATTTTATTCAGTCATTAAGGAGTACTGATACTAATTTTGAACCAGTGGTTCGAGAGGAGCTGCTTGAAATATCAATGTGATAACACTCAGCATATTTAAACATTTAATCCATTACTATGTCAGTTATAATGATTATATAGCTTAATTAATTCTTTGAACTAAAAAATAACCCACCTCTCTAAAAGATGAACCTTTTGTTTCGGCCTATCTCCTTTGATAACAAGGAAACATGATGTTACAAGCTCCTCCAAGTTTGCCAATTCCAGAAGCCTTATATCTCTCCTCACCTACAAATTATAATATCACCACTAAACCCAAAAGTACATATGAATACACATTTCATACATGAAACTCAAATGTAAATACACATATTCCATTCAACTTGCCAGTTGCCACCCAAAATGATTCCTGTTAAATTTGTATATTACAAAGGAAAAAAGTAGCTCTAACAAAATTTTCAGACACTAAGCAATTTCATATCATTAAACACTGACTATGAAGAAACTATCATGCATGATGTAGTGTACTGTGTACCTTCAAAAGATGCTGGAAATAAGAACAGCGCCGATGCTGGTTTTTGTTCTTGTATACCATTCTTTGTAGGATAGCACACTCAGATTGAAGCTGGGGGAGCAGAGATATTATCCTTGACTCAATTGCTTCAAATTCAGTACCCATTGAGTCCCTGCAATTTAATCAAACAGCTGAATAATACTATTTAGAAACATAAAAAATAATCACTATTCATTCATTTGTCATACAAGCAACTAAAGTTAACCAGAAAGAGAGAGGCAGAGAGAATTATTAAATTTTAACTCATACAGAAAGAAATTAAGATTGAATATGAAAACACTTAAATCAGTGTTACTAACAGTGTTATTAAACAACAGTTTCGGGTTACCGCGGCAAGCTAAAAAAGCTTATAAAAGTTATAGCAGACGCTATAACAGGGTATGACAAACATGTAACGGACATAATAAAATAAAGCTATATATATATATAAGATTATAAAAGTTATAGCAGACGTTATCATAGGGTATGACAAACATGTAACCGACATGATTAAATAAAGCTATATATATATATGTGTGTGTGTGTGTGTGTAAGAAACGGCACAAATTAATAAAAAAAATGGACAATTAGACTGCATAATGTCATAAATAACTTAAAAGAAACATACCATAATAGAAAAATGTCATCCAAAAGTATTAAAATCAGACACCAACAACAAAATCAAGCTAAAGTCTCAAAATAACATCCAAATACTAAACAAACATAAAGAAATCTAAGGAAAAAATATAATCTAATCATCATCTTGCAGCAGTGGCAGTAGGTTGTTACTTGCCATTTAGTAAGACTTTTACAGGCATGATGAAGGAACAAAGACAGAAGGAAACATTAACATAGAGAAAACGTAAAACGTAAAATAAAATAAAAAAAAAAAAAGCAGGGCATGATTGAAGAACTAACATCACTGATCTTTTACATAAAAATCAGAGAAACAGTAACAGTATAAAAAACTTGAGAGATTATGAAGAGTATTTTGATGGAGTAACAATATAAAACAGTAACAACAGTACAACACTAGTGCTGATAAAAAAGAAACAGTACAACACTAGTTTTGCTGGAGTAACAAAACAAAACAGAGAGTATGGATTTAATCAGCTCTTTTTTTAATCAAAGTATTTAATCAGAGTTACAGAGAATGAAGAGTATTTAATCAGAAAAAAAGAGAGAAAGTAGCAATAATATAACCAAAAAAAAAAACAGAGAAGCATGAAGAAGGCTAAATAAAGGACCAAAGAAAGAGTAGAGGACCGAAGAAGAAGAACCTCGCCAAAAAGTTCAGAGGCTCTTGAACACCATCTGGTTGCCTCACAGCTGCTGATTGCCTTTTAACAGACTTTCGGACAGTAGCTGATTGCCTTCTAACAGGCTCTTGGACAGCGGTTGATTGCATTGTAATAGGCTCCAGAACAACAATTGATTGCCTACAAGTATGCTATTGAACAAGTGATTGAGCAGAAGCAAGGCCTAGGACAGTAACTTGCTGGCCATTAGTTGTCACAGTTTGGCCAATAGATGTCAGAAGCCTCACAGTTGAACCAGCACCTACAATAAGTATACATAGACAACAAAAATTATATTAAACTATACCAACTTAGATTGCTTGTTCAGAAAATCTGTACAACTAACCAACATCCCATTCCTATTTCAAAACTGGGGAAACGGTTCATCCTTCCACAGTTCATCATCTGAAAATTAACTCCCTTCCATGGTTCCTAGAACTTTCTATTAGCAAGATGAAGAGGATAAACTTTTGGGTAAAAGAGATTTTCGCCCAAGGAGTAAGGACACAAGCAAATAGCAACCAGTGCTGCTATCAAAATCATCCACATGTTAAGAAAGATGGTAAGATGCTAAAGATCAAGCTCATAAAGGGTTAGATAGCCCAATATTATTCATCAAGAACAACAACAACAACAACAACAACAACAACAATAAATAATACACGGTCATAGTTATATCTGTATCAGAGTATCTTCAACTATGAATAGTTAAAAACATGCTGGTTAAAAAAATCATGTGCATATATCTTGAATCTTAACCATTTAATACACCCTACCATCATGATGTATCAAACTCAAAAACCAGATAACATGAATTACAACTATCAAAATCTAGAATATTCAATTATTAATTGCTCATAAATCAGCAAGTCATACAGTTCCAATCAAGAAACTATATTATCATAATTAACTTAATTTTCAATACCCTTTTCATGTATTTATTAAAAGATTTGGGTGTTACAATAAAAATCAGGCTGAATCCTATGCCAATTTAAAAAAATTTACAATGTTAAATAAATACACTAGAAAGTAAGCCCGGTGAAGAAGGGAACTGAAGAGGAGCATCAGGTGAGGTGAACTGGACTGAGCAAAGCCCAAAATTGGAATCGGAAAAAGGAACTGAAGAAGAGCAAAATAAATTAATATTGGCACAAAATAAATATTTTGATTCACCTGATTTTTGGGAAGGGGGTAATAGCAGGTCTAGCAATGACCAAGAGAGAGAGCGCACCGATAAAGTAGTCCAAACTCCAAACAATTAATAGGAAAGAATCATGCTCACAAACTCAAAAAAGAAAAGGACTTCCAAGTTCCAACAATTCTAGTCCTCCCCTCTGTTTCCCTCCAAAATTCAATTCACTATCCTCTCTACTTATTTCCACCCATTTCCTTCCTTGCTATTTCTTTCCTTTCTAATTCTTTCCATCTTATTTCATCTCTACATCCAAACAAAGCCGTAAGTAAAATCAGAAGGAAATTTGCACCACTGGAAAGAATAGGGTTATGTCTAAGTGTGCAGTCTCTCTTTAACCCTATAATGTTCATCTTCGTGACTTAGTGATGAAGAATCTAACAGGTAAATATCTTTGGGGCGACTGGTGGGTAAAGCACATGCATGTTATTTTTGCAACACAGAGAATGACTCATTTCCTTGCTGTAATATTAATTTGCAAAGGTTATTGCAATTTTCAATCAGTAAAATACTAAATTGAACTCAAATTTAATTAAATGGGCATACCATATGGTTGGTGCATAAAGTGTTCCAGGGAGACACACCAAAATGAGCACTCTAATCTACTGTAATCACCTCTTGTCTGCAATGATATCCACCGTATAAATGTGGACAAAGCCTCAAACAAGAATCATAATTCATAACTTTTTTCTCCACAAAATTAACACACAGAACCGAACAAGAACTCTGGAGTCTGAACATATATAACCATTTATTTATTCTCAGGTATGGCCACCCGCTCATGGAAAGGTAAGTGACCACTAGTATAGAATCCTAGAGAGTAAATTTGGAGTTCTGAAGGTGGAAACTTAGAATCTAAATAATGCACTCACTAGACAGTCAAAAGGATACAACACAAGAGAAACTTATGAATAAGGACGAGTCTATAAGGCTAAGAACACCACACAGCCACCGCCAAATTACCGAATGATTCATGCAACACAACACAAATTGAGGGTTAGTGGGGGGTTTGTCCTTAAGAGCCTATTTGGTCTGTTGCCCAGCTTTGTTGAGTTAAGGCAACATTTTAAGTACATGTTTGGCTCCCACTAGGGATACTCAAATTAATTAACGAGAAACAAGTTTTTAATCTGATGGTTAAATAGAGTTTGTCCTTAAGTACCTGTTTGGTTCCCACTTGGGGTACCCAAACTATGGTCGACTAAAACTAAGTTTTTGATTTAGTGGTTAAATAGAGTTAGATAAGTCTTAAACAATGGGCAGATCAAATGATCATTAGATGGTGTCTTTTCCTTCTTAAAACAACGTGTGTCTAAACACTAGACATTTGATGATAGTACTCAACTTCGTTGGATTTGTGTGACTCTTAACCAAACTTGCACTAAGTTATATTGGGAATATGGTGAAGCCGAGGACATCAATGCACACAAAAAGCGACTAATTGGCTATGTTTCTAGTCAGAGTATGCCAAAATATACAACTAATAGCGAGGTCCAAATTGATTCATAGCTAAAAAAAAATTGATTGAGAAGTTGGAATTAGAAGGAAAATTCGTGTATTGCAGAACAGCGCATGCTTTTTCAAAAATCAACATACCTGTTCATTCTTTAACGAAGTCCAATTTGGGGGGAACTCAAGATTAGGGTTCGTGGGATGATGACGTCCACAGTGAGTAGGAGAGTGAGAGTGAGACTGAGCACGCTAAATTGATTGTTAGGAAAAATGTATTGTTAGGTTTTAGATCACCTTACCCTTGTGAAAAATTATTTCTATGTAAATAAGAAGCTTATGAAAAGGACACATTGAAAAACTATAGCACGGGGTTTAAACCTAAATCCAGTGTTCCGATTTACCAATTAAGTCTCTAATTATTTAATGATAAAAGTTTTATCATTTAATTTTGATTTGATTTAATTTCATCATATAAGTTTTATAAGTGTTTCGGTTTGATGATTTTACGTGTTAAATTTTGTAATTTTATTTGATGAAATAATCACTTTGATTGAATGAAAATAGAAAAAATATAAATTCTAAAAAAGAAACTCAAATTTAAATAAATAAAATCATGAAATTTAACCTACTGAAAAAACCATGAAATTTCTAAAACTTAATTGATCAAATTGAATCAAACAAAAACTAAAGAACTAATTTAAAATTTCGCTGATCGTTTTTAGTAATGCAATATATAATGATTTATTGGGTAGTCAATCGTAAAAATAAAATTATAAAAATTACATCATCTAATAATCAATCCTAAGCATACTATTAAACTCTATTTTTTGGTAACCAATTAAACTCTATATAACCACCGAATTAAAAACTAACATTTAATCAATTATTGAGTCCACTGTGGCTCAGCCAACGAGTAGTCAACCGTTGAACGACGCCATCGCTACTCAAAGGTGCCTGAAAACGAAATAAAGAATTTCCCTTGAAATTCACAGGAAAATGCTAATTGACTCGTTCTTTTTTGGTCAACAATCGACTCGTTCTGAAAGGGTTTTTGTTAAGCCTATTGTATCAAGAAATGTACTACTAGTAAATAAGAAGCATTGAACAATACACACATTGAAAATTAAAAATTTGATCATAGTAATTAATCACATTTAAAAATAACACTCTGTACCTTAATATATTAAATAAGATTTTTTTACTTAATTTACATAGATTAAAAAAGATTAATTTAATTAAAGTTATTAAATCATTTGAAATCTATCACAATTTTTTAAAATTATTTTTAAAGTTATTAAAACTCATCATTCTCTTTTCTCAATTTAATTTTTCTCTAATTATTACTTGATCTGTCCTGGACCGGGGTCAAGAGATCCGATCTCAAGCCAGTCACGAATAGTATGTAAATACTGTATAATAGACCGGATTTATGTATATCCGATGTATGTATCCGTTGTCCTTGAGCGGAGAGAGCGGACTGGGCGTCCTGGAGATCCTTCACACCGACCTAACGCGTTGAAGTGGGCGAATGGTGGTGTCACCTGCAAAGATTTTCCGACGCTCAAGTCAGTGATTATATTCCAAGTAAGGAATGTATTCAGAGAGGAATCAGTCGTAAAAGAGCTGAAGATCCCCCACCTCAATCATGAAGTGAGTTCATATACCTGATTGGCTCGATTAACGAGGACTCGTTGGTGGGGAACCACCAACTCCCATTAGCATTATTATATTGCGCACTTACCTGCATGATTGGGTCAAGTGGCTATTTTATATTGAGCATAGAGAATGTAGACTAGGATTAGGGAACAAGTTAACCATTCCCGTGAGCAGAATTTGGCTCGTAGTGCAGGGAATTATTGATCGATCCCTGTAGCAACAATCCTTGTCTTTTGCACAGTGACGTGTGTATTATCCGATGTCATAGTGTTATCCTGAACAACCGGTATAGGGAGAACGCCTGATACGGAATTACAGTCCGGATGTATACCAATGACACCGGTTACACGTAGATGTCTTATCAAAGACGTTGAAATATGTATAGCAGATCGGATACCGGTATTGAGACCGGATCATATGTCCCCTAGCTTGTGTGAGGGACTGAATAGTTGTTCACATAAGCTACTCAACCTGCGAGAGGTCTTAATATCGGTAAGCTTACGTGTGTAACAGCTCCTTAGCATCTGTTGTCATTCGTAAAGAACCGTTCTAAATTTAATAGAAACGACCTTTCGGTACGGTCACAACGGATTCAGACAAAGATTTGTTGTGTGAGAATTTCAAGAGTTTATGAGAATTGAAAGCTCTTGAAGTTCGTGTAACGGCTGTAAAGCATGAATTACGTTGCATGATTAGACATTAATGCTTTTAATCACGTGGGCAAGTAATTATTACGCCTGAGATGAAAATCTCATTAACCGTCGTTTTGGGCTTAATGGGCCTGAAGTTTTCGAAACTTTTGGGCCTAGTGGATAGCCCTTCGTTGAGTCGCTATCGTTTTGGCGCCCAAGAATTTGGAACGGTTGTGTCGTTTCACTTGTGAACGAGTGCGTTTTATCGAGAACGACACAACTTCAAGAGGGGGTAACCGAACCTCTTTGTTTCCTATAAAAGGAATACTTAGTGGATTCTGGGTTCCACGTGCTTTTGTGTACTTAACGAAACTCTGCAGAAATTTTGCAAGGGAGTTTGCTGCCTACATTGCGAGGGTTTCTTCGTTCCTCAAATTCATCACTGTCATCTGAGGTAACTATCTCTTCCTTGTTGCTCTGGTTTTGTTTTGTCTTGCTACTTCTTAGTTAAAGAAAGTAGACTTCGTCTGGGGGGGGAATCAGTTTCCCGCAACCCTAATAGTCATGGGGAAGAATCCTTGTGATTCTTCCTAAGGCTGAATCGCGTCGCTCAGAAAGGGGATCTTACTCACTGTGGAAAGTGACCTTTCCCTTCTCAGAGTCGCCCTCTGATTGTAATTGCTTTTAAAATGCAGTGAGTAATGATTGCAACTTTCTGACGACATTTAATTTCTTATCGTAGATTAAGGAGTTTGATTTAGATAATCCAAATTGCCACTGGAGAGGGAACCTCTGGAAATAGCGCTATTTCGAGGACAACTGAAGGTCTCTATAGCGTAGTTGCTTCAAGGCTGAATTGGGAGGAGGTTCAGGCTAAATGGCCTTTCTGCTGGGTGTCCAGTGAGTTTAAGGACTTGGCCTCCCGACATGCGGATGAGGAGGGATCCCGGATCCAGCCGAGGTTTACTTTGAGTACGGATGAAGAGACAAAAAAGTGGTATAGGGTTTACGCACCACTTCCGACAGAGCGGATATGCCACGTCGTCCCTAATGACCGCTCTGTATACATGTATGACTTTATTTTCCATAATCTGGGAGTTCGTTTTCCTCTAACCGAACTCCAGATGGGCGTCCTGAAGTTCCTGAACTGTGCACCCTCCCAACTTCATCCCAATGGTTGGGGCCTCATCCGGGCTCTGGAGGTCCTTGGTGAACATTTCAATTTCACGCCAACTGTAGCGATGCTGTTCTACTACACTCAGGTAGTTCGAAGAGCAAACAAGCAAGGTGGAGTTGGTCTGGTGACTCTCCGGACTCTCTGTTCCTTTGTGAACTTTGAGTCTTATACAGATTCTGCCAAGGTTGACGGGAAGTCCTTCAAGACTTACTTCACTCGCATCTCCATTAAGAAGGGCAAACCAAAATTTTGGAAGGATGAAGAGGACGTTGACAAATTTCCCCTGAGTTGGACACACAAACATTTCCTCTTGAGCTCACACGCGTACTACACTGATCAATCCGATCTGTCTCGTGAGACGTCGAGAGTGTTGTTCGCACTTGAATCGCACACTACAGGTCGTCACGTCTTTTCGTGTAGGCGTCTGCTAAGTAGCTCAAGCGGAGTCCGGGAGGAATATTTGCGTACTTCTCATTTTATTTCATCTTTTCTCCTTTATCAAATATATATAGAATATTTGTAGTTGCTGACATCTTGTGTTTGTTCATGTAGGTGAAATAGAACAGGAAACTCCAGAAATGGATAAACTGAAGAAATTCAAGGCGGCTGGTAAATCCGTTGCTCATGAAAATGAAGTAAAGCCCAGGCCCTCAACTAAGGATCGTCCTGAGGTAATCATCTTGACCTCGGATGCTGAAGGGGACATCCCACTGGTTGAGGGCGGTACGTCCGATGTTGGCGCAGCCTCGGGTCAGCCTCCAGTTACTGAGAGGAGAAGAAAGATCCAGAATGATCCTGCGAGGCGTCAGTCCAAGAAGCAAAGGGTTTCGGAGGATCCTGCTGCTGGGGTTTCTGGATCAGAGCCGACCTCCTTCCCAACTACCTCGTTTCTCACCCCCTTCCTCTCCTATGAAGGTTCTACTCCAGCCACTCTTCCTCCTCCGATGTACAAACTCCGGCCTACACTCAGTCCTAAAGAAATTACGGAAGCGTGTGAGGCCGGAAGGTGGCAGTTAGCCGAACTTGCTGGAATGCTTTCTTCAGTCAGCGAGTTGGCTAGCAACACTGATAAAGTTGAGGAATTGAGTGACGAATTGAAAGAACTCAAGCTTTCCTCGGAAAAGGACAAAGCCGCCGTGAAGTTAATGGAAGATCGTCTTAACAAGTCTAAGGAGTTTGGAGATATCATGACTAAAGAGAATCTCAAGCTCAAAGGCGATCTTAAAAACTTGGAAGGCAAAGTGGCAGAGAAGGAGGAAGAACTCCGTAGCAGCCAGGATAAACATAAAGCTGATGCTGAGGAGTGGTCTCAAAGGGAGAAGAAGCTCCTTCTTGAGATAGAGGGACTGAAGGCTAGGAAAGCGGAGTCCGAGGTGTCTAGTGAGGAGCTGTCCAAGTTGCGGGGAGAATTGCCTACAGCGAAAGCTGAGAGAGAAGAAGTTGTTGACATATGCAGCCGGGCTGTTGAAGAGTCCTTCGGCCTAGCCATACGCCAAGTCTTCTACCGCAACCCCACTGCGAAACTTAACCTTTATGGAATGGATCCGTACTACGAATTCCATGGGGGAAAGTTAGTCGCAGTGGTGGATGGTCGTCACGAGGATCCACCGACGTCCTTGTATGGTTTGGCTCCTCTTCCTGAGGGTCAATCCATGGGACCTGATTACGTCTTTCCTGTGTCCGAGGTTCCCTCTTCTGAAGAAAGGGCTGAGGCTCCTGGAGGTGAGACTCCTGAGGAGGTTCCAAAGGAAGGGGGACAAGAGCCTGGTGCTGAGGAGGCGCAAAAAACTGAAGAACAGATTCCTCCTCCGTAATTTTGTTTTCATTTACATGTATAGTTGTGTACCGGGATCAACTCCGGATTTTGAACTATTGTATGTAATTTCATTTCAATGAATGAATTTTGGTTGAAGAAATTTGTCTTCGTCGTTTCATGTATATATAAATCGTTACTAATCCGTTCAGTATAATTAATCTTAAGGCCGGATTGAAATAACAGCCTCAGAAAATTAAACAATAAGTAAAATTTAGAACGGATAAATATATACATGTCCCCAAGTGTGTATTAAGAAAAAGGGTGCCTGTCTTTGGGGCATGATCCTTAATTTTCTTAATTCTTTTGGGGAAAGAAGGGTCGATCCGCTGTTCAGTAGAGTAGTGTAACAGAACGGATGACTGCTCTTAATCCGTAATGCTCTCACAGGAGATTACAATATTGTTCCAAGCTTAGGGAACTGCAAGGAAGTGGTGTTTGAGTCCTTTATCATAAGGATGATGATGGGAGTTTTTTCTACGCCAGGAGTTACGTCGTTGTATCACAGAATAGGTGATAAAGGGTATCCGTCCTGGGAGAATACCACTTGAAAACAAAAGTGCGGACTGACTTTCAGAATTTTCCATCATAAAGATGATTGTGGGAATTGATCATGCCAGGTGTTTTATCATCAAATCACTTCATAAGTGATTGAGATCATCCGTCTTGGGGATGTGTACAGCGCCAGAAGTTATAACATCGGATCACATAACAGGTGATTGAGATCATCCGTCCTTGTGGTGTGTATGGCGCCAGGAGTTACATCGTCATATCACAGAATAGGTGATTGAGATCATCCGTCCTGGGCAGGTACACCATGTCAAGGAGTTACATCGTCAGATCACATAATGGGTGATTGAGATTGTCCGTTCTGGAAAAGTACACAACACCAAGAGTTGCATCGTCAGATCACAGGTTAGGTGATTTAGATAATCCGTCCTGGAGACATTTTTCAATCGTGGGGGTACGGATTTAGTGAATACTTCTCAGAATGATGATGAGAATTGTTCATACCAGGAGTTACATCGTCGAATCACTTTATAGGTGATTGAGATCATCCGTCCTGGAATGATTATTGGAGTTCTTCGTACCAGGAGTTACATCATCGAATCACTGAATAAGTGATTGAGATCATCCGTCCTGGTGAATTTTTTCCAATCATGGGAGTGCGGATTAGGCAATTTTCGCATCCATCCGAAATCCGAGTATTACCTCTACTAGCCCCCTAGCTGATGTGAGGAAGCAGTTGTCTTGCTCATATGAGCTATATTGACCATAGCACGTGTAACTCAGGAATTGTACCGAAGTGTAAATATCCGCTCTGGGAACCATGTTCCGTAGTGATGAAATTTTAAGGGCGGATTCGATAATGGGAATATCAGAAGTTTATCGAATTTCGCAACCCTTGGTATTCGAGTAATGGTGGCCACGTTTCTAATGATTGGACATTTAATGCCTTAATTCACGTGGGCGCGCCATTATTGCGTTGAGTGCGCATGTCTTAGTAACTGTCACGCATAGTATTGTTGGGCCTAGTATTTGGTTTTAATAGGCCCATTTTGATGGCTCTGTGACAAAACGATGGCATTTTCGCGCCTTGAGGTACTAAACGACAATTTTGGTCCACTAAACGGGGAGTCATTTGGGGGTAAACGACAGGTTGTGTTTAGTGGGTATTTGAAAAATTTTCGTGCCTCGAAGGAGGCATATTTGGCAATCTCAGTTACCATTTCTTCTTGCTTCTTTGACGAACCTCTGCAAAAGTTCCAAGAAGTTCTTCGTGTCCGCCTCTGTGAATTTCAATTCACTATCCCTAGGTAACCACTTTCCCTTCGTTTTTTGTATCTCTTTTCAATATTTGAGAATGGCTAGGAAGGGTGTTAGCTTCAGTGGCGTTAGTCCTAGAGGAAGAGAAGGAAGGGCTTTGGCTCAAAACCCTAATGTTCGTGGTGGGAGGATCCCAGTGATCTTCCAATCGAGGCCACAGTATACAGGGGGGGAGGAGTCGCGATATCAAAGGCGAAGGGTGATTATACCCTCTTCAGAGTCTTCCTCCTCCAGTGAGAGCGTCGAAAGTGGGGATTTGTATCTCTCTGATGATGTGAAATTTTATCGCAGCATCAAAGCTTTCACAATGGTGACAAAGAAAGCTACTGGGAGGAAATCATCCGAAGGGGAATCTCCTTCTGAGAAGTATATCTTGAAGACCCAATCCGGCCTATGCAATGTGGTTGCACACCGGATAGACTGGGTGAAATTCCAACAGAAACGCCCATTCAGCTGGGTGGCTGAGGAGTTTCGTGAAACCCCGTCCATCCACGCTCGGGAGGATGAAGAGGAGCTGGAGCCGCGGTTTACGGTTTGGAGGAAGAACAAATACAAATGGTGTTTTAAGGTGCTCGCTCCCCTTCCATCAGAACGGATATGTCATACATCGGACGAGAGGTCCTTGTTCATGTATGATTTTTTATTTCTGAACTTGGGTGTGCGTTTCCCTTTGACGAAGTTTGAGATGGGAGTCCTGAGATTCTTGGACTGCGCCCCCTCGCAACTTCACCCTAATGGATGGGGATTGGTCCGCTCTCTTGAAGTGCTTGGGGAGCACTTCAACTTTAAACCGACGGTGGCCATGCTTTTCTACTTCACTCAAGTGGTCCGTCGTGCGAATAAGGAGAAGGGGGGAGTGAGTTTGATATCCCTCCGGACTCTCTCCAAGGTTATCAACTTTGAGGCGTACACTGACTCCGCCAAAGTTGATGGACATTCATTCAAGTCCTATTTCACGAAGATCAACGTCCATCCGAATGAACTAATTTTTTGGTTAACAGAAGATGGGATTCCAAAATTCCCAGTGGCTTGGACTCATGAGCATTTCTTGCTAACCTCCCAGGCGTACTACACTGAGGAAGACGAACTGAGCCCATCTTCCATCTCCGTTCTTTCAGCTCTTCAGTCCTACACAGCCTCGCACCAATTTTTCTCCTGCAAGCGTTTGTTAGGACCAAAGTCTACTTGCGAGGAATATCTACGTAATTTACCTTGAAAATTTTACGTCTCTGATTGTGTCTTTTGACTGTACAGGTGAAATTCAGGGCGAGTCACCAGAGATGAATAGGCTAAAAGGACTCAAGGCCGGAGAGACTTCCGTTGCGGCTGAAAATGACATTCAGGCAAAGCGGAATTCAAAGAAGGCCACTGCTGAGACAATAATATTAACTTCATCTGCTGGTGACGATATTCCTCTGATCGAGGGCGGATCTGAGAAGGTTGTCGAGAAAAAGAAGAGGACAAAGCGTGATCCTTCGAAGACCTCAGACCGTCAATCCTCGCCCAAAAAGCCAAAAACTTCAAGAGGGGCTGCTGAGCCAGGGCCTTCTAAGGAAAAGAGAGCGGAAGGGTCTATTCCGGATACCCCAAGTGGTGTTATCACATATGGGGCGAAGCCAATAACGACTTATTTCGCGCCCAAAGCCCCTTGCCCTCTTGAAGGTAGTTCCGGTCTTGTTCAACATCCGGTGTATGAGGGCTCCGTTCCTGAGGGCGTTCCTGAATCCTCACCCAAGGTGAAGCCCTCGTTGAAGAGTGAAGAAATGATCAGAGCTTGCGACGACGGACAGAAGCACTTGGCTGAGTTATCCGAGCTCCTCAAGTCGGTTCGCGAGCTCACAGAAGAAAACGAGAGGCTCACCTCGATGGCTGGCAAAGACAAGGCAATCATCCTCCAATTAGAAGGAAAATTAGAAACTTCCAGAGAAGAAGCTCAGAAGAAGGATGAAGAAATTGCCAAGTTGAAGAAACTTGCCAAGGAGCTGGAGGGTCAGGTTCTTGATCAGAAAAAAATCAACGCTGACCTCCATGCTGATTTTTGTGTGGAGAAGGAACGCTCTTCAAAGCTAGACGAGCGGTTGAAGGAGGTTAAGGTTGTCCATTCTCAAGGAGCGGATGATTGGTCACGTAAGGAAAAGGAGCTGCTATTAAAGCTGGCGGATTCGAATGGCGAGGTCAAGACCCTGAAAGCAGACTTGGACGATGCTGTAAACATGTGTGATCAAGCAGTCAAGGAGGCTTTCGGGTTGGCAGTTCGTCAAGTGCTATACTGGAATCCCAAGGTGTCAATTAATTTGAACGGTATTGATCCGTTCTATGAGTTTCACCAAGGGAAACTGGTGGCCATCGTTGACAATCGTCATGAGAGTCCGCCTAACACTCCTTATAAGTTTGCTCCTTTACCTAAAGGTCAATCAATGGGACCTTCCCTCCTGAAGCCCACAAGTACAGGATCAAGCTCTCACGCTGAAGAAGGCAAGACCGGAGGCAAAGGCAAAGGGAAGGAGGGAGACTCAAGCCAGAAAAAGTAGTGCCTTCCTCGTTTCCTTTTTCGTTTTATTGATTCGAATTCGCTGTGTTCCGGGTTCAGCTCCGGATTATTACACGAATTTTAATTCT
This sequence comes from Clitoria ternatea, assembly GCA_037962975.1. Taxonomy (NCBI): domain Eukaryota; kingdom Viridiplantae; phylum Streptophyta; class Magnoliopsida; order Fabales; family Fabaceae; genus Clitoria; species Clitoria ternatea. The sequence continues at coordinate 153,244,218 of CM075673.1, forward strand.
TATTAAATCAATAAAAGAATTTTTTACCTCCATTCTTGTTTAGTGAGAAACAACTTAAATAGAGGGATTGCATGTGTATTGTATCATTCCGGATTTAAGTAATGAAGATCGGATTGTATAACAAGATCTCCATACCGGACTTATACATGCGAGATGAATTTCATAATAAGATCACCGCTTGTGAGGGAACACATCATCGTCACAAGAACGGCTTAAGGGGAATGATTGTGAGATCGTTTAGACGAGAGTTCATTCCTCAAGATATTCGTTAAATCGTTGATGCTGTCCCCCAGTTTCATTGGGTGATGATTCACTTTGAATAAACTCTGAGTGAGATTTTCTCGTGAGAGCTTTTAAGAGTGAGGATTTAAAATAGAAATTCCTCTTCAAATATTTCCGACTGAGGGATTTCGGGTGAAAATGCCTTAGATTGTGGCGTACCCGAGTGAATTGTTTGTGTCGGAGTTTATGAGTCAGGTCTCAATTGAAGAATTGATGACTCAGAATATATAAAACTTCCAAATAAAGAACTTCATAAGAGAGTATTAATCTGGAGTTCAGTACAACTTACTTGTTGTGTTTGGAGTTCGGTTTGATCCTACTGTCCATGTCATATTTGGCGTTCGGTTGAATCCTACTAGCCGTTCTTCAATTGGTCTTTGGTTTTACCCAATGACGATTCTTCACCGACGTTCGGTTAATCCTACTAGTCGTACTCAGAGTTCGGTTTAATCCTACAATCCGAGCCTTCGATACGGGGTTCAGATCAGGGCTAATCCTGAACCTACTGCGCCCGTCACTTGGGGTTCAGCGTGGTCTTGAAGAAGAACCAGCTTACTGTGCCCAAGCCTTCGCATGGGGTTCGGTTTGTGGCCTTGAAGAAGGACCAGCCCTACAACCCATGTAGTCTCCGAATGGGGTTCGGTTTGTGGCCTTGAAGAAGGACCAGCCCTACAACCCATGTAGTCTTCGAATGGGGTTCGGTTTGTGGCCTTGAAGAAGGACCAGCCCTACAACCCATGCCCTGAGGTTTGGTTTAATCCTACAACTCAGGTCTTCACTGACGTTCGGTTAATCCTACTAGTCGTACTCAGAGTTCGGTTTAATCCTACAATCCGAGCCTTCACCGGTGTTCAGCCAAACTTACTAACCGTACCCAGAGTTCGGTTTAATCCTACAATCTGGGCCTTCAATACTTAGACACACTCGAGGAGTTACATCGTCAATTACAGAATGGGTAATTGAGATCATCCGTCCTGAGTATGTTCTTGTGCGTTGCGCATATTCGAGGAGTTACATCGTCAACTACAGAATACGTAGCTGAGATCATTCGTCCTGAATATGCTTCTGTACACCGGATAAACTGAAAATCACAGCATAAGAAAAAACTCGAAAGAGTTAAATTGTTATGAGAGATTCTTATTAAATCAAAAATAAGAATTACAAGGAGAGCGTAGCTGTGAAAATAAATTCTCCAGTATTCAATCCAAGATAAGGATAGGAGAGTGTAGAAACAGCTAGCTATAGTAGATGCGCAAGTTTTGGGTGTTCCATTTGTTTCGGATTGGAGTGCCATCAAGGTTTTCAAGGCGGTAAGAGCCTTTGCCAGTGACCTCGGATACCCTGTATGGGCCTTCCCAGTTTGGGGCTAATTTGCCTTGATGGGCGAATTTGTTCCCTATACTTGCTTTCCTCAAAACCAAATCTCCAACGTTGAAAGTCCTTGATTTGACTCGTTTGTTGTACCGGAGAGCAACTTTGGCTTTGATGGCTTGATCTCTGATGAAAGCGTCTTCTCTGAGTTCTTGTATGACATCCATTTCGGATGCCAAGTTAGCATTGTTGGTTTCTTCAGAGAAGTACTTAACTCTTGTGGAAGCAATTTGCAGTTCCACAGGTATCATTGCCTCGACCCCGTACGTTAGGCGATATGGGGATTCATTGGTGGATGAATGAGGCGTTGTCCGATATGCCCATAGGACATGACACAGCTGGTCTGTCCATCCGCCCTTGGCTTCGCCAAGGCGTTTCTTTAATCCCTTCAGCACCTCCCTGTTGGCCACTTCAGCTTGACCATTAGTTTGGGGATGTTCGACGGATGAGAATATTTGGGTTATTCCTAACCCTTCAAGCAAATCTGTGAATTTTATATCCGTGAACTGGGTGCCATTGTCTGTGACAATCCGTGCTGGGACCCCGAACCGTGTTATGATGTTTTCATAAATGAAACGACGGGTTCGGGCTGAAGTAATATGCACCACCGGCTCTGCTTCTATCCACTTAGTGAAATAATCAACCCCTACAATGAGATATTTGATGCCCCCAGGAGCAGTTGGAAAGGGGCCCAGAATATCTAAACCCCATTGGTAGAAGGGCCATGGAACAGCGGATGTGAAGAGTTCTTCCGCAGGTGTGTGGTGAAGGTTAGAGAATTTTTGGTAAGCGTCGCATTTTTTGACGAAGTCAATGGAGTCTTGCTTCATTGTGGGCCACCAGTATCCAGCTCTGAGGATTTTTCGCATTAAGCTTCTTCCTCCAGCGTGGTGTCCAGACTGTCCTCCATGCACTTCCTCCATTACGTCTTGCACTTCATCCTCTTTGAGACAAATCAAATAGGGCACAGACAGTGCCCTTCTGTAGAGATTACCATCAATCATAGTGAAATATGGTAATTCTCTCCTTAACCTCGTTTTTTCCTTCTCATCCGTAGGTAGTTGTCCATCAGCCAAGTAACGGATGTAAGGAGCCATCCATGTATCTCCGTAAAGGGAGTCAGTCATTATGGCGTTTAGAGAAGGGAAAAGAGGAATGCTGGGCGACGTTAGCGTGCTTTGAACCAACGTAGTGGTGCTACCTGGTCGTTTAGTGCTTGCTAACCTGGAGAGTATATCCGCTCTCGTATTCTCTTCACGTGGAACATGCTTGAATTCCACCTTTGAGAATTTCTCAGTCAACTCCTTGACACAGTTCAAGTATAATTGGAGTTGAGGTTCGCAAGCTTGATAATCTCCTAAGATCTGCGAAATCACCAGCTGTGAATCGCTGCAGAGTGTCGCCTCAGAAGCTCCGATGTCAATTGCAGCTCTTAGCCCGGCCAAGCAAGCTTCGTACTCAGCTTGGTTGTTGGATGTTTTGAAATTGAAACGAAGGGAGATCTCCAGGTGTACTCCGTCATCACTTTCTAGAACTACACCTGCTCCAGAGCCTCTTTGGTTTGATGAACCATCAACGTAAATGGTCCAATGGACTCGAGGGTAATCTGGATCAGTCCCTGTCATTTCCACAATAAAGTCAGCCAGGACTTGAGCTTTAATAGCGCTGCGGGGTTCGTAGGATATATTAAACTCAGAGAGTTCAATAGACCATTTGATCATCCTCCCAGCGAGATCGGGTTTGATTAAGACAGAACAGAGTGGCAAATCCATTCTCACTATGATTGGATGGGCGTGAAAGTACGGGCGTAACCGTCGTGAGGCCCAAACAACAGCGAGGGCGGCCTTTTCAATTTTCTGATACCGGACCTCAGCACCTTGCAAGGTCTTGCTAGTGAAATAGACCGGTCTTTGTCCATCAGGAGTTTCTTTTATCAAGGCAACGCCCAAAGCTTCATCTGAAATAGCCAAGTACAGAATGAGTGTGTCTTCGGGGTCAGGCTTTGTGAGAATGGGAGGTTTGGACAACACCTCCTTAAGCTCTCGGAAAGCTTTTTCTTGTTCCTGTCCCCACTCGAATTTCTGGGACTTTTTCAGTATTTTGTACAGGGGGAGCGACCTGTGAGCCATCTTCGGCATGAATCGTGCCAAAGCTGCTACTTTGCCATTCAGGGATTGGACTTCTTTGAGATTCTTAGGACTCTGCATGTTTAGAATCGTTTGGCATTTCCCTGGATTGGCTTCAATACCACGTTGAGTTAACATGAAACCCAAAAACTTCCCAGCAGGGACAGCAAATGTGCACTTCATTGGGTTCAGCCTCATGTTAAATTGTCTCAAACGGGTGAATACTTGGTGCAGGTCGTCAATATGATCGCCACCAACCGGTGTCTTTGCTATTATGTCGTCAATGTATACTTCAACAAGTTTGGTGTGCATACCTTCGAAAACCTTGTTGACCATGCGCTGATATGTCGCCCCAGCGTTTTTCAGGCCAAAGGGCATGACTGTATAGCAAAAGACACCACGATCATTTATGAAGGCTGTCTTCTCTTGATCCTCTTCGCACATCGGAATTTGGTTGTAACCAGAGTATGCGTCCATGAAACTCAGGTATTGATAACCAGAGGAATCATCCACCATCCGATCTATATTAGGAAGAGGATAAGGATCTTTTGGACAGCAGCGGTTAAGGTCCACGTAATCAATGCACATTCTCCATTTACCATTGGATTTAGGGACCATCACCACATTCGAAAGCCAAGAGGAATATCGGATTTCCCTGATAAATCCGGCCTTCAGCAACTCCTCAGTTTGCTGGCAAGCTGCCTTCTGTTTTTCTGGGCCCAATCGTCTTTTCTTTTGGGCCACAGGTTTCGTCTCTGGATAGACGGATAATTTATGACAGCAGAATTCAGGGTCTATGCCTGGCATATCGGCTGCAGTCCATGCAAAGAGGTCTTTAAACTCTTGCAAGAGAGCCAACAGTCGCTGCTCTATTTCAGTATCTAGCTTGTCATTGATATGGGTGATCTTTTCTGGAGAATCTCCCAAGACGATATCCCTGGAACTTCCATCCGGTGTGGGCTTTGATGGGTTGGACGGATCAATGTTCAAATCCGCCCTAGGGTCCAGGTCGACAAGGCTTACAGATCCAGCCGATGTTCCAGTATCATTAAGTTTCCTCTTTTTGTTGGAGGCGTCAAGCTTTGTTATGTTGAGGCTAAGGTTGTAGCAGTACCTAGCCATCTCTTGATCACCCCGGATAGATGACACAGCATTGTCCTTGTCAATGAACTTGATAAGGAGATGAGGGGTTGATACAACTGCCTCCATTGCATTCAGAGTGGGACGGCCTATGATGCCATTAAATGGTGATTTGACATCAATCACTAGCACCCGAGATCTAACCGTCCTGGCTCCTGGCTCGCCTTCAAACGAGATAAGGGTGTCAAGATACCCTTTAGTTGGTTGCTTTGCGCCATTGAAAGCTGTTAGATCCTGCGTGTAAGGTTGTAAGTCTGAGTCTTTAAAACCCATTCTTTCAAAACAATTATAGAAAATAACATCGCAGGAACTTCCCTGGTCAACAAGGATTCTTCGGACGTCCTTGTTGGCAATCACAGCAGTGATGACTACAGCATCGTCACCACCAGGAATGGTTGGGCCAAAATCCTCGTCAGAGAAAGAAATTGTGGGGGCTTCAATCCCACCTCTGTAAGGGCGATTGTCTTTGACTTTCCCTTGCACAGATAGAATCATTCTGTGATGATTCTTACGGGCTGTAATTGAAGCTCCTCCTCCAGCGAACCCTCCAACAATCATGTCAATAACTTCACGTCGGCCCTGACGTTGTTGCTGGGGCATGCTGTCTTTCTGTGCTGCATTATCAGCCATCACACCTTTTTGTTTCTCTGCAGCAGAGAACTTTCGAACCAGACTGGGGTTATTGTCATCCCCATCGTCTGGATCTCTTTCTCTTTTCTCATTCCGTTCTGCCCTGTCAAAGGATTTTTCTTTGAACAGGTATTGCTTCAACTTGCCTTCTCTAATTAGCGTCTCAACCGCGTTCTTTAGAGCTTGGCATTCATCAGTTGAATGACCATTTTGTTCATGAAAATCACAGTACTTACGTGAATTTCCTGGTCTTTTCATAGGGGCTGGTCTCCTGATGCCATATGTGCTGAGCATTGGCCATCCGACCTCTCTCAAAATCTGAGATGGTCTAGCAGATAACTGTGCATAATGGCTGAAGGAATTGACATGCCTTTCTCGAGGTCGAGGAGGGTGGTTATCCACCTTAGGACTGGTGAATGGCCTCTCCATGCGTTCTGACCTCGTCTTCTCCTTACCCTTCTGGGTTTGGGGAGATGGTGTTGGTGGCTTTTTCTTTGCAGCCATTGCCTCCAAGTGCATCTCTATACTTACGTATTTTGAGGCTTTCTTTCTGAACTCCTCAAAAGTTGTTGGAGGGCTCTTTGCTAATGAAAGAGCGAAAGCTGAACTCGGTTGCAATGCCTCAATAACGATATGCAGCTTGATAGATTCTGTGAGGTTAGGAACCAGGGCTGCTTCCTTATAAAACCTCTTCAAAAAATCTTTTAAGCCCTCTGTTTCATCTTGCTTAATCTGAGCCAAGGTATGAGACGTCTTGGGTACGTCTCTGGAGATGACAAAGTGGGTTTCAAAGGCAGCTGCCATTTCCGTCCAAGAATCTATGGATCCAGAAGGCAAGCCTTTAAACCACCCGAGGGCCTCCTCAGACAATGTTCGAGGGAACATTCGGCACATCACGTCTTCATCAGCCCCCAAGTACATGGCTTCGAACACATAAGCATCAAGGTGCTTAGTTGGATCAGTTTCACCATTATACTTTCCGATGGAAAGTGGTTGAGTGGTTTGAAGGTGCTTGGGGATGCTGATGCCCATAAGTCTCCTTGAAAAAGGAACTTTCAGATTGTAAGACAATGGGGGTACTGTTGTTGAATCTCTCTTCCTTCGGGAAGCTGCATCCTCAGAATCGCGAGTCTGTTCTCCCCCCTCAAATGTAGGGATATTTGAGTACTGAAGAGTGGTGGACTTTTCACCATCAGTCGTGTGGGGAGTGTTTCGCGTGCGAGATGATTCTTTATCCTCGCTTTGCCTTTTTTCTCTTCGCAATTCCGCGAGTTCCCTCTGAAGTTGTTTGATCAATTCATCGCGAGGATCAGGATCAGATACAGTTACTATCTTCTTCGAGCTGCCCCCATGAGAATCAAAGTTGAGTTTTCTGAAAGCGTTAGGATTGGTTCTGCCTTCAGCTTGATTCTCCATGAAGTCTTGTGCTTCGCCTTCCATCGTGGATTACCTGCTCTGTCAAAGGATATGGGAATAACTTTATCGAGTCCCACCGGGCGTGCCAATGATCTGTCCTGGACCGGGGTCAAGAGATCCGATCTCAAGCCAGTCACGAATAGTATGTAAATACTGTATAATAGACCGGATTTATGTATATCCGATGTATGTATCCGTTGTCCTTGAGCGGAGAGAGCGGACTGGGCGTCCTGGAGATCCTTCACACCGACCTAACGCGTTGAAGTGGGCGAATGGTGGTGTCACCTGCAAAGATTCTCCGACGCTCAAGTCAGTGATTATATTCCAAGTAAGGAATGTATTCAGAGAGGAATCAGTCGTAAAAGAGCTGAAGATCCCCCACCTCAATCATGAAGTGAGTTCATATACCTGATTGGCTCGATTAACGAGGACTCGTTGGTGGGGAACCACCAACTCCCATTAGCATTATTATATTGCGCACTTACCTGCATGATTGGGTCAAGTGGCTATTTTATATTGAGCATAGAGAATGTAGACTAGGATTAGGGAACAAGTTGACCATTCCCGTGAGCAGAATTTGGCTCGTAGTGCAGGGAATTATTGATCGATCCCTGTAGCAACAATCCTTGTCTTTTGCACAGTGACGTGTGTATTATCCGATGTCATAGTGTTATCCTGAACAACCGGTATAGGGAGAACGCCTGATACGGAATTACAGTCCGGATGTATACCAATGACACCGGTTACACGTAGATGTCTTATCAAAGACGTTGAAATATGTATAGCAGATCGGATACCGGTATTGAGACCGGATCATTACTCAATTATTATAAAAAAAATAATTTAATCAATATATGTCATTTACTTTTATCATGATTCTAAAAATTATATATTAATAATATATTTTAGTTTTAAAAGAGGGCTCTCATATTAAAAGATAAATATTTTTCTAAAACTGATATTAAATTAAAAAATATTAAAGAATGGAGATAGTATTATTAACACAATTATCAATATAAAATTTCTTTAGTTGTGGTCGCCATGAACAAGCATTCGTTCTTAAATTTTAATGAGTTACTTCTTCATTTTGAAAAACAAAGAAATGTCCTTGGAATAAATTTAAATGAAAATTTTCTATTTCTAATTTCTTAAATAGGGTCCAAGTCCAGTACACCAAAAAAACATATCTCTTTTTACATAAATCAGTTCTAGAAAACCATAATCGCAAAAGATCAAGCTTAACTTAATCAAAAAGTTATATCATTAAAAAAAACATGATTCAATCAATTTCACAAAATTAAATTATCCAAAAACAAAGTTCCCAAGCTTTGTTGTCTCAAAGCCGGCACATTTCGACTTTAATGCAAGGGATCAGCATTTAAATTCTTGGTTAAGCCCATATTATTATAAGTTTCTTAAGTAAGGGTCTGAACTCGGTACACTAAAGCCAGCCTCTAACCAAGGAACAGTGTTTTTTTTTTTGGGGGGGGGGGGGGGTTTGGCACCTGAAGCCTGCTACTTTAAAATATGCTGTTATGTACAAAACTAGAGCTGCTCTCCCAGTCCCCGCATCCTTTGTTACAGAAACTAGAACTCAGGTCAGATAGTACAGCTGTGTTAAAACATTTTACCGGAGTAAGTATGGGTATTCTCATACATAAGAAGTCACCATATGGGAGAAGCACGAGGAAGACCACATGAGTAAGTCACATACTTGACACTATCCATCAGCACAACCACAAATATCCGTGACAGCGACTTTGGTGCCATCACGCCATCACCATCTCCAGCCTCTTTGGGATCAACAAGCACTGAAACCACCATTGATGATTTATTACCATGGAGGTGATCTTTCTGTGAATTTCTTACATTTTCTTCAGTTATGTTCAAACTGGACCCAGCAAGTGGATCTGGGTGCCCATGAAGGGTTCTTCTATTCCTGCTCTTGTTGACAGTAGTAGCATTCCGACGCCTTTCCGTAGAAATATCGGCTACTGGTGTTGCTGGAACTATAGCTCCAGGAGTTGGAGAAACTTCAAACTGGAAGACTTCAGTGCACATACCAGAGCTTAACATTGGCCCTGCATCAGAGAACCAGAAAATTTCAGAATATTTTCGATGTCATGCACACATCAAAATAAGCAAACAGGTCCTTTGTTTTGGCATAAGCTTAGACAACGAGAAAAGGACTTTGCTCAAGCATGATATTTTCTGTGGATAACATGGAGACATTATGGCTAAGAAACCAAGCCATCATTATATCAGCAGAGACACCACAGATGACAAGTGCATATATTCACCTAAAGGGAGATTTTTTCAGGGATGAGATGAACCAAAATTGCAACAATTACTGGGAGAATTTTTCAAATTAAGCACTATTAGAACCAAGCCACCAAACAACGTTGAGTCCATTTAACCCAGTTTAGCAAAATGTTTACAAGACATGAATTTTCAACTACCAAACAGCATGGTGAATTTTTTTATGGGGGAAAACCAATGAACAGTTAGAGCAAATACAAAACATGTTAGCTTATAGCCTTAGACGGCATCTCTAAGAACTTAAAAGAAAACCTCCAACTTTTACCAAATCGATAAATTAACATTAGACAGTAACCAATAAGACATAACATAGGCCAGGAAAAGGGTAATGCATCATTCCTACCAAGCAACCGATAGAGAGTGAAAAATAATTCAGAGCGAAAGCAAGAATAAATGGATAATCACCTGCAAGGCCCTCACGGAACCACTGTTGCATTTTACCATCAGTTGCAGAAGACTTCATATGCTCCTTCAAAGCTTTGGTGGAACCAGAGCCAAGAGCCTTCCTCTGTTCAGGAGAAACCCTATACACATGCGGATGTTGACCTCTATTTCTTCCAACTTCAGGAATAGCCAATGCAGAATCCCAATCATTTGGAATAGCCAAACCAGTTTCTCTGTTGTCCTTCTTGGCCTCCGCAGTCTGAGACGCCATAGCTTTCTCACTGGCCATAATAGAATGGATTATCAAGTTACCATCAATCTTCACCATCTTATCATTCCTAGGAACATACAAAGAAGCAACAAGAGGCTCGCTGGCATTGCCCCGATGAACAAAATCCTTCGGGCCATGACATTCCCGCGTTTCTTCTCCGAGTTTCCGGCCTCTCTCATGATTCCCTTTGTCAGAAACACTAACCCTTGCATTAGAAAACCCCACTTCCTCATCCTTATCAGATCCATTCCTATGACCATTAACAGTCCAAACCTTCCCTCCACCATGACCATACAACCACCTATCACTAACATAGCCAGACCTACCAGGAACATTGTCCACTAAACCTCCAAACTTAAAATCAACCAAAGGAACAAGCCCACCAAAAAGCATGAGAAAGAAAAACAAACCCAACAAACTAATGCTAGCAACCTTCTTAGTTTTCACCTCATTCTTCTTACTCTCAGGCTTCTTACTACCCTTGGCCGCAGAAGCTGCTTGCTGAGACTTCAACCTAGGAATGGGAACCAAAGGAACCTGAGACCCTTGAGGCTTAACAACATAAGGAGCACAAGGAACCCAAGGGTAAGGCATAGGGGCCATTGGATGATGATGAGGATACATCCCTGTAGTTGGTGGAGGAGGAGGACACATCACACCAGTACCCAATTGCTGTCTAAGAGTCGTATTCTCTGCCATGACAAATGAAATCTTACTGCTCAGATCAGCAATAGTGGAATGCATTGATCTCACTTTCTCCTCAAGCTCCTCCACGTAATGCTTCTTCCTCTGCCTAGAAAGCTGTGCACTTTCCCTGTTCCTCATCAACCTCGCCTTCCTTTTCTCGTCCTCGTCATCAATTGCATTTGCACCAGCAGATTGAGATTGTTGCTGGGCCTTGTTTTCCACAGAAGAGGACCTTCTGAACTTGGTGGTTCTATTCTCAGCAATCCCTTCACAACACTCTTTCTTCCTCTTCAGATCACAACCTTTGCCTCCAATTTCCTCCAATTTTACACCCTTGTCCATAACTGCACGTGCACGGCACGATGTTATGTCCCTCTCGTAACGGCCAGAATCCGGTGAGGGCGAGTTCATAGCTTCATATACACCCGAACCGCCATTACCTGAACCCTGAGACGAAACCGGTCCATCCGAAGAAACTTCCCGGTCGCTAGATTCCGACTCCGGCGACGGTGAATCCGAAACCTTGACATCGACCGAGCCGTGCGAACCTTGTTTCCCCAAATTGTCCGCGGAAACAGACTGCGATGCTTGCGAATTGAAAAACCTAGAAACACCGGAGCTTCGATCGCCGGAAACCGCAGACGCGTCGGAATCCGGAGAATTGGAATTTTTCGCGGAAGAATCGCTGCGATCTTCGATAATTGTGGCGTTAGGGTTACATGCATCAGGGAGAAGGAAATCCTCGGCGTCGGAGGGGATGTAGATGTTCTCCAGGTCGTCGAAGGTGATCTCGAATTCGCCATTGTCGCCGAAATCCATGCCGAAATCCAGATCGTCGAAACCCTCCGATGGAAGCGCGTCGTTGTTGAACAGAGACTCCATGGACGGGATGGGGAGGTTGTCGAATTCGGCGGAGAAGTCGTCGAATGCGAGATCCGACGGCGGCGGCTCTACCGTCGGTGGTGGTGGGTGATCGACGGCGAGCGTTGACTCGGCCATTTGTGCGGGGTTTGGGAAATGAAGAAGAAGGAAGGTTCAAGTTTCCACGAAAGAAACACTCTGGGTTTTGTGGAAGTTAGGGGTTTCAGAAATTTCGTTGGTTATTTGAAGCTCGCGCGTGAGATCACGCACCGTGAAACCGTGTACTGTTAAGCCAATAGTGTATTGCTCGTGTTCCACGCGATCATGTGAGTCCAATACTCCAATTTGGATTTGGATTTGGATTATCCGGTATATGGACAGATTGGATCCATTTTTAAAAAATTAATAAATTATAAACATATAAATTACAATTTAAATTAGAATAATTTCTCCGATTTCACCAAATCCAATTTGATTAAAAGTAATGTCTAGATTAGATTGATTGTCAAGTTTTCATATGTTTATTTTTTCTTTAATTAAAAATAATAAATATATTTTATTTCATAAGAAAAACTTAATTTTCATACAAAATGCGTAACACAAATAACTTCTAAATAATAAAAAATTATAACATATCTTAGAGGATCTTTAGTAAAAATTTGGGGGTTGCACATTAATTTTTTTTTGGAGAGTTGTTCCTCATTTTCTTCAAATATTAGATTCTCAGGATTTTTCAACATCATTTGGTAAGGAACTTGCTTTTTTCAGCATTTTGACGGGCTTTCTTATTGGAAAATGAATAATTCTTTCACTCTTCATCATAAATTTTCTACTGTATTACCAAAAAAAATACTTTTTTCTAATGCAAATTATATAATGAAAGAGAATAGTATCTTAAAAATTATCCACCATCGACTAATTTTTTAACTAACAAGGGTTATAAAGCTGCTATGTATATAGATGAATATCAAACCTTTAAAATTTGGTTAAAGGATGATAAATATTTTTCACTCAACCACGTGTCCGTTAGTTATTTTTAAGTAATTTTTTGTTTGTATATTACTTCATCTGTTACTTTCTGACAGTCTTTTTTTACATGAGAATGAAAGTACTTATTGTTTTTAATTTAATAAAAAATAATTTTATTTTTACAAATTTAAACTAATTTAAAATCAGACTTTATTATCCTATATTAAATATATAAATTTAAAATATTAAAGAAAAATATAATAAGTATCTTTAATTTTTTTAATAAAGACTTATAAAAAATATATTCTCTTTTTTTTTATTTTAAGGATTTATAAAAGTAATCGAATACATGACTAACTTTATACAAGTTTCATCGTACTGCCCAACTTATACACTAAAAAGGCTATGAAAGGGAAACTAATGTCTACTTATCTTAATAAAAAAAATAACTTCTACTTATCCAAATTATTTAATTAAATAAATAAATAATTTAGTAACAATAAAAAAATTGAACCCAAACGTAATTATGCGGAGTTTTTGATAGAAATAGGGTGCATTTAATAATATTTACATGTTTGAGTAGGAAAAAAAATAATTTGTGGTCTGGGTGGAAAATGTCAAAACACTATTTATTTTCACATGATGGGGCGTATTCATCGTTTTCGCATTATAACAAGACGGTTTTCTCCATGTGTGTCACATGTCACGCATGGAGTAATTTCGCAACATAGGGGGACGTATTTGACTGTGAAAATACAACATGGAAGGACATTTTTGACATTGTCATTTTCGCACTGTCAATGAGTGTTTTCACCTGCCATTTTCACACCTCTATTCTGCGTTTTCTTTCTACCAATTTCACACCCTGACCATGCGAAAATGTCAGGGTGCTGACATGTGTCTGCGTGGGTTGTTTGTTGCACTGTCAGTATGCGTTTTTATGACCCATTTTTGTCCTCCTACACTACGGAAATAATAAACGTGTTAGTTTAAATTCAACACATCCCTTACAAGTTTTCATTTCCATTTTGCCAAGTCTTTCGATCTAAAGAATTTAAAGGTTTTGTTATTCCCCTCCTGATCTGTTCTAGATACCGGCACATGGGCAAGAGGGTAATTCCACCTGATCTCACTCGTTTACCGGTGACGCAGGTAACCTCTGGACTGTAAGTTTGTATCATATACCTTTCTATACCGGAAGTCCAAGTCAGCATTATGGACACCGGAAAGCATCTGTGTCACCCGACAAACAGTACAAGGTACAGTCACAAGGGACGTTCGCAGTTGACGCGGAGGCATACGCGTCGTGTGTGAGAATCGTACTGACATATTGTATGATGGTCCCCTAACCCTAGGAGACTCTTCATTCTCCACATGCATGCATATAAATACCTACATTTTCATAACTCTGGTACATTAGACTTATTTTCAAACTTACACTTATAAACCTTGAATTCTTTTTCTGGTCACTGACTTGAGCGTCGAAGAATCTTCATAGGTGACACCACCTTTCGCCCTCTGTAAACGTGAAAGCTTGGTGTGAAGGATCTTGAGGACTCCAAGACCCTTATTTCTCACTAGAATAGGAAACATAATATCGGATCCCCACTGGACTGGTGTACTAAAACACTAGAATCTGAGAATATTTATGGCTAGTCCCACACCGGATCCTTCATCTCGGTTCAAACTAGTTCACTTCCAATCTGAAGGATTTCTTCCAGGTTACATTGGCTATTTTTTTTTTACATTTCTTAGTTTGTAGTTGTAGTTATTTAGTTATTTTAAGTTGTGAAATTTTTTTAATGACACTAGCGGTTCTAAAACCTTTTAAAAAGTTTAAATGTTGAAATTTTTGTTGTTATTGGATTCTGAGTACTTGTTATTTTTTAAAAAATAGAGGTATATAATTTAAAATTTCCCTTTGCTGTTTAAATCTAATTTTATTTATTGTAATAATTTTTGTCATTAGTTAGGTAATCGTTATTTGTTTAATATTTAAAAATGGAAGGATAAAATTTGAATTTTTTTATTGTTTGACAGACAAATACAAATGTTAGTGGTATTTAAGGTATTATGTTATGATTTAGAAAGAAAAGATGTTTTAGCAATGTCATAGGTATGATGTTATGATGTAGAAAGAAAGATGTTTTAGTAATATCATAAGTATGGTCACCTAATAATTTAGGTATTATATGAAGTATGTTGACCCAATAAATTTAGGTATTATTCATTATTTATTTATATTTGTTATAATTTGAATGTGTAAAAAATGTATATATTGGTTAAAATTGGTGTTCATTCTCGTAGTTGTAGGACATTGAGCTTGCAAGAATGAGTTCTCTAGGAGAGGTTATTTTGTACACAAATAGGTGAAAATTTGAAAGCTCTGGGGACTATGCATTTGAGGGTGGGATCAGGTTAATGCAGGTGAAACGGGGCGTAACGGTCAAGCAACTAAAAGAATCTCTGTCAAGTTGGAACTTGGAGCGAGTCATGTGATCACCGAATTAACTAGTTGAATGATTGTTAATAATAGAAAAAAAAATTCATGGTTTCAAATAAATGATAATGAGGGGATTAAACTATTGTTGAGAATATTTGAGTTATAATCTAACATGGTTGCACTCAAGATATATGTTGATTTTGATCTCGTGAGGTCTACATTGTGGCATACACAAGGAAGGGCTTCACAATGTGTTGCACGAACGAGAAGTAAGTAGAGCTAAAAACCTTTTATGTTTTACTGATAAAAATTTTGTGCAACATATATATGCTATTGAAATTTGAATTTTGTATGTTGTGAAAGATGAAATTAGTGTTAGTTTATCATACGATGATGATCCAAATTATAATGTTGGTAAAGATTGTGAATGTAGAAAGAAGGGGATGATGAAGGAAATATTCCCAATTATATTGATATGGACACAGACGTTGAAGACGACTTTGATTCTAAGCCAAAGACGTCAAATATAGCAAATCCTCAAACAGTTGGCACCATTTTACCTGGTGGGATTCCATCCGAGCCAATGATGGCGGGTTAGTAAGGTCTACATCAAATTGGTTTGACCATAGGTCATAATTATGTGTTGACGGGTGTCAAATATGATTCCCATTTGTAGGGGATCCAGGTATGCCATTTTAGACTTCATCACCACATTACAACAATATAATCTGGGATCATCCCTACATCCTAAGCATTTTCAGTTTTGAAGGAAAACACTATGAAACTTGAAATTGAAACCACCATAATGCTCACCTTGCTTCCACAGTCACAATTGTGCAATCAATTTCAAATTTTGATAAGAAATCAAACTTCCATCTGGACCATCATCTCATGGCCATGAAGGAGAAAGAACCTCTATTTTTGTTTCTTTGCACTCATGAAAGGGGAGAGAAAGAAGAAAGGAAAATTATGTTTTAAGTTTAAGGGCAATTTGGTCATTTTATTAATTTTTCTTTTCTATTTTCTTTTATGTATTTCAAGTAAATAAATTTTACTTTCATCCTATGGTAGCTAATATTTTACTACTACAATTTAATTCAACTTTAATTTTACAAATTAAATCATCAAAATTAATTATTTGAATTTCTCACTTTATTAACAACTCCCAATTGATTTATATTAAATTAGGAGGATTCTTAATTAATTTCAAATTAATTTAATTCAATACCCAATAATACTTAATAAATTTTATGCGGCATAATTAATTTTAATTTAACATCAGGGATGTTACAAAACCCGCCACAGCTCATGGCAAGTAATAATATGATATAATTTTAAAATTAAAATTAAGAAAAATAAGTACATGATGTAATTTTATTAATATGAAAAGTTTAAAATTAGGTCAACCTTTAAGATTTTTTTCAAGATTTAGTCTCTGAAATAGTTTTTTTGTTAGAATTAAGCCTTATTGTTAACTTTTTATTAGTTAAGTGTTAAGGTTGCTAATGGTTAACCATTTCTGCATTAATATGTGTATTTTTTTGTACTTAAATATAAAATTAGTCATTAACAAAGTTTAAAAGTAGGATCAACCTACTAAGAAATGTTTTTAATGATTTAGCCCTTAAAATTTTTTTGTTGTTAAGATTAAGCCACGTTGTTAAGTATCCACATCAAACATAATTATAGACTTGAGGGTCTTATCAAGATGCCAAATCTAGTTCTTTTCCCTTCATACCCTTAAGTCTAGAATCATGTTTGATGTGAGGTGGTGGAATTAGATGCGATCATACAATGTTAGCATGTCTTCGATCGATCCTTTGTGCCTTAGATCAAGCTTCTGCTTTGAACTGGACAATGCCAAAACCAACCATCACATGTTCCATCATGTTGTTCTTTGTTGGTGCTGCCATCAACATGTGTTTGCATCACCTATGCTGCATCAACGACATCACCAAACGAATCATAGGGCAAAAACAAAAGGGGGAGGCAAGTGAAAAAAATAGAAGAATGGGACACAGAGAGATGATAGGAAAAAGAAGAAGATAATAGAAATGAGAGAGAAGATAAGGCAATGAACAAAGTAATAATCATTAAAAAAAATAAACTCATATCAATGTTGAGTCAATACTTAACTGACGGAAAGTTAACGGAATAGCTTAATCCTAACCAAAAAAAGTCAATGTCATCTATTTTTATAATTGATCTAAAAAATATTTTTAAATCAATTATAGAAATAACTAATGTAGAATGGGCCCACATTTCATGTATTTTTTAAATCCATTATTTTTTAACCAGTATAAAAAATATTGTTTAGAGTAACTTTGTTAGAGTAGAATACATTAAATCACATTATATTCTACTAAAGTTTGAAATTTGGACCCATTCAACATTTTTTTTGGCTAGTTTAAAATGTGGATCCATTCTACATATTATTTTAGCTGATATAAAAAATATTGTTTAGAGTATAATACATTAAATCATTAATGAAAAGAGTAATTGTTGGCTAGTTTCAAAACTTACAAAATTTATTATAAATTTTCTTGTATCATATCTGTCGCGACCGGGATCGCGGCGACGGTGAAAATAGAAATAACTCAGAACAGGGAGTCGCCACCAACGTTTTTATCCATAGGAAAAACATCGAGAAAAAACTTTAACAAAGTACTGGTTTAAAAAAAAGTGAGATTCAAGTTCGGGAGTCGGTTGCGAGTGGGGAAGGTATTAGCATCCCACATCACCTGTTAAAAGGAACAGTACCAAAGTTGAAAAGCACATCATGAATAGCCTTAAAAATTGTTTCTATTTCTTTTTTCTTGAAAGTGAAGGAAACAGACGAAATGAAAAAGGAGTAAGATCAACAGGACATCTCGTCCAAATTAATCCTGGCTTTAATGGGGGGAAATGGAAAAAGAGGAAAGGAAGCTAACAAGACATTCCGTTTAAATTAGTTATCCTTTCATCAGCATAAAAGGTCGGGAAAGAAAAGAGGAGGGGTTAACAGGACGTCTCGTCCAAGTTAATCCTGGCTTTTAATGGAGGTGTATATGGAAATGGAGAAAACACTAACAGGACGTCTCGTCCAAATTAGACATTTTCCATCAAAATACAGGGTCAAACGATGAAGAGAATTAACAAGACATCTCGTCCAAATTAACCCGATCACATGAAAAATAATAATTATGGCCAGGGAAAAGGAAGAAGGTCAACAAAATGTCTCATCTAAATTGACTTCCATGGGGGTTAGATTAATTTTTAAAAGGAAGAATAATAAAGGAAAAGAAATGGGCCCGACAGGAATAAAGTTTTGCTCCTACGTATTCTCAAATTTTTGAGAAATCAGGGTTATGAGATTTATTATCAGATCAGGTTTAAGAGAAAAAAAGGGAATACAAGGCAAAGTTCTTCGCACGTGTATAGGGCATAGAAATGGTGTAGGCAAAAAGTACTTCTGCACGACACTAACCTAGAATTACCAATGTACAAGAATATCAAAAATACATGTTTTTTTGTTACTTTATACTATGCAACAGAACAAACAAAGGACTTTCAATAGAAATAGAAACAAATAAATAAAAAAAAGAACAAAATGGAGGAATTATGGCTGGTGTAGAAGTGCACGTTAAGAAGACCGAATTTGAGATTCAAGGCCGGTATGGCTTGGAAAGGCGATGACCGGAATGAGGCAGCGAAAATGGACAAGGCAGTAAATGAAGAGAATTAACAGGACGTCTCGTCCAAATTAACCCGATCATATGAAAAATAATAATTACGGCCAGGGAAAAGGAAGAAGGTCAACAAAATGTCTCATCTAAATTGACTTCCATGAGGGTTAGATTAATTTTTAAAAGGAAGAATAATAAAGGAAAAGAAATGGGTCCGACAGGAATAAAGTTCTGCTCCTACGTATTCTCAAACTTTTGAGAAATCAGGGTTACGTAGTTCTTGATAAGGGGAATTCTCACCGTAGTGTTATGAGATTTATTATCAGATCAGGTTTAAGAGAAAAAAAGGGAATACAAGGCGAAGTTCTTCGCACGTGTATAGGGCATAGAAATAGTGTAGGCAAAAAGTACTTCTGCACGACACTAACCTAGAATTACCAATGTACAAGAATATCAAAAATACATGTTTTTTGTTACTTTATACTATGCAACAGAACAAACAAAGGACTTTTAATAGAAACAGAAACAAATAAATAAAAAAAAGAACGAAATGAAGGAATTATGACTGGTGTAGAAGAGCACGTTAAGAAGACCAAATTTGAGATTCAAGGCCGGTGTGGCTTGGAAAGGCGATGACCGGAATGAGGCAGCGAAAATGAACAAGGCAGTAAATGAATCCGGTGTAGGAGCACGGTAAAAGGAGCATACAAAGCGAAGTTTTCCGCACGTGTATGGGTCTTAGGGATAGTGTAGGCAGAAGCGTTTCTGCATGACACTGACTTGAAATTACTACTATACCGGTTCATTCATGGGCCTGGGCCGGAATGTGGAACGTTCTGGAATCGACCCTCCCCACTCCCTATAAAAGCGGGCACGGGGTCAGTCATTTTCACTTGTTTTTTGTTCCAAAACTCTGCTACTCCGACGTTTAAGACCTCTGGTGTCCACAAAGCATTCTGGCTCGCACCAAAAGAATAGCCTGCATCGTCTCAGCAGGTACCTCCATACCTTCCTTCTCCTTTTTCATTTTTAGATAGGGTATAGGGGACACCGGTTCAAGCAATGACTCCGTCGAGGTCCTGTCCGGACCTCCTTCAATCACATCCCGGCGTCAGTCGGGAGGAGTCACGAGCCAGGGTCAGCGTCGCCAATGTGAACTTACCTTTGGGGTTTCACACCGGCCAATAGTTTTAGGATCTAATCGCTTCTCTACATTGCCATTGTGGGAAACGAGGGAGCTAGACACATCGTCTGGATCCCACACATCGTCCTCTTTTAACTTGGGCTCTAGTGAGTGTGGCAGCAGTGCCGATCTATATTTATCTGACGATATGGCTTTTTACAGCTGCATACCATTTTTACGCCACACCGTCCACATGGCTTCTTCTGGAAACTCTTCCACCGGTGTCCCAATCGTCGCAACCAATGTCGTTGAGACCAACGTTGTCGCACACCAGATTGATTGGCTTACTGAGAAGGCCAAGGACCCTTACTTCTGGATTCATGATGATCCCAGAAACATCGTCTCCCGCTACGCTGAGAATGCTACCGATGTCACAATTGAGGATGTCATCGTCTACTCCGACGAGGAGCATGAAAATGACTTCACCGTTTTTTGCCCATTGACTTTGGAACGGATTTGCCAGCAGCCGGGGTCAAGATATATTTTTATGTATAAGATGCTGTTTTCCAGGATCGGCATCCGTTTCCCCCTCACAGAGTTCAAAATGGGAGTACTCCAGTTCTTGGACTGCTCCTCCAGCCAGCTTCACCCCAACGGCTGGGGCTGGGTGAAATCTTTGGAGGTACTGGGGGAGTACTTCCACTTTGTCCCTACCGTCCTTCTCTTCTTCACCTACTGTAGGGTAATGCGCCGAGGTAATACAGGTGGCGGCTTTGGCTTTATCAATCTTCGGTGTAACGCCAAAGTGGTGAACTTTGAGAGCTACACCGAGTTGGCCAAGATGGACGAAGTCAGCTTCAAACACTCCTATGTCAAGGTCGAGGTTAATGCAGGAAGACTGGTGTTCTGGGAGAATTCAGATTTTTCCAAGAAGTTCTACACCGGCTGGACTCACGAGCACTTCCTCTTGACCAGTAATGCTTACTCCGTCAGTGAGAGTGTCTTGTCAACCGAGTCTAAGAAGGTGTTGGACGCTCTGAAGGGATACTCCGTCCTTGCCAAAATTTCCTGCAGAAACCTTCTTGGGGAGAAGTCCTGCCGGGATACTTACTTAGGTAGATTTTTTTTGGAACATCGTCTTTTACTGGTGTTAACAATGGCTCTTTTTTTCAGGTGAAATGGCTCGGATTGATATTCTGAAGAAGCTTCGGGAGCAAGTCAGGGCAGGAACACTACTGCTGCCAATATGGAGAACAGGGTGACTCTGAGGCGTACAACGGCCAAAGTGGTTAGCATCCCGGCTGACAAGGTTGGGAATTTGGCCCTAGGTCCAGCTGATGGGGCCCAAAATAAAAAACACACCCACACCGGCCAAAGTTCTAAGGCCAAAAAGCACAAGGCCCAAAGGGCTGAGGCTGGAGTGGAGGCCCAGCGTAAGGAGGAGGCGACTACCAATGATGACATTGCCTTAGACCGGACTCAGCCTGCCGACGAGAACGCCCCCCACTGTAACTCCAGCATTTCAGAGTTTTTGCAATGTATTGGGGAGACACCTCCACGTGTCCAAATCTATTTCAAGCTGAAGGACGATCTTCCTGCTCCTGAGACGAGGTGCGCTGTCAAGGGAGCCATTTTCAACTTGATCGAGGTGGCCGGGGTCCTTCAATCCTTGGCCAAATCCTACTACTCCGGTCTCGAGGCTAAACAATGCCTAGACTGGATGAAAAAGGCTGAAGCCCTAAGAGTGGAGGCCCAGACTGCCTTGGTTAAGAGTGAGAAAGATATGACCGAACTCACTACGACGTACAACTCAGCTGCTAAGAGGGCGAATAAGGCTGAGGCCAAGCACAAGGCCTCGGAGGACGCTCTTAAAGCTCTTCAGGCTAAGCTAGATGGAGTCTTGGCTGGACGAGCCGAGGTGGAAAAGAAGAATAAGGAGCTTGTAGCCGAGGTTGCCGCTGTGAAGGAGGCCCAAGTCCGAGAACGACAAGAAAGGGAGGAGGAGATGGCTGAATTCTCAGAATTAGCCGACGTCGCCTTCAGCTCCGTCGTTCGTCAAGTTGTACATCGAAAC
Organism: Clitoria ternatea; assembly: GCA_037962975.1. Taxonomy (NCBI): domain Eukaryota; kingdom Viridiplantae; phylum Streptophyta; class Magnoliopsida; order Fabales; family Fabaceae; genus Clitoria; species Clitoria ternatea. The sequence goes on from CM075673.1 coordinate 153,265,979, forward strand.
TCCGTTGTGTAACTTAACTTGAACGGTATAGGTGTCTATCATGAGTTTCATGGGGGACACCTGTATGCTATGGACCGGGGTCAGGCAGTGGAACCTGAGGATGTTCCTTATGAACCTCTGATTGAAGATAAGTGGAAAAGGGAAGGCTTAAAAGGAAAGTGAGTAGTACAAAACCTGGGGTACTGCCCCTCGGCTAAAAGGGAAATGAAGCCTAGAGCAATGCCCCAGCTTGACAAGATTGATGGGAAGAGTATGATGGGCGTTAATTTCGGTAATGATGATCTTACTAGGGAAGTTTCACTGGGGAAGAAAGGTATGGCAGGCCCTCATCTAGTGGCCATCATGGTTTCACCGGAAAAAGGACTCGGTGATTTTTGCTTGGGGTGAATTCTGGATTTTTGTCAGGGGAAGGGTTGCGTTTGGCTACTGGACTGTTTTTGCACTGGGGACAAATAAGTTTTCCTAAGTCCGATCAGGAAAGGGTCTTTACTGGGGAGAGATGGGTCCAGTCTGTAGGCTTACTCGGGAGGAGTTCTTAATGTGTGTTTCTCTTGGGATGAGTAATGGATTTACTAGGGAAAGAGGTTTAGCGAACACCCGCTTCTGGATCATGGATCCTGGACACCCCTTAAAAGGAAAGTGAGTAGTACAAAACAAATTGAGATTTTCAGGTGAAACTCCTTGGGGGCTGGCTTCGAAACAACTCATGGATGAAATAGAAATAACTTCTAACTTTGGTGAGCATATCTAGCGGGGTCGGTTACACTTGTCTGAAGCAACGTCTGGCGTTGGGATGCATTTTGTTCCCCACAACTTCATGTTTCGTCATTTTCATTTTCATAAATTTCTTAGAAAAAACTTGTTCATTTATAAGACTTAGCCATGAACACGTATAGAAGGAAGGGTAAATTTTATTTAAGAATATCAGGTATACACAGTGGTAATGAAAACAACGTAAAACAAATAGATGCAACAAGGCATAAAGAATTGAAGATAAGTGGAAAGGGGAAGGCTTATGAATCCTCCAACGATTTCCTGAGAGCGACGAGAATCTTGATCCTCTCTCATGACTTCATGTTCATCTTCTAATTTTTGCTTCTGAGGACGTAATTTGATAATGACTAGTATGCCCTAGTATGGTTTTCTCATTTTCTACTTGAAGGGTTTGTGCCACCATACCAGGACTTTTAAGTTTTCATTTTGTCCGAGCCGCCCGTTTGGGTTTTCGACTCACCAAGTAGCTCTAACTTTTGCCTAGGCCGCCTTTTCCGATTTTTAGCCTAGTGAGTTTTTTTTATGCAAAGTATTTCTTCATTGCGTCTGCGTTTATAGGCATAGGCAGATCCTCTCCATCCATGTTGGTGAGAGTCAAAGATCCTCCAGAGTAGGCCCTTTTCACAACATAGGGACCCTCATAATTAGGCTTCCACTTGCTGCGTTCGTCTCTTTGGATTGGTAAAATCTTTTTGAGGACTAATTCTCCTTCTTGGAAAGGTCGAGGTCGCACTTTCTTCTCGTACACCCGCTTCATGCATTTTTGATACAACTGTCCATGGCAGAGAGCGGTTAGCCTTTTCCCATCAATTAGGTTCAATTGGTCATATTTGGCCTGGATCCACTCAGCTTCCTCCAGCCTGGCCTCCATGATTACCCTGAGGGAGGGGATCTCTACTTTAAAAGGTAGCACTGCTTCCATTCCGTAGACCAAGGAGAATGGGGTTGCCCCCGTCAAAGTTCGTACTGAGGTCCGGTACCCGTACAAAGCGAAGGGAAGCATTTTATTCCAATCTTTGTAAGTCACCACCATCTTTTGCACTATATTTTTGATGTTTTTGTTAGCCACCTTGACTGCTCCATTCATTTTAGGCCGATAAGGGGAGGAATTGTGGTGAGAGATTCTGAAGCTTTCGCAGAGTTCCTTCATTATCTTGTTGTTCAAATTCGTACCATTGTCAGTAATGATCTGGCTTGGTAGGCCGTATTGGTATATCAGTTCACGCTTGATGAATTTGACCACAACATTCTTTGTTACATTGGCGTATGAAGCTGTCTCCATCCACTTGGTGAAATAATTGATGGCGACTAAAATGAAACGATGACCATTCGAGGCTTTTGGCTCAATGGGTCCAATAACATCCATACCCCACATTGAAAAGGACCACGGTGCCGATAAGACGTTTAGGGATGAAGGAGATGCATGAATGTGATTGGCATACACCTGACATTTATGACACCTCCGTACATAAGCAAAGCAGTCTGTTTCCATGGTCATCCAATAAACCCGACCCTCAAGATCTTCCTTGACATGGCGTGTCCGTTTACGTGAGTTCCAAAAGATCCTTCATGGATATCTCTCATGATTCGATTTGCCTCGATGGTGTCAACACAACGAAGGAGGACGAAATCATAATTTCTCTTGTACAGTACGTTGCCACTTAAAAGATAACCCATAGCAAGCCTTCTCAAGGTTTGTTTGTCATTATCGGTGACGCCTTTAGGGTATTCTTGGCATTGGAGATACCTTTTGATATCATGATACCAAGGCTTGCCATCTGGTTCTCCTTCTATGACCTGACAATGCGTGGGTTCTTGTTGTTTTTTCACCTCAATAAGAGGCATCTCATATTCACTGCTGACCTTGAACATCGCAGCTAGTGTGGCCAAGGCATCTGCCATTTGGTTGTCGTCCTGTGGGACATGATAGAAGGTAATTTCGTCGAACTCCTTGATCATTTCTTTGATATGAGCGTGATAGGGAACTAGTTTACTATCTCTAGTTTTCCACTCATCCCTCAATTGATGGAAAATCAAAGCCGAGACTCCATAAACTTCCAGGGTCTTTATTCCTGCATTCAGAGCTGCTTGTACCCCCAAAGAACAAGTCTCACACTCGGCAACATTGTTAGTACAATCAAAACATAGCCGAGCGTAAATGAGGATGAATTCTTTGTCAGGTGAGATTAGGATGACCCCAATTCCATGTCCCAGTGCATTGGAGGCCCTATCAAAGCTCATGGTCCACTTGCTTTCCTGACCATCTTCTTCTTTGAAAAGAGCTAAAATATCTTCGTCTGGGAAGTCATGCTGCATTGGTTGGTAACTGTTAATGGGTTGATGTGCCAAGTAATCTACTAGCGCACTTCCTTTTATAGACCTTTTGGGTGACATATGTTACGTCATATTCTGTTAGAAGTACTTGCTAACGAGCAATTCTTCCAGTCAAAGCTGGCTTTTCGAAGATGTACTTAATGGGGTCCATTTTAGACACCAGCCATGTAGTGTGACTGAGCATATATTACCGTAAGTGTCGGGCAGCCCAAGCTAATGCACAGCATGTTCTTTCGAGGGAAGAGTATCTCATCTCATATTCAGTGAATTTCTTGCTCAAGTAATAAATGGCACACTCCTTCTTCCCAGTTTCATCATGTTGACCTAATACGCATCCCATGGATTTGTTCAGTACGGTCAAATACAAGATCAGTGGTCTCCCAGAAATGGGTGGCACCAAGATTGGTGACTCTAACAAGTAATGTTTTATCTTTTTGAATGTAGTTTAGCAATCCTCATTCCATTGCCCGAGTTGGTTCTTATGAAGTAACTTGAAAATCGGCTCACAGGTTGCTGTCATTTGGGAAATGAATCGGGCAATATAGTTTAACCTCCCTAGAAACCCTCAGACTTCTTTTTTTGTGTGAGGAGGCGGTATTTCCAGGATTGCGTTGACCTTGTCAGGATCGACCTCTATCCCCCTTTCGCTTACAATGAACCCTAACAGCTTGCCAGATTTTCACACCGAAGGTGCACTTGGCAGGATTTAGTCTGAGCTTGAATTTCCTCAGTCGCTCGAAGAGCTTCCTCAGATCAGTAATGTGTCCTTCTTCTGACCTAGATTTAGCGATGATATCATCCATGTAAACTTCTATCTCTTTGTGAATCATGTCATGGAAGAGAGTTACCATTGTCCTTTGATAGGTTGCCCCCGCATTTTTTAATCCGAAAGATATCACTTTGTAGCAAAAGGTGCCCCAAAGAGTGACAAATGTGGTTTTCTCCATATCTTCAGGTGCCATCTTGATCTGGTTATAACCTGAAAATCCATCTATGAATGAGAAGATGGAGTGTTGAGCCGTATTATTGACTAGTATGTCAATCTGTGGTAGGGGAAAGTCATCCTTAGGGCTAGCCCGATTCAAGTCTCTGTAGTCCACACACATCCTTACTTTTCTGTCTTTCTTCAGAACGGGGACTATGTTTGCTATCCATTGAGGGTATTTAGCCACTGCCAAAAAACCAGCATCAAATTGCTTCTTAACTTCGTCTTTGATCTTAAGGAGCATCTCTGGTTTCATTCGTCGCAGCTTTTGTTTGATCGGTGGACATTCCGATTTCAAAGGTAACCTGTGTTCCACAATGCTATTATCCAAACCCGGCATATCTTGGTAGGACCAAGCAAAAACATCTCGAAACTCCCTGAGTAGCTTAATCAGTTCATCTTGCCGCTCCTTGCTTAAGAAGGTACCAATTTTGACCTCTTTGACCTTTCCTTCATCCCCCAGGTTAACGGTTTCAACCTTTTCTTGATGGGGTTGAATTTTCTTATCCTCCTGCTCCAATAACCTTGTTAATTCGGGTGAAGGTTCAAAGTCTTCCTTACTTTCCTCGTCGGTATAATCATTCAGATAATCAGAATCGTGAAACAAAACCAAGTTCTCGCCGCTTTCAAAGAAATCGTTTTTGGATCTGTATTTGGTTGTATTATAGCGAATGAAAAAGAAAACAAGCAAGTGAAAGGCTTAAGAAAATAGAATCAAGCAAAGATGAGATATTAGAATCCGACAGTGTTCATTAAATCAAGATAAATAAACAAGTTTTTTTTTGCCTTTATTACAAAATGGGTCCCAAAGCCTTAGGCATAGCAGAAGGACCAACAAGTCATAGAATAATATGATTACTTTGACAAAACATTCATAGTCGTAGGGAACTCCATGATTTCCCAGTTATTTAGCTCCTGACCTGGTGAGCAAGCATACACAAACTCTGTACTATGGCTGGGATAATTTTCAATCATGGCCACTTGATCTGGATGCATCATCCCTGCGCTCCAGAAGCTCTTGTAGAGGTCACGAATGGGGATTCTTGCGGTGTTGAATTCTTGTCCAGTGAGGCAAGTCATCCTTCTTTCCCTTCTTTCCTCTCCGACCCTCTTCCTGTCGGTGGCTATGGGTTTGTATCCCAAGCCATATCTGTCTTTGTTCTCTGGAAGGCACACAGGTTGAACTCTCCCCTCCAGTTCACGCCCCAGTCCTTTTCCTGGCTTGTATCCTTCCCGCAGCATTGTTTTTGCCACTGCTAGAGGCACGTTTGGAAAGGATGTTCTTGCAATGCTTGTCGCATTGGCTATTTCCAAAGCCTGGAATGAAGTTTCGAGGGCTTCCTCGGCTGCTTTGATGTACGGGGTAGTGACAGGCTTGCTAACCAAAAGGTCCTCTTCCCCGGAAATAATCACTAGTTTATTGTCAATGATGAATTTCAACTTCTGATGCAGCGTTGAAGGGACCACCCCAGCCAAATGGATCCACGGCATCCTAGCAAACAACTGTAGGCGGGCGTGATGTCCATGACTTGGAAGAGAACTTGAACGGTACACGGTCTAACCTGTATCGGCAACTTAATCTCTCCTATGACCTCTTGTCGAGTCCCGTCGAAAGCCCGTACGACCATGGAACTAGGCCCCATGTATGTCCTATCGAATGATAACTTTGCCAATGTGGATTTTGGCATTATGTTTAGGGACGATCCATTATCGACAAGTACCCTTGCCAGGATATGATCTTGACTCTTTACAGAAATATGAAGGGCTTTGTTGTGCCCTGTTCCTTCGGCGGGTATTTCATCATCCGTAAAGGTCAAGTAGTTATTGGCAACAATATGTCCCACTATACCTCAAAACTTGTTGACAGGTAAGTCATGCTTGACATGGACCTCGCTTAAAACTTTCATCAACGTATTCCGATGTGGTTCGGAATTCATCAAGAGGGACAACAAGGAAATTTTGGTCGGGGTATGGTTTAATTGATCCAGCACCTGGTACTCGCTGTGGCGAATAAACTTTAAAAACTCCTGGGCTTCTTCCTCAGTCACAGTACTTTTTATTTCTTCGGTGGTCCCTTCCTTCCCAGCTTTGATATGCCCGGTAGCTTTATCGTGTTTTGATTCTGGAGGTGCATATACCCTCCCACTCCAAGTCATTGCTCTAACTTTGGCAATATTTGTAACAAAAGAGGATGGCGCAGAGTCAACTGCCACAGGGTTGGTGACGACCATATCTGTATCGTATTTTCATGGCACGGCACGAGAATCCTTGAAAGGGAACGGAGTAGGTGCTCGCACTGAAATGATAGCTTTGGCAGGAGATGGAGCTGCCGGTGCATTTTTGTTGTAGAATATGACCAGGGTTTTTGGAGCCTGCACCCTGGTCTGTTCTTGTACCATGTTTATTTTACCTCTACAGCGTCTACAGATCTCCACAGTGCGGCTGTCTATGAGCTCTTGAAGGGCTTTTTCGAAGCCTCGTCGCCCCATAGATTGTTCATCATTGTACTCTTCATCCCACGACCCTCCTATCAGTCCCCTTTCAAATAGGAGGGAGCAAATCACTTCCAAAGGCATTTTTATGTCCTCAACCCTCGAAATACATTCTTCTTCCTCCCCAACAGTATTAACCCCTGACCCTCCGTGGTTGGGTAAAGGGTTTGTTGTCACACTTGGGCTCCTCTCCCAAAAACTTATCTAATCAGCCCTGATCAGATCCCTTACCTTAAACTTCAAAGCTAGGCAATTTTTTGTAGAATGCCCTGGTGCGCCAACATGGTAATCACACCTTGCGTTCAGGTCATATCCTCTTGGGTAAGGTGGCTGAAGTGGCCTCAAAGGACAGGGAACCACCAATGTATTTTTGATAAGATGAGGGAGAAGCTCGGTATAGGTCATGGGGATGGGATCAAATTGAATCTGGGTGCGGTCATTATTCTGCCTTCTTGGGTTTGGGTTTGGCGGTTGGTTTATGTGCGGCGGTTGGTATGGAGCTTGGGGTGGTTGGTATGGTGCTTGTGGCAGGGTTGGTGGTCAGACAACAGGTGGTCGGAAATAGGGTGGATTTGGATTCTGAATTGCAGCCACATATAGGTGTGGTGCGTTGGGATAGACTGGTGGAAAGGTGATGGGGTTAGGCAGCATCGGCTGGTTTCTCTTCTAGTTATAAGAGATCGAGTTAGTTTCTCCATCTCTTCTCCTGCCCTCTCCAAATGTTGGCTTCTTTGTCGTTCTTGCCCCAGATAGGCCTCGTGCGATCTTTCCGGTTCGTAGTCTATTTTTTATTCTTTCTCCAATAGTGACAATATCGGAGAAATGGGACGAAAGCTCCCAATCATCCTATCGTAGAAAGGCGACTGGAGTGTATCGATAAACATAGAAACCACTTCCTTTTTAGACAAGGGAGGGTCAACTTGTGCTGCTACCTCACGCCAATGTTGGGCGTACTCTTTGAATGTCTCATTGTCTTTCTTTGTTATATTTTGCAATTGTACTCTATCTGGTGCCATGTCTAGATTGTATTTGTACTGTTTCATGAAAGCGTCTGTCAGATCTTTCCAGCAGCGTATACGAGACCACTCAAGATGGTTATAACAAGTGAGGGCCACTCCAGCCAGGCTGTCCTGGAAACAATGAATCAACAGAGGGTTGTTGGAAGCATATGATGCCATCTTCCGACAATACATGGTAAGATGATTCTTTGGGCAGGTTAACCTCATGTATTTATCGAATTCCGACATCTTGAACTTGGGAGGGATAACGACATTGGGAATTAAGCAGAGCTCTGCAGCACTTCCCATCCTAAATCCTTCCATCCCTTCCATTGCTCTCAATCTTCTTTCCAAGATTTATATCCTTCCTTCTTGGGTAGTAGCACTAGCACTTGGACCAGTGGTAACGTGATGACTTGTATACCCAAATGGCTAGTAGACGTGTGTCGGGTCAGCGTTTAGTAGGGTAACGTGAGGTCTGGTAGTAGCTTGGGTCATGTAGACAGGTTATGTAGACTGTGTCTGGGTAGCTTGTATTTGGACTTGAGCCGTTTAAAATTCCCGGATGGGTGGAATGTTTGGCTGAGTGGTGTGAGGAATCGGCTCCTGGTAGTTAGGCTCTTCTTGGAGCGGGGGAAAATACCCTGGCAGCAAGCCATATAATGGAAAGGGTATAGCATTACCCTCCGCATCCATAAAGGTATGCTGCTGGATGTCAACAGGGTTTGGTCTCCTTATGCGGATAGTAAGGGGAGGCACTGTCAGGTTAGGATTCAGTTTTCCAGACGGACCCTGAGGGTGTCATGGGGTAGGCGGCTGTTGCCTGGCGTCTTCAACTCTCGTAGAAGAACCCCCTTCTGTGACCCTCTTCTCTAGAAGCTTGGCCATCTCGGCCATTTGTTCCTTCAACTGACTGAGTTTGGCTCTCAAACTCTCGTTCTCTTGTTCTATTTCAGCCATGAGTTTCTTTCTGAGCCTAGTCCCATAGGGGTGCTTACCCTAATGTCTAAAGGAACATAAAGATTTGTTAGAAAAAAAACAGTCAAGGGAAACGATAAAACAAAGATAGAGAGATATGCACGAGATGCAATTCCGAATTTAGCGCATATCCTCTGACCATTCCTCAGAACGTCACATTTAAAAGTACTAGGTAAAGCAGGAAGGCAGAAATTAACATGAGACAATTGTGGAGGCAAAATAGTTCATTATTCTATACTTCTAAGAAGATACAATGTCACTAGAAAGGTTTGAATTATAACATTTCAGCCGTTCCTGGCTTGGGCGATCATAGCCTTCATTTTACAAATTCTTTCTTGACAATAATTCAAAAATGATGAAATCTCTTTTGGGATGGAGAGAGGATTAATCATCCCTTCAGCCTGCTTTAGCATTGATGGAAGATCTTCCAGGGCTCCGTTGGCTAAGTATGCCAGGTTGGCGAAGCGATCCATCCATGAATGAATAACTTCATCTTGTCGAGCCAGTTCAACTTCTAAAAGACGCGTGGCCTCTTGGCAACATTTCTCAACATCAATGGTATTTTGTTGTTCATTATTTATTTCCCGCTCACAGGCTCTCATTAATTCATCAAGCTGTTGCTTCAATTTGTGGACTTGGGATTGTAGCAGCTCTTTTTGTACCAAAGTCTCTTTTTCCCTTCCTTTGGATTATACCAGCAAGTCTTTTAGAAACTATTTTTCGGCTAGGATGGCGTCGCTTTGCGGCCCTTCATTTTCAGTTGAGAATTGGCTGCATGAAGGCACTGGTCTTGTTTCGCCCTAGAGTCTTCTTCAATCTTCCATTTTTTTTGCATTTCATCCATGGCCTGTCTTCCTTCTAAATTTTCTTTCTTCTGAAGAGCATATTTTTGTTGACACCTCAAAAAGATCCTCTTCTAACCTTTGATTCTTAGCCGTCAATTCCTCTATATGATCCTTCAAAGCCTGGGTGGCTTTGTCCTCTATGACGAGTGGTGGAGCGAGAATGTATGCAGACTGGTATGAGGGACTTCTGAAGGGTAGTTTTACAATAGAAACCCTGTTTAAGACACATTCATGGTATTCCTCCCCCACAGCGTGGCTTCGCGCCCCTAATTTCTTTCCCATCTTGTGGACTTTCTTCCACGCATTGGCTATGTCTCGAACGGCAGATGTATGGTTTCCTTTCGCATAATACAGAATGAAAGGAGTGAGCAGCTCTTCATTTGGTGGCCCAAGCAAAGGATAGGCCAACTGCCGCTTGGCTATGGAAGGATTATAGTTGATGCACCTCATTGTGCCAATAAGAGGAACATTAGGGTAGCTTCCACAATGATGAATGATTGAATTAACCTCTAGCCATTAAGGATACCATCTGACCTTCTTAGCTGTAAGACCCACAAGATGATTAGCACATTCACGCCCATTCTTTGTTGCAAACTGACACAATTTCAGGTCAGAAACCGGACACTCGGCCTTATAAATTTGATGGAAGGCGTGAGATGTAAGCCACACATACAAAACAGGTAAGCAGCAAATGATCCTTTTCCCCCCTTGCGTGTGACAGAAATCCATGGTGCAATATACATTGGCCAGCATTGCTGTAACTGGATTCTCAAGCCTGTGTTTGCGAGCAACAAAGGCATTGATGGCATCATAATCTACATAGTTATCCAAGTTAGGGAACAAGACAACCCCGTAGATAGTAAGTTCTAAGGTGTCCATGAAGGCTTCCCATTCTTCCTTATCTGCCAAAACTTGCATGTGCTTCTTAAGAAATTCTCAAGTAAACCTGGGAACTTGATTTCTATTTATTTATGTGTTTTTTAATGTCTCAGGACTGATTTTTAAAATACGGGAGACAGAAGCGACGGTTACGTAATGGTCGAGATGGCGATAAGGGATCTGTCCTTTCAACGGCATCCCCATAATCTGTTCAAATTCTTCTATAGAAGGTGCTAGTTGAACTCTAAATGTGAAACAATAGAGGGGTGGGTCATAGAATTGTGCCAAGGCTGTGATTGCTTCGGTTTGCACTTCTACCTCCAAGATTTTTAGAAACCTTCCATATTTTTGGGTAAAAGTCATCTTTTAAGTTAGGTTTAATCTTTTCCCCATTGCTTGTAGACTACCCGTATCAATCTTCTTGGTCTTAAGATGTAATATCTTCCTCAATTCTGTCACATCTATACCACAATTGCCATGTCCCATGTTAATTTCCATACTTGCTTAGAGACACTGCTAAATTCTGAATAGTTTCCTGCGAACACCAAGACAAAGAAGAGGAATCAGTCATTGTCATGTTTTGAAACCAGTATTTCCTCATTGATTTAATGCAAAGCAATTTTTTACTTGGGGAAGCAGCGATTATCAAAACTCGTGCGAGTCCAAGTCTAAAGGGTCATAGGTTTTCTAATCGTCATTGGTGCTCCAGTTGGAGGGAAACAAAATTATTTTTTTCTTTTTCTTTTTCACGACTAGGAGAATCTATGACTCAGGACCTAGATGTACACGATGAAAAGGGAATTACTCACCCGCCCGAAGATTACTGAGTGTTTCAAAAAATAAGCCATTATTTCAAAATAAAGCAATCCTTCGACGGGTAGGCAATTCATTCATTTGGATTAAAAGGGAAAGCGAGAATGACATAAGGTAAAGTAGAGTCTGCCCTTTCGTGGCCAAAGTCGGGTTTTTCTGGAAGTCTCTTCTAGGCCCTACAACTTGTCTAAGAGTGACTCCTCACATTGGGTGGCTTGCAGTAGACTTCTAGAAGGTTACTAGAGCCAAGATCCTATTCACGATGTAGTCGCAACAGTAGGGAATCTACTAGGTGCGTACATCATGAAAGGTCAAACTCTAGTTAAGGTTCTTACGATCACTAGATGGGAAGTACATCCCAAACGATACCGCTACCAACCTCCCCTAACTTAAGCTTCATTTGGGGCCCGGGTATAGGGCGCCACTCATAAGTGTGTGCAAAAATGTGAGTGTAGTGTGTGAAAGGGCCTTCAATACCTGTTGATAAGTCTTGAAAAGACTTAATAATTTCACCCTTTAATTTAACTTAATCCATTAAATATTGTTTAGTTTGGTACTATTATTTAATGAATTGTCAATAATTCTTATTTTATTTATTTATTTCAAAAGTGTTTAATTTATGCAAGAAAATGATTAAAAATAATAATTAGTTAAGGAAATTTGTTTATTTATAAATTCACTAACCTAGCGTACATACGCTGGATAGCCAGCGTACAAACGCTAGGCAATTATTTGTTTGCATGTGCAGGTGCAGTAAAATGTTCTTCACGCTTAAGCTTGAAGGTTCCACGCTCAAGCGTGAGGCAACATGCAAATCACATACAAAGAAAGGAAACCAAAGCATACAGCATGAAAACACGATCACGCTCAAGCGAGTATCACTCACGCTCAAGCGTGACTTCACCACAACACCCACACCTAAGCGTCCCACATTCACGCACAAGCATGAAGACACAATGCAGTAATAATCTTGATCATGCTCAAGCGTGAGTCCTTCACGCTCAAGCGTGAAGGTGGTTATTTAACCTGCTGTTTTCCCTCCAATTGAAGCGCTACACCGTTGCTGTTTCTATTTTTCTGTTGTAGTGTAGTAACTTAAGTATTGCGTTGTAATTAATTATTTATTTGTAATTATGTAATTAGATTAGTTAGTTTAATTATTAATTAAGTTTCCTTTGTAATTAATTAAGTTAGTTAGTTAGTTAGTTGTCTATATATACTTATACATACTCTGTAAGGGAGAGGAGAGGCAGAGTACAGAATAAGAACATGATTCATTTTTCCATTTCCAATCTCTCTCTAATTCTTTTCTCTCTCTGAATTCTCTCATCCATGTCTCTTCACACTCCTTCGTCAAAATCCATTTCCATGGGTTTCTAAACCCCTAGGGTTGGGATTTTTAAGGCTTGTAATGAATTCTTGAATATGTATTAAGGAAGTCAACTTCTGATTCATGAGGAGAATAAGCTAAGGAGTGGAGTTCCATTGCTGAATTGATAAATTCAGATCCAAATGAAGAATCTCACCAGTGAGGAATCATGGTTGAGGCTTAGGTAACTTCCAGCTTTCTAACTAATCCAGGCCTAGTAATTAGGTGAATAGTTAGGGTTCAATCCCCAATTTCGCATTAGATTTCTCTGTCACTGAACACCTAAGGGATTAGGGTTTAATGCTTAGGAATTAGTGTTATTCACCTAAGAAATTAGGGATTAACCATCTGTGAATTGTCCTCTTGAGTCTGAAGCTTGATTGAACCTTAATTGCATGTTTCTTGATGAAATTGTAAGCTGAAGTAATCCTAACCTATCTTCCATTAATCACATTTCATCTTCTATATTGTTTCTGAAAATACAAAAACATAGAAAGTTTAAAACAACAAAAACAGAATGAATTCTATCTGCTTGTGTTCGTTCAGCTTGTACTAGTCTAAGATTGCGGTAATTACCACAATCCCTGTAGGAACAATCAAATATATTACAAATTTAACGATTGGTGCGCTTGCCAAAAGAAAATAAATCCTCTGAGAGTCACACAATAAGTCGATAATAATTGAGGATTTTCACACCAAGTTAATGGCTCCGGATTTGTTGCATCAAGTTGATGGAGTCGTTACCGGGGATTGTTGAGTAATATCAACAATCCTTGGACCGGTACTAGACTAAACCGTTTAATTTTATGTTTGCCTTTAGTAAGTGGTTTAATTCTCGTTTTTAGTATAGTAGTAGCTTTTATGTAGCAGTAGCTGTAGCTTTGAATTGTTTGTGTGAAATAATTGGTGTATGCAGTCAAGGAACAGGGGAGAGCTTTTCTTCTTTGATACTGATATTGATTTGTTAGAGCGTAAGCTTAAAAAGGAGAAAAAGTAAAAAGAGCAGCAAGAAATGGAACAGAGGAGAGTTATGCTAGGAGACTACTCTAGGCCTACTGAAGAAGGATCACAATCTAGCATCCTTAGGCCTCCAATTGTAGCTAATAACTTTGAACTCAAACCGGCTTTGCTGCAATTGGATAAAAATGATCAATTCGAAGGAAGTGAGGTTGAGGATCCAAATTTGCATCTAACAACCTTTCTCCAAATCTGTGATACTGTGAAAATGAATGGTGTCCCTGAAGAGGCAATAAGACTGAGATTATTTCTTTTTTCTTTAAGGGACAAGGCTAAGGCTTGGTTGCAGAGACAACCAAGAGGTAGTATCTCTACTTGGGAGGATTTACAAAGAAAATTTTTGATTAAATATTTCCTTCTTTCCAAGTATGCCAAATTACGCACTGAAATCACTTGTTTCCAGCAGAGAGAGGGAGAATCTCTAATGGAAGCATGGGATAAGTATAAAGAGAGTTTAAGGAAATATCTTCACTATAGGATTCCTGATGTGCAGTAAGTTACCATCTTTTATAATGGTGTAAGACCAGCCACTAGGGTCTTGATTAATGCCTCAGCTGGAGGTTCACTGACCACTAAAACAGTTGAAGAGGCTATAGAATTGATTGATGTAATGGCTTCAAATGAATGTTTAGTTAGTGAAAGGAGCCAAATCCCTAAGAGGGGGATATTAGAATTAGAAGCACAGGATGCTTATTTAGCTCAAAGTAAGTTGATGACTCAGGCTTTGGAGAAATTAAGTGTACAGATTTCAGAACTTCAAAAGCCTAGTCAAGTTTGTATGATGAGTTGTGATTTTTGTGGTGGAGATCATGAAAATAGCATTGTGATCCAAATGTGCTTGCTGAGCAAGTGAATTATATGGGGCAGTAACAATTTCAAAAGAATTATTCCTCTAATTCCTTTAATCCTAACTATAGGAATCACCCTAATTTTTCATGGTAGAAAGGTCCACATTTGAATCAAAACATGCCACAAAATCAAATCACAAATAGACAACAATCTCTTCTCCCTCCCTCTAAAGAAAAATCTGAACTTGAGAATATGCTATCTCAATTCATTCAGGCCACTCAAGCCAGCTTTAAAAATCAAGAAACGTCCATTCAAAATTTAGAAAATCAGGTTGGACAACTGTCAAAACAATTAGCTGAGAGACAATCAGGTAATTTTCCTGGAGATACTGAAGTAAATCCTAGGGAACATTGCAAAGCGATAACTACTAGGAGTGGGAAAATTCTTCTCCCACCTCTAAGTCATGAAGTGAGCTTAGAAAAAGATGCTGAAAAAGAAATAGAGCAGGAAAGTGAGCAAGATGTTGATAAAACTGAAAACAAAATAGAAACAGAAAAAGAAAAAGAAAATCAAGTCCATCAAAAGAAAAAGAAAAAGATTGATTTGATCTTGGAGGAAGCGGTCAAGCTAACTCTAGAGAAATTAAAGAATGCTCCATTTCCACATAGATTTAAGAAACAAATAGAGGAGCAAAAGTTTGCTAAGTTCTTGGATGTGTTTAAAAAGCTTCACATAAATATTCCCTTTGTTGAGGCATTGCAAGAGATGCCTTCATATGCTAAATTCTTGAAAGAGCTTTTGTTTAAGAAGAGAAAGCTTAAGGGAGATGAGATGATTGCTCTCACTCAAGAGTGCAGTGCCATTATTCAAAAGAAACTCCCTCAAAAGCTAGAAGATCCTGGATCTTTTACAATACCTTGCGCAATAGGAGATGTTCATGTAGGAAGTGTTTTATGTGATCTAGGGGCTAGCATAAACCTCATGCCTTTGTCCTTAATGAGGAAATTAGGAATTAATGACCTGCAACCAACTCACATGTCTTTGTAGTTGGCTGATAGGTTTATTGAATATCCTCATGGGATGCTGGAAGATCTATTAGTTAAGGTAGATAAGTTTATCTTTCCAGCAGACTTTATAGTTTTGGATATGGAGGCTGATAGAGAAATTCCTTTGATTTTAGGAAGACCCTTCTTAGCTACAGGTTGAGCTTTAATTGATGTAGAGAAGGGAGAAATCATGCTGATAGTTCAAGAGGAGCAGGTAACTTTTAATGTTTTCAATGCTATGAAACATCCAGCTGAGAAGATGGATTATTTTATGATTGAAGAAATTAAAAGTTATAAGACTCTTATGCTGTTGAGAACTGAAAAAAGGTTTTACAAGCCTTTCTTGAGGATGATTTTGACTCTGAGACTGAGGAGTTAAATGACTCACATAATGAGTTGTTGAACCTACTAGAAGCATGTGAAGTAGGTGAATTAGAAAATGAAAAGAAAGGAAATTTGAATAATACTAAACTTGAGAAAGGCAAGGAAGTGTTTGAAGAAAAATTTGATTTAAAACCTTTGCCTTCTCATTTGAAATATGTTTTCTTAGGAGATAATAAATCACATCCTGTATTCATTAATGCTGAATTAAAAGATGAGGATGTAGATAAATTGATAGGGGTTTTAAGAAAACATGAGTCTGCGATTGGTTGGAACATTTCTGATTCAAAGGGAATTAGTCCATCATTCTGTATGCATAAAATTTTGATGGATGATGACTATTCCCCTGTTGTTCAGCCACAAAGAAGATTAAACCCCATAATGAAAGAAGCTGTAAGGAGAGAGGTAGTTAAACTTCTTGATGCTGGGATTATCTATCCTATCTCGGACAGCGCTTGGATTAGTCCAGTCCAAGTGGTGCCTAAGAAAGGAGGGATGACCACTGTTAAAAATGAAAAAGGTGAAGTCATTGCCACTAGACTAACTACAAGTTGGAGAATGTGCATAGATTATAGAAGGCTTAATGACTCCATTAGAAAAGACCACTTTCCTTTACTATTTGTAGACCAAATGCTTGAGAGGCTGTCAGGTCATGAGTATTACTGCTTCCTTGATGGATATTCTAGTTACAACCAAATTATGGTTGATCCAAAAGATCAAGAGAAGACAGCCTTCACCTGTCCCTATGGAATCTTTGCATATAGGCACATGCCATTTAGTTTGTGCAATGCACCAGCAACCTTTCAAAGGTGTATGCTGGCAATTTTTGGGGACATGGTAGAGAAGTTCATTGAGGTGTTTATGGATGACTTCTCTGTGTTTGGAAATAGTTTCGATATATGCCTCAGCAACCTATCTAAGGTGCTGGTGAGATGTCAGGAGACTAACCTTGTCCTTAACTGGGAAAAATGTCACTTTATGGTTAGAGGAGGGATAGTCCTTGGCCATAAAATCTCTGCTAAGGGCATTCAGTTAGATAGAGCCAAGATTGATATCATTGAAAAACTTCCTCCTCCAATCAATGTGAAAGGAGTGAGGAGTTTCTTAGGATGTGCTGGCTTTTAAAAGAGATTTATTAAGGATTTTTCGAAAATAGCAAAGCCTTTGACTGATTTACTTGTGAAAGATCATGCTTTTGTTTTTGATGAAAACTGTGTCAAGGCTTTTGAAAATTTGAAACAAAGATTAATTTCAGCTCCGATCCTTGCAACACCTGATTGGTCTTTACCATTTGAACTAATGTGTGATGCAAGTGACTTTGCTATAGGAGCTGTGCTAGGACAAAAGAAAGAAAAATTAACACATGTCATTTATTATGCTAGCAAAGTATTAAATGAGAATCAAATAAATTACACCACTACTGAAAAAGAAATCCTTGTTGTGGTGTATGCATTTGATAAATTCAGAGCTTACTTGATTGGTGCTAAGGTCATTGTATATACAGATCATTCAGCAATCAAGTACTTGCTAGCTAAAAAAGAATCAAAGCCAAGGTTGATCAGATGGATTCTTTTACTTTAAGAGTTTGATTTGGAAATAAGAGATAAAAAGGGAGTAGAGAATTCAGTCACTGATCAACTCTCTCGTCTGGAGGGTGAATCTGATTCTATCTTGATTAAAGAGGAATTCCCAAATGAGAGGCTGATGGAAATTATCACAGGGTCATGGTATGCTGATATGGCTAACTTTAAAAGTGTCTCTGTGGTACCTGAAGGATGATCCATTTCATTATAAGATAGGAGTAGATGGAATTATCAGGAGATGTGTGCCTGAATCAGAGCAAGAAAGACTCTTATGGCACTGCCATGACTCCTATTATGGAGGACACCATGGTGCCTCCAGAACAGCAGCAAAAGTTTTGCAATATGGCTTTTATTGGCCAAATATTTTTTAGGATGCTAAAGTATATGTGCAAAGGTGTGATAAGTGTCAAAGAAGTGGAGGCCTCTCTACTAAAGCTAGCATGACTTTGACAAATATTTTAGTTGTAGAGTTATTTGATGTTTGGGGCATTGACTTCATAGGACCATTCCCAAAGTCATTCTCCAGTGAGTATATTCTTGTTGTTGTGGATTATGTCTCCAAGTGGGTAGAGGCAATCCCTACCAGAACCAATGATGCACATGTGGTGCTTAGGTTTATAAAGAAGAACATTTTCTCTAGATTTGGAGTCCCTAGAGTCCTCATTAGTGATGGAGGGTCATATTTCTGCAATAGAATCATGGAAAAAGCCCCGAGACACTATAAGGTACAGCATAAGGGATCTACTCCATATCATCCATAAACTTATGGACAAGTTGAGTTGTCTAATAGAGAAATTAAGAGAATATTAGAGAAAATGGTAGGGAAGTCTAGGAAGGATTGGTCTGTGAGATTAGATGATGCATTGTGGGCCTATAGGACAGCATTTAAAACTCCCATTGGCATGTCTCCTTATCAGTTGGTATATGGTAAGGCTTGCCATCTCCCTGTGGAGTTAGAACATAAGGCATGGTGGGCCACAAAGCTGTTAAACATGGATTTTGACCAATCTCAAGAGGAAAGAGTTCTAAAACTCCATGAACTTGAGGAGTTCAGACTCAATGCTTATTAGAGTGCCTTAATTTATAAAGAGAAAACTAAGAGGTGGCATAATAAGTGGATAAACAGGAAGGAATTTCACAAGGATGATAAGGTCCTGTTGTTTAATTCTAGACTGAGACTCTTTCCAGGAAAACTAAGATCAAAGTGGTCTGGACCTTTTATTGTGAATGAGGTTTTTCCTCATGGTGCAATTGAATTGAAAGAACCAGCCACTGATAGAACTTTTAAAGTGAATGGCCAAAGACTCAAACTCTATTTTGGAGGAGAGTTTGATAGGTAGAAAACCTCCATGCTGTTGCAGGCATCTTCTTAGATGTCAGAAGGTCAAGCCAGTGACCTTAAAGAAGCGCTTTAGGGAGGCAACCCTACATTTTGATTTGTTGCATTTTGTGTTAAAACAGTAAAAGAAAACTAAAAATTTTTGATCAAGGTGTGAATAAACTGGTAAATATTTTTGAATAAGGTTTGAGTGTTCATACGCTCAATTCCCAGTGTACATACTTGCAAATCCATTAGCTAGAATTAGAATCAGGTGCCCCTGACGCTTGAGCGAGCTTTGATGCGCTCAAGCGTGATCTTAAGCTAAGTGTCAGGCACTTGAGCGTGTTCTCTCACGCCTGAGCGTGACTTCGTGTAAGTCTAGCGCTTGAGCGAAGTTCTGTGCGCTTGAGCGTGACCATCAGGTAGTGCCTTGTGCAGCCTCAGTGTACCTATATACACAACAGGAGTGTGCCCTGATAACTTGCGTGCTCGAGCATGAGACCTTGGATTTGTGTGCGCTTAAGCGCATGGCAAACGTGAACCAATGTGAATTTGGATTACCTTCCGCGCTCGCTTGAGCGAGAATTTCTCACACCTAAGCGTGATTGTGGAATTGTCCTTTTCTTATACCTTTGCGCTTAAGCGTGACTTCTTGTCGCTTGAGCGAGTTATCTTTGACCCCCTTGAATCCACCACAAGCTTGAGCGTAATTCTACACACTCTAAGCGTGATCCCTAATGCTTGATAGAAAACCTCCACGCTTGAGCTAGGACCATCACGCTTAAGCATGATCATGGTGTGCATTACATGTTATGCATAGCAGGCGTGAGCTCTCTTGCAAGTCACCGATTCTCACGCTTGAGTTTGAAATTGCCTCGCTTGAGCGTGCTCGAGGCTGAGGAAGTTGAACGTTAATTATTTCAAGTTTGTCGCTTGAGCGTGTCTACTCCACGCTTGAGCGTGATTCCTGTAATTGGCCTTACGCTTGAGCGAGTAATTTCATGCTTAAGCGTGAGCGTGCCTGCACCAAAACTCTTACTGTTTCATGCCTTACGCTTGAGCAAACACTTAAGCGCTTAAGCGTGAGCCTTAGATCTGTGGTATATACCTCCACGCTTAAGCATGGTAACTATCCGCTTGAGCGTGCTCGAGGTTGAAAGAGTTAAGATCTTGTTTTTCAAACTTGTCGCCTGAGCATGGTCCCTTAGCGCTTAAGCGTGCCCATGTTACTTTCTTTTCGCTTAAGTGAAGAATTTGGAGCGTGATTCATACCTGATGCTACTTGTGGGTTTTAATTTGGGCGTTTATATGCTCAAGGTTCAGTGTACCTACGCGTACCTCAGGTATTGGGCTCAACAGTATAAAACCCTCTCAGTGTACAAACCCTAACTCTTTACGCTAGAACCTTGGGTTTTGAAGAGGAAAAGGCACAGTCTCTGATTTCTTTGAAAGGTACCATCTTTTCAGTTCTTACTTTCACTTTATAGTTAGAATTGTTGTAGTTCACTGTTTCAATTTCAAATTTCTTTCATCCATCATATCTGTTCATCTTACATTTTTATTTTGTTGTGGTTTTGCTATTTGTATATATGTATCCATTTAGGCATTATAAATACCATCGTTAACACTCACCATGATCAGAAGATCACAAAGACTTTGTAGAAAACCTGAAAAAAGTATTGAAATAGAAAATGTGAAAGAAGCCCGAAAAGAGAAAGGAAAAGGTGTGGCTACTATCAATATCCCTGATTCTCCATCAACTAAAAGGAGTAAAAGTCTTGAAGAAGGAAAGAAGTCTCAAACAGTTGAGGGTTTTGATGGGTATAGGTTTAAAGATTCTAAAGCCGCCCAAGATTATGAGAATAAGTTCAAACATAGGGGAGTAATAAGGGATAGAGCTCTGGTCCTTGATGAAGAAAATTATTCTAATTTTAATGTAAAAGCTGCTATGATTGAAAGGGGATGACAGTTCTTTAATAAGAATTTAGGCAATGGTTACCAGGAACTCACTAGAGAATTCTGCCAATCTGAGGACTCATTCTATAGAAAATAAGTTTCCTTTTTCTTCCTTCTTGAGAGGAGTCACCATTCCTCTAACTGGTCATATATTAAATAAGTTGTTGAAAGTACCTATATTGGATAAGGAAGGATGTCACTACACATGGAAAGTAGATATCTTTCATAGGGATGAAAATGAAAATCTTAGGAAAGAAATTTTAGAGGAATTCTGTGAACAAGGAGCTTCATATATAACAAAGGTTAATGGTGCACCAAAAAGTGTCAGGAAGAATTGTTTGAATCATCTTTCCCTTTTATGGTGCCACTATGTCCTTTCATCCCTACAACTTGTGGCTTATTCTATTGAGATTACCGTTAAGAGGTTGGTGTTGATTTACTGTTTAATGAGAGGCCTGTATGTTAATCTGGGTGAATTAATACTGAAGGAGATGATGAAAAACCTTGAAAAAGATCTCCAATTGCCATATTGCTCTGTTATCACTTTGTTGGCCAAAAAGAATCAGGTTAGGTTGAATTATGAAGAATTGACAAAGGTAAAGCCTGAGAGGATTATGGACAAGCGTTGGGTGATAGACCACATTGACCATTTTATGCCTCAAGAGTCAAAGCATCCCAGACAACCTAAACCAACATCTTTTGCACCACCACCTCCAATAGGAGCAGGTACTTCTTCTGATATTTCCATGGTAATGCAGGAACTTCAGGTTATGAAGAAAATGCAACAAGGAACCTATGATCTGGTCCTGAATTATGATCTCATGCTGAGAAAGATTGCCACCACATTGAATGTGGATCACACTGAAGAAATGGGAGTTCCACCTGACAAAGATTTATGGTTGGCTTCCATTGGATTCACTATTCCCCCTGATGACACACCCTTAGCAGCTGAATTTCCACCCTACCCTGAGCAAGATAATGATGAGTCTATGAATGAAGAAAATGAAGAAGAGGATGACTGATCTTTTACTTTGTTTATGTGTTATTTTGCTATTTTCAAATTGTAATGACTTTGTTTAAATATTCTCTTGAACAATGTATTTTCTTTTCAGTGTAATGGAACTTTATTTCTATGTTAAGTTGTTTATTGTTATTTCTTTTCTGAATTGTATTGTTAAATTCATGCACACCATTCCTCACCATTCACTGCCATTCAGGTAAAAAGGGAAGTAATCAATCCTTTCGTCTCATTGATTGAAAAACTATGTTAATTATGTTTAATTTAGAATCCATCTTAATAATTTAAAGTTTGTTGATTCTCAGGCTTTAATTGGATAAATTAATTGATTCGCATTGCTTGATTCATGATCCCTGTCCATAACTATTTTCAATCCTGTATTATTTATTTATTCATTGTGCTAGTTAGCAATCTGAGTTATAATCTTGCATTAAGTTTGGGGACATGATTGGCTGATTACA
Source organism: Clitoria ternatea (assembly GCA_037962975.1). Lineage (NCBI taxonomy): Eukaryota > Viridiplantae > Streptophyta > Magnoliopsida > Fabales > Fabaceae > Clitoria > Clitoria ternatea. The sequence goes on from CM075673.1 coordinate 153,288,018, forward strand.
TATTAGTTATTAGCTTTTGAGCCTTTATTAATTCTTTTGAGTGTGCCTACATTATTGCTTAGTGAAACAGAATTTACTTCGGTACTTGCTAAATGATTGTATGTTTGCCAATTGAAAATGATGAAGGCCTTCTTTGTTAATTTAGCCAGGGCCAAATTTATCCATCCTAACTATTATTAATTATCCTTTGACCTAAAAATTATATTTTGAGCCCGAGACCCTTTCATTCTGATTATGTACCTAACTTTATAAGCCAATTTATCTGAGAAAAACCAAGTGAATTATCCCTAGATGTTCCACTGATGGACTGCTGAGTCTTATCTTATTGCTAGGGACTAGCAAGTTCTAAGTTTGGGGATAAAGAGTGTGCCTAACAGCAAAGCAAAAGACACACTCTGACCTTAATTATAGATGAGGATTTTGAGAAATGAAAGGAAGAACAGTAAAAGCAAAAGAAAAGTGAAAAATCAGCAAAGAAGAAAGTGCAAAGCACCACAAAAAAAGAGAAAAAAATGGTATTGAAAAAAAAAATTGAAAAAGATGGAAGAAAGAAAGAAAGAGTCCAAAGGACTGAAAAAGAAGAAGGTGCAAAGCAACCCTTTATCTGAAAAATAATGAAAGCAAGAGAGCTAGTTAGTAAAGGAATTTAAGTTAAGATTGAGGCAAGGCATCAGTGTGCACATCTTTTAACCCAACAATGACTAGAAAAACAAAAATAGAGCCTGTAACCTAACCCCATTACAAGCTTAAAAAGCCCTTACTGATCCAATTGTGCTAGCATAAGTCATGATGTTTAGAACTGTTGCAAGCCTATGTTGATCTAACAATTATGTAGGTGATGAGTGCATGCAATTACCCAATACACTGAGAGAAGAGTGAAACACCAATCCATGTGAGGAAAGATTCACCAGCTTGTTCCCAAAGGAGGTGTGAGTTATTATATTTTCAGAACTTGCGAAAGGAAAGCATGAATGGTATTCAATAATTATGGTATGAATTAAGTTAAGGAAAGGCTGATTGATTTGAGTGAATGCAATTGATTTAATTAATCTGAGTATTTGCTTGAGGACAAGCAAGTTTTAAGTTTGGGGGTGTGATAAGTCTTCAAAAGACTTAATAATTTCACCCTTTAATTTACCTTAATCTATTAAATATTGTTTAGTTTGGCACTATTATTTAATAAATTGTCAGAAATTCTTATTTTATTTATTTATTTCAAAAGTGTTTAATTTATGCAAGAAAATGATTAAAAATAATAATTAGTTAAGAAAATTTGTTTATTTATAAATTCACTAACCCAGCGTACATACGCTGGACAGCCAGCGTACAAACGCTAGGCAATTATTTGTTTACATGTGCAAGTGCAGTAAAATGTTCTTCACGCTCAAGCTTGAAGGTTCCACGCTCAAGCGTGAGGCAACATGCAAATCACATACAAAGAAAGGAAACCAAAGCATACAACATGAAAACACGATCACACTCAAGCGAGTATCACTCACGCTCAAGCGTGACTTCACCACAACACCCACACCTAAGCGTCCCACATTCACGCACAAGCGTGAAGACACAATGCAGTAATAATCTTGATCACGCTCAAGCGTGAATCCTTCACGCTCAAGCGTGAAGGTGGTTATTTAACCTGCTGTTTTCCCTCCAATTGAAGCGCTACACCGTTGCTGTTTCTATTTTTCTGTTGTACTGTAGTAACTTAAGTATTGCGTTGTAATTAATTATTTATTTGTAATTATGTAATTAGATTAGTTAGTTTAATTATTAATTAAGTTTCCTTTGTAATTAATTAAGTTAGTTAGTTAGTTAGTTATCTATATATACTTATACATACTCTGTAAGGGAGATGAGAGGCAGAGTACAGAATAAGAACATGATTCATTTTTCCATTTCCAATCTCTCTCTAATTCCTTTCTCTCTCTAAATTCTCTCATCCATGTCTCTTCACATTCCTTCGTCAAAATCCATTTCCATGGGTTTCTAAACCCCTAGGGTTGGGATTGCGAAGGCTTATAATGAATTCTTGAAGGTGTATTGAGGAAGTCAACTTCTGATTCATGAGAAGAACAAGCTGAGGAGTGGAGTTCCATTGCTGAATTGACAAATTCAGATCCAAATAAAGAATCTCACCAGTGAGGAATCATGATTGAGGCTTAGATAACTTCTAGCTTCTTAACTAATTTAGGCCTAGTAATTAGGTGAATAGTTAGGGTTCAATCCCCAATTTCACATTAGATTTCTCTGTCACTGAACACCTAAGGGATTAGGGTTTAATGCTTAGGAATTAGTGTTATTCACCTAAGGAATTAGGGATTAACCATCTGTGAATTGTCCTCTTGAGTCTGAAGCTTGATTGAACCTTAATTGCATGTTTCTTGATGAAATTGTAAGCTGAAGTAATCCTAACCTATCTTCCATTAATCATATTTCATCTTCTATATTGTTTCTGAAAATACAAAAACATAGAAAGTTTAAAACAACAAAAACAGAATGAATTCTATCTGCTTGTGTTGGTTCAGCTTGTACTAGTCTAAGATTGCGGTAATTACCACAATCCCTATGGAAATGATCAAATATATTACAAATTTAACAATTGGTGCGCTTGCCAAAAGAAAATAAATCCTCTGAGAGTCACACAATAAGTCGATAATAATTCAGGATTTTCACACCAAGTTAATGGCTCCGGATTTGTTGCATCACCTGTACCTTACCCCATCCTGTACAGTGAACAAACACATGACAACAACAACAAAGTCGTCTACCCTAGGTTTCAACAATTATACAGAAAAATAACACAGAGTCATCTACCCTAGGGTTCAATAATCACACACAAATATTAACAGTATATAAATGAAAAAACACAACCGGAATTAAAGCAAGCAGATACAGTATTAGAAAAAAATAAAACAAAAGAAGAAATTAAAATAAACAAAAGGCTATATAAGAAAAACATGCGCTTTCAACCTAAATGGCCTGACTCTCAAGTTTCCCTAGTGGAGTCGTCATCTGTCGCGATCGGGATCGCAGCGACGACGAAAATAGAAATAACTCAGAACAGGGAGTCGCCACCAACGTTTTTATCCATAGGAAAAACATTGGGAAAAAACTTTAACAAAGCACTGGTTTAAAAAAAAGTGAGATTCAAGTTCTGGAGTCGGTTACGAGTGGGGAAGGTATTAGTATCCCACATAGCCTGTTAAAAAAACCAGTACCAAAGTTGAAAAGCGCATCATGTATAGCCTTAAAAATTGTTTCTATTTATTTTTTCTTGAAAGTGAAGTAAACAGACGAAATGAAAAAGGAGTAAGATCAACAGGACGTCTCGTCCAAATTAATCCTAGCTTTAATGGGGAAAAACGAAAAAAGAGGAAAGGAAGCTAACAAGACATTTCGCTTAAATTAGTTATCCTTTCGTCAGCATAAAAGGTCGGGAAAGAAAAGATGAGGGGTTAACAGGACGTCTCGTCCAAGTTAATCCTGGCTTTTAATGGAGGTGTATATGGAAAGGGAGAAAACACTAACAGGACGTCTCGTCCAAATTAAACATTTTCCATCAAAATACAAGGTCGAACGATGAAGAGAATTAACAAGATGTCTCATCCAAATTAACCCGATCATATAAAAATAATAATTATGGCAAGGGAAAAGGAAGAAGGTCAACAAAATGTATCGTCTAAATTGACTTCTATGAGGGTTAGATTAATTTTTAAAAGGAAGAATAATAAAGGAAAAGAAATAGGCCCGACAGGAATAAAGTCCTGCTCCTACGTATTCTTAAATTTTTGAGAAATCAAAGTTACGTAGTTCTTGATAAGGGGAAGTCTCATTGTAGTGTTATGAGATTTATTATCAGATCAGGTTTAAGAGAAAAAAAGGGAATACAAGGCGAAGTTCTTCACACGTGTATAGGGCATAGAAATAGTGTAGGCAAAAAGTACTTCTGCACGACACTAACCTAGAATTACCAATGTACAAGAATATCAAAAATACATGTTTTTTGTTACTTTACACTATGCAACAGAACAAACAAGGGACTTTCAATAGAAACAGAAACAAATAAATAAAAAAAGAATGAAATGGAGGAATTATGACCGGTGTAGAAGTGCAAGTTAAGAAGACCAAATTTGAGATTCAAGGCCGGTGTGGCTTGGAAAGGCGATGACCGGAATGAGGCAGCGAAAATGAACAAGGCAGTTAATGAATCCGGTGTGGGAGCACAGTAAAAGGAGCATACAAAGTAAAGTTTTTTGCACGTGTATGGGTCTTAGGGATAGTGTAGGCAGAAGCGTTTCTACACGACACTGACTTAAAATTACTGCTATACCAGTTCACTAGGGTATCAAAATACATATTTTTGTTACTTTTGCATTATGAACAAAGACAAGGGAAAGTTTAACAAGAAAGTAGAACAGTAAAAGAGAAAAACAGTAAAGAAAACAGAATAAACAGAACAACAAAAGAAATGATGAAGGGATTATAACCGGTGTGGGCGTAGATACTGGGAGAGCTGGTGTAGACTGTGTAAACCGGTGTGGATTGGAACAGCAACGACTGGAGTGATAGTGACAAGACCGGTTAGGTTGATTACTAGGTCTGATGTAGGGGTTTAGTGTAGATCTAGCGTAGAAATAGGGAACCGGTATGGGGTTGATAAATATGGAGCCTTTTATGAGGATCTGAACAGCGTCTGGGCTGTAGGGGAGGACCCGCTTTAAGCAGGGTAAAGGGTCGATGTCCTAATGATTGGATTTAGAACCTTAGGGTCAATTCCTTTCCTCCAAAGACTTGAACAATCATGAATTGAAGTGATTCTCTAAAGGACTTTAGGTTTCGAACTCCGGTGCAATTTTTTAGAATTTAGGGATTCAAAGTGTGGACCCTTATGCCTCTTCAGCTGAGGCATTTATAGGGCCTTCTGGAGCCTGAGTGCTTGGACAGCTCAAGCTCTCACTCACCCATACGCATAGTGGAGACAGCCTGGCCACTAGCAGTTATGGGGAACAGTGGCTGGTGGTGAGTTTTTTATTGTTTTAATTTTTTATTCCCTGTCTGCCATTTCCTGGATTTCAGGATCGAATCTTGTAGTGCGATTCCAAATCACAGCTTGGGCAGCCGGACTCTACAAATGGTATTACACGAGTCCAGTGTTGGGTTTATGAGAACACTTCCCACCTCGGATAATAACGGACACTGGTCTCACTGAATGGGCTCAGCAAGACGGTGTCCCTCCCATTGGCCAGATCGGTATCTCTCTGACCCGGACCGGTGTTCCTCTTGTTATGGACATCGGACGTCGTCTCCTTGACCCAAGCCGGTGTCTGACGATAATTCACTTCATTTTGACATCAGACGGTGTTAGAGACAATGTTGAGTTCGCTTAGTCACTACCGGTGTTCTCAGAAACTGGCCAGACCGAAATAGGTGTTCACAATATCATAATTTCAAAAATTAATTTTTTTTAATTAAGGCTGTTAATATACTCACTCACTATAGGAAAGTTAAATCCAAAACTATAATAAAACACATGGTTATTAGTATGTTTAAAAGAGGTTAAAAAATTAGAAAAATAACTTATCACTCAAAAAGTTATTACAAAATAACTTATCACTCGAGTAAGTTATTACACACATATGTATGTATGTATGCATACATATATGCATGTCAAACACAACCTAAATATGATTCATTAATTAGTTTTTGTGTTTTTTTAATCTTTTTATAATGGTGTTTTTAGTTAGATTGGATCAATTTGAAGTAAATTTGTCAATCTTATTATTAAACAAATATGCAGTTTGAATTAAATTAATTATTTAAAAAAATTCAAAGAAATAATACTTCATTTTCATTTTCTTTTTGTTTTTTCAAACACATAAACTTTTATTGTATAGTATTCTACTAATTAAAATGTTATATTGATTGAGATATTGTGGAAAAGCAATATAGTTTAGATTTGTTAATTTTCGGGTAAACAATTTACTTTTTAATTCATATGAATATCACGTAATGTTATTTTGAAGTGTGTATAGAAAACAAAATTGTGAAGAAAATTAAGATTTATTGTGATTATTTTTGCATCTTGAAGATATTATTCTTCGTCTTTTAAGTTGGGGGACATTCTTGAATTCATTCAAAGAATATATTTTAACTATGAGATTTAGTGTATAATTAAATTTAGACTCTATATTTATTTTCAATTACATTTGGTAACTGTGATTATTTAGACTCTATCCTAAAGATTGTGTAGTTTGTGTTCTTGCTCACCTTCAAAAGATAACTGAAACTTTTTTGAAAACATATTAAATGCATGTTACAGAACGGTGAAGAATGATTGTTTTTAATTAATGGAAGCTCAAAATGAAAAGATGTTGGAAAAGATTGAAAATTAAATAAAAAAAGAAGAATTAATAATAGTAGATAAGAACTAAAGAAAATGTAAGCACTGAAAATAAATATTTCTCCACGCTTAGGAGAAGTTAAACGGTTAAAATAGGACAAGTAAACTCAGTTAAGAACATGTTAATAACTTAGCTTGATTTACTTTTTGGCAAGCCAAAACAAATACCAACCAAACTTCCGAGACTGCAAGTGTATCAGGTAAAAGATAAAAATGAAAAAACAAGAAAAAATAACATTATCAAACATTAAAAAAGTTTGAAAAATATTAAGAGATTTCTTGAAAGACTAGGCTTCATTGGGATTTTAAAAATCAATTCAGTTTTTACTCACCTTCCAAAAAAACTGAATATTCATTTGATTTATAGTTGGAAAAACAAAATTATAAAAATAAAAAATTTAAAAATTAATATTAATTTTTTATATCATTAGAGACAATCAAAATTCCATTTAACCGTACAATTAAGAGAGTGTTTGGTTCACCTAGTTAAACCAACGGAACAGAGGTCTGAGAGGAGAAAAATCATTCTACGGTCCAACGAAGTTTTGATTGTTTTAAACGATGTAAAGATAAATATCAATCTTTAAATTTTTCCATTTTTCTAACTTTATTTCCCTGACTATAAACGGACATCCTCTAAAAACGTTATGTTATGCTTTCCCCCTGTTTCTCTCACCACACGTTTAAAATGCTGAAACCAAACAAAGTTATTAGATTCCCAACAAAGAAGCAGTGAAGCACCATGTTAACTTCTGTGGCCGTTGTTTGCTTATTGGCGCGTTTTAGAGGGCGCGAGTGGGCTTTGTTAGTAGGAGCTATCACTTGCGGGTTACGACAGTAGATAAATATATCGTTTTGCTCAGTAGAACAATTAATCAAATGTGGTTTAGATTCAATTAGTATGTTTAATTTTATATCAATTATATTTTATGTAAAATAAGTATAAGAGACATAAATTTATTTAGTTTAGTTGATTTTAGTTTAATTTTTAGTGGTCGATCTAAAATTTAATTTGAACTACATATATAATATATAATATGATTTTTCTATAGTTTTAGTTAGATCAATTTAATAGTTTTGTTCAATCTAGATCGAATGATAAAAATAAAAAGAACCTAAAAAGTTAGTTTTGATATTTTTCTTAAAAAAATTATTTTATATAAACAACATGAATTGAGGAGACAATAAATATGTGAACCTACAAGCTGGTTTTGTTTCGATGCAGATCACTGTGATGAGAAAAGTGTGTCTGGAAACTTCGTTGTTGTTTTAGAAGGCATAATGTAATGGAGTGAGCAGGAGTTGCGTTTCCGCTACGTCATGTTTGGATCACTTTCTTTCACAGCCATAACGTGCGGTGTGATTGTGAATTTTGGTTTCATTGGTTTTAACTTTTTTTTATTCAATTATGATATTTTTGTAATTCTAGTGGCTCAATTTTCTACTGTACCATTTACTCGTCTTGTTTTTTACCGTGTTTATGAAAAATGGGCTAAGTCAGATATCTGGTCCATAGATTACTGAGTGGGTCAAAGAAAGGTGGTTATCTTATTTTTGTTTTAAAACGATTTAGGTGAAGACAAATTTGTTTGGTATGAATTTAGTTTTTTGTATTATTGTTTGTTGTATGTCTAGGTTATGAGTAACTATGTGATCCTATTTAATTTCATGAATATTTGAGTAAGTGGACCTGTTGTTTATTGTCTTTATGTAAGTCCTGATGTATTGTTTATGGTCTTTATTTTTAGGTTTTGTCTTTTTTTCATCTATGAAAACAACTTATGTTGACCAAATAAATTATATTAGTACCACACTTTTGTTTATACTCAATATTAACTAGAAATTTTGAATATCAAATGTTTAGTTTATCCTTAGAGTTTATTTGTTTTAAAGCCTGTTTGAATAACACAGAGTCATTTTCTGTTGAAATTGTTAAGGGTTTGAAATTTTAGGAGAACTTAAATGTTATAATTTGTCTGTTAAAGAATTAAGTTTAGTGAATTTTTTACTATATTAACATGTCAAATTATAAGTATAAATGATACAATATACATGATTCTTTAGGAAGTGAAACAAAACTTAATCCCAAAAACCATTTGTATATATGATTTTCTTTGTATCATTTATATGTTAAAAATCCAAATTTCAACAACCAACCATTTTGTAAATATGTGCTATAGTCTTTTTAGTTGATGATTTCTAAAGATATTTTTTTTTACTATTTGTCAAGTTATCTAACAAGTCTCTATGAATTTGACACTTTTACTCCCTTTTGAAACTATCACGATAGTTAGTCTACTTGCCAATAATATTTATCAATACCCACGCGGTCATGACATACTTATAGAGAGGCTAATTCTTATGTTGAATTGTTAGCGAAGTATGGTTCTTTTCATTTGGATTGCTTTACTTTATGGGATTCTTGTCCCTCTAGCTTGTTTTCTATTTGTTTATTTGATGTTATAGGTGTAACCGTACTAGGTTGCAGTTTTCTTTCTTTGTTTTTCTTTTCTGTAGCACAAAAAAAGTCATCTAAACAACATTAAACAGATTGTTAGGAGTTTGAATTCAACGAGTGTATAAAAAAAGACTTTGACAAGAGAGGCAAATATGGTATCATAATATGAGAAAAATTATACTTATTTAATATCATTAAGTGTTCGTCTACCAAATATGTCTCACTTGAATATTCTTAATACAACTAATTCTTAGTGCAATAAAAAATATTAATGGTATTTTAGAAAACTACATCAAATATTTGATAACATTAATGTAAATAACTACTTCCAATCATTATTCTTAATATGTGTGAAATTAATTACTCTTATTTATATCTAAAACTGAAGATAGTATAATACTGCTATAAACTAAACAAGAAAAAAAGTATTCATAATATCTTAAATAATATCTAATAATATTTTAAACTTATGTTTTAGTTAATGAAATTGAATCTATTTGAAATAAAAAAATAAAATTATTATTGTAAGAAAAATAAAACAAAAACAAAATAACTGATCTAATTCAAATCATATAAAATTGAATTGAATTAGTTTAAATTTGGTATTAATTTTAAACCAATTCAAACTAAAGTTATATATTTTTAATTATCGGATTGAATAAATTTTTATTTTGTAACTAATCCATACCATCAACACTCTTATAATACTAGAGACTAGGTTGATTATATGCATAACATGCTCATACAGTTAGGAGGAGGTTCAATTAGTAGATTTAATGTTTTTTTATTTAAGTTTTAAAGAGTGTTTTGGTTTTTCTTGTTTTAAAAAAAGCAAGTAAAAATTAATAAATTGCTTAAAACTAAGATTTTAACCACAACCACAAGCTTGGTATTTAGGTAAATAAGTTTTCCTTTTAATATGAGAATTTTATTTCAATTTTATTTACTTATAAATGAGACAAACTCATAAACTAATTTGTAATAAATATCTGATATTTCCAACTCAACATACAAAATATATATTAGGCTTAATGGTAAATTTAACCCCTAACAAATTTTGTATTTTGGTACAACCCCCTAGAATAATTTTTGCCTGTTTAAGATCCTGCAATAATTTTTTTGTTAGTATTAAACACCTGCTGCTGAGGTGTAACCCTTGATTCTGCCACTAGGTGCACATGTGGCATGTGACTCAGATTTTTTATGTTTAGTAAGATTGAATGGGTAATTAATTAAGATTAAATGAGATTAATTAAAATATTAAAGAATTAAGGATTTTTTAAAAAAAAATAAAAAGTTTTTTTGCTTCCTCTTCCTCCATCCCCATCTTCTCCTTCCTCTTCCTCCGTCACATCCTTTCTTTCTTCACCTTCCTCGCTCTCTCATCACATCTTGCCACTAACTCAGTTCGAGTTGCTGCTGCCCAGATGACATCCATCAGCGACCTCGTTGCCAATTTCGCCACTTGCTCTCGTCTCGTTAAAGTTCTCTCTTTTTCTTCTTCTTTAATCGTTTCAGGGTTCCCTTTATTTTCACTCTTCCCTCTTCATTTTCCCCCTGTTTTTCTGCATTCATTCATTGTTCTGGCATATGGGTACTGATCAATTAAGCATTTTTCTTGTTGGGTTTGATCTATTTTGACCTGCAAAGGAAGCAGCTTCAGTTGGAGCCAAATTGCTTTGCTTTCCTGAAGCTTTTTCTTATGTGGGTACTAAGGATGTGGAGAGAGTTTCAGAGAATGAAATGAAGAAAGAAAGGATGTGACGGAGGAAGAGGAAGGAGAAGATGGGGAATGAGGAAGAGGAAGGAGAAGATGGGGATGGAGGAAGAGGAAGCAAAAAAACTTTTTATTTTTTTAAAAAAATCCTTAATTCTTTAATATTTTAATTAATCTCATTTAATCTTAATTAATTACCCATTCAATCTTACTAAACATTAAAAAATCTGAGTCGCATGCCACATGTGCACCTAGTGGCAGAATCAAGGGTTACACCTCAGCAGCAGGTGTTTAATACTAATAAAAAAATTATTGCAGGGATCTTAAACAGGCAAAAATTATTCTAGGGGGTTGTACCAAAATACAAAATTTGTTAGGGGTTAAATTTACCATTAAGCCATATATATTATTCAAAAAAAGTATGAGATTCTTCTTTGTGAAAGTTTTTATCAAGACCCAATCAATCTTATCAAGAGTTACTCAATTCTTATAATAATCCTCAAGGCTTATTAAATTCTCTCGGGTTTGTAACATTTATATCTTATCTTATTTGCTTTCTTTTTATAATTTATAAGTCAGATCTCGTGTTCCCTAATTTCTAAGCTAAGATTAATTTTCTATTTAATCTTACTATATGTTTTAGGTTATTATAAATTCAATCCTAAAAAAGTTATAACCTCATCACTCATTTAAATCTGTTATCTTTTTTCTCAATTAGTTACACTCTATTTCTCAAATCTTTTTTTTGTTGGATTTTATTCTTCTCTTCCACACAGAGCTTCAATGGTGGCTCTGATTCGTCTTTATTTCAATGATGATTGGTGCAGTGGCAAGTAGTTTAGAGACAGTGTTAGAAGCGTGTAATGGTAGTATTTTCTCTTCCTTCACTTTACTTTGTGCACAGGAAACCATGTTTCTTCCACCCCTTTGATTATCCATTCTCTAGATATTTTCTCATCTAACAAGCTTTCTCTTTTCATGAGGCTCCCCAAACCATATATGCTCTTCTATTCCTAACATTTTCCTTTTTCTTCCACATATCTATTTCTGCACCCTTGCTTCTAGATCTTTTCAAGGATAATATTTCTTTCTTTTTTATGTGTTTGTAATGTCTGGAATGAAAATTGAAAATAATGAGACAACATAGTATTTTCCATGTTTATTTTTAATTAAAATGTATGTTTAAAATTTCTATCTTTCAGATTCCTTAGGTGTTCTACTTTTAGACTTTCATCAAGGTCAATCATCCAAACCTAAACATCGTTTAACATTCTAGGTAATTCCCCCCATTTTGTTTAACGTAAAGTTTTGTCTCTTGATTGTTTGTTTTCTTTATTGAGGTGAAGTGGGTTGTGGTGGATTCACTCTTGGAAAGAGGTTGATGGTGAAAAAGGATGCATTTTCCCTCTTGAGTTGTGCTAAGGTTTGCTACTACTCATGTAACACCCCTATTTTTATTTTTATATTGAAATTTTGAAGGAATTAAATTATGGTTCTTTAGAACTTTTTAATCTACGAATTATTTATGATTTTTTGGAATTTTTTAGAATTTTGGAATTTTTTTAATAAAATAATATTTTTTAAATAATTTTAAATTCATATAAGTGAATTAAATTAAAAATATTTACAAGAAAGTGAATTGAAATTATAAGAAAATTTTCTAAAATCCGTTTCAAGTAGACTTATCTAAAAATTATCGGTTTGAGAAAAATCTTGATTTTTCCAATCGTTAAAAAAATTGAAAACGTATCAATAAATTTTTATTAACAGAAAATTTTAGATTTTTAAAATTTCAGCTTTATATTACTTATTATAAAATTAGTGAGGACTGATATAATATCGCTAAATTTCAAAAAGGACTCATTTTGAATATTTAAAATATACCGAGTGAAGGGTTACTATTTAACTTAATAATTTTGCCGACAATTACTATGTAAAACACTGTGCATGTATGGAATTTTCAAAAGGTGCACAGTAACCTGGAATAAAAAATTCAAAAATGCATAGTACTTTTATATTAAAATAATGGAATACATAGTAAATTTTTTTCCTATAAATACCAAAGGATTTCTTCTTTAGAATTCACAATTTCAGATTAAGTTTTCTTAATATAGTAGTGCTAGTGAGATAGTGGTGGAAGTGAGAGAGAGAAGAAAAGTTTTTGGAAATCTGTTATTATACTGAAAATAATATTATTTTAAGTTACTATTCTGCATAGTAAATACTATTTCAATAGTAAATTACTATTTCAATAGTAAATTACTATTTAAATAGCAAATTACTATTTACTGTTACTATTTACCGTTACTATTCACGATTTACTATTTACCGTTACTATTCATGATTTACTATTTACCGTTACTATTCACGTTTTACTATTTACTGTTACTATTCACTATTCACTATTCACTATTCAGAATTTACCATTTCTGCTTTAAGTATTAATCTTAATCTTCGTCTTATGCTTATACTGAAATAAGATTGGTATTAATATTTCTAGAAATCGGAGGCGCAAAGCAAATCCATTTTGGGTAACAATTCAAGGTAAGGGGGAGTGAGATAAGAGTATAATATGAAAAGACATAAGAATAATGGGAGGAGTCCCCTACTCCTTTTAAATTTAATAATATTATTATTTTAAAATATTAACTTTTTAACTTAACATTTTAATAAATTTTAAATTAAATATCCGGTTTAACTAACTCTAACATACCTATACAAGGACTTGGACCATTATGACCTATATGGACTGGACTATACCTATGCAAGGATTTGGACCATTATGACCCATATGGACTGAACTATACCTATGCAAGGACTGGATTATATGGACTTACATAGACCTATACGAGAAATTGACCAAAAGGACTCAAATTGACTATATTAATAACCATTAAACTTTGAATTATAATATTTATAAATAATGCTTTGTTGACTTGATTTTGATTGATATTTAATTGTGATTAATAATAGTTGATGTGATTGATGATATTTAGTTATAATTGATAATGCTTGATTTTGATTGATGATTTTGTGACGTGGAGTTTGAGCATATAGCGAGCATGACGAAAAGCTAAATTCAGTAAGAATTTTCTTACCTTACTCTTTAAATTTTTACTTTAAATCTTCTCTTCTTAGAAATTATTTTTATTAACTTTATTTTCAATATTTAGAATAAAAAAATTAGTATTTATTTTAGAAAGAAAATATTTTATGAGAATTAATTAATTAAATCTTGAGTTAAAGAAAAATTTTGTAATTTTAAGTATTTTTGGTTAATAATTATTCTCTTTTAATAAAACAAAATTTTTTAAAAGAAAATTATTTTATTTTTTTCCAACTTAATAACTAAAGATATTTGGAAATAATTGAGATTCCTAAATTTGATTTTGTTAAGATTTAATTTGAGAAAGATTATGTAAAGTTTTATATGAGAAAGTTTTGAGATATTTAAGGCTTAGAAACTCAATTTCAGTGAGAATTAAAAACTGTACCAAATTTATTTCTGTGGGATAGAAATTCAGAGAATTGAGAAAATGTACAGTTTATAGAAATGATGTTGTAAACCTTTTAAGGTATTTAATAATTGAGTTTCTAAAAGCCTTAACCAACTAAACACGCGAGTAGTTCATGCATCATGAATCATTAAAGTGAAATAAAATGATATTGTCTGGGGACGGATTATAGAAACCGAGGATACATTAGAGGAGGCTTAATTACGAGCCTTGGGATGAGAGGGTGTGAAAGGGTGCTTCAGGGGACCTGGGGTAGCTCCCTAGTGTCGGGTACTTTCACAATAAAAACTTTCTCAATCTGACTAGTCTCTAAGTGTTTCCATGCCAGTTGAGCTGTTCATATTATTATTATCCGGACTTATGGAACAGTGTAAACTCCCGGTTGGCCCAGTGCATATTAAAATTTAAGGGCCCACATATATAGGTAAGTTATGATGAAGATATTGCATACATTCATGCATTCATAATTGATTGTGTATGTGATTGTGATTGATATTATTATGTATTGGTTTGTGAAAACCCTTTGTTGCTTATGTCTTAATCAATAATATTATATTCTGTTTCTCACTCCTTTCTCCATTTCTTTGTTTCATATATTCTAAATTGATGGTTCAGAGGGAAGGATCGAAGAATTTCGGCAGTAGATATAGCACGTTCTAGAAAGGGAGCTCGGTATGAATACCGTGGTCCAATGAATAAATAATGTTAATAAGTAACTGCTTCTGGGTCATGGAGTTTCCTCTCTTTCTTATAATGTTTAATGTTTATTTTCTTCGGATGAATGTACAAATACTTTATAAAGTTTTAATAATATTTGTGAGGTATTTCAGAAATAATGTATATAATTTATTCCGATAGTTTCTTTTTAACAATCATATCTTTAAAAAAAAATTATGAATTTTTCTAGAATTTATTAAGGTGTAACAGAGGGTGTTACAAAGTGGTATCAGAGCAGTTAATCCAATAGGCCTGGGGAAAAGGTCTATCTTGCTTTGTCTGTAAACTCTGTATAGGTGATAGAGAATAGAATATCTGACTTGGTAGTAACTGTGATTGATGTGACAAATCTCAGTTACTGTGAAACAGGAAACTAATGGCTGGAAACGATCTTGCTGGAGTTGTAGAACGCTTAATTAATGCAATGGGAGCACGTGAAGGTCAAGGTAACGATGCCTTGAGAAGGCTGGACCTATTCGAAAAGCGCAATCCACCTCGTTTCAAGGGAGGATATAACCCTGATGGAGCACAAATCTGGATTCGAGAGATAGAGAAGATCTTTTGAGCATTACAATGTAATGAAGCTGATAAGGTAGTCTTCGCTACTTATGCCTTATCTGAGGATGCCGAACATTGGTGGGATAGCATGCGTAGACAATTCGAAGTCAACGACGTGGAGATCACTTGGGATTATTTCAAGGATATGTTTCTGGAGAAATACTTTCCAGTTGATGTTAAAGAGAAAAGACAATTCGAATTCCTGTCGCTGACCCAAGGAAGTATGACCGTTGGAGAGTACGCATCCAGGTTTGAAGAGCTATCTCGTTTTCATTCTCATTATAATGATGCTACTAATGAAAGAGATCGGTGTGCAAAGTTTGTAAATGGACTGCGGCCAGAAATTAAGGAAGCTATACGAATGCAGGAAATCCGTGAATTTTCTGTATTGGTAAATCGCTGCAGGATCTTTGAAGAAGACCATAAGGATAGAATGACCAAAAGTCGTGAGCCCATTCACAAGGTAGGAGAAATGAGAAGTGGAGGACCTCACCATCACCAAAGAAGAGACTTCAGAAGGAATAAGCCTTACCAAGCACCATTTCACCGGTTTGGAGCAACATCTGTTCCTAACAGACCCCAAGCTTCAACTGGAAGCTATTATCCAACATCTGCACCAAATTTTAAATGTTTTATCTGTGGAGGACCCCATTTAAAAAGGGATTGTCCTAAAAACACTTATGTTTGCTTTAAGTGTAACAAACCAGGTCATCACATCAAGGATTGCCCAGAGATGAAGAGAGAAAACCCTGAAGGTGCGAGTACAAACATAAATACTCAAGGAGGCGTGCACAGTGCAGTCGGAAGGCCGAAGGCAAAAGGAAAGGTTTTTGCAATCACTGGAGAAGAAGCATCTCATTCTGATTCCATGGTGGAAGGTAAGTGTATCATTAATAAGATTCCTTTAACTGTTATGTATGACTCAGGTGCATCACATTCCTTTATTGCCAATGACTGTGTAGAAAAACTAAAATTACCTGTGATAGAACTGCCATTTGACTTATTTGTACATACTCCTGGAAACAATCCCATTGTCACTTCTAAAGCTTGTTGGAAATGCCCTATTGTCATAAATGGTAGGGACTTTAAAGCTAATCTTTTCTGTTTACCCCTTTCTGGCTTAGAAGTTATTATTGGGCTAGATTGGTTGTCTGACAATCATGTTCTAATAGATTGTCATAATAAAACCATAATGTTTAAAGAACTAGTGAATTTGAATCCTGAGGATTCGAGATTTCTAACCGCCAACCAAGCGAGTGCCTCTTTAAAAGGAGGGGCTCAAGGATTCATGCTATTGCTTTCAACGAAAGGAGAGCAAGAATCAAAAATCAAAAATCTGCCGGTTGTGTGTGAATTTCCTGACGTTTTTCCTGAAGATATCCCTTGTTTACCCCTAGAAAGAGATGTAGAATTTTCCATTGATCTAGTACCTGGAGTTGGACCTATTTCAATTGCACCATACCGAATGTCACCTCTAGAATTAGCGGAGTTGAAGAAATAACTTGAAGAGATGATAGAGAAGCAGTTTATACGACCCAGTGTATCCCCCTGGGGTGCACCAGTGTTGTTGGTTAAGAAAAAGGATGGTAGCATGAGATTGTGTGTAGATTATCGGCAATTGAACAAGGTGACGATCAAGAACAGATACCCTCTGCCAAGGATTGACGACTTGATGGATCAGCTGCGTGGTGCCACGGTGTTCTCCAAAATTGATTTGAGGTCTGGATACCATCAAATAAGGGTGAAGAAAGAAGATGTATTAAAAAACTGCTTTTAGAACACGCTATGGCCATTACGAATATCTAGTAATGCCTTTTGGTGTAACTAATGCACCAGCCATATTCATGGATTACATGAATAGGATTTTTCATCTATATCTAGATAAATTTGTAGTGGTGTTCATTGATGATATATTAGTGTACTCTAAAAGCAGAGAAGAACATGTTGAACATTTGAAGGTCGTGTTGGAAATCCTGAAAAAGAAACAACTGTATGCAAAGCTGTCGAAGTTTGAATTCTTGTTGGAAGAGGTGAACTTTTTAGGACATGTAATTAGTCAAGGAGGAATAGCTGTAGACCCTTCCAAGGTGGAGGCGGTTTTAAAATGGGAGAGACCAACTACGATCACTGAGATTAGAAGTTTCTTGGGCTTGGCTGGATACTATAGGAGATTCATTGAAGGATTTTCAAAGCTAGGATACCCATTGACCACGTTAACACAGAAAGGACAACCTTTTGTGTGGACGACACAATGCGAGAATAGTTTCCAAGAGCTGAAAGATCGACTTACTTCTGCGCCGGTGTTAGTACTCCCTGATCCACATCGAAGTTTTGAAGTTTACTGTGATGCGTCTAAACAAGTACTAGGAAATGTACTCATGCAAGACAAGAAGGTTGTAGCCTATGCGTCGCGCCAATTAAGGCAACATAAGATTAACTACCCTACCCATGACTTAGAGTTAGCCGCTGTAGTTTTTGCCTTAAAGATT
This sequence comes from Clitoria ternatea, assembly GCA_037962975.1. NCBI lineage: Eukaryota > Viridiplantae > Streptophyta > Magnoliopsida > Fabales > Fabaceae > Clitoria > Clitoria ternatea. The sequence continues at coordinate 153,305,875 of CM075673.1, forward strand.
TGGAGGCATTATCTATACGGTGCAACATTCGATGTGTTTAGTGATCATAAGAGTCTCAATATTTAGTCGACCAAAAGGAGTTAAACATGAGGCAACAGAGATGGATGGAGTTCTTAAAGGATTACGACTTTGAGTTACAGTACCATCCTGGAAAAGCGAATGTAGTAGCTGATGCTTTGAGTCGAAAGTCTCTACATACGTCCACAATGATGATTAAAGAGCTGGAATTGATAGAGAACTTCAGAGATCTTAACCTAGCAGTAAAGGTTAATGCTAACAGCTACAGATTAAGAGCGTTGCAAGTGACAAGTGAATTCCTGAGGCAAGTTTTAGAGGCTCAAAGAGATGATGAATTCCTGCAAGAAAAGAAAGAACTCTTGAAACAAGGAAAAGAAGTCGAGTTCAATGTAAGAAGTGACCAATTGCTGAGGTATAAGGATCGAGTGTGTATCCCTAATCAAGAGGAGTTGAGGAAAGCAATTCTGGAAGAAGGCCATAAAAGTTATATGAGCATTCATCCCGGAGCTACTAAAATGTATCAAGATTTGAAGAAGTTATTTTGGTGGCCTGGAATGAAAAAAGCAGTGGCAGAGTACGTGGCTGCATGTCTAATTTGCCAGAAGGTTAAAGTGGAACACCAAAAACCCCCTGGAATGCTACAATCAATGGAAATACCAGAATGGAAATGGGATAGCATTACCATGGATTTTGTGACTTCTTTACCCAAAACTCCATTAGGACATGATTCAATATGGGTAATAGTTGATAGACTAACAAAGTCTGCCCACTTTATTCCCATTAATATTCGTTACTCTATGGAGAAGCTGGCAAAATTATACATCGAGGAGATTGTGAAATTGCATGGAATTCCTTCAAGTATCATTTCTGATAGGGACCCTCGTTTTACATCACAATTCTGGAAGAGCTTGCACAAGGCTTTGGGAACAAGACTGCGTCTGAGTTCAGCATATCATCCTCAGACGGATGGACAATCAGAAAGAACAATTCAATCTCTAGAGGACTTGTTACGAGCTTGTGTGTTAGAGCATAAAGGAAGTTGGAATCAATTCTTACCATATGTGGAGTTTACCTACAACAACAGTTTCCATGCTAGCATTGGCATGGCACCTTTTGAAGCATTATATGGAAGAAAATGTAGGACCCCGCTATGTTGGTTTGAGACTGGTGAAAACTTGATGCTAGGACCAGAGTTGGTACAACAAACCACGGATAAAATCAAAATAGTTCAGGAAAAGATGAAGGCAACACAGAGCAGGCAGAAAAGTTACTATGACAAAAGAAGAAAGCCGCTCGAATTTTAAGAAGGCGATCATGTATTCTTGAAAGTCACACCTATGACTGGGGTCGGTCGGGCAATGAAATCTCGAAAACTAACTCCTAGATTTATTGGTCCATATCAAATAATTCATAAAGTTAGTTCCCTTGCCTACCAAATAGCATTACCACCTTTTCTTTCTAATATCCATAATGTTTTTCATGTGTCGAACTTACGAAAGTATATATCTGATCCTACACATGTTATTGAACCTGATGTCATACAAGTTAAAGATAATCTTACATATGATGCACCACCTGTTAGAATAGGTGACAGAAGAATAAAAAAATTAAGAGACAAGACAATTCCGCTTGTAAAGGTCATTTGGAGTGAAACGAGAGGAGAAGATGCTACATGGGAACTAGAAACTGAGATGAAAGAGTCTCATCCTCATTTGTTTTACTGATTAATGTAAATTTCGAGGACGAAATTTTCTAAGGGGGGTAGAGTTGTAACACCCCTATTTTTATTTTTATATTGATTTTTTGGAATTTTTTAGAATTTTGGAATTTTTTTTAATAAAATAATATTTTTTAAATAATTTTAAATTCATATAAGTGAATTAAATTAAAAATATTTACAAGAAAGTGAATTGAAATTATAAGAAAATTTTCTAAAATCCGTTTCAAGTAGACTTATCTAAAAATTATCGGTTTGAGAAAAATCTTGATTTTTCCAATCGTTAAAAAAATTGAAAACGTATCAATAAATTTTTATTAACAGAAAATTTTAGATTTTTAAAATTTCAGCTTTATATTACTTATTATAAAATTAGTGAGGACTGATATAATATCGCTAAATTTCAAAAAGAACTCATTTTGAATATTTAAAATATACCGAGTGAAGGGTTACTATTTGACTTAATAATTTTGCCGACAATTACTATGCAAAACACTGTGCATGTATGGAATTTTCAAAAGGTGCACAGTAACCTAGAATAAAAAATTTAAAAATGTATAGTACTTTTATATTAAAATAATGGAATGCATAGTAAATTTTTTTCCTATAAATACCGAAGGATTTCTTCTTTAGAATTCACAATTTCAGATTAAGTTTTCTTAATATAGTAGTGCTAGTGAGATAGTGGTGGAAGTGAGAGAGAGAAGAAAAGTTTTTGGAGAGAAGGTTCTGCCAAAATCCTAAGGTAAGAATACTTCTCTTTTATATTTTTTGGGTTATTTTCATATCGTTTTTAGAAATCTGTTATTATACTGAAAATAATATTATTTTAAGTTACTATTCTGCATAGTAAATACTATTTCAATAGTAAATTACTATTTCAATAGTAAATTGCTATTCAAATAGTAAATTACTATTTACTGTTACTATTTACCATTACTATTCACGATTTACTATTTACCGTTACTATTCACGTTTTACTATTTACTGTTACTATTCACTATTCACTATTCACTATTCAGAATTTACCATTTCTGCTTTAAGTATTAATCTTAATCTTCGTCTTATGCTTATACTGAAATAAGATTGGTATTAATATTTCTAGAAATCGGAGGCGTACAGCAAATCCATTTTGGGTAACAATTCAAGGTAAGGGGGAGTGAGATAAGAGTATAATATGAAAAGACATAAGAATAACGGGAGGAGTCCCCTACTCCTTTTAAATTTAATAATATTATTATTTTAAAATATTAACTTTTTAACTTAACATTTTAATAAATTTTAAATTAAATATCCGGTTTAACTAACTCTAACATACCTATGCAAGGACTTGGACCATTATGACCTATATGGACTGGACTATACCTATGCAAGGATTTGGACCATTATGACCCATATGGACTGAACTATACCTATGCAAGGACTGAATTATATGGACTTACATAGACCTATACGAGAAATTGACCAAAAGGACTCAAATTGACTATATTAATAACCATTAAACTTTGAATTATAATATTTATAAATAATGCTTTGTTGACTTGATTTTGATTGATATTTAATTGTGATTAATAATATTTGATGTGATTGATGATATTTAGTTATAATTGATAATGCTTGATTTTGATTGATGATTTTGTGACGTGGAGTTTGAGCATATAGCGAGTATGACGGAAAGCTAAATTCAGTAAGAATTTTCTTACCTTACTCTTTAAATTTTACTTTAAATCTTCTCTTCTTAGAAATTATTTTTATTAACTTTATTTTCAATATTTAGAATAAAAAAATTAGTATTTATTTTAGAAAGAAAACATTTTATGAGAATTAATTAATTAAATCTTGAGTTAAAGAAAAATTTTGTAATTTTAAGTATTTTTGGTTAATAATTATTCTCTTTTAATAAAACAAATTTTTTTTTAAAAAAATTATTTTATTTTTTTCCAACTTAATAACTAAAGATATTTGGAAATAATTGAGATTCCTAAATTTGATTTTGTTAAGATTTAATTTGAGAAAGATTATGTAAAGTTTTATATGAGAAAGTTTTGAGATATTTAAGGCTTAGAAACTCAATTTCAGTGAGAATTAAAAACTGTACCAAATTTATTTCTGTGGGACAGAAATTCAGAGAATTGAGAAAATGTACAGTTTATAGAAATGATGTTGTAAACCTTTTAAGGTATTTAATAATTGAGTTTCTAAAAGCCTTAACCAACTAAACACGCGAGTAGTTCATGCATCATGAATCATTAAAGTGAAATAAAATGATATTGTCTGGGGACGGATTATAGAAACCGAGGATACATTAGAGGAGGCTTAATTACGAGCCTTGGGATGAGAGGGTGTGAAAGGGTGCTTCAGGGGACCTGGGGTAGCTCCCTAGTGTCGGGTACTTTCACAATAAAAACTTTCTCAATCTGACTAGTCTCTAAGTGTTTCCATGCCAGTTGAGCTGTTCATATTATTATTATCCGGACTTATGGAACAGTGTAAACTCCCGGTTGGCCCAGTGCATATTAAAATTTAAGGGCCCACATATATAGGTAAGTTATGATGAAGATATTGCATACATTCATGCATTCATAATTGATTGTGTATGTGATTGTGATTGATATTATTATGTATTGGTTTGTGAAAACCCTTTGTTGCTTATGTCTTAATCAATAATATTATATTTTGTTTCTCACTCCTTTCTCCGTGTCTTTGTTTCATATATTCTAAATTGATGGTTCAGAGGGAAGGATCGAAGAATTTCGGCAGTAGATATAGCACGTTCTAGAAAGGGAGCTCGGTATGAATACCGTGGTCCAATGAATAAATAATGTTAATAAGCAACTGCTTCTGGGTCATGGAGTTTCCTCTCTTTCTTATAATGTTTAATGTTTATTTTCTTCGGATGAATGTACAAATACTTTATAAAGTTTTAATAATATTTGTGAGGTATTTCAGAAATAATGTATATAATTTATTCCGATAGTTTCTTTTTAACAATCATATCTTTAAAAAAAATTATGAATTTTCTAGAATTTATTAAGGTGTAACAGAGGGTGTTACAACTCACACCTTTCATTTTTATTGATAATTTTTTGTGTGTAGTTTTCTCTTTCTATTGCATTGATGAAAATGTAAAATCAGTTCTACTTTCTTTGTATAAAGGTTAATAATTTTTCCCTCTCAATCTTCAAAATGTAAAATGACACAACAAAAAAAATCTTTTAGTGGTTTATTATAAACAAGAGATATGCTCCATGTATCAATGATTCAATTTTATCTTACTCGAATTTGATTTTTTTAGATGCTAATTAAGTTATGTGTAGTAGGTTATATATGTTATAGAACCAAATTTCTCACTTATACTATTTGATTTTGTCTTAACATTGTGTTATTATAGCAAGCAAGTTGAATTCAATCAAACAAATTGTTGGGCCACAACCCCAACTTCAACCACCCAGGCCCATTCGAATTAAGAAAAGTCCATCTTGGCTTAAGAATTTTATATAATTTCCGATTTTCATGTTTTTTTCAGATCTTTGCCAAGTGTTTGGTTCTGATTTTTCATTATCTTTTAAATTGGTTATTTAAAGTTATCTTTCCTTTTTTTGAGAATCCTGAATGAAATGGTATTTTGTTTTTAGTCTTTCTTTGTTTAGAAATGGTATGAACCCTAGAAGCTAGTGACTTTATCAACTTGGTGCTTTCATTCCCCTGCTCTATGCCTCATAAATCCCCCACCTCCAAAGATATGGAAGAAGCTCTTCAAGCCCTCACTGAACGACTTGCCTCTATGCAATCCCAAATGGATGCCCAATTTTCTAAAAGATTGGGGACCTTGGAATCCCAAATCCATCGTCAACAGCAACTCCAAGATTATAGGCACCACAATTTGGAGCTTATGTTGGATAGGCGTATGAGGCACTTACTACTCTTATAGGGCAATCTGCTGGTCAACAGCATTTTCAACCAAACACTACTACTGCTTCTCCCTCAGGTACTACTTACCCTACCTCTTATTCCCCAAATGCCTCCTCTTTTGCTGATACCCCACCCCCCACCCACCACTAGACCCATTATCCCTATCCATACCTCTACCCCTACACCTACTAAATTGTTTCAATTTGGACACTTACCACCTTTATCTCACCCTATCTCATCTTTAGTTAAAACATACTCCACTACCCAACCCTTCATCCCCAATACCTACCCATTTTCCCCCTAACCCTTAATTGTCATTCCTTTTAAACCCCAATACCAATGCCTTAATGAACATCAACCCACCTAAAGTTACACTGAATATGTTTGATTGATTAGAACCCCTTGATTGGCTTTTCCAAGATGATCATTTCTTCTTGGTTTATTAAATTCCTATAGACCAACGCCTTTCTTGGGTTATTTTTTATATGAAGGGAGAGGCCCTTAGCTGGTTTAAATGGATGTACCATAAAAACCAACTCACTTATTGAGGTTCCTTCATTAGAGCCCTTGCTCTGCAGTTTAGCCATTCCTCTTATGTGAATCACCAAGCTGAACTTTTCAAATTACGACAATTTGGCTCTGTCACTGATTATCAGGCCAGGTTTGAAAAATTTTCAAATATGATTGTTGGACTTTATCAAGAAACTCTCTTAAATTGCTTCCTTTCTGGTTTAATCCCGGAAATCAGACGTGAGCTGGCTATTTTAAACCCCTTCTCAGTGCATCAAGCCATTCACCTTGCAAAAATGATTGAGGATAAAATAAAACATTCAAAACATAAACCTCAACATTTTTCCCCATCTCACACTCCCATTTTACCTTTTCCTATACGCCCCCTGCTACCTCTTTGCTCATTAAGAAATTAACCCAAGCCCAGATGCAAGAACGTTGTGCTCAAGGCCTATGCTATAACTGTGATGAAAAGTATGTGTTTGGCCATAAATGCACCACTAGTCATTTTCTTCTTTTACTAGTGGATGATAACACTGAGTCCAGTCCTAACCTACAAACCCTTACCCCAAACTCTCCTCAACCAGATCCCCCACTCAGCTCACTTATCTAATTTCCTACAGACCCTTCCACCATTCTTGATCCTGAAGAGGCTTTTCATTTTTACCTCCCCCAGGCCCTTACAGGACACCCTTCCTCTAGAACCCTTAAATTCAAAGGCTACATTTCTAGACTACGTGTAATGATTCTTGTGGATACAAGAAGTTCCTATAACATCCTTCAAACCATACTTGCCTCCCACCTAAAATTATCTATTGAACCTACCCCAAAATTGTGTTGGTTGGCAACGAGGCCCATATTCACTGTACTGAGTTTTGCTCTCAAGTACCTATATCCATACAAAATCATGCTTTTCATCTTCTATTTTATTTATTACCTATTGAAGGTGCTGATGTAGTCCTTGGCATGGAATGATTATGTACCCCGGGCCCAATCCACTCTAATTTTTCCATCCCTAACATGACCTTTGCACACAACAATCAAAACATTACCCTTACTGGAGACACCTCCACACCTTCACCCGTTACTTTTCACAAACTTTCCCACCTAATACATACAAACTCTATTGCTTCTTTTCACTTACTTACCCTACAACCCTCTTTCTCTTTTACATATTGCTCCACACCTTCCTCTCTGGACAATCTATCTTTGCCTCTTATAAACCTCATCCAAACCTATAAACATGTTTTCCAAGAACCTCAGGGCCTACCCCCATCTAGGCCCCATGATCAACATATCCAACTTTACCCGAATACCCCACCTATCAATGTTAAGCCCTACTATTACCCATATTCCTAAAAAGAGGCCATGATCCAAATTATTCAAGAAATGCTTCAACAAGTCCGTATTATATCCAGTACTAGCCCTTTCTCCTCCCTAGTTTTGTTAGTAAGAAAGAAAGATGGAACTTGGCGTTTTTATGTGGACTATAGAGCTCTTAATGTCGTTACCATCCCAAATTGTTTTCCTATCCCAACTATTGATGAGTTGCTAGATGAACTGAGTTCTGCCACTATCTTTACAAAGATTGACTTAAAAACAGGAGACCATTAAATTTGAATTTCACCCCCAGATACCCAGAAAACAGCTTTTCGCACTTTTGATGGTCATTACGAATTCCTAGTTAAGCCAAAAGGCTTAACTAACGCCTCATCTACTTTTCAGTTCATGATGAATGATCTTTTACGCCCCTATCTACGGTGTTTTTGTTTTGTGTTGGTTTTCTTTGATGACTTTCTTATTTTCAGTTCTACTTTTGCAGATCATCTAGAACATTTACAGTTGGTTTTGGAGTTACTTTCGAATCATCAATTTCACGTTCATCTTTCTAAATGTGTTTTCGGTGTCTCTACTATGAGCTATTTGGGACATGTCACTTCAGGTGAAGATGTAGCCCCCATCCCGATAAAGTGCAAGCCATTTTGAATTGGCTTAAACACGTTCTCTCACGGCTCTTCGAGGTTTCTTAGGTTTCACCGACTTTTATAGAAAATTTGTTCAAAATTACGCCACACTCAACGCCCCTCTCACCGATCTATTACGTTCTACTAAGTTTACATGGTCTATATTAGCCTCGGAGGCTTTTACAGAACTCAAATTGAAAATGACAAAAATGCCAGTCCTAGCCCTGCCTAATTTTGATCAGCTTTTTGTTGTTGAAATAGATGCTTCAGGGGTTGTCGTGGGTGTTATGCTTTCTCAACAAAAACATCCCATTGCCCTCTTCAGCAAGCGTATGAGTCTGCGACTGCAAGCTGCCTCTATATATGTTCGCAAAATGTATGCCGTTACTGAAGCAGTTAAAAAATGGCGTCAGTATCTTATGGGAAGACATTTTCACATTTATACAAATCAACAGAGCTTAAAGCACCTCAATTCTTAATCTTTCCAGACACCAGAATAACTCAAATGGGCTACAAAATTACAAGGCTATAGTTTTGAATTTTTTTACAGACCTGGTGAACTGTTCTTTACAGGGGGTGTAGAAGTATGCTTGTAGAACAACTCAACATATACATATAAATGTGTTTGGATACAAAGCAATGTATGTATAAATGTAAATACAAAGAGTCTTCGTATGCTGAGGCGGAGTGTAATGTACTGCGGGGCGGTGTCACAGTCCGCCTGACGGGATCTGACTTGCCTTGACCCAATTGGGGGTGGTACCTGCAATCGTTCTCCGACGCTCAAGTCAGTATCTCAGAATACTTAGAGACTTAGAAAGACAATCAGAGAGAATTATGCAAGTAATAGAGTGTAAGGTTCAGAGAATGGGAAGAAGATCCCTTATACCTTTTCAAGAGAGGTTTATATACCTGTCACTGGTGCTGCATTATTGGTAGGACCCGCTCCTTGTTTCCAGGCATAATGCTGAAAAGGTAGTGGGCCCCTGCGCCGTTTACTAGCACCATTATTGTAGTAGGTATCACAACTTGTCTGGAAAGCGTTAGTGCTTTAATATTTTATTGTTATTTCCCTTTATGCGTGACAGCGTGATTCCCATTATTAACCTCTCAAGACAGAGTCAATCTCGTGCCGGGGTTGTAAGTATGGGCTCGCTACGCAGTGTGGGAAATTCAGTATTCCGCCTGAGTTGAGCCTATGGCTTGGCGGAGTAACAATTTTGGCGAGGTTACATTCCTTGACGGAGTAACATGCCTGGACGGAGTTACATTCCTTGGCGGGGTAACGTGCCTGGGCGGAGTCATGAACCTTGGCGGCGTTACTTGCCCTGGCGGTATGCACTCCGTATAGTATTTGTAGTGTATTTGAAGAGTACTTCTCTTTATTATTAAAAAATGCTGATCTGGCAAGGCATTAAAGCCATGCTCTTGGGGGCCGGTGTTAGGACCGGATCATATGCCCCCTAGCTTGTTATAGTGACTGGCGGAGTTGCTTTAATAAGCTATAACACAAGTTTAGCTTTTGTAGGCATGGGTTTAGGCGATATTTGCTAGTCCGGGTTTTGTGGACAAGTGCTTTCGTGCATTTGTTAGCTGTCATCACTTGTCACGCCTGTCATTAATGCGCCTCGAAACCACGTTTTTTGTTCTTCAGTCTCCTATTGCCACGTATGCCCTCGTAACGGTTGCCATTCCAATGATGGGACATAAATGCGCGTGATGGCAATGGAGAACCGTTTTCGAGGTTATTACCGTGGGCCTTGGATTTTGAAAACGTGGCCCATGAAATATCTGCCCTTAGATATATCTATCGGTTTCAGCAAAACAGGAACCGTCATTGAGACAAATCCAACGGTTGTAATCGCATATTCGAAATTTCTGAGGATTCGCTTATTTTCCCCCCAAGCCATGCCTATAAATAGGTAAACTTTCAGAAGGGGAATGTTTTGTTTCATCTTTCTCTTCGTATTTGTTTGCTGAAAGAGTTTTTGCTACTTTCTTGCGAGTTTATTGGTGTTTGGAGCTCTTCTATTTTTCCAGAAGCTTAAGGTACTTGCTTCTTCTTCTTCTTTGCTTCTTCATTTTCTTTGGGTTAGCTTTGTTTCCCCTTATTGTGTATTTGTAAAAAGGAAGATGAGAGGAAAGAGGGCAGGGTCACGTTCTAGGGTTTCTGTTCGTCCCATGTTCTCTGACATTGAGAGTGGAGATGAGGCTTTTTATACTGGGAGGGACTCGACGTTTTATAGCAGCGTGGAGTACTTTAGTAATGCTGTACATTCATTTGTGTCAGGAGGTGTTTCCCATACACAAGTGCTGACTATGGCAGAGTGCAGAAATGTTGTATTGCATGGGTTGGATTGGGAGAAAACACTCGAAAATGACCCTTACTGTTGGGTTGAGGAAGATGTCAAGGATGCTTCCTCTCGACATGCGACGACAAGCGGAGGGGTAGTGGAGTTGCCTGTTCCGGTATGGAAGGACGAGAAATATGAGGATAGGTTCATCGTCCGTTCACCCAAGACGTATGAACGGGTTTGCCATCGTCCTCAGGATAATCGTACCATATATATGTACGATATTCTATTCACCCAGTTAGGGGTGCGCTTCCCATTGAATAAATTTCAGATGGGTGTTCTTAGGTTCTTGGATTGTGCCCCTTCTCAGCTGCATCCGAACGGTTGGGGAATAGTTTGCAGCTTTGAGGTGATGGCTGAACATTTGGGGTTTACGCCTACAGTGGCGTTGTTTTTCTCCTTCTGCCGCATTATGAGGAGAGTAAATATGAAAACCGGCGGCATGGGTTTTGTGACTCTCCGGGCGGAGCCAAAGATTTTGAATTTTAAGGCGTTTGCTGACTCCGCCAAGGAAGGCGGACTTCACTTCAGGATGAGTTTTGTGAAGGTATCCGTCAGGAAGGACAAACCTGTGTTTTGGCGGAATAAGGAGGGTGTTGATAGATTCCCAGTGGCATGGACGCATGAGCACTTTCTCTTAACCAAACAAGCATATGAAGTTGAGGAGGGTGCTCTAACGGCGGCGTCTGTGGAAGTACTCCGGATGTTGAAAGAGTACAACTCCGTCCACAAGCTGATTCTCTGTCGAAGGCTGCTTGGGCGGGATGCTCAAGGATATTTGAGTAATATTATGAACAATTTGCAATGTGATTGATTGTTTCCTCTACCTTGCATTTTCTAACTGAATCTTTATCTTGTTATTTCGCAGGAGAAATCGCGGAGTTCCCTGGGATGGATCGTATTAAGCAGATGCAAATGAGCCGCAGGGAAAGGAACGCGGAGAATAATGTGCAGCCCAGGAGGAATCTGGGTGCCGCCCTGACAAAAACTCTCCCCTTCCCTGCATCCACCAACATAGTAAATTTTGAAGGTGGTGCAGGATCTTCAGCAGCTACTGTTGAAAGGCGTTCTAAAAAACGTCAAGAACCAGAAGCTGCTGAAGAAGAAGAAGTAGATCCTCATCCTTTGCAGAGAAGGAGGACTAAGGGCAAGAAGAGGGCTGAGGCGGGGACGTCAATTGATGCCGCCATTGATTTGGAGGAGACTCCGGAAGTACCTGTTGTGGGTACTTCTGCTGATATGGGCGGAGCTGAAGGCATTCTCGAAGAAGGTGTCGAGGGGGAGCAAGTGGAGGGATTTCAAGCTGCTTCTGGCCAGGATATGGGGGACGAGACAGAGGGAATTCAAATCTCCCCAGTCCGCCCGTCTGAGGATCCCGCTTTGAGCTTGACCACCCGAAGGACAGCCGTTTTTCCAATTGATGTACCTGGGGAAACATCCAGGCGGCTTGTTTCTTTGCCTGAGGCGGGGTCTCGCTTGAATCCCTTCTTATACTTTACAAATACGGGATTCCGCCAGTCAGAGAGGCGTGACCCAGAATTCATTCTCCGCCCCGACATCGACTTCGAGGAGGTACCGGAGGCTGCCGCAGCTGCGAGGTGGCACCTTTCTGAATTAGATGGTTTCTTGGCTTCTGTTCCCCGGATAGCTGACGTTGCTGCTGAGGCGAACATGTTCCAAGCGTCTTACCACGAGTCAGTGGAAAAGATTCGTAGCTTGGAGCATGACAATGAGCAGTTGTCCGAGGTGATCAAGGCCAAGGACAAGCATCTGGACACCGCCGATGCCAACACCAAAAAGCTGGAGGAGGAGCTGGCTCGGGTGAGAGCTGATAAAGCTTTGCTGGAGAAGCAGGTCTCCGGCTTAAAAGAGCAAAACAAAAAACTGGGCGAGGAGGTGAGTGGCCTGACCCAGGTGAGGGCTGACAATAATCTGCTAAAACAACAGATTTCAGATTTAATTCAACAGAAACAAAAATTGGGCGAGGATGCAAGTGAGCTCCAGCAGAGGTTGATTTTTCTTGAACTTGATAAGGCCACTGCTGAAGATACCTGGGTGGCGGAGTTAGACCAAGCAGCTACTGCGTACACTAACCTTGAAAAACAGGTTGAAGTGTTGCAAGCTGAAAAAGCTACCTCTGAGGCTGTCAATGAAAAGCTTGACAAGGATTTACAATCCACGCTGGATGCGGCTGAGGCAGCGATTGATGATGCTTTCAGCATGGCTGTTCGTCAACTCCGTTACCGCAATCCAGGTGTTGCTCTAACCACCACAGGCATTCATCCTTATTATGAATTCATCAATGGAGAATTGATGGTGCCTGTTCAAGGGGGTCATGCTCCTGCGCCCAATGACGAATATGTTCTGGCGGACTTGCCTCCCTCTCAAAGTTTAAGCAAACCTGGTGAAGGTCAGGCCACCTCTGTCCAACAAGAAGGGACGCCGTCCAACCCTTAAAGACCAACTCCTGAAACCTTTCGCCAGCTTTTATTTTTTGAATTTTGTTAATATTGCCTTGTTCCAGGATAGGCTCTGGACTTTTATCAATCCTTGACAATATTAATGAAGTATATTTCCTGCAAATGTATACTTGTTCATAGATGTAGTGTTTGAGTCCGTCGTATTTATGCCTTGTATAATGATATTGAGAAGGCGGAATATTTATCTGAGGACTTAATGAAATATGACTAAGTATAATGAGGCGGGGTAGCCCCCCTTTATAATTCTGGTGAAGTAAAATTCAGTGAAGAGGCGAAGTAGCCTCTTAGGAATTTCAGTGAAATAAATTCAGTAATGGGGCGGAGTAGCCTTTTTGAGAATTTAACTGAAGTAGCTTCAATAATGAGGCGTAGTAACCTCTTGGGAATTTCGTTGAAATGATTTTAATAGTGAGGCGTAGTAGCCTCTTAGGAATTTCCAAGGAATAGATTCCGTAAGAAGGCGGAGTGGCCTCTTAGGAATTTCCAAGGAATAGATTCCGTAAGAAGGCGGAGTGGCCTCTTAGGAATTTCAATGAAATGGATTCCGTAAGAAGGCGGCGTGGCTTCTTAGGAATTTCCATGAATAGATTCCGTAAGGAGGCGGAGTGGCCTCTTAGGAATTTCAATGAAATAGATTCCGTAAGAAGGCGGTGTGGCCTCTTAGGAATTTAAAGGGAATTGGATTCCGTAAGGAGGCGGCGTGGCCTCTTAGGAATTTCAATGAAGTTGATTCCGTAAGAAGGCGGAGTGGCCTCTTAGGAATTTAAAGGGAATTGGATTCCATAAGGAGGCGGCGTGGCCTCTTAGGAATTTCAATGAAGTTGTATTCCGTAAGGAGGCGGAGTGGCCCCTTAGGAATTTAAAGGGAATTGGATTCCATAAGGAGGCGGCGTGGCCTCTTAGGAATTTCAATGAAGTTGATTCCGTAAGAAGGCGGAGTGGCCCCTTAGGAATTTCAATGAAGTTGATTCCGTAAGAAGGCGGAGTGGCCCCTTAGGAATTTCAATGAAGTTGATTCCGTAAGAAGGCGGAGTGGCCCCTTAGGAATTTCAATAAGTTGATTCCGTAAGAAGGCGGAGTGGCCCCTTAGGAATTTCAATAAGTTATATTCCGTAAGGAGGCGGAGTAGCCCCTTAGGAATTTCAATGAAGTTGTATTCCGTAAGGAGGCGGAGTAGCCTCTTAGGAATTTCAATGAAGCACAATTTTACAAGTATTGAACTTACTTGAACTTGTTGGGTAGTGCTTGAGTTTGTTTCTTATGTACTCCGTAAAACGTTGGGAGTTAAGCAGAGTTAAGTTTTGGATGGAATGTTCATCCTTTTGCATTTTGATTGGAGTGTGACTCCTTCGAGGCGGTATGGTGCAGCATACAGCTGTGACACCGATCCACCCTGCAAGAATCTGGTTAAACCTTCGAGGCGGTATGGTACAGCATACAGCTGTGACACCGATCCATCCTGCAAGAATTTGGTTAAACCTTCGAGGCGGTATGGTGCAGCATATAGCTGTGACACCAATTCATCCTGCAAGAAATTGGTTGGGGTTAGCGTGGTGCAGCATATAGCTGAGACACCAGCTCTTCCCACAAGAAGCCTGCAGGACCTTGGGGGCGAATTAGTGCAGCATATAGCTGTGACACTAGTTCTTTCCATAGGCGGCCTGCAGGACCTTGGGGTCGGTATGGTGCAGCATATAGCTGAGACACCAATCCTTTCCCCCCAAGGAGTTTTCTGTACCTTAGGGTCGGTATGGTGCAGCATATAGCTGAGACACCAATCCTTTCCCCCCAAGGAGTTTTCTGTACCTTAGGGTCGGTATGGTGCAGCATATAGCTGAGACACCAATCCTTTCCCCCCAAGGAGTTTTCTGTACCTTAGGGTCGGTATGGTGCAGCATATAGCTGAGACACCAATCCCCCAAGGAGTTTTTGTTGACTCCGTTTGTGAAGCGGCGTTGCATGTTGGTTGATCTTTATGGAATAAAGAGTTATGCGTTTGTGCTTCAATTTTAGAGTCGTTTTATCTGCATGGGAATAAATTCTGCCATGGATAATCAATTCAGAGTTAGAGTGAAGATTAAATGCAGGAAGGCATTTCATTGAGAATGGAATTACATAAAAGATTGAGTTGGGAGATATCTTTTCGAAACCTTTTCAAGGAAAGCATACAGGGGAGGATCCTTGAGTTAGGAAGAAAAGATCATACCGTATTACCCAACTAACTGTAATATACGCGTAAATTCAAAATGTTCCATTTATTTCTGACCGGAGTGCCATCCAAGTTCTCTAGGCGGTATGTACCCTTGCCCAAGACCTCGGTGACTCGGTATGGACCTTCCCAATTTGGTGCCAACTTGCCTTGGTGCGCAAATTTGTTGCCAATGTTGGCCCTTCTCAGGACCAAATCTCCCTCTTGGAAACGGCGTTCACACATGCGTGCGTTATACCGTTTGGCGGCCTTTGCTTTGACAGCTTGATCTCTCACAAAGGCTTCCTCTCTCAACTCTGCCAAAACCTCCAATTCGTGTGCGAGGTTCTGTTGGTTGGCTTCCTCATTGAAATAGAGGACTCGAGCTGAAGGGGCTGTCAATTCAATGGGAATGACTGCCTCGACTCCATATGTCAGCCGATATGGAGATTCATTCGTAGTGGAGTGTGGGGTGGTTCTATATGCCCATAAAACGTGGCATAACTGATTTGCCCAATCTCCCTTTGCCTCACCAAGGCGTTTTTTGAGGCCCTTCAAGATTTCTCTGTTGGCGACTTCTGCTTGCCCATTGGTTTGAGGGTGTTCCACAGAAGAGAAAATTTGCGTGATGCTGAGATTCTCTAAAAGTTCAGTGAACTTGCGATCTGTGAACTGGGTGCCATTATCAGTGACTACGCGTTCAGGGACTCCGAAACGTGCAATGATGTTCTCATAAACGAATCTTCGAGTCCTGGCTGACGTTATATGCACCACTGCCTCTGCCTCAATCCATTTGGTGAAATAATCAACACCAACTATCAAGTATTTGATACCGCCGGGCGCAGTTGGGAATGGACCTAGAATATCCATACCCCATTGATAGAAAGGCCAGGGCGTTATTGATGATGACATTTCCTCAGCTGGAGTATGGTGAAAATTTGCGAATCGTTGACATTGATCGCATTTTTGAACATATGAGGCAGTGTCTTGCTTCATAGTGGGCCACCAATACCCCGCCCTGAGGATTTTTCTCACTAGACTTCGTGCCCCTGGATGATGTCCACACTGCCCTTCATGGACTTCTTCCAAAACAGCTTGCACCTCGTTTTCATTTATGCAAATTAAGTATGGGACCGAAATTCCTCGGCGGTATAGCTGCCCATCTAGGAGCGTATAATAGGGTGCTTCCCTCCTTAGCTTCTTTCGCTCAAGATCATCCGTGGGTAATTGTCCATTAACAAGATAACGAACTATTGGTGTTACCCAGGAGTTATCATCAACGGGGCGGCTTTTAATCATATGAATTGAAGAGGGAAGGGATATACTTGGCTCGGCCAGAGTACTCTGTACGACCGTGGTTGTACACCCCGCCTTCTTTGTGCTGGCTAACCTGGACAGGATATCAGCACGCGTATTTTCTTCGCGAGGTACATGCTTGAAAGTTACTTCATCGAAGCGCTGTTTCAACTCATTGACGCAGTCCAGATATTGTTGCAGTAAAGGTTCTTTAGCCTGATACTCACCAAGAATTTGTGAGATGACTAGTTGAGAATCACTGCATAGGGTGACAGTTTTGGCCCCAATATCATGTGCTGCTCTGAGTCCGGCTAAGCAGGCTTCATACTCCGCCTGATTGTTAGACGTAGTGAAGGTAAAGTGCAATGAAATTTCAAGATGTACCCCGTCATCACTTTCTATAACGACTCCTGCCCCACATCCTTTGCTGTTTGAAGACCCATCGACGTATACTGTCCAGTGTGAATGATCTGCATCTGGGCTAGAGCCTGTTAATTCAACTACGAAATCTGCTAGGACTTGTGCCTTAATAGCAGTTCTTGGTTCGTAGGATATGTCGAATTCAGAGAGCTCTATGGCCCATTTGATCATCCTTCCAGCCAAGTCTGGCTTGAACAATATAGTACGGAGTGGCAAGTCTGTGCGAATCAGGATGGGGTGTGCATGGAAATATGGTCTTAGACGTCGTGAGGCCCAAACAACTGCAAGTGCTGCCTTTTCAATCTTCTGATAACGGCACTCTGCACCATGCAATGTTTTACCAGTGAAGTATACCGGTCGTTGGCCTTCGACTGTTTCTTTGACCAGGGCCACTGCCAGCGCTTCATCTGAAACAGACAAATAAATGATGAGTTGCTCACCTGGGCTTGGTTTTACCAGGATTGGAGGGCTGGCTAAGACATTTTTTAAGCTCTGGAAGGCCGCCTCTTGCTCTGGGCCCCAATTGAATTTTTTATCCTTCTTAAGCATCTTGTACAAGGGGAGAGAGCGATGAGCCATTTTTGGCATGAATCGTGCTAGAGCAGCGATTTTGCCATTGAGGGATTGTACCTCTTTCAATGTTTTGGGGCTCTGCAACTCTTGTATCACACGACACTTGTCAGGATTAGCTTCTATGCCTCTTTGCGTTAACATGAAACCCAAAAATCTTCCTCCAGGTACAGCAAATGTACATTTTAGCGGGTTGAGTCTCATGTTGTATTGCTGCAAGCGTTGAAAAATGAGGCGTAGGTCTTCAACATGGTCTCCTCCTTCTGGGGTTTTGGCGATAATGTCATCAATATAAACCTCCACCAGCTTTGTGTGCATGCCCTCAAAGACTTTGTTGATCATGCGCTGGTAGGTGGCCCCAGCGTTCTTCAGCCCAAATGGCATGACATTGTAGCAAAAGACCCCTCTGTCGTTGATAAATGCTGTTTTCTCCTGATCATCCTCGCACATTGGAATTTGGTTGTATCCGGAGTAAGCATCCATGAAGGATAGATACTTGTATCCTGATGAATCGTCAACCAGTCTGTCAATGTTGGGGAGAGGATAAGGATCTTTGGGACAACATTTATTCAAATCAACGTAGTCTATGCACATGCGCCATTTGCCATTGGCTTTCTGCACCATAACCACGTTGGACAGCCAAGAAGAGTAACGGAGTTCCCTGATGAACCCCGCCTTAAGGAGTTCTTCGGTTTGTTCGCAAGCAGCATTTTGCTTAGCAGGACCCATACGCCGTTTCTTTTGTGCCACTGGCTTAGTTTCAGGATATACCGCCAGGCGGTGGCAACAGAAGTTAGGATCCATACCAGGCATGTCTGCGGCTGTCCAAGCAAAAATCTCCTTGTACTCATGGAGGAGTGCAATCAGTCTCGCTTCCATGTTAGGCTCCAGCTTGTCATTGATGTTAGTTATTTGCTCCGGGGTGCTGCCCAAAACAATAGACTTGGAACCACCATCAGGAGTTGGTTTCAAAGGGTTCAGTGGGTCTATAGAAGACTCCGCCCTGGGATCAAGATCCACCAAATTGACGGATGCCGCCGCACTGTTTCCTTCGTTCAATTTTCTTTTCTTAGACATGGTTTCAAGCTTCACCATGTTAAGACTTAAATTGTAACAGTAACGAGCCATCTCCTGGTCACCCCTGACGGATGAGACTTGATTATCTTTATCAATGAACTTGATTAACAAGTGGGGGGTTGAAACGATGGCTTCCATGGCATTCAGAGTAGGCCGCCCAATGATGCCATTGTATGGGGATTTAACATCAATGACAAGAACCCTGGATTTCACAGTCCTTGCTCCAGGTTCACCATCGAAGGTGATCCTTGTGTCCAAGTAGCCTTTAGTAGGCTGTTTGGCGCCATTGAAAGCTGTAAGGTCCTGTGTGTAAGGCTGCAAATCTGTGTCAGACAGTCCCATGCGTTTAAAACAATCATAAAAAATAACGTCGCAGGAACTTCCCTGATCAACTAGGATGCGTTTTACATCCATATTAGCGATCACCGCAATGATCACTACAGCATCATCTCCCTCAGGGATGGTTGGGCCAAAATCATCATCTGTGAAAGTTATAGGCGGAGTCTGAACTCCGTCCCTGAATGGGCGATATTCTTTGTTCTTGCCCTGCACAGATAAGATCATACGATGATGATTTTTCCGGGCGTTGTTTGAGGGTCCGCCTCCTGCGAAGCCTCCAGCAATCATGTCCACCACCTGTCTTTTACCTCGTGATCTAGGTTCAGGGCTCGGTTCTCGTTGGGCGGACTCCAGAACAATACCTTTTTGTTTATCTGACACCGTCGTACGTTTTGGTTCCCGAGTACTATCAGGATCCGGAGAACGATCACGATGTCGCTTTTCAAACTTCTCTGGCTCATCATGAGATTTGCCTTTGAACAGGTAATGTTTCAATTTACCTTCTCGAATGAGCACCTCAATGGTATTTTTGAGTTGCTTGCATTCTTCTGTGGTGTGGCCAACTGACTCATGGAATTCGCAATATTTCCTTGGGTTTCCTCCGCGCCTGATTGGGGGTGGACGTTGAATTCCATAAACATTGAGGGTGGTCCATCCTATCTCACGCAAGATTTGCTCGCAGGTTGTGTTCAGTGGTGCGTAGTGAGCAAAATTGAACACGCGTCTGTCTTGCTGTTTAAAAGGTTGGTTCCCTACTTTGTCTCTTTGGTGGGATTTGTCATTCTTCAACAATTTATCTTTCCCTTTGTCTTGGGATGGAGTTGCAGGGAGTGGTTTGCTGCGAGATGCAGTGGCTTCCAGATGCATCTCAATACCCACGTACTTAGATGCCTTCCTGCGAAATTCCTCCATCGTAGTTGGAGGTCCCTTTGCCAAAGACAAAGCGAAAGGTGACTTTGGTTGCATAGCTTCTATGAGAATATGCAACTGGATTGCCTCAGTCAGATCAGGGACCATGGCCGCCTCTTTATAAAATCTCTTAAGGAAATCCTTCAGAGATTCTTTGTCGCCTTGTTTGATCTGAGCCAAGGTATGAGAGGTTTTGGGTGCATCCCTGGAGATCACGAAGTGGCTTCCAAAAGCTGAAGCCAGCTCCTCCCACGAATCAATGGAACCTGAAGGTAAGCTCTTGAACCAGCTAAGAGCTTCACCTGTAAGAGTTCTGGGAAACATTCTGCACATGATGTCCTCCTCAACTCCTAGAAACATGGCCTCATAGATATAAGCATCTAAATGCTTAGAGGGATCTGTTTCTCCAGTATATTTCCCTATAGAAATGGGCTGCATGGTTTGCAAGTGTCTGGGTACATGTACATTCATGAGCCTTTTGGAAAATGGGATACTCATCTTATATCCTGAGGGGGAAGCGTTTGAGCCTGCTCTCCTTCCTTCTTGATGCTGAGCATTCACTAGTGGGAGGCTTCGTTGCTCCTCCATGTATGTAGGAATACGAGAGTAGTGAGGAGTACTTGATTCCTCCTGCATGTGTGATTCATGATGTGGTTGTCTTGCGGGACCAGCTTTCTCATGCGCTGGGTTTGCTTTTTCACGACGAAGTTCTGCAAGTTCTTCTCTCAAGATTCGAATCATGTCATCTCTCGGATCTAGAGAATCAGCTTGCGTTGCTTTTTTTGGAGCACCATCATCGAAGTTAAGACGTCTGGGATTGCGTGGAGGAGAATCCTCGTTCTGCATCTCTGGTCCTTGTCTCTCCATTGATGATGAAGATTGATCAAGATTGTGGGATTACCTAGTTTACAGGTCCCACTGGGCGTGCCAATGAACTGTTCTTTACAGGGGGTGTAGAAGTATGCTTGTAGAACAACTCAACATATACATATAAATGTGTTTGGATACAAAGCAATGTATGTATAAATGTAAATACAAAGAGTCTTCGTATGCTGAGGCGGAGTGTAATGTACTGCGGGGCGGTGTCACAGTCCGCCTGACGGGATCTGACTTGCCTTGACCCAATTGGGGGTGGTACCTGCAATCGTTCTCCGACGCTCAAGTCAGTATCTCAGAATACTTAGAGACTTAGAAAGACAATCAGAGAGAATTATGCAAGTAATAGAGTGTAAGGTTCAGAGAATGGGAAGAAGATCCCTTATACCTTTTCAAGAGAGGTTTATATACCTGTCACTGGTGCTGCATTATTGGTAGGACCCGCTCCTTGTTTCCAGGCATAATGCTGAAAAGGTAGTGGGCCCCTGCGCCGTTTACTAGCACCATTATTGTAGTAGGTATCACAACTTGTCTGGAAAGCGTTAGTGCTTTAATATTTTATTGTTATTTCCCTTTATGCGTGACAGCGTGATTCCCATTATTAACCTCTCAAGACAGAGTCAATCTCGTGCCGGGGTTGTAAGTATGGGCTCGCTACGCAGTGTGGGAAATTCAGTATTCCGCCTGAGTTGAGCCTATGGCTTGGCGGAGTAACAATTTTGGCGAGGTTACATTCCTTGACGGAGTAACATGCCTGGACGGAGTTACATTCCTTGGCGGGGTAACGTGCCTGGGCGGAGTCATGAACCTTGACGGCGTTACTTGCCCTGGCGGTATGCACTCCGTATAGTATTTGTAGTGTATTTGAAGAGTACTTCTCTTTATTATTAAAAAATGCTGATCTGGCAAGGCATTAAAGCCATGCTCTTGGGGGCCGGTGTTAGGACCGGATCACCTGGGATTTCCAATCGGGCCACTGACGCCTTATCTGCATGTACTGTGATGATCCACCACTTCTCTTTACAATTTCTTCTCTTATTCCTGCCCTCCTAGCAGATCTGCAGACTTATTTTCTTAATAACCTACACCTCAACAGGTCTGGGAAGACTTAACAATGGATTTCATTACTCACTTACCTTCATCTTTTGGTCACACAGTCATCTGGGTCATCTGCGATCGCCTTACAAAGTTCGTTCATTTTTGGCCCTCCCCACCAAATTTACAGCCCTTAGTCTAGCCTCCCGTTTTCCACTGAGATCTGCAAGTTGCATGGTGTACCCAAGTCCATCGCCTCTGATTGCGACCCATTATTTCTCAGCCACTTCTGGAAGGAAATTTTTCGCCTACAAGGTACTACATTAAAATACACCTCCTCCTACCACCCAGAAACTGATGGCCAATCAGAGGTTACCAACTGTTGTCTGGAAGCATATCTCCATTGTAAGCGACCATCCAAAGAATTGGTACAAGTACCTCCATCTCGCAGAATACTAGTTCAATACCATGTTCCACTCTGCTATCAGGATGACCACCTTCTAGGCTCTGTACGGACGTCTTCCACCCTCTGTTTGAGATTATGTGCCAGGGTCTTCATCCATATCTTCCCTGGAACAGAACCTTACACGCACAAGGCAACGTATGATCACACAGGCTAACCAGAACAGAGAAGACATTACCTTTGCTATCAAAGACTGGGTTTTGCTATGCTTACAACCTTATCGGCAGTCTTCGATCTAGCGTCGGGCCTCTTAGAAGCTATCCAAGAGGTACTTTGGACCCTTTCAAGTTCTTTGTCGCATCGGTGTCATCGCCTATGAACTAGCCCTTCCTCCCTCGGCCCGTGTTCACCCGGTATTTTATGTCTCAGGCCTTCGTCGGTATCATGGCAGCTCTCCCTCTTTGCATTACCAACCCCTCCCAAATATTTTTGAAGAAGAAGCAAATATGAGAGAAATATTAGATTTGGAACATCATGCAGAGAACTCTTCAGTTCCCACTTTGACACAAGAATGCACCCCTCTGAGTTCTGATTCAACTAAGTCTCTACCTCACGTTAATTCTGCCTTTTTTTCTCTCTCTGCGTCCCAACAATGCATCTAGACCCTTGATCTCTCATGCGATATCCCAAGCACCTGCTCCAGCTTTAATTACGGGCCCCACCATAGCTCACGTGGTTTCCCCCATGCTCCACTCAAAGCCGTTGGATGGTCAACGGATGGCTTCGGCCTCATCCACTCCATCCATTCAAACTCCAAAATGCGTTACAGCTGGTAACAGGAATCAATTTCACACACCTTCTGTTGTGTTAATCCCGCCCCCAGTCACTTCACTTTCTCTCTCAGAACAACGCGAAGACCATGAGGACTACTCCTATTAGCCACGAAATCGTCTCAGCCCATCCCATTATTGTGTAAATCCCGTGCCCTTCCACTTCACCATTGCCCATAATCCGTGTGCAACCTCCGGAGCCATTCCCTGCTCACCACGTTAGCACCAAGGAAGACTCAAACCTTGCAGACAAGGATTTCTTCGAATCAGGGGCTAATGGTAGGCCACAACCCCAACTTCAACCACCCAGGCCCATTCAAATTAAGAAAAATCCATATTGGCTTAAGAATTTTATATAATTTTTTATTTTTATGTTTTTTTCAGATATTTGCCAAGTGTTTGGTTCTAATTTTTCATTATCATTTAAATTGGTTATTTAAAGTTATCTTTTTTTTTTTCAAAATCATGAATGAAATGATATTTTATTTTTAGTCTTTCTTTGTTTAGTAGTGGTATGAACTCTAGAAGCTAGTGACTCTATCACAAATCAAGAGCAAAAGAGAAACTTGGAAATTGGCTGCTAGAATCACAAACCTACCTTTGGCATATGTAAAAATCTCAAGTTATGTCATTAAATTTTTTTTGCTTATACTCTCACAACATCTCTCTAAAAAGGAGTTTAGGTTTTAAAATTAAGATTAAATTTTCATCAATTTCAAACCCTACACCAACTATTTTTGTTAGCATGAGTTCTGCATTGTCTCTCTTCTCTGTTTTACCACAAATAATTATTGTGGGATATAGACAACAATAAAAGGCGAAAAGAGATTGAGGTAGAAATTAGCACCCTTTGCAAAATGCAAGCCAAGGTTGAGGACACTTGTACTCCCAAAGGTTTGATCTGTTTATTGTTTAGAAGTATTGCTTATGTTTATTAATTAATTGATTGTACTTTAAACTATTTTTGGTGCTCCAACAACTTAAGCTAACAAAAGGAATTTGATTCTTGATTGATTATTGTTGATAATTTGAGATTTGCATATTTTTATTATTTATGATCTTTTAATTATTTTAAACCTACACATTTGCTTAAATAAATTGTATGTAGATTTATGGTTTCCCCATGAGTTACGATCATGCTTTTCCCATGAGCTATGATATATTGAATTATAGTCTTTTTTTTTTACTGCTAACAAACTCATTATTAAAAAAAAACCTTATTTATTAAAAGCTTTTTGGCATATAATCTAATATCCACTTCTTAAGACAACAAAAAAGTTAATTTTTTCAATGTCACATGGTATTAGAACCAACTGTTTTTGGTAAATGGATACTAAAAGTGCAACTAAACGATTAGCTGCTTAACCATCACAGTGCAATTGCTCCCTTGATTTTTTATGGCTTTTTAGATTGTTGCCTTTTGTGTCGAATGGCTTTAAATAAACATAAATTTTGATTTTGAAAGACTATGGTGCTATATGTGGGACTTTAATCTAAATTAAAATTGTAGCAGATATTAGAATTGGGTTTGGGAGGTTCAGGGAATTCACAAATGATATAGCTGGATAAGTGATAGGTTTTGAAAATGAACGAGGAAAAACATGGACGGGCAAAGTTGTCACTGTCATGTTGCTTATGGTGCTTGAAGTTTCCTTTGCCGTTACAACTTTTGCATCATTCATTTGATAAAAAATAGTAATCACACACGCATGCACGTATGCACACACGTACATGCACACACTACATTGTTTTCTGCTTTCATGATTGATTTGTGTCTTCCATATTTAGTTTTCTTGGGCAACATTTTTTGTTTGTGTTGTGTGTGTCTATATATATATATATATATATGTGCGCGCGCGCAGATGTTTGATTTTTCATGGCTTCTATTTTCATTTTGCAGCTAGCAATGCTAACACACAAGATGCAGTTAGGGGCAGCTATGGGACAAACCATCCATACCTAATCACTTGCATTTGTTCTTTACAAACCTAGGTGTTTTTGTTTTTACCTGTTGGTCACTAGTTTTTTTGGGTAATTAGTCAATACCACACACTTTATAAGGTTTGCTAATGTTGATTATCCCAGGACATTCTAGAAGTCAATCAACTGCATAGGGAAGAAAACTTTGATAAATTTGGTAACAACACCGAGAGATAGAAATCCAAGACACATGTAAGGTGTAATTGTACTGTGACAGTCTTTCACTTAATAGATAGTTTAGACATTATCCTTTACACTAAGACTTGCTTGGTGAGTTTTCAAGGGCCAAGAACATAACACAAAAGTAAATGTAGAGTGTAGAAGACACTAGCAAATATCAATGTCCAATAGATAACAACATCAATGTGCTAAAAAATAGAGTGGGTAAGGCTCAGCGGCAGAAGCACAAAAGGAGAGTGGTAGACAATAAACTTAGCTAGAAGTTAGCTTAAGTTTTTAGAGTTCTTTTAAATTATCTGAATTGTAACATGAAACGAAGTAGGATTGCTAATCTTTATTTGTTAGTTCTCTTCAATGGATTCAAACAAAAGCCAAAATGTTGTAATTCAATGGAACTCACGTCCGAACTACATCATGGCTCCTATAAGAAGGCATTTTTATTTGTTAAGATAACAACCCCCTGACTTGAGTTCTTAGCAAAAAAAATATTTTCGGTAAACTATATAAATTTAAAGGAACATATAGCATATAAAATTTTAAAAACTTGACTTCTTATATAGACATTTCTTATTCTCTTAGGGGTTTCTGATTTTCCTAAGTGTTTACGGTGCTCCTTCCTGAAATAAGGTTGAATAGTGTGTACAATCTATCTAATATTATACTAGTATACTACGTTTCTATCAATCTAATATTCTTTTCATTACTTTCTCTGTAATTTTAGGTAAAATACAAAAAATTAAAAGTATAAATTTTGCATTGAACATTATGTATGGATGATTTAGAAATTAGGTAGGTGAAGATTAATAATGTTTTTAAATGAAACTTTTATATTTTTAACTTTTTATCCTAAGTATAATTGCACATGTTAAATAAACTCTTCATGTTATAAGCTCCTACAAAAAAGAATATTTATTACATTTTTTATATTTTACTCTTAAGTATTTAATGTTTTTAAATTTATATAATTAATATATAATAATGAAGTTTGACTTTAAATAATAATTTTTTTACAGTATTAAGACAATTATTATTCTCCTAAAATTATATTACATTGCAAAAAGAGATATATAATATGAAAAAATATTTAATAAACTCTACAAAACCTTCTTTACTCATATTTAACCGTAATCTATCTAACCAGACTAGTAAAGACTTATCTAAAATTTCTTTAAACGTAAGGGTTTATGAACTTTTTAAAAGTACTATGACTGGAAAATTGCTTAAACCTTTCTTAAAATAATTATTCTAAATGTTAATTTATTATATATGCATATACTGAGATATCTTTAGTTTTCAAAATCTATTATTGTTAATTATATTTTTTATTGAAATTCGTTTGACATTTTATTTTAATGATATAAATATTAAAAAAAACAGGTATTTAAAGTAGTCCCCTGCATTAAATGAATATTTTAAATATATAATGAATATATATTATAAATTTAATAGAACTAATATTGTTATATTATGATGAGGGCATCATGTCAAGGAAAATTTTAGAGTCCTTGAACTTGATATGGAAGGGACACATCACACATCAATTTGCTTATACCAAATTATTTCCTTTTGTTTCATGTAATACTGTCAATAAACTATTTATTTCTTCTATTTCTATTTAACTATTATCTACCCACCTAAATTTTCAAGACAATATTAATCATTTTCTTCCAAAAATACTCTTATTAGTCCACTCAACATTAATGCAATAAATTCTCATTCACGTTATAAGAGATAGTATTAATAAAGGTTAAAATAGTAAAATAATTAGTTGTTCTATGAAAATCAACAAAAATTATTAGATTCCTTAATGTATTTTTTTCTTTCTCCTGATAGTTAATTTGAAACGGGGAGAGTATCATATTTCTATATATATATATATATATATATATATATATATATATATGAAATGAGAAAGTGAATTACGACTGTTAGATTAGATTATAAAATGAGATTACCTATTAGTTTTAAAAAACATGTTTATCTTTTAACTTTTAAAAAATAAATCTTGACAAATCATACAAAATATTATCTAAAAAAGTATTTTGATTATTAAACAATTAAATATTAGTTAATCAAACTATAAAAATACAAAGTAAGGAATCAATTCAGATGTGGTTAATGTTATTTTGTGGTATGCTAGCAAACCTTCAACATGAACTACAAAAAAAAATTGATTTTCAAATTGAGGGTCTGTGAGAGGAAACATCTGTAATTTTATAATTTGCTTTATTAGTTAATCAAATTATAAAATTACAAAGTAAGGAATCAATTAAGATGCGGTTAATGTTATTTTATGGTATGTTAGCAAACCTTCAACATGAACTACAAAAAAACATTGATTTTCAAATTGAGGGTCCGTGAGAGGAAACATTTGTAATTTTATAATTTGGTTTATTAATATTTAATTGTTTGATAATCAAAATACTTTTTAGATGATATATTTTATATGATTTATTAAGGTTTATTTTTTAAAAGTTAAAAGATAAACATGTTTTTTAATTAACTCATCTTATAATATAATCTAACAGTTGTTATTAATTTTTCATTTTTTATAATAACATTTTTCTCATCAAAGCTGCTCCCTATATATATAATAAAAATCAATTTGCTTTCCATTTGATTTTATTATTTTTTTTGTTCTATAGTTTGTTTATTTTTTCATTTCTACCTTTAATATCTGTAACATCCTGAATTAATTATTGGTTAAATGTATTGGCCAAATAATTAAATTTAGGAGTGTTAAATTAATTTAAGGTAGTTGAGTTAATTTTGGGAATTAATTTGAGTACGTTTGGGGTAAATTGGGTACTGAGCTGAAAACAAGTTCAACATATCATCCTCAAACTAATGTATAGTTTGAGCTTATCATGTAAATTTTAAAGGATTTATTAGAGCAAGGGGAAAGTTGGAAAACTTTGATTGGATTCATTTATAACAGTAGTTTTCAGGACAAAATTTGCATATCTCTTTATGAAACTTTGCTTGGCAAGGAGTGTCAGACTCTTTTATGATGGACATATAGTAATAATGCTTTGATGATAAAACTTGAGATAGTTCAACAAATAACGAATTAAATTAAAATGATCAGGTATTTCTGAAAGTTTTACCTACCAAAGGTGTAGATTGAATCCATGATACATGGACCCATATCGTATTCTGAAACGGAACAGTAAGGTTGCATATAGACTTGAGCTTCTTTTCGTCTTATCTAGATTACATGATGTTTTTCATGAATCATAACTTCAGGGAATATGCCTTATGATGATATGGTAGTTCCTAATGATTTTATTGAAATCAAGGAAGATGTAACTGTGTCAGCTATACCTCTTTGTATAGAAGGTTATTAGACTAAGTAGTTGAGAAATAAGAATATTTTATTGGTGAAAGTCTTATGACAGAACTTTAATGAAGTGTCACATACTTGGGAGCTGGAATCTGAAATGCGATATTAATATCTAGAGTTATTTACTGAGACATGTTGATTTCGAGGACAAAATCTATTTTAAGGGGGGTGACTGTAACATTCTGTATGTTTTTATATTTAAATTATTATGATTTGAGGATGTAAGACTATTTTATGATTTAAGAATGAATTGAGGAAGAAAATTTAGGATTTTACTTGGCGCGTAGCTCCCGGTTGACGCGTAATGTCAGGGTAAAATTTTAAACTTGATGCGTAGCGTCAGCTTCGTGATTAGAATTAAAACCCCACAGTGGCAGCAACGCAAAACAGAAATAGAAATAGAGTTTTGGGTCTCTCTTTCCCTTCTTTCTTCTCTCGAGGTCTAAGGCTTTAATTCATGTCAATTTTTGGTTGGAATTCAAAATCAATCACGGATTAGAAGTGAGAAACTCAAGGTAAACATGTGAAACCTTTCAATTTTAATTTTTATGGAAGTTTCCCATCTTTTGCCTATTTTCTTGGGGAAGCAAAGCGGGTTTGAAATTCAAGATTCTAAACCGGTTAAAGAGTCTCTTATGGCTTCCAAGTGAAAGATTAATTGAAGTATTTGAGTTCCACTTTGCATAGGTTATGAACGGAGTGCTGGAAGCTTAGAGGAGAAAGAGGTTTCTTAAAGTAACTGTTAGTTTCAATTGTGGTAAGCTTATAAAGCTTTAAGAATTGATTTTTAAGTGCTTTCTTGAATTAAATTAAAGATTCAATGGTTAAATCTCTAAACTCCTTTGTGATTCTTGCGATTTTAGTGTTTTAGGTGCGTCGGTGCTTGCGATTAAATTAAGAAGCATTGGAAGCGAGGTAAGGAGAGTATTGTAGTGTATATTTGATTAAGGTTATATGAGTTTTATATTATGAAATGAATTTGTGTAATTATATGAATGTTATATATATATATATATAAGAGTATGTGGTTTAGAATATGTTTACGGCTACATGATGTATTTGGCAATGATTGGTGGAATGATAATAAGTGTGATAAGAAAGTGATGAGTATAAGGAGGTTTAAGTGATAAGAATGATGAATAGGATGAGAATTGAAGTATAAATTATGTCTAAAATGGTGTACGATAGATGGTAATGAAATATTGAAATATATATGATATTGATGACATGAAATTGTGCTTGATGATGGATTGATTGTGATAATTAAAAGGGATGGACTTTATGCCATAGATTATATGTTATTAATAAGATTGATGATTATATTGTTATTATATATTAACAATTGTATAATGAGTTTGATAAATATGATTGAGGTAATAATAATGATTTCATTAACAAAGTGATGAGTTACGAGTATGTGATATATGATTATGATGATAAATAGCGATATGAAAGTATTGTTATTGAATATGTGACTGTGAGGAATGAAGAACATGTTATAATGTTGTAAGAAAATGATCAATGGATATGTATATGCCTGAATTTGGTTGATTATATCCCAGGAGATGACTTTTATGTCGGGACAAAATTGTATGAGTTTGAGATGATTATATTGATGTTATGTGTTGTATATGCATGTTATGTGATGCGGACAGCCATTCGATATGTATTACCCCTCAATTTTAGCTCCAGTGGTCCATGTAGAGCTCTAGTTGAGCTACCCAGTGGTCCAAGTAGAGACCCAGTGGTTGAGGTGGGGAGCCGGTATGTGGCTCGGTGGACCAGGTAGAGCTCACGGGATGTCGGTGTGACTCCCAGTTGATGGTTGCTCCGTTAGTGTCCGGATACTAGAGATCATTTTATGTGATTGGACCATGAGAGTCAGTTATGATTAAGTTATGTTAATGAAACTTGATTTGTGGCAATGATGATCATGAGTATTGAGATTTAATTATGATGGTGGAAATTGATATTGAGACTGGATTTGTGAATTTGAGATTCGATTTATAATAATGCTATCATAATTGAATTATGATGATGATGATTAATTTCTGATATCACGATTGCCTATGATGATGTTAACTGATTTATAAGATTGTGATTGATATATGATGATGGTATTAAATGAAATGTTGAGGAGATGTTAAGATAATTATAGGTAATGATTTTGATGAGTTGCAAGCTTATTGGAAATTGGTTTAAAAAAAATTAATGGGTTGATAAGTGAAGGAGGTGTGTGAGCTCATCCAAGTGATATTGTATCTGTCTCATTCAATTGGATTATATTATAATGCTAGATACTCACCTTTACAATTATTTTCTTTTAGAGAATGAGGAAGGGATATTGCGGATGCCACGGAGACGGGTACGAGTGAGCAGCGAAGCAATGCCAGGATATTTATGATGATGTAATGTATATATATGATATGGTGTTATATGTATATATTTATATATGAGTGAGGTTGTATTATGAGTTTTGATGTAGTGTTTGTATATGTTGTTATTGGTATGATTATGTGTGGATTGTAGTTTGTTAGCTAATGACACTGAGTCATTAGCATTTATATATGTGGTTGCTTGAGGCATAACATTGAGCTATTAGTTAGCTATTCATGCATAATGGCCAGGGATTGTTTATATAGATATGGATATGGCACGGAGCCATTTGGTATTTAAAATCATGCATTATGGGTAGGAATTGTATTGTTGAATATGGTATGACTATGTTGAAATCATAATGAGAATGAATTAAAAAGTTTGAATGTTAGAATTAATGGATTTAAAGTGATATTGAGGAACTGGACATGTGAAATAGGGATATGGTGGGATTCAGTGTCCTTGGAAATGCCTAATAGGTCCATATGGACATTTAGAATTGGTTCATGTGTTTGTTTGGTGTTTAAATAACTTTAAGGTAAATTGATATGGTAGAATGACCTTAAGTTGGCCTAGATGCCTTTTAATGCATAACTCGTTACTGGACTGTAATTTTGGAAAACGGACTATGCCAGTAGCTCTGAAATAAGGATAATATAATGCCCATGTAATTTGGTGAGGTTTGGAGCTGAAACGGGCAATTTAGGACCCTTGGAAGTTGACCAAATAACTTAAATTGCTTGATAGCATCAGTTGTTGTCTTTGGTGTTTTGACGCTAAGTGTTAGTCTGGCGCGTAGCGTCAGGGCTGCGTCAGGCCCCTTTTTTGCAGAATTGGATTTTGTTGTTTGGAATGGAAATCTTGGCATTGTATATATTAAATGAAAGTGTTTTTCAGGTTTTAGGAATAAAGAGGTCTAAATTGAGGATGGATGAAGTATTTCATAATTAATTTGTGAAAAATTTATTGAGATTTTTATTTAATGATTAAACTAAAGGTAAATTGGTGAGGGATTTTACAAAAATCCCTTGGTGATGGTAACCAAGGATCCATAGTCGTCTTGGATTGGGTTCAAGGCCGGCCTGTAGCACCTAGTTGAGTTGCTGTTGTCACTGGGAGTGACTGGTGTTACATTGTGGGTGAGCGGTTCGGTACCGGTAAAATAGAAATTGATATATATTGTGAAAATTTATACACTATAGCGTAATTTCCATCATTAGAGTAGGATCTGCATGCATGTGCATTTGAATGTAGTGTTTAAGAACTATAAGGCTTTGGATAACTTTTGTGATGTAATTGATATGTTTGAATGCATTATGGTAATGTAAATTTATTTTAAGTGACAGTGAATTTTGATTGTAAAGATTGTATATTGATGTGTTATGGAGAACTGGATAAGTGATTATAGTTATCAGGTCAAAATCTGGTTCAATAACTGTCATTTAACATATAATATGCTCACCCCTCTGTTGTGGTTATTTTTCAATGGATTTGGATCGAGGTGAGGAATGGTGAGGAGTCACTAAGGCTTGGAAAGAGTTGATGTATATATATGTGTAAATGATGTATAGCTTTTGTTAGTATAGTCTTGGCCGACTCACCTTATGTACATGTTTATTTTGATGATGATGTATATTGTATAATGGATTTTAGGTAGCTGATGACTTCACTAGAAGTCTAGATCATGATTTTGATGTCCAGAGATATATGAATGATGTTGATAATGATTTATGACAATGCTTTGATGTGGTTGACCAGGGATGGTCCCATATGAATGGTATTTATTGCATTATGTTCAGGAACTACACATTGATATGCTTGATACATGGAATGATCATTATGGGCAAGAATGTGCATATTGCATTGCATTGAATGATGAATATAATGGAAATGGTTTTGGTACCATAAAGTTGGAAATATGATGACATTTAGTTTAAATCATGCATAATCATGACCTAGATAGGCCAAATTATGTTGTGAGGTTTAGGAACCTCCGGATAGTTCCAATAGGTTGTATTTATGGTTTTGAACTTGTGTGAATTGGAACAGACCAATTTCATTGAGATTTGATGCCTAAGTTGCATGTTAAAACTTTGAAATAGTTAAATCGTGTTTTTGTGCATAACTCATTCAATTTTGGGAATTTTTGAGTGTGGTCAGTTGCTACACATCATAAATGTTATGTTTTAGGTGGTGTCAAAGTTTGGTGATGTTTGGAGGTCATTTGGGGAAGTTAGGACGTGTGGAAGTTGGTCTGAATGTTTTTTGCTGCATAATTCTACATACTGTCAAACTGGTAATCGATTGCCAACTATGCTGTAATCGATTACCAGAGAGCAATTGTGCAGGAAGCTCTCGGGTAATCAATTACGCCTATTCTGGTAATCGATTACCAAACACTTCCCGACATGTGTTTCATGATTCAAACGCTAGTAATCGATTACAATGATGCTATAATCGATTACTTGGTACCCTGAACCTTCATAACTTGTTTTAAAAACATGCGGGGGACCCATTTAACTTTCACCTAACGTTTTCAAGTGAATTTAATCGGTGTCTCTGTGTGGTTAATTTTAGGCCATAATTGATCAGAAATTGTTTTTTGGTTTTTATTAATCTAAACATTAGGTACTCACAATATCCACCTATGTGCTTACATATTTTTTTTATCCTATATTTACTTTAAGTTTTTTAACATAATCCACCTTCGCATAATTTAATTTTTTATTTTTAATCTTTATATTGAAATCTTAAATTCTATTAGGGATAATTTTTAAAATATATAAATATTATTTTTTTACTTTTGTATTTTTGACGAGGTGTCAGTGTTTTATTCACTGTGTTTTTATTTTTTAAATGTTCATTATATATGTGTATTTATGTTTTATTTTATTAATTAAAACTTAAAAATTAATATCTCTTCTGTTTTCTTTTTTATTAATTTTCTGTTCTATAATTTATTTTAATTTTTACTTTCATTATACCTTTAATACCACTTATGTTTCTGAAATAAGTTCTTGAAGATAATCCGCCTTCACATAATTTAAATTTTTACTTTCATTTTACCTTTAGGTGGCGTTTGTTATGGGGGATCTTTGAACTTTCCTAAGAATGCTACTTAAAATATTTCTTTACCCATGTTTGGTGTGAGATAAAAAAAATATTCCCAGGAATGGAAGATTCCCAGGAAACTTAATTATGAAGGAATTAAAAACTTCACTTTCCCATTTGAACAGGTGGGTATCCTATACATTCCCGGGAATAAAAATTTTAGAACAAAAATGCCCCCATTTTCTTCCCAAATCCTCATAAAACAAAATGATTCCCGGGTAAGTTTTTTTAATACCAAACATGAGAATGAGAGAAACTAAAAAGATTCGCGGGTAAGTTTTTTTATACCAAACATGGGAAATAAGTTACCCGGGAAACGTATTTCCAGGAAACACATTCCCGAGAATCTCACTTAAAAAGATCCCTCATACTAAACACCATCTTATTGCCCACTTAGGTCATGGTTCTATATAGACACACACTTGAAATCACGCATTTTTAATGTCCATACAATTGAAGGTTTTTTTAACCAATAATACCATTTAAAAAATTATTTATGAAAATGAGGCTGATTTTTAAAGAAATTATATGTTTAGATTCTTTTTGTGTGTTGTATATGAGCAAGATGACTTGTATGTCACATCTGTAGGACAATATAACTGGGAAGTGACACATAATTATGTTATATTGTTTCTAGACGACACATGTAACGCCCTCTGTTACACCTTAATAAATACTAGAAAAATTCGTAATTTTTTTTACTAAAGAAATGATTGTTAAAAGGAAACTATCGGAATAAATTACAAACATCATTTCTGAAATACCTCATAAATACTATTAAAACTTTATAAAGTAATTTTACATTTATCTAAAGAAAATAAATATTAAACATTATAAGAAAGAGAGGAAACTCCATGGCCTAGAAGCAATTACTTAATAACTTTATTTATTCATTGGACCACCGAGCTCCCTAGAATGCACTATATTTACTGCCGAGATTCTTCGATCCTTCCCTCTGAACCATCAATTTAAAACATATGAAACAAAAACACGGAGAAAGGAGTAAGAAACAGAATATAATATTCCCAAATGGGGCATAAGCAATAAAGGGTTTTCACAAACTAATATATAATAATATCAATCACAATCACAATCACACACACAATCAATTATGAATGCATGAATGTTATGCAATATCTTCATCATAACTTACCTATATATATGTGGGCCCTTAAATTTTAATTTGCACTGGACCAACCAGGAGTTTACACTGTTCCATAAGTCCAGATAATAATAATATGAACAGCAACTAACATGGAAACACTTAGAGACTAGTCAGATTGAGAAAGTTTTTATTGTGAAAGTACCCGACACTAGGGAGCTACCCCAGGTCCCCTGAAGCACCCTTTCACACCCTCTCATCACAAGGCTCGTAATTAAGCCTTCTCTAATGTATCCTCGATTTCTATAATCCGTCCCCAGACAATATCATTTTGTTTCACTTTAATGATTTATGATGCATGAATTACTCGCGTATTTAATTGGTTAAGGCTTTTAGAAACTCAATTATTAAATACCTTAAAGGTTTACAACATCATTTCAATAAACTGTACATTTTCTCAATTCTCTAAATTTCTGTTCCATAAAAATAAATTTAGTACAGTTTTTGAATCTCACCGAAATTGAGTTTCTAAGCCTTAAATATCTCAAAACTTTCATATAAAACTTTACATAATCTTTCTTAAATTGAATCTTAACAAGATCGAATTTAGAAATTTAAATTATTTCCAAATATCTTTAGTTATTAAGTTGGAAAAATAAAATAATTTTCTTTTGAAAATTTTATTTAATTAAAAGAGAATAATAATTAAATCATTAACCAAAAATACTTAAAATTATAAAATTTTTCTTTAATTCAAATTGTAATTATCTTAACCTTTTTATAAATTAATTTTCATAAAATGTCTTCTTTCTAAAATAAATACTAATTTTTTTATTCTAAATATTGAAAGTAAAGTTAATAAAAATAATTTCTAAGAAGAAAAGATTTAAAGTAATAAAAATTTAAAGAGTAAGGTAAGAAAATTCTTACTGAGTTTTAGCTTTCCGTCATGCTCGCTATATGCTCAAACTCCACATCACAAAATCATCAATCAAAATCAAACATTATCAATCATAACTAAATATCATCAATCACATCAAATATTATTAATCAAAATTAAATATCAATCAAAATCAAATATTATCAATTATAAACAATTCAAATAAATTAAATATCACTCATAAATGTAATTCAAATCTTAATGGTTATTTAGATTAATAAGATTGATTTTGAGTCTTTATAGTCCATTTCTCGCATGGGTCTATGTAGGTCCATATAGTCCAATCCTCGCATAAATATAGTTCAGTCCATACAGGTCATAATAATCCAAGTCCTTGCATAGGTTCAGTCCAGTTCACATAGGTTATCCAGATATTTGCATAGGTATTTTAGAGTTAGTTACATCAGATATTTAATTTAAATTTTATTATAAATTTTAAGTTAAAAAGTTAATATTTTAAAATAATAATATTATTAAATTTAAAAAGAGTAAGGGACTCCTTCCATTATTCTTATGTCTTTTTATATTATATTCTTATCTCACTCCCCCTTACCTCTTGTATACTGATTCATTATTGAAAATCCGTGCGCGCCTCGTCTCCGAGTTCTAAAACATACCAATTTCATTTTAATATAGTTACAAGATAAAAATTAAGATTACTACTTAAAGCAGAAATGGTAAATTTTGAATAGTGAATAGTAAATCGTGAATAGTAATAGTAAATAGTAACAGTAAATATTAATTTACTATTTGAATAGTAATTTACTATTAAAATAGTATTTTACTATTCAGAATAGTAACTTAAAATAATATTATTTCTAGTATGATAATAGATTTCTAAAAATGATATGAAAATAACCCTAAAAAATATAAAAGAGAGGTATTCTTACCTTAGGATTTTAGCAGAACCTTCTTCTAAAAAAAATTTATTTCTCTCTCTTACTTCCACCATTATCTCACTAGCACTACTATATTGAGAAAACTTAATCTGAAATTGTGAATTCTAAAGAAGAATTACTTCGGTATTTATAGGAAGGAAAATTACTATGCATTTCATTATTTTAATATAAAAGTACTATGCATTTTTTGAAAATTCAATCCTGGTTACTGTGCACTTTTTGAAAATTTCGTTCATGCACAGTGTTTTGCATAGTAAATGTCGGCTGAATTATTAAGCCAAATAGTAACCTTTCACTCGGTATATTTTAAATATTCAAAATCAGTCCTTTTTGAAATTTAGCGATATTATATCAATCCTCACTAATTTTATAATAAATAATATAAAGTTTAAATTTTAAAAATCCAAAATTTTCTGTTAATAAAAATTTATTGAAACGTTCCTGATTTTTTTACGATTGGTAAAAATCAAGATTTTTCACAAAATTAGAGATAAGTCTACTTGAAATAGATTTTAGAAAATTTTCTATAATTTAACTTCACTTTCTTATAAATAATTTTAATTTTAAGTCACTTTATATGAATTTAAAATTATTTAAAAATATTATTTTATTAAAATAATTCAAAAATTCCAAAAAATCATAAATAATACGTAGATTAAAAAGTTCTAAGGAACCATAATTTAATTCCTTCAAAATTTTAATATAAAAATAAAAATAGGGGTGTTACAACACACATTTATCGTATTTTGTTGATACAACACCATATTGTTAAGCGTTAAATATTTCAACTACTAACAATGTTTCTAAAACACAAAATGTACATCTCCTTTGGTTGACTGTTTGTATAACACCGTTGTCCATTGAAATGACCACCCTAATATCAATGTAATAATAATAATATTATTATTATTATGAAATCATCATAATAAATAATTTAAATATCATATAATTTAATTATTTAATATATAATTTATAGATATGTTATTATCTACATTCGGAAAAATAAAAGATTTGCATAAAAATATTTTAATTTAATTGAAAATTTTTATTTTAGTTGAAGGAAATTATTGAATAAAATATTGAAACCAAACTGTAACCAAAGAAAATGCACATACACATTTTGTTTGCGCCCAAAAAAAGGACGAGAGAATTATTGTTTGAGGTTAGAATGTTTAACTACTAACATAGGTAATATTGCATCAATAAAATACTACAACACATTTGTGTCATCTGGGAATAATATGACACAACCACATGTCACTTATAGGCTATGTCATCCTATAGTAATAAGACACACAAGTTGTTTTGTTTTAATATGACAAAAAAAAACCCTTAACATGTATTTTCTTTAAATACAACCTTATTTTTATAAATAATTTTTAAAATGACATTATTGATATAAAAAAAACGTTGTTGAATAATTTTATTATCCTCCTGTGTTAAGGAAGAAAACATGAAAAAAAACTGTGGTGCGGAGCACGGTGAATTACTAGTATAAATAAAAATTATTAACTTTTATCATAATTACTTAAAAATTAAATCTAAATAATTTCTAAGTAATTAATAACATCAACATCTTTTCACACAGATAATGTAACCTAAGTAAGCTATTTTTAAAAAAAATCCCAAATATCGTAAATCTGGCAAACTCCAAACTATCTTTTATAGTAAACATAATAATCTAGGTCACTAAATTTACATATGCATATTATGTCTTTTATAGAGAAAAAAGAGAAGAAGAATGAATGATTTTATGATGGGTGTGGAATTGTAGAAACCGAACCGTACGATTGTAGATAATAATGCGGTGAGGCTTTTTGTCTGTTCACATTCAACAAGGAAAGAAAGAACAAATATTTATTGTCACCAATTTGTGTGTGTTCCCTGCAAGACAAGAGAAAGAAAAAGAGAGAGATAAGAGAAGAAGTGTTGGGTTGGGTTCTTTCTCCTTTTCTATGCTTCCAAGGCAAAAATCCTTATCCATCCCTTCCTCTTCTTCTTCTTTCTCTTCCTTCTCTTGACCCTTATCATTATTCCTCTCCCTCATCCACACATAAGAGGAAAGTTAACATAATTTATTTATTTATTTATTATAATTATTATTATTTTTAATTAATATCATCATTATTGTAATTATATATTATCAATTGTTTGGATGGATTCGTCGTGTATCTCCTCCAACGATTCATCTTCTGGGTTCAAAGACAAGGAGTCAATGGTTGACCCCTTTTTGGTCGAGGCTCTCCAGAACCCTCGTCACCGTCTCACCAGTTAGTCGCTTCTTCATTTTTTGTTTTTACTTTCTGGGCATGCTTCAAAATTGTTGCTTGATTATTTCTAGGTTTTGGGTTGAATCTGTGTGTTAGATCTGGAATTGTTATGGCTGTTCCTGCGTTATTTGGGTAATTTGAGGTTGGGATTCTGAGTTTCATGTGTGTGGTTTAAACTTGTTCTTCGAGAATGAAATCAATGAAACGCAATGGTAATTTAAGGGATTTTGGCTTAAATTGTTTTGTTAATTAGTTGATGTTATCCTAAGCTCGCTTAAGATAATAGCATCATCCTTTCAAAAGGATGAAACACGGGTGTGTGCTTTTGCTATGTCAAATTTTAAAGGATTTTTTTTATTATAGACAAATGTTAGTTCTTAGTTTGTTAATTTTGTTAGCAGATGAAGTCATATTTTTAAGTATTAACTTGGGGTGAGAAAAGGAAGCACCTAATTTCCTCAATTTATAAATTGCATTTAAGTGTAGTATCGTGCTTTGAATTTTTTTTATAACATGGTTTCCACCACGGATTATTGATATTTGATACACCCTCCTTAGTTGGTCCTTCTGTTTTTCTGCAAAAACTGTCTGGAGATAGTATTTAAGCCTGGGTTTCTTGTTGCTCCCTATCGCATTAGGGTTTTTGTTTTTTTGAACGGCACCGTTTTTGGCGGCGGCATTGTTTTTTTTTTTAAGTTTATGCACCAAAATGGTGATAATTTTAAATTGTTGAAGTTGCATTTTATCGGGAGAATTGAATTAAATCATGTAGGGAAGTGTTATTGTAACATAATATATGAGGATTTGAAGCTACGGGACAAATAAATTGACCCGGATTTAGTTGCTTTGCTTCCCAGTATATATCTATAACTTATTTTCTGCTAAAACTCTGTGTATTCTTATCATTTTGATGGAGTTGTTGAAGTATTGCTTGCTTGGATCAAAATTTTGTGTCATAAGCTTAAATTAGTCCTTGAGTGGTGGCTGGCAGTTTATTTGGTGTTTTAAATTGCGGTCTGCAACTGCAATTGCGGTTGCAACATCAAGGTTTTTCAACTCTCTGCAACTGCATTAGCAGCATTTGCATGCAATTGGCCGCAACATCAAGGTTTTTCAATTCTCTGCAACCGCGTCGTGACCGCAATTTAAAACTATTCTTTTAGCGAATGAATGAACTATTCTTTGATGATTATATTCTACCCATGATTTCCTCTTGCCAGTGCTGTTTCTGGCTATGTTATTTTTTTTCCTGCAATTGTTTCTTGTCTATTGTTGTCAATCATAATTTTTTGTTGCTATTCTTCTACTATGTTTTTATCTTAGTTTTGCGGATGGAGCTGGATATACAGAGATTTATGAATAATGCTGATCAGCAGCATTTTGAGTTCCAGCATTTCCCTTCATCCTACCTCCGACTGGCTGCACATCGTGTTGCTCAACACTACAACATGCAAACAATGGTTCAAGATAATGGCC
Source organism: Clitoria ternatea (assembly GCA_037962975.1). NCBI lineage: Eukaryota > Viridiplantae > Streptophyta > Magnoliopsida > Fabales > Fabaceae > Clitoria > Clitoria ternatea. The sequence goes on from CM075673.1 coordinate 153,346,450, forward strand.
TAGATGGCCAAGGAGGTAAAATTCTTGTGAGGAAATTACCAGAAAGCAAGTACCCTGCGGTTCGATTATCTGAAATACCTGCAAAACAGTGTGAAAGTGATAAATCTGGGCAGAAAAAAATTGTCATTAGACCTAGGCCTAATAGAACTAGTTTTAATGGAGGCAATGAAATCGGGAAAAAAGGAAACCCGGTAAGAACTGTGGAAGAGAGGAAGGAGGAATATGACCGGGCACGAGCACGCATCTTTAGTGGATCTATAAGCTCTGATCTAGGTGATACTTCATCCCCGGTCACAATGGGTGGGAAAAATTCTTCTACTAGCAAGGATGAGAATATAACTAGCAAGAACCCCATGGCTGATTCTGAAAGATTCATTAGTGTCAGGGATAATGGTTCTACTCGAGTTGCCATTTTCAGAGATAGGGAAAAGGATCGTAGTGACCCAGATTATGACCGTAGTTATGGAAGGTGAGTCATATCATATTCCCTAAAATTTAATTGAGAGCTTCCCTGAAATTGAGTGCAGTAATTGCACATCCATGTTAATTTAACCAATTCTCTACATTATGCTAACTTATGAAATTATGTTCTGTTGGTATCTGAAAATAAAAAGATTAAAACTTATCTTTGTTTGAGAAAGATAGAGCACGGGGAAGGGTTGATTGCACCTCGGATTCAAGAATTTATGATATAATGTTTAGAGATGTATTTTGCTTCTTCATTAATATGCTTTATTTGCTAGTTGATGTGATCGGTACTGATTTATTTAGCATGTATTTATCAAATTGTACTATGTTATTGATGCAGGTATGCTAGGAATATTCCAACCCCTGCTGTTAACTTGGTGCCGTTTAATTTGCAAAAAGCTCAACCTTCATTTGCTCAATATGACACTACTTTTAATCAAATGGGTCAGATGTCCCAAACTCAGGCCTCACTTGGCTATGTACCTCCTCCAAGCCCAATTGTGAATCCTTTTTGCAACACAGGATTGAATCAGACATCTACAGATGGTGCTTACTTACAGTGGCCGAGTGCTGCTATGATGTATGCACATTCATATGACCAATTTAGACATGCTGTTTTCCAGGTAAACAACATTTAATGTACATAATTTATCACCCTGTTGAATTCAATGACCTATTTCCTTATTAGCTTCAAAATACCAATACATGTTAGCAGTAAAGCTGTTAACTTTGTGTCCGTTTGGCATAGGTTGCCTATGATTTTTTTAAGAGCTTATAACTTTTCAAAAGTTACTAGAGCTATTTGGTGAACACAAAAAATGATGAGTTTATAGCTTTCCCAACTTTTGAACAGCTATTTGCGATAGCTTATGGTTTCTTAAAAGCTATAAGATTCATTAATTACTTAGTTATCATTTTTACCCTTATATTTTTTTAAAAATGACAGTTTTTATCTTTCACACGATAAAAATATTGTATTACACAATTTAAACTAGTTTTACTAAACAGTGTTATTTCAATAAGCTTTTTAAAAAGTCATAAGCAATAAACTCGTTTTGTTAAATGGAGCCTTTACAGTTAAATGTAGGTTTCATGGCTAGTGGCTCTCGATTGTTTTAAATGGTTTTTGGGAATGACTTGTATTTGTATGGTCTGTTAAATTTAAACTAAATATCCTACTTTTGTGGTGTTCACCTTCAATTTACCTGTGTGGTAGCTTGCTTTTGCAAATCTTGTAACATAATGCATATAGGTTTGGTTTGTGAAACAATTTTATTTTCTAACATACAATTCAAATCGTGTGGATAGGTAGGTCTGTATATCTGTTCTTTGTAGTTAGTACTTTTATCTACAAGTCTTCTATCCTACTTTAAAATGGTGAGATTTTCTTGATATCTGATATCACGAGTAATTAATTTACCTATGCATTGTTTGAATTTTCCTCTTTGACAAGGACTACAGAAATGTTTCTTCTCTTTTTCACTATGTCTGATTCTATTATAATGCACATCTCATATAATTTTTGTTGCTTTGCAGGTTCCATTTGGTCAACAGCCGTTGAGCTTTGACTATTCACAGAACTATTAGATGAGGAGAGGTTTCGATTTGGGCGCATAAGTTATGTTAGCCTTGTAGGATATTTCATGTTAGTTTCATTTTTCAGTACCTTGATAGACTCTAGTTACTGTGCTAGTGTATTTCTTTGGTTTTCAATTTTGATGGTTATATTGAATCGTCGGGTACTTATAATGTGACAGGTCTATAAAATAGTGAATTGTAGTGCATTACTAAACTTATAAATATATGATAAGGTTTATGTGGTGGTTTCAAATATAATTTGTCAATTGTTCGGGAATGCCTGCAATTCCATTCTGACTCTAACTTTCTAGTTATATTTTTAATGTCATTGATATCACGAGCTTTTAAAATTCCCTTGTATTTCAACCAGTGTTTAAAGGTTAAAAAATTTCACTGTTTGACGTCAAATTTTTTAAAAGCAAGTTAGATATAAATCTATTTGTAATACGAATAACTTTTATACCACTATCTCAAACACAGCATGATTTAGAAAAATGTGGTGAAGTATTATTGAAGAATTTGTGGTTTTATTGTCAAGTGATTGATAAGTAGTAAAAAAAAACTGATTAACGAGTTAAAATTTCTTCATTGCCGGTTTAGGATTATTTTTAATAATAAATGAAAATAATGTATAACATGAAAATGACACATCAGATCCGGATAAACTCAGGGTGAGATTAAGTAGTGAGCAGTTTGAAAATAATGTATAACGAAGGAGCTAATACTCCAAAGGGTTGGAAATAAATCAACACTACCCAATTAATAAACTTTCAATAAAACTTAAACAAATTACAACAATGAGTAAACCCTTTATTTGGTCCTTGACTTTGTAAGCATCGGGTATTTAGGTCATTGAGTAAGTTAATGACCCCGTTAGTCCCCAACGTTGATGACCGTACATTGCCTAACCGTTATGGTTTGGTGACGTGGTTCGTCAATGTAAACGTGTGATGCCACGTAGTTATCAAACATCGTCATTTTGGCCATTCAGTGGAAACCCCATGCAAATTGCGAGAAAATTAAAAGATCAGGGTGAGAGTAAGGGAATTCACTCTAAACCCTAAATTCCTAAATTCCCAAAGAGCAAAGCATTGTTACAAGGCCTCATAGTTTGCAATTCTCGCAATTCTTCCAGACGCTTGGAGCCATTGACCGTCATATTTCCCTCTGTGTTTGATGCTGTTAGAAGTATAAACGCCAAAGTTAAAGGTGCACACTATAATCGACGAAGATGGCAGCGGCGATTGAGGTGAGTAATTAATCTTGTTCTTCCTAGGTATGTTTATTTTATGGTGGTTGTTTTGTTAGGTTAACGAATATCCCATGTTGATGCAGCGGTTGTTTATAGTATTATGTTAATTTTTTTTTATAACTTCATTACTTAAAGTAGAAAATGAATGGAAGTTTGAATGTGTTTGGTAGGATATTCGTATTAGTTTCCATTATGGTGGTAGGTTTATTGTTGATGATAAAGGTAGGACAAAATACAAATGAGGGAAAGTTGAAGAGCGGAAAGAGTTAGACCCAGATTTCATAGATTTTTTTTGCTTTCAATAAGTTTGTTGAGACCCGAGGGTACTAAAGACTGTCTAAAATATTCTAGCATGACCCACAGTTTGATTTGAGTGAAGGGTTAAGGGTGTTGAAAGGTGATACTGAGCTATTGGAGATGGTTGCTTGTGCTAAGGCTAATCAGGGGTTAATGGATGTATATTATCAACATCCTCTAGATGAAATTGGGCAGATGAATGTTGATGGAGGGAATCATGTTGAAGATGATGACATAATTACTAGGGTAGGCTAAGAGGACAACCATAAATCCCCACTCATTACCAGGGAAAAAGTTAAGAAGATGCATGAAGAAATAGATATGTTGGAGAAGGAAAATGAGGTTGAGGTAGGTGAAGGTTCTATGGAAGATGAAGATACAAACAATGTTGAGGCAGAGGTAGAAGTAAGAGATACTTCTAAGTAGGTGCAAGGGAAGAAGTCTAAAGGAAAAGAGAAAAGGAAGAAAAAGACTGGTGATGGGGGTAGTAACAAGAAGAAGAAGAAGAAGAGGAAACCTAAGAGAAGAGAAGGTCAGTTGTCCCATCCATATTTGAGAGTGACATGGAATTTGATTCTACATTTGCTAGCCACAAAGATATTGAAGAAAATAGAGGTCCCAGTGTTGATACATGGGTTTCAGAGGTGCTGAAGACCCCTACATGCTCAGATGATGAAGTTGAATCCAAGGAGGTGTATCCCCAATTTAATAAGACAACCACATTTGGTCATGTTACATTGGAGTTTGACATGGAGTTCACCTTACTTGAGGCGTTTAAGCAAGTAGTGAAAGACTACACTGTGCATTTAGGAAGTCAAATTACATGGGTTAAAAATGATAAGGTTAGAGCAAGGGTAAAATGTAAGGACAAAACCTGTAATTGGGAGATATTTTGTAGCCTGAACCCTGTTAGGCACTCCTATCAAATCAAGACATTCAGTGATTATCATTCTTGTGTTAGGGTGCACAAAAATTCAACCTGTGACCAGTAATGGGTAACAAGGAAATTGGTTAACTTTATGAGAAGACACCCTAATGTCACATATTCTGAAGTGTTTGAGTTATTTAGGCAAAAATACAAAGTGCAGTTGAAAGATAAGATAATTTATAGATCAAGGAAAAGGTCTAGAGAAATGATTGAAGGATATGAAAAATAGCAGTTTTCCATGTTGTGGGACTATTGTACAGAGTTGTTAAAGAGGAACCCTGGGTCCACTGTTAAGATGGAGTGCAACCAACAACCTGAAGGTCCACCTGTGTTTTATAGGTTATATATATGTTTAAAGTGATGCAGGGATGGATTTATTACACGCAGAAGGCCTTTAGTAGGGTTAGATGAGTGCTTCCTCAAAGGATACTACAAGGGTCAGTTGTTAACTGCCGTTGGTCAAGATGAAAATAACCATATATGGTCGATTACATACGGTGTTTGTCAAATAAAAAATAAGGACAACTGGAAATTGTTCTTGGAACTACTCAATGTTGACATTGGTGACTATAAAGAGAAAAAGCTTACTTTCATTAGTGACATGAAAAAGGTATATGTCTTAAACCTTTAACTTTTTTTTATCTCAAATGAGTGTTACTAATCTAATGGATTTATTTATGAATTGATAATGTTTTGTAAGGACTCATACCTGTAGTGCAACAAGTCATGCCTGGTGTGCCACAAAGATTCTATGTGTGGCACTTATGGCAAAACTTTGGAAAATAATGGAGAAGGAAACGGTTGAGGTCATTGCTGTGGCAAGCTGCCAGGTCTACAACTACAAACCAATTTGAAGCAAACATGACTAACATAAGGAAGGTCAATGAGAAGTCATGAACATATCTCACAAAATTTCCAAAGGAGTCTTGGTGCAAGGCATTTTTTTGATGTTAATTGTAAGGTGGACAACATCACAAATAACAATTGTGAAGTGTTGAATGAAAAATTGGTGCATGCTAGGTGCAAGCTAATTCTTACCATGGTGGAGGAAGTCAGGAGTTACATTATGGTAACAATTAGAAATCACAAGCTCAAGTTGAATGAGCATGTTGGGAAACTACCACCAATTTAGCAGAGCAGGCTAGACAAAGAAAAGAATGCTAACAATTACTGGACTGCCACTTGGACAGGTATGTCATTATTCATTAATTCTGTCATTATGAATTAGTAAAATTACTTTAATATTGATGATGACATATTCCAGGTGATGGGGAGGGGGGAGTGACAAGTATGAGGTTAGTTGTTATCCTCATAAGGTTGCAGTGAATCTGGGGACAAATGAATGCACTTACAGAATGTGGCATCTAACAGGTATGCTGATATATTTAGCACATGTTCAGTTTTAATTAGTTTGACACCATGTCTTCATTTCTTTATTATTTTTCTGACAGGGATGCCATGTAGACATGCCTGTGTAGCAATAACTCATAAAGGAGAAATGCTGAGGATCACTACCATGTTGGTCTGACAATGGCTGCTTTTGTTGCCACTTATGAACACCAGGTGGAGTCAGTCCCTGGGTCAGAATTATGGGAAAAACCCCATTTACCCCACCAGTTCCTCCTAACATCAAGAGGACCATTGGTAGGCCTAAGAAACAGAGGAGGAAAATGGGTGAGACTAGCAAGCAGGTTGAGAATAAAGGGAAAAACAAGGGTAATGACATGACTACTAAGAAGAAGATGAAGATAAAGCTACAACCATGCAAATGTGGTGAATGTGGTAAGCTTGGGCATAATAGGATTTTGTAACATCCCATTTTCAACACAAATAGAAAATAGATATTAATATATCTTTAATGAGAAATACTTACTATTAGTTAGTTTATTATTATCATTTTTTATGAAATTTTGGTATTTATATTTAATTATTTGTATTTTAAAATAAAATAAAATAATAAAAAAATATTTATGTATTTTGAATGAGAATTTTAAAATTACTTAGTATTCATTGATTAATGAAATTATATTAAGAATTTTAAATATATTTATTATTCACAACTTTTATTTTATATTTTTATATTTATGTTTTTACATATTTATGATTTAACTCTTATTAGAATTTTAAAATAACATTTTGAAGGAATTAGACTATGATTCTTTAGAACTTTTTGATCTACATAATATTTATGATTTTCTGGAGTTTTTATGAATTTTTTGAAATATTTTAACAAAATAATATTTTAAATAATTTTAAATTCATATAAAGTTACTTAAAATTAAAAATATTTACAAGAAAGTGAATTTAAATTATAAGAAAATTTTCTAAAATCCATTTCAAGTAGACTTATCTAAAAATTATCGGTTTGAGTAAAATCTTGATTTTTACTAATCGTAAAAAAATTGAAAACGTACCAATAAATTTTTATTAACAGAAAATTTTAGATTTTTAAAATTTAAACTTTATATTACTTATTATAAAATTAGTGAGGACTGATAATATCGCTAAATTTTAAAAAGGACTGATTTTGAATATTTAAAATATACCGAGTGAAAAGTTACTATTTGACTTAATAATTCAGCTGACATTTACTATGCAAAATACTGTGCATGTTCGAAATTTTCAAAAGATGCACAGTAACCAGAATTGAATTTTAAAAAAATACACAGTACTTTTATATGAAAATAATGGAATGCATAGTAATTTTCCTTCCTATAAATACCGAAGGAATTCTTCTTTAGAATTCACAGTTTCAAATTAAGTTTTCTTAATATAGTAGTGCTAGTGAGATAGTGGTAAAAGTAAGAGAGAAATAAATTTCTTTGGAAGAAGGTTCTGCTAAAATCCTAAGGTAAGAATACCTCTCTTTTATATTTTTTAGGGTTATTTTCATATCGTTTTAAGAAATATATTATTATACTAGAAATAATATTATTTTAAGTTACTATTCTGAATAGTAAATTACTATTTATTATTCAAATAGTAAATTACTATTTACTATTACTATTTACCTTTACTATTCACGTTTTACTATTTATCGTTACTATTCACGATTTACTATTTACCGTTACTATTCATGATTTACTATTTACTATTACTATTCATGTTTTACTATTTACTGTTACTATTCAGGATTTACTATTCACTATTCACTATTCACTATTCAAAATTTACCATTTCTGTTTTAAGTAGAAATCTTAATTGTCATCTTAATTTTCATCTTATAACTATATTAAAGTGAAATTGATATATTTTAGAACTCGGAGACGAGGCGCGCATGGACTTTCCATAACGAACCAAGATACAGGAGGTAAGAGGGAATGAGATAGGAATATAACATGAAAAGACATAAGAATAATGGGAGGAGTCCCTTACTCCTTTAAAATTTAATAATATTATTATTTTAAAATAATAACTATTTAATTTAAAAATTTATAATAAATTTTAAATTGAGTATCTTGTGTAACTTGATCTGAATACCTATGCAAATACCTGGATAACCTATGCGAACTGGACTGAACCTATGCAAGGACTTGAACTATTATGACCTGTATGGACTGAACTATACCTATGCGAGGATTGGACTATATGGACCTACATAGACCTATGCGAGGAATGAACTATAAAGACCTAAAATTAATCTTATTAATCTAAATAACTATTAAAATTTGAATTATATTTATGACTGATATTTAGTTGATTTGATTTGATTATAATTAATAATATTTGATTTTGATTAATGATATTGTGATTTATAATACTAGACTATGATTAATAATATTTGTGATTTGATGATATTTGATTGTGATTGATGATATTACAATACTTGATTGTGATTGATAAATGATTGATGACCTTGTGATATGGAGTTTGAGCATATAGCAAGCATGACGGAAAGTTAAAACTCAATAAGAATTTTCTTACCTTACTCTTTAAATTTTTATTCTAAGATAAAGTATTTTATCATTATTTTAGTCTTTTATTTCTTCTTAGAAATAATTTTCATTAACTTTATTTTTAATCTCTAGAATAAAATCTAGTATTAGAAAGAAACTATTTTATGAAAATTAAAGGTTGAGATAATTAATTCTTGAATTAAAGAAAATTTTTATAGTTTTAAGTATTCTTAGTTAATGATTTTAAAAAATATATATATTTTTTCTTTTAGAAATCAGAAATTTAAATTGATTTTCCCTAATGAAATAACTAAAGGATATTTTGTTATAGTCGAGATTTCTAAACTCAATCTAGTTAAGATTCAAATTTGGAAAGATTATGTAAATATGTGAAGTTTTTTAAGAGAAAGTTTTGAGATATTTAAGGCTTGGAAACTCAATTTTTGTGAGATCTGAATTTGAAGACTGTACTAAATTTGTTTCCGTATAACAGAATTTCAAAGAAGAACTTATGGGAATGTACAGTTTATTGAGATCATTTTGTGAACTTTTATGGTATTTAATAGTTAAGTTTCTAAAAGTCTTAACCAACTAAATATGCGAGTAGTTCATGCATCATGAATCATTAAAGAGAAATGACATGTGATATTGCCTGGGGACGGATTATAGAAACCAAGGATACATTAGAGGAGGCTTAATTGCGAGCCTTGGGATGAGAGGGTGTGAAAGGGTGCTTCAGGTGACCTGGGGTCGCTCCCTAGTGTCGGGTACTTTCACAATAAAAACTTTCTCAGTCTGACTACTCTCTAAGTGTTTTCACGCCAGTTGAGCTGTTCATATGCTACAAAGGCATTTATGTTATTATCCGAAATTATAGAACAGTGTAAACTCTTGGTTGGCCCAGTGCAAATTAAAACTTTAAGGGCCCATATACATAAACTAAATGAGATAGTATTAAAAGCATTACATGTCATACATGTGATTGTGAATGAAAGTATGATTGTTATGTGTGTGAGAACCCTATATTTATAATTAATTGTGTATGAAATTTTGAATGATATTAATTTATTAGTTTGTGAAAACCCTTATGCTTATGTCTTATCTGTAAAGTATTATATTCTGTTTCTCACTCCTTCTTGTTTGAATTTTGTGTCCAAAATATATGTTATGCGATATATAGGGAGTTCAAAAATATCTACGCCCGCGGGTACCCGCGGATAAAAACCCGTCACGGATATAAAAACCCGCGGGTATGGGTACCCGTGGAGGAAGGAGGGCGGGTTTTGTACTACCCGTTAAGAAACGGGCACGGGTACGGGTATAATGATATCCGTACCCGCGGGTACCCGTATATATATAAAATTATATTAATACCTTTTATTATTATTAATATATAATTATATTTAGGGGGTATTTTGGTATTTACAATGCTTCTTAAAAAACCCTAGCTCTAAATCAGAAGAAAGAAAGGATTCATTCAATCGTTCGTTCGTGCCTCTCCACTCACTGCAGTCCGTCTTCTCCGCCACGGTGGTCTAGTGCCTCTCCGTCACTCGCGGTGGTCGTCTTCTCTGTCCCTAGCTGTGGTGGTCTTCTTCGTCCCCCACAGTGGTCGTCGCGAAGCTCCTCCCTCACGGTTTGTCATCTTGAAGCTCCTCCCTTGTCCATTCACAGAAAACTTTTCTTCTCTCATATTCCATTCACAGAAAAAAAGCAATACTTTTCATATGGGTTCTGATTTTTTGTTATCTGATTTTTTGTTATCTTCTCTCATATACCAAACTTTTTCAAACAATTTCTCTGTTGCACATTGATAGAGGCACCTGAATGAAGGTTTTGTAGAGTAAAAAAAAATTTCAATTTCGAGGCTAACATGACAACCAACAGGTAATAAACTAATGGAAAATAATCAAAATGTAAGCAGGTTCTGAACGGGATTTCTTGGTACTGCATCAGTTAGTTGTTTTTGTATTGGGTCATCACACTGTACTCCCAACTATAGGCACAATAGAAGAAATATGAATTTATTGCTGATTTCATAAGTTAAACGATTATGATAAAAGTGCACTGCCAATTACCGAGTATTTCCATAGATTTATTGCTGATTTCTTGCTGATTTCATAAACATTCAATTTGTACATTTTCTGCTGAGATATTTTTCTATTTTAATCTTGTGAAGTTCATATATGCTGTGTCTTAATTGATGCAGAAAGCTGCTGAAACAGAGCTCCTGACCAGATTTCCATACGGAGGTCAGTATTTAGTCTCTTAACATTAACACTGCTCATGAATGAAGAGGTCTAATTTAAATCCAGATGAGACTTTAGAAGTTGTTTTAAATTTTATCTTTTGGCTTGTAATGTGTTTACTATCCTACTTGATAGTAGGTGACACTGTTCAATCTCACCCATTTTTTCTCTTTACAAACTATTGAAAATATTTTTCCTTTGTACGAAAAATGAAGAAAGTAAATTTATCCATTTATCTGAACAAAATGTGAAGTTACCCATGATTCTTGGTATGGTCTATGGAAGTTGTGCATGATTGGTTGTTACATGATTTTTCCTTTTTACAAAAATTGAATTTGTCCATCTATCTGAACAAAATGTGAAATTACCCATGATTCTTGGCATGGTCTATAGAAGTCTTTTATATGTTGTCCATTTGAAAGAATCAGAATATCAAACAATATCTTGAAGTCTTAGCTTTAGGGTCAAATCAGAATATCAATTGATGGTGTGTTCTTTATTTGATCTCTGTGATTTAATGAAAAGGAATAATTGATTCCAGTGATGCTTAAAAATGAAAAATTGCATATGAGAGGAAGTGTGGTTATTATTGTGGTTATTATTAGTGTGGTACCCGTATATATTTTCAGTTTTAACTATCATCTTTGGACTGGTTATTATTGTATATATATGCTGAACTTTATATTTTTATTTTGCTTTTGGATATTACTTTTTCATTTGGCTTTGACTTTGATTTTGAATAATGAGTTTCAATATGATAATTAGGATGTCAAATGAGAACACACCTGTTGCGTTGGGTTCACAAGGTGTGGAGGACCAAGTTAATGAGCATCTCCCATCAACTAACAAAGGGAATTCCAATGTGGTTGCATCAAACAATGTTTCTAAAAATATTGAGATTGAGATAACCTCAATTCAAAATGAAACTGAAAGCACACAACCAAGTAGAAGAAAGCACACTTCAGATGTTTGGAACCATTTCAAGAAGAGAACCATTGATGGAAAATTGAAAGCTGTTTGCAATTATTGTGACTCAAAACTCCTAGGGGATCTAAAGCAAGGAACATCACATTTAAAAAGTCATTTTAAGTCTTGCAAACTCCGAACAACTCGTGATATCAAACAGGCATTTCTTAAAACAGAAAAAAAGGCGCTGACACATTACTTACGGGTTCTTTAACATTTAACCAAGAGGTAGGAAGGTGTGCACTTGCAAAGATGATAGTTGCACATGAGTATCCGTTAACCATGGTGAATCATTATTTCTTCAGAGATTTTGTTGGTACTGTGGCACCTCTATTTAAGGTGGTTACTCGTAATACTATCAGGAGTGATATCGTCAAGATTTATAATGAGGAAAAGGAGAAAACAAAGAAGTTGTTGGCAAAGAATCAAAGCCGAATTGCAATCACCACTGATATGTGGACATCCAACAATTAAAACTTAGGTTACATGGCAGTGACAGCATATTACATTGATGATTCATGGACTCTTCAAAGTCGACTTGTAAGGTATAATCTCTATTTTAACATGGCTATGAGTGTTTAATTATGTTATGTTGTTTATTGTATTTTATTTAAAAATGAATCATTTTTTGTCACTAGGTTTATTTATGTGCTTGCACCTCATACTAGTCAAGCTCTTGGTGATGTTCTGATACAATGTTTGATGTATTGGAGTTTGGATAGGAAAATTTCAACTTTGACTGTTGATAACTGCTCTACTAATGATTCTATAATTGAATATTTGTTGGAGAAACTTCCACGTAGAAACCTTATTTTAGGTGGTAGGTTACTACATATGCGTTGTTGTGCTCATATACTGAATTTAATTGTCAAAGATGGGTTGTCTATGATTTCTGATGCCATAGAAAAGGTTAGGGCTAGTGTTAATTTTTGGACTGGTACACCTTAAAGGGAGGAGAAGTTCAAAGAAACATATGAGCAACTAACCATTTCATATGATAAAAAACTTGTTCTGGATTGTAAAACTAGGTGGAATTCTACTTTCTTGATGCTTAAGGTTGCAATTGAGTATAAAGATGTGTTTGAACGATTGTCACAACGAAGTAATCAATACAAAACTTTGCCTAGTGATGATGAGTGGGATATGGCAAGTCAAATTTGTGAGAAGTTGCAATTGTTTTATGATGTAACAAACTTGTTTTCTGGAACCTCATATCCAACTGCAAATGTTTTATTCCTAAAAGTGTGCCAAATTAAATTAGCATTGTTTGAATGGCTTGGTAGTGCTAGTCATGTTATTCATCAAATGGCTTCATCCATGATAACTAAATTTGAAAAGTATTGGGGTACAATTAATGAGGTGATGGCTGTTGGCACTGTGTTGGATCCAAGGTTCAAGATTGGTTTATTGTCACGTTATTTTTTCCCTCGTATTTATGGAGAAACAACTGAATTTGAAATTAACTGGGTAAGGGATATTTTGCATGACTTGGTGAAAGACTATGAGATTAAATTGAAGGGGAAGGATACCATTATTGAAAATCTAAATCCTGTTAGAGATGTTGCAGTCAATGTGAGTTCAGATGCTTGGTTTACAAATTTTGAAAGATCCAAAAGGGTTGAATAATATTCTACAAATTGTCGTAGGACAGATTTAGATTTGTATTTAGATGAGCCAGCCATACTTAATTCAGAAAAGTTTAATTTGTTGACTTGGTGGATGAGTAATTCATGGACTCTTTTATGCAATTCCTGTTTCCACTGTGGCATCGGAGTCTTCATTCAGTACTAGTGGTCGGATTATTACTCCTCATCGTAGTAATTTGCTTCTTGAGACTTTAGAAGCAATGATGTGTCTCCAAAATTGGATATGGATTGATGTCAAGGGTAACAATTTATATTTTATTGTTAAATATATTTGATTAAATTTTATTTATTGTAATTAGTTTTGAATTTATTCGGGTTTCTAATTTCAGGTTCTTCAAGAAAAGAGGCAAATAAGAATATGGAATTTGCAAATACAATATTAGATGACATTGATGACAAAATTGTTAGTATATTTGTTTATTGTATTTAATGAAAAATTCAAGATAATTTTGTAAATACATTCTTATGTGACGGCTTGTTTTATTTTATAGGAATCATCTGAACAAGTTGATGTTATTGAGGAGCTTGAAGATGAAGTGGATTGTTAGAGTCTTCCATTGATGAATTAGTTGATCAAATGCTCTTGAATGTTTTTTTTATTTTATAATGCTTTTAGGACTATGTTAATCAAATACTTGTTATGTTTGTTGAATTCAGTTTATTTTGTTTTGTAATTTATGATGATAGATATTTAATTTGTAATTCAGTTTAATGTTTTTATATTTTTATTTCCAATTTTTTGTTTCAATTAGGTACCCATGGATATCCGTGGATACCCGTGGGTAGTAACTACCAGAAAAAACTCGTAAAACGGGTACCCGTGCGGGTAAGGGGCGGGCACGGATTTTATTTTTATCCGCGGGCACGGATAGCGGGAAAGAGGTACCTGTGCCCGCCCCGCCCTGTTGACATCCCTAGTGATATATAGCTAGCGGTTCAAGATGGAAGGATATGTAATTACAAAAGGGTAAAGTGGTCTCATCCTCAATCAGATAGATGAAGAGATATGACAAAAATAGGATTCCAAAACTCGATAATTCAAGGACTAGGAAATGATTAGTCACATTTGTAGTAGAGGTATAGTTTAGTTTTACCTTGCCTTATTACAATATCAAGTTAGATAATTGTAACAAGGTAAAGGTTAAACTTTGATAAACTTTCTCATCCAGATATAATACTATAATGATTTATCACTTATGATTTCTATAAATTATTTTATCATTATAGACAAATATTGAAAGATAATGTTTTTTTTTACTTTCAATATTCAAAGGAAATCAGATGTATATACGTCCTTGTATACACGAGATAAAGAGTGATAAATATGTATATCTTTCTAAAAGTTTTTTTTTATATATATATATATATATATATATATCTTGTGTATATGAGGGGGTGTTACAGATTTCATGTCTAGTGGCAAAGAATAAGAATAATACAGAGTAAGGCAAACAAAGAGGTTGCAAGCAATGCAGTTGTAGAATCAAGCAACCTAACACCTACAACTGTAGTCAACCAAGAAGTCATTAATGTCACTGAAGGTCTATCATTTTCTCAACCAGAACCAGAAATCATAATCCTTGTTAGAAGGAGTCCAAGATTAACAACTCCACAAACTTCTCCAAACAACATTCCATCACCAGGGACCAAGACCTATAATTTGAGAAACAAGCTCCTAATCAAAAAACCAGGACAAATGGTTTTTGTTCAAACACTTGGGTTGAGGAAGAATAACTGATTAAATTTTATACTGCTTATTTTTTTTTGGTCAGTAATCAGGCATGTTGGTTACCTTTTGATGCAAATTAAGATGTTTATGTTTTTGTTCAGACACTAGTTTGATGATTGATTTTATAACTTTATTTCAAAGATGATTGAATTCATGTCTAAATTGATAGTTTGTGATTTTATAACTTTGTCATTTTACAGTCAATGAGAAGTTCATTGTTGGGATAGTCTGTGATTTTGCAATCAATTATTATGTTTTAGCTAATATGTAACAAAATTCAAATAGAAACCAACATTGCCAGAATACATTAAGAAAATTATTATGTGTTAGTTATGATACATGAAACATGCCAGAATACATTAAGAATACATGAAACATGCCAGAATACATGAAACATGCACCATATGCAAATTCTTATGTTTCAGTTAATATGTAACAAAATTCAAACAAAAACCAACACCGTTTCATTGATAGTAGTACATGAAACATGCACCAGATACATTAAGAAGTCATGACTGATTTCATAATTACCTAAAATTAAGAAGCCTAATTACCTAAAATATGCACTTCATACATTCACAGAAGTCATGCACTTCATCAACTCAAACTACCTAAACCTAAACCCCTACATCTTCATCAACATAACCATAACCCTTATTACAGAAAATAATATAAAAAACTTTAAGCCAACAAAACCATCTTTAACTGCCCTGCTTGTATTTAGGTTTCCATGCACATTTTCTTCATCACCAATTGCATATGCATCTGCTATTCAACGACCACTCTATCCTACATAACTTCACTGATACCTTGACAAACATCCCTATAAATATCACTTTTCAATCTTACAATAACCTCCTCCATCTCGGTCAGCTTGCTCAGGAGAGTGTTCCTCCACTCTTCATCATGAGCTACTAACTCCCCATCCTGGACCCAGGCAAAGAAATCACACTGTCCACCACGGAGCTGTGAGCATGTCCAGAACTCACAATTCAAATTGTTCACTATTTGGTAGATCTGCAACATAAGGGGATCTCCACAATGGCAGCAACGATGTGACATCTCTAGGCTTTGAAGACGAGGCCGGCTAGGGTTCTGACTCATACCTTCCATAGATACTTAGCAGAGGTTAGGGTTTTATGGGGGAAAATAAAACTTAATACACCATGAACAAGGGGTATGTAAAATCCCAATTTTTATGATTTTTAGAAAAATAATTATTAATAAATAAATTTTGAAGAAATATCCGAGTAATCCTTTCAAGAGGAATGATTTCCGAGAAAGGAAGTGGACTCTGAACTCCGAGTGACCTTTTAGTGAAGAAACTTCCGAATGACGAAAGAGTAAGACTCTGACTCGGAAAGAGGTATAACTGAGTGAGATGTCTGATGGATATATTTTCGAATAAGGCAGTTATGAGTAGGCCATTTCCGAATGAAGGAATTCTGAGTGGAAAGAAGCTCTGATAAGTCCTCTCGGAAAGAGATGCCCAGAATGAGGAAACTGAGTCGGAATAAGCTGGAACCGAGTCGGAATACGTAGAAACAGAGTCGGAAATTAATAAATATTTTACTATGGATACTTTCCACGTCAACCTGTTCTTCTACGTTCTAGCAAGATCCTTTCTCAGATATTTTCTAAGTATGGGACCCTTTTTAATGTGCTGTCCCATTTTCATTAAATATCTTAATACTTCATTATCATTAAAAAGACGTGTGTCAGAATACTTCAATTCAAACATGTCTCTTCTGTATAAACCATATATAAATACTTCTATTGGGGGATTAACTTAAGAACTCTTGAGAGTGAAATTATTATAAAAAATCCTCTTATTTCTAATCTTTACTGGAACTATTAAACGAAGGAGAACATCAAGTCTTCATTTTCTTCTCGTTACGAAGAAAGCTTGGGACTGGTGCAGGATTTGCAATTCCAGTCAGAATTACTGGAGCAGTAACTTGATTATAAATTTTAAAGCTGCTGGAACTCCTTATTCCAGGTAGGGGGAACGTTACATTTTAAATAGATAGTTTATGAATGGATGTGGGGTGATATTATTATGTTGTATATATGTTGTGTGCATAATTGTTATTGAGACCTCGTTTATATGACGCTCTATGTTTTTATATATATTCTATTTATATTATTGATGTTGATATGATAATGATATGAGATGGATGATGATTCCTGATGTTTATGTATATGCATGAGATGCATGTGTGATGGTTGAATATGAAATATGATGTGGTTTCCACAAAAGTCCTTGGGTGGGACTCAAGGCAACCTCTTGAGCGGGGCTCGGGGTTTTAGCCCGTGGCACTGACCGTTGTCACTGAGAGTGATGGTGTCATATTGGGTGCAAACGGTTTGGTACCTGTAAAACGGCCGGATCAGCCGAGGGCTGAATTATGGCTCGGGGAGCCAGTGTTGCAACACAAATTAAAAGACTTAATGGATCCATTTGATTGAGCATATGCATATACTGATTTATGTGTTATTGAGAATAACATGCTGATTTATGATGAGTATATATGTCTCAGTGTTGTTATTGTGAGCAACATAAGTATATTATTATGTGATGATAATATATGATCGGTTTTGTTTTATAGTTATTAATTGGACTTTTAATCCAATTCAATAACTGTTATTTGATATGTTTATGCTCACCCTCTGCTGTTATCATTTTTCAGTGAATGAAGGGCCCAACCATGATATGTGAAGACACTCAGCTGCTCGGAGTGTATTTTGGTAGAAGCCTTGGCCGGCTCCTGAGAATACCGAGTGTTTTATTTTTTTTATTGTAAACTTAAAAGAGCCGATCGGCTTTTGTAAAATTGATTTTGTAAATTGTTTAATTCAAATTCTGTTTTGGAAATTTGAATTATTTGCAAAATTTTATTTGATTTATTGAAATTTATTTTAAAATTAAGGATGTTATATTTTGGTATCAGAGCAGACTTGAAAAGTCCAAGGCCAAGGTTTAGCTACTAAATGCTATGAGTTGAGTGAAAACATATCATTGTTGTTACATGTTATAGTTGAGGAAATCAATTATAAATACATTGTTTTCATATCCATGAGAGGTACTAAGTGTGATGATTATTTCAGGATAGGAAAATGGACCCTCATGGTATGGATGCCATGGCTGCTGCCTTCCAGCGTATGGCTGACATATTAGAAAGGCAGAATACCCCTCAACCGAGTGACAATCATAGTATTGATTGTTTTCTCAAACGAAAACCGACTGAATTCCATGGAGGATTTCAGCCCGACCGAGCGTATGCCTGGATCCAGAATCTTGAACGGATCTTTGGCAGTTTGCAGTGCACTGAGGCACAGAAAGTTGAGTACGCTGCATTCATGCTTCGAAAAGAAGCTGAAAACTGGTGGAGAATGGCCAAAAGCCGACTGACGACCATGGGAAGCGAGTTGAACTGGGAAAATTTCAAGGAATGTTTCCTTGAAAAATATTTTCCAAACACTGTAAGAAGCCAGAAAGAGTTGGAATTTATGGAACTCAGACAAGGAAATTTGAGTGTTGTAGAGTACGCGGCAAAATTTGAGGAGCTTTGTTTGTTTTACCCTCCTTTTCAAATGCCGGGTACTGAAGGATCCAAGTGCATCAAATTTGAAAATGGCTTGAATCCAAAGATTAAAAAGGCATTCCGACACCAAGAAATCAGGAGTTTTCCGATCCTTGTCAACAAGTGCCGAATATATGAGGAAGACAATAAAGCTTCCACTGGAGCAAGTAGCCGATCGGATAATTCTTCTAAGTTATCACCGATCAATTTTAAAAGACAAGGGAAGTTTAATAAAGGTGAATCATCCTTTAAGTCTCGAGATCGATTGAATTTTGGTGGCCGATCGGTGAGTTATCCGAGGAACATTAAATGTTACAAGTGTGGTGGTAATCATTTTTCGAGTGACTGTAATCAAGACGAAATTATATGTTTCCAATGCAATGAGAAAGGACACATTCGTCCTAATTGTCCTCATTTGCAACCGACCGAGTCTAATGCTAGCATGAACCGAGAAAGTTTCCGAAGACGAGGCTATGGAGTCGGAAATAGAGGAGTCGGAAGGGGAAATGGTACACGAAGTAATTTAATGATTGGAAGAGACAACCAGGATAGGAATGTTAATCCACAAGTTGCTGGCCGAGTATTTACCATTCACGCGGAAGAGGCCGAACAAGCTGGTGATCGGGTACAGAGTGAGTGATCGGAAATGTTTGATCTGGGTGTCATACATCTTTTTATTTTTAAAAATGTATATTAGACACCTGAAAACACTCATTGATATGTTAAAAGTGAGTTATATATCTATGAGTTTTATGTGCAATCCGTGACCGAGTAATTTATTAAATTTCGAGGACGAAATTTTTATAGAGGGGGAGAAATGTAACATCCCAATTTTTATGATTTTTAGAAAAATAATTATTAGTGAAGAAATTCTGAATAAATTTTCAAGAGAAAAATGTCAAAAACCAAATTTTCTGAGTAAAATGAATTTGATTCTGAGTGAAATGGATGTGATTCCGAGTGAAACATGACTCAGGAGATCATTTCCAAGTGAATTTAAGATGTTTCCGAGTGAAACATCATTAAGAGAATCATTCCTGAACGAAGTAACGCTGTGTCCGATTGAGACACGTTCAAGTGAAGCAAATCCGAGTGAAACGACTCCGAGAGGAATGTTTCCGAAAGAGTTGTTTCCGAGAGAAGTGGAAGTACTTCTCGGACCGATATTTCTGATTAGTAAACTCCCGAGTGGAGTATATCTGGGTGGATGGTTTACCGAGTGAAGTGTCTCTGTGACACTTCCGAGTGAGACATTCCGAGTGAGTCTTTCCAGGAAGAGTGTTTCTGGACAGAGACTTGAAATCCGATTGAGTATGTTTGTGAGAAAATAATTCCGAGGAGAATAAATATCCGAGTAATCCTTTCAAGAGGAATGATTTCCGAGAAAGGAAGTGGACTCTGAACTCCGAGTGACCTTTCAGTGGAGAAACTTCCAAATGACGAAAGAGTC
The DNA here is from genome assembly GCA_037962975.1 of Clitoria ternatea. Lineage (NCBI taxonomy): Eukaryota > Viridiplantae > Streptophyta > Magnoliopsida > Fabales > Fabaceae > Clitoria > Clitoria ternatea. The sequence continues at coordinate 153,366,493 of CM075673.1, forward strand.
AGACTCTGACTCGAAAAGAGGTATAACCGAGTGAGATGTCTGATGGATATATTTTCAAATAAGGCACTTATGAGTGGGCCATTTCCGAATGAAGGAATTCTGAGTGGAAAGAAGCTCTGATAAGTCCTCTCAGAAAGAGATGCCCAGAATGAGGAAAGTGAGTCAGAATAAGCTGGAACCGAGTCGGAATACGTAGAAACCGAGTCGAAAATTAATAAATATTTTACTATGGATACTTTCCACGTCAACCTGTTCTTCTACGTTCTAGCAAGATCCTTTCTCAGATATTTTCTAAGTATGGGACCCTTTTTAATGTGTTGTCCCCTTTTCATTAAATATCTTAATACTTCATTATCATTAAAAAGACGTGTGTCAGAATACTTCAATTCAAACACGTCTCTTCTGTATGAACCATATATAAATACTTCTATTGGGGGATTAACTTAAGAACTCTTAAGAGTGAAATTATTATCTAAAATCCTCTTATTTCCAATCTTTAGTGGAACTATTAAACGAAGGAGAACATCAAGTCTTCATTTTCTTCTCGTTACGAAGAAAGCTTGGGACTGGTGCAGGATTTGCAATTCCAGTTAGAATTACTGGAGCAGTAACTTGATTATAAATTTTAAAGCTGCTGGAACTCCTTATTCCAGGTAGGGGGCGTTACATTTCAAATAGATAGTTTATGAATGGATGTGGGGTGATATTATTATGTTGTATATATGTTGTGTGCATAATTGTTATTGAGACCCCGTTTATATGACGCTTTATGTTTTCATATATATTCCATTCATATTGTTGATGTTGATATGATAATGATATGAGATGGATGATGATTCCTGATGTTTATGTATATGCATGAGATGCATGTGTGATGGTTGAATATGAAATATGATGTGGTTTCCACAAAAGTCCTTGGGTGGGACTCAAGGCAACCTCTCGAGCGGGGCTCAGGGTTTTAGCCCGTGGTACTGACCGTTGTCACTGAGAGTGATGGTGTCATATTGGGTGCAAACGGTTTGGTACCTGTAAAACGGCCGGATCAGCCGAGGGCTGAATTATGGCTCGGGGAGCCAGTGTTGCAACACAAATTAAAAGACTTAATGGATTCATTTGATTGAGCATGTGCATACACTGATTTATGTGTTATTGAGAATAACATGCTGATTTATGATGAGTATATATGTCTCAGTGTTGTTATTGTGAGCAACATGAGTATATTATTATGTGATGATAATATGTGATCGGTTTTGTTTTATAGTTCTTAATTGGACTTTTAATCCAATTCAATAACTGTTATTTGATATATTTATGCTCACCCCCTACTGTTATCATTTTTCAGTGAATGAAGGGCCCAACCATGATATGTGAAGACACTCAGCTGCTCGGAGTGTATTTTGGTAGAAGCCTTGGCCGGCTCCTGAGAATACCGAGTGTTTTATTTTTTTTATTGTAAACTTAAAAGAGCCGGTCGGCTTTTGTAAAATTGATTTTGTAAATTGTTTAATTCAAGTTCTGTTTTGGAAATTTGAATTATTTGCAAAATTTTATTTGATTTATTGAAATTTATTTTAAAATTAAGGATGTTATAGGGTACACCATGGACAAAGAGATGGGGGAAAACATGGGATGTTTACATTGACAAGTTACGTTTCCACTGAATGGCCAAAACGATGTTGTTTGATAGGTACATGGCATCACACGTTTACATTGACGAGCCATGTCACCAAACTGTAACGGTTACGCGACATCCGTTAACGACAAGGACCTAAGTGTCTGACAGTTATCAACGTTAGGGACTAACGGGGTCATTAACTTACTCAGGGACCTAAGTGCCCGATGCCTACAAAGTGAAGGACCAAATGAGGGGTTTACTCTTACAACAATAATTAACTAACTAGATAACAACAAAATAAAACAATTAGAGACTTAGAAACATCATAATAGACATTACAATAAAATTGAGTTACTCTTAACATACTCCCTTAATTAAGTTGTCTAACTATCTTCTAACTCCTAAGTTTCTTTCCTAACTCATTAAATCTTCTAGACTTGAGAGCCTTAGTCAATATATTTGCAATCTAGCCTTCAGACTTGCAATATTCCAGCTTCAAGTTTCCTTCATCGACTTGATCGCTTAGGAAATGAAATCTAGTTTCAAAGTGCTTACTTCTTCCATGAGCTGAGAGGTGTTTTGCTAAACTTATAGCAGATTTATTGTCAATCTTCAACATAATATGTTTCTCCATTTCAACTTTTAACTCTTCAATAACAAATTTTAGTCATATTGCTTAACAAGATCCAAATGATGTTGCAACATACTTAGTATCACATGAAGATAAAGCAATAATAGGTTGTTTCTTAGAACTCTTTGAGATAGGAGTTTTACACAGTATGAACAAATAGCCTAGAGTGCTCTAACTATCACAACTTCCACTCCAATATGAGTCGGTATAGATAACCAGATTAGATTCTTCCACATTATCTCTGTTAGGAAACATCAACCCAAAGTCTAATGTCGCTTTCATATATATGAGAATCCTCTTCACATACATAAAGTTCTAGGTTTTTTCATAAACCTACTTATTAGACTTACACTATAAGCCAAATAAGGTCTGGTATTACAAACATATCTCAATGAACCAACCATCTTCCTATACAGGGCTACATCCACTAGAGCATTATTCCCCTTAGTCTCAAGTTTCACTCTCAAAGTAGTTAAGGTTGTTGCAACATTACATTCAACCATCTTAAACCTCTTCAATACATTAATCAAATACTTCTAGGGCATGAAGATTCCTTAACTGGTTTTTACAAATTCCATCCAAATAAATTCTTGAACAGCTTGTTCAAACTTAATAGGTTCAAACTTAGACTGAAAAAGGCACTAATTCTCCTTCAGCAGTAACTTCTGAGTCATGAATATCTCCATAGTCATTGAGTCTGTAAGGAATTCTTTTATCTCTCTAAGGTTTTCTTGGTTAAGGAATAACCTCAGGTCTGTCTTGCTTATCATCCACTTCCATCAACATCCTGTTGCTTCCCTGAGTTTGCTGCTTAGTCTAGTCCTAACTTCTGGATTCATCCACTTTCACATTTCTACTCATAACTAACTTTTTAGTAACAAGATTGTACATTTTGTAGAACCTGTGGAATGATAGCCTAGCAGAATTAGAATTTCACTTCTGTCATCAAGCTTTTTCATCTTCACATCAGAAATATAGTTGTAATAGACCGAGCCAAAAATTTTAAAATGTTTCTCTTGTAGTCTTTTGGTAGGGCATTTGTTAAAGATGTGGGTTGTTGTACAAACAACTTATCCTCAAAATACTTTAGGTAGGGACTTGGCCTTAATCATACTTCTTGTCATGTCCATAATGGTTCTATTTCCCCTTTTTATAGTCCTATTGTGTTCTGGAGTATATGATGCAATCACCTTATGAATTACTTCTTACTCTTTATAGAATTTGTCATATTGAGGTGAGGTATACTCCCCTTCATCATCAATTCTTAACTTTTTTAGTTGATTGCCACTTTGTTTCTCTAGCATAGACTTAAACTTTAAAGACATCAAGTACTTATACTTAGCCTTCATATGATAAGCCTATATTTTTCTTGTAAATCCATCAGTAAAAGTCACAAAATACCTATTACCACTAATTGTAGCTTCTTCAATAGGTCAACAAACATTAGAATATACCAATTTAAGTGACTTAATAGACTTATAGAGAACATACGAAACAAAAGCATTCCTAGACTGTTTACTGGCTAAACATTGTTCACACAACTCCTTGGTATTTTGATTGAAGGTAATCTAGAAACCAAATCTTTACTACTCAATAGATGCATACTTATAAAATTTAAATGCCTAAATCCACGATACCAGGCCCAGTTTTCATTATCAATTATTGAATACAAACTCTTTTGATTACTAATATGAATTCTAACCTTAAAAGTTTTATTATTGGAGAGAGGTGCTTTCAAAATCAACCTATGATTGCGGTAAAAAAATAAATATTACTTACACTTCCATTTTCATCTTATAACCCTTTTCAAGAAGCTAACCTAGACTTAACAAATTACTCTTCATTTCAGGTACATACAAAACATTAGAGATATAGGAATCTTTACCATCCTTTCTCTGAATGTGAATTTGACCTATACCTTCAGCTTACACATAACTATCATATGCAAACTTCACCTTGTTTGTTCTTCATGTTTCATCTAACTTCACAAACCACTCTCTATGTCCAGTCATGTGATTGGAACAACCAGTATCAAGGTACCACACATTTGATTTACCTATTTTCTGATTAGACCTAGCCATCAAGAGAACCTACTCATCTAAACCATCATGCTCTGCAACATAGGCTTCCAATGTTGAAGATCCTACAGTATTATGCCAATACTCACTTGCATAATGGCCCATCGTTTTACAGTTCCAGCATTCCACCTTCCTCTTATCAAGATTCTTCTCAAAATTAGGCTTTCCTTCCTCTTTCTCAAAATAGTTCTTTTTTCTGGTTTGATCCATCAAACCCACCAAAATGGAACCTTTTCTGGTTTCTCAATTCTTTTTTCCCTTTCTTGAATTTCCTTTTCTTGTGATCTCCTTTCTTTTAAGCCTAGGCTTGTAAGTCTTGTTCATTCAATTTCTCCTCACTCCTTTCAATCAACCTTTGTTCTGGAGCCTCCAAAGTGCATTGCTCCTCAATCTTTAAAGAATCAATATCTTTGGACTCCTCAACAACAACAACAATGAGATCAAATATGGGAATAAGAGTTCTGAGAATTTTATCCACCATAAATATTCATTTTGTCAAGGTTTGAACCCTTTCAAAATAACTCCCAATGGTTTCTTGTCCTGCCATCTACATCTACTCATATTGTATTCTTAAAGTCTGAAGTTTCACCTTTTCAATTTTCTTGTTCCTATGTAAAATTTCTCCAGCAGATCCCATGCTTCTTTGCCACTCTTGGCACTTGAGATCTTATCAAAATTGATAGCATTTACACATTGATGAATGATGAAGAGAGCTTTGAAATCTTTATTCTTTGCCTCTTTATGGGTTATTCTCTAAGCCTCTATTGCTTTTTCTACTAGTTCTTGAACCCCATCTTTGATCGTCTCAAGCATATCTTGAAAGTCAAGGATCACCTTTATCTTAGTGCTCTAGTGATCAAAGTTCTCACCATTAAGCATTGGCAGGTTTGCTAGAAATTTCTATTAAAACCCATCACATTCTTAAGTCTTAGCACTTTTCACATAGGCCTAATCTTACAACTATGAGATACCATTACTAGAATTAGAGTATTGAATTGGAAACATGTATATGGATCACAAAAGAGCTAACACTTTAAAGGTTTACAAGTGTGACTTATATAGGAAACAAATCAACACTAACCAACTAACAAACTTCTAACAAACTCTAACAAACAACAAACAACTTACTAATTGTCTAACAACAAAACAAAATATCTAGACACTTAGAAACATCAAAATAGACTCTGTAATGTTGTCAATCAACATCAGACTTAGCATTTATTGTCCCAGACTTAGAGTTCTAGTGTCCCAGACTCAACAGTCTTGGCTTAAGACTTAACAACAAAATTGAATTATTCTCAACATATATAATATAGATTAAAACTTATGTAATATGATGTGATTACTTAAAAAATCATGAACTTGTTTTTAAAAAATTAACATGACATTGGTTTCTAATTACAAATTTTATTTTTCACTCCTCTTTACGCCCTTACATGTTATGCTATATAAGTTATACAGTGTTTGGAAATTATGAAGTCATGTGATATGGTTGCTTTTGAGTTAACTAATAATTTCTTTAACTTATATAATCAAATAAGTTTGGTCAACTAATAAAATTTAAAAACATTAACAAAAGGACAGATTTACATCGGTTTGGAAAAGAACCCATTTAAAAAGTGACTTTTTACACTGGGTAAAGAGGTAACCGATTTTAAAAGTCAACTATATTTTTTACTGTACTATTCTTGACTGAAGTGAATCTAAATCTAGATATTATTCTATCTTGAACTAGTTATGCTTCTTTTTATTTGTAGATGAAATATAATACCTACTACATATTTGTGACAGTGTCTTGTCTCTACCACATCGTTCTTTTTTTTTGTCAATAGAATTTTATACTTTATTCAAAAGTCCTTAGGCAATCAAACAAAACTTCCTATAGAGTGATACACACTTAATAAATCAAATATAAGCAATTCAGATATGCTGACTCAACCAGCAATAAGATCTAAGAGATGAGATGCAAACTCAAAGGGTCTCATATTCTCAAGCTAAGCCACAACACAATAAATATTTAATATAACAACTTTGAATAGATTGACTCTGTCAACCCAACATCAAAACTTCAATCTTTTTCCACAACATGCTTTAACTATTTCTTGTTTATGTCTTCACCTCATTGTTGTGCTTATGCTGGAATCGACGATGTCAAGTTCATGTCAACCAGCTCAAATATGAGAGGTTGTGGCCAATTAGTTGAATAACAAGAAAAATGTTTTAAGATTTGGTTAGCCCACTTGTAACATCCTTCACATTTACTTTAATTAATTATGCTAAAGAGAAACTAATGAATGAATTATTTACAAGTTAATAAAAATTTAATTAAATAAAGTGAGAGACTTTTATTGGAAATTAATTAATTGATTAATTAAGAAGGGTTGATTGAGAAATTGGATTAAATTAAATTGTGAGAGTAATTATAATTACCACATAGTGGAAAGTAAAAGTAATAATTATTTTAGTTAAGGTTTAATTAAAAGGAAAAGAGAAAAGAATTGAGAAAAAGAAAGAAAATGAAAAAAGGAAAATAAAAAGGGTGCAAATAACCCATTTACCCTTGACATTAAAACTTAACAATTGCCTTTAGTTGTCTTCTCCCTCACGCATGAGAAAAGAAACAAAGAGAGCAAGGCCGAGAGAGAATACCATGGCCATGTGACTTTGGCTCCAAATTGAAGGCGTAATTGTTGTCGAAACTCAAAATTGATCGTATTTTTGAAATAAGGGAAACAAGGTAAGGCTATTGGTAGTTTTAATTTCATGATTGCTCTCTTTCTTTCTCTAGCCAAATATGGGTTTCCATGAGGAGGGTCTTCATTTCATTTTTCATGGCCTTCAAAAACTTGAAAAAGATGTTATATGTTGTGGGCATTCTTTAATGGCTAATGAGGTTTTGTTACAGTGTTGTTAGGCAACAGAGCAAAGGTCGGAACGCCACTAAGTATAGTGGAACTTGAAACCAGAAGTGAAAATTGTAAGCTTTGAGAATCTTAAAATGAAGTTTGAAACTGTTTCAGTGAAGTGAGTTATGGTTTCAGTGGTTACAATGTTGATCGCCTTTCTTTAATTTCTTAATTTTAGAGCTTCGACGAATCTTGGTAGGACCAATATTGATTTGGATCTTTGGGAGTGTGGAGTCAAGGTAAGGGGTGTACGCGGTGTATAAATTAATGGAAATAGCGATTGAAGCTGATTTCGACAAGTTGGAAAAAGGGTAGAATGGTTTAAATAATAAGTACCTATATATATAAATATTTACGTATGTGTATGATTAGAGAGAAATGTAAGTGAATTGTAATGATTGAGTATGACTGCAAGCATGGTGTTGATTTAAAGCATTAGTTACTTATATATGTTGATAATTGTGGGATGAATGATGAAATTATATGGTGATAATTGTTGATAATTGATATGATGTTGATTGATTGATATATATATATATATATATGTATTTCTTAAACAATGATGATGATGTTGATATATGCATATGCGATGAAACTATATGATGAACTATTGATGTTGAAGGAATTAAGAGATGATATGATGAATTCTTGATCTTTAAGAAGTTATGAGATGTTGTAATGATGAATTGAGAAGTATGATGAGACGTTAAGGAAATTGTAGCCTGAGTGGCTTATGTGATCGTCCCAAGGTAATGACTTTAATGTCGGGACTAAGTCGTGATGAATTATTTAAATGATGATGAGAATTGTTTATTTAATTGAGATGTTGATGATTTATAAATGTTATATGCATGTTGTGTGATGTAGACCGATGATCGGTATAGATTACTCCTCGTTTTTGGCTCCAATGGTTGATTGTGGCCTAGTTGAGCTACCCAGTGGTCAAGTAGGACCTAAAAATAAGGTGGGGAGCTAGGCAGAGCTCGGTGGACCAGGTAGGGTTCATGGGGTGTCAGGTAGGACCCCCAGCTGACAGTCGATTCTTTTAGTATTCGGATACTAGAAAGTTATATTATTATAATTGATTGAAAGTTGGTGGTGATATTGCTTGAATTGATTATGAGATTGATATTATTTGAACTATTGATGAGAGTAGATGGATTAATCATATAATTGTGATTGTAGTAATTTATCTTGATGTTAATGAGATAGATGAATCAAGTGTGATGTGTAAAGAAAAAGGAGATGAACTGATTGAATGTGAGTTGTTGCATTAGGGACTATGTTATGCTTTTCCTAACATATAGAAATATTATGTTGATTATTTGTATTAATTTATATAACTAGTCACTCACCCTTACAACTGTTTTTAAGGATTGAAGACAGGGAAGCTGTAGATGTTGCGAATACCAGTGCCTAGTGAGTGAGGTTAATGCCAATGAGTAAATGCAATGGTGTATATATGTAATTATGCTTATGCATGTGTAATGTTTTGCGTATTTTTACCATAATGGTAGTTTATGTAGATATATATATATATATATATATATATACATATAATGGTTCAAAGTCTGACTTAGAAGGAGGTTGAATAAGTCAGGGACTCTTTTTATAGAATAATAAACCAAAGAAAAAGAATGACCAATCTTTGCAAAGCAAACTCTTAAAGAGTAAGAGAAGGAAAACAACACAGAATTTATATTGGTTCTCTTCCAACACAAAAGCTACGTCCAGTCCCTTCTAACTTAAAGGATTTCCATTATTATAAATTCTTCTTTATAATCACATCACCAGACCAGTGCCATAAGTATTCTTGACTCCAGCCACTCTTGACTCAACCCAAGTATTCTTTCTAAAGCCTTTTTAGGCCATAAAGTGTTTCACATACTCACAAATGCTGGCAACACACTAGAATTTACAGATTGTTTATAAGAAATGGAAAGTAACTCACAGAACTTAGTGTATGACAGATATACAATTGAGAGATTGGACACTACGAGAATAGGGTCTGCTAGAGGCGGAATTTGAAAGAAAGGCCTTTGTCTAAAAAGAATGAATTATAGAGAAGGATAACTTGACTCAAGAGATTTTTCAATAACTTCTGGTTTTTCTCTTTTGCACTTCACACTTGTAATTCAATCTTCTGAAGTATAAATAGGTGCTGGAATATGACTGTTGCTGATCCTTAAAAGGAGATATAGACGTTGGAAATCCTGTGAAGGAATTTGCTTTGAGCTATCACCACTAGACCTTTGGTAATCAGAGAAGGATTCAAAAGTCTGGTAGCAAAGTTTGACAGTGCTTGTACGAAAATGGTCTTTTTTATTTCTTCAACAAATAAAGTCATTTAATTGCTTCATTTGATTGATACAAAGAGAAGAAGTCAATGTTGTAATCTTCTGAATTTGAGCTGACACACATATTGACTTTGATTCAATTTTTCTGTTCATGAGCAGAGTTAGATATGTTGATATTGGCTGTTAAAACATCCTAACCCTTAATATAATTTTCCCAATATAATTAATTATAATCATAAAATTAAGGGTAGATTTTTCACGAATTAATAAATCTAATAAAATATAGAAAGATCGCGAAAAGAATATTTACAATTACCCCTAGATCAATTAAATAAACCTTTCCCATATATGACGATATGAGAAGGTATAAAAATTAAATTAAAATACATTTTGGATAATCAAAATGAAGATTATCACAAGAATCAGCGGAAAGCGTATTTTAAATTGATAAATAAGTCATCTAAATTTTAATTTAATAATATTAATAAATAAATAAATAGAATATGGGAATTTTTTATTATTATTCACACCCATCTTAGGATGTCCCTATATGACTCAATGGGTTCCTCATAACATATTCTAGAGTTTGGGGCTCCAAAACGGCCCAAAGAAAATTTTTCAGCACGCCGGCTCCTTGAGCACCACTCGATAAACTGAGTCAAATCAGAGTTATATAACTCCAATCGGGATGAATCTAGTTTGTAAAGATTTTTAACTCAAATACCTACAATTGTTATGAAGAAGTCGAGGTCCAATTATGCCCCGAAGATTGCCCAATTCGCAAATTTATAAAATCAGCCCTGCTGAAATTTTTAGCATAAACACCTTTTAGTATTTTGGGCATAACTCAGGATACCAAACTCCGATTGATGTAAATTGGGTATCAAAATGACGGAGACAAAATTATCTACAACTTTCATGAAGAGAGCAATAGCTGAATCATCTCGCTTGAGCAAGATTTTGGGTGCTTAAGCGAAATTTTCGCTCAGGCTCTCGCTTGAGCGAAAATGCAACAGCATCAGACCCTGCAACTCGCTTGAGCGAAATTGGCATTGGCTTGAGTGAAATTGGCACTCGCTTGAGTGAAATTAGGCTCGCTTGAGCGAGATCTGACCAGAATGCATACCCAAACTTGTATAATGGCTCGCTCAAGCGAAATTTGACTCGCTTGAGCGAGTTTGACAGCTTTAAACCTCTAAATTGACTTCCTACCTACCTATTTTGCTCGTTTCAACTCTGATTACTATGAAACTTCATGGGCACTATATTTTCACCATTCCAGAGCTATTGGCGCTGTCCGTTCGTCAAAATTTGGACATCTGATCAACTTATGCACAAAAATGCATTATGGTCCAATTATGCAATTTAAATGCATCAACCCCTCTTAGTTCCATTCAAACACATCAACACCTATTTAAACAAGTCATATATAATATAGGGAATCTATCGATCCCTTCCAATGACTCAAAAACTCATCAGATCATCATTTCACCCATCCGGTTCCTAATTTTCATATGTATATGCATAATTTCAAATTCTATAAAATCAACTCATATATTATCTCATATAACATAACTATATCATCAAATACATATTCATAATCATATTTAGATTTCAAGCCTCTAAATGAAGCTATCCATCTTCCAAAACTTTAAATCCTTCATACATATCATAAAACATCATCTAGAGTCGGCCAAGGCTTTAACATACTATCAAAAGATATTATGTGTCAATATATACATAATACTTTAATTTCCACTGAATGCCTTCTCATATGCCTTCACTACGTCCTATATCCACTGAAAAACAATCATAAATAGGGGTGAGCATACTACATGTTAAATGACAGTTATTGAATCGGATCAAGTATCCAATTCATAACCACATATAAATCATAACCATATCATATAATCGCATTACATTTTATTCCTTCACAATGATCATAAACTCATGTTGTTCACAACAATATTCATCAATGCAATCACATGCTCAATCAAATGGATCCATTATTAAGTTTTAGTTTTATGTTGCAACACTGACTCTCAGCCATAACTCAGCTCTCAGCTGATCCGGCTGTTTTACTGGTACCAAACCGTTTGCCCTCTCACGTGACACAATCACTCCCAGCGACAACGGTAGTGTCACGTTCTAAACCCCGAGCCCTGCTCAAGAGGTTTGCCTTGAGTCCCACCCAAGGTCTTTTTGTGGAATCCTCAAAACCACAATTATATTTCATATTCATTCATCATACAAGCATCCCATGCTTATCAAATGCATCTCATGCATTCATATATTATGAATATCATTCATATCATCAACATTAATCATATATTCTATTGCATCTCATGCATAGAATTCATCATAAACTCATACATCATATATACAGTTCATATCTCATATAAATTCAAGATCAATACCATTCACATATAAACGGAAGACATCATATCTCATAATATATCACATATGTCATACATACTCAGAATTTCTCATTAAAGATAACAATATTATCCCGATACCGTTCATAAACTATACATTTAAAATGTAAACGCTCCCCCTACCTGGAATAAACGATTCCAGAAGCTCCTCGAGCTATCGAGTATAATTCTCTCGCTTTCGTAAGTTCCGAATCAAACCTCTAGCTCTGAAACCTTCCGAAGCTACCTAATTTATTGAAACAATCACTATTAAGCTTCAATTCTCTAAGATTAGCAATCAAGAAGCCGTTTAATTTCACTATTTCATAAGAAACTCTAGGTTCTTGAAAAACCTAAGCTCTTTCTTCATTTCCATGGATTCCAATTACTTCTAAGTTCTTAATTGTGCATGAATTGAAAGATGAAATAAAGTTAAACTAGAATCCATGATAGGTATTCATCGTCTTACCTCACTTGGAGAATTCAAAGCTTCTTCTCCCTAAAAGTCCAGCTTCCAACGAAAAGAGAAAGGAGTGGAGATTGATTTCCACTCAATTTTTGTAATCTTGGAAGAAAATTAAAAAAGAGAGGATTAGAGGCAATAATTTTAGATGAGAAGAAGAAGAAGATGAAGAAAGAAATGGCTTCTCTCAATCTCTCGAAAGTTTGAGAAAGATAGAAGTGAAATTTCAATTTTAAAAACATTTAGGGACACGTCCATCATTACGGCAATTGTTGGGGACGTATCTGTCATTTTGGCATTTGTTAGGGATGAAATCGTCATTTTCGTAATTGTTCAAATTAATTCCCCATTTTCCTTTAAATCCCTCTTTAAACCTCGTTTTAATAGTAAATCCTTTTTTTAGGATGTTACAGCTGTTGAACTTTGTTTGTCTCTTGTCTTCTTTGATTATAAGCACGCATATTTGATAAGAGCATAGAACCCAATGCAATACGTAAATAGAATTAAGAACGTTGTAATTGAATCCTTAGAGACAACGAGTTTCTTTTGATGCTCTATAAGTATGATTGTGTAAGATAAGCTTCTTCTATCAGACTTTTGGGCATCTTCCAAAATCTGGAATTTAGATTTTGAGCATGAGCGCTCCCCTTTTGATTTATAGCTTATGCACTATTTATCCTGGAACACTTGAATACACAAATTAGTCTATTGATATATAGACTTTATTTTCTAATATATTCTTGATGAATGTTATTAACAAATCTGAGGTTTGAAAATAAAATGGAGTCTGGGGTCTGGTTTATACTTCTTTTTTCAACCAGACTTTTCTTCAACAATATATATATATATATATATATATTATTATGTTTCTAATTGTTAAGTACCCGATGGATGATTTGATAATTATGTGAGTATGTATATGCTTGGTGATGCCTTATGCTTTATGGACCATATGCATAGTTGTGTTGATGAATAGTGCTATGGAAAGCCAGGTTGATGTTATGATGTGAATGATTATGAATAGAGTAGATGATACCCAAGTGTTGTTATGTGGCCCGGAGCCCTTCATTGATGAATTACATACTAATTTGTGAATATGGACAAGTTATAGTTGATTATTGTTTGACATTGAGCCATTGATTATATATGTGTATGATGTTTGCCATGGATGCTGGTATAAGGATGTTATGATGAATATATTGATTTATATCTAGGAATTGTTGGTGGCACTGAGCCATTTCGACTGATAATGTGTATGAGTAGGCAGATGTCTGTGATTATGGGTGTTATATATGTATGAATGTATGGTAGTTGGATGATATGTTGATGTCATTGTTATCCATGTAAAATTAGATGGAGTTAGAGAGAAACGAGTTTTAGCTAACTAGAAGGGTGAAATGGAGTCCAGTACCGATAGGTCCCTAGGTGTGTTTATGAATTGTGTGTGTAAAGAGATTTAAGGTTGCATTGCATTTGAATAGGTTTATGTGATGACGTTGTTAGAAACTGAGCAAATTGCATTTATGCACATATCTTGGTCGTATGGAGGAATTTATGAGTACGAACTGCGCCAATAGATCCAGAATTGGGGAAATATAATGCATGTGAAGTTTCGTAACAATCAGAGTTGTAACAGGAAAATTAGGTAGGGAGAAAGTTAGTTTCAATGCCAAAATTCTGCATATCTGCATCCTGTGTTGATGGTAATCGATTACAGCCTTCCCTGTAATTGATTACCAAAGAGCAATGTTTTTTCCTACATAGGTTGGTGTCTGATAATCAATTATCAGGCCTGTTGTAATCGATTACCAAGTCTTATGTAATCAATTACACGTTATTGTATTCGATTATCAGATCCAAAAATGAAGGCTTTGTGCTGTTTTGAGTGACGTAACGCTTAGGTTCCTACTGTTTATTGTCAGGGAAGTCTAGAAGACAAAAAATTTACTCTGATTTTACCAAACCCCAAAATAAATTTTAGGAATCGTTAATGGGACGTTACACCACTTAAACGTAAATTGCCCTATGAATATGAAATTACTACATTGCATATATAATGCTATAGTACTATGGATCAAAACACATGCTCCAAAAAAAAGGGACTACATGCTATAACACATTTGGTAACACTTTTTAAACGCTACTAATTGATAAAGTTTCTCCCTTTAACTTACCTTATTCATGGTGTAATGAGTTACATGTATATTTTATACCAAGATAAAACAGGATTTTTAGTTTCTGCTCCGCATATATCCTCCTCTAAATGTTAAACATTTCTTCTATAGCATAAATGTTAAAACATTTAATGAGTGGTCTTATGTTTTACTTTAAAAAAAAATTGTATTATCCTCTTAATGTTATCCTATTTAAACCAAAATATTTACGTCACGGTCAATACTAATTTTATTAACTGAGATTTTTTCACCCATAAAATTTGAATTCAAAACATTATTTAAAGAGAATGAAGGCACAACCGCACGCACATATGCATTGTGTTAAGAATTCAGATGAGAAGACATTTCCCCATTTCCACTATTCCCTTATTGCTGTACTTTATTATTATTATTATTATTATTGACATAGCGTAAGAGGATAGATCTCTGTTTCCTTTTTGAGGATAGTGTTTTTATCTAACTTAAGATGGAAATTATCATAAGTTGGTGATTATGATATGAAGATTAGAAAAATGTACTTTATGTTGGGTCTTGTGATAGCATTAGCGATTGGACTGGTACCTAGTGCACTAAGGAGATAATTGATTAGTTGTAAGTGCACAAATTTCAATCTGGGATTTGACAAATGCTCAGCGCACAAAGTTGGTGACTAGATATTGTGTCCGACCTCAAGTTTCTTGCATAAAATCACTTTTGACTTTAAATAAAGAGTTAAAAACTTTACTCTTTCAACAATTAAGAAATCAATTATGTTACACCAAATGTCAAATAAATGTAAAGCTTTCAGAAAATTGACACGTTGTCTTCAACGGGGATTTCTCTGTTTAGGAGAAACCACTTTTGATCTTACGAGTCAACGGAGTTTTGATTGTCTCTAACAACGTAACCTTTAAATTTTTAACTACAATTCAACTTTGTTTCCCCAACTGAAAACCAAACAACTTCTGTGACAACCACGAGACTCCAGTATTCTGTCGTAGCAGCTAAGAAAACAATAGACAATGTTGTGGATACTAAGATAACAGAGACAATAATTTGGTGATAACTTTAGTACTTCGTTCATGTTCTTTACAGAAAATAATAGTAGTATAATTATTATTTTTATCTTCATACAAGTTATTTTGAAATTTTATATTATATACTTTATTGATTTTACATTACTTCTCTATAATAATAAAATAATTATTATTACTACTATTATTTAATAATTAAAATAAAGACACAATTTAAAATTATATAATTAACATTATCTTGAATTTATAAATATAAAAATAAATAATAAAGAAAATTTTATCCTTTTAAGTGGATAGATATTTAATAACAAAAAGAGTATATGGCCTAACCTTTTTTTTTTTCGCATAAACTTCTCTTAATAGTAAAAAGTCCTCCAATTACTCATTTAAAAAAGAAGCTACTTTTAGGCTTTAAAACTTTTTGAAAATTGTGTTTGAATAACCTCCACCTAAATAGTGTTTGGAGAAAAATGTAAATTGCTTACCTAAAACAGTTGCCTTGGAGAAAAGTTCCTATATCAAACCGGGACAGGGCAAAACAATGTTTTGGACAACGGAGGAAGAGAACACATTTGTTATTATTGAAAGATTCATGATACTTAGACAAGCTTGTTATGCCTTGTATCAATAACATGTTTTCTCTATATACTGAGGGTACGCAGGTATGGTTTAAGAAGGCCAACAATAACACAAGAATCTATAAGTTGGTTAACAAAGAAAAGAAAAGCAGAAACGGATACACCATCATAAGGACAACATTTCTCACATGAAAGAATAGAAGAAAATTTTGGAAGGTTGCTGCCATATGAGATGGCTAAAGAGTCCAAAATACCGGTTGCTGCATTAATGTTCTTGTTCAGCATAATGGATGTGTGCTGGGTAATTGTTCATCAAAACTAACGTATTGATCATCATCCATAACAAATGGAATCGATCAAAGTCATGCTTCTTTAAAAACATAATATGACATTCTGAAATAACAACAAAACTTTGTCCCACTAAAGTCAGCTACATGGATCGTATGATATTCAGAAGTTTTAGAGAAAATGTTTTTGTCCAAAGCTGAAGTCATGCTTCTTTAAAAACATAGTGCATTCAAGAGAAATTATGATAATCAACACATGCATGAAGAAACTTCAGAAATTTAAATAGGGAACTAGAGAAAAAAAGTTGCAAGACAGTTTAAGATTCGACTCTGGGAGTCTTGCATATAATGAGAACATTATCTGAGTAATTTAGAAGGGATACTGACCCAACCTAATTATTAAGTTAAAATACCATTTTGATTTGAAATTGACTACTGCAGGTAAAGAATAGTTACAAGTATATAAACAAATATGGAAAGTTAATCATAGAGACCAAAAAAAATCCAGAATGAAGATGATAAAAATACATTAGATAGGTGACTGGAGATGAATTTTCAGACTTTGTGGAGCTAAACACAATTGGTTTTAACTAATATGATACCTAATTATCTCAAAATTATACAATAACCCAATTGGTCCAGTAATAGAAGGTTAGCCAAATACATTATGCGTGCAAGTATAGGGAGCGAATGAAATGAAAGTTTGCTCTAACGACTGGAACTAATTTAGGCCATCGAAACATACATATATGGTAAATGTTGGTTTTACTTAAATCTATCTTGAGTATTTACATATAGTTATATGATCAAAATTAACTCTCCTCACAGCCCCAACATAAATTTGTCAGTTAGAGTTACTCAAATGTGATTAATTAGAAATGAATTTTTAATCGATTGATCAAACAAATTCAAATGATATCTCGAACAACGCATAAGATCAACAATGACCAATGGATAATGCTTTAAATGTTATTTATTTTCTCCAATTGGGTTATCAAACAGACGCTATACATCAAACTGGGCAATGCATTCCAACAAGTCTGAATTTTAGTATATCACCCTCCTCCAAAGCATTTGTACTTTTACCATTCCATTCAAGACTAGAAAAAACGACAATGTGAACAGTTGGAATATCTGCCTTGTGCCACTAAAACATTGTACAATTTGAAATAATTTGACTCAACAGGAGTCTCGGTACATAAGGGAATCAGGAATACTAGTAAAAGAAGAAATACATAACTAAGTAAACATGAACTTATTGTTTTTGTAAGCAGGGTAAACCCATAAATCATCCAAACTATTTTACTTGAGTTCATCTAGCATATAGAACTTAACCTCACAATGGAGTAAGATTAGAATTTTAAACAATTGCCTCACATCAGGCATATTCTTCTATAGATCAAACAATGTACAACTCACCTCTACAGGACACAAAACTCGACATGGAGGTCCCAAGTCTTGCACAATTCCAGTCGAAGAATTCACAACCAAACATGCCAACCAGATATGCTTTCACTAGTTTCTCTACCGGATTGTAAAGCTAGTTCCTGCAGACACAACCACCATAATTGTCGTCTTTCCCACAGCTGTCAATATCGTTAATACAAAAACTTCCCAAGCAACAAAATTACAGGCTTTCTTCAACAACTAGAGGAAGCTGTAACATGGCACGACTATGGAATCACAGCCAGAATTACAGACACCATTATTATCATTGTTGCCGCTCAAAAGTGACATCACGATGAATTTCAGTCACCAGAAGCTGACACAGAATGCATATAGACCACTACCACAGGGTAAGGTGATTAATTACAGACGTGGTTTCACAACCATCATAGTAGAAAAAACCTCTGACAACAACCAACCAAATTATGCCGCCACATAAGCCTTTGAATCTGCAGACTTAAAATCTATACTCCAACACCAATAAACACCACCAAGGTCATCAATTATCAATAATCAATAACCCCTAAACACAAAATTAACACCTAAGACACCCGCCACTAAACATTAACTTCACAAGCGAACCAAAGTGAGAATTAATGAGACACCAGAACATACCATAGCAGACTAGTACACTATCATATGACCCAAATTCAATCATCTCCAGTTGGGAACAAAGTAAGAACCTTTCTACCACCAGACGCATTAGCAGATTCCATGTCCTCGACATAACCACCAGACACACTGTTGTGCACAGGACCACCCATCCTATGAAGCTGCTGCTGCTGAGAGGGCCTAGACATGAACGGATTTTCAAAGTGGCCATTTGTCGGCGACCCGAAATGCCCGACATGACGGTGAAACTGCGCCGCCGCGAGCTGTTGCTGTTGCTGGTGGTGGTGGTGGTGGAGGGCCGGCACCGGCACGAACGGCAGGAAGTGATCGGAATTGGGCCTCGCGGCGGGGTGAAGGAAATGCGGCGGCACGGGGGAGCTGGCGAAGAGGTGGTCGGTGGCGGGGTCCGCCACGGCGGCGGCGGAGGCTGTGCCGCCGGCTCCGGCGGCAGAAATCCCCTGCATGCGCTTGAGGTAAAGGCGGTATTTCTGCAAGTGGCTGGCGACGTTTTCTCGGGTCAAACCGTCGACGCTCATGAGCTGCATTATGGTCTTCGGGACGGCGTTTTTGATGCCGAGGTGCGCGACGGCGTCTACGAATCGCTTGTGGAGTTGTGGGGTCCACACAAGGCGTGGCCTTTTGAGGGTGCGCGCGGGTTCCTCGCCGGCGGTACCGGAGCCCAGTTCGCCGGAGTCGGCGAAATCGGTGGAGGTGGGTTGTTGGGAGGGGTTGGGGGGCGAAGGGTTTGAAATTGGTGTTTGGTTTTGCTGTTGCTGTTGTTGTTGTTGTGGTGGTGTTGTTGTTGGGTTTGTGTTTGTGGTGTGTGGGTTTCTGATATCAAAGGCTATGGCTAGATCAGGTGTGATTAGGGTTTGGGATAAGGGCATGAGTTCCTCTGGGGAAGGTAGTTCCTCTTCCCATCTTGAAAACCAATTTGAATCCTCTTCTCTCATTTTATTTTTCTTCTTCTTTGTGTTTCGGTTTTTCTCCGAATCTCGCACACCCACTTTGGTTTTTCTCTTCTGGTTTCCTTGGTCTGTAGTGATTTAAAGGAAAGACATGGTTTTTTTATGTGGGTGTTGGATTCAACAAATGGGTCTGTTTTGGTTTTTAATTTAACGGGGTGGTGGTGATGGATGTGGTGGAGACAGGGATTTGATTCTTTCTTTCTGAGGAGAATCTCGCTCTAGAATTTGATTTAGAGAGAGAGGGTGGTGGTGGTGGTGATGTTGTTGTTGTTGTTGGGGGAAGAGGGTGGTGGAGTGTGGTGTTTGTGGAGAGAGGTTCGAGGTGGATCTTGTTTTTGCTTTCTATTCAGCTTTTTATTGTGGGTACTGTTTGCTGATGATGCTTTTTTCTTATGATTTTTATGGGATTTTTATTTATCCGGGATTTGAGGGTTTTCCACTTGAGAGTGAGTGTTGCAAGATCTCCATGGTTTTTTTTAAAAAAAAATTTCCCCCCACGTCATCTTATGGCGGCGCGTTTCCTACACGCGTCTCGTGCTCCATTTTATGGATCTTTCAATTAATCTTTATTTAATGATTCTATATTTTGTCTCTTATTTCAATCTACCTTTTTCTTTTTAATTAACTACTGATATCTCTATTTTTTAAAGATAATTATGATGGGACTAATTATTCAACAGAGATTTTTTCTATTCATAAATTTAAAATGTATATATTTCAAGATAAATCTAACACGGTTTAAAAAGTGTTTTTGGGTAGTTGAAATAAAATAAATTTATTAGGGTGAATAAATGGTGCCAAATGGATGGCAACAAAAAGAAATGGAGATTTGATTGGGCCGGCAAGAGGAGAATGGCGCGTGCAGTGGATGGCGCGTGAGAGAACAATAAGGATGAATTTGTACGGGCAAAGGAGAGAGATGCAAAGATTCTTGGCTTTGTGGAATTTCTTTCTTGTTTTGTAGATAGGGAATAAGTTGAGCTGTTTTGGTTTGGCTTTCATGCTTTTCAAAGTTAAAATTCGAATTGACTCCAACGTGAATTCCAGAATACGGATATATGCACAAGGAAACTTAATTAATTAATCTCCTATTATCACTTCATTTTTATACTTTACCATAATTTGATTCTGGGTTATTTTATTTTCTTCTTCCAAATTCGAATTATGATTTATAGGCTGCATTTTCTGTATTGTGATTATAAGTCCATCTATTAGTTTTTAGGTAACTTTTGTTTCCTATTTTGTTTGTCATTAATTAATTAACTTAGATGTTTAATCAACCCTTGCAAGTAATTTTATGTTTTTTTTTAAAATTATCATTAAATAATTAATTATTTTTAAAAATTCAAATAAAATATTTCAATTTAAAAATAATTTTTTCAAAACACATTTAAAAATATACAATAACTAATTAGCAGTGTATTTTATTGTCAAATAAATTTTGTAAATAATGAAGATTATTTTAATGATGATTTTAAATAAAATTCATTTATTGTGATTGTTCTTTAAAAGAAAATTGACAAAACTTGAGGTTTAAACCTGGAATCTCAAGCTAATGGTCCAAACCTCTCAACACCTAAACTTGTTTTATTATGATTATTTTTTGGTAACATTTTATTATGATTCATTAACTATATTATTTAATATTTGAATTTAATTAGAATACATTAATTTTTTTATTAAATAATTAGAATACATTAATAATGTAAAAGTTTTTTCTTATTAACATCCAATCATAATTTATCATGTAAGAAAAAAATCATTGACTTTAATTATAACTATTTTAAAGTCACTTTGGGCGATCTTTAATTAGTAGACAATATAAAATCATTTAATTGACAAAGCATGAAAATTAAATTATTAATGTAACAAAAAATTAGTATCTTAATAGATTTAATTATGATACATGCCAAAAACAAAAATCACGCTATCTATTGTTAAATGTCAATTTTAGATTATTTTTTATGTAAAATTTGTTTTTAAATTGATGTTTAATTGCTCATTTAATTAATAAATTAGTACTTATTGTGTTTAGTTGAATTATTGCCACTATTTTTAGCTTACAAACTTTTTTCATGTGCTTTGATAGGTTGGAGAGGCATTGGAAGAGAAAAGAAAATAGAAAGATAAAGAGCTTCATTTTCGCTGAACTCTAAACCAACAACTTGAACTTTGCTCCTTTTGCTCCATTCACTATCAAATCGGACGGAAAATTTGACAATAGGTTTGGGACATATAGTTCTTCATTTTTCTATTATCGTTTCATTTACCATTGGATCAAACTGAAATTTTGATATTACGTTCCCAACATCCATAACTTAATCTTGAATGGTTGGATCTTGTTTTGGAGTTTCTTGTTGGAGGCAGCTTGCCCCAAACAAACAAATACCTGCTAGGGCGAGCAAGTAAAATTTTAGTCATTTTGCCTCTACGAGAAGGTGCTTGTAGGGGCAAGGTCTTCATAACATCACACATGTTTTGTCTAAAAGGCTATAAAAAGGGGTTTAGATTAAAAAAAAAAGAGGGAATCTTTGGTCTGTGGGAGGCTAGGAGCACTTTATGGAGGCTCTCTAGCACCATAGCGAAACTTGAAGACAAGAGATCTTTTTTGATTTCCTTCCATTCTTCTCATTTTCCATTGATCTTTTACATTTTTTTTTATTTTGAGGTAGCCTTCGTGAAAATGGATAACTAAACCCTTTTTTGTTGATATTAGATGTAATGCATTCCCTCCCTAGCTACGTATTGAGAATTCTTATATGATTTATACATTTTAATCAATGTTAATATTTTGTTTCATATACCTAATGCATCTTTTGAACAGGAGAACGTTTTTCATATGTTTAAGATTTCTAAATGGATTAAGGAAAGAAATGTCAAATGTGTTTGAGGTTTCCAAATGGTTGTTAAGGGTAATGTCTAATACAAGGCTTTCGTTGAATAATCAATGGATCAATATTTGGGGAAAGGACTTTGGATCTATTTTGTCGAAGGATCTGTTTTAGTAGAAGTTATGCTACATTTTCTTGGGTTATATATGTTTTTGGTCCCTATGTTTAACGTATTTTTTGTTTTGATCCCTTGGTTTTTTTTGGTCCTTTAGTTTTTCTCATCAATTTTGGTTTTATCTAAATTGTTGTTTTAGGCCCCTAAAATGTAGCTCCAATTAAAAAATGTCATTTTCCAAACTAGAAAGCCAACATCACATCATTAACAGTACTTGATATCAGAAATCAAAAAAACAATTTTGTAAGTATATAAAGATACCTTAACCAAACAATAAAGTTCAGTTTTAGATAGGGATATCTAGACTAAATATTAAAATTTGAGTTGGGTTTGAATAATATGTAGTTGTCCTTGTTGGTCTCATATCAATGGCACATAAAATCTCTTCTTTTTATTCTCTTTTTGTTTGTGTAGGGGCAAAAACACTTGTTCTAAACAATTGAGAAAGAAGAATTATTCCATGTGTCATATCATTAGTGCACCGTCAACTTTCTATTTTATCGGTTAACATTTTTTCATTAGAGTTATATTTTGAGAACTTAAAACAACCAAAACCAAATAAAAAAGAACTAAAACAAAATATAGGTCAAAATAAAACACAGTAACAAAAACATATTTACTCAAAATATATTCTAATTAATTGGACAAAGATAAAGAATTACACAAAAGGGTGGTATGGGGAAAAACATATTAGTATTTAATTAAAAAGTAATGAGAAAGGGAGAGTAGGAAACAATAATAAAAAAGTGAACAAGTAGGAGTATGTATATTTTGTTTGGAGTGAGTAAGAGGAGGAAGCATGAAATGTGCAGTGGGAAGTGGGATACCTGTTGGGTGCAGAAATGGATTTATACCCCAATCACACTAAACAAAAATGAGGTGATTGTGTACCTATTATTGTCCCTAGAAACTAGAAAGGCATGTTTCCTCCTGCAGCATTGCCAACAACAGTACTCACTGACCAATTGAATCAAAGTAATATGATAAGGGTACCCCCCATGTGATACCCATGTAACATGTTTCAACTCTTTTCTATTCTATTCTATTCTACTATACAATACAACTACAACTACTTATTATTCTTATTCTACACTTGTTTTTTTCTCTGCCACGAATATTCATCCAAATTCATATCTATATATGCCTACAATTAGAAATATCCAACACCCTGTCTTTATACATCCTCCTCCCCTTCCCTCTATATCAAATTAGGCCCTTCAATCATTTCATGTTAACAATTCATAAATTCCTCAATATTCACATTTAACTTGCAACTTATCCATTTCATTCCACCAATACTCCACTTTCACTTCCCAGATAATTCCAATAAATAGAAATATCAACTTTTTGACATAAGAGCTTTCTTTCCTTTTTTTTTTAGTTGGAAAAAAATATAAATATAGGTTTTTAAATAAAGATGAGAAGAAAAAACATGATTTAAACCGTAAATAAAAATTGTTATATTGATTAAAGAATTAACTTCTATCTATAAAGTTATGTATATATATATATCTTATATTTAATAGCTTAAAAATGTTAATCCAATAAATTAAAAAGATTTTTTTAAAAGCCCAAAATTATCCTGATAATTAAATAAACAACCCTCATCTTTATATTAAATAGGATAAATCAATCTAAGTCTTAAATTGGTTAGACCGTCGATGGACAACCTAATTTATTTTCATCTTTAGTAATTTTATAAGCTAAACACTCACCGAGTTTAAACATTTTCCTTATTGTAAGTAACCTAACTTATCTAAACTAATGATAATCTTACTTTAATGAGGATTCATTTACTTTGGACTACTTTAAACTTTAAAGTTAACTACTTTTATTATAAACTAAAAAATTCGTCAAATGGTAAGAAACTCAGTATCTCTTTACAAAACATAACTAAAACTTGAAAGTATCCATACATAAAAAAAGGTTGTTAACCTTATTGTCCATTGATATATTGATTTAAAATGTGGGCCATTGGGATTTAATAGTATTATTGAATAGACGTGCACAAAAACACTAAAAGATTGGGTTCCTCCAACTTAGAGATTTTTCCAAGGTGGATAGAAATTTTTAGTCTAAAAAATAGCCTTTGGTGTAACACTTGTCCTTTTCTTAATCTCATGCCCCCTTTTATTTGCCCGAAATTCAATAACCTATCTTAAAGTAGTTTTTTCACTGTTGAAGAGTTTACATGAGAGTTAAAAACAGTTTTGAAGTGGTTTCATGATGGTTAGGAGATTAAGATATCTCATAAACAAACAAATTTATAAATTTGACTAATCGACTTAACTTTTTTTAATCATAAAAGTCAAGTAAAAATCCATTTGAAAATATATAAAAATTAGATCAATTTGATATATTCAACATGAAACTATATCACATATGATAAGATACAACGGGTGAATATATAATTTAGGTAACAAATATTTTTTGGATTAGTTCTTATTATCGATTAGTAGTACTACATGTTATATTGCCGATCATTTTTAACTATATACATGAATAATTTATTAGTTGAAGTGTGAGTCCTGTTCATTTTAATAAGGAAAATGAAACAACTTATATTTGTTTAAAATATAGATTAATTGTTAATTTTAGATGTAAATATATTTTTATCCTTGTAAAATAAATTTTTTATTATTTTTGCCTATAAAATATTTTTTTCTTTTCATCCCTTTTATTGAATATTTTCATCTTAATGTCTACTTGAATTTAAATTCATTATAAGTAACTAAATTACATATTAACTCGTATATATAATTATGATATATTCAACCGACAGTTAATACACAATTCTGATAAGTTAATATACAGATTTTAATGATTAAAGCTGTTTTTAAAATTATAAAAAAGTAAAACTAATAAAAAATTTTATGATGAAAAACTAGATTTTTCAAAACCATTTAAATAAACTAATGTGTAATTTGACTGTTGATATCAATAATTTACTAATTCTAATTCAAAGGAAGAAGTAAGACCAAAATATTCAATAAAAAAATATTTTACAGTAACAAAATCAAAAGAACCTTTATTAAGATGGTTACTCCATTCGGTCGTTATGCATTATTGAATTTGTTAAGACATTTGTCATATAAAGGAATGATGAATTAGTTTTGTTTTTACAGCATGTTTTTTTTAAGTTTGTTAAATGATGAATAATTGTGATTGGTGATGTTAATTAGTTGACTTTCGTAACTCTAACTAGTTTCTGTGTCTTAGTGGGGGGTTTATTTTGGTAGTGATGGTAATATTAGAGGTTTAGGGTGTGTGATAGTAATTTTTATTATGGAAAATAGTTGTGTTATTAGAGGTTTTTACCTTTTGTTGCCAAGTTGTGACCATAATAACCCTTTTTACGCGGCTCAGAAACTTAAATCCACGATGTTATATCCAATCACGAAAGAATTTAATGTTTTTAAGATAGTGTATTATTTATTTAATAAGAAGATTTATACAAGGATTTGTTCGAGGATATAATAATTTTTTATGTCCAATCATGCATGGCCAGACCCGTTTAGTATGCTATTTGAATTTTTTTATGGTTATCTATTAGGGTTGGTTAAACTGAGATTCAATAAACTTAAAAACAGATTATATAATTAAATAAGATTTTAACGGTTTTGAATAACATAAAAAATTAATATTAATTTTTAAATTTTTTTATTTTTATAACTTATTTTTTTTAATTATATACCAAACGGATTCGAATTTTAAATCATTTTCAATTATGTGAAATCGGTTTCAAACGGATTCCAAACACACAATATTGAGTTGAGATCTATCTCCGTTGGCGACCTAAATTTTATTTGGACAAATCGCCACCGTCACATTGAAAACACGTGGCACAGGGCAAATCATGGAACACTCAAAAAAATGATTAATCTTAATCTCGTACCCCAAAGTCCTATTCACCCAAAAAAAAATATAACCAAAAGGTAGCTATCATTTTTGACCAAGAGAAAGGACACGGGATGGAGTAAGAGTTTTACGCACGCGAGTAGAAATTTAAAATATAAAAATAAAAATAAATAAATAAGTGAATTATTCACACTTTTCAATGTCCCTCTCAATTGATTTCATTCTTATTAAAATTAGACCCTATTAATAAATTTAATTGGTTGAACTAAAAAATCAATTAAATGTTCAATTCAGGTTAAATTTTTATTATTAGTAGTTCAATTATATATTAATCTTCAGTTTTATCATAATTTTCTTAATTTGATCATTTTAATGACCTATCTAATTTTAAAAATATTGGTTGATTCAATAAGCCCAATGCAACCGTCCAACGAACTAGAAAGAGAAAACTAATGACATGCCAATAATGTTCCGTAGTTAACATTTTCTTTATGGAGGAAAATCGTAAAAGACATACCAACAATGTTCCATAGTTAACAATTTTTTCTTTGTAAATAGAGGAAAATCGTAAAAGACATGTCAATAATGCTCCATATTTTTTTAAAAAAATTTGTGTAAATGGAGGAAAATCGTAAAAGCTGATTTCCCTAAAACTTTGATTGATTCCAAAATAAGATTTTCAATTGGGGTTGATTAAGTAGAATTTGACTTATCTCAAACAACATATAATATTAGTATTAATTATTAAATATTCAATTTCTATAATTCTATTTTTATAACTAATTACCAAACCAATACTTACAACCTCAAGTTAACTCCTATACCCTTCAACACAAGTCCGACTCTAACTAGCATTTTACTGAAAATTTTCCAATTAAAATAACGCTACCTTCAACCAAAAAGAAAAATCACATTACCAACATCTTCCGGTCAATAAATTCCATCTACAACCACTCAGACATTACAAAATGTGTTTAAAAGACTTCAAGACTACAACATAAGCTTTAAACTGAATTAGCCAAAACAATACTTGTCTGTACATGCTTGGATCTCAGCTAATATATTGTACATATCCCTCAAACAATGTAAATTTATCAACAAAACTCCCCAAGAGCACAAACTTTTGCCTTGAACCCACCCCAGAAACTGAACATGCTGAAAATGAAGCACAGATATACATGGTCGAGTTCCTCAAACTCAAATGGGTTTTTAGTGCCACCTTTCTCACTTTCACCAGTAACAAACATCGAAGCAGCAACACTTCCAAGTGAGACAAAGTCAGTAATCATTCTCGAAATACGCTCATCTGCCAACTGAGCCAACTGAAAGGCTGACCCTGATTCAGTCGGGGGGTTTTCAGCACTTTTTCCTTTCACCTGACACCTCTGTTAGTGCAGCAGGCACTCGTCCCCATGAATCCATGATCATGCAACACAACAAATAAACCCAGCCTCGGGAATAAGCCAAACATCGTACCGCACTCATACCATATATAGAGGCTGAACTTAGTCAGTTAATGTTTACAGCGTAGAATCTGTAGATGCTCCCCATGTAATGCATATGTCATGAACCCAGTCACTGGAATATGACAAACATGATAGTTCTAAGGACTGTATCATGACAAACATAATAGTTCTCTGATGACTGTGATTAACTACTTCAAGCAGTTCTCAAATTTTTAATGAACTTCCTGCTTTTCAGAGACATTTAAAAAATAATAATTTAGTCACAACTGAGGGAGTAAATAAATTCAGTTCCTGAAATTGACAAGAACATTATGACTGAAACAAAACTATTCTAAACATCACAAGCTGGATAATGAATGCTTACCAAATGTTGAACCAACTGGACCTACTGTTGCCCTGCATATGATTGAATTCATCCTCTACATCACAGCAATAAACGGCCCTTTGAAATTTTGCTGACAGCTTTTGGTAGGACAAAACTTCCGAGGGCTGCACCTGTTTGATTGCCATCTTTAAATGCTTCATTGTTACAAATGAAGCATCGAGGCTCTCCTGGTAACATAACATCAGGATAAACAACTGAAAAGACATTCATCAGAATTCAGAAATAACAGTGATTGACAAACCTCAATTGCTGCAACAGCTGCCTCCCGACATATCAATGATATGTCAGCCCCGGTACAACCACTTGTGAGTTCAGCTAGTTCTTTAATGCTAACATCAGAACCACATGGGATTTTTCGCAAATGAATGTGAAATATCTCTTCCCTGTCCACCTCATTTGGGGGTCCAACATATAGCAGACGGTCAAAACGTCCTGTAAATATCTTACTCAGTCATTTGTAGATTAAGTTATTTGCAAAAATCACCCCAGCTTGGTGCATCCACAAGTGCACGTGAGTAAGCGACATGGAGAATAACGAGAGAATACCTGGTCTTAAAAGGGCAGGGTCAATCTTGTCTGGCCTATTTGTAGCAGCTATGACAGTAACATTAACTCTTTGATGCAGACCTGGCACAAATAAAGTTTTTGTCAAAAGTGAAATATGATCTCTGTCCAAAGAAGAAATAATTGATTTCACAAAATTACATTTTCTGGCTAATGGATATTAAATAATGTAGGAGTCATACAAAAGTAAAATGAGCCCTAGGCAGCTTATCAGATATCTTGCATGCAAAGTAAAATATTAAGTAATCATTCACTGCTCAAGATTCATCACTAACCATCCAACTCAACAAGAAGTTGACTCATGACCCTATCTGACACTGAAACACCATCACTTTCCTTCCCACGAGTTACAGCAAGACTATCTATTTCATCAAAAAATACAATTGATGGGGCATTGGTCCTTGCTTTTGCAAATAATGATCTGACAGCCTTCTCAGATTCACCAACCCATTTGCTGAAGAGTTCAGGACCCTTGACTGCTAGAAAGTTCAGCCCTGCTTCAGAAGCAACTGCACGTGCCATCAGGGTTTTACTACAACCTGGAGGCCCAAACATCAACACACCTGTAGGAGGGTGAGTCCCAATACGGTTGAATGCATCATGGTGCTTCTGCGGCCATTCTACTGCTTCCATCAATTGAGCTTTGACTTCCTTTTGGCCACCAACATCTTCCCAATTAACCTTTGGAACCTCAAGGATTACCTAAGTAGTCACAAAATTGATAACCATGGTGTTACCCTTCATCTTCTATTTTCATCAAAATTGAAGTAGAAATTGACCTTCATCTTCCATTTCAATAAAAAAATTGATGCAACAAATCCAAATTTGTATATATTAATCATGTTACAAAACAACAACCTTACTTGAACATAATATTCACCAGATCTCACTATTGTGGACATGTCAAATGCTTTGTGACTTCAATTTCCTTGTTTCAAAGGTTTGTATAAAGTAAAGTGTAGATAAGAGAATATATGAAGAGATTAGCATTTTTTAACAGATATTACATAAAAATGAACCTATACTTCAACCTTGTAGACTATTTACAACAAATAACAATTCAAATTTGAATGGAGGCATTGATTAGAGACAGCATTCCTTGTACGAGTAATTTTAATGAGCCAGGTTATTCATTTAGAAAACTTATTTCATTGTATGGATTAACGAAAAGCTTGGGAGCACAAAAACAAACCCAAATCAACAAGACAGATCTTGGCTCATAGATAATATATTTTAGTAAAACACTGATTCCTGAAGTATTACCAATGGCATCAACCATACCTCTCTCATGGCACTAGGTCTTATTTTCATCCTAGCCTTTTGAAAATCTTCAAAACATACTTTCAAAATTTGCTCTTCTTCAGCACTATCAGGAATTATTTCCATAGTTTCAGAAGTTTTTTCCATCACACGGGAAGGTAATAGATGACTGGATGCTGACATATCTGAAACAGATGAAGTTGCAACGCCTAAATGATCCATTAAGGTAGTTGCACCATTCATCCGAGCAGGTTGTTCTGCTGTGGTATCAGAATAAGAGTCACAGGCCTTCACAAAATTAGCATAACGTCGTAGACAAATCAAGGCTGCCTCATTGCAAAGAGCAGCCAGATCAGCACCCACAAAACCATGAGTGACTGTGGCAAGGTGTTCAGTTTGTAACTCAGAAAGAGAGTGATCCATTTCACTGAGAAGAGTGACCAAAATATCTGAACGTTGTTTGGGGGATGGCACACCTGCATAAGGATTTCGTGTGAAGTTGTATAGTAAACTAGTAAACTAGTTCTTTTGTGAATCCATTTAATTAAAACAGTTCAACAGGACCAACTAACTATTTTGCAGGCACAAGTCACTCATGAACATGCAAATCAACAACAATGAACTTGTTGCATTCATGTTTTTTTGGCTTTAAGGATCAAATTAGGGTTCCAATTTTCCCTTTCAAAACTCACAGAAGACAAAAATTGCTAAAGCATGTGCTTACTTTTACCCAAATAAAAGTACAAACTGCCTTTATTCTTAAATTTGGATATTGGGCCTAACTCAATCCTAAAAGTTAGCTCATAGGATGAGGATTACTCTCCACCTTATATACCTTTGATTGGTCATATCTCTAGTCAATGTGGGACTTTTAACACACCCCCTCACACTCATGAATGGAGCGTGGATGAATATGGGTGGCCCACGGGACTTATTAACACATCCCTTCACACTCAGGAATGGAACGCGGATGAATACGGGTGGCTAGTGGGACTTATTAACACACCCTTCGCGCTCAGGAATGGAGTGTGGATGACTATGGGTGGCCCGTGGGACTTATAAAACACCCCCACACCCAAGAATGGAGCGTGGACAACATGGGTGACCCAACAACAAATCTAGGATAGGCTTTGATACCATTTTGAATTTGGGTATTGGGCCTAACTCAATCCTAAAAGCTAGCTCATAGGATGAGGATTACCCTCCACCTTACATACTTTGGATTGCCCATATCTCTAATCAATGTGGAACTTTTAACAATCTCTTTGTTCACTAAATAAAAAGACAATAACATGCACCATTGCAAATTTCTATTAGGTAGGGGCATACAATGAAGCAGACTCAATTTAGATTATATAACTACCTATGGCAGATATTTCTAGAATGCCTAAATTTAAATCAACATGTTTGTATAAAATATAAAAATCATGATAACCTATCCTACATGCTCTTTTTAGACACACAGACAGAAAATGAAAAGCAGATATCACAGACTTGATAGTTGATAGTATTAAGAATAGTGGATTTTGTATTTATTGTTGTACTTTAAGAAAACTCCAATACCATGTTGACACTTGACACAGGGATAGAAAAACTTTCAAGGAAACACCAGCTCAGCTGTTAGACTCCTGCAAGCCTATGCATATGCATAATATATACATAATACTGAACATTACATAAATAAGCACAAGTTTATTACCAAGATCAGTTAATAGCAAGTCTGAGAATCTCCTCATTGCAAAATGGCAGTCTTATATCAGAAAATATAAACTAGACAGCATATCATTATTAGTCAATTAATACAATTATAGGCGTCTTGGATATTGCATTTTTCAAAAAACAAAAAAGGAGTTTGGATTGCAATGCAAAGAACCAACAGTATATTATATCACCACCATTTCTTTTCTGTTTGTAATAAAACATTTTATTTGAGTTATTTCTCTAAACCTCAAGATATCTAGCTGACATGCATCCAAGTTACATAATTGAGAAATTGTACTCTGTTCACATATTGAGTTGGATAATGCTTACAAAGTAGTAATACGTCGAAGCAAAAGTTAGGGGTAAGACTCATACAGTTAAATAAATATGTATGTGTTTTAAGATAACATACTAATACTATTCATAGGGAGATATTAGTAATTTACTTCATATAGCTAGCTTAGTTCATACCAATTTCAATTTCCTTGTCAAACCTTCCTGGTCGTCTGAGAGCTGGCTCTATATGGTCAGGCCTGTTAGTGGCAGCAATTACAAGTAATCCTTCAGTTCTACTAATTCCATCCATCAGATTCAATAAGGTTGCAACCAATCTTTGAGATAGCTCTTCACTTCCATCTTTCCGGGCAGGGGCAATTGCATCTAATTCATCAATGAATACCTGTACATAACAGAAATCCCATCATCCGATCGCTGAGGAGAACTTTGAACACAAAAATATAAGGTTTAAAAGTAAGTGGAACTATTCTCAGTGAACCAAGTGCAAAACCTTGATAATAATTAACCATACAGCAGAGTATCAAAAGATTTAAGAAAAATGTTTAGATTATCCAAACATTGAGTGGGAGCAGACCTCCAAAATCTCAGAGAATCATAATTAGGGAAAGTTTCAGCAATTCTAAGAATATTGCAAATGTGTCATTCTTTTAAATTATATCTGCCTTAAAAGTATAGGTCCCACCTCAATGTTTTGTCTCTAGTGGACTGTTCACAGTAGAGAAATTACAAATATAAGAATAATTGCCAACATAAGACTGTCTTTTTACATCACTCAACGACGCAATTAGAGAGTTCCACTCATAACTACTAGAAATTGTTGGGAAAAATACAGGAACAGCTTCATCATTAATTTAATGATAATTTAGGCAAGTTCAACGCGAAATATCCATAATCAATACAAATTGTCCATAATTTCTTTTACCAAAATCCATTCAGAATGTGAAATAAAAAAACAAGGCACTAACTGACAAATTAATGCTAAAATTTTCATTTTACACAACACCATTGCCTTCAAAGCTCACCCATTTTGAATTTTCTTCATCTATTAAGACCAACATGCCAACACACACTCCGTAGTATTATGAAACCTCACAAGTGTTTAACTGACATAACATTCAAGAACCACATGTACCATAGATATTATGACAGGATGGTCTAAGAAAAAAGCCTCTTTGTAAATGTATTAGTTGTACATCACAAAAGTGAAAAGCTGTATAAAAGAGACAGATGAAATCAAAGTCAGAAAATTATCACTGCAACTACATGTATAACTGCATATACTAGAATTTATTATTAAAGGTCTAAACTCAAAAACTGTAAAGATAAATTTTGACTATTCTTGTGATGTGTAGATTGTATAAACTTATTTCATTCAAACACAAAATGGAAATTACTGAGACAATCTTTAGACAAAAAGAACCTAACCACAGCAGGTGCAGCTTGAATGGCAGAATCAAAAGCTTTCTGCAATGCTTGCTCACTTTCCCCATAATATTGGGTAACAATTTCAGGTCCATTTATTGGGAAAAAATTGACACCAACATCTTGGGTACATAATTGAGCCAGGGAAGTTTTTCCTGTACCAGGTGGACCATGAAGAAGTACTCCTCTCGTAGTTCTTAAACCAAAACTACAATTTGGAAAAACAAGAAGCATAAGTTCACGTGCATACAAGTATGTGAGGACACATAACTATGAGAATGGAGGTAAGTATTTCAAACTATACTTCAATCATTGACAGGCAAATTACAAAACCTAACAGATAGAAATAAATTTTCAGTAAGGAATGAAAGATTAGACAAGTATTACATGAAAAAACTTTTTGAGAGAGACGAATACCTAGGTGACTAGGTCTTCCTTACATTCAACCTTATACATCAAGTTCCGATCAAGAATTATCTCACCCTCTATGCCTGATTAATTTATCCCACATTTTAATGTATAAGAAGGGTTTGATGGATAAGCTTATACAATACAATGTTAAACAATTGATAATATAAGTTCCTCCATAATGTATTGTATTAACTTATCCTCTCAGGCCTAATACAAGTTATACAACACATCAAATGTTTCTTAAAGGTAAGACTCTGCTACCATTAGAAAAGAATTGAAAACAAACTCGAGTTTTGAACCATTTGTCGATTTCCTAATGAAACTATAAGGGATATATCTCAATGAGACATATACAACATGAAATTCAAAAATTGAAAAGGGCCTTGTTATTGTTAAAGAAAGCAAAAAGAGAAGTTTTTTTGTTGAAAATTGTGTGGAGATTGCTTAAAAATCAGGATGGGTGGGGTTTAATGATGTCTTTAAATGAAAATTTTTCACATTGGCTTCCTTAACCAATGCTCTTAGGGCACAAGTTAGCATTTTCCAATTGAAAATATCAAGTAGTCATCTCAAAATATGAATCCTCCTGATATGATATGAGTTTGCAGACTGCAGTAGGAACCTTAGCTAACACTTAACAGTCAACACCACACAAATCTATGGCAAGGAAATAAACAAACAATTTTTTTAACGGGTGAAAATTTGCAACAGATCTACAGACCTTGATAAAGCATCTTTCACTGACGAAGAAATTATTTCCTTCAGAAGTGTATATTCTTTGGATAGCCCACCCAGTTTAGAAATATTGCTATCTGTGCTAGCATTAGCAATCTTGTGTTCTAGTTTCACACAAGATAAATCCCTTTGAATTGACTCTTCAGATGCCGTATTTGATGGCAAAGTTAAAAATACCTTTGTTTCATAAGAAACAGTGAAAGCCTGATTCATATTCACTTCCATATCAGAATCCTCAGGATACAAATTACTGCTCCCATTTGACGAATAATGATCAGATCCAGTAACTGGCACCTTCTTAGCTCCTATCACTCTGAAAAAACACAACTCAGAAAACATCGGGACATTGACAAGATTCCCTAGCAGTAAAGAACGAGAATACAACCATGATGTTGCACACGTCTGCAGTAATTTCCTAGAACTTTCGTCCCCTAACGCTACACTAACATCAAATGAAGCCACCGATTGACTACTCTGATTGGGAACACTTGACACTGAATCTTCAAATAATGGTGAAGACAGCTCACTAGCATTAGAAAACTTTGATTTTGATCCATAAGGTGTTTTAGGAGATGCAACAACACTATTCTCAGATTGGACATGGGAGTTCACCTTAGACAATTCCAACAAGGGAAAGCTATTAATTTTCAATGGTAGCCCATTCTTAGACAGATTCAACTGAAGATACAATTCCTTGCAATTATATATAGACAAACAACCATCTTCTGCAGAATGCAGTTCATTGCTCCCATTTGCAAGACAAGATAAATACTGTTTTCGTAATGGATGAACAAAGACATTTGTGCCCAAAGGAGGACAGCCCATGGTATATGAAAGATTTGAAGACAAGCGTACTCCATTCTTCAAAACCTATGCAAATATCGTAAAATATACAGAATTTGGTAAAGATATATCTACTGTTATACATAATTATATTTTAAGAAAGTCAACACATGGACATTCCCAGCTCTATAAGATAAAAGAACATTTTATCGCATCATAATCCTTCAAATACAACTTATAAGAAATGGAAAAATATTACATAAAACATAATATAACAGTAGCAAGACAAACCTTAGTGGAAGGAAATACAGTTGCAAGAGCAAAGTAATTTCCTGCACCACCCTCTAATATGTTACCAGTTTCCAATCCATAGCATTTGACACATTCCTTAGCCAATGAAGTGAGGGGAAAGCTATGCGATTGCGAACTTGTGTTACCCGAGGATGGAATAGACACCTGCAAATGGAGAAAAGAACATGATGAAGTGAGATTGACATGATATATTCAATTTCAAGTGCAAGAAATTAAGAATATTAACAAAATAAACGAAAGAGAAAAGAAGGGAAGGTGGTGATTACGGAGACAATGGAACCGGGAGCGAGAGAAGAGGAGAGCATAGAAGGTTCGGAAAGCCAAAGTGTAGAACCCTTGGAAACAGGGGCAGTGTCGTTGTCGACGTGGGTGATTTCGGCGATGAACGCGTATTTTGAGATGAAGGAAGGGAACCTTCTAGATGCTTCTTCGCACAGAGAAGCAAGTTGTTGTGGTTGTTGGGAAGGTGGTGTAGTAGTGGCTTCTGATGATGATTGTTGTAGCCTTGAGTGTGACTTTGATTGTTTCTTTTGCTTTGAATTTGAAGGCATCGTGTACTGTTTTTGAAACGCAGATTCAAGTTTGAAGAAGTGATTGCGTTTCAAGTCAAGGAGTTGTGAGAAGCAACGAATCCCGCAAAACCCTTATTCCTTTCCTGCTATTGAACCAGGGTTTTAACTTCGAATGGTTAACGTGAGGATTAAGTACTCACTTCGAAACTTATGAAAATGGAAATTAAGGAAGTCAAAACTTCTTTTAATTATAAAATTTTTTTTGTTGGTCAAATTTCGGGGGTTTGACCATCCCAACAGGTAGGGATGGAAATAGGTCAGGTTAGGCTTTGAAAGGTCTGAGCCTGACCTACATCAAATTTTTAAGGTTTAAGTCTGGTCTATTAGTCTGTCATAGACTTTTTTTAAGGTTTAGTATGGCATGTTTGAAGGTTTGGCACGTTTAAAAGCCTATTTAAAAGGTCTGTTCATTCCCTCCTAATTTTTTTTAATTGTAAATTTGTAATATTAATTTATATTATATATATATATATATATTATTTTATGTTATAAATATATTATATATATAATAATTAACAATTAATCTAATTAAATAGGCCAGCATGTTGAACTTTAAAAGCTTTTTAGAGGGTTTTTGACCAATATAGGGTAGAATCTAAAAGTATCTAGTGGTTTGGGGTTCATTTGGGCAAATTTAATGGTCTGGGGTTGAAGTAGTCAAATCAACGTTTAAAAATCGTAACAGGAAAATACGGTTTCTGAAACCGCATGCCAAGGAAACGGTTTCTTCAGAGTATGCCAGGTGTCAACCTAGGGTGAAACTGTCTCCTCAAGAGACAGTTTTAGAGTATAGAAATCGCCCTTCAAAGAGGCGGTTTAGGACCCGTCCTGTCAAGCATAAACCGTCCCATGGGGAGGCGGTTTATTTGTACGAAATATAATAATAAATATATTTATTAAATATATCTTTAATAATGTTTATTATTAAATATAATAATCTGTCCACTTTTAGTTTTTATATAAATTTAAAAATTCATTTAGTTTTAATCCCTAAAAAAATTAAGTTGTTTGGAATTATGATAACTAAAAATGATATTTAATATTAAATATTTAACTGAAAACTAATATACTAAATATTTAACATTGTTTGGAATTAGTGTTTTCTATTAAGTGATTTATGATAACTAAAAATGATATTTAATATTAAATATTTAACTAAAAACTGATATACTAAATATTTAACATTCTTTGGAATTAGTTTTTTCTATTAAGTGATTTATGATAACTAAAAATGAGATTTAATACTAAATATTTAACTAAAAACTAATATACTAAATATTTAACATTGTTTGGAATTAGTTTTTTCAATTAAGTGATTTATGATAAATAAAAATGAGATTTAATATTAAATATTTAACTAAAAACTAATACGAATGACTGCTCATAAATGCATTTTCATCACCGTGAGAAGTTCACATTTAAAAGGCCAGAAATGGGCTCCGATTGCCGTGTAAATCGCCGGTCCACCAGGCGGTTTCCAGTGTCAGGGAGCAGGTTTGAAAAGCTGTGAAACCGCCTATTGGAAAGACGGTTTCTGAACGTTGACTCTGTAAACTTGTCTCTTCATTGGACGTTTCTGTGCATGGATGACATGTGTCAAACATGCAGAAAATTGTCCCCCCATCATGCGGTTTATAAACACGATTTGACATATAGCACCCCAGACCACGAATTTTTTTAAAACACACCCCTTCCCCCTAAATATTTCTTAAAACTACCCCTATCTTGCCAAAATCCCGCTTTTTAGAAAGCCTATGTCTGACATGTTTAGTTAAAAAAGCCTTTTTAAAAGCCTAAGCCTGGTCTTCTAATCCGACAAGTCTGGCTTATGTAGGCTTTAAACGAGCCGGGTTATAGGCCCTGACGGACGGTCTGGCACATTTCCATCCCTACCGATAGGAAACCAAACAACCCTAATTTGTAATTTTTGTCCGTGTGTTGAAATTATTAAATATTATAATAAAAAATTAGTACTTTCAGCTGTTTAAACTCAGGTTTGCAACTGAGGTTAAAAATACCCACTAAAAATGTAGAAAAATGTTATCATGTGAGTTTATGAAAATAATTTTAGAACTAAAAATTAAAAGAAATAATATTAATATTCACTTATCCTAATGATTTCAACATATTTTTAATAAAGAATTGTATGTCATTTAAATAAATTGGACCTAAATTTTTGGTCCATTTATTTTTTGACCCGACCCGCTGGCTTACTTTGTCATCCTTAAGATGTATTGAGTTGACTATTGTTGTCTAAAGGAATTTTTGAAATCTCCTAAGTGTGAACTGTATGACACTTCTTTTAAGTGTACAATCTTAAATTTGTCTATAATGTATGTCTACAATCAAATTAGTTCGTGTTGTTATACACATTTGGACAACATCAAGTTCAAGTACTAGGTGGCAAATTGAAGTCCATATAAGCTATCACATATCATTGGGTCATGCTTATGCGGACCTCTTTAAACGTTCAGTCATTAATGGTTTGTTTGGATGAAGAGATGAAATAAGAGGCAAAACTAGTCTCTAATATATTAAATACATCAAATTGGTCATTGATAAAAAAAAGGTTAAAACCTCTATTTTCATGTTTATGTAATGACTAGTTTTTTCCTTTCATATGTTTTGACCTTTCTTGCATTCATAGATATCACCAACGACACATGAAAAGTTGTTTGAGAAGGTTGATCTACAATGGAATTAGATAGTGCACAAAGGATAATGGGAGGGAACTCAAGCACTACAACATCGAGATACAAAGGCCATTTTTCATTATATGGGTTACATGGACTCCTTTTGTAAGAGTGATCAACCAACAACATGCTTGATATAAAGGATAGCACAAAATTAAGGGAGATTGCTTTATGAGTATTCAAGACCTTAAGGTTGAGAGAGATTTAATATTAATGAGAGTTGGATTGTTTGTGTTGAGTGTGATTTTTTAATCTTGGTAGGATTTTAGGTTGTGTAGATAGGAATCATGTGTGGGAAACAATGCCACTAAATAAATATCTAGATAATTGTATTTTTAGACTTGTTGTTTATTATTAGGTACATCAACATAGTCCCGACATTTTAGTTTTTATCCCTGTTGTGAAGATGTTATATGTAAATTGTGTTTAAGGCAAGTGAAATGATGTTCAACAAAAGCAATGCATAACACTTGGAATAAGAAGGGAGAAGGAAGAAGAAAGCACATTATTGTTGTTTTTTCTGTCCCTTTTTATTAATTATAAGATAGATTATATGTCAGAATTGAAACTAAAGAAAATTTTCTTCAATACTTAACATTAGGTTGAATCTAAAAACTCAAATTGAGCAAACAATTTTCCAAAGGCTAAATTACCCCCACTACCCTTCAAGTTTTAGGAAATTACATCAAACCTCATAGTTTACATAACCTTGCATCTCACCTAAAAACACTTAGCATGATTCATAATGAATGGAATATGCCAACAAAATATACCTTGGACCAACCCTAGTTAACATTTTTTTTTAATTTCAGAAACCCATTTTATGATTTTGGTAATTTTCATGACCAAAGTGTAATTTATTAATATTTTTTAAAGATTTTAACCTATAAATTATAATGAATAATTAACATCGACTAAATAAACATGTTGACTTTATCAAAGTCTTTGAGAAGGCTTTCAGCCAATATTTTTCTTATTAAAAAAAGAGATATACTTAGATAATAGCTTATAGACAAGTTATGGAAACAATTTATAACTCTCATATGTTATTTTTGACTTATCTCAATACGTTACTTTATATAGCTTATTGAAATAAGTTATTTTCAACTTATTCTGATAAGTTTTTATGATTATGTTTATAGTTTAAAATCAATGGGATCCTGAGACACCATTGTCTTCATCCATAGGATTCCAAGGACCCAACTTAATAAAAAATTAGATTATATCTGAACTACTCATTTTCAAATGATATCCATAGTGTTCACACATTCATTTTTATTTAAATATTTTTTAAAGTAAACCTATTAATTAGTCCCTAGAATAGTATGCGTCGTGTAAATCAATCCCTGAGAATTTTAAAGTGCTTCATTCGTCCTTAACTTTTATCTTTGTTAAGCAAATAGGTCCTCCACATAAATGACCGTCAAATAACCATTAAAGTTATCCTATGTGAAACATTAAGTGACATGTGGCACCACCACCTTAGATACAGAACACTATGTTTCGTCTTTAAACTTATTACCATGTATTGAAAATAGACAATAAAAAATAGAAATTGGAATTAAACTTCCCAAACCCTAGAATCATAACTTTTCCTTCCATGCACAAGTTCTCTGCCACTACTTCCCTATCCCCTTTCTCTCTCTCCCAATTCGTATCCTATATCAAAAACTCCCTTGAACCTTCTCTTTTCAAACCTTGCATCTTCCTCTTCCTCACTTCATTCTTAAAACCAAACCCTCACATCCTCTCATATGTCATAGTCATGAGTTCTAGACCCAGGCCCAATTCTTTGAGCCCAAGCCGCTCAACGTTGTTAAGCTTGAGCCCACGTTTAGTGACCACTGCGACTTTTTCAGGTACATTGTAGATTTCAAAACTATTGGAATATATAGACTGTGAGTTCATTATACGTATTTGATGAAGATGAGTTTTTTGGTGAAATCATGTTTATGTTATATGGTTGTGTTTTTTGGTATTGGGAACTAACAATTATTACCCTTTGGTTATTTTAAGTTTGAATTTTTGTGAAAAAGGTCATTGGATATCTATGGTCATGGTAAGTTGGTCCCTATGGCAAGTAAGGCCATTGTCGTAGGCCTCCAAAAATTGAAGGCCCTAAATTTTTAAAAATAAAATTATTATAAAAGTGATTAATTAAAATTTCAATTAAAGATACTAGTACCATTTTGAGTATTTTCATTTATCTTTTACTTTTTATGCTTATTTATTATTTTTACTCCAAAAAGTTTCCTACCAAATAACTTTTTACATCAAATAACTTTTTACTTGAGAGTTTGATTTATTTTTGATTTGTCTTTTTATTAATTAAGTTTACTTTATTCTCCTGAGAGAGTTAGGTATCAAACAACTTTTCATATTTCTTTTCCTCTAAGGACATGTATGATTCTTACTTGGGATTTCCCAATTGGGGTTTACCAAAGACCATTTTCTAATCTTCTAGTTAAACAAAGTTTGACTAACCTCGAACCCATTGAATTACTATGTTTCCACAACTCCATTTGTACAGTTGCTTACCAAATGAGCACTAAGTCAACTCAATTAGTTTTCAATTCTTAAAGATCAACAATGTCTCAACAAAGATTAAATGAATTAGTTAAATGAAATTAGTTATGATATATTAGTAAATGATTTTATAACTCAAAAATTTTAGAAAATAAATTTTAATAATTCTAATAAAATATTTTAGTTAGCTTAAAAGGATCCACTTTTGGAATTGTCTTAAGTTTCTATATAGCTAGGGTGGCGCCTGTGTATGGTATGTATGCTTAATGTCTGATAAGTGATAATATGGAGTGTAGGTGTTTTTTTTTCACTTCATTCTTAGTTTGGAGTGTGATGAACTTAAAAGATTTTTTTAAGTATTGAAAGAACAAAGAGAAGAAAATTCAAGCTAGCAAAAGGGTTTAGGGGAAGAGCCAAGAATTGCATAACGACAACAAGGGAGAGGGTGGAAAAGCCCTAGCAGTATTCCTACAAACACTGCTGTTATATCATTATTTCATAATTTAATACTTGACCAAGAAATTTTGGTGTTGCTTCCATTGTTTTCATCAAACTTTTATTGTTAAATTCATATCCGAATGTCTAACTACAGCAATAGCAATATCTCAAATTTTGAGTTCTGGTTGCAAAACTTTGGATTTATATGTTTAAATTTAAATAGGATATGGTAACTATAGGCTATAGCAATGTCTAACTTCATATTAGATAATACTGCTCCATAGGATAATATCTGATTTTCATGATGATGTTATTACTTGAGATTCTTTTCTTTAGCTTTTTAGAAACTTAGTATTGAATTCCATGCTCTTGAGTTTTATGCTTAACTATGACTGTTTAATACTGCGTTTAGTTTATAAGTTTTTTAAGAAAAATAAAAAATTATTCTTAGAAAAATAAAAAAAATAAAAAACTATTTATTTACAAATTATTTGAATTTTTTTATAGAAAAATAGAAAACTGATTTTCTATTTTTTAAGAAAATCAGAAAAGAATAGTAAAAAAATAGAAAAGACAGTAACTGAATTATAAGATAAGATAACTGAATTATACGATAAAGACTATTGTAACCATTTTTATTATGATAATATTTTTATTATTCTTTGTAACTATTTTGAAATATATTTAAACACAAACTCATTTGCTCTTATTTTAACATTACTTTAAATTTTTCACAATTTTTATGTGATGCATATACTATACAATATTGTCATAAATAATATATATATATATATATATATATATATATATATATATATATATTAAAGACATATCTCAATTAATTTGAATTAAAGAATGTTTAAAAAATTTAGAAAACTGAGTGCACTAAAACAACTTTTTTAGTTTTCTAGTTTTCCAAATTAAAAAACTGTCATATTATCTAAACGAGTTTTTAAAATTTTTCTAGCTATTATAGAAAATAAAGTTTTTGGAAAACCAACAAAAAACCTTTTTTTAAAAAACTAGAATAAATTTTTTAAACTAAATACAGCCTAATTGTTCAAGAAATCACTGCTAGTGAGTTACCTTTCCCTAGTCATATGTATCCAACATCTGTGATGGATAATCACAAATCAACAAAACAAGTGACGAAGGAAAATTATGCTATTAGTCATATATAACCAACTTTGTGAAACAGATAGTGTTTGCTTCATGTTATGTTATACTAAAATAAAAGCAATTTTACTAATTTATTTGGTGCTAGCTAATTTATTTAGTGCTCACATATTAATGATATTAATCAAGCATGTAAAGCTCGTTCAAGTTATATGTTATTGCAAATATACTTGTTGACCTATGTTTTAGGCCTTTGTGTTTCATTAATTAGGTATATTTGAATTCTTTATGTATAAATTGCTTGAAGTAATGAGTTTCTTATTTCGGAATGATAAATAATAGTAAATAATTTCTCGAATTGCTAGTTAAAAATGAGTGTTTGAATACTAGGAGAGATCTTTTGTTTTATGTAGTCCATTTATTCTCTTTGATTTATAGTATAAATTAATTTGATTTGCATCTTTAGGAAAGCAACATCAGCAAGGAGCAAGAATAAATAGGTACTTCCAATTAATAAAGAATAAAAGTAAATCTGTGGCAGACTTTAACATCTTACACCTGTGGCACAGTCACCTTTGCCTTATTTTTTAAAATAAAACTAAGTTTGTGGGTTCTAACTATAAAAATTTATATTTAAAATGTCATAAATAGACCAAATCAGTCGTAATTAGCGATAATTTCATGTTCATTATTAGGATTTGACTGTTTTATACGGGTATAAAAGTTAGAGATTAACGAAACATTTTAAATTCTCAAGGATTGATTTACATGATGTATGTTATCTCGAGGATTAATTAGTAGATTTACTCAAAAAAATATTATAGTTTAATCCATAACAATTTTCACATTTAATCCACAAATGCTTGTATTTTTTTAGTTTCATCGAGATTATTAAAATTTTATATTCAAGTATAATCACTATCATTTACATAATTGGTGCTAGTTATTATACTAGAACTAGAACTAGAACTTTTGTTTTCACTTCCAAACCTGCTTTTTATATATTTCAAAGGCCCATATTTACCTCTTTAGACAAGCTTCTATTGAATCGAGAAGTAGATTTTATTGTCTATTTTATTATATATATATATATATATATATATATATATATATATTCTCCAAATAATTCAAATCAAACTAATTACATGTTTGAGTCGAGCCTATATAACATGACCATTAAA
The DNA here is from genome assembly GCA_037962975.1 of Clitoria ternatea. Lineage (NCBI taxonomy): Eukaryota > Viridiplantae > Streptophyta > Magnoliopsida > Fabales > Fabaceae > Clitoria > Clitoria ternatea. The sequence goes on from CM075673.1 coordinate 153,410,701, forward strand.
CAAATACTTTAACACTCTACTGTTGTCTCATATGTTCTCTACATCATACTAGATAGATATTATATTCCTAGATAGATATCATATTCATAACATACGATTCATGCCTTGGTGGTAAAATGGTAAACACGCAATACTCAAAATCTCATGCTAAATAGCGTGAGGTTTAAGTCCTCTTCAAGGCATAATATTGAGATCTCCTATTGAATTAAAATAAGTTGACAACAGATCATGAAATCTTTTTTCCATTTTTGTTATAGTTGTTGTAGTTGTCGAAGCAACTATTAAATTGACTATCATTTCTTCTATTTATCGTAACAAGAAATCAACCTGTATCAATCAATCAAATTTGTTGAATAGATAATATTAATAATAAAAAATAGAATTTAGAATAGTGTAATACTACATCCGATTCTAAATATAAACAAAATTAACTACTTTTATACATATTAAAAATAATGACTGAAAATATTTATTTGCATTGATGATATTAAATATTTGATATAATATCTTAAAATACCTCTAATATCATTTATTACCTAAAGCATTAGTTGTCTTGAATATATATATATATATATATATATATATATATATATATATATATATATATATATATAAAGGACATATTTGGTAGACAAACATTTAATGACATTGGAAAAGTATAATTTTGCTTATAATATGGGACAAAAAATTCCACTAAAATTTGTTGATATTTGGAACCAAAGGTAGTATTTATTAATTTAAACTAGCATGTATGATACACAACTTATGTCATAATCATGTTTGTGAAAACAAACATTAGAAATAAATCAAAGTATTTTGGTACTACTCTCATTCGTATAAGTTTATCTATATGTCAATTTTTACTTTTAAAATTGAAAAAATGGATGAATTGAGAGACAGCGAAATGAAAGGAAGGAGGGACCTGAGAGAGAGATGAGAGACGAGAGAGTGGGTTCGTGTGGCGACTGGAGATGAGAGGAAAAAAGGACCGGGGGATTGAGAGAGTGGGTTTGTGTGGCGGCTAAGAGTGGGTTCGTTCGTGAGAGTTGGCTTGGCCGAGGGAGTGGAAAGGAGGCAAGGAGGGAGAGAGTCAGAAATTAGAAAGAAACCAAAGCCTAAAAGATTTTGTGTTTCCTTTAGTTAAAGGTGTTCCCTTCCTTCCCAAAAATTCTTTTTTTTGAAAAAAAAATACTCGCGCTGCTTACGGCCCGCACTCGGCCTATTTTGTTTGGGCTTTTTAAGTATCGGTCTTTTTTTCCACTTATTAATTTTGAATTTTAACACTACATTTTTAAGGACTGGCTTAGGTCGGCCTACACAGGTCAACCCATTTTGCTAGCTCTAAGTCACATAAGACATAACCATCACCAAACTCTATAAATACCACTCATTTACTATAGTATAAGGTACATTCACTAACTTATTACTTGAGCTCTGATATTAATTATTCGGTATTGACTTGAGCGTCAGAGTGCCTTTAAGGCGACACCCTATTTCCTTCCATAACGTGAAATACTGGTGGTTGTTGGGCAAAATCACACTAAGACTTTGATATCCCCATTGGACTCTAAGATAAAATACTAATCCTTATAGGATCAACGTAAGAGATAAGAACCCACAGACTCGGTACCCATATGAAAAGTCTATCTCCCTATACCAAATAGATCATTGGCACGTCTAGTGGGACACGATAAAGTTACCTTTATTTTCATAAACCATTCCATAGACACAAGTCATCAAGCTCTAGGTACCCCGAAAGGAGATATGTATATCTCTATATAGAGCCGCATTCACTAAAATATAACTTGGGTTTCATCGAAACCCCAACATTAGTGGTTTAGACCTTGAGAAGACCCAAGGTGGTAACACAACTGAATCCTAAGGATGAGATCATTTTCCAGCTTCATGTAGAGTTACAAAAGTTGAGGCAGGTCTAGAATAAGCCATAGGAAATTTGAGTGGTAGTCCACTAGCAGATCTTACCTTTTAGGCCTCGCCCATCAACACCTCACCATGAGATGTTAACGTCAATAGGTTACTCTAAAATCCCAATGTATGATGAAGATTACTAGAAGCCCACATATCGGACGGAGCATCACTCACCCTGGTACCAAAATCTGCAAGCCTCTACTGGCTCACTAGGTTATAAGTTTAACATTTTGTGCACTTGATGTCTCATAGAGATCTTAATTTCAAAACATCTTCAAACTCCATAACCTCTATCCATTGAGAAGTATACCAGTGAGATTGATCCAAGCAAACACTTGGATGCTTACATTAATAAGTTGTCATTTCTAGGAGTAGTGGGCAATGTTATGTGTAGAATGTTCCTTAAGATATTAGTTGGGAAGCTCTTAGTTAGTTCAAGGGCCTTTCGACAAGATTGATTAATTTATAGGATAATTTGGCAAAAGCCTTTGACAATCATTTCATCATAGCATGGGATGTACCAAGGACATCCCACACCTTGTCTCAGATCAAGGAAAATGAGACATAGTCATTAAAGGATTTTTTTAAAAAAGAGATTTTACAAGAAGGTGCCAATGGTCTCGAGCTTAACAAAACCCATTTAGGTCTACATCATCATTGAAGCTCTACAACCTAAGTTGGCTTTTTCCTTGTCTCTAGTAGAAAGGTCTCCCTAAACTCTTCATGAATTCAAAAAGAAGGTCGTGAAGTATGTAGGATGTGAGATAAATCTTATCGCCCTAGAATTAAAAATGCCCCTAATACCTATACTGACTTAAAAGGAAAAGCCCAAGCAGGAAAAGACTCCTTAGAAGGAACAAGATAAAGATTTCACATCCCATCCCAAGGAAAAGAAAGTGTTCAATTTTGATCATTAGGCCCCACCCAATGTTAGGCAAAGCCAAATTCTTAGGGAAGTTGGCTTACTAGGGTTCAATGTATATAGTGTGAAGAAGCTAGTGCCAATCAAAAGACCTGGCAACCTTCACAAGTATTGTGAGTTCCATGAGTAGGCTGATCACACAACTGGCGAATGCATGCAACTTAAGAATATTATTTAAGTCTAGATCACGGAAGGCAAGTTGAAGTAGTACTTGTTCAGGAATAAGCTTTATGATGATCCTGACTGGAATGTAAAAAATAATAAGAGATAAATATCCTAATAATGATAAAGGATGGGGTCTAAGAAAAACCCCAATAACTGAAAAGCTTAAGTTTAAGGTGTTAGAATCCATAGAGGAAGAGGAGTTCCTAGATCCTCCTCCAAAACAGAGAAAGGAATTCATAAACTCATAGATATGATCATCAATAGATTTGCTCGGGTGGAGTCTCCAACATCAACATAAAGAATCATTTGTAGATGATTATGTCCATTTAAGCTAAGCCTGACAACAGGCCCTTCTAAGACAGAGTTTAAACCCCTCCCATCGTATTTGTTGACAATGATTATAACCCATCATTCCTCTAGGTAATGATTGTTGGTCATTTTGGCAAGCACACCAATTTATCATTATAGTTTTCAAAAGATTAGATATCGTTCCCTCAAGGATTAATTGGTTTCAGTGAGTGACAATAATTTTTATTTACTATGGTAAAAGTATTAAAACTTATTAACAAAAGAATATTTCATATATAAATTTGTATAATATTCACAGATTTAGAGATTAATTTATACATTAAGCAAAAGATAGTATAAAATAAATTATGAAACTATCTAGAAAATGACTTATAAAAGTAACACTTTAGAACAATTTCAATACTTGAGATTTAAATACAGAATGACAAACTATGTTGGAATTAGGATCCCCGTACTAGAATATAACATAGTAATTATAAACATGCATATTTAATCATCAAATTTTATGTCATTACAGCTTAAAATCATTAAACCTGATCCCTCGATGAATAAATTCTAAATAGTTACCGTAAAGTCTAATCCCTCAAATGCTTTCTCAGTAAAAACTTGCTTTAAGTGCTGACCTTATCACAACAATAATTACCAACTCTATTCCTAGTAATTGGTATATTAAGGGTATTTCAACTTTTACTTCCGTTAAAGTAGTTTTAACACGCATGAAAATCATTCTCCCGTTTGAAATTCATACTAATAAAAGGTTGAAATACTAACATGAAACTTGAATCATAAACATGCATAATTCATAATCGCAACATCATATTCATTGATTGGTTCACCAATTCCAACATAAACAGATTAGTTACACATGGTAAAGGTAAAAACATAAGTTCCAAGTGGAGACATGACAAACACTGAATTTGACAAAGAACTTCACAACACGAAAGGAAAATAGACCTAAATGAAAATCTTAAGTAAATGGAAGGATTTTGCAGTGGAGAGCTCGAATGAGAAGTGATAGGGAATAAATGGGGATGCTGAAACCCTTGGCAAATGGCCCTATTTATAGTGGAGAAGTTTGGACCTGACGCTACGCGTGGGTGTGGCACTGCGCGCCAGGTCTCTGACTTAGACTCCATTAATCTTCCTGATTTTTAGCCATGATTTCCCATTATTGTATAAATAATGTGTAGACAAGCCTCAATCCTTGTTCCCCATTGCATTTATGCCTTTGGTCTGTAGTGGATTGGCCATTATGCATTAGCCACTTTTCTAAGTGAAATTCCACCTATTAGTGGGGTACACGTAACACCTGACGCTACGTATGGGCCTGACGCTTCAGGGTCAAAATTCTTGATGCTGAGCATGGGGTTGATGCTACGTGTCAACCTTCTATTTTGCATAATTTTTCACTTTTAAACTTCAAACTTTCACTACAGAAACTGGAAAAATAGGTCATGCAAGGTTAAATTCAATAACTTCCATTTGTTTACAATAAAACCTATTTTTATTTATATTAAAGCTAATTTTTATTTATTTTATTTTTACTTTTTATTATAAAAAAATGATAAATTAAGGACTAACGATGATGCAGTGGTGATTGAGGTCATTATAGTTAAGAAAAGTGTGAGGAAACTGTTGGTCAATTAGGGAAGTTCTTGTGGTGTAGTTTTTAATTATTGTTTTAAGAGAATGGGCTTGATTGATATGGATTTGCAACCTTACACTTAGGACTTAACAATATTCAATGGAGCCAAATAACCCACCAAGGGATATCTTGACGCAAGAATCACTTTTAAAGGTGATCTCGATGCAAGAACGGTGAAGACGAGAGTCCTCATGATCGATGTCAAGTCTCCATTTAACAGGATCCTAGGAAGACCAACGTTAAATACCATGGAAACTATTTTGTTTGCCCACATCTACTCATAAATTTCATTGGTAAGGATAACAAAGTTTTATTAGTCTAAGATGATCAATAAATGGTCTTGTATGTTTACAATCTAAGTTTGCAAATGGTGAAGGAGAGGGTCACTTTGAAGAAAAGAAAAGCAAATGATAAAGGAACATTAGATGACTTTATCAACATAATAGATTTGGATCCCATAAAGAAGCTAAGGATTAATTCTTTGAATCCTTCTAAGCTTACACCAGATAGAGGGTAAAAAAACGTTATGCTAGGAGATATCATTGAAAAAGTGACAAATATTAGTAACAAGCATATAATCGATAAGAAGAAGAGGTTGATTGCATTTCTCTAGGAGTATAACACAACTTTTCCCTTAGATGGCAATTGATATTCTTGGAATTGACCCATTTTATTGTCACAAGCTGATAGTGTACCCTAAAATGAGGCTTTGGCCTAAAATAAGAGGCGTTTAGGCCAAGAAAAGAAGAAGACAACTTGAGAGTAGACATAAGAGCTTCTAAAGGCAGGTTTAATTCATGAAATTTAGTATTCGTCATGGGTTTCAAATTTTGTGATGGTAAAGAAAGCCAACGAGAAGTGGAGGATGTGCACAAATTATGTAAATATGATCTGATGTTGTCCAAAAGATCCATACCCACTTTCCAGTATTGATCGAATGATTAATGATTCCTCTGGATGTTAGCTTTTCTAATTCATGGACGCCTATTTTGGTTACAGTCAAATCTCGATATGGGAAGATGATAAAGATAAATTTGCTTTCATCAATGACAAATGTGTGTTTTGCTACATAGTCATGTCATTTGGTTTGAAGAACATCAAGGCAACATACCACCAGATGATTAATAAAGTCTTTGAAGGAAAACACCTAGTTGGTTAAGATATCACTGACCTTAAAAATCTTTGAAATATTGAAGATGTATAACATGGGATTCAACCTTATTAAGTGCACTTTCACAATACTAGTTGGAAGATTTTTGGGATTTATGCTGACCCAAGGAGGTATAAAAGCTAACTCTGATAAATTTAAGATCATTAAGAAGTTATAAAACCCAAGGAACCTAAAAGAGATGCAATCCTTCTATAGCAAGATAGTCACTCTATCCTAATTCATGCCTTAGATGGCACATCGGTCGTTACCATGGTATAACATTCTAAAAAAAGTAAAAATTATGTGTTAGAATTATTATTTAATATAGGTAGGTGGTTGATAGGTAGTAGTTCCTTTTAAATGTTGTATTCTATAAGCTGTACCTATCTTTGTAAATAGGTTTTGTTCAGGCCTTCTTTGTCCTTTGGCCATCTTCCATTGTATAAAAATCTATATATTTTTATATATATGAGATCATTAGAGTGGTGAATAAGCCCTCTAAACATTTCTTTCTCTTCAATCTTAAGTTGGTATCAGAACATGTTAATCTCGCCAGCAGCCGCCTTCATTTTTTTTCAGTGGCCATCGAATCTGAAGCATATGTGAATGATGGCTAACCCCACCAGATCTTGCCATTGTTGTTGTGCTTCTTGGTTCTTCCTTTCAAGTGTTGTTTTAAGGTTTTTTCTAGAAAATTATAATTGTTCTATTTGTTATACACAATTTTTGTTCATTTCCCTTGCCGGTCTCCCATAAAAATATAGCAAACATGTCTTCTAGACCTACTGTCTCTTTCTTAGGCACTCCTACCATTACTTTTTAAAGATTGAATAGAAAAAATTATCTCTCTTGGTCCGCCTCTGTTGAAATATGGTTCCTTGGCCAAGGTCTCCATGATCACCTTGAACAAGATGGAAGTATTGTGCCTTCTGATAAGGCTGAATAGTGGAAAAAAACTGATTTTCAACTTTGCACACTACTGTGGCAATCTGTGGAGCCCAAATTATTGGGTACTCTTAGATCATTTAGAACATGTAACTTTTTCTGGAAAAAGGCTCAATATTTTTGCAAATGATATTCAACGCATGTACGACTCTGTAAATAGACTTGCCTCTCTTAAACAATCTGATCATGATATGATGTCCTTCACGAGTGAAGCTCAATCTGCTGTTGAAGAGTTAAAGATTTTCTTGGAAGTGGTTTTATTATAAGAAATGAAAAAGAAATTGGATAAATTCTATATGGTGATGATCCTTCGTGCCATGTATCCTGACTTCGAACATGTTAAAGATCAACCGCTAACAGGGCATGAAGTCCCATCCATGGAAAGCCTGACCACTCGTCTTCTTCGTGTTCCTACTTTACAAAGAAGGAATGCTCATGAACCTATGGAATCTTCTGTCATGGTTTCCACTCATGGAAAAGAAAGACGCCATGCTAGAGAAGGACGTGGTGGTCGAGGTCGTCTTCAATGGTCATATTGTAAAAGGATGGGCCATGTTTAGGAGAATTGTTTCTCTTTGCATGGTTTTCTTGACAAGACTGCCCATATATCTAAAACTGATGCTGCTGAACCAAAATTTTCTAATGAAGAATATAAAGAGTATCTAAGGTTGAAATATAACAGCTTGGCACAATTATCTACCATTCCTAGTTTGTCGACAACTTGCATCTCACAATCTATAGAGAATCAAAATTCGTGGATAATTGACTCAAGTTCCTTTGATCATATTTCTGGTAATACATCTTTGTTATCATCCCTCTCATTTCCAAAAAATCATCATTTCATAAACTTTAGCTAATGGTTACAAAGTTTCATCCCAAGGAGTCGGTCAAGTCTCTTTTTATTCTTCCTTAAATCTAAAATCTGTTCTTTTTGTTCCTTCTTGTCCCTTTAATTTTATTTCATTAAGTCAATTAACCAAGTCCTTTAATTGTTCAATAACCTTTGATGCCAATACTTTTGTCATACTGGAACGTGGTACGGGGCATTTGATTGGAGAAGGACATGAATATAGAGGTTTATATTACTTTGGAGCCAATCCACATGTGTCCTGGCTTACATCTCTATCTCCAAAACTATTATATGATTGTTTGGGTCATCCTCACTTATCAAAATTAAAAAAAATGGTCCCTAAAATTAGTAGTATCCAGACTTTAGAATGTGAGTCATGCCAACTAAGAAAACATGTTAGAACTTCATTTCCAAAAAAATCTGAATCAAGATGTAATTCTGTTTTCTTTATTATTCATTCAGATATTTAGGGTCTAAGTCATGTCTCATCTTTTAGATTTAAGTATTTTGTCACATTTATTGATGAATATTCCAGGAGTACTTGGGTGTATCTAATGAAGGATCATTCTGAATTGTTATCCATTTTTATATCCTTTTAGAATGAAATCAAAAATCAATTTGGTAAAGTAATTAAAATTCTCAGAAATGACAATGCCAAAGAGTACTTCTTTTCTAATTTCTTTATAATTTTAAGTTCACATGGCATTTTACACCAGTCTACTTGTCCCTACACTCCTCAACAAAATGGTATTGCCGAAAGGAAAAATAGACACTTGGTTGAAACTTCTCGTACCTTATTGCTTGGTGCTCATTTACCTGTCCATTATTAGCGAGATGTTATCCTAACTTCTTGTTTTCTTATTAATAGAATGCCATCATCCTCTCTTAGCAATAGGTCCCTTATTTCATTCTTTTCCGAAATGATCCCCTCTTTCATGTTTCTCCTTGTGTATTTGGTTGTGTCTGTTTTGTTCATGACATGTCTCCTGGATTAGATAAACTCTGCCTGTGTTGTGAAATATGTCTTCTTAGGCTATTCTAGGCTTCAAAAAGGGTATCAATGTTATTCTCCTGAAACCAAGAAGTACTACATGTCTGCTAGTGTCACATTCTTTAAACAGACTCCTTACTTTTCTTCATCTGTTCAAGATATCCATTCCCTTCAAGAGGTCTTTCCTATTCCTCTAATTGAGTCCAATGTTCCTAGTGAATCTGACAATCCCAACCCTGGTCAAACATCTCCTGAACCATCATCACTTCTCGCACCTAGCCCCATGCTCCAAGATTAATTATCCTCTTCAAGTTCTTCTCAATCGGCAATCCATACAACGGCTCCTCATCCTAATAATTTAGCCTGGCCCAGCCATAAAAAAGGTACTCATTTTACTCGCAATTGTGATGTCCTGCATCAATTTATATTTATTCCTACCCGTTTAATTAATTTTACAACAAATTTTTTGTGTTTTAAACAATTAGATTATACATTAATTAGAAAATATGTATTTTTAAATAAAAAGTACCAAGATATAAATTAAATGATCAACTCATAAACCATAAAATCATTTAAGTTGAAAATAATTCAAAAGCCTCAAATAGGGGCTTGACGCTACGCGTGAGCTCCCCTGCGCAGCACTGACGCTACGCGTAAGCATGACAGTAACAGCACCTGATGTTGTTACACATTTTAGGCCATCGGGCCAACTTCTAACCTACCTTAATGGCCCGTTTCACGTCTGATTGCCATGAAACTTCATGGACCACATGTTTTCCCTATTCCGGAGCTGTTGGCACCGTCCGCTCGCCAAAATTCCACCATATGCACAAGTTATGCGCAATTTTTAGTTTAAACCATTTCAGTGCAAAACTTTGCATCAAACACACTAAATGGGTTCCAAATGGCCTAAGGTCAATACACACAAGCTCTAAATGTCCTAGAGAACCTATTGATACCTTCCAGGGGTCCTAAAACCCACCGGGTCTCCAAATCACCCATTTGGTTCCTTATTTCCCATGAAACTACTATATGCCAAATTTCTAATTCAATCAACTCATCAATTTAATGTTAATCACTTTACACACAACATTCATGCAATCCAACAGAACTTGCCAATAGCATTCCATATTCACGCATCATTGGCTCCGTGCCATAATTTATAACATTCACACACATTGCAATAACAACATACACATACCAAACACTTCCATTTTCATCAACAGACCACATCAATCTTATCATATCACCTTAATTCGATTTTCACACAATCATTGCATAATTAATTCATCAAATAAAGTCTCAACACATATTACATATTTCACACATTACATAATCCATTTATTTTATAAATTTCTGCATCTCTTGGCATCATTCCTCTACTTGGCGCACCTCCGCGGTATTAGCATTCTCCCTGTCACTGGTCACTAAAATTAAACAACAGCAAGGGTGAGTGTTTGACATATCATAATTAATATAGGACAGAGTAATAAACTTAACAATACCTACGGTTCTTTGTTATTAAATAATTTATTTTGACTTCCTGCGTTCATACACAAGTATATATGTATCTATATATGTATACGCATTTCTCAATTCAATTTATGTCACTGATTAGTCACCACGCCATAATCAATCAAGTCATATATATTCATTAATTCATATTACGTTTGCAATTCACAATTCATTTCCATTCATCAATCAATCATCAATTTCATATATGCCACAATTGACTCTCATAATTCGACGCCTAGTATCCAGATACTAAAGGACTGGCCTTCAGCTAGGGGTCCTACTTGACACCCCGTGGATCCTGCTTGGTCCACCGAGTTCTTCTTGACTCTCCACCTTAACCACTGGATACTACTTGACCACCGGGTAGCTCAATTGGGCACAAAGGCCATGAGAGCCAGAAACGAGGGGCTATACATACCGTCGGTCATCCCATACCACATAACCATAGAACAATTCATATCATACATGGCATAATCTCAATATATCTCATACATAGTTAGAAACTAACATAATAATCATCTCTCGGGTGACCTACTTGCCAAGCCCATCCTCACAAGCCATGCACACATACATATAGTTATTATTCCATGAACCTCATCATATTCATTAAATCACATACATTAAATCAATAGATATCCCCTCATACTTTACTAACATCCATTACACCCCATAATTTATTCAGGATCATTCATATATAATTTATACCTCTAACGTCACTTACTTTTTAACTCAATTTCACTTAAATCAATGTAATTCTCATCAAACAATATTCTAATCATACTCAAACATATTTATAAAATTATATTAATGATAATTAGCCATCATGCATCATCACCACTATTTTTATAAGTAATTATAAACTTCCCAAAGCTATCATCTATTTGAATCCTAATTAATTACAACCCGAACACCCCCTTACCTCAATTCCAAGCTTCTAAAATTTGTTCTTAGTGTTGGTCGTATCCTCTGATCACTTGGTTCACTGTTCCTCTTCCAAACTTAACGCTCACTTCATCGATCGCTCATCCAATACCCGTTCCGGACCTACGGTTACCGAAACACCAAATCGGTTAGTACATTTCCTTTCTCATACCTCCAAACTCATCATTCAAGTCTTTAAACTCATTAGATTATAGAATCAAAACCACCCCCAACACATGCAAATTCAGATGGGGAAAGAGGGGAGGAGGAGGAGAAGAGGAAACCTGAAATGGAGGTTGTCAAGTGTCATACCTTGCCTCCCAATGTCTAAAAATGCAAGGAATTGAAGCTCCTAACAAGATCCAAGCAGAATCGCCTCAAAGGAGAAGAAAATGGAGGAGGAAGAGTTCTGCTTGAACTGTTTTGCATGCCTCTATTTTAAGCTGATCGTAACGCTGACGCTACGCGCCAGCATGACGCTATACGTCAGCATGACGCTATGCGTCAGGTTCCTGATCCCATTTTTCTTTAAATTCTCATTCTAAATCCCATTTCCTTTTTCTTTTCTTTCTTTATTATTATTTTAAACTCAATAATATATTTTATTTATATCCTAATATTAAAACATCAGGGATGTTACAGCAATTCTCATCCTATTTATAATTTTGAGTTATCACAAGGTGTCTCATTCCTATTGTTCTTTTTTATCTTCAGTATCCTTAATTTCATTTCCAAAAAATATGACTGAAGCACCAATCATCCTGAATGGCGACAAGCTATGATTGCCAAGATGCAAGCTACTGACTAGAATTACACATGGGAGTTGGTGCCTTTTCCACCTGGGAAGAAGACAGTTGGATGTCGATGGATTTATGCCATTAAAGTTGGCCCCAATGGTGTAATTGATCTTCTCAAGGCACGCTTAGTTGCAAAAGGGTACACATAGATTTATGGCCTTGACTACAGTGACACTTTTTCACCAGTGTCCAAAATGACTACCATCTGCTTTTCTTTGCCATGGCAGCTATTCATCCTTGGTCTTTTTATCAGCTAGATATTAAAAATATGTTTCTTTATGATAATCTAGAAGAAGAAGTATACATGGAGAAACCTCATGGTTTTGTTGCTCAAGGGGAGTCCAGTTTGGTTTATAAGTACATCGTTCTCTCTATGGTCTCAAACAATCACCATGTGGCTTGGTTTGGGAAGTTTAGCCACATTGTTCAAACTTTTGGGCTGGAACGTAACGAAGCTGATCATTCAGTTTTTTATTGTCATACCTCTCCTGAGAAATGTGTTTACTTGATTGTTTATGTTAATGATATTGTGATTACAGGAAATGATGCTGTCAGAATATCTTAACTAAAAGAACACTTATGTGTAATCACTTTCAAACTAAGGACCTTGGGAGCCTCAAGTATTTCTTGGGGATTGAAGTAGCTCAGTCAAAAGAAAGAGTTGTTATTTCTCAAAGAAAGTATGCTTTAGATATTCTTAAGGAGACAGGTATGATTGATTGTAGACCAATAGACAGTCCCATGGACCCAAATCAAAAGCTAATGTCTAAATAGGGTGAATCATTCTCTGATCTAGAAAGATATAGAAGACTAGTTGGGAAACTTATTTATCTTACTATTACTAGACCTGATCTTTCTTTTGTAGTGGGTGTTATGAGTCAGTTTATGCAGGCTTCTTGTACTGATCATTGGAATGCTACTATTCATATTTTGAGGTACCTCAAAAAGGCTCTAGGACAAGGTTTGCTATATGAAGATAAAGGAAATACCAAAATCTCTGGATATTATGATGTTGATTGGGCAGGATCCCCCACTGACAGACGTTCTACTACAAGATATTGTGTTTTCCTTGGAGGGAAAATTATTTCTTGGAAAAGTAAGAAATAGAATGTAGTAGCCCGGTCCACTGTAGAAGCTGAATACAGGGCAATGGTTTCTCTTACTTGTGAACTTATATGGGTGAAACAATTCCTTCAAGAACTCAAATTTTATGATATCCAGACAATGAAGATTTATTGTGATAACCAAGCTGCTCTCAACATTACCTCTAATCCAGTATTTCATGAGAGAACTAACCATATAGAGATTGACTGTCATTTTATTCGGGAGAAGTTGTTGTCAAATAAGATATTACGAAGTTTGTTGCATCTAATGATCAACTTACAGATGTGCTAACCAAATCCTTAAGGGGACCTTAGATTGAATTTTGTTGTTCCAAGCTTGGAACATACAATTTGTATGCTCCCGCTTGGGGGAGTGTTAGAATTATTATTTAATATAGGTAGGTAATTGATAGGTAGTAGTTCTTTCTAAATGTTGTAATCTATGAGTTGTACCTATCTCTGTAAATAGGTTATGTTCAGGCCTTCTTTGTCCTTTGGCCTTCCATCTTCCACTGTATATATATATATATATATATAAGATCATTAGAGTGGCGAATAAGCCTTCTAAACATTTCTTTCTTTTCAATCTTAAGTGTATGAATGAAGGGAATAGGAGAAGGCCTTCTAGAGTCTAAAAGATATGTTGGATCACTCACCAATATTGGTAGAGCCTGATCCTAGAGAAAAATTGTTCTTATACTTGCCTGTCTCAGGTAAGTCTCTAGGGGTTGTGTTAGGCATGGTAATGAGGCGATTCGGGAACGGGTTGTTGTTGTTGGTATAAGTATTTTTTATTAAAAAAATTTCCCTTATCATAAGTATTTTAAAAGTTGTTGTTGTATGTATCAAATTATTAAATATTTTACATACAATAATAGTAAAAGTGTTCTAAAAATAGTAATAAATCATCTTGGACACAATTATTAAACATTGTCCAATCACAACTACAATTGAATCTATGAAATTTAATCATAGATTATTCACTCCATCACAATAATAAAAATTTCCATTGAACTTCTAGAAAGTGAAAATTTCATCCCATCAAACACAGTTCACTAGTTCAACAACAATAGAAATTTAAACATCATCCTACTACAAGCTAAATATCAAGCAACAAAGTCTCCGGATTTTTATTAAAGTTCAGCAAGATATATTTAAAGTAGTAACCAACTAGTAAAAAGTAAAGTCCGGCAACAATGTCTAAGAAACAAAACACGGTAAAACCATCCTCCTAAAATCCAAGCATCTTCATTCATCACTTGCATGTCCAACTTCTAATGTTATTTTAGCATATGAAATGATCAAAATTCATGATGATGAAAAACAATATTACCTAGTTCATCAATTAAGTGATGAATTTTAGTTGATATAGCATTTGGGTGATCTTGTCCTGAAAGCATAAAATTATATGTTTAATGTAAAATTATTAATAAAAAAATGCAAATTCATAAGATTTTAAGAATAGAAAAATTTGCCAAATTCCTCATCAATCCATAGCTAACTCCTACAACACATCAAAGCCTGCATAGTAGATCAATGCAATCTACTACGATTTGGACTAAGCAAATTACCCTTAACACTAAATATAGACTCTGAAGCCACAATGGAGATTGGAATTGCTAACACAACCCTTGTAATTTCCCATAATGTAGGATATTAGGTCCCTTGTAACTTCCACCAACACAAGATATCAAAATCTCATACTTCCTTTCTTGGTAAACAAGCCTCCTCCAAATAATGATCCAATTCTATTTTTACAGATGTTGTTCTAGCTTCTTTTTGTCTAGAAAGAAACATGTCAAATTCATTCAATTCATCATCATCATCATCATCATCATCATCATCATCATCATCATCATCATTAATTTCATGGTTAACCAAAGGAGAATTAGAACCAATTTTAGCCCTCTTTTTGAAATGATAATCAAGAAGCAAATCATAGCACAATTGCTTGATGCCTTGAATTTGTGACTCAAAATCACGAGGACACAACTTTGCATAATAAAACTGAAGAAGTGCCATCTTGTACCTTGGGTCCAAAATAGTAGCAACCCCTATTATTTGGTGAATAACACTCCAATAATTATTAAATGTGTCCCTCATCTTTGCTGTCATACTTTTAGTAACCTCACAAAAAGAACTTTCCCAGTGAGAGATTGCTAACTTAACCTGACAAATCTTGGAAAAATAAATATTAGCAGTTGGATATTTTGTCCCAGAAACCAACTCAATGACGTTGTTAAACAATTTCAACCTCTTAGAGATATCTTTGGCAAATTCCTACTATGACTCTGTGTTAGGGAATCCCTCAGGGTTAGGCAGTGGAAACACAAAGGATTCCAAAAAAAAGATTGTAAAAACAGATATCTCAAAGTATTATGCAAAATTAAATGTTGTTTTAGGGTTTACCTCTTGTAGACGCAAAGCGAGTTCTTCAATCGAAGCAATTGTAGCTTCTCCCTTAGGAGTCCACACGAGCACTCCCACCAGAAACTAAAATTCTGAATGCTAGTACAGAATTCAGAGAGTAATCTAATTTCTGAGCAGCAGCCGATGAGTATCTCATGCTCTATATATTGGCTTAGGTCTTAACTTGATGAACTTTCATTAAACATTGGGCTCCTGACTCATTCTAAATAAGTTAGGCCCAATAGTTTTATTTTTAGTCTAACTAAAATAAAACTATTCTCTAGTGGACTTACTTTATATGTGTGACCCTATAGGTAAAATATTCGGTTATATTAATAATAAACTATTTTATTATTAATATAAAATAAGAGCAACATCTAGCAATACATCATTATGTCTGAATACTATTTATCATAAATATGACCTATAAGTGATAATTATTTTATATATTTATTCCTTTTGTCATTATATCTAATTGGGCCCAAGGCATGGTCATCGTCATCCTTGTATGGCCCAATTCATTTTACTTGATACCAGAGTAGACTTTACAGAATAAATATCTAATATTTATTTGTCCTAGCATGGCCATGCATTTCGTTAGTCTCACTCCATCAAGTGGCCCATAGATATCACTCCTGTCACATAAGAGAGACAAATCCCATCTGCATCACTCACATCCCTCTGCATAAGGCTATCTGGAGTTGACAGATAACATACTAAGGCTTGAAGTGAAGCTTGCCCAAAGATTTCCTTATTCTTTTAATTTTTTACTTCTTTGGCCTCCAACTGCTTCTCAAGCATTTCATTCTTAGCGATAAGCATAACAAGATTAACATGCTTCTTCTAGATGTCCTCCAGCTTCTTTTTCACCCTAGTTAGCTCTTCCCTGGCTTTTTGTTCAGTCGAGGCCTTATTAGATACCGCCCCTTCCAACTGGGTTATCTTATCCCTGAGCTCTTGGTTTTTCCTCAAGACCTTCACCTAATCTTCTTGCAGGTGCTTCCTTTCATTTTTCAACTCTTTAACCTTGTTCGAGGTGCCATGTTGCATATAGAGGAGGTGCAACACCCCCAAGCTCTTTAAACCAGACAATATGGCACCATGATGCACATATTTGAGCCCATCTTCATTTAAGCCATTTTAAAACCGAAATGGCATGGTATAATTATTGGTGTGATTGCCAATAGGCTTTAAGAAATATAGATAGTCCCTCATGCTAGAAAGATCAGAAGAGATCATGATTTATTCTTCTCAGCCAACACTAGCATCAACTTCCTTCTCCGATATAGCCACCTTAACATCGACATTAACAACTTGTTTTCCCTTGTCCTTAGGCATGTTCTGGTCCTTGGGTGTGAACACCTCTTTTGGTCCGTCCCAAAGTGTAAGCTTAAGCGTGAACTAAGAAAAATTGAAAGCATTAGGGGCCTCTCGCTTAAGCGAGACCTCCTCACGCTTGAGAGTAAAATGGGTGTACTACAAGGTCAAAAGCATCCATATTGGCAGATAGAGTTTGAAACCCATTACAGGAAATAAGGATCAAAAGCATCCGTTGCCTAAATCAATGATCAGTGGAAATTTTTAATTAAAAAGCACCAGACATTCGTTGCCCAAATTGGGGATTAGTCAAGAATTTCCGAGTCTGACTTTGAATGAGTACTTCTCGGGAAGAGATATTTCCGAGAGAAGAATTACCGAGTGAGATGTCTCCAGGTGAAGATACTTCCGAGTGGGTCACCACCGAGGGAAATACTTCCGAGCGAAGAAAGGCTGACTTTGAATGAGTCCTTCTCAGACAGGGATATTTCTGAGTGAATAATTCCTGAGTGAATCAATTCCGAGCAAAGAAAGGCTCTGACTTTGAATGAGTCCTTCTCGGGCAAAGATATTTCCGGGTGAAGAATTCCCGAATGGGATGTCTCTGAGTGAGACATTTCCGAGTGGGTCATTTTCAAGGGAATTACTCCCGAGCGAAGAAAGGCTCTGACTATGAATGATTACTTTTCGGGCAAAGATATATCCGAGTGGGATGTCTCTGAGTGAGACATTTCCGAGTGGGTCGTTTTCAAGGGAATTACACCCGAGCGAAGAAAGGCTTTGACTTCGAATGAGTACCTCTCAGGCGGAGATACATCCGAGTGAAGAATTCCTGATTGAAGCCATTCTGAACGAAAAGTGAGTCTGACTTCGGATGAGTACTTTTTCTAGCCGGAGATACATCCGAGTGAAGAATTCCCGATTGAAGCCATTCTGAACAAAAAGTGAGTCTGACTTCGGATGAGTGCTTTTTCTAGCCGGAGATACATCCGAGTGAAGAATTCCCAATTGAAGCCATTCAGAACGAAAAGTGAGTCTGACTTCGGATGAGTGCTTTTTCTAGCCGGAGATACATCCGAGTGAAGAATTCCCAATTGAAGCCATTCTGAAAGAAAAGTAAGTCTGACTCTGGATGAGTGTTTTTCCTAGGCAGAAATGTTTCCGAGTGGAGAATCCCGAGTGAATTGATTTTGAACGAAAAGGGCTCTGAACTTCAAAGGAGCACTTTTCGCGCAGACATTTCTAAGTTCCAAACTTCCGAGTGAGGTGTCTCCGAGTGAGGTGTCTCCGAGTGAGACATTTCCGAGTGGGTCATTTCAAGGGAATTGCTTCCGAGCAAAGAAAGGCTCTGATTATGAATGAGTACTTTTCGGGCAAAGATATATCCGAGTGAGGTGTCTCCGAATGAGACATTTTCAAGTGGGTCACTTCCGAGAGATGTGCTTTCGAGCGAAGAAAGACTTTGATTTCGAAGGAGTACCTCTCGGGCGGAGACACATCTGAGTGAAGAATTCCGGATTGAAGCCATTCTGAACGAAAAGTGAGTCTGACTTCGAAGGAGTTTTTTTTGGGCCGGAGATATATCTGAGAGAAATATTTCTGAGTAAGGTGTCTCCGAGTAAGACATTTCTGAGTGGGTCACATTCAAGGGAAGAAAGGCTATGACTTTAATTGAGTGTTTCAAGCAGAAACTGTAACATCCCTGTTTTTAGTAGCAGTCTTATTTAGTAAAAATTGAAGTTTAGAAGGTTTGTAAGTGGTAATAAGTGAATATACACCCCGTTGATAGTCTGTGGTATCTCAGAAATGTCATTTTTGTACATAATAATGGAATTTATACGGACCATTAGTGAAATTATGCAAATTCCGAGTGAAATATGCACTGATCCGAGTGACAAAGTGAAATTTCGAGTGAAGGATTAGCAATTCCGAGTGAAGAATGAAATTCCGAGTGTAAGGTTATGTTATCCGAGTAATATATGACCAAGTAGGTTACTACCGAGTGAAATCTTGGTCTTAGAGACAGCTGGAGTGAAGTGGGTTCAAGGGAACCACTTCTGAGTGAATATTCTGAGTGAAAATACCCTTGAGAGACTCATTTCCGAGTCAAACCTTGCCAATTGCTTCTTTCTTAAGTGACAATTTCTACGATACCGAGTGAATAGACTCAGTCAGGGATATAACTGATGCAATCCGAGTGAAGTTGTCTAAGTCAGACCTCCCTAATAAGATAGAAGATAGCAATCCGAGTAGGTTGAAAGCCATTTTGAGTAGGACTTAATATGTAGCCTTTCCGAGTGAATGGGTTTGAATATTCCCGAGTAAGATATGCTAGAGTGGAAAATAATACTGAGTGAAATGTATGTATAAGAATGAATTTGGATATTCCCGAGTATAAAATCCGAGGGAAGATTGGTTATAATGGCTTAGATTGGAAAATTTCTAAGTATATGATAAACCGAGTGAAAGATCCATATATAAATCCGAGTGGATGGGGTTAGAACAAGCCTGAGTTGAACTTAATGTGATGATATTTCCGAGTAGATTAAATAATGTGTAATTAGAGGGTCTAAGTATGAAATGAGTCCGAGAGGAACCTAACTTAATAAGTTTTACCTGAGTGGTTAAGCATGAAATAAACCCGAGTGAATGATGAGGAGTTCCGATTGAATGAATGCATAGGTGTTTTATATTAAGTTGATGCTTCTACCGACTGAAATGAATTATTAAAATTATTTGGGAGGTGTTGATGGAGGAAATAGTGATGGATTCCGAGTGGTTATATATATATATTGTA
Organism: Clitoria ternatea; assembly: GCA_037962975.1. Taxonomy (NCBI): domain Eukaryota; kingdom Viridiplantae; phylum Streptophyta; class Magnoliopsida; order Fabales; family Fabaceae; genus Clitoria; species Clitoria ternatea. Next base: position 153,430,466 of record CM075673.1, read on the forward strand.
TGGTTAAAGCATTACTTGGCTTGAATATGAGTGGTGATGAATGAATAATGATAATTGAGCAGATACCGAGCGGAAAATGGTATTTGGGAACCCATTCCGAGTGAATTATGGTAGGCAGGGCCATTTCCAAGTAAGTCTATGAGTATGACTCCTCTTCCGAGTGAGAAGTACTCTACTGGACCAAGTCCGGGTGAGGCTCATACGTGTGTGTCTTTTCCGAGAGGTAATGACCTTAATAGGCTTCGATTGAAATTATAGTTGAAGAGTTTGGTTCAAACCGAGGGAGAAATATGAGTGGACCGAGTGGAGAAAGTGTTGATTTCTGAATAAAGGATGTTATAATTCTGAGTGGAAACTGAATGAATATGGATACCCTTTTTCCGAGTAAGCCTAAGGTGTTATGAAATCCGAGTAAAAAGTGATTTGATGTTGAGTTGGTTAAGGAATGATTTAGTTAAGTAAGAAATAAATAAAAATAGGTTGTTTACCGAATGGAAATCCTGAGTCCGATTGAATCCAGAAGAAATCCGACCTAGAGAGGAGAAATCCGACTAGAGGTTTTAAGAAGAAATAATCAAGAGTGAGGACCAAGAGAAACGAATCGGTTTTAGAAGATTTCCGAGCCATGAAGGGCGGATTCACTCAAGCGAATCGGATTTCGCTTAAGCGATCCGATGTCAGCACTCCACAACAGTTGGCTAAATTAGGTCGTCCTTAGAGCAGGAGTTCACACCGGACAGCTCTGAGCCGGTGTTCATCGCAACACCGCCCAATTTACACAGACGGTGTCCTTAACTCCTTCACACACACCGTCCTTCCCTACTTCACACTCAACACCGCCCACTACACACCGCCCATCACTACACTCCGCCTCACATTTCACTCCGCCCTCACTCAATACCGTCTCACATTGCACTCCGCCCTCACACACCCAATACCGCCCTCACATGTGATACCGACCTTGCCAACACTGAATATCTTTTTAATTCTACTTCAGATAGTGGTCAACCCACTTAATCATATAAAGCCAAGAATGATTGGCACAACGAACCAATCAAAGGAGAAAGTTGCCTCCATTACAATAACTTTATATATTTTATTCCAATCAAATGCAAAGCTGACTGTAAAAAGAGTCAAAAGGCTCCATTATTCCACCTAATTCTCCAACCGATGTCTCCCACTTGTCTTTCCACTCACTTCCTCCCTATTTAAACGAGCTCAAGGTCCTCAGAACTCACACCACACACACGACCCAAACACTCTTCATCACTCTCTTTCCCAGCAAGTTCTTTCCCACTCCTATCCCCTCTGTTTCACTCGGATTTGAAGCAGGACAGTGAAGGGAGCCTCTTTCTTCTCCTCCAGGAACTTCATTGAGGTAAGGGGGTATATTCTTGGGTGCCTTGTGGGAAAACCGAGTGGAGGACAGATTCAGTGTGTATGAATTAAATGCTTTAAATTGTATCTGTATATGCATGTATGTATATATATCTGTTACCGAGTTTATATAATCATTGATGAATTGTGAAATATTGGACTGAAAATATTAAGAATCATGGGTACCTGTGATTTCCAGTGAAACAAATATGATAACAGGTTATGTTTTATGATAATCCGACCGGTTTTACACTTATTTTACTCGGTTTTGCTTATTTATACTCGGATAGTATCTTTCTAGTTGATTTCACTCGGAAAACATAGTATTTCACTCGGAAAACACTCTATTTCTCTCGGACAGCATCTCCCAAGTCTTATTTTACTCGGAAATCTCTTTCTTATATTATTTCACTCGGAACTTGATTTAATTTCACTCAGAAAATATAATTACTTTTTACTCAGAACTCTTTTTCAGTAAATTCACTCAGAAACACACTATTTTACTCGGACAGTAGCTTCCCAACCTTATTTCACTCGGCAAAACAATTTATTTCACTCAGCAAATAGTTATTTTCACTAAAAGAACTCCTTTCAACTTGATGTAACTCGGTATATAAAGTCAACTCACCAGAAGACCTTTCCCAACCTGATTCCACTCGGAATCAGGATTATCTTAATCGGATTTGCTTTATTCACATGTGTCTTATTCAGACAGAACCCTTTTTAATTAATTTCACTAGGTAAACTCATGTTTCACTCGGAACTTATCTTATTTTTACTCAGGAAACTCTTTTCCTACTGATTCCACTTAGAATCATACTTAATTTCATTCAGGAACTCATTTTCACTCAGAATTTAAGTAGCTTCACTCATGAAAACCTTTTTCCAGTGATTTTAACTCGGCAAACACCTTCATTTCACTCAGAAATCTCCTTTTTGACTGAATACCACTCGGAAATATACTTTATTTCACTTAGAGACTCATTCTCACTCGGATTTACAAACAATGCTACTCAGGAAACCATTTTCCCTACTGACCTCACACGGATTTATATTTTAATTCACTCAGAAATTTGTTTCACTCAGAATTCAAGATATTTAGTTAAGAAAATTATTTTTCAGCTTCTGTTTCACTCGGATTACTTATTGATTTCAGTTAGAAAATTCTGCTCAGTTTATTTCACTCGGATTCATAGCTATCTCATGCGGAAAACTTATTTTTCACTCGGATTCAAGCTGTTCCAGTCGGAAAACAGCATTCCACTTCATTTCACTCGGATCCAAACTTATTTCAGTCGGAAAACAGCTTTTCCAGTGTCATTTCACTCGGATTTTTAACCAGAACGTTTGGAGAACCCTTCTCAGTATGATTCCACTCGGAATCATACATATTTCACTCGGATTTTCCCCTGTTTCACTCGGAAAACCTGGTTTTAATGTTTTTCACTTGAATTTTTCATTCGGAAATTATTCCTTAATCCTTTTTGAATTATTAAGATATTATAATTATCATTATTGATCTTTTCCTTTTATTATTAATATTATTCGTATCATTATTGTTATTCTTATTATTATAACTAGTATTGTTATTATAGATATCGTTAATATTTTAATTATAATTGATTAAATAAGGATTATATTATTTTAATCTTTATACAAAGTATAAATTCATCTAAGGGATAACTGATATATTTACAAATGAGATAATGCAACGTCTTGAAACATTTGAATGGTTGATGAGATTTCAAGAGCTTATGAATAAGTATGGTAAGACTGGAATCACATAAATACCCAATGATCAAAGATAAAAAGAATGCATTTCGCATCATGAAAATATTTTGACGGAGAAAAAAAAGAAAGAAGAAAAAAATAAATATATGTCTAGAGCATACACCTGGTACGCTGGAGGACACTCACGTTCGATCTCAGTAGAAGAATCTTGGGAGTACAATTGGAACGACAACCCAATGGCATCAGAGTCGCGCCTGATAGCCGGGTGAGACGAGGAATTCTAGTGTACTTCGACTAAATGACGGGGTGTAACTATGATCGTAGGGATCCAAGTCTCAAAATGAAATATATATATTAATGAGAACCAATGAGTTCATCCGTACCTTATGAGCTTGGGCGGACCCTGATCGCTCTAGACAATGGAATGGTGATATTCCATAGAATGAGAAGAAGAAATGATTTCTTGGGCCCACATGCATCATGAGACTTAACCAAAGATAAATCATAATAAATCCAAACTCATGCATTCATTACATCATATTTGATTGTTATGATTGTGAATATGTTATATGTATGATTTATTTCATAGTAATATGCTTGATTGTTATAATTGTGAACATGCTAAATATACGATTATGGGATGACAACATGCTTGATTGTTATAAATATGCTAAATGTATGATCTATGTGACATTGTATGTTAACTAGATTATGTCCGTACCGGATGAACCAATCAGGGTCTTGGGTTATACTCACCCTTACTGTTGAACATTTTTCAGAGGAATTAGAAACTCAAGAACCCGAGTGTGAAGATCAGCAATACGCTGAACCCATTGAGAATAACCATTAAGGATAGATTATTTATAATCAGACACCGGATGACTGTATAATATTTAAGGGTGCCTGCGTGCCCCATTCTGTTAAGAGTACAATTACTTACAGTTTGTGAATGACTATGTGATATATACAATATTACTTCTGCTGATCTGCCACGTATTTATTTATTCAAAAAAAAATATTCACTTTTTCTGAAAACTGTTAACACTCTCAGTTAAATTGGATGAATCTACAGAAGGATTTGTCTTATCTAACTGAGGGTGTTACAGAAACACTTCCGAGCGAATCATCTCCGAGTGAAGCAATTCTGAACGAAAAGAGGCTCTGATGAATACTTCTCGGAAAGAGATATTCCTGAGTGAGTCGGACTTCGAAAGAGCAATTTTTAAGAAAAGATATATCCGAGACATTTCTGAGTCGGCTATGATTAAATAAGTCTTTCAAGCAGAGACATTTCCGGACAAAGCACCTCCGAGTGAAGGAATTCTGAACGAAAAAGGGATCTGGTATTACTTGAATAAATTCAAGACTTCACACCGAGTGTCGAAGGATCGATTCTGCATTCGGGCTTTTCATATATGTGAACACCTGTTTCGGTCTGACCATTTTTAACCAAGAATGGATACTGACACAACAGTCCGGGCCATAAGAAGAACACCCGTCCGGATCTGAGGGATACCGATCTGAGCCAACGAAAGAGGCATCATTTCCCTGAAACCGTCCAAGTAAGACCAGTGTCCTCTCTTACCCGACGTGGGAAGACACTTTCATGAACTTGATAGTAGACCCATGTGACACCGATCGAGGAGTCCAATTGCCCATGCTGTGACTTGGAATCGCACCACCCAAGTCGATCCACGAATTCTGGAAGTGGCAGACAGGGGACGGAAGTGGGAATAATTAAAAATTCCCCACCAGCCGCTGCTCCCCACAACCTAATTAGTGGCTAGGCTGCCTCCACTGTGAGTGGAGGCTTGAGCTGTTCAAGCACTCAACCAGCGCCCAGAACCTCTATAAATGCCTCATCTGAAGAGGCACAAAGGGTTGAAAAATTTTGGTCATTTTGAGTCAATACTCTGAGCATACTCCCCTGAGAACTTGCTCCGATCTCCAGAACTTCTTGACCCCAAAGCCCTTGAAGTTTGTTCTGGTGTTCAGAACTGGAATCTTGGTTTCTCGCACCTCTTAATTGCTCCACACCCTAAGGCATCACCAGGACACCGGATCAAACCCAGTTTTAGTGAACTCCATTTCCCAGATATCGTCCAGATCCCCTAAATCCCTCATCAATTGCACATCGGCTCTCACACAAAATCCTCACACCGTCCTACCTTTGAACGGTACGCCGGTGCCCCATAGCTCCACTGTAACGTCCTAGGTTATTTTTACATTTATTTTTATTTAAATAATTACCTTTTATGATAAATTCTCCCTTATCTTAAAAATTAATCGATATTTAGTGAAAAACAATTTGATTTGAACACAACGGATGAGAGAAAGGGAAATCAGGGCGTCTCGCTTGAGCGAGGCCCCTACTCGTCTAAGCGAGATTCCGGACTCTCACTTAGACGAGGTGCTATTCGTTGAACGAACGCCTTTCTCACATCGGATTAAACAAAACATGCAACCGGACTCCCAAAACTTCGCTCAAACAAATGGTCCTATGAACCCAAGGAGTTACCATAGCTACCATGAAAACATATGCACATAACAGAAATATATTTTAAGATATAGTTTTACATCTAATCTGGTCTTAATTAAACACAACTAATAATTATAATACGAGGTTTTTATACACACATAAGACTCTACAAAGAGTCACTCAAATTCATTTGGACCCTGGCACCGTTCTCCCCCTTGGCGCGGCTCCATGACTCCTTCCCCTTCCCTGTCTCTGGTTACTAAAAAAATATGCAAGGGTGAGTGTTTGGCATAATAATTAATATAGAACGGAATTTAACACTATACATGCACATTGATACATACACATCAAGCATCACCCGTAAATATACATACGAAAACATGGAGTATTTCATGCAGTAACTGTATTAAACCAACTACGCAATTCCATCACATTCCTCACATTCATCACATTCATTACATACATCACATTCGTTACATGCATCATGATCATAACTGACTCTCATATAATCTGACTCCTAGTATCCGGATACTAAAGGATTGGCCTTCAGCTGGGGGTCCTACTTGACACCCCGTGAACCCTGCTTGGTTCACCGAGTCCTGCTTGACTCTCCACCTCGACCACTGGGTCCTACTTGACCACTGGGTAGCTCAACTGGGCACAAAAACCACGGGAGCCGGAAATGAGGGGCTATTATATACCGTCGGCCATCCCATACCACATAATCATTCAACAGTTTACCTTTCTCACCATAATATCAATTTCTCATCACTCGGGTAGCCTGCTTGCTAACCCGACGTCACGTAACACTGATCATTTCACATTAGATTCACAAGATCATACATGATAAACTCATCCACATCCGATCATCCACAAATTAATAAACTCAGTCACACATGCACAGCATAAACACACAATTACGTTTAGCAACCTTTTCCTTAGTCTGTTTACGTTATCTCAAAGACCTGAATAAGAAGTGAGTCCTATTCTAATTAATTATAACCCGAACACCCCCTTACTTTGGTTCCACGCTTCGATGATCTGCTCTCTGTGCCGATTTCTTTCTCTGAGCACCGGTTCTGTAATCTCAACTCCTTCACTCAGTCTTCCGTTGCTTAGCCTATTACCTACGGATCATGAAGTACAGCTTCATCACTTCAACGTCCTTAGTTCATGGACCACATTTGGGCTCACACTCATAGAGGAGTGGAGAACAGCTACGAATATAGCCATGCATGGCCCTTAACAGCTAAAGAATAAAAGGAATAAGGGGATCATAATTGGAATGGATCAGTAGACTCACCTTGAAGCCTCGATCATAGGAATGGGGTTAAATTGAAGTGTAGACACAAATGGAGTCCCTCTCCAGTGCATGCAAATCAGCGTTAAGAGAGAGAAGAGAAAAACGGAAGAGAAGGAACAGACCAACAGCAAGGTAACTTGTAAAAATGAAGAGGAAAGGAAGGGAATCTTCTTATATATATATGGCTCATGGGCAAGATCGCCTTTTCCTTTATTTTATTTGTATTCTTACTAAATTTAATCAATTTCACTATTTTAAACTATTGCATAGTTATCAAGTCAATTACACGTGTTTATCCCCTCAACGTCTAAGTAGTCACAATCCACTAATAATTCGCAAGAGTATAGGCCCGATATAAATACCGGCCCCGCCGTCCTAACTTAATGTTCATACCTCGGAAATCCGAGCTACAACCTGAGAGGTCGGGTATATCATCCGCTCTCGTCTCTTTGTCACACACACCCGTTGTCCCAGTTAGTATGACGTTGATCCGGGCTATGACACCGTGTGAGGCGCTCTCCTCACAACGGTTGGACCAGACCGCCTAGCCCTGCCCGCTCTTCCTTACTCATCCGATCTTCAGCTCTGCCTGTCCGCGCTTCTGAGACCGATCTCGTCACCGGCTCAGACAGAATAAATACTAAATAGAATTTCTAAACATTCACTAACATTTCCCATTTCATAATTTTCATTAAAACATCAGGGATGTTACATCCACTGACACACCAGCTCCACTCTGGTTCTTACAGTTCAAGTTCACACCGGTTCCCACCATCCCCGTCACACCGGTTACATTCTGTTCCTTATTTTCCCTGCTTTTCATTATTTACTTTTCTGTCAAATTTTGTCATTTTACCGAATCTGTTTTCTTGTTTAAGTATATCCTGTTGACTTTCTTTTATTCTGCCTTGCAATCAATAATAACAATTGATCGGTCCTGAACCGGGGTCAAGAGGTCCGGTGTCGGGCCGGTCATAGAAGTTGAAGACCGAGTGATACTGAAGACCGGCTCTGTGAGTATCTGGTGTGTGTATCCGGTGTCTCTGTATGTAGAGAGTGATCTTGATGTCCTGGAGGTCCTTCACACCGACCTCACGCATTAATATGGATGAAAGGTGGTGTCACATACGAAGATTCTTCGACGCTCAAGTCAGTAATATATTCCAAGTGTGGAATGTAAATTATCACTCTATGGGATCAAATAGATGCATTCAGGAGAGAAGGACCAGAACCAGAACCCCTCTCCTGTAAACTGAAGTGAGTTCTTATACCTGATTGGCTCGATATACGAGGACCTGTTAGTGGGGAACCACCAACCTCCATTAAGCAAGTATATTATTGTTTAATGCGTACTCACCAGCATGATTGAGGTAAGTGGCTATTTTATATTGAGCGTAGGGAAAATAGGGCTAGTTTTAGGGAGCAAGTGGATTATTCCCAGGAGCAGATTATGGCTCGTAGTGTGGGGAATGGAATTATTGATCGGTCCCTGTAGCAATGCCCATTGTCTTCTGTCAGGTGACGTGTATGTTATCCGGTGTGCATGGTGTTATCCTGGACTAACCGGTACAGGGAGAATGCCTGACTCAGAATTAGAGTCTAGATGTATATCGATGACACTGGTTGCACGTTGGAGAACGGTCAAAGACGTATTGTCTTGTAACAGATGCCTTATCCGGTGTTCATGGTGTTATCCTGGACTAACCGGTACAGGGGGAATGCCTGACTCGGAATTAGAGTCTGGATGTATACTGATGACACTGATTGCATGTTATAGAATGGAAACCGATAAATAATCTGGATCAACCTCTCGAAATGACTGAGGCAATCGGTTATACGTAACAAAGTTATACGTAACAAGGAAGCGAGAACGGATGAAGTGTCTGGTCTCTCAAACGTTACCTCGGATTGCCGATACGTGGATACTACACCAGGATACCGGTTGCCCCTCTAGAACAGTCGTGCTGACATCACAACTTTAGGGGCCAGTATCCAGACCGGATCATATGTCCCCTAGCTTATATGAGGGACTTATGAAGTTGCTCATATGAGCTATACAACCTGCGAGAGGTCTGGATGCCGGTATAACCTTTAAAAATATCTTTGGAGTACCCGTTAACCATTGAATATTGTAGTGACTTTGAATCGACAACTGACTCTGAAGGAGCGACTCCAAGTGTGGTAGGTTCTGGCGTTGTTTCCAGGGTAATTCCATTACCTGAAGCCTCCTCGTGCTATTTGGCGAAAGTATGTGCGTGTCATTCGAGTCTTCTATTTTTTGATTTTAAGGACTCGTGCCCGGGCTCGTCTTTAAAAAATACCGAGTGATCCTCTCGGGTGGTAGATTTCTGATTGATCCTTCCTGAGTGGAAGATTTCCGAGTGATTCTTCCTGGGTGAAAGATTTCCGATTGATCCTTCCTGGGTGGAAGGTTTCCGAGTGATTCTTCCTGGGTGGAAGATTTCTGAGTGATTCTTCGACGGCATTCAGTTTAATCCTCTTAACCGTATTCAGAGTTTGATTTTGCCCTATAATCCGAGTTTTTATTTGGGTGGGAAGTTTCTGAGTGCAACTTTCCCGAGTGGGTGTGTCTCCGAGTTGAGTGCAACTTTCCCGAGTGGGGTGTCTCCGAGTGTGACACTTCCGCGTGGGATGGCACCGAGTGAGACACTTCTAATTGGTATTGCATCGAGTGAGACGTTTCTGACTTCCACTTGGTATGGCACCGAGTGAAGAATTTCTGACTTCCACGTGGTATGGCACCGAGTGAAGAATTTCCGAGTGGGCCATTTCCAGGGGAAGTACTTCTGGTCAGAGGAAGGCTTTGACTTCGAATGAGTACGTTTCGGGTAGAGATATTCCCGAGTGAATAATTCAAGTCTGACTTTGAATTTGAAGTGTTTCTGAGTGAAGAATTCTCGGGGGAAATACTTCTGAGTGAATTCGAATAATGAGGATGACGATTGATTCTTCTTCAATCGTTTGGCCAAACCTACTAGTCATACTTAGAGTTCGATTTAATCCTACAATCCAAGCCTTCGACCGGGGTTTAGTTTGATCCTACAACTCATGTCTTCAATGGTGTTCGATTTAATCCCACTAACCATACTCGGAGTTCGGTGTTGGATTTTACCCATTCACCATTTTCTCAATCAGTGTTGGATTTTACCGATTCACCGTTCTTCATCAATCGGTGTTGGATTTTACCCATTCACCGTTCTTCTTCAATCGGTGTTGGATTTTACCCATTCACCGTTCCTCTTCAATCAGTGTTGGATTTTACCCATTCACCGTACTCGCGGTTCAGTGTGGTCTTGAAGAAGAACCGGCTTACTGCGCCCACCGACGTTCGGCCAAACCTACTAGTCGTACTCGGAGTTCGGTTTAATCCTACAATCTGAGCCTTCGACACGGGGTTCAAATCAGGGCTAATCCTGAACCTACTGCACCCGCTACTCAGGGTTTAACGTGGTCTTGAAGAAGAACCAGCTTACTGCGCCCAAGCCTTCACCGACGTTCGACCAAACCTACTAGTCGTACTTGGAGTTCGGTTTAATCCTACAATCCGAGCCTTCATCGGTGTTGGATTTTACCCATTCACCGTTCTTCCTTAATCGGTGTTGGATTTTACCCATTCACCGTTCTTCAATCGGTGTTGGATTTTACCCATTCACCGTTCTTCTCAATCGGTGTTGGATTTTACCCATTCACCGTTCTTCATAATCGGTGTTGGATTTTACCCATTCACCGTTCTTCAATCGGTGTTGGATTTTACCCATTCACCGTTCTTCATAATCGATGTTGGATTTTACCCATTCACCGTACTCGGGGTTCAGCGTGGCCTGACAAAGGGACCAGCTTACTGCGCCCAAGCCTTCAAATTATGGTTCACCCCTTTGTATCTTGGAAGAGGTTCATCGCTAACAACAGATACGTTGTTAGGATCGTCCGTCCTGAAAGTATCTTGTCATAATAGTGTTGTGCATCGAATAAAATCATAAAGACAATAGGTGAACATATAGAATATTTCATTAATTATGAATTACAAGAGAGAGAAAGATAGCCGAGTCGGGGTTATGCCTCGTTAAACCTTCTTGGTAAAACCTGATCGGAAAAACCCAAGTTAGGAAAAAGAGTGCATATCGTCTTACCAATTATTTATAATAGCGACAGGCGTTTTTAGCTTTGATGGCCTGATCCCTAATCAATGACCTCTCGACGGCCCTGATGTTGTTGTTGGGGCATAACATTTTGTTGTGCAGGCTCACCAACCATCACCCCCTTTTGCTTTTCAGAAGTAGTAAATCTTCTGATCGGAGTGGGATGATCATCATCACCTTCCTCGTAATGCCTCCCCTTTTTCTCAATCCGGTCTGGTTCATCAAAAGACCTTTCTTTGAAAAGGTACTGTTTGAGCTTACCCTCTCGGATCAGGGTCTCGATAGTATTTTTCAAAGCTTGACATTCATTTGCCGGGTGGCCCTTTTGCTCATGGAATTCGCAGTATTTTTGAGGGTCATCATGTTTGCGAAGTTGGGGCGGCTTCCTGACCCCGTATGTAGTAAGCGTTGGCCATCCGATCTCTCTCAAAATCTGTGACCGCTTAGAATTTAACGGAGCATAATTGCTAAATGCATTTACCCGTTCTTCCTGACTCGGAGGTACAGGATTATCGAAGACGCTGTTACAGAGTGGTCCCTCCTTGCATTCTGATCTGAGCCTGTCCTTATCTCTCCGTTGCTGCTGATGTGGCGTTGGGGGTTTCCCTCTCGCCGCTGTTGCTTCCAAGTGCATTTCAATACTCACATACTTGGATGCTTTCCTCCTGAATTCTTCAAAACTCGTTGGAGGACTTTTCACCAACGACAGGGCGAAAGCAGATCTCAGTTGCAAAGCCTCTATCACGATGTGCAACTGTAATGTCTCTGCCAAGTTTGGAACAGCAGTTGCTTCTTTGTAAAACCTCTTTAAGAAGTCCTTAAAAGTTTCAAGTTCCCCCTGCCTAATCTGGGCCAAAGTATGAGATGTCCTGGGAATATCTCTGGAAATGACAAAGTGGTCCACAAACGCTGTTGCCATTTCTTCCCATGAGTCGATGGAACCTGATGGTAGCCCCTTGAACCAACTAAGGGCATCATCAATAAGAGTCCGAGGGAACATCCTGCACATGCGATCTTCATCTGCCCCCAGGTACATGGCTTCAAATACATAAGCATCAAGATGCTTAGCAGGATCAGTTTCACCACTGTATTTTTCGATAGAGAGTGGTTGAGTAGTCTACAGGTGCTTAGGGATATGTACACTCATAAGTCTCCTTGAAAAAGGAACTATGAGCTTATAAGTTACCAGAGAGGCTGTCATCAGCTCTCTCTTCCCTTTAACGACTCTCTTATCAGAATCGTGGATCTGTTCCTTCCCTTCAAACGTGGGGATGTTTGAATACTGGGGGGTTGTGGATTTTTCTCCTTCTGTTGTGTGTAGTGTCCCCTCGGTTTGAGACGTGGCTCTCTTCTCCACGCTCTTTCTTTCACGTTTCAACTCAATCAGTTCTTCCATCAACTTTCATATCATCTCATCCCTTGGATCTGGTGCAGACACCTACACCATTCTTCTTGAACTTTCCACAGGCGACTCGAAAACTAAGCGCCTGTTTGCTGGTTATTCTTGGGCAGTGATATCTTCCACATGCCCATCTGGTAGGTTTCTCCCATTGCCTTCCATGATACAAGACAAGACTCTAGAAACGAGAGGTGGGAATAACTTTAGCGAGTCCCGCTAGGCGTGCCAATGATCGGTCCTAAACCGGGGTCAAGAGATCCGGTGTCGGGCCGGTCACAGAAGTTAAAGACCGAGTGATACTGAAGACCGGCTCTGCGAGTATCCGGTGTCTCTGTATATAGAGAGCGATCTTGACGTCCTGGAGGTCCTTCACACCGACCTCACGCGTTGATGTGGGCGAAAGGTGGTGTCACCTACGAAGATTCTCCGACGCTCAAGTTAGTAATATATTCCAAGTGTGGAATGTAAATGATCACTCTATGGGATCAAATAGATGCATTCAGGAGAGAAGGACCAGAACCAGAACCAGAACCAGAACCCCTCTCCAGTAAACTGAAGTGAGTTCTTATACCTGATTGGCTCGATATACGAGGACCTGTTAGTGGGGAACCACCAACCTCCATTAAGCAAGTATATTATTGTTTAATGTGCACTCACCAGCATGATTGAGGTAAGTGGCTATTTTATATTGAGCGTAGGGAAAATGGGGCAAGTTTTAGGGAGCAAGTGGATTATTCCCAGGAGCAAATTATGGCTTGTAGTGTGGGAAATGGAATCATTATCTTTGTCCCTGTAGCAATGCCCATTGTCTTCTATCTGGTGATAAGTGCCTTATCCGCTATGCATGGTGTTATCCTGGACTAACCGGTATAGAAAGAATGCCCGACACGGAATTAGAGTCCGGATGTATACCGATGACACCAGTGACACGTTATAGAATGGATACCGGTAAATAGTCCGGATCAACCTCTCAAAATGACTAAGGCAAACAGTTATAAGTAACAAAGAAGCGAGAACGGATGAAGTGTCCGGTATCACAAATTCGAGTGAGAAGTTTCTGAGTGTAACTTTCCCGAGTAGGATGTCTCTGAGTGCGACACTTCCGCGTGGGATGTCACCGAGTAAGACATTTTCGATTGAGATTGCACTAAGTGAAACATTTCCGATTCCCTCATGGTATGGCACCGAGTGATATAGTCGGTATCCAGACCGGATACCGCGTGGTATTGCCCCTCTGGAATCAGTCGTGCTGACGTCACAACTTTAGGGGTCGATATCCAGACCGGATCAACAATAAAAAGAAACCAAAATTTTTGTGTTCCTCTTAACTAATGTAGAAGCCTTTTTTTAGTCAGTGTCATACGAAAGTACTCCGTCTACACTAGTTCCTTAGGATTCGGGCACGTGCGAAGAACTCCGCCTTGTATGAGTCTTCCTTATGGGTATTATGCGAAAGGAGACTACACATCTACCGTTCGGGACGTAGCCAATGCATGGAAAAAGGTCCACAGGATGGGAAAGGAATTGGGGGCGTGAAGCCATGCTGTTGGGATAGAATACTATGAATGGGTCCTGAACAGGGTGTCCATTGTAAAATTACCCTTCAGAAGTCCTTCATACCAGTCTACAAACATTTTCAATCCACCACTCATCATGGAGGACAAAGCCACCCTGGCTCTAAAGGCTCAGATAGAAGAGTTGACAGCTAAGAATTGAAAGCTAGAAGAAGACCTTTTGAGGTGTCAACAAGAATATGCTCTTCAAAAGAAGGAAAATTTAGAAGGGAAGACGGCCATGAATGAGATGCAAAAGAAACGAAAGATCGAAGAAGATTACAGGGTGAAGCAAGACCAGTGCCTTCGTGCAGCTAATTCCCAGCTAAAGATGAAAGGCCAACAAAGCGACGCCATATTGGCTGAGAAACAATTCCTGAAAGACATGTTGGCACAATCTAAAGAAAAAGAAAAGGAGACTTCAGTGCAAAAGGAGATGTTACAGTCTCAGGTCCATAAATTGGAGCGACAGCTTGATGAAGTGACGAGAGACTGCAAGCGGGAAATAAATGATGAACGGCAAAGCGCCATAAATATTGAGCAATGTTGCCAAGAGGCCATACGACTTTTAGAAGGGGAATTGGCTCGGCGAAATGAAGTCGTTCATTCATGGATGGATCGCTTCGCCAACTTGGCATACTTAGCCAATGGGGTCTTGGAAGATCTTCCGTCAATGTTAAAATAGGCCGAAGGGATGGTTAATCCTCTCTCTACTCCAAGGGAGATTTCATCATTTTTGAATTACTGTCAAGAAAGAATTTGTAAAATGAAGGCTATGATTGCCTAAGCCAGGAATAGCTGAAGTATTGTAATTCAAACCTTTCTAGCAATATTGTATCCCCTTGAAAGTGTGAAATAATGAAGCATTTTTCGTCTCCACAATTGTCTCATGTTAATTCCCGCTTTACTGCTTTACCTAGTACTTTTGAACGCGACGTTCTGAGGAACGGTCAGAGAATACGCGCTGAATTCAGAATTGCATCCCGCGTACACCTTTCTATCTTTGTTTTATCATATCCTTTATTTGTTTTCTTTTATTTCCCTAACAAGTTATTGTGATTCTTTAGACATAACGGGTAAGCACCCTTACGCGACTCGGCTTAAAAAGAAACTCATGGCTGAAGTGGAACAAGAAAATAAGAGCCAAAGAGCTGAAGTCAGCCAATTGAAGGAGCAAATGGCCGAGATGGCCAAGCTCCTTAAGAAAAGGGTCACAGAAGGGGATTCTTCGGCAGGTGTAGAAGACGCCAGACAAAGGCCGCCTACTCCCCGACACGCTCAGGGTCCGTCCAGAAGACCGAATTCAGACCCTGCTGCGCCTACCCTTGTAGTTCGCATTGGTAAGCCTGCCAACATCTAGCAGCATACCTTCGTGGATGCAGAGGGTAATGCTATGCCTTTTCCGGTGTATGGCTTGCCACCGGGTTATTTTCCACCAGTCCAAGAAGAGCCCGATTACCAGGAGGCAATTCTTCACACCGCTCAACCAAATATCCCGCCTGCTTGGGAGTTTCAAACGGTTCCCATCCATACACAAGCCACCCACACGCAAGCCACCCAAACACAAGCTACCCAAGCACAGCCTACCCAACCCATCTACATGACCCAAGCCACTACCAGACCCCACACCCTGTTAAACACCGATCCGACCCACACTCACCAGCCATACGGGTATGCGCAACATCACACTACCACTGGCCCAAGTACTGCCGCTACTATCCAAGAAGGAAGGATAGAAGTCCTGGAAAGGAAGTTGAGAGCAATGGAGGGAATAGAAGGTTTTGGGTTCAGAAGCACCGCGGAACTTTGTTTAATCCCCGATGTCGTCATTCCTCCCAAATTCAAGGTGCCAGAGTTCGACAAGTACCGAGGGCTAACTTGCCCAAAGAATCATCTGACCATGTATTGTCGAAAAATGGCATCCACGCATCTAACGACCCATTGCTGATCCATTGCTTTCAAAACAGCTTGGCTGGGGCTGCCCTCACATGGTACACCCACCTCGAGCGGTCTCGCATACACTATTGGAAGGACTTGTCCGATGCTTTCATGAAGCAATACAAGTACAACTTGGACATGGCACCAGATAGGGTGCAATTACAAAATATGACAAAGAAGGAGTCTAAAACATTCAAGGAGTACGCCCAGCGATAGTGTGAAGTTGCTGCACAGGTAGACCCACCCTTATCAGAAAAGGAAGTCGTCTCCATGTTCATTGACACGCTCCAATCCCCCTTTTATGATAGGATAATTGGAAGCGTTTCCTCTCATTTCTCCGATATTATCACCATCGGAGAAAGAATAGAAAATGGACTAAGAACCGGGAAGATTGCCCGAGGCCCATCCGGGGCGGGGTCGATGAGGAAACCAACATTTGGAGAGGGCAGGAAAAGAGATGGAGAGACCAACTCAATCTCTTATAACCAGAAGGGAAACCAGCCAAGACCACATACCCCCATCACCTTTCCACCGATATATCCTAATGCGCCACATCCCTATGTGGCTGCAGTTCAAAACCCAAATCCACCCTACTTCCGACCACCTGTTATACGACCACCAACACCACCACAAGCACCATACCAAACACCCCAAGCACCGTACCGACTGTAACATCCTAAATTTGAAAATTTAAGAAAAATAATTCAGTGAAGAATTTCTGAGTCCGACTTCGGAAGAGTGCTTCTATCGGAAAGGAATATTCCCAAGAGGATTGATTCCGAATGAAAAGGAAGGGGCTCTGACTTCGAATGAGCACCTTTCGGGTAAAGACGCTACCAAGTTTGATACTTCCGAGTGTAGGAAGTTAAGATACTTCTGAGTGTAGGAAGTTAAGATATTTCTGAGTGTAGGAAAGTTGAGATACTTCCGAGTGAATGGAGGTTAAGATGTTTCCGGGTGAAGCATGACTGAAAGAATCACTTCCGAGTGACTTGTTTCTGAATGAAACGTCTTCGAGTGAAACGTTTCCAAATGGGTCGTTTCTGAGAGAAGTACTTCCGGGCGAAGTAAAGCTTTGATTTTGAATGAGTACTTCTCGGGCCAAGATAATTCTGAGTAGTGAATTCCCGAGTGGGAAATTTCTGAGTTAAGTGTAACTTTTCCGATTGGGGTATCTCTGAGTGCGACACTTCTGAGTGGGAAGGCACCGAGTGGGATATTTCTGACTTCCGTGTGGTATGGCACCGATTGAGACATACCGGGTGCGCTTTTTCAGGGGAAGTACTGGACAGAGAAAGACTTTAACTTTGAACGAGTATGTTTTTGAGTGAATAGTTCCCGAGGAAAATAAATTTCCAAGTGGTGAACCCTTCATTTAATTCGTGCTCAGGTCGATATTCAAAGTTGCTGAGAGCTTGTGCTCGGGTTCGTCTTCGAGAATGTCTTCGACCCCGAGTGATCCTTTCGAGTGGAAAGATTTCTGAGAGAGGACTGAACTTCGAACTCCGAGTGATCTTTTTGGATGTAAGACTTCCGAGTGATGCAAGTGAAGGCTTTGACTCAGGCAGAGATATATTCGAGTGAGATATTTCTGGATGAGGTATCTCCGGGTGATACCTTTCCGAGTGGATCACTTCCGAGGAAAGAACAGCTATGACTGAGTGTTTCAAACAGAAACATTTCCGAGTGAATTTCCTCCGAGTGAAGTAATTCTGAACGGAAAGAGGCTATGATGAATCTTCTCAGAAAGAGAGATATGCCCAAAATACTGAAACAGAGTCAGAATTGATAATTACTTCAATTATTGAGACTCTTCCACGTCACTCTATTCTTCTAACTTCTAGCAGATTCTCTTTTCTGATATTTTTCTAAGTATGGGACCCTCTCTATTGTCCTATCTTCTTTTCTTTAAATATCTTGTTTCTTCCTTATCATTTAAGATACGTGTATCAGACTTCTTCATTTCGTTCACGTCTTTTTTTCATGAACGATATATATATCAACTTCTACTGTTGGATTAGCTTAGAATTTTGAAAGTGTAAAACATCACCTCTAATCCTTTTCTTTTCTAATCTTTACTGGGAATTATCAATCAAAGAGGAGATCAATCTTCACTTCTTCTCTTTCACGTGGAAGCTTGGCTTTTAGGAAGAAGAAGTTTTGGACGGGTTCAGAGTTAGAAATTCCAGTTGGAACTTCTGAACTGTGATTGGATATAGCCTGAGGAACTGCTGGAATTCTTTATTCCAGGTAGGGGGAGCGTTACATTTTAAATGTATAGTTTATGAACAGAATCGGGATAATATTGTTATCTTCAATGAGAAATCTCGAATATATGTGATATGTTTGATATGTTATAAGATATGATGTTTTCCGTTCATATGTGAGTGGTATTGATATTGAATTTATATGAGATATGAACTGTATATGTGATGTATGAATTTATGATTATTCCTATGCATGAGATGCAGTAGGAAATATGATGTTGATATGTGATGGATGATGATGATATGAATGTTATTCATGAGAGTAACTGGTGTTACATTATTGGCGAGCGGTTTGGTACCTGTAAAACGGCCGAATCAGTTGAGAGCTGAGATATATTATTATATTGTGTAAATCCCATTGTTAGAGTCAGATCCGCATGCATATGCATTTGCATACAATTATTGAGAAGCTATGAGATAGCTCATGAAATATATACTGTTGTGTTGTTGTGAACAACATGAGTATATGATTATTATGAATGAATGAAATGTGATGAGATTATGTGATATGATTTTGATTTATATGTGGTTATGAATTGGACACTTGATCCGATTCAATAACTATCATTTGATATGTATATGCTCACCCCTATTTATTGTTATTTTTACAGTGGATATAGGACGTAGCAATGACATATGAGGTCACTCAGCCTGCAAGGAGCATTGTGTATATATATATATATATATATATATATATGAATAGTACATGATGCACATAGTTGTTTTGTAGTAGCCTTGGCCGGCTCCTGTGCATACCAAGTTGTTATATTTATTTGTATACTTAAATGGGCCGGTCGGTTGATGTAAAAATGATAGTGTTATTATATTAATCTAAAATCCTATTTTAAAACTGAATTTATTCGCAAAAAATTTATTTGGATTTTAGAAATTTAATTTTAAATATAAGGATGTTTCACCGACAGCCGCACATAAACCAACAGCCAAACCCAAACCCAAGGAGGCCAAATAACGACCGCACCCAGGTTTAATTTGATCCTATCCCCATGACCTATACCGAACTTCTCCCTCATCTCATCAAGAGCGCACTGGTAGTGCCCTGTCCCTTGAGGCCCCTTCAGCCACCCTACCCGAGGGGGTATGACCCGAATGCGCAGTGTGATTACCATGCTGGTGCACCGGGGCATTCCACTGAAAATTGATTGGCTTTCAAGTTTAAGGTAAGGGATCTAGTCAGGGCTGACTGGATAAGCTTTCAGGAGGGGAGCCCTAACGTGACAACGAACCCTTTACCCAACCATAGAGGGTCAGGGGTTAACGCTGTTGAAGAAGGGGAAGAACGTATTTCAAGGGTTGAGGATGTAAGAATGCCTTTGGAAATCATTCACTCCCACATGCTTGAGATGGGGTTGATAGAAGGCCCATGGGATGAGGAATATAATGATGACCGGTCTACAAAGTGACGAAGCTTCCGAAAAACCCTCAAAGAACTCATGGACAACCACACCGTGGAAATTTATAAGCGCCAAGGAGGCGAGATAAACATGGTACAGAATCAGACCGGATTACGGGCCCCAAAGCCCCTGGTCATATTTTATAACAGAAACGCGCCTACAGTTCTGACCCCGACTCCAGTCAAAACTATCATCTCAGTGCAACCACCCGCTCCGTTCCCTTTCAAGAGTTCTTATGCTGTGCCATGGAAGTATGGTTCAGATGTGGTCATCACCAACCCAGTGGAAGTCGATCCTGCACCACCCTTCTCTGTTACAAATATCGCCGGAGTTGGAGGAATGACTCGAAGTGGGAGGGTATATACACAACCTGAGTCAAAACAGGATAAAGCTACCGGGGAGGTAAGAATCGAGAAAGAAGAAACCGCTGGCAAAGTAAAAAGGGCTGTGACTGAGGAAGAAGCCCAAGAGTTCCTGAAGTTTATCCGCCATAGTGAGTACCAAGTGCTAGACCAATTGAACCATACCCCAGCCAAGATTTCCTTGTTGTCACTGCTGATGAACTCCGAACCACATCGGGACATATTAATGAAAGTTCTAAGCGAGGCCTATGTCAAGCACGATTTACCTGTCGACAAATTTGGAGGCATAGTGGGACATATTATGGCCAACAATTATTTGACCTTTACGGACGATGAAATACCCGCTGAGGGAAGAGGGCACAATAAAGCCCTTCATATTTCTATAAAGTGTCAGGATCATATCTTGGCCAAAGTACTTGTCGACAGTGGATCTTCCCTAAACGTGATGCCAAAATCCACGTTGGCAAGATTGCCCTTCGATGGAACATATATGAGGCCTAGCTCTATGGTCGTACGGGCTTTTGACGGGACCCGACGGGAAGTCATGGGAGAAATAGATTTGCCAATACAAGTTGGTCCGTGTACCTTCCAAGTGCTCTTCCAAGTCATGGATATCACGCCCGCCTACAGTTGTTTGCTAGGACGGCCGTGGATCTATTCAGCTGGGGTGGTCCCTTCCACATTACATCAAAAGTTGAAGTTCATCATCGACAACAAATTGGTGATTGTTTCTGGGGAGGAAGACTTTCTGGTTAGCAAACCTGTCTCTACTCCGTATATCGAGGCAGCTGAGGAGGCCTTCGAGACCTCATTCCAGGCTCTGGAAATAGCCAATGCGACGAGCATTGTCAAGACATCCTTCCCAAACGTGACTCTAGCAGTTGCCAGGGCAATGTTACGGGAGGGATATGAGCCAGGGAAAGGTCTAGGGCGTAAACTGGAAGGGAGAACACGGCCTGTGTGCCTCCCTGAGAAGAAAGACAGGTATGGCCTGGGGTACAAACCCACAGCAGCAGACAGGAGAAGGGTTGAAGAAGAAAGAAGGGGGAGGAGGGTTGCTCGCCTTACTGGTCAAGAATTCGACACCGCAAGAATCCGTATCTGTGACCTTTATCAAAGCTTCAGGAGCACTGGGATCATGTATCCGGACCAAGTGGCCATGATTAAAGACGGGCCCAGCCATAATGTAGAATTGGTGTATGCTTGCTCGCCAAGTCAGGAGCTGAACAATTGGGAAATCATGGAGTTCCCTACAACTGTCAATGTTCTGTCAAAGTAATTATTGTTATCTTAAAATTTGTCAGTCCCTCTGCTATGCCTAAGGCTTTGGGACCCATTTTGTAATAAGGGCAAATGCTAAAACTTGTTTGTTTATTTAAATCAATGAACACAGTTTAATTTCAGTACTTCCTCTTTGATCAATCTTTTTCTCTTAAGCCTTTCACTCGCCTGTTTTCCTTTTTCATTCGTTATAATATAACCCAAATGCAGATCCGAAAGCGATTCCTCTGAGAGTGGCGAGGACTTGGTTTTGTTTCACGATTCTAATTATCCAAATGATTGCGCCTGTGAGGAAAGTGAGGAAGACTTTGAACCCTCGCCCGAATTAACAAGATTAATGGGACAGGAGGATGAGGAAATTCAACCTCATCAGGAAGAGATCAGAACCGTAAACCTGGGGGATGAAGGGGATGTTAAAGAGGTCAAGATGGGCATACTCCCAAGCAAAGAGCAACAAGATGAATTGATTAAACTGCTCAGGGAATTTCGGGATGTATTCACATGGTCATATCAGGATATGCCAGGGTTGGATAACAGCATCGTGGAGCACAGGTTGCCTTTAAAGCCGGAATGTCCGCCAATCAAGCAAAAGCTGTAAAGAATAAAGCCAGAAATGCTTCTTAAGATCAAAGAAGTCAAGAAGCAATTCGATACTGGTTTCTTGACCGTAGCTAAATATATGCAATGGGTAGCCAACATAGTTCCCATTCCGAAGAAAGATGGGAAAGTGAGGATGTGTGTGGACTACCGAGACTTGAATAGGGCCAACCCTAAGGATGATTTTTCATTTACATCAGATCGACGTACTAGTCAATAATACAACTCAACACTCTATCTTCTCATTTATGGATGGATTTTCAGGATATAATCAGATCAAGATGGCACCAGAAGATATGGAAAAAACCACGTTCATCACTCTGTGGGGCACCTTTTGTTACAAAGTAATGTCTTTCGGATTGAAGAACGCAGGAGCCACCTATCAAAGGGCAATGGTGACTCTTTTCCATGACATGATGCAAAAGGAAATAGAAGTCTATGTGGATGACATAATTGCCAAATCCAGATCTGAGGGAGAGCACATTACTGATCTGAGGAAGCTCTTCGAGAGGTTAAGGAGATTCAGGCTTAGACTGAATCCGGCCAAGTGCACCTTTGGCGTGAAATCTGGCAAATTGTTAGGATTCATCGTAAGCGAGAGAGGGATAGAAGTTGACCCTGACAAGTTCAAGGCAATTCTGGAAATGCCTCCTCCTCGTACCGAAAAAGAAGTCCAAGGATTCCTGGGAAGGTTGAACTATATCGCCCGATTCATTTCCCAAATGACGGCAACCTGTGAGCCAATTTTCAAGTTACTCCGCAAGAACCAGCCTGGGCAGTGGAATGAAGATTGCCAAACTGCATTTGAAAAGATAAAGCAGTAGTTGTTGGAGTCGCAAATCTTGGTACCGCCCGTTCATGGGAGACCACTAATCCTGTACCTGACCGTGCTGAATGAATCCATGGGATGCGTGTTAGGACAACATGATGAGACTGGGAGGAAGGAGTGTGCTATCTATTACTTGAGCAAGAGATTTACTGAATACGAGATAAGATACTCTTCTCTCGAAAGGACATGTTGTGCATTGGCCTGGGCTGCCCGGCGCTTACGAAAATACATGCTCAATCATACCACTTGGCTGGTGTCTAAGATGGATCCCATTAAGTATATCTTTGAAAAACCTGCTCTGACTGGGAGGATTGCCCGTTGGCAAGTATTATTGACAGAATATGACATAACATATGTCACCCAAAAGGCCATCAAAGGGAGTGCACTAGCAGATTACTTGGCACACCAACCCATTGAGACTTACCAACCAATGCGGCATGATTTCCCGGATGAGGATATTTTGGCCCTTTTCAAAGAAGAAGACGGTCTGGAAACTAAATGGATCATAAGGTTTGATGGGGCTTCCAACATGCTGGGGCATGGAATTGGGGTTGTTCTGATCTCACCTGATAAGGAATTCATCCCTATTTGCGCTCGGCTGTGTTTTGATTGCACCAACAATGTTACAGAATATGAAGCATGTTCCTTAGGGATACAGGCGGCTCTGAACATGGGAGTAAAGATCCTGGAGGTTTATGGAGATTCTGCTTTGGTTATCCATCAATTAAAGGATGAGTGGGAAACTAGAGATAGTAAACTAGTTCCCTATCATGCTCACATCAAGGAGATGATCAAAGAGTTCGATGAAATTACCTTTCATCATGTCCCACGGGATGACAACCAAATGGCAGATGCTTTGGCCACCCTAGCTGCTATGTTCGAAGTCAGCAGTGACTACGAGGTGCCTCTCATTGAGGTAAAGAAACGACAAGAACCTGCCCATTGCCAGGTCATAGAAGGAGAGCCGAACGACAAACCTTGGTATCATGACATTAAAAGATACCTCCAATGCCAAGAATACCCTGAAGGTATCACAGATAATGACAGACGAACCCTCAGAAGGCTGGCTATAGGATATCTGTTGAGTGGCAATGTGCTATACAAGAGGAATTATGATTCTGTCCTCCTTCGGTGCGTTGATACCGTCGAGGCAAACCAAATTATGAGAAATATCCATGAAGGATCTTTCGAAACTCACACAAATGGGCACGCCATGTCAAGAAAGATCTTAAGGGCAGGATATTACTGGATGACCATGGAAGCAGATTGTTTTGCTTATGTGCGGAGGTGTCATAAATGTCAGATTTATGCTGATCACATTCATGCACCACCTTCATCCCTAAATGTGTTGTTAGCACCGTGGCCCTTTTCAATGTGGGGTATGGATGTAATTGGGCCCATTGAGCCAAAAGCCTCGAACGGTCACCGTTTCATTCTGGTCGCCATCGATTATTTCACCAAGTGGGTGGAGGCAGCTTCGTACACAAATGTGACGAAGAATGTTGTGGTCAAATTCGTCAAGCGTGAGTTGATATGCCGGTACGGCCTACTAAATCAAATCATCACAGACAATGGTACAAATTTGAACAACAAAATGATGAAGGAGCTTTGCGAAAACTTTAAAATCTCCCACCATAACTCCTCTCCGTATTGTCCAAAAATGAATGGAGCAGTCGAGGCGGCTAACAAAAATATCAAGAAGATAGTTCAAAAGATGGTGGTGACCTACAAAGATTGGAATGAAATGCTTCCCTTCGCACTGCACGGATACCGAACCTCGGTGCGAACCTCAACTGGGGCAACCCCATTTTCTTTGGTCTACGGAATGGAAGCTGTACTGCCATTTGAAGTGGAAACCCCATCCCTTAGGGTGATCATGGAAGCCAAAATGGAAGAAGCTGAATGGATCCAGGCCAAATATGACCAACTGAATCTGATTGACGGGAAGAGGTTAACCGCTCTCTGCCATGGGCAATTGTATCAGAAGCGTATAAAGCGGGCATACGAAAAGAAAGTGCGCCCCCGACAGTTTCAAGAAAGGGATTTGGTCCTCAAGAAGATTTTGCCAATTCAGAAAGATGACCGAGGGAAGTGGACACCTAACTACGAAGGACCTTATGTTGTAAAGAAGGCTTTTTCCGGAGGAGCCCTCATACTCACTAACATGGATGGAGATGACTTGCCAATTCCAGTCAATGCCGACGCAGTGAAGAAGTACTTTGCATGAAAAGAAAATGAATAAATGAATAAAAAATAAAAAAAAGAGCTCGTTAGGTTGAAATCCTGAAAAGGCAACCTAGGCAAAAGTTAGAGCAGCTAGATGAGCCAAAAACCTGAGAAGGCAGCTCAGACAGAATCACAAACTTGACTCTGCAACATAAACCCTTCGAGCCGGAAACAAAGGAAGTCAAAATGGGGTATTAGGGTCATTGTCAAATTACGCCCTCAGAAGCAAAATCAAAAGATGAACATGAAGTCATGATAAAGGGTCAAGATTCTCACTGCTCTCAGAAGATCGCTGGAGGATATATGAGCCTTCCCCTTTCTACTTGCCTTCAATTCTTTATATCTCATAACATCTTTGTGTTTAACATTATTTTCATCACCACTGTACAAACCTGATGTTCGTAAATAAAATTCTCCCTTCTTCCTACATGTGTTCATGACTAAATTTTATGAATAAACAAGTTTTTGCCTAAAGGAAATTTTTGAAATTGAAAATGACAGAACGCAAAGTTATGGGAAAC
The DNA here is from genome assembly GCA_037962975.1 of Clitoria ternatea. Lineage (NCBI taxonomy): Eukaryota > Viridiplantae > Streptophyta > Magnoliopsida > Fabales > Fabaceae > Clitoria > Clitoria ternatea. The sequence continues at coordinate 153,455,901 of CM075673.1, forward strand.
AAAATGCATCCTAGCGCCAGACTTCGTTTGGTATAAGCATAACCAACTCCGCTAAATACGTTCGCCAAATTCAGAGGGTGTTTCTATTTCATCCATGAGTTACCTTAAAAAGCCAGTCGCCAGGGAAGATTTACCTGTAAGTCTTTTTATACTACTCACTTTCTTGTTAAAGGGGTAACCAGAATCCATCATCCGGAAGCAGGTATTCGCCAAAGCTCTCCCGCAGCAAGACCCACCATTCGTACCCAAGTGGAACACAGACTGAGGATCCCTCCCGAGGAAAACCACAAAATGGACTCAGCTCCCCCAGCCAGGATATTTCTTTGATCAGACTTAGAAAAACTTATCCTTCCCCAATGAGTTCACTATTACCAAATTAGCACCCATCACACTCTTCTCACTAAAAAGCTCAAACTGGGGCATCTTCCCAGATTTCTCTCCCAGTCAAGGGGCAGTATCCCGAATTTCCAAAAAGCTCAAACTGGGGCATCTCCCCAGATTTCTCTCTCAGTCAAGGAGCAGTACCCCGAATTTCCAAAAAGCTCAAACTGGGGCATCTCCCCAGATTTCTCTCCCAGTCAAGGGGCAGTACCCCGAATTTCCAAAAAGCTCAAACTGGGGCATCTCCCCAGATTGCTCTTCCAGTAAAGGGGCAACCCCCCAAAATTCTTTTAACCTTTCCAAAACTGGGGCATCACCCTAGGTTTCTCTCTGTCAAGGGGCAGTACCCCTAACTTCTTCAATATTTCCAGAAATCAGGGCATCACCCCAGACCTCTTTCTTTCAATCAAGAGGCAGTACCCCGAGATTCTTTCAATCATCTCAAACTAGGGCAACACCTCAAAGCTCTAAATCCAGGTTAATTTGGACAGGACATCCTGTTAACCCCTAGATCTCTCAATCGAGAGGCAACACCCTCACCCTTTACTTTTCCTGTCAACCGAGAGGCAACACCCTCACCATTTACTTTTTCAGTCAACCGAGAGGCAACACCCTCACCTTTTACTTTTCCTGTCAACCGAGAGGCAACACCCTCACCTTTTACTTTTCCAGTCAACCGAGAGGCAATACCCTCACCTTTACTTTTCCTGTTAACCCAGAGGCAACACCCTCACCTTTTACTTTTCCTGTCAACCGAGAGGCAACACCCTCGCCATTCACTTTTCTAGTCAACCGAGAGGCAACACCCTCACCATTTACTTTTTCAGTCAACCGAGAGGCAACACCCTCACCATTTACTTTTTCAGTCAACCGAGAGGCAACACCCTCACCTTTTACTTTTCCAGTCAACCGAGAGGCAACACCCTCACCATTTACTTTTTCAGTCAACCGAGAGGCAACACCCTCACCTTTACTTTTCCTGTCAACCGAGAGGCAACACCCTCACCTTTTACTTTTCCTATCAACTGAGAGGCAACACCCTCACCTTTTGCTTTTCCAGTCAACCGAAAGGTAACACCCTCACTTTTTACTTTTCCTGTCCACCGAGAGGCAACACCCTCACCTTTTACTTTCCAGTCAACCGAGGGCCAACCCCAATCCTCTTAGTTCCAGTCAACCGAGGATTAATCTCAATCCTTTAAATTCCTGTCAACTTGGGGTATAACCTCCAATCCTTTCAAATCCCTTCAACCCGGAGCGTCACCCCAAGTCTGTTATCTCCTTTAAGCCGGGAACATCCTCCCCACCGTTTACTTTCTAGTCATGGTCTTAGGAACCCCCTGCCTAGGCAATTTCCTTTTGAATCAGGAGCGTACCCCCGATTCATTCATTTTTCTCCAAAGCTTCAGATGCCCATTCCTAGGCTTCTCAAAATGCTAGGGTAATCCTTTATGTCAGTTAAAAAAAAGGAGATAAAAAAAACAAAAACAAAAACAAAAACAAAAACAAAAACAAAAACAAAAAAAACAAAAAAAAGCAAGAAGAGACTTCATCTGGTTTCCCCCCCCCCCCTCATCTTGCTCTCCTGGTTATTAAAGTTGGCATGACTTTGACAAAGGTGTTCACGTCTTTACTCCCTTTCCACTTCAAAAACAAGAAGAGACTTCATGTTTTTCTCGCGGAAAAGAAGTAAAGAGGGGCATCTGTGAACACCTCTTTTGGTCCGGCCCAAAGTGTAAGCTTAAGCGTTAACTAAGAAAAATTGAAAGCATTAGGGGCCTCTCGCTTAAGCGAGACCTCCTCACGCTTGAGAGTGAAAGCTGCGCGCTTAAGCGTGCCAGGTTGGAAACAGCGCTATGAGAAAGTGGAAATAGCGTTGCATGAAACATGGGTGTACTACAAGGTCAAAAGCATCCATATTGGCAGATAGAGTTTGAAACCCATTACAGGATATAAGGATCAAAAGCATCCGTTGCCTAAATCAAAGATCAGTGGAAATTTTTAATTAAAAAGCACCAGACATCCATTGCCCAAATTGGGGATCAGTCAAGAATTTCTGAGTCTGACTTTGAATGAGTACTTCTCAGGCAGAGATATTTCTGAGAGAAGAATTACCGAGTGGGATGTCTCCGGGTGAAGATACTTCCGAGTGGGTCACCACCGAGGGAAGTACTTCCGAGCGAAGAAAGGATGACTTTGAATGAGTCCTTCTCAGGCAGGGATATTTCTGAGTGAATAATTCCCGAGTGAATCAATTCCGAGCAAAGAAAGGCTCTGACTTTGAATGAGTCCTTCTTGGGCAAAGATATTTTCGGGTGAAGAATTCCCGAATGGGATGTCTCTGAGTGAGACATTTCCGAGTGGGTCATTTTCAAGGGAATTACTCCCGAGCGAAGAAAGGCTTTGACTATGAATGAGTACTTTTCGGGCAAAGATATATCCGAGTAAGATGTCTCTGAGTGAGACATTTCCGAGTGGGTCATTTTCAAGGGAATTACTCCCGAGCGAAGAAAGGCTTTGACTTCGAATGAGTACCTATCGGGCGGAGATACATCTGAGTGAAGAATTCCCGATTGAAGCCATTCTGAACGAAAAGTGAGTCTGACTTCGGATGAGTGCTTTTTCTACCCGGAGATACATCCGAGTGAAGAATTCCCGATTGAAGCCATTCTGAAAGAAAAGTGAGTCTGACTCTGGATGAGTGTTTTTCCTAGGCAGAGATGTTTCCGAGTGGAGAATCCCCGAGTGAATTGATTCTGAACGAAAAGGGTCTGAACTTCAAAGGAGCACTTTTCGCGCAGACATTTCCAAGTTCCATACTTCCGAGTAAGGTGTCTCCGAGTGAGACATTTCCGAGTGGGTCATTTCAAGGGAATTTCTTCCGAGCAAAGAAAGGCTTTGATTATGAATGAGTACTTTTTGGGAAAAGATATATCCGAGTGAGGTGTCTCCGAATGAGACATTTCTGAGTGGGTCACTTCCGAGAGATGTGCTTCCGAGCGAAGAAAGACTTTGATTTCGAAGGAGTACCTCTCGGGCGGAGACACATCCGAGTGAAGAATTCCCGATTGAAGCCATTATGAATGAAAAGTGAGTCTGACTTCGAAGAAGTTTTTTTTTCGGCCGGAGATATATCCGAGAGAAATATTTCTGAGTAAGATGTCTCCGAGTAAGACATTTCTGAGTGTGTCACATTCGAGGGAAGAAAGGCTATGACTTTAATTGAGTGTTTCAAGCAGAAACACTTCCGAGCAAATCATCTCCGAGTGAAGCAATTCTGAATGAAAAGAGGCTCTGATGAATACTTCTCGGAAAGAGATATTCCCGAGTGAGTCGGACTTCGAAAGAGAACTTTTTAAGCAGAGATATATCCGAGACATTTCCGAGTCGGCTATGACTAAATAAGTCTTTCAAGCAGAGACGTTTCTAGACAAAGCACCTCCGAGTGAAGGAATTCTGAATGAAAAATGGATCTGGTGTTACTTGAATGAATTCAAGACTTCACACCGAGTTTCGAAGGATCGATTCTGTATTCGGGCTTTTCATATATATGAACACTTGTTTCGGTCTGACCATTTTCAACCAAGAATGGATACTGACACAGCAGTCCGGGCCATAAGAAGAACACCGGTCCGGATCTGAGGGATACCGATCTGAGCCAACGAAAGAGGCATCGTTTCCCTGAGACCGTCCAAGTAAGACCAGTGTCCTCTCTTACCCGACGTGGGAAGACACTTTCATGAACTTGATAATAGACCCATGTGACACCGATCGAGGAGTCTGATTGCCCATGCTGTGACTTGGAATCGCACCACCCAAGTCGATCCACGAATTCTGGAAGTGGCGGACAGGGGACGGAAGTGGGAATAATTAAAAATTCCCCACCAGCCGCTGCTCCCCACAACCTGATTGCTCCCCACTGTGAGTGGAGGCTTGAGCTGTCCAAGCACTCAACTAGCGCCCAGAACCTCTATAAATGCCTCATTTGAAGAGGCACAAAGGGTTGAAAAATTTTGGTCATTTTGAGTCAATACTCTGAGCATACTCCCCTGAGAACTTGCTCCGATCTCCAGAACTTCTTGACCCCAAAGCCCTTGAAGTTTGTTCCGGTGTTCAGAACTGGAATCTTGGTTTCTCGCATCTCTTAATTGCTCCGCACCCTAAGGCATCACCAGGACACCGGATCAAACCCAGTTTTAGTGAACTCCATTTCCCAGATACCGTCCAGATCCCCTAAATCCCTCATCAATTGCACATCGGCTCTCACACAAAATCCTCACACCGTCCCACCTTTGAACGGTATGTCGGTGCCCCATAGCTCCACTGACACACCAGCTCCACTCCGGTTCTTACAGTTCAAGTCCACACCGGTTCCCAGCATCCCCGTCACACCGGTTACATTCTGTTCCTTATTTTTCCTGCTTTTCATTATTTACTTTTCTGTCAAATTTTGTCATTTTACCGAATCTGTTTTCTTGTTTAAGTATATCTATTGACTTTCTTTTATTCTGCCTTGCAATCAATAATAACAATAAAAAGAAACCAAAATTTTCGTGTTCCTCTTAACTAATGTAGAAGCCTTTTTTTAGTCAGTGTCGTACGGAAGTACTTCCGTCTACACTAGTTCCTTAGGATTCGGGCATGTGCGAAGAACTTCGCCTTGTATGAGTCTTCCTTATGGGTATTAACCACCATCAATTGCATAGTTCTTTTTTCTAAAACTACCTTTAAGAACTACGTGACCTGATTTCTCGGCAATTCGAGAATACGTAGGAGCAGGACTCAACTCCTGTCGGGCCCATCCTTCCTTTTTCATTTTCACATTTTTTTTATCTATTCTGTTTTTATTACTTCCATGAAAATCAATTTAGACGTGACGTCTTGTTGATTTTCCCTCATTTTTGGTTGACCATCATCACGACTCATAAGTAAAGGGATACTTAGGACGAGACGTCCCGTTTATCCCCTTTCCGTTTCTGACCCCGTATTTTTGATTAAAGGATGACTAATTTAGACACGACGGCTTGTTAGCATCCTTCCTTTTTCCTGTTTTACACCGAAGCCGAGGTTAATTTGGACGAGACGTCCTGTTGCCCTTGCTTCGACACTTCATGTTTGTTCAGTTTGTTCCCTTCGTTTTTTTCACAAAGATCAATAATAAAAAGGAAGAAATAAAACATTTTTTGTAAGGCTATTTATGTTGTGCATTTTCAATCTTGGTACTATTTTTGACAGGCGATGTAGGGTGCTAATACCTTCCTTACTCGTAATCGACTCCCGAACTTGAATCTCACCTTTTTAACCAGTGTTTTGTTAAAGTTTTTTCCCAATGTTTTTTCTGTGGATAAAAACATTGGTGGCAACTCCCGGTTCTTTATCTTTTTCCTGTTTCATGGGTCGGCTGCGCCGCCGTGACCCCGGTCGTGACATTGGGCATGTCATTGCACTTATTTTTCTTTCTATTCATAGAGCCATCTCCATCCCTAGGGTATCTCTTCTTCCTCTTCAGCTCCACCCTATTTTTTTAGAGCTCATTCGCTTTATCAGAATAAGGGAAAGAAAATAGTCTTAGCCTTCTTCACATTTGCTTAAATCTTGTTTTTGACCTCAGTTATGCTAGTGTTGTCGTTCTCTATCTGCTTTTATAAAGTAGAAAATACATTGATCCCTATGAAGGTTGCATGGTCAAACAAAAACATAATTAGCCTTTTTCATGGTTGTACTATGTGTTGAAAAAATGGGAGTGAATTGGTAAAAACGGATGTCATTAAAATGGTAATATGTACAACTAGAATCTTATGACGAAGGTATAAATATTGATGACGCATGAAAGGGTTCTGATAATTGGATAGATGGTTTCGAGGATGATTTAGATGAAGGCATAATTTGTTCTAAATACCAATGTAGCTCCTTGCCAGTAAGCTTGCTTATATTGAACAAAGAGAGTTTAAGCAAGGATGATATGGCTTTCTTTGGTTCCATACTTAAGAACTGACGTGTGTCCACTTGTGACATATGTGATTTGCGTCTAGACCTCACAAACAACCATGACAATGGCTTAGAAAATATTTCAATTGACTCATCACTCATGTGATCATCCCTCATATCTTGGTTACATAAAAAGTATAAATTTACAAAAATTTATACAGATAGGACACTAAGGATATTCGAGCAAATGACGCAAGCGGTTTAACGAGTACGAGCCAGGGAGTCGTATGCTTATTCAATGTCAGAGCAAGAAGAGAGCTTTTAGAAGATAGGTACCAAATTTGGGGACAAAGTGACAAGAACAGTCAAATGCAATAATGACAATAAGCATACACATCATTTTGCATATCGAATGACAGTTACATAAAAATTGAAGCGTCACATCCACTCACAACCTTACACATGGTGTAACATCCTAAATCATTTTGCATTTATTTCTACTCGTTTATTGATCTTCACAATAATTTTTTTTCATGAATTAGATAATTAAATTAATATATAATTAGAAAATATCTATTTTCCTTAAGACGAGCCAAAATATTAAATATATAATCAATTAAAACCCTAAAAGTCATTTAATTAGAAAAGAATTCAAAAACCAAAAATAGGGACCTGACGATGCGCGCCAGCCCCACGCTACGCGTCAGCCCAAAACTGCGCACCTCACGCTATGTGTTAGCCCCACATGTAGCGTTAGCATGATAGTAGCAGCAACTGCTACTGTCATGGATTTTAGGCTAATCGGCTAACTTGTAACCTACCTAATTGGCTTGTTTTAGGTCTGATTGCCATGAAACTTCACGGGCCACATGTTTTCCCCATTTTGGAACTGTTGGCGTCACCAAAATTTCAACATATGTGCAAGTTATGCGCAAGATGCAGTTTAAACCTTTTTATGCAAAACCTTTGCACCAAACACCCTAAATGGGTTCCAAATGGCTCAAGGCCATTGCACACAATTCCTAAATGCCCTAGGGAACCTATTGGTACCTTCCAGGGGTCCCGAAACCCACCAGATCTCAAAATCACCAATTCAGTTCCTTAAATCCATAATTATTCACTATATGCATAACTTTCTAAATCAATCAAATTCATCAATGCATCATCTAATTGCATCACACACACATCATATCAATCATGTATTTCAACAGAACCTGCCCATAGCACTCAATAATCAATCATCCTACATTGGCTTCATGCCCATAAACATTAAATTCACACACTATATGGCTAATCATCATAATTCAAATCACCATCATCATCATCATTAACAATTCACTAACACCATATGATTTTCATCATCAATCTCGACACACCACTTAATTCAACAATTACATTACACACAACATTCATACATTATAACAGATTCTACCAATAACATTCATCATTTACACAATATTCGCATACTAAATTAACTACACAATCCCATAATGTATAACATAATCAAGTTATTACGCATAATTAACAACACATTATACACAAAAGTATATTATACAATTCTTCTACATTCCTTGGCATCAATCTTCCGCTTGACGCACCTCTAGGGCATTGGCATCCTCCCTGTCACTGGTCACTAAAAATTTAACAAACCATAATAAGGGTGAGTGTTTGGCATATCATAATTAATATAGGACGATAAGTAAATATTTAAAATACCTAATTAATTAAGGCACTATAACTCTTATTAATTTATCATCTTACCTTTACGATTATAGCTCCATTTATCATCTATCACATACCATAACTACCATAAGTCCTAAAACTTATCAAAGTATGTTATAAACAATAATTAATATTTCATCATCAAACATTTATCAATCATCAATTCTATCATGAACATCATAGGTACTAATTCACATTCCATCATCAAACATATATCCATATATTTCACAACTAACTCATATGCATCTGACTCCTAGTATTTGGATACTAAAAAGGATCGGCCTTCAGCTGGGAGTCCAACTTGATATCCCGTGAACCCGACTTAGTTCATCGAGCCTGACTTAGCTCTCCACCTCGACCACTGGGTCCGACTTGACCACTGGGTAGCTCAACTGGGCACAAAGGCCATAGGAGCCAGAACATGAGGGGCTATACATACCATTGGCCGTCCCACACCACATAACCACAGATTATATCATATCAAGCATGGTATATCATTAACAATCCCATACACAATTATCAGAAACTGACACGTGATCATAACATATGGCGACCAACTTGCCCATCAACACAAACCATGTTATACAGGCACGTAAATCTCATCTCATTTAATCTTAACATTTACATCAAATGATACATAATAATATCACTAACTATCATATCACACCTCATTAACGTCAATAGAGTTTCATAATTTATTTGATGTTCCCTATTTACATAATTTGTATATATTTATTTCATTACTTCCTAACTCGCATTTGCTTAATCAAGATAATACTTTATCAAACAATAACTTAACCACACTCAAACATACTTATAAAATTATATTAATTATACTTAACCACTATACATCATCAACAATATTTTCTAAATAATTTCTAAACCTCCTGAAGCTATCAAATATTTAAATCCTAATTAATTACGACCTGAACACCCGCTTACCTCGATTCTAAGCTTCGATAATTTGTTATTGGCGTCGATTGCGCCCTCCGATCACTTGATTCACCGTTCCTTTTCCGAATTCAGTGCCCACTTCGTCGATCGCTCGCCCAACACTCGTTTCGGCACCTACGGTCACCGAAACATTCAACTGGTTAGTTCATTGTCTTCCCCACACTTCCAAACTCACCATCCAAGCTTCTAAACACATCAAAACCTAGAATCAAAGCCCCTATTATTACATGTAAATTTCAGTTTCAAGAGGGAAAAAAAGGAGAAGGAGAAAATGATTGAAATGGAGGTTCTCCACAGATATTACCTCACTTCCTAAGGTCCAAAATGCAAGAATCCACACGTTTCCTCAAGATCCTAGCCCAATCGCGCGAGGGAGAGAAGGAAATGGAAGAAGAGAGCTCACGGGTTCTGTTTGCATGTCCTTATTTTAAAATAGATCGCGATGTTGATGCTACATATCCCAACCACGCCACGCGTCAGGGTCCTGATTCTATTTTCCTTGAAAATTCCATTTTAAATTCTCTTTTCTTTCAAGTATACCTTCTTTGAGCCATAAATTATTTCAAAATCCTATTTCTCTTAATTCTAACTTAATTTATTATTTAATTTTACTTTCACAATTTTAATTTATCAGGGATGTTACACGTGGCATTTATAAAACTAAACTATAAAAGAGGTCTCATTCTGATATCAAGCCTAATCACATCAGCTGAAAGCATTGTAACAATTTTTTCCATAATAGTTTTAGGAGATCTAACATATGTAACATATCAGCCCATTGAAGCAACCCTTAGGTCACTCTAATAGGCTAGAGGCAAATGATTTGGGCTCGATATCGGTACATGTATAAAAGGACCCATACTAATACTGAAACTACCACAACCAGTGTCAACATAAACCCCATAATAATAACCTTACAAATAACCCATGGTCATCGATATCGATAAGAGAACTAATATAAGTTATAGGTTAAGAGAATCACTATAAGGGACACTAGCCCATTGATGTCTCTCTAAAACACATCATTTTAAGACTTGTTTTCTTGGAGTTTTTAGGTATCCATGCATCTTTTTCCCCTAGATTCCTTGGTTATTTTGTTTCTTCCCGCAATTGATATTGGGTTTGCTAGTTTTACAGGAAAACATAAGGTTCCAAGATCTTTTTGTGTGCAATAATGGAAGAGCAGAACCCATAGCAATGCCATTTGTGCCTTGAAGAGGAAGAAAATGATGAAAAATGCCTCTACAACCACGACCAGATCGTGGTTCTATTAAGCAAGACTTTGTAAGCCCCAGACAGTGCGTTCCATGACCAAGGCATGGTTTGTGGCCGTTGTAGAAATCCTGTTTTCACGTTTTTGCACTGGTAGTTAAGAAAATCATTATTCTAAAACAAAATGGCATATATTCTTGGAGCCAGAGACACCATTGTAGATGTAAGAAAGACATTTTTGAGAAGGATTCTCGCAAGAAATCGAAGAGGAATGAATGCTTGTCGAGGAAAGATTCATCAAAAGCGTTGAATTCCCATTGGTTGGTCTTAGATTCTTTTATGTTTTCTTTGTGTAGAGTTCTAAAACCCATTATGTGTAGCTTAGTTTCCTCATTCATGATAGTTTCCTCATTCATGAGTGGCTAAATTTCTTTTCTTGGGATTTAGGGGGAGAACTGTAATGTATTAATATTCCATTACTCAGTTCTCATTTATAATTCTGCATTTTTCATTCAATTTGCACTTTATTTAATACGCTTTACAACCTAGAGATAGGCTTAAGCGATATCAATTAATTAGGGAAGAACTGAAAAGAGAACTTAATTATTTGAATCATGCAAATTGAACCTAAGACTAAGATTATGAGGGTAACATAGTCTTTTGAGGAATTTTGAATTCTCAATGAACGTTAAAGGACTTAATTTGCAAATTAAACGTGGTTCTTTGTAAATTAGGTATATTAGTAGAGTTTCGAAAGGACGAAACTAATTAAATTAGGAGAATTCACGTTGAAACATAGGATTTATAAATAAGAGCAATCTATATTCTTTAATACAAATTAGCTTCATTACCCTAAGTCCCAAGATATGCATAATTGATTTTCTTAAAACCTATTTCTTTGCAAGTTTTAATTTCAGTAATTTAAATTCTAAAATAATCCCACTTCGAATTCATTTGTCTAGATAATTAAAATCTCAATCGTTAGTAGTTGAGCGCATGGTCCTTATGGAAACGATAAAACTTAAGAGTGTATCATCCATACTCGCAAAGGTGTCAGGAATGTTTGTGTTTGTGACAACCTTTCTCGTATTCCATGGAAAAGTACTAACACAGGCCACATAGGACATAACCACCACCAAGCTCTATAAATATTACTCATGTACTTCATTTTGAGGTATGTTCACTAACCTATTGCTTGAGCTTTGATATTAAATTATCTGGTAGTCACTTAAATGTCAGAGTGTCTTTGTAAGTGACACCATATTTCGCCTGATAACGTGAAATATCAGTGGTTGTTGGATAGAATCACACCAATACCTTGAGATCCCAAATGGATTCTAGGATAAAATATTAAATGATAGGATCAACCTAAGAGATAAGAACCTACATACTTTGTATCCATATCGGAAGTTTGTATCCATATAGAAAGTAAAACAAATCAAAGTAGGTTGTAAAAGTATTATTCCGTCAGACCAAAATATAAAATAAAACAAGTTTTTATCTGAGAATTTTTCATCATTCATGTATCATTAACATGAATATAGAAAGGAAGGTTTTCATTTCTCTTTTTTTTCACTATTTTACAGACTACTAAAAATTAGGAATAGAAAATTCATAAAAAAAGTTGAAATAATGGTATCCATTATTACTTAAAGTACTGTGATTAGTAATACTTAAAAAAATTTAGTAAGAACCTACATACTTTGTATCCATATCGGAAGTTTGTATCCATATAGAAAGTAAAACAAATCAAAGTAGGTTGTAAAAGTATTATTCCGTCAGACCAAAATATAAAATAAAACAAGTTTTTATCTGAGAATTTTTCATCATTCATGTATCATTAACATGAATATAGAAAGGAAGGTTTTCATTTCTCTTTTTTTTCACTATTTTACAGACTACTAAAAATTAGGAATAGAAAATTCATAAAAAAAGTTGAAATAATGGTATCCATTATTACTTAAAGTACTGTGATTAGTAATACTTAAAAAAATTTAGTAAAGAAAGAGATTTGGTAAACAAAAGCTTACAGGAGTTCCAATGTTAACCACTCGACCATCTCTTCTAAATAATAATGTCAAGAAATCAATTAAAACTACATAAATAGAATGAAAATTAAAAAAAGGTTTTAGAATAAACAAAATTTATTTGAGTATATATTTTTACGTTATTTTTAAAATTAACTAATATCATCACTTTGCAGAGCACTCCAAATGTGATTGTTAACTAATATCATCATGACTGAACACTAAAATTTGTAGATGGATTGTTAAAGTGCCGGCCAATATAGAATAAAAGGTATTTTTTAAAACTGAATAAAATGGGCTTCTAAAATTTAGGTAAATTAATTTAAAATGGTTTAGGTTCCTTATCATTTTTTTAATTTAAAATGATCCCTTAACTTTTTAAAAAGGTGTCAATTTGGTCCTTTTTAAATTCAAAATGGTCCCCTAATTTTTTTTAAAATGACACCTTTTTAAAGTTAAGGACCATTTTGAATTAAAAAAAATAATAGAGGACCAATTTAAAAATAATTAAGAGATAAGAGACCAACAATTATATTTAGCCAAAAATTTATATAAAAAAATGATTTGTAAACTTATGAAGACGAAATATAATTTCCTGGAATCTAGAGGGTAGTAAATGTAATTTACCCATTTCAAAATCATAACATTGCTTCTTATGAATAGTTACTTCATTTTATTATTAATTATGAGCAATAGGTACACTGATGTATAATTGATGATGCCTATTGATGAGTGGATGATTAAAAAAGACCATCTCAGCAGAGAACACGTGGTCAGCTAGGTTGGCTATTTATCTCGTTATTGGGGTTTGCTTGAAAAATTATTTACTGATCCGGTAAGTTCTGATGAAGAATAACCAGTAAACGCAAGTACAAAATAAAATTGATCAAGGTGACTTGCAACTTGGAATTTTGCAGTCAAGTACATACGCCTTATGAAAAAAAAAAAAAATTTGGTTATTGCCCAAATCCCATATAAAAAACTCTATAATTGCTGTGCTCCTCTATTGGGAGGCTGAACCTTCAGGCATAAGATTCTTAGCTGGTGGAAGCATTGCAACAGCTCCTTTCTGAGGATCAGAGTACTTTCTGTATACAACCTTAAGCTTTCCATTCCCAACACCAGAGTGAAAGCTCACCAATAGTCTAGCACAATCCCTGTTCACAACCAAATATAAATTAATAACTAAGACACAATTGAAATTGAAATAAAAACAAGGCGAATATTATTATACATACATAAGTTGCTCTTGTGAGTAACCGGTGTGCAGCTTAAGTGTCTCATTCCACAAGGGACTCTTATTCAGAGTGCATCTAGCTGCAAAGACTGCTGAGGCAGCAACCATTGATGGGGAATACATCAATGTGGCATAATGCATCAGTCCCAACTCAGACAGAAAATGGGTCATGTTTTCCAACTGCAGTATACAAGAAGAAAATTCAGCATATAAAAAACAAAACAAGAATCGTCAAGACAATTATTTTCAATATGAAAAACACACACCTTTTGGTCTGGGACTGATGCCTTGATGAAACGAGCTAAGAAAACAAAAGGTGTTGGCACAGTCAAAGTCCATTCCAGCTTGCCTAGTATGATTTTCTCCATCGCAAGTATCTGCTCATGAGTGTAAGCTCTATCAGAGAGGCAAACAAAGTCATTAACCTGCCACAAATGCAAAACAATATGTTAACCACGGTTTCATTGAGAAGGCGCTTTTGTACAACAATTTTTTGCATACCTCTGGGGGCCAGATTTCTTCATACTTTGATGCCATGAGCATGGCACTGATGCCAACCAACTGCAGTTCCCTCCTCGGAACAGTCTTAACAGCGAGGAACCGATCGATTATATTGATGGTGAGGTAGAGGGCTTCAAGTGAAAGATCGAACTTGGTGTGGACATCGACAAGCCAATCAACCAGAATAGCTCTCATCCTCTCATTCACCTCAGGTTGTGAATCTATGTAGTCATGTGGGCGGCTTTCATTCTAATCAAATGTTGCACAACCACATTTTAAAATAATGCAATCACGTCTCAAACACAAATTTATATATAGCATCGTCAAGGGAACCATGTTGTTTTTTAGTACCTCAACCAACTTGTAAAACTTGTAAATGTCATCAATGTATTCCACTGCAGCAAGCTCATTGTCTAAATCAGCGGCATCAATGTCAACGATTTCCTCCTTTGGTTTCTTAGTCAGACCACATGCTGCCTGCAATTACACAAGCAGAAAAAAAGGGATTGTGATATTAGAAGGGTTGATTTTTTTTTCTTAATATTGGATTTTGATTTTGATTATAACCTACCTTGCTTCTTGCTGTGAGCACAGAAGTTAGGGTGTGTGATTTCTTCTTGGAATTGGCATTTCCTTCCTTTTTCTTGTCTTTTTGGACCTCTTTATCTGGGCTTGATTCAATGTCAATGACTTCCACAGGCTTTGGCTTTGCAGTAACTTTCTTCTGAACAGGTTTAGGGGCTACTCTTTTAGCCACTGGCACTGCTATTCCATCAGCAACAACAGGAGCAACACCAACGTTGGCACAAGCCTGTTTCTGCAATACCACAACCAGAAAAAAAAAACACAAAACGAAAACAACACTGAGTAAACAATTATAGCCCAATTGACAATAATTAATTTGAAGATTAAACATCCAACTTGAGGATAATGAAACAAGAAACATAGAGATTTGATTGGTTTACCTTGTTGTTTTCAGCGGCTGCTGCTGCTTGTGCATTTGCAACTAGTTGGGCACAGAAACTCCTGAAAGATCCAAAAAAAAATCACTTTAATAAAGAGTGAGTGAAAAAAATGAGAGATTGGGTGTGAAAGGAAAAGAGGGTAACCTTGTGATAGGGCGATGCTTGACCTCTCTATTTCCAATATCACCAAGTGGCTTACGGTTTTTTCCTCCCTCCGCTACCTTTTTCTGTTGTTTTCCTCCACCCACTACTGCTTCACCTACATGACATTGTACAAAACCTCACCATAAGAAAAAAGACTCTGTTTTCCCCCTATCAAAAAACTTAAAACTTGAAACTAGTCCGTGATCCATAGTCCAAACAGATTCTCATAACCAAGACAAGATTTTTCATCCAATACAAATACAAGAAGATAAAGAAGCCCAAATCCAAGATCCATCGAAATCCAAATATTAAAGAAAAGTTGAACCAAAACCTTTGGATCAGGCAAGAAAGATTCAATCAAAGAGAAGAACCCAGTTTTCATTCATTCAGAGTGATTGAAAAAGAAAAGACAATAAGAACAATACCTCCTCTGGCTTGTTGTGGAACAATTGGTCTTGAAGCCATTTGAAAGAACTTTTCTTCGGTTGCACTCTCCTTCTTCTGGGTGGAGGCCACTCTCTCTTCTCTCTCTTTCTCCCTCTAAGTGCGAAGGGTGACACAATGCAAATGAGGAAGAGATGGGACAGTGAAATAGGTGAAGGGCGCGACGTTTCTCCACTTCAACGGTCGAATTTTTCTTCCTTTTTAACCGTTCGATTAGTTTTGTTCAATCTGACGGCAGACCGTGCCTCTGGAAAATATTGTAGCCGTTGGAGATTCAAAAACATAGACTTGCGTGCGTGCGTGCTTAGCACCAAAAATGATATACTAGGAAAGTATTAAAAATTGGGCAAAATAAAGGATAAGAGGTAAGACAAACTTTTTACATGTATCAACTGGTTTCAAAAATAGTTTGATTGTGTTTTGTTTCATATTTTTTTTTGTTAAAATTAATTAATTAGATTATAGTTTATAAGTTTAATTTTGTATACTAAGGTGCTTAGAAATTATTATTTAGTTAAATTTTATTAGGTTAAATATGTTTTAACTATTGTACTTTGATATTCTTTATCTCTTAGGTTTTTTTCATTGTTTTCATTCATTACGTTATTTAATATATTGAAATTAATCTTTAAAATTATTGGATTGAGAAAAAAGTAAAACCGGTTCAAGTTTAGAAGTTAAAGAGTTGATAAATGATATAATATTTTTATTTATTGAGTTGATAAATGTGTTAATAATATTATATTTTATGAACAAATTTCAATATATCAAAATCAATTATGACATATTAAATAACATAAAGACTGAAACCAATAAAAAAATTGAGACACTAAAACTAAAAATTAATCAAAATATAAATGTCAAAAATATATTTAAACCAATATTATTTTTCTATTTTATGTTAATTAATTAATTAATTAATTTAAATACTTAAATAATAACTTAAAAAGAAACTCATACCCGTTTTGTAATTTTGATATAAAATACCTGATTATTTCTAACCAATGGAATATATTAAAATCATTTTTTCCCTAACATATTCAAATATATAATTGATTATTATTACTAATATCAATTGTTTAAATAATCTCCAAAAATCATCTTGGACATACGTTCCAAAGGAAAATCAATGAACAAGATTCATCCAGACAATAAGTTATATATTTAATTTGTTGGATTGTATTTAACCTTAATTATAAGAGTTAACTTTAAGTTTGTAAAATTTTTACTCCTTATATTTTTTAAATTTTTTATTTATACTTTTTTATTTCATGCTAAATATCTGCATGATTAGAAATTTAATGCAATATTCAATGCATATTTTTCAATTCTATTCTTATGTTCCTTCAATTATTTTATTTATGTTAGTAAAACATGAGAGTAATTAAACAACTATAAAAAAAGAAAAATGAAAGACATTTTAGAAAAAAAAGTAAGAGAAAAAATATATTAAATGTAGTTGTTAATCGTTTGTAAAAAACGGTTAAGTGGGTGGACAAAAACAAATGGAATATTAAAATAATAAAAATTTTATTAAAAACATAATAATTTAATTGAAAATATAAAGTATAATAAATGTATATACTTTTTAAATAGATTAATTTTTAAAATCCCATAAATTATATTTTAGTTTTAAAATTATGGTGTTATAAATTGTAGGGTGTTCACGGTCCAGATCAATTCAATTTTTAGACAAAACATTATTTGATCTAATAATTGAAAATATAAAGTATAATAAATGTATATACTTCTTTAAAAGATTATTTTTAAAGTCCCATAAAATTATATTTTTTATTAATATTTTAGTTTGAAATTATGATGTTATGAATTACTGGGTGTTTATGGTTTAGATTGTAACATCCTATTTTTAGAAATTTAATTATATTTGTGAGTTTAGTTTGTTCTTGGATGGTTTAGGAGTATAGTTTAGTTTTTTCTAATTATTTTGAATTTAGTAGGAAAAAATAGAGTTTTAAATTCTGGCTAGAGAGATATACTCAAATTAGTTTTGACTTTCTTAGAGAGTCAATCATGGCCTAAATTACTCATTCTACTTTATCTAAAAACCAAAATCCTTTTTCTTTTTTATCTTCCATTCTTCATTCTCACTTCACCCATATTTTCCCTCTCACTCTCGAACCCCTCCATCTTCAACAAACACATCATTCTCCCTTCTATTCCACCACCAAGACCGTGTCTTTCTCCTCCCCACACCACTATTTTCATTCCACTCAAGTGCAAAGGGAAGTTTCTTCCTTCTCTTAGATCTTCTCTTCTCCAAATGCAAGGGTGTTAGGAGAACCCCCATCATTGTTTTTCCTCTCTTCTTAACCTAAGTAAGGAACCAAGGACCCTTTTTGTTTCTTTCCTAAATTTCTTAAACCAAACCTTAATTTCCCCTAAATTCGTGTTTGTAGGTGTGTTTCTTACTTAATAGTTTTATGGAAAAGCTAACCTTCTTAATTCGGTTTCTGTTTCATGAGTCGAAACTTTCAAAAGCACATTCTCCTTCAATTTGTTACATTATTGTGCTCTTACATTTTTGAGTAGTTAGGAGTTTGTAAATTGATGTGGTCATGACTTGATTTGTTAATTTGGGTGGATTTTGGATGTGTTTGTGTGTAGGTTAGAGCTAGAACAAAAAGAGGAGCTCACAACTCTTTGATTCTCCTTCAATTTGTTACATTATTGTGCTCTTACATTTTTGAGTAGTTAGGAGTTTGTAAATTGATGTGGTCGTGACTTGGTTTGTTAATTTGGGTGGATTTTGGATGTGTTTGTGTGTAGGTTGGAGCTAGAACAAAAAGAGGAGCTCATAACTCTTTGATCGTTTTCCTTAAGGTAATGAAGAGAAGATTATGTTATGAGTAAGTAGAAAATGGATAGGATTGCATGCTTAAGTTAGGAGTTTTGATTATTGATATGTATAACAATGTTAGGATGTAACCTAGTGGTGAGATTAGTAACTTGAAAAGATATTGGTATGCTAACATTGTGAAACACTGTTTACCTGTGGATTTGATGATTCAGATGCATTGGTTATGTTGAAATTATATAAACTATATTTATGTATGGGGTTAATAGAAGGTGGATGAATTATGAGAATGATGAGTTGAATATAGATATGTATACCTATATGTTGAAATTGAGAATTGCTTATAGTAATAGAAATTGGTGTATTGAATGAATAGGTATGTTGAGAGGTTAAGATTCATGATTGTAAATTGGTGTATTGAATGAATAGGTGTGTGAAATGTAGAGTGTTGAAATGCTATGGTAATTTTTCGTTCTTGTTCTCTTAGGAAACATGTTAAGTCACTATTTGTTTCTTTTAATTCTTACACTGTTATGCCTTTTAATATTATACATACTGATATTTGGACATTTCCTATTTTGAGTTCTTCGAGACATCATTATTATGTTTTGTTGTTGGATGATTACTCTAATTTTTTGTGGACATTTTCCTTGTCTAAAAAGTCTCAAGTATTTTCTACTTTTCTATCCTTCAAAGTATTCACTCACACTCAATTTGAACGAGATGTAAAGAAAATATAATGCGATAATGGTCAGGAATTTGATAATGAACCATTTTGGGAGTTTTGTAAAAAAAGAGTTAGTATTTCGACTTTCTTGCCCATATACATCATCACAAATGGGAAATTCGAAAGAAAAATCCACACCATTAATATCATTGTTCGTACCTATACATGTCTATTTACCATATTCATTTTGGCATCATGCTTTGCAAATGGCAACACATCTTCTTAATATTCTTCCAAATAAACAATTAGCATATCAGTCATCTTTCATGATTCTTTATCAAAAAGACCCTTCCTACTCTTATCTTAAGGTGTTTGGTTATCTATGTTATCCACTATTTCCCTATACTACCATAAACAAACTTCAAGCCTAGTCCACTCTATGTGTTTTTCTAGGATACCCATCTAATGATTGTGGTTACAAGTGCTGTGATTTGTCCTTTTGAAAAATCATAATCAGTCGTCATGTGATTTTTGATAAGACTCAATTCCTATTTTCTAAATTACACAATCTACAACCTTACGCTTACAATTTTATGGATGATAGTCCCTCTCCTTACATGATCAGCCACTTAACCTCTCAACCTGCCTATCCAACTGCCTCATCCACTCCTCATATACCGTCACCACAGACACATATATCACCTAACCTAGCCCCTACTCTTTCACCCACTTTAGTTTAGAGACCTATGATGCATAGTCAACATGGGATTTTAAAAGCCAAACACCAATTAAACCTTAACACTATTGTTACTAAATCTTCATTGCCACATAACCCTGTGTCTGCCCTTTGTGACCCAAATAGGGAAATTGGCCATGGATGATGAACTTAATGCTCTTATTAAAAATAAGACGTGGGTGATAGTACCTTATCCACCTGATGTTAATGTGATTCAGTCTATGTGAATTTTTACTCATAAAGAAAGTTTTGATGGTGTGTTTGAGAGGCATAAGGTCTGACTTACAAGTGATGGAAAAACTAAATAGGTTGGCGTGGATTATGGAGACATTTTTAGTCTGATAGTCAAACTAGTAACTATTCATATTGTTCTTAGTTTAGCCATATCTAAAGCATGACCCATTCACTAACTTGACATAAAGAATGCATTTTTGCATGAAGAATTCAAATAGACTATTTACATGCATCAGCACATCGGTTATAAGGGCCTAGATCATCCTAATCATGTATGCCTGTTAAAGAAATATTTATATGGGCTCAAACAAGCCCCTCGAGCTTGGTACAAACAGTTTGCTGATTATGTTTCTACTCCTAGATTTTCTCATGATACTTATGATCATTCTCTCTTCATTTATCAGAATAATACACCTACAACTTACATTTTTTTTATATGTGGATGATATTATATTAACAGCTTGTAACATCCCTGGTAAATTAATAATTGGGGAAAAGTAACATAAGCATTTAATTAAGTTTAAATTATGGGAAATAAGGACTTTGAAGTGAATATGGGATTTAAAATGAATTTTAGATGAATAAAGCGGTATTAAAATGAATTTTAAAAGAAATGGGAATCAGAAACTTGACACGTAGTATGGCATGGGAGTGTAGCGTCAGGTATAAATTAATGAGGTGACGCATAGCGTCAGCGTCGCGATCAGCTTAAAACCAAGGCATGCAAAACAGTTGGGCAGAAACACTTTCTTCTATTTTCTTTCTTCTCTCGTGTGATTTGGCTTGGATCTTGGAGAAGCTCGTGAATTCTTGAGTTTTGAACCTTTGGAGGCTAAGGTAAACCATGGGGGTCTTCAATTGCATGTTTTTCTTCTTCTCTCATTCTCCCATCTTGAAACCGAATCATGCACGCTAATGGGAGGCCATGATTTTGTGTTTTGTAGTAATAGGGAGTTTAATTATTGTTCCTAGATCGATGGGTATGATGAAAAACTAAGGGGTTTTGTATTTCGACGCTTAAAGATTCAGATTCGGGGTTCAGGAGGCCGCTTGATGCGGTGGGTCTTGGAATCAAGGATCGTAAATAGAAATGGTAAGCTTCGATGACCTATGATTGAGATTCGAAATTATTTTAAGGTTGTGGGTTATGGTTTTGGAAAGTATAATATTTATTGAAGTTTCTTTAAATTAATTTTAGAGTCTTAATGTGATATAGAGGACCCGTCAATCGATTGGAAGATTTGGAAAGCTTGGAATCGAGGTAAGAGGGTGCGTTGGATTAAGGTTAATATAGCAATATAATCATACCAATTGTGTATAGGAAAAAGATGTGAGATAGCCACCTTAAAGTATTATGAATTAAATTGAATAGTTGTTGCTAGTGAATATGAAAAAGAAATTGAGATATCCTGTAGTAAATTATAATTAGGGTGAAATGATGATTGAAAGATATGCCAGAGTGCGACACTAAGAGATAATTAACTATTTACTATAATAAATAAAAGTCTAATATGAAACAGGAATAAGGAATATGAGAGTAAGAGAAAATGGTAATCTTAGAATGGTAAAATCGTAGTGATGAGTACGAGGTAATGAAAATGATAGTTTAGAATAAATGAGTATGTGATTGAAGAATAATGGTATTGCGTGAAGTGTAATTAGGGAATTGGTGTTTTGAAATAAATAGATTGTCTTAATTGGTGGATGGGGTAAGACATGAATTTACGAAAGTACGGTGTGGATTAATAAATAAATGTGTTTAGGTATATATATATATTTATATATATATATATATATGGGTGTATTTATGTGTAGGGATATCACGAGTATTACTCTGATTGATGATCATTCTTATATATATATATATATATATTGTTGAGTTAAAGTATGATAATGATTTTGGTGTGGTGAGCCGATGACGAACTAATAAGGTGATGTGTCAAACTCGTGAATACCATTTGTATGCGTGAGTTGATGATATGATTATGATTTATGACATGTCAATAGTATTATATCATGTAATTGTAAACTGAATGGCATATGATACAGAGAGCCGTGACTATTATTTCATACTATGGCAGTATGTTGGCGGGCTTGGCTAGTCGGTCGCCCTGCATTATGATCACATGTCAGTTTCTGACATTGTGTTAAGATTGATGATGTTTTAGACGTATTGACATAAGTAGATATTGAATTGTATGTTAATGATGAAGCACCCTGAACACTGTTGAGGGCGGGGAGTGGTCGACGGTGCGTTGGCACGGTCAAGGTGTGTAACACCCCTATTTTTTTTATATTAAAATTTTGAAGGAATTAGATTGTGGTTTCTTAGAACTTTTTAATCTAAGTATTATTTATGATTTTCTGGAATTTTTTGAAAATTTGAAAATATTTTAATAAAATAATATATTTTAAATAATTTTAAATTCACATAAAGTGACTTAAAATTAAAAATATTTATAAGAAAGTGAAGTTAAATTTTAAGAAAATTTTCTAAAATCTATTTCAAGTAGACTTATTTAAAAATGATCAGTTTGAGAAAAGTCTTGATTTTTACCAATCGTAAAAAAATCAAGAACGTATCAATAAATTTTTATTAATAGAAAATTTTAGATTTTTAAAATTTAAACTTTATATTACTTATTATAAAATTAATGAGGACTGATATAATATCGCTAAATTTTAAAAATGACTAATTTTGAATATTTAAAATATAACGAGTGAAAGGTTACTATTTGGCTTAATAATTCAGCCTACATTTACTATGCAAAACATTGTGCATGTATGAAACATTGTGTATGTATGAAATTTTCAAACTTGTACAATAACCAAAAATGAAAATTTCAAAAATTGCACAGTACATAAAATAATGAAATGCATAGTAACTTTCCTGCCTATAAATACCGAAGGAATTCTTTGTTAGAATTCATAATTTCAGATTAAATTTTCTTAATATAGTAGTGCTAGAGAGATAGTGGTGGAAGTAAGAAAGAGAAATAATTTTTTTGGAAGAAGGTTCTGCTAAAATTCTAAGGTAAGAATATCTCTCTTTTATTTTTTTTGGGTTATTTTCATATCGTTTTTAGAAATCTATTATTGTACTGGAAATAATATTATTTTAAGTTACTATTCTAAATAGTAAAACACTATTTCAATAGTAAATTACTATTTCAATAGTAAATTACTATTCAAATAGTAAATTACTATTTACTGTTACTATTTATCGTCACTATTCAGTTTTACTATTTATGATTTACTATTTACCTTTGCTATTCACTATTCACTATTCACTATTGACTATTTATTGTTCATTATTTACCATTTCTGTTTTGAGTAGTAATCTTAATTTTCATCTTATGCCTATACTGAAATAAGATTGATATTAATATTTCTAGAAATCGGAGGCGCAAAGTAAACTCTCTTTTGGTAACAATTCAAGGTAAGAGGGAGTGATATAGGAATATAATATGAAAAGACATAAGAATAATGGGAGGAGTCTCCTACTCATTTTAAATTTAATAATATTATTATTTTAAAATATTAACTTTTTAACTTAAAATTTATAATAAATTTTAAATTAAATATCTGATGTAACTAAGTCTAACATACCTATGCAAGGACCTGGACTTTTATAACCTATACGAACTTAACTATACCTATGCAAGGACTTGGACTATTATGACCTATATGAACTGAACTATACCTATGCAAGGACTGGATTATATGGACTTACATAGACCTATGCGAGGAATGGACCAAAAGAACTCAAAATCAACTATATTCATAACCATTAGACTTTGAATTATAATATTTATAAATGATGTTTTATTGACTTGATTTTGATTGATTATTTTTGTGATTGCCAATTATTTATGATTGTGATGGATGATTTTATGATATGGAGTTTGAGCATATAACAAGCATGACGGAAAGCTAAAACTCAGTAAGAATTTTCTTACCTTACTTTTTAAATTTTTATTCTAAGAAAAAGTATTATTTTATTTTATTTAGTCTTTTATTTCTTCTTAGAAATTATTTTTATTAATTTTATTTTTAATCTTTAAGAATCTAGTATTTATTTCAAAAGAAGTCATTTTATGAAAACTAATTTATAAAAAAGCTTGAATTAATTAATTCTTGAATTAAAGAAAAATTTTTATAATTTTAAGTATTTTTTTAATAAATTAAAAATTATTATCTTTAAGTAAAATAAAATTTTCAAAAGAAAATTATTTTTGTTCCAACCTAATAACTAAAGATATTTGGAAATAATTGAGATTTCTAAATTCGATATTATTAAGATTTAATTTGAGAAAGAATATGTAAAGTTTTCTATGAGAAGTTTTGAGATATTTAAGGCTTAGAAACTCAATTTTGGTGAAAATTGAAAATTGTACTAAATTTATTTCTGTATGACAGAAATTCAGAGAATTGAGAAAATGTACAGTTTATTGAGATAATGTTGTAAACCTTTAAGGTATTTAATAATTGAGTTTCTAAAAGCCTTAACCAACTAAGTACGCGAGTAGTTCATACATCATAAATCATTAAAGTGAAACAAAATGATATTGACTGGGGACAGATTATAGAAACCAAGGATACATTAGAGGAGACTTAATTACGAGCCTTGGGATGAGAGGGTGTGAAAGGGTGCTTCAGGAGACCTAGGGTAGCTCCCTAGTAATCTGACTAGTCTCTAAGTGTTTCCATGTCAGTTGAGCTGTTCATATTATTATTATCTAGATTTATGGAACAGTGTAAACTCCTAGTTGGCCCAGTGCAAATTAAAATTTAAGGGCCCATATATATAGGTAAGTTATGATGAAGATATTGCATAACATTCATGCATTCATAATTGATTGTGTATGTGATTGTGATTGTGATTGATATTATTATATATTAGTTTGTGAAAACCCTTTATTGCTTATGCCCCATTTAGGAATATTATATTCTTTTTCTCACTTCTTTCTTCGTGTTTTTGTTTCATATGTTTTAAATTGATGGTTCAAAGGGAAGGATCGAAGAATCTCGACAGTAAATATAACACGTTCTAGAAAGGGAGCTCGGTATGAATACCGTATCCCAATGAATAAATAAAGTTATTAAGTAACTGCTTCTGGGTCATGGAGTTTCCTCTCTTTCTTATAATGTTTATTATTTATTTTCTTCAGATGAATGTAAAATTACTTTATAAAGTTTTAATAATATTTATAAGGTATTTCAGAAATGATGTATGTAATTTATTTCGATAGTTTCTTTTTAACAATCATATCTTTAGTAAAAAAAATTTACGAATTTTTCTAGTATTTATTAAGGTGTAACAGAGGGCGTTACAAGGAGCGGCTCCTGACAGGCTTCTAGTGGAGGGATTGTATGACTATGCTTACATTTATATATATGATTGATTATGTGATTATGTGGTGGAGGATGACTGGTGGTATATGTTACCCTCGTTTCCGGCTCCCGTGGTTTTGTGCCCAGTTGAGCTACCCAGTGGTCAAGTAAGATCTAGTGGTTAAGGGGGAGTCAAGTAGGACTCAGTTAACCAAGTCGGGTTCACGGGGTGTCAAGTCGGACCCTCAGCTGAAGGTTGATCCTTTAGTATTCAGATACTAGGAGTCTGCTATGTATATGTGAGAGTCAGTTGTGTTTTACACTCATTGACTGATGTGTATGTTGTTGATGATGTTATGGTATGTGATGTATATTGCAGTGCTGACATAATAATGATAGTAATGGGATAATGAATTAGAGGATAAGTGACTAGGCATGTATATTTGGATTTAATTTATTATGATATGATAAAGATGGTGTTAGCTTAAGATAACCAACGTAAGTGTGCAAGTATATCAATGGGAATGGTAAAATAAGAAAGAATGTGAAAGGTAATTTCTAGTACTGGATAATTATGCTCAAGAGTGTAGCTATGTCATTCATTTTCTAGTTTTGATATTTATTTCGGTATTAATTCTTAATTCCAGTCACTCACCCCCTGTATTGTGGTTTTAGTGATTATTGGCAGGTTATGGATGCACACCGCTGAGGCAGGTGCTGAATAAGGCCAGGGCAAGGAGGAAGTGCCCGTAATTACTTTGTTTATGGTTACGGTGTACGATTCGAAATAATGATTATGGATGTGATGGTATCAAGTAGTGCAGACCTACATGGGTAGTTGATCGATTATGTATGCGTGGTTTAGATGTTGATGCATGAATGAATGTTAGACATATAGCCATTGTGTGATTGTATGAAATTGGCAGGTACTATGGTGTGTGAATTACTTAATGAATGTAATTGTGTGTTGAATGATCGGCTTAAGAATGATGAGCATTGACAATGCTCAATTAGTGTTTGGGTATTTATGTTGTAGTTTATGTAAATTGTGAATGATGGGCACGGAGCCAATATTGTGTGATTGGTGAATGCTATGGGCAGGTTCTTCTAGAATGCATGATTGTAGAGTGTGATGTGAATGAAAATCTCTTCGTGATTTGATTGATTTAGAGAATTATGCATTTAGTGATTCATGGTGGATTTAAGGAACTAAATAGGTAATTTTAAGATCCGGGGGGTTTTGGGACCCCCAGAAGGTACCAATAGGTCCCTTAGGACATTTAGGAACTATGTGTATTGACCTTGGGCCAATTGGAACCCATTTAGGGTGTTTGGTGCAAGGGTGTTGCACAAAAAGAGTTTAAACTGCATTTTATGCATAACTTGTGCATATGTTAGAATTTTGGCGAACGGACAGTGTCAACAGTTCCAGAATGGGGAAAACATATGGTCCGTGAAGTTTCGTGGCAATCAGACTTAAAACGGGCCAATTGGGTAGTTTAGAAGTTGGCTGATTAGCCTAAAAAGTGTATCAACATCAGGTGCTGCTACTGTCATGCTCACGCTACGCGTGGGGCTGACGCATAGCGTGGGGGCGCAGCTCTGGGCTGACACTACACGTGGGGCTGGCGCACAGCGTTAGACCCCCTGTTTCAAGTTCTTGATTTCTTTCTCTTTTAAATGGTTTTAGGGTTTAGATCATTAATTATATTTTATAAATTAGTGATTTTAAATGGAAACAGCCATATTCTTAAATTAGTATTAATTAAATTATTTAATCATGAAAAATTTATTGCCAAAATTTTAAAACCGAGTAAAATTAAATATAAAATGACAAAGAGCGTCACACAGATTCCTTCATTGCTACCTACAAATCGATCATATCACTTCTTAGCTCAGAATTTGATATGAAGGATTTTGGGTCGTTAAGTTATTTTTTGGGTATAGTTGTCACTCATCATGCAGTGGTCTTTTTTATCCCAATGCAGGTGGTCTTTTTTATCCCAATGCAAGTATGCAACAAATATCATAAAACGGGCTGACATGACATCGTGTAAACCGTCTCCTACTCCGGTTGATACTAAACCAAAGCTTGGTGTTAATGCTGGCACTAGGGATGGCCCCGCCTAGGCCCACCAATAAACAGGTCGGGCTAGCCCGCTCCGTTTAATGTTAGTCCCACGGGCTGGCTCGTCAATAGTTGGGGAAATATTATTTTTTGAAAAATAAAATTTAGTACCTTATTAGAATTTGGATGCGTTTGCTAAAAAAATTAAAAATTGAGTCATTCCACTACTTTATAAATTTATATACATCATAAAAGTATTTATATAAATTTAGTAAATTTTACGCTATAAAAATTAACTCTATTTTATCTATCTAATGCATCCACACATATTAATGTTTCACTATTATTAGTAAATATCAAACCAAATAGTGTCTAGTTAGTAGCACACTGCACACATACTACAAGTCTACAATATTGTGAATACATTACATAATACCATATAAATAGAATATCTCAAAACCTCAAGTCCTTAAACTAGTCACATGTAAAGTCTAATAATGTGACAACTTTGAAAGTATTCAAACCACAAAACAACAATGCCAACAAAATAAATAGTAAAATCTAAAAAACATCCATCAAATATCCATTAATCATTTGATCCACATATCAAGCCACCTGAATGAGAATTAAAGCACATGCACTCTTAAAGCTCTTGGATGTTGATCCCAACCCATCATCATCACCATCATCATTAGAAGCAGATTTATCTACAATACATTATCCCAATCCATCTTGTATAAGAAATAATTAAAATAAATTATGCATAAAAATATACAATAAATAGATTACCATCTTCAAAGCCACGCATCCAATTATGAGTTCACATTAATGCTTCCACATTTTTAGATTTGAGACAATTTCTATACTTGGTAGTGATTCGAGTTCCAATGTTAAAAGCATATTCAGATACTACTATAGTTATGGGGATGCTTAGTAAGTCACGAGCCATTACAGAAAGTTCTAGAAAACGCTTTTTTGTTATCTCTCCACCACCCTAACACATCCATATTTTCCAAATCATCAAACTCTAATAGTGGCTCATCTAGATAAACATCTAGTTGAGATTTTCCAGCTCTAGTAGCAATTTCATTTTGATGTATCTTCAATTCCTAATACAATAACAAGTAAAAATGTAAGACGATCCATTAATAAAGAAATCAAGTAAACTGAAAAGATAAAATAAAATTTACTTACATCAAACAAGCTAGAATTTGAAGTCAAACTCAGAATGACCTTTAGAAGTTGAAAATGAGCCAAAGCCGGAGCCATGCACAGTCAATTCTTGTGAGGTATCACTAATGGATGAATATTGTGAAAACAAAACAAACAACTTTTGCCTTATTTTTTCCAACTTCCTTTTAGAGGTAGATGAATCAATTTTTTATAGCAAAATCCCAATGTTCTAACTTCATTCGTTGATCAAGAACTGCTCCAAAAGCAAGCATAACACTATATTCATCCTAATATTTTTAAAATTTGACAATCATCCTTTCCGCCATACTTCTAATAACATCATTATCTCTAATGGCATTAAGCAACATAGGTTGAACTTTCCAAATTTGTAAAAAATACATATTGGAAGTCATATAAGACGTACCAGAAATCAGGGTGGTAATATCATATAATGGTTGTAAGAACTTACATATCTTTTTAGCCCTTTTCTGTTCATCATGTGAAAGGCTAGATGTATAAGTCTCATCATCCTAATGCAAGTTGGCAAACACAAGTTAATACTTGAAAGTACTTCAAAGCATCAAAAAGCTTGAGTTCCATCTTGTAACATAATCTAGACTTAATCCACAACTCTCAACAACACCAACCTTTTGCATACATGCCTTGAACTTCAACATCCTACTCTCTGAACCCTTAACATGTTTAATGCTCTCCCTAATCTTATGTAGTGTAGTGTGTGCTACTTTCATTCCATCTTTCATAATTAAATTTAAAATATGTGCACAACATCGCACATGAAAGAACTCTCCATTAGGGATGGCAAAACGGGCCAGGACCAACGGGCTGGCCCGCCAAGCCCGCCAAATTTGGCGGGGCGGACAAGATTTTTTAGCCCGCTTCCCGCCAAGGCCCGCCCCGCCTGGCCCGCCAATTTGGCGGGCCAAAACCTTGGCGGGGCGGGCCGGCCCGACGGGCCCCCGCCAAAAGAAAAAAATATAAATATTACTAATTTATACTTTATTTTATTAAAATATATACTTTGATTTTCTAAAATAAAAAAAAGTAACATCACTTACTATTTATACATTTCTTTTAATAATATTTTCTTTAATTTTTTTAAAAAAATTATTTTTCTAATTTTTTAATCTTAATTTGACACATTTTTTAAAAAAAATTACAATTTTAACTTTGGCGGGCCGGCCCGCCAGCCCGTCGGGCCTGCCTTAGGCGGGGCGGGCCCTGAATTTTGGCCCGTTTAACTTGGCGGGGCGGGTCAGGGCCCGGCGGGCCAGCCTGTTTTGCCATCCCTACTCTCCATCACACAATAATAACTTCTAAAGCACAAGTTGTGTTTTCAAAGTTTACACCATAATATTATTTACAGATACGTTATCCAAAGTAATCAAAAAAATCTTGTCTTGTATTCCCTAGTCATTCAAAAATTGATTGATTTTCTTAGACAACTTAAAACTAGAGTGAGGAGGAGGCATGAGACAAAAATTAATAATTTTACTATTTAACTTCCAATTTTTGTCAACATAATGAGCAATCAAACAAATATAACCTTTAGTTTTAATCGATGTCCATAAATCAGATGTCAATCATATCCTACTAGAAATCATTCTCATGTCCACTTTGAGATTTTCTTTCATTCTCAAATACATCTTATCAATATCACTCTTTGAGGTACTTCTAGTTATAGACATAATATCAAAATTAGCATACTATAACAAATCCCAAAGCTTAGGATAGTTAAGAAAATTATATGGCAAATCACGCCTTATCATAAAACAAGCCAACTTATCACAGATTATCAAATTATCTATATCCTTCTAGACTTTAATTTTCCCTTCATGTCAATCATCATTTGACCAACATCTTCAAATTTAATTTTTTTACACTTCTCAATATGACGATTTTAATGTGAGGTTTTGTAACATCCCTGTTTTTAGTAGCAGTCTTATTTGGTAAAATTTGAAGTTTGAGAGGTCTGTAAGTGGTAATAAGTGAATAAATACCCTGTAGATGGTCTGTAATATCAAAAGAAAATCATTTTTATGTGTAATTATGGAATTTATATGGACCATTAGGGAAATTAATCAAATTCCGAGTGAAAAGGGCTCTGTTCCGAGTGACAGAGAGAAATTCTGAGTGATAGAAAGAAAATCCGAGTGAGGGATGAAATTCCGAGTGTAAAGTTATGTTGACCGAATAAAACATGACTGAGAGGGATACTACCGAGTGAAATCTTGGTCTTAGAGACATCCAGAGTGAAGTATGTTCAAGGGAACCACTTCTGGGTGAAAACTCCGAGTGAAAACACCCTTGAAAGACTCATTTCAGAGTCAAACCTTGCCAATTGCTTCTTTTTCGAGTGACAATCTCTATGATTACTGTATACCGAGTGAATAGACTCAGTCAGAGTTATAACCAAGTGCAATCCGAGTGAGTTGTCCAACTCAGGATCTCCCTAGAGAGGAAGGGAATAGCATTCCGGGTAGAAAGATCTTCGAGTGTGGTGTTTTGGGCAGTAGAGTTCCGAGTAAGGGCATACCTGAATTCAGTGTAACCTGTCCTAAAGGGCATGACTCCAAATATGCAATTCCGAGTGGAATATAGAGTGATGGAAGCTCATTCCGAGTGGAATATATAGGGCAGATATTTCCAAGTGAGGCTTATGTCTGTTACTCATTTTCCGAGTGGTGAAAAACCTGAAAGGATTCTGAATGAAATGTATTTTGAGGAAGGACTTAAATGCTTGAGTGGTTAAGTATGAAATAAACCGAGTGAATGAAACCCTCTAAGTGATGTAGAGTTTGAATGGTTCTAAGTAGACAAAATTTATTAGGTCTGAATGAGAACCCCGAGTGAATGATGGGGAGTTCTGAGTGAATGAATGCATATGTGTTTTATGTTGAGTTGATGCTTTCTACCGACTGAAATGTGTTGTCAAAATTATTTGGGAAGTATTGATGGGAGAAATAGTGATTAAGTTAAGGATTCCAAGTGATTATATATAGATATTGTGTGGTTAAGGAATTACTTGGCTTGAATATGAGTGATGATAAATGAATAATACTAAGTGAATAGATACCGAGTGGAAAATAGTAGTGGAAGCCTGTTCCGAGCGAATTGTAGTATGCACAGAGCCATTTCCGAGTGAGTCTAAGGTGTTATGAAATCCTGAGTGAAAAGTGATTTGATGTTAAGTTGACTAAGGGATGATTTGGTTGAGTGAGAAATAGATAAGAATAGATTGTTTACCGAATGGAAATCCTGAGTGAGTCCGAGTAAAGAGGATCCGACTGAGTCCAAAAGAAATCCGACCTAGGGAGGAGAAATCCGACTAGATGTTTCAAGAAGAAACAATCATGAGTGAGGACCAAGAGAGACGAGTCGGTTTTGTATTAATGTACAAAGTGGAAAACCAAACAAAGACAAGGCGGTTTTAGAAATATTTAGCCGAGTGACAGATTGAACCACTGTGGAACCAGTCTGGGATGAATTAGCCGAGTGAAAGACCAAGTAAAATAGGAGTCAGCACTGATTGATTTTACTGAGTGTGAAAACATGCGTTTGAGTCGGTTTTAGAAGATTTCCGAGCCAAGAATGGCTGATTCGCTCAAGCGAATCAGATTTCGCTTAAGCGATCTGATGTCAGGAACCAACCAATGTCCTCTATATCACATTGGATGACTGGTGTATTGCTGACCGGGTCAGCACTCCACACCAGTTGGCTACTAGGTCCGTCCTTAGATCAGGGGTTCACAACGGACAGATCTGAGCCGGTGTTCATCAAAACCGACCTTCTTCACAGACGGTGTCCCTCAATTCCTTCACACCCCATCCTTCCCTACTTCCCTCCACACCGCCCTCGCACTACACACCGCCCTCACACTCCACACCGCCCTCACACTACACACCGCCCTCACACTACACACCGCCCTTCACACGTAATACCGACCTCTTCAAATCCTCCAACACCAAACACCTTTTTAACTCCACTCAGATCACTTTACATATTTTAATATATCACTAACCTCTTTAATGCAAAGCTGACAGTGAAATGAGTCAAAAGTTTCCATTATCCCACCTAATCCTCTAATCGATGTCTCCCATTTGTCTCCTGCACTATTAAACCAATATATCTCCAAGCCAAACTATCAGAACCAAAATAAAGACCTTCTTCCTCTTCCTTCTTACTTCTCTTACGTACCAGCACCAACTTCTTTCTTTTTCTCTCAAGTTCCTCCTCTGTTTCACTCGGAATTGGTGCAGGACAGTGAAAGGGAACCTCTTCTTCTCCTCCAAGAACTCCATTAAGGTAAGGGGGGTATATTCTCGGGTATTCTGGGAAAATCTGAGTGAAAGGAAAGGGTTAAGGTACTTATAGTCCTCACCTCTCCAGGGCAGTTCAGGATTTGTTTGATTAAATGTTTTAATGTTTTATTATTGTCTGAATATGTATATGATTAAATTGATTTTAATGATTATTATTATGCATGATAATTTAGTGAATTGTTCAGTAATGAGTTCTGAAAATATATGAATGTTGTTGGACTGTGAAAATACTAAGAACCATGGGTATCAATGTGAATTCCAGTGAGATATTATAAAACAGAGGATGATTCAATGAATAACAAGCTTGGTTTTACATAAACCGACCGGATTATAGTGTGAAATTATGAAACAGAAATCGGATTTTACCTTACTAGAACAAGTTTCATTTTGAGAACAATTCCTCATTCGGTAAACATTTTAGTTGCACTTGGAAAACAAATATTTTCACTCAGAAATCATTTTATTTTCACTCAGAAAACTCATTCAGTGGTTTTATTCGGAAAAACAATTTATTTTACTCAGCAAACAGTTATTTTCACTCGGAGAACTCCTTTTAGTTTAATTTCACTCAGAATATATAGTTAATTTCACTCAAAAAACTCTTATCAACCTGATTCCACTCGGAATCAGGATTATTTCACTCGAATTTACTTTACACGAAAATATTCTATTCAGCAGAATAATTTTTCACTCGGAAATCATATGTATTTTACTCAGAAACCTTTTTGCTCAAACACTTTTAACTAGGAAAATATTTTAACTTCACTGAGAAAATTTTTAGTCTGATCTCAGTCGGGTTGATGTTTATTTTATTCAGAAACTCACTTCAGCCTGAATTTACTTGGAATCCTACTCATTCCACTCGGAATCTTATTGATTACACTCGGTATCTAACTCATTTTACTCAGAAAATTCATTTTCACTCGGAAACAGACTTATTTTACTCGGATAATTCAGTTTCACTCGGTATTCAACTCATTTCACTCGGCAAACTCATTTTTCACTCGGTATTTAACCCTTTCTCCTCAGAAAAGCTGTTTTTAACATTTTTACTTGGATTTTTCATTCAGAAACTCTTCTTTACTCCTTGTTGAATTATTGAGAGTTATAATTTCATTATGGTTCCTATTTATTATCGTTACTCTTATCAATATTATACTTATTATTATTATTGTTTCTAATAACTAAGTATTGTTGTTATTGTTTATTAATTCAATTATATGTAATAAAATAAAGAATTTATTATCTTACTCTTTATAGTATAAATACAACCGATATATTTTCTCAAATAAAAATGAATTGTAATGATTCAACAAGTTAATGGAATCCAAGAGCTTGTGAATAATATAATGAAACTGGAAACACATAGGATACCCAAGGACCAATGATAAAAGAATGCATTTCGCATCATAAAAATATTTTGACGGAGAAAAAAGAAAATATGTCTAGAGCATACACCTGGTACGCTGGAGTATGTAACATCCTAAAAATTTTATTCTCATGTATAATCATTTTGATTTAGACCATCAATGATATTATCTATTTTATCTCAACTTTCTACATAAATTTTTGGTTAGGACAACATCTTCAATTTAACCTTTTACCATGGTAAATCATTTTAACTTTATACCTTAGGTAAAAGTTAATCAAGTAACTTATTACCTATTTCCTTAGTTATTAATTCCTTTGGTTTTTCCAATTACTCTCATCAAATTGCCACATACTCCACTCAAAATGTGTCATCTTGTACACATTTTAATTGTTAGTTAGAGTCCGAATTTGGAAATGTGGTTAACTACAAAGTTGTTCCTCTTTGTCTTAGCTTTCCAACAAGACCAAATTTGTTAAAATATATTAAGATATGAGAGAGATATGCCCAAAATACCGAAACAGTGTCAGAATTGATATTTTACTTCAATCATATCCTCTTGTACATATTTTAATACCTTGTTAGAGTCCGAATTTGAAAAAGTGGTGAACTACAAAGTTGTTCCTCGTTGTCTTATCTTTCCAACAAGACCAAATTTGTTAAAATCCATTAAGATATGAGAGAGATATGCCTAAAATACTGAAATAGTGTCAAAGTTGATATTTACTTCAATCATACAAGCTCCATTATGTAGGCTGCGGAAATGGTCAACAATACAGCTCATTTTTCTTACCTAAAACCTCCATTATCACCACAATAATGTACCTAACATCCCACTACAATCCCATTATGAAAAGCTTGTCCCCCACTTGTCATTTGCATCATTAAATCAACACTACATCTTGTTCCCAAGTCTGAATTCTTAGAACAAGCTAAAGTTAGTGAAGTCTCTCTCTCATTTCCTTTCATTTTCTCTATCAAAGTCACCCTTGATCTGAAGCTAGGACAATAAGAGAACATTTTCAACCACTCTAGGATCCTCCATCAAGGTAAGAGGGGATAGGGTTGTGAATAATTATGAAATGGGTAGAATTGTATGCTGTCCTAGGATTCCAGTTTTATTTTCGTATCTTGTTGCTCAGTTTTAAGATTGAAAACGTGTGATTTTGATTCTGACTTCTTCATGAAAGATGTATATCTTTTTGTTTTGTGAATTTTGAGACCTGAATCAACTTATTTGGATATTTATAGCAAAAGTTATAGCCAAAATACTACAGCATGTTGGAGTGGAATATTTACCCTATGTTTTGTGTATATATTAAAATTCTGGGACTTATACATGCATAATCAGCCTTTGATGTCTTCATGAAAGTTGTAGATATTTGTGTTATGGATCTTTATAAAGTGGTTTCAAGTCAAAATTATTTTTGTAGCTCTAGTTATACCTAAAAGACAGAAGTATGTTCATGCTAAAAATCTGCTAACGTGAATCACTGTTTGTATTTTTAAAACTGAGAATTTTGTGATGAGAATTAGTATTTAGTATCTTCATAAAAGTTTTAGATATATGTGTTATGAGTAATTTAGAACTGGTCTCATGCCAAAATTATTTTTGTAGATCCAGAAACACTGAATATACTAACATATGTACGTTTTGTTACTTTCTTTGAGATAGTTTAGTATACTATGAATTTGTGATATTTCTGTTTGGATTTGAAATTTTTGGTCTTCATAAAAATTATAGATAATGGAATTATTGAAACATAGAACTTGGCCTCATTCAAAAATTATTTTTATACTATGAGTTATAGCTAATTTACTAAATATTGTCAAACCAGTAAATTTTCCAGCAATTGGTGATAATGAAAAATGATAATCTATTGACTATTATGTGATTATGTGATGTTTCTGTTTGGAATTTGAAATTATGGTCTTCATGAAAGTTGTAGGTATTTATGTTAGGGATCTATAGAAAGTGGTTTTGAGTTAAAAATATTCTTGTAGCTCTAGATATGCTCAAAATACAGAAGTATGTTCATGATGAAAATCTGTTAACTATAAAATCTGAATCTTATTTTTAAGACTGGGAATTTTGTGGTGAGAATTAGTGGTTGGTGCCTTCATGAAAGTTGTAGATATTTGTGTTAAGAATAATTTAGAACTTGTTTCATACCAAAATTGTTTTTGTAGCTCCAGAAACGTTGAAAATACTAACCTGTGTACGTTTTAAAAATCCTCTTTGAGGCAATTTTGTATTCTGTGAATAAGTGATGTTTCTGTTTAGAATTTGAATTTATGGTCTTCATGAAAGTTGTAGATATTTATGTTATTGAGCTATAGAAAGTGGAATCACATGAAAAGGATTTGATTTACTCATGTTATGACTGTTTTACTAACGTATGTTGCTGTTGGAAATGCTGAAATTTGCTTATAATGGTTATTATGGATAAAAATGATATTTTCCCTATGGGTAACAATTTATTATTGAATTCTTGAGTGATTATGAAGTATTATGAATGTTGATGAGTGTCTAATGAGCATCATTCAGTTTGTGTATTTTGGTGGTGAATAATTATGAATGATTAAATTAATATATATACATGAATGCCTTGCGGTTATTGATATATGTGGTTGAAACAGTAAATCCATGATTCTAAAAATTATTATATGTGATGTGTCCTTTGAGGACTTGTGGTTTTCCAAGTGGTTTTAGAAATATTAATATCATGGTATGTTAAATGATAAAGAGAATTAAAGGCATTCATGCATCATAAGCATTTGGACGCACCATGGAATTTTAGGGGTTCCATGATTGCCTACCCTGGTGGGGGGTTACTCTATGATGAGTTAAAGCCCTATTTTTGCGATGTGTTGGTCATGGGGCTGTAGGGATCCATGACTGTATAAATTCCTACCGATGTGTTGGTCATGGGGCTGTAGGGATCCATGACTGTATAAATTCCTACCGATGTGTTGGTCATGGGGCTGTAGGGATCCATGACTGTATTAATTCCTACTGATGTCTCTATGAGACCTTTTACTGCAGTATTCCCACCAAACCAAATGGATCCAGCATGACATCATTTGTCTAATTAAAGACTTATTAAATATAAATGAACTTGTTTGGCATATTCATCATATCATTATGGTTTGTTGATTGTGTTTGTGCAATTTTATTTATTTTATATTTATTTTATATTTTGTCTCACTCTTACATTAATTTTTACAGTGAATGCCACCCAGAATGAAGAGTGATGCTATGGTTGATGCCTATGTGAATTATTGCTTGGATTTTAAATTTATTCTAATTTTATGATTTGTAATAAATACAACGAGTTATGTACTGTTATTTTTAAAATCGTTTCCACTACGTAATTATTCCTTAAATTTTATTATTCACGACTAGTATGCATGATAATATTCCGCTATTATTGACCTTTATGTGAACTCTGATTTTAATTTATGAATTTTAAAAAGATCTTTTAAAAACACGAAAAATTTATTCAGAAAATTATTCTGGACGTCACAGAGTACACTCACGTTCGATCTCCATGAAGAATCTTGGGAGTACAACCGGAACGGAAACCCAATGGCATCAGTGTCGCGCCTGATAGCCGGGTGAGACGATGCAAGTCTGGTGTACTTTGACTAAACGACGGAGTGTAACTATGATCGTAGGGATCCAAGTCTCAAAATGAAATATATATATTAATGAGAACCAATGAGTTCATTCGTACCTTATGTGAGCTTGGGCGGACCCTGATCGCTCTAGATAATGGAATGGTGATATTCCAAAGAATGAGAAGAAGATGAAACGATTTATTGGGCCCACATGCATCATGAGACTTAACCAAAGATAAATCATAACAGATTCAACTCATGCATTCCATGACATCATGCTTGATTGTTGTAATTTGTAAATATGCTAATTGTATGATTTATATGATGTTGTATGTTAACTGGATTATTTCCACACCGGATTAACCATCAGGGTCTTGGGTTATACTCACCCTTACTGTTGACAATTTTCAGAGGAATTAGGAAATCAAGAATCGAGTATGAAGGACAACAATATGCTGAAACCACTGAGAATGCTCATT
The DNA here is from genome assembly GCA_037962975.1 of Clitoria ternatea. Taxonomy (NCBI): domain Eukaryota; kingdom Viridiplantae; phylum Streptophyta; class Magnoliopsida; order Fabales; family Fabaceae; genus Clitoria; species Clitoria ternatea. Next base: position 153,494,253 of record CM075673.1, read on the forward strand.
AAAAGTAGGATATCTGTAGTTGATTAATAAGACCATGGATGACTGTATAGATATTAAGGATGTATGCGTGCCCCATCCTGTTATGAGTACAATTATTTGTAAGTTTTTGAATGACTATGTGATCTATATAATATTGCTTCCACTGATATGTCATTATTTTATTTATAAAAAAAATATTCACTTTTTATGAAAACTGTTAACACTCTCAGTTAAATAGGATGAACCTACAGAAGGATTTGTCTTATCTAACCGAGGGTGTTACAGGTTTCATATCTTTTTCCACCAATAGCAAACTCAACAGAACACCAATTACAACGTGCTCTCTCTTTTCCACTTGCATCCTTTCCAATCTTGGTAAAAATTTTCCAACAATCAGAAGTTAGCTTTCTAGGCCTTTTAGTAGCAGCAAGTCTTTAGATTCTTCCTCTCTAGTTTCCAAACTATTTTCTTCTTGAATCTCATCATCAGACAATAATGATTTACTTATTATGGAATCCATTTTTTAATGATATAGAAACAAAACAACATAATGTTTAATTATTTAATTAAATTGAATTTTCCAAACAATGATAATATTAATATTTAATAGCATTCAAACTCAAAGAATCAAAGTTTTAGCTGCTGCATAATTAATTAAATTGAAAGTTCTCCTTACATAATTAATTAATCATCACTATTCATTGCTGCATTGGGTATTTGCCTATTTTGGTTCTATCGTTTTGGCCGTTCATAATTCACTGGCAGGGAAGTTATACAAATATTGATCAATTAATTTCAAGGTTTTAAAAACTGGACTGATGATCGAACCAGTGAAGGTACTGGTTTAAGGTTCATTGGTTCAATCGTGGTTGAACCGGTCATAATAAAATATATATTTTTAATATAATATAATATATTTTTTTATATATAACAATAAATTATATAAAAATTAAGTTAATTAAGGATCATATTGCATGTTTTATAGGATTAAAATTATAATAAATAAAAATAATATATAAATATTATATATAAGTTTTTTATTTATTTAAAAATATTTTTTAATAGATTTTTCTAAAAAAATAACAAAAAAACAAAAAAGGAATTTAAAACTCTAACCGATTCAACTGGTTTTCAACCGGTTTTGACTAGTTCTGGCCGGTTTTGAAATGTCTGTTTTTTTCCTTGTCCAGACCGGTACCTGACTGGTTCCCAGTCCAACCGGTCGAACCAGTCGATTCGGTCCAGTTTTTAAAACCATGATTAATTTAGTCCATTTATGACACCTAGAACTTTATTTACTAATTCTTGTACCCTTGTTTTTGCTAAACAGTATCAAAACATAAAATTAAATTAGTAAATAAACATAGATTAAAGTTGAAACTATTAATAAAAGCTACAAGTTAGCGAAGCTAGAAGCATTTGGGATGTGGACTGTTAATCCTAAGAGCTACAACAACTACCAAATTGAGAAGCTTTTATCAAAAAAGGAATGTAGGAAAAATATTAATAAGACAATATGAACATGTAAAATCAAATCTGGATGTTCCTACTTCCTAATCCTAGTTTAATTTTCAATTTCATACCCCACGAGTCAGTGACGATTTACGGCTTCCTTGTTGTCACAGTGTCACGCGATTCAATCTGCAAGATAAACACAAGCGGACAAGATGTTGCCGCTATTCCACACTTCCATAACTCGCACGGGCACACGGTATGCAAATGCAGCAGCTCATTGGAAGGCTTCAAGTGATTCTACTCGTAGTCTCGCACACGCACACAACTTCTTGACCAGGTTCAACGTGACTGGGTCTAGAGATGGTGGATTGGTGGTAGATGCATTTGGGATTTGGTCATACTCATTTGCGTCGCACAAAGAGAAAACAACAAAAGGAAACTAGTTAGGAAAGCTCTCAATCTCAAACCCTACCTAATCTAAAATTAATTTTAACAGACCAAACAGGAACCGAATGGACCACGTCTAACCCTTTTTTTATTATTTGATTTAATATATATATATATAGGCCGGGGCCTGATGGGCTGGCCCGCCCCGCTTACTCATTGGCCTGTCAGGTTGGCGGGCTAAGCGGACCAGGTTGTAGCGGGATAGCAGGCTTAAAAATAGTGTCCGTTCGCCAATTTTAACGAGTTTGGCAGGCCAGCCTGACAAGCCTGGCCCATTTTTCCATCCCTAGCCGACACACCATATGTCAATCCCTTTCAGTATTAAAGCTTTGCATGGGTGCTTTAGTATCTCACTTTCATTAGACCTGATATTGCTTATATTGTGCAACAAGTGCGTTTATACATGCATGACCTGTGGGAGGAACACATGTACACTCTTAAGCGTATTGTGTAGTACATACAAGGTACTCTTGATCATGGCTTGCATATATATCCATCATCCATATCCATTCTTCTTTCTTATACAAATGCTAACTAGGGTGGGTGCCTGTGCAGATACCAGACGCTCCACATCTGGTTATTGTGTGTTTCTTGGTGATAATTTGATTTCTTGGTCCATTAAACGATAAGTTACTCTTTCACGGTCTAGTGTAGAGGCAGAATATAGAGGCGTTGCTAATACGGTCTCTTATTCTTATTGGCTACGAAATCTTCTTCTAGAGCTTCATTGTTCGATTTGAAAAGCTACATTGGTATATTATGATAATGTTAGTGCGATATATCTCTCTGGAAATCTAGTTCAACATCAACACACCAAAGATATCGAAATGGATATTCATTTTGTCCACGAAAAGATTGCTCGAGGGGAAGTTCGAGTCTTACATGTATCGTCACATTATCGAATTGCTGATATTTTTACAAAGGGTCTTCCATTAGTTTTGTTTGAAGATTTTTAGAACAGTCAAAGTATACGCCAACCTCCCGCTTCGACTGCGAGGGTACGATAGAATATATGATATTATGTACTTAGCCATAATATAACATTCAGGTTCATAAATTAGTTAGCATATATATAGCCTAGGATATCTGTTATTCCTTGATTTTAGCCTATTATCTTTCATGTAATGATGTATATAACCACAACGTTGTTAATGGAATAAACACAAAATTATATTCCTTTAGCAATTGGATGTTGTTACAAGTTATGGGGATTAACATATATAGCATGTAGGGATTATGTAATGTGATTATGTTGAAACATGTAGAAATAACATCTAGGTGGGATTGTTGGAATGAGAACATGTTTTGGAAGTAGTGGATTAAGTTAGATTGTATAAAATATTGGTTGCTTATGGTGATTGACAAATTGGATAAAATGACAAATTACAAAAAATAAAAATTTCACTCCAACCTATATTACCACGGGGTAGTTACCTTAGGACTTAGGATTTAAGTTTCGAGTGTCACAGGGATTGGTTTATTTTTTTAGACAAAATTGTTGAAAAGTGGCCTCAGACTTAAGAGGAAGAGGGGTTGAATTAAGTCTTTGATTTTTCTCGTAAAGAACGAAAGCAAATAATAAAGAAGTATTATTTTAAATAATTTTTTTATAAAAACAAATTTGAAAAGGATCTTTAAGAAACTTATGAATAAAAGAGTTTTAGCTAATATGATTTAAAAAGCAAATTATGAATAAAGAAAGAAAAAGATAATAAAGAAAAAGAACACTAAGATATATCTTGGTTCGATTCTGCTACTGTGATTTAATCTAGTCTCTCAACACAAACACCTAGAATTTTTCACTATAATATGAAACAATTATAAGGATATATGTTTACAACTCTTGGACTACCTAGCTCAAATGTAAATCTTCTTCACAACCCATTTTCCAACACCAATAAGATTCAAGAAGCCTTAAGGTATCTTAGAGATCACTATCTCTCACCTTAGACTCAAACACTTTAGTCCAAGAGCACAAATAAAAAAAAGAGGATTACACCTGAATCCTATAACAGAGAAAAAACTTAGAAAAAAGCAATTATAAGGATATATGTTTACAACTCTTGGACTACCTAGCTCAAATGTAAATCTTCCTCACAACTTATTTTCCAACACCAACAAGATTCAAGAAGCCTTAAGGTATCTTAGAGATCACTATTTCTCACCTTAAACTCAAACACTCTAGTCCAAGAGCAAAAATAAAAAAGAGAGGATTACACCTGAATCCTATAACAGAGCAAAAACTTAGAAAAGAGCAAGAAGAAAAAGAACTTGTGTAAGAGAATCACATAGTAGTTGGTGTGTCTCTTTCTGATAATTGAGCACTCAATTTATAGGAAAATAATTCACAAGAAATGGGCATAAGATGTGCCCACTTTCCTAAAATTCGACACATTCTAAAAATAAGTCAGAAGGCTAAAAAAAATGAACTAGATTCATAGATGTTGGATTGAACCAATGTCCATTACCAACTAGCTCACTTTTTGGCCCAAAACATGCTTTTTAGCCCAGTGTACTTGTTTTTTTTCTTAACTCACTTTTGGTTCCTTCATAAAAGGTTTTAAGACTTAGTTAATTCTCCTTTGCCCAATCCATTGTCTTTTAACCATCTTAACAAAAATAATCATATTCTAAGGCCCAGATAAAAAGAGACAACAACTCTTCTAGTCCTTAAAGATTAAAGCTCCATACATAGACTTCACTTCATAGGGTAAGTCCTAGAATTGTTTTCTTGTGCATTTAGTTCAACCACACCTTAATTCCACTTATATTAAACCATACTCGACTTAAGTTAAATCTCATAAACTTATCGTATCAAATTAGAACATTTTTAAAATGTATTGAAATGAAATTTTTAAACTTATTTTTTTTTGGTAAATGAAATTTTTAAACTTATTGGACCAAATTGTAACATTTTAAAAACTTAATCCAACTTCAATATTTTTTTTTAAAACTTATCATGTCAAAGTATTTACCTCTAACATAATGGACCAAAAAAAGGAATTGGACTTAAATTTGTGGGTTAAACAAGTTTGCTTCACAAACGTATAGAATAACCCATCTACTTCCGTAGCACACTAAACATAGAAAATTGCCAAATACACCACCCCGTGTTACTTGATGTACACCCCTGTATTTTTTTTTCCTTTTTTCTTAAGCTAAATTTGATGTTTTTCCATAAATAAGTTTTCGGAATGATTTTCTTCACATTCAATGTTTTTAATCCAAACATTAAATTAGAAGTCAAACAAAATATAAAATAATCAATTTGACTTCTTAATTTTAAATCCAAAAGTTAGTGGATTTTAGAATTAGGAACCTAAATGGATTTCTTTTTAATCTAGAAGTCAAACAAAATAAGAAAACGTTAACGCCTTAAAGGGTACTGAATAAGGAAGTAAAAATGACAAATTTTTATTTAAAAATATAATTAATGCCCATATATTTTGATTTATAAATAATTTTTATATAATTTTAAATATAATTTTTTCACTTTTGATTACTTAAATAATATTCTTAGAGCGCTGGTGAACTTTGCCCAACAAAATAATAGTTGTATTTTTTAAATTTAGGGCAGGGCACAAAATAAAATGGAAAAACATGCCAATGATGGTCATAACTATATTTAAGTCTAAATCAATTTTAAATGAGACCATTTAAATTAATTAAAATGTATTATAAAATCTTATTCAAAAATTGTTTTAAAATCTAGTGAGGCACAAGATTATTTTTTAATGTGTCATAATTAAATTTCATTTAACATCCCCGTTTCCATGGACAATTAAAAATCAATCCATTTAATCATTGTTGGGATATTTTTAATCTTAAATAAATCTCTATTAAATTTAGTTTTGAAAAACTTCTTTGAATTGAAGCAATAATTATTAGAATTATTGACATTGTTCAAGATGTGATACTTAATTTATTTTTACGATTTGTAATTTCAAAAATAAATCATCAATATCTAGACATATTGTGTTTAAAAGAATTTTTAAGGTTTAGATATATTTCTTTCAAATTACATTATCCAATAACTCTTAACTTTTTAAGACTAAATAAAAAATAAAAAAAATATATTCATAGATTTAAAATTGTTCAAATCCACCTTTAAAAGGTAGAAATTGTCTTATCAGTACAAAAATTTATACGTACTTACAAACACAACTTAAGAAATATAGACATGTAGAAAATGTAAAAATTAAGTATATTAAAGGAGCGCCACAGAACAGAATGGGATGGGAACTATAGTTCTTCTACCCTCGCTCATCCTTGCAATTTTATGCGAATAATTCCTCATCCATTTAGTAGGTAAGATATTAATGGGTAAATTTTGAAGGTGCCTATTAGACCTAAGAAAAAATATTTACTTTTCTTTTCTATACTGAGCAATATTCTCTTGGGTGTCAATCAGTACTCGCTTACCAACTTAAGGCATCATGGCAAATTTACCACGATGATCATCGAGAAATTTCGGCATACACCATGTTTTGCAATTCAAAACAACTAGCGGATGCAAATTAGACACAATTAACAAATGAACTAATAATTATAAAATGTTGAGTTTGGTACAACATGATTAGGCAAATAAAAAAACATGCCTAAAACAATGCAACCCAATTAGCGGAAACCCAATCACAAAGATGAAACGATATCTTTAACAAAACAATCACACATGTATACTCACACCAAGAATCTGATAAAACTCACGTTTGTTGGAAAAACTGTCAGTTAATTTTTTGCTCCTACACTAGATCATCTGGTCCAGCCAGCACAACCTGTCATTTAAGGGGAAAAACTCTATTTTAATTTGAATGAAGGTCCAAAATGTAAGAACAATGATATACTAGAGATACATTTCAGCAAGGAAAAGTATGCTGAGCTATTTAAGCAAAGTTGTAAAATATCTAGACAATATGGGGAGGGGACAAGAAACCAACACATGAATCAGTAGATAACCAGGTAAGAGAAAGATGCATACGTTGCAATCAAGAGCATATTTCCTGGCAACCATAATGGCTACATTTCTTTCTCTCTCTGATTCAAAGGTTAATACAAATGAGAGCCCCTTTCTAGCTTGCCAAAACAATGCCTTTGCTGCATTACTGACATCGCTTCTAACTCCGCATAGCTTTAGTTAAATAAAATGTTAGTTTAAGGAATATAGTCAAACAGAGAACTTAAAAGATGATGAATGAAAAAAAAAAGTTACACATGAAATAGTGCACTTTGATGAAAAAAAAAATGTTCGATAAAGAATAACATGCTGTAGTTCTGTACATGGAAGAATTTGACACTGAAAGTGTTAACACACATGTATTGATGTGTTTCGGGATGCGGCAGGTGGTGGAGTGCTTTTAACCTTCGTGTTTAATATGTCCTGGGAAACAAGAATAATGATCAACTGCCAAAATAGTACCTGCATTGATGGGGAGTAAATCTCTCTAGCTTTTGTAATCCAACCTCTGCATAGCTTTATCCTCATTCTCCCAACATTAAATGAATGAGTAGAATGTGATGAGTGATCTTTTCCATTCATCTGAGAAATAACTACCTGTATAAAATCCAAATACAAACTTCATAATATTGTTACAAAAATGTTCATTGCCCAAAGCAAAATTTTCTCTTTTAGACTAGCGAATAAAGAGAAGATCATGAAATGGTGAAAGTTGGAAGTTAGATACACATACAGAAAATGGAAGATCAAATGACTTATATAACACATGTAGGAAACCCACACTTCAACACAGGAGTGGCTTAAGGGATGTAAGGCTACTTTTATGTAACGCATGTAGGAAACCGACACTTTAGACCCAAGAAAGTCAAGGAGTGAGGAGGGGTTGGGATTTGGGAATGGAAATATGAAAGGGATGTTCCATCCGAGGTTCTTGAACCCCACTATGAGAAACTTCCTGTCAAGAACTTACAAACAAATGTCTCAAGACTCTCAACCAAGTTAGCTAATTTTACAGGACCATGCGGAATTTAATTGTTTTTAAAGACCATCTCCAGAAACAAGTGTGAGAAGACAAACAGATGTTTTCTTAATGTTTGTTGAATTAAACTTTTTCTATATTTTTGGCATTAAACGCTTTAAGTTGATGATTTTAAATAGGCTTACTCTTTTCCACCCAGCATAGTTAAAATTACTGAATCTAACAAGAGAGTGAATAACATACACTGAAATCAGTATTAGATTTTCGTAGAAGTGTATCCACATGGCTTCCAAGTCCTGAAACTGTTACACACACATGGGTAGCTGTTAGCCTTTCTTTCTACTTCTGGATGCATCAATATGTATTGAGGTACAAGATAACCCAAACCATGCAAGCCAGAACAAGAAAATATTTGTTGGGAAAAGTAAAGGAAAGTTCCATAAAAAAACTAACCAGTTTGAATGGGATTAGTTGTTAGTGTGTGTTTTTTGCCATTGGAAACAATGTCCACTTGTAAGATTCTCCCCACATCAGACGGATCAGGAGCATATATTGATTTGTTGGCACCTGATAAATTAAGGTAAACCAACTTCAAACAGAATAAAAAATAATGAAGAGGATCAACTAGCTGTTGGAGCCTAGCTAAGCAAAAGCAGTATAAAATTGCTATAAATAAGATAAATAATAAAACGTATTCATCATAAAAGTTACAAATAGAAACAGATTGGACCACCAGATTGGAGTTACACATCTTCTATAAGTCACTACAAACTTAAGCAATATTGCGTTTCCTTTCTTATGAATAACTTATCCAAATTCCTACAAACCTCATCCAAGTTACTATATAGATTTCCACTTGTACTATGAAGTGAGAAATTTGTCAGGTATTCTTATATGCCAGTAAAGTGATATTACATTACTAGAAGAACAAAATTAAACGTTAAGAAACACAGTATCATTTATCATATGTATGCCATCTATATAAATATGATGAAACATATCCTCCTTAATCACAAGTCAGTTCAGCCATGAAGTGCTACTGCTTAAAACATTCAGTCATATGAAATAGCAAATACATACTTAGTACCTGGAACCCTCCTGAACCTCTGGATAGCACTGGGTAGATACCAATTTTTTTTAAAAATTTTTCATTTATGTAAACTATGTTTGGCAACTGTGTGCACACTTACCTTTGAAGTTTAACTAGGGAGCAGGAATTACCAATGAGTTTTTACGATGCTTGTTTGTAATTTATATTTTAAAATGCCAAGTTTACTCTGATAGCTAAAAACAAGTCATTGCTACTCATATGGACTGAGAAAGGGGGCTGCATATTTTTCTGGGCCAAGAAATATTTTAGAAGGTCAAAAAAGTGAATAATGTAAGCTTCTGAATTCTGGTATTCAGATATCTTTTACTTTAGTCACATTCCCTGGTCAAATGTTTTCTAGAAATAGCCACATCCCTATATCAGCCTTTCAACAGCATCTAAATCTGAAGTTGTTTAGTGAAAAGCCTTATAATCAGCATGAAATTATTTACCTGCATATGTTTTGATATCCTGCTCCTTCTAATTAAACATATTATCCAACTCTCTCAAAAACTTAAGCTATTAGGTGGAGGTTGAAGGAAAAGGTTTATATCTTTAAAACATCCTCTTCAAGCAAGAGCCATATCGGTTTGAATCATGGATGATATGGAATGGAGTTAGCAAAGGTTGAATTCCTAATCATTTCATTGAAGAGGATGCGATACCATATCAAAAACCAAATCAACCCGAATGCTTAAGTTAATATGTGGAGGACAAGAAATGATTTCTATCTCTTGCACACTTTCAAGCAAGGGCACTTTGCACTTCAAGTGTGGACAGTGCATGTGCCTAGACAAAGGCACATGAATGGATCTACAATGGAAACCAAATGGCTGATTTGTATATACATAGATAATAGAAGATAATTATTTTGAAAACCTCCAGAAGGATATCAACTTATCAGAATCCACTATAAATGTTACTAAAATAAACCAACACAAAGACTAAGACCTGATTATTTCAAAACATGGTTGAAAATCAATTGAGAGATCTACCTGAAATAACTTCCCTCCAGCTGCCTTCAGATGACAAGCGATACCACTGAAATGAACATTTTGAAACCTGTGGCACTACATCAGAGCAAGGCCGGACTCGCAGATATGAACCCAAAGCTTCAGAACCATCTAACATATATACACGAGATTTATTTTCCTCGTCCCTCTTGCTCATGGTTAGCTGCCATGGACATACAAACTGAAGTTATTGCAAGAAAAGTATATGTGAGTGTATGAATGCTTAAAAGTTAATATTTATAGCATGTTTTTGAATTATAGTTTGCAAAGCATAGTTTGGTTTTTGTGAAACCAAGGGTATGTTCCAACGGATAGTGAAAGACTAATCCCTTTGAAATATAGAGATCACTGAAGAGGGTTTCGTCTCTCCCAACGAAATACAAATCATAGTTTTACGCATCAGATAAGCAACTTCATTTTTACTATTATTGAAACCTTGGTTTGCGAACCAAAATCATGCAGTAAGTTTGGTTATTGCAATCTAAACAAGCTATTAATGGTTGATTCATATTGGATAAATAAAGGCAGACAAGACAAGACAAGACAATAGAGGACAAATGAGTCAGCTTTTAAATCAAATATATTCTTTATTATGATTGACAGTGTTCTATCCCAACAATAAGTCTCACATCACACAGGAGTCAAAGTTAACGATAATTTATAAACACCTCTTAGTTTTACATAGCAAAACCATGAGACTTATGAAAATCAATGCGTCAAAACAATTGAAGGTTAGTATGTTAAAAATTTGATCATTGCAATTTGTAATAATTCCCTTATTATCAGCATTCATCGTTGTCAAGAATTATCCTATTAGTAGGTACAGCTGTTATCATTTTTCTTTCTTTAGCTAGTTTTCCATTAAAGTTCCCTTCCCAATGAATTTGGACACGCCCATCCTTAGAAATTAAAAGAAACCAAATGAACTCAAATTCATTAGTTAAAAGGTTACAAAGATAATTCATAATTTACTAAAAAGCATGAAGAAGTTATTTTGTTAAGCATAAAACAGGTTGAGGGAGGGGCTCATTCTAGGGCAGGCCACAGGCCTCTGTTGGAACAAGTATGCTCTTGTCTCAACCCACATTGGCATATTTAAAATATACTTTTGTATAGTCGGAAGAAAAGTGAGGATTAAACTAGTATTCTCCTGACAAAAGTAAAATATAAAACTGCCCAATCAAATTTAGTCAAATTGATAATGGATTTTGATAGTTTAGTTGAGCGAGTAAAAGTAAAACTAGATATCAACAAACCTCTTTCTGAAGCTGAATTGAAAATATAGATTTCTCTCGAATTTGATCCCTTAGAGCACGGAGTTCATATTCCATGGCCATCACCTGAAATCATAAAAAATTCTCGTATTTCACCACCATGAAGAATATTCAAATTGTAATACACTGGTCCTTAAAACTATGATGAGCCTAATGCACACGTATTGGTCCAAGTTGTCCAAAATGACACAACATATAGACATGGAAATTTGAACAGATTTAGGATACAGGAATAAGCAGAATATATTAACAGTAGTACTATATTTATAATTTATAATAATTTTAAATACACTTAAAGATCAATTTTAAAGTGTACATTTTCAGATATGTTAAAGTCAACTTGACACAATTCAAACCAAATTTCAGCAAGTAACATTTCTATGAATTTCAAAAGCTCAAAATCAAATTTTTCCCATTTTGTGAGGTGCCAGGGGAAAGAAGTGGTCTAAGCATCATGTATTGTATGTTAAAGTACAAAATGATAGAAAAATTTTAGTATCAATGCTTATTTTCATATAATAACAAGTTAACAACAACAATAAATAAATGAAGTGTAGCGAATTAAGCCAAAATGATCAGCTACAACAGTATTCAGGAAGCAAAAAGCAATTCACCTTGCTTGGCTGATGCAACAATTTAATTCTTCTAGCCTCTTGAACCTCTTCTACTAGTCCATCCACATCCTGACAATCAGGAGCAACAGAAAGTGTATACTTTATATGCTCAGCATAATAATAACTATATAATATCAGTAGGGCATCTTCAAGAATTTTCCACATTCATATATCATTACAAAATGAAGTATGATATGAAGATATTATGTAAATGACTAGTAAAGAGCTACATACAAGGTAGCCAAAACAAAACCCAAGCTTGTATTTTTGCATTAGATATTTGACATGTTTGAAACATTGAATTTTTCTTGGTCAATTTTGTATGGATGATCAATGAAGAAATTAAGTTCAAATGAAATTTTAATGCAGATAATTAACTTCAAGGTCCGTATTCGAAATCCAACCTTCTAGCAGTGTCCTGCACCATACAGAGAATGAACCCTTTTTCCTATCATAAAATTGATTATTTAGTACTTCTTTCTTATACATATAATTCTCATGTACATTCAAGATTATTTTACTGTCTAAGTGTAAGTAATGCTTGATAATTCATTAGTGCAAAGTTATGCACAAATACACATAAAATTGTGCAATTGAACAGCATGTTAATACCTGTGGTCTAGAAGCTTGAGAAGCCTTTTCTTGTTCCTCAAGGGCCTCCCCAATTCTCAGCACCACTGCCCTAGCACTTTCAATCTCAGCACAAGCAAAAGACTTCTCTTGACTAACCAACTTTTTAGCATCTTCAGAAGCCTATAGAACAAAGATGGAAGAACTAAAAAATTAAAACTATTTCAGAAAGTCCTTCAGAAGGAAAAGTAATTGCAGTTGCTAACAGCATCTAAATGAAATACTAGATTTGCTAGTGATTAATTATCATCATTGTTGCAATACATTGTAGAAGAAAATACAAATCACAGAAAATAATTTTTGGAGTGGCCAATTTCATTGCATTATATAAAATGTAAAGGGATCAATGAGGATTTTGTAAAATGAGAAAAGGAAAGGAAGCAACCAAAGGTGCCCTTCTATGAGAGTTGAATGCCTCAACTAGTTTATGCAATACAATTTGGAAGAGTTAATTTGCAAATAATACAAACACAGGTCAAACTATGAATAGCCTACTTATTGTTTCACAATTCGTATAAAAAAAATCCAAATGAAATATTGGAATTTTCTTGAAACACTAATAGTGAAAAATGATAAACTGATCCAGTAAATCGTAACTATGAGCAGAAAGTTTTGATGGAGATTCTATAACCATTTACAAAAAGTTTGGATGTCAAATACCTGTTTGAGAAAGTTTACTAGCTTCTTCACTTCAAACTTCTCTTGGATCAATTCTCCTTCATTTTGGGTCAACTTAACAGCTAAAGCTTCCACCTGTGAGGAGTATATTGTTAAGTATGTAAACTTGGCATTAGTAACATGAATTTCTCTTGTATTCTGAAAAATATGGAAAACTCCAAAAAATTTCTCTTGCATTCTGAAATAGCCTCCAAGAAATATGTGAAAAGAAAAAAAGAGAACTGGAAATATAGTCCACAAAAGTAAGCTGGAAACTCAAAAGTCTGGAAGACTCCATTTGTTTCCAGTCATCAGACAGAATGAAATACCATTTCAAACTTTGAACAAATAATGTACTCAACCATGGAATTATATAATAACGAACCATTGAGATAGCTTTCTCCACATCCTCTTTGTTTCTTCCTGCAAAACGACCTCTTAAAGATTCTAATGCATCTCTTAGCTTTTTCAAAAGAACGTGTCCCTCCAAAGATGCCACCTCTCTTAGCTTTGCCTGAATTCCAAAAAATTATATATATCATCAGAAATTAAGAAAAGAAATATGACCCAAATGAAGTGCCAAAAAAAGAAACTGATTTGAATCAAAGTCAACAACAAAACTTTATTTCAACAAAGGTAGTTGAATATACATTTGGTTCTTTCTGGGGAAAATAATCAACAGTAGACCATAAGCAAATAATAAAGACAGAAACCTCATTAGACAACTTAGCAGCTGCAGCCAGGTTCTTGTCAAATTTACTAGCAAGGTCCCGGACTGAGATACGCTTGTGCTGGTCTGACAAATTGGAAGCTTCTTGCTCAATGACATCCATCAAAGAAGGACCCTGGTTACCCTCAACTGGCTCTTCCAGAATTTGACTATCAGCTCCCAGTTTATACTTGGGAAAACTGTTAGAAATAAAGCTCACATCAGCTGAAACTGGCGGAACTGCCTCCATTGGCATCTTGATTTCAACTTCAGGACTTATCTTTGTCATGGTGAAAATGGGTGTTTGGTCTGATGAAAAAAAATGCAATATAGTAAGAGATCATCAAAGAATGTGTCAGTGATGAGTAAAAAAGAAAACAACATTTAAGTATAGAAGACTCCATTTCTTCATGAGCAATTATGATCAAACCATGTTTAGTGTTGTAAATTGAGGATGCATGACATGTAATACAGAGAAGGTGAAACCATGAAAGAATCCTAAAAGCTAGAAAACATGAAGGAATAAGGATGACAATACTTCTGGGATCTGTCTACAACTAAATGCTCCTTCACCAGGAAAGAAAAATCAATACTAAATAAATGTGTCTTCATTTAGCTGAACCATATTGCACGCATTGCATTCATATGCACATTAAGATGCAACAAACAAAGTTGATCCTGTCCCAACTGCCAAGTGTACCAGACAACACGGAAAGAACATTCCAAATTCATGCCCACGCAAGTAGGTGTCTGATTTAACAAAAATCAAAATTAGGACCTAAGCAGCACAAGTTCAACAACTATTGTTGATGACTTGACTTGCCAATCATTCATGATTGACATTGCAAATCAAACTACCCAAGTTCAGTATTAAAGGATGAAAACCTTTTTAAGTGTTGTCACCAAAGATTAGACTATTTTGAAAGAGGATAAAATTATGAAATGGTATCACTAGAAAATATTGTTTGAGGTGAATTTAGTTGGCTTGGTTTGATAAAGATGCAAGGGGAATTAGACTAAAACAGTCATTACTCATTTCATTTAGTTGAAGTAGAAAAAAGCGGTGGAACACATTAATATGCCAATCAATTCATAGATAACCTGAAAAGGGGAAAAAGAAAATGATGGAAGTATTAGTCCGGCATCTAATTAGAGGACAAATGCAGTAGCAGCAGCAGCGGCGGCAGATAGCATTCGTACTTAGTAGTAATAGTCAAAGTGAAAAAGAAAGATTCAAAGCAATAACACAAACTAACCGCTATGTTGTGGTTGATTTTAATTTCCAAAACATTAGAGTGATTTAATTTCTACTTTCAGTGAAAAAGAGGGATCAACCACAATCGCCATGTAAACAAGCATTCATAGTATACCAAACTGCATTATCAAACGAATTTTCAAGCTAATGCAGCTGTCCCCGAAAATAGAAAAATAAAATCAGATAAAAAAAAAATAAGGGGTTTGGTTTCTCCTATCCCAACAAACACGCAAAACCATGAAACCATACAGATCTACACTGCAAAAATGAAAAATTGCGCACAATGACGATGACGCCTAATACACAAATCAATTAAAAAAATCAAACAAAGTAAAAACATAGATAATTTGAGATCAAGCAAGAGTAATCTCAGTTAATAATCACCAACTTTACAAAGCGAATTTCCCAACACCACCAAATCAACCCACATTCCAAATTTAGGCTCGTGTCGAAAAATCAATGCTCATTCTACTTCAATTACAAATGCAAATAAAAATAAAATAAAAAACAAAATTCTTACTCCTCAGTCAGCAACACTAGTGTTGAGGCCAGAGAAGAAAAGAACAGAAAAACAAAATAGGAAAAATAAAAAGTGAAGTGAGAAACAAAGCAGTTGCATGCAAGCTACCAAAACGGAAATGCAGAAGAGAGAGAGAGAGAGAGAGAGAGAGAGAGAGAGTAGAAAGAACTCACATTAAAAATAAGAAAGTAACCGAAAAAGGAATGACTAAAACATAGAGTTACCACAGCTTAAGCCGGTTCCAGGTAACAAAAAAAAAAAGCAAAGAAAAAAGGACAAGACAAGATTGAAGTTGAAGTTGAAGTTGAAGAAGAAGTGAATAAGGAGAATGAGAATGAGGAGGAGGAGGAGAAGAAGAAGAAGAATCTAAAGGGTGGCCATTAGTGTTGCTTTTGGAAAAGGTTAAAGAAAAAATGAAAAAAGAGAAAAGAAAGGAAAAGCTTGTAAACCTGACTCATTTGTCTCCCTTCTCAACGACTTGAAATCAATTTGTTTTTCCCCTAACCGCATCATTGTTACACCCTGCGTTTCTCCACGCGCCGTCCCCACCTCCTTCGTGTCTCTCTGCGGTTTCGCTCCACCCCACGCGCGCATGCGCTTGGCCAAATCATCGTACTGCCCTTGTTTTTTTCATTTTTTAATCATTCTTTTACAGCGGGGACTGCTGTTTGGCGGGGTGTCGTTCTTTTGACTTGCTTTCCCCCCCATAATCTCCCTCCCTTTTCCTCCTATTTACACAAATGCCACCACCTCGACCCAATCATACCTATACATAACGACGGCTTTTACCGTTAGTAATTTCATATTACATCTTCATATTATCCTAAAACTCTTTTTTATATTTTAATGTGATTAATTATTTTTAAATTAAAATATTATTATCAAACAAGTAATTTTTATTAGTGTTTAAAAAGATAATAGATAAATTACATTGTTTGAAATATTTATATCTTTTGTTATAATTGACTAACACAGATTAATTTCTCTACTTATTGATTTTGTCTTTTCATATTGAATACAAGTTATAGTAAAGAGAATGACTAAGAAAAAAATAGTATTCCTAATTATTTTAACTAAAGTAACTATTCATAGTTAGAGTATAATCACACGCAAACCTTAGAGAATTATTATAAGAAATTAGGTTATTATTCATTTGTCAAATGTGTGGTTATTATTCATTTGTCAAATGTGTCACTTAATTACAATATGAGAGCTTCAAGACTATTTATATAATTAGTGTGTCAAAGAAGAAAGTGAGGTATGAGGAGCCTTACGTCGAGGTCCATAATGACATAAGGGATAACCTGTAGGGCCGGACAAAGGTTTGGTCACTCCGCCATTATAGTCTAAAATGGGGGAGAGAGGGAGTGTCATGGGTCCCCTTTGACCCGGAGAGAACAGTAACCAATTTTATTAGTACTCATGAATTAGGTAAAAGATGTTATATTCAATAACAGAGGTAATATATAAATAAATATATAAAATAAAGTGAAAGATTCTTTAAAATTGAGCAATTTTTGTTTTTATTCCTATAAGTAATTGAAGAAATAAGAGTGAAAATTTTTCTATTACTTATGTTAATATATACAGTTGAATCAACCACTAAATTTGTTTTTTTATTAAGTAAGGTAGTTTTTTATTAACACAAATCCTATTAAATCTTAGTTGTATATAAACACATGAATAAAACATGTTTGGGAAAAAATACAAATGGAACCAAGACAACATGTCCGTTTGGTTTTTAGTTTAGCCAACTATCAAATTGAGTTAGCTTAAGACTTATCTGAGTACGACTTTTTTCCCCTAATAAATTAATTCTCAGCAGAAATATTCCAAAGTATGTGAACATAAATTTTTATTAATTGAACCTTCAATGTGGGCCCATTTGTACCAAACAAGCACACGTTAGTATGAAAAGGAATTTCAGTTTACGTATTTTTCATGCTATAATCCGTTATTTTAAAACTTTTATTCAGTATTTGGTTCACATTAATATATTTGGGTTTTATTTTTTTTCAGCATTTAGTTTTACTTAATTCTTCGTTTTTTTTTCGTTGTAGAAAATATTGTAAAAAGATCTCAGGTTTGGATATTTTATCTACTTGTACTAGAAAAAGAAGTCGAGTGTATTTTAGAGTCTCAACTTTTACAAAATTTTATCATTATAACATTCAATTTGTACTAATTTCACATTATATAAATGTTAAGGGTATATCTCTAATTTAATATTTATAAATTTTTTTTATCTCATACTTTTCTTTTTCATAGTATTTTCTTTCATTTTTTTTAATCCTCCAGACCTACTATCGATCATGTGAAAAGAAATAGAGGCAGAAAATAAGCTTTAAAAAGATTGATGTAGATTCACGTGCAATATCTTCTAGTATATCATATGTCTTTAGTCTTTTATGTTTAAAAAGGAAAAAAATTTAAATAATTCGATCTTATTTAGTTCTTGTTAGGTAAGTCAAATCTTAATTTGATTAACTTTAAAAAAATCTTATGGTTAAACAGAATTTTATCTGTTTCGAACGGTGTGAATGATCAATATTAACTTTTAAGTTTTTTATTTTTATAACTTCATTTTCTTAACTGCATACAAAACAGAAACCGAAACAAATTAGAAAACACTAACGTATTATCCCAGTTGGTGAGAAAACTATAATCATGTCATGAATGAAGTAGCTGTGGATGTGGGACTATAAGTGGGCTTGGTTGATTTGTCTATTTTTCAACATTTTGTATCTTTTGTTAGATGCCCTTAAATTTTGGGATTAGTACTCATTATTGATTCTATAATACACTATATTATAAAAGGAAAGTTTCCTTTCTCTGTGACTTGTTTTGATGGTGAAAGCTCACCAACTGTGTGTAAAGGCTGTAGTTATAGGTGTGATTTTAATTACAGATGCAATAACTAATACGTAATATATGAAGTTATAATATTGAAAAGGGCATGCTTATTCTGTAATCCAGTTTCCAAATGGAGGTTGATGGAAATAATTTTGTACACAGCTATTTTATGTTTTAAGGCTATATCTAGATTTGAGGCTATTTTTAATAGTATCTAGATGGTTATTTATCTTTTCTACATTATATTAGTATTTAAAAAATGAAATTTAAAGTCAGAAATTAAAAAAAACTACAATAGTTTGTGTTACTTTGTTAAAAAAATAGGTACAAGTTTTCAAATGTTTTCATAATTTAAAATTAATATATAATTAATAATGTAAAATAATAAATTTTACAATGTAATATTTAAAAAAATCTTGATTTAATCCTTTATTTTTGTTGCCAATTGAGTCTTTTATGTTTTATTATAGTTTTAAGTTATTATTTTTCTGTTAGTTTTATATTAACACCATTACAATAACTAAAATGATGTTGTTTTGAACCTTGTTTTTTTTCTTTTAGTGGTGACAAAATACATTAGAGGTATATAATAGTAGCCATAAAAAAAAGAGATAGCAATCGAAAAAAAATCATAATAACTAAATTGAGATTAAAATAAAGCTTATAAAGTAGAAAGCATAATTATAAATAGACTTATACGCCTGCTTCGACTTACAACTTTGAAGAAATAATTATTATTTCTTAAAGAAAATGTTAAGAAACTGTAAAAGAATCACTTTCTAAAACATAAAAAAGAACCTATATGAAGCATGCAAGTTCTGAATAATGAAAATGTACTACTTAAAATTTTGTGTTAATAACGACAAAGAGGAGATTAAACATTTAACTTATTGTTTTTAATCCATCGTAATCATATACCGTGACAATAAATCCATTGATTGATACGTTATATTATTTATATTTTCTTTTATTATCACATCATATTACTTATAATATTTATTAGTTTTTCTTTCTTTCTAATTTTCTATCTTACTTCATTCCCTACAGGTGTAAAACAACTTTTATTGATAAAACTACCTCATAAATTAACTTTTAATGTAAGTTAAGGTTTATTTTTTTATTTTAATATGGTATTAGAGTTTGATTAATTTTAATGTTGAGTCATTTGTAAATTCCTAGTTCTATAAACTTTAAACACTATGTTATAAGAAAATTCAATGTTTAACTATGATCAAAGGCCGATGTATAATAGAAAACACACGCAAATATGTCCTAAGCACAAGGCTAGGAACCAACGTCAAAGTTATTCTTACAAATGTAGCGTTGGTTGGGTTGGCTAATGCTAAGTAGCATTGAGTTTGAAACAGAAGCTACATAGCGTCGACCAAGCCGATGTAAAACTAACGATGCTCCAAAAACCATAAAGAGCAATAACACACCACCATCGAGCCACCACAACAAGCCTTCTATAGCCATAAATATCCCAACCAAAACCACATTTTCTTCTTATCATCTTTGATGCTACCCTCTTATTGACCCTAAACTGAAACCCATAACCTATTATATCCCTCAATCTACCATTGCCTCTAACAGAACATGAAACCAAATCAACTTTGTCTCCAAACCATTCCTCAAAAACCTATCGCCATTAAGTAACCCCCAGGTTTTCATTCTCAATCATCCTTGTTCGTTTTTGTCACAACACCAATGTTGTATCGTTGGTGTGTACATCATCATAAGCTCTAGCTGTTCACCATTAAGCCTTCATTTCAAATCTGACTCTACAACCCTATCACCGCTACTCCTTTATTTCCTTCACATGATGCCCATCACCAACCAATCTTCATCCATAGCTACCTCTAATAATTGTAGCTTCCCATGCCACCACAATGCCATCGACAAACCCTAACATCATTGTCCTCCATGTGCTCTTCCTCAAGAAAAATAACACCTCATATTTGTGTATGTTATTCATTTTCCTTTATTTGTGTGTGATTTTGAAACCTTTCTCAAGAAAAAAAAGATTTTGGAAATCATAACTTTGTGTGTTCAATGCAAAATTTTAAAAAATTGACGTTATTTAGTATCCGCTAGGAACACACAACATCTTCCTTTTAGAAAAAAGGTCAAATTTTAATCAATATAACCTACACTACATGCATAATACTGATGATGTTGGAACCAACACTAACACCACAATGTTGTACATACTTATCCTTGTAGTGAATGCGTCTAATCAAGCGTATGAGTGGGGTGCATTAAAATGTTCTATATTAATTAGGAATTTAACTAACATATGTGCTCTTTTTAATATTTGTCACAACTTTATTCTTTCTAACTAACTTTTAGGAGTTAGATATCTAATTTTCTAAAATAAGATGCTACTTTTTCATTTGATATAGCTTTTTAAGTTTAAGTAGTTGATAAAATATTTTTATTGAATTTTAACATAATTATGTTATCAACACTTAAACTTGAATATATTAACTGAGTTAAAGCTATTACTCATTGACCGTTCATATATATACACTGGATAATGTAAGATTAACAATATGAAATAATATAAAGGTAAAATGAAAATGAGGTATACACACATAAAGAAAGAGAGAACACCAATTTTGGTCTCCAAAAGTTTACGTGATCAATCAAGTTAGTCTTTATACCATGAGAAACTCAAAATAACCCCATGGTTTGGTGACATCCATTAAGTTGGTCCCTTCATTAGCCTAATCACTATTTAAGTTAACAAATGTGACATGTGGTACGTTAAATCCACCTGGATATGCCTCATGTCAGTTTTTTCCTTGTTGGGTCCATCTTAGTGTCCACCTAAGAAATGCATCAATTTGGTCCTTTAAAGCATCAAAATGGTCTTTGTGACTTTTTACATGGTCCTTAGTTCACAAAGATTGATGTTAAGGTACAATACTTAATTACATGACTACTTCATCCATTAAATACATGATTCCCATTAATACATAATGATAATTGATTGGAAAAACTCATGGATAGAACAAGTGCAAGTAAAAACTATCAATCCAATTACACATAACTATAAATATTAACCCACATGCATAAATAAACCATACCAGAACCATATATACCAAATCCAACATATTGACATTAAGTTGGATATAGTGCATAAATGTGGTGTATTAAAAGCACAAGGTTCTTAAGCAAAAAGCTAACCACGAGTCATTATTTCCAAAACAGCAGAGAATAGAACTTCACCATGTCCTCAAAATATACCAACACCCTAAAAAAATAGTTATTGAGATTCAAACATAACAAAATGTAACCATTGCAAATTAGCTCAGTTATTTTCAACTAATTTCCTAATCTACTATTGTTGTGGTTATGTTCCTCTGTTGGGAGCAACCATGTTGAATTTACGAGTATATTTGTAGTAATGGAAGATGTGCTAATAGAGGGAGAAATTGGATGTCTTATGGTTGATGTTAGTGGTTGTATTTCTAGTGTGCTCACTATTGTTAGTGGTCTAAAGGGCTGGAGAAAACCCCTATTGGTTTGTTGACCTTGGCCTCATTGGTGGTGGCTTTACAAGTGCAGTGACAACATGTGTAATCTTGCATAATAACTACTATCAATATTAGATTTTTTATGTCATTATTATGTATAAATTTGAATGACAATTAAATATAGTAGTGTGAAGCGAACATACTTGTGAGTGATTGACATATGTTAAACCTTTAACTTCAACAATTTGACTCCCAACAGAGATTGCTTGGGATAACTAAACCACTTCTTAAGTTGTTGCTTCAGTTAAGCCTTGTGTTTGGAAGATGGATGGCTAAGAAGCTGAGGGTCCCTCAGTGGGAGAAAAAGGTTATGGAAAAGGACATTTCCTCACATTGTGGGTCTCTGAGCCATACCTTTTGTAATGCATTAGCAAATGCTTCTTGGTGACTATGTCATCCTTAAGAGTTGTTCCTTTATTGTCATTTCTTAATTTTTTTGCCTCCCAAGCTTTCTTTTCACGTGTATAGGAATGAGTGATATGCACTTAATGGTTGGTTGATAGTTAAGACTTACACATGGTGCAATAAAACTTGAGTACATCTTGTTATAGGATTCCATGCTTAACCGATGATGGGAATACTCCTTTGGTTTCAGATCAAGGAAAGCTATAGTAGTAATTGCATGTTTGCATGGAAAACATGTTAGCTGCCACAACCTACAATTGTAGGTTTGGGCATTGATGTCAACAACAACCCTATGAGTATGTTTCTCAACTTAGAATTTTGATAGTCAACATATGTTAATTGTTAATTTTAAGATCTTTTCTTAATAATTTTCACCTTTAATTTAACCCTAAAACACTCAATTGATGAATTTTAATGTCCTTGGTTTTACCATTTTGAAGCAATATCTAAATTGTCAACTAACTGATGATTTGAGTTTATTTTAATAGGTTTTGGATATAAAAAAGGGAGCTATAAAGGAAGAATTGAAAATTAGCTCCTAAAGGTCATTTACTCAAGCAGCAAATGCTGCTTGAGTGGATGATGCAAATGTTGACCTAATTACTTGAGCGGCATGTCTGCCGCTCAAGTGGATCCTTCACAACACTTAAGAGACCTAGAACATGTATTTGGATTATCTTTTAGCATCGGAGTGGAGAACTTGGATCTTGGGAGATTTCTTTTATTCTTTAAGACCTTGGAACTTCTTCTAGGGTTTACTTCTCTTTTTGTTTTGTTCATTAGATGTGTTTAGGGTTTGCTACCATGGTTATATGTAGCTAAACTTCTCTTTTATTAGGATTGATGAACCTATTTCTATTGATGACTTTGTAGTGAATATTTATGTATGCTTATACATTAAGATCATGTTAGCATTTTGTTTTTCATGCCTAATGCTTATTTTTATTTAGAAGAATATTATTTGTATCTGTTTGGGTTACCGAATAAGTTTTAGGATTGACATACCCGTTAGAGTCTTCTTCTAGGGATAGAGATGTGTATTTTTCATACTTATATTTGGTAAACGTACCAATTGTTTAACCGAGCATAGATTGGTATCATTCCTACAACCAAGTACCACAATCCTAGGGCTACACTATCTGAACAACATCAAAGAATTAATTCATATATTATAACATTAAAGACTTATTTATGCAATATTTTTGAAGTTGATAAGCAAGAGATAGAAAAATATACAAATAGTAGGTTGAGATAGAACCTTTTCCTCAGCTTTGCATTAGATTCATGCAAGATTTGAATTATGTATAAGTAAATTTACAATTGAAGATCAATTCACATAGTTAGATATAACATAATTCCTTATATCAAAATCCCTAATTTGCCTCTTTAGGAACCTTAATCTCTTAGGTGAACATAAATTAACAAACAAAGTTGCATGAATTGTGAGATCTCATAATTGGAGGAGCCTAATCCCTTAGGTCACCACCAAATTAGGTCGAAATCTTCAGTTTGGGGTTGGAAACCATGATTCCTTTCTAGAATCCAACTCCTTGATCAATCCTTAGATGATTAATCCAAGAAAAGCATTAGGTTAAGAAAATCCCAATCAATTGACAAATTTCCTTACATCTTAATTGTAAATCTACACTTATCCAAGCATTGCTTCAGATTCTATCCCTTTTAACCTAAGGAATTTAGCCACTAATTAAGAGAGAGAGAGATAGAGAGGGAGAGAGGATGAACAACAATGGATGATGAACTCATGATGAGAGAAAAAAGAGAGAGAATTCAAGTATCTTGTGATCTAAAAAAATATGATAGCTAATGTACATATTAACAATCAAAGGACCTATAGGAAAATAATAATTAATGGGCGTAGGAACTCAAAATACAAACATCACCACACTCAACTAACAAGAATTCAAATATTTAGGTGCGCAAATCGGGTGGTAACGCCCACACAAACGTACCAACGCGCACATAACATAAACATGCATAAAAAGTTAGCGTATGTTAATGGCATATTCTAGGTTAATGTGCACGTAAGTATTTCCTTGTTTTTGATATAAAACACTTGTTAACTACCAAATTTTCCATTATTTTTGTAATTATCAAGCATATCCATATAAATTAGTCTCATTTTATGTTTTGTGTTAATTTTGTAGGTAATGAAAGCTTAAATAGCAATAAAAAGCTTGGGTTAGGATGATGCTGACTAGAAGGCCATTCATCCAGGCAAGCTCTACTCGCCTAACGAATCAAAGAAATTTTAGGTAGCTCACCTAGGTGAGCCATACGGGATAACATATTTTTCACTCACCTGTTGGGCCATTAAAAAGGCCCAAAATCATTTTCCCATCTATACAACAGGGGAGATATAAAGGAAAAACTAAGGAAGGGCCATTTGAGAGCTTGGAAGCTTGGATTCTTCAAGTTTCTATGTTCTTCCTTAGTTTCACCTATATTGTAAGTGTTGAACCCTAACCATGTGTGGCTAGTTTTTCTTTTTGTTAGGATTGAGTAACCTCAGTAAGATTATGGGCTTGTAATTACTTTTTGGTTCAATTTATAAAATTAATCTAAGTTAGTAATTTAATTCTTTCTAATACATATTTTATTTGGTAGAATGGTTTGTGTATGTGCTTATGATTTTTGAACGAATGTTAGGTTGAATTGCCTATTGTATTTGATTGCTATGGATAGGATTACGTACATAGCCAATATATTTTTAATCATTAAAGTGATCTCTATTTAAAGATATAATTTAGGATCTATACTCTGAGGGATCCAGTTTGGTGAATTAGAGTTTTAGTAGCTTGGTTAATTGCATAATTAAACCTAGTAATTATAGGAACATTATCTAAAAAGGTATAGTTCAATCACGATGATTTTCTCTATTTTAAATCTTTTTTAATCAATTTCTACTTTCTAGTGTTGTTGTGGACTTATGTCCAGAGTTTAGGCAATCAACGATTATCTCCTTCTTTATTCCTTTTCTTTATGTGTAACTTAACCTTGTTTTAGTTTAGTTTCTCTTAATTCATTTTGTTAGTGACTGTTTGTTTGTTTATCAATTTTTCTTTCTTTCTTTGCTCTTAGTTGTAAATTAAGTTGTTTTAACTTTTATTTATTCAATTAATTCATTTAGAGCCTATTGCACTAATCTTTTGCTTATAGCTCTTATATACGAGGTACAATATCTCTTGAAAAATTACAATTTGATCTAGAAATAAGAAGAACAACCAGGGGAAACAACGCAAAGAGGTGAAAAGCATAAGCTAAGGCTAGAGAGCAAGCTTCTTCTTCATCTTCTTCTACTCATATTCCACAAGTTGAAATGAGATATCAACAAGAGCAACAAAGGTGAACTCTTTATGATTATACCAAAGTTGAAAGCCTTTCAAGAGTATGAGCCATGTTTAAACCTCCATAGGGAACAACTGCTTTTACCATTAAGCCGGATATGCTCCACTTGATTCAGACCTTTGATTCGCTGGTTTGGATAGTGAAAATCCTTATGACCACCTACAGTCTTTCTATGAACTTTGCAAAACCATCAAATTTAATTCCAACAAACAGGAAGTTGTGTATACAAGGCTTTTCCTTTTCACCTTGATTAGGAGAGAAAAGGACTAGTTGAAGACTTGCCCAGTTGCAAGTATCAATACTTAGGATAATGTGGTTGTAAAATTTCTGGAGGTTTTCTATTCTCCAAATAAGTATTTGTTAGCCAAGTCAGCCATGAATGCCTTCACTTAGTATAATGGTAAATCTATTAGAGAAGCATGGGCGAGATTCAAGGGGTTACTAAGAAGTTACCCCAACCATCACATTGATGAAGAATCCTAAATTCATATGTTCTATACCGGTTTGAAAGGTCATAATAGAGCCATGTTAGATGCCTCAACAGGAGGATCAGTTACAGGGGAAACTGCTCAAGAAATGGTAGAAATAATCAATGATCTTTGTAAAAAGACTGGAAGAAGTTCAGTTCCAAAAAAGCCAGGAGTTTTATCCCTTAATGCAAGTGATGTTATTCTTACACAAAATAAATTCTTGAGCCAACAAATGGAGAGCATGAATGCTAAAATGGAAAGTATACCACTTGAAAAATCCAAATCTTATTAAAAAGCTTCTAATGCAGTTTTTACAATGGTGATTATCCTAATGGTGAATGCCCTCTAGAAGATATTAATCCAGTATAAGCTAATTTTGTTGGAAATCAAAGACCACCTTTCTAAGGTGGTTATCAGTCAAAGTGGAATAACAACAACAACAATTTTCAACAACCCAACAAAACCAAAATACTAGTTCTTCTATGAACCCACCACCACAAGAGTTTGATCCATAACAACCATTTTTTCAACAACATTAACAATTTGGTCAATAACAATAACCTTTAATTCCTAAAAGATTAAGCAAACTAGAAGATATGTTTTCTCAGTCCATTGAAAATTCTCCCACTTACCAAAAAAAACACAAATGTTTTAATTAAGAACTTGGAAATCCAAGTTAGGCAATTGGCTAAGCAGGTGGCCAATCAGTAGAATCCTAAATCTCGAGCCTAACTGGAGGCCAATACAAGGGAGCATTACAATGCCATTATGACTAGGAATAGTAAGGTAATTAAGGGTGTTAGGGAGAATGAAGATATTGTGAAAGAAAAAAATGAAGAGTTACCTACTGTTGAAAAAAAAGTGGAAAAGAATAAGAGTGTGAGGAAGAGAATAAAATTATGGAAAAGAAAAAGAGTAAAGATGAAGAGAAAAAAAAAGATAACTTGAAAAAAGTTAGAGGAAGAGAAAAAATAAAGTAAGAGAAGGATATTAGATGCCAAAGTTGAAAAACTGAGGAACAAGCTCCCTCATCCTTCGAGCCCTTCCAATAAGGCTAAAGAGGAACAGAAAGGAGAGACGGAGTTGCTGTTCTTGAGGGAAAGCCTTAGAAGCTTCTACAGAAGGGAGAGAGGGACAATTCTAAAGGAATAAGAAAACTAGAGTTTTAGGAGAATTCTAAAATTTAGGGATTTGGGCACCAATTTGATGGTTATAGGTGTAACACAGTTCACTATCCATCTAAACCATATAATTGGGACAATGTCCATGTGGATTTAACGTGTCATCTAATATAACATCCCAAATTTTTAGAAATAAATTATAAATATGATAATGATTAATTATTTGATACCTAAAATATATAGGATAGTTAATTAAATACTAATTGTGATTTATCAGTAAAATAAAATTTATTGAGCTTGAATAATTTAATTGATGATATGGGACCCATTAAATTATTATTGGGCATCAAATGGCTAGAAATAGTAAGATAACTAAGGTGAGTATAAAGATATATTCAAATTAAGTTTAGAAGTTAAGAAAAGATTTATACGACACATAACATGTTTATAATCCGTAAAAATATGAGTGACAATAGAATTAAGAAAAATTCAAAATTTCACCAAAATGCCCATAATCATATACTCTTTTTCTCCTATTTCATGTTGGGTAAAAGTAAGTAATGGACCATTGGATAAAAGGCAAATGCATGTGGACCTTTGGATCAAATAAATGGCTAGGATTTGGAGAGAGAAAATCACCTTTCTCTTATTCTTTTTCCTCCCACGTTCACGCCACTCTCTTGTCCCTTCTCCATTTCCATTTTCTCCCTCTCCCTTCCAAGCTCTCAAAACCGATGGGCACTCATGGTCCTCTTCCTCCCTAAATTTCTTGCAAATACTTGATTCATAAAGCTTTAATTGGACTTAGAGACTCTTTTCCAGTCACCTTATCATCTTCTCTATTCCTTGTTCATCTCCATATTCTTATTTAGAGCTTTGCATAAGGTAAGAGCTTTGCCATTTTTGTTGTTTCAAACCTTTGATTTATAGCCCTTGAAGCATGAAAATTATAATTTTTTTTATTGTGTTGAAGAAAAATGATAATGGGTCTTGAAACCCTAGGTTAGATGACAATGGAGAAATAAGTTTTGTGGTAAGCATATGGTACACGAAGCTTAGCTTAAAATATGCTTGAAATATGAAATGGAGATTAATGGAAATTGTTGTTGATGGTTTGGTTGAAAACCCTAGGTTTGGGTTAGTATTTAGGTTATGGTAAAGTTGAAGGAAAATATGATTTATGCCATGAGAATAGTTATTGATTATGGAAATAAATTTTGAAATATATGACATGAATTATTGGTGATGAAGATTTAAGAAACCATGAAAGAGAATTAATGTCTTAGCTATTAAATGAGGTAGAAGACGCTTCATTGGTGTGGACAATCACAATGATGCATTGTAAAATATTTAGAACATGATATAGACAATGGTAACGAGAATAACGTTGATTTGGTATTATTAGATATTGGGTATAACCATTTAAATGTTTAAAAAACATTAATTAAGGGAAAATAATTCCCAAAATCTAATAAAATGTAAAACCAAGGCCTAAAACATATTATAAATTATGAATGTAATTATTTATGAAATTAAGACTTGAAAGTGATGATTGGCTAGACAATTGATTGTGTTTATACATGTATTGAATGTAGGGCTTAATCCAGTAGATGAGGCGGGACCATTGAATCGCCCAAATTTATTTTCTTGAGGTAGGAGGTGAGTTTTATATTCTAAATGCATGAATTAAATGATTTGTTAGTTGTTGTATGGTATTATAGATCATATTTCCCTTGCCATGATTGTTGTGACTTGTTGGAATGTGTGACCATGTTGTTGTCTATTGTTTGGCAATTATGTTTGATGCATTTAGAATATGAAGTGTGTCTCTTGTGGTGATTTGATAAACATTTTGAAGATTGGGCAAATGTATGCCTATATGTTATTATGAAAATATGCATGATTCACCACTAGTATTGAATGTTGATAATTGATGATGAAATTGGATGAATTGTTGTTGTAATACACCCTTGAGTGGTGATGAATTAACAAATGTTGTTGATGCCATTGTGAGTGGTACATTTTACACACTTATAGTGATGATGAAATTAAAGTTGTTGAAAAAGAAAGTAAATGCCATAATTAATTATTGAAAACAATGGAAAGACTATGTTTGTGTAATTAAAATCCACTAAAGAAAGGTGGTGATAATGATGAGAATAATGATTAATGGGTGATGAGTGACATGGTAGGATGCATTAGTGTGAATTTGATCTGCATTTGTAATTGCATCCATTGGGTATCTATTCAGCTGCCCGATTTTGAATGTTAGGGGTTCTATGGGTTGGCCCAGTGGGAGGGAGGCTCAGTGCACGAGCATATTTATTACCCTAGTGAATTTGTTTTTGAATCATGAAGCTGCCTATGTTTAATCGCGAGGGATTGCATGTGGTTGACCTAGTAGGAGTGGCTCTTTGAGGAGCAGGATAACCCTGGTTGTTTTGTTGAATCATAACTGTCATGGTAAGATCATGGTTGGCCCATAACACCATTTTTATAATATCTTGTATGTTATTTACCACAGTCATAATGAGATGACCAATGTTGTATTGTTGGGCAATGCGGTTTGGTACCGGTAAAAATGTCGAATGATATGTATATACATCTGTGCACATTGTTGTTGAGATGATACTGCATTATATACCTACATTGGTGATTATTCCCACAGTCAGATCCGTATTTGTCGAGTATGATTTCTTGTGTATATGCATTAGCTTATGACCATTTGCATATAGCTTAGAGATATGCGGTGTGAGATTTAAGACCTAGAAAAGGTGATGGATGATGGAAGGTTAAAAACCTCTAACTGGATAAAATAATTAACCATGATGAACACTAAGATGAAAACTATGAAAATACTTATGATAGTCTATTGTGATGAAGGGTAATAATTTATGATTATGTATAAGCTTGATATGAACTTAATTCAAGATCTTTATGTATGTCTATTGATGGTTCAGAGTCTAACTTAGAAAGGAGATTGAATAAGTTAGAGACTCTTTTCGTGGAACAATGAACTGAAGAAAATAAGTAACCAATCTTTGTGAAGTGGACTTTTGAAGAGAAGGAAAACAACACAGACAATTTATATTGGTTCACTTCTAACATAGAAGCTACATCCAGTCCCTTCTAACTTGAAGGATTTCCACTATTGTAAATTTTTCCTTTACAATCACAGTACTAGACCAATGCCATAATTATTCTTGACTCCAGTTATTCCTAGCTTAAACCTAAGTATTCTTTCAACAAGTCACTCCTGGCTCAACCCAAGTATTCTTTCTAAAGCCTCTTCAGGCCACAAAGTGTTTCTCATACTCACAAATGCTAGCAACACACCAGACTTTATAGATTGTTTATAAGAAGAAGAAAAGAAGAAGAAAGTATCTCATAAAACTTAGTGTATGACTAATATACAATTAAGAGAATGGACATTAAGTTATGAATGACACGAGACCAAGGTTTGCTAGAGGCAGAATGAGAAGGAAAGGCCTCTATCTAGAATGAATGAATTACAGAGAAGATTAATTTGACTTAAGAGGTTTCTCAATAACTTCTTTCTATTTTTCTCTTCTACATTTGTCTATTTTGTAATCTTCTGAAGTATAAATAGGTGTTGTAATATGACTGTTGTTGATTCTTGAAATGAGATATAGACGTTGGAAATCCTTTGAAGGTGTTTGCCTTGAACTTTCATTACCAGACATTTGGTAGTCAGAGAGGGATTCAAGAGTTTGGTAGCAAAGTATAATAGTGCTTCCATAAAAATGGTCTCTTTTATTCCTTCAACAAATAAAGTTATTTATTTGCTTCATTTGATTGATACAAAAAGTAGAAGTCAATGTTATAATCTTCTGAATTTAAGTTGAAACACATGTTGACTTTGATTCAACTTTTTTTGTTCATGCGCAAAGTTAGGTATGTTGATTTTGGCTGCTGGGCTTTGTTTGTCTCTTGTCTTCTTTGATGGTAAACACACATATTTGATAAGAGCATAGAACCTAATGCAATACGTAAATAGAATTAAGAACGTTGCAATTAAATCCTTAGAGGCAACATGTTTCTTTTGATGCTCTATAAGTTTGATTGTGTACAATAAGCTTCTTCTATCAGACTTTTGGACATCATCCAAATACTAGAATTTAGATTTTGAGCACAAGGTCTCCCCTTTTGTTTTGTAGCTTATGCACTATTTAACTTGAAACACTTGAATACGTAGATTAGTTTCTTGATATACAGACTTTATTTTCTAATGGATTCTTGATGGATTGTTATTAACAAATCTGAGGTCTGAAGATAAAATAGAGTCTGGGGTCTGGTTCATACTTCCTTTTCAACCAAACTTTTCTTCAACAATCTCCCTCTATTTGTTGATAAAAAACATCAAGTCTTTTTATAAATGAAGTCCATGGTTATACAAAAGAATTTCATAATTAGAGCAATAAACAGAATAAGTTCTCAGAACAAGAGGAAATACTAACAGAGGTTGATTCAGATCAGATTTTATTAGCCAGCCTAAAAATATTTTAGTCTTGTATCAATTGTTAATGGATTTTATATGATCAAACTAGTTTGTTATTAGAAAATTAGATCAAATCAGAGTATTATGCATATTAAATCATCGAAGCAAATTTTTAGAAAAAAACATCATTTCATTAAGCAAGGAAAGTCATTACAAAAATGACTCAAGACATCAAACATTTAGACTATACTAAGACATGTTAACAACCCTACACAAAAGAATAAAAGACTTCTAAATATCTTCCCCTTTTGATATCAACAAAAGATAGAGCATCATAGAGAGGAAAGAGCAGGAAGACCAGTGAGACAAACTAGGCAAGAGATAAAGACAAAACAAGATTAAAATTAATGAGGAAAGAAGTTGTTGAAGAAACAAAGGGTGAAGTAACAATTTTGATGGATAATGATAAAGGGAGAATCAAACGATATGAAAGAAAGACGATGGGAAAAGAATTTCCAAGAGGCTTAAAAACTAGAGCCTTCTTCTCTAAAGGTCCAAAGATGGTGAGACCAAAGGGTATCAGCATGATGAGGCTTGAGAGGACCTTTGTAATGAGGCCTTGGTGTTGGTGGCATGGGTTTCTTCAATTTGCCCAAATTTATCCAAATGACTGGTGAAGGCTGAATGTTAGGAACAATAAGGAGTTTTTTTTTTTGGAGTTGCAATAACCAATCTCTTCATGGCAGAAAGTTTTTGAGTTTGTTGATACCATGTTTGATTTTTCTTGTAACACAAACTTGCTCAGCCACTAGAACTTGATGCATGACAATGTCCTTAGGTGAGAGAAAGTGAGGATGAGGTAAGAGTCTCTCTATGGGTAAGGGAGCCACACTTTTAGGGTAGGGGGTCTGATACGAAGTTTGCGGCTATCAAAGTTGGGGTTGCTCACAATGGCTAGGTTATAGGAGTTTTTGTAACCAGGGTCAGTAGGATCAAGGACCGGCTTGAAACTAACCATAGGGAGATAAGGGTTAATGATATGAAATGGAGGATTTTGAGAGGGAAGACCAACACTAGGAGGGTCAGGAAGGGGAACAATGGCAAGATTATTTTCTGGAGGGGTGTGTGTGGAAGGTGTATGGAAAGGGATAACAAAAATATGAATTGGTTGAAAGGATAATGTTGGCTAAGAGATCTCTAAGAGAAGGGAAGATAGAGGATCTAGGTCACTTACAGATTTAGTTCTAGTTTTCTTTGAGGCTGGTATCTCTTTCTTTTCTAAGCAAGGGCAGTTCTGAACTGAGTCTTATCACTTTGAAATCCTCCAATGACTTTATAAAACCTATTCTTCCAGTCCAGATGTGTCCACTTTAGCACATCATACTTGGAATCTTTTCATATGACCTGAGATGAACTTTACATAGTTAATGAAGCTTGGATACCCTCTATATTTTATCAATTCTTCCCGATTGGCTCTCATGACTTTTAGGTAGTCTTCTTTCATTTCATTGAACTTAGTATGCCATATAGTCCCAGACTATCCATGTATAGAAATACCTAGATGTAAAGCAGTGAAGATGTTGATGAATTTGATAGATTTTAACAGAGGTTTGTTACTGCTGAGCAGTTTTCTACTGCTACTGTTGAGACTTTGGTTGATGTAAAGCTTGCTGCTGCTGTTGTGGCTTGGATAATTGTTG
The DNA here is from genome assembly GCA_037962975.1 of Clitoria ternatea. Taxonomy (NCBI): domain Eukaryota; kingdom Viridiplantae; phylum Streptophyta; class Magnoliopsida; order Fabales; family Fabaceae; genus Clitoria; species Clitoria ternatea. The sequence continues at coordinate 153,527,742 of CM075673.1, forward strand.
TGGTGGCTCTTGCTAATCTAGAGATTCATCTTGATGGGGAGGAGACTGATGTTGTTGCTCAAGTTCAAATTTCTTAGTTGTTGACTTTCTTTGAAGCTAAGAGAGGGGGATCTCATCATCAGATTTAGAAGACTCTTTAGCAGCTTCTGGTTTAGATGTCATGGGCTCTTCAATGTCCAAATCCTTTGTTGGAAAGGGAAGAGGAATCACCTTGCATGGTTTCACATCTAGAGGGGAGTATGAATAACTTGAATCATCAAAGATTGATTCATCAAAAAAATCCAACACCATTTTCTTGATTTTCCTAACAGCACACTTCACTCTATTGCTTTTCCTCTTGGGGGCTAGTTTGGGTTTGACAACCTCAACCTTTTGCTTCTTGGGGGCTGCTGGAGCAAACCTTTTCTTTTGAGGAAGAGAAAGAATAGAACAATCCATAGTTTGATCCAATACAGGTGAAAAGATTGGTAGCTTGCTCACCAGGGTGGTAGGGGTTACCAGATCACTTACAGTTTGTGTTTGCATATTCTCTAGTGCAAAGACCTTTAATAGTACAATAGGGTATGGTATCTTGTTCTGCTTCTTCCTAATTAAGGAGATTAAGTAAGTCATGATAATATTTGGGAGACTTACTTTTTCCTTCATTAGCATGTGATACATGTAAAATCTATCCAACTTGCTCATAAAATCCTTTACGAGGGCAAATCACTTGCTTCAACACTAGGTGAAGCATCTTGACCTTTGGTAGTAGATTTCCATATACAACTTTGGAAGGTCGTTCTATACCATAGAGCATCTCATTGATCTCCAGGCTAGAGACCATTTCAAATTCAAAGTCTTCTACAAAGACTTCTCCCATAGCTAGGCAACCAGTTACTGTAGCAAGGACGTCTTCAGAAATTTCTATCACTTTTCCTTTCAGCTTGCCCAGAACAATGAACTTGAACTTATCAACAGTTGTTGTCTTCCAAAACTCCAGAACCAGAGAAGGTGAATATGGCTCTTTGTCAAGATAGAACTTGGTCCAGCAAATACCACTTGTAACATCCCAAATTTTATATATATGATTAATTGAGAGGGATAAATGGTAAATAATTATATAAATATTGATTCATGTCCCAAAAATTTAAAAATAATTAAATTGGAATTTATTATGAGTATTTATAATTTATTGAGACCTAATAAGATAAAACTATACCAGATTGAAATATGAGTGTTGGACCAAGTATATCCGATTGAGGTACTGTTAGTCAGGGCTGTTGAGAATATTATTGTGAGTCTGAGTATGTCTTCAGAATAATTTTTAGATAAAGTATTGAGCCCGAACGGAGATCCTATTTTTTATAAAACGGTAAAGTTTTAATGAAGAGGTGAAACTTGAAACTAAAATTCCTTTCTCTTCTCTTCATTCACGTTGCCCTCTAATTCCCAAAGGCAAATACACTATCTTTTCCTCTTAAGGCAAAACACATTTCCTCTTCACTCTTATTTCTTCTCTTCATCTTCTTCCTCTCTAAAACCTAACCAAGGTGGTGTGTCTTCTTTTTCCCCCTTTATTTTCATTTTCCTCCATCAAGCTTGAAGAAGAGTTAGTTGATTGAAGCTCCTTCTTCTCTTTTCTCAAATTTTCGTCACCCATTTTCCTTTCCTTGAAGCTCATTGTGGTTTGTTGGTTGAGGTAAACTCTACTTCATTTTTAATAAGCTTGGGCCCTAGGTTTTAGGTTATTATTGTTGGGTGAGTGATTAAATGCATATGGGTTGTTTAGGAGAACCATTAAATATGGAAACCTCAAGGTGGGGTGTGTTAAATGCAAGCTTTTATGATCATTTATGATGGTACACGAAATTAATGATGGAGATAATGGAAAATGATGATTATTTATTATGGTTGTTGGGTTTTTAGTGAAACCCTAACTCTAAAATTGCGAAAAACATTAAATGATGGTTAGAGAATTGATTTAATAAGGAAATATATAATATTGAGAGTGTGGGTATCATTAAATGTATTGGGAGAATGTTTATTGATAATGAGATATGGTATTAATGATGGTAGGTGGTCATTAATGGTAGTTCATGGCCATTAGTGTGTGAACCCATTGTTGGGTGTGGCTTTAAATGTAAAATAATAAACATGAACACCAAACCCATGGAGGTTATGGTGAGAATTAATGAAAAGGAAAATGGTTTGATAATGATAATGTTATGAACACCAAGTATTAGATTTAGAACGTGTAAGTTATGGTGATTTTGAATAGAAAGTAATGTTGTACTATACCATGTGGTGTAGGATCTATTCCGAACGACGAGGCGGGAACGTCGAATCGCTCGGACTACTTCTCTTAAGGTAGGAGAGGAGTTTTATATTCTAAATGCATGAATTGAGTATTAGTTGATTGTCATATGTGACAATATATATGTTTGTCTTGTTAATGTTATGTTGACAAATTGAGATATTGAACATGATGATGTTAATTGTGCTTGGCAATGTGTTTTGTGCATTTGGAATATTGATGGTATGCTATGTGGTGATGTTATTGTTTGGCAAATGTTATGCCTTGATATGTTGAGGATGTGCTTATATTCACCATAAATATGGAATGATTATTATTAATAATGAATGAGAATGAGTATGGATGTTGAGCATACCTTGAATGTTGGTGAAGGATTGATGAATATTGTTGATGATTGTAATGCCATTATGATTGATGCAAGTATTGACTTGTATGTGTGAGATGAAATTGTGTTGATGGAAAATATTGTAGATGCCACTTTAAAACTTGAAACAATGGCAATGGCCAATGATAATAAAATCCACTAAGAATTTTGTGGTGATAGTAGTGATGATGATGATTGATGAGTGGCATGATAGGATGCATAGTGTAAGAATGCATATGATTTGCATTTGCATTGCATCCATGGCATATTGCATAGCTGCCGGTAAGGAATGTTAGGGGTTCCCCCAGTTGGCTCAATAGGAGGGTGGCTCTGTGCACGAGTATTATTGTTGTTTCCCTAATGACTCGGTGTGTAAGTCACGAAGCTGGCCATGCTTAGCTACAGGAGCTGCATGTGGTTGACCTTATGGGGGGTGGCTCTTTAAGGAGAAAGATTTCCCGGTGGTCCTTTAGATCACAGCTGCCGTGGTATGATTCATGGTTGGCCCACAACACTATATGTTGTTATATTATTTACTGCGGTCATGGTGAAAATGGTTGGTGTTGCAAGATGAGCGATGCGGTTTGGTACCGGTAAAATATGGTGTTATGCATGCAATTTATGAAATAAGTATACATATTTTACTATTGTAGTAGGAGTATGACTATGTATTCATGCCTGAACTCACAAGCTGGTGTTTATCTTCTCATAGTCGGATCCGCGATTGTTATTAACTCTGTTGTGCATGTGCATTAGCTTAAGAGCATTTGCATATAGCATGGAGATATGTCAAAGGTGATGAGATATGATGATGGTTGTAATGGGTGAGGTAATACCTAAAGACAACATACAAAATATGAATATAAAGAAACGATTTGGTGTATGGTGATATTAAGTATAATGGTCTAATATGATAAAGGGCCTAAATGTGTGTATGTAATTATGCTTTACTATGAGTTTAATTGTTGACTTCATGAATTTTGATGCAAAGAATATATGTTGATATATGCATATGCATATAATCACAAATTTATTTATATTCGTCACTTGGAATGTATAACTCACTCTCCCATGTTGTCTATTTTTAGCCTTGTGATGCAAGGTATGCATGGGGTGAGATACACTTAGTTTGGAAGTATATGTTTTAACGTAGAAGGTAAATTAGTTGTATACGAATGTCTTGGCCAGCAACCAATTGTTTTGTATAGCATATGATGTAGATATATGCTCATTATGTATTTGAATGACGAATATTTATTTTGTAGGTCATTCGTAAAAATTAGACCTTGGTGTTGTATGGCTAATTTTTGGTTATGACCTTAACAATGTATGTCGACAATTGTAATACTTGATTCATGCCAATATGATGAATGGATAATGTTGATTATGAATTATAGTCGTTTATGAGGCATAAGTGAGTAATTTTGTTTGTTTGAAATGTTAATATGTATGAATAAAAGGAGTGGATAGGTCGTATTCCCATGGAATGGCTATGACCTTAAGTAAGGGTCATTCATAGCCCATATTGTATATATTGACTTGTATGTATGGTTGGTTGTGGCCAATTAGGTCTAGTCTGCAATTTGGCATGCTTGGGTTAGCTAGAAAGGGTATAAATTGCCACTAGGACATATCTTCATCTAAGAAAGGAGTTATTGGATGAGACTTGTTGGAGCAAGTCACGTATATATATGTGAATATAGGTCTCTAGATAGTTTAGACCAAGACTTAGCAAATTGTATTTTGTTATGTCATGTAAAATGCCCAAAATATGCATAAAACTACCCTATAACTTAGATTTTGATTGGGATATAATTTGAGCTTAAAACTGTGCCATATAATTGATATTGGGGTAGGTATGTTACGTATAAAATTTCATGCAAATTGGAGTTAAATAACCTAGTAAAAAGGGGACTCAAGATTGGCAAAAACATAGGTACAAAAAGCTGAAGAATGGAGTCTGATGGCCAGTAGCTAGGCGTAAGTACGCTGGTCATGGGCGTAGGAACACTAGCTGTCTGTTCCATGGTGTGGCTCTGGGTGTAGGCACGCTGAGCCTCTAGGCTCAAGGTCTGATATGTGCGTGCTTCAGCGTGGGCATGCGTGGTACAAGCGTTGGCACGCGTGGGTTCTGGTTAGTGATTGAGTCACTGGGCATGGGTATGCCAGGAACTAGTGTACTTACGCTGGTGGGTCCTATGTCAGCACTTGGAAATCACATGTTTAACGATGAATTTTTCTTGCATCCTCTCTCATATCTTCATATATGAGATGAGGCTTATGCCCGATATATGAGCCTTTCCGCTCTATCTCTGATATATCATATACCAATTCGGGCTTTTCTTTACCGATCCAGTCTATTAAAAGTTTGAAACTCCTACTCTTTGTTTTCTATGGTTTGGGTCATGATGTAATTGTTGGAGTGATAAGCTTCTTTTGAAATGTGACAAATTTATTCATATTTTTATTAAATTAATTATCTTAATTACATCGGATCCGGGTTATGAAAATCGGGGCGTGACACCACTGATTTCCTTTGAGATGTCTCTTTCATCCATCTTGTGCTGCTTGGGGTGGAAGAAAGATGATTCCATAATATCTGATACTTTGAATGCCATGACTGATGCTCAATAGAGAAGAAAGAGGTTTGGGTTTAGGGTTTAAGAAAATGAAGAGTTCTTTTGAGAGAGAGAGAAGGATGAAGGGTTTTTCACAAGAGAAGAAAATGATTTGTATGTGAAAAGGCTCAATTTAAAAGGCAATAACTATTCATTAGTGGGAGGAGAGAGAGAGAGAGGCATGATCAGATGGCAGTTATACAAAAAGCTAATAACTGCTGCCATGTTGTATGTTTCAGAATAAAAAACAATAAAAGGTGAACGTTTTGAAGGTTAACACGAATCCCAAAAGACTTGAGCAATCTTCTCTCTCAAATATTTAAAAGAATATAAGTGTAGGTTAAGACATGTTAAATTAAATCAAAACATATCATGCATCATAATTTTAACACATTAGACACTATATACATCAGACTTTTCATGCAATAGTTCTTAAGCTTAAATTGTGCTTAATAAAAGCAAACCTAGCCTCAGTCAGAGGCTTTGTAAAGATATTTTACCACTGATGATCTGTATCCACAAACTTAATGTCCAGAATCCCTTTTTGCACATAATCTTTGATGAAGTGATATTTTACTTCAATGTGCTTTGCCTTTGAATGCTAAATGAGGTTCTTTGACATATTTATTACACTTGTATTATCACAGAACATAGGAATCTCTTCTTCTTAAATGAATAATCTTCAAGTTGGTATTTTATCGAAAGAAGTTGAGAATAACAGCTTGATATAGACATGTATTCTGCTTCTGCCGTTGAGAGAGCAATTGAGTTTTGCCTTTTGCTTCCCTATAATATTAGACTTTTCCTAGGAAATGACATCCATCACTTGTGCTTTTTATATCCACTCTATCACCTGTAAAATCTGCATCACAAAATCCAGATAGAGAGAAAGAGTTTGTTCTCTTATAGAATAACCCAAGGTTAGTTGGGCAATAAGATATCTTAGAATCTTCTTTATTGTAGACAGATGTAATTCCTTAAGGTCTGATTAATATCTTGTACACATGCAAATATTAAACATTATGTCAGGTCTACTGGATGTGAGATATACAAATAATACTATCATTCCTCTGTTTAAGGTCTGATCCACTGATGTACCGAATTCATCTTTATTAATTATACGGTTTGGATGCATAGGAATGCTCATAGATTTTGCATTAGCCAATTTAAACTTTTTAAGTAACTACTTGGTGTACTTCTACTAATGGATGAAAATACCATCATTGGTCTACTTAATCTACAAGCCTAGGAAGACTTTAAGTTCTCCCATCATACTCATTTCAAACTCTGCTTGCATCATTTTAAAAAATCTTTACACAGACTTTCATCAGTAGCACAAAAAACTATATCATCCACATAAATCTGTATAACAATAAAGTGTTTCTGAGAGCTTTATCTGAACAAAGTTGTATTTACTTTTCCTCTTGTAAAGTCTTTTGAAATTAGAAAAGAACTGAGCCTATCATACCAAGCCCTTAGAGCTTGTTTTAAACCATACAGTGCTTTTCTTATTTTGAAAACATGATTTGGAAAAGACACATCTTCAAAACCAAGGGGTTGTTTTACATAAACTTCTTCCTCAATAAAACCATTCAGAAAAGCATTCTTCACATTTATCTAATATAATGTAATACCTTTATATAGAGCAAATGCAAGAAGTATCTTGATAGCCTTAAGTCTGGCCACAGGTGCAAATGTTTCAGTGAAATCTATACCTTATTGCTGGTTATACCCTTGAGCTACTAGTTTGGCTTTATTTCTGATAACTTTTCCATCTTCATCAAGCTTATTTCTGAAAACCCATTTTTGTTCCAATAATGCTCTTATTTTTGGGTCTTGAAACAATGTTCCATACTTTGTTTCTATTAAAAAAAAGTTTGATTTGGAAAGAAACTTTAAGCCATTACTTGATCAGACCCTAAAATTATGTGCTACTATCAGACCCTGAATTTGTTAATAACAAACACCATTGACTGATCAAGAGAAGTCTGCTCTTGTGAAATCTAATTTATTTGTCTAAGTGTTTTAGAAACGACACAGGTTGTAAAATATAAGGGGAATTTTTGTATCAAAAAAATTTTAATGCACACTCAGCCTCATGTTCTGATGAATATCAAGAATCATACCTTTGGGCATTCTTAATCAAACAGAGAAGAACATTACTTCAAAGGCCAAACTTCAATGTTCGTAAATCTATTTTCATGATGCCTTGGAACTCATACACTTATCATGACAAATGTGCTTATCATAAAAAAGAACAAGAGACAAATCAGTAAAATAGCCAAATTAGTGCTCAAAGATCCTAATATAATCTTCTACGCAGGAATAAAAACCTAGAACAAGTCAATATATGTGTCAGCTCAGTTTCAGAGGATTTCAGCTTTATCTTCTTCTCTTTGTTCCAATCAAATAAAGCATGAAAATAACTTTATTTCTCAACGTTGCTCAAGGAACTATTTTCATAAAAGAACAAAAGAACAAAGGTATCATACTTTTAAGAAATATTGTATCAACAAAAGTCTAGTACCTCCCAAAGCTCAAAGCACAACCCCTTTACATGATTTCCAATGGTTATGTCTCCTTTTGAAAGGCAGCAACGGTTACCATTTGCTTGTTATAAATACTCTTCAAAAGTTTAATGTAAAAGATTTAGAGACAAGCAAAAAACTTATGAGAATCATATTTACAAAATATCATTGCCCTTTCTTTCTTTACAATCATTCTTTAAGTCTCTTAAAAGATAAAGATCTTTTTTGTGTTCTACCTCTAGCATACCTTGATCTTGTGTCTTTTCAACTTAGTGTATACTCTCTTTATTATATATCTTTAAACACTAATTTCTATGAGATAATCTTATTCATTCTTTCAAACTCATTTTGTAAAGTCTGGTGTGTTACCAGCCTTAGTTCTTAGTGTGGAAAACACTGTTGGTTTGAAGAGACTTTCACAAGAATACTTGGGTTATTGAGCCATGAGTGACTTGTTGAAAGAATACTTGGGTTTAAGCCAGAAGTAGCTAGAGTCAAGAATACTTGTTACACTGGTCTGGTGCTGTTATTGTAAAGGGGATTTTGCAATAATGGAAATCCTTAAAGTTCAAAGGGACTGGACGTAGCTTCTATGTTGGAAGTGAACCAGTATAAACCTTGTGTGTTGTTTTCTCTTTCCTGCTTTCATAAGTCTGATTACCTCTTTTTTAGTATTTGGTTCATTCCATGAAAAAGAGTCTGTGACTTATTCAACCCCTCTTCTAATTCAGACTCAGAACCATCAGTTTCTTTCAAACTGCTTTAGCTCTTCTTGCATGGTAATGATCCAATTTGTGTCCTTTAATACTTTTACAACATTCTTTGGTTCCAATTCTAATACTAAGGTAACTGAGGGTTGATTCTGAAGTCTGGATCTTGTTTTCACATGAGCTGCCTAATCTCTAATTATGAGGTCTAAAGGATGATAAGCCTTGAACTTCCAGTCTCTTGGCTTTTCTAGTTTAGGTATTGACTGATTCTGTTCAAAATCTTTATCTTAATGATTAGCTAGTTCAGATTGAGCAGGGTTTATTCTTTGCTTTTCTTGTTCAACTTCTTATTGTAAAATTCCTGCATCATCAAAATCTAGATCTACCAGTTTCCTGTTAATTTTTGGAAAGTCATCGAATCTTACATGTATTGATTCCTCAATGGTTTGAGTTCTAGTATTAAAGATTCTATAAGATTTTGACGAGGTTGAGTACCCTAAGAATATTCCTTTATCACATTTAGAGTTAAATTTTCCAAGATGATCTTTAGTGTTAAGAATATAGCAGGTACATCCAAATGGATGGAAATATAAAATGTTGGGTTTCCTTCTTTTCCATGGTTCATAAGGAGTCTTATTCAGTATAGGTCAATGAGAATTCTATTTTGAATATAACAAGAAGTGCTTACAACCTTTGCCTAAAAATATTTTGGAAGATTCTTTTCACAAAGCATTGTTCTGGTCACTTCTTGTAGAGACCTATTTTTCCTTTCCACAACACCATTTTGTTGAGGTGTTCTTGGAGAAGAAAAACTGTGAGTTATACCAGATTCATTAATTTTTCAAAAATTTCATTTTCAAATTCTCTGTCATGATCACTTCTTATTGTACCAATATATAAACTTTTCTCATTTTGGATTTTCTTATAGAAAACCTTGAATACCTTTATAGACTCATCCTTCTGAGTTAGGAAGTATACTCATGTTATTCTTGTATAATCATCAACAATGACAAATCCATACTTCTTTCTTGCCAGACTTTGCACTTGAGATAGACCAAATAAGTCCAAATGTAACAGTTCTAAGGGTCTAGTAGTGGAAACAACATTCTTGTTTTCAAATGAGGTTTTATGTTGTTTCCCTCTTTGACATGCTTCACAAGGCAGGGAGCTGTTGAAGGAAAATTTTGGCAATCCCTTAAATATACCTTTTCTGTGAAGTTTTGAAATATGTTATAAACTTACATGCCCAACTTTCTTATGTCAGATCCATCTCTCTTCAGAGTTTGAAAACAAACATATTACATTCTGATTGTTCAGTTCATTCAAGTCAACCTTGTATAGGTTGTGATGTCTGTTGGCATTAAAAAGTGTGGTTCCATCATGGTTGATGATAGTACACTTATTTTTGTCAAATGAGACCTTATACCCACTGTCACAAAATTGACTAATACTCAGTAGGTTGTGTCTCAGTCTTCTACAAGAAATACATTTTCAATAATAAGTGAAGGAATTTTACCTACTCTATCAGACCCAATGATTCTTTCAATCTGGTTTCCTCCAAAGGTGATAGTTCCCCCTTTAAACTACTCTAGGTCTAGGAACTTAAACCTTCTTCTTGTAATATGATACGAGCATCCACTATCCAGATACTAGTGTAGAGGTTTTGTCTTTGTTTTCAAGTACATGTCCTCAGATTCTGACTTACTTGGGCTTGTTTTAGAGTCTGGTTCTTCATTTGCCATGAGACAGATTTATGCAGACTCTGTCTCTTCTTTAGATTCTGTAAAACTTGATGACTCTTCATCATCCCAAGTTATTAATCCTTTCTGTTTCTTGGAAAACTTTCTATTTTCCTTTCTGTCCTTTTTATCTTTATTCAAAAGTGGACATTCTGCTTTTATATATCTTGGTTTCCTGTAGTTGAAACATTTTAAAACAAATTTGTCAGTTTTAAACTTAAATTGATTTTTACCTTTGTGATCTTTTTTTTGAAAATTTTCATGTCTAAACTTCTTCTTTTTTAATAGCTTGTGAAATCTCTTGGTTACAAGAGCCAATTCCTCATCTGTATCAGCTTCTAATTCATTAGAGTCTAGGTTAAAACTTATGGTCTCTTCAGTTTTCAGTGCTTTGGATTTTCTGACTAATTCATCAGACTTTATAGCAATGCTTTTAGTGGATGGGGGGTTTGTTGACTTCCTTCAGCTTTAGCTTCAACTCATGCACTTTGAGTACTCCAAGCAATTCATCTAAGGAGAATGTACTCAGGTCTTTAACTTTTTCTAGAGCTGAACATTTTGCGTCAAATCTTTTAGGTAAGCTTCCAAGAATCTTTACATTGATATATTCTACAGAAGGAGTGGTTTGAAGAACCTTGAGCTCATTTACTAGAGTTTGGAATCTTCTAAACATTTGATCTACAATCTCATGTTCCTCTATCTTGAAAGTATCATACTATTTGGTTAACAGTATTTTCTTAGATCTTTTGACATTGGAGGTACCTTCATAATTGCGCTTAAAAGCATTCTAGACTTGGTTAGTAGACTTGTAGCTGAATACTTTATTGTGCTCAGATTTGTTGAGAGCACAAATAAGAAGGAATATAGCCTTGGCATTAATCTTCATCTATTTGATTTCCAAAGAGGTCCATTCATCTTCAGATTTGAGCTTTCCATCACCATCAATAGGAACCTCATAGTCACCATTAATTATGACTGTCCATAGACTGTATTGGGTAGATTTTATGAACATTTCCATTCTACCCTTCCAGTAAGGATAGTCTTCTCCAAAGAAAACAGAAGACCTGTTGATTAAAGATCCTTCAGTAATCAGTTGATTACTTTGAGGGGCTGTCATAGATCTTTATCCTTTTCACTCGAGGGAGTGATAAACCCAAAGGACAAGCTCTGATACCAATTGATGGTTTACAGTCTGACTTAGAAGGGGGTCGAATAAGTCAGAGACTCTTTTCACGGAATAATGAACCAAAGAAAATAAGTAACCAATCTTTGTGAAGCAGACTTAGAAGTGAAGAGAAGGAAAACAACACAAAATTTATACTGGTTCATTTCCAACATAAAATCTACGTCCAATCCCTTCTAACTTGAAGGATTTCCACTATTGTAAACTTTCTTTTACAATCACAACACCAGGCCAGAGTCACAAGTATTTTTGACTCCAGCCACTCCTGACTTAAATCCAAGTATTCTTTCTAAATCCTCTTCAGGCCACAAAGTGTTTCCCACACTCACAAATGCTGACAACATACCAGACTTTACAAATTGTTTATAAGAAAAAGAAAGTAACTCACAAAACTTAGTGTATGACTGATATACAATTAAGAGAATGGACACCAACTTATGAATAACACGAGACTAAGGTCTGCTAGAGGCAGAACGAGAAGGAAAGGCCTCTGTCTAGAATAAATGAATTATAGAGAAGGAAAATTTCACTTAAGAGGTTTCTCAATAACTTCTTTCTATTTTTTTCTTCTATATTTCTCTATTTTGTAATTCAATCTTCTGAAGTATAAATAGGTGCTAGAATATGACCATTGCTGATCCTTGAAAGGAGATATAGACGTTGGAAATCCTATGAAGGTGTTTGCCTTAAGCTTTCATTACCAGACCTTTGGTAGTGAGAGAGGGATTCAAGGGCCTGGCAGCAGAGTATGATAGTGCTTGCATGAAAATGGTCTCTTTTATTCCTTCAACAAAAAAGTTATTTATTTGCTTCATTTGATTGATACAAAGAGCAGAAGCCAATGTTGTAATCTTATAAATTTGAGCTAACACACATACTGACTTTGATTCAGCTTTTTTGGTTCATGCGCGGAGTTAGGTATGCTGACTTTGGCTGCTGAGCTTTGTTTGTCTCCTGTCTTCTTTGATGATAAGCACGCATATTTGATAAGAGCATAGAACCCAATGTAATACGCAAATAGAATTAAGAATGTTGCAATTGAATCCTTAGAGACAACGTGTTTCTTTTGATGCTCTATAAGTCTGATTGTGTATAATAAACTTCTTCTATCAGACTTTTGGACATCATCCAAATACTAAATTTTAGATTTTGAGCACAAGGGCTCCTTTTTGTTTTGTAGCCTGTGCACTATTTATCCTAAAACACTTGAATACACAGATTAGTTTCTTGATATACAAACTTCATTTTCTAATGGATTCTTGATGGATTGTTATTAACAAATCCGAGGTCTGAAGATAAAACGGAGTATGGGATCTGGTTCATACTTCTTTTTCAACCAGACTTTTCTTCAACATCTATGATGATAAAAATTGACGAGTTTGATGATATAGGTACTTGTGTTGTGTAACACCCCTATTTTATTTTAATTTATTATAGAAAATTTTACATTAAAATCTTGATGGAATTTGACCATAGACCTTTAAAAGTTTTTTATCAGTATATTTTTTTAGAATTTATTAAAAAAATTAAAAAAATACTATAAAAATGAAATTGCTATTCCCATCCCCAAATTGCTATTCGCACCACCCCTCATAATACATCAGATTCCTTCACGTGAAAAACACTGGCATTTTTGAAATTTTCAAACTTTGCACAGTAATCTATATGAAATTTTCAATTCTTGCACAATGCTTTTATAATAAAATAATGGAATGCATAGTAATTTTCCTTCCTATAAATATCGAGCGAAGGAAAGAAGGAAAATCACAGTTTCTTATTAAATTTTCTTAATATAGTAGTGCTAGAGAGATAGTGGTGGAAGTAAGAGAGAGAAATAATTTTTTTGGAAGGAGGTTCTGGTAAAATAATAAGGTAAGAATACCTCTCTTTTATATTTTTTTAGGGTTATTTTCATATCGTTTTAGAAATCTATTATTATATTGAATATAATATTATTTTAAGTTACTATTCTGAATAATAAATTACTATTTCAATAATAAATTACTATTATAAATAGTAAATTATTATTCAAATAGTAAATTACTATTTACTGTTACTATTCATGTTTTACTATTTATCATTACTATTCACATTTTACTATTTACTGTTACTATTCACGGTAACTATTTAAAATTTACTATTTACTGTTACTATACATAATTACTATTTACCCTTTCTGTTTCAAATAATAATTTAAATTTTCATCTTATAACTATATTAAAATGAAAGTAGTATATTTTAGAACTCAGAGACGAGACGCACATAGACTTTCCATAACGAACCAAGATACAAGAGGTTAGGGGGAGTGGGATAGGAATATAATACGAAAAGACATAAGAATAAAGGGGGGAGTCCCCTACTCCTTTTAAATTTAATAATAATATTATTATTTTAAGATAATAACTATTTAACTTAAAATTTATAATAAATTTTAAATTGTGTATCTTGTGTAACTTGATCTGAAATATCTATGCAAAGACCTAGATAACCTATGCGAACTGGACTAAACCTATGCAAGGACTTAGACTATTATGACTTGTATGGACTGAACTATACCTATGCGAAAACTGGATTATATATATGGACTTATATAGACCTGTGCGAGGAATGGACTATAAGGACTCAAAATCAACTCTACTAATTTAAATAACCATTAACATTTGAATTATATTTATGAGTGATATTTAGTTGATTTAATTTGATTATAATTAATGATATTTGATTTTGATTAATGATATTGTGATTTATAATATTAGACTGTGATTGATGATATGTAATTGTGATTGATGATCTTGTGATGTAGAGTTGAGCATATAGCAAGCATGACGGAAAGCTAAAACTCAGTAAAAATTTTCTTACCTTACTCTTTAAATTCTTATTTTAAGAGAAAATATTTTATAATCATTTTAATCTTTTATTTCTTCTTAGAAATTATTTTCATTGACTTTACTTTTAATCTTTAGAATAAAAATCTAGTATTTATTTTAGAAAAAAGATATTTTATGAAAATTAATTTATAACAAGGTTGACATAATTAAATTCTTGAATTAAAAAAATTATAGTTTTAAGTATGTCTAGTTAATGAATTAAGAATTATTCTCTTTTAGTAAAATAAAATTTTCAAAAGTAAATTATTTTATTTTTCAACCTAATAACTAAAGATATTTTGAAATAGTTGAGATTTCTAAATTTGATCTTGCTAAGATTCAATTTGGGAAAGATTATGTAAAGTTTTATATGAGAAAGTTTTGAGATATTTAAGGCTTGAAAACTCAATTTTGGTGAGGTTTGAATTTGAAAGCTGTACAAAATTTATTTCTGTAAGACAGAAATTCAGAGAATTGAGAAAATGTACAGTTATTGCGAGGATGTCATAAACCTTTATGGTATTTAATAATTGAGTTTCTAAAAGCCTTAACCAACTAAATACGCGAGTAGTTCATGCACCATGAATCATTAAAGTAAAATAAAATGATATTGTCTGGGGACGTATTATAGAAACCGAGGATACATTAGAGGGGGCTTAATTGCGAGCCTTGGGATGAGAGGGTGTGCAAGGGTGCTTCAGGGGACTTGGGGTAGCTCCCTAGTGTTGGGTACTTTCACAATAAAAACTTTCTCAATCTGACTAGTCTCTAAGTATTTCCATGCCAGTTGAGCTGTTCATGTTATTATTATCCGGAATTGTGGAGTGTAAACTCCTGGTTGTTCCAGTGTAAATTAAAATTTAAGGGCCCACATATATAAGTAAGTTATGATGAAGATATTGCATAACATTCATGCATTCATAATTGATTGTGTATGTGATTGTGATTGATATTATTATATATTAGTTTGTGAAAATCTTTTATTGCTTATGCCTCATTTGGGAATATTATATTCTGTTTCTCACTCATTTCTCCATGTTTTGTTTCATATGTTTTAAATTGATGGTTCAGATGGAAGGATCAAAGAATCTCGGCAGTAAATATAGCACGTTCTAGAAAGGGAGCTCGGGGGTCCAATGAATAAATAATGTTATTAAGTAACTACTTCTGGGCCATGGAGTTTCCTCTCTTTCTTATAATGTTTAATATTTATTTTCTTCGGATGAATGTAAAATTACTTTATAAAGTTTTAATAATATTTACGAGGTATTTCAGAAAAGTTGTATGTAATTTATTCCGATGGTTACTTCTTAACAATCATATTTTTAGTAAAAAAAAATTTACGAATTTATTTAAAATTTATTAAGATGTAACAGAGGGCGTTACATGTTGCAAAACACATAAGTGATTTATATGCATGTACACATAACCACAAGTGTTTAAGTTCATCATTTCGAATGTATTGCTCACTCTCCCATGTTGTTTCTTTTTAGTAATATGATGCAGGACCTCGTATAGGATGAGGTGGCCTCATTTTGGGGAGTGATGCTTTTTGTGCTTAAGGTAAGTAGTGGTAATGGAATGTCTTGGCCGACATTGTAAATTGGATATGTGACGATGTTGATAGATATTTTGATAGTGACCTTAATTATTTTGTAAATTGAATCCTTATTCTTTTAATGGTGTAAATTGATCAATTGTTTTGTATGTGACAATGTATGATAGTTTGACATATGGATTTGGTTGCCAATATGATGATTAATACTTGATGATTGCAAAGTTACAAATGTCATGTTTGTGAGTATCTTGATGAAGTCAAGTATGAGTTGTAAGATGGGTGAGGAAAACCTCTGATATACGTAAATTTGATTGATGACCATGATATAGACATATTGATAGTGTTTAAATTAGTGCAAGAGTTGTGGTGCAAAGGCCTCAAAAGGTAGGATTGAATTCCATGTCAAATTATCATGAGGTAAGTAGTCAACATACGCCAAAAAGGTCCTAGGCAATGTATGGATTATAGTTCCCAAAAGCATGACATTTTTATGCTAGAAATAGGGTCTAGTAGAGACAACCACGACCAGTGGCAGGAACCATGGTTAGGTCATGAAGCTCTCTACCTTTAGGACCTAAAACCATGCCTGTTTCCCTTATCAGGCAGTGTGAACCACAGCCAATGGCAGGAAAAATAGATAGGCCGTGGAGCACACTGTTAGGTGACCAAAAATTTCAGGTTTTCACTGTAACATCCCGGATTTTAAGGAAAATAAATTTATTAGATAATGATAATTAATCATTTATGGTCAAATAATTATGGGAGATGTTGTTAGACATTAGAGGTGAATTATCGGTAAATTAAGATTTACCGGAACCGAGTGAATTAACGGATGACGTGGGACCCACTTGACTTAATTAGGTGTTTAATGGGTCTAGAATGTTTGGAAAATTATTGTGGTTAAGATGGTATAGTTAGAATGATTTTTGGTGTCAAAGAAATAATTAATTGGACTCGATGTATGTTATTAGATGGGGAAAATATAAACCAATAGGAATTAAAA
The DNA here is from genome assembly GCA_037962975.1 of Clitoria ternatea. NCBI lineage: Eukaryota > Viridiplantae > Streptophyta > Magnoliopsida > Fabales > Fabaceae > Clitoria > Clitoria ternatea. Next base: position 153,544,605 of record CM075673.1, read on the forward strand.
GAAAACCAAAAATCCCATTTCTCCTCCCATTATCACCGTGACCTCTTTCTCTTTATCACTTGATTCTTTTACCCATTGGATAATGGGGAATTATTATCCATTGGTAAAAGCAAAATGTGACATCCTTTTAACCATTGGACAATGTCCAATTTTGGTCTAATTTTTCCCTTCTCTTCCTCATTCTCGGTACACTCTTCTCCTCCACTCTATCTTTATCATTTTCTTCTTCTCCTCCATTCTTCTCTTGCACAAACCGTGGTCACCCCTCTCCCTTGCCATTCCACTCAAAATTAAATGGTTTCCATGGATTTGTGAGGCTAGAATGGCGTCTATCACCACTAAAAAAACCTTAAATAGCTACCTCAATTTAGCGACCACCGGAAAATCGTCGCTAAATAGCGACCGAGTTAGCGACCGTTAGGAGAAAAGAGACAAAAAAAAGGTTAGCGACTCCTTTAGCGACCATAGAAAAAGTGGTCGCTAACAATTGCAACACTCCGTCACTATCATCGTCGCTAAATCCACCCTCGTCGCTGGTGCGGTCGCTAGATTTCACCTCCCTCCTTTTTTTGTTTCCCTCCAAGGTTTTTTGTTAGCGCCAAACCATAGCGACGGTAGTGACCGTCGCTGAGTTTCCTTCCAAACATTAGCGACGTTAAGACCGTGTCGCTATGTTTTGTACTAGTGACAGTTTAATTGGCCGTCGCTATGATTTTTGGTCTTCCCTCCATAATTTTACTTTTATGAAGGGAAGGTAGTGATGGTGGAGTGACACCATCGCTAATGTTTGGGGGATTAGTGACGGAATTGTGTGGCCGTCGCTAATATTCAGGGGTTTAGGGACGGAAGTGTGTGGCCGTCGCTATGATTTAGGTAAACAAAAGGCACGACGGATTTCGCCGTCGTTAGTTTTGAAATTTAGGGACGGAATATTTTTACCGTCGCTAAACTTTAACGTGTCACTTGAGTGACTTCTTTAGCGACGATTTAGGCCGTCGCTATGGTTTCAATTTGTTTCAACATCATCCCTTCCCCAAATCATTTACCATAAACACCAAAAATTTCATCTCCCAACCTTCCTTACACTAAACCTCTCCGAACCCTTTCTCCCTCTTTCGGCCACAATTTCCCTTTCTCTCTCTCTCTCTCGTTAACCATTTCTGTCTCCTAACCTTCTCTCCCTCTCTTGGTCACCATTTCCCTCTCTCTCCCTAAACTTTCATCTCTCAACCTTCCCTACACTAAACCTCTCTGAACCCTTCCTCCCTCTCTTGGCCACCATTTCCCTTTCTCTCTCTCTCCTCCACCATTTTCATCTCCTAACCCTCTCTCCCTCTCTCGGTCACCATTTCCCTCTCTCTCTGTGTTAGGATTTGGCTCTGTGTCTCTCTGCCACCATTCTTTCTCAATCCCCCAGACAATTTTCCTATAACGATAGGTCTTCCTCGCGGTAGTGACCTTGTTGTGCATCGTATTTAATCTCCATTGCGGCAGCTCTTCCTCGCAGCAGGTCTCCTTGACGGTTCCCTAGCTCTTAGGTAAGCTCATTTTCCTTCTCTATTCATGTTTTATTTTTCTGTTTCTGCTTTTTCTAGTTGCGTTTGATGGCCCTAAGTTGGAAGACACATGTTTCTTCTCCATTAGGTTATTTTATGTATTTTATGAACTAAGTTGCTACTATTGGGTTACTTTTTGCTGTATAATGTTTGCTTGCTTAGATGGAAAATATGAAGTATAATGTATGTTTGATGTATAATGTCTGATGTATAATGTCTGCTTATTCTGTTGCAAAGTTAGAAATATTTATTCTGCCTATTCTGTCTGCTTATTATAGTAATTTGTTTGGTCTTGATTTCATTTGCAGAAACGATACTTGAGATTAGATTTTAAAAATTGGTTAAACAAACAACACAGTTAGGCAACTTGGCTTCATCTTTTAGGAGATCAATGTGATTTGTCACTAATCATAGATGAGAGAAAAGAGTGAAACTTGTCTAATATATATAGTTAGTTTACAAATCAACTTTAATCGCATACAAATAGAACACAAATTGATTTAAATGGCTTTAAGTAAAATCTTAAAAATTCTCTTAAGAAGCTGCCAACAAAACAATTTGATCCAGAGAGGGGTCTGTGTCTTCCAATATGTGGAGGAGTTATCCAGCTATACTACATTGTTATCATCATTAAATGGATTATCTCAACACTTTCTCCAGTATCAGGAAACAAACACCAAAAGGTTTGGATTATTATTTGCTTAGTTATTGCATGGAGCTCGTGGAAGGAAAGGATTTTAAAACAAAACTATATGTGTGGTGAATAATGGCTTTACTTGATTAAAATTAAAATTTGGTATTGGTTTTGAGCACTTTTAAAGGTAATTATAAAAACACTCGTATTTTGAAATCTGTTAAATCTGATCTTGAATATATCTTTCAAAAACTCAGGTATACCTTCTTTTTTTGTTTTATTACTTGCTTACCCATAGTCATATTTTAACGATAACTTGGGTGTAATTCCATTTAATGTTGTGATTTTAGTGGTGAGTTTTACCTCACTAACACCTTTTAACATTAATTTTTATAGTTTTGATTGGAGAATGGCGGTAGAATATGAATTACCTCACTAACACCTTTTTATAGTTTTACCTCCCACATACCATCCTTATCTTCTTCACACACCATTAACCCACCCCTAATTAATTACCATAAAAACTCATTAGATAAGATCTTTCAAATAATTAATCAAAAATATTTAGGTGTTTGGGTTAAAAAACATCTCATCATCTTTATATTTCGTATACCCAAAATAAGAAACGTTCCCGAGTGTGCCACGTACCATTTCGCATGTTGGTATTAAGAAATACCACTGCTCACGACCAGAGTGTAGTCACATCGAGTCAGGCACGGGGGTTGTGCATTTCGCATGTTGGTTAGGAGAAATAACAGTCAATAGGTGAGTGTGCAATCACGTCGAGTCAGGCATGGGGGGAGTGTGCAAACAAAATTATTTAAATTTTGATTTGTTTAAAAAATATAAGAAACAACTCATCATCAAAACCAAATTAAACCAAATTACAAGTATTTTCGACATGAATTTATTACTCTACGAACTGGCAATGTATGCTTATATAATTAAGCTGGTTTATTTTAAATCTGCAATGATAAATACGTATATTATGGTAAATGTTCGTGGTGTTTCCAGAAAAGGGAAGTCATAAATGTGATTTAAGGGCAATTTCATGTGATAGGAAGAGACATAGAAAGGTATAGAGTTTTGACTATATATGTGTAATCAGATTAGGAAGGTCTAAAAGCGGTTATGGCGCCGCCATGGCGGTATGGCGTGGTGGAAATTGAACGGCCCGATATGAAAGGGTCATGGCGTTGGGGTTTTTCATGGCGCCGCCATGGGCAAGGTGCAATATCGCTGCATGGCCGGCCATGGCGGAAATGGGAGAAAAAAAAAACGTTTTAGGCCCTCGACCCAGTTTCTGACCCGGCAGCCTAAACCTTTCGGGTTTCCCTTTGAACCTCGAAAATGAAGAAAACCCTAAAACAGCAAAGCCACTTCCGTTTCCCAGTTCTCCCTCCATTTTCGATTCCCCTCTGGCGGTTTCCAAGGCATTTTAGCACCCTCCGGCGCTTGGGTCTTCTTCTCCGGCGAGATTTCCTCATTTCCAGCGCTTGGGTCTTCTTCTCTAGCATGATTTCTCCATCTCCAGTGCTTGGGTTGTCTTTTCCGGCGTGCTGGTTGTCTTCTCTGGCGTCGTGGTTGTCTTCTCCCGCGTCGTGGTTGTCTTCTCAGGCGTCTCTGTTTTTTGTTCAGGTTGGTTGGTCCCTGTCTTCTCTCACTTCTTTCCTCTCTTTTTTTTATTTCTTCTTCTCTCCTCTAAGCTAAATGCTTGGCCTTTTCTCTGTTTCTGTTTTTATCTCTCTTCTCTCTCTTCTCTCTTCTCTTCTCTTCATTACCTCTTGTAGATATCAAAAATTGAAAGAATATGAGAAGAATACTTTTATGTTTTTTGGAGAATAACATTGTATTATGCATTAGCTCTTTTAAATAGAGCTGGAGTCAAAACTGAAAACAAATACATCCCTTATTTTTAGTCAAAACTAACGGCATTCTTATTTTATAAAAAAAAAAGAATTGAGAGCTCCTCCTAAAGTCTAGGTTCTAAATAACAAAAAAATAATCTTATAGAAATCAGATGAACATCACTTAGCAGCTGTTGTGGGCACACTTTCAACAAATTTCCTCCTTGCCTTAACAGCTACAAACACCTAGTTTGCTTCTCAAAGCTTCGAATCTGCTTCTTGTAAGTGCTTTTGTTAAAACATCTGCAAGTTAATCTTCTGTTCTACAATAAAGGAGCTTGACTTCACCTTCTCTCTACGCTTCTCTTAAAAAGAATAACTTGATCCTAAAATGCTTAGTTGGCTCATTTTGCTCCATATGTAGATCTGCAAGTATATGCCTAAGCCAAATAACTTGATTCCCAGCAGCATTGGCTGCCACATATTCTGCCTCTGCTGTGCTTTGAGCCACAACGTCTTACTTCTTTGAACACCATGAAAATACACCTGAACCAAAGCTGAAACAATAACCTAATGTACTTTTCATGTCGCACTAAGAACCAACCCAATCACTGTTAGAATATCCTTAAAACTAAAAATTCTGAGTGAGTGAAGTTGGTGACATAATTTACAGTTTCCTTTACATATCTCACAATCCGTTTGGCAGCTTGAAGATGAACCGAACTAGCACAATGTATAAATCTTTCTTTTCATGCTTACTGCAAACATGATATCAGGTCTCATCAATTCCTTTAGGTAGTGTTTTATTGAAAATATGTACTGATTAATATTGTGAATTACAAAACACTACTTATATCTGTCCTGATATTTCATTTCAAAGGTGTAAGTCAGTTGGTTTACTCATGAATCTTAAGAGTAAACGAGCAGCAAACATCAATTTGGTTCTTAAATCGACTAGATAAAATAAATTTGCTGATAAACTTTTGTTTACGGTCTTGTTGTTGTCCACCCAAATCCGTGTGATGAAGTATTTTACAACTTATGAAATTATGTAGAATTAGAACGTAAACCTCTTTTATGAGATTTGAATTTAGTATTATGCTACCTATTGTCTTGAATGTTTTAATATTGGTCTCTTCGTTGTCATATTTCAGTATATACATTTGAATATGTGTGCAACATAGTAAGTATCTCCCATATTATAATACCTTTAGCTTTGTACCCGAAACCCGTTTAGGAGCACTTCTATTGAGTAATAGCTGAACTTGTTGAATGATTTTTCAAAAATAAACTGGGGTCTTAACTTACGATTTAATATGACCTACACTGTGTAATTGTCAATTTACGATTTAATATGACCTATAATGTATCTTTCAAGGACTTTGTTCATAACTTCATAAATCGTTGGTTGAATGACAAAATCTTATTCTGTTGTTTGTGATAAGTTATTCTACTGTACATGACAAAATATGTTGTTTCTTTTAATTAATGTAATTTGCTTCTTTCGTCTGACATAAGATATGGTATTGATGTGAATAGAAATTGTTAATTTCCTAAAGATAGTTAGGATTCAGTTTTTCTGTTTTACCTTTTTTAGTAAGTTGTAAAGCTAAAAGTTATTACATTATTAGCTATTACATCTTTAGAAACCTCATTATAGAAACCAGTTGAATGTTAGGAACTTTGATTAACACTGTTAACAATCAACTTTGTCATGCATACCAATACACTTTACGCGTGGTCTGTGTTTGGATCTCATCAGCTTTGTCTCCATTGCTATCTCTCTTTCGACGGTAATCCCCTAATGCTAACTTTCTGGCTATGTGTGTTGTATGTTTTGAAGTGTATATATGTTGATTGTTGTTTGTTAGTGGAGAGCAGAGCTCATTAGGCAGTGGTTTTATGTGTTGATAACATGATTTTTTATGCATGTGTAATGTTGTTTGTTAGTGGAGAGCAGAGCTCATTAGGAATTGGTTTTGTGTGCTGATAACATGAGAGTTTATGCATGTGTAATGTTGTTTGTTAGTGGAGAGCAGAGCTCATTAGGCATTGGTTTTGTGTGCTGATAACATCATTTGGGACTTAATACCTCTCAATATCATATACAATGCGTAGTATATATAATTATCTATACTGGGAAGTTTTCTGTATGTAACAGGCCATTTCTAAATTTGGGAAATGTCTAGTTTACAGGGGAGACTCTGCCAAAATTTTGGCAGGCTCCCTTTCTTAGGGAACTTAAAAAATGAAACTCAACTTTAATAATGTAGGGTTTAGTCGTGTGTGTACCCATTAGATTCCCGTTCAAGTTTCAAAACAACCAGCTGATGTACCGTGTTGTGTTGGATCTTGAATTGTCCCGGTTGGACAGTTTGGTATGAATTTGTAACCAGTAGGGCGTAACCCATCAATGTTGTATATGGTCTATGTTGAGACGTTGAATGTTCATTTAAAATTTTAGTTTTGGTGTTTTGTATTGTCCCAAGGGTGCATGACTGCGTGCGGTGTTTCATACCGTACGTATCTCTGTGTACTCGGGGATCAATGCGAAATGCTGCCGAAATTTCAAATGAACATCAACGACACAAGATAGACCACATACAACATCGATGGGTTACGGATGGTTGCATATTCATCCCGAATGGGATAGGGCCCCACCAATTTTCAACATCAAAGAGATAGAGTGATTCACAACCGATAGTCAACTAAAAATTTAAAAATGTAAAGTAACAGAAATTGTGCTTGTTAGATATTGTAAATGGAGGTACCGGCAAATCGGCGATGGATGTACAACCGACTAGATCGCAGTCGGCGAGTGACTGAGGAGTTTATGATGTGGCTATTGGAGTTCATTTTGTTTGCTACGGCAAACACGCCTGGATTTGAAGCAACTCAGAAGATTCGTTGTCCGTGCTCAAGATGCAAATGCATGAGTTTTGAATACGCGAATGATGTCATGTGCCACCTAACTGAAAAAGGGTTCATGGAAACATACCACTGCTGGTACAACCATGGTGAGCAGTTACCGCCTAGACCATCAGACGTAACCGTGCAACAGTCTTACTATGAGGTTGGAGGAAACAGGGATACGTACAACAACATAGAACAAATGGTGATGGATCATGTTAGACCCTCCACCGGGCGTATGCTGGAACATAATGAGCAAGCAGGTCATGGAGACCCTGACAATGTAGAGGAGGATCCTAATCCGGAGGTGAAGAGATTTTATGATTTGTTAGCGGCGGCTCAGACTCCATTGTGGGACGGGTGCAACAGTCACACTGAGTTATCCGCCTCCCTAGCTGCTTTAAGCCTAAAGGCAGATTATAATCTTTCTGGAGGTTGTTTTAATAGGATGGTCAATCTGATGGGTTCCACCATGCCTAGTAATCATAGAATGCCACCAAACCTATACCATGCTAAGAAACAAGTGGCAAACTTAGGGTTGGGTTGTGTGAAGATAGAGTGTTGTGTTGGCGGATGTATGCTATTCAGAAATGAGTTTGCAGATAAGAGTGTCACAAAATGCCTGCATTGTAATGAGGAACGCTACAAAACCGTTAAAAGGAGAGGGAAGGTAACCCGGACGGCCAGGAAGAAAATATGGTACTTCCCTATAACACCGCGTCTTCAACGCCTGTATGCCTCATTATCCACGGTAAAACACATGCGTTGGCATGCTCTGAACTGAGCACAAGAGGGGTTTCTTTGCCATCCTTCCGACGGGAAAGCTTGGAAGCGTTTGGATGAGCTATATCCGGACTTTTTTGACGACCCGCGCAATGTAAGACTTGGCTTATGTACTGATGGGTTTAACCCGTTCGGTCAATACGGAAGAGCTTACTCCTGTTGGCCAGTCATACTGACCCCATACAATCTGCCTCCTGATATGTGTATGAAGAGGGAGGTCATGTTTCTATCTATACTGGTTCCAGGACCCAAAAATCCAAAGGCGAACATAGACATGTTTTTGCAACCGTTGGTTGAAGAGTTATCACAATTATGGGATGTCGGGGTAATGACATACGATGCGTCTTTGAAGAACAATTTCATGATGCGTGCTGTTTTGATGTGGACTATCAACGACTTCCCGGCCTATGGTATGCTTTCTGGATGGTCAACGTCTGGGAAGCTTGCTTGGCCTGTATGCATGGAACATACTGGGGGGGAATCACTCCCTGTTAGTAGCAAGACAAGTTTCTTTGACTGTCATCGAAAGTTTCTACCGTTGGATCACCCGTTTAGGAGAAATAAAACCGCTTTCAAGAAGAACAAGGTGGTTACTGACCCTTCACCCCGTAGGTTATCCGGTGCACGGGTTTGGCAGAGGGTCGAAGAGTATCCCTACATCTGGGACAAGAGTGTTAAGGAGTTTGCGGGTTATGGTAAGGAACACCACTGGGTGAAGCAGAACATCTTATGGGATTTGCCATATTGGAAAGACTTGTTGTTAAGACACAACATTGATGTCATGCACACTGAACGTAATGTTTTCATGAATATTTTTGACACTGTTATGGACATCAAGGGGAGAACAAAGGACAACGAGAAGAGTCTTCTTGGCCTTCCGATTTGGTGTTCTAGGAAGGAGTTGGAATTGAGGGATGCGGGACGTGGAAGAATGTTTAAACCCCATGCAAAATATGTTTTAACTAGACCGCAACAGATTGCTGTGTGTATTTGGATGAATGGGTTGACCCTGCCTGACGGATTCGCTTCTAACCTGAGTAGATGTGTCGACGTGAAGGAGGGTAGGGTGTTTGGCATGAAAAGTCATGATTGCCATGTCTTTATGCAACAACTACTCCCGTACGCGTTTCATGCCTTACCGAAGCCTATTTGGAGACCATTGGTTGAGTTGAGTCACTTCTTTAAGGAGTTGACGGCAACTTCGTTGACTGTGGAGAAACTTGTGAAGATGGAAGAAACCATCCCAGTATTGATTTGTAAGTTGGAGCAGATTTTCCCACCAAGTTTTTTTTGACTCGATGGAGCATTTGCCTATCCATCTACCGTACGAGGCCTTGGTTGGTGGCCCGGTGTAGTATCGTTGGATGTATCCATTCGAAAGGTGAACGCCAGAATTGTTTAATTTCCTTGCAAACACTTCTTATAATAGTATTTTCTAACTTAACACTTGTTAATGATGTTGAAGATTCTTACGCTCTTTAAAAGATAAAGTGTCAAACAAAGCCTGCGTTGAAGCATCAATTTGTGAGGCATACTTAGTTGAAGAAATGACTACCTTTGCTTTTTTCTATTTTTCGACGGAGATAGAAACTAGAATGAGTAGAATTCCCCGCAATCTTGGGGTAGCCAGCCGCACAGGGTTTGATGAACAAACATCGATTTTCAACTATCCTGGTCATCCGGGGGGCAAGCTCACAAAATGTTACATTGATGAGAAAGATCAAAAGGAGGCTCACTTGTACATTCTTCTAAATTGCCCAGAAGTGGAACCCTTTATTGAGTAAGTCATAGAAGTTATATGTTACATTCTAAAACGTGGCTTTTATAGTATCTAAATTTGTTTCCTTTGAATAGCTTATATACAGAGATGCTAAAACTTGAGCAAAATGATTTAACTGATGACCAAATTCATAGTAAGGTGTCATCCAAGTTCGTTGGTTGGTTCGCGCAACACGTAAGACCCGTATACCAAGTGTTTTTAAGCCTATTTGCTTCTAACTCCCGGTATCTAACGATGACCTACTTGTTATGTTGTACATAGATACAAGACCCTAACAACCATATTGAAGATTCTTTACTCCAAGCCCTTTCTTGGGGGCCGGTGAAAACTGTTAAAAAATGGCCTATTTACTACGTAAATGGCTACAAGTTTAATATTCTTCAATGGAGTGAAGGGATGCACACCCATAACTACGGGGTTTGTGTTAAAGGCACCGCCGGACAGTTGGAAGAAGACTTTTATGGAGTGCTGACGGAGATTGTTGAAGTTTCGTTCTCTGGACGACTAAGAAGAGATATTGTTCTATTCAAATGTGATTGGTTCGACAACACAATTGGTGTTGGAACAAAGGTTGACAACAACTACGGCTTAGTTGAGGTCAAGAAGAATGGTAGATATAAAGGGTTTGATCCCTTCATTTTTACCCAACAAGCTGAGCAGGTTTATTACACCGACTTCCCAGGAGGACATCGGGACTGGTATGCAGTAATCAAGGCCAAGGCCCGAAGTCAGATCACTGACAATGTCTCCGACGAGGTCGATGACGCTTATCAGCTTGCACCACACGAGCTCAACGATGCCAATTTGTTGTTCAACATTGATCCGGTCATAATGGATGAGACACTCGCCACTACGGGGGGTGAACACATTGACAAAGACCTTGTCTCTCGATCAAAACGGTCTAGGGCTGATTTGGATACTGATGAACTTGTTCAAACAGATAACCACAGTGACACTGAAATTGAGGGGGAATTTGAAACTGAAACAGACACAGAGTATGTAGTTGTTAAACATATATACATAGGTTTATATATATATCCTGAGACTAACTTTCTTTTCATGATTTTATCCACAGATGACGGGACGTCGACTGCCCTTCAGTAGGGGTGGTGGGTCCAGGACCCCGGCATCCCGTCTGAGGACTCCCACCCCAGGGCAGGAGACCACTCCATCACCATCACAGCAGACCACTTTATCACCACTACAGCAGACCACTTCATCACCACCACAGCGGACCACTCCATCACCACTACAGGAGACCATTCCATCACCACCACTACAGCAGACCACCCCATCACCCCCACAGCTGACCACCCCAGAGCAGACTCCTGGAGTTGGTGGCTTGGAGGACCCTGGCCATCAGGCCACCCCACCTCCGGCATCCCCTATGCCCATGTTGGTACCCGTGCCGGCCGGAGACGAGTAAGTGACTAAAACTAAAAAACTTTTATGTTATTTGTATGGTACGTTATATTAAACTTTAATGGAAAGACTTGTTGGCTTATTGTATAGTACTTTAATTAGTACTTGTATAGATTGAATTGTACTGGGCACTCTTCTGTTTGTAACAGGGTAACTATTTAAACTTGGAAATGTTACATTTACAGGGGAGACTCTGCCGGAATTTTGGGAGTCTCCCTACATTGTCTGTTGTTATACTCCTGATATAATTGTTGTCATTACAGCTTTGTTGATAGTAGTCGTACTACCAAAGCGATTACTAAGGTTTTAAAGGCCCAGTGGGATGGTCCATATATATCTTGGACAGATGCTGGGAAGGTTGTCCAAGATAGGTGGTTTGACACCTTCTCGGTAAGTTCCTAGCTCATTTGTTGTGATTTGATTTGTAAAATAGACCTCTTATTAATTTTGATTTCTCATTTCATTTTACAGCGTGATTACCAGTGGGCAGAGGGTATGATTGATGAGATTAGGAAGGTCTTTGCCACGAAGACCTCCAAAATCATCAAGAGTACCCTTTGGAAGGTGAGGGACAAGGGTGAGCGCCCTCGTTGGATCCTGGAGGACCATTGGGATGGGATGGTCCAGAAGTGGGGCGGTGTCCCGTTCCAGCAGGCGAGTGCTCGGAACAGGGTAAACAGAGCCGCCGATGCTACAGCCTCAGTTTACACTGGGGGTAGCATTTCAACCCTCGAGCACAAGAAAAGATTTGTAAGTATATTTATGTTTTTAATATGATTCGTCTGACATGTTTACAAATAATAATCTCAATGTTTTTTGTCCACCACAGGAGCTAAGGGAGCACCGGGAGCCTTCTTTGTTTGAGGTCATGTAAATGACCAAGAAGAACAAAGCCGGTGCATGGGTAAACCAGAAGACTATGGATCTAGCGGTATTTACTTTTAACTGACACATGCTTATAATTTACAAATCAGCTTACTAATCCTATCATTGTTTTTGAATTTACAGGAGGCGTATCAGGCGAGGAGGGCCGAGAAGGAGGCGGACCTGGTGGTTTCCACTCCTGAAGGGGAGGTTCCTCCCACCCTATCTTGTTCTGACGACAACGCCATCTATATGGAGGCTGTTGGCGGTGTGAACAAGAAAGGGAGGGTATTTGGATTGGGTGGCGTCGGCACGCAGCTGGCGAAAAAGGGGAAGACCCCTTCCCCTTCCTCTTCCTCTGCTCTTCCGACTGAGGTTGTTCAGGTAATTCAAAACCTGAACGATGAGCTACAGGAGGAGCGACGTCAGAGGCAGCTGTTGGAGGAGCGGGCCGAGGCGGACCGACAGCGGGCTAAGGCGGACCGACGGCGGGCCGAGGAGCAGCACGCCGAGACTCGTCGGCAACTTGCTCAGCAGCAGGAGCTACTTATGCAGTTGATGGCGAGGCTACCACCTCCCACTTCCCAGGCGCCCCCACCACCATGATTGTATTTTTATTATTTATACACATTGTATATTTGATTTTTAGTTTTTATATTATATTTCATTCAATATTTATTTTGTCATTCTTCACTTATTATGTCAATATTTATTGGTAATTAAATTCAAATAAAAAAGCCTTATTGTAATTATCATTAGTAATTCAACCTATTTAATAAATAAATTTAATCCATTATTTTGTTTTTAATAATAATTTAATATTTTAAAAAAATTATTCAAATTTAATTATAAAATTTCATCAACCAATACAAAATACAAAATATTAATCTACATTTTTAAAGTAAAATTAACAAAACCTATGGATATTTAACCAATTTTTAAAAAAATAAAAAATTCCAATTAGCGACGGTATATAATGGTCGCTATAATGCAAAAATAGCGACGGCGGAGAGTGGTCGCTGTAAGGGTACCATTAGCGACGGACTTGTACGGTCGCTATAATAGTAACGGTAGCGACGGCGGGGAATGGTCGCTGCAAGGCCACAGTTGGCGACAGACATGTCGGTCGCTATATGTTTAACCGTAGCGACGGTATATGGTGGTCGCAGTTGACTGTAACTTTACCTAAAATTAAGGTGCAAATAAGCTCGGCATCCAGTTTCTTATGATCCTGCGATAAGAAACAGTTGACACAAGTGTGTGGCCCCTCATACTGTGATATTAGCCATTTATGCGCTCTTTCTGACAAGATCGAACGCATTCTCCAACTACACCCGCTAACTTGATTAGGACACTTAACCACAAATTTCATAGGCTTTGATTCCACAACAATATAACTTTGATGTAACTTCATACACCATTGTTTCAATGCATTCTGCACATCACTTTTACTTTCAAACTTTAGTCCAACATACAGCTCATCCCCCACGCTCCAGTTATCATCATCAAATTTAATTTCTTGATCCGGATGCTCCATATTAATATTTTGATAGTGGGATGCTTCATTCCAAAATGGAACCACACTTGTACCTGCGTAATTGCGTTATATACTTAAAATAATTATATATATATATATGATAAATTATTTTACATTCTTCTCAATATTTGAATTTACAACTAAAAATTACCAGCATTATGTAAAGGTTGTTGTTGAATTCGTTGAACCTGGATTGGGTTGGATACACCAACATTTGAAGTTAATCCACCAACTTCATCATCATCATCATCTTCATTCTCAGAATCAACCATCAACAGCATATCATCATCGTAAGAGTCACTGAGAACCTTATCGGAGGGTATACTACAGTTTGAGTCATTATCAGAAACATAACTCATTTTGAAAAATATTTAAAAATAAAAATAAATACACCAACAATGAAAATGTTAAACCACACTTCGGAATGACTATATTGCAAATGCTGTGGGAAGGGGTGGGGGGCTCTTAAATAGCGTGAGATGTCGCACCAATTTTCGACACAACAATGGTGTGTCGCATAAAATTTGGACGACACACGTGTGTCGCATAAAGTTTAGACGACACACGTTGGAGTCGTATAAAGTATAGACGACACGACGTGTCACTTGCCCATTATGTCGCATGAACTTTGTGCGATTCATGTGGCGTATAAACTCCGTGCGACACATAAATAACAGCCCCAGACACGTTAATTTTAGAAAAACAGCCCCACTTTTGTAAATATGTTACTGCAACAGCCCCATATATGAATTTTTTCCTGTTTTGTCTGTCATACCCCACATGCCGTTTTGGCATCAAAGTCACCTGCAGCCTCGGCATTGATGATGATACATATGGTTCCACCAAAATCTGCAAACACACCCAAGTGTGTTCATGTTTGATATGCTGGTGAAAATGAAAAAACTTTAAAAAAATTAATATTAATTTTTACACGTCGTTTATTATAGTTAAAACCAATGTTTTTAGAACTGGACCAGTCATTAAACCGGTGAAGGTACCGGTTCATGAAAACCATCATAAAACCGTGGTTGAACCGGTAGTATTAAAGAATTGACCCAGACCGGTCACCTAAGCGGTTCACGGTTCAACCGGTCGGACCGGCCAAACCGGTTCGGTTTTAATAACAATGATTAAAACTGTTTAATTGTAAAAAAAATTTAGATTGATCAAATTCTAATTTGACCAACTTGAACAGAAAATCAAAACAAAACAAGACCTAAATCTATCCTTCCAAACTGTCAATTATGTGTGTGCATCTTTAACCATAGTTTAATGGCGCGTCTAGAGAAAGGAATCTTCGAAATGATGGTAGTGTAACATATATATAATACACCGGTTATTATAACAGTGATCTTGAGCTTATACTTTTGCAAAATGCAACCTTTGTTGGGTTTTCTGACCCACTTTCTTTCATTTGCTTACTTGTGGTGGGGAACCATTTGGTAGCCAACAATCAACTTACTTATTGTCCTTAATTATTATTAGGGCCTCTAATTAGCAACCCACAACTGATAGCACTCACGCACTTACCTTGTACTATTATTTACCAAAGATCAATTAATAAAGTTGTTATGCCTCTAAATAGCCCATAACTTGACTGATAAATAATATTAGTATGATTTATTAAAAGAATATAAAACTTCACCGTTTAAGATATATGAAATTAGGGGTATCCGAATACGATTCAGTTTGGATCCAAAGCAAAAACAAATTAAACTGCATAAAAAAAATATATGATTCGATTGAAACAAAATATAAAAATCAAACTGAACCACATCAAATTATTGTAATTTGAATTTATTCGGTTTGATAATTTTAATTTCTATTTTAAATATCAAACACTTTGACATTAATTCAATTAGTATAAATTATATGGTTATTTTAAAAAATTACGAGAAATAAAAAAATAATATAGTTTATCTTTTTACTATTTTTCTTAGATAATTTATCCTACTAGATGAAATTTATTTTATAATTTATATCTTACATATTATATTTATAAGAAAGCCTCGTAATAATATTTAAATTAAGTTACTTATATGTATCTTAAAGGTATGAATTTTTTCAGTTATATATTTAATATGATTAAAATTTTTTACCAGCGAATACAATATGAATCATGTGAGTTTTTAAAAAAGTTTAATCTCAATCATCTATGTATGGTCATACGGCTCAGATTTATTTATCTTAATCTTTCTAATCTCACGTAAGAGAACTTTTCTCATAAGATACATCCCCTATATATATGTGTATCTTTTTTATGTGAGAGTGAGAGGAATGAATATAGATCGTATAACCATACAATGGATGTTTGAGATTAAAAGTTGTTCAAAGTCACATGATCACTTAAAAAGTCACGTGATTTTTTAAAAACTCACATGATTAATCTCAATCATCTATTGTATGGTGTTACGGTTTAAATTTGCTTCTCTCTCACTTTCACTCTCATATGATATATCAATATTTGAAAACAAAAGGTACAAAAATTCTGATTAAAAATATATAAGAAGTTAATTGTATTCCTTAATTCCATTAGCAACTATATTATCGTCTTTAAGGCCTGCAAGTAATTTACGAAGAGAATTATTAGGAACTGAAACTTTACTCTTCAAGGAAAAAAAAGGATTTGCTGATTTTCTACGTATTGTTTAATTAATTATAACGATGTATACAAAGTGGAAACGAGACTACTTCATGTATTCTATAATGTGTTCATTGCTTTATTTGTCTTGGTTTTTTTTATATGATAAAAACCACTTTAATCACGCAGTGGGCCCAGAATCTTTATTCTAGCTGCACTAAGTTTCCGCTCAAGTTAGGTGGTAAAGCAATCCGTGAACATTAGTGGTGGCAAAAGAGTGAGAGGAATCTCCACCTAAAAAAATTAGTTTAATTAAATTGAAGTTTAACTATTCATATAGAAGGTTAAAATTATATTCACGAAGGGTATACATGTATAAAAATAACGCATTTTAATCCCACAATCATTATATAAATTTTTAAAATAAAAAAATTAATTAGCAATTGCATAAATAAAAGTCAAAAATATTAATAAGTGATTTATTCAAATTACATTCTCGATATTCTAGCCATAGGTGCGAATATATAAAAAATCTCTATTGAAAGATCTTTACTTATGTTGTAAATATTCTTTGCGTTAAATGAGTCACATTATTAATTTAAATATATTGAATTAAAAAAAGAATATAAGAATGGTTTGGACTAAAATGACATAAACGGTAAAAAAAGACAATTTTTCTAGTGACAAAAGAAAAAAATAAAAAAGGGACAAAAGTGATCACTTAAATCCAAATACAAAATTACATTTTAATGTTAAATAGGTTTACAAATATCACATAGAATTTAGGGACAACACATGATCATTTTCCCATTAAATAAAGAACTAAAAAACCCCTTCATTTTTGTTCCAAGCCAAATCTATGCCCTTGCAAAGCTTTTATCAAACAACAACCATGTAAACGAGGAAATGGAATCGAACCTCCTATTATTTCTTTCTAGTCATATATTTCGTACAATAGAGTAGGATACAACTTGTTAAGTCATTTTTCTTTTAATATTTCTAAGCTTGTACCTGTGCAATAAAAGATGATCAATTATATTTTCTAGTTGTTATGAAATAAATGAATTTTAAGTACAGAACATAAAGAATGGAATGCAGCAAAATGAGAGAAATGAGAGAAGTGAAGAAAGCAAATTCTCTATCATTTATGAAGGGAATGAGTCTTTTTTATAGACCAAGGTGAGGTATAATGGACATCCACCATTATATAAAATATTCATAATACTCTCCCTTTGATGTCCATATTTTAGAATGTGCCTTGTTAAAACCTTACTAGGAAAAACCCAGTGGGATAAAAACCTAGTAAAGGAAAAAGAGTACAACATTCTTTACAAAGTAAATAAATAATTAAATGTACAAGTATTTAATTCTCCACCTCATTAGAACATCCATGTCTAAGCCGCCGAAGACCAATCTTCTGTACTAGTTGCTCGAAGACTTTGGTCGATAATGATTTTGTAAAGATATCCGCTAGATTCTCACATGATCGAACTTGCTGGACATTTATTTCACCATTCTTTATAAGATCATTAGTAAAGAAAAATTTTAGTGAAATATGCTTTGTCTTATCTCTTTTGATATAACCCTCCTTTAACTGAGAAATACAAGCTGCATTATCTTCACATAAGATTGTTGGTGGTAATTTTTCAGCATGCAAGCCACAGGTTTCTTGAATATGTTGAATCATATATCTCAACCAAACATATTCCTGGCTTACTTCATGTAATGCTAAAATTTTAGCATGATTAGATGTTGTTGCTATGATCGTTTGTTTTATGGATCTCCATGAAATTGCTGTACCACCACATGTAAACAAATATCGTGTTTGTGATCGACCATTATGAGGATCAGACAAATACCCCGCATCTGCATAACCAATTAGGTTTGCCTTGGATACATATGGGAAAAATAAACCCATGTCCATTGTACATCTAAGGTAGCGAAATATGTGCTTAATCCCATTCTAATGCTTTTTTATGGGTAGCGAACTATGTCTTGCTAACAAATTAACAGCAAATAATATATCAGGTCGTGTATGACTAGCAAGATACATTAGTGCACCAATTGCATTGAGATATGGTACTTCAGGACCAAGTAGTTCTTCACTTTTCTCCTTAGGTCGAAAAGGATCTTTGCTCACTTTAAGTGACCTTACAACCATTGGACTACTCAATGGGTGTGATTTGTCCATATAGAACCCCTTTAGCACCTTTTCTGTATAAGTCTTTTGGTGCAGCAGAATTTCTTCCTTAAATATTCTAATTGTAATCTAAGACAAAACTTTGTTTTTCCCAAGTCTTTCATCTCAAATTGCCTTTTCAAGCAATTTACAGTCTTTAAAAGCTCTTTAGGAGTTTCGATGATGTTCAAATCATCTACATAGATAGCAATTATAACGAACTCTTTCCCAAATCTTTTCATAAAAACGCATGAACAAATCAAGTCATTTTTATATCCTTCTTTCAACAAATATTCACTAAGACAATTGTACCACATGCACCCAGATTGCTTTAGCTCGTAAAGGGATTTATTCAATTTAATTGAATAATTTTCTCAAAAATTTTTCTTGTATGCTTCAGGCAAATTAAATCCTTCAGGGAGCTTTATATAGATGTCATTTTGCTTTAGGAAAATTAAATCCTTCGGGGAGTTTTATATAGATGTCATTTTGCTTCAGGAAAATTAAATCCTTCATGGAGTTTTATATAGATATCATTTTGCTTTAGGAAAATTAAATCCTTCAGGGAGTTTTATATAGATATCATTTTGCTTCAGGCAAATTAAATCCCTCAGGGAGTTTCATATAGATGTCTTTTTCAAGTGAGCCATATAAATATGTTGCAACAACATCCATTAGGCGTAAATCAAGTTTTTCACAAATTGCCTAACTAATCAAGTATCGAAAAGTACTTGCATCCATCAATGGTGAATATGTTTCATCGAAATTAATATCAGGTCTTTGTGAGAAACCTTGTGCAACAAGCCTTGCTTTATATTGCACAATTTCACCATTTTCATTTCCTTTTCTCATAAAGACTTTGGACTACAGGTCCAAAAACTTTTCATTTTGCAAGTGAGTTTAACTCTTCTTGCATTACATCTTTCTACTTTGGCCAATCATTTCTTTGTGCACATTCCTTAATAAATTTTGGCTCATGAAATTTTATCATCACTTATAATATCAAGAGCTACTTTGAATGCAAAATTTCATCAATATCGACTTCATGTCGATTCCATTGTATTCCATCCATGACATAATTTATAGAGATCTCTTTATTCTTATCAATTTCAGGTACCTTGGTTTCTTCTGGATTTGAAACCTTGATTATGTCAGGAGACTCTACTGGAGTCTTTATATCCTCGATTCGACCATCTTCTTTATTTACTTTTTTCGAGGATTTTTATCTTTAGAACTAACAGGTCTTCCATATTTTATTTTGACTTCAAACTCATTTGCAATTTTAGATTGTTCTTCAAGGATATCAATCTTTATTGAAGTATTAACAACTGGTATGTGTGACTTAGTCACTCCTTTTGGATCAGCAAATGCATTCGGTAATTGGTTTGCTAAATTTTGCAAACTAATTATTTTCTGAACTTATAGTTCAGATTGCTTTATTCGAGGATCAAGATGAGATAGAGATATCTCATTCCAACTAATCCTTGTATCCAACTGTTTACTTTCTCCCCCTAATAGTGGGAGAACAAATTCATTAAAATGACAATCAGCAAAATGAGTTGTAAATAAATCTCTTGTTAATGGTTCAAGATATTTCATTATGGATGGACTTTCATATTCAACATATATTCCCAACCTTCTTTGAGGTCCCATTTTAGTGCGTTATGGAGGAGAAATAAGAACATATACTACACTTCCAAAAATTCTTAGATGAGAAATATTTGGTTCTTTACCATGAACTAATTATAAAGGGGAATACTCATGATAACTTATAGGCCTGATGCGAATAAGTGCTGCCGCATGCAAGATTGCATGCCCCTGAGTTGAAATTGGAAGTTTTGATCTCATTAACAATGGTCTTGCTATTAATTTCAAACGTTTAATCAATAATTCAGAAAGTCCATTTTGTGTATGAACATGTACTACAGGATGTTCAACATCAATTCCAATAGACATACAATAATCATTAAAAGATTGAGATGTAAATTCACCAACGTTATCAAGGCGTATTTTCTTAATTGGATAATCAAGAAAATGAGCTCTTAAACAAATTAATTGAGCTAGTAATCTCACAAACGCTGGTTACGAGTTGACAATAAACAAACATGTGACCATCTAGTTGATGCATCAATTAAAACCATAAAATATCTAAATGGTCCACATGAAAGGTGTATTGGTCCATAAATATCACCTTGTATACGCTTTAAAAACGTGAGTGATTCACTCCCAATTTTCATTGGTGATAGCCGCGTAATTAATTTACCTTGAGAACAAGCATCACATGAGAAATTTTTTAGTTTGGAGAATTTGTCTACTGGACAAGCAATGACCATTTGAATTCTCAACTATTTTTCACATCATTATTGTTCCAAGATGGCCTAACCGTTCATGCCAAATAACAAAGTTATTCTTATTTGTAAACTTCTAGTTTACAATAACATTTGTTTCAACTGTACTAATATAAGTATAGTACAAACCGGAGAAAAATGAAGGCAATTTTTCCAATATACATTTCTTATCAGAAATTAACTTTGTGATGTAAAGATATTCATCTTTTTCTTCATTTGTGGTCTCAATATGGTATCTATTTCTGCGGATATCCTTAAAACTCAATAAATTTCTTTGAGACTTCATACAATATAATGCACTTTTAATGTGCAATTTTGTTCCTCCAGGTAACAAAATACTGGCTCTACTGAAGCCTTCAATTATATTTATACTACCAAATATAGTATTAACATTGGTTTCTTGTTTTACTATATGATAGAAATATTTCTCATTCTTGAGAATAGTATAAGTTGTGCAAGACATATATCTTCATCATTCACATGAGCATTCATTCTTCATTAAATAATAATAGATAAATCATGAGTGAAAATATAATTAACAACAATAAATATTTAACATAAATTCATAACAAAACAAATTTCATGAAATATAAAATAATTTATTTAGGAGCACTCCCCTCTCTAACCGAGTGGTCAATATCTTCTTCAGGAAGAGTAAGGAAATCATCAACATCAAAGTGAGTATAAACATCATCTATACCAGTCAAATTTGTTCTATTATTTTCCTTTTATTTTTAAGGGATTTGTTCGTATAGATTAATTAGATGTTTTGGTGTGCGACAAACCCGAGACCAGTGGCCTTGGCTACCACAATGATAGCAAATATTTTTTAGTTTGTTCACTACTTTGAACATCTTTTCCTTTTTCCATATGTTCTTTATTTTTCCATAGAAATGATGATTTATCATCATTTCCACCATGACCATAAGTATAATGATCATGTGTTGCTACATTCACTTCTGGGAATGGAACAGTTTCAGTTGGACGGGACTCTTGATTTCACATAAGTAATTTATTATTTTTTTAGCCACAAGGAGATAAGTATAAATAAACTTTCACATAAATGATTCGGTAATGAAAATTTAAAATTTTCATAAAGTATCATTCAAATACAAGTGGCCTAGTGGTAGAGTGATAACTTATTCCTGGATTCAAATCCTCATTAATGTTATCATATTTATTAACTCCTTTTATATAATAAAATATATTTTAGTAGCACAATGTCACGCATGAACGTGAATCTATAAGAACCACTATGCAATTGCAATAATTTAAGTGTAACATCCCAAATTTTAAAATAGAGGATTAATCAAGGAAATTAATATTGAATAATCGAATGTGAATTACTTAGTGTCTCAAAATATTGGAAATAATTAAATTAAGATTTTTGGGGATTGTTGGTGATTTATGGAGACCGGTTAAGTTGAAAATGAGTCCGGTTGAGATATGGGTGTCGGACCAAGTATCTCTGATTGAGATGATATTAGTCAGGGCTGTTGGGAGTAATATTGGGAGTCCGAGTATATATTCAGAATAATTTTCAGATAAAGTATTGAGCCTAAATAAAGAGCCTGTTAGTGGTAAAACGATGAAATTTTAATGAATGGAAATAAAAATAAAGCAAAAAGCCCAATTTCTTCTCTTCCTTCACGTTGGCTTTTCATTTTCGGTGGCAACATTCCTCTTCTCCTTTCTTTCTATTTCTCCTCTATTTTTTCTCTACTTCCTCTTTATTTTCCTCTTCTTCCAAACCCTAAGCAAAGGTGATCATCCCCTCCTCCATTTTCGTTCTCAAGGAGCTTGGAAGGAGACTAGTGGAGTTGAAGGCTTCTCCTTCTTCTCTTCTATTTTTGTGTGGCATCCTCCCCTTCTTGAACCCATTTTATTTTTGGGTGTGAGGTATGTATACTCACCATTTTATTGAGCTTTTGGCCATAGGTATATGTCATTATACTTTGGGAAGTCATGCATGTGAATGGGTATTTATTAGAAGTATTTAATGCTTATGCCCTAGTGTGGGTTATCATAAATATGTATATTTATGAGGGGTTAATGATGGAGGTGCATTTATGGTTGGAAGGTGATGAAGGCTAATGAGTATTTATGAATATTAGTGAGTTTTGGAGAAACCCTAACTTTTAAGAATTGGGGAAAGTTATGAATGTTGGTTGCATAGTGTAATTAAGAGAAAGTACAAGCCATTGGATGTATGAGTGTTGGATGGTGTGGTATTTTGTAGGTGTTGGACTATTGTTGTTGGTAGTCCATTGAACATAATGAATGTGGCTTAATGGGAAGGAATTCCCGAAGCCTAACAAATAATAAAAATAATGTCTATGACATGCCTAGCACATGTTGTGAAATTATAGATATGAATATGATTAAATAGAATTGAAATAATGTCTTGAGTAGTTGATTGATTGGGATTCTATATGCATGTTAATGTAGGATCCATTCCGAACGACGAGGCGGGTGCGTCTTATCAATCAGAATTCTTCTCTTGAGGTAGGAGAGGAGTCTTATGTTCTAAATGCATGAATCTGAATGTTATTTGATTGTCATGTGTATTGGTATGCATGTTAGCCTTGCTTGAGATGATATGAGAAATTGTAATGTGGTATATGGTGTGGATAATGTGTTGGGCAACATGCTTTGATGCATTTAGAATATTCATGGTGTGCTATATGGTGGTGTAGAATGATCAATGATATGAAATTATGCTTGTATCCACCATGAATGTAATGTGATTATTGATCATGTTGATTGAGAACTATTGCAATGCCACACAAATGTTTAAATTAATAAGAATAACCCAACAATAATAAATCCACTAAAAGCCTTTTGGAAATGTTGGTAATGGTGTTGATAAAGATGTATGATGAGTGGCATGTATAGGATGCATAGAGTGAGAAATGCATATGATTTGCATTTGCATCCATGTCATACTGCATATGTTGCCGGTGTTGGAATATTAGGGGATTCCCCCGGTTGGCCCAGTGGGAGGGCAGCTCTGTGCATGAGCAATTTATATTTCCCCTGTGACTCGGTGTGTAGGTCACGAAGCTGCCCATGTTGTGCTACAGGGAGCCGCATGTGGTTGACCCTTGTGGGGGGTGGCTCTTGATGAGCAGTTGTCACCGGTGGTCCTTGAGATCACAGCTGCCATGATATATCTCATGGTTGGCCCGCAACACCATATATTGATATGTTGTATACCGCGGTCATGGTGAAAATGACTAGGTGTTGCAAGATGGGCGATGCGGTTTGGTACCAGTAAAAAAAACAATTGGTGAAATGCATGCAAAATTTAAGAATAAGTGTACATATTTTACTGTTGTAGTAGGGGTATGATTAGATGATCATACTTGAATCCCACATTCGGTGTTTGTATTCCCACAGTCAGATCTACAATTGTTGAAATATTCCTTTGTGCATATGCATTAACTTAAGAGCATTTGCATATAGTGAGGAAGTATGCCAAAGGTGATGAAATATGATGATGAATGTGATGAGGATGTAATAATATACTAAGACAACATAAAAGATATGAATACCAAATGATAGTTTGGGTGCGATATTCGAATTGTAGTGAAACTTGATTATGTATATGTTGTATGCTTTGTCAAAATGTAGTGTTACTTGTGACGTATGTATGATGATGTTGAAATGATGGAGAGTATGGTGAAAGATATGTAAGTGCAAAGTATACATGTTTTGATGCATATGTACATAATCACATGGTATTCATATTCATTCCTTTAGAATATGTGACTCACTCTCCCATGTTGTCCATTTTTAGACTTGTGATGCAGGGCACTCATGGGAAAGGTAGACATTTTGAAGTGTATTTTGGATGATTGAGGTAAATAGTGGTATAGGAAGTGCCTTGGCCGGCGAAATCTAGATTTTTTTTTATAGCATGTGATGTATATGAATGCTTATTTTGATATCTAGATTAGTGATGATGATTTTAAGGGTCATGGAGGAAAATTGAGCTTTGATGTGTATGGTCAATTCTCATTTATAACCCAAATGATGTAAAGGATAAAATTATGATGCTTGATGATGTTAATTTTTATGAATGAATGAAGTAATTCTTGAATTATAGTACTTTATGAAGTTGGTAGAATTTGTAGATGCATAATGAAGTAAAATAACGTATTAGGAAAGGTTAAAGTGGTAGGAAATGATAATTCATATGCTAAGTTGTGAGAATTCCATGTTTCTGCACAAGTTCTGCAGAACTCGCTCAAGCGAGTGGGAATCTCGCTCGAGCGAGTTGCTTATGAAAGAGGGGCATGGCCACTGGCCGAAACTCGCTCAGGCGAATGGCCTTCTCGCCCAAGCGAGATTCGGTGGGAATCAGTGGTTGGTCACTGGACCGTTCTCGCTCAGGCGAAATGGTCCTGGCCCGGTGATCGCTCAAGCGAGGGAGAAGGGAATAGACACTGGTCGATTTTCGCTCAGGCGGGACTTGCCTCGCCCAAGCAAAATGGGATAGTGAGCTTTTGTGGTTGCTGGAGCAATCTCGCTCAAGCGAGATGGAATCCGCTCAAGCGAGATTGGCTCCAATGGCAAATCTCTTCTCTCGCTCAAGCGTCTCGCTTGCTCGCCTAGGGGTGATCTTCGTATCTCGCTCAAGCGAGATGGGGCTCGCTCAAGCGAGAGGAGCCCTTGATGCTTAAAACTTTTCTCGCTTAGCCTTCGCTCACTCAAGCGTCATTGTGTGTGCTCGCTCAAGCGAGTGTGGCTCTCGCTTGAGTGAATAGCCATCTGATGTCCCCTTTGTCTTATTTTAAATAAGTTTTCATTTCTTATGCATCAAATCTTTATCATGCATCATCTAAAGGTGTTCTGAACATAGTATGGGTCATGGAACCTCATGAAATCTCTTCTCTTAAAATTCAATCATGCAACAATGAAATTAATTAATTCTTCCGCTGATTTTAATTGGAAAATTATTATAAAATCATCCTTTAATTTACCCTCTCATATCTTCATATATGGGAGTAGTTTATCACAGATCCAGGTGTTGTATTAACAACCTCATTACTTATTTTCTCTTCATTGAATAGTGATTTTAAATTGCGAAAAATTTCCCCGTATTTTTGGGGCATCTCATTAAGCACTAGAAGTATGGAACCAAATTGCTATAATTTAAGCACTAGAAGCATGGACAACATATAGAAGCAAAGCAATCAGATAGTAACTAAAAATTGCAAATCTGATATAATAGCAATTGAAATCAACTAGCAAATTAATAAAATGATATATTAAATGCATTAAGCTAAAACATAAAGAAGGAGAGTAAAGAGAAAGTTTAAGAGAAAATGGGGTATCAAAATTTAATATATATAAAGTATAAAGCTACACTAAACAATTAGTGCCTTGAGTGAGTTTAATGTCATGAGTGAGCAATTAGTGCAAGAGTCCAATTAGTGTTGGTGCAATCCAATAATAAAATAAAACCACGTGAAACTATAGTAAATGGAAAAATTATTGGCAAAGGTGACGCTGAGTGCTAATTTTCAATATATATATATATATATAAAAGGTGAGCGCATAACATAGTGCATCAAACCGTGAAGCTACAGAGGTTAGTTTTTATTTATTTATTTATTATTATTATTAATTTCTTTTATATTGGAGTAGGTAAGGTAACATTTATATATTATTATAAAAGTTTGGAGCAGGTAAGGTAAAGGAAAATATAGCAATCAGTTCACGTATATAGCAATCAGCTAACCACGCAGCAAAAATATTATAACATAAATTTAATATTTAATAAAATGCGCATAAGCTAAATATATAATAATTTTTTTCTTAAATTGATATAGTTCTTCAGGAACTATCAATAAACATTTTTAAGAATTCTTCAAGAATTCTAAATTATTTGACTATTAATTTTATATATCATGTAAGGATATTTATAAATAAGTTCTCCAGGAACCTATTTTTCATGGTATAGATATAATCTTATACATCCTTCTGAGATGTTTTAAAATATAAGTTCTTCGGGAACTTTTATAATATATTCATAAATAACATAAGGTATATAAATTAAAATTAATAATAATAATAAAATCATGTATTACCTTTTGTAGACCCGACTAGATCTCAGTTGGTCAAAACCTGGTGTTGATAACGTGTTATAAAATAAATGAATTCTAAATACATAACATAAAGAAGGGAATGCAGCAAAATAAGAGAAGTGAAGAGAGCAAATTCTCTATCATTTATGAAGGGAATGAGTCCCTTTTATAGACCAAGGTGAGGTATAATGGACATCCACCATTGTATAAAATATTCATAATACTAGTAGAATTCTTTGCTCCCCTAATTTTTTATAACACCTTATCTAAACTTGCATAGTGTATTTGTAGGTAAACAAAATATTAATAACAAATTCTTCCTCCTCTAAGAAAAGAGGACATCTTCTATCTTGAATTGGAATCCCTCATTTGATTACCCATAGTTGGTATTTTGTTTTGAACGATACCCTATGAAGCAAAAATGTATTTTTTTGATGTTGTAAACTTTGACAAAAAATATGTTGTGCACCTTTTTGTGTTATTGGTTGCCTTCCATTTGAATTGATCTATAAGAAAACTTTATTGTCTATAAGCCTTAAGAGTCATACCTCCAAATCAGTTTAACTTCTTTAAGTTATTGAAACCTATATTATTAATATTCTATAAAAGTATTTCCACCAATGAGGCTTCCCGATTAAAAAAAAGGTTTCCTTCATGTGAAATTCCAACCCCCACACCCTTTGATTCCACCCCCACCCATATATACTATATAGCTATTTTTTGAATTTAGCAATGCAAAAAAACTTAGGAAACTCATTTTTTAGCATTCAATTCCCTGCCCAACAATCCCCCAAAAGCAAACCTTTTCACCATTTCCCATCTTTCAACTCACTTTTTTAAACCACTTATTTGAACCTAACCCATTAATTTTCCTTAAATCTCTCCACTGTGCAAAACCCTTTTTAAACACCCCATTGTCATTTCACTTGCCTACATTCCCATATTTTACCTTAATAAATCTAGCGACTAGACATGCTTTATTAGTAGCCAATTTCCATTGTCATTTCCCTAATAAAGCTATATTGGTTAACACACAATGTTCCATTCCACCCAAGTTATTTTTTTTTCTTCACCTCACTCTCACCTCAAGTAAAATCTCTCTGGATTTTATTTAGACGATTAATAATTCCTTATTGGGTCAGAAAAAAAGATAGAAAGAATAAAGGGAGTAGGGGGAGGGAAGATTTTATGAAACATACATGGAAATCAAATAATACAAGCTTCTTTTTTCTAGGGGGCAATTTCTGCTTCATTATTTCCACAACAGGTTTCCACGTGGCCAACATTCTTAGGTAGGCCTTAATCGAGACGCCCGAGTATAGAAAATGAATTCTAACTTTTTAACATTGAAGGTATGATGCAAGCATATTAAGTTTAGATCTTGTTATTGCAATGTCGATTAATTTGCTTTTGTGGAAATTAGCTTTTAAACCAGAAGCTAGCTCATAACATCTTAACACGTTTTTAACAATTCTTACATATTTTCCTGATGTTTCTCTTATTGTTGGAGTGTCATCTACAAATTGCCAAAGTGAAATACTAACCCCATCCTAGTATACATTATACTTGCCCTAAAATTCCCAGATTCTACTATCTTTCTTATTAGACCCGCCAACTCTTCAACTACAATTAAAAACAAAAGATATGTAAGAGGGTCCCTTTGCCTAACACCCTTTGACATCCTCATTTCCCTATAAGAGCTTTCATTTTCCAAAATGAACATAGATCCAAATTCCAAATAGGCCTTTATCCATCTTTTCCATTTTGTGAAAACCCCATACGACTCATCATATAGAACAAAAAACCTTATCTGATTAAGTTGTATATCTTTTCAAAATTTATCTTAAACACCATTATTGGTTTTGTCTTCCTTTAAGACAATGTTAATCTTACTCATCCTCACTCATAACAACCCCCTTAACACTTAAATTTGTTTGGTATAGTTACTCTTTTTTAACATAACTTAACTCTTTTAGTTTAATTCACCATCGTATTAAATAACACACAGTGCTATGTATTAAGCTTTCAGTAATGTTTAACAATGTTATAAAATAATATAAAAATATTACCTATTTATATAGGTAATATTTTAAGTTTTAAAAAGTGTAGTACGTGAGCTAATAGAGGTGTTCATTATTTAATTTAGACCAAACAAAATCGCTTAATTGGTCCAAAATAACCAAAAATCAATCAAACCAAAACAAAAAAATCACATGATTTATGCTTTGTTTGGACCAAATTTTGGATTTACTTTTGAAAATTAAACTGAGCTCAAACAAACCGTAATATTCAATATATTACTCCTAAATTTATGTTACCTTACTAAATTACGTATATGACTTAAAGTTAAAGTGAGACTTAAAAGACTTTAGGTAGTGATTTGTGATTTTTTTACTATGCTGAATTTTTTTATGATGGTGATTCTATTTTAAAGTCGTTATTCTTTATTTTATTAGGTTGAAATTTTATATTTTATACTTGATTTTACAAAAAAAATAACTAATATAAGATCAAACAAACTGATCCAATCTGAACTGCACTTAATTAGATCAAATCAAGTCAGATGCCATCATATATTAATAAAAATTGATCCAGACTACAAACATCATTACAATATTGTAAAAAAAGTAATTACTAATATTTTTAAAGTACTATTTAAAAAATTCAATGTGTAACATCCCATATGTTTTTATATTTAAATTATGATGATTTGAGGACGTAAGACTATTTTATGATTTAAGAATGAATTTAGGAGGAAAATTCAGGATTTTACCTGACGTAGCGTCAACGTAAAACAGAGGCTAAAAATAGAATTTGGACCTTTTCTCTTCCTTATTTCTTCTCTCAAGTTTAAAAAGCTGATTGAAGTTATTTTTTGGTTAGAATTCAAAATCAATCATGGATTGGAAATGGAGAACTCAAGGTAAACGTGTGAAACCTTTTAATTTCAATTTTTATGGAAGTTTCCCATCTTTTGCCTATTTTCTTAGGGAAGCAAAGCAGGTTTGAAATTCAAGAATCTAAACTAGTTAAAGAGTCCCTTATGGCTTCCAAGTGAAAGATTAATTGAAGGATTTGAGTTCCGCTTTGCGTAGGTTATGGATGAAGTGCTGGAAGCTTAGAGGAGAAAGGGGTTTCTTAAAGTAATTGCTAGTTTTGATTGTGGTAAGCTTATAAAGCTTTAAGAATTGATTTTAAGTGCTTTCTTGAATTAAATTAAAGATTCAACGGTTAAATCTCTAAACCCTTTATGATTCTTGCGATTTTAGTGTTTTGGCGCGTCAGTACTGTAGTGTATATTTGATTAAGGAGTATTGTAGTGAGGTAAGGGGAGTATTGTAGTGTATATTTGATTAAGGTTATATGAGTTTTATATTATGAAATGAATTTGCGTAATTAAATGAATGATATATATATATATATATATAAGAGTATATGGTTTAGAATATGTTTATGGCTACATGATGTATTTGGCAATTATAATTGGTGGAATGATAATAAGTGTGATAAGAAAGTGATGAGTATAAGGAGGTTTACGTGATAAGAATGATGAATAGGATGAGAATTGAAGTATAAATTATGCCTAGAATGGTGTACGATAGATGGTAAGGAAATATTGAAATATATGTGATATTGATGACATGAAATTGTGCTTGAGGATGGATTGATTGTGATAATTAAAAGGGATGACCTTTATGCCATAGATTATATGTTATTAATAAGATTGATGATTATATTGTAATTATATATTAACAATTGTATAATGAGTTTGATAAATATGATTGAGGTAATAATAATGATTTCATTGACAAAGTGATAAGTTACGAGTATATGATATATGATTATGATGATAAATAGCGATATGAAAATATTGTTATTGAATATGTGACTAAGAGGAATGAAGAACATGTTATAATGTTGTAAGGAAATGATCAATGGATATGTTTATGCCTGGATTTGGCTGATTATGTCCCAGGAGATGACTTTTATGCCGGGACGGAGTTGTATGAGTTTGAGATGATTATGTTGATGTTATATGTTGTATATGCATGTTATGTGATGTGGAAAGCCATTCAGTATGTATTACCCCTCGCTTTTGGCTCCAGTGGTCCATGTAGAGATCCAGTTGAGCTACCCAGTGGTCCAGGTAGAGACCCAGTGGTTGAGGTGGGGAGTCGGTGTGTGGCTCAGTAGACCAGGTAGAGTTCACAGGATGTCGGTGTGACTCCCAACTGATGGTTGCTCCATTAGTATTCGGATACTAGGTGTCGTTTTATGTGACTGGACCATGAAAGTCAGTTATGATTAATTTATGTTAATGAAACTTGATTTGTGGCAATAATGATCATGAGTATTGAGATTCAATTGTGATGGTGGAAATTGATATTGAGACTGGATTTGTGAATTTAAGATTTGATTTATAATAATAATGTCTGATTTATGATATCATAATTGAATATGATGATGATGATTAATTAGTGATATCACGATTGCCTATGATGATGTTAACTGATTTATAAGATTATAATTGATATATGATGATGGCATTAAATGAAATGTTGGGGAGATGTTGAGATAAGTATAGGTAATGATCTGATGAGTTTCAAGCTTATTGGAAATTGGTTTAAAAAAAAATTAATGGGTTAATCAGCGAAGGAGATGTGTGAGCTCCTCCAGGTGATATTGTTTCTGTCTCATTCAATTGCATTATATTATAATGCTAGATGCTCACCCTTATAATTTTTTTCAGAAAATGAGGAAGGGATATTGTGGATGCCATAGAGACAGGTACGAGTGAGTAGCGAAGCAATGCCAGGATATTTATGATGATGTAATGTATATATATGTTATGGTGTTATATGTATATATTTATATATGAGTGTGGTTGTATTATGAGTTTTGATGTGGTATTTGTATATGTTGTTATTGGTATGATTATATGTGTGGATTGTAGTTTGTTAGCTAATGGCACTGAGTCATTAGCATTTATATATGTGGTTTGCTTAAGGTATGACATTGAGCCATTAGTTAGCTATTCATGCATAATGGCCAGGGATTGTTTATATAGATATGGACATGACACGAAGCCATGTGGTATTTAAAATCATGTATTATTGACAGGAATTATATTGTTTGAATGTTGTATGACTGTGTTTGAATAATAATGAGAATGAATTAAAAAGTTTGGAGGTTAGAATTAATGGAATTAAAGTGATATTGAGGAACTGGACTGGTGAAATGGGGATCGGTGGGATTCAGTATCCCTGAAAATGCCCAATAGGTCCATTTGGACATTTAGAATTGGTTTGTGTGTTTATTTGGTGTTTAAATAACTTTGAGGTAAATTAATATGGTAGAATGGTTGTAAGTTGGCCTAACTGCCTTTTTATGCATAAGTCGTTACTGGACTATAATTTTAGGAAACGAACTGTGCCAGTAACTCTGGAATGAGAAAATTATATGGCCCACAGAGTTTCGTGGTAATCGGCCCTGAAACGGATTGAATATGTCGATTACAAGTTGGCCAAATGGCCTAAATATGTGACAACATTAGGTGTTGTCACTGATAGGCTGACGCTGGGTGTCAGCCTGATGCGTAGAGGTGATATATGAGGATGATTTTCCCAATTTTGAAAATATAAATAATTGTTTTGAGGGTGAATAATTTAATTGATTATTTATTTTATGAAAAATTTATTGATATTTTTATTTAATGAGTAAATTAAAGGTAAATTGGTGAAGGATTTTACACAATAAATGTTACCATATGATCTTTTGATAACATTTATTTAGTGAATAAAGAATGAAAATAAAAAAATAAGAACAAAAAAGGTTTAGGGTTATGAGAGAGAAAGAGAACGATAAAGAGTTGGAGGACAGACAACGGATTGTCTAACTTTAACATGGGAACACTACCTGCCTCTTCTCTATTTTTATTTGTTAGATTAAGTATATAATTAGGGTGGAGGCTAAGGTGGACTTATGAAATTTGGGTGTACCATGGATCGTGAAGTCTTAGCCATTAGATTTGCATCGACGGTCAATATTAAAAAAGGGTTACCAGAAGAATCAATGAAAAGGGAATCAAAAGGTTGAGAAAAGAGAGCCACCAACCACCATAGGAGCCATCCACCAGCACCCAAAACAGCCACGAAATCGATTTCTAACATGCAAACAGCTACATAGTGCAACTTTTCATTGATTTCACTTACCACTAAGAGCTCAAGCTTTATGCCCCCGACCACCTCTCCATTCTTGTTGCTCTCTCTCAAAGATTCCTTGAAGTTGGCAGAGGAAGAAGGGTGAAAATGGTGTCTCTGAAAAAATTACAGTGTGTCACAAACCTACCAGCCTCACTACACTCTCAATAATGTTTTCGTTGATCGGCTATAATCTTTTTTTCACCATTCACAGAAACCACTTTGTATCGGTATGTCCCAACCCTCAATTTCACTTCTTTTTGATTTTCGAGGTATACAATGCAAAGGGTATCCTTAACCTTTGGAATTTAGAGAAGCAAAACCTCTAAGGCTAATACCAACATCTTTGCCTTCAATAACACTATGCATTCTTTCTTTGTGATTTCCATTATGATGGCTTTGTTGTGTCACAACTTTGTTTGCTGGTTGGAAGAGTATTAGCTAGCACTAGAAGTGGGCCACGGTTGTATGGAGAAAGAAAGGAGAAAGAGGTGTCAAAGTTGTCGAAAGTAGCGAAGAAAAGAGGAACGAAGCTCTTATCAACCTATTATAGCAAGTCAATCCAAAGAGGTCCATGGTGCACCTGGTTGGAACATGTCTACCTTAGTATTCACCATATAGTTAGAATCCTTTTAACCTTTTTCATTCTTTAATAGAGCCAAGAATTAACATCCGATCACTCAACCAATTTATTTAACCTTTTCTCTTTCTTCCACATAGCAAATACTAAAGGATGTGTACTACTTTTTCGTTTCATGGTGCAGGTTGCAAGACAATTTGCACCACTCTACATACTATTAAATGTTAATTAAGAATTAAGAATTATTCTAATTAATTAGCATATAAAAGAATTCTTAACTCTTTATATTAATAAATATTAATTAATAATTACTCCAATTAAATAACAATTAAATGGTAAATTAATCTAGGAAAGAATTGTTGCATAAAACAAAACCATTTCTTTTTTTATTTAGTTGAATTATGTAAATAAAATAACAATTGCACAACACCACTTTTCAATTCGCATAAACATTTAATTGACCTTGAATATCACAAAATAGATACCACTCTATGCTTTCTTATATTTAATTTCAAATAACAACTAATACCTTCCAAAAGCCTATTGATGTATCCAAAATACAAGATTTTACATGGTCCCCCTATTTAATCTCACTAAATTCCCATTTGCATCATATCTCTAAAACAATGTTACTTAATTAATAAGCTCTGCAAAAAACTATACTACTTCTCTGTAATAATGCAGCACATTATGCCTAATAAGCACTACCATGATAATTGAAATAGATACAACCATTCCATCATATTATGTAGCACTTAGTAAAATAATTTTAAGAATTCTGTAACCAATTCCAAGTGGTAAACTTTACTTAATCAACCAAAGCCTTTAGATTTTTCATTGTTAATGTCAACTCTAATTACTTGAGTCAATGATTGAAGATACATTATTTAATAAAAGTGTGTTCATACTATAGTTGGTAATTCAGGTAGGCTGCCCTAAACGGACAAGGTTTTATCGGGTTGCGGGATACTTAGGGTTGGACCAAAAATTACCTGTATAAATTCAGATCTTGAAATTAGAGGCCTAGCCCAACCCTCAATGGGTTGCGGGCTTGATCAGACGGCCTTTTTTAAAAAATTATTAAAAAATTGACTTATAAAAAATTGAATTACAAAAAACTAAACCAACATAGTAGAATTTGTCTAAAACTATATTTGTAAAAAATTTTATGCTATTGAAATTAATTAATTGTTGCTAGACAAATAATGCTATAAAATCAATAACTTTTCTTGTAAAAAATATGTTTGTTTTTGTACTACAGTTGAAAATTAAAATAAATGAAATATTAGCTACTAAGTTACTAATAATACTAACACACAAATGTTATAAAATCAACAAGATTTCTTGAAAAAACCTGTTTGTAAAAACACCAACTAATAAATAGTACTACATTTTTTTTTTGAAAAAGGACTTGGGCCGCCTGCACTCCGCCTGCACTCCGCCCATTTTTTGGGCTTTTTTTGTCATCGGGCTTTTTTTTAATTATTAACTTTGAATTTATTTTTAAGACCCACACACTACATTTTTTATGACAGGCTTGGGCTGGCCCATAAGGGTTGGCTCATTTTGCTAGCTCTAGTTCATACCATCAAGGGAAGCCCACTTAAAAAAACTTACTACCAAAAATCACAACTTAAAAAAAAGATAAATCTTTTTTTAAAAGATAGATGACATTACCATCAAAAAAATTAGTGAAACTAAATTGATTATCTACTGCTTGAGAAGGCTCATAAACTGGGTCTGTGGAACAAGGTACTTCATTATGTTCACGACTTGGTAATTTTTTATTCTAAAATGACCATGTGTAGAAAATTAAAATAGATGTTAGCGCCAATAAGTAGAGAATATACATAATTGATATTATATTAATATGCTTGATTAATTGGTCCATTTTTTCTTCTATATAACTAATACTCAACCTAACCTTTTAGTCATTTGTTTCTTTTTAAGCCAGGTCGATGTCTGAATCCCTTTGGTTGTATAACTTTATTTATACCTTCTTGATCATCATTGGTGTGACTATTAATTTTTCTCCCTTGTAAGAGAAGTTCCATTATTTTCTTACACATCACATCCAATTTTTCATCTACAATCTTATGATATTCTTTACACGTTGACACCTTAACTACCAGCCTAACAAATTTGGAGACAATGTCTAAATTTGTATGTGCTAGCTAATTTTTGTATCCCCTTCTACCTTTTTTCCTTTCACATCATGCATAATGCCATTGCGGGCTTTTTTTGTCCACGTTCTTAAAATATACTTATCAGGAACAAACCTTACATCATTTGCTTCAAACACTTGTAATACATGTGAACAAAGCACGCCCCTCCAGAACGGCTACTAGAATCACGACCTGAAGAAGATGATGAAGTGGTGAAAGACTTTCCACCATGAAAGAATTGCCCCATTTTCTTGAAACTAAAACCCTTTGCTTTTAACGGTTTCTTGTCCTTCATCTAAGACACCTTCTGCAACTGGACCTCCTCGGTCAACTTAGCCTTATTCACCAAGGTAGGATAGTCACAGATCTCCAAAGGCACAATTACACTTCGGAGTTCAATCCGCAACCCCGCCTTATATTTATCACACTTGTTTCCTTCAGTCCCTTCCAAAGAAAAAGGGTGATAAAAGTCATACAATTCATTAAATTTTATAGTATACTCACAACAGACAGTCTTCCCTTCTCCAGTTTTTAGAATTCCATCTCCTTGCGGATTTTATAATCATCCGGAAAATATTTAGCAAGAAACCTCCTATAAAAATTTACCTAAACCAAAGGCTTGCCAGCTGCACATATCTGTAGCTTAGTTCTGGATCACCATATCCTTGCCTAATCTTTCAGTTAATAGGTAGCAAACTGCATATTTTGCTCCGCCGAGCACTCAAAGTATTCAAACGCCTACTTAATGTCTCGCATCTAAACATGGGCGCCATCATAATCATGACCCCCTTTGTAAGTGGGAGGATCCTGCTTCAAAAACTTGTCAAGAGTTGAGCCAAATTCAGCCCTCCTTATCATCTAAGAAAACTTGGAGAAGAAATCATCCCCTCCATAATAGCTAGATCCTTCAGCCATAGATCAATTCTACAATAATCAAACACATGACCATTAGTAACCAATGACCTACCAGGGAAGGAAACAATTACCTCCTATACATAAATATTATACCGCCGGAGTGCTAAGAGAGTAATGCCAAGTTAACTTGTCAATAACACAAATAAAATACAGGCATACGTCCTTATAGGAATCATATAATTTACCACTTATTTAACATTTATTTAACATTTTTAATGAATTATTTTTATTCATTTATCATATTTTACACACCTTATTCGATCCTAAAAGGAACCGCTTTGATACCACTTATAGCGTCTCCCTAATAATGAGAATTTAAATAACGTGTTTATGCTTGATTCATCTCAATACCACATTTAATATGACGTAATAGATACAAATAATTCGAAACAATCCTATGGCATCCCCTTGGTAGCTTTCATAATTTACCTCAAGGTGAAATGAAAATAGGAATAAATTTTTTGCGGTTGTTACACCGATAACAAACCATGAAAACCTAAGGCGAAGCCAAATGTAGTAACACGAAATACACGCACAAGAGGCACAAGGACTATGTATAATAAGGGAAGCGCACAAGAGGATACAAGGGCCCCCATAAATCAACACTCAATGAGTTGAAAAAGCAAGGAAAACTAAATCAGGCCAATCTCGCTCAAGCGAAATAACTCGCTTGAGCGAGTGCAAATATACACCAGAGAACGAGCTTTTGCTCAAGCGCGTCCCTTCTCACTTGAGCGGATGGCAAACAAAACCACACAGGTCATTCTCGCTCAAGTGAGACACCACTCACTCAAGCGAGAACAAAAGGGAATCAGATATGGTTCCTCGTCTAAGCAAGTTGCCACTCGCTCCGGTGAAAATGGAACATAGAGTAGCCACACCAATTTCGCTTAAGCGAGGTTTCACTTGCTCAAGCGAGGTTTCACTTGCTCAAGTGAGAAACACACAGTGCCTAATTACCCTCCTTCGCTCAAGCGAGGTCCTTCCCGCTTGAGCAAGATCCTCACAAAAAGAAATAAAGGAAACTCACTTAAGCGAGGTACCACCAACTTAAGTAAAAGCCACACAGAACCTTCTAGGTACCATCTTGCTCAAACAAAACCCATCTCGCTGAAGCGAGAAAGCTATAGAAACAACAACTCAGGTATAGGAGTAGCTCGATTGAGCGAAAATACCCTCACTCAAGCGAGAATGTAGGTTTGCCTAATTTTTGAATCTCTGAGGTCCCTAACTCTTCCGTTTGGGCTTCGGTTGTTACCAAATTTTATAAGCCATACGTTTTCGCCATTTCAAAGCTGTTGGCGAAGTCCATTCACTGAAATTCCATCGTATACACAAGATATGCATAAGAATGCATTTAAACCAATAGTAACATAAACCAATATGCAAGACCCATTAAATGGAAATTAAACTTAGTGGAACCTATATGCACAAGTTATAAATGAGGTAGGAAACCTAACGGTTCCTTCTGAGGGTCCTAAACCCACCGGATCACCAAATCACCCCTCCAGTTTTAAATTTTCACATAATTCCACTAATATGCATAATGCCATTTTTCATCATGTCTCACATTCACATACATTTATACTAACATACAACTCATACACACAATACAATACCTACCCAATTCAAATTCATCCATCAAATGGCTTTGTGTCATACATATATGTTATCTCATAATACTATAAACATAGCTAATATCTCAATTCCATAATTCTCACAATATAATCTTATTCCACCATCATCAATTCATCGTTCATGCAAACATTAAATATTCATCATCACGCCATAATCAATTTCCTAAGTTTAACAGAACTACAAGTCTAGTTATCACACAATCCAAATACATATAAGTCGATATTTAAAGCAATCTGCTTAACTATTACATAAATAATATTTCCACAGCTTTCTTGGCATCAACTCCTCACTTGGCGTTTTCCTTCGGGGCATCCGCACCTTCCCTGTCACCAGTTATTAAAAGAGAAAAAAACCACAACAAGGGTGAGTGTTTGGAAACAAAAATCATAATTAATATAAAATGGTAAACACAAGGCAAAAAGTGACAATTTCAACACTTTACCCTTATTACAACTTAACTTCCCAAGTCCACTACAAGCGCATACATATACCATATTATAACAAACAACCATTAATATCATGTTCTCAAACACTTTACTAACTACTAGTGCATACATCATCCCAATCACATTAGGAAACATCACTGACTTTCAACATTCAATATGACGCCTAGTATTCGGATACTAAAGGATCGGCCTTTAGCTGGGGGGTCCTACTTGACACCCCATTAACCTGAGTTGGTCCACCAAGCCCGACTTGGCTCTCCACCTCAACCACTGGGTCCTACTTGACCATTGGCTAGCTTAACTAGATCTCAAATGACCACAGGAGCCAAAAACGAGGGGCAAAACATATCGCCAGTCTTCCTATACCATATATATTCACTTCGCCTCAATATATAAAATCATCATTATTCATCAAGTTTGCCATATAATGTTCAACACTAGCCTATACTCATTAAGCTCATAATTCAAAATCCAATATATTATACATAACCATATACACATATTTATCATTATAACATAATCACCATATATTTTAACTCACAAACTGTAACATCCCTGACGATTTTACATTTAAAAGGATAAACAAATGTATAGGTGGCTTTAAATTATAATAAATTAAAGATGTAAGACGTTAATATGATCCGAGGATAAATTTTTAAGGGAATGAAGGATCAGGACCTGACGCGTAGCGTTAGGGTACAATTAGTGACCTGATGCGTAGCGCTATTTTGACGCGTAGCGTCAACGTCACGATGGATTTAAAACATAACAGCAACAGAACAGAACGCATACATGAGTTTGGAACTCTTTGTTTCTCCCTTTTTCTCTTTCAAGCTCTAGAAGCTTAATTTAAGCTGATTTCGGTGGATTCGTAGAATCAATTTCACTTTTGGACTTTGGGAAAGCAAGGTACATAATGAGAACTACCAATTCGTATTTTCCTTTCCTTTTTCTTCTCTTTCTCTCTCAAACCTTGAGTGCATATTAGTGGGAAGTTATGACCTTGTATTTTTGGACTTTGTGAAGCTTGGGTATGGTTCCTAGGATGATGGGTACAAAGAAAAACTAATGGGTTTCGTGTTTTGGCAATTATAGATTTTGAAGCAAGGATCAGAAGGTCATTCGATATCATGGAGTTTGGAAACGAGAGTCAAAAATGGAAATGGTAAGCTTCGATGACCTTGGATTGAGATTCAGGATTGTTTTTGAGGTTATGGGTTATGGTTTCGGTAATTATAATATTAAATGGAGTCTCTTTAATTTTAATCTTAGAGTTTTGGTGTATTTTGAAGGACCCGACAATTAACTTGAAGATTCGGGAAGCTCAGAATCGAGATAAGGGGGTGTGCTTGGTTAAGGTTAATATAGAAATGTGATTACGCCAGTAACATATAGGAAAAATGGTGTATTGTGGCCATTTTTAGGTGTTTTAAATTAATTTGAATAATATATGCTAAGTTTCTGGAATTATGAGGAACCAAAATAAGATGAAATTATCAAAGTGAGGAAGGTGGGATAGTTAATAGATAGATAAACGATTAAATGATATACTAGTGTTATGATATTAAGAGGATAAAAATGTATATGTGGTAATGTATAACATAGAAAGTGATTCGGAGTGAGCTTGGTATATACAGGAATAAAAGTAAACGTGGGTAGGTAAATGAGAGGTGAAGAATCAAAGAAATGATAACTGGTAATTGATAATACATAATTAATGTTAGTGAGAAAAATATGTTTATGTAAGGGGTGTAAAGTTATAATTCATAATGAATGAGGTTGATAAGAAACTTATGTGGATAAAATTCATTAATAAATGATAGTGACTAACTATGAATAAAAGGGTTATATTAATATGTATATGCAGGATGTGATGATATAAATGGTAGCTATGTTTAGTGAAATTGCATAATAGGTGGTGCAAAGATTAAGGGCGATGAATAATAGAATTATTGTTGATTGCTATGATAGAATTGATGATTAAATAGGAGTAAAAATTTGGTGATGATGGATACAATGATATAAGAATATATATGTGTGTTGGTTTGTATGATTAGAACTTATATGAATTAATGAGCACAACGGTATAATGTTAGTAATGATGTTGTTAATTAATATTGGATTGATGTTCGTAATAATGTAATGTATCAACGATATAATGTGTGTATGTATGATATGGTGTGATGATTATATTGGTGGAATTATGTGGACAAGTGGTATTGTTTATATTATATGTTTGATGATTGAGATTGGTGGTTATAATTGATTATGTTGGAGATGATACCTGGTGATATGTGGTATTATATCTAGGCCAGGTTTGTGTGGCCACCCTTTGGAGATGTATTTGGGGCCTGGTTTGTGTGTCCACCCTAGTGATGATTCATGGGCTGGGTCTGTATGGCCGCCCCGGATGATTGAGATACGAGGCTTGGAGTCATTTGAGCAGAGGAAATGAGGTAAGTGATTGATTATAAGATTGTGTGATTATGTGGTGGAGGACGACCGACGATATATATATTACCCTCGTTTCTGGCTCCCGTGGTATTTAGGCCCGGTTGAGCTACCTAGTGGTCAAGTAGGACCTAGTGATTGAGGGGAAGTCAAGTAAGACTCGGTGAACCAAGCAGGGTTCACGGGGCGTCAAGTAGGACCCCCAGCTGAAGGTCGATCCTTTTAGTATCTGAATACTAGGGCATCATATTCTTTGTTTGAGAGTCAGTTATGTTTTGCACTCCTTGACTTATATGTATGTTTCTAACGATGCCTACATTATGTGATGATTGAGTTATTGAGATCTATGTGATGTATAGTGTTGGTTTGACTTGTTAGTTATAGAATTGAATGATGAGCTAGAGACTAAGTGGCTAGGCATGTATACTTGGATTTAATTGATCATGATATGTTAATGATGGTGTTAGTTTAGGATAACCAATGTGATTGTGCAAGTATAATATCTGGAATGGTAAGTAAAGGAAGGATGTGGAAAGTAATTAACAATGACTGATACTTATAACTAGGAATTTAGCTATATAATACATTTCCTAGTCTCATTGCTTATTTTGGTATTAATGCGTAATTCCAGTCACTCGCCCTCTTTCTATTGTGGTTTTAGAGACTGTTGGCAGGTTGTGAAGGTACACTATAGAGGCAGACGCTAAATGAGGCCAGGGCGAGAATGAAGTTGGTATAATAGTGATGATGTGTATATGTATTTATTTGATAACAAAAAGTATAGATGTGTAATAATGTAGTGTCGTAATATTATTATGTTTATGTGTTATGGGGCACAGAGCCATTGCATGATTGCATGATATGGGCAGGTCTTGTGATATATGTGTGTGCTTAAATGATATGTTGAGTGTGATTGAGATTTGAATGGATGATGTGATGATAAGTTGGTATGTGTTATGTATAACTGTGGAAATAGGTTATTAGTGGCACGGAGTCAACATTGTGCGTTTGTTAAATGTCATGGGCAGGTTTTGTAATATGATCGTGAATTGTGTGTAATTGATAGGTGTTTTGATGATTGGATGATCTAGTTCATATAGTGGAAATAAGAATTACATGGAAATTAGGAAGCAGTACAAGTATAACCTAGACATGGCACCTAACAGAATTTAGTTGCAGAATATGTCAAAGAAGGATAATGAGTTGTTCAAGGAGTATGCCCAGTGATGGAAAGAAACGGCTACACAAGTGGACCCTCCACTCTTAGAAAAGGAAGTAGTCGTGATGTTTATTGACACGCTCCAGTCTCCTTTCTATGATAGGGTGATCAGTAGTGTGTCATCCAATTTCTCCAACATCGTAATTATTGGAGAAAGAATAGAGAGTGGTCTGAGGACAGGAAAGATTGTGTGAAGCCCGTCTGGGGCACCTGTTGTAAAGAGGCCTACGCCAGGAGACGAAAGAAGAAGAGATGGGGAAACCAACTCCATTTCTTATGACCAGAGGAGGGCCCAGCCGAGACCATTCACCCCTACCACTTTTCAACCTGCCAACCTCTTTCCTTATGCATCGTACCCATATGTGGCCGCTACCGCCCATAACCAGACCCCTTATCCTGGCCTGCCACAATCCTATTTCCGCCCACCTATCACCCGAGCACCAAATCCACAACCAATGCCAAACCATCCTCCACAACGGTGGGACCAGCCTCTCACCTCTAACCAAAACCAAAACACAAGGAGGACAAGGGGTATGTAAGGGATATCGTCACCATTGAAGATGCTTCCTGTGATAATCGGACTTTGTGATTGCTTTCCCGCCAGGCAGGAAGCTTTGTAACTGGGAGGCCGTCGAAATCCCTACGACTTTAAATATTCAATGACCTTTTAACCCCATTGTTATGCCTAAGGCTTTAGTATGTTCATGTAATAAGGGCAAAAATGTGTTTTTATCATTTCAAGTTTCCATCAATGAATGTGCATTGAATTTCAAAATATCTTTTCTTGTTTTCCTTATCTCTGCTTTGAATCCTTTCCCTTTGTTCATTTGTTTCCTTTTTGTTCGCCATCATATATTGCATAAATGTAGATCCGAAAATGATCCTTCCGAGAACAGTGAGATCACGGCCCCATTTCACAACTTTGACCACCCAGTTGATTACGCCGACAAAGAGGGTGAGCAAGTCTGTGAGCCGCCGCCCGAGTTAACAAGG
The DNA here is from genome assembly GCA_037962975.1 of Clitoria ternatea. Lineage (NCBI taxonomy): Eukaryota > Viridiplantae > Streptophyta > Magnoliopsida > Fabales > Fabaceae > Clitoria > Clitoria ternatea. The sequence goes on from CM075673.1 coordinate 153,587,745, forward strand.
TTGTTGAGGCAAGGGGCTGAAGAAATTCAGCCCAATCAGTTGTTAGTACCCTGAAGAACACTGGGGAAATTTGTCAAAGGGCGATGGTATCCCTAATGACATAATAAAGTAGATGTTTATGTGGATGACGAGACTGCCAGGTCCTGAGATGGGCAGGGCCATATCTATCGTTCAAGGAAGCCTCAATATCGACCAACATGGATGGAGATGACTTACCGATGCCCATAAATGCAAACGTCATCAAGAGATACTTTGCCAAAAAGAAAAAAGAGAAAAATAGAACGAAAAGAAAAAACGGAGAACAAAAGAATCAAGGTTGGCGCCCTACGCACATACCAATTGGGGCAAGCTGATGCCCTCGCATCCTTATATTAGGGCACGTTCAGATCATCGAGCATACCGTCACCTTTCTATATAGGGGTCACGCATGTCATCAAACCAAGAACAGGACAAAAGTAATGTTTCATCCTTGTCGCCATCAACACCTCAACCTTAAGGGGGTACAACTACCTCCCATGCTGATGTAACCAAGGAGATGGTCTACTATGCTGAGTGATTGCTAACAACACCATTAGCATCATAGTCTTTGCCACATTGGCTAAGGATGAATAAAATGCCTAAAGCAAAACTAATGTACTAAGGGGGTTCATTTGAAGGTAAGAAAAGAAAAAGAACAAAAAACAAAAACAAAAGAAAAAGTCAAAAGAGAAAAGAATGAACAAAAGAGCTAAAGAAAAGAAGACTCAGAATGGATCTCTCTCATTGGTGCCAAAAAGGGCTCACCTCATTCCATTTGGTGCATGGCGTTGGAGCAAAGCTTCCTGTTTGAAGTGACATTTGTTCCCCTAAAGGATGAAATTAACTCAAGAGAGTCCAAACGGGCTCAGTTTCAATGAAATCAGCTTAAACCTTTTGTTGTGAAGGACACAACCTTGATTAGAAAAAAAATTTCATAAAGAAAGAAAGGCTCGCTACGCTAAAAACCTAGAAGAGTGGCCTAGACAAAAGTTAGAGCGACCCAATGAGTCAAAAACCTGAAAAGGCGGCTCAGGCAAAAATTAGGGTCAAAATTCTGGTAATATGACTAAAACCTCCTACGCAAGAAGTACAAGTCAAAACTGGGGCACGTGGATTATGGTCGAACTACCTTCTCAGAGGCAGAGTTGAAAGGTGAACCCAAAGTCGTGATATGGGATTGAGATGTGTGCTATTCTCAGGGATTCACTAAAGGATCTGTGAACCTTCCCCGTTTCGCCTACCTTGACCATTTCTACTTAGCTACATATTGTTTTATTTACTTTCTCTGGTTTCCTTTCTCTGTACCTGTTTGATATACACGAAAAAATTTCACCCTTTTCGATACATACTTATGTTGTGAGTTTCATTGATGTGATAAAACATGTGTTTGTCCCTAATACATAAAATGAGAAAGTAATAACCATTTAAAGTCGTAAGGACAAGATGCTCTTGTTATTAGATCTCGCCTCAAGATTTCATTACAAAGACTGAGCCAAGCACGTGCTCCAAAAGTTAAAACTACCTTGTTCGTTCTATTTCAGTCGTGAGTCGCCTCAGCAGTCACGGTTTCAAAGGGAGTCTCCTCAAATTTCAATTTTCCTTTATCTTTGTACTACTCACCCATTTCTAAAGGTTTTTGTAGCATACAGTCATGTTAAGTCTCGATACCTTAATCGCCAAAGTTGGCCCCATTTAAGCTTTCTTGTAGCTGAAGTTGGTACCTTTCAAGCTTTTATTACCAAGGATTGGCACTTTTAAATTTTTTTATCGCCAAAGTTGGCCCCATTTAAATTTTCTTGTAGCCAAAGTTAGCACCTTTTCAAGCTTTTATCACCAAGGATTGACACTTTTAAATTTTTTTATCGCCAAAGCTGGCCCTATTTAAGCTTTCTTGTAGCCAAAGTTGGCACCTTTTCAAGCTTTTATCACCAAAGATTGGCACTTTTAAATTTTCTTATCGCCAAACCTGGCCCTATTTAAGCTTTCTTATAGCCAAAGTTGACACTTTTTCAAGCTTTTATCGCCAAAGATTGGCACTTTCAAATTTTCTTATCGCTAGAATTGACACCTCTTTAAATTTTCTTATCGCTGGCATATCTTTAGATCTCTTTCTTTATCAAAGTTGGCCCCTTTTAATTTTCTTAGGCGTCAAAGCTGACACCATTTTAACCTCTTTGTCATCAAAGTAGTTTATTTGTACGGATTTCAAGAGCCCGATCCGAGCAACATTGTTCATATCTTTACTTCCTTCCAATGATATGAATTGGTCATTCATATCTCCGTGAAAAGAAAGTAAATAGGGGCAACTGTGAACACCTTTTTTTTCATTTCCTTTACTTTTATTTTTATTTTCTGATGTTACTTTTTCATTTTTGGTATTTTGACTACCATCTTTCCCATCTCTCTTCCCCATTTCACATTTTGGGCAATTGAGAAGACAACTCTCTTGGTCAAATGGTAAGGTTACAAGCAAGAGAAAAAGTGGCAAAATCAAAAATTCAAACTAGAGATTATGGTTGGATTTAAAAGCAAAACACAAAAAAGACAGAAATAATTTCAATATAACAACAAGAAGAAACAACAATCAAAAACATCATCTTCTCTGACAATCAAAAAAACGCTCCTCTCTCATTTTTTCTTCAACCCACAGCAAGCATACCCAAAGCAGGAGCAGAAAAATCCCAACAACCAGAGCAGTTCACAAACCACAACCTTCTCTAAAAAATCAATCCCTTCTTCCTCTTATTTTTCTCAACACAACAGCAACCCAAAACCATCAAAATAGTGACCAAAAACAGAAAAAAGAAAAAAATCAAAAGAGAAGGAAAGGAGAAGAAGGAGATCTGTTGTTGGAACCATCGCCGGAACCACCACCACGCCGCCGCCCAAGCCCGACGCCGCCCCGGGGCCGCCGCGTCTCCCACTCACGTTGTCGGTCCAAGCCGCGCCGCCTCACTCTCTCCCGTGATTTCTTTCTCTCTCACACATCCCTCTTTCTCTCTCTTCCTCCACCTGATGCACTCTCATTCTCTCTAATCTCTTCTCTTTTCTAAAATCCCCTAATGGGTTATTCACCCTTCTTTTTGTGTTATGACTAATGGGCTTCAGAAATCTGAAGCCCAAAGTGTTATAGGTCCCTGTTTTTTTTCTTTTCTTCAAAAGAGCAAAATGTGTGTTTGTTATTATTGTTATTTATTGCATCTTTATTATTAAAATTTTATTAGGATTTTATAACTCTCAAAAATTCCTAAGTAGGAAAATAAATATTTTATTATTCTTATTATTTAATTGATTATTATTTTAGAGTTGTTATTGAGTTTCTTTTATTTTGTTTCCAAAACTTTAATTGAAATAATAAATGGTTTTTATTAAAGTTAAAAAATATATTAAAATCTAAATATCCTTTTTTAGAATAAAATTAATAGTTTTATTTATGCTAAATTTAAAAAAATATAGAAAATTCTTAAATATATATATGTATTTCTTTTTAGAATAAAATAACGTCAAATTTTATGAGCAATGTCGTGCAAAATTACTTTTGCCTACATTTGCGATACAAGATTTTGAAGATTTATGCACGTATGAAATTCTTCGTCTTGTATTTTTCCTTCTCGACGAATATTCCTCTTGCTAATAAAAATCAAATCAAATCTAGAATATCCCTATAACATTTCTGAAAATTAATTTCCAACAAAGAACTACGTAACCCTGATTTCTCGAAAGCTCGAGAATACGTAGGAGCGGAAATCATTCCTGTCGGGCCCACTTTCCTTTTATCAATTTTCTTGTACCTTTATGTATCTCGATTGATTTTATATTGCTACTGTCTAATTTTAGAATATTATTTCACTGTGAGGAGGTTAATTTAGACAAGACGTCTTGTTGACCTCTTCATATTTTCAATATCTTTATTTAAATAATATTTCTTATAAAAGGAGGTTAGTTTAGACGAGACATCTTGTTAATCTTATATTTTCCATAATTTAAATGATATTTCTTATAGGAGAAGATTAATTTAGACGAGACGTCTTGTTAACCTTCTCGTTTTATAATATCTTTTATTTATAATAATGTTTTTCTCATAAAAGGGTTAATTTGGATGAGACATCTTGTTAATCTTTTGTGTTATTTAATCAACTTATTTTATCTCATCTTATTTAATCTTATTTTAATCTCCAATTTGTGTTACAATTTAAGGTTAATTTGGACAGGACGTCCTCTTAATCCTTACTGTCACTCTTTGGTTTCTACCGTCACTCTTTAATCTTCTACTGTCATTGTTTGGTTTTTACTGTCACTCTTTAGTCTTCTACTTTTACTGTTTGATTTTTCACTGTATTGTTTTGTTTCTTATCATCACTGTTTAATCCCTTACTGTCACTGTTTGGTATTTTACTGTAACTGTTTAGTCAAGTTGTTCGATTTAAGATCAATTTAGACGAGACGTCCTGTTAATCTTATTTTAAAACTTCCTTGTCTGTTTTGTCTGTTCATTTTCTAAAGAAGTCAAAATAATTTTTAGGCTATTTAACATGTGCGTAATCAATTTAAGGTAATCATTTTATAAGGGATAGTGTGAGATGTTAATACCTTCATCACTTGTAATTAGACTTTCGAACTTAGAATTTCATTTTTATAACCAGTGCTTTAACAAAGGTTTTCCCGGTATTTTATACTTAAAAACATTGGTGGCGACTCCCTGTTTTTTTGAAAGGATTTCGAACGGTCTTATCTTTAACGTTTTAAGGGTCCGCCTCCCGCCGCGATAGCGGTCGCAACAGTCACATAAACCGCAAGATGGTTCACACATAACCCATGCAAATCAATTTATCAAATACCATTTAACTAACTAATCAACTTGACTAATTCTCAACAATCACCCATTCTTTTTAAATCATCAATTAATAACATATTCACACCATTATACATATATGTATATAACCATACTCCTAAATTTCTCGTATTCCATAAACGTTATATTCTTTTCAAACCTCATTATACACTAACCAGTTCTAATTAATTATGACTCGAACACTCGCCTTACCTCAATTCCACGCTTCTATAAGTTGTTCTTTGTGTCGGTTACAACCTACAATCAAATTGTTCGTCGCTCTACTTCCGATTTTGATACCCACTTCACTTGACGATCCTCCGATGTCCGATTCACCACCTACGAATGTCGAAACACAAAATCCATTGATATTTCATCACACCCATTACCCTAGAAGTACTTTTTAAGCTCCACATTGGCATAGAACACAAAAATCACAACCCCCACCATGTATGCAACTCACGGCTAGAGAGAGAAAAACAAGGGGAGGAAGAAGGCTTGAAATTGGAGATGTATATAGACATACCTCGAGGCCCTGATTCCAAAAACGTGATTAATTTGAAGTTCAGACATAAAATTAGGCATGCATTGGAGCCTAGAAGCTCACGACTATGGTGAGGGGAAAATGGAGAAAAAACTCACATGAATGGCCCGTTGGAGGAGAGAAAAACTGAGATTTTAATGTTTTGAGGGCAAAGTGGTCATTTGTCCTTTTCTTTTCCCCTTTTAAACTTAAATTAAAACTTACCCTTTAACCTTTTAGTAACTTTAAATTTACCACCACTTATTTAAACCTTATTTAAAATTTTAATAATCAACCAATCAAATGAATTTATTTAATTCCATAACATCTAATTATTTAAAATTAGATTTATATTAATTAATAATGACTTTCAAAGTCTAAAATTAATTTGAAGATAATTATTAATACTTTTCTCCAATCATGGATTTTTAAATTAATTACCTGGGATGTTACAGCTTCCAAATCCCCCTCCCCCTCCACCTTCTAACTAATCAAGATAGAGTTTCTTCATACACAAAACAAATAGGTATAGGGACATCAGATCACCTTTTTAGAGACCTCTTGTTGGTTGAAAACCATCTAACTAAATCCTGTTCCAATTAATAGATAAATTAGAATTTCTAACACACCACATAATTAAAGAAACCACCCTTCCTAGAAAAGCAAAATCAATTAAGGTTCTCTTTAAAAAAATCCTAATTAATATTGCCATAAGCTTTCTCAAGGTCAACTTTGAAAGTAACTAAGTCCTTTCTAGCCTTACTTTTATGCATGTAGGGAACAATCTCTTTAGCAATACTAGCATTACTAGAAGTACCCCTACCTAGGATAAAACTACTCTGAAAAGGGCAAATAAGATTATCCATAAAAGGTCTCAAACTATTAACAAGCATCTTGGTAATGATTTTGTAAGCCACATTACATAAACTTATAGGTCTCAAATCTTTAAAACGAGTGAGATTATCAACCTTTGGGGTTAGACAGATAGAGGTATGAACCAACCTGGGATTGGTAAAGCTAGGAGCAATGCCAAACATCATTTCCCATCACCTCCCAAAAAGACTTGTAAAAAAAAAGTTGAAAATCATCCAGGCTTAGTGCCTTGAAAGTCCGTATACCAAACACTATATTTCTAACCCCCTTTTAAGACAGGTTGGATAAGAGATCTTCTACCCCATCACATAACTTTGGTAAATTACTAAATTGAAGCATAGAATGTTGAGATAAACCACCAAAAAATAGATTTTAGAAATAAGCAAAGGCCTTAGTTTTAAGGATTTCATCATCAGAACACCAACACCATTCCCAATTAGCATACCCCAAATTTTATTTCAATTCCTTCGAACCAACATTTGAGTATGAAAAAATTTTATGTTCCTATCCCCAAAATGAACCCACTTCTTCTCACGACTTCTCTTACCACCAAAGTTCCTCTTGCAACAAAACTTCCTCCAACTCCCCCAACAATCTAGACTCAAGATGTTTGAGACTAAGAGAAGAATTATCTTCTAATGATCGTTGGATCCCTCTAAGTCTAGCTAACAACTATTTTTTCCTTCTAAAACTACTTCCAAATTCCTCCTTGATAAACTGAATAGAATCCTCTTTGAGTACGGTAAAAGAATCTAGAATAGACTCATGACTTTTTACCCACACACTGTAAACTACTTATTTGAAAGCATAGTGAGTAGCCCAAGGAACTTGGAATTAGAAAGGTATTGGCATTCTTTCCACTATGCCCAAGCAAGAAAGAAGAAGAGGATGGTCTGAGACTACCCTACTAAGCACCTAAACAAATACATCAGGGAATTTATGATGCCAAGCCAGATCTAAAAGGGCACGATCAAGCTTCTTAGAGAGAGTATAGACCTTTTGTTCCTTACAACACCATGTAAATATCCCCTTAGAACTACCTAAGTCCAAAAGACCGTAAACCTCCATCATATGAGAGAATTTCATAGCCCTATTAGCCAAGAATTAACCCTTTTTCACCTTTAACGGTAGCAGAATTTCATTAAAATCGCCAACAAGAACCCAGGAACTTAGACATCGAGTGTGGAAATGCCCAAGACAAGACCATAACCTCTCCCTCACATTAAAAATAACATTGGCATAGACAACACTCATAAGCCATGTGTTAGCCCTTGATCCTACACATATAATTACCACTTGATCCTGAATGTCCTAAATGTTTTCCATGGATTCCTAGTTAGCTCTCACAAGCACCCAAATGCCACCAGCACGTCCTTAAGCTTTTGAAACAACCTTCATCATATACCCTTCAAAATTCCAATGGTTAGACACCACATAAGACTACAATGTAGTTCCATAATAACATAGATCCAAGGTGAATGAAGTCTCAAGAGATCTCTCATATACCTCCAACCTTTGGTGCTTCTAGCACCTCTCAACCCAAGCTAAAATTTGACAATGATCATAATCCATAAAACACAACATAGAAGAAACCAACACACAACATCTACAGGGCAAATGGTTCAAAACCCCTTCGATCTATATCTGTAGTTTTTGAATACTTGCCATTTTCATTGAGGATAACATATCTACCCCCAGAAATATGTTCCAATGGAAGTGTTGTCTTCATGCCAGAGCCATAAGGAAGCTCTCATCATAAGCCGCAAAAATCAAACCCAAACCAATGTTTTATCAACACTGGCATCAATAGAGAAGAATTTCCTATTCCAATTTGTGATTGCCAAGTAATGGTCAAAAATCATCCAAGGTCCATCAGTCACCACCATATCACAATCCTCCGCAAGATCAAATTTAACCATACAAAACACATGATTGACATCCATAAGGTCAAATGCGGACTCCATGCATGCTTCAAATTCTCCCTCATCAAATTAAAACCAATAGACTTGCCAAAAAGCTTAATAAAAGCTTAATAACCAACGCATCTTTCCAATAGGTACTAGGTGAGAGCTTCATCCGTAACCAAAACCTTTGGAAACAGCCTATTATTCTTTTCATGCCCATCCTTCGTACTATAGTAGCTAATCTATTTAAACATGATTTGATCCATTAAATTGATTGTGCATGAATTCCATTCTCAAAATTATAACTTTTAAATACATAGAAATATATGAAAAATGGGGACAATTAAACAATTAACAAACATGGAAAGTACTAAATCGTATGTGCCTATATTTTTATGTAAAATGAAAAAAATGCAATAAATTACATATACACACACTTGTATAAATACATTGAGAAGATGTATAAAGTAAAAAACTCAAGAAATTAATTATCACTGACTAAAAAATAGTTATTTTAATAAATACTTTAATTCAAATAAAACATGATATGTTCAAAAAAAATTATGATAAATAATCATCTACATTTCTCATTTTACACGTCTAATAAAAAAATAAAATAAAATCATATAGGTGTGTGCATGGTGGTAGTTAATAGAAAAGTTGTTATCTTCTTTCTTTTTATTCCTTTTTAGTTGTACGTCTTTATTTAATGCATGCGATTGTGACATGAAGTCCTTTTGGTTTTATCATTGACGAAAAGCTATGAGATGTATAGAGCGAAATCATGCACATGGTAGGGTCCAATATAAATACAATTTCTTGCGCATTACATTTACCACGGATTACAAATATTAAACCGTTATGCTAAAATTCATATAAATTAATACATAAATACTACGTATTAATTTATATGAATTTAGTTAAACCATATTATATTGTTGGTTTGACCAATGAAAATCATTTTTAACACGATGTAATAATTAAGTATCAATTATATTCGTTAAAATTGAAATCTTATCATTGGTATAAATTGAATTTTATCGTCTTTAGTTTACACCTTTCTCTTTTTCACTATGGTTTGTGATATTTTTCTTTACCATCTTGCTGTTGGACATTTTGTCTTCTTTGTCATCCTTTAGAGGTTAACTATTGTGTCTTAGTGTTCACCATCTTCTATGTCATTAGGTGGTTTTAATCAATGAAATAGGAAAGTTTAAAATTTTTGGAATTTAAATATCAGTATGATAGACATTGGGGGTTAAAATTCCATATGCACAAAATTTCATATGAATTTTGAAAATTCATTGCCTTAATTATACTTTGGTTCCTCTTTTGGGTTCATCCAAGATGAAAATTCAACCATGTTAGTTGGAAAATTACACCAAAATTAAAAGGATGGGTGAAAATGATTGGAGCATTCACATTGCTTTTAGACATGATAAATAGATTCATTGAGGTGAAGCAAATTACAAGGAGTATAAGCAAAATCAAGCTTCTAGGTTATGAGAGCTCTTAAGAGAGTGAGAGAAAAATAAAATATTGAGTAAATCCTGAGAGATTTAGATAAATACATTGGGTTTGAGTATCATTTTTATAATTGTTTTGTATAAAATTCGTTGTGCCGAAATAACAATGAGTCTAATTGAGAAACACTATATTTTGTATCTCTAATATAAAATAGTGCAAGAAAGATATTGTAATTATTTGGAGCTTGTCCCATGGTTTTTTTCTAATTTTAAAGTTTTTCATGTTAAATTTTTATGTGTTGATTGTATTTTTTTCTTATTTTATTTCTCTATTTTAAGGAAAATTCTCTAGAGGAAATAAATTTAATTTCCTAACACCCTAAACTTTATCACATGTTTTATTATGGTCCCCTAGTTTTTAATTGTACAATGTTGGTCCCTAAACTATTCAATGGGTTGACATTTGGTCCTTCAACTTTTAACAACACAATTTTGATCCCCTAAATTATTTAATTTTGATACATTTGGTCATTCGTCAAGTTCATAATATTTTTATATCATTATTTTTAATAAATATTCATAGTTATTATATTATAATAAAAAAACATTAATTTATAGAAATAATTATATTAAAACATTTTATTATAAACCTATGTCATAATTTTACATTATTAGTTAAATGATAAATAAATAAGGGACCAAATATCTCAACAAATCGAATAGTTTGGATATCAAAATTGTACGATTAAAAGTTAAGAGATTAAATATTAATAAATTAACTAGTTTAGAACTAAAATTATATTAAAAATTAAAATACCAAAATCAAACAATTAAAAAAATTAAGGGACCAAAAATATAATTAAGTGAAATCGATATTCCGACTCAAGAAGAATGTAATGAATGGAGAAATTTTAAGATATATGAAACCTGAATTTTGATAAGGTATAAGTCCCAGATTTTAAAATCGATCACATTTGAATCTCAAATGTCCATAAACACTATAGGAGGGGTGTAAGGTAAGGACATAAAAGTCTTTTCATGTACAAAATTACTCCTTTTTGTTAACACTACAAAATGAAAGGGGAGTGCGCACAATTCCATCAAGGGATGGCAAAACAGGTTGGCTCGCCCCGTCTAATGGTGGGCTGGCGGGTCGGCCCGCCAAAGTTAAAATTATAATTTTTTTAAGAAAAATGTGTCAAATTAAGATTAAAAAATTAGAAAAATAATTTTAGAAAAAGAAATTAAAGAAGATATTATTAAAATAGATGTATAAATAGTAAGAAATATGCCGGCCCGCCAAAGTTAAAATTATAATTTTTTAAAAAAAGTGTGTCAAATTAAGATTAAAAAATTAGAAAAATAATTTTTTAAAAAATTAAAGAAGATATTATTAAAAGAAATGTATAAATAGTAAGAGATGTTACTTTTTTTTAATTTTAAAAAATGAAAGTATATATTTTAATAAAATAAAATATAAATTAGTAATATTTATAATTTTTTCTTTTGGCAAGGGCCCGTCGAGCCAGCTCGTCCCGCCAAGGTTTTGGTCTGCCAAATTGGCGAGGCGGGACGTGACGGGAGGCGGGTTAAAAATTCTTGTCCACCCCGTTAAATTTGACGGGTCTAACCCGTTTTGCCATTCTTAATTCCATCCTGGGTTTCGTGTTGGGAGATAGTCATGTAATGACGCTGGGAGTTGTTATTTGCGAGTTGTTATTTGCACTGTCCCTTTTTATTACTCACACCATTTTTCTCATTTTCTTACAAAGATTTTTTCTTGGTTGAAAATTGAAATTTGGATTTGACATCTGAATTTCAATTTTGGTAACCACGTTTCACTTCTAAATTGTACTTTCCACTTGTAATATATAAGAGACTTCTAAATTTCAATTTTTAGAACACAAACAGAGGTAATTTCAACCTTCCAAAAATTAAAAATCTAGATCCAGAAATCATTAGCAAACTTCTAGAAATCAATATCTGTAATAATGTTCAAATTCATTTCTTGAACAATGTTTAAATTTATGTCTAGAACTGGGTGGTGCAAATAGCAATTATACAATGCTATATAGCATTGCTAGCGTTTGTTTCATTCTGGGCTCAGCTTGCTCTCTGGGCCTTTCTTTTAATGTTAGTGTGGATGAAAAAAAAAAGATAAACTAAATCAAAAGACTCCAGATATATTTGTTGCAACATTGGGTCAATTGAATAATGAATTAATGATCTCATAAAAATATAGCAAAAAACTAATAAATAAAACAGGTAATGTTGGTTGGATTACTATCACTTCACGCTAACTCATAGGCTAATGCAAATTGAAATATATTATATTCACCAAAAAATAGGCTAATGCAAACTGAGTTTTTTTTTTCTTCCTAGAACCACATTATTCTAGCCAACACCCTTCATAATCTTTTTGAGGTTCCGGATAGAGTGAGTATAACATGCTTTATAAATAAAATAAAATATTTTTATTTTCAAATCTAAGAGTTTTTATAATTTAAGTAATTGTATTTAAATTATTTAAAATCAAAAGTATTTTACAAGCATCCATTACTATAAACTTCTAATTGTAATGATGCTATTATAAAATACTAAAATATAGGCTATAATTGTGACGACCTACGTCAATTTACATTTATTCATATTCGTTTAATTAATTTGCACAATAAATTTTTCACGTTTAATAATATTTAATTAAGTCCTAATTCAAAATGACATTTATCTTCACTAAACATGCTCAAAATAATAATTAGAAATAGAATAAATAAATCAAATAATAAAAGGGAATTGATTAAGTGAAGCAAAAGAAGAAAGATTTGAGATCAGGGGCCTCTCGCTTGAACGAGGCCCTGCTTCGCTTAAGCGAGACTAGGAAATTTCGCTTGAGCGAGTTCCTCATTTCATCCCTGAGCGAACCCCGAACGCGCTTGAGCGAGGGAGTCAATGCGTATCAAGTCCCTATGTCGCTTGAGCGAGATTGTCTCGCTCGGGCGAAATCACTTCAGTACCTAAACTTCAATCACTTGCTTGGGCGAGTGACTTTCGCTTGAGCGAAATAGTCCCAATGACACCATCAACGTAACTTGCCTAAGCGAGAGGTCTAAACAACCAGCTCGCTATAGCGAAAACACTCCAGTAGCTAATTGCTTCTTTACTCGCCTGAGCGAGTATAACTCGCTTGAGCGAAACCGACCCAGAAACTACTCCTATGGCCCTCGCTCGAGCGAGACTCAACCCGCTTGAGCGAGAATCCTCCAGTAACCATATTCACCTGATATATATATATATATATATATATATATATATATATATATATATATATATATATATATATATGTCTCGCTTGAGCGAGAGTCATCCCCGCTTGAGCGAGACTTGGCCAGAGGCCACATTACTGACACAGAGCACTCTCGCTTGAGCGAGAATTCTCCTCGCTTGAGCGAATTATGCAGTACATGCGTGGAAACTTAAAATTTTTACACAATCTAGCATACCTAAACATTCATATGCACTTTTGGCCTAATTTACCCATTTACACACATTCAAACATGCATTTGGAATTTATTCCAACTAATTATACAAATCAATCTCATTTTTAATTCACCAATGCATTACATTGAATCCATCATCCAAATGCTAACAATGCACACACAGTTTGCATTATAATCATCAAAGCAATGAACAATTCACACACCACTTACATCATCCATTCCTCACAAAATAAGCAAGACCTGCCCATAAATATATATATCTAATTCATGAAGCTTATCATAGCCATGAACATTTCATTATCCACTCATCATGAATTCATCTTCTCATCAACCAACATGCAATTTCTATCCATTACTTATCACAAACATTCATAACTACATTGATCACATCTAAATTAGTCCAGCATACGTAGGAAATATATAAACATAACATACATAAAACACAATACACATTGCGCACATCCTTCCACTCATAATTTTCCTCTACTCCTCAGCATCAATCCTCCGCTTGGCGCACCTCCGGGGCTTCGACCTCTTCCCTGTCACTGGTTACTAAATTAAAAAAAAACCACAGCAAGGGTGAATGTTTGGTATCATAATTAATCTAAAATGGTAATTTAATAACAAGGTGCATGAGTACTAATACTAATTCACTAACTTTACCTTGTGCAATTAATTTCACATTTCATTATCCACCAATTTGTACTTACAAATTCTCAACTTCATTCAAATTTCAGTACCATCAAGTGTAATTCACAACCAACCAATGTAACATAACACATTCACATCATCACGCAATGTCAACAAGTTCATCGATCATCACAACTGATTCTCACATAAATTTGACGCCTAGTATCCGGATACTAAAGGATCGGCCTTCAGCTGGGGGTCCTACTTGACACCCCGTGAACCGTGCTTGGTCCACCGAGTCCTACTTGACTCTCCACCTCAACCACTGGGTCCTACTTGACCACTGGGTAGCTCAACTGGGTACAAAAACCACGGGAGCCAGAAACGAGGGGCTATACATACCGTCGGCCGTCCCACACCACATAATTGTACATGTATATATCACATTCCTCATATCATATATCAAGTGGCCATCAACAACAGATCATACTCATCAAATGAGCGACCTACTTGTCAAGCCCGTCATCACAACGCCACTATACACATCGGTTTATCACAATGTGAAACACTTTAATCTCATAATCACCATACACTAATTACACTTCACATTCACACATACATACACATACAATTATCATTCAATAACTATTCTCATTATTCCAATGTTTGATTAAAGAATTCAATTCTGTCGTACGTACCTATTCTAATTAATTACAACCCGAACACCCCCTTACCTCGATTCCAAGCTTCGACGATTTGTTCTTGATGCCGGTTGCGCCCTCTAAGTGCTGGGTTCAAGGTTCTACTTCCGAATCCAGCACCCGCTTTGCTACACGGTCCTCCGACGTCCGTTTCGTTACCTCGAAGCCACGATCTCAAAAACGTAGTTACTTTGGAGTTTTGACGCAAAATGGACCTCCCTTGGAAGCATGCAAGCTCACGGCAATGGTGAGGAAAGAAGAAGAGAGCTCGTGTGAAAATAAGGAGGAAGAAGATAAATTTTTGATTATTTAAGACCCAAGGGCGAAATGGTCATTTCCTTATTTCTTTTATATTTTCTTTGAAAGTTTTAATTAAACTTTTATCTTTTACCCTCATTGGTAACTTCCAAATTTACCTCCTTCTAATTACACCTTATTTAACCTTTTGTAATTAGTCAATCAAGTAAATTTATTTAATTCCACAATAGTTAATTATTTATAATTGAATTGATAATAACAATAAAAATTCCAAAATCTTAAATAAATCTCTAAGACAATTATTAATATTTTTCGTCAATCAAAATTTTAACTAATTTATCTGGGATGTTACAATAATGTTGTTGACAAAATTGCTCATCAATCTCTCCTATCCCGTTCCTCTTCCTTTTCTCTATCTTCCTTGTAAGGCTGAAGTTTGTCTCATTACTTGACCCAGACTATTTTTTTTAGGTCTGGTTCTTATTTAGAAGCTTGATTTATTTTGATAGTTTGTATAAAAGAATGATTTACATTAAAACCAATAAAAACACCAATAAATAAATATTAAATATCAATAAGTAAAACATCCTAACATTTAAAATAAGGTGCCTAAAACCCAAATAAATTTTCACGAATTAATTTTAATTTCAAAGCAGGGTTTTAGGACCATACAACAACATTATCCATCATTCCATCATTCCATCAACCTTTTAATGCATAATTCATCTCAATCATCACACACCTTCTAATTCAACTACACACATGAACAATCCCTGCCCATTTATGCAATGCAACAGTTTTCTGGTCATCATATGCAATGCAACATAACACATGGATCCATCCACGGTATTCAACAAACCATATCACTTAATTGTAGTTCCTGGCCATATCAAAGCATCACATATGTATATATATAGTGGGACCATTCATGGTCACCACAACTAAACATCATCAACATCTATATATCACCATATCCTCATATCTCATCATTCATCACATCACATATACATCCAAAATATAAACTAGGCTTCCAGTTGAAGCCGTCAACTACCTAGAACCACTAAGCAGTCATATATATATATACACACACACACACACACACATCAACTATCAAAATGATATATACACAAGAGCCGACCAAAGCCACCACCACAATACTATCAATCTATATACAAAGGTACGTACAATGCTCCTCGCTCAAGTATGGTGATATCTCACCAATCACTATCGCGGTTCAAGTCCACTAAAAAGATAACCACAATAGAGGGGTGAAAATATTATATAATAAATGACAGCTACTGAATCGAATTTCTACCTATCCAATTCTACACATCACATCAATATAATCCATAATCACTTAACAAAATTCATCAACCACAATATAATCAACATATCAATGAGATCTCATGAGCTATCCAAAGCTTCACCATTCAAACACAATATGCAAATGCATACGCATGCGGATCCGACTCTAATGATGAGATTACACTACAGTGTATAAATTTTCACAATATATATCATCAATTTTGTTTTACCGGTACCGAACCGCTCGCCCATAATGTAACACCAGTCACTCTCAGTGACAACGGCAACCACAACTAGGTGTCACGGGACGGCCTTAAATTCAATCCAAGGCGATTGTGGATCCTAAAAGGAACCACCACAGGGTCCGTGCCTATCCAAAGGCCGCCCTCCCATATGGGTCGGCATCACAGACCCCTTACAGTCATGTACGCGTCCAAATATGCAAATGTTATACCACACAACATAAAATCATCCTCAGACCACCTGATTACCATCACCAGGGGCCACCACTTGTTACCATCACCAAGGGATTTCCATTTAAATTCACAACTCACATAACATGCATCAACTAATCATTTTCACAATCAATTATATCACCACTAAGCTACCTCAAGCTTAATTATCATCATCCTTTATTTAATCATTACTTGCATCTCATGCAAAATCTCATTATCATCAATATTTAATTACACCTCATGCATTACAATAACACCACTTTAATTATTCTATCTCATCTCATGCATATAAATATTAATCCAATCAAGTCATACATCTCATGTAACATATAATCATCAATTTAATCACTAAACTGCATCTCATGCAATTTAATATCAACACCATGGATGAAACCTATCATAATCGTCAATAATTCTCAATTATCATACAAGCGAGGTATACTAACAACATTTCACAATTTAAACAATTCAAACATCATATTTCACAAATATATCAATCATAAACAGGTCAATATACCCCTAACATGTCCATAAACTATGCATTTAAAATATAATAGCTCTTCCTTCCTGGAATAAGAAATCCCAGAAGCTCTCAACGCAATCCAATCGCTCTCCGGTTATAATTTTCACAATCACTAACCTCCTAAAATTAATAACAATGCACTTTAATATCACAATCGCCATTTAAAACCGCAATGTAAGCTAGAGCCACTAATTTATAATTATCTCGGTGAGTGATGGCATACCGACAAGCTCAATCAACATCGGTTCTCGCTTCCAGTTATATCCAAAGCTCTGAAACGCTTCCAAAACACTTTCTAAATTTTAATTAACCTCATTAATATTCAAATTTCATGAAACGAAGCTAGAACCAACCATAGATAATTATTTAATTAATTAACGACTTACCGATTCACATCAACGACCTCCGAAACTCAATTCCGGCGAACCCCAAGATGTCCTCTATCACAAACCACTCTGAAATCACTTGAAAATGGAGAAATTCCAAACCTCCAATAATACCCAAGCTGAAATCAAGCTTAATACTTCTAAATTCAAAAAATGCAAGAATTAAGAAGTGGAGTTTGCCAATTACAAAAATCAGGAAGTGGGTTCCATATCCTACCTTAAATGGAAGAGATTAAAGCTTCTCCCCCACACAACCATGGCTGCCGCAAGGAGAGGGAGAAGAGGAAGAAGAAGGAGCCACCAAGAGTCAAGCTTGAATTGAGAAAATTAGATGAAGAAGAAGTGGAGAAGCCAAACCCCATGTTGCATGCGTGAACCTCCAAGAAGAACAAGCTTCAATTTCCTTTTCTTTTTCTACTCCCAGGCACGCGTGGAATAGCATAAAATTGGCCCAGTTCATGTTTCTTTCTGCGTGAGTGAATGTGAAGGAAAGATTGGAAATCAATTTTTGGCACATAAAGCACAAAGGGATTCAATTAATTAATCCATCTCCTCCCTTTTTAACTCCTAATTAATTTTGTTTAACAAAATTATTAAACTAGGATGTTACAATAAGCTTATTTTAAATAAACAAATATGTCTTTAAAAGTTGATCTGACAAGTTGGAAATACATATTTATAAATTATAATATATCATAAATTAAGATTTATTCTATAAAATGATATAAGAATTAAAAAAAATTGACCCGATGGGTAGACAATGTTTTTTAAAAACTTAAACTCTTTCTTTAAATAATTAAACTTTATGAAATGTTTTAGCCTAATAATCATTAAATAAACTAGATTTTAAGCCCCTAACTGGTAATTTGACATATTCTCACCCCTAATAAGTGTCATGCTAAATATTATTTATATGTGACTTATGACTTTTAATTTAACAAAGATTCTTTTCTTTTTACGAGTATACTAATAAACTTCCGAAATTTGGCAATACATAATAATTGAATGTGTATTGTATATCTTATTCAAGATGTGAGAAGACAATGATAATGGTGAACAGATGAACGCGTTTTACATATTCTTATATAGACTCATTAATAAGATTAAAAATGGTGACCGAATTAAATACATTAAACAATAAAAGATTAATTTTTAATATTATGCGTTCCAGAATTATAATCAGTAAAGCATGTCTTCCAATATTATATAAAAAGAAATCAACAAAACAAAGTAAAAGCAAATTACGCATTTTATATGATTTACATGTAGAATTATCCTTTTTCTAATATATTAATATAATAATGCAAATAATCATCCTTTTGAGAATCACTATATGTAACAATATATATCCTTTTTTCTTATGTTATATATATATATATATATATATATATATATATATATATATATATATATATATATATATAAATTTTAATATTAATTTGGTCATAGAACTTTAATTATTTTTATTACCAGGAAATTATTAGAAAATTTGAATCGGATTTTGACAATTATGAATTATTTGTGCAATTTAAATATTCAATTATCAATTATACTATTAAATAATCAAATCATCAAATTATTTGAATATAAATTGATTGCATAATAATCAGCTATTCATATTATTTTTAGTTATATTTTTTCCTATTTGATTATTATATATAATTGATAAAAATAACCTTCAATCTAGGAGGAAAAATCAGTAAGTTACTCATCTACTTTTATAATATAAAGATATCTTTTTCTGGTCAAATTAATTAATTATATGTCTAATATCTATCAAGACCAATAATTTGCAATATTCTCTGCCGCATAAAACCAGCCCAAGGCTAATGCTCATCAGAGGGTGGGTTTACATTTTAGAGTCCATTTACATGACCTGAAACTGAAACCCGTTGTAATTTTTGGATCAATTTAACCCAGGTCTGGCCCAATATCCGCTAGTTGGATCAATTTAAACCTTTTACAACATTTTCCAAAAAAAAACCTTTTACAACTATTTCCAAGAAAAAAAAAACCTTATACAACTTACTGTCCAAAATAAAAACCTACAATTTTCTTACAGTGTGCGTTTGGTTTGCAGTTGAGAAAACGATATTACGAAAATAGAAAAATCTAAATGTTAATACTGATCATTCACATCATTCGAAACATTTAAAACTCCGTATAATCATAGGTTCTTTTTTTTGGGTTGGTCAACCAAACATACTCCTAATTTATATTAAAAAATAAAACAATAGGTATTCTAATCATTTACAGTGACTTTCTTGACTTTTTAGATAAATAATAAATTAATTTGATCAGAGGGTGGGTTTAGGCATATAATTAATTAATGATTTTCTTGACGACTGCGTTTATAAATAATAAAATGTTCTTTTTATACTCTATGGATCTTACGCCATGAAGGAATATAAGACCCTTTTGTAACAATATACTATTTTGCTAGAAAAAAATATTATCGTATGCCTAATTTAACTACTTTAAATTTATTTATTTTTCTCTTATTAATATATTATTTTGTATAACAGTATTAGTATTTCATATTAACTTTATATTTGATTTTGTGTACTGACTCAGTTGGTTGAACATAATGTGTAAGTTATTGTAAACCCCTTAATACAAATTTTACTTTTATATAAACCAAAATACTTTATATTTGATTCTAGCCTTTGCAATCAAAGTATATTATATTTAACCTCCCTTAATTTTTATATTTATATAAATTATGAAAAAAATGTGTAGAGTTAAAAAAGGAGGAATATTAAATGTAATTTAATCACGCCATAAAGACTAACTATTTTTTTTTTCATTGAAATTAATGATGTGGTTTACTCTTCATAAAAATAAAATAAAATGATTTGGTTTACTCTGTGATGCCTTGTAAAAAGGACCGAACAAAATATTTTAAAAAGGGCTTTGGATCCTGGATCAAGTTGATAAATCTTCACAATTTGGTTCTTAATTTGGAAGTTCACAATCTACCGTTCGTGATCGTGAATTTGACACAAGTATACGTCATTGGCTACCCAGTCAGCGACATGAACCAAACACTATTTTTGTTAATGTTATATTTAGTACATTTGGTTAATAATTTAAAAAACGATTTAAAAAAAAATTTTAAAGTTAATATTAATCTTTTACGTTGTTTGAGGCAGTTAAAATTCCGTTTAACTATAGAATTTTTTTTCGATAAAACTGAAATTTGACCAACAAAATGGAACCAATCCAAATATCCAAATTATAAATAGCATGAATTGTAATTATAAACACCTCACTTATAAATGCCGTTTGATCTGGAATGTGATTTCTATTCTCATAACCAAACTGCGTTGAAATATATGTTTTAATTTCTATAAAATCTTATAATTTAATTAATTATTATATGTAATTTGTATTATGAATTTATTAAAAATAACTTAAACAATCTTTTTATATAAAATAGAATCCCCATCACATAATAATTTATTTTTTAAAAAGCAGTAAAAGGATATTACAATTTTATCTTATTTCTCACCAGTTTTAAAATTTATTATAAAAAATTTATACTTATTATATTGATCACCCGATGTTTAATATTTAAATAGAAGTTAAAAAATTATCAAATTGAACCAATCCAAACTTTAATGGTTGAGTTTAATTTTTATATTTTATTTCAATTGAACCAAATTACGTGTTTTTTATTATACAGTTTAACTTTTTTTCTCTTCAAAATCAAATTGTGTTGTGGACACCGTCTCATTTCAATATAGGAGAAATTGTAAAGGAAGTCTCACATTGAATAAAATATAAGGACATAAAAAATATATAATTACTACTCTTAATTTAAAATAGAAAGACATAAAAAAGTATATAAGTATTGCTTATAATGTTTTAAATTTTATGATAAGATATCTCTTACCTGATAATTCACACTCACTCTTCCAAATATGTCCAACCCATAAATCTCCTAAGATTCTAGGAGAAGTAACTAATTTTGTAACACATTTGTATTAATTAACTCTACAAGCTCTATAGGTAAGTTAATTTAGAATAAGCTAGAAATGAGCATACAATATATATTATTATAGTTTTGGGGAATTATGAATAGTTAGTAGTTGGGACTTTGACACAATAGATAGACATGGATTCTTAAACCCCAACTGAAGCAAGCATCACAACACGAGGGACATGCTAGCTGCAAAAGCTGGATTGACCAAATATAGAAGTTGCAGTCAAGTCTAAGTGTCTAACTATACTTGAAGGTTCATACCTCAATCGTATTTCTATTATATTATTCTCATTTAAGTATTTACTTTTTATCCTAAAAATATTGTTATTTTAAAAGTTTAATATGTAACTGAATTGTTTTTATCAATTTTATTCTCATATTTATCTTAACCAATAACTATTATTTATTATTAATAAAATAATAAAAGTTAAATATAAACATTTTAATTTATATTTTATTAAATAATTATATAATTAATGATTTTTTAATTAATATAAAATCAACTTAACATGTGATATAATGGTGGCTCTTTTCGTCCTTTAATCACATGTGTAAGGATTTGATCCCTACTAATGAAAATGAAGTAATATTTCATGACCATGACAACCGTTTCTTACTAGCTCAACTTTGAGAAAAAATTAATCATTGTGTTAGGTGGTGTGCATGTTACAGAGAGATCCAAAATATTATAACATGTATAGTTTCTTTTTTTTTATCTTAGTATGAATAAAAAAAATTATCTATTTATCTCCAATAGTAAACCTTCACCTAAGTATTTTTGTCATTAGTCACTTACATCCCAACTTACAACGTTAGTCAATTACATCATTCTCAACATTTTGTTGTTAAATCAACACCTAATGTGATACCTACACTTATCAGTGTAGTTCCACATGAACCACACTAATAAAATATACTCAATTGATTCGGTTTGAAAACTAACCCCAATCTACGACATTAGATTACCTTTATCATAGTAATGTGCCCCCCATGTGGAACATGTTATGATGTGACCACCCCGAAAGACGTCTCCCCTTGATAACTGAAGCCCATGCATGCTATAGTGTGGTGGGCTCGGTCATCTGCTGGGAGCACACCGATGTCAGCTTGTAAAGCATGTCAAGCATGCCTGTGTAGGTATCAAGCTTTCTCTGTAACTTACGAATCTGTATTGACACAACGTCACGTAAGACTCAACTGTCACTCACCTCTATAAATATTCCTCATTTATGACTCATTAAGATATATGCATAATGCTTCTGCTTAAGCTTCGTTATTAGTCACTTGAATTGACTTAAGCGTCGGAGGATCTTTATAGGTGACACCACCATTCGCCCTACAACGTGAAAACCGATGTGATTACTAGAAAACCGAGGTAGAGACTCTTAATTCCTTACTAGACCAAGAGAAATAATATCAGATCACCACTAAACTTGATACTAGAAAAGTTATCCCCATATTGGATAATTCAATTATCATATAAACCAAAAAAGTTTATATATTATCATCTAATCATGAATTATCATAAAAAATCATTAATTTTTATAAAAACTATTTAAAAATCATATCCACCAATATTTTAAATCAAATGATAATTTTAAATTTTTATAAGTATCTCATATCCTCAAAATAAACCCCACATGTTTTTTCATCACCTAGACTTAACTAACAGCGAATAAAACAAGTGCTAACAACACACTCTTGATTTACGTTGAATATACATTTAGAAAAGGCTAGAGACACTCTATAAGAAAACACACACTAACACTATTTAGAACTTAATAGGAAAATTAGAATTAATTTATTTTCAGTAATTCAAAATAAACTTTTTCTAGTTCTATTTTACCTCATATCTTAATACCCACTAGTGCTTTTAAAAAGTTACAATTTTATATTCACAATTAAGACTATTACAAACATTCTTTCTATTTTGGAAAATATCTAATTAGTTCATTATTAATTTATCTTCGAGTTGTTAGGCCAAAAGGAAAACCATACGTATTTCTTTAGAAAAAGAGTAACTTGGTTCAGCAATTAAGATACAACAAGACAAAAGGTTGTTTTATGTAGTACTATTATCTATATAATTCTTATCATAAAAATATAAAATACATACCGGTGGCTGTAATATACGAAAACTTTGATAGAGCTAATTTTAATTAATCATTTTTAACTAATATAAATTAAATTTTAAGATGTGTTTAAGTTTTAAATTATCATTAGATTAAAAACATTATTAGATTTGGATTAAAAATATTATTAAATTGAAAATGTTATAATTCATTGAAAATTAAAATGATGTATAAAACAAATTAAAACGTATCCAAAGGTTTACTCTTTGATCTCGTAGGTATTGGCCAGCAGTGTGGCAGGTGAGGGAGGTCACATGTAAACGCACCTTATCTCATGTGGGTTGCTCCCGATTCTTACACCACTTTTGTCTTCTTCGTTTCCCTCCCACGCGCCTTATCACTTCTCTCCTTATTTTCCGACGCTGTGCACTCCACGCGCTACTACTCCAATGCTTCTTTGTAAATACTCTTACATAAATCCTTAAATAATAAATGAGGTACGCTAATATGCGGATTTCAATCTAGAACTACAATAATATCTCAACTGCTTCCCAATTTACGACATTGCCCTCTTCTTTATTTCCCATTTTGCCCTCCAGCATCTCCGTTATCAAGGTGCACGTCACGCGGAGTTACCTTTATAGCCCTTGCTCAACGTTTCTGGCCATATTCAGAATTTTACAATAAAAAGAAAGTACAAAAATTAAATCAATTATCAAAATATCAATATTGTCATTTCCTATATATATACATGCCACATTGATTGATACACAGACACCCCTAGTTGTATATTCCTTGTGCTTCCTATTATCTCAAGCATATAGCTAAAACAAAAGAAAAAGAAAACTACTTAAAAAATTATATTGGCAAAATTAGTGGTTTTCTTTTAGTTCTATATGTTTATTTTCTTGTTCAAATTAGTTATTCAATGACTTCATTTTGATTCTTGGCCGCTCTTTAGTACTTGTATTTTAGAAATATTCACTTTAATCTACGAATTATTACTTTCATAAATTATCACTTTAGAATTTAATTTTGTTAGTGATCTATCAATTGCATCCTGACTTCAGGTTAGGATTCTATGCGTATTTCAGATTTTTATACTCATAACATATAAAAAATATTTTACACTTTTTATCAGATAAATCGATGTACAGGAAAGAAAAGCAAATACTACCTGTAAATTGTGTCTAAAATTTTTGTGTATGTGTCTTTTTTTTGTATTTTAAGAAAATATACTGACATAAGAGTCAATGTGTTCAATCATCATTCTATTTTTATAAATATCACTCATTTAACGTTTGAGCCCCGCCACTAGTATTGAACTGACTTGAATGTCAAAGTGTCTTTGTATGTGACATTCTATTTTGCCATAACGCAAGATACCAGTGTCTATTAGACGGAGAACGATAAGATCTTGAGGTTTAATATAGGTAAATGATTTATTCTTGAGGATTCTTGATCTACAAACAATGTTGCAACATCAAATTCAACTTCCTCCTTCAATTCAAGTACAGGCCGAGATGCATATAGGTCCATGGAGGTGGAATTTTAGGTCATAATACACTAAAATTTAGAAAGAAAATGGAGAGAATTGGAGATGAGTGGAAGAGGATTAAGGAAACGTCACTCAATTGAAAAAATAAGTCAAGTGATGTTCACCACTTTGGAATGATCCAAATATAAGAACTAAAGAGAGACTTTCAGCACTCTTAAAATTATAGAGAAAGAATAAACTCATAATCTCTTGAAAATTCACAACATGACTTTAAGCTAAGTAATTTGTGAAGGAAGCAAGTCCCATATAGACTTCTTCTTTACTAATTTTTGGAGTTAACTTAGGTGGTGTAACATCCCTGGTTTTTAGGGCAAACCTTTGAGGCCCTACTTATGAAGACAGGTTCTGCCATGTGTCTCTATGGAAAGTGTGGGCTTCGGCCAGTCTTGTATCTTAGATAATATGTATGGCAAAGGTAAGTTGAGACTCTCAGGGACTAAGGTAATCCTGTAGAAAAATTATTTAGAGGTAGAATTACATGAATGCCACTAGGCAATAAGAGTTTTGTCAGAAATACGAATCTAACGATCGATCGCTTCCATTTCAAGTTATTAACTTATGCCTTGAGTTTGGATTCAAATTCTAGAAACCTAAGTAATTTCTTAGATCTAGATATTTTATAAAAACCATTATATTGATTAAATTTGTTAACCAATAAATTATTTAGACTTATTTTTGTTTCTTGACAATTGTTGTCAAAAATGTCGTACGACTCGATATTTTGTATTATTTTCACAACGATTAAACTCGAAACCTCTTAATTCTTTCTAGAGTGACCCATGACTTATAATTGTCATCCTATACCCTATTCTATTTAAGTTTTGCATGCCAAATAACTAGTTGCGCATCATTTGAAAATATGACCTAATGCTTTGACCCCCATCGTGTTTAATTTTCCTCACCACCTCTAACCATCACACAACACCTCACCACCATTATGCCACCTCACCCACTCACCCTCATCCTCACCATGACACCTCACCACCACCGTAACACCTACCACCACACACACACACACACACACACACACACACACACACACACACATATATATATATATATATATATATATATATATATCATCATCCACCATGCCACTTCTCTCTCCCTTGAACATCTCTCTTTTCTCCTTAACCACCACTATGCCTCTACTATCTTTCTCTTGCATATCTTTTTTCTCCCCCCACCACCTCACGACTTCTCCTCTCCATCATTACCGTCTCCCCTTTCAAGCCATCACTGTAACATCCTAATAATTTTATTCTCATGTATAATCATTTTGATTTAGACCATCAATGATATTATCCATTTTATCTCAACTTTCTACATAAATTTTGGTTAGGACAACATCTTCAATTTAACCTTTTACCATGGTAAATAATTTTAACTTTATACCTTTGGTAAAAGTTAATCAAATAATTTATTACCTATTTCCTTAGTTATTAATTTCCTTGGCTTTTCAAATTACTCACATCAAATTGCCACATACTCCACTCAAAATACGTCATCTTGTACACATTCTAATTGTTAGTTAGAGTCTGAATTTGGAAATGTGGTTAACTACAAAGTTGTTTCTCTTTTTCTTATATTTCCAACAAGACCAAATTTGTTAAATTCCATTAAGATATGAGAGAGATATGCCCAAAATACCAAAACAGTGTCAGAATTGATATTTACTTCAATCAAACAAACTACATTATGTAGGCTGCGGAAATGGTCAATAATCCAGCTCATTTTTCTCACCTAAAACCTCCATTATCACCATAATTCATGCACATAACATCCCACTACAATCCCATTATGAAAATCTTGTCCCCCACTTGTCATTTGCATCATTAAATCAACACTACATCTTGTTCCCAAGTCTGAATTCTTAGAACAAGCTAAAGTTAGTGAAGTCTCTCTCTTATTTTCTTTCACTTTCTCCATCAATTTCACTCTTGATCTGAAGCTAGGACAATAATACAACACTTTCAACCACTTTAGGAACCTCCATTAAGGTAAGAGGGGACAGGGTTGTGAATAACTATGAAATGGGTAGAATTGTATGCTGTCCTAGGATTCTAGTTTTATTTTTGTATCTTGTTACTCGGTTTTGAGATTGAAAACGTGTGATTTTGATTCTGACTTCTTCATAAAAGTTGTAGATCTTCTTGTTATGGGAATTTTGAGACCTGAACCGACTGAATTGGATATGTATAGCATACGTTATGATCAAAATACTACAGCATGTCCGATTGAAATACTTATCTTGTGTTTTGTGCATATATGAATATTCTGGGAATTATACATACGTTTTTAGACCTTGATGTCTTCATGAAAGTTGTATATATTTATGTTATGGATCTATAGAAAGTGGTTTCAAGTTAAAAGGATGTTTGTAGCTCTAGTTATGCCTAAAATACTGAAGTATACTCAAACTGAAAATCTGTTAACAATGAAATGATATGTATAGCATGAGTTATAGCCAAAATACTACAACATGTCTGATTGAAATACTTGTCTTATGTTTTGTGCATATATTAATATTCTGGGAATTATACATACATTTTTAGACTATGATGTCTTCATTAAAGTTGTATATATTTATGTTATGGATCTATAGAAAGTGGTTTCAAGTTAAAAGGATATCTTTAGCTCTCGTTATACCTAAAATACTAAAGTATGCTCAAACTGAAAATCTGTTAACTATGAAATCCGAATCTTATTTTTAAAACTGGGAATTTTGTGGTGAGAATTAGTGGTTGGTGCCTTCATGAAAGTTGTAGATATTTGTGTTAAGAATAATTTAGAACTGGTTTCATGCCAAAATTGTTTTTGTAGCTCCAGAAACGTTGAAAATACTGACCTGTGTACGTTTTAAAAATCCTCTTTGAGGCAGTTTTGTATTCTATGAATAAGTGATGTTTCTGTTTAGAATTTGAATTTATGGTCTTCATTAAAGTTGTAGATATTTATGTTATTGAGCTATAGAAAGTGGAATCACATGAAAAGGATTTGATTTGCTCATGTTATGACTGTTTTACTAACGTATGTTGCTGTTGGAAATGCTGAAATTTGCTTATAATGGTTATTATGGATAAAAATGATATTTTCCCTATGGGTAACAAATTATTATTGAATTCTTGAGTGATTATGAAGTATTATGAATGTTTATGAGTGTCTAATGAGCATCATTCAGTTTGTGTATTTTGGTGGTGAATAATTATGAATGACTAAATTAATATATATACATGAATGCCTTGCGGTTATTGATATATGTAGTTGAAACAGTAAATCCATGATTCTGAAAATTATTATATATGATGTGTCCTTTGAGGACTTGTGGTTTTCCAAGTGGTTTTGGAAATTGATATATCATGGTATGTTAAATGATAAAGAGAATTAAAGGCATTCATGCATCATAAGCATTTGGACGCACCATGGAATTTAGGGGTTCCATGATTGCCTACCCTGGTGGGGGGTTACTCTATGATGAGTTTAAGCCCTATTTTCACAAGAACCATGGAAGTGTAGGGATACATGGTTGTGTAAATTCCTACTGGTATACTTATTTCTGCAGGAGCCATGAAAGTGTAGGGATTCATGGTTATGCTAATTCCTACTGGAGTCTCTATGAGACTTTTTACTGCAGTATTCCCACCAAACCAAATGGATCCAGCATGACATCATTGGACTAAATTAAAGACTTATTAAATATAAATGAACTTGTTTGGCATATTCATCATATCATTATGGTTTGTTGATTGTGTTTGTGCAATTTTATTTATTTTATATTTATTCTATATTCTGTCTCACTCTTACATTAATTTTTACAGTGAATGCTACACAGAATGAAGAGTGATGCCATGAATGGAGTTTACGTGAATTATTGCTTGGAATTTGACTTTATTTTGATCTTGATGGGTTGTAATAATATAATGTTTCATGTACTGTATTTTTCTAAATCGTTTCCGCTATATAAATATTTCATGACTTTGATTATCCACGACTAGTATGTATGATAATAATCCGTGTTTATCAACTTTTACATGACTTATTACAAATTTCAAAAATGATTTTTAAAACGCGAAAAATTTATTCAGAAAATTACACGGGACGTCTCAATCACCATACCCGAGATCCTCCTTCATGTGCCTTTTCTTTCCTTGGATCCTTTGCATGTGAAGTTACCATTGTTAGAAAGCTTGAGGGTTTCGTTGGAGGTTGATCGGAGGCTCGATCAAAGCCAGAGCGTGAGTTTTTAGTCGTCGATCAGTACGAAATTAATGTCGATAAGTTAAGCTCTCCCTTTCACTTGCATGCATGCTTATCTCCATAATGCATGATCATTTTCTCTCTTTCCCGCATGATAAAAATTGTGAGTTTCGTGGGGCACTTTGATCCATTTTCATGAGATCCTTCTACATTGTTTTTGGAAAAATCATCAACACAAAAGTTCATCTTTCTTTCATCTTTCCAACGAGCTATAGAACGCCTAAACCCAATGTTTAGAGCGAAAGTTATGCCCAAAATATGAACATTGTGCTTGCTGGAAATTTGGCTACCGGTCAGTGTCCTATTTTGAAATCTAGGGTTGTTTGGCTCAGAGTTGACTTTTGGTGTCTCCATAAAAGTTGTAGTAAATTTTATTACCAAAATTTTGAGATCAAGATCGCTGAAATCAGACACCCATAACTTAAGTTATGATAAAAAAAATGTGAAGCATGCACATGTCACCTTTTTTCGATCGCATGCATGTTTTTCTTTTACGTTGCATGTAATGTTTTTGACGTTCCCATTCTCTTTTTCTAGCTTGGTTGCGTACTATCAAAAAGGCGATGCTTTATTTTAGAAAGCCAGACAACTCCTTAAGATACGTGTTAATGTACGAAGGAGTTTATCATTCGAGTAGCGATTAGTGATTTTAATTCTGAGGTAGGTTTTAAAATTAAAAAGTTTATTTTGAATATCAACGCTAAAAAAATATTGATTATTTTGCTAAAATAAAAAATATAGTTTTTTTAATTATGTTATGAAATATGATTTAAGAATGGAAGCATATTACTTTGTAAATATTAATGATAATTGGAATGTTGAATATTCAATGTTTTTTTTTCTCTTCCTGGTACTTCTATGAAGTCATGTATTCCTTACATGACCTTTAAAAATAGCAATCCTTTCCATTTCTAAACATTATATATAATAATGGAATATTAGCTTAGATTCTTTTATTAAAAAACAAATATTCAATTTTTTAATAATACAAATTGAGTCCTCTTTATTGAAATGTCATGATAAAAACCTAAAATTACTTGGGTGGAATTATAAAGATGATTTGTATCCATTTTTATATCTCTATTAATTAGGGGTATGCAAAAAATCTAGTTTTTAAATCTAAATCCTATTTAAGCCTAATCCAAATAAGAAAAAACTGGATTTTATGAATTTGGATATCAAGACATACTTTATATTTGGATTTGGATAAAATCCAAATTAAAAAAACTGGATTTGATTAAATCCAGATTTTAAAAATTGGATTTGGATAAATCCATTTTTTAAAAATTGGATTTGGACTCATCCAGTTTAACATAATAAAAATGGATTGATTTTAAAATCTAATTCTTTAAATGATATAATTTAATTCTTTAACTTACTTACTTTATCTTTAATGTAGTAATAACTATACTTAAATTAAAAAATATATTTAGCTTTAAAAAATTATATTTGACTTAAAAAAATTAGATTAAAACTGGATTTGGATTGAATCCATTTTTAATAAACTGGATTTGTCAAATCCAATTTTTTAAAAAATGGATTTGGATAAAATCCATATATTTTAAAAATTGGATTTAGTTCAAATCTAGTTTATTAAAATTAGATTTAATCCAAATCTTTATAAATGGTTTTTGATAAATTTAGATTGGATTTGAGCTAATCCAAATTTTACACACCCCTACTATTAATATATAAAAAAGGCTAGCTATATATAGAGATTGGAGCACTCAACCGTTTGCATGAGATTTCAAATAAAGTTAATTAGAATAAATATTCATTAAATGAAATAATTTCTATCAACTAAAGATTTTTGTTTTGTTTCTTTTCCACTAATGAATCCGTGATATTAGTCAAATAAAAGAATATAAAACATCCAACGAAAACATGCATGACCACGGAACAATATATGAACAACGTCAATATACCACTGGCTATTCTTGATTATATATAATAATAATTAACTCATAATTAATTCTAAAACTTTCAATCATATACTTTAATAATATTTATTTGACTTCCTTTCCCTTTAAAACAAAAGATAATTGGATGTCATTATTTTCACAATATCAATCTATTCTACAAATTACATTATTTGACAGCATATCCCCAATCATTGAGAAAGGGGAAGAAGAGTTACTTAGAAAGATTTGACACGTCACTCTAATAAATAATTTTTTTTTTACTTTTAGATTATTAGTTTTGAAATTAAAAAGTTGTAAAGTGTTAAGAGTAATTCTTTTGAAATTAATATTCTGACAGATCTTTAGTATAATCGAATGTCGGTATTACTTTTTAAGAATTTACACAACTACATAAGAGTCAGTGCACTCCAAAATCTTGTGTTGGAAACTCAACAACACTAAATATAGAAAGAAAGAGAGGGAAAAGTTTGTTTTGAATTGTGTATATATTATGTTAGCTTAAGGTCTTTGAATTGTGCATTAGATGAGATCAAAATGGACAAGAAAACATTATGTTCTATAAACGGATTAAAGAATAATGGACAGAAAAATCAAGACAGAGTGTAACTAATCTACAAACAATTATAATTCTTATTTTTTTATTTTGTAATGATAAAAAACTAATAGCATTCATAACTAAAGAATTGAAAAGTCATTATCTCAACGTATTAACCATGGTGGCAGTGAGTGAAAGAGGATAGAAACCATAGAAGAATCCATCACTCTTAATGAAATGTATCAATTAATAGAATATAAACATATAAAAAAACTCAACCAAAAACTACCAACTAAGTAACAGAATTCATAACTCAAATATTACATTAAATTCTTTTACTTATTCAATGTGAACTTAATTTTTGAAACGTTGAAAAACCTCACTCAAATCCGAGTCAAAGTGCATTGAAACAACAAAACATTTGACAAATGACATAAGGAGTGGCCTTGTTCAAAAGAGTGCATTAGTTAAATGAATAATCCATTTCACATGATGATATGACTTGAATAAAAGGAATCATAAAAATATTGTAAAAAAGTGACGAAAAGAATACTGTGCAGATAAATTCAGTGTCAATGATAAGTTTGGTTTTTTGTTGACCAACCAAAAAAAAAATTTAACAGACAAATAAAATTTTGATTATATCAAACAATTTGAAGTTTAAATTATTTTATTTTTATAACTTCTTTTCTCAAACCAAAGATGTACTAATTTTACTCTCTAATCATTTACCCCTATTTCCCTCTCGTGAATTAGATTCTACAGAGATGTTTATAGACATTGTGGGTCTATAACATGATTGATTAATGCCTTTTAAATCATTTGTAGGGTGCAATAACCCTTGGCTTTGGCTTCGGTTAGGACTGCATTTTAATAAGGTTAATTGGGTTCAATTATAGAGTTTTTAAAAATGAAATATGTAATCCATAATGTCTCTATTGAGACATACATGTTACTTGGGTCTTAGTTCTAATTTCTAAAGCCGAGCCAGCTTGGCTGCAGATATCCTCACCCTCCCATTTGATATGATCCATACAATAATTACTATAAAATATAGTAATGAAGACAACATTTTAACTTAATTATATCACATGATTCATATTTATAGTCAAATCCGCATCTACTTTTAATCATTTTTGTTTCCGAATCACGACAGATGCACGCAAGTCGCAAGAGCCTACCCTATCATATCATATACTAATTTTTTTAAACTATATTTTTCGGAGACAATTTTAATCCAGCTTAGACTATCTATATTATATAGTAGAGTTAATTTTTTTTAATAGACATTTTTTATTTATTTATAAGACTCGAACTTAACATTTTACTTAAAAGAGAATAAAACATATAGAATTTCAACTACCACCCGTTCGTTAATATTTGTTTTAACAATTCAAGAAAAATAAATATTTATTTTAAAAATTTATCAAAATAAAATTTTTATTGAAAAATATGTTCCATGCGCTAAAACAAATCTAGGATATATGATTTCAAATAAAATTTTCTATTTTTAGATTTATTATCCTAGGTGGAAAATTACGTAATTTAAAAAAGTTAAATATGTTTTCACCCAGTAAAATTAATAAATTTCAATTTTCATTCTTATAAAAGTTTAGTAACACTTTTCGTCCCTTTTAAATTAGAATGTTTTGGAAATAGTCATCGTCATTAGAAGGTCACTATTATTAACTAATTCATTTGATAAATATTTATATAATTTATCGGTATATTGTTTAATTATCTTGATGATGATGAATATAAGAAACTTTTGAGATAAAAACATACTTCTCATTGAATTTTTTATTAGGGTAATCAATATACTTAGGTTATATATTATTAATTTTTTAACATTGTTATTAATAACTTCTTAAATATTATACATAAGATAATTAGACAACAACATGATACTCTATGAAAAAAATATAACAAAAAATATTAATAATAGATGAAAAATGTAACATAATTTTTATAGAGAAAAACTGAAATTTGATAATTTTATATTGATGAAAAAGATATTTAATCATCTTAAAATTTACATATTCATTAATACTATTATTATTTTAGCAACCCTTAGTATTTTTTTCCTATCACCAGACAGAAATGAAAGAAAAATGACACAATAAATTTTTGTGTCCTTAAATGATTGAACATAAGACCTAAAAAATCATTTTGGGGTTTGCCAAATTTGCATATAATAGCAGAAACATTTGCTTCATCTGTTGAAAGTTCACTCCATAATGAACAGTATCTGGAACAGACATTGGCAACTGGATTGGCAAGCTTGTTAGGTACCACCATAAAAAAAAAATTAAAAAAAATTAAAACTGTTTATTTAATGAAGAAAATTAAGAAAAGCTACGCTGCAACTGTCCCCTTACGTTGCTGATGCTGATGGTTGTTGAATTGCTTCATTGCTTGATATGTATATAAAGACAGAGACTACTTAAATTCCATGTATCACATTTTTGCACATTTTTTTTACTTATAAATATAATATTTTGGATATCTTTTGAGTCATTATGAATTTATATATGATGGCTCGGATCTATAACCATACTTGTTTGCTAATGATGAAAGTCACCTGTTCATAAGCTTATCTTATTTTTTATTATGTTACATTAATTTTTATCCCATTAACTATATCCTTCAACTTCCTAAATTTTATGTATAATTTTTTTAACCAGTTATTGAAATAATTAGTATAAAATAATAATTTTTATTTTCTATACTATTTGTTTCCATAACTGAATACAAAAGCTTTTATCACACTTATGTAAAATATTAATTTTTTTAATATTTTTTATATCGATTTTTCAATGATCAAATGACCGTGTGAAACAGTACATTGGTGCATGATATTCTACTATAGTTTAATTACCTGAAATGATTGAAAATTAAAATTTTGACTCTAATTATCAATCCATGTCACCCGTTGACAAACCTTTTGAGATTAGTAGAAATTTCAAAGTAAATACTACCATTTCTTTTTTGTTTTTATAGCATACAACAAAATATTTTCTTTATAAATAACGTATAAAGTTATCGAGGATTATTATCAGAATGTATATGATCGTTTCATGTATGTTTGTGGTCACTTGTCCCCTATCACTACAATCTGTATATCCTTATCGTTATAATTTCGTTTATGCTATTTTTAATAAATAAATATTAGTAGTTGTTAATTTGTTACTTCCTCTGTCCTTTTCATCTCCCTTTTTTAAAAAGATTGAAATTTATTTTTAAATATTTATTTTTTAAGATTCTTAGATAAAATTGAATGTTTCTTTTCTAATTATACCATGTGAATGCTCATTTTTATCTTGCCTAAAGATTTTTTTTTTGAAAAAAAGAGTAGAACAATATGCTTAGGCGAGACCATGAATTTTTGCCTACTGATTTAGGCGAACCACTATCCTCTAGGTGAGCCTTGCGAGTTTTAGAAAAATAAAAGAGAGCGGGTGAGTCACCATTGTCCTGTTTTTTAAAGGATTTGGTCTCTCTTCCTTTGCGCGCAAAAGCAAGGGAAAGCACAAAGGGCACCCTTTCACAAGTCAAATATGACACTTGAGTCAAGGTTTCAAAAAGCAAGAAGAGGGAACTAAGAGATAAGTGATGGAAAGAGGAAAAGGAAGGAGATAAAGGGCAAACCTCAACTACTCCTTTTAGGACCACTCTACTATGGTTTTGGGAGAGCTTAAAGGTCTCCCTCTCTCTTTATAAAATGGGCTTTTGAAGAAAAAATGATTCAAATTTTTTGGGGGTTCATAGTTCACATTTTGTGAGGGATTTCTTGGTTTACCTTTTTTTGATTTATAGATTAGAGAGTGAGTTTCTTGTTTCTTTTGAGCCAAATTTGATTTTAGAGCTCTAGCTTTTGTCCCTAAGAGTGTCTTGCTTTCTTTCCTTAATGAGGATTTGATTGAGTAAAACACCATTGTTGGAGAGGAAAGAAGGTCTTGGTGTTGTATTGCTTTCAAAGATCTGGAAAGATATAAACCCCTCATTGGGAGGACATTTGTTTTCCCACTATTCTTTACACTTTGTAAATTCATGAATTTTGGTTAAATACACTTGGTATGCTATGATTTGTTCATATTATGTTCTAACTATTTATGTTTGGGCTATTTTGTATGAAATAGCGTTGGTATGTTGTTGTTGATGATGCTTTCTTTACAACTTTTGTCTTTGCTAAGTTGAGTCATGTTAGGATTATGTCTTCTTTCCTCTCTTCCCATCATGCTAAAATTTATAAAAATGTTTTACATGATTCTTGAAATGTGATTCTGGAGGTAATTATTCACTACAAAAAAATGGTAAATTAGGGAGGTTTTATTAAGGAGGTTTCGAAAACCTCCTCAAATTAATGTATATTAGGGCGTTTTTTATAACCTCCTAAAATAAGTTGAATAATAGAAGTTTTGTATTTATTTTAAGGAGTTTCTCATAACCTCTCCTAATAAATTATTTTAAGGAAGGTTTCTAATATAATTAATGAGATTTATCTTAAACCTCCTAAAATTTTTATGTTTCTGTTTTTTTTCTCCTAAAATTATTTTGTTTCTTTTTATAACCAAATTATTTTATTTCCTAATTGAAATTCAATGTTAAATTAACTTTGCGCCATATTTTTTCAAAAATTCTCTCTTAAATGTTTCTACCAAAAACCCCTCAATTAAAATCAGAAACTCTTTTTTGAATTTCTTTTTACCATTACGCGTCCCAAGAGTTCGAGTTGCGCTTGAAGAATTCCACCGCTTGAAGAGCACGCGTTCCACTAATTGATGCGTGTTCCAGTTTGAGCACTGCTTCAAGAGTTTCCTCGTGTTTCATTTTTCTTCACGTCCACATCTTCTCGTACAACATGTGCGTTCATTTGTTCAGGGGTTAATTTTTTTTACACGTACAACTTGCACTTTCCACTCCACAGGTCAGGTTCAAGATTATTATTTTTTACTTTGTGTTATTGTTTGGCAGCCATATAAATTCCTTTACCCATTTTTCTGGTTTATATTCAATTTTAATGATTTAGGGGGTTAGGGTTTGCATCATATAATATTTTTTTACGGAATGGGTCTTGAGTAAAATGTGAGATTTTATTGTTGGAATGTGGATTAAATCCATTATTGTGTAATGATTTTTATTTTTGCCTCTATTTTATCTTGCTTTTGATTGGGTTAAATGAATAGTATGTTATTTGTAAGTTAACAGGGTATGTTTTGTTGAAACATTTGTTTGTGCATAAAAATACATAGCAATTAGTATGTCATTTGAGCAAGAAATTCAAGATATGGTAAACTTGGAATTCTTTGTAAAATTAGTTGTAACTATGCTTTCTTTTGGGCCTTGGTTGTAATTTTGTTATCTAGTTTGAAAGACATTAAATTCCTAGTCTCTAGTTGCTATTATTTTGCTAACATAATTTGAAATTGAGGCAATTGTGTTCTTTTCAGATTGCCCTTAAATCAATGACAATTGAGATCATGTTAATTGGTGTTATATCATAAAGAATATAGCCATATTATTAAAGAAAAAACACAAGGATAGAGGTCTTCCATTTCCATATGAAAAAATAAGGGTCACATTGTAACATCCTAATTATTAAAATAATGACCAAATTAAAATTAAGAGTAATTGCAAGTTAGGATTAATTATTAATTAAGAATTAATTTGAAATAAAAGAAATTGATGCTGATGGGAGTAATGAGATATAACCCATGATTGGATGGTGGCCCCATTTATACGTTTTTCCACTCACTCTTCTCATTACCTTGGTACATGCTCAGAACTCTCAAACCACTTCTGCATTCTCACAAAATCTCTACGAGACTTCTCCTCTTCTTCTGCGATTCTTCTTCTCCTTCTTCTTCATTCTTCTTTGTTCTTCTCTTTGTCAGTTGCGACTGTGGTGTTGTGGAGGACTTGAGGTTCCCCACTGTTGGCAAGGAGGGATCGTTCGGTAGAGGAACAACTTCCAGTCTTCCAAGCTGCGTGTGTGGTGTTCGACTGGTGCGACGGTTTCTAAGCAGGAGAGAGTGACTGTGGAAGCGGGGGAGCAACGGAATCAGCGTTGGAAAACAAAGCACAGGTTAACACTGAAAACAGAGGAGTTTCT
This sequence comes from Clitoria ternatea, assembly GCA_037962975.1. Taxonomy (NCBI): domain Eukaryota; kingdom Viridiplantae; phylum Streptophyta; class Magnoliopsida; order Fabales; family Fabaceae; genus Clitoria; species Clitoria ternatea. The sequence continues at coordinate 153,625,556 of CM075673.1, forward strand.
TACGTCTTTTCGGAAGGTAGGGGGAGCTTTACATCTCAAATGCATAGTTATGGACGGATCCCGGGTGAAAGTACTGTATGATGTGTTTATGGTTGTGAATATGTTGATTGTGTGAATCATATGATGATAGCTTTCGAATACCGGGTGAGTGTGTATGATAGCTGAGTCACGTAAGGTTATATCCTTCTCCGTCCATGAAATATGTGTTAGTAAACATGTGAATGCATGAAAATGTACTGGATTTGTGTTGGCCGAGTGCATGCGTTAAGATTTGTTATGCTAAGTCCCGTGTGAAGTTTAACATTTAACAGCATGTGGTATATGACATTGATATTGCTAATACCGAGTGTGTATTGTAGGACTGTTGGTTGATTCCTGTGTGGATTTTTATATATGAAAGCATGAATACATGAGATGCATGTGATATGTGGTTATACCAAGTGAAATGCCTCTGTTATGCTTATGAATATGCATGAAAGAAGAAATAAAAGACATTGGGTTGGACTCAAGGCAATACCGAGTGAAACACTCATGTACCAGCGTTGGACGCTTGGTGAAAGTCCTCGGGTTGGACTTGAGGCAGTGCCGAGTGCACTATAAAAATACCCTGGGTTGGACTTGGGGCAGTACCGAGTGCACTAAGCGTTGGACGCTTAAAGACCTTGGGTTGGACTCAAGGCAAGCTTACCGAGTTAGACTCGGGGCTGCCCGTAACACTCTCGTTGTCGCTTGGAGCGATTGTGTTATGTGTGAGGGCAAACGGTTTGGTACCAATAAAACGGCCAGATCAGCTTGGAGCTGAGAAAAAAGGGCTTGGAGCCTATGTTGCAACATAAAACTTAATAAAACTGATCGGATCCAACTGAAAAATTATGTGTGCACACTTATACTTTTGATGAGCTCAATGTGGTTATGTGCGTATGTAAGGGAATATGTTTAATATGGCTATGTGTTAACTGAATAAATTCCGACTGAATGATACTATGTGTGGATATATCTAATGACAGTGCATGTGATAGATTGATTGATGAGATAATGCTGTGTAGTGGAATTCTAGAGGTTTTCCGAGTCATTACTGTCATTTTATATGTATAAGCTCACCCCTATTGTGGCCATATTTCAGTGGATGTTGCTCGGAATGTGGAATGATGGGGAAGCACCGATTGCTGGGAAGTATATTGTACAGAGGAAGTGTACATGTATATATATATATATATATATATATTTTGTAAAGATGGTTTTGTATAGCCTTGGCCGGCTCTAATTCTAACACTCTACTTTAATGTGTGGGATTTGAACTCTCTCGGTATGAGGGTAAAACTGAATATGTTTCAATATATATAAAATGCTATGTGTTTTTATCTTGCTCATTGGGTAATGATATGGGTGAATGACTATGTTATGAACATTTATTTTCTACTAGATGGATAATGCTTGCGTGATTCCGAGTAAATGAGGGCTAAGGTAAATCCGAGTAAGGCGAGATATGAGACCCTCTTCCGAATGAAGAAGGGTTGGGCTAATTTCGAGTGAGTTGTGCTCATTAAAGGATTATTTCCCTAGGAGGATAATTTGAAGGGTGATATGTAAGAATTTCCTTTTAATAAGCCTATTCCGAGTGGTTAAGGCCATGATATTCCGAGTGAGTGAAGTCATGTAATTCCGAGTGGGAATTGACTTAAAAACTCCCGAGTATGAACTTATTAGAATTCCCGAATGGAAAGGAGTTAGATCAATCCCGAGTGAATGAAGTCTTAAAATTCTTAAGCGAGACTTGACCTTGTAGAGTTTTCAAGGTAGGAAGGATCAGATATGCCGAGTGAAAAATATGTGAAACATTCCGAGTGATATGAGACTGTGGAAATATTCAAAGTAAGGGAAACTGATAGATTCCAAGTGTACTGGCCGAGGGAATAATTCCTGAGTGAACTTAGGTTCGGATTCCGAGTGATAAGGCTACCGAGTGAACTTAGGCCCCAATACCGAGTGATGTGGATACCGAGTGATGTGGATACCGAGTGGATTTGAGTTAAATCCCGAGTGTTCAAAATTATCCGAGTGCCCTGTTCGCTTGAGCGAGAAGAGTTTCGCCCCAGCGATCATGACTCGCTTAGGCGTTTCTTCCGCTGGCATTTACTTAATCTTTAATGGGCTTTGCTAACGTGGGGGGGGGGGCCCTGACCCGGTTCTTCCATTCTTTCTTTCTTTCTTTCTTCTTGGTCGGATTCTTGTCCCGATTTCCTTGTTGACCATTCAGAATTTTTGGGAAAAAATTTTCCCTTGTTTCGGATTTTATTTAATTTACTTAGGATGTTTCACACATCACCTTAATTGGACAACAAAGTGACAAAGGGACATAATTAAATTAATCTAAAAATTATCAGGGAAATAATTGCTATTTTAGACCGAATCCCAATGTTAATGAAACTATGAACTAAGTGTGCAATTAACATCTCATCCATTCCAAATATATATTGAAACAATCCATAATAAAGCACCCAAGTAAAATTTAACTATTGATGACATCATGATTTTTTTTAATATAATTAAGTTTGTATATATTGAGTTTCACTTTGAATGGAATATTGTGAAGTAGTGAAGTGGCAATAAAGATATTATTATGGCATACACCATTACTATGAATAAGATCCACAATATTTGTTGGATCTAATATTTTTCAAGGAAAGAGAAGAATTGTTGGACTTTATCCTAGAAAATAAGTTGCATTCAGACTTCCATTGCTAAAGGCCAATTTCTATGGAGAATAGTGTCATACACAAGGTACATTCAAAAAAATAATTTATTATAGCTTTTTTTTTATTTTGAACTATTTAAATTAAAAATAAATTACAATAAATAAGTTGTTGATTTAATTGTTCTTCATGAAGATTAGTTTATCATTGTCCTATACTATATTTTCATATGAGTATGTCATTATTTATATCATGATTGTATATCATTATTGAAATTGGTAGTGTTTTATAATTCTTAACTTAGTATTTTAGCTGTTAACTTAATTAGTATTGAATTTTCCTTCACTTTTCTTATGGCTTTTTTATTAGTCAGTAAAACATAAGTAGTGTTTTATAATTCTCAACTTAGTATTCCAGTTGTTAACTTAATATTATTATTTGCCTTTACCTTTGTTATGACTCTCTTATTAGTCAATCAAACATACATATGGATAGAAGATATTGTGCATAATTCATTTTTATTCAATTTTTAATTTTCTATCCCCAAAACTCTAATTTTTATTGTTCTTATACACATTTGTGTCTTAGTTTTATAATTTACATAATTATAAAACAATAGTAATTATTGATATTATTTTAAAAATTATTTTTTAAAATTGTATAACATTGCATTATTTATATGACATTCCAATATTTTGTAGTTATTCAATCTTTTAACTTAATTTCTTTTTTAAAAACTACAGCCATGCCAAAGATCAAGCGTTACCAAAACCCACAGAAGTAAACATCAGTTGCATCATAACCACATCAGGCTACCCATCCTTCCCCATAAAATGTGACCCATTCTGAACCAATAGAGCCTTCAACATCAATGCACATCCTACTAGATGACTTTGATATTCCTTCACCACCCCTTCCTGTAAATTTAGAAGAGCTTTCAATACCTAAACAACGTGTCGGCCAGAAAAGTTCACATTATTGGGATATGAAGGTGATAGGTATTTGTACTATACAATTGTTATTATTATTATTATTATTATTATTATTATTATTATTATTATTATTATTATAGAAAATTATACATTTTCAGTTATCGTGTTTTAATAAGATGTTTTGTTATTGTAAGACTAGAAGGAGTTATAAAGAAGGTAAAGATAAAGGTTAAAGAAGTCAATCACTTACCCAATGGAGAACGTATCATTGTTGATTTTGATAATGACGGCTCGGAAATTGGTCATGGACAAAGTGTGTTGGCTGAATTTTGTGGCGTACTAGCAACTAATTGCAAATTGTTTCCCATTAATTTTGAAAGGTGGTCTGGGCCGAAAAGGATTCCCAAAGTTTATTTTGATGAATGTTTTGACACAATTAAGAAGGTACAAGCATTATGCATATATGAATCTTTCATTATTATGTCTATATATGAGAGCTAAAGATTCATCATGTTCTCTTTCAGGCTCGATTTTCTTTTAAAGTTGATGAACTTATAACAAAACAGTATGGTAAGCTTAGTCTATGTAAGAAATGGGGTTCACATAGGCAAAGCTTATGGAATGAGTTATATGGCACAGCCAAAACTAGAGATGAAGTCATTAATAACGTGCCAACTAATATTGAGAGTGATCAATAGGCTAATTTTGTTCGTTATCGTCCAAGTCCTGCAACATTGGTACACATTGGTTTGATTAGTTTCTTGGAAATAACATTATTTTATTAGCATTTTCATTGATTATATTGATTGATTATCATGCTTGTAGGAGCTTTGCAAATGAAACAAAAAAATTTGAAAGAAACAAGTCATTCCTCATCTATGTGGTTCTAAAGCTAATTTAAAAAGAAGACATGAAATGGTAATTACTTTAACTTTATGTGATGTTTGATTTATTAAAATGAGCTTATGAACATTGTTTTCTTAACTTTTTTAATTTTATCCTGGTGGCTGGAAATGAGAGAAAAACCTAGATGAACATAATTATACATTGAAACTTATAAGAGAAAAGATGGATCTTTTGTAAATATGCAATAAGGAACATAGTTGTAAGTTTTTTTTGTATATTTTGTTTGTATATTTTGAATCCGTTATTATTAAACCGATAATATGATATTATTATGTTCTTGCAGGAAAAACTTGAAGTGGCTATAAGTGAGAGCACAGTTAAGGAAGATGAAATTTCACCTAATGATGTTCTGGGTAAAGTGTTAGGGCCGGAACACTCTAGTAAAGTGCGATGCATGGGTATAGGAGTAACACCTACTAGTGCATTTAGAAACACTAGAATGTGACTCTTAAATTTGAGTTTTTCTTCATCAAGCAATGGAACTCCATCCTCATCTAGAAACTAGTGGCAAGAGAAGTACAAAAATTTAGAATCTTAAGTGCAAGGCACCTTAAATGTTCTTTAGGCCTACATAATAATAAAGGAAGGAATCCTAGTTGAATTAACTAGTTTTTTCCCTCAAAAAGTAAGTGTTAATTTTTGTTTATTAGTTTGTTGAGTGAATTACACTTTACAATGTTCATGACTTCAATGGCACAAGTTATCAACATTATTTTCTATTTGTAGTTTCATTCATTTCTCTTCATATTTACAACATCTGGTGCTAGCAATGTTTAGTGTCTTTTAGAAGTTCATTTATCTTTGCATATTAGTATGACTTCTATTTTGTGATATGATTTTTAGTTTGCAACACTTTCTAGACTTGACATCAATTTATTTTTATTAGCTAGTGAACCACTATTGTTAATTTTTAATCATTTATATTTCAATTTATAAAAATACGACAATCAAAGATGTTTGAACCATTATCGTTAATTTGTAACATTTTATATTCTAGTTTATTAAACTATCATAATTTATCATAAAAAATGCTTAAATATAATTATCTATAAAATTAAAACTAGCAAACCCCCATGAAAAAACCTATTATCAAAAGATAGAAGAGGTTAAAATCCTTCACTAATAAATAAGGGTTAAATCTCATATACAAACTTCTTCTAGTAAAGGAGGTTAGAAACCTCCCGTAAAAAAGCTTCTTTATTCAAAGAGGTTAAACCTCTATAAAAAGACTCTCCTAGTAGAGAAGGTTTAAAACCTTTCATAAAAACCTCTATATAAATAGAGGAGGGTTAAACCTCCATAAAAAAAACCTCTTCTAGTGGAGGAAGTTCAAAACCTCTTGTAAAAAACCTCCACAAATAGTGGAGGATTAGTCCATGGTAATAGAGGTCCTAAAAATCACTGCAAATTACCTTGTGGCGATGCTAATTGTGGCGGTTTTTAGAAATGCCGCAAATCAATTTGAGGAGGTTAAAAACCGTAGCAAATTACTTATTTTTTTGTAGCGGTTGAGTTTAATTTGTCTATGTTCATGCTATATTTGAGTTTTCCCATGTATGAGTTGAGGAAAATATGCTTGGGGGCTTATTTTTACGTTTTGAAATGCAAAAATATGTACTTTACTGATGAACTTTCCTAGGAGAAAATGACTTGCCTAGGTGAATAAGCCCCTGATTGCCTCTACTATAAGCTTTCCTGGGCGAGGGTCGAGTAGCCTTTTTACACTCGTCTGGACGAGTCATGGTCACCTAGGTAAGCTTCTTTGTTTCCCTTTTTTATTTTTTATTTACGTTTATTTCGTTTCTAGCTCACTTGCTTTTCCTTTCCATTGAAAAAATGTAGTGGAATCGCAACAATAGGGTTAACTTAGACAAGACTTCTTGTTAATCTTGTTCCCTTCTCAAAACTTTCCATTTTCTAAAAAATGCTTTTCATTTGTTTATGTTTATTATCATAAATGAGGTTAATTTAGATGAGACATATTGTTCATCTTGCTTTCTTTTCAAAACACGTCGTAATGAAAAGGCTTTTTGGCTTGAAAAATGAGTTTAATTTGGAGGAACCATCCTGTTAACCTTGTTTTAAACCCCATTTTCCTTTCATCATTTTACACTCATCCACGTCACTCTATTGTTTTCCTTTCAAGGGGTTAAATAAATATTTTGGCTATTTAAACATGCGTGACCAATTTGAGGTAATTGTTTTATAACAGATGGTATAGGGTGCTAATACCTTACCTACCTATAATTAACTCCCGAATTCAAAATCTTTTCTTTTTAAATAACCAGTATCTTAACAAAAGAGTTTTCTCCATATTTCCCTTTAAATAAATATTAGTGGTGACTTCTCTTTTTGAACTGTCTCTTTTCTTGAAGTCGGCCTCTTGTTGTGGCCCCGATCACGACACTTGGCGACTCCACTACTTTCAGATTCAAGCCAATCAAATTAATTATGCATGTTTTATTTAGCCTTTAATTATTTAACCTCTTATTGTTTATCTTTGTGCATTTTATTTTTAGTTAATATTTATACTTTTATTATTGAACCTTAGGGTAGAAGACATTGTTCTATTTCATTTTGTGTTTGTTATTCTCGTAGAATGGGTAAGGTACAGGTTTGGATGCCCCTTTAACATATTACACTGTCATTTTTGCACACACTTTTGAGTGGGTCCCTATACCTAGGTCCAAATGAAGCTTAAGACTAGAAAGGTTACTAATGGTGTCATTTTAGACGTATGTCCATTTTAGCTATCATGAAAACGTCAGCTAGAGTATGACTTATTCATGGTATCCCACACCTAGTAGACTCCCTACTATTATGGTTAACATCATGGGTTGGATTTTAGCTCTAGTGGCTTTTACATGTTAGAATAACCACCTAATATAAGTTATCATAGTTTGAAAAGCCTTAGATCCCGGTAGAATACCTTCAGATTAAGCCAATTTAGGGCATAACGGGGTAGGCATCCTCTCAATCTACACTTATCTTTTTCTCTCTTTCAAATAAAACCAATTGGTCGCTTGCCTTTTCAAAGGTTTCTTTTCTCGCATAAAAAAGCAAAGACCCTTTTTTTCCCTTAGTTAAACCACCTTTAAAGGGCAAGCTACCTCTTCTTTTCACATACATCCATTCTATTTCTAGATCATAGGTTATAGGTTCCTCGAATCGTAAAAACACAAACAAAGAAGCAAAAAATTTCCTTTTAAAAAATATGACGACCCGCGTCAATTTACCCTTTAATACAATCGTTTAATCATTTCTCGAAATAATTTTTCGCATTTAATAAAAGCAACTCGGCCTTAATATAAAATAATATTTACTTTTCTTAATTACTTTCAAAATAATAAAAGCGTAATCAAAATAATAATAACCGAACGGGAATAAATCATTAGTAAAATAAGATTCAATTAGAATCAGCGAAAGAAGGAAAACAGAGTCTGGGGTCATCCGCCCGAGCGAAACCCTGGTGCGCTTAGGCGAAATCCGAGGAAGTCGCTTAAGCGAGTTCCGACTCGCTTGAGCAAATGCCACCTGGGCGAACCAGACTTACCAGGAAAACTCGCAAGTCGGGATTTCACTCGGTAAAAGGGTCCACTCGGTCATATCTCCCTCGGGCATAGCTTAACCTCACATCACTCAGAAAAGGTTCACTCGGAAAACTCTTAACTTTCATTCACTCGGGTATACCGCACTTGACTCATTCCTAACCGTTACTCAGGAATAGTTCGCTCGGCCATAGCTCACTCGGAACAATCTGACCTTCCTTCACTCGGAAAGGGTTCCCTCGGGCATCCTCACTCGGAAAATACTCTAACTTTACTTTACTCAGAAGAGGCTTTCCCGGGCATAAGTCACTCGGAAACATTCTCACCTTCACTCGGAAGAACTCTAATCTTCACTCGGAAACATTCTACTATTTCTTCACTCGGAAGTAATTCTCTCGGCCCTCGCTCGGACAAGAATGAATCTGCTATGGCAAGATTCGCCCGGCAATCGACTTTGCTATAGCAAACACAAATTCGCTAAAAATAAACACCGACCACAGCATCAAGAATTTATATTCACGTCAATCAGCATACTCATTCAAAATTTAGTTCAACACACAGGAAACATGTAGCATCACACACTTGGAAAACTCATCATACACATATATTACACAATTCATTCAAAAATCACTCGGGCCTTGGCATCGGTCCTCCACTTGGCGCGCCTCCAGGGCTCCGACCTCCTCCCTATCACTGGTTACTAAATTGAAAACCACAGCAAGGGTGAATGTTTAGCATCATAATTAATCTAGAACGGAAATTAACAATTTATATGTATATCAACTCCGTTTGATTACTTTATTATCAAATTGAAAGTCACACTCGGCAAATAACTCACACTCAGTAAGTATAATGATTCATTCGGTAAATATAACAAATTGCACTCGGCAAATTATCAAGTCATACTCAGCAAATATAACAAATTGAACTTGGCAAATATAGCAACTCATATTCAACAAATATATCAAATTGCACTCGGTAAATATATCAACTCATACTCAGCAAATATAATAGTTCTCACTCGGCAAATGTAGTAATTCTCACTCAGCAAATATAGCAAATCTCACTCAGTAAATATATTAAATTTCACTCAGCAATATGGCAGTTCTCACTCGGCAAATATAGTAATTAACACTCGGCAAATATAACAAATCTCACTCAGTAAATATATTAAATTTCACTCAGCAATATGGCAGTTCTCACTCGGCAAATATAGTAATTAACACTTGGCAAATATAGCAAATCTCACTCAGTAATTATATTAAATTTCACTCAGCAATATTGCAGTTCTCACTCGGCAAATATAGTAATTTTCACTCAGCAAATATAGCAAATCTCACTCAGTAAATATATTAAATTTCACTCAGCAATATGGCAGTTCTCACTCGGCAAATATAGTAATTAACACTCGGCAAATATAGCAAATCTCACTCAGTAAATATATTAAATTTCACTCAGCAATATGGCAGTCCTCACTCGGCGATTATAGAAATTCTTACTCGAGAAAATACAGTAATTCTCACTCAGCAAATATAACCAATTGCACTCGGCAAATATATTAAATCATACTCAGCAAATATATCCCATTTAAACTCGGCAATTATATTAAATCACTCAGTAAATATTTCCAATTGAACTCGACAAATATATTAAATCATACTCATCAAATATATCAAATTGCACTCGATAAACATATCAACTCACTCAACAAATATATCAATTTCACTCGGCAAATATATCAACTCATACTCAGCAAATATATCAATTTGCACTCGACAAACATATCAACTCACTCAGGAAATATATCAATTTGCACTCGACAAACATATCAATTTACTCACGGTAAATTTTACAAATTGCACCCGGCAATATAACCAATCATACTCGATAAATATAATAATTCTCATTCGGTAATTTTAGCAAATCACTCAGCGAATATAGCCATCACACTCGGTAATTATAACAGTTCACACTAGGCAATTATAACAATTTACACTCGGCAATTATACACATCACAACTAATAATTCATCGATTGTCACAACTGACTCTTACATAAAATTGACGCCTAGTATCCGGGTACTAAAGGATCGGCCTTCAGCTGGGGGTCCTACTTGACACCCCGTGAACCCTGCTTGGTTCACCGAGTCCTGCTTGACTCTCCACCTCGACCACTGGGTCCTACTTGACCACTAGGTAGCTCAACTGGGCATAAAAACCACGGGAGCCGAAAATGAGGGGCTATACATACCGTCGGCCGTCCCACACCACATAATCACATATCATGTCTCAATCATTACATATCATCAACAAACAACAGATGCAACCACCAGAAACTGGCATGTGTTCACAATACAGGGCGACCGACTTGTCAAGCCCATCCATCACACAGTCAATCACATAGCATAATCATACCATCCTTTTACTGGAAGCCTCTCAGGAGCCGCTCCTTGCTCATGCAACGCACCGGCGACCATTCCCCGCCCTCAACAGTATACACAGTATCTCATGCACAATATATATAACTCAATATAATTAAAACGTTATCAATCTCATGCATAAATGTTAGAACTGACATATCATCACCAGTCGGGCGGCCTACTTGCCAACCCATCAACACAAGCCACTATATACTTCAATTTATCTCAACATATATTTCAAACTCAATCAAGCCACACACGATCCTCAACCGATCAGTGTCCATACTCACATGCATACACATACACATACCATTTTTGTTCAGTAATATCTTCTTACCATTTTCATAATCAATTTAATGACTCGGACTCACAGCATGTCCTATTCTAATTAATTATAACCCGAACACCCCCTTACCTCGGTTCCAAGCTTCGATAATCTGCTCCTGGTGCCGATTACGTCCTCTGAGTACTGGGTTTGTTGTTTCACTTCCAAATCCAGCACCAGCTCCGTCAATCAGCCTTTCGGTGTTCGATATGCTACCTACAGGGTCGGAATGCAAAACCTGTTAACTTCGCACCACCCACACAGTTTAACGACCATTTTCGAGCTCACACTCACCAGAGAAGTGGAGAACAGACCCGTACCCCGCCATGCATGGCTATTCGATCCAGAGAAGGTAACAAAAGAGACAAGGTAACAAATGCAAACGGTTCAATGGACTCACCTTGAGACCACGGTCACGGAAATGGGCTTATCACACGGTTTTAATGTGAATAGAATCTCCCCTCAGAACATGCAAGTCTCAGCGACGGAGGAAGAAGAAGAAGAAGAACAGAAACTGAAGTAGGAGAAAGAAGCAGACGAAGAAAGAGAAAAAAGCAGTGGCTCGCGTGAATAATGAATGAATGAGGAAAGAGAAAGAAACCTTTATTTTAAGTTCAGGGGCAAACCAGCCTTTTCCCTATTTCTTTTATAATTTCCTCAAAAGTTTTAATTAAACTTTTCTCTTCTTTTAATCACACCTCACTTAACCCTTTTAAAATTAATCAATTAAATAAATTTTATTTATTTCCACAATAGTTAATTATTCATAATTACCTTTATTTTAATAATAATTCATAAAATACCCAATAAATCTCTAAAACATTTATTAATATTTTCCACTCATCATAATTTTTACTAAAATATCAGGGGTGTTACATCCACCCCTCCTAAGAAGGGATTTCGTCCCCGAAATCCACCTGTCTTGGGAACATCGCCTACCACTATTCATCCACGACATACAGTCATTCCATATTCCTGAAATTGTTGCGCTCATATTCCTTCAAATTGTAGCACCATTTTATGTACGCAGCTATCATCTTACAGGCAACAACCATAAATATGCACCCCATCTTATCTCACTTTATTAATCTTACTAAATATATGTTAATTTCTTACTCAGCATATCTTATAATGTATTTAAATCATCCAATTACCTTCTTAACTTATCACTTCACTTTCAAAATTTACTAGCAACTCAGCTCTTACTGTGTTACAACATTCATCTCTCATCGCCTATCACTCACTGATCATCTGGTCTTATCTCCATTCACCATTATTCTGCTACATAAATGCCTATAGGGCACCAAGATCACATCTATCTTCCCAGTCTCACACGGCCTCGGCTGTCCATGTAACCATCTGAGTGATCAGTCTCAGTAGTTCAATGCTCCATAGCTAAGGCTATGTAAAGATGGAGTAGATAGTCTACTCATCCTTCTTAGAATCTCACATATTTCAACTGATCATGATACTATTCATTCTCCTTGACTTACCAGCCGACTCTACATCGAGTTAACATTAGAAAGAGTCCAGGGTGGCCAGCCACTGCCACTCTTTCTAAGATCAACGTCGAGGTAGAATCCCAATCAACAATGCTTCACCTCCCATCATTTTCATTTGACCGTCATCCGTCATCCCATATACTACATTCTTTTAACCATTCCAGTGTCAATTCAAACATATTGCCGATCATTTCACTAATAACCGTTTAGAGGCTATTATCTGGCTACCAACCTTAGACTTATCCAAAGTATTCAATCACCGTTGTTCATCACCCATTCAGAATTTCTCTTAATGCCCGCTAATCAGTTGCTTAACGGCTTGTGTAAAACACACCGATAACATTCACTTAAGCTATCCCGATAAAGGCAATGTAGGAGGATCACCCCTCCTTAGAGGATTAACCTTATTAATACATTATTAACTCAAATTATTCATCATTTACTCGCCCTATTCTTTACTCTCCAATCATTTTTCAATTACACGATTATACATAGGTTCCACTATGCCCTAGGAAATCTTGAATATCCTACTAATCTTGTAAATTTAGTTTTGATTGTCCTTCTTTAGATTCCTCCATAGATGCTTTCCAGTTGATTACCCCAACATTCATCATCACTGCCCTACTATTGTATTCCATATAGTATTAAACTCTACCATGTACGCGACTTTCAATTCACTGACGGCTACTAAGTCAGTCGCCATTTACAATTCACTACATAATTTTAATTTAAGTCACCTACGTTTTAAATGTCCACTTATATATATATATATATACACGCCTAACCGCTTTGGATACCATTTATATTAAAATCCACTATTCATATATTTTTGCCTTTGCATTACACCGTCTTATATTTCTAATATAAATCATTCACCACTAATTCCCTCAACCATAAAGTAATTCTACAATAAAAAAACACCACCATTAATAACCAATGCTCTACTAGGGAGTCAGATATTTACCTCACATATAAAATACAACGCCGCTGGAGTGCCAAGGGAATGATGCCAAGCTGCACAAACAACCATAAGCATAATACAATAGAATACAAACAGCCCAGTATAGGACTCACACAATCACTGGGTTGACCCATGCACCTGGCTCTAGAAAGAACCGCTCTGATACCAACTGTGACGACCCGCGTCAATTTACCCTTTAATACAATCGTTTAATCATTTCTCGAAATAATTTTTCGCATTTAATAAAAATCAACTCGGCCTTAATATAAAATAATATTTACTTTTCTTAATTACTTTCAAAATAATAAAAGCGTAATCAAAATAATAATAACCGAACGGGAATAAATCATTAGTAAAATAAGATTCAATTAGAATCAGCGAAAGAAGGAAAATAGAGTCTGGGGTCATCCGCCCGAGCGAAACCCTGGTGCGCTTAGGCGAAATCCGAGGAAGTCGCTTAAGCGAGTTCCGACTCGCTTGAGCAAATGCCACCTGGGCGAACCAGACTTACCAGGAAAACTCGCAAGTCGGGATTTCACTCGGTAAAAGGGTCCACTCGGTCATATCTCCCTCGGGCATAGCTTAACCTCACATCACTCAGAAAAGGTTCACTCGGAAAACTCTTAACTTTTATTCACTCGGGTATACCGCACTTGACTCATTCCTAACCGTTACTCAGGAATAGTTCGCTCGGCCATAGCTCACTCGGAACAATCTGACCTTCCTTCACTCGGAAAGGGTTCCCTCGGGCATCCTCACTCGGAAAATACTCTAACTTTACTTTACTCAGAAGAGGCTCTCCCGGGCATAAGTCACTCGGAAACATTCTCACCTTCACTCGGAAGAACTCTAATCTTCACTCGGAAACATTCTACTATTTCTTCACTCGGAAGTAATTCTCTCGGCCCTCGCTCGGACAAGAATGAATCTGCTATGGCAAGATTCGCCCGGCAATCGACTTTGCTATAGCAAACACAAATTCGCTAAAAATAAACACCGACCACAGCATCAAGAATTTATATTCATGTCAATCAGCATACTCATTCAAAATTTAGTTCAACACACAGGAAACATGTAGCATCACACACTTGGAAAACTCATCATACACATATATTACATAATTCATTCAAAAATCACTCGGGCCTTGGCATCGGTCCTCCACTTGGCGCGCCTCCAGGGCTCCGACCTCCTCCCTATCACTGGTTACTAAATTGAAAACCACAGCAAGGGTGAATGTTTGGCATCATAATTAATCTAGAACGGAAATTAACAATTTATATGTATATCAACTCCGTTTGATTACTTTATTATCAAATTGAAAGTCACACTCGGCAAATAACTCACACTCAGCAAGTATAATGATTCATTCGGTAAATATAACAAATTGCACTCGGCAAATTATCAAGTCATACTCAGCAAATATAACAAATTGAACTTGGCAAATATAGCAACTCATATTCAACAAATATATCAAATTACACTCGGTAAATATATCAACTCATACTCAGCAAATATAATAGTTCTCACTCGGCAAATGTAGTAATTCTCACTCAGCAAATATATCAAATCTCACTCAGTAAATATATTAAATTTCACTCAGCAATATGGCAGTTCTCACTCGGCAAATATAGTAATTAACACTCGGCAAATATAACAAATCTCACTCAGTAAATATATTAAATTTCACTCAGCAATATGGCAGTTCTCACTCGGCAAATATAGTAATTAACACTTGGCAAATATAGCAAATCTCACTCAGTAATTATATTAAATTTCACTCAGCAATATTGCAGTTCTCACTCGGCAAATATAGTAATTTTCACTCAGCAAATATAGCAAATCTCACTCAGTAAATATATTAAATTTCACTCAGCAATATGGCAGTTCTCACTCGGCAAATATAGTAATTAACACTCGGCAAATATAGCAAATCTCACTCAGTAAATATATTAAATTTCACTCAGCAATATGGCAGTCCTCACTCGGCGATTATAGAAATTCTTACTCGGGAAAATACAGTAATTCTCACTCAGCAAATATAACCAATTGCACTCGGCAAATATATTAAATCATACTCAGCAAATATATCCCATTTAAACTCGGCAATTATATTAAATCACTCAGTAAATATTTCCAATTGAACTCGGCAAATATATTAAATCATACTCATCAAATATATCAAATTGCACTCGACAAACATATCAACTCACTCAGCAAATATATCAATTTCACTCGGCAAATATATCAACTCATACTCAGCAAATATATCAATTTGCACTCGACAAACATATCAACTCACTCAGCAAATATATCAATTTGCACTCGACAAACATATCAATTTACTCACGATAAATTTTACAAATTGCACCCGACAATATAACCAATCATACTCGATAAATATAATAATTCTCATTCGGTAATTTTAGCAAATCACTCAGCGAATATAGCCATCACACTCGGTAATTATAACAATTCACACTAGGCAATTATAACAATTTACACTCGGCAATTATACACATCACAACTAATAATTCATCGATTGTCACAACTGAATTAAACTCCCAAATCCTAAACCCTTAGATTTCCACCCAAACACCAACTTTGCAAACCATCCATATACCAGGTCCACATAACCCTAAATCCCAAACTACTCCAGGTTAAAACATAGCCCATGAAGACTAAGGAAATGACTATTTATGGACGATCTAAGTTACATGTCTCATTTTTTTTTGAAAATTTTAGATTTTCAAATTAGTTTTGTAACAAGTGAAATTAATTTTTTAAAATTAAAATTTAAAACATTATTTTTAAACACAATATTTTTTACATGAAATATTTTATTTTTATATTCATTTTATATTAATTCAATCAAATTTGAAAGATTTACTTAATTTTATGAATACTTTTTAACACTTCAATTTTAGAAGCATAAAAAACAAAAATAATATAAAAAAAGTAAAATAATTATTTTTTATTTTATATAAATTGGTTGGATTTTTCAAGGAAAAAACGAATACGTGTCTAATTTTTCAGGTAAAGTCAAGTCAACGTTTCGTCCACACACACTTTACTACGCACAGCAGTGGTTTCCACCTACAACGCCCAAACATTCCCTTCTTTCCTTTATTTTTATTTTTTTTATGGTACTTTCTTTCCTGCAATTTCAGAAAAACCAGAAAATGAATAATTCTGCGACAAAGGACCCTTCCGTCATTTACAACAAGGGCAAATCCGTCCCAACGGTACACCACAACAAAGAACTCCAAATCCAAATTTCAAAAAATTTAAATTACAAAGATCTCCATCTCCACCGTTGAAACATCCTATCCAACGGCCCACCTTGGTTCTCATCACAAAGCGAGGGAACAAACCTGAACCGTCGATTATCCACATTCTCACTATAAAACTCCCTACTAACTCTCGTTCCGAATTACTCGCCAGCACTCTCTGCACTCACTCACCGTCAATCGCCACCGTCACACCGCAGGTACCTCTCTCTTTCTCCCTCTCCGATTAGATCTGTAACTGTTGAATTAAATTAATTAATGTGATAATTAATCGAGTAATTAGGGTTTTGATGTATGAATTGAATTTCAGGGGAAGAAAATGAGAGAGATCCTTCACGTTCAGGGAGGGCAATGCGGGAACCAGATCGGTTCAAAGTTCTGGGAAGTTGTGTGTGACGAGCATGGTATAGATCCAACGGGAAGGTACGTTGGCAACTCAGATCTACAACTTGAGCGCGTGAACGTTTACTACAACGAAGCCTCATGCGGAAGGTTCGTTCCACGCGCCGTCCTAATGGACCTGGAGCCAGGAACCATGGACAGTGTCCGAACTGGACCGTACGGCCAGATCTTCCGACCGGACAATTTCGTGTTCGGTCAGTCCGGTGCCGGCAACAACTGGGCCAAGGGGCATTACACCGAAGGGGCGGAACTCATCGATTCGGTTCTCGATGTGGTTCGCAAAGAGGCTGAGAACTGTGACTGTCTTCAGGGGTTTCAGGTTTGCCATTCGTTGGGTGGTGGAACCGGGTCTGGGATGGGTACGCTCTTGATTTCCAAGATCAGAGAGGAGTATCCTGATAGGATGATGCTCACTTTCTCCGTGTTTCCTTCGCCTAAGGTTTCGGATACCGTTGTTGAGCCTTATAATGCTACTCTCTCTGTTCATCAGTTGGTGGAGAATGCTGATGAGTGCATGGTGCTTGATAATGAGGCGCTCTATGATATCTGCTTCAGGACTCTCAAATTGACCACTCCTAGCTGTGAGTATTCTGTATTTGACTCTTTAGTGTGTTCTTTTTCTTTTTCAGTGTCTTTTGTTGAGTTGATTCATGTGTGGTCTTGAACTTTGAAATTGTTTTGACTTTGGTTGAAATTGAGTTTGGAGTTAAGTTATTTATGTTTGAAATTGTCAAATTGAAAATGTATTTATCATAGGAAAAATGAAATTCTTGACCAAACGAGTGAGAAACTGATTTTAGTTTGCTGGAATTAGACATGCAGAGAGAAAGTAAGAAACAGTAAGAAAATTGCATTAGCAGGTTTTATAGTGAATCAAATTGGTATTTTCCTGGATGTTACTACTCCCAAATCAACGCAACATTTTGTTGGATGTTGGTTTATTTGCTGATCTGATTAATCATTGTTGTGATTTAATAAATATGCACAGTTTGGGATTTTATAATTTAAGTTTTGTAATTGTTTATTGTGAATTTGTTATGTTATAATACTATTTTAGGACTGAAAGGGCTTTGGTCCTGTTTTTGGTTTTTGAATACTTAAAATGTGTGGTTGTCTTTTTTTGTTGCAGTTGGCGATTTGAACCACTTGATCTCTGCAACCATGAGTGGGGTGACTTGCTGCCTTCGTTTCCCGGGTCAGCTTAACTCTGACCTGAGGAAACTGGCTGTAAATCTCATTCCCTTCCCTCGTTTGCACTTCTTCATGGTTGGATTTGCGCCCCTCACCTCTCGTGGCTCTCAGCAGTACCGTGCATTGACGGTGCCAGAGCTCACCCAGCAAATGTGGGATGCTAAGAACATGATGTGTGCTGCTGATCCAAGACATGGCCGTTACCTCACTGCATCAGCCATGTTCAGGGGTAAGATGAGCACCAAGGAAGTGGATGAGCAGATGATAAACGTGCAGAACAAGAACTCTTCATACTTTGTTGAGTGGATCCCCAATAATGTCAAGTCTAGTGTCTGTGACATTGCTCCTAGGGGGCTCTCAATGGCTTCCACCTTCATTGGGAACTCGACCTCCATTCAGGAAATGTTCAGGAGGGTGAGTGAGCAATTCACTGCCATGTTTAGGAGGAAGGCTTTCTTGCATTGGTACACTGGAGAAGGCATGGATGAAATGGAATTCACAGAAGCAGAGAGCAACATGAATGACCTTGTTTCTGAATACCAGCAGTACCAGGATGCAACTGCTGATGAGGAAGGGGTGTTCGAGGATGAGGAAGATGATATAGATGCTGATCAAATTTGAAAAAGGGTTAATGTTTAAAAAGAATTTTATGCTGAATTGCCGATATGCCTGTCTCCTACTGATTAGCATTATGCTATATGATGATGCGTAAGTGTGTCTGCTCCGATCTCCAACATGTTGAAGATTTGTAATTAGTGTATGGTTTGCGGAGGATACTGTGATGTTGTGGGCAATATATGGTAAGTAGGAGTGGTGGTGTCTGGGAACATGTTTAAAGCTAGTCATGCGACACTTATCTGTTTGTTCTATATTGGTTTGCTTTTTTCTTTTTTGCATCTGGTACATTGGATCATGGTTTGTTATTCTTATGCATGGCGTTTTACTACATTGGATTCTTATAATGTCTTTTTTTGTTTAGAAAGCCTTGCTTCATCCTTTTGGTTGGTCTAACAACCTGTCTTTTGTTGCTGTCACCTTGTGAATCAAATGAGAATTCCAAATTACGTTTTAATTAAAGGTTATTTTGGGGGATGAATCTGCACGTACAGCTAACCCAAAATGAGCGAAACTTAGGATACCTGGTGCAAGCAGTCAATTTTAAACGTAAAAATATTCACGACAAAGAAAAACGTAAAAATATAAAAATATAAGTATTATAATGTAAAATCTGCATAATTGAGATATACAAGTTATGCTTTAAACTTTAAATAAATGGATTATGACTTAATACTTCTAAATCTAAGCTAGATTAAAAAATTTAGTTTTTTAACCAAAAAAGAATTAAAATAGATTTATCAAAATCTGAATCTATTGAAAAATAAACTACATAAAAAAAATTAAACCAAATTATTCCCAAATATTAAAACCCTGACCTCTCTGTATCTTTTCCTTTATTTCGATTACTCATCAATCATTTGTCATCACCATCCATGCTTAAGCCACTGTTAAGCAACCATCATGCCACTGTTGAGAAATCGGTACTGTTAGTCCGACAGCACACCACACCACCATCAATGGTCAAAAACCAGTAAGTAGTAACCCTATATGGTGCTTTTCTTTGCCTTTTCCCTTTTAGGATTTTGAATCTTTACTAATGATTGCCATTTTAGCATGCTTGTTAATATAAACTAGTTTAGGCGAAGCAGAAGTTTGTACCCAAGTGAATATTTAGGTAGTTTTAACGATAAGAACTCCAAGTAGAAGCCCTAACGTAGTTTTAACGATTGTTGATCCATTATGATGAATTTCAATAAAAGTAAATATATGTTTTGAGTTTTAGCAAAAAAAAGAAAAAACAAAGGAAAAATTGTCTCTTAATATGCAGTGAAACACAAAACACAATAATCCCATGGATATGATAAACATCAAATGATATGTATTAATCTGGGCTTTGATAGCAATTGCTGAATTATTAAAATTGAAATTACATATAACACATAGCATCACATGTTTAAATTGTTGTTGCATTTATAAGTTGGATTTATGAAAACACGTTTGTTTGTAATAATCCATTATAATCTAGTTCTGAAAATTCATCGGAAATAGAACATACGACGAGTAAAAAGAGTACGAAATAAATATAACTGGATTGTGTACCTCGTGTAGCATTGATAGGCCCCCTTTTTGTATTCAATTAAACTAGCTACTGGAATAAATGGGAAAAAACACACAGCGGAAGAATTAAAGAGACAAAGCAATAACTATTTCATTTATATCATTTCAACTTAAAAGAGACAATATATAAGATTTAGGTGTTGCCTTAATTTAGAATGAGAGTGGACTCAGAACCAAGGGTACAACTTTTTTTTAAAAACAAAGTCCTTCAGCCAATTGGTTTTTTTTAAACTTTTTTGGGCCTTTTTATGTATTCCACTGTTGGCCCAATTGAACTTACATCATTGCCGCCCAGTTGAAGATGGGTCCCGTCCTCAGGGCCCAAAAGGTTGGAAACTTTTGGGGCATGCAGAGAAATAGGCCGAGCAGGAAAACTTGTGCCAGGTTGGACAACATCATTATGTGGCATGTGAAGAGGCTGGGAGTTAGGCTGACGGTGAGATGGGCATTCCTGGATTTTTGTGCGAGATTAACGGCTGAGAAGGGGAGAGAATTTCAGGAACTGATGTGTTTGGTTTAAGTGAGGGTGTAATGCCTTGGGTATCTAAAACAACATTTGGGGGGGGGGGGAGGTTTGAGATGGAGAAGACAGAACAACAGGGAGAGTTTTGATATTTGGAGAGGGGTTCTGTCCATGAAAAGCTCTTACCAATGAGACGTGAAAAACAGGATGCAGTTTTGAGTGAGAAGGAAGGTCTAATTCATAGGCAACTTGTCCCACTCGATGGAGGATTGAAAAAGGGCCAAAGAATCGACAGGCTAGCTTGGGGAACGGGCGGTGAACGAGAGACTCCTGTCGTTATCGCTTCACACGTAGCCACACTAGATCTCCGACGTTGAAGGTGATATTACAACGGTGCAGATTCGCTTGTAACACCATTTGTTGTTTGGTTCATTGTAATGAGGCATGAGCTTGACGAAGGATGACGTGCTTCTCATGGAGGGCCGCCTGCAGAGAAGGAACTGTGACCAAGTCAGGCATAAAATCACGGATGGTGGGGGGGGGGGGGCTGCGACCATAAAGTGCACAGAAGGGGGCCATGCCAATAGCTGAATGATGTATTATACTAGAACTCAGCAAGGTGAAGGAACCCAAACCAAGTTTTGGGGTGGTCTTCGTAGAAACAACGTAAGTATCCTTCTAACATTTGATTTATAACTTCTATTTTCCCATCAGTTTCGAGGTGATATGCTGTACTGAACTTAATTTTGTGTCCTATGCTTTGAACATTTGTTGCCGGAAGGAGCTAAGAAACAGGGGGTCTCAATTCGAGACAATGGTAGAGGGTATTCCGTGAAGACCACATATGTCGATGGAGAATCTTTTTCCTAAGTAAGATGCTGTAAATTGTGATGGTAGAGCTAAAAAGTGAGTGGATTTGGTGAACCGGTCGTAGATGACCTAGATTATAGTGTGGCCTATGGAGTTTGGGAGATGGGTGATGAAGTCCATGCTGAGGTCTTTCCAGACCTTCTTTAGTAGAGGTAAGGGTTGTAATAATCCATTTTTCTTTGTGGGCTGATATTTGGATGTTTGACAAATTGTGCACTTTTTAATGAAATTTCTTACGTCTCTTTGGATCCCTGACCAAGTAAAAGATGCTATCAAGCGAGCCAGTGTGGGCTTCGGACTAGAGTGGCCAGCGGTAAGGGTTGAGTAAAATTCCTGCAGGAGGTTCTGCTGGAGATCCTGGTCTGGCGGGACAAAAATCTTGCCTGTGGAGGTTAGTAACCCATTCTGTAATTGAAACTTGGTGTTGTGTGTTTGTGCCTGCTGAAAAAGTAATTATCCCTTTTCATCTTCTAAGTAAAAATTCTATAGAGATTTAATAAGAGAAGGAACAATGGAGGAGATTGAATAAAGGAGGAGAGAGTCATCTGAATGTATAGGGAGAGCGCATCAGCCACACGGTTAGCAGAACCAGGTCTATACACAATATTAAAACTGTAGCCCTGTAATTAGTAGTCCACTTTTGTTGTTCTAGGGTTTGAAAGGTTTGGGATAAGAGAAATTTTAAACTTTGCTGGTCTGTAATAATCTGGAAAGGTTACCTAGCAAATATTGATGCCATTTTTTATAGCCTCTGTGACTGGATACATTTCCCTGACGTAGGTGTAGGCGGTGGCCATGTGCGGCCTAAGTCTTTTGCTGAAGTAGGCAAGTGGGTGATTGTCTTGGGTGAGAATTGCTCTAGTGGCAATGGCCGAAGCATCCGTTTCCACAACAAAAGGCTTCGAGAAATTGGGAAGAGCAAGAATATGGGTAGTAGTGATTTGTTGTTTTAACTTTGTAAATGCTTCTGTTTCCATTGTAGTCCATGTAAACTCCGAATGACATAATAAAACTGTGATAGGAGCGGCGAGAGTGGCGTAATTATGAACAAATCGACGATAGAATCTAGTGAGGCTGAGGAACCCGCGTAAGGCCGTGAAAGACCGTGACTGAGGTCAGTCTATGATAGATTTTATTTTGTCAGGATCTGGTTCAACTCCCGTAGGTGAAATAATGTGGCCTAGATAAATCACCTTATGAGTAGAAAAAATACATTTTGATAACCAAAAAACTATGATTAGATAACAAAGTTAAAACAGAATCTAAGTGATGAGCATGATCAACAAGAAAGGAACTATAAATAAGGATGTCATTGAAGAAAACTAAAACAAACCGACATAAAAAAGGGCGAAGAAGGTCATTCATAGTAGCCTGAAAGGTTTAGGGGCGTTAGCCTAACCAAATGGCATGACTAGGAATTCATAGTGTCCGACCCAGGTGTGAAAAGTGGTTTTGTGTGTATCAGGTGGGTGAACTCTGAGTTGATGATACCTTGAATGTAGGTCTATTTTAGAAAACACCATGGCTGATCCCAATTCATCCAGTAGTTCGTCAATTGTAGGAATAGGGAACTTATCTTTAATGGTTATAATGTTGAGTGCACGGTAGTCCACACAGAAGCGTTAGGAGCCATCTTTTTTTTTAACCAGAGAAGAGGAATGTGATGATCATGTTGTCTAGGGGGGAAGGCCTTGAGGTTTGGAAAAAATAAAGGAGTGGACTAAAATAATATGAGAAATGGCAGGGGGTAGTGTAGAAATGGAAGGGTAAGAAAGGTCAAGTGGTTCAGTAGGCTGTGGAGGTATAGCTGTATGAAGGAAAGTGAGCACGTGGCATGAAGCAATGGAGTCAGTGTGTAGGAGATAACATACTTGAGCGTAAATGGAAGGAAGTAGGGAAGTGCTAGGTTCACCAGAGAGGGTAATAGGAAGGGTTTGGTGAATAAAAGACATACAAGGAACGGAGAAATCAACAATTATAGGGCCTAAGGTGCACAACCATTCAATACCCAAAACAACATTAACGCCTTCAATAGGAAGTAAATAGAAGGATATTGAGAAATCGTGACCTCGAATGACAATGAGAACTTGAGGGCATAAGCCAGAGCAGACAATGTGAGCGCCATTTCCAACCATTACTGGGAAAACAGGAATAAATTGGGTGAATAGTGTATTTGCATGTTGTAGACAGGTTTTGATAATGACAAGTATCCAATAAACAAGAAGAACATCATCCATGGATCAAAAACAAGTGAAGTAAACAAAACAAAACAACACATTGGATGTACTCAAATCAAAGAATCATGAAGATAATGATCCCATATGTTCAAAGAATCAGGAAAACAAAGCATGAGGATCAAGGAAAGGAACCATGACTCAAAATGCATCAAGGAAACATCAAAAGACATGTAAAAACAACAACAACATGGATTGAATCGATTCACATACGCATGAATCGATTCAGAGGCCTGGAAGTCCCAAAAATATGAAAACAGAGTGGCCTGAATCGATTCACCAAGTCCTGAATCGATTCACACGAAGCTGACAGCCCAGGAATTCAAAATAGAACACTCTGAATCGATTCACCAAAGCCTGAATCGATTCACACGCTCCTGGAAGTCCAAAATGCCCAAATCAGAATGTCTTGAATTGATTCGAAAAGGTATGAATCGATTCAAGTAGTGGGAAACACCATTAAAAAGACACTTTTGAGTGGGAAACTCAGATCCAAACACCCACTACACGAAGGGACAACCTGAAACTCATTTTTCAATGGCTATGAGGACCTTCAAGGATCTATAAATGGATCCCCAACTCAAGCACAAGACACACAACAAGAGGCAATCAATCTTTATTTACATTTGTGCTTAGTGAGTTCATTTTCTTTGTATATTCTGAATCCTTGAGCTTAGAACTTATATATCCTCTCTTGTTGAAAGTTAGAAATTGTGAGAGTTCTTCATTAGCTTATCCACTCTATTGAGAGAGTATATTGCTTGTAAACACAAACACCAAACACCAAAGTTCACTCTAGGTTGAGTGGTTACAAAGGTTGGGGTTCAACCTTTGGGATATTGAGAGATTGTGAGATTGGGTGGGTTGCCCTTTGCTTGTGAGAATTGGGTTCTTGAGTGTGGGACACTAGGAGACAATTGTTCAAAGTTTGTATCTCAAATCTTCAATAGTGAAATCCTTCAAGTGGGTTGCTTGAAGGCGAGATGTACACCGGGTTAGTGGAACTCGTTAAATTTGGTTTGCATTTTCTCTAACCTTGAACTCCTCTCTTAATTGTGCATGCAAACTGTTTGTTATATTGCCTTGGTTAATTGCTTGTGTTAATTGTGCTTTCTAGTGGTTTCTTATCCTTTGCACGCCAAATGTTTGATAAAATTACTGAGTCCTTATTCTTTATTAATTCTTATTTCTCAGTTAAGTATCACTTGTTCTAAAAGTTCATTTTCTCTAATCAAAGCAATTTGTGTGTGATATTCTATTGTTGCTTGCTCACTTCCATTTACACATCAAAGTTGCATAAAGAACCAAGTTCAAAAGCATTCCAAGCCAAAGTTTTTAAAACACTCAATTCACCCCCCCTCTTGAGTATTGAGGCCACTTGAATAATAAGTGGTATCAGAGCTTGACTCTTGATAGATCAAGCTTAACAGCTTCAAGAGATAAATGGCCTCTACTTCTAACATGTTTCCCAAGGGTGGTGCTACAAATCGACCTCCCGGTTTTAATAGGGAAGGTTATGCTTTTTGGAAAGAAAGAATGAAAATTTTTGTTCAATCAATTGATCTAAGGGTTTGGAATGCTATTGAAAATGGTCCCTTCATACCTATGCACATTGTTGATGGTAAACAAATAGAAAAACCCATGGATGAATGGACTAGTGATGAGGAAAAGAAAGTACAGTATAATTATAAAGCCAAAAACCTTATCACTCTAGCCTTAGGTCCATATGAAAATTTTAGAATAGTAACTTGTAAATCCGCCTAGGAGATGTGGGATACTTTACAAGTGACCCATGAAGGTACGAGTGATGTCAAAGACTCTAAGATTAGTACCTTAACTAGTCAATATGAGAGCTTTAGATTAAATTCTGGAGAAACTATTGTAGACATGCAAAAGAGATTTACTCTTATTATTAACCACCTTATTACTCTTGGCAAGACTTATACTAACAAAGAACTTGTTCACAAAGTGTTAAAAAGTCTTAGCAGGGAATGGCAACCTCTCATCACTGCCATCAAGCAATCTCCCAATATAAATGATATGTCTCTAGCCACTTTGTTTGGCAAACTCCAAGAACAAGAGCAAGAGTTGAAAGACTTGAAACAAGCAGAGGAAGAAGAAAAAGTCTCTAAGAAGAAAAGACTAGCTCTCAAGGCTACTTCTATTAATGAAGAAGAATCCGGTGGTGAGCTTGATGAAGAATAAGAATTTGGATTATTTGTAAAACGTTTCGGAAAGTTTATAAGGAACAAACGATTTCAAAAGAGCTTCAAACCTCAAGGTAAGAAACCAATCTCAAATGAAAATTCTTCTTCACCAAACTGTTTTGAATGTGGAAAGGAAGGGCACTTCAAGGTGGATTGTCCAAACCTCAAGAAGAAAAACAAAGAGAAAAGAGGAAGAAGAAGAACTTATATTGCATGGGATGAAAACGATATAAGTAGCTCCGAATAATCAGAGAATGAAGAAGCAAATCTTTGCTTGATGACATTTCATCAAGAAGAAAATGATGAGGTAAATCTTTTCAACTTAGATAAGGAGGAATTACTAGATGCATTTGAGGAATTGTATGAAAAATTTATTAAAATTTCAAACAAATATAAATTGTCTAGGAAAACCATTGATACTCTTGAAATGCATATTGTAGAACTTGGCAAAGAAAATGAATGTTTGAAAAAGGAACTAGTAAATGGTCAAGCATGCTCCAAGAACAAACCCTGTGATTTTGTAAAGAAATGTGATATCTTAGAAACCAAAGTCTTAGACTTAAATAAAACCTTAGAGAAATTTACTAATGGTAGAGACAATTTGAATGTATTACTTGGAAATCAAAGATGTATGCTTGACAAAACGGGATTAGGATATAATTCTACCAAAAAGGAAAAGCATTACAAAAACTTCTTTGTACCACCTAGAAAATCCTCATCACCATTCACTAAATGCAATCATTGTGGTGCTAAAGGACATAATGCTTCAAATTGCCATATTAGAAAGCTTGGACAAAAAATGGTAAGAAAGGTGTGGGTTCCCAAAGGGAAATTACCACAAGCTAACCAAAAAGGACCCAACATAAAATGTGTACCAAGTTCTCTAAACTGATTTTGTTTTGTAGGTATGCTTCAAAGCAAACAATACCCATTGGTACTTGGATAGTGGATTTTCAAAACACATGACGGGAGATATGAGCAAATTCACAACATTCACTCCCAAAAGAAAAAGGAAGCGTCACATATGGAGATAACACAAAGGGAAGAATACTAGGAATCGGAAATGTTGGTAAAAATTCTTCCACGTCTATAAATGATGTTCTATATGTTGAGGGACTTAAACATAACTTGCTTAGCATTAGCCAATTATGTGATAAAGGATATAGAGTATTATTTGAATCTAATTATTGCATAATTGAGAATAAGCTGAACGAGGAAGTTAAGTTTGTTGGTCAAAGAATTGATAACATTTACATGATAGATATTAATAGTTTATCCTCAAATGATGAGCAATGCTTCATGACTAAAGAGAATGAATCATGGCTATGGCATAGACGGATAGTTCATATACACATAGACCGTTTAAACAAACTTGTTTCTAAAGAACTAGTAATTGGTTTACCAAAGCTTAAATTTGAAAGCAAATTTTGTAATGCATGTCAAAAGGGAAAACACGTAAAGGCATCTTTTCAAGCTAAAAACATTGTTTCTACTCAAAGGCCTTTACAACTTTTGCACATGGACTTATTCGGACCTTCTAAAATCAAAAGCTTTGGTGGTAATTACTATGGTATAGTAATTGTAGACGACTATTCAAGATATACACGGACCTTGTTTTTTGCTCACAAGGATGAAGTATATCATGCATTCAAGAGACTAGCCAAGGTTATCCAAAACGAACAAAACTCAAAGATTGCATCCATAAGAACCGATCATGGAGGAGAATTTGAAAATTAATTATTTGAAAAATTTTATGAAAAACATGGTATTGGTCATAATTTTTCAGCTCCTAGAACTCCACAACAAAATGGAGTAGTTGAAAGGAAAAATAGATCCTTAGTGGAGCTTGCAAGAACCATGTTAAATGAAAATAAAATTGCAAAATATTTTTGGGCCGATGCGGTAAATACCGCTTGTCATGTTATGAATACATGCTTGATTAGGCCTATTCTAAAGAAAACTCCCTATGAACTTTACAAAGGAAGAAAACCCAACATCTCTTATTTTCATATTTTCAGATGCAAATGCATTGTGCTTAACAATGGAAAGGATAATCTAGGAAAGTTTGATGCAAAAGCTGATGAGGCAATCTTTCTTGGATATTCATCATCTAGTAAATCGTATCGAGTCTTTAACAAATAAACAAATACTATTGAGGAGTCAATTCATGTGAAATTTGATGAAAATAGTCATAACTCCCTGAGAAAGGAAGATGTTGATGATCTTGTAGGTACATTCCAAGAAATGAGCTTGGATAATAAAGAAGAAATCGAAAAGGAAGAAAGCACAACTCAAGATGAAGAACCTCAACACAAGGAATGGATCGTCTCAAAGAACCATCCATTGGATAACATCATAGGTGATATCACAAAAGGTGAAAGTACCCGACGCTCTTTTAATACTTGCAATCACTTAGCATTTGTTTCACAAATTGAACCTAAAACCATTAATGAAGCTATTATTGATGAACATTGGATGTTGGCCATGCAAGAGGAATTAAACTAATTCGAAAGAAATAAAGTTTGGGAGCTAGTGTCAAGACCCATTGATCACCAAATAATAGGAACTAAATGAGTATTTAGGAATAAGTTAGATGAACATGGAGTAATAACTAGAAATAAAGATAGATTAGTTGCCAAAGGTTATAATCAAGAGAAGGTATTGATTATGAAGAAACGTATGCTCCCGTAGCTAGACTAGAAGCTATTAGATTATTATTAGCCTTTGTATATTTTAGAAACTTTAATCTGTACCAAATGGATGTCAAAAGTGCTTTCTTGAAGAAGAAGTATATGTTGATCAACCTCCCGGTTTTGAAAACTATCAACTTCCAAATCACGTTTTCAAACTTAGAAAAGCTTTGTATGGTTTGAAACAAGCTCCAAGAGCTTGGTATGAAAGGTTAAGCAAATTTTTGTTAGAAAACCATTTTGAAAGAGGAAGAGTTGATACAATATTATTCATCAAGCACAAAAAGAATGACATACTTTTGGTTCAAGTATACGTGGATGATATCATATTTGGTGCCACTAATGAATCTCTTTACAAAGAGTTTGCTAAGTTAATGTAGGAAGAATTTGAAATGTCCATGATGGGAGAACTTACATTCTTCCTTGGGCTACAAATTAAGCAAACAAAAGAAGGTATATTCATTAGTCAATCCAAATACTGCAAGGAATTGCTTAGGAAATTCAATATGGACAAGGCAAATGAAATTGCCACCCCTATGAGCACATCTTGCTACTTGGACAAAGATGAGAAAGGTAAAGATGTGGAAATTACCAAATATCGAGGTATGATTGGATCTTTACTCTATCTTACTGCAAGTAGACCGGACATAATGTTTGCCGTATGTATGTGTGCAAGATATTAAGCTTGTCCAAAAGAATCATATTTGACTGCTGTAAAACGAATAATGAAATACTTGGTTGGAACTCAAGATGTTGGTTTATGGTACCCCAAAGGGGTTGAATGCACTCTTGTTGGTTACTCTGATTCTGACTTTGCAGGATGTAAAGTTGATAGGAAAAGCACTAGTGGTATTGTCACTTGCTTGGTAGTTCTCTTGTATCTTGGCATAGCAAGAAACAAGTGAGTGTTGCATTGTCCACAGCTGAGGCAGAATACATTGCAGCTGGTAGTTGTTGTGCTCAAATCCTTTGGATGAGGCAATAACTTCTAGATTTCGGTGTAATATTAGACCATGTGCCTCTTAAATGTGATAATACAAGCGCTATTAATATTTCAAAGAATCCTGTGATGCATTCTAGAACCAAACATATTGAGATCAAACATCATTTCATTAGAGATCATGTGTTAAAGGGTGATTGTGTGCTTGAACATGTTGAAACCTCTAAGCAATTAGCTGATATATTCACAAAACCTCTTGCAAAGGAATAATTCATAAATATTAGGAGAGAATTAGGAATATTAAAGATGTCTAATGTGAACTAATTACATTCATTTCAAACAAATTGGTGAAACATTTGACTATCTTTGATTGAATGATTCTTATCATTGAGCATGAGGATTGAATAAGTATGTGACTTGGTTCTTTTAGACATGATAATTATGAATGTTGATTGTATTATGATTCTCAAGAATGAATAATTCATGAGCTGCATTATTGCTTGGTTTAAATATTATGAATGTTTGATTGCTTTAGACGGTAAAAAGAACCATAAAAACTGATGTTTCAATGATCCATAAGCGTTGCCCTGTGCCCAGAATCGATTCAGCAAGCTTAAAACTGCAATACAAAAGGAAACAGAATCGATTGAATCGATTCAACAGCCCCCTGAATCGATTGATAGACCTGACTCCTCAAATTCTTACAAACAGAGAGGTCTGAATCGATTCATGTGAAGTTTGAATCGATTCAAACCCCTGATGCCCATTAATTCCCACACACAGCAACGTCTGAATTGATTCACAGCCCCTCCGAATCGATTCACACGAGTAATTTTGCCTATATCACACTATTGGGCTCATGTTTCTCATTTCACTTCAAACTCCCTTACTCCTTTTCTCCTCCTTCTCTCTAAAAAAACCTCTCTCACTCTAGAAACCTCCCCTCCAAACCTCCATTACTCATGGCCTCTTCATCCCATCCAAGAAAGAAACAAAGAGCAAATGTTGCCGGCTCTTCCGCTCCCCAACATTTAGATTTATCACGCTTTTTCACCACACAAAAAGAGTTAGAAATGTACCAAACCACTTTTTCTGAAAAACAATTGATCTCACCACATTGGATTGATGTTCCCTTTTTTGAAACCTCTGACCTTTCCCTCATTACTACTCTTCATCAACAAGAACTTGTTGACTTGATGGCTCTTGAGGAGATTGCAATTTACCCCGAATTGATCCGTGTGTTCTACTCAACATTGCGCCTACAAGATGATCGATATTATGCCAAAGTAAAAGGCAATACCATTGTGCTTGACAATGAAGTCATGAACAAAGTTGGAAAACTTCCAATAAGTAATGCTCACTTCCATGGCAAAGAACCTTCTCCTTCCTGGAACTACAACCTATTAGAGGCAAGAGCTTTCTTTAATGTCACTGCCCCTGCAAGTATCGTTGGAATCTTAAGCATTGATCACCGCCTTTTGCACTATATTCTAGTCAAGATCCTTATCCCACTAGGTGGAAATTATGCAAGACTCAATGAGGCTCAGATTCTATTGCTTTGGGCTATTCTCCACCAAAAAGAGATCAACTGGATTGACATTGTGAGGCATCACATGCTTGATGCTTAAAACCTCACTCGCCTCCCATAAGCTATTTTTATCACCAAGTTTCTTCGTCATTACAAGGTGGATCTGAAAAATGAAGTCAAAGAACTAATCGGACCAAAAGGACCCATTGGCAAATCTCATCTCACCAAGATGAACATCATTGAGTATCATGGATTCTAGCAATATCTCTGCCGTCCTCGTGATGATAATGAACCTGCTGCTCCTCCACCTCCTCCACCCACTCCTGCTGATAACCTCTTTGCTCGCCTAACTGCACATATGGATCGTCGCTTTGATGCAATGGAAGCAAATCTCAACACTCGGCTTGAAAAAGTTGAAGCCAACATGGAGGAACGCTACACAGAGCTTGCAACCCAGATCTCCAGCCTCCAATTCCCTCAGCCTTAGTTGGCCTTCTTTTCTATATTTTGCTTGACATTGTTATGTTTTATGGTTATCTTGTTCAAACTTTGTTGCCCTTCTAAGGCATTTCTCATTGTTATGTTTTTGTTTGGATTTTAGCACTTTGTTATTAATTCTCATGGTTGCGTTTGCTGGTTATTACTCTTTAATTATGCAATGTTTATTTCCTTCCTAGAGCTTACATTGTTTTTGATAATGACAAAGGGGGAGAGATATCAGATATTGGAGAGATATTAGATATTGGATAGATATTAGATATGGAATACTTTTCTAAATGGGAGAAATAAGAGTAATGTATGATCAGATGAATATAATTAAATGCAATGATTCAATAATAAAGGGGGAGACACACTCTGTTCTAAAAACTTAAAATTTTTACAACAAGTGGTTCTTTCTCATTGTTACTTAAATATAAATGTTAACACCCCAAGAGATGGCCATTGGTTGTTATCATCAAAAAGGGGGAGAATGTATTTGCATGTTGTAGACAGGTTTTGATAATGACAAGTATCCAATAAACAAGAAGAACATCATCCATGGATCAAAAACAAGTGAAGTAAACAAAACAAAACAACACATTGGATGTACTCAAATCAAAGAATCATAAAGATAATGATCCCATATGTTCAAAGAATCAAGAAAATAAAGCATGAGGATCAAGGAAAGGAACCATGACTCAAAATGCATCAAGGAAACATCAAAAGGCCTGGAAAAACAACAACAACATGGATTGAATCGATTCACATACGCATGAATCGATTCAGAGGCCTGGAAGTCCCAAAAATATGAAAACAGAGTGGCCTGAATCGATTCACCAAGTCCTGAATCGATTCACACGAAGCTGACAGCCCAGGAATTCAAAACAGAACACTCTGAATCGATTCACCAAAGCCTGAATCGATTCACACGCTCCTAGAAGTCCAAAATGCCCAAATCAGAATGTCTTGAATCGATTCGAAAAGGTATGAATCGATTCAAGTAGTGGGAAACACCATTAAAAAGACACTTTTGAGTGGGAAACTCAGATCCAAACACCCACTACACGAAGGGACAACCTGGAACTCATTTTGCAACGACTAGGAGGACCTTCAAGGATCTATAAATGGATCCCCAACTCAAGCACAAGACACACAACAAGAGGCAATCAATCTTTATTTACATTTGTGCTTAGTGAGTTCATTTTCTTTGTATATTCTGAATCCTTGAGCTTAGAACTTGTATATCCTCTCTTGTTGAGAGTTAGAAATTGTGAGAGTTCTTCATTAGCTTATCCACTCTATTGAGAGAGTATATTTCTTGTAAACACAAACACCAAACACCAAAGTTCACTCTAGGTTGAGTGGTTACAAAGGTTGGGGTTCAACCTTTGGGATATTGAGAGATTGTGAGATTGGGTGGGTTGCCCTTTGCTTATGAGAATTGGGTTCTTGAGTGTGGGATACTAGGAGACAATTGCTCAAAGTTTGTATCTCAAATCTTCAATAGTGAAATCCTTCAAGTGGATTGCTTGAAGGCGAGACGTACACCGGGTTGGTGGAACTCGTTAAATTTGGTTTGCATTTTCTCTAACCTTGAACTCCTCTCGTAATTGTGCATGCAAACTGTTTGTTATATTGCCTTGGTTAATTTCTTATGTTAATTGTGCTTTCTAGTAGTTTTTTATCCTTTGCACGCCAACTATTTGATAAAATTACTGAGTCCTTATTCTTCATTAATTCTTATTTCTCAGTTAAGTATCACTTGTTCTAAAAGTTCATTTTCTCTAATCAAAGCAATTTGTGTGTGATATTCTATTGTTGCTTGCTCACTTCCATTTACACATCAAAGTTGCATAAAGAACCAAGTTCAAAAGCATTCCAAGTCAAAGTTTTTAAAACACTCAATTCACCCCCCTCTTAAGTATTGAGGCCACTTGAATAACAAATAGGTTAAGGTAGGTAGCAATGCGAGGTTGTAGAATGTTGTGGGAGCTTCCTGAATTAATAAGGACTTGAACAGGGAGCCTAAAGATAAACCCTTGAAATTTTAAGGTTTGTGAAGAAGGTTGGCCAGTCAAGGCCTGAGGAGATAGCTGAAAGTTGATGGCCTCAGGCGTAGGGTCAATAGGGTTAGGTATAGTGGGGTTGGTAAGGCCTGGGGAAGTTTCCAAGAGAGCAGGGTCTTCATCAGTTAGGAGAAAAAGAAAACAGCTAGTGGTACACTTGTGGCCAGGTGTGAATTTTTCATCACAATTATAGCAGAGACCTAAGGCTCTTCTTTCTTGCATTTGGGTTGGGGTTAAATGCTTAATGGGAAAAAGGTGGGGTTTGGAGGGGAAGGTTTGTGGGGTTGGTTAGTGAAATATAGGACTGAATTGAGTGGCTTGGCAACACGGGATTTGGAGCCTTTAAGTTTGAACTCAACTAATTTACCTAAGCCAATGGTCTGGGTAATATGTGTAGGTTGGAGGATAGTTATTTCATGCTTGATGTCTGGGTACAACCCTGATATAAAACAATTAAGCAGCATTTCAGGGGATAATCCAATGATTCGATTAGAGAGTTTTTCAAATTGTGCCTGATAATTTGTGACATACCTCTGTTGACGAAGAGTGAACAACTCAGCTTGGTGATTTTCATAAGTAGATGGCCCAAAATGAAGCTCTAAGGCCCAAACAAATGTTTGCCAGTCAGTAAGTTGACAGTTGTGATACATCCATTTAAACCAGCTAAGAGCATCACCTATCATATAGAAAGCCACCATAGGTAAACGTAAATCTGGAGGAATTTAGTAAAACATGAAAAATTGATCGGCTTGAAATAACCAATCCAAGAGGTCTGAGCCATCAAAATGATCAAGGTCTAGTTTGAGGGGGGCATATAGGAGGGTTGTTGGTTGCTGAAGAAAAAGGAAATGACGGGGTAAAAGGAAATTAGGGAAAAAAGGGTTGAGGAAAAGTCAAGTGAATGGTATTAGTGGTGTAGGTGGGCCCAGAGTGAGGGGCAGCTGAAAAAGAAGGGATTGGGGAGGTGGTACCAGGGGCAGACACCAAGGTTGTGTTGGTTAAGGGAATGAAGTATGGTATAATGACAGGGCTATTTATAGAGGCAAGAAAAGCTGTGGTCAAAGGTGATGATAGGTTTGGGGTATTGGTAGAAGGGGATGTAAGAGGTGGTGGTGGTTGAATTTAAAGGGCAGCTACTTGTTCTAATAACCCCCCTATAAAATTGGTCATTGCATCATGACGAGCATCTATAGTTTGTTGCAATGATTGATGTCGAGCTTTTTGGGTATGGCGATGGGTATCAAATTGGGTTTGAAGCAAACCCAATTTTTTAGAAATACCATGGAGGACCTCTTCTAGATCCTTAGAAGTAGTGGGTTTAGGAGGCATGGGAAAGGTAATGAAAGCACAAAAATGATAGGCCCCCTTTTCGTATTCAATTAAATTAGCTACTGGAATAAATGAAAAGCAACACACATCAGAAGAATTAAAGAGACAAAGCAATAACTATTTCATTCATATCATTTCAACTTAAAAGAGACAATATATAAGATTCAGGTGTTGCCCTAATTTAGAAGGAGAGTGGGCTCAGAACCAATGGTATAACTTCTTTTTTTTTTTAAACAAAATCCTTCAATCAATTGAGTTTTTTTATAACTCTTTTAGGCCTTTTTATGTATTCAACCGTTGGCCCAATTGAACTTGCATCAAGCATCAACTGCAACAACAAGTCTCTCATTCCACTTGAAGACACTTAGATTCTTCACTGTACACAAATACATCATAATGAATGCCTATTTTATTTTGGTTCATAGGAAAAGGAAAGAAGCATTACTCTCGCAATTCTGTACAAGCACTCTAAAAAACTAAAGGATAGTCAAATTTGTTCCCTGTGGCCTTGCTGCCTTATTTGCCATCCTTGTTATTATTGTATAATAAATCATGTGCACTGAAAAATTAACTAAGGTTTACGTTACACCTCTATTTCAATTAAAGCATAGACAAGTTGGATGCACTAAATATACTAATGATGCTTGCTTCACACCTAATAAGTTTTGATGCAGATTTCCATTGGCCATGTATTCATAAATCAATGCTTTGATTTGTCCTTCATCACAATACCCAATGAGAGAAACCAAATTTTTGTGATGAACAACCATTAAAAGTTTTGATTGCATTTTAAATTTAGCAATACATAAGTTAATTTGAAAACACTACATAATTCTCTACATCATTCATTTTTTGTTCACTAACATGAATGGACTATACACTACTAACCAACCATCTAACCTCTGATTTGAATTCCTTATAACCTTGCGTTGATGAAGGTGAAAGCAACTTAACAACGACTTCGATGTGATTTTGAAGAATACCAAAGTAAACTTTTCCAAATCCTCTTTCTCTAATAATAGTTTTGAAGTTATCAGTAATACTTAAAATCTCACTATAACTGAATGTTACATGTTTTGATTTCAATGACCCTCCCTTCTTAAAAGTAGAATGCACAACTGCAATAGTAAAGAAAATCTAAATCAAAATCGGCGAATATATATATATATATATATATATATATATATATATATATATATATATATATATATATATAACTGAGGATACTATTTTTTTCTTCTAATTACAAAAATTGGCAAGAGCATTTGGTCTTCAAGTAGAATACATTTTAATTTTATGGACTATAAATGTTGTGTTGGTAACAAAGTTAATAGTCTTGTTACTCGTATACTTGAATTGTTCCACTTAGTTACTGAATGTTTAATCAATAATACTATTCTTTATCTGATTTTTTCTAAAAAGAAAATCACCTTTAATGTTGTATTCATATCAGTATATATATGCAGTATATCTATACTAATTACAATTATCCAGTGAAATTAAATTGTAAACATATCTGCTTTTTCTTTACCTTAAGGAACTGCTCATTTCTCATGCATATTCTTTGTGTAAAATAGTTAGCTTAATTAGCTCTTTCAGCTTAAAAGTGAAATCATATTCTTGATCCACATGAATTCATATGAAGTCTCATGAACACCACTACATATTGAATGAATTTTTTTACTTTAATTTGTTTGCAGTTATAAACGGTGTAGATTTTAATTAAACTGTTGTATTCACAAATTAATATGCGACCACTTATATATAGTATGTAGATGAGTTCATTTTTATTATCAGTTACAGATACTATATTTGAACAAACATCTATACATAGCCATACAAAAAAAATCTGAATGAATTTGACAACATGGTAGCCATAACTAGCTACATCCTGCATATATATATATATATATATATATATATATATATATATATATATATATATATATATATATATACTGAATTTTTATAATAATTTTTTTAGTGTTTTAATTTCTAGGACTAATATACGTGATCAAGATGACTTTATGGTATCAGAGACGGAAGAACGTTTTCCTTCTCCTCCTCCAGTAGTTGTCTCTAACTTTTTTAATTTGTCACCACAATCTCGTTCTCAACGGTGTAAGAATCGGTATGAGGTGTGGGATCATTTCACTGAAGAACCTGAGACACATAAGAAGGTGCGCTGCAACTACTGCACTGTCTTGATGAACTTTGAGGGTGGGATAAGTTCTTTGTTTTCTCATTCAAAAAATGTAGGAAATCACACAATTCATGTTCTTCTTCACTTAGTAAAGGTAGACATGCTACTGCCTTCCTTTCTTTTCCCAAATTTGACCAAAGTCAGACAGAATTGGTAAAGTTGTTTATGTCTTTGGCGATTCC
This sequence comes from Clitoria ternatea, assembly GCA_037962975.1. Taxonomy (NCBI): domain Eukaryota; kingdom Viridiplantae; phylum Streptophyta; class Magnoliopsida; order Fabales; family Fabaceae; genus Clitoria; species Clitoria ternatea. The sequence goes on from CM075673.1 coordinate 153,663,088, forward strand.
TTTTAGATGGGTGGAACATGTAGCTTTCACAAGATTTTTGTATGTCTTACAACCAAAATTTCAAACTGTCTCACGTAGTACTCTAGCATAGGATGTTTTGGTGCCATGGGATGTAGAACGGAAAAGGTTGAAGAGTTTTCTTTCCAAACATTGTCAGAGAGTGTGCCTCACAACTGATACATGGACTTTTACTCAAAATTTCAGTTATATGTGTTTGACTACACATTTTATTAACAATAATTGGGTGTTGCACAAGAAGATTTTAAACTTATGTCAAATTGATAATCATTCAGGATAGGTGATGACAAAGAATATTGAGCACTGCTTGGAAGATTAGTGTAACACCCCCATTTCAATTTCGAAAACAGGGGTTAATTTTTCACAATTTAAAATAATTAAAAGCAGAAGGGATTCAATATATATAAAATGTTGAGTAATTACCCCGGATCATTGAATAACCAATCTCATATATGAAGATATGAGGATGATATCAGAGTGCACCTCGGACGACCAGACTTGAGGCCGTCACAAGGGAAAAAGCGGAAGATAAAATAATTTCACGAGTGATTAAAACATTTACCGAGAGAGGATGAAAGATACTTCATCGGTTTGTTTTAACAACAGAATATATTTTCATAAATAATAATAATAATATCATTCATACATTTTCAGGGTCATTAATGAAAATTATCCACACACATCCGGTCTAATTTTCCTACATGACCTCCCAAAATCATCTGTTATCAAATCATTTTCAAAATAAGCATACACACATCGTATACCATACAAAATGAATACTCATATGCCGGCCAAGGCTCATCCATATCTCTTTTCATATTTACCTTCTCCAATACTCGACCTCCAAAAAGAGTAGGGATCCATCACACCTACATCAATCTTAAAAATGACAACAGGGAGGTGAGTAACATAATCCAAATGAATTAAAGTCATACATTATGATGATACTCCCACATACTTATGTATAATACATTTCTCAACAACATCACACTTTTATTCACATAACATATCATTTCATTGCAACATATTACATATCCAACGGAATACATCCATAACACACTTATTCATTTCATTATCATTGATAATATTATCATCATACACATAGTATTTGCGACGCCCCGAATTTGGGTATCCTATTTCAGAAACGGGGGTAAATTTTTCACGATTTAAAATACGATTGTAAGTAGAAGAAATTCAATGTGTGTATATATATATATGTAACGCCGAGTAATTGCCCCGGATCACTGAATAACCGATCTCATATATGGAGATATGAGAACGGTATCAGAGTACATCTTGGACGATCGGACTTGAGGCCGTCATAAGGGTAAAACGGAAGGTAAAAGATAAATCCGAGAGTGATTAAAATATCAATCAAAGGGGATGATAAATGCATTACCGATCGGTTAGCATCAGAAATATAATTTTATAATAAAAATATCACCCATACATCATCAAGGTCATTAATGAAAATTAGCCTTACACATCCGGTCTAATTTTCCTACATGACCTTCCCAAAATCAGTCGTTGTCAATAAATTTTAAAGTAAACATATATGCACTATGTGCTATACAAAAATGAGTACATATGCTGGCCAAGGCTCAACCACATTCCTTTCATATTTACCTTCTCCAACACTCGACCTCCGAGAAGAGTAGGATTCATCACACCTACATCAATCTTAAAAATAGCAACAGGGAGGTGAGTTACATAATCCAAATAAATCAAAGTCATACATTATGATGATACTTTACATATGTGCATCATTCCACTCGGTAAAGTATATTCACAATCTTACGTATATAATATATCATTCCACTCGGCACAGTATATTCACAATTTTACACATAAGGTACATCTTTCTACTCGGCACAGTATATTCACACACATATGACACATCATTCCACTCGGCACAATATATTCACACATATGATACATCATTCCACTCGGAACAGTATATTCACACACATGTGATACATCATTCCACTCGACACAGTATATTCACACACATATTATACATCATTCCACTCAGCACAGTATATTTACACACACGTGATACATCATTCCACTTGGCACAGTATATTTATACATATGATACATCATTCCACTCGGCACAATATATTCACACACATATGATACATCATTCCGCTCGGCACAGTATATTTACACATATTAAATGTTAGTGCCTCGACTTACTTTCCCTCTAGTTAACAAACATCCATCGCCACCTCGGGCTATCACCTTAGGGTAAATGGAGAGAAGTAGAAGAAGAAGTGAAGGAAAAAAGTGTAGAAGAAGGAAAGTAAAGTACAAGGTATGGGAAAACCAAGAAGGGCTGACGGGATTAAGAAGGGAAAAATAGGTCATTTGGCTTTATTTTTAATTCCCCAATAATTATTCATCGTTTTATGATAAACAGGGTCATTGTTTGGGCTTAATACCATATCCAAAAATTATTCCGAATATACCATCGGATTCCCAATACTATTCTTAACAGCCCTGACCAATATCATCCCATTCGGAGATACTTGGTCTGAAACCCATATTTCATCCGGGCTCATCTTTAGCTTATCTGGTTCCAATAAATTATAGACAACTCCCAAAATCTTAATTCATTTATTCCTAATATTTTTGGAACTTTAAATAACCCAAATATAATTATTTAATATTTATCTCTTCAATTAATCCTTTATTTTAAAATTTAGAGTGTTACAATCTACCCTACCTAAAAAGAAATTTCATCCCCGAAATTTGACATATCGGTTTGGAACACCTCGAGATACCGAGCTCGTACATCACCCTCACGTTCCCACGTGAACGTCTCAGTATTTCCGTGCTTCCATGCAACTTTCACCAAGGGTACCAATTTGTTCCGTAGGGTCTTAACCGAGCATTCAACAACACGAACGGAAATAGGAGGAATGGGCAGATCATCCCGCACGTCAACATCGTCCATCGGGATTACATGTAGAGGGTCATGGACATGTTTCCTCAACTGTGAGACATGGAACACATTGTGTAGATTAGACATGTTTCCTCAAGCCGCTCTAGAACCTCATAAGGTCCAATGAATCTAGGGCTTAACTTTCCACTTTTCAACGCCCTTCCAATGCCCTTATCTCTTGATACTCTTAGAAACACGTGATCGCCGACTTGAAACTCAAGTGGCTTCCGTCTCCTATCATAATAACTCTTCTGCCGATCTTGGGCAATTTTCATCTTTTCCTGTATCATCTTAGTGTGTCCGTTCGTCTCCATAATCAACTCCGGCCCCAAAATCAAACTCTCTCTGGCTTCAAGCCAACACAACGGAGTTCTACATTTTCGACCATATAGCGCTTCATAGGGAGCCATACCGATCGAACTGTGATAACTATTGTTGTATGTAAATTCAATCAGCGGCAGGAATCTTTCCCAACAACCACCGTGCTCCAACACACAAGCCCGCAACAAATCTTCAAGGCTTTGAATTGTCCGCTCGGATTGTCCATCCGTTAATGGATGATCTGTCAAACTGAGCTTCAGTTTGGAGCCCATTGCCTCGTGCAAGCTTCCCCAAAATCGGGAAGTGAACTATGGGTCACGATCCGACACAATACTTGAAGGCACTCCATGTAGCCTAACGATCTCCTTTATGTACAATTGTGCCAATTTTTCCAATAAACTCTTCATATTCATGGGCAAGAAGTGAGCACACTTCGTCAACCGATCGACAATTACCCATATAGAATCATTTCCAGTACGTGTTCTAGGTAATCCAGAAACAAAGTCCATAGCAATGTCGTTCCACTTCTACACGGGAATATCAAGAGGCCTCAGATAACCAGATGGTTTCTGGTGTTCAACCTTCACCTTTTGACAAATAATACAAGAGGCTACACAATTTGCCACATCCCGCTTCATACCGGGCCACCAAAATCATAAAATAGTATTGGACTTCCTAAAGTCCACCAGAACATGATCATCATTCCTTTTTCCTTAACACCTAATCCTTCATCTTGTCTCAGCAATTCTTGACCCATTCGACTTAATTCACACATTTATATCCAGTACCACCGGATAGACTCAAACATTCACTATAAGCAGTTACAACTCTACACCTGTCCAACCTACATGTTGCTGTATCCAACATACAGGAAGGCGTCCCAATCTTGTAGTGGTTACCACAAACACATGAGGTCGACGCATAAGTGCATGTTGCCACAATGCCTATGACATGTAAAGTCATATCAGGACAAGTACCTTCAATTCTTATCACTCACATTAATCATACTCGCTCAAATATTACCAATCCTCATTCAAATAGTACTAATCCGTAAGAGACTTAGTGATAATTCATACAAGTCTACAACTGATAAACTCATATCATATCATCATTTTGTATAATCCGGCACAATTCATGCCATACAATTAATCAAACATCAGTTGTTATCATCAGATATTGGAATATGAAAGATAAACTCCTTATCCTAGGATAAATATCTCATCATAGGGTTTCATTCATCCCGAAGCCATGATCATATAGCCTATTAATTCTTTGTTTCACATATATATAACTGGCCATAAATCAATTAGAGCCTAAATGTTTCACCGAACTCTTATCAAACATACAACTTTAATGTTCAAGGTAGGATTCTTAACCACATAACCGATTTCCATGTCAGTAAATTTTCCGTTGATCACAACTAGAGTCCATACAACCATACCATGAAATCTCACACCACATCTAATACCAAATCATACCCCAAATTCAACATCGTTATTCATCAATCACTTAGGGGTTTACATTTGTTATTCACATTCCTACACATACCGGCTCTAGTCTCAACAATTTAATTCACAAGCAATTTTACTATGGCTCAATTAATCATAAAGCTTAGCCAATCATCATATTGAGTAAAATCAAAAGGTCATTTAGTATCCGATGTGGGATTCAATCGCATCATCAAATCATCATTCCTCAAAATATCATAGAGCCTAAACCACCAAAGGATCAAATCTCACACGGCTCACTCATGTAAAATTATACCAAGTCGAATTAGAAATATCACATCTCACAAGTCACAATTTAAATAATTCATTCGTTTGGTTTTCACACACCAAAAATCAAATCCAATTTAATTCCTTAGAACATCCATCTTTGACAATCCTAGTCCTTATGTGATTCAATCATATAACAAGTTTTCATATCAGAGATTCTCCTCACTGATCACAACCAAGGTCCATAAACCGGACGTATAACTCATATCATATCACCTCAGTACGTGATTCCTATCACCAATATAGCTCCTTTAAGAAAACGAGGTAATGTCATGGTTAAATTTCTATTTACCAATCCATAATCACACGCATCATCTCTACGTTATACCATAATCCATAATTATTCTCATAACGACAATATCAAGGGCACATAATTTAGCCTAAGGTCATACCATAAAATCATGTTCACCATAGCCAGTACCATTTATACTCTGAATTCAACATCATCATTCATCAATCACCAGGGGTTATATTCATCATTCACATTCCATCTCATGCTGGCTCTAACTTCCATAACTTATTACAAAATAGTCTTATCATGGATCTACTAACCATATAGTTTAACAATTTATCAGACTTAGAAAGTCCAAGGGGTTACCTAGCACCCATCGTGAGATACACTCCCGACATCCAACATCATTAAACGGGATTCATAATATGGCATAGAGCCGAGACCACTATAGAGCCCAATTGAATCAATCATCCATAAAGTTTGATTACACAAGATCATACCAAGTCAATCAGAGTCACCACGCCTAGTGGGTTAAAATTACATCCATCATCCACTCAGTCTTCACTTATAAAACCGAGTTCAACCCCAATTGGGAGCATATGCAATTTTGCCTCTCACTACCTTATCATTCTATCACATATTTAAGTTCATAATCTACGGAGGTACAACAATTTACATGCATCATATAATATATAAGGTTCGATCAATCACTAGACTTAGGAAGTCTAAGGGATGTTTAATACCCACTGTGGAATACTCCCACAACACCCAAACGTCATTAGACATGGCTCATAAAAATATATCATAGGGCCTAGACCGCCATAGGGTCTATCCCATAAAGTTTGATCATATAAGATCACATCAAGGCATCCGGGGTTACCACACCTAGTGGGTTATAATCAAATCAATCATTCACTTGATTTACAAATATGGAACCGAGACATAACCCTAATCATGTGCCAACACAATTTCATATTTAATATCTCCTATCCGAGATCAACACACGACATAGGTCCATCCTCAAATCAATTCATATTCAATGTATCATATCCATGATCACCCATGGTACAAATTCATCATCAAAGCAAGTCATACTCAATATGTCAATATCAAATGCATAATATCATCATAATATATTCACAATCTGAAGGTAAATATGAAAAGGAAATGTCTGGCCGAGCTTAATATTAACCACAATACAAAACAGTGAGCAATTCAAGCTCCAATAGTGCTTCTCTATAACTATAACATGTCAACATCAAGTGACAATCACTCTTTAACAACATTTAATTCATCAATGAGCAATCAATGCTCTGATACCAGGTTGCGACGCCCCGAATTCGGGTATCCTATTTCGGAAACCGGGGTAAATTTTTCACTATTTAAAATATGATTGTAAGTAGAAGAAATTCAGTGTATATATATATATGTAACACTGAGCAATTGCCCCGGATCACTGAATAACCGATCTCATATATGGAGATATGAGAATGGTATAAGAGTACACCTTGGACGACCGGACTTGAGGCCGTCACAAGGGTAAAGCGGAAGGTAAAAGATAAATCCGAGAGTGATTAAAATATCAATCAAAGGGGATGATAAATACATTGCCAATCGGTTAGCATCAGAAATATAATTTTATAATAAAAATATCACCCATACATCATCAAGGTCATTAATGAAAATTAGCCTTACACATCTGGTCTAATTTTCCTACATGACCTTCCCAAAATCAGTCGTTGTCAATAAATTTTAAAGTAAACATATATGCACTATGTGCTATACAAAAATGAGTACATATGCCAGCCAAGGCTCAACCACATTCCTTTCATATTTACCTTCTCCAACACTCGACCTCCGAGAAGAGTAGGATTCATCACACCTACATCAACCTTAAAAATAGCAATAGGGAGGTGAGTTACATAATCCAAATGAATCAAAGTCATACATTATGATGATACTTTACATATGTGCATCATTCCACTCGGTAGAGTATATTCACAATCTTACGCATATAATACATCATTCCACTCGACACAACACAATTTTACACATAAGGTACATCTTTCTACTCGGCACAATATATTCACACACATATGACACATCATTCCACTCGACATAGTATATTCATACATACGATACATCATTCCACTCGGCACAGTATATTCATACACATGTGATACATCATTCCACTCGACACAGTATATTCACGCACATATGATACATCATTCAACTCGGCACAATATATTTACACACATGTGATACATCATTCCACTCGGCATAGTATATTTACACATATGATACATTATTCTACTCGGCACAGTATATTCATACATATGTGATACATCATTCCACTCGGCACAGTATATTTACACATATTAAATGTTAGTGCCTCGGCTTACTTTCCCTCTAGTTAACAAACATCCATCGCCACCTCGGGCTATCAACTTGGCATATCTCGGCTATATGCAAATGCTCTTATAGCTAATGCATATGCACAAAGGAATTACTTTCAAATGCGGATCCGACTGTGGGAAAAAAACATAATCAATTATGGGACAAGCATAGGTGTGCTACTATACCCCTACTGCAGTAGTAAATGTGTACACTTATATCCGATTTTGATCATGATCAACAACATATTTTTACTGGTACCAAACCGCTCTCGCCCATCTGTAGCACTAGTCACCCCGTGACTGCGGATCATCATCGTGGCCTTACTTGCCACAAGTGCTACTGGCCCCTCCCGAACACACATCGAGAGAGCCGTGCCCCGTCAGACACTGAGGTAACTCGCTCACCATAGAGCCGCCCGCCCACTGGGCCCGCCACATAGGGTGCCTCGTCACCGATCTTTGGACAGCTTCGTGATTCCCAGAATCACTAGGGAAATACAATAATGTACCCATGCACTGGGTCGCCCTCTTACTGGGCCCGCCTAGTGGAACCCTTAACATTTCACATAGACAACGAATGATATGCCATGGATGCAAATGCCAATCAATGTATTCCCACACTGTGCATCCTAAATGCCACTCAATCAATCGTCCATTCACAACCACCACTTAGTGGATTTTAGTATTCTCGATCTTTACCGATCCTCTTTGGACTCATACACATCAGTGGTTAGTGGCAATTACAATCATCAATTCACATATACACCTTTAAGATATTTCAAATCTCTAAATTCAATTCAAGGCATAATCTCAACCCATCATAATATATTTCATCATTAAATTCATTATGACAACTTATCCAATCTCAACACCGATCGGTCTCCTCTCATTAAAACACCGGGTAATCATTCTGATTTCACACAGCATCGGTCGGTGTCCCCTCATTAGGATACCGGATAATTATACCGATTACACCCAGAACTGGTCGGTCCCCACTCATTAAACACAGGGTAATCATTCCGATTGCACACAGCACCGGTCGGTGTCCCCTCATTAGGATACCGGGTAATCGTACCGATTACACCCAGAACCGGTCTAATATCGCATTCATCATCTTAAACACATGCCACTTAATATCAATCATTCTAAATGAATTCAATTCATGAAATCAACACGCTGTTTACACACAAGCAATCATTAAGCATAATCATACACACAAATTTTCACATCAAGAATGGATGAAATCATGCATTTAGAATAGTTACCCCCTCCTACCTCAAGAGAAGTAGTAATCGCCGCGGTCGGATGGTCCCGCCTCGGAACTGGGGTTGGTTCCTACATCACAGCATATCACATAATCAATTTTCGATTCAATCGCCCCGAGTTAACATTCATAATCAGCTACTCGATATCTTCCGATATCCTAATTTCTAAGTCCCATTTATTTTACTCGTTCAGCCACCACCAACTCGGTTTAGGCGTCTGCATTTATTATCTTGCACATTCATTGCCGAACCCAACACCGGGTTCCCACATTAATGGTTCCCAACAACCATTAAGCTTCATTAATGGCTATTCACCATTAATAACAGCATCTCACCTCACCAAAATAGTTATTTAACACAATAAATGCCTCTCCATTTAGATCTCACATTTCCCACAAATCTTTGAGTTGGGGTTTTCATTAAAACCAACAATATTCTTTAAATCACTCTCCCAACACAAAAACCCAACAACCCATAGTTTATACTCTTGAGAAATAGCAAGATCTTACCTCAAGAGAAGAAATGAGAGAGTTTTCCAAAAAAGGGAAAACCACACGAGAATGAGAAGAAGGAAGGGTGAGACTTCAAGTTCCAAGCTCCTCCAAGCTTTCTTCAAACACGAAAATAGGAGAGGAAAAACCACCACTTTTTGCTTAGGGTAAATGGAGAGAAGTAGAAGAAGAAGTGAAGGAAAAGAGTGTAGAAGAAGGAAAGTAAAGTACAAGGTATGGGAAAACCAAGAAGGGCTGATGGGATTAAGAAGGGAAAAATAGGCCATTTGGCTTTATTTTTAATTCCCCAATAATTATTCATCGTTTTATGATAAACAGGGTCATTGTTTGGGCTTAATACCATATCCAAAAATTATTCCGAATATACCATCGGATTCCCAATACTATTCTTAACAGCCTTGACCAATATCATCCCATTCAGAGATATTTGGTCCGAAACCCATATTTAATCCGGGCTCATCTTCAGCTTATCTGGTTCCAATAAATCATAGACAACTCCTAAAATCTTAATTCATTTATTCCTAATATTTTTAAAACTTTTAATAACCCAAATATAATTATTTAATATTTATCTCTTCAATTAATCCTTTATTTTAAAATTTAGAGTGTTACAATATTAGTATCACATTTCTTTCCTCTTTATTTTTCAATCATCCATCGCCACCACGGGCTTCCAACTAGGCATATCCCCGACTATATGCAAATGCTCTTAAAGTTAATGCATATGCACAACAGAATTACTTCCAAGTGCGGATCCGACTGTGGGAAAACAACATAGCCAATCGTGGGACAAGCATAGGTGTGCTACTATGCCCTTACTGCAGTAGTAAAATATGTACACTTATATTCAATTGCATGCATGTTCAACATCATATTTTACTGGTACCAAACCGTTCTCGCCCATCTGTAGCACTAGTCACCCCGTGAGTGCGGATTAACAACATGGCCGTACTTGCCAAAGTGTTACGGGCCCTTCCCGAACACACATTAAGAGAGCCATGCTCCGTCGGACACCGAGGTAATTCGCTGACCATAGAGCCGCCCGCCCATTAGGCCCGTCACATAGGGTGCCTCGTCACCGAACTATGGACAACTTCGTGATTCCCAGAATCACTAGGGAAATACAATAATATACCCGTGCACTGGGTCGCCCTCCCACTAGGCCCGCTCATTGGAACCCCTAACAATTCCATATAAGCAGCGAATGATATGCCATGGGTGCAAATACCAATCAATGCATTCTCACACTGTGCATCCTAAATGCCACTCAATCAATCATCAATTCACGACCACCACTTAGTGGATTTTAACATTCTCAACGTTTACAAATTTTCATTGGAACTCACACACATCGGCAGTTAGTGGCAATCATAATTATCATTTCACATATACATCATTGGGATATTTCCCATTATTGATTTCGAGTCAAACATGGTACTGAACATCATAACATATTTCATCATCATATTCAATATAATATCTGATCCAACCTCTATACTGGTACCAGAGTACGGATATTACTTCATCTGTTCTGTATACAATACAGACTCAGCAAGTAAAACATTAGTCATTAAAATCGGTCTCACCTTACTGGGATACCGAATAATCATATCGGATACGTACAGTGCCGGTCTAAAACCTCAGCCATCTACTAACTCTAGTGGCTGATCCCACACTGGATCATTGACTCCGGCTCAGTTCAGTACAATAACACATTCATCATCCAAATACATGCTATATAACATTAATCATTCTAAATGTACTCAAATCATAAAATCATCACATCATCCACACAGACAATCAACAAGCACAATCATATACACATATTCTCACATCAAGAATGGATGAAGTCATGCATTTAGAATAGTTACCCCCTCATACCTCAAGAGAAGTAGTAATCACTGTGGTCAGAAGGTTCCGCCACGTGGCTGGGGTTATTCCCTACATCACAATATATCACACAATTAATTTTTCTATTTAAGCAACCCGATTTAACGTTCATATTCATTTACTTAGTATTCTCCGACATCAAAACTCTCAGTCCCTTTATTTCATTCATTCAGCCACCACCACCACAGCTTAGGTGTCAACATTTATTATCTTGCACATCCAATGCCGAACCCAACACCGGGTTCCCATATTAATAGTTCCCAACAACCATTAAGCTTCATTAATGACCATTCACCATTAATAACAACATCTCACCTCACAAAAATAGTTATTTAACACAATAAATGCTTCTTTATTTACATCTTACATTTCCCACAAATCTTAGGGGAAAGGGTTTTTCATTAAAACCCAACAACACTCATTAAATCACATTCCCAACATCAAAACCCAAAAACCCATGGTTTATACTCTTGAGAAATAGCAAAAATCTTACCTCAAGAGAAAAATGAAAGAGTTTTCCGAAAGAGGGAAAACCACATGGAATAAAGAGAAGGAAAGGTGAGACTTCAAGCTCCAAACTCTTCTTTCTTGCTCTCAAGAAACGAAAATGGGAGAGGAGGAGAAAGCCCACCACTTTTGCTTAGGGTTTTGAAGAGAAGTAAGAGAGGAAGTGAAGGAGAAAAGCATAGAAGAAGTAGAAGCAAGTACATGTATGGGAAATCCAAAAAGGGGCTGATGGGATTCAGAAGGGAAAAATAGGCCATTTGGCTTTATTTTTAATTCCCCGATAAATATTCATCGTCTTATGATAAACAGGGTCATTGTTTGGGCTTAATACCATATCCAAAAATTATTCCGAATATACCATTAGATTCCCAATACTATTCTTAACAGCCCTGACCAATATCATCCCATTCGGAGATACTTGGTCTGACACCCATATTTCAACCGGGCTTATTTTCAGTTTATCTGGTTCCAATAAATCATAGACAGCTCCCAAAAATTTTAATTCATTTATTCCTAATATTTTGGAATATTAAATAACCCAAATATAATTATTTAATATTTATCCCCTCAATTAATCCTTCATTTTTAAAATTTAGGGTGTTACAGTTAGGGATTAAACCACGTCTTAACCATGATAGTTGATAATGCCTCTTCTAATGATATTGGAATTCAATATCTTCAAAAGTGGTTGATGTCTTGGAGTGGGTTAGTTCAAAGAGGAGATTACATTCATATGTTTTGATGATGTTGTGAAGTGCATTAGATTTTCTCCGGGTCGATTGATAAAATTTAAGAATTGTATTGATCGGGACATTGAGTACAATGGTCTTGTTTGTTTTCATGTTGAAACTCGATGTAATTCAACCCACTTGATGTTGAAAGCTGCCTTGAAACATCACAAGACATTTGAGGAACTTGAGATGCAAGACAAGAAGTTTATCGAAGAGTTGAAAAAAGGGAAGGGTGTTCGTATACAAGAAGATTGGGACTATGTTCACTCATTCTTACCATTTTTATAGCCTTTTTATCAAGCTACTTTATGCATTTTTGTTTCATCATATGTGACTAGTAATATATATTTGTTAGAGGTTCTTGGAATTAAAAAAAAAAGATCAATCAAATATGTCATTCTAGGGATGTAAATGAGAGAGAAATGACTATAAGGATGAAGACAAAGTATGACAAGTATTGGAAAAATCATGAAAATTTAAACATGTTGTTTATAGCTATTGTATTAGACCTTAGATATAAGCTAAAGTTTGTAAATTGGTTGATTACCTAAGCTTTTAGTCCTACCACAATAATTGCTTTGAATGAGAAAGTGGAAGCTTGTTTGTATTCACTTTTTAAGGAGTATGATGGTAGGTTAGGGGGGTTGATCTAGTGTCGAGTCACATGAACCTCAAGTTAGTGAAGATCGTTATGGTTATAGTGATCTTTTCAAGAAGAATCTGTCTCTGATGATCGTTATGGATATAGTCAAATTTACCAATCAAGTAGGTGCAACAATTCTGAGTTGACTAAGTACTTGGAAGAATCCTTAAACCGTTTTAAGAATTTTGATGTCTTGGTTTAGTGGAAGGTAAACTCAAGTCAATTTCCAATTCTTGCTAACATTGCAAGAGAGGTGTTAGCCATACCTATCTCTACTATGGCCTCTGAATCAACCTTTAGTACTGGTGGTAGTGTATTAGATCCATATCGTAGTTCCCTTACACCAAAAACAATGGAAGTAATTACTTGCACTCAACATTGGCTTAACGGATATACCTTAACATTTCTCTCAAGTGAGGATTATGTGGAGCTTAAGAAATTTGAGCAAAGTAAGAAAAAGAATATATGATGATGATTATGTTTTGATTTGAAAAGTAATTTTTAATTAATTAAATATATTTCTTCCTTTTGCAGAAGTGGTTTCTTGCCAAGATAATGATCATGTGCTGCTTGGTGATGATTGGAGACTATCATCATAAAGCCATACTGGTATAAATTTTGTAATGAAGTCTGCCATTCTGTTATTTTTTCACTCTTTCTTATTTTTATTTCATTTTTTCCATCCTTATTGATGAAATTTTTTAATGAAGTCTGTATGTGTGTATTGTTGTTTCAGCATTCTTAGCATCCTGACTTGGGAATGTCTTAGTTTTATTGATGTATTTATTATTTGATCACCTTTAAACTATCCAATTGGTTAAATTTGGTTTGCATATAAACCAAGACTTGTGCAAGATCTTCTTCTCTGTCCTATAACAAGACTTGTGAAATGTATATCTATATATTTATCAATTTCATGGATTATGCTAGATAGTCCTCTAATTTTTTAGGTTACTGATGGAGCTGTTGAGGATGAATTAATCAATATATTTTTAGTTATCTTATTTTCTCTTGGCAATTAGTGTCCTAATGCTGCAAATGTTAAAACTTAGTGCCATGTATTTGTGAACAAGCAAGATAAATATTTTGTTGTATTAGTTTGGGGGAATCATTTAAAATGCTTTTTCTTAGAAGCTTCACAACTTCTATGTATGAGTATTTCAATGCATTTTGGTAAAACAATGTTAGTGTGGCTGAAACCTTTCAATGTAGCCAATAAAACAATGTTGGTGTGATTGAACATTTTATGCACACTTTCAATTTAGAATTATTTATGGAAGTTTCTGGTGAAATTTTCACATGTTTATTTTAAGATTTAATCATATGCAGAATAACTGACTTTCTCCTGTTTCTAAAAATTATACCTACTTGTCCTTAGCTCGTGCTTAGCAACAACATTTTATGTACATTTGGACAAAGTTAATATTTAATTTAATATATCTTATTTGAACTCAAATCAAATAAGATTATTAATTTATTATAAATGGCAATTTTTTTATTAATTTAATTGCATTATCGCAATTGAGATTTTCAGATTTAAAACTGGAATATAATTAAAAAATATGGTTTTTAAAACTGGATTCAATAAAAACCAAATTTAAATTTAGATAAAATCCAAATTAAAAATAATCAGATTTGACTAAATCCGCTTTTTGGAAATTGGAGTTGGACCAATCCATTTTCAAAAAATTGGATTTGGACCAAATTTAATTTAACATAAGCAAAATGGACTTACTTTAAAATACAACCTTAATAAGTAGTTTTAAATTGGAGTTGGATTGGCCTTAGACTTATCCAACCCATGCACACCCCTATACTAATGCAGGATTATTATTTTTTAAAAAAATGTTGCTTTTTATATGATTTACTTTCTAATTTTTATTAAAATACTTTTCTTTTATCTATTTATCTTAGTATATCCTTTTTCTTTTTAGATACCTAATATATAATTCTTTTAATTAATATCTTTTTGATTTAAACAAAAGGTAAAAATATGTATTTAATCATATCTTAAAATCTTAAAACAAGATATACTTAAATATAAATTAAAAAAAATTGAATTCCTTGAAAGACATAAAAATGTGGAAGGAGTAACTTATTTCTTTTGGAAATTAAAATAATGAAATATATTGATTAGATTATTTATTTTTTTATCATAATTGACTTATAATGAATGGAATCATGTATTTAATTACATATCAAAATTCGTAATCTAATATTCATTTATTCTATATTATTTATTTTTATTTAGCATATATTTTCTAAACTCTATTGGAAAAAAAGGAAAAGATATTCTCTCTGTTCATTTATATTCTGATTATATTTTTAATCTGTTTTTAAATAAGTGTCTAGTTATAAATACAAGATAACATTTAATGTTTATTTTCAAATTATACTCTTATAGTATTTAATTATATTGTTTACTTTATTAAAACAAAAATATATTAATTAATTATTAACTATAAAAGAGAAATGATATTTTAGTAAAAAAAACAAGAAAAGAAGAACACGTTTAATGTATTTCTTAATCTTTATGAAAACATCAAACTTGATAGATAAAAAGAAACAAAGTTAGTAATTATTAGTGCTTTAAAATTTGAGGTGGATAGTTAAATATGAACAAAATTTATTTTTTATCTTCGTACTACTACCTCCGGTTCTAAATATAAGCAAAATTAACTACTTTCACACATATTAAAAATTAAGACTAATGATAGGAAGTAGTTATTTGCATTAATGTTATCAAATATTTGATGTAGTATCCTAAAATGTAACATCCCAATTTTTTGTTATTGGTTAATTCAATATTAATCAAATAATTAATTGGGATCGATAAATTAATTGGAGAAGGATATGTTAATTTTTAGGATTGATCTGGATATTTTTTGAGTAGCTTAAAGTATCCAGATTAATTTTAAGAATTAATCAAAGAAGTAGAATTTACCAAGTTGTCCTTAAGCACTAAAATTCAAATTTTACTCTTCCTCACCATTCACTCTCGTGGGCATGCAGAGAAAGAAAAGACTTCTCTACTTCTTTGTCTTCCTCACCTGCGACACCATACTCTATCACCTTTACCATTTCCTTTAATTTTTTTCTCAAGCCTAAGCAAGAAACAATTTTATTTCCTTCCTCTTCTCCTTCACATGGGTAGTAACTTAAAATCAAGGGTTCCTCCATTTCTCTAATTGCCAAGGTAAGGTGTCATGAGCTCATACTCAATTTTAGCTTGCTTCTTAAACCTCACTCCCAACTTTCTTCAAATTCATGACCTTTTAGGTTGTTTTAGAACCAATCCCAAGTAGGGGAAGCTTTGGAGGCATTGGGTTTTATTGATTCATTTGTTGGAAAGGTAAATTCAAAGACCCATTGTTTGATTGGTTCTAATTTGCAGGTTCAAGCTTTAATGCTTTTATTTTTATGGCTATAGATTGTTTCAGAGCCATCCTTGAGTGGGCAACATCAACACTTTGTAAACTAGCTTTTGCAAACTTGTCAGAGATCGTTTGGTAAGTGAGAATTCTGAACTTGGATCATTTTGCCTAGTTAGTTATTAGTATATGATTTTAAGCTTCTAAATAGTTAAGAAATGGTTAAGGTTTGTGAGTTCAGTGAATGGTTAATTAATCGGAGAATTCTCGGTTATGTATAATGTAGGTTTTTGATTCTAGAATATGACCCGAAGCGTGGATTGACAATTGGGACCTTAAATTCTAGGTTGGGGAGCATTATATTTTAAATGCATGAGTTATGGATGAATATGAGATAGTTTGATATTTAATTAAATTGGAATTTATTGTTGTGATCAGTGATGATATAATTATATTGTATAACTATCCTCAATTTTAAATTGATGTTAGAAAATTGATGATATGATGTGGATTCCGTTCATATGGTGTGGATAATTAATTAATTGATAAGCATGAAGTATTGCATTGGATTGTAATGATTGATGATGATATTTAATTGATGATGAATATATGGATGATGATTGAATAAACTTGGGATGACTTAATTGGTATTGTGACTTGATTATAAGTGATTTTGCACACTATGCTTTGATTGAATAATTGGTGGTAAGACCATTGGTGATGGTAACCAAGTGGTGGCCCTTGGTGATGGTAATTAGATGGTTCATTGATGATTGATAGTTGTGTAGCATAACATTTGCATATAGACACTTACATGATTGCAAGGGGTCTGTGATGTCAGCCCAAATGGGAAGTCGATCTTTGGATAAATACAGAACCTATGGTGGTTTCCTCAGATTCCATAGCTGCCTTTGAGTTGGACTCAAGGTCAGCTTGCAACACCTGAGTTGAGGTGCCACTGTCATTTAGAGTGACTGGTGTTGCAAATGGGCGAACAGTTCAATACTAGTAAAAGATTTAATGATATATGTTGAGAAAATTTTAATACTACAGTATTAATCCCACCAATGAAGTCGGATCCGCATGCATATGCATTAACATATGTATTGAGATTGAGAAACTGTGGACAACCACTGACAATGTCTTGGTTGTGGCTTATTATATCTGTGATGATATATGTATGTATCTTGGTTTATGTTAAATGACAATTAATGATTTGATGATGAATTATAATGACTAATGATTAATATGGTCATTGTTAGAACTGGATAGGAAATATATCGAGGCTAGATCCAATTTAGTATTTGTCATTTAACATATAAATGCTTACTCCCTAACTATTTTTATTTCAGTGAACCTAGAACGAGGAGAGGAATGGTGAATTGTCATTGAGAATGACCTGATGATCATTTAGAAGGATCAGTACACATGTGTGGATGTATATATGTGTGTATATTTGTATAATTTTGTTGTCAGGTGCCTTGGTCGGCTCTTTTGATTGGTGTATATATTTGTATAGTGGATTACGTATCTGACAACCCCACTGGAGGTTTTAGTATATGTTTTGGTACCTAACTGTGAAGGTTGATTTTGATTTAGTGATCATATGCCTATTGTTTATGAGTTAATGTTAGATATGCCTAGAAAATGATTATATGGGGATGATATTATTGAATATGTATTATGGACAGGTGTTGTGATTACTATGTTGCATATAAAATGAATGGACAATATAAAGATTGCCATATAATATGGAGACTAGATTGAATGACATGCTAGAGTATTGAGAATCATGTGATTAATTAGGAATTGGATAGGCTACATTTTGATCTGTGAGGTTCTGGAACCTCCGGATAAGATTGATAGCTTATATATAGTATTCGAAATGTGTGGGAATCGGAATGGTCCAATTTAGGTGAGATTAGGTTAAGTTAATGGAAATGACCTAAATGCATTTTTACGTATATCTCTTCCATTTTCGGGAATTTTGGAGCATGGCTAGTGGCCCCAGGTCATAAATGGTGAGGATTAGCTTGGGTTAAAGTTTGATAGTATTTGGAGGTCAAATGGGCAAGATAGGGTGTGCGAAAGTTAGCCTGAGGCTAAAATTCTATATAATTTTATCGTCTGAAAGTCTGGTAATCAATTACGTAATCGATTATCACATAGAAAATCTAAAAATTGTACAGGTTACTCGTGGGTAATCGATTACTCAGCCCCTAGTAATTGATTACACAGTTTTGGTAATCGATCGCCAGATATATCCTAACACATGGACTTTTCCAAAATTGCTGGTAATTGATTACATAAGTGGTGTAATTGATTACATGGTAACTTCTGACCTCCATATCTTTCCAGAAAATTGTTAGTTTCTCACCCAACTTCCGCTTAACCTTTATGGTTAATTTAACCAACGTTTTGGGATATCCAAGAGACAACATTTGGGTTTCAAAAATAAAAAAAAAATTCCCCTTATTCTTTATTAAATAAATGTCACATAAAATACCCCTAATATCATTTATTATACAAAACAATAGTTGTAATATATATATATATATGTGTCACACCCCGATTTCCCAGGCCCGGATCTGATGTAATTAAGTTAATTTATTAAATAAATGTGAGTAAATTTTTCACGTCTTTAAAAGAGGTTCGAGACTTCAACAATTACATCAAAGACCCGATCCACAGAAAAACGAAGAGTGAGAGTTAAAGTTTCATAACATGGATCGATAATAAATTGCCTAATGTGTGTACATTATAACAGGGTATACAACAGAAAGAAAATACGTATACAGGGTATACACCTAGTCCCATATATGAGGATATGAGAAAAGACCCTCAAAATTATGAAGGAAATGAAGAAATCAAAATTTAATCAATTCGCTTAAGCGAAGTATAACTCACTTAAGCAAAATCGATCAAATTCACTTGAGCGCATCAACATTCGCCTGAGCAAATTGCACATTACCATCAGACCCATAAATTCGCTTGAGCGGACCACCACCACTTGAGCGAAATTTGTCCAGTATCAATTACCTATTTAATTCGCTCGAGCGAGAAGCATTCGCTCGGGTGAAATTAGTGCAGTAACTAAATAAATGTAATTTGCTCGAATGGACTCACTTCGCCTGAGCGAGATTCATCCAGAACCATTTAATGAAGGGATTTGCTCAAGCAGAACCTTGTACGCTTGAGCGAGAACGAGGAAGACATATTTTTGAAGGGATTCACTCAAGTGAGGACCCACCTGCTTAAGCGAGATTTGATTAGAAGCATTTACATAAGAACTTGCTCAAGCAAGGCCACAATTCAAAGAAATTCACTCAAGTGAAGTCATACCTGTTTGAGCGAAATTGGGAAAGAAACCATATACCTGATACACAACCAATTCGCTTGAGCGAGATTCATCTCGCTTGAGCGAATTTGTCAGTGTTTGCCCAAAAACTTAGGGTATTCAAATTTCAAGGGTGGCAAATCATTTCATCTACCAAATTAGCCTAAACAATCATTTTAGACACATTTAGGTATCTAATTAGGACTTGTTCCACCAAGTCCCGCCTATGAATTTTGGTTCAGGATCATCACATACAAAAATGTCATTTTAGACATATTTTGCCTCAACCTAACATGCCAATTTATTATTTAGGCCTATTTGGCCACAACCACATATGCATACAAGTCCCAAATCGACATTATGACTTATTGGCACACTCTACATGAATTAATTATCGGTACGTAGGAATACAGCGTATCCGCTTCCCGATTTTCAAGTATACATCATAAGTATAATATCATTGATTTATTTTTATCATCAATCAACTTGATTCCAAAGTACATATTCATTATAGATATGTCATGTAAAGTATGTAAGCCTAATTTTCCCATAAGACCTACTCAAAGGGTCGCATATCTAACTCAATAGTCATACATCAAAACATACAAATGTTTTGCATATACATATAAACGTTAGCCACGACCCTAGGCTTCTACTTCCATATTTACTTTCTTCCAAAAGCTCCACCTCCAAAAGGCTTAGGTTTCTAATAGAACCTACATCAACCTTTGAAAAATGGAAACTAGGAGGTGAGTAACATAAATCAAATGAATCAAGATCATACATTATGATAATATGTCCATACATGTATATAACATATATTTCAAATTCATGCTATAAGCTTCATCATAACAATATCATTATCATCAAATATAACAACCATTCATTCGGGTTAATACTACACCACCACCATTCCCTTTTAATACTTTTTTTTTCTCAAAAGCTAACATACTTGGCATATCCCTGGCTATATGCAAATGCTCTTATGGCTAATGCATATGTACAAATGAATCAATGTCAAATACAGATCCGACTGTGGGATACAATATCATATAATATGTGGGTTAAGCATAGGTGTACTACAGTAGTAAATGTGTACACATATATCTTAACTTTTGCATGTATAATCATAAACGTTTGCTGGTACCAAACCGCTATCGCTCCCTTGTAGCACTAGTCACCCCGTGACATGCAGATTCGACAATATGGCTACAACTGCCACAAATGCTACGGGCCCCTTCTGAACACACATCAAAAGAGTCGTTTCCTATTGCAAACCACGAGGATACTCACTCATCACAGAGCTGCCCACCCACTAGGCCCGCCACATAGGGTGCCTCGTCACCAAACTATTGATAGTTTTGTGATTCCAATGAACCACTAAGGAATATTACAAATTACCTGTCCATTGGGTCACCCTCCTATTGGGGCCGCCTATTGGAACCCCTAACATTCCACATAGGCAGCTTATGATATGTCATGGATGTAAATGCCAATCAATGCATTTCTCACACTATGCATCCTAAATGTCACTTCACATTCAGCAACTCACTACCATTACTTAATGGATTTCAACACCCCTATCAATCTCAATCATTATACCTCATAGGATTTCATTCATATTAATTGTTAGTGGCAATCATGGTTCATCAATTTCCTCCACACATATATCATGGATATTCATACATTATATTCATTCCAATCATAATTATGGCATCAAGACAATAATCACAAGCCATACATCAAACATCATCATCCCAAACATTTACCATATAACACAAATTACTCCAAATGTATTTTAATCACAAAGACATCAAAATATTCATCCAAGCCATATTACGAAAACATATCCTTACATACACATCAATAATGGATGAAATTATGCATTTAGAAATGTTACCCCCTCCTACCTCAAGAGAAGTAGTAGTCAACATGGTCCAAAGGTCTCGCTTCACTGATTGGGTCGATTCTTACATACATAACATACCATATATAATTATTTTTTATTGTGGTGGCCTATGCTTTGAGCCAGAAATCATTACATGTGTTTGGTGATGATGGTTAAGGAAATGAAATTAATTGAACAGTTTCAAAATTTAAATGTTGGAGTGGTAGTATATTAATCAAAGAAAATTTCTCTTGGGACATTGAAGATCACTAATGAATTTCTAGAATTGGTTAAAACTTGACAAATGGATGATGAA
Organism: Clitoria ternatea; assembly: GCA_037962975.1. Taxonomy (NCBI): domain Eukaryota; kingdom Viridiplantae; phylum Streptophyta; class Magnoliopsida; order Fabales; family Fabaceae; genus Clitoria; species Clitoria ternatea. The sequence goes on from CM075673.1 coordinate 153,685,234, forward strand.
TACTTGTTTGAGATGAAAGAATCACAAACTGGGGGAAAGAACTTGTTTCTATCTGAAGGTTTTAATGGTATATGGTGGGTAAAATGACGCGTTTATATTCCACCTGGAAGTAATATGCGAGAAGTTATGTTGGAAGAAGCTCATAAAAGTATGTTTAGTATACACCCTGGTGCTACAAAGATGTATCAAGATTTAAAGAAAAATTTCTGGTGGCTAGGTATGAAGCGGGATATGGCCAATTATTTGGCTACTTGCCTTGTGTCCCAAAAGGCTAAGGTTGGACATCAGAAACCATTTGGTGTACTTAGACCTCTTGATATCCTGATTTGGAAATGAGACAACATTGCTATGGCTTTTGTCTTTGGTTTACCCAGGACACGTACCGAAAATGTTGTTATATGGGTGATTATTGATTGTTTGACGAAGTGTTCACACTTGACCATTAACATGAAAAAACTATTAGATAAATTGGTGTAAATTTACATAAATGAAATTGTTAGATTACATAGTGTACCCTCAAGCATTGTGTCTGACTGTGATCCGCGGTTTACTTCCCGATTCTGGGGAAGCTTGCATCAGGAGTAGGGTTCTAAGCTTAAGCTTAGCTCAGTTTATCATCCACAAACCGATGGTCTCTCTGAGTAAACTATTTAAAGCTTAGAAGATGTATTATGATCTTGTGTATTGGAGCATGAAGGTTGTTGGGAAAGATTTCTCCCGTTGATTGAATTTACCTATAAGAATAGCTACTATAGTGTAACATCCTGGTTTAGATCTAATTACCGATTAAGGTTAATTACAGAATTAAGATTATGGGTTGAATAATAATAATAATAATGCCAGGTAAAATTACGCATGTGCCCTTAGTGGTATAAGGGGCTTTGGTTTCCTCTCTTCATCATTATTTCACACTGTTGGAAGGAGAGACCAAGAGAGCTGTACATTTCTCCCTACACATGCAACCTGCATCCTTCTTCTTTGTTGTTCTTCGTCTCCTTCTACCTCTTCTTCTTCTTCCACTCGATGACTGTTGGAATCTCGAGTGGAAGTGTGCAGCATTAAAGGAGCTCAGAGTGGTAGAGATATTCTACTGATTGTGTGAAGGAGCTGCTCAAGAGAGTGAGCAGAGCATCGAGTGCCTTGGAGGCTGGGATCCTCCACTGTTCTGCCAATACAGCGTTGGATGCCTGGAAGTCCTCCATTGTTGGTGAGGATTGGACTATCAGAGTAAGGGAACAGCTTTGGAATCCTCCACTGGATTGAGTGAGAGGACAGCGTTGTACTTTGGAGGCTCGGAACTCCCACTGTCCTTGCATGCAGAACATGGAGTGTCTTGGAGACAGGGCTGTCCGAGAGTGTGAATGGCTCGGTGTTCCTCCAGGGCAGGGTGCTGTGCTGAACGACTGGAAGCTGGGTCGTTCTGTTAAGAACGAGTGACCGATGGACGATCGGTCGGTGCTGTAAGCTCATGGAGCTTCTGGGATCTTCATTCCAGGTAGGGGGCGCTTTACATTTCAAATGCATGGTTTATGGACGGGTTCCGGGTGAATTTATTCTAATGTGTTATGTTATGTTTGATTTGTGCTGATTGATGCGTTGTGATTGAGCAATAGTGCATGAAACTCCCGGGTTTGTGATAGCTGTGATCTGTCAATGTTGTGTTGAAGTGCATGTTGATTTCATTGAGAATGCCGAGTGCACGTACTGTGATATGGTTATACTGATTCCTGTGTTATGATTTACTATGATAAAATGCATGTGAGGCATGTGATGAAAATATGGATTTCTGAGTGAATCCAAATGCTGTGCTGGATCGGTCATGATTTTAATGGCTGCATGAAATACACTTGATAAGCATGGATGCTTGTTGTGAAATGCATAAGGTTGTATATGTATAGAAAAAGGGTGACCCGTGGAAGGTCAGGAACCCTATGAGATGATTTCCAGCTACAGATTCTTGGCTAGATCCTGTGAGAGCCCGTGATAGCCGATGGAGCTAGAGTTAAGTCTTGAGACATCACGAGGTGACCGGTATCACGCGGGAAGGGCTAATGGACGAGAGGCCGGGAAGGAATCTGTAACTGAAATTATTGTTTAAGTCAGATCCGCATGCATGTGTATTGGTGCATTGTTATTGAGAATAACATAATTGATATAGCCTTGAATGATTGAATTCCGACTGAATGATATTGTATGGGTGAATTCCGATTGAATGACAGTGTGTGTTGTTGATGTTGGTTGAGATATCCGAGTGCGTGGTTGATAATGTAATGGCTGATCCGAGTCAATAACTGTTATTTAATATGTAGAATGCTCACCCCTACTTGTGGCTATATTTTCAGTATATGCAGGTCGGAATGGTGAATGACGAGAAGGCCTTAAACCCGAGTGATGGGTATCTATGCTGTTGTAGTGTACATAGTGTACAGATTGTTTATAGTCGATATAGCCTTGGCCGGCTCTCATGTAATCTGTTGTCTAAATGTATTTCTTTATATGGGTTGACTATCGGAGTTGTGAACAAGTATACATATATATATATATATATATATAAATATAATTTACGTTGAAATGCCATCACTGGTATCGACTGAGAAGTGCGGTTGAACGAATAATGCTAAGTCAATGAATTCCGAGTGCAATATAGTTGGGAGAGCCGTTCCGAGTGAGGCTTGGCGAGTGAGCCTTTTTCCGAGTGATGTAGGCTCGAACTGATTCCGAGAGGTATGTGTTCGAAATGACTTCTTCCGAGGGAAGAATAATTATGATGCTGAGTGAGAATTGACCGATTGGGAATTCTTCCGAAGGAAGAAGGGTTGTGATGGTTCTGATTGAGGTGTATTCTAGGAGTCTTCTTCCGAGTGAACAAGGTTATATATATTCCGAGTGGATAAGATTTAAATAAGTCCGAGTGAGACTAACTTAGTGAATTCCTCAGAGTGATGTGAGGTCAGAGTAATTCCGAATGGAACTTGATCGTGGAGACCCCTTCCGAGGGAAGAGAGGTTTAAGTGTTCTCCGAGTGAGGAAAATTAAAATATGCCGAGTGTAGAATTAGTAAAACATTTCCGAGTGAATTAAGGTTGAAATACTTTCGAGTGATGCATGTCTGGGGAAATATTCCGGGTGAGGGAAGTTTATAGATTCCGAGTGGAATAACTATCATTTTTCGAGTGGAACATGTGTGTGACCTTCCTGGAATAAATTAAGTATCTGGCTAAGTATGAGTGTACCGTGTGAACTTAAGCTCCGATTCCGAGTGACGGAATACCCGAGTGAATGGGTTCGCTTCAGCGAATAAGCGTTCGCTCCAGCGAGTAGATGCTCGCTTAGGCGACTTCTGCTGCCTTTCGTTTATCTGAAGCTGGGTCCTGCCATCGTGTGATATCCGAACCCGGTCTCCTCTTTCCCTGATCGGTTCTGTTTCCCTTGACTCCGGATTGTTGTTATTTTATCTCGACTCCATTCTGAGCTGTTTGTGAACATGTAGAACTGTTCTAAATTTCAGAAAAATTTCCTCTATCTCGGATTTTATTTAATTTTAGTCGGGATGTTTCATATAGTACTATTGGTATGACTCCGTATGAGGCCTTGTATGGCTCCATATGGGATACACGTCGAATCTGACGCTATATGTGGGCATGACGCTATACGTCAGGGTCAAAATCATGATGCTGAGTGTGGCTTGGACGCTATGTGTTAGATCTTTGAGTTGCATTATTTTTCTCTTTTAGCCTCAACAATTCGCTATAAAATAAAGAAACATGTCATGTAAGTTAAAATAATTACTTCCATTTATTTGCAAAATTTAACCTAACTTTTATATTATTTATGCGTTATTTTATTTATTTTATCACACATTATATAATAAAACTAATAACAATTTAAGGACTAACACACCCAGAATAAATGATGCATCTCTACACATAATGGGTATCCGCAATCTAATGCCAGTCGGGTTAGACACATCCAAAGTACGATTCATATTAGACACAGACAATCTTAAATGTTTCACACAGTCATTAGATACAAAAGAATGTGTAGTAACAAAATAAAAAATAACATCAAGAGTGAAACCATTGAGTAAACGCTTACTCTTCACTAGATCACCAACTTGTGCGACCTCTTCGGCATTAATAGCGAATACTCTGCCAGCAGCTCGTCGGTTAACATTCCCACCTTGGCCATTTCTTCCAATCACCAGGTTACCATGACCACCATTACCATGGCCTCCACGATTACCGTTTCCACGACCTTGACTTTTGAATCCTTCACGGTTCACATTAGCATTCCCTATCTACTGGTTTTGAGGACAATTAGGGCGAATGTGCCCCTTATCATTACATTGGTAGCAAACAAATTCATTCTCTTTGTCACAATCTCTAGAAAAATGGTATCCACCACATTTGAAACATTTGGTGTTCCAAGGACGACCACCAAAACGTCCGCCATATCTGCCACGCCCTCTTGATTTAGAGGACGATCCACCTCTACTAAATTTGCTTTGCTTCTTGAAGCTAGGCTACTGTGGTTTCAAGGAAATATATATCTTGTTGCTTTGGCCCGAGTAGGCCTTGTCATCTTCCTTAAAGATTCGACATTTGTTAACCAGAACAGGAAAACTCTGGATCTCCTGATGCCTGAACGCTTTCTTGATCCTCGGCCTTAATCCACTTTCAAATTTAATACACTTGAAACCCTCGATCCCAGGCTGCTGAAAGGGAGGATAAAACAGACAGAGCTCCTCAAATTTCTCAGCATATTCCTCCAAAGTCATAAAACCCTGCTTGAGTTCCATGAATTTTAGCTCTTTCTTACTTCTGATAGTATCTGGAAAATATTTTTCCAGAAAGCATGCTCTGAAATTTTCCCAGACTAAATGGGTACTAGTTGTAATCATTCTTGGTCTTGTAATTCTCCACCCATTTTCTGCTTCTCCATGGAGCATATAAATAGCATACTCCACATTTTGTGCCTCAGTACACTGAAGGCTACTAAAGATTCTTTCCAGATCCTGAACCTAAGTGTATGTAGGTTCGGGGTTAAGCCTGCAATGGAATTTATTCAGCTTCCTCTTCAAAAAGCGGTCTAAGCCTTGATGCTCGTGGTCTCGAGGCTGAGGTTGCCTCTCTAACAAGTCAGCAAAGCGTTGGAAAACTATTGCCATGGCATCCATGCCTTGACGATTTGCCATATCTTATCTTGAAATTAACAATGAATTTCAAGACCATTTCAAGGATAAGAATATGCAATTATTCATAACTGATCACATTAATTCCAACATTTAACAATTTATCATGCTATATCATACAAATTATAGCATATAGTAAGTATTCCTTGGCCTTGAACGTCTTAAGTCTGCTCTGATGCCACTAAAATTGTGACACCCTACTTAATAAAAATATAGGGAAATTTTTTCTGATTTTTAGCGAAGCTATCCATTCGTTCAGAAATCCCAAGACATATATATATATATATATATACATACAAACAATATTAAAAAATCATTCTTTATACATCAGGAGCTGCCCAAGGCGATACTATACCAACCGAGCAATCACCAAGCATCGCCCTAGTCCATATCTATTAAAAAATAACCATAACTTAGGGGTGAGCATATATATATATATATATATATATATATTAAATGAAAAATACATAGTCGAATTCGATGTTCATCATATTACATTTCCATTTGATTCAATGTTATAGACACATTCATACTATCTAATCATCTCATATAATCATGATTATCCTTAATAGTTGTCCCATAACATCTAATGATTATAAGGCCTGCCTCGCAGCTTCTGGTATCCATTAATGGTTGTCCCACAACTCATTAATGCCATAGTAGCTGCCTTATAGCTATGCAATGCATGCGGATCCGTTCTAATGATGGGATATCAAACACAATAGCTGATTTGACCATTTTACAGGTACTAAACCGCTTACCCACTCATGCAACACAGTCACTCCCAATGACAGTGGTAGTGTTGTGGGCTAGCCTTGAGTCCCACTCTAAGGCCTGCCTTAAGTCCCACTCTAAGGCCTGCCTTAAGTCCCACTCTAAGGCCTGCCTTAAGTCCCACTTAAGGACTTTTATGGAGTCCAAAGAAACCACCACAGGGTCTAAGCCCTCCTCCTATCTAGGCCAGCATTACAGGCCCCCTGTAGTCCTGTAAGCTTTCTATGCAAATGCTATGCATCAACAATAATCATATTTTATTGTATCATCAATCAAGCTACTCTAGCTTGTTAACAATATCATTACATGATAAATCATACTATCTCGAGTCAACAGGCATAACAAGCATATTGTGTCATTTATCACCATCGATACATTACACTTATCAACCACATAGGAATGTTATCCACCAACAAAACATCATCATATATTCATATCATCTCATGATTATCACAATATCAAAACCAACATAACAGCGGATAGTTATGCAACCATCACATATCAAGAATAAACACAATCATATTATAAATTTTAATAAAATATCTAACTATCCCCTAAAATGTTCCTAACTCATGCATTTAAAATATATAATGCTCCCCCTACCTGGAATCCTCGATTCCTGAAGCTCAAAACGCTCCCTGGACGCTCCTGTTAAATCACCGATTTCTAGTTTCCAAAGCCAAAAATTCATAAATTAACAATAATTATCCTAATAATTTATACGCTACTTAAAAATAACATTTACGCTTAAATAACCAACCCTTATAATTTCAATAATTTTACTAAATTCAAAAATTTAATAATTATTATTTTAACACCCTTCGACTATTAATCGTCGAAACCACAATTAAATATTATTTTATACTTCACAATTTTTATATCTTATAACGACATTCTTATTATTTAATAAATCTTTCTCAATATAATTCATCTATTACCAAAATATTGTCAATATACAAAAATTTTCTAAAACATATATATATATATATATTATTTAATTACTTTAAAAATTTCAATTATAATATATAGTATATTTATAATGTAAAACTTTATTTAAATAATTTAAATATTGCATAATAATTGAATTTCTTGAATAAAATATATTGTAAATTATTATTACATTCAACCATCGAAATACCATCTTTTCTATCAATGGCTTAAAAGAAAAATGAAATAAAATTATAAAATCAATTTATAGAATAGTTTAAAAAACAAGACCACACAGGTGTGTCGTGTGTAGTGCGGTAAAGAATTAATTAAATCATTATGTATTGCAGACCAAGAAGTAATAAAAGTGCCAAGAAATAAAAGACAGTTTTCAAAACAATAAGTAGTAGAAATGCTAAAATAAAATATGTAAACCATCAACACAACAATAATTATTCATCATCAATTGCTGGAAATTGAGCTTGGAATTTGAAGAAAAGCAAGGGCATTACTCCCCATCTACCTTGTAATGGCTTCACGGCTAGAAGAAAGCAAGAAATTGGTACAATTCTGGCTCTTTTCTTACTCGGTCCAGCGTGCTAAATAAGGGGGAAGTGTCCCTTAATCAATGCTTAAATTGAAGAGAATGAGGTGATGAGGAATTAAAGAATTTAAAATTGAAGAAGTTCAAGTATATGGGAATTATGAAGTATATGCTTGAGGTGCAGGGGGAAATAAATCAATTAGCAATTTTTCCTTTCCTGGCCACTGCATGCACTGGGCAATTAGAAGAAATAAAAAAATCAAGGGAGTGAGGTTCGGTGGGGGTCTGCATGCCAAAACGCAGAAGAAGTGAAAGAAATATTGAAAGAGATGAAATGAAAATTAAAAGAAGAAAGGAGGTCAGCGTGTAGAGAAAGAAAGGAAATTAGAGAATTGAGAGATAAAGAGAATTGGGAGAGAATTAATAATAGAAAAGAGAGAGGGTGCAGCGTGCTGTAGAAGTAGGGAGTAAATTTGGGAATTAATAAAATAATAATAAAGAAAAGTGAGCAAGAGATAAGGATGTGTTTGATGGAAATTGCATGGGTAGAGAGGGAAACGTGAATTATATATATATATATATATATAAAAGGTCTGAATTGCAAATTAAGACAAGAAAATAGAGTACATGTGAGATGCATGCGAGTGACTTGACGTTCAGAGAGTTGAAGGAAATAATTAAAGAAATTGAAAGCAATTAATGATTTAGAATTAAAAAATAATAGATTTTAAAATAAAGATTAAGAAGGGAAACTTAAAGAATTAATTTTAAGGAGTTAATTTAGGTAGCGTAATTAATTTATTTTCAGGCTTAATAATTTATCTACTAAAAATTTAATTTAGGATGTTACACAGAGACATATTTACGTTGTTGATCTTGGGGATTAAAATGTTAGTTTTTCTTTATTTTTATGTAAGTTTATTAATTGTTTCTATAAAAATTGCATGTTTTCAATGCTATCTATGCGTGTGTTCGTGTGTTACTGATTTGTTTTCACCGTTAAGTTATTTATTTTTTGGGTGTCAACACTTTTGGGTTGTTTAGGAAAAAGGCCTATGTTTTAAAAGGAAATATGGAGGTGATGATTGACTGATATTTTATTTTAAATAAACATGTCTTAAAGTTTAATTAAGTTCTTCGCCTTAGTTTTTTTTGGAATTAGTTATTATAAACAAATTTGTCTAGTTTTACCTTTAAAAAATTAGGTCATTTAGAATTCATCTCTATCATTTATGTTCTCAATTAACAGAATTCATATAATCATTATCACGTGTCATTAACATAATTAAAATAAAATAAAAATTAATGACACACCACCTTCTTTCTTCTCCTCTCCATTCACTTTCTTTACCCCCTCCCCCCTTCACTACAGACCCACTTGCTCCACTTTCCTCACCTTTTAACTTTCTTTTTCACCATCCCACTCGACTCCAACCTGTTGAAAATACACATTAAGAGTCCATACGTTTAGAATGTATCACTTTATTGAATATGACATCTTTGTTTAATTTAATGTTTTTATTAGCCACTAGAATAATATGTCAATATGAGAATTATTCATAAATTGTCCCCTAGTCAAGTATTAATGGGGGACATATTAATACATTAATATTAGTATGAGAATGTACTAATGATCTGATCTCACAAATTATAAATATATGCAATATCAAGTCATTACATAGGTATGTGTTAAGAGTAATGATATATTGGATGGACCCATCATGAGAATGTTGCGTGGATCGTTACATGAATATCATAAACGATTCTCAATGTGATAATGGTAACCTGAAGCCACTACGATTCTTATATGAGGAGATTATTGTTTTAATACAATCAAATATCACATGAAGTTTGTTATTGAGCAGTGAACAAATCATGCGGAAGGATGTGAGTGATGTAGGCGAGATTTGTATCTTCTATATGACGAGAGTGATATCTATAAGTCACTTGATGAGTGAGACTACAAAAATATACGTCCATGATCAGGAGAATAAATATTGGATATTTATGCAAGTAAAGTCAATTCTGGCACTAAGTAAAATAAATTGGCTTATATACGGATGACACGACGACCTTGTCTTGGGCTTAATAAGATATATTACAAAAGAACCAAACTTATAAAGTTTAACAAAAGGACCAAACATATAAAGTTTATCACTTATAGTTGATATTAATTTGATACTTAGATTTAGATATTGATGAATTGCTATATGTTGTTTATTATATTATATTAAATATTTATATTTAATATAAATCGAATATATTTCTTATAGGGTCACATGCATAAAGTAAACTCACGAGAGGAAAGTTTTTACTCTAGTTAGATTGAATTTAAAATTATTAGCTTTAACTCATTTAAATTGAGCAAATAGCCTAATCATTAAAGAGTGCTCATAAATCAAACCTGAGCTTATAAATAAAGTATGAGATGCTCATATGTCGCACTCTTGTGTTGGATAAAAATTCTGTAAATTATTTCAAAGGCTGCACTTTGTTAAACCAACATTCAGACACTTGAATGGTAGAAGTGTTTGTGTGAAGTTTTATAAAGATGAGTTTACTTTGACTCATTATCAAAGGTTTTGTGTTACAAAAGGTAATAATTTAATGCATTTAAATATATGTCATTTCTTTGAAATACGGAGTTTGTAATACCTAAGGGAATCCTTGTATTTTCACTATTGACCATTGAGGATTCTTTAACAACTATCTTCTTCACCCTTTACCCTCCACCATAACCTCATAACCACAAAGGGGAGAAAAGAGATAAAAGCAAAGCTCAATCAGAAATTGAACAAACAATTAAGAAAAATAAACATAAACCAAATTGAAAACATTGGACGAAATCAAAAATCAAAATAAAAAGCCACCCCTAATCTAAAATTCAAAATTGAAAATCTTAGATGACTTCAAAATCATTTCAATTGAAGAACCAGAACTAGAATCAAAACCCTAACCCTTATATGAAATTGAAAGAAACACACAATCAAAACCAACAAAAAAAACTAAGCTCAAGCAACCTTTAATGGTGAACCACCCACTTCAACACCAAACCAAACCCTTACCTTTAACATCAAACCATTCACATTGTGACATAATTTTTGAGGAAAGGACAAGCTATCAAATGATAGGAGGGTGGCAAGGTAGTGTTTGGTATCACTCAAAGAAGGATGAGTGCTAGTTATGGGGGTTTAGGGAGGGCACACAAAGGAGGATATGGTAAGGTGGGAGAATAATGCACTCCAAGTGCTTGATAGAAAATGATCTTGCTAAAAAAAGGATCTAGATCATGATTCCACTAACTTTGAAGCTTCAAGTATCTTTCTCCAACTAATGCAAGGCTTGACTGAATTGCTTAGGAACCAAAAGAGAGAATAAAATTCAAATGTGGAAAGGAAAAAGTAAAGGTTTACACTAGGAAGAGATAAGCCTTGTGAAGATCCACCATAAGGAGGTGCTTCATTAATAAGGGTCAAGAAACCTAAGTTCTAACTAAGAGAATCCTAGAGGGAAAATTAAGACTCGCTCTATTTCACAAATTCACATAATATTCAATTTATTAGTAAGTGAGAAGGAATACACTTATTTATAGGCAAGACACCTCCATTCTAGCAAATGAATTTTGACCATGAAGGTCCATGAAGGGCATAAGGCCCATAAATCCCTAAAGCAAAAAAATGACGAAATATAAGACCCAATTGAAAAAGTGGCCCAAATATAAGGCCTAACCGCTCAAGCCCACTTAACTAAAACATTAAATGAAAAATCAAAAAATATGTAATGCCCTCTAGTAGTCATGCTAGCATTAGGGAAATTGAGATAAATAAATGGGGTGAGGTGGAGGTAAAGAGGTGATTAGGGTAACATCCATAGTAAATTAATATTTGGAAAAGTAGAATAAGCATCTAATTAAGTTTAAATTTTGGAAATAAGGGTCTTAAGGTGAATATATGATTTAGGATGAATTTTAAGGGAAATAGAGGATCAGAGACCGGACGCGTAGCGTGGCTTTGGCGCGTAGCGTTAGGTGCGAATTAATGAGTTGACGCGTAGCATCAGCTTTGCGATCAGTTTTAAAAGAGGACATGCAAAACAGAATGAGAAAAAATAATTTTTCCTTCTCTTCTCTTCTCCTGTGTGATTTTGCCCAAGACATGGTGGGAGCTTGTGAATCCTTGGGTTTGGACCTTTAGAGGACAAGGTAAGCACTTGGGAACCCTTAATTTTATAGTTTCTTTCTCCTCATCTTTGTCTTCTCTCTCTAACTGAAACCAACGTGCAAGATGGGGATTTGATTCTTGAGTTTAATGGTTGTTGGGACTTGAATGAGGACCTTGAAGTATTAGGTGTAGCAAAAAGTAAGGTAAGGGGTTTTGATGGACTTTGGTGGAACCTGGCAATTGATTGGAACTTCAGAAAGCTCAGAATCGAGGTGAGGTAGTGTGTTGGGTTAAGATTAATAGAGAAAGGAAATTTATGCATTTGGCGTATAGAAAATGGGTATATCGTAGCCACTTGTAATTATTCTAAATCAATTAAGATGATTTAATTAAATTAGGAATTTATGGATGAAGAATTAGGGAACAAGAAAGTAAGGGTGAGCTACAAACGTTGGAAATAACAAGTAAGGAATAAACGAACAGATGAATAAGAAATTAAATATATTGATATATGATGATCAGGGAATTTTAGAATGACCTATATGAAATAAGTGAATTGTGAATTATGTACATGGTAGTTGATGAAATAGAAAGTGAGGTAAGTAAGTGGGGAAGACTGATAAGTTATAGTATTGATGCATGAATAATATTAGAATGATATAAGGACTATGTGGCTAGAGTTGAAACCCATCATGATGAAAATGATAATTGGTAACTAATATTATATGTAAGCGATATTAGTGTAGTGAGTGTGATTGGGGAGGATATGTGAGATTATAAACCATAATGAATAGCCTTGATAACAAGTCATAATAAAATAGGATGTTGCTAATAAAGACAGGGATGATATATGTATGCATATGTACATGTTTGTGTATGTGGGAAATATGAGTATGGCTGATGTATAATTCTGGCTAGAATGGATTGGTAAGTTCATAATAACGATGATGTAGGTTGAACTGATATGTATAATGATATAATATGGGGGTGACGCGATATGCGGATATATGATTACATGGAAATATGTTCTGGAGTGTATTAAATTGATTGAGTGTTTGATAGGACGCTAATAAATAAACATGTAAAATCTATGTATGTGTAGTACTTTATGAGTTATGAGTTGAAAAGAACAATAATAGTGGTGTTTGAGATATATACAGATATAATTATAATGAATAATCATTGAAAGTGAGTATAAATAAGGACTTAAGATACCTTGTGGCGTTATGTTGGTAGCCTTGGCAAGTCGACCTCCCTGTACTATGAACACATGTCAATTTCTGACATTTGTGTATGCGATTGATGATGTTTTAATTATATTAAGTTGTTTATTACGGATGAGATACCTTGTATACTGTTGAGGGCAGGGAGTGATCGTCGGTGCGTTGCACGGTCAAGGGGCGCTCCTGACAGGCTTCCAGTAAAGGGATTGTATGGCTATGCTTATATTTATATATGATTGAGTATGTGATTATGTGGTGGAGGATGACCAACGGTATGAGTTACCCTCATTTTTGGCTTCCATGGTCAAGTCGGACCCAGTTGAGCTACCCAGAGGTGTATGACCTAGTGGTTGAGGGGAAGCCAAGTCGGGCTCGGTGAGCCAAGTCGGGTTAACAGGGTGTCAAGTCGGATCCCAGCTGAAGGTTGATCCTTTTAGTATCCGGATACTAGGAGTCTGATATGAATGTGAATCACTTGTGCATATGTAATGAGATTTTGATGTATGTCTTATGATAATGGTGAATTGATGCTTTGATGTCTACATTATCTGTTATGATCGAGTTATGGAGGTATGTGATGCATATTGATTGACCTTATAGTGATAGAATTGAATGGAGAATCAGAGGATAAGTGGCTAGGTACGTATGTTTGGATTTAATTGATCATGATATGTTAATGATAGGTTGGTTTAGGATAACTGAGGAAACTGTATGAGTATAATAACTGAAATGGTAAGCAATGAAAGGATGTGAAAAATAAGTATAATAACTGATAATGATAACTAGGAATGTAGCTACATTTCTTTCTTAGCCTCATTGCTTATTTCTATATTAATGCTTAATTTCAGTCACTCACCCCCTATATTATGGTTTTAGTGACTATTGGTAGGTAAGGATGCACACCACGGAGGCAAGCGCTAGATGAGGCCAGGAGAAGAAGAGGTTAATGTAATAAGGATCACATATGCATTTGTATATACTTATTTATTGATTTTATGGGAATGTGTAATTGCATTACTCTGTGGTTGTGGTATGTAATTCAAATTAATATGTACTGATGTGATGGCACCAAGTAGCATTGAGCTACTTGAGTATTTAATTACTTGTGCGTGTGATCCTGATGATTGTGTATGAGTAGATGGAAGGCATGGAGCCATTATGTGAGCGCATGATATTGGCAGGTACTGCAGCGTGTGTATGTGATTTGTTAATGCTTTAGTGTTTAATACCAGATAGTGTGATTATGAATTGATGCATGATCATTGATGGTGGTTATGATTAGGCTTTCATGAATAAGTTATATCTGTGAATTATTTGAATATTGGCACGGAGCCAATATAGAATAATTGATCATTGATATGGGTAGATGTGATGCATGTATGATTGGTATATGGTGTGTGTGTGGCACAATTAGGAGAAGTATTGCTAAAATGAGTGATTTTAGGAGTTATGCATATAGTGAGATTCATGAGTTTAAGGAACTGAATAGGTGATTTTACGATCCAATGGGTTTTGGGACCCCTTGAAGGAACCAATAGGTTCCCTAGGACATTTAGAAATTGTACATGTAGGCCTTGGGCCATTTGGGGTCCATTTGGGTGGTTTGGTGCAAGAGTTTTACACCTATTCGGTTTAAACTGCATTTTGCACATAACTTGCGAATACATTAGAATTTTGGCGAACGGGTAACGCCATCAATTCCAGAATGGGGAAAACATTTGGCCCGTGAAGTTTCGTGGCAATCAGACCTGAAACTGGCCAATTGGGTAGGTTAGAAGTTGGTCGGTTGACCTAAAATATAACATCAGGTGTTGTTTTTGGTATGCTGACGCGCAGCGTCAGAGCTACGCAAGGGTGTTCATGCGTAGCGTGGGGCTGGCGCGTAGCACCATACCCCCTATTTCAGCTTTATGGTTTCTTGTGTTTTAATGACTTTTAGGTTTTTAAAGCCTTGATATATTTTACATTTTAACACCTTTTGTAGAAAATGATAATTTTGCAAACATCAAATTTATTATCTCGTTATTTTGCAAAAAATTCCTTGTGAATTCTAATTAAACGAATAAAAATAAATATAAAATGACTTAGGATGTCACGCAACTTAATTAAAATTTTTTAGAAGATTATATTTCCTATGAATATATGTGACACGAAACTTGTATTTTCCAACCCATTTTTTTTAGGATTTAGCATAGTTGTAACTATTCAACTAATTATTTTAAAAATCCTTCATATTGTTTGTTAAATAACCGAAATAAAAACTATTAATATTTTATACTAAGTTTTTTAATAATCGGTGTAATTTTTTTGCCACAATGGAGGGTTTAGTTTGTATGTTCAAATATTTTCATACTGATTTTTAATATATGTAAAAATTATTTTTTTACGTAACTTACTAAAATAATTACAAAACAATTACAGTAAAATATTGTTTTTTTATACCACTTGTTACAATAACTGATATGACAAATATTTAAGATCAGTTATTAAAACAACCAATATAAAATATTAATTTTAATATATTTTTATACTGGGTATTTAAAAATATTTTACGTATTAATTATTTTAATAATCAGAGTAATTTTTTTATAATTATTATTAAAATACGAATATAAAAGTTTAATATTTTTATACCAATTATTTTAATACACGATGTAAAAAAATTATCTAGATTTGTTGAATCGTGCTATTGGGTTGGAAACTAGCGAAATAATATGAGTTGAAAAGATAAGGTTCATGTAAATCCTCTCCCAATTTCTTTCGAGAACTTCCTCTTAATTAACCACACGTTCAAGGTAGAAATTTATTCCTCCATAAGAAAATCCTATATAATTTGTGCAAATTCTGAAGGTCAAATACGTTCTTATTAATTTGTCATAATATTCAACGTTCAAAAAAAACACTCAAATAAGTTTTAAACTGACTAAACCCACTGGTTTTGACTTAATAAGTTTCAAAAAAAAGTTTCCAGTTCCTTCACTTTGAAGTTTCCCTTCCCAATGGTCGCTCTTCGTACTCCCTAGTTGCATGCTCTTAATTCAAAGCTTTTCAATATGATTTTTCTATGCAGTTTTAAATATATTTTTTTGAAATGGAGAAATAATTTTTAAATATTACTAGTAATGTTAGTTTTTTTTAATGAGATGAGAGTAGAAACTTAAACATCTACAATTTTTGTTACCATTGATGATTATTGTATTTAGTTAATGTTTATTTTAAAATTAAAGTCTATTGGAACTCTATAATATTTTTCAAATTAAAAAATAGTTTTTATCTTAGTCTTAAATTAATAAACTATTATTCCTTTTTTGTTGAATTATTGTGACATCCCGACGCTGTTAAGGACGAGGAGTGATCGTCGGTGCATGAACATGGACAAGGAATGACTCCTGACAGGCTTCCAATGGGAAATGTGACATCTCGAGCACTGTTGAGGGCGGGGAGTGATTATCGATGCATAGGCATAGACAAAGAGCGGCTTCTGGCAAACTTCCTGTGGAAGGGACACATAAATGAATTGAATACATATCAGAAGGGATCCAAAGACTATATAGCTTTAAAGGAATTAATTCGTACTACGATATACCAACAAATGAATTTGCTTTTTCGCTAGCCCATCACTTAAGGACTCAAGGTTAGGCGTGCTGAACTTAGAGAAATTATGAGATGATTGACCTCCTGATAAATTTTTGAAAAGTGTGTGATCGAGAACGAAACACATTAGAAAAGACAAAATCATGATATATCATTTTAATTTTAAAAAAACACACCACGCACACCATATGCGTACCAAAAAGGGATCAGTAAGAAATAGTGAGAGAGAGAGAGACAGAATGGTGAGGAGAGAAAGGGTGAGGGACAGGTACAGGGACAACGGAGACTTTATCCGAGGATGAGATGACGCATATTCTGGGGGATTAACACGTAGGAGGGTGCAACAGGCAACGATTAAGGATTCAAGTGCTATGAACGGAATGGTTACTTCATTTTTCTTTACGAATTTTCCAAAAGATTGTAGGTATCAAGATTTATGGCGTATGTTTCAGAAATGGGGATGAATATGGGAGGTGTTTATACCAGAGAAACGAGATAGATTTGGGCAAAAATATGGGTTTGTAAGATTTCTTGATGTGACAAATCTGATGTCCTAAGGGAAGGAGTTGGATCGGGTGAGGATAGGTGAGATGAAATTGAGGGTCAACATTTCGTGTTTTACTAGAAGAGGGGGTATGGTAGAGTTAGATGCATAGATACAAAATGGCTATACAACAAAAACATATAAGGGGAAGGCCGAAGTATCATATGCCCAGGTTGTAAGGGCTATCAGGCAGAAAAAGGAATAGAAGGTGAAGAAGTTGGGTTGGGATGAGGAGTAGTGTGGCCAAGAGTTCTCCATTGACACATCCTTTATGGCATGGTTACAGGGTGGGTACGTTGGCCGGTTAATTGATATAGCACGATTACACACCCTTCATGAGTCTTTTGTGTTGGAAGGTTTGTCGACGATTCGAATAAGATACATGAGGGATAACATGGTGTTTTTTCTGCTTTAGAGGGTGAAGATCTTCATGAGTTACTGAAGTATGCTGAAGATCGGTTATTATCGGTGTTTGAGTCATTAACACCATGGGCACTAAAGGAGGTATCAGGTAGATGGTTTGCATGGATTAGGTGTACGGGATTTCCATTGGATGTGTGGCAAGAATCGTTCTTTAGTAAAGTGGTTACTATGTTTGGGTCCTATGTGATGATAGATGATAATACAAGGAGTTGTGGTAGGTTGGATTATGCGTGAATTTTGGTAAGAACGTCTTCAGTAGGTGTGATCGTAAAACAGGATGACATGAAAGTTAATGGGTGTGTTCACTCTACTCGATGTGTGGAGGAGGTAAGCAGGGAGGAGGGCAAAGGATGTTTTTATAGTAAGGGTCATTGTAAGTGCTCTGACATTTCATCAATGGCTGAAGGTGATGATTCTGTGTCGATTATGTCGCTCTTTACTGATGGTGGTGACCGGAAAACAATGCCTGATGGTGGATTTCCGGGAGAGGGTACTTCTGGTAATTTACCCAATTTTGAATTGGTTGAGAATTAACAATTATTAAAACCAGATTTGCTTGATTGGAATGCCATAATTGCGGATTTGCAATCAAAGGAATTATTGTTAAAAGAGGCTTCAGATTCAAATTCACGTTCAATGCATGTAGACAGTGCTGTGAAATGTGGTGATTTGGAAGTGAGCAAGTGTGGGACCTAACCAAATGAGGGGTGTTTAATTTCAAATAATAAATTGGGCCATGATATGCATGTGCCAAAATCGATGGTAATGGGCTGTTGTGATCATGGTGTGCGAGCCCAATATGAAAACCTGGAGCTTAATTCTACTTGGGCTAATGATAGACCGTGCAATATACTACCAATCAGGGATAATCAGATGCATGACGCTGATAGGCCTTCACGAGAAAACGTGTTGACAGCGAGGGGCCCGGGTCGGTTGGCAGTCTACGCGGTGGTGGGGTCCAGCACGAGGTACAGGATGAACATTTACATAATGGTAGGATGGCCATGTCTCGTGAGCAATTGGATAGGCTACACATAATTCTGCATGAATGTAGCTTGTCGTCGCACGACTCATGTGTAATGTTGGATAAAAATCATGAGCACTCAAATTGTTCTAATCATAGCCATGTTAACCACGTGAATGCTTTGGAATTAAACCAAGTCAGTTTACCTTCGGGGTGTGCATCTTTAGATGATATTGATATGGTAACTATGAAGTTACATGATGGGGAGCTATATAAGACTCATTCTGAGCATATTTTGTCAGGTTCCTTTGGAGCCTCTAGTAATGTTACAAAACGGTGTAATGGGAGGAATGTGTGGAAACAAAAATCTAAAAAAAATAAAAAGAAAGTTAAGGCGGGTTCAGGTGCGTGAGTGGTAGGAGTTTTGGCGTGAGCATGATACTCTATGTTTGAAAGGGGGTGTATCTGATAGGAGTTTGGTAACAATGAAACATGACCAGGGGAAAGACCAGGAGATTAAAAGTGGGGTGTGTTTTAAGGAGGATTGTGGGGGATCTCTGAGGGTGAAAAAACTTCATGATGAAGCATGTCACCTTTGGGAGATTAGCAAAGGTATTGGTGTTACGTTTAAAGGGAATAAGGCAAGTGTGATTCGGTGTATGGTGGATATGGAGGTAAGGGATCAATGTGAAATGAATAAAAGTCAGGTTGGAGGCATATATGGCGGGTTGTTATCTGTTGTAAATGAAGATTGTTAGTTATAATGTGAGGGGTTTAGGTGGGAGGTTAAAAAAGAAAATGGTTAAGGAGTTGGTGAGTAGGGAGAATGTGTCTTTTCTTGGAATTCAGGAAACCAAATTGCAATGTGTGCATAATGTGTTAGTGAGCTCTGTGTGAGATAATTTAGAATTTGATTAGGCAATTGTGTTGGCCTCTAGAGCTGCTGGAGGCTTGTTGTGTATGTGGGATAAGGAGTTGTTTCAGAAACATCAATTGTTTATAAGGTCTGGTTTTGTGGGGGTGTTGGGGTGTTGGAAAGGTAAGCAGTCTATTTGTGGTATTATTAATGTGTATTCACCATGTGTGCTGGCGGAGAAAACACAGTTGTAGGATGAGCTACTTCAATTAAAACTGGCCCATGAGGAGTGCTCTGAGTGGTGTGTTTAGCGATTTCAATGCTGTCAGGCATAGGGAGGAAAGATATGGGATTGGCCAATCACTGCCCTTTGTTATTAAAAGTGATAGGGGGATTGGGGACCTAAACCATTTAGAGTTCTTGATTGCTGGTTGAGAGAGCCTAGTTTTCAGTCGGTTGTGGAGGAAGCATGGAAAATTGTACATTGTGAGAGGTGGGGGGTTGTGGTACTTAAAGACAAGTTGAAACGGCTTAAGCAAGTATTAAAGGTGTGGAATAAGGAAACTTTTGGGATGGCTCATTTGAAGGTGAAGGAGTTGGTGACTAAAATAAATAATTTGGATTTAGTTGAGGAGCAAGGTGGGTTAAGTAAGGAAGAGATAATGCTACGTAAAAATTTGGTAGCAGAATTATGGAGGGTTTTTAGTGTGGAGGAATCAATTTTACGTCAAAAATCTAGATTGCGATGGTTGCAGGAAGGTGATTCTTGTAACATCCCTGTTTTTAGAAAAAGTTTTACCCTTGTAAATTTTGAATTATGGAGAGTTATAAGTAAGAATAAGTCAATATATACCCTATTGATGGTCTGTGGTATCTCAGAAATGTCATTTTTGTGCATAATAATGGAATTTATATGGATCATTAGTGAAATTATGCAAAAACCGAGTGAAAAGGACTCTGTTCCGAGTAACAGAGAGGAATTCCGAGTGAAGAAATGAAATTCCTAGTGAAGGAATGAAATTCCGAGTGTAACGTTACGTTTTCCGAGTAAAACATGACTGAGAGGGCTACCACCGAGTGGAGTCCCAACCTGAGAGGCAATTCTGAGTGAAGTGTGTTCAAGAAAACCACTTCTGGGTGAAATTCCGAGTCAAAACACCCTGGAATGACTCGTTTCCGAGTCAAACCGTGCCAAATGCTTCTTTTCCGAAGGAAACTCCTCCGATTGAAGTATTCCGAGTGAAAGAATGTATATATACTTATGTTTATGTTGATTTGATGCTTCCTACCGACTGGAATGTGCTGTGGAATCAATTGGGAAGGATTCCGAATGGTTTCGTATGTATTTGCTTAAGAAACCGAGTGGAAAATGGTAAAAGGAACCCATTCCGAGAGAAATGTAAGAGGCTGAGCCAATTCCGAGTGAGATATACTCTACTGGACCAAAACCGAGTGAGAGTCGTACGTGTAGGTCTTGTTCCGAGAGGTAATGGCTTAAATAAACCTTAATTGGGAAATATAGTTGAAGAAGTTGGCCTAAAACCGAGTGAACCAAGTGAATGAAGACTCGGATTTCCAAGTGAAAACTCTGAGAAAGAGAGGACTCGGTCTGGACAGATATTACCGAGTGAGAAACCGAGTACCTGAGTCGGTTTCAAAGGAATTCCGAGCGAGGACTTGAAGACTCGCTCAAGCGAGTCGGATTCCGCTTGAGCGAGAAAGACCCCTGATGCATATTTCTCTACTTCGCTCAAGCGAGCAAGCCACGCTCAAGCGAGCCTTGTATTTGTTGGCTCGGAAGAAGAATTCCAGTCGGCATAGTGGTTAACCGAGTAGAATTTTCACTCGGTATTCAGTGTCAGTTGTGCGTATTGACTTCAATTTTGTCTTTTAATGATTATTTTAATTCAATCATGCATATTATAGCTAGTGGGCGGCCAGAAATGGGCACTGACTCAGCATATCTCCTTATTTAAATCTCCACTACCACTCCATTAACACTCCACTAGCAGCCCACTCACAAAAGCTGTTCCCCATTTAGTTTTCCACTTACTCTCTCCTTATTTAAACCAACGCAAGGACTCTTAGAGAACACACACACGAAACACACCTCCATCATTCTTCTTCCTACAAGTTACTTTCTCTCTCTTTTCTCTTCTGTTTCACTCGGAATTCGTGTAGGACAGTGAAAGGGAACCTCTTCTTCTTCTCCAGGAACTCCATTAAGGTAAGGGGTATATTCTTGGGTGCTCTGTGGGAAAGCCGAGTGAAGGAAAGGGTTAAGGAACTTGTTCCTCACCTTTCCAGGACAGATTCAGTGTTGTGTGAATTAAATGCCTTAATTGTTATTATTTGTATTTATATATATATATATATATTTTTTATTAAATGCATATAATCAGTGATGAATTGTGAAATGATATGTACTGTATTGGACTGAAAATACTAAGAATCATGGGTACCGTGTGATTTCCAGTGAAAAATAATGAATAGAAGATGGATTTAATGATAACAGGTTCTGTTTTATGTTAATCCGACCGGTTTTACATCTATAACAACTCGGTTTTGCTTAGTTTCAATCGGATTCAACCTTAACTGAATGTATTTTATTCTGATAGAACAATTCTTCACTCGGTAAACAACCTTATTGCACTCGGATAACTTTTCCTAGTTTACTTTCACACGGTCAGCATCTTCCCAGTTGATTTCACTCGGAAAACATCATATTTCACTCAGAAAACAGTTAGTTTTACCCAGACAACACCTTTCAGTGATTTCACTCGGAAAACAATTTATTTTACTCAGCAAACAGTTATTGTCACTAAAAGAACTCCTTTCAGTTTGATGTAACTCGGTATATAAAGTCAATTCACCCAGAAGACCATTCCCAACCTGATTCCACTCGGAATCAGGATTATCTTACTCGGATTTATTTTACTCGCATGTGTCTTATTCAGACAGAACCCTTTTCAACTAATTTCACTCGGTAAACTCATGTTTCACTCGGAACTTATATTGAATTCACTCAGAAAACTCCTTTGAGACTGATGTCACTTGGAATCGTAGTTTATTACACTCAGAAATTCATTTTTACTCGGTTTCACCAACATTTTCACTCATGAAACTCTTTCTTACTGATTCCACTCGGAAATTATATTTTAATTCACTCAGAAATTTATTTCACTCAGAATTTAAGTTATTTCATTAAGAAAATACTTCTCAGTTTCTGTTTCACTCGGAAAACATATTAATTTCATTTAGTAAACTCTGCTCATTTTTGTTTCACTCGGATTCATAGTTAATTCATGCGGAAAACTCATTTTCACTCGGAATCAAACCTGTTTCAGTCGGAAAACAGCCTTCCAGTTCATTTTCACTCAGACCCAAACTTGTTTCAGTCGGAAAACAGCTTTCCAGTGCAATTTCACTCGGATTTTTAGCCAGATCGTTTGGAAAACCCTTCTCAGCATGATTCCACTCGGAATCATACTTATTGCACTCGGATTTACCCTTGTTTCACTCGGAAAACTATGTTTTTAGTGTTTTTCGCTTGGATTTTCATTTAGAAACTATTCTTAAACATTTTTTTAAATTATTGGGAAGTTATAATTATTATTATTGATCTGTCCTGGACCGGGGTCAAGAGATCCGATCTCAAGCCAGTCACGAATAGTATGTCAATACCGTCTAGTAGACCGGATGTATGTGTATCCGATGTAGTTATCCGTTGTCCTTGAATGAGGAGAGCGGATTGGGCGTTCTGGAGATCCTTCACACCGACCTAACGCGTTGAAGTGGGCGAATGGTGGTGTCACCTGCAAAGATTCTCCGACGCTCAAGTCAGTGATTATATTCCAAGTAAGGAATGTATTCAGAGAGGAATCAGTCGTAAAAGAGCTGAGGAAGAAGATCCAGATCCCTAACTTCAATCATGAAGTTAGTTCATATACCTGATTGGCTCGATTAACGAGGACTCGTTGGTGGGGAACCACCAACTCCCATTAGCATTATTATATTGCGCACTTACCTGCATGATTGGGTCAAGTGGCTATTTTATATTGAGCATAGAGAATGTAGACTAGGATTAGGGAACAAGTTGACCATTCCCGTGAGCAGAATTTGGCTCGTAGTGCAGGGAATTATTGATCGATCCCTGTAGCAACAATCCTTGTCTTTTGCATAGTGACGTGTGTATTATCCGATGTCATGGTGTTATCCTGAACAACCGGTATAGGGAGAACGCCTGATACGGAATTACAGTTCGGATGTATACCGATGACACCGGTTACACGTAGATGTCTTATCAAAGACGTTGAGATATGTATAGCAGATCGGATACCGGTATTGAGACCGGATCATATGTCCCCTAGCTTGTGTGAGGGACTGAATAGTTGTTCACATAAGCTATTCAACCTGCGAGAGGTCTTAATATCGGTAAGCTTACGTGTGTAACAGTTCCTTAGCATCTGTTGTCATTCGTAAAGAACCGCTCTGAATTTAACAGAAAAGACCTTTCGGTATTGTCACAACGGATTCAGACAAAGATTCGTTGTGTGAGAATTTCAAGAGTTTATTGGAATTGAAAGCTCTTGAAGTTCGTGTAACGGCTGTAAAGCGTAAATTGCGTTGCATGATTAGACATTAATGCTTTTAATCACGTGGGCAGGCAATTATTGCGTCTGAGATGAAAATCTCATTAACCGCTGTTTTGGGCTTAATGGGCCTGAAGTTTTCAAAACTTTTGGGCCCAGTGGATAGTCCTTTGCTGAGTTGTTATCGTTTTGGCGCCCAAGAATTTGGAACGGTTGTGTCGTTTCGCTTATGAACAGGTGCGTTTTATCGAGAACGACACAACTTCAAGAGGAGGTAACCGGTCCTCTTTGTTTCCTATAAAAGGAATACTTAGTGGATTCTGGGTTCCACTTGCTTTTGCTTTCTCAACGGAACTCTGCAGAAATTTTGCAAGGAAGTTTATCACCTACATTGCGAGGGTTTCTTCGTTCCTCAAATTCATCACTGTCATCTGAGGTAACTATCTTTTCCTTGTCACTTTAGTTTCGCTTTGACTTGTTACTCGTAGTTATAGAAAGTAGGCTTCATCAAAAAAGGGGGGAAATCAGTTTCCCTCAACCCTAATAGTTGTGGGGAAGAATCCTTGTGATTCTTCCTAAGACTGAACCGCGTCGCTCAGAAAGGGGATCTTACTCACTGCGGGAAGTGACCTTTCCCTTCTCAGAGTCGCCCTCTGATTGTAATTGCTTTTAAAATGCAGTGAGTAATGATTGCAACTTTCTGACGACATTTTATTTCTTATCATAGATTAAGGAGTTCGGTCTAGATATTTCCAATGGCAACTGGAGAAGGATCTTCTGGAGATAGTGCCATTTCGAAGACAGCTGAAGGTCTCTTCAGCGTAGTTGCTTCGAGGCTGAATTGGGAGGAGGTTCAGGCTAAATGGCCTTTCTGTTGGGTGTCCAGCGAATTTAAGGACTTGGCCTCTCGTCATGCGGATGAGGAGGGATCTCGGATTCAACCGAGGTTCACGCTGAGTACGGATGAAGAGACAAAAAAGTGGTATAGGGTTTACGCACCACTTCCGACAGAGCGGATATGTCATGTCGTCCCCAACGATCGTTCAGTGTACATGTACGACTTCATCTTTCATTATTTGGGTGTCCGCTTCCCATTAACCGAACTCCAGATGGGTGTTTTGAGGTTTCTGAACTGTGCACCCTCCCAACTTCATCCCAACGGTTGGGGCCTCATCCGAGCTCTCGAAGTGCTTGGGGAGCATTTCAATTTCACGCCAACTGTAGCGATGCTGTTCTACTACACTCAGGTAGTTCGAAGGGCGAATAAGCAGGGCGGAGTTGGTTTGGTGACACTCCGGACTCTCTGTTCTTTTGTGAACTTTGAGTCTTATACTGATTCGGCCAAGGTTGATGGGAAGTCGTTTAAGACCTACTTCACTCGCATCTCCATTAAGAAGGGCAAACCGAAATTCTGGAAGGACGAAGAGGATGTTGACAAATTTCCCCTGAGCTGGACACACAAACATTTCCTCTTGAGCTCACACGCGTACTACACTGATCAATCCGATCTGTCTCGTGAGACGTCGAGAGTGTTGTTCGCGCTTGAATCGCACACTACAGGTCGTCACGTCTTCTCGTGTAGGCGTTTGCTAAGTAGCTCAAGCGGAGTCCGGGAGGAATATTTGCGTACTTCTCGTTTTATTTCATCTTTCTCCTTTACCAAATATATATAGAATATTTGTAGTTGCTGACATCTTGTGTTTGTTCATGTAGGTGAAATAGAACAAGAGACTCCGGAGATGGACAAATTAAAGAGATTCAAGGCGGCTGGTAAATCCGTTTCCCGTGAGAATGAAGTGAAGCCCAGGCCCTCAACCAAGGATCGTCCTGAGTTAATAATACTGACCTCGGATGCTGAAGGAGACGTTCCGTTGGTTGAGGGCGCTGCTTCTGCCGCTGATGAATCCACGGGTCATCCTCCAGTTTCTGAGAGGAGAAGAAAAATCAAGAATGACTCAGTGGGAGGCCCGTCCAAAAAGCGCAAAACTTCGGAGGGTAAGCTTGTTGAAACCTCGGAAGCAGCTGGTGCTCCCTCTAGTCTTAATAAAGAAACTGCTGCTGGGGCTTCTGGGTCAAATCCGACCTCCTTCCCAACGACCTCGTTTCTCACCCCCTTCCTCTCCTATGAAGGTTCTACTCCAGCCACTCTTCCTCCTCCGATGTACAAACTCCGGCCTACGCTTAGTGTTAAAGAAATTGAAGAAGCGTGTGAGGCCGGAAGGTGGCAGCTAGCCGAACTTGCTGGATTGCTATCTTCCGTCAGCGAGTTGGCTAAGAACGTCGACAAGGTTGAGGAGCTAAGTGAAAAATTAGAAGAGCTCAACCTTTCCTCAGACAAGGACAAAGCCGCCATGAAGTTAATGGAAGATCGTCTTAACAAGTCTAAGGAGTTTGGGGATCTCGTAACTAAAGAGAATCTCAAGCTCAAAGTCGATCTTAAAAACTTGGAAGGCAAGGTGGCAGAGAAGGAGGAAGAACTCCGTAGCAGCCAGGATAAACATAAAGCTGATGCTGAGGAGTGGTCTCAAAGGGAGAAGAAGCTCCTTCTTGAGATAGAGGGACTGAAGGCTAGGAATGCGGAGTTCGAGGTGTCTAGTGAGGAGCTGTCCAAGTTGCGGGGAGAATTGGCTACAGCGAAAGCTGAGAGAGAAGAAGCTGTTGACATATGCAGCCGGGCTGTCGAAGAATCCTTCGGCCTAGCTATACGCCAAGTTTTCTACCGCAACCCCACTATGAAACTTAACCTTTATGGAATGGATCCGTTCTATGAATTCCATGGGGGAAAGTTACTCGCAGTGGTGGATGGTCGTCACGAAGATCAACCGACGTCCCTGTATGGTTTGCCTCCTCTTCCTGAGGGTCAAACCATGGGACCGGATTATGTCTTTCCTGTGTCCGAGGTTCCCTCTTCTGAAGAAAGGGCTGAGGCTCCTGGAGGTGAGACTCTTGCGGAGGTTCCAAAGGAAGGGGGACAAGAGCCTGGTGCTGAGGAGGCGCAAAAAACTGAAGAACAGATTCCTCTTCCGTAATTTTGTTTTCATTTACATGTATAGTTGTGTACCGGGATCAACTCCGGATTTTGAACTATTGTATGTAATTTCATTTCAATGAATGAATTTTGGTTGAAGAAATTTGTCTTCATTGTTTCATGTATATATAAATCGTTACTAATCCGTTCAGTGTAATTAATCTTAAGGCCGGATTGAAATAATAGCCTCGGAAGATTAAATAACAAATAAAATTTAGAACGGATAAATATATACATGTCCCCAAGTGCGTATTAAGAAGAAGGTGCCTGTCTCTGGGGCATGATCCTTAATTCTTTTGGGGAAAGATGGGTCGATCCGCTGTTTAGCAAAGTAGTGTAACAGGACGGATGACTGCTTCTAATCCGTAATATTCTTACAGGAGATGATAATATTGTTCCAAGTTTAGGGAACTGCAAGGAAGTGGTGTTTGAGTCCTTTATCATAAGGATGATGATGGGAGTTTTTTCTACGCCAGGAGTTACGTCGTTGTATCACAGAATAGGTGATAAAGAGTATCCGTCCTGGGAGAATACCACTAGAAAGCGAAAGTGCGGATTGACTTTCGGAATTTTCCATCATAAAGATGGTTATGAGTATTGATCATGCCAGGTGTTTTATCATTAAATCACTTCATAAGTGATTGAGATCATCCGTCTTGGGGATGTGTACGATACCAGGAACTACATCATCAGGTCGCATATTAGGTGATTGAGATCATCCGTCCTTTGGGTGTGTATGGCGCCAGGAGTTACATCGTCAGATCACAGCATGGGTGATTGAGATCATCCGTCCTGGGCAGGTACACCGCGTTAGGAGTTACATCGTCATATCACATAATGGGTGACTGAGGTTATCCGTTCTGGAAAAGTACACATCGTCAAGAGTTACATCGTCAGATCACAAATTAAGTGATTTAGATAATCCATCCTGGAGACATTTTTCAATCGTAGGAGTACGGATTGAGTGAATACTTTCATCGTAAGAATGATGATGAGAATTGCTCATACCAGGAGTTACATCGTCGAATCACTTTATAGGTGATTGGGATCATCCGTCCTGGAATGATTCATACCAGGAGTTACATCATCGAATCACAAAATATGTGATTGAGATCATCCGTCCTGGAGTGATTATTGGAGTCCTTCGTACCAGGAGTTACATCATCGAATCACTGAATAAGTGATTGAGATCGTCCGTCCTGGTGAATCTTTCCAATCAAGGGAGTGCGGATTCCATTTCCAATTTTCGCTCCATCCGAAATCCGAGTCTTACCTCTACTAGCCCCCTAGCTGATGTGAGGAAGCAGTTGACTTGCTCATATGAGCTATATTGATCGTAGTACGTCTGGATTTCGGGTTTGTACCGAAGTGTAAATATCCGCTCTGGGAACCATGTTCCGTAGTGGTGAAATTTTAAGGGCGGATTCGACAATGGGAATATCAGAAGTTTATCGAATTTCGCAACCCTTGGTATTCGAGTAATGGTGGCCACGTTTCTAATGATTGGACATTTAATGCCTTAATTCACGTGGGCGCGCCATTATTGCGTTAAATGCGCATGTCTTAGTAACTGTCACACATAGTCTTGTTGGGCCTAGGATTTAGTTTTAATAGGCCCATTTCGATGGCTCTGTGACAAAATGATGGCATTTTCGCGCCATAAGGTACTAAACGACAATTTTGGTCCACTAAACGGGGAGTCGTTTGGGGGTAAACGACAGATTGTGTTTAGTGGGTATTTGAAAAATTTTTGTGCCCTGATACAGGCATATTTGGCAATCTCAGTTACCATTTCTTCTTGCTTCCTCGACGAACCTCTGCAAAAGTCCCAAGAAGTTCTTCGTGTCCGCCTCTGTGAATTTCAATTCACTATCCTTAGGTAACCACTTTCCCTTCGTTTGTTTTTGCATCTCTTTTCAATATTCGAGAATGGCTAGGAAGGGTGTTAGCTTCAGTGGCGTTAGCCCTAGAGGAAGAGGAGGAAGGGCTTTGGCTCAAAACCCTAATGTTCGTGGTGGGAGGATCCCAGTGATCTTCCAATCGAGGCCACAGTATACAGAGGGGGAGGAATCGCAATATCAAAGGCGAAGGGTGATTATACCCTCTTCAGAGTCTTCCTCCTCCAGTGAGAGTGTCGAAAGTGGGGATTTGTATCTCTCTGATGATGTGAAATTTTATCGCAGCATCAAGGCTTTCACGATGGTGACAAAGAAAGCAACTGGGAGGAAGTCGTCTGAAGGGGAATCCCCTTCCGAGAAGTATATCTTGAAGACCCAATCCGGCCTCTGCAATGTGGTTGCACACCGGATAGACTGGGTGAAATTCCAACAGAAACGCCCATTCAGCTGGGTGGCTGAGGAATTTCGTGAGACACCGTCCGTCCACGCTCGGGTGGATGAAGGGGAGCTGGAGCCGCGGTTTACCGTATGGAAGAAGGACAAATACAAATGGTGTTTTAAAGTATTTGCTCCCCTTCCATCAGTACGGATATGCCACACACCGGACGAGAGGTCCTTATTCATGTATGATTTTCTATTTCTGAACTTGGGTGTGCGTTTCCCCTTGACGAAGTTTGAGATGGGAGTCCTGAGATTCTTGGACTGCGCCCCCTCGCAACTTCACCCTAATGGATGGGGATTGGTCCGATCTCTTGAAGTGCTTGGGGAGCACTTCAACTTTAAACCGACGGTGGCCATGCTTTTCTACTTCACTCAAGTGGTCCGTCGTGCGAATAAGGAGAAAGGAGGAGTGAGCTTGATATCCCTCCGGACTATCTCCAAGATTATCAACTTCGAGGCGTACACTGACTCCGCCAAAGTTGATGGGCGTTCATTCAAGTCCTATTTCACGAAGATTAGCGTCCATCCGAATGAATCAATTTTTTGGTTGACTGAAGAAGGGATTCCAAAATTCCCAATGACTTGGACGCACGAACATTTTTTGTTGACCTCCCAAGCGTACTATACCGAGGAGGACGAACTGAGCCCAACTTCGATCTCAGTTCTTTCGGCTCTGCAGTCCTACACAGCCTCACACCAATTTTTCTCCTGCAGGCGTTTGTTAGGACCAAAGTCTACTCGCGAGGAGTATTTACGTAATTTCCCTGCCATTCTTCATGCGTTATTATGTCATGTCTTGAAACTTTTTCGTCTCTGATTGTGTCTTTTAATTGTGCAGGTGAAATTCAGGGCGAGTCACCAGAGATGAATAGACTAAAAGGTCTCAAGGCCGGAGAGACTTCCGTTGCGGCTGAAAATGACATTCAGGCAAAGCGGAACTCGAAGAAGGCTACTGCTGAGACGATAATATTAACTTCGTCTGCTGGTGATGATATTCCTCTGATCGAGGGCGGATCTGAGAAGGTGGTCGAGAAAAAGAAGAGGACTAAGCGTGATCCTTCGAAAACCTCAGACCGTCAATCCTCGCCCAAAAAACCAAAAACTTCAAGAGGGGCTGCTGAGCTTGTGCCCTCTAAAGAGAAGAGAGCGGAAGAACCCACTCCGGATGCCCCCGGCAGTGTAATCACTTGTGGGGCGAAGCCAATAACGACTTATTTCGCGCCCAAAGCCCCCTGCTCTCTTGAAGGTAATTCCGGTCTTGTTCAACATCCGGTGTACGAGGGCTCCGTTCCTGAGGGCGTTCCTGAATCCTCACCCAAGGTGAAGCCCTCGTTAAAGAGTGAAGAGATGGTGAGAGCTTGCGACGACGGACAGAAGCACTTGGCTGATTTATCCAAGCTCCTCAAGTCGGTTCGCGAGCTCACAGAAGAAAACGAGAGGCTCACCTCGATGGTTAGCAAGGACAAGGCAATCATCCTCCAATTAGAAGAAAAATTAAAAACTTCCGAAGAGGAAACTCAGAAGAAGGATGAAGAAATTGCCAAGTTGAAGAAGCTTGCCAAGGAGCTGGAGGGTCAGGTCCTTGATCAGAAGAAAATCAACGCTGACCTCCATGCCAATTTTTGTGTGGAGAAGGAACGCTCTTCGAAACTAGATGAGCGGTTGAAGGAGGCTAAGGTCGTCTACTCCCAAGGAGCGGATGATTGGTCACGTAAGGAAAAGGAGCTGCTATTAAAGCTGGAGGATCTGAATGGCGAAGTCAAGACCCTGAAAGCAGACTTGGACGATGCTGTAAACATGTGTGATCAAGCAGTCAAGGAGGCTTTCGGGTTGGCAATTCGTCAGGTGTTATACCGGAATCCCAAGGTGTCACTTAATTTGAACGGTATTGATCCGTTCTATGAGTTTCACCAAGGGAAACTGGTGGCCATCGTTGACAATCGTCAAGAGAGTCCGCCTAGAACTCCTTATAAGTTTGCTCCTTTACCTAAAGGTCAATCAATGAGACCTTCCCTCCTGAAACCCATAAGTACAGGATCGAGCTCTCGCACTGAAGGAGGCAAGACCGGAGACAAAGGCAAAGGGAAGGAGGGAGACTCAAGCCAGAAAGAGTAGCGCCTTTCTTGTTTTCTTTTTCGTTTTATTGATTTGAATTCGCTGTGTTCCGGGATCAGCTCCGGATTATTACACGAATTGTAATTCTTATTGAATCAATAAAAGAGTTTTCTACCTCCATTCTTGTTTAGTGAAAAACAACTTTAATAGAGGGACTGTATGTGTATTGTATTATTCCGGATTTAAGTAATGAAGATCGGATCGAAAACAAAATCTCCATACCGGACATATACATGCGAAATGAATTTCATAATAAGGTCACCGCTGATGAGGGAATACATTATTGTTACAAGAACGGTTTAAGGGGAATGGTTGTGAGATCGTTTAGACGAGAGTTCATTCCTCAAGATATTCGTTAAACCGTTTATGTTGTCCCCCAGTATCATTTGGTGATTATCACTTTGAACAAACTCTGAGTGAGATTTTCTCGTGAGAGCTTTTAAGAGTGAGGTTTTAAAATAGAAATTCCTCTTCAAATATTTCCGACTGAGGAATTTCGGGTGAAAATGCCTTAGATTGTGGCGTACCCGAGTGAATTGTTTGTGTCGGAGTTTATGAGTCAGATCTTAATTGAAGAATTGATGACTCAGAATTATAAGCTATAAAACTCCCAAATAAAGAACTTCACGAGAGTATTAATTTGGAGTTCAGTATAACTTACTTGTTGTGTTTGGAGTTCGGTTTGATCCTACTGTCCACGTCATATTTGGTGTTCGGTTGAATCCTACTAGCCGTTCTTCAATTGGTCTTTGGTTTTACCCAATGACGATTCTTCACCGACGTTCGGTTAATCCTACTAGTCGTACTCAGAGTTCGGTTTAATCCTACAATCCGAGCCTTCGATACGGGGTTCAGATCAGGGTTAATCCTGAACCTACTGCGCCCGTCACTTGGGGTTCAGCGTGGTCTTGAAGAAGAACCAGCTTACTACGCCCAAGCCTTCGCATGGGGTTCGGTTTGTGGCCTCGAAAGAGGACCAGCCCTACAACCCATGTAGTCTTCGAATGGGGTTCGGTTTGTGGCCTTAAAGAAGGACCAGCCCTACAACCCATGTAATCTCTGAATGGGGTTCGGTTTGTGGCCTTAAAAAAGTGCCAGCCCTACAACCCATATCCTGAGGTTCGGTTTAATCCTACAACTCAGGTCTTCACCGACGTTCGGTTAATCCTACTAGTCGTACTCAGAGTTCAGTTTAATCCTACAATCTGAGCCTTCACCGGTGTTCAGCCAAACTTACTAACCGTACCCAGAGTTCGGTTTAATCCTACAATCTGGGCCTTCAATGCATACACACTCGAGGAGTTACATCGTCAATTACAGAATGGGTAATTGAGATCATCCGTCCTGAGTATGTTCTTGTGCGTTGCGCATATTCGAAGAGTTACATCGTCAACTACAGAATAAGTAGCTGAGATCATCCGTCCTGAATATGCTTTTGTACACCGGATAAACTGAAAATCACAGCATAAGAAAAACTCGAAAGAGTTAAATTGTTATGAGAGATTCTTATTAAATCAAAAATAAGAATTACAAGGAGAGCGTAGCTGTGGAAATAAATTCTCCAGTATTCAATCCATGACAAGGATAGGAGAGTGTAGAAACAGCTAGCTATAGTAGATGCGCAAGTTTTGGGTGTTCCATTTGTTTCGGATTGGAGTGCCATCAAGGTTTTCAAGGCGATAAGAGCCTTTGCCAGTGACCTCGGATACCCTGTATGGGCCTTCCCAGTTTTGGGCTAATTTGCCTTGATGGGCGAATTTGTTCCCTATACTTGCTTTCCTCAAAACCAAATCTCCAACGTTGAAAGTCCTTGATTGGACTCGTTTGTTATATCGGAGAGCAACTTTGGCTTTGATGGCTTGATCCCTGATGAAAGCGTCTTCTCTGAGTTCTTGTATGACATCCATTTCAGATGCCAAGTTAGCGTTGTTGGTTTCTTCAGAGAAGTACTTAACTCTTGTGGAAGCAATTTGCAGTTCCACAGGTATCATTGCCTCGACCCCGTATGTTAGGCGATATGGGGATTCATTGGTGGACGAATGA
Organism: Clitoria ternatea; assembly: GCA_037962975.1. Classification (NCBI taxonomy): domain Eukaryota; kingdom Viridiplantae; phylum Streptophyta; class Magnoliopsida; order Fabales; family Fabaceae; genus Clitoria; species Clitoria ternatea. The sequence goes on from CM075673.1 coordinate 153,718,551, forward strand.
GGCGTTGTCCGATATGCCCATAGGACATGACACAGCTGGTCTGTCCATCCGCCCTTGGCTTCACCAAGGCGCTTCTTTAGTCCCTTCAGCACCTCCCTGTTGGCCACTTCAGCTTGACCATTAGTTTGGGGATGTTCGACGGATGAGAATATTTGGGTTATTCCTAACCCTTCAAGCAAATCTGTGAATTTTCTATCCGTGAACTGGGTGCCATTGTCTGTGACAATCCGTGCTGGGACCCCGAACCGTGTTATGATGTTTTCATACATGAAACGGCGAGTTCGGGCTGAAGTAATATGCACCACCGGCTCTGCTTCTATCCACTTAGTGAAATAATCGACCCCTACAATGAGATATTTGATACCCCCAGGAGCAGTTGGAAAGGGGCCCAGAATATCTAATCCCCATTGGTAGAAAGGCCATGGAACAGCGGATGTGAAGAGTTCTTCCGCCGGTGTGTGGTGTAGGTTAGAGAATTTTTGGCAAGCGTCGCATTTTTTGACGAAGTCAATGGAGTCTTGCTTCATTGTGGGCCACCAGTATCCAGCTCTGAGGATTCTTCGCATTAAGCTTCTTCCTCCGGCGTGGTGTCCACTTTGTCCTCCATGCACTTCCTCCATTACACCTTGCACCTCATCCTCTTTGAGACAAACTAAATAGGGCACAGAGAGTGCCCTTCTGTAGAGATTACCATCAATCATAGTGAAATACGGTAATTCTCTCCTTAACCTCGTCTTTTCCTTCTCATCTGTGGGTAGCTGTCCATCAGCCAAATAACGGATGTAAGGAGCCATCCATGTATCTCCGTAAAGGGAGTCAGTCATTATGGCGTTTAGAGAAGGGAAAAGAGGGATGCTGGGCGACGTTAGCGTGCTTTGAACCAGAGTAGTGGTGCTACCCGGTCGTTTAGTGCTTGCTAACCTGGAGAGTATATCCGCTCTCGTATTCTCTTCACGTGGAACATGCTTGAACTCCACCTTTGAGAATTTCTCAGTCAACTCCTTGACACAGTTCAAGTATAATTGGAGTTGAGGTTCGCGAGCTTGATAATCTCCTAAGATCTGCGAAATCACCAGCTGTGAATCGCTACAAAGTGTCGCCTCAGAAGCTCCGATGTCAATTGCAGCTCTTAGCCCGGCCAAGCAAGCTTCGTACTCAGCCTGGTTGTTGGATGTTTTGAAATTGAAACGAAGGGAGATCTCCAGGTGTACTCCGTCATCACTTTCGAGAACTACACCTGCTCCAGAGCCTCTTTGGTTTGATGAACCATCAACGTAAATGGTCCAGTGGACTCGAGGGTAATCCGGATCAGTCCCTGTCATTTCCACAATAAAGTCAGCCAGGACTTGAGCTTTAATAGCGCTGCGGGGTTCGTAGGATATATCAAACTCAGAGAGTTCAATAGACCATTTGATCATCCTCCCAGCAAGATCGGGCTTGATTAAGACAGAACGGAGTGGCAAATCCGTTCTCACTATGATTGGATGGGCGTGAAAGTACGGACGCAACCGTCGTGAGGCCCAAACAACAGCGAGGGCGGCCTTTTCAATTTTTTGATACCGGATCTCAGCACCTTGCAAGGTCTTGCTAGTGAAATAGACCGGTCTTTGTCCATCAGGAGTTTCTTTTATCAAGGCAACGCCCAAAGCTTCATCTGAAATAGCCAAGTACAGAATGAGTGTGTCTTCGGGGTCAGGCTTTGTGAGAATGGAAAGCTTTTTCTTGTTCCTGTCCCCACTCGAATTTCTTGGACTTTTTCAGTATTTTGTACAGGGGGAGCGACCTGTGAGCCATCTTCGGCATGAATCGTGCCAAAGCTGCTACCTTGCCATTCAGGGATTGGACTTCTTTAAGATTCTTAGGACTTTGCATGTCTAGAATCGTTTGGCACTTCCCTGGATTGGCTTCTATACCACGTTGAGTTAACATGAAACCCAAAAATTTCCCAGCAGGGACAGCAAATGTGCACTTCATTGGGTTCAGCCTCATGTTAAATTGCCTCAAACGGGTGAATACTTGGCGCAGGTCTTCAATATGATCGCCACCAGCCGGTGTCTTTGCTATTATGTCGTCAATGTATACTTCAACAAGTTTGGTGTGCATACCTTCGAAAACCTTGTTGATCATGCGCTGATATGTCGCCCCAGCGTTTTTCAGGCCAAAGGGCATGACTGTATAGCAAAAGACACCACGATCATTTATGAAGGCTGTCTTCTCTTGATCCTCTTCGCACATCGGAATTTGGTTGTAACCAGAATATGCGTCCATGAAGCTCAGGTATTGGTAACCAGAGGAATCATCTACCATCCGATCTATATTAGGAAGAGGATAAGGATCTTTTGGACAGCAGCGGTTGAGGTCCACGTAGTCAATGCACATTCTCCATTTACCATTGGATTTAGGGACCATCACCACATTCGAAAGCCAAGAGGAATATCGGATTTCCCTGATAAATCCGGCCTTCAGCAATTCCTCAGTTTGCTGACAAGCTGCCTTCTGTTTCTCTGGGCCTAATCGTCTTTTCTTTTGGGCCACAGGTTTCGTCTCTGGATAGACAGAAAGTTTATGACAGCAGAATTCAGGGTCTATGCCTGGCATATCGGCTGCAGTCCATGCAAAGAGGTCTTTAAACTCTTGTAAGAGAGCCAGCAGTCGCTGCTCTATTTCAGCATCTAGCTTGTCATTGATATGGGTGATCTTTTCTGGGGAATCTCCCAAGACAATGTCCCTGGAACTTCCGTCCGGTGTGGGCTTTGATGGGTTGAACGGATCAATGTTCAAATCCGCTCTAGGATCCAGGTCGACAAGACTTACAGATCCAGCCGATGTTCCAGCATCATTAAGTTTCCTCTTTTTATTAGAGGCATCCAGCTTTGTCATGTTGAGGCTAAGGTTGTAGCAGTACCTAGCCATCTCCTGATCACCCCGGATAGATGACACAGCATTATCCTTGTCAATGAACTTGATAAGGAGATGTGGGGTTGATACAACTGCCTCTATTGCATTCAGAGTAGGACGGCCTATGATGCCATTAAATGGTGATTTGACATCAATCACTAGCACCCGAGACCTAACCGTCCTGGCTCCTGGCTCGCCTTCAAACGAGATAAGGGTATCAAGATACCCTCTAGTTAGTTGCTTTGCGCCATTGAAAGCTGTTAGTTCCTGCGTGTAAGGCTGTAAGTCTGAGTCTTTAAAACCCATTCTTTCAAAGCAATTATAAAAAATAACATCGCAGGAACTTCCCTGGTCAACAAGGATTCTTCGGACGTCCTTGTTGGCGATCACAGCAGTGATGACTACAGCATCGTCACCACCAGGAACGGTTGGACCAAAATCCTCGTCAGAGAAAGAGATTATGGGAGCCTCATTCCCTCCTCTGTAAGGGCGATTGTCTTTGACTTTTCCTTGCACAGATAGAATCATTCTGTGATGATTCTTACGGGCTATAATTGAAGCTCCTCCTCCAGCGAACCCTCCAGCAATCATGTCAATGACTTCACGTCGGCCCTGACGTTGTTGCTGGGGCATGCTGTCTTTCTGTGCTGCATTATCGGTCATTACACCTTTTTGCTTCTCTGCAGCAGAGAACTTTCGAACCGGACTGGGGTTATTGTCATCCCCATCGTCGGGATCTCTTTCTCTTTTCTCATTCCGTTCTGCCCTGTCAAAGGATTTTTCTTTGAACAGGTATTGCTTCAATTTGCCTTCTCTAATTAGCGTCTCAACTGCGTTCTTTAGAGCTTGGCACTCATCAGTTGAATGACCATTTTGTTCATGAAAATCACAGTACTTTCGTGAATTTCCTGGTCTTTTCATAGGGGCTGGTCTCCTGATGCCATATGTGCTGAAAACTGGCCATCCGACCTCTCTCAAAATCTGAGATGGTCTGGCAGATAACTGTGCATAATGGCTGAAGGAATTGACATGCCTTTCTCGAGGTCGAGGGGGGTGGTTATCCACCTTAGGATTGGTGAATGGCCTCTCCATGCGTTCTGACCTCGTCTTTTCCTTACCCTTCTGGGTTTGGGGAGATGGTGTTGGTGGCTTTTTCTTTGCAGCCATTGCCTCCAAGTGCATCTCTATGCTCACATACTTTGAGGCTTTTTTCCTAAACTCCTCAAAAGTTGCTGGGGGGCTCTTTGCTAATGACAAAGCGAAAGCTGATCCTGGCTGCAATGCCTCAATTACGATATGCAGCTTGATAGATTCTGTGAGGTTAGGAACCAAGGCTGCTTCCTTATAAAACCTCTTCAAAAAATCTTTTAAGCCCTCAGTTTCACCTTGCTTAATCTGAGCCAAGGTATGAGACGTCTTGGGTACGTCTCTGGAGATGACAAAGTGGGTTTCAAAGGCAGCTGCCATTTCCGTCCAAGAATCTATGGATCCAGAGGGCAGGCCTTTAAACCACCCGAGGGCTTCCTCAGACAATGTTCGAGGGAACATTCGGCACATCACGTCTTCATCAGCCCCCAAGTACATGGCTTCAAACACATAAGCATCAAGGTGCTTAGTTGGATCAGTTTCACCATTATACTTTCCGATGGAAAGTGGTTGAGTGGTTTGAAGGTGCTTGGGGATGCTGATGCCCATAAGTCTCCTTGAAAAAGGAACCTTCAAATTGTAAGACAATGGGGGTGCTGTTGTTGAATCTCTCTTCCTTCGGGAAGCTGCATCCTCAGAATCGCGAGTTTGTTCTCCCTCCTCAAACGTTGGGATCTTCGAGTACTGAAGAGTGGTGGACTTTTCACCATCAGTTGTGTGGGGAGTGTTTCGCGTGCGAGATGACTCTTTATCCTCGCTTTGCCTTTTTTCTCTTCGCAATTCAGCGAGTTCCCTCTGAAGTTGTTTGATCAACTCATCACGAGGATCAGGATCAGACACTGTTACTATCTTCTTTGAGTTGCCCCCATGAGAATCAAAGTTGAGTTTTCTGAAGGCGTTAGGATTGGCTCTGCCTTCAGCTTGATTCTCCACGAAGTCTCGGGCTTCGCCTTCCATGGAGGATTACCTGCTCTGTCAAAGGATATGGGAATAACTTTATCGGGTCCCACTGGGCGTGCCAATGATCTGTCCTGGACCGGGGTCAAGAGATCCGATCTCAAGCCAGTCACGAATAGTATGTCAATACCGTCTAGTAGACCGGATGTATGTGTATCCGATGTAGTTATCCGTTGTCCTTGAATGAGGAGAGCGGATTGGGCGTTCTGGAGATCCTTCACACCGACCTAACGCGTTGAAGTGGGCGAATGGTGGTGTCACCTGCAAAGATTCTCCGACGCTCAAGTCAGTGATTATATTCCAAGTAAGGAATGTATTCAGAGAGGAATCAGTCGTAAAAGAGCTGAGGAAGAAGATCCAGATCCCTAACTTCAATCATGAAGTTAGTTCATATACCTGATTGGCTCGATTAACGAGGACTCGTTGGTGGGGAACCACCAACTCCCATTAGCATTATTATATTGCGCACTTACCTGCATGATTGGGTCAAGTGGCTATTTTATATTGAGCATAGAGAATGTAGACTAGGATTAGGGAACAAGTTGACCATTCCCGTGAGCAGAATTTGGCTCGTAGTGCAGGGAATTATTGATCGATCCCTGTAGCAACAATCCTTGTCTTTTGCATAGTGACGTGTGTATTATCCGATGTCATGGTGTTATCCTGAACAACCGGTATAGGGAGAACGCCTGATACGGAATTACAGTTCGGATGTATACCGATGACACCGGTTACACGTAGATGTCTTATCAAAGACGTTGAGATATGTATAGCAGATCGGATACCGGTATTGAGACCGGATCAATTATCATTCTTATTCTATTATTATTATTATTCTAATTATTATCAATCTTAATATTGTTATTATTATTATTAGTTTTATTGTTATTAATATTGTTAACGTCTTAATTATGAGTATTTACATAAAAAATATATTATTTTACTCTTTATGGAAAATATAATTTTAACCAAGATATAATAGATATATTTCTAAAATAATAAACGGATATCTTACAATGTTTAAATAATTAATGGAATTCAAAGAACTTGGGAATGATATGATGAGACTGGAAACACATAAGATACCCAAGGAATCAATTGATAAAATAAATGCATTTCGCATCATGAAAATATTTTTGAAGAAGAAAAACCTCTAGAGCATACACTTGGTACAGTGGAGGACACTCACGTTCGATCTCCATGAAGAATCTTGGGAGTACAACTGGAACGGCAACCCAATGGCATCAGAGTCGCGCCTGATAGCCGGGTGAGACGATGCAATTCTAGTGTACTTTGACTAAATGACGGAGTGTAACTATGATCGTAGGGATCCAAGTTCCAAAAATATTTAAATCAATGATGAGAACCAATGAGTTCATTTGTACCATATGGAACTTGGGTGGACCCTGATCGCTCTAGATGATTGGAATGGAGATATTCCAAAGAATAAGATGAAGAAAAATCGATTTATTGGGCCCACATGCATCATGAGACTTAATCAAAGATAAATCATAATAAATTCAATTCATGCATTTTCATGACGACATGCTTAATTGTTATAAATATGCTAATTGTATGAACTATGTGATATTATTTGTTAACTGGATTATGTCCGCACCGGATTAACTAATCAGGGTCTTGGGTTATACTCACCCTTACTGTTGACAATTTTCAGAGGAATTAGAAAATCAAGAACCCGAGTGTGAAGAACAGCAATATGCTGAACCCACTGAGAACGATCATTAAAGATAGAATATTTATTATTAATAATCAGACACTGGATGACTGTATAATATTTAAGGGTGCCTGCGTGCCCCATTCTGTTAAGAGTACAATTACTTGCAGTTTGTGAATGACTATGTGATCTATATAATATTGCTTCCACTGATCTGCCATCTCTTTATTTTTTTTAAAAAAAAATATTCACTTTTTCTAAAAACTGTTAACACTCTCAGTTAAATAGGATGAACCTACAGAAGGATTTGTCTTATCTAACCGAGGGTGTTACAATTCTAATTCTAAATTTTTTCATAAGTCAATCAATAAGAGGAGGAAGGGTAGTGTCATTCATGGATTGTGGTTTAATGGAGCTTGGGTGGAAGAACCTAGTTTGGTAAAGGAATGGGTGGAGGATTTTTTTAAGAACAAATTTAAAGAGGATAGTTGGGTAAGGCCGGTGTTGGATGGAGTTGCTTTCTCCGTGCTAAGTGAGGAGGCTAACATGAAAATTAATGAGGCATCTACTGAGGAGAAGATTCGGTTGGTAGTCTGGGTGTGTGATGGTTCGAAGCGTCCGGGACCTGATGGGTATAATTTTAAGTTTATTAAATCTTTTTGGAGCTTATTGAAGTCAGATATGTGCAAAATGATGGATGACTTTTATTTATCTGGGATCTTGCCGAGAGGTACAAATGCTTCTTTTTTAGCTTTAATTCCAAAAGGGGTGTCTCAGTCGGGGCTAGGTAATTTCAGGCCAATCTCTTTGGTGGGGTGTCTTTATAAGATTATTGCTAAAGTTTTAGCAATACGGTTGAAGAGTGTAATCAGGGGATTAATTTGTGAGAATCAGTCTGCATTCATTGGTGGAAGGAATATATTGGATGGGGTAGTGGTGGCTAATGAACTTATTGATGATGCGAAGTCAAGACGTAAGACTTGTTTGATATTTAAGGTTGATTTTGAGAAGGCCTATGACTCTGTATGTTGGAAATTCTTACTATATATGATGAGAAGAATAGGGTTTACAAGTAGATGGAAAAGCTGGATAAGGGGTTGTTGGATGTCTGCGACGGTGTCAGTTCTTGTTAATGGGAGCCCAACATCAGAGTTTGTTATGAAAAGGGGTATTAGATAAGGTCCCAATGGCTCCTTTTTTATTTCTAATTGTTGCGAAGGGGTTGAGTGGGTTAATGCTTGTGGCAGTGCAGCAGAATTTGTTTAGAGGTGTTTGTGTCGGAAAGCAAAAAGTTTGTGTTTCTCATTTGTAATTTACCGATGATACCCTATTTTTTGGGGAGTGTTGTATAAGTAATATTATATCTGTGAAGAGCATACTGAGGTGTTTTGAGATGGTATCTGGGTTAAAGGTGAATTTTTTTAAGAGTAATTTGGTGGGTGTTGGGATGAAGGAAGTAGAGTTATCACATTATGCTGCTCTGTTAGATCTCACGGTTGCCTTTTGTTTATTTGAGAATCCCTGTGGGGACTAATCCTGGAAGAGTTAGCACTTGGGATCCTGTTGTTTCTCTGTTTCGGAAAAATTATCCTCCTAGAAAATGCGTTATTTGTCCTTCGGTGGTCGTCTCTGTCTCGTTAAATTGGTACTATCTTTGTTACCTCTCTTTTTTATTGTTTTTTAAAGCTCCAATTTCTGTTATTAAATTACTAACTTCTTTGCAAAGATCCTTTCTATGGGGTGGTGGTGAGGAGAGGAAAAAGATTTCTTGGGTAAAATGGGATCGGGTGTGTCGGGCAAAGGAGGCAGGTGGGTTAGGGTAAGGGATTTGAGGAAGTTTAACTTTGCATTATTGGGGAAATGGGTTTGGAGGTTGTTAGTTGAGAAGGATAGGTTGTGTGGTAAGATTATTGTGTCAAAATATGGATCTGATGTTCTTACTGGGGGTGTGGAGGTGTTCAACAAAGGTTCTAGATGGTGGCAAGATTTGGGGTGTTCCTTAAAGGAGTCAGATAGGGACGAGTGGTTCAGAGATAATGTCAGAAGGGTTGTTGGGGATGGTTCACTTATTCGGTTCTGGTCTGATTGTTGGGTAGGGGAGAGAAGTCTAAAATCTTGTTTCCCAAGGTTGTTTTCTGTTTCTTCTCAACAGGAAGCATTTTTGGCTGAGATGGGTAGATGAGAAAGGGATGAATTGGGTTTGGAATTTCAGATGGCGGAGAGAGTTATTTTTGTGGGAGCATGAATTGGTATCAAATTTGTATCAGATGATAAATGGGTTTGATGGTATTCGTCCTACATCTTAAGATTCTTGGTCATGGTTGGGAGATCTTTCCGAATACTATTCTGTGTGTTCCGCTTACAATATTATGTGTCACGATCCAGAGTTGTGGGGACCATCTTTTGTTCGCATGTTTTGGAATACTATTGTTCCTCTTAAGGTGGTGGGTTTTGGTTGGCGGATTTTGTTTGATAAAATATAATCCAAGTCAAATTTAGCTGCTTGTGGGATCAACATGGATGCTTCATCCTTGCTTTTTGCTTTCTATAATGAAAGGGTGGAGTCTACTTGTCACTTGATGTTCTCATGCAAGATTTCATACCTTTTATGGCAGACTTATTTTGATTGGCTAGGGTTTTCCTCAGTGTTACCTGATGAGGGTAAAGATAATTTTGAAGGTTTTGTGGGCCTCGGTGTTGGTTCTGGTGTGCATCATGGACTTGTTGTTATTTGGTTCGTTGCTGTTTGGTCGATTTAGGAAAGCCGAAATAATGTCATTTTTAGGAATGACAGTGTTAGTGTGCCGGAGATGTTTGAACTGGTACAATATTGTAGTTGGGTTTGACTTAAGTCTCGTATGAAAGGTTTTTCTAGAGGTTTTATGGAGTGGTATAAGGAACCGTTACTATGTCTTACAGGGTTGTAATTGTTTGTTTTTTGTATATGGATTAATATACCCCTTGTACTTATTTTAATAGTATTTTATACTTGCTGATAAAAAAAAACATTTTAATTTTAAAATAAATAAATGAGATGATGATCTGAATATAATAAACACTAATATTTATTACCATTGCGGACAAATCCAATGGGTATTGATTTTGGGGAAGAATGCTTTGTAACAATGGGCAGGTAAAAAGGGGGTCTCAAGTCTCATTGATGGAATGGAACTGAATTCTACTTAACTGCTACTAGCTACCAACCAACAATTACTAATTGCATTGAACGAGTGCCTTCAACTACCAGGTAGCTTACTATACGTACAATATAACAACCTCAACCTCACTTTATTCAAAATATATATGTATCTAACAACTTCACTTCCTATCTCAAGTTAACACGTACGTAAATTCATTACATATTCAGGTATGGGTTCCATGTTCGTTTAGACTAAATTTTCCTCAAAAAATTTATATTTTCTTTCGTGTGTTGATTAATATAAATAACATTTAATACGAAACAGTCATATTTAATTTTATATAAAATCATTAAATTGTTATTTCTAAATAGTTTAAAATTTTGAAAATATAAAAAAATGTATTTATTCGTTTGCTTCTTTTTGTCTACCCTATCTTTTAATCTTATAATCGATAAAAAAAGAAAAATAAAATAAAGAAAAGGATATGTACAGGTGCATTGTGAGAGCAACGTATAGTACGAGATATTTCGTTATAAGCTATATAAGAGAAATTGTATTAATTGGTCGTTTGTTTACTTAAATTATGGTTAAAGTATATATGTGTATATCCATTATTCACCTAAGCCAAATTTCAACAGCCCCACCAAAAATACTAATAAAGGTGGCAAGCTTAGGAGGTCAACAGCTCACATACACAAGTTTATAATTAAGATAATAATTCAACTATAATGACAATGCCTGGCCTAATGTTGATTGATTCCTGACCCTCAATTTGGTGATAGCTAGCTACATACCTAATTAAGTCAAATTTGATCTTGCTTGGACTCTCTGTCCAAAATGTGCGCAAAAATGTAAATTTAGTTTCGGAATTAATTACTATTACGTTACTACAAATTGTTGTTATCAAAACTGAACTAGTTTAGCAGGTCTGACTGGTTCAACCGTGAACTGGTTAGATAACCGGTCCGGATCAATTTTTTAAAACTATCGGTTTAACCACGGTTGAACCCCGATTTAATTATGATTTGTTTAAACCAGTGTTTTTACTGATTTAATGAGCAGTCCGATTCTAAAAAACATTGCTACACATAACTCGACCGTTTAATTGTACATATATAAAAAAAGTCTTATGACCTGTTTGATTATAAGGAGTTTCCCTAATTGAGAGCGACGTTATTTTTCTTTTCCAATTCATTGGTGAATCACTCAGAATTAATATTAATTATTAAATATTTTATTCATACAACTTTATTTTTATATCGGCTTATTAAATGAATATTTATGACATGTTTAATTATCAGTTAGGAAATTTTAATTGAGGTTAACCAGAAGCAGAATTTTAATATGTTACTCAACAAAGTTTGAAAGTATCTTAAAATAATGTATTATATTAATATTTATGATTAGATGAGTTAATTAAATTTAATTTTTATAATTGATTACCCGCCAAACGCTTATTTTTTAATTTTTAATTTTTGTTAATTTTTGTAGTGGTTGTTGTAGGATACGATACGTGGTGCCACGGAATGTGCGATTATAATCTTCCGTCATTTGGGTGCCAAGTGTCAAATGCGATTAGAGTTGGAAGACAAAGTGACTTTTCTTTGTCACTTTCATTCGATACCATGTTCACACCTTCGGAGCTGAGAAGACAAAGTACCTTTAAACGTGCGTGAGTGGAACTGAGATGGGAAGAGAAATTAAGGTAACATTTTTTCTCCTAAAAAAGACAACGGAGAAAAACATGAAACATGTTTCACAGTTTTTTTTTTAAAATTAAGATGATGTGTATTTAGAAAATATTTATTATTTTACCTTTGAGGTCAAATTATTGTCACATTTTCTTACATTTCAATAAACTTTACTCCGTATCTCATATTTTCACCCTACACAAATTCTCTTATGTTAATCTTTTATAAGAATATTGGGTAAATGAAAACACGTGTCACTTAGCATTCATTTTAAAGACATGAAAAAAATAAAAATACCAATAAATAATTCATACAATGGATTGATAAAAAATTTAACAATTTGAAGTCACATGGACTGTGTTAGGGGAGAGAAAAGAAAAGAATTGATACAAATACAAATGTATTAGACTTAAATAGCAACATGGAGGAGATATATAAAGGCCACAGACTTAGACACATGTATTCAATAAAATATAAAATGATAGTTAAAAAGTTGGGCCTGCTACTGTGTATGAGTACAAAGTATACGGGATATCTTAAACCCCACCATATAGCTCAAGTGGTAAAGAGCTTTTGGGGACAGTTAGTGAGATTATGTTATTGGTTAACATTTGGTTTGCCTTATTGCATGGGAATGATTTGTTCATTGAATTGTTTTGTCTATAGATAGGCTCTTCAATTGTTAAAATCTATTATCATAGCTAAAAGTTACAATTGTTTTTTTTTAATTTCTAATTCTTGTTGAGACTTAAGAAATCAAAACTGAGCAAAGAAATAGTGTATCTACATGAATTGTTTGAGACAGAGCCATAACAATAGGTATGCATTTAAGTGGATATTATGCAATTTGGTTTTATCTTATTTATTTGATAGGTCTTACTTTCGGTTCATCTTTTCTTCGCACCAATGGCTAAAGGTGGAAGACAAGTTTATTGAAAAGTTTGGAATGTATCTGAATCTTGTTTGGAGTTTGATAGACCCAACAAAGAATACTCATTTTGTTGAGGACTATGTGGAAGAGTATGGATATTTTGAGGAAATGATGGCCAAAGCTCAAAGAATTTGATACTTATTATAATGAAGTGCAATATCACTCAAAAAGCAATCCAGATTTTCAAATTAAATTGATGATGAATCAGGTTACTTTCAATGATATGGTAGTATATTTAAAACTATTTTTGATTTTTGAGCATTTTAGTAAATATTATTTATTGATGTTTTGTTAATTTTTGTATTTCAGTACGTTCCAAGGAATTGCAAGAATTTCCTAATGAATCATTTGAATGAAGAATGACTTCTTAAAGGTCGTGCTGCAAATAGTAATCAACCTCAGTTGGTGTACGATGAAAGACAAGGCAGTATAAAGTTTGGTATTGGGTAGAGGGATTTTACACTAGTGGGAAAAAGGCTTTTCTCACCAGGTTTTTACACCGATTGTAATGTGACGTGTGTAAAAAATGACACGATGGTAATTTTGTAAATAACTAACAACTTTACACCAGTCTATATTTTACATTGGTTGTAGTACAAAGAACCAGTGTAAAATTTATTTTTCTCACCGGTTCCAAAAATGGTGTGAAAAGTCTATATTTTTCTCACTAGCTCCATCTACACCGGTCCTACAACCGGTGTAAAAAGCCAAAAAGGACCGGTGTAAAAAGCCTTTTTTCCACTAGTGTTATTAGGAAAAATAATTTGAGGGTTCGGAATATATGCACTTTTACATTTGGAATAGATGTTACTGATGTTATATCTATTTGCCTTTCTAAATTTGAGTATGTAATTAGACAAATTAATAGAATTGAAGATGATCTTCCATTTTTAGTTGGTAATTTACTTTGTGATTTAAAGTAAGTTGGTAAATTTATATTTTGTGCTGAGAATATAAAGACGAAAATGCAACAATTGCTCCATATTATACAAAATCTATGTTATTTATGTATCTTCAACTGAGTTAGAGGAGCACAAGGTAGTAAACTTATGCAAAATTGTACTAATGGATTGAACAAACTTAGAGTGCAACTCGCATTATATTATGTTCTAATATACTGATACATCAAATAGACTTAGGGTGCAAGTCACATTATATTATGTGGAACTCTACTGATACACTAAAGAGACTTAGGGTGCAACATACATTATATTATGTGCAACTCTACTGATTCAATGTACAGATTTAGGGTGCAACTTACCTTGTATTATGAGCAACTCTACTACTTCACTACACAAACTTTGGGTGTAACTCATGTTATATTATAGATTATGTGTGTGTTTGTGTGATTTGGGCTTGACACTGACCTAGATACCCTAAAGCCATACTAGTACACATAGAAATGTATATGGTGTGGCTTAGTCAAGAATCAACAAAATAATTCATCGAAATCAATCTCGCCAACGCACGCCGGTTCCACTATAAAACCCTATGGTTAGACTCAATATGATCTAAGTAGAGGCTAGGGAACATGTTGTGAGCATATTGGTCAATTACCTACAAAGGTGTAAGGAATTTCTACACTTGTGTCAGCTTTCCCCTCACTTTACAAAAAAGTACTAACACAAGGTACGTCAAACAAAAACCCACACCTAACTCCTATAAATATCTTTCATTTATCACATTTAAGGTAATGTTCACCAACCCGAACACTTTGGCTTCGATATTTGATATCATATTGACTTAAGAGTCAACGTGTCGTTGTAGGTGACACCATATTTTTCCTCACACCATGGAACATTGGTGGTTGTTGCATGGAATCACACAAAGACCTTAAGATTTCCACTGTACTAGTGTAAGACATAGGGAGCGAGAACCTAATACCCTTAGCAGAAGCCTTTCCCTCATACCAAACGGAACAATATGTGTGTGTATAGAAAAGGCAACATGTGAATTATTTTATTTTTTTTCCATTATAAGAATGAAAAGGGTGCAACTCATGTAATGCAGGGATACAAAGTAGGTGGATAATACTATGCATGTAGGTTGCATGAAATGACAGTATGGTCAAATAAAATGTTAAATTAATGGTTCTTCTTTGCTCAAGACAATGAAACCATAAATATGAAGGAAGTGATCAAAGTGATTGTGAAAGTGACAACCAGTAAAACGCGTAGAGAAAAATTGTGGGTAGCAAGAAGAAGAGAACCGTGTTAATTAGAAACATGGAAAATAAATGAAGTTCATTTCTCAACAAATTTAGGAAGGTATTTTTACAAAAATATTTTATGGTTTAAATGGAATTAATTGGTAATTATTTTTGTATATTTGTTTATTCCTTTTGATCTTGAGTTATGAAATGAACATCAAACGTGTATTATTGGTGATGGGTAGAGGGTGTAGGAAAGTGGCCTCAAACTTAAGAGAGAGATGAATTAAGTCTAGAAAATACTCAAATTTTACGGAAGCATTTTAAAATAATGTTGTTCTAAAGAGATCCTTTTAAGAAAAATAGATGTAGATGAAGATGAGGAACATTTAAAACTAAAAATGAACGTAAATACACAAATATAAAAGGAATAGGGAAAAAGAGAATTAACCTGATATGTTATCTTGGTTCGATCACCAGCACCGTGATCTAGTAAAGTCTCCCAACACAACAACCTAGAATTTTGTTCACTATTACAAAATTATTTTCACAATGATTGATTATAACTCTTAGACTACTGGCCCAAAGCTTAATGCTACCTCACTAACCAAATCCTTTTTCCAACAAGATTTGCACGATCTCTGAGGTCTCTTAGAGAATCACTATCTCTCGCTAAGACTAAAAACACTTTGCGTCTAAGAGAAAATAAAACAATGAGAACAAGATGAAGTAAAGGAATGGAGGAACAAAACTTAAGTGAGCAGCAACCTCATTTTCCATAAAGGATTAGTAATTAGTAAAATGGAAATTGATTTTGAAAGCCTGGACACTTTATTTATAGGTGTAAAACTCACTTAAAAAGAAAATAGAATATGCCCAGTTTCTCAATTTAAGATAGGATCTGAAATAGCCCAGCTTAACAACATAAGATAGGTAGAATAACGAGTGTCTATATTTATGAATCTACAGATTTTACCTTGCTTTATATCATGATGTATAACAACTTATTCATTCTCCAAAGCCATGCCAGCCTCATAATCTCCAAGTGAACTAAGATGCGGGGTTCTAAAAACTACTAATACATTCATTAGAGATATAAACCAAGGAGTTTGGAAGATTTTGATTATTCCTTTTGGCTTAAGTAAAATAGACAATAGTAATCTTAGGGTAAAAGGGACCAAAGAGGTAAAGCCATAAGAGATGTTTCTAGGACCCTTAGAAAAGAGGGAAAACTTAAAACCTAAGATAACACTTAAATGATCTTTTATCTTAGCCCTTTTAATTTTTTGGACAAGATGAGGTTGAGCCATTTGCTTTCTCTTCTTGAAGAGTTTAGTATGTTTTGGTGGAGACACAATCTTTGTGTCAATAGATATAGTAGTGGATGGAGGGGCTTGAGGCTACACAACTTCAGGCTTAGGCTCAAAATCTACTAGAGCTTCTGAATTGAGATTAGGAGAGGGATAAAAAGTTATATTTAGATTGAAGGTGTAAGTGAGTGGGAAGGTAATGGTTGATTTGGTTAAAAGTTGGAGTTTCTAATTTAGTGGATTGTGTTTCAAGGTTTAGGGCTTCTATTTGGGTTTCAGGGGATGGAGGTGGAGATAGTTGTTGTTGTTCATGTTGTTGCTTCTTTTTCTTTTCTTCTCACCACCATATCCACTAACCAGACCTCTTTCCCAAAACACATATTCTTCCAACCCCAAATCAACCAAACCCTTGCTAAGAAAATATTTCCATGCTCTCCTAAAGCAAGTTTCCAAACCTACTCACCTGTGTCCTTTTGGCCAAACTCACATTAGGCGAAGGCCCTCATGTACATCTAAACCTCACAAGAGTGGGGATAATCTTGAAGAGCGTGAAAATATACTCATCCATGCCTGAGCATCTAGTGTAGTTTGGAGCTATAATAATATTTATTCCCTACCAGAGATGATTCTCTAGTATAGTCTGGTGCAACATGTAACATCCTAATTATTAATTAATGGCCAGATTAAAATTAAGATTCATTACAAATTAGGATTAATTGTTAATTGAGATTAATTAGAAGTTAAAGCTTGACCATTGATTGTGATTAATTGATTGTGACATATGATATGATCGTGGCTGCCATTTTCACGTTCTCCAACCCGCTTCCCTCATTCCCTCGAGTATAGGTTCAGGAGCTCTCAACCACTTCTCCATTCTCTCAAATCCCCTCGAGACTGTTCCTCTTCCTCTGTAATTCTTCTTCTCCTTCTTCTTCATTCTTCTTCGTTCTCCTTCTTCGTCAGTTACGACTGTGGTATTGTGGAGGACTCGAGTTTCCTCACTGTTGGTAAGGAGCGATCGTTCGAGTAGAAGAGGAACAGCTTCCAGTCTTCCAAGCTGCGTGTGTGGTGTTCGACTGGGTTCGACGGTTACTGAGCAGGAGAGAGTGATTGTGGAAGCGAGGAAGCAACGTAATCAGCATTGAAAAATAGAGCACGGGTCAACACTGAAAACAGAGGAGTATCTTGCGTCTTTTCAGAAGGTAGGGGGCGCTTTACATCTCAAATGCATAGTTATGGACGGATCCCGGGTGAAAGTACTGTATGTTGTGTTTATGGTTGTGAATACATTGGTTGTGTGAATTATATGATGATAACTTTCGAATACCGGGTGTGTGTATGTGATAGTTGAGTCACGTAAGGCTATATCCTTCTCCGTCCATGAGATGTGTGTCAATAAACATGTGAATGCATGAAAATGAACTGGATCTGTATTGGCCGAGTGCATGCATTAAGAGGTTGTTGTTATGCTGAGTCACATGTGTTGTTAAACACTTAACAGCATGTGGTATATATTAATGATATTGCTAATACCGAGTGTATATTGTGGGACAGTTAGTTGATCCCTGTGTAGATTTTATATTAGAAAGCATGAGACTGTGTTGTTGTGAATAATGACATGATTATCGAGTGCTTGTACTGAGAAGCCGAGGGTAAATCTCTGATTAATATCTTATGATTATATGCATGTAAATGCTCGGTTGAATTTGATGGGATTTCATAATGAATACGTGAAATGCATGTGTTATGTGGTTTACCGAGTGAAAAGCCATTGTTGTGCTAATGGATATGTTTGGAAAAAATAATAAAAGACCTTGGGTTGGACTCAAGGCAATACCGAGTGAAATACTCGTGTACCAGCGTTGGACGCTAGGTGAAAGTCCTCGGGTTGGACTCGAGGCAATGCCGAGTGCACTAAGCGTTGGACGCTTAAAGACCTTGGGTTGGACTCAAGGCAAGCTTACCGAGTTGGACTCGGGGCTGCCCGTAACACTCCCGTTGTTGCTTGGAGCGATTGTGTTACGTGTGAGGGCAAACGGTTTGGTACCAGTAAAACGGCCGGATCAGCTTGGAGCTGAGAAAAAGGCTTGGAGCCTGTGCTGCAACATAAAACTTAATAAAATTGATCGGATCCGACTGGAATTAATGTGTGTGCACACTTATACTTTTGATGAGCTCAATGTGGTTATATGTGTATGTATGGGAATATGATTTATATGGCTGTGTGTTATTTGAATAAATTCCGATTGAATGATACTGTGTGTGGATATATCAAATGACAGTGCATGTGATAGATTGATTGATGAGACAATGCTGTGTAGTGGGAAACTAGAGGATTTTCTGAGTCATTACTGTCATTTTAAATGTAAAAGCTCACCCCTATTGTGGCCATATTTCCGTGGATGTTGCTCAGAATGTGGAATGATGGGAGAGCACCGATTGCTGGAAAGTGCATTGTACAGAGGAAGTGTACATGTATATATATATATATTGTATAGATGGTTTTGTATAGCCTTGGCCGGCTCTTAGTTTAACATTCTACTTTTAATGTGAAGGATTTGAACTCTTTCAATATTGAGAGTAAAACTAGACAGGTTTCATTATATATATATATATATATAATGCTATGTGTTTTATGTTGTTCAGTGGGTGAATGTCTAAGTTGTACACATTTATCTTCTACTAAAATGAATAATGCTTGCGTGATTCCGAGTAAGTGAGAGCTAAAGTAAATCCGAGTGAAGTGAGATTAGAGACCCTCTTCCGAATGAAGAAGGGTTGGGCTAATTCCGAGTGAGTTATGCCTATTAAAGGACTATTTCCCTAGGAGGATCAATCGAAGGGTGTTATATAAGAAATGTGGATAAGGCCATGATATCCCGAGTGAGAGAAGTCATGTAATTCCGAGTGGGAATTGACTTAAAAACTCCCGAGTAAGAATTTATTAGAATTTCCCGAGTGAAGAGAAGCTAGAGTATTCTGAGTGAACGAAGCCTTAATATCCTTAGGCAAGACTTGGCTTAATAAGAAGTTCTCGGAGTGAAAAAGACTATATGTGCCGAGTGAAAAATAGGTGAGACGTTTCGATTGATATGAGACTGTGGAAAAGATTCCGAGCGAGGGAAACTTATAGATTCCGAGTGAAATGGCTGAGGGAATAATTCCCGAGTGAACTTAGGTTCAGACTCCAGTGATAAAGTTACTGAGTGAACCTAGGCTCCGATTCCGAGTAATGAGGATACCGAGTGGACTCGAGTTAGATTCCGAGTGGTCGAATTATCCGAGTGTCTTGTCCGCTAGGGCGAGTAAGGTCTCGCTCCAACGATCGTGGTTCGCTTAGGCGCTTTCTTCCGCTGGCTAATATTTAATCGATATTGGGCCGTGCTAACGTGTGGGCACCCTGACACGGTTCTTTCTTTCTTTCTTGGTCGAATTCTTGTCCTGATTTCCCCTGTTAGCCGTTTAGAATTTTTGGGAAAAATTTTCCCCTGTTTCGGATTTTATTTAATTTTGTTAGGATGTTTCATTTTGGTATCAGAGCGGACTTAAAAGGTCCAAGGCCAAGGTATGCTTACTCTTAGTAAGCGGTTGGGTGCATTATGACCGAGTGTCGTAATTATTTGCAGCATCTGATGGATTTGATCCATGTTTAAGCACAATTTGAGTGGCCATGTGCCTATGAGGTGTTGTCTTGGGGGTACAAGATTATTCCTACCCTGGTTCGATTAATCATATGATACTTAAGGATTGTATAATAATGTGTTATAATTGTTGAATGTTGGGTTGAAGTCCGATCGGTAGTGAGTAATTCTGTAAACTTATCCTTGAAAGGGGTGTTAATTTCAGGATAAGTCATGGCAAATCTTCAGAGCATGGAAGCCATAGCCACGGCATTCCAGCGTTTCACTGACATATTTGAGAGGCAAGGCCAGCCTCGAACTGATGATGACCAAGGGTTGGACCGCTTCCTGAAGAGGAAGCCGAGTGAATTTGAAGGAGGATTCAATCCTGAATTGGCTTATGCATGGATTCAGGAATTAGAAAGGATCTTTGGTGGCCTTCAATATACTGAGGCCCAGAAAGTGGACTAGGTTGTATATATGTTGCGAGCTAAAGTCGAATATTGGTGGAAGATCACCAAGGCCCGATTGACTGATGCGGGTACCCAGTTGATCTGGGAGAATTTTAAAGCAAGTTTTCTGGAGAAATACTTTCCTGACACGGTGAGGAGTCGGAAAGAATTGGAATTTATGGAATTAAAGCAGGGTTCCATGACTGTTGAGGAATACGCTGCTAAATTTGAAGCACTGTGCCTGTTCTATCCACCATTTCAGTAACCTGGAACCGAGGGTTCCAAGTGCATTAAGTTCGAAAGCGGATTGAGGCCCAAGATTAAGACAGCTTTCAGACATCAGGAGATTCGGAATTTCCCAGTGTAAGTGAAAAAATGCAGAATTTTTTAGGAAGATGAGAATGTCCACCCGGGACAGAGCAGCAGGACCGACTCGTCCTTGAAGCCTCAACAGCCTCGTTTTAAGAAGCCGGGCAATGTTGGAAGAGGCAGACCCTCCTCTAAATATCGAGGACGGGGAAATCGTGGAGGACGATTTGGAGGTCGTTCAGGGAATGGGAAGTGCTTCAGATGTGGTGGGGATCACTTCGCCCGAGAGTGTGATGTTGTATACTTCCATTGTAATAAAAAAGGGCACGTACGCCCCGACTGCCCTCAGCTGCAACAAGCTAATGCAAATGTACAGCGTGGAGGTTTTCGAGGAAGGGGTCGCGAAAACGGCGGTCGAGGGAATGGTGGCAGAGGCAATGGAGCTCGGGGGTAATATGATGTATACCCCAAATAACCGAGAGAGAAATGCCGAGCAACCAGCTGTTGGACGGGTTTATGCAATCAATGCCGAGCAAGCTGCACAAGCCAATGACTTGGTGCAAAGTAAGTGCTCACTCGGTAGTTATACTCTTGATGTAGTTTTTGATTCTGGAGCTACCCACTCCTTTATAGCTGACGATTGTGTGAGACGTTTGAGGTTGCCAACTGTGCATATGAATCGGACTTTGGAGGTAGCCAATCCGACCGGCGTTAAAGTGTTGACATTGATAATGTTCAAAGATGTAACCTTTACGTTGGGCAATCAGAGTTTTACCTTCGATTTAGTATGCATGCCTCTGAAAGACCTCGATATCGTACTTGGCATGGATTGGCTTTCAGCCAACAAGGTGTTGGTGGATTAACAAAACTGAAAGGTGATTTTTCCGAGGCAGAATAATAATGATTACGCAGTGCAAGGTATAGCCCAGTTATTTTTGATGCTTTGTTTGACCGAGGGTGAGAGTAGAATTCGAGTGCATGATATTCCGATTGTTTGTGATTTTCTTGAGGTGTTTCCGGATGATGTGCCGGGTGTCCCTCCAAATAGAGAAGTTGAATTCTCTATTGACTTAATCCCTGGAGCTGAGCCAGTCTCCTGTGCTCCTTATAGGATGTCTCTGACTGAATTAGCCGAGTTGAAGAAGCAAGTTGATGAGTTACTCGGTAAACAGCTCATTCGACCGAGTGTGTCACAATGAGGCCACACGAGCAGCACTATCCGACTCACGACTTGGAGTTGGCAGCTGTGGTCTTCGCGTTGAAAATATGGAGACATTACTTGTATGGCTCCAAATTCGAGGTTTACAGTGACCATAAAAGCCTCAAATATTTATTCGATCAGAAAGAGTTAAACATGAGGCAAAGGAGGTGGACGGAATTCTTAAAGGATTACGATTTCGAGCTGAAGTATCATCTGGGTAAGGTGAACGTTGTGGCCGACACCTTGAGTCGGAAGTTGATACATATGGCAGCAATGATGGTGAAGGAAATGGAATTAATTGAACAATTTCGAGACATGAATTTGCACATGGATGTCTCTTCGTCGCGGAAGGTGACGCTCGGAATGCTGAAGATTGCCAATGAATTCCTGAAGCTAGTGTATAAGGAGCAGAAGTCGGATTCTTACTTGGCTGAGATGGTGGAGACTCAGGCTAAGGGCAAGGATTTGTCCTTAACCGAGGGCTCGGATGGAATTTTCCTAGTGAAGGACAGAATCTATGTGCCGGGTGCTGGCGAATTAAGGAAGATGGTGCTTGAGGAAGCCCACAAGAGCCTGTTAAGCATCCACCCGGGCACTACAAAGATATACCATGACTTAAAGATGCACTTCTGGTGGCCCGGATTGAAAAGAGACGTGGTCGACTATGTGGCTCGGTGTATCATTTGCCAGAAGTCAAAAGTTGAGCATCAGAAACCGTATGGTGGATTGCAACCTCTTGAAATCCCCGTGTGGAAATGGGACTCAATTGCCATTGACTTTGTAATGGGATTGCCTAAAACCCGAGCGGGTTATGATGCCATTTGGGTCATTGTGGACCGATTAACGAAATCAGCACATTTCTTACCCATGAACATGAGGTATTCCTTACAGAAGCTAGCCCAGATTTATATCCGTGAGATTGTCCGACTGCATGGCGTGCCATCTTCTATCGTGTCGGACAGGGACCCAAGATTTACTTCCCGGTTTTGGGGAAGCTTGCACCAGGAATTAGGCACTAAACTCCGACTTAGTTCAGCCTACCATCCCCAATCGGATGGACAATCCGAGCGGGCAATACAAAGTTTGGAGGACTTGCTGAGGTCGTGTGTGTTGGAGCACGGTGGTAGTTGGGATCAATATCTCCCTCTGATTTAATTTACATATAATAACAGCCACCACAGCAGCATTGGCATGGCACCATATGAAGCATTGTACGGTCGGAAATGTCGAACCCCACTCTGTTGGTCGGAAACCGGTGAAAGTCTATTGTTGGGACCGGAAATTGTGAAGCAGACTTCTGAACAGATTCAAGTAATTCGGGAAAAGATGAAGGCATCTCAAGACCGACAGAAAAGCTACCATGATAAGCGGACTAAGCCGCTTGAATTTTCAGTCGGCGATAAAGTGTTCTTGAGGGTTTCGCCGAATAAAGGGGTCGAACGAGCTTTAAAGAGTGGGAAATTAAGCCCCCGGTACATTGGACCCTATGAGATATTGGAAAGGGTCGGTTCTGTGGCATACCGATTAGCATTGCCGACTCACCTATCAAACTTGCATAATGTGTTTCACGTGTCTCAATTGAGGAAGTGGTTGCCCGATTGTACACACAAGATGCCGGATGATGAAGTCAAAATCAGAGAGAATTTGACGACTGTTGCTGTACCGACTAAAATTGTGGACCGGTCGGTAAAACGCTTGAAGAGCAAGGATGTGCAACTAGTCGAAGTAGCATGGCAACAAAACGGATGCATTTCTTATACTTGGGAACGTGAGGATGCCATGAGGCAGCAGCATCCCGAGCTATTTTATTGAGGTAAGCTTGTGTTTGAATTTCGAGGACAAAATTCTTTGAGAGGGGGAGAATTGTAACATCCTAATTATTAATTAATGGCCAGATTAAAATTAAGATTCATTGCAAATTAGGATTACTTGTTAATTGAGATTAATTAGAAGTTAAAGCTTGACCATTGATTGTGATTGATTGATTGTGACATATGATATGATGGTGGCTTCCATTTTCACGTTCTCCCACCCGCTCCCCTCATTCCCTCGAGTATAGGTTCAGGAGCTCTCAACCACTTCTCCATTCTCTCAAATCCCCTCGAGACTTTTCCTCTTCCTCTACAACTCTTCTTCTTCTTCTTCTTCATTCTTCTTCATTCTCCTTCTTCATCAGTTACGACTGTGGTATTGTGGAGGACTCGAGTTTCCTCACTGTTGGTAAGGAGCGATCGTTCGAGTAGAAGAGGAACAGCTTCCAGTCTTCCAAGCTGCGTGTGTGGTGTTCGACTGGGTTTGACGGTTACTGAGCAGGAAAGAGTGATTGTGGAAGGGAGGAAGCAACGGAATCAGCGTTGAAAAACAGAGCACGGGTCAACACTGAAAACAGAGGAGTATCTTGCGTCTTTTCAGAAGGTAGGGGGCGTTTTACATCTCAAATGCATAGTTATGAACGGATCCCGGGTGAAAGTACTGTATGTTGTGTTTATAGTTTTGAATACGTTGGTTGTGTGAATTATATGATGATAACTTTCGAATACCGGGTGTGTGTATGTGATAGCTGAGTCACGTAAGGCTATATCCTTCTCCGTCCATGAGATGTGTGTCAATAAACATGTGAATGCATGAAAATGAACTGGATCTGTATTGGCCGAGTACATGCATTAAGAGGTTGTTGTTATGCTGAGTCCCGTGTGTGGTTAAAAACTTAACAGCATGTGGTATATGTTAATGATATTGCTAATACCGAGTGTATATTGTGGGACAGTTGGTTGATCCCTGTGTAGATTTTATATTAGAAAGAATGAGACTGTGTTGTTGCGAATAATGGCATGATTATCGAGTGCTTGTACTGAGAAGCCGAGGGTAAATCTCTGATTGATATCTTATGATTATATGCATGTAATTGTTGGGTTGAATTTGATGCGATTTCATAATGAATACGTGAAATGCATGTGTTATGTGGTTTACCGAGTGAAATGCCATTATTGTGTTAATGGATATGTATGGAAAAAATAATAAAAGACCTTGGGTTGGACTCAAGGCAATACCGAGTGAAATACTCGTGTACCAGCATTGGACGCTAGGTGAAAGTCCTCGGGTTGGACTCGAGGCAGTGCCGAGTGCACTAAGCGTTGGACGCTTAAAGACCTTGGGTTGGACTCAAGGCAAGCTTACCGAGTTGGACTTGGGGCTGCCCGTAACACTCCCGTTGTCGCTTGGAGCGATTGTGTTACGTGTGAGGGCAAACGGTTTGGTACCAGTAAAACGGCCGGATCAGCTTGAAGCTGAGAAAAAGGCTTGGAGCCTATGTTGCAACATAAAACTTAATAAAATTGATCGGATCCGACTGGAATTAATGTGTGTGCACACTTATACTTTTGATGAGCTCAATATGGTTATATGCGTATGTATGGGAATATGATTTATATGGCTGTGTGTTATTTGAATAAATTCCGATTGAATGATACTGTGTGTGGATATATCAAATGACAGTGCATGTGATAGATTGATTGATAAGACAATGCTGTGTAGTGGGAAACTAGAGGATTTTCTGAGTCATTACTGTCATTTTAAATGTAAAAGCTCACCCCTATTGTGGCCATATTTCAGTGGATGTTGCTCGGAATGTGGAATGATGGGAGAGCACCGATTGCTGGGAAGTGCATTGTACAGAGGAAGTGTACATGTATATATATATATATATATATATATATATATATATTGTATAGATGGTTTTGTATAGCCTTGGCCGGCTCTTAGTTTAACATTCTACTTTTAATGTGAAGGATTTGAACTCTCTCGGTATTGAGAGTAAAACTAGACAGGTTTCATTATATATATATAATGCTATGTGTTTTATGTTGTTCAGTGGGTGAATGTCTAAGTTGTACACATTTATCTTCTACTAAAATGAATAATGCTTGCGTGATTCCGAGTAAGTGAGAGCTAAAGTAAATCTGAGTGAAGTGAGATTAGAGACCCTCTTCCGAATGAAGAAGGGTTGGGCTAATTCCGAGTGAGTTATGCCTATTAAAGGACTATTTCCCTAGGAGGATCAATCGAAGGGTGTTATATGAGAAATGTGGATAAGGCCAGGATATCCCGAGTGAGCGAAGTCATGTAATTCCGAGTGGGAATTGACTTAAAAACTCCCGAGTAAGAATTTATTAGAATTTCCCGAGTGAAGAGAAGCTAGAGTATTCTGAATGAATGAATCCTTAATATCCTTAGGCGAGACTTGGCTTAATAAGAAGTTCTCAAAGTGAAAAAGACTATATGTGCCGAGTGAAAAATAGGTGAGACGTTCCAATTGATACGAGACTGTGGAAAAGATTCCGAGCGAGGGAAACTTATAGATTCCGAGTGAAATGGCTGAGGGAATAATTCCCGAGTGAACTTAGGTTCAGACTCTGAGTGATAAAGTTACTGAGTGAACCTAGGCTCCGATTCCGAGTAATGAGGATACCGAGTGGACTCGAGTTAGATTCCGAGTAGTCGAATTATCCGAGTGTCTTGTCCGCTAGGGCGAGTAAGGTCTCGCTCCAGCGATCGTGGTTTGCTTAGGCGCTTTCTTCCGCTGGCTAATATTTAATCGGTATTGGGCCGTGCTAACGTGTGGGCACCCTGACCCGGTTCCTTCTTTCTTTCTTGGTCGGATTCTTGTCCTGATTTCCCCTGTTAGCCGTTTAGAATTTTTGGGAAAAATTTTCCCCTGTTTCGGATTTTATTTAATTTTGTTAGGATGTTTCACAACACAAGCCAAATAAGGAAACGTGTTATCTCAGTGCACTACAATCTCCACACCAATTTCAAATCCTTTCTTCTTACAAGATTTACCCATTAGGGTAAAAGCTAATGGTAGTCTCTAAAATTTGACTAAGATCCTCATGTCCCTACTCGCCACCTCCAGCCACCAACATCCTTGGTCAACATAGGTGATAGTTGATGTATAAACACACTTAAATATTGAAAAATAGGTGTATATTGTTTTTCGAAACACTATCTATAATCGCTAATAATATCCTCAACCATTACCTCAAAATCGGAAATATGCATCCATCGCACTAAAGAGCCAATTGCTTTTAGCCCTGACTAGTCATCACTCCAAAAGTTAGCTAGTCCATTACCCAGCTCCACTTTCCACCTTTCATGCAAACTACGAAAGACACAATGAATACTCCTCCAAATATACGAATGGCTTGGTTGAGACTTATAAGTGTTTAGAAAGTTGTTGTGGGTATACTTATGAATAAGAATTTGAACGTAACTTTTCTCATCATGATTCAAGATGCTACCCATGAGCTTGCCTAGGAATATAGTATTAATGTTTCTCGCTTTTTCACAGTCAGAGCCCACCACACCCTTTAGGGAAAGCTAATATGTCCTAATTCACGAGATGAAACCCTATTTCTCTTCTCCCATTGGCCTAAAAAAATTCCTAAAGGTATTATGGACAGAGCAAATTTCATTAGGCACACACGTCCTGCATGATTAAGTAGTTTAGCCTTCCATAAAGCTATTTGTTATTGGATCTACTCAACTAAAAATGCAAAAATAGACTGTTTGACTTAACCTTTCAAGATGGGAATACCCAAGTACCCACTAAGGTTATTAACAATTCAAATTAATGATATTCCCATCAATACTGATTTCTGTTGAGAATTAACACCACTAGAAAACATTACTCTAGATTTTTCCAAATTGACTTTGAGGGCCAAAGCTTGAGCAAAATGATCAAGGATATCCATAAGTACAATAACTTAGCTTTAGACGCATGGCAAAAGAGAATTATGTCATCCGTAAAGAAGGGATATGAAAGAGAGGGGCCCCATTTTGCCAAACAAATAGGTTTATGCATACCACCATCAATGTGTCACTAAACATGAATTGCAAAACTCTCCATTCATAACACAAAAAATAGGGGGGCATCGGATCACCTTGACGTAACTCTTCACTAGGCTCAAAACCATCAGCCCTCTCTATTCCAAAGCATGGAAAAATGTGAAGAGTACACACCACATAATAAGCATAACCAAATGACCTAAAAAATCAAAAAATTTCAAAGTTTCCTCTAAGATATTCTAGTTGACTTGATCATACACTTTCTCAAGGTCGATTTTAAAAGCTATGGTACCCTTTTATTTAGACTTGTGAATAAAATGCATTGCCTCTTGAACTAAAATTGTATTGTCTGACGTTCCTTATTTAGGAATAAAGCTACTTTAATGAGGGCTAATAATCTCATCCAGATATGGTTTGAGATGATTTACAATAACCTTCATCATAACCTTGTAGATTACATTACAAAGGATAATAGGTCTAAAATTCCTTAGATGAGTAGGATTATCAAGTTTTGGAATAAGAACCAAATAACGTTTCTACAATAGACCTCTCCCTTAAGCTCCTCTCAAACGTATCCTTGGTCATCTTCCACAGGTCATCCAAAACCAAGTGTTAATATTTCTTAAAAAAGTATAGTTGAAATCCATCTTGGCCAGAGGCTTTAAAAGACTTCATTGATATCACTGCTTGTCTAACCTTCTTTTTTTGTCAAAGTATGTAGTAGATTATTATTAGCCTTCCGGGATAATACAGGGAATTGATCTTGAATGACGAGAGGAGTAATTTGATTCTCCTTAGAAAGATTAATAAAAAATTTATGCACGTGTTGTTTAAGCAAGGAAGGATCCATGCACCACACGTCGTCCACATGCAAACCTTTAATCTTATTCCTCTTGAGACAGATAATAGTTTGAGCATGGAAAATATTGTATTTTGATCCCCCTAGCGAACCCACCATTCTCTCAATTTTTTGGTGCCAAAATAACTTTTCCTATCTAAAAAATCACCTGATATTCTTCTTTGAAGGAAGCTTCCAAGGACTCCAATGCATGTATGGACCTTGATTCTAATTAAGCATGAACCTCATTCAATCTCCTTCCTACTTTTCTCTTCCTCACAAAAATGTTACCAAACACTTTCTTGTTAAACCCCAACAACTCTTCCTTAACCTTCAATTGTTGAGACATTTATCCTTGAATTCCAAGAATTATGCATAACTTATCATAGGAGCTATGACATGCCCTTCTTGCTTGGAACCTAAAGGGGTAATTTTTCCTTTGTGCAATAGGTGAAGTGAGGTGTAGGATTAAAAGGTTATGATCTATGTGAACTCTCTTCACTACTTCCACATATGCCTTTATAAATTGATTTCTCCAAGCAAGATTTACAAAGACTTTATCCAACCTCTTGGATAAGATCGTAACATCATTCACTCTTCTAACCAATGTAAACCAAAACCCTAACCACTCAAAGTCCACCAAGCCACAAGTATCAACAATACTAGAAAACTTAGTTGTATGGCTCCAAGAGAAAGAGCCTCCATGAACCTCAAAAGGCCACAAACTTCGTTAAAATCCCTTACCAACACTTATGAAGTATCCCTATAGATATTTAATGATTCCAAATGTTGCCAAACTTCCTCATTTTCACGGGAATTAGATACATAGATACAAGTACACAACCACTTCTTTATTCCTATTCCCACTTCTAATGTGATAGCTTGAATATAGACACCCTTGTAAGTTACCACAAGTTGATTTTTCAAAGACTTCATGGTCCAAATACCCCTTGAATGCCCCACTACATAAACTATCTCAATAGCCTCAAAAGCAACACCTCTCTAGAAACTTATTATTTTGGAAAGCTCACAATAAGTCTCCATAAGAACGAGTAACTATGGATCAAACTTTGAGAAATTTTTACAAATATGCTTGACCTTTCCTGTTTTTATCCCCATGTACATTCCTGAAGAGAAATTTTGTATCAAAGGTGGGTGAGAGGTGCAAACACTCAAAGCATTTACACATCCTTGTCAAGCACCTTATGTGGTTCTGAAACAAGCTTCCTTGGGTCCACTCCAACATTAATAATATTTTCTTCATCATTTTTTGATTCTTTCATCACATCTGCATCATCCATATTAGTATAATGGTTGGACGACACCTATTGGATTGGGACAAAAGAATGATTTTTATCATTCAATTTGAACACTATCGGAAGTGGTTTAGATACCCTATTCTCCTTCTTTTTATCCATGTAACTTGGCCCTTCTACATGCAGAAAGGACGTTATGGCACCCACTAAAGTAATAGGTGTAGTGTTGTGATCTTCACGTATTCGTTTCTTACACGGAATCTTTAATGCACTAAACGTGTTTGGTACATCATTAGTGGTCCCTACCTGTGTGAAACCAAGCCTATTATTATTTAAAATATTTTGATTTGTAACAAAAGAGGTTATGATTAAAACCCTTATATCATGGTTGTAATGTATTTGGACTCTTCCAAGATTTTCCTTATACAACCACCTAACTCCCATCATCCGCGAGCGCTAACTTAGGGTGAAAGGATGCCTTTTCCTTCTCCTTCTGTTTTTAAACCACTTATGGATTAGGGTTAGGATTTCTCAAAGCACCCCCCAAAGTGCCATCTCTAGTTTTCACCCCCTTTGAATTCACATCATCAATTTTCTTTCCTTACTTTACCTCAAGCCTTACCTTCAATTTGGACTCGTTAGGGCACCTTCTCTGTAAATGACCATAAAAGCCACATGTTGCACAAAGGATATGTAAAGTGTACTCAATAGGGAACCACACATTGTTACGTCTGACCTTCCCTATAACTTGTTGAGATAGATTAATCCCCACGTAAACTCGAGCCTAAAACATTCTCATCTTGTTCTTTGTATTGGCATCCACCTTTGATGGACTCCTAACAATTGACACTATTGTTAGTAAGACATTCGCATTAAAGAATGTCAAGTTTAGACTTGGAAAATGGATCCAAACCATGGTACTCAATCTTTGCTTTTGATGACATAAACTTTGGAGACCATGTCTAGATGGCTAGGTAGTGATGAAAAGCCCTCCATAACCTTCTATCTGTGATACCCTTCATAAAACTTTACCATAAAAAGGTCACTCCATACACCCATCATTTCAAAGCCCTAACTCACCTTTCAAAGCTTTGTAAGTTTGTCCTTCAAAACAACCTAACTAATGTACTTGCCCAACAACTTTACCATGAGTGCATCCTTCCATTGGGCACAAAGCTCCTATGTATATATATGTCATCAAGATAAAACATTGGTTTGAGTTTGATTTTCTCAACCAATTTCAGTGTTGCCTTTTTTACCGCTACGAGAGTTTCACACGTCCTTGCTACAGGCATATCTGAACAAGACCTTACTTGAATTGGCCAAACCCCTACCTCGTTGGGAGGCTCTTTTGTTGAAGCTACACCACCATTCAAAACCCTAGCAGAGGCCATCATTAGTTTTTCACAATGCGGCATTTATTTTGGGTGCATTTCTAAAATAAATTAGTATAAGCTCTTCCAATTTCGTATATAGAACTTTTTTAAAAGAAAACTTATTTTATGCATTTCTCTAAAAATTGTGTCTGTTTCTAATATTTTTAAAAAAAAAGGAAAAATTTAAAGAACCTAATTTTACCTAAGTTAAATTATGATCTCCATCACGTACTTTTCCGGGGGAAAAAAACACCAAATATTAACTCAGTTGAAATGCAAATTCCCAAAAAACCGTGCATTGTACATAGAATGATAATAACAAGCAGCTATTAAAATGTCACTGATAATAAACTAGGATCTATTTAATAAATCCAAGAGACAGAATATATATTTTTCTCTCACCGTGTTGATGATAATAAAATATAAGAAAAATGGAAAACCGTCAATTAGGAAACACTTTTAATTTTATGCATGCAGTGGATGAGGCGGCGTGACAAAAAAATATAGTACAATGCAGAGAATCCTCACGCTTGAAAAAAAAGGGGAAGGAAGAAAGAAAGTGACACAAGGAGAGGGTCAAAATGGACAGCTACTGTTGTATAGCATTAACATAAGATTGTTGTTGCGTTTTGTGATACACGCTAATCACAATCCATGAATAGAGATAGGTACATTTGACTCCTCTTTCTTTTATCCCACAACCAGACTAATCCTTTCGTTTTGCTTCAAGATCGGTAATATAGGTTGTTATCAAAATCGAATCAGTTTGATCAGTTCAATTAAATTTTAAACCAGTTAAATAATCGGTGTAAGTCAATTCTTTAATATTATTGGTTCAACCATGATTGAACTCCACACCGGTTTAATAATCAGTCCGGTTCTAAAAACATTAGCAATATATATAAGAATTTTTTAAAATTATTATAATTTTAATTGTTAATTAAAAATAATTAGTTTTCAGTTATTATAATTTTAATCATGAATTTCAAAATTAACGATTATTGTGCACGTTAGTAAAAAAGAAGAAAAAAAGGAGCAAAGAAAGTCAAGCCGACAAGCAAAAAAAATCCTCCAACTTTCGCACGTTCTCTTTCTTTGTTGAGAGTCATGGTCATAATCATATTCAATACCATCCATTTTCCAATTTATTAAATGGTACAGACCATGGAATATTTAACCGTGCCAAATTGTCCAATGCCATCTATCAAAGGCCACTCTTCATGCTGTTCTTATCAAACCAAACCCAAAAAGAAGAATGAAATATTTGATTTGACTTGGACCAACTTCAAGTAGGATAGAACATAGAAGTAATAAATAAAACTTGTGTTGCTAATAAAATTGAGTAAAAACTAATCATAAAAATACAAAGCATTCAAAATACGAATCCAAACACAATATTCCATGTGTTTTTTCAAACTTTCCTTCTGTAAAGTTAAGTGAACAAACTTGAGTGCACTGACGATAATTCTATCTTCATAATAATATCATTGAAATCGCTTCAAGTGATTACCTGTGTCTGAATTCTTTAGCATATATATACTTAATCATATGCTAAAATCCGTGGTAGTAAAGATGGTAGAAATGAACGTCTAAAAGGTAATTCAATGTTATTGCAGATTGAAGTTCTTATACACCTAGTTTACATAAAACCATTGAGGTTGTGACAGAAGCACTTTCAAGGGGTATATGAGACCACTAATCTATGAGACCTAGTCTAAGAAATATGTGCCAGAAAAATGGCCGGGTATCAATTGAGATTTCTATAGACAAGCATTAAGGAACCAAGTCAGCATAAAAATGCCAAGTTAGGATCCTCTTCCAAATCTTGGATAAACAAAATTCCTATATACTCAACGCCTATAACTCAGGAAATAAACATTGTTTAAAGCTTTACTTCCCTCTCAATCAAAATATCTCTATGCAATGTCCAAATGATAAATGGATTTGTTATTTTTCTACAGTCAAGGGGGATCAATCTTCAATCCATAAGAACAGTTTGGAAATGCAGCAAAAACCATAGAATGGTTTTATCTTCTTGCACTTGCCCAGTGCCGATTGTGATATCCAGGTTTGAAGTGTGGATTTCGGTGGATATTGCTTTGCTTAGGAAGATCACTTATTTCCATGACTTGTATTGTTCTCTGCCTCTTAGCTGCAAGTAAGAATTAAATGAAAGTTTCATCAACCAGTAACATAACTGAGGAATGTGCATCAAAAAAATAAAATTAACTTGTGTCAGTAATTTAGTGTCACAACTTCTAAATTTTGCAAAATTGATCAACCAAATCCAACAATTAAGGTAAGGCCATTAAGTTTAGTGTGGAAGATTATCAAGGAGTGTAGAAACTACTGGAAACTTCAACAATTAAATCCAAATGGGATATTAACATAGATTTGGGAGAAGAAATAACAAACCATTTTCAGCTTGTTGATATCTCTCTTGAAGTTTCCTCTTAGTGACTTCTAGCTTCACTTGGACTTCGGCGTCATCTGAAAACTTGGATTTCTGATATAGAAAAGAAGTTAAGGTCAGAGTTAAAGAAACCTCAAGCCTATAATTTTGATGTACAAAGAGAATTTTCCCTACATCTTGCTGATTGGCGAAAGGCTTCTTTGTGATTGAACCATTCTCTATTTTTTGCTGCTGCATCTTTGGCTCTGCAAAGTTTTTTCGCTGCACATTTGACTTTGGTGGTCCAGCAGGGCCAGAATTAGCAGTTACTGGTTTATTTGGCCTCACAGTAGCTTCATTTTTCCTTGGTTGTTCTCTCTTATTGTCCTTGGTAGTGATGGTTGTGTCATTGGAAGCTTGCGATTTCCTGTTTTCTGTAATGTGACTGTCCAAAGGTGGCTTTCGGCCATTTTCACGGTTCTTGTTGAATTGCCCACTTGGTCGAGGATCTGAAAAACATTCCCCGTTCACAATCGTCAATCTAAGACCTGGGGAATTCAACTACAGAACCGTACAGCGAAAGCTAGGAAGACTAAGCATAACAAATGGTGAGTTCAACTTACTTCCATCATCATCCATGCCATCGAAGAACTTTACATCATCCAGAGATGTGACCATCCAACGGAGAACAAGAAAGTCAGTTTCTAAGTATCAAAGCGTAAAAAAATTGAAGAGAAACAAGGGAAATGGACAAGCAAATACCTGTGAGAGTTCCATTGAACCTTGCGTTACAAAGAAGGCCCCTTCATCCAAAGGAGGCGATGGAAGTCCTATTTCTTCTTCTTCATCATCAACAACAGATGGATTAACTGAATCTGGTGTGCCACCTTCTGAACCTACAAACATTTAATAGAACTACTTTTAACATGAAATGATTTTAGAATAAACAAAAAAAGCAGCAGGATGATCCTGATTGTAACCACACGAAAGCAGGTAACAATTTTTACCAGCAATTGCAGTAGTAGCTGTAACCTTGACCCATTCATCTACCATTTCCTTCCAGTCACTATAATGGTAAATGAAAAAAGAGTTCAGAATGCATGTTGTTTGGTACACAAGTGAATGAATTAAACAGCTTTCTCATCTCAAGTAGTACACTAGTACAAATCAAAACACTACTTGCTGACATCTAAGCAGATGAGATGTGCGAGAATAAGTATGATATACACAGAGCCTTACTCGTCCTTCATCTATCTGTCTATAGACCCTCATCAAAGTTAAAAAGAACATCACTTGTGAAGTTAACAAAGAAAGACTAAGACAAACTAAATCTAACAACTGATGACCATGATGATGGAATCACACATTGGTTAATTAGTGGAGGATTGTTGATCTTCAACAATAAAATGAGAGTGAACCACACACAGATAAGGCAGCATAACAACAGTGAATTGTATTGACCTTCCCCCCTCCCCTCTCTTTCACACACACACTAAGTAGGAATATCAAATCACTAAATTGGAATCAACATAACTGAAAACAAGCCATTTATTTGGTCCATGCGCAAGAGATAAACAGGCTAACCTATCTTCTATAAAACAAACCAAATAACCAAATGAAACATGGATGATAAACAAACATCAAGGAGAAACAAAATTCATACTCGATTAGAGTCCGAGCGAGTTCACGAATGTCCTTTAATCCATGCTTTCGGAGAGGATTAACAGCCTTGCCAATCTCAGTTGCCTGGTAAAGTCAAATTCCAAGAATTAGAGGACTTGCTAAGAAGACACGCAGGCTCATTGAACAATTAACAACAAATGATTAAATCCAAACCTTTAAACAATCAACAGTGAGTTCCATCAGCTGAAGCCTCCTCAATGAATCATACAACACAGACTCAGACTGTTACAACATGGAACAAACAAAGCAGCATGATCAATGATCACAGGACAAAAAAGGACCACAAATCTTCAAAGAACCAAAATGCCATCCAACAAAACAACATTTCATTACAACCACAATACACCTCATAGACTCAGAAACCTATCCCTCCAAACCTCTCGATAAACACTCAAGTAAATTGCAACATAAAGTATATACATATAAAAGTAAAGGAGTCAATACCTGATCTTCAGGTTTATGCAGAATGTCTTTGATCCTCAAAATCTCCCCAACAAACTGAGACTGTTCTTCAATCTCATCACTCAATGCCTCAGCTTCTCCAAAGCTATAATTGCTAACTCTGTTGACATCCATCTCTCCATGCTCACCATCTCTACAACTATTCGCCTTGCTCTCCTTGCTTGCACCTGCTTCACACTCAACACCACCTCTTTCAGAACCACTCTTGCAACCTCCATCATCAGCATTACCACCTTCCTCCTTATCACCATCAGAAACAGCCAACTCCACACGGTCACACCCCAAACAACGAGTCAACCTACAAGAGAACAACCTCTCGGCAATTCCATCCCTCCTCACTCTAAACTCCTTTGGACAATCCGAAGCCGCTACAATTATCGCATGGTCAATTATATCAAATATATCAGAATTCGCAGAACTAAAGTAATTCCTCCACTGATCCAGTGACTTAGACTTCATCGTCATTTCAAAAAAACCACACACCCAGATCCACGAATAGAAACGAAAACCCAATCTAGCAATCACCCACAACCCAAAATTGGATTCTTATTCATGTGATCGCTCAAGATAGCACTTCACCGGAACCAATGCTCAACTTCTTGATTTCTCAAGGCTTCTTCTCAGAGAAACAAGAACGACCCAGAACACTGCAATGATGAAGGGTGAAAAGGGTAAATTCTTAATCGAAATCAGATTATTAAAGTTGGTAAATTTATTGAGTTTCTTTATGTGGGGTGTGGCGTTTCGGAAAGATTGGGGTTGGATTAATGTTCGGACAGAGAAATGGATATGCTTGCAATTGGGAAGGATTCGGCGACAAAAGAAACCAGAAACCAGAAACCAACACGCAAACATACGCATGTAAATGAAAACAACAAACGTCGTGCGTTTGTGTTGTGTTGTGTGTTGCTGTTTCAGATTCTAGAGTTTTAGGCCAAAACCTCAGCAAAACATCCGTTTTTTTTCTCAAAAGAAAAAAAAAAAGGTGCGATAATTAAGGAAAAATGGTACACCCGAAAATTAATCAGAAGAAAACAGCAGATTCCATGTTAATCTACCTATGTAGTTTGTTGGAGCAGTAATAATTGTCTACGTAATGTTGCACACTGGAGACAAATACCGGGTGCTCAAAAAACTTGGTACTTGTTTTTCTTGTACAAAAATGAAAAAAAAAAAACACTTTCTTGAAAACTAGAGAGAGGGAGGGAGGGAGGGAGAGGAAAGGGTGTTGTGTTGTGTTGTGTTGTGATTTCTGAATGGTGGTCTTTTGGGGTGTGTTTTGACTTTGATTTGATCAGAAAGACACACAATGGTTTAGATGAAACGTAGAAAGAGAGAAGTGAGTGTTTGCGTCTGTGTGCGCTCTTTTTCTTTGCTAATATTTAATTTGTTTTTTTGATAAAGATAAAAAAGAAGGGAGCATGAAAAATATATATAAAGAAAAGTAGGTAGTGAATGTGGCACCTTATAGATAGATAGAGGATAGATAGGACCGAGGAAGCGGTTCTAAAGGAAGCGAGTTATGTGGCCCCCTCTCTGTAAGGATTTCCTTTTAATAAATAATAAAAAGTTTACACCTCATCATCGATAATGTCTAAACATGTTTTATTATTTGAAAAACATTTATTTATTTATATTTATATTTTTATATATAATATTATATTATATTTATAAGATTCAATCCCTTTTAAATATATTTTAAAAAAGGTGAAGAGTTATAAAGAAAGATATACACAAAAAAATATTAGATTATTTTTTACCATTTCAGTTACACGATTACTTTTTATTTGAAATAATAGTTTTGATTGAATAATATATTCCACATTTAATGTAAATTTATTTCTTTTCTATTTAGGTATTTATTTATTTATTTTATTTAGGTAAAATTTTAAAAGGAAAATGTTTGTACTCTTTAATGTGGTAAAAGGTGATGATTAATAACGTCAACATATATATTAAATGTCAAGCCGAGACTCAATTGAAATACATCCTTTGTTATTGGATTGAATCCTTTTCAAGAGATTGTAATTTGAGTGGTAAAAAAATTGTTGGTGTTATTTTTTTATTTTTTTATGATTTAAAATTGTTAGTGTTATTTGGCTAACTGTATTTGGTAATTTTAAAAAAGGAATGGGTTCTTATGATAAAAATTTAAAATTTATTTTTCATTTCTATTTGTGACAATCCATTAATTTGAATATAAACTAATTATTTTTTTATAATTAATATAAAACTTATTATTTAAGATAACTTTATGTCTTTCCTAAAATAATATTATAAAAAATTGATTTTTTAAAATAATTTAACAACTAAATAATATAAAATAAAATTTATTTTATTAATTATTTTTTTTGCATATTTCATTAATTCCATGTACATACATATCATTCATTTCACGTACATGCATATCATTTATTATTGAATTTAATTTCAAAGTTTTCATTGAAGTGAAATTTCAGCTGAATTTTTCTTGATATTGCAACATACATACTTATCTTCTATTATGTTAAATATGATTTGGGTGTCTATGTTTTTGATCAAATAGTTATTTAATTTTTTTATTAGTTTTAGTTATATATTTTAATACGTTAAAATTGATTTTAAAATATAATATCGTTAATGTAATTGTCAATGAAAATATTATTCAGTATACCTCTTCAGTCCTTTTAACTTCTCAAAATAAAATTTATCTTCTTCTTATTTGATTATGTCTTTAATTGAACATCAATTTCAATATAATAAATAACATAAAAACAAAAAATTAGTTAAAACACATGGAATAAAAATATGTTTAACTTTTTTTAATTGTTCAACCTTATGGATGAAAAATTTTAATTTAAAATTATCATTAATATAGCACATGTGATTTTCATGTATGTTAATATAATTTTTATTAAAAAAAAGTTATTTAATTTTTTCTTATATGCAAGATAGTGGTATCGATTGAAAAACCATGTGGTTTAATGTTAAATACCATGTGGTTCAATTCTGCTTAAGATGCCGGATATTTTCTTGTAACTGTTTTTCTCTTTTGTAAAAGAGTTAGTAACTTATTTATGTAAAAGAGTTTCTGCATGCCTTTTTTTCAGTGATACTTTAGAAATTTTGACTTATTCATTTCTAGTTTTCATTTTATGAAAGATAAAATTATTAATTATTTAACAATTTTACTTGTAATAATACTTTGTTATTTATCAATGTTATCCATAGGATTATTTGTTATTTTACATGTTTACATCTAATTTTCAGTTTCTAAAAATAATTTGCTATCTTTTAGTTTATTAAACAAGTGATAGATAACAAGTTTCAAACAATTTTTTTATTTTTTATAAAAAATATTTATAAAAGTAGTTATCAAACAAGTCTTAATCTTTTGATTTTTATGAAAAAGAATACCGGGGTATTTAATTTTATACGTAGTTTTTCTCATAATTTTTTATATATAAAGTTAGGAGTTAAATTGAAGTTCTTTCATGAATTAAAATGTCCATTCAAAAATATAGACGAAGTTATACCGTAAGCAAATATATGGATGAAGTTAAATTGACATTGATATTCACTAAACAACTCTTTAGAGAGGAAAAATATTTTAATATTGGTTAAGTTTCTATAAAAATTGATTAAGTGGGATAATATGTGTGATTTTTCTTTAATCACAGGTATCATTCATCGTAAATAATTTTCTCAACAAAGATTTTTAAAAGAAATCAAATATGTATGATTAATAATAAAAGAAATAAGTAAAGTATGTATTTTTTTTGTGTTTCTATGTAAATTTAACTTTTTTTTAACTTGCATTAAATATGTGTAAATAATATGTTCCCATATAAAAAAAAGTACCACCTTTAAATTATGCCGATTATGCTGATAAGTATATCATTTAATAATTTGATGTCATTATAATATTCCTAGTCTGTGTATAAAATTTACTATAAGTAAAAATAATAATTTGTATATAGATTTGGTACATATTTGGTAAAACTTATAAAAATTCAATTAAAAATTGAAATTTAGTTAACCATATCAAAATATTTGGTATAAATAGTTGTTGTAATAACTGATAAACATAAAATTAAATGTCTAAGTATTTAGTTATAACGTGTAATAATTTTTATTTATATAATTTGTAATTTTTTTGAGATATTTTAATTAATCTAAAATTCAATAAAAATGTTTAGGTTTTTATTTCTTTATAATTGTAAATTTTATCTACAATAAAATCATTTATTAAAAATGTAAAATATAAAACATTAATTGCTATAAATAGATAGCATAATAATAATATATTTAGTAGATAAACAAATATTGGAATGAGACAAAAAAAGTTCACTTCATATGTTCATAATCAGATTTAGAGCCCGTTTAGATTTTCAACTTAGTTGGTTAAATGTTGGTTGACCAACTCATAAATAGATCCTACGGTCAAATAGAGTTTTGACTGTCTCGAACAATATAAATCAACCTTCAAAATTTTTTTATTTTTCTAACTTCGTTTCCTCAACTACAAATCAAACATACCTTTAATATTTTTTTTACCATAAAACATTAAAATTTAGTTGTATTTAAAAGTAGAATAGTCCTATTCAATTTTGACATGGATAGAAGCTGAAATGCTTTGGGGGGACACGTATGGGTAGGTGTTGTTATTTGGAACAACATGTGTGTTCTGGGGCGGTGTCACAGCACGCGCACACACCATATTTGTTTTTTCATATATCAAATTATATTTTTTCTTCTCCGTGAATTAAATTAACTTAATATATGTTTAATCTTTGTAATTTTATGTAGATGAAAAAATTTTAAAAGATAAATTTTTGTTTGAAACACAATTAATATTTATCTATCATATTTTTAATAAATTTTTTACTCTTAGTATCTTATCTGTGTAAGATTAGATTCAATGATGATATTGCTGTTTTAGAAGAAAATCATATATTAATAAGGGTACTCAAAAACCCAATATAAAAAAAGTCATCTCCTACAAAAAGAAAAAAATTAAGCAGAGACAAATAACAATATTAAAGATAAGTGAATTATGATATCGTTATTCCTTTCCTGTTTAACTTTTTTTATTCCCATTATTCTTTTGATTTTTTTTCTTTCTATTATTATATCATTTACCATATGTTTTACATTATACAGCATATACAATGATTTTTTGGATCTCTTTCGCTTTTTAAGGCTTTTAATTGATGGAATATAGCTCAAATGGATGTCAATTTGTTTTTTCCAAATTCATTCCTTGCACCTTTTTCTGGATTAGGACCTCAACTAAAATATAATCCATCGCTTTAAGTAAAACGAATTGTGAAATTATCAATGAGTTGTTACACAATTTATAAAATATGTTAAAGTTAGGGAGGAGTTTGGAATTATCTTTACTATACATATTTTTTATAAGAATTAAAATAAAACTCTTCAAATAGACTAACTCAACTTATAGAGATTAGTTCATCGCGAGTTAAATAATTTCACAACTCAACTTAACCTAAGGTTTTTTAGGTGAACGAGGGATCTTTGTTCAAGCTAACCTTTAGATGTTGGGTATATGAATTTTTTAAAATTTTACTTTTTCATATTTGTTATTTTTAAAACATTCTTTGAAGACTCCTAAAAAAAAATAGTTATAGTTTACAAAGTTTCATAACAAAATGTTTTGAAAATTTTAATTCCTTAAGTATGTACAAAGTTTTAGTTATATTTAAAAATATTCTTAAAAAAAATTTAAATGTACCAAATATATTTTAATATTTGGAATAATTATGATTCCTAAAAATAACATTCTTTATCCTATATGATGACAAATTAAATCCTAGCTAACTAAATCATGGCAACAATTTATCAACTTGTTATCTTAATATGTATATACTAGGTTGAATTATCTTATAAATAAGATTACAGAGAATATTATTAGTCATTATTTTTTTTATTATTATTACTAATATAGTTATTATTACTATTATTATTATCACTATTATTTTATTATTATTTAATTTGTTTATTATTTTTGAATTATTACATTTTTACTGTTATAATTACTTTATTGTTATTGTTAAAATAATATTGTTTATAATTATCATCATCATATTGGTGTTATTCTATCTTATGATTATCCTATTTTATTTGTTTATTTTATCTTGTCTTTTCTTATTTCATCCTATCATTCTGACAATTTTATATAATGAGTGTTAATCATAATTAAGTGTCAAATAAAATTTCTTCTAATGATATGAATTATAATTATGCTTAACATTAAAAAAATTAATTATGAAATATGATTTTTAGCAATCCATCCATTAAATTATCAAAATCTCTCATGTATTTGAAAATTATTTTGTTTTAATGTAAGTTTTTTCAAGGTACCACGCTCTTGTACTTGAGGTCACATGTATCTAAACTCTCTTATATTAAGTTACATGTCACATAATTATTATCTTGATTGCTAACCTTTCAAAAAATCAATAAATTAAAAAATTAAATCAAGGAATATAAATGTCTCATCTAATTATTGTGGAATTAATTAAAAAATATATCATATTATTATTAATCACATTTTTTATGAATATTGTCAATCACTTTTTTATATTGTGTTAATTACTTTACTGTCACACTCTACACCTTTGATACCATTAGAAATTGTGACATCATAAAGCTTTGGTACTACTAAAACTGTAACACATACTTAATAAAAATACGGGAAATTTTTTTTCTATTTTAGCGAATCAATCAGATCACTCGAGAACCCCAAAACACATATATGATTCTCCAAACACTTTCTGGGAATTTCATACATTCATCAATATCAATATAATGGAACCATCCATGGTTCACCAATCCAACGCATCATTATATATCAACAACAACATCATTAACAAGTGTGTGTGTGTGTGTATATATATATATCATAACTAGACTTCTAGTGAAGTCGTTAGATACCTAGATCCACTATTCAAAAACATATATAATATGTATCAAAAGAGCCAGTCAGGGCGTATGACATCAAAAAGTTATACAATGGTTCTATGCACAAATGAATCCACACTGTAATTATTCCTTCGCTAGCTTCTCAAGCTTTCAACAGTCATCCTCATGGTCTAAGTTCACTACATGATAAAAATTGGTGTAGGGGTGAGTATATATATACACACACACATTAAATGACAAATACAATATCAGATTTGACATTCCATAACTCATTTTAATCAATCTAGTTCATCACGCCAATATAACCATTTAATCTATAATATAAACACATATTATATCATCATACAATATCAAACATCCTCAATAGCCATCTTACATCTTCTCATGATCACAAGGCTGCCCCGAAACATTCAGAGCACATCAATAGCTGTTCTACAACATATCACGTCACAACGGCTGCCTCACAGCTATAATGCAATGCATGTGGATCCGTCTCTAACGATGGGATAACAAAATAATATATCTCAGCTCTCAACTGATCTGACCATTTTACAGGTACCAAACCGTTTACTCATTCGTGAAACATAATTACTCCCAACGACAACGGTAGTATTGCGGGCTAGCCTTGAGTTCCACTCAAGGACTTGTGTGGAATCTAAAGAAACCACCATGGGGTCTAAATCCTCCCATCTGGGTCAGTATTACAGGCTATCTGTAGTCTTGTAAGCACTCATAGGCAGATGCTATGCACAAACATCAATCATATCTCATTCTCATCATCCATTAAGCTACTCTAGCTTGTCAACAATATCATTACATGATACATCACATTATCTCAATTCAATTAAAGCATAGCAATATTATCAAATCAATTATCATCACCAATTCATTATACTTTTCAATAGCACATAGAAACAAGAACCACAATAATTCATCATATATTAACAATATCTCATTGATCATCACAATATCAAAATCAGCATAGCAGGGATAGTTATACAATCATCATATATCAAGAATAAACACAGCCAGGAATCCATTCATCTTGCAGTAATGATGGTAAAGGAGATGGAATTGCTTGAACAATTCAGAGATATGAATCTGAATGTGGATGTTTCTTCGCATGAAAAGGTGGTTCTTGGGACCTTAAAAATAGCGAATGAGTTTTTGAAGCTGGTATATGAGCAGT
This sequence comes from Clitoria ternatea, assembly GCA_037962975.1. Taxonomy (NCBI): domain Eukaryota; kingdom Viridiplantae; phylum Streptophyta; class Magnoliopsida; order Fabales; family Fabaceae; genus Clitoria; species Clitoria ternatea. The sequence goes on from CM075673.1 coordinate 153,761,994, forward strand.
AGTTGACTGATGTTTACTTAGCTGAGTTAAGAGAGACTCGGGCTGGTGGTAAAGATCTGTCCTTAACGGAAAGTTCTGATGGCATTTGGCGAGTGAAAGACTAAATTTATGTGCCTAATTCTAGTGATTTGAGAAACATGGTACTTGATGAAGCCTATAGAAGTATGCGGAGTATCCATCTGGGTACTACAAAGACGTACCATGATCTAAAATTACATTTATGGAGGCCTGGATTGAAAAGAGATGTCACAGATTATGTGGCTCATTGTATCATTTGTCAAAAGGTAAAGATTGAACACCAGAAGCCATATGGTGGTTTACAGCCTCTTGAGATACTTGTAAGGAAATGAGATGCTATTGCCATGGATTTTGTGATGAGGTTACCTAGGACCCATAGTGGTCATGATGCTATCTGGGTTATTGTGGATAGATTGACAAAGTCTGCACATTTCTTGCCTATCAGTATGAGATATCCTTTGTAGAGATTAGCACAGTTGTATGTTGGTGAGATCGTTAAGCTGTATGGTGTTCCATCTTTGATTGTGTCGGATAGAGATCCGAGGTTCACTTCCTGATTTTGGGGAAGCTTGTACCAGGAGTTAGGCTCGAAGCTCTGGTTGAGTTCAGCCTATCATCCCCAGACAGATGGGCAGTCTGAGCGTACTATTCAGAGTTTGGAGGACTTGTTGAGGTCCTGTGTGCTAAAGCATGGTGGTGGCTGGGAGCAGCATCTCCTTTTGATCGAGTTTACATATAATACTAGCTACCATAACAGCATCGATGTGGCTCCATATAAGGCTTTATATGGCAGGAAGTGTTGAACACCTCCATGTTGGTTGGATACCGGTAAGAGTTTGATGTTGGGGCCTAAGATTGTGCAGTAAACTTCAGAACAAACTCAGATGATCAAAGAGAAAATGAAGGTATCCTAAGACTATCAGAAGAGTTATCATGATAAGTGTAACATCCCAAAAGTTTCAATCTCATGTATAATCATTTTTAATCCAGATTATTAATGATATTATCCAATTTCTGAGTGAATAATGTCAGAAATAAGACTTTCTAAGTGAATAAAAGAATCGGTTTTCGAGTGAAGGTTATGTTTCCGAGTGACCGAGAGAAATTCCGAGTGAAGGTTATATTTTCGAGTGAAGTATGACCGAGAGAAACACTTCCGAGTAGAGTCCTGGCCTCGGAGACATTTTGAGTGAAATGTGTTCAGGAGAACCACTTCTGGGTGAAAGGTCCGAGTAACTTGTCTTCAAATGACTCATTCCCGAGTTAAATGTCTTCGAGTGACTCATTTCTGAGTCAAACATCTCCAAGTAAACGTTTCTGAGAGAAGTACTTCCAACCGAAGAAAAGCTGATTCCGAATGAGTACTTCTCGGACCAAGATGTGTCCGAGTAGTGAATTTCCGAGTGGGTTAGTTCAGAGTTGAGTGTAAATTTTCGAGTACAGCACTTCCGTGTGGGATGGCACCGAGTGAGATAACACCAAGTGATACCTTTTCGATTCCCGTGTGACATGTCACCGATTGAGGTTACCGAGTGAATCATTTCCAGTGAGAGTACATCTGGACAGAGACTATAACTCCGAGTGAGAAATATTTCCGAGTGAAGAAATTCAGTCAGGGAAATATCCGAGTGGATCCATTCGGAAAAAGGAAAAATGGCTTTGAAAGAATACTTCAGGCAGATATATATAAATCCGACTGAGATAATTCTGATGAGTCAGGATGAGACCGTCATTCCGAGGAAGGAAAAGCTGACCGAGTGTTTAATGCAGAAACATGTTTGAGTAAATCCTCTTCCGAGTGGAGCAGTTCTGAACGAAGAGACTGATGAATTTTTCTCGGAATGACCGGTAGAGTTCCAGTCGGCAAATATACCGACCGGTAGAGTTCCAGTTGGCAAATGTACTGACTGGTAAAGTTCCAGTTGGCAATTATCCCCAGAATACCGAACCAGTGTCAGAATTAATCTTTTACACCAATCTTGTCATTTTATACATATTTTAATATATTCTTCTTCAATCATACAAGGCTCCAGTAGGTAAACGGCGGTAATAGTCAACAATACAACTCATTTCTTATCTAAAATCTCTATTATTTTTATAATTGATGCACCTAACCTCCAGTCACGAGAAAGCTTGTCCCCCCACTTGTCTTGTACATTATTAAATCAATACCATACCTTTTCCAAGTCTGAATTCCCAGAACAACGAAAATTAGTAAAAGTCTCTCTTTCTCATTTCCTTCTCTACGTACAAGTCACTCTTGGTTTGAAGCAAGGACAGTAAGAAGAGAACGTTTTTCAATCAATCTAAGACCCTTCATCAAGGTAAGAGGGGATAGGGTTATGAATAAATATGAAATGGGTAGAATTGTATGCTGTTCTAGGATTTTCCAGAATTATTTTTGTAAATTGTTGCTCAATTTTGAAGTTGAAAACGTGTGAATTTGATCCTAACTTCTTCATCAAAGTTGTAGATCTTTTTGTTATGTGAATTTTGAGACTTGAACCGACTGATTTGGATATGTATAGCATGAGTTATAGCCAAAATACTACAGCATGTCTGTTTGGAATACGTATCTTCTATCATGTGTATATATTAATATTCTGGGAATTATACATACGTTTTTAGACTTTGATGTCCTCACAAAAGTTGTAGATATTTATGTTATGGATCTATAGAAAGTGATTTCAAGTTAAAAGGATATTTGTAGCTCTAGTTATATGAAAACCCGAGTGCTGGGAGTCGGTTTTTGAGGGATTTTGCTGAATGAAACCTCAAGTGTTGGGGAGTCTTGTTGAACGGAGGGTATAAGCTTGGCTCTGGAAGTTTTTCGCCTAGGCGAGGAGGTCTCGCCCAAGCGAGTCGGTATGGAATTCAGTTCTGGACGATTTTCGCCCATGCTCGCTGGCTTCGCCCAAGCGAGGCTTGTGTGTCTCGTTCAAGCGAGTCGGAATTCGCTTGAGCGAGATCGACCCCTGATGCATAATAACTCCTTTCGCTTAGCTTTTCTTTACTTCGCTCAAGTGTGCCCACGCTGGCTCGCTCAAGCGGATGGGTCTCGCTTGAGCGAGGGACACCCTGTTGCTCTTTTTGTCTTGATTTCAACTCATTTCATTTCCCTTGCAATAAAAGTGCATTCATGCAATATTTTAAAGGAATTCTGGACTCTGTATGACTCATGGAATTTCATGAGGTCCTTTCTCTTAAAGTTTATTTTCGCAACATTTAATTTGATTAATTCTTCTACTGATTTTAACTCGAAAAATTATCATAAAATTAATCTTTTAATTTCACCCTCTCATATCTTCATATATGGGAGTGGTTCATCATTGATCCAGGTACTGTGTCAAAAATGTTTCAGCACTTATTTTCTTTCATCAAATTTATGGTTTATAAAAACGTGAAAAATTTACCTCTATTTTTGGGGTGTCTCATTATGGTTGTTTTACTAACGTATGTTGCTGTTGTAAAATGCTGAAACTTACCTATAATGGTTATTATGGATAAAAATGATATTTTTCATATGAGTAATGATCTATTATTGAATTATTGAGGGATTATTGATTATTATGGATGTTAATGAGTGTCTTATACATGACATACATTATATATATTTTGTCATGAATAATTATGAATGACTAAATTAATGTATACATGAATGCCTTGTGATTTATTGAGATATGTTGTTGAAACAGTAAATCCATGATTCTGAAAATTATTATATGTGATGTGTCCTTTGAGGACTTGTGGTTTTCCAAGTGATTATGGAAATATTGATATTATGGTATGTTAAATCGATAAAGAGAATTAAAGGCATTCATGCATCATAAGCATTTGGACGCACCATGGAATTTAGGGGTTCCATGATTGCCTACCCCGGTGGGGGGTTACTCTATGATGAGTTAAAGCCCTATTTTCGCAGGAGCCATGAAGGTATAGGGATTCAAGGTTATGCTAATTCCTATTTGTGTACTTTGGTACTTGAGCGCCATAGAGTATAGGGATTCATGGTTTATGCTAAGTCCTACTTGTGTACTTCGGTACTTGAGCGCCATGAAGTGTAGGGATTCATGGCATTATGCTAAGTCCTACTTGTGTCTCTATGAGACTTTTACTGCAGTATTCCCACCAAACCAAAATGGATCCAGCATGACATCATTTGACTAAATTAGGATTATTAAATGCAAATGACCTGGTTTGGCATATTCATCATATCATTATGATTTGTTGATTGTGTTTGTGCAATTTTATTTATTTTATATTTATTCTATATTCTGTCTTACTCTTACATTATTTTTACTGTGCATGCTACACAGATTGACGAGTGATGCAATTAATGAAGCTTTTATGTTTTATTGCTTGGACTATGATTTCATTTGAATTTTAATGGGTTGTAATAATATTATGTACCATCTACTGTAATCTTCTTTATCGTTTCCGCTATATAAATGTACTATGTTTTATTCGTTCACGACTAGTATGCATGATAATACTCCGCATTTATTAATTTTTACGTGACCTTAAAATTTAAATTACAAATTTCAAAAATGATTCTTAAAAAAAAATAATTTTGTTCCATATTTTTGGGGCGTCATATTGGTGGTATCAGAGCATTTTCAAAAATTCAGGGCCAATTGCTGTGACATGTATTGTTTCATTGATATACTACGTGAATTGTGTGATTACTTGCTGATAATATGTTAAGTGTGTGCTATATGACTTGTGCCTAACTGATAAATTATAAACTGACTTGTTTGATTACTTGCTTGACAATATGTTAAATATGTGTTATATGACTTGTTACTTAACTGATAAATTGTAGAATACTTATAGTTACGTTATAATATTGTAAATATATACGATATATTTTCCCTTAGAATTAGTATAAACCAAACCAAGAATGTAGGATGGCAAGAAACAATAACGACGCTATGGCAGCTACTTTTAACCGTTTGGCTGAGGCCTTGGAGAGACAAAATCAACCAAGAAACACTGGAGGACTTCACGGATTGGACCATTTCTTAAAAAGGAAGCTATCACAATTTAAAGGAGGCTATAATCCAGAGGTAGCATACCTATGGATTAAGGAAATGGAACGCATTTTTCGAGCCTTACCCTGTTCAGAATTTGAGAAGGTGGAGTATGCCACCTACATGATGATTGAGGAACCTGAGCACTGGTGGACCCATGCTAGAATCAGGTTAACCACTGATGGACATGCCATCATTTGGGAACGATTCAAGACAGAATTTCTCACCAAATAATTCCCTGAAGACATAAGGAGGCAGAAGGAGCAGGAATTCTTTAATTTGAAATAAGGTAATATGACAATTGGGGAGTATGCTTCTAAGTTTGATGAATTGGCCAAATGTTGTCCCTACTACACCCAAATGGGAGAAGCGTTGAAAGGCGCAAAATTTGAAGGAGGGCTACGACAGGAAATCCGTCAAAAATTATTGGAACTAGAGTTAAAATTATACCCAGTTAGAATATGGGTGTCAGACCAAGTATCTCCAATTGAGATGCCATTGGTCAGGGCTATTAAGAATATTATTGGGAATCCGAATCTATATTCGAAATAATTTTTAGATTTAGTATTAAGCCCAAACGGAGATCCTGTTTGTTATAAAACGGGAAACATTTTAATGATGGACCAAGATATAACTTATTTTCCTCTTTCTCTCCTTCATTTTCGTCACTTCTTTTCTCCTCTACACAAACTCTACCTTTTATTCTCTTCTTCTATAAAGCTCACCATTTTGTGAGTCTCCTTCCATACCCAACCAACCATGCTTTCTTCTTCTTCATTTTGGAGATGATTCAAATGCTTAAAAGCTCTCTATTCTTCCTTCATTTTTGTGTACATGCTAGGGCTTGGGATAGCTTGGAGCATGAGGTAGATTTTTCTACTCTTTTGTTGTTTTTAGCTCTATGTTTTGGTTTCTATGTGGATTGCCTTATGAATGGGTCTAGGTATAAGAATCATTTTCATGTAAAACCCAAAGGTAGGATGTGTTTTATGTGTGTTTTTGGATGGGTGTGAAGTGGTATACAAAAATTTCAAGATTAGAAATGGAAAATGATGGTTGTTAATGGTGGTTATTTAATTTTAGTGGAACCCTAACTCTAGGATTTGGGGAAAATGAGTAATAATGTTATGAAAAATGATTTTTTTAGTGAAAACCCATGATAATGTGTGTGTGGGTATTGTTAATGATGGAGATTGGTGATTATTATAAATGGTTATTAAGTTTTGATGAAAAACCCTAAGTGTAGTGATTTGGGGATTTTGGCTAAAATGATGATTTTGATGACTTTGAATACTCTAGAATGATTATATATGAGGAAATGAATGTTTGAAGCATTGGTGTTGATTATTGAGGATTGGGAGAGGAGTATATATGAGTATGTATATGGTTGGAGGAATTAATTTAGATTGTTGATGTTTATGATGATGTTAAAAATAGTTGCAAGCCATTGATAGTGGATTAAGGGAATAGATACTTGAGTTGATGAGTGAGTATGCCATTTTGAAATAGTTGAATTGGTGATGGTCTTAGATGGAGCCAAAAGGCTTATAATGAGTTTGAATAAATTTTGTTGATGGTTGAATGATTCATGTGATGAATTGGAGGTCTTAAGGCCAAGGGCCATAGTATTGCTATTGTTAGATGTGGTTAGCTCTTTAAGATTTAAAGAATCTTGGTCTTGGGAGAGGAATTCCCGAAGCCTAACACGAGCGTGTAAATTGGGTTTAGACAAGTCTAGGACTTGATAATGAGTGTTGGGGGATAATGCCTTATGATGGTATATTAATAGCATGTATATGTATGTTTGTGATAGGATTGTGTTCCGGATGATGATGCAGAACGTTTTCAACTTTAAATTTCGAGGACGAAATTTTTATTAGGGTAGGAGAATTGTAACATCCCAAAAGTTTCAATCTCATGTATAATCATTTTTAATCCAGATTATTAATGATATTATCCAATTTCCGAGTGAATAATGTCAGAAATAAGATTTTCCGAGTGAATAAAAGAATCGGTTTCCGAGTGAAGGTTATGTTTCCGAGTGACCGAGAGAAATTCTGAGTGAAGGTTATATTTTCGAGTGAAGTATGACCGAGAGAAACACTTCCGAGTAGAGTCCTGGCCTCGGAGACATTTTGAGTGAAGTGTGTTCGGGAGAACCACTTCTGGGTGAAAGGTCTGAGTGACTTGTCTTCGAATGACTCATTCCCGAGTTAAATGTCTTCGAGTGACTCATTTCTGAGTCAAACATCTCCGTGTGAATGTTTCCGAGAGAAGTACTTCCAACCGAAGAAAAGCTGATTCCGAATGAGTACTTCTCGGATCAAGATGTGTCCGAGTAGTGAATTTCCGAGTGGGTTAGTTCAAAGTTGAGTGTAACTTTCCGAGTGCAGCACTTCCGTGTGGGATGGCACCGAGTGAGATAACACCAAGTGATACCTTTCCGATTCCCGTGTGACATGTCACCGATTAAGGTTACCGAGTGAATCATTTCCAGTGAGAGTACATCTGGACAGAGACTATAACTCTGAGTGAGAAATATTTCCGAGTGAAGAAATTCAGTTAGGGAAATATCCGAGTGGATCCATTCAGAAAAAGGAAAAGTGGCTTTGAAAGAATACTTCAGGCAGATATATATAAATCCGAGTGAGATAATTTTGATGAGTCTGGATGAGACTGTCATTCCGAGGAAGGAAAAGCTGACCGAGTGTTTAACGCAGAAACATGTCTGAGCAAATCCTCTTTCGAGTGGAGCAATTCTGAATAAAGAGACTAATGAATTTTTCTCGGAATGACCGGTAGAGTTCCAGTCGGCAAATATACCGACCGTTAGAGTTCCAGTCGGCAAATATACCGACCGGTAGAGTTCCAGTCGGCAAATGTACTGACCGGTAAAGTTCCAGTTGGCAAATGTACTGACCGGTAAAGTTCCAGTCGGCAATTATCCCCAAAATACTGAACCAGTGTCAGAATTAATCTTTTACACCAATCTTGTCGTTTTATACATATTTTAATATATTCTTCTTCAATGATACATGGCTCCAGTAGGTAGGCGGCGGTAATAGTCAACAATACAGCTCATTTCTTATCTAAAATCTCTATTATTTCCATAATTGATGCACCTAACCTCCAGTCACGAGAAAGCTTGTCCCCCCACTTGTCTTATACATTATTAAATCAATACCATACCTTTTCCAAGTCTGAATTCTCAGAACAATGAAAATTAGTAAAAGTCTCTCTTTCTTATTTCCTTCTCTACGTACAAGTCACTCTTGGTTTGAAGCAAGAACAGTAAGAAGAGAACGTTTTTCAATCAATCTAAGACCCTTCATCAAGGTAAGAGGGGATAGGGTTGTGAATAAATATGAAATGGGTAGAATTGTATGCTGTTCTAGGATTTTCCAGAATTATTTTCGTAACTTGTTACTCAATTTTGAAGCTGAAAACGTGTGAATTTCCTGATTTCTTCATCAAAGTTGTAGATCTTTTTGTTATGTGAATTTTGAGACTTGAACCGACTGATTTGAATATGTATAGCATGAGTTATAGCCAAAATACTACAACATGTCTGTTTGGAATACGTATCTTCTATTTTGTGTATATATTAATATTCTGGGAATTATACATACGTTTTTAGACTTTGATGTCCTCACAAAAGTTGTAGATATTTATGTTATAGATCTATAGAAAGTGATTTCAAGTTAAAAGGATATTTGTAGCTCTAGTTATATGAACACCCGAGTGCTGGGAGTCGGTTTTTGAGGGATTTTGCTGAATGAAACCTCAAGTGTTGGGGAGTCTTGTTGAACGGAGGGTATAAGCTTGGCTCTGGAAGTTTTCGCCTAGGCGAGGAGGTCTTGCCCAAGCGAGTCGGTATGGAATTCAGTTCTGGATGATTTTCGCCCATGCTCGCTGGCTTCACCCAAGCGAGGCTTGTGTGTCTCGTTCAAGCGAGTCGGAATTCGCTTGAGCGAGATCGACCCCTGATGCATAATAACTCCTTTTGCTTAGATTTTCTTTACTTCGCTCAAGTGTGCCCACGCTGGCTCGCTTAAGCGGATGGGTCTCGCTTGAGCGAGGGACACCCTGTTGCTCTTTTTGTCTTGATTTCAACTCATTTCATTTCCCTTGCAATAAAAGTGCATTCATGCAATATTTTAAAGGAATTCTGGACTCTGTATGACTCATGGAATTTCATAACGTCCTTTCTCTTAAAGTTTATTTTCGCAACATTTAATTTGATTAATTCTTCCGCTGATTTTAACTCGAAAAATTATCATAAAATTAATCTTTTAATTTCACCCTCTCATATCTTCATATATGGGAGTGGTTCATCATCGATCCAGGTACTGTGTCAAAAATGTTTCAGCACTTATTTTCTTTCATCGAATTTATGATTTATAAAAACGCGAAAAATTTACCTCTATTTTTGGGGTGTCTCATTATGGTTGTTTTACTAACGTATGTTGCTGTTGTAAAATGCTGAAACTTACCTATAATGGTTATTATGGATGAAAATGATATTTTTCATATGAGTAATGATCTATTATTGAATTATTGAGGGATTATTGATTATTATGGATGTTAATGAGTGTCTTATACATGACATACAGTGTATATATTTTATCATGAATAATTATGAATGACTAAATTAATGTATACATGAATGCCTTGTGATTTATTGAGATATGTTGTTGAAACAGTAAATCCATGATTCTGAAAATTATTATATGTGATGTGTCCTTTGAGGACTTGTGGTTTTCCAAGTGATTATGGAAATATTGATATTATGGTATGTTAAATCGATAAAGAGAATTAAAGGCATTCATGCATCATAAGCATTTGGACGCACCATGGAATTTAGGGGTTCCATGATTGCCTACCCTAGTGGGGGGTTACTCTATGATGAGTTAAAGCCCTATTTTCGCAGGAGCCATGAAGGTATAAGGATTCATGGTTATGCTAATTCCTATTTGTGTACTTTGGTACTTGAGCGCCATGGAGTGTAGGGATTCATGGTTTATGCTAAGTCCTACTTGTGTACTTCGGTACTTGAGCGCCATGAAGTGTAGGGATTCATGGCATTATGCTAAGTCCTACTTGTGTCTCTATGAGACTTTTACTACAGTATTCCTACCAAACCAAAATGGATCCAACATGACATCATTTGACTAAATTAAGGATGATTAAATGCAAATGACCTGGTTTGGCATATTCATCATATCATTATGATTTGTTGATTGTGTTTGTGCAATTTTATTTATTTTATATTTATTCTATATTCTATCTCACTGTTACGTTATTTTTACAGTGCATGCTACACAGATTGACGAGTGATGCAATTAATGAAGTTTTTATGTTTTATTGCTTAGACTATGATTTCATTTGAATTTTAATGGGTTGTAATAATATTATGTACCATGTACTGTAATCTTCTTTATCGTTTCCGCTATATAAATGTACTATGTTTTATTCGTTCATGACTAGTATGCATGATAATACTCCGCATTTATTAATTTTTATGTGACCTCAAAATTTAAATTACAAATTTCAAAAATGATTCTTAAAAAAAAAATTATTCCATATTTTTGGGGCGTCACAACAAACAAATGAAACCGCTTGCGTTTCAGGTTGTTGGTCAAGTATTCTTGAAAGTTTCTCCTAACAAAGGCATTGGGCAAACATTAAAAGGTAAAAAATGAGCCCAGGGTATATCAGACCCTATGAAGTGTCGAAAAGGGTTGGTTCTGTGGCCTATCAGATTGCATTATCTCCTTATTTGTCAAATTTGCATAGTGTATTTCACATTTCTTAGTTGAGAAAGTATCTGCCTGACTCTACTCGTGAGATGCCTGATGATGAGGTTGAGATTAAAGAGAATTTAACCACTATAGCTAAGTCTGCTGGTATTGTGGATCGGTTTTGAAACGCTTGAGAAGCAAAGATGTATAGTTGTTAAAGGTGGTGTGGCAACAGGATCATTGCACTACTTATACCTGGGAGCGTGAGGATGCTATGAGGCAGTAATATCCTAAGTTATTCAGTTGAGGTATGAATATATTTAAATTTCAGGGATGAAATTCTTTGATGATGGAGAGAATTGTAACATCCTAATTAGGATTTAATGGACAAGTAAGTTAAATGGTTAATTAATTAGAATAATGGGGAAATTACCTAAATGCCTTTTTACTTAACATTTGTAAAATTGTCAAGTCTACTAACCCATTCACACATAGTGTGAGAAATAGAGAAATAGGATTCCCTTTCAATTTCACTTTCTTCTACGCATGCAACAGGGAAAATTGGGTTCCAATTTCTTCTTCCTTTCCCGTGACTTCAACACCACTGCCCTTCATTTCTTCTTCCTCAATTTCTCCAATTACGGGCAAGGGTACATGGTCTTCTTCTTCCTTCTCTCTCTCGGCAGCCATAGGGGCTTGAAGGGGAAAGCTCAATTTTATGAAATCAAGGTAAATGGTTGAGCCTACTTTCAGTTTTGGATGATTCTAGGATCCCATCTTCTAATTATTTCTTTTTATGAAATTAGAAGCATTTGTGAAGCTTGGTTGGTCGTGGGCAGCCTTCGTAACTGTTGGGGTTTGGATTTCCTTCATTTTCAAGTAAGGGACACGATAGTCATGGCTCGGTTTGCTTCCATTCCATGAGATTTGGGTGTTAACTACATTAATTGTAATTTAGGAACCATTTCGGCGTGATTTCGGAGCTAGGGCAGCCTTGGGTATCCTCATATTTACGTTACGATAGTCGTTAATTTAAATCGGTAAGTTATTAATTAGTGAGATAATTTTAGATTAGTTATCCTAGCTCCGAAATGCAATTTTAATTGTATGATGGTTATTAAAGTAATTGTTATTGACTTTAGGAATTGTTGGTTATGGAAAAAGTTAGTAATCGGATTCGGGAATGGAACCGAAGTGAGTATTTTCTTGTTGGAGCATAGGATTCTAAGTAGGGGGAGTATATAATTTCAATGTATGGGTTATGAAGGGATAGGGAATGCATAGAATGATATGTATGCTAATAGTGTGACAATGAATTAACTTTATGATATATGTGTATTGATTATATTGAAATGCATTCCCATGACTGACTGAATATAAATTAAACGTTAATAATGATGATGTATGTATCTGTTCGTGTGAATTGTGTATTTGGACCTTATGGTATTGATTGATATGTGTAACATTGAATTGTTAGCTTTGGATAGCTAATAGAATAACTAGAAATATGATTTAAATTATGTTGTCTCATTTCATAGTGAATAGGGCGACTCGTGGAAGGTTAGGAACCCAGAATTGGCGATTCTTGTGCTACCAATTCTAGTTTAGGTCCTGTGAGAGCCTGTGATTATCGTTGGAGTTAGAGTTAGGTCTCAAGACGTCACTAGGTGACCGGTATCATGTGGGAAGGGCTAAAGGACTTAGGCTGGGGAAGAATTTTTGTTAGAATTCTATTTATACTAGTCAGATCCATATGCGTATAGATTGATATACACGAGAATTGAGAAATCCAAATTTAGTATGGTATTATATTAGAAAGTTAGGAATGTGTATGATTAAATTATAATGATTCATTTCAATAATTGCCACTAAAATTATATATGCTCACCCCTATTATCGTTGCTATTTTCTAGTGGATTTAGATCGAGGTGGAGATTGGTGAGGAGTCACCAAGCTTGATCTAGAAGCGAGGATGTGTATATGATGTATATAATGTATAGTTTTTGATGTAGTAAGCCTTGGCCGGCTCATTTTGTAATTGTATATGGTGATGTACATGTTGTTGTTAGTGGACCCTAGGTATCTGATAACTTCACTAGAAGTCTAGGTTGATTTTGAAACTTAGATTGATGTTTATGTGAATAATATTATTTTGACGATGATGATTATGTGGTGGATGCCATGGATTGATCTATGAGCTTGTATTGCGTTGTATTCATGACCAGGAACTGTTGCATTACATTATGTTGATGATTGAAAGCTATATATGGTCAGGTTCTTATGGTTTATGCATTTGTTATTTGTGACATGTGAGTTTCATTTGCATTGTATTAAGTTGCAAAAAAAAGAAGTCATGGTTTTATGAGTCTTTATGTGGAAATTATGTACTAGTATTGTCTTAGTGATTATTGTAAGGTGTTAGAACCTTAGAACAGATTTAATATGCATTATAAGACATTTAGGAATGGTGCAAATTGATTGAATGTCAAAGGATTCAAAATTAGGTAATATGGTTATGTGATTTTTATATGAAAGCACGTGCCTTAACTAAGGTACTCGTATTTTGATCCGTGAAGTTATAGAACCTCCGGATAGGTTTAAAATCATCTTTGGGGGAAAAGAAACTTGTTGCAATTGGTTTGGTCCTATTTGGTTAGGAATTGAGTGGTCTAGTTGCTTAAGATGGCCTAAAATGGTCAAAAATGCAAAATCTGCATAATTAATTTAATTTTTAATATTTTTGAGTTCTATCAATTGGAGCAAGTCATAATTGGTATATAGAAGGTTCCCACAAATTTTGGCGGTGTTTAGAGGTCGTCTGAATGGTTTTTGGGGGTTGAGAAGCTCAATTTTATAAAAAATTCTACATAATTTCAAAGCTGTCAGGAACCACTTTTAACACCGCTGAATCAGCCTTTTTACACCTGTTCATGTCCGTTGTAAAAAGTCCATCAACATTCTTTTTTTCCCATCTCGCGTGTATATTACTAGACTTTTTGCCTTTCTAACATTTAGTCATTTTTTATACATATGCATATATACTAAATTCTGCATTGACATTCACTTTTTTTTATGTATGCATTATTTGTTTATATATATATATATATATATATATATATATATATATATATTAGGTACTTACTATTTCATATATTATTGGTTCATTTACATATACATATGTTTATATATGTTAATTTTGTGGGTTTACTTTATATATAATTTATTTATTTATTTACTTCCTTTTAATTGGTTGATAGGATCATTGTTTTAATATTAGCATTATTTTTTGTGATATTTAACTAAATAATTGTGTTCTATTCAAATGTGAAAATGTTATATTATTTATTTTAACTACTTCAATTATATTTATTGTTATATTATTTTATCATTTTATCATTTATTGGAATTTTAAATGGTCAATTTAGTTCCCAAAATCCTGTATTAAAGTTGAAATAAATTGTGAAATTTTTTTTATGGGTTTTTGGGCATCGTTTTAAGGTTAGGATGTTTTAGAATAAGTAAAGAAAAGAAAGTAGAGTGAGTACGGTGAGAAGAGAGTGATTTTTAGAAATAATTTTAAAAAAGAAAGAAAGGGGGTCACGCTACTTAGAAGCCAAGAAAAGAAAAGAGAGCGTGAGATTGAGAGAATTGAAAGCTGTGAAAGATAGGAATTAGTGTGTATATATATATGTAAAAGAATGGATGTTACAATTCACCTCACCTACAAAAATTTCATCCTCGAAATTTTATAGATCTCATACCTCAATGAAACAATTCCGAATACAACAATCTCATTGAGTCTTCATGCTCCCAAATCAATGTGATAGTGTTTCCCCGCTTCCAAGCCACCTTCACCAATGGTACATCCTTACTTCTCAAGCTTTTGATCGATCTATCCACAATCTGGGTAGGCTCAACAGGTACAGTCAAATTTTCTCTACTCTCAAGATTATCATCAGCTATCACATGTGTAGGATCTGGCACATACTTCCTCAACTGGGATACATGAAACATATTGTGAAGATTTGTTAACTGAGGAGGAAATGTAATCTAGTAGGCCATAGAACCAATTTGTTTCAAAATCTCATAGGGTCCTATATATCTCAGGATTATTTTTTTTTTGCTTTTTAACACTCAATCAATACCTTTGCGAAGAGAAACCTTCAAGAACACAAAGTCACCAACTTCAAACTCAAGTGGTTTCCTTCTCTGATCATAGTAACTCTCCTGTTTATCTTAGGATGCCTTCTTTTTTTCTCTGATTATCTTAATCTATTTTATGGTTTGCTACACAATTTCAGGCCCCAACATCAAACTTTCATCGGCCTCTAACCAACAAAGAGGTGTCCGACACTTCCATCCACATAAAACCTCAAATAGAGCCATACTAATATTGTTGTGGTAGTTTTTACTATACGTGAATTCAATCATAGGGAGGAAATGCTCCCAACTATTACCATGCTCTAACACACAAGACCTTGATAAGTCCTCCAAACTATGAATCAGATGCTCTGACTGCCCATCCATTTGAGGATGATAGGCTGAACTCAACCGGAGCTCCGAGCCTAACTCTAATGTAAGCTTCACCAAAATCGGGAAGTGAATCTCATATTTCTATCCGACACAATACTAGATGGAACACCAGACAGTCGAACAATTTCATTGACATACAACTATGTTAGTCTCTACAACAGATATCTCATACTGATAAGCAAGAAATATGCAGACTTCGCTAATCTATTCTCAATAACCCAGATAGCATCATGACCAAATTGGGTCTTGGGTAATTCCATCACAAAATTCATGGTAATTGCATTCCATTTCCATCCTGGAATCTCAAGAGATTGTAAACCACCAGATGGCTTCTGGTACTCGACCTTCACCTTCTGACAAATAATGCAACAGGTAACATGATCAATAATATCCCTCTTCAATCTTGATCACCAGAAACATGATTTCAGATCCTGATACATCTTTGTAGTACCCGAATGGATACTCAGTATGCTCATATGAGCCTCATCAACTACCAGTTTCCTTAAATCACTAGAATGAGGCATATAGATTCGACCTTTAATCCTCTAAATACCATCAGGACCTTCAGTCAAAGATAGGTTCTTACCACTAGCTTGAGTCTCTTTCAACTTAGCATGATAGGCATCAGACATTTTTTGTTCATAAACTAACTTTAGAAACTAATTTGCAATCTTCATGGTACAAATAATCACCTTATCAGGTGAAGAAACATCCACAACTAGATTTAAATCTGTGAACTGTTCAAGCAATTCCATCTCCTTCACCATCATAAAAGTAACATGAATAGATTTCCGGCTTAAGGCATCAATAACAACATTCACCTTTCCAGGATGATACCTTAAATCAAAGTCATAATCTTTCAAACATTCAGTCTATCTTCTTTGCCTCATGTTCAATTCCTTCTAATCAAACAAATATTTTAGGCTTTCATTGTCATTATACACCTTAAATTTGGATCCATACAGGTAATGTCCCTAAATTTTCAGTGTAAAAACCACAACTGCAAGCTCCAGATCATACGTGGGATAATTTTGTTCACGAAGTCATAGCTGTTGCGAGGCATAGGCAATCACCACACCATTCAGCATCAACATACACCCAAGGCCCATCCTGGATGCATCGTAATACACCATAAAGCTTTCTTGTAATGTACGCAATGATAACACATGAATGGAAGTTAATTTCGCCTTTAATTCTTCGAAACTTTTTCACATTTAGGGGTCCACACAAAAGGAACACCCTTTCTGGTCAATTTCTGGTCCACACTTTGATAACTTGGCAAACAATTACTTCTCCTTTAGTACCTGCAGTACTAAACAGAGATGTTCCTCATGCTCCTGGTATGACTTGGAATAAATCAGAATATCATCAATGAATACCACCATGAACTAATCCAGATAAGGATGGAAGATATTGTTCATATAATTCATGAACACCGTTGGAGCGTTTGTCACACCAAACGACATTACCACATATTGAAAGTGGCTATAACAGGTCCTGAATGCCGTTTTAGGGATATCAAAAGCCTTGACCCAGATTTGGTGGTATCCAGACCACACGTCGATCTTAGAAAAGACGAAAGCACCCCATAACTGATCAATTAGATCATCAATCCTTGGCAGTGGATATTTATTTTTTATCCCCAGCTTATTCAATTAGCGGTAATCAATGCATAACTGCATACTACCATCTTTTTTCTTGACTAGCAATACCAGGCACCCCACGGTGATATACTGGGTCAGATAAATTATTTCTCTTACAGCTTATTAACTTGCCTCTTTAGTTCCCCCAACTTAATAGGGGACATTCTTTAAGGTGCACCAGAGACTGATTCAAGTCTAGTCACAAGGTCGATAGAGAATTTGATATCTTTTTTAGGAGGAATACCAGGCATGTTCTCCCGAAACACCTCAGGGAAATCACATACAACGGGAATATAATCTAATCGGGATCCATTCTCTCCATTAGCCCAAGATAATAGCATAAGCAATTAGGATATACCTTAAACTATAAAGTCCTCGGTACTCCGCGTCGGAAAGATCACCCGTTAGTGTTGACAATCAACTATTACTTTATTGGCTGATAGTCAATCTATGCCAAGAACAATATCAAAGCCCTTCAATGGTAAACAAATCAAATCTATAGTAAAGCTCCTATCATCCAGAGTAAATGATACATCTTTACATATAATGGATGTTCGTAATCTAATGCCAGTCGGGTTAGATATATCTAGAGTATGATTAATATCAGACATTTGCAATCTTAAACGTTTCACACAGTCATCATATATAAAGGAATGCGTAGCACCATAATCAAAAATAAATTGAGAGTGAAACCATTGAGTAAACACTTACTCTGCACTAGAGACCAGCTTATGTGGCCTCTTCGGCATTACTAGTGAATACTCTGTTAGCAGCTCGTGGGTTAGCATTCCCACCTAGGTCATTTCTTCCAATCACCAGGTTACCACGACTATCAATACCATGGCCCCCATAGTTACAGTTTCCATGGCCTCGACCTCTGAAGCCTCCACGGTTCATATTAGCATTCCCTGTCTGTTGGTTCTAAGGACAATTAGGGTGGATATGCCTCTTCTCATTGCATTGGAAACAGACAATCTCATCACGATGACAGTCACAAGCAAAGTGGTCACCATCACATTTAAAGCACTTAGCATTTCTAGGACGGCCACCAAACTAACCACTATGTCTGCTACACCCTCTTAACTTGGAGGACGATCCACCTCTACCAGAATTGTCTTGCTTTTTGAAGTTAGGCTGTTGTGGCTTCAAAGCAATATCAGTCTTGTTGTTTTGGCCCAAGTGGGCCTTGTCTTCTTCCTCAAAGATTTGGCATTTGTTAACCAGAACAGGAAAACTCTAGATTTCTTGATGCCTGAACGCCTTCTTAATCTCAGCCTTAATCCACTTTCAAATTTAATTCAATTGGAACCCTCGGTCCCAGGCTATTGAAAGAGAGGATAAAACATACAGAGCTCCTCAAACTTTACAATATATTCCTCCACAGTCATAGAACCCTGCTTAAGTTCCAATACTTCCAGTTCTTTCTTACTTCTAATTGTATCTGGAAAATACTTTTCCAGAAATCATGCTCTAAAATTTTCCCAAACCAAATGGGTACCGGCTGTAATCATTCTTGCTCTTGTAATTCTCCACCAAATTTCTGCCTCACCGTGGAGCATATAAACAACATACTCCATCTTTTGTGCCTCAATGCATTGAAGGCTACTGAAGATTCTTTCCAGATCTTGAATCCAAGTGCATGCAAGTTCGGGGTTAAACCCACCATGGAATTCATTCGGCTTCCTTTTCAGAAAGTGACCCAAGCCTTGATGCTCATAGGCCTGAGGCTGAGCTTTCCTCAATAACAAGTCAGCAAAGTGTCAAAAAGCTACCGCCATGGCATCCATGCCTTGACGATTTGCCATATCTTATCCTGCAATTAACATCATTCCAAGGATAAGAATACACAACTATTCACAATTGATCATATTATAGTTCCAACACTTAACAATTTATCACGTAATATCATACAACTTATAGTATATAGTAAGTATTCCTTGGCCTTGGACTTTTTAAGTCCTCTCTGATATAACTAAGATTATGACACCTTACTAATAAAAATACGGGGAAATTTTTTTCGATCTTTAGCGAATCTATCAAGTGGTGCGGAATCCCCAAACACATATAGGCACTGCTATATGGTTCTCTAGAAAACTTCTGGGCAGATTATATAATTCGATAACATGAGATACTTTTAATTTACAAAATTCTACGTGCAAACATTCAAGAACAAAACAACTAAAAAACCTCCAGTGAGGTTATCAGCTACCTATATTTCCACTATATACAAACATATAACATATGTATCAAGAGTGCTGGCTAAGGCGATACTATACCCATCAACTATACAAATATATATATATATATATATTAAATGATAGGTATTGAACCAGATTTAACATAATTTACTAATCAAATAACCAGTTCCAACACAATTGAGAATTCATCATAAACATTACCACATACACTGTCATTTAATATGATTACATTATCTCAAATGTAATCAACCATAATCATCATATATTATGAGCTGTCCCACAACATTCAAAATCACAATAGTATATGTATACGTATATACAAGCGGATTCGACCCTAATGATGGGAATTATATAATATAATAATATATCTCAGCTCCCAGCTGATTCAGCCGTTTTACAAGGACTAAACTGATCGCTCATTCATGTAACAGAGTTGCTCCTAGCGACAGTGGTAGTGTTACAGGCTGGCCTTAAGTCCTACTTAAAGGTGGCTATGGAATCTAAAGAAACCACCACAGAGTTTGTGCCTTACCATCAGGCCGCCCTCCCATCTAGGCCAGCATTAAAAGCCCCCTGCAGTCCAGTGTGCGTCTGAATGCAAATGTTATATCAAGTAATTATCAAGCATCAATAGACCACCTGATTACCATCATCAGGGGCTACCTCTTAGTTACCATCGACAAAGGTTTCACCATAACATATCAACAAGCATAGCATGTAAAAACTAATAATTAATCATCAATACAACACTCACTAAGCTACCTCGAGCTTAATAATCATCATCAGCATATAATAATAATGGCAACCTTATGCCCAGTTTCAGTTATCAATAACTAATATTATATCCAAATATTACAACCTCATGTAATTTAAAATTATAATCATCCATTCATCATCAGTACATACCAATGAACAGAACCAACATAGTTATAAATTGTCAGTCAAATCAACTGTTAGTTCAGAGAACAGACTTAGAAGGGGGGTTGAATAAGTCTGTTCACTTTTTCAAACCAAAAAGTGATATTTAAACTTTTAGAGTGTTATGTAGCAAACCAGACTTTTGAAGAGACATAGAGCGTGGTATTTTGATCGAATAAATGTATTTTAGCCATACTTTTACTATCGATTATATCAATCATAATACACCAGACTTTTGATAGTAAAGAGTAAGAGGGAAAGAGACAATACACAAGAGATTTATACTGGTTCACCTCCAACTCAGAGACTACATCCAGTACCTTTAAATCTGAAGGATTTCTACTATGTATAAACTTTTACATAAACAGCCCAGACCGGGCCTACGAGTATTATTGACTCTGACCACTCTTGGCTTAAGCACAATCTGTGCTTCAAGTATTTTTGATATTGGCTACTCCTGGCCCCTGAGTATTCTTGAGTCTGGCCACTCTAGCCTAAGCACACCCCATGCTTCAAGTATTCTTGACACCGGCCACTCCTGGCCTCTGAGTATTCTTGAGTCCGGCCACTCCTGGCCTTTGAGTATTCTTGAGTCTAGCCACTCCTGGCCTACGCACACCACGTGCTTTGACATACCAGACCCCTCTAGATTCCTATGAGTATTCTTTTGCAAGCATCTACTCCTGGGGCATACCCAACTATTCTTTCAGAAGCCACTCCTAGCTTAAACCCCAAGTATTCTTTCAAAAGCCTCTCCAAGCCGACAATGTTTCCCACACTAACAGAGTCTGGAAATATACCAAACCTGTACTACCAGAGTATTGGAAGAATTAGATCAAATTGAATAAATAAGCCTTCTAACTTAGCTGAGCTAAGTGATCAACTACATGAGTTGGTTCGTGAAGGAAGAGAAGGACTTATTCATTCTTTGGACTCAGTACCTGTGTAATATGAAACAAGACAACAGGAGGTACTGATTCAAAAAGCATGACCAGAGATGAAATGCTCTTTGAAGAGTAGAGAGATATGAGTTAGATGCATATCCCTGGTTGCTATGGCTTTCGGGAGAGAAGGGATGCACATAGCGAGCTTTCATTGTCTTCATGACAATTCTTCTTGGTTTGAAATCTACTTTGTGAGCATATTACCATTTCATTATTTTTCTTGGACTTTTGTATATGAACACCAGGTGCTCGTTCATACTTTCTCTTCTTTATCCATAATTTTCTTAGTGTGTTTTCCCTTTCTTCTTGTCCTTCAAGAGGACCTTCCTCTCTTTGATTTCATGCTTTCTCTATAGTTTTTGCTTTTGTTTAGAGTCTGTTCTTGTGATCTATTTCCTCTAACTTCTTTTGAAGAGATTAGTTCAATATATAGAGGATTGTTCTAAAGAGCCTGAGGAGGGATTACCAAATCTAAGTCCATTGAGAGATGATATTCTTGAGGAGAAGGATGTTGTACAACGGGCAAAAGGTTTTCTTTTGTCAAAGAGACGTTCTAAGCATGTAATTGTAGAGTAAAGAACTTTGAGATGTGTGCAATCATAGGCAGGGTAGAGGTAGCATAAGTTTCACTAAGAAGGAAGCTTTTATTCAAAGAATCTCTGAATCTATAAGATACAGGTGAAAGACTTAACGTTATATTAGATAGAGCGCAAACTGTCTTGCTTTGTTGTTCTTCTTTTGATAGGTCTTTGCTTAAGCATGCTTACAAGAATGTTTTCTTGACCGTTGAGATCCTTGAGCCAGACTTGAAAAGGAACTTCCTTTGAGATGAATTCTAGATCCAATTATTAACCATATATTCAGACACTTTTGATAAGTCTGGGAGTCCTTTGTTTTAAGAAAGACAAGATCAGATGTTCAGACTTTGTAGTATAAGATAAACTATTCTGAGTTAAGTATGGTAGGTATTTAGATGCAAAGATCTTTTTCTTTGAGAGTGATTTTCAGACTTTAGTACTTTCCTTGAATCAATGAAGGTTTATTGAAAAGATTCTTTTGGCATACATGCTCCCCATATCTTTCGTAACACAATCCTTATGTTTTCCTGAAACACTTAAGCTCACTTGTTAAATAATAACATGATACTTAATTCAAGTTAGTAAACATAATATTAGTTATCAATAAATCTCATGTGATCTAGTTTATATAAAAGTGGTTTTGTCTTTGACCAGACTTTTTCTTCAACACCAATGATAACAATTAAGGGGTATATCGTTGATGACTGCAAATAACATCATCATCATCATAGAATTCATCAGGTATCAATCAATCAATATCAAATTCATCAATATAAATAAGCATATATACCCCTATCCGTTCATAATCTATACATTTAAGATATAATGCTCCCCCTACCTGGAATCCTTGATCCCCAAGCTTGAAACGCTCCTCAACCGCTCTAATATAATCACCGGTTTCTGGTTTCTAAGGTCAGAAATTCGTAAATTAACAATAATTATTTTAATAATTCATACACTACTTAAAAATCACATTTTTGACGTTGAAATATTCAAAAACATTTTGTTTAAGAGTTCTTAAATCATTTGAAACTTTGTAAACTTTAACATTTAGGTACTCATATATAATTATCCAATAAACATTAATTAATTTAATTAATCCATGGTTAACTTATACAAATTCTAATTACTAAAGTTTATTAGTCAACATTTTAAATAAAAAATTCAGCCTTAAAACACTTCTTAATTAGTTTAAAATTTTATAAAACTTCTTTAAACTAATTTCCCACAAGGATTTATTTAGAAAATTCAACCTTATATTTCATACAAAAAGTTCCATTTTTAATATTTAAAAAATTCAGTATTTATTTTAAGAAAATATGTTTTTAACACCACCTAAAAATCTAACTTTTTACACCTGTTAAAAAGTTCATGTTTAAATTCTTAAAACTACAACTTTTAACACCATTAATTTTAGTTTTAACACTAGTCTCAGACTTATAACACCTACAAATTCAATTTTTAACACCTGAAATTAGCAGCTTTTAACATCGCTCTGATTTTAATATATCCCATATTTTTTCAAACAACACAACTTCATTCAAAATCATAAAAACTCACAATTTCAACATCATGCACAAATTTATTTTTTTCCTAAATATCCTAAACATCACATATACTATTTTACTTATGTTCTTAAACAACCCAAAATCAAAACGGATCAGCATAAAATTTACCTTTAGAAATAGAGAAAAATCCCCAAGTTCTCTTGTTGTCATGGAAAAGGAAATGAACAATGGTTACATGCAAAAAGGAGATGGGGTAGGCACGGTTATGATGAATTTGAAGAAGGAAAAGAGAATGCAAAGTGTGGAATTGGAAGAGTGAAACAAAGAGGGAGCACGCCAAGAATGCGATAGAGAGATTTAGAATCAATTGGCAATTTAGAAAAAATAAAGTGAAGTAACTGAAATAAATTGCAAGAGATAATAGCTTGTTTTTTTTTAACATGGAATCAAAGCACAGGACATTAGGTGGAATGATGAATTAAATTTGATGAGACAAGACCTTGGTGTAACATTCCTGGTATTTTAATAAAAATTATGGAGAGTGGAAAATATTAGCAAATATTTTAGAGATTTATTTAATATTTGATCTGCCTGAACCGGGGTCAAGGAATCCGGTGTCGGGCCGGTCTCAGATGTGAGGATCAAACGGTGTTGAAGATCGGTTGTGCAGAGAAGAACGGTCAAAGACGTGCTGTCTTGTGACTGACGCTTATCTGGTGTGCCTGGAGTGGTCTTGGATTAACCGGTGTGAGGAGAACGCCTAACTTGGAATTATAGTCCGGATCAACCTCTTGTATGGCTGAGGCAAACGAATATGCATAGCAAAGATGTAAGGACGGATGAAGTGCCTGACCTCTCAAGCGTTAGCTCGGATTACCGAGGTGTGGGCACTACGCCTGGACATCGGTTGGCCGGTATCCAGCTCGGATCGATGCTCTTATGAAGTATCAGACAATTATGAATAATTAAACATTGTGAAAGCAAATAAGCATAGTTGGTCGGAAATTATAAAAGAATCCAATGTGATGAAATTGATTAAAAACTTTTAATGAGAATGCAAATGAAATAAGGGAAAAGGCTGTCTTGCCCCTGAGCTTTATATAAAAGGAAATTCTCTCTCTCCTCTTCATTATTCACGAATCACTTATTCTTCTTGGTCTGTTCTCCTTCTTCTTCATTTTCTCCTCTCTCGTTGTTGAATTGCATGTCCCAGAGGGGGACTCTGTTCGTGTTAAAGCTTCAATCGAACCTTATTCCTGTGATCGTGGCCTCAAGGTGAGTCCACTGATCCATTTTATTTATGGCTCCTTATCCCTTTCATTTCTCTGGTAGCCAAGGGCCATGCATGGCTGTATTCGAGTCTGTTCTCCACTCCTTTAATGAGTGTGAGCTCAAATGTGGCCTAAGAGCTGAGGGCGTTGAGTTAACGGGTTTTGCATTCTGACCCGTAGGTAGTAGATTAGACAACAAAAGGCTGAGTGACGGAGCTGAGACTGCGAATCTAGTACTCAGAGGAAGGGACCGACACCGGGAGCAGATCATCAAAGCGTGGAATCGAGGTAAGGGGGTGTTCGGGTCATGATTAATTTAAATAGGACTCATTTCCCATCCGAGTCATTGAACAGTACGAACAGGGTAAGAAAATGTTATTGAATGTTGTTGCGTGCCCATATTTGTACATGCGTGACTATGTACACCGATCAGTTGAAGATCAAGTGTGTGGTTGAATTAATCCTGTCGTGAGCTTGGAATATTTGATGTTGAGTTATATGTGTATGCATGTATGTGTGTATGGTTTCCAATAGCATGAAATAAGTGATGGTTGTGGTAATCGGTATGTTATGTTGAGGGGCTTGACGAGTCGGTCGCCCTACGCCGTGAGCACAGGTCAGTTTCTGACAGTTGCAAGTGGTAATCGGAATGATATGTTTGTTTATATGATGGAATGTGATTATATGGTGAAGGATGACTAACGGTATAAACTACCCTGTTTTGGCTTCAGTGGTCAAGTCGGACCTAGTTAAGCTACCCAAAGGTCTTTGACTCAGTGGTTGAGGGGGAGCCAAGTCGGGCTCAGTGAACCAAGTCGGGTTCATGGGATGTCAAGTCGGACTCCCAGCTGAAGGTCGATCCTTTAGTATCCGGATACTAGGCGTCAAATTTTATCTGATTGTGATAATTGATGAATTATAAGTTGTGATGTGTAGATTTGCCGAGTGACATTTGTTATATTTGCCGAGTGGCATTTGTTGTATTTGTCGAGTGAAGTTTGTTCTATTGGCTGAGTATGATGTATTATAATTGCCGAGTGATGAAAATGTAATCGGACGTAACTTATATATATATAACTTGTTACATTTTGTTCTATATTAATGATGATGCCAAACACTCACCCTTGCTGTTATTTTAATTTAGTAACCAGTGACAGGGAGGAAGCCGGAGCCATGGAGTCGCGCCAAGGGGGAGATCGATGCCAAGGCCTGAGTGATTTTGAGTGATTGTGTAGAGTATATGTGTGTATAAGGAGTTTCCGAGTGATTATTATCTGTGTGCCAACTTAATTTGAATCGGATGCGAATTTATATTTTAAAATACATTGATCTACATGTTTTCATGTTTGTCGTGACAGTTCATTAACTAGCGGATTCATGCCCGAGTGAGGGATAACCGAGAGACCCTCCTTCCGGGTAGAAGGTTAGAATGTCCCAAGTGAGATTGGTGGGGAGAGAGTTCCGAGTGAAGAAAATGGGTAAAGATTCTGAGTGAAGAAGGTGTATTATGATTCCGAGTGAAGAGAAGTTGGATGTGTCCGAGGGGAAATCTGAGTTTCTTCCGAGGGAAGTAAGGATAGGGTATTCACCGAGTGAGGATATTCGGAGAAGCGATAACCGAGTGAGGGAGGTTGAATTATCCCTGAGGGAGTTGTGACCGAGCTAAGCTTTCTGAGTGAGGGGTAGTAATGAGTCAAGTGTAGAATGTCCGAGTGAGTGGAAGTTGAGTGTTTTCCGAGCGAAACCCTATTGCCGAGTAAACCATTTTATCGAGTGAATCCCCATGTGAGTTCGCCTGTGCGTCTTGTTCGCTTAGATTTCTGAGTGGCATTCGCTCAAGCGAGTCGGTACTCGCCTAAGCGACTCTTGGGTTTCGCCTAGGAATGTTGGGGTCTCGCTCAGGTGAGTGACCCCTGTCCTCTTCTTCTTCTTTCGCTCTTTCTTCTTCTCCCACCGTTCCAACTCCATTTTACCGAGCGGATGTTATTTTGCGTGCACTCTTATTATCATTTGGATTGCATCTAAGTGAATACTATTTATTATCAAGACTGAGTAGAACCATTCCCGATCGGTTATTATTTTAAAATACTTTTATTTAAAGAATTATTTTAGAACGGTTTGTTCATACTGAGCATGATTTTATGTAGCTAAAAGAGGTAAATATTATTTTACATTTAGACCGAGTGGATTAAATGTTAAAAGAAGTAAATACTAATTCATACTAAGATACAAATTTTATTCAACGCGAAAAATTTATTGTGAAAATAATTTGCCGTATGTAAATAAAAAGGGAAATTAACCTAGGATGTTACACTTGGCATTTGGTGAAGCGGTAGGATTGGCGTGGATGATGAAAATGAATTTTAAGAATAAAATGAAAGTGAATTAAATGAATAAAAAAGGGGGTGTGGCGTGTCGAGAAAGAAAAGAGATCAGAGAATTGAGAGTAGAGAGTGAATTAAATAGTAAAAAAAGAGTGTGAGACATAGTGTGTGACGTGTGGGGGTGCATGAGAGCTGAGACAAGAAACAAACATGTGGAGGGAGTGAGTGGGAGATTGGGACACGAACCATGCAGGGAAAGAAGGAGAATTAATAATTAAAAAAATTGGAATAGAAAGTGAAATAACGAGTTTAAGAAAAAAGAGAGTGTGGGACCCATGCTAGAAAAAGCAAAAAGAAGAGAAAGTTGATGTAGAGAGTGAGACGTGAAATTAATAAATAATAATAATAATAAAGCATGGATTTTACATAATAAAATATATATTTAAATATATTATGATTATTACATTTAAAAAATATATAATATGGATTTATATTTTATCATATACATTGATGTCATCTATGTTGTATATAAATTTTAAAAATATATGACTTGTTATCCTATAAATATAACTCTTACTACTCAAAAGAAGTTATGATTTAATGGTTTAGTAGTTGGTCTATTGTGTAGTAGGTCATGAATTAAAGTCTCATCTAATGCATTGTTGCCCCTTCAGGAACACTTGAATAGACATATGTCAACAAGGTCAATGTCATGTCATATCTCTATTAATCGAGTTAGCCAAAAGTTGACAAAAGAAATCTAACTGAAACTGTTTTTAAACATAAGAGACCTGGCTGACAAAATAAAAGACTTAGGGGTCTGACTTGAAACACACATAAAACATAGGGGACTTAAATAAATATTTAAACTATAAAAATACTCTTATTCTTATCTTATCGACATATAATTGTATATATTATACAATTTATGTTTAGAAGTTATAATAAGTACAGTTCTATGCTACTATTTATAAATATATGAACATATAAAATTTTTTATATTTGAATATTAAAGGTAAAATACACAAATTACCCTTGAGGTTTTCTAAAATTACAATCCACATCAAATTTATGTAAAAACTACATTAGTTAATCTTAAATATTGTTTTCTCCTTATCTTTTGGATCCCTCTCTGTTTGGTTGTAACCATCCAGAAAGCTAAGCAACTCATACCTGGCCATCCTGTTTACCAGTTTATTGATGCTTGGCAAGGGATAACAATCTCTTGGGCATACTTTGTTCGAATATGTAAAATTAGTGCAAATATTCCACTTTCCATTTACATTGGCCAACCACTCAAGGTACTTAATTTGCCTAACAACGTTGGCCTTGACCAATATGTCCACCTCCTGCTCATTACTGTTATTTTTTTCCTTTTACCTTTTTTCCTCTATACCATTGATCTGGCTTTAAAGTCTATATCCAATGAATAACATGCCACTGATGGATCAATTCCATGTATATCTTCTAAGCTCTAAGAAAAGAGGTTAACATTGTCCCCCAACAGTTGCATGGTTTTCCTTATCATATCCTTATTTAGTTGTCTTTCCAATTTGGTCAAGTGTTCATCCAGCTTTTTGGTTCTTCAATAGGGTTGGTTGATCTTTGTTATTGTCTCTAGGATCCCAATTAGTCATACTACTCTCATCATGGCTTTGCATGTAGCCACCAATATTCTTTGGTTGTTGGCATAACATTTGTGGGCCTCAGCCTCCCAATTTGTATTCTTTTTGGTTCTTCAATGGGGTTGGTTGATCTTTGTTGTTGTCTCTAGGATCCCAATTAGTCATACTGCTCTCATCGTGGCTTTGCATGTAGCCACTCATATTCTTTGGTTGTTGGCATAACATTTGTGGGCTTTTTCCTGGTTTGCTCTCACTACCCTAACTCGCTTGTTACATAATGGAAACTTCACTAACACAACCCCTATAATGTTAAGGACCAAATTTTCTACGATGACATTGTATGAGCTGATGTGTCTATGATGAAGAATTTGACGTGAATAATCTTCATGTCTTATCCTTCTCTAGACATAGTCAACAAGTTAATATCCTTTTGGTCGGACTTGCGATCTATTGAATCCAATCAACACACCTTGGTGTTCTTGGAATACTTTTGTGAGTGGGTCAAGCTGTTGGTGAACCTTTGAATAAACTATCTCAAACGCCTTGTTACTCCTTGCTTGAGTCCCGTCAGACTAGAGTAAGAAAACAAAACTCCTTCTCTAAAAACTAGAACAACAAATACAACTGAGGCTTATAAGTCTAATAAGCAATTAAGTAAGTAAAGACAAATAACTTAAATTAATTTTTCCCACTTAGTAAGATGATTTTTCTCTTTGACATGACATTGAATTTATAAAGTAAAACCTAGCCAATTTTGGAAATAAAATGTACCAAGTTTACTGAAATAAGTTAAGAATTCAAAATACCTGATTTTTCTTTATAATTTATATACCGGGCCATGTGTGGTTTAAACCATATAAGCATACTTCAAATTCTTACACATTTTGGCTTAAAACTTGTTTTATTAATTAATCATTTTAGTTACAAACTTAAAACCGAGATTAATTAATGAGAGTTAGATGACTTAAGAGCTTACTTAAAAAAACTTACCTAACTCTTACAACAAACACTAAAGGAAGTCTTTAAATCCAACAACTTCATATTCCAGATTAAGGTTAAAGACTTTTGTGCCCTTCAATTTTGTTCATTCATGTTTCTTTTTGTCTTAGAGTCCATATATGGCTTATCCATGTTTACCTATGTTTGTCATTATCAAAACATGTTTACCATATGAATCATAGTTTCCCCATTTTTGGTAATGGAAAACCAACTCGTGGGGTGTTAAGAATAAAACAGATAATGCAAACATTTCTCCCCTTAAGACAAAACAGATTATGCATTTAAAGTACGTTACACAACCATATAATACCCCATACAACCTTCCCCTATTTTTTCATTATAAAAAAGAAACATAGCACAGAGAGGAAAAAAGAGAGGTTTACTCATTATCCTTGTCAATGTCAAATGTGAATTTTTACAAACTTTTTAGAGTTGTGTTTGACCTTATTGGTGACAGGTTTTATCATTACATTTGCTAGATTCGAACTTCTTAAGACATAATGCTAGGTTTGGACTTGACTTCTTAAGACATAATGCCTCATCAGACTTGCGTTAAAATTTCCAAGGTTATCTTTACCATTGTTTAAAATAAAGCATTTGGATCCAATGAAGTTAAAAATGGTGATACTTGGTTTTCTTCATCGAAGCAAGTTTCTTAAAAACGATTTCATAAAAAGTATTTCAAAAGATCACTAATGATGGATGTCATTTTAAAACCATTTCAATCTAAGTAACCTTGGCCAATTTCTTAAACACATTTAGTGCTTCATCCTTCATGGAAAAGAGAGTCCAAGAAAATTTAGAATAATCATCCATAATCACTAGAGAATAATAGTTTCCACCAAAACATTTTATCCTTAAAGGTCCAAAAATTTATGTATAAACGTTGTTATGGTTTAGTTATTCAAACAATGTTTTTAGATCCAAAACACACCCTACTTGTTTTCCCTTTGACAAGCATTACAAAAATAATTTTTTAAAAAGAGTGTTGGTAGACCAACTACTAAATCTTTTGAATACTTGTTTTCCCTTTGACAAGCATCACAAAAATAATTTGTTAAAAAGAGTGTTGGTAGACCAACTACTAAATCTTTTGAACGAGTTCAAATGCTCTACTCAAAGTGAACAATTCTTTGATATCATAACCATAACTATTTTTCTTCAATTAACACGTATTTTTCAAAACTCAACTTTAAATTTTGCAAAGGTAAGTTCTAGAGAAGAATTACTTTTCTTTAAAACATCATTATCGGAGTCAATCATATCTATTTTTTAGGGACTGCTTTTATATTTCACCCATTTAGAAAAACAACCTTCTTCTTCTTCTTCTTCTTCTTCTTCTTCTTCTTCTTCTTCTTCTTCTTCTTCTTCTTCTTCTTCTTCTTCTTCTTCTTCTTCTTCTTCTTCTTCTTCTTCTTCTTCTTCTTCTTCTTCTTCTTCTTCTTCTTCTTCTTCTTCTTCTTCTTCTTCTTCTTCTTCTTCTTCTTCTTCTTCTTCTTCTTCTTCTTCTTCTTCTTCTTCTTCTTCTTCTTCTTCTTCTTCTTCTTCTTCTTCTTCTTCTTCTTCTTCTTCTTCTTCTTCTTCTTCTTCTTCTTCTTCTTCTTCTTCTTCTTCTTCTTCTTCTTCTTCTTCTTCTTCTTCTTCTTCTTCTTCTTCTTCTTCTTCTTCTTCTTCTTCTTCTTCTTCTTCTTCTTCTTCTTATATTTCACCCATTTTAAAAAACAACTTCATCATCATCAAGGAATAATCATCTATAATCATCTTATGTGATATAATGTTGGAAGGGTTGTCATTTTTGTCATCTTTTTATTTTTACCCATTTTAAAAAACAACTTCATCATCATCATCATCATCAAGGAATAATCATCTATAATCATCTTATGTGATATAATGTTGGAAGGGTTATCATTTTTGTCATCTTTTTGTTTTAACCTTTATTTATAAACTTCTCTTTGTTGATGAATTTCCCAAATTTTTTGATGAGTGATTCAAATGCTTCATTTTCCTTATTATTGGATTCGTCCTCTATCGTGTTGGCTCAAAAGTTGAGGTTTTGAGGGCTATACTCTTCTTATTTGCAGGATTCTCCTTGACCATCTTTAGGAGTCCCAATTGTTGCTCATATTCTTGTAATTTTCCAAACAAGGCTGCTATGGCATACTTTCAAGGTCCTTATAATCTTTTATCATGGTCAGTATAGGTTGTCATTCCCTGCTTAGACATCTAAACACAATAAATTAAATCTTTATTAGGAAAATATCTCCCTAATGTCAAAATCTGGTTGACTATGCATAAAGCCTTTTTGTAAATTTAAGATGCTTTCACCAGGATTTATTTCAAACATTTCTAACTCATGATTCAAAGTATTAATCCTTGATCTTGTTACTTCACTAATACCTTCATAAGTAATAAGCAAAGAATTTAATATTTCTTTAGCACTTTTACAATTAGTACCTAAAAAAATCATCATATCCAAGAGAAAAACATAAAATATTTTTTTCCTTTCAAGTCATACTTAACACATCTTTTTTCATCATTAGTCCAAAAGGTCTTTAGTCTTTCAACATTTTTTCCATCAACGACATATATAAGAATATTCAATCCTTTTTTAATTATATCCCAAATTTCTTCACCAACAGACTCAATGAAGATTTGCCCATGAGCTTTCCAAAAATTATATTCTAAGCTATTAAAGGTAGGCGGTCACTTAATAACCGTTTCTATACCCAACATTTTCTTGAGGCCATATTTCTTGAAATTGTGAAGCCCTTTGTAAGAGTCCAAGCTCTGAAACCACTTATTGATAAGTGGCATCAAACTTAAGAGAAGAGAGTGGGGTAAATTAAGTCTTATAACAACTCGTAGTTTTAAAAGGCTTTTTCTAAATTAAGCAATGTAATTGAAGTCATTTTAGAGAATGTTTAGAAGATGATGAATACATTATGTGTAAAGAAGAAACACGAATGCAATTGGCAAAAATTAAAGTGTTAAGGGAAAGAAAGATTGCCAACCACGATGTATCCTATTTTGATTATCACCATTGTGATCTATATCCAGTCTCCCAACACAAAGACCTAGATTTTCACTATCAAAAAGTCAATTACAAGGCTTGATTACAACTTTTGGATCACTTGTCCAAAACTTAATACTCCTGACACAACTTACAATTTCACTTTAACTCTAAGGTCTCTCTAGAGAACAATTACCTAACCTTCTCACACCTCAATCCCAAACACTCTTAATCCAAGAGCAAGAAAACAAACCTTATTCTCTAAAAACTAGAGCAACAGATACAACTAAGGTTTATGAGTCTGATGAGAAATTAAGCGAACAAAGGCAAATAACTCAAATTTGTTTTTCTCACATAGGAAGGTAATTTTTCTCTTTGACAGGACACTAAATTTATAAGGCAAAATGTCACCGATTATGAAAATAAAACATAACGAGTTTCCTGAAATAAATCAAGAATTTGAAATACCATTATTTTTCCTTAATGGTTTTAACCAAGCTATGTGTGGCTTAAACCAGCCTCATAAAATCCATTGGTTCAAATAATCACAGTGTGATTCGAACCATGTTGGTGAAACATCCTTATCTTTAAAAGAACCATAAAAGGCCAAAGAAAATTTTTTCGATTTAATTCAACACCAAATTGGTTGTTCGGACCCATCCGGAGGTATCTAAACCTCACAGAACGCATTATGACCCTATCACTTGCCTAATTATACATAAAACTCATGCAAAACATATAAATTCATCATTTCATGCATCCATCAAATCACATCTTAATGCATAATCTAACTTCCTTATCACATATATGCAAGTCCTGAACATCTCATTCGCACACTGTATCAATTTGCATAATTACAGTTCGTGGACATACTGATGCATCACATGCATAATGTGGGACCATCTATGGTCACCACAACTAACATCAACATCATCACATATATACCATCAAAATATAATCTAGCTACCTAGAACCCACTAAGCAGTTATATACACATAAAAAAAGTCATTCATACAAGCCGGCCAAGGCTACCACTAAACTACTATATACATCATGTACAAATATATACAATGTCTTCCTCACAGGTATGGTGACATCTCACCAGTCATCATCACGGTCCAAATCCACCAAAAATATAGCCACATAACAGGGGTGAGCACATTACATGTTAAATGACAGTTATTGAATCAAATTAACCTATCCAATTCTTTAACACATGTCACAATATTACGCACAATCAATATTATTCATTGTCATTCAACATAATTCATAATTTACTTAATATTCTCAATATCACAATACGTAGGCTATATAATTATTCTATTCTCAATAACATTCACTAATACACATGCATGCGGATTCGACTTAACAATGATTTCAACTACAGATTCCATCCTGGCCTCACTCCATTAGCCATTCCCGCGTGATACCGGTCACCTCGTGATGTCTCGAGACTTAACTTTAGCTCTTACGGTAATCACGGGCTCTCACAGGACCCAACCCAAGAGTTTGTAACTTGAAATCATCATCTCAGGGTTCCAGACCTTCCACGAGTCACCCTTACCATCTATGCCACATTATGCAATTCACACCAAGCATCTCATGCTACAAATGATACTAAATCATTTACTCAATTGCATCTCATGTATCATCTCAATATCATCCATAATATTCTATCACATCTCATGCATAGAATTTAATACCATTAATTTAGTATATCTCATGTAATATATAATATAAAACACATTCACAATTTGCATCTCATGCAATTCAACATCACATTATGGACGGCAACCATCACCACACATAATATCTCTCGGATATTATACTAAACGGGGTATTTCATAGATATTTCATAATAAGCACATCAATTAGTCATGATTCACAATCACATAATACACAATATATCAATATACACTAAACCCGTCCATAAACCATGCATTTAAAATGTAATAGCTCCCCTACCTGGAATGGATAACAGAAGCTCTCAAAGCCTTCCAACACGCTCTGAGCACTAACTCGTAACCTCAATAATTCCTATAAACCATTAAATATTCATTTTAATAACTCATAAGCTATTAAAATTACAATTTAGCACCACAATTCATTAATCCATAATTATTTGGTGATTTACCACTCATTGAAACATGTCGACGGTACCGGTACACGCTTCCGATTACTCTCTAATCACTAACGAGTAACTCAAAAATTCCTAAAACATCAATTTAATTTTTAGTAACCCATACGCCATTAAAATCATATTCTGAAGCCAAAATAACCCATCAATAATTATTTTATCAATTAACAGCTTACCGATTCAAACTAACGACTCCAAAACTCAATCTGACAATAATTCCCAAGCTATTCATTTGCCAAAATACTCCAAAACCATCTAATTTCATGGAAATAATTATTACCAAGCCCAAAACTTACGAAAACTAAGGCTGAACAGCATGGGTGTTATCAGAGCTTACCAAACAAAGGAAAATGGAAGATCCTTCAATGCCCAACGTTGTTCAAACTGAGATAACAACACCAATCCACTTTAAATTCATGAAATTGAAGGGATTAGGGGGGTTTTAAGGTTCATCCAAAAACTCAAGGTGGGTTTGATACTTACCACTTAAGAAATGCAATTTGAAGCTTTCCCCCCTTAAGTTTCCATAGCTGCCAACGTGAGATAAGGAATAAGAAGGGCTTGAATCTTACTTTTGTTGAAGAAACTAGAAAGAGGGAGCGATGAAGAAGAACCCGTGGAAGAGAAAAGAAATGGAACCTAACTTGTCTCTTTGTTGCATGCGTCAGAAATTGAGATGAAGAATGAAATTGGTCTCCAATTTTACACAGTAGCGTGAATGCAAAGAAGGGAAATTGGAATGACATTGTAAATGTTAACTTAAGGGCAGTTAAGTAGTTGTGCTCATTCAATTAACTTTAAAACTAACCGGGTAATTAACGGTTACCCGAAACTTACCCCGATAAATCCTAAAAATTAACTTAACCATATAGGGATAATTTAACTTATTTGATTTAATTATTTAGCCAATTTAAATTACTCAAAAATTAATTTTAGGGATGTTACAATTGGCATACTTCAAATTGTGACACTTTTTGCTTAAAACATGTTTTATATATTAATCTTTTAAGTTGCTAATTCAAACTGAGATTAATTAGAATTAGATGACTTAATAGCTCACTTAAAAAAACTTATCTAACTCTCTCACA
Source organism: Clitoria ternatea (assembly GCA_037962975.1). Classification (NCBI taxonomy): domain Eukaryota; kingdom Viridiplantae; phylum Streptophyta; class Magnoliopsida; order Fabales; family Fabaceae; genus Clitoria; species Clitoria ternatea. Next base: position 153,797,559 of record CM075673.1, read on the forward strand.
ATAAACACCAAAGGAAGTCTTCAAGTCCAACAACGTCATATTTTGAATTAAGGTCAAAGACTTTTTGTGCCTTCAATTTTGTTCATCCATATTTCTTTTTAATCTTAGAGTCCATATGTAACTTATCTATATTTGTCATTATAAAAATCTATTTATCACCTACTTGTCTACCATAAGAATCACAATTTCTCATTAGATCAGGGACATGACCCTGCTTACTAGGCTAATTATCTAAACGACAATTCAACTTGCTCTATAGCCCCCTATAAAAGTTAGGAGAACATTCCATATACTATATAATTATTTTTAAATTTAAAATATCTAAAATCCCAATAAAAACATATTGAAATGATTTGAATTTATTTTTGAAAGTACTTATTTCCAAAACCAATTAAGAGATTAAATTAATAATTTTAAAATATAACACTGCTATTTTAGAATCAAATGTTGAAACAACTTGTATAATAAATATTCAAAAAATTATCTCCTTATAATTTTAATACACTTATCAAATTTGATTGAATAACAAAGAAAGCATAAGATTTATTCATTTTTACAAATTCAACGAAATAATAATAATAATAATAATAATAATAATAATAATAATAATAATAATAATAATAATAATTCATATTGACCAGTATTTCTCTTTAGAATATAAGCGGTGAGCATAAAAGAAAAAATATAGTATTAATTAGTATACAAGTGATATTTTTGATATAACAAAACTTAACATATGGAAAAAAATTCAACTAGGAAAGGAAAAAAAGATAAAATGAAAATGTTGAACTATGCACTCCAGAGGATATGAGAAACAGAGAATTTGTAGAGGAAAGAATATAAATGTAAACTGATTCTTTCTATATTATGCTTAGCTGCTAATACAAAGGAAGGGAATATAATATATAGGCAGAAACAAAGGATAAACTAACACTAGTTAGATGTAATAGACTCTAGTTAGTTAAAACAGAAAATAACTACACTATAACTATTCCCTAACATCCCCCCTCAAACTTAATGGGGTTGTAGTACACATATTTAGTTTGCTTCTAAGTTCAAGGAAGGTAGTAGTGTTGGGTGCCTTGGTAAGGACATCTGTAACTTGGAATCTAGAAGGGATATGCTTAATTTGAATAAGTCCTTGAGCAGCTTTTTCTCTAACAAACCACAGATCTAACTCAAAGTGTTTAGTTTTAGAATGCAAAACTGGGTTGGCAGATAATAGGGCAGCATCTTAATTGTCACACCAAATCAACAGAGGTTTAGATGTTGGCTGATAAAGCTCCTTGAGCAGAGATTGAATGTACATGATCTCTGTCAAGACTGAAGCAATGATTCTAAATTAAGCTTCAGTGCTGGACCGACTAACCACACTTTGCTTCTTTGCCATCCAAGAGACAATGTTGGATCCTAAAAAGATACAAAATCCAAAGGTAGAGCGCATATCCATAGGGTCACAAGCCCAATCACTGTCACAATAAGCTGTGATCTCCAAGGGTGTGGACTGAGTGAATTTTAATCCATAGTCTATAGTGCCTCTGAGATACCGAAGCAATCTTTTTACAGCCTTCCAATGCACTTCAAGAGGATTATGAAGGAATTGACATAACTTATTTACAGTAAATGCTATATCTGGTCTGGTAAGAGTGGCATACTATAGGGAGCCCACAACAGACCTATAAAGGCTGGGATCTGAGGCAGTTGCAGTGCCATCTTGAAAGAGTTTGCTGGAAGGAGCCATGGGGGTTTTAATTGGCTAGCTTCTAACATGTTTAGTCGTTGTAGGAGGTCTGATATGTACTTGGATTGTGAGAGGTGCATGGTTCCCATAGAGTCTTTAGTAACTTGGATACCTAAAAAATGATGGAGGGGGCCAAGGTCCTTGAGAGGAAATTTTGTATGAAGTTTGGATATAAGAGTAAAGATGACAGAGTTGGAGCTACTGGTAATTAGGATGTCATCAACATAAACTAGGATGTAGATGGTAAGATTGGTAGAGTTGAAAACAAAGAGGGAATGATCACTCTTAGTAGAGTGAAATCCCAACGAAGATAGCACTTGAGCTAACTTTTGAAACCAGGCCCGTGGTAATTGTTTCAATCCATAGAGTGACTTGTTTAATTTGCATACTGTTTTAGGTGATCCTTAGTGAAATCCTGCTGGTTGCCTCATATAAATTTCCTCTTGTAGATCTCTATTAAGGAAGGCATTGTCCACGTCTATTTGATGAATTGGCCAGCCTTTGGATACAGTAATAGCAAGCATAATTCTAATGGTTATAGGTTTTATAACTGGACTGAAAGTTTCAGCATAGTCCAACCCTTCTTGCTGGGTAAATCCTCTGGTGACCAACCTAGCTTTATGCCTAAAAAGAGTTCCATTTGGATTATACTTCAATCTGAACAGCCATTTACAGCTGATGGGTTTTCTATTTGGTGGAAGAGAAACTAGATCCCATGTTGAGTTGTTGAGAAGTGCTTGATATTCCTTGAGCATAGCTGTTTTCCAGGCTGGTATGAGGATAGCTTCTTCAAAAGTGGTGGGTTTAATTTGAGAAAGGAAGGCTTTAGGTTTAAATATGCCAGCCTTGGATCTAGTGATCATGTTATGAGTGTTATCAGAGGTGTTAGGCTGAATATTTGAGTTTGGTTGCTGAGAATTTGAAAGAGTATTAGGAGGGACAGGAGATGTAGAGATTGTTTGGTCAAGAGTGGTGGATGGTTGAGTGGCAGGACTGCTTTTTGGTTGAGTGGGAGTTTGTATTGTAATTGTTAGTGTTATAGTAGGTATGTGAGGTGTGGTATTTTGTAAAAAGGGAGGAGAGGGGGAAGGTTTAGTAAGAAATGAGGGATTTGTGTGAAGAGGGTATTGTGATTCATCAAAGACAACATTTCGAACAATGTATATCTTCCCTGTAGATGAAAGGCATCTATAGCCTTTGTGTTGTGTAGAATAGCCAATGAAGATATAGGGGTGAGATCTGTGTTCATGTTTATATGTGTTATAGGGTCTTAAATGGGGGAAACAAAGGCAACCGAAGGGCTTAAGCATGGTGTAATCTGGTGATTGTTTGAAGAGGATTTCATAGGGAGAGATATAGTTGGTGGTTGGTGTTGGTAATCTGTTGATTACATAGGTTGCAGTGGCAAAAACTTCTGGCCAAAATTTAAGAGGTAAGTTAGCAGCTGCAAGAAGTGTGAGCCCTATCTCTGTGATGTGCCTATGCTTTCTTTCAGGGACACCATTTTACCGGTGAGTATAAGGACAACTCAACCTGTGTAGGATTCCTGATGCCTGTAAATGCTTCTTAAAACCTAAGAATTCTTTCCCTTCATCAGTTTGAATGGCTTTAATTTTAGAGTTAAATTGGAGTTCAACCATTGATTTGAATTGTAGAAATACATTTAGAACTTCTGATTTATTGGACAAAAAATACAACCAAGTATATTTTGAAAAGGCATCAGTAAAGAGGATATAATATCTAAAACCAACATTTGAGTAATTAGGGGAAGGACCCCAAATATCAGAGTATATTAACTGTAATGGCTTAGTATAGACAGTGAAAGATTCAGAAAAAGGTAATTGATGAGACTTCCCTATACAACAGGCACTACATACAGTATGTTTATTATTGTTACGAGGAATTGGAAGATTACAATTTTTCAAAACCTGATGAACAGTTCTATGTGAGGCATTAGCCAATCTGTAATGCCACAAATTTATTTCAGTGTTGATTGTACTAGAATTAAAAGCAGTGATGTTACTATCCACTCTAGGATGAACCATATGCAGTTTATCAAAAACATAAAGGCCCTCTTTAAGTTGTCCTTGTAGAAGGACTTTTTTGGTGTCCTAGGATTTAACAGAACATGTATTACGGAAAAATTCAAAGAAAACATGATTATCCTTACAGAATTGAGATACACTAATCAAATTTTTGGCAATATATGGGACATGTAGGAGATTATTTAATGAGAAAATAGAATTTAAATTTTGAGTATGAAATTTTGATGTTCCAGCATGTGTAATGTGAAGGGTATTACCATTTCCTAAAGGAACCTTGTCAGGTCCTGTGTATTCAGAGTGTAGCATGAGATTATTCAAGTCATTAGTGAGGTGATTAGTGGCACCAGTGTCTGGATACCGGGACTCATCTATCAAGTAAGTGGGTTTGGAAGATGTTACCATAACAGTAAGGGGCTGATCCTGATGATTCAGATTATTTAAGTTATTTTGAAGAGGGGGTTCAGCAAATTGGTCATCAAACCTGTACCAGCAGTGATAAGTTGTATGTCCTATCTTTCCACGAACCTGACATTGAGGTCTGGGCCCCTTCCAGCAGTGTTGTTGAAGGATCTATTGCTTCTACCTTTGTCTCTGAATGGAATTCTACCTTGGCCCCTTCCACAATTTTAAGATTGGATGATCCTTTTAGGTTAAGATTGAGCTATATTGGCTTGTAACACAGGAAGTTCCCTTTGTTTGTGTTTCTCAAACCGAGCTTCTTGGTGCATCAAGAGGGCTTCCACTTAAGGGATAGTGTATGATTCACTTCTTGTTAGGCAAGAAGTTATGAAACTATCATATTCCTCCAGTAGAGCATCAAAGATTGTGTCGATGTGTTCTTCTTGAGAGAGGGGTGACCCAATTGCAGCAAGGGTTTCCACAATGTGCTTGATCTGAATCAGTAATTCGCTTATTGATCATGTCTTCTTGATTGTTCGAAGTTGCGTCTTCAGCTGCTTGACTCTGGCCATCGTTTGGGAGGAGAAGTACGTCTTTAGGGTGGCCCAAATATGGTGTGACCATTCACAGCTAACCATTCTAATTTTAAACTGAGGATCCATGGACTCCAACAGCCAAGATTTAAGGAGGTTATCGTGTTGTTTGAAATTTTCAAACTCTGGATTCAGATTTCCTGATTCTTCATCTTCTTTGTTCTTGAATTGTTCTGGAACAAATTTTGGGTCAGAGATGTGTTTCTTGAGTTTGAACCCCTTGATTGTTGCTTCTGCATATTGAAGCCATGTGAGGAAGTTATCCTCTGTTAGATTTACAAGATAGCGGAGGAGAATGTGTAAGGGGTGAAGGGCGCGGAAGTCATGGCTGAGTCTATAGGCGCGATGATACCATATTGAACTATGCACTCCAGAAGATATGAGAAACAGAGAATTTGTAGAGGAAAGAATATGAATGTAAACTGATTCTTTCTATATTATGCTTAGCTGCTGATAGAAAGGAAGGGAATACAATATATAAGCATAAACAAAGGATAAACTAACACTAGTTAGATGTAACAGACTCTAGTTAGTTAAAACAGAAAATAACAACATAACTACACTATAACTATTCCTTAACAGAAAAAGAAGCAAACTGTAACTGCAATTTCAAGGGAGAAAACATCTTAAGAATTGAAATTATGAAAGCAAAATTTCAGTTTTTTAATTATTTGGAAAATAAGAAAGCATAATTTATTGTTGGATGTTGGTCGATCACAACTAACTATGGTCAATTTATGTTCCAATTATCCAACCGCGGTAAAACACAATCCAAAAGCAAAGGGATTGTAATGTTTTTCCATCATTCGACTGGGTTGTAATATTAAGTTAAGAATGAGATTGTTTTAATTTAGACAAAACATAGTTATTATAATAATAAAGCTAAAATACACTTTTAACCCTTTAAAATTTAGGGTTTAGGGAAAGCTTCTTTAATAAAATGAGTAATTTTAGCTTTTGAAATTTTTAGGGTTGTCCACAAATAATTTTTCATTGATTGTTGAGTTGATTAATGTTTGTGTTATCTCACCTGTGACACATTGTTGTCACGTCGTAAAAGAAAAACTAATTGTTAGCGGCTAACATTCTAAATGTTGATAGTAGTCTATATCTTAAAAATGAAGGATGATTGAAACATTGTTTGTGATTGAAAATTTTAACCATTCACAACACTCCAATATCTCTTCTTAGAGATTTGTCCAAACACCTTGTGGACATAATAACCACCCAAACCAAGCCACTATAACCACTAAATTTATTTCCACCATAACCCGCCTACAGCCACCGAACCTCCGGACCACTACAATCACCACCCAAACCAAGCCACCATAATTACCACCCAACTGAACCACATAACCACCACTCATTTCCATCATAAACCACCACCAAACCACAACCATCAAACCTCCACACTACCTTAATCACCATCCAACCATAACCATTCAACCATAAAAATCCAACATAAAAAAATAGTTACAACAATAAAACCTTAATCTTTTCTATTCTTTCTCAGTCATAAAAAATCTTCTCTTTTCCTCTAAACCTGACTGAACCTGCACAACCACAATAAAGTACCCCTCACAGAAACCATCCCCACCCATAACCCCTACACATACCACAACTAAACCCCATAACCATAACTAAATCACCACCCATCTTCAACCCAACATAACCATGAAAAACCCTAATCAAAACACAAAATATCCAACCATAACTCAACCTCTTTCACCAAATCCACCAATAAACCATCTCACCACCAAACCTCCTCACCATAACCTACACAACCCCACAACCCACAATCTTCAACAACCACCCATTACCACCACCTACAACTACATCGCCAAATAGGTACACGAACCCAACATAACTATACCCAAAAACAAACAAAAAAACAACCCACACGACATACAATAAGATGAAACTAAACCAACTAATAGACCATAAGAAACACCTTAAGAAACTAGAACCATAAAAACAACAGAAGAAGAAAAAGAAGCACATAATAAAGGAAATTTCCCTTTTTTTCTCAATCATCTTTGTCGATGCAAACTGAGAACCAGCACCACCTTCGTGCTCGGTAGCTATAATTTATTCATGGTTGCGGTTTGAGGTGTGGAATGGGTTTGGCTTTGTGATATATTGACTTTTAGGTTTTGGGTTTTGTAATGGGGGCGGGCGGGCTAGGGTTATGGGTGGTGAAAGGTAGTGGGTTAGAGGTTGGTGATGGGTTATGAGTAGGTAAGGATAGCTACATGTTTTGGAAGAAAACTTTTCAAGGAGGGAAGAAGATAAAGTGGGGATAAGAGGGTGTGGGGTTTGATTATTGTGAGCGGTTAAACTTTTAAACTACGAAAATGCTATCTTATTGTTAAAAATTGACACGTGACAATTATATGTCACCAGGTGGTACAAATATTAGTCACCTCAAAAAATATTAACGTAAGATTATTTAATCTTAAAAATTTCAAAAACTAAAATTATTATTTTTTAAATGGACTTTTCCTAAATCCTAAATCCAAAAGGGGTTGAAAATGTATTTTAAAAAAAAAAGTTAGACAACCATAAAGACATACAATGTAATTTGGGTATTTATTGGCGACCGTGATATTCAGCATCCTATTATTTTGTCGTGTCACTAGAGTTATTTTCTCTCTCTATATATGCAAAGCACTCATTCTTTTAAATCTTTATCCATCGATTCGGGTATAGTTTTGTCATATTTTCTATACTTATTTTTCTTCTTCTTGGTGATTTGACATAAAAAAATATTGTTTTTCCCTTGTTAGTTGTTATTTAAAAAAAATGTATAATTTTGTTAATATATTCAAAGAGGTTCTTAGGTATCCTTATCTCCTGTATTAAATTTTAAAATCATTCTTAAAGAACGGGAGACAAATATTCCATATACGATTAGGTAGAATCCAGAAAAATTTATGCCATTCCTTTTCGGTGTTGTTTTGTGGTGAAGCTGGGACGAGATTGAAGGTCATTTCCCCTCTTGCAGGAGCATATTATTTATCCAACAACAAGAACATTCTACATTTATGTTATTCTATTACGACCAAAATTCCAAGGCATCAAATCTTTTTGTACTAAAATATATATCAAATATTTGATTGTGTGATATTTTTCTTTGATTTCTTGTATCATATTCAGCTTCAGCGTAAATAGATTTTATTTTTTCAATTAGTGTATTTCTAGGACTTAAACAGTAGTCTTTCCATTGGGGTCGCCATTACCATTACATCAATACTCTTATTGGTACTTGCGATTAAAATCAAATGATGTATCTTTCAAATTAACTATGCCCTATCTTCACCCGCATGTCATAACTCTTAACATCATTCCAAATTGAATGTTAAATAAAAAAAATATTTCCATCACTGGACATTATATTATATAAACATAAAACAAGTTAATTTAATCCATGTTAGTTAAAATGAATATATATTTACGAATAAAACATTATTTTAGTCTCTTATCTTTTACATTAAGGACCATATGTTAATAATCAGTTGAAAATATTAAGATCAACTGAATAAGCTAACGTGTAATTTAATTACTTATATCAATAACTAACAAATTCAAGTTCAAAGTAGAAATTAAAAATAAAATAGTCAATTAAAATAAGAATGTAAAGAAAAAATATACTTTGTAAGAACCCGAACCGAAATACCCATATTAGAGGCGGGGCCTGACTTGCCTAATATAGGTAGGGATGTCAATGGGGCGAGGCGGACGCAGGTAGTATGTTACCACTACCCGTATCCACAAGTTTTAGGCGGGTAACGGGTATTCGCGGGTCGGATGGCGGGTATCCACAGGTATTTATGAATGTTTATTATTTAAATAAAATAATAATAAAAAGGAAAATATGGTATAATGTACTAAACATAATATTATTTTAGTATAATATAATTTAAATTAATATTGTATTATACATTACAACTTCATAAATTAAAAGTATTATCATTAAAAAGTATTAAATTTTATTTATCTCATTATAAAATAATAAAAATACTTAGATATTTAAATATATTTAATAAAAAATAAATATTAATAATTAAACGGATATCCGTGGGGCGGGTAGTGTGATACCATTACCCACATGTTTAGTAAATATGCGGGTATCCATTACGGGCAACCCCCGGATTACCTGCGGGCGTGGGTTTTTTTGCCTTCCCTAGATATAGGCTAATTACAAGGTCTGTCATGACCTTTCTTAAAGCCTGACTTGCCCTGAAAGCCTATTTAAGAGTCTGTTTAAAATAATATTTATTAATTAAATAAATCTATAAACATACCTCTACATATATAAATAAACATAATCTTATATATACAAGGAAACAAGTTTAAGTATTTCAATAAATTAACAAATATATAATAACAAAATATTATATATTTTATATAAAAAAATTATAATAACACTTTATTATTATATCATATATATAATTTGAAAGATAATTTGTTGTTAGTGAAATGATAGAGACAAGAGGAATGTTTGAAGAAGAAGCTAGCTAGGGTTCTGTCTTGGCCAAAACCACCTAATGGAGGGGCAGACTCAAGGCATAAAGTGTCCTTAAAGGAAAATGTGATAAGGCAGAAGAGTTCATGATAAGGATCTCCAAAGTCTTATTTTTCGGTCTTAGTAGTTTAAGACTTAAGACCTTGTATTAGGGTCATTTTAGTTCCATTTGAGTAGTAATTCTTCTTAGGATTTTATTGTTAGGGGTATAGTGTAACGCCCCGAAATCAGAAATAGGGGTAAATTTTCTGCGATTTAAAATACGATTGTAAGTAGAAGAAATTCAAAGTATATAAATATGTAACACCGAGTAATTACCCTGGATCAATAGATAACTGATCTCATATATGAAGATATGAGAATAGTATCAGAGTGTACCTCAGACGACCGGACTTGAGGCCATTACAAGAGGAAAAGCGGAAGATGAAAATTAAGTTCAAGAGTAATTAAAATATCTCTCAAAGAGAGGATGAACATGCCTCGTCGATCGGCTAAGCATTAGAAATATAATTTCATAATAAAAATATCATCCATACATCATTAAGGTCATTAATGAAAATTAACCTTACACATCTGGTCTAATTTTCCTACATGACCTTCCAAAATCAGCCGTTGTCAAATTAATTTCAAAGTAAGCATACGCATATCGTATACCATACAAAATGATATATATGCCTGTCAAGGCTCATCCACATCTCCCTTTATATTTACCTTCTCCAATACTTAACCTCCAAAAAGAGTAGGATTCATCACACCTACATCAACCTTAAAAATGGCAACAGGGAGGTGAGTAACATAATCCAAATGTATCAAAGTCATACATTATGATGATAATTATACATGTGTGCATTATACTCATCTTTCAAGAAAGCATCAAAATTTCACACACACGATACATCATTCCACTCGGTATGGTATATTCACACGGTAATATCATACATACTATATCCTTAACATTCTCAATAATCATCACACATTTAATGTTAGTACCTCGGTTTACCTTCCCTCTATTTAACAATCATCCATCGCCACCTCAGGCTATCAACTAGGCATAGCTATATGCAAATGCTCCTAAAGCTAATGCATATGCACAACGAAATATTTTTAAGTGCGGATCCGACTGTGGGAAAATATTAACATATCAAATATGGGACAAGCATAGGTGTGCTACTATGCCCCTACTGCAGTAGTAAAATGTGTACACTTATATCCAATTTCATGCATGCTTAACAACATATTTTACTAGTACCAAACCGTTCTCGCCCATCTGTAGCACTGGTCACCCCGTGACTACGGATCATCATCATGGCCGTACTTGCCAAAGTGCTACGGGCCTCCCCCGGATACACATCAAGGGAGCCCTACCCCGTAGGACACCGAGGTAAACTACTCATCACAGAGCCGCCCTCCCATAGGGCCTGCCTCATAGGGTGCCTCGTCACCAAACTAAGAGCATCTTCGTGATTCCCTGAATCACTAGGGAGCAATAATAGTATACTCGTGCACTGGGCCGCCCTCCCATCGAGCCTGCTTATTGGAACCCCTAACATTTCATATAAGTAGCGAATCATATGCCATGGATGCAAATGCCAATCAATGCATTCTCACACTGTGCATCCTAAATGCCACTCAATCAATCGTTCATTCACAACCACCACTTAGTAGATTTCAGTATTCTCGATCTTTACCGATCCTCTTGGGGCTCATACACATCGGTAGTTAGTGGCAATCACAATCATCAATTCACATATACACTTTGTGATGATTCACATCATTGATTTCAATTTAAAACATGGTCTCAAGCCATCATAACATATTTCATCAATATATTCATCATAACAACACATCCGGTCTCAATACCGGCACTAAAATATGGATATCACTTCATCCGTTCTGTACACAATACAGACTCAACAAGTAAAACACTGGACATCAAGGTCGGTCTCCTCTCATTAGGATACCGGGTAATCATACCGATTACACATAGCACCGGTCGGCCTTTTCTTATAGAATACCGAGTAATCATACCGATTACACACAGTACCGGTCGGTCTTCTCTCATTAGAATACCGGGTAATCATACTGATTACACACAGCACTGGTCGGTTTCCTCTCATTAGGATACCGGGTAATCATACCGATTACACACAATACCAGTCGGTCTCCTCTCATTAGGATACTGGGTAATCATATCGATTACACACAGAACCGGTCAGTTTCCTCTCATTAGGATACCGGGTAATCATACTGATTACACACAGCACCGGTCGGTCTCCTCTCATTAGGATACTGGGTAATCATACAGATTACACACAGCACCGGTCGGTCTCCTCTCATTAGGATACCGGGCTGTTAACTCAGACCCAGACCAGTTTAATATCGTATTCATCATCCTAAACTCATGCCATATAACACCAATAATTCTAAATACATCTAATTCATGAAATCAACACATCGTCCATACACAAGCAATCATTAAGCACAATCCTATACACATATTTTCACATCATCAATGGATGAAATCATGCATTTAGAATAGTTACCGCCTCCTACCTTAAGAGAAGTAGTAATCACCGCGGTCAGATGGTTCCGCCTCGAAATTTAGGTTGTTTCCTATATCACAATATATCACACAATCAATTTTCTATTCAACCACCTCGGTTTAACATTCATATTCAACTGCTCGATGTCTTTCGACATCCTAATTCCCAAGTCCCATTTATTTCACTCGTTCAGCCACCACCACCACGGTTTAGGCGTCTGCATTTATTATTTTGCATATTCAATGCCAGACCCATTACCGGGTTCCCAACAACCATTTAACTTCATTAATGATCATTCATCATTAATAACAGCACTTCACCTCACCAAAAATAGTTATTTAACACAATAAATGTTTCTCCACTCATATCTTGCATTTCCCCTAAATTATACGATTAGGGTTTCTATCAAAATTACCCAACAACACCCAATATCCACCATATTCCAATAATCCTCATGAACTAGTCTGGACCGGGGTCTAGGATCCGGTGTGGGACCACCCACAAGATTATAGGTGTTTTTAGGGTTTGCACACCGGAACAGTGTGTATCCTATGTATTAATCCGGTCTCTCAGTGGGAGAGGCCGGCCTTGTTGTCCTGGAGATCCTTCACACCAACGTTTCGCGTTGCAGGGGGGCGAAAGGTGGTGCCACCTGCGAAGATTCTCCGACGCTCAAGTTAGAAGAGTGTAAGAACTCAGTGAATACTCAAGCGAAGTAACAGTAAAAATGTGAGATAGAACAACGATACCTTGCATGTGTATTGAAATGAGCTATTTATAGTTGTACGTGAGAAAATGAGTCGTTGGATACAGGTGGGTCCCCTAGCTCTGATAGCGTGTACATTATGTCAATCAGGGTGGCTCAGCACTCAGAATGTGTCAGGAGGGTAGGTCAATTATCAGAGTACGATCCTCTAGGAAGAGGAGAGGATAATCACCTTTTCCGCATAATCTGCTGACACATCCACTTGCTTCCTGAGGCCATTGACGTGACATATTTTGCTACATACAGTATCTTCGCTGATAAGTTATTAGGGGCTCTCTATCTTGCTGTGACTGAAAAGCCAAGAGTTATGTAAATGTTCTGCGAAAATGAACAAAGATCTGTTATAGAGAAAATAAGTGGGGCAGTCGTGAGATGAGGACGGACGGCCAGACATCGGATATCCGGTGTGGTAAAGTTGAACCAGGACACCGGTTTTCCTTATATGAGGTCATTCTGACGTCCCAAGATTGGGGGCCGGTATCCAGACCGGATCATCTGTCCCCTAGCTTGTATGAGGGACTGTTAAGTTGCTCATATGAGCTACACAACTCTAGAGAAGTCTGGATGCCGGTGGTACATTCTGGGAGGTCTCTGGAAGCTCTGTAGCGTCTGCTCTAATAAACGAGTGACCGCTCTTCTCGCGTTGCGTACGACGGATTCAGACAGCATAAAATAAATGATTGAAATCCCAAGGGTCTTTGAGAATTGAAACCCTTGGTATTCGAAAAGTGGTTGAAGGCATTAAATGCGCATGGCATGATTGGACAGTAAATGCGTTTTTTACGCACGAGCCATCATTACCCAAGAGTGTAACCGTCGATTGGGCTTATTGGACCTGGATTCAAACTGAAAAAGGGGGCCCATTTTGCCAAAATGTTTACTGAAACGTTACCATTTTCGCGTTTGTACGTGACAAAACGATGGAGTCGTTTCAATTTGAAAGAGGTTGCGTTTTGATGCAAGCCTTGTGACCTTCGACGAAACACTATGCCTCTTCGTTACCTATAAAAGGGACTCTTAGCAGATTTTGGAATCCACTCTTGTTTTCAAGCTTAGTGAAACTCTGCTCAAATTTCTTGGAAATTTCTCTGTCGTCTTCAAACTTCTCAAAGATCTTCTTCCTTTAGGTAACCTCCCTTTCCTTCAACTCCTTGCAATTTTTGTTCATTCTATTTCCACCATGCGCCCTAGAGCAGGCTACGCTGGTCCTTCAAACAGGGGGAGTTTTGGCTCTCGTGCCCCCCTTAGCCACCGTGGTGGGAGGATTCCAGCGAATCCTCCTGTGGCTGGGCCTCGTCGCTCAGAGAGAGCTGAAGCTTCTTCCTCACGAGTGTCCTCTTCCCAACGTCGCTCTGAGGTTCCCCTTGACTCGAGGGCTACCAGCCGCTCTGATGAAGGGTCAAGTGCTGAAGGTTACCTCTCTGACGATGTTGCTTTTTACCACAGTACGTACGTGTTCCACCGTGCCTGCACAACTATGGACCTTCTAGGACGTGGAAAAACACCAGTTCTTCGCTCTGCTGAGGGGTGTGTCAACGTTGTGGCACACCGGCTTGACTGGGAAAAGCTCAACAGGGAGAAACCCTACTGCTGGGTGGAGGAGGAATTCCTAGAGATCCCTTCGCACCATGCGAGTGAGGAGGAATGCACGGTCTCTTTCCGCTGTAAAATATATTCAGACAAAAAGTACAAGGCGCGATACGCTGTTCTGGCACCACGTCCCTCTGAGAGAGTATGCCACAGCGTCCCTGATGAGAGGTCGGTCTACATGTACGACTTCGTCTTCTTGAAGTTGGGAGTACGCTTCCCCATGACAGAATTCCAGATGGCCGTCCTGCGTTTCCTAGACTGCGCCCCCACACAACTGCATCCCAACGGTTGGGGTCTAGTCCGGGCTCTGGAGGTTCTGGGGGAGCATTTCAACTTCTCCGCCACTGTGGCCAAGCTGTTTCACTATTGCCAAGTGGTCCGCCGTGCTAATAAGAAGGGCGGCCTTGGGTTCATTACTCTCCGTAGCGACTCAAGGGTGATAAATTTCAAATCTTATACGGAATCCGCTAAGGTGGATGGACGCTCCTTCAAGCACTACTACACGCGGGTCCGTATTCAACCAAATAAGCCGGTCTTCTGGTGAAACAAGGAGGGATTTACCAAGTTCCCTCTTAGCTGGACGCACGAGCATTTTCTCCTCATGAGCCGTGCTTATTACACAGATGAGAGTGAACTCTCCTCTCATTCTGTTGAGGTCTTGAGCGCCATGCAGACGGCCTCGAAAACCCTCAAAGGATTTTCCAGCAGGCTCCTCTTGGCCGAGGACGACATTTGAAACACTTACCTCCGTAATATTCGCTCTTACTCTATCTCTGTTGTATAATTATTCCGCTCTGATTATTTTTCTTCTTATGTGCTAATTCAACCTTTCTTGTTTTGTAGAACAAATCGAAAGAGCCTGCCCAAAGATGTTGTCATTAAGGACCATGATGGCTGACGATGATTCCTCCTCTGAGGAGAATGAGATCCAGGCGAAGAGGAACGCCACCAAAACTCCCCTCATTCCCCTAACCTCTGCAGTAGGTGATGAGGTTCCTCTCTTTGATGAGGAGGAAACAGAAGAACCAGCTGAGGCCACTGGAGCGGGCGACGAGGAGGCCGTCCCAGAGAAGAAGAGGAAAAAGAGGCACCTTGTAAAAAAGGCATATCAAGAAAAGCCCTCCTCTGATGACCCTGTGAAGAAGCGTCAGAAGACGGTCGAAGAAACTGAATTGAAGAAGGACAAGGGAAAGAAGCCCGTTCCTGAATCCTCTGCCCCTTCTTCACAGAATGCTTCAGAACCGGACTCTGGGAATGGTCCTCCTCCGGCGTTTGATCCTCTGTGTGACTCCTTCCTTTTTCCTTATTTATGGTTTCAGGGGTCCATGCCTCCCACTCTTCCAAAGGCAAGGTATTGCCTTCGCCCCTCCCTCGACGCTGCTGGGGTCCGAGGTGCTTGTAAAGCCGGGCGTTGGCAGCTGGATGAACTGTCTGGCCTCCTCGATTCCCTAAGCGAGAAGGAAGATTACATGGACCAGGTTGAAAAACTTGAAGCCGAACTCGCGGTGAAGGAGACATGGGCGACCAAGCAAGCTGAAGTTCATAGGGGCGTGGAGTCAGAATTGAAGAAAACCAAGGAGACGCTCCAGAGGAAAACTGAGGAGGCAAGCCAAGTTCATTTTGCGAACAAGGCTCTAGAGCGGGAAGTTGCCGACCTCCAGAAACAGAACAAAACCATACCCCTCCTTGAAGAAGAATTACAACTGGAGAAAAAGAGATCGGCTAAGCTTGCTGACGATCTCAAAATTATGGAGGACGGTCGCAACAAAGACCTTGGGGAGTGGGAAAGCCTTCGGAAGGAGATGCAAGCCCAAATTGAGGAACTCAAGAAGGGTGGCGCGAGTGCTGGGCCTTCAGAAGAGGATTTTGCCAAGGTTCAAAGAAGATTAGCTGCTGCGAAGGCCAAGGCTGCCAAAGCCTTGGAGATATGTAAAAATGTGGCGTATGAATCCTTCGGCCTGGCCCTTCGTCAAGTTTATTATCGTAACCCCGGAGTGCAGCTGAATTTGTACGGATTGGATCCGTTCTTCGAATTCCATGGGGGAAAACTTGTCGAAGTGCATAAGGACGGCTCGCATCATGAACCCCGTGCATCTCTGTACGAACTGCCTCCCCTTCCAGAAGGTGAAAGTATGGAGCCGACAACGTCCACCGCTGCCTCTGGAGCTGAAACGCAGGAAGGTGCCCGAACTGGAGCAGAGGATGAGATGGAGAAGACAGAAGTGCCCTCTGCGGAGGATCAGGCACCGGTCCCTTAATTTAAGCTTTATTCATAGCTGTGTACTGGGATCAGCTCCAGCTTTAACTATTTTGTAACCTGGATAATTTCTTATTTTGGAAATAAAATTCACTGTTGCTTCTCTTCAACTGCTTGCGTCGAATGTATGATTGTTGGATAACTTAGTGCTATACAAAACACTTTATTGTTTTCAATGCTTTGTGAATCCGTTCTGTATGGTTACCTAGCTGCTTAAAGCGCACTTATCACATCGGATTAAGATAACAAATTGTAACAAAGGAGCGACAATTAAGTTAAAGCATGCCCTATCCCCAAGTGTAAGTACATTGGGAAGGGAAACTTTATCTCAAGAATTACCTTTTAACTTCTTAAAAAGATAGAAATGCTCATCTGTCCTCGAAGATGCAGAGCGGGTATGTTAGCGTTCAACCGCTCTGGGGTGGATATTCCACAATTGAGGACGGACATTGCCTTTTGAATTTTGGTATAACTTTGACAAGGGTAAGCTTCACGCCTTTCTCTTGAGGTTCGGTTTGGTCCTACACCTCAAGTCTTCACACGGTGTTCGGTTCGATCCTACTAACCGTACTTGGAGTTTGGTGCAATCCTACAATCCAAGCCTTTAACACGGGGTTCAGATCAGGGCTAATCCTGAACCTACTGCGCCCGTTACTCGGGGTTCAGCGTGGTTTTCTGTATTAACCAGCCTACTGCGCCCAAGCCTTCGCATGGGGTTCGGTTTGTGGCCTTGAGGAAGGACCAGCCCTACAACCCATGTTGTCTTCGAATGGGGTTCGGTTTGTGGCCTTGAAAAAGGACCAGCCCTACAACCCATGTTGTCTTCGAATGGGGTTCGGTTTGTGGCCTTGAAAAAGGACCAGCCCTACAACCCATGTTGTCTTCGAATGGGGTTCGGTTTGTGGCCTTGAAAAAGGACCAGCCCTACAACCCATTCCACCTCAAGGAGTTACATCGTCAAAACACACGATGTGTGATTGAGATCATCCGTCCTGAGGGGTCTTCATCAGTCCCTCGAGGAGTTACATCATCAACTACAGAATTGGTAGTTGAGTTCATCCGTCCTGAGGTGTATGCGTATTAAACTATGGCTATAGATCACAACACATAAGAAAAGTGAGAATGATAGGGCGGTTAAAATGTATTCTCATTAAAATTGAAAGTACATTACATGAAGAGCGTAGTTGGGGTCATGCCTCGTTAAAACCTTCTTGAGAAAACCCAAAGGGAAAAAACTCAAGTAAGGAAAAAGAGTACACGCCGTCTTACCAACTAGCTGTAATAAACACGTAAGTTCTGAGTGTTCCATTTGTTGCGGATTGGAGTTACATCAAGTTCTTCCAACCGGTATGACCCTTTTCCAGTTACTTCAGAAACTCTATAAGGACCTTCCCACGTCGGTGCTAGCTTTCCTTGGTGAGCGAATTTATTCCCCACACTTGCCTTTCTCAAAACAAGATCTCCGGTGTTGAAAGCTCTGTACTGGACACGTTTATTATACCGGAGTGCTGCCTTTGCTTTTATAGCCTGATCTCTGACGAAAGCCTTTTCCCTTAACTCCTGGAGGACGTCCAGTTCTGATGCCAAATTGGCGTTGTTATCTTCAACTGAAAAATACTCCACACGAGCCGATCTTGTTTGTAGCTCCACCGGGATCATGGCCTCGATCCATTTGGTGAAGTAGTCTACCCCCACGATCAAATATTTGATACCTCCTGGCGCAGTGGGGAATGGACCCAAAATATCAAGGCCCCACTGGTAGAACGGCCAAGGTACAACAGATGAGGACAACTCTTGGGCCGGTGTATGGTGGAGGTTGGAGAATTTTTGACAAGCATCACACTTCCTAACAAAATCTGCAGAATCCTACTTCACAGTGGGCCACCAATATCCAGCCCTAAGGACCTTCCTCATTAAGCTTCGGCCCCCAGCATGGTGCCCACATTGCCCCTCGTGCACTTCCTCCAAAACCGCTTGAACCTGATCCTCTCTCAGACACAAAAGATATGGGACAGAGAATCCCTTTTTGTAGAGAACACCATCAACCATAGTAAAATATGGCAACTCCCTCTTCACTCGTCTCCTCTCCTTCTCATCAGTGGGCAGTTGACCATCATCCAGATAGCGAATATAGGGGATGACCCAGGAATCCTCATATGGATAGCTCACCATGATAGCGTTCAGAGAAGGGTACAGAGGTATGCTAGGTGACGTCAAAGTGCTTTGAACCACCGTTGTTGTGCTGCCGGGCTGCTTTGTACTTGCAAGTCTTGACAAGATGTCCGCTCTGGTGTTTTCCTCTCTGGGCACATGTTTGAATTCTAAAACTTCAAATTTTCCCTTCAATTCATTAACACAATTCAAGTACAATTGAAGTTGCGGCTCCTTCGCTTGGTACTCCCCCTGGATCTGCGAAATCACCAATTGAGAATCACTGCACAGTGTGACTGCTGATGCTCCAATGTCAATCGCCGCACGGAGACCGGCCAAGCATGCTTTGTATTCAGCCTGGTTGTTGGAGGTTTTGAAATTGAATCGGAGGGAAATTTCTAGGTACACACCATCATCACTTTCTACCACCACCTGCTCCACAACCTTTGCTGTTCGACGATCCAACAACGTAAATGGTCCAATGCGCTTCAGGGGTGGCAGGGTCCGCCCCAGTCATCTCCACAACAAAATCAGCCAACACTTGTGCCTTGATGGCTCCTCGAGGCTCATATGAAATTTCGAATTCAGACAGCTCGACAGACCATTTTATCATCCTCCCGGCGAGGTCGGGCTTGCTAAGTACTGAACGGAGAGGCAAATCCGTTCTCACCAGCACTGGGTGCGCGTGGAAATAGGGCCTCAACCGTCGTGATGCCCACACGACTGCTAGAGCAGCTTTCTCAATCTTCTGGTACGTTCCTTCCGCCCCCTGAAACGTCTTACTAGTAAAGTATACCGGTCTCTGCCCTTCAGGGGTTTCTTTAACTAAAGCCACGCCTAGGGCTTCATCAGAGATTGCTAAATACAAGATCAAAATCTCACCAGGGTCAGGCTTAACCAGTATTGGTGGACTCGAGAGAACGGCCTTGAGTTGCTGGAAGGCTTGTTCTTGCTCCTCTCCCCATTCAAAACTCTTGTGTTTCTTCAATGCCTTATACAAGGGAAGGGACCTGTGCGCCATCTTGGGCATGAAGCGAGCTAGAGCGGCCACTTTCCCATTCAACGATTGGACCTCCCTCAGGCTCTTTGGGCTCTGCATGTCCAGGATTGCTTGGCATTTCCCAGGGTTGGCCTCGATGCCTCGTTGGGTCAACATGAATCCCAGGAATTTCCCAGCTGGAACGGCAAAGGTGCATTTTAAGGGGTTTAACCTCATGTTGTACTGTCGAAGCCTAGTGAAAACTTGGCGCAGATCTTCAATGTGGTCTCCTCCAGCGGGCGTTTTGGCTATAATATCATCGATATAAACTTCGACCAGCCTGGTGTGCATTCCTTCAAAGACTTTGTTAATCATGCGCTGATAGGTAGTGCCGGCGTTCTTTAATCCAAAAGGCATGACGGTGTAGCAGAAAACACCGCGGTCATTGATAAAGGCAATTTTCTCTTGGTCTCCCTCCCACATCGGAATCTGGTTATACCCCGAATAAGCATCCATGAAACTGAGGTACTGGTAACCAGATGAATCATCCACCATGCGATCAATGTTGGGCAGGGGATATGGATCCTTGGGGCAGCAACGGTTAAGATCCACATAATCTGTGCACATTCTCCATTTGCCATTAGCCTTCTGCACCATGACCACATTAGAAAGCCAAGATGAGTAGCGTATTTCCCTTATAAAGCCTGCTTTCAACAACTCCTCTGTCTGCTCACAAGCCGCCCTCTGCTTCTCCGGTCCCAACCTCCTCTTCTTCTGGGCCACCGGTCTTGTTTCAGGATACACAGCAAGCTTGTGGCAACAGAAATCAGGGTCCATCCCAGGCATGTCTGCTGCTGTCCATGCGAAAAGATCTTTGAACTCCTGTAGAAGGGCTAATAAGCATTGCTCCATAGCAAATTCCAACTTATCATTGATGTACGTGACCTTCTCTGGGGAATCTCCTAAGACGACATCCCTGGAACCACCATTCGGTGTGGGCTTAGAGGGATTGAGTGGATCAATCTTCAATTCCGCTCTGGGGTCCAGATCAATTAGACTGACAGACCCTGCCGCTGTTCCTCCGTCGTTCAGCTTCCTCTTCTTGTTGAATGCCTCCAACTTGACCATGTTGAGGCTCAGGTTATAACAATATCGAGCCATCTCCTGATCACCACGGAGAGAGGACACACCGTTGTCCTTGTCAATGAATTTGATCAAGAGGTGAGGAGTGGATACGATTGCTTCCATCGCATTCAATGTTGGACGGCCTATGATACCGTTGTATGGGGATTCCACATCAATCACCAGGATTCTTGACTTGACTGTTCTCGCACCAGGCTCTCCTTCAAAAGAAATCAGGGTGTCAAGATACCCCTTGGTGGGTTGCTTGGCTCCATTAAACACTGTGAGTTCTTGCGTGTAGGGTTGTAAATCTGCATCATTGAAACCCATTCGTTTGAAACAATTATAAAAGATAACGTCACAAGAACTTCCCTGATCGACGAGGATCCTCTTGACATCCTTGTTGGCTATGACTGCCACGATAACTACTGCATCATCACCTCCTGGAATTGTTGGGCCAATGTCATCATCAGTAAATGACACCGTCGGAGCTGCCATACCGTCCCTGAAAGGACGGTTATCCCTTGGTTTGCCCTGGACAGATAGAATCATCCTGTGGTGATTCTTCCGTGCTGTGATTGATGCTCCTCCTCCCGCAAATCCTCCAGCTATCATCTCAATCACTTCTCGTCTGCCCTGCCTCTGCTGCTGGGGCATGTTATTTTGCTGGGCATCTCCAGCAATCACCACTCCCTTCTGCTTTTCGGCTGCAGTGAACTTCCTTGCTGGATTACGTGTATTGTCATCTTCGTCATCAGGATCTCTACTCCTTTATTCCATCCTCTGAGGCTCGTCTACAGATTTCTCCTTGAACAAATACTGCTTCAGCTTTCCTTCTCGGATGAGAGTTTCCACCGTATTCTTTAATGCCTTGCACTCATCAGTATTGTGTCCTGTCTGTTCATGGAAAGTGCAATACTTACGTGGGTTACCACCCCTCTTGACTGGGGCTGGCTTCCTTATACCAAAGACGTTCAACGTTGGCCAACCAACCTCCCTCATGATTTGTGAATGCCTGGTGTTCAACGGAGCATAGTTGTCGAACGATGATACACGCCTATCTCGTGGATGCGGGCGAGCGTTTACAAAGTCTTCTCTAAAGGCATGTTTCTCAGGCCTCACTCTCTCCTTTTCTCTCCGTGGCTGCTGAGTGGGTGCTGAAGGCTTCATTCTTGTTGCAGTTGCCTCTAGATGCATCTCTATGCCCACGTACTTGGAAGCTTTCCTTCGAAACTCCTCGAAGGTTGTTGGGGGGCTCTTTGCCAAAGATAGGGCAAAGGCTGAACCAGGCTGAAGAGCTTCCACCACAATATGAAGTTGTATGGCCTCCGTGAGGTTGGGGACCAAAGCTGCCTCCTTATAAAACCTTTTCAAGAACTCCTTAAGAGTTTCAGTTTCTCCCTGCCTTATCTGGGCCAGGGTGTGAGAAGTTCTTGGGATATCCCTAGAGATAACGAAATGGCTTTCAAATGCAGCAGCCATTTCCTCCCAATAGTCTATAGATCCTGAGGGTAAGCTCTTAAACCAGCCGAGAGCCTCCTCGGTTAGTGTTCTTGGGAACATCCTGCACATAACATCTTCATCTGCTCCCAAATACATAGCTTCATACAGATAAGCATCCAAATGCTTAGTGGGATCAGTTTCTCCATTATACTTCCCTATCGACAGTGGATGAGTTGTTTGCAAATGTTTCGGGATGGCAATGTTCATCAGCCTTCTTGAGAAAGGGACATTGAGCTTATACGTCCCTGAAGTCACCACCGCCTGCTCCCTTCTCCTGGTACTGACTCTATCGCCAAAGTCTTGAGTCTGCTCTCTCTCTTCATATGTGGGGATCTTCGAATACTGAAGGGCTGTAGACCTGCCCCTCTCTGATGCGTGATGAGTCTCTTCTGCATGGGACGTTGCCCTGTCCCCAGCTCCTCCTCTCTCCCGCTTCAACTCCATCAGCTCCTCCCTGAGTTGCCTGATAACCTCATCGCGAGGGTCAGGCGTTTGTACTTGCACCATCCTCCGGGTTTGAGTTACAGGGGACTCGAAAACGAGTCTCCTGCCAGTCTGTTGATGGGTCACATCCTCCACATGACCATCAATGAAATCTCTCCCATCACCTTCCATCGTGACAACCAAACTTCTGCGAAAATAGGAATAACTCTAACGAGTCCCACTCGGCGTGCCAATGAACTAGTCTGGACCGGGGTCTAGGATCCGGTGTGGGACCAGCCACAAGATTATAGGTGTTTTTAGGGTTTGCACACCGGAACAGTGTGTATCCTATGTATTAATCCGGTCTCTCAGTGGGAGAGGCCGGCCTTGTTATCCTGGAGATCCTTCACACTAACGTTTCGCGTTGCAGGGGGGCGAAAGGTGGTGCCACCTTCGAAAATTCTCCGACGCTCAAGTTAGAAGAGTGTAAGAACTCAGTGAATACTCAAGCGAAGTAACAGTAAAAATGTGAGATAGAACAACGATACCTTGCATGTGTATTGAAATGAGCTATTTATAGTTGTACGTGAGAAAATGAGTCGTTGGATACAGGTGGGTCCCCTAGCTCTGATAGCGTGTACATTATGTCAATCAGGGTGGCTCAGCACTCAGAATGTGTCAGGAGGGTAGGTCAATTATCAGAGTACGATCCTCTAGGAAGAGGAGAGGATAATCACCTTTTCCGCATAATCTGCTGACACATCCACTTGCTTCCTGAGGCCATTGACGTGACATATTTTGCTACATACAGTATCTTCGCTGATAAGTTATTAGGGGCTCTTATCTTGCTGTGACTGAAAAGCCAAGAGTTATGTAAATGTTCTGCGAAGATGAACAAAGATCCGTTATAGAGAAAATAAGTGGGGCAGTCGTGAGATGAGGACGGACGGCCAGACATCGGATATCCGGTGTGGTAAAGTTGAACTAGGACACCGGTTTTCCTTATATGAGGTCATTCTGACGTCCCAAGATTGGGGGCCGGTATCCAGACCGGATCACCTCATAAACTCAATAACCCTCATATATTCAACACTAAACCATAATCAAAATCATTCCTTAAACATTCAAGCCTAGGGTTTCCATATTTTCATTAACACCCATAACCTCCAACACCACCATTTCAAGCTCAAACATCATAAAAACCACAAATAGAGGAAGAGGGGTTCAAAGTCTTATCTCATTCCCAAGCCATGGCCAAAACAAAAATGGTGAAGAGGATGGAGGAGATGACCCATTATTGACTCCCAAGTGTCTTCCAAGTTCCATGAATCCATGAAAACCCAAGCTTTTGGGTGAAAAATGATTATGGAAGATGAAGAAGATAGTGGACGGTTTTTGGTGGAGAAGTATGAAGGAAGAAGAAAAATTAAGAGAAGAGGGAGAGAGAAAAGAGAGTCCACGGAAATGAAGGAAGGAGGAGAGGAAAATGTTAAACATTGGGGTTTTACTCAATGGATAAAAGAATGCATCAAGTCACTTTTACCAATGGTTAATAATTCCTCATTGTCCAATGGGTAAAAGACTAAAAGAGAGATGGGAAAATACAACGGTGGAAAGGAAAAGAGAGATTGTGATTTTCGGTTTTTCTTTTAATTCTAATTGACTTGTATTTTCCTGTTTCATATCTTATGTCATGTCCAAATAAGCATCTTCTCGACACCAAAAATTATTTCAACTATATCACTAGAACCACAACAATTTTCCAAGCCTTCTAGATCCATCAAATATCTAATTTGACCAAGTAGGTCCCATATCATCCATTAAACCATCCAGTTTCGGTAAATATAAAGTTACCGATAATTCACCTTTAATGTCTAATTAATCTTCCCATGATTATTTGACCATAAATAATCAATTATCATTATCCAATAAATTTATTTTATTTAAAATCCAAGATGTTACATATAGAGTCATCATTAGGCTTAAAAATCATTTTTTCAATGTATTTTAGTTGGTCCTAATGTGGGCTTTAGGGTTTTGGGTCTTACATGATCTTATTTTTATGTTTGGACCACTTTTAGGCCTTGGGAACTTAAGGCTCATGTATCCACTTAGTTTTAGAGTTAATTAGATTAACTAAGATTAGTTTAGGTAGCTTTAGACAAGTCATTCAAATTGTCTATATATAAGCATAGGGCTTCTACTTGTATCCACTTATATCATTTGATAAATTTTCAAGATTTTGTGAATTTATTCTTTCTCTAGAATTTCAAGAGCTCTTAAAGCTCCTTTATCAAGTTCTTATCTTTGGATCTTTTCAAAGTGGTAAACATTTCAATGGCTTATCTCATCACTTGAGTGGTGCCTAATCCTTCTCAATTCCCCCCTCTTTCATCTTTTCTATTTCCTTTCTAGTTTTGGGGATATTTTGACCTAATTTTCCACCTTCTATGGTACATATAAGTTTTGGCCAACTCATCGAGTTTATGAAGGATATGTTAATTTCATGGAGCAAAGATTGTACATGAAGAATGCTTCAAAATCTAGATCCAAGGGTACACTTCTGTAGCTCGGATACCTAAAACTTTTATGAAGAAAGCAAGGGTTAATTTGACAGAGGGAATTCCTGATGTAGCAAAATGCAGAACTGTCATACCAAAATTGTTAGCAACAAAAAATACATATTTTCTATAAAAAGTTTAATTTACCCATGTACTCAAACTACCCAAATCTCATCCAAACAAGACCAAATTTTACAATAAGCTAGTACATATCATTATCATTCCTAAACTAATGGTCTAAATCCCATGCCAAAATTCTGTTCCAATTGGATTTCACGCGTATCAGAAGGTTTAGGCTAAAAACGGGTATTTTACATGACATGTGAAATCACAATTTGGAAGGTTTGGCACTAAAACTTCATCATACATAACTCACTACAATTAATTAGAAGTTGTTTACAACCCTATCAAGTCAATTTGCCTATAGCTACCATATATCATATAATCGCCTAGTCAATCCACCCTTCAACATGTAATTTATGCATTTTTCACCTTTAAAACATGGTAGTATGTTATACTCCACATCATGCACCATCAATCACGTATAACAAATAGTTCCTAGACATATCAAGTTGTAACTCAAGTTTTCTAATAGTTCTTGGACATAGGGAGCCTATGGGTTTTCCATCAATCAATCACAATTTGCATAAATGCACATGGATCAATCCATGACTTCATCATTCATAAGATTATACTACTATCCATGTGAACTGGTCTGAACCGGGGTCTAGGATCCGGTGTGGGACCAGCCACAAGAGTTCAGGTGTTTTAGGGTTTGCACACCGGTACAGTGGGTATCCGGTGTTGTAATCCGGCCTCTCAGTGGGAGAAACTGGTCTTGTTGTCCTGGAGATCCTTCACACCAACGATTCGCGTTGTGAGAGGGCGAAAGGTGGTGCCACCTGCGAAGATTCTCCGACGCTCAAGTTAGAAGAGTGTATAAACTCAGTGAATACTCAAGCAATGCAATAGTAAAAGAGTGAGTTAGGACAACGTCACCTTGCATGTGTTTTTGATTGTGCTATTTATAGTTGAACGTAGGAAATGAATTGTTGGGTGCAAGTGGGCCCGTTGGTTCTGATAGCGTGTGAAGTGTGTCAATCAAAGTGGCTCAGTACTCAGAATGTGTCAGGGGGGTAGGTCAATTATCAGAGTACGATCCTGTAATAAGGATGGAGGATAATAACCTTTCCGCATATTTCGCTGACACATGTACTTACTCTCTGAGGTAATTGACATTGACACATTCCGCTATGCAGGGTATCTTCGCTGATAAGTTATAAGGAATTCTTATCTCACAGTGATCCTGAGGCAAACGGTTATATAGACGTGCAGTGAGAACGAGTGAAGTATCCGTTGTAGAGAGAATGAATAGAACGTCTGATGAGATAAGAGCGGATGAAAGGATATCAGATATCCGGTGTGGCACTGTCTAAACTGTGACACCGGTTTTCCTCTTATGAGGTCATTCTGACGTCATAACTTTGGGGACCGGTATCCAGACCGGATTATTTGTCCCCTAGCTTGTGTGAGGGACTGTTAAGTTGCTCATATGAGCTATACAGCCTTTGAGAAGTCTGAATACCGGTGGAATGTTCTGGAAATTCTTTCTAAAAACACTTTAATATCCGTTCTGCCAACTGAGTTACCGTTCTTCTTATGCTATATACAATGGATTCAGACAGCGTATCATAATGAGGGAAATCCCAAGAGTTTTTGGAAATCAAAACCCTTGGTATTCGAAGAGTGGTTGGGGTGCATTAAATGCGTCTGAAATGATTGGACATTAAATGCATCTTTTTACGCACGAGCCATTACTTCCCAGGAATGTAACCGTCGATTGGGCTTATTGGGCCTGGATTTCAACTGATGCAAGCCCATTTCGTAAAAACATTTACTGAAACGTTACCATTTTCGCGCTTTAAAGTTACAAAACGACGGAGTCGTTTGAATTCGAAAGGTTGCGTTTTGAAGTAAACGTCGTGACTTTCAGCAGAGCACTGTGCTTCTTCGTTACCTATAAAAGGGACACTTAACGAGTTTTGGAATTCATCTCTGTCTACAAGCTTAGTGAACCTCTGCTCAAATTTCTAGAGATTTCTTTGCTGCCTTCAACCTTCACAAAGTTCTTCCTTTTCTTAGGTAACCTCCCTTTCCTTTAGCTCCCTATAATTTTATTCATTCTACTTCAACCATGCGCCCTAGAACAGGCAACGCTGGTATCTCAAACAGGGAGAGTTTGAGTTCTCACGCCCCCTCCAGCCACCGTGGTGAAAGGATTCCAGTGAATCTTCCTGTGGCTGGGCTTTGTCGCTCAGAGAGAGTTGAAACTTCTTCCTCACGAGCGTCTTCTGCTCAACGCCGCTCTGAGGTTCTCCTTGACTCGAGGGCTACCAGCAGCTCTGATGAAGGGTCAAGTAACGAAGGTTATCTCTCTGACGATGTTGCTTTCTACCACAACACATACGCGTTCCATCGTGCATCAAAGACCATGGAGATTCCGGGGTCTGGTAAAACGATGATTCTTCGTAATACTGAAGGGTGTGTCAACGTTGTGGCACACCGGCTGAATTGGGGAAAACTGAATAGGGAGAGGCCGTACTTCTGGGTTGAGGAGGAATTTTTGGAAATCCCCTCACATCATGCGAGTGTAGAAGAACGCCCCGTCACTCTCCGCTGTAAGATTTACTTAGATAAGAAGTGTAAAGGACGCTATGTTGTTCTTGCACCCCGTCCATCTGAAAGAGTTTGTCACATCGTCCCAGACGAGAGGTCGGTCTACATGTACGACTTCGTGTTTCAAAAATTGGGAGTCCGCTTCCCCATGACGGAATTTCAAATGGCCGTCCTGCGCTTCCTCGACTGCGCTCCAACCCAACTGCACCCCAACGGCTGGGGCCTGGTTCGCGCTCTCGAAATTCTGGGAGAGCATTTCAACTTCTCCGCCACAGTGGCCAAATTATTTTATTACTGCCAGGTGGTCCGCCGTGCCAACAAGAAGGGCGGCCTTGGGTTCATAACACTCCGTTGTGACTCAAGGATGGTAAACTTCAAGTCCTACACTGAATCCGCTAAGGTGGACGGACGTTCTTTCAAACATTATTACACGCGGGTACGTATTCAACCCAACAAGTCGGTCTTCTGGCGCAACAAGGAAGGATTCACCAAATTTCCCCTCAGTTGGACGTACGAGCGCTTTCTACTGTTGAGCCGTGCTTACTATACTGATGAGGGTGAGCTTTCTTCTCACTCTGTTGAGGTACTGAGCGCCATACAGACGGCCTCGAGGACCCTCAAAGGATTTTCTTGCAGGCTCCTCCTGGCGGATGACGATGCCCGAACTACCTACCTCCGTAATATCCGTTCCTACTGTGGTTATGCTATCCATTTATTCTGCTATGATTATTTTCTGCTCATATGTTAACTCAATTTTCCTTGTTTTGCAGAACAAATCGAAAAAGCCTGTCCAAAGATGTTGTCTCTAAGGACTATGCTGGCTGATGATGACTCCTCCGAGGAGAATGAAATTCAAGCTAAGAGGAACGCCACCAAGGCTCCAACCATTCCTCTGACTTCCGTAGTGGGAGACGAGGTTCCCCTCCTCGATGAGCAGGAACCGGAAGGCCAAACAGAGACCACTGGGCAGGGCGATGAAGAGGCCGTCCCAGAAAAGAAAAAGAAGAAGAGGCACCTGGTCAAGATAGTGGATCTGGAGAAGCCCCCCTCTGGTGACCCCGCAAAGAAACGCCAGAAGACGCTTGAGGAATCTGGGCTGAAAAAGGACAAGGGAAAGAAACCGGTCTCTGAGTCAACTGCCCCTGCTTCACAAACCACGTCTGGACCAGACTCAGGGAGCGGTCCTCTCCCGACAATAGATCCCCCCAATGAGTCTTTCCTGTCTCCATACCTCTGGTTCCAGGGGCCCATGCCTGCCACTCTTCCCAAAGCAAGATATTGCCTCTGCCCCTCTCTTGACGCTGCTGGAGTTTAAAGTGCTTGCGAGGCCGGCCGTTGGCAGCTGGATGAGTTATCCGGCCTCTTGGGCTCCTTGAGCGAGAAGGCGGATTATATGGAACAGGTTGAGAAGCTCGAGGCCGATATCGCCGTTAGGGAGGCCTGGGCGACCAAGCAGGCTGAGACTCACAGAGGGGTGATGGGTGAATTGACTAAGGCCAAGGAAACGCTGCAAAAGAAGACTGAAGAAATAAGCCAGCTTCACTTCACTAACAAGGCTTTAGAACGGCAAGTCAATGAGCTTCAGCAACAAAATAAGTCCATCCCCCTCCTTGAGGAAGAGCTGCAATTAGAGAAGAAGAGATCGGCCAAGCTTGCTGACGATCTCAAAACAATGGAGGCCGGCCACAATAAAAGCCAAGGGGAGTGGGAGATCCTTCGGAAGGAGATGCAGGCCCAGATCGAAGAGCTGAGGAAGGGGAGTACGAGCACTGGGCCGTCGGAGGAGGATTTTGCCAAGCTTCAAAAGAAATTATCTGCTGCTAAGGCCAAGGCTGCCAAAGCCTTGGAAATATGCAAAAAAGTGGCTTACGAATCCTTCGGCCTGGCACTTCGTCAAGTTTTTTACCGCAACCCTGACGTGAAGCTTAATCTGTACGGATTGGATCCGTTCTATGAATTCCATGGAGGGAAACTTGTCGAAGTGAAGAAGGATGGCTCGTACCATGATCCTCGCAAAGCTCTTTATGAACTGCCTCCGCTTCCGAAGGGTCAAAGTATGGAGCCAACACCGTCCACTCCTGGCCCTGAAGGTGAAACGCAGGGAGGTGCTCAAACTAAAGCTGAGATCAGAGTGGATAAGGCTCAGACGGAGGGAGCTGAAGGAGGGAGGACAGAAGTGCCCACCTCAGAGGATCAACCACCTGCCCCTTGATTTTATGCTTTCATTTATAGCTGTGTACTGGGATCAGCTCCAGCTTTTAATACTTTGAAACCTGTACAACTTCTCCTTTCCAGAAATAAAATTTGCTTTTGTTTCTCTTCTATCATTTGTGACAAATATATGATTGCCAGATAACTTAATGATGTGCATAATACTTTACTTTTTTTGATACTTTGCAAATCCGCTCTTGTTTAGCTATGTTGCTGTTTAAAGCATGTTTATCACCTCGGATTAAGATAACAAATTATAACAGACAAGCAACAAATAAGTTAAAGTATGCCTTGTCCCCAAGTATAAGTATCTTGGGGAGGGAAATTTCGTTGTAAAAGTTACCTTTAACTTCTTTGAAAATTAGAAAAGTTCATCCGATCTCGAAGATATGGAACGGCCATATTTGCGTTCAGCCGCCCCGCGATGAATGCTTCAGAGGTGAGGATGGAAATTATATTTAGAGTTCGGTATGACTTCGATACGATATTGAAAAAGGCTAAGTCTTTGACTCCCTTCTCTTGAGGTTCGGTTTGATCCTATAACTCAAGTCTTCATACTGTGTTTGGTTCGATCCTACTAACCGTACCCAGAATTCGGTGCAATCCTACAATCTGGGCCTTCAACACGGGGTTCGGATCAGGGTTAATCCTGAACCTACTGCGCCCGTTACTCGGGGTTCAGTGTGGTTTTCTAGATGAACCAGCTTACTGCGCCCAAGCCTTCAAATGGTGTTCGGTTCGATCCTACTAACCATACTTAGAGTTCGGTGCAATCCTACAATCCAAGCCTTCATCCGGTGTTCGGTTCGATCCTACTAGCCGTACCCAGAGTTTGGTGCAATCCTACAATCTGGGCCTTCAAAATGGGGTTCAGTTTAATCCTACAACCCATTTCCCCCTCGAGGAGTTACATCGTCAATACACAGAATTAGTGATTGAGATCATCCGTCCTGAGGGTCTTCGTTCATCCCTCAAGGAGTTACATCGTCAATACACAGAATTGGTGATTGAGATCATCCGTCCTGAGGGGTCTTCATCTCAATCGTAAGAGTACGGATTGAGTCTTCAAAGACTTCCATCTTAAGGATAATGATGGGAATTGTCCACGCCAGGATTTGTATCATCGAACCACAGAATAAGTGATTGAGATCATCCGTCCTGGGGAATATGCGTAATAGACTATAGCTATAAATCAAAACATACCAGAAAAGTGAGAGTGATAGAGTTATGAACTGCATTCTCATTAAGATTGAAAGTATATTACAAAGAAAGCGTAGTTGGGGTCATGCCTCGTTAAAACCTTCTTGAGAAAACCCAATGGGAAAAAACTCAAGTAAGGAAAAAGAGTACATGCCGTCTTACCAACTAGCTGTAATAAACACGTAAGTTCTGGGTGTTCCATTTGTTACGGATTAGAGTCCTATCAAGTTCCTCCAACTAGTATGATCCCTTTCCAGTCACCTCAGGGACTCTGTAAGGGCCTTCCCAGGTTGGCGCTAGCTTTCCTTGATGCGTGAATTTATTCCCCACACTTGTCTTCCTTAACACAAGATCACCAATGTTGAACGCTTTGAATTGGACACGCTTGTTGTACCGGAGGGCTGCCTTCGCCTTTATTGCCTGGTCTCTAACAAAAGCTCCTTCCCTTAGTTCATGGAGAACGTCCAGCTCTGATGCCAGATTGGCATTGTTGTCCTCAGCTGAGAAATACTCCACTCAAGCCGATCTGGTCTGTAGCTCTACTGGGATCATCGCCTCGACCCCGTAGGTCAACCGGTATGGGGATTCATTAGTGGAAGAGTGTGGTGTGGCACGGTATGCCCATAAAACATGGCACAATTAATCAGTCCAACCTCCCTTCGCTTCTCCAAGACGCTTCTTTAGCCCCTTTAGCACCTCTCGATTGGCTACTTCCGCTTGGCCGTTCGTCTGGGGGTGCTCAACAGATGAAAATATCTGGACTATCTCCAGTCCTTCAAGCAAGTCTGTAAACTTTTTATCAGTAAACTGTGTGCCGTTATCAGTCACAATCCGCCCTGACACACCGAATCGAGCGATGATGTTCTCATATACAAAGCGCCTTCTCCGTGCAGAAGTGATATGTACTACTGGCTCAGCCTCAATCCATTTAGTGAAGTAGTCTACCCCAACAATCAAATATTTGATACCTCCTGGCGCGGTGAGGAACAGACCCAGGATATCAAGGCCCCACTGGTAGAACGGCCAGGGCACAGCGGATGAAGAGAGTTCTTGGGCCGGTGTGTGATGAAGATTAGAGAATCTTTGACAAGCGTTACACTTCTTCACGAAATCTTCCGAGTCTTGTTTTACCGTGGGCCACCAATATCCAGCCCTGAGGACCTTTCTCATTAAGCTTCGACCCCCAGCATGGTGCCCACACTGCCCCTCATGTACTTCCTCCAGCACTGCTTGTACCTCATCTTCTCTCAAACACAAGAGGTATAGGACAGAGAATCCTCTTTTGTAAAGAACACCATCAACCATGGTGAAGTAGGGCAGCTCCCTTTTTACTCGTCTTCTCTCATTCTCATCAGTAGGGAGTTGTCCATCTGCCAGATAGCGGATATAGGGGATGACCCAAGAGTTCTCATAAGGATAGTTTACCATTATAGCATTCAGAGAAGGGAACAGAGGGATGCTAGGTGATGTCAGAGTACTTTGAACCACTGTCGTTGTGCTACCAGGCTGCTTTGTACTTGCAAGCCTTAACAAGATGTCCGCTCTGGTATTTTCCTCTCTAGGTACGTGCTTGAACTCTAAAACGTCGAATCTCCCCTTCAATTCATTCATGTAATTCAAATAGAGTTGAAGCTATGGCTCTCGGACATGATATTCCCCTTGAATTTATGAAATCACCAGCTGTGAATCGCTACACAATGTAACTGCTGACGCTCCGATGTCAATTGCCGCTCGGAGGCCGGCCAAGCATGCTTCATATTCAGCTTGATTATTGGAGGTCTTGAAATTAAACCGGAGGGAAATCTCTAAGTGCACACCATCATCACTTTCCACCACAACACCAGCTCCACAGCCTTTACTATTTGACGATCCATCCACATAAATGGTCTAATGTGCTCGAGGTGCGGCTGGATCCGACCCTGTCATCTCCACTACAAAATCTGCCAATACTTACGCCTTAATGGCTCCTCGAGGCTCATAAGAAATTTCAAACTCAGACAGCTCTATGGACCACTTGATTATTCTTCCAGCAAGATCCGGTTTGCTGAGCACTGAACGGAGAGGCAGATCCGTTCTCACCAGTACTGGGTGCGCATGAAAATATGGCCTCAACCGTCGTGAAGCCCACACCACTACTAGAGCGGCCTTTTCTATCTTCTGATACCTTTCTTCCGCCCCCTGGAATGTCTTGCTGGTAAAGTACACCGGCCTCTGACCCTCTGGAGTTTCTTTAACCAGAGCCACGCCTAGGGCCTCATCAGAAATTGCCAAATATAAAATCAGTCTCACCAGGGTCAGGCTTCACCAAAATTGGTGGACTTGAAAGTACGGCCTTGAGCTGCTGGAAAGCTTGTTCTTGCTCCTCTCCCCATTCAAAACTCTTGTGTTTTTTCAATGCCTTATACAGGGGAAGGGATCTGTGCGCCATCTTGGGCATGAATCGGGCTAGAGCAGCCACCTTCCCATTCAGCGATTGGACCTCCCTCGGACTCTTAGGGCTCTGCATATCCAGAATTGCTTGACACTTCCCAGGGTTAGCCTCGATACCCCGCTGGGTCAACATGAAACCCAGAAACTTCCCAGTTGGGACTGCAAAAGTGCACTTCAATGGGTTCAGCCTCATGTTGTACTGTCTCA
Organism: Clitoria ternatea; assembly: GCA_037962975.1. Classification (NCBI taxonomy): domain Eukaryota; kingdom Viridiplantae; phylum Streptophyta; class Magnoliopsida; order Fabales; family Fabaceae; genus Clitoria; species Clitoria ternatea. The sequence goes on from CM075673.1 coordinate 153,831,481, forward strand.
ATCGAGAAAAAACTTGACGCAGGTCTTCGATGTGATCTCCTCTAGCAGGAGTATTTGCTATGATATCATCAATATACACCTCTACCAGCTTAGTATGCATTCCTTCGAATACTTGATTAATCATACGCTGGTAGGTAGCACCGGCGTTCTTCAATCCGAATGGCATAACAGTGTAGCAGAAAACACCACGGTCATTAACAAAGGCCATTTTTTCTTGATCTCCTTCCCACATTGGGATCTGGTTGTACCCAGAATAAGCATCCATGAAACTGAGGTACTGATAACCAGATGAATCATCGACCATACGATCAATATTTGGGAGCGGATACGGATCTTTGGGGCAACACCGATTAAGGTCCACATAATCCGTGCACATTCTCCACTTGCCATTAGCCTTCTGCACCATCACTATGTTGGAAAGCCAGGATGAATAGCGAATCTCCCTTATAAAACCAGCCTTTAAAAGTTCCTCTGTTTGGTCACACGCTGCCTTCTGCTTCTCTGGTCCCAACCTTCTCTTCTTCTGGGCCACCGGTCTAGTTTCGGGGTAGACAATGAGTTTATGACAATAGAAATCAGGGTCCATCCCAGGCATGTCTGCTGCAGTCCATGCAAAAAGGTCTTTAAACTCCTGCAAGAGAGCTAACAAACGCTGCTCCATGCCTGCCTCCAGATTATCATTGATGTGCGTGACCTTTTCTGGGGAATCCCCTAAGACGACGTCCCTGGAACCACCATCCGGTGTGGGCTTTGAGGGGTTGAGAGGGTCAATCTTCAATTCCGCTCTGGGATCCAAATCAATTAGACTGACAGACCCAGCCGTTGTTCCTCCGTCATTTAGCTTCCTCTTCTTGTTGAACGCTTCCAACTTAACCATGTTGAGGCTCAGGTTATGACAGTACCGAGCCATCTCCTGATCTCCACGGAGGGAGGACACGTCGTTGTCCTTGTCAATGAATTTGATCAAGAGGTGAGGAGTGGACACAATCGCTTCCATTACATTCAGGGTAGGGCGGCCTATGATCCCGTTGTAGGGAGATTCCATATCAATCACTAGAATTCTTGATTTGACCGTTCTTGCACCAGGCTCTCCTTCAAAAGAAATCAGGGTGTTGAGGACCCCTTAGTGGGTTGCTTGGCCCCATTAAACGCTGTGAGCTCTTGTGTGTAAGGCTATAGATCTGCATCATTAAAACCCATTCTTTTGAAACAGTTATAAAAAAATTACATTGCAAGAACTTCCCTGGTCAACGAGGATCCTCTTCATATCCTTGTTAGCGATGACGGCGATGATCACCACTGCATCGTCTCCTCCTGGAATCGTCGGGCCAAAATCATCATCAGTAAATAACACCATTGGGGCTGCCACACCATCCCTAAAAGGGCGGTTATCTCTTGGTTTGCCCTGTACTGATAGAATCATACGATGGTGATTCTTCCTGGCTGTGATGGATGCTCTACCACCTGTAAATCCTCCAGTGATCATCTCAATCACCTCGTGTCTACCTTGCCTCTGCTGCTGAGGCATATTATCCTGCTGGGCTCCTTCAGCAATCACCACTCCTTTTTGCTTTTCAGCCGCAGTAAATCTTCTCACTGGGTTACGACTATTATCACCTTCATCATCTGGATCTCTCCCCCTTTTGTCCATTCTGTCAGGTTCATCCAAAGACTTTTCTCTGAACAGATATTGCTTCAGCTTTCCCTCTCTAATGAGGGTCTCCACAGTGTTCTTCAACGCCTTGCACTCATCTGTGTGATGACCCGTTTGCTCATGGAAGGCACAATATTTAAGTGGGTTACCGATCCTTTTGACTGGGGGTGGCTTCCTTATACCAAAGACACTGAGCGTGGGTCATCCGACCTCCCTCATGATTTAGGAGTGCCTGGCATTCAGAGGAGCGTAGTTGCTGAAAGACGAGACGCGCCTGTCTCGTTGATAAGGTCGGACGCTTACAAAGTCTTCCCTAAAAGCGTACTTTTCTGGCTTAACCCTCTCCTTCTCCCTTCGTGGCTGTTGAGGGGGTATAGGGGGCTTCATTCTTGCTGCTGTAGCCTCCAGATGCATTTCTATGCCCACGTACTTGGAAGCTTTCCATCAAAACTCCTCGAAGGTTGTTGGGGGTCTCTTTGCCAAAGATAAGGCAAATGCAGATCCAGGTTGCAAAGCTTCCACTATAATATGGAGCTGTATGGCCTCCGTGAGGTTGGGGACCAAGGCAACTTCCTTGTAAAACCTCTTCAAGAACTCCTTGAGAGTTTCAGTCTCTCCTTGCTTTATCTGGGCCAAGGTGTGAAAAGTTCTTAGAATGTCCCTGGAGATGATGAAATGGCTCTCAAACGCAGCTGCCATTTCCTCCCAAGAATCTATGGATCCTGAGGGCAAGCTCTTGAACCAGCTGAGATCCTCCTCTGTCAGTGTTCTTGGGAACATCCTACACATGACGTCTTCATCTGCCCCCAGATACATGGCTTCATAAACATAAGCATCTAGATGCTTAGTGGGATTAGTTTCTCCATTGTATTTTCCGATCGACAGTGGCTGAGTTGTTTACAAGTGTTTTGGGATGACAATACTCACGAGTCTCCTTGAGAAAGGAACGCTGAGCTTGTAAGTCCCAGAAGTTACCACTGCCTACTCCCTTCTCCTGGCACTGACTCTATCACCAGAGTCTTGGGTCTGCTCTCTCTCCTCGTACGTAGGGATTTTCGAATACTGGAGGGTTGTAGATTTATCCCTCGCTGATGCATGGTGAGCATCCTTTGCATGGGACGTTACCCTATCCCCAGCTCCTCTTTTTTCTTGCCTTAACTCCATCAACTCCTCCCTGAGCTGTCTAATAACCTCATCACGAGGGTCAAGAGTCACTACTGGTATCATCTTTCGAGCGTTGGTAGCAGGAGACTCAAAGACAAGTCTCCTTCCAGTCTGTTAGTGGGTCACATCCTCCACGTGACCATCAACGAAATCACATCCATCACCTTCCATTCTGACCACCAAACTTCTACGAAAAGTGGGAATAACTCTAACGTGTCCCACCGGGCGTGCCAATGAACTGGTCTGAATCGGGGTCTAGGATCCAGTGTGGGACCAGCCACAAGAGTTCAGGTGTTTTAGGGTTTGCACACCGGTACAGTGGGTATCCGGTGTTGTAATCCGGCCTCTCAGTGGGAGAAACCGGTCTTGTTGTCCTGGAGATCCTTCACACCAACGATTTGCGTTGTGAGAGGGCGAAAGGTGGTGCCACCTGTGAAGATTCTCCGACGCTCAAGTTAGAAGAGTGTATGAACTCAGTGAATACTCAAGCAATGCAATAGTAAAAGAGTGAGTTAGGACAACGTCACCTTGCATGTGTTTTTGATTGTGCTATTTATAGTTGAACGTAGGAAATGAATCGTTGGGTGCAAGTGGGCCCGTTGGTTGTGATAGCGTGTGAAGTGTGTCAATCAAAGTGGCTCAGTACTCAGAATGTGTCAGGGGGGTAGGTCAATTATCAGAGTACGATCCTGTGATAAGGATGGAGGATAATCACCTTTCCGCATATTTCGCTGACACATGTACTTACTCTCTGAGGTAATTGACATTGACACATTCCGCTATGCAGGGTATCTTCGCTGATAAGTTATAAGGAATTCTTATCTCACAGTGATCCTGAGGAAAACGGTTATATAGACGTGCAGTGAGAACGAGTGAAGTATCCGTTGTAGAGAGAATGAATAGAACGTCTGATGAGATAAGAGCGGATGAAGGGATATCGGATATCCGGTGTGGCACTGTCTAAACTGTGACACCGGTTTCCCTCTTATGAGGTCATTCTGACGTCATAACTTTGGGGACCGGTATCCAGACCGGATCGCCATGCATTATAAATCATAACCACATTTTAATATTTACATAGTGTTAGACAAGGCAATAAACACACAAGTATATATATATATACACACACACATACACAATCACTCCTACATAGTGCCGACCAAGACACATAACTACCTATATAACCAAAACTATGCAATTCCATGTACATAACATCAAGTGCATCTAGCATCATCAGTACCCTTTGTAATTCACCACGCTTCGTAACTTGTGGAGTTCACTATAATCAGAAAAATAGTAGAGATGGGCAATTATATGTTAAATGATAAATATTGAACTGGATTACACTCAGCATATCAATCATCATCCATTTCATATAACAACAAAATCATCATAGTCATCAATAAAGGTGTCAAAATGAGTTTCAACCCGTAAGTCAACCCGGCTCGAGGTGAGTTTTAGGTGAGCCGGGTTGAAAAAAATGGCTCATTTTCAAAGCAAAGCTTTTTCTGGCTCGGCCCGCTCAACCCAGCTCGGGGTGGGCTAAACCCGTGGTGAGTCGGGTTGGCTTACGGATTAGTATTATTTTGAAGTTGAACTATGAAATTATTTAGTTTTGTTTTATATGTGTTATGGATTAATGAATTATGATATTTTCCTATTTTTTATTAGTATTGGAATGTGAGAAAAAAATTGGTATTGGAATGAGGATTTTTTTTGGCATTTTCATATTTTTTATTTGATTTTTATATTTTAAAAAGGTGGACCAACCCGTGAGTTACCCGATGGGTTGGGTTGAGAAAATTGACTCACTCAATAAAGCGAGTCTGGTTGGGTTGGGTTACAAAAATTTTCAACCTGTGGTGGGTTAACCCGTGTGAGCCGAGTTAGTCCGTTTTGATAGCTATAGTCATCAACAATCAATTCACCATCAATTAATATTTCAACATCATCATTATAGTGTCATTTAACATTACACAATGCCATAATTGCCCACATCATTATTCATCATTAGCTGCATTGTAACTTATCTAACTCAGTGCCATTATGTAAATGCATATGCATGTAGATTCGACTCTCTTTGATGGGATTATACGATAGTATTAAAAATTCAGCACATAATATATTTTACCAGTATTGAATCATCGCCCTTTGCAACATATTCATTCCAAGTGATTGTAGTATCTCAACTCAATTGGTGTTGCAAGCCAGCCCTAGACTTCAACTTTAATGTAGTTGTGGATCCTAAAAAGGAACCACCATAGGGTTTGTGCCTTACCATCTGGCCGTCTTCCCATTTGGGTCTCCTCATAGGACCCATGCATCCTTTGAGCAGCTTTATACACATGCTATTTCAATCATTAATAACATCAATAAAAGCTTTTGATTACCATCACTATGGGTTTACCACTTGATTACCATCATCAAGAGTTTCTCAGTCATTAACAACATAACATGTAATTATTATTAACAACAAGAAGCTAACACTAGCTTATCTAGCATGATTACTATCATCATGCACTAAGATCATCATAATTAACACCATCAATCTCATCTATCATCATTTATCATTACAACATCATTATCATTAAATACTGATCATTATTTATCATCATAACAACATTGTCATCAATACTACCACATGGTTCATCATCAATATCATTAATATCAACAACACACTTCATCATCAAACTCTCATTAATAATCCATTCTCTCATTCACATAACCATAATCATCATCAATAACATAATTCATCATTATTCATAGTTTGAGGGTATTATTCACCACCAATTTCATACCATAATCAACAATATCAATAACATTAATTATTCACCTCTAACATCAATCATCAACAATGCATAAATCATTTGCAAGTCATATAAATATACCCTCATCCATTCATAATTATCTAATTAAAATATATCGCTTCCCACCTACCTAGAATCGAGGATTCCACCAAATTCACACATTCCGGCTCAGTTTTAGAATCTGGCCTATAATACAAAATACATTGGCCCTTGTTAATTAATTAACCGCTCCTTAAGTTCATCCAATTTAACCTAATACCCATTGCCCAGAAATCCATAACATCATTAATTATGCTAATTTAGTGAAAGGATAAGGGTTCAAAGTTTTCGACTTATTGATTGCTTGCTGACGAGGGTCCCATAAAGCAAACTCAAACCTTTGGAAATATCCACACACTCGAAAGGTTCCTATGACCATAAATTTAGGAGATTTGAGATGGAATTCAGGAATCAGGACCAATTATGCAAAATGGATCATGAACCTAACCTTGATCAGGGAAGATTGGAGAAGGAAAAACTTGCATTCTTGTTTTCCTTTCCCATAGGAGAAGAGAAGAAGCGGAATGAAGCTTGTCTTTCTAATTGTGGAGAATACGTAAAAGTATATGATAGTGGTGGTGGGAGGTGGAGTCATGACCAAAGAGGAGGATGAAGAGTTGAACTTAACTCCCTTTACTACTAGCACACACATGAGAGAGGGGAGGAGATGAAGCTTTGTTAAGCCTTATAATGAAAATTAGGTGAAGTAATAAGAGATGGAAATGGTGGTGGAGAAGTCATGGTTGGGAGGAGAAAGAATGTGAAAGGCTTGGGTCTCTTTTCTTTTCTTACTGCAAGTGAGGAGAAGATGAGGAAATTAGTTTTAAGGGTCAGGGGTATTTTGGTCATTTACACTTTTAATTACTTCCTGAAATTAATCCGATAACTTTAGGTTAACCTAAACTTAAGCAGATTAATTCTATAATTAACTTATCTCATTCAAGTTTCAATTAACAAACCCATTTAACTATTGATCATTAACAATTTAACCCATAAATTTCAATTGGAATGTTACAGAAAGAAGGCACTAAAATCATTTACCTAATCATAGAGAAACAAGTATATTAATTATTTGTTATTTATTTTTCTATTTAGAGGAAAAATACACAAACTAAAACTTTCTATGATGATCAACGTATTTGAGAATCAGTACTTCTTCAATCATTGAATAAAACTTCATATCTCCGTCTCTAAATATAAGACAATTTTACTTAATTCACGAATATTAAGAAAGTTGGTTAGTTTAGTTAAAATCATGAACTTTATTTGAAGTTAGAGATAATTTTCCAAAATTACCCTTAAGATATTGGGAATACCATTTTTATTTCTCACTCACTTTCTCTGCACTAATTCTTTCTCCATCATAAATAAGAACTTGTATTCCATATGAAAAGGTGAGAAATTAATCTTTGTATCAGTCAATTATAATGGGAGAGATAAATATTTTAAACAATGTAGTTTATTTATTATCTTTTTAAACTCCGATAAGAGTTACTCATTTAATATGGGTATTTTAATCAAAAAGTAATTAATGAAATTGAAATTTGAAAGAGTTTTATATTAAGGGACCGGAAAAAATTCTTAAAAAGGTCTTATATTTAAGGACGTGGTAGTATTAATTAAGAATGTTGTTTAAAAATATTTAAAATATTAATTTATGAATTTCTTTAAAATAATTTTAGTATCATTTATTATATAAATAATTTTTTGTTTTGTAAGTGGTGTTCAGTTGGAGGGAGAAAGATAGGCACAAGGAAAATAGATTGAAAAGAAATTCATTATTTTTTGCCAATCGAATTCATTTTTATTAATTAATCCAATTCAAATACATAAAAAAGATACTAAATTTACGAATCCACCAAATAAATAAAAAATTTTATAAAAAGATAAAAGATGATTTTGTTGATTCATTTGTCAATCTAATGAATACATTGGTCAATTAGTATCAATGTTACAATGAGACTTTGCATTTATGTATATAAAATTTGGTATTCATATACCAGCTACATATTATGGTAAGTTGAATATTACAATAAGTAGAAGACAATTTTCGATTAACGAATTTTCAATCACGGATACATGCTTATCCGTAGTATATTGAAACGGCTTCCATTATGAGTATTAAACCAATAGCGATTTATGCAATCTAAGTCTTCTAATCTATAATTTGGCCAAAGAAAAATTTTGAAATTCATTAGTTTTTTTGTATCTCTATCCAAATCTTTTTTTTTGTTAAAACTTAAAAGTAATTAATTACTTTATTTTCATTGTAAAATATTGTGTTTTTATGCATATTATTTCTATTCCTAGGGTTTAAACAAATTAGAATTCTCAATTCTCTACAACGTCTAGGAGATAAAATATTTTCCGGAATAAACAAATCGTAATTTTTTTCTTCTTTTTCTGTTACCTTTTGAGGCTTTTCTTCTTGTAATGTATTTTTCAAATTTTTTTTATCAATATCCCCTTTTTTCTGCATATCTTTGATTAATTTTGTGTTTATTCATATGAATCAACGAAAGACCTGTGATTTGATACATAAAGAATTGTTTATTGTTTTTTCTAGACAGGCGAACTAGTTCAATAATTAACATTTCTTTTCATTTTTCGTCCTTGTTTTTACTCAAGTCTGTAAGAATAAAATTGTTTTGATTATAAATCATCATAATATTTAGATCAAGTTCTCCCCTTTCAATAGAGGCTATAAACATTTCTTTTATATTTTACAATCTAATTAGGAGACAATATATTTTGACATTTTTATATATATTTTTTCCTATGGAATTGTTTCAAGCCAAATGAAAAGTAAAAAACTTTCTTAGTTAGAAATTTAATTCTGCTTTCATCTTATCATTGTCTTTCTTTTTTTATATTCTTACTATTCCTTTTACTGTCCAATCCTGCATAATTTTTTTCAATATTTTGTTCTTGGTTTGAAATAGATGATTTACATATATATTTTTTTACAAAAATTATCTATAAAAAATTAGGTAAAATAGCTTCAACCTTGTTAGCTGAGAATGATAAAATAAAATCTGGATAAATACCAATACCTATTACAGGTATAAGGATAGAAATATAAATAAATAATTCCCGTGGACTAATAAAAAAAAATAAGAGTTTGGTGTATTAAAGAGCTTGTAGAACCTTGTTCAAAAAGTGGAACACATTAGCTACCCGCTTTAAGGTTGGACAGTAAGGGTCAGAGAAGGGCAATCACTTATTCTTAAAACCTAGTATTCTTAAGACCAAAGAGTCGGATGGAAAAGGGGGGTGGGACAAAGCTCTCCGTTCCCGGTTCTCCTGTAGCTGGATCTTCGGGAACCACAAGAATCCTTAGTTAGAATGGGATTCCAACTCAGTACCTTTAGAGATTTTGAGAAGAGTTGCTCTTTAGAAAGCATAGTATGATGAAAGTTGTAAGCTGTGTTCGGGGGGAGTTATTGTCTATCATTGGCCTCTATGGTAGAATCAGTTGAGGCCTGAGAGGCGGTGGTTTACCTTGTGGCAGATGTTGTAACATCTCATTTTCAACACAAATAGAAAATAGATATTAATATATCTTTCATGAGAAATATTTACTATAAGTTAGTTTATTATTATCATTGTTTATGAAATTTTGGTATTTATACTTAATTATTTGTTTTTTAAATAAAATAAAATAATAATTGATTCGGTCTGGATACCGGCCCCCAATCTTGTGACGTCAGAGTGACCTCATATAAGGAAAACCGGTGTCCTGGTTCAACATTACCACACCGGATATCCGATGTCTGGCCTTCCATTCTCATCTCACAACCGCCCCACTTATTTTCTCTATAACGGATCATTGTTCATTTTCACAGAACATTTATATAACTGTTAGTTTCTCAGTCACAGCGAGATAAGAGCCCCTAATAACTTATCAGCGAAGATACTGTATGTAGCAAAATATGTCACGTCAATGGCCTCAGAAAGCAAGTACATGTGTCAGCAGATTATGCGGAAAGGTGATTATCCTCTCTTCTTCCTATAGGATCGTACTCTGATAATTAACCTACCCTCCTGACACATTCTGAGTGTTGAGCCACCCTGATTGACATAATGTACACGCTATCAGAGCTAGGGGACCCACCTGTATCCAACGATTCATTTCCTACGTTCAACTATAAATAGCATATTCCAATACACATGCAAGGTGACGTTGTTCTAACTTACACTTTACTATTACATCGCTTGAGCATTCACTGAGTTCTTACACTCTTCTAACTTGAGCGTCGGAGAATCTTCGCAGGTGGCACCACCTTTCGCCCCCCCTGCAACGCGAAACGTTGGTGTGAAGGATCTCCAGGACAACAAGACCGGCTTCTCCCGCTTAGAGACCGGATTAATCCACCGGATACTCACTGTTCCGGTGTGCAAACCCTAAAAACACCTATATTCTTGTGGCTGGTCCCACACCGGATCCTAGCCCCCGGTTCAGACCAGTTCATTGGCACGCCCGGTGGGACTCGTTAGAGTTATTCCCATTTTCGCAGAAGTTTGGTTGTCACGATGGAAGGTGATGGGAGAGATTTCGTTGATGGTCACGTGGAGGATGTGACCCATCAACAGACTGGAAGGAGACTTGTCTTCGAGTCCCCTGTAACTCAAACCCGGAGGATGGTACAAGTGCAAACGCCTGACCCTCGCGATGAGGTTATCAGGTAACTCAGGGAGGAGCTGATGGAGTTGAAGCGGGAGAGAGGAGGAGCTGGGGACAGGGTAACGTCCCATGCAGAAGAGACTCACCACGCATCAGCGAGGGGTATGTCTACAGCCCTCCAGTATTCGAAGATCCCCACATATGAAGAGAGAGAGCAGACTCAAGACTCTGGTGATAGAGTCAGTACCAGGAGAAGGGAGCAGGCGGTGGTGACTTCAGGGACGTACAAGCTCAGTGTCCCTTTCTCAAGAAGGCTGATGAGCATTGCCATTCCGAAACATTTGCAAACAACTCAGCCACTGTCGATAGGGAAGTATAATAGAGAAACCGATCCCACTAAGCATTTGGATGCTTATGTGTATGAAGCTATGTATTTGGGAGCAGATGAAGATGTTATGTGTAGGATGTTCCCAAGAACACTAACGGAGGAGGCTCTCAGCTGGTTTAAAAGCTTATCCTCAGGATCTATAGACTCTTGGGAGGAAATGGCCACTGCATTTGAAAGCCATTTTGTCATCTCTAGGGATATCCCAAGAACTTCTCACACCCTGGCCCAGATAAGGCAGGGAGAAACTGAAACTCTTAAGGAGTTCTTGAAAAGGTTTTATAAGGAAGCAGCTTTGGTCCCCAACCTCACGGAGGCCATACAACTTCATATTGTAGTGGAAGCTCTTCAGCCTGGTTCAGCCTTTGCCCTATCTTTGGCAAAGAGCCCCCCAACAATCTTCGAGGAGTTTCAAAGGAAAGCTTCCAAATACGTGGGCATAGAGATGCATCTGGAGGCAACCGCAACAAGAATGAAGCCTTCAGCACCTACTCAGCAGCCACGGAGAGAAAAGGAGAGAGTGAGACCTGAGAAGCATGCCTTTAGAGAAGACTTTGTAAACGCTCGCCCGCATCCACGAGATAGGCGTGTATCATCGTTCAACAACTATGCTCCGTTGAACACCAGGCACTCCCAAATCATGAGGGAGGTTGGTTGGCCAGCGTTGAACGTCTTTGGTATAAGGAAACCATCCCCAGTCTAGAGGGGTGGTAACCCACGCAAGTATTGCACTTTCCATGAACAGACAGGACACAATACTGATGAGTGCAAGGCATTAAAGAATACGGTGGAAACTCTCATTCGAGAAGGAAAGCTAAAGCAGTATTTGTTCAAGGAGAAATCTATAGACGAGCCTCAGAGGATGGAAAAAAGGAGTAGAGATCCTGATGACAAAGATGATAATACACGTAATCCAGCAAGGAAGTTCACTGCAGCTGAAAAGCAGAAGGGAGTAGTGATTGCTGGAGGTGCCCAACAAAATAACATGCCCCAGCAGCAGAGGCAGGGCAGACGGGAAGTGATTGAGATGATAGCTGGAGGATTTGCAGGAGGAGGAGCATCAATCACATCACGGAAGAATCACCACAGGATGATTCTGTCTGTCCAGGGCAAACCAAGGGATAACCGCCCTTTCAGGGACGGTATGGCAGCTCCGACGGTGTCATTTACTGATGATGACTTTGGCCCAACAATTCCAGGAGGTGATGATGCAGTAGTTATCATGGCAGTCATAGCCAACAAGGATGTCAAGAAGATCCTCGTCGATCAGGGAAGTTCTTGTGATGTTATCTTTTATAATTGTTTCAAACGAATGGGTTTCAATGATGCAGATTTACAACCTTACACGCAAGAACTCACAGCGTTTAATGGAGCCAAGCAACCCACCAAGGGGTATCTTGACACTCTGATTTCTTTTGAAGGAGAGCCTGGAGCGAGAACAGTCAAGTCAAGAATTCTGGTGATTGATGTGGAATCCCCATACAACGGTATCATAGGCCGTCTTACACTGAATGCGATGGAAGCAATTGTATCCACTCCTCACCTCTTGATCAAATTCATTGACAAGGACAACAGTGTGTCCTCTCTCCGTGGTGATCAGGAGATGGCTCGATATTGTTATAACCTGAGCCTCAACATGGTCAAGTTGGAAGCATTCAACAAGAAGAGAAAGCTGAACGACGGAGGAACAGCAGCAGGGTCTGTCAGTCTAATTGATCTGGACCCCAGAGCGGAATTGAAGATTGATCCACTCAATCCCTCTAAGCCCACACCGGATGGTGGTTCCAGGGATGTTGTCTTAGGGGATTCCCCAGAGAAGGTCACGCACATCAATGATAAGCTGGAGTTTGCTATAGAGCAATGCTTATTAGCCCTTCTGCAGGAGTTCAAGGATCTTTTCGCATGGACAGCAGCAGACATGCCTGGGATGGACCCTAATTTCTGTTGCCACAAGCTTGCTGTATACCCTGAAACAAGACCGGTGGCCCAGAAGAAGAGGAGGTTGGGACCGGAGAAGCAGAGGGCAGCTTGTGAGCAGACAGAGGAGTTGTTGAAAGCGGGCTTTATAAGGGAGATACGCTACTCTTCTTGGCTTTCTAATGTAGTTATGGTGCAGAAAGCTAATGGCAAATGGAGAATGTGCACAGATTATGTGGATCTTAACCGTTGCTGCCCCAAGGATCCATATCCCCTGCCCAACATTGATCGCATGGTGGATGATTCATCTGGTTACCAGTATCTCAGTTTCATGGATGCTTATTCGGGGTATAACCAGATTCCGATGTGGGAGGGAGACCAAGAGAAAACTGCCTTTATCAATGACCGTGGTGTTTTCTGCTACACCGTCATGCCTTTTGGATTGAAGAACATCGGCGCTACCTATCAGCGTATGATTAACAAAGTCTTTGAAGGGATGCACACCAGGCTGGTCGAAGTTTATATAGATGATATTATAGCCAAAACGCCCGCTAGAGGAGACCACATTGAAGATCTGCGCCAAGTTTTCACTAGGCTTCGACAGTACAACATGAGGTTAAACCCCTTAAAATGCACCTTTGCCATTCCAGCTAGGAAATTCTTGGGATTCATGTTGACCCAGCGAGGCATTGAGGCTAACCCTGGGAAGTGTCAAGCAATCTTGGATATGCAGAGCCCCAAGAGCCTGAGGGAAGTCCAATCATTGAATGGGAAGGTAGCCGCTCTGGCTCGTTTCATGCCCAAAATGGCACACAGATCCCTTCCCCTGTATAAGGCGTTGAAGAAACACAAGAATTTTGAATGGGGAGAGGAGCAAGAACAAGCCTTCCAGCAACTCAAGGCCGTTCTCTCGAGTCCACCAATTTTAGTTAAGCCTGACCCTGGTGAGACTTTGATCTTGTATTTAGCAATCTCTGATGAAGCCCTAGGCGTGGCCTTGGTTAAAGAAACCCTTGAAGGGCAGAGGCTGGTGTACTTTACTAGTAAGACGCTTCAGGGGGCGGAAGGAAGGTATCAGAAGATTGAGAAAGCTGCTCTAGCAGTCGTGTGGGCATCACGACGGTTGAGGCCCTATTTCCACGCGCACCCAGTACTGGTGAGAATGGATTTGCCTCTCCGTTCAGTGCTTAGCAAGCCAGACCTCGCCGGAAGGATGATAAAATGGTCTATCGAGTTGTCTGAATTTGAAATTTCGTATGAGCCTCGAGGAGCCATCAAGGCGCAAGTGTTGGCTGATTTTGTTGTGGAGATGACTGGGGCGGACCCTGCCACCCCTCGAGCGCATTGGACCATTTACGTTGATGGATCGTCGAATAGCAAAGGTTGTGGAGCAGGTGTTGTGGTAGAAAGTGATGATGGTGTACACCTAGAAATTTCCCTCCGATTCAATTTCAAGACCTCCAACAACCAGGCTGAATACGAAGCATGCTTGGCCGGTCTCCGTGCGGCGATTGACATCGGAGCATCAGCAGTCACACTGTGCAGTGATTCTCAATTGGTGATTTCGCAGATCCAGGGGGAGTACCAAGCGAAGGAGTCGCAACTTCAATTGTACTTGAATTGTGTTAATGAGTTGAAGGGAAGATTTGAAGTTTTAGAGTTCAAGCATGTGCCCAGAGAGGAAAACACCAGAGCGGACATCTTGTCAAGACTTGCAAATACAAAGCAGCCCGACAGCACAACAACGGTGGTTCAAAGCACTTTGACATCACCTAGCATACCTCTGTACCCTTCTCTGAATGCTGTCATGGTGAGCTATCCATATGAGGATTCTTGGGTCATCCCCTATATTCGCTATCTAGCTGATGGTCAACTTCCCACTGATGAGAAGGAGAGGAGACGAGTGAGGAGGGAGTTACCATATTTTACTATGGTTGATGGTGTTCTCTACAAAAGGGGATTCTCTGTCCCATATCTTTTGTGTTTGAGAGAGGATGAGGTTCAAGCGGTTTTGGAGGAAGTGCACGAGGGGCAATATGGGCACCATGCTGGGGGTCGGAGCTTAATGAGAAAAGTCCTCAGGGCTGGATATTGGTGGCCCACTATGAAGCAGGATTCTGCAGATTTTGTTAGGAAGTGCGACGCTTGTCAAAAATTCTCCAATCTCCACCATACACCGGCCCAAGAGCTGTCCTCATCTGCTGTACCTTGGCCGTTCTACCAGTGGGGCCTTGATATTTTGGGTTCATTCCCCACTGCGCCAGGAGGTATCAAATATTTGATCGTGGGGGTAGACTACTTCACCAAGTGGATCGAGGCAGAATCAGTAGTGCATATCACTTCTGCGCGAACAAGACGTTTCATGTATGAAAATATCATAGCTCGATTCGGGGTGCCAGGGCGGATTGTGACTGACAACGGCACCCAGTTTACAGACAAAAAGTTCACAGATTTGCTTGAAGGACTGGGGATAATCCAGATATTTTCGTCTGTTGAACACCCCCAAACCAATGGACAAGCAGAGGTAGCCAATCGAGAAGTGCTAAAGGGGTTGAAGAAGCGTCTGGGAGAAGCGAAGGGAGGATGGACTGACCAGCTATGTCATGTTTTATGGGCATACCGCACCACGCCTCATTCTTCAACTAACGAATCCCCATACCGGTTGACGTACGGGGTTGAGGCGATGATTCCAGTGGAGCTACAAACAAGATCGGCTCGTGTGGAGTATTTTTCAGCTGAAGATAACAACGCCAATTTGGCATCAGAACTGGACGTCCTCCAGGAGTTAAGGGAAAAGGCTTTTGTCAGAGATCAGGCAGTAAAAGCAAAGGCAGCACTCCGGTATAATAAACGTGTCCAGTACAGAGCTTTCAACACCGGAGATCTTGTTTTGAGAAAGGCGAGTGTGGGGAATAAATTCGCTCACCAAGGAAAGCTAGCACCGACGTGGGAAGGTCCTTATAGAGTTTCTGAAGTGACTGGAAAAGGGTCATACCGGTTGGAAGAACTTGATGGAACTCCAATCCGCAACAAATGGAACACTCAGAACTTACGTGTTTATTACAGCTAGTTGGTAAGACGGCGTGTACTCTTTTTCCTTACTTGAGTTTTTTCCCATCGGGTTTTCTCAAGAAGGTTTTAACGAGGCATGACCCCAACTACCCTCTCTTTGTAATGTACTTTCAATCTTAATGAGAATACAGTTTAACTGCCCTATCGCTCTCACTTTTCTTATGTGTTGTAATTTATAGCTGTAGCTTAACACGCATACACCTCAGGACGAAGGAATTCAACTACCAATTCTGTAGTAGATGATGTAACTTCTCGAGGGACTGATGAAGACCCCTCAGGACGGATGATCTCAATCACACATCGTGTGTTTTGACGATGTAACTCCTTGAGGTGGAATGGGTTGTAGGGCTGGTCCTTTCTCAAGGCCACAAACCGAACCCCATTCGAAGACCAAATGGGTTGTAGGGCTGGTCCTTTCTCAAGGCCACAAACCGAACCCCATTCGAAGACCAAATGGGTTGTAGGGCTGGTCCTTTTTCAAGGCCACAAACCGAACCCCATTCGAAGACCAAATGGGTTGTAGGGCTGGTCCTTTTTCAAGGCCACAAACCGAACCCCATTCGAAGACCAAATGGGTTGTAGGGCTGGTCCTTTTTCAAGGCCACAAACCGAACCCCATTCAAAGACCAAATGGGTTATAGGGCTGGTCCTTTTTCAAGGCCACAAACCGAACCCCATTCGAAGACAACATGGGTTGTAGGGCTGGTCCTTCCTCAAGGCCACAAACCGAACCCCATGCGAAGGCTTGGGCGTAGTAGGCTGGTTCATACAGTAAACCACGCTGAACCCCGAGTAACGGGCGCAGTAGGTTCAGGATTAGCCCTGATCTGAACCCCGTGTTGAAGGCTTGGATTGTAGGATTGCACCGAACTCCAAGTACGGTTAGTAGGATCGAACCGAACACCGTGTGAAGACTTGAGATGTAGGACAAAACCGAACCTCAAGAGAAAGGCGTAAAGCTTACCCTTGTCAAAGCTGTACCAAAATTCAAAGGCAATGTCCGTCCTCAATTATGGAATATCCACCACAGAGCGGTTGAACGCTAACGTACCCACTCTACATCTTCGAGGACAGATGAGCATTTCTATCTTTTTAAGAAGTTAAAAGGTAATTCTTGAGATAAAATTTCCCTTCCCAATGTACTTATACTTGGGGACAGGGCATGCTTTAACTTAATTGTCACTTCTTTGTTACAATTTGTTATCTTAATCCGGTGTGATAAGTACGCTTTAAGCAGCTAGGTAACCACACAGAACGGATTCACAAAGCATTGAAAACAATAAAGTGTTTTGTATAGCACTAAGTTATCCAACAATCATACATTCGACGCAAGCAGTTGAAGAGAAGCAACAGTGAATTTTATTTCCAAAAATAAGAAATTATGCAGGTCACAAAGTAGTTAAAGCTGGAGCTGATCCCAGTACACAGCTATGAATAAAGCATAAATTAAGAGGCCGGTGCCTGATCCTCCGCAGTGGGCACTCCTGTCCTCTCCTTTTTGTCCTCTGCTCCAGTTTGGGCACCTTCTTGCGTTTCAGCTCCAGAGGTAGCGGTGGACGTTGTTGGCTCCATACTTTGACCTTCTGGAAGGGGAGGCAGTTCATACAGAGATGCACGGGGTTCATGGTGCGAGCCGTCCTTATGTACTTCGACAAGTTTTCCCCCATGGAATTCGAAGAACGGATCCAATTCGTACAGATTCAGCTTCACTCCAGGGTTACGATAATAAACTTGACGGAGGGTCGGGCCGAAGGATT
Organism: Clitoria ternatea; assembly: GCA_037962975.1. Lineage (NCBI taxonomy): Eukaryota > Viridiplantae > Streptophyta > Magnoliopsida > Fabales > Fabaceae > Clitoria > Clitoria ternatea. The sequence continues at coordinate 153,848,900 of CM075673.1, forward strand.
CATACGCCACATTTTTGCATATCTCCAAGGCTTTGGCAGCCTTGGCCTTCGCAGCAGTTAATCTTCTTTGAACCTTGGCAAAATCCTCTTCTGAAGGCCCAGCACTCGCACCACCCTTCTTGAGTTCTTCAATTTGGGCTTGCATCTCCTTCCGAAGGCTCTCCCACTCCCCAAGGTCTTTGTTGCGACCGTCCTCCATAATTTTGAGATCGTCAGCAAGCTTAGCCGATCTCTTCTTCTCCAGTTGTAATTCTTCTTCGAGGAGGGGTATGGATTTGTTCTATTTCTGAAGGTCGGCAACTTCCCGCTCTAGAGCCTTGTTGGCAAAATGAACTTGGCTTGCCTCCTCAATTTTCCTCTGGAGCGTTTCCTTGGTTTTCTTCAATTCCGACTCCACGCCTCTATGAACTTTAGCTTGTTTGGCTGCCCACACCTCTTTCACAGCAATTTTGGTTTCAAGCTTTTCAACCTGCTCCATATAAGTGGCCTTCTCGCTGAGGGACTCAAGGAGACCGGACAGTTCATCCAACTGCCAACGGCCCGCCCTGCAAGCACCTCGAACCACAGCAGCGTCGAGGGAAGGGCGGAGGCAATATCGTGCCTTTGGAAGAGTGGGAGGCATGGACCCCTGAAACCACAAGTAAGGAGTGAGGAAGGAGTCACGCGGAGGATCAAACGCCGGAGGAGGACCATTCCCAGAGTCCGGCTCTGAAGCATTCTGTGAAGAAGGGGTAGAGGATTCAGGAACGGGCTTCTTTCCCTTATCCTTCTTCAATCCAGTTTCTTCGAGCGTTTTCTGACGCTTCTTCACAGGGTCATCAGAGGAGGGCTTTTCTTGATCTGCCTCTTTAACAAGGTGCCTCTTTTTCTTCTTCTTCTCTGGGACAGCCTCCTCGTCGCCCGCTCCAGTGGCCTCAGCTTGTTTTTCTGTTTCCTCCTCATCAAAGAGAGGAACTTCTTCACCTACTGCAGAGGTCAGGGGAATGAGGGGAGTTTTAGTGGCGTTCCTCTTCGCCTGGATCTCATTCTCCTCAGAGGAGGAATCATCGTCAGCCATCATGGACTTTAGCGACAACATCTCTGGGCAGGCTCTTTCGACTTGTTCTGCAAAACAAGAAAGGTTGAGTTAGCACATAAGAAGAAAAAATAATCAGAACAGAATAACTATACAACACAAATAGAGTAAGAGCGGATATTACGGAGGTAGGTGTTTCGGATGTCATCCTCAGCCAAGAGGAGCCTGCTGGAAAATCCTTTGAGGGTCTTCGAGGCCGTCTGCATGGCGCTCAAGACCTCAACAGAATGAGAGGAAAGTTCACTCTCATCTTTGTAATAAGCACGGCTCATGAGGAGAAAATGCTCGTGCGTCCAGCTAAGAGGAAACTTGGTAAATCCCTCCTTGTTTCGCCAGAAGACCGGCTTATTCGGTTGAATACGGACCCGCGTGTAGTAATGCTTGAAGGAGCGTCCATCCACCTTCGAGGATTCCGTATAAGATTTGAAATTTATCACCCTTGAGTCACTACGGAGGGTAATGAACCCAAGACCGCCCTTCTTATTAGCACGGTGGACCACTTGGCAATAGTAGAACAGTTTGGCCACAGTGACGGAGAAGTTAAAATGCTCCCCCAGAATCTCCAGAGCCCGGACTAGACCCCAACCGTTGGGATGCAGTTATGTAGGGGCGCAGTCTAAGAAGCGTAGGACGGCCATCTGGAATTCCGTCATGGGGAAGCGTACCCACAATTTCAAGAAGACGAAGTCGTACATGTAGACCGACCTCTCATCAGGGACTCTGTGGCATACTCTCTCAGAGGGACGTGGTGCCAGCACAGCGTATCGCGCTTTGTACTTCTTGTCTGAGTATATTTTGCAGCGGAGAGAGACCGTGCATTCTTCCTCACTCGTATAGTGCGAAGGGATCTCTAGGAATTCCTCTTCCACCCAGCAGTAGGGTTTCTCCCTGTTGAGCTTTTCCCAGTCAAGCCGGTGTGCCACAACGTTGACACATCCTTCAGCAGAGCGGAGAACTGGTGTTTTTCCACGTCCCGGAAGATCCATAGTTGTGCAGGCACGGTGGAACGCGTACGTGCTGTGGTAAAAAGCAACATCGTCAGAGAGATAACCTTCAGCACTTGACCCTTCATTAGAGCGGCTGGTAGCCCTCGAGTCAAGGGGAACCTCAGAGCGGCGTTGGGAAGAGAACGCTCGTGAGGAAGAAGCTTCAGCTCTCTCTGAGCGACGAGGCCCAGCCACAGGAAGATTCACTGGAATCCTTCCACCACGGTGGCTAAGGGGGGCACGAGAGCCAAAACTCCCCCTATTTGAAGGACCAGCGTTGCCTGCTCCAGGGCGCATGGTGGAAACAGAATGAACAAAAATTGTAAGGAGTTGAAGGAAAGGGAGGTTACCTAAAGGAAGAAGATCTTTGAGAAGCTTGAAGACGGTAGAGAAATTTCCAAGAAATTTGAGCAGAGGTTCACTAAGCTTGAAAACAAGAGTGGATTCCAAAATCTGCTAAGAGTCCCTTTTATAGGTAACGAGGAGGCATAGTGTTCCGTCGAAGGTCACAATGCTTGCCTCAAAATGCAACCTTTCAAATTGAAACGACTCCGTCGTTTCGTCACGTACGAGCGCAAAAATGGTAGCGTTTCAGTAAACGTTTTGGCAAAATGGGCCCCCCTTCCAGTTTGAATCTAGGCCCAATAAGCCCAATCGACGGTTACACTCTTGGATAATGATGGCTCGTGCGTAAAAAATGCATTTAATGTCCAATCATGCCATGCGCATTTAATGCCTTTCAACCACTTTTCGAATACCAAGGGTTTTGATTCTCAAAGACTCTTGGGATTTCCATCATTTATTTTACGCTGTCTGAATCCGTTGTACGCAGCGCGAGAAGAGCGGTCACTCATTTATTAGAGCGGATGCCACAGAGCTTCCAAAGACCTTCCAGAATGTACCACCGACATCCAGACTTCTCTAGAGTTGTGTAGCTCATATGAGCAACTTAACAGTCCCTCATACAAGCTAGGGGACAGATGATCCGGTCTGGATACCGGCCCCCAATCTTGTGACGTCAGAGTGACCTCATATAAGGAAAACCGGTGTCCTGGTTCAACATTACCACACCGGATATCCGATGTCTGGCCTTCCGTTCTCATCTCACAACCGCCCCACTTATTTTCTCTATAACGGATCATTGTTCATTTTCACAGAACATTTATATAACTGTTAGTTTCTCAGTCACAGCGAGATAAGAGCCCCTAATAACTTATCAGCAAAGATACTGTATGTAGCAAAATATGTCACGTCAATGGCCTCAGAAAGCAAGTACATGTGTCAACAGATTATGCGGAAAGGTGATTATCCTCTCCTCTTCCTAGAGGATCGTACTCTGATAATTGACCTACCCTCCTGACACATTCTGAGTGTTGAGCCACCCTGATTGACATAATGTACACGCTATCAGAGCTAGGGGACCCACCTGTATCCAACGATTCATTTCCTACGTTCAACTATAAATAGCATATTCCAATACACATGCAAGGTGACGTTGTTCTAACTTACACTTTACTATTACATCGCTTGAGCATTCACTGAGTTCTTACACTCTTCTAACTTGAGCGTCGGAGAATCTTCGCAGGTGGCACCACCTTTCGCCCCCCCTGCAACGCGAAACGTTGGTGTGAAGCATCTCCAGGACAACAAGACCGGCTTCTCCCGCTTAGAGACCGGATTAATACACCGGATACTCACTGTTCCGGTGTGCAAACCCTAAAAACACCTATATTCTTGTGGCTGGTCCCACACCGGATCCTAGCCCCCGGTTCAGACCAGTTCAATAATAATAAGAAAATGAAAATACTTATGAATGAGAATTTTAAAATGACTTAATTAGCATTCATTGATTAATGAAATTATATTAAGAATTTTGAATATCTTTATTATTCACAACTTTTATTTTATGTTTATGTTTTTACATATTTATGATTTAACTCTTATTAGAATTTTAAAATAACATTTTGAAGGAATTAGATAATGGTTCTTTAGAACTTTTTGATTTACATAATATTTATGATTTTTTGGAATTTTTTGAAATTTTTGAAATATTTTAATAAAATAATATATTTTAAATTCATATAAAGTTACTCAAATTAAAAATATTTACAAGAAAGTGAAGTTAAATTATAAGAAAATTTTTTAAAATCCATTTCAAGTAGACTTATCTAAAAATTATCGGTTTGAGAAAATCTTGATTTTTACCAATCGTAAAAAAATAAAAAACGTACTAATAATTTTTATTAATAGAAAATTTTAGATTTTTAAAATTTAAACTTTATATTACTTATTATAAAATTAGTGAGAACTGATATAATATCGCTAAATTTCGAAAAGGACTGATTTTAAATATTTAAAATATACCGAGTGAATAGTTACTATTTGGCTTAATAATTCAACCGACATTTACTATGCAAAACACTGTGTATGAACAAAAATTTCAAAAGGTGCACAGTAATCAAAAACAAGAATTTTAGAAATTACACAATACTTTTATAATAAAATAATGAAATGTATAGTAAAAAAATTTTCTATAAATAGCCGAGGTTTCTAACGAAGGAAATCATATTTTCAGATTAAGTTTTCTTAATATAGCAGTGTTAGAAAGATAGTGGTAAGAGTAAGAGAGAGAAATAAAATTTTTGGAAGGGGGTTCAGCCAAAATCATAAGGTAAGAATAACTCTCTTTTATACTTTTTAGGTTTATTTTCATATCGTTTTAGAAATCTATTATTATAATGGATATAATATTATTTTAAGTTACTATTCTGAATAGTAAATTACTATATCAATAGTAAATCACTATTATGAATAGTAAATCACTATTCAAATAGTAAATTACTATTTACTATTACTATTTACCTTTACTATTCACATTTTACTATTTACTATTATTATTCACGTTTTACTATTTACTGTTACTATTCACATTTTACTATTTATTGTTACTATTCACTATTCATGATTTACTATTCACTATTTAAAATTTACCATTTCTGTTTTAAGTAGAAATCTTAATTTTCATCTTATAACTATATTAAAGTGAAATTGGTATATTTTAGAACTCGGAGACGAGGCGCGCACGTACTTTCCATAACGAACCAAGATACAAGAGATAAGAGGGAGTGAGATAGGAATATAATATGAAAAGACATAAGAATAATAGGAGGAGTCCCCTGCTCCTTCAAAATTTAATAATATTATTATTTTAAAATAATAACTATTTAACTTAAAAATCTATAATAAATTTTAAATTGAGTATCTTGTGTAACTTGATCTGAATACCTATACAAATACCTGGATAAACTATGCGAACTGGACTGAACCTATGCAAGGACTTGGACTATTATGACTTGTATACTATACCTATGCGAGGATTGGATTATATGGACCTACATAGACCTATGCGAGGAATGGACTATAAAGACTTAAAATTAATCTTATTAACCTAAATAACTATTAAAATTTGAATTATATTTATGACTGATATTTAGTTGATTTGATTTGATTATAATTAATAATATTTGATTTTGATTAATGATATTGTGATTTATAATACTAGACTATGATTAATAATATTTGTGATTTGATGATATTTGATTGTGATTGATGATATTACAATACTTGATTGTGATTGATTACCTTGTGATATGGAGTTTGAGCATATAGCAAGCATGACGGAAAGTTGAAACTCGGTAAGAATTTTTTTACCTTACTCTTTAAATTTTTAGTCTAAGAGAAAGTATTTTATCATTATTTTAGTATTTTATTTCTACTTAGAAATAATTTTCATTAACTTTATTTTTAATCTCTAGAATAAAATCTAGTATTAGAAAGAAGCTATTTTATAAAAATCAAAGGTTGAGATAATTAATTCTTGAATTAAAGAAAATTTTTATAGTTTTAAGTATTCTTAGTTAATGATTTTAAAAAAAAATATTTTCTTTTAGAAATCATAAATTTAAATTGGTTTTCCCTAATGAAATAACTAAAGGATATTTTGTTATAGTCGAGATTTCTAAACTCAATCTAGTTAAGATTTAAATTGGAAAAGATTATGTAAATATGTGAAGTTTTTTAAGAGAAAGTTTTGAGATATTTAAGGCTTGGAAACTCAATTTTGGTGAGATCTGAATTTGAAGACTGTACTAAATTTATTTCTGTATAACAGAAGTTCAAAGAAGAACTAATGGGAATGTACAGTTTATTGAGATGATTTTGTGAACCTTTATGGTATTTAATAATTGAGTTTCTAAAAGTCTTAACCAACTAAATATGCGAGTAGTTCATGCATCATGAATCATTAAAGAGAAATGAGATGTGATATTGCCTGGGGACGGATTAAAGAAACCGCGGATACATTAGAGGAGGCTTAATTGCGAGCCTTAGGATGAGAGGGTGTGAACGGGTGCTTTACGTAACCTGGGGTCGCTCCCTAGTGTCAGGTACTTTCACAATAAAAACTTTCTCAGTTTGACTAGTCTCTAATTGTTTCCACGCTAGTTGAGCTGTTCATATGCCATGAAGACATTTATGTTGTTATTATCCGAAATTATGAAACAGTGTAAACTCCTGGTTGGCCTAGTGCAAACTAAAACTTTAAGGGCCCACATGTATAGAATGAATAAGATGGTAGTATTAAAAACATTGCATGACATTCATGTGATTGTGACATTCTATGTGGGTGGTTGTGAATAAAAGTATAATTGTTATGTTATGAAAACTCTACATTCATAATTGATTATGTATATGATTGTGATTGAAATTATTATATTAGATTGTAAAAACCCTTATGCTTATGTCTTATCTGTAAAGTATTATATTCTGTTTCTCACTCATTCTTGTTTGAATTTTGTGTCCAAAATATATGTTATGTGATATATAGCTAGCAGTCCAAGATGGAAGGATATGTAATTACAGAAGGGTAAGGTGGTCTCATCCTCAATCAGATAGATGAAGAGATATGACAAGAGTGGGATTCCAAAACTCGATGGTTCAAGGATTAGGAAATGATTGGTCATATTTGTAGTAGAGGTATAGTTTAGTTTTACTTTGCCTTATTACAATATCAAGTTAGATAATTGTAACAAGGTAAAGGTTAAAATTTGATAAACTTTCTCATTCGGATACAATACTGTAATGATTTATCACTTATGATTTCTATTAATTGTTTTGTCAATATGAATAAATATTGAAAGACAATGTTTTTTTTTACTTTCAATATTCAAAGGAAATCAGATGTATATACGTCCTTGTATACACGAGATAAAGAGTGATAAATATGTATATCTTTCTAAAAGTTTTTTTTAAGGCAAGAAGAATACATATATGTCTCGTGTATATAAGGGGGTGTTACAAAGTGGTATCAGAGCAGTTCAATCTAAATCGGCTTGGGGTATGGTCTTACTAGCGTGTTAGTGTACTCTGATGGTTAAGTTAGTCAAGAGATTTTATGGTTGATAAAGGAGGAAATTTTATTGGAGTAGATTGTAAGAAGTAAGTGAAGAAAAATTAGGAATATAGAAAGAAGGAACTAATTTTAAGTTCATAAGAAGTATAATTTAAAACTCTATAGCCTGTTACTTGAAAAATGTTATTGCAGGGATTATCAAAAACTGGTCATTCTGAAGTCTTTCTTGAGATTGTTTAAGTACAGGCGTTAATGTATGGTGGAATAATAAGGTAAATTAACTAATGCAGTTATTTCCTTTTATTCCAAATGCATTGTATGGTGTTTGATTCTCTGATTAATATGTGATAATGAAATATTCTAACATTTACCTCTTTTACAATATGGTATGGGACAACAAGGGAGATAAGACAATAGAAAATTCTTAGAAATATTTTGGTATGAATTCTAGACTGGAGATGTCATGACTTTGACTACTTAGTTATAAATTACCGGACTGATCACCCCGAATGATTTACATTAAGTAGTGAAAGACATGTCAAATGAAGGATGTTAAGATCAATGAATTTAAGCCTAGGTTAATGTGGTATATGGAGAAATGGAGATAAACTCAATAAATTCTATTAGGATATTCCTTACCATGTCCTTGAAGTTGTAGAGATACTTGTGTGAATTAGAATTCTAATGGGTAGATAAATGTTGTAATCTGAAGTAGTATAACAAATTGTCCAAGATAGAATCATAGTTTTTCCTTTGGTGATATATTTTGAATAAAAAAATGTGTGGATGTATGCTTCATGAAAGAAATATGATAATTTGTTCACTAACTTGTTTGGAATAACAAATAATCGTATTAGGAATTGTATCTCTGGCTATTTGTATTGATTCTTCTTTTGTATGACATATAAGATATGTTAATTATTGTTTGATTTGATGAAGTTTTCCTTTATGATGCCTGCGATTGAATAATATATATGATGGTTATATAAATATATGAACTAATGAAACTTTTATGGTTGTGACATTGAATGTAATCAATCATATATTGTTGAATTTTCTAAGTGTTTTATTGTAGTGAATATGTCAATAAAGAATCTAAAATAAATACTATAAATATTTGGGAGATAATTATATTGGTTTAATATTGAGAAATTGTGTCATAAAATATTTTTGTGATCCCTAACAATATGATACATGTTTATCAAGTTATTTTCTTTTAGTCATCAATTTTGTTCAATGAATATACATACCTAACATAAATCATTGTTATGTAATGACCATTGTAGATTTAAAATAAAGAAATATGTTAATAAACCATGAGGAAATAGATATGAACCTTTACTTATTGATTTTCCTATGAAGAGAATTACATAAATCTTAGTTACCCATAACAAAAAAAAAATTCAAGTGAGTATTTCTAAGTCAACATAGTGATTTGTGATCATTTAAGATTAGAGAATTTATCAAATCTATGTAATGGTTGTAGTCAATTATGATGGAAAGAGCAATCACTTAGTTAAGGAATATTTAATTCATTATAGAGGACAATAAGAAATGATTACATACCCTGAATTGTCATGAAGCAAAGAACACAAGGATTTGACTAGATTAATAAGTATAACATGGACTAAGATACATTTATCCTTTTTCACTAGGACAATTTATTACACATGATTACACTAAGGAAAATAAAGTTTCATCTAGTACATCATAGTTAAACGATAAGTGACCACTTATTTTCTAACAATTATCAGAGAATAATAGTTAAGAGTTTTGGAAATACATAAAATATCTAAACTAGAGAAATCACCATAATCATTATAAGAAGTGAGGCACTTAATACCACAAACTGTAGTCCATCTTGCCTTCGTTCTTCCTCACTTCTAGGAAGGTTGGCCATCGAATAGTATGATAGTATTTGAGAAAAAGATTGAAGAAATTAGATAGAAGAGAGAAACTAATTAAGAAACCTTGAAGTTGTGATAGGAAGTGAGAATGGAATGAGAATTTATAAGCAAGCAAGGGAAGGAGAGTTTGCAACGGTCATAAACGGCTAGTCCAACGGCTAATTGCTAACGGCTAGTTGTCCAGTAATTAATTCTTAGCGGTCCATTTTACTATGTTATGAGTAGGAATTTTAATTAATGGATGTTATGGATCATATTAAGTAAGGTTTTAATAGATTGAGAAACATAATTATTGAGGTGTTTAGAGTTAACCATCAATTTATGATGAGCATGGTTAACAAAATTAAGACGGGTAATATTTTTGAGTTAAGGAAAAAAAATACTGATAAGATTAAAAGAAGATAAATGGCAATGTTAAGAAAAAGGTACACAATTGTCAAGGAAACTAGAAATATATTTTAGAACTATTCACTTAGTTTAGCCTTGTTAAAATTTATTAATAATATTAAATTTCGAGGACGAAATTTCTTTTAGGGGAGTAGAGTTGTAACATCTCATTTTTAACACAAATAGAAAATAGATATTATATATCTTTCATGAGAAATACTTACTATAAGTTAGTTTATTATTATCATTTTTATGAAATTTTGGTATTTATATTTGATCCGGTCCCAACACCGGCCCCCAAGAGCATAGTTTTAATGCTTTGCCAGATCAGCATTTCGAACAAAAGAAGTACGTTTCAAATTCCCTATAACTACTCTTATACGGAGTACATACCTTAAAGACGTACTCACCACTCCGCTAAGAAAGCGATTTAGCTGGGCGGAATATGTCACATCTTATTGTGTAAGTATCTTTTAAATGAAGTTCATGCCCAAAAGGACATTCATGTTACTCCGCCAAGGCATGTGACTCCGCCAAGGCATGTGACTCCACCAAGGCTTATTACTCCGCCGAGGCCTATTACTCCGCCAAGGCGGAAAGTATTAAAAACTTGTACACATGTATATAAAGCACTTCTAGTGCACACTACTCCGCCAAGCCATAGGCTTAACACAGGTGGAATACTGAAATCCTCATATTGCGAGCGAGCCCATACTTATAACCCCGGCACGAGATTGACTCTGTCTTGAGAGGTTGAAAATGGGAAACACGCTGTCACGCATAAGAGGGAACAACAAATAAAATAATGAAGCATTAACACTTTCCAAGTAAATGGAAATACCCACTACAGTGATGGTGCTTGTAAACAGCGCATGGGCCCACTACCTTTCTTGCATTATGCCTGAAAACAAGGAATGGGTCCTACCAATAATAGAGCACCAGTAACAGGTATATAAACTTCAGCAAAAAGGTATACAACATTGAACCCTTAATTCTGAACCTTACACTCATACTTTTATAGTTCTCTTGGATTTGCTTTCTAAGTCTGAACGATATTTCTGAATACTGACTTGAGCGTCGGAGAATAATTGCAGGTACAACCAACAACTGTGTTAAGGCAAAGGAGGCTATTCCAGGCGGACTACTATACCGCCACAGAGTGCATTGTACTACGCCCCTGTATGCAAGAGTACTCCGTATTTGTATCTGTATAAAGACCTCTTCATATCAGATTTCATATAACTTATATATTCTGAATTGTTTGGCAATCACACCTTTACACCCCCAGTAAAGAACAGTTCATTGGCACGCCCAGTGGGACCTGTAAATTTGGTAATCCCACAATCCTTGATCAATTCCCATTACGTTCGTTATCAATGGAAAGACCAGGACCAGAAGTGCAGACTGAGGATTCCCCTCCACGCAATCCTAGACGTGAAGCTTCAACAGCGATATTCACGAAAAGGCAACGCATGTTGGCTCTCCAGATCCGAGAGATGACATGATCAGAATGCTGAGGGAAGAAATTACAGAGCTTTGACGTGAAAAGGCGAATCCCATGCATGAGAAAGCCAGCCCTGCAAAACAACCGCAACACGAATCGCATTTACAGGAGGAATCGAGTACCCCAAGTTATTCTCGCATCCCTACTTACATGGAAGAGCAACGAAGCCTTCCACTTGCAAATGCCCATCATCTTGAGGGAAAGAGAATCGTTTTAAATACATCCCCCTCGGGGTACAAGACGAGTGTCCCATTTTCCAAAAGACTTATGAATGCGCATGTCCCCAGACATTTGCAAACTATGCAACCCATTTCCATAGGGAAATACGCCGGGGAGACAGATCCTTCTAAGCATTTAGATGCTTACATCTATGAGGCTATGTTCTTAGGTGCTGAGGAAGACGTCATGTGCAGAATGTTCCCCAGGACCCTCACAGGTGAAGCTCTTAGCTGGTTCAAGAGTTTACCTTCAGGTTCCATTGATTCATGGGAAGACTTGGCCACAGCTTTTGGCAGCCACTTTATAATCTCTAGGGATACGCCTAGAACCTCCCATACCTTGGCTCAGATTATGCAAGGTGATAAAGAACCTTTAAAGGATTTCCTGAAGAGATTTTATAAAGAGGCAGCCATGGTCCCTGACTTAACAGAAGCAATCCAGCTGCATATCCTCATCGAGGCCATGCAGCTGAAATCTCCCTTTGCTTTGTCTTTGGCAAAAGGACCTCCATCCACCATGGAAGAGTTTCACAGAAAAGCATCCAAGTACGTAGGTATTGAGATGCACTTGGAAGCAACTGCAGCTCGCAATAAACCACTTATTTCAGCTCCACACCATGACAAAGATAAGGATAAATCATCCAGGAATGATAAGTTTCCTCAGAAAGATAAGGCAGGGAGCCAACCCTTCAAACAGCAAGATAGACGTGTTTTCAATTTCGCTCATTATGCGCCCCTTAACACGACATATGAACAAATCTTGCGCGAAGTAGGATAGACTACACTCAATGTTTACGGGATCCAATGCCCACCTCCACTCAGGCGCGGTGGGAATCCAAAGAAATATTGTGAGTTCCACGAGTCAGTTGGCCATACCACGAAGGAGTGCAAGCAACTCAAGAACACTATTGAGGTGCTTATCCGTGAAGGCAAACTAAAACACTATTTGTTTAGGAGTAAATCTCATGATGAGCCAGAGAGGTTCGAGAAACGACCTCGTGATCGTTCTCCGGATCCCGATAACACTCGGGAGCCAAAACGTACAGCAGCAACAGAAAAACAAAAGAGTATTGTTCTGGAGACCGCCCAAAGAGAACCGAGCCCTGAACCCAAATCGCGGGGCAAAAGGCAGGTGGTAGATATGATTGCTGGAGGCTTTGCCGGGGGCGGACCCTTAATCACCGCGAGGAAAAACCACCACCGTATGATCTTGACGGTACAAGGCAAGAGCAAAGAATATCGCCCATTCAGGAACGGGGTACAGACTCCGCCTATAACCTTCACAGACGACGATTTTGGCCCTACTATTCCTGAAGGAGATGACGCAGTAGTGATTGTTGCAGTAGTCGTTAATATGGACGTAAAACGCATCCTAGTTGATCAAGGAAGTTCCTGCGACGTTATCTTCTATGACTGTTTTAAACGCATGGGATTAACTGATGCAGATTTGCAGCCACATAGCAGGACCTTGCAGCCTTCAATGGCGCCAAACAGCCCACCAAAGGCTACTTGGACACAAGAATTACTTTTGATAGCGAACCTGGAGCAAGGACTGTGAAATCCAGGATTCTCGTCATTGATGTGAAATCTCCATACAACAGCATCATTGGCCGGCCTACCCTGAATGCCATGGAAGCCATCGTTTCAACCCCTCACTTGTTAATCAAGTTCATTGATAAAGATAATCAAGTCTCATCTGTAAGGGGCGACCAGGAAATGGCTCGCTATTGCTATAATTTGAGTCTTAACATGGTGAAGCTTGAAACCATGTCTAAGAAAAGAAAGTTGGATGAAGGAAGTAGCGCGGCGGGGTCCGTCAATTTGGTGGATCTTGACCCCAGGGCGGAGTCTTCTGTAGATCCACTGAACCCTTTGAAACCAACTCCAGATGGTGGCTCCAGGTCTATTGTTTTGGGTAACACCCCGGAACAGATTACAAACATCAATGACAAGCTTGAAGCTAGCATGGAGGAAAAACTAATTGCACTTCTCCATGAGTATAAAGAAATTTTCGCTTGGACCACCGCAGATATGCCTGGCATGGATCCCAACTTTTGTTGTCACCGCCTGGCGGTGTATCCTGAAACCAAGCCTGTAGCACAAAAGAAACGGCGTATGGGTCCGGCAAAACAAAAGGCTGCTTGTGAGCAAACAGAGGAACTTCTCAAGGCAGGGTTCATTAGGGAACTCCGTTATTCCTCCTGGTTGTCTAACGTGGTCATGGTACAGAAAGCCAATGGCAAATGACGTATGTGTATAGACTATGTTGATTTGAATAAATGTTGTCCCAAGGATCCATACCCTCTCCCCAACATTGATAGACTGGTTGACGATTCTTCAGGATATAAGTATCTATCTTTCATGGATGCTTACTCCGGTTACAACCAAATTCCAATGTGTGAAGAGGATCAAGAGAAGACAGCGTTTATTAATGATAAAGGAGTCTTTTGCTACAACGTCATGCCATTTGGGTTAAAAAATGTTGGGGCAACCTACCAGCGCATGATCAACAAAGTTTTTGAGGGTATGCACACAAAGCTGGTAGAAGTCTATATTGATGATATTATTGCCAAGACCCCGGAAGGCGGAGACCATGTTGAAGATCTACGTCTCATTTTTCGACACCTGCAACAATACGACATGAGGGTCAACCCATTGAAGTGCACATTCGCTGTCCCTGGGGGCAGATTTTTGGGCTTCATGTTAACACAAAGAGGTATAGAGGCTAATCCTGATAAATGTCGCGTTATCCAAGAGTTACAGAGCCCCAAAACACTGAAAGAGGTACAATCCCTCAACGGCAAAATCGCTGCTCTAGCACGTTTCATGCCAAAAATGGCTCATCGCTCTCTTCCCTTGTACAAAATGCTAAAAAAAGACAAGAAATTCAATTGGGGCCCAGAGCAAGAGGCGGCGTTCCAAAGCTTGAAAAATGTCTTGGCCAGCCCTCTGATCCTGGTAAAACCAAGCCCAGGTGAGCAACTCATGGTTTATTTGTCTGTTTCAGATGAGGCTTTAGGAGTGGCTCTAGTCAAAGAGACAGTTGAAGGCCAACGACCGGTATACTTCACCGGTAAAACATTGCACGGTGCAGAATACCGTTATCAGAAGATTGAAAAGGCAGCGCTTGCCGTTGTTTGGGCTTCACGATGCCTAAGACCATACTTTCATGCCCACCCCATCTTGATTCACACAGATTTACCACTCTGTACTATACTATTCAAACCAGACCTAGCTGAAAGAATGATCAAATGGGTCATAGAACTCTCTGAATTCGACATATCTTACGAGCCAAGAACTGCTATCAAGGCACAAGTTCTAGCAGATTTTGTAGTTGAGTTAACAGGTTCTAGCCCAGATGTAGATCATTCACACTGGACGGTATACGTTGATGGGTCTTCAAATAGCAAAGGATGCGGGGCAGGAATTGTTGTGGAAAGTGATGATGGGGTACACCTCGAAATTTCATTGCACTTCACCTTCACTACGTCTAACAATCAGGCGGAGTATGAAGCCTGCTTAGCCGGACTTAGAGCAGTACAGGATATTGGAGTCAAAACTATTACCTTATGCAGTGATTCTCAATTAGTCATCTTGCAAATTCTGGGTGAGTATCAGGCTAAAGAACCTTTGCTGCAACAATATCTAAACTGCGTCAATGAGTTAAAGCAACACTTCGATAAAGTCTCTTTCAAACATGTACCCCAGGAAGAAAATACACGTGCTGATATCCTCTCCAGGTTGGCTAGCACAAAGAAGGCTGGAAGCATAACTACGGTTGTACAAAGTACCTTGGCGGAGCCAAGTGTTTCCTTTCCTTCTTCAATGTGTATGATTAGAAGCCGCTCCTTTGATGACGATTCCTGGGTAGCACCGATAGTTCGTTACCTTGTTAATGGACAATTACCCACGGATGATCTTGAACGGCGGAAATTAAAGAAGGAAGCACCATATTATACACTCGTTGACGGACAGTTATACCGCTGAGGAATTTCTATTCCTTACTTAATATGCATAAACGAAAATGAGGTACAAGCTGTTTTAGAAGAAGTCCATGAAGGGCAGTGTGGACACCATCTGGGGGCGCATAGTCTAATGCAAAAAATACTCAGGGCTGGGTATTGGTGGCCCACCCTGAAGCATGACTCCGCCTCGTATGTTCAGAAGTGCGATCAATGTCAACGATTCGCAAACCTTCATCACACTCCGGTGGAAGAAATGTCATCATCAATAACGCCTTGGCCTTTCTATCAATGGGGCATGGATATCTTAGGTCCTTCCCAACTGCGCCTGGCGGTATCAAATACTTGATAGTTGGTGTTGATTACTTCACCAAATGGATTGAAGCAGAGGCAGTGGTGCACATTACATCAGCCAGGGCTCGTAGATTCGTATACGAAAATATCATTACATGTTTCAGAGTCCCTGGACGCATAGTCACTGATAATGGCACCGAATTCACAGATCGTAAGTTCACTGAACTCCTAGAAAACCTCAGCATTACGCAAATTTTTTCTTCTGTGGAACATCCTCAAACCAATGGCCAAGCTGAAGTTGCCAACAGAGAAATCTTGAAAGGCCTGAAGAAACGCCTTGGTGAAGCAAAGGGAGATTGGACAAATCAATTATGCCACGTTTTATGGGCATATCGCACAACCCCTCACTCCACCACAAATGAATCCCCATATCGGCTGACATATGAAGTCGAGGCTGTTATTCCCATTGAATTAGTAGCCCTTTCAGCTCGAGTCCTCCACTTCAATGAAGAAGCCAATCAACAGAACCTCGCCCATGAGCTTGAGGTCTTGGCGGAATTGAGAGAGGAAGCCTTTGTGAGGGATCAAGCTGTTAAAGCAAAGGCCGCCAAACGGTATAACATACGTGTTTCTGAACGTCGTTTCAAAGAAGGAGATTTGGTTCTGAGAAGGGCCAATATCGGCAACAAATTTGCACACCAAGGCAAATTGGCGCCAACCTGGGAAGGTCCATACCGAGTCACCGAAGCTCTGGGCAAAGGCACATACCGCCTAGAAAACCTAGATGGCACTCCGGTCAGAAATAAATGGAACATTTTAAATTTACGCATATATTACAGCTAGTTGGATAATACGGTATGTGCTCTTTCTCCTTACTTAAGGTTCTTCCCAAATGGGCTTTCCTTGAAAAGGTTTCGACGAGACATACCCCAACTCAGCTCTGTATGTAGTTCCATCATTAATAAAATTCCTTCCTACATTCAATCTTCATTCTAACCTTCAGTCAATTATCCGTGGCAGAACTTGTTCCCATGCAGATAAGACACCGGCTCCAACAATTAAAGCATAAAAGCATAGCTCTTTATTCCATAGAGACCATCCAATATGCAACAAAGCTTCACAAACGGAGCCAAAAAACTCCTTGGGGGGAAAGGATTGGTGTCACAGCTTATGCTGCACCATACCGACCCCAAGCTCCAACAAACTCCTTGGGGGGAAAGGATTGGTGTCACAGCTTATGCTGCACCATACCGACCCCAGGGTCCAACAAACTTTTTGCGTAAAGGATTGGTGTCACAGCTTATGCTGCACCATACCGACCCCAGGGTCCAACAAAATTCTTGCGGAAAGTATCGGTGTCACAGCTTATGCTGCACCATACTGACCCCAAGGTCCAACAAACTTCTTACGGAAAGGATTGGTGTCACAGCTTATGCTGCACCATACCGACCCTGGATTCAATAATTCTCACTTGACCAGGAGACACACTCCAACTCCAATTCAAAGGGATGAACGCTCCATCCAAAACCTTACTCCGCCTAACTGCTAATGTTTTACAGAGTACATAATCAACAAACTCAAGCACTATCAACAAGTCCAAGTAAGTATAATACTTGTAAAATTTGTGCTTCATTAAATTCTTAAAAGGCTACTCCGCCTCATTTCAAAATTTTACTTTATTAAAATTCTTAAAAGGCTACTCTGCCTCATTACAGAATTTTACTTCATAAAATTCTTAAAAGGCTATTCCGCCTCCTTATACTAAGTCGTATTTCATTAGTCCTCAAAGGATTACTCCGCCTTATTAATAGCGTTTTACAAGGCATATATCCAACGGACTCAAACATCATTTATAGGAACAAGTATAAATTTACAGAAATTATACTTCATTAAAAATTGCCAAGAATTCTTCAGGGGTCCAGAGCCTATCCTGGAACAAGGCAATATCTATAAAGTGCATAAGAAGGGATAAATAAAACCCTACAAAGACCAAAATTTGCAAAGAGACGCAAAAAAAATTAGCAACTCCCCGAGCTAATCACAAAAGTTTGGGTGGAACGCCTTCTTGATGGGTAGAGCTAGGCTGAGGCTCATTGGGCTTGGACAAACTCTGTGAAGGGGGCAAGTCCGCCAAGACGTGCTCTTTATTAGGAGCAGGGACATGACCCCCTGAACAGGTACCATTAGTTCACCATTGATAAACTCATAATAAGGGTGAATACCTGCTATATTAAGAGCAACGCCTGGGTGCGATGACGGATCTGGCGAATAGCCATGCTGAAAGCATCGTCGATCGCTGCCTTAGCCGCATCCAAAGCTGTCTGCAACTCCTGATCAAGGCGCTTATTGTTGTCATCTGAAATGCCTTTCTCAGCTCGCAGTTCTTCGACCTGTTTTTCAAGGTCACTATATGCACTGGCAGCTTGATCCAATTCTGCAGCCCAGGCGTCTTGAGCAAAAGCCTTGCTGGTTTTAAAAGAAACCAGTCTCTGCTGAACCTCGCTCACGTCCTCACCCAGCTTTGAATTCTGCTATTTCAAGTCTGAAACTTGTTTTTCTAGCAGAACATTTTCAGCCTTGACCCGAGTCAGCTCGCCCACATCCTCGTCCAGCTTTGAATTCTGCTGTTTCAAATCTGAAACTTGTTTTTCCAGCAGAGCTTTATCAGCTTTGACCTGGGCTAGCTCCTCTTCAAGCTTCTTCTTGTCAGAGTTGGCGGTATCGAGATGTTTATCTTTAGCCTTGATAACCTCCGACAGCTGTTCATTATCATGCTCCAGGCCTCGGATTTTTTCAAGAGAATCATGGAATGACTCTTGAAACATAGCAGCTTCCGCAGCCACCTCAGCAATATGGGGTACAAAAGCCAGATACCTTCAGCGAGATGCCACCTTGCAGCAGCAGTAGCATCCGCAATCTCTTCAAAATCGATCTCCGGACGGAGTATGAATTCAGGATCGCGCCTCTCTGACTGGCGGGATCCCACATTTGTAAAATACAAGTAAGGGTTCAGACGGGACCCCGCCAAAGGAAGAGAAACAGACCGCCTAGATGGTTCCCCTGGAACATTGACAAGAAAAACTACCGTTCTTTAAGCAGTCAAGTCCAGGGCAGGAGTCTCTAACTGACGAGGTGGAAAACCCTGAACCCCCTCCATTTCCTCTTCCTCAATATCTTCCACAGGGACGTCTTCCTGGCAGCCCAATTCAGCAGTGATAGGCGTAGTTGATGGCTCCGGAGTTTTATCAACTCCTATTACAGCATCAGATGACGTCCCTTCACCCACCTTCTCTTTTCCTTTGCTCTTCCTCTTCTGTAAAGCTGGGGGTCCTCTTCCTCCGCTTCGATAGTTTCCGGCTCTTGGCGCTTTTTAGATCGCCTTTCTCCATCAACTATCGAAGGTCCAGCACCACCCTCCTGCATCACTACCTTGGTAGATACAGGCAGAGGGAGAGTCCTTGTTAGAGCTGCAGCAAGGTTCCTCCGAGGCTGCACATTGTTCTCAGCATTAATTTCCTGGCGATTCATACGAAGTTGTTTGATGCATTCCATCCCAGGGAATTCTGCAATCTCTCCTGCAAACATAATATACGCGAATAAAATTAGCAGTTGCAGGAAAAACGGTAGTAATATTCAAGCAACAAATCTTAAAGCATTACTTAAATATTCTCGAGCATCACGCCCGAGCAGCCTTCGGCACAGAAACTGCTTATGGGCGGAATTGTACTCCTTCAGTGTTCGAAGTACTTCAACAGAAGTAGGCGACAGAACACTCTCCTCAACCTCATATGCTTGTTTAGTCAGGAGGAAATGCTCATGAGTCCACGCCACCGGGAATTTATCAATCCCCTCCGCACTCCGCCAAAAAACGGACTTATTCTTCTTAACAGAAACTTTCACAAAACTCATTCTGAAATGGAGTCCAGCCTCTTTGGCGGAGTCAGCAAATGCCCTAAAGTTTACAATCTTCGGCTCCGCCCGAAGAGTGACAAAACCCATTCCGCCGGTCCTCGAGTTCACCCGCCTCATTATGCGGCAAAAAGCAAAAAACAACGCCACAGTAGGCGTAAACTCCAAATACTCCGCAAGCACTTCAAAGCTTCGAACTATTCCCCATCCATTAGGGTGCAGTTGAGAGGGGGCGCAATCCAGAAACCTAAGAACACCCATCTGGAATTTATTCAAAGGAAATCGCACCCCCAATTGAGTAAAAAGGATATCGTACATATACAAGGTACGATGATCCTGAGGGCGATGGCAGATGCGTTCAAACGTCTTCGGCGAACGAACAATAAACCTCTTTTCAAATTTATCATCCGCCCAGACAGGTACCGACAACTCCATCACCCCGCCGCTCGTCGTTGCATGACGCGAAGAAGCTTCCCTGACGTCTGCCTCAACCAAACAATAAGGATCAGTCTGAAGCATCTTTTCCCAGTCTAACCCGTGGAGCACAACGTTTTGGCATTCTGCCATCGTTCTCACTTGTACCTGAGGTGTACCTCCTGCTACAAATGAATGTACAGCATTACTAAAACACTCCACGCTGCTGTAAAACGTTGAATTCCTCCCAGTATAGAAGCCCCCATCTTCACTCTCAATATTAGAAAACATAGGTTGAACAGATACCCTAAGGCACGACTCCGATTCTTTTCCTCTCATCCTCGTTTCAACAAACACACATATAAAGAAAACAAAACCAACCCAATAACAACGAGAACAGAGAACAGAGGAAGAGGAAAGTTACCTTAAATCTCTGAAGAAATGATGAAGAACTGGCAACAAAGAACGACTCACGAGGAAGCACCACGGTTTCTGAGCAGCGTTCAAAAGGCAGTTTAAACACCAAAACGCAGAGTGAAAAATGAAGCAAAACATTTCCTCTCCTAAGAGTTTACCTATTTATAGGCATGGCTTGGGGGGAAACAAGCGAAGCCTCGAAAATTTCAGAAATGCGCCTATGGCCATTGGATGAATCATAATGACGTTCCATTAATTCTGAGACCGTTAGATGAATCTCAAGGCAGGCATTTTTTGGGCCGTATTTTCAAAATCCAAGGCCCATGGTAATAACCTCGAAAACGTATTCCAACTGCCATCCCACGCATGAGAGATTGAAACGGCAAAACGCGGTTTCGAGGCGCTTTGATGACAGGCGTGGCAAATAACGACAAAAAACAATAAATGCGTGAAAACACTTGCCCGTAAATCCGGAACTAGCAAACGCCGCCTAAACCCATGCCTATAAAAGCTAAACATAACAAAGTGTTATAGCTTATTAAAGTGACTCCGCTAGTCACTATAACAAGCTAGGGGGCAGATGATCCGGTCCCAACACCGGCCCCCAAGAGCATAGTTTTAATGCCTTGCCAGATCAGCATTTCAAACAGAAGAAGTACGTTTCAAATTCCCTATAACTACTCTTATACGGAGTACATACCTTAAAGACGTACTCACCACTCCGCCAAGAAAGCGATTTAGCTAGGCGGAATATGTCACATCTTATTGTGTAAGTATCTTTTAAACGAAGTTCATGCCCAAAAGGACATTCATGTTACTCCGCCAAGGCATGTGACTCCGCCAAGGCATGTGACTCCACCAAGGCTTATTACTCTGCCGAGGCCTATTACTCTGCCAAGGCGGAAAGTATTAAAAACTTGTACACATGTACATAAAGCACTTCCAGTGCACACTACTCCGCCAAGCCATAGGCTTAACACAGGTGGAATACTGAAATCCTCATATTGCGAGCGAGCCCATACTTATAACCCCGGCACGAGATTGACTCTGTCTTGAGAGGTTGAAAATGGGAAACACGCTGTCACGCATAAGAGGGAACAACAAATAAAATAATGAAGCATTAACGCTTTCCAAGTAAATGGAAATACCCACTACTGTGATGGTGCTTGTAAACGGCGCATGGGCCCACTACCTTTCTTGCATTATGCCTGAAAACAAGGAATGGGTCCTACCAATAATAGAGCACCAGTAACAGGTATATAAACTTCAGCAAAAAGGTATACAACATCAAACCCTTAATTCTGAACCTTACACTCATACTTGCATAGTTCTCTTGGATTTGTTTTCTAAGTCTGAACGGTATTTCTGAATACTGACTTGAGCGTCGGAGAATAATTACAGGTACAACCAACAACTGTGTCAAGGAAAAGGAGGCTATTCCAGGCGGACTACTATACCGCCACAGAGTGCATTGTACTACGCCCCTGTATGCAAGAGTACTCTGTATTTGTATCTGTATAAAGACCTCTTCATATCAGATTTCATATAACTTATATATTCTGAATTGTTTGGCAATCACACCTTTACACCCCCAGTAAAGAACAGTTCAATATTTAATTATTTGTTTTCTTAAAATAAAATAAAATAATAATAATAATAATAAAATGAAAATATTTATGAATGAGAATTTTAAAATGACTTAATTAGTATTCATTGATTAATGAAATTATATTAAGAATTTTGAATATCTTTATTATTCACAACTTTTATTTTATATTTATGTTTTTACATATTTATGATTTAACTCTTATTAAAATTTTAAAATAAAATTTTGAAGGAATTAGACTATGGTTTTTTAGAACTTTTTGATCTAGATAATATTTATGATTTTCTAGAATTTTTTGAAAATTTTGAAATATTTTAATAAAATCATATATTTTAAATAATTTTAAATTCATATAAAGTTACTTAAAATTAAAAATATTTACAAGAAAGTGAAGTTAAATTATAAGAAAATTTTCTAAAATCCATTTCAAGTAGACTTATTTAAAAATTATCGATTTGAGTAAAATCTTGATTTTTATCAATCGTAAAAAAATCGAAAATGTACTAATAAATTTTTATTAATAGAAAATTTTAGATTTTTAAAATTTAAACTTTATATTACTTATTATAAAATTAGTGAGAACTGATATAATATCGCTAAATTTTGTAAAGGACTGATTTTGAATATTTAAAATATACTAAGTGAATGGTTATTATTTGGCTTAATAATTCAACTGACATTTACTATGCAAAACAATGTCCATGAACGAAATTTTCAAAAGGTGCACAGTAATCAGAAACAAAAATTTCAGAAATTACACAGTACTTTTATAATAAAATAATGAAATGTATAGTGAACTTTTTTCTATAAATAGCCAAGGTTTCTAACGAAGGCAATCACATTTTTAGAT
Source organism: Clitoria ternatea (assembly GCA_037962975.1). Taxonomy (NCBI): domain Eukaryota; kingdom Viridiplantae; phylum Streptophyta; class Magnoliopsida; order Fabales; family Fabaceae; genus Clitoria; species Clitoria ternatea. The sequence continues at coordinate 153,871,839 of CM075673.1, forward strand.
TAAGTTTTCTTAATATAGCAGTGTTAGAAAGATAGTGGTAGGAGTAAGAAAGAGAAATAAAATTTTTGGAAGGAGGTTCTGCCAAAATCATAAGGTAAGAATAACTCTCTTTTATACTTTTTAGGTTTATTTTCATATCGTTTTAGAAATCTATTATTATTAAAACATCCTTCCTTAGAAAACAAGGTGCGAAAACCTGAGAAAATTTTTCGCGAATTCATTTCAGCTTCAAAACAGGGTTTCAGGACTATACCACCTCACTATTGTCATTATACATACGTATTTTCATGCGGTGGGACAATCAATGGTCACCACTCCCAAAACATCCTTGTCATCATATCACATAGTACGTCCAAAATATGCCTAGGCCTCCATTGAAGTCACCAGATACCTAAATCCACTAAACATATATATACACACCAAAATGAGTACACGCTAGAGCCGACCAAGGCGATACCATATTAAAAACTGTACAATTATATACATATGTATATGGGTCTCCAAGACCACGATGACTCCAACCGAGCAATCACCATGTATCGCCTCGGTCCACATCCACTGAAAAATTAACCACAACTATGGGTGAACATATATATATATATATATATATATATATATATTAAATGACAGGTAATGAACTGGATTCAACATAATTTACTAATTAATTATCCAGCTCCAACACAAATCGATAATTCATTATAAACATTAATTATCATACACACTGTCATTTAACAACAATTATAATACCTCAATTGCAACAACACAACAATACATATCATGAGTTATCTTATAGCTTCTCAACCTCAATAATTATATGCGAATGCATATGCATGCGGATCCGACTCTAACGATGGGATTTACACAACATAATAATATATCTCAGCTCTCAGCTGATTCGGCCATTTTACAGGTACCAAACCGCGCGCCCATAATGTAACAGCAGTCACTCTCAGTGACAGCGGCAACTCAACTGGGTGTTACGGGCCGGCCTTGAGTCCAACTCGAAGGCGGCTGTATAATCCAAAGAAACCACCACAGGGTCTGTGCCTTATCATCAGGCCGCCCTCCCATCTAGGCCGGCATCACAGGCCTCCTATAGTCCTGTGTGCATCTGAATGCAAATGTTATGCCAAATAATGATCAATCATTAATAGACCACTTGATTACTATCATCGGGGGCTACCACTTGGTTACCATCACCAAGGGTCTCAACTCAATATATAAACAAGCATAGCATGCAACAGTCAATCTCAACAACATACACTAAGCTACTTCAAGCTTAGTAATCATCAATTAATATCGTTAATCACCATCAATTTGTCATCCATTTAATATCATCAAAAACATTAATTTCATAACACCACAAGCGTTGTAATCTAACGCAAATCATCACCATAATCATCACAACATATATGAATGGTATCAAGACATCAATTCATATCAGAAACAATTATCTAAAGGGGATATAGCACAATTAATAAATCACGCAATCACAATCAATTCATAAATCAACCTACATCCCCTTATCTGTTCATAATCTATACATTTAAGATATAAATGCTCCCCATACCTGGAATACTCGATTCCTGAAGCTCGAACGCTCCTCGAACGATCCGAGTCAATTGCCGATTTCTAGTTTTCAAAACCAGAAATTTCTAAATTAACAATAATGATTTCTAATAATTCATACGCTACTTAAAAGTCATACTTTAGCGTTCAAATAACCAATCTGCAAAAATTTCGATGCTTTAATAACCAAGCATCCTAATTAACCAATTTACATGAATTCTAAAATTTAATAATTATTTTAATACATTTTTCATTTAAAACTCAACTATTCTCTTTAACCTTTATAAAATTTCTTTTGTTCTTAAGCGATTAAATATTGAAAAATATTTTGCTTAAGAGTTCTTAAATCATTTGATACTTTGTAAACTTTATCATTTAATTATTTTTATAAAATTATCCAATGAACTTTACTTAATATAATTAACCCATAATTAACTTATAAAAATTCAAAATTACTAAAACTTATTAGTCATAATTTTAATATAAAATTTCAGCTTTGAAACACTTCTTAATTAGTTTAAATTTTAAAACTTCTTTGAACCAATTTTCTACAAGAACTTATTTAGAAAATACAACCTTATGCTTTATAATAAAAATTTAAATTTGTAATATTTAAAATTCAGCATTTCATTTTTCTTAAAAAGAAAATATATTTTTAACACCATCCAAAAATCTAAATCCTTTTTATACCACTTAATTTCAGATTTTTAACACCTCTACCATTGATTTCTACATGCAAAAATAATCATCACATGAACAAGGATTCTAATATTTTATTTCTTAAAATTTCAGAATCAATTAACCATGATTAAATTTTTCCAAACATAATCTCTTGACTAAAATTTTTAAAACTAGATCAAGTAACATAATAAGTATTTTAGCTTCCTTACAATTTAGTTTCATCATAATTAAATACCAATCAATTTGTTTAGCATTTTTAAAGGCCTTATATCATTTTTCTACAATTCAAGAACACACTACAACGCATTCATGGCCCAAGGAAAAATCCAAACAACAATTATTATCTTACTAAAACCATTTCTTATACTTAGAAAATTGTTTTGAAATTTAGGAAAACTATATGCAAGCTTAGATCAAAAGATAGCAAAAGAGCAAAAACTTAGCAAACAATTTGTAGCTTACGGGTATACCTCAACAACATTTCATCAACATTTTTAAATCCCTTTTATAAGCTTAAAACCTTGCCTAAAACATGATTTTCCAGTAATTTTAAAAAAAGTCAAAGCCCAAAGAATGCACATGATCATTTTCACCAATTTATCAAGCTAGACCATAACCACTAGTTTAAACTCATCAAAGACATTATGCAATCATACTAACAACATCATCATCAATAAAAAAAACCACCAGTTCAATATGCAAAAATTAAAAGAAAACATCTCTTATACCCTTTATAAGCTGATGACCCAAAAATGCGATAAGAGACCCCAAGCTTTTGTTTTTCTTACTCACGGTTTTGAAGCTCTAACAAGAGGGTTGGAATTTAGTTCTTTAATATCCTTGCAAGCAAAGAAGATGAGGTTGAAGAGTTGATTTTAGTGGTGCTTTGTGTGGAATGCTATAAGAGAAGTGATCATATTATGTTGATTTTGCAAAAAAATAAATAAAAATGGAACTTTGGAGAATGAAGCCACATTCACGTTGAAGAAGAAATGAAATGGGTATTCTAAATTCTCTTCCTCACTAAGCCATTGCATGCAGAATGAGTAGTGCAAAATGAGGTCCACTAAGGAGGGTCCATAATGACAAAACTTGATTGGTGGATTTTTAGAAAATGTAAAAGGATTTTGGGAGGAGAATGGTATATTGTTGGCCACGGCAATGTGGAAATGGGAAGCAGCACCTCAACTTGTTCCGCATGCAGCTGGTGCAAAATGGTAAATGAGGTAATGAAATTTTAATTTCTTTGGAGAAGATAGTTTGTTAAATTTGCTTAATCAAGTAAGGTTTAATGTAGTAAGAAGATTAATTTAGTAGACTAAAATTGGAAAAGGGAACAGCGCTCACTTGGAATGCTGAAATGGTATAGCAGATGCAGGTGTTATGTTTGGCAATGGCATGCACATGTAGTAGCATCATGACAAGTGGTGGAAGGTTTTAATTGAAAAATGGAAGTGGACTCCTTGCTGCACAAGGAGTGTAGCCGTGAGTGTTACACAAGGAGGGGGATGTGGCAGGCTGAGGGAGTGCATGAAAGACAGGTGTCGTATTAAGGTGGTGCTGGAAAAATTAATTTGTTATGCGAGGAATTAAAGTGTGCAGAATTTTCATGAACTCGAAAAACAAGATCGTTACAAAAAAATATAGATTAATTTGTGGACTTCGAATTAGAGGAAACTCCCAACATGAAAGTTGTAGGTATTCTTTTTCTCTTTAAATCAATATATCATTTGTGGCAATCTGATACCTATAGCTCGAGATATAGTCAAAATACGACAGGATGCTCTAATCGCCTTCGAATCAGGTAGGTGTTTAGAAATAAATTCATCAAAAATTATCCTTTCAGAATTGGATTTCGTGCCCTTCATAACAATTGTAGATATTTTTGATATGGATCTATACCAAAAAGAACGAAGCGATTTGAGTTCCGGAAGAGGGTGTTATAGCAATTTTTCTGGGACCTGTCAGCATAGTGACGTGAAACTCATGAACTGAAAAGATTCTAAAAACTGTACCAATCTGTGAGGATTTGGCTTTCTAAGTCTTCACAAAAAATGTAGGTTTGTTAGGGTGATTTTGACACCAAGTTTGCAAGAAACGGAGGTCGTATGAGAGAGTTATGAATTTTTGAATGAACCATGCGCAGAGTAAAAACGCGAATAATCATGGTTCTAGGATGGATTTACTTAATCCTTGAATTTGAGCATGACAGAGTGGGAATTTGAAATCGAGACTAGAAATAGAGATTCAAGATCTCTTCGAAACAAAGTGAACAAGACTAAAATCATTCTAATCAAGCATCATTTGAGAAAATTAGGTCCAAAATGCCAACGATACGCAGGAGAGGAACAAATTACCGAACCTAATAAGTTATTTTCTAAAATTTCCAAACTTGGAATGTTACAATTATACTGCATATAATATTATTTTAAGTTACTATTCTGAATAGTAAATTACTATGTCAATAGTAAATCACTATTACGAATAGTAAATCACTATGTAAATAGTAAATTACTATTTACTGTTACTATTTACCTTTACTATTCACATTTTACTATTTACCATTACTATTCATATTTTACTATTTACCATTACTATTCACGTTTTACTATTTACTGTTACTATTCATGATTTACTATTCACTATTCACGATTTACTATTCATTATTCAAATTTTTTCATTTCTGTTTTAAGTAGAAATCTTAATTTTCATCTTATAACTATATTAAAGTGAAATTGGTATATTTTAGAACTCGGAGACGAGGCACGCACGAACTTTCCATAACGAACCAAGATACAAGAGGTAAGAGGGAGTGGGATAGGAATATAATATGAAAAGATATAAGAATAATGGGAGGAGTCCCCTACTCCTTTAAAATTTAATAATATTATTATTTTAAAATAATAACTATTTAACTTAAAAATTTATAATAAATTTTAAATTGAGTATCTTGTGTAACTTGATCTGAATACCTATGTAAATACCTGGATAACCTATGCGAACTGGACTGAACCTATGCAAGGACTTGGACTATTATGACCTGTATACTATACCTATGCGAGGATTTGACTATATAGACCTACATAGACCTATGCGAGGAATGAACTATAAAGACTTAAAATTAATCTTATTAATCTAAATAACTATTAAAATTTGAATTATATTTATGACTGATATTTAGTTGATTTGATTTGATTATAATTAATAATATTTGATTTTGATTAATGATATTGTGATTTATAATACTAGACTGTGATTAATAATATTTGTGATTTGATGATATTTGATTGTGATTGATGATATTACAATACTTGATTGTGATTGATGAATGATTGATGACCTTGTAATATGGAGTTTAAGCATATAGCAAGCATGATGGAAAGTTAAAACTCAGTAAGAATTTTCTTACCTTACTCTTTAAATTTTTATTTTAAGAGAAAGTATTTTATCATTATTTAAGTCTTTTATTTCTTCTTAGAAATAATTTTCATTAACTTTATTTTTAATCTCTAGAATAAAATCTAGTATTCGAAAGAAGCTATTTTATGAAAATCAGAGGTTGAGATAATTAACTCTTGAATTAAAGAAAATTTTTATAGTTTTAAGTATTCTTAGTTAATGATTTTAAAAACAAATATTTTCTTTTAGAAATCAGAAATTTAAATTGGTTTTCCCTAATGAAATAACTAAAGGATATTTTGTTATAGTCGAGATTTCTAAACTCAATCTAGTTAAGATTCAAATTGGAAAAGATTATGTAAATATGTGAAGTTTTTTAAGAGAAAGTTTTGAGATATTTAAGGCTTGGAAACTCAATTTTGGTGAGATCTGAATTTGAAGACTGTACTAAATTTATTTCTGTATAACAGAAGTTCAAAGAAGAACTTATAGGAATGTACAGTTTATTGAGATGATTTTGTGAACTTTTATGGTATTTAATAATTGAGTTTCTAAAAGTCTTAACCAACTAAATATGCGAGTAGTTCATGCATCATGAATTATTAAAGAGAAATAAGATGCGATATTGCCTGGGGACAAATTATAGAAACCGAGGATACATTAGAGGAAACTTAATTGCGAGTCTTAGGATGAGAGGGTGTGAAAGGGTGCTTCAGGTAACCTGGGGTCGCTCCCTAGTGTCAGGTATTTTCACAATAAAAACTTTCTCAGTCTGACTAGTCTCTAAGTGTTTCCACGCTAGTTGAGTTGTTCATATGCCATGAAGACATTTATGTTGTTATTATCCGGAATAACGAAACAGTGTAAACTCCTGGTTGGCCTAGTGCAAACTAAAACTTTAAGGGCCCACATGTATAGAATGAATAAGATGGTAGTATTAAAAACATTGCATGACATTCATGTGATTGTGACATTCTATGTGGGTGGTTATGAATAAAAGTATAACTGTTATGTTATGAAAACTCTACATTCATAATTGATATGTATATGATTGTGATTGAAATTATTATATTAGATTGTAAAAACCTTTATGCTTATGTCTTATCTGTAAAGTATTATATTCTGTTTCTCACTCCTTGTTTGAATTTTGTGTCCAAAATATATGTTATGTGATATATAGCTAGCAGTCCAAGATGGAAGGATATGTAATTACAGAAGGGTAAAGTGGTCTCATCCTCAATTAGATAGATGAAGAGATATGACAAGAGTAGGATTCCAAAACTCAATGGTTCAAGGACTAGGAAATGATTGGTCATATTTGTAGTAGAGGTATAGTTTAGTTTTACTTTACCTTATTACAATATCAAGTTAGATAATTGTAACAAGGTAAAGGTTAAAATTTGATAAACTTTCTCATTCGGATACAATACTATAATAATTTATCACTTATGATTTCTATTAATTGTTTTGTCATTATGAACAAATATTGAAAGATAATGTTTTTTTTTACTTTCAATATTCAAAGGAAATCAGATGTATATACGTCCTTGTATACACGAGATAAAGAGTGATAAATATGTATATCTTTCTAAAAGTTTTTTTTAAGGTAAGAAAAATACATATATGTCTCGTGTATATAAGGGGGTGTTACAGATGTCAGCGGTTCCAGTCCGCTTATCTCAAATTCGTGAATTTAGCCGATACAAAGCTATATGATAGTACATAATTTTTCTAATTCAACAGTTTTATCTATGCTATGATTTATCATATATGGACGTTGATAAGATCCTTTCATCTAGCAGCATCTTAGGATGGCATAGCCTTAAGGTTAAAGGCGAGGTTCAAACGAGGAAAGGCTTATGGTGGATACCTAGGCACCTAGAGACGAGGAATGACGTAGTAAATGATGAAATGCTTCGGGGAGTTGAAAATAAGCGTAGATCTGAGGATTCCCAATATAGGTCAACCTTTCGAACTGCTGCTGAATCCATGGGCAGGCAAGAGACAACCCGGCAATCTGAAACATCTTAGTAGCTAGAGGAAAAGAAAGCAAAAGCGATTCCCGTAGTAACGGCGAGCGAAATAGGAGCAGCCTAAACCGTGAAAACAGGGTTGGGGGAAAGCTATACAAGTGTCGTGTTGCTAGGTGAAGGAAATGAGGATAAAGTGTCATTTTTATTTAATAAATATTAATTAAAAATTTTAGATATAATTTTATGTATTAAAATTTATTATAGTGCAAATTAAAATTATATGTGTAAGTTAATTTATATCTATATAATTATTTTACTTCCATTCATCTTTTTTATCCACCACACAAGAAAAGATTATCATTTTTTTTCATATCACCTCTTCTATTTTTATCAATCCAACTAGCATATTTTTATCTTATTAAAGGTGTTTGTGGAATCGAATAGATCAATTTTGGGACAAAAAGTCACATCACAGTTTATATTGAATCATTTGAAATATTTTTTAAAATTTAATTCAATCTGATCTAATTAAAAGAGGTTTGAACTGAATTGTTTATTTTTTCTATACTTTTATTTGTTATTTAACTGAAATGTAATAAATAAATTTTATTACATTAGTACAAATTTTTTATACAAATCACAAACTTCAATAGTAAAGAAAATTGAGACATAAAATTATATTTAAATTGATGTTAAAACTAATAAACTCATAAATATATTAAAATATTAAGACTGGCATCTTATAAAAAATAGTAAGAGATAAATTTAAAAGTAATTTTTTTAAAAAAGTAAGTAAAGTAACTTGATGATTCTATAAGTACATAAATATGAATAATAATTTTATTTTCTAAATAAAAATTTCATTTAGATATAAGATTGAATTAGATTATATTTGATAGATAGATCTAAAATCTAATTCGATTCAATAAAAAAATTTCAATTTTTTTGTTGATTGAGTTTTCAATTTAATCTTAATTAACATAACCAATAATATCTTAAAATTATAAGTAAATACATAAGTATGAATATTTTTTATATCAAATGAATAGATTAACCAATCAATTGTGGCTTAGTTGGCAAGGCAGACTACAACAGTGAGAAGAACTTTAGGTTTGATCCCTAATAAACACACTTATTGTAACATTCCCTTAGTGATTCCTAGAATAATCCAGGGTCTAATAAAACCAAAAGAAATTTTTCACCTTTTAAACTTTCCTAACGAAAAACTATAAGAACCTAAGAGTCATATTACATAAAACACTCAAAAACTCCATTCTAAGGCCCTAGTAATTGGTTACACAAATCTTGTAGTCGATTACAAGGCCCTAGTAATTGATTACACAGACGTAGTAATCAATTATCTGCAAGCTCATTGCATAGAAAAATTACACATCCCTCTAATAATCAATTACCAAACACCTATTATGCAGAATTATGCAGAATTTGACCTCCAGGTCAACTTTTGCCCAACCTAACTTGCTTGTTTCAACTCTGATTGCCACCAAACTTCATGGGCACTATATTTTCCCTATTCTGGACTTGCTGGTGTGGTCCACACTCAAAAGTTCTTATATATGACAAAGATATGCACTAAATTTTTTTTAATCAAACTTAGGACAACACCAGGCAACAAACCTAGTAATTGGACTCATAGGTAAACAAAGGCAATGCACACAAGTTCTAAATAACTGTAGGAACCTATTGATCCCCTCCAGAGGTTCTAATTCCCACTGGATCTCCATTGCACCTATCTAGTTGCATACTTCACCTAGGGTGCAATGTGCATACCATCAAATACCAACACATCATTTCAATCATCATTCTCAAATCACCATTGCCACACACACACACACATACAAATTACAGTTCACCTGCCCATCATAATTATGCATTATATATATATGTTACATTACATTCACATACTACTTCGTGTTACCAAATCACTACGCATAATTGTCAAACATTAATCATCACAACACAGATAAACTCAATATACATACACAACAACTAAATTATCAAATTCATCAAAGTACATCACTATAATTCATCGCCTTCGTTCCTTTCCTTAGCATCTGTTCTTTTCTTGGCGTTTCCCTCTGAGGCATCCGTGATCTCCTTGTCATTGGTTACTAAAAATAAAATAAGCCACAACAAGCGTGAGTATTGGAAATCATAATTAATATAAAATGACATATACATAAAATCAATATAATATACTTCATCAATTGCCAACACTCTATTATATTCAACATAGTCCAAATATACTTCTACTCTCCATCATTAATAACACCTTACCCTGTTAAAAATTATCATAAGCCCATTGGGCCATATAAAACACTACACATGCCAAACTAATTCTTATTACTTTTAAATACATCAACAGAATCAATATATCTCAAAACATACCACTCAATTAATATCAATACAAGCCCATAGGGCTGTCAAACATATTATTCAATATAATAATAATCATTATTCATCACTAATACGAGTTCAAATTATGTAAAGCACAACTGACTCTCAAACAAGTATAAAGACTCACTAGTATCCGAATACTAAAAGGATCGACCTTCAGCTGGAGGTCCTACTTGACACCCCGTGGACCCGACTTGGTCCACCGAGTTCTGCTTGGCTCTTCACCTCAACCACTAAGTCTTACTTGACCACTAGGTAGCTCAATTGGATCCTACTTAACCACGGGAGCTAAAATGAGGGGCGAAATATATCGTCGACCATCATCAACCATCCAAACCACATAAGTTCTTTTTAAATTCCCTTTCTCTTTATTAACTAGCATAAAGGCCTCACTTTTCAATTATACAGGGCGGCCACACAGACCCAACTTATATTCCAACACTAGGGCAGCTGCACAGACCCAACCCCATTTATAAAGTCTCATATAATTCAATTATCATCAAGAATTAATTTTTAAACAACAGGGTGACCACACAGACCAGACCCCAAGACATAATCCAAATCATATTTTTCACAACCACTAAAGCACATCAACATAATCATCACAATTTACTACGCACTTTCATCTTATTCACATCAATAATCAGAACCATAAGTCATACAAGCTTAATTTCATATACATTGTATACTAACCAACATAATTTATATTTTTAAAAACATCATTCTTGTATTTCATCACTCAAAACTCATTCCCTATGCATAATTTATATCAAACCTTTATTCTTTAATTCACATAATGTCTCAATATATATATATATATATATATATATATATATATATATTGCATGAACATAACCAATTTCTAATTTTCATCAATTACGTTATTTCCCTTTGAACCCACTTAGGGTCGATACTCGATTCTAATTAATTATAACTTTGGATACCCTTACCTCGATTCCAAACTTTCACTAATTGTTCTTGGTACTGGTTACGTCCTACAACTTGACAATTCACCGCTCCGATTCTGATTCCAGCTCCCACTTCACTTAACAACTTGTTGAAGCTCGCTTCGACACCTACGACCACCGAAATACAAAACCTGTGAGTCGTTCGCCATACCCATTGCCATAGAAGTTATACCCAAGCTCCGAAATTACCATAAAATACAAATGAGAACCTCCCCCATGCAAAACCAAAATCGGCTTAAAGAGAAAAAGGAAGATGGGGAGAGGAAAACACAAAATTGAAGGTACCCATTACCTCGATGCCACGATCTAAAAAACATGATTAATTTCAAGATTCGATGTGAAATGTACCTCCAATTTCTCCCTAGAACCCACGGTCAAGAAGAAGAAATTGGCAAAGTGCTGACCCCATTTCTCGTGTGCGTGAAACTTGTGGCAAGGAAGGAGAGTTTTTTATTTTTAATGCCCTAAGGGCAAAATAGTCTTTTCATCTTTTCTCTTTTCTTTTCTATTTTCTTTTATAACCTTTTTAATAAAACCTTTTACTTTTCACCACTAGTAACTTATAAAATTTCCATCACCCATCTAATTTAATTTAAATTTAAGAATACCCAATCAAATTAATTTATTTAATTCTCATCGTCTTAAATAATTGTTAATTAATTTTAAATAATTTATTTATTAATTTCTGCCTATCACCAATAATTAAATTAAATACTCAAACATATTGCCTCTGAAGAAGGATACCAATTGTTAATATGTTTGGGCTTTCTATCTATTTTATCTAATTAATAATTTTTTTATATTTTTTTTATATTATCCCTCAAACAATACCTTTATGACACTAGTTGACAAGACCTATTTTAATAGTATGATTTTGATATCTATTATTTAATTTGCTGATATTGGGTCCCTTAATTTTAAATTGTATAACTATTTAATTTGCTAACACATTTAGTTTCTTTATTTATTTTTTGTTAATTGATAACATAAAAAAATTATGATACATGTCAATATATTAAAAAATATTTTAATATAATATTCATATTATTATTTATATAAATTAGTATTTCTATAATATAATAATTATGAATATTTATAAAAAATAACAATTTAAAAATACAGTCGGTTAGCCAATGGCTTAAGGACCTTCATTATTTATAGAACAAAAATAGAAGTTTTTTTTTGTTAGAAGTTGTGTGAGAATCGCTAAGAAATTAAGATATGGGAGTTTTAATTAGTGATGACAACATGGCGAGTTAGGAGTAGATCTAGATTTCCTTGATCTCAATCTCATTAAAGTCGATACTAGTTGAAAAGATACAAGTTTAAAATTATGCAACTTGAGCTCTTCCCCGCGGTTCCTGTTGAATTCAAAGAAACCTGAGTTCACATTTTACTATATTTTTATTTTCATTAATTTTAATAAAATAAATACGTATATTTTAACAAATTCATATATTTAATACATTTTAGTCTAAGTAATATTTTAAAATAACCTTAAAAATTTAAAAATATAATAAATTTAAAGGTGATATCATGTTTTAAGAAAATGATTTTAATTTATTATTATTATTAACTACTATTATAACTAAATTTAATTAATTTTTAGAACGGGGTAAATATTTATATTCTAAATCCTATTCCTGTTGAAATCAGATTGGGTTAGATATTTCTTAAATTTTTCTTATCAAAATCTGGATTGTGTCAATCAATAACCATGGTTTCAGATTTTATTGTGATCCCTGATTTTAAAAATATTTTTTTTTGAATGAAATCCGGTTTGCATCGTTATGACAAAAGAAAATATAATTAAACTTAAAAACTGGATTGTGATCGAAAAATAGAGAAGCAAAATAAACGTGAATCGCGATGAAAATGAAAGAAACAGCCTCAGAAAAGGACGAGAGCGATATTACGTTGGGATGCGGACAGAGTGTAAGAAAGTGGGCCCCACATGGAGTCAGAAGGAGAAAACAGTATTATGTGCCAGTTTTAACGTTGTCAAATGTCAACTGAGGAAATCCTACGGCTATGGCTGAGCTTCACGGTTCACCGTGGGACCAATTTTAAGGATCCACTCGCCGACAAACAAACAAAACACGTCACGCGGTGTATTATTACTCACTTACTCACGACTTTATTTTTGATTACGTTAAATTCAAAATCTATTTTACTGTTCGGATATATTATTTTGTCTAGATAGATTGAATCAAAAATATATCTTAGGTTTATATTTACTAAGATAAACATGAGAGTTATGACGTTGGGAAGATAAAAAGGGTAAAATAGGAAAAATATAAGTATATAAAAATGTATTTTCAATAATTAAAATTTAATAAAAATCAAACTCTGATTTTAATAACTTAATTTTATTTTTTAAAATCTAATACATTATAATTTTTGTTGTAAAAAACACTAATATCTTTATATATATAAGTTCATAAGTATTTGATTTTGGGTTTTTAGATTTGTTTTGTATGTAATATTTTTATTGTTCAATTAAATTTAATTAAAACATTTTTTGTAATATATATGGATCTTATTACTTTATATTTTAATATAAATAACCTCGTTAATTATTAGGAATTAACTATTTTAATATTAAATAATTATAACAACAATTAACGTTTAAATTTTAGTAAAATTGAAAGATTCTTTCCATTAGTAGATGCATGAATTAATGACATAATTGTCAAAAATTATTTTAATTTAGATGATTTGGCTTAATATATTGTGTGTTAATTACGTGTATCCTCTTTCAAAGGAAATTTGTAACATCATAATTCAGTTAATAGATGAAATAAAAACCCTAAATATTTAGGTCCATTTTTTTTTGTTTTTGTGTAAAAAGTTTGGTACATGTTGGAATGTTTTAGCATAATTGGAGTTACAAAACTCCGATCAAGGTGAATCTGATTAGTACACATTCGTAACTTAGATACCTACAACTTTTATGAAGGAGAAAAATGCTAACTCATTCTAGATAATCCCCAACATAACATTATGCAAATCTGCCATGTAAAATTTTTTTAGCAAGGACATGCTGAAGCATTTTGCGTATAACTTGAGTTACAAAACTCTAATCGAGGGCACACCTTTATAGCTCAGATACCTACAACGTTTATGAAGGAGGGAAAGGCTAATTCGGCGTAGATCGTTCCTAATTTTATAAAATGCAAATTTGTCATGTGAAAAAGTTTCAGGAGGGACATGTTGGAATATTTTGTGCATAACTTGAGCTACATAACTCTTTTTAAGGTGAATCTAATAGTTAAATTTTTATAGCTCAATTATTTACAACTTTTATGAAGGGAGGAAAGGCTCAGCCTAGATCATTCTTAGTTTTATAAAATACAGATATACCCTATATAATTTTCAACAACAACAAACAATGCACATTCTTTTTTAGAAAATTAATTTATACATAGGCTCAAACTAACCAAACTTTCTCTAAATGGGACCAAAATTTACCATAAGCTAGTACGTGTAATTTCTAAGCTAATGGTTCAAGTCCCATGCCCAAATACCTATCTAATTGAGATTCACAAGCATAAGAAGTTTTAGGCTAATTAGTTTATTTTACAAGGTATGTGACTTTTCAATTGGAAGGGTTTGACACCAACTTCTCATTGTGCACATACTAATATGCCTAAATGGGACTTGCTTGGCTTCTTACACATTCAATTTGTTAATTCATGTATCAAATGGCATATTCACTAGTTCTTATGCATATTTCAACACTAACATCAACTCTTTGTTGATTTCACAACTAATTCATATCATAAATCACTATCACTAGTCAAGCAAGTAAATGCACTTCCTATCCATAACATTCAAATCAACACATCATAAGTGTGTGTGTGTGTGTATATATATATATATAAACATATGCCATTGTACATGGTTCCACATCATGCCATCATCACTCACATGACAATAGTAGTCATACCCATATAGTTACCATAGTGTCATGGACTTCCACACAAGTCATACATTCATAAGGCCACTTCACACACATACATGTGATACCAAAAGTGGCATTTACAACAAAACCATCAACGTTCACCATCTGGTATTGCTAATCCCTTTCTCTGAAGTCTCCATACGTCATTTTCCTACATGTTCACTAAAAAATGATGGAAGAGTAAGCGTAACTCTAAGTAGCAAATAGTGTAATAAGGTACTAGCTACTGTAATCGACATACCATACAAAATCACACAACTAGTACACCCACATTTCAATATCTACATATGTATATAAATAAATAGACTATCCACACTTTAATTACCAATAACTTAATATCATCATAAACATCTATTCATCATCAATCATATGATCCATATATGCATATGTCATGCCCTACTCATCATCACATATCATTGGTGCATTAACATGACATGTGGATCTGACTATGGTAGGTAATACTAAAATATTATAATAAATGGCTATATATCTCAAATTATTTACCAGAATTCTATACCGCCACCCACCTTGTAACACCTATTACCCTTAGTGACATGACTTATAATAAATATGGTGTTACAGGTTGTCTTTAGGATACACTGACCTAGAGTAATTGGGTCCTTCTTGACCCATAGGGATTTCTTGCTCATTCATAGGCCACCCCTCACTAGGGTCGGCAACAAGGGTCCCTTGCACCCCCTTGTGCATCCAAATGCATATAATGCATGATGTGAGCATAGAAACTCATCACTATGCAACTTTTTTGCACATTTTTCCCTCAGTGGCATTAACCCTCACCAGGAGGTCATAATCTCGTCAGTTAGATCATCATCATTATCATGCATCACAAATAACATTCTCACCATCATGTTATGGATTTATAACACCGTATACATAGTTCAACACATCATGGATTTATAACAGCATGCCATTTAATTCTATTTATCTGATGTGAAATCATTGAATGATGAAATTCTATGGCAAGTGCACCAATCGTTAAAATGTAGAATATTTGTATTATTCCCACGGGGATTGTATTAAGTATCACAATCTCAGGAAATCTCTAGTTGAACCGTAAACATAAAGCCATTAGATCTTTAGGTTTTTTGTATTTTATATTGTTTTTGTGAATTTCCAACAGTAGTGTCACAAGTAGAATTATGGCACTAATTAGACTATACTAAACAACAGATTAGAATCAAAATCAACATACCATAAATCATAAATTCGCATGCACTCAGTATTCAACACAATCAAAGTAGCATTCAATCTCACAAATGGATAACTCCCAATCCCTTAGGTAATTCCCACTTATCCAACCTAGACTAACCCTAATCCCTTAGGTGTCAGTTATCAATTGAATTTAATGCAAAATTAAGGTGAACACTAGCATTATCCTAATTCTTTAGGTTCAACAACTAGGTCAGCAAACGCAAATAAGAATTTTCACCATGATTCCTCTCTAGTGAGAACTTCAGAATGGTCCTGGATTTCCCAATCCTAGGTTTGAAGATGAATAAATGTTGTGTTCAGAACTTGCTCTAATGCATCTTCTGCTTAACTCATTCAAAATTTAGAGATATAGAGGCTTCATTCAATCCCAATCCAAAAGAATTAGGTACCCATGGAGGGAAAACGAAATGGAATATAAAGAATGAAGGTTAGGGATGAGAGCATTTAATGAGAGAAAATATTTAGAGTGAGAAAGAAATTTGAGAATGAATCTATAAATTAGTTAGTTAATATGGTGGATCCCCCTTTACAATAATTACAATACATCTATATATAGTTTTTCTAATCTAACTAAAAATCCTAAGCTAACTATTTACATTCAGTTCCATTAAATAAAAAGTACAAATAAATTAGTTAACTTAAGTTAACTAGAGAAATACAGAAGTCCAAAAGTATGGAAATGAACTAAGTTAAGTGCATAATTGGAACTAGGCGTATAAACATTGATATGGGGGTCTATACGCTTGGATGAAGTACCCTTGGACCAGAGAATGAACATGTAAGCGCTAGCAATAAGCGTATGAACGCTAAGCTCTTGGATCAGGGTCTGATGGAAAGCATTATGGGCGTGGCATCTAGCGTGTGTTAGGCATGGCAACGTTGAGGTTCTGGAATGATGTGCTAGAGTGGGCGTAAGTATAATGTAGGAACATCTGGCCTCTGTATTGGTATGTTGCAAGGGCATATGAGGTAGCTTATGGCAGTGTATGGACACGTAAGGTCTGGAGGCACACGATGCTTGTGATAATGTTCCCAGCGTGGGCTCATGCCCATAGGCATAACCACGCGTCGGTGTTGACTAGGTGCATAAAGATGAGCGTGAGGATGGCGTATGGATCAACGTTTGTACGTGTGGTGTGGCCTGGTGACTTGTGTGTGGCACTTACTTGGTTATGGGCGTGTAAGGTAATGTCCACACACTAGCTCTTGGAGTATGGCTTGTGCTTGATGCTTGGCCTTGATTAAGTCCCTTATGCCTGTTTGGTCTAAAACATACAACAAATAACAACATCAAATGTACCGACATTTATTCAAATAGAGGTACCTTAGGGTAAAAATTTGATAATTTAAATAATTACAATATTAAACTAAAAATTAATTAATTAATACTAAAAATGTAATTAATTCATAAAATAAATAAATTCCTCAACCTAGCAAACATTTATTGTTTCTACTCCTAATTTAATAATTAATTACTGTTAAATAATAAAATATGACAGAAACTAACCCAAATAAATAAGCCTTTTCAGGGCTTATCATTATCATCTCAAGCACAATTCCATCATAAACTAAAATTATCATCCATTATCATTTCATCATACTTATGATCATAATCATCATTATCATTAACTTTTGTCAATCATCACAACATTATACAATATTAACATACATTACTATTAACCATAATAAATTCATAGCAACAACTAGTAGTGTACAAGTACTATATTCAATACCCACATACTCAAGTTATACCCATCTTCCATACTGGAATGTGCCACTAAAGAAATCGACGTTTGCTCCCAATTTGACATTAACCTACAAATCAAAAATCACCCAATTACTCAAAATCATACTTAACCCTCGAACCCACTAATTTAAGTTAGTCTAACCTAATTGAAGTACCATTAATTATGAATTGGATTTTAATTGATGAACTAGGTTACTTTCGACTTATCATAGCGAAGCCGAATAAGGATTCTAAATGGGGTTGAAGTTTTGACGCTACTCATGGGTTCCAAACACGTCCTATAAGCGTCGATTCAAAGGAATTAGGGTCAGGCTACCAAGAACTTAATAATAGGGGGTTTATGTTTAGAACCCACATACCTTAGATTATGCAAAAACTAGAACCTAGCCCTTTGCCACCTAGTAGGTGCGTGAGGGATGAAGAGTGGGAAGGAAATGGTTCCTTGCCTTTGCTTTGAAATTAAAATGAAAGATGATGATGAGTGGATGATGGATTTGGTTTAGAGGAAGGAGAGGAAAAGAGGGGAGAGCCTTACCTTGTCCTTGAAAATTAGAAAGAATAAAGATGAAAAGAGAAGATGATGACACGATGATAAAAAGGTAATGGAAAAGAAGAAGACGGTGAAGGTGATAATGTGAAAATGAGGAATGAAGATAGAGAGAAAGATAGGGATTACGAGTTGGAATAAGAAAAGAGAGTGGAAAAACCTTTTGTTAGTTTTGTAAGGGGAAATGGTTTAGTTAAGCGTAGTTAATTAGTTGGTCAGTTTGGTTAACCCTTGAACCTACCCCGGGTAACCTTGATTTAATTATAAACTTAACCAAATTTAAAATCTCATTTATTTCATCCATCGATTCATAATTAATTAATTTCCCTTCATAATTAATTTATTATCACTCAGCCGTTAATTTAAAATTTAGGATGTTACACAAGTGGCTTAATATATTATATTATTATTGATTGATTATTATTCATTAATTCATCTTGCACTATTAGCCTAAAGTTGTTAAGTATATTCATTTAATATTATTTTAGAATATATTAAACATAAAAAAGTAAATCATATATATAAGTAAAATTAACCGTGCAATCACTATGCCAAAAATTAGATACTATAACACTCATATTAAAGCGTTTATAATAATAAATGATACAAAAATAATGATGAGTTATTTTATGGCACTTTCACTCTTAAATACTATAATAGAGTAGATGCATTAACAACATTTATATAAGAAAATGCTTTAAAATTTTATTATAATAATCATTTTAATACAATAATAGCGTTTATATAGGAAAATGACGTAACAGGTAACTTTATTTATAGCGTATCCATATTTTTTTCAAAGAAAACACTGTAATAGTTTATTATATTTATAACATTTTCGAATTTTTTTAGGAAACGCTATAATAGGTTCCAATTCCCCTACACTTTTCTGTTTATTTTTTCATCTCTCTACACCTGTACCCTCACATCTTCTGCTCCCCCTTTCAGCTATTCATCCCTTTTTCACTTTTTATTGTAGCGATTTTCATATTGTCTTTTTGTCTTTTGATGTGGACTATTTTGTAATTTTTTGTCCTTCCCCCTCACCTAGTTGTTAGGGTTTGGTGGCTAAGCAGGCACGATTCATAGTCTCATGGTGTAACCCGACACAGCCCGCACGATAGGGTGTGATTATGGATTTCTTAGTCGCACTCCGCCTCTCTTCGATGTGTCTTAGTCACGCGCGGTGAAATAACCTTGCCCTCTTGCATAGCTCTCACTCTATCTTTGTCATACGTTGGTGAAGGATACTCATTCTTTGGCTCCGTTCTCACTCCATCTCTTATGTGCATAAGAGGAGAAACCTTGTTTGTGTGCTTTGTTCATATTTCTCTATTTGGTGCTCTGATGGCCTCCAAATAGGTTCTATCATGGCTTGTTTATTGATCATATAAAAGGGTATAGCTTTTCCCTTTCAATTTTTGTCGCAATCCATTTAGGCAAACTAGTGTTACTCATCTATTCTTATTGCTATTAGTGAGTCCATAGTGTAACATCCTGAATTAAATTATTGAGTAATTGTTATTACTGAAATAATTAAATTAAATGCGTTAAATTATTCCTGAGCAATTGAATTAATTTTTAGAATTTACCAAGGGAAGTTTTGAAGAACCGTTAGCTACCCTGTAAGTTTTAAAAATTGATTGGACGTGTAAAATTACCCAAATGCCCTTAATGCTATAAAAATTGTAATTATTGTTATTTTACCCATTTAGTCATGCATAATGGGAAAAGGAGACAGAGCCAAGTTTCACTTCTCCTTGCCAATTCTAATTGTCTTCTCACATACAACAGTAAAATATGAAATCAGATTTTGCTATTCTTTTTCTCTCTTGCGCACATTTGTTCTTCCTCTTAACCCATCAAATTGAAGGCAAAGCTACCATTCCTTCTTCATTCTTTCACTTGCGGCAGCCATTGATGCTTGGAGAAAGCTTCAATTTCTTAGAATTGTTAAGGTAATGGCTGAACCTAACTCTGGTTTTGTGTAATTTCCAAACCCCACCTTCAATTTTGTCCATTTTCTTAAATTTAGAAGCAATTTTGGGGTCTGATTTCGCGTGGGCAGCCTTGGGTATATTAGGGTTTTGACATTCTTCAATTTCAAGTGAGTTTATGTGATACCCATTGCCTGGTGTTGGTTCCCTTTGCGGATTTGGACTTAATATTGGTTGTTCTATGAAGTTAGGTGATTTTGGAAGGATTTAAGGAATTGGGCAGCTTTGGGGTATTCTGAACTTTGGCTTCAGTGATCGACAACTTAAGTTGGTAAATCGTTAATTAATGAAATAATGATGGATGGGTTTTTTTAGCTTTGAAATGCGATTTTAATAGCGTATAATTACTAAAAATAATTATTAATGCTTTAGAAAATTGTTTTGGTTTTGTGAATTGTAATCGGAAAGTATTCAAAAGCGATTCAGAGTTAGTGTGTTGTTGAAAAAGTGTATTGGAGGTTGTTGACGTATTTTGGTAAGTTATAATTCACCGAATACCATATCAATTGATGATTGTTGACTCTGAACGTAATTATAATGGCGTATGATTTATTAAAATTAGTGTTTATGAATTTTAGGGATTTTTGAGTTACCTGTTGATGATTGGAGAGTGTTGGAAGGCTTCTTGTGTTTTTGGAATCGTCAATTTCAAGTAGGGGAGCATTATATTTTAAATGTATGGTTTATAGACGAGTAGGGGTATATTTGCATATCTATGATTTATGGGTTATAGACTTTGTGATTAGAATTATGTGATTATTCATTGATTGGCATTATATCCCTATTTTATTGTGATACATGAGGATTGATAAAATATTATTGAATGAGAATTCGTTCATATGATATTTTGTGATGTTTTATTGTGTTGCGTGGCATTAGATTGCTATAATAAATTTGGAACTGTAGCTTGACTGCTAGTTGAGAAAATGATGATGTTTGATGCATTGGATTGCATTAATTAGGCTTTGGATAGCTTAAAATAAGGAATTGAAATTTATAAAAGGATGTTTGAAATGCATAATGTGGCATAGATGGAAAGGGTAACCCATGGAAGGTCAGGAATATTATAGTGGTGATTTTAATTCTACAAATTCTTGGGTTAGGTTCTATGAGAACCCATGATTACCGTTGGAGCTAGAGTTAAGTCTCGATACACACAAGGTGACCGGTATCACATAGAAAGGGCTAAAGAAGTTAGACCGGTATGCAATCTGTAGTTGAAATCTCATTGTTGAGTCGGATCTGCATGCATATGCATTGGCATATAGTATTTGATTATGTTAAAGCTTTGGATAGCTTGTGTGATACAATTGATATTGAGAATGCCTAATGGTTTATGTTTATGTTGAATGACAGTATGATATGAGCTGAATTATGATATGTGATATAGAATTGGATAGGTTGATCAGATTCAATATCTGTCATTTAACATATAATATGTCCACCCCTATTTTTGTGGCTATTTTTCAGTGGGACTGAATTGTTATGGTGATTGGTGAGATGTCACCATGATATGTAGGAGATATGTATACATATTTGTATATGTTGTATGGTGTTTTGGTGATGTAGCCTTGGCCGACTTGTTTTATGTATAGCCTTGTTTTGGTATTGATATATATATATATATATATATATCATTAATTTATCTTAGGTATCTGACGACTTCACTGGAAGTCTATAGAGATTTGATACTTGAATTGATGATTATATAAACGAGAATGATTTTGATGATGATGATTATGAGGTGGATACCATGGATGGATCCATAAGTTTTGATTGCATTGCATTATGTCCAGGAATTGTTTTGCATTGCATAATATGGTTGGATGAGATTATGGGCAAGAATTGTTATATATGAATGTGATATATATGTTGTGGAAGGTGTGGAATAGATTGATGCTTATTTAGTTGATGAAAGAAAAGTAGATTATGTTGAAATTATGCATAATAGGTAACTGGGTAAGGTAAATTAGGTTCCAGAAAGTTATGGGACCTCCGGATAGGTCCATTAGGTTATAATTGGTATTTGAAAGTTGTAGGAATTGGAATGGTCCAATTCCAATAGGATTTGATAGTCCAAATGTTTTGGTTTTGGCATAAGCTGGCCAAAATGCATTTTTGAGCATAAGTTGTTCATTTTTGAGAATTTTGAGGTGCGGACAGGACCAAAAGGTCATAAATGGGGTATAGTTACAGCCTGTGAAATTTGGTCTCATTGGGATGAGGTTTGGGCAGTTTGGGCACCCGGGTAAATTGGATTTCATAAGACGTACCATGTTTAACCCTAGGTTAGGAAGATCCAAGTGGCCAAATGTGGCTCGTGAATCGAAAAAAGGAAAAAAATTCCTTTGGATTTTTATTGTTATTATAAACATAAGGATGTTTCACATAGCTTTTCCTCTTTATTGTCTCGATGAACAATTCTTACAAGATTACACTATAGGCTTTTAACATTGTTTTTTTTTTAATTTTTAGTCAAATCTTGAACTAATATTTTACTATTAATCAATTTGTGTTATACTGCTATAAGAGTGATAACATCAACCACCCTTAGTATATTTTGGAACATGTCCATATTGCAATTTACAGTACACCAAGCTCTAGTCTTACACATTGTTAGGTTCATTTACAGAATGGCTTTCGACAGATTCATCTGCTCCAATTGGGTCAAAGTAGACAGTTCCATGGAACCGTCCTAACCGTTTAATATGAACAATAAGGGCCAAAGTTAGACGGTGTATATTTGATAGTATCTCAAACAAAACTTTATTTTGTCAACTGAGTCATAAAATAAAGGTAGTGTTTAGGATCTGTTGTGTTCACGTTGTAAAAATAATGATCATAATTTCTATTGGTTGAATAGAAACACTCACCAGGAAAATATAAACAAATGCTTCAAAAAAAAGAACAACAAAAAAAGCACACCAAGGTTGCTTCCTAGTGTTATTTGATTATTTGTGTGTCTGAATCTGAACTGTTCTTTCTAAACTGACTTTTCCTTTGTGAACAATAATATATTTTTAGCATAATCATGAACGTGCTTATTTTGATTCTGCTGATTGGGCCTTAGGGAAGGTAGTTTCCAACCTCAAATTCATCATTTTATCATATAACATTATGAACCTAATATATATCTGGTTTTTCTAACAACAAGGAGGAGCATAAAAGCCTAAAGGACCACTTGAAGCACTCCACCCTAAGTTACAGGTAAAAGTATGCATCGTGAATGTTTTCTCTATTTATATAGACAATTAGTGACTCTATTTTTATTCAATAAGGTGGTTTAGTAGGAACAGACTCAAAATTCAATATCAACTATGTTTAGATTCATAATTATTTCACATTTGCATGTATCTTATCCTAATTACTACCAATGGTTTCTAAATTAATCATTAATTTATTTTTATTTTTAAAAATAAAAGATAGCCCAAATTGATTCTATTATAAATTGTACTTCCTCCATGTGAGCAACACTGATGTTGAGTTGGGTGGAGGGGTTCAGAAAAAGTGTATTTAAATTTCAACCTTGGCTTCTTATCTTTATCTGTTTGTTTCGTTTCTACTTTGATGCTTACTTTATTTATTTATTTACATTTGAGTACCTGTCTTTATGCTAGTATACATATAGTGGAAGTTATTTAAGATTAGAAGAACATCTGAGTACCTAGAATTTTCTAGCTAAATGTTTAATACCTTGGTAACAAGATAAAATGTTGAATAATTAATCAATGAATTAAAGATTTTGTACCTTTTTTTAAAAGCAATTTTCATGCTCATTCTCATTAGTTTCTTTTTTTCCTTTCCCTTTTCTGAGATAGGATTAAAAAGAACAAGAAAATGTTGTAGGTTGAGGTGGATAAATTATCTAAACCAGATGTTAAGAAAGGTAATTTGACACCAGAAAAGCCACTTTTAATTCTTGACCTTCACTTGAAGTGGGGAAACAGATGCTTATGCTTATCCCATATATATTGATTGATTCTTAAGCTATTCTAAGGATGTGTTTAGATTCACTTTTTTTCCTGTTTTTCCAACCTAATAAATCATGTTCATCATAAAGTAATAATTTTGGTGAGACATATATTAGTACTTAATTGATTACTAGTATTAATTTGGTCATTTTAAAACACCAGTTCCATCACTATCGCCTGATCATCTTGTTAATATCCGACTTAAATAATTTGTAACTTATTTTTGGAAGTCACTATAGAGATGGGTGGATGAATGAATTTTGGTACATGGAATATCACATCCTTTTTCATGTTATCTTCTGCAAATGATCTTGTCATCATTTTTTTTTGTCTGAACTACCTTGCTACCTATTTTGGGTTGCTTTTGTGAGAATAGTGTTGGTTGTTTCCTTTTCCTGTATTATTTGCTTGATATTGTTAATTATTATGATGACACACCAAGATCCTTCTTTTTCTTTGTTGTGTTTTATGCTCATGATCCCACATCATAGTATTTTAATCACTACATGCTCTACTGAAAATTTACAAGTAGTTCAATCACCCCCTTAATTTTCTATTGATCTTCATTTATTGCCTTCATGCATACAAAGTAATTAAGAGGTTTTTCCTTTTTTATCTTCATGAAGGAATATTGTACAAGGAAAAAATGGGTTGCCTCGATGTCCTTTTTCGTGGAAGAGTGGAGAAGACAAGGATGATGAAGACACAGTCGACGGGAATTAGCTATTGGTATATTTTACTTCTAGTACATTTTAAGTACTATGGGAATCAATTATTTTATGAGAGAAAGTGTCAAATGAAGGATGGACATGGGATGGTAACTAAATAAGGACTTGGAAAATGAAGAATATTAACCCAATAGTAATTTTGGTGGTATTGGTTGCTTTTAACATTTTTTTGCTTTTCATCCAATTTCTTAATTTTTATGTCACTATCAGTCCATACTTTCCTCTTTATACAGGCCATTATTTTTATGTATTTCTTAGAGGCTATTTGTGTTACCATTGTGTAAATTAGCTAATATTATCATTGTAAATTTGAATGTGTATAATTAATAAAAATTTGAATAAATAAAAAATATTCAAAAATAAAAAACTTTTCATATCATTTATAATGGCAAGGAACTGTCATGAAATATCGACTTACAATAAAATTTGTGACAATATTTAAAATTAAATGAAGAAATGCTATAAAAAGTACAATGTTATTATAACATTTGAGCATGAAAAATTAAAATGTTGTAGTAAACTAATTCAATGACAGCATTTTAAAAATAAAACACTCTAAATAGTATCACTCTATTATAACATTTGTGCATAGAAAAATAAACACTGTAAAAAAATAAATCAATTATGGCGTTTGAGTTAAAAAACACTTTAAATAGTATTATCCTATTACAGCGTTTCCGCGTTTTTTGAAACGTTATAAATGTACATGTTTTACAGTACTTCCAAAAACGCTGTCAAACGTTTCCACCTATTACCATATGCGAAACAATAACATTTAAAAATGCTATGAAACATGGTATGGAAACACATTTTTGGCATAGTGAATGCATTAAATGCCACAACTACTCAAATCAAATACTATAGATATTTAAATCAAATATACTATATTTAATACTAAAAATTTAAAAATTTAAATTAAATGTATAATATATGTTATCTTTAATATCTTTAATTACTCTTATAAATTATATTTTTAAAAAAATAAATATACGTGTAAAATTAACTACATTATTTAATTATTTTGATATTTTATTTTATAATATTAACAAATTTTATTAATTAAAAATTTAAATATATGGTCGTAGGAACCATTATCGTTTGGTGATCGGTAACCATTCTAAACCCGTAGGTATTGCCAAAGGTTCATGCCGCTTCTAAAACCATTGTCATTTGTAGGGATGGCAAAACGAGCCAATAGGTTGGGTCAGGCCAAGGCCCGTATAAGCTCATCAAAATACAGGCCGAGCCAAAACAGGAAAATAGGCCAGAAACATTGACCCGACCTATATTCTATGTGGCTTGCAGGCTAACAGGTTGTCCTGTTTTTTTTTCTTCCAAATTATACATGCTATTTTTTATTTTAAATTTGTACTATTTTTAAGCCTTCTTTTCTTTTTTAAAAATTTAGATATAAAATCTAGATTTCATATTTTTTAAAACTAGTTTTTTTTATAATTAACCTAATTTATTTCATTAAAAGTTTAAATAAATTATATTTGCATTAAATGGAAACAAAACTATTATTTATATTTTATAATATTATATCATTAAATTTATAATAACATATATAAATTAGGAAAGTAGGAAATGTACAGTGTAAGTGAAAAGAAATACTTCATGGTCGGCGCAGAGAAAGGAAACAGAAACATAGCCTCTTTAACATATATAAACTATATATTAATATAAATTTATTTTTTAAATATTTTAATGTTGGCCTGATGGGCTAGCTCGTATAGGGCCCATTTTTTGACAGGCTAAAACAGGTTGGGCTTATTTGGGAAAACAGGCTCAAATCTTTGGCCCGCCCCACTTATTTTTAACAGGCCAAACGGTCTAACCTGTGGGCCAAGCCTAAATTGCCATCTAGTCGTCGGGTGATCGGTAAGTTAAAACTGCTGAATCTCTCTCTGTTTGTTTAAATTGGTGTAGTTGGATGTATTTTGGGTTTTTGGGTAGTTAGCATTAAGTTTAATTTGTTTGAATCAACAAAGGGTGGACTAATTAGTAAATGTCGATATATTTATGTTGTAAGTTGGATTCTGGAATCAAGTTGGAACAAAGAAACACCGTGGAATTTCTAATTCCAGGTAAGGGGGAAGTCATATATATTAAATGTATGAATTATGAGAATATAATTGTATAAATTGATGATAAATTATATACTTTGATGATGAATAATGATGATTTTGAGATTGATAATTGATATTGATGATTGGCGTTGATTGTGAATAATTAAGGTTGTTAACGATGATGATGATATGAGATTGATGTGGAATGGTATCCTTACGTTATCGACGATGATAAATGACGATGAAATTATTGATGTGAATTGTTACTAATATAATGACTAGGATTGGATTGATGTTGTTAATGTAAATGATGAATTAAATGATGTTAATGATATGGATGGTGATAAAAATGATAATATGATGCATGATGATGGTAATCATGCTAGATAAGCTAGAATTAGCATGTTGTGTTAGTGATAAGTGCATGTGTTGTCATTGATGAATGAGAACCCTTGAAGATGGTAATCAAATGACAACCCTGGTGATGGTAACCAAGAGCAATGATGATATTATTGATGTTTGTCATAGCATGTTCATACAGCTATTCACAGGATGCATGGGTCCTATGAGGAGGCCCAGATGGAAGGACGGCCTAATGGTAAGGCACATTACCCTGCGGTAGTTTTTTTCTGGATCCACAGCTGCTCTAGAGTTGGACTCTAGGGCCAACCTGTAACACCAATTGAGTTGAGATATCGTAGTCACTTGGAGTGACGGTGTTGCAATGGTACCAGCTAAAAGTTTATATATGTCTTGAATATTAAATATTGTATTATATCATATCATTAGAGTCAGATCCACATATATATGCATTATTATAATGGCATTGAGCTAGGTGAGCTGCAATCCGGCTAATAAGAATTGATGATGTTGTAATCGAACTTACGTTAGTTTTTGCAAAATAGAGATGCTAAAAGGATTTATAGATGCCTTACCAGAGCACCCTGCCAAGTGGAATGGGTAACTGGTGAGACACCAGAACAGTATCTATCTGACTTGTTCTCTTCCTCTAATGCATTAGGCGAGCATAATCCTAACTCACCAATAACCCTTTAAATAGCAACACCAGCTCTAGTGCCAAATACTATCATGCTGATGATATAGGATTTTACAAATACATTCTGTTCTTCCAACACACAATATATAATTCCCATGGCATTTGAATGCCACTCCGAAGTAGGTCCTTGCAACATCATCACAAAGGATAATGTAAATACCGTGGTTATGCTTCGCCTAGATTGGATAACGACGAAGGCTAAGGACCAATATTTTTGGGTTCATGTCAAACCACTAGATCTGCCATCGAAGTACGTCATTAAGTATAATGGTATCGAGGTTTTGAACTTCAACATCCATAAAGAGAGAAATAAAGACGACTTCGTTGTATTTTAATAACGGATAGGATTTACCATATTTTAGGGTGAAGGTTTCTTTTTATGTACGAGATGGTATTCGCTAAGGTCCGTGTGAGATTCCCCTTCATTGAATTCAAGATGAGAGTTCTTAGATTCCTTGTCATCGCCCCAGCTAGTTGCATCCCAATGATTGGAGTTTAGTGATGACACTTGAAGTATTAGGTTACTACAAGTTTACTTTGATGGTGGCAATGTTTTTTTCACTATGCTAAAGTCCTACAAATGGGGAACCCCGGAGGTGGGCTTAGCTATGTGAACCTACGTTGTCTTAGCAATGTAGTGAACTTTGGATCATACATGGAGTTTGCCAAGACGAAAAGGGTAAGCTTCAAGCATGTCTTTGTAAAAGTAATGGTAAGGGAAAGAAGGTCAGTTTTATGAGAGAACTCTGAGTTTTTCAATTGAAGGATTTTGTCGTATCCACTCCCCCAAAATTTTCCCTCGTTAAACTATTACATCAATATTTTATTTTATTACTTCACTTCTAGAAACAAATAGATAAAATAAAGAACATGCATATTTTTTTTATGAAGTGTATATTATTTTTTTGTTATTTTAATGATAATATTGTTAAAACCTGTTAGAACCTATGAGTTCTTCTGTTTCTTCCACCAAAGAATCAGGTTTGTTGGTTAACAAGGAGAGTAATAGGGAGAGTTTTGGAATTAGAAAACTGTATGTAGAATTATATCAGAACAGGGTATTTATAGAAGGATTAAACAGATTTTAACCCTTTGCCTAACTAACTCTTAACAATAGTTACCTAACTAGCTACTTCTACTAAGGAGAATTGGTTTTACATCAACAATCCCCTAGAAAATCAATTCTACTCAGCTACATGCATTAGCTTGTTTCTCAATGCTTCAAATATGCTTTTCTTCAATGGCTTGGTAAACAGATCAGCCAAGTTATCCTCTAACCTGCAGTATAACAGCTTTATTTTTCCTTTACTAACCTTATCACGAATGAAGTGATACTTGGTCTCAATGTGCTTGGTATTGCCATGATCTATTGGATAATTTGCAAGACTAATAGCAGACTTATTATCTACAAACATGGTTACTGGTTTTCCCTTTTGAATCTTCATTTCTTTCAGCAACTTCCTAAGCCATAAACCTTGACAGGAGCCAAGTGCAGCAGCTATATATTCTGCCTCACAAGTAGATAGGGCAACTGGATCCTCCTTCTTTGAGCTCCATGAAATTGGTGCACCACCAAACAGCCAGATGTGCCCTACAGTACTTTTCCTGTCATCATTATCCCTTCTCCAATCTGAATCAGTGTAGCCATGCAACCAGTCCTCTTCTTTGCTTCTACACTTAGGAAGTATAACACCATAATTGATGGTGCCTTTGATGTACCTTAGTATCCTCTTTACAGCCATTAAATGAGAGACTTTAGGAGCCTGCATATACCTGCTTATTAATCCTACACTATAGGTTAGATCAGGTCTAGTGTTGCATAGGTATCTTAGTGAGCCAACTATCTGTCTGAACAATAAGGGATCAGCAAGCTCTCCTTCATCTTTCAAGCTTAATGTGAGCCCTGTCTCTGCTGGAGTAGTTGCTGGATTACACTCATTCATTTGGAACTTCTTCAAGATTTTGGCTGCATACTTACTTTGGTGCATTAAAATTCCTGATTTTATTTCCTTGAATTCAATCCCAAGGAAATAAGACAGGATACCCATACCAGTCATCTCAAATTGACTCATCAGCAACTGCTTCACTTTAGCAATGTCTTCCTCATTATCTCCTGTAATCAGCAGATCATCCACATAGAGGCACAAGATGATTAGGTTTGTATTAGCATCTCTCTTTACATACACACCATGTTCTGAAGTGCACTTTGTAAAGCCAATATTCACTAGCACACTGTCAATTTTCTTGTTCCAGGCCCTTGGAGCCTGTTTTAAAACCGTAGAGGGCCTTCCTCAACTTGAACACCTTCCCTGCATTGCCTGTAACTCTGAAACCTGGTGGCTGCTCTACATAGACTTCCTCCTCAAGAGGTCCATTTAGGAAGGCAGATTTTACATCGAGTTGGTGCAGGGACCAGTTTCTAACACAGGCTATTGCAACCACAAACCTCACTGTTTTAATCCTTGCTATAGGAGCAAAGACTTCTACATAATCAACTCCTTCTTTCTGTAGGAATCCTTTTGCCACTAATTTGGCCTTGTGCTTTACTATCTCACCATTTGGGCTTTTCTTCACCTTGTACACCCACTTGACTCCAATAGGTTTCTTTCCAGCTGGCAAAGTCACTAGATCCCAGGTATGGTTTTTTTCAATTGAATCCAGTTCATCCTTCATGGTTGTAATCCACTTGTGATCCTTTAAGGCTTCTTCTAGGCTGACTGGTTCAGTACCTGCAAAAAGTGCCAAATGGACTAAGTCACCCTCATCAGTTATTTGTTTATCAGAGAATACCTCATACTCTCTCAGCCTTTGTGATGCTTGTGTCAGTCTTCCTGATCTTTTAGGTCCAACATCATTTGTGGTTACTTCTTGTTCTGTAGTTTGCTGATCATTTTGACCTTCATCATTGCTGTTTAAGTCAACTGAGATCCTAGCCAAGATGTCTTTAGTGCCTTCATTCCATATGAACTTCTTTGATTCATCAAACACAACATCCCTGCTGATCACTACTTGCTTTGTCATGGGATCTAGTAGTCTATAGCCCCCAGTTGCATGATATCCAAGGAAGATCATTGGTACTGCCTTATCATCTAACTTTTGCCTCAACTGATTAGGTATGTGTTTGTAACAAAGTGAACCAAATACTTTGAAATGCTTCACATCAGGTTTCATTCTAGTCCAAGTTTCTTCTGGTGTAGTACAATTCAATCTGCTTGTAGGGCACCTATTTAGAATGTAAACTGCAGTGGTTGCTGCTTCACTCCATAGAGAATGAGGTAAGTCCTTTCCCTTCAGCATGCTCCTAACTATGTTCATAATGATTCTATTTCTTCTCTCTGCTGCACCATTATGCTGTGGGGTGTATGGTGGAGTGACCTCATGTACTATACCTTCTTTCTCACAAAATTCTTGAAATTCCCTGGATGTGTACTCACCTCCCCCATCAGTCCTCAGAGTTTTGATATGGCTGCCACTTTGCTTTTCAACCATTGCTTTGAACTTCTCAAAGGTTCCAAAAGCATCACTCTTTTTCTTTAGCATGTAAATCCATACTTTCCTGGTTACATCATCCAGAAAAGTGATAAAATACCTGCTTCCTCCTAGTGATTTAACTTGAAGGGGCCCACAAACATAAGAATATATGACCTCAAGTTTATGTCTTGACTTCACTGGAACAAACTTCTTGAAGGCTTGTCTAGGTTGCTTGCATTCTAAGCATTCCTTGCATTTTTCTGATGGTTGTTTCAGTTTTGGTACCCCTTTTGTTAACTCATATAGCTGACTAAGATCTCTGAAATTTAGGTGGCCAAACCTGTAGTGCCACAACCACTCATCCTCTTTTGTAGATGCCTTTAAACAGTGCTGATCAATTACATGAATCCCAACCTTAAAGGTTCTGTTTCTGGACAATGATGTCTTGATTATCAACCTTTTATTTCTGTCATAGATCTTTAACATTCTGTCAACCATCTTCATCTCATACCCTTTCTCCAAGAGTTGACCAAGGCTGAGGAGATTGCACTTTATCCGAGGGACATAGAGCACCTCTTCTATGAAGGACTTCTTCCCATCTTTTCTTTGAATCATCACTTTCCCAATACCATGAGCACACAGGATACAGTTATCTGCAAATCTAACCTTACTTTTGACTGATTCATCAAGACCGTGAAACCAATCTTTATTACCAGTCATGTGTGTGGAACACCCTGTGTCAAGATACCAACAATTGTCATTATCACTTGTTGCCTTTGTGGTTACCATTAGCAACACTGGGTCAGAATCTGAATCTTCCTGTGCTGCCAACTGAGCTTCATTATTTACATTTTTGTCCTTGAACCAACATTCTTCAGCAAAGTGCCCTTTCTTTCCACAATTGTAACATTCAAGGTTTTTCTTGTCCCAGTTTTTCTTGCCATTTCTCCCACCACCTCTTCCTCTGGAGTTATTAAAACTTCTCTTCTTCTGATATTCGCCTTTAATTTTCTGATCATCCAGAGATTGATAGCTTTCCTTTGAGTGGTTGCCTCTTCCTCTTGCATTCTTGGTGTTGTTCTTGCCCTTCTTTCTTCTGAAGTTGTCAGAGAGACCCTTCTCTTGGTTCTGGGCCTGCAGAGCTTGTTCTGTAGAGGCTTTACTATTTGTCCTTTCTTGAAGTCTTTGTTCGTGTGCCTCGAGAGAGCCTTGCAGCTCATCGACTGATAAAGATTCTAAATTCTTGGACTCCTCAATTGTAACCACTATGTGGTCGAATCTTGGATTCAAAGTTCTCAGAATTTTTTCAATTAATTTCAAGTCACTAATTTTCTCACCACAATTATTCATAGAATTTACCAAGATCTGTAGCCTTCCAAAGTAGTCAGCAATACTCTCATTGTCTTCCATCTGCATGAGTTCGAATTGCCTTCTCTGGGTCTGGAGACGAACTTTCTTCACCTTCTCAGCACCTGCATAGGCTTTATTCAAGGTGTTCCAAGCTTCTTTGGCAGAGGTGGCAATAGCTATTTTCTCAAAATTAGCATCATCAACACATTGATGCAAGATCACCAAGGCTTTGCAATCTTTCTTCTTTAAATCTTTAAGCTGTGTACGTTGTGCCTCTGTATCTTCCTTTGGTTCTGTAATTCCTGTCTCAACAATTTCCATTAAGTCTTGAAAACCAAACAGTGCTTTCATTTGCACACTCCATCTGCTGAAGTTTTTGCCTGTTAAGACTGGAAGGTTGGCAGGGAAATGACCATTTACAGCCATGATTTGATGCGGAATTTCCTGGATCGAATCTTGCTCTTGATACCACTGTTAAAACCTGTTAGAACCTATGAGTTCTTCTGTTTCTTCCACCAAAGAATCAGGTTTGTTGGTTAATGAGGAGAGTAATAGGGAGAGTTTTGGAATTAGAAAACTGTATGTAGAATTATATCAGAACAGGGTATTTATAGAAGGATTAAACAGATTTTAACCCTTTGCCTAACTAACTCTTAGCAATAGTTACCTAACTAACTACTTCTACTTAGGAGAATTGGTTTTACATCAACAAATATTACTGTTCTTTTTATAATATTATAATATTATTATGATTATTATTACATTTATCTTAAAGTATATTAAACAGTAGATAAGATAACATCTTATCTTGTCCAATTTATTTATTCTATTCTTTCGTATTATCTTATCACCAATTGTATAGAATACCATTAACGTCTTCATTTTAAATGCTGATGGTCTGATTAGTTTCACGTCACCTCAACTCAATTAAGTGTTCTGTTTCTTTTTGGGTGACAACTAAGCGTTGTGTTAATGATAAGTAGCCAAAACACAAGTGTTATATTATTCTGTTATCTATTTAAGTTTTGAAAAACTGCACTTTAGAATTTCAAAGTTGCATCAGTTATGCTTTATATTTAATTTACATTTTATTGTAGTGAGAGAAAATATTATTGTTTTGCAATTCGTAAGATAATGGAGAGCAAAAGTAATAAGGTTATAATAGAAAAATAATACTAGTAACAAATTCATAAAAAAGTTATAAAATTTATTATTCACCTTGGTTAGTAAAACAACCTTAGATGACATTAAAAAGAAATACAAAAAACACTATTTCCTTGTTTTTTATAAGATTTTTTTTAGAGTTTTTCTTAATTTATAAGATTCTTTTCAATTTATAATATATGAGTATATATTTACTATTATTATACACACATCTAATAATTAAACTCTCACCCTCTTAAAATCAATGAAATATGAGAAGCTTACTCATCTCTCTTTAATAATACTATCTCTGCCCCTTTAAATAGATTTTTTTTCCTAATTGAAAAATATTAATAAAACTAGTTTATTTAGTTAAGGTTATTAAATTTATCTATAATTTGTATTAAATTTTTAAAATTGCTTTGGAATTATCAGGGTTAATATCATTTTTTCTTTTCATACTAAAAGTCATAAAAGTAATAGATGAAAGGTAATGTTACTTAGCTTAAAAAAAAGTAATGTTACTCAAATAAATAATATATCCATTAATATACATCATTTATTAATAAGTTGTATTTCATTTTAAAAAATTAATAACATAAAAATTTATAAGATCTTATAAAAGGGTTGATATATGATATAATGGTGCAAGACTGTTTAGGATAAAAAAATCAATAGAGGAATGTCTATAGAAATATTAACAACCAAATTAGATTTGCATTAGTAATCACATGGATGCTTCATTAATGTCAATTTTAAATATAAATTTTTATTTTTATTTATTATCTTATACAAGATTATATAAGTTAAATAAATTCCTTATAAAAAGGTAGAAACAAATTTTGGAGAAGAGTCCTGTATAAAAGGACAAAGGTGTAAGTGTCAAGGATAATTTAGGCTTAGCAGGCTCTAGTTTTTAATTTTAAGTTTTGAATATTTAAAATAAAAAAAATATAATTTGAAAACTGAACTGAATTACGAAAAATTTAGGTTAAAATACCTTTTTAGTCTTTTAAAAATCTAGGGATTAGGAAAAAGCCCCTAAAAAATTTGTCCTAGAATTTTGACCCTTAAAATATTTTAGGGTATGTGAAATCAAGGAATCGTTAACGTTGACTGTTAATTGATGAGGTGGCTAAAGTTTGTGCCACCTCATCAATGCCACGTAGTTAACACGTGGCAATTTTTTTTAAAAAATAAAAATAAAAACCCCTTAAAGCCTATAGTTTAGGAAAAACCCCTTTAAAGTCTAGGATTTAAGAAAAAACTCTTCAAAGTCTAGGGTTTAGGAAAAACCCCTCAATAAAGGTTAAATTACCTTTTTAGCCCTCTTAAAGTTTAGGATTTAGAAAAAAACCCCTCAAAAACTCAAATCAAACATTTACATTATGAACAATTATTTTATCTATAAAACCTAAACATTTACATTTTATTACCATCAAATAAAATAAAATCAAAGCTAACTGAAAATTTCCTCTTCTTTAAAAATATAGCTGCATTGACATCCTGAT
Organism: Clitoria ternatea; assembly: GCA_037962975.1. Lineage (NCBI taxonomy): Eukaryota > Viridiplantae > Streptophyta > Magnoliopsida > Fabales > Fabaceae > Clitoria > Clitoria ternatea. Next base: position 153,907,632 of record CM075673.1, read on the forward strand.
CATCATTATTCTCATTGTTCTTCACTTTGAACTTGTAGATTGGAAGAGCGTTAATTGATTATACAGTTGCTCCTCTATTTTAAGAAAATTCTTCATGAATTCCCAAAACAAAAATTATACAAGGTAGGCAAAAACAAATAGTTGCACAAAGTATGAAAGACATAGCATATACAATACAACTAAATGTAAGAAACATAATACATAACCTACATGAAATGAGGCATAATTATTTAAAGCATTGGGGAAGTAAAATACTGGTAGAGCAAAAACAATGTGTACCTAAAGATATAATTTGGCATAAAGCCTTGGAGGAAACTTTAGGAAATTGAATTCAAACAGAACAAAATTATAAATTAATCAAATGGAGCTACAAGTTTCATTCAACTCAAAATTTAGGAAAGCAACCACAGCCTACGACTCCATCAGTGAAGCTATCTCTGACATATACCATAAACAGGTAACTTGAGGGGGTTTTGAGGGGTTTTTTCCTAAACCCTAAACTTTAAGAGGGCTAAAAAGGTAATTTAACCTTTATTGAGGGGTTTTTCCTAAACCCTAGACTTTGAGGGATTTTTTCCTAAATCCTAGACTTTAAGGGTTTTTTTTTTAAACTATAGACTTTAAGGGGTTTTAATTTTTAATTTTTTAAAAAATTGCCACGTGTTAACTATGTGGCATTGATGAGGTGGCACAGACGTTAGTCACCTCATCAATTAACAGTCAACGTTAACGATTCCTTGATTTCACATACCCTAAAATATTTTAAGGGCCAAAATTCTAGAATAAATTTTTTAAAAGTTTTTTCCTAAACCCTTTGAAGGGTTAAAAAGGTATTTTAACCAAAAAGTTACACTCTTGCGTCATAAAAAGCACGACTCAATAGCTGAACAAAAATGAGGTTTGGATTCGATGCCGCGAGGTCCTGATGCAGTTGGTGGAGTTCGATTTTAAAAGTAGTTTTCTACATCTGTTGTTCATATGATTGATTTAAAAGCCATGCAGATATCATTTTAATTACATGAAAGAAATTATTTAATAATCCTTGATTTACCCTTCAAGGTTTGATCTATCTAGATTCATCAAATTTGGTGGAATAATTCTGATCTTCTTTTAATTACATAAAAGAATTTATTTGAGAATTGATATAATTTTTTAGGCGCACAATTAATTACCAAATGAGAAGATAAAATATATATTCTTTTTTCTTCTGACATTATCGAAATAAATAAATTTAAAATCAAATTATTTTCTGTTAAGCAATACTATAATAGAGTATTTGGTAGGAGGTGTGTTTTTTGATTTAGCAAAGATAAAGGTTAAAAGAAAAGTTACTTTTGTTTAGTAGAAATTATAAAAATTTATTCTCATATACATTAGATTACCAAAATACTTAAAGTATGAAGTATTTATTTTTCAGATGGGTAAAGACTTACTCACTTTAGGTGGATAAAGATTTACTTGAGTAAAATGATAAAAATTATACCTTCTACTAAATACTATTAAAATCATTGTTTTGGACATTAAAAAATAGACAGTTTTAATTAAAAATTATATTAAAATTACTTAAAAATTAGAGTGAGTAAACATTAATAATATTTTTAGATGAAAATTTTTCATCTTTACTTTTTTAACTGGTTAGCATTTTCTTTATTTCTATATTTCTATGTTATAGGTTGGTAAAGATTTACTTAGAAAAAATAATAAAAGTCATACATACTACCAAATATTACTTAGAGTCATTATTTAGGAGATAAAAAGTAAAAAATCCTTATTAAAATTATTTAAAAATTAAGGTGAACATAAAATAATAATATTTTTAAGATGAAAACTAGCGTGTTCCTCATTTCTATACATCCTTATTCCATCCCCCAAACAAAAAATAAGAGTGAATAACAATATAGATGTGAATAAGATTAAAGTCATAAATTAAAGTTGAATATTTATTTTAAAAAACAATCCTCATGAATAGGACGGCGGAACCGAGTTCGGATTCCGCGTATTCTTGTGCTGTGTCCTTCGGTCAATATGTCAAAGTGCCATTCCTTTGAAGGGTCAGAGTCTTGCATGGGTAAGTCCCTCATCATTCATGACATACAGACAAATCATACATTCTCAATCAAATTTATTCAGGGTTAATTTGGCTTAATATCTGTTAATTTTTTTTGTCCCTCATGTCTCTTCCTTGGTAGGTTTTTCATTTCTTAAGATTCAAAACTTTGATTTTAAGAATATTTAAATTCAACTGGTGATCGAATTGGTTAAAATATTAAGTTAATGGTTAAGTTGATTAAATCAGTTAACTCGATCTATTATAAAAAATAAAAATAAAAATACAGCTTAAATATTTTAAAATCAAACACGTATGTAAACACCTTTTAAGAAACAAAATAATGCCTTTTTGGAGTAGGAAAAAATTCTCTCTTGGGCTGGTTAAACCAGTTCAACTGAGTCGTTAATTTTAAACAAACTCGACTAATTCAACCAATTTTGTATCGGGTCATTTGCTTAACTGGTCTAACCGATTTAACCGAATGATTTGAATCGATCTAACCAACCGGTTCAAACCAATTCTTATATTGTTGAGTTTACTCGTATATTTTCAAAAAAAGATGTTAGTAATGATTTTAATCTCCATCGGCTAAAAATCATTCTTAATTTGCCACTTTTATAATATATATATATATATATATATATATATATATATATATATATATATATATATATATATATATGAGATGTATCTTATGAGACCTCTTATATAAGAGTGAAATGGACAAATCTGAGTCGTACAACCATACATGGGTGATTGAGATTAAAAGTTTTTAAAAGTCACATGATCACTTAAAATGTCGCATAACTTCTTAAAAAACTCACATGATTAATCTCAACCATCCATTGTATGGTTATATGGTCCAGATTTGCCTCTCTCACTCTCATATAAGAGGAACTTTCTGACATGATACATCCTATATATATATATATATATATATATATATATATATATATATATATATATAAACCACGTATATTCCTTTAATAGCCAAGAACATTTCTAAAACAAATCGGACCCTTTAATGTAATATAGTGCCTATTTAGTAATTCATTGTGAAAATACAATTTTTAAAAATAAAAAATTAATAATTAATATTATTTTAAAATACTATTTGATAAAGACAAATTTTGCTTGGAGCAACCCATGATGATTTTTAGAAGTGGGACATCGTTGAGTGACACTCAGTTGTCAATAAAATAAAAGCAATGGTTTGAAAATCGAAGTCGATTATTGTTGGCACAGAAGTAGAATTTTTGCTTTAATAAGGATCCATGAATATGTTTAGGATTGTAATTAGTGTAAGCGAGGTATAAATACAAAACTGTTTCATGTGAAGTTCACTTGGAGATTTCAAGTTTCTCATCAGATTTTGAAGCATTCGTGTCTCAGGAAAGGAAATCAAGAAGCATAATACAAGTTTGTTTCAACTTGAATTTTGGGGTGGCTCATGTTAACCGCTATTTGCCATTATTTAAGAAAGGAAATGAAATGAGGAAGTTTTTAATTGGAAAATACGTGAGGATAAGTTAAAAATCAGAATAAAATGATTTTTAATGTTGTTTTTTAAATGAAAAATTTTCATTTCGATTTTCTTAACAAATATTCTAAAATTACTTGTTAGTGTTTTTTTAATGGTGTTTGGTATAAAGTTTTTTTAGTTTCTAAAAAACTTAACTTGTAGTTTTTTTAAAACATTCTTAGGAAATTCTTTGAAAATTTTGTTTAGGTTATACTTTACAAAGTTTCCTAACAAAATTTTTCTAAGGGAAAAGTGAAAATATGAAATAGGAAAAAGTTGTTTTTGAGTGTTTCAATAAAATTTTATAAACAAAAAGAAGATGACAATTTTGTAATTAAAATTAAAAGCTAAAGAAACATTTTCGCAATTAAAACAGGACCTTAGTTTCACAAGCAAGAAAAAATTTTAGTTATATTTAAATAATATTTTTTAAAAAAATTAAGTATACCAAACACATTTTTAAATATACCAGATAATTATAATTCTCAAAAACCCAAATTTACAGAAAACATAATTTATATAAAAATAAAAACTTTATACAAACTAAAGTTGCCCCTTCTTTTAAAAGCTGTGTGAGAAAACTAGTCAAGTAAAAAGCTATTATTCTTTGAAAATAATTTGAATCATAGCCCCAACCAATTTGCTTGTCTTGGACCAGTATATTTGATGAACTTCGCTCTTGTCCTTCTTCATAGTCTTTCTTTCGCTGTCAAATCCACTCTCTTTGTTCTTCAAACCTTCGAATTTTACATTCAGTATCCGATAGTTTACCTTTTATTTTGTGCTGATTCCATTTGTCACTAGATTCTGTCCTTTGCATGGTTTTGAATCTCCTTTAGGGACCCTAAGGGCCTGAACCCAGCCATTTGGCCCAAGCCCACTCGGCCCAATGCCAGGTCCCTTAACCTCATGCTTTTTTTTGACCAATACAAATGTGCTGATCGCTACATACACCATGCATACACATGATTAATACACCATACAAAATATAACTATTGGATTGTATTTTTTTTGTCAACAATTATTGGATTCTATAATTTGGTCATTTCACATTACCAAATCTTATAATCTAATAAACACTCGACAGATGTACAAATAAATTTGATGTGATATAGCATCTTCCAGCAAATGTTTAGATTTACTTATAGTTCCTTTTACTCTATAAGTCCATCTCATTAGCTCTATAAACCATGAGTAGTTATCAAAAAAAAAAAACCATGAGTAGAAAATAGTTTGGAAATGCAATTTTAAACACAAGAACATTTTATTCCACTTCAAGAAACAGGGTGTGGGGCGTAAGACTATGTCTGAGGAAAAAAAACTCACGTTAAAGCGTTAGACGTGTGACACACCCTCTCATGCTAATTCCCCCGATAATGTGTGTTGGCAATTAATATAAGGAATGATCTAGGCAGGAAGCATGATGATGTAGTCGAAAACTCAATCTATGTATTGTTGAAGGGTGGAAGACCGGGTGGCAAAGGTGAAAGACAATGAATGAGTGGTCAAAAATACAAATATGTCTAAGCACGTATCTTGGTCAACTACATTGAGGTCAAGCTAGACTTAAAGTAAGTTTTTATACTACCAACACTTGCATTCAATTAACATGGTCAAATTCAATTCAAAATGCCTATAACTAGCTAAAAAACCCAAATGTGAAATAAAGATAAAGAAATAAGCCTATATTATTTGATATGGGAACTTCATAAGCTCATCATACTCAGCAAATGGAGAATAGGCTAATCTTTGTCTCATGATAAGCCACCAAGAAAAATAAGAAAACGAGTTAAACAACTCTTCCGAAATTGCTTAAAATGAGTTATTTGAAGCTTTCCATGGTTTGTAAGATGAGTTCTTTAAAATGGGGAAAATATTAAAAAAGGACAGTTTCACCCCTAAAAAGAAAATAGATATGATTAACTTTAATAATGATGTTTTAAAGAAAAAGAAATCTTCTCTAGAACTCACCTTTGAAAAATATAAAGTTGAGTCTTGTGCCTCAAATTGTTCCAATTGCAAAGCTTTAAAAAATGAGACCAAGGATTTGAAAAATACTCTTGCAAAATTTACAAAAGGAAAAAAGAATTATATTTTACTTGGTAATGAAAGATGCGTTTATGATAAAGCTAGACTAGGGTTTAAGCCCAGTAAACAAAAATAATCCTTTAAAAACTTCTTTGGTGACCAAGAAAAATAATCTTTTGTTCCCTAAAACAAATCCATTAGTCCATTTGCTAAATGCTTTTATTGTGAAAGAAAAGGTCATAGAGCCTCTGTCTGTAGAACTAGAAAAAGGAATGACTTTAAAAGAAAAGTTTGGGATGACGGACATCCCTTAACTAACATCAAGGACAAAAAATGAAATGGGTACCTAAAGGTTGAGTAAGATTGTTTTGCAGGTTTGCTTTAAAGCAGACAATTAAAAATGGTACCTAGGCAATGAGTGCCCTAAACATATGACATGAGATAAAACAAAATTCTCCTAAATCACACCAAGGAACAAGGGTCATGTATCCTACAAAGACAACCTCAATGAAAGAATTTTGGGGGTTGGAAATATAGGTAACTTGCCATTATGCTTTTGTTGCACAAGAGGTTTCACTTGTGGGTTCCCAATATGTTTCTCGATATGCACATTGCATATTCTTATATCTCCCCGAGATGGAACTGTCTAAGTATATGTTCAGCTCACTATAAAAGTCAGGGTACGTGTCATCAAAATGCTTCCAAGCCTTGCCATCATAAGGATGACATAAAACACCATTCATTCTTCTGTTATCATAATGTAATGTCATATGCTTAGTAATCTCCTCAAACATATACAACATCTGCAACCTTGGAGTCATAGTACAATAGAACATTTTCTTATGAGGAATTTTCTTGTATTTCCCACTATCACCCACCTGTTTAGGTAAATACTCTGGCTTTTCATAGAACTTGCCCTGAGTGAATTCATTGTCTTCTTTATAAAAAGCAACAACTAATGGTTTTCGCTTTTAACTCTAACTTCCTTACTAATTTAGTGAAATTATAGTAACTATTAGGGATATTTAAAGGTTTCTTAACACAGTCATGCAACAATTTTGTAAAAAAGTCAATACATTTTTCTAAACACTTCTAGTTAGGACTAGTAGCAATCAAATTAGCAACAACAAACAACTTGGACTCAGGACACTCTCATAAATAGTTTTATTAGAAGACATCAACTATTTAAAGAATTTTTGACATTGAGGGTTGAATTCTTCTGACTCATTCTCCATATAATTATTGTACACATCATCAAGACCATATTTATCATCACAACCCATAAATGCATCATGTATCATGTCATTCATGTTGTAAAAATTATTATTTTTCACCTTTAAACTAAGTAGTGTTACACTGTGACAAACCAGTACATGTTGAATATTCATATACCTCACCATGTGAAGTCCAAACCCAATAACTCAATTGGGAACTAGCCTTGTACAAATAAGCTCTAACCTCAATTTCATTCAGTATTTTTAAACAAAAACAGTTATCACAAGGGAATCTAATATCACCGTCAAATATGACAATTGCTTGTTGTTCAATTTTGTTGATAAATTTTTCAATCTCTTTTTCACATCAATTCTATCATACATCCATGTATAATCCATTTCTACATTAATATGTTTAACCACTTAGAATCCAAAAGATAAATTATTAACAATGAATTTAATTTTAACTCACAACATAATATTTTTTTTAAAAATTAGACAACAAAAATTTAACATCAACAAACAACCACCAAAAATTTGAAGAGACATAATTTTCTTAAAACTAACCAGCCAAACATGCAATAATCATTGTTGCTACCTAATTTTGTCTAGATCCATTTAAAATTTTCAAAATATAATAAATAATAAAAATACCAAAAAAATAAAAAATAAAAATATTTTTTAGGGATTATTTTTAAGAAAAAGTGAACCTGTGGGCTTGTTTGAATTTCAAATTATTGATCCAGGCTTTGATTTTTGAAATTTTTAAATCTTTATCATAACCATAAAATTTAAATTTTGAATTTCTAATCTTAGAGAAATTTTAAAAGGGAAGTTTAAAGTTTGAATTTTATAAAGGATCGGATCTTTAAGAGATTAGAGAAAAATGATAGAGGATTTGTTAAAAATAATGAGATAGAGTTTTTGAATAGGAAGAGATAAAGCTTTTAAATAAATATATTATAAAAATGAGATAAAGCTTTTGAAATTAGTTTTTAAAATATATATATATATATATATATATTGTATGAAGCATGTGGATTCTTAAAGGGAGATAAAGTTTTTGTTATAAAATATAAAATGTTGGCACACCACATGGAACAAAATAGGTATTATTGTATATAAGAAAAAACCACGTAGAGGAGCAAGGGCCATTCACGTAAATTGGTTTTTATGATAAGGAAAATGGCCATTATTATATATAAGAATAAGCACGCCGTGAAAAAGGGAAGGAGTTTGTTAAAATATATAAATATTATAGCACCAGGAGATAAGCAAAGATTTTCAAGGAGTATATATAAACATACGACGCACACTGCAGGGGGAGGAATTAACGTGAAAGGAAAAAAATTCTGGAAGAAACGGAGGAGCACAAATTAGAAAGCCAAATTGATATACTATTCACGCAAGAAGCACTAGGGTCCAAGACTTAGGAGTTAAAAAAAATACTTCACACTGTTATGCTAATTGAAGAAGAAAACTTTGCCATTAACGCAGAAAATTGACAACTCCAGGTATCTCTTTATTTTCTCTTTAATTTTCTTGTTGCGATTATATGAAATCTTAGTCTCTTAAAGAATTAAATTATGAAATATCTTTCCCTTTAGGAATATTCTAATAATTAATATCACCGAACACATGTTTGCTACCAAGTTTAAAGTATTACATTTGTAAAATAGGGAATAAAACTAATATTGGTATATGCCTAAAATTAAAATCTCTATGCTACGGTTAATTTAGGCAAGACGTCCCATTAACCTATGTTTAATTTCTTGACCATAAAATATTTTAGTGATGCCAATAGGTAACAAAAATTAATATATTCACATTAGGGATCAATTTGGACGAGACGTTCTGTTGGCCTAAGTTTTCAAATAAAAATAAGCCTTTAATTGTCTCAGAATTAATTTCGACCATAAAAATATTTTGATAACTAATTTAGAATCTTTATAGATTCTTTAGACGAAACGTCCTGTTAATCTAGGTCTCCAAATAAACTTTTCCTTCTTAAATCAATTTAGACTATTAAGTTTCTCTCTAGAATATAATAAAATCAATAAAATCCAAGGTTCTTTTTTCTAAAAAAGTAATACATCACTTGAATCAATTTGGATGAGACGTCTTGTTGATTGATATTTTTTAAATCTCGACGTTTTTCAATCTACTTCAAATTTTCTAAAATAACACAAAGAACTACGTAACCCTGATTTCCCCTAGCGCTTGGGGAATACGTAGGACCGGGAACAATTATTCCTATCGGGCCCAAATTAAAAAATAAATATATCTCATTAACTTGAAAAATAAAATTATAACATATTTTAATGACAACTTGATTAATTTGGACGAGACGTCTTGTTAATCGCAAAATTTATAATTTTAAAATTATTAAATCAAAAACAAATCCATAAGGCATCTCTAAGAGGTTTAAATTATAAATTAGTAGGATTATTCAAACTTAAATAATTTAGGGTAACCGTTTAGAATGGGAAGTGTGGGGTGCCAATACCTTCCCCACCTGTAATCAGACTCCTGAACTTAAAATCTTGATTTAGGACCGGTACCTTCACGTTAAGGTTTTTCTGATGTTTTACATTAAAAATATTAATGGCGACTCCACGATTTCCGGAGGGAACTTGGGAAACCTTATTTTCTTTTTACGGTGGCCTGCCGCCGCGATCTAGGTTGCGATAGATGACGACTCCACTGGGGACTTTAGAGAGTCAAGCCTGTTTAATTTGTTTAAGTATATTAGAATGATCCTATATAACTTCTTGCCTATGTTTTATGCCATGTGTTTTGTTAATATATGTTATTATTGAACCTTAGGGTAGAGGACATCATATTATTGTGTTATTAAACCCTAGGGTAGATGATTTTTTTGTATTATTCGGTGTTTGTTTCTTGTGAAGGAAGGGTAAATTACATGTATGTATATCTCTCACACACTACACTTACACTTTTTCACAAACATTTTGAGTGGGACCCTACACCTAGGGGTCTGAATAAACCATTAAGTTTAGTGGAGGTTGTGTAGCGGTGTCATTTGGGACATTCGTCTCCGTCTGACATCGTGAGAGCCTCAGCTAGAGTGTGACTTTCTCATGGTGCCCGCACCTGGTAGACTTCCTACCGTTGTGGTGAACATCATGGATAGAGTTTAAGCTCTAATGGCCTTTAGTGATTTAAAATAGCCACCCAATGTGAGAGGATACTATTAGAGGAGCCTTAAAACTAATAAGATTTCTTCCGAAAAACCTTGTTTAGGGAACACAAGGGGCAACGGTCTTTTTACCTTCCTTTTCTTTAAAATTAAAAGATTCTTTTTCCAACAAATGTTTTTAAAGAAAAGCCCAATAATTCAACATGGGGCAAATGGTTCTCAAGCCTGCTCAATTTCATTCTTTAAGTTATAGGCTCCTTGAATCATAAATTTTTATGCAAAGTTTTCTAAAAAATTAGACGATCTGAGAGGTGTATAACTTATTCTTTGATACGAAAAATATTTTTAAGAAATAATGGTGACAAACCCACAAGTTGACTTTTTTTTCCTTCTTTTCCTCGTTTAAAAAGTAATCTGAACTTGACAAGTATCCTACTAGCTTAACCTAGTACTTTTGAACGAGACATTCTGAGGAATGGTGAAAGGATGCTCGTCAAGGCTTATGACTGCTTCAATCACTGTTTGTTTTTTTTCTTTCTTTGTTGTCTATTTCTTTTTCTTTGCTTTTTCACTAACACATTTTTTTAAAAAAATAAAAAAATAAAAAACAAAAAACAAAAAAACAAAAAAACAAAAAATAAAAAAATAAAAAAATAAAAAAATAAAAAATAAAAAAATAAAAAACAAAAACAAAAAAGAAGGAGAAATCACAGGGAGACACCCTTATAGAACTCAGGCAAAACTCATGGTTGAGACAGATTACGAGACTGTAATTAAAGATGGTTCTTGTGATGCTGCAAGCTTTATGCGTTCCTTGGGCATAGAACTTTATAACTAGGAGGTTGTTGAGCTCTCCACGACTTTAATTTCTAATTCAAAGTAATTTGTAATTACCTTAATGACTCGGTATTCCCATTGCTATGCCTAAGGCTTGGGAGCCTTTTTCTTTTTACAATAAGGGTGAAGCATGTTGTGTCATATTTTTAAAATTCCATTAATAAATGTGTATTTGAATATCTTTTTCTTTGCACCCTTTACCAATTTCCTTTCCCTTTATCCCTCATTCGACCATTCACCCAAATGCAGATCCAAAAATGATCCACTTGAGATAGTAAGGTCACAATCCCATTTCACGACTTTGAGTATTCAGTTGATTGCGCTGACGAAGAGGGTAAGGAAGACTATGGTCCCTTGCCCAAATTAACCAGGGAATAAAAGGCTAGAGAAATTCAGCCCTATCAAGAGGTAATCAAGATCATCAAGATAAAAAGGTCAAGATTGACATTTCCCTGAGTCAAGAACAATAGGGGAAATTGATTAAGTTATTGATGTCCTTTGTTTGAAAACGCTGAGGCAATTTATCAGAGGGTGATGGTAATCCTGTTTCATGACATGATGAACAGGGGCATATCTATCATTTAAGGAAGCTTCGGTATTGACCAACATGGATGGAGATGACTTTTCGATGCCTATAAATACAGATGTAATCAGGAGATGCTTTGCCAAAAAAAATCAAACAAACAAAAAAAAACAACAAAAAAATCAAGGTTAGCGTCTTATGCACATACCAACTGGGGCAAGCTGATGCTCTCGCATTGCTATATCGGGGAATGTCCAGGTCACCATGTAAGTCGTCACCTTTCTATATGGGGAATGGATGTCATCAAGCCAAGAACGCAACAAAAAATAATATTTCATCCCTGTTGCAATCAACCTTAAGGGGATGTAGCTACTTCTTATGCTAATGTAACTAAGGAAATGGTCTACCATGCTGAGCAACAAAAGTACCAAAGGGATCATTTGAATGTCAAAAAAAAAGAAAAAAACAAATAAAAAATCAAGAAAAAGAAAAAAAAAACAAAAAACAAAAGCAAAAAAAGAGACTCGGAATGGTCCTTTCTCATTGAGGCAAGAAAAAAGGGCTCATCTCATTTCCTTCGGTACATGGTGTTGGGGCAAAGTTGTCTATTTGAAGTGATATCTGTCCCCTAAAAAGATGAAAGTAAATCAAAGAAGGCCAAGCGGGTTCGGTTTCAGTATAATCAACTTAAACCTTTTGTTGTGAAGGATACAACCTTGATTTTAAAAAAACATATCAGAAAGAAAGAAAAGCTCGATAGGCTGAAAACCTGAAAAGGCGGTCTAGGCAAAAATTAGAGCGACCCGGTGAGTCAAAAAACCTAAAAAGGCAGCTCAAGCAAAAATTAGAGTTAAGATTTTGGCAAAACAATTAAAATTCTCTATACAAGCAGAATAGGATCCGACTGAATTACTTTTTCGGAAGCAAGATCGAAGGATAAACTCGTCGTTGTGATACATCATCAAGATTCTTGCTGTTCTCAGGGATTCACTGGAGGATCTGCAAAACCCCATTACATCACCTACTACCAAACTCTTTAACCACATTTGTTTCTTTTTTTGCATCTGATTTCCCTTTGTCTTTTCTGGTACTTAATCAACCTACATAAATAAAGTTGTTATCTTTTCAATACGCATTTATACACGAGTTTCATTAAATATGACAAAACATGTGTTTTAACAAAATAAAACAAGGCAATGACAATTATTTTCACAAAAAGAAAAGGAAATTCATGGGAATGAGAGGCTTCTATTATTTGTTAGCACCTCAGACAAGCATCACAAGGACCACGCTGAATACATGCTCAGAAGAGAAAATCACCTCGTTCATCCATTTCACCCATAAGTATAAACCTAAAATATATAAAGATTGCAGTTCTAAAGGTTTCTCCCCGGATTTCAAACTTGATTTTAATTTCCTGTCACCGAATATTCCATCCTTTAAATTTTCAGTCGCCGAGCGGGGCACCATTTTACTTTCTAGCAGCCGAGCGGGGCACCATTTTACTTTCCAGTAGCTGAGCGGGGCACCATTTTACTTTCTAGTAGCCGAGCGGGGCACCATTTTACTTTCCAGTAGCCAAGAGGGGCACTATTTTACTTTCCAGCAGCCGAGCGGGGCAAAATTTTACTTTCTAGTAGCCGAGCGGGGTACCATTTTACTTTCCAGTAGCCGAGCGGGGCACCATTTTAATTTTTAGTAGCCGAGCGGGGCACCATTTTACTTTCTCTTAGCCGAGCGAGGTACCATTTTACTTTCTAGCAGCCGAGCGGGGCACAATTTTACTTTCTATTAGCCGAGCGGGGTACCATTTTACTTTCCAACAGCTGAGCATGGCACAATTTTACTTTCCAGTAGCCGAGCGGTGCACTATTTTACTTTTCAGCAGCCGAGCAGGACACAATTTTACTTTCCAGTAGCTGAGCGGGGCACCATTTTACTTTCCAGTAGCCGAGCGGGGCACCATTTTACTTTCCAGCAGCCGAGCAGGACACAATTTTACTTTCCAGTAGCCGAGCGGGGCACCATTTTACTTTTCAGTAGCCGAACGGGGCACCATTTTACTTTCCAGCAGCCGAGCGAGGCACCTTTTACTTTTCAGTCGCCAAACGAGGCACCATTTTACTTTCCAGTTGCCGAGCGAGGCACTATTTTACTTTCCAGTCGCTGAGCAGGGCACCTTTGAATTCTCTATTGCCGAACATGGCATCATTTTATTTTCCAGTCGCTGAGCGGACACTATTTTACTTACCTGTCACCGAACATGGCATCCTTTTAATTTCTAGTCGCTGAGCATGGCATCTTTTAAATTTCCAGTTGCTGAGCATGGCATCATTTAAATTTCCAGTCACTGAGCGGGGCACCATTTTACTTTCCTTTCACCGAAAAGGGCACCATTTTGATTTCTTTTTCGCCAAACACAGCATTCTTTAAAGCTAGCGCCCTAGACAAAATTAGTTCGCTCAGTCTTTACTTATCCCTTACTACAACACAGTAAGGGAAAAGTAAAGAGGGGCAAGTTGTTGCTACCTAATTTTATCTGGACCCATTTAAAATTTTCAAAAAATAATAAATAATAAAAATACCAAAAAAATAAAAAATAAAAATATTTTTTAGGGATTATCTTTAAGAAAAGTTGAATCTGTGGGCTTGTTTGAATTTCAAATTATTGATCCAGGCTTTGATTTTTGAAATTTTTAAATCTTTATCAGAACCATAAAATTTGAATTTTGAATTTCTAATCTTAGAGAAATTTTAAAAGGGAAGTTTAAAGTTTGAATTTTATAAAGGATCAGATCTTTAAGAGATTAGAGAAAAATGATAGAGGATTTGTTAAAAATAATATGATAGAGTTTTTGAATAGGAAGAGATAAAGCTTTTAAATAAATATATTATAAAAATGAGATAAAACTTTTGAAATTAGTTTTTTAAATATATATATATATATATATTGTATGAAGCATGTGGGTTCTTAAAGGGAGATAAAGTTTTTGTTATATAATATATAATGTTGGCACGTCACATGGAACAAAATAGGTATTATTATATATCAGAAAAAACCACGTAGAGGAGCAAGGGCCATTCACGCAAATTGGTTTTTATGATAAGGAAAATGGCCATTATTATATATAAGAATAAGCACGCCGTGAAAAAGGGAAGCAGTTTGTTAAAATATATAAATATTATAGCACCAGGAGATAAGCAAAGATTTTCAAGGAGTATATATAAACATACGACGCACACTGCAGGGGGAGGAATTAACGTGAAAGGAAAAAAATTCTGGAAGAAACGGAGGAGCACAAATTAGGAAGCCAAATTGATATACTATTCACGCAAGAAGCACTAGGGTCCAAGACTTAGGAGTTAAAAAAAATACTTCACACTGTTATGCTAATTGAAGAAGAAAACTTTGCCATTAACGCAGAAAATTGACAACTCCAAGTATCTCTTTCTTTTCTCTTTAATTTTCTTGTTGCGATTATATGAAATCTTAGTCTCTTAAAGAATTAAATTATGAAATCTCTTTCCCTTTAGGAATATTCTAATAATTAGTATCACCGAACACTTGTTTGCTACCAAGTTTAAAGTATTACATTTGTAAAATAGGGAATAAAACTAATATTGGTATATGCCTAAAATTAAAATCTCTATGCTACGGTTAATTTAGGCAAGACGTCCCATTAACCTATGTTTAATTTCTTGACCATAAAATATTTTAGTGATGCCAATAGGTAACAAAAATTAATATATTCACATTAGGGATCAATTTAGATGAGACGTCCTGTTGGCCTAAGTTTTCAAATAAAAATAAGCCTTTAATTGTCTCAGAATTAATTTCAACCATAAAAATATTTTGATAACTAATTTAGGATCTTTATAGATTCTTTGGACGAGACGTCCTGTTAATCTAGGTCTTCAAATAAACTTTTCCTTCTTAAATCAATCTAGACTATTAAGTTTCTCTCTAGAATATAATAAAATCAATAAAATCCAAGGTTCTTTTTTTTTCTTCTAAAAAAGTAATACATCACTTGAGTCAATTTGGACGAGACGTCTTGTTGATTGATATTTTTTAAATCTCGACGTTTTTCTATCTACTTTGAATTTTCTAAAATAACACAAAGAACTACGTAACCCTGATTTCCCCTAGCGCTTGGGGAATACGTAGGATCGGGAACAATTATTCCTGTCGGACCCAAATTAAAAAATAAATATATCTCATTAAC
The DNA here is from genome assembly GCA_037962975.1 of Clitoria ternatea. Lineage (NCBI taxonomy): Eukaryota > Viridiplantae > Streptophyta > Magnoliopsida > Fabales > Fabaceae > Clitoria > Clitoria ternatea. The sequence goes on from CM075673.1 coordinate 153,923,192, forward strand.
TCGAAAAATAAAATTATAACATATTTTAATGACAACTTGATTAATTTGGACGAGACGTCCTGTTAATCGCAAAATTTATAATTTTAAAATTATTAAATCAAAAACAAATCCATAAGGCATCTCTAAGAGGTTTAAATTATAAATTAGTAGGATTATTCAAACTTAAATAATTTAGGGTAACCGTTTAGAATGGGAAGTGTAGGGTGTCAATACCTTCCCCACCTGTAATCAGACTCCTGAACTTAAAATCTTGATTTAGGACCGGTAGCTTCACGTTAAGGTTTTTCTGATGTTTTACCTTAAAAACATTAGTGGCGACTCCACGGTTTCCAGAGGGAACTCGGGAAACTTATTTTCTTTTTACGGTCGGCCTGCCGCCGCGATCTAGGTTGCGACAATCATTTACCTTAATGTTTTAACCAATTTCAAAGGTTATGTTGGCCAATTCCAATCATACACTATGAATCAATTCAATATACATAAACTAAAGGGGAGTAAAAATACAACTAACCTCTCGCCAAAATACAAAATCAATCGATTAAAAATACTCAATTTTTCGTCACGAACACAATAACTTTTTTTCGGGGGGTGGGGGTTGTTGTGTTAAGGGTTTAAAAGAATAGGAGAAAGAGCGTATTGTTGCCTGGTTTAAGGTGTTTGTCTCATGTCATTCCCTTAATGTCTCATGTCCAATGTATAAACTCACTTTTAAAAAAGACATGACATGAGATATGTGATACTGTCCTACGGTAATACAAATTTGAATTTGGCATAGGACATGTCCCATGTTAAATCAATAATGTCTCATGTTAAACCTGATATGGGAAAAGTGTTCCACGTCACACTCCTAGGCTAAAATTATGTTTTCTTGTAGTATTTTGAGAATTAGTTAGACTTCCTTTTACTTCAAGAGGTGACAAGCCTAGTTTTTTCTTGTTTTCTCTAATTGGATTATATATCTTGCCTTCCAATTTCAGAGTCTTGGTGAAAGTCAACGAGTTTTTGGACCGGTCAATTAGTCAATGAATTCCTGCTTTTCTTTTTCTGGAGTGCGGATGAATGCTGATCCTTCACTAGTTGGTTGCAATTTCATATTTGTATTGTTTTCTGTTGAAGGTTTTATCTGGCTTTCATTGAACTATGAACTATAAGATCTGCTTTGTATAAATAATTTTTTTTTGAGTGAGAAACTAAACCAATAATGTAAATCCTCAGAGTTCAAGAAACTCAAAAAGACATTCTATAAGTTATTACCGATGGAATATAGAATAATGGTAAATATAAAAATTTTATTTACTCATAAAATCCGGTTCAGGTATGTTAGCAATTGGAACTTCTCCATCCGTTGGAAGATTATGCCATACATCTTCATTATATTCAAGATGTGCTAAAGGAGAAAACTAAGATGAAGTTCCTTATATCGAATGCATCAAGATTTTTCAGTCAAATGATTAAACTTGGATGTTCTTTGCAAGAATGTGTATTGTATTGTAAAATTTATTAAATAAATGCTCATGTGCAGAGAACATGATGCAAGAATGCAAAGAATTTTATCTAAGTTTTTTCCCTGTGATAAATTAAAAGTATTTGAAATGCAATCCAAGTGAAGAACTATTTTAAATCTCTCTAACCTGAACCGTCAGAATTTTCATCAATTCGATCCTCTATTATAATTAACAACATTGCCTTGGAGACGTATCTAAGCTGTATTAGTTTTATATTCATTCAAATCCAAAATATCAGCCATAAATTTGATCAGTTTTTAAATAAAAGGAAACTTAAAATGACGAGAGAATATGAACACCATTTTGAGTTAAAATTTTAAAATACATTTAGTTAGAACGTGAATCCATGGATCATAGACTTGTTCATAAAGTAATACTACAAATATACCTTTGATGCATAAGTAGATTAACCTTAAATTTATAATGAAGTAGTGCCATGCAAATAGAAATATTTAGTCAGACTTCCCACTCATTCACAATTTAAAGAGTAGTAATTACATAAGATAAAACTAAAAAGAATCGAAGTCATTTTAAAGCCACCAAGCATGCTAGTCAACTTATGATTCTCATTGTAGCATCATCTGTAATGTGATAAAAAAACTATAACTGCAGCCTATAATGCATGGATTCAAACCTTGCAGTACATTCTTTTTTTGTTCACATCTTGAGTGAATTGAACTTTGAACCTTACGTACACACATGACAAACTATGAACGTTCATAATTTTTTTCCCATAAAGAAAATATGGATTCACATTGGATCCAACCACTTAATACTTTATATACTTTTACATATCAAAAAGTAGTGAATCTAACTTGGCTGTTTTGCAGAAAGTGTAGGGTCAAAGCACGAGTTTGAGGAAATCAAACAAAAAAAAATTGCATTCAAAAGTAACACATCTCTAGTCACCCAAAAGGAAACTTAGATCATTTATACCCATGCCAACATCCTTTGATTCCCTCCCAAGTTGTTTCCTCTTCTCCTGCAACATCAATATTTTCTCTTCAATGCTGTTTCGGGCAATTAGTCTAACAACTTTCACAGCCTCCTTCTGTCCAATGCGGTGGACACGATCCATTGCCTGTTCTTCAACTGCATGGTTCCACCATGGCTCCATGAAGTACACGCTAGAGGCAGCTGTGAGATTTATGCCTGCACTTGAAGCCCTGAGGCTTGCAAGCAGAACCACCGGAGCGTCTCCTCCTTGGACTTGAAACTTATCAATAACTTTAGCCCTGTGCTTAGCATTCATTTTCCCATCAAGATGCAGTGTTTTGAAACCAGCTGCATTCAGAGGCTTTTCCAGCAACGATAACATTTTACAAAATTGTGAAAATACAACAGACTTTGCAGCCGGATGTTTCTCCCTGGATTCTTTAAGAAGCTTTATCAGAGTGGATGCTTTGGAAGATAACCCTGTTTCTGATGAGGGAAGTCCAACACTGCTATCTGTCTTTGAAGACTCAGGAGCTGAGAACAAGTCAGATTCTGTAATCGGATTCCGGCAAAGAGGACAAGGTTGGTTTTGCTTAACAACTCTCAGAATGCAGTCCAGGCAGAAAATGTGAGCACAGCATGTGATTACAATTTCCGTTGGAGGAGACATACAAATTGGACAATCAAAATCTTCACCATCTTGCATCAACAAAAGTAGCTTTTGCAGCAATTCTGGGTTATTGGACACATCTGCTTGGAAGTGAATTATGTATTAGTACTCAATAGGATAATACTCTATGCTATAGATAATGCACAACTCTCCGAAGTTAAATGTAAGTTTCACCGAGTGGCAGAACACATCCATATTTCTTTTTTCTACATAACAGGCTTACTGGCATGATCCTTTCCACAAGTTGTCAAAGAAAATTTGATCATCAAACATAAATTCGTAATATTAAACATAAAAAATAACCACATTCATTATAATTTGAAGTCATTTCAAAATCTTTAGCTTCTCAGCCACACAGATAAAACAAAAGAACATATGTTGGTTGGCTAGTCACCATCAAATAAATTACTACCTTCCTATCAGTTTTACAGAACCTGGGGGGTACCCTTCATGGCATAATTTAAAAATTCCTAACAATTATATAGGCTTGGACATATCTACATACAATTTTTGAAAAACTAAACTCAAAGACGGATATTATCTTCCAGTTCTCACTAGTTAGTGCGTGTAATGCTTGCCTCATTGTTTAAAATAAACTATTCTGCCACATGCTTGCAGTTCAATTGGCACTGGTACAACTGCCAAGTCCTTTTAGGAGTTGGAAGTGAGAATGAAGTTGGAGGTCTGATTCTCCACCAGTCAACACCTCCATAGTGTTAGCACATTCAAGAAGGATTTCAGAGCAACAGCTACATAACTAAACTAGAAGGTGCTTTATCTCATCCCAATAAGACTAAAAATTTTTAATAGGACTTAAGGTAGTACATAAATTATTCTACTACATAGATCTTCCTTAGTTTAATATTCGTTCATTATGGCATGCTAACAATGCTTCAAAACTTGATAGCTAAATTATTCCATCAAGATGAACAGAAAGTCATACACGCCTAGTTATCCAGATACATGTTATCAAGACCACTGGAACTCACAAATTTCAAAGACACCCTCATCAGCCAAAGACATAACAGCTCACTCAATTACACACACTGTTTTAGCCATATAGCATAAATAAATATTCAACTAGTAAACAGTTTATCAACTAAATGTGTACTTTAATTTCTCAACATATCAAGGCAGAGACTAACAACCGCTAAAGTCCCTATCTAGTACACTTCAGAATTTGACAAAACAAATGTAGCCAGGAAACCTCTTAAGAATTGTGATACATACTTGAAAGCACCAATATCAGCCTTAAAATTTGAGCATGCAGAATATGATTTTCGGTATTTGTCATATACTCTTATCAATTATCACTACTAATCCTCAGCATCCGAAAAATATATCAATTTATGGATTATAAATAAAGAATATTGGTGAATTGTACCTGAATGCTATTGCTGATTGAACCTTCTTTGAAATTGAATGATAAAAAAAAATCTAAGGAATATAATACTTTTGAACTAAATACAGTTTTAGGAAATCATGGAACTATAAAGGAAATCCTGCGAACCTAATTGGACCTACTTGAAGAAACTATCAAGTAAAAATCTACATGATTGTGATACAATAAACAAAAACATACCTTCAATATCATATGAAGGGAGTAGAGATTTGTGATCAGAAGGGCACAATTTCAAATCAGTGCAGATTTGGCGAAGCCGCAGAATCGTACTTATTACAGTAGAATAATGGGGAACTAGACCAACTTCATGGTCAAGACCATACAAATGCAATAGTGTTTTCAATTTCCGTTTCACCTGATCATACAGTTCACGCTCTTCCAATGAAAGCTCAACATAACAAGTCTCAATGGTTTTTGGTGGCAGCCACACCAATCCCTCGTCTTTGGTTCGCCGTAAAGCAATTGCACCCATCAATACCTAGAAAAATAAGTAATAAACCATAACAAAAGGCTTATAAAAAATTCAAAAACATAACACAGAAAACAACACATGACTAGTAAGCGGCATTAAAATGAAGCATCAACACCTACAAAATTACAAAATGAAAACCATATAGACAGGCTTATGCAAAATTCAAAAACACAACACTGAAAATAACTCATTAAGAACTAGTAAACAGCATTAAAATGAAGCCCCCAAAATTCTGCAAAATGACAGCCGCATACCAACTAAACAATCCTAAACTGATATAACACTGGAGTTTATGCAACTATATGCTCCTGTTGCAAAAAACAACATTTTTTCATCATACTATTCTAATTCCAAAAGACAAAAGAACTAACCAATAGGACATCATTCATGATATCTACCTGCAAACGAGAGAGACCTTCCTTCTTGCCTTGATTGAGAGGGCCTTGTACATAAGCTTTCCAACAACTCCTAACCATAAAGGGCTGAAACCTCAAAAAGGCCATGAGAGAAAACAAATCAATACAGCCATTCTGAATTGGTGTACCTGTGACCGCCCACCTTCGCTCACCATTCAACTTGATAACAGTTTCACTCTGTTGAGCATTGGAATTCCTGATGGTGTGTGCTTCGTCCAATACAATCCTCCTCCACTCCATGTTCTTTGCTGGCATATCCGATTTGTCAGTAGACAATGTAGAGTAGGTCGTCAACACCAAATCATACTTCTTGAGCTCATCAACACTTTTGGTCCTTCTATCCCCGTAATATATATAAGTCTTTAACGAACCAGGCAAAGTGTGTTCTTCCAATTGCGTTATCCACGTTGAGATAACCGAAGGAGTACACACCACCAAAGTTGCCTTTGTTTTGTCATATATTCCATCCTCACGTTTTCTTTTATGCGAAGCAACCACATTTCTCGGTGTTCTCGACATTTCAGAGGTACCTGATTCATTTTCCTTATCAAGCGCAATCAAAGAGAGCAAAGTTAGGGTCTTTCCCAACCCCATAGCATCAGCAAGAATACCACCACGCATAGGCTCGGGCCTATTGCGGGTTTGAAAATCAGTCAAAATGTTGGCAAAATATCCGTCTTTCTCCTCCCAAAACGGTGGTAACTCGCCGGAATTCTCACGGTGGAAGAGCCAAGCGAGGCCCTCTTGCTGGTGACAGAAGAGTTCTGTTTTGACGATGTTGCTAGGTGGGTTCAGGGTTCCGAGAGGGCGGGCATTGGTGTTGTTGTTGTGGACGAGTTTGAAGATGGCGTTAACTGATTTGGACCTCTTTGGTCTTCGGGTTTCCTTAACGGCGACTGCGTCGGAGAGAGTGAAGGAGGGGTCGGAGGGGGTGATGAGATGGAGGTTGCCTTGGGAGACGGCGTGGGCGACGGCGTCGAAGTTGTGGAAATGGGCGAAAAGGTGGATTTGGCAGGGGAGACGGTGAGCGCTGGAGGGGAGGCGAGAGGTGGCGGAAGGGACGATTGCTTCAACGGTGACGAGGAGGGTGTCGATGAGAGGGGACAAGACAGCTGCGACGGGGCGTTCGATGTAGCCGATGAGGGAGGTTGCAGAGTTGAGGACTTTGATGGCATTAGGGTCGTGAGGGTTGAAGGGCTCGCGGATTAGCCCCACCATTTCACGGCCGTTGATGTTGCCGGGGCAGTGCTTGCGGCCCACTATGTTGGCGATCAAGAAGCCCAATAGGTATTTGTCGGAGGGTGATGATGGTGGTGGTGGTGAACTTTGCTGGTCTTCTTCTGAATCCATGTTGTGAATGTGAAGAGACAGGGAAGGGTTTGGGTTTTGAATATTTGAAATTGAATTGGTAACGGCCATCAGCGCGGGTATTTAAACGTGAATGTCACTTGTACCTTTTTTTTTTTTTTTGGGTCAAAACTTGTACCCTTGTATGCGTGATGTGAGTCACCCATCTTCTCGTTTACAGCATGTTTGTGGGTTTTTGGTCAAAATGGGTTCTTTTAAAAAAAATATTTATGTGTTTAAGGTGGGAAAAATAGTATTTAGTGACCTAGGGTGGTTTGTGTTACATCAGTATTCAATTCCGCATGATGGGAGCCGATTCTGTAATTTCGCATGGTGGGGGTGCGATTTTCTGCATGCATGCTATGCGTCACGCATGTAGCAAATTCACACCACGGGGGGAGGGGGGACGATTTTGCCTCTAGCACTGTGATCAAACTAGAAACCTATCGAACACAAGATGAGATGGAGAAACAAAATTTGGAAAAAAAATTTATTGTTGGAGAAAATCTGCCCCCTCCCTAGGAAACTTCAGGGATAACCTTACAATGCCTTTCTAAGCAAGACCTCAAAAAATCATGCAAAAAATTAATCGCTCGGTTTTGTCATATTTCCATTCACATTAGCCTTCAAATTTGATTTAAAATTCATAATTGGATAAAATATGTCCCTTCCCTTTAGGGACAACCTTACAATGTCTTTCTAAAAATAACCGTAAAAAATCAATTATAAATTCATCCGCTCGATTTTTTATATTTTCATGGGCATTAGCCTTCATATTTGGTTAAAAATTTATCGTTGGATAAAATATGTCCTTTCTCTTAAAGAAATCTAATGAAACTTGAGAGTCAATCTTTCAATGTCCTTTCTAAGCATGGCCACAAAAAATATGCAAAAATATAACCGCTCAGTTTTGTCATGGCCGTAAAACACCATGCACAAACTCAACCGCTCGGTTTTGTGATATTTTCGTGGGAGTGCCATCAAATTTTAAAAAAATTCATCGTTGGAGAAAATCTGCCCCTTCCCTTGGAGAAATCTCATGAAACTTTAGCGACAATCTTTCAATGCCTTTCTAAGCATAGCAGCAAAAAACATGCAAAAATTTTATCGCTCGATTTTGTCATATTTTTGTGAGCATAAGCATTCAATTTTGGCTAAAAATTTATCGTTGGAGAAAATCTGCCCATTCCCTTGGACAAATATGATAAAACTTCATGGACAACCTTACAATGTCTTTCTAACCACGATTGCAAAAAATCATGTAAAAATTCAATCGCTTGGTTTTTTTGTATTTTGTAGGTAAAAATTCATCGTTGGAGAAAATCTGCTCCTTCCTTAGGAGAAATCTGATAAAACTTCAGAGACAATTTTTCAATGCTTTTTTAAGCATGGCCGTCAAAAAACATACAAAAATTCAACCGCTCGATTTTTTCATATTTTTGTGGGCATTAGCCTTCAAATTTGGCTAAAAATACATCATTGGAGAAAATCTGACCCTCTCAATGGAAAATATGATGAAACTTCATGGTCAACCTTACAATGCCTTTCTAAGCATGATTGTAAAAAAATATGCCATAACTTAATCGCTCAGTTTTGTCATATTTTTGTGGGAGTGATTTCTGATTTTATATCACGAAACAGGTTTTGATAATGACAAGTACATGACAAAGTTCAAGCATAAGAGAAACATGACCATCAACAATGCATGAGAAACAAGGGAACAAGCCATGACTCAACACATAAAGCTAGCATAAAAAACTCATGAAGATTGACAAACAACAAGCTATGAATCGATTCAGGCAAGTCCATGAATTGATTCATGCATGAAAAAAATCCAAGACAGCAAAATAGAAGTTTGTGAATCGATTCAAGAACCCTTGTGAGTCGATTCATACGATAGGAAAATCAAACTCAACAAACCAGCAAACTATGAATCAATTCAAGCCATACCATGAATCGATTCATGCGTGAAGAATTTTATTTTCTAGAACCAGTAGCCTGTGAATCGATTTAAGAGGAATTGTGAATCGATTCATGCAATGGGGAACACTGTCATACAACACTTTAAATTAAAGAAACATTACCTCGTACTCCACTATCTGTGATGGACCAACTTGTGCAACGGCTACAAACTCCTCAAGCCCTAAATAAACCACAAATTCAACTCTCAAAAAAGAGGTGAATCAAGTAAAATCAACAAGAGGTGAATAGTTTGTAATCAATGGAGTTGTATTCTTGTTTGTGAGTTCATTTTCTGTAACTCTAGGTTTCAGATTTCAATATCTTTGTAAGTTGCTATAGTGAGTGCTTCAATTTGTGTATCTACTCTATTGAGAGTTAATCCTTGTAATACCCTTCATAAAAACACGATTTGAGTTGTGTCAAAGGCTGGGGTTCAACCATTGGGTTTATTGACAGATTGGGTGGGTTGCCCTTGTGCTTGTGAGGATTGAGTTCTTGAGTGTGGGACACTAGGAAGCTGCAATTGCTCAAAGCTTGTATCTATAATCTTTAATAATGGAATCCTTCAAGTGGTTTGCTTGAAGGCTATAAGTACACCATAAGTGGATGTGGTGAAACTAGTATATCAGTTTGCAATCTTTTCTTCCTTAAACTCATTTACATTTGTGCATATTAACTGTTTTTTGCTTGAGCTGAAACCTTACTAAAATTATCACATTCAAGTTGATATTCATTTCTGCACACCAACTGTTTGACATATTGCTGCATACTTATTTTGGTATAGTGATTGCTTGATCATCATCATTCTTACTTGTATTGGGTTAATTATGAACAAAGAATCAATTTTAAAAGCATTCCAAACAAAAGTTTTAAATACTCAATTCACCCCCTCTTGAGTAGTAAGGCATCTTAGTAACAAGTGGTATCAAAGCTAGACTCTTGGTTAATAAAGCATAACAGCTTCAAGAGATTAAGATGACCTCTACCTCATATAACTTTTTTCCAGAGGGTGGTGCAACAAATAGACCTCCAGCTTTCAATGGTGAAGGTCATGCTTTTTGGAAAGAAAAAATGAAAATTTTCATTTAATCCATTGATTTGAAAATTTGGAATGCTATTGAAAATGGTCCTTTTATACCTAGGAATACTATAGATGGTAAGGAAGTTGAAAAACTCGTGGATGATTGGACTAGTGATGAAGAGAAAAAGGTCTAATACAATTACAAAGCTAAAAATCCCATCACTCTTGCCTTAGGCCCGAATGAGTTCTTTAGAGTTGTAACTAGTAAAACTGCAAAGGAAATGTGGGACACTCTTCAAGTCACCCATGAGGGAACTAGTGATATTAAAGACTCAAAAATTAGCACTCTCACTAGTCAATATGAAAGTTTTAGAATAAACTCCGGTGAAACCATTTTAGAACTTCAAAAGAGATTTACTTTGATTATTAATCATCTTATTACTCTTGGTAAATCTTACACTAATAAGGAGCTCATTCATAAAGTGTTAAAAAGTCTTATTAGGGAATGACAACCTCTTGTCACCGCCATCAAGCAATCTCCTAACATAAATGAGATGTCTTTTGCAACATTATTTGGTAAGCTTCGAGAACAAGAGCAAGAACTCATGGATTTAACGAATGCAGAGGAAGAAGAGAAAACCTCCAAGAAAAAGGGGATAGCTTTCAAAGCCACATCAATTAATGAGGATGGATTAGAAAGTGATATTGATGAAGATGAAGAGCTAAGCTTGCTTGTGAAACGCTTTGGAAGACTCATAAGAAATAAAAGATTTCAAAAGAGCTTCAAAAATCAAGGTAAGAAACGTATTCCCAAAGAGAGTAATTCCTCATCTACGTGCTTTGAATATGAAAAGGAAGGTCACTTCAAGGCGGATTGCCCAAACCTTAAAAAGAAGAACAAATAACGAAAAGGGAGGAGAAAGGCTTACATAGCTTAGGATGAGAATGATGTGAGTAGTTCCGATGATTCAGACAATAAAGAAGCCAACCTATGTCTCATGGCAAATCACTAAGACGAATAAGAAGAGGTAAACATTCATGACCTAGACAATAAGTTTACCAAAGATGAATTACTTGATGCATTTGAGGAATTATATAATAAGTTCATTAAAATCTCAAATAAGTATATGTTATCTAAAAAAACCATTGATACTCTTGAAAAGTATCATGTTGAAATTAGTAAAGAAAATGAAACTTTGAAAAAGGAAATTGGTGATGTTCAAATTTGCACTAAATCTAGACCATGTGAATTTGTCAAGAAATGTGAAAGCCTAGAAGAAAGAGTTTTGCACTTAAACAAGACTCTTGAAAAATTCACTAATGGTAGAGATAATTTGAATGCCTTGCTTGGAAAACAAATATGCATGTTTGATAAAACCGGACTAGGATTCAATGTTTTTAAGAAAGAAAAGTATTACAAGAACTTCTTTGTACCTCCTAGAAAGTCATGATCACCTTTTATTAAATACAACCATTATGGCATTAAAGGTCATAATGCTTCAAATTGTAATGTTAGAAAATTAGGACCAAAGGTTATGAGAAAGGCATGGGTTCCTAAAGGAACATTACCACAAACTAACCTACAAGGACCCAACATTAAATGGGTACCAAAAACTCTAACTTGATTTGTTTTGTAGGTATGTTTCAAAGCAAGTAACACCCATTGGTATTTAGATAGTGGGTGTTCTAGACACATGCGGGAGACGTAAGTAAATTTACATCATTCACTCCTTGAAGAAAAGGTAGTGTCACATATGGAGATAATACCAAAGGAAGGATCCTTGGTATCGGAAATCTTGGTAAAAATTCCTTAACCTCTATCAATGATGTTTTGTATGTTGAAGGACTCAAACATAACTTGCTTAGTATTAGTCAATTATGTGATAAAGGATATAGAGTTGTATTTGAATCAAATTATTGCATAATTGAAAATAAGCTAAACAAGGAAGTTAAGTTCATTGGTCAAAGAGTCGATAACATTTACATGATTAATCTTGATTGTTTGTCTTTAAGTAATGTACAATGCTTCTTGACTAAAGAGGATAAATCATGGCTATGGCATAGAAGAATTTCCCACATTCATATTGATCATCTAAAGAAACTTGTTTCTAAAGAATTAGTAATTAGTTTACCAAAGCTAAGATTTGAAAATAAATTTTGTAGTGCATGTCCAAAGGGAAAACAAGTAAAGACATCTTTTCAAGCTAAAAATATTGATGAACTTGCAGATACGTTTCAAGAAATAACCTTGGAAAACAAGGAAGAAAAAGGAATCAACAATGAAGATGAAGAAGAAACTTCTCAAAGAGGCATACAACAAACAAGCACTCAAAAGGAGTGGATTACGTCAAGACACCATCCAATTGACAACATAATAGATGATATATCAAAAGGTGTAAGTACTCATCATGTCATTAGAAATACATGTAATTATTTAGCCTTTGTTTCACAAATTGAACCTAAATGCATAAATGAAGCTATTATTGATGAACATTGGATGTTGGCAATACAAGAAGAACTAAATCAATTTGAAAGAAATCAAGTTTGGGAACTTGTGCCAAGACCTAATAATCATCAAGTAATAGGAACTAAATGGGTATTTAGGAACAAGCTTGATGAAAATGGAATAATAATCAGGAATAAGGCTAGGCTAGTAGCTAAGGGGTATAATCAAGAAGAAGGAATAGATTATGAAGAAACATATGCTCCAGTAGCTAGATTGGAAGCAATTAGGTTATTATTGGCATTTGCATGCTGTATGCACTTCAAACTTTACCAAATGGATGTCAAAAGTGCTTTCTTAAATGGTTACATTCAAGAAGAAGTATATGTGGATCAGCCTCCTGGTTTTGAAAACTATAAATATCCAAATCATGTTTTTAAACTCAGAAAAGCTTTGTATGGTTTGAAACAAGCTCCAAGAGCTTGATATGAAAGACTAAGCAGATTTCTTTTAGAAAATAACTTTGAGAGAGGAAAGATTGATATTACATTATTTATCAAGCACAAGAAAAATGATATACTTTTGGTTCAAGTTTTATGTTGATGATATCATATTTGGTGCTACTAATGAATTGCTTTGTAAAGAATTCGCCAAGATTATACAGAATGAGTTTGAAATGTCAATGATGGGAGAACTCACCTTTTTCCTTGGACTGCAAATCAAGCAAACAAATGAAGGGACATTCATTAGTCAATCCAAATATTGCAAGGAATTGCTTAGGAAATTTGACATGGATAAGGCAAATGAGATAACCACACCCATGAGCACATCATGTTATTTGGACAAGGATGAGAAAGGTAAGAATGTTGAAATCACAAAATATCGAGGTATGATGAGATCTTACTTTACTTAACCGCTAATAGGCTGGATATCATGTTTATTGTATGTATGTGTGCAAGATTTTAAGCATCTCCTAAAGAATCTCACATTATGGCTATTAAACATATAAGGAAATATCTTGTTGGAACTCAAAACATTGGTTTATGGTATCCTAAAGGAGCTGAATGCACTATTATAGGATATTTTGACTCTGACTTTACAGGATGTAAACTTGATAGGAAAAGTACTAGTAGAACCTGTCACTTGCTTGGTAGCTCTCTTGTGTCTTGGCATAGCAAGAAATAAGTAAGTGTAGCCTTATCTACAGCTGAGGCAAAATATGTTGTAGTTGGGAGTTGTTATGCTCAAATCCTTTGAATGAAGCAAGAACTTTTGGATTTTGGTATTGTTTTAGACTATGTGCCTCTTAGATGTGATAATATTAGTGCAATAAACATTTCAAAAAATCTTGGTATGCACTCTAGAACCAAACATATTAAAGTTCAACATCACTTCATTAGAGATCATGTTTTAAAAGGTGCTTATATGCTTGAGCATGTTGTAACTTCTAAGCAATTAGCGGACATTTTTACAAAACCCCTTGCAAAAGATCAGTTTATTAACATTAAAAGAGAACTGGGAATTCTAGAAATTTCAAATTATATTTAAAAAGTTCATTCTCACACTTGTTTTAGACTGATTAACTTTGCTATTATTATAGAATTTTGTGTGTCAAAAAATTTGAAATGCTTGATCATTTGGGTTTAATGGTAATTTTATTAAGTCTTATAAACTCAAATGTTTTGTGAATAATTTGGTAATAATAATTTTCTAGCATGTTTATGTTTTTCAACCAGCATAGATGCATCAGGTCCCTAATTTAGTGTGCTGGCAGTGGCTAATGAATCGATTCATACATCCATTTGAATCAATTCATGCATTTGGGTTTATTGATCTTCATTGATAGAAGGTCATGAATCGATTCATGCTATACCTTGAATTGATTCATACGAAGCCTGATTCAAGCTACTTTAGACAATAGTTCATGAATCAATTCACCAAGTGCCTTGAATCGATTCATGCGTCCTGACACCCCAAACAACAACTCCTGAATCAATTCATTTGGTCCCCTGAATGGATTGACACGTATTTATTTAAGAAAACCTAGCAGTTCCACTTTCAGAACGTGCAAAAAACCCCATCTCTCACTACTTTTGCTCCTTCTTCTCTCTAAAAACCTTTCTTCCTATTCTCATTGCTCCTATGGATTCATCTTCCCACTCACAAAAGAAGAGATGAGTGGATGTTACTGGATCATTAGCCCCTCAAACCTCTGATCTCTTATGCCTCTTTAACACCCAAAAACAACTATCAAAGTATTTGAAGAGTTTTTCTAGAAAATTAATTGTTGCTCCTCATTGGCTTGATGTAGGATTCTTCCAATCCTCTAGATTCTTTTTTCTTGAAATCCTTGGACAGCAACACCTCTTGGAATTTGTGGCTCTTGAGGAGAATCATATTTATCCCGAATTGATTAGAGCTTTCTACTCTACATTACGCACATCAAATGGTCGATACAATGCCAAAATGAAAGGAGTCATCATAACTCTTGATGCTGTCTTGAACTCAATTGGAAAGCTTCTTTTCAATAATGTGGACTTCTTCGGAAAGGAACCTACTCTTGAATGGGACTATAACCCTATAGTTGCCTGTGAATTCCTAAATTTAAAATCCTCCTCTACTAGCACCGTAGGAGAACTTGACATCAACAACCGCTTAATTCACTGCTGCATGGTGAAGATTCTTCTACCAAAAGGAAGCAACAATGCTCATTTTAGTGAAAGTAAAATGCTCTTGCTATGGGCCATGTTTAACCAAAAGGAAATCAACTAGATCAAACTTATTAGGCAACACATGCTTGATGCCAAAAATCTAAGCCACCTTCTATATACTGTTCTTATCACCAAACTCCTTCGACACTTCCAAGTGGATCTCACTAATGAAGTTAAAGAGCTAGTTGGTCCCAAAGGTCAGATCATTAGTGTCCATCTCACCAAAATGGGCATCCAAGGCAGAGATGGTGTTTGGTACCATTCTTCCCATGCTCAACAATGAGATGATGCTAAAGCTCCTGTTGAGCCTATACCCACTACTGAACCAACACAGCTTGCTGCACCTTCAACTGAAGAATTGTTTCACAGGCTAACTGCTCTCATTGATCACCGATTTGATGCACTAAACACCCGATTTGATAGGTTGGAGACCGAACTGACTGCAAAATATAAATATCTCGCTCGACAAGTCATTGCACTTTGTTTCCCTCAACCTTAGATAGATTATTTTCTTTGTGTTGGACTATTTTTAGCTTATGCTTTGTTTTAAGAATTGACTTTGGTTGTATTTCCTATATTATGGCATTTACTTATTTCTCTTCCGAATTCCCATGCTTGCAATTTTTTTTTGATGATGTCAAAGGGGGAGAGAATTATATGTCATGATATTTAATGCGTTGATATTGAATTATATGATTGTAGAGAATTGTACTTTGATGTGTTTTGATATATGCTTTGATATGAAATATGCTTTACGCCTTGATTAATAGCACAGATTAAGGGGGAGAAAAATGCTTAAAGAATAAGTGGTATCAATTACATTAATAAGGGGGATATTTATTTGATAAAATTATTGAAGTATGAATCTTTGAATTATTGTGAAAATAATACCTCCAAGAGATACACATTGATTATCATCATCAAAAAGGGGGAGAATGTGTTTGTATGATGAAACAGGTTTCGATAATGACAAGTACATGACAAGGTTCAAGCACAAGAGAAACATGACCATCAACAATACATAAGAAACAAGGGAATAAGCCATGATTCAACACATAAAGCTAGCATAAAAAACTCTTGAAGATTGGCAAACAACAAGCTATAAATCGATTTAAGTAAGTCCATGAATTAATTCATGCATGAAAAGAATCCAGGACAGCAAAATAAAAGTTTATGAATCAATTCAAGAACCCTTGTGAATCGATTCATATGAAAGGAAAATCAAACTCAACAAACCAGCAAACTATGAATCGTTTCAAGCCATACCATGAATCGATTCATGCGTGAAGAATTTTATTTTCTGGAACTAGTAGCCAGTGAATCGATTCATGCAATGGGGAACACTGTCATACAACACTTTAAATTAAAGAAACATTACCTCGTACTCCACTGTCTGTGATGGACCAACTTGTGCAACAGCTACAAACTCCTCAAGTCCTATAAATGAACCACAAATTCAACTCTTAAAAAAAGAGGTGAATCAAGTAAAATCAATAAGAGGATAATAACTTGTAATCAATTGAGTTGCATTCTTGTTTATGAGTTCATTTTCTGCAACTCTAGGTTTAAGATTTCAATATCTTTGTAAGTTGCTATAGCGAGTGTTTCAATTTGTGTATCTACTCTATTGAGAGTTAATCCTTGTAATACCCTTCACAAAAACACGATTTGAGTTGTATCAAAGGTTGAGGTTCAACCATTGGGTTTATTGAGAGATTGGGTGGGTTGACCTTGTGCTTGTGAGGATTGAGTTCTTGAATATGGGACACTAGGAAGCTGCAATTAAGTTACAATTGCTCAAAACTTGTATCTCTAATCTTCAATAGTGGAATCCTTCAAGTGGTTTGCTTGAAGGCTATAAGTACACCATAAGTGGATGTGGTGAAACTAGTATATCGGTTTGCAGTCTTCTCTTCCTTAAACTCATTTACATTTGTGCACATTAACTGTTTTTTGCTTGAGCTGAAACCTTACTAAAATTATCACATTCAAGTTGATATTCATTTCTGCACACCAACTGTTTGACATATTGTTGCATACTTATTCTGGTATAGTGATTGCTTGATCATCATCATTCTTACTTGTATTGGATAAATTATGAACAAAGAATCAATTTCAAAAGCATTCCAAACAAAAGTTTTAAATACTCAATTCACCTCCCTCTTCAATAGTAAGGCATCTTGGTAACAATTTCAAATTTGGAAAAAAAATTCATCAATGGAGAAAATGTGCTCCTTCCCTTCGAGAAATCTGATGAATTCAAGGACAACCTTACAATGCCTTTCTAAGCATGGCCACAAAAAATCATGCAAAAATTAAACCGCTCAGTTTTGTCATATTTTTGTGGGAGTTCCTTCAAATTTGGAACAAAAATTTATCGTGTGAGAAAATCTGCTCATTTCGTTGGAGAAATCTACAAAAAATCTTGCAAAAATTTAACCGCTTTGTCTTATTTTCGTAGGAAATTAGCCTTCAAATTTATCTTAAAATTCACCATTGAATAAAATCTATCCCTTCCCTTGGAGAAATCTGATGAAATTTCAAAGACAACCTTACAATGCCTTTCTAAGCATAATCGTAAAAAATTATTTATAAATTCATCTACTCGGTTTTTTCATATTTTTGTAGGTATTAACCTTCATATTTGATTAAAAATTCATTGTTCGAGAAAATTTGTCTCTTCCTAGAGAGAAAGCTGATGAAACTTCAGGGACAATCTTTCAATGCCTTTCTAAGTATGGCCACAAAAAACATGTAAAAATTAAACCGCTCAATTTTGTCATATTTTCATGGGCATTAGCCTCTCAAATTTGGCTAAAAATACATCGTTGGAGAAAATCTAACCCTCTCCTTAGAAATCTGATGAAACTTCATGGTCAGCCTTAAAATTCCCTTCTAAGCATGGCCGCAAAAAAAAAGAGAAAATTCAACCACTCAATTTTATCATATTTTCGTGGAGTGCCTTCAAATTTGGAAAAAAAATTCATCATTGGAGAAAATTTGTCTCTTCCCTTGGAGAAATTTGATGAAACTTCAGGGACAACCTTACAATGCTTTTCTAAGCATGGCTGTAAAAAATCATGCAAAAATTCAATCGCTCGGTTTTGTTGTATTTTTTGGTTAAAAATTTATCGTTTTAGAAAATATGCCCCTTCCTTTAGAGAAATCTGATGAAACTTGTAGGACAACCTTACAATCCCTTTCTAAGCATGGCCGTAAAAAATCATGCAAACATTCAACCGCTCGATTTTCACATACCCTTTCTAAGCATGGCCGTAAAAAATCATACAAACATTCAACCTTCGATTTTCACATATTTTCGTGGGCATTAGCCTTCACATTTGGTTAAAAATTCATCGTTTGATGGCTAATGCCAATGAAAAATAAGACAAAACCGAGGATTGAATTTTTACATGATTTTTTGCCCCTATGCTTAGAAAGTTATTGTAAGGTTGTAACCAAAGTTTTGTTAGTTTTCTTCAAGGGAAGGGGTAGATTTTACTAAAGCAAAGATATTTATGTTAAATCCCCCACGCTATCTTCTCATTCCCAAAGTTTCATAATTTTTCTCCAACGATAAATTTTTAGTCAAATTTAAAGGCTAATGCCTATAAAAAAATATGGCAAAACCAGACAATTGAATTTTTGTATAATTTTTTATGGCTACACTTAGAAAGGTATTGTAAGGTTGTCTCCAAAGTTTCATTAGTTTTCTCTAAGGGAATGGATAGATTTTTCTTAAATAAAGATATTTAGTGTAAAATGGTACTTGAAGCATGAATTTTTACATGGTTTTTTCAGTAATGTTTAGAAACACGCTATCTTATTGTTCCCAAAGTTTCATAGTTTTTCTCTAAGAATGAATTTTTAGTCAAATTTGAAGGCTTATATCCATGAAAAATTATGAGAAAATCTTGTGGTTTAATTTTTGCATGATTTTTTGCCCCTATGGTTACAAAGGCATTGTAAGGTTGTTCTTTAAGTTTCACTAGTTTTCTACAAGGGAATGGGCAGATTTTTCTAAAACAAAATATTCTCTGGGAAATACTAGCAAATGGAAAATGGTATTCGGAGCTCAAATTTTTCCAAGGTTTTTTACAGCAATGCTTAGAAACACGATATCTTCTTGTTCCCAAAGTTTCATAATTTTTCTCTAACGATGAATTTTTAGTCAATTTCAAAGGGTAATGCCCATGAAAAATATGACAAAACTGAGCGGTTGAATTTTTGTATGATTTTTTATGTCTATGCTTAGAAAGATATTGTAAGGTTGTCTCGAAAGTTTCATTAGTTTTCTCCAATGGAATAGCCAAATTTTTCTAAAACAAAGATATTTAGCGTGAAATCCCAGCTGGAATTTTTACATGGTTTTTTGCAGTAATGATTAGAAACACGCTATCTTCCTGATCCCTAAGTTTCGTAATTTTTCTCCAACAATGAATTTTTAGTCAAATTTAAAGGCTAATAATACCCACAAAAAATATGACAAAATCGAGCAGTTGAATTTTTGCATGATTTTTTGTGCCCTTACTAAGAAAGGCCTTGTAAGGTTGTCCCCAAAGTTTCAGTAACTTTCTGCAAGGGAAATGGCAGATTTTTCTGAAACAAAAATATTTAGTGTAAAATCCTAGCAAATGGAAAATGGGACCTGAAGCTTAAATTTTTGAATGGTTTTTTTCGCAGCAATGCTTAGAAACACACTATCTTTTTGTTCCCAAAGTTTCATAATTTTTCTCCAACAATGAATTTTTAGTCAAATTTGAAGGCACCCACAAAATATATGACAAAACCGAGCGATTGAATTTTTCAATGAGTTTTTACACTAATTGTTAGAAAGACATTGTAAGGTTGTCCCCAAAATTTCACTAGTTTTCTACAAGGAATAGGTACATTTTTCTAAAATAAAGATTTTTAGTGTAAAATCCTAACAAATGGAAAATGGGACCCGAAGCTCAAATTTTTACATGGTTTTATGCAGTAAGGTTTAGAAACACGCTATCTTCTTATTCCCAAAGTTTCATAATTTTTCTCCAACAATGAATTTTTATTTGATTTTTTATGCTCATGCTTAGAAACGTATTATAAGACAAAGTTTCATTAGTTTTCTCCAAGGGAAGGGGCGGACTTTTCTAAAAGAAATATATTTAGTGTAAAATCTGAGTAAACAAAAAATGATGCCTGAAGCTTAAATTTTTACGTGGTTTTTTACAACAATGCTTACAGGTTGCAGGCAGCAAGTTAAAGGTAGCATGTAGCAGGTAGCAAGTAGCAGGTAATAGGTAGCAAGTTGCAGGTATCAGGTTGTAGGTAGCAGGTAGTAGGTAGCAGGTAGCAGGTTACAGGTTATATGCTGTAGGTTTCAGGTAGCAGTTATAGGTACCAGTTGGTATCTTGTAATTGGTAACAGATAAATGGATAATAGATCATTTTCAAAGTCAAGGTAATAGGTACCGTGCTCCCTTACCAACTTTAAGCCCTAACCATCTAGTCCCAAAACCTTAAACAACCTTATTCCTTAAAAAACCTTAAAACCTAAATCCTAAACCTTATTTATAAATATTTTGAAAAATATGATATTATGAAATATTATTATTTTATTGTATTACTTTATTAACACTCTCAACCACTAAATCACGAATCAATGACTTGACCAATTCAATCACTGGTTGAGTTTGTAAAATATTGAGTAAAACTAAATAGTGAAATTGTTTGTTATCACCATCTAAGTAAAAATTCTTTTGAGAGAACAAGCAGGAGTAACTCAACTTTTACTATTAATTTCTTGATAAAAATATCACATAATATACTAGTGATCAAAGGAGTAAATTAATTAATAATAAACAAGAACTTTAGGTCATGGATTGTAGTTAGATAAACAAACGCAAGAAAGGTTTTTCCTATTCAACTTAATAACAACAAATAAATCAAAACAAAAAATAAGAGATGTCAAAATGTCTTTTAAGTTTAGATTCAGCTATTAAAATTTAAAGAGCGTTGGCTTAGATGTCAAGTCTTTAAGTTTTTTATAGCATTAGAAACCCTAGACATCCTAATAAAATCTACTTTTGGTTATCAACCAATCAGTTTAGAACAAAATACAAATATATCCACACCAATTTAGCATACTAACTATAGATAAATTCACAAGATGTACAAGAAAATGTGGACATTCCCTTGGAGAAATCTGATAAAACTTTAGGGATAACCTTACAATACCTTTCTAAGCATGGCCTCAAAAAATTATGCAACAAATTAACAGCTCAATTTTGTCATATTTTCGTGGGCTAATATAAATTTGGCTAAAAAATCATCGTTGGAGAAAATCTGCCCTTCCGTTGGAGAAATCTGATGAAACTTCAGGGTCAACCTTACAATGCCTTTCTAAGCATGGTAGTAGAAAATCATGAAAAAATTTCAACTTCTCGGTTTTGTCATATTTTCGTGTGTGCTTTCAAATTTGGCTAGAAATTCATCATTGGAGAAAATCTTTCCTTTCCCGTGGAGAAATCTGATGAAACTTCAGGAAAAATCTTACAATGCCTTTCTAAGCATGGCCACAAAAAATCATGTAAAAATTTAACCGTTCAGTTCTGTCGTATTTTCGTGGGCATTATTAGCCTTCAATTTTGGCTAAAAATTTATCGTTAGAAAAAGTCTTCCCCTTCCCATGGAGAAGTATGATGAAACTTTAGGGAACCCCTTACAATGGCTTTCTAAGCACGGCCCCAAAAAGTCATGTTAGAAATTAATCATCCGGTTTTGTCATATTTTCTTAGGGATTGTCCTTAGGTTTTGGGTAAAAATTCATCATTGGATAAAATCTGCCCATTTCCTTCGAGAAATGTGATGAAACTTTAGGAACAACCTTATAAATCCTTTCTAAGCATGGTCATAAAAAATGATGCAAAAATTCAACCGCTCAGTTTTATCGTATTTTCATGGGTATTAGCCTTCAATTTTGGATAAAAATTCATTGTTAGAAAAAATTACCCCTTCCCTTGAAGAAATTTCACGAAAGTTCAGAGACAACATTAAATTGGCTTTTTAAGCATGGCCCCAAAAAATCATGTCAAACTTCAACCGCTTAATTTTGTCATATTTTCATGGGAAATTTGGCTAAAATTTCATCGATGGAGAAAATCTACCCTTTACAATGGAGATATCTGATGAAACTTCTGGGACAACCTTACAAAATCTTTCTAAGTACGGTCACAAAAAATCTTGTAAAAATTCAGCTGCTCAGTTTTGTCGTATTTTTGAGGACTTTAGCATTCAAATTTGACTAAAAATTCATCGTTGGAGAAAATCTGCCCTTTACCTTAGAGAAATCTGTTGAAACATCAGGGATAATCTTACAATGTCTTTCTAAGCATGGTCGCAAAAGTTCATACAAAATTTTAATTGCTTGGTTTTGTTATATTTTCATGGGCATTAGCCTTCAAATTTGGCGCAAAATTCATCATTGTAGAAAATCTGCCCATTTCCTTGGAGGAATTCGATGAAACTTAGGGGATAACATTACAATTCAATTCTAAACATGACCTCAAAAAATCATGCAAAAATTCAATCGCCCGATTTGTCATATTTTTGTGGGCATTAACCTTCAAATTTGGCTAAAAACTCATCATTGGAGAAAATCTGCCCCTACCTTTAAAGAAATCTAATGAAACTTTTAGGAACCCCTTACAATGCCTTTCTAAGAATAGCCACAAGAAATCATGCAAAACTTCAATTGTTCCGTTTTGCATTATTTTCGTAGGCTAATGCCTTCAAATTTGGCTAAAAAATCATTGTTGGAGAAAATCTGCCCTTTCCCTTGAAGAAATCTGATGAAACTTCAAGAACAATCTTACATTGCTTTTCTAAGCATGGCCACAAAAATCATGTAAAAATTTAACCGCTCAATTTTGTCATATTTTTGTGGGCTTAATGCCTTCAATTTTTGCTAAAAATTCACCGTTGGAGAAAATCTGCCCCTACCCTTAGAGAAATCTAATGAAACTTCATGGGCAACCTTACAATGACTTTCTAAGCATGACCAAAAACAATCATGCAAAGCTTTAACTACTCCATTTTGCCTTATTTTCATGTGCTAATGCCTTTAAATTTGGATAAAAATTCATTGTTGAAGAAAATTTGTCTTTTCCCTTAAAAATATTGATGAAGCTCCAAGAATAACCTTACACTGCCTTTCTAAGCATGGCAGCAAAAAAAGATAAAAAATTCAACCGCTTGGTTTTGTCATATTTTTGTAAGCATTAGCCTTCAAATTTGGCTAAAAAATTATCGTTGGAGAAAATTTACCAATTTCCTTGGAGAAATATGATGAAACTTTAGGAACAACCTTATGATTCCTTTCTAAGTATGGTCGTAAAAAATGATGCAAAAATTCAACCACTCGGTTCTGCGTATTTTTGTTGGCATTAGCCTTCAAATTTAACTAAAAGTTCATTGTTGGAAAAAATTTACCTTTTCCCTTGGAGAAATCTGATGAAATTTCAAGGACAACCTTAAACTGGCTTTCTGTGCATCGCCCCAAAAAATCATGTCAAACTTTAACCGCTTGGTTTTGCCATATTTTCATGGGCATTTGCATTCAAATTTGGCTAAAAAATCATCGTTAGAGAAAGACTCCCCTTTACCCTAGAGAACTTTAATGAAACTTTAAGAATAACCGTACAATGTCTTTGTAAGCATTGGCATAAAAATTCATGCAAAAATTTTGATTTTGTCATATTTTCATGAGCATTAGCCTTCAGATTTGGCTAAAAAATCATTGTTGGATAAAATCTGCCCCTTCCCTTGGAGAAATCCGATTAAACTTCAGAGATAACCTTATAATGCCTTTCTAAGCAAGGCCGCAAGAAATCATGCAAAAATTCAACCGCTTGATTTTGTCATCTTTTCGTGGGCCAATGTACCTCTTCCCTTGGAGAAATCTGATCTAAGTTTAGGGATAACCTTACAATGCCTTTCTAAGCATGACCATAAAAAATCATGCAAAACTTTAACCACTCCGTTTTGTCTTATTTTCATGGGCTAATGTCTTCAAATTTAGAGAAAAATTCATCGTTGAAGAAAATTTGTCCTCTCCCTTGTAGAAATTTAATGAAACTCCAAGAACCACCTTACACTTCCTTTCTAAGCATAGTGATAAAAAATTATGCAAAAATTCAACTGCTCGATTTTATCGTATTTTCGTGGGCATTAGCCTTTAATTTTGGTAAAAAATTCATCGTTGTAGAAAATCTGCCCCTTTCCTTGGAAAAATTGGATGAAACTTTAGGATGAACCTTACAAGGCCTTTCTAAGCATGGTCGTAAAAAATCATGCAAAAATCCAACCACTCGGTTATGTCATATTTTTGTGGGCATTAGCTTTCAATTTTGGCTAAAAATTCAATGTTAGAAAAAATCCGCCTCTTCCCTTTGTTAAATCTGATGAAACTTCTTGGACAATCTTACAATGGCTTTCTAAGCACGGCCTTAAAAAATCATGTCAAAATTTAACCGATCAGTTTTGTCATATTTTCGAGGGCATTTACCTTCAAATTTGGCTAAGAATTCATCTTTGGAGAAAATCTGCCATTTACGCTGGAGATATGTGATGAAACTTCAGGTACAACCTAACAAAATCTTTCTAAGTATGGCCGTAAAAAATCATGCAAAAATTCAATATGCCCTTTACCTTGGTGAAATTTGATGAAGTCTTTGTGAGCATAACTGCAAATATTCATGCAAAATTTCAACTACTCGATTTTGTCGTAATTTTGTGGGTGCCTTTCATTTTGGTTAAAAATTCATCGTTGGAAAAAATCTACCCCTTCCCTTGCAGAAATTCGATGAAAGTTCAGGGATAACCTTATAATGCCTTTCTAAGAATGGATGAAAAAATCAAGCAAAAATTCAACTGCCGATTTTGTCATATTTTTGTGGTCATTAGCCTTCAAATATGGCTAAACAATCATCGTTGTAGAAAATCTCCCCTTCCTTTGGAGAAATTTGATGAAACTTCAGGGACAACCTTACAATGCCTTTCTAAGCATAGCCACAAAAAATCATGCAAAACTTCAACCGCTTCGTTTTGTCATTTTTTCGTGGGCCTTTAAATTTGACTAAAAATTCATCGTTGGAAAAAATCCACCACTTGCTTTGAGAAATCTGATGCAACTCCAAGGACAACCTTACAATGCCTTTCTAAGCAAGGACGTAAAATATTATGCAAAAATTCAACAGCTCAGTTTTGTCATTTTTATGGGCTAATGCCTTCAAATTTGGCTAAAAACTTGTAATCAGTGAAAATCTGCCATTTTCCTTGGAGAAATATGATGAAATTTTATGAATAAGCTTACAATGCTTTTCTAAGAATTATTGAAAAAAATCATTTAAAAATTCAACCGCTCAGTTTTGTCATATTTTCATGGGTAGCCTTCATATTTGGCTAAAAATTCATCGTTGGAGAAAATTTACCCCTTCCCTTGGAGAAAGCTAATGAAACTTCAGGATATCCTACAATGCCTTTCTAAGCAAGGTAGAAAAAAATCATCCAAAAATTCAGCCACTCGGTTTTATCATATTTTCGTAGGCATAACCTTCAAATTTGAAAAAAAATTCATCGTTGGAGAAAATTTGCCCTTTTCTTTGGAGAAATATAACGAAACTTCATGGACAACCTTACAATGTCTTTCTAAACAATGTCTTTCTATCCATGGCTGTAAAAAATCATGCAAAATCTCAACTCCTCAGTTTTGTTATATTTTTGAGGGCTAACAACTTCAAATTTGGCTAAAAGTTGATCGTTGGAAAAATTCTACTGCTTCCTTTAGTGAAATATGATGAAACTTAAACGACAAGCTTACAATGCCTTTATAAGTGAGACATAAAAAATCATGAAGAAATTCAACCACTCGATTTTGTCCTATTTTCATGGGCATTAGCTTTTAATTTTTGCTAAAAATTTATCGTTGGAGAAAATTTACCCCTTCCCTTGGAGAAATATAATGAAAATTCTGGGACAACCTTACAATGCCTTTCTAAGCATGACCGCAAAAAATCATTCAAATATTCAACCACTCGGATTTCTCATATAGTTGTGGGCAATAACCTTTAAGTTTGGCTAAAAATTTATCATTTAAGAAAATATGCCCCTTCCCTTGGAGAAATTTGATGGAATTTCAGAGACAACCTTACAATGCCTTTCTAAGCATGACCATAAAAAATCATCTATAAATTCACCCGCTCGGTTGTGTCCTATTTTCATGGGCATTATCTTTCAAATTTAGCTAAAAATTCAACATTGGAGAGAATCTAGCCCTTCCCTTAGAGAATTCTAATGAAATTCAAAGATCACCTTACAACGCCTTTCTAAGAAGGCCGTAAAAAGTCATGTAAAAATTCAACGACACTATTTTGTCAGATTTTCGTGGGCATTAGCCTTATGTTTTGGGTAAAAATTCATTGATTGAGAAAATTTGTCGTTTTCGTTGGAGAGATTTGATGAAACTTTAGGGATAACCTTACAAATTCTTTCTAAGCATGGCCCAAAAAAATTATACAAAAATTCAATGTTCGATTTTGTCATATTTTTGTGGGCATTAACCTTCAAATTTGGCAAAAAATCATCGTTGGAGAAAATCTGCCATTTCCCTTGGAGAAATCTGATGTAACCTCAGGAACAACCTTACAATGCCTTTCTAAGAATATCCGCAAAAGAAATGCAAAAATTCAACCGCTCGATTTTACCATATTTTCATCATGCCTTCAAATTTGGCTAAAAAATCACCGTTGGAGAAAATTTCCCTTTCCTTTGGAGAAATCTGAGGAAACCTCAAGAATAATCTTACAATGCCTTTTTAAGCATGGCCATAAAAATAATGCAAAAATTCAATCGGTCAATTTTGTCATATTTTCATCAGTATTAGCCTTTAAATTTGGCTAAAAAATCATCGTTGGAGAAAATCTGCCCCTTCCCTTGGAGAAATTTGATGAAACTTCAGGAACCACTTTACACTGCCTTTCTAAGCATGGTTGCAAAAATTCAACGGTTCAGTTTTTTCGTATTTTCGTGGGCATTAGCCTTATGTTTTGGGTAAAACTTCATCGTTGGAGAAAATCTGCCGCTTCCCTCAGAGAAATTTGATGAAACTTCAGGAACAACCTTACAAAGCGTTTCTAAGCATGGCTCCAAAAAATTAGGTAAAAATTCAACGCTTAATTTTGTCATATTTTCGTGGACATTAACCTTCAAATTTGGCTAAAAAGTCATCATTGGAGAAAATCTGCCCATTCCCTTGGAGAAATCTGATGAAACCTCAAGAACAACCTTACAATGCCTTTCTAAGCATGTCCGCAAAAGAAATGCAAAAGTTTAACATCTTAATTTTTTCATATTTTCGTGATGTCTTAAAATTTTGCTAAAGAGTCATCGTTGGAGAACCTTAGAGAAATCTGATGAAACCTCAATAACAACCTTACAATTCCATTTTAAGCATGGCCGTAAAAAATGATGCCAAAATTCAATCGATCGATTTTGTCATATTTTCGTGAGCATTAGCCTTCAAATTTGGATAAAAAATCATCGTTGGAGAAAATCTGCCCTTTCCCTTGGAGAAATCTGATGAAACTTCAAGAACCACTTTACATTGCCTTTCTAAGCATGGCTACAAAAAAACATGCAAAAATTCAACAGCTCGGTTTTGTTGTATTTTCGTGGGCATTAGCCTTATGTTTTGGGTAAAAATTCATCGTTGGAGAAAATCTGCCACTTCCCTCTGAGAAATTTGATGAAACTTCAGGAAACACTTTACAAAGCTTTTCTAAGCATGGCCTCAAGAAATTATGCAAAAATTCAACGCTTGATTTTATCATATTTTTGTGGGCATTAACCTTTAAATTTGGCTAAAAAATCATCGTTGGAGAAAATCTGCCCCTTCTCTTGGAGAAATCTGATGAAACCTCAGGAACAACCTTACAATGCCTTTCTAAGCATAGCCGTAAAAAATCTTGCAAAAATTCAACTGCGTGATTGTTCATGTGTTGGTGATGCCTTCAAATTTGGCTAAAAAGTCATTGTTAGAGAAAATCTACCCTTCCATCGAAGAAATATGATGAAACCTCATGAAAAACCTTACAATGCCTTTTTAAGCATGACCGTAAAAAATAATGCAAAAATTCAACCAGCCGATTTTGTCATATTTTCGTCGGTATTAGCCTTCAAATTTGGCTAAAAAATCATCGTTGGAGAAAATCTGCCCCTTCCCTTTGAGAAATCTGGTGAAGCTTAAGGAACCACTTTACAGTGCCTTTCTAAGCATGGCTACAAAAAATAATTGTAAATTCACCCGCTCGGTTTTGCCATATTTTTGTGGACATTAGCCTTTAATTTTTGGTAAAAAATTCATTGTTGGAGAAAATCTACCCCTTGCCATGGAGAAATCTGATGAAAGTTTTGGGAACACCTTACAATGCCTTTCTAAGCATGGCCGCAAAAAATCATGCAAAAGTTGAAATGATCAATTTTATCATATTTTCATGGTTTAATGCCTTCAAATTTTGCTAAAAATACTTATTGAAGAAAGTTTGTCCCTTCCCTTTGAGAAATTTTATAAAACTTTAATGACAACCTTACAATGCATTTCTAAGCATAACCGCTAAATATCATGTCAAACTTTAACCATTTGGTTTTGTCATATTTTCGTTGGTATTTGCATTCAAATTTGGCTAAAAATTCGTCGTTGGAGAAAGACTGGCCTTTACTCTGGAGAACTCTGATGAAACTTCAGGGATAACCATACAGTGTCTTTCTAAGCATTGGCGCAAAAATCATGCAAAAATTCAACCGCTCGATTTAGTCATATTTTCGTGGGTTGCCTTCAAATTTGGCTAAAATATCATCGTTGGATAAAATCTGCCCCTTCACTTGAAGAAATCCGAAGAAACTTCAGAGATAACCTTATAATGCCTTTCTAAGCATGGCCGCAAAAAATTATGTAAAAAATCAACCGCTTGATTTTGTCATATTTTCGTAGGCTAATCTACCAATTCCCTTGGAGAAATCTGATCTAAGTTCAAGGAAAACCTTACAATACCTTTCTAGGCATGACGAGAAAAAATCATGCAAAACTTTAACCGCTCCGTTTTGTCATATTTCCATTGGGTAATGCCTTCAAATTTGGAGAAAATTGATCGTTGTAGAAAATTTGTCCTATCCCTTGTAGAAATCTGATGAAACTCCAAGAACAACCTTACACTTCCTTTCTAAGCATGGCGATAAAAAATCATACAAAAATTCAACCGTTCGGTTTTGTCGTATTTTTGTGGTCATTAACCTTTAATTTTGGCTAAAAATTCATCGCTGTAAAAAATCTACCTCTTTCCTTGGAAAAATCTGATGAAACTTTAGGAACAACCTTATAGTGCCTTTCTAAGCATGGCCATAAAAAATCATGCCAAAATCTAACCGCTTGGTTATGTCGTATTTTCATGGGCATTAGCCTTCAATTTTGCCTAAAAATTCATCATTGGAAAAAATCTGCCTCTTCCCTTGGTTAAATATGATAAAACTTCTTGGACAACCTTACAAAGGCTTTCTAAGCATAGCCTAAAAAAATCATGTCAAAATTCAACCTCTCGATTTTGTCATATTTTCGTGGGCATATCTGCCTTTAAATTTGGCTAAAAATTCATTGTTTGAGAAAATCTGCCCTTTACGTTGGAGATATCTGATGAAACTTCAGGGACAACCTTACAAAATCTTTCAAAGTACAGCCGCAAAAAATCATGGAAAAAATCAACTACTTAATTTTGTCGTATATTCATAGAAAGCATTCAAATTTGGCCAAAAATTCATCGTTAGAGAAAATCTTCCCTTTACCTTGGAGAAAATCTAATGAAAGCTCAGGGACAACCTCATAATGTCTTTGTAAGCATCACCGTAAAAATTCAAGCAAAATTTCAACTGCTCAGTTTTTTTGTATTTTTGTGGGTGCCCTCAATTTTGGTTAAAAATTCATCATTGTGGAAACTCTACCCATTCCCTTACCGAAATTCAATGAAACTTCAGGGATAACCTTGCAAAGTCTTTCTAAGCATGGCTAAAAAAATCAAGCAAAAATTCAACCGCTCGATTTTATTTTCGTGGTCATTAGCCTTCAAATATGGCTAAAAAATCATCGTTGGAGAAAATTTGCCCTTCCCTTGGAGAAATGTGATGAAACTTCAGGGACAACCTTACAATGCTTTTTTAAGCATAGCCACAAAAGATCATGCAAAACTTCAACCGCTTCGTTTTGTCATATTTTTGTGGGTATTAAATTTGACTAAAAATTCATCATTGGAGAACATCTAAACCTTCCCTAGGAGAAATCTAATGCAACTCCAGGACAACCTAACAATGCCTTTCTAAGCATGGCCACAAAAATTCATGAAAAATTTCAACTACTGATTTTTACCGTATTTTTGTGGGAGCCTTGAATTTTGGCTAAAAATTCATCGTTAGAGAAAATCTGCCCTGTCCCTTACAGAAATTTGATGAAACTTCAAGGATAGCCTTGTAATGCTTTTCCCAGCATGACTGAAAAAATAAAGAAAAATTCAAGCGCTCAATTTTGTCATTTTTCCATGGTTATTAGCCTTCAAATATGGCTAAAAAATCAACGTTGGAGAAAATATGCTCTTTCCCTTGGAGAAATTTAATGAAACTTCAGGGACAACCTTACAATGCCTTTCTAAGCATAGTCACAAAAAATCGCGCAAAACTTCAACTGCTCTATTTTTTCATATTTTCATGGGTTAATGCCTTAAAATTTCACTAAAAATTCATCGTTAAAGAAAATCTACCCATTCCCTTGGAGAAATCTGATGCAACTCGAGGGACCACCTTACAATGCTTTTCTAAGCATGACCATAAAAATTTATGCAAAAATTCAACTGCTTGGTTTTGTGGTATTTACGTGGGTGCCTTCAAATTTGACTAAAAACTCGTAGGTAGTGAAAATCTACCATTTCCCTTGGAGAAATATGATGAAATTTAATGGGTAAGCTTACAATGCTTTTCTAAGCATTATTGCAAAAAATCATTTAAAAATTCAACCACTCAGTTTTGTCATATTTTTGTGGGTACTAGCCTTCATATTTGGCCAAAAATTCATCGTTGGAGAAAATCTGCCCCTTCCCTTGGAGAAATCTAATGAAACTTCAGGGATAACCTACAATGCCTTTCTAAGTAAGGTTGAGAAAAATCATCCAAAAATTCAACTGCTTAGTTTTGTCATATTTTCGTGGGTATGACCTTCAAATTTGGAAAAAAAAATTCATCGTTGGAGAAAATTTGCCCTTTCCATAGAGAAATATAATAAAACTTAAGGGACAACCTTACAATGTCTTTCTATCCATGGCTGCAAAAAATCAAGCAAAATCTCAACCGCTCAGTTTTGTTATATTTTCGTGGGCTAACACCTTCAAATTTAGCTAAGAGTTGATTGTTGGAAAAATTCTGTGTTGTTCAAGTGGCCTCAATACTCAAGAGGAGGGTGAATTGAGTGTTTAAGCTTTTCTTTTGAATGCCTTTAAAAATGATTCCTTTTTCATAAAATATACTTGTATGCAAGAGATAACAAGTGTAATACAAGAATCAATGTAAAATAATGTACAAATGTTACTTAGGCAATATGTCAAACACTTGGTGTGCAATACTTTAACTTAGCCTAATTACTCAATTTCAAGCAACAATATCACAATCAAATCAATATATCAACCAAATCCAACAAGTAAATGCAAGAGAGTAGGGAAGAGAAACTTGTAAACCAATTTAACGAGTTCCACCAACCCGGTGTACGTCTCGCCTTTAAGCAACCCACTTGAAGGATTTCCACTATTGAAGTTTAGAGATACAAGCTATGAGCAATTGCAGCTTCCTAGTGTCCCACACTCAAGAACTCAATCCTCACTAGCACAAGGGTAACCCACCCAATCTCTCAAACTCTCAATACCCAAAGGTTGAACCCCAACCTTTGTGACCACTCAACCTAGAGTGAATAACCTTTGTGTTTTGGTGTTTGGTTTTGTAATCAATAAACTTTCTCAATACAGTAGATAAGCAAATGAAAGGCTCTAACAATGATAACTCTCAACAAGAGAGGATTTACAAATTTAACTCTAAGTTTCAGAAATTGAAACTACACAAAGAAATAGAACTCACAAGACTCAATATTTGATTTTTCTTTAATGATGTTGGATATTTTGAGTAGCTTGAATGAGTCTTCCATTTATAGGCCTTGGAGGGGTGCCCTAGAGTCTTCAGAGTCGTTGCACAGTATGGGCATCTGAGTGAAAATGGAGAAGTGAGCTGGTTTCCCACTTAAAAACATTTTCCCCAAATTCTGGCACTAATGTAATCAATTATGCATCGAGCTGTAATCGGTTACACTTTGAATTCTTCAGTGTAATTGGACTAGTAATCGATTAACCTTTTCCATGTAATCGATTAGCTAAAAATAGAACCTTGTTAATCGATTGTTCATTGCCTTGTAATCTATTGTGAGTGGCACCTGATGCATTTAATTATGTTACGCAACATGGTAATCGATTATGCCTCATGTGTAATCGATTATGGTACAACCAGAAACTCAGTAATCGATTAGTTCTTGTCCTGTAATCGATTAGTAGATGCACCTGATACTTTTTATTCATTTTCTCAGCTTGGTAATCGATTGGCTTCATTGGTGTAATCGATTAGGTGACAAACAAAAACTCCATAATCGATTAGTGTTGATGAGATAATCGATTAGGTGTTGGACAGAAGCTCTGTAATCAATTATATATGGTCTTGTAATCGATTAGGCTACATGTTTTTGTAGGTCTGATGCTGTTTTCTCTATTTTTATCCTTGCATGTGTTCTTTTATGAACTATTGAACTCTTTGCCATGATTCTTCAATTACTTTTGTCATTATCAAAATTATACAACCTGAAACACATATTCAAACACATTCTTCCCCTTTTTGATGATGACAAACAATGTTCATCTCATGAGGGTGTTAGTCCAAATAAAATTTTCTCCCCCTTTCTCAAGGAGTTTATGCATACATTTGTTGTTCTGATTTTAGAACCAATTAATAAGCCAATTGAGTTGAGAATCAATATGTTAACTATGTTAACCACTTTGTTATTTTGATTAATAATGATTTTAGGCCATTTACCCTTATTATTCACATGATGATCCTCTATTATTTCTCCCCCTTTGTTATCATCAAAAACAAATAAAGTAAAGAAAAATAGAGAGATAATTAAAAGATAAATTTCATTCATTCATAAGGGAAAGGTACAATAATGAAAATTACAGAGAATTGAAAGATGACCATAATAAAGTGCAGAATGGAAAACAATCAAAGCAAGGAAAATCTAATTATTGGGATTGAAAAAGTGCATTTCCAAGATTTTGTTTGAAAGCTCCTCATAGCATTGCTCCATGAGCTCAAAATGCTGTTGCTCGGTCATTTAGAAGTCTTGAAGGGTAGTCCCAATTCTTTCAAAACGTTGATCCAAGTAAGCATAGAGAGAAGTGAAAGGGTCAGCAGGAGCAGATGGTTCGCCTTGTGGTGCTTGAGTTACAGGAGGAGGAGAGGCAGGATCATTGGCTGGAGCTTCAAAGGGAATGTTGGCATGAATGCCTTCCATCTTAGAGAGCCAAGCTCCATTGACATAGATTATACCCATCTTGGTGAGATGGTGGGTGCCAATGCATGCCTTTAGAGGTATTTTCTCAGAAAGTTCTCCAGCAAGGTCAATACCATAAGCCTTGAAAATTTTTATGAGGAGGATGGCATATGGAAGCTTTTGCTGCTCCTTAGCCTTGAGCATATGCAATTTTAGGAGCTGAATCCAATTAATCTCATTTTCATTTTGCATAGCCCACATCAAGAGTACATCATCCTCTTCAACCAAGGCATAATTTCCACCATGAGGGACCAAGAGTTTAACCAAGAAAAAATGAAGGAGGCGGTTATTGATAGTAAGATGGCTACCAATTTGTGGTTGCTTCGGGGACGATCAGCTTTCCAAAGGGATTGGCGAGTAGAGATGGCATTGAAGTCACATTCATCTTCTGGGTGACCACCAGTAAATTCAGCATCAAAGAGGGGAAGTTGAGTAATCTCAGCAAGTTGTGCATTGGTGATCCTTAGAGTTATATTTTTGACTCTAGCTTCAAGTAACCTATCAACAAGCCTTAAATTGCAGAAGAAGACTCACATGAGTTTCGGGTAGTAGACTTCTTCTTTGAGAGTGAGAAAAGGGAAGTGATTGTAATGGTGAAGGGATTGAGTGAAGGTGAAACTGGGATGGTCAAAAATCTCAGCATTGATGTAGTGAGGGGATATGATATCCTTTTTAGAAAATTTCTGAATGAAGTTTTGGAGGTCTCTAGGATTTGTGAAGAACCTTGAAAAATCAAGGGGGTTATTGGTTTGGGCAAAAGAGGACCTAGCTCTTTTCACATTCCTTGAGGAAGACATTGTGAGAAGAAGAAGATGAAGAGATTTGGAAAATTTGGAGAATCTTGGAGGAAGGAGGAGTATTGGAGGTGTGAGGTAGAAGAGGTGAAGGAGGGGGTATTTATAGGGTTTAGGAGTGGAAAAATAAGGTTTAAAGGGGTGATTTGGATTGGGCAAAAGAGGCACACACGAATTTTACATTAAATCACGCTTCTGATATGCTCGTAATCGATTACGGGGTTACTCGTAATCGATTACACCCCTTCAGAATTTGAATCGTCAAGTGTTCTAATCGATTGTGCCAGGTGTGTAATCGATTATGTTAAAAATAGAAACTTGGCAATCGATTAGGAGGAGTGTGTAATCGATTAGCTGGAAGATAGAAAGTCTCTAATCGATTTGGCATAGACCCTAATCGATTAGTGATAACTCAGAAGCTTTCTAATCGATTATAAGCTGAAGTGTAATCGATTATGAACAAAATAGAATGCTTCTAATCGATTATATTTGTCCATATAATCGATTATGACAACCCAAAACTGCTGAAAACTCATGTTCTTCAATCAAAAAGCATTAGGGACTCAATTGTTATGGAATAGAACATACTCATTTCATCAATCAATCAATTTTACTTATCAAACACATTGTAAGTCAAAGAATCATCAACATCAATCAATATTCAAACACAATTGGAAATGTCTAGAATCCCTAACTCTCTTCTTATGTGTATGAATTTCTCCTTTGCAAGTGGTTTGGTGAAGATATCAGCTAATTACTTAGAGGTTTCAACATGTTCAAGCACACAATCACCCTTTAACACATGATCTCTAATAAAATGGTGTCTAATCTCAATATGTTTGGTTCTAGAATGCATCACAGGATTCTTTGAAATATTTATGGCACTTGTGTTATCACATTTGAGAGGTATATGGTCTAACATAACACCAAAATCTAGAAGTTATTGTCTCATCCAAAGGATTTAAGCACAACAACTACCAGCTGCAACATATTCTGCCTCAGCTGTGGATAATGCAACACTTGTTTCTTGCTATGCCAAGATAAAAGAGAACTACCAAGCAAGTGACAAGCACCACTAGTACTTTTTCTATCAAGTTTACATCCTGTAAAATCAGAGTCAGAATAACCAACAAGAGTGCATTCAACCCCTTTAGGGTACCATAAACCAACATCTTGAGTTCCAACCAAGTATTTCATTATTCTTTTTATAGCAGTAAGATGAGATTCTTTTGGGCATGCTTGGTATCTTGCACACATACAAACAGCAAACATGATATCCGGTCTACTAGCGGTTAAGTAAAGTAAGGATCCAATCATACCTCTATACTTTGTGAGTTCTACATCCTTACCTTTCTCATCCTTATCCAAATAACATGAAGTGCTCATAGGTGTGGCAATTTCATTTTCCTTGTCCATGTTGAATTTTGTAAGCAACTCCTTGCAATATTTGGATTGGCTAATGAATGTTCCTTCTTTAGTTTGCTTAATTTGTAGTCCAAGGAAGAATGTAAGTTCTCCCATCATAGACATTTCAAACTTATCCTGCATTAACTTAGCAAACTCCTTGCAGAGTGATTCATTAGTAGCACCAAAAATGATATCATCCACATATATTTGCACTAAAAGTATGTCATTCTTCTCGTTCTTAATGAATAATGTTGTATCAACCTTTCCTCTTTCAAAATTGTTTTCCAAAAGGAATTTGCTCAATCTTTCATACCAAGCTCTTGGAGCTTGTTTTAAACCATATAATGCTTTTCTTAGTTTGAAAACATGATTTGGAAATTGATAGTTTTCAAAACCAGGAAGTTGATCAACATATACTTCTTCTTGAATGTATCCATTTAAGAAAGCACTCTTGACATCCGTTTGGTACAATTTAAAGTCTTTACAACAAACAAAGGCTAATAATAATCTAATAGCTTCTAACCTAGCTACGGGTGCATACGTTTCTTCATAATCTATTCCTTCCTCTTGATTATATCCTTTAGCTACTAGTCTAGCCCTGTTTTTAGTGATTATACCATTTTCATCAAGTTTATTTCTAAAAACCCATTTAGTACCTATTATTTGGTGATCATTGGGTCTTGGCTCTAATTTCCAAACTTCATTTCTTTCAAATTGATTTAGCTCTTCTTGCATGACCAACATCCAATGTTCATCAATAATAGCTTCATTAATGGTCTTAGGTTCAATTTGAGAGACAAACGCTAAATGATTGCAAGTATTGAAAGAGCGTCGGGTACTTACACCTTTAGTGATATCATCTATGATGTTGTCCAATGGATGGTCTTTTGAGGTGATCCATTCTTTTTGTTGAGTTTTCACACCTTGTGTTGTGTCTCCTTCTTTGTTGTTTTCTTTTTTGTCATCCAAGTTCAATTCTTGGAAGGTACCTACAAGATCATCAAAATCTTCCTTTCTCGGGGAGTTATGGCTATTTTCATCAAATTTCACACGAATTGACTCTTCAATAGTATTTGTTTGCTTATTAAATACTCAATAAGATTTACTTGATGATGAATATCCAAGAAAGATTGCCTCATCAGCTTTAGCATTAAACTTTCCTAGATTATCCTTTCCATTGTTAAGTACAAAGCATTTATATCCAAATATATGAAAATAGGAAATGTTTGGTTTTCTACCTTTTTAAAGTTCATAGGGGGTTTTCTTTAGAATAGGCCTAATCAAACATCTATTCATCACGTGATAAGCGATGTTTACCGCATCGGCCCAAAAATATTTCGTAATGTTATTTTCATTTAACATGGTTCTTGCAAGCTCCACCAAAAATCTATTTTTCCTTTCAACCATTCCATTTTGTTGTGGAGTTCTAGGAGCTAAAAAATTATGTTCAATACCATGTTTTTCACAAAATGTTTCAAATGATTGGTTTTCAAATTCTCCCCCATGAGTGGTTCTTTTGGATGCAATCTTTGAATTTTGTTCATTTTGGATAACCTTGGCTAGTTTCTTAAATGCATGATATGCTTCATTTTTGTGAGCAAGAAACAAGGTCCATGTATATCTTGAATAGTCATCTACAATTACTAGACCATAGTAATTACCACCAAAGCTTTTGATTTTAGATGGTCCAAATAGATCCATGTGCAAAAGTTGTAAAGGTCTTTGAGTAGAAACAACGTTTTTAGCTTGGAAATATGCCTTTACTTGTTTTCTTTTTTGACATGCATCACAAAATTTATTTTCAAATTTGAGCTTTGGCAAACCAATTACTAATTCTTTAGAAACAAGTTTGTTTAGATGGTCTATATGTATATGTGCTATTCTTCTATGCCATAACCATGATTCATCCTCTTTAGTCATGAAGCATTGCACATCATTTGAAGACAAACTATCAACATCAATCATGTAAATATTATCAATTCTTTTACCAACAAACTTAACTTCTTTGTTTAGCTTATTTTCAATTATGCAATAATTAGACTCAAATAATACTCTATATCCTTTATCACATAATTGACTTATGCTAAGCAAGTTATGTTTGAGTCCTTCAACATATAATACATCACTAATTGAAGTAGAAGATTTTTTACCAATGTTTCCAATACCAAGTATTCTTCCTTTGGTATTATCCCCATAAGTGATGCTTCCTTTTCTTTTGGGAGTGACGATTGTGAATTTGCTCATATCTCCCGTCATGTGCTTTGAACACCCACTATCCAAGTACCAATGAGTGTTGCTTGCCTTGAAGCATACCTACAAAACAAAATTAGTTTAGAGAACTTGGTACCCATTTTATGTTGGGTCCTTTTTGGTTAGCTTGTGGTAATGTCCCTTTGAGAACCCACATCTTTCTTACCACTTTCGGTCCAAATTTTCTAATACAGCAATTTGAAGCATTATGACCCTTAGTGCCACAATGATTACATTTAGTAAATGGTGATGAAGATTTTCTAGGTGGCACAAAGAAATTCTTGTAATGCTTTTCCTTTTTGGTGAAATTATATCCTAATTCGGTTTTGTCAAACATGCATCTTTGATTTCCAAGTAACACATTCAAATTATCTCTACCATATGTGAATTTCTCAAGAGTTGTATTCAAGTCTAGGACTTTCTTTTCTAGATGATCATATTTTACAGCAAATTCACATGGTTTGATCTTGGAACATGGTTGAGCATTAGCTACTTTCTCTTTCAAGCATTCATTTTCTTTACTAAGCTCCATGAGATGCATTTCTAGAGTATCAATGGTTTTCCTAGACAATTTATAATTATTTAAAATTTTAACAAATTTTTCATACAATTCCTTAAATGAATCAAGCAATTCATCTCTATCTAAGTCAAGAAAACTTACCTCATCATCTTCATCTTGATGATTTGCCATGAGGCATAGGTTGGCTTCCTTGTTTTCGGATTTGTCTGAGCTACTTATCTCATTTTCATCCCAAGCAATGTAAGCTCTTCTTCTTTCTCTTTTCTCTTTATTCTTCTTCATGAGATTTGGACAATCCACCTTGAAGTGCCCTTCCTTGCCACACTGAAAGCAATTTGGTGAGGAAGAATTTTCATTTGAGATTGGTTTCTTACCTTGAGGTTTGAAGCTCTTTTGGAAGTGTTTGTTTCTCATAAATTTTCCAAAATGCTTCACAAGTAATCCGAATTCCTCATCTTCATCAAATTCGCTCTCGGATTCATCTTCCTTGATTGAAGTGGCCTTGAGAGCTAGACCTTTCTTCTTGGAGGGTTTTTCTTCTTCCTCCGTCATCTTCAAGTTGTAACATCCTGAATTTTATAAAAATGATTAAATAGGAGGAATAAATATTAAATAATTATACATGGGTTAATAAGTGTCCCAAAATTTTAGAAATAGTTAAATTGGTATTTATTATGGATATTTATAATTTATTTAGATTTAAGAAGTTAAAATTATACCGGTCAAAATATGGGTGTCAGACCAAGTATCTCCGATTGAGATGCCATTGGTCAGGGCTGTTAAGAGTATTATGGGGAGTCTGAATATGTATTCAGAATAATTTTTGGATTTAGTATTGAGCCCGAATGGGGATCCTGTTGGTTATAAAATGGAGAAGCTTTTATGAAGGGTTTAAGTTAAAAAAAAACAAAATCTGCTCCTCTTCTCTTCATTTTCTCGTTAGCTTCTTTCTCCCTCTCCCTTCTTCATTTCCTTTATCTTCTTCCTCCTCTCTTCTTGCCCAAACCGTGCCCCCTTTCCATGGCTATTACCCACCAAATTTTCTTGGTCTCCATGGATTCATGAAGCATGAATGGAACATTGGAACAAAGCTTGGTTCTCCTCCTTCTCTCTTTTCCTTATTTTCGTGCTTGGCATAGAGCTAGGAGAAAGAGGTATGGTTCTTAAACACCCATAGCTTTTGTTGATGGTTTTGAGTTTATTTAAGTATTATGATGGGAGATTGGATGTTATTTGAGTGAATAATGGCCTTTGGAACCAAACCCTAGGTGGGATAACCATTGGGGATTGTTATTGATGTTGATAATGGATGAGATACATTGTTGCTAGTCTTGGGATTTTTGAGATGAGACACAAATGTAGTTGGAATTGATGATGATGGATTTTGATGAAAACCCTAGAAAATTAAGATTTTGGGGCTTTGGGAAATTGATGAGAAAATTATGAGTTATTAGCATTGGAATGATTATATATACATGAGAATGAGTTTTAAATGAGTAATATTAATTGTTGGATGTTGAGATATTTTTAGGAGAGACTTGAACAATGAGGATGATGATTAATGAATTTTAAAGAACCCAAATCCTAAGATTTAGGAATGTGTATATGGTGACTAAAAGAATTTAGTTTTGAGAAATGGATATTAGGTAACCAATGTTAAGTGTTGATTTGTATGATGATGAGTGATGGTGAAAATGATAAAAAACCATTGGTGATAAAACCTATAGATAGGTTTTGTTACAAATATGAAATGATGAATATGAGCACCAAAACCATGGTGAATGTGAGGGATTGGTGAAATAAGCATGTGTCCTGATAAGGTCTTAGACCATGTTGTATCCCATATGAAATTGTTGATGGATAATGGTTTAAAAGGGGCTAAGATGGCTCATAATGAACTCTAATTGACAATAATGGCATTTGAATGATTGAGGTAATATGGAATGCATTTTTAGATGAGGGATGAAAGAGATGTTGTTGTTGTTGGGTATAGTTGGCCCTTTAAGATCTAGAGAATCTTTGTTTTGGGAATAGAATTCTCGAATCCTAACACAATGGTATGAATTGGTGTTTTAGCAAGTCTAGGACTTGATATTGGGCTTTATGATAAGCTAGCAAATGTTTAGAATTGTGAGGAATGCCTTGAGATGGCTTATTAATTGTATGAATGCATATGTATGTTATGTAGATTGTATTCCGGGTAATACGGCGGAGCATTCGGAGCATTGGAATCGTGGTTCTTCCCTCGAGGTAGGAGAGGAGTTTACATTCAAATTGCATGAGTTATATAATTGATGATTATTGTATGTCATGATACTCATGGTTGCCTTGCCATGATTATGTCGAATGATGAGATAATGGATAATATGATGAATATTATGCTTGGCAATGGTGGATCCTTGAGAATGATATATATGTATATATGAATTGATGATGAATGTTTATTGTCCCTTTAATGGGAGTGATGTTTATGTTGATAGGGAATTTGTTTAAAGTGTGAAGCTATGCCTTGATATTAATGCATAATTGAGGAACTAATAGAGGCAAATAGAGTTTTATGAGAATGGAATGGCATGTGATAGTTCCAATAGCCCATATATGTTGTTTATGACTTGTAGGAATTGGAATGGGCCAATTCCAATGAGAATAGGTCCTTGAGTTGCACAAAAGTGCCTCAAAATGGGTAAAACGCAATTATGCGCATAAGTCCCTCATTTTTGGGAATTTTTGAGTGAGACTGGAGGTCACGCGTCACAAATGATGTGTATTTGTTGCGGTTAAAATTTTGTAGCATTTGGAGTTCATACGAGAAAGTTAGGAGGGTAAGAAGTTGAAAAATCATATGTTTTCTGCATAAAAACAGCAGCAGGGCTGTCTTGAATCGATTCAAGACCCTTTGCATCGATTTAAGAGGTGTTGTTTTCACTGTTTTGGGCTCCAGGGTATTTGAATCGATTCAAGGCCCTCTGTTTGTCAAATTTTGAGATTTTAGGACACTTGAATCGATTCACACGAGCCTGAATCGATTCAGAGCCCTGTTATGGCCACTGTTGTGTTGTTTTTTCAACTGGTCTGTTTTCTTTGTTGTTTTTGGCCCGTTTGGGCACCTTAATGACATTGTTAGCCTCTGACTTCTGTATGAAAGTTGTAGATAATTGTGTTATGGAGGTGTGAGAATTGGTCTCACATTAATTGGAGTTTTCTAACTCTCATTAGGCATAAAATACCACGCCTAGTGCGTTGAAAAATATAAGTTTAAGAGGGTTTTGAACCCAACTTTTTATGGGGGTCAAATTGGGACTAATAGGTGTTATTTGTGGCATGTCCCACTATTTATAAGAATAAAAATGAGCTTTCCCTATGTCTTGATGTCAAAATTTGTCATGGGCTCATTATTGCCCAAACCCCTTTTATTA
The DNA here is from genome assembly GCA_037962975.1 of Clitoria ternatea. NCBI lineage: Eukaryota > Viridiplantae > Streptophyta > Magnoliopsida > Fabales > Fabaceae > Clitoria > Clitoria ternatea. The sequence continues at coordinate 153,965,176 of CM075673.1, forward strand.
TGTAACAACAAGTGATTTCATTAGGGGTACAAATGTAGTGTGTTTTAGTGGTGATTGGGGAATGGCTTGAGACCTTGGCAAGGTATGTGTATGCCTATGCTATGTTATGAAAACATGTATGCTTTCCCCCCTCTATTGATATATTATGAATCTTGATGAAAAGTAAATGATATGATTGTATGACACACCTTAGTTGACGATGGAACTAATAAGGGGACAATTGAATAACAATGAGTTGTTATAACTTAATGAATTTGAAAAAGTGTTAATGATGAATAAGAATAAATGATGAATGATAATGTTGAATGAAAAGGGACGTTATTGTTAAACACGCCCTAGAATGTTATTATGGATGGGCGTAGTGCCACTTTGATTAATGCATGTATTGATATGTATATATGGGATTGAATGCTGATTGCTGAATATATGTTTTGAAATATATTATTGGTTTCCATGCGTGGCTAAATGTTATGATGATTGATATGCTATCAATGCCTTGTTTGGATTTATGAAAATATAAATGTTGAGCCTTGAGGGGCCTTATAGTTGATTGTATGCTAACGATAATAAAGACCAAATATATATGATACCCCTAATTGAGAGGGTGAGATATCCTTACGAGTTTGGTTGGCATATGCATTATTGCATTTGCATTCATGGCATGGCATAACATTGAATATGTGGTTGCGATCACAATGATGAAAGATCCTACGGGATTCTATGAAGGGAGTACCCCTTGCGAGGCGGGAAACCAACTTGATGATGATATAATATTGAGCCGGTGGTTGCGATCACCTGGTTGTTGAAATGAAAAAGGGCTTGCGAGTTCCTATGATGCCCGTGGTTGCGATCACGAGGTAGGAGTACCCCTTGCGAGGCGGGAAACCATTATGAATTGTTGAACGTGGTTGCGATCACAAGAAAGCACCTTGCGAGGCTGCTAGAGGGAGTACCCCTTGCGAGGCGAGAAACCCATATGAATGAATGATATGGTGGTTGCGATCACCTGATGAAATGAAATGGATCCATTGCATATACATTAAACAGTTGACATATGCATTAGCCATAAGAGCATGGCATTTGAGATGGGATGACCACGAGAGATGAAAAACCCCTTGCGAGGAGGAATTGAGTAAAGATTTAATAAATTGATGATGATAATTTATGAATGCCCTTGATGATAAGTGGCAATGTGATTGTGTATGTGCTTATGCTTGCTTATGTTGTGAATTATGATTCATGAGGCTTGTATGCCTATTAGAATAATGTGATGATGATTGAATGATGATTTAATGGTTTTATAGCAAAGCACACATGATGATTATATGCATATACACATGATCACAATATATGTATATTCTTCATTTTGAATGTATAACTCACTCTCCCATGTGGTCTCCTTTTTAGCATTGCGATGCAGGGTTATCATGGGCCGAGATGAGACTTTGAATTGAAGTTTTGGCGAAGGTAAATAGTGGTAATGGAAGTGCCTTGATTGGCATCAATTGTGAACTTTAATATATTGAATAAATTGTATGTGATGATATTGAGGATTTAGTGAATTTAGATAGGTATAAGATAATCCTTTGTATTTGTGAATGGTGAATATATGTTTAGTATGTAAAGTGATGATTTGATGAGTACTAGAGGGATTGAAAGTTTGAATATGGTATATTGATGATAGTGGTGTTTGTATTAATGCCAATAGGTGAATAAATAGGCCAATTATGAGATATGGGCAGTGGTGATAGTTAGGGCATGACCCCGGATGTATATGCATATTTATATTATATCTTAGGCAATGCATGTGTCTGTTGTAAGTGCATGAATGAGTTATAATAATAAGTTTATGTTAGGTGTTTTGTATGCTTTGCCGAGCCTTCTCTCATATCATCATATATGGGATTGGCGTATGCCCGGTATACACATTCTTCTTCCGCTGTAAACTCTATTATTTTTTGTATACCGTTATAGGCAAGTTAGTTATTGATCCAGTTATATCTTATTAATTCGTACTCTTCGGTTTTCCGTGATTCGGGTTTCGGTGTGACATCGGACTTATCTTAGAACGCGAAAAATTTACTAGCATTTTATTAATCTTTATGTTGATCACATCGGAATTCGAGTCTGGAAAACCGGGGTGTTACACAAGTCCTTCAGCTCTTGTTCCTGCTCTTGTAACTTACCAAATAATGTAGCAAGAGACATCTCGTTGATGTTTAGAGATTGTTTGATGGCAGTGACAAGAGGTTACCATTCCCTAGTAAGTGTTTTTAACACTTTATGAATAAGTTCTTTGTTAGTGTAAGTCTTTCCAAGAGTAATGAGATGATTTATAATAAGGGTGAACCTCTTTTGCATATCAACAATCGTTTCTCTGGAATTTAATCTAAAACTTTCATATTGACTAGTGAGTGTGCTAATCTTAGAGTCCTTTACATCACTAGTTCCCTCATGGGTGACTTAGAGAGTGTCCCACATTTCCTTAGTGGTTTTACAAGTTACAACTCTAAAGAACTCATCCGGGCCTAAGGCAAGGGTGATAAGATTTTTAGCTTTGTAATTGTATTGGACTTTTTTTTCCTCTTCACTACTCCCATCATCCATGAGTTTCTCAACTTGTTTACCATCTACAATATGCATGGGTATGAAAGGACCATTTTCAATTATATTCCAAACTTTAAGGTCAATAGATTGTACAAAAATTTTCATCCTTTCTTTCCAAAATGCATAGCCTTCCCCATTGAAAGTAGGAGGTCTATTTGTGGCACCACCCTCATAAAAAAGATTTAGAGAATTAGAGGCCATTATTCTCTTGAAGCTGTTAAGCTTGATCTACCAAGAGTCAAGCTCTGATACCACTTGTTGTTCAAGTGGCCTCAATACTCAAGAGGGGGGGGGGGTGAATTGAGTGTTTAAGCTTTTCTCTTGAATGCCTTTAAAAATGATTCTTTTTTCACAAAATATGCTTGTATGAAAGAGATATCAAGTGTAATGCAAGAATCAATGTAAAATAATGTGCAAATGTTACTTAGACAATATGTCAAACACTTGGTGTGCAATACTTTAACTTAACCTAATTACTCAATTTCAAGCAATAATATCACAATCAAATCAATATATCAACCAAATCCAACAAGTAAATGCAAGAGAGTAGGGAAGAGAAACTTGCAAACCAATTTAACAAGTTCCACCAAGCCTGTGTACGTCTAGCCTTTAAGCAACCCACTTGAAGGATTTCCACTATTGAAGTTTAGAGATACAAGCTATGAGCAATTGCAACTTCCTAGTGTCCCACACTCAAGAACTCAATCCTGACTAGCACAAGGGCAACCACCCAATCTCTCAAACTCTCAATACCCAAAGGTTGAACCCCAACCTTTGTGACAACTCAACCTAGAGTGAATAACCTTTGTGTTTTGGTGTTTGGTTTTGCAATCAATAAACTCTCTTAATATAGTAGATAAGCAAATGAAAGGCTCTAACAATGATAACTCTCAACAAGAGAGGATTTACAAATTTAGCTCTAAGTTTCAGAAATTGAAACTACATAAAGAAATAGAACTCACAAGACTCAAGATTTGATTTTTCTTTAATGATGTTGGATATTTTGAGTAGCTTGAATGAGTCTTCCATTTATAGGCCTTGGAGGGGTGCCCTAGAGTCTTCAGAGCCGTTGCACAGTATGGGCATTTGAGTGAAAATGGAGATGTGAGCTGCTTTCCCACTTAAAAACGCTTTCCCCAAATTCTGGCACTAGTGTAATCGATTAGGCCTCGAGCTGTAATCGATTACACTTTGAATTCTTCAGTGTAATTGGACTGGTAATCGATTAGCCTTTCCCATGTAATCAATTAGCTAAATAACAGAACCTTGCTAATCGATTGTTTATTGCCTTATAATCGATTGTGAGTGGCACCTGATGCATTTAATTGTGTTACGCAGCATGGTAATCGATTATGCCTCATGTGTAATCGATTATGGTACAACCAGAAACTCAGTAATTGATTAGTTCTTGTCCTGTAATTGATTAGTAGATGCACCTGATACTTTTTATTCATTTTCTCAGCTTGGTAATCAATTGGCTTCCTTGGTGTAATCGATTAGGTGACAAACAGAAACTCCATAATCGATTAGTGTTGATGAGATAATCGATTAGGTGTTGGACAGAAATTCTGTAATCGATTATATATAGTCTTGTAATCAATTAGGCTACGTGTTTTTGCAAGTCTGATGCTGTCTTCTCTATTTTTATCCTTGCATGTGTTCTTTTATAAACTCTTGAACTCTTTGCCATGATTCTTCAATTACTTTTGTCATTATCAAAATTATACAACCTGAAACACATATTGAAACATATTCTGTCCCTTCCTTTACTGAAATTTAATGAAACTTCAACAAAAAGCTTAAAATGCCTTTATAAGCGAGATCATAAAAAATCGTGAAAAAATTCAACTGTTTGATTTTGTCGTATTTTCGTGTGCATGCCTTCCATTTTGGCTAAAAATTCATCGTGAGAGAAAATTTGCCCCTTCCTTAAGAGAAATATGATAAAACTTCAGGGACAACCTTACAACGTCTTTCTAAGCATGACCGTAAAAAATCATGCGTATATTCTACCACTTAGATTTGTCATATTGCTGTGGGCAATAGCTGTTAAGTTTGGCTAAAAATTTATCGTTTCAGAAAATATAGCCCCTCCCTTGGAGAAATTTGATGGAATTTCAGGGACAACCTTACAATGTCTTTTTAAGCATGACCATAAAAAATCATTTATAAATTCACCCGCTCGACTGTGTCCTATTTTCATGGGCATTATCTTTCAAATTTAGCTAAAAATTCAATATTGAAGAGAATCTGTCCCTTTCCTTGGAGAATTCTAATGACATTCAAGGATCACATTACAATGCCTTTCCAAGCATGGCCGTAAAAAGTCATGCAAAAATTCAACAGCACCATTTTGTCAGATTTTCATGGACATTAACCTTATGTTTTAAGTAAAAATTCATTCTTGGAGAAAATCTGTCGCTTCCCTTGGACATATTTGATGAAACTTTAGGGATAACCTTATAAAGCCTTTCTAAGCATGGTCCCAAAAAATTATGCAAAAATTCAATGCTTGATTTTGTCATATTTTTGTGGGTATTATTAACCTTCAAATTTCACCAAAAATCATTGTTGGAGAAAATCTGCCCCTTCCCTTGGAGAAATCTGATGTAACCTCAGGAATAACCTTACAATGCCTTTCTAAGAATGTCCGTAAAAGAAATGTAAAAAATTCAACCGCTCGATTTTGTCATATTTTCATCATGCCTTCAAATTTGGCTAAAAAATCATCGTTGAAGAAAATCTACCCTTCCTTTGGAGAAATCTGTTGAAATCTCAAGAATAACCTTACAACGCCTTTTTAAGCATGGCCATAAAAAATAATGAAAAAATTTAACTGGTCGATTTTGTCATATTTTTATCGGTATTAGCGTTCAAATTTGGCTAAAAAATCATTGTTGGAGAAAATCTACCCCTTCCCTTAGAGAAATCTGATGAAACTTCAAGAACCACTTTACACTACCTTTCTAAGCATGGCTGCAAAAAATCATGCAAAAATTCAACGGCTCAGTTTTGTCGTTTTTCGTGGGCATTAGCCTTATGTTTTGGGTAAAAATTCATCGTTGGAGAAAATCTGCCACTTTCCTCAGAGAAATTTAATGATACATCAGGAACAACCTTACAAAGCCTTTCTAAGCATGGCCCCAAAAAATTATGTAAAGATTCAACGCTTAATTTTGTCATATTTTTGTGGGCTTTAATCTTCAAATTTGGCTAAAATGTTATCGTTGGAGAAAATTTGCCCATTCCCTTGGAGAAATCTGATAAAACCTAAGGAACAACCTTACAATGCCTTTCTAAGCATGCCCGTGAAAGAAATGCAAAAATTCAACCTCTTAATTTTGTCATATTTTCGTGATGCCTTAAAATTTTTCTAAAGAATTATCATTGGAGAAAATCTGCCCTTTCCCTAAGGAAATCTAATGAAACCTCAAGAAAAACCTTATAATGCCTTTTTAAGCATGGCCGTAAAAAATGATGCCAAAATTCAACCGGTCGATTTTGTCATATTTTCGTGGGTAATGCCTTCAAATTTGATTAAAAATTCATCATTGGAGAAAATCTCCCCTTCCCTTAGAGAAATCTGGTGAAACTTCAGGAACCAATTTACACTGCCTTTCTAAGCATGACTACAAAAAAAATGTAAAAATTCAATGGCTCGGTTTTTTCATAATTTCGTGGGCATTAGCCTTATATTTTGGGTAAAAATTCATCGTTGGAGAAAATCTGCCGCTTCTCTTGGAGAAATTTGATGAAACTTTAGGGACAACGTTACAAAGGCTTTCTAAGCATGGCCCCTAAAAATTATGCAAAAATTCAACGCTCGACTTTATCATATTTTCATGGGCATTAACCTTTAAATTTGAGTAAAAAATCATCGTTGGGTAAAATCTGTCCCTTCTGTTGGAGAAATCTGATGAAAACAACGTAATTATTATCAAATGCGGATCTGACTGTGGGAAACAACGTAAATCAATTGTGGGACGAGCATAGGTGTGCTACTATGCCCCTGCTGCAGTAGTAAAATGTGTACACTTATATCCAATTGCATGCATGTTCAACATTATATTTTATTGGTACCAAACCATTCTCGCCCATCTGTAGCACTAGTCACCCCGTGACTGTGGATTAACAACATGGCCGTACTTGCCAAAGTGCTACGGGCCCCTCCCGAACACACATCGAGAGAGCCGTGCCCCGTCGGACACCGAGGTAACTCACTCACCATAGAGCCGCCTGCCCACTGGGCCTGCCACATAGGGTGCCTCATCACCGAACTATGGACAACTTCGTGATTCCCAGAATCACTAGGGAAATACAATAATATACCCATGCACTGGGTCACCCTCCCACTGGGCCCTTTCATTAGAACCCCTAAAATTCTATATAAGCAGCGAATGATATGCCATGGATGCAAATGTAAATCAATGCATTCTCACACTGTGCATCCTAAATGCCACTCCATCAATCATGAATTCACGACCACCACTTAGTGGATTTTAACGTTCTTAACCTTTACCAACTTTCGTTGTAACTCATACACATTGACAGTTAGTGGCAATCATAATTATCAATTCACATATACATCATTGGGATATTTCCCATTATTGATTTCGATTCAAACATAGTATCAAACATCATAACATATTTCATCATCATATTCAACATAATATCTGATCCGGCCTCTATACCAGTACCAGAGTACAGATATCACTTTATCCGTTCTGTATACAATACAGACTCAGCAAGTAAAACATTAGTCATTAAAATCGGTCTCCTCTCACTGGGATACCGGATAATCATACCGGATATGTACAGCACCGGTCTAAAACCTCAGCCATCTACTAACTCTAGTGGCTGATCCCATACCGGGCCATTGACTCTAGCTCAGTTCAGTGCAATAACACATTTATCATCCAAATACATGCTACATAACATCAATCATTCTACATACACTCAAATCATGAAATCATCACATCGTCCACACAGGCAATCAACGAGCACAATCATATACACATATCTTCACATCAAGAATGGATGAAATCATGCATTTAGAATAGTTACCCCTCCTACCTCAAGAGAAGTAGTAATCACTACGGTCAGAAGGTTCCGCCACGTAGTCAGGGTTATTTCCTACATCACAATATATCACACAATCAATTTCCCATTCAATCACATCGGCCTAACATTCATATTTATTTACTTAGTATTTTCTGGCATCTAAACTCTCAGTCCCTTTATTTCATTTGATCAGCCACCACCACCACGGCTTAGGTGTCAACATTTATTATCTTGCACATCCAATGTCGAACCCAACACCGGGTTCCCAACAACCATTAAGCCTCATTAATGGCCATTCACCATTAATAACAATATCTTACCTCACCAAAAATAGTTATTTAACACAATAAATGCTTCTTTATTTACATCTCATGTTTCCCATAAATCTTAGGGGGAAGGGTTTTTCATTAAAACCCAACAACACTCATTAAATCACATTCCCAACGTCAAAACCCAAAAACCCATGGTTTATACTCTTGAGAAATAGCAAAAATTTTACCCCTAGAGAAGAAATGAGAGAGTTTTCCGAAAGACGGAAAACCACATGGAATAAAGAGAAGGAAAAGTGAGACTTCAAGCTCCCAACTCTTCTTTCTTGCTCTCAAGAAACGAAAATGGGAGAGGAGGAGAAAGCCACCACCTTTGCTTAGGGTTTTGAAGAGAAGTAGAAGAGGAAATGAAGGAGAAGAGTGTAGAAGAAGTAGAAGCAAGTACATGTATGTGAAATCCAAAAAGGGGCTGACGGGATTAAGACGGGAAAAATAGGCCATTTGGCTTTATTTTTAATTCCCCGATAAATATTCATCGTTTTATGATAAACAGGGTCATCGTTTGGGCTTAATACCATATCCAAAAATTATTCTGAATATACCATCAGATTCCCAATACCATTATTAACAGCCTTGACCAATATCATCCTATTCGGAGATACTTGGTCTGAAACCCATATTTCAACCGGGCTTATTTTCAGCTTATCCGGTTCCAATAAATCATGGACAACTCCCAAAAATCTTAATTCATTTATTCTTAATATTTTGGAACTTTAAATAACCCAAATATAATTATTTAATATTTATCTCTTCAATTAATCCTTTATTTTAAAATTTAGGGTGTTACACTTACAATGTCTTTCTAAGCATGGCTACAAAATATCATGTCAACTTCAACCGCTCGGTTTTGTCATATTTTCGTGGGTATTTGCATTCAAATTTAGCTAAAAGTTTATCGTTGGAGAATGACGGCCCTTTACCCTAGAGAACTCTGATGAAACTTCAGGAACAACCATACAATGTGTTTCTAAGCATTGGCGCAAGAATTCATGCAAAAATTCAACCGCTCAATTTTGTCATATTTTCATGGGCATTAGCCTTCAAATTTGGCTAAAAAATCATCGGTTTGATAAAATCTGCCCCTTCACTAGGAGAAATCCGATGAAACTTTACAGATAACCTTATAATGCCTTTCTAAGCTTGGCCACAAAAAAAATCATGCAAAAATTCAACCGCTAAATTTTGTCATATTTTCGTAGGCTAATCTACCCATTCCCTTGGAGAAATCTGATCTAAGTTGAGGGACAACCTTACAATACATGTCTATGCATGACTACAAAAAATCATGCAAAACTTCATCCGCTCTGTTTTGTCATATTTTCGTGGGCTAATGCCTTCAAATTTGAAGAAAAATTCATTGTTGAAGAAAATTTTTCCTCTTCCTTGTAGAAATCTGATGAAACTCCAAGAAACACCTTACACTGCCTTTCTAAGCATGGCGATAAAAAATATGCAAAAATTCAATCAATCAGTTTTGTCGTATTTTTGTGGGAATTAGCCTTTAATTTTGGCTAAAAATTCGTCGTTGCAAAAAATCTACCCCTTTTCTTTGACAAATCTAATGAAACTTTAGCAACAACCTTACAATGCCTTTCTAAGCATGGCCATAAAAATCATGCAAAAATTTAATCCCTTGGTTATGTTGTATTTTCATGGGCATTAGCCTTCAATTTTGGCTAAAGATTCATCATTAGAAAAAAACTGCCTCTTCCCTTGGTTAAATCTGATGAAACTTCTTGGACAACCTTACAATGACTTTCTAAGCGTGACCTTAAAAAATCATGTCAAAATTCAACCTCTCAGTTTTTTCATATTTTCCTGGGCATTTACCTTCAAATTTGGCTAAAAATTCATCGTTGGAGAAAATATGCCCTTTACGTTGGAGATATCTGATGAAACTTCACAGACAACATTACAAAATCTTTCAAAGTATGACTGCAAAAAATCATGCAAAAATTCAACTACTCAATTTTGTCGTATATTCATAGACTTTAGCATTCAAATTTGGCCATAAGTTCATCGTTGGAGAAAATCTTCCCTTTACCTTGGAGAAAATCTTATGAAAGCTCAGGGACAACCTTACAATATCTTTGTAAGCATCACCACAAAATTTCAACTGCTCGACTTTTTTGTATTTTCATGGGTGCCCTCAATTTTGGTTAAAAATTCGTTGGGGAAAATCTACCCCTTCCCTTGCCAAAATTCGATGAAACTTCAGGGATAACCTTACAATGCCTTTCTAGCATGGCTAAAAAAATCAAGCAAAAATTCAATCGCTCAATTTTATCTTATTTTTGTGGTCATTAGCCTTCAAATATGGCTAAAAAATCATTGTTAGAGAAAATTTGCCCTTCCCTTGGAGAAATGTGATGAAACTTCAGGGACAACCATACAATGCTTTTCTAAGCATAGCTATAAAAAATCATGCAAAACTTCAACCGCTCCGCTTTGTCATATTTTCATGGGCTAATGCCTTTAAATTTGACTAAAAAATCATTGTTGGAGAAAATCTACACCTTCCCTTGGAGAAATCTAATGTAACTCCAGGGACAACCTTACAATACCATTCTAAGCATGGCCGCAAAAATTCATGCAAAATTTTAACTGCTCGTTTTTGTCATATTTTCGTGGGAGCCTTTAATTTTGGCTAAAAATTCATCGTTGGAGAAAATCTGCCCTGTCCCTTGCAGAAATTTGATGAAACTTCAGGGATAGCCTTACAATGCCTATGTAAGCATGGATGAAAAAATCAAGAAAAATTCAACCGCTCGATTTTGTTATATTGTCATGGCCTAATGATATATCTAAAAAATCATCATTGGAGAAAATCTACCCTTTCCCTTGGAGAAATTTGATTAAACTTCAGGGATAACCTTACAATGCCTTTCTAAGCATAGTCTCAAAAAGTTGTGCAAAACTTCAACCACTCTGTTTTGTCATATTTTCATGCGCTAATGCCTTAAAATTTCACTAAAAATCCATCGTTAGAGAAAATCTACCCCTTCCCTTTGAGAAATCCAATGCAACTCGAGGGACCACCTTACAATGCCTTTCTAAACAAGGCCGCAAAAATTATGCACAAATTCAACTGCTCGGTTTTGTCGTATTTACGTGGGTGCCTTCAAATTTGGCTAAAAACTCGTAGTTAGTGAAAATCTGCCATTTCCCCTTGAGAAATATGATGAAATTTAATGGATAAGCTTATAATGCTTTTCTAAGAATTATGGTAAAAATTATTTAAAAATTCAACCGCTCAGTTTTGTCATATTTTTGTGGGTACTAGCCTTCATATTTGGCTAAAAATTCATTATTGGAGAAAATTTACCTCTTCCCTTGGAGAAATCTAATGAAACTTCAAGGATAACCTACAATGCCTTTCTAAGCAAGGTTGAAAACAATCATCCAAAAATTTGACTGCTCGGTTTTGTCATATTTTCGTGGGCATAGCATTTAAATTTGGAAAAAAATTTCATCGTTGAAGAAAATTTGCCCTTTCCCTTGGAGAAATATAATGAAACTTCAGGGACAACCTTACAATATCATTCTATCCATGGCTGCCAAAAATCATGTAAAATCTCAACTGCTCAGTTTTGTTATATTTTCGTGGGCTAACACCTTCATATTTGGCTAAAAGTTGATTGTTGGAAAAATTCTGCTCCTTTCTTTAGTGAAATCTGATGAAACTTCAACGATAAGCTTACAATGCCTTTATAAGCGAGACCATAAAAAATCATGAAAAATTCAACCGCTCAATTTTGTCGTATTTTCGTGGGCATTAGGCTTTAATTTTGGCTAAAAATTCATTGTTGGAGCAAATTTTCCCCTTCCCTTGGAGAAATATGATGAAACTTAAGGGACACCCATACAACGTCTTTCTAAGCATGACCGTAAAAAATCATGTAAATATTCAACCACTTAGATTTGTCATATTGTTGTAGGCAATAGCTGTTAAGTTTAGCTAAAAATTTATCGTTTCAGAAAATATACCCCCTCCATTGGAGAAATATGATGGAATTTCAGGGACAACCTTACAATGCCTTTCTAAGCATGACCGTAAAAAATCATTTATAAATTCACCCGTTTGGTTGTGTCTTATTTTCATGGGCATTTTCTTTCAAATTTAGCTAAAAATTCAACACTAGAGAGAATCTACCCCTTCCCTTGGAGAATTCTAATGAAATTCAGGGATCACCTTACAATGCCTTTTCAAGGATGGTCGTGAAAAGTCATGAAAAATTTCAATGGCACTGTTTTGTCAGCTTTTCGTGGGCATTAGCCTTATGTTTTGGGTAGAAATTCATTGTTGGAGAAAATTTGTCGCTTCTCTTAGAGAGATTTCATGAAACTTGGGATAACCTTAAAAAGCCTTTCTATGCATCGCCTAGAAAAATAATGCAAAAATTCAAAGCTCGATTTTGTCATGGGTTTAACCTTCAAATTTGACCAAAAATCATCACTGGAGAAAATCTGCCCCTTCTCAAGGAGAAATCTAATGTAACCTCAGGAACAACCTTACAATGCCTTTCTAAGAATGTCAAAAGAAATGTAAAAATTCAACCGCTCGATTTTGTCATATTTTCATCATGCCTTCAAATTTGGCTAAAAAATCATCGTTGGAGAAAATCTTTCCTTCATTTGGAGAAATCTCATTAAACCACAAGAACAACCTTACAATGCCTTTATAAGCATGGCCATAAAAAATAATGCAAAAACTCAACCGCTCGATTTTGTCATTTTTTTGTCATGCCTTTAAATATGGCTAAAAAATCATCGTTGAAGAAAATCTACCCTTCCTTTGGAGAAATCTGATGAAACTTCAAGAACAACCTTACAATGCCTTTATAAGCATGGCCGTAAAAAATAATGCAAAATTTCAACCGGTCGATTTTGTCATATTTTCGTCGGTATTAGCCTTCAAATTTGGCTAAAAAATCACTGTTGGAAAAAATCTACCCCTTCCCTTGGAGAAATCTGATGAAACTTCAGAAACCACTTTGCATTACTTTTCTAAGCATGACTTCAAAAAAAATGTAAAAATTCAACGGCTCGGTTTTGTCGTATTTTTCATGGCCATTAGCCTTATGTTTTGGGTAAAAATTCATTGTTAGAGAAAATCCGCCGATTCCCTTGGAGAAATTTGATGAAACTTTAGGGACAACCTTACAAAGTCTTTTTAAGCATTCGCCCTAAAAAATTATTCTAAAATTCAGTGCTCCATTTTGTCATATTTTTGTGGGCATTAACCTTCAAATTTGGCCAAAACTCCGCGTTGGAGAAAATCTGCCCCTTTTCTTGGAGAAATCTGATGTAACCTCAGGAATAACCTTACAATGCCTTTCTAAGAATGTCCACAAAAGAAATCCAAAAATTCAACCATTTGATTTTGTTATATTTTCGTCATGCGTTCAAATTTGGCTAAAAAATCATCGTTTGAGAAAATCTACATTTTTTTGGAGAAATCTGATGAAACCTCAAGAACAACCTTACAATGCCTTTATAAGCATGGTCGTAAAAAATAATGCAAATATTCAATTGGTCAATTTCGTCATATTTTCGTCGCTATAAGTCAAATCTGATGAAACTTCAGAAACCACTTTGCATTACTTTTCTAAGCATGGCTACAAAAAAAATGCAAAAATTCAACGGCTCAGTTTTGTCATATTTTCATGGGCATTAGCCTTATGTTTTGGGTAAAAATTCATCGTTGGAGAAAATCTGCCGTTTTCCTTGGAGAAATTTGACAAAACTTCAGGGATAACTTTACACAACCTTTCTAAGCATGGCCGCAAAAAATTATGCTAAAATTCAGTGCTCGATTTTGTCATATTTTCGTGGGCATTAACCTTCAAATTTGGCAAAAAATCATCATTGGAGAAAATCTGCCCCTTCCTTTGGAGAAATCTGATGTAACCTTAGAAACAACCTTACAATGTCTTTCTAAGAATATCCACAAAAGAAATGCAAAAATTCAACCGCTTAATTTTTTCATATTTTCGTCATGCCTTCAAATTTGGCTAAAAAATCATCGTTGCAGAAAATCTACCCTTCTTGTGGAGAAATCTGATGAAACCTCAAGAACAACCTTACAATGCCTTTTTAAGCATGGCCGCAAAAAATAATGCAAAAATTCAACCGGTCGATTTTGTCATATTTTCGTCGGTATTAGCCTTCAAATTTGACTAAAAAATATCGTTGGAGAAAATCTGCCCCTTCACGTAGAGAAATCTGATGAAACTTCATGAACCACTTTACACTGCCTTTTTAAGGATTACTACAAAAAAATATACAAAAATTCAACGGCTCGATTTTGTCGTATTTTCATGGGCTTATGTTTTGGGTAAAAAATCATCATTGGAGAAAATCTGCCGCTTTCCTCAGAGAAATTTGATGAAACTTCATGAACAACCTTACAAAGGTTTTCTAAACATGCCCCAAAAAATTATGTAAAAATTCAACACTCGACTTTATCATATTTTCGTGGGCAATTAACCTTCAAGTTTGGTTAAAAATTCATCGTTGGAGAAAATCTACCCCTTCTCTTAGAGAAATCTGATCAAACCTCAAGAACAACCTTACAATGCCTTTCTAAGCATGTCTGCAAAATAAATGCAAAAATCAACCTCTTGATTCTGTCATATTTTCGTGATGCCTTAAAATTTTGCTAAAGAATCTTCGTTGGAGAAAATCTACCCCTTCCCTGAGAGAAATCAAATGAAACCTCAAGAACAACCTTACAATGCCTTTTTAAGCATGACCGCAAAAAATGATGCCAAAATTCAATCGGTCGATTTTGTCAAATTTTTGTGGGCATTATTAACCTTTAAATTTGACTAAAAAATCATCGTGAGAGAAAATCAGCCCATTCCTTTAGAGAAATCCGATGAAACTTCAGGAACCACTTTACACTAACTTTCTAAGCATGGCTACAAAAAAACATGCAAAAATTCAACGGCTCAATTTTGTCGTATTTTCGTGGGCATCAAAATTCATTGTTGGAGAAAATCTGCCGCTTTCCTTGAAGAAATTTGATTAAACTTCAGGGAACACCTTACAAAGCCTTTCTAAGCATGGCCCCAAGAAATTATGCAAAAATTCAACGCTCGACTTTATCATATTTGCATGGGCATTAACCTTCAAATTTCGCTAAAAATATCATTGGAGAAAATCGGCCCCATCTCTTGGAGAAATCTGATAAAACTTCAGGAATAACCTTACAATGCCTTTCTAAGCATGGCCGAAAAAAATCATGCAAAAATTCAACCGCTTGATTTATTCATATATTCGCGATGGCTTCAAATTTGGCTAAAAAATCATCGTTGTAGAAAATTTGTCCCTTCCCTTGGAGAAATCTGATGAAACCTCAAGAACAACCTTACATGCTTTTCTAAGCATGACTACAAAAAATGTTACAAAAATTCAACCGGTGGATTTTGTCATATTTTCGTGGGCATAACCTTCAAATTATGCTAAAAAATCATCGTTGGAGAAAATCTGCCATTTCCTTTGGAGAAATCTGATAAAACTTAAGGAACCACTTTACACTGCCTTTCTAAGCATGGTCATAAAAAATTAATTATAAATTTATTCACTCGGTTTGTCGTATTTTTGTGGACATTAGCCTTCAATTTTTGGTAAAAAGTTCATTGTTGGATAAAATCTACCACTTCCCTTAGAGAAATCTGATGAAACTTCTGGGAACACCTTATAATGACTTTCTAAGCATGGCTGCAAAAAATCACACAAAAGTTCAACCACTCAATTTTGTCATATTTTTATGTGTTAATGCCTTCAAATTTTGCTAAAAATACTTGTTGGAGAAAATTTGTCCCTTCCCTTTGAGAAATTTTATGAAACTTTAATGACAACCTTACAATGCCCTTCTAAGCATGGTCGCAAAATATGATGCAAAAATTCAATCGCTCGGTTTTGTTATATTTTGTGGGCAGCCTTCAAATTTAGCTAAAAATTCATCGTTGGAGAAAATCTCCACCTTCCCTTGGAGAAATCTAATAAAACTTCAAGGACAACCTTACAATGCCTTTCTAAGCATGGCCATAAAAATTCATTTATAAATTTATCCGCTCGATGTTTTCATATTTTCATGGGCATAAGCTTTCATATTTAGTTAAAAATTCATCATTGGAGAAAATTTACCTCTTCCCTTGGAGAAATCTGATGAAATTTCGGAGACAATCTTTCGATGCCATTCTAAGCGTGGCTATAAAAAAATATGCAAAAATTTGACTACTCAGTGTTGTCATATTTTCATGGGCATTAAGCCTTTAAATTTGGCTAAAAATATATTGTTGGAGAAAATCTAACCCTCTCCTTGTACAAATCTGTTGAAAGTTCATGGTCAACCTTACAATGCCTTTCTAAGTATGGCTGTAAAAAATATGCAAAACTCAACCGTTCGGTTTTGTTGTATTTTCGGGGGAGTCCCTTCAAATTCAGAGACAATCTTATAATGCGTTTCTAACATGACCAAGAAAAATTAAGCAAAAATTCAACCACTTGGCTTTCTCATATTTTCATGGGCTTTAAATTTGACTTAAGATTCATCATTGGATAAAACCTATCCCTTCCTTTGGAGAAATCTGGTGAAATGTTAGGGACAACCTTACAATGCCTTTCTAAGCATGGCTGTAAAAAATGATTTATAAATTCATTCACTTGGCTTTTTCATATTTTCATGGGCATTAACCTTCATATTTGGTTAAAAATTCATCATTGGAGAAAATTTGCCTCTTCCCTTGGAGAAATTTGATGAAACTTCAGGGACCACCTTTCAATGCCTTTCTAGATATGGCCATAAAAAATCATGCAAAAATTTAACCGCTCGGTTTTGTAATATTTTCGTAGGCTAATAACAGCTTTAAATTTGTCTAAAAATTCATCGTTGGAGAAACTTTTCCCCTTCCCTTGGAGAAATATGACTAAACTTATTATGCCTTTCTAAGCATGACTATAAAAAATATGCAAAAAATTCAACTGCTCGATTTTGTCATATTTTCGTGGGTATTAGGGTTCAAATTTGGCTAAACCGAGTGATTGAATTTTTGCCCCTATGCTTAGAAAGTTATTGTGAGGAGTTAACCAAAGGTTTGTTAGTTTTCTCCAAGGAAAGGGGTAGATTTTTCTAAAATAAAGATATTTAGTGTAAAATCCCAGCAAATGGAAAGTGGTACCCAGAGCTCGAATTTTTTCATCGTTTTTTTGGAGCAATGCTTAAAAACGCGCCATCTTCTCATTCCCAAAGTTTTATAATTTTTCTCCAACGATAAATTTTTAGTCAAATTTAAAGGCTAATACCCATAAAAAAAATATGACAAAACCAAGCGATTGAATTTTTGCATGATTTTTTACGACTACGCTTAGAAAGGTTTTATAAGGCTGTCTCCAAAGTTTTATTAGTTTTCTCTAAGGGAATGGACAAATTTTTCTAAAACAAAGATATTTGATGTAAAATCTCAGCCAATGGAAAATGGTACTTGAAGCATGACTTTTTACATTGGTTTTTTCAGACATGTTTAGAAACATGTTATCTTCTTGTTCCCAAAGTTTCATAGTTTTTCTCTGACGATGAATTTTTAGTCAAATTTGAAGGCTTATTCCCACGAAAAATATGAGAAAATTTTGTGGTTGAATTTTTGCATATTTTTTGCCCCATGGTTACAAAGGCACCCTTAAAGTTTTACTAGTTTTCTACAAAGGAAGAGTTAGATTTTTCAAAAAAAGAGAAATAATCTGTGGGAAATACCAGCAAATGGAAAATAGTACCCAAAGCTTAAGTCTTTCAAAGGTTTTTTTACAGCAATGCTTAAAATCACACTATCTTTATGTTCCCAAAGTTTCATAATTCTTCTCCAACGATGAATTTTTAGTCGTATTTAAAGGGTAATGCCCACAAAACCTATGACAAAACTGAGCGATTTACGTCCATTCTTAGAAAGACATTGTAAGGTTGTCTAAGACGACCCCAAAATAAATTAACAGAAATAAGGGAAAAATTTTCAGGATTTAAAAAGGAAAACCATTTAGGAAATGAAAGAATGCACGAAGTAAATTTTCAACAAGTAACCCTGGACCATTTAAATAACCTATCTCATATATGAAGATATGAAAAGGTGGATAAATTACATCAAGAGTGATCCTTGGACAATCAATCTCATGATCATCAATAAGGAAATACAGAAGATATAAGTGATTTGAAGTATACCAATGGATGTGAAAGAAGGTTCAAGAATACCCCTATTTGATCCTTAAAACATGCCAATTATGTAAGCAAATTGTTGCATAATCATAGCATGAGCCAAAGATACTAACATACATGAAAACTAATGGAAGTCTATAATAACAGGGCCATGAATTAATTTCGTACCTTGCATGAATCGATTCATGCGTTCCTGGGTGCTGGGGGTTCATATTTCAATAGGATGAATCGATTCATATGGGAGGGTGAATCGATTAATGCGTGGGAGGTTTTAGGAACAGTAAAAACAGTGAGGTTTGGATCGATTCATTTCTTGGTGTGAATCGATTCATACATTTCTACAAATATGAATAGTAAAACCAGAGAGCTTTGAATCAATTCACACACTGTTATGAATCAATTCATGATAGCACAGAGACTATTTTATGCAGAAAAGTCACATTTTCAAACTTCTAACCCCCTAACTTTTTCATACGAATTCCAATGCCCACCAAATTTTAACACCAACTTATATACATTATTTAAGATATGTAGCCACTGCCTATACTCAAAAATTCCCTAAAATAAGAGAGTTATGTATATAAATGTGTTTTACCCATTTTGAGGCATTTTTGTACGACTCAAGGACCTATTCTTAATGGAATTAGGCTATTCCAACTTCTACAAGTCACAAATTACATATATAGGCTATTGGAACTATCACATGCCATCAAAATCACATAAAACTCATTTTGACCCTATTGGTTCCCTAATTTTGCATAAATATCAAAACTTAACTTCACATATGCATCATAGAGGACTGAAATTCATGAATAACATCATTCATTCATCACTTTAGGCAGTAAATGAGCATCATAGTTATCATCATACATCATTAAGGTCATAATAAAAAATTAGCCATACACATAAGGTCCAATTTTCACCTATGACCTTCAAAATCAATATTCATCAATCTAGATACATAATAAGCATATATCAACACCATATGATATACAAAATCAATGATTTGTTTGCCAAGGCACTTCCTATACAACTATATACCTCCATCAACAAAATAAGTACTTTAAAAGATATGAGCTCACTCCATAAATGTCCTACATCATGAGGCTAAAAATAGACAACATGGGAGAATGAGTTTACATTCTAAATGACGAATATGAATACGTTGTGATTATGTGCATATGCATATACACCAACATGTAAGCTTTGCAATAGACATAGCAATCATCATCATAATAACATTACTTCCTCATATACACATATAATGATCATATAACACTATACATAGCAAAGCACAATACATATACACGTACATGCCCTTATTCATCATGGGCCATCACCTATAACATCATCATACACCAATTTTATATCTTTGTACTCATATTTTAAATTGTTGTCTTTTAGGTATTATTTCACCCATCACAACCAACATCACATCTCAAGATCAATCATCACCATATCTCAGCACCTTGGTATATCGCCATGCTATATGCAATGCTCTTAGGCTAATGCATATGCACAATGGAATTTATCAACAAATACGGACCCGATGGTGGGAATAATACCAAATTGTGGGTCAAGCATGATCATATAACCATACCCTTACTGTAGTAGTAAAATGTGTACACATATATCATAATTTTGCATGTAATTCACCATGTTTTATTGTTACTAAACTGTATTGTCCATAATGCAACACCGACCATTCTCACCATGATCGCAGTAAACAACATAACAACATTAAGGTGTTGCGGGCCAACCATGATTCATACCATGGCAGCTGTGATCCATAGGACCACCGGGGGCACCTGCTCATCAAGAGCCATCCCCCACAAGGGTCAACCACATACAGCTCCCCATAGCACAACATGGGCAGCTTCGTGACTTACACACTGAGTCATAGGGGATACAACAAGAATGCTCGTGCACTGAGTCACCCTCCCACTGGGCCAACCGGGGGAATCCCCTAATATTCCTTACCGGCAGCGTATGGTATGCCATGGATGCAATGCGAACGTAAATCAAGTGCATTCTCACTTTATGCATCTTATTATGCCACTCAACAACCATCATCATCATCATCAACATCACCACTCTAACTCTTGGTGAATTCTATTTTAATTAATCATTTCCATTGTTATACATTTTTAATGTAGCATAACAACACATTTTCATAAATCACAATACAAGTTCATTTTGTATCAATCACAATGGCTATACAATTTTCATCATCAATACTCATAAATCAATCATCAATAAATTAAGGCATGCTAATCATCCATATTCATTCTTATTCATCATCAAGAATGATCATCCCACATTTATGGTGAATATAGACATAACCACATCATATTAAAGCATAACACTAGCTAAGCAATTTTTATCACCATATAGCATACCAAAAATATTCCAAATGCACAATACATATTGCCAAGCATAATTATCATCATCATATTAAACATCTCAATTGGTCACACACATATAAGCAAGGCAAAACATGTAAATTGTCACATATGACAATCAACCACTACTCAATTCATGCATTTAGAATATAGAACTCCTCTCCTACCTCAAGAGAAGAATTTCGAGCGATACGATGTTCCCGCCTCATCATTCAAAAAAGATCCTACATTAACATACATGCAAAATCTCAATTAAATGACCTTTCAAGGCACAATTTCAAACTCTAATCACTCATCATTACATTTATAATTTTCTAACATGTATCAAACATGTCACTAACATCATTCTCCTTATTTTGTTAGGTTTCGGGAATTCCTTCCCATTCATCCATATTTTTTATATTCAAAGGGCAACACGATAACTCCTAAGCCCAACACATTTACTAACACCCATTACTCAAATGTCATACATTTCCTCCTTAAATCACCTCTCCAATTAACATTCATCATTTTCTCCAATTTTCTAAAGTTAGGGTTTCACCATAAACCCAACAACATCATAAACACACATTATCTTCCACTATTTCAAGCATTAATTTTGTGTACCCATTAAAGGTTCATCAAGCTTGCATTTAAAACCACCCTACCTTAGGTTTTCCGTAATAATGACTTCTCTCAACAACCCATATGTATTTATTACTCACCCAAACACCCTAAACCCATAACCAAGGGCATAAGCTCAAAGAAAAAGGAGAGAAACTTACCTCCACCAATAAATAACAATGAGCTTCAATGAAGGAATAATGGGTGACAAGAATTTAAGAGAAGGGAAGGAGAGAACTTCAATCAACCAATCTCCTTCAAGCTTGAGGGGAAAACGAAAATGGCAAGAAGAAGAAGACACACCACCGGAAGGGTTTAGAGAGGAGAAAAGATGAAGAGGAAATGAGGAAGAAGAAGAAAAGAGTGTATGCTTGCCAAGGAAAAGGAGAGTGTCGTGAAAAGTAAGGGAAAAAAGAGGAATTAACATTTTAATTTGGCCCATCACTTAAGTTTTCTCCGTTTTACAACATACAGGATCTCTATTTGGGCTCAATACTTTATCTAAAAATTATTCTAAATATATATTTAGACTCCCAATAATATTCTTTACAGCTCTAACCAATAGCACCTCAATCGGAGATATTTCGCCTGACACCCATATTTTTATCGGGTATAATTTCAGCTCATAAAGCCCCAATAAATTATGAATAATCTCTAAAAATTTTAATTTAATTATTTTCAATATTTTGGGACATTTACTAATCCACAGGTAATTATTTAACATTTTTCTTCATATTTAATCATTTATAAAATTTGGATGTTACATTGTCCCCAAAGTTTCATTAGTTTTCTTTAAGGAAATGGACAGATTTTTTTAAAATAAAGATATTCAATGCAAAATCTCAGCCAATGGAAAATGGTACTTGAAGCATGAATTTTTATATGGTTTTTTCAGCAATGTTTAGTAACACGCTATCTTCTTGTTCCCAAAGTTTCATAATTTTTCTCTAACGATGAAGTTTTAGTCAAATCTGAAGGCTTATACCCACGATAAATGAGAAAATCTTGTGGTTTAATTTTTGCATGATTTTTTTCCCCCATGGCTACAAAGGCATTGTAAGGTTGTCCTTAAAGTTTTACTAGTTTTCTACAAAGGAAGAGGTAGATTTTTCAAAAAAAGAAAATAATCTGTGGGAAATACCAATAAATGGAAAATGGTACCCGAAGCTTAAATTTTTCCAAGGTCTTTTACAGCAATTCTTAAAATCACGTTATCTTCTTGTTCCCAAAGTTTCATAATTCTTCTCCAACGATGAATTTTTAGTCATATTTAAGGGGTTATGCCCACAAAAACTATGACAAAACTGAGCGGTTGAATTTTCATATGAATTTTTACATCTATGCTTAGAAAGACATTGTAAGATTGTCCCTAAAGTTTCATTAGTTTTCTCCAAGGGAAGGGGCAAATTTTTCTAAAACAAAGATATTTATTACAAAATCCCAATAGATGGAAAATTGTACCCGCAACTCAAATTTTATGTGGTTTTTTATGGTGATGCTTAGAAATATGTTATTTTCTTGTTCCCAAATTTCATAATTTTTCTCCAACAAAGAATTTTTAGTCAAATTCAAAGGTTAATACTCGTGAAAAAGATGACAAAATCGAGCAGTTGAATTTTTGCATGATTTGTTGTGCCCTTGCTAAGAAAGGCCTTGTAAGGTTGTCCCTAAAGTTTCATTAGCTTTCTACAAGGGAAAAGATAGATTTTTTGACACAAAGATATTCAGTGTAATATCACAGCAAACGAAAAATGGTACCCAGAGCTTAAATTTTTGCATGGTTTTTTGCAGTAATTCTTAGAAACACACTATCTTCTTGTTCCTAAAGTTTCATAATTTTTCTCCAACGATGAATTTTTAATCAAATTTAAAGGCAGCCCATGAAAAATATGACAAAACTGAGCAGTTGAAGTGTTGTATATTTTTTACGACCATTCTTAAAAAGTTATTATAAGATTGTCTCCAAAGTTTCATTAGTTTTCTCCAATGGAAGAAACATATTTTTCTAAAACAAAGATATTTAGTATAAAATCCCAACTAGTGGAAAATGGTACTCTAAGCATGAATTTTTACATGATTTTCTATAGCAATGTTTAGAAACACATTATCTTCTTGTTCCCAAAGTTTTCTAAAACAAAGATATTAAGTGTAAAATCCTAGCAAATGGAAAATGGTACCCGGAGCTCAAATTTTTGAATGGGTTTTTTGCAGCAATGCTTAGAAACACACTATCTTCTTGTTCCTAAAGTTTCATATTTTTTCTCCAATGATGAATTTTGTAGTCAAATTTGATGGCTAATGCCCACGAAAACTATGACAAAATCGAGCGGTTGAATTTTTGTATGATTTTTTACGCCAATTGTTAGAAAGGCATCATAAGGTTGTCCTCAAACTTTTACAAGTTTTTTGTAACATCCCAAATTTTAGAGAAATAAAATTATTAGATGATGATAATTAATTATTTATGGTCTAATATACATGGGAAAATTAATTAGACACTAATTGTGATTTATTGATAAATTAAAATTTACCGAATTCATACAATTTAACGGAAGGTGTGGGACCCATTAAATAAATTTGAACATTTAAAGGGTCTAGAATAATGAGGGATTTATTGTGGTTATGGTGGTATGTTCAAAATAAGTTTTGGTGTTGATGAGACATCTATTCAAACACGACGTATGATAATAAACGACGAAAATATGAATGGAATAGAATTTAAGAAAAATAAGAATTCCCTTTTTCTCCTTTTCTCATCACCATGCACCATTTTCCCTTTTTTTCTACCCTTTTTTAACCATTGGACAATCGGGAATGAATATCTATTGGACAAAAAATTGGGAGCATTGTTTTATCCATTGGTTAATGACCAATTTTGTCATCTTTTTCCCATTTCCCTTAGCATTTTTGTTGGCTTCTCTCCCCGTCCACTTTCTTCATTTTTTTCATCTTCCTCCTTTTTCTTAAGGCAAATACTATGTGGCTCCCTTCCTTAACAAATTTTCATTAAAATCTACATCTAATCATGGATTCATGAGGCATTAAAGCCACATTAGAGCTAATCTTTAGTGTTTCATCTCTTTCTCTCCATATTTTTGTTTTCTTGAACCTTGGTGTGAGGTAAGAGTTCATGGCCTCTTTGTTGTTCTATTTATGGTATTAGTGTTGTTAGAGCTTGGAAACTGTGGTGTTAATGTTGATGAATAGCTATATGCATATGGAACTATGAACCCTAGACTAGGTGACTTGAGAAAATTGATTTTTGAGGCTTGGTATGAGGTACACAAAAATGGTGATGTTGTTATGCTTAAAATGGTGCAAGAAAATAGTTAAAATTAGTTGTTGGATTTTTGTGAAAATCCTAGAATTGGTAGCTTGGGGCTTTTGGTAAAGTTTGAAGAAACTAATGATTTAATTGCCATGGGAATGAATTTTGTGTATAGAAATAGAGTTTGGAATGATTGTTAGTGATTATTGTTGTTGATGGGTTAAGGAATTATGTTAATGTGCATTAATAATGGTTATTTGGTTTTTGATGAAACCCTAGCCCTAAGAATTAGGGAAAACATGTAATGTTGATTGGAGAGTTGATTTTAAGTGGAAATGTATGATAATTAAAGTATGGGTGTCATTAAATATATTAAGAGATATTATTATTGATGTGAGATGTTCATTAATGGTGGTTGATAGCTATTAATGAGGGAACCCATTAATGGTGTGTCTTTAAATGCATAATAATAAACATGAACACCAAACCCATGGTGGTTATGATGAAATAAATGGAAAGGAAAATGGTTTGATAATGATAATGTTATAAACACCAAGTGTTTAATTGAGAATATGTAAATCTTGGTGGGTAAATAGAAAGTAATGATATGGTATGTTGTATGGTGTAGGATCTATTCCAAACAACGAGGCGGGACCGTCAAACTTGGATTACTTCTCTTGAGGTAGGAAAGGAGTTTATATTCTAAATGCATGAGTTGAATATTGGTTGATTGTTGTATGTGATATTGCACATGTTTGCCTTGCCTTTGTTGTATTGATGAATTGTGATGTTGAGAATTGTAATGTTATGTGCTTGGCAAATATGTGTTATGCATTTGGAATATTGGTGGTATGCTTTTGGTGATTGATAACTATCATGAGATGTGGGGACAATTATTGTGCCCTAAGTTGTTGAAAATATGTGTATTCATCACAAATATTAATTGTTGAGTATTGATGATGAATGAAAGTGAATGTTGTTGGTGAGCATACCCTTGAACATTGATGATTGTTACTATTGATGATTGTTGGTGCCACTGTGGTTGATACAAGTATAAACTTGTATGTGTGAATTGAATTGCATTGGTGAAATGTTGTGAATGCCACGCTAAAATATGAAACAATGTTAATAATCAATGAGATAAAAATCCATTAAGAATTGTATGGTGATGTTGATGATGATGATGATTGATGAGTGGCATGATATAATGCATAGTGTAAGAATGCATATGATTTGCATTTGCATTGCATCCATGGCATATTGCATAGCTGTCGGTAAGGGAATGTTAGGGGTTCCTCCAGTTGGCCTAGTGGGAGGGTGGCTTTGTGCACGAGTATTATCGTTGTTACCTTAGTGGCTTAATGGTGGAGTCACGAAGCTACCCATGCTTAGCTACGTTGAGCTGCATGTGGTTGACCCAGTGGGGGTGGCTCTTTAAAGAACAGGTGTTGCCGGTGGTCCTATGGATCACATCTGCCATGGTATGATTCATGATTGGCCCGCAACACCATTATGATGTGTATGTGATTACTGCGATCATGGTGAAAATGACCGGTGTTGCAAGATGGACGATGCGGTTTGGTACTGTCGCAACCTAAATCGCGACGGCGCGGCGAGAGAGAAAGAGAATGGTATGGAATGAAACAGGGAGTCGCCACCAACATTTTTATCCATAGGAAAAACATTGGAAAAAACTAGGTTCAGCAAAGCACTGGTTAAAAAAAAAATTGAGATTCAAGTTCGGGAGTCGGTTACGAGTAGGGAAGGTATTAGCACCCTACATCGCCTGTCCAAAAACAGTACCAAGATTGAAAATGCGCAACATAAATAGCCTTACAAAAGATGGTTTATTTCTTCCCTTTCATTGTTGTATTTTTTATTTAAAAACGACAAAATGGAGTGAGAGAACTGTACAAACATAGAATGTCGAAGCGAGGTCAATGGGACATTTCATCCGGATTAAACTCGACTTCGATATGAGACAGAGAGAGGAAAAGAATGCTAATAAGGCGTCACGCCTAAATTATACATCCTCGAATAAAAGATAGGGATAGGAAAGAGATAAGCGGGACGTCTCGTCCTAAGTATCCCTTCCCTATGAATCGTGGCGAGGCTCAAGCAAAAACTAGGGGGAAACCAACAAGACGTCACGCCTAAATTGATTTTCACGGAAGTGACCAAAAAAGAACATTTATGAAAGAAACATAAAAGTAAGGAAATAAATCAGCAAAAAAAAAAGGAAATAAGAAAGATGGGCCTGACAGGAGTTAAAGTCCTGCTCCTACGTATTCTTGAATTATCAAGAAATCAGGGTTACGTAGTTCTGAGTGTTGTTCTTTCAGGAAAAGACTTGGGAAATGATGATGGATGTCATTGAGGTGAGGAGCTCGTACAAGGCGAAGTTCTTCGCACGTGTACGAATCCTAAAGAGGTTGTGTAGACGGGAGTGCTCCCGTACGACACCGCTTAAAAAAAGGATTTGTTTCTTTTCTTTTATTTTTATTTAGATTTGAAGGAAAAATATAGGAAGCATTTATTTCCCACAGTAAGTTCGGAAAACAGAGGAAAAATGGGCAAAAACTAGGGGGAAGAAGAGAAAACTGTGTGAGAAAGAGGAAAAACCGAGTAAAAATGGCAAAAACCGAGTGGAAATAGTGGGGACCGAATAAAAAAATAAGATACAGGGTGAAAAGTGAATACCGAGTGAGACTGAGTGAGGAAATGTACGGTGTTGGAGTTGAGAAGGGCGAGGTACTGAGTAGTGAGGAGTGGTAAAGGAGTTGCGGAGGTCGGTTTAGTGGGGGACAGTTTGTAGAAGCAGGAGTGAAGTCGGATTTGGTGAGGACCGAGTGGGAGGCTGGACGGTGTTAGAGGTTTTAAGGAAAAGGGACGGTTGGTGGAGAAGGAATTTGGAACGGTGTGAAGATAGGTATTGGGACGGTGTATAGGAGAAGGGGTGAGGAGGTCGGTTTTGGTGAGGACGATTTTGGGAGAAAGGGACGGTGTTGTGGCTTGATGGACAATATACTTGCTGGACGGTGTTGTATTTTGGGGGGTATTGGGACGGTGTAGTGTTTAAGGAGTATTGGAAACGCAGGAGTTGTTGGGACGGCGTGGAGGGATTAGGACGGATTAGGGCAGAACCGGGTGGTGTTCAGGGATATAGGTACGATATGGTATGTTTAGGAGATCGGTGTGAAGGGCTACAGTGAATCGGTGGAGTTGATGAGGATCTGAGGGAGGACAGTGCTGCTGGGAGGATGCTGTTAGGACGATGTGGGTTGGAGGCTGAGACGGTGTGGTGTTCAAGGAATATAGAGATGGTGAATTGGGAGGTGTTGGGACGGTATGGTTTTTAGGGTGTTGAGACGGTGTGGTGTTTAGGAGTGGACTGGGACAGAATTGTGTGAAGGGAATGAATTCCTTAAGACTCTTGAAGTGAAATTTAGAAGTTTCCTCTCTTTTCAGCCCTGGACCATGTCAAGAACTCCCCAGCCAACAACCCCTTGTGCCTCTTCATGAGAGGTATTTATAGAGGGCTCTTGGACATGGGCCGAGTGGACAGCTCAAACTCCACTTGATGGAAGCGACCTGGCCACTAACAGATAGTGGGGGGACAATGGCTGATGGGAAATTTTTAATTCTTCCACTACCGCCCCCTTGTCTGCCACCTTTAGAAAGTGTAATTCCGAGTCAGCGCGCATAAGCATCCGGGCTCATTCCTCCGCTGTCAGGTTTATAACCTCGGCTATGCAAGACATCGGTTTGATGTTCCAATAACCGGTCTGATGTGGCCTATTTAGAATCCGGACCGGTGTCACATTTACATTGGTCAGACCTTTTCAATGTTCGGGGTACCATGGGACCGTGAAAGTGTAATTCCGAGTCAGCGCGCATAAGCATCCGGGCTCATTCCTCCGCTGTCAAGTTTGTGACCTCGGCTGTGCAAGACATCGGTTTGATGTTCCAATAGCCGGTCCGATGTGGCCTATTTAGAATCCGGACCGGTGTCACATTTACAATGGTCAGACCTTTTCAATGTTCGGGGTACCATGGGATCGGTGTTCTTCCTCGTGGCCCGAGTCCACTGCCTCAGTCATCATCCATCCTTAGTGGGAGTGAATTCCGAGAGGAAAAGTGTCTCTTAAGCAAAAGGCCGAGTGAAAAATATGCAAAAATCGAGTGAAAGCTTTGCTTGATTTTGCTTTGTTGGTCGGTGTGAGTTTGTTGCGAAGAGCTGGGACGAGCAAAACAACTCAGATTGGCACATTCACCTGGAACCGAGTGAAGAATGGCTTGGAAGTTGGTGAAAGGTGACCCGAAACTGGTGGAAATGGGCTCGGTGTTGATTGTTTGAAGAAGGACGACTCAGAATTGGTTTGAAGAGTGACGACTCGGTATTAGGCCAATGGTTCAATCGGCCCTTATTTGAAAGATGAGTGAAGATTGGCTCAGAAATCCTTCCACTTGGTTGTTGTCACTCGGAAACCGATTGATGATTGATCATTCAGCACAGATCGGTCGGAACTTTAGCATTTTCACTCGGAAAAGGCTTGCCTCCCACTCAGGACTTAGAAACTGGATATTTTCTCTCAGAATGCATTTGGGAGGGAATCATCCACTCGGATTTACATCTAATCCGAGTCGCTTCACTTAGATTTAGGCTTAACAGGTCATACTCCACTCGGATTAATCCATTTTTGAGTCTTTATTCGGATTTCCCACCCAACAGGTCATACTCCACTCGGACATGCCCAAATCTGAGTAATTTCACTCGGATTTGATCCGTTCTGAGTATTTTCACTCGGATATTTGTTCAACAGGGGCATTTTCTACTCGGATTTGATCCCTTTTGAGTTATTTCGCTCGGACTTGCCTCCAACAGGTCTATATTCCACTCGGAAATGCTTCCATCATAGTTATCTTGCTCGGATCTGACCATTCTGAATTGGAATGAAGTATAAAAAGAATCATTCCACTTGGACCGGACCACAAGAGGTGTTCACAGGTACCAATAAAAAGAAATTGATATGCATGTAAATAATGAGATAAGTGTACATATTTTACTATTGCAGTAGGGGCATGATTATGTATCCATGCTTGAACCCACAATTAGTGTTTTGTATTTCCACAGTTGGATCCGCGATTGATAATGATTTCCTTGTGCATATGCATTAGCCTAAGAACATTTGCATATAGCATGGTGATATGCCAAAAGAGGATAAGTTGAGATAACAGTTGGATTGGATGAAACACAACCTAAAGACAACAAGTAAAATATGAATACAAAGAAAAGACCTTGTGTATGGGTGATGATAATTGTGTTAGCCTAATATGATGATGGGCAATGGTGTGTATGTTTACTATGAGTTTGATTGATAGATATGATATATGTATATGTTATTGGAATAAGGGAATTATGATGATGATTGATGTCATGATGCAAAATGTACATGTTGTTTATATGCATATACATATAATCACAAATGTATACATATTCGTCACTTGGAATGTATAACTCACTCCCCATGTTGTCTTTTTAGCATCGTGATGCAGCATATGCATGGAGTGAGATACATTATATTTTGGAAATGTGTATTTTAGAGAAGGTAAAATAGCTGTATAGGAATGCCTTGGTCGGCAATATTTTTGTAAAGCATATGATGTAGATGCATGCATACTTGTGTATGAATATCAAAAGGTGATGGATATTCATTTTGGGGGTCATGTGTGAAAATTGGACCTTGATGCTTGAAAGGCTAATTTTTGGTTATGGCCCTAACAATGAATGTTGACAAATGTGGAACTTAAATATATAACAATTATTGAATAAATTATATTTGGGTTCATGCTTGATGAAATTAGGATTGTTATGATGATTGGAGATTATATAAAAGATGTATAGTTGAATGGAATATTGAACTTATAAGTATATTGAGGAAGTGGATGAATCATATTTTGATCCAAGAGGTTCTAGGACATGGGACTATGGTGTATAAACCCTATTACATATTTAAAACTTGTTGGCATTGGTTTGAGACATAATTGAGGTGGTTTGAATGGTTTTAGATATGTCATTGCTCATAAAATACATTTTATGCAGAATCCCATAGTTAGGCCTCATGGTTATGAATCCTTGAGTGTGATTAAGTCTGGCAAGACTTAGTTGGTGTGTTTTAACTCTCCATAAAGTTTGGTGATGATTGGATATGATTAGGATGGGTTTTGATTGGCTAGAAACTCATAAAATCTAGTTTTTTGGTTTTTCTGCATAATTAATTGATTAGGGTGGTTCCTGGAATCAATTAAAGGCTTACTGTCAGCTCTAGGATCAATTCCTGATCAATTTAATCGATTGAGCTTGACACTTAATCGATTAACAACATTCTATTTTTATGTTAATCGATTAAGCTCGACACTTAATCTATTAACATTCTGTTTGTATATTAATCGATTAAGGCACTGTTTTTGAACTAGGGGCTCTTCTAGGCCGAATTAACTATTAAGTTCTTTATAAACGTTGTAGATAATTGTGCTATAGACATTTTCCTATTGGAATTACCCCATTCGGAGGTCTGTAGCTCTAGATATACCATAAACACTACAAGGTGTTCATGTAGAAATTTAGATGAATAACAGTTTTAGCTTTTCATGATTTGAGGTATCTTCGGGGCATAATTGGCCTTCAACCTCTTCATAACAATTATAGGTAAATGTGTTAGGGAGGTTTACAAATTAGAATCATCTTGATTGGAGTTTCATAACTCTCATTAGGCATAAAACACCAAACCCACCGCTATGTAAAACTCAAATTTAAAGGGGATTTGAACCCAAGTTTTTATGATTTTCAATTTGGGACTAATAGGAGATATTTATGACATATCCCACTACTTCTAGGACTAAAAATAAACGTTTCTCATATTTCTTCTCATATCTTCATATATGGGAAGTGTGACTAATCAAAGATCTGAGGCGATGTTAACTGAATTTCTTTTAATTCGTGGTGTCTCTTAAGCAAGGTGATAAACTTTAAGACGCGAAAAATTTATCCTCATAACTATTATGTCATATCTATTTTATTTGTTTATATAAGACTGAGGGGCACCACATTTTCTACAAGGGAATAGTAGGTTTTTAAAAACAAAGATATTGAGCTCGAATGTTTGCATGCTTTTTTGTAGCAATGCTTAGAAATACGCTATCTTCTTGTTCCCAAAGT
The DNA here is from genome assembly GCA_037962975.1 of Clitoria ternatea. NCBI lineage: Eukaryota > Viridiplantae > Streptophyta > Magnoliopsida > Fabales > Fabaceae > Clitoria > Clitoria ternatea. The sequence goes on from CM075673.1 coordinate 153,996,878, forward strand.
TTCATAATTTTTCTCCAACTGTGAATTTTAATCAAATTTAAAGGCAGCCCATGAAAAATATGACAAAACCGAGTAGTTGAATTGTTGCATGATTTTTTGCGGCCATGCTTAAAATGTTATTATAAGGTTGTCCCCAAAATTTCATTAGTTTTCTCCAAGGGAAGAGGCAAATTTTTCTAAAACAAAGATATTCAGTGTAAAATCCCAGCCAGGGGAAAATGGTACTTGAAGCACAAATATTTTCAAGGTTTTTTGCAGCAATGTTTAGAAACACGTTATCTTCTTCTTCCCAAAGTTTTCTCAAACAAAGATATTAAGTGTAAAATCCTAATAAATGGAAAATGGTATTTGGAGCTCAAATTTTTAAATGGTTTTTTGTAGCAATGCTTAGAAACATGCTATCTTCTTGTTCCCAAAGTTTCATAATTTTTCTCTAACGATAAATTTTTAGTCAAATTTGAAAGCTAATGCCCACGAAAAATTAGAAAAAAAACCAAGCGGTTGAATTTTTGAATGATTTTTTAGGCTAATTGTTAGAAAGACATTGTACTGTTGTCCCTAAATTTTCATAAGTTTTCTACAAAGAAATAGGTAAATTTTTCTAAAACAAAGACATTCAGTGTAAAATCTCAACAAATGGAAAATGAGACCCAGGGCTTAAATATTTACATGGTTTTTTCAGCAATGCTTAGAAACGCATTATAAGACAAAGTTTCATTAGTCTTCTCCAAGGGAAGGGGTAGATTTTTCTGAAACAAAGATATTTACTGTAAAATCCTAGTAAATATAAAATCATACCCGAAGCTCAAATTCTTGCATGGTTTTTTTACAATAATGCTTACAAGTTGCAGGTAGCAATTTGAAGGTAATAGGTAACAGGTTGCAGGTAACAGGTAGCAGGTAACAGGTAATACATAACAGGTAATAGGTAACAAGGTAAAAGGTAACAGGTAGAAAGTAGTAGGTAGTAGGTTAAAAGGTAGCAGGTTACATGTAACAAGTAGGAGGTAGCAGGTAACAGGTAGTAGGTTACAGGTAACAGGTATGAAGTAGCAGGTAACAGGTAGCGGGTTACAGGTAACAGGGTAGCAGGTTAGTAGGTAGCAGATAGCAGGTAGCAAGTAGTAGGTTACAGGTAGTAGGTAGCTGACGTTGGCTTGTCGTGGCCCCGTCAAATTAATACATTAAAATTAATTAATGTAGTACTAGGGTGTCAACCTAGGTCGTTCTCTCGAAGATCAACACAAAAATTTAGGAAAATCAAGTCTTAAACTAATAATTTTTAACAATTAAAAATTCAACAACTAAAATTTAAATTTTTACAGACAAAAGTTCAACAAGCATATAATTAGGGGGGGGGGGGGTTTGATTGTCACAGAAATTTAATATAGAATACAAGAATATAGAATAAATGTGAAACAAATAACTAACAAGCGATTGATTTTCTTGGAGTATTGCAATTTATTTTATCCTTGGATTTGAAAAGAATTCTATACACTTTCCTTATTATCGATCTCTTAGTTCAATTTGAATTAATCAACTAAGCGTCTTTTAATTCGTAATTCCTTTACTTTCATTCAATAAAAATGAAGATTTTAATCAAGTATCCTAATTAAGCAAAAGGAGTCAAGATTTTAAATTCTAGGAATTATTGAACATATATAGAACATCGCCTACATACATAATCTAACTTCAACGTTATGGAATTAAGCAAACCACAACTATCAAGATTGATTTTGAAACATTTATTAAGCATGTATATTTCTTAATCTCTCTTAATATAATTTTTATTCAATTCTAACTGTATAATTAAATTGATTAAGCATACAACTTAATTAAACAATATAGATATTAAATAATTGAGCTAGAATTATGAAGAGATTAAATAACAAGGAAATGTATTAAAAATCAAAACCTCAAAAATAACATTACATTAACCTCCAAGAAAATCAATCTAAGGGTTTTAGCCCTCCATAATTAAAACAAAATAAAAACCGAACCCGGAATGACGCTCCTCCGGAATTCTTCCTCCGTTTCCTACTGCTGTCCACTGCTCACTGTCCTCCCAAATTTCCTTCCAATCTGTTCCTCTCTGCTGATGCTCCATATTTATAGTAGTTTTAGCTGGTTTTTATTTTTATTTCCTTCCAACCTGTCCAGCTTATTTTTCTACTTTGTCCCTTGATTTTTCGTTGGCAGTATGGAGCAAAAGGAAGGAGCCTATTCACGTTAATGTGCTGTCCCATTTTCTCTTTGTTTGCTTGCTGTTTGTTGTCAGAATAACGTTGCCCATCAGCCAGCCTTGTTCACATTTTTATGCTGTTCAAATTCCTTAGTATTGGCTGTCCACTTTCAGCAGCAATTAAAGTGGACCCATGTGTGACTTTTCAACGTGAAAAGCTTGAGAAGATGGAAGAGAGATGCATTTGTTTGCTTTAATTAATTGGAACATGGTGCAGCCATAATTTCTTCAATGAATGGAGTTGGTTTCCAATTTTTTTTTATAAAATATTTGGTCCTTAGAAGCTTTTGACCATGTGGACTTCTTTTGGCTTCTTTGTGCAGCTGTGAGTGGAGCCCATTTATTGCATAAAGTAATGGTCTCTTGGAGGTTTGTTGACCATGACATGGAATAAAAGAAAAGGTGATAGCTTTAGCTTTGAAATTTTCTTCATGTAGGACAAATGGTGGGTCATGGTGAGCATGGAGTCCAACGTGATTTTTTAGACAAGGGAGAGATGTTTGAATAAAAGAATTATTGATAGTGGAATGCTTGTGTTGTGGCCGTGACAATCAAGAGGAAATGCAAGGCACTTTGTATTAAAATAAAGCATGCATCCTTGCATTTTAAAGAGCATTCCAACGTGAGCAATTTCCCATCAGCACTACTAAATTCACGTTGGCACTCTTAAGGAAATTAGAAGGTTCATTTTGCTAATTTTTTTGAAGCATGAACAAGGCTTAAACAATTTCACATTAATATACTTGTCAAGAAAAAGTAATTAATGTGAATTTGTACTTGGAGGAGAGTAATTTATTTGCAAAATAATCAAGAAGCTTCCAATAATTTGATAGCCTGTAAAATAAAATTATTAGTTAATTCAATAAATTTTATTTTAGGACTAAACATTCATGTAAGCTTAAATTATTTTAAACATACTAATTACTACAAAAGAAACAAAAACAGTAGAGATTAAAAACAACAATCACTAATAAATAGTAACAGTAAAAGAAAACATAAATTATAAAATACAACACTTAATAGTAATAGTAAAAATAAGAGAACAGTGATTACTAGCAAGTAGTGAGATAAAAATTAAAAACGGAGATTACTGACAAATTATGCTAAAACACAGTTATTATAATTTAACAGTAGATAAAACAGACGAACAGAGTAAGTAATTAAAGGTAAAAAGATATGTCATCAGTAGCAGATAGCAGGTAAGGAGTAGCAGGTAGTAGGTTAGCAGGTAGTAGGTAGCAGGTTATAGGTAGGTAGTAGGTAGCAGGTAGTAGGTAGCAGGTAGCAGATAGCAGGTTAAAAGGTAGCAGGTTACATGTAACAAGTAGGAGGTAGCAGGTAGTAGGTTACAGGTAACATGTAGGAAATAGTAGGTAACATGTAGCAGGTAGCAAGTATCAGGTAACAGGTAGCGGGTTGCAGGTAGCAGGGTAGCAGGTAGCAGGTTAGTAGGTAGCAGATAGCAGGTAGCAAGTAGCAGGTTACAGGTAGTAGGTAGCAGGTAGCAGGTAGCAGGTTACAGGTAGCAGGTCGCAGGTTAGTAGGTAGCAGGTAGCAGGTAGTAGGTAGCAGGTTAGCAGGTAGCAGGTTAAAAGGTAGTAGGTTACGTGTAACAAGTAAGAGGTAGCAGGTAACAGGTAGTAGGTTACAGGTAATAGGTAGGAAGTAGCAGGTAGCAAGTAGCAAGTAGCAGGTAACAGGTAGCGGGTTGCAGGTAACAGGTAACAGGGTAGCAGGTAGCAGGTTAGTAGGTAGCAGATAGCAGGTAGCAAGTAGCAAGTTACAGGTAGTAGGTAGCAGGTAGCAGGTAAGGAGTAGCAGGTAGCAGGTTACAGGTAGTAGGTTACAAGTAGCAGGTTAGCAGGTAGCAGGTTACAGGTAGTAGGTAACAGGTAGAAGGTAGCAGGTTAACAGGTAGCAGGTTAGCAGGTAACAGGTAGCAGGTAGTAGGTTAGCAGGTAGCAGGTAGTAGGTAACAGGTTATTGGTTATATATTGTAGGTAGCATGTAGCAGGTTATTGGTTATATATTGTAGGTAGCAGGTAGCAAGTAGCAGGCAGCAGGTTACAGGTTATATGTTTCTTGTAGCAGGTTGTAGGTACTAGTTGGTATCTTATAGTTGGTAACAGATAAGTGGATAATAGATCAATTTCAAAATGAAGTTAACAGGTATGTGATCCCTTACCAACCTTAACCAACCTTAAGCCCCAACCATCCTAGTCCCAAAACCCTAAACAACCATATTCTCTAAAAAACCTTATAACCTAAATCCTAAACCTTATTTATAATTTTTTTGAAAAATACAATATTACTAAAAATTATTATTTTATTGTATTACTTTATTAACTCTCTCTACCACTAAATCGTGAATCAATAACCTGACCAACTCAATCACTGGTTGAGTTTGTAAAATATTGAGTAAAACTAAATAGTGAAATTGTTTGTTATCACCATCTAAGTAAAAATTCTTTTGAGAGAACAAGCACGAGTAACTCAACTTTCACTATTAATTCCTTAATAAAAATATCACAGAATATACTAGTGATCAAAGGAGTAAATTAATTAATAATAAACAAGAACTTTGTGTAATAGATTGTAGTTAGAGAAACAAATACAAGAACAGTTTTTCTCATTTAACTTAACAACAGCAAATAAATCAAACCAATAAATAAAAGATGTCAAAATGTCTTTTGAATTTAGTTTCAGCTATTAAAATTTAAAGAGTGTTGACTTAAATGTTAAATCTTCAATTATTTATAGCATCAGAAACCCAAGACATACAAATAAAATTTACTTTTGACTATTAACCAATCAGTTTGGAATAAAATACAAGTATATCCACACCAATATAGCATATTAACTAAAAATAAAGTCACAAGATGTCTAAGAAAATCTACCACTTCCCTTGGAGAAATCTGATGAAACTTCAGGGACAACCTTACAATACCTTTCTAAGAATGGTCTAAAAAAATTATGCAAAAATTCAACTGCTCGGTTTTGTCGTATTTTCGTGGGCTAATTCAAATTTGGTTAAAAATTCATCGTTGGAGAAAATTTGCCTCTTCTATTGGAGAAATCTGATGAAACTTCAGGGTCAACCTTATAATGTCTTTCTAAGCATGGCCATAGAAAAATCACGAAAAAATTTCAACTGCTCGGTTTTGTCATATTTTTGTCAGTGCTTTCATACTTGGCTAAAAATTCATCATTATAGAAAATTTGCCCCTTCCCATTGAGAAATCTGATGAAACTTCAGGGACAACCTTACAATGGGTTTCTAAGCATGGCTCTAAAAAATCTTGTCAATATTCAACTACTTAGTTTTGCCATATTTTCGTGGGCATTTACCTTTAAATTTGGCTAAAAATTCACCATTAGAGAAAATTTATGCTTTACCTTGTAGATATTTGATGAAACTTCAAGGACAACCTTACAAAATCTTTCTAAGTATGACTGCAAAAATTTAACTATGTGGTGTTGTCATATTTTTGTGGACATTAGCATTCAAATTTGGCTAAAAATTCATCGTTAGAGAAAATCTACCCTTTACCTTGGAGAAATCTGATGAAACTTCAGGGACAACCTTACAATGTCTTTCTAAGCATGGCCGTGAAAAATCATGCAAAAATTCAACTGCTCAATTTTGTTATATTTTTTAGGGCATTAGCCTTCAAATTTGGCTCACAAGTAATTATTGGAGAAAATCCACTCCTTCCCTGGGAGTAATCTGATGAAACTTCAGGGATAACCTTACAATGCCTTTTAAAGCATGACAGCAAAAAATTATTTAAAAATTCAACCACTCAGTTTTTAGATTTCGTGGGCATTAACCTTAAAATTTGCATAAAAATTCATCGTTGGAGAAAATCTGATAAAACTTCCGGGACGACCCTACAAAGCCTTTCTAAGCATGACCATAAAAAATCATGCAAAAATTAAAACGCTCAATTTTGTCATATTTTTGTGGGCATTAACCTTCAAATTTGGCTAAGAATCCATCATTAAAGAAAATCTAACTCTCGCCTTGGAGAAATCTGATAAAACTTCATGGACAACCATACAATGCCTTTCTAAGTATAAAAAAAACATGCAAAAATTAAACCGCTCCTTTTTGTGATACATGACATAGCCTTTAAGTTTTGAGAAAAATTTATCATTGGAGAAATTATGCCTCTTCCCTTAGAGAAATCTGATGAAACATTAGGGACAACCTTACAATGCATTTTTAAGCATGACCGTAACAAATCATGTGAAAATTCAATCACTTGATTTTGTCATATTTTTGTGGTTATTAGCCTTCAATTTTGGCCAAAAATTCATCGTTGGAGAAAATCTGCCCATTCTCTTAAAAAATCTGATGAAACTTCAAGAACAACCTTACAATGTCTTTCTAAGCCTGTCCATAAAAAATTATCCAAAAATTCAACTCGTTGGTTTTGTTATATTTTCATGAGTATTGCCTTCAATTTTTGTTGAAAACTCTTTATTGGAAAAAATATGCTTTTTCCCTTGGAGCAATCTGATAAAACTTTAGGGATAACCTTACAATGCCTTTCTAAGCATGCCCAGAAAAATTCATGCAAATATTCAACTACTTGGTTTTGTCATATTTTCGTGTGCTAATACCGTCAATTTTTGTTAAAACTTCATCATTAGAGAACACCCGCGTCTTCCCTTGGAGAAATCTGATGAAACTTCAGGGATAGCATTTTAATACCTTTCTAATCATGGCCGTAAAAAATCGTGCAAAAATTCAACTACTTAATTTTGTCATATTTTCATAGGCATTAGACTTATATTTTGGCTAAAAATTCATCGTTGGTGAAAATCTGCTGACTCCCTTGGAGAAATCTAATGAAACTTCAAGGACAACCTTAGAATGCCTTTCTTAGCATGCCTTAAAAAATCATACAAAAATTCAACCGCTCGATTTTGTCATATTTTCGTAGGCATTAGCCTTTAAATTTAGCTAAAAAGTCAGCGTTGGAGAAAATCTACCCCTTTCTTTGGAGAAATCGTATGACACTTCTGGAACAACCTTACAATGCATTTCTAAGCATGACCACAAAAAATAATGTAAAAATTCAACCGCTCGATTTTGTCATATTTTTTTAGGAATTAACCTTTAAATTTGGTTAAAAAATAATCGTTGGAGAAAATATGCTCCTTCCCTTGGAGAAATCTAATGAAACTTCAAGGACAACCTTAGAGGGCCTTTTTAAGCATGGTCGCAAAAAATCATGCAACAAAAGCCTTCAAATTTGGCTAAAAATTCATCGTTGTAAAAAATCTGTCTCTTCCCTTGGAGAAATCTGATGAAACTTCAGGAACAGCCTTACAATGCCTTTCTAAGCATGGTCACGAAAAAACAAGTAAAAATTCAACTGCTCAGTTTTGTAGTATTTTCATGGATATTAGCTTTTAATTTTGGCTAAAAATGCATCTTTGAAGAATATCTACCTGTCTCCTTAGAGAAATATGATGAAACTTCAGAGACAACCTTACAATGCCTCTCTATGTCGGGCCGTAAAAAATCATGCAAAAATTCAACCGCTCGATTTTTTCATATTTTCGTGGGCTAATGCCTTCCAATTTGGCTAAAAATTCATCTTTGGAGAAAATCTGCCCTTTACCATAGGAGAAATGTGATGAAACTTCAGGGACATCCTTACAATGCCTTTCTAAGCATGCCCGTAAAAATTCATGCAAAAATAGCCTTCAAATTTGTCTAAGAAATCATGGTTAGAGAAAATCTGGCCTTTTCCTTGAGAAATTTGAAGAAATTTCAGGAACGACCTTACAACGCCTTTCTAAGCAGGGCCGCAAAAAATCATGCAAAAATTCAATCGCTCGGTTTTATTATATTTTCGTGGATTACCTTTAAATTTAGCTAAAAATTCATCGTTGGAGAAAATATACCCTTTCCATTGGAGAAATTCGATGAAACTTCTAGGAGAATCTTACAACTTATTTCAAAGCATGACCGCAAAAAATCATGCAAAAATGAAACTGCTCGATTTTTTCATATTTTCGTGGGTAATCTCTTAAAATTTGGCTAAAAAATCATCGTTGGAGAAAATTTACCCCTTCCCTTGGAGAAATTTGATGAAACTTCTGGGACAAACTTACAATACCTTTCAAAGCATGGGCATAAAAGGTCACACAAAAATTCAACTACTCGCTTTTTTCATATTTTCGTGGGCAGCCTTCAAATTTGGATAAAAATTAATCGTTGGAGAAAATCTGTCCCTTCCCTTAGAGAAATCTGATGAAACTTCAGGAACAATCTTACACTGGCTTTCTAAGCATGGCCCTACAAAATATACAAAATTTCAACCACTCAGTTTTATCATATTTTCGTGGGCACCAGCTTTCAAATTCGGCTAAAAATTCATCGTTGGAGAAAATCTGTCTCTTCCCATGGAGAAATTTGATTAAACATCATGGACAACCTTAGAAAGCCTTTCAAAGCATGGCCGGAAAAAATCATGTAAAAATTCAACCACTCGGTTTTGTCATATTTTTTTTGGCTAAAGGCCTTCAAATTTTACTTAAAATTCTTGTTGTAGAAAATTTGTCCCTTTCTTTAGAGAAATCTCATAAAACTTCAGGGACAACCTTATAATTCCTTTCTAAGCGTGGCCACAAAAAATATGCAAAAATTCAACCGCTCAGTTTTATCATATTTTCATGGGCTAATGCCTCTAAATTTGTATAAAAATTCATCGTTGGAGAAAATTTACCCATTCCCATGGAGAAATCTAATGAAGCTTCAGGAACAACCTTATAATGCCTCTTCCCTTGGAGAGATCTGATGAAACTTCAATTTTGACTAAAAATTTATCTTTGGAGAAAATCTGCGTCTTCCCTTAGAGAAATCTGATGAAACTTTAGAGACAACCTTACAATGCCTTTCTAAACATGACCACAAAAAGTCATACAAAAAGTCAACCGCTTGATTTTGTCATATTTTCATGGGAATTAGCCTTCAAATTTGGCTAAAAAATCATCGTTGGAGAAAATTTACCCCTTCCCATATAGAAACTTTAGGAACAACGTTACAATGCCTTTCTAAGCATGGCCGCAAAAAATCATACAAAACTTCAACTGATCGATTTTGTCATATTTTTGTGCGCATTAGCCTTTAATTTTGGCTAAACACTCATCATTGAAGAAAATCTACCCATTCCCTGGGAGAAATCTGAAGAAACTTCAGGGATAACCTTATAATGCCTTTTTAAGCATTGCCAGAAAAAGTCATTTAAAAATTCAATCGCTCGATTTTATCATATTTTCATGGCATTAGCCTTTAAACTTGGCTAAAAATTCTTTGTTGGACAACATCTGCCCTTTCCCTTTGAGAAATCCGATACTTCAGGGACAACCTTACAATGTCTTTCTAAGCATGGCCGTAAAAAATCATGTAAAAATTTAATCACTCGATTTTTTCATATTGTCGTGGGCATTAGCCTTATATTTTGTCTAAAAATTCATTGTTGGAGAAAATCTACCGCTTCCCTTGGAGAAATCTGATGAAACTTCAGGAACAATCTTTCAATACAAAAATAACCTTCAAATTTGGCAAAAAAATTCATCGTTGGAGAAAATCTGTCCCTTTCAATGGAGAAATCTGATGAAACTTCAGAAACAACCTAACAATGCATTTTTAAGCATGACCATAATAAATCATACGAAAATTTAACCGCTTGATTTTGTCATATTTTCGTGGTTATTAGCCTTCAATTTTGGCTAAAAATTCATCGTTGGAGAAAATCTGCCCCTTCCCTTGGAGAAATCTGATGAAACTTCAAGAACAACCTTACAATGTCTTTCTAAGCATGGCCACACAAAATTATCTCAAAATTCAACTGCTCGATTTTGTCGTACTTTCGTGGGCGTTAACCTTTAAATTTGGCTAAAAATTTATCATTGGAGAAAAGTTGATCATTCATTTGGAGAAATTTGATGAAACTTTAAGGACAACCCTTCCATTCCTTTCTTAAAATGGCCATAAAAATTCATGTAAAAATTCAACCACTTGGTTTTGTCATATTTTCATAGGCTGCTTCAAATTTGATTAAAAATTCATCATTGGAGAAAATCCACCCTTTGCCTGGGAGAAATCTGATGAAACTTTAGGGGCAACCTTATAATGCGTTCTAAGCATAGCGGAAAAAAGTCATGCAAAAATTCAACTGTTCAGTTTTGTCATTTTCGTAGACATAGCCTTCAAATTTGGCTAAAAACTCATCATTAGAGAAAATTTAGCCCTTCTTTGGGAGAAATCTGATGAAACTTCAGGGATAAACTTACAATACCTTTTTAAGCATAGTTGCAAAAAATCATTGAAAAATTCAACCCTCAGTTTTGTCTTATTTTCATGGGTCCTTCACACTTTGCTAAAAATTCACCGTTGGAGAAAATCTGTCATTTCCCTCGGAGAAATCTAATGAAACTTGTCATACTTTCATGGATATTAGCCTTCAAATTTGGCTAAAAATTCATCGTTAGAGAAAATCTACCCCTTCCCTTGCAATGCTTTTCTAAGCATGGCCGCAAAAAAACATGAAAAAATTCAACCGGTAGGTTTCATCATATTTTCGTGGATATTAGCTTTCAATTAGGCTGAAAATTCATCATTGGAGAAAATCTTCCCTTCCCTTAGGGACAATTGATGAAACTTCACACTAGTGGAAAAAATGGATATAACAACGGGATATTATTCACGGGTAGAAGAGGATCAGTGATAAAAACATGCGCGGTGGCATTTTTGAAATTATAAGGTGAACGTTTTAATCAGAGAAAACTATATATCCACGGTTAACATCATAACCGTGAACGTAACCATCAATATATATTCACGGTTGAGGAGTCAACCGTGGATATATAGTACCTGAAATATATATCGACGGTTTTAATCACAACCGTGAATATATATTGATGGGTACGTTCACGGTTATGATGTTAACCGTGGATATATATAGATGTCAATATTCACGGTTGTATTTCTAACCGTGGATATATAGTTCAGGTTTTAGGGTTTAATCACTGGGTACTCTATGTCCACGGTTGTTTCTATAACTGTGAATATAGATTTAATATTTATCCACGGTTGGTATCGTAACCGTGGATATATAGTTAACATTTATCCACGGTTGTTTGTTAAACCGTGAATATATGTGTAATATATTCACGGTTTCAAGGGGAACCGTGAATATACATCCTTTCTAAAACTTCAAAAGCCGCGCCTTTCACTCTTTTTTCAGTTTCTCTTCTTCTGCGCGTTGGTTGTCGTCTTCTCCATTATCTGTGAGCTTCGTGCCCTTCTCTCTGTTCAGCATCTTCTTCCTTTCTTCATTCAGGTAGGTTCCCTGAACCCCCATTGTCATGCGTGTTTGTCATAATATATTGATTCTTTCTCTGTTGGTATTCCTTGTTTCCTGACACGATAGTTACTGGTTCAAAAGCTTAAGTTATAAACTCTGTTTAAACTCTGTTTATGTGCCTGTTTGGTTATATGCATTTTTTAGAACTCTGTTTATGCACCATCCGTTTAAACTCTGTTTGGTTATATGCATTTTTTAGCCTCAGTACCCTCTGTTTAAACTCTGTTTATGTGCCTGTTTATGTTTAAACTCTGTTTATGCACCATCCGAATCTCCGTTTGCATTTTTGTGTGTTGTGGACGGTTTTGCCCTTCTGCCTGTTGGAGAAGATGGAGCACTGGTGGAGATTCTTGGCTTGGTGTACCATAAATGTTGGAAGATCTGAGATGGTGATTGGTTTATGGTGGTGGTGCATGGGTGTGTATGGGGGGTGAGATGTACTATAAAAATTGAGTGGTTTAATGGTGGATGATTGGTTTGGATGGTGCACCATGGGTGTGCTTCATGTACTAGGGTGTACCTTAAAGGCTGATGGAATTAAGGGTTTAGATTACATTGGATTTAGGGTGCATGGGTGTGGACTGAAAAATGTTAACCATGTTAACTTTTTCTATTTAAATAACTTTTTATATTTTTTTAAGGTCTTGGGTTTTTTTTATAATTTTGTATGATAATGGTATGTTGTAAAATTACCAAAAAATATAAATTTATTGATATATTTAATATATATTAATAATATTAAATTTTAGTTGCAATACATATATTTATAATAATATATATTTATTATTAATTTTTATTAATAAATATATTTTGTTAATTAAATTATAAATGAAATATTTTAATGTGTAATTGTTAATATTATTTACAAAAATATACTACTTTACTACTTTTTTTAATTAATGTCCTTTTTAGTAATTTTACCCTCAAATTCCATTTTTCTAAACCAAGGTTACCAAAATATTTTCCAACCAAACACAATTACTACTTTCCAACTCACTTTTACAACAAACTATCCAAACACAAATCACTATCTTCAAAACCCCAATTTTCCCAACCACGTTTTTAAAACCTCACTTTTCCAAACCCCGTTTCACAAACCTTACTCCAACTTTTAACCAAACGGACCCTAACTCCATTCAGCAACTACGTTTTCCACCATTTCTGTTTGGCTCCAGCAACCATGTTCACCAACCTCCGTTCAGCATCCTCCAACGACGTTTCTGTGGCGGTGGTCCATAGCTCCCTTTAGCCAACCCCATTTCCCCATCAGCTTTCGTTTGTGGTGCAAGGTCCATTTTGCTCCTGGGTGGTTGTTTTATTTCCAATTGCAACTTCCACCATTGCAAGGCTATAGAGCTTAAGGAACCAACAGATTGGGCATGGTGTGTCCATTGTTGTATGAACTTTAGAAATATTATAAGATACCTCTTTTGGTTAAAATGTACTCCCTAAATTGAAAAGTTCTAAATGGTTGAGATTACTTTTCTCCTAAAACTTATATTGTTCTTCTTAAGTAGAATTTAACTAAATTCAACACCATGTCCATAAGCCGTAATCCATAAAATAAAAGTTCAAATCTAAAAATTCTCATAATCCATAATCCATCATCTAACACCATAGTTCTAGTTGAAAATAATAGAATTTAAAATATCATATTAATTACTAAATAAAAGTCTAAAGTTTGAACCTGCATTATAAACCAACATCATAATCCATAATCCATAATCCATAATCCATACTCCAACACCATACTTCTACTTCAAAATAACATAAATTAAAAACATCATACTATTTTAGGAAAAAAGTTAACTAAATTATTATCCATTTTATTTCTGTTATTGTTGGTTGCTCTTATATGTTATGTTTATTGCTGTTGTATGTATGTGGTTGTTAACTAGTATGAAAGTTGTTGTGCATATGAGTGAACCGTAGTTCCCCGTTTGAGATTTGACACAAATGGTCATTAAATCAATTAATGTCATCGTTTGTGTTGAATCTTGAATTGTCCGTTTGGACAGTTTGGGATGAACAATTATGTTTTATACGTCATTGTTAGTATGTACAAGTTAGGAGTTATTTTAAAATTTGATAAAATTTCGGTAACTTGTATTTTGTGTTGTTCTCTGGGTGCATATTTGGTTGTGGTTGAATTTGATTTGACCACTCTCATTTTGTGTACTTAGAGACCAATGCGAAATGCTGCCGAAATTTCATCAAATTTTAAAATAAGTCCTAACCTATATATATGAATGACGTATAAAAATAATTGTCATGCTGAATGGGTATAGGACCACCACCTTTGTATAAAAAGTGAGGTTGATCATAGCACCTTGTAAACAGTTGGTATGGATCGGAGTTGGATTTCTGCGTCACGCCTAAGTCTGGAGTACGAGGGGGGAGTTGAATCATTTATAGAATTCGTAGCGAGGAATGCAGTGGGGGTGAATGGAAAGTATTTTTGCCCTTGTGTTAAATGCTTCAACCTGCGTCGGGTAGACTTGGAAGAGGTGCGAGAACATCTACTGTGTGACGGTTTTCTACGTAGTTATACGCGTTGGATATGGCATGGTGAAGATGTGGTGGTGCCAAGTAACAGCTCTCAGACTAAAAATCGAAGCTCGATGCATGACAACGATGTCGACATGGATGACCGACTCGAGGATATGATCCGTGATGTAGGGGTAGGTACGGAAGGTTAGCACTAAGGGGTCGTGCGCTGCGGCTGACCCTGACGATGACGGGGTCGAGCCACCAGACACCCGTCAATGTGACCTGTTCATTGACGGGTCGGAGGAGCTAGTTGCCACTGGTATGGTGTATAACTTAGGCCCTGTGGTTCACCATCAGACATTACCTGATAGTATGTCCAGGGTCTCGGTTGTGCTCGTCCTTGAGGAGGATGCTGCTGTGCCAGTGGCAACTCAGGAGGTGAAGACCGTCGGTCAGGCAGTGGGCCACTTTCTGATGTGGCCCAACAGACTTCTGGTGATTGCCCCTGGACAGGTAAAAACCCTAAACACTAACTAGCTTTATTTCCTTGTCAATTATGGTACAAAATGTGATGGTTGTCAATTGTTCAACAGGAACAGACATTGAAGAAGCCAGACCCAGCCAAGGATCCCATCCGGATGCTATGGCGCATCGGGTATGAGCAAGCTGACGACACTGTTCAGGTCCCATGGCAGCCACTAGTGTTCGGCCGTCCCAGTGATTTTCCAGTTTATGTTACAAATTCTGACATTTGTGATATTATTACGGGGACGTCGATGCTGAACGGCTCCATCTTTCAGTTGTGGGAGCTGTAAGTATATCCTTGTTTTGTCCAATTTTTTCATTATACAAGTTATTTGTCGCTAACCATGTCTTAACTTGTTTAGGTTTCTGGCAAAACTCTGTGTGGACTTGGGTTTCCAAGGAACTTACGGTTTCTTAGAGCCCTCTTTCATACAGAGGCAAGGAAACACCTCGTAGAACACCCAGACATACATCCAGAATTGGATGTTTGAGTCTGGGAAGTCTATATACATGGGCCCCTATCATAAAGGGTAATACTCTATTCCATAATTATTGTCATGATATTTTGCATTTTGAAGTCTCACTTATCACTCGTAACTGCAGGGCTCACTGGACGCTTCTGGTGATCTGTCCGAAGGACTATCTTGCTCTGTACTTTAATAGTTTGCATCGGACAGCTCCACAAGACCTGAAAGATATAGTAGACCGGTAAGTTCATCCCTAAACAATAACCACAAATTCGATTACATCATTTTTAGAACTATACAATTCTAACTTATCTTGTGTTTTGTTTGACGCAGGGCGGTGGTTGGATACAATCTACTGATTGGAAACAAGCCCAAAGGAAAAACAGTTGTATGGGTGTACCCAAAAGTAAGTCAATCGTATTCATTCAAATCTTCAGTACATATTTTTTAAGTTTCGAATTCACTTATTCTATACTATATGTCCATTGTAGTCTTACAGGCAGAAGGGTACCTTTGAGTGTGGCTATTTCGTCATGCACACTATGCTGACCATTATCCAACATCATTTAGTAGATGGATGGACAGAGGTAATTCTCATCATTTGGACTACTTTTCTCCAATTTCATCAATTTCATGTAATAAATAAAGCTTTTGTTCTAATTGTTTTGTGCATTGTTTGCAGTACTTTAATGACCGGTCATATTTCCCAAAGGAACTTGTGGATGATGTTAGAAGACAATGGGCCTCACACTTCATTGAACTTAGGCAAAGCTAGATATAGGATCTTTATTCTTTTATATATGTATCTAGTAGGATTTAGGGTTTACTTTTATTAGATTACATTCAACTTAATTGTATATACTTTCATTTTTTAGGTTGTTATGAATTGATATAGAAAATAAATTGTTATATATATACATACCATTCTTTCGGCATAGTGTTGCTGTGGCATACTGTATACTGTACTGGTTTGTCTGAATGCAAGGTTGGGAAACGATAAAATAGAATCCATATTAAAAAAAAACCTCAGTATTTATTCACGGTTATGACAACAACCGTGAATATAGACTATATTTATCCACGGTTACTACCATAACCATGGATATAGATACATTTTATCCACGGTTGTCCATCACAACCGTGAATATAAGTAGTTTGTAACTGAAACCAATCCATACTTATATTCACGGTTGTGATGGACAACCGTGGATAAAATGTATCTATATCCACGGTTGTCCATCATAACCGTGAATATAAGTGGATGTAACTGACATCTTTTAGTTCTTATATTCACGGTTATGCTCGATAACCGTGAATATAAATAGTAAGTTATATTCACACTTGTTCTTAACCGTGGTTAGATGTGATTTATTACCACGGTTGTTAACCGTGGTTAAAGACCATCATCTACTACCACGGCTGCAACAACCACGGTTCTTTAACCGTGAATAAAAGCCTTTTTCAACCGTGATTATATCCTTTTTTTCCACTAGTGTCAGGAACAACCTTATTATGTCTTTCAAAGCATGACCGTAAAAAATCATGTAAAAATTCAACTGCTCCGTTTTGTCGTATTTTCATGGGCATTGGTCTTCAATTTGAGCTAAAAATTCATCATTGGAGAAAATCCGCTCCTTCCCTTGGAGAAATCTGCTGAAACTTTATGGACAACCTTATAATTCCTTTCTAAGCATGACCATAAAAAATCATGCAAAAATTCAACCGCTCAATTTTGTCATATTTTCATTGGTTAATGTCTTTAAATTTGGCTAAAAATTTATTGTTGGAAAAAATCTGCCTCTTCCCTTGGAGAAATCTGATGAAACTTTAGGGACAACCTTACAATGTCATTCTATCTATAGCCCTAAAAAATCCATGCAAGAATTCAGATGCTCAGTTTTAGCATATTTTCGTAGGTATCAGCCTTCAAATTTGTCTCAACAATCATCGTTGGACAAAATCTACCCCTTCCCATGGAGAAATCTGATGAAACATTAGAGACAACCTTACAATACCTTTTTAAGCAAGGCCATAAAACATCATGTAAAACTTCAACCACTCAGTTTTGTCATATTTTCGTGGATTGCCTTAAATTTTTGGCTAAAAATTCATTGTTGGAGAAAATCTGCCTCATTCCTTGGAGAAAATTGATGAAAATATGGCCGAAAAAAAACATGCACAAAGTCAACCGCTCGGTTTTGTTACATTTTCGTGGGCTCATGCCATCAAATTTAGCTAAAAATTTATCGATGAAGAAAATCCACCGCTTCCCTTGGAGAAATCTAAATAAATTTCAGGGATAACCTTACAATGCCATTCTAAGCATGGCCCTAATAAATCATGCAAAAATTCAACCGCTCAATTTTGACATTTTTTTGTGTGCATTAGCATTCAATTTTGGTTAAAAATTCATTGATGGAGAAAATCTGCCCCTTCTCTTGGAGAAGTCTGATGAAACTTCAATGACAACCTTACAATGTCTTTCTAAGCTTAGTTGTAAAAAAATCATGTAAAAACTCATCCGCTCAGTTTTGTCGTATTTCTTGGGCATTAGCCTTCAATTTTGGGTAAAAAATCATTGTTGGAGAAAATATGTCCCTTCCCTTGGAGAAATTTGATGAGACTTTAGGGACAACCTTACTATGTCTTTCTATGCATGGCCATTAAAAACCATTTATAAATTTATCCGCTCAGTTTTGTCATATTTTCATGCGCATTAGCCTTTAAATTTGGCTAAAAATTTATCATTAGAGAAAATCTGCCTATTCCCTGGGAGAAATCTGATAAAACTTATGGGATCACCTTACAATGCCTTTCTAAGTATGGCTACAAAAATCATGCAAAATTCAACTACTTGGTTTTGTCGTATTTTCGTGCATTAAAGCCTTCAATTTTGATTAAAAATTCATCGTTGAAGAAAATCTACTCCTTCCATTGGATATATCTGATGAAACTTTAGGGATAACCTTACAATGCCTTTCTAAGCATGACCACAAAAAATTATGTAAAAAATCAATCGCTCGGTTTTGTCGTATTTTTGTGGGCATTAGCCTTTAAGTTTGTTTAAAAATTCATCATTGGCGAAAATCTGCCCCTTCCCTGGGAGAAATCTAATGAAACTTCAGGGACAATCTTTCAATGCCTTTCTAAGCATGGCTGTCAAAAAAACATGCAAAAATTCAACCGGTCGGTTTTGTCATATTTTCGTGGGCAACACAACTAAAAAAACACTTGTTAGCGACGGCATTAGCGATGGGATTTCAGACGACCAAACTCCCGTCGATGAAACCTTCATCGAAGATAAATCAGCGACCAAACCCCGGCCGTCGCTAAAATACCGACGACATAACGCTGTCGCTAACATGGTCTCTGCTTTACTGACTGAGGCCGTCGCTAACTGACGTTCAGCGACCACCTGAACCTGTCGCTAGTAGTGGCCATATAGCGACGGAGTTACGACGTCGCTATTAGTAGCCATACAGCGACCTCACATATCCGTCACTATCAACAGCCACACTACGACCATTTATGGCTGTCGTTATAGGTAGCCTTACAGCGACCACCTGCACCCGTCGCTATGGTTACCATACAACGACCACTGTTGGCCGTCGCTATGGGTAGCCATACAGCGACCACCTTCACCCGTCACTATTTCTGACCAAACAGCGACCACCCAGATCCGTCGCTATTGGTAGTCATATAGCAACCACATGTGTCCGTCGCTAATGGGATTTTTTATTTTTTTTAAATTGGTTAAATTTGAATAATTTTTTTAAATATTAAATTATTATTAAAAACAAAATAATGGATCAAATTTATTTATCAAATAGGTTGAATTATTAATGATAATCACAATAAGGCATTTTTCTTTGAATTTAATTACCAATAAATATTGACATAATAAATGAAGAATGACAAAATAAATACTGAATGGAATATAATATAAAAATTGTAAATCAAATATACAATGTGTATACATAATAAAAATACAATCATGGTGGTGGGGGATCCTGTGGTGGTGGTGATGGCGCCTCGGAAGTGGGGGAGGTAGCCTCGCCATCAACTGCATCAGTAGCTCCTGTTGTTGAGCAAGTTGCCGACGAGTCTCGGCGTGCTGCTCCTCGGCCCGCTGTCGGTCCGCCTCAGCCCGCTCCTCCAAAAGCTGCCTCTGACGTCGCTCCTCCTGTAGCTCGTCGTTCAGGTTTTAAATTACCTGAACAACCTCAGTCGGAAGACCAGATGAAGAGGAAGAGGAATGGGTCTTCCCCTTTTTCGCCAGCTGCGTGCCGACGCCACCCAATCCAAAGACCCTCCCTTTCTTGTTCACACCGCCAATAGCCTCTATATAGATGGCGTTGTCGTCGGAACAAGACAGGGTGGGAGGAACCTCCTCTTCAGGAGTCGAAGCCACCAGGTCCGCCTCCTTCTCGGCCCTCCTGGCCTGATACGCCTCCTATTAATTCAAAAACACTGATAGGATTAGTAAGTTGATTTGTAAATTATAAGCATGTGTAAGTTAAAAGTAAATACCACTAGATCTATAGTCTTCTGGTTTACCCATGCACCGACTTTGTTATTCTTGGTCATTTGCATGACCTCAAATAAAGAAGGCTCCCGGTGCTCCCTCAGCTCCTGTAGTGGACAAAAAACATTGACATTATTATTTGTAAACATGTCAGACGAATCATAATAGAAATGTTTAACATAAATATACTTACAAATCTTTTCTTGTACTCGAGGGTTGAAATGCTACCTGTAACACCATAGTTTTCCGTACTCAGATCCCGATGAAATCAAGATAAAATACGGGTAAATTTTTCACGTTTGAATTATTTCTAAACACCTCGACGATTACATCAAGACCCGAATCACAGAAAACCAAAGCGTATGATTTAATAAACTAAGACTGGATCGATAGCTAAATTCGCCCATAACGGTATACAAAATAGTAGAGTTTATAGCGGAAGAGAAATGTGTATACCGGGAAAACGCCTAGTCCCATATATGACGATATGAGAAAAGGCTCGGCAAAGCATACAAATAACCGACATAGACCTAATAAAACAAAGCCCGTCTAATTCACTCACGACATACACATGCATTGCCTAAGACACAATTATATATGTATATATATACATATACATCCGGGGATATTCTCCCAGCTATCACTATCATCAATGTACATCATTCAATTTCAATCCTTCTAGTACACATTAAATCATCACTTACATACTACTTATATATATATATTCACCATTCCTAAATATGAAGGATTATTGTATACATGACTAAATTCACAAAATCATCTATACCATCATAAACAATCTATTCATTACATAAGAATTCATAAATGATACCGGCCAAGGCACTTCCATTACCACTATTTACCTTCGCCAAAACTTCAATTCAAAGTCTCATCTCAGCCCATGACAACCCTGCATCACGATGCTAAAAAGGAGACCACATAGGAGAGTGAGTTATACATTCAAAATGACAAATATAATATATATATTGTGATCACGTGTATATGCATATAATCATCATGTGTGCTTTGCTATAAAACCATTAAATCATCATTTCAATCATCATCACATTAATATAACAGGCATACAAGCCATCATGAATCGCAATCCACAACATAAGCTAGCACAAGCACATACACAATCATATTGTCACTTATCATCAAGGACATTAACAAATTATCATCATCATTTCATTAGATCTTCACTCAATTCCTCCTCACAAAGGGGTTTCTCATCTCTCGTGGTCATCCCATCTCAAATGCCATGCTCTTATGGCTAATGCACATACTAGTGTTTAGAATGCATATGCACGGATCCGATTTTTAATCCAATAATAATCACAATAACTTAAATTATCATCATCACTCCGGGATATACCCTTCGTGGCACCCCGCAAGGTGATTTCAATTCAATAACAAATCACATGATATCATCCTCACTCAGGGATACACCCTTCGTGGCACCCTGCAAGGTGATTCAATTCAATAACAAATCACATGATATCATCTTCACTCAGTGATACACCCTTCGTGGCACCCCGCAAGGTGATTCAATTCAATAACAAATCATATGATATCATCTTCACTCAGGGATACACCCTTTGTGGCACCCCGCAAGGTGATTCAATTCAATAACAAATCACATGATATCATCTTCATTTAGGGATACACCCTTCGTGGCACCCGGCAAGGTGATTCAATTCAATAACAATTTATATCAATGCCATGTTATGTCATGAATGCAACAATGTAATAATGCATGTACCCAACAACCTCGCAAGGATATCAAACCCTCTCAATTAGGAATATGTTGTATATTTTGTTTTATTGTCAATGGCATTCAAGCAATCACAAGGCCCCTCAAGGCACAACATTCATATAATTGGCATCTCAATGGCCACAAACATCATTTCATAACAATCCATACAAGGGAATCAGAAGGCACAACAAGAATCATAATATTAATCCACACTTAGAATTATTCGAGGCATAATCATCATCCCACATACGGCAATTACACATATGCCCATCGCAATCATGTCCTTGACTTTACATCTCAACACACTATATGTATATATATATTTCATATCATATGGCAAGTCAATACTTGTATTCAACCACAATGGC
Source organism: Clitoria ternatea (assembly GCA_037962975.1). Taxonomy (NCBI): domain Eukaryota; kingdom Viridiplantae; phylum Streptophyta; class Magnoliopsida; order Fabales; family Fabaceae; genus Clitoria; species Clitoria ternatea. Next base: position 154,018,637 of record CM075673.1, read on the forward strand.
TTTACAACGTCACGTAATGTCCATCAATATTGTTTAATAACTAGTGGGGCAATACAACAGCTCATCATTTCAATTCTAAACTACTCGAGCAAGATCGCACTTATATAAAATACAATAACATTTTAAAGTTCCTCGACAATGACGTTTGCCCTTACACATAAGGAATATTTACTCCCTCATTTATTGTCACTTGATACAAATTTCACCTTCTTTGTATCGGTTTATAACAACCAACTCACCATTTATTCATTCCCACAATGGGTTTGTATCACCCAAGGGTACATCTCATAGCTCATCGTCAAACCCTTACCATCGCTCTCACATATCTAGTTCTTGGTGGTTAACATTTATGTTTCATATTATATATTATGGCATAGACAAGTTATCCCAATATCTTAATCGCTATCCAACACCACCATATTAGATCATAGTTATATTTCCCTATACATCCCCTCAAGCATTTTACAATACAAGGGAAGAAGGCCTAGCACCATCAAAACTGAGAAAATGATACAACATTCAATTCTGGGCAATTCGCTTGAGCGAGCCCTTACTCGCTTAAGCGAGATTAACATAGCTCGCTTGGGCGAGCCTCTTCGCGCGAGCGAAAATTGTCCAGCAACGTTTCCACGCTCGTTCGCTTGAGCGAGGCACCCACTCGCTTAAGCGAGATTCAGCCAGAGGCCATCCCCTCATTCCACACACGTCTCGCTTGGGCGAGGCGCACCAGTTCCAGCCACTCGCTTGAGCGAGTATCGCCCAGCATCAGACTCCCCACACTCGCTCAAGCGTCTCACGCTTGCTTGAGCGAAAAAATCCAGTATCAATTTCCTCTCTCGCTCGCTCAAGTGCAGCCACGCCCGCTTGGGTGAGATTCGTCCAGTGTCCCCCTAATCACTTCACATTCGTCTCGCTTGAGCGAATAGCTCACTCGCCTGGGCGAGATTAGGCCAGAGGCCATAATAATGGTACAGGGGATTCTCGCTTGGGCGAGAATCCATCTCGCTTAAGTGAGATTATCAGATCATGCGCAGATAACATGAGAATTCATAACTCAACATACCAAAATCTATTCAAAACCAAATTGACTAAATTCCATACTTTATATACTCGTTAAAATTAAACTTATCATCATCACACATATAGGTATACATTTCCATAACAATCGTCACCTATTCTCATATACCATCCTCATAATCAACAAATTGCCATTCTCATTATTTCAATATATATACATGGCAAGGCAAGCATGAGTATAAAACACATACAACAATCACTATCAATCTACTCATGCAATTTGAATGTAAACTCCTCTCCTACCTCGAGGGAAGAGCCGAAATCCAAATGCATGCTCCGAAATCTCTGTCGCATCACCCGTAATATAATCTACATATCACGTACATATGCATTCATAGAATCAATAACCATCTCATGGCATTCGTCATAAATTCTAAATAATGACTTACACATTGTAAGGTTTTTGAACAAGTTCCAAACTTGTCAAAACTCCAATTTATCCAATTGTGTTAGGCTTCGGGAATTCCTTTCCCAAAACCATGATGCTCTAGATCTTAAAGACTAACTAAACCCAACAACATCATCATCTCTTCCATTACATAAGGTAATCCCAAATGACCTCAATTCTTCAATATCCTCATTATCACTTAGAGTTCGACACAAGTTATCCTTGCTTATTTTATACCACTCTTAATTAACAAACTCTAATGACACAACCATTGCCTATCAATTTACCAACCAAAATGTATATCCCATTGATTCCACCATTAAGGGTTATCTACAATGTTCATCATTGTTCATCACTATAACTAACAACACACATATTAAATATCACCCATTCACTTCTAATTCAACCCAACAAGTCACAATATATATACAATTCCCCAAATCCTTAAGGCAAGGGTTTTCATCAAAACCCAACAACTATTACCAATACTCATTAATCACCATCAATGGCCATCTTTCATCATTAATATCATTCTCCAATATCATTAAACCTACATTCTACTCACATTTCACACTTTCCCCAATTTATTAAAGTTAGGGTTTCACTAGAACCCATCACCCATTATCAATATTCATCAATCATTTCCAATGACCATTCCCCCTAATCAATATCACTCTCATTTTACATTTTCCCCCAATATATTAAAGTTAGGGTTCCATTAAACCCAACAACACTTATTAATACCCATTTATTCCTCATCACCTTCCAACTATGCATTCATCCTCTTCATTTATTACCACCAAGGCTAACATTTATGACAACCCACTCTAGGGTTCCATATCTAAAGCTTTCATTAAATACCCCATTCACCTACATTACTCCCCCAAGCCTTAAAACCCATAAACATGATATTAACTTCATCAAAGATGGTAAGAAAAGCTTATCTCACTTTGAAAACGAAAATAGAACCAAGGGAGGGAGAGAGACCCAACGAAATTAGAGGAGAAGAGGGGGAGAGTTCCAGCTACAAGCTTCTCCTTCAAGCTCCCAAGAGACAAAAATGGTGGAGGAGGAGAGGGCCACCATGAGCTTAGGGTTTTTGGAGGAGGAAGGAGGAGATGGGTGGAAGGGAAATAAAGAGAAAAGAATAGGGAGGAGAAGAAGAAAAGTGGCGTGAAAATGAGAGGAGGAGAAAGAGTTTTGTTTTTAAAATTTAACCCCCTCATTAGTAATTTCATCGATTTAGGACAAACAGGCTCACAGTTCGGACTCAATACTAAATCCAAAAATTATTCCGAAGGTATATTCGGATTCCCATTAATACTCTTAAAAGCCCTGACCAATGGCATCTCAATCGGAGATACTTGGTTCGACACCCATATTTTAACCGGGTGAAATTTTATCTCATTTAGTTTCAATAAATTATAATTTTTCATAATAAATCCTAATTTAATTATTCTAATATTTTTGGGACACTCATTAACTCATTCATAATTATTTAATATTTGTTTATGATATTTAATCATTTTTATAAAATTCGGGATGTTACAATCCACCCCACCTAAAAAGAATTTCGTCCTCGAAATTCAGCATTGATATACATATCGCAAGGCCATACCTCAGGCCGCACATCAACAAGGTTCAACGACACCATAAAATAACATTGGACTTCCCAAAGCCCTTCAAGACATATTCATCATCACTTCATCATTCTTAACATAAAATTTCTACATCCAAGCGTGTCATATGTCATTGATCATAACTTATCCAATAGAGCTCACATGTTCATACTCAGTACATCCAGATATGCTCAGTACATTCACCATAAGCAGTTACAATCTCTACACCTGCCCGGCCTAGGTGTTGCTGTATCCGACATACAGGAAGGCGTCCCAATCTCGTAGTGGTTACCACAAACACATGAAGTCGGCGTATAAGTGCATGTTGCCACAATGCCTATGGCATGTAAGGCCATATCGGAACCAGTAGTTTGTATTCCCATTGCTCACATCGGTCATACATTTCCTAATAATCATCAATTCACATGAACTTAGTGACAATTTTCACAAGTCTCTAGTCAACATATTCATATCTCGTCGTCATTCTACAACTAATTTGGCATCCATCATGCCATACTAATCATCAATCTTAATTAATATTGCCATATGTTGGTGTATCAACCATAGATTTTCAATTCATCACAAGGTAAATACCCTATCTTCAGGCTTCATCCATCTAAAACCATGGTCAAATAGCCTAAAGTTCTTGTCTTACTTACATATTGTTGGCTATAATTCAATTCGAGCCATAAAAGATTCACCAAACTCTTCTCATGTAGTCTACTCAATCGTATAATAAGCTTTCATATTAGGGGTTCCCCTCATAGATCACAACCAAAGCTCATAAATTAGACCTACATCTCATATAATACAACATCACTATGTGCTTTCTATCATTAATATAGCACCTTCCAAATAAAATGGGGGGTAATGACATGATCAAATTTCTATTCACCGACCCACAATCACACATGTCATCCTTATGTCATATTGTAATCCATAGCTATTGTCATAATCACAACGTCAAAGGCATACAATTTAGCCTAAGGTCACACCACAAAATCTCATATCTCATCCAATGCCAAATTATACCTCGAATTTCAACATTATTATTCATCAATCATCAGGGGTTACCTTCATCATTCACGCTCCATCTCATGACAGTCCTAGCATCAACACTTTATTTCTCAATCAATTTTACTATATGTTAACTAACCACAAAGCTTAGCCAATCATCATACTTAGTAAAATCAAATGGTCATTTAGTATCCGTTATGGGATCCGATTGCAACATTAAATCATCTTTCCTCAAAATATCATAGGGCCTAAACCACCGAAGGATTTAATCTCACACGGCTCGTTCATGTAAAATTATACTAAGTCAAGTTAGAGATATCACATCTCACAAGTCACAATTTAATTAATCTTTCATTTGGCTTTCACATACCAAAAAAAGAATCCTATTTGGTTCCTTAAGACATCCATCTCGAATAATCCTAGTCTTTATGCAATTCAATCATATATGTGGTTATACATATCATTTATCATTCATTCATATTCCCAATATAGGGAGATACATCATACCAATTGCTTCAATATATATATATATAGAGAGTCCTTATGTCTAAGGACCAAAAATCCATTTCTTATTAGAATCATTACAAACCATTTTTATTTATAGTTTCCCATACTAGGGAATTCTCTCAATATCATTCATCTAATCAACTCAAACACATGAGTTCCATTTCATTTAACAAGCACGCCTTGGCTAGACGCCACATGCATAATGCATGTAAGAGACCTAACCAACAATTCAAATTCAAGGTGCATATGCACATCAAGGTCTCAACATATATGGTCTACCACCATATCAATTAACATTTTATATCTCACATTTATCAATTCTAATATTTCCTTTCCATGATCAACATTCAACATAGATCCATCATCAAATCAACATGTATTCTATATATCAACATCAATGCACAACAACAATGTATTCGTCATTTTGAAGGTAATAGGGTAAGGAGCTTAGCCGGACTTACACAAATAACCATATCAACCATATTGAGGAATTCATCCATAAATATATCCAACCTTATGATTTCATTAAGTTTTCCAATGAGCAACCATGCCCCACAAGTGCATTATACAACCTCAATGATAATGGGCATACATCCATAAACAACAATCACAACTTAATACTAGAGTTTCACAAGGAATCCTCAATAAGCAATAATGCCCTTATAAATAATTCATAATTCTTAGACAACTAGTCATTCATAAATCCATATAGGGCAATCAATACCTAAACATGTCATCATCCTCTAGATAACTACCACTTTTTAGTTCATACGAACAACCGTATTCCAATAATGAGAATCTCGCTCCAAAGATCACCATAAACGTCTCACTATTGAGCAATCATGCTTTAATCATCCATAATACCAATTCAATACGGGACAACCATGCTCAGACAATGATCAATAGCTTCAATAGACACAAACATGTTCTAGCAAAATCAACAACATCTATACAGAGCAGACCACGCTCTGATACCACCTTTGTAACACCCCGGTTTTCCGCACTCAGATCCCGATGAAATCAAGATAATAATTAATAAAAATACGGGTAAACTTTTCACGTTTGAATTATTTCTAAACATCTCGACGATTACATCAAGACCCGAATCACAGAAAACCGAAGCGTACAATTTAATAAACTAAGACTGGATCGATAGTTAAATTCGCCCATAACGGTATACAAAATAGTAGAGTTTACAGCAGAAGAGAAATGTGTATACCAGGCAAACGCCTAGTCCCATATATGACGATATGAGAAAAGGCTCGGCAAAGCATGAAAATAACCGACATAGACCTAATAAAACAAAGCCCGTCTAATTCACTCACGACATACACATGCATTGCCTAAGACACAATTATATATGTATATATATACATATACATCCGGGGATATTCTCCCAACTATCACTATTATCAATGTACATCATTCAATTTTAATCCTTCTAGTACACATTAAATCAACACTTACATACTACTTATATATATATATATTCACCATTCCTAAATATGAAGGATTATTTTATACATGACTAAATTCACAAAATCATCTATACCATCATAAACAATCTATTCATTACATAAGAATTCATAAATGATGCCGGCCAAGGCACTTCCATTACCACTATTTACCTTCGCCAAAACTTCAATTCAAAGTCTCATCTCAGCCCATGACAACCCTGCATCACGATGCTAAAAAGGAGACCACATGGGAGAGTGAGTTATACATTCAAAATGACAAATATAATATATATATTGTGATCACGTGTATATGCATATAATCATCATGTGTGCTTTGCTATAAAACCATTAAATCATCATTTCAATCATCATCACATTAATATAACAGGCATACAAGCCATCATGAATCACAATCCACAACATAAGCTAGCACAAGCACATACACAATCATATTGCCACTTATCATCAAGGGCATTAACAAATTATCATCATCATTTCATTAGATCTTCACTCAATTCCTCCTCACAAAGGGGTTTCTCATCTCTCGTGGTCATCCCATCTCAAATGTCATGCTCTTATGGCTAATGCACATACTAGTGTTTAGAATGCATATGCACGGATCTGATTTTTAATCCAATAATAATCACAATAACTTAAATTATCATCATCACTCCGGGATATACCCTTCGTGGCACCCCGCAAGGTGATTTCAATTCAATAACAAATCACATGATATCATCTTCACTTAGGGATACACCCTTCGTGGCACCCCGCAAGGTGATTCAATTCAATAACAAATCACATGATATCATCTTCACTCAGGGATACACCCTTCGTGGCACCCCGCAAGGTGATTCAATTCAATAACAAATCACATGATATCATCTTCACTCAGGGATACACCCTTCGTGGCACCCCGCAAGGTGATTCAATTCAATAACAAATCACATGATATCATCTTCACTTAGGGATACACCCTTCGTGGCACCCGGCAAGGTGATTCAATTCAATAACAATTTATATCAATGCCATGTTATGTCATGAATGCAACAATGTAATAATGCATGTTCCCAACAACCTCGCAAGGATATCACACCCTCTCAATTAGGGATATGTTGTATATTTTGTTTTATTGTCAATGGCATTCGAGCAATCACAAGACCCCTCAAGGCACAACATTCATATAATTGGCATCTCAATGGCCACAAACATCATTTCATAACAATCCATACAAGGGAATCAGAAGGCACAACAAGCATCATAATATTAATCCACACTTAGAATTATTCGAGGCATAATCATCATCCCATATACGGCAATTACACATATGCCCATCGCAATCATGTCCTTGACTTTACATCTCAACACACTATATATATATATATTTCATATCATATGGCAAGTCAATACTTATATTCAACCACAATGGCTTTACAACGTCACGTAATGTCCATCAATATTGTTTAATAACTAGTGGGGCAATACAACAGCTCATCATTTCAATTCTAAACTACTCGAGCAAGATCGCACTTATATAAAATACAATAACATTTTAAAGTTCCTCGACAATGACGTTTGCCCTTACGCATAAGGAATATTCACTCCCTCATTTATTGTCAGTTGATGCCAATTTCACCTTCTTTGTATCGGTTTATAACAACCACCTCACCATTTATTCATTCCCACAATGGGTTTGTATCACCCAAGGGTACATCTCATAGCTCATCGTCAAACCCTTACCATCACTCTCACATATCTAGTTCTTGGTGGTTAACATTTATGTTTCATATTATATATTATGACATAGACAAGTTATCCCACTATCTTAATCGCTATCCAACACCACCATATTAGATCATAGTTATATTTCCCTATACATCCCCTCAAGCATTTTACAATGTAAGGGAAGAAGGCCTAGCACCATTAAAACTGAGAAAATGATACAACATTCAATTATGGGCAATTCGCTTGAGCGAGCCCTTACTCGCTTAAGCGAGATTAACATAGCTCGCTTGGGCGAGCCTCTTCACGCGAGCGAAAATTGTCCAGCAACGTTTCCACGCTCATTCTCTTGAGCGAGGCACCCACTCGCTTAAGCGAGATTCAGCCAGAGGCCATCCCCTCAATCCACACACGTCTCGCTTGGGCGAGGCGCACCAGTTCCAGCCACTCGCTTGAGTGAGTATCGCCCAGCATCAGACTCCCCACACTCGCTCAAGCGTCTCACGCTTGCTTGAGCGAAAAAATCCAGTATCAATTTCCTCTCTCGCTCTCTCAAGCACAGCCACGCCCGCTTGGGCGAGATTCATCCAGTGTCCCCCTAATCACTTCACATTCGTCTCGCTTGAGCGAATAGCTCACTCGCCTGGGCGAGATTAGGCCAGAGGCCATAATAATGGTACAGGGGATTCTCGCTTGGGCGAGAACCCATCTCGCTTGAGTGAGATTATCAGATCATGCGCAGATAACATGAGAATTCACAACTCAACATACCAAAATCTATTCAAAACCAAATTGACCAAATTCCATACTTCATATACTCATTAAAATTAAACTTATCATCATCACACATATAGGTATACATTTCCATAACAATCGTCACCTATTCTCATATACCATCCTCATAATCAACAAATTGCCATTCTCATTATTTCAATATATATACATGGCAAGGCAAGCATGAGTATAAAACACATACAACAATCACTATCAATCTACTCATGCAATTTGAATGTAAACTCCTCTCCTACCTCGAGGGAAGAGCCGAAATCCAAATGCATGCTCCAAAATCTCTGTCGCATCACCCGCAATAAAATCTACATATCACGTACATATGCATTCATAGAATCAATAACCATCTCATGGCATTCATCATAAATTCTAAATAATGACTTACACATTGTAAGGTTTTTGAACAAGTTCCAAACTTGTCAAAACTCCAATTTATCCAATTGTGTTAGGCTTTGGGAATTCCTTTCCCAAAACCACGATCCTCTAGATCTTAAAGACTAACTAAACCCAACAACATCATCATCTCTTCCATTACATAAGGTAATCCCAAATGACCTCAATTCTTCAATATCCTCATTATCACTTAGAGTTCGACACAAGTTATCCTTGCTTATTTTATACCACTCTTAATTAACAAACTCTAATGACACAACCATTGCCTATCAATTTACCAACCAAAATGTATATCTCATTGATTCCACCATTAAGGGTTATCTACAATGTTCATCATTGTTCATCACTATAACTAACAACACACATATTAAATATCACCCATTCACTTCTAATTCAACCCAACAAGTCACAATATATATACAATTCCCCAAATCCTTAAGGCAAGGGTTTTCATCAAAACCCAACAACTATTACCAACACTCATTAATCACCATCAATGGCCATCTTTCATCATTAATATCATTCTCCAATATCATTAAACCTATATTCTACTCACATTTCACACTTTCCCCAATTTATTAAAGTTAGGGTTTCACTAGAACCCATCACTCATTATCAATATTCATCAATCATTTCCAATGACCATTCCCCCTAATCAATATCACTCTCATTTTACATTTTCCCCCAATATATTAAAGTTAGGGTTCCATTAAACCCAACAACACTCATTAATACCCATTTATTCCTCATCACCTTCCAACTATGCATTCATCCTCTTCATTTATTACCACCAAGGCTAACATTTATGACAACCCACTCTAGGGTTCCATATCTAAAGCTTTCATTAAATACCCCATTCACCTACATTACTCCCCCAAGCCTTAAAACCCATAAACATGATATTAACTTCATCAAAGATGGTGAGAAAAGCTTACCTCACTTTGAAAACGAAAATAGAACCAAGGGAGGGAGAGAGAGACCCAACGAAATTGGAGGAGAAGAGGGGGAGAGTTCCAGCTACAAGCTTCTCCTTCAAGCTCCCAAGAGACAAAAATGGTGGAGGGGGAGGGGGCCACCATGAGCTTAGGGTTTTTGGAGGAGGAAGGAGGAGATGGGTGGAAGGGAAATAAAGAGAAAAGAATAGGGAGGAGAAGAAGAAAAGTGGCATGAAAATGAGAGGAGGAGAAAGAGTTTTGTTTTTAAAATTTAACCCCCTCATTAGTAATTTCATCAATTTAGGACAAACAGGCTCACAGTTCGGGCTCAATATTAAATCCAAAAATTATTCTGAAGGTACATTCGGATTCCCATTAATACTCTTAACAACCCTGACCAATGGCATCTCAATCGGAGATACTTGGTATGACACCCATATTTTAACCGGGTAAAATTTTATCTTATTTAGTTTCAATAAATTATAATTTTTCATAATAAATCCCAATTTAATTATTCTAATATTTTTGGGACACTTATTAACTCATTCATAATTATTTAATATTTGTTTATCATATTTAATCATTTTTATAAAATTCGGGATGTTACACTACCCCTAGTGTAAACTGAGGCTGCAGCATCGGCGGCTCTGTTTGCCCTGTTCCGAGCACTCGCCTACTGGAACGGGACACCGCCCTACTTCTGGACCATCCCATCCCAATGGTCCTCCGGGATCCAACGAGGGCGCTCACCCTTGTCCCTCACCTTCCAAAGGGTACTCTTGATGATTTTGAAGGTCTTTGTGGCAAAGACCTTCCTAATCTCATCAATCATACCCTCTGCCTATTGATAATCACGCTGTAAAATGAAATAAGAATTCAAAATTAATAAGAGGTCTATTTTACAAATCAAATCACAACAAATTGATGTGGTAACTTACCGAGTAGGTGTCAAACCACCTATCTTGGATAACCTTCCCAGCATCTATCCAAGATATATATGGACCATCCCACTGGGCCTTCAAAACCTTAGTAATCGCTTTGGTAGTGCGACTACTATCAACAAAGCTGTAATGAAAACAATTATATCAGGAGTATAACAACATACAATCTAGGGAGACTCCCAAAATTTTGACAGAGTCTCCCCTGTAAATGTAACATTTCCAAGTTTAAATAGTTACCCTGTTACAAACAGAAGAGTTCCCAGTACAATTCAATCTATACAAGTACTAATTAAAGTAACATACAATAAACCAACAAGTCTTTCCACTAAAGTTTAAAATAAAGTACCATACAAATAACATAAAAGTATTTGAGTTTTAGTGACTTACTCATCTCCGGCCGGCACGGGTACTAACATGGGCAGAGGGGATGCCGGAGGTGGGGTGGCCTGATGGCCAGGGTCCTCCAAGCTACCAACTCCAGGAGTCCGCTCTGGGGTGGTCAGCTGTGGTGGTGATGGGGTGGTCAGCTGTGGTGGTGATGGAGTGGTCCGCTGTGGTGGTGATGGAGTTGTCTGCAGTGGTGATGGAGTGGTTCCCTGCTCTGGGGTGGGAGTCCCCAGACGGGATGCCGGGGTCCTGGACCCACCACCCCTACTGAAGGGCAGTCGACGTCCCGTCATCTGTGGATAAAATCATGAAAAGAAAGGTTGGTATCAGGATATATATAAACCTATGTATATATCTTTAACAACTACATACTCTGTGTCAGTTTCAGTTTCAAATTCCCCCTCAGTTTCAGTGTCACTGTGGTTATCTGTTTGAACAACTTCATTAGTATCCAAATCAGCCCTAGACCGTTTTGATCGAGAGATAAGGTCTTTGTCAATGTGTTCACCCCCCGTACTGGCGAGTGTCTCATCCATTATGACTGGATCAATATTGAACAACAAATTACCATCGTTGAGCTCGTGTGGTGCAAGCTGATAAGCGTCATCGACCTCCTCAGAGACATTGTCAGTGATCTGACTTCGGGCCTTGGCCTTGATTACTGCATACCAGTCCCGATGTCCTCCCGGGAAGTCGGTGTAATAAACCTGCTCAGCTTGTTGGGCAAAAATGAAGGGATCAAACCCTTTATATCTACCATTTTTCTTGACCTCAACTAAGCCATAGTTGTTGTCAACCTTTGTTCCAACGCCGATTGTGTTGTCGAACCAATCATATTTGAATAGAACAATATCTCTTCTTAGTCGTCCAGAGAATGAAACTTCAACAATCTCTGTCAGCACTCCATAAAAATCTTCTTCTAACTGTCCGGCGGTGCCTCTAACACAAACCCCGTAGTTATGGGTACGCATCCCTTCACTCCATTGAAAAATATTAAACTTGTAGCCATTTATGTAGTAAACAGGCCATTTTTTAACAGTTTTCACTGGCCCCCAAGAAAGGGCTTGGAGTAAAGAATCTTCAATATAGTTGTTAGGGTCTTGTATCTATGTACAACATAACAAATAGGTCATCGTTAGATACCGGGAGTTAGAAGCACAGATAAAAAACACTGGGTATACGGGTCTTACGTGTTGTGCGAACCAACCAACGAACTTGGATGACACCTCACTATGAATTTGGTCATCAGTTAAATCATTTTGCTCAAGTTTTAGCATATCTGTATATAAGCTATTTAAAGGAAACAAATTTAGATACTATAAAAGCTAGGTTTAGAATGTAACATATAACTTTTATGACTTACTCAAGAAAGGGTTCCACTTCTGGGCAATTTAGAAGAATGTACAAGTGAGCCGCCTTTCGATCTTTCTCATCAATGTAACATTTTATGAGCTTGCCCCCCGGATGACCAGGATAGTTAAAAATTGATATTTGTTCATCAAACCCTGTACGGGTGGCTACCCCAAGATTGCGGGGAATTCTACTCATTCTAGTTTCTATCTCCGTCGGAAAATAGAAAGAAGCAAAAGTTGTCATTTCTTCGACTAAGTATGCCTCACAAATTGATGCTTCAACGCAGGCTTTGTTCGATACTTTATCTTTTAAAAAGCTAAGAATCTTCAACATCATAAACAAATGTTAAGTTAGAAAATACTATTATAAGAAGTGTTTGCAAGGAAATTAAAGAGTTCTGGCGTTCACCTTTCGAATGAATACATCCAACGATACTGCACTGGGCCACCTACCAAGGCCTCGTACGGTAGATGGATAGGCGAATGCTCCATCGAGTCAAAAAAACTTGGTGGGAAAATCTGCTCCAACTTACAAATCAATACCGGGATATTTTCTTCCATCTTCATAAGTTTCTCCACAGTCAACGAAGTTGCCGTCAACTCCTTAAAGAAGTGACTCAACTCAACCAACGGTTTCCAAATAGGCTTCAGTAAGGCATGAAACACGTACGGGAGTAGTTGTTGCATAAAGACATGGCAATTATGACTTTTCATGCCAAACACCCTGCCCTCCTTCACGTTGACACATCTACTCAAGTTAGAAGTGAATCCGTCAGGCAGGGTCAACCCATTCATCCAAATACACATAACAATCTGTTACGGTCTAGTTAAAACATATTTTGCATGGGGTTTAAACATTCTTCCATGTCCCGCATCCCTCAATTCCAACTCCTTCCTAGAACACCAAATTGGAAGGTCTAGACGACACTTCTCGTTATCCTTTGTTCTCCCTTTGATGTCCATAACAGTGTCAAAAATATTCATGAAAACATTACGTTCAGTGTGCATGACATCAATGTTGTGTCTTAACAACAAGTCTTTCCAATATGGCAAATCCCACAAGATGCTTTGCTTCACCCAGTGGTGTTCCTTACCATAACCCGCAAACTCCTTAACACTCTTGTCCCAGATGTAGGGATACTCTTCGACCCTCTGCCAAACCCATGCACCAGATAACCTACATGGTGGAGGTTCATTAACAACCTTGTTCTTCTTAAAAGCGGTTTTGTTTCTCCTAAACGGGTGATCCAACGGTAGAAACTTTCTATGACAGTCAAAGAAACTTGTCTTGCCACTAACAAGGAGTGATTCCCCCCTGATATGTTCGATGCATACAGAGCAAGCAAGCTTTCTAGACGTTGACCATCCAGAAAGCATACCGTAGACCGGGAAGTTGTTAATAGTCCATATCAAAATAACACGCATCATGAAATTGTTCTTCAAAAACGCATCGTATGTCATTATCCCGACATCCCATAATTGTGATAACTCTTCAACCAACGGTTGCAAAATCTTGTTATCAGCACACAAAACCAATGCCTAATGAGCTCTGCTCTCCACTAACAAACAACATTACACATGCATAAAAAATCATGTTATCAGCACACAAAACCATTGCCTAATGAGCTCTGCTCTCCACTAACAAACAACATTACACATGCATAAAAAATCATGTTATCAACACACAAAACCATTGCCTAATAAGCTCTGCTCTCCACTAACAAACAACAATCAACATGCATACACATAATGAGAAAGTCAGTGTTAAGGGATTACCTGGGGAAAAAAGTCAGGGATGAATATGAAGATGTCGACAGACGATCAGAGATCACGCGTAACGTGTGCTAGTCTGCATGACAAACCAATAAGTGGTTGAAGAGTTACAAGTAGCAAGGAAACTAAACAAAGAGAGACACGTAAAGCAAATTATAGATTACACAGCAACGACTTCTTAGTGATCTAGAGACTTGGGATCCACGTGAGAATAAGTCCATGAGAGACGCAATAGAGACTACATTTACATTATTAAACATTCTAAAGCTGATGGAGTAAAATTATGTTTAATATATAATATGGTTACTTTCAAATTAGGTATCCAGGCGCCTGTAGCTCAGTGGATAGAGCGTGTGTTTCCTAAGTAAAAAGTCGAAGGTTTGACCCCTTCCTTGCGCTCTATATAGTCTCTAATGCTTTTATCCCAAAATAGGTTCTAGGTATGATTCCAGAAAGGTTATTTCTTTGCAGATCTAAAATTGAAAGGTGAGGAAATGCTCCAAGGCATTGTGGAAGCTTTCCAGTCAAGCTGTTATGGGACAAGTTTAGTACTTCAAGGGAGATTGCTTTGCAAATTCTTGATGGAATGTCTCCTGTCAATTTGTAAAACTTGAGACTGAAAAGAATCTAATAAAAAATGGGGGAATCGGAATATCTCCTTTCAATAAGTTGAAGCTTATATCAATAAAATAAATTGTCTCCCAAGAGAGTGAGAGATATCAAACTGATGTTAGAAGGTTATGAGAAAGGTCCAAATAATGGGATCTCACCACTAAAGTTGGTCCCGCTAAGGCTCAAATAATTTAGTTGTGTGATGTTCCTCAAACATAACAGAATGGATCCTTCGAAATGGTTAGCTGAAAGATCCATATAAGTGAGATTTTGAAGATTTAAAAGTGAAGTACAATTTTCAAAAGCCTAAATATGAGATGTAATAGTCATCTACTATATGGCAGATGTTTCGCTTCAATGCCTAAGGAGTAGTCAAGAGGACCAAGTTGTTTCAGGTCAAATGCATCATTCAGTTTGTTAACGAGTTACTGAACCAGAGAGGGGCTGCTGCCAGTGATGATGATGTTGTCTACATAAACCAGTAGGTAAACCACCTAAGATACAGAGTTATATACAAAGAGAGATAGGTTACAGATACTGGCTTTGAACCCAAGGGAGATCTGAGTGAACTGCAAGCGTTCAAACCAAGCTCTTGGGGCCTGTTTAAGTTCATATATTACCTTATGCAACCTGCACATAAGCTGCATATATTACCTTATGACCATAGGATGAATGTTGATTGTTTGTGATGTTTACGGTGTTGGTGTGTTATGAAGTAGAGGGAGCTGCAGAATTAAGAGGAAAACCAGGTGGGAACTGAGACTGATTGGTGGAAGGTACAGAGGGAGATGACGTGGAAGTAGAGGAGCTGGTTACAGGGAGAAAATAATACAATTGGATGCAGTGGGTGTAACAGGAATGAGAATAACTGGAATGGAGGCAGGGACTGAAGAAAAGTGGAACCAGAAGTTTGAGAAGTGGTGAATTTAGGATAGGGAAAGTGACCCTTATTGAATAAGACATCCTTTGAGATATATAACCTAGGATAGGAAAATAAGCATTTATTAAATAAATCAATTAAATAAGAGAACTTTCTGTCCCATAAAATGATAGAGTCATTATATTTGAGGTATTATCTATTTTGACACTTTGTTTCATTTCCGTTGCTTCGTTATTGTATCTTCTAGTTTGAAAGGATATTATTAAACAATGTTACTGGTATATTTAATAATTTTGAGCAAATAAACATCTCTCAACTACTTGAGAAAAGAAACAAAACCTTGAAAACACCATGCTTCTTTGGTGTAGGAACGTGTATCAAATATTGCATATAATATTGTAAATGGGGTATGCAGCCCCATCAACGACCAATCTGCCCCAGTTTACGTATATTATTAGCTAGCCATAAATTTATCTCCAAGACTTTATTTTTCTATAAATATTGTTATTAATTTTGTCCAAGCTCTCAACCCTTGTTAAAATGAACAGCACTAGTTGACATGACCGAGCCGTAGCCAAGCTACTCAGCATATTGTGTTAAAGGTTCCATCCCAAAACCAATTGGCAATGGTTGGAGTAGCCTAACAGGTATTTAAACCATGCGAAATATTATGAGGCAGGCGATGTGGGACTTCCAACACGCCCCCTCCAACGAAGCCTGCCGGACCAGGCAAGGGGTAACTTTTGACCCACAATGAAAGGGCAACTCTTGGCCCATAAGAACCGGAAAGAATGCTCTGGCTCTGATACCATGTTAAAGGTTCCATCCCAAAACCAATTGGCAATGGTTGGAGTGGCCTAACAGGTATTTAAACCATGCGAAATATTATGAGGCAGGCGATGTGGGACTTCCAACATACTGTGAAGCAACTTTTGGGTATAGAAGAAAGAACTCATGCCCATCTTAGTTGGATTCGTAATCAAGATGGAAATGCAGTGGAAGCTGATACTATTTGGATGCATAATAGATACTGGAGCCACCCCAAAGAATCATCTCTTGCTGCATTTTTTACAAAATAATTGAGTAGAACTAATATGGAATCAATTTATAAGGTGTAAACTACCTAAAATCTCTCTCTGCTTGAAAATGCTCTACCGCGTCATGAATAGTTCTGACCATTTTGTATTCTATCCTAGTAATAACCTCACGTTTAATTTTATATTTCATAACAGTAAAGCAAGTACTAAATCCATATTATAAATTGAGTAAATTATGATGTGCTCAGTACATGCAAATATTAGGATATCACATTTGTTATCTAATGATATCTGTCATGAAAGTACTAAATACCAAGGAATGGTATTTGTACACAATCTTGACGAAGAATAGAACTAGCAAACTCGGGTGAAATTCTGATGCAATATTTCAATTGTTGAGTTCGTCACAATTAAAAAAACAAAACACATTACCCAAACACCTTGCTTAACCAGAAAATTATAAAAGGACCAGAAAAGTAAGCTCATCACAAATTATTTTGTCCTAAACCCTCATTTGCAACAGAGTTATGGTAACAAGATTACACAGTTGACCACTATAGACAGAGTTAAGAGAAAGGGTTGAATTTTGATACCTGCGAGAGTGTCGATGGAGAGTATTGCTGGTGAGGTAAGCGTGAGGATGAGAGGTTCACCGGTGAGGTTAGCGACTTCGCCGATGACGTTACCGTATCTCTGCCAGTGAGGGAGCTTCTGAACACAAGCACAAAGGAGACAGAGGGGGAGAGAGCTCCAAAGACAGGGACGGGACAGAGGGAGTCATAAGAGGGAGGGAAAGAGATTGGCAGAGGAAGGGAGACAGACGGAGGGAGTTGGAGTAAGGGAGAGAGGAAGTCGGGGGGAGGAAGGGAGAAGGACGGAGGAACCAGACGGAGGGAGGGAAATTTAGGGCAAATGATTAAGGGAAAGGCTCTGGTCGAGTATTACTAACACTTAGCGACGGCAAACAACCGTCGATAAAGACGTCACTACAATTAAAATATGTAGCGATAGAAAACCAATTCCGTCACTAATAACCTGAATATTAGCGACGGCACAACAATTCCATCACTAATCCCCTGAATATTAGCGACGGTGACATCCCACCGTCACTACCTTCCCTTTTTAAAAGTAATTATGGAGGGAAGACCGAAAAACATAGCGACGAAAAACCAATTCCATCACTAATCCCCTGAATATTCGCGACGGTAAAACAGTTCCGTCACTAATCCCCTATATATTAGCAACGGTCAACCACCTGTCACTAGTACAAAACATAGCGACGCGGTCTCAACATCGCTAATGTATGGAGGGAAACTCAGTGACGGTCACTACTGTCGCTATAGTTTGGCGCCAACAAAAAACCTTGGAGGGAAACAAAAAAAAAGGAGGAAGGTGAAATCTAGCGACCGCACCAGCGATGACGGTGGAGTTAGCGACGGTGATAGTGACGGAGTGTTGCAATTGTTAGCGACCACTTTTCTATGGTCGCTAAAGGAGTCGCTAACCTTTTTTTTGGTCCCTTTTTTCCTAGCGGTCGCTAACTTGGTCGTTATTTAGCGACGGGTTTTTGGTGGTCGCTAAATCAAGGTAGCTATTTAAAGTTTTTTTAGTGGTGCAATGGCCTTAAAATTTGGCTAAAAATACAACATTGGAGAAAATTTGACTTTTTACTTAGGGAAATCTGATGAAACTTCATGATTAACCTTACAATGCCTTTCTAAGCATGACCACAAAAAACATGCAGAAATTAAACCGTTCGGTTTTGTCACATTTTCGTAGGAGTGCCTTAAAATTTGGAAAAGAAATTCATTGTTGGAGAAAAACTGTCCCTTCCCTTAGATAAATCTGATGAAACTTCAGGGACAACCTTACAATGCCTTTCTAAGCATGACCGCAAAAAATCATAAAAAAAAATTCAACCACTCAGTTTGTCATATTTTCATGGGCATGCCTTCAATTTTGGTTAAAAATTCATCGTTGGAGAAAATCTTCTCCTTCCCTTGGAAAAATCCAAGGAAACTTTAGGGATCACCGTACAATGCCTTTCTAAGCATAGCCGTAAAAAATTAGTTATATATTCATCCACTCGGTTTTGTTATATTTTGGTGGGCATTAGCCTTCATATTTGGTTAAATATTCATCGTTAGAGAAAATTTGCCTCTTGCCTTACAGAAATTTAATAAAACTTTGAGGATAATCTTTTAATGTCTTTCTAAGTGTGGCCGTAAGAAAACATACACAAACGCAACCGCTTAGTTTTGTCATATTTTCATAGAACTTAGCCTTCAAATTTGACTAAAAATACATTGTTGGAGTAAATCTAACCCTTTCCTTGGAGAAATCTGATGAAACTTAATGGTTAACCTTACAATGCGTTTCTAAGCATGGTTGGAAAAAAACATGCAAAAACTCAACCACTCAGCTTTGTCGTATTTTTGTACGAGTGCCTTTAAATTTGGAAAAAAAATCATCGTGTGAGAAAATCTACCTCTTCCCTTAGAGAAATCTAATGAAACATCAAAGATAACCTTAAATTTCCTTTCTAAGCATAGTCATAAAAAATCATACAAAAATTCAACCGCTCGATTTTGTCATATTTCTGTGGGCATTATTAGCATTCAAATTTGGGTTAAAATTCATCATTGGATAAAATCTGTCTCTTCCCTTACAATTTCTTTCTAAGCATGGCCATAAAATATTATTTATAAATTCATCCGCTCAATTTTTCATATTTTTGTGGGCTACTTCATATTTAGTTGAAAATTTATCGTTGGAGAAAATTTGCCTCTTCCTTTGTAGAAATCTGATGAAACTTCAGGGACAATCTTTCACTGTCTTACTAAGCATTTGCAAAAAAAAACATAGAAAAAGTACATCGTTGGAGAAAATTTGGCTAAAAATACATCGTTGGTGAAACTTCATGGACAATCTTTCACTGTCATGTATTCGTGGGCGTTAGCCTTCAAATTTGGCTAAAAGTACATCGTTGGAGAAAATTTGACCCTCTCCTTAGAGATATCTGATTAAACTTCATGGTCAACCTTACAAAGGCTTTCTAAGCATGGCCGTAGAAAACTATGTAAAAACACAACTGCTCGGTTTTGTCATATTTTCGTGGAAGTGCCTTCAAATTTGGAAAAACTTTCATTGTAGGAGAAAATCAGCCCCTTCCCTTGGAGAAATTTAATGAAACTTCAAGGATCAACTTACAAAGCTTTTCTAAACATGGCTGCAAAAAATTATGCAAAAATTCAATTACTCGGTTTTGTCATATTTTCGTACACTAATGCCACCAATTTTGGTTAAAAATTCATTGTTGGAGAAAATTTGTGCCTTCCTTTGCATATATCTGATGAAACTTCAAGGACAATCTTTTAATGCCTTTCTAAGCATGGCGACAAAAAACATGCAAAATTTCAACCACTCGATGCCTTCAAATTTAGCATAAGATACATCGTTGGAAAAATATGACCCTTTCCTTGGAGAAATTTGGTGAAACTTCATGGACAACCTTATAAGTCTTGCATGTCCGTAAAAAAACATGCAAAATCTCAACCGCTCAGTTTTGTCATATTTTCATGGGGCTGCCTTCAAATATAGAAAAAAAATCATCATTGGAGAAAATCTGCCCCTTCCCTTGGAGAAATTTGATGAAACTTCAAGGATAACCTTACAATGCCTTTCTAAGCATGGTTGTAAAAATCATGTAAAAATTCAACTGCTCGGTTTTGTCATATCTTCATGGGCTAATGCGTTTAAATTAGGCTAAAAATTCATTATTGGAGATAATCTGCCCCTTTCCTTAGAGAAATCTGATGAAATTTCAAGGACAACCTTATAATGCCTTTCTAAGCATGGCCATAAAAAAATCATTTATAAATTTATCCGCTCGGTTTTTTAGATTTTCGTGGGAAGAACCTTACAATGCCTTCAAATTTGCCTATCTTCTTGTTCCTAAAGTTTCATAATTTTTTTCCAACGATGAATTTTTAATAAATTTGAAGGTATCCCACAAAAATATAAAAAATCCGAGCGGTTGAATTTTTGCATATTTTTTGTGGCTATGCTTAACAAGTTATTATATGGTTGTCCCTAAAATTTCATTAATTTTCTCTGAGGGACAAATTTTTCTAAAACAAAGATATTAAATGTAAAATCCTAGCAAATGAAAAATAGTACCTGGAGCTCAAATTTTTGAATGTTTTTTATAGCAATGCTTAGAAACAACTATCTTCTTGTTCCCAAAGTTTCATATTTTTTTCTCCATCACTGAATTTTTAGTCAAATTTGAAGGCTAATGCCGATGAAAAATATAACAAAATAGAGCGGTTGAATTTTTCTATATTTTTTACGCTAATTGTTAGAAAGGTATTGTAAGGTTGTTCCTAAACTTTCACTAGTTTTTTACAAGGGAATAAGTAGATTTTTCTAAAACAAAGATATTCAGTGTAAAATCCTACAAATAGAAAATGGGACTCGGAGCTCAAATTTTTGCATAGTTGTTTACACCAACTCTTAGAAACACGATATCTTCTTGTTCCCAAAGTTTCATAATTTTTCTCCAACAATGATTTTTTAGTTAAATTTAAAAGGTAATGCACACGAAAAATAAGACAAAACCAAGCGATTGAATTTTTATATGATATTTTACGCATATGCTTAGAAACGCATTATAAGGCAAAGTTTCATTAGTTTTCTCCCAAGGGAAGGGGGCAAATTTTTCTAAAACAAAGATATTTAGTGTAAAATCCCAATAAATAGAACATGATACCCGAAGCTCAAATTTTTGCATGATTTTCTACAACAATGCTTACAGGTTGTAAGTAGTAGGTTGAAGGAAACATGTAGTAGGTAGCAGGTTATCGGTAACAGGTAACAAGGTAAAAGGTAATAGGTAACAAGTAGCAGGTAGCAAGTAGTAGGTTAACAGGTAGTAGGTTGCATGTAACAAGTAGCAGGTAGCAAGTAGCAAGTAGTAGGTTTACAGGTTAGAGGTTGTAGGTTAACAAGTTAACATGTAGCAGGTTGCAGGTAACAGGTAGCAGGTTGCAGGTAGTAAGTAACAGAAAGAAGGTAGTAGGTAGCAAGTTTGCAGGTAGAAGGTAACAGGTTGTAGGTAGTAGGTAGCTGGTTAACAAGTAATAGGTTACAGGTTACAGGTTGCAGGTAACAGGTTAGCATGTAACAGGTTAACAAGTAGCAGGTTAGTAGGTTAGCAAGTAGTAGGTTAGCAGGTAGCAGATAATAGGTAATAGGTAACAGGTAGCACGTAGTAGGTAGCAGGTAATAGGTAACAGGTAATAGATAACAGATAACAGGTAGCAGGTTACATGTTGCAGGTAGTAGGTTGTAGGTAGCAGGTTACAGGTACCAGTTGGTATCTTGTAACTGGTAATAGATAAGTGGATAATAGATCAATTTCAAAGTCAAGGTAACAGGTACCGTGATCCCTTACAAACTTTAAGCTCTAACCATCCTAGTCCCAAAACCCTAAACAACCATATCCCCTAAAAAACCTTAAAACCTAAATCCTAAACTTTATTTATAAATTTTTTAAAAAACATAATTTTATTAAAAATGATTATTTTATTGTATGACTTTATTAACACTCTCAACCACTAAATTGTGAATCAATGACTTGACCAATTCAATCACTGGTTGAGTTCGTAAAATATTGAGTAAAACTAAATAGTGAAATTGTTTGTTATCACCATCTAAGTAAAAATTCTTTTGAGAGAACAAGCACGAGTAACTCAACTTTCAATATTAATTTCTCAATAAAAATATCACAGAATATACTAGTGATCAAAGGAGTAAATAAACAAGAACTTTGTGTCATGGATTGTAGTTAGCAAAACAAAGGCAAGAAAGGATTTTCCTTTTTAACTTAACAATAGAAAATGAATCAAACCAATAAAAAAGAGATGTCAAAGTGTCTTATGAGTTCAGTTTTAGCTATTAAAATTTAAAGAGCGTTGACTTAGATGTCAAGTGTTTAAGTTATTTATAGCATCAAAAACCCAAGACATTCTAATAAAATTTACTTTTGATTATCAACCAATCAGTTTAGAACAACATACAAGTATATCCACACCAATTTAGCTATTAACTATAGATAAAGTCACAAGATGCCAAGAAAATTTGCCACTTTCCTTGGAGAAATTTGATAAAACTTCTGGGACAACCTTATAATACCTTTCTAAGCATGGCCTCAAACAATCATTCAAAAATTCAACTGCTCGATTTTGTCATATTTCGAGGGCTAATTCAAATTTGGCTAAAAACTCATCATTGGAGAAATCTGATAAAACTTTAGGGTCAACCTTAGAATGTCTTGCTAAGCATGGCCGCAGAAAATCATAAAAATTTTTAACCATTCAATTTTGTCATATTTTCATGAGTGCTTTCATATTTAACTAAAAATTCATCATTAGAAAACATCAACCCCTTCTTGTGGAGAAATCAGATAAACCTTAAGGGACAATTTAACCGCTCGGTTTTGTCATCATTTCGTGGGCATTTTAGCCTTTAATTTAGGTTAAAAATTTATCGTTGGAGAAAGTTTGTCCCTTCTCTTGGAGAAATCTAATGAAACTTCAGGGACAACCTTACAATGCCTTTCTTAGATTGGCTGTAAAAAATCATGCAAAAATTCAACCGCGAGGTTTTCTCATATTTTCGTGGGCTAATTGCCTTCAAATTTGATGAAAAATTCATTGTTGGAGAAAATCTGCACTTTTCCTTGAAGAAATCTGATGAAACTTCAGGCATAACCTTATAATACCTTTCTAAGTATAGCCGTAAAAAATCATGCAAAGATTCATCCACTCCATTCTGTCATGTTTTCGTGGGCTACGCCTTTAGATTTTGCTAAAAATTCATCGTTAAAAAGAATTTTCCCTTTCTTTTGGAGAAATCTGATGAAACTTCATGGAAAATGTTATAATTGCTTTTTAAGCATGGCCCTGAAAAATCATGTCAAAGTTCAATGGCTCGGTTTTGTCATATTTTCATGGGCATTAGCCTTCAACTTTGGCTAAAAATTCATCGTTGGAGAAAATCTACCCTTTACCTTGGAGATATCTGATGAAACTTCAGGGATAACCTTACAAAATCTTTTGAAACACGTACGTAAAAATTCAATTGCTCGGTTTTGTTGAATTTTTATGGAAATTAGCATTCAAATTTGGCTAAAAATTCATTGTTGGAGAAAATCTGCCCTTGAGAAATCAGATGAAACTTCAGGACAACCTTATAATGTCTTTATAAGCATGACCGCAAGAATTCATGCAAAATTTCAACTGCTCGATTTTTTTGTATTTTCTTGGGCATTGGCCTTCAAATTTGGCTAAAAATTCATCATTACAGAAAATATGCTCCTTCACTTGGAGAAATCTGATGAAACTTCAGAGATAACCTTACAATGTCTTTCTAAACATGGCCACAAAAAATAGCGCAAAAATTCAAACGCTTGATTTTTTCATATTTTCACGAGCTTCAAATTTAGCTAAAAAATCTTTATTGGAGAAAATTTGCCCTTCCCTTGGAGAAATCTGATGAATTTTTAGGGACAACCTTACAATGTCTTTCGAAGCATAGCCACTAAAAATCATGCAAAACTTCAACCGCTAGATTTTGTCATATTTTCGTGGGCTAATGCCTTCAAATTTGGATAAAAATTCATCGTTGGAGAAAATCTGTCCTTTCCCTTGAAGAAATCTGTTGAAACTCCAGGAAGAACCTTACACTGCCTTTTTAAGCATGGCCACAAAAAATCATGCAAAAATTCAATGGCTCAGTTTTATTGTATTTTTATGGGCATTAGCCTTCAATTTTAGCTAAAAATTTATCGTTGGAGAAAATCTGCCCCTTCCCTTGGAGAAACCTAATGAAACTTCAGAGATAACCTTACAATGCCTTTCTAAGCATGGTCGCCAAAAAACATGTAAAAATTCAACCGCTTGATTTTTTCATATTTTCATGGGCTTAATACCTTCGAATTTTGATTAAAATTCATCGTTGGAGAAAATTTGCACCTTCGCTTGGAGAAATCTGTTGAAACTTCAGGGAGAACCTTACGATGTCATTCTAAGTATGGCCATAAAAAAACATGCAAAAATTCAACCGCTCGATTTTGTCATATTTTCTTGGGCTACGCCTTTTAATTTGGCTAAAAATTCATCGTTGGAGAAAATCTGCCTATTCCTTTGGAGAAATCTGATGAAACTTCAAGGACAATCTTACAATGCCTTTCTAACCATGGCCGTAAGAAATCATGCAAAAATTCATCCGCTCCATTTCGTCATATTTTTGTGGGCTAATGCCTTCAAATTTGGCTAAAATTTCATCGTTGGAGAAAATCTACTTCTTCCCTTAGAGAAATCGATGTAACTTTAGGGAAAACCTTACAATGTCTTTAAAAGCATAACCGCAAAAAATCATGCAAAACTTTAACCGCTCAATTTTATCATATTTTTGTGTTCATCTTCAAATTCAGCTAAAAATTCATCGTTGGAGAAAATTTGCCCTTCCCTGGGAGAAATCTGATGAAACTTCAGGGACAACCTATTCTTTTGTAAGCATGCCCGTAAAAAATCATGTAAAAATTCTACCGGTCGGTTTTGTTATATTTTCATGGGCTATGCCTTTAAATTTGGCTAAATATTCATCGTTGGAGAAAATCTGCCCCTTTCATTGGAGAAATCTGATGAAACTTTAAGGGCAACCTTAAAATGTCTTTCTAAGCATGGCCGTAAAAAAATTATGCAAAAACTCAACCGCTCAATTTTGTCATATTTTTATGGGCATGCAGCCTTCATAGCAGTAGTTGTATTAGCACTTTTAAAAGTATAAATTCTTTTAGTATAACCTTTTTGTGAGTAGATGTGGGTCCCTTTTAGCCATTTTAAATTACCTTTTATCTCCTTTTTATGTTATAATTCCCAAGACTTTTGGGTTCATGCGAGCCAGTACAAAGACTCTTAAATTCCTCTAGAAGGGATATCCAGTTCCCAGGCATGTAGTTGGGTAAGAAAAAAGGCATTAGTTGCCTTGTAATAGCAGTGTACCAGTCTCCAAGTAAAATTAAGAGTCCCCACAGCCTGTGGTTAATATGAGTGCCATTCAACCTCCTACCATTCAGTCACCTGCTCTTTTTCGGTATTGTCAGTATTCATGTTTACTCTGGGCAGAGTTATCTTCTCCTTCTCCGGGCGGATGCCAAAACAAAAGTATAGATGTAAAATAATCGCGGTGCCAATTCATGATCTTTTTTTATGGATGGCATAGGCCAAAGCCTGAATTGCGTATATAGAGAACACTGCCTATACTATAAAGGAACAAAAGAAAGCACAAAATGGGGCGTAGGGTCGGGTATGCTGATCCACCAGGAAAGGCAGTCAGCCTGGGCAATAAAGCTAGACTATCAAAGAAAGAGTTCCTTATTGTGGGTTAGGCTAGTCCATCTAGGCTTGCTTCTAAATCTTACATTTTGCTTCGCGTAACTCTTACATAGGCTACACAAGCTGCGGTACACTGAAGACCAAATCAATCTCGACATAACTAAAAGCAAGGAAATTGACTCGATCAAGAAGGTATGGAACTTCTCTAAGCTCGACTTGTCTCCTCACTTAAAGCGTAACTGACTCACCTCTCCCCAGAAACAAGCCAAACTAAAGCAAACTAATGATGATAAAGCCTCATGGTACACCCGCTAGTCCCTTTGATTTTACTTATAATCGTGCACGGCGATAATCAATTCGTAGGCTGCCTTTTGCCCTGAATTTACATTTACCAAGGAATCACGGTTTGAGGAAAGCTCCTCCACAATGCTTTCTCCAAAATGAATAAGAAAGAAGCCCACATACCCACGATTCTTTCACTTTACTTTTTTAACAGGATGGAAAAGCCCACCAGTCAGCCTTAGACTACACTCCCTTGAAGAAGAACCTAATAGAGCTTTATCCCACATCTGATCGTTACCCTTGGTTACTCTTTCTGACGCCTTGTGACAATGATTCGTCACCGAAGGGCGTCGTGTCACCAAAAGAAATTTCTTCCATTCAAAGAACAGTCTTGCTCTTAGACTCGCTACCAAGACTATCCTCTGACTTCCCTTCCCCATAGTACTGCCTTCAATTTTGGTTAAAAATTCATCATTGGAGAAAATTTACCCATTCCATTAGAGAAATCTAATGAAATTTCAGGGACAATCTTTCAATGTCTTTCTAAGCATAGCCCCAAATAACATGTAAAAATTCAACCGCTCGATTTTTTCATATTTTCTTGGGCATTATTATTCAACTTCGGCTAAAAATTTATCGTTGGAAAAAATTTGCCCCTTCCCTTGGAGAAATCTGATAAAACTTCAGCGACAACGGTAACACCCTAATTTTTAAAATATTATGAAGATGATTATTAAATAATTGTATTTGGGTTACTTATTGTTCCAAAATGTTAGAAATAAATAAATTAAGATTTTTGGGAATTGTCTATGATTTATTTGAATCAAATAAGCTGGAAATGAGCCCGATTGAAATATGGGTGTTGGACCAAGTATCTTCGAATGGGATGATATTGGTCAGGGCTGTTGAGAATAGTATTGGGAATCTGATAGTATATTCGGAATAATTTTTGGATATGGTATTAAGCCCAAACAATGATCCCGTTTCTTATAAAACGATAAATATTTAATGGGGGATTAAAAAATAAAGCCAAATGGCCTATTTTTCTCTTCTTATTTCCGTCAGCCTTAGAATTCCCCCATAACTTGTACTTCACTTTTCCTTCTCCTATACTCTTCTCCATCACTCTTCATTTTCTTCTCTCCAAAAACCCTAAGCAAAAAGTGGTGGTTTTCTCCTCTCCTATTTTCGTGCTTGAAGAAAGCTTGGAGGAGCTTGGAACTTGGAGTCCCTCCTTCCTTCTCCTCATTTTCATGCAGAGTTTTCCATCTCTTGGGAAACCCTTTCATTTCTTCTCTTGAGGTAAGATCTTACTATATCTCAAAAGTATGAGCTATGGGTCTTTGAGTTTTATGTTGGGAGAGTGATTTAATAAATGTTGTTGGGTTTTTATGAATACCCTAACTTAAAGATTTGCAGGAAATATGAGATATGAATGGAGAAGCTTTTATTGTGTTAAATAACTATTTTGGTGAGGTAAAATGTTGTTATTAATGGTGAATGGCCATTAATGAAGCTTAATGGTAATTGAGAACCATTAATGTGGGAACCTGGTAATGGCTTTGGTACTGAATATGTGTAAAAATAAATGTTGACGCCTAAACCAAGGTGGTTGTGGCCGAATAAGCAGAATAAATGGGGCTTGAGGGTTATGATGTTGGAAGACATCAAATAAACGTGTCTGAACATTAAAACCGAGGTGGTTGAATGGAAAAATTGATTGTGTGATGTATTATAATATAGAAAATGACCCTAGTCCCGAGGCGGAACCATCAGACCGTATTGATCACTACTTCTCTTGAGGTAGGAGGGGGTAACTATTCTAAATGCATGATTTCATCCATTCTTGATGTGAAAATTTGTGTGTATGATTGTGCTTAATGATTGCTTGTGTGTAGACGGCATGTTGATTTCATGAATTGAATGTATTTAGAATGATTGATGTTATGTGGCATGTGTTTAGGATGATGAATACGATATTAAACTGGTCTAGGTCTGAGTTAACAACCCGGTATCCTAATGAGAGGAAACTGACCGGTGCTGTGTGCAATCAGTATGATTACTCGGTATCCTAATGAAAGGAAACCGACTGGTGCTGTGTGTAATCGGTATAATTACCCGGTATTCTAATGAGAGGAGACCGATCGGTGCTATGTGTAATCGGTATGATTACTCGGTATCCTAATGAAAGGAAACCGACCGGTGCTGTGTGTAATCGGTATGATTACCCGGTATTCTAATGAGAGGAGACCGACCGGTGCTGTGTGTAATCGGTATGATTACCTGGTATCCTAATAGAGAAGACCGACCGGTGCTGTGTGTAATCAGTATGATTACCCGGTATCCTAATGAGAGAAGACCGACCAGAGCTATGTGTAATCGGTATGAATACCTGGTATCCTAATGAGAGGAGATCGACTGGTGCTGTGTGTAATCGGTGGGGTTACCCGGATCTTAGCGGGAGGAGACCGACCCCGATGTCAGATGTTTATTTGCTGAGTCTGTATTGCACACAGGACGGATGCAGTGATATCCGTATTCTGGTGTCGGTATTGAGGCCGTATTCGATATTATGTTGAAAATGTTGACAAAATGTTATGATGGTTTGAGATTATGCCTTGTATTAAATTCAATAAAGTGAATTATCATAAATGTGTATATGTGAATTGACAATTGTGATTGCCACTAACTATCGATATGTATGTGTCCAAAGGGGATCGGTAAAGATTGAGAATACTGAAATCCACTAAGTGGTGGTTGTGAATAGACGATTGATTGAGTGGCATTTAGGATGCACAGTGTGAGAATACATTGATTGGCATTTGCATCCATGGCATATCATTCGCGCTCTATGTGTAATGTTAGAGGTTCCACTAGGCGGGCCTAGTGGGAGGGCGACCCAGTGCACGGGTACATTATTGTATTTCCCTAGTGATTCTGGGAATCACGAAGCTGTCCATAGATCGGTGATGAGGCACCCTATGTGGCGGGCCTAGTGGGCGAGCGGCTCTATGGTGAGCGAGTTACCTCGGTGTCCAACGGGGCACGACTCTCTCGATGTGTGTTCGGGAGGGGCCCGTAGTACTTGTGTCAAGCAAGGCCACGATAATGATCCGCTGTCACGGGGTGACTAGTGCTACAGATGGGCGAGCGCGGTTTGGTACTAGTAAAAATATGTTGTTGATCATGATCAAAATCGGATATAAGTGTACACATTTACTACTGCAGGAGGGGCATAGTAGCACACCTATGCTTGTCCCAAATTTGATATGTTGTTGTTTTCCCACAGTCGGATCCGTACTTGAAAGTAATTCTGTTGTGTATATGCATTAGCTTTAAGAGCATTTGCATATAGCCGGGATATGCCAAGTAGATAGCCCGAGGTGGTGATGGATGATTGTTAACTAGAGGGAAAGTAAGCCGAGGTACTAAAATTAAATGTGTGATGATTTTTGAGAATGTTGAGGATATATTGTGTATTGTAGTGCCTTGTGAATATATTGTGCCGAGTGGAATGATGTATCATGTGTGTGAAATTGTGATGTTTTCTTGAAAGATGAATGTAATGCACACATGTATGGGTATCATCATAATGTATGACTTTGATTCATTTGGATTATGTTACTCACCTCCCTGTTGCCATTTTTAAGGTTGATGTAGGTGTGATGAATCCTACTCTTTTTGGAGGTCGAGTATTGGAGAAGGTAAATATGAAGGGAGATATAGATGAGCCTTGGCCGGCATATATATATATATATTCATTTTGTATGGTATAAGATATGTGTATGCTTATTTTGAAATTAATTTGACAACGGCTAATTTTGGAAGGTCATGTAGGAAAATTAGACCGGATGTGTAAGGCTAATTTTCATTAATGACCTTGATAATGTATGGATGACACTATTATTATTTATGAAAATATATTCTGTTGTTAAACAAGTCAACAATGCATTTTTCATCCTTTTTTCGGTTGATATTTTAATCACTCTTGAAATTATTCTTATCTTTATCTTCCGCTTTTCCCTTGTGACAGCCTGTAGTCCGGTCATCCGAGGTGCACTCTGATACCTTTCTCATATCTTCATATATGAGATAGGTTATTTTATGATCCGGGTAATTACTCAGTATTTTATATATTGAATTCCTTTTACTTTTAATTATTTTAAATTGCAAAGAATTTACCCCTGTTTCCGAAATAGGAAATCGGGATCGAGACGTTACAACCTGGTATCAGAGCATTGATTGTTCACTATTCTATATTGTGGTTAATATTGAGCCCGGCCAGGCATCTCCTTTCCATATTTACCTTCTGATTATGAATATATTATGATGATATTTATATTGATAATAGTTGATGATGATTTGTATATATTGAGGGAAGAAACACAAGGTTTCTGATTATGTTTGTATTGTGTATGTATAGTGATTTATGGCGAATAGGTGTACTATAGACGCGGTCGCTATGGCTGAAGTCTTCAATCGATTTGCTGATATCTTAGAACGACAACAACAACCCGCTGGTCAACCAAATCATGGTCTTCACCGATTCCTCAAGCGGAAGCCTTCTGAGTTTTACAGAGGCTATAAACCAGAAGATGCATATGTTTGGATCCTTGACTTAGAACAGATATTTGTAAGTATGGAATGTACTGAAGCTCAGAAAGTCGAATACGCAGTGTTTATGATCCGCGACGAAGCTGAATCTTGGTAGAGTCTCACTCGTGGGCATATGGTTGCGGCTCACACTCCTTTGGATTGGGAGAATTTTAAGGCGGAATTTCTTAGGAAATTTTTCCTGAGAGTTACAAGAACAAGAATGAGCTTGAATTTATGGAGCTTAAACAAGGAAGTATGTCAGTGGAAGAATATGCTTTAAAATTTAAAGAGCTGTGTGTGTTCTACCCACCTTTCTAGCAGGAAGGTTCTGAAGCGTCAAAATGTGTTAAATTTGAGAATGGATTACGTCAAAAGATTAAGAAGGCAATTTGTCACCAAGAGATTAGGAGTTTTCCTACTCTTGTGAACAAATGTCGGATCTTTGAAGAGAATGATATGGTGCCCAAGAATTATGCTGAACCCAAGCAAAGATTGAAGGGCCACTCCCATAGCTTCAAGAAGAAGGGTGACTTCAAGAAAAATAGACAATTTATGCATGGTTCCTCTTTTTTTAGAGGCAGACGCGGTGGTGGAAGACACGGTACAAATGGTGGCCGAGGTGGTAGCCATCATTGTTTCTGATGTGGCGGAAACCATTTGGCTCGAGAATGCAATCATGAAGAGACGGTAGTATGTTATAGATGTAACCAACCATGGCACATTCATCCCGATTCCCTTTGAATGCCACTGACGTGGTGATTCGCAATGATGGTAACCGTGGTGGCTATGGTACTTTCAGAGGTCGTGGTCGTGGAAACGGTAATGGCGGCCGCAATGGTGGTCGTAATGGAAATGGCAATGGAAATGGTGGCAATGGTCGTGGCAATGGGAACGGCCGAGGTAATGACAATGATGGCCAGAATGGTCACAATCCGAGAGCAAATCAACAAACTGCTGGAAGAGTATTCGCTGTGACCGGTGAAGAAGTAGCTCAAGCTGATACCCTAGTCGAAAGTAAGTGTGAGATACTCAGAAATTCTATGCATGTTATTTATGACTCGGGTGGGACCTATTCTTTTATATCCGAGGATTGTATGAGACGATTAAAATTGTCAATAAGTATGATGAAAGGTTCTATCTTGGTGTCTATGCCGACCGGTACTTGTTTACGGGCGGTCACTCGGTGTGAGAATGTTGAGATGATACTCAAGGATAGGAAATTCATTGTGTCTTTTATTTTCCTACCTATGAAGGACTTAGAGATTATTCTCGGTATGGATTGGCTCTCCGCCAATAAAGTCTTGGTTGACTGTCAACGATGGACTGTCATTTTTCCTTCCTCAGATGTGGGGAAATTCGATGTACAAGGTATAACTCAACTTTGCATATTGTTATCTTTTACCGATGGGACAAATGGTCCCGATCCCTTAAATATTCCCGTTGTATCTAAATTTTGGGATGTATTCCCTGATGAGGTACCTGGTTTACCTCCTCCACACGAGGTGAAGTTTTCTATTGACCTTATTCCGGGTGCGAAACCTGTTTCCCGATATCCGTATCAGATGTCTCCTATGGAATTAACTGAGTTGAAGAGACAAGTTGAAGAGTTATTGGAATGGGAATTTATTCGCCCAAGTGTGTCTCCTTGGGGTGCGCCTATTTTATTGGTGATAAAGAAGGATGGCAGTATGAGGTTATGTGTGGATTATCGACAACTTAACAAGTTGACCATCAAAAACCGATATCCCCTACCTCGCATTAACGAGCTTTAGGATCAATTGAAGGACACCGTTGTGTTCTCGAAGATCGATTTACATTCCGGATATCACCAAATTTAGGTGAAGGCTGGAGATATCCCAAAGACTGCTTTTCAAACTCGATATGGGCACTATGAGTATGTAGTAATGCCTTTCGGTGTGACGAATGCACCTGCAATTTTTATGGATTACATGAATCGCATTTTCCATGAATATCTCGACAAATTCGTGGTGGTATTTATCGATGACATCCTTGTCTATTCCAAGAGTCATGAAGAACATGAAGAACATCTTCGCCTTGTATTGAATGTCCTTCGAGAAAAGGAGTTGTACGCGAAGCTTTCCAAGTGTGAATTCTGGTTATCCGAGGTCCAATTTCTTGGACATGTTATCTCCAAGGATAGTGTTGCTGTTGATCCGTCCAAGATTGAAGTGGTGCTGGCTTGGGAAAGATCGACGTCTGTGACCAAAGTGAGGAGTTTTCTTGGTCTTGCCGGTTACTACCAAAGATTTATTGAAGGATTTTCCCGATTGGCCTTGCCTTTTGTGTGGAGTCTTGATTGTGAAAGAAGTTTCCAAGAGTTGAAGGTTAGACTTACTTTTACTCCTGTGTTGGCTTTGCCTGACTTGTTGGATGACTTTGTAGTGTATTGCGATGCTTCCAAGTTTGGTCTTGGTTCTGTGTTGATGCAAAAGGAGCGTGTGATAGCTTATGCGTCGAGACAGTTACGACTACATGAGGGTAATTATCCTACACATGATCTTGAATTGGCGGCGGTGGTGTTTGCTTTGAAGTTGTAGCGGCACTATTTGTGTGGCTCAAAGTTTATGGTCTTTAGTGATCATAAGAGTCTCAAATATCTGTTTGATCAAAAGGAACTTAATATACGCCAACGATGATGGATGGAGTTTCTGAAGGATTATGAGTTCGAATTGAGATATCACCCCGGAAAGGCAAACGTGGTTGCCGATCCCTTAAGTCGGAAATCTTTACATGTTTTTTTTTCGCTATGATGGTGAAAGAGATGGAGCTCATTGAGCAATTTCAGAATTTGAACGTGGGTGTAAAAGTATATACTCCAAAAAAGATGTCTCTTAAGATGTTGACGGTAGCCAACGTGTTCCTTGAGACCGTGAAGTTGCAATAATCAAAGGATGAGCACTTGATTGAGATGAAAGAAGCTCAAGCTAATGGGAGAAATCCATTTCTGATAGAAGACCATGATGGCATTTACCGTGTGAAAAGCCAGATTTATGTTCCTTTTGGTGGTGATCTGAGGAGATTGGTACTTGAAGAAGCTCACAGAGTGTGTTGAGCATATATCCTAGTGCCATAAAAATGTATCAAGATTTAAAGAAAAATTTCTGGTGGCCCGGTATGAAGCGGGATGTGGCTAACTGTGTAGCCTCTTGCATTATTTGTCAAAAGGTGAAGGTTGAACACCACAAACTATCTGGTTATATGAGACCCCTTGATATTCCGGTGTGGAAATAGGATGACATTGCTATGGACTTTATTTCTGGACTACCCAAAACACGTACTGGGACTGATGCTATATGGGTGATTGTAGATCAGTTGATGAAGTGTGCTCACTTCTTGCCCATGAATATGAAGAGTTCATTGGAGAAATTAGCCCAGCTGTACATAAAGGAGATTGTTAGGTTTCATGGTGTACCTTCGAGTATTGTGTTGGATCACGACCCATGGTTCACTTCACGAATTTAGGGAGGCTTGCACGAGGCAATAGGTTCCAAACTGAAGCTCAGTTCGGCATATCATCCACAAACGGATGGGCAATCCGAGCGGACAATTCAAAGCCTTGAAGATTTATTACGGGCTTGTGTATTGGAGCACGGTGGTTGTTGGGAAAGATTCCTACCACTGATTGAGTTTACATATAACAATAGTTACCACAGCTCCATTGGTATGACTCCATATGAAGCGTTATATGGTCGGAAATGTAGAACTATGTTGTGTTGGCTTGAAGCCGGAGAGAGTTTGGTTTTGGGGCCGGAGTTGATTGCGAAGATGAACGAACAAATTAAGATGATACAAGAGAAGATGAAAATTACCCAAGATCGACAAAAGAGCTATTATGATAGGAGGCGAAAACCACTTGAGTTTCAAGTTGGCGATCACGTATTTTTAAGAGTATCATGAGATAAAGGCATTGGAAGAGCTTTAAAGAGTAAGAAGTTAAGCTCGAGGTTCATTGGACCTTATGGGGTTTTAGAGCGGATTGGCGATGTTGCATATCGGATTGCACTCCCCCTGCACCTAGCTAATCTACATAATGTGTTCCATGTGTCTCAATTGAGGAAATATTTCCATGACCCTCTACATGTAATTCCGGTGGACGATGTTGATGTACGGGATAATCTGTCCGTTCTTTCCGTTTCTGTTCGTATTGTCGAACACTCCGTGAAGAGACTACGGAACAAGTTGGTGCCTTTGGTGAAGGTCGGTTGGAAACACGGAAATACTGAGACGTTCACGTTGGAACGTGAGGACGATGTGAGAGCTCGGTATCCCGATGTGCTTGAACCAGGTATGTTAAATTTCGGGGACAAAATTTCTTGTTAGGTGGGGTGGATTGTAACACCTTAATTTTTAAAATATTATGAAGATAATTATTAAATAATTATATTTGGGTTACTTATTGTTCCAAAATGTTAGAAATAAATAAATTAAGATTTTTGGGAATTGTCTATGATTTATTGGAATTAGATAAGTTGGAAATGAGCTCGATTGAAATATGGGTGTTGGACCAAGTATCTCCTAATGGGATGATATTGGTCAGGGCTGTTGAGAATAGTATTAGGAATCCAATGGTATATTCGGAATAATTTTTGGATATGGTATTAAGCCCAAACAATGATCCCGTTTATTATAAAATGATAAATATTTAATGGGGGATTAAAAAATAAAGCCAAATGGCCTATTTTTCTCTTTTTATCCATAACTTATACTTCACTTTTCTTTCTTCTACACTTTTCTCCTTTACTTTTCCTCTTCTTCTCTCCAAAAACCCTAAGCAAAAAGTAGTGGCTTTCTCCTCTCCCATTTTCGTGCTTGAAGAAAGCTTAGAGGAGCTTGGAACTTAGAGTCCCTTCTTCCTTCTCCTTATTTTCATGCAGATTTTTCCATCTCTTGGGAAACCCTTTCATTTCTTCTCTTGAGGTAAGATCTTGCTGTATCTCAAAAGTATAAGCTATGGGTCTTTGAGTTTTATGTTGGGAGAGTGATTTAATGAATGTTGTTGGATTTTTATGAAGACCCTAACTCAAAGATTTGCAGGAAATGTGAGATATGAATGAAGAAGCTTTTATTGTGTTAAATAACTATTTTGGTGAGGTAAAATACTATTATTAATGGTGAATGGCCATTAATGAAGCTTAATGGTTGTTGGGAACCATTAATGTGGGAACCCGACAATGGGTTTGGTACTGAATGTGTGTAAAAATAAATGCTGACGCCTAAACCGAGGTGGTTGTGGCCGAATGAGTGGAATAAATGGGGCTTGAGGGTTATGATGTCGGAAGACATCAAATAAATGTATCTGAACGTTAAAATCGAGGCGAAACCATCTGACCGTGTTGATCACTACTTCTCTTGAGGTAGGAGGAGGTAACTATTCTAAATGCATGATTTCATCCATTCTTGATGTAAAAATTTGTGTGTATGATTGTGCTTAATGATTGCTTATGTGTAGACGGCATGTTGATTTCATGAATTGAATGTATTTAGAATGATTGATGTTATGTGGCATGTGTTTAGGATGATGAATACGATATTAAACTGGTCTAGGTCTGAGTTAACAACCCGGTATCCTAATGAGAGGAAACTGACCGATGCTGTGTGTAATCGGTATGATTACCCGGTATCCTAATGAGAGGAAATCAACCGGTGCTGTGTGTAATCGGTATAATTACCCGGTATCCTAATGAGAGGAAACCGACCGGTACTGTGTGTAATCAGTATGATTACCCGGTATTCTAATAAGAAGAGACCGATCGGTGCTGTGTGTAATCAGTATGATTACCCGGTATTCTAATGAGATGAGACCGACCGGTGCTGTGTGTAATCGGTATGATTACCCGGTATCCTAATAAGAGGAGAGCGACCGGTGCTGTGTGTAATCAGTATGATTACCTGGTATCCTAATAAGAGAAGACCGACCAGAGCTATGTGTAATCGGTATGAATACCCGGTATCCTAATGAGAGGAGATCGACCGGTGCTGTGCGTAATTGGTAGGGTTACCTGAATCCTAGCGAGAGGAGACCGACCCCGATGTCGGATGTTTATTTGCTGAGTCTATATGGAACATAAGACATATGAAGTGATATCCGTATTCTGGTGTTGGTATTAAGGCCGAATTCGGTATTATGTTGAAAATGTTGACAAAATGTTATGATGGTTTGAGATTATGCCTTGGATTGAAGTCAATAAAGTGAATTATCATAAATATGTATATGTGAATTGAGGATTGTGATTGCCACTAACTACCGATGTGTATAAGTCCAAAGGGGATCGGTAAAGATTGAGAATACTGAAATCCACTAAGTGGTGGTTGTGAATGACGATTGATTGAGTGGCATTTAGGATGCACAGTGTGAGAATGCATTGATTGGCATTTGCATCCATGGCATATCATTCGCTCTCTATGTGGAATGTTAGGGGTTCCACTAGGCGGGCCTAGTGGGAGGGCGACCCAGTGCACGGGTACATTATTGTATTTCCCTAGTGATTTGGGAATCATGAAGCTGTCCATAGATGGGTGATGAGGCACCCTATGTGGCAGGCTCAGTGGGCGGGCGGCTCTATGGTGAACGAGTTACCTCGGTGTCTGACGGGGCACGGCTTTCTCGATGTGTGTTCGGGAGGGGCCCGTAGCACTTGTAGCAAGTAAGGCCACGATGATAATCCGTAGTCACAGGGTGACTAGTGCTACAAATGGGCGAGAGCGGTTTGGTACCAGTAAAAATATGTTGTTGATCATGATTGAAATCAGATATAAGTATACACATTTACTACTGCAGGAGGGGCATAGTAGCACACCTATGCTTGTCCCACATTTGATATATTGTTGTTTTCCCACAGTCAGATCCGCACTTAAAAGTAATTCTGTTGTACATATGCATTAGCTTTAAGAGCATTTGCATATAGCCAGGATATGCCAAGTAGATAGCCCGAGGTGGCGATGGATGATTGTTAACTAGAGGGAAAGTAAGTCGAGGTACTAACATTAAATGTGTGATGATTTTTGAGAATATTGAGGATATATTGTGTATTGTAGTGCCTTGTGAATATATTGTGCTGAGTGGAATGATGTATCATGTGTGTGAAATTGTGATGTTTTCTTGAAAGATGAATGTAATGCACACATGTATGGGTATCATTATAATGTATGACTTTGATTCATTTGGATTATGTTACTCACCTCCCTGTTGCCATTTTTAAGGTTGATGTAGGTGTGATGAATCCTACTCTTTTTGGAGGTCGAGTATTGGAGAAGGTAAATATGAAGGGAGATATGGATGAGCCTTGGCCGGCATATATATATATATATATATATATATATATATATATATATATTGTATGATATACGATATGCGTATGCTTATTTTGAAATTAATTTGACAACGGCTGATTTTGGAAGGTCAGTAGGAAAATTAGACCGGATGTGTAAGGCTAATTTTCATTAGTGTCCTTGATAATGTATGGATGACACTATTATTATTTATGAAAACATATTCTGTTGTTAAACAAGTCAACGATGCATTTTTCATCCTCTTTTCGGTTGATATTTTAATCACTCTTGAAATTATTCTTATCTTTATCTTCCGCTTTTCCCTTGTGACAGCCTGCAGTCCAGTCGTCCGAGGTGCACTCTGATACCTTTCTCATATCTTCATATATGAGATAGGTTATTTTATGATCCGGGGTAATTACTCAGTATTTTATATATTGAATTCCTTCCAGTTTTAATTATTTTAAATTGCAAAGAATTTACCCCTGTTTCCGAAATAGGAAATCGGGATCGGGGCATTACAACCTGGTATCAGAGCATTGACTACTCACTGTTCTATATTGTGGTTAATATTGAGCCCGGCCAGGCATCTCCTTTCCATATTTACCTTCTGATTGTGAATATATTATGATGATATTTATAGTGATGATAGTTGATGATGATTTGTATATATTGAGGAAAGAAACACAAGGTTTCTGATTATGTTTGTATTGTGTGTGTATCGTGATTTATGGCGAATAGGTGTACTATAGACGCAGCCGCTATGGCTGAAGCCTTCAATCGATTTGCTGATATCTTAGAATGGCAACAACAACCCGCTGGTCAGCCAAATCATGGTCTTGACCGATTCCTCAAGCGAAAGCCTTCCGAGTTTCACGGAGGCTATAAACCAGAAGACGTATATGTTTGGATCCGTGACTTAGAACGGATATTCGCAAGTATGGAATGTACTAAAGCTCAGAAAGTCAAATACGCAGTGTTTATGATCCGAGATGAAGCTGAATCTTGGTAGAGTCTCACTCGTAGGCGTATGGTTGCGGCTCACACTCCTTTGAATTGGGAGAATTTTAAGGCAGAATTTCTTAGGAAATATTTTCCTAAGAGTTACAAGAATAAGAAGGAGCTTGAATTTATGGAGCTTAAACAAGGAAGTATATCGGTGGAAGAATATGCTTCAAAATTTGAAGAGCTATGTGTGTTCTACCCACCTTTCCAGCAGGAAAGTTCTGAAGCGTCAAAATGTGTTAAATTTGAGAATGGATTGCGCCAAGAGATTAAGAAGGAAATTTGTCACCAAGAGATTAGGAGTTTTCCTACTCTTGTGAACAAATGTCGGATCTTTGAAGAGAATGATGTGGTGCCCAAGAATTATGCTGGACCCGAGCAAAGATTAAAGGGCCAATCCCATAGCTTCAAGAAGAGGGGTGACTTCAAGAAAAATAGACAATTTATGCATGGTTCCTCTTCTTTTAGAGGCGGGCGCGGTGGTAGAAGACATGGTACAAATGGTGGCCGAGGTGGTGGCCAAGGTATTCGTTGTTTCTGATGTAGCGGAAACCATTTGGCTCGAGAATGCAATCATGAGGAGATGGTAGTATGTTATAGATGTAACCAACCAGGGAACATTCGTCCCGATTGCCCTTTGCTTGCCACGGACGTGGTGATTTGTAATGATGGTAACCGTGGTGTGTGGATTATCGACAACTTAACAAGTTGACCATCAAAAACCGATAACACCTCTAGGAGCACCACGTCCTCTTGCACTAGAGGATCCACCATGAAAGAACTTCTTCTTAAAATGACCTTGCTTCTTAAAGCTAGAAAATTGGCCTTTCAACTTAGGCTCGTGCTTTCCATGACTCAAAGGAGCCATACATCTTCTTCATAAATTCGACATTTATTCACAAGCGTCGGAAAGCTTCTGATTTCTTGATGTCGGATAGCCCGCTTGATCTCGGGCCTCAACCCATTTTCAAACTTCACACATTTCGATGCCTCTGTACCCTCTTGTTGATAAGGCAGATAGAATGCACAAAGTTCTTCAAACTTGGAGGCATACTCCTCCATCGTCATACCACCTTGCTTAAGTTCCATAAACTCAAGCTCTTTCTTACTTCTGTAGCTGTCGGGGAAGTACTTCTTCAAGAATTCCACCTTGAAATTTTCCCAATCCAAGGGAATGTCAGCAGAAATCATGCATCCCCTAGTAAGACGC
Organism: Clitoria ternatea; assembly: GCA_037962975.1. Taxonomy (NCBI): domain Eukaryota; kingdom Viridiplantae; phylum Streptophyta; class Magnoliopsida; order Fabales; family Fabaceae; genus Clitoria; species Clitoria ternatea. The sequence goes on from CM075673.1 coordinate 154,059,307, forward strand.
CACCAAGCTTCAGCTTCATCGCGGATCATAAAGACCTCATACTTCACCTTTTGTGCTTCAGAACACTCGAAGCTTGCATAAATTTTTTCCAAGTCATCGATCCAAGCATAGATCCAAGTCATTGATCCGGCTTATAACCTCCATGGAATTCTGAAGGTTTCCTCTTGAGAAATAGATCAAGACCTTGGGAGCCTTGTCCCATATTCAGTTGGCCTTGTATTTCCAAGAGATCAGCGAAACGATTCAAGGCATTTGCCATAGCAGCAGCCTTACGATTTGGTCTACCAGCCATATTTCAAGCCTATACATCAAAACATGGCTCACACATGAGTAAACTAGACCAAACAATAATCTTTCAACGTATAATTTCAAAGGTCTTAGCACTCATAAGCCTATCATGTACCACATCACCCAATCATATCATTTTCAGTATATGATCACAATATTTTCATCATTCAGGTAAATAGTGTAAGGACTCTTGGCCGGACTCAACAATTCTAAACATCAATCTCAATTCAATGACAAACATTCACAATTTAATCAAATAATCCATAAATCAATCAATTATAGCTCATATATTTCAATCATGAGCGACAACTACATAAACAACATCAATCATGATCGTGTCGAGAGCAAACCAATGCTTTGATACTAGGTTGAGACACCCCGGAAACACGGGAAAATTTTTCATGTTTTCTAAATCATTAATAAAGCAAATAATTAAAGTGGTGAAGCTTTTAATTCAACACATGGATCTATGAAAATCCACTCTCATACATGAGGATATGAGAGGGTAAATTAAAATGGTTTCATGAGAAATTTCCAATTAAAAACAGCGGAAGAATTAATTAAATTGGATATTGCATGATTGGATTTTAAGGAGAAAGAATTTCATGAGGTTCAAGAATTCATAATATGTCCAAAGTACTCTTAAGATGATGCAAGAAAAGGATTTGATGCATAAGAAATAAAAATTAATTGGGACAAAACAAATGGTGGCATCAGAGTGCCACTCGATCAAGCGAGAGTCACACTCGCTTGAGTGAGCCCACGAGGTGACGCTTGAGCGAGTCAAAATAAATGCTGAGCGAGAAAGAGATTAAGCATCCGGGGGGTCCTCTCGCTTGAGCGAGATTCAAGGACCACACTTGGGCGAGCCAGCGAAACACTTGAGCGAGAGAGAAGACTTGACTCAGGGGCCAATCTAGCTTGAGCGAGTTCCATCTCACTTGAGCGAGATTGCTCCAGTAGCCTTAGAGACTCACTGCCCGATTTTCGCTTGAGCGAGGCAAGGCTCGCCTGGGCGAAAATCATCCAGTGTCCATTTCCCTTCCTCTCGCTTGAGCGATTCCAAAGCCATGACCATTTCACCTGACCGAAAATGGTCCAGTAACCAACTAAAGATTCCAAACAAATCTCGCTTGGGCGAGAAGGCCATTCGCTTGAGTGAATTTTGGCCAGTGGCCAAACCACTGATGCAAGAGGATCTCGCTTGAGTGAGATTCTCACTCGCTTGAGTGAGATTCTCACTCGCTTAAGCGAGTTCTGCAGGGAAATGAAAAACACCAGATTTCCTTGCAACTTATCATGCCAAAACTCATCCCATCCTAAATCAATCAAGTTTAACATAACACACATATCCTATTACGCCTTTATAACTTGTCACAAGTATTAATTCCCTTTAAATTCCATTCTTACCTAAGTATCACATTAAAACAAGCACATCATCTCATGTATTCACCAAGACACAAACTTTCACATGAACCTTCATTCATTCATAGAATTCATCGCCAACACACATCATAGTTCATTGTCTTACATCATTTGGGTCATTAATGAAAATTGGCCATGCACACCAAGGTCTAATTTTCCTACATGACCCTCAAAATCATCAATTACAATCTAGATAACAAATTAAGCATACAATACTCTATATGCTATACAAAAATCTAGATTTTGCCTGCCAAGGCGCTTCCTATACATCTATTTACCTCCTCAACAAAATGTACTTCAAAATATCCACTCTTCCCACAAGTGCCCTGCATCACAGGTCTAAAAAGTGGACAACATAGGAGAGTGAGTCATACACTCTAAAAATGAATATGAATACCATAAGATCATGTGCATATGTGATATAACATGTATACTTGCATTCACACACAATTCATCATCAATTATCATCATAATATACAATCATTTCTGTACATCTAGCAAGTATAAGACCACACACATGATCTAGCCTTTCAACAATTGGACCATCATACATTTCATCATCTTTCTCATTATTATATGGTATTCACCTGTTTTATGTTGTCTTAATTACAATTCCTCATTCTCAACTCAACCGTCACCATACACCATCACCTTTGGCATACCTCCTTGCTATATGCAAATGTTCTTAAGCTAATGCATATGCACAATAGGATATTTCAACAATTGCATATCTGACTGTGGGAAAATAAACACCAATTATGGGATTCAAGTATGATCATCTAACCATACCCCTACTGTAGTAGTAAAATATGTACACTTATACTTAAATTGCATGCATTTCACTAATTCTTTTACTGGTACCAAACCACATCGCCCATCTTGCAACACCTGGTCATTTCCACCATGACCGCGGTATACAACATATTCAACATATGGTGTTGCGGGCTGGCCAGATCTCAAATCATGGTGGCTGTGATCCCAAGGACCACCGGGGTTACCTGTTCATTGAGAGCCACCCCCAACAAGGGTCAGCCACATAGCTCCCTAAAGCAATACATGAACGGCTTCGTGACTTACACACCGAGTCACATGGGAAAATAAAATTGCTCTTGTACCGAGCCACCCTCCCACTGGGTCGGCCAAGGGAACTCCCCTAATGTTCCAACATCGGCGGCTATGCAGTATGCCATGGATGTAAATGCAATTCATATACATTTCTCACTCTATGCATCCTATACATGCCACTCATCAAACATCATTACCATCATCATCACCAACACCACTTCACATTTCTTAGTGGATTTATCATTGCTGGATTTAATTTTGTTCTCAAGTTTTAAGTGTGGCACGTTAACATTCATACACCATTTACAATGGCACTCAACATCAATTTCAATCATCAATTTTCCATTATCAAATCATGGTATGCTATTCACTTATGCCCATTCTCAAACAAACATCAACAACATTCATTTCACATCTATGGTGTACATAAGAATATCATCAATTCATCAAAAAAACCACACCATCATATAGCACACCATATTTATTCTAATTGCACAAGCATGATGCCAAACATTATTCTCAACATTACATACACAATTCATATTTCCATAACATCAAAATAAGGCAAACATGTATATTGTCACATATGACAATCAAACACTATCCAATTCATGCAATTAGAATATAAGACTCCTCTCCTACCTCAAGAGAAGAATCCCGATTGATACGACGTACCCGCCTCCTCATTCGGAATGGATCCTACATTAACACACATGTAAAATCCTAATTAACCAACCATTCAAGACATAATTTAACTCTAATTAACCATAAGTATATCTATAATTCCATAACATGTACAAGACATGTTATAGACATCATTTTCGTTATTTGTTAGGCTTCGGGAATTCCTTCCCGTCAAGCCACATTCATTAAATTCAAGGGCTACCAACAACAATAGCCCAAACCTTTATAAAATGCCTCACATACTAGTACCCACACTCTCAATGGTTTGTATTTGCTCTCAAACACACTATGCAACCAATAATTTTAACTTTCCCCAAATCTTAAAAGTTAGGGTTTCACCCAAAACCTAACAACCCTCATTAATGCCTCATTATTCTTCATCTCCTACCAACATAAATGCATCAACCATATTTATTCCACTTAAATCATGCATTTATGACAACCCCCACTATGGTTTTTGCATTAAATGCTCTCCACAAACACCCTTGTACATGCATTGTTCCCTCTACTCATAATAACTCATATCCTTTGCAAGAACTTTAATAAAATAGTGAGTATATCTTACCTCACACCCAAAATGAAATGGGTTCAAGAAGGGGGAAGATGGGCTGCAAAAATGAGGGGAAGAGGAAGAAGATTTTAAGCTTCAATGGTCTCCTTCCAAGCTCCTTCAAACGAAAATGGAGGAGGATGAAGATGGTACCACTTTTTGCTAGGGTTCTTGGAAGAAGAAGATAAGAGATGAAGAAGAAATAGAGAGAAGAAGAAGCAACGTGTGTTTGCCAAAGGAGTCCAGTAATAAACATGAAAATGAAGAGAGAAATTGGGCTTTTGTGTTTTATTTTAACCCTCTCATTAAAGATTCATCATTTTAAGACAAACAGGACCTTTGTTCGGGTTTAATACTTAATCTGAAAATTATTCCGAATACATATTCGGACTCCCAATATTATTCTTAATAGCTCTGACCAATATCATCCCAATCAGAGATACTTGGTCTGACACCCATATCTCAATCGGGCTTATTTTTGGCTTATCCGGTCTCAATAAATCACCAATAATCCCTAAAAATCTTAATTCAATTATTTCTAATGTTTTGGGACATAAAGAATTCACATTCAATTATTCAATATTTATTTCCTTAATTAATCCTCTATTTTAAAAATTCTGGGGTGTTACATATATCATATGTGGTTTCTTTAAGAAAGCCTAAGATAGAACATGGTTAAGTGTGAAAATTTTGTCAATAATGAAACATTGAAAGAGTTAGGGATGTTTGATAATAATCAATAATCAATAATCAAATTATGTCCAACAAAGTTTGACTTTTCCTCGTAGATGCTATTATGGCATTCCATGAGGAATGAGTTAAGAGGTAATCTCTCACTCTATTAGATAGTTATTAAACTTGTAGCTCAAATTATTTGCTATCTTGATCTAATCAAGAGCTTTAATTGTCTTGCCAATTTGGTTTTTCACTTCATTATGAATTCTTTAAACTTTTCAAAGACTTTCTAACTTGTGTTACATAAATCCATACTCATTGAACTTTTCAATTAGTATGTCGAAGTATTGAAAAACACATCTAGTTATTATTCCAATAAGCCCACATACATCATCATGTATTAGATAATAGATTACTCATCTTTCACTTTTCAATGAATGAGGTCTCAACTATCTTTCCAATAAATAAGATTTACATGTCTCATTTGATTTCAAAATCAAAAGAGTCCAGATAACCATATTAATGGTATCTAGAAATGTGTTTCTCATTCATTTGCCTTAGAAGACAATACCATGTAAGTAAGATTCAAAATCACTTACTTTAACCTACTTTGATAGTTATGTTATAGATGAGTGTTTTGAGATTTAGAATGTGGAATCCATTACTCAATTGTGCATCAACATCCTTTTAAAGAAATAAAGTTATTTTATAAAAGAAAACCTTTCTTATCCAATAAGAAATAATATGCATAATGTCTAGTTCACTAACTAGTCCAATAGGTGAAGATCTTATGTAGCAACTTTTGCTCCATTTTACACATATATTTCTCCACCCTTAACAAGTGTTCTACTTCCTTGATCTTTCAAATAAATGCGAGATCTGCTACTAGTATCCGATACTAATGCCAGTGAAGTAAAAATAACTTAACTTCTATAACATGACTTGTAGCGGAAGTCTTACTTCCTTTTCTTTTGAACTCTTTCAAGTTCTTTAGACAGATTATTTCAATGTCTTATTTGACTAAAATTGGAAACAATTTCCTTTCTTGATCACCTTTTAGACTTCTATTTACCTAGGCCAACTTGACCTTATTGAAGTCTATATATGATCATATTGTATATCTCCATATATTCATATTGTCTTTTATATCTCAGAGTTTATGTAGACTCCATAGAGTATTCAATACCCAACGATAGATGATATTAAAATATACCAAACATGACACACTATCACTTCCTCTTTATTGAGGATAATTCTTAAGTCTCGATACCTATCTGGGCATTTTTCTAGATAAAGTGTCCTTCCAAAGGAAAGATTGCAACGAAAACAATATGTGCTTTGTCATGGTTGTTCTAAAATAAATTATATGCAAATCTATGACTTTTATTTAATATATATTTAACTTTTGGACATTAAATAAATATGTTATCTCCCACTATTTTGATTCAAAACAAATACCCTTATTGAATTAGAAAAATCTCGTTGAAAGATTTTTCTAGTGGGCCAAGATCCATATTTGGCCTAGTGTTGAGTTAGTTTTGGCTGATCATCTAACCCTTGGTTATTTAGGTAGGAAACATATTTCTAATTGCATCTCATGCAACTATTGGATAATTTTGAGATAGTTATGGTCTTCCTAGAAAAACAAAAGAGCATAAACCTAATGAACTATGGTGGTGCCACTTCTTGAAGTCCTACTTTTAGGATCCACCATCCTTTAGAGTCACCACTCCATTATTCCTTTGAGGGCCAACATTTTCTAGGTCTTTACCTTGTTACCTCGACCGGATCATGATTACAATTATATATATAGAAACTTGTTTTACATACAAGTGAAGGGTTGAAAAGAGAAATACAACAGAATAAAGAGAGAGAGGCATAACATGAAGACTGTATTTAAATAAATTTTAAACAATATCTAAGAACGCGTTAAGTAATTAATAGAGTGATCAATTGTATTTAAAATAAAATATATTTTAAAACACATAATTAAACAACGGGGTCATAAAAAGAAAACTACGTAAAGAAATTCAATGGTTTCGTTAACCATTCAATGGATAGGGTTAAGGGGAGGCTATCCTTTGTAGGGTGCTGAATAGTGTTCCAACATAAAACTTTAGTGTTGTAATCAGGTTAGTTCCTAAGAAAGAGAGGTGTGTCCGGTGTGACCACTTAAGTACCAAGTATTTCCTAGCCAGAACGTCCCACTGACCATTAACAACCCAACATATTCAGTTAACATTTCAAACAATTTGAAATCCTAATTTCAATTTTTAACTTTTGAATCCTAAATTTTGGAATACCCAAGGTTTAACTTTTAAACTTTATCTTTTGACCTCAACAATTATCCTAAAATAAGAATAGTCAAGGTTTAACTTTTAAACTTTATCTCTAGAGTCTCAACAACCATCCTATTTTTAGGAACACTCAATGTTTAACTTTTAAACCTTATCTCTAGACTTAAAGATATTTTATTTTTAAATCTTATTAAATTTGATAGAGATCTTATCCTTAATTTACAACTTTTGCAAATCCTATAAAATTTATTAGGATTAGATATTTGATTTTTAAAATTATTAAATTTAATGAAAATCTTATCTTCTATTTGTAACAATTACAAATGATATTAAATTTAATAAATATCAACCAATTTGTAATTCATACAAAATCCCATTGAATATAAAATATTTTACAAATCATAATAATTTTAAAAGATCACATACAATGCAAATCCTATTAAAATTAATGAGAATAAATTTTTTTAAATTTGTAACTCTTACAAAGTCTAAATTTAACAAACATTTAAAATTTGATTTGTAACTTTTACAAACTGAATTAAAGAATAATATTAAAATCAAATATTTTATTTGTAACATTTACAAATAAATAAAATACCATGATAGCTGGGTTTCAACTTTTGAATCCTACTTTTTATTACGGCTAGGGTTTAACTCTTAAACCTTCTAACACAATCTCGCATGAACAATTCATATTAGAAAGAGAAAACATGTAGACATGGATTGCATATAACCTTTGGTTTCAATTTAATTAAACGAACATAAAAATATGCTTTATAATTAGAACACATATAAAACAATCACCATTATAACATACAACATATTCATATAATAAAGCACATCCAAAAAACATTTTCTTTAATTAAAATGTTGAGAAAAACAATTAATATACACAAACCAAAATTAAATTGATACTAGCTTTCAAAAAGATGCAACCTTTACAAAAAGATTCAACCTTTGATTTTTTTCTTTTTTTCATAAAACGATTCAGACTTTACATTTTTTTCGTAAAAGAAAATCAATTTCACATGTTTTTAAACAAACATTTGCCTAAAACACGATTTTTGCAACCTGCCTCTGATTCCACTATTAGGGAATCCTTAGTGGATAGGCAACAAAAATACAAGGATTCTCATTAGTCTTAAAAATCACATGTTTCAAAGCAATAACAAACAATTAAAATGATTAATTAATTACCTTTTGATGCATAGAATAAAGACTTTGAGGCAGTAGTAGGTTCACCCTTAAGGAGTCCATGTGAGCACGCTCACCAGATTTCATGTATTCGAATGCTAGTTCGTCGGAGCGTTGCCTTTACAATATTTAAGAAATGTTTATGTATCACAAAAGTACGCTTGATGAGCATCTCATGCTCTATATATAAGCTTAGGTCTGGCCTAATGATAAATCTTTAGTGAATGGGCTCTTTTCCTTATTTTAAACGAGTTAGACCCAATAGTTTTAATTTTAGTCAAACTAAAATAAAACTATCCCTTGGTGGGCTTACTCTATACGTGTGATCCTATAGGAAATATATTTGGTTGATATTACATATAAACATTTTATATTTAATATAATATAATGAGTAGCATCTAGCAATACATCATTATCCAAATATAATTATCAAAATAACCTATAAGTGATAAAATTTATATATTTGGTTCCTTCGTCAAGATATCTAATTAGGCCCAAAGCATGGTTGTCGTCATCCTTGTATGACCTAATTCATTTTACTTGATATCAGAGTAAACTTTTATTAAATAAATATCCAATATTTATTTTCCTAGCGTGACCATGCATTTTCTTAAGTTTTACTCTATCAAGTGGCTTATGGATATCACTCATGTCACATAGGAGAGATAAATCTCATCTATATTATTCACATCTCTCTACATGATTTGTTTACTACCTAATTACAACCTTTATGATCACCTTGTTACAGATGATGTTTGGTTGTATTAAAATAACAAACTCCTTATGTAGAAATCGTAGTGACTTCGGGTCGAAGGACTATATATACCATTATCACATTGAGAACTATTTATGACATTCATGTAACGATCGATTACAACGTTCTCATGGTGGGTCCTTCCAGTACACCGTTACTCTTAATGTGAACCTATGTAAAGACTTGATATCATTTATATCTATGATTTGTGAGATCAGATCATCAATACACTCACACACTAGTCTTAATGTATTTACATGTCCCTATATAGATACTTGACCAGAGAGGTTTTAGGAATAACTCTCATATGACCTACTATTCCAAGAACTAATAAAGGCTGTTAAATGATTTAATAAAAATGCCTTATTCAAAATGATGCATCCTATATAGGCTCTTAGTGTATATTTCCAACATTTGATGAAGACATCATCAAAAAATTAGAATCCCAATCCCAATCCCAATCCCAATCCTAATTAGCCAACAGTGTTGCATTGAATAAGAAGGCTTATTTGAAGGGTCCCATTGATCTTTAATGTCGCCGACCGAAATCTGCTATTGCTAAAAATCGGAAAGAAATTTGAGACAAATAAGTATAAGAGATGCTTGTGATAAGGAGTAAACATCAAGGGTACATCAATACATAGCCCGTTTTTGGTACCAAGCTAGGTTATCTTTCAATATGGTCAAATTACAAAGCTTTAAGGATGTGATTATAGTCATTGGAACATATGGACCATATTTACGACCTCCTAGTTTTCATAAGATTAGAGTGCCACTCCTCATAAAGGAAGTGGATTACATAAAATAATAAATGAAGGATCACAAAGAGCAGTGGGCAAATTTTGGTTACTCTTTAATGTCTGATGCTTGGATGGATAGAAAACAAATATGCTTGATTAAATTTTTGGTAAACTCTACTGTTGGGACAATGTTCACCAAGTTGATTGATGCCTCTAACTTTGTGAAGACCAGGAAGAAGCTGTTTGAATTACTTAATGTTATTGTAGAGGAGATTAGAGAGGAAAAAATAGTGCAAGTCATAACAGACAATGGAAGCAATTATATTCTTGCTGGGAAGTTGTTGGAGGAAAAGAGACCAAAGATTTTCTGGACTCCATGTGCAGCACACTACATTGACTTGATATTGGAGGATATTGTCAAGATCCCAATAATAAAGAAGACACTTCAACGAGAAATCTTATTGGTAGGTTTCATTTATAACCATTCAAGCACTTTGAGCTTGTTGAGGCAGATTACAAACAAAAGAGAGCTAGTGAGACATGCAGTGACTCGATTTGCGACATCTTATCTTTCCTTGGAGAGAATCTATCAAGATCCCAATAATAAAGAAGACACTTCAACGAGCAATCTTATTGGTAGGTTTCATTTGTAGCCATTCAAGCACTTTGAGCTTGTTGAGGCAGATTACAAACAAAAGAGAGCTAGTGAGATATGCAGTGACTCGATTTGTGACATCCTATCTTTCCTTGGAGATGATCTATCAAGAGAAGACGGAGCTTAGGAAGATGCTTGTTTCGGATGAGTGGAATGGAAACAAGTTCACTGGAGGCCAAAGATAAGAAAGCTTGTAAAACTGTACTAATGCCAAGTTTTTAGAGGAACGTTGTGTATATCTTCAAAGTTATTGCTCCACTTATGAAGGTTCTTCACCTTATGGATGGAGAAAGAAAGCCAAGTGTGGGGCTATATTTATGAAGCAATGGACAAGGTAAAGGAAGCTATTATGAAGTCTTTCAAAAATAAAAAGATAAAGTACAAAGAAGTTTTTGAGATCATTGACCAAAGGAGGAATTTCTAGCTTTATCGCTCATTACATGCGGCTGGTCACTTTTTGAATCCAGAGTTGTTTTATGCAACCCTAGTATGGAATTTGATAGTGAGGTTGTTAGAGGGTTGTATGATTGCATTCATAAGTTGGTGGTAGACTTAGAGGTGGGGAAAAAGATAATGATGGAGTTACATGGTTATAAAACTACAAAGAGTATGTTTGGTAGTCAGCTTGCAGTATCTATGAGGAACACAATAGCTCCAAGTAAAATTAGAACAACAATTACTTTACATATTTTTACCTAAGTAATAAGAAGTAATAACCAGGAATTTTTGCTTCGCAACTCAATGGTGCACGACTCTTTAGTTCTGATGCTCCTCATTTGCAACATCTAGCCATAAAAAGCTTGAGTTTAACTTGCAATGCATCTGGTTATGAAAGAAATTGGAGTATCTTTGAGCAAGTAATTATGAATTATCATCTTTGAATTATTTTTAAAGTAAACTCACTACAAAATTTTTTTTATCATTTTTATTTCTAAATTATACAAATTCATTCTAAAAAAAGGAATAAGCTTGAGCATCAAAGATTCCATAATTTAGTTTCTGTTAAATATAACCAAACGCTCAAAGGAAGATACAACCTTAAGGATGAAACAGATCCAATTTGCTTCAATGAGATTGGTGATTGTAATGAATGACTAGTTGGAGAAATTGATGATGGAGATCATGATGATGAGAAGGTTTTTGAGGGAGATAATTCTTTACTGTGGAGAGATGTTTATAGAATTTCAAGGATCAAAGAGCCTAGAGTATACACCAGGCAAAGGAAAAGGAGAAAACAACAAACATCTACTTCAACAGTGTTTAAAAGGGGCAGAGGTAGAGGACGTGGTTCTTCAACAAGAAAAGGAAAAAAGCAAGTGGTTGAAGTAGTAGAAGAAGAAGAAGGTGAATTTGATGATGACATAGAGGAAGAAGAATTGGAAGATATTGACTTGGACAACTCAAAAGGAGAAGAAGCTAAAGGATTTTCCTTAATTCCTCACAATGAGAATGATTATATTGAAGAAAAGGAGGGGGGAGATGAAGATGGATATACGGATTAGATTTCTGGGCCTTCCTATATGTTGCATTGTTGTTTTCCTTGTCTTTTATTGTAGGGATTTATGTTTTATGCATTATTATTGGCTTGACAAAAGACTTATGCATTATTGGATTGACTTAAGATTTATGTGTTGGTGTGTTTTTGACTTTAAAATGATATTATGGTTGTTTTTTGTGCTTTTATATGACATTATGCAACTATATATATTTTTTGTGTTATTTTATTATGTTCGCTATGTAACCGCTATAGGCCGTTATAACGACCGCTATGACCTTTATAAAGTTTTTTTAGCTTACCGCGATAAGCTGCGACCGCTATGTGATTACCTTGCTATGCACATGGCAACAAATACAGTTTATCACGAGAGGACTATGCACATCCCGATAGATTGCGATTTAGTCATAGAGAATCTACAAGACTTATTCAAACTACTTCCTATTAAGATAGAAGAATAGATTGCAGATTTATTAACTAAACCATTAAAACCACTTATATTTCAGAAACTATTAGCCAAACTAGGAGTACATGATATATGTACTTATTAGTTTGCGGGGGCATATAAATCATATTACATCTGGTAAGTATACTTGTATTATTTGAATCCCTTTTTATTGTATTTTTTTATTATTTCCCTTGTTAAGTTGTTAAGACAGTTGTTAGGTTGTTTATACAGTTGTTGAGTTGTTAGCTCCGATTAGTTAAGCATTCTTATCTTTTTCTTTTATAAGCTACTGGTATATATACATATTTGATATCATCTTTATTACGACTAAAGATTGAACGTTTGTTGCTACTAAAGCCTAAGGGTACTGGTGCTCACGAAAACAAAAAGAAAACCCAACTTTTATCTACCATAAGCCAACACCGAGGAATAGAAATTACAAAACTACTTCAAAGGGCTTACCTTTTTAAGTGCTTCTAGAAAAATGGTAGCCAAATCACCATCTTTTTTCTTCAAAATTGTAATAAGATGCTTTAAAATCTCAGCCACCCTTCGCAATTAAAAATGAATTACCTTCTTAAAATTAAGATGTTATAGGAAAAAAATATAAACACTCAAAAAATGAAATTTAATCTTACAAAATATTTGTATTGTAATAATAACACACTTAAATTTCTTTAGTTTTGTTAAAAACTAATACATTAAAACACACTATACTAATTAAACTTGTTGGAACTTTCTCTTAATTTCTATCTCACGTTATTTGTTTTTTCACACTACATAAACAACCTATTACTATTCTTATATATACTACTGAAGGTCAGTTATTTTGCTTTCATTACATTTTAAAGTTTGAATTCTAATCAAACTTTTCATCCTACAATGTTGTTTAACTATTCAAATATTTATCACTACAGCTAGCATGCTTAAATGAAAGGCTTTTGACCACATGAACTCTTCTAACAAATTGACAAATTCTAGGAAGTTCATATGTAAGCCAGATGTAATTTCTAACCGCCACATTTGCCCCATGCATCATAAAATGATAACTAATTCCAGAAGCAAGATACTCCTGCATTAGGAATAAGAATAGTTGAATTTTGGCATCAAAATAAATTTCACCTTACCCAAGCAAAATGGCAATGGTAATAACTTCAGCAGAAAAATAACAATTTACCTTAGGAACAACATCACATGCAATAAGCTTTGCGGCAGCTTTCATAACAGCATCTCTATTTGTCTCGTCAGCATACTCTTTATTAACTTCGTCTTCTGCAACATCTGATAATCAGGCAAGTGAATCAGATCTCTATCATCTAAAACAAGTTGAGTAGATTGTATACATATGAAGGATACATAAATGATAAGATTTAACAATAACACCAAATTTGATTAGCAAAGTAAACTTCAAATACCATGTTCGACCAAAAGACAGTAGACAACAAAAAAAATTGTAATTTTTTTCAATTTAATTATGAAACATCAGATGAATCAGTAGAAGTCCATCATCATTAGTACATATCAGGGGTCACCTGGAATATTTAGCTGTTGTTGACAAAGTTTCCAGATCTTCTGGTACACACTTGCGTCTGCTGATATCCTAGCCTTTCCAGTTTTGTCTTGCTGAAATTTGTCAACCTAAATAAGAACCAGGTTTCTGCAATTACAGTGCATACCTTCGGCAACAAAACATTCATTAGACCAAATCTCAAGACTTAAAGTTCAAGACATTATCTATTTTACGCTAGAGAGAAAAAGGAAAACAACTTAAAAGTTCTTACTCTACAAGCAAGTTCAGTTCCATGATTCCCCTTCCTTGTAAGCAGCCGAGTTGAGGAAGTATTCAAGTTCTTGTAACAAGGTATCACGCATTAACTAATTGCCTTCACACAAGCTCTCAGAGGGTCCTTGTCTTGTCACCATGCTTAAAAGAAGCTTCATTTATAAGATTTTGCACTAATCAATTTTTCAGAAATGGAATCAACACTCTGAAACAACCTGTGAGAAAAATTCACCAATCTGTTCCTCCCTCTTAAGGAATAAAATTCAAGGTTCATATACAAAACAATCTCAACCAGTGATGTCAATTTTACTTTATCTGAAATGAACTTTCTTAAGAGTAATGGGTAACTCTTCATCATAGCAACGGTTATATTCTGTTTGTTATTTTCTAAAGCTTCCTGTCATTTATTGGAGGAAAGAGATCAGAGTCTGGCATAAAAATAATACAACAAACATTCTACCACGATGAACATTAAACAAGCTGGCACATTTTACCTTTGATTGTACTTAAAAATAAGCTATTTTATTCTAATAAAACATATATACGAGTTGTTTTTATTCTTAATATGATAAATTATTTCGATTTGTTTTTAATTTCATAAATTATTTTCAAAAACCATGATTATATTATTTGTTACTTTTTAATTTGAAATATTTATTTGTAACCCACAAAAATACTTATTGTTAACCAGTTGAACAAAACAAATTATTCTAAATACAAGAAAAGAACAGCAATTAATTTGGCCACTTCGCCGAATTCAAATTTGAAAAGTAAATTATTTTACTATCATAACATTATTTAATATATTACAATAATAATTATACTAAATTTTCATATCAAATAAAAATACAATAGAAGTTATTATTATAACATTATCATAAACATAAAAGGTAACCAGAAAATAGTCAAGGATCCGAAATCATCAAGATCCAATCTTAATAGACTTTTAGGAGTTTGTGAACTGTTATTATTATATTTTAATATTTTAAAAATGTTACAAAAACCTTTAATTAAAAATAACTATTTATCATAAGAAACTGACCATTCGTACTAAGGACAAAGAAAAAAATAACTAAAAAAATTGAGACAAATACAATTAATATTTTTTTTCATTTTGTTGAACACTTAATATTAACATTTTAAGGAAAGGTTCTATTGGGAAATAGCAATAAAAAATATTTTATTAGAAAACAGCAATAAAAAACATTTTAACAGATATAAAAAACTAAAGGTTTAAATATAAAATTAGTTTTTAAAAATTAAACAATAATGTCAATTAGGATGTAAGCTTTGAAATATTCTTTTTAAAAATTTAATATTGACTAGGTATTGACTTACGTATTTATTTAATTTTATTAATTAACCATATTTATCATGTTCTTCTTTCCTCTTCCCATTAATTTTTTTCTTCTTGGTTTCTTTTTCTTCGCTCACTGTTTCCCTTTTCCCCTTCCATTCCATGGTTTGTTTGGAGGCTAATGCTACGTAGGTGATGAAACCTAGGTTTGTTAAGCGGAGGTGGAAGGGTACAACAGAAAAGATATTCTATGGAGTGTTGTTATTAAGTCAAAATATGGTATTATCCAACTTGTGGAAGAGTGTAGTTGGTGGAAATTAGGGCTAAGTGTGATAGAAAAAGAATAACATGGAGGGTTATGGTTCAGAAATAACCTTGCTAGGAGATTTGGGAATGGTAGAAACACCAAACCGTGGGAAGATAAGTGGCTGCAGCTGAAAGCAAAATTTGAGAGACCCTATTTGATATCTAATAACAGAGAAATGAATATCTTAGAGATGAGGGAGAGGGAACTTATGAATAAATTGATGGTGAACATTACTAACGATATAGCAGTGAGGGAGGAAGAGAGTGACAATTGGATTTAGGTAAATTCTAGTGCAATCAGCCTATAATTTATAATACTCTTATATGACAGTTCAATGTAGGACAACAGAAAATTTGATCTGACATTGCACTCCTGAAGATTATCATCACAATGAAATACAAACATGGAAACTGGGTGACATGTAATAAAAGAAGAAAAGCTTGGAATGCAGTTTGGTTCTCCACTATATTTGGACTGTTATGTATTAAATTAGTGAAGTTGAGATCTTGGATTTGGTTAAATTTTCCTTCTCTTTTTGTGTTTGCAGAAACTACAATAAAATGTCCTTTTTTTGCTGATAAAAACAATCAGTAACATGCTTATATTAATGTCCTGGCCATTAATCTTATTCAGATTCTCATTGTAAAATGAAGAATTGAAACTTGCCCTCCCCGCAAGAATAAAGATAAATTCTATTTTCTGTTGGGTACCACACGTTCCCTATATATACCCCTACACCTATATATCCTCTTGCGGAAAAATAAAATAAAAGAAAACAAAAATGTCAATTTTGTGCGAGTGCAATGAGAATAATAATAATAAAAAGAAAGAAAAGAATTGTTCCCTATTTAGGCGACCATTAATATTGTACTATAGAATGCCAAGGCAAAGGTTGTTGAACTAACTGTCCTATGTCTTCCATTTTCTTACTTGGCTTTAGCCCTGCTGGACCAATTACCTATCTTTAATCACTTCTCTGCATTGTCTCTCCACTTATGCGTAAACCATAATCCACGGAACAAGAATCGTTGTTTACCATAACAAGAAAAATGTTTTATTAGACAACAGTATAATCACGTGAAAGATCTTCATACATCTATTAACAATGAATTGCGCCATAATAGAGGGTACTGAGCATTGGAGTACAACCATGTACATCAATGTAGAACATTTTTCTAAAACTAATATTATTCCTAAAATAATGCTATTATAACTAGTCTTACAAAACTTACAATGCAAATAAATAGATATTTCACAGCAAAATACAACATTTTTTTTCCCTTCTACCTCTCTCTCTCATTTGATTATCTTATGTCACATTTCTCTCCCTTCTTTTTCTGCATCTCTCTTTATCATAACAAAAACATTTTGTATAAATACACTCAATATTTATACCCTCATCAACTTACTTAAAAGATTCATTTTATCCAACTAATTATTGTTAAACTTTTGTTGGTTTTTATTAGATAAAATCTTTGAATTTATTAGTCTCACCAAATGTACCAATATATATTTGGTGGCATTATCAAAATGATTATCAGATTAAACATATGATATCAGTTTTTTATCAAAGGAAAACTCGTGTTTGAAATGACTGAGATTGAAGACACGATATTTTCATGGTTATATATGTTCAATTGAGAAAGACGCCAGTAACACAGCTCACTCTAGAAGGCGCGAACAAACTCTCAACGGTACTTATTATATATTAAACCGTTGTCTTGAAAAGAATGGCTAAATTCATTGCAAAGTAATCATGTTCCTGCAGTATGTACTCGCAATTAATTAAACCACTAGCTAAAGTTACTAATCATGTTTTTTATATGTTGAATATTGACAAAGTTTCACTAATTAATTGCAAGTTAATGTGTCCATAGTTTTTCAAAGTAAATTTCCCACCTCTTTAACAGTGATTTGTTATTTAAATAATATTATTATAATCTTTCTCACGATAACAATTATAAGCGGTTTTTTTTTTATTTAAAGTTAATTTAACTGCATTCTCTTATGGTTCTTAAGATAAGACCATACAATATTTAATAAAACATATTTTCATTGTTTATTTCTTATACTTGTAAAAGGGTTGAAGAGTTTTATTTTATTTTTATCATAACTCAACCATTTGTCCGAAACTTATAACAACTTATACAGCTTGTTTAAGTAATTGATTTAGTCTCCTTAAATAAACTCTTTGTTATGTATGTTAATTAACCATGTAACAAAATTAAAACTTTATTTAAGATGAAGAGCTGAAACAGTCGTTGATCTTCTAGCAGCTTCAACTACAGGAAAGTACAAAGATGGAATCATGGGGCATGTGGTTATTATGACTAATAATAGCCTAATGCTATTGCACTAGCAACTATGTCAGGCACAACACCACGTAGTACTACTACAAGGAAACTGGAAAAAGTTATTAATCTTTGTTGATGAAAATTAGAAATCAATTTGTTGTTGTCGTTGATCAATGATAGTTTGTGGGTCACTGGAGGTTCAGATTCCTCAGCCTGCAAATGAAAGAATAGTAAAACAGAATATTACTTGATTAATATCAGAAAATATCAAAAATAATAATTTTACATGGTTATTGTTGTTGTGTGCAGCATAGAATCAGATATAGCTAGCCGCATTGTTTGACAAGTAACATTATATATGTGGGAATATAAGGTGGGTATAAGGATAATGGGATTATGAATATGATGGTTACCTTTTCTCCTCCTCAGGAACTCCAGTAGTTTTCTTGTAATTTGGGAATGGCACTTTCCCTGACTCAATATGCTTAACATCCTGGACAAGGAGTTCATAGTGCCTCTTAACTTCCTCTGGAGTTTTCCCACCAACAGCATGGGCAACATTGTACCAACGGTCAGGGGTGTCCTTGTCATAAACAGCTAGTGCCTTTTCAAAGGCTTTGTTGTCCTTAACACTCCATGAGCCAGAGGCTGACATTGAGCTTGATGCCATTTCTTATAGCTAAGCAGGAAAAACAAAACACAAAGCAAGTTTTGAATGGCCTAAGCTTTCAGAAAGGAAGAGTAACAAAAGAGTAAGTGAATTTCAAAGGGTGTTATGAAGGCTGAGGAGGAGAAGTAGTAGTGTGTAAAGATCAGACTCAGGAAGAGCTGATGTGTTGCTTGGTAGCAATGCCTGCTCCTTTTATAAGCAGAAGATGAAGGGTATAAGAGGTGGGGTAGTGCCAGTTGGCTTCAAAATCTTTCCAAAATGAAGTAGAATTATTATGATTTGTCTCCTTAGGAACCACAGAATTGAAGAGCAGCAATGTGGGAGAATCAGTATCTTCATACAGTAAAACGCAAGTGCATATATGTATATTGATAAATTGATATGACTTTGCCCAAAATATTTTCAAACTCTAATTTTTTTTCCTGTTTTCCCTTTCACCCTTTTCCTTGCTTTTGTTTGATGTGAAAATTTTACTTTCTTAAGTATTGAGTTAGAAAAACATGTAGATTTGATTACATGCTAGTTTGATAATTAATTGTGAAAATAAAATTACCAACACAGAATTTTTTAATGATAAATATTAATTTTATATGATATTTTATTTCATTCACATATTAAAAAATAAATTAGTTAAAAAATCTCAAACTGAAAATTAGAGAGACCATAAATAAACATTCATTAATTAGTTATTGATATGCTGTTGAACAAATTAAGTAAAATTCTGTATACTAGATTTGAAATTAATTTTAGTTTGATTTTGCAAATGGACACAGTCAACATTGGTTTTAGCCTTTGTGGTTGAAACCATGAGAACGTATGCAGAACAACACTCTATCTGCTAGGTCAGCTAGTGCCTATCTTTATTTTATTCTCTTACTTGCAGGGGCTTGAGTGGGTCCAATTTCAAATCCACTGAATCCAAAGCAGGTACAAAAGGGAAACAAACTATGTGAGATATGTGCATAATTTGGACCACTTGGAAAAAGTTTAAGTGGGACCCAAGTGTTATCCAACGGCTTGCATGTGAGGACTGAGTACTAAGGGCTATATCAATGTGAAATAAGTTGCAAAAATAAATAAATAAATAGTTGTAATCTGTATATCATAAATATAATGGAATAGTTGAAATTTGATATGATATATAAGTCTGAATATTAGATGAAAGTGTAAAATTTTCATTATCTTTTTTAAACATATGGTTGATATTGGAATAACATTCCAGCAAACATGTTCTAATTGAGTGAGTCGGTGCATGTATTGTATTAAAGGTGTAAAAACTTCCACGCATGCTTCAAACAACCACAATATCTTGCTCAGAACAGTTCGATTGCGTATGAAAGCTCTTCTGTTCTCAAATGTTTGCTTGGTGGTGATCTTGTATCTGTACTTTGTCCTCAACAACATTCCAACACTCCTGCTGGCAAGTTGTGTTCGTACAATTATTGTTGTTTAATTTGTTTTCTTTTTACTCCGAGGAAAGGTTAAATAGGTTACTGACTACTCTTTTTAGCCCGTTGGGACCCTCTTCCCCTTTACATGATTCTCGGTTTCTGATAAAGCTTTTGCTTGATTTGATTTAGTTAGATGGAATAAAAATGTTTGTTACATTATAGTTTAAATGCTTAGTAGTAACCACTTGAAGAATTAATTATATAAAGTTTGAAAGTGTTTGAAAAACATGTCAAATCAACTCTAATCAATGAACTGAGTTATTAAATATGCATTAAGAAAGATGAAAGAAAAGGGTACTTATACAGTGTGTTAGAATATGAGTCTCATTTGTACATTTTGGGTTAATCTAACTCTTATCCAAACGCCCCCTCGGGCAAGCGAATCCATTTTCCATGAGAAAAGTTGCAACTTAAGCATTGTCTTTTGAGGATTTCGTAAGAGCCACAACCTTGGAGGATGGCCATGGTCATCTATGTATGAATTAAACAGATGGGCATATCAATGTAAAAGGTACATTACATATACATCCATTATAGGTAGTCTGAAAATCATGAAAGGTGCAAGTGGTCAAATAATTCAAATCACAACATTTATAGGAACCTGCATCTGCATGTGAGGTAGAAAAAGAGAGGAAGATATTTGGCAATAATAATACATTTAATTATTATTCTTCCATTGCATTTATGTGGAAAACAGTTTCAGGGGAGTACATCAAATGGCAACAAATGCAGCACTGCTATAAGTATAAAGAATATCGTCCATGATATTTTGCTTTGTCTTTTGCTGTTAACCTAGGCCATGAAGCAGGCTTCAGGGATATTTTTATCTTTAGCGTACAAGTTCTGTCAATTCCCTCATCAAATCAAAACAGAATACATTGTGGAGTTTTACCATTTATGGATTAACACGTGGGTTGAGTCTAGCTGGCTTTTTCATAAGTTTGGCTTTTATACCAGCAAGTGAGGCACATCCACAATCATGTCATTTTACTCATGCACGGTTGATCTTTGGGCCAAGAGAAAGACAATATGGTGACAGAAACACACCATTCCGTAACTTAAGTGTCTAAAAATGGTTATATGTAACTTTCCAATGTCTTCATCACCCAACCAACTTGTTCCCTATAGGCTAATTTGGTTACCATCATGCAGAACGATAAGCGCTTATTGAATCAAACCAAAAAAAATATTATTTTAATATGTGTTGGACATTTTAATTTCTAAAATTTTAATAACATTTCATTAAGTTTTTGGTCTTGTAAAAAATATTATTTTATTTTCATTTACGTTTAAAAAATTACAGTAAAAAGAGTAAATAATAACAAAATTTTAAATTTTAAATATATTATCTGTAGACTAATTCATAAATTTATTCCATAAAATATGTATCTTTTATTATAGGCTTAATTATGGAGGGAGAAAACACACTGTAATTACACAAGACTAAATGTTTTTTAAAAGTAAAAGGCCCCCAAAATATTTTAAATATTTAGAAAAATGTTCTGTCATCAAACTCAATCAATTAAGTACTAAAATAGTAAACCATTAGTCACTTAAGTACTAAACGTATAATTCTTTTAAGAAAAATTCTTATTGTCAGTAATTCTTTTGTTTAATTGCAAACAAAAAGTAATCACACTACGAAAAGTTTATTGTCAATGGTTTCTTTGTTTAATCATAAATAAAAACAAACACACCATTTCATTAGAAAAGCTTATTGTCCATGGTTTGTTTGTATAACCGTTAATAAAAATAAGGGTTTTGCTTGGGTACCCTCTCTAAATTGAGGGTTTCAATACCCCTAGCCATATGTGAAAATTGTGTTTAATTTAAGTAACTAGAATTGATGCCCTTATTCACATGTCGAAATAAATAATACGAGTCTTACCATTAAACTACTTAACACATTTAAAAATTATGATGCAACTATATATAATTATATTATATTTGTAGAATGTATATCTGTTAATAAAATTTATTTACAAAATAAACATTTTTGTCTTTTTCATTTAGTATAAAAATTAAAACTAAAATTAATAAACAAAAAATATGGAAATATTTATTTTACAAATAAATTTTATTAATGGATATATATATTTTACGAATATAATATAACAATATATGGTTATATTACATCTCTTAAATGTAACCTAATGGTGAGACCCCTCTTCCATCTCCAGCTCAAATCGAATGCTTCAGATGCTATCTTAGAATTTAAACAAAAATGATGACTTGGAAAAATATATGGCATAGATTGAGTCGACATGTGTGGCTAGAGACTAATACATGTGGTATAAATTCAATTGACACATGACTAGGGGGCTAGGAGCATTAGAGCCCTCAATTAATACGCTTAGCAACCGGTTAAACTAGTCACTCATAAATAGTCAACATGTTAAAATATTTATATTTTAAAATTTAAGTGTAACAAGGTTTGATCCTTAACGTATATATAGGAGATAGAAGATGAGCCTCAGCAAATTAAAGACATATATCATGAGTTTTTTTAGGAATGGATGCTCACAATCACGTGTGTGATTTAAGCAACTAGAATGGATACCCATAACCATTTGTTAACTAAATTTATATCACATGTATTAGTCTCTAGCCACATGTCAACTCTGTCTATGCCATATATTTTTCCAAATCATTATTTTTGTTTAAATTCTAAGATAATATTTGAAGTGTTCGATTTGAGTAGGAGATGGAAGAAAAGTCTCGCCACTAGGTTATATTTAAGAGATGTAATATAACCATATATTGTTATATTATATTCGTAGAATGTATATCTATTAATAAAATTTATTTGCAAAATAAATATTCCTGCCCTTTTTCGTTCATTAATTTTAATTTTTATACAAAATGAAAAAAGACAAAAATGTTTATTTCATAGATAGATTTTATTAATGGATATACATTCTACAGATATAATATAACTATATATAGTTACGTCAAATTTTTTAAATGTGTCAGATAGTTTAGTGGTAAGGCTTTTCTTTTCTATCCAATGTGTTGCGAGATCAAACCTTGTTACATTCAAATTTTAGCATATAAAATGTTTTAATGCGTTGACTATTTACGAGTGATCGATTACACACAATCATGTCCATCCATTCTAGTTTCTTAAATCACATATGATTTTGACATGTGGCATGATACATGGCTAAGGGTATCAATTCTAATTATTTAAATCACATACAATTTTCACATATGGCATGACACATGGCTAGGGGCATTGAAACCCTCAATTTAGAGAGGGTATCCAAGAATTTCTCTAAAAATAACTTGTTCATATATGATGTCAGCAAGAATAAATACCAAATGAACACTACTTGTTTAAAGTAGTTTTCAAACTTTTTTATCATAAATAATTTTTAGCTTAAAGGGCAAAATTTTTCAAACTGCATGAGTAGTTTTCCAATCTAGGTAAAAATGATTAAACTAACACCTAATTTGGATAACAAAACATTTTGTAATATGAAGGGATTTGAGTCGACAATGTAAATTTGGGAATGAGACTAACTTAGAAAGGTTTTTGTTCTTTTGTGATGAAGTTTTGAAATTAAAAATTCATAAGTATGAATCTAAAATATCTTAAATTATGTTATTGAAATCCATATGAAAGTAGTTTCTTTGGTAGATCTCCCTAACAAGGCCAATTGCAAAAATAAAGCAAAATGAGGCATATCACCAAAACAAAGGTAAAGCAACATGCATGAATATAACAAAAGCTAAAACTACAGAAACAATACCTTCTCTTACAATTCTTACATTGCTTCCCTAATACTCCCCAACACTTCCCTAATACATAATAAACAAATTAGGAAGAAGAAAATAACTTGATCTATTCCTTTTAAAATTCTATTGATTAAGAAAAATAGCAAATCATTTGCAACATAGCTCTTACAACTAATATTTTTATGATTCTTAAGTCACTTTTGCAAAGGTTGTTATGAGTAACATATGTTTTGACACAGACAAAAAAATTATTTAGTTAGAAAATTGATCCGGTCTTGATACCGACCCATAGGCAGGAAAGTTATTTGACCTAAAAGTCATCATCCAAGACTGGCATTGTTGAAAGCATTGAAGTTTAACACCGGCTCCCAACACCACGTATGAGACTTATGACATGATCCCGATATGAGCTATTCTTTCAACACCAGATAGCCAAAGTTGACTTATACAATCATGTGTTGAGGAAGCAACCTACAAAGTCGTTGATGGAAAAGAGCAGTTGGTAGGTAGAGTCACTGTTATGTGTTAGCCTTTCTGTATATGATCAGAATCATACTGACACCTTGTACGGTAAGTCCGCGTACTCAAAACGACTATTTCACTATCATCAGGTATAAATACCCATATACATAGAATGAAAGGTACACGTTACATGCTAGAACTTATGCTTGAGCTCTGATATTCCTCTTGAATATTCACTGACTTGAGCGTCAGAGTGTCCTTACAGGTGACACCCCATTTTGCCCCACAACGTATAAAGCTAGTGATTTGGTATGAGAAATCACTCTAAGACCTTTATCTCCCCACTAGAATAAAGGTTATCATAATGGATCCCTATTGGATTGGTGGAAAATCTGAGAGAACAATATACTTTGAGGACTAGTCTCAAGGCTGGTCCTTGTACCCAAGCCACGACCATTTCATTGGCATATGCCCAGTAGGACCTGTAAACGTTTAGTTCCACGTTCCCAGACCAAGTTAAGTCATCATGGAGGAAAGATTTCCTGATGGGCACATGGATGATCTCATGTACTTGGAGCCAAGGTGTTTAGCTTTTGATAATGTAAGTGTGTTTGCCCAACGAGTCGTACATGTGGTGACTTCTGATCCCAGGGATGAAATCAATAGGCAGCTTAGAGAAGAGCTTGCTGAGCTCAGGCATGAGCGTCTAATACCTGCAGAAAGGGTAAGTCCCCTCGGACTTCACCAACCGAAGGTGTCTCACACACCTCATTATTCAAAGATTATCACGTACTATGTGGAACAATAAGCTCAGTAACAAGTAATGCAACAGAACCCTAGGAGAAAAGGTATTCCCTCTTGAACTCCTACCTCTGGGTATAAGTTGAGTATCCTTTTCTCAATGAGGCTTATGAGTGTCCCTATCCCATGACACCTTCAAACTACCCAACCTCTCTATTGGCAAGTATTCAGGAGAGACGAATCCATGCAAGCATCTTGATGCTTATGTATATGAAGCCATGTTTCTTAGAGTAGAGGCCGATGTTATACATTGCATGTTCCCATGCACTTTGACAAGGAAAGCCCTAAGTTAGTTTAAAAGGCCCCCCTCTAGATCTATAGATTCATGGGAGGAGATGACTAAGGCTTTTGGAGAGCACTTTGTGATCTCCAGGGATGTACCCAAGACATCCCACACCCTCGCTCAGATCAAGCAGGGTGAGATGAAGTCTCTAAAAGACTTTTTAAAAAGATTCTACAAGGAAGCTGTTATGGTTCCAGATCTGACGAAAGCCATTCAGTTAAACATAGTGATTGAGGCTTTACAGCCTAAGTCCCCTTTTGCCTTATCTTTGGCAAAGAGACCACCCACCACGTTCGAGGAGTTTAAACGCAAGGCATCAAAATGTGTGGGTATTGAGATACACCTCGAGACCACGATGGTTAGGAGTAATCCATCATCATCTTCACTGGATGTAGAGAGGAGAAGGATAAGCCCAAAGGTGACAAAATGCCTCAAAAAAATAGGGGTAGGGAACAATAGCCAAGGCAACAAGACAAATGCATTACAGTGTTCAATCACTACACTTCTATCAACACCAAACCCTCACAGATCTTGAGAAAAATGGGTTGGGCGTCGTTCAACGTGTATAGAGTAAGGAAGCCCTCTCTAATTAAGAGGCCTAGTAACCCTAGGAAGTACTATAACTTTCATGAACAAAATGGACACTCGATAGATGAGTGTAGGCAGCTTAAGGACACTATTGAGGTCCTGATTTGAATGGGGAAGCTTAAGTAGTACCTCTTTAAGAACAAGTCTTTGGATAAGCCAGATCGTATGGAGAAGATACACCGAGACCGTTCTCCTGACCCTGATAGTAACCAGGGTCCAAAGAGGTTTTCTTATAACTAAGAAGCAGAAGGGCTTATCGGTTGAAGTTTTTCAGGAGAAAGAGCGTATGTCGTGGCCTCCTCAGCAGGGTAGGCACGAAGTCATTAATATGATTGTAGAAGGCTTTGTTGGGGATAATGTGTTGAACACGACACACAAAAACCATCGTCAAATGCTCTTGTCCGTTCAAGGTAAAAGATAAGATAATTGTCATTTCAAAAATGGTGTGAGGACTCCACCCATCTCATTTCAGATGATGACTTCGGCCTTACAATTTTAGGAGGCGATGATGTAGTGGTGATAGTCATAGTCATTGATAATATGGATGTTAAGCGAATCCTCATAGATCAAGGTAGTTCTTACGATATTCTCTTTTATGATTGCTTTAAGAGAATGGGTCTTACCAATGTTGATTTGCAACCTTACGCGCAAGACTTGACTGCCTTGAATGGGGAAAAGTAACCCACCAAGGGGTATTTAGATATGTGCATCACTTTCGATGGTGAGCCCAGAGTTAGAACGGTTAAGATAAGAATCCTGGTAATCGATGTTCAGTCCCTATACAACGACATCATTGGTCGTCCCATGTTGAATATAATGGAAGTCATCATGTCGACCCCGCATCTCCCTATTAAGTTTATCGACAAGGGCAACGAAGTGTCCTCAACACGGGGTGACTAGGAAATGACAAGGTATCACTAGTGCAAAAAATACCTATAAGCACAGGATATGAGCACGGATCCTGGAGAACCGTGGTTGAAAAAAACACGGTGGTGTTTTTGTAAATATTAGGAAAGTAAACCTGGGCATTAAGATTTTGAAAAGCCTATACAAACACGGTTGCTACAAAACCGTATTTAAAGTGCATATATAAAGACGTTTATGCTGGAGCCGTGGTGTAAAGGTTTCAGATTTGATTTTTTTAACTTTTAAAAATGAAGCTATGAATACGGTTAGAGGGAACCGTGTTTATAGTGGGTCTATAAACACGGTTACTAGGGATCCGTGCTTGAAAGATTATAAAAAATGTATATTCTATCACGGTTAATGGGGAGCCGTGCTTGAATGTTATAAAAAATGCATATTCTAACATGGTTTTGAAGAGAATCATGTTTATTGGGCACTTCTCTAGGAACTCCTCCTTTAAGTTTCTTTCCATTTCACGCATACACACGATGCTCTAATATTGTGAGCTTCCCTCCATTCTTATCCTCTTCGCCGTCTTCATTCGGTAGTTGGTTGATGCGGTTGAAGGTGCTGGGTTCAGTTTAGTGGCTGCACCTTACTGGGAAGGGGTTACTGTTGCTCAGCTTATTAGCACTGGAGCACATGGTAGCTCTTGGTGGGGGGAAAGGTGGTACCATTCATGAACATATTCTTAGGATTAATATTATTGTTCCTGCTTCCAGATCTGAAGGCTAGGTCAAGATTTTGAGGTTGGAAGCTCCAGATTTGTTTCTTAATACCGCCAAAGTTTCATTTTTTATTTTCTATCTTTTCCCAAATCTCGCTGTATGTTCTCACACTTTGAGATAATTCAAAGCAAAGTTATACGATGGACCATAATCTCTTCTGCAATTTCTAAATTATCTAAATCCCTTTCACCCAATCTCTACTCTTTGTTGGTTCGTTCTTAGTTCACAGTTTATTCTTGTTTATTCATCAGGTTCCTACAGAGGTTCATTTCTAGATTGCAGTTTTTTGTGTTTATTATTCGATTTATCTTTTAACTCAATTAAGATTGCTCCCTCTATGTAATTTTTTATCATATTATTTTTTAAGTTTTAATTTAATTTAATTTAATTTTTTCTCATCACATGCGTCTTTTTCATATTTCATGAAACGAGATCCTGGATGGCATTTTCTAATTTCTGTTTCTGTGTCTTTCTTCTTGCACATGAAACGTGGCCACTTTGTGTTTCTTCTTCTTATTCTTGACAGCACTAACACTTTTATGATAGTTCAACTTTTGCCCGAAAATAAAATTGCGCTCCACCTGTTTCACACGGTATCTATTGAAAAGTGAAAACCCATTATATTTTATAATTGAAAAGTAATGCCTTTTAAGCACGGTTGTGCCTTAACCGTGCTTAAAAGTTGCATTTTTAACCACGATTCCAAACCGTGCTAAAAGGCCCTTACTTACCATCACGTTGGCAACAAGCACGGTTTTAGAACCGTGCTTAAAGGTAAAAAATCACCGTGCTTAAAACCCCTAAATGCACTAGTGTATTGCTATAACCTTAGTCTTAATATGATAAAGTTAGAGAACATCAATAAGAAGTATAAGTTAAATAAAGGAGGAATGACCGCGGCTTTTGTTAATCTGGTTGACCTGGATCCCATGGCAGAGTTAAAGATTAATCCGCTCAACCCATCAAAGCCCGCATCGGATGGATGATAGCTGTCTTGGGGGATACCCGGGAGAAACTTGACCCTGGGATAGAGCATCGATTGCTAGCGTTGCTCAAGGAATTCAAAGATCTATTCACCTAAACATAGCTGACATGCCTGGTATGGATCTATATTTTTGTTGTCATAGACTTTGTGTATCCAAAGACCAAACCTGTGGCTCAAAAGAAGAGACGCTTGGGCCCGAAGAAGCAAAAGGATGCTTGTAAGAAAACCAAAGAGTTGCTGAAGGCGGGTTTTATCAAAGAAATCTGATATTCTTCTTGGCTCTCTAACATGGTTATGGTCTAGAAGTCCAACGGAAAGTGACGTATGTGTACTATATTGATCTCAGTAAGTGTACCCCAAGGACCCTTACCCCCCACCCAACATCGACAGGATGGTTGATGATTCATCTGGGGTATCAGTTTTTGTCCTTCATAGACGCATACTCTGGTTATAATCAAATTTTGATATGGGAAAGAGGCCAGGAGAAGATAGCTTTTATGAATGACAAGGGTGTGTTTTGTTACATCGTCATGCCTTTCGGATTGAAGAACGCTAGGGCCACATACCAGCGCATGATTAATAAAGTCTTTGAGGGCATGCACACAAAGCTGGTAGAGGTGTACATAGATGACATCATAGCCAAGACCCCAACTAAAGGGGACCACATCGAGGATTTGCAGAAGATTTTTCTTCGCCTTCGGTAGTATAACATGCACCTTAATTCTCTGAAGTGCACGTTTGTAGTACCTGATGGAAGATTTTGGGTTTCATGCTAACCTAGAGAGGTATCAAGGCCAATCTTGACAAATTCAAGGTCATCCAAAAGCTTAAGAGCCTGAAGAACTTGCGTGAGGTGTAGTCCCTCAATGGCAAGATAACAGCTTTAACATGTTTCATGCCAAAGATGGCGCATTGGTATCTTCCCCTCTATAAAATCCTCAAGAAGAGTAAAAAGTTTGAGTAGGGACTAAAGCAAGAGGCAACATTCTAGAATTTAAAGGAAGTTTTGTCCAGACCTCCTATTTTTGTAAGGCCTGATCCTAATGAATGTCTAATTCTTTACTGTATTTATTGTAGATAAAGCATTGGGAATCGCTTTAGTAAAGGAGACCCTGGAAGGACAAAGGCCGATATACTTTATTGTCAAGACATTGTAGGGGGCTGAATGCCAATATCAGAAAATTGAAAAGTAGCCCTGGCAATCATTTGGGCATTCGGACATTTAAGGTCGTATTTCATGGTTCGAATAGACCTTCTACTCCATACTATCCTTTTTCAAGCCTGACTTGACATGTAGAATAATCAAGTAGGCAATGAAGGTATCTGAGTTTGATATAACTTATATGCCATAAAGTGTTATTAAAGCTCAAGTCTTTGTAGATTTCATCATAGAGATTTCTGGTTCAAACCATGAAAAGTCCCACTCCAATTGGATGGTGTACGTTGATGGGTCCTCTAATATTAAGGGATAAGGGGCTAGAGTCATGGTGGAAAATAAAGATAGGTTCCACCTTGAGATTTCTCTACATTTCAATTTCACCATCTCTAATAACTAGGCAGAATATAAAGCTTGTCTCATTGGTTTGAAAGCAACCCTAGACATCAGTGTTATAATAGTGACTTTATGTAGTGACTCTCTCAGCTCGTTATCTTACAAATCCTTGGGGAGTACAAAGCCAAAGAGCCCTTGCTATAGCAGTACTTGGTTTGTGTCAAGACTTGAAAGAAAGATTCCAATCTATTACCTTTAAGAACGTCCTAAAGAAGGAAAACACATGAGCTGATGTCCTTTCAAGGTTAGCTAGCATGAAGAAAGTTGGGAGCACAACAATGATGGTTCAAAATACCCTTTTAGAGCCTAACATTTCCAACTCCCCGCTGATGAGTCAGAGCGGAAACGGGTCAAAAGAAAGCTACCTTTCTTCACCATGGTTGATGGAAATTTATTTTTACATGGCTTCTCTGTCCCTTATCTTTTGTGGTTGAATGAAAATGAAGTCCAAGTGGTTATGGAGGAAGTACACGAAGGGCAATGCGGACACTACTCCGGATCACATAGTCTTATGCGTAAAATCTTCTAGGCTGGCTATTGATGACCAACAATGAAGAAGGACATTACGAAATATGTTCAGAGATATGACCCTGCTAGAGGTTTGCTAACTTGTATCACACTCCAGTGGAAGAATTGTCCTCTTCTATAGTTTTTTGGCCATTCTATCAGTGTGGATTGGACATCCTAGGCCCTTTCCCAATAGCATCAAAGGGCATTAGTATTTGATCATAGGAGTGGGTTATTTCACCTAGTGGATTAAGGTTGAGCCCGTGATGCACATCACCTTGGTGGGGACCCAATGTTTTGAGTATGAGAATGTTATCGTAGGGTTTAGAGTCCCCGGAAAGATAGTTACCAATAACGACACTCAGTTCACTAATCATAAATTCATAGAGTTGCTTGAAGGGCTAAAGGTCGTGCAAGTCTTCTCTTCTATTGAGCACCCCCAGACCATTGGACAGGCCTAGGTGGCCAATTATGAAATTCTAAAGGGGTTGAAGAATCATTTGGGTAAGGCAAAGGGAGATTGGATGAACCAGCTTTGCCAAGTTCCATGGGCCTACAAGACAACCCCTCATTCATCCACCAATAAGTCCCCTTTTCGGTTTGTATACGGGATTGGAGCCATGATATCAATAGACCTTACACATCTTCCACCAAATTACAATATTTTCAGTGCCTGACAACAAAGCTAACCTCTATTAGAAAGCTTAGAGAAAAGGCTTTCTCCAAGATCAGGCAGTAAAGGCTAAGGCGGCATTGAGGTACAATAAGTGGGTTTCACAAAGTTGTTTTGAGGCCGGTGACTTGGTGTTACAGCAGTCCAACATCGTAAATAAGTGTGCTCACCAAGGGAAACTTGCACCGTTGTGGGAAGAACCCTACCGCGTCTTTGAAGCGTTAGGCAAAGGCATATACCGTCTTGAGATGTTGGATGGGACTCCCATCAGAAACAAGTGGAACACCCACAATCTCCATGTACTACAATTAGTTGGAAAACCGACATGTACTCTTTTTCCTAACTTGAGGTTTTTTTCCCACAGGGTTTTCCTCAAGAAGGTTTTAATCAGGCACGTTCCAATTTAACTTTGGTGTATATTTAGTCCAATAATGAAAAATTGATTACCGTTATAGATTTTATTCTTCTTCTGACCGCGTCTCTGCTTGCGTATAACACAATTGCCCTGACGAGTTACGAGGGTTGGTTCTCTTTGAGACCATACCGGTCCCCAACGAGTGGCACCCTAGTCCTTACTAAAGGACTGGCTACTTGGCCCCAATGAGAGGCAAGGACTAGAACCCTTTGAGAGCATATTGGATCTTGGTGAGCAGTGCAAGTAGAACGATTAACCCTAATGAGTGGCAAGGATTGGACCTCGTGTGAGGCCATTCCAGACCCCGATGAGTGATACCCTAATGATCCGGTCTCAATACCGGTATCCGATCTGCTATACATATTTCAAAGTCTTTGATGAGACATCTACGTGTAACCGGTGTCATCGGTATACATCCGGACTGTAATTCCGTATCAGGCGTTCTCCCTATACCGGTTATCCAGGATAACACCATGACATCGGATAATACACACGTCACTATGCAAAGGACAAGGATTGTTGCTACAGGGATCGATCAATAATTCCCTACACTACGAGCCAAATTCTGCTCACGGGAATGGTCAACTTGTTCCCTAATCCTAGTCTACATTCTCTATGCTCAATATAAAATAGCCACTTGACCCAATCATACAGGTAAGTGCGCAATATAATAATGCTAATGGGAGTTGGTGGTTCCCCACCAACGTGTCCTCGTTAATCGAGCCAATCAGGTATATGAACTAACTTCATGATTGAAGTTAGGGGGGTTTTTTCTTCTTCAGCTCTTTTACGACTGATTCCTCTCTGAATACATTCCTTACTTGGAATATAATCACTGACTTGAGCGTCGGAGAATCTTTGCAGGTGACACCACCATTCGCCCACTTCAACGCGTTAGGTCGGTGTAAAGGATCTCCAGGACGCCCAATCCGCTTTCTTCACCCAAGGACAACGGATACATACATCGGATACACATACATCCGGTCTACTAGACGGATATTGACATACTATTCGTGACTGGCTTGAGATCGGATCTATTGACCCCGGTCCAGGACAGATCATTGGCACGCCCGGTGGGACCCGATAAAGTTATTCCCATATCCTTTGACAGAGCAGGTAATCCACAATGGAAGGCGAAGCACAAGACTTCATGGAAAATCAGGCTGAAGGCAGAACCAATCCTAACGCCTTCAGAAAACTCAACTTTGATTCTCATGGGGGCAGCTCAAAGAAGATAGTAACAGTGTCTGATCCTGATCCTCGTGATGAGTTGATCAAACAACTTTAGAGGGAACTCGCTGAATTGCAAAGAGAAAAAAGGCAAAGCGAGGATAAAGAGTCATCTCGCACGCGAAACACTCTCCACACAACTGATGGTGAAAAGTCCACCACTCTTCAGTACTCAAAGATCCCAACGTTTGAGGAGGGAGAACAAACTCGCGATTCTGAGGATGCAGCTTCCCGAAGGAAGAGAGATTCAACAACAGCACCCCCATTGTCTTACAATCTGAAGGTTCCTTTTTCAAGGAGACTTATGGGCATCAGCATCCCCAAGCACCTTCAAACCACTCAACCACTTTCCATCGGAAAGTATAATGGTGAAACTGATCCAACTAAGCACCTTGATGCTTATGTGTTTGAAGCCATGTACTTGGGGGCTGATGAAGACGTGATGTGCCGAATGTTCCCTCGAACATTGTCTGAGGAAGCCCTCGGGTGGTTTAAAGGCCTGCCTTCTGGATCCATAGATTCTTGGACGGAAATGGCAGCTGCCTTTGAAACCCACTTTGTCATCTCCAGAGACGTACCCAAGACGTCTCATACCTTGGCTCAGATTAAGCAAAGTGAAACTGAGGGCTTAAAAGATTTTTTGAAGAGGTTTTATAAGGAAGCAGCCCTGGTTCCTAACCTCACAGAATCTATCAAGCTGCATATCGTAATTGAGGCATTGCAGCCAGGATCAGCTTTCGCTCTTTCATTAGCAAAGAGCCCCCCAGCAACTTTTGAGGAGTTCAGGAAAAAAGCCTCAAAGTATGTGAGCATAGAGATGCACTTGGAGGCAATGGCTGCAAAGAAAAAGCCACCAACACCATCTCCCCAAACCCAGAAGGGTAAGGAAAAGACGAGGTCAGAACGCATGGAGAGGCCATTCACCAATCCTAAGGTGGATAACCACCCTCCTCGACCTCGAGAAAGGCATGTCAATTCCTTCAGCCATTATGCACAGTTATCTGCCAGACCATCTCAGATTTTGAGAGAGGTCGGATGGCCAGTTTTCAGCACATATGGCATCAGGAGACCAGCCCCTATGAAAAGACCAGGAAATTCACGAAAGTACTGTGATTTTCATGAACAAAATGGTCATTCCACTGATGAATGCCAAGCTCTAAAGAACGCGGTTGAGACGCTAATTAGAGAAGGCAAATTGAAACAATACCTGTTCAAAGAAAAATCCTTTGACAGGGCAGAACGGAATGAGAAAAGAGAAAGAGATCCCGACGATGGGGATGACAACAACCCCAGTCCGGTTCGAAAGTTCTCTGCTGCAGAGAAGCAAAAAGGTGTAATGACCGATAATGCAGCACAGAAAGACAGCATGCCCCAGCAACAACGTCAGGGCCGACGTGAAGTCATTGACATGATTGCTGGAGGGTTCGCTGGAGGAGGAGCTTCAATTACAGCCCGTAAGAATCATCACAGAATGATTCTATCTGTGCAAGGGAAAGTCAAAGACAATCGCCCTTACAGAGGAGGAATTGAGGCTCCCATAATCTCTTTCTCTGACGAGGATTTTGGCCCAACCGTTCCTGGTGGTGACGATGCTGTAGTCATCACTGCTGTGATCGCCAACAAGGACGTCCGAAGAATCCTTGTTGACCAGGGAAGTTCCTGCGATGTTATTTTCTATAATTGCTTTGAAAGAATGGGTTTTAAAGACTCAGATTTACAGCCTTACACGCAGGAACTAACAGCTTTCAATGGCGCAAAGCAACTAACTAAAGGGTATCTTGACACCCTTATCTCGTTTGAAGGCGAACCAGGAGCCAGGACGGTTAGGTCTCGGGTGCTAGTGATTGATGTCAAATCACCATTTAATGGCATCATAGGCCGTCCTACTCTGAATGCAATGGAGGCAGTTGTATCAACCCCACATCTCCTTATCAAGTTCATTGACAAGGATAATGCTGTGTCATCTATCCGTGGTGATCAAGAGATGGCTAGGTACTGCTACAACCTTAGTCTCAACATGACAAAGCTGGACGCCTCCAATAAAAAGAGGAAACTTAATGATGCTGGAACATCGGCTGAATCCGTAAGTCTTGTCGACCTGGACCCTAGAGCGGATTTGAACATTGATCCGTTCAACCCATCAAAGCCCACACCGGGTGGAAATTCCAGGGACATTGTCTTGGGAGATTCTCCAGAAAAGATCACCCATATCAATGACAAGCTAGATACTGAAATAGAGCAGCGACTGCTGGCTCTCTTACAAGAGTTTAAAGACCTCTTTGCATGGACTGCAGCCGATATGCCAGGCATAGACCCTAAATTCTGCTGTCATAAACTTTCTGTCTATCCAGAGACGAAACCTGTGGCCCAAAAGAAAAGACGATTGGGCCCAGAGAAATAGAAAGCAGCTTGTCAGCAAACTGAGGAATTGCTGAAGGCCGGATTTATCAAGGAAATCCGATATTCCTCTTGGCTTTCGAATGTGGTGATGGTCCCTAAATCCAATAGTAAATGGAGAATGTGCATTGACTACGTGGACCTCAACCGCTGCTGTCCAAAAGATCTTTATCCTCTTCCTAATATAGATCGGATGGTAGATGATTCCTCTGGTTACCAATACCTGAGCTTCATGGACGCTTATTCTGGTTACAACCAAATTCCAATGTGCGAAGAGGATCAAGAGAAGACAGCTTTTTCATAAATGATCGTGGTGTCTTTTGCTATACAGTCATGCCCTTTGGCCTGAAAAACGCTGGGGCGACATATCAGCGCATGATCAACAAGGTTTTCGAAGGTATGCACACCAAACTTGTTGAAGTATACATTGACGACATAATAGCAAAGACACCGGTTGGTGGCGATCATATTGAAGACCTGCGCCAAGTATTCACCCGTTTGAGACAATTTAACATGAGGCTGAACCCAATGAAGTGCACATTTGCTGTCCCTGCTGGGAAATTTTTGGGTTTCATGTTAACTCAACGTGGTATAGAAGCCAATCCAGGGAAGTGCCAAACGATTCTAGACATGCAAAGTCCTAAGAATCTCAAAGAAGTCCAATCCCTGAATGGCAAGGTAGCAGCTTTGGCACGATTCATGCCGAAGATGGCTCACAGGTCGCTCCCCCTGTACAAAATACTGAAAAAGTCCAAGAAATTCGAGTGGGGACAGGAACAAGAAAAAGCTTTCCAAGAGCTTAAGGAGGTGTTGTCCAAACCTCCCATTCTCACAAAGCCTGACCCCGAAGACACACTCATTCTGTACTTGGCTATTTCAGATGAAGCTTTGGGCGTTGCCTTGATAAAAGAAACTCCTGATGGACAAAGACCGGTCTATTTCACTAGCAAGACCTTGCAAGCTGCTGAGATCCGGTATCAAAAAATTGAAAAGGCCGCCCTCGCTGTTGTTTGGGCCTCACGACGGTTACGTCCGTACTTTCACGCCCATCCAATCATAGTGAGAACGGATTTGCCACTCCGTTCTGTCTTAATCAAGCCCGATCTTGCTGGGAGGATGATCAAATGGTCTATTGAACTCTCTGAGTTTGATATATCCTACGAACCCCGCAGCGCTATTAAAGCTCAAGTCCTGGCTGACTTTATTGTGGAAATGACAGGGACTGATCCGGATTACCCTCGAGTCCATTGGACCATTTACGTTGATGGTTCATCAAACCAAAGAGGCTCTGGAGCAGGTGTAGTTCTCGAAAGTGATGACGGAGTACACCTGGAGATCTCCCTTCGTTTCAATTTCAAAACATCCAACAACCAGGCTGAGTACGAAGCTTGCTTGGCCGGGCTAAGAGCTGCAATTGACATCGGAGCTTCTGAGGCGACACTCTGTAGCGATTCACAGCTGGTGATTTCGCAGATCTTAGGAGAATATCAAGCTCGCGAACCTCAACTCCAATTATACTTGAACTGTGTCAAGGAGTTGACTGAGAAATTCTCAAAGGTGGAGTTCAAGCATGTTCCACGTGAAGAGAATACGAGAGCAGATATACTCTCCAGGTTAGCAAGCACTAAACGACCGGGTAGCACCACTACTTTGGTTCAAAGCACGCTAACGTCGCCCAGCATCCCTCTTTTCCCTTCTCTAAACGCCATAATGACTGACTCCCTTTACGGAGATACATGGATGGCTCCTTACATCCGTTATTTGGCTGATGGACAGCTACCCACAGATGAGAAGGAAAAGACGAGGTTAAGGAGAGAATTACCGTATTTCACTATGATTGATGGTAATCTCTACAGAAGGGCACTCTCTGTGCCCTATTTAATTTGTCTCAAAGAGGATAAGGTGCAAGGTGTAATGGAGGAAGTGCATGGAGGACAAAGTGGACACCACACCGGAGGAAGAAGCTTAATGCGAAAAATCCTCAGAGCTGGATACTGGTGGCCCACAATGAAGCAAGACTCCATTGACTTCGTCAAAAAATGCGACGCTTGCCAAAAATTCTCTAACCTACACCACACACCGGCGGAAGAACTCTTCACATCCGCTGTTCCATGGCCTTTCTACCAATGGGGATTGGATATTTTGGGCCCCTTTCCAACTGCTCCTGGGGGCATCAAATATCTCATTGTAGGGGTCGATTATTTCACTAAGTGGATAGAAGCAGAGCCGGTGGTGCATATTACTTCAGCCCGAACTCGCCGTTTCATGTATGAAAACATCATAACACGGTTCGGGGTCCCAGCACGGATTGTCACAGACAATGGCACCCAGTTCACGGATAGAAAATTCACAGATTTGCTTGAAGGGTTAGGAATAACCCAAATATTCTCATCCGTCGAACATCCCCAAACTAATGGTCAAGCTGAAGTGGCCAACAGGGAGGTGCTTAAGGGACTAAAGAAGCGCCTTGGTGAAGCCAAGGGCGGATGGACAGACCAGCTGTGTCATGTCCTATGGGCATATCGGACAACGCCTCATTCATCCACCAACGAATCCCCATATCGCCTAACATACGGGGTCGAGGCAATGATACCTGTGGAACTGCAAATTGCTTCCACAAGAGTTAAGTACTTCTCTGAAGAAACCAACAATGCTAACTTGGCATCTGAAATGGATGTCATACAAGAACTCAGAGAAGACGCTTTCATCAGAGATCAAGCCATCAAAGCCAAAGTTGCTCTCCGGTACAACAAACGAGTCCAATCAAGGACTTTCAACGTTGGAGATTTGGTTTTGAGGAAAGCAAGTATGGGGAACAAATTCGCCCATCAAGGCAAATTAGCCCCAAACTGGGAAGGCCCATACAGGGTATCCGAGGTCACTGGCAAAGGCTCTTATCGCCTTGAAAACCTTGATGGCACTCCAATCCGAAACAAATGGAACACCCAAAACTTGCGCATCTACTATAGCTAGCTGTTTCTACACTCTTCTATCCTTATCTTGGACTGAATACTGGAGAATTTATTTTCACAGCTACGCTCTCCTTGTAATTCTTATTTTTGATTTAATAAGAATCTCTCATAACAATTTAACTCTTTTGAGTTTTTCTTATGCTGTGATTTTCAGTTTATCCGGTGTACAAAAGCATATTCAGGACGGATGATCTCAGCTACTTATTCTGTAGTTGACGATGTAACTCTTCGAATATGCGCAACGCACAAGAACATACTCAGGACGGATGATCTCAATTACCCATTCTGTAATTGACGATGTAACTCCTCGAGTGTGTAAATATTGAAGGCCCAGATTGTAGGATTAAACCGAACTCTGGGTACGGTTAGTAAGTTTGGCTGAACACCGGTGAAGGCTCAGATTGTAGGATTAAACCGAACTCTGAGTACGACTAGTAGGATAAACCGAACGTCGGTGAAGACCTGAGTTGTAGGATTAAACCGAACCTCAGGGCATGGGTTGTAGGGCTGGTCCTTCTTCAAGGCCACAAACCGAACCCCATTCGAAGACTACATGGGTTGTAGGGCTGGTCCTTATTCAAGGCCACAAACCGAACCCCATGCGAAGGCTTGGGCGCAGTAAGCTGGTTTTTCTTCAAGACCACGCTGAACCCCAAGTGACGGGCGCAGTAGGTTCAGGAATAGCCCTGATCTGAACCCCGTATCGAAGGCTCGGATTGTAGGATTAAACCGAACTCTGAGTACGACTAGTAGGATTAACCGAACGTCGGTGAAGAATCGTCATTGGGTAAAACCAAAGACCAATTGAAGAACGGCTAGTAGGATTCAACCGAACACCAAATATGACATGGACAGTAGGATCAAACCGAGCTCCAAACACAACAAGTAAGTTATACTGAACTCCAAATTAATACTCTCGTGAAGTTCTTTATTTGGGAGTTTTATAGCTTATAATTCTGAGTCATCAATTCTTCAATTGAGATCTGACTCATAAACTCCGACACAAATAATTCACTCGGGTACGCCACAATCTAAGGCATTTTCACCCGAAATTCCTCAGTCGGAAATATTTGAAGAGGAATTTCTATTTTAAAACCTCACTCTTAAAAGCTCTCACGAGAAAATCTCACTCAGAGTTTATTCAAAGTGATAATCACCCAATGATACTGGGGGACAACATAAACGGTTTAACGAATATCTTGAGGAATGAACTCTCGTCTAAACGATCTCACAATCATTCCCCTTAAACCGTTCTTGTAACAATGATGTGTTCCCTCATCAGCGGTGACCTTATTATGAGATTCATCTTGCATGTATAAGTCCGGTATGTAGATTTTGTTTTACAATCCGATCTTCATTACTTAAAACCGGAATGATACAATACACATGCAATCCCTCTATTAAAGTTGTTTTTCACTAAACAAGAATGGAGGTAAAAAACTCTTTTATTGATTAAATGAGAATTACAATTCGTGTAATAATCCGGAGCTGATCCCGGAGCACAGCGAATTTGAATCAGTAAAATGAAAAAGGAAACAGGGAAGGACGCTACTTTCTCTGGCTTGAATCTTCTTCTTTCCCTTTACCTTTGCCTCCGACCTTGCCATCTTCAGTGCAAGAGCTCGTTCCTGTGCTTATGGACTTCAGGAATGAAGGTCCCATTGATTGGCCTGCAGGTAAAGGAGCGAACTTATAAGGAGTGTTGGGCGGACTTTCATGACGCTTATCAACTATGGCCACCAGTTTCCCTTGATGAAACTCATAGAACGGGTCAATACCATTCAGATTAAGTTTCACCTTGGGATTCCGGTATTGAATTTGACGAACAGCCAACCCAAAGGATTCCTTGACTGCCTGATCGCACATATCCACAGCCTCGTCAAATTCCGCTTTTGTGTCCGCCAACTTTGAGAGCAGCTCCTTCTCCTTACGCGACCAATCTTCGGTTCCTCGAGCATAAACAACTTTGACTTCCTTAAGCTCCTCTTCCAGCTTTGAAGAGCGTTCCTTCTCCGCACAAAAACCGGAGTGGAGGTCGGAATTGATTTTCTTTTGATCAGCTACTTGGGCCTCCAACTCCTTGGCAAGATGTTTTAGCCTGACAATTTCTTCATCCTTCTTATATCCTTCCTCTTTGGAAGCTTCTAATTTACTTTCTAAACGAAGGATGGTTGCCTTGTCCTTAGCAGCAGCAACGCTAAGGTCATTAACCTTGCCAACCAACGAGCTCAGCCTCTCATTCTCTTCTGGAAGCTTGCGAACCGATCTTAAGAGCCCGGATAATTCTGCCAGGTGCTTCTGCCCGGCATCGCAAGCTTTGGCTACTTCATCGCTCATCAATGAGGGCTTCAGCTTGTACGGAGACTCAGGAACGACCTCAGGAACAGAACCCTCGTATACCAGATATTGTGCAAGACCGGAGTTACTTTGAAGGGGGCGAGTAACTTTTGGTGCAAAGTAAGTTGTTAGTGGCTTTGCACCATAGGTGATCCCGTCGCCAGGAGCATCCGGAGTGGACCCTGCATCCAAAGCGGATCTTTCCACTTTCTTTCCCTTTGAAGGCTCCGGATCAGCACTCTCACTTGAAATTTTTTGTTTTTTCGGAGAAGGTTGACGATCCAAGGTCCTTGAGGAACCGCGTTTTATAGTTTTCTTCTTTTCTCCGACCTTCTCAGCCGCAACCTTCTCAGATCCGCCCTCCAGTAAGGGAATATCGTCACCTGCAGATGAGGTTAAAATGATGGTCTCCGCTGTGGCTTTCTTCGAATTCCGTTTCGCCTGAATGTCATTTTCAGCTGCCACGGAATTCGCTCCAGCTTTGAGCCCCTTCAGTTTTTCCATCTCTGGAGACGCAGCTTCAATTTCAACTGCAAAACCAAGCAACACGATTAGAAATCAAATACTTCAAGGCATGATGCGATAAAATATGAATATTAACAGGAAAATTACGCAGATATTCCTCGCGGGTAGACCACGATCCTAACAAACGCCTGCAAGAGAAAAATTGATGCGAGGCGGTATAAGATTGAAGGGCGGAAAGAACGGAAACTGAAGACGGGCTTAGTTCATCCTCCTCAGTGTAGTACGCCTGGGAGGTCAGCAAAAAGTGTTCATGCGTCCAAGCCACTGGGAACTTCGGAAGCCCATCTTCAGTTAACCAAAAAACTGACTCGTCAGGGTGAACGCTAATCTTCGTGAAATAGGACTTGAATGAATGTCCATCAACTTTGGCGGAGTCAGTGTACGCCTCAAAGTTGATAACCTTTGAGAGAGTCCGGAGGGATATCAAGCTCACTCCCCCCTTCCCTTTATTTGCACGACGGACCACTTGGGCAAAATAAAAGAGCATGGCCACTGTCGGCTTGAAGTTGAAGTGCTCCCCAAGCACTTCAAGAGAGCGGACTAATCCCCATCCGTTGGGGTGAAGCTGTGAAGGAGCACAGTCCAGGAATCTCAGAACCCCCATCTGAAACTTCGAAAGGGGAAACCGCACACCAAGGTTCAAAAATAAAAAGTCATACATATACAAGGACCTTTCGTCCGGGATATGACAAATTCGATCGGATGGCAACGGGGCTATCACCACGAAGCACTTCTTGTATTTATCCCTCTTGAAGACCGTGAAACACGGCTCCAACTCCGCTCCCCCCTCTTGAGCATGAACTGATGCTATTTCACGAAACTCCTCAGCCACCCAGCTGAATGGGCGTTTCTGTTGGAATTTCACCCAATCTATCCGGTGTGCAACCACATTGCAGAGGCCGGATTGGGTCTTCAAGATATGCTTCTCGGAAGGGGATTCCCCTTCAGACGACTTCCTCCCAGTAGCTTTCTTTGTCACCATTGTGAAAGCCTTGATGCTGCGATAAAATTCCACATCATCAGAGACATATAAATCCCCACTCTCGACACTCTCACTAGAGGAGGAAGACCCTGAAGAGGGTATAATCACCCTTCGCCTTTGATATTGCGACCCCTCCCTCTCTGTATTTCGTGATCTCGACTGAAGGATCACTGGAATCCTCCCACCATGAACGCTAGGGTTTTGAGTCAAAGCCCTTCCTCCTCTTCCTCTAGGGCCAACGCCACTGAAGCTAACACCCTTCCTAGGCATTCTCAAATATTGAAAAGAGAAACTGAGAACGAAGGGAAAATGGTTACCTTAGATAGTGAATTGAAATTCACAGAGGTGGATACGAAGAACTTCTTGGAACTTTCGTAGAGATTCGTCAAGGAAGCAAGAAGAAATGGTAACTGAGATTGCCAAATATGCCTATATCAGGGCACCAAAATTTTTCAAATACCCACTAAACATAACCTGTCGTTTACCCCCAAACGACTCCCCGTTTAGTGGACCAAAATTGTCATTTAGTACATCAAGGCGCGAAAATGCCATCATTTTGTCACAGAGCCATCGAAATGGGCCTATTAAAACCAAATATTAGGCCCAACAAAACTATGCGTGACAGTTACTAAGACATGCGCACTTAATGCAATAATGGCGCGCCCACGTGAATTAAGGCATTAAATGTCCAATCATTAGAAACGTGGCCACCATTACCCGAATACCAAGGGTTGCGAAATTCGATAAACTTCTGATATTTCCATTGTCGAATCCGCCCTTAAAATTTCATCACTACGGAACATGGTTCCCAGAACGGATATTTACACTTCGGTGCAAATCCGAAATCCAGACGTACTATGATCAATATAGCTCATATGAGCAAGTCAACTGCTTCCTCACATCAGCTAGGGGGCTAGTAGAGGTAAGACTCGGATTTCGGATGGAGCGAAAATTGGCAATTGAATCCGCACTCCCTTGATTGGAAAAATTCACCAGGACGGATGATCTCAATCACTTATTCAATGATTCGATGATGTAACTCCTGGTACGAAGAACTCCAATAATCACACCAGGACGGATGATCTCAATCACTTATTCAGTGATTCGATGATGTAACTCCTGGTACGAAGAACTCCAATAATCACACCAGGACGGATGATCTCAATCACTTATTCAGTGATTCGATGATGTAACTCCTGGTACGAAGAACTCCAATAATCACACCAGGACGGATGATCTCAATCACTTATTCAGTGATTCGGTGACGTAACTCCTGGTATGAAGAACTCCAATAATCATTCCAGGACGGATGATCTCAATCACTTATTCAGTGATTCGACGATGTAACTCCTGGTATGAACAATTCTCATCATCATTCTGAAAGTATTCACTCAATCCGTATTCCTACGATTGAAAAATGTCTCCAGGATGGATTATCTAAATCACTTAATCTGTGATCTGACGATGTAACTCTTGACGATGTGTACTTTTCCAGAACGGATAACCTCAGTCACCCATTATGTGATATGATGATGTAACTCCTAACGCGGTGTACCTGCCTAGGACGGATGATCTCAATCACCCATGCTGTGATCTGACGATGTAACTCTTGGCGCCATACACACCCAAAGGACGGATGATCTCAATCACCTAATATGCGACCTGATGATGTAGTTCCTGGTATCGTACACATCCCCAAGACGGATGATCTCAATCACTTATGAAGTGATTTAATGATAAAACACCTGGCATGATCAATACTCATAATCATCTTTATGATGGAAAATTCCGAAAGTCAGTCCGCACTTTCGCTTTCTTGTGGTATTCTCCCAGGACGGATACTCTTTATCA
This sequence comes from Clitoria ternatea, assembly GCA_037962975.1. Taxonomy (NCBI): domain Eukaryota; kingdom Viridiplantae; phylum Streptophyta; class Magnoliopsida; order Fabales; family Fabaceae; genus Clitoria; species Clitoria ternatea. Next base: position 154,103,311 of record CM075673.1, read on the forward strand.
CCTATTCTGTGATACAACGACGTAACTCCTGGTGTAGAAAAAACTCCCATCATCATCCTTATGATAAAGGACTCAAACACCACTTCCTTGCAGTTCCCTAAACTTGGAACAATATTATCATCTCCTGTAAGAATATTACGGATTAGAAGCAGTCATCCGTCCTGTTACACTACTTTGCTAAACAGCGGATCGACCCATCTTTCCCCAAAAGAATTAAGGATCACGCCCCAAAGACAGGCACCTTCTTCTTAATACACACTTGGGGACATGTATATATTTATCCGTTCTAAATTTTATTCGTTGTTTAATCTTCCGAGGCTATTATTTCAATCCGGCCTTAAGATTAATTATACAGAACGGATTAGAAACGATTTAAATATACATGAAACGACGAAGACAAATTTCTTCAATCAAAACTCATTCATTGAGATGAAATTACATACAATAGTTTAAAATCCGGAGTTGATCCCGGTACACAACTATACATGTAAATGAAAACAAAACTACTGAGGAGGAATCTGTTCTTCAGTCTTTTGTGCCTCTTCAGCACTGGGCTCTTGTGTTCCTTCCTTTAGAACCTCCGCAGGAGTCTCGCCTCCAGGAGCCTCAGCCCTTTCTTCAGAAGAGGGAACCTCGGACGCAGGAAAGACGTAGTCAGGTCCCATGGATTGACCCTCAGGAAGAGGAGCCAAACCATATAAGGACGTCGGTGGATCTTCGTGACGACCATCCACCACTGCGACTAACTTTCCCTCATGGAATTCATAGTACGGATCCATCCCATAAAGGTTAAGTTTCGCAGTGGGATTGCGGTAGAAGACTTGGCGTATGGCTAGGCCGAAGGACTCTTCAACAGCCCGGCTGCATATGTCAACAGCTTCTTCTCTCTCAGCTTTCGCTGTAGCCAATTCTCCCCGCAACTTAGACAGCTCCTCACTGGATATCTCGGGCTCCACTTTCCTAGCCTTCAGTCCCTCTATCTCAAGAAGGAGCTTCTTCTCCCTTTGAGACCACTCCTCAGCATCAGCCTTATTTTTATCCTGGCTGCTGCGGAGTTCTTCCTCCTTCTCTGCCATTTTGCCTTCCAAGTTTTTAAGATCGCCTTTGAGCTTGAGATTCTCTTTAGTTATGAGATCCCCAAACTTCTTAGACTTGTTAAGACGATCTTCCATTAACTTCATGGCGGCTTTGTCCTTGTCTGAGGAAAGGTTGAGCTCTTCTAATTTGTCACTTAGCTCCTCAACCTTGTCAACGTTCTTAGCCAACTCACTGACGGAAGATAGCAATCCAGCAAGTTCGGCTAGCTGCCACCTTCCAGCCTCACACGCTTCTTCAATTTCTTTAACACTAAGCGTAGGCCAGAGTTTATACATCGGTGGTGGAAGAGTGGCAGGAGTAGAACCTTCGTAGGAGAGGAAGGGGGTGAGAAACGAGGTCGTTGGGAAGGAGGTCGGCCCTGATCCAGAAACCCCAGCAGCAGTGCCTTTATTGAGACCGGAGGAAGCACCAATCCCTTCCGAGGTTTCAACGGCTTTATCCTCCGAAGTCCTTTGCTTCTTGGACTGACGCTTCGAAGGATCATTCTAGATCTTTCTTCTCCTCTCAGTAACTGGAGGCTGACCCGAGGCTGCGCCAACATCGGACGTACCGCCCTCAACCAGTGGGATGTCCCCTTCAGCATCCGAGGTCAAGATGATTACCTCAGGACGATCCTTAGTTGAGGGCCTGGGCTTCACCTCATTTTCATGAGTAACAGATTTACCAGCCGCCTTGAATTTCTTCAATTTGTCCATTTCTGGAGTTTGCTGTTCTATTTCACCTACATGAACAAACACAAGATGTCAGCAACTACAAATATTCTATACATATTTGATAAAGGAGAAAAGATAGAATAAAACGAGAAGTACGCAAATATTCCTCCCGGACTCCGCTTGAGCTACTTAGCAGACGCCTACACGAAAAGACGTGACGACCTGTAGTGTGCGATTCAAGTGCGAACAACACTCTCGACGTCTCACGTGACAGATCAGATTAATCAGTGTAGTACGCGTGTGAGCTCAAGAGGAAATGTTTGTGTGTCCAACTCAGGGGAAATTTGTCAACGTCCTCTTCATCCTTCCAAAATTTTGGATTGCCCTTCTTAATGGAGATGCGGGTGAAGTAAATCTTGAAGGACTTCCCGTCAACCTTGGCAGAATCTGTATAAGACTCAAAGTTCACAAAGGAACAGAGAGTCCGGAGAGTCACCAGACCAACTCCGCCCTGCTTGTTTGCTCTCCGAACTACCTGAGTGTAGTAGAACAGCATCGCTACAGTTGGCGTGAAATTGAAATGTTCACCAAGGACCTCCAGAGCCCGGATGAGGCCCCAACCATTGGGATGAAGTTGAGAGGGTGCACAGTTCAGGAACTTCAGGACGCCCATCTGGAGTTCGGTTAGAGGAAAACGAACTCCCAGATTATGGAAAATAAAGTCATACATGTATACAGAGCGGTCATTAGGGACGACGTGGCATATCCGCTCTGTCGGAAGTGGTGCATAAACCCTATACCACTTCTTTGTCTCTTCATCCGTACTCAAAGTAAACCTCGGCTGGATCCGGGATCCCTCCTCATCCGCATGTCGGGAGGCCAATTCCTTAAACTCACTAGACACCCAGCAGAAAGGCCATTTAGCCTGAACCTCCTCCCAATTTAGCCTCGAAGCAACTACGCTGTAGAGACCTTCTGCTGTTTTCGAAATGGCGCTATCTCCAGAAGATCCTTCTCCAGTTGCCATTGGAAATATCTAGACCGAACTCCTTAATCTACGATAAGAAATAAAATGTCGTCAGAAAGTTGCAATCATTACTCACTGCATTTTGAAAGCAATTACAATCAGAGGGCGACTCTGAGAAGGGAAAGATCACTTCCCGCAGTGAGTAAGATCCCCTTTCTGAGCGACGCGGTTCAGTCTTAGGAAGAATCACAAGGATTCTTCCCCACGACTATTAGGGTTGAGGGAAACTGATTCCCCCCCCTTTAGATGAAGCCTACTTTCTATAACTACGAGTAGCAAGTCAAAGCGAAACTAAAGCGACAAGGAAAAGATAGTTACCTCAGATGACAGTGATGAATTTGAGGAACGAAGAAACCCTCACAATGTAGATGATAAACTTCCTTGCAAAATTTCTGCAGAGTTTCGTTGAGAAAGCAAAAGCAAGTGGAACCCAGAATCCACTAAGTATTCCTTTTATAGGAAACAAAGAGGACCGGTTACCTCCTCTTGAAGTTGTGTCGTTCTCGATAAAACGTACCTGTTCACAAGCGAAACGACACAACCGTTCCAAATTCTTGGGCGCCAAAACGATAGCAACTCAGCAAAGGGCTATCCACTAGGCCCAAAAGTTTTGAAAACTTCAGGCCCATTAAGCCCAAAACGACGGTTAATGAGATTTTCATCTCAGACGCAATAATTGCCTGCCCACGTGATTAAAAGCATTAATGTCTAATCATGCAACGCAATTTACGCTTTACAGCCGTTACACGAACTTCAAGAGCTTTCAATTCCAATAAACTCTTGAAATTCTCACACAACGAATCTTTGTCTGAATCCGTTGTGACAGTACCGAAAGGTCTTTTCTATTAAAATCAGAGCGGTTCTTTACGAATGACAACAGATGCTAAGGAACTGTTACACACGTAAGCTTACCGATATTAAGACCTCTCGCAGGTTGAGTAGCTTATGTGAACAACTATTCAGTCCCTCACACAAGCTAGGGGACATATGATCCGGTCTCAATACCGGTATCCGATCTGCTATACATATTTCAAAGTCTTTGATGAGACATCTACGTGTAACCGGTGTCATCGGTATACATCCGGACTGTAATTCCGTATCAGGCGTTCTCCCTATACCGGTTATCCAGGATAACACCATGACATCGGATAATACACACGTCACTATGCAAAGGACAAGGATTGTTGCTACAGGGATCGATCAATAATTCCCTGCACTACGAGCCAAATTCTGCTCACGGGAATGGTCAACTTGTTCCCTAATCCTAGTCTACATTCTCTATGCTCAATATAAAATAGCCACTTGACCCAATCATGCAGGTAAGTGCGCAATATAATAATGCTAATGGGAGTTGGTGGTTCCCCACCAACGTGTCCTCGTTAATCGAGCCAATCAGGTATATGAACTAACTTCATGATTGAAGTTAGGGGGTTTTTTCTTCTTCAGCTCTTTTACGACTGATTCCTCTCTGAATACATTCCTTACTTGGAATATAATCACTGACTTGAGCGTCGGAGAATCTTTGCAGGTGACACCACCATTCGCCCACTTCAACGCGTTAGGTCGGTGTAAAGGATCTCCAGGACGCCCAATCCGCTTTCTTCACCCAAGGACAACGGATACATACATCGGATACACATACATCCGGTCTACTAGACGGATATTGACATACTATTCGTGACTGGCTTGAGATCGGATCTATTGACCCCGGTCCAGGACAGATCATAAACATTTTTGTCTTTTTTTATTTTGTATAAAAAGTAAAATTAATGAACAAAAAAAAAGGCGGGAATATTTATTTTGCAAATAAATATTATTAATATATATACATTTTACAAATATAAAGGAGGAATGACCGCGGCTTTTGTTAATCTGGTTGACCTGGATCCCATGGCAGAGTTAAAGATTAATCCGCTCAACCCATCAAAGCCCGCATCGGATGGATGATAGCTGTCTTGGGGGATACCCGGGAGAAACTTGACCCTGGGATAGAGCATCGATTGCTAGCGTTGCTCAAGGAATTCAAAGATCTATTCACCTAAACATAGCTGACATGCCTGGTATGGATCTATATTTTTGTTGTCATAGACTTTGTGTATCCAAAGACCAAACCTGTGGCTCAAAAGAAGAGACGCTTGGGCCCGAAGAAGCAAAAGGATGCTTGTAAGAAAACCAAAGAGTTGCTGAAGGCGGGTTTTATCAAAGAAATCTGATATTCTTCTTGGCTCTCTAACATGGTTATGGTCTAGAAGTCCAACGGAAAGTGACGTATGTGTACTATATTGATCTCAGTAAGTGTACCCCAAGGACCCTTACCCCTCACCCAACATCGACAGGATGGTTGATGATTCATCTGGGGTATCAGTTTTTGTCCTTCATAGACGCATACTATGGTTATAATCAAATTTTGATATGGGAAAGAGGCCAGGAGAAGATAGCTTTTATGAATGACAAGGGTGTGTTTTGTTACATCGTCATGCCTTTCGGATTGAAGAACGCTAGGGCCACATACCAGCGCATGATTAATAAAGTCTTTGAGGGCATGCACACAAAGCTGGTAGAGGTGTACATAGATGACATCATAGCCAAGACCCCAACTAAAGGGGACCACATCGAGGATTTGCAGAAGATTTTTCTTCGCCTTCGGTAGTATAACATGCACCTTAATTCTCTGAAGTGCACGTTTGTAGTACCTGATGGAAGATTTTGGGTTTCATGCTAACCTAGAGAGGTATCAAGGCCAATCTTGACAAATTCAAGGTCATCCAAAAGCTTAAGAGCCTGAAGAACTTGCGTGAGGTGTAGTCCCTCAATGGCAAGATAACAGCTTTAACATGTTTCATGCCAAAGATGGCGCATTGGTATCTTCCCCTCTATAAAATCCTCAAGAAGAGTAAAAAGTTTGAGTAGGGACTAAAGCAAGAGGCAACATTCTAGAATTTAAAGGAAGTTTTGTCCAGACCTCCTATTTTTGTAAGGCCTGATCCTAATGAATGTCTAATTCTTTACTGTATTTATTGTAGATAAAGCATTGGGAATCGCTTTAGTAAAGGAGACCCTGGAAGGACAAAGGCCGATATACTTTATTGTCAAGACATTGTAGGGGGCTGAATGCCAATATCAGAAAATTGAAAAGTAGCCCTGGCAATCATTTGGGCATTCGGACATTTAAGGTCGTATTTCATGGTTCGAATAGACCTTCTACTCCATACTATCCTTTTTCAAGCCTGACTTGACATGTAGAATAATCAAGTAGGCAATGAAGGTATCTGAGTTTGATATAACTTATATGCCATAAAGTGTTATTAAAGCTCAAGTCTTTGTAGATTTCATCATAGAGATTTCTGGTTCAAACCATGAAAAGTCCCACTCCAATTGGATGGTGTACGTTGATGGGTCCTCTAATATTAAGGGATAAGGGGCTAGAGTCATGGTGGAAAATAAAGATAGGTTCCACCTTGAGATTTCTCTACATTTCAATTTCACCATCTCTAATAACTAGGCAGAATATAAAGCTTGTCTCATTGGTTTGAAAGCAACCCTAGACATCAGTGTTATAATAGTGACTTTATGTAGTGACTCTCTCAGCTCGTTATCTTACAAATCCTTGGGGAGTACAAAGCCAAAGAGCCCTTGCTATAGCAGTACTTGGTTTGTGTCAAGACTTGAAAGAAAGATTCCAATCTATTACCTTTAAGAACGTCCTAAAGAAGGAAAACACATGAGCTGATGTCCTTTCAAGGTTAGCTAGCATGAAGAAAGTTGGGAGCACAACAATGATGGTTCAAAATACCCTTTTAGAGCCTAACATTTCCAACTCCCCGCTGATGAGTCAGAGCGGAAACGGGTCAAAAGAAAGCTACCTTTCTTCACCATGGTTGATGGAAATTTATTTTTACATGGCTTCTCTGTCCCTTATCTTTTGTGGTTGAATGAAAATGAAGTCCAAGTGGTTATGGAGGAAGTACACGAAGGGCAATGCGGACACTACTCCGGATCACATAGTCTTATGCGTAAAATCTTCTAGGCTGGCTATTGATGACCAACAATGAAGAAGGACATTACGAAATATGTTCAGAGATATGACCCTGCTAGAGGTTTGCTAACTTGTATCACACTCCAGTGGAAGAATTGTCCTCTTCTATAGTTTTTTGGCCATTCTATCAGTGTGGATTGGACATCCTAGGCCCTTTCCCAATAGCATCAAAGGGCATTAGTATTTGATCATAGGAGTGGGTTATTTCACCTAGTGGATTAAGGTTGAGCCCGTGATGCACATCACCTTGGTGGGGACCCAATGTTTTGAGTATGAGAATGTTATCGTAGGGTTTAGAGTCCCCGGAAAGATAGTTACCAATAACGACACTCAGTTCACTAATCATAAATTCATAGAGTTGCTTGAAGGGCTAAAGGTCGTGCAAGTCTTCTCTTCTATTGAGCACCCCCAGACCATTGGACAGGCCTAGGTGGCCAATTATGAAATTCTAAAGGGGTTGAAGAATCATTTGGGTAAGGCAAAGGGAGATTGGATGAACCAGCTTTGCCAAGTTCCATGGGCCTACAAGACAACCCCTCATTCATCCACCAATGAGTCCCCTTTTCGGTTTGTATACGGGATTGGAGCCATGATATCAATAGACCTTACACATCTTCCACCAAATTACAATATTTTCAGTGCCTGACAACAAAGCTAACCTCTATTAGAAAGCTTAGAGAAAAGGCTTTCTCCAAGATCAGGCAGTAAAGGCTAAGGCGGCATTGAGGTACAATAAGTGGGTTTCACAAAGTTGTTTTGAGGCCGGTGACTTGGTGTTACAGCAGTCCAACATCGTAAATAAGTGTGCTCACCAAGGGAAACTTGCACCGTTGTGGGAAGAACCCTACCGCGTCTTTGAAGCGTTAGGCAAAGGCATATACCGTCTTGAGATGTTGGATGGGACTCCCATCAGAAACAAGTGGAACACCCACAATCTCCATGTACTACAATTAGTTGGAAAACCGACATGTACTCTTTTTCCTAACTTGAGGTTTTTTTCCCACAGGGTTTTCCTCAAGAAGGTTTTAATCAGGCACGTTCCAATTTAACTTTGGTGTATATTTAGTCCAATAATGAAAAATTGATTACCGTTATAGATTTTATTCTTCTTCTGACCGCGTCTCTGCTTGCGTATAACACAATTGCCCTGACGAGTTACGAGGGTTGGTTCTCTTTGAGACCATACCGGTCCCCAACGAGTGGCACCCTAGTCCTTACTAAAGGACTGGCTACTTGGCCCCAATGAGAGGCAAGGACTAGAACCCTTTGAGAGCATATTGGATCTTGGTGAGCAGTGCAAGTAGAACGATTAACCCTAATGAGTGGCAAGGATTGGACCTCGTGTGAGGCCATTCCAGACCCCGATGAGTGATACCCTAATATCTAAAAGAGATTGGCTACTTTGCCCCAATGAGCGACGAGGGTTAGTTCTCTTCTAAGACTATACCAGAGTCTGATGAGCGGTGCAAGTAGAATCTTAATTAATCCAAGTTTTATAACTTTGAGAAAAAAGACAAGATCGTTGTACCTTACAATAAGCTATATTTTGAACCCTAAAAAGAGGATCAACAAAATTTTAAGCTAATTTTTTTATAATAAAACAAAATCATCCAAGTCCCTGATAGGGACACTATTTTAAAAATTCCTACGAGTAAATTTCAAGCAACTATGAAAAGTAAAAGTTGGGCAGAAACAATTTAGAAGGAATGATTGTCATTAATTACATGAAGTTAAAAACCGAAGCCCATCTCGGCATAAGGCAATCAAATATTCAAAATAACAACAAAATTGAAAAAGTGATTCATGACTAAGTTAAGCAACAATGGTTATGTTGTCTGGAAAAGATGAAGCATTGTCTTCTGAAGCAGTGTTGTCTTCCGGTGTAGGCTAGACATTCTCAGGTTTAGAAAGGTTAGGATGATCGATCATAGACTGTGATGGTGGCAGGTCCGCCAGCCCATAATGAAGGCCCTCGGGTTCCCAGTGTTCATTGTCTGGCACGGCAAACAGCTCCCACCATGGAACTCAAAGTAGGGGCTGATGCCATTCAGGTTTAGACTCAAGCCGAGGTTCTTGTATTGAACTTGCCTGATGGCCGCACTAAACACCTCATTAACAACCTTCTCACACAATTAAACTACTTCCACCGTTAGCTGCTTCTTGTCGTAGTTTTTTATACACTTCGCGGAGGGAAGCAGTGTCAACAATCTTCTTATTGAGCTCTTCCATGTCAACAATTATCTAATGTTTCTCCCTGAGCCACTCTATTTCTTTGGAGATGTGAACTTCAATCTAACAAAGGATCTCAGCTTCCACTTCTCATTCAACATCGTCAGCTCTTCCTTTTTCTCCTTCAGAGGCTTCAGTTGTTATTTTTCAAAGCAGAGCTGTTCCACTTCTTCCTTCAAGGCCAAGATCTCCACTTTGTCCTCATCTTGGGCCTTATCCTTTCCCTTTATTACATCTATCAAGCTCTCAATCTTAATGTGTGCTGCCCTATTGTATGCCTCAAGGGTCTAAACTTACTTATGGAACAAGGAGCTTTCATCCGTGTAATCTACGATGTCATTGAAAGACTCCAGTATCCCGTCTAGCTTAACCAACTGCTAACGAGCAACTTTAATGGTGACTTTTCTTTCTTCAACCTCCAAATCAACACAAAGGCAACCCCGAGGGGTCCTTAGTTTGTCTTGTTTTCCTTCTTTTCCCTGATACATAATAAAGGGACTGGGGCGGGAATAAGAGTATAGTAAATCCCCAATGTCATCTCGCCAAGATAAGTGATTTCAATTCCAGTAAGGGAGGCCGTTGATTCATCTTGGGAAGATGAAACGTTGATTGGTGTAGCTGGTTGGTCAGTTTTCTCTTCTACCAGCTCTTTACCTATGGAGTTTTTAGAGGGAGAAGGCAGGTTTTCTTCTTCCTCTAGCTCTTGTCTTTACTTACAAGCTCTCTCCCTTTTAGGGTTGTGTTTATTCTTCTTCCTTCTTTTTGGAGCTCTTTCTGATGGCTCAGGCTCCATGGTCTCCTTCATAGGAATTGGATTGGCGTCTGCAAGGAATTTGATGATAGCTTGATTGCCCTTAGCAATGTTTGTCTTGGGTTGAACTTGGTGTTCTCTCCTAGCTGTCGCCAACTGATACTGCAGCTTTTTCGAAGCATCTATTGGTGCAAAAGATCTTGATCTCTCTTGTAACAGCAAAAATAAAAAGGTTAGATAACAAAAATCCAAACTTAATCAAAGCAAATTAAATCCAGGGGTCATTACATAAATAGGCTTCTTTTTTAGGATAGGAGCTGAGGAGACGCTTAGAGGAGAACTTCCTGTGAGTAGAGCAGAATGCATGCATGGGCCCAACTACTTCAACAGAGGTGAGGGATAGTTTATTTTCATTGGTGACGTAGGCCACCCCGGTCAATAGAAAATGTTCATGGATCCATGACACTGAAAATTTTTTCATCCCAACCTTATTTTCTTAGAACACTGGTTTGTTGGCTTTCACTTGCACTTTCATAAAGCACTTATTGAATAAGCCTCCCTCAAATTTGGCTAACTCAGTGAAGGCTTCAAAGTTGACTAGTCTTGAGTTACACTTGAGTGTGATGAAGCTAAGACCGCCATCTTGGTTGGCCTGGCGCAGGACTCAATAGTAATAGAAGAACAACGCCACGGTAGGAATGAAGTTAAAGTGCTCCCCAAGAACTTCCAGACTCCACAGCCAGTCCCACCCGTTTGGATGTAGTTGAGTGAGGGCACAGTCGAGGAAGCGCAAGACTTCCATTTAAAACTCCGTCAAAGGAAATCTTACTCCGAGGTGTGTGAAAAGTATGCCTTACATAAAGATGGTCCGCTCGTCAACAGGGATGTGGCAGACGCTGTCCCCAACCCTAGGGTGCAGGGCCATGTATCGTTCCTTGTACTTCTCCTTCACATGAATTGGGCATTTGAAGTCCATAACGTCTCTAGTGGCCTTAGCGTGATATGAAAGAGTTTCCATGATCTCCCGTTGTACCCATGCGTAAAAGTTATTAGTAAAAAGTTGCAACCAATTTATACAGTGCATGATGATAGCGGAGCACCTCGGTTGCATTTATATTACTTCTCTTTCTCTTTTTTAGTAACCATGGTCTTGATCACGTGTCTGAGATTGCCTATAGATTTATAAAATTGGATGTCGTCAGAGGTACAAAGGTTAGAGCTCTCTTCATCAAAAACACCAAGTTCATAGTCTGTTTCGAAGAACCACTCTCGTCTCTGTCTTCCCTCTAACACCTTGCCCTGGTCCTTGCGACCCAGGCCTCTGTCTCCTCATAGAGATCCTACCCCCATGCTATACTGATGGCCCCCTAGTCCTCATTCTTTCACTCACTATAGGGATAAACACAAAACAAAACAAAAATATATAAAAATGAAGAGTTAAGGGTAAGGGTTCACTACTTGAAAATTATGGTGGAATCCTAGGGTTTATGAATGAGTGAGTTTCTCTTAAGACCTTAGAGGCACAAAAAAGCTAAGTATGATTTTGGGTGTAGGTTTAAACTCTCTAAATTGTAAGAGTTTTCAACAGAGTCTCAGTACGTAAAAGTAACAAGTGTCTTGTAACTTTACTTAAGCCACCTCTTATAGACATGGCTAGGGGCAAGCAACAATGACGTTTTGGTTGCATTTTGGATTTAAATTTCTTAGGCCAAGTCATTTTAATTTCCAAGGCCCGTTGTCCAAAATATAATTTCCAAAGTTATGATTAAAGTGTATCTGCCACGCATGATTGATAGCAATTATTGCATGATTGGTGCAACCCTCGATACATGCAACACTACGATTTGAAAGGGAAATAAATGCTAAACAGTTACAAAGATGCATAGAAGCAAATGAAAATTTTTCTAGTTAAACAAAACGTTCTTCTTACCCACGCCTATAATAGGTGCCTCAGTGAAAGATATAGCTTATTTGAGCAACTGGCATAGTCCCTCAAACAAGCTAGAGGGAAAATGATCTAGTCTTGATACTGGCCAATAGACAAGAAGGTTATTTAACCTAAAAGCCGTCATGCAAGACCGGTATCGCTGAAAGCATCAAAGTTTAACACTGGATCCTAACCCCGCGTGTGAAACTCATGACATGATCTTGGTGTGAGCTATTCTCACAACACCGGATAGTCAAAGTTGACTTGTGTTAAGGAAGCAACCTGTAAAGTGATTGATGAAAAGGAGCAGTTGGTAGGTAGGGTCACTATTGCGTGTCAACCTTTCTGGAAATGATCAGAATCACGCGCGCTAACACCTTGTATGGTAAGCCCACCTAATTGAAACAACTCTTTCACTACCTCCAGGTATAAATACCCATACACAAAGAATAAAATGTACATGTTACATGCTAGAACTTACGCTTGAACTCTGGTATTTCTCTTGAATATTCATTGACTTGAGCGTCGAAGTGTCCTTGTAGGTGACACCCCTTTTCGCCTCAAAACACGTAAGGCTGGTGATTTGGTATGAGGAATCACTCTAAGACCTTTATCTTCCCACTAGAATAGAGGTTACAATACCGGATCCCCACTAGACCGGTGTAAAATCTGAGAGAACAATGCCAATTAGAGCTAGTCTTGAGGCTGGTCCTTATACCCCAGTCACGACCAGTTCAAAAACTATGCTAATTAGAAATCAAGTTGAGAAAATATGGAATTCTAGGATGCATCCAGCATAAGGAAAAAATATACTACTTACATTCCATGAACAGTCTAATGAGATGCTAGCAAGAACAACATGGGTACTAAATGCCATAAATACAATGTACAAGTCAGAAGCATTGATGTTATAATTGGTTGTTTAATCAGAAATAACTTAAATACTTAAATAGTCAAAACTCATAAATCAAACACAACATAGATAAAGAAAGCTCTTAAACATGCAGAAGTCAAAGAAAACTCTTATATTGTCAAAACAACATCAATAACACCTACCATCAACACCTACCATCCCAGGCAGGCCATGTTATTCAATGATATTGGGAAAGTCTTTCAATAGGAGCCTTACTTGCCTTTTTGAGACCTTATTACTTTAAAGTGCAAATCAATTTCTTTCTAGGTAGAGTGCACCTTTGGTACTTTGCTTATACCTTTTTTAGGTTATGCAATAGACAAAAGGCTTAGCTGAACATCCATAATGAAAACAAACATTAAAAAAATGCATGCATGAATTTAGATCATTTTTATTTAGTCATAGAACCACCACCACGCATATCAAAGCACCATCAGATCTACACGACCGTCGCATGACCCTATTAAAGGATAAAAGGGAAGCAAAAACAAATACCCAATGGAGAAAATATGAAAACTTTGGAGGAGACAGTGTTCAAACCATGTTGTTTTAAACCCAAGGCTTTAAATCGTGTTGTTCCAAAACTCAAGGCTTTAAATTATGTTGCATCGGCTCTAGTGCCCTATGCGGTGGTGCTTTTGCTTAACTATGGTAACCCTTAAGAGACTACCCTATTTCTTCTTTGATGCGACGACCCCCTAGGCTTTACCCGATTTTGTCCCCTCTTGTGAAAACTCATCACGCTATATGTCCAAAAGGTTATAGTGGTCGTGAACTCACAATTGTAGTTGTGTCACAATGGTCAAAGCTTATGTGTGGCAACAAAGATTAGAGAATGGGGCGTTGACAAGGGTTTGCTTTGGTGAAAAGGATGATGATTTGAGGGTTTAAGGTTTGTGGGTTTGGTCTAGTGGTTTGTGGGTTTATGGCTGTTAATTTAGAGCAGGGGATGATGATGATTCTGTGATGTTAATTGATGTATGGCGGATGAGTTATGAGGGTGGTTTTAATGAGGTTTGTCATTGAACTAGTCTACACCGGTATGGGGGATCCGGTACGGGAACTAGCCCTTAGATCTTGTTTGTATGTTTTTTATGTTACATCGATCCAATAGGGATCCGGTATTATACCTCCTATTCCAATAGGGGAGATAGAAGTCTTGGAATGCTTCTTGAAAAATCTCATTAGTCCTTTACGTTGTGGGGCAAATGAGGGTGTCACTTGTAAAGACACTTTGACACTCAAGTCAGCAGGATATTCAGATGATGAATATTAGTGCTCAAACGTAAGTTATGATTAAGAAAATTCTATCTTTCTTGTAACGTCCCCTTAGTAATTCCTAGAATTTATCTCGGGGTCGGATAAAATCAGAAGGAAGCTTTTGCCATTTAAACTTCCTCGGTGATAAAATCAAAAGGAAGCTTTTACCATTTAAAATACCTCAAGACACCATTCTAGGCCCTGGTAATCGATTACAAGGCCTTGGTAATCGATTACATAGATGTGGTAATCGATTACTTACAAGGCTACTGCGTAAGAAAATCACACATCCCATATAATCGATTACCAAACACCCTGTTTTGTAGAATTATGTAGAATTTGGCTTTCGAGCCAACTTATGTCCTACCTAACTTGATTGTTTCAACTCCAATCACCACCAAACTTCATGGGCACTATGTTTTCCCCATTCCAAACTTGTTGCTGCTGTCTGTACTCTAAAGTTCCCGTATATGACAAAGATATACACAAAAATGCAATTTGACCAAACTTAGAACAACACCATGCACCAAACTAGTCAAATGCATCCCAAAATAGGCAAAGGCCATACATGCAAGTTCTAAATGACTATGGGGACCTATTGGTCCATTCCGGTGGTTTGGATTCCTACTGGATCTCTATTTCACCTATCCAGTTGCTAAATTAACATACTTCTTCACCTAAAAATATAATACACAATTCTAACAAAATCACCTCATCAATTACATCATCACCACTAAGCTATCTACACTATGGACAAGCCATGAACATGCACAAATCATAATTCACCTGCCCATAACAATTGTACACCAATCATAAATTCACAACTAACAAATAAGGCTCAATGTCATTCAACAAATAATTCCACTCGCATATATTACATTCATATACTAACTCCATATCATCAAATCACCAAACACAATCATTAAACATTAATCATTACACCATGATCTAAATTCCAAATTTAACCAAACAACACCATAAGCACCAAGTCTAACTACAATATATAATCAAACTCATTTGAAGTCAACATAACAGTTACATTAAGATCACTCTTTCCTTGGCATCCACTCTTTACTTGGCGCTTCCCTCTGGGACATCCGCAATCTCCTTATTATTGGTTACTAAAAGAAAGAAACCACAACAAGGGTGAGTGCTAGAAATCATAATTAATATAGAATGACATATACATATAAAACAATATAATACACTTCATTATTCACCAACACCCTATCATTACTACCATGTCGCCTTATTAGAATTACACCAAACCCATTGAGCCATACATAATTTCATATACATCAATATAATTCCACTTCCAAATGCTCAATCTAAATTCACAATCATCAAGTATGTCATCATATCAACTCCATTACAAGCCCATCAAGCTATCAAGAATGTCATATACATACCAATATAGATTTATTTTATTTCAACACATCATTTCAACATATTGATTAGCATCATGAATCACCATTTCATCATCAACACAAGCTAAATCATGCAAAGCACAACTAACTCTCAACAAATTATAAAGACTCACTAGTATCTGGATACTAAAAGGATCGGTCTTCAGCTAGAGGTCTTACTTGACACCCTGTGAACCCGACTTAGTCCATCGAGCCTGACTTGGCTCTCCACCTCAACCACTGGGTCCTACTTGATCACTAGGTAGCTCAACTAGATCCTACTTGACCACGGGAGCAAAAAATGAGGGGTGCAATATAGTGGCGGTCATCCCCAACCATATAAATCACATAAGTTCATTTTAAATTCTCTTTCTCTTTATTAATTAGTACAAAGGCCTCATTTTAATTATTCAAGCCGGCCATACAGACTCCGCTCATATTTTAAAACATTAAGGTGACCACTCAGACCCGACCCATATTTTGAATAACAGGGAGGCCACTCAGACCAGGCCCCAATCGCCAAATTTCATATTATCAACAATCATTAACATATTAATTATTCAAACAAAAGGGTGGCCACACAGACCAGGTCCATAATACACATTTTCATATTATATTTTGCACAGCCATATAAGTACCATAAACATCGATATCAAAACAATCACAACAATTCAATTTCAATACATTACACACTAACAATCCTAAGTCACAGGCTTTAACACCACCATTCTCATAATTCATATATTTTTAAAGTCAACATTCTCTTTGTTTCATCGTTCCTCATTCCTTATTCAGATTATATCCTTACTCATTAATTCATATAATTCTGTCTATCATTATATTTTGCATGTGCATACTTAATCATAAATTTTTCCATCTATTTTATTATCTCTTTTCAAAACCCCAATTAGGGTCGATACCCGATTCTAATTAATTACAACTCTGGACACCTCCTTACCTCGACCTCAAGCTTCCACTAGTTGTTCTTAGTGCCAGTTACGTCCTACCACTAGACAATTCACCGCTCTGGTTCCAATTCCAGCTCCCACTTCACTTAACAATTTTCCAAAGCTCATTCTGACACCTCGATGCCACGGTCATAAAAACACAATCAATTTCAAATTTATCTAAGAAATTGAGCCCTAACCTGTGCCTAGAAGCTCACGGATGGAGGTTTGCAAACAGGAAGAAAAAACTCATGTGATGCACTGGGAAGGAGAATGAGAATTCATGTTTTAATATCATTAAGGGCGTTGCGGTTATTTCACATTCCTTTTTCTATTTTCCTTTATTCCTTTTAACTAAAACATTTTTTACCATAGGTAACTCATAACTTACCACCCTCTTTCATTCTAATTTAAATTTAGTAATCCACTTCTCTAATTAATTTAATTTAATTTATCACCTCTAAACAATTTTTAATTAACTTATAATAATTTTAGAAAAACCAAATTAATTCCAAATAATTTTTTTATCAATATTCGCCTATCGTTAATAATTAAATTAAATACCCGGAATGTTACGTTTCTTCTGTTGATTCGTGGGTATTTATACCAAAAAGTAATGGAAGGGTCGACGTGACTTGGGGGACATTGTGTATGATGTATCAGTATGATTATGATCTTTGCAGAAAAGTTGACTGACACGGGCGCCCTCTAATGGTTGTACATTCCTCTCTATCATTTTGCAAGTTACTTTTTGGCATGTAGTTACATAAGTTAACCATGACTCGTCGGTATTGAGAGAATGACTCGTACCAGTATTAGATCGTGAGTCTCATACGCGATGCCGGTAGTCGATGT
Organism: Clitoria ternatea; assembly: GCA_037962975.1. Lineage (NCBI taxonomy): Eukaryota > Viridiplantae > Streptophyta > Magnoliopsida > Fabales > Fabaceae > Clitoria > Clitoria ternatea. Next base: position 154,120,413 of record CM075673.1, read on the forward strand.
CAAATCACAGCTTCATGTGAAATGCTTATCACCATGGTTGCTTAAGTGCAAATTACCAACTTGCTCATAGGCCAGTATGGAGACTGGATCAGTCGTCATTGTTTGGAATTAAGAGAGGCAAAAATGTTGATGATGGTACTTAAGGAGGAGAGGTGGTGGTGTTAGATATTTAAACTTGGTTATGATTGATGAGGGTGACATGCGGTGGTTGGAGAAGATGGTTGTAGAGGGGCTAGGAAGGGGGATAGAGAATGGAGAGAAGAAGATAGGGGAATAGGACACCTGAATTAATTTTCTTTTTTATTATTATATTTTCCATGTGTTACTACTTTTTTGGTTTGTGTCATTATATATTTTCATCTCTGTAATGGAGCTTAACGGTAGGAATCTCAAACAAACGGTAAAAATGTTTTGGGTTCTTTTACTAAAAAAACTTTTAGAAATGTGATCCTAATTTCACATAATTATAGAGCTTTTATTGGAAAGTAAATTATTTTGGTTTTATTAGAAAGTAAATTGGAAAATAAAACAACCTGACATTCATATGTCTTCCTCCCCCTCTGCCGAAGAGATATTAAAAAAAAAGATAATTGGGTGTTATTGGAAAAGTAATTAGATCGAGCCAAGCATCTCTGCTAAATTTAATTAATAACAATCCATCTTAGTTGAATTTTACAAGCTAATTGTTGTGTTAATGTAAATTTTGTTTACAAAAGGTTGACCCAGTAAGGGGTTTGAATAGATCACCTTAAATTTTAGCCTCAAACTTTGAGTTTTTCGTTTAGATATATTTTCTGTGCATATCATTACTTTTTCCCGTTGTAACTAATAGTTTTTATTTTAATTTCTTTACTGTTTTCAAATTCTTTACTTATTTTTTTTCAATTTCCTTTACAAATTATAATCATCACGTACTGTTTTTAATTTTTTTATTTTGAAGTAGTTCAGAGGACTTGGTTCAGACATGTAAGATGATTGTGGTAAATCACAAAGATATTCTACACCACAAGAGCCTGTTGAGTGCCCTACGTGCAATGAATGTGTTCAGTAGCATTCTAAACCACAAGCTGTTGAGAATGTTTCATTTAGGCTTATTATTGTTTAAATTCAATGAGGAATTAAAATGTACGTCTCAGTTTGAATTTTGGAATTTGGAATAAGACTAAAAGCTTAGAAAAGCATATCATAGATTTCAAAGGTCGGTGTAGCGATACCATGGCTACAGGTATCAACTTGGTTTAGATGACCCCCAACCTATAATGGAATTGTTTCCTTTCCAACATCTTGCAACTAGGCTTAGGCTTCAATGTAGTATATTCGTAGGAAGAACCCAAAACCTATTCTCAATTTTTAGGATTTACCTGCAATAATTGGTTATATAGGAAACTTGTACTTAGCTTTATATGTTCAAGATCTTTATGATGCTTTAATGATAGGATTGTTACCCGTTGAAAAGGATAAGACATTTATACGTCCAAGTCTTTTAGGATATATTGTTCTCCTAATTGCTTATTTCCATAACAGGGTCTGTTTGATCAGGAAAAAAACATTTACTACAAGTATATATAAATCATTGTGACAAAATCTTTACATCGGTATTTAAATCTTAATCTGCGTAGAATCTCATTTAATATTTGTAATCCCATTGCAGACTATTGCAGGCATTTTCAACCAAGATAGCAATTTCTTTTAGTTCCTAAAAACATGGGTTGTAATGGTATCCAAACTGCTTGACTTACATAAGTTTAATAAATTTTATTGAAATGATACAGGAAGTATTTAGTTACTGGTTAGAATTTTTTAATTGAAGATAACTATAAATTATTTTTTAACTCATTTGCTAAATTAAATTTGATTAACTTCAAACTGTATGTATCAATATTGATTATTAGATGGTTTCACTTTCATGACTTTATGTTTATAATTGGTTACCAAAGCATAAAATAGATTTAATAGTGTAGTTATTTGACTTTTCAAAACATTTTCATGACATCAACCTCGTCCTTGCAGAAGGAATTCTATTGAAGTTCATAGTTTATAGTGAAACTAGTTTATTTATTAACTGTAATATATCATGATTATAAGGTGTTTCAAGCAAGTTTAGAAGTTTATTATATTTTAAAGTGAATGTAGTCTGAATGTCAAGTTGCATCAATCATGGTGAGTGAGGATCCGAGCCCACAAGGATGGGAATGAGGTTAACCGTGATCATTGGCTTAAAATTACTCTATTCAAAGAATCTTTGAGAAAAAGAGATGGTCTAAGATCTGCCTCATCATCATCAAAATGTAGAATCCTTATCACGCATTCTATCTTTAGTACACTGCACTGTAACATAAGGACACTTCTCCCATTATTTATGATTCCTTGCCCAATGGTTCTTCATTATCATAAAAATCTAAATTTGGGTCAGTTCAGTCCATTTAATTGGCCCATCTATGAAAATTTTTTTTTGATGAAATTGTATTTGGATGGAATTTAATTGTGAACTAATTTTTTTGATTTTGTTTAATCTATTACATGCCAAAACCTTATAGTGGTCCTATATAGACAACAAGAATAAGTCTATCTAGTGGTTTTAATGTCAGTTTGGTTTGGATAAAATTTAATTGTGAACTATTTTTTTAAAATTTTGTTTAATCTATTACATGCCAAAACCTTATAGTGGTCCTATATAGACATAAGAATAAGTCTATTTAGTGGTTTTAATGTCAGTTTGGTTGGTTGTATAAACCAAACTGAGGTTCGATTAAAGATGAATATATATATATATATATATATATATATATATATCGAATAAAAATTTGATTATCTCAAATGAAATGTAAAATTAATATTAACCATTAGATTTTTATAATTTCACAATTCTATTTCTACAATTGGTTATCAAATTTCTTTTATATAATGTTTTAGATTTAAATCCCATTATTTACAATTTTAAGAAAAATCACAAATGATATATTTTATTATCATATATAATTCATAAAGGTGTCAATTTGGGTAAGCTCACCATTTAATTGACTACTATTATTATATTTTTGGATTGAGTTGAACGGGATAAATTTAATTGCATTATTTTATAATTTAGTCTAATATACACACACACATATATATATATATATATATATATAACCAATGTTTTCAGAACCAAACCAGTTATTGAACCGTGGAGGCACCGGTTCAAGGGTCACTGGTCGAATCGGTGGTCGAACCGGTAATAATAAATTATTATTATTATTATTTTATATATTAAATAATAATCGATTAGATCAAAATAATATACTATTCATAAAATAAATCCAATAAATGCATTAAAAGTAAAATATTACATAGTAAGAAAGCTTAAAAATAGTATACATCCTACCATGACATGCTTAAAAGGTCTAAAAATACACTACCAAACCAAGTAAAATAGAAAAGATGTCAATTTTATTTGGTGTACAAGTTCTACTAGTGTGGTTCTACAAAAAATCGCACTAAAACAATTTCTAAAATATTAAAAAAAATTGCAAACTAGTTTTTTGACTAGTTTTACCGATTTTGACCGGTTCAATGGATAACCGGTTTTCCTCCCCTTCTGGATCGGACAAGGCACCGGTTCCCGGTCCGACCGGCCGGTCTGATCCGGTTCTAATAACCATGTATATAACATGCCAAAGGCTTTAAATGGGCCTTTATATAGTTAATATACATATTAAAATATGCTTAAAATTATTAAAGTTTATCATACTTTACTATTACGATATTGCTAAATTAATTTTTTATTTATTAATATAGATGATGTACAACATTTTGGAACTGGGTGAACTATATTTCAAAAAATTTAAATATATATATATGATATAATAAAAAAAGAACAATTAATAGCATGAACAATTGTTACGGATATATCTTGTTATCAAAGCTTGTGAATGACCAAATTAAAAGATCAATAAGAGATAATGTAACATTCCTGGTATTTTAATAAAAATTATGGAGAGTGGAAAATATTAGCAAATGTTTTAGAGATTTATTTAATATTTGATCTGCCTGAACCGGGGTCAAGGAATCCGGTGTCGGGCCGGTCTCAATCGTGTGGATCAAACGGTGTTGAAGATCGGTTGTGCAGAAAAGAATGGCCAAAGACGTGTTGTCTTGTGACTGACGCTCATCCGGTGTGCCTGGGGTGGTCTTGGATTAACCGGTGTGAGGAGAATGCCTAGCTCGGAATTATAATCCGGATCAACCTCTTGATGGTTGAGGCAAACGGATATGCATAACAAAAAGGTGAGGACGGATGAAGTGTCCGACCTCTCAAGAGATAGCTCGGATTACCGAGGTGTGGACACTACGCCTGGACACCGGTTGGTCGGTATCCAGCTCAGATCGATGCTCTTATGAAGTAACAGGCAGTTACAAATAATTAAACATAGAGAAAGCAAATAAGCATAGTAGGTCAGAATTTATAAAGGAATCCAATGAGATGAAATTGATTAAAAACTTTTAATGAGAATGCAAATGAAATAGGGGAAAAGGCTGTCTTGCCCCTGAGCTTTATATAAAAAGGAAATTCTCTCTCTCCTCTTCATTATTCATAAATCACTTCTTCTTCTTAGTCTGTTCCCTCCTCATTCGTTTTCTCTTCTCTCGTTGCTGAATTGCATGTACCAAAGGAGGACTCCGTTCATGTGAAAGCTTCAATCGAACCTCATTCCTGTGATCGTGGCCTCAAGGTGAGTCCACTAATCCGTTTTATTTATGGCCCCTTATCCCTTTCGTTTCTCTGGTAGCCAAGGGCCATGCATGGCTGTATTCGAGCCTGTTCTCTACTCCTTAGGTGAGTATGAGCTCAAATGTGGCCTTAGAGCTGAGGGGTTGAGTTAATGGGTTTTGCATATTAGACAACGAAAGGCGGAGTGACGGAGCTGAGACTGTGAATCCAGTACTTAGAGGAAGGGACCGACACCGAGAGTAGATCATCGAAGCGTGGAATCGAGGTAAGGGGGTGTTCGAGTTATGATTAATTAGAATAAGACTTGTTTCCTATCCGAGTCATCGAACAGTATGAGCAGGGTAAGAAAGTGTTCTCGAATATTGTGGTGTGCCTATGTTGTGCATGTGTGATCGTACACATCGATCAGCTGAGGATCGGGTGTGTGGTTGAGTTAACCTTGTCATGAGCTTGACATATTTAATGTTGAGAGGATGTGGATCATTTGTGTGTGGATGTATGTGTGTGTAACTTACAATGGCATGAAATACGTAATGCTTGAGATAATCAGTATGTTATATTGAAGGGCTTGACGAGTCGGTCGCCCTACGCTGTGAGCACTGGTCAGTTTCTGGCAGTTGCAAGTGGTAATCAGAATGATATGTTTGTGCTTATGTGATAGAATGTGATTATGTGGTGGAGGACGACCAACGGTATGAATTACCCTGTTTTGGCTTCAGTAGTCAAGTCGGACCCAGTTAAGCTACCCAGAGGTCTTTGACCCAGTGGTTGAAAGGGGAGCCAAGTCGGGCTCGGTGAACCAAGTCGGGTTCACGGGATGTCAAGTCGGACTCCCAGCTGAAGGTCGATCCTTTTAGTATCCGGATACTAGGTGTCAAATTTTATCTGAGAGTCAGTTGTGATAATTGATGAATTATTGGTTGTGATGTGCATAATTGCCGAATGACATTTATTACATTACCGAGTGAAATTGTTATATTTGCCGGATGACCCTTGTTAAGTTTCCGAGTGTGATATGTAAAGTGATGAGAATGCAGTCGAACGGGGCTTATTTATAACTTGTTAATTTTGTTCTATATTAATTATGATGCCAAACACTCACCCTTGCTGTTGTTTTCAATTTAGTAACCAGTGACAGGGAGGAAGCCGGAGCCATGGAGCCGCGCCAAGGGGGAGATCGATGCCAAGGCCCGAGTGATTTTGAGTAGCTGTCTAATATAATTGTGTATAAGAAGCTTTTCGAGTGTGTAATGTTACCTGTATACTGACTTAAATTAAATCTGGTATGAACTGACATTGTGTTGTGCTTAGTTTATATTTTCACGCGGTTGCTGTGATAGTAGTTTACCGAGCGAGGCTTGCCCGAGTCGATTCATCCCTGGTTGAGCAAGGGCCCGTCAGTTTAATGTTTGCTTCACCACTAGGTGAAATTTCTGCCTTGTCCGAGTGGGATTGGTCGGAAAAGAGTTCCGAGTGAAGAGAATTTGGCTGTGTCTGAGTAGAAACCTGAGTCCCTTATAAGGGAAGTAAGGATAGGGTATTCACCGAGTGAGGACATCCGGAGAAACTATAGCTGAGTGAAGGAGGCTAAATTATCACCGAGGGAGTTGGGACCGAGCAAAGTTTTTTGAGTAAAAGGTAGTAAAAAGCCAGGTGAGAAAGGTCTGAGTGAATGGAAGTTGAGCGTTTTCCAAGTGAAACTCTTGTGCCAAGTGAACCATTTTACCGAGTGAAACCCCATGTGGGTCCGCATGTGCGTCCTGTTCGCCTAGCCTTCAGGTGTGGCATTCGCTCAAGCGAGTCGGTACTCGCTTAAGCGACACTTGGATTTCGCCTAGGGACTTTGGGGACTCGCTTAGGCGAATGACCCCTGTTCTCTTCCTCTTCCTTTGCTCCTTCTTCTTCTTCCGCTGTTTCTACACCATTTTACCGAGCGGATGTTATTATGTGTACACTCTGATTATCACATCTAAGTGTTTATCATTCCGATCGGTTGTTACTTCAACATATTTTCTTTTAAAGATTTATTTTAGAACGGTTTTGCTCATACTGAGCATGATTGTATGTAGCTAAAGAGATAAATACTATCTTTCATCTCGACCGAGCGAATTAAATGTTAAAAGAAGTAAATACTAATTCATACTAAGATACAAATTTTATTCAACGTGAAAATTTTATTATGGAAATAATCTGCCGTATGTAATTAAAAAGGTAAATTAATCAAGGATGTTAAAGATAATGACATAACAACTTTTAAATTTTTTTAAAAAGATAAGATATCATTTTTTAGTTAAAATAGGTACAAGTACATACTATTATTTTTAATTTAAACTAATCATGTTCTTTAATTTGATGTAATGGTCATGATATATATATATATATATATATATATATATATACACTACAACACAAATTGCAAAAGGTAACGCTAGTATTGTCTGCGGTTAGGCGGAACCGCAGACATTGATGCTCAAAAGAGAGTATTTTCTTCGGTTGGAGGATCAAACGCAGACAATAGTATTGTCTGCGGTTATATGTATCAACCGCAGACTATAGTAGTCCAAAAATTCCTTTCGCGGGTGGTTTGGCTCACTGCTCCTTATACTTACGCATATGATTTTAAAATAAGGTTTTATAATTTTAAAAAAAAAACCTTCAGCGTTCTCTCTTCCTCTCACGGAAACCCACCTCCGTGTGAGCCAGAAGCACATCGCGTTGTCGCACCTCTACGGCAGCGATGCAGATTCGTCTTTCGCCCTTCATTTTCTTCGAAAGTATTTGTTCGGCCTTGTCTCTTGCATCCATCTTTGAGATCCTTTGAGTCTTGGAATGAACTCTCCCCCTCTTTGTCCCTCTGTCTGTCTTTTTTTCTCCCTCTCTCTACCAGGGTTATATTTGGATGATTTTATTTTGACCAGTGTCTATAAATTGCTTTATTATTTATGTAGAGAATAGGGAAATTTTGGGATATTTTCAAGTAAAAATTTTAATCAATATTTTATACCCATGCAACCCAAGTTTTCTCCTGATTTCCTTCTCTTATATGCTTGCTTGGAAAGTGAGATTTGGTGAAAGTATCTAATTTTGAATTATGGGATATATGCATAGAAAGAATGTTATATATTATAATATAGAGAAACATACGGTTGGAATATTAATGTGCCATTTGTTCTAATACGTTTATAATGGATAGGTTGTTGTTAGCTGCATATTTTTCTAGTAATTACCCATTTAAATCTTTAGAGCACCATGTTCATATTTCCTCCCACACTTCACATGGCTCTCGAGCCTTGCTAAAAGAGGATGGTTGTGTTGGGCAGTTGGGGAAAACTTTCTGAATTTTTTATGGTATAGATCAATGATACATCCTAACTGGTTTGGGGTGGCCTGATCTTTGTGTAATGATTACCCTTAATATCCATTTGTCAGGGTCTTGCCTATTTCTATACCATGTGAAGGAGTGAACCTTGGTTTGAATTAGTTTTGTCTTGACATTATTATATTGCCATTTAAAGATCATTGGGCAGGGAAAGGTATTCTGGTTAGCTGAAGGATAGTGCTGAGGGGGGTGTATAGTGTTTCTTGGTTTAATGTGGACCAAGAAAGTAGTTGTTAAGGTGCTACAGATCAAACCCAGTTAAACAGTTAAATGTATATTTATGGATGACCACCCACCAAAACCCTTGTTTAATTGGGCTATGTAATAATGATCTGATTTAATCCCTTTGTTCGCTAACTTGGGTGGATATAGCAAGAGCAAAATAGAGATGGCTCTAGGTGGCTAAATGGGTCTGACTCACATATTTATTCTTGCAAGAGGATAATCTTTGACTTTAAGTTAAGCACATAATTTCTCAAAATTCATTTCAGGTGAATTATCTGTAGAAGAGACATTTATTGGGTTCTGATTAATGGATACTGATGTCTCTGCTCTTTTTATGTTTGTTTGGCCTATTAATTGTTACTCAATACCATTTTATCATTTGAAATTATGCAGGGGAGTGGGTTATTTGCATGAAAATAAGCCATCGCCTATTATTCACCATGATCTTGAGCCTTCGTAAGTTTCTTTGTTCAATTATTAATTTTTTGTCTATTCTTTTATGTGAAGTAGCCCATGTGTTCTGGTTTAATATTCTGATACAGTCTACACTTCTCTATCAATGTTGCTTATGAGTAAGCTAACAGTAATATATTGCGGGATGATTCTGGGCACCTGAAAGTTGCAGACTTTGGGGTAAGCAAGTTGCTAGCAGTTAAAGAAGACAAGCCTCTAACTTGCCAAGATACTTCCTGTGGGCGCTGCTTTTCTTTAAAAACTGTCACTAATGCACACTTGAAATATCTAAATATCTGAAATAATGTATTCTCATATTGATAAGACATAAGAAAATACTGTTGATTTTTTCATGTGCTTCACTTCACAACACTGTTTCGTGGTCTAGTTTTCCAAAACTGAGAAATTTGTTATTTTGGTTGATAGGCCGCTATGTAGCTCCTGAAGTTTTCAAAGAAGAAGAATATGACACCAAAGTGGATGTATTCTCATTTGCACTAATTCTGCAAGAGGTAACTATTCTTATATGCTGTGTTTTAGATGGGATTCATGGGCAAGTGGCAAAGATTGAGGATGATCTCAAGGTTATTCATTTTTCTTACTTACGAGTCAATTTTATTAGCTTAATTGCTATGTAATGCTTTTTTAGCTTATTTACTAATTTTATGGTATATTCCTAAAATTTTCACCTCAAATTTGACCAATTTAAAGGATACAAAATTGGTGAGAAATTCAGGGAAGATTTTAAATGAAAATTGGATGTATAAATCATACCTAAATTCTTTGTCACCTTATCTTTAGGGGATAATGAAACCTGCCTTTATATTCTAAAACCTCTGCAGTTTGGAGATCAAAATGAAATTGGCTCTGACATACTTCTTCAACATCCACTAGGGGTTATGTGTAGAAATGGTGAAGTTTATATTGCAGATAGCTACAATCACAAGGTAGACAATTCTGACCATGTTTTTTTTGAAATTATGGCTTTGGTATTCTTAATTAATGACCATGAATATAATCAGCTAAGATCTTGTATCATGGTTATCTAGATTGTCAATGTAATAAATTTATTTGGTCATTGACAGTACCTGCGGCGGTATTGATTTATTGATGCAGAGAAGGAGAGATAAGATCAATGATAAGATGAGAGCATTGCAACAATTATATTATCATTTCTTTCAATTAATGTTTTATTGGAATGTTTATCTTGATTTGAAATCATTAAAGAGCATGAAATTAGTTACAAGATTAGCACATAACCATTAATTAGTAAATTAGTTACCGCTTTAGAGGATATGTTGGCTTTTAATGAAGAATTAATAAGAAAGGTCAGTTTATACCATTTGTAGTAAGATTAATATAGAGTGCCCTTGGTTACTAATTTTGTGAAGTAATAAACATTTTGGAAGTAATGAGTTCGCTTGATGTTGATGCTTGAACTGTGTCACTTTGTGAGTTTGGAATTTTTGAACTTTAGTTTTTCTTTTCAATAAAAGTATTATCATATATGCAAAGTTGGAAAGCTTGAAATCTTAATGTGTGGAATGTAGCATGCTGCCAAAAATTCCAAAAAGGAGCAGGGAACAAAATGTGGATGTTGAGAATCAAGTTATAATGAACCTTGAAGGTAACTATGTTATGTTTCCCTGCTTGTTGCTTTATGCTGAGCTATTCCTGAAAGTTAATATTGTTATATTTCTTTTTTGAGAAATAATAATGGAAATTAGTATATATTTATATTAAATATAGGTGTCTGAAACTGTAAATATTAGTTGGTAAATTATGTTTTAGGTATCACTTAATGTTACAATGTTCATTGGAAATTTCATGTGCAAGAATTAGTATTGAAGTATGTAATTAATATAGGTACATGAAGCTAAACCCATTTTAAAAAATTATTGGTTGTTGTTTTACTTTTTTAGGTATTGTTGTATCTATAATTTTAAAACTGTTAGTGTAAAAATTAGTTTATTAATTAATACAGGTTTAGTAAATTAAAAATTAAAAATTAAAAATTTAAAAAAAAACCAACTATTGTCTGCGGTTATAGCATCAAGCGCAGACAATGTGAGACTATTGTCTGCGGTTCCGCATCACAACCGCAGACAATGTTTGCTTAGTGTTTGCTTATTGTCTGCGGTTCTTCGTACCAACCGCAGACATTGTTGACTTATTGTCTGCGGTTCCTCATTCCAACCGCAGACATTGTTGGACTATTGTCAGCGGTTCCGCGTTACAACCGCTGACAATAAGTAACTATTGTCAGCGGTTTAAGCGCTGACATTGTTTTTTGTGCTATTAATAGCGCCATTATTTTCTGCGTTTGTACCGCTGACAATAGCTATTACGGAACCGCTGACAAAGGCCTTTTTTGTAGTAGTGATATATATATATATATATATATATATATATATATATATATATATATATATGATTAGTTAAAATAAGGGAAAACATTTTTTTTGACAAAATATCTTAAAGTGATAAAAATAAATATTGGGTTAGCAAGCTAACTCACGCCAAAGAATTTCTCCCTATACCAATGAAACTTCTCCCGGCATCATCCCTCCTTTATTTTTGCTTGATGAAGTGACATTTTTACCCTTGCGCAAAATTTTTTTTGAATGATTTTATATTTAAGGATTTATAAATATATAAGGACTAATTATTGATTATTTTTTATTTGCAAATCTTCCCAACACGAGAAGATATGTTGGCATAAAGTAGAAAGGAAGGTTGGAAGAGATCATGGATTTGTTATAGTTATTACACGTTCAAATGGCAGGAGACAAAGGTCAAAAGGATTTGTTGACCTTTGGCTATGAAAGGAGTAGAAAGTATCGACGTTACAGGAATGGGTTTGCACGTAAAACCACTAGGAATTATCAAATGTGAATATCCTTTTAGATTGAGAGAAGGGCCATTAAATAATCAAGGATGGAAATTGACGATCATTTGTAGGGGTACCAGAACCATACGAGTGCTGAAACATTAGAAGGTCACGTATTTACTAGTCAACCTACTAACGATGAGAAATCTTTGCTTGTAAATATGACAAAAAAATATGGTAATTCCTAGAATTATATTGTTGATGTTGAAGGATCATAGTGAGGAAAATATGAAAAAATGTGACAACCATTAAACAAATTTATAATGCCAGACATAGATATCGCAAAGGGAACCCAGAACATAGTTACAACATTTGATGAAGTTAATGGAGGGTGACACATATGTCTATTTTCATAGAATCGTAGATGAGTGATGTCGTCAAGGTCATATTTTGGACACATCCAGATGTAATTAATCTCTTGAATTTGTTTCCTCATGTATTGGTGATTGATAATACTTACAAAACAAATAAGTATAGTCTTCCATTACTTGAGGTTGTTGGTGTCACTTCAACAGAGATCACTTATTTTGTGGTATTCACCTTCATAAAAGTTGAATAAAAAAAATAATTTTACCTAGGTATTACAAAAATTGAAGGTGTTAATGGTAGCTAGTGAATCTATGGCCGAGGTAATTATCAGACAACGATGTTGTGCTATTAAATGCAATTGAAAGTGTGTTTCCTAGTTTAAAAAATATATTGTGTCAGTTTCTCATGTCCAAAAATATGAAGTCTAAATGCAAAATAAAGGTGGATCCTAAAGAAGAATGAGAGCTTGTCATTAAAGCTTTGAAGAAAGTTGTTTACTCCCCTAGTGAATGTGGCGCTTTGATTCCTCAAATCTGAATCCCAATGTAAACACAAATAATCAAAGAAAATATGAATATATTTTTCACGTTTTAAAACCCCACGACATCAACTTACATCGAGACCCAAATCACGGAAAGCTAGAGGCCATAATTTTAAAGAAATAAAAGAAATGGATCGAAGAAAGGAGCCCTTGAACAAATACGAGAAAAATAGTTTGTACAATGGAAGTAAAGAATGTGTATAAAAGCCATCTTCTCTTTCCATATATGAACATATGAGAAGAAATCCATAACAATGAAGAAAAACCAAGAATTTCAATCCTAATAGTCTTACTTAAGCGAGAATTTTCTCACTTGAGCGAGACCTCGCCTCTCGCTAGAGCGAGCAGGATTTAGAATTAAACCCTCACATTTTCGCTTGAGCGAGACACCTCTTACTTGAGTGAAAATATCATAGAATCTAACCTTTCATTTTCTCTTGAATGAGACATCTCTCGCTTAAGCGAAAATCTCACAGAATCAAACATTACATTTTCGCTTAAGCGAGACACTCGTCACTAGCAAAAATATCATAAAATCTCACCCTAGCTTCACGCTTAAGCGACGAGCAAAACCAAAACCTCTGACTCTCGCTTGAGAGAGACACTTCTCACTTGAGCAAAAATAGTCTAGCGAGCATAACTCTGATGCACCATACTCTCACTTGAGTGAGATTTTACTCGCTTGAGCGAGATTATCAGATTTCAGAATCTGGACTCCAATAACACAATGCCAATGGTTCCAAATTTTAATGCTATCAAAATCAATGCATGTCCAAAACTCATACTTATAGATTATCAACCGATTCACATAGTTAAACACCATTGGATATGAAAATAGTCATTCATCACTCACTCCAAATTCAAGTTCATTATAACCATACCATTAAAATGGCAATTTGAACCTCACACTCATATTATGCATCATTGTTTAAAAAACAAATGGCCATAAGTTAATTTCTCAAAAGAATAAAGTATTGTTTACAAAATGAATCAAGCCATATACATCATACTATGAACAAAACCATCAATCATATACATCAACCAAAATCTCATCATGCGTCGGCCAAGGCATTCACTTACAACTATTATACCTTCTTCCAAAACACTTCAATCTTCAAAAAGACATTTTATCCCATGTTAGTCCTGCATCATAATGCTTAAAAAGAGATAACACGGGAGAATGAATCATCATATTTGAAATAACAAAAATGAAATATTTGTGATCATGTGTATATGCATACAAATCATCATGTGCTTTGCAACACAAGCACTATAACACATTCCAAATGTTCATTCTATAATCATAGGCACACATAGCCAACATATACACATTCACAATCAATCATTTCTCCGTACCACCTAATATGGATTATAACATTTCACCATAAATCTTATAATAAAGTTTTCATCATTATTAATTGTCTTGTCTCAAGTTTTCACTTTCATCAATCATCACCAATCCAATATCTTATTCTCGTTTCAGCATATCTTTAGGCTATATGTGAATGCTCTTAGGCTAATGCATACGTACAAAGGATATTTTTAATAAATTCTCAACAATGCACTGCGGATCCTACTATGGGAATATAAGACATCAATGTGGGTTCAAACATAGGTATATAACCATGCCCTTATTATAGTAGTAAAATGTGTACACATATGTATAACAAATTTCAATTTTTGCTGGTACCAAACAGCATTGCCCGTCATGCAATACTTGTCATTTTCACCATGATAGCAGTAAACAACATCAACATCAAAATGGTGTTGTGGGCTAACCATGAACCATGCCATGGAAGCTATGATCCAACAGGACCACCGGGGACACTTACTCCTCTAGAGCCACCCCTTACTAGGTCAACCACATGCAATCCCTCGTGATTAAGCATGGGAAGCTTTGTGATTCCACTACTGAATCACTAAGGTAAACAAATGCTTGTGCACAGAGTCTCCCTCCTACAGGGCCAACTGGAGGAACCCCTAACGTTCCATATCGGCAGCTATACAAATATGCCATGGATTCAATGCAGATGAAAATTATATGCAATCTCACATTATGCACCCTATCATGCCACTTATCAGTCATCCATTATCATCATCATCATCACCACCTTCATTTAGTGGATTTTAGATTATTCAATTATTTGCCATTGTTTCAAAAGTTTTATGTTGGCATTTACATCATCTTTAACAATTTAATTTCATTTTGTTGCCACAATGGCATCACAACAACACATATCAACTCTCAATATTATTCAAACTACAACTCAACCAGACTTACGAGTTCTGCACTTGTTTTTCTCTTCCTCCCCTCTATTTTCACTCTTGCAATTTGATCTTAACACTCAATCAAGTAATCTCACATGCCACACAATTGGTACACACTGATTGATTCGATTACAAGAAAAGATAAGCCAACAAGCTTATATAATACATGGAAACAAATAATAACAGAAAACTGTTATTTCTAATGGCACAATAGAATTTTGTTAAAACATAATTTGTTAGAGAAACTAAACTTGGTTTTGGAGTCACTCTTCACAAATCTCCATCTTGACTCTAAACACCAACGTAAGTATGTTTTCATGAGTTACTTTCTCACTTAATCTTCAATCACCTTGAGAAATTAATCAAGTCCAAGTAATGCTTGAACTTTACTCTAGGAAGGACTTTGTTAACATATCTGTAGGATTTTCTTCTGTAGAAATCTTTAAAACTTGAATCTCCTTTGAATCAATCACTTCTCTAATAAAATGAAACTTAACGTTGATATGCTTAGCCCTCTCATTGTAAGTCTGATGGTTTGCCAAATGAGTAACACTTTGGCTATCACAAAAGATATTGATTCTAACTTGACTTATGCCTAGATCATCAATCAAACCCCTTAACCATAAACCTTCATTTACACCTTCTGTTAGAGCAATGTGTTCTGCCTCAATAGTTAATAAAGCTACCACATACTATAAATTTGCCTTCTAAGTCACTGTAGTGCCAAACAAAGTAAATACATATCCTGATATAGACTTTCTGGTATCAACACAACCTGTAAAGTCTGCATCTACATATCATGTTACAGCATTGCTTTCTACTAGACTCTTCTTAAGTATCAAACCATGCTTTAATGATCCATTCAGGTATCTCAACACCCACTTAAGAGTATCCTAATGAGCTTTTCTAGGATTTATCATAAACCTGCTTATTAGACTGATAACATAAGCTAAGTCGGGTCTGCTGCAAACCATTCCATACATGATACTCCCAACACCACTTGTATAAAGGATGGACACCATCTCATTCCTTTCTTCATCAGTTTTAAGAGACTAAGAGACAAAAAACTTGGTAAGATAACCCAAAGATGTATGGACAAACTTAGATTTATGCATTTTAAATCTTTCAACTTTCCTTAAGTAACCTTACTGAGATAGAAACAGTTCTCTTTTATTCCTGTTCCTTACAATGTCCATGCCTAATATCCTTCTAACGGGTCCAAGGTTCTTTATTTCAAACTCAAAATTGAGTCTGTCCTTTAAAGCCTTTATTTCATCCTTGCTAGAACTAGCCAACAGAATATCATCCACATATAAAAGTAAATATAACACACACTCCTTATTCCTCTTAAGAATATAGGCGCGACTATCTTATCTGCATCTATTGAAGCCAGACTTTAGAAGGAAGACATCAAACCATTTGTACCATATCCTAGGACTCTACTTAAGACCATAGAGAGACTTCTTTAACAAGCACACCTTGCTCCTATCTTCAAAGAAACCTTCCAGTTGCTGTATAAAAATAGTTTCCTCTAATTCTCCATATAAAAATATTGTTTTGACATCTATTTGTTCCGCTTCAAGGTCAAACTGGTTTACCAGACTCAAAAGTATCCTTATAGAATAGTGTTTCACAATAGGTGAGAAGATTTCATTGTAATCCACTCTTCCAACTTGGGTAAAATCCTCTGCTACAAGCCTTGCTTTAAATCTTGGTACTTCAACTCCAAGACTGTCTTCTTCCCTCTTGAAGATCCACTTACACCCTATAACTTTTGCCTTTTGGTAGGTTAACAGGTTTTCAGGTCTGGTTCTTCATAAGAGATTCTATTTCTTCATGTATAGCCTTCATCCAATTTTGTGATTCACGACCTTCATAGCTTCCTTAAAAGTCTTTGGTTCTAGACTTTGAATTTCTTCTTCCATACTTAGAGCATAACAAATAAGGTATGCATAACCAAATCTATTTGGGAGCATGGGATTTCTCCTGGTTTTATCTCTGACCAACTGATAATTAGAGGTATTCTGAAAGTCTGCTGCTCTACTTGAACTAGATGATTCCCTTAGTTTTGCTTCTGGGTCTTCTCCTTCAGAGTTTCCTTTATCTAGTTCTGAAATTCTGTTGCTCCACTTGAACTAGATGATTCCCTTAGTTTTGCTTCTGGGTCTGCTCCTTCAAAGTTTCCTTTATCTAGTTCTGAAGTCTAGGAAAGACACTCCACGTCAAACTAAGTCTGCTCCTCATTTGAAGTACTTTCTTGTAGATCCTTGTTTACCATACCTATCTTAGTTTTATCAAAAGTAAAGTCTCTGCTGATATTGCACTTTCCTCCACCTCTTTTAAATTTTTACAACTTATAACCCTTCACTCCTTCAAGATATCCAAGGAACACATACTTTGCAGCCCTTGGTTCTAGTTTCCCCACTTTGATGTGAGCATATGCTAGAGACCCAAACACTCTCAGTCCTGAATAGTCTGCTAGCTTCCCAATCTATGCCTCCATAGGAGTCTTGAAGTTCAGAGCTGATGAGGGGCCCCTTATTAATTAGATAAACTACAGTAGCTATAACTTCTCCCTAGAAACTCTTTGGCATTCCTGCTCTAAGAAGCATACATCTCACTCTTTCCAAAATAGTTTTGTTCATCTTCTTTGCCAGACCATTCTGTTGAGGTGTATTAGGGACTGTTTTATGTCTTGTAATTCCCTAAGACCTGTAAAACTCAACAAAATTTTTTGAAAGTTCTCAAAACCTTAAGTGTGTTACCTATTTGGTTTTGAATCAAGGTGTGTCATTCCATAAATCTTTTAATAGTTTCAATTTTATCCTTTAACACATACAACTAGACTGTTCTAGAAAAGTCATCAATTATGGTAAGGAAATAGAAGCCTCTACCTAGAGTGTTTACTCTTTAAGGTCCCCATAAATCAGAATGCATATACTTAAAAGGTATACTAGAAACATGCATGCCAGGTTGAAATTTAATCCTTGTAGATTTTCCTAGCATATAATGCTTACAGAATTCTAACTTATTCAGTTTATCACCCTTAAGCAGATTCTATTTTTCTAGTTCAATTAATCTCTTTTCACTAACATGCCCGAGTCTAAGATGCCACAATTTTGATTTATCATTTAAGCAGTTACTAACAACAGTGGCATGTGCAATAATAGTTGAGTCATCCAAGATCAACAAGCCATTACTTTTATCCTTATTACCTTTAGCAATCATCAAAGATCCATTTGAAATCTTAAGAATACCACACTGAATTTTAGTTGAATATCCTAAAATATTAAACATGCTTAAAGATATAAGGTTTCTTTTCAGTTAAGGAACATACCTTATGTCGCAACCTGGATCGCGACGGCGCGGCGAGAGAGAAAAACCTTATATGAAATAGGGAGTCGCCACCAACGTTTTTATCCATAGGAAAAACATTGGAAAAAAACTAAGTTCAGTGAAAGCACTGGTTTAAAAAATGAGATTCAAGTTCGGGAGTCGGTTACGAGTAGGGAAGGTATTAGCGCCCTACATCGCCTGTCAGAAACAATACCAAGATCGAAAGCGCAATATAAATAGCCTTAAATAAAACATGGTTTCTTCCCTTTTTTTGTATTTTTTATTTGAAAACGACGGAATGGAGCAAACATAGAATGTCGAAGCGAGGTCAACGGGACGTTTCATCCGGATCAAACTCGACTTCGATATGAGACAGAGAGGGGAAGAGAATGCTAATAAGACGTCACGCCTAAATTAAACATCCTCGGATTAAAAATATAGGAATAGGGATAGGAAAGAGATAAGCGGGACGTCTCGTCCTAAGTATCCCTTCCCTATGAATTGTGGTGAGGCTTGAACAAAACTAGGGGGAAATCAACAAGACGTCACGTCTAAATTGATTTTCACGGAAGCGACAAAGAAAGAACATTTATGAAAGAAACACGAAAGCGAGGAAATAAATCAGTAAAAAGAAACAAGAAAGATGGGCCCGAAAGGAGTTGAGTCCCGCTCCTACGTATTCTTGAATTATCAAGAAATCAGGGTTACGTAGTTCTGAATGTTTTTCTTTTTAGGAAAAGATTGGGAAAATGTTGGTGGGTATCATTTTGGTAAGGAACTCATACAAGACGAAGTTCTTCGCACGTGTACGGATCCTATAGAGGTTGTGTAGACAGAAGTATTTTCTGTACGACACTGACTAAAAATGATTTTTTTTTTATTTTTGATTTTACTTAGATTTGAAAGAAAACACATGAAACATCCATCTCCCTTTAATATTTTTTTTTTAAAAAAAAAACTACGAAGCAAAGGATGAAGGGTAGCAGAAGCTACAAGAGAGAAAGAGAAACAGTAAATTCAGAAAAGAGAGGGAAAACCGAGTGAGAGAAGAGAAAACCGTGTGAGAAAAAGGGAAAACCGAGTGAGAAAAAGGGAAAACCGAGTAAAAATAGAAAAAACCGAGTAAAAAAAATAGAAAACCGAGTGAAAAATGAAAATACCGAGTGAAAAATGAAAATACCGAGTGAAAAGTGGAATACCGAGTGATGGAGTAAGAGACTGCAGAGTGGGTCAGAAACTGACTGAAGGTGGAAGAGACCGACCGAGTGAGAAGGGGGCCGACCGAGGGAGAAAGGAAGTGGGGGTGTGGAGAAGTGAAGAAGGAGGAGTGGGGCAGTTGGAGAGGAGAGGGAGGAGTGGTGCTGTTGGAGAGGGCTGTGAAGAATGAGGACGGTGTGTGAGGGAGGATGTACGGTGTGGGTGAGGAGAAGGAGGAGTGAGGCTGTTGGAGAGGAGAGGGGACAGTGTTGAGAAGGAAGGTTAAGTGTTGGAGCTGTACGGTGTAGGGAGAGAGAGAATGGAGGTGAACTCAGGCAGAGTTTTCTTGTAGGGAGTGAAAATCCAACCCCTTGAGCCTCTTCAGCTGGGGCATTTATAGGGGTTAAAGACATGGGCTGAGTGTTAGGCCAGCTCAGGCTTCCACTCTGAGTGGAGGTAGCCTGGTAGTGGGGAAAAGTGGCTGGTGGAGATTTTTAATTTCTCCACTTCCGCCCCTGTCTGCCACTCCCAGGATTCGAGGATCCACTTAGACAGTGGGAATCCAAGTCAGCCTGGAAATATGGAGTCGGCATTTCCCTTCTGACTCGGTTTGGCGCCCCAGTCGGTATACTGCCATAGTGGGACATAATCCGAGTGGAAAAGTGCTGAACGAGTGAAAGCTTACTCGGTTTTTCTGGTCAGCGTTGAGGTGCTGACTGAAGAGTTGGTGTTGGTGTGATTTATGGATGAGCAAAGCAGTTCTGATTGGAACACACAATCAGAACCAAGTGAAAGTGACTCGGAACTGACTGAAGAGCCTCGGAATTGACTAAGGAGTGGCTCGGAACCGCCTGAAGGGTTAGTCGGTACTGACTGAAGGGTGATGAGTCAGAATTGACTGAAGAGGGATGACTCGGAACTCACTGAAGGGTGATGACTCGGAATTGGTTTGAAAAGGGATGACTCGGAATTGGTTGAAGAGGGATGACTCGGAATTGGTTTGAAGAGGGATGACTCGGATCTGGCTAAAGTATGGCTCGGTACTGACTGAAAATTGGCTCAATCACTATTGACTGACTGAAGGATGACTCAGCATTGGTGCAAATGATTCAATCGGCCCTGATTGAAGGATGACTCGGCCTTGGCGTAAATGATTCAATCGGCCCTGATTGAAGGATGACTCGGCCTTGGCGCAAATGATTCAATGGGCCTTCCTGATTGCTTCAGTCAGGAACGTCTTTTTAATTGATTCAATCGTCATTTTAGAAATATTCTAGTCGGCCATTATGGTTTGAGGGGACGAGTGAAGAGGGACTCAGTATCGTTTGAAGTGTGGCTGAAGATGACTCGGAAGAAATTAAAATGATTCAATCAGCACTGATTGAAATGTTCCAATCGGCATTTCCTGAAATTTTCACTCGGCTATTTCTCTAGGATTAAATTACTCGAAAAACGTGTTTGGATTTCCTTGGGAGTCATTCGGTAGGCACTTTCTTCAATCAGAAATCCGACTGGCTTTTCACTCGGTATTTCCTTCAGTCGTCAACCATTCCTTCCATTTGAAAATTCGACCATTACTTCCTTTCCAATCAAAAATGGCAATCATCAATTGGAGGAGCTTTACTCAGTAACACTCGGTCTCTCTGCGTGCATCAGTCTTCACTCAGAATTATTCCATATATGTATCAATCCACTCAGATATCCAAGAGTCATCCTTATTTCTTCAATCAGAATGGAACTCTGAACTCAACTCGGGATGTACAACCTGACCATTCAATGCATTCACTCGGAAACCGACCTTCTTTTCAATCAGAAGGGTTCTTCAATCGAAAACCAACCCACTCGGATGTATTCATTCAGGAGTCGGGCTCGGAATGGTTTCAATCAGAATTTGGAACCTGATGACGATTGGAATACATGTCTTGACAATAAACCACTCGGAAGTCAATTGCCTTTCTCTCAGAATTGCCTTAATCAGGAATTAACCCATTCGGACCTATTCACTTGGGGATTCTTTCCTCTAATGTCCCAGCCTGAGAGGTATTTCTTTTGAAATTGGCCTCTCATTGTTCCGAGGCATTTCTCTCAGCCTTTCCTCCAAGAACTCCCATTCGCAATCAGAAGTTCTTTTTACTCAAAAATTTCACTCAGACCTTCTTTTTACTTTGTTTCACTCAGAAACACATCTCTCAATAGCAAACCACTCAAAAATGACTATCTAGAGCCTTTCCTTGTTCGGAAATATGTCTCACACTTGGAGCCACTCGGAAACTTGTCATTCGGACACGGCTGACTAGTATTTTCACTCGAAAATGACCCTCTTCACTCAGAAATAGCCATTTTCATTCGGAAATAGCCATTTTCACTCAGAAATAGCCATTTTTTCATTCAGAAATATTATATCCAGAAGGATTTATTAAAATTGAAGCTCAGTCCTTTCTCCAAGATGCTTTCCACTTATGTCGGACCGAAAGAGGTGTTCATAGATGCCCCTCTTTACTTCTTTTTCACAAGAGAAACACGAAGTTTTTCGTGTTTTTGAGGTGAAAAGGAAGGAAAGATATGAACACCGATGTAGGGACCAGGCGGGACCTCTCAATAGGTGTGGCGTCCAACGGTATTGGTGATCACGAGTTGTTGCGACCTTTTCATCTTTTCCACATCTGTCTCTCTTTCTTTTTTCTTTTTTTTTTCAAGTTCTGAATAAACCAGGAAAAATTCTTTCAGTTATCAGGAGGTGAGAAGATCGGGATTGACCCCCGGTAGACTGGAAGGTAAAGGTTTGCCTTTTTAGGCGAATGGGAAAGAAAAGGGTGCCTGAATAGGCGAACGGAAAATAAAGGGTGCCTGAATAGGCGAATGGAAAGTAAAGGATGCCTGAATAGGCGAACAGAAAGTAAAGGGTGCCTGAATAGGCGAACGGAAAGTAAAGGGTGCCTGAATAGGCAAACAGAAAGTAAAGGGTGCCTGAATAGGCGAACGGAAAGTAAAGGGTGCCTGAATAGACGACTGGAATGTAAAGGATGCCTGAATAGGCGAATGGAAAGTAGAGGGTTCCTAAATAGGCAAACAGAAAGTAAAGGGTGCCTGAATAGGCGAACAGAAAGTAAAGGGTGCCTGAATAGGCGAACAGAAAGTAAAGGGTGCCTGAATAGGCGAACGGAAAGTAAAGGGTGCCTGAATAGGCGACTGGAAAGTAATGGGTGCCTGAATAGGTGAATGGAAAGTAAAGGATGCCTGAATAGGCGAATGGAAAGTAAAGGGTGCCTGAATAGGTGAACGGAAAATAAAGGGTGCCTGAATAGGCGACTGGAAAGTAAAGGGTGCCTGAATAGGCGAATGGAGAGTCAAGGATGCCTGAATAGGCGATTGGAAAGTAAAGGGTGCCTGAATAGGCGAACGGAAAGTAAAGGTTGCCTGAATAGGCGAACGGAAAGTAAAGGGTGCCTAAATAGGCGAACGGAAAGTAAAGGGTGCCTGAATAGGCGAATGGAAAATAAAGGGTGCCTGAATAGGCGAATGGAAAGTAAAGGATGCCTGAATAGGCGACTGGAAAGTAAAGGGTGCCTGAATAGGCGAATGGAAAGTAAAGGATGCCTGAATAGGCGATTGGAAAGTAAAGGGTGCCTGAATAGGCGAACGGAAAGTAAAGGTTGCCTGAATAGGCGAACGGAAAGTAAAGGGTGCCTGAATAGGCGAACGGAAAGTAAAGGGTGCCTGAATAGGCGAATGGAAAATAAAGGGTGCCTGAATAGGCGAATGGAAAGTAAAGGATGTCTGAATAGGCGACTGGAAAGTAAAGGGGTGCCTGAATAGGCGAATGGAAAGTAAAGGGTGCCTGAATAGGCGACTGAAAAGTAAAGGGTGCCTGAATAGGCGAATGGAATTACAGAGATTGAAGGAGCTAACAGGACGTCTCGTCTGAATTAACTCACTGGACTTAAAGGCTCATGGCGATGCCCTAGTTTGACATGACTAAAGGTTCTTGGGGAATCGCCCCTTGACTAGAACAGAAAAAACCTGGGGAGATGCCCCAGTCTGACATGATTTGAAGGAGTCTTTGGGGAATGGCTCCTTGAATGAAAGAGAGTGAACCTGGGGTGATGCCCCAGTTTGACATATTTTGAAGGAATCTTGGGGAATTGCCCCCTTGACTGGAACAGAGGAAATCTGGGGAGATGCCCCAGTTTGATATGGTTTGAAGGAACCTTGGGGAATTGCCTCCTTGAATGAAAGAGAGTGAATCCTGGGGTGATGCCCCAGTTTGATATATTTTGAAGGAACCTTGGGGAACTACCCCTTGACTAGAACAGAAGAAATCTGGGGAGATGCCCCAGTTTGAGGTGATTTGAAGGTTATTGGGGAACTACCCCTTGACTGAACAAAAGAAATCTGGAGAGATGCCCCAGTTTGAGTTGTTTAGGAAATGTATTTCTACTAGGGAAGGATTGATGGTTCGAGCATCGCCCCTTGATTGGGAAGGGAAAATCTGGGGTCCACCTGGTATGTGTGGATTTACTAAGAGAAATGTGTTGGGCCCTTTGGGGAGAGTTCTTCTAAGCCTGATTAGAAAATGTTCTTACTAGTGGGAGAAGATGATCTAAATTGTAGGCTCACTGGGGAGAGTTTGGTGATTCTACTGGGGGAAAGTTTCGCTGGAAACTATCCTTGGGCTTGGGAAGGAGATACACTTGACTGTCAGAATGTATTAGGAAGAATCCTTGGAAGGGAGTTTGAAAAAGCGTCAGCTTTGGCAGTTGAGGAAAAGACTTTGAGGGGTGCCAACTTTAGCGATTTGGAAGGGATTCTGAAGAGTGTCAACTTTGGGGGTTGAAGAAGAGATTTTGAAAAAATGCCAACTTTGGCAATTTGGGGAAAGAATTCTGAGAAGTGCCAACTTTGGCGATTAAGGAGAAGACTTTGAGAATTGCCAACTTTGGCGACTTGAGGAAGGAGTTCTGAGGAGTGCCAACTTTAAGGGTTGAAGAAGAGGACTTGAAAGATTCTAGTTTTGGCAGCTGCGGTTCCATTGAGGAAAAGGACTTGATTGGGGCATCAATGCTTGACATGACTGTCCGTTGTAATAACCTGCAGAAAAAAAGGGTAAGTAGTGCAAAGATACATTCAAAAACTGGGTAGGTCCTGTAAAACCGCGGCCCTTAGGATAACTCATGGACAGAGGAGAATCAAAGAGGCGATCATAGCTTTGAAGCGCGTGCCTGGCTGAGTCTTTGTGATGATTGTCTAAGACGAGGTCAAGTAATGGGAGCGTCTTGTCCCTTACGACTTTAAATGTTCACCATTCTTTCATTTTATTTATAAAAACACAATGTTTTATCAAATCAATGCAATTCATAACACGTATCGAAAAAGGATAAATTTTATTCATGTATGTCAAACAGAATACAGAGAATGGACAGAGGGGAAAATAGATGGGATGGAATGGAGTTACATAGGACAGGTCAAGGCCAGGAGAAACAGGGAAGGTTCGAGGATCCTCCAGTGAATTCCTGAGACTAGTGAGAACCTTAATCCCACATCACGACCTCAAGTACATTGTTCAACTCTGCCTTTGAGAGGGTAGTTTAACCATGGTCCACATGCCTCAGTTTGCACGCTTTGCATTGGGAACTTTAGTTACTCTGCCGAAATCTTGACCCTAATTTTTACCTGAGCCGCCTTTTCAGGTTTTCAACTCACCGGGTTGCTCTAACTTTTGCCTAGGCCGCCCTTTCAGGTTTTCAGCCTAGCGAGCTTTTCATGTTCTCTTCTTGTTCATTCTTGGCTGCATCCTTTACAGCAAAAGGTTGAAACTGATTACACTCCAGTTGAGTCTACCCAGCCTTTCCAAATTTAGTTTGATCCTTTGGGGAACTGATGTCACTTCAAATAGGAGACTCCACTCCTATGCCATGTACCCAAGGAAATATTTGTGAGTCTTTTGGCATCGATGAGAGGGAATTACTTCGAATCATCATTTTGGCCTTTATTTTTTTTTTTATTTTTTTTTTATTTTCTGGATTTTTTTCATTTTTGATCTTTTTGTTTGCCCTTTCTTTTTTTTTTGTTTTTTTTTTGTTGTTGTTTTTTTTTATCCCTTTGATGATGCAATGACTCAATCTGATAGATTATTTCCTTGGTTACATAGGCATGAGGAACGACGTACTCTTTAGGGTTTGAGGTGTTGATGACGACAAGAATGCAAGTTCTTGGCTTAACGACATTCGTTCCCCTTATACAAAAAATGACATCTTGCTCGAGGGTCTGGACGGAACCAGCTTGCCCCACTTGGCACGTGCATTGGACTTCAAGCTTGATTCTACTTTTTTCATTTTTTCATTCCCCTTTTTTTTTGAATTTTTTTTTTGAATTTTTGGCAAAGTCTCCCTTCACTGTATCTACATTTGTAGGCATTAGCAATTTTCTCTTATTTATGCTGGTAACTGTTGTGGTTTTCTTAGTTGACTGGCCTACCACTTGTCCAATTCGAGACTTGGCAATGTTATCATTCACATAGATTCTTTCCACGTCCTGAAACAATATTACTAATGCCTTCTGATATATCGCCCCGTGATTCCTTCAGTTGTTCTTGACTCAGGGGTATTCCTTAACCTCTTGTTCTAACAATCTTGTTAACTTGTGTGGTGGCTCATAAGCTTCCCTACCTTCTTTGTCAGCACAATCGACCGGGTAGTTGAGGTCGTAAAATGGGATTGTGATTTCATTAGTCTCAAGAGGATCATTTTTGATCTGCAATTTAGTGCGTTATGGAAAAAAATAAAAAGGAAAAAAAAAGAGGAACAGGCAAGTAAAGAAAATGAATCAATGCAAGGATAAAGGGATGAGAAAAATCTTTTTTTTTGAATTTCGATACGCATTTATTGACTAACTGGTAAAACAATTTTTTTTCGCCCTTATTACATGAAAATGTCCCAAAGCCTTAGGCATAGCAGAGGGATAAACAAGATATTAAGGCAATGATAAATTAATTTGGTGAACCATTTAAAATCGTGGGAGTTTGATAGCCTTCCAGGTACTGAGCACTTGGCCCGGCGGGCAAGTGATCACCAAATTGGCATTATCATCAAAACCATCTTCAATATCGGCCACCACAGCATTAACTTCTGAACCTCCATGATTAGGCAGGGGATTTGTGGACATTAGGGCTTCCTTCCCGAAAATTAATCCAGTCGGCTTTGATCAAATCTCTCACTTTATATTTCAAAGCCATGCAATTTTCTGTAGAATGCCCTGGTGCCCCAACATGGTAATCACAATGAGCGTTTGGGTCATACCCCCTTGGGTAAGGAGGTTGCAACGGCCTCATGGGGCATGGAGCTACAAGACCCTTTTGAACGAGGATTGGTAAAAGTTCGGTATATGTTATGGGAATTGGATCAAACTGCACAGGGGTGGGCTCATTGTTGGGGTTTCTCGTATTCTCATTATGATCAGGTGGTCGAATCGCTTGTTGCGGATGATTGTATGGCATGGGTTGTGGCATTGGTGCTCTTACCATAGGCGGACGGAAGCGGGGATTATAATTTGTCAGGCTCTGAGCGGCAGTGGCCACATAAGGATTGGGAGCTTGAATCATGGTAGGGGCGAATGGTCTCGGCGGAGCTGTCTTTTGATTAGAAGAGATGGAATTAGTTTCTCCATCCCTTCTCCCAGGCGCCGGCTTTCTTGTCATGCTTGCCCCAGATGGGCCCTGAGTGATCTTTCCTGTTTGTATTCCGCTCTCCACCCTTTCCCCAATAGTCAAAATGTCAGAGAAGTTGGATGAAACACTACCAACATCTTGCCATAGAAAGGTGATGGGAGTGTGTCAATAAACATTGTGATTATCTCTTTTTCTGATAATAGGGGGTCTACTTGTGCCGCTGTTTCTCTCCAGCGTTGGGCATACTCCTTAAACGTTTCACTATCCCTCTTCAACATATTTTGTAATTGAACCCTGTTGGGTGCCATATCCATATTATACTTGTATTGCCTAAGAAAGCCATCTGCCAGGTCCTTCCAACAGCGAATATGGTTTCGCTCAATGTGAGCATACCATGTAAGAGCGGCCCCTGTCAAACTATCTTGGAAGCAGTGGATCAATAGTTAGTCGTTAGAAGAGTAGGATGCCATCTTTCGATAGTACATCGTGAGATGGTTCTTTGGACAAGTCATTCCCCGATACTTGTCGAAGTCAGGCATTTTGAATTTGGGCAGGAGGACAACATCTGTGACTAGGCACAGCTCAGAAGCATCTATCAGCCCAAAACCTCCAGCGCCTTCCATCATTCTCAAACGCTCTTCTAAGATTTCTATCTTTTCCTTTTAGAGAGCTGCGACCGTGCTATGACCGGCTACCGGGTTCATCATGCGGGTTGTATCTTGGAGATTGGTCATATAGGGGGTTGCGTATCCGTATGGATAACCGAGTGGTTGGTTGAACGGAGGCAACGCCTGATACTGGTTCATTATGCCTGTGTTTGGTGAGGGACCTTGGGGTTGGGCCATAGTTTGTACAGCATAAGTCGGCTGAGTCATCTGGGCTCGTGTGTTTTGGGCTTGTGCGTTGCAGGTTGGCTGGGCCATCGGGGCTTGTGTGTTTTGGGTTTGGTAGGTTTGTGGGTCATGGGCTTGCGTGTTTTGGGTTTGGTGGAGTGGTGGCATGTTTGGCTGGGTGGGGTATGAAGCGTGAGGATTCATTGCTTGCTGGTCTTGGGTGTCTTGTTGGTTAGCGAGTGGGGGATAATACTCCGGTGGTAGGCCATAAAGTGGAAAAGATACTGGGTTGCCGTCAGGACCGACAAATGTATGCTGTTGTGCATAAGACTGACCGTAAGGTGGTTGGGCCTCCATGGTAGGGTTAGGTCTTCCGACATGAGTGGTGAGAGGGGGTGTCGTTGTGTTATGGAGTTGGGTTCTTGCTGGGTCAGAACCAAGGGGGGATGGCACGGTGGCAGGCTGCTGTTGGGCGTCCTCAATACCTGCAGAGGAGCCTCCTTCTGTGAGTTTCTTTTCTAAAAGTTTAGTTAACTCCGCCACTCGCTCTTTCAACTGATCGAACTCCGCCACTTGCTACCTGTGACGCCTGTGTCTCGTTTTTAAAAAACAAAAATGTTAGGTGGAAATAGAAAGAAGGAGAATGTCGTGGAAAGCAATTACAGGCTTTGGCGAGTATCCTTTGACTATTCCTTAGAACTTATCATTCAAAAGTACTAGGCATGGTAAACATAGAAATTAATATGGGATAATTGTGAAGACAGAAGAAATCTTTCACCCTGAGGCGGGAGCCTCAAGCTCAAACATTTTCTTCGGGCAACTACTGCCCTCATTTCTTGAGTTCAATCCCATGTTAACTTCCATAGATACTCAAAGGGTATTCGTTAAGTTCTGAATAGCCTTCCACGAAAATGAGGATAAAGAGGAGAAATTAGTTGATGTCATGTTTTGGAACCGGTACTTCCCCATAGATTTAACATAAAGCAATTTTTTTTTGGGAAACAACGATTACCAAGGGTCCAAGTCGCAATAGTCATAATTTTTCTAATCATCATCGACGCCCCTGCTGGAGCGGAAATAAAGTTATATTTTTTTGATTTTTTGACGATTAGGAAAATCTATGACTCGGGACTCAGAGGTACACGACCAAAAGAGGATTATCTATTCATCCGAAGAATACTGTGTGTTTCAAAAGAAGTCATCATTTCAAAAACTAAGCAGATCTGTGGGTGGTAGATAATTCATTTTTTTTGGATAAAAGGGAAAGCAAAAATGACGTAAGGTAAAGTAAAGTTTGCCCTTTTGTGGCCTAGGTAGGGTTTTGTTGAAAGTCTTTTCTAGGCCCTATGGCTTGTCTAAAAGTGACTCTCCATACCGGGTGGCTTCCGCTAGACATCTAAAAGGTCACCAGAGCCAAGATCCTAACCATGACAGGGATGCAAACAGTGGGGAATCCACTAGGTGCGTATATCATGAGAGGTCGAACTCTGGTTGAGGTTCTCACGAACACCGGATAGGAAGTACATCCCATACGATTCTGTTACCAACCCCTCCTAACTTAAGCTTCATTTGGGGCCCGGGTATAGGGCGCCACTCATAGGTATGTGCAAGTAATTATGAGTGTAGTGTGTGGAAGGGCAGTCCATACCTTTTACCTTACCTTATTCTGCACAAAGAACAAACACAGAACAAATATACAAAGTCATCTACCCTAGGGTTCAATGATTGCAGAAATGTAACATGGTCTTCTACCCTAGGGTTCAACAAACATGCAAAACATAGACAACGAAACAAATAACAAGATACAATTAAAACAAGAACAAACATTCACAACAATCAACAGAAAATAAAACAAGGGGAAGCAATCCGAGATAACAAAGGCTATATAAAAAGAACATGCGCTTTCAATCAAACTGGCCTGACTCTCTTAAGTGTCCCCAGTGGAGTCGCCATCTGTCGCAACCTGGATCGCAACGGCGCGGCGAGAGAGAAAAACCTTGTATGAAACAGGGAGTCGCCACCAACGTTTTTATCCATAGGAAAAACATTGGAAAAAAACTAAGTTCAGTGAAAGCACTGGTTTAAAAAATGAGATTCAAGTTCGGGAGTCGGTTACGAGTAGGGAAGGTATTAGCACCCTACATCGCCTGTCAAAAACAGTACCAAGATCGAAAGCGCAATATAAATAGCCTTAAATAAAACATGGTTTCTTCCCTTTTTTTGTATTTTTTATTTGAAAACGACGGAATGGAACAAACATAGAATGTCGAAGCGAGGCCAACGGGACGTTTCATCCGGATCAAACTCGACTTCGATATGAGACAGAGAGGGGAAGAGAATGCTAATAAGACGTCACGCCTAAATTAAACATCCTTGGATTAAAAATATAGGAATAGGGATAGGAAAGAGATAAGCGGGACGTCTCGTCCTAAGTATCCCTTCCCTATGAATTATGGCGAGGCTTGAACAAAACTAGGGGGAAATCAACAAGACGTCACGTCTAAATTGATTTTCACGGAAGCGACAAAGAAAGAACATTTATGAAAGAAACACGAAAGCGAGGAAATAAATCAGTAAAAAGAAACAAGAAAGATGGGCCCGACATGAGTTGAGTCATGCTCCTACGTATTCTTGAATTATCAAGAAATTAGGGTTACGTAGTTCTGAATGTTTTTCTTTTTAGGAAAAGATTGGGAAAATATTGGTGGGTATCATTTTGGTGAGGAACTCATACAAGACGAAGTTCTTCGCACGTGTACGGATCCTATAGAGGTTGTGTAGACGGAAGTATTTTCCGTACGACACTGACTAAAAATGATTTTTTTCTTTTTTTTGATTTTTGATTTTACTTAGATTTGAAAGAAAACACATGAAACATCCATCTCCCTTTAATATTTTTTTAAACAAAAAAAACTACGAAGCAAAGGATGGAGGGTAGCAGAAGCTACAAGAGAGAAAGAAAAATAGCAAATTCGGAAAAGAGAGGGAAAACCGAGTGAGAGAAGAGAAAACCATGTGAGAAAAAGGGAAAACCGAGTAAAAATAGAAAAAACCGAGTAAAAAAATAGAAAACCGAGTGAAAAATGAAAATACCGAGTGAAAAATGAAAATACCGAGTAAAAAGTGGAATACCGAGTGATGGAGTAAGAGACTGCAGAGTGGGTCAGAAACTGACTGAAGGTGGAAGAGACCGACCGAGTGAGAAGGGGGCCGACCGAGGGAGAAAGGCAGTGGGGGTGTGGAGAAGTGGAGAAGGAAGAGTGGGGCTGTTGGAGAGGAGAGGGAGGAGTGGTACTGTTGGAGAGGGCTGTGAAGAATGAGGACGGTGTGTGGGAGAGGATGTACGGTGTGGGTGAGGAGAAGGAGGAGTGGGGCTGTTGGAGAGGAGAGGGGACAGTGTTGAGAAGGAAGGTTAAATGTTGGAGCTGTACGGTGTAGGGAGAGAGAGAATGGAGGTGAACTGAGGCAGAGTTTTCTTGCAGGGAGCGAAAATCCAACCCCTTGAGCCTCTTCAGCTGGGGCATTTATAGGGGTTAAAGACATGGGCTGAGTGCTAGGCCAGCTCAGGCTTCCACTCTGAGTGGAGGCAGCCTGGTAGTGGGGGACAGCGGCTGGTGGAGATTTTTAATTTCTCCACTTCCGCCCCTGTCTGCCACTCCCAGGATTCGAGGATCCACTTAGGCAGTGGGAATCCAAGTCAGCCTTGAAATATGGAGTCGGCATTTCCCTTCTGACTCGGTTTGGCGCCCCAGTCGGTATACTGCCACAGTGGGACATAATCCGAGTGGAAAAGTGCTGAACGAGTGAAAGCTTACTCGGTTTTTCTGGTCAGCGTTGAGGTGCTGACTGAAGAGTTGGTGTTGGTGTGATTTATGGATGAGCAAAGCAGTTCTGATTGGAACACACAATCAGAACCAAGTGAAAGTGACCCGGAACTAACTGAAGAGCCTCGGAATTGACTAAGGAGTGGCTCGGAACCGCCTGAAGGGTTGGTCGGTACTGACTGAAGGGTGATGAGTCGGAACTGACTGAAGAGGGATGACTCGGAACTCACTGAAGGGTGATGACTCGGAATTGGTTTGAAAAGGGATGACTCGGAATTGGTTGAAGAGGGATGACTCGGAATTGGTTTGAAGAGGGATGACTCGGAATTGGTTTGAAGAGGGATGACTCGGATCTGGCTAAAGTATGGCTCGGTACTGACTTAAAATTGGCTCAATCACTATTGACTGACTGAAGGATGACTTAGCATTGGTGCAAATGATTCAATCGGCCCTGATTGAAGGATGACTCGGCCTTGGCGTAAATGATTCAATTAGCCCTGATTGAAGGATGACTCGGCCTTGGCGCAAATGATTCAATGGGCCTTCCTGATTGCTTCAGTCAGGAACGTCTTTTTAATTGATTCAATCGGCATTTCAGAAATATTCTAGTCGGCCGTTGTGGTTTGAGGGGATGAGTGAAGAGGGACTCAGTACTATTTGAAGTGTGGCTGAAGATGACTTGGAAGAAATTAAAATGATTCAATTGGCACTGATTGAAATGTTCCAATCGGCATTTCCTGAAATTTTCACTCGGCTATTTCTCTAGGATTAAATTACTCGGAAAACGTGTTCGGATTTCCTTGGGAGTCATTCGGTACGCGCTTTCTTCAATCGAAAATCCGACTGGCTTTTCACTCAGAATTTCCTTCAGTCGTCAACCATTCCTTCCATTTGAAAATCCGACCATTACTTCCTTTCCAATCAGAAATGGCAATCATCAATTGGAGGAGCTTTACTTAGCAGCACTCGGTCTCTCTGCGTGCATCAGTCTTCACTCAGAATTATTCCATATGTGTATCAATCCACTCGGATATCTGAGAGTCGTCCTTATTTCTTCAATCAGAATGGAACTCTGAACTCAACTCGGGATGTACAACCTGACCATTCAATGCATTCACTCAGAAACCGACCTTCTTTTCAATCAGAAGGGTTCTTCAATCGAAAACCAACCCACTCGGATGTATTCATTCAGGAGTCGGGCTCGGAATGGTTTCAATCAGAATTTGGAACCTGATGACGATTGGAATACATGTCTTGACAATAAACCACTCGGAAGTCAATTGCCTTTCTCTCAGAATTGCCTTAATCAGGAATTAACCCATTCGGACCTATTCACTTGGGGATTCTTTCCTCTAATGTCCCAGCCCGAGAGGTATTTCTTTTGAAACCGGCCTCTCATTGTTCCAAGGCATTTCTCTCAGCCTTTCCTCCAAGAACTCCCATTCGCAATCAGAAGTTCTTTTTACTCAGAAATTTCACTCAGACCTTCTTTTCGCTTTGTTTCGCTCGGAAACACATCTCTCAATAGCAAACCACTAGGAAATGACTATCCAGAGCCTTTCCTCGTTCGGAAATATGTCTCACACTTGGAGCCACTCGGAAACTTGTCATTCGGACACAGCTGACTAGTATTTTCACTCAGAAACGACCGTCTTCACTCGGAAATAGCCATTTTCACTCGGAAATAGCCATTTTTTCATTCAGAAATATTATAGCCAGAAGGATTTATTAAAATTGAAGCTCAGTCCTTTCTCCAAGATGCTTTCCACTTATGTCGGACCGAAAGAGGTGTTCACACCTTACATCTTTGAGAAGATATTCTTTGTTATCAAATATCTTCAGTCTGATGGTTCTCAAACCTTGAATGTTGCATGGGTGGTTGTCACCTAACAAGACTGTTCCCTCTTCTTTTAGATCCAAGGACTCAAAATAATCCCTTTTGGGATACATATAAAAAAAGCAACCCGAGTCCATGATCCAGTCCTTTGAAGTCTATGAAGTGGACACAACCAGAACTTCTGCACTTTCATAACCATCAACAGCAGCTACTACGTCTGCTACATCAGTAGAGGTCCTTGTGTTCTTATAGCCTTTTTCAGGATAATCTTTCTTGAAATGTCCTGTCTAGTGGCAGTTGAAGTACTTTTATTTTGTTTTTCTATCATTCTTGGATTTGGACTAAAACTTGTTCCCCTTCTGACTTTGTAATTTCTTCTCATTCCTTCCCCTTGACACATTCCCCATTACCATTAGGCTTAGATTCTTGTTGTCTCCATAACTCCTTAGTTTTGATAGAGGTCTAGACGTCTTCCGGAGTAATGGTCTGCTTTTTGCCAAAAAGAATGGCATCCTTGAAATGTTCATAATTCTTGGGTAGAGAATTTAGCAACAGAAGAGTCTTGTCTTCATCACCAAGCATTACTTCAATGTTCTCCAAGTCATCCAGAATTTTATTAAATTCTGCCAATTGTTTAGCAATTGATTTTTTTTCGTCCATCTTAAAAGAGTATAATTATTACTTCAAACAAAGTTTATAAGCCAATGATTTGGTCATATATAAAGATTCAAGTTTAACCCACATAACTACAATAGTCTTTTCCCTTGCGACCTCTATTAAAGCTTTGTCTCCAAGACACAAGATTATCACACTTCTTGTCTTCTCACTCATATCAGCCTTCTCCTTTGGAGTCAAGGATGCTGACATATTTTTTTCTCCCTAGATAGCCTCTACGCATACTTGTTGAGTTAAGATAGCTTCCATCTTGATCCTTCACAAGTCGAAGTGATTGTCTCCTGAGAATTTCTCTATATCATACCTGGTATTTCCTATTCTTGATCAATTTTGGGCTTCCCATAGACAATGCCAATTGTGGGTTCAATCTAGCACAAAACAATCACAAGAACCACTAGTAGATAAAAGGGATATAAGGACAGTTAAAATGGGTTTTTAAACGCGGTTCTGCAACTGTGTTTGGTCCCACCGTGGTAATAGGTTAGGAAT
Source organism: Clitoria ternatea (assembly GCA_037962975.1). Lineage (NCBI taxonomy): Eukaryota > Viridiplantae > Streptophyta > Magnoliopsida > Fabales > Fabaceae > Clitoria > Clitoria ternatea. The sequence continues at coordinate 154,155,043 of CM075673.1, forward strand.
TTTTACCATGGATTTCAATTGTGCTTATAGATAGTATTTAAACATAGTTGACAAGAACCGTGTTTAAAAGTTCCAACTTTTAAAAACTTTTAAACAGGGTTATGGAAACAACTAATACGACAAATTATATATCAATTATTTCTCTGGTTAATTGCTATTAATTCATTACAGATATATTCTATGCAATATTAGCACACCAACCTCGGGCAAATGTGGCTTATTGCATCCATACATTTTCTAAAAGGCTTTCAAAGACACAAAATTGGATAGTAAGTTCCTTTTAATCATCAACATTAGCTTTTATAGGAGATGAATATAAAATTAAATATAGGAGTATGGGCATGCATTTATCTTTACTATTTGTTACACAAAGGGATCCATCCTTTGATATTCATTTCTTATCAAGTAGTATATGATGGCTAAAGTAAGGGTGACGCTGAAAACCCTCACTTGTTTTCACTTGGAATTTGTCCTGTAAAATTCCCCATCAACACCATTCCAAATCTTTCCGCCGCATAAGACGTCAATATCCATTCTATATTATTTTAAAGTAACCTTAATATTAATTTTGTGGCACGTCTTAGGATATGTTTAAGCATGTGTAAGTATAATTTTTTTTACTAAAAGTGATCTTAAATTTTTATCATTAGAAAACAGGAATTAAGACAGAGGTACTCAACAAAATCAATATCAGGTTTAACAAAATCACCATCAGGTTTAACAAAATTATCATCATGTTTAATTAAGGTATGTGCATTACTTTTTAATTTTATTCATAATTGTTTGTTGCAACATATCTCACTAGTTTTAGAAATAGAAACAAAAAAAAGAAACTATATTAGCAACACATCATGAACAACAACACATCATGAACCCTAAACCCATCATAAATAACAACAGAAATAGAAACAACAAGTAAGACACATTGGGAATGCTTTACATACTTGAATAGAAAAAGAAGAGAAGCTTCATGTGGGACGGTGGTTAGACAACCTCCACAAAGAACATCAATGGCATGCGAGAAACAGAGAGAAACATGTAAAAGTGTATCCACATTATTACCATTTACTCACAGAGAAGAAGATAGCCTACAATAGATAGCGCACAATAAAGATAAACCTTACAGAGATACAACACAAAGAAATCTTTGAGAGAAACAGTGTAGGGAAACAAGAGAGAAAGAGGGAGAAAGCTTTTGGAGAAGAAAGGTTTGAATAGCGCACAATTTACTAAAACTGAAAAAAGGAACAAGTTAAGAGATATAAGCATAGTTACCACAATAACCATGTTTATATAAGACATATAAACATGGTTATAGTAATAATCGTGCTTATAAGTAAAGCCTAAAGGTCAGTATTTGTGTTACCTATAATCACGATTCTCTCGTGGAGCCGTGCTTATAAGTGAACAAAATATGTATGCACATTTTTCCTTTCACCTATATGCACGTGCATATTTTTAGTTTCACCTGTAAAAACGGTTCATGTTTGAACCATATTCATATATCTTGGTCATAATTTTAAAAATGCCACTACATGTTTTTCAAACACGATTTCTGGATGAGCATGTTAATAAGTTTTCCTAAAAATTTTAAAAATGCCACCACGCGTTTTATTAACACGTTTACCTTTCAACCATGCTTATATCTACATTATGTGCTAGTGAACAAAGTAGAAATTAACCAGAAATAGAATACTTAGGTAGAAAACTATTAACAAAGAATTATAAAAGAGATAGGGAAGAAGAAAGAACACAAAGCTTTTACGTGGTTCAACCAATGTGACCTATATTCACGGGAGAGAGCAACAATTCACTATTAAGATCTTCAAGAATAGATTACAAACGAAACCAACATTAGACTTTCATAACTGTCTGTACAAGTCCCAGACCCTGGACTGCAACTCAACCAGACTTACGAATTCTACACTTGTTTTTCTCTTCCTCATATCTGTTTTCACTCTTGCTTTTTGATCTTAACATTCAATCAAACAATCTTACATGCCACATAATTGTTACACACTAATTGATTCAATTATAAGAAAAGATAAGCCAACAAGCTATTATAATACATGGAAACAAACCATAACAGAAATCTGTTATTTCTAATAGCACAACAGAATTATGTTAAAACATAATTTGTTAGAGAAACTAAAATTGGTTTTGGAGTCACTCTTCATATGCGGCTTAAAGTATCAAAGGCTGACGCTCTAAGGTTCTGTGGAAGGAAAAATTACACAACATAGAATGTCTTTGCAACTTGCGATTTTGCCATGAAGTTCACTTACATTCTAACTGGGTAGGAAGGGACTACGTCTGATTCTCGAATCCTGAAAGATGTATTGACTTGAAGGGATGAGTTCCGCATTCCATAAGGTTCGACCTTGTTATTAATGCTAGCAAACACTTATTGTCATTTAGGTTTTCATTATAAAAATTGTCATCAACTAAATTTACTCTGCTCATTTTAGGTAAATACTACCTAGTTGACTTAGGCTTTATGTTGAAGTCAAAGATTCTAGTCCTATATAAAGGTGTTTGGTATCACTTAAAGAAGTATTTCGCTAGAGGCACATAAAATTATAAAAAGTCATTCAACCAAGATATGCATCTCTTCGAAATATCATTGAAAGGACCTTCAGTGTACAGAAGAAGAGGTTCCCATGCTTAATGGCATGACTAAACCATATTATGGATTTGAAACAATAATAGATATCGTTATTACTTGTTGCATTCTTCATAACTTCCTTATGGGTGTGGATGTTGATGAAGGGCTCTTAGAAGAGGTTGACCATGAATTATAATTTGATGCAATGGAATAGACAATTACTCAACAATGAAACGAGGACCTTGATCAACTATATAATGATTATCAATAGTCATATGAGTAGTTTGGGATAAAGTTATTAATTGTTGAGTGTGTCACAAATAATTGTAACTTAAACGTTATCATCAATTGTTAGTGTCATTTGTTTGAGAATGGTTTATCTTTATATTTACTTTTTTTTAGTGAACTCTATTTTTATGTTCTAATTCTATTATTTAATATATTAATATTTATCATGTGTTTGTCTATACTATCTTTACCATATAACATGTTATCCCTAATATGTATTTACACAATATTATTGCTTGTTATTATTACCTAAATGATTTGGTTGATTATGTTGATAAGTCTTACGTAATGGCAACTGAACCGTATTTTTCTCAGCCAACCACCAACCAAGTTAGAGACCATTTTTGTTATACAAATGACATGGATATAATTCTTCTCATAACGTTGCTTGAACAACAAAAAAAAAAGGCAATAGGCCATATGAAATTTGGCTAACTTTTGCATTTATCAACACAACTGATGTTATCAATAATAGATTTGGTGTCTTAATCAATCGTGAAAAGCTCAAGAACAGGTTTAAGTCTTTAAAAGAAGGTTTCAACCAAGCCTATGACATGTTTGGTTCTGTAAGTGGTTTACTTGGAACCCATTTACATGAAATTTTGAAGTTGAATATCAAGTTTGGGAAGACCTAACTAAGGTATAGACGGTAATGTTAAACAATAATAAAGATTATATATTGTTGTTTAACATATTTAGAATTTCATAACGTACATTAAATTCACTATTTTATAAGTGAAACCAGTAACTATTGCATTCAAAAGGAAAGCAGTCAAGCATTATAATTTGCTTTTGTAACTGTATGTGAAGGACAAAGCATTTGAGAAGGCTATTGAAATCATAGTTGAGAAAGTAAGTAAGTGGAAAACAAAACAAAGCCAAATTGATTTTACTAAACCCATGCAAATAGATTCTATACCAAATGGGGACCTTACCTCGAGTGATGAATTTCAATTTGAACCTATTTGCATGGGTACTATTGAGCCATACTAACCAACCACCAACTTAGGTGGAACCACATCATCTAGAGGGGCAAAAAAGAAATATCAAATGTTTGACCTTCTCCAGGAACATTATGGGAAAGTTACCATTGGAATTGAAGGAATGGCAGATGTAATGAGGAGGATTATTAGCTTGGCTGAGGAACAAGTTGATTTATGTTTAGATATATTATTTTGAAAGTCAGTTGGAAAGTAGTGATTGAAGTTTCGTTAAGAAAAGGTTTTATAAATAGGTTTGGGGAATAGTATTTAGGCGGAAAAAACTAAAATAAGTACTTGTTGAAACATCTGATTAATTATTATAAATGGTTTATTGTAATTTTAATTTTATATTCTAGTAAATGCCACTATAGAAAAAAATATTGAAACAAAAGAAAATAAAAATGGAAAGAAGAAACCAAAAAAATAAATTCTAGAAAGAAATAAAAAATAAAAAATAAAAGACAACAAAGACAACCAAAATATAGAAATAAAAAACAATCAGAAAATAAAAGAAACATAAAAAAGATAACAAATCAAAAAACAAAATAAAATAAAAAACACAAAGAAAAAAGTAAAAAATAATTTGACTTCAAAATATTCCCTCCTCCCAAACAAGTGAAAAGTAAAAACTCCTCCAATTTTCTTTTTGATTGACGTTAATCCGAACAATATATATTTCCATCTCATTTCTTTCCTTTTTAATTCCTTCCCTCTGCTTTCATCTCTTTAGCCAAACAAGGTGTTAGTTTCTATAATAGCTAGTTTCTTTGATTTAAAATTTAAATGTGTTCTATGTCCTATGTGTATTTTTGTTTGTTTGTTTGTTTGTTTGTTTAGTTAAAAAGTGAATTTTATCTTTCATATTTCATTATGTTTCTTTAAATAAAAATTAAGCTTCAGTTTATTGTCCTTGCTTCCAAAAATGTAGGTTGAGGGGAAAACCATTAACTTTCGGTGTACTTTGCATTTTGAAAGCTCTAGTTAAATCCAACAAGGGTTATCCATAATTTTTGTGGAGATAAAAACATTTTAGAATGTACATTAAATTGTTATCTTACAATCTGATTGCTCAAAACATAAAAACATCAAGATTAGGCTTGTTTGATTTGATAATGGCTTAAGTTCTTATATAAATCATTGAGAGGTTTTACATATAAAGGCTTGCTCAGCACTTGGATGCCTCTTTCAAAGGAAATAATTTTTTGATTTCCAGCATCATGTATTTTTAATTTATCATATGTTTTATGAAATATTTGGACTATTTTTGAACAAAATACTAATTTCTCAAGAGTTGCTATTATTTAGGATTCCTAACAATTTGTCTCTCTTAAGAATACACCAGAAGATATTGTTGCCAAGCTGGAAGAGGTTTACCATATCAATTTGTATATGATTAGTGGCTTCTTAAAATTTTTGTCTTGTCTAAGATTTCCTTTATCTTTCTTGTCAAAACTCTCATATAACTAGAATGAACCATTAATGCCAAGAAGAAATGGAGAAAAACTCAACAGAAAAGAAGCAAAAGCCATGGCTGGGAAAGAGAGAAAAACGCATGGCATAAAATTGATTTTCAAAATATGGTTCATTCTCATTAAAGTTATAAGCAGAAGGAGTATGTTTGACTCCTCTTAGTAGCAACCATATTCCTATGTTGGTTTACAAACAAATATCACCAACACCAACAACATTTAACACACCATCATTACCTATGTTCAACACTCCAAAATAACCAGAAATAAAAGATATGAAGAACTCCTTTGGTGTAACATGTAGTGTAGCACCACTATCAAATATCCACATGCTTTCATCTGAAACAAGGTTGACCAAATCATAGTCATGAAGAAGAACAAGATTACCACATGTAGTAGTAGTGACACAATCATCACCATCACGATCCTTCTCTTTTTGCTTGCTCTTTTTACCTTTTTTTTCCTTTTCCATAAAATAATACTTTTATATGTGCCTTGTTTTATGACAATAATTACACTCTACATTCTTGTATCTTGACCAAGACTTACTCCTGCTTTTCTCTCTATCATCCTTCAGATCCTTTTTTGACTTCTCCATTTATTTTTAATGACAAGTACCTCATACTGAGATAAATAACCATATGCCTTCCTTTTTATCTCTTCATTAAGTGCACTACTTTTCGTCATTTACAGAGATATGACACCATTAGGGGATGAGTTTGTAATTGAAACTCAAAATCTCTCCCAAGACTCAGGTAGAGTATTTAGTAGCTATATAGTCCCAAAACCTCATCATCAAACTTGATGCCTATTCCAGATAACTGGTCTAGGAGCCCTTGAAATTCATTCAAGTGATTAAAAATAGAAGAATTCTCCCTGTATCTCAAATTCATCAAACAATTCAACAAGTACTACTTATTGTTCCCTGACTTGGAAGCATAAAAGGACTTAATCTTCTCCTAGAAAGTTTTGGCATATGACTCATTAGCAATGTGATTATAAACATTGTCTTTTACAAATTGCTGAATAAAACCACACACTTGTTGGTGTTTAAAGTCTCAGTCTTCTTCAGACATAAAATCTAGCTTTTGAGTAACAAAGGCAAGAAGATGCATTTTCTTCACAAATAGTAAGTCTTTCATCTTGCCCTTCCACAGGTGATAATTAGTGCCATTTAAAGCAACCGTTTTTAGCATTTGCCTTCATCATTCAAGCAAGTCAAATAGTCCTAAAACCAAAGCCCAAAGAGCTCTGATACCACTCTAACAGGGAAAATCACACACAACAACACAATAATCCAAAATACATAGCGGAAACAATTTCGTAAACTTACAAGAATCAATAAGAAGCAATAATAACAAAAATAACAATAGCCACAAAAATAATCACGCAAAGAGAAACAACAATTTTTAAAGTGGAAAACCCTCTCAATGTGAGAAGTAAAACCACAAGCATAAGCCATTCAATCAAGTTCCATTATGATCAAATAATAAGTACAAGAGATTCCAATCAATTACACAAATTCGTGCAAACAACCAGCCAAACACAACAAAGAAATAAAGCTTACAAAAGAGAACCAAAAAGAAGAAAATCTCTCAGAAAACAAAGCTTTTGTCCAAACATGATTTCTCCCAGCCAAAACCTCTAATCGACAATCCCAACGGTCAGAATAAAGAACCATATGTCTGTAACCTGTTGTCAAATTTCCAGCTCGATCCAACAGTTAACAAGGCAGCAATCATGATTTGAAGAACGTTGTATAGAAGAAAAACGAACCAGTTTTTCTTGCACAACTTTTTTCTCTTCTTTTCTCTCTCAAGGCTGCGACAACTTTTTTTCTTACACACACTATTTTTTTCTACTCCCCTTTGGATAAGTGAGCAAAATGGGCTTGACAAGTTTGAGCTTTTGACACATAGTTTGGAGCCCAAACCCAACAAACATGACAGTTATAACCATCCCCATGCACATATGATCTACGTATGCACTCACTACTGCATTATATGTTCTTCTCGTAAAAGTTTAATATTCTGTGGTAGCTTTTTTAAATTTTAAAAGTTCTATTAGTGCGGTGTTTTGTAGAAACGCACTAATAAAAAATTTACTCTGGTTAGGTTATAAACACATTTTAAACAAATTTTTTGGTTTATAATATAAACAAAACTATACTTTTCCATTGTTATTAAATACTTATATATTAAATATGTTTTCCTTGTATATATTTCCAAAACAACTTATTTGTTGTGCAATAAATGTTATTAAGTTAAGAAACTACATAAAATATTTGATAACATTAATGCAAATAACTACTTTCAACTATTATTCTTAATATTGTGAAATTGGTTACTTTTGGTTATATTTGGAACTAGAGGTAGTATATAAAAACGTGGTAATTGACATGAAAATTTTGCAATGCAATCCCATGCCCCATTTTATGTGAAAATTGACACGGAAAATTAAGTCTTATGTCAAGTAAGGCATGAGAGTTGATATTCTATGTCAGTTTTACATGAGGGGAATTAGCATGGGACGACATGTCCCGTACCTAATGGTTTTAACATAAGTTTTTTGCTCTCATGCCACACCGCCTTATTCTTGTAATGTATGATTATTAATGCAGTTAGGTTCGAAGAAAGTACTTTTGATGCATTTAAGTTCGAAGAGAGTACATTTTAATATCAAAGAGATTAGTTTGATGCATTAATTATGTAAATATGATTACATTTTAAAGCAGTTATTATTATTAAGTGAGAGATTTATATTTACATAATGATTTATAATTGGGTGATAGTGAGTATTCTAGGTCAATTTCTTATCAATTGAATCAATAGGAAGATTTTTGAAGTATTAGAATCAAACAAACTTGTCCATAATTAATTGAAACCAAAATTAAACTAAAACTAAGGACATGTGATTTTCAATGAAAAACTAGCCATATTTTTTTATGGAAGGAAAAAAGGTAGTAATGGTCTCATTCTTAATAAAGTTGAGATTGTAATTGTTACACGAGGGTGTAGATTGTTCTTGTGAACAATTGGTTGGTTTTGCAGGGGAATGAGGTTACCATAAGAAATATATTATGCAAGGAGTTGTCCCAAAATTAATTAGGCCTTTTGACATTATTGGTGCAAGGAACCAGGAATATTGAAACTTTAACAGAGATATGGAAAATGCCTTGGCTAGCTAGCTAGCATCTAGTATGGTCCTAAAATGGCCGCAAAAGCATAGATGGAATATTTGGTCAATGGTGAAGGTTCTGTGATTAAAGTGGTACGTACGTATTTGGTTTGTTTTTAATGCCAACCTTGAAAGTGATCATGCAAAAAATATGCGGTTTGTAAAATTGTTTGAAGCCATATTATAGCATAAGCATAGCCTTCCCATTATTTGTGTTAAATTTGTTAGAACTTTCATATCATCTTTCTCATAATATTTTATATAAATTTAAATACCTGTTGAGTCACTCTAACTATTATCAATTAGTTTTTGGATGAAACCTTTAATAAAATTTGCATGAATTAATGCACTCATAGGTGATGTGAGTTTATGTTGAACTCTGCGTATAACATAGAATAACAAAGAAACAGTTTCTAATTTATACATTAACACGAATTGCAACAGTGGGTGTCTATATGTTAAAGACAATACCTTAATTTGTTTCAATGGCATAGGATACTGCTATCCTTTCGATTCTCTTTTGGTTGCACTTTTGTGGTTCTTACAAAAGTTGAAGGCCAACACTTAGATTACATTCTGTCTCCTTGTTGATTCTCCATAATGAGTCAAAAATGACTTGTGCTTTCGTTTGTCCTCGTGGTGGATTGCATGCATTTCTTGATAGTTATATCCATTTCTGGTTAATTAGTCACAACTCACAAGTTGAAATATTGCTTGCTACACCAATTAATCATGAGAGGAGAATAACTTTTGGATGCTTTAAGTCCTTTTACACATTCACCTACTAGTGGTGTGTGCTAGTCATTTCGGATTCCTCCTACGGGTTGCACGCCATATGGTGTTATTGTATGCTTCCGTTACGTAGATACAAAGCTCATTTCAATAATTTTTACGTCTTAAAGGGATTAAATGCTTGATTGTCGATTTAAAAATATCTTTTATCTTGGCATTAAAAAAGTGTGCTTATGTAGTTCAGGTTAATATATGTATATAGGTGAAGTAATAATTAGGAAAAATATGTAAATTGTGAGTGTCTCATTTATATATAGTTCATATATGGACAAGGGTACTGGAAGACATGGTAACTGTGACTATGCTGGATGATGTGCCTTAGCCACACCAGTACTGGGGTGCATGTTCCAAAAGCCGGGTCGGGCGGATCCAATTAAGTTAAAGGACAACACAGAAAAAGGTGGAGGTTAGCGTGAGTACTTATAGGAAAACAAAGGATACAAAATGATTGTTAACACTTATTGAGGATTGGTTAAGGTGTTCTGTGTATATATAAAGATAACTTTTAGGCTTTTCCTGTTCATCATATGCCCACACCAACAAAACATTGAATTCTTTATCACTAGACTAAAGATCTCATTTGTTATATATATAGTAATCATTATATATATGGAATGAAATTAAGTATATTTATAAAATTATTAATTATAATATATACGGTTAACAATATATTGATTTAATATATTTAATAATATACTTATCTATTTTAAAATATAAGTCTTCTAAATATTTAAAAATATTAAATATTATAAATACCATTAAATTATGTTTAATTTATGTAATAATAATAATAAATATTACTAGAAATATATTAAAATATTTTAATAAATATATTATTAGATATTTATATTTCTAAATAAATATTTTTGAATATATTTAGTAGTAAATTCATAATTATTTTATTTAACAATATATGCAATCATATATATTGGGAAATTAGTTTAAATGAAATCAAATAACATTTATTAATACTACATATTTAGTAATATATTTTAATATACATTTATAATAATATTTTTTATTTAATATATATTAATAGTATTTATAATATTTAATATTTTTTAATATGCTTACAAATATATATATATATATATATATCTTTTTTAAAATATATAATTATTAATCTGTCTGGTATTGGGTATGACTTCGATTTATGATCTTTTATACCGGTCTAGTAGGGATATGATATTATCTCCCTGGGTCTAATGGGTTCTTAAGATCTTATAATATTCCGTCCAACAGACACCAATATCTTATATTGCGGGGGCAAAATAAACTGTCACCTGTAAAGACATTCTAACACCTAAATCAGTATGATATCAAGATTAAAGCTCAAGTGTTTGGGTTAGGTTGATCATATCTTGACTGTAGTAAATGTGAGGTATTTATAGGAGTCAAGTGGTGATTTTGTGTCATGATACATGTGTTAGTGTTTTTTCATAAAATGAAAGCTGACACAAGCACTGAACTTTTTTACAAATCTGCAAGTATTGACCGATATACCCCTAATATGGACCTCAACCTTAATTTGATATTGTCTCGTTCTTCATATCGATCATTAAGGACTATATGGGGAAGTAATATTGCGGTGCTTATTTTGATACTAGATGCATGGTTTGGTTATCAGTATGGACCTTATGATACTGATATTGGTATCAGACCTAGAAGATTTGCCACCCATTTTGTTAAAGCAACTTATAGTTGCTTCAATGGGTTGATATGCACAGGCTATGGCTTATTTTGTCGGAGACCTGTCTAGTGATTTTTTCTTTGAAAACTTTAATCGGTATGACCCTTTATTGTTTCGTGGTAAGGTCCTCTTTTGTGGACAAGTTTGAAGGATACATGTGGCATTCCATGATTGGTTCGACGCTTTATTTTTTGTACAACCATTGTTTGGTATGCAAAGGGTCCTGCACGTGTGCCATCGTAATGGTTTGGTTATCAGTATGGACCTTATGATACTGATAATGGTCATTTGTAAATTTTTATAAATAATTTTTTGAAAACCAAGATATGAGGATGACCACACAAGTGATGAATCCATTGAGATTCTTTCTTCTCACCGTGGTCGCTATTAAAGGGATCCCAAAGGAAGTGACGAGTTTCAAAACAGAACATAGTCAACATATGCAAGGGGATCCAAAAAGCCTTAGGGCTTGTATACTAGCTCATCTATAAAGTCCCACTAGATTAACTGGTGAGGCGCTTCATTGATATATAGCCTAGTTAGACATTTCTTTGAATTCAAGTTCTAATCCTCCTTCAAAATCTCCTGGATCGTGGTCTTCATTTTGGAATTTTAATTCCAATGCAAAGTACTACTATGTTGATGATCTCTCCTTCTATAATTGCATTCCGGTTTTTCAACATACCATAATTCCAATGGTATTTGAAGGTCACTTAGAAATTGGCAGTCAAAATGTTATAGCAATGAATGATATGAATACTAATTTTCTTTCTCATAAGATAGATTAGATCGTGAAGAAAGCAAATTGTCAATATATTTAGGTTCACATTGAACTGTCTTCCGTCGAAGTATGCAACAAAGATAGATGGAGTAAAGACTCCAAATTCTCTTATTCATGTCAAAGAAGTAAATAAAGCTGATTTTGATGTTGTGTCACCACTAATAACATATCAGATCTGCCATGTATTGGGATCCTAATACCTAAATATGTATGAGATGTGCTTTACCATAGTCAGGGTAAAGTTTCCTTTAAATAAATTTGAGATAGGAGTGCTAACACTAGCACAAAAAAGGCTATTACTGTAGTTATTTATCCTTTTTACCACAATTCTAATCGCAGTTACAAGAAGTGTTGTAATAACATATTATTGTAGTTCTAATAACCTATAGTGTGGTTATTCCCCTATTACAATGTTTTTTTCATATGTTATTAATGTTTTCCTAAGAGCAATAACATGTTCTATAATAACTTTATTTTGTTGTAGCGTAAACTTTTTAACATCGCTCACAGTTAACTGCATCCTAATGGTTCAGGTTTGATGTTGTCCTTGGAAATGCTTGGGAAATATTTCAAGTTTGTGAACACCCAATTTTTGCCCAACCAAAACCAAAAGGCAAAAAAATAAAAAAAAGAGAGAAAAAAGAAGAGAAAGAAAAAAGAAGGAGGAAGAGAAAGAAAATGAAAAAAGAAAAAGAAAAAGAAAAAACGTGAAACAACTCGCCTTGACAAGCCCATAATTTTTTGCCAACTCATCTGCGAATTCTACGGGTTCCAAAAGTTGAAAAGTAGAAAAATAAGTTAGGAATTCACCCTTTTTCCCAAGGGACCTTGGCCCTCCTCTCATTCTAAGGTACCAGTCTTATCTCTTTTCCAATGGGTAAAGCCAACCCCATGCCTAAAGGGAATTTGACCTTTTGAATTTGGTAAAAGAGAAACTTGGAGCAGAGAATGGAAAATGAAAGAGTAAGAGACAAGAAAGAACTTTGTCCCAAGGTATGACTAGGGTTGGGAGCAAGAAAGGCCTCCTCTTGCTTTATAAAAGGGAGGAAAATAAAGATGAAAGGGTCTTTTGTCTTGGAGGTCTCTTCTTATTTTTAGGTCTTCTCTTAAGGTCTCTTTTTTGGGTTCTTAAAATTAGGTCTTTTCTCATTAGATCTCTTTTATTTACATATTCTTTTTAGGGTTCATAAACTTAGGAAAGATGGGTCATAAAAATAGGGAAAAAAGTCTTTATTTTTCAAGTTTGAGGGAAAAGAGAGGAGGATTCTATTTTCTTCTTCACTTGTAAAAATCTGAGAAAAGAGAGACAAGGTATAACCCCTACTTAGGAAACTTTTGTATATTTTTATTTCACATACCATGCATGTTCATGATGTTGGTTATATAAATGAGTTTATGTTTAAAGATTTGTATCTTGTTGCTCTTTGATGGTTGTTGTTTAAGTTTGGTTTGGTATTAATAGGTTGAATCATGTTAAAACTTTGTCTTTTCTCATTTTTTTAACAATCCATTCTCATAAACATGTTATAGTGTCTTGAAAATGTGATTTTGAGACAATAATATACATGAACTAGTTTTGTCCATGTCATACTTAAGGTTTTTCATGTAGGAGTAAAAGGTACGATGTTTGAGGACCTTATTTTCTTTTTTGGAAAGGGGAAACCTATGTTCTACTGTCGAACTCGCCTAGGCGATTCATCTTTGCCTAGGTGAACTACATATTTTTTTGCCACTACCATCGGCTCGCCTAGGTGAGCCACAACCACCTAGGTGAGGCATCCCTTTTTCCCTCTTTTCCTTTTTCTCTATTTTTTTCCTGTTTAATTGGTTGATTTATTTATTAATTTTGTTTGCCCTGTCCCACTTTATTGTTTATCTCCCTTTATTTACCTATTCCAATATTTATTTATGCGTTGTGCCTTTGTTTGTTGAAATAAAGTTTTATTATGATGAGATTAATATAGACAAGATGTCTTGTTAATCTTGTCATTTTTACAACCTTTCTCCTATATGTCAAAATAAAGTTTTTATGATGAGATTAATTTAGACAAGACTTCTTGTTAATCTTGTCACCTTTTACAACCTATTTTCTTTGAGATTAATTTAGACGAGACGTCTTATTAATCTCTTCCTTTTAATAAATGTTTCCAACACCGTTGGTTTTTGGGTCGTATCTCCAAAAATTAATTTGGGCAAGACACCTTATTAATATGGATTTATTTGGATAAGACGTCTTGTTAATCTCACTTTGGAGTCCTTCCCTTTTTCCTTTCGTTGTTTTGCATCTAATCATATGTTGTTTCTTGCTTTATCCATCGTTGCTTTTTTAAATAGGTTAAATCAATTTTTTTAGGCTACTAAAATATGTGTAATTAATTTAAAGTAACCATTTTATAACGGACAATGTAGGGTGCTAATACATTCCCAACCTGTAATTTGAATCCTGAACTCAAAATCTTAATTTTAATTACCAATGTCTTAACAAAAGATTTTCTCGTTATTTTCCTTTAAATAAATATTGGTGGCAACTCCATTTTCGAAAGGAACAGTTGAATTATTCTTATTCGAGGTAAGCCTCCCGCTACGATTTTGGTCATGACAAAGTTTTCACTCTTAGTGGCAATGTTTTTCCATTATGAAAGGTGTTGCGAAGAGGTAATTACCCAGGTGGCAAATTAAGTTATGTAAAAACTCTGGTGTTTAAGCAACATAGCTAACTTTTATTCTTATGCTGAATTGGCCAAGATCGATAGGGCTGGTTTTAAACATGCATTTGTTAAGGTGGTTGTAAAAGAAAGGAAACCTGGTGTTATAGGAGAATTTCGATTATTCCAAAAGATTCAACGCTGAGTAAACTCATGCATTTCTTGCTTAGTAACGAACCCTATGCCATAGAAGACTTTGATTTGTCTGAGAGATTAAGGAAGATGATCAACAGGCTGGGAAAGGCTTTGAAATTCAATCGTATTCGGCGAAACTAAATGAGTACCTCGATTGGGTTTCAATCTATTACTAAATCTTGCCTTGGCTCTATCAAAGCTCGTTAGTGCGATGCCATCATTGTTGCGGTTTAGGAAATTAAGGGAACAACTGAACGGGCCAAAGAGGCATTGGTGGAGAAGTTAAGGAAAGCCAAGGCCAAGACCGATGTCGAGGATGAAAAGAAGAAAATCAATAATGTGTAGTTTAAGCGGATGGAAGCCATTGCTGCCCTTACTACATTGAAGAAAAAGTTTGATGAGCTAAGGCTGGAAAAATCCAAGGTGGAGAAAAAAATGAAAAGTGATGTGGATGCTATAAAGCAGACTTTGGAGGAAAAGAAAACAGAGTGGAAGCAATAGAGGGAAATATACAAAAAGAAACTGTCAAAGCTACCTTCAACAATACACTTCAGTAGCTAATTCATCATCAAACTAATTATCAGCGGTATTGGCCTTTATCATGAATTCCATGGGGGTTCTATATGATGTGTCTCGAGGTTAGTACTTAGAGCCATCTTTAAAACCTTACCCAATTTCCCCTTTACTAGATGGTCAATCTAAGGAGGTCTAGGCGGTGTTGAAGGAAGAAGAACATAATGATAAGGGCACAAAGTTAAATGAAGAAGAGGATGAAGAAGACCATTAAGCCAACCAAGCGTATGATGACAATGTCGTTCCTCTCCCATGATCTGAGAAATTTTGACCCATTTTTTATGCCATGTGTCAGGATAGGCTACAACAAGATTAATCATTTTTAACTTTCCCCCTTCTATCATTACTAGAATTTCAGTGGTCGATGTGTGCATAATTTTTGTAGATCATTTTGTACACTAGACGATGACTCCTAATTCCAGTAATGATATTTCTTTTGATCAATTTACCTTTAGTCGATTTTATTACATCTTCATGTTGGAGAATATTAACCTCATATCGAAATAATAAATTGGACTTGGATAATGATGTGAAATCATCAGAAGATGAAATTCTATGGCAAGTGCACCAATCGTTAAACTGAGTATATTTGTAGCATTCCCACGAATTACCTCAACCTAGGGTTGATACTATCTAAACCAAACAGCAATTCATGCAACACATTGTATTTTTTCTTTTTCTTATATTCTAATTTTAATGAAATTTTAATTAAAACACACAACAAACAGAAAATGCAATAGAAATTAATGTAATTGACAATAATGAAAGTAGGTTGGAATCAGCTTCAGCATACAATGTTAGTCAAAATCATGTGAACAAGGCATAAATTCCAATTAAGATCATGCATAGAATTCCACATATGAATAATCTCTAATCCCTTAGGCAATTACTACTATCTCACTACACACAAACCCTAATCCCTTAAGTATTCATATTCACTGAAACTTAATGCGAAAATAAGGATAAACCCTAGCTATTCACCTAATGTCTTAGTCCTGAAGTAACTAGGAAGCAAGATGCATACCAGAGATCTTTACCATGATTCCTCTCTAAAGAAAAACTCCAAATGTGCCTGAATCTTTCGATTCAGGAGTTGAAACCCACAATCTTGCAATGTTCAGACATGCCTTAATAGAAATCAATCCTTAATCAATAGAAATGAGCCTCTATTGTAGCTTCAACATATCCCAACCTTGAAGGTTTAGTTACACATGATGGAGAAGAAGATGAATATTGATGGAGAAGACATGGTTCTGAGTAAAGAGAAGGGAGAGAAAATAGAGAGATAAAATATAAAGAGAGATAATGCAATCTAAAATTTTGAAGTGGTATCCCTAATTACGCTATTCTTTAGCTATAAATAATAACTAGATTTAACTAACATCTACTAAAATAATAACTTGTGAAATTATCCTTTGAGGACTTACACATAAATAACAAAACTTAACTTAACCAAAATATAACAAATCAGCATGACTATTTGAAATCCGGTGCATTTCCCTCGTATACGCGTGTGGGGACGTATGTGGGCATAGGGGGTGCTGGAATAATGAACCAAGTGTACATAGGGTCCAAAAGGCAGGCATGGGCACGCGTCCAACGCTGGCCCCTTGGGCTTGACCTGATAGTGAGAGTGAGAGGGAGCATAACATGAGCGTGGACGCACTGGTTCCCTGGTCTGGGTCTGATAGTCATGGCAAAGCGTGCGTAAGTCAAGCATACCCACCCTCTAGAGTGCCTTCATAACTTAACATATCTCTAGTGTACGTATACGTTGGGTAGCGTAGCCACGCATGGACTCTGAGCCAAGGTCTGATCCTTCAAGATTTTGGGCGTAAGAGTTGCGTGAGTTGGGTGTATGTATGCCCAACCTCTATGTTGATGTGTTATGTTGGCTTTCATTCCAACGTGACCTTATGCTAGAGAGTGTAGGCATGCGTGGATCCTCGAGTCCTTCTGACACTTGAGCATAAGCTTTGAGCGTGTGGCCAACGTAAGGGTGTTGGCTCTCTGACTTGGGGTCTGGATCTTCACTTATGCTAGCATAGACTTACGCTGAGTAGCGTAAGTACGCATAAGTCCTTAAGCTCCTTTTTTGCATTGGCGTGAGTGTAGGCGTAGGTGCAATATATGTACGCTGACTCTCTAGACCTCTGATTCCTATTGTGTAGTTGGACTTGAAACATGAACCACACATCTTAGCATAGGCATGCTAGAGACAATGTTAGCATGCTGATAGCTAGGTCCAAAAACCTCACACTTAGCCTATATTTTTCCTCATAATTTACTTTCTATACTTTTTGCATAATAAACCTTAAAATATTCAACTATACACATAATTTTCACATTATCCTATAATTCTAAATTTTCATAATTGTTACTTAATTGGCTTAAAAATAAATATTAAGTGACTTAAATTATCTACATAATGTATAAATAACGGTCAAAAGAATAAGTCTTTTCAAGACTTATCAGATGAATTTACAAGTTACCATATTCATTCATATCGATCTATAGTTGTTGGGACTAAGTTACTAATCACTCTTATGTTGGGTGAATAGTTTTTCCACTCATTAGAGCTTAACTAGATACGTTTATATTGGGTAACTAGTTTCACCACTCGTTGGGGTTAAGCTATTAACCATACTCATATTAGGTGCTTAGTTTCGCTATATGTTGGGGTTTTGCTAGCTACATTATATCGGATAACTAGTTTCACCCCTTGTTAGGGCTAAAGTAATAATCACACTCATATTAGGTGAATAGTTTCATATAGTTGGGCCACTTAAATGAGGCTTCAACTATCTCATTTAGCTTATGTCGCTCTAATAAGGCTAAACACAAATGATAATCTTGATATCATCTTGAAAGACTTCAAAATAAGTGGATAGCAAGAATTTGTAAATTCTTTTTTATTAACTAAATATACATAGACTATAACGAAGTGTCTCATTAAAACTTCCTTAGGGAAAACCTAGTGGGAAAAAAACCTAAGGTAGGAAAAAAAGTACACACTTTCTTATATCGGCCAGTTATAATTATAAGGTTTAGAATATTATATTTGTTCTTGATAGCTGTGCGATCCAAGGTCTCTAACTAGTATGCTTCTCCTAGGGTGACCTCAGTAACCTTGTAAGGACCTTTCTAGCTAGGAGCTAGCTTCCCTTAATTGGAAAACTTATTCCCTATACTGTCTAGTCTCAAGACTAAGTCCTCAATGTTTAAGTGCCAAAGTTGAACCTTCTTTTTATACCAATATATTGCCTTAGCCTTAATGGCCTAATCTCTACAGAAAGCTTCCTCTCAAATTTTATGATGTTGTCCAGCTTAAGTCACAAATAATCTTTATTGTTAAGTTCCAAAAAATGTTGAATTTTGCATGAGGGCTCTTTTATTTCTATCGATATCACAACTTCTACCTTGTATATAAATATAAGCTTGAAAGGTAATCCTATAGTAGATGAGTGTGAGGTTGTTTGATATGCCCAAAGTACATGACAAAGATGATTAGTCCATTCTCCCTTAGCTTCACCAAGCCTTTTCTTTAACCCCTTGAGGATTTCTCTATTCGCCATCTCGGCTTGGCCATTGGTTTGAGGTAATTCCATTAAAGAGAATACTTATTTCACTTTTAAACCTTCAAGCAAATCACCCAAATTTCCTATCAGTGAACTGGGTACCATTTTTAGTGATAATTCTCCCTAGGACCCTAAACCTTGCGATGATATTCTCATAGACAAATCTTCTGGTTTGAGCCAATATAATGTTGACAACTGCCTCAGCCATAATCCACTTGGTGAAATAATTTACTCCAATAATCAGATATCTAATTTTGCCAGGGGCAATAGGAAACAAACCAGATATGTCCAAACCCCATTGATGGAATGGTTAGGGTATAACTGATGTGGATAACTCTTCCGTAGGGACATGATGTACATGAATTTTCGGTAGAAGTCATACTGTTTCACCTACTTTGATATATGCTTTTTCATTATGGGCCACTAATATTGCCTTCAAGATTTTTCTTTCCAGACTCCTACTACTAGTATAGTATCTGCAAGTCCTTTCATGTTTTTCGCTCAGAGCATCTTCAACCTCACTTTTGTTCAAGCTTTTCAGAAACAGGATGGAAAAACCTCACAGGAATAACTAGTCACTAACTACAGTGAAATTTGACAATACCTTCTTCAACTTCTTTTTTTCTATGGGGTCACAAGGTAATTGTCCATTCACTATATACTAGATGATTAGAGCTAGCCAAGAATCTTTTTCAAAAGCACAAATCATGTTAATCTGAATAGGGGCTACGATGCTTGGTTCAATGAAGGTACTCTTGGTTATTGTTTTCGAAGAGCTTGCTTTCTTGGTACTGGCTAGTCTAGAGAGGATATTGACCCGTGTGTTTTCTTTCCTATGGGCATGTTTGAATTCTATTTCTCAAACATTTTCTCTAATTATTTAGCCTTGGCCAAGTATTATTGTAACAATGGCTATTTGGCTTAATATTCTCCTGAAATTTGTGAGATTAAAAGTTAGGAAAAGTTATATATTGTGACCTCTTTTGCACTAATATCCAAGGCAGTTCATAGTCCAACTAAACAAGTTTCATATTCTGCCTAATTATTGGAAGTCTTAAAATCGAATTTGAGAGATATTTCAATATGTACTCCATCGCCACTTGTAACTACTATATCAACTTTACAACCCTTACTATTAGAGAACCCATCCATAAACATTACATAATGCATATGTTTATCCTCTAGAACCTCTCTTATCATTCTAGCAACAAAGTCTATTAAGACATAGGCTTTAATAGTAGTCCTTAGTTCATAGGAGATTTCGAACTCTGAAAGTTCTATTGCCCACTTGATCATTATTTCTACTAAGTCTGGCTTATGCAACACCATCCTCAAGGGGAGGTTTGTTCAGATAACTACTGGATGGGCATGGAAGTATTGCCTCAATCTCTGGGATGCCTAGATTACTACTAAAGTGGTATTCTTAATCTTTTGGTACCAAAGTTCTGCCCCTTGACGGGTTTTCTTAGTGAAGTATACCAATATCTATCCTTCCAGAGTTTCCTTCGTTAGCACAACTCCTAGAGCTTCATCCAAAACAAATAGGTATAGGAACAATTTTTTTCCAGGATCATGTTTGACCAATATTAATGGTTGGTTCAACACATCTTTTAAGCTTTGGAAAGATTTTTTTTCTCTTCACCCAATTTATACTTCTTGTTTTTCTTAAGAATTTCATATAACAGAAATGATCGATGTGTCATCTTAGGCATGAACCGGGATAAAGCCTTTATTTTCCCATTCAACGACTGCACCTCTTTTAAATTTCTTGGGCTTTGTAATTCCTTGATAATCTTACATTTATTAGGGTTAGCTTCAATACCTTTCTAGATTAACATAAATTGCTCAAGAATCTCCTAGTTAGAATTATAAATGTGTATTTTAGGGGGTTGAGTCACATATTGTACATCTTGAGCCTTTTAAAAAATTTTGTGAAGTCATTGATGTTGTTTCCTCCAAACGGGGTCTTGGCTATGATGTCATCCATTTATACTTCCACCAACTTGGTGTGCAAGCCTTCAAAGAATCTAAATGTTTTCTAGGATCTATCTCCTTAGTGTACTTGTCTATAGGGAGTGAATGTGGGATTTATAGGTTTTAAAGTATAGAACTGAACCATTCTTCTAGTGAACAAGATGTTGAACTTGTACCCAGGTGACCTTCCAGAGCTTGGAGGGACCAGTATCATGGTAAATGGCGCTTTGTTCGGTATATGGACTTTTGGTAATTGTCATCAAATGTAGTGATCTTGGAGTACTCTGGTGGAGTTGAGATTTCATGATGGGAAACTAAAGGGCGAGGCCTTATAGGCGATGTCCTTGGGTGAACTATCACTTGGTTCTTCGAGATGGCTCCATTTTTCTTCCTTTCAGCTTATAACTCTGCCCTCAACTAACAAATCATACCTATAGTTATAGTTGATAGGCTCATTCTCATTACGTGCTTGCAAATGGCCAACTGAAGTGGCCTTGTGGTTGTTCTCGCAGTTGTGAGAATAATTTTAGTATGTCCCACTAGGCATGCTAATGATTTTCCTGGTATGAGGTACCGAACTTTGGTTTATGATATCTTACATCTCTAGTGGGGATCCGTATTATCTCCCTATGTCTAGTGGGCTTCTTACTTGTTAAGCTCTTGTAATGTTCTGTCCAACACATACTAATATCTCGCGTTATAGGGTGAAATACAGTGTCACCTGCAAAAATACTCCGATGCTCAAATCAATATAGTTTGTTTATTTTCCTCCATTTTCTTTTTCATTCATTCAAACAAATCAAAAGAATTTCTTTCCATTTTTTCCTTTTCTATTTCTATCCTTCCAAATAACATTTTATTTTATTTTATTTTCATTCATTTCCCACCTATTTTCTTCCATCTTATTTCTTTCCACCCTATTTCACCTCTTAATCTAAACAAATTGCACTAAATATAAAAAAGGGTAAAATATGTTTTGGTCAATTTTTTATTTTAATCCCTTAACTTTTTTATTGGTTCTTATCCTTATATTATTTAATATGTAAAAAAATAGGAGGACCAAAATTAAATAGATCAAAATAAAATGACCAAAAATATATTTAACCTTATAAAAGAAAACACTTATCAATCACAGTAGCAACTTGCTGAGCACAAACTAGCCTTTCAATATACATAAGGTATAGATGCCAATATGAATTACCGCTATTGAACACAATGATTGACTTAGAGGTTCAAATGACACAGTTATGTCCCACCTCTTCTAGATGTATTATAGCCCACCTACTTACTCTATGCTCATGTCTCCAAAAGACCCTGAAATGATTTACTTCTGAACTATTTTAGCTTAGTCACTCGGACATCTATCATCAATTATTAGGAGAATTGGAAATCTTTATTACATGTGTAAGATACTTTTCAATCTTCTTTGTTAAATGTAATGTCACAATTTCTTCCGTTCTTCTTCCATTACTGACTTGTGAGGCAACGTATAAGACAAATTATATTTCAACTGGATCTTGACAAATATTCATCCATCAATTGTGATGCAAGCGATGATCAACTTGAACAGTTGATGAACTATTTACTCAATCACGTAAGCCAAACAATAACAACCTTGTAGTACACAATCATAACTAATGAAGTGGGACCTTATAATGTAACCTTTTAGGCACCAGAAAATTTTCTCTGCTCTTATTATGAACCTCATTAGCAGTCCACAAGAGATGTCTACACAGTACAGTGGTATGAACTAAGAACATTACATCAGTCATTAAATCTCGTGGATCTGGCTGATTTTGAGCCTACATTAATGAGACCAAATACATCACATGTTCATAACCCTCCAAAAGTATACAATAATTTTTCCCACTAAAATTAAATGCTATGATTACACTGGTCAATTGAACAACATTGATCCATCTAACCTGATAGAGATCATAATCCCACTGTAAATCTCACTAAATTTTGTCTACATATCAGCCAAAGATTGTAAAATCCAGATAAGTTTTCTATGATCTGAATTGTACAGGACAAAACTAACAAAATGACTTCCTTCTCCTAAGGCATATGCCATTTGAAAATTCAGGGCACTTGGATAAAATGGTACCTTTAGGATAATGAAAGAATCTTTAGGATGGCATGATGGTTGGATTGTGCTTCTGCAAAGTTAAGCACCTTGTCATTGGACTCAATGACTTTTCACTATCCTTGATATTCAAAAAACTGAATAAATTAAAAACCAAAGCCTTTCACTTTCCCGAAGTAGATGCAAAGTTGTCCCGGGAATCAGGCACTTTGTTTCTGTTTGCCATGAATTCTAATGTTCAATTGGATTACAAATTTTCAACTTTAAACTTGAATTACTGAATTTCATTGGTATTTCCGTAAATTAAGGATAACTTAAGTTGTTGTAAAAGGAGGGAGTCCTTATCTGTTTTGAAAGAACAACTTGAAGGAAATAGAAAAAAAGGAAGTCAGATCTGATAGAAATTAATTCCTTTTTCACATTGAAGGAAGTTGACTGAAATTTTTATTTAATAAATATTAAATAAATTTATAAATATTATTGTTTGAGTCTAACATCAGGGTTAGTATCTGTAGGTCCATACCAGTCACTACAAATAACATTCGACATTAATATGAACACCAAAATATTGGTTCCCTACAGAATCCATGATAACTAGTATCACTAACAAGCTAGTATCAGATATAGATTGAGGGACATACTAAGGGCATACTGGTCAACACACACAAATGTGTCAGGAATGTTTACGGCTATGTTAGCTTTTCGCACACTTTATAGAAAGGTACTGACACAGGTAGCATGACATAAAATCACCACTTGAGTTCTATAACTACGACTCATTTACTACGCACGAGGTACGTTCAACCTAACCCAAATGCTTGAGTTCTGATATTGATATTGTATTGACTTGAACATGAGAGTATCTTTGTAGGTGACACCCTATTTTTCCCTTTAAGGTGAGATACCGGTGTGTGTATTAGACGAAATACTACAAGACTTTGAGATCCTCACTAGACTTGAAGAGATAATACTAAATCTCTACTGGACTTGTGTAAGAGATTATAAACCAAAGTTTTGTACCTCATACCGGACATTACCATTAGCACACTTGGAAGAGACTTGGCTTTTCTTTATATATATAGGTAAAGGTGACACATCATAAAAATTATTTTCTCAAAGCTCAAAATGGCTAACAACGGATATATATATATATATATATATATATATATATATATATATACACACACATTATGCTAAGCTATTTGACCCTATGTTCATATTCAAACAACAAAATGCCTTGGTTGTTTCCTCATATCTTGTGCGGTAACAAAATCAAGATTCAATCAAAATCAACCACATAAAATGGAGTTTACACTCATACTATATAAGGTACTCACAACTCACCCAATTTAAAGAAGTTAATGACTGATGATACTTAATTAAAGTTTCTCTTAAGTCATACTCAAATCATACATGAGTATCAAAGTCATGCAAACATCATCTGATCACTAAAAATTACACCTCATAATGAAACACTCTCAATTTCTCAGAAGTCTAAAAAATTTTCAATTTTTAAGCTTAGAAAACATTTACCACTAGGCTAAGTTCAACAAGAAAACAAGAAAAATGCTACCTTGGGTCTAAGTTTAAAACAACAACTAAAACAAAATAGAATAAACAAAAACAAAAACAAAACATACAAAATACAAAACAACATAATGCAAAATAAAACTAAAACTACTAGTTAGAAAAATGTTAATTCTAACTAACTCTACAAACATAAATTTACTAAACAAAAAAATAAAAAATAGTAGAGAAAGTTTTATAGGTCCCTAAAAAGTACAAATTTATTTCGTATATATAAGGGCACCACACTGTTATACCACTACTCCTTCTTGGTATCAACATCAAAAGCTTAAACAACTCTTATTTCTCTCTAAAAAATTATCTTGTCCCTAGGTTGAACAACAAGAGTAAAAATGAGTTATTACAAAAGAAAAGTAAGATATGCTAAAAGAAACAAGTAAAATGTAAAAAGGTAGAATTATATATATATATATATTAAAAGAGATGAAAAAAGAATTAAAATAAGATAAAAATATAATACAAAATACAAAAAATACAAAATACAAGTGCATAAAAGTGCAAAAGAATATAAAAGAGGGAAAAAATTCTCTTTCTATATTTTTTTAAAAATAAAATATTTTGTTTGCTCACTCCTACGAGCAACTACTCGTAGGTATAAAGAGCAAGTAATGGCTCCTAGAATTGTTTTCCCCTATGAGTAACTTGTTCATATGAGCAAGCGTATCAATAGAAAACTTACAGAAAAAGTTGATATGATCATCCTAACGAGGGAAGGGCTCATATGAGCAAAAATAAGGCAATAACTCATATTTTTTGCCTTTTAAGGTCCCAAAACTCAATTTCTCTACCTAGCAATCCTCCATAATATCAATATATTATGAAAACATGAAGATTACACACAAATATTCTAATCTAACAACACAATTATATCAACCATGCATAAACACAATAAGACATAACTAATCCAAATTAATACATAAACAAAAAAAACTTCCACATACAATTATCAACAACAAACAACTATACATACTAACCACAAATATTTCAAACTAACAACCACACCAAAGTTACTCTAGACTACCATACAAACAACAACACAATCTATAAACAACCTACAATATAAACAAACACACATAAACACAAGCTACAACTACCAACACCTCAAAATTCCACATTAAACTAGTTATCTTCACAACACAAGTAACTACAAGCAAAATAACTATACCTAATTATCACACAAAGTTCATAAAACTAACATACAAGCAACAAAACACTTTTTACCATTTACCTAAACAACATATGCAAAAAAGCATCATAAAAACAAGCAATAATGAACTAAATTTACCAACATAACTAAAATGACAACAAATAAAGGAAAATGATAAAAAAAATACATTGTGTCCCACTATGCCCTTGAATTTTGATATCCCCGGCTAGACATTGCTCATGTGTCTTCAAGGCATTCCCAGCTCCACATGTTTGTAGTGGTGAACTGTGTACTTATTTGTATAGGGCCCTAAACCTTGCCTGCCCTAGCCACCCCTTCTTGCTAGAAAGGTTCTCTATGCTTCTAAGTTCTTGCTCCTTAATCAAGTCCATGAGAAATGGTTTCTGCCATTTAGGCTTGAACTGTGTAGGAAAAGTCTTGAACTTGGATAAGATGCCCTCCCTCATAAATGGGTCTAATGAAGGCTTCAAAGGTAAGCTTTCTTTATTGGACATCTCCCCATTTCTTAGTTTCTTGGAAGGATGACATAGGCAAGAATGCGCCTCTTCAGATGAGACACCAATATCCTTATCCTTATCATCACTATCTCTTTTTTTTACTTTTTCATTTATTTTCCTCTAAAACTTCTTTATCACTTCTTTCTTTTCTTTTTCTATTTCATCTTCCCAACTTTTTATTTCTTCTTCCTTGCTTATGTCATTTTTTTCATCTTTATTTTTCTCATCTACCTCTTGATGTAGGAAGTTCTTGTAGGAGAGCTTCCAAAGGAGAAGATCTTGGCCCTTTTTTTTCTTCTATCCTTCAATTGCCTTGGAGGAAAGCTTTTCAAAGATAAAAACCAAATCCCTTGAAGAAGAGAACTCTAAGAAGTGTACGAAATTATGAGAAGAAAAGAAGGAAAAGATGAAAGTGAAGGGAGGAGAATGGAGGAATGAAATGGAAGAAGTGGATGGAAGGTTTGGAGGCCACTCCCAAGGGGAGATAACTCTTTCAATCTCGCCACCAAGGAGGGAGGAAACCACCTTGGATAAGAGCTTGCTAAAGACTTGGCTCTATCCTAGAGAAAGGAGACCACTCTACTTTTCTCTCAACACTCAAAGTGCTCTAAAATCTCAAAATGAATATTATTTAGTGGTTTTACAAAGGAGAGCTCCTTATATAGACCATGGAGTATTTCGGCAAGGAGAGCCTTATTGGGCTTCTATATGCTTTCTAGGCCTATAAGGTATATCTAGAAGTGGAGTGGTCTAATACATGGCCCAAAAAGAGAGTACATGGCCCAATAGTGACCAATTGGCCTAGTAATGCCCAAATAAAACCTAAACACTAGAAAACCTAAGTATATGTGATATTATATGATGAGTACATGTAAGTTTTCCAAGTGTCCTCCTTGGGCTTAGGCCCATCAAGTAATGTGATGAAGGAAGTTAGGGCTTGATGGATGGCTTCCCTTCCCTTTTTTAGACTTAGGCCTTGTTAAGGGTCCTTTATAAGCTTCCAATCCTTTGTCCAAGATGGTGTGTGGGTCCTCCCTTATGATGTCCTCATTATGCTCATCCTCTTCAAAAGGATTTGTCCTCAAATCTAAGGCATCATCCTTTTCATCTATGTCAAAAAGAGATAAGTCAAACACATTAAATGAAGCACTCACACCATATTCGTTAGGTAAATCAAGGACATAGGCATTATTTCCCATTTTCTTAAGTATTTAGAAAGGCCCATCACCTCTATGGTCAAGTTTGGATTTTCTCAAATTTGGAAATCTTTCCTTTCTAAGGTGTAACCAAACCCAATCTCCAACCTCAAAGGTAACTTCCTTTCTTTTCTTATTGGCACAACGAGCATAGTATTTATTTTTAGCTTATATTTGGTTTTTAACCTTCTCATGAAAATCTCTGATAAACTTGGCCTTTGCCTCTCCATCCATGTGAAGGACAGAATCAGAAACATCAATAGGCAAAAGGTCCAAAGGAGTGAGAGGATTAAATCCATAAACAACTTCAAAAGGACTATGCTTAGTTGTGGAGTGTTGTACCCTATTATAAGCAAATTCAATATGGGGCAAACACTCATCCCAAGATTTAACATTTTTATGCACTAAGACCTTAAGTAGTTGAGAAAGGGTCTTATTCACTACCTCAGTTTGGTCATCCGTTTGAAGATGACAAGTGGTAGAAAAAAGAAGCTCTGTTCCTAGCCTTGACCAAAGGGTTTTCCAAAAATGGGTTAGGAATTTGGTGTCCCTATCAGAAATGATAGTTTTAGGAACACCATGAAGTCTTATAATTTCCTTGAAAAATAGCTTAGCAATATGACTTGCATCATCTACTTTGTGATAAGGAATGAAGTGAGCCATCTTACTAAACCTATCTACCACAACAAAGATAAAGTTCATTCCCCTTTGGGTCCTAGGCAAGTCTAACACAAAATCCATAGAAATATCAATCCAAGGAGAAGTAGATGTAGGCAATGGGGTATAAAGACCACTAGGTGAAAGTTTAGATTTAGCTTTCCTATATACTATACACCTAACACAAAGTTTTTGTACATCTTTTTTCATTTTAGGCCAATAGAAGTGTTCATGTAAAATAGATAATGTTTTATCTCTTCTAAAATGGCCCATTAAGCCTCCCTCATGGCTTTCTCTAAGTAAAAGATCTCTTAAAGAGCTCCTAGGAATGCAAAGTCTATTGGCTTTAAAGAGGTAGCCATCTAAAATGTAGAAGCCTTTATGACATGAAGAAGTGGAAGATGAGTTGAATATTTTGGAAAAATCAAGATCACTTGGATACAAAATCCTAATCTCATCAAGTCCAATAATTTTGGCTCCAAGAGAGGCAAGTAAAGAGTGCCTTCTTGATAAAGCATCAGCCATAGTATTGGATTTTCCATTTTTGTACTTGATGACATATGGAAATTGTTCCAAGAACTCAACCCACTTAGCATGTCTTTTGTTCAACTTATGTTGCCCTTTGATGAATTTTAGTGATTGATGATCACTATGAATGACAAACTCTTTTAGGATCAAGTAATGTTCCCAAGTTTGAAGGGCTTTAATTAATGCATAGAATTCTTTATCATATGTGGGATAATTGAGGGTTGCCCCATTAAGCTTTTCACTAAAGAAAGCAATAGGGTAACCTTCTTACAATAAAACAGCCCCAATACCCATATTTGAAGCATCACACTCAAGCTCAAAGGTTTTAGAAAAATTTGGAAGTGCTAAAATGGGAGCATGAGTGAGCTTTTCCTTAAGATCTGGAAAGGCTTTCTCTTGCCTTGGCCCCCACACAAAAGGAATATTCTTTTTCACTAATTCATTCAAATGGGAAGCTAAGGTAGAGAAATCTTTCACGAATCTCCTATAGAAACTTGCAAGACCATGGAAACTTCTAACTTCACTCATATTTTTAGGTGTTTGCCAATCTTGGATTGTCTTCACTTTTGAGTGATCAACCTCAACACCTTTAGAACTTACTACAAATCCAAGGAATACAATGCTATCCATGCCAAAAGAATATTTTTCAAAATTTGCATAGAGGTTATTTGTTCTTAAGGTAAGCATAACTTGTTTTAAATGTCTTAGATGAGAGGTCATGGTCTTTGAGTAAACAAGAATATCATCAAAATAGACCATAACAAAATGCCCAAAAATTCCCTTAAAACATGATTCATTAACCTCTTGAATGTGCCTGGTGTATTAGTCAAGCCAAAGGGCATAACTAACCACTCATATAATCCAAGTTTAGTTTTAAAAGCAGCTTTCCATTCATCTCCTTCTTTGATTCTTATTTGATGATAGCCACTTTTAAGATCAATCTTAGAAAATATGGTAGAACCACTTAGCTCATCAAGCATATCATCAAGTCTAGGTATTAGATGCCTATACTTTTTGGTTCTCTCTTTGTGTAGTATCATCAAGCTTAACATGACTACCAAGTAATCTTCTAATCATGTACAGCTCACCATCATCCCCTAGTATATGCTCACTGTCATAGGAATCACTACTTGAGTCATCACTTGAATTGTGATTATCAGAATCAAACTCTGATTGACTTGAGTAGGTTCCATTAGTTTTCAAAATCATAGTTCTTTTTGTAGGACAATCAGAAGCAATGTAACCTCTACCAAGGCATTTAAAACATTTGATGGTAGATGATCTAGAGGATTAAGGTTTAGATGTGGGTTTATGCTTATCTATTTGATTTCTAAAGACTTCGTCATTTTTATGCAACTCACTTGAAATTTTGGAAGAAGAAGTGCCCACCCCCTTCTCCCTAGGTTATTTCTCAAACCCATCTTTACCTACCCACTTAGACTTAAAGCTTTTGTATTCCCCATTGTAGGATTCCCTCTATTTAAATTGGTTCTCTACCTTAGTACATTGGTGTAATAATTCTTCTATATTAACATGTGGAAGGAGTTCTACTCTATTCTTGATGTTCCTATTTAGGCCATGCAAAAACCTATGCATTAGGGTTTCTTCATCTTCTTCTAAGTTTGTCCTAATCATGGCTATTTCTATGGCCTTGTAGTAATCTTGTACACTTTTTGACCCTTGGGTGAATCTATTTAGCTTTGCTAATAGCTCCCCTCTATAGTAATTAAGAATATATTGTTTTCTTAATAGAGCTTTTAAGTCTAACCAATCATCTATTGGTGTAAAGTTATCTTTCTTTCTCTCCTTACACACTTGAGTCCACCATACTAAGGCATAGTTTTGGAATGAGAGAGTGACTATCCTAACTTTCTTTTCTTCTTTAATTTGATGAGAATTAAACAATTGTTCAACTCTCATCTCCCATTCTAGATAAGCTTCAACATCACTTTTACCATTAAACGGGGGAATTTCAAATTTTACTTCTTTTAATCTTACGTCTTCTCTTTTAGTATTATGATGGTGTCTTCTAGACCTATGGTCATCCTCACTATCATTATTCTTATGCCTTTGATTTCTTTGATTTCTATATCTAGTTCTAGGGTTCTTATCTCTATGTTCTAGGTAGTTAACCTAGTGTTGATGTTATTTAAGCTATCCATTATGTTATGGAGAAGAGATTTGTTTTCCCTATCACTAGAAGACATGGTTAAGGTTGTCAAAGAAAACTAGACAAGATACACAAAAGTTATAAACAAACTAGTCGAGGATGCTTATGAAAGACAAGAACAAGAGTTCAAACAAGAATCCTAAGAATCAAGTACTAGGTTTCTACCTAAGGGAACAAGAACCTAAGTTGTCTTGTACTAGGTTAGATCCTAGGTTCTCTTACTATGATTAGTTATGCAAGTCCTAGGTTATCTTTACTTATGTTCTTTATGAGAATCCTAGGTTATAACTAACCAAGTAACTAACCCAAACAAGAGATAACAAATTCAATTGTGAAAGTTAGAAGTAACAAACTTAGTTTCAACTAACCAACTAACTCTAACTAACCCTAACTAAAATTAGTTATTTAGTTATTATGGTTGTAACTAAGTCTAACCACTCTAACTACTAACTAAATTTGGTTATGGGATTAGTTATACCAACTAGAATTTAGTTGTGATTAGTTAGGCTAACTAAAATTAGTTCCAACCACTAACCAACTAACCAAATTAGTTAAGACCAACAACTAACTAACTACTTCTAGTTGTAACCAATTAACTAATTAACCAACTAACACATAACTAGTTAACAAATAAATGCAAATGCTTCTAGCTAATTTCAAATTTACCAAAAGAATTTGAAAGTTAATAGACTCCAAAGTCCAAAGTCCAATTTGTGTCCAAAATACAAGACCAAATTCCTACTACAAAATTCTCAGAATTGAAAATTCTCCTAAGCTTCTAATTAATACAAGGTTTTTGCTTCCTTTACAATGGTCTTCAAAGTCTTCACTTGATATGTAGAAGCTCCACCTTACCTAGCAAACAAGAAGCTCAAACGAAAATTGTTAAGAAAAAACAAACAAAAAATTCAAAACCTCTCAAGTGTTTCTCTCAATCCTCACCCTTTCTCTTAGGTGTCAAGAAGTCTCTAGCAATTTTCACACCTATTTCAAGTATCCCCAAAACACTACCCTCAATAGATGGAGAAGGAGAAGTTATCTTAGAATTTGAAAGGAAAAAAACTCAAATGACAAAACTCAAAAGATATTGAAAGACAAACTAAAAATGCTCAAGAATAAAGGTAACTCAAAGAGGAATATTTTTTTTGGATTTTTGATATGATAAGACACAAAACAAGAAAAAGCTAAAATGAATAAAGCTCAATACTAAGAATTTTCAAAAATGGAAACAATAACACAAAACTTGACAAGCAAGAAAGTAAATGCAAGAAAGAAAGTAAGGTAAGGTAAAACCCTAGAAACTCTAAAATTGCAATTTTAAGCAAAGAAGGTCCAAATTGAAATATGTGAAATGATTAACTAGCATAAATCTTTTTAGGGTTTTGGTATTTCAATTTAGTGTCTACTTTTTAATGATTGCTAAAAGAGGTCTTTCTTTCACACTTTTTATTTTGCTACCCTTTGACTTGTTCTTTTGACTTTTGATGTAAGGGCTTTTTCTTTTTCTTTTCTCTTTTATATTCTTTGTTTCTTTTCTTGTATTTGTAGCACACTATGCCTAAAGCAACCACCAAAACCGAAAATACACAAGCTAGTCTTACTAGTTCAATTTTAAACCTAATTGCTTAAGCCACTTGCAATCTTCTCCCATAATGATGTATGGAAGGTTAATGACTCTCTTATGACAAATTTTCTTTATGCAAGACAATATGAAAAACTAAAATGACTTATGTCCTAGATGTGCTTGTAAAAAGAAGTTAAACCTAGAAGATGAAATAAGAATAGGAAACTAACAATCCTAGAAATAAGCTAACTTTTGGAGGACCTAAAAGTAAGGTCTCCTAACACAAGATTTGGAACCTTTGAGAGTCACAATTCAATTTCTCAAAGTAACTCCCTCACAGATTGAAAGCACTCTACAAGTTGGATCAAAAAAAAATTTCTAGAACATGAAAAGGTTCTAAAATGCACCACACCTTACCTAATAGGTTCTAACAAGTGAGAATTTCACAAGATCCAAAGTGTAAGATCAAAACCAAAACTAGTAAGGTGCCAAACTCAGAATTTCTAACAGATACACATACCAATTGACATGCCAAATTCGAAACAACCACAAACAATATGCAAAATTTGATCAACTAAAGGAAAGATAACCAAAATTGACATGAAACTTCAATATTTTTTTGCATTTTCTAACATAACATGGCATCTAACAACAACTAATCATGAAATTGAAAACAAAACCAGCCAACTAACACAAGGTAATTTCAAAAATTTAAAGGAAGAAGAAGTAGAAAAGAACCTCCCAAGCTCTAAGATACCAAATGATGTAGGAAGTTCTTGTAGGAGAGCTTCCAAAGGATAATATCTTGGCCCTTTTTCTTCTTTTATCCTTTAATTACCTTGGAGGAAATCTTTTCAAAGATGAAAACCGAATCCCTTGAAGAAGAGAACTCTAAGAAGTGGACGAAATTATGAGAGGAAAAGAAAGAAAAGATGAAAGTGAAGGGAGGAGAGTGAAGGAATAAAATGGAAGAAGTGGATGGAAGGTTTGGAGGCCACTCCCAAGGGGAGATAACTCCTCCAATCTCACCACCAAAGAGGGAAGAAACCACCTTGGATAAGAGCTTGCTAAAGACTTGGCTCTAGCCTAGAGAAAAGAGACCACTCTACTTTTCTCTCAACACTCAAAGTGCTCTAAAATCTCAAAATGAATATTATTTAGTGATTTTACAAAGGAGAGCTCCTTATATAGGCCATGGAGCATTTCGGCCAAGGAGAACCTTATTGGGCTTCTATATGCTTTCTAGGCCTATAAGGTATATCTAGAAGTAAAGTGGCCTAATACATGGCCCAATAATGACCAATTGGCCTAGTAAGGCCAAAATAAAACCTAAACACTAGAAAACCTAAGTATATGTGATATTATATGATGAGTACATGTAAGTTTTCCCACTGTTCTCCTTGGGCTTAGGCCTATCAAGTAATGTGATGAAGGAAGTTAGGGCTTGGTGGATAGCTTCTCTTCCTTTTTTAGACTTAGCCCTTATTAAGGGTCCTTTATAAGCTTCCAATCCTTTATCCAAGATAGTGTGTGGGTCCTCCCTTATGATGTCCTCATTACCTCTCATTTCCATTCTCCATAAACAACTTCTTCAACCAACTTGTCATTCCCTATAATGATAGAATTTGAACTTTCTTCAAAGATGGCTTAGACATTTTTTGAATCTTCTATCCTAAATTTCTCAATGGTATTAATAAGGGTTAATTGGCCAAAAGCTTGCATGTATTGAGAAAAAAAATCCTCTAACTTGGAAGATAAATTTAGATGTTGTTGTGGGTAGTACCCTTGTCAGGGTGGATCAAAGCATGCCAAAAACTCCTTTTGAGTTATGCTCTAACAAGTTAATACCTCATAAGGGCATGATTAAAGCCATAACTTTGCTTCCCTATTTAGAGGACAATGGAAGTACCTCATGAAAATTGCCTCTTCTTCATCAAGAGAGAATTTCATCTTACCATATAAATCATAGAATATAGAGAGGTGGGCATGAGGATCCACATAGTATGACCCACCAAATTGATTTGACATGATATGGTAGAGAATAATGCAATAAGCTTAATGGCTATAGGTGAGACATATGATATGAAGGTATCATAGAATTGTGCGGTCCCTTAAAAATTGGCATATTTTCCCAAGGTGCGTCTATGATAGCCACCTTGGTTCATGGATCCAGGGGTTGAGGATTGGACATTGGAAGTGTAGAGGTACTAGCTTGTAGCAAATTTATCCCAAAACAAACATAAATATAAAACTATACAAAGAACAAATGATCTAATAAGAATAAAATGTTGTTTTTTCATTAAATAAAATATAAGTCCCCGGCAATAGTGTATAGTTTCAATAAGTATTTGAGTATCGTATTCATAGGAGCTCGTATGAAAATCGGTAAAGTAACACCCTATACTTGTAAAATCACTATAAAGTTATATATAATATATTCATAAGTATGAACATTGTTGTTAATGGAGGATTTGTTGTGGTAATAAAAGCATAAAAACAAAGGTAAATATATAAATAAAAGCATTGGGATTAGGTTTCATCATCCTCCCTCTCAAGTGTATGTTGTATATCCTACCTAGTATAATCACAATTTAATCAAGCTATTGTAGCATAAATTTCACTAAACTTATAATCCCTTGGTGAATGCATCCTAAGTCTTTTCTTCAAATATCAATCCCTCGACTATTTGGTGAAATCATTGCATTAAGCATTAACCTTAACAACCATTAAATTCAACTTTATCCCCAAACAAGAAAATAATTGGCATTTTATTCCTTAACCTGTTCAAAAATAATTGGCACTTGGTTCATGAATTTATTTGTTACAAAAATAAAAATAAATAAAAACCATTAACCATAGCGGTGTGGCACTAGGGTTTTGAAAATAATGTCTTTCTGTCTGCCCAACTACAACTTAGAACTTTTCCAACATTGTGCAAAATAAATATCATCTCTTTGATCATTTTCTTAACCTGCTAACCTCTATTTAATGTTTAACAAAACAAGCACTGTAAGAATACAAGGATGGGTAAAGTGAAATGAGAAATAAAAAACAGAAAAGTTTAAGCCAATTTCAACAACATTATCATGTAAAACTAATCGTACTGGCTCATGCTCAACATAGTTTCAATGACACTATCACGTAAAACTGGACATACTGGTTCATGTTCAACCTACTTTCAACAACAATATCGCGTAAAAAAGGGAAACATAATCACAACTACACTAGCCAAACAAACCAAAACATGAAAAATAAAGGGGAAACAGAGCAACCAACCTATAGTTCAAACGACGAAGGACATGGAGACAACAATGTGGCTTGATGATGGAGACAAGAGCGTTTATGGTGAAAGCCTGAGAGTGAGGGTAAGCAGGTAAGTTTCAGGGAAAGAGAACGAATAATGGAAAGCTAAACGTTGGTCTAGGTTTAAAACAAACTCTACAAACTCGGTTATACTTCTTAACCGTGTTTATAGGGAAATGAGGACATAGCCCATTGGGCCTCCTTTGGGCCTCACACATATTTTTGTAAATATTTTAGAACTCTTATACTTTGGTTTAGAAATAATTATAAAAACCTAAAAGGCTTTAGGTTTGGGCCTTGCATGGCCATTATTTTCTTTTTGGGTCACTTTTGGGCCTTGTATAGGTATATACTAGCTTTAGGGCACTTTTAGGCCATGTATTTTTAGTTTTTGGACCTTGGGTGAAACTTTTACAAGCCCACCCAAGCAAATTACAAATTTGAGGAGGAGGTATTTAATCCCCCACTTTTTTGTATTTTGCACTTAATGAATCATTTGATAAGATTTTA
The DNA here is from genome assembly GCA_037962975.1 of Clitoria ternatea. NCBI lineage: Eukaryota > Viridiplantae > Streptophyta > Magnoliopsida > Fabales > Fabaceae > Clitoria > Clitoria ternatea. Next base: position 154,191,059 of record CM075673.1, read on the forward strand.
GTGAGATAAAGTGAGAACCTCTCTCTCTAGTTTCTCTCTAGTGCTTAGCACTTACCTGAATTTCTTATCCTTTGGAACACCTCCCCTAGGTGGTGCAAACCTAGCTCATCTCGCTTGGAGTGGCGCACCATAACCAACTAATAACCCTTTTAACCACTTCCAACAACTTTCCTAACAACCTTCTAACTCTTCCTCCTCTTATGCTTCCATTTTCCTCCCATTTCCTTCACATTTCCCATTCCCTCTAGTTTTGGCCTCCCACTTCACTCCATCATAGAAGCTCCATAATTCAAGAATTGCAAAGGAAACATCAAGAGCTTGGAAAAAAGAACTAGATCCAACCCATCCTCCATGTAGGCTTGCTTACATCAAGTGGTATCACGTAACCTCTTGTTCCTCTTTTCCATTTTCGTTAGTTCTTGTATGTCATCTTATAATTCTGAATTTTCAATTCTCATATAGTTATTCAATGATTTCTTGCTTCCATTCCATTATTCTATAATTGAAATTGTAAAACAATTCCAAGATATTGTCCTTTCTTGAATTTGAGTTCTACACAAGTTGGCTTTGAATTTTGCAAATCTTTTTTATGCTTATTGCTACTACATATATATGAAATAAATTCCTTTAGTTTTCTGAAATTTGAGTGCCAAATTTGTTCAAGTCCAATTTGGTTAATTATTATTGCTTATGGTACAAGTTACACCATCTTTCTTACATATTATGTTCAATTTTTGTCATCTCTTTAATTGTTTGTACAAATTTTGAATTTTAAAGGTAAATTCTAGTATCGTACCCTTTTATTTTTGTGTTTTTCATGTCTTGCCTACCTCATGTTTGTTGCTTTGCTTTAGTCCTTAGAGCTTAGGTGAGAGGGTAATTGTGTTGGAGGTTGTTTCTTTGATAACTTCTAGGTTTGTTGCTATCAATTCTGCTTGAGTCTAGATGCTGAATTCTTACACATTTATTTTACATTTGATTAAATTTCTAACAAGCTCCATTAGGTTTTTTGCTATCAATTCTTTAATATTTATTTTCGTAAACATATAAATACGGTTCCTTCAGCAACTGAGTTTATAGGTCTACCAAAATAAATGAAAAAATTCATAAACCCTATAAACATGATTATACATGTAACCAAGTTTATAGGGTTTATGAATTTTTTATATTTATTTTCGTAAACATATAAACATAATTCCTTTAGCAATGGTCTACCAAAGTAAATGAAAAAAAATTCATAAACCCTATAAATACTATAAACACGGTTATACGTATAATCGAGTTTATATGTTGGTTTTAAACTTGGTTTCCAAGTAATCAAGGTCAAATATTTCATTTAAAATTTTAAAAAATGTCACCGCATTTTTTATTAACTCTATTTTCTTGTAACCGAGTTAATATCATATCCTTATATTTACTTTTTGCACTACTGATTGCATTAGGTTTTGAGTGATGTTTTGGGTGGTTGATTTAAATCCAATACATTGAAATTGGTATAGGAATTTGAAAATGGCTTTGGATAATAACTCAAACATCTGTATAATCTATCACCTTTGATTCTGCTGAGCAGAGTGATATGTTCTATTGAGCTAATCTGATTAAGTAAGGAAATTATGGTGACGAGAAACTAGAAACAAACCATATCTCTGACCTTCAGGTCAGAATTTAAAATTTTCTTGATTTGTTTCTGATATTGATACTCCAAGATGATATAATTTAAGTGTTCTCTTCTAACTAAACCTTTCTTTGTAACAAAAAAAAAATGATAACTCATGCTTTAGGCAATTCTTTTAACACTTAGTGGCAAATGAGCCTTTCAAGAATGACTATTCCCATGTGCACCATTAGAGACGACCATGCTTCAATGTTATTTGTTTAGGGCTATTGATGTTTGATGCCAATACTTCTTTCCCAGCCATTACTATACTGTTTAGGATACAAATAAAGCTGTAGATTCATGTGATACACATCGCCTACTTGCCACTGTGCAAGCAAGGAAAATTTGTAAAACTATATGAAAAATAAATTGGCAGTCACTCATGACTCAATAAGAAGTTGTAGATGTTCTGATTATCAATTCAAGTGTTTAAATTCCATTAGAAATAAATTGAAAGCAAATGCGAAGCTAAATGGCAACAGTCAATTGACATTTAACAAAATATTTCAGGTTTTGTTTCTTATATTTAAATAAATTATGATATTCCTCAAAGGCACTTGAGTTATGATATACAAAGAAGTAACTTGAAAACTGAAAACTGTTTTATAGACTACAACATGGGATAAAATCAACCTTAACACCAGTCTAAAGAGGTAGATTCTGTTTCTTTAGGTTGTAGAAAACATAAATAAAGGTAGTAGGTGGGCGATTTTTCTAAAATAGATATCTATTTAAAGGATTTTAACAGATTTTTGGCTTAGCTTAGATATATCCTTTTGTGTGCCCTGTGGAGTTAACAAGTTGCCTTAGCTTAGATATATGACAATAATGGATTGTACTTTTGTTCACTTGTAATTTTTACATTCTATGTTGATGATCATTACTAGTATAATATTCGATGATCATTACTATTATAATGTTTTTTGATGATCATTACTATTTTTTTTTAACGGGTTCATTTATCTATCAATATCAATAGATAGTTATTTTCAAAGACACATTTTTCAATAAAACACCAATTATAGAACTTAAATATATGAGGAAAACTCAATTCAAAAACTAGTTTATTAAGTGGGACAACCCAAAACTTATTAGTTAATCCATGTGAAATTTCTATAAGTTACAGTTGTATTTTTGCAACATACAAACCATTAGGTATTGTAGTATTGAATTAAGTTTGACGTCTATTCAGAATGGTTTTTTTTATAAAGCCGAATTAGAAAGCTAACTAGCTAACGTTTACTATTTCTAACTATACAACTGTGTCAGCAAGCAATAGACAATTAAAACGAACCATCTATATAGTCAACAAAATAATCAAATTAAGTCACACAAAAAATGTAATAAGTGATGTGAAACAAAAATGCATCAAATTACTATGCGAAAGCGTAAAATTGGAGCCAATATATATTTGATCCAGTGTTTTTATTATTCACCTATATTATTCACCTATATGATTATTTATGATGGTTACAATATGAGTAGAGTCCTTCTCCAATTATGAGTTCTGTAATTCACTCACGAATCATTAAAATAAAAAAAAAGTAGCTTCCAAATAAAAAGTTCAGGCCCTAAAATTCTACAAGCCGGGCCCATTTTGTAGGCTTAGGCCATTATTTTAAGTTCAAATTTTATGCTTTCACCAAAAAAAAAAGTTCAAATTTTATGCACACGTGTTCACAAAAAAAGGTTACACATTTATATATATTTATATTATACTTTCATATATAAGGAAAAAAATTAATTTTATACTTATTAAATATTAGTTAAAAATAATTATTTTCATATATATTGCAAAATATTAATTTATTCATTAAAATATTTTTAATCTCATTTATTTTATTATATAAAAAATATGTTGCTTTAAACATGCTTTAGAAAAGATATATTTGATATCATGGGGATGTATCTAATAAAAAAGGTCCTCTTACGTGAGAGTAAAAGGGGCAAATTTAGGATGTATATCAACCATCCATTGTATGATTGTACGGCCTAGATTTGCTCCTCTCAGTCTCACATAAGAAAACTTTTCTCATAAGATACATCTCCTGATATCATTATACTAAAAAAAACTATCATTTACTAATATACATAATTTAATAGTTTTTTGGATAGTTGTTATCATAGTTTTTGTCAACAAAAATATAAAGTGTTAGTATAAAAAATACTATCTTCGTCTCTTAATACAAAATCTTTTATTTAAAAAAAATTGTCTCTATAAGATTCTTTTTTAGATTTTCATGCCATTACTTTTTTATTGGAATTCCCCTAATTAATATATAAATTTTCTTAAAATCAAATTAATATATCAATTAGAGCATTTATCTCTCCCATGATAATTGGGTTATAGGTGGAGAGGGAATAAGTGGAAAGGGTAGAAAAATGAGTCGCAATAACCTAGTGTTATTAAAATTGGATCAATGATTGATAAGTACTAGGTTGAGTCAGTGGTTGAAATAGTGAGTCAGTAATTGAACTGTTTAAACCGGATAAAAAACAATATTTATTTGATATAAGTTAAATATATTTGTTATCAACTATAACAATTATAAATTTTGGTAGTATAATCAACTAAGATATTTGTGGGTAGTTCCAATTTTCCAAAAAAATATAAAACAAAATATTCATATCGTTTAAAAAACTAATTATTATAATAAATATAAGTGTTAAATATGTTTTTATTGACTAATTCTTTGTTGTTGTCTCTCAGTTTATTTTTTTTATTGATTTTGGTCTTTATATTATTTATTATGTTGAAATTGGTCTTTGAAGGCATTAACAAATAAGAATTTAGATCCATTTTAACAATGATGCATTTTAGTTAAACATATTAAAGGCCAAATTTCAATATATTAAATAATATAATCACTACAGTGAATAGAAAAAATTATAAGGGATTAAAACCAGAAATTGATCAAATCATAGGAATCAAAAACATATTTAACCATAATAATGATGATGATAATAATATTCATGGTTCAACTTGGGCCTTAATGCCTTAAGTTTTGAGTTTTTGGCAAGTTTGGGATACTTTTAAAAACAATTTGTAAAGTTGGGTGGTTTCGAAAGTATTTTCTTGCTTGGGGTAGAAAATGTCAAATCCTTATTGTCTTTCATAACCTGTAAAGGCGAAAATAGTCTTTTCATCACTTGAGGGGGCAAAACACACCATTGTTTGACAAGTGGCACAAGAACAATTTGCCTTTTGAAGGGACGAAATTAGCTTTTCGCATGATGGAAGGGCGAAACTAGCATTCCATTTGATTGGCCGGTGAAACCTACTTTTCATCTCAGTGTCCAATGAAATACACACTTCACATTACCAAGAGACGAAATACGTGAAATGTTGACAAGTGGCGGAATTTCGCTTGTTCTTTTCAATATTATTCTAAAACCACTATGTTCTTGCTAGTATAAAATCGCTCCTTGTTACCAGGTTTCTCATTTTTGTTTAAGTTGGGAACTTCAGCCATGGTTTCTCCCATTGTCATAATTCTTTATACGAATGGGCGAAAACTTAAAGGTCCGGATGATTATACATTTTAAGGTGACACGAGATTAATATAGGTCACATATAGTATTACCGTCAAACAACTCAAAGAGAGAATTTCTACTAAGTTGAAACTTGGATCTAATCAAGTGATTACCTAATTAATTGGTAGATTAATCATTGATCAAAATGAAAAAAAATGATTTTCAAATAAATGATGATGATGAAGAGATTCAATTGTTGTTAAGTATTTTTTTTAGTTATAATATAGGATATGACCGTACTTGAGTTATATGTTAATGTTGATGTTGTAGGTCTTTGTTGTGCAACACATAATGAGCCTTTTCACAATGTCTTACACATACAGAAATTAAGTAAACTAGAAAAATGATTATAATTAATTTCTTGAATTATTTTTTGTTGATTATGATAATAAAATTTCCTTCTTTCTTGGTAGAAGATGATATGAATATTAGTCTATCAGATAATGATGATTTGGAATGTGAAGGTAGCAACGACGAAGGATTTGATGAAGGTAATATTCCCAATGATAACAATTTGGGCACGAATATTGAAGGTTACTTTGATTATATACCAAAGACTTCAAGTATAACAAATCCACATGTTGTTGTCACTCATATACTCAGGGGTGTTCCATTAGGATCTAAGAATATGGCAATGATTATATGTTAGTAATATTTATAACGTAACTGATTTTTGGGATTAAATAATAAGTGTATGTTGATTGTTGATGATTTTGAATTGTAGCGAATAGAGAAAGGGAATTTTGGACTTCTTTACCGCATTACAGTCTTATCAATTGGGAGCATGTGCATTGTGACATCCCTAGACCCAGATCACAAATTCTGAGGTAATTCCTGACAAAAGTTTCTCATATGTGTCAACATGTACCTCAAAAATTTCCCACCTTAGACCCCGAAAAAACATTTGTCAGGGTTGAGACGTATATTATGCCTTCTCAGCTCAGCAAAAGTTTCTTCCAAGTCCTTTGTGTGTTTGCATGCTTCCTTGGTCTTTACAACTATGTCATCAATATAAACCTCCATATTCCTGCCAATCTGCTTGGCAAAAATCTTCTCTATTAGCCTCTGGTAGGTTGTACCAGCGTTCTTCAACCCGACCGACATCACCCGATGACAAAAATTTGCACCTTTAGTTATAAAGGCCATTTTTTCTTCATTTCTTAGGTCCATCTATATTTAGTTGTATCTCGAGGCATCCTGAAGCTTAGAACTTGGTATCCTGAGGTATCATCTACCAAGGTCAATACTGGGTAAAGGATAGGGATCTTCAAGACATACCTTATATATAGCAATGAAATCAACACACATCCTTCTCTTCCCCGCTCATCTTTTTTACCATGACTACGTTGGATAGCTAGGTTGGGTACTTAACCTCTTGGATGAAGTTGGCTACCAGTAACTTGTTTGTTTCCTATTTGATAACTCTAATGCCTCATCTCCAAGTGGAAACTTCATGGTAAGGTGCAGGGTTGAGACAATGGCACCAAGTGCATTAAGGGATAGACGACCCAGGATGGCATTATACAAGTTGAGGAAGTCGATGACTAGGTATTTCACCATTGCTGCCCTGATATTGTCTCTCGAGCTAAAGATTATCTTTAATTTGACGTAGCCTATCACCTGCACATAATCACCTGTGAAATTAAGCAATGCACCATCATACCTTTTCACCCACCTTTAAGGTAGCTGAAGTCATTTGTACGCCTTCCAATGTAGAATATCCACGGAACTCCCTTGGTCCACCAACACTCTTCCCACGATACACTCTACAATCTCCATAGTGACTACCACTGGCCCGTCCCTATTTGAGACTCCCTTGGGGAGGTCCAAGTTGTCAAAAGCAATAATTCCAGTGTTCGGTAGCTCTACACTGAATTTATCTGTCTAACTCTGTGCGGGGTAATAGCTCTGCTTTTGGGAACCCCTAAGATGGTATGCATAACTTTTTTTACTTCATCCCTCACATCATTAAGCCAGCGGGATTGGGAGCGTCGCACTCTTAGTGGGGTCGATCCCTTGGTTGTAGCTTTACCTGACCCGGGAATTCTTACTCTCTCTTCCGCCCAGCTTCACGTGGTGCTTCTCCTCTCTGGTCAATGAATTTCTCCAAGTACCCCTAACGTATCAAGTGCTCAATTTAACTTTTGAGGGACCAGCAATCCTCCGTTCCATGTCTAAAGGTGTGATGGAATACATAGAATTTCACTCTGTCCGAGCCCTTGAGGCCTTCTGCGAGCGGGGGAAGCTTAAGCAATCCTGTGTTATAGACTTCATGCATGATCAGATCCCTCATACTATTCAAGGGAGTGAATGTGTTGTATTTGGGATTCGGATAGGCCTCGTTCCTTTGCTTCCTACCCGGCCTCGGGCTCCTCTTTCATGACTCTACCTTGACAGTACCTGGCTTAGCATTTCTTATCCGACCAGCTTCTCGCTCCTCCATGTTAATTTATCGAGCGACTATTTGCCTAAAATCATCCATGTCTAAGGGAGGTTTTTAGCTAATCAGTCAGAAAACTTACCGGGGCGCAATCCTGTTTGGATAGCATGTAGGGCCACCTTCGAGCTCAAGTTGTGAATTTGAATGGCTTTCTCACTGAAACGAGCCATGAATTGTTTGAGTGTTTTGTCTTAGGCCTGCCTTAGATTCACCAGGCTATGCGAAGTTTGTTGAATCGCCCGGCTGGATGCGAACTGGTTTAGAAATTTCTCTGTTAATTTCATAAAACATGATAAGCTCCTCGGAGAAATATGTGAGAACCACCATAAAACAGATTTGGTTAGGGTTATTGGGAACGTCTTACAGAGCAAAGCGTCAGATGTAACTCCCTGGCCGCTTTTTAGGAATGAACGACTCTCCCTACAGACCAACACGAGACCTTTCCAATGTGTTTTTGTCCTCACTCACACATTTCCTGAGAACTTCCCAGGTCACCCATCCCAGAATTACTTAAGTGATAGGCCAATGAAAAGGCTAATGAATTTGTTGGTATAGATAGTACGAATTCATTTCTTTAAGCTATCGTCGACTGTATATTCCCATACCTATACAGTCTTTGGATCCCTCTCATTCTGGTATGCATTCGGTTCGTTCATGTGTCCCTCCCACTAGAAGCCTTCCAGGAGCCGCTCCTTGTCCGTGCCCATGCACCGGCGATCACTCCCCGCCCTCAACAGCGCCGGAATGTCACATGCCCACCAGCTTCCGCCTGGTTCGTCCTCGAACCATACCGTACTAGGAGAGGCTAGGCTCTGATACCACTGTAATGCCCGGCCGCTTTTTAGGAATGAACGACTCTCCCCATAGACCAACACAAGACCTTTCCAATGTGCTTTTGTCCTCACTCACACATTTCCTGAGAACTTCCCAGGAGGTCACCCATCCCAGAATTACTCCAAGTTAAGCACGCTTAACTCTGGAGTCCTTAAGTGATAGGCCAATGAAAAGGCTAATGCATTTGTTGGTATAGGTAGTACGAATTCATTTCTTTAAGCTATCCTTGACTGTATAGTCCCATACCTATACAATCTTTGGATCCCTCTCATTCTGGTATGTATTCGGTTTGTTCATGTGTCCCTCCCACTGGAAGCCTACCAGAAGCCGCTCCTTGTCTGTGCCTATGCACTGGCGATCACTCCCCGCCCTCAACAGCGTCGGGATGTCACATCAAACGCTCCTGTGATCAGTATGATTGAAAGATGCTCATCCAGGTCCCCTCTCCTGTCATAATTCTCTATCATTGGTGGTTTATAATTTAGGTGGTTTAGTTCTACCATGATCTCCTCTGTGAATGGATGGGCTGTGTAAAGGTGTGAGGGATCGGGTTTGTCCGTTCCTTGCTTCGTTGTCTAAGTATTGTGGTAACTGGAGGCTTCTCTCTCTTCCGCCTTACGGGTGCACAATTCTTCATTTTCTTGGCATAACTCCGCCACTGTGCGTTGTAGTGTTTTGACCATAGCCGCCAATTCTTGTACCTGGTCATCTATGTGTTGTTGTTGTTACTGTTGTTGTTACTGTTGTTGTTCATGGTGATTGTCATCCTCCCAACAGCAAAGGTTGTTGCACGTGGTCACCATTGTTCTTTTTTTAGGATTAGGGTTTTGTGTGCGTAGGAATCATTTTATTAGGCCCCACGGTGGGCGTCAAAATGTTCACAATGAAAACGTAAGACCAAAAACCCTAGAAAATTACTCTAGAAAAATTAGGTTTAATTACTCAAAATATCACTTGAATTACAAAAGAGGGGCTTTGAGACCATTTATATAATCAGTAAATAAGAAAAAAAACAAAGCTTTAGATTTAGGCCTAAGGTGACGTGGGGTAACTGTATCCTGAATTAAAGTTTCCCAGATTCTTATCTAAAATGAGAGAGAGATCAGACATCAGAAGTATATTATGCAAACAAATAATTTTGTTCATGAAAAGTTGATTTACACTACTAATACATAAAATAAAATGTTAATATAATAAATAGTCAAAAGTATAGCACCAAATTAAAACTATAACAACTGGTTTCTGATCACTTCCAAATTTTAGTAATTTGCAATTTTTTACAGGTCTAAAAAAATATATTAAGCTTGAAGCATAGAGCAACCCTATGTATGCCCGATACCATATGTTAATTAAGCTTGAAGCATTGAGGAATATAGGCCAGCTGATTTACTCGTTTTGTCATATTTATGACTCGAAATGCAAACAGAAAAATAGAGATACACATTAAATAGACATAGGATAAATAAACCTGAAAAATCAGTTTCCATTGTGGTGTGACTCTTGGCCTTTGTCTCTTTAATTTGTTGGTTTAATTAGTGGAATCTTCATATATAATTAATGGTTTTCAACATGCCCGGTTTGGATTGGACCTCAAACTAGTTGCTTAAAGCCTCTTCTATTAGTGACCTTAGTGCATGCTATTTAGTTGTTAAATCATGCTTCATATTAAAACATTTATAAAAGATTAACAACATGTTTAATAGATGGGTGGGAGAGAAGCATCAAAATCAAAGTTTAAACCTTATCTTTCATGTCAAATTTATTTGTGATGTTATTTTCTCTTCTTTAATAATAGAGCCATAACTATATCAAAATTCTAAGTTGTTTAATAATAAAGAAAAAAATGAAGTAAATTTGGACGGAAAATCTTAAAAAATCAAATATTTAACACTTTAGTTAATTATTTATGGGAGTTTCTACTTTCTTATTATATATATATATGTTGTAATTTGTTAAAAATATATTTTCTAAAAATAAGTGAGAATTTGTTTCACAATGAGAATATTTGATATTTGAATTTAATACCTCATATAAATTATTCAAATCCTTAACCATTATATCAATCCCAGTGGATAAATAAATAGGAGCATGCCTGTATAAAGGTTTTTTTTATAAAAAAAAGGCCAAAATAATTTTATTAAAAACAAAGAGCACCGCAAAGTACTCACCATACAAACATAAAAGAGTAGTAATTAATTAGATATTTTTTTCTAACACGTGTTAGTATATTATGATTTCTTTTATCATAAATTAAATGAAAAACAGTAATAACACGCCAAATGAGAAAATGTATTAATTGGTCAAAAAATGTAAAATGAATAAATAAATAGGAGATATAAAAAATTTAAAATATTATATATTATAAAGAGGGTGAATTTTATTAGAAAACTTATATAATAGTGAGAGTGGTAAATTTAGACTATATAATCATACATAAATATTCATGATTAAATTTTTTTTAAAATTTTATGATAACTTAAAAAGTCACGTATTTAATACATTTTAATCTTAACTATTCGTAATGAGGTCTAACAGTTTAGATTTATTTTCTCTATTATCACCTAAAAACATATGATACATCTTTTATTATAGAAAATATTATATGATTTTGCTGCATGAATAACAGAAGTAGTGAAGTAAACACCATTTATTACTAATTTGTGATATTACGTGTGTTTGTTTAAACTTATTTTTAAGTGCTTTTTAAAAAAAACACTTTTTTTATAAACATTTTTTAATAAACAGATTAAAATTACTTCTTAAAATAAGCATAAATCAGTTTATTTTCAACTTTTGCTTAGTTGTAAAACTTTAAATAAACATATCAAAAATTAAAATAAATATTTTTTAATTAAAAAACACTTATATCTTAAAATAAGTTTAAATAAACAACCGGGTTGAGGTCATGATTTGGATTTTGTACACTTGCAAAGTGCAAACTCTTTGTTGGATTTTTCTGTGAAACGAATTCCGTTCTTGGCAATTTTGACATCATATGCAACCCTCAAATCACATCATGATCAATAACCAAAAATGTAAAAACAAACAGAAGCGCGTGATGATCGAATTCAAAACAAAACTCCAAATCAGATTCCAATTACCTTATCATCGCAAAAATTGCACTCGTCATCATTACATGGAAATAGCTTCTAAGATGAATACTTTACGTGGGTAAATTTCTTCATTTAATTTTTAATTTTGTTAATACTATTTTTAATATTAGCCTATTATTTATCTGATAATTTTTTTTATTTTTTCCTATTAAATAAAATTTTGTTTCATATAAACTAAAAATATTATTTTATCCCCACTTATCAAATTTTCTGAATCTATCACTATTTGTAAATTACTTATAAAAATAGTTTATTACTTCAGTTGTTCCTAAATTATTTTAATAAGTTACTTTATATAATTTATTAAAATAAATTATTTTCAGCTTATTTTAACAAAATAAATTTTGTAATTAAATTTATATTATAAGTTCTTATTTAAAAACAATTTGAGGTATAAACTTTTAATTATGTTACATATCTAAATATCGTTTGTTTAAACTTATCTTAAAAGATAAGTATTTTTAATTAAAAATAAGAAAAAATAGAAAATAAATAAATTTTTTACTTATTTTAAAAAAATAACTCTAATCTACTTATTGAAAAAACTACTTATAAATAAAATACTTTTTTTTGGGTGAATGACTTCCAAATTTATGTGCTAGCTTTTGTAGATTTCAACTTTGTTGAATTTAGCCAAGTGTGAATGTTTCCTTTCCATGCAACTTCTAGAAAGTTATAGCACTTGTGGTTTGAATAATTAATATTTTAAAATATAAGGTCATTAATGAAATTTAGTTTTTGTTGATAACGGGAACTCGTACCTACCATCTCCTTTCTTTTTAAAATTTTTTTACTACTAAATTATCTTATCATTTTATGGATAAACTCATAATTAAATAATTAAGATATTGCTTTCGCAATTGAACATATATTATCTACTTTTGTGCTTGCCTTCTTGTAGTTTATCATTTATATTATGCTATTATCAGTTTCAGAAAAGACCGTTTATAGGAAGATCATGAGTATGAGAAATTAATATTAATTAATTATATTTAATTTATTACATAATGATTTTGATTTAATATTTTAAACTCACGTGATTGTAAATATGTACCAAAGAAAAATACCTCACTTGAGTCCCTAAAATTGAGAGCATCCATCGGTTCTTAAGTATATTTCAATTTCGAAGTTAATCATTTTGATCGTTAAAAATTAAATAGTACCATTCAATCTTATGTTAAAAGATGTTAAATTTTACGGATGAAAATACCACATTAGAGACCCAACTAACTGATGATGATGTAGAATTTCAATAATCAAATTAATTAATTTTATTTTAAAAAATTGAAAAATTAAAGTCTCACTTCTAGAAACTTGAAGCAAATGTTTACACTTTACTTTCTTTTTTTTTTTCGTAATTATACATTTACACTTTACTTTATATTGCTGACCCGTCCCAAATGAAAGGAATATTCGAAGGCTTGTTTTTTTTCCCTTTGTCTTTTTTTAATCCATCCTTTTATGCCAGTCAAATTATATTGTTTTGTTAGGGTTAGTTGAGTTGGATGAATATGCTAGGGTATATAAATTGTTGTAAGCATATAAGATATTTTTTATTTTTATTAAAATAAAAATATATATTATATTGTTTTGTATTCTAAGCCATTAATCCCAATTCATTATAAGTGAAATATGACTTCCAATTATACCATTATATATTATTTGTGTAGAAGTTTTTAAAAATTTACTTATTTATATATATATATATATATATATATTGTTTAATATATTTTTTGCTTTTTAGTCCTTAACTTTAAAATAATTGGTTTTAGTTAATATTCTTAAGAAAGTCATATGACCTTTTAAGTAATTACGTGACTTTGAAAAACTTTTAATTTCAATCATTTAATGTATAGTTATATGGTCCAGATTCGTTCATCTCATTCTCACATAAGAGAACCTTTCTCATAAAATAAATCCCCATATATAGGATGTATCATATAAAAAAGGTTATCTTATATGAGAGTGAGAAGAGCGAATCTAGGTCGGAACCATACAATGAATAGTTGAGATTAATCATGTGAGTTTTTTTAAAAAATCATGTGATCTTTTAAGTGATCATGTGACTTTGAAAAACTTTTAATCTCTCTTTCACCCATATATATCCTTCTCTCAAATAACCTCTACATTAGTGTGCATGTCACTCACTACAAGTAAAAAGGTATTTTTGTGTGGGAAGAAGTTGATCTGACCGGTGTACGGGGTCAAAGTAGTTGACTTCGTACCGGTGTCAAACCTCTCACTCTCCCTTGCCTTTTACATTGTCTCAGTGGGAGTACGGTATTGTAAACTTAGGTTTAGTGGGAACTCCAAGCTCTTCACGTTTAAGGTGATAGCTCTTCAGCCGTTGTTCTTTAGACCACACCGGAGGTGTACCTGTAAAAGGGACTCCGATGCTTAAGTCAGTACGGTTATAACGGGGAAGATCTATATTACGCAAAGATCTTATTAAGTGTGTTTATGTGTTAATGATATGAGCTATTTATACATGGTTCCCTTAAAACACAAGTGGGTGATTTGACTTGTGTCAGGATCAGAACCTGCAGTTTTTGCATGTGCAAGTTGCCCACTTGCCTATTTTGGCCGGGGTCATATTCATACATTCCGTACTGAAGAGACTTTTTGACTCCGGTAGACCTGAGAGGCAGTCTGGTTCTATTGATGTCTTTCACAGGTAAATTATATATTTTATATTATTCGGGATATCTAGTTTTAGGGGCCGGTATCCACACCGGATCAGAAGTCCTATACAATAATTAAATTAGCCTAGACAATTATACCCAAATCATTAGTTAATTACAATTATAATATAGCTTCAAAATGGTCAAAATTAAGACATTGAAATGCCATTAATTGAGAGTTTTAGTGTCAATTAAAGGCAAAATTTATTAAGAAAAGATCTTAAAATTGACAATTAATAAACTTAGCATTTTGTTTGTCCTTATGCAAACACTCACAAAATCAGAACAAAAGATCAGAAAGGGCATAACAAACATAGCATAGAATGACACAAAAGATCCAAAAGCCAATTAGAATGGATTGTATTTTCAAGTTGAAAATGTTAAACAAGGGGTTATCAGATAATAATCCAAAGCTATAAGAATTTGATCAAAGTACATGAAAAGCTTAAAACTAAGAGAAATCACAAGTAAACATGGAACAGTCAAAAGAGTTTGAAAGGTCATGTCTCATAGTTATCTCTCATCAATATGATAGGGCCACTATTTCACTCCAGCAAGCATAAACTCAAGCTAAGTTCACTTTGATCATCATCTCACAAATGTTACCACACAAAATTCATAAGGATCACAAGGTCTTTTAAGGGTTGTAGTGAAACTTGGCTATAAGAAATAATTTTTCTTGATAGCAAAGACACTTAATGTTTTAAAAGAACATGTCATGACTCAACACTTATGCACTTGCATGAATTAAACTCTTAGGTGTTTTCCTTGTACCAACATCACTTCCCTTTGATTGACTCATAACTTAGTTCTTTTTATTCTACTTCTTTTTTCTATTTTTGTCTCTTCGACACATTTTTCTCTTTTTGAAATGCATTTATTTTGAGAATTATTTATGAAAAGAACTAAGTCCACAAAAATACACTCTCCCTCAACATTAAACACTCAATATGCATGCATTTGACATATGATACTCTTTTAAAATAAAAAGAGAAAGAAATGGAAAGATAATATTTTTCAAGTATGCCCTACGAGTCAATCACAAGAAAATTCCTTAGGCTGAAAGTGGCGAATAGAGGATATATAAACATGTTAAGCTATTTGGCTCTGGTTCAAAATTAAACACAAAAATCATGCCTTATTCATTTCTTTGAGTCTTAAGTGTGGTAAACAGCATAGAGAATCAAAGCAAAGAAAATATCTCAAGAAACCGTGTTGACACTAATAAATGTAAAGTACTTATAGCTCACCTTGTTCAAACAAACAAAGTTGATTATAAGCACCAGCAAGAGGTCCTTCAAAAATCCTACTCAAATCATGCATACAATGATCACAACTCAAACTTTTTCACGATCAAATAAATCTCACCTCATATTTAAATACGCTTAACTTAGGATTTCAAAAACAAGTGGATTTAAGCCTTTTGGATCCAAAACATCACTCATGTTTCATAAAAAAATGCTCATGAATTTTTTTCTGTTTATAAAGAAAACAGTTCTAATCAACATGTATACCAACTTATCTCATGCATCTAAATAAAATAAGACACACAAAGAGACGGTTTCCAAAAAACAAAGCTATATATAAATTTGTTCAAAAGTCAAGCTATCCAAACATGCAGACTACCAAGCCATTCATTCTAAGCAACAAATGAAAAGTAGAAACTAAAATCCAAAAGAAAAGGGCTAATGAAGTTTAAAAGCAAAAGAAAATTGTAATCCAACTAAGCGATTAGTAGAAAATTCCACAAATTATACTACTAAAAGTTAAAAAGGATAATTCATCCTCCGGCTCTGGAACGTACCCCTGACCTGAACCATAGCCCTCATCTTGAGGGATCTCGCCCTCCTCTGGGAAAAATAACCTATCCCCAAGCCAATCGACATGAGTGGAGAATGCAGAAGAGGAAGGCACAACATCCTTGTGTCTAATGTAGAGAGAAAGATGATTCAAGGACTCGTGTAGTGATGTATAGGCACAATCATGGGTCATGCTCATTAAGATGTCATGCTAAAAAATAACGCTCCTGGAGACCAAAATGGTGCTTCTACATGAGCCTAATATGGTCATCTGCTCCTAAACCTCATCCACATATGGTAGAAGGGGAAGTGCAACTAGTCAACAACTAAGGGAGTAGTAAGGAGAGCACATAGGCGATGTCTGGCATCCTTTAGGCATTTATGAAGTCCATTGTAAAGCTTAAAGTAACGCCTGTTGAGGGTCAAGGTATAGGGGATCTTGTAGGAAGCAGGATCATATTACCTACAAGGCATCATTACCCTATATTGTCAAAACAATGCAAACACCAACAAAAGGAAATGAATAAGTTTGGTGTGTTTTTTATTTAGCACAAAGGAATGGAGCTGCTCAAAAATATAGGTAGCTAAATCAATTATTTTCCCTATGATGAAGATCCATAGGAAGCAATAGGCCTCCTTTTTCCAATTGGAGGGATGAGTGTTCGACAAGAGGTTATGATTCTGGAGGTACATCCAAGACTAGCTAAAGTAGTCATGTTTGCTTTTTTAATTTCGATATTCTCCAAAGTGGCATGGTTGATAATGAGAGTCCAAGAATTATTAAAAGCTTTAAAATTCTGATGAAGCTCCTTCATGAAAAATGTAACAACACTTAATAAGAATTGTTATGATGCACACTTGTTAAATCAATGGTACATGAAACACTTTTTACCTTAATTTTTCTTTCTTTTTCATTAAAAATGTTTACCTCCATCCCATTTTATTTTTCACTCATTTTTTCATTTCTCTGATTCTTCTTTCTTTTATTTCTTCTTCATTTTCTCTAATACCAACACTCAATGAAAGTAACTCCCCAACTTCTTCTTTCTCTTATTCTCTTGCCTTTTCTTCTTCATTTTACTTTTTAAAACTCTTTATTTTCTCTCTTATCATTTTCAATTCCTCCTTAAAAATTTCCAATATATCACTTTTTATCCTTTTGAAATATTTTTTCCGCTTCTCTTCTCTTTTTCTATTTTTTTCCTCCATTCTTCATTCTAAGTAAGCCTTTGCATCACTCTCTCCATAAAAAGGTGGTACCATAGTATTTTCCATAGCTGAAAATTATAAGGTGCCAAAGCTTTGATGCCAAATGATGCGGACGAAAGGAGATCACCTTGAATTTTAGTTTGAGAGGAGGATATATTTCTAGGTAATAGGATAGATAAGGATATTGAAGTCATATTCAAGGAATAGATAAAAAAAGGTGAGTGATAAGTTATAGATTAATCACTACAAGTAAACTTGATAAGATCAGTTTGATCACTACAAGTGTCCTTGATAAGACGGTTTAGATTGTTACAAGACAACTTGTGTTGATAAGATCAAACTTAGTTCTTTACTCAAGAACCAAAAAACCTCACATAAATGAAGCATAGAGAATTTTACTCAAACCCAAGTTGATTTCTTTTCATTACAATAAGCTCATATTTATAGGCTTAGTGGATTGATAATATATTGAACTTTCTTCACAAATTCTATTGTGCCTTAATTATCCACTAACACATAATGACTCCACTGTACTTAGTAGCCTAATATGGGTCGATTGCCTTTTAAATAATTGAATCTCATTTATTTTACAGAGTAGAAATTATGGGTTAATCTCCTTATAAATAATTGAATCTTATTTATTTTAATTCTATTTTCTTCATTCTTGCTCAACCCAAAAATCACCCTTAATTTCCATATTCTATTTTAAGTCTAGTAATCAAGATCCTCGAGAGAATGACCTAGGTTAGTCACCTAGTTTAGTATAGTTATTTTTACTTTTTATTTGATCGACCACTCACACATACCTCATGCCACACCTAACCATCCATAAAGCTACCTATACAAGCAAAATTAACGATCACTAACTAACACAACATCAAAACACATATTAATTCATGACTTAACACAAAACAAGAATAAAGAAAAAAATTAGAAAGGGTTAAAACACTGGGTTGCCCCCAAAAAGCGATTCACTTAATGTCCCTCAGTTAGATGGTCCATGATGGACTCAACAAACACCCTTAGTAGAGCTCTCCTCTATTGGACCATCTAAGGCTTCATACCTTGTCATTGCACAATTCATTTTCTTTTGGTTGAAAGGTCTTCAATCTCCAAGTCACCATTTGAGCTCAGATGCCTCACTAAGAATGGTCTATATTTTTTAGGCCTTAAATTCCCAGGAAGGGACTTAAGCCTTGATTTTGGCACTTGGACCAACTTTCTCTTAAGTGAGGGTTCTTGCACCACTTCAAATTTCAAGCACTCTTCACCCTTGGGGACATGTGTTGGGCATCCAATTATATCAAAATGCAATTCCATTTACTAATATTTAACAATAATCTCGGTTTTGTCAATATCCATGTTGGCTTTGGTAGTCTTCATGAATGGCCTCTCCAAAATGAGAAGGATCTCAACATCCTTCTTCATATTAAGAATCAAACTCCACCAAGAATGGCGTGACACCTATATCCACCTTCAAATCCTTCACAACCTCATTAGACTATATGATTGATCAATCTGCCAATTAAAGTTTCATGGTGGTTGGTTAAAACTTGAGGTCCTTCATCTTTTGAAACAACTTGAGGGGTATCAAATTGACGTTTGCCATAAGATCAAGGAACGTGTTTCCAATGTCCAAGCCTGCCACTGAGATTGACACGGTAAAACTACCTAGATTTGTTGACCTTTCAAGAATAGGCCCTTTTAGTGAGGCATTATACTTACCTTCACAAGAAAGGACTCATTCATAGCACACTCACACTTTTTTGCCAGGAATTCCTTCATAAAATGAGTGTAGTTTCAAATCTGCTCCGGGGCCTCCATAAAAGGGAAGGTGATTTGCAAACCACCCAAAATCTTAACAATTTTTTTGAATTGATCTTACTTAGCCTTTTTGGAGGGGCTACACGTACATGACAACCTTTTTCTTAACAAATCCACTATATAATCAAGCAATCTTTTTTCTTATTTTTCCTATTCTTTTCTCTTTTCTTCTTCACTCAATTCTTTCCCACTCCCACTCTCATTTTTATTTTCTTTTTCTTCTTAACAAATCCACTATATAATCAAGCAATCTTTTTTCTTAATTTTCCTATTCTTTTCTCTTTTCTTCTTCACTCAATTCTCTCCCACTCTCATTTTTATTTTCTTCTTCTTTCCCCTCCTCATTTTTCTTCTCCTCATCACTCTTTCTCTTTCTTCTCATCCTCACCTTCATCTTTTTAACAACCCCTCAAGAATTTTTCCACTTCTAGTGACAATACCATTATAATGCTTCTTGGGATTGGCATTTGTTTGAGCACGAGACTTGGGCTCTTATTGTCTAGGAACTTGCTTGGCCAATTGGCCAACGTGGATCCAAAGGTTTTTGATGAAGGCGTTAATATTCTTTTAGTTTAGGATTTTGGGTGGTGACAGTAACGTTGGCAGTGACGATGGACAAAATGACGACTGTGATGGTTGGTGACGGCAGAAATGATGGTGGTAATAGTGATCTTTGTAGAAAGAGATACATATAGTTAAAAAAAAAAGTTAAATTAGATCTATTACCATTTTCACATATATAGAATCAAATATGCACTCTATTTGTAATCTCTCCTAATATACCAGATATTTCAAATTTGAACTTCATTAAGATAATGAAGCTTAAACTAATAAAAATAATTTTATAATGTAAAATAACATCATCGAATTTGAATCTGAATTCTCCCATAATAATTTTATGTAATATTATAACATTGGACACGAGAATATTTTTTAATGGAATTAGACATGATAATGACGTTAAACAAAAAACTATTCAAAGAAGTAAGCCAATCCACAAATTTCAAATGGAGGAGTCTACGCCACCCCTAGTTTCCTCCTTTCTCAATACTTTATTAGAAAATGTTAGGTGTCCACAAATCATGTTTTTAATTTTTGAAGAAAATGTTTTTAAAATTAGATCGGTTATCAAACGAGTGAATATATTGATTTAAATAAAAAAATAGTTAAATTGAGTATTGAATTATATTAAACTAATAGTAATAAAGAATTGATTCTGATCGATTATTTAATCAGTTTATAATGTAATAAGTTAAACCAAATAACCTGATTTAAATATGTTGAACATATGTTATAATAACTTATAATGTGAGAGATAATGAATAAATAAATAAATCATATGATAAATGAAAGAGGAAAGAGAAAAGAGAGATAGATAATAAAAATGGTGTTGAAGGGGTATGGAATAATTATTCTACTTTATAATGATAGTCTAATAAGACTGCCATCATGCCTTATCCTATGCGCACAAGCACTCTGCAAAGGATTTATAAATTATAATCCTAATTAAGCGAACATTTTCTCACATATCACCATGCTGCCTCATTCATTTATTATGATTGCAGCAATAGTTATTATTGTTCTTACACAAACACTTATAGTGGTGAGTTCAGTTCCTGAAGCTGACAAGATAAGCAGTTTACCAGGGCAGCCACAGGTCATATTTCAGCAATATTCTGGTTACATTACTGTTGATGAATCTCAGCAGAGAGCTTTGTTTTATTACTTTGTTGAAGCTGAACAAGACCCTGCTTCCAAGCCATTAGTCCTATGGTTGAATGGAGGTATACATCATTTTGTTCATTTTTTTTATTTGTGAAGCTGTCCTATGACTTCTATACTGAATTATGAGCCTTTCTTGGTTCTCACTTTTGAAGGGCCTGGTTGTTCTTCTGTTGGAGTTGGAGCCTTTGCTGAGCATGGCCCTTTCCAACCTGGTGATAACAATGTTCTTTTGAAGAATGATTATAGTTGGAACAAAGGTGAACCATCAACACAACAGCACTGTAAATTCAAATGCTAATTTGTTTTTCTTGCGGGGGTAAAAAATGTCAAATATGCTTTTTTTAATTTGATTTTGTTTAGGATCAAGTTTAAACTACTAAAAATAGTAACTTTTTATTGAAAAAAGATATTAAAAATAACATGTGTAATAAATAGATCATTTCTCAATTAAAACTTACTATTTTTAGTCATTTAAATACTACTTTTTGACTGATGTTAGCTAAAACTTTTTTTATAAACCGAAATTATTTATTGACTTCTTATTACAGAGGCAAATGTGCTATACTTGGAATCACCAGCTGGTGTTGGATTCTCTTATTCTACCAATAAATCTTTCTATGCCTCAGTGACAGATGAAATAACAGGTTCTTTTTTCACTTTATTTTGTGCACAATGGTATTTAGATATCAGCAAAAGAATCATAGTTTGACAAATGATTGAAATTTTATCAACTTCTTGTCTTTTAGACATTTCTTAAAAAGCTGACTATGGTCATGTTCTTGTACAGCAAGAGATAATCTTGCTTTCCTACAGGGTTGGTTCACTAAATTCCCTGAGTACGCAAAAAACGACTTCTTTATTACAGGGGAGAGCTATGGAGGTAAAAATTAAAATCAGTATTATACTCATTTTTGAATGTGTAATAAGGTAATGCATAACTTGTTCACAGGTCACTATGTGCCACAACTTGCACAACTTATTATTCAAACCAAGACCAAGATCAATCTCAAGGGAATAGCAGTGAGTACAAAAGGGAAAATTTGGATGATTATAATATGAAAAATCATCTGGTTAATTTGTATTTATAGCTACTTGTATGCTGATATTTGCAGATAGGGAATCCCCTTCTGGAGTTTAATACTGATTTCAACTCCAGAGCTGAGTACTTTTGGTCCCATGGACTGATATCAGATTCAACTTATGAAGACTTAACTAGAGTCTGCAACTATTCCTCAATTAGGAGACTAATTCAAAATGGGGATCTTAGGGGAGATTGTGACAGAGTAAATAATCTATTGGATACTGAGGTTAGCAATTATATAGATGAATATGATGTCACTCTTGATGTCTGCTTGTCATCAATAAATCAACAGGCTTATGTGCTGAATCAATTGGTGAGCTTCATTTACTTTCTGCATAGCCATCATAATTCTTTCAATTTCCCCCCATAGTTATTAATCGTTTGGTTTATTTTGATTGCTTTTGTTTTGGTCTGTGGTCCAGCAAGAGACACAGAAGATAGATGTTTGTGTTGGTGATAAAACAACCAAATACTTAAATAGGAAAGAAGTACAAGAAGCTTTGCATGCTAATCTTATTGGAGTCAGTAAATGGTCAACTTGCAGCGGGTAAGTTGCTAAGTTTTATTTCTTCAAAGATGACACATCTTAGTTTCACATACCCTATTCAGACTTATGTTTTACAGGATCACTATGGGTAGCAAAATTCTACTTAAACAACTTTAATGCATAAGGAAGCTAATTTTAACAAAAGATATTATATTCATTTCCACCTTAATTATTTAGTCTGTTTACCTACAATCTTGAAACTAATTTACCAGTTCAGCATCCTTTAGCAAAAAGATAATTATGCTTCCATAATTGTTCACCTTTTTCTGAGGGTTACATCTCTTGCTAACGATATCTTCCTTATATCACAGAGTTATCCATTATGATTATCAAAATCTAGAGATACCAACAATTCCTATTCTGGGATCACTTGTAAAGTCTGGCATTAGAGTTCTAGTATACAGGTAATTGTACTTATTCAATCATTGACACAGGATATAGCTAACTCTACATTACCTACATACTGCGATTCATCAAGGAATAACATTATCAAAGCAAGTAAAGGGATTTAATTTCTCTATGCAGTGGAGATCAAGATTCAGTTATTCCATTAACCGGTTCACGATCTCTAGTGAATGGATTGGCCAAGCAAATTGGACTGAATACAACTGTGGCATATAAGGCATGGTTTGAGGAAAAACAGGTTAACACTTGTACTTAGAATGAATTAATGCAATAAAACATTTCATGTATCAATGCATTGCCACTTCCCTTAACCTTTATTTCTTATATTTCAGGTAGCAGGGTGGACACAAGTATACGGTGACATCTTATCATTTGCTACCATAAGAGGAGCATCTCATGAAGCTCCATTTTCTCAACCACAAAGATCACTTGTGCTACTTAAAGCATTTTTGGAAGGAAAGTCACTACCAAGCATTGCATAAAATAGACTAAAATTTCCTATCTTTTCAATAAATTTTAAATTAAACTCCTAACTGGTTTTTAAATCAGCTAGATCCTTTATCTTTTTTAAATGTTTAGTTATGTCCTCCAAATCCATTTTTTACTAATTAGGTTGATGGAGATATGACGTGTCGTTCACATTGCTGACGTGACTATTTTATTTGTTAGCTAACGTTGATGTGACTCCTCCACGTATTAAATGATCATTGACCAATCCACATGTCATTAGTCTTCAATAAACATTTGATACGTGAAGTCGTATGTTAACATGGCTCACATTAGTAACATCTAACATATATGATAATGTTACATAGTTAAGAAACAAGAACATGACCACATGTAATATTCGTTTGTCACGTCACGTCACGATTTCTTTAATGAAGATAGTAAAAAATTGAACAAAAGAAACCTTATTAAAACATTTTTAAGAGATAGGAGACTTAAAAAATAAGTTAGGGTCTATCTTAAAATTTATTAAAAGATAAAAGAATAAAATAATAATTTAGTCTATAAAATATAAAAGTTGTGTTTTTTAAGTTTTCAATAAGCTTTTGTATGAATGTAGGATCTCAACCTAATTACCAAGACTCTCAACGGTAGGTTGATGCTAGTAGATAAAAATAAGGTATAAAGGGTTTTAATGACACATGTGATCTTATTTACCAAAATAAGTCAAAATCCTTCCAAACTACACATAAACTTATTATTACTTTCGAGTCATCTACATTAATACTTGTGACGACGTGTTTTTCTAAATTTTTAAACTTTTTGTTTTATTTTGTTGTTGTAATTTTAGATTTGAATTATTACCTCCTCGCGAAAAGATAAATAGTACTCCTGAAAAAGGAATCTAATCCAAATTACTTTATATTATATTCAAGAAGAATTGGAACCAAGTAAATTATACGATGAAATTTTAAAAATAAAATAAAATAACTTCTCAAAATCAACACTAGTATTCGGTAATTACTTTCAATAAAGAAAATTTATCATCTATAATAATTCCGTTTAACTCGAACAGAAAAATAGCAGCATTAGATGTATGTTGCATGTTATAGAAAATTTAACGGAGGGATGGTTTTTAAGGTAACCAATTATTACAGGTTAAAAACTTAGGGTGAAATATTTTTGTACTTTTTTTTAACATTTTTAGTTGGTTAAAATACAGATTTATCATAGGTAAAATATAAGGTTAAGGGAAAAAACTTTTAAGAAATTGACCATGCCATTCATTTTAGTCGCAAACAATAATGTAAACAAAATCACAAACAATAAATGACCCAGGTTTTTAGTTACCTTTAAAAATTTAAAGAAAATTTAAAGGGTATAAGTGACTAATTTTTTTATAGAAGTTTTTCTTAAACCCTATATTTAGGAGGGTGAATTTATATTTTAACCTATTTAATTGTCATCTTCCAACTTTAAATTTATTGATTTGTTCTTTAAAAATACGTAAAACTAGATATGCATAAAACTAATCCTTCATGTTTAATTCCTTTACATGTTCAGCCAAATACTTTCTACATCAACATATAAACGACTTTTGGCATATAATTCAACTTTTTCTATTCTATCTGAAGTTTGTATAAAAATTATCCTAAATCTAACCATCTCAGTATAATATTTAAGGAATCAAAGAGTTTGACGACATTTATGTCGAAACTTTTTAAGTATTTTCTTTTATGGAAAGGATGTATCCTATTAAGAAATTGGAAATACATCAACGATTGGATCATAAGATACCTCAACCGGTAAATCTTCTACGTAGATAAAATCCTGATAACTAAATGCAAGAGAATCTAAGTGGTATGCAAGACCATTACACAGTCTCCTAATATGGGAAAGTTTGAAGAAGCTGAAACTTGACATGAGAGGCGCATAATCATTAATGATCATGTGAATATAGGAGTTGTTCTTCCTTTGTAAATTTCCAAGTGTTTACAAGATTCATGCAGTCAGATTCCATAACAATATTAATATAGGAAAGGTCCTTTGAGATTGACAAGCCCAACGACAAGCCATCATTTCTGCAATTGGTATGAAGCACACCAGTTAACATATGTCCTTCTTGGTCACGAGCCATATAGCCAAATCCTATTCCCTCATTTTGTCGAATTGAGACATCTATTATAACCTTTACACAACCAAATTAAGGAGGTTGTCATTTTCTATCAATCATCGTGTTATGGCTACTCATCACCTATGCACCACTGCCTTCTAGAATTATACGTGCACCTTTGTCAGCGTTTACTCTACATTCCATTCCACCTCTTGGAATACTTTTGCATTCTACCTACACCAAATTGCCCAAGTTGTCGAGAACAAAACCTATAGCATGTAGTCAGCTTTCACTCCAACAAACGTGTTAATCCAAGCACCAAACTCCAAGGGAACGTTTTGGGTAATTTTGAACAATTATGGGTGAGACAAACCAGACAAGTCGAGCCATCTCATACTTTAAGATCACATGTGATATGGTCTCAGGATTTTTCCAACACATTACGCACAAGATGTCTACTTCCACACCTCTCATTTGTAGCAATTTGCATACAAGAATAGCCCCTATATATACAAGCCCTGCACACAAACTCCAGACAACGAGGGATAGATTTCACTTTCCACATAGCCTTCTAATGCTCAACACTCAGGTTCCTAGAAGAAGTTGACGTCTTGTTAGCCTGCATCATCCCCAAGCAGCACTTGTATCTGCTTTTAACCGAATAATCACCTGAAGGATCATGTGCCCCGACTAAAGCATCTTCGTTGCAATTCCTTGATAGCGGCATATGCACCACCTGTTCAGCCACACCTATTGGGAGCATGGAAAAAATCAAATCACGATCCCATGCACGTGAATCATGGTCAATAAGTTGGTCCACCCAAGGTTTTAAATTGCGGTCGCGGTCGCCTTGCGGATTTTGGGGTTTTGCAGATGTTGCGATGCGGATTACTGTCAATGCGGTGTGAATTGTTTAAATTTCACATAAATTAAAAAAAAATGATTTCTAACATTAAATAACTTATAATAATTCATATTACATATATTTTTTATAAAAAAATGAGTTATCCAATTTGAAAATATTAGTTAAACAACATTAAATGTAAATAAGTATTACCACTTAATACAAACATATATAACATTATTAAATACTCAAAAATATCTATAATGTCATAAATAACCAAATATAAAATATCATAATAATCCATGCATAATTGATAAGTTTAACATAAACAGGTACATAACTCTAAATAAAAAATTTTAAACTCTCACAAAGTTCAAAATATTGAAGAATGGCGTGCTGGATCATAACCTCTATTATCACTTTGACCATCATCATTATATCCACTTTGACCATCATTATATCCACTTTGTCCAAAGAAATAGTCAAAAAATCCTGAGCTTCTTGGTGGCTCTATTTGTTGTTGCCCATACATAGAACTTGATGATGGTTTACTAAATTCTGGATAATTTACTGAATAATGGTTATTCAGTTGAAGATATTGATATGGCTGAAAGTGAGGGTGTTGGTAGTATGGTGGGTAGTTGTATTGACTTCCTTCAGATGATACACCAATACCAAAATCACCAAGTGATTGTGGAACACTAGATGAGGAAGCATCATCCATCATAAGATCTTGTATTCTCCTATTTTTCCTAGTCCTGGAACCCATCCTCCTTCTACCACTAGAAACTTGATCAGACATGATTTCTAACTTGATTTCCTTTGAATATTGAAAGTACATATACATGATTTTCTTTGAATATTGAAAGTAAAAAAATATGTTGTCTTTCAATATTTGTCCATAATGACAAAACAAATTTATAAAAATCATAAGTGATAAAAGATTACGGTATTATAACTGAATGATATGGTTTATTAAAGTTTAACTTTTACCTTGTTACAATTATCCAACTTGATATTGTAATAAGGTAAACTAAAACTAAGTTATACCTTTACTACGACTGTGACCAATCATTTCCTAGTCCTCGAACCATAGGGTTTTGGAATCCTATTGCCATGTCTCTTCACCTATCCAATTGAGGATGAGACCACTTTACCATCTTATAATTACATCCTTTCATCTTGGACGGCTAGCTATATATCAACATAGCATATGAACTATCCTAAACCAGGGTCAAGAGATCCGGTGTCGGGTCAGCCACAAAAGTAAGAGATTTAGATTTTGTACACCAGCACAGTGGGTATCTGGTATTATAGTCCGATCTCTCAGTGGGAGAAAATCGGTCTTGCTGTCCTGGAGATCCTACGCATCGGACCTTCGCGTTGGATGGGGGCGAAGGGGGGTGCCACTTGCAAAGAGACTCCGACGATCAAGTTAGTGGCAGTGTACAAGAAGCATGCGTATAATAGTGCAAGCAGGAAAGCAAGAAGCATCAGAAGTCTAGAAGAGTAGAAGATTCGAAGAAGTAATAGCATGCACAGTTCAAGTATTTATAGATGCTCATGAATATGGACCTGATTAGGCCAGGGGACTAGGCATTGTTCCTCGGTTTTGGTGGCTCGAGGAAAGAATAATGCCCATTTTATTTTGTCGGAGCATGGGAAAATATATTTATTTAATCTATTGTGGGAGACAAGCATGGGCTAAGTGGCGAGGCGCGTGCCCCTCGTGGGATGGATTCGTCATGGGAGACTGAATCGCAGCACTGTTCCCAAGGCCACTTATAAGTGTCTACTGGCAATCCGATGTAGGAGGCATGGTGCATCCGATGTGGGAGGTGTCAACATGGACTCACCGGTCTTGGGAGAATGCCCAGACGGTTCTGTAGGTCCGATGTGTTACCTGCGGAATCGGTAGCATAGCCAGATCGAATGACACGTCACCATTGTCTTAGGGCCGGTATCAAGACTGGATCAGCATATATTTTGGATACAAAAATTCAAACAATAAGGAGTGAGAAACAAAATATAATACTTTATAGATAAGACATAAGCATAAGGGTTTTCACAAACTAATATAATAATATCAGTCATAATCTCATACACAATCAATTATGAATGTAAGGTCTTATAAACATAACAATTATACTTTCATTCATAACCACCCACATAGAATGTCACATTCACATAAATATATCATGCAATGTTTTTTAATGCTACTATCTCATTTAGTTTATGTATATGGGCTCTTAAAGTTTTAGTTTGCACTGGGCCAACCAGGAGTTTACACTGTTCCATAATTCTGGATAATAACATAAATGCCTTCATGGCATATGAACAGCTCAACTGGCATAGAAACACTTAGAGACTAGTCAGACTGGGAAGGTTTTTATTGTGAAAGTACCCGACACTAGGGAGCGACCCTAGGTCCCCTGAACCACCCTTCCACACCCTCTCATCCCAAGGTTCACATTTGAACCTCCTCTAATGTATCCCTAATTTCTATAATCTGTCCCCATGCAATATCACATCTCATTTCTCTTTAATGATTCATGATGCATGAACTACTCACATATTTAGTTGGTAAGATTTTTAGAAACTCGATTATTAAATACTATAAAGGTTTACAATATCATCTCAATAAACTGTACATTTTCATAATTTCTTCTCTGAATTTGTCATACAGAAATAAATTTGGTACAGTTTTCAAATTTAAATCTCATCAAAATTGAGTTTCCAAGCCTTAAATATCTCAAAACTTTCTCATAGAAAAATTTACATATTTACATAATCTTTCTCAAATTAAATATTAACAAGATCGGGTTTAGAAATCTCGATTATATCAAAATATCTTTTAGTTATTATGTTGGGGAAATCCAAAATAATTTACTTTAAAATTCTAATTTAGTGAAAGAAATTAATTCTTAAAATCATTAAAAATTACTTAAAACTATAATTTTTTTTATTCAAGAATTAACTATCTTAACCTTTTTACAAATTAATTTTCATAAAATAGTTTCTTTCTAAAATGAATATTAGATTTTATCCTAAATATTAAAAGTAAGGTTGATGAAAATAATTTTTTTAGAAGAAATAAAAGACTAAAGTAATTATAAAATACTTTTCTTAGAATAAAAACTTAAAGTGTAAGGTAAGAATATTCTTATTGAATTTTAGTTTTCCGTCATGCTTGCTAAATGCTCAAACTCCACATTACAAGATCATCAATCACTCATCAATCACAACCAAATATTGTCAATCACAATTAAATATCATCACTCACAATCAAACATTATCGATCACAATTAAATATCATCAATATCAAATAAATATTATCAATTATAATCAAAACAAATAAATTAAATATCATTCATAAATATCATAATTCAAAGTTTAATAGTTATTTAAATTAATAAACTTAATTTCAAGTCCTTATAGTCCATTCATCGCATAGGTCTATGTAAGTCTATATAATTCAATCCTTGCATAGGTTTAGTTCAGTCCATATAGGTCATAATAGTCCAAGTCCTTGCATAGGTTTAGTCCAGTTCGTATAGGTTATAAAAGTTTAGGTCCTTGCATAGGTATTTTAGAGTAAGTTACACAAGATATATAAATTTTAAATTAAAAAGTTATTATTTTAAAATAATAATTTATTAAATTTAAAAAGAGTAGGGGACTCCTCCCATTATTCTTATGTCTTTTCATATTATATTCATATCTCACTTCCCCTTACCTTGAATTTCTACCAAAAGTAAGTTCGCTTTGAGCCTCCGAGTTCTAGAAATATTTATACCAATTTATTTCAGTATAAGCATAAGATAAAAATAAAGATTACTATTTAAAATAAAAATGGTAATTAGTAATTATGTATAGTAACAATAAATAGTAAATTTTAAATAGTAACAGTAAATCGTAAATTTTAAATAGTTACTGTGAATAGTAACAATAAATAGTAAATTATGAATAGTAATAGTAAATAGTAAATCATGAATAGTAATAGTAAATAATAAATCATGAATAGTAACGTTAAATAGTAAATCGTGAATAGTAACAATATATAGTAAAAAGTAAATATTAAAGGTAAATAGTAAATTGTAAATAGTAATAGTAAATAGTAATTTACTATTGACATAGTAATTTACTATGTAGAATAGTAACTTATAAAATAATATTATATCCAGTATAATATGAAAATAAACATAAAAAATATAAAAGAGAGTTATTCTTACCTTGTAATTTTGGCCAAACCTTCTTTAAAAAAAATTATTTCTCTCTCTTACTCCCACCACTATCTCTTTAACACTAGATATTATAGACAGAAAGTTTACTGTGCATTTTATTATTTTATTATAAAAGTACTGTGTAATTTCTAAAATTTTTGTTTCTTGTTACTGTACAAGTTTTGAAATTTTCGTTTATGCACAGTGTTTTGTATAGTAAATGTCGACTGAATTATTAAGCCAAATAGTAACCATTCACTCGGTATATTTTAAATATTCAAAATCAGTCCTTTTCGAAATTTAACGATATTATATCAGACCTCACTAATTTTATAATAAGTAATTAAAGTTTAAATTTTAAAAATCTAAAATTTTCTATCAATAAAAGTTTGTTAGTACCTTTCTAGTCTCCTTACGATTGGTAAAAATCAAGATTTTTACTCAAACCGATCATTTTTAAATAAGTCTACTTGAAATGGATTTTAGAAAATTTTCTTATAATTTAATTTCACTTTCTTGTAAATATTTTTAATTTTAAGTACTTTATATAAATATAAAATGATTTAAAATATATTTTTTATTAAAATATTTTCAAAATTTCAAAAGATTCCAGAAAATCATAAATAATACGTAGATTAAAAAGTTCTAAAGAACTATAAATATGTAAAAACATAAATATAAAAACATAAAATAAAAGTTGTGAATGACAAAGATATTTAAAATTCTTAATATAATTTTCTTAATCAATAAATACTAATTAAGTCATTTTAAAATCTTCATTCAAAATACATATATATTTTTATTTTATTATTATTTTTAAAAAATAAAATAATTAAATATAAGTATCAAAATTTCATAAAAATATTAATTAGTTAATAACCAACTAACTAATAGTAAGTGTTTTCTCATTGAAGAGTTATTAATATCTACTTTCTATTTGAGTAGAAAATAGGATGTTACAGTAGACAACATGGAGAGTGAGTATATTTTCTCAATGATGAAAATCAAACAACTTTGATAATACACATATGAATGCAATACACCATCTTCTTCTATCAAGGATTTCAAATAACCCATAAAGCTACATGATTCGTAGTTTCTATTGAACGCTCGTGTCCATACACAACAAGTCCATCATCTAGGACTTATCAAGTAATAAAACCATACCATCAATTCATAGTGTCATCACATTCAATGTAATAATTCATAATATTCATGAAGAGGTCACACTCATCAACAACACAAGAATAGTTAGTGACCAAGAGTGGATTCTATATATATATATATATATATCTCACCACAATTTCAACAAGGTATTCCTCTCTTGATTTACTCCACTCAAATGTCATGTTTCTATGACTAATGCATATGTCGTATTTTAAAATGCATATGCAACAGATCCGTTTTTTATTTCATCAAGTGATCACAACCACTGATATTCATTCAATATATGTCCCCCACGAAAGGGTCCATTTTCCCATAGTCCCGCAAGACTTCATTATGATCGCAACCACACACACACACACACACACACACACACACACACATATATATATATATATATATATATATATATATATATTCATAGCTAGTTTCCCCCACACAAGGGTACTCCTTTTCATAACCCCGCAAGGCTCTCTTTATGATCGCAACCACGTTTCATTCATCTCATATTGGTTTCCCCAACGTATAGGGTACTCCCTTCCATAGTCCCGCAAAGACCGTTTCATTTCAAGGCACCAAGTGATGGCAACCACTATAATTGTTCATATTCTAGTCCTGCAAGACTTTTAGTGTGATTGCAACCATATTTCAAATGATATGCTATGCATGCTATGAATGCAATAATGCACAAGCTAGCCTTAACCTCACGAGGAATATCTCACCCTCTCACTTAAGGGTATAGTTTTGTACTTAACACAATAGTTAGTGTCACACAATCATAAATGTAACATCCTCCAAGGCATTACCATTTACAATATTCAAGAATTATTCTAGCCAAGGATTTATATAAATGTCAATCCACACATGGAAAGAAAATAGCATGTCATCAACACACTCTCAAATTCTTAACCTCATCAAGGTTTCAATCTAACATTCAATCATCAATAAGATTCAATCTCAACTTCATATCATACACATGAGGTAATTTATCCACTCAAGAAAGAACATGCAAGTATGCATCAACACATACATTATCATCATACAATTTATCATACATTTAGAAAATACACTCCTCTCCTACCTTATGAGAAGTATTCTCCCGGGTTCGATGATTTCGCTTCACAAGTGTTATCAAATCTTACATCAATAAATTGTAGGATCTCATCAATCTTTTATTCAAGCATCATCCTCAATTATTATAATAAAATTGAATATATACATACATACATGATTCTTATTATGTGGTAATTGTTTATAAACTCCATCCTTTTACTTTATTAGGTTTCGGGAATTCCTTTCCATTAATCAAAATTAATTATATTTAAAAAGGGCATAACATGACATTGAAATTTGCCAACATATACTAACTTCTTATCCAACATCCTTATATCAACTTCATTTATGCTATCACCACTAAAATACACAATCATCATCAATTTCTATACTTAGAGCACCAACACCTTCATTGGTCTCTTGATTCTCAACACTAACATTTATTATTATCCAATCAAGAATGTATTCCTACATTCAAAACAATCTCATGACAATTAATTTTTCAAATTTCATAAATTTCACCATAAGCCCTAATTCTAAATTGTTAGGATTTTCATAACTTCACAAAATACTTGATTTCATCCATTTTTTATAACTCATTTCAACATCCACAACCACCAACACTTTATTCACATCATCAATGCATATCAAGAGTCCTAAAGCAACAACTAGAAACTCAAGGGGGTCAAAGCTACCAACCTTTCACCTAAGCTTTTGATAAACATGAAAATAGGGAATGGAATGAGGAAGTGAAAGTTGAAATGCCTCAAAGCTCCATTAATGCATCATGAATCTTAGGTTAGGTGTTGATTTTGGCAAAGAATGAAGGAAGAGAGGGGTGGACGGTTTCAGTGTTCTTGGAGGAAGAAGGAGAAGTGGAAAAAGATGAAGGAGAATGGAGTAGAGAAGAAGCCAACGAAAAGGTGAAGAGGGGGAGGAGAGAGAAGAAACTTAAGTTGCACCCTTTTGCCCATTGGTCCATAAAATTGTCTTTTGCATATTGGTTAATGAAATCCCCCTTGTCCATTGGACAAAAGCATAAAGGGATATAGTGAAAGAGGACGGTTAATTGAGAGGGAAAGAAAGGAATTTTACATTTTTCTTAAATCCCATTTAGCTCATAGTTTTGTCGTTTAATTAGATACGTCGTATACGAATAAATATTTCCCAAACACCAAAAATTATTTTGGATATACCACGGTAACCACAATAAATCCATCATTATCTAGACCCATCAAATATTCCAATTGACCTAGTAGGTCCTACACCATCTGTTAAATTGTCTATTTTTAGTAAATCTTAATTTACTGGTAAATAATAATTGTCGCATAATTAACTTTCCTATGCACCTTGGACATCAAATAATTTATTAATATCATATAAATAATTTATTTTTCTAAAAATTTGGGATGTTACACGCTCCATTGCCTACCACGAGCGTCTTCTTCTTCTCTCTACTAGCTAGAGGCAACGACGAAAGTCTTCTCCTTCTTCTCTCATACGACGCACATACAGGTTCTTCCTAGAACCCCATTTTCCTCCTATGGTTATGTTGGTTAGGAATTTGTTTAGTTAGGAATTTGTTTGGTTGATGCTATATTATAATTAAGAAAATCTAATTAGGGAAATTAGAATATTATTAGCTATAGATTAGGAATGCTTAGGTATTGTTAAAATTATTTTGTATTTCTCTGTTTATTAATTTGGGTAATCTAAATTGATATTAAAGTAAAAAAGTTGATATTTTCAACTAAATAAATACATAAACATTAGTATTATTCCTTACATTACTAAAAAAAATTAAATACATAAAAATTGATATTTTCAACTAAATAAAAAGTTACTTGTAAAAGTAAAATAATAAATTGTAAACATTGTAACAAAATTACACAAGTCCAACCAAGGATAATTAAAATTATAAATTAGGGGTAGATATGTGTATAAATTGTTGATTAAGAAATTTAAAATTTTAATTACATAATGAATTAACCCCATAATTATTTTAGTTCTATAATTTTAAATAATTTTATTATAACAATAGTAGCTAGTTTTGTTTATTACACAACACCCCAAAACACCATATATTAAATCTAAATACTACATGAGTAAACTAATAAAAAATACCCTGTTTACTGTCTTTAATTTTAATTTTAATTTTGTGTTGCTAATTTTGTTTAGGTTAATTTTTATTTGTTATATTTTTAGTTTCTAATAAGTTTATTTAGTCCCTTTTAAATGAGTTTGTGATTTTTTAAATTGTATGAGTGAACCATAGTTTTCCGTTTGAGATTCGACACAAATGGTAATTAAATTAATTGATATCATCGTTTGTGTTGAATCTTGAATTGTCCGTTTAGGCAGTTTGGGATGAATAATTTTTTTATGCATCATTGTTATGTACAAGTTAGGACTAATTTTAAAATTCGATCAAGTTTTTGTTAGTTAAATTTTGTATTGTTCTTTGGGTGCATATTTTGATTGTGGTTGAATTTGATGTCACCACTTTCATTTCCTGTACTTAGAGACCAATGTGAAATGCTGCCGAAATTGTATCAAATTTTAAAATAACTCCTAAGTTATATGTAGTTATGAAGTATAGAAAAATGTTCATCCTGAATGAATAGGACCACCACCTCTGTAAAGAAAGTGAGATTCATAGCACTGTTAAATTTGCTGGTATTGTAAACAGTGAGTATGGATCGAAGTTGGATAACTGCATCACGTATAAGTCCACAGTATGAGAGTGGAGTCAAAACATTCATAGAATTCGTGATACAAAATGCTGAGGTGAATGAAAAGTATTTTTTTCCCTTGTGTTAAATGCTTGAACATGCGTCAACTAGAATTAGAAGAGGTGTGAGAACATCTATTGTGTGATGATTTTCTTCAGACTTATATGTGATGGATATGGCATGGTGAACATGTTGAGGTGCCAAGTACCAGTTTTCAAACAAAAAACCAAAGCTTTGCGCATGAAGTTGATGACAACATGGATGACCGACTTGAGGATATGGTACCTTGTAGTCTTATAGGCAGGATGACAGCTTTGAGTGTGGCTATTTCGTCATGAAGACGATGCTTACCATTGTCCAATCTGATATAGTAGACGGATGGACAACTGTAAGTTTTCACTGCCTATATTCTCTAATTTGGTTTTCATATACTACTTAACAATTTGTTGTTCACTACTACTGTTAATGATTGTCTCTTCTTTGCAGCACTTTCAAGACTCCTCAAAATTCCGTGAAAAATACATTGACGAAATCAGAAATCATTGGGCCACCATCTTTCTTCAAGTCAAGGAAGGACTCCAATAACGTTTTTGTCATTTATTATTATTAGTGTGTAGGATTTATACCTATTAGTGTAGCTTTAGGATTATCATATTGTGTATTTTATGTACCATATTTGTTGTTTATATGGTTTTATTGAAATTTATTCATTTTCATCTTTTTTATTAATTGAGCTATATATATATCTTATTGTGTGCATCATTGGGCTGTCTGGTTATAAATTCTGCTTACGGGTTTAGGGAATGAATAAAAAAATAAAAAATGTATTTTAAAAAAACCAAACTTTTAACCACGGTTATGACCATAACCATGGTTAAAAGTCTCACATTTTAACCACGGTTCTTTATAACCGTGTTTATAAATCCTACTCTTTAACCATGGTTTTCTACAACAGTGTTTATAAATCCCATTATTTAATCACGGTTGTTTATAACCGTGTTTATAAGTTATTTATGACCACCATTAAAAACCGTGCTAAAAGACTCTTACCTATAACCATGCTGGTACAACCATACTTAAAAGTCATTTTTAACCGTGCTTAAAACCCCATAATGCACTAGTGCCTCTATAAACCTCTTCTCAACTAAAGCCTAATTAATGTTTTGAATTCAAATTTTGTAATATAAATGAAAAAATCTCTATTAAAAGAATTAGATCTATCATAATATAAATTCTCCACTCCAATAAGATTGTTTCATATGTCATGACCTGGATTCTTAACTCAACTAAAATTGTTACACTATCATTTAGTCAAATAAAGAAAAAAAAAAAGATGAAAGAGGAGGATCAAAATTTTTAAAAAAATTAAACGCTCAAAAGCGTGAGTTTACCTATTGTTTTCGATATAAAAAAAATAAAAAGACCAACAATTTAGATGATCTTTCTTCTAATTCATGGTTGTTTAAGTTTTTTATAAGATGTTTTTCTCCTCTTGTCTTTTTCGGTGAAAAGAATAGCTTATACGGGACATTTCTACCTCTTTTGTTATGTTACTTCTTAAATCTAAAATATGTTATTAAATTTTGTTATATAAGTAAGACAGTGCTTTAATTTATTAACTTTTTAACTTTCATAACTAACTTTTTTTCATATAAGAATTTTATTGAAGGCACAAAATGTGATGCAATTTTAAAACGATTGAGAACAATGCGAGTCCATAGTTACAACACAAGCAACAAAAGCCGGCACCAGTCCAGCCAAATACAACCTGAAATATCGAGGTATATAACTTACCCTTATTTACTTAAAAGTTTAAGTATAATTAAGTTTAAACTATTAAACATAATTAAACTAATTTCACCCCTTGATTTTTCATTAAACTGTGATCCAAAAAGAGGAAGTGAGTGCAAAATAAACACCAATGTTTTAAAAACTGGACCGATGGTAAAGGCACTAGTTCACGGTTCATTGGTTCAATCGTTGTTAAACCGTAGTCGAACCGGTGATAATAAAATATATATTTTAATATAATATGATATAATTATTGATATATTAATAATAAATTATATTTAAGTAATTTTTTATTTTATTTTAAAATATTTTTAATGAAATTTTTCAAAAAATAGCAAAAAAAGCAAAAAAAAAAGAAAAAGAAATAATTTTAAAACTTTCAGTGATACCGGTTTTCAATATCGGTTTTAACCGATTCTGAATCCGCTTGTTTTTTCCTTGATCAGACCGGTACCCTAACTGGTTCCCGGTCTAACCGATCAAACCGACTGATCTGGTCCGGTTTTTATAATTTGATACTCCCAATTTGTTTCTAAAGATGCACTTTTATTAAATCTATGTAGGAAGTGTTTCTCTTTCATTATCACCTTATTAATTTTAAATCTGAATAGAGTATATTAAATAATAAAATACACTACAAACTATTTACCTTCTACCATACATTACACCATACTTCTTTGTACTTTGTTGTGATTTTTAAAATTAATTTGCATACAATATGACAAAAATGTTTGAACTTTCTAAATTTATCTTTATATAAACAGTTCCAGCTATTAGGAAAATAGAAAAAAATATAGAAAAATGCATATTAGTTAAACGAATATAACTAAAAGTTACGAATAGGTTTTAAAAAATTATTTAATATTTTATAGATTTTGTTAAACTAGATATGTAAAGAAACATGACTGGCAATATAATAACATGCAGAAGGAGGGAGTAGAGGTAATAGACTATTTATACCTTTAATATAATCCTTTGAACACAAACAATTGTTCAAAGGATTTAATCATCCCAAATTCCTAATTAACCCACTTCTAACATATCACAATGCTACCTCATTCATTTACTATGATTGCAACAATAGTTATTATTGTTGTACAAACATTTGTAGTGGTGAGTTCAGCTCCTGAAGCTGATAAGATAAGCACTTTGCCAGGGCAGCCACAGGTCACATTTCAGCAATATTCTGGTTACATTACTGTTGATGAATCTCAGCAGAGAGCTTTGTTTTATTATTTTGTTGAAGCTGAACAAGACCCTGCTTCCAAGCCATTAGTCCTATGGTTGAATGGAGGTATATACTATGTATATTATTTTGTATAAGAATATAATGATACATGATTTAGTTCATGTGTTTATTTATTTGTGAATCTTGCATACATTAAAACCATGTAAGCTGATCAATCAATTAAGATACTTTATTGGTTTTGACTTTTGAAGGGCCTGGTTGTTCATCTGTTGGAGTGGGAGCTTTTGGTGAGCAAGGCCCTTTCCAACCGGGTGACTACAATGTTCTTTTGAAAAATGATTATAGCTGGAACAAAGGTGAACCATCAACTCAACAATATTAAATCCAATGCTTTGTTTTTCTTTGGTCTAAAAAAGTAAACTTTTAAGTTAGTCGATAAGATTACACATGTTAGACATTTAAGTTTATGAAATTTTAAAAACTTCAATATAGTCCCTAACTTTAAAATCGACATTCAATTTACTAGTTTTCTAGTGTAAAGACTGATTTTGAATTATTAAAATCTTAGAAACTAAAATGTTCTACCCATATAATCTTAGTTACTAACTTAAAGTTTACTTGGGCACAAAATATCAAATATGCTACAAAAACAAAATTGCTTATTGATTTCATCCTTGTGACAGTGGCAAATGTGCTATACCTGGAATCACCAGCTGGTGTTGGATTCTCTTATTCTACCTATAAATCTTTCTATAACTTCGTGACAGATGAAATAACAGGTTCTTTTTCACTTTATTTTGTGCATAATGGTATTTAGATATCAGCAAAAGAATCATAGTTTGATAAATGATTGAGATTTTACCAACTTGTAGTCTTTTAGACATTTCTTAAAAAGCTGACTATTGTCATGTTCCTGTACAGCAAGGGATAATCTTGCTTTCCTGAAAGGTTGGTTCACTAAATTCCCTGAGTACTCAAATAACGACTTCTTTATTACAGGGGAAAGTTATGCAGGTATGATAATTTAAAATAAATGAATGCCATGTTCATCTTTCTAAAAAAAGGAATGACATGTTAATTTAAAATAAATGCATTATACTTGTTTGCAGGCCACTATGTTCCACAACTTGTACAGCTTATTGTTCAAAGCAACACCGATTTCAATCTCAAAGGGATAGCAGTGAGTAAAGAAAGGAAATATTGAATAATTGTAACACAAGAAACCATTTGGTATATTTGAAAAGTGTTCATATTTTGGTTGATATTTGCAGATAGGGAATCCTCTTTTGGAATTTGATACCGATTTCAACTCAAGAGCTGAGTTCTTTTGGTCTCATGGACTGATATCAGATTCAGCTTATGAGGCCTTCACTAGAATCTGCAACTATTCAACAATTAAGAGACAAATTCAGAATGGGAATCTTAATGCCGTTTGTACAGGAGTGTATAAGCAAGTGTTTAATGAGGTTGGCAGATACATAGATGCATATGATGTCACTCTTGATGTGTGTTTGTCATCAGCAAATCAACAGGCTTATGTGCTGAATCAACTGGTAAGCTTCATCCATTTTCTCTGTATAATAGCCATCTTAATTCTTTTAATTTTATATAAAATATGTTCTTAATTTTAATTTTAATCCTAAAAATAATTAATTGGTTTTGATGCTCCCACCGACACTTTAATTTTTTTCTAAAATTGATCCTATAATCACATAATAATGATGTGTTGTAAATTTAGACATTGTTAAACATGAATTGCTCACCTGACCATCATGCAATGATAAGACTTGTTTCAAAAAATAACAAAAAAATTATGAAAACTATAAAAGAAAAAAGGCTAAAGAACCCAATAATATATTGATAGACTTCAACTTAAAAATTACAAATTCAAAATATTTTAAAGGTTTTTAACTCATTTCTAAAAAAGTTCCAGGTAAACCTATAAAAATCAGATTTTGACCAAATTGAATTAATTTTTTTAGGCTAGTATGACAAAATCTACTACTCATATCAGATCAACCTAATATGAGTCGAGTAGCTCGTTCTAACAACACTAAACAAATAAATTTAAGCCTTCAATTTTTTTTCTTTTCACCTACAGTTGCTGTTCTGTTAATTTTGTATGTGATGCAGCAAGAGACAGAGAAGATAGATGTCTGTGTGGGTGACAAAATAATCACATACTTAAACAGGAAAGATGTGCAGGAAGCTCTCCATGCTGAGCTTGTTGGAGTCTCCAAATGGTCAACCTGCAGCACGTAAATTTTATTGTTATGAAGATGCTAATACTTGAGTTCTTTGAGATGCTAAATAAGAATGGATAGAGTATTTCTTTTTTAAGTATAACAACATATACTAAATAAACATCCCTTTTCTTCAAAATTTTCCAAATATGGTACATAATTTACATGAGCATTGAGCAACATAAAAAACTTGACTATAACATTAGACATCAAACTTATTTATATGTGTGTCCACCTTTATTTAGAGTTCTTTATTCTCCAATTTTGGAACTAATTTTGCAGTGCAGCATCTTTAGCAACTCAATGTTCTTTCATTTTTATTCCGAGCCTTAGATCTCCTGCTTACGCTATCTATCTTATGTTACAGAGTTCTCCGTTATGACTATCAAAATCTAGAGATACCAACAATTTCTATTTTAGGGTCACTTGTTAAGTATGGCATCAGGGTTCTTGTATACAGGTAAGTGAATTTACTCAATCATCAAAATTTAGTTAAACTAATCCATGCATGATTAATTGACTAATTAATCAAGGCATAACATTTTTAAAGCAACCAAAGTCGTTTAATTTTGCCTATGCAGTGGAGATCAAGATTCAGTCATTCCATTAATTGGATCAAGATCTCTGGTGAGTGATTTGGCCAAGGAAATTGGACTCAATACAACAGTGGCCTACAGAGCCTGGTTTGAGGGAGAACAGGTTAATACTTGAACTTAGAATTAATGCAATATATATTCTTATAAGATTAATATTAATTTTTTTCAATTTGTATTTGTTTGATATGATTCAGGTAGCAGGATGGACACAAGTATATGGCGACATCTTATCATATGCCACTATAAGAGGAGCATCTCATGAAGCTCCCTTTACTCAGCCACAGAGATCATTGGTGCTGTTTGAAGCATTTTTGGAAGGAAAGCCACTCCCAAATATTGAATAATAATTATGAATACACGTGCCTTTTTCTATTATTACCCTGTTCGAGTTTGAGCGTAATAAGATTTGTTCTGTTAAGTGGTATTTTCTTCTGGACTTGAACTATAGTTCTTTGATAAGTTAATTTCTGCTAGGCCATTTGTGCTCTAGTCTGGATAAAAGATGATTCAGTGTAGAGGACTTTATGATTAAAACATTAGTAATGTTATTTCCTTTAACTATTTTAGTTAAGTTCTATTTTTGTTTTGGCTCATTCCATTAACGCGTTTACCCTAGTTTAATATCCCTTTGTAGAACCTTCCTTTGGCCTTGAGGAAGGTCCTTGCTCATGACAAACAGTGTATCCCCCTCTTAATTCTTTGGCTTCCTCACTCTCTGAACTTGTGATGTTAGTGTTCTCTGCTTGAATTGCACGTTCCTCTCATCAGATTTGGTTCTCCTTGGTAGGGAATCGTGTTTTTCAGAGAGTGGGGATAATCTTGTTAAACCGAGAGTTGGTCTTGTGTGGTCATTGTTGTCTTGGTTTGTATAAGCAGGCCCATGTTTATTTTCTCATCATCTTAAGCCTTGTGTATTGTACATTAGTTTCTGAGCCCATCTCTTCATTTGGCCTTAATGAATTTAACTCTTTTTACCAAAAAAAATATCCCTTTGTTGAGATATTTAGGTATCAATGAAATCAATTGTCTTATTTCTATGAAATCTCTCATCTTTCTAGTCTTTTTTAACTCACGCTTCCTTTTTTGATTAATAGAGTATTTTTCCCTATCAAATTGGTGCTTTCATTCCTATCATGCCTACTAAGGATTTAGAGGATGCCATCTTCACCATTATGGAACGTCTGCAGTCCTCGAGGTCCAATATGACACTTGGTATGAACACCTTCAAGTCAATATGGACACCATTATTATATAATATTTATCATCACTATCCCACTTACCTTAAATGTTAGAAATATATACTAGGAGCCTATATAGGACACATCACTTTGAATAAGGCATTTATGTTAAATAGTTTAACAGCCTTCATTAGTCCCTAGAATAATAGGTCAACATGAGAACTATTCATAAATTGTCCTTAGTCAAGTATTTATATAGGGACATATAAATACATTAAGACAAGTATATGAGTGTACTAATGATCTAATATCATAAATTATAGATATGGGCAGTATCAAGTCTTCACACGATTACACATTAAGAGTAACAGTGTACTAGATGGACCTACCATGAGAACGTTACATGGATCGCTACATGAATATCATAAACGGTTCTCAATGTGATAATGGTATATGCGGTCCTTCTACCTGCACTCATTACATTCCTACATGAAGAGTTTGATGTTTTAATACAATCAAACGTCATCTATAACAACGTGATCATAAAAGTTGTAATTAGGCAGTAAACAAATCACGTAGAAGGATGTGAGTGATATAAATGAGATTTATTTCTCCTATGTGACAGGAGTGATATCTATGGGCCACTTGATGGAGTGAGACTTATGAAAGTACATGGTCATGCTAGGAAAATAAATATTGGATATTTATTTAAGAAAAGTCTACTCGGTATCAAGTAAAATGAATTGAGCCATACAAGGATGACAACGACCATGCCTTGTGCCCAATTAAATATCTTAACAAAAGGATCAATCTATAAAGTTTATCACTTATAGGTTATTTTGATATTTATATTTGGATAATGATGTATTTCTAGATGACGCTCATTATATTATATTAACTATAAAATATTTATATTTAATATAAACCAAATATATTTCCTATAAGGTCACACGCATATAAAATTAAAGCTATTGGGTCTAACTCATTTAAAATGAGTAAAGAGCCCATTCGTTGAGAGTGCTCATTAAGTTATACCCAAGCATTATAAATAGTGCATAAGATGCTTACTAGCCGCACTCTTGGAATACAATTATTTTCATAAAAGTTACGAAGGCTATGCTCTGACGAACTAATATCTAGAGGTGCAT
Organism: Clitoria ternatea; assembly: GCA_037962975.1. Taxonomy (NCBI): domain Eukaryota; kingdom Viridiplantae; phylum Streptophyta; class Magnoliopsida; order Fabales; family Fabaceae; genus Clitoria; species Clitoria ternatea. The sequence continues at coordinate 154,234,629 of CM075673.1, forward strand.
TTTCTGAGTGCTTGCATGGACTCCTTAAGGATGAGACTATTATTGCTTTAAGTTTGTCTTGTACTGCACTACAAGAGGTAAGTATAAATGAAATTTTATATCTCTATGTTTTCTATGAAACGTGAAGTTTTTCAAGACCTTATAGGAATCCGTGTATTCTGCTAACTAACCTGATAGGATTCCCTAACACTAAACCCACTGCCACCCTCTCCACATAACCCAACTATTAGTTCTCCCAAACTACGGTTACTCCCTTTTGATGGTAGTGATCATTTGGACTAACTTTTCCAAGCTAACCAGTTCTATACCTTATATCAAGTGCTCTACAAAGTTTAAAACTTGTTACATCTATATGAAAGATGACACACTCAGCTGGTTTAAGTGAATGTACTTTAACCATCAACTCACAACCTAGGATGCTTTCACATGCGCCTTGGAACTTTGATTCGGTCCTCATCTTATGAAAATCTTTAAGCAACTTGTTTAAGCTTAAGCAAAAGGGTTTGGTTAGTTCATACCAACTTCATTGTGAAAAATTATGCAATCAAATTGTTGGCTTATCATTTGAGATTATCCTTAACTATTTTATCTCTAGTCTAAAACTTGATATTCAATATGAACTCATCATCCTTTGTTCCTATTCAATTTCCCAAGTTATCAGCTTAGCAAAATTAATTGAAAGCAAAATTAGAGATGCACCTTCTACATCTTATCGTCCTGGACCCTTATCTAACCATACTTTCACTCTCACCTCATCCCTATAATAACCCCTTTAGCCTAACCCCAACATTGGCTTACTCCCCACCCCAAATACACCTACCTTACCCATTAAAAACTCACTCAAGCCTATATGCAGGAACATAGGGCCCACGAGCTTTATTATAACTGTGATTCCAAATATACATTTGGCCATCGTTACCAACCCAAACTTTTCCTCTTACTTTTAAATGATGAAGAGGTCAAAACCCATGATGCAATGGTAGTTGAAATTGACCTTTAATGATTTTACAACTAATGTTAATACCCTAGGGGTGATTTCCCAATTTTTGTTAAGCCCACTTGTGCTCCTATTTGGATGAAAGTTATTCAATGTAGGGGACTCTATGATTAAAACATTAGCAATGTTATTTCCCTTAACTACTTTAGCTAATTTCTATTTTTGTTTTTGCTCATATGTTAGCCCATTAAAGTGCTTACCCTTAAGTATCAATGAAATCAATTGTCTTCTTTATGTGAAATCTCTTCTCTCTCTAGTCTCTTTTTCCTCGTGCCTTCTGATTATCATTATTATCATTCTTCCACTAAAATCATAATTGTGATGTCTCACCTAATTCCTAGAATTTACCCCATGGTCTAATAAAAATTAGAGAAAATGTTTCGTAATTAAAATTGCCCCTAGCAAATAAACCCTAAGAACCTAAGCAGTATGTAACCTAAAACAACTTTGGAACCCCTATTTCCTTCCTAGTAATCGTTTATAGAAACCTTGTAATCGATTACCCACGAGTAACCTATATAGGATTTTTTAGACTAGCTCTCTGCTAATCGATTACGTAATCAATTGCCAGCAAGCAGAATTGCAGAATTATGTAAAATTTAGTCTCCTGGCCAACTTTCGCAATCACTGACTTGCTCGTTTGATCTTCGAAAGCCACGAAACTTCAGGGGCACTATCTATTACTCATTTCAGACCTTCTGCAGCAATCTGTGCTCAAAAATTCTTCCAAATCATGGAGTTATGTAGAAAAGTAGATTTAAGTCATTTTCTCTTAATTTCAACACCAATATCCTATCAAATCCCATTCAATTGGCAATTTCTATTCACACACAAATTTCAAATATGCCTAGGGACCTATTGGAACCTTCCAGGGACTTTGAATTCTACTAAAACTCAAAATTACCTACTCAAATGGCTTAATGAGCCATTTTCTCTTCTCAATATAATCCCTACCAATCATAACTTGTATACTTATATTATCGCAATCATCAAATGCAAATCATCATGAGTCAATACCCATATTCATAGACAATGAGTCACCTGTCCATGGTTATACAATTCAACATTACATCAGCTCAATGCTTTTTCATACTTTATTCACAACACCTGGGCACAACATATATTATTTAACATCATTATCTACTTGGCTCAATGTCAGTCATAAGCAAAGTATACAATACCTATTATACTACCATAGTTATTCACCACAACTTATCATGGCTCAATGTCATTTCATAATATATCCACATATGAAATAGTACCAAAACACATAAAATTATACATGCTTCTAATTTAACATCATCACCAACAATACAAATTCATCCTTTATTCCTTGGCAATCCTGGCTCATTTGGTGTTCACCTCCATAGTGTCTGTGATATCCCTGTCATTGTTTACTAAAAAGAAATAACAACAAAAAGGGTGAGTGTCGAACATATACTAATTAATATAGAAACTTAAGATTGAAAAAGGCATAACATTAGCTTTAAAATATATGCTCATGTATATTTATATTCACTCCACATTTCATCATCATCCTCTAAGTTCTCATAATTCACTTATTACTAGGGGTGTGAATGTCACTCATTTATCCATTAAGTATCCAATCCATCCACACATAATCCATCCAATTCATCCATTTATAAAACAAAAACATGATGGATTTAATGGATTGGGTCTCATTTATTTATTGGATGGATCATCATCATCCTAATCCATTGGATTTCACTTTTATTTTTTTATTAAAATCTATTGGATTTTTAAATTAAAAAAATCCATTAAGTTTTTTAATCCAAAACCCGTTGGATTTATTGGATTTTGTGTAATTTATATTTATATAAAAGTAAGCCTTATGCCTGGTTCAGTTTTTATATTGTTTAAAAATAATTTTGTTAATGAAAGGTACTGATATGGTGGAATTGTATTAGATTTCCAATTCTAATACAATTGCTTAAAGTCACATTAACCTATTTTCTACTTTGAACCAACTCTTAGGTTTCTTGTGGAAAAAAAATATGCCTAAGGATTAAGAATATAAAGTGATAAAATAAAAAAAATTAAAAGAAAAAATTTAGAGGGTAAAAAAAGAAATTAAATGAAAAATATGGAGAGAAATTAAATGAAAAAATTTAGAGAGAAGAAAAAGAGAAATTAAAGTGTAATAATATAAAGTGAGAAAATAAAAAAATTATAAAAAAAGAAATTAATTGAAAAATATAGAGAGAAATTAAAAGAAAAAATTTGAAGGGTAAAAAAATTAAATAAAAAAATATGGAGAGAAATTAAAGAAAAAGTTTAGAGAAAAAAATTAAAGTGTAAGAATATAAAATATAAAGTGAGAAAATAAAAAAGAAGTATTTTAAAAATAACACTATTTTTTAAATGGATGGTTGGATATCCATCCACAAAAAGATGTTAATGGATGAATTGAGTGGATTTAGTTAATTAAGGTTATGGATTGGATGGATATTTCAAGAGTTTTTAAATAAATCATAAATGGATTAATGGATGGATTCTGTCCAACCGAAAATATTTAACTCAAATCTTATCCAATCCATCCATTTTGACACCCCTACTTATTACACATGTACTTAATCCTCACTACGTTTTCTACTCAAAATATCCAACATTACACAATTGTCCAAATCATTAATCATATCAATTACATTTTCAAACATTTCAAGTCATTCAGACTACCAATAGCAATGTACATACATACATACATACATATATACATACATACATACATATATATATATATATATATCAATTTATCCTCAATCACTCTAAACATTCACAAACATCATATGTCACTCCGGCTGCGCATAACAACACATACATATCATTATTCATATTATCAATACACAATGCATCACTGACTCTCACTCAGGGTTTAATTAGACTCGCAAGTATCTAACTACTAAAAATATGAATTTTACTTGTCCACCGAGCCCTGCTTGGCTTTCCACCTCAACTACTAGGTCATGCTTGACCACTTGCTAGCGCAATAGGATCCTACTTGACCATTAGAGCTAAAATTGAAGGGCAAAATATATCGCACAGCCGTCCAAACCACACAGAATCATATATATCCATTTTTAATTACTTTTATTAGATTAATTAATCAATTCTCTTTATCAGTTCAACATTAATGGCTATAAATACAACTCAAGCCACCAAGGCTTTCAATATCAAATAAAATAGCGGCCACTCAGGCACACACCACTTCTTGATTCCCTGTTCATCATAAATTATGTTTTCACATCAACACAAGTCACTCAAGCATGATTAATATTCAATCAATATCATAACAACCATTCAGATACAAGTCCACACATATATGCATAGATGCAATCTCAATCACAATATCTCATACAACATTTTCATCATCCTACATTTGGAAATTCATTCCAACATATATACTCATATATACATATATTATCTACTCAATTTCAATAAACACCAATTAACAATCTCATCATTTCACCACTATACATAATTTATACATAATGATTCATAGTTTTTCATTCTCAATACCTCTAAGTTCGTGTCTAGTTCTAATTCATAAATAGGAAATTATACTGATCACACATTATAATTAAATTAACAATTAAACGCTAATTATATCCTTTTTTTTGAAACCAATTGACATCGACTAATATTTTTAATTAATTAGTACTCTGAACACTCATCTTATCTCGATTCCACTCTTTCGGCACTTACTTTCGATGTCGGGTATGCTTAATATCTAAAATTTAAGGAATTTACGAATTGGGTTAATATGTCAACCTCTGAATCAAAAACTCATTTTACTGAAACAACTCCAAATACACTTTTAAGGCTTCCAGAACTTACCTCAATTAGTTCCGCTCTTAGTTCTGAGTCCCTTTTCGACTAACGTCTCACGACACTTAGTCCGTAACCTTTCGAGCATCGAAACGAAAACTCGTTAACACTCAACGCTATTTTCAAACCTTAGAAGCTTGGTTTCTTCTAATTTTTGCTCAAAAACATCAAACCAAAAGAAATACAAGAATCCCCACTCTATAGGTAATTTCGTTTTTGAGAGAAAGTACCACAGAATATGAAATTGAACCTACCAATGTGTTTACCTCGTTCCCATGGTTCCAATTTTACGATCACTTTTAAGTTTCACTGAGAAATAAAGCTCTTATTCAAGCCATCACATGCACGGCCAAGGAAGGAGGGAGGAAAAACTCGTTTTCATTTTTCACTTGTCACACACGTGTGGATGGAGAAGAAGAAAGGAAATGAACTTATGTTTTAAGGGCAACATAGTAATTTTGTTATTTCTTTTTTATTTTCTTGTATTTCCACTTAAGTAAAGTTTACCTTTACCTCATGATAAATTACATTTTACCACCACAATTTAATTCAACTTTAATTTCATAATTAATTATCCAAAATTAACTATTCTAATTTGATTCCTTTATTAACAACTCTCAATTAATTTGTCATGATCTAAGAAAATTCCTAATTAATCTGAATGAATTTTTATGTAGCAAAATAAATTTTAATTTAACATTAGGATGTTACAATAATAACTTATCATTTCATCAATACTTTTGTCAATACTATTGTTGGTTAACACATACTCTTATATACCATCTATAATAGGAACAAGAAATCCTTATATGTGTATGTATTTTGCTTAATTTCTTTCTGAACCGTTTAATTATTCCATGTTCTCTAAGTACGTCGCAATTTAGAGTATCTTCACATGAGAAAAAAAGGCAACATGTAGCGAAAAACACATAATGGGAGATATGAATCTTACTTAACTTAAACGCTTCCTAAAATTCCAAGAACAAAACTCATTAAGAATCTCACTAATTTTTTTAAAAAAAGAAGAAAAAGTGATAATTACCCATGATTAAGAGACGTGTCTTTCTCAAATATCAATACACATGTTAGATGAATTGATCCGAACCAACCTCTAACCCGCCCATTGCAGTGATTAGAAAGTTCAATTACCTACTTAAATCTAAATTCTCAATACTTGTATACCCTATGCCCACAATCAATTAAACAATTGTTAAATAGTAGCAACTCCTAACTTTTTTTCAATATTTACATTGACAAGCCGCAGAATTTGCTAAAGAATTTACGTTATCATCTATTAATCCACAAATTTCAATTAGTTTAATTTTAAAAGACTTAATTTATATTTTTCTAAAAAAATTAATGAAAAAGTAAAAGAGAGATGTAACTAGGTAAATATGATAGGTGTGATTGAGCGGAAGAGATTCATCCTCCTTTAAACAAGTATTGAAAGTTTGAATTTCACTTTAAGTATAAAATAACTTTACAATTCTGAATCAATTGTTTCAATCATTAAGATGTTTATAAGTTAGTAAAATGATTCGTTTTTACAATCAGATACGTTGTATAACACATTATCCAAAAAAATGAAAAGAAAATTATGATAATTATTGTTAAAACTAATTGGACTTAATATCGATTTGATTCTATTGTTTATTATTATTATTGTTGGTTGAATCATAACCTTGTATAACACATTATAAAAAAATGAAAAGAAAATTATGATAATTATTGTTAAAACTGATTGGACTTAATAATTGGTTTGATTCTATTGTTTATTATTATTGTTGGTTCAATCATAACTGCAGCTTCAATTTGTTTAAACAAGATATTTTTTGAAAAAATTGTTATGCTAAAGTATGTGTCTCAAATCTCAATAATAATAATAATTATTATTATAAATAAACAGATTGATAGATAAATATTAATTTTTAAAAATATATATATTATATTGCAGTGGGGGTTAGCCTACTCGCCTAGCAACCAGCAAAAAGCAAGGACTATTCTAACAATAATTTTCAACCTGAAAGTAAAAAAGTTCCAAATCCACGTAACCCAAATTTGTATATTAGCACGCAAGAAAATATCTGTTCTAACGAAATGAACAATGCAAGGATCATCAGTTTCGTCATCTGCATATTTTTTTAATTTAAATTGCACTGATTCGCATAGTGCTTTTTAATTCTTGGTAGTCAAACCCTGCATAAAAACAGAAGGGGGGTGAACCAAACATAAGTTCATAACCCAAAATTTCAAGGCAAGTTAACAACTAATTCCAAACATAGGTGTCGACGCCACTGTATATTTATGTATTTTAGGAACATAATATGGTATTAGGAGCACAACTATTTGTTATAAATCATAATCCTTCGCATTCCACCTTCATCTCCAATTAAACCAGCAATCTGTCACATGCTACATCATTCATTTACTATGATTGCAACAATAATTATTTTTGTAGCTCAAACTCTTGTGGTGGTGAGTTCACTTCCTGAAGCTGATAAGATAAGCATATTACCAGGGCAGCCACATGTAAAATTTCAGCAATATTCTGGTTATATTGCTGTTGATGAAAATAAGCAGAGAGCTTTGTTTTATTACTTTGTTCAAGCTTCACAACACCCTACTTCCAAGCCATTAGTCCTCTGGTTGAATGGAGGTATATCTTCTTATGTATGGATTATTTTGTTCATTTATTTATTTTGGAATGATAGAAGTAATTAAGATGTTTTCTTGATTTTTTACTTTTGAAGGGCCTGGTTGTTCTTCTGTTGGAGTTGGAGCTTTTACTGAGCATGGCCCTTTCCTACCTGGTGACAACAATGTACTTGTGAAAAACCATTATAGTTGGAACAAAGGTGATAACATGTACCTAATAACTCGATCAGTAAATCAAATGCTGTTTTTTTTGGTGCTTAAAACTTAAAAACCATGTTTATTGCTTATTCATTTTTTATTCATTTCACAGTGGCAAATGTTCTATACTTGGAATCACCAGCTGGTGTTGGATTCTCTTATTCTACCAACACATCTTTCTATGACTCGGTGACAGACAAAATTACAGGTTCCTTTTTACTTCATTTGTGCACAATGCCAACGATCATAACTTTATAAAGGCTTTTCCTTTGTCCATTTTTCAAGAAGCTGATGATGTTCTAATTCTTGTACCAGCTAGAGATAATCTTGTTTTCCTTCAACGTTGGTTCGCTGAATTCCCTGAGTATTCACACAATGACTTATTTATTACAGGAGAGAGCTATGCAGGTAGAGGAGTTGAAAGTGAATAAATGAGGCTGTCTTAAAAAGTTTGTAAAGGAAATATTTAAAAACAACTTTTTCTTCTATTTTTACTACTTTTTGACAAACTAGTGTTTCTAGGACAAACTTTTCAAAACAATGTGATAATTTTATAATTAAAAGTAAAAATAGAATATCAAAACAGAAAATGTTCTCTCAAATCAAACAGCTCTAATGTATTCATTTAATGCACACATGTTTGCAGGTCACTATGTTCCACAGCTAGCGCAACTTATTGTTCAATCCAAGACCAAGTTCAATCTCAAGGGGATAGCAGTGAGTGCATAAGGGAAATTTTGAATAACTAAAACATGGGAAATAATTCCCTTTATTTTTTTAAGTATAACTAGTTGATATGTTGAGGTTTGCAGATAGGTAACCCTCTTCTGGTGTTTGATACTGATTTGAACTCTAAAGCTGAATTCTTTTGGTCCCACGGACTGATATCTGATTCAACCTACGAGATCTTCACTAGAGTCTGCAACTATTCCACTATCAGGAGACAAACCATACATCACAATCTTAGCGGCGTTTGTAAAACAGTAAATAATACAGTGTTTACTGAGGTTAGCCAATACATAGATCCATATGATGTCATTCTTGATGTGTGTTTGTCATCAGCAAATCAACAGGGTTATGTGCTGACTCAACTGGTGGGCTTCATTTGTTATCTGCATAGCCATCTTAATTGTTGTTCTCTTCATTTTCTCTTACTTTCCTTCACTATCCTGCAGCAAGAGACTCGGAAGATAGATGTTTGTGTGGGAGATAAAACAGTCACATACTTAAACAGGAAAGATGTGCAGCAAGCTCTACATGCTAAGCTCGTTGGCACCTCCCATTGGAGAACTTGCAACAGAAACATGTATGTTTACTGCTTCAAAGATGAGGGACACTTAGTGCATTAAGATTTAGAGATGCAAATATTTTGGAATTTAAAAACAAGCAGAAGAGTAAGGTGTTAAGATTTACCCGAACTAAAAATGTTATTAACTAAATCAACTGTTTCCTAATCCATGTGAATAGGTAAAAAGGGTCTTATAAAAAAGTCTGGAGGGGGCCTTCAATAAGCAACATGAGAAAGCTGATTCTAACAAAATATATTTTTACTCCATATGCTTCGGTTCCATAGTTTGGCACTAGATAGACTCTTGTTAACACTGGCTACCTTGTGAACAGTTTTCTGCATTATGACCACCAAAATATAGAGACATCAACAATTCCTATACTAGGGTCACTAGTCAAGTCTGCAATCAGGGTTCTAGTATACAGGTAATGGAACTTGTTACATGGTCTACACTTAGCTAACTCATTGCCAACCAACCATGACTCGTCAAGGCATAACATTTTTTAATCAACCAAATTTATCTCTCATTATGCAGTGGAGATCAAGATTCAGTGATTCCATTAATCAGTTCACGGTCGCTTGTGAAAGGATTAGCCAAGGAACTAGGACTGAATACAACCGTGGCTTATAGAACATGGTTTGAGAAAAGACAGGTTAATACTCGGAGTGCAACTTAATTATCATGAAAATATTCAATACAAATTTTTAATGGCAATGCACTGTGCCAATCACTAATACTTGGTATAACATATCAGGTAGCAGGATGGACACAAGTATATGGTGACATCTTATCATATGCCACAATAAGAGGAGCAGGTCATGAAGCTCCCTTGACTCAACCAGGGAGATCACTTCAGCTACTTAAAGCATTTCTGGAAGGAAAACCTTTACCAAGTGTTGAATAAAATAGGAACAGCTTTTGTAACATGGATGTTTTCATTTACCACAAAATATAGAAATTCTTCCGGTATACACACAGATATTGTTAGGATGCAATTTCCCAACAAAGGAGATTATAGCTACTACCCAAGAAAACATCATAAAATAATAATTAAAAGACAACATTTTTCTTCTCTATTTCACAATAACCAAGACATAAATATATAACAAAACTATATTACCTAAATATTGGGTTGTCCATACAAAATCACGTAATAAATACTGGGTTGTCCATACAAAATCACGTAATTCAAATACCTTGAAACATACTTGTAGCATATAACCTTTTGATAATGAGTCAAAATAGACTGGTCTTTATAAAAGTCCACGTGAGCATTCCCACTAGATCACCATGCCCCCAAATGCTAATATGGTTTGGCTTAATATTTTCACAACATTTGTGTTTTGTGCCATATGCCTATGAGCATCTTATATTTTATTTATAGACATAGGTTTAACCTATGTAAACACATTGTTCATTGGGCTTCTTAATCATCTTAAATGAGTTAGGCTCAATAGTCTTATTATTAGTTAGCTTATTTTATGTGTGTGATCCTCTAGGAAATATATTTGGTTTACATTAAATATAAATGTTTTATATTTAATATAATATAATGAACGACATCTAACAATATATCATTATCCAAATATAAATTTATATCAAATTTTTTATAATCTATAAATAATAAACTTTATATATTTGCTTATTTTGTCAAGATATCTAATTGGGCTTTAGGCATGGTCATCATCCTTATATGGCCTAATTCATTTTACTTATATCAGAATAAACTTTACTTAAATGAATATCGAATATCTATTCTCCTAGCATGATCTTGTATTTCTTTAGTCTCGCATCATTAAGTGGCTCATGGGTATCACTCCCATTACATTGGGAGGACAAATTTCATATACATCACTCATATCCTTCTGCTTGATTTATTCATTAACCAATTACAACTTTTATAATCATCTTCTTGCAAATGATATTTGGTTATATTAAAACAACAAACTCCCTATGTAGAAATCATAGTGACTTCAAATCAAAGGATTACACATACCATTATCACATTGAGAATTGTTTATAACACTCATGTAATGATTCATGCAACATTCTCATGGTGAGTCTGTCTAGTACACTATTACTCTTAATGTATACCCGAGTGAATATTTGATATCCTCTATATTTATGATATATGAGATCAGATCATCTATACGCTCACACACTAGTCTCAAAATATTTATATGTCTCCATATTAATACTTGACTAGGGATAATTTATAAATAGTTCTCATATTGACCAATTTCAAGGATTGATAAAGATTGTTAAACTATTTAACAAAATACTTTTATTTAAATAAAGTGATGTCTTAACCATATAGGCTCTTAATAGAGCATTTGAGGCTTGTGGTGTTGTGTCATATGGCAAAGCATGAGAGGAAAATGAGGGAGAGACATGGATCACACAAGGATCGCACAGCTAAGATGTTGCCACGTGATTTATGATAGTATTGAGTGGCCCATATGCGCCTGACGCTGCTACACATGGCTCAACGGAGAAAAGCTAGTTGGATGCAAGTTGTCATCCATTAGTGACCCATCAAACAACCTAGATTAAAGATGTTTTTTATGGGGATCAAACGGATTAGGGTGAATGCATGATTTGATAAGATAGAGTCGTCAGGGAACACATAAGCATCTTGGCTTAGTGAAATAGACGACACAGATTGTGATGTCCTAGGTCAATTTTACAATTACTTTAAGTCGTTTAATTAAATTTCATAATAAATTTTTCATAAATAATTAATTTAATTTCCTCATATTTATAAAAATAATCATTTTTAGTAAAAGGGACCAAAATATAAAATATGTTATAAATAATAAACCTCAAAAGTCATTGAAAATGGAAGAAACTCAAAAACTAAAATAGGGGCCTAACACTACGCGTCAGGTCCACGCTACGCGTGAGGCTCATTCGTAGCCCTGACGCTAGGCCTAGGCTGACACCCAACGTCAGCATACCAAAAACAGCATCAGGTGTTGTTATGCATTTAGGCCAATCGGCCAACTTCCGACCTACACATTTGGCCTGTTTTAGGTCCAATTGCCACAAAACTTCGTGAACCACATGTTTTCCCCATTCTGGAACTGTTGGCACCGTCTGTTCGCTAAAATTTCCATCATATGCGTAAGTTATATGCAAAATGCATTTTAACACAAATAGGTACAAAACCCTAGCACCAAACTACCTAAATGGACACCAAATGACCCAAGGCCTATATGCATAGTCTCTAAATGACCTAGGGAACCTATTGGTCCCTTCTGGTGGTCTCGAAACCTACCGGATCTCTAATTCACCTACTTAGTTCCTTGTTTTCATGTCAATTCCTATTCAGCTACATGCATAATTAATCCATCCACATAAATTCACATTTCCATCAAATCAACACACGAATTACGGATCATCGTTCATTGCAATCAATCATAGCCACATTAACTATATGCTAAGGTGATCCAACAAGCACATAAAACATATCGTGATATTACATACGTTAAACATACTATATGAATCCATTCATTTCACAATTTCCATTATCCTATGATATCTCATATCATAACATCATCATCATTATCATATGATATCATGAACACATAATCATCATCAACATCATCAATTCATCATGCATTCACATAATTACTCAACTAAACTAAATCACATTCACGCAAAGCATAATATGTTATTACACACACTAAACTCATATCATACATCCATTATTTCATAATTAATTCGCTCCTTGGCATCAATTCTCCGTTTGGCCCACCTCCGGGGCATTGGTATCCTCTCTGTCACTAGTCACTAAATTAAACAACAAGAAGGATGAGTATTTGACATATCGTAATTAATATAAGACAGAATAATGAATGTACTTACTTAATACCTAATATTCTCATTATTAATTAACTTATCCGGTTCCATTGTATTAATATACATATATCTTGCCTCTATGTCATAATACTCTATATCTACACATTCCACAATATAATTTACAAGTCAACATAAACTACATACATGGTCTCATTCCCAAACTCATACTAAGCATATATCCTACATTAAACCTTATTCACATCCAAGTCATATTCATAATCAATCATTAATTTCATCATAAAAACATCATAAACATTAATTCATGTATATAACACCATTGACTCACATGCATAACTGACTCCTAGTATCCAGATACTAAAGGATCGACCTTTAACTGGGTGTCCTACTTGACACCCTATGAATCATGCTTGGTCCACCGAGTCCTACTTGACTCTTCACCTCAACCACTAGGTCCTACTTGACCACGAGGTAGCTCAACTGGGTACAAAAACCACGGGAGCCAGAAAACAAGGGGCTACACATACCGTCGTCCGTCCCCACATAATCACATATCAAATCACATCAAACATGGCTAAAACATCATCAATTTCATGTATAAATATCAGAAACTGATATATACTCACCACAAAGGGCGGCCATACAGACCCGGCCCTCACAAGCCATGTTATAATATTTCCATAATCATCGTTCCATCGTTTTCATCAAGTTATTCATGATTAAAATAACATACACCTCATTAATATTCATCACAATTCATGCTTCACTTAGTATTACTCATGCATATATTCCACATACTTAATTCTTTATTTCCTAACACGTAACTAATCAAATTAATATATTTCCTCAACATTTAATTATTTACTCACACATAAATATACATATATAATTATATAAATTACACTTAGCTAATCTACATTATTTCTAACAACTCCTAATTAAATTCTAAGCATCCCGAAGCTATCATATAATCCAATTCTAATTAATTACGACCCGAACACCCCCTTACCTCGATTCCAAGCTTCAATAATTTGTTCTTGGTGTCGGTTGCGTTCTCCAGTCACTTGTAACAAGTTGGGGGGCAAATGATCTAGTATTCATACCGGCCTATAAACCAAAAGATGATATGATGAAGGCGAAAGGCATGGATCCAGTAAGATAGCTCAAACCAACTATTAATCTGACTGGTATGCTTACTTAATGGATACCGGCCAAAAAGTCTACAAACGAGCCACGACCTTTGAAAAAAGGTTGCAACTTGACTAAAAAAGCGGCCTAGTCCTGTCACACATCAAATCATGAGTTAGACCTCCATTCAGGCTATAAATACCATAATTTGTGATGAATCAAGTGAGTCATTTATTACTCTTAATGTTCTACTATCTTTGAATATGTACTAACTTAAGTATCAAAGAATTTTTACAAGTACCACCACCTCCTGTTCTAGAGCGAGCATCTCGAGAACCCCAAACACCGTGGTTGAAGGCATTGAGCCAGTGTTCTACAATATCATATTCTTAGTGAACCAATGTAATAATAAGTGAAAAGTGAGATTCTATATCGGTATAGAGAGAATCTAGTTTCCCCATGCATACCAGACAATTCAATTTGTAAACATATATAAATATCAATCAATGAACATATGTGAATAAATAAAATGAAGAACAGTATAAATTGTCGACTTTGAAGAAAAAAATGAGATTCAATGAAAATTAGAATAGTAATAATTGATTTGAGAGTTGAAGATGGGAAAGTGAGGCTAAATGGTTTTTGCAAATAATGGAAAAAGATATACATGAATGGAAATGAAAAATTAATTACAAACAAAGATTGAATTAAAAGGAAAAAAATAAGGATTTTCTAAAAAGGGGAAAAACAACACCAATAATGATTAAAATTAAAAATGATACGATAATAAGGCTTGTGTTAGAGTCAAGAAGACTTTTGAAGAAATCATAGATTTGTTGATAACCAGCATTAAGTATTCTAATTTAATAAAGTCATGCTTTGTTAACATCTAATAGTCTATCTAAGTGTTTCAGGATACAAAGCATGGGTTATAAAACCAAGGGGGAGTCCTTACATAACACAAATCTGGTAACACGAAATAAAAAGAACAATGCACCAAAGAAGGAAACAAGATTTGGGAACGCTCTTCAAAGCAAAAAGCTTATCTAGATTCGTACCAGACCCAGACCTACTAAGCCATATTGCATGCATCAAGTGTGGAAGAGTCCCATCCTCAACGCAAAACTCTTCATCAACCAGACTCTATCATCATGCTTCATCAAGCCTGAAGCTGCTCCAAGACATCTTGCATTTTCCCAGTAAGAATTTGATCGTTCTTTACTTTGAGTCTCATCATCAACACCTTATGGATCACCAGACCCTAAATTATTTTTAGAAGTCCTCCCTGAACGAGATGAGTCTGGTCCTCAACTGATGACTCACAAGTTATCTTACTCCATCAAAGCATAAAGGTGATTTTCCTCTAAAAGAAGGAAAATAATAAAGTAAGACAGATCAAGATCCCTCTCTCAAATGAGAACTTTCCATCTTGGTAAAACTTATACTATCCTTCTCTGCTTCTATCTGTGCAAATCTTGAAGGTTCTTTGTCCTATACTAAGTATGCAGAATGACTCTCTCTGACCCAAAAAGCACATATCTATTAAGGAAAAATCTCTCTGTATTAGATATATCATTCTTCAACGGTCATCCAACAAATCTCTCTTTCTCAGTTGCACATCTGGAAGAAAAATCATATAAATTGTAACTCTTCTCTTCATAGAAGGGTGTGAGATTATAAGAGAGAAGAAGAGAGAACATGAGATGAAGGAAGTGAGAACGTGAGAGAAAATAGAGAGAATAAATGAGAGTCATATGATAAAAGGAAACAATTTATGAGTAAAAAGATATAGAGAAAAGAAAAAGAAAAGAAAATGGCATATGTCCATAAAAGAAGAAATGAAATCAGAAAATGTCATTGGAGAAAAGGAAAGCTCACTATTGGCATATTAATCTCATATTTTCAAGAGTCATAGTACCTAAGTTAAAGACATGAAATCAATATATTTCCTCTAAGAGATCATTATCTTTAACTAAGCTTTCAAACTTAGTATGTATTTCACTTCTATTACATCATTTACTTATACTAAGTTTTATGTAAAAATAAGTCTTTCTTCATTTGTGTAAGTTTGTTGACCAGACTCATCACTTAGCTCAGTTAAGCCAAAAGGCTTATTAATCTTGTTGTTCTAATTCTTTCAATTCTTTGTAAGTACAAGTGTGGTAGACCTGTTGGAAAACACTGTTGGCCTGAAGAGGCTTTGGAAAAAATACTTGGGTTTAAGCTAGGAGTGGTTTGTGAAAAAATACTTGGGTCTGCCCCAGGAGTGGGTGCTGCAAAAGAATACTTAGTTTAAGTTAGGAATGGCTGGAGTCAAGAATACTCAAAGGCACGTGAGGTGCTTAAGCCAGGAGTGGCTGTATTCAATACTCAAAGGCACAGTCTGTGTATCTTATGCAAAAAGAACAATTTTACATAGTGAAAAAATCTTTCAAGTCTGAAGGTATTGGATGTAGCTTCTGTGTTGGAAATGAACTAATATAAATCTCCTGTGTGTTCTTTCCTTCTTTATCTCTACAAAAGTCTGATGCTTTCATGTTTATTCTCTCTGATTTGCAAAAGAGCTTAAAATGATTGTATATCATTTTTTGGTTTGAAAAAGTGAACAAACTTATTCAACCCCCTTCTAAGTCTATTCTCCGAACCAACAGGTTGAAAATAAAAGATTTACTTGAAAATCGAGATGCACGAGTCTTTCCATAAAAAAGAAAACACTTTAATTGGTGAAATAAGGAGTTTGAGGAAAATGCATTACTATTTTTGGTGAAATTAAGAGGAAATCTATATCTTTTTTACACTAAGAAGAAAACAAAAAATGACTTGAGAAATGAGGACTGGGAGAGGGAAATGAAATAGGGAAAGCGGTTCTGAAAATAGGGTAATAGAATTTAGGGTTTTGCTTGGGTGCCCTCTCTAAAAATTGAAGATTTCAATACCCCCTAGCCATGTATCAATTGTGTGTGATTTAAGTAACTAAAATGGATGGACATGATCGTGTCTAGTAATCGGTCACTCGTAAGTAGTCAACACATTAAAACATTTTAAATGCCAAAATTTGAATGTGATAAGACTTATTCACGCAACACATGGGAAAGAAACGAAGAGTCTCACCACTAAACTACTTAACACATTTAAAAAATATAACATAACTATATATAGTTATATTATATCTGTAGAATGTATATCTGTTAATAAAATTTATCTACAAAATAAACATTTTTGTCTTTTTTATTTAGTATAAAAGTTAAAACTAAAATTAATGAATAAAAAATATGGGAATATTTATTTTGCAAATAAATTTTATTAATGGATATACATTTTACAATTATAATATAACAATATATGGTTATATTACATCTCTTAAATGTAACCTAGTGGTGAGGCTCATTTTTCATCTCCTGCTTAAATCGAACGCTTCAGATGTTATCTTAGAATCGAAATAAAAATGATAACTTAGAAACATATGTGGCATAGATTGAATTGACACATGGCTAAAGACTAGTACATATGACATAAATTCAATTGCCATATGGCTAGGGGGCCAGGGGCATTAGAGCCCTTAATTTACTACGTTTAGCAACCGGTCAAACTAGTCACTCATAAATAGTCAACATGTTAAAATATTTATAAGTCAAAATTTAAGTGTAACAATGTTTGATCCCTAACGTATATATAGGAGATGGAAGAGGAGTCTCAACAAATTAAAGGCATATATCATATGAGTTTTTTTTAAGAATGGATGCCCTCAGTCACGTGTATGATTTAAGCAACTAGAATGGATGCCCCTAGTCACGTGTCAACTGAATTTATACCACATATATTAGTCTCTAACCACATGTCAACTTTGTCTATGCCACATATTTTTACAAGTCATCATTTTTGTTTGAATTCTAAGATAACATTTGAAGCGTTCGATTTGTGTAGGAGATGGAAGAAAAGCCTCACCACTAGGTTACATTTAAGAGATGTAAGATAACTATATATTGTTATATTATATTCGTAGAATGTATATCCATTAATAAAATTTATTTACAAAATAAATATTCCTGCCTTTTTTTGTTCATTAATTTTAATTTTAATTTTTATACTAAATGAAAAAAAGACAAAAATGTTTATTTCATAGATAGATTTTATTAACGGATATATATTCAACAGATATAATATATCTACAGATATAATATAACAATATATAGTTGCGTTATATTTTTTAAATGTGTTAGATAGTTTAGTGATAAGACTATTCTTTCCTCTCAAATATGTTGTGGGATCAAGTCTTGCCACATTCAAATTTTAGCATATAAAATGTTTTAATGCGTTGGCTATTTACGAGTGACCGATGATGTCATCAAAGCCTAACAGGCTAAACATGCTTTTTTTCATAAGCCTAAGCACAACTTATTTATTTTAAAAAGTTTTTGAAAGAGCTCAAGGCTATATTTTTAAAAGTCTTTATCTTTTAAATTTTGATATATTTAAAATTAGGCTTTTTTTTAAAAAAAAGATAAAGGTCAGATAAGCTTTTGAAAAAGGTAGAGTAAACATTAAAAAAACAAATCTGTGAAAAATAATAGGTATGACTTACACATTAAATTTTTTAAATAGGCTAAATCTACTTAAGTATAGGTTAACCTATTTGCATCCATATTAATGACCCTAACACATTTAAAATCATAATTATTAAGAGTCTATTTAGTTTCCAGTTGGGGAAATGGAGAAATTTAAGGATTGATATTGATCCTTCACGCCGTTGGAGATAGTCAAAACTCTGTTTGGTTTGACCAACCCAACTTAATAACCAAACGATGCCTAAATGACCCAACCGGCCTTAACATCCTACCAAATCAAAAATGCATTCTGCTCGATGTGAACCGGGTTCAACCGGCTAGTGTTGACAAAAACTGATGATCCGGAGGATTTATTAAGTTGACCCGGGTTGATGACAAGTTTTTTCCAGTTTCTCGTGAAACGGCGTAGTATTGGACTAAAAAAAGCCACCTTTTTCACAACTCTCTCGTACTCTCACAGTGACACTCTCGAATTGCAAAGGCAAGCAAAACCCAAAAAATAAAACCATTCCATGGAACCCTAGCTCCCGTCGCCGACGCACAACACCGCTTTGCCGCCAGCTGCGCGTCTCGCCGCCGTCAGGCTGCGTGTTGTTCCCACTCACTCGCAACCACTGCCTCCACTCGCAAGTCGTTCCCAGTCCCACTCGCAAGTCGCTACCACAGAGTCCCTCTTGTTCTCGACGGCCACAACTGCTCCGATTCCGAAAACCTCCGTCGCAGTCACAAAGGTCACATTGAACACGAACAGGACTGTGATATGCAGCATATGCTTGATTAAAATTTGTTATTTAACATTTTTTCCAAAACTCTGATTTGAGCATTTAGCTTATAGTTTTGATTTTTGAATGTATTGATATAATTGGTCGGAATGATCATGTATTCTTATTGATATGAGAAACGGTTCAGATTCAACATAGTTATTATGTACTGATATATTTTCACCTGCACCTGCACAATTTCCATAAAATATGGTTCGGAATATTGGTATAATTGGTAAATAAATTATAATTTTGTATATTGATATGATTATTTGCACCTGCGTAATTTCCAGAGACAACTACGTATTGATATAGCTGGTTCTTAACAGTAATTTGACATAAAGAGAAAAGTAGTTATATACCGTAAAAAGCTGAAACTTCTTGTTTTCTCAAATAGGCTTTCTTGTTTTGTTTTTGTTATGTATGTCTGTGATAGTTATCCACATTTAATATCAATATTTTATCATAATATGTTGAATTAGTGAACTTATGTTGAAACTTGTAAGGATTAGGAACTATCTGATAGTAATGTTAAGCTCAATTTTTTTTAGTCTTACCTTTGTCATCTTGCATGTCAATATGGTGTTTTTGTGCTCTTGTTTTTGATGGGACACATTTCTATGCGTAACTAGCTCATATATGATTGTGTTTGGTTTAACATAACTTATAACTTATAACTTATTTGCGTAAAATAATAATTTTGCATCTTATGCACTCACTGCACTTAGTAGAATCTGTGCATCTTATGTTTCTGTGCAAACTTTTGTTTCTGATATTAATTTTGTTATTGCAGGTTCAGCTTTTGTATTGACTGAAGTAAGCTCCAGCCCCTTGTACAAGTTAATCAAGATAGCATTTGTCTTGTTCTTGTGACTGATTGCCTTACCTTCTAGATTATCCATGTTCAAATTTGACTTCTATGTTTTATATTTTCCATATTGTGATGTTTGCAGCAGGCCAAGATTAGGCTTGTCTTGGTTTTTTGTTCTTAGATTTGTGGGAGTATATTTTACAGTCCATTTATAATATATAATGTATAATATATAATATATCATATATTCAATTTTGCTTTTCTTAAAAATAACATCAACCAAACCAATCCAAACTGCAATGGATTGGTTTGTTTTTTATAATTTTTCCCAACCAAACCAAACCAGACTGCAAGTTGTTTTTATATGCGGTTTGGCTTTTTTTTTTTTGCTTCAAAAGCAAACCGGACCGCTCTACAAACACCCAACGAACGCATATAGCCACCGGCCACCCTCTTTAGCCTCAACTCAAGGGATTAAATTCTCTTCGCTCCCAATTTTAGGGTTTTCTTTGTGCTTTCTCAGGTTTTGCTTTTGTTTTTGGTTTTCTATTACTTTAACTTTTATCCTTTTTTTCCTATGGTTTTTGGTTGCTGAAGTTTGCTCTAAGTTCATTTCCATTGATTGATTGTGCGTTTTTTTTCACTCTTTCATGTCCAAAATCTTAGTTTTAAATTTTTACATCATCATTGTTAGTTTCTGCTTTTCAAGTTATCTGATTTTATTTTTTTTCCTCGTGTCTTTAAGGTGAGTTTGGTTCTGATTATTTAGGGGGAAAGAATCATTTTTTTGAGCTTTTTTGAACACGTAAAAGGCTAATTCAAAGGCACACAGTTGCATAATGGATCTGTGATTTTTGAAACTTGTGTAGATGAAATTTTTGAACAAATAACAATAGTTTTTTTTATGCTGTTTAGAAGTAGCTTTTGATTTTTGGGCATTAGCAGTTGAGGTTCTGGTTTTGTGTTTATCTGGGTTGTAAAATTCATAACTTGCTATTGCCATTTTTTTTTTAAAAGTATTTTTCGTATTTTGTATTATGGATCTATATTCTATAGTACTTGAGAGTTGGATTTTTCCTTGGTAAAAAAAAGGTGTTTTGGGTTTTTCCTGTAAGTGATACATATAGGAAATTTTCTTAATTTTGGAAAACAATTTGATTTAGTAATGTTTCCTCAATCTTCATATTATTCTCTTCTGCCACTACCTTTTAATGTTTTATTTTCATATCTCTTCTAATTGTCTAATCATGGATCAACTTTATGTTACTTATTCTTGCAGCAATCATGGCAGATGAAACACAAAATGATACCAAGGAGGAGGTTCCAGAAGTAAGTTTATTTTGCTATTAGTTGCCTATATTTTTAAGAATGCTTTGACAATGGGGGGTCTCCCTTGATTGGGCTTAGGGCCATAAATTCAGGTGTCTAAACTTATGTTCTTGTGAATTACCATTTTGTTATGATGGTCTTGTGATGCATGTTTTGGTCACCAACAAAGGTAATTAGTTGGCTACTCAGTTTGTTGTATCCATACCGTCTTTTGATACCTGAATTTCCAAATTTCAGATTGCACCATTTGATCCTACTAAGAAGAAGAAGAAGAAGAAAATCACAATTGTAGATCCTGCTGATGAATCAGTGGACCAATTGGCTGAGAAGACGGAAAACCTCTCAGGTATGCAAAATGAAACAAGCAATTTCCTTTTCTGGTTTTTGTCTTCATTGCTATCTTGAAATTGTGCTTATGGTTGATTCTCCTTTGTTTTTTCACTTGCAGTTTCTGAGGGGGTTGAGGCTGCATTTGCTGGTTTGAAAAAAAAGAAGAAGAAGCCTGTAAGTCAGTAACTATAAATGAAGTCTTCCCAATGAACATTTATTTATCTTTTATGAGCTCAAGTTTTTTATGTATTACTGCAAATGAAGTCTTCCCAATGAACATTTATTTATCTTTAATGAGCTCAACTGCTTGAGTTTTTTATGTAGATAATTTTTTTTTGGAAGCAATATGACACTTTGGTTTTTCGATTATAGGTTGAAATCAGTAACGTGAATGATGAGAGTGGGGATGCAATTGCAGATTTGGATGGTAAACAGTCATTTACTTTTGTAACTATTTTGGGTGTGAATGGTGGACTTTATGTTTGTTCTGACTGCTAGTAATGTCTTGAGGGAAGTGATTGAATAACTAGAGATCTGAAAAATTCTGTTGGCTTTTAGATCACTTTGAAGATGATGAAGGCGAAGCAATTGCTGCACAGACTCTTTATCCTTGGGAAGGGAGTGACCGTGATTATGAATATGAGGAGGTATGTATATTATGTACTTTTTCTACCATACTGTCATTGTGACTTCTTCATTGAACGGTTTATGTGAAACATACTGTTTTTTGATGTTGTGTCCATCACTTAGTTCCAAAAGTGTTCTTGTGGATCTTATCTTCTATATCCACTTGTTAGTTTAATAGGTGATGTTCCAGGACATTCTAATGGAGCTGATGTTTTAGACTCTCTTAACATGCTTGAAATTTTTATGATGGAATCATCATCTTTAATGATTTTCATGTCCCTTGGTGATACGTCTGATTGTATAGGAATTTATTAGCCTTCTTGAATTGTTAAGTGTCAATTTTTTGTAAGCATTGCATCTGTATGGAGTTGTTGATATGGTTTCCAACTGTAAAATCCATAGAATTTTATCAAGAGCATTTTCAGTCTATGATGTTGTGCTTTACTTGTGAACTACTTGTCTTCCATCCTGGTTCCACACATCCTTATTGGTTTCTGACTTCTTTTTTTCTGGGTGTAGCTCCTTGGCAGGGTGTTTAATATTCTGCGTGAGAATAATCCAGAACTTGCTGGAGATCGGCGAAGGACAGTTATGAGGCCTCCTCAAGTTCTTCGTGAGGGCACAAAGAAAACTGTGTTTGTGAATTTTATGGATCTATGCAAAACGTATGTCTATTAATTAGCTGCCCCTTTTCTGATGCTCACACACTGACACACCACACTGGACATCCTGAATTTCCTCTAGATTTCCGATTCTTAAGTAATAGTGTGTGAATTTGAACTGTCATAATTTTAGAAGTAAATTGATAGGACCCAGCACCCTGAAAACTATGTCACACACTTAAGCTGTACAAGAAACAAGGAGTAATACCTCTAAACTCCCAGAGCTAATGGGTCTCAACCCAAGGTCTGATACCTCATGATCCATTTTTTTGGTTGTTGCCTTCCACTCCCCTCTTATTTCACTACCCATTACAGAACGCCATTCAGCATAAAAAACTCCTCTCCCCTGTGCTTGCCACATGTACCACTCTCCTGTCTTGAATACACTCTCTGAATCCTTCGGCCTTAGTTGATTTGATCTAACATTTTTCCCTTATTATCTTTAGTTCTATCATAAACAATTGTCTGCAATTTTCCTTTCAGATCATTGGCATGTTATTTCTTTGAGATTAACTTTTCATGTTTGAATGTAAAATGCTTGGCCAATGAATGAATACTTGCAAACTAAAATGTTGAAGGCATTTCTTTGATATTAATTTTTCATGTTCTCCTGAGTCATTTTTCTGCATATATGAAACTATTTTTACATTATATATACTTCCTTCTTGTTATAACTTGTAATACTGCTACCCAATCTTTTAGGATGCATCGGCAGCCAGACCATGTCATGGCTTTCTTGCTTGCCGAACTGGGTACTAGTGGCTCCCTAGATGGACAGCAGAGATTGGTTGTCAAGGGAAGATTTGCACCAAAGAACTTTGAAGGAATTCTACGGCGATATGTCAGTAAGTATATGTTTTTAGCATTTGATATTCTGACATGTCTCATTAATTATTGTTGGTACGTATCAGCGGTGTTAGCTGGTGTTGTATTGCTTTATATATATTTTTTCCACTATTAATTTTAATATGTTCAACTAACCAGTGCTTGAACTTTTAAGACACTGGGTTATGGTTATTAACTTGTTGCTATGCTATGTAATGCTGGCCATTGCCGTTGGTTGAACTTTATTACATTTTTTTATCAGATGAATATGTCATTTGCCTTGGGTGCAAGAGTCCAGACACTATACTTACAAAAGAGAACCGTCTGTTCTTTCTCCGGTGTGAGAAGGTGAATTTTCTGTTCACTTTTGCCTGCGATTTATATTCGGTGAATTATGACTGATGGATTTTGGTGGTTAGTTCGTTCAGTTTATGATCAGTGATATTGGTAGTTTCTTTCCATAATGTTCATGGACAAATATCACTCCCCCTTCCTAATAAAAAAAATCTAGTTGTTGATTATATTACATTTTGTAGAAGTATTGCAAAATATGAATATGTTTGGAGCTATTTTTACATTTTATCTTTAAAAATCCTTTAATACTGGTTTATTAATTACAGTGTGGATCTGGAAGATCAGTTGCTCCAATCAAGGCTGGTTTTGTTGCTCGTGTTGGTCGACGGAACACAGGAACATGATTTACTCCTGCATTTTGCTTTTGTTGAAACTATCAGGGGAAATGAAACTTCTTGAGTGATGTATTTCTTTCTCCACCTACTCCTATTTAGTTTGTTGCAGTAATGGTATCCTTTATGGATCAATGTTGTCTCTTTTTACTTTTGGGTGCAACAAGTATAAATATTTAAATGAAATGATACTTGCATAGTGACCCTAACTATTTGAATGTTGTAGTACTTGGGCCATTTAGAGTATTACGAATTTCTCTTCCTCAAGAAAAAAAATCAGAAATTTTTATTCTATTTACGATGGTTTGTTTGTCGAGTGTCCAAGATGAATTGCATAAACATGCCAGCCTATAAGATTCAGGGGCGGTGTGAGTCAAAATCTGTAATTTTTATTGATTCTCAACGAAAATAGAACCTCATAAAACCGCAAACAATAAGAGCAGCCGCTGTCAACATGAAACTACTATAGAACAGGAACCTTTTATCATTAACCTCTTCACTACAAATGGATCTTTCAATATGAATATTCAATGTCCTTTGAATCAATGTTTTTAAAGATTTTGTCATTCAAGTTGATGGTTTTACCAAATTACATTGTTTTTAAAGGATCTCGACGGGAATTAGTCATGTTCTTACATATTCACATGGGAAATCAGTTACATATTTTTTTAAGAATTTGATTTGATTTTGAATTTTTTTTAGGTTTTGATTTGAAAGGGTTGATTTTAATTTATTTAACATAAAAGATATCATGTTTCTAATATTTAACCAAAGGAGGATACAAGATATAGTAACATTTTCCCATTTTCCTTAATAATTCGATACTTGTGCAGATAAAATACATTACACAACTATAAAATTGTTGATATTATGAATTATCCCTAATTTATAGTGGATGTCCCCAATATTGTCCCCTCCCCAAGTTCTATAAATAGAACTTGCGTATGCATAATAAAGACACACCTCTCTTACTCATTCTCAAACTTCCTCCCTTCAATGTCTCTTTTGCTTGAATTTAAGTTCTCATTTCATTTTATTTTAAATTACGTTATCAGCACAAGGTTCTGACCAACTGAGATCTAGTCAAGACTAAAGAGAGGTAATATATGATTATTATTATTATTATTATTCTTTATAATTTTAATTTATATTATTTATGTATATATTATAAAAGTTTCTGAAGAACTTACATTTTAAACATCCCCGAAGGATGTATAAGATTATATTTATATCATAAAAAAGTATAATAGGTTCATGAAGAACTTATTCATAAACATCTATGCAGGATGTATAAAATAAATTCAGAATTCTTAAAAATATTTATTGATAGTTCCTGAAGAACTATAACAATTTAAGAAATATAAAAAAAATATAAATCATACACTTATTAAATTTTATTTTATTTTGCTTGCTACCTTCATGGGATGCTTATTAAATTAAATAAACTTTGCTGGGCTGATTATTATTGCTATACATACTGTGACTTCACCGGTTTGAATTTTCTTATATAACATTGCATAATTTGCTTCGTATAACATTGCATAATGCTTCTTACTGTAACTTCAGTGTTTTTGCACTTAGTGGTATGATATAACGTGCATGTGGATTATTTTATATAGCATTGCATAATGCTTTTCCTGTAACTTAGTGTTTTTGCTCCGTATCATTTTAATACAAGCTAATGTCTATTATACAAGCTAATGCTAATGTCTATTATTAATATCACGTGAATTGGTTCATATTATTTTATATATCATTTTATTATACAAGCCAGTGGATTAGCTAGTGCTTTTGCTTTATATACCTATGTGAATAATTGTTTTGATACTTTGCTAAGTGCGTTCATAATTGTTATAATTGCTATTTCATTATTATAATAATATATTTTATTATATAAATAGGAGTGTTAAAGAAATAATCCAATTTCTGCTATAAATATATAACATAATCAGTAAAAAAAGGGAATTAAAAAAAATTATATTACTTCATGCCTATATGTAACTTTATATGCTATTGATTTTTTTTTGAAATACTATTTATATGCTATTGTTGTAGTGCGCGTTATAGTGCTGTAGTGCGTGATTTTTTTTATGTTATTAGCTTCAAAAATTATTCAGTAGCTTTTATTCATTTTATGTTGTAGCTTCACGAGACATAAAAGTTTAGTGCATAGTGGTTCACATAAATAATATAAATATTTATAGTCATTGTTAACTTGTTTTATTACTATTGTTATTACCATCCATTATCAGACAATTATAGATAATATATTGAGTATTATTTGACTTATTTGTAATTTCTTGTATAGAAATAACTATGTCGAATATTACTAACCTTGAGTTCGTGGCTCTTGACATATCTGAAAAAAATTATTTATCATGGACACTAGACGCTGAAATCCATTTAGATACAAAAGGTCTTGGAGACATAATTTAAGATGGAAACAGTGCATCTAGTCAAAACAAAACTAAAGCCATTAAATTCTTACGCCACCATATCCATGAGGGGTTAAAAATGAATACTTAACAGTTAAAGACCCTCTTGTTTTGTGGAATAATTTAAAAGAAAGGTACGACTATCAAAAAGATATAATTCTTCCAAAAGCCTGTTATGAGTAGATGCATTTGCGGTTTCAAGATTTTAAAACTATGAATGAATATAATTCTGCGTTATTCAGAATTACTTCAAGATTGAAGTTATGTGGAGAAAACATCACTGAAAGTGATATGTTAAAGAAAACATTCTCTACTTTTCATGCAATATCGCCAAAAGGACTTTACAAAATATTCTGAATTGATTACTTGTCTCCTTGTGGCTGAACAAAATAATGAATTGCTTATGCAAAATCATGAATCTCGTCCAACCGGAACTGCTTCATTCCTAGAAGTGAATGTAGCAACACACGATCATCATACTAATGGCCGTGGCCGTGACCGAAGTCGCGGTCATGAACGAAGTAATGCTCAGGGACATGGTATTGGTCGTGGTCGTGGTCGTGGATATGGTTATGGTCATGGTCATGGTCGAGGTAAAAATGACAATAAATCGTCATTTATATGGGAAAATAAAGATCGCATGGAAAAGGGAAAAGATTTTTAGAGTAGCGAATAAACCAAAAAATATTTGCTATCATTGTGGTACCCAAGGCCACTGGTCTCGAGTATATCGCACACCAAAACATCTGATTGATCTATACCAAAAATCCCTTAAGAATAAAGGGAAAACTAGAGAAACAAATTTCGCTGGTATGGATGATGTTTATACTCCATTTGATATTAATGATTTCCTTGTTCTTCCTGAAGAAGAAATTGACCACTTGGTTAGAGAGGGGAGTGTCCCTAAATAAATTATTTAATATTTCATGTAATTTGTTTTGTTATGAATTTAGTCTTTATCAATAAAATTTTATGTTAAATATTTATTGTTGTTAATTATATTTTCACTCATGATTTTTTTATTTAATGAAGAATGAATGCTCATGTGAATGATGAAGATATATGTTGCGCAGACAGTGCAACAACTCATATTATTCTCAAGAATAAGAAATATTTCTACTAGATAGTAAAACAAGAAGCAAATGTTAATACTATATCTGGTAGTATAAATATAATTAAAGGCTCTGACAGAGCCAGTATTTTGTTACCTGGAGGAACAAAATTGCATATTGAAAATGCATTATAATCTACGAAGTCTCAAAGAAATTTATTGAGTTTTAAGGATATCTGTAGAAATGGATACCATATTGAGACCACAAATGAAGGAAATGATGAATATCTTTACATAACTAAGTTAATTTCTGATAAGAAATATATATTGGAAAAATTACCTTCATTTTCCTTCGGTTTGTACTATACTTATATTAGTACAATTGAAACAAATGTCATAGTAAACCAGAAGTTTACAAATAAACATGACTTTGTTATCTGGCATGAAAGATTAGGCCATCCTGGAACAACTATGATGCGAAAAATAGTTAAGAATTCAAATGGTCATTACTTGTCCAGCAGATAAGTTTTCCAAACTAATAATTTCTCATGTGCTGCTTGCTCTCAAGGGAAATTAATTACTCGGCCATCACCAATGAAAGTTGGGAGTAAATCACTCACATTTTTAGAGCGTATACAAGGTGATATTTGTGAACCAATACACCCTTCATGTGGACCATTTAGATATTTTATGGTTTTAATTGATGCATCAACTAGATGGTCACATGTTTGCTTATTGTCAACTCACAACCAGACGTTTGCGAGATTACTAGCTCAATTAATTCGTTTAAGAGCTCATTTTCCTGATTATTCAATTAAGAAAATATAACTTGATAATGCTGGTGAATTCACATCTCAATCATTTAATGATTATTGTATGTCTATTGGAATTGATGTTGAACATCCTGTAGCACATGTTCATACACAAAATGGACTTGCTGAATCATTGATTAAACGTTTGAAATTGATACCATTGCTAATGAGATCAAAACTCCTAATTTCAACTTGGGGACATGCAATCTTGCATGCGGCAGCACTTATTCGCATCAGGCTTACAAGTTATCATGAATATTCTCCTTTACAATTGGTTAATGGGAAAGAACCAAATATTTCCCATCTAAGAATCTTTGGAAGTGCGGTATATGTTCCTGATCTGGTCTGGATACCGGCCCCCAATCTTGTGACGTCAGAGTGGCCTCATATAAGGAAAACCGGTGTCCTGGTTCAACATTACCACACCGGATATCCGATGTCTGGCCTTCCGCTCTCATCTCACGACTGCCCCACTTATTGACTCTATAGCGGAGCGTTGTCCATTTTCACAGAACGTTTATATAACTGCTGGTTTCTCAGTCACAGCGAGATAAGAGCCCATAATAACTTATCAGCGAAGATACTGTATGTAGCAAAATATGTCACGTCAATGGCCTCAGAAAGCAAGTGGATGTGTCAGCAGATTATACGGAAAAGGTGATTATCCTCTCTTCTTCTTAGAGGATCGTACTCTGATAATTGACCTACCCTCCTGACACATTCTGAGTGTTGAGCCACCCTGATTGACATAATGTACACGCTATCAGAGTTGGGGGACCCACCTGTACCCAACGACTCATTTTCTCACGTACAACTACAAATAGCTCATTTCAATACACATGCATGGTATCGTTGTTCTAACTTACACTTTGTTATTACATCGCTTGAGCATTCACTGAGTTCTTACACTTTTCTAACTTGAGCGTCGGAGAATCTTCGCAGGTGGCACCACCTTTCGCCCCCCTGCAACGCGAAACGTTGGTGTGAAGGATCTCCAGGACAACAAGACCGGCCTCTCCCACTGAGAGACCGGATTAATACATCGGATACACACTGTTCCGGTGTGAAAACCCTAAAAACACCTATATTCTTGTGGCTGGTCCCACACCGGATCCTAGACCCCGGTCCAGACCAGTTCAGTTCCTATCTCCCCTCCATAACGCACTAAGATGGGACCTCAAAGAAGGTTAGGAATATATGTTGGATATGAAAGTTTGTCTATAATAAAATATCTTGAACCCTTAACAGGTGATTTATTTATAGCTCGTTTTGCTGATTTTCATTTTGATGAATCTGTTTTTCCACCATTAGGGAAAAAAATAAACAGTTGGATAAAAGGATCAGTTGGAATGAGGTATCTCTATCACATCTTGATCCTCGAACAAAGCAATCTGAACTAGAAGTTCAGAAAATAATTAGTTTGCAAAATTTAGCAAACCAATTACCGAATGTATTTACTGATCCAAAAAGAGGGACTAAGTCACATATACCAGCTGTTAATACCCTTGAACTGGTCTGGACCGGGGTCTAGGATCCGGTATGGGACCAGCCACAAGAATATGGGTGTTTTAAGGTTTGCACACTGGTACTGAGAGTATCCGGTGTAGTAATCCGGCCTCTCAGTGGGAGAGACCGGTCTTGTTGTCCTGGAGATCCTTCACACCAACGTTTCGCGTTGAAGGGGGGCGAAAGGTGGTGCCACCTGCGAAGATTCTCCGACGCTCAAGTTAGAAGAGTGTAAGAACTCAATAAATGCTCAAGCGATACAATAGTAAAGAGTGAGTAAGGACAACGTCACCTTGCATGTGTGCAGAAATGAGCTATTTATAGTTGAACGTAAGAAATGAGTCGTTGGATACAGGTGGGACCCTTAGTTCTGATAGCGTGTGAATTGTGTCAATCAAGGTGGCTCAACACTCAGAATGTGTCATGAGGGTAGGTCAATTACCAGTGTACGATCCTATGGGAAGGATGGAGGATAATCACTTTTCCGCATAATCCGCTGACACATGTACTTGCTCTCTGAGGCCATTGACGTGACATATTTTGCTACATAGAGTGTCTTCGCTGATAAGTTATTAAGAACTCTTATCTTGCTGTGACTGGGAGACTAACAGCTATATAGACGTTCAATGAGAATGAACGATCATCCGTTGTGGAGAAAGCAAGTGGAACGGCTGATGTGGTAAGAGTGGAACGAGGGATATCGGATATCCGATGTGGCGCTGCTAGGCCATGACACCGGTTCTCCTTATATGAGATCGTCCTGACGTCATGACATTGGGGCCGGTATCCAGACCGGATCATCTGTCCCCTAGCTTGTATGAGGGACTGTTAAGTTGCTCATATGAGCTACATAACCCTTGAGAAGTCTGGATGCCGGTGGTACGTTCTGGAAATTCTTTGGAAGTTCTGTGGCATCCGTTCTAACAACTGAGTGACCGCTCTTTTTATGCTATGTACAACGGATTCAGACAGCGTAAAATAATGAGGGAAATCCCAAGAGTCTTTGGGAATCAAAACCCTTGGTATTCGAAGAGTGGTTAAAATGCATTAAATGCGTCTGGAATGATTGGACATTAAATGCACCTTTTACACACGAGCCATCATTTCCCAAGAGTATAACCGTCGATTGGGCTTATTGGGCCTGGATTCAAACTGATGGGGGCCCATTTTGTAAAAACACTTGCTGAAACGTTACCATTTTCGCGCTCAAACGCGACGAAACGACAGAGTCGTTTGATTTCGAAGGGTTGTGTTTTGAAGCAAGCGTTGTGACTTTCGACAGGGCACTGTGCCTCCTCGTTACCTATAAAAGGGACTCTTAACAAATTTGGGAATTCACCTTTGTCTTTAAGCTTAGTAAACCTCTGCTCAAATTTCTTGGAGATTTCTTTGCTGTCTTCGAACTTCACCAAGTTCCTCCTCCTTTTAGGTAACCTCCCTTTCCTTCATCTCCCTACAATTTTTATTCATTCTACTTCCACCATGCGCCCTGGAGCAGGCAACGCTGGTCCTTCAAACAGGGGGAATTTTAGCTCTCGCGCCCCCTAGCCACCATGGTGGGAGGATCCCAGTGAATCTTCCTATGGCTGGGCTTCGTCGCTCAGAGAGAGCTGAAGCTTCTTCCTCACGAGTGTCTTCTACTCAACATCGCTCTGAGGTTCCCCTTGACTCGAGGGCTACCAGCCGCTCTGATGAAGGGTCAAGTGCTGTAGGTTATGTCTCTGACGATGTTGCTTTTTACCACAGCACGTACGCGTTCCATCGTGCATCCACAACCATGGAGATTCCGGGGTCTGGAAAAACGTTAGTTCTTCGTACCGCTGAAGGGTGTGTCAATATTGTGTCACACCGGCTCAACTGGGAAAAACTCAACAGGAAAAGACCGTACTGCTGGGTGGAAGAGGAATTCCTGGAGATTCCCTCGCATCACGCGAGTGAGGAAGAACGCACGGTCTCTCTCCGTTGCAAGATCTACTCCGACAAGAAGTACAAAGCACGCTATGCTGTGCTGGCACCGCATCCCTCTGAGCGAGTGTGCCACGTCGTCCCTGATGAGAGGTCGGTCTATATGTACGACTTCGTGTTTCTAAAGTTAGGGGTGCGCTTCCCTATGACGGAATTCCAGATGGCCGTCCTGCGTTTCCTGGACTGTGCTCCTACTCAGCTGCATCCCAACGGTTGGGGTCTAGTATGAGCTCTCGAAATTCTGGAAGAGCATTTCAACTTCTCCGCCACTGTGGCCAAGCTGTTCCATTATTGCCAAGTGGTCCGCCGTGCTAATAAGAAGGGCGGCCTTGGGTTCATAACACTCCGTTGTGACTCAAGGGTGATAAACTTCAAATCATACACGGAATTCGCGAAGGTAGATGGGCGCTCTTTCAAGCATTACTACACACGGGTTCGTATTCAGCCCAATAAGCCGGTCTTCTGGCGTAACAAGGAGGGATTCACCAAGTTTCCTCTTAGTTGGACGCACGAGCATTTTCTACTCATGAGCCGTGCTTACTACACCGATGAGAGTGAGCTTTCTTCTCATTCCGTTGAGGTTTTGAGCGCCATGCAGACGGCCGCAAAGACCCTTAAAGGATTCTCCTGCAAACTCCTCCTGGCAGAGGACGACGTCCGAACCACCTATCTCCGTAATATCCGCCCTTACTATATTTGTGCTAAGCATTTATTCCGTTCTGATTATTTTCTTCTCATGTGCTAACTCAATTTCTCTTGTTTTGCAGAACAAATCGAAAAAGCTTGCCCCGAGATGTTGTCTCTAAAGACCATGATGGCTGATGATGATTCCTCCTCTGAGGAGAATGAGATTCAGGCGAAGAGGAACGCCACCAAAGCCCCACTCATTCCCCTGACCTCTGCAGTGGGTGAGGAGATTCCTCTTCTTGACGAGGAAGAAATGGAAAAACAAGCAGAGGCCACTGGGGCGGGCGATGAGGAGGCCGTCCCAGAGAAGAAGAAAAAGAGGCACCTTGTTAAAAAAGCAGATCAGGAAGAGCCCTCTTCTAGTGACCCCGCGAAGAAGCGTCAGAAGACATTTGAAGAGTCAGGGATGAAGAAGGATAAAGGGAAGAAGTCCGTTTCTGACTCTCCTACCCCTTCTTCACAAAACGCTTCTGAGCCGGACTCCGGGAACGGTCCTCCTCCGGCATTTGACCCTCCACGCGATTCCTTCCTCTCCCCATACTTATGGTTTCAGGGGTCCATGCCCCCCACTCTTCCAAAGGCACGGTATTGCCTCCGCCCCTCCCTCGACGCTGCTGGGGTTCGAGGTGCTTGTAAGGCCGGGCGTTGGCAGCTAGATGAACTGTCCGGCCTCCTTGATTCCCTGAGCAAAAAGGCAGATTATATGGAGCAGGTTGAAAAGCTCGAAACCGAACTCGCGGTGAAGGAGACATGGGCGGCCAAACAAGCTGAGACTTATAGAGGTGTGGAAGCTGAATTGAAGAAGACCAAGGAAACACTTCAGAGGAAGACAGAGGAGGCGAGCCAAGTTCACTTTGCCAACAAGGCTCTAGAACGGCAGGTTGCTGAACTTCAAAGCAGAATAAATCCATTCCCCTCCTCGAAGAAGAACTACAATTGGAGAAGAAGAGATCGGCCAAGCTTGCTGACGATCTCAAAATTATGGAGGACGGTCACAACAAAAGCCTTGGGGAATGGGAGGCCCTTCGGAAGGAGATGCAGGCCCAAATTGAAGAACTCAAGAAGGGGGTGCGAGCACTGGGCCGTCGGAAGAGGATTTTGCCAAGCTTCAGAGGAAATTAACTACTGCTAAGGCCAAGGCTGCCAAAGCCTTGGAAATATGCAAAAATGTGGCGTACGAATCCCTTGGCCTAGCCCTCCGTCAAGTTTATTATCGCAACCCTGGTGTGAAGCTTAGTCTGTACGGATTGGATCCGTTCTTCGAATTCCACGGGGGGAAACTTGTCGAGGTACATCAGGATGGCTCGTACCATGAACCTCGTGAATCTCTTTATGAACTGCCTCCTCTTCCAGAGGGTCAAAGCATGGAGCCAACACCGTCCACTCCTGCCCCTGAAGCTGAGACTCAGGAGGGTGCTCAAATTGGAGCAGAGGCCAGAATGGATGGGGCTCAGATTGAAAGGATCGGAGGGGAGAGGATGGAAGTGCCTACTGCAGAGGATCACCCACCTGCTCCTTAATTTATGCTTTCATTAATGGCTGTGTACTGGGGTCAGCTCCAGCTTTGACTACTTTGTGCCCCGCATAATTTCTTATTTTTGGAAATAAAGTTTACTTTTGCTTTCCTTCAACTGCTTGCGTCAAATGTATGATTGTTGGATAACTTAGTGCTATACACAACACTTTATTGTTTCCAATGCTTTGTGAATCCGTTCTGTGTGGCTATATTGCTGTTTAAAGCGTTCTTATCTCATCGGATTAAGATAATAAATTGCAACAAATAAGCGACAATTAAGTTAAAGTATGCCCTGTCCCCAAGTATAAGTACATTGGGAGGGGAAATTTCATCGTAAGAATTACCTTTAACTTCTTAACAAGCTTGAAAGGTTCATCTGACCTCAAAGATGTAGAGCGGATACATGAACGTTCAACCGCTCTGTAATGAATATTTCAAGGTCGAGGACGGAGGTTGCCTTTGAAGTCCGGTACAGCCTTGCAAAGGGTAAGTTTTACACCCTTTCTCTCGAGGTTCGGTTCGGTCCTACAACTCAAGTCTTCACACGGTGTTCGGTTCGATCCTACTAACCGTACTTGGAGTTCCGGTGTAATCCTACAATCCAAGCCTTCAACACGGGGTTCGGATCAGGGCTAATCCTGACCCTACTGCGCCCGTTACTCGGGGTTCAGCGTGGTTTTCTGGATGAACCAGCCTACTGCGCCCAAGCTTTCGCATGGGGTTCGGTTTGTGGCCTTGAAAAAGGACCAGCCCTATAACCCATGTTGTCTTCGAATGGGGTTCGGTTTGTGGCCTTGAAAAAGGACCAGCCCTACAACCCATGTTGTCTTCGAATGGGGTTTGGTTTGTGGCCTTGAAAAAGGACCAGCCCTACAACCCATGTTGTCTTCGAATGGGGTTCGGTTTATGGCCTTGAAAAAGGACTAGCCCTACAACCCATTCTACCTCGAGGAGTTACATCATCAATACACAAATGTGTGATTGAGATCATCCGTCCTGAGGGGTCTTCATCAATCCCTCGAGGAGTTACATCGTCAACTACAGAATTGGTAGTTGAGTTCATCCGTCCTGAGGTGTATGCGTACTAAGCTACAGCTACAAACCACGACATGTAAAAGAAGTGAGAGTGATAAGGCAATCAAACTGTATTCTCATTAAGATTGAAAGTACATTACAAAGAGAGCGTAGTTGGGGTCATGCCTCGTTAAAACCTTCTTGAGAAAACCCAATGGGAAAAAACCCAAGTAAGGAAAAAGAGTACATGCCGCCTTACCAACTAGCTGTAATAAACACGTAAGTTCTGAGTGTTCCATTTGTTACGGATTGGAGTTCCATCAAGTTCTTCCAACCGGTATGACCCTTTTCCGGTCACCTCAGAAACTCTGTAGGGGCCTTCCCACGTCGGCGCTAGCTTTCCTTGGTGAGCGAATTTATTCCCCACACTCGCCTTCCTCAAAACAAGATCTCCGGTGTTGAAAGCTCTGTATTGGACACGTTTATTATACCGGAGAGCTGCCTTTACTTTTACTTCCTGGTCTCTGATGAAGGCCTTTTCCCTTAACTCCTGGAGAACGTCCAGCTCTGACGCTAGATTGGCATTGTTGTCTTCAGCTGAAAAATACTCTACACGGGCCGATCTTGTTTGCAGCTCCACTGGGATCATTGCCTCAACCCCATATGTCAACCGATATAGGGATTCGTTAGTGGAAGAGTGAGGCGTAGTGCGGTATGCCCATAAAACATGGCACAGCTGATCAGTCCATCCTCCCTTTGCTTCTCCCAAGCGCTTCTTCAACCCCTTTAGCATTTCTCGATTGGCTACCTCCGCTTGGCCATTGGTCTGAGGGTGTTCGACAGACGAAAATATCTGGATTGTCCCCAGTCCTTCAAGCAAATCTGTGAACTTCTTGTCTGTGAACTGGGTGCCGTTGTCAGTCACAATCCGCCCTGGCACCCCGAATCGAGCTATGATATTTTCATACACGAAATGCCTTGTTCGCGCAGAAGTAATGTGCACTACTGGCTCAGCTTCGATCCACTTGGTGAAGTAATCTACCCCCACAATTAGATATTTGACACCTCCTGGCGCAGTGGGGAACGGGCCCAAAATATCAAGGCCCCACTGGTAAAACGGCCAAGGTACAACGGACGAGGAAAGCTCTTGGGCCGGTGTATGGTGGAGGTTGGAAAATCTTTGACAAGCATCGCATTTCTTAACAAAATCTGCAGAGTCTTGCTTCACGGTGGGCCACCAATATCCAGCCCTGAGGACCTTTCTCATTAAGCTTTGACCCCCAGCATGGTGCCCGCACTGCCCCTCATGCACTTCCTCCAGGACTGCTTGAACTTCATCTTCTCTCAAACATAAAAGATATGGGACAGAAAATCCCCTTTTGTAGAGAACACCATCAACCATAGTGAAATATGGCAGCTCCCTTTTCACTCGTCTCCTCTCCTTTTCATCAGTGGGGAGTTGTCCATCTGCCAGGTAGCGAATATAGGGGATAACCCAAGAATTCTCATAAGGATAGCTCACTATTACAGCATTCAGAGAAGGGTACAGAGGGATGCTAGGTGATGTCAAGGTGCTTTGAACCACCGTCATTGTGCTACCGGGCTGCTTTATACTTGCAAGTCTTGACAAAATATCCGCTCTGGTGTTCTCCTCTCTAGGCACATGCTTGAACTCTAGAACTTCAAACCTTCCCTTCAATTCATTCACGCAGTTCAAGTATAACTGAAGTTGTGGCTCTCTAACTTGGTATTCCCCCTGGATCTACGAAATCACCAACTGTGAGTCGCTACACAACGTGAATGCTGACGCTCCGATGTCAAGCGCCGCTCGGAGACCGGCCAGACATGCCTCGTATTCAGCTTGGTTATTGGAGGTCTTGAAATTGAATCAGAGGGAAATTTCTAAGTGCACACCATCATCACTTTCCACCACAACACCTGCACCACAGCCTTTACTATTCGACGATCCATCAACATAGATGGTCCAATATGCTCGAGGCGTGGCTGGGTCCGCCCCAGTCATCTCCACAACAAAATCAGCCAACACTTGCGCCTTAATGGCCCCTCGAGGCTCGTAAGAAATTTCAAATTCAGACAACTCAATGGACCACTTGATCATCCTTCCAGCGAGGTCTGGTTTGCTAAGCACTGAGCGGAAAGGCAGATCCGTTCTCACCAACACTGGATGCGCGTGAAAATAGGGCCTTAACCGTCGTGACGCCCACACAACTGCCAGGGCGGCTTTCTCAATCTTCTGATACCTTCCTTCCGCCCCTTGGAGCGTCTTACTAGTAAAGTACACCGGCCTCTGCCCTTCGGCAGTTTCTTTAACCAAAGCCACACCTAGGGCTTCATCAGAAATTGCCAAATACAAGATCAAAGTCTCACCAGGGTCAGGCTTAACTAAAATTGGTGGACTTGAGAGAACGGCCTTAAGCTGTTGGAAGGCTTGTTCTTTCTCCTCTCCCCATTCAAAACTTTTGTGCTTCTTCAACGCCTTATACAAGGGGAGGGATCTGTGTGCCATCTTGGGCATGAACCGAGCTAGAGCGGCTACTTTCCCATTCAACGATTGGACCTCCCTCAAACTCTTAGGGCTCTGCATGTCCAGAATTGCCTGACACTTCCCAGGGTTAGCCTCAATGCCCCGTTGGGTTAACATGAATCCCAAGAATTTCC
Organism: Clitoria ternatea; assembly: GCA_037962975.1. Taxonomy (NCBI): domain Eukaryota; kingdom Viridiplantae; phylum Streptophyta; class Magnoliopsida; order Fabales; family Fabaceae; genus Clitoria; species Clitoria ternatea. The sequence goes on from CM075673.1 coordinate 154,272,822, forward strand.
CTGTTGGAACGGCAAAGGTGCACTTCAAGGGGTTCAGCCTTATGTTGTACTGTCACAACCTAGTGAAAACTTGGCGCAGGTCTTCAATGTGGTCTCCTCCAGCGGGCGTTTTGGCTATAATATCATCGATATAGACTTTAACCAACCTGGTGTGCATCCCTTCAAAGACTTTGTTAATCATGCGCTGAAAGGTAGCGCCAGCATTCTTCAATCCAAATGGCATAACGGTGTAGCAGAACACACCGCGGTCATTGACGAAGGCCGTCTTCTCTTGGTCTCCTTCCCATATCGGAATCTGGTTGTACCCAGAATAAGCATCCATGAAACTAAGGTATTGGTAACCAGATGAGTCATCTACCATGCGATCAATGTTCGGCAGGGGATATGGGTCTTTGGGGTAGCAACGGTTTAGATCCACATAATCTGTGCACATCCTCCATTTTCCATTAGCTTTCTGCACCATAACTACATTAGAAAGCCAAGAAGAATAGCGGATCTCCCTTATAAAGCCCTTTCAACAACTCCTCAGTCTGCTCACACGCTGCCTTCTGCTTCTCCGGTCCTAACCTCCTCTTCTTCTGGACCACCGGCCTCGTCTCAGGGTACACAGCAAGCTTGTGACAACAAAAATTAGGGTCCATCCCAGGCATGTTTGCTGCTGTCCATGCGAAAAGGTCCTTGAACTCCTGCAGGAGGGCTAACAAGCGTTGCTCCATGGCTGACTCCAGCTTATCATTAATGTGCGTGACCTTCTCTGGCGAATCCCCTAAGACAACGTCCCTGGAACCACCATCCGGTGTGGGCTTAGAGGGATTGAGAGGGTCAATCTTCAATTCCGCTCTTGGGTCCAAGTCAATTAGGCTGACAGACCCAGCCACTGTTCCTCCATCGTTGAGCTTCCTCTTCTTGTTGAACGCTTCCATCTTAACCATGTTGAGGCTCAGGTTATAACAGTACCGAGCCATCTCCTGATCACCGCGGAGAGAGGACACACCGTTGTCCTTATCAATGAATTTGATCAAGAGGTGAGGAGTGGATACAATTGCTTCCATTGCATTCAGTGTAGGACGGCCTATGATTCCGTTGTACGGAGATTCCACATCAATCACCAGGATTCTTGACTTGACTGTTCTGGCACCAGGCTCTCATTCGAAAGAAATCAGAGTGTCAAGGTACCCCTTAGTGGGTTGCTTAGCTCCATTAAATGCTGTGAGTTCTTGCGTGTAGGGTTGTAAATCTGCATCATTGAAACCCATTCTTTTGAAACAATTATAAAAAATAACATCACAAGAACTTCCCTGATCGACGAGGATCCTCTTAACATCCTTGTTGGCTATGACTGCGATGATAACTACTGCATCGTCACCTCCTGGGATTGTTGGGCCAAAATCATCATCAGTGAATGACACCATTGGAGCTGCCACACCATCCCTGAAAGGGCGGTTATCTCTGGGTTTGCCCTGGACAGATAAAATCATCCAGTGGTGATTCTTCCGGGCTGTGATTGACGCCCCTCCTCCGGCAAATCCTCCAGCTATCATCTCAATCACTTCACGTCTGCCCTGTCTCTGCTGCTGAGGCATGTCGTTCTGTTGAGCTCCTCCAGCAATCACTACTCCCTTCTGCTTTTCAGCTACAGTGAACTTCCTGACTGGGTTACGTGTATTATCATCCTCATCATCAGGATCTCTGCCCCTTTTTTCCATCCTCTGAGGCTCGTCTACAGATTTCTCCCTGAACAAATATTGCTTCAGCTTTCCTTCTCGAATGAGAGTCTCCACTATATTCTTCAACGCCTTGCACTCATCAGTATTGTGACCCGTCTGTTCATGGAAAGTGCAATACTTACGTGGGTTACCACCCCTCTTGACTGGGAGAGGCTTTCTGATTCCAAAAACATTAAGTGTTGGCCAGCCAACCTCCCTCATGATTTGGGAGTGCCTGGTATTTAGAGGAGCATAATTATTGAACGATAAGATGCGCCTATCTCGTTGATGAGGACGAACGTTTGCAAAATCCTCTCTAAAGGCGTGTTTCTCAGGTCTCGCCTTCTCCTTCTCCCGCCGTGGTTGCTGGGAGGGTGCAGAAGGCTTCATTCTGGCTGCTGTTGCCTCTAGATGCATCTCTATGCCAACATATTTGGAAGCCTTCCTTCGAAACTCCTCGAAGGTCGTTGGGGGGCTCTTTACCAAAGATAGGGCAAAGGCAGAACCTGGTTGTAAGGCTTCCACCACAATATGGAGTTGTATGGCGTCCGTGAGGCTCGGGACTAAAGCTGCTTCCTTATAAAACCTTTTCAAGAACTCCTTAAGAGTTTCAGTCTCTGCTTGCCTTATCTGTGCCAAAGTGTGAGAAGTCCTTGGGATGTCCCTGGAGATGACAAAATGGCTTTCAAATGCAGCTGCCATTTCTTCCCAAGAATCTATGGATCCTGAGGGTAAGCTCTTGAACCAGCTGAGAGCCTCCTCCATCAGTGTTCTCGGGAACATCCTGTACATAACGTCTTCATCAGCTCCCAAATACATAGCTTCATACACATAAGCATCCAAGTGCTTAGTAGGGTCAGTTTCTCCATTGTACTTCCCGATCGACAGTGGCTGAGTCGTTTGCAGATGCTTCGGGATGACAATGCTCATCAACCTCCTTGAGAAAGGAACACTGAATCTATAACTCCCAGAAGTTACCACTGTCTGCTCTCTTCTTCTAGTACTGACTCTATCACCAGAGTCTTGAGTCTGCTCTCTTTCCTCATACGTGGGGATCTTCGAATACTGGAGGGTTGTAGATCTATCCCTCGCTGATGCATGGCGAGCCTCCTCTGCATGGGACGCTACTCTGTCCCCGACTCCTCTCTTCTCCTACTTCAACTCTATCAGCTCCTCCCTCAGTTTCCTGATAACCTCATCACGAGGATCAGGTGTTGGCACTTGCATCATTCTTCGGGTATTGGTAACAGGAGACTCAAAGACAAGTCTCCTTCTAGCCTGTTGGTGGGCCACATCCTCCACATGACCATCAACGAAATCTCGTCCATCACCTTCCATTGTGACAACCAAACTTCTATGAAAATGGGAATAACTCTAACGAGTCCCACCGGGCGTGCCAATGAACTGGTCTGGACCGGGGTCTAGGATCCGGTATGGGACCAGCCACAAGAATATGGGTGTTTTAAGGTTTGCACACCGGTACTGAGAGTATCCGGTGTAGTAATCCGGCCTCTCAGTGGGAGAGACCGGTCTTGTTGTCCTGGAGATCCTTCACACCAACGTTTCGCGTTGAAGGGGGGTGAAAGGTGGTGCCACCTGCGAAGATTCTCCGACGCTCAAGTTAGAAGAGTGTAAGAACTCAATGAATGCTCAAGCGATACAATAGTAAAGAGTGAGTAAGGACAACGTCACCTTGCATGTGTGCAGAAATGAGCTATTTATAGTTGAACGTAAGAAATGAGTCGTTGGATACAGGTGGGACCCTTAGTTCTGATAGCGTGTGAATTGTGTCAATCAAGGTGGCTCAACACTCAGAATGTGTCATGAGGGTAGGTCAATTACCAGTGTACGATCCTATGGGAAGGATGGAGGATAATCACCTTTCCGCATAATCCGCTGACACATGTACTTGCTCTCTGAGGCCATTGACGTGACATATTTTGCTACATAGAGTGTCTTCGCTGATAAGTTATTAAGAACTCTTATCTTGCTGTGACTGGGAGACTAACGGCTATATAGACGTTCAATGAGAACGAACGATCATCCGTTGTGGAGAAAGCAAGTGGAACGGCTGATGTGGTAAGAGTGGAACGAGGGATATCGGATATCCGATGTGGCGCTGCTGGGCCATGACACCGGTTCTCCTTATATGAGATCGTCCTGACGTCATGACATTGGGGCCGGTATCCAGACCGGATCAACCCCAATAAAGATTGATATCCCTGCAGAACTATCTAAAATTACAAATGAGTCTAAAGCCAAAATAAAACGTGGCAGATCTGTTGGTTCTAAAGATAAAAATCGTCGAAGAAGAAAAGTAAATAAAGAAGATGGTCGAATCGAGATATAAACACTCTAGTAGAGTCTCCTGGCATAATCAAGGTTTCAAATTCAGAAGAAACCAAGGTACTTGAAATTGATAAAAATAAAGAGATCTTAATAAATTATGTTAAGAATGGAATACAATGGAATCGATAAAAGGTCGATGTTGATGAAATTTTTACATTCAAAGTAGCTCTTGATATCATAAGTGATGATAAGAATCATGAGCCAAAATCTATTAAAGAATGTGCATAAAGAAATGATTGGCCAAAATGGAAAGATGCAATGTAAGAAGAGTTAAACTCACTTGCAAAACAAAAATTTTTTGGACTTGTAGTCCAAACACCCAAAGGTGTAAAACCAGTTGGATACAACTGGGTCTTTACGAGAAAAAGAAATGAAAATGGTGAAATCGTGCGATATAAGGCCTTTTTGCACAAGGTTTCTCACAAAGACCTGATATTGATTTCGAGGAAACATATTCACTAGTCATGGATGCAACTACTTTCTGATACTTAATAAGTTTGGCTATCCGTGAAAGGCTTGACTTACACCTTATGGATGTTGTTGCAGCATATTTATATGGCTCACTTGAAAATGACATCTATATGAAACTCCCCAAAAGATTTAATTTTCCCGAAGCATATAAAACAAATCCTCGAGAAAATTATTCAATTAAATTGAATAAATCTCTTTACGAACTAAAATAATCTGGACGTGTGTGGTACAACTGTCTCAGTGAATATTTGTTGAAAGAAGGGTATAAAAATGACCCAATTTGTCTATGTGTTTTTAAGAAGAGATTCGGAAAAGACTTTGTTATAATTGTTATTTATGTAGATGATTTAAACATCATCGGAACTCCTGAAGAGCTCTCAAAGGCTGTAAACTGCTTAAAAAAGGAATTCGAGATGAAAGACTTGGGAAAAACAAAGTTTTGTCTCAGGTTACAATTAGAATATTTAAAGGAAGAAATTTTAATGCATTAAAAGACTTATACAGAAAAGGTGCTAAAACGATTCTATATGGATGAATCACACCTATTGAGCAGTCCAATGGTTGTAAGGTCACTTGAAGTGAACAAAGATCCTTTTCAACCTCAAGAGAAAAATGAAGAACTACTTGGTCCTGAAATACCATATCTCAGTGCAATTGGTGCACTAATGTATCTTGCTAGTCATACACGACCTGATATATCATTTGATGTCAATTTGTTAGCAAGACACTGTTCTTTACCCATAAAAAGGCATTGGAATCGGATTAAACACATATTCCACTATCTTAGAGGTACAATGGATATGGGTTTATTTTTCCCATATGTATTTAAGGAAAACCTAATTGGTTATGCAGATGTGGGGTATTTGTCTGATCCTCATAATGGTCGATCACAAACAGGATATTTGTTCACATATGGTGGTACAACAATTTCATGGAGGTCCATAAAGCAAACGATCACAGCAACATCATCTAACATGCTGAAATTCTAGCATTACATGAAGCAAGTTGAGAATGTGTTTGGTTGAGATCTATGATTCAACATATTCAAGAAACTTGTGGCTTGCACGTTGGAAAATTACCACCAACAATCTTATGTGAAGATAATGCAACTTGTATTTCTCATTTAAAGGAGGGTTATATTAAAGGAGACAGAACAAAACATATTTAACTAAAATTCTTCTTTACTCATGATCTCATAAAGAATGATGAAATAAATGTCCAGCAAGTTCGATCATGTGAAAATTTAGCAGATATTTTTACAAAATCATTGCCAACCAAAGTCTTCGAGCAACTAGTATAGAAGATTGGTATAACATTCTTAATTTTAAAATAAATTTCAGTAATCCGAATAAAATTTTGTAAATAATTTAAATTTCAAAATAGAATTTAAATTAAACAATTACAATATCAGTTTTATAAAAGCCGACCGGCTCTTTTAAGTATACAATTAAATATTTCACTCGGTATTCACAGGAGCCGGCCAAGGCTTCCACCAAAAATAGCTATGTATTCCGAGCAGTTGAGTGACTTCACTTATCATTTCCACGTTCTATATTCACTGAAAAATAACAACAGTAGAGGGTGAGCATGAACATATCAAATAACAGTTATTAAATCGGATTAAATGTCCAATTCAAAACTATATATTATTAAACTCATATTACACAAAACTCATCATATATCATTCATTCTCATATCATCAAATAATCACATCATCATGTTATTTTCAATGGCATATATCAATGCATATGTGTAACACCCTCGGTTAGATAAGACAAACCCTTCTGTAGGTTCATCCTATTTAACTAAGTGTTAACAATTTTTAGAAAAAGTGAATATATATTTTTTTAATAAAATAATGGCATATCAGTGGAAGCAAATAGTAGATAATCACATAGTCATTTACAAACTGTAAGTAATTGTACTCTTAACAGAATAGGGCACGCAGGCACCCTTAAATATTAATATAGTCATCCATAAATATTTAACTACATATATTCTATTTTTAATGAGTATTCTCAGTTGGTCCAACGTATTGCTGTTCTTCGTATTCTGGTTCTTGATTCCCTAATTCCTCTAAAATATCAACAGTAAGGGTGAGTATAACCCAAGACCCTGAAGGTTAACCGGTGTGGACATAATCCAGTTAACAGATAATATCACATAAATCATACAATTAACATATTTATAACTATAACAATCAAATATGCTGTCATGGAATGCATGAGTTTGGTTTATTATGTTTTATCTTTGGTTAAGTCTCATGATGCATGTGGGCCCAGTAAATCGATTCTTCATCTTCTCATTCTTTCTAGAGCGATCGAGTCCGCCCAAGCTCCCATTTATTTTCATAAGGTACGAATGAACTCACAGGTTCTCATCAATATATATTATTTTGGGGCTTGGATCTCCGCGATCATAGTTACACTCCATCATTTAGTCAAATTACACCAGAATTGCATCGTCTCACCCGGCTTCAGGCACGACTCTGATGCCATTGGGTTTCCGTTCCGGTTGTACTCCCAAGATTCTTCATGGAGATCGAACGTGAGTGTCCTCCACTGTACCAAGTGTATGCTCTAGATATTTTTTTTTTCTCCGTCAAAATATTTTCATGATGCGAAATGCATTCTTTTTATCATTTGATCCTTGGGTATCTATGTGTTTCCATTCTCATCATATTATTCACAAGCTCTTGGATCCCATCAACTATTTAAACGTTGTAAGTCATTCATTCTTAGTATTTTCATAGTTCAACACCGATCATATCCATTTAATCATCAAAATTAATCAATACAGTCAATCAAACATATTCACTGAAACATCATAGTCATTAATAAGCAACATAGCCAATTGAACATATTCATAGCAATAAAGATATACATATATAACAAATATATAACAATTAAAGCATTTAAATTCAAACAATTCCCGAACCTGCCCTGGAAAGGTGAGGACCAAAGGTACCTTAACCCTTTCCTAACACTCGGTTTTCCCCAGAATACCCGAGAATATACCCCCCTTACCTTAATGGAGTTGAGGCAGCTTCCCTTCACTGTCCTTGCTTCAGTTCCGAGTGAGAGAGAAAAGGAAAAAGAGAGAGAGAAAACTTGTACGTAGAAGAAGAAGGAGAGAGCTTTTGTAAATTTCTAATGGTTCTGAACTTGGGAATGAAGGGTGGCATTGATTAATAAAGAGAAGGCAAGTGCGAGACAATACTTTCTCATGAGTGAGGTTAGGTGAGGATAATAGAAACTTTCGGCTATTTTCCAGTCAGCTTTGCATGATGGAAGGGAATATATATTAAGATATATAAAGGTGCTTTGATTGGTGCAACTTTTCCCTGCAATTGGCTCGTTGTGACAGTCCTTTTTGGATTTATGTGGACTTAGTGGACCAGTCAGCAGGAACGAAAGGAAAAATGGCTACAGGGGTCATCTCGCTCAAGCGAAATCCGACTCACTTGAGTGAGGCACAAGGCTCGCTTGGGCGAAGTGAAGAAACTGAGCGAAATGAGTGATTATACATCAGGGGTCCTTCTCGCTCAAGCAAAATCCGACTCGCTTGAGTGAGTCATCTAGTCCTCGCTCGGAATTCCTCTGAAACCGACTCAAGTACTCGGTTTCTCACTCGGTAAAATGTGTCCAGACCGAGCTCTCTCTCTCAAACTTTCACTCGGTAATTTGTTCTGAATCCGAGTCTTCATTCACTCGGGTTCCACTCGGTAAAACCTTCCAGAACCGACTCCCATCTAATTGGACACTCACTCGGACTGTGTCTTTTTGAATCACTCGGACATATCTTCCTCTCCGAATGGACCCACTTGGATTTCTGTTACTCAGAAATGAGTTTTCCTCTAATTGAACCTGCATCTCTCAGATGCCCACACTCAGGGAAGTTTCACTCGGAAAAGGAAGTACTTGGCAAGGTTTGACTCGGAAACGAGTCATTCGAGGTTGTTTGACTCGGAAATTTCACCCAGAAGTGGTTCTCTTGAACACACTTCTCTCCACACCAGGATTTCACTCGGTAGTAACCCTCTCGCTCATAATTTACTCGGAAAACATAACCTTACACTCGGAATTTCATCCTTCACTCGGAATTTCTCTCTGTCACTCAGAACAGAGTCCTTTTTCACTTGGAATTCGCATAATACCTTTAATGGTCTATATAATTTCCATAACCACACACAAAAATGAAATTTCTGAGATATCACATACCATCTACAGGGTATTTATTCACTTATTCTTACTTACAAACTTTCCATACTTCAAAATTACAAGGTTAAAACTGTTTCTAAAAACAGGGATGTTACACTCTCCTCCCCTTTTAGGAATTTCGTCCCGAAATTCAAAGTTGGAACAATTGAGGGTACAGTTCCCTGATCTTCTCCTTAATTTCCCAAGTAGCGTCCCCGTCATCTGTTTGACTCCAAACTACTTTGACCAAAGAGATTTCCTTGCCTCTTAGCTGTTTGAGACGTCGGTTAACAATCTTAACTGGTGATGCTTCAAAGGTAAGGTTTTCTTTCAGAACAAACTGATCAGGACTCAGAACATGATCAGGGCTTGGTACATATTTACGGAGTTGAGAGACATGAAAAACATTATGAAGGTTTGTTAGCTCGGGTGGCAGAGCAATACGGTACGCATGAGTTCCTATCTTTTGCAAAATCTGATAGGGTTCTACGTATCTGGGGCTTAACTTCTTGGCCTTTAAAGCTCTTCCTACTCCAGTGGTAGGGGTAACTTTGAGAAATACATGATCTCCCTCCTCAAATTCCAATGGCTTTCGACGTTTGTCGTAGTAACTCTTTTGTCTATCTTGTGAAGCCTTCATTGCCATTTGGATCTTTTGGACTTGTTCTGTAGTCTTCTGAACAATCTCTGGTCCAATTATCATCTTCTCACCCGTCTCATACCAACACAAAGGTGTACGACATTTCCTTCCATATAAAGCCTCATAAGGGGCCATTCTGATGCTAGCATGATAGCTGTTGTTGTAAGTGAACTCAACAAGTGGGAGATATTCTTGCCAACTTCCCCCATGTTCTAAGACATAAAGACGTAACAGATCTTCAAGAGTTTTGATTGTCCTTTCTGATTGTCTGTCTGTCTATGGATGATATGCGGAACTTAACTTTAGACGAGTTCCTAAAGCTTGTTGCAGGCTCTTCCAAAACTGTGATGTGAAACGAGGATCTCGGTCAGACACAATTGCAGTGGGAGTTCCATGTAATTGTACGATTTCCTTAATATAGATCTGGTTGAGTTTCTCTAGAGAATACTTCATATTGACAGGAATGAAGTGAGCGGTCTTTGTTAATCGATCCACGATTACCCAAATAGCATCATACCCAGCTGATGTTCTAGGAAGTCCGGTCATGAAATCCATAGCAATCTCATCCCATTTCCATTCTGGTATCTCCAAAGGTCGAAGGATCCCACTTGGTCGTTGTTGTTCTGCCTTTACCTTCTGACACATCAGGCAAGCTGTTACATACTCAGCGATATCCCTTTTCATTCCTTGCCACTAGAATATTTTCTTCAAGTCCTGATACATCTTGGTCGATCCGGGGTGGATACTGTATTTACTTTTGTAGGCTTCATCAAGGATGGATCTTTTAAGATCTGTGTTAACTGGAATACAGAGTCTCTGTTGATACCTGATCACCCCATGTTCATCTTTGCTAAATTCCGAGCCTTCTTCTCTTGTCTTTTCTGCTAGACCTTGTAATTCCTAGTCATTAGCTTGAGCTTCTTTGACTTGTTCCAGGAAATCATTGGAAATTCTTAACATTCCAACCATAAGGCTTCCCCTTTTAGGTGTTACTGCCAGATTCAGATCGCAAAACTGTTCAATCAATTCCAACTCCTTTGTCATCATATATGATAGGCGTAGAGCTTTTCTGCTGAGTGCGTCACCTACAACATTTGCTTTTCCAGGATGATATCGGAGTTCAAAATCATAATTTTTGATGAATTCCATCCACCTACGTTGTCGCATATTCAACTCTTTCTGGTCGAACAGGTACTTTAAGCTTTTATGGTCACTAAAGACTTCAAAATATGTGCCATATAAGTAGTGCCTCCAAATTTTCAAGGCAAACATAACTGCAGCTAATTCCAAATCATGTGTAGGATAATTAACTTCATGTGGTCTTAGCTGTCGTGAGGCATAAGCAACAACCTTTCTTTCTTGCATTAGATCACATCCCAGTCCTTGTCTTGACGCATCACAATATACTTCATATGGCTTGGCAGGATCTGGCAAAATCAAGACAGGTGCACTAGTGAGTCATTGGCGTAACTCCGTAAAACTGCTTTCACATTTATCAGTCCATTCAAATGGTTGATCTTTACGGGTCAGCCTATTTAAAGGTGCTGCAATTCGAGAGAAATTCTCGATGAATCGATGATAATATCCAGCAAGTCCAAGGAAACTGCGAATTTCCGTAACATTCTTGGGTTGTTCCCACTTTAGTACAGCTTCAACTTTTGTAGGATCCATGACAATTCCCTCTTTAGAGATAACATGTCCTAAAAATTTTACTTCCGTCAACCAGAATTCACATTTTGATAACTTGGCGTATAATTGTCTTGCTTGTAGCGTATTTAGAACAATTCAGAGATGTTCTTCATGTTCTTTATGGCTCTTGGAGTAGACAAGAATGTCGTCAATGAATACCACTACGAATTTGTCCAAGTACTCATGGAAAATCCGATTCATGTATCCCATAAAGACTGCAGGTGCATTGGTAACTCCAAAGGGCATAACAAGATACTCATAGTGCCCATATCGTGTCCTGAATGCTGTTTTGGGTACATCATCTTCCTTCACCCTTATTTGATGGTAGCCTGATCACAAATCAATCTTTGAAAAGACAGTGGCTCCTCGTAGTTGGTCCATCAAATCATCAATCCTTGGAAGAGGGTATCGGTTCTTGATCGTAGCTTTATTCAACTGACGATAGTCAACGCACAACCGCATACTGCCATCCTTCTTTTTGACTAGAAGAACTGGTGCTCCCCAAGGTGAGACACTGGGTCTGATCATTCCTTTCTCTAGAAGTTCTTCTATTTGCTTTTTGAGCTCACTGAGTTCCTTGGGTGACATTCGGTAAGGAGCAATAGAGATTGGTCCCACACCCGGTATAATGTCAATACTGAATTCAACTTCTCGCTCTGGAGGTAGCTCTCGTATATCCTCAGGGAATACTTCTGGAAATTCTTGAACAACAGGAATCTGATCAATTTGAGAAGTGTCCCTACTTTCAGTATCAGTAAGGATCATGTATATGTGGACTTCTTTTGCTGGAATTACCTTTTCTGAGCTAACAGGACAAGAATCAATGTCTTGATCACATTGAGATGTAGTAGACCCGAGAGAGATGGATCTATTATGACAGTCAATAAGAATATGGTTGGCAGCAAGCCAATTCATTCCTAGAACAATATCTAGATCAATCAAAGGCAAACATATCAGATCTACTTGATAAGCTTTCCCTTCGATGTTGAGAGGACATTTCAAACACATGCAGGAAGGGCAAATGGGCTTATTGGCAGCAGTCATGACAATCATCTTATTGGGCAGAGAGGTTATAGGTAGCTTTAAATGTTTTACACAATTCTCAGATATGAAAGAGTGAGTGGCTCCAGAATCATATAATACATTTAACAGAGTACTTCCTATAAAGCATGTACCTTGTACAACATCGTTCTCTTGTGATATTTCTGCACCATTCATGGTAAAAACTCTAGCATTTCCTCACGGTCTTCCAGTTGAGCCAGTTCCGGGCCTTCTAGGATTATTGTTTTGGTTGAAGTTGTTGTTGCGGTGAACATTCTGCATCCTCGGGGCATTATTTGCAGGGGTATTTGTAGCAGGCCCTCCATTCCCTTGGCCTGTTGGTCACACTATCTGTCTTTGAGTCATCTGTTACTGGTTGTTAGTATTTCTGTACCAACATTCAACATCACGATGTCCAGCCCGTCCGCAAATTGTACAGATTTTACCTCTTTGGTTCCCCTGATCCCTTGAAGGAATTCGGTTGGCTGAGTAAGGTGGTCGGAAATATGGTCGATCTCCTCGAAAATCCTTTCTTTGTTGTCGGTCTGGCATCCGTCGCTCTGGACCATGACTAGACGTTCCAGGTCATCGAAGATTAGAGGTATTCTCAAATATGCGACACCGGTCAACCAAGGTAGAGAATTGAGTGATTTGCTGGCAACATATGGCTTGACGTATCTCCTGTCGTAGCCCTGCTTCAAACTTTGCGCATCTCGACGCTTCTCCTATGTGGGTGTAGTAAGGACAACATTTGGCCAATTCATCAAACTTAGCAACATATTCCCCACTGTCATATTGCCTTATTTTAGATTAAAGAATTCCTGCTCCTTCTACCTCCTTATGTCTTCAGGGAAGTATTTAGCGAGAAACTCTGTCTTGAATCGTCCCCAAGTAACGACATGTCCATCAGTTATTAATCTGATTCTAGCATGAGTCCACCAGTGCTCTGCTTCCCCAACCAGCATGAAGACGGCAAAGGTTATCCTGTCCTCGTCAGGGCATCGCATAGCGGCAAAAATCTTTTCAAGGTGTTCAATCCATAATTGTGCTCCTTCTGGATCAAAGCCTCCCTTGAATTGTGTAGGATTGTTCCTCTGAAAGTCAGCTAGTCCTTGGCTCTGCCTAGTAGAAGCATGAGGTAATTCTTGTCGTTCTATTACCTCCACGATTCGGGTAAGAAGTTCCTCCATGACATGATCATTGTTTCGGCGAGCCATTTGAAAATTGCTGAAAGAATATCAACAAAAGGTTCACGGTATATGTTATGTGGAGAATTCCACACAGAAAATCTAGTCTTAGGTGTTTTATGGACTGTGTAATATTTCTATCAGAGTACATGGAAACCTAATGGTCCACTCCCCAAGCTTAATGAATCGACTATGCTCTGATACCACCAATGTAACACCCTCGTTTAGATAAGACAAACCCTTCTGTAGGTTCATCCTATTTAACTAAGAGTGTTAACAATTTTTAGAAAAAGTGAATATATTTTTTTTAATAAAATAATGGCATATCAGTGGAAGCAAATAGTAGATAATCACATAGTCATTCACAAACTGTAAGTAATTGTACTCTTAACAGAATGGGGCACGCAGGCACCCTTAAATATTAATACAGTCATCCATAAATATTTAATTACATATATTCTATTTTTAATGAGTATTCTCAGTTGGTCCAGCGTATTGCTGTTCTTCGTATTCTGGTTCTTGATTTCCTAATTCCTCTGAAATATCAACAGTAAGGGTGAGTATAACCCAAGACCCCGAAGGTTAACCGGTGCGGACATAATCCAGTTAACAGATAATATCACATAAATCATACAATTAACATATTTATAACTATAACAATCAAATATGCTGTCATGGAATGCATGAGTTTGGTTTATTATGTTTTATCTTTGGTAAAGTCTCATGATGCATGTGGGCCCAGTAAATCGATTCTTCATCTTCTCATTCTTTCTAGAGCGATCGGAGTCCGCCCAAGCCCCCATTTATTTTCATAAGGTACGAATGAACTCACAGGTTCTCATCAATATATATTATTTTGGGGCTTGGATCTCTGCGATCATAGTTACACTCCGTCATTTAGTCAAAGTACACCAGAATTGCATCGTCTCACCCGGCTTCAGGCGCGACTCTGATGCCATTGGGTTTCCGTTCCGGTTGTACTCCCAAGATTCTTCATGTAGATCGAACGTGAGTGTCCTCCACTGTACCAAGTGTGTGACGTCCCGTATAATTTTTCGAATAAATTTTTCGCGTTTTCAAAAGATCATTTTAAAATTCATGAATTAAAATCAGAGTTCACATAAAAGTCGATAATAGCGGAATATTATCATGCATACTAGTCGTGAATAATAAAATTCAAGGAATAATTACGTAGCGGAAACAATTTTAAAAATAACAGTACATAACCCGTTGTATTTATTACAAATCGTAAAATTAGAATAAATTCGAAATCCAAGCAATAATTCACATAGGCATCAACCATAGCATTACTCTTCATTCTGGGTGGCATTCACTGTAAAAAATTAATGTAAGAGTGAGACAGAATATAGAATAAATATAAAATATATAGAATTGCACAAACACAATCAATAATACATAATGATATGATGAATATGCCAAACAAGTTCATTTAATAAGTCTTTAATTAGTCAAATGATGTCATGCTGGATCCATTTGGTTTGGTGGGAATACTGCAGTAAAAATCTCATAGAGACCTCGGTAGGAATTTATACAGTCATGGATCCCTACAGCCCCATGACCCAAACATTAGTAGAAATTTATACAGTCATGGATCCCTACAGCCCCATGACCCAAACATCAGTAGGAATTTATACAGTCATGGATCCCTACAGCCCCATGACCCTCATAACAAAAATAGGGCTTTAACTCATCATAGAGTAACCCCCCACCAGGGTAGGCAATCATGGAACCCCTAAAATTCCATGGTGTGTCCAAATGCTTATGATGCATGAATGCCTTTAATTCTCTTTATCATTTAACATACCATGATATTAATATTTCCAAAACCACTTGGAAAATCACAAGTCCTCAAAGGACACATCACATATAATAATTTTTAGAATCATGGATTTACTGTTTCAACCACATGTAACAATAACCACAAGGCATTCATGTACATATATATTAATTATGTCATTCATAATTATTCACCACCAAAATATACAACCGTATGATACTCATTAAACATGCAAAAACATCAATAATAAATCATAATCACTCAAGAGTTTAATAATAAATTGTTACTCATAGAGAAAATATCATTTTCATTCATAATAACCATTATAATTAAGTTTCAGCATTTCCAACAGCAACATACTCTAGTATATCAGCCATAACTTGAACACATCAAATCCTTTTGAGGTGATTCCACTTGCTGTAGTTCAATAATAGAATTATCTACAATTTTCATGAAGAACACAATTTCAAATTCCAAACAGAAATACCACTTATTCATGAAATACCACACTGCCTCAAGGTGAGTTTTCAAAACGTACATATATTAGTAATTTGAATGTTTCTGGAGCTACAAAAATGATTTTGGCATTAAACCAGTTCTAAATTATTCTTAACACAATTATCTACAACTTTTATGAAGACACCAATCGCTAATGCTCACCACAAAATTCCCAGTTTTAAAAATAAAATTCGTATTTCAGATTAATAGAATTACAGCTTGTAGATACTTCAGTATTTTAGGCATAATTCGAGCTACAAAAATCCTTTTGACTTTAAACTACTTTCTATAGATCCATAACATAAATATCTATAACTTTCATGAAGACATCAAAGTCTAAAAACGTATGTATAATTCCCAGAATATTCATATATGCACAAAACACAAGATAAGTATTTCAATCGGACATGTTGTAGTATTTTGATCATAACTCATGCTATACATATCCAATTCAGCCGGTTCAGGTCTCACAATTCACATAACAAGAAGATCCACAACTTTAATGAAGACACCAATCACTAATTCTCACCATAAAATTCCCAGTTTTAAAAATAAAAGTCGTATCTCAAGTTAACAGATTTACAGCTTGAATATACTTCAGTATTTTAGGCATAACTCGAGCTACAAAAATCATTTTAACTTGAAACCACTTTCTACAGATCCATAACACAAATATCTATAACTTTCATGAAGACATCAAAGGCTTATTATGCATGTATAAGTCCCAGACTTTTAATATATTAACAAAACATAGGATAAATATTCCACACGGACATGTTGTAGTATTTTGGCTATAACTTTTGCTAGACATATCCAAATCAATTGATTCAAGCATCAAAATTCACATAACAAAAAAATCTACAACTTTGATGAAGAAGTCAGAATCAAATTCATAAGTTTTCAGCTTCAAAATTAAGCAACAAAATACGAAAATAAAACTGGAATCCTAGGACAGCATACAATTCTACCCATTTCATAATCATTCACAACCCTGTCCCCTCTTACTTGGTTTGCTGACTGAAAAAATGGCCTCCTTGCTGTCCTTGCTCCTGTTCAAAGGTGTATTGAGGAAGAAGAGTAAAAGAGAGGAAGAAGATTTACTGACTTTGTTCTAAGGAGTTCTGGTCTTAGCAGAGGCAATGTTAATAATGCAAGGACAAGTGGGGGACAGCTTTCTTGTGAGTGGATTGCTAGTGGGCTATTAGTGGAGATAATGGAGATTTAGATAAGAAAGTAGGCTATATTAGTTGTCCACTTCTGCCGCCTGCCTAATGGAGTGGGTATGATTGAAGAAAAGTATATTAAAATATGCATAAAAGGACAAGATTGGAGTCAAACGTTAATCTGACACTGAAAACCGACTGGAATTCCACTCGGTCAGCCTCTGAACCGACTGGAATTCTACCCAGTCAGCATATATACCGACTGGAAATTGTCAGAAACGTGAAGAGAGGGAAATCTGAGTCCTCTCACTCAAGCGGAATCCTATCTCGCTTGAGCGAGTGCCACACATTACACTGGCAGAGGAGTTTCGCTCAAGCGAAAACCGACTTGCTTGAGCGAGTGTGAGTTTCGCTCAAGCGAATACTGACTCGCTTGAGCGAGACACACAAGCCTCACTTATTCCACTCTCACTCGCTTAAGCGAGGAACTCATTTGCTTAAGCGAAGTCCGACCAGAGGTAGTCATTCCCCAAACCGACTCCTCTTACTCGGTTTTCACTCGGCACAATTTATTCCCAACCGAGTCATTCTTCACTCAGTTTTTCACTGAGCAATATATATTAAAACCGAGTCAACTCTCAATCTGTCTACTTGGAATCATCACTCAAGTCCGAGTCCTCTCTCACTCAGACTTCCGCTCGGTAATTTGTTCCGAATCTGAGCCTTCACTCACTCGGGTTCCACTCGGTAAAACCTTCCAGAAACCGACTCCCACCTAATTGGACATTCACTCGGAACTGTGTCTTCTTGAAACACTCGGTCAGCTCTTCTTTTCCTTGAAGTGACTCAATCAGAGTTGCCCCACTCGAATTCACTCAGAAAGCAACTCACTCGGATATATATATATATCCGTCTGAAAACGTTCTCAGTCAGCCACTTCTTCTTTCCAAATGGATCCACTCAGAATTTTTCCACTCGGTTATATTATAATTGAGAGGTCATTCAGAGTTAACCTTTCTCTGTTCCAGAGTCACTCACCTGAAGTGACTCACTCGGTATATACTTCAGTTGGCGTCAGGGAAGTTCAACTCGGAGATAGACCACTCGGATATTTATTACTCAGAAATGAGTTTTTCCTTCAATTGGACGTACTTCACTCGGAATGCTGCAATCGGAGAAGTTTCATTCGGAAAAGGAAACACTTCACAAGGTTTGACTCGGAAACGAGTCACTTGGAGGCGTTTGACTCGAAATCGAGTCATTCAAGGGTGTTTGTCTCGGAATTTTCACCCAGAAATGGTTCTCTAGAACACACTTCACTCCGAGGCCATGACTCCACTCGGTAGTGTCCCTCTCGGTCATGTTTTACTCGGAAAACATGACACTCACTCGGAATTCCAATCTTCAATCGGAATTTCTCTTGGTCACTCGGAATTTCATCATTCACTCGGAACAGATCCCTTTCTTCACTCGGATTATCTTATCTAAGACATATTTCGCTCGAAAAATGGACAATATCACTAATGGTCCATATGAAATCAATGATTATACACAAAAATGGAATTTTTGGGATATTACAGACCATCCACAGGGTATTTATTCACTAATTATCACTTACAGACCTTCCATACTTCATAATTTACAAAATAGGACTATTATTAAAAACTGGATGTTACATTTCTCCCACCCTAATAAAAATTTCGTCCTCGAAATTTAACTTAACGTACTCCTCAGTGAAACAGTCCTGGATATTGCGTTCTCATAGCATCTTCACGCTCCCAAGTCAGAGTTACATGGTTTCCTTGTTTCCATGCAACCTTCACCAATGGTACATTCTTGTTTCTCAGGCGTTTAATCGACCTTTCTATGATCTGTGTGGGTTCTGTAGAGATGGTCAGATTTTCTCTAACTTCAACATCATTATTAGCAATCACATGAGTGGGGTCTTGTACATACTTCCTCAATTGTGATACATGAAACACATTGTGTAAATTTGCAAGATGGGGAGGAAGTGCAATCTAATACGCCACTGTACCAATCCTCTTTAGAATCTCATATGGTCCAATGAACCTTGGACTTAATTTTTTACTCTTCAATGCTCGGCCAATCCCCTTGTGAGGTGAAACCTTCAAAAATACATGATCACCAACTTGGAATTCAAGTGGTTTCCTCCTTTTATCATAATAGTGCTTCTGTCTATCTTGGGATGCCTTCATCTTCTCTCTGATTACTTCTATTTGTTCAGTAGTCTGCTGCACAATTTCAGGTCCTAACGCCAAACTTTCACCAGTTTCTAACCAACAAAGGGGCGTTCGACACTTTCTACCATACAATGCTTCAAATAGAGCCATACCAATACTGCTATGGTAACTATTGTTATACGTGAATTCAATCAGTGGAAGAAACTGCTCCCAACTACCACCATGTTCAAGCACACAAGATCGCAGTAAGTCTTCCAAACTTTGTATGGTACGCTCTGACTGTCCATCTGTTTGGGGATGATAAGCTGAACTTAATCGAAGTCTCGAACCCAACTCCTGATGCAAGCTTCCCCAGAATCGGGAAGTGAACCTCGGATCTCTATCTGACACAATACTAGATGGTACACCATGAAGTCTCACGATCTCTTTCACATATAATTGTGCCAACTTTTGTAGAGAATTCTTCATATTCATTGGAAGGAAGTGAGCTGACTTAGTCAATCTGTCTACAATAACCCAAATTGCATCGTTTCTTGAATGAGTCCTTGGTAATCCTGACACAAAGTCCATTGAAATGTCATCCCATTTCCAGACAGGAATCTCCAATGGTTGTAGTTCACCAGATGGCTTTTGATGTTCCACTTTGACTTTTTGACACACCAGACATGAAGACACATATTCAGCTATTTCTTTCTTCATCCTTGGCCACCAAAAGCTTTTCTTCAGATCTTGATACATCTTAGTTGATCCAGGATGAATGCTCAGTATACTTTTATGCGCTTCTTCTAGAATTGTTCTTCTTAGATTAGTATCATCTGGTACACAAATTCTGCTTCTGATTCTCCAAATTCCATCTGATCCTTCTTGTAATCCCATATCCTTTCCGTTCGCCTATAACTCTCTCAACTCCTGTAATTGCAAGTCCTCTGTCTGCCTTTCACCTATCAGCTTTAGAAAATCATTGGTTATCTTCAAAGTTCCCAAAGTCATACTTTTTGAATATTTCAACTCCACACCCAAGTTCATATCTCTGAACTGTTCTATCATCTCCATCTCTTTTACCATTAAAGATGCCATATGAATGGATTTCCTGCTAAGTACATCTGCTACCACATTTGCTTTTCCTGGATGGTACTTCAAATCAAAATCATAATCTTTAAGAAACTCCATCCACCTACGCTGTCTCATGTTCAATTCCTTATGATCGAACAAATACTTTAAGCTCTTGTGGTCACTGAACACTTCAAACTTGACTCCATACAAATGGTGTCTCTAGATTTTCAAAGCAAATACCACCGCTACTAATTCTAGAACATGCGTCGGGTAGTTCATTTCATGTGGTCTCAACTGTCTAGAAGCATAGGCAACCACCTTCCATTGCTGCATCAAAACACAACCTAAGCCCATCTTAGAAGCATCACAATAAACCACAAAGTCTTCTTGTGGATTAGGCAAACTTAAAACTGGAGCAGATGTAAGCTTCATTTTTAGTTCCTCGAAACTTTTCTCACACTCTGGAGTCCAAGCAAAAGGTTGATTCTTCCGGGTTAGACGAGTCATTGGTAGGGCAATTCGAGAAAACCCCTCGATGAATCTCCGATAATAACAAGCTAACCCTAGGAAGCTTCGTATTTCAGTGACTGAAGTAGGTCTCTCCCAGTTTACTATAGCTTCTATTTTAGACGGATCCACAGACACTCCTTCGCTTGAGATTACATGGCCTAGGAACTTTACCTCTTTCAACCAGAACTCACATTTTGATAACTTAGCATACAACTGCTTCTCCTTCAAAATCTGCAATACCACTCGAAGATGCTTTTCATGCTCCTCCCATGTCTTGGAATAAATTAGAATGTCATCAATAAAGATAATAACAAACTGATCCAAGTATGAATGAAACACTCGATTCATGTAATCCATGAATATAGCTGGGGCATTGGTTACTCCGAAGGGCATCACAAGATACTCGTAATGACCATAGCGTGTTCTAAAGGCTGTCTTCGGAATATCCTCAGACTTGACACGAATCTGATGGTATCCCGATCGTAGATCAATCTTGGAAAATACAGTAGCACCTCTCAATTGATCTATCAAATCATCAATTCTGGGTAAAGGATATCTATTCTTCATCGTCAATTTGTTCAACTGACGATAATCTACACATAATCTTATGCTTTCATCTTTCTTCTTGACAAGTAATACTGGCGCTCCCCATGGTGACACACTAGGCCTGATGAAATGTTTCTCCAACAACTCCTCAACTCTCTTCTTTAGTTCTGCCAGTTCAATAGGTGACATACGATATGGGGCCTTAGATACTGGTTCTGCTCCTGGAATTAAATCAATTGAGAATTCTATCTCGCGTTCTGGAGGTAAACTCGAGATATCCTCAGGAAATACTTCAGGGAATTCAGAAACAACTGGCATCTCGATTGCTTTAGATTCACCATCTCCTTTGGAAAGAGTAAACAAGGCAAATAATTGAATTTCACCTTGTAAGGTAAAGACCTTGAGGTTGTCAGAAATAAGATTTTCTTCTGATGGAAATATCACAGTCTTGTTATGACAATCCACCAAGACTCGATTCGCTGATAACCAGTTCATCCCTAGGATAACTTCTAAATCCTTCAAAGGTAAACAAACAAGATCGACAAGAAAGTTTTTACCTTCTATGAGCACAGAACAATCATTACACACCTTAGTAGTCCTAAGTTGTGTACCGGTGGGAGTGGAAACAATCAGATCATATCTCATAGGATTCACAGGTAATTGAAGATGTCCAACACACTCATCAGAAATAAATGAATGTGTAGCACCAGAATCAAATAACACAGATAAGAGTGTACCATTGATCTCACACTTACTTTGCACGAGGTCATTAGCTTGGTCTGCCTCTGAACCGCTGATGGCGAAGGCTCTTCCAGTTGTTGGTTGTAACTTCTGGTCTGTTGACTCCCTGTTCTGTCTTGGAGGTTGAGCAGCACGCGTGTTTCCTCCATGACCTCCCTGATAGTTAGAGCCTCTCTGATTATTCATAGTGTTACTGTCGTTGTTTTGACGGTTCTGCGGACAATTTGGACTGATGTGTCCTGTCTGATTACAACGATAGCAGATAACATCTCCTAGTGTCGGGTGCAATCGCGTATATGGTGATTACCTCCGCAATTATGACACCTGATATTCGTATGATTGCTGCGTCTTTGAGAAGATGATGATCCTCCCTTGAAACGATTTGGATAGTACGTCCCTCTCCTTTTGAAATCAACTGACTGAGGTTTCAGTTGTCTATTGGCCTTTTCTTGTGCCAGTCTGGCTTGGTGATTTTCTTCAAAAATTTGGCATTTATTGATCAGAATAGGAAAACTCCAAATTTCTTGGTATCCGATAGCCTCTTTGATTACAAGATTTAGCCCATTCTCGAATTTGACACATTTTGAGGCTTCAGCACCAGCCTGTTGAAAAGGAGGGTAAAAGAGAGATAATTCTTCAAATTTTGCAGCATACTCACCAACAGACATTGAGCCTTGTTTCAACTCCATAAATTCCAGCTCTTTTCGACTTTTCACACTCGCTGGAAAATATTTCTCCAGGAAACAGTCTTTGAAGTTGATCCAGTCCAAAGGTCTGTCGGTTTCAATCATACGAGTTCTGGCATATATCCACCAGTTTTCTGCTTCCTCAACCATCATATAAGTAGCATACTCCACCTTTTCGAATTCTGTGTAGGGCAAGGCTCGGAAGATATGCTCCATTTCCTTAACCCATAGGTATGCTACCTCCGGATTATAACCTCCTTTGAATTGTGATGGCTTCCTTTTTAGGAAGTGATCTAACCCGTAAAGTCCTCCAGCACTTCTCGGTTGATTTTGTCTTTCTATGGCTTCAGCCAAGCGGTTGAAAGCAGCTGCCATATCATTGTTGTTGTTGTTGTTGTTGTTGTTGTTTCTTGCCATCCTACATTCGTAGTTTGGTTTATACTAATTCTAAGGGAAAATATATTGTATTATAACATAACTATAAGTATTCTACAGTTTATCAGTTAAGCAATAAATTGTATAACACATTTATCATATTACCAACAGTAATCAAACAAATCATTTTGTAATTTATTAGTTAGGCAAATCATATAGCACATACTTAACATAGTTTCAAACAAGTAATCAAACAATTCACATAGTATATCAAGAATGAATACATGTCATAGCATTTGGTCCTGAATTTTTGAAAATGCTCTGATACCACCAATGTGACGTCCCGTATAATTTTCTGAATAAATTTTTCGCGTTTTTAAAAGATCATTTTAAAATTCATGAATTAAAATCAGAGTTCACATAAAAGTCGATAATAACGGAATATTATCATGCATACTAGTCGTGAATAATAAAATTCAAGGAATAACTACGTAGCGGAAACGATTTTAAAAATAACAGTACATAACCCGTTGTATTTATTACAAATCATAAAATTAGAATAAATTCGAAATCCAAGCAATAATTCACATAGGCATCAACCATAGCATCATTCTTCATTCTGGGTGGCATTCACTATAAAAAATTAAAGTAAGAGTGAGACAGGATATAGAATAAATATAAAATATATAGAATTGCACAAACACAATCAATAATACATAATGATATGATGAATATGCCAAACAAGTTCATTTAATAAGTCTTTAATTAGTCAAATAATGTCATGCTGGATCCATTTGGTTTGGCGGGAATACTGCAGTAAAAATCTCATAGAGACCTCAGTAGGAATTTATACAGTCATGGATCCCTACAGCCCCATGACCCAAACATCAGTAGGAATTTATACAGTCATGGATCCCTACAGCCCCATGACCCTCATAACAAAAATAGGTCTTTAACTCATCATAGCCACCAGGGTAGGCAATCATGGAACCCCTAAAATTCCATGGTGCGTCCAAATGCTTATGATGCATGGATGCCTTTAATTCTCTTTATCATTTAACATACCATGATATTAATATTTCCAAAACCACTTGGAAAACCACAAGTCCTCAAAGGACACATCACATATAATAATTTTTAGAATCATGGATTTACTGTTTCAACCACATGTAACAATAACCACAAGGCATTCATGTACATATATATTAATTATGTCATTCATAATTATTCACCACCAAAATATACAACCGTATGATACTCATTAAACATGCAACAACATCAATAATAAATCATAATCACTCAAGAGTTTAATAATAAATTGTTACTCAGAGAAAATATCATTTTCATTCATAATAACCATTATAATCAAGTTTCAGCATTTCTAACAGCAACATACTCTAGTACATCAGCCATAACTTGAACAAATAAAATCCTTTTTAGGTGATTCCACTTGTTGTAGTTCAATAATAGAATTATCTACAACTTTCATGAAGAACACAAATTCAAATTCCAAACAGAAATACCACTTATTCACGAAATACCACACTGCCTCAAGGTGAGTTTTCAAAACGTACATATATTAGTACTTTGAACGTTTCTGGAGCTAGAAAAATGATTTTGGCATGAAACGAGTTCTAAATTATTCGTAACACAATTATCTACAACTTTCATGAAGACACCAATCACTAATTCTCACCACAAAATTCCCAGTTTTAAAAATAAAATTTGTATTTCAGATTAACAGAATTACAGCTTGTACATACTTTAGTATTTTAGGCATAATTCGAGCTACAAAAATTCTTTTGACTTGAAACCACTTTCTATAGATCTATAACATAAATATCTACAACTTTCATGAAGACATCAAAGTCTAAAAACGTATGTATAATTCCCAGAATATTCATATATGCACAAAACACAAGATAAGTATTTCAATCGGACATGCTGTAGTATTTTGATCATAACTCATGCTATACATATCCGATTCAGTCATTTCAGGTCTCAAAATTCACATAGTAAGAAGATCTACAACGTTGATGAAGACACCAATCACTAATTGTCACCACAAAATTCCCAGTTTTAAAAATAAAATTTGTATCTCAAGTTAACAAATTTACAGCTTGAACATACTTCAGTATTTTAGGCATAACGCGAGCTACAAAAGTCATTTTGACTTGAAACCACTTTCTACAGATCCATAACACAAATATCTACAACTTTCATGAAGACATCAAAGGCTGATTATACATGTATAAGTCCCAGAATTTTAATATATACACAAAACATAGGATAAATATTCCACACGGACATGCTGTAGTATTTTGGCTATAACGTTTGCTAGACATATCCAAATCAATTGATTCAAGTCTCAGAATTCACATAACAGAAAGATCTACAACTTTGATGAAGAAGTCAGAATCAAATTCATATGTTTTCAGCTTCAAAATTGAGCAACAAAATACAAAAATAAAACTGGAATCCTAGGACAGCATACAATTCTACCCATTTCATAATCATTCACAACCCTGTCCCCTCTTACTTGGTTTGCTGACTGAAAAAATGGCCTCCTTGCTGTCCTTGCTCCTGTTCGAAGGTGTATTGAGGAAGAAGAGTAAAAGAGAGGAAGAAGATTTACTGACTTTGTTCTAAGGAGTTCTGGTCTTAGCAGAGGCAATGTTAATAATGCAAGGACAAGTGGGGGACAGCTTTCTTGTGAGTGGATTGCTAGTGGGCTATTAGTGGAGATAATGGAGATTTAGATAAGAAAGTAGGCTATTTTAGTTGTCCACTTCTGCCGCCTGCCTAATAGAGTGGGTATGATTGAAGAAAAGTATATTAAAATATGCATAAAAGGACAAGATTGGAGTCAAACGTTAATCTGACACTGAAAACCGACTGGAATTCCACTCGGTCAGCCTCTGAACTGACTGGAATTCTACCCAGTCAGCATATATGCCGACTGGAAATTGTCAGAAACGTGAAGAGAGGGAAATCTGAGTCCTCTCACTCAAGCGGAATCCTATCTCGCTTGAGCGAGTGCCACACATTACACTGGCAGAGGAGTTTCGCTCAAGCGAAAACCGACTCGCTTGAGCGAGTGTAAGTTTCGCTCAAGCGAATACTGACTCGCTTGAGCGAGACACACAAGCCTCACTTATTCCACTCTCACTCGCTTAAGCGAGGAACTCATTTGCTTAAGCGAAGTCCGACCAGAGGTAGTCATTCCCCAAACCGATTCCTCTTACTCGGTTTTCACTCGGCACAATTTATTCCCAACCGAGTCATTCTTTACTCAGTTTTTTACTCAGCAATATATATCAAAACCGAGTCAACTCTCAATCTGTCTACTTGGCATCATCACTCAAGTCCGAGTCCTCTCTCACTCAGACTTCCGCTCGGTAATTTGTTCCGAATCTGAGCCTTCACTCACTCGGGTTCCACTCGGTAAAACCTTCCAGAAACCGACTCCCACCTAATTGGACATTCACTCGGAACTGTGTCTTCTTGAAACACTCGGTCAGATCTTCCTTTCCTTGAAGTGACTCAATCGGGGTTGCCCCACTCGGATTCACTCAGAAAGCACCTCACTCGGATATATATATATCCGTCTGAAAACGTTCTCAGTCGGCCACTTCTCCTTTCCGAATGGATCCACTCAGAATTTTTCCACTCGGTTATATTACAATTGAGAGGTCATTCGGAGTTAACCTTTCTCTGTTCCAAAGTCACTCTCCTGAAGTGACTCATTCGGTATATACTTCAGTCGGCATCAGGGAAGTTCAACTCGGAGATAGACCACTCGGATATTTATTACTCAGAAATGAGTTTTTCCTTCAATTGGACGTACTTCACTCGGAATGCTGCAATCGGAGAAGTTTCATTCGGAAAAGGAAACACTTCACAAGGTTTGACTCGGAAACGAGTCACTTGGAGGCGTTTGACTCGAAATCGAGTCATTCAAGGGTGTTTGTCTCGGAATTTTCACCCAGAAATGGTTCTCTCGAACACACTTCACTCCGAGGCCATGACTCCACTCGGTAGTGTCCCTCTCGGTCATGTTTTACTCGGAAAACATGACACTCACTCGGAATTCCAATCTTCAATCGGAATTTCTCTTGGTCACTCGGAATTTTATCATTCACTCAGAACAGATCCCTTTCTTCACTCGGATTGTCTCATCTAAGACATATTTCGCTTGGAAAATGGACAATATCACTAATGGTCCATATAAAATCAATGATTATATACAAAAATGAAATTTTTGGGATATTACAGACCATCCACAGGGTATTTATTCACTGATTATCACTTACAGACCTTCCACACTTCATAATTTACAAAATAGGACTATTATTAAAAACAAGATGTTACAAAATGTATGCTCTAGATATGTTTTTTTTCTCCGTCAAAATATTTTCATGATGCGAAATGCATTCTTTTTATCATTTGATCCTTGGGTATCTATGTGTTTCCATTCTCATCATATTATTCACAAGCTCTTGGATCCCATTAACTATTTAAACGTTGTCAGTCATTCATTCTTATTCTAGAAAATATATCGGTTATATTTTGGTTAAAATTATACTTTGTATAAGGAGTAAAATAATATATTCCTCATTTAATTATTCATAATTAAAATAATAATAATGTCAATAACAATAATACTAACAATAATAATAATAAGAATAATGATAATAAGAATAATAATAATAATAGAAATAAGAACAATAATGATAATTGTAACATCCCAATAATTTAAAAAGGATTAAAGAAGAGTTTCTGAATGAAAATCTGAGTGAAAAATGTCAAAAATCATATTTTCCGAGTGCAATGAGCTGATGCCGAGTGGAAATGTAAAAAACCAGATTTTTCCGAGTAAAATAAGTTTGATACCGAGTGAAATGAGTTTTCCGAGTGAAATAACCCTGATTCCGAGTGGAACCGAATTGAGAAAATGTTTTCCGAGTGAGATTAAGATGTTTTCCGAGTGAAATATGATTGAAAAGAGTTTTCTGAGTGAGGAATCGTTCTGTCAGAATGGAACACATTCGAGTAAGTTAAAATCCAAGTGAAATGGAAACATCTCCGAGTGAAATGCTTCTGAATGAGTTATTTGCGAGAGATGTGGAAGTACCTCTCGGAATGATATTTCTAATTAAGTAAACGTCCGAGTGAAATTTATCAGGGTGGATGGTTTACCGAGGGGAGTGTCTCTGTGTCATTTCCAAGTAAAACATTCCGAGTAAGTCTTTCTAGGAATGGTGTTTCCGGTTAAAGGACTCTATTTCCGATTGAAGGTGTTTCTGAGTGAATAATTCCGACAAGAATAATTATCCGGGTGATGTTTCAGTGAATGAAAGGCCCGACCATGATATGTGAAGTTGTTAAGCAGTTTGGATTGTATTTTAGTGGAAGGCTTGGCCGGTTTATGAGAATACCGAGTGAAATTATGTCAAGGTGGATAGTTTACCGAGTTAAATTATGTATTTTTGTATTTCAAAAGATTCGGTCGGTTATTGTAAATCAGATATTTAATTCAAAATCTGTTTGAAGTATTATTGGTGTAAAACCGGTCGGATTGATGTAAAACCGGTCGGATTTATATAAAATCGAGCTTGTTATTATTGAATCCGATTTCTGTTCATAATTCTTCACTGGAATTCACTTAGACACCCATGATTCTTAGTATTTTCACAGTTCAACACCGATCATATCCATTTAATCATCAAAATTAATCAATACAGTCAATCAAACATATTCACTGAAACATCATAGTCATTAATAAGCAACATAGCCAATTGAACATATTCATAGCAATAAAGATATACATATATAACAAATATATAACAATTAAAGCATTTAAATTCAAACAATTCCCGAACCTGCCCTGGAAAGGTGAGGACCAAAGGTACCTTAACCCTTTCCTAATACTCGGTTTTCCCCAGAATACCCGAGAATATACCCCCTTACCTTAATGGAGTTGAGGCAGCTTCCCTTCACTGTCCTTGCTTCAGTTCCGAGTGAGAGAGAAAAGGAAAAAGAGAGAGAGAAAGCTTGTACGTAGAAGAAGAAGGAGAAAGCTTTTGTAAATTTCTAATGGTTCTGAACTTGGGAATGAAGGGTGGCATTGATTAATAAAGAGAAGGCAAGTGGGAGACAATACTTACTTGTGAGTGAGGTTAGGTGAGGATAATGGAAACTTTCGGCCATTTCCCAGTCAGCTTTGCATGATGGAAGGGAATATATATTAAGATATATAAAGGTGCTTTGATTGGTGCAACTTTTCCCTGCAATTGCTCGTTGTGATAGTCCTTTTTGGATTTATGTGGACTTAGTGGACCAGTCAGCAGGAACGAAAGGAAAAATGGCTACAGGGGTCATCTCGCTCAAGCGAAATCCGACTCGCTTGAGCGAGGCACAAGGCTCGCTTGGGCGAAGTGAAGAAACTGAGCGAAATGAGTGATTATGCATCAGGGGTCCTTGTCGCTCAAGCGAAATCCAACTCGCTTGAGCGAGTCATCCAGTCCTCGCTCGGAATTCCTCTGAAACCGACTTAAGTACTCGGTAAAATCTGTCCAGACCGAGTTCTCTCTCTCAGACTTTCACTGGGTAATTTGTTCTGAATCCGAGTCTTCATTCACTCGAGTTCCACTCGGTAAAACCTTCCAGAACCGACTCCCATCTAAATGGACACTCACTCGGACTGTGTCTTTTTGAATCACTCGGACATATCTTCCTTTCCGAATGGACCCACTCGGATTTCTGTTACTCAGAAATGAGTTTTCCTCCAATTGAACCTGCATCTCTCAGATGCCCACACTCAGGGAAGTTTCACTCGGAAAAGGAAGTACTTGGCAAGGTTTGACTCGGAAACGAGTCATTCGAGGTTGTTTGACTCGGAAATTTCACCCAGAAGTGGTTCTCTTGAACACACTTCTCTCCACACCAGGATTTCACTCGGTAGTAACCCTCTCGCTCATAATTTACTCGGAAAACATAACCTTACACTCGGAATTTCATCCTTCACTCGGAATTTCTCTCTGTCACTCGGAACAGAGTCCTTTTTCACTTGGAATTCGCATAATACCTTTAATGGTCTATATAATTTCCATAACCACACACAAAAATGAAATTTCAGAGATATCACATACCATCTACAGGGTATGTATTCACTTATTCTTACTTACAAACTTTCCATACTTCAAAATTACAAGGTTAAAACTATTTCTAAAAACAGGGATGTTACAATATGCATGCGGATCCATCTCTAATGATGGGATATTCACAACATAATATCTCAGCTCCCAGCTGATTCGGCCGTTTTACAGGTACCAAACCGCTCTGTGCCCATAATGTAACACCGGTCACTCTCAGTGACAGCGGTAACACAACTCAGTGTTACGGGCCGGCGTTGAGTCCAACTCAAAGGCGTCCGTGGTATTCAAATAAACCACCACAAGGTATGTGCCTATCATCAGGCCGTCCTCCCATCTGGACCGGCATCACAGGCCCCCTGCAGTCCTGTGTGCGTCTGAACGCACATGCTATGCCATATAATAATCATGCATCAACAAACTACCTGATTTCAACTATCAGGCCACCACTCGGTATAACAACAAACATAGCATGCATTTATATATCAATTACATACTAACATCATATCATGTCATCAACTGATCAAATCATCAGTCATATATATATTTTATAGCATCTCATATAAACTCAGTATTGTTAAAATGAATGGAAGATAAGTAAACATAAAATATGTTATTCAATTGGGGTCTCAATAACATTTCATACATATATCATAATAACACCCCAAATCCATTCATAAACCATTAATTTGAGATGTAACGCTCCCCCTACCTGAAATATGGAGTTCCAGTAGCTTTTCAAATGTTATCCTAGTCACTGCTCCCAAATTCTGACTGGAATTGCAGTATTGTACCACTCCCAAGCTTTCTTCGTGAAGAGAAGAAATGAAGATTTAACTTTCTCCTTTGTTCGTGGGTTTCCAGTAAAGTTTGGAAAGAAATGATTATAGATGTTTTCACTTTCAAAAGTCTTAAACTAATCCAACAATAGATGTATTTATATATCTTTCACGTAGAAGAGACGTGAATGAATTGAAGTATTCTGACACACGTCTCTTTAATGATAATGAAGGATTAAGATATTTAATGAAAAGGGGACAGCACATTAAAAAGGGTCCCATTCTTAGAAAATATCTGAAAAGTGAACCTGCTAGAATGTAGAAGAACAGATTTACGTGGAAAGCATCTATAATTAAAATAATTATTAATTTCGAATCGGTTTCTATGTATTCTGACTCGGTTTCAGCTTATTCCGACTCAGTTTCCGCATTCTGCGCATCTCTTTCTGAGAAGACTCATCAGAGCCTCTTTCCGCTCAGAATTCCTTCATTCAGAGGAACTTCACTCGGAAAGGTTTCATCCCATGAAACATAGCTTTTCTTTCTCGGAAATAACCTACTCAGAAATGTCTTATTCAGAAATATATCAATCAGACATCTCACTCGATTATACCTCTTTCCGAGTCAGAGTCCTACTCTTTCGTCATTCGGAAGTTTCTCAACTAAAGGATTACTCGGGGTTCAAAGTCCACTTCCTTTCTCGGAAATCACTCCACTTGAAAGGATTACTCGGGGTCTAAAGCTATTTATGAAAACGAATCCGAGCACAATCTCTCGGAAACTCTAAAGATTGTTCCGAGCACGGATTAAATGAATTTATCACTCGGATATTTATTCTCCTCGGAATTATTTACTCACAAACATACTCAATCGGAGTTCAAGTCTTTGTCCAGAAGCACTCCTGAAAAGACTCGCTCGGTGTCATCTCACTCGGAAGTGTCATACTCAGAGACACTTCACTCGGCAAACCATCCACCCAGATATACTCCACTCGGGAGTTTACTAATCAGAAATATTGGTCCGAGAAGTACTTCCACTTCTCTCGGAAACAACCCATTCGGAATCATTCCACTCGGAGATGTTTCCGTTTCACTCGGATTTGCCTCACTCAAACGTGTTTCAATCGTATAATATTTTTCTTAACTCCGAATGATTTCCTTAATAATGTTTCACTCGGAAACATCTTAACTTCACTTAGAATTAGTCTTCTGTCTTATTTTACTCAGAGTCATATTCATTTCACTCGGAATCAGATTCATTTCACTCAGAAAATTCTTGTCTTTGACATTTTCCACTCGGAATTTCATTCAGAAATTCTTCTTTAATCCTTTTTAAATTATTTTTCTAAAATCATAAAAATTGGGATGTTACAATTGGTCTTCGATGCTTACACAAATGTTCTGATGAGGGGGAGAATTAAATACTTATACATTTAATTATTTATTCATTTTGTAAAGAATGTTGTACTCTTTTTCCTTCAGTAGGTTTTTATCCCACTGGGTTTTTCCTAGTAAGGTTTTAACGAAACACATTCTAATTATGGACATCCAAGGGGGAGTATTATGAATTATCCCTAATTTATGGTGGATGTCCCCAATATTGTCCCCTCCCCAAGTTCTAGAACTTGGGTATGCATAATAAAGACACACCTCTCTTACTCATTCTCAAACTTCCTCCCTTCAATATCTCTTTTGCTTGAATTTAAGTTCTCATTTCATTTTATTTTAACTTAGTTGAATGGTTTTTATTTGATGAAAATATTTTTTGTTTTTATATTTTTTTAAAAAAAGGAAATTAAGATATTTTTGATTTTTTTAAAGTGGATCTCATGTAAACTTTTATAGACTAATCCGTTAATCGGTTGTGACTCAGTTGATAATACAGACTGAGATTGTGGGTAGAGTCTGGGTTGATCCTCACTTAACACATGTATCCGGAAGGACAGAGAGTCTTAACTGTAACTAAGCTTCAAATAGAATTACTTTCGAAAGGTGATACATGTGGTTAAAAAAAAATCCTTTATTGTTTCAAATTTATTGTAACAGACTACAAGATATTTTATTTTATTTTATTTGAATTTTCGTTTGTTTAATAAAGCCAAACTACTATTAGAGAAAATAAAAGGTAAGAAAACATAACAAAAAAAGACTATAAGAAAAATAGGCAACGCTCATGTCGGGGGGGAAGAGAAGATGAAAGAAATTAATAGTTAAAATAAAATCATTTGACATCAATTAACATTTTTAATTTGAACTCTTGACAACAAGAGAATAAAAGATTTTTTAAAACTTGAAATTTAACATAGATAAATAAAATAAAGAAAGATAAAATCAACCCAATTTTTTTAAGAATTTTCAATTTTCAATTTTTTTGTGATTTATAAAAAATGTGGCGACTCGGAAGATAATTGGTGTTCACATACACTCAACTTTGGGTCTGTCAACTTTTTTTTTTAAAGGATAATATTGAAATCATTGTTTAAAAAATGCATTCTTTTACCTTCATGCGTAATATAAGAAAATTTTAACCTTAAACTGAAGTGTGTTAGTTTATCTAACTCCTTCTTGCATGTATTTCTTTCTCCATAATATCTAACATAATTCAGATTGTTTTATTGACAATTTTTTAAGGTTTTAAAGTGGTACATAATTGCACAAGAGAGTATTAAATTGAAATACCATGACAAGTATAGAAATTTAACTAAGAAAAACATAAACGTCAATAAAGATGATAGTGTTATGATGGTTACGTACCAACTTCTAGAACAATTTCAAATACTTCTACATGTAGGGATAAAATTATTAATATTTCCTTACTATTAGGACCAAAATGATTATGATTATAAAAAAAAGGACAAAAATGATTATTAGTGTATTTTTAGGAGTGCATATGAGACACATAGTATAACAAGTAGTTCTTGTTATAAACAAAACTATCATTGGTATTTTCTGTTGGAACTAAGTTCCTTTCTCTCCCAGACTCTAAGTTTGCTTCTGTTTTATGCTATAGACTTCAAGTCTGTAATGCAACAGACTCACACACAAGACGACTAAGTCTATGTCTGTAACACAATCCAAGTCTATTATGCGTGGATGAAGAATGAAAAGGAAGAAGACTTAAATTGAATAATACATCTCACTTGTTCTATTTCTCATTGATCAATGCTATCTATTTATACACACAAAGTTCTAATAAACTTTCAACAAACTTTTAACAAACTAACAATCAAAACAAAATTAACAAACTCAAGCTCCCAGACTTAACACTCCCCTATAAGTTCCTTTCTCTCCCAGACTCTAAGTTTGCTTCTGTTTTATGCTATAGACTTTAAGTCTGTAATGCAACAGACTCACACACAAGACGACTAAGTCTGTGTCTGTAACACAATCCAAGTCTATTATGCGTGGATAAAGAATGAAAAGGAAGAAGACTTAAATTGAATAATACATCTCACTTGTTCTATTTCTCATTGATCAATGCTATCTATTTATACACACAAAGTTCTAATAAACTTTCAACAAACTCTTAACAAACTAACAATCAAAACAAAATTAACAAACTCAAGCTCCCAGACTTAACACTCCCCTATAATTCTGTTTCTCACACTTCAGACTTTTCATGTACTCATGTTTCTGGGCACCAGACTTTCACTCATCAGACCTGTAACAAACTTACACTTCAACTATGCACTACTTGCTCCTCAACTCTTCAAATTTATTCTTCTTCAATGGCTTTGTGAAAATATGTATAAGATTCCCCTCTAATCTATAGTACTCTAGCACTATCTCTTCCTTGTTTACCTTGTCATGAATGAAATAGTATCTGGTCTCAATGTGTTTGGTTCTCCCATGATTAACAGGATTCTTGCCCAAACTTATTGTAGACTTATTATCAACATACAATTTCATAACTTTTAAACCTTCAGACTTTAGTTCCTTCAACAATTTCTTTAACCAAATTCCTTGACAAGCACCAAGTGAAACAGCTATGTATTCTGCCTCACAAGTAGACATTGCTACTCTATCTTCTTTCTTTGAACACCAAGATACAGGTGCTCCCCCATAATAGAAAATGTAGCATGTTGTACTTTTCCCATCATTATAATCACCTTTCTAGTCTGAGTTTGTATAGCTTAATAAGTCTGTCTCTGCACTACTGCACTTTGAAAGTAACACACCATAGCTGGTAGTTCCTTTCACATGTCTCAGTAACCTTTTTACAGCAATCATGTGTGAACCCAATAGATTCTACATAAATCTATTGATTATTCCAACATTTTGAGCTAAGTTTGGTCTAGTATAGCATAGGTATCTTAAAGATCCTACAATCTGTCTATATAAGGTTGCATCTATAGGCTTCCCTTCTTCTTTCGCTCTCAGACTCAAACTAGTTTCAGGTAGTGTTTTTATGCCAAGTTACATTCAGACATATTAAATTTCTTTAATATATCTAATGCATACTTGTTCTAGTGCATCACAATCCCTTGCTCTGTCTCTCTGGATTTTATCCCTAAGAAATAGGATAGTTGTCATAAGTTTGTCATCTCAAAATACTTTTGCATCACATGTTTGAATTTTTCAATTTCCTTACAATCACCTCCTTTCACTAAAAGATCATCTACAGAAAGGTAGATTATAATCAGGTTTGTATCTGATTTTCCCTTCATATAAATCTCATGTTCAGAACTACATTTGGTAAAACCAATCCCAAGAAGAACATTATCAATCTTCTTGTTCTGGGCATGTGGAGGTTGCTTCTGACTATATAAGGCTTTGTTAAGTCTGTAGACTTTTCTTTCTTGTCCTGGAACACTGAATCTAGGGGGCTGCTCTACATAAACCTCTTCCTCAAGTAGGCCATTGAGAAACACAGACTTTACATCAAGTTGGTACAGACCCCACCCTTTTAGACTTGCAAGTGAAACCACAACTCTCACAGTCTCAATCCTTGTAACAGGAGCAACCACCTCCTCATAATCAATGCCTTGTTTCTACAGAAAACCTCTTGCCACTAGTCTGGCCTTATGCTTGGCTATTTCTCCCTTTGAACTCTTCTTCACTTTGAAGACCTACTTCACTAAAATAACTTTTTTGTTTGGTGGCAACTCAACAAGACTCCATGTTTTGTTCTTCTCAATAGAACTTAGCTCCTTTTTCATTACATTTATCCAGTTTTTATTTCCTACATATTCATCAAAATTTGTACGCTCAGTATGTTACAAACGTATAGTTGATCAATTAAGGCAGAAATTGGATGATAAGGGAGAGCAACTGATTTTGCTTGGTTATCATTCAATAAGTGGCTATAAGTTGTTTGATCCAAGAACAAAACAATGAGACAGTAGACCCAGACTGGAGAAACGGAGTAGACCCAGCCTCAAATAAAGCAGACCTAGACTCAAATAGAGCAGACCCAGACCCATACTCAGTCAATGCTGAGCCAAAAATTCTTAAATGGATGACATATTGTTTATATTCACTCCATGTTTCTTCTGGTGTTAAGCTCTTCAGTTTCTTGGTGGGGCATCTATTAATTAGATATGTTGTTGTTGACACAGCTTCACTCCAATGGTAATATGGAAGAGACTTGCATTTCAACATGCTTCTTACCATGTTCAGAATACTCATATTCTTCCTCTCAACTGCCCCATTATGCTAAGTGTATAAGAAGGACAGATTCCATGCATAATCCATGTTTCTTCACAATAATCATGAAATAGTTTTGAGGTATATTCACCTCCACCATCTGTTCTGACAGTCTGTATCAATCTTCTACTTGATCTTTCAACGAGAGCTTTAAATTTCTTAAACACTTCAAACATATCACTTTTTTTTATTATATAGACCCACAACTTTCTAGTAAAATCATCAATAAAAGATACAGAATACCTATTTCCTCCAAGAGATTTGGTCTGGAAAGGACCATAAACATCTTAGTAAATCACTTCCAGATTCTGCTTTGTTCTTACTAAAACTTGCTTCTTGAGAGCACTTCTGGTTTGCATGCACTCCAAACAGTCCCTGTACTTTTCAGTTGGTAATTTCAAGTGTGGCACTCCTATCATAGCCTTATGCATCTGATTCGGATCCTTAAAATTAAGGTGACCAAGTTTGCAGTGTCATAATCATTCCTCTTCTGAAACTGTAGCAGCAAAGCATCTATGCTTCAACACATTAATTTCAACCTTTAAAGTTCTATTTTTAGACAATGGTGATTTTATAATAAATCTCTTTTTGTTATCATACACTCTCAGCATTTTACTCTTCATGTTCATCACATATCCTTTTTCTAACAGCTAACCCAAACTTAGCAAATTGCACTTCATACTAGAAACATAAAGCACTTTTTCAATAGATGATTGTTTTCCATCCTTCCTTAGAATCATAATCTTGCCAACACCCTTAACTGCAAGTGTGTTGTCATATGCAAACTTCACTTTGCTCTTTACAGACTCATCTAGACTCACAAACCAGTCTTTTTTTACCTATCATGTGTGTAGAGCATCCAGTGTCCAGGTACTAATGATCACTCTTGTCATTTACTGTAGTTGTTGTCACCATTAACAGAACCTCCTTTGAGTCTGTTCCACCTTCATGGGCCATCTTTGCTTCATCATTGTGATCTTTTTCTTTGCTCCAACACTCATCAACAAAATGTCATTTCTTTCCATAATTATAGCACTCAATATTTCTTTTATCAAATTTCTTCTTTCCCCCTCTACCTCTTGAACTATTGGATCCTCCTCTCCTTTTTTGGTATCCTTAATTATTGCGCTCATTTCTCCCTTCTTTAATAGAATTCTTTTTTCTGTTATGAGTCTTCCATTTTCCTTTTCCTTTGTTTCTGCAACTGCTTTCACCAACCACCTTTCTTGATTGTTGCTTAACTTGCAAGGTTTGCTCTGAAGTTTTCTCATTATCTCTTTCACTCAGCCTCTATTCATGTGCCTCTAAAGACCCTTGAAGCTCATCTATTGTCATTTCTTCAAGGTTCGTGAACTCCTTAATAGTCACCATAATATGATCAAATATTGGAATCAGGCTTCTCAAGATCTTCTCAACCAAATATTGATTGGTTAAAGATTCCCCACATGTCTTCATTGAGTTTGCAAGAGTCTCTACTCCACCAAAGAAACTACCAATGCTTTCATTTACTTTCATTCGTAGCATCTCAAACTGCCTCCTCAGAGTCTGAAGTCTCACTTTCTTGACTTTCTCTACCCTTGCATAGTCTCTATGAAGATTATCCCATGCCTTTTTCACAGACTTTGTTCTTGAAATCTTCTCAAAGTTTGTTTCATGCATACACTAATGAATTATGAACAAAGCTTTGCGGTCATTCTTCTTCAAGCCTTTATGCTTCAACTTCTTTTCTTCACTTGTCTCCTTTGTAACCTGCTCAATTCCATTTTCAACAATGTCCAACAAATTTTGGAACCCAAATAATGCCTTCATCTGCATATACCAAAGATCAAAGTTCTTCCCTGTAAGAACTAAAAGATTCACAGGAAAATGTTCATTGTTTGCCATCGTTTTTCACTACACAGGTCCCTCTCAACCTTGCTCTGATACCACTGTTGGAACCAAGTACCTCTCTCTCGC
Organism: Clitoria ternatea; assembly: GCA_037962975.1. Classification (NCBI taxonomy): domain Eukaryota; kingdom Viridiplantae; phylum Streptophyta; class Magnoliopsida; order Fabales; family Fabaceae; genus Clitoria; species Clitoria ternatea. The sequence goes on from CM075673.1 coordinate 154,311,209, forward strand.
AAACTCTAAGTCTGCTTCTGTTTTATGCTATAGACTTTAAGTCTTTAACGCAACATACTCACACACAAGGTGGCTAAGGGTTTTATGCTATAGACTTTAAGTCTATAACGCAACAGACTCACACACAAGGTGACTAAGTCTGTGTTTGTAACACAATCCAAATATGTTATGCATGGATAAGGAATAAAAAAAAAACTTAAATTAACAAACTTTCAACAAACTCTTAACAAACCAACAAACAAAACAGAATTAACAAACTCAGGCTCCCAGACTTTAACATTTTCCTTATTTAACTATCCATACAGAAAATAATCAGAAGAAATTTGATTCTTTATTTGTATGATTACATTCCAAATCTTTAAAGACTCTCAATTCCATACAATGTCCATGTGAAAGCTTCCATGCGTCTTCCATCTCACTGGTCCTCTATTTCAGTATCATACTAAGAAATTTGTCACACATTGAAGGTGGCAATGAAAGCCATAGTTTAGAAATGTTACCTCAAGTAACTTTTTGTCATACATCATTTTTAATCGTCACATTTTCCTGTTTCTTGTTTTATAATCTCTATTTACTCCCTTTTAGTACCGACCAAAAACAGAAAAAATAAAAGTTAAAAGTGATAGACGAAGAAAGACAAAAAAAAATGTGATTAAAATCAATACACAAGGATGAAAAACAAAAAATATAAATATAAATATAAAGATTAAATTGTTAATTTAAGCCAATTATGAACGTGTTCAAACAAAAATGAAGTACACTATCAATTAAGTGTTTATTTAATAAAACTAGTTAAAAAAAATAACAGAAAAGCTATTAAAAACTGATAACTAAACTGATTATATTAAAAATGTTTAGTAAAATTAACCGTTTTGGTAAGTAAAAATATAAAATGATACAAAATTATTTTTATATACATAAAACATGCAAATTCTTTTTGATATTTTAACTAATATCAAGATTAATAAAATAACATCTAAGATTTTTTTATTTCTTTATAAAAAATTCATAATATATATAACACATAATTTAGATATAATAATTCATGCAAGTATTATTTATAAAAATCAATTTCACATATTTATGAAATATTTATAATAATAATAATAATAATAATAATAATAATAATAATAATAATAATAATGTTAAAAATAATAATAATAAATAAAATAAAAATTTAATCTATTAAAAATATATAAGAACAATAAAATAAAAACACTACTAAAGGTAACATTTCAAAAAACGCTACCAACCAATTAAAAAATGACTTCATGTCTAATTTTGATTTTAACTTTTGTCCGCTGAAATACCTTAAAATGTTCAAGCCAGAACGCATTGGGCCATGCCACAAAACAAACAATAAAATTTAAGGCAATAAATTTTATAAGCAATAAAAATAGTATCCCCAGTTGTTGCAGAGAATAGCATTCTTGATTGTTGCCAAAAAAATTAAACTGTGTTGTTCCACAACAAAATTTAGAACTTAGACACACATTATCAGAACAGAAAGAAACTGCTCAAACGTAGATGCAAGGTCCAATGATTTTGACATCAATTGTGCAGGGTCCCCAGTATATCGTCGTCTCTATACAGATGATACCTGCACAAGAGCATCATGATATAATCAGCTAAGAATGCAGAAATAGCAGTGATTGCCTCCAAAATGATATATTTTAAGAGTGGGGTAAAGTAACCGGTATTATATTATATCAACCATGGCAATATCATCAATAGACCATGTTACCAATTATCCTAACATTAAGTAAAACATCTAATTTGCAATATCTATCTGATTCAAATTATACATTCTTATCACCACATGTGGAGCTTCAAATGTAGCTAAAGCCTGAACATTAGGTAAGTGAGAATTAGGTGTCAAAAAGCAACAAAATTTATTGAATTAGAAGCTTAATTTATGATACTAATGTTGTGCTTTGTTAAAAGAAACTATTGATAAACTAAAATAACAGCTTAATTCTTGAAGCTCTGTATGAGGGCACATAGACGAAAGAAACACTGGATGATTTAATTAACAAGAATGAAAACATAATAATATATGAACCATCAAACATTTTATTGACCAGCAATAACAAGCATAACGTTTCCTTCTTCAATCCAGCTTCATTTTGATTCACGAAAAATACAGTCTCCAATAGTATTAACACGGTCAATTTTGTAACAAAAAAAAGATGAAGATAAAAAAATAAAAAAGAAGAGAAGTTCAGGACATCATGTAAGCAAAACTATTAAAGGCTTCCATAAAAATATAGGTCCTCAAGAACAATTCTATTTCAATGCTTGTTTAGTAACCAGATGGGGAAATAGAGTTGTGAAAATAGAAAAACATAATGATTAATATTGATCCTTAACACAATCAAAACTTTATTGAACTTAAAAAAAATTTTTATGGTCAAACCTTGGTTTGATTGGCCCTACAACCAATCAAACAATCACTCAATCAAACTTCTCTATACAGAGCTTTAAGGTCAAGTTGAAGGATTATATAAATAAAAGGCAATCTAGTGCTACACGTGCCCCCGCTACAAGCCTAGGAAAGGGCTGAACCCACCAAGTTATGAGGGTAAAAATTAAACTAATACACAAAGCATACCATGAAAACAAAAAAATGGGACTAATACATAAAACATATCATAAAAGAAAAAGGGAAAAATATAAACGTACTCTTTGTTATCAAGCTTAACCTCAGTTCCCCCATATTCAGGCAAAAGAACAGTATCACCTTCTTTAACAGCCACAGGAATTAGCTTCCCATCCTTACTGTGAATCCCAGGGCCAACAGCAACAACTTTCCCAGAATTCAGCTGAAGCAAAGTGCAAAACAAATGAAAAAAATTATTAACTAATTAAATGAGCTTCAACAAATCAATAATGTAAAACAAAATGTATAACTGGAGCGATGCTGTGTCACTCATCAGTCTAAAGAAAACGAACACAAAACCCGGAGACAACTTTGAACCAACAAAACTTAAGCTTTCGAATTCAATAACTACTGCATATACATCAACACAACTTAAATCTACAAAGAACCACACTATCACAATCCAAAAAAAAAGAGGAAAAAACTGGCATTTGCTTGGTAGCTACACATTTCATCACAAGCGAGATATATTAGGAATGAAACTAGAATTTCCAGTGTTAAGGTATACATTAAACTACAATGGAACCTAAAGGGGCTATATTGTCGAGAAAAATAATCAAATTGAAATGGGGGGAAATGAACAGCGAAAATGGAATAAGTAAAATACAGAAAAATCAAGGCAAGATTGAATTTTGAGACGAAATTCGAATACCCAAGAGGGGAAAATGAAATGGGTATGAAGGAATTGGGTTAAGGGAATGAACCTTGTTAGATTTCTCCGGTAACAAAATTCCAGCGTTGGTTTTTGATGGAGGGACGATTTTCTCCACCAAAACCCGATTGAAGAGTGGAATCAAACGCTTCGCCATTTGGAACACGCAATGCAACACAACTCACTCAAGACTCAATGGAGAAAAAACGAAGAATTTCGAGAGAAATCTGAATGACTTATTAGGGTTTTAGAAAGGGTTTATGAGTTGAGGTTTTATATTATTTTTGTTTATACAAGCGGTTCTAGAATCTTCTATTTTGGTTGTCATTCTTTACCCACGCCATGCTGCCTCTGAAATCTGAATCACTTTAGAAACTCACAAATTAAGAATGAAAAACACCACGAAAGAAATAGAAATAAAAATTTAACTTTACACATAATAAAATATTAGTTCACCAAAAAAAAAATAGTTTTAAGAATTTTTTAAATTATAATCTACTCTGATTTTTAATGTAAATTTAATATAATTTTTAGTAAAAAATTATTTTTATTTCTTATTATGTATAACATTACATAAATTAAAAAACTTAATAAAAATATATAATTTATCAAAAGTGGTACTTATGCGATTTTGGTCTTATACATTTTAATAGAATAGATTAAGTCCATAAATTTTTTATATTGTAGAATTTTGGTCCTCTAGTTAATTTTGTTTTCTTTAGATTATCAAATTGGTATTTTATTTAAATATTTGATTATTTATGAATGCATTAAGACATATATAAAATAATCCTTAAAGTTAGTAAAAAAATTAGTAAAAACTTAATAAAAGTTAAAGAATTTTATATGCTGTGGGGCATAAGGAGATGAAATTTTGATTTGTTTTTATTTTGGGTGTGAAACGATTTTTGGTCAATAAATTTTAATTATAAGGGAATTGGAAGGATGAGGTGTAAGGGTCGGCCTGGTTACTAGTCTTTAAAGATGTGTATATGCTCAAATTTTACACTGGTTTAGTGGGAATTCAGTATTATATCTTTTATTCCAGATGGAAATAAAGGTCTTGAAGTGATTCCTCGTACCAAAAGCATCAGCCTTACGTGTTCTGGGGCGAAATGAGGTGTCACCTGCAAGAACACTCTAACGCTCAAGTCAGTAAATATTTAAGAAGAATATCAGAGCTCAAGCGTAAGATCAAGTGAGAATGTTTTACCTTTCATTGTTGATATGTGAGTATTTATACCTGAGGTAACGGAAGAGTTGTTTTGAGTAAGTGGGTTTTCGCAAGAATAATAAATGCGTGACAGTGGTGAGTATAAGAAGAGTAGAGCAAGTAAGAATTTTTGAATTGAGTTGGTTAAGACTTTGGTCTTACCCACACCTATAATAGGCACATTGGTTGAAGAACTATAGCTCATTGAAGTAACTGGCATGGCTAATTCAACAAATTAGGGGGAAAATCATCTGGTCCTGATACCGGCCCCTGAGCACAATAGTAATTTGACCAATATCCGTCCTTAGGACCGATATCCCATAATATATGGTGCCCTAACACCAAATCTCTAGGGTCACACACAAGGTCTCTTAATGACCTCGGTATGAGCCATTCCCTAGGTTCTAAAACTGACCTCAACATGAGTCATTCCCTCAATACTGGGTAATCAAAGTTGATCTAAGTATCAGCATGTTAAACAAATAACCTGCAAAGTGACTGACTGGTAGGTAGAGTCGTTTGGGCAATGTCTCTTTCATGTGTCAGTCATTCTGCAAGGAATCAGAAAAGTGTTGACACAGTGTATAGAGAACTTGGAGAGCAAAAAGAGTCTTCCACTACCTCCGGGTATAAATACTCATGCATCAACATAACAAAGGTAGAACATTCTCTATCAAACTTACGCTTAAGCTTTGATATTCCTTTGATTATTCACTAACTTGAGTGTTAGAGTATCTTTGCAGGTGATATCCCTTTTCGCCCCACAACGCGTAAGGCTGGTGTTGTTGGTTCGAGGAATCACTTCAAGACCTTTATTCCCCATTGGAATAGTGGATATAATATCGGATGCCTACTGGACCGGTGTAAAACTTAAGCATTTCAACGGTTTTAAGGACTGTCATGAGGCCAACCTTACACCCCGACCCAAACTAGTTCAGAAATCAATTATTTTAAAAGGTTTTTGCACTTTGGGGACAAAAATAAAAGTGTAAGATAAAGGAAAACCTAACCTAATTATGGTGAGTGATTATAAAAAATGTTTAACATGAAATGATAAATAGTGATATAGGGTGAGTCAAACAAGAAATAGGATTTTTAAAATTCCCTTTCAACACGTGTCATTTGAAATTTCTCTCATCTATACTAAAAATTGTCAAGTTAGAATTCTATAATAATCTTGAAATTCTTCATTATCATTCAAACACATTGTAAATTGTAAAATTCTCTAAAATTCTACAAATTCTCTATCCAAACATAACCACATCACCATTTTGCAAGTCTTCCCTTTAAGGTAGACTTTCCTTCTCCATGTAAGGTTTTTTCTCTATCCTACATGGCTTTGTTGTCATTAGGGGTACTCGACGGTCGAGTTTGGGCGGGTACAGATGATGAATAGCTCAACTAATATTAACCGAGTGTAATTTATTTCCAACCAAAACCAATTGAATAACCTCACGGTTTCATCAGGTTTTGGGTGAACAGTTTAGGTTAAGTTCGAACGAATAACACCGGTTAAAACTTGTAATGAATTAAATTTTTTTTGGCTAAAATCTATTTTTAAATTTTTTTTACCCATTTTCCCTAATAATTATATAGAAAAAAATAATTTAATGCATACAATATATACTCTATATATCTAATCATCTAATAAAAGACTTAATTAAAATAAACATATAAGTTTATACATAACATCAATGCATAAATTTACATCAATTTAGACTTAATTAAAATAAACATATAGGTTTATAATGAGTTTGGTCGAGTACAGTTAATTCGGTTGGTAGAAATTAAAAACCGTACCGGTCCAAACTTAATCGTTTCTTTTATCCGCATACCCGTTTACCCACCCAAACCAGACCGAACTCGTTTTTTATTTTCAGTTTTTACAGTTTTCGGTCGGGTAAATAGATCTTGCTCACCCCTAGTTGTCATTGTCATGTGTGTCTATCCTCTCAATGGAGATAGCTTATTTTTCATTGTTACCATCTTTCACCTTATTCATTTACTATTTGTCTATGGTCATCACATCACTATGCTTTTTTTTTCCTTTTCCATCCATTTTTTCATTTCTCTCCCTTAGTTATTCATTTTCTTTATCTCTATTTCTTTAAGCATCTTAATGCCAATCTCATCTAATGTCACATATTATATTTAGGTTAAAATATATACTTAGTAATTTAAGTCTCATACGTTTTTCTACTTTCAATTAGATAACATATGTTTCCAAAAGTTTGCAAAATTTTTTGTCTGTTAACACATGTTAAAAAGTTAAGAAACCTTAGTTTCCGCCGCCATCTTTCCCAACCACCTACCAACTACCACTCCCAACCTTCTCCTAACCCAAACTCACCGCCACCCATCAACTCATTTCCACAACAACCTATATCACCACCCCCAACCTTCCCTTCCTTGAACTCACCAGAGATTATGGTTAGCCCACTTTTGATTATCTATGAGGATCTCGTAGGCCTTAAAGACTTCCTTGAACTAAAAGGTTGCATTGTTCCTAATAGCCTTTTGAAGACTATGAATGCTTGTTTGATTGAAATTGAATTGTGAGTTTCCTGAAAGCTGCGTTGATTTATTCCTTGGTCATGGTTCTATGCAAACATGAGGTTTTGTTATGTTCTTTTCCTTTCTTAGGGTGGATTTTCTCAAAAAATGGTAGGTGTTAAAAAAAGAAAAGAATCATAAAGGGTTGTTGTGTCTTTCTCTATGTTTGTGATTGAGAAATGTGAATAAGAGGTTATTCATGGTGTGTGAAGAAACACTAGTTGTGGCAATGGTTTAGGGAGGAAAATGCTAAGGTATGGATGAGTTTGGGTTGGGAGAAGGTTGGGGTGGTGAATGGTGATGTGTTGTTATGGAAAAGGAGTGGTGAGTGGCAATGAGTTTAGGTTGGGAGAAGGATGAGGGTGGTGGATGGTGGGGGGTTGGGTGAAATGAGATGATTGTGGCAGCTGAGGGCTGTTAACTGTTTAATAAATGTTAATGATAGGAAAACTTTGTGAATTTTTAAAAACATATAGAACCTAATTGACAATAAAAATTGTATGAGACTTATTTAAAACCTAAAAATAATGTAGAAAACCAAACATATATTTTATCCTTATATTTATCTTATCTGTTATCTCCATTTTTTTGTGCTCACTTGTACATTTAAATATGATCGTGATATTGATAGAGTGAATATGACAACAACAAAAAAATCACAAAGATGGAATTGTGAAAGTATAAGGGGGCTAATTGACTATGGGATGCAGTATCAATGTGACTGAGGTTTTATTTTATATTATTTTTGCTTCGTAGATTGTTCGTTGTTTCTTCATGCTTTGTAGCACTGTGGAACCACTCTTTTGAAGTATTTTTACTATTTTTGGGAATTAAGTATTTTTACTATTGAAAGTGGTATTTACTTGTCTTTGTGATCTTCAGTAAAGTTTTATTGAAGGAAAACACTTTTTTTTCCAAAAAAAAACTGCAACAACCCAGTGTTTCGGGCTGGTGTATCTTTTTTTTTGTCATGGGCTGGTGTATCTGTTTGGGGTCCATATGGTGGGCCTAGGCTTGAACTCATATGGGCTACCCTAGCCCATGTTTGTTTTGCCGTTGTCTCTCTGGTAATAACTAGGTATCATTCTAGCAAAGTAATGATAACAACAAAACGATTGAAGAATGACAAAAAAAAAACAAAACAAAACAAAACGATTGAAGATGTTAATAAAATGAAATACATGCGTTAAATCTACATATATATCAATGAGTCCCATATGTATATTTTGATTCCAAACAAAGGAACCTTTGTTTATTAATCCTCTATTTACTTTTTCTACATGTATGTGAATTCTTGACGAGGCCAATAAAGCTCAACTTCATTTGCCTTTCGATCGATTTAAACCTTTAAAGGATTGGGGCGGGGCTGTTAATAAATGAAAATTTTCTTGTTTCTCTCTTGGTTAAGATTCTATAAGATGTACTAATTTGGGTTTGTCTAAGTGATTGGTAATTTGATTCTACTTAAATAATGTCCTTTATGTATGTAGAAAATTTTGTTAGGATAGACAACCCTATTAAGTTGGCGCATTGTCAATTCTCAACTGCTGATTAATCAGTTTAAAGGGTTGAATCATCGAAAGATAAATCTAAAAGAGATTAAATATATGATTAAATTTTAAATTTTTATCTTCAAAACACATGTTAAGAATTTGAAAAGGGAGAAATTCTTATTAAAAATTATATTAAACATGTCTTAAAACTTACAGAAAAACCACATTAATGTTAATATTTTAAATAAAGAAGATTAGTTTTTATTTGTTAATATATCAGAAAATCTCCTGTTAATTTTCTAGAGAATCCAACTTTATGAATTTGTAAAATACACCAAATGAGTAGACCAATTGACAGAAAATTGTTTTAACTGTAATTTCAAATTTAAATATCAGTATATTTAAATCCTGTAAAAAGAATTTTACCGTTTATAATGATTTTGTTTGGTTAGAATCCAAATAAGGTATATGAAAAGAAAATAATACCGAGTTGACTTGGGATTAAAATAAACAAATATGTTTAGACCAATTACAAGAGTAAATCAAAAAAAAAAATTTAAGGTTTTATGAAGGAACAAGAATTGTGATTCCGAAACCATACTAGATAAATTCCAAGGCACGCACATAATATCCACACTTATTACCTATGAGTAAAAATGTTTGCTAATAACCATGTAAAACTTCAACCTAATTGATAAGAGTAAACCATGTTTAAAAATGTTAAGAATGATTACTTTATTCAGAAAGCTAAATCAAGTGACCAAAAAGAAACTCGGAGAAAAGTGGTAGCAGAATAAATCACAGACAGGTTGGCTATAATCATAGTTGATTTGACCACCTTAAACCTAACTAGTTTCTATTAATACAAGTTTATGACGATTCTACTCCATCATACTATAGATCTTGGTCGATCAATCATGCTCTTTCGTATGATAGTGGTTGCTGAGTTATGCAAGAAGAGTAACCAGTAAATTGTTTACGTGTATAGTCTTGTCATAAATTAATCTAAAATTATTGGAATAGTGAATTCGTTAAAGGAGGTTTGGTTTGCAGTGAGGGAAACGGAGTTAGGGAAATGAAAAAAATTTAAAAGTTGATATTGATCTTTTAAGTCGTTTGAGACAATCAAAACTCTATTGAACTATAGAATAATTTCTTACCCCCAGCCAACTCCGTTGGCCTAAGGAGCTGTTCCAAACTTCCTCTTAGCAATCTTATATACAAGTTTCAATATAATTAGTAAATAGGTAGGTGAAATCGGGTTCTTAAGTAAGATTAGTAGTAACTGTGTAGATTAAGATTGAAGCAATAAATCTTGATTAGTTTAATATTTATTATAAACACATTTTTTTAAGATAAATAAAGAATTTTAACTGTGAATAAGCTTAGAGTATATTATAATGTTAGTGTTTTTTTTAAGAGCATAATGAGAAGTTTCATGTAGCAGTTATGTGCCAATGATGGTAAGAGGGGCAAAGGAGAAGGGTTTGACTGAAGAGAGCTAAAAAGTAAAAATGTAACACCAAAAAGTGGGAAATTCTAGTTGCTTGCGGAGCAAAGAATTCTTTTCTGAAATCATATCGCTTGTACTCATAACGACACTCCCCATCTTTGCTTGTTTCAATCCAAAGCAGATCCCACTCAATAACATTTCCCATTCCCCATCTTTTTAGCTCATCAAACCCCTCTCTTAGCTACCACCCAAAATGAGGTGTTTGGTGGGTCTTAACCGTTACTAAAACAAACACAAAAAAACATACCAACTCAACATTAAACAAACATCAACATAAGAAATATGCTTCTTAATCACATGACATTTCTCCTATTTGACTAAAGCCATAATGTACATCCTCAACCTTTTCTATCACACAAATTTAGTGGTCTCAAAAATTGTTTTGAAAAATCTTAAGAGAGTAATTGATTTAGCCAATGGTTTATATGCATAGTATGTGGTATCAATTCAATGGAGATCTCACATGTTATTCTCTAATTTAGTCGGGAGCGAAATGACTCATTGTTAATGTCCAATCTAATGTTTTTCATGTTAAAAGATACAATATTTTGTCACACACTTCGATATTTAAGTTAGTATGTTTATTATACCGAAACTCAAACATATATGATTAACTTAACATAACTTAATAATTATGAATGTTTGATATTTATAAAAGTTAATAAATTATTCCTTGATATGATGTATATGTCGATATTTTTTTATAAAATACAAGAAAAACTTGTTTCTATCACATCTGTAGATTTAATCTAGTGTACCACCAATATGGTTAAATGTCTCTTAGCTATACTGCTAATCTTGGCGTACAAATTATGCTGAAAACATTCATATTAGAGGACGTTTGGTTGGCAGGTCCAACCAGCAGAACTTTGTTTGAGAGAAGGAAAAAATTAATCCGACGGTTAAATAGAGTTTTGATTGTCTTGAAAGACGGAAAAGATCAATATTAATTTTTAAAATTTTTTTTATTTTCATAACTTCGTTTTCACAACTGCAAACAAAACATTCTCTTAATAGGTCACCATGACACTTGATCTTGGAAATCATACACCAGTATAGATATGAGGATATTAATACAAATAGTATGTTTAAAAAATTGCAATACACAATTAATCATAGAAAGCATAGAATAATTGAAGTCAGAAACATAATTAACTAAGCTTTGACTAGTAGTATATAAAGGCAACTAGCATGCAGCTTCACAACATTATTTTTTATTTACTTTTTTGCTTTGTGGAAGAATTATGATTCTACGCTACTATAGAATGTAGAAAGCAATAAATATAATGGCATCCCCCTTCTGATATTCACACACGAAGTTCTTTTGCAACCTCATTCTATTAGTACCTTTTTCTAGCACTTGCTATACACACGAAACCACTTATATGTGTTTATTTTGTTTCTCTCTTTATCTGATCCCATCCACGTACGCCCAAACACATAAGTAACATGATTACATCTCATATCAACTTCTCAATGAAGCTTGCACAATTCATGATTTGGGGAAATTTTTCTACATTTTTTTGGTACATATAATTACATGGCACCATAAAAAAAAGTTATTGAAAAAGGTTAAAATTCTCATCTGAACATATTATATATATAATGCTAACTTTTTTTGAATCAAAATTCAATTGGCAAAGGTTACAGAATTTGAAAATTGGAAAAGCAAGGCTTCATTGCGTAGGAAATTGAAACTTTTGGGAAGTCAAATTGTACTTTTCGTGTCAATTGAATTTTGTGAGGATTTTATCTTTCACATTTTTATCCTTAAATTATTATCTTTTGTTTATACAGCTTGTTTATAGTGTTCCAGTACGAATGCTGGACCCTCTGCGCAAGAATTCGGAGACCTTGTGCACGAGTGAATAATTTTTCCCCAGAACAAAAAAACAAAGTGTAGAACTTACATGTTTGGAAAAGATACTTTCTGAAAACGTAATATTTTAGTTGGTGTTTAGTTCGTAAGTTTTTTTAAAAAAATAAAAAACTATTATAGAAAAAGTGTTTGTTTATAAAATATTTTAAAAAAACTTATTGAGTTTTCTATTTTTTAAAGAAAGACAGAAATCTTTAAAGAAGTTTCCCAAATAACTGAAAAGTGAAAAAGTTTTTTAAGAATTTTTTTAACTATTCAAGGAAATGAAAATTTTGAAAAACAAATAAAAAACTTTTCCTGAAAAACTAAAATAATTTTCTATAATTAAACACAAATTTCTTTTAGAAAATTTATTTAAAAGTATCATAATTTTAAAAATAATTTAATATAAATCATTTTTAAAAATTTGGTATTACTAAACTTTTTTATGTTCTTATAAAATGAAATATGAGAAATATAACAACATTTAAACATGCATTGATTACCATGGAGAAGACATGAAATGTCTAATTTAGTATCTAACTCCCCTGTAACTTTTGCTATCGACGTTTAGAGGGTTGTTTTTTTAAATGTTGTGGAAGGTTGGGAAAAAGGAAAAAAATCTAACGTCCAAATGAAATTTTGACTATTTTAAAAGCGTGAATAATCAATATTAATTTTTAAATTTTTCCATTTTCATAACTCTGTTTTTCTAACTATATACTATGATGCTTAAATCTCTTACTAAATAGTAATAGATAAATGATTAGTTAAAAAATCTAAAATAAATTTTTTATTAAAAATTATGTTGAACCTGTATAGAAAATCATATAAAACTAAATTAATATTAATTTTAAATAAAATTTTCCTTTTTTATCTTGTGCAAGTTACAATTGTTAAGAAAAATCATATTTAGAATTAGTATTAATGTAGTTTTTTCAATTCCTAAATCAATCCAACATTACTTGCGTATTCCTTAAGTAATACTCTATTTGTTCATGCAAAAAAATTATCTTTCTTTTTATTAAGAATGGAAAATAGTCATATTTATCATTTTTAAAGTAGACTAAATCAAAATCAAATCAATAACTAGATTTTACCTATTTATTTTTTAATTTTTTAAATATTTGATAAAATTTATTTTATTTAATAAATGTTCTCAACTCAAATTATTTTTATAATAAATTTAAGTAGTTTTGCATGATACATTTTTTGAAGTTTTCATATTTTTAATTAATTTTTAATATATATATATATATATATATATATATATATATATATATATAATCTGGATCTGATATCGGTGCTGGTATCAAAAGACCTATACATATTCAATATCAATATGTGCATCACGATATCACTATCTTGCAAAACCCTTGATAATTGGTATTACTAATGAATCAATATCAGATAGAGGTTGGGGAACATACTAGGGACATACCGGTCAACACCTACAATTATGTTAGAAATGTATGTGTTTGTGTTAGCTTTCCCTAAACTTTATACAAAGTATTGACACAAGACGCAAGACATTCGATCATCACTCGACTTTATAAATACCACTCATTTGCTATGCATGAAGTACGTTCAACCTAACTCAAATGCTTGAGCTATGTTATTGATATCGTACTGACTTGAGCGCCAGAGTGTCTTTATAGATGACACCTGATTTCGACTCTCAACGTAAGAATTGGTGTGTGAGTTGGATAAAATATTACAAGAGTAAGTTTCCTATTAGATAAGGAGATAACACTAGATATCCACTAAACTGGTGTAAGACATTGGACATAAAAGTCTAGTACCATATACCAAACGGATCATTGACATGCTCGATAGGATACACTAAAGTTATTCCCACAACTATAATTGTTTACATGGAAGTGAGTAGCCAAACACCTCCCACTCTATAAGGCAATCTGCATAACGTTACCAAGTTGAAGAAAAACTAAGTGGGATATACCTTAGGACATGTGGATACCCCTATATCAGTGACAGACTTCAAGGAAACTCGATGTGGTCGCTTTACCTAATCCTTGTGACGTGATCATCCACCAGCTTCGAGTGGAGTTATAGGACCTTAGGCAGAGTCAAAGTTAGCCCTACGATAACTAAATGGTTGTGCCTTAGAAGACTTTGCTTGCCAAACCTCACACCTCCCCCTCTCATCATGAGATGTCTTCATCACCCTAATATTCAACAATATTGATGTATAATAAAAATTACCAATAGTTTATATATTGGAATGAGAGCCACACACCTTGATATTGGTTTTACAAGCCTTTGATGGCTCTCCAGATTACAAGTTTAACATTCCCTTTACTTGGAGGTTGATGTAAGCCCCTATACCTAAAATCTTACAGGCCCCATACTTATTCCCTATAGATAAATACACCAGAGAAGTAAATCCTAGTAATGCTTACACTAATGGGTTGATATATCTGGGAGTAGATGACGATATGATGTGCATGATGTTCTCTAGAACTTTAAGGGGAGATGCTTTGATGATGTAACTCTCCTTTCAACATTGAGTTGGTTCAGGGGCTTTCTTCATAATCCATTTATTGTTGGTTCGATCTTACTAGAGCTGTTAGGTGACATTTCATGATTGTAAAAGATGCTCCAAAAACCTTTCATACCTTGGCTTGGATCAAGCAGGGAGAGACAAAGTATTTGAAGGACTTTTTGAAAAGGTTTTATAAGGAAAAATTAATCTTTCCATGGTTGACAGAGCACATTTAGCTCCACATCACCATTGAAGCTTGGTAATCGAAGGTTTCCTTTACTTTCTATTCAGAGAAGGGTCCACCTTAGAATTTGGAGGAGTTTAGAAAGAAAATTACTAAGTATGTAGGGGTAGGAGATACATCTCGTTGCCATAGGCTCATCCCCAACTGCTATATTGGCTTCTAAGGAAAAATTGAAGCATGAAAGGACCCCTTAGAAGGACCAAGATAAAGATCAACCACCCCACTCAAAGAAGAAAAAAGGTGTTCAACTTCAATCATTACGCCTTACTTCAACTACCTTAGGGTTATTTCCCATTGGGTTTTCCCTGGCTAGGTCTTAATGAGGCATACTCTGGTATGGTCTGATGTATATTAAATTAATAAAAGAAGATTTACAAACTCTTGTCTATTTTATTTTTTAAAAAGTTCTTATAGGACAATGTCAATTACAAGCTTACCATTTGTATTTTGACATCAAAATCATGTTCTTGAGAAGGGAGAAGGAAATTGGGGTTAGTTGATAACCAAAGTTTCTTAACTAAGGTCTAAAAAATGTGAAAAAAATAACCCTAGTCAATATGTTCTAATTCTCTGATAGTGTTTTAACGCTTGAGGTAAAGTTTCCTAAAGCTTTGGGGTAATTTGTAATAAAATAAAATCTGGAGGGTAGTATTCATAATTTACCATTTGAAATTTATACTAATTTTAACCCTTAGTAATAGGATATGTCGTCACCCATCTTTCTCTTTTGTTTCCCTCACTTTATTCCTTCGACTAAAATAGAGTGCGTGTCACACTACCTAATTAAAATAGTAAATAAGAAAATAAAAATTATTACACCCCATCATATATATTAAATGAATTCACTAAGTGTCACACACTTGGTTTCCCTTAAACAATGTCTAATGCATGAGTCTTTAGATAAAAAAAATCTTCGCAAGAGTTAACTTTAACATGATGTAGATGTTTCTGGCTCAAATAAAATTTTATTTGATGAAGAATGCTTGTGGTTGAAAAGAAAAAGAAAAAACAATTTTGTGCCAATTTGAATTATTATCTTTTAATCACATGTATCCTTCACTTAAAACAATCTTTTATGAACAAAATGTATTTACGGTAAGATTAAGTGTCTGTTTGGTAAAAATAACTTAAAATTTATTTAGTAACTTATATCTTTTCAAAAGTTGATAGAGTTGTTTGATGAATATAAAATAAGAGAAGCTATAGCTTTCAGTGATATGTCAATGAGAAAGAGATGCCCATGTGTGGAGAATGAGTATCAATGAGAAAGAGATGCTCATGTGTGACAAATGAGTATTGATGAGAAAGTGAGAGAAAAATGGTCTAACATCTATGATTATTGGTTGATATATGTTCGTTTGTTTCTAAATTGAAATGATGATTGACCTAGTGATGTTTGATGTTGAATTGATGATTGATATATATATATATATATATATATATATATATATACACACACACACACACATACACACACACATACCTAGTGATGTTTAATGTTGAATTAATTATCGATATGTACCTGATGATGTTTGGGGTTAAATTGATGATAATTGATCTGGTGGTGTTTGAAATCGAAATGATGAGTTAATATATATGGTCTTGACGATGTTTACACCATTATGTTTTGATTGTAGTATACTAAATTACATAACCCAATAGGTAATACTTATCTGTAAATTGTTATTTACTACTATGAGTGGTACTCACCCCTTAACTTTCATTTTAGTAAGTTTTCAGGGTGATAATACCGCATGGTGAGCACGAAGGTGGAAGCAATGCAATGCCAAGGACGGATTTTGTTTTTGTCTATTTTGTGGTAGTGATTGATGTGGACACCCATATAGTGATGTTTTGATTAATATATGAAGTGTTGGTATGGCCCTTTGATTGGCCTGAATTTGGCAACTTTATGATTTGATGCCAACTGATGATCTTGAAACTTTGGTATGAAGTTTTATTATGTAGGCGATGCCCTAAGGTTGGTATTCCTTGGATCTCAACTCATATCTCTATATATGGGAAGAGAATAATACCCTGTTCATTATTGAGGACCTGTAGTTTGGGTAGGTCCACTCTTAAGTCTGTTAAGGCTTGTAGGTTATGTTTTCGCTGTGTATTATTAAGACGTGTATCGCTTAGGTTCTTGGATTAATCCGTCAGGGTGGTTGTGCTTGTGAAAAATTTTCTCTAATTTTTAGTAAACCTTGGGAATTAATTCTAGGATTTAAGAGGAATGCCGCAAGAAAAGTCATAAACTACCCACTTTTTAAAAACTACCTAATGGTTTTTTTATTAATTGTTTAAATATCATTTTTACCTTTATATTCTTTTGAAAATGATAACTTTTACTCTTTACATAATTGTAATGTCATATGTATTTGAAGTCTTTTAACATAACTTAAACTAACTTTACAAAATAGTTATATTTCAATAATCTATATATCTAAAATACTATAAGCTATCTAAAAAACTATAAACTATGAATCATAATAAGAATGAGTTCAAAACTGTCTTACATAAAACTAACAGATTAATTATTAATTTTTACTTATTAAAAAAATATCAACATGTGTGTGGTATGTAACATCATAAAAATAGGATTTATTATTAAAACATGGTTTAAAGAGGGATTTAAAGGAAAATGGGAGATTAATTAGAACAATTGTCAAAATGAGGAATACGTCCCCAACATTTTCCGTAATGACCAATGCGTCCCTAAGTTGTTTTGAAACTAAAAATTCTTCTCTTTTCTTCTCCAAACTTTCGTGAGATAGAGAGAATTATTTTTTCCTTTATTCTCTTCTTCATTTCATCCAAAATCACCATCTCTAATCCTTTTCTTTTCCAATTTTTATTGCAAATCATCAAATTGAAGAGGAAATCAATCATCTTCTCCACTTTTTCTCTTCACTTGAGCAGCTTAGATTAAAGGGGGAGAGAAAGAGTTTGAATTCTCCAATTCAAGGTAGCTTTGAAAGATTTTGGAGCTAGAAGTTGATTTGGAGCTTGAGAATAGCGGGCATAATATATTTGATAGCTCGAGGAGCTTCTGGAATTGTTTATTCCAGGTAGGGGGAGCGTTTACATTTTAAATGCATAGTTTATGAACGGATTTGGGATAGTATTGTTATATTTAATGAGAAATCCTGAATATATAATATGTGTGACATATTTGTGATATGATATCTTCTGTTCATATATGATTGATATTGAGAAATTGAATTGGTATGAGATATATTGTATGTGTGAACTTATTGTGATTCCTATGCATGAAATGCAGTAGGAAAAATGATGATTATATAAGTATATGTATATGCATGAGATGCAATTGTATACCACATGGGATGCTTGTATGAAGAATAAATATAAAATATGATGTGGTTTCGAGGATTCCACAAAAGACCTTGAGTGAGACTCAAGACAAACCTCTTGAGCGGGGCTCGGGGTTTAGCCCGTGACACTACCGTTGTCGCTGAGAGTGATTGTGTCACATGAGAGGGCAAACAGTTTGGTACCAGTAAAATGGCCGGATCAGCTGAGAGCTGAGTATATGGCTGAGAGCAGTGTTGCAACATAAATTAAAACTTAATAATGGATCCAATCGATTGAGCATGTTTTATGCATTGATGAATATTGTTGGGAATAACATGATTACATCATCATTTGAGAATATATGAATGAATGAAATCTGATGAGATTATTTGATAGTGAATATGATTTATATGTGTTAGTGAATTGGATATGTAATCCAATTCAATAACTGTCATTTAACATGTAGTATGCTCACCCCTATTTGTGGTTATGTTTTCAGTGGATATAGGAAGAAGTGAAGGCTTATGAAGTGTCACTCAGCACAAAGATAAAGTATTATATACATATGTTTGTACATAGTATGTGTAGTAGTATCGTTACTGTAACGTCCTAAGTTATTTTTACATTTATTTTTATTCAAACTATTACATTTTACAATAAATTTTTCCTTTTCTTGAAAATTAATTGATATTTAGGGAAAAACAATTTAATTGAACACAGCGGATGAGAGAAAGGGAAATCAGGGCGTCTCGCTTGAGCGAGGCCCCTACTCGTCTAAGTGAGATTCCGGACTCTCACTTAGACGAGGTGCTATTCATTGAACGAACACCTTTCTCACATCGGATTAAACGAACGTGCAACCGGACTCCCAAAACTTCGCTCTAACAAATGGTTTTGCGAACTCAAAGAATTACCATAAAAGCATATGCAAATAACAGTAATAGATTTTTGAAATATATTTTCATTCGATCCGGTCTTACTTAAACATAACTAATAATTTATAATACAAAGTTTTGTACACACATAAGACTACAAAGAGTCACTCAATTTCATTTGGACCCTGGCACTGTTCTCCCCTTTGGTGCAGCTCCACGGCTTCTTCCCCCTCCCTGCCTCTGGTTACTAAAAAAAAATGTGCAAGGGTGAGTGTTTGGCATAATAATTAATTTAGAACGGATCTTAACAAATACACATGCATATCTATACATACACATCAAGCATTACCCCTAAATAAACATACTGAAACACAGAGTATTTCATGCAGTCACCGTATTAAACCAACTACACAATTCTATCCATTTACTCACATTCATCGCATTCATTACATACATCACATTCATTACATACATCATGATCACAACTGACTCTCATATAATCTGACTCCTAGTATCCGGATACTAAAGGATTGGCCTTCAGCTGGGGGTCCTACTTGACACCCCGTGAACCCTGCTTGGTTCACTGAGTCCTGCTTGACTCTCCACCTCGACCACTGGGTCCTACTTGACCACTGGGTAGCTCAACTGGGCACAAAAACCACGGGAGCCGGAAATGAGGGGCTATCATATACCGTCGGCCATCCCATACCACGTAATCATTCAACAATTTACCTTTCTCACAATAATATCAATTTCTCATCAATCGGGTAGCCTGCTTGCTAACCCAACGTCATATAACACTGATCATTTCTCATTAGATATCAATTTTCTCATCCCTCGGGTAGCCTGCTTGCTAACCCGGAGTCGCATAACACTGATTACGTCAATATTAAATATTTCAAGATCATGCATGATAACTCAACCACACACCCAATTCTCAACTCATCAATGTACACTATCACACATGCACAAGTATAAACACACAATTACGTTTAACAACATTTTCCCCTTAGTCTGTTTACGTTACCTTAAAGATCTGAATAAGAAGTAAGTCCTATTCTAATTAATTATAACCCGAACACCCCCCTTACACTGATTCCACGCTTCGATGATCTGTTCTTTGTGTTGATTCTTTCCTCCGAGCACTGGTTTCGCAGTCTCAACTCCTTCACTCAGTCTTCCCTGCTTAGCCTACTACCTACGGATCATGAATTACAGCTTCATCACTTCAACGTCCTTAGTTCATGGACAACATTTGGGTTCACACTCACAGAGGAGTGGAGAACAGCCACGAATATAGCCATGCATGGCCCTTAACAGCTAAAGAATAAAAGAAATAAGGGAATCATAATTGGAACGGATCAGTAGACTCACCTTGAAGTCTCGATCACAGGAATGGGGTTAAATTGAAGTTCAGACACAAATGGAGTCTTACTCCAGTGCATGCAGATCAGCGTTAAGAGAGAAGAGAAAAACGGAAGAGAAGGAACAAACTGATGGCAAAGGTAACTTGTGAATAATCCAGAGGGAAGGAAGAGAATCTCCATATACATATAACTCATGGGCAAGATCATCTTTTCCTTTATTTTATTTGTCTTCTTACTAAATTTAATCAGTTTCACCATTTTAAAATATTGCATGGTTATCAAATCAATTACACGTGTTTATCCCTTCAACGTCCAAGTGGTCATAATCCTCTAATAATTCGCAAGAGTATAGGCCCGATATAAATATCGGCCCCGTCGTCCTAACTTAATGTTCATACCTCGGAAATCCGAGCTACAACTTGAGAGGTCGGATACTTTATCCGTGCTCACCTCTTAATTACTTGTATCCGTTGTCTCCATCATTATGAGGTTAATCCGGGCTAGGACACCGTGTGAGGCGCTCTCCTCACAACGGTTGGACCAGACCGCCTAGCCTTGCCCGCTCTTCCTTACTCATCCGATCTTAAGCTCTGCCTGTCCGCGCTTCTGAGACCGATCTCGACACCGACTCATACAGAATAAATACCAAATAGAATTTCTAAACATTCACTAACATTTCCCATTTCATAATTTTTATTAAAACATCAGGGATGTTACACTCACCCCCCCCTAAAAGGAGATTTCGTCCCCGAAATTAGTGTTCCGGTTGAAAAAGATGAGGGTACATCCGCCTCATATCGGATTCTAACTCCCAAGTGTAGTTCATCCAATGTAAATTCTGCCACTTCACCTTCACCAGCGGTACCTCCTTGTTCCTTAAATGTTTGGTTTGGTGCTCTTCAATGCTAACCGGTACAGCCTCCACTGTCAGGTTTTTCTTCACTTCAATGGAATCACTCGGTACAATCATTGTATCACACGGAATGTAGGCTCGCAGTTGTGATACGTGGAACACGTTGTGGATGTTAGTCAATGATTGGGGAAGATCCAGCCGATATGCAACTTCACCAATCCGCTCTAGTATTTGGTATGGTCCAATATACTTCGGATTAAGCTTTTGACTTTTCAAGATTCGACCTACACCCTTGGTTGGCGAAATTCTTAGGAACACCCAATCACCCACTTGGAATTCAAGGGGTCTATGCCGATTGTCATAATAGCTCTTTTACCGGTCTTGAGCAATTTTTATCTTCTCTCGGATTAAAATGATTTGTTCGTTCATCTCTTGAATCATCTCAGGCCCCAGATGAAGGGCATCGCCGTTCTCATTCCAACATAATGGGGTACGACATTTCCGACCATAAAGAGCTTCATACGGAGCCATTCCAATGCTGCTGTGGTAACTGTTATTATATGCAAATTCCACCAAGGGCAAGTATTTCTCCCATGATCCGCCCTGCTCCAGCACACATGCTCTTAACATATCTTCAAGAGTCTGTATAGTCCGTTCTGATTGACCATCGGTTTGGGGATGGTAAGCCGAACTCAATTTAAGCTCAGTACCCAATTGTTGTTGCAAACTCCCCCAAAACCTTGAAGTAAATCGGGGATCCCGATCGGAGATAATGCTTGAGGGCACACCATGCAGTCGTACAACCTCAGCAATGTACAACTTAGCTAATCGATCTAACGACCACTCTAATATTCATATCCCTAAAGCTTTCTAGCAGTTCTTGTTCTTTGCCCAATAAGTAAGCCACGTGTAATACCTTCCTGCTTAGTGTATCCGCTACAACATTTGCTTTGCCCGGGTGATACTTTAAATCTAAGTCGTAATCCTTCAGATACTCCATCTATCTCCTTTGTCTCATATTTAGCTTCTTTTGATCAAATAAATACTTTAAACTCTTGTGGTCACTAAATACTACAAAGCGAGCTCCATACAGGTAATGGCGCCAAATCTTCAGTGCGTACACTACTGCTGCGAGTTCCAGGTCATGGGTCGGGTAATTCTCCTCATGTGGCCTCAATTGCCTTGAAGCATAGGCAATTGCTCGATCCGATTGCATCAACACACACCCCAATCCAAATTTGGATGCATCACAATATACTACAACTCCTTCATCATATTAAGTAGTGTAAGTACCAGTGCAGAAGTCAAGCATTGCTTCACAGTTTGGAAACCTAATTCGCATCTTCTCGGCCACACAACCGGACTCTCCTTTGGTTTATCTTATTTCCTTAATTCCTATCGATACTTCATCAATTCCTCACTAAGTGTACCTTAGGAGGGACTCGAGCTATCTAATTTCCTTTTAAGGTCCTCTTTTCTTTAAAAGAAATCTAGCAATAATTCACAATAACTACCATGCCACAATATTTACTTTTCTATACTCATTATTCGTCAGTTACCAAACCTCATCTCTATTTGTTCCTCATTTCTAATCATTTACTAATTTCAGAAATACGAACCATACATTTCTCTTTTCTAAATCTGATCACTCAAGATTGGCTACAACATGTTTGTCTCCTCGACTCCACACGACCTCAACTACCAGTGTAACTACCTGAGGTGATCAGTCTCAGGAGTTCAACACTCTGTAGTTAAGTCATGTGAAAGTCGGGTATACAATTCAACTATTTACATCATAATTCATTTCCCTATGTCTATTGGCACCTCTATATTGAATTAGTGTTAAAAGGAACCCACGGTGGCCAGCCGCTATGATTCCCATGTAACACTAATAACGACTAGGTAAAACTTCTCTTCATTCTTATTATCTATCTGCTTAATTACCTTTTAATCACATCCTTTTAGTGTCATCCAATCTCTACTTCTCTTATCATGTACGTAACAGTCCGGTGTACATATACTTCACTTGACCATCATTCATATGATATATCCTCCTAGTCCTTTCTTGAGTAAAATATCGCCTCACCAATTATATCACTGAAAATTATTACTAGCCACTCCTCTTCTATTACCTTCAACTTGTACAGGTATTCTTACACCGTCATTCATCAATTACTCATAATTTCTCTTAATATCCATTAATCAATCGTCTAACAATAGGAATATGACATACCTATAGCACTTAATTAAATCTGCTTCATAAAAACAGTATAGGAGGTTCACCCCTCCTAAAAAGTTAACCTTACGACAACGTTGCTAATTCTCATTACATCATCATTCATCCATTCAATCCTCTATCCTCCAACATCATAAAATCAACATTCTTTAATCACAAGTACCATTGCACCTAATCTCTTAAACTACGTCCAACCATCATCTCTTGATTTATTCATAAACTCCTTCTATTTACTCATATCATCAATGGTTCTTTAACTTTAAACTCAATACGAGACAGTTTATTACTACAATTCATTCCTTCATCCTGAGGATTTTTCGTATTGTCCATCAAGTAGATTCAACACCAAAAATGAGCAACTAACATTTATCATCGTTCATACAAGGTAGAAGGATATAGGGAATTCACCCTTCCAAAGAATAATCGTATTAGAGAATTCATCAACTTATTTTATTCTATGCATTGTCAAACTTCAGTATTCAAACAAACTTATAGCTACCAACACACTTACTATTCTCATTTCACTACGAGATTTAACCTTTATGAGCTATACCCATTTGTAGATGTTCACTTCAATATGCACATATACACACATACATATATATATGCTTACTTTAAATATCATTTCCAATTCAATCTGTCATTCATGTGGTTCATCTCTTAGTTGGTAAGTAGCAAATAGAACCTTTTGCTCTTTAGAGCACTCAAAATATTCAAAAGCCTGTTCAATATCCCTAATCCAGATATATGCCCCGTCATAGTCATGTCCCCCTTTGTAAGTCGGAGGATTCCTTTTCAGGAATTTATCCAGAGTGGGACCGGACTCGGTCCTACTCATCAGCTGAGTAAATCTAGAGAAGAAATCATCTCCTCCCCCAGAACTGGTCTCTCCGGCCATTGTAATTCTACAATGAGCAAACACATCACCATTAATATCCAAGATTAGTCAGGGGATTGTAAACTTACCTTATATTCATAGACTACAACGCCAGTGGAGTGTCAAGGGAACGGTGCCAGACACACGTAATCTCAACACAACAAAATGCAATCAACTTTCATAAAATTACCACAATCATTAGATCGGCCCACACACCGGCTCTAGAAAGAACCGCTCTGATACCAAGTGTAACGTCCTAAGTTATTTTTACATTTATTTTTATTCAAACTATTACATTTTACAATAAAATTTTCCTTTTCTTGAAAATTAATTGATATTTAGGGAAAAACAATTTAATTGAACACAGCGGATGGGAGAAAGGGAAATCAGGGCGTCTCACTTGAGCGAGGCCCCTACTCGTCTAAGCGAGATTCCGGACTCTCACTTAGACGAGGTGCTATTCGTTGAACGAACACCTTTCTCACATCGGATTAAACGAACGTGCAACCGGACTCCCAAAACTTCGCTCTAACAAATGGTTTTGCGAACTCAAAGAATTACCATAAAAGCATATGCAAATAACAGTAATAGATTTTTGAAATATATTTTCATTCGATCCGGTCTTACTTAAACATAACTAATAATTTATAATACAAAGTTTTGTACACACATAAGACTACAAAGAGTCACTCAATTTCATTTGGACCCTGGCACCGTTCTCCCCCTTGGCGCAGCTCCACGGCTTCTTCCCCCTCCCTGCCTCTGGTTACTAAAAAAAATGTGCAAGGGTGAGTGTTTGGCATAATAATTAATTTAGAACGGATCTTAACAAATACACATGCATATCTATACATACACATCAAGCATTACCCCTAAATAAACATACTGAAACACAGAGTATTTCATGCAGTCACCGTATTAAACCAACTACACAATTCTATCCATTTACTCACATTCATCGCATTCATTACATACATCACATTCATTACATACATCATGATCACAACTGACTCTCATATAATCTGACTCCTAGTATCCGGATACTAAAGGATTGGCCTTCAGCTGGGGGTCCTACTTGACACCCCGTGAACCCTGCTTGGTTCACTGAGTCCTGCTTGACTCTCCACCTCGACCACTGGGTCCTACTTGACCACTAGGTAGCTCAACTGGGCACAAAAACCACGGGAGCCAGAAATGAGGGGCTATCATATACCGTCGGCCATCCCATACCACGTAATCATTCAACAATTTACCTTTCTCACAATAATATCAATTTCTCATCAATCGGGTAGCCTGCTTGCTAACCCAACGTCATATAACACTGATCATTTCTCATTAGATATCAATTTTCTCATCCCTCGGGTAGCCTGCTTGCTAACCCGGAGTCGCATAACACTGATTACGTCAATATTAAATATTTCAAGATCATGCATGATAACTCAACCACACACCCAATTCTCAACTCATCAATGTACACTATCACACATACACAAGTATAAACACACAATTACGTTTAACAACATTTTCCCCTTAGTCTGTTTACGTTACCTTAAAGATCTGAATAAGAAGTAAGTCCTATTCTAATTAATTATAACCCGAACACCCCCCTTACACTGATTCCACGCTTCGATGATCTGTTCTTTGTGTTGATTCTTTCCTCCGAGCACTGGTTTCGCAGTCTCAACTCCTTCACTCAGTCTTCCCTGCTTAGCCTACTACCTACGGATCATGAATTACAGCTTCATCACTTCAACGTCCTTAGTTCATGGACAACATTTGGGTTCACACTCACAGAGGAGTGGAGAACAGCCACGAATATAGCCATGCATGGCCCTTAACAGCTAAAGAATAAAAGAAATAAGGGAATCATAATTGGAACGGATCAGTAGACTCACCTTGAAGTCTCGATCACAGGAATGGGGTTAAATTGAAGTTCAGACACAAATGGAGTCTTACTCCAGTGCATGCAGATCAGCGTTAAGAGAGAAGAGAAAAACGGAAGAGAAGGAACAAACTGATGGCAAAGGTAACTTGTGAATAATCCAGAGGGAAGGAAGAGAATCTCCATATACATATAACTCATGGGCAAGATCATCTTTTCCTTTATTTTATTTGTCTTCTTACTAAATTTAATCAGTTTCACCATTTTAAAATATTGCATGGTTATCAAATCAATTACACGTGTTTATCCCTTCAACGTCCAAGTGGTCATAATCCTCTAATAATTCGCAAGAGTATAGGCCCGATATAAATATCGGCCCCGTCGTCCTAACTTAATGTTCATACCTCGGAAATCCGAGCTACAACTTGAGAGGTCGGATACTTTATCCGTGCTCACCTCTTAATTACTTGTATCCGTTGTCTCCATCATTATGAGGTTAATCCGGGCTAGGACACCGTGTGAGGCGCTCTCCTCACAACGGTTGGACCAGACCGCCTAGCCCTGCCCGCTCTTCCTTACTCATCCGATCTTAAGCTCTGCCTGTCCGCGCTTCTGAGACCGATCTCGACACCGGCTCATACAGAATAAATACCAAATAGAATTTCTAAACATTCACTAACATTTCCCATTTCATAATTTTTATTAAAACATCAGGGATGTTACAGTTACGCCTTGGCCGGCTCTTGATAATACTCTATGATATGTATGAATGATTAGTGGTTTAGGATAATGGGTAGCTTCACTTGTAAGCTTGGAATCTGAATGTGTATATGAATATAAGTATATATTATGATAAATGAAATGATATATGAGTTTGAATTTATAGAAATGAAATGATGCATATGCATAAAGTGAAAAATTAGGAACTGGAAGAGTGAAATTGTGATCCGATGAGTTTTTGAACAGTCGGAAGGGATCGATAGATTCCCTATATCATTTATGGATTGTTTAAATAGGCTTTTGGTATGTTTGAATGGAATTAAGAGGATTTGGTGCATATAATTGGCACATTTTGACCATAATGTATTTTTATGCATAAGTTGGTCATATGTCCGAATTTTGACGAACGGACATCGCCATTAGTCTCGGAATGGGGAAAATATAGTGCCCATGAAGTTTCGTATCAATCGGACTTGAAACGGGTAAATTACGTAAGTCAGAAGTTGGCCTAGAATATTTGAAATGCCAATTCGTATGGAATTCTGAGTTTTCTAGGTCTGTGCTGCAAAACTCGCTCAAGCGAGTTAAGGCAGTTGGCATACTGGCCCATTTTCGCTCAAGCAAATTTGGTTCGCTCAAGCGAGAATGGGGTTTCGCTCAAGCGAAACTCTTATGTATCAGTGTTGTGGCCTCTGGCCCAATTTCGCTTAAGCGAGATTGATACTCGCTCAAGCAAAATTGTATGAGCATCAAAGGGGTGACACTGGACGAATTTCGCTCAGGCGAGCCTATCTCGCCCAAGCGAAATGGATGTGAAATGGTTCTGGAAGGAATTCGCCCAGGCGAAGTAGGGGGCTGATGTATGTGGTAATTTCGCTCAAGCGAGCTTGCTTTGCTCAAGCGAAATTGAAGATTTCGCTCAAGCGAATGTGTTTCGCTTAAGCGAGATAGAGGGTCTGATGCTGATGTGGATTCGCCCAGGCGAGCCAAGCATTGCCCAAGCGAATTAGGTCAAACTTGCTCAAGCGACTGACATTTCGCTCAAGCGAGATTTGCCCAGAATGTAGTTTTCTTCATTTTCTTTATTTTTTTAATATGGTTTTATTATTTTTATTATAAAATCATATTTTCTTTTATTTAATAATTTAAAATACGCTTTCCGCTGATCCTTGTGATAATCTCTATTTTGATTATCCAAGATGCAATTTAATTTAATTTTTTATACCTTCTCATATCGCCATATATGGGAAAGGTCTATTTAAATGGTCCAGGGGTATTTGTTAAATATTTATTTCACGGTTTTTTCTATAATTTATTTGATTTAATAAACCGTGAAAAATTTACCCCCAATTTTATTATTCTAATTAATCAATTTTGATAATCATATTTTAAAATAATTATATTGAGGGTTAGAATGTTTTATGGTAAAAGTTAAAACCTAAGGTGTAACTTTTGGAGGGGGATAATAGAAAGCGCAATCTTAAGTTTTCTCTGGTTTATAATATATTCACATGGAACAATAGTATAACTTTAGCATTCATTATTATATCTAATGCATGGTTAATGCAACCACAATGTCCCACTCCCAGCCAAGGGGGCCGTTATTAATCCTTTCATAAAAGAATCTGCTTTCAAATTTAAATAAATGTATAATCCCTTCTTTTTTTCCCTATATTTTAAGGTTGTTTATTATATTAATATGTGATTTCTTTTTTATAATTAATAACACTTTCTTAATTCATATTTTTTATTTAAACAACAGATAAAAATAATTTTAGTAAATGAACATTTAATTTTATTTTGAAACCATAAACGGATATATATTTAAAAACAAATTCAATATCCTAAAAAGACTAAAAAAATAAAGAAAGTAGTTCCATTAAATTTAAATGACAAAAACTTTATCATTTAATTGTTTTAAATAGGTTGTAAAAAAAAATTTGTGTAACTACATTTTCATTAGAGATGGCAAAACAGGCTGGCCCGCCTCGCCAAAGCCCGTCAAAAAGTGGGCCGGGAAACGGGCCAAAATTTAGGACCCGAAGGGTTGACGGGCCGGCCCGCCGAAGTTAAAATTATAAATTTTTTATAAAGAATTGTCAAATTAAGATAAAAAATTAGAAAAATAATTTTAAAAAATAAAGATATTATTAAAAAATTGTATAAATAGTAAGAAATGTTACTTTTTTTTAATTTTAGAAAATGAAAGTATATATTTTAATAAAATAAAGTATAAATTAGTAATATTTATACTTTTTTTTCTTTTGACGGGTTGGCCTAGCCAAGGTTTTGGCCCGCCAAAGCGGGCCGTGGCGAGAGGCGGGCTAAAAATTCTTGTCTGTCCTGCCAAATTTGACGGGCTTGGCGGGTCAGCCCGTCAAGCTTAACCCATTTTGCCATCCCTAATTTTCGTACATTAACTTTTAGTTTTGGTTTGGGATATGAATAAAAACACCATTATGATATTTATAATAACTCACTCATTTTACTCTATCAATTATACAAGAACTTAACTTTGCTTATTTATCATGGATTTTCCATCTAAATCCTTCAATGGTAGTCCAAGTATGCACATAGTCTCTGATAGTTAAATAACCAAACTACAATTTTTGTCAAAGAGAGAACAATAGAATATAGTATAACATAACATTTCCATGTTTAGCATCAATCTTGACAACAACATCTTATATGAAAAAGAGTGGTCTTGCAAAATCAGTTAAATTAATTCTTGTGATCTGCATGTTTACATAATCATACGCTGCATCTAGCTGAAACGAATTAAATCATTGACTATTCATCATCAGTGACAGCTATTAGATTAGTTAATGATTCATTTGGTAAAATAACAGATGAAAATTAATTGAATTTGCTGCTTTATTATATAAAACATAACATCCCTTCTAAAAAAACGACAACATGATTAATTAAATGCAACAAAATAAGTAAATATTTATCACATTCTGATAAAGAAAACAAAAAGATGAAAGGAGAAAAATAAGAGTGCGTGAGCATAACATCAATTTTCAATCAAGATTTCGCATGCTATTGAGTAAGGGCTCGTATCTTTTCCTTTTTGGGCATATCTTCTTTTAGAGGGTGAGAGAATAGAGGTTAAAAGACATTCTCCAAAGAGAGTGCACCAATGCAATTGCATAATTTTTTTTTTTTAAATTGAGCCCTTAATTGAACTGATCAGGGTATTAGTTAATTAAATTTGAAATCCTACTGTGATTAATCACTAGAGATAACAAAGGGAAAAACCATATCAATTACCTAATTAATTTATGATTTAGTTAGGAGAGTCAAATTAATTTTATTCTATTTAGTTTTTAAGATTTCTCAACTGATATTGATAAAAATTATTTTTTAATTTATTGTTTAAATCTAAATATTATATAAAATTAATATCAACCAAATAACTTTATTTCCACAATTTTATTTTTAATTTGAATACTAAATAAACACTTTTACATGTATACTCCACTCAAGTAAAAAAAGGAGAGAAAAAAAAAAGGAAAAAAGAAAAGTAAATTAACAAAAATAATGATTCATCTCACATGACCCTGAGTTCAAAACCCACTTCTCTCTCTGTCTTTCTTCTGTTACTCATTCCATTCCCACTTCCACTACTCACTCAAC
Organism: Clitoria ternatea; assembly: GCA_037962975.1. Lineage (NCBI taxonomy): Eukaryota > Viridiplantae > Streptophyta > Magnoliopsida > Fabales > Fabaceae > Clitoria > Clitoria ternatea. The sequence continues at coordinate 154,341,661 of CM075673.1, forward strand.
AACTCACTCTCTCTCTCACTGTGCTGGTGCTTGTCTTGGCCTTGAGACTACACAGATTTGAGTGTTTTTTTCTTTCTCAGCAAAAACAAAAAAACAAACTTGGCTCTGAAATCTGTACCAACCAAACATTTTCCTATATACTAAGGAAAACCTGGCAGCAAGTTCTATGCATGCTGCCTCTCTTCCTTCCATTGACTTTACTCCTCTTCAAACTTCAAACTCCTAGGCTCCAAAAGCAAATTAGAAACTCATCCAAAAGGCTCCTTTTTCTTGATAACATAACCAAAACCAAAAGCCTTCTTCTTAATCCCCTCTCAACCACACACACCAGCCACAGATAAAATAGTGAAAGAAGAACAAGAGTGTAGCTAGCTAGTACTATTACTACTACTTTATATATCTCATGCCATGATTTGTGTAAAGAGCAAGAACCCAAAAATGGGATTTGGAATTCTATTCCTGCTCCTTCTTCTGCTCTTACTATTTAGCACTACCCCTTGTAAAGCAGCAATTGGAAAAACCAGATTTGAGAGATTCAGAGGAGGTTCTTCTGCTTCTGAGTTCAAGCCACCTAAATTTCATGGTAATGGTCTCCAAGGGGACAGTGCAAGTAAAGAGGGAGACCAAGTTTTTGGTGCAGACAAAAGGAAAGTGTACACAGGTCCTAATCCTCTACACAACAGATAAGTTCAATGCAGAGACTTATGCAACAATGTTTGGTGTCCTCAATATCCTAGCTCTCTTGATTTCTCTTCCTCTTTTTTTCTCTTTCTTTACATTTTGAAAGCATTTTTGGTGCTTTATAAGTCTTTTCAAGTAATTAAGTTTACAGATGTATATGAAAGAGTTTAGGCTTGAGATTATATTTGTGATGATGAGAGAAGAATATATATAGTTAAAACTATTTTTGATGAAATGGTATATGTATATGATTATCATGATGAGTTTTCAGATATTATATATGAAGATTAATAATATAAATGTTAAATATGGATGCCATCAATGAGGTTGTTGCTTGTTGGTGTGAGGGAATATTGATCTGCTTTTGGTTTGGTGATGCCATAATGGATGTGTTTGTTTGCATGCTTCAAGGATTCTCATAGACATCATCAAGTTTGCTATATTTAGCTACGGTTTTTGGTAGCTTATAGAACAAAAGTTTGTATAGTTGCCCCGCATGTAAAATGACAGTAATAATACATTATTTAGTAACGAACATTGCAATACAACTTTTAATTTGCTCACAAGCTTATGTTTATCTTGATTTTAATTTGCCTTTTCTGTGTGGAATAATGCTCCTAATTAAATTATTTATGTCAACAATTACTCATAAGCTTAATTTAAATTTGACCGTATTATGTTATGCGAAACGAACTCAGGTTGTTAAGTAAAATGTATGAGTTGTAATGAAATTCTGATACGTGTTCGATTTTTAATGAACCAAAAAAAATTGAACTTCTTGCTTTATTGAAAATTATGCATGTCCTTGATGTCAAGCAGCAAAATTTGATCCTAATTCTTTGCATTTACTAAGAAAATTTCACTGCTTGAGATGAGCTACTACATTAATTTTACCTCAATTATATAATATGATGATGTGAATATACATAGTTGTAGCTGGTTTGGTACATACCACCACCACCTACCTATTTCAGTGTGAAGGTTTACCTGCAGCTCAAAGTTAAACCTCTCATAAAGCATTGAGGTTTGGGGCAATATTAAGGTAGATATGTCCTTTTGGGGGCCCAAAATTTAGTCAACATATTAATTTCATCAATAAAGTTAAAAAAATAAAGGTGTCCTATATACAGTGATTCTTGTGAAAAATGGACCATGAGATGAGATTAATTCTGGGCCATGGATGTGCATAAAATTTTTCAACCTACAAAAACACTTTTAATGATGAAGCTGAGTAAAATCAAATGTCCATAGGCGTCTAGTCATCTTAATTTCTCTTTCGTGATTATGAACCAGGCCCCACATAAGTTTTTCTCCAATGCCAGCTATATATCCACTTACTAGGAAAGAAATTTTTTTTACAATGTTTAATTTGTACAATTAATTCATACCCATATGAATATATAACAATTAACTAGTCCTTAATTAGTCTTTTTTTGTTATTGTATATACATTAATCGTCTTCAATTTAATTAAATTCCATTGTTAACTTTATTAGCAATTCATAATGTAACAAACTTCCATTCAATCAATCATCAAATCAATTAAGAAGATAATAACTAGAAACATATAGTGTTACAGTTTAGAAGGAAATATTATAGTGATGGACCATAATTTATTTTGGGTACTGAACATACAATTATTTTGAGAGCAGATATTTTGTCCTTTGTCATTCAAACTGTATTTGTGCAGTGTGAACAATTTCTGTTTGGCTGTAAATGCATTAGAATTATAGAGAATTCACAAACAGCCAAATTTGACATTTAATGCACCCTTCAAATTAATATGATGTCAATTTCCATCACCAAATTGTTTAGTACAACAGTAAATTTTTTAATCAACTGTATCCATCATCATCACCAATCAAAACTTTAGTCTTTTTCCGATCTTCTATTTATTAAATAGAGAAAATTTTGACATTTTTAAATATTAAATTACTATTGTTTAATATTTTTTAAAAATATTTAAAAATAATAAATAACATAACATTGTTTATTAAAATGAATTATTGAAATTTGATAAAGTAATGTTTTGATTCTTTATTTTTCAAATTGTGAGCTTAAATTTTTACTTGAAGTCTTAACAAATACAATTGTTTTAAATTTCAATAGGAGAGTTTCGTCTCCCATAATAATTCTATCTAACTCAAGTCTAAACCAGATATATTAACAAAAAGAAAAATATGTATACACACAAAGATGAATCAATTTAGAGAAGTATAACTTTAACAAAATATTACTCTGATGTAATAAATAGGTATGTATACACACATTCACATTCGAAACTCATAGTATCACACCTAACTTTCTCTCACTATGAAAATAAGATTATTTTTTCTTATATATTATTTTCATCATATTCTTAACAACATGAGACATCTTAATCATAACTCTGGATAAGATAACATTAGCATAAGACCTGGATCCTATGATGGACATGGACAAGAGCAAACAAAATTTGAAAAGTCATGTTCACAAAATTGACATCTTTGTTATAGATCTTTGCTGATAGGTACTGTGTTTGGAGAAAACAAAAACAAAGGAAAAAAGATGAAACTCTCACAAAGGCAATATTATAGGATCACTTCACGAGTATGTCAAGTCATTTTCTGGGCAACAGAATGTCACAGTAAGCATAAATGCACACGACAAGGCTGGCATTTAAAGTAATGTTACACATTCAGAGAGACTCATTTGAGTATCTTTAATGATATGAAGAGGGAAGCCCTGATATATAATGGATATGAAGAGAGGACAAGAGGCCATAACTCAATTTAATTTCACTCTCATTTCTTAAAGTGTTCACTAGTTTAATCAATTAAATCGTGAATCATCTGGATTATTAATTTGGATCAATTCTGCATGATTAAATATTTGATTTAATTATAATTTATTTGAATTGGTATCTTTACTGAATTAATTATTAACCGGTTCAGTTTTAAAAACATCATTCAAAGGATGACATTTTAGAAAAAAGAACAAGGATTTGCAATGCTAATAGAACTAAGAGTAACCATTTTACGAAATGCACAGAGGGAAAAGGAAAGGGGGGGTCCATGCCCATATCTTTAATTTCTCCATACGGCATTTGCACGCTGGATTTGTGCTGTGGGCAAGAAAGTACTTGGACACATAGAATGTTTAATATTTAGTTGGAGAAATAAAGTTATGAAAATAAAAAATTTAATTGTTGATATTGATTTTTTACGTTGTTTGAAAGAGTCAAAACTCCATTGAACTAATAAATATTTTTTTCGTTAATTAAACCTCGGTTTGGTTGATAATATGTGTGCCGAAGAAATTTATCTCTTTTACAAGCTACATTTATTAATTAAAGAAAAATGTTATTAGTGTCTAGAAAGACTAAAAAAAAACTATATATATAACAACATTTTAAACTTTAAACTCACTTTCATACCCCACACTATGAAGCACTAATTCTAACTAATTGTATATACTGCCTCACTTCTCTCTCTAACTTCTCTAATTTTTTCTCACATCACTCAGTGGAATATGCATGGGTAGCATGACCTTTTATTAAAATATGGAACATGCATCGTGAGGGAAAATTAGGTACAGCTTCTTAATTTGTGACATCAAGGTTTAATGAAGTGAATGACATCCAATATATAACTATATATAATGATGGTGAAGTTAAAGTTCCTATGAATTTCATTAAGACAAATAATGCCTCCATAACCTGTGAACATTTAGAAAGTCCCACAAACCATTTGATACTGTCCATCAGTATAATTGAATAATTCTATGAGTTAATTTTTACAATCGAATTTAAGTCCCTGAAAATTTGTAAATTTTTATTAAAAATAAGTATATTAATTTATTACTTTATTTTTAATTTTATAATGTAATTATTATATACATTTTAATTAAAATTTACCGCTTAAGATTGATTTGAGGTTAGTAAAACTCTTTTTTTATATTAATGTGAGTATTGGATGAATTTGAGAGAGTCTTTTATTTTCTTCATATAAAAAATAAGTCACCTGTCAAATTACAATCTAAAATAAACATTTACCTAAATCTTTAAAATTAGTAATCTCAAGCTATCGATTACATTTCATATTTTCAAAATCTATCTGTTGTCTTGATAACGAGCAATCTGAAGTACTATAGTGATTAATTTCCGAAAGTAAGTAATAATTTATGAAAGTCAAATTACCATTTTCAAGGGTTGAATTAAAGCTTTACACCAATATGACAGAGTCTTTTCATTTGCGAAAAAAGTTTGATATGTTCCAACCTAAACCATGAAAGAAAGACCCATAGAAGATTTACAACCCCAGCAATTGATGTCCCAACTGAAGTAAGTAATCATATTAGAGATGTCATTGTATAATAATTTAAAGTTTTAAACTTTAGCGACTGCTTAATGATATTGATATGCTATTTAGGGTATCAGTCAATGTAACCAAGTTGTCTAGAATTTATTACATGCACTCCATTATTTTAAAAGACGTATTAAAGATGTAACATAAACATACTAGGTAATTTGGAATTAAATACAAAGGCATTGATAGCAGCTAAAGTACCTTTGGAATTGTTCTAATTGAATTTTTTTTAGTCTTTTCACTGTACGCCTGAGGGTGAGAGGTAAACAAAATCCAAGAAACACTCTAAGGAGACAAACTCCTCAGTGCATTTAAAAGTGGTTTTAATGAAACAACATAGGTTGAAGTCTTTGTAAAAGTGCAATAACTGCCTGACTTTTGCCATCAACTCTCTCAACTACTACTATAATTTTTCAGCTGTGACAGTATAAAGATCCTTTGTTTGGGAGAAAATCAAGGGAGGAAGAAGACAACACACAACACCTCTCTTAAATGGATATTACTGTGTCACTTGTAAAAGGGTTACTTAAAAGCATGGTGAGGGCCAAGATTTTTTTCAGACATACATAGGATATGGGATATTCAGCTTTCTAGTTTGTTACTAATTTAGTACTTTGCTTGTGAATAGCTAGCTATTTGTGTTAATGAGATTCTTTATGTGTTCGAGAAGTAAAGTGTTCACATGACATCATATATATATATATATATATATATATATATATATATATATATATAATATTGACATCAATGTGTATATTACACAAAACACACACACTAGCGAATAACAGAGAAGAAAACAATTTACCAATTGCCACAGTAGCATAGAATACTAAATTACTGATGGTTCTTTTGCCATGAGCCATAACCAACAGCCAAACTTAGGAACTTATACACTCTTAAAATCATAAGATCAAATTGGAAAAATGAAGTTCACAATCACATCATTGTAATGTAAGTGCCAATACAATTTAGAACCCTTTATTTGGTAAATTGGTTCAAATTAATGTTCAAGAACCGGGTCTGGCTAACATCCTCATAACCCGGATGTTTGACCAAAATATAGGATTAAAGCCCTACAATTTTGGACCGCTGATGTGATCCAACGGACATGGTTGATTTTGGGGCATAAAACGCGAGATCAATTAATAGATTAGTAGCAATTGTTGGCAACCGGTAACAACCATTGACAATTTTGTGAATAAATATTGATTGAAGGTTATTTCGGTGTTTGAGGTTCTCTCTGTGTACCACGTTCTCAATTTGTGATATTTGCTCAGAGTTCTCAATTTCTCATATTCGCTTATAGGAGTTTTCTTTGCTTGCTCAAGGTTTCGTGACTTTGCATAAGAGGTATGGATGCAGCTGGTGGTGGAGGACAAAATGAGGCGAGTTGTAATTTTTAAAAAAAATAAATTTTATTAATAACTTTGAAATAAAGGAGAACACGTTTTATTTTTAGGATTAGTGAAGTGAAATTATTTTGTTTGATTAAGGAAGTATTGTGTTTAATTTAATTTAAGTAATATATAGTTTTCATTTAATTGGTTTGGGCAGAACATAGATGAGGATGTGGAAACAGAAACTGTTGGGCAAACTTTTGCTGATGTGCTTGAGAAAATGGAGGAAATTTCACCATCACAGGTTAGGCATCTGCGTTTTTTGGTTATTCAAGAAGCTTACATGTTCTACAACCAGTATGAGTTTAGTATTAGGAAAAATAGAAGTCGAAAGGATAAGAATGAGGAGTTAGTGTGGTGCCAATTTATTTGTTCAGGGCAGGGTTTCAGGCGCCTAAAATACACTAACCTGCCAAATAGACGAAGGGACCACAGATGTAAGACTCGATTTGGCTGCCTAGCAGAAATGCAGATTCAATTAGATCCACAAAGTAGACAATGGACTATGAGTCGTTTTTTGGATGATCATAGTCATTGTTTGGTGGGGGATACTTACAGTGGGTTATTAAGATCTCATAGGAAAATGGTGGATGCTGATGTGGTTCAAATGGAAACTATGAGGAAAAGTGGGATTAGTACTACGAAAGTGTATAACACATTTGCAACACAGCAGTCTGGGAGGTATGATATGGTTGGGTTTCAGCGCAAGGACATGTATAATGAGATACAAAAATTAAGGAGATTAGAAGAGTCAGATGTTGTTGAGGCAGAGAAATTTTTGGTTTCCCTTCTTGATGTTGATCCGTATGTGTTTTGGAGTCATAAGATTGGGGATGATGGAAGATTGCTACATTTATTTTGGTGTGATGGAACTAGTAGGATGGATTATCATATTTTTGGTGATGTGCTTGCATTTGATGATACTTATAAAAGAAATAAATACAAATGCCGAGTTGTGGTTTTTAGTGGTGTGAATCATCATAAGCAAACTTGTGTGTTTGGTCGTGCCATCATTTCAGATGAAAGAATTCCAACCTATGTTTTGTTGTTGGAACAATTTCTCATTGCAATGAATGGCAAAACATCAAACTGTGTGATAACTGATGGGGATCAAGCAATGAAGCAAGCCATAGGTCGAGTGTTTCCAAATGCCTATCATAGGTTATGTGGTTGACATTTAATAAGAAATGTGACAGCCAAATTTCATAATCCTGAATTCACAAATTTGTTTACTAACTGCATGCTGAGTGATTGTAGTGTTGCCCAATTTGAGGAGAAATGGAATATGGCCTTATTGGAGTATAATTTGGTTAATGATGCATATGTTCAAGAGTTGTATGTGAAAAAAAAATCTTGGGCCACTGCATATATTAAAGGGAATTTTTTGGAGGTTTACGAACAACTTCACGATGTGACGGATTGCATGCACAAATGAGGCGCTACATTGAAGGCGGAAACAACTTGAAGGAATTTTTATTCAATTTCCATAGATGTGTGAAACACATGTGAAATAATGAAAAAGATGAAGATTACAGGTCAAACTACTGTGAACCAGTTATGGTAACTTATGCTGTGTCTTTAAAGACGTTTGCTTCAATGATATATACAAAAAATGTCTTTATTCAATTTCGATCGTTGGTGGAGAAGTCAATTGGATACCGGGTGGTGGAGGTGGTTCGTAGCATATCTCATAAAAAAAATTTGGTGTCGTTTGATGGACACGAAAACATTCAAAGGAGTGTATCGTATTGGGAAGATTATGAAGAGTTTCGGTGCTCTTGCCTAGGAATGGAATCCATTGGTTTGCCATGTGTCCATCTAATAATTGTTTTGATTTATTTGGAATATGACCATCTTTCTGATTGTTTGTTGTTGAACAGATGAACAAAACAAGCAAAATCTTATTATCTTGAATTGAATGAGGCTTTACATGACATCGTAGATCCAATGTTAAAATTTAGGATTTGGTCTAGCGTGTTAACCTTTGCCTCACGTGAAGTTGTAAATCTAGCTTGTCAGAGTTAAGAAGATTTCAAAGATATGCGCACTAAGCTAGCATTTGAGAGAAATTGGTTGATTCAAAAGCGAAGGTAGCGTGATAGTATGGAGATTGGGAACGAATGTGAAACTGTTACTCCATCTGTTAATGGTGTTAATGCTTCAGAAAGTTGTAACAATGTTCCAACAAGGCAAAAATGTGTTACTAGGTGTTCCTGTTACAGAGATTTTGGACATACACGTAGAAAATGCCCATACGCTAGACAAATTTCTAACATGAGGTTTTCTGCAGGACCCTCGTGTGTAAGGCCTGAGGTAAGTTGTCTTTTAATAATTCACTCCATGTTACATATACTTGGTTGGTTTAATAATGAACAAAATTATTGATTGTTTTCAATCGTTCTTGTTGTATTATGTCTTACAGGAAGTTGATGAAAGTGACAGCTCCGAGTAATGTGTGCTCTACGAAGGACTCATCAAGAAATGATCTACAAATTAGCAATGATTATGAACTTTTTTATTTTAGTGATTGTGTTGATTAATGTTATCCGGATAATTGTTTGTAATTTAGTTATCCTGTCATTTGCATCTATTTTCAAAAGTTTATTTCTAATACACTTATGAAAACCAAAGTCAAGAAAATAGTGATCAAGTATTCTCACACATTAAGCATAGAATGAATTTCATGTTCACTAATCAATCATCCTCCTACGCATCTGCATCTTGTTTTGGATCTGGCTCTGGTGCATACTCCCTGACTGGAGGTGGCTGTGATGATTGTCCAGCTTTGACAGGTCCACCCCTTCTTGGAAGAATAGGCCTGTCCCCAGGCCAAGCAATGTGTGCTAAGAACTGAGTAGGATCCATCCAATGGTTAAACTGGCCCACCGGGATGCTGTGATATAAACCATGGTGAAGGTGCACAAGGCCTTTATGATTGGCATTCTGCTGTGCCAGGATATGATTTTGCTGCAGGTTGAGATGGTAAATGGCATGAAGAATCATTTCCGCCTCTGTGTTTAAAGATGCTGTTGGTGTTGATGATGCTGGTGGTGGTGGAGGGGGTGCATTTTGTGGTGCAGTTGGTGTAGGGGTGCAGTAGTTCTCTATGAAGTGTCTATCAATTGGTGGCCTGATAGGTTTAATGTCTTGAACATCAACCCCATTTACTACACAAAAGTCAGTGATGAATGCAGGAAATCCTAGACCCCCCCTTTACCTTTTGTCCTCCCTGTGAAATCCTTTAGTCAGCCATCACAAATTTATGAATTTCATCTCAAATGATCTGAGTCAAATCTATTATAATATTATCCTCAAAATACAATACAGTAAATAGCATTTGACATAAATCAAATCAGAGTGCATTAGGAGCCATATTTACGAGTAAAAATGATGTCCACACTTGGGAGACAGTGGTCATATCCTTTCTTAAGATTCGCAGTGGGTTATCTCCTTGACCAATTTTGAAGTGATGCCCTACAATGCAAATAGCTTCTTCTATTTCATGAGTTTCAATCAACTCATTCCTTTGTTTCATGGAAGCATACTCACACATTTCACCATCAGTCAATTCCATTATGTTTCCTAAATAGCTGTTTATCTCATTTCTACCATAGGAAAGCCATGTTCCCCTCACATAGGTCCTTCTGTCACCTGCACCTTCTTTGGGCCAAGCATTTGCATAAAATTCTCTTACAATCTCAGGATCATACTTGTCCCTTGGGTAGCAAATTTTCAGCCAATTTCTTCTCCTGATCACCTGTAGAAATGAATCACAGTCTCCAAGAGCCAAGTCTACCTTTCTCTCGGGGATCAATGTCCAATTTTAGATATCTTCATAGCGCTTGCTTCTAGCTTTGTCCCTGAATTTGGGGTTTGCATCTTGATCTTCAATGCAGGGTCTTTTTCCTTTGTGTTCTTCTACTGGAGGGGAAGTAAGTGCAACCTGTTTTGTTCTCGCCATCTGAGATCACTGAAGAAATTATTACACTGATGGAAGAGCACATGTCAAGCCTATAAAAATTGGAATTTACAGGAAATATAGAAGAGAGACTTCTTAGTTAATGTAACAGTATACATCACTCCAGAAAGTATTTAAAGAACATGGTACGCATGCATATTTAAAGTTACAATGAACATGTAGTAGAACCTTTCATTTCATTTAGCATTATGCAACATGTACCAATTGAATGCATACCATAGCAAATACACACGCCAATTATATTAGAAACATTTCATCGGACAGTTGGTATGTAGCAGCAAAAATCAAGATCAAAGTTCTAAAAAATTCCTCTTAATCACTCATGGAAACCAATGAATCAAAGCAATGATGAATATTATCAGAATATAATCATGCATGTGAGGAATAATGGAAATTGAACTCTATGAGAACCAAACATATTCTTGCATGCAGGTACATTTACAAGGAAAGTAACATGCAGGAATTTCAAGAAGAGGAATGAGAGTTACCTTATTTGCAGAAGGGAAAGAGTATAAGATGCAGCAAAGAGAAGAGATGTAGTTGGAATTTTGAACGAATGGCACACGAGTAAAGGTGTAGGAAAAGTGGTATGAGCAGAGAATTTGAAATGGATAGTGGGAGTTACACATTCATAACTGTGCAAATGAGTAATAATGGCCCTTAATTTTTGCAATAAATGGCACCAGGCGTGGCAGTTTTAAAACTGCTCGCTCAAGCTTGAATATCACGCTTGAGCGTGTCTGAAACAAAACCAATTCTAAGAGTGGTCGCTTAAGCTATGAATGATGCGCTTGAGCGCGCCCTTTAAAGTGGGTACCTGATATAAAAATTGCTTTCCTCGCTCAAGCGTGAGGATTCACTCTTAAGCGTGTAGTACAGAAAGGGTCCTGATGTAAAATTTTAATTCCCTCGCTTAAGCCTGAGGACCTGCGCTTAAGCGCAATCGGGGTTGAGCATTTGTGGAGTTTACTCGCTCAAGCGTGGGGACCTACGCTTAAGCGCGCTCGAGGTTGCTCGCTTGGGCTTGAGCGCATATCTCAAGCTCAAGCTTAAGATGTAAAAATTGGGTACCTGATATAAAAATTGCTTTCCTCACTCAAGTGTGAGGATTCACGCTTAAGCGTGTAGTGCAGCAAGGTACCTGATGTAAAATTTTATTTCGTACGCTTAAGCTTGAGGACCTGCGCTTAAGCGCAATCGGGGTGAGCCTTCGTGGAAATTGCTCGCTCAAGCGTGAGGACTTGTGCTTAAGCGTAGTCGGGGTGAGCCTTCGTGGAAACTGCGCGCACAAGCGTGGGGACTTGCGCTTGAGCGTAGTCGGGGTTGAGTGCATATTTCAAGCTCAAGCTTAACCTTCTTCATACCACGCTTAGGCTTCCAAAAGTCACGCTCAATAGTGGTGGCTTTGTCCTCCTCACGCTCAAGCTCCTTAAGGTTACGCTCAAGCATAGAGCTCCTGATGCTCTTTGACTTTATTTCGCTTGGGCGCATAGCTCACGCTCAAGCGTGACAAGCTTACGCTCAAGCACCTTATGGTTACGCTCAAGCGTACTTTTAAGAGTTTAAACAAACATTTTCTTACTTTCAAGCACCTTATATTCACCACACCTTTAAGATTTATGTTCAATCCCTTCAATTATTAATTAATTTAATGAAAATTTCTACAAAACTAGCTCAAATGGAAACATGAAATTGATGGTCAATGAAAACACAAAGCTACATGGTTGAAAATACATAATCGCACAAAATACATGAAAACACAAAACTACATGATTGAAAATACATAATCGCATAAAATACATGAACACATATAACTACATGATTGAAAATACATAATCAACACAAAACTACATGATTGGAAATTACCGGTTAATATCTTTGTGGTCTCAAAATATTCAGTGTTCAAAGTTGGCTAACAAGATAAGCCTACAAGTTCATATATTGAGACATATTAACAATTAGTTTAACCAAAAACCAATTTTAAATATTCACTTACTATTTTTCCAATGTTTCTCATTCTTTGTGTGTTTTTCCTCAATAGGGTGTGTATCAAGTTTAAAAATCAGATGCTCATGCACACATATCACCATTAAATACACATGATCATCATCTCTAATTGGTATATATATCTGTAACACAAAATAAGTTATGCAGTTCACATGATTTCAAGTTCAAATTAAACCAATTTATTCTATGAAATATCACATACATATTTAAGGTAAGGTGAGGGTATCATCCACTCCAACACGAAATCAGTAATCAACTCTCCTATGGAACGCCTCGTCAACACATTGTGCTAACATGATAATAAATTACAAAAAAAATTAGTCAATCAGTATAAATCCTCAGGCTAATGACACATACTAAACACTCAATTATTCTGTGAAACATTGAGATTACTTACAGCAAATGATGGGGGAGGCACCAAGTAGTTATGTTATCATGCTCCCCATTGCAGTGTTTGATTCATAATGTCATCAACTTAAAAATCTATACAACTTTATACTGTTAAAAATCTCATTAGAGTTTTTTAAATCAAAATAGTTGTTGAAATAAGTTTGAAACCTTCTCTGAAGGGATGCTGTTGGGAGTGAGACTTAGAAAGTTTCCTCTATTCAGTATTACATTGTTTCTAGAGTCAATGACATGACTGTATGGACAAATGGTTAGTTAGTAACAACAATAATAAAAATCATAAATATTTCACATTTTTACCTTGCATCCAGCGCAAACCCAAAAATATAGTACGCGCACTTCAGATCTTCTTTGTTCAACCTGTAATCAGTAATTATTTTAAAATTACTCTTGAAATGCTACATTGGTTGGAAATTAAAACAAAGTTAATGCCATATATTACAAGGCAATGTGATTATTTTTGCATATTGTCCTATTTTTATTTTTTCATTTTGAAAAAATTAAGGGAAAATATCTTAAAAGGTAGTACCTTCGGTCGTATGTAACCAATTGGTTTTTTTGTGATACTAGCTTTGACTCTTGGCGGTAACAGTGGACTGTTGAAGGTGGGGGGTGTTGTTGTTGAAATTTTAATCAAGCCACAGTTGAGAACGATAGGGGGAACAAGTTTTGCACATATTTGACTAAAGGAAATGCTTATCTTTGGGGTTTTTGGACTTGGTTGTGGTTAAGAACATATAATACTCCTTTTGCATAGCCCTTCATTTACATTTATGTCCTAGAAAAAATAAGGCACTAGTTATTAATTTAAAGCAAGAAAAAACATCAAGTCTATATAAAGATTGTAATACATGCTACTAAATTAACTATAACCTTTGAGGGTGTCATGTTAGAAGGACATCCACCAGAAAAGGAGTTTTTGGGGGTGGCATTTACGTTGATACCAAACCTTCTCCCTTTGTGGACCACCATTTTTAAGGGGTCCTCAGCATCCATCACCATTACATCATTTGATATTGGGTCAACCAGATATGCATCTACATTGAACTCTTCTTCAACAACTTTAGCCTTTCCTTTATCCTTCAAGATGACTTCATTCTCATCGGGTTTTATGACATATGTGTGTTGTAATAACATACTTTGGACTCTTTCCTTCCCTATCACGTAAGAGAGCATTGACATTGTCATCTTCATATTTTCATTTTCATTTTTCAACCAATTGATGCTAGACTCAGCATGACTTATTCTGTATGAAAGTTGTCTAACATAAGCAAGGAGATCATCAACAAAATTAGAAGGATACTGGACAGGAGGTCTACCACCACCAACACCCGTATTTGTTTCACTTAGAGCATTGCCAAATGAATCCATTTTAAGAAGTGACACTATTAACTAAATCAAGAAACTAATGAAAGATATTATAACAGCATTCAGCAATTGCTATTTATGAACAAACAAAATGGTAACAATTTAATTCACCTAATAACAATCAATGCATGGAAATGATTACTTTTACTTATCTTTACACACAACCTCAAATTTGGCAAATCTTACAAATTAATATTCATGCAGAAAATGACACATCAACTGTAGTAGCAATTAATTGGAGGTGTCAAACTTTATTCCCTATTATGCCTTAATTGTGTATTTTCATTTTTGCACGAGTAGGAACTTTTAACAATCCAAACAAGTACCGAACAAATGGAGTTTTCACTATTATGCCTTAATTGGAAAAAAAATTGTTCATGAATGTTTAATAGCAAATGGAGTTTTCACGATGGATGACAGTTTCTGAAAACATTTATTAGCTTTTTGGTTTAAACCGCGTAAGATTCTACCTGTCTGCTATCTAGTGTGCAGGCTATTCGTAGGGTCTAAATAAAATAATAAAACATAGAATTAATAAATATAATATGAGTAAGTAATTTAATAATATTTTGTTCATTGGTTCAATGTTTTGTATTGGTCAATGTTAAAAGCTCAAAATAGAGTCTGAATAAAATACATAATGTTTTATATTGCTCAGTAATTATCTGGATTATTGTTTTGTATTGTTCGGTACTTGTTTGGATGGTTAAAAGTTCCTACTCGTGCAAAAATGAAAATACACAATTAAGGCATAACAGGGAATAAAGTTTGACACCTCCAATTAATTGCTACTACAGTTGATGTGCCATTTTCTACATGAATATTAATTTGTAAGATTTGCCAAATTTGAGGTTGTGTGTAAAGATGAGTAAAATTAATCATTTTCATGCATTGATTGTTATTAGGTGAATTAAATTGTTACCCTTTTGTTTGTTCATAAATAACAATTGCTGAATGTTGTTATAATATCTTTTATTAGTTTCTTGATTTAGTTAATAGTATCACTTCTTAAAATGGATTCATTTGGCAATGCTTTAAGTGAAACAAATACGGGTGTTGGTAATGGTAGACCTCATGTCTAGTATCCTTCTAATTTTGTTGATGATCTCCTTGCTTATGTTAAACAACTTTCAGACAGAATAAGTCATGCTGGTCTAGCATCAATTGGTTGAAAAATGAAAATGAAAATATGAAGATGGCAATGTCAATGCTCCCTTACGTGATAGGGAAGGAAACAGTCCAAAGTATGTTATTGCAACACACAGATGTCATAAAACCCGATGAGAATGAAGTCATCGTGAAGGATAAAGGAAAGGCTAAAGTTGTTGAAGAAGAGTTCAATGTAGATGCATATCTGGTTGATCCAATATCAAATGATGTAATGGTGATGGATGCCGATGACCCTTTAAAATGGTGGTCCACAAAGGGAGAGGGCTTGGTATCAACGTAAATGCCACCCCCACAAACTCCTCTTCTGGTGGATGTCCTTCTAACATGACACCCTCAAAGGTAATAGTTAATTTAGTAACATGTATTACAATCTTTATATAGACTTGGTGTTTTTTCTTGCTTTAAATTAATAACTAGAGCCTTATTTTTTTTAGAACATAAATGTAAATGAAGGGCTATGCAAAAGGAGGATTATATGTTCTGAACCAGAACCAAGTCCAAAAACCCCAAAGATAAGCATTTCCTCTAGTCAAATATGTGCAAAACTTGTTCCCCCTATCGTTCTCAATTGTGACTTGACTAAAATTTCAACAACAACACCCCCCACCTTCAACAGTCCACCGTTAGCGCCAAGAGTCAGAGCTAGTATCACAAAAAAACCAATTGGTTACATACTACCAAAGGTACTACCTTTTAAGATATTTTCCCTTAATTTTTTCAAAATGAAAAAATAAAAATAGGACAATATGCAAAAATAATCACATTGCCTTGTGATATATGGCATTAACTTTGTTTTAATTTTCAACCAATGTAGCATTTCAAGAGTAATTTTAAAATAATTACTGATTACAGGTTGAACAAGGAAGACCTGAAGTGCGCGTACTATATTTTTGGGTTTGCGCTGAATGCAAGGTAAAAATGTGAAATATTTATGATTTTTATTATTGTTGTTACTAACTAACCATTTGTCCATACAGTCATGTCATTGACTCTAGAAACAATGTAATACTGAATAGAGGAAACTTTCTAAGTATCATTCCCAACAACATCCCTTCAGAGAAGGTTTCAAACTTATTTCAACAACTATGTTGATTAAAAAAAACTCTAATGAGATTTTTAACAGTATAAAGTTGTATAGATTTTTAAGTTGATGACATTATGAATCAAACACTGCAATGGGGAGCATGATAACATAACTACTTGGTGCCTCCCCCATCATTTGCTATAACTACTTGGTGCCTCCCCCATCATTTGCTATAAGTAATCTCAATGTTTCACAGAATAATTGAGTGTTTAGTATGTGTCATTAGCCTGAGGATTTATACTGATTGACTAATTTTTTTTGTAATTTATTATCATGTTAGCACAATGTGTTGACAGGGCGTTCCATAGGATAGTTGATTACTGATTTTGTGTTGGAGTGGATGATACCCTCACCTTACCTTAAATATGTATGTGAAGTTTGTTTCATAGAATAAATTGGTTTGATTTGAACTTAAAATCATGTGAACTGCATAACTTATTTTGTGCTACAGATATATATACTAATTAGAGATGATGGTCATGTGTATTTAATGGTGATATGTGTGCATGAGCATCTGATTTTTAAACTTGATACACACCCTATTGAGGAAGAGCACATAGAAACAATGAGAAACATTGGGAAAATAGTAAGTGAATATTTAAAATTAGTTTTTGGTTAAACTAATTGTTAATATGTCTCAATATATGAACTTGTAGGCTTATCTTGTCAGCCAAATTTTGAACACTGAATATTTTGAGACCACAAAGATATTAACCGGTACTGATTTTAAGAATTGGGATATAAAAGAGGCACGTAGGATCCCTAACATGGGATCCAGTAACAACTCAGCCATATGGGTATTGGATTGGCTAACTATGTGTAATGGGTTTCAAAAAAATTTGATTCGTGTGGTAAGTAGAAACCATCAAAGTTATGACTTATTTTAAATTGGTTCTAATTTACTATTAGTAACTTACTAATTTAGATTAATGTTTTTGTTGCTGAAATTCAGTTGAACGAGCCAGTGGTGAGATTAAGGATTGCCATTGAAGGGTTACTGGACAAAAGCAATGAATTAAAAGATTATGTTGAAGCAACCCTACAAATAAATGCTTTGGAGTAACTGCAACAAATCAAAGTGTATTGTATCAGCTTAAGGATAAAAAAATGTTGTGTTTTATGTTGTGAAAGAATCACGTAGTTATGTGTTTTCATGTAGCTTGTGCGATTAGGTATTTTCAATCATGTAGTTATGTGTGTTCATGTATTTTGTGCGACTATGTATTTTCAATCATGTAGTTATGTGTGTTCATGTATTTTGTGCGATTATGTATTTTCAATCATGTAGTTTTGTGTTGATTATGTATTTTCAATCATGTAGTTATGTGTGTTCATGTATTTTGTGCGATTATGTATTTTCAATCATGTAGTTTTGTGTTTTCATGTATTTTATGCGATTATGTATTTTCAATCATGTAGCTTTGTGTTTTCATTGACCATCGATTTCATGTTTCCATTTGAGCTAGTTTTGTAGAAATTTTCATTAAATTAATTAATAATTGAAGGGATTGAACATAAATCTTAAAGGTGTGGTGAATATAAGGTGCTTGAAAGTAAGAAAATGTTTGTTAAAACTCTTAAAAGTACGCTTGAGCGTAACCATAAGGTGCTTGAGCGTAAGCTTGTCACGCTTGAGCGTGAGCTATGCGCCCAAGCGAAATAAAGTCAAAGAGCATCAGGAGCTCCATGCTTGAGTGTAACCATAAGGAGCTTGAGCGTGACTTTTGAAAGCCTAAGCATGGTATGAAGAAGGTTAAGCTTGAGCTTGAAAGATGCACTCAACCCCGATTACGCTTAAGCGCAAGTCCCCATGCTTGAGTGAGCAGTTTCCACGAAGGCTCACCCCGAGTGTGCTTAAGCGCAAGTCCTCGCGCTTGAGCGAGCAGTTTCCACGAAGGCTCACCCCGATTGCGCTTAAGCGCAAGTCCCGACGCTTGAGCGAGCAGTTTCCACAAAGGCTCACCCCGATTGCGCTTAAGCGCAAGTCTTCACGCTTGAGCGAGCAGTTTCCACAAAGGCTCAACCCCGATTACGCTTAAGCGCAGGTCCTCAAGCTTAAGCATGAAAAATAAAATTTTACATCAGGTACCTTGCTGCACTACACGCTTAAGCGTGAATCCTCACGCTTGAGTGAAGAAAGCAATTTTTATATCAGGTACCCACTTTTTATATCTTAAGCTTGAACTTGAGATATGCGCTCAAGCCCAAGCGAGCAACCCCAAGCGCGCTTAAGCGTAGGTCCCCACGCTCGAGCGAGTAAACTGCACAAATGCTCAACCCCGATTGCGCTTAAACGCAGGTCCTCAGGCTTAAGCGAGGGAATTAAAATTTTACATCAGGACCATTTCTGCACAACACGCTTAAGCGTGAATCCTCAAGCTTGAGCGAGGAAAACAATTTTTATATTAGGTACCCACTTTAAAGGGCACGCTCAAGCGCATCATTCATAACTTAAGCGACCACTCTAGAATTGGTTATGTTTCAGACACGCTCAAGCGTGATATTCAAGCTTGAGAGAGCAGTTTTAAAACTGCCACGCATGGTGCCATTTATTGCAAAAATTAAGGGCCATTATCACTTATTGGCACAGTTATGAATGTGAAACTCCCACTATCCATTTCAAATTCTCTGATCATACCACTTTTCCTACACCTTTACTCGTGTACCATTCATTCAAAATTTCAACTACATCTCTTCTCTTTACTGCATCTTATACTCTTTCCATTCTGCAAATAAGGTAACTCTCATTTCTTTAGTGATCTCAGATGGCGAGAACAAAACAGGTTGCACCTACTTCCCCTACAGCTGGACGCTCCAGCAGAAGAAACAAAGGAAAAAGATCCCGCATTGAAGATCAAGATGCAAGCCCAAAATTCAGGGACAAAGCTAGAAGCAAGCGCTACGAAGATATCTAAAATTGGACATTGATCCCCGAGAGAAAGGTAGACTTGGCTCTTGGAGACTGTGATCCTTTTCTACAGGTGATTAGGAGAAGGAATTGGCTGAAAATTTGCTACCCAAGGGACAAGTATGATCCTGAGATTGTAAAAGAATTTTATGCAAATGCTTGGCCCAAAGAAGGTGCAGGTGACAGAAGGACCTATGTGAGGGAACATGGTTTTCCTATGGTAGAAATGAGATAAATAGTTATTTGGGAAACATAATGGAATTGACTGATGGTGAAATGTGTGAGTATGCTTCCATGAAACAAAGGAATGAATTGATTGAAACTCATGAAATAGAAGAAGCTATTTGCATTGCAGGGCATCACTTCAAAATTGGTCAAGGAGATAACCCACTGCGAATCTTAAGAAAGGATATGACCATTGTCTCCCAAGTATGGACATCATTTTTACTCGTAAATATGGCTCCTAATGCGCATGTCTCTGATCTGATTTATGCCAAATCTCTGCAAGAGGAACACCTAGTAACACATCTTTGCCTTGTTGGAACATTGTTACAACTTTTTGAAGCACTAACACCATTAACAGATGGAGTAGCAGTTTCACATTCGTTCCCAATCTCCATACTATCACGCTGCCTTCGCTTTTGAATCAACCAATTTCTCTCAAATGCTAGCTTAGTGCACATATATTTGAAATCTTCTAAACTCTGACAAGCTAGATTTACAACTTCACGTGAGGCAAAGGTTAACACACTAGACCGAATCCTAAATTTCGACATTGGATCTACGGTGTCATGTAGAGCCCCATTCAATTTAGGATAATAAGACTTTGCTTGTTTTGTCTATTTGTTCAACAACAAACAATCAGGAAGATGGTCATATTCCAAATAAATCAAAATAATTATTAGATGGACACATGGCAAACCAATGGATTCCATTCCTAGACAAGAGCACCAAAACTCTTCATAATCTTCCTAATACGATACACTCCTTTGAATGTCTTCGTGTCCATCAAACGACACCAAAATTTTTTTATGAGATATACTATGAACCACCTCCACCACCCGGTATCCAATTGACTTCTCCACCAACGATCGAAATTGAATAAAGACATTTTTTGTATATATCGTTGAAGCAAACGTCTCTAAAGACACAACATAAGTTACCATAACTGGGTCACAGTAGTTTGACTAATCTTTCTCTTTTTCATTATTTCACATGTGTTTCACACATCTATGGAAATTGAATAAAAATTCCTTCAAGTTGTTTCCGCCTTCAATGTAACGCCCCATTTCTGCATGCAATCCTTCACATCGTGAAGTTGTTCGTGAACCTCCAAAAAAATTCCCTTTAATGTATGCAGTGGCCCAAGATTTTTTTTTCACATACAACTCTTGAACATATGCATCATTAATCGAATTACACTTCAATAGGGCCATATCCACTTTTCCTCAAATTGGGCAACACCACAATCACTCAGCATGCAGTTAGTAAACAACTTTATGAATTCAGGATTATGAAATTTGGCTGTCACATTTCTTATTAAATGCCAACCACATAACCTATTATAGGCATTTGGAAACACTCGACTTATGGCTTGCTTCATTGCTTGATCCCCATCAGTTATCACACAGTTCGGTGTTTTGCCATTCATTGCAATGAGAAATTGTTCCAACAACCAAACATAGGTTGGAATTCTTTCATCTGAAATTATGGGACAACCAAACACACAAGTTTGCTTATGATGATTCACACCACTAAAAACCACAACTGGGCATTTGTATTTATTTCTTTTATAAGTAGCATCAAATGCAAGCACATCACCAAAAATATGATAATCCTTCCTACTAGTTCCATCACATCAAAATAAATGAAGCAATCTTCCATCATCCCCAATCTTATGACTTCAAAACACATACGGATCAACATCATGAAGGGAAACCAAAAATTTCTCTGCCTCAACAACATCCGACTCTTCTAATCTCTTCAATTTTTGTATCTCATTATACTAGTCCTTGCGCTGAAACCCAACCATATCATACCTCTCAGACTGCTGTGTTGCAAATGTGTTATACATTTTCGTAGTACTAATCCCACTTTTCCTCATAGTTTCCATTTGAACCACATCAACATCCACCATTTTCCTATGAGATCTTAATAACCCACTATAAGTATCCCCCACTAAACAATGACTATGAGCATCCAAAAAACGACTCAGTCCATTGTCTACTTTGTGGATCTAATTGAATCTGCATTTCTGCTAGGCAGCCAAATTGAGTCGTACATCTGTGGTCCCTTCATCTATTTGGAAGGTTAGTATATTTTAGGCGCCTGAAACCATGCCCTGAACAAACCAATTGGTACCACACTAACTCCCCATTCTTATCCTTTCGACTTCTATTTTTCCTAATACTAAACCCATTTATTTTCACGTACTGGTTGTAGAACATGTAAGCTTCTTGTATAACCAAAAAACGCAAATGCCTAACCTGTGATGGTGAAATTTCCTCTATTTTCTCAAGCACATCAGCAAAAGTTTGCCCAGTTTCTGTTTCCACATCCTCATCCATGTTCTGCCCAAACCAATTAAATGAAAACTATATATTACTTAAATTAAATTAAACACAATATCCTTAATCAAACAAAATAATTTCACTTCACTAATCCTAAAAATAAAACGTGTTCTCCTTTATTTCAAAGTTATTTATAAAATTTAGTTTTTTTTAAAAAAATTACAACTCACCTTATTTTGTCCTCCACCACCAGCTGCATCCATACCTCTTGTGCAAAGTCACGAAACCTTGAGCAAGCAAAGAAAACTCCTCTAGCAAATATGAGAAATTAAGAACTCTGAGCAAATATCACAAATTGAGAACGTGGTACACAGGAAGAACCTCAAATACCAAAATAACCTTCAATCAATATTTATTCACAAAATTGCCAATGGTTGTTACCGATTGCCAACAATTGCTACTAACCTATTAATTGATCTCGCGTTTTATGCTCCAAAATCAACCATGTCCGTTGGATCACATCAACGGTCCAAAATTGTGCAGCTTTAATCCTATATTTTGGTCAAACATCTGGGTTGTGAGGATGTTAACCAGACCCCAAATCTATACCCAAAAACCTGGCAACAAGAAAGAAAGTCCAACCACAAGAGGGGAAAAATGATTTCTTCGACTTTATTATAAACAAATGAGCCAAAGATAACAATGTTGTTGAAATTGGACATGCATTTTCATAATTTTATTCCCGATTTCATGCTCAATATGTTGTTGTGTCTCAATAATCAAAGCCACTGAATTGATTCAGGACACGAGCAGAACTGAAAAGCATTACACTTTTGCTGGCTCTATCTTTCTACAGGCAGGGCCCACGGGAGGGGGAGCAGCATAGCACAACGAGCAGTGGGTATACAATCCACCTATAAAGCAGATTCTGCATGATCTAGTTTTGGTAACTCATAGTTTGGATGCATGAGTTGTAACTTTACTCAAAGCAGTTGCTGCTTTTGAACCAGATGCACGCCCTAAATGGTTGCAGATGAATTCCCCGGCCAGCATAAGCTTTCCAAGGTCCACATTGGTTTTCACGCCAAGTCCATTCAGCATGTAAACAACATCCTCAGTGGCAACATTTCCAGTTGCACCCTTGGCATATGGACAACCTCCAAGACCAGCGACGGATGAATCCACTGTGCCGATCCCCATCTATTAATTAAATGACTAGATTAGACCAAATAGGAATAATTTTGAAAGATGCACAGCACTTACATATTTTCATTCATCCAACCAGGCTATAACATATACTACTTATACATGCACTTCCATATTCAAGCATGAAGTATAGAAACTATGAATCGCTAAATTTTATTTGAATTGCTAAGATTAGAAGATAAGTATACATGACATTTTTAAGTGGTAATATGCAACTAACTTTTAATATTGACCATTATATATGGTTGTATAGTCCAAATTTTTGTTCTCGTAATTTTAAAATGAGAATTATTCTCACATGATATGTCCAGTTTCCTCAAATCAGAGAGTCAACATGAGATATAAATATAAATTTATAACAAGAGACAAGAGCACAGCCCAGGTTAACCATTTTCATGGAAGAGCTAAACCAAAAATCTAACACAAGTAGTTCATATTGCTGTGGGAGATGTGGGGGCACCACTAAATATAAAAACATAAAAAATCCTATGCAACAGGCTGTCCCGATATGATACTAGCATCCCAAAAAAATATTTACCTGAAGTGAAATTAAAATATTTGAAAGCGCCTGACCGTAAGTATCATGAAAGTGGACAGCAAGCTTCTCAGTTGGAACAACATCAAGAACAGCTTCAAGCAGCTGAATGACACTACCTGTAAAAATTTAATATCAAGTCAAATTCAGAAAACATGACAAACCAAAAGAGTCAGGATAGGACCATAAATGTGGTATAAGTATACAAGTTATATAATATGCAAGAGCACTCATTAAATGCAGATTTACTGAATATCAGATGTGTGATCTGGAAATAGACAAGTTAATCTTCTAGTCTGTGTTGTTCATAACTAAAGATGACAGGAAAGTGCCCTACGCCATTAACTTCCATTAAGGTAACAATTAACAAAGATACTAGCTTTTCTAGATAGAAAGATGTCTTTGTCTCACTTCACATTCACAGATCTCAATCTCCTTAGATAGCTCATTATAGTACTCAGAAAATTCTCTGTCTTAAATATTCCTTCCTAAGACAAATAAGAAAAGAAAAGGATGCTGATAAAAAAAAAGAAACAAAAAGAAAAGTAGAAACTCTTTCTAGAAAGCATCTACAATGACCTTTACATGGAACATTAGAATTTTTTAATAACCAGGATCCTCTACACACAATTAACGGTTTTGTTAACCTCAGCCCCTAGGAGTGAGGTTAAACTACAAAAAATGGTAATTTATTAGAATTTGAAATTAATACAGTCATTCTATCACTATCACAAAAACAACAATGTAATCAATGTATTTATTCCCAGTAAAAGATTACTGTTTTTAATGGTTTAAACCCAGTCCTTAGGGCTGAGGTTAACAAAACCCCACAATTAATCATGTACGGAGCAGAACATGAGAATATAATTAGTGAAAAGAGTCAAATCAACAAGAATAAGATCCATGACGTTTGAACATGTAACATAGATACACCAGGACAGCAACTGCAGCCGCAATTGCTTGTAGGACGTAAGAGACAACAGATGAAAGAAAAATTACCTGGAGTACCAACTCCAATTGTATCTCCTAGAGAAATCTCTGAGCAACCCATCTCATAAAGTGACTTTGCCACATATGCTACTTTTGTTGGAGCAATATTTCCTTCTAGAGGGCATCCCACAACACATGATATATATCTAAAGTATGAAATAAGTCACATGACTGATGTAATTTGCTATGATGAATTTGAAATTTAAAGTGAAGATTAACAGAATACATGTTACAACATGATATTAATAACCCTTATATAGGGTAATATACTGCATTATTCAAATAAGTTCAAGGAAATGTCAATAGAATTTGGCAAGGACGACTATTAGTCCGGGGCAAATTATAATGCCTGCAAACTATTTCTATAATCTAACTTGCCTTTCATGCTATGTCTTCTTCCAACCAAGTGTAAGTCTAAAAGCTAACTCATTGGATGAGGATCATCCCTCACCTTATATACTTTTAATTGACCAGATCTCTGATTAATGTGGGACTTGTAACACAACTCAACAGTTGTTTTTCCACTAATAGTTCTAAATTGCCCATATCTTTTATAGCCACATAAATTCAGGGTACAATGGAAATATTTGATAGCTGACCACCTGTGATGCTTCAAGATTATTCAAAAAATATAAAGCCCCTTCTTGTCTCCATATCAGGATGTGTCAATTGACCATATATATATATATATATAACCCTTTTTGTTTCAATTAATAGAAACTAGAAACACACAAAATTTAAGAAAAAAGGTAAAATTTATCCATTATTGACTGCAGAGATTGAAAATCATACGTACCCTCGAACTGGGATTGAGAGGTTTCTAGCAGCTGCAGAAATATCACGACAACGAGAAAGGTTATCCTCGATGCCACAATTGAGATTTGCTTTTGAGAATGATTCAGAAGCTGCAGGAAAAACAGCCACTTCTTTAGCTCCAGCAGCAACAGCTGCCTCAAAACCCTGAATGAAAGAGGGTAAGACAATCATGTCCATCCACAAATCTGAATCAAATAATATTTTTACCATTCACTATAATTCTTACTTTGAGGTTTGGAGTCAAGACAGGAAATCCAACACCCACAACATTTTGAATCGCTGCCAATACATCCTTTGCATCTGCCAACTGAATTCAAGTAAAAATAAAAGAAATAAGTAGGTCAAGGGATCCCATTATTCATTAAATGTTGATGTTTGAAAAAAGGTACAGTTGAAACCATTTTGAACACACGAGAAATCCTAACAAACACCTCAATCTTAGGCCACCAAGTAGGTTATCGAATTGTGATTTACCAAACTAGTTTTGAATGGCGACTCATAAATCATACTACTTTCATCTCTTAATATAAGAACCTCTCAACTAATTCCAATTTTTAAGAAAAATCGGTTAATATAGTTGAAGTCATTTAATTTGTGTACAAATTATACTCTTTTTCCAAATTTACGCTCTTACATTTATTGAGACTCACAAATCTTACTCTATTTCTACTTAATTAATGCTTATTTCATTAATAACTAATAAGGGTATTTGGGTGAAAAATTAATTAATGATGTTGACTTTTTGATGTGGCTCTTATATTTGGCCCAAAGAAATCTCTCAAAAGGTTCTAATAGTAAAAGACAGAGGTAGTATTATAGAACTGTAAGACTCAAAAACTAAAACTAAAAATAAAGAATAGCTGGAAATATATCACATAAATCATTATAGTACCCAATGCAATATAAACACCAGGGATTTACACATCAACCTAAGTCTAACCATAAATCTCACAAAACAAAATTATAAGTCATAAGTCAGTACTGAGTCTCACTATTATTTGTACAGAAGCTAAAAAAACCGACTCCGAGTGATAACACATTAGTACCAACTCTAAGTGGACTTGCATGTCATAGTTTTTTTCTTCCAAATGAGGTATGTAAAGAGTAAGCTGGTACCCATTTGAAGCCAGCCACTGCTTCAAAATAATGAAAACAAAGTAATGGAACAACCAAATAGGGTGCATATGAATAAAGTAATAAGAGTGAGTATGTGAATGTGACCCCCCCCCCCCCCCCCCAAATTTCAGAATAATGAAAACAGAACCATGGAATAATCAAATACTGCAGTTCAATGCTCTTTTTGTTTTAACAATTTAAGCTAATCGACTTTTATGAGAATTGGTGACAGAAAAGCAAAAAAAAGATAGAAAAAAATTAACAGATTGCTAGATCAGGTGATTCATTGGTGATATGAAATTGCTCCAATTCATGCATGTACAACACTACTCAAAGCCTCATGCTATTCATCAAATTACACAAAATGCTGATGTGCCAAATTGTATTGAATTGTGCAAATTAAACTAACTAAAATATGTGATTTATATATTTCCTCCTTACACGGATACCAAAAGTTTGAAGACTCGACATTTTTCCTGCTTAAACAATTATGTAGATAAATTAATCATCCTTTGAATGAATGTGCAGTTGGCCAATCTTTTTTAAAAGAAAATTTTAGAATTTCTCTAAGTTTTCTGGAAAAAGAAAGTCAGTAATTACTAAAAGTTCAAACATGCACTTAAATTGTACATGAATATATTTGAGTGCAAATAATAATGACATCCATACACAGTTATGTTTCTTCTGCAACTCAGGCAAGCCTTAGTGGATGTTTGGAAACAAATCAAATCAAGCTAAATGTAGATCTAAAACGTGAAAGCTACTCTTAGCTGTCTTGAAATAGATCCTATGACTGACAAACTTAAATCCAAACATATACTTAGAATGCAACATCAGGTCTTGCTATCTACAAGTGCACATTTCCTGTATTGCTGAACCAGCCAATCGTTAGCTACTGGTAAGTTAACAAAGTGAATTTTACTTACATTAGTAGGGATGAATATGGAGAACCAATGCTCAAACATGGACTTAGACAGAAACTCCCCAAAATCTAATATTTGCATGAAAAATATCATTCATTAACAAATATCTGGTAGATGAAAACAACTTGTTGAAAGTCCACATCTTAACACAACTCATTGACAAAAGTGAGACACAATTTCCCCACATTCTATTCATAAATTTATTCTAAGAGGGATTACAGCCCTCCTAAATCTGATAGAACCCACTAACCCATGCCATATATCAAACAGTAATACGGGAAAAGTGATCAAGATCCCTAAATATATTAAATTTACAAATAACAGACCATTTAAGATTTAATTTTAAAAAATATGTAAATATGGTAGAAAATGTACTGAAAACAAAAAATGATGATAAAGAATCATGACAAATGATTGGTTTCCAGGAATATATGTATATGCTATCACCTGTGGTATCCATTTTGGTGAGACAAAACTTGTCGCCTCAACAACTGACAACCCAGAAGACACTAGCAATTTTATCAACTCAACTTTCACATCAGTAGGAACAATAGCCTTCTCATTTTGCAATCCATCCCTTACACCAACCTCCACTATCTTTACAAAATCTGGAATATCTCTAAGAAGCTGAAGCATTGTATGCATTATTAGTCAGAAACACTATCAGAATGGAAAATGTTGAACAAGCAAGGAAATGTTCAATTAGACACAGTCCCTTAAAACATCATGTTACTTACGTAAGTGCCAAAGGCATAAAATTGAAATAAAGAATAAAAATTAACTTGAATTTTCAGAAAATTAAGGTTCAACATGACAGTGACAATTGTGTATTAACTATTAAGTTAAAGCATGTGTCAAGTAATCAACTTCCTTTCTTAACAACAAATTCAAGTTAAAATACTTAATAGAATGGGTGAGGGGGGAGGAGAACACATAAGATTAACCGCACCTTACTTGAGAACTCCTTTGTGCATGTATCACTGCGATCAGATGTATAATGACGATTTACCACATAGCAGGCAGCGTGACTTTTATAATTCAGCCTTGAGGTCCAGTTAAGCCATCGAGACGAGCCTTTTATATCGTATCTGTCAAATGAATTCCTAACTTCTCTTGTGTTTGTAATTTCCCTGGTGTATTCAAGATTGGGAAAGTAAAGAACTCAATGTTTAAGGTCATGGCCATTATTTCCTTGAAATTTTAACACACATGTCCCAAACACTAGTTATTAACATTAACATTTCCTTGTGCAGTATAAAACTATAACCATTCATGTATATAGCTACAATACAACTTGCTAGATTTACCCATCATATATATCATCATTCATAACACTCACAAGTATTCAGAAGAAGATGATCCATCATAAATAAAGTTAATCAGAGCAGATTTAATCCAAACCTGGTAAAGACTAACAAAACAATCAACCCATCCTGATATCTTGAATTCACAATATAAGAAACCATTGGAATTGAAGAGACCCCAAGAGATAGGATAAGAATTGGGAGTGGATTATTAGGAATAGAGAAAGTAGTAGAGGGAATTACCGAAAATGTAGGGCATGGGTAGGAGGAGCAGAAGAGGAAGCTGAGAAGAAGAGAGTAACAAGTTGCGGTGGAGGATTGAAGAATGGAACCCTTTGCGTAATCTTATGCATAGTAGTTGGTGATGTGAAGGAAAGAAGGAACCGATGATCATGAATGAATCCAATTGGGAGGGAAACACTGAACAAAAGACAATGATGAGTTGGAATTGGATAAGGACAAACCTTACACATTTCAAGATCAAATTCAATCTTTATTTATATGTTTTTATTTGTATATAAAAATTTGATTTCCTTTTTTTATTTGGAAAGATATTGTCAAGGGCCCAAAAGTTGAGTATTAAATAATGATATCACTCATACCATTTTTTACTCATAAAAAAAAATCTATTCCTTACAATTAACTCTCTTCGGAGTTTGATCAAATAAGGTAATATCACTAGTTAGATCATATTATAAGTTTGTCAAGGTATCACTTAATCTATTTGATTCCTTGTATACATGTTTAACATTCACTTCTTCAAATTTTCTAGCCAAGATCCTAATCCTTTTTACTAGTGACATTTCTTCTATGGTAGCTATCATTAATTTGATTAAATAGAGTCAATGAATCTGTTTGAACTTGAAGCTTTGTTATCCTTATTTTTGGGGCTAATTTGATACTTTTATACAAACCCCAAACATTTATCATGTAGTTGTTGGGGTAAGTGTTTTTGCATACCGAGCACTCCATTCTCCTTTCTAATTTCATATGACTCCTCCATATGCTATGTTGGATGAATTTTGTTTGTTGGCTCCATCTAAATTAAGGCAAAAGAAACCTTTTTTGTGGCTTTCATTTGGTATTTGTTCTTAGAGACTTCTACTTTTTTCAAGTTATTCCCTGGTTGGAAATGGAATTATAGTGAACGCATTCCGTTATAATTCTATCTAGTTGCTCAGGTCTTCTAAAATTTGGTTCATAGGCTTGTTTGTTTCTCCATTTCCATAGAGAATGAAAGCCATAAACTCATATTTGAGTTCAATTCCATTCCTTAAATTTTCCAAAATGATTTATTAAGTTGGATCTGAGCCAGTCTAGCAGTTGAGAGTTCATGAATTCTCTAATTTTGCTATTCCTGATAAGGGCTTCCTAGAATTTTGATGCAATTAGGCAATCCCTAAGTACGTGAGTGATGGTTTTTATTTCTCCACATTGTAGGCAGAAAGGGCTCCCAATGTTCCATTTGGATTTGCATTCATTTGTTAAGAGTTGGTTATGCATGGTTACCCAAATAAAAGTTTTGATCATTTTTGCCCCCATGAATTTTTCCAATTCTGGTCTAGTTATTTTACTCTTTGTTAGGAGATTGCATAAGGTGATCATATGCACTCTTGACTGTAAATTTACCATTTCTCTCTTTACTCCATACAACAAGGTTTTTTTCCTAGTTCCTCATTTGGTGGAAGACAATTTTTCATGAGATCTAAAATTACAGCACGTAAAATGTTGTCCATTTTATCTCATTTCCAATCTTCATTTATTACCATGTCTTAGATTTTAATTGAGTGTTGGTCTTCAGTAATTGAATTTGTTATGTCTTGAAGTCTCAAATCCTTTCTTGACCATTTACTATCCTAAAAGGAAATTTTTTCTCCATTTCCAATCATCTAAAATTCCTTCTTAATGATGTTTTCCCAGATTGAGACAAGGTATTTCCATAGAGTTGAGTCATAATTTCTCATATCCAAACTTGAATCCAAAGAGAAGTCCCCTCCATACTTTCCTTGAAGAACTTGAATATACATGTTTTGTTTTCCTGATCTCATTTCCCAAGTTATCTTCATCATACATGCTGATGGTACAGAGTTAGACTTAGAAGGAAGGTTGAATAAGTCTTAAACTCTTTTTTCAAAAATAATCGTGTACAGACTGCTCGAGCAGAAGGAAATTTTTTACAGACTAGAGAAAAGGATAAGAGAAATACATAACAAAAATTTATCCTGGTTCACTTCCAACACAGAAGCTAGTCTAGTACCTTCAGCCTGAAGGATTTGTCACTATTATAAATCACCTTACAATCTGCACCAGCCCAGTGCACAAGTATTCCTGACTCCAGCCACTTCTGGCTTATCCCAAGTATTCTTGACACTAGTCACTCCTGGCTAAAAACCTAAGTATTCTTTTAAAAGTCTCTTCAGGCCACAGTGTTTCCCAACACCAATAAATTCTAGTAACACACCAGAAAATACAAAGTTATAGTAAGGAAAGTGTTTGAAATTACAACCAGATAACTCAATGTACAAAGATATGAAATGATTACAGGGTACACTGAGCTACAAACTACTATAAGTCATTGTTTGCACTAAGCAAAGCTGCAAGAGGACTTATGTAGTGAATACAAGAACTTAGAAACTTTAAGAAAAAGTCTCTCAGACTTTGGTTTCTAGAGAGAAAACAAGTGAGTGTTTAAGTATCAAGTTAAGAAGCGTCTCTATCTTGTTTTCAAAAGTTTCTTGTATTTATAGTCCTTCTAAAAATATCTGTTGGTTCAGCTTTGAAAGATGTTGGTCTCTTGAGGACTACGTTGTCAATAAGTTTTGGCACATGCTTCAGAGAAGTTTCCTTATCTAGGCAACTTTGAAAGTTTTCAGCAAGAGATCCTTTTTGCTTATGTACTTTAGGAAAACACGTACACTCTATAGCAGTTGACCTTAGGCTATCTGTTCTGATCAGGTTCAGCTTTTCTGACACCTTGAGACATGTGAGGCAGTTTTCTTGATACACAGGAGAAAACCTTTAACTTTTTTGTTTATTGCCTTTTTAATGCTAGCTTCAGAGAGGAAA
Organism: Clitoria ternatea; assembly: GCA_037962975.1. Classification (NCBI taxonomy): domain Eukaryota; kingdom Viridiplantae; phylum Streptophyta; class Magnoliopsida; order Fabales; family Fabaceae; genus Clitoria; species Clitoria ternatea. Next base: position 154,373,474 of record CM075673.1, read on the forward strand.
TTCTAAAGTTCTTGTGGAAAGGAAAAATCCTTTTTAAAAACTCAAAGAGTCACAGATCTTCTCGAGGTCTGAAGACACAGAAAGAGACTTAATACAGTGAAGCTGGGAAGAGTGCAGACTTTTTTACTTCAGAAGCGAATTGATTTTTACGGACTCTCCCTTTCTTTTGTAAATGGAGCTCTACGGACTCCTGGCACAATTGAAATGAAATGTTAGATAAACAAGCAGTACATACTTTATTTTAGCTGAGAGTCTTGATGTGTATTATTAACAAATCTCATGGGATTCAGAATGCTCAATCATGAGCTCAAACTTTTCTCTAACACATGCCTTATTCATATTGTGAAGACATTTAACTCCAAAGCCTCATTCTTGTTTATGCTTTATAATGTCATCTCATTTGATTAGACGAGCCTTCCTTCTATTTTCTGGGTCTACCCATATAAAATTTCTTTAGATCTTATGAATTTCCTCAATAACACCTTATGGAATTTTGACTGACATCATTAAATAAATAGGGATAGAACTAATCATAGCTTTTGAAAGTGTGATTATGCCAACCATAAATAGATTGCTTCCTTGCCAGTTAGCCAACTTGAATTTAATTTTATCAAACATAAATTGAAACTCTCTTTCTAGTTAAGCTCTATGCACAACACAAATTCCCAGGTACTTGCCAACAACTTTTTCTTCTTTAAAGAAAGATGAGACGCTCCAAACATGAATCACGAATCTCAAGGTAATTTTCAACACACTATAAAATTCACAGTAATAAAAAATTTCATTTTCAAGGCAATTACCTTGAGATCCATAATCCAAGTCCAAGGATCACTTAATGATATATCTGATTTACCCTAGTATAATTGTTATAAACATTGTCGTCATACTCAGCCATAATGTCATGGAATTTCACAAAGTAACATCACCTGCCTATCATTATATATGTTCATTGGTCATCATATCAAACTATACTAGTATATTTACAATTTAAAGATAAACTGACTACTCAAAATTATGTACATTAAAATATTCACACATATCACTATAAATACACATGCACATATACATTATCAAAACATCCTCTATATGTCCATCTATTTACAATGAGCACTTCAAGTCATCACTAAGCATATCCTTGATCAAACGCCAAACCACAAGTAAACAGAAGAGTGAGACATGGTATAGATTAAGTACAAAATACAATAGAATCATGCACATTGACAATGAGGATGAAATGTGATGCAAATGGCAAGCAAGGTTGTTTTGATTATATAATATCTTGTTTTTAATTCAAATGATGCTATGTTGGATCCATAATTGATGGGTAATCATACAGTGATTCGTAATTAATAATAATATTTTACCAGTACTAAACCAAAGCACCCATTTGCAACATTGTCACCACTGGTGACTTGGACATGCATATATATATATATATATATATATATATATATATATATAGCTATGTGTTGTGGAGCCCCTCTTAAAACATACTATGAAGCTTTAATAAGAGCCAAATATGAACCATATACATAGGTTCTATTGCTCATCTAAAGCCGCCCCTACCAGGCCCATTCAAAGTACTTCTGCATCCTTTGAGTAGCTTTAATGCAAATGATATGATGCTTTAGTTAAAGATATAGAACATTATACCATCTTTAATTCCCAATGTGAAAGTTCATCATAATCATAAAGTCACCTACATTTCATTATGTTATAATCATAACCATCCAACATAAGTTTGAATCAAATTTTTCACATGAACTGATGACATAAGGTACCTCGCCACCAAACTATGGACAGCTTTGTGATTCCATTGAATCACTAGGGAACAATAACTATTTTACCTATGCACTGGGTCACCCTCCCACTGGGCTCACCTGTTGGAATCCCTATCTTTCCAAAATAGATAGCGTATGATATGCTATGGATGCAAATACAGATCGGTGCATTCTCACACTATGCATCCTAAATGTCACTCCACAATCAATAACTCACCACCATCACTTAGTGGATTTTAATATTCTCATTATTCTTAATCATTACCAATTATCATTGGATTTCATTTACATCAATAGTTAGTGGTAAACATTATCTATTAAATTATACATCATGGGATGTTCAATATATTTGCAATCAATTCAATCATGGTCTCAATGTCATTCACAAACAAGTCATATTACTATGAATCAATCTCAATATCATAATCATCATCTCAACAATATTCACCACATAACATCAATCATTCTCAATGCATTTTAATCACATAAACCTCAAGATATTCATCCAAGCCAAATTATGGAAACACATCCATACATACACATCAATAATGGATGAAATCATGCATTTAGAAATGTTACCCTCTCCTACCTTAAGAGAAGTAGAAATCTTTGTGGTTCGAAGGTCCCTCTTCGTCAATAGGGTCATTTTCTACATCACACAATATACCATACAATTATTTTCATCTAAACCACCAAGATTTTAATTGTTCTTAATTAAATACTTGGTGTTTATGTTATTATCATTATCAAACTACTTTCCATTTGATTTATTTCACCACAACCACCACGGGTTTGGTGTTCATATTTATTTTTATGTATTTAAGGCCACACCCATAAAAGGGTTCCCACATTAATGGCTATCTCTTATCATTAATAACATCTCTCAACATTAATACCATTACCCACACTCTAAATATCATAAATTCTCACTTGAAATTAACTCTTCTAAACACATTTCACATTTTCCCCAAAACCTAGGATTAGGGTTTCATTAGAACCTAACAACCACCATTAATACTCACCATCTTCTACCATAATAAATGTCATTTTCATGTACCCCTATACACCCACACAAAACCACATATATATCACACCCCACCTTAGGGCTTTGCATAAAAATGGTTCTCTTTCCATAACCTATATGCATTTAACACTCTGCCAACAACCCAAAACCATAACCTAGGGCTTAGAACACCAGAAGAATGAAGGAACTTACCTCAAGCTCCAGGAAAACCCAAGCCCTAGCACACCCACAAAAATAGGGGACAATGGAGAGAGTTTCCAATCTCCAAACACCTTCTAAAGTGAAGAAGAAGTGGTAAAATTGATTGGGTACAGAAGGAGGCTCATAAATTTGATGAGTTTTATGGGAGAAGAATAGAAATAAAGGGGTTTGGGTGAGGGGGAGAGAGAGAGTGATGAAAATGGGGAAAGGAGAAGGGGGAAATGTGTCTTAAATGGCTTCCCCTTTTCTTTTTACACACCACACATTAAAATTTTATCATTTATAGTTAAAGAATCTCCGTACGAGCTTAATACTTATTTAAAAATTATTCCAAATGTATATTCGGATTCACATTAATATCCTTAACAGTCATGACCAACAGTACCTCAATCGAAAATACTTGGTCCAACACTTATATTTTAATCGGGTATTAAATTCAGCTCTTTAAGCCACAATAAATTATGAGTGGTTAATAAAAATTCCAATTTAATTATTTTTAAATTTTTGGGACATTTAATTAATTTATACTTAATTATTTACTAATTATTTTACTCAATTAAGTATTTATTTAAATTTTGGGATGTTACATCTATAGTTTAACATATAATCTACAATCACATTTGAAATATATCATTTTTAGTAATTAATCTTGAAGGTTCAAATTACAATTCATACAATAAATCTACACACAAGCACTTTAGTCACCAATTATTCCGCTACATCATTTTCCTACTTCATTCACATATTTTTATAAACACCTAATGTGCAATTTCTTGAGTAAGTGAAATCTAATTCTATACTTCAAAAAAAATCCATAATTCTACTCATTTTCTACCTATTCACTACACTATCTCATCTTCCTTAGGGAAGACAACCACAAGGTATGGTGAGGCTCTTCCTAGCTCTAACTCCAACCTACATACAACATACCTAAGACTCTAAAAAGTTAACAACCTAAACACAACCATTAACTCTTACAAGCATAAACTTTAGGGATATGGGTTTGGTTCTAAGAAAGCATCTCATGGATTCAAAAATCAAAACCTAGGTTAAACAAAATAAAGAGAAAAGGGGTTTTTGTTGATTACCATCGTGTGTGCGTAGAAGAATAAGAAGAATGGAGAAGCTCTTTCCTTTTCCTTGAATGAATGAAGTAGATAATGGTGTGGGATAAAGAATTTAAAATTGTGAGGGAGAAGAGAAGTAGGTTTTGTTTTTGGGTAATTAATGAGGACACATGGATTGTAATAAAATTACTTAGATAAGCCCAATGGGCTTTAGGCCTTGCATGACCATGTTAGTTTTGGGCACTTTTAGGCCTTATATGCTTATCTTTGCTTTTAGGCCTTGTATTTGGGTCATCTTCATTAGGATTAGGAATTGGGCCAAGGGAATGAGCCAAGGCCCATGGTTAGTATATAAGGCTTCATTCCTTTGTAAATCATAATTTTTGAAATAATTTGCACACTTTTTTAGTGAGATAGTGAGATTTGTCTCTCTCTAGATTCGCTTAAGTGCTTAGCACTTTCTCTTTAATTTCTTATCCTTTGGTACTCCTCCCCAAATGTGGCAAAATCTAGGAGTTATCTCCCTTAGGGAATGGCATCGACACTACCTCTTCCTTGGCACACCATTCCTCCTTCATCCTAGCTTCATTTATCTTCTTCCTTGTCATCTTATAAGCATAAACCATACATATCCACATCTCTATACTCGGCCAGAACAAAGCCTCCATCATAAGTCTTAAAAAAATTAAAGAAAGTTGCACAAAGATGAAAGTCTATGAAAGAAGGCAAAGCTAGATCCTCCCACTTTAAAGAAAAGGCTACATTAGTAATGAAGGGGAAAAAGAGATGACTGGGTTTATGCTTAGTGAGAGAGAGAAAATGAAAATGGAGGGAAAATAAAGAGAGAAGTAGTGGGGTGATAGAGGAGAAGAAGATACAGAAGAAGTGGGTTTATGTATATGAGTGGAAAAGAGAACAAAATATGAGAGAGTGAGAGAGTGGAAAAGAAAACGTTGCTTGTATTTCTCTCGGGAGTAGACCGGGCATCTAAGTTCCACCCTTCCTCTATTTGCTCGAGCATGTCAGGAGGCAGTTTCTAGAATCTCCCTTTGAACCCACATGTAGGGGTTCTCAACCAATAACCTCTCCAAATCAATTTGATGGGCGATTACATTTGAGCACCCCGGTACTATCTTCACGATGTTCTTCTCTCTTTCTTCAGCGGTCATCTTAGTTATAATGTGCTTGAAACCGCCTACATTATTGTAAAATTGTATGTCGTCAGAAACATATATGTCAACACTATCTTCCCCATCGGAGACCCCAGCAACCCAAGTGATATGACGGGGACATTCTCTATCCCTGTCCCCTTACTCATCTCCCTAGAACCTGCGACCCAGGCCCCGGAGCCCTAACAGAGATTCATCCTCCACGACTCTCTCTTTGTCTTCCCCCTAGTCCTCATCTTTCACTCACACAAATTGGTAAAAATATGTAAGTGAGAAAAGGAAAAGAAAGGCGGGGATGGCTACCTGAGAGCTTTAAGGGTCTCTGAAGACAGGTCCTTAAAGACGATAAGTATGGAAAGGAGTTAAGTTTGGGAAACTTTTAGGGTTTGTGAAGGCTCTCTAGAAATTTTAGCAGAGTTTCAACATGTAAATGACAAGTAAGTGTCGAAGCCCTTCTAGACACCTATTTATAGACGTGGTTGGGGGCAAAGATGGCAACGTTTCAATTCAAATTGTTTGGGCCACATCATTTTAATTTTCAAGGAAATGTTCAACAAAGTAACTGCCACATAATCATTGAAATGAAACTGTCACTTGATCGAAGAGTAACTATCACAATGATTGATGTGACTTGTATTACGCATAACACCGCGTTTTGGTATAAAGGAAATAAATACGCGACAGTTGGGGAAAGGAATCAAAGTCACAAAATGGCACAAATCGAAAATTTTTCCAAGTTAAGAAGTCTTCTTCTCTTAACCATGCCTACAAAAGGTGACTGGAACAAACGGTATAACTCATTTGAGCAACTGGTATAGTCCCTCAAACAAGCTAGAGGACAAATAATTCAGTATCGATATCAGCCTATGGGTAGAAAGATCATTCAACCTAAAAGTCGTCATGCAAGACAAACATCGCACGATTATTGAAATTTGACATTGTCTTCCAACACCGCGCATGAGACTTGTGACGTAACACCGGAATGAGCCATTCTCTTAAATACCAGAAGGTCAGAGTTGACTTATGTAGTCGTATGTTGAGGAAGTAACCTACAAAGTGATTGATGGAAAGGTACAATTGGTAGGTAGTGTCAGTGTTGTGTGTCAACCTTCTACAAATAATTAAGAGTAAAATTAATACTCTATTTTTTGGGTTACATGGGAAATTAATTTAATACATGAAATTATTAAACAAAATATTATAAAAAATTTTAATCTAATGTTATTTAATGATATTTAATAGTAAATCTTATATTATTATTTATAAAAATATATAAAAAGAGAAAAGATCAAACAAAAGATGAGAATGAACTGTGAGATATTTTATTTATTTATTGGATAAAAAGTGAGATATTGAAATTGAAAGAAAGAAAAAAAAAGGAAGGGAGAGAGAAAAGAGAGGGATTGATGATTTGGACTTGAATTTGGATTGTATGTTTTTAATAATTATTTTGCTTATACAAAAGTATGTTTGTAGTATAACTAATCTTATATTACAACTCACGTACAAAGTTAGTAAATAGATAAATTTTTAAAGTATGATATTTGAATCTTATCATATGTATATAAAAAACTTTATTGATAGGACAAAATTCACTTTAATGGTATAGAAAAGGAATATTAATTTTAGATTTACAGTTAAAAAGATACCTTTGAGTTTATAAAAAATTATTATATTTATCCTGTATTAATGTATCTAATGTTAATTCATCTACAAAACCAAATTGGGAACAATGCTCCCTCCAATGCACAATAAATGCACTACCAGAATAAATTCTCAAGAGACAATTGGATGAGGAACACAGGCCATGATCTTTTGTTGACACGAGTTTTGATTGATCTTTCATAGACTCAAAGCTATAGCAACTATAATCAAATGTGAAAAATGGTTCTGGGATTAAACTATAAATACATATTAACACGTCAAGAAAGTTCAACGTTCAAAAACCAATGATGTGTTTTGCACCAAATATATATCACCGATTCTTGTGCAGATAGCATGAATGTTTATATACCCAGATAGCTGAAAATTTAACAAAGAACATGTTCTTACTAGTTGTGTATTCATTGACCATTAACTTTTGTTAATTCATGTATTTTCTTTATTTTCTCTTTGTGGGTTTAGTGTTGCAAATGCTGAAAGGATTCCATTTCATTATTTGTGAACGGCCCAATTAAAATCCTAGCACTTTTTTTTTCATGGAATTTGGGCTTAAGGTTGCAATTTTATCCCAAGGTATTTGATTTAACAACTAAATTACTTGTAAACTATTTTTACTTACCATTATCACCATCATCTTCCCTTCTTATTGTCTGATTTTCTTCCATTTGCATCCCTTCCATGATTAACAAGAGCATCTCTGTCTTCTTCCTTGCATCTGCTTTCTTTCCTCGGATTTAGTTATTATGATTTATTATCTTTGTAACAATTATTATGTCTAGTTTAAAATTTTATTTATTCAATTTAAAATAAAATATAATGCAATTTTTTAGTGTTTATCAATTAAGAAACTAATTTCTATCTCGAATTTAAATTAACAATTCAACTGAAAAAATGGTCATTGATTAAATTCAAATATTGACTAATATATTTATGGCGATGCTGCCCTCGTGTAGAGCAAATTTCCCCCATATCTGTAGCCGTTCAGGTTATTAAACGGTGGGACAGATTTATGGGACTTGGAAAGGAAACAAGCAACGCATTTAAGGTTGTGTGGTTGGGGTGCTAAGAACTAGTTCTGCCACTCAACCACTGCATGAATCCCACGTTTAAGTTTTTACTTATTATTTTATTGCGTTTACAAAAGATTATTTTAGGTGTGAATGAAAGGAATAAATATGACCTATTAAAACTTATTATAAATAGTTAGATTAAAATATATTGATCATGTAATTTTAAAAAAATTTAATTCTCATCCATATATGATTTTACGATCCAAATTTATCTCTATCAATAAGCTATCTGTTTGGTTTTCAATTGGAAAAACAGAGTTGAGAAAATGAAAAAATTTAAGAGTTGATATTGATATTTTACGTCGTTCGAGATAATTAAAATTTCATTTGATATAAGATCTATTTTTAGAGTCGGTCAAACTAGGAAATCAAACTGCCCATAAATTTACTCAAGTAAGTTTAACGGTAATATACAATGGAAGTGATGGAGGGGAAGAAACGAGATGAAAAGGATGATGATAAATTTGATAGGATAGATAGGAAGTGGAGTTGGTAGTTAGAAAAAATTAAGAGGAAAATAATGATGGCCTGGTGGAAAGGGGAAAAAAGAGGAAGGAAAAGAAAAAATTTGGAAACTTCCAATGATTTTGTTTCATGAAACTTTACTTCCTAGTTTTTTAAGATAAATAAATAAATGTATAACATGTTTTGACAAAGTTCTAAAAAGATAATACATTATATGAAATTTTACGATAAAATATCCAGTCTCACCTAACATGTGGTGTTTGTTTGGAAGCATTACAATAATAAACTATTTTAATAAGTATTTATAGATATAACCAATTGTTGATTACCAGTACGTTTGGCAACTTAATTCTAATGGAGTTTTTTTCGTTAAGTGGGGGAGTTTTTTATTCTACGGGTCAACAGAGTTTTGATTATCTCTAACATGAAGAATTAATATCAACTTTTAAATTTTTCACTTCAACTCAACTTTGTTTCCTCAACTGCAAACCAAACACCCTCTATGTATATGTTTGAATATGATGGGTAAAATGTGATTATAAGATATAATTTATTTGGATTGTTGAAAATAGTTCACTATTTATACAAAATTAAAATATGAAATTATTTATAGTAGAGATAGTAATTCAGGTGGGCAGTCTTAAATGAGTCAGATTTTATCAGGTTGCAGGTTATTTAGGGTTGGGTCAAAAAAAACCTGTATAAATTTGGGTCTTAAAATTAGAGGCTATTTTTTTAAAAAAATTGTTAATAAATTAATTTATAAAAAATTGAATTATAAAAAACTGAACCAATAACTTAGTATATTTTTTCTAAAATTACATTTGTTAAAAATTTTGTTCTATTGGAATTAATTAACTTGTAAAAAAATATTTGTTTTTATACTACATTTGAAAATTGAAATAATAAAGCATTAGCTACTATCAAAGGCCTAAACCCTAAAAAAATTTAAGTTCCCTTCCAAGTTTCCAACAATTTTTTTAATAAAAACCTTGGGCCACCCAGGCCCGTGTAGGTCAGCCCACACCCAACCCATTTTTTCAAGCCTTTTTGCTATCGAGAATTTTTTAATTATTAACTTTAAATTTATTTTTAAGGTCCGCGCACTACGCTTTTGACAACAGGCTTAGACCGACCCATATGAATCAACTCATTTTGCCAGCTCTAATTTATAGTGGTTAGATATATATTAAAATTAATTGATTGAGAGAAAAAAAGAAAAATAAAAATTGACTAAAAAAATAATCAATATGAAAAAATTCCCCTGATTGTATTCAGATAATAAATCTGATTTTTAGATATTATGATATGATATTCGAAAAATATACCAATTGCAAACAAGTCATGATAAGGTTACATTCTAAAATTATAATATGATTTTTAATTTAATCATTCCCAAACATACTCGTATAGAGGACCTAGTATATTCATATGTTAAAAAAGTCTTCATTAATTTGGATCAAATCTAATAATTAGAGGTCTAAACTCAGTCTGATTAAGTATCAAACTGTTCTGGACTACTAATTTTAAAAAAATGTTTAATTCATACAAAATATAATTTTAACATTGTTTTAGAATAATCAAGTCTATTAAGATAAATATTTTTTATGAGGGACAAAAGTGACAACAAACAAAAAGTTAGACACCTCCTTGCATAATCAAAGAGGAAGCCGAATCATACATACAACATTAGTCGACAAATTAGTTGAAAGCTAAAAAAACTAAAAAAACTAGTTAAAAGTTGATGAAAAAACCTAATTGAAAATTAAAATCTTACAAGTTAGTTAATTGAATTAAAATGCATTTAGTAAAATTATTAGTTAAATGTAATATGAAACAAAAGAAATATTTTCTTTTTAGATAATAGTTGTTTTTTTAAAATATTAGTGAGAAGAAAAATAAAATAAAATAAAATAATATTAGCTTATAGATCAAACACTACTTCAAATAGTTTTTTTAAAAGTGTTACAAGCTACTAAATAAGCTTTTTTTTTTAACTAGACATGAATATTTTATCTAACAAACTTTATACTTATCTCTAAAATCCTTATACAAACACTCTGGGGATGAAGCTTCAGATCAATGTGCTCGGATTGTGTGGCATATATCCTTCAGGGCTATTACTTTAGAGATACACTACAAAAATCAAATTTAGCCTAGGGGCTTGGTGTGAGACACTAGGGCTTAATAGCTTTAGCGTGGGACATGTTTTACGTCACACCTGAAATTTGAAAAGCGCATATACATTGGCTTTAACGCAAGACTTAGCTCCCACGTGAAAGTTGAACATCCCAGACTCGTTTTTTTTTTACAAATTGGGGGGGCGGGGGGTCAGGATTTTAAAATTCAAGTGTCCCCAAGCCAACATTAAGTACGTGTATAACCTTTTCCTCCTATCACTTCTTCCTAAACCCAAATCTTTCTCTAAAATTTTGTCAATTTCCTAAATTTTCTTTATGTGGTTCAAAGTGTAGAGGAATTCATTTTGTTCCCTGTTGGTGTCATTATGATTGTGACACAAAAGGAGTCTTTAAACCAATTGGAATTTTTCAAACAAGTTAAAAGGTAGTAACCTATTTAATTTTTTTTAATTTTATGCTTTAAGGTTCTTCAAGATATATAGTTGTAAGAACTCTAGAATATATGATTTATATTATCATGTTTTAAAAATTATTGACATTTGAACCTTAGGGTAAATGTTTTATTGTAAAGTTTGTTTGTTAGATTATATTTTACCCATGGATACATTAGAATAAGGGGTTGCAAAATGGGGCTGCAAGTTGTGCTATGCTCGGGCTCACTTAGGCCTACCTAAATATTGGTCGGGGCTACAATAAAGAAACACGTCAGAAATTTAGGTTTGACCCATTTAGGGGTAGACTAGGCTAACCCATTTCCCCTACTTTCTTTTTTTAAAAAACTATTTCTTATAAAAAAATTAACAAAAAATATTTTTTACGGATGTTTTTTTTGTAGTGGCCTATTTTCCTTGATAATCCATTAAAAATAGTATTTTTTAAATCATTTAAAAATGGTATTTAAATAAATATTAAATTAGTTTATATTTTTTTAAAATATGATTGGCTTGACGGATAGGTCCATATTGGTCGTCTCTAGCCCATTTTTTGGTGGGCCTAAACTGGTCAAGCTCAAGTGAGTTAGCAGACCAAAAATCTTGTCCCAGCCCATCCTTTGGTCTGTTTTTTACAGACTTAGCCTATTTTACCACCCCTAGTTATGATAGAATTTTTAAGTTTTAAAAAATAGTAAATTTATAAATTACAAGTTATAATTTAGAACAATTGTAAATTTTAAATTATAATTTAGAAAATAAATAAATAAAAAATTTCTAAATAGAGTTTATGAAATAAAATAATTAGAAATTTTAAATTATAATTTAGAAAATAAAAATTAGAAATATACAAATTAAATATGTACTTAATTTTTACATTAAAAATTTAGGTTTGTTGAGCAATTTTGAAGAATACACGTGTTTTAACTTAGTGGTATGTTAGCAACACAGATTTTGTGATAAGTTGTTTTTGGATGTGTCCTTTATAAGATAGGTTTAAAAAGTGAGTTTATTATAGGGTTAGGGAGTTTATTAATAAGGCTAGAGAGTAACTTTAGTACTATTCAAATAGGGACATAAGGTGTCGTTGTGTGAGATGTATATATGTTCTATAAGATTTTGGCTAAAAGTGAGGTTACATTTCACATGTGCAAGTTTATTTTCAAATCTAACTATTGGGTTTGAACCGACCATGATGAGATAAAATTTAGAAGAACCACTGAATCCAAGCTCGCATATAACTTTGACCTTTTTAGCAACAACCTGCTAATGTTATGGAACCAATTTAAAAAAGAAAAATAGACCGTAGGATCAATTTTTTCCTTCCTACAACCTCCATTCCGTTTATGAGAACACTCTGCCAAACATGCTGTTAATCTAGTACATTCAATATAGTTTGGGATATGTAGTAATAATGAAGTTGATATCTATGACTATGCCAACTAAAATGAGTGAGATCTATTCAAATTAACCTTCTATTTTATTTTTCTCTACATCAAATGGAAACTAATATAGACCTTACATATATACTATAAAAAGAAAAATAGACCCTGGCTATATCTTATTAACAACATATATGCATCTTTAAGTGTATTTAAAAAATTATAAAAAGAAAATAGGTGAAAAATATAGGATATGAATAAATTGCATGCATATACAGACTACAGTGACGTCTCAGTAACATATGGAATAGTATCAAAGGGAAACTTGTAGTATTGGCATGTTGTGATGCATTTGTCAGTTATTTGCATGCTATAGAGAGTTGGGCTCTGATTATGACCCAACAACAATAAAAGAAACATAGAAAGAAGCTGAGCCTGAGGCTATGTATAATATGATGATTGGGCAGAGACCACCAAGACAAGAATCTCTCTCTCTCTCTCTTGACTTTAATCAAATATGTACAAATCTATTCATCTCCAGTCTCTATTTACTAACACCAGCATCAATCAATGCTTCATTGCTTGTGTCCATTACACTAAGACGTCATTCAATACCCTAACAAGTTATTGTTTTTTTAGTGAATTTGAGCCGTACAACTATATAATAGATAATTGATATTAATTGTGTGAGTTTTTCAAAAGGTCATGTGGTCTTTTAAATAATCATGTGACTTTGAAAAACTTTTAATCTTAATTATCTATGTATGGATTAGATTATTTACTATTTCCAATCTTACATAAGAAAACGTTTCTCATAAGATATATATATATATATATATATATATATATATATATATATATATAAAAGTATAAAGCAATAGTGATACATATATGGTTGAGCATATTTTGAGGGAGAAACACTTATGTTCCGTTCGGATTATAAAAATATTTCTTGTTTTTATTTTTTATTTTTTATTTTTTATTTTTTATTATAAAATTGTTATCATATTTTTTATATTCAAAATTTTTATACATTTTTAGTTTTTCTATTTTCTATTTTTATTTTTTTTCAAAACAAATTTTTAAAAACGGAAAGCATGATAACATTTACAGAATTAAAACTGAAAATAAAAAATAAAAACAAAAAATCTTTTTAAAATTCAAACGTGACCTTATTTGACCAAACCTAGGGCATGGATCTGCTGGGTTACAGACTCATCTATTAGCTAATAGAGTTGGTATTCTGTTTTGTAGATGGCCCTTTTGTGTACTGTTTTTCATCCCATGGCATAAATAAAAAAGTAAAATTCTACCACCAAACAAGTAAATTAAAAAAATTGTTCTAACCTAACAACTAATTTTGAGTTTCAGTCTTAAAAATACAAATTTGAATATCCATAAACCAAAGTGAATACGTTAAAAAGAATTATTGTTTGTTAGATAACTGTACCTAAAGGGTGTTTTTTTAAGGTAAAAAAAGGAAAGTACCTAAATGGGGTTGATAGTATTATTACAGTTGAAAGCAATGATGTTGGATTGTTAGTATTATTAATAATAATGGTAATAAGAATTTAGGGGAATGGTGTTTTGAAAAATGTGTTTTGGCAGGGGAATTTGCTTTTGGTTTTATTGATAGAAGAGTGTCAAGGGTGTGGGAGACAATGAAAAGGACAGGGCTGCAAGTTAAGGGAGATTTTGCGTGTAAGTTGAGACCAAAACGAGACAGGAACGCAGTCGTTTTGGACTCCCAAAATGCAAAATGGAAGTCATTGTCAATACTCAAACGACAAATACGTAATCTTAGTTGTTAAACAGCAGCGCCGCCTGTCATTACTGTCTCTGCTGCGCTGCCTAATCAAACACTTCACCTAACCATTTTCCTTTTCAGTTATTTAATAAATACCGGTTTAAGTAAATTGTGATTAAATCAGATCAAATCATGATTAAATTAATAATATTAAATATTCGATCCGAACTAATCACTTACTTGATTTCTAGTTTAATCAATCAGATTAGACGGATTTGATTTTAATAATAATGACTTTTTCATTACTCACCAACATTATGCTTTATCAGTTTTATTTCTTAAATTTTTATTTCCACCTTATTATTTATCATTTATCATTTATTTCAAATTCTGTAAACGTTATTTTAAACTCAAAATTTTGTAAGTTGAAGTGAAAAATTTAAATGTTGATATTAATTCTTCACGCGGTTGAGACAAACAAAACCCCATTGACCCGTAGGATCAAAAAACTCCCCCCACTTAACGGAGAAAACTTCGTTGAAATTTCATTACCAAACGTTCTCTTAATGTCTTAATGTTTTAAAGTTAAGTATTTCTTATCTAATACTCCATTTAAAAGTATAAATAAAAAAATAACATAAATGAATCATTAATAAGAATACAAATAGAAAGATAAATATTAATACAAAGAATTATCTATAATGACTTAAAGGTTTATAATTAAATATTTTTTATTTAATATAACTCATCATCACTCTTGTAAACAGATTAGGATGTGCAACACTAAGCATTCTCCCACATTTTTTTAAGTATTCAAGTAATTCAATGCGTAACGTAACAGTTTAATTGATTTAATTTAACCTTTTAAAATGATTTTAATGGATATACCTTAAAATTTGTGGAGTTGAGACACAGAAGATGGACTAAATTGGATTTAACGAAAGTGCCAAACCGTCTAAGACAATTTTAACGAGAGTTTGTAATGATTCCTAATGTTTAAAAAATATTGAACAAAATTTTAGGGATCATTCCAATTTTATTGCTGTTCAAAAATGTACTGCTGGTACACTTTGTGTGCGAATCACTACCAAATAACACATTTTTTTAATTACGTGTATTATTTTAATAATCGAAGGTAGTTACTCGGTGTTATATATATATAATGGAGAAATGAGGATGAAAAATAAGTGTAAATAAAATATTATAAAGACAATGAGTTGAAATTGAAGAACATGATTTATGTTTTAGAAATATAACATAAATTTTGAAAAGTAGGAAAGTTTTGTTTTTTATTCTGTGATTGGATGTTAACACTCATCTCCTCCGCCATTCTCTCCGTTTCTATCTTTGATTTATCCCATAACAATCTCTCTAAAGAATTCACCCTAAGCTTAGCCCAAGAATAAGGCCCTTAAAACTCCTCAAAACCTAGTTAATCACAAGTCTATGGGTTTTTAAGGTGCAAACATGTTTAAGGCCTAAAATCTAAAACTAACCCTAAATTTAAGTGACGTAAATACAAATTCAAATGATATAAAATAAAAAATATGTATTAAAAAGTCCTTTAGTATCCATGCATGCCCATATCAGGACCCCAATCAATTAATTAATAATTCTGATACATTCATTTAACCAACTTAAAACGTCATATTTCATCTAAAATGATGCTATGTAAACGTTGTCCTAAGGAAACTTAGTAAATTATGAAAAAAATTATTTAGTTTGGAATAACCAATCAAGGGAAGTTGTGTTATCAAAAGAGGCCAAGGTTAGTTTAAGGGGAGGAAAATGATATTTTGGGTGTTGGGATTAAGGTTTTGAAAAGAGGGAAATGCCAAAAGGTGGTAGAAAGGATGGAGCAGTAGGGTAAAGTTGTTTGGGAGGTGTTATAAGTGGGTATAACAGATATGGCTGCTGTTGATGGTGGGGAGGGTGGTGGTGGCATGCATCCAAATTGTAGTAATAGTGTAGAAATAAAGGTAATATTAATGAGAGTTATAATAAGAGTAGTTGAGGGTTTAGAGGAGAATCCTAGGAAGGAAATAAAGGTGGAAAACGCTAGTGTGCTAGAAGAAGAGGCCAGTGTTACTTATGCTTGCCATGAAGCAAAAGCCACACTCTTTAAATATATTACTTTATAATATGTAAATATTAAATATAGTATAAAAATATATTTTTTAAAATATTTTATTAACAACACTTTTAAAATATATAACAATGATATGTTTAAATATTAATAATAATATATAATAGTATTATATAATATAATTTATTTAACAATTTATTTAATAATAAATTTTTAACAATAAGTATTATTAAATAATTTTAAAATATATTATAAAAATTTAAGTTAATATTTAATCATTTTTATAATAAGTAAATTGTTAATAATATATTTAATAAATATATTTATTATAACTAATAATGTTATACATACAATCAAGTTAAATGTATGTCATATCCATAGTTATTTTCCTTCGTGTAATTAGAGTGTGTTTTAACCTATTGATAATACAATTTTCTTACCACTTGCATGTGGTGGGTTTGAGTGCTAGGAGGAAAAAAATAATTTTCAAATTAACATGACAACCAATAAAAAAATCATGCTAATTTTGAATATTTAGATCTCACTTCTAAACATAGTTGCATTGTGTTCATGGTGAAAAAGTGAAAGCTTTCAACCAATCAATTTTATCTTTTTGTTAAATGTTAATGACCTTTTTTCTTCCCATGGTTTTATATTTTGAGATACATTCAGATATTTGTAAGAAATTTAGGATAGATTATTTACATTACGATATTTTTAACAATGTTGATATTTGTTCCTATTGGTCTATGAAGTTCCTATGTTAAGATAAAAGTTAACATCAAGGATCTCTAAGGTAAATGATTTATACTAGGTTCATTAGAAATTAGAAGTTTAGTAATTTAAAAAATAAATTTTTAAATTATATTTTAGTAATTTTAAATATAGAATTTTAGAATACAAAAATTGAAAATGTTTAAATTTAGAAATTTAAAATTATAAAATTTCAAATTTAAAATATAGAAATTTTGAATGTAGAAATTTATGGTTTGTTGTGCAAGTTTGAATAATATGACAAATGTTATAACTTAGTAGAATGTTGGCAATACGAATTTTGTAACTGATCATTTGTTGATGTATAATAAAGCTTATCACTATAAGAAAGGTCTAAAGTATGCAATTGTTAGATAGATTAGTGAGTTTGTTAATAAGGCTACAAAACAACTTTATTATTCTTTAGAGGATGGTACAAAGTGTCCATGTGCCAATGTAAATGCAAGAAAATTTTGGGTGAAAGTGAGGTTAAATTTCACTTGTTCAAAATTGGTTTCAAACATAAAAAAGGGGTTTGGACTGAGCACAAAATGGTAAAATTTATAAAAGAACAACATTGTAGTTAGTGGAACAACTAGCACCATTATGACTAAATCCGCTGATAACTTTTACTCGGTTAAGGTTAATGTTAAGTAGGGGTGGCAAAATGGACCAATGGGTCAGCCCGAGCCAAGGCCCACATAAGCCCGTCAAAATATGGGTTGGGCTGGGCCAAGCCAAACAAGGCATTGGGACAAAACTATTAGCCCGACCCATTTTCTATGTGGTCCACGAGCTGGCCCATTTTTTTCAAATTATTTATGCTATTCTTTAATTTTAAATTTATACTATTTTTAAGGCTTTTTTTTAAACAAAACTTTAGATATAAAAACTAGATTTTACCTTTTTTAAAACTAATTTTTTTATAATTAACCCAATTTATTTCATTAAAAGTTCAAATAAATTATATTTGCATTAAATGGAAACAAAACTTTATTATTTATATGTTATAATATTATACTATCAAATTTATAATAACATATATAAATTAGGAAAATAGGAAAACATAATCTCTTTAACATATATAAATTATATATTAATATAAAAGTATTTTTTAGTTTTTAATATTGTAACATCCTGATTATTGAATTAATGGGCAGATTAGGATTAATTGCTGATTGAGATTGAGTGCTGACTAAGTAAAAGAGGCATGGGATGATGCATGTACCCTCTTGGCAGTATGATAGCTTCAGTTTCACATTTCTACCCACTTTATGCTCATTTCTCTTTCGTACATGCTGAACCACTTCTTCGTTCTCTCTAGAATCCCCTCAAGCCTCTGCTTCTTCTTCTTCTTCTTCTTCTTCTTCTTCTTCTTCTTCATCAGCGACGTTGTAGTGTCTTGGAGACTCGAAGTCCTCCACTGTTAGTGAGGGTCAGACTATTCGAGAGTGTGGAACCAGCTTTTAGTTTCTCCAAGCTGAGTGCAGAGTTTGAATGGGTTCGAAGGTCGTTGAGCAAGGGAGAGTGATTGAAGGAACGATCGGAGCAATCGATCAACGTTGAAAGTCCGAGGAACGTCTTGTAGGTAGGGGGGCTGATTTACATCTCAAATGCATGGTTTATGGACGGGTTCCGGGTGAAATTGCTTTACTGTGTTGTGTTATACTTGAAATGTGTTGATTGATGTGTTGTGGTTGAGTAACAGTATATGAAACGCCCGGATTTGTGATAGCTGTGATCTATGTAATGTTGTGTTGATTTCCGTCCATGAATGCATGTTCACTTGCATGTGATGTATGTGGATATTATTGTGAATGCCGAGTGTATGTGCTATGAACCAGTGTGAATACCGAATACATGTGGTGTGAAAATGTTGTGCTGGTTCTGTCATGATTTTATATAAATGCATGAGATGCTTGTGGCTGTTAATATGACTCTGCTATACTGATTCCAGAGAGTGATTTTATATTTAAATGCATAAGGTTGCATATATAGAAAAAGGGTGACCGGTGGAAGGTCAGGAACCCTATGTGATGATTTCTAGCTACAGATTCTTGGGCTAGATCCTGTGAAAGCCCGTGATAGCTGATGGAGCTAGAGTTAAGTCTCGAGACGTCACTAGGTGACCGGTATCACGCGGGAAGGGCTAATGGAGTGAGGGCGGGAAGGAATCTGTAACTGAAATTATTGTTTAAGTCGGATCCGCATGCATGTGTATTGGTGCATTGTTATTGAGAATAACATGATTGATATAGCCTTGAATGATTAGAGTGAATTTCGATTGAATGACAGTGTGTGTTGTTGATGTTGGTTGTGATATCTGAGTGCGTGGTTGATAATGTAATGGCTGATCCGAGTCAATAACTGTCATTTAATATGTAAAATGCTTACCCCTACTTGTGGCTATATTTGGGATGGTGAATGATGGGTGGACTTCAAACCGTGTGAAGTGTACTTGCATATATATAGATGTTGTGTACATAATGTGTATAGTTTTGATGTAGCCTTGGCCGGCTCCTAAGTACACTGTTTTGTTTTGAATATAATTATGAATTTGAATTCTCTCAGATTGAGAATATATATATATATATATATATAATGCTAAGATGTTGCTTGAATTACCAGTGAACGTTATTGTATGAGAAATGTTAAGGGTCACAACGTTTCCGAGTGAGAAATTGACCCAATGAACCACTTCCAAAGGAATAACGGTTAGAGTGTTGAGTAAGGCATATTCTAGAAAACCTCCTCCGAGTGGATAAGGTTATATATATTCCGAGTGGATAATGTTATAATATTCCGTGTAAGTCTTAATCTAGTAAACTCTTCCGAGTGAAGACAGGTTGAGCTATTTTCGAGTGAAGGAAGGTTAAGGTGTTTTCCGAGTGAGGAAGATCTAAAATATTCCCGAGTGAAGAATGGGTAAAACGCTTCCGAGTGATGAAGGGACAAGGTAACTCCGGGTGAGGCAATTCCGAGTGAAACGTCTCTGGGTGGAACGTTTCTGAGTGAAGTGTCTCAGAAGTGAAAAGCTTTAGTTTAGGACACATCTCGGCTGAGTAGTGAATACCCGAGTGGGAAGGTACCGAGAGATGATACCGAGTTACGTGTGGTACGGTACCGACTGGAATATACCGAGTGACTCTGTTCCTGGGAGAGTACAGTTGGACTGAGAAGGACTCTAACCCCGAGTGAGTATGTTGCTGTGAATAGTTTCCGAGGAAAGGTTCATTGATTCCGAGTGGAGATAGCCGAGAGAATCATTTCCCGAGTGAAGCATGTTTGTGATGAGACCTTCCAGAATAAGAATAAGGATCTGGCTAAGTAAAAATTTATCGAGTGATGTATGATCCGTGGGGACCGCTCCCGAGTGAGCGGAGGTCCCGATTCTGAGTGACGATATGAAAATACCGAGTGAGAGACTCACTCTAGCGAGTAAGGGCTCGCTTAATCACTTTACGCTGGTTTTGCTTAACCGACCAGGATCTCGTCAAGCGAGTGGCACCCCTGACCCGGTTTTCTGCTTCTCTTGACTTCGGGTTTGTTTTATTTTATCCCGACTCCTATTCTGGACTGCTTTGTAAACGTTTAGAACGTTTGAGTTTTGGAAAAATTTTCCCTATCTCGGATTTACTTTTATTTAAGTCGGGTTGTTTCAAATATTAGCCTGACGGGCCAGACCGGCCCTCATAGGGCCTATTTTTTATGGGCTAAAACGGACTAGGCTTATTTGAAAAAATAAGCTCAAATCCTTGGCCCGACCCGCCTATTTTTAACAGGCCAAATGAGTTGGTCGGCAGGCCAATCCTAAATTACCACCCCTATTGTTAAGTAACAACCAGGTAATGTTGGGGAACAACATGCAAGAAAAATGAAGTTGATGTAGTCTTAAAATTGATTTATAATTGTTTTTATATATTTGTTAATGTTTAAAAGATGGTCGACCATTAGGGCGTTCATTGGAACGTGAATGGTAAAAGAAAGGGAAGCTACAAGTCACTTGAGGGGCTAGCTTGAGGAAGGTCCTCTGACCTGATGAGTTTTATAAGCAACTTAACTGTCTGGTAGTTATCGTTGAGAGATTGACTATCGGGCTGCCTATTGAGCCAAAACCTAAATAATGCCAATATCAGGGTGGATCTTATCATTGACCCCTAAGAAGCATATAGTGGAAAAAGATTATACTAACACTTTTAAGCTTGACCTAGATAATTTTAAAAAGGATGAACAACTCTGTAGATGGCTAAGTAGCAGCCATTATAGGATTAAGTGGGAAAATAGGGTTGTGGACATACGCAACCATCACCCTAGGATAGGTGGAGTGAAGTTCCAAATGAAATAAAAAAATGTTGGGGATATTTCCTTTTCAAGGTGATCCACTTACATTTTCGTGGGTTCTGGCATAAGTGGAGTGAGGTTCTAGAAGAAATCCAAAAGCTTTAGTGGAACAAATGGTTGGTATATATCTCTAATAATACAATTGGTTAATTATTTTATATTTTCTACAGAGGGTGTGACATTTGACGAGGTTCACATGGATTTGATAAAGAAAGCCTTCAATGAAATTGGGACACATCATCTAAGTGACATGTTTAGGAAAGCTAGGGAGTCAGGATGACTTGACCACTACTTATCTAAGTTGGATAGCGAGGAGTCTTGGAATCAGGATCTACTCACTGAGTGGGCCAAGCTTAAGTTCATTTTCATTGAAGAGCACAACAAGAAGGACGAGAGTAATGACAAGGGTAATGTAGTGCATACCTTAGGTGGGAAGGCCTTCCCTGACATAACGTGAGAGATGGTAAGCATTTTACTATAAACTTCTAATTAGTTATCATATTTATGTAGGTTAGTTTACATTTTAATCAAGTTCCTTTCATTTTTTATTTGTAGCCTCAAATTCTAATGAGGAGATTGGCCCTGATGAGTTATTTAGGTTGACCTACCAACGTTCTATTGATGCATGGGTGAATTGTAAGAGTCGTTGCGCCATCGTAAGTATAATATGCAACATAAACTATTTTTAAATTTAATATTCATTGTTCAAATTATTGTATAACATTTTCATGTTGATTAAGATGCTTACCAATGATGCTCACAGAAGGTTGGTAGACTAGACAACTCAGTGGACTAGGCCACCAAGATAAGTGTTTGAGTCTAGATGGTTGGTAGAAGGTCCCGAGGCCAACTTTACAATACTGATAACTTGACCGCCAATGTCCGTTTAAATTCTACAACCTCTACCTTAGTTGGGCCAACCAAGTCTGCTACATTGGAGGTGGTGTCTGGCTTTAGGGCAGAGTTGGATTAGCTAAGAGAGATGGTCCATGAGCTATAATGATATCAGAAGCCTAGTTTATCTAGACCTAACAATCATGTTTATTATGTTAACCTGGATGACCATTAGCAACAAATGAGAAGCTACAACTGCCTCACCCCAACCTCTACCAATAGTGTCGTGCCGTTATTTAAGAGTCACAATCCTAACCCCTAATAAGTAACACATAGGCCACAAGCAACAACATCACTATGATGCCTCTGGTTCTTATCACTGCCTCCGGTACCACAATAAGCATTAGGAATTAGGTTTTTATTTTGTGTTTTTTTTATGTCCATATTGTTGTATAAATTAACAATTTGTTTACTTTTATGTTATTATTTATAGTTTTGTTAAATTTATTTAGAATGTAATTATAAGTAATAACAACAACAACAACAAAACTGGTGTCTTGTATGGGTTTAGTGGCAGGCGCTATATAGCATCTGTTTGAGTAGATGCAACAACAATAACAACAACAAAGCTGGTGTGTTATGTGGTTTTAGTGGTAGGAACTACATAACATCTATTTTTGAGTAGACGCAACAATAACAATAATAAAATTGGTGTATTGTACCATTTTAGTGGTAGGCGTTATGTAGCATCTATTTCTAAGTAAACATAATGTTTGCATCGAGGGTTTTAGCTTCTACCTTAAGGCTGACACAGACTGCCTCATTGTGTCTGCTTTTTGTGTGTAGTGTTGGCAATTAACCAACTCTACACATGTTGATTTTTGTAGTCACCTTATTATGTAAAGCACGTTTCTTGACTAAGAGATCTACACACATGTTGACTTCCAAAAAAACACTATTCAAAGTAGCTTCCTTAATATGCTAATAGATCTTAGATAATGTTCATCTAATTACAAACGATGAAAAAAAAAGAAGTAAAATTAAGAAATAAAGGATGCTTCATGACACAAGTTGGAGATTTGGAAATTAGGAGCTACAACTTGGAAAAGAAAGAAAAAGAAGAGAAGAAACTCCATTTGTGACATTATGCATTAATTCTTGCCTTCTTTTTGTTAATTATTAAGTGAACCTTTTCATACAAGAAAAACACTGTATGAGTTATAATTTGATTTTTCATGGTAAAATCAGATGTTGTCATATTATTATTATTATTTCGTATTATAAGTTTGGGAACAATAAAAGACACGATCCAATATTAATTTGAGTAAAATTGTATTGACATCCAGCTTTAGGAGGATAAAACAAGGGAAGAAAAAATCTACTTTAATTAGAGGCAGAAGAAGAATAGAAGAAACACTTCAAGACACATAAAAGATACAAAATTTAGAAATTTGAATCGTTGCCTTAATTTTATATTCTTAGATATGATTTATTGTCGGCATCTATGCTAAAATTTGTAAAAATTTGATATACACCCATTTGTGCAAATATTAACATTGATACTTTTTGTATTAACCACATATGTAGATGTGATGAAAAGGTAACTTACCTAGTCCTTTAATGACACGTGTGAGAGTTTAATCCTCATTAGTGGGAATTATTGAATAATTGAGAGAGAAATAAGAGAAGAGAATTTACATGAGAGTGAAAGATATGCAATTAATTCTCATTGATTGACACAAGGAACAAAAACAATATATACAAAAAATGAGATGTACACTAAGCTAATGTGAGCTCATTGCACCGAATTATGACACTATAACTAACCAAACTAACTAATCATGTGTTGATCACGCTCCACAAACTAACTAAGGTGATTTCCTTATTACTCTTTCTTAAGTTGAGGCTTTATACATATATATCAAGTTTAACTTGGACAATGTAGAAGAAAAGATACTAGGGGGTAATGGTTTGGTAAATGTGTTTACAAGTTGATTGATTAAGGCAATTGGTAATAAGTTGAACACACCTTTCACAAGCTTCTCACGAATAATGTGATAATCTATCTCCAAATGCTTGGTTCTTTCATGGAAGACTAGAGTCAAAGCAAGGTGTCTAGCACTCTCATTGTCACAGGACAAGGTTGTCACTTTCTTATACTCTAGGCCAAGGTCAGGAGGTACGTAAGCCATAACAACTCTGAAATTCCCAATTCCTATACTTGCCTTGGTAGAAGATTGTGCTACTATAGGTTGCTTCTCTGACTTTCAACATATTAGAAAGTTCCAATTTCAAAGCAAAAACTTGTAACAAGTTTTCTTACGATTGGGCATTTTTTCTAATCAAAGTCATTGAACCCAATTATTTGAAGGGGAAAGTCCTTGCTTAACAAAATACCCATTCTTGGTGACCCTTTTTGAGGTATCTAACAATTATAGTGGCTGCTATAAAGTGTTCTCTAGTAGAAGCATGCATATGTTGATTGAGTTGTCAGGTGTCATACATTAAGTCGAACATTTCTTAGGTATATCAATCTTTTCATCTACATCCTAACATTTTTTTGAGGTGTCTCAGGGTAAGCTATTCCATACAGGACCCCATTTCCATTATAATAGTAAGACATTATAACTCAAGGCCATTATAACTCTTAATTTTATACTGAACCTCCACAAGTTGTACAAAATCTTACACATATTTTCTAGCATTAGATTTGTTTTTCATTGAGATACCCAAACAAATCTAGAAAGACCATCTAGTAATGTCAAGAAATGTCTGTCGTCATTTATAGAGATTGTGGAAAAAAGGCCTTATATATCGAAATGCAAAAGCTTAAAATTCTAATTAGCACAATAATTAGTAAAAGGGAACACAAGTTTTCTTTGCTTAACAACTTGACAAACATCACATAATGTGCAATTTAAGAATGAAATATAATCACACTTGTTTAATCTTTTATTGGAACAATGCCCAACTATGAAATGCTATTCATATGGATAGATAAGCGTGTGATAGTAGTAGTGCCTACATCAACCTTAAACACTACATGAACTTACAACATAATAATTAACCAGTATTACCAAATTGTGTGCCTGTAAAGGGAAAGAGACCTCCCTGAAGTCTAGTCAAACCAATCATCTTTCTCCTCTTTCTTTCCTATATAGTGTACAAATCATTATTAAAAAATCAGTTGTCAATTTAAATCGGTGCATATTTTGGACATTGAAATTAGATTAAGTGCAAAGTTTGGGAGATAAAGTATATTGTGGTAAAAGTTCCATTGTATGAACTGTCTTTGTTGTGATCGTGTTATTATTATGTAAGTGAACCACCAAATCATCAACTTCAATATAGGACTTGGATAAAGACAAAGAGCTATAGATATGATCTGAAGCCCTTGAGTCAAGACTACAATTAACATTACTAGCAACTACAACTGTAATTTTATTCCCTGACTATTTTGCTTGTTTCACAACTAAGAGTTGATTAGAAACACAACTCCTATAAGTAGAATTAACATTAATTCTTGTCTCATCTCTAGGTCCAGGACTAAGGCAATTTCTTCTTTCATGTTGAAGAATCATAGAA
Organism: Clitoria ternatea; assembly: GCA_037962975.1. Lineage (NCBI taxonomy): Eukaryota > Viridiplantae > Streptophyta > Magnoliopsida > Fabales > Fabaceae > Clitoria > Clitoria ternatea. The sequence goes on from CM075673.1 coordinate 154,399,213, forward strand.
AACACTCGATGGAGTACTAGCAAAGACTCTATTATCAGGATCTGAGATCAAATTGATGATAATTTATCATTCAATCTAGTGAGGAACTTGATAATTTTGTCTTACTCCTTGTATAATCTCACATTTCTAATAATCACACATGAGCAAGGAATAGGCCAGGTACAATACAACCTAGGTTGATAGTTTTATAACTACTCCTAAAGTTTTTCAGCTCAGTGAAAACTCAATTAGACTTGAAGAACCTTGCCTCTAACTACAAATTTCTTGTTGAAATCGAAACACACATAGATGAGATCTCCTTGTGAAAATGTCTCATGTAAGTCGTTCCAAATCTATGAGGCTATATAAACTACATTTTGAGCAATCGAATTAGAAATTGAGTGAATAAAACTATGAATGGACTAGATTGCTGCAACGTTTCCAAAGATCAAACATAGATCAAATCTCCTAAGCATCATTATCGAAACATCAACAGACTTAATGCGTTCTTCGAAACGGGGGTTCTTCTCATCAATCTTGACCAGGAGTGGTAATTGTTGCTTGTAAAAACTAGAGTAAGCAATGCAAGCAATGGATTTTCTCCATGATGAATGTAAAACAAAGATGTTGGATTATGAGAGGGATTGGTGTTCGCCAAAGGTAGACCTTTACCTCCATTAGAGGCTCCTGCTCCCTAAGTCAGTCCTTGTATCATAGATGAAAGAAATCGAGCTCTAAAGATTCAGAGCTTTGATACCATATTGAATAACTAAGAGAGAAATTAAGAGAAGAGAATTTGCATGAAAGGGAAAGAAATGCCACTCAATAACGCTTTGTACAAGCTTAACTCCGAGGAGATTAGTCACTATTTGTGATCATGTATGCTTGGAGAGATCTAAAGAAAATACTTAGTCTATCTAAAAAGTTTTGATCCAATCAACTAGTTAAAAATTACTATAATTATAAATTAATTTTTATATTCTATATTATAATTGGATTTCAATGTATAAAAAATTAAATCCATGTCATTTGAAATTATTTTATGAAACGTTAAAATAAATTTGCATCTAGTTTTTAAAAATCCTTAGATTCGTTTTAGGTGTATATAATATTGGTGAAGAGAAGAGAGGAAAGTGTGTGTGAGTGTGAGATTCTCTTTCATAATTCATTCCACCATTTGAGGGCTTATGCTATTTGCCAATCTTTGTTTGCATGCGATTTGTGCTTTTTAATGGTCCTTCCTTGGATTCTCCTTTCCTCTACTTATTCTTCTTCTTTGTTTCTTTCCATACACATATTTTAGTATTTTCATGCACTTGTCTCTATATATCACCAACCTATACCTAATTAATTCCTCCACACTGCACTTGTAATCTCTAACATTCTATACATTAATTATTATTATTATAATATATTTTGGACAGGAAATAATTATGCATGGATAATAATAATAATTCTTACAAAATCTCCACAACTTCCACCATCACGTACTGTTTTTATTTCTTCTATTTATAATTCTTCTTATGTTAGAGGAAAGTAGGATTAAGCATTTAATCCTTACAAACTTTATCACCTTAACAATCGTTATATTAAATTATTAGATGATATTACCTCATTATTTTTGTGTTTATCTTGTAACTTTTAAAAAACAAATTTTAACAAATAATATAAAATGTATTATCCAAAAAATATTTTGATTATCAAATAATTAAGTATTAGTCAACTAAATTATAAAATTACAAATGTATCCTTTCACAAACCCTCTCTCCAAAAATCAATATTTTTTCTTGTTTTGATGATTCACGTTTAAGGTTTGCTAATATACGATAAAATAATATGAATCACATTTTAATTGATTCCTTACTTTCTTAAATAATTTGGTTGACTAATATTTAATTATTTGATACTCAATATTTTTTTAGATATTATATCTTATATGATTTATTAAGATTTGTTTTTTAAAAGTTAAAAGATCAACAATTTTTTTAAAATTAAAAGGTAATCTTATTTAATAATTAATCTAAGAGTTATTATTAATTTCCTCATTTTCTATAATAAAAATTTTCTCACAAGAATAACTCCCTCCCCCCCCCCCTCTCTCTCTCTCTCTATATATATATATACACACACAAACGCGACCCTGCATTTTTTTTTTCTAGTCATTCAAATCACTGTGATAATACAGTCTCTCTTTGCCTTTGTTCTCTGCATGATATACCCCTCCTTGGTGTGATTCTTAGATCCTTGTACTAATAAAATGAAAAAGATTAATAATTAAATGTATTTTATATTTTAAAGATATCAAGTACATTATTTTCAAATTAATACTTACTTTATGAGATATATTAAAAATTTATTAAGATATCTGGTTTCAATGATAATGTAGACAATAGATGTTAGTACATGGGATTTTATTTCTCAGGCTTTTCCAAACCGATTTCTGCCAGTTTATGCCTAACTCCACTTTTTTTATCTGTAAATGTTAGTTGGTAGTTATTTGTTAGAAATATTTAGTAACAGAAATATTTAAACTTAGGATCTTTCTTCTTCACTTCTTTGAATTATTAGGTCAGTCTTATATCCTCTTGCTTAAATAATTAACTTGTTAAACTCAAGCATATGTGTCTTTTGCTTTTGATTTAGTCCCTCACTATCACATTTTGCCAAACTAATAGTTCCGAAAATGCATTTTGTTAGATACATTGATGAATGATAAAAGTGTATAACTAAATATATTTGGTTCTATATTATATAAGTTTGATTTGTTTTTTATATTTTATTTCTATATATTAACTTAGTCATTTATGTTTTAACTTGTAAAGATTTCATTTTCTATTAACTTTATTAGCACAATTAACTTTTTTTATCACTATCTTTATTCTTTTACCCTTTCTATACTAATCATCAACCGTTAATTTCTCATATCCTCAGCTTACTATATAACTACCAAATCATCTTCTACATCAACTACTAATCCAACATTAATTCATAATCAACATTCTTCTGAATACTATCGAATTCTTTATGTTAAATTTACTAAATCTCTAAAGAATGAGAAATATTCTTTATCATTATTATATTAGGGAAGGAAATGGAGTGGCGTGAAAAAAAGACAAGGATGAGGGTGAGAGGTCAAAAGCCATGCAATTAAAAGGAGAAGTAGGAGTAGGTTGGTGGTGTCCTTGGGATGAAGAAGAGAAGACAATGGCAAAAAAGTTATTGTTGTTAATAAATTTTACGAAAAAAGAAGAAATTTAACAAAAAAAATTAAAAATGTTAAGAAAAATAGATAAAGGATTATATATCACTGTAACAAAATTTTTAACATCGGTTAAAATCGAAATTTAACATTAGCCGCAACAGGGGTGTTAAAAAAAAGTATTAAAATTCAATATTTTTAACACCGAGTGTTGAAACGGTGTTACTTGGTACTTTTAACACCTAATATCTTATTGGAACTAGTATTATTTGCATATTTAGACATTATTCTACAACCAATGTTAAATATATCTTTCCCCGTGGTGTTAATTATTCTTTTTAACACCTGATTTTTCTTGACAACTGGTGTTACAGATCTTTTTTAAAACTTGATTTTTATTCTTACTCGGTGTTATATATCAAAATTTAACACTTGTTTATTTGTTTAAATCAGTTAATTTTCTCATTTTTTAACACTCATTCCGTATTTTTCTTTTCAGTATTCTTTTATTAGAGAAAACAAAAATTTAAACTAAAAATCAATAATCATACTACCTTCATTCCTATTTTATAAGACAAAGCTCACTTAGAAACATTTAATATCTTTTCACGTGTTTACCCTTGATTTGGAAATGTTACTATTAAAATTAATATAGAATTTGAATTTAACTAGGTATAAAATTGGAATGTTACAATATTTTTTTATAAAAATTACTGCATTAATATATTTTCTATGTATGTTTTGATCTAAATTATCTTATAAATAAGAACGCGAGGAGAGTATTAATTAATTGAAATGTCATTTGGAGTCTAACATTAATATCCATATTGATTTAAATATCAAACATAATATATATATATCCAAAACATAAATAGATCCAAACATCATCTAAAATTATCAAAAGCTATAGAAACAAGGCATCACATAGAGACAAAGATGAAGAGAAAACTGAATTTGCATTGAATAACAAATTGATGTAAACAAAGAAATAAGATGCTGGAATATATAGACCCTGAAAAGCCTAACAACTTAACTAAGAAAATTGTAGTTGCTGGAGATTTTGTAAGAAGGTCTGCAACTTGGAATTTTATAGGAATGTGGCGAACGAGAATGTCTCTGTTTTGCTACCTTCTCCCTAACAAACCATAGGTTAAGCTCAAAATTCTTGGTCTTAGAATGAAGAACAGGATTGGTAAAGAGGAGAACAACCTCTTGATTGTCATTCCAGAGCACAAAGGGTTTGGAAGTAGGCAAATATTGCTCTTTGAGAAGAGATTAAAGTTATAGAATCTTTGTGATACTGTGGCAAGACTTCTGAATTCTGATGCAGTGCTGGACCTGCTCACCACAAGTTATTTCTTTGTAAGCCAGCTGACAATGTTGTTGCCAAGGAAGACACAATGGCCAGAGGTGGATCCCATGTCTACCGGTCACTTGCCCAATCACTATCACAATAAGCTGTAATTTTTAGGTTTTGGTATTGAATTTTAGACCATGATCAATAGTACCCTGTAAATATCAAAAGAGCCGCTTGACAGCCTTCTAATGAATCTTCAATGGATTGTGCATAAATTAGTAGAGCTTGTTGATTGTAAAGGCAATATCTAGTCTTGTAATGGTTGCATACTACAGAGCTCCCACCACAGATCTGTATAAAATAGGATCAGAGGCTGGATTAGTTCCATTGTGAACAAGTTTAGCTATGGGAGCCATTGGAGTTTTAATGGGTCTAGCATTCTATAAATGGAGTTTGGTCATGAGTTCCTAAATATATGTGGTCTGGTGAAGGTGTAGGTTACCCGAGGTGTCTTTAGTTACTTGAATACCAAGAAAATGATGAAGAGGACCTAAGCTCTTGAGAGGAAAAACAATAGTCAATTTGTTGATGAGAGTGTCTATTGCCAGCTGGGAAGAGCCTCTGATTATTATATCATCAATATATACCAAAGTGTACATGGTCAATATCAATATCATGAATGGGCCAATTTTTAGTGATGGTAGTAGTGAGCATAACTTGAACCATGATAGGTTTTACCACTGGGCTGAAGGTTTTTGTGTAGCCAATTCCCTTTTGCTGTGTGAAGCCTCTTGTAACTAATCTAGCCTTGTGTTTTAGAATGCTACCATCGGGTTTATATTTGTTTTTGAATAACCATCTACTGCTGATGACCTTTCTGTTTGGGGGTAGGGTGACAAGTTCCCAGGTATGGTTGTGTAGGAGGGCATTATATTCTTTTATCATGGCTGCTTTCCATTCAGGAATTTTCATGGCTTCAATATGGTCAGTAGGAATAATAGTGGTATAAATGGCCTTTGGTTTATGAATGCCAACCTTGGCCCTGGTGATTATTGAATGGGTATTGGATGAGGGTTGTTTTGGTATAGGATCTGGTGAGGCATCAGTAATTTGTGTAATTTCAAGAGGTGGATTAGGCGTAACAAGTATGGTAGGAGGGAATGAAGTATTAGGCTGTGGTTGGAAATAATAAGGGTGGACTTGTGGTATATGTGGAGGCATAGTAATATAATCTGAGGTAGTTTGGGAGATTGAATTGAAGAAGTTAGAATCTTGGTGCAAGGGATAAGTGAATTCATCAAACTGAACATGTCTAACAATGTACACTTTTCCTACTAAAGATAGGCATTTATAACCTTTGTGAGGTGAGGAATGGGCTATGAAGACATATGGTTGGGACCTATGATCCATCTTGTATTTATTATAGGGTCTTAAATGCGTATAAGAAAGGCAGCCAAATGGTTTTAAAATTGAATAATTGGGTGGCTGGTGGAATAGGTGTTCATAGGGAGATATGTTATTGGTGTTTGGAGAAGGCAAGCTGTTGATAACAAAAGTTGTTATTGCAAAGGCTTCTGGACAATATTCTCTTGGAAGTTTTGAGTTGGATAAAAGTGTAAGGCTAGTTTTGTGATATGTTTGTGTTTCCTCTCTACAATGCCTTCTATTCATGAGAATATGGGTAACTTAACCTGTGTTGGATGCCATGTTCAACCAAGAAGGTTTTGAAGGCTAGGTACTCTTTCCTGAGTCTATTTGAAGGGCCTTAATATTGGTAGCAAATTGAAGTTCAACCATTTTTTTGAATGTGATAAAGGTGGACAATGCTTTTGAATTGTGATGCAAGAAATATAGCCAGGTGAATTTACTGTAAGGATCAACAAAGAGAATATAATACTTGTAACCTTCTTTCGATGCTTGAGGAGATGGTCCCCAAATATCTGAGTGCATAAGTAGCAAAGGCTTGTCATAGGAAACATTTTATAACATCCTAAATTTGAAAATTTTAGAAAATAATTCATTAAGGATCAGTGAAGAATTTCCGAGTCTGACTTCGGACGAGTGTTTTTCTCGGAAAGGAATATTCCCAAGAGGATTGATTCTGAACAAAAAGGGGCTCTGACTTCAAATGAGCACCTTTCGGGCAAAGACGCTTCCAAGTTCCACACTTCCAAGTGAAGAAAGGTTAAGATGTTTCCGAGTGAGGCATGACTGAGAGAATCACTTCTGAGTGAAGAAAAACTCTGTGTCTGAATGAGACACTTTTGAGTGAGGTAAATCCGAGTGAAACGTTTCCGAATGGGTCATTTCCGAGAGAAGTACTTCCGAGCGAAGTAAAGCTTTGATTTTGAATGAGTACTTCTTGGACCAAGATATTTCTGAGTAGTGAATTCCCGAGTGGGGTGTCTCCGAGTGCGACACTTCCGCGTGGTATGGCACCGATTGAGACATACCGAGTGAGTCTTCCAGGGGAAGTACTTCTGGACAGAGAAAGACTTTAACTTCGAATGAGTATGTTTCCAAGTGAATAGTTCCCGGGGGAAGTAAATATCCGAGTGGTGAACCCCTTCATTCAATTCATGCTCGGGTGTCTTAAAGATTGCCTAGAGCCTGTGCTCGGGCCCATATTCAAAGTTGCCGAGAGCTTGTGCTCGGGTTCGTCTTCGAGATTGTCTTCGACTCCGAGTGATATTCCCAAGTGGAATGATTTCCGAGAGAGGACTAAACTTCGACTTCGAATGATCCTTTCGGTTGTAAGATTTCCGAGTGACTCACTTCTGAGAGAAATATTTTCGAGTGAAGAAAGGCTTTGACTTGGGTAGAGATATATCCAAGTGAGATATTTCTGAATGAGGTGTCTTCGGGTGAGACATTTCCGAGTGGGTCACTTCCGAGGAAAGAAAAGCTATGACTGAGTGTTTCAAGCAGAAACATTTCTGAGTGAATTCCCTCCGAGTGAAGCAATTCTGAACGAAAAGAGACTCTGATGAATCATTCTCAAAAAAAGATATTTCCGAGTATTTTCAATTTAATCTTTTTACCATGTTAGAGTCCGAATTTGGAGATATGGTCAACTACAAAGTTATTCCTCATTGTCTTAGCTTTCTAACAAGACCAAATTTATTAAAATCCATTAAGATATGAGAGAGATATGCCATAATATCGAAACAGTGTCAGAATTGATATTTACTTCAATCAACGAGACTCTTCCACGTCACTCTATTCTCCTAAACTCCAGTAGATTCTCTTTTCTGATTTTTTCTAAGTATGGGACCCTCTCTATTGTCCTATCATCTTTTCTTTTATTATCTTGTTTCTTCCTTATCTCTTAATATGAATATATATCAGCACTTCCTCACTTCGTGGATGCCTTTTCCATCAACGATCTCTGTAAATCCCACCGTTGGATCGGCTTGAAATTTTGAGAGTGGAAAGAACTCTAAATTCCTTAGTTCAAGGTAGCTTCAGAAGGTTTCAGAGCTAAGAGTTTGATTCGGAACTTGCGAAAGTGAGTGTATAATATTCGATAACTCGAGGAGCTTCTAGAATCGTTTATTCCAGGTAGGGGGAGCGTTTACATTTTAAATGTATAGTTTATGAACGAAATCGGGATAATATTGTTATCTTCAATGAGAAATCCCGAATATATGTGATATGTGTGATATATTATGAGATATGATGTTTTCCGTTCATATGTGAGTGGTATTGATATTGAATTTATATGAGATATGAATGGTATATGTGATGTATGTATTTGTGATAAATTCTATGCATGAGATGCAATAGAATATGTGATTGATGATGATGATATGAATGATATTCATGAAGTTTTCATGATATATAAATGCAAGTGATGCATATTGATAAAGCATGAGATGCTTATGTGATGAACAAATATGAAATATGAAATATGATTGTGGTTTCAAGGATTCCACAAAAGACCTTGGGTGGGACTCAAGGCAAACCTCTTGAGCGAGGCTCGGGGTTTAGCCCGTGACACTACCGTTGTCGCTGGGAGTGATTGTGTCACGTGAGAGGGCAAACGGTTTGGTACCAGTAAAACGGCCGGATCAGCTGAGAGCTGAGTTATGGCTGAGAGCCAGTGTTGCAACACAAATTAAAAGACTTAATAATGGATCCATTTGATTGAGCATGTGAATGCATTGATGTATGTTGTTGTGAACAACATGATTACATGATCATTGCGAATGAATGAAATGTTATAAGATTATGTGATATGATTATGATTTATATGTGGTTATGAATTGGACACTTGATCCGATTTAATAACTGTCATTTGACATGTATATGTTCACCCCTATTGTGGTTATCTTTTTCAGTGGATACAGGACGCAATGAAGGCATATGAGAACGCATTTAGTGGAAACTAAAGTATTATGTATATATTGATACATAATATCTTGTGATAGTATGTAAAAGCCTTGGCCGGCTCTTGATAGTATACGTTGTTATATATGTTTGAAGGTTTGAGAATTGATGTAGAATAACTTCTTTTTGAAGTTTAAAATTTGAGAAAGTATATAAATATATGTATGTGTTTATATGTATGTTATATTGCATATACAGAAATTGGAAGTCATTTTCTTTAAATTCTTCATTTTCTTTATTTACCTTAATATGATTTTATTACTTTTATTATAAAATCATATTTTCTTATATTTAACAATTTAATTTAAGCTTTCCGCTCATTCTTGTGATAATCTTCATTTTGATTATCCAAGCTATGTATCAATCATTTTCATACCTTCTCATATCACCATATATGGAAAAGGTTTATTTAATTGGTCTAGGGGTATTGTTTAAATAATTATTATAAACCGTGAAAATTTACCCTTAATTTTATTATTCTAATTAATTATATTGGGATAATTATATTAAGGGTTAGGATGTTTTACATTTGACGATTGAAAGGGTAAAGCAATCGATTTTCCAATACAACAAGATCCACAAATAAAAAATTTATTCATCTTTGGAACATGAATGTTATAGAATTGCATGACTTGAGAAACAGTTCTGAAATTTGCATGAGCTAATCTGGTATGCCACAACATCAAAATATCTAGAATAACATTTGTGTTATATGCCAAATGTGGTTTATTACAATTAATGGGGAGCATGTGAATCTTGGCAAATACATAGAGTCCATGCCTAAGATTTCCTTGTAGAAGAACTCTCTTGGTTACTTGGCATTTCACAAGACAAGTATTAGGGAAGAATTCAAAATATACATTGTTATCCTTGGCAAATTGGGAGACATTTATAAGGTTCTTGGAAATCTTTGGAACATGAAGCATATTTTGTATAGTGAAAATATGATTTGAATATGGTGAAGTAAAATTAGATGCACTAGAATGTAAGTGAGTTACCATCTGCCACATGGATCCTATCTGAGCCAGTGTAATCTTGTTTGAGCATTAAGTTGTTAAAGTCATTAGTGATGTGATTTGTAGCTCCAGTGTCAAGGTACCAAGTATCATAAAAGATTTGAGGACTGTTTATAGAGGAAACCATGGTTGGGAGGGAAGGTTCTTGAGGTTGCTATTTGAAACCTTGATTTAGGTAGTTTGGTTCATGAATCTGATCATCAAATCTTGACCAGCAGTGAAATCCTGTATGACCAAATTTACCACATACTTGGCATTGTATTCTTGTACCTCGTCTAGGATGAAGTTGAGGAGTGAAAAATCGTCCCCTTCTAGTTCTCCAACGACCTTGTCTTCTAAAAGGTGCTCTGCCACGATTGTTGTTATAGGTGACTTTCTTGGTATGTTGTTGAACAAAGTGGGTCGGAGGTGGAGGGACCTCTTTCTGTCTGTGCCTTTTAATTCTTTCCTCTTGATGCATTAGCAAGGCTTCAATTTTTGTAATTGTGTAAGATTCTTTTCTTGTGATGCAGGATGTTATGATACCATCATATTCATTAGTTAGTCCATCAAATATAATGTTAATGTGTTCTTCTTGTAAGAGAGGTAAGCCTACGGCTGCAAGAACTTCAACAAGTTGTTTGATATGAGTCAAATATTCACTGATAGAACCTGTTTTCTTGATATTACGAAGTTAAACCTTTATTTGTTTGATCCTAGCCTTAGTCTGAGATGTGAAGTATATTTGGAGATTTTGCCAAATTTCATAGGACCCTGTGCAACCTACCATATGAATTTTGAACTTCTGCTCTATAGGTTCTAGGAGCCAAGACTTGAGTAAGTTGTCCTATTGCTCAAAGTTTTTATACTCGATGCTGATTTCTTCTTTCTTTTGGGTAGCATTATCTTGAAATTTCTTGGGTATAACTTTAGGTCCTTCAATGTATTTCTTGAGTTTAAATCCCTAGTTGCCTCATTATGTTGAATCCATGTAAGGAAGTTATCTTCATTGAGTTTGGTGGAGATGGATGACGTGAATGTGTGCGGGATAAAGAGATTGAGGGCGAAAGTCATGACGTGATTGAAGAGGCGATTGATACCATGTAGAAACAAGGCATCAACAGAGAGAAGGATGAAGAGAAAACTGAATATGCATTGAATAACAGATTGATGCAAACAAGGAAACAAGATGTTGGAACATATAGACTGTGAAAAGCCTAACAGCTTAACTACTTACTAACAAAATTAACTAACAGAATTAACTACTTGATAACAAAATTGAAGCTGTTATTTCACTTGTCATTAACAAAAACATTTAACAAAATCTATAATCTAGCAACTTCTATCAAATATTCTACTGAACGCCTTTGAATATCTTGAATCACAATGTGAGAGGGGGATTTTTTATTTATGAATCTCTATAAATTGAAAACAACAAAAGCTTTCTTCTAAACCAAGTGAATACATTATCGCACTCTATCTTAGTAATAAGCATCATCATGCTTTATCTATCAAACAAAGAAAAACAAGACATATAACAAAGAGCCTACATAGTGCACATATATAAAAGAAAGTAGTAGTCGTTGAAACAAGATACAAAACAGCGCAATAAGAGACCACGTACAATTTTTGTTTCGTCACAGTCTTGTTGTATCATAATCATATATCAATTCTAAATTGGGACATACCATAGAAGAGCAGTTTCCATTTTAAAATTAAAAAACAATAAATTTAAGCCACACAATTATATATATAAATGGTAAAGATTCAAAGTTAATAATAATTTAAAATATGATGTATATATATTTTAATTTTGATCATTTAAATAAGAACTAATTATCTATTATTCATTTAAATAATAACAAAGTTAATAAAACATCATAAGAAGCCAATTCATCAAAATAAAGCCCTTAAACCCCTTTTTAATTCATGCACCCCAAATTATAATGCTATTTGGGTGGGAATTCAATTTTCAAATACCTTTGGCTACTACTCACTTTATGCCACAAGAGGTTAATGGAACAAGGAACTAAAGAACAAATAGAAAGAACTCACAAGAATAAGGGACATAAAGAGAAATATACCAAATAATCCAACATAAGAGCATCATATAAAGAACCAAAGAATGAACAACATTACAAAAAAATCTAAGTTGAGAAACTATATTCCAAGTTTATGCACAATAATTCTAATAGGAAATGATCGAAGATTAAGCCAAAATAGTGATGCATAATAATTATAAATATGCCTAAAATTAGTTTCAACTTTCAACACACATCTCAAACACACTCCACAATTCAAAATCTAAATCAATCATGCACAATAGTTAACAATTTAATTGAAGTTGAGACATGGACTAAACTGAGCATTATTTTGATAGGAACTTTGACAGTAAATGAACATAACAAAAAGGAATACACATCTTCTCATTACATAAACTCCATACTTGGTACCCCTAACTTGTTTTTGGAACTAAAAGTAGAAAAACAAAAATAAATGATAAATATGGAGAATGTAGTCAAAAACCAAACAAGAATCTATAAGTAATCCACACTATTTTTTAAGATAATTACTTACACGTTGGGCGATTGAACAACATGATTTTAAATTCACTGAGTGTGTACCTTGTAATACTAGATAGGCTTGCATAGGCCTAGGATATAAAAATATTAGCAAAGTGTAACTCAAAAAATGCCACATGTGTGAAAAATAACTTATAAATAAATAAATTTCAAAATAAACTAAATCTTACATTTCAAAGATATCTTTATGGTCTTTTTTGTTTATTCAAGGTAGAGCAAAACAAGGGAATAACATTTTGTCTAAGACATAATATTACTAATTGCCAGTGGCTCCTACAACAATCGATAGATGCAGTCAGTGAACATTAAAAAACACTGTTAGATTATTCATGAAGGACAATTTACAAAGAGTATTATGGTGCAAAGTAGTAATCTTTTCTTCCATCTAATCTACTCTAGATGCATGAAGGAATCTCGCTTGTTGCTTCCTTTATTATGAATATGGATTGGATCAATGAATCCATATATATTTATAGTCCCCTTTTATATGCTCAACTTGTGTATATACCTTAGATATTAAATATAGTTAAAAATATATCCAAGAAAGAAAATTTCAGCATATGTTTCTTTTGATGATAATTACAATTTGAATTCACATCATCAATAATTGTATGACCATTACATTCATTATTTTGTTACCCCTGCATATATCTTTAACATTTTTATTGTAATGTAAAATGGGATCTTAGTTGACTTCCCTATGACATCAATTGACAAATGTAACTGCAATGGGTACTGATCAATGTCTATAGTCGCAAGCTGCAAACGTATTAATAGGTCATATCCACCATTCTTTTGCTTTATTGGATCCTTGTGTTGGGCTTGATCATGTAAACCATCCTAAAATAAATATAAAAACAATGCATTAGTAGCAATTCTAGGAATACATAAACAAAACAAGAAGATTTAGTACCTTTTCTTCTATAAGCTTCACAAGTCTGTTTGGCTATAATATGAAATTATTAGGAGCTTGTTCCATTATCAACCAACACCACTAAAAAAACAACTGTTAGCGACGGAAGCAATTGGTCGCTAATCCATGGAATAGCCGTCGCTAAAACCATTAGCGACGGCATCTCAGACGGGAAAGAGGACGTCGCTAAAACCCTCGTCGAAAACACATCAGCGACCACATACTTGCCGTCGCTACCATATTGACGGCGTAAGGCCGTCGCTAAAATCGTCTCTGCCCCAATAACTCAAGCCGTCGCTAAGTGTTGCCATACAGCGACCTCGAAACCCCGTCGCTACTAACAGCCACTAGCGACCACCGTATGCCGTCGCTATAGGTACTCATGTAGCGACCACCTTTGGCCGTCGCTGTTTCTAACAAGTACAGCGACGACGACATCCGTCGCTAGTGGTTGTGATACAGCGACCACAACATTCCGTCGCTAGTGGTTGTGATGTAGCGACCACAATATCCGTCGCTAGTGGTTGCGATGTAGCGACCACAACGTCCGTCGCTAGTGTTAATAATTCAGCGACAGTAGTGGACCGTCGCTAACGGGAATTTTTAATTTTTTTTAAAATTGATTCAATATTGACTGGTTTTGTTAATTTAAATATCTTAATATTTTGTATTTTGTATTGGCTGATAAAATTTTATAATTAAATTAAAATAAATTTTTTAAAGTAATAAATTATTATTGAAAACAAAATAACAGATTAAATTAATTTATCAAATAGGTTGAATTATTAATGATAGGTAGAATAAGGCTTTGTGATTTGAATGTAATTACTAATAAATATTGACATAATAAATAAAGAATGACAAAATAAATACTGAATGAAAATATAACATAACTAAAAATCAAATATACAATGTGTATAAATAAAAGAACTACAATCAAGGTGGTGGGGGATCCTGGGGTGGTGGTGGGGGCGCCTGGGAAGTGGGGGGAGGTAGCCTCGCCATCAACTGCATCAGTAGCTCCTGCTGCTGAGCAGGTTGCCGACGAGTCTCGGCGTGCTGCTCCTCGGCCCGCTGTCGGTCCGCCTCGGCCTTCTGTCGGTCCGCCTCGTGCCGCTCCAATAGCAACTGCCTCTGACGTCGCTCCTCCTGTAGCTCATCGTTCAGGTTTTGAATTACCTGAACGACCTCAGTCGGAAGACCAGAGGAAGACGAAGAGGAAGGGGTCTTCCCCTTTTTCGCCAGCTGCGTGCCGACGCCACCCAATCCAAACACCCTCCCTTTCTTGTTCACACCGCCAACAGCCTCCATATAGATGGCGTTGTCGTCAGAACAAGATAGGGTGGGAGGAACCTCCCCTTCAGGAGTGGAAGCCACCAGGTCCGCCTCCTTCTCGGCCCTCCTGGCCTGATACGCCTCCTGTAAATTCAAAAACAACGATAGGATTAGTAAGCTAATTTGTAAATTATAAGCATGTGTCAGTTAAAAGTAAATACCGCTAGATCCGTAGTCTTCTGGTTTACCCATGCACCGGCTTTGTTCTTCTTGGTCATTTGCATGACCTCAAACAAAGAAGGCTCCCGGTGCTCCCTCTGCTCCTGTGGTGGACAAAAAACATTGAGATTATTATTTGTAAACATGTAAGACGAATCATAATAGAAATGTTTAACATAAATATACTTACAAATCTTTTCTTGTGCTCGAGGGTTGAAATGCTACCCCCAGTGTAAACCGAGGCTGCAGCATCGGTGGCTCTGTTGGCCCTGTTCCGAGCACTCGCCTGCTGGAATGGGACCCCGCCCCACTTCTGGACCATCCCATCCCAATGGTCCTCCGGGATCCAACGAGGGCGCTCACCCTTGTCCCTCACCTTCCAAAGGGTACTCTTGATGATTTTGGAGGTCTTTATGGCAAAGACCTTCCTAATCTCATCAATCATACCCTCCGCCCACTGGTAATCACGCTGTAAAATGAAATGAGAAATCAAAATTAATAACAGGTCTATTTTACAAATCAAGTCACAACAAATGAGCTAGGAACTTACCGAGAAGGTGTCAAACCACCTATCTTGCACAACCTTCCCAGCATCTGTCCAAGATATATATGGACCATCCCACTGGGCCTTCAAAACCTTAGTAATCGCTTTGGTAGTGCGACTACTATCAACAAAGCTGTAATGACAACAATTATGTTAGGAGTAAAACAACACACAATCTAGGGAGACCCCAAAAATTTCGGCAGAGTCTCCCCTGTAAATGTAACATTTCCAAGTTTAAATAGTTACCCTGTTACAAACAGAAGAGTGCCCAGTACAATTCAATCTATACAAGTACTAATTAAAGTAACATCCAATAAACCAACAAGTCTTTCCACTAAAGTTTAATATAAAGTATCATACAAATAACATAAAAGTATTTGAGGTTTATTCACTTACTCGTCTCCGGCCGGCACGGGTACCAACATGGGCAGAGGTGATGCCGGAGGTGGGGTCGCCTGATGGCCATGGTCCTCCAAGCTACCAGGTGGAGTGGTCTGCTCTGGTGGTGGTGGTGGTGGTGGTGGAGTGGTCTGCTCTGGTGGTGGTGGTGGTGGTGATGGAGTGCTCTGCTGTAGTGATGATGGAGTAGTCTGTTGTCCTGGGGTGGGAGTCCCCTGCCTGGATGTCGGGGTCCTGGACCCACCACCCCTACTGAAAGGCAGTCGACGTCCCGTCATCTATGGATAAAATCATGAAAAGAAAGGTTAGTCTCGGGATATATATAAACCTATGTAACATTTTGTTTAACGACTACATACTCTGTGTCTGTTTCAGTTTCAAATTCCCCCTCAGTTTCAGTGTCACTGTAGTTATCTGTTTGAACAAGTTCATCAGTCTCCAAATCAGCCCTAGACCGTTTTGATCGAGAGACAAGGTCTTTGTCAATGTGTTCACCCCCCGTAGTGGCGAGTGTCTCATCCATTATGAGTGGATCAATGTTGAACAACAAATTGGCATCGTTGAGCTCGTGTGGTGCAAGCTGATAAGCGTCATCGACCTCCTCGGAGACATTGTCAGTGATCTGACTTCGGGCCTTGGCCTTGATTACTGCATACCAGTCCCGATGTCCTCCCGGGAAGTCGGTGTAATAAACCTGCTCAGCTTGTTGGGCAAAAATGAAGGGATCAAACCCTTTATATCTACCATTCTTCTTGACCTCAACTAAGCCGTATTTGTTGTCAACCTTTGTTCCAACACCGATTGTGTTGTCGAACCAATCACATTTGAATAGAACAATATCTCTTCTTAGTCGTCCAGAGAATGAAACTTCAACAATCTCCGTCAGCACTCCATAAAAGTCTTCTTCCAACTGACTGGCGGTGCCTTTAACACAAACCCCGTAGTTATGGGTGCGCATCCCTTCACTCCATTGAAGAATATTAAACTTGTAGCCATTTACGTAGTAAATAGGCCATTTTTAACAGTCTTCACCGGCCCCCAAGAAAGGGCTTGGAGTAAAGAATCTTCAATATGGTTGTTAGGGTCTTGTATCTATGTACAACATAAGAAGTAGGTCATTGTTACCATATTGACGGGAGTTAGAAGCAAATAGGCTTAAAAACACTTGGTATACGGGTCTTACATGTTGCGCGAACCAACCAACGAACTTGGATGACACCTCACTATGAATTTGGTCATCAGTTAAATCATTTTGCTCAAGTTTTAGCATATCTGTGTATAAGCTATTGAAAGAAACAAATAAGTTTAATATAAAAGCTACGTTAAGAATGTATAATATAACTTCTATGACTTACTCAATAAAGGGTTCCACTTCTGGGCAATTGAGAAGAATGTACAAGTGAGCCGCCTTTCGATCTTTCTCATCAATGTAACATTTTGTGAGCCTGCCCCCCGGGTGACCAGGATAGTTGAAAATCGACGTTTGTTCATCAAACCCTGTGCGGATGGCTACCCCAAGATTGCGGGGAATTCTACTCATTCTAGTTTCTATCTCCGTTGGAAAATAGAAAGAAGCAAAGGTTGTCATTTCTTCGACTAAGTATGCCTCACAAATTGAAGCTTCAACGCAGGCTTTGTTCAACAGTTTATCTTTTAAAGAGCGTAAGAATCTTCAACATCATTAACAAGATGGTGTTAAGTTAGAAAATACTATTATAAGCATGATTTGCAAGTAAATTAAAGAGTTCACCAAGCATTCACCTTTCGAATGGATACATCCAACGATACTGCACTGGGCCACCAACCAAGGCCTCGTACGGTAGATGGATAGGCAAATGCTCCACGGAGTCAAAAAAACTTGGTGGGAAAATCTGCTCCAACTTACAAATCAATACCGGGATAGTTTCTTCCATCTTCAAGGGTTTCTCCACACTCAACGAAGTAGCCGTCAACTCCTTAAAGAAGTGACTCAACTCCACTAACGGTTTCCAAATAGGCTTCGGTAAGGCATGAAACGCGTACGGGAGTAGTTGTTGCATAAACACATGGCAATCATGACTTTTCATGCCAAACACCCTGCCCTCCTTCACGTCAACACATCTACTCAAGTTAGAAGCGAATCCGTCAGGCAGGGTCAACCCATTCATCCAAATACACACAGCAATCTGTTGTGGTCTAGTTAAAGCATATTTTGCATGGGGTTTAAACATTCTTCCACGTCCCGCATCCCTCAACTCCAACTCCTTCCTGGAACACCAAATCGGAAGGTCTAGACGACTCCTCTCGTTGTCCTTTGTTCTCCCTTTGATGTCCATAACAGTGTCAAAAATATTCATGAAAACGTTACGTTCAGTGTGCATGACATCAATGTTGTGTCTTAACAACAAGTCTTTCCAATATGGCAAATCCCACAACACACTCTGCTTCACCTAGTGGTGTTCCTTACCGTAACCCGCAAACTCCTTAACACTCTTGTCCCAGATATAAGGATACTCTTCGACCCTCTGCCAAACCCGTGCACCGGATAACCTACGGGGTGGAGGTTCATTAACAACCTTGTTCTTCTTAAAAGCGGTTTTGTTCCTCCTAAACGGGTGATCCAATGGTAGAAACTTTCTATGACAGTCAAAGAAACTTGTCTTGCCACTAACAGGGAGTGATTCCCCCCCGGTATGTTCCATGCATACAGGGCAAGCAAGCTTCCCAGATGTGGACCATCCAGAAAGCATACCATAGGCCGGGAAGTCGTTAATAGTCCACATCAAAACAGCACGCATCATAAAGTTGTTCTTCAAAGATGCATCGTATGTCATTACCCCGACATCCCATAACTGTGATAACTCTTCAACCAACGGTTGCAAAAACACGTCTATGTTCGCCTTTGGATTTTTGGGTCCTGGAACCAGTATAGATAGAAACATGACCTCCCTCTTCATACACATATCAGGCGGCAGATTGTATGGGGTAAGGATGACTGGCCAACAAGAGTAAGCCCTTCCGTATTGACCGAACGGGTTAAACCCATCAGTACATAAGCCAAGTCTTACATTGCGCGGTTCGCCAGAAAAGTCCGGATATAGCTTATCCAAACACTTCCATGCTTTCCCGTCGGAAGGATGGCAAAGAAACCCCTCTTGTGTTCGGTTCAGAGCATGCCAACGCATGTGTTTTACCGTGGACAATGAGGCATACAGGCGTTGAAGACGCGGTGTTATAGGGAAGTACCACATTTTCTTCCTGGCCGTCCGGGTTACCTTCCCTCTCCTTTTAACGGTCTTGTAGCGTTCCTCATTACAATGCAGACATTTTGTGACACTCTCGTCTGCAAACTCATTTCTGAACAGCATACATCCACCAACACAACACTCTATCTTCACACAACCCAACCCCAAGTTTGCCACTTGTTTCTTAGCACGGTACAGGTTTGTTGGCATTCTGTGATTACTAGGCATGGTGGAACCCATCAGATTGACCATCCTATCAAAACAACCTCCAGAAAGATTATAATCTGCCTTTAGGCTTAAAGCAGCTAGGGAGGCGGATAACTCAGTGTGACTGTTGCACCCGTCCCACAATGGAGTCTGAGCCGCCGCCAACAAATCATAAAATCTCTTCACCTCCGGATTAGGATCCTCCTCTACATTGTCAGAGTCCCCATGACCTGCTTGGTCATTATGTTCCAGCATACGCCCGGTGGAGGGTCCAACATAATCCATCACTATTTGTTCTATGTTGTTGTACGTATCCCTGTTTCCTCCAACCTCGTAGTAAGACTGTTGCACGGTTACGTCTGATGGTCTACGTGGTAACTGCTCACCATGGTTGTACCAGCAGTGGTATGTTTCCATGAACCCTTTCTCAGTTAGGTGGCACATGACATCATCCGCGTATTCAAAACTCATGCATTTGCACCTTGAGCACGGACAACGGATCTTCTGAGTCACTTCAAATCCAGGCGTGTTTGCCGTAGCGAACGGAATGAACTCCAATAGCCCCATCATAAACTCCTCAGTCACTCGCCGATTGCGATCTAGTCGGTTGTACATCCATCGCCGATTTACCGGTACCTCCATTTATAATATCTAACAGAGAGAGATTTCTGTTACCTTACACGTTTAAATTTTTATTTAACTATCGGTTGTGAATCACTCTATCTCTTTGATGTTGCAAATTGGTGGGGCCCTATCCCATTCAGGATGAATATGCAACCATCCGTAACCCATCCCATAATTGTATGTGGTCTATCTTGAGTTGAATGAATGTTCATTTGAAATTTCGGCAGCATTTCGTATTGGTCCCCGAGTACACAGAGATACGTACGGTATGAAACACCACACGCACACATGCACCCTGGGGACAATACGAAACACCATAACCGAAATTTCTAATGCACATTCATTCAACTTCTCAAGATAGACCACATACAACATTGATGGGTTACGCCCTACAGGTTACAAATTCATACCAAACTGTCCAACCGGGACAATTCAAGATCCAACACAACACGGTACATCGACCGGTTGTTTTGAAACTTGAACGGGAATCTAATGGGTACACACACGACTAAACCCTACATTATTAACGTTGTGTTTCATTTTTTAAGTTCCCTAAGAAAGGGAGCCTGCCGAAATTTTGGCAGAGTCTCCCCTGTAAACTAGACATTTCCCAAAATGATGAAACAACCTGTTACATACAGAAAACTTCCCAGTATTGATAATTATATATGCTACGCATTGTATATGATATTGAGAGGTATTAAGTCCTAAATCATGTTATCAACACACAAAACCAATTTCTTATGAGCTCTGCTCTCCACTAACAAACAACATTACACATGCATAAAAAATCATGTTATCTGCACACAAAACCAATTCCTAATGAGCTCTGCTCTCCACTAACAAACAACATTACACATGCATAAAACATTATGTTATCAGCACACAAAACCAATTCCTAATGAGCTCTGCTCTCCACTAACAAACAACATTACACATGTATAAAACACATTATAAACACATCAAAACCAATTCCTAATGAGCTTTGCCCTCTACTAACAAACAATAATTGACGTGCATACACATATCGGGAAAGTCACCGTTAGGGGATTACCTAGGGAAAAAGTCAGCGATGAATACGAAGCTGAAGAGATACGATCAGAGACCACGCGTGACGTGTATTACTCTGCATGACAAACCAAGAAGTCGTTAGACAGTTACAAGTAGCAAGGAAACTAAACAAAGAGAGACACACAAAGCAAACTATCTAGCAATATAGAATTTTCCATTTTTCAAAATAATTGAACTTCCAACTTTCATTCAGTTAAAAAAAACAATGAATCTTATCTAGCAATCGGTCCAGCTTCTTCCCCTCATTGCAACCCCATTTCTCTACGCCAAATTTTGATGTACAGCCCAAGGTACCATTACTATTTACTACTATCACTAAACAACACACAACATGTTTCATAGCATATATACATATATGATTATGAAGTTGTAAAATGCATTGATAAAGTCTGATTGATTTTTTGACAAGGTTCTTAGTTTCATTGTTGTGGACATGATTTTAATTTATCAGATTGTATAATGATTGACTGGGTAATTAACTTTTTTGGTCAGGGATCTTATTAATCTCATTTGCACACACTTGGATCTGTTTCGTGCTTCTCACTCAAAGATTGAAAAACAACATACAGGTTCATTAACAACTGAAGGTAGAGACATGGAACTAAAGATTGTCTTGGCTGCTGAGAACAAATTGCATCCTGCTTTATTTTCCGCTGAAGCTGAGCATAAGGTTTTTCCACTTCCTTGTTTTATCTGCATGCTTTTAGTTGAGTAATGGTGGAGTAACTTAGAAAAGGAGAAAGAGATAGAAAACGAAAATAGAGAGAGAGAGGCATTTTCTGTAGGCTGCAAATGAGTTATGATTTCTATTCTGATTTCAATCACTTGAGAGAGGGTTATATACACTTGGGTTACAGCTGGCAATACAGCTAGCAAACAATTACAAGTGGGGCCCTATCTAACAGCCTGCTGACTCCGCATAACAAACTTAGTCGAGTCAGCATGCACACACAATAGGCGTGCTGCATATGAGCTTTCTTAATTCAATACCTACATTACACTAACAGGGTATTCTGTCTTCATCTAATCCACCTTGTGAGTGACCATTAATTCCATCTTTATTCTATTTTCCACATGATTCCATTGATAAAACACTGATCCATTATGTGTTATTCCACTGTTTTGTCATGTTAGAGCATAATGGATCACATAATTTCAGTTCTTAACTTGCTGACTTGAGTTGATTAATTAAAAAACTCTAAATCCATAATCTGTTTGTCCAATGTTTTGGCATGTCAGAGCATACATAACTATTGAAGCTCTTAACTTGCTGACATATACTGCATTAAAATTGAAAACAGTATCTTTCACATTTAGTTTGTAAAAGGTGTTCTTGTCTTTGAGCATGGACTCTTCTAAATTCCTAGTCCAGCAATTCTTGTCTTGTAAATTCCTACTGGATTAGGTGTATAAAAAGAGTGAAAAGAAAAGAAAAAAATAAACAAGAGAGTAAAAGATGGAGAAAATAAAATATGTCAAGGTGAAAAGAATTAAAAGGAATTTGGTCAATGGTACTTCACTCTAAGGTCCTAAGTTAGTTAAATGATACTTATAAGACTGATATACAATGTTTTAAATCAACTTAAGAAAACATACATGCTCACTTAAACAGAACTTTTAGGCTATAACAACATAAAAAAAAATTAAACCCTTGTTAAACTAAAACCATAAACATTTTTATAAAGCAAATATTTTGTGGAAACACTTTGAAATAATTGACTCTGCAAACCACAACAAAGAATTCATTCTACAATTCGTCTTCTCTTTTTCTTTAGCAATAACAAATCCTTGATACCCAAATTAAAGGTATACTCAGAAACCCACAAACCCAGATACCAAAAACAAAGCTCAGAAACCCACAGAGCAGAAAAACAGAGATGGCAAAGTTATTGGAATGTTACCTGCGATGGAGGGAACGGAGGACACGTTGAGGACGGAGCACTCAAATGGTCAAAGCTTCCAACGGAGGTTCGAACAAAGGACACCTTGAGGACGGAGCACTCAGCGGGACAAGGTGGTTTGGTCGTTTGGAGCTTCAGACGGAGCACTCAGAGATGGGGAGGGATACAGAGGGAGGGGGAGATTGTCGGAGTCGGAAGGAGGGAGAGAGCTGAGGGAGGGAGGCAACTTTGTCAACGGGGGACACGTCGAGGACTCAGAGAGGAGGTTCAGAGGTTTCGATGGGGAAGGATACAGAGGGAGGGGGAGATTGCCGGAGTCGGAGGGAGGGAGAGAGCTGAGGGAGGGAGGGAAATTTGTCTTAGGGAAAATGATTGGGAAAATGGGATAGTCCCGAAATAAGTTTTACACATAGCGACGGCAAACCCCTGTCGCTATTATTAATAAAATAACGACGGATAAGTACATCTGTCGCTAAAATACCAAAACTAGCGACGACTATACCCGTCACTCACTTTAGAAATCCCTCCAAAATTTTGAAACCCTTCAGGAAACTTAGCGACGGCAAGAGAGCGTCGCTGAAACATAGTGACGACTCTACCTGCCGTCACTACCTTGTGGTCTGATAGCCCTATAGCGACGGCACGCTTCAGTCGCTGATGTCTCCGAAGACATAGCGACGGCACAGTTACCGTCGCAACATTTTGGCGCCAATAAGAGGGAAACAAAAAATTGAGAGAACAAAATCTAGCGACTGCATTAGCGACGACGTATAATTAGCGACGGCACTAGCGACGGTCGTAGTCACACTTTTTAGCGACGGGTTACTGTGGTCGCTAACTTAGTCACTAAGATATATTCCCCGTCCCTATTTCCTAGTCGGTCGCTAATTCAGTCGCTAATTAGCGACGACATTCGGTGGTCGCTATTTTGAGGTGGCTAATTGTGATTTTTTTAGTAGTGCAATCAATGTATAACATAATAAAACTCATAATTATATGCTTACTTTACGAGGTTAACCGCTGCTTGGCCAAGGTCACCAAGATCACTATTCCCTTAACTTATATGTATAAACCCCTATTTGAAGAAGGTGTGGGATTCCCACTTTGAGTCTTATTGTGCAAGGTGCGATCCTTAACATTAAAACACATTAAACTTTAAGGTAAAATTCAAATCATTTGACACTTTACAACTTAAAACTTATTTAAAAATCATTAAGACATTCACAACTTCAAAATTTTTCATAATACTCCAAAATTAAACTCTAAATAAAATAATTCATACGAAAAAATTAAGTTCATTGTTGGTAACTTTGAAAGTGTGGGTTTAACCCTAAGCTAATTTCTTGAGAAAATATTATCATTATCCATATTTAAAATTTGATCAAGTTTTGGTTAGTTAAATTTTGTATTGTCCTCTGGCTGCATATTTGATTGTGGTTGAATTTGATGTCACCGCTTTCATTTCATGTACTTAGAGACCAATGCAAAATGCTGCCAAAATTTTATCAAATTTTAAAATAACTCCTAACTTGTATATGGTTATGAAGTATAGAAAAATGTTCATCCTAAATAAGTAGGACCACCACCTTTGTAAAGAAAGTGAGATTAATAGCCCCGTTAAATTTGCTGGTATTGTAAACAGTGAGTATGGATCAAAGTTGGATAACTGCATCACGTATAAGTCCACAGTATAAGGGTGGAGTCGAAACATTCATAGAATTCATGATACGAAATGCTGAAGAGGTGAATGAAAAGTATTTCTACCCTTGTGTTAAATGCTTGAACATGTAGTGACTAGAATTGGAAGAGGTGCGAGAACATCTATTGTGTGATGGTTTTCTTCAGACTTATACACGATGGGTATGGCATGGTGAACATGTTGAGGTGCCAAGTATTAGTTTTCAAACAAAAAACTAAAGCTTTGCGCATGAAGTTGATGACGACATGGATGACCGACTTGAGGATATGATCCGTGATGTGGAGGTAGAAAGTTTTAAGAGAGCTCATGTATATACGACTCTGTGTGAGGATTCTGAGAAGCCGTTGTATCTGAATTGTACTAATTTCATGAGTTTGTCAGCAGTTTTATGATTATTTAATTTGGATGTGATAAATGGATGGACAGATAAAAGTTTCACTGACTTGCTTATGTTGTTAAAAGAAATGCTCCCAGTTGGTATCACCTTGCCAAATTGTAACTATGAGGCTAAAAAGATGTTGTGTCCTATGGGATTGGAGTATACAAAGATACATGCATGCCCAAATGATTGCGTATTATACTGTGGTGAGTATGAAATGCTGCATCGATGTCCTAGGTATGGGGTGTCACGGTATAAGAAAAAAAAAGGTTGATTCTGATGAATTCTGCACTAAAGGGTCTCCTACAAAGGTGTTATGGTATCTCCCTATAGTTCCAAAACTAAAGCTTCTATTTGCCAATGCAGATGATGCAAAGCTTATGAGATGGCATGATGATGAAAAGGTTGTTGACAGACTACTTAGGCATTCGACAGATGGATTGTAGTGGAAGAAAGTGGATATAATGTTTCTAAATTTTTCCCATGACCCAAGAAATGTTAGGCTTACACTAGCTACACAGATGATATAGTTGTAACTCGTCATAGGGTCTATAGGAAACATAGGATATGTCTTTGGTTGTATATCATTGATTGTATTTATTGTTGATTAATAATAAGTAAACATGTATTTATTAACTAAACTTGTTTGCGTAATGTGTTTATTATACTCACTGATTATATTTTTGCTTGTTTAAATAGATACTTATGGCTGACCAGGGTCTACCCACGAGATCTAACTCCCAGGATACAAATTCCTCAGCTAGGAGGAGTCGAGGTGTTACTCGGATGACTAGTGTTGTACTTAGCCTCCATCAAGGATAGATGAGCCATGTTGACATTGACATCATTACGGGAAGGACTTTGGGACCTAACGCCGCCAAGTTTCAGAGTTACTTGGGTGTCTTGGCACGGTCGAAGGTGTCCATCATTATCCCTGATTGGGTTAGTGTTGAGGAGGTCGTGAAGAATGCAATTTGGGCTGATTTTCTTGTAAGTACTTTAACTGTACATTTGTTTTTTTACTTGTAATGTAATTTGTTCTGCATAATAAACTTAACCATGTTAATTTTCCACTTGTAGGATGCTTGGGATATTCTTGCAGTTGATACACTGCATACGAAGATCATGTCTAAGATCGCTGAACGATAGAGGGCATTCAAGGGCAAACTGACTTCCACGTATGCATGCGTGTTAAAAATTAAGTGTTTAAAATTGTACTATCTTATGCTATCAATTTCTTACTTCAAGTATTTTGAATTATAGGTATGTCTTCGGGAAGAAGCAGGTGAGTTTCCTAGAGAGACATACATATTTATAGATCAGCATACTTGGGATGCGTTTGTTGCATTTAAACACACAGATGACTCTATTGTACGTACCTTTTACTTTTGATGTTTTTATAGTTGACGATGGATGTTTTTATATGAAATATGTAACGTATAAATGTATTTAAATTGTTTTTATTGCAGGCCAAACACATGAAAGCATAGGAAATTCAGTCGAAAAATGACTACCCTCATAGGTTGTCACTTGGGGGTTATCGATTGTTAGAGGATAAGATGGTCCAGGAGAAGGTCGGTCAGCGCCAGGGTAGCTACCCTGACACCACTATTATGGATCCCCCCTCCCCACCCGCACGCCATGAAAAATAGAAGCGGGCTAGGACGAGGAAGAGTGGTGACTACACTTCATCACATGCTGAGGAGGTTGCCCAATGAATTATAATTACAAAGCTTCTTAAAAGGTTTTATGATACTTGAATTGTCCATCAAGTAGGTCACAACATTGATCATTGGGTTTTGGCTGCAGGATTCCTTGGTGGAGCAGTCAACCCAAGGGTCTTTCGTGTTGTATAGTAAAGATGATATACTGACCACCGCCATCGGTCGACCAGAGCACCCTGGATGAATGTGTGCAGTTGGTCGAGGTCATGCTACGTTTATATCACCGTTTTTTACTTTGTTTTATATTAGAATTTTTGTTTCTAATCATTCTTTCTTTACAGGCCTCCGAAGCTATTTCGGAGATCCCGTCGCCCCTTCCCAATCCATCTCTGATTTGGAGAAGAGCTTTGACGAGAAGGTGGCTACAGTAAAGGCAGAGGCTAAGGAGGAGATGTAGAGGCTGCTACAAGAGGAGATGAGATGCTTTCGAGATGAGATGAGGGCCTTATTTAGTCAACAACATCAGCCTACAACACTAGTGGTGGAGCCACAGGTTGGATTATACATGATTTAATTGAATTACTTGTAATTCGCTTTCATTATTTCTTTAACTTCAAAATTTTGTGTAAATATACAGGTTCAACGAGTCAGAATAAAGGGGTCATGTACTGCACCTGATGGTGATGATGATGACGTGCATCTTGGAGACTGTTGTCAGTGTGACCTCTTTGTTGATAAAGTGGAAGAGCTAGTTGCCATTGGTTCAGTGTATAACCTAGACCATTTAGTTCACCATCAGGCAATTCCTGATGGTGTGTCAAGGGTCTCGGTTATACAAGTCCTCGAGGCGGAGGCAGTTGTGCCCATGCCAACTCGTGAGGTACGACTCGTCAGCCAGGCTGTAAGACACTTCCTTATATGGCCGACCAGACTTTTGTCAGATTCTGGTTCCCAGGTATGCTCCTTAAACTAGCATCAATTATATATTAAGTTATGGTTCGAATAATAACAAATTTCTTCTAATTTTTTAACTATTTTAGCAAGATGTTAGCCCATCAAGGAAGCCACAACCCCCCTGATCCCATCAAACAGCTATAGGCTTTATCGGCTTAGCTACACGAGGATACTGTCCAGGTCCCATGGGAGGGATCCATTTTCGACCGCCCAAGTCCGTTGCCGATGTACATTGTGCAGCCTGACTTATGTGAGGTCCTGATGGGGAAGACGATGTTGAACATTTCGGTGATTCGGTGTTGGGAGCTGTAAGTATAATGTTTTTCGTTCAATGATTGTCAATTAAAATGTTATTTTTCACTAACAAGCAATTTTGTAAATTTTATTAGGTTTTTATATAGAGTTTGTACAGAAAGGGGTTTCCATGACACTTATGGTTTCCTAGAGCCCTCTCTAATACAACTTCACGGGAACAGCAAGGAGGAGATTCAGGCATACATCCAAAATTGGATCAATGCATCGAACAAGATTGTGTACCTTATGCCATATCATAGAGAGTAAGAGTTTGTTAAATAATTACTTTGTGTTGTTAATTTAATCATTTTAAGTTGTTACTAATCAATGTTCATTGTAGCCTTCACTAGCAATTGCTGGTCATTTGCCCGAAGGATAGCATTGTTGCATGCTTCTGTTCCTTGCATGGGAGTCCTAGTGTGGACTACATGAAAATACTCATCACGTAAGTTGCTTTTAAACATTAGACAACTTTACATATTTGATTAAGTCATTCTATTAACTAAACGAGTGTTTTATTCTCTCAGGGATGTAACTGGATATTGTCGACTACAGGGCAGGGTGATCAGGAAAAAACTATAGTGGGTCTTCCCAAAAGTAAGTACTTTAATTAATAAGCATTACTTTTAAAGTTACCTCAATTAGTAACAAAAATAGTAACCAATTATGAATTCAATGTATGGTACCTTGTAGTCTTATAGGCAGGATGACAGCTTTGAGTATGAGTATTTCGTCACGAAAATGATGCACACCATTGTTCAATCTGGTATAGTAGATGTTATTCAAGTGGCCTCAGTACTCAAGAGGGGGGGGGGGTGAATTGAGTGTTTAAAAAATTTAACTTGGAATGCCCTTGGACTTGGTTCTTTATGCAACTTAATGAGATATGCAAAACTTCTCAAGCAGCAACAATCAAATGCACAATAATTTGTTTGATTTGAGATAAAGAGCTTCTTTGAGACAAGTGAGACTTATCAGAAAAATAAGAATCAAGAGAGAATAATGGTTTGGTAATTTTATCAAACAGTTGGTGTGCAGGTAGTTTAGTAACGTCTTATGAACACAATTAATTCAAGCAATCAACTCAGGCAATTTAACAAACAGTTGGTATGCATATGTAAGTAAAGAGTTCAAGGTAAGAAGAAATGCAAACCAATTTAACGAGTTCCACCAATCCGGTGTACGTCTCGCCTTCAAGCAACCCACTTGAAGGATTCCACTATTGAAGATTTGAGATACAAGCTTTGAGCAATTGTCTCCTAGTGTCCCACACTCAAGAACCTAATTCTCACAAGCAAATGGCAACCCACCCAATCTCACAATCTCTCAATATCCCAAAGGTTGAACCCAACCTTTGTAACCACTCAACCTAAAGCGAACTTTGGTGTTTGGTGTTTGTGTTTACAAGCAATATACTCTCTCAATAGAGTGGATAAGCTAATGAAGAGCTCTCACAATTTCTAACTCTCAACAAGAGAGGATATACAAGTTCTAAGCTCAAGGATTTAGAATATACAAAGAAAATGAACTCACTAAGCACAAATGTAAGTAAAGATTGATTGCCTCTTGTTGTGTTTCTTGTGCTTGAGTTGGGGATCCTTTTATAGAGCCTTGAAGGTCCTCCTAGCCGTTGCATAATGAGTTCTAGGTTGTCCCTTCGTGTAGTGAGTGTTTGGATCTGAGTTTCCCACCCAAAAGTGTCTTTTTAATGGTGTTTCCCACTACTTGAATCGATTCATACCTTTTCGAATCGATTCAAGACATTCTGATTTGGGCATTTTGGGCTTCCAGGAGAGTGTGAATTGATTCAGGCTTTGGTGAATCGATTCAGGATGTTCTGTTTTGAGTTCCTGGGCTGTCAGTCTTCGTGTGAATCGATTCAGGCCTTGGTGAATCGATTCATGCCATTCTGTTTTCAAAATTTTAAGACTTCCAGGCCTCTGAATCGATTCATACGTATGTGAATCGATTCAAGCAATGCTGTTTGTTGTTTTTCCATGCTTTTTGATGTTTCCTTGATGCATTTTAAGTCATGGTTCCTTTCCTTGATCTTCATGCATTGTTTTCTTGATTCTTTGATCATATAGGAGCATGTTCTTCATGATTTCTTGAATCTTTGATTTGAGTACATCAATTGTATTCTTTTGATTTGTTCATTTCATTTGTTTTTGATCCATGAGTGATGCTCTTCTTGTTTTTGGATACTTGTCATTATCAAAACCTGTCTACAACATGTAAATACATTCTCCCCCTTTTTGATGATGACAACCAATGGCCATCTCTTGGGGTGTTAACATTTATATTTAAGTAACAATGAGAAAGAACCACTTGTTGAAAAATTTCAAGTTTTTAGAACAGAGTGTGTCTCCCTTTTTGTTATTGAATCATTGCATTTATATTCATCTGATCATACATTACTCTTATTACTCTCCCCTTTAGAAAAGTATTCAATATCTAATATCTCTCCCCCTTTGTCATTATCAAAAACAATATAAGCTCTAGGAAAAAAAGGAAATAATCATTGCATAATTAAGGATTAATAACCAGCAAACACAACCATGAGAATTAACAACAAAGTTATAAAATTCAAGCAAAAACATAACAATGAGAAATGCCTCAGAAGGGTAATGAAGTTTTAAATAAGATAACCATAAGAACATAACAATGTCAAGCAAAATGTAGAAAGAAGGTCAACTAAGGCTGAGGGAATTGGAGGCTGGAGATCTGGGTGGCAAGCTCTGTGTAGCGTTCCTCTATGTTGGCTTCAAGTTTATCAAGCCGAGGGTTAAGATTTGCTTTCATTGCATCAAAGCGACGATCCATATGTGCAGTTAGGCGAGCAAAGAGGTCATCAGTAGGAGTGGGTGGAGGAGGTGGAGGAGCAGCAGGTTCATTATCATCACAAGGATGGCAAAGATATTGCCAGAATCCATGATACTCAATGATGTTCATCTTGGTGAGATACGATTTGCCAATGGGTCCTTTTGGTCCGATTAGTTCTTTGACTTCATTTTTCAGATCCACCTTGTAATGACGAAGAAGCTTGGTGATAAAAATAGCATATGGGAGGCGAGTGAGGTTTTGAGCATCAAGCATGTGATGCCTCACAATGTCAATCCAGTTGATCTCCTTTTGGTGGAGAATATCCCAAAGTAATAAAATATGAGCCTCATTGAGTCTTGCATAATTTCCACCTAGTGGGAGAAGGATCTTGACTAGAACATAGTGTAAAAGGCGGTGATCAATGCTTAAGGTTCCAACGATACTTGTAGGGGCAGTGAGATTAAAGAAAGCTCTTGCCTCTAATGGGTTGTAGTTCTAGGAAGGAGAAGGTTCTTTGCCATGGAAGTGAGCATTACTTATTGGAAGTTTTCCAACTTTGTTCATGACTTCATTGTCAAGCACAGTGGTCTTTCCTTTCACTTTGGCATAATATCGATCATCTTGTAGGCGCAATGTTGAGTAGAACACATGGATCAATTCGGGGTAAATTGCAATCTCCTCAAGAGCCATGAAGTCAACAAGTTCTTGTTGATAAAGAGTAGTGATGAGGGAAAGACCAGAGGATTCAAAAAAGGGAACATCAATCCAATATGGTGAGATCAATTGTTTTTCAGAAAAAGTGTTTTGGTACCTTTCTAATTCTTTTTGTGTGGTGAAAAAATGTGATAAATCTGAATGTTGGAAGTGGAAGAGCCGGCAACATTTGCTCTTTGTTTCTTTCTTGGATGGGATAAAGAGGCCATGAGTAATGGAGGTTTTGAGGGGAGGTTTCTAGAGTGAGAGAGGTGTTTTTAGAAAGAAGGAGGAGAAAAGGATTAAGAGAGTTTGAAGTAAAATGAGAAACATGAGCCCAATAGTGTGATATAGGCAAAATTACTCATGTGAATCGATTTAGAGGGGCTGTGAATCAATTCAGACGTTACTGTGTGTGGGAATTAATGGGTATCAGGGGTTTGAATCGATTCAAACTTCGCGTGAATTGATTCAGAACTCTCTGTTTGTAAAAATTTGAAGAATCAGGTCTGTGAAGCGATTCAGGGGGCTGTTGAATCAATTCAATCGATTCTGTTTCCTTTTGTATTGCAGTTTTAAGCTACTGAATCGATTCTGGGCACAGGGCAACGCTTGTGGATCATTGAAACATCAGTTTTTATGGTTCTTTTTACCGTTTAAACAATCAAACATTCATAATATTTAAACCAATCAATAATGCAGCTCATGAATTATTCATTCTTGAGAATCATAATACAATCGACATTCATAACTATCATGTCTAAAAGAATCAAGTCACATACTTATTCAATCCTCATGCTCAATGATAAGAATCATTCAATCAAAGATAGTCAAATGTTTCACCAATTTGTTTGAAATGAATGTAATTAGTTCACATTAGACATCTTTAATATTCCTAATTCTCTCCTAATATTTATGAATTGTTCCTTTGCAAGAGGTTTTGTGAATATATCAGCTAATTGCTTAGAGGTTTCAACATGTTCAAGCACACAATCACCCTTTAACACATGATTTCTAATGAAATGATGTCTGATCTCAATATGTTTGGTTCTAGAATACATCACAGGATTCTTTGAAATATTAATAGCACTGGTATTATCACATTTAAGAGGCACATGGTCTAATATTACACCAAAATCTAGAAGTTGTTGCCTCATCCAAAGGATTTGAGTACAACAACTACCAGCTGCAATGTATTCTGCCTCAGCTGTGGACAATGCAACACTCACTTGTTTCTTGCTATGCCAAGATACAAGAGAACAACCAAGCAAGTGACAAGTACCACTAGTGCTTTTCCTATCAAGTTTACATCCATTCAGAATCAGAATCAGAGTAACCAACAAGAGTGCATTCAACCCCTTTGGGGTACCATAAACCAACATCTTGAGTTCCAACCAAGTATTTCATTATTCATTTTACAGCAGTCAAATGTGATTCTTTTGGACATGCTTGATATCTTGCACACATACATACGACAAACATTATGTCCGGTCTACTTGCAGTAAGATAGAGTAAAGATCCAGTCATACCTCGATATTTGGTGATTTCCACATCTTTACCTTTCTCATCTTTGTCCAAGTAGCAAGATGTGCTCATAGGGGTGGCAATTTCATTTGCCTTGTCCATATTGAATTTCCTAAGCAATTCCTTGCAGTATTTGGATTAACTAATGAATGTACCTTCTTTTGTTTGCTTAATTTGTAGCCCAAGGAAGAATGTAAGTTCTCCCATCATGGACATTTCAGATTCTTCCTGCATTAACTTAGCAAACTCCTTGCAAAGTATCTCATTAGTGGCACCAAATATAATATCATCTACATATACATGGACCAATAGTATGTCATTCTTTTTGTGTTTGATGAATAGTATTGTGTCAACCTTTCCTCTTTTAAAATTCTTTTCTAAAAGAAATTTGCTCAATCTTTCATACCAAGCTCTTGGAGCTTGTTTTAAACCAAATAAAGCTTTTCTTAGTTTGAAAACATGATTTAGAAATTGATAGTTTTCAAAACCTGAAGGCTGATCAACATATACTTCTTCTTGAATGAATGTATCCATTCAAGAAAGCACTCTTGATATCCATTTGGTACAATTTGAAATCTCTACTACATGCAAATGCTAACAATAGTCTAATAGCTTCTAACCTAGCTACAGAAGCATATGTTTCTTCATAGTCTATACCTTCTTCTTGATTGTAACCCTTAGCAACTAACCTAGCTTTGTTTCTAGTGATTATTCCATTTTCATCTAGCTTGTTCCTAAATACCTATTTAGTACCTATTATTTGGTGATCATTGGGTCTTAGTACAAGTTCCCAAACTTCATTTCTTTCAAATTGGTTTAATTCTTCTTGCATGGCCAACATCCAATGTTCATCAATAATAGCCTTATTTATATCTTTGGGTTCTATTTGTGATACAAAAGCTAAGTGATTGCATGCATTTCTAGTAGCATTTTAAGTACTTACACCTTTTGTTATTTCACCTATGATGTTGTCCAAGAGGTGATTCTTTACGGTGATCCACTCCTTTTGTTGAGATTCATTATTTTGTGTTGTTTCTCCTTCATTTTTATTTTCTCCTTCATCTTCCAAGTTCATTTCTTGGAAGGTACCTACAAGATCATCAATTTCCTTTCTTGGAGGATTTTGGTTAAGTTCATTAAATTTGACATGTATAGATTCTTCAATTGTACATGTTCGTTTGTTAAAGAGTCGATATGCTTTACTAGTGGATGAATAACCTAAGAATATTGCTTCATAGATTTTGCATCGAATTTGCCAAGATTTTCCTTTCCATTGTTTAAAACAAAACATTTGCATCCAAATACATGAAAATAAGAAATATTTGGTTTTCGTCCTTTGTAAAGCTCATAGGGGGTTTTCTTTAAAATAGGCCTTATCAAACATCGGTTCATAACATGGCAAGCGGTATTTACCGCATCGGCCCAAAAATGTTTCGCAATATTACTTTCATTTAGCATAGATCTTGCGAGCTCCACTAAAGATCAATTTTTCCTTTCAAAAACTCCATTTTGTTGTGGAGTTCTTGGAGCCAAAAAATTATGTCCAATGCCAAATTTTTCGTAAAACTTTTCAAAAGATTGATTTTCAAATTCTCCCCCATGATCCGTTTGAATGGATGCTATTTTCAAGTTTTGTTCATTTTGGATGAGCTTGGCAAGTTTCTTAAATGCATGATATGCTTCATGTTTATGAGTAAGAAACAATGTCCATGTATACCTAGAGTAATCATCCATAATCACAAGACCATAATAGTTTCCACCAAAACTTTTGATTTTTGAGGGTCCAAATAAATCCATGTGCAAAAGTTGTAAATGTCTAGTTGTTGAAATAATATTTTTGGCTTGAAAAGAAACCTTTACTTGTTTTCCTTTTTAGCAAGCATCACAAAATTTGTTTTCAAATTTCAGCTTTGGTAAACCAATCACTAAATCTTTTGTAACAAGTTTGTTTAGATGGTCTATATGAATGTGAGCAATTCTTCTATGCCATAGCCATGATTCATCTTCTTTAGTTGAGAAGCATTGCACATCATTTGAAGCAAGACAATCTAGATTAGTCATATAGATATTATCAACTCTTTGACCAATGAACTTTATTTCCTTGTTTAATTTATTTTTAATTATGCAACAGTTTGATTCAAAAACAATTTTATAGCCCTTATCACAAATTGACTAATGCTAAGCAAGTTATGTTTAAGTCCCTCAACATATAAAACTTCATTTATAGAAGTGGAAGAATTTTTACCAACATTTCCGATTCCTAGTATTCTTCCCTTTGTGTTATCTCCATAGGTGACAAATCCTTTACTTCATGGAGTAAATGATATGAACTTACTTTTATCCCCCGTCATATGTTTTGAACACCCACTATCCAAGTACCAATGGGTTTTACTTGCTTTAAAGCATACCTACAAAACATGTTAAGTTAGAGAACTTGGTACCCAATTTATGTTGGGTCCTTGTAGGTTAGTTTGAGGTAATGTTCCCTTAGGAACCCATACGTTTCTCACAACCTTTGGCCCTAGTTTTCTAATATTACAATTATAAGCATTGTGTCCTTTAAAACCACAATAATCACATTTCATGAAAGGTGATGCATTTTTACTAGATGGTATGAAGAAGTTCTTATAGTTCTTTTGTTTCTTATAGGCATTGAAACCTAATCCAGTTTTATCAAACATGCATCTTTAATTTCCAAGTAATATATTCAAGTTATCTCTACCATTTGTAAACTTCTCTAAGGTTTTATTTAAATCCAAAACCTTAGTTTCTAGCATGTCACATTTCTTTACAAAATTACAAGGATTATTCTTAGAGCATGCTTGAACATTTGCTAATTCCCTTTTCAAACATTCATTTTCTTTGCCAAGTTCTACAAGATGTATTTCAAGAGTATCAATAGTTTTTCTAGATAATTTATACTTGCTAGAGAGTTTAACAAATTTATCATACAATTCATCAAATGCATCAAGTATCTCATCTTTATCTAATTCATGGAGGTTTACCTCATTGTCTTCGTCTTGATGATTGGCCATGAGACAGAGATTTGCTTCTTCATTTTTGGATTCGTCTGAACTGCTTACTTCGTTGTCATCCCATGCTATGTATGCTCTCCTTTTTCCTTTTTGATCCTTGTTTTTCTTTTTAAGACTTGGACAGTCCGTTTTGAAATGTCCTTCCCTTCCACATTCAAAACAAGTTGGTAAGGAGTTATTATCTTTGGGGGTGAATTTCTTACCTTTAGAAGTGAAGCCCTTTTGAAATCTTTTGTTTCTCATTAACCTTCCAAAGCGCTTCACAAATAATCCTAAATCATCATCATCATTTTCTTGGTCACTTTCAGATTTGTCTTCTTCAATAGAGGTGGCTTTAAGAGCTAGCCCCTTCTTCTTGGAAGACTTTTCTTCTTCCTCTGCCATCCTCAATTCTTTTAACTCTTGCTCCTGTTCTTGTAACTTACCAAATATAGTAGCAAGAGACATTTCATTGATGCTAGGAGATTGTTTGATGGCGGTGACTAAAGGTTGCCATTCCCTGGTAAGACTTTTTAACACTTTATGAATAAGTTCTTTGTTAGTGTAAGTCTTGCCAAGAGTAATGAGATGATTTATAATAAGGGTGAACCTCTTTTGCATATCAATAATTGTTTCTCCAGAATTTAATCTAAAGCTTTCATATTGACTAGTTAAGGTACTAATCTTAGAGTCTTTGACATCACTTGTACCTTCATGGGTTATTTGTAAGGTATCCCACATATCCTTGGCAGATTTACATGTTACTACTCTAAAGAATTCATCAAGGCCTAAAGCTAAAGTGATTAAATTTTTGGCTTTATAGTTATATTGGACATTCTTTTCTTCTTCGCTAGTCCAATCATCCATCAACTTTTCTACTTGCTTACCATCTACATTATGCATTGGTACAAAAGGACCATTTTCAATGGTATTCTAAACTTTCAAGTCAATAGATTGCACAAAGATTTTCATTCTTTCTTTCTAAAAAGCGTAACCCTCACCATTGAAAGCGGGAGGTCTATTTATGGCACCACCCTCAGGAAAAAGGTTTAGAGAATTTAAGGCCATTTGTTCTCTTGAAGCTGTTAAGCTTGATCTACCAAGAGTCAAGCTCTGATACCACTTGTTATTCAAGTGGCCTCAGTACTCAAGAGGGGGGGTGAATTAAGTATTTAAAAAATTTAACTTGGAATGCCCTTGGACTTGCTTCTTTATGCAATCTTAATGAGATATGCAAAACTTCTCAAGCAGCAACAATCAAATGCACAATAATTTGTTTGATTTGAGATAAAGAGCTTCTTTGAGACAAGTGAGACTTATCAGAAAAATGAGAATCAAGAGAGAATAATGGTTTGGTAATTTTATCAAACAGTTAGTGTGCAGGTAGTTTAGTAACTTCTTATGAACACAATTAATTCAAGCAATCAACTCAGGCAATTTAACAAACAGTTGGTATGCATATGTAAGTAAAGAGTTTAAGGTAAGAAGAAATGCAAACCAATTTAACGAGTTCCACCAATCCGGTGTACGTCTCACCTTCAAGTAACCCACTTGAAGGATTCCACTATTGAAGATTTGAGATATAAGCTTTCAGCAATTGTCTCCTAGTGTCCTACACTCAAGAACCCAATTCTCACAAGCAAAGGGCAACCCACCCAATTTCTCAATATCCCAAAGGTTGAACCCCAACCCTTGTAACCACTTAACCTAGAGCGAACTTTGGTGTTTGGTGTTTGTGTTTACAAGCAATATACTCTCTAATAGAGTGGATAAGCTAATGAAGAGCTCTCACAATTTCTAACTCTCAACAAGAGAGGATATACAAGTTCTAAGCTTAAGGATTCAGAATATACAAAGAAAATGAACTCACTAAGCACAAATGTAAGTAAAGATTGATTGCCTCTTATTGTGTTTCTTGTGCTTGAGTTGGGGATCCTTTTATAGAGCCTTGAAGGTCCTCCTAGCCGTTGCATAATGAGTTCTAGGTTGTCCCTTCGTGTAGTGAGTGTTTGGATCTGAGTTTCCCACTCAAAAGTGTCTTTTTAATGGTGTTTCCCACTACTTGAATCGATTCATACCTTTTCGAATCGATTAAAGACATTCTGATTTGGGCATTTTAGGCTTCCAGGAGAGTGTGAATCGATTCAGGATGTTCTGTTTTGAGTTCTTGGGCTGTCAGTCTTCGTGTGAATCGATTCAGGCCTTAGTGAATCGATTCAGGCCATTCTGTTTTCAAAATTTTAAGACTTCCAGGCCTCTGAATCAATTCATACGTATGTGAATCGATTCAAGCAATGTTGTTTGTTGTTTTTCCATGCTTTTTGATGTTTCCTTGATGCATTTTGAGTCATGGTTCCTTTCCTTAATCTTCATGCATTGTTTTTTTGATTCTTTGATCATATGGGAGCATGTTCTTCATGATTTCTTGAATCTTTGATTTGAGTACATCATTTGTATTCTTTTGATTTGTTCATTTCATTTGTTTTTGATCCATGAGTGATGCTCTTCTTGTTTTTGGATACTTGTCATTATCAAAATCTGTCTACAACATGTAAATACAGTAGACGGATGGACAACTGTAAGTTTTCACTGCCTACATTATCTTATTTGGTTTTCACATACTACTTAACAATTTGTTGTTCACTACTACTGTTAATGATTGTCTCTTCTTTGCAGCACTTTCAAGACTCCTCAAAATTCCCTGAAAAATACATTGACGAAATCATAAACCACTGGGCCACCAGCTTTCTTTAAGTCAAGGAAGAACTCCGATAGCGTTTTTGTCATTTATTATTCTTTATTAGTATGTAGGATTTATACCTATTAGTGTAGCTTTAGGATTATCATATTGTGTATTTTATGTACCATATTTGTTGTTTATATGGTTTTATTGAAATTTATTGATTTTCATCTTTTTCATTAATTGAGCCATATATATATATATATATATATATCTTATTATGTGCATCATTTGGCTATCTGGTTATAAATTCTGCTTGTAGGTTTGGGGGATGAATAAAAAACAAAAAATGTATTTAGAAAAACACACTTTTAAGCATGGTTATAACCATAACCGTGGTTAAAAGTATCACTCTTTAAGGACGGTTCACACGTTAACCGTGGTTAAAAGTCTCACTCTTTAACCACGGTTTTCTATAACAGTGTTTATAAATCCAGCTCTTTAACCACAGTTTTCTATAACCGTGTTTATAAATGATTTATGACCACGTTTAAAAACTATGCTAAAATACCTTTACCTATAACCACGCTGGGAACAAGCACGGTTGTAGAACCATGCTTAAGAGTCATTTTTTAACCGTGTTTAAAATCCTATAATGCACTAGTGAATGTGAGATTCAAAGTTTGTACATATTGTGGTAGGGAAGCACACACTATTGAAGTATGCTACAAAAAGCATGGATATTCCACACTAAAAAAGAGGGGACACAATTCTATAAACTTTGCTAATGGTGATGATAATTATATAGAGTATGATGATAATCCTGAGGATGCAAATCTTAGTGGGAACATGTTAACTGGAAATACAAAGGACTCTTGAACCTACTTAAGCATGTTGATACTAGAGGAACTCACATTGGAAGTCATGTCTAATCAAATTTTTGACATGAAGCAAGGCAATTAGACTTGTTAATCAAGAGCTAAGATTATTGTTGTAGCTACTAGTAAAGCTAACTGGATCCTTGACTCAGGGGTCTCATATCTTATCTCTTTTTAAATCTTACAGTGAAGTTAATGAGATATTTGTGCATTTTCCTAATGGCAACATCATCACTATTAAGATAATTGGAACAATGGAACTATCACCTCATCTCATTTTGCACAACACTCTCTAACTACCAAAGTTTTCATTGAACCTAATCTTAGTCTCCAAATTATTCATTGACCTATATTGCCAACTCATATTTCATGGTGATTTCTGCACCATATAGGAAGAAAATATGAGCAGGATTATTGGTTTGGCTAAGCTACATGTAGGTTTGTTTCATTTCACTGATACTAAAGTTGGTGAGAATTTTACTCATGCTATACATTCATGTAACACTCATTCTTAAACTAGCACACACACTTCCATTCCCTTAAGTAGCTTATGGCATTTCACATTAGGACACTGTTCTAATAATAGATTAAGGATGATGAAGGATAAGTATAGTTACATTGATTGTTCTGATTACAATGTATATGATATTCGTCAAATTGCTAAACAAAGAAAACTTGTGTTCCCTCTTAGTGACTCCATTGCTACTCATATATTTGATTTATTACATGTTAATATATGGGGCTTTTTCCTACTACATTTGTGAGTGGAAACATATATTTTTTGACCATTGTAGATGATAATTCCAAATTTACCTAAATTGTTTCGATGTGGACCAAGCCTGAAACTAGGAAACACCTTTAGAATTTTGTTACACTTGTTGAGGTTCAGTATGATTATAAAATTAAGAAAATCAAGAGTGGTAATGGTCTTGAATTCTTTATGCCCTTATTCTATACGGAGAAAGGAATCCACCATGAGACTTCTTACCCTGAGACACCTCAGCAAAATACAAGAGTAGAAAGGAAACATCAGCATATATTAGGGGCCTTTTTGATCCAAGCAGGCATACCAAATAAATATTGGACACATGTTACCCTACATGTTGTGTACCTAATTAACAAAGTTCTAACACATATACTGGGAAATCAATGCCCCTTTGAGAAGCTCAAAAGAACTCTACTAGATCTATCCATACTCGAGGTGTTTGGCTCTCTTTGTTATACTTCAACCGTATTCGTAGGCAGAAGGTGTTGGTGTATGCACTATGAGTTTCTTATGCTTTTTCATTTGTATCATTTTTCTGCTTATCAATAAAATAAATATTTCAGTTTAAAATTGTTTTAAAACGTATTTATCCTTGGAGTAATAGGTCATATAAAAGTTATTCCTAAAATGTCCCTAGTCAAGTATTTACATGGGGACATGTGAATACATTTGAGACTAGTGTGTGAGTGTACTGATGACCTGATCTCACAGATCATAGATATAGATGATATCAAGTCTTCACACGGGTACACATTAAGAGTAATGATGTACTGGACAGACCCATCATGAGAACGTTGCATGGATCGTTACATGATTGTCATAAACGATTCTCAATGTGATAATGGTATATATAGTCCTTCGACCTGAAGTCACTACGATTCCTACATGAGGAGTTTATTGTTTTAATACAATTAAACGTCTTCTGTAACAAGAGGACTATAAAGGTTGTGATTAGGCAATGAACAAATTATGCAGAGGGATGTGAGTGATGTAGATGAGATTTGTCTCTCCTATGTGACAGGAGTGATATCTATAGGCCACTTGATGGAGTAAGACTAAGAAAACGCATGGCCATGCTAGAAAGAATAAATATTAGATATTTATTCGGATCCAGTCTACTCCGGTATCAAGTAAAATAAATTAGGTCATACAAGGATGACGCGACCATGCCTTGGCCCAATTAGGATATCGTGACAAAATGAACAAACATATTAAATAATTATCACTTATAGGTTATGTTGATATTAAATAATATTCGGACATAATGATGCATTGCTAGATGTCGCTCTTATTTTATATTAATAATAAAATAATTTATTATTAATTTGACCGGGTATTTTACCTGTGGGGTCACACAGATAGAGTAAGCCCATAAAAAATGTTGTCTTATTTTAGTTGGACTAAAATAAAGCTATTGGGCCTAACTCATTTGGAATGAGTAAGGAGCCCACTTTTTAGAGAGAACAAATTAGGTCAAACCTAAGCCTATAAATAAAGCATAAGATGCTCATAGGCCGTTTACTCAAGTGAGACACAAATTCGCAAAAGTTGCAAGAGCTACACGCTGTCAAACTAGTAGTTGGCAAGTGTTGCGATTCTGGTGGGAGTGCTCGTGTGGACTCTTAAAGGACGAGGCTACGACTGCTTCGGTGTTCTTCAAGAGGTAATCCAAAATTAATTTTTTTGTGTTTGTTTTGTGCTTTGAAACACAGAACTTTGCAAATCCTATGGAATCCTTTTTTTTCCGCTGCTCATGTTTAGGGATTTCCTAACAGAAGAAAGTTTGACCCAAAGGTAGATGCTTTAGTTTTTCTTGGGTTTAAGGTAGGAACAAGGGTTTTGTTACCCTTAATCTGAGCTCCCACTCTATTTCTGTTTCAAAAAATTTGATATTTTATAAGTTTTACCTACCATACAAATGCCTTACTCTCCCATCTTCATGGAGGTATGCTGAATCACCTCTTGCTCTCAACCCACATAGTTTTTGTCCCTTATTTGATCCTTCTCTTTCTCACACCCCTGAACCTATAAACTTACACACACTTCACCTACCTAATTCTAGTTTAACCTTCTCTCCTCGTACTCATTCATAATCTCTTGCTCCTACTCCTAACACATAAATACTTTCCCCATATACCATTACTAGACTTGACAAAACCAAAAAACCACCATCTTATTTAGCTAACTATTCATGCCACCAAGCCACCACTAACCTGCCTTATCAATATCCCATTTCAACCTATGTCAATTATACATATCTTTCTTCCTCTTAGCAGTCTTTTAGTCATTTCTTAGACTAAAAAACTAAACCTTAATCCTACTCAGAAGCCTACAAATCACAAGAGTGACATAATGCTATGGATAAGGAGTTCTCTACCTTGAGTAAGAACTTAAGATGGGAGCTTGTACCTCATCTTCCTAATGTCACCTCTATTAGGAGAAAACAAGTATATAAAATAAAAAAGGAAAGTAGATGGAAGTATTGAGAGATATAAATCCTAGATTATAGCCAAAGGCCATACTTAAGTTGAAGGCTTGGATTACCTATAAACCTTTTCACCAGTAGCCAAATTGACCACTGTCAGATTAATTCTTGCTCTAGCCTCTATCAAAAAATGGCATGTCCACTAACTTCATATGGACAATACATTTCTTCATGGTGATCTTAAGGAAGAAGTTTTCATGAGCCTTCCCCAAACATCCCTTATACAGAACCCGACCAAGTTTGTAGACTATTAAAGTCCTTATATGGGCTGAAGCAAGCAAGTAGCAGTTGGCATAATAAATTAACTAAATTTCTACTATAGCTTGGTTTTCATCAAACTTAGTCAGATCATTCATTAATCATTAAGAGATCCTCTAAATCCTTCATGGCACTCTTATTTTATGTTGATGATATGCTAATTGTAGGAGATACCATGATTAAGTTTGCTTCTATTAAGGCTCAGTTGCATTCAACTTTTAGGATTAAAGACCTATGTGTGATAAGTATTTTCTTTGCCTAGAGATCATGCATACTAATGAAGGTTTAGTCTTTACCCAAAGAAAATACTTTATTAATTTAATTAAGGATTTAGGATTAGTTAGTTGCAAACCTGTTAAAGTTCCCATGGATTACCATTATTCTTTCTCTGTTGTTCTTGATTCTGCTCCTTATGAAAATCCTCATGAATACAAGAAACTAGTAGGGAGGCTAATTTATCTTACCAAAACTAGGCTAGATATTATGTATGCTACACAACAACTTAATAACATATGCATGCTCCTACCAGGCAACACCATCTTGCTGCTACTAAAGTTATAATGCATCTCAAAGACACACCTGGCTTAGGAATCTTAATGAGCAACAACTCTCTCTTGTAGCTTACTGGATACAATGATTTTGACTGGGCTAGGTGATCTACTACCACGAAATCTATTACAGGTTTTTGTTTTCATATTGGTAGCTCCCTTATCTATTGGAAGTCCAAGAAGCAGTCCACAATTGCAAGATCCTTCGCTGAAGCTGAGTATCAGGACCTAGGTGATGCAACCTCTACGTTGCTTTTGTTGACCTACCTTCTACAAGACTTGAGAATAGTTTGTGAGAAGAATGCAGCCCTATTTTGTGATAATGAGAGTGCGAAGCACTTCGCTTTGGATCCCATCTTCCTAGAGAGGACAAAGAACCTAAAGATTGATTGTCACTTCATTCATGAGAAGCTCATAAGTGGCTTTTTCAAGCTTCTACCTATTTCTTCTAGTAATCAACAAACTGACCACTTTACTAAGCCATTGC
Source organism: Clitoria ternatea (assembly GCA_037962975.1). Classification (NCBI taxonomy): domain Eukaryota; kingdom Viridiplantae; phylum Streptophyta; class Magnoliopsida; order Fabales; family Fabaceae; genus Clitoria; species Clitoria ternatea. Next base: position 154,443,177 of record CM075673.1, read on the forward strand.
CTCCAATTATTTTCTCTTTAGCATTGAACAAGCCGAGCTTGGTTAACATATACCAATCATCATCTTAAAGGGGAGTAACGATGAAATTATATTAAGTTTAACAAGTTGTAATATGTTATAAGTTTGTTATGGTACACAACATCCCATGGTAGCTTACCATGCATTTCCTTCCTTGTATAAAATGCTCTTTGTTCCTTTTTATTACAATGAATGAAATCAGTTACCTTCATTTCCTTCTTTCTCTCAATCAATACATTTCTCAATTTTCCATACCACTACCCACTGCACCCTCATCTTCCACTACACTCTAAAGTCAGGTTCTCTTCTTTTCAATCTTATCCATTTCCATTCACTCAACCCCCGATCTATTTTGGGAATCAAATTTTGTTTAACCCGTGCTATTTTATTGGACATTTGTGGATAAAGGATAATAAAATTTTTTATCAACATATGTTTACTTAATTTCTATCATTAATAAAAAAATTCATATTAATTTTAATGAGGAGTCAAATTTTAATTTCGGCTTTCTCTGCCCTATTTGATGACAGGATCCATACATGTACATAGAGGATCAAATCATACATTTTTTTTATTTTATAGGTAACTATTAATCAAATTGACACTGGTAGTCTTAAGTAATTTCATTGGTACAATTGTATAGAAGTGTTTAGGAAGATATAACATGACTTGCTTATAAACAATGCTTCTAAACAACAGGGTATTTGTCCATTTTCCGTAAAATTTCAAGTAAATAAAGTTCTAGTGCTGATGTAATAGGATAAATACATTGAGCACTTTGTAAATTAAGAGTACTTCCTTTCATCTTTTCAAATTTCGCTTCACCTTCAACATATTTGAAGAGATATATTCTGGGTATTTTATTATTTGTTGGCTTTTACCTTTATGTTGTTGGATTTTTAAAGAGATTAATTAGCCTTTGCTCATTGTATGTACTTTTCATGTTTGTTATTGCTTTTATGTTTGATGTCTAATAATAAAGGAAACAGGTTAATATAATTTATTAATAAATAAAATGTAGTTTTAAATTTTAGTGATCCTTTTCAGATGATAAATTTTTTATACTTCACAGGGATCTCTTGGAGTAACAAATAGGTTTTTTGGGAGCTAGCTATATGGTCTTTTCATGCTATATGTAGGAAACCATATTGTAAATAATCTTATTGGACTATTTGTAGTTTTTTATTGGAATATTTGTAGTTTATTTCTATTTACATATGGGAGTTAGAAAAAAAAATTCCTTTCATTTTTATATGGAGATTTTTTATTTTAATACAATATTGGTGTATTAGAATTTTTATTTAAATAATAACTATTGCTCTATAAATATTGTGTATTTTAATCATAAATAGTATATATAAACTCTAGCAAGATAAATAAAATTACAAACATTACTTATTCCTTATATCAATTTTTAGCTACTATTTAGTAACAAATTAGTGAGAGATTTTCTTTTCAAACATTTGAAGGGAGTGACCAATTAACGAAGGATTTGCGACAGATTAAGACTTAGCTATCTAGCTACGCTATATATCCCAATTTTTATTTGATACCGCTACCTCCTAGTGAGGGAATAATAGTTTCAAATTTATCGCTACATTAAAATCAGTAAGGGATTCATGAAACAAAAAATTATGTAGCTGATTAGCTACCCATAATCAACTACCATTAGTTTCTTCACCATTTGCTCGCTAATCCACCACTTAGCGAGGGATTGGCAACTTTTCTTTCCTTAGCTATTTCATATAATTCTTGTAGTGCGTCTTTCTCCGTGAAGCTTACATGAAGAAGCTCATTTAAAGAGTGCAACACACTACAACATTCTTTTCATCTATGCTTTATATAAGTTGTATAAAATTCTCTAATTTTCTTGTAAAAATATTTAGAGCTTTTCATTGTTTCATGTCCTAAAGAATCAAATGAATTTTGTAAGCCTTTAGACCCTTAAGGTCTTTACAAAGACTTAGGAAATCTTTCTTCTACTATGAAGTTAGTTGATCCTGAAGAGGCTTGATTAAGAAAGAATACTTGGGTAATTAGTTTAGAAAGACTAGGTTAACATATAATACTTAGGTAATTAGAATGGAAAGGCTAAGTTATGAAAGAATACTTGAGATCATTGTAAGTAAGTGTGGGTTGCATTTAGCTTCTTGATTAGTTAATACAAAATCTTGTTATGTTTGAACATGGCCTGAACGTAGCCTTGGTTGAAAGGTGATCACCAATATGAAATGTGTTTGTGTGTTGTTCTCTTTATTGCCTTTACATGCCTTGCTGATTTTGTATTTTCTAATAAATCTTAACAAAAACTCAAACAGAAGTCTGAATATCTATTTTAAAAAAAGAATTTATGAAAGTTTTTAAACATAAAATTCAACCCTTCTTCTAGTGTGTGCTAGTGTTACCTTTAATTGGTGGCTCTAAAAGTGGTGAAAAGGCCATTGAGTTAGTTCAGACATGTCTAATGGCAAACTCAAAACATATATAAAGATAAAGACAAGAAGGTAGATCCCTCAACTTTTTTAAACTAGAAATTACCTTAGAAACTTTGTTAAATGATTCTTAAGTTTCTTGTCTCTAAGCACTATGATTTGAAAGAAATGTATGATGCATTAATTCTTATTTTAAATAAGAAAGAAAATGAAATTAGAGAACTTAAAAGTAAGAATGAAAACATAGAAAAACAAATCATGAGCTAAACTCAAACAACTGAAGAAGTGGAAATGCTTAAACAGAAAGTTGATAAGCTTACTAATGACTTGTCTAAGTTTACGTTAGGATAAGAAAAACTGAATCATATGATTAAGTTAAACAAACTTTACAACAATAAGACTAGTGTTGGTTGATAATAGCAAGATGAAACCTAAACTTGAAGCTTTCATTGAGGTAAAGGTAGACATTTATCTTCAACGTGTTTTCACAAGAAGAGAAAAAGGAATCTATCCTCTATGACTAACAGGAAAAGACCCAAAAAAATTTAGGTACCTAAGCACCTAATTATTCTTATTACATACATCCTTGGTAGGAAGAAAGAAGTTCATAAAATGGTATCTGGACAATGGCTACTTATGACACATGACGGGAGAAAGTTTTATGTTCCTGGACCTCCAACCACCTGAAGGAGGAATGTTGCCTTTGGAGGCAACCAACCAGGGTACATTATAGGAATATGCACAGTTGGTAAAGAATTTTTTCCTACATTGATAATGTACTCTATGTCAAAGGCTTGAAACATAATCTGTTGAGCATTAGTCAATTTTGTGATAGTGGATATGATGTTTTTCTTTACAAAGAAAAATATATAGTTCAAAGCAAAGATAAGTCAGTATCTTTTACTGTATTCAAACATAGAAACCTTCATAAAATCAAGTTGACATAAAAGGCTTAGTCACATAAACCTCAAACATCTCCTTAAGTTGATTAGATTTTTTATTATGAATGGTTTACCTAAGTTATCTTATGAAGGCAAAACTCACTTTGAAGCTTGTCTAAGGAGAAAGCAAGTAAAAACTTCTTTCAAATCCAAAAATGTTGTTTCAACGTCTAAATTCCTTGAACTGTTACATATGGATCTATTTGGACCAACCGGTATTCTAAGTCTATGTGGCAAAAGATATGGATTAGTCATTGTTAATGATTATACTAGATTAACATCGGTATATCTCTTAACCCACAAAGACAGGTCTTATTTTGTCTTTAAAATATTCTGTAAAAAGGTACAAAATGAAAAAAGGTTTTGTATCACAACCTTAAGAAATGACCATAAAGGTGAATTTAAAAATGAAAGTTTTAGTCATTTTTGTGAGAAGAATGACACTTCTCATAATTTCCCTGCTCCCTAAACACAACAAAGTAGTATGGTTGAAAGAAAGAACAAAATATTTCAAAAAATGGTCAGAACTATGTTATATGAAAAATCACTTCCAAAATACTTCTAGGTTGAAGCATTGAGCATTACATGTTATATACAAAATCATATCTCAACAAGATAAAAGGTGAAGCAGACTCCATATGAACTATGAAAAGGTAGAAGACCTAACATATCATATTTTGTATATAACAATTCTATATCTCTCAAGTTACACCTATGAACATAGATAAAGCTCTAGCTGATGAACATTGGATTTTAGCCATGCAAGAAGAGCTAAATCAGTTCACCAAAAATGATGTGTGGGAACTTATTCCTAAACAAGTAAGAAATCCATTATTGGAACAAGATAGGTTTTCATAAACAAGATGAATGAAAATAGAACAGTTGTAGGAAACAAAGCAAGACCTATTACTCAAGGGTAGAAGACCTCGTTAAAACCTTTGCACAAGTAGTAAGACTTGAAGAAATATGAATATTGCTTGCATATGCTACTCAACATCACATCAAGTTGTATCAAATAGATGCCAAAAGTGCTTTCTTGAATGGAATCATAAAAGAAGTATATGTTAAACAACCTTCTATGCTTTGATTCAAAGTATCTTGAACGTGTCTTAAAACTTAAAAGGGCTATGTATAGACTCAAACAAGCTGCTGGAGCTTAGTATGAAAAATTAAGCCAATTTCTCGTGACAAATAATTTTTCAAGAGGAAAGATTGATACAACCCTTTTTGGATAAGCAACAAAAGATGACTTCGTCGCTGTACAAATTTATGCAAATGATATCATCTTTGGATAAAAAAATAAATATCTCTTCAAAGACTTCTCTGAGCTAATGCAAAATAAGATTGAAATAAGCATGATGAGAGAACTTAAGCTCTTCTTAGGATTTCAAGTTCAATAGAAAAAGGAAGGAATCTATATCCATCAACAAAAACACATTAAAGAACTCTTTTAAAAAGTCAACATCTCAAATGCCAAGCCAATGTTTACACCAATGCATCCATCATCCATCATAGGCAAGGATGAAGAAGGCCAAAAGGTAGATTAAATACTTTTTAGAGTTATAATTGGTTCTCTTTAATACTTAACCACAACTAGACCTAATATTATGTTTAATGTTTGCTTATATGCCCATTTTCAAAGTGATCAAAAAGCATCTCATTTGAAAGCTGTAAAATTTTTTTAAAGATATCTTGTTGGAACTATTCACCTTCATCTCTTTTATGAGAACCAACAAGATTTCAGGTTATTTGGCTACTGTGATGTTGATTATCCCGTAGATAGACCTTAAAGAAAAAGCACTAGCAGGGTTGCCACTTCATTAGAGTAAATTCAGTGTCCCGGTCAAGTAAAAAATAAAGCACTATAGCACTCTCAACAACAAAACCAAAATACATATCAATTGCATGATGTTATCAACAGTTGTAGTGGGTAAAACATTAATTATAAGACTATTATATTTTAGAAAATTGCATTCTTGTGTTGTGTGATAATACATCCATAATTAATCTTTCTAAAAGTCTTATTCAGCATTATATTGAAATCAAACATCATTTTATAAGAGACTATATGTAAAAAGGAGTTGTTGATATCAAGTTCATTGACATAGATCATCAATGGGGAGATATTTTAACAAAACCTTTAGTTGGAGATAGATTTAATCGTATAAAGGAACAATGCAATATGTGTGATTTGTCTATATGTTATGGAAAATCTATTGTTGTCTAAACTTCATAACATGTCTAGGTTTGTTTACCTATCTGAAGTGTGTGTGCATGTCTAAAATGCATAAGCTATCTAAACTTGATTAAGTGTCTAAACTTTTTCATGTACTAACATGGCAGAAAGAGAAATCATCTCTAACTTCTTGGCAAAAAGGAAACTGGTTGACATATGGCAATCCACTAATGTTTGAAGGGCTATGCACATAAAGGCATGTGCTTTGGAATAAACCAAATTATCTCTTTTCCCTCTTATTTTTCCTTACCGTTTCAAACTCAACTCCTAAGGTGCATAATATCCTTGGTCTTTAGGCCTAAGGATATGACAAGCATGGGGTTAGACGTTCCCAAGCCCCAAAGAGAACATGAGTCCTAGATGAAGGATATAGGTATTGACCCAAGGAAGTTCTCATGGGTGTTTGAAGAAAATGCATCCCAAGGTAAAGGTTATGGTCACTTAGATGACTCTTAGATTAAGACCTTATACAAGGTTGTCGATGTGCCCTCATATAACTCCTTTACTGCTGAAGTGCATAAGGCTACTATGCCTTCTAATGAAAAGGCTATTGAGCCTATTGTATAATTCTTGTGTGTGTAGGTAGGTTTTAATAATGACAAAAACTAAGGACATCCTAAGACAAAGTGGAATCAGGTGAGGAAATAAATCTAAGAGGCAAGGAAGTATTTCTAAGACACATCCACATGCAAGAAGTCCATGTGTGGAGCTTTATATCTAAGGACCAGCAAGAGCTTCAAGTTGTGAATATATCTTCGGGCTTGGCCTTATTAACTATTTAATTTTTAAGATGGTAAAGACCCAAAAGGGAGTAAAAAGAAAAATTGCTCCATGTTCAAAAAAATGTTTTTTGAGAATAAAAAATGGAACAGGATCAAAAAAATAAGTGATTGGGCCATTTCAGCGCATGTTGGATCAAGTGAGGCCAATATGGTTTGGACCTAGTTCAAACCAACTTCAGCGCCTAGGCCTCGTTGTTTAGGCATTTGTCTTATTTCTGGAAACTTGTCTTATTTCTAGAAACCGTACATATTTTATTACCTTTTTAAGTGGCACTTTTTCCTATAAATTGAGTGCCCAAGTTTCAAAAATATTCACCCTATTACTGAATTGTTCTTACACAAGTTAGTTTTCCTCTTTTACCCACGTTAAGTCTTTTCTCTCATAGGATTCTGTTGTAATCCTTTTTCTTTTGTTGTGCTCTTAGACTAAGAATGTTTTGGGTCTAAGGTAAGGGAAAGTCTTCTCTAGGATACCCTTTAGACTAGTAAATCCTTGTTGGGATTGGAAATGATTGTAAAGAAGCTTTAAACTTTAGACAAGTAGTTCAAAAGTTTACTAGATCATAGTGGTGGTGATCAAACCAGGGTATATCATAGGTTTGTTTTTTCTCTTTCTTACTCTATTTGAATTTATTTGTTTGTTTTATTTACTCTTTGCTTATCATATTTACTTATTCCTTTCTTCTCCATATTTTCTTTAAGATCCTTTATTTTTAAAAGAGTCATTTAAAATAAAAATTCCTTTAAACATTTTTATGAAAAGCAAGAAATTTCTAAAACTTAATTCACCCCCTTTTAAGTCTGAGGCCACTTTTCAACAAGTGGTATCAAAGCTTGGTCTCTTATTTTAAAGCTTCATAGCTTAAGAGAATGGCCTCAAACAAAATGTTGGGAGATGGTATGGCTATTAATAGACCGACGTCCCCTTTAATAGTCTTGGATATACTTTTTGGAAAGCTTGTACGTAAATCTTTATCGAGTCAGTCGTTAAAGATATTTGGAATGCTAATTTAAATGCCTTAATTTACCTATGTGCATTGTTGATGGAAAATGATTGAAAAACCAAAATATCTTTGGATATATGAAGAGAGAAAAAGAGGTTAATTAAAAGTTGAAAGGTAAACATATTATTTTCTCTACACTTGGTCATAATGAATTTTTTAGAGTTACTAATTACAAATCTGCTAAAGAAATTAAGGATACTTTACTAGTTACTTATAAAGAAACTAGTGAAATTAAAAGGTCTAGAATAAACACCCTTAATCATGAATTAGAATTATTTGAAATGCTTTCGATGACATCCCTCAGTTCATTAAGACAATCTTTACACATAGTTGCCTTAGTTGACTAAGAGTGTCACGTAAAGTTGTGAAAAAGTGGAAGTTTCTTTTATACATAAGAAACATAAAACATGGTGGAACATCATCTTATTAGTCATATCCGATTCAACATTGCTTTACATACTGAAATGAAATTAGGGGCACACAGGCTCTTATAAACAAATAAAATATAACTCGACTACCTAATACAAAAGGATAACCTAAACCTAGACAGGATCCATCTAGAGGACGGATCCCACTATTGTCGCTTACCTTAGCAACAAACTATCACCCACAATATCCCAAGCTCTCCAGGTAGCCTTGGGCAAAAGGTGCACACTCCGGTTGAGGACATCGTAGAGAAGATGGAGATGCTTCATAATACTCCCCACACTCATCATCCACAACTTGCATGGTGGAGATCAAACCACAGAGGTAAAGTAGCTCTTCTTTCATTTGAACCATGCTCTTTATCATCCCAATATCCATCTTGAGAAAATGGAACTTCATAGCCTGTGCATCCAGCTCAACTAGAAGATCTTTAGGGATCAAAGGCAATCTACCTCGCGTACGACATCTCTTCATTAGCCCGCTGACTATGTTAAACCAAAATGTAAATGTGAGACACTAACCCTACTTGTCCACCTCTCAAAGGGAAGTCCGTCATCACTGACGTTTCCCCTTACTATGTCACTAAATACCACATAGATATAACTCAAGATTGGGGATATAATTTCCCCCATAATCATTATCAAAAGATTCACATCATCATCAAATAGTTCATATCCATCATAAGGCTATACTTTACCTCTATCACACATGCATCAAACTCACATCAAACAGTTATCAGGCATAACATATCTCTTGGGAAACTATATCCTAGTTATGCTTAATCTCATCATATCTCATATGATCCTGCTCTACTCATGTGTCATAATAATCATTGATACAATATCAACTAGCTTACATCTATTAGATACACCAACATACACAGTGTACCCCATGCCACCCATATATTATTATAACATTTAATAATAACACCCAGCCAACATAGTCCAAGAAATCACATGACCTATAGTTCATAGGTTCTAGTCAAAAGCACAACCATAGCAAGCTAAGGTTTATCATACAATCACATATACAAGAGTCACACACTTCACAATTATAAGCTCACATACACAACCAAGCAATGAATCACCAATTCACACTATCCATCATAACTAGCAATCATTCACATTAATCAACTTATACCATTATTCATCAATGTGATTAGTCAGTCAAAATGCTATGCATGTGTTAGGTTCATTATATCTTTTTCTTTTCATTTAAATCTCATGATGCAAATGAGGCATATTATCTCATCATCATCATCATCATCAATATCATTAAGAACATCATCTCGCCAGTATGTCTACAGGGGACGAATGATCTTCATGGAATTACCCATACGACCAGAGTCCTTTTGAGTTCTCTACTAGGGGTATATGGACCGCAACCCATCATTATCATCATGGATCCAAACCTCACGCCTCGGGCATGGCAACACAAACCAAAACTCGCGCTACACGGCCCTAGAAATGTTCGTTCATGTCGAAGTACTCCTGGATGGTCGCGGACTATCTGGCATCGGGTGCAAGATTAAGCCATCTGGATGCCCCGAACCCCTAGGACTGCCAAGGTTCATTCTAAACCTGAAATGCGCATATTCTCCAATGTACCCCCTACACTGTAATGCAACTAACCATGGTACAACAACATCTCATTATAATGCAATAATGCATGAATGTTCATCATCTTTCTCTTTTTATTTTTATTATCATTATCTTCATCATATAATTACCAGGTAGGGTCCTTACGTCAATGGGTCATTGTCCTTAAAGGTGTAGCTCATCACCACTTCCTCAGTTTTCCTTCCTTTTAAAGCAATCTTCAAAGTACTTAAAACATTAAAAGATCTCAAGATGAAAACCTTAAAAGAAATAATTTCGTAAAACACTTGTTCATTAGAAAACGTCAGTTTAAAATTCCCGAAAACCAAAGCCATTAAACTCTTAACATCTCGTGCTTACAAAATAGGGAAAATAATAAAAACTTTACCCAAAAACAAAAAACAATCTAAAATCATCAACAACCCATTTTTCCTTCTTTCTCAAGCATTTCATCTTTGTATTAAGGACAATGACCATCACGTACACACGTCTCATTCCCATTTCCATTCATAGGGCATCATCAAACCCTTCATCATAATTTTAACCATCAATAGCCATCAGGGTTAAAGGCATCATGTCTGCTCATCATCAAACTCACAATCACATTCATTCAAATCTTTTCCAGGACCCTACCAGAACTCAATTCATCCTTTCATTACACATTCCATTTCCATCAATTTAGCCTTATATGATTCATTCTCATACAATTCACTATCAATTCTTAATCATTAAATTAGCACCACACATGTTTAATCACATAATCAGGTTCATCAACAAATACAACCATCATTGGACAATACACAAGCATAACCCACTACCAAAATCAACTTATCTTCACCTATCAATCTCATCAATCAAATTTCATTAATCACCACACAAAAACACTACATATTTAACCACACATCAATTCTATTACCACGATACAACACACCCTTTCCATTCAACTATATATCTCAAGTCATGCAACACATCAAGTCACCTAGCCAATCCATTGATCACACAATCATCATCATTCAAAAGTTCATTTAAAGCTCATTAATTTCTTTAAATTCCACATATGTATGTTTTAACTTTTTGGTCATAACCTTCCCCCTTCTTTCTAATTTACTTACATGTTTATATGTACATATATATACATACATACATATATATATATATATATATATATATATATATTCTAGTTTCCTTATCAACACTCTTTACACCAAAAACCTTTAGCACCAAACCTTATCTCACTTTAAATAACTTAATTCTTAGTAATTTTATTAAAATTTCTTTCTCTATATTAATTTATTTATTAACAACTTTAAGGTTAAGAATTAATTATTTATTCGCATCTATTTATTACAAAATTCCACTACTTTTACTTAAATTCTAAAGGTCCAATTTGGAGCCAATTCTCGTTTCTTTATTAGAAATCTAAGTTTTATTTTTTTACCTTAGTAACAAAACCTTTTTTGATCAAAGGCCAACTTTCTCTTTAACTATCATAAAGTTTCTTTATCCTTAAACCACCAAACATTTGAAAATATTGCACTTAATACAATTTTAGTTCATTTAAAGCCTCCTAAAACTCAATGTTTAAATAGTTTTATAACACTCTTTAATTAGTTTAATTTATAAAACTTCTTTAAATCAAGTCTCCACAAGAATTTTTTTTAAAAGGTCTAACACTACATTTTATACTAAAAAATTTCAGTCTTTAACATCTAAAGTTTAGCCTTTAACCTTTCTTAAAAATCTATTTTTAACACCATCAAAAATTTAACTTTTTACATCTGTTGAAAACTTCATATTTTAATTCTTAAAATCACAGCTTTTAACACTGCCCGTTTCAGACCTTTGGCACCCATTGGTTCCAGCTTTTAACACCTAACCTTTTTATGTTTTTAACATTTGTTTTAATCTTCAACACCTGCTGATTCAAATTTTAAATACCTACTATTTTAGACCTTCAACACCTAAAATTTTTGATTTCTAACACCATTAAGCTTTTGACACCTCAAATTTTCAGCTTTTTAACACCACCATATTTCTTTATAATTCTTTTATCTTCTCAAATCCCTTCTTAACGCCACACTTATCACTTTAAATCCTTTCAATCAAAAAGGACATCTTACATATTCATGCACCATATGCTCAAATACTTATTAACACTTTTAAAACAACAAAATTACCTCTTGGAACACCATGAAGCTCTCCGTCATAGCTATAAAACATGCACAAAATTCTTTCAAGTACAATGAACAACAAGACACCCATTAAACACATACCGTTTAGTAATAAAATCTTCACTAAAGCATCACAATGCTCACGGTCACAACACATCTATCATGCATAAAAATTTTACTTCATCAAGGATATCATCTAAGCTACTTTTCATGCATTTTCAAGTCACAAAACAACCATCAAAGCTTTTTACCCTCTTGGCCACAACAGTTTTAACATGCCTGATTGAATCAAATACTCAAATGTTAGATCACCTATAAGGCATACACCTTTTTCAAGCAATCAAATAGCCATTTCCCTCCAAGAGCTTTATGATCATAACCCTTTACCAACATGCAAACTACTAATCCCTAAGATAATCAAGCACATACACACATGCAAATTAACCTCATGATTTTTCTCAAAATCATAAACATTATCACCATCACCAACCAAACACCCATGAAAATCAAGAACTCCAACTTCATGAAAAATGCATTCAAAACCATAAATACCCGAGATTCATCACTAAAGCCACAAACATATCATGGATCAAGATTTAATAGGACATGCATCTCCCTTTACCTTAGGGCAAGCTCACGTTCTTGAAGGAGGAATGAGGTGGTGTTATTGCTTTACTTCCAAGTCCTTTAAATTGTGTCTCTAAGCTCCATGGTGATGCTTAGAGTTGCTACCATGGTTAGAAAAAGAAGAAAGGCTCTATCTTTAGCCTTGGGTGCTCGATGGCTTCAAGGGATCAAGAATGAGGGGAGCTTCCAACTCCTGCAATGGTGCTGGATCATGGTGAAAGAGACATGCAAGAAGGTTTTTGGTGGTTAAGGGAACCAAAAATGGCACATGAAAAAAGAAGAGATGTCTCGGGTTCTAAAGAGAAATGGAAGACGGTTAGGGTTTTATGGTCTTTGAAGGGAGAAGAGAAAGGCCACGGTGAAGAGGAGGGAATGATGGTGTTGATCATTGAAAGGAGATGGAGAAAAGAGGAAAAGATGGCTGAAAAAAGCTCGGTGGTGGTGCTATTTGGTAGTGGTAGACGACGTATAGAGGGGGAGAAGAGAAGAAAGGAATGGTTTTTCTTATGCAACAAGGAGGGTGGGTGGAATGAGAGATGAGGTTCTGAAATAAGAAGGGGAAAAGCACAATATGTAGCGAAGGTTATGACGTGTGAGCCATGAGGGAGTGAAGAGGGAAATAGGCACACAAAAATTAAATCTAGCAAAGCTTGATCTTAGGAACAAAATAATTTAAATATAGAACATGTAACCAATAGGAAACAATTTAGTTGCATGGGAAATTTAAATTTTCAAGAGACAAGACATGAAAGGTATTAAAAGGTATGAAAATAAGTTTTAAGATATTTGGTTCAGCTTTCACATCAAATGGTCACAATATCAAATAAATATTCAAAGGCAAAGTTGTCAGAATTTGAAGGGAATATTATGAAATATATAATTAATTTTAGGATGGGAATTTGTAAAAATGGTTAACACAAAAGTTTTAGATCGTTTTCCCCTCTTCAAAACAAGCTAAAGCATAAAACTTTTTGATATCAGGAGAGAAAAATACGCCCCAAACATTGAAGGTTGTCTAGAGTTGAATGAAATAACAAGGCAGCATCTTAAAAATAAAATTAGGCAAAGTTGGCAATGAATTAAATTTTGAGGTTTTCGTCAAAGTTATACGTATTTGAATCAAGAAAATTACAAAAAAAATTAACGAATCAATTTCGATCACGAACGAATAAACTATGACCAAAATACTAACAGGTGCGCAAATAATTCAAAAAAATAATTAAGCATAAGCTTATTTTTCAAATTGGGCCAAATGCACAAGGAATTAAGGCTCAACGTGAACATTGTAAAGGATTTCGATACAAAATTCAATACGAAATATAAAAACAACAACCAGGGCTTTTCGATGTCGGGAGGAAAAGTTACGTCGAAATCAGTTTAACAAGTACAAGGCACAATATTCAAACAAGGGCCACAGGTCAAATAAAAAAGTCAAGGTCCAAACCGACTTCTAGAAAATTTAAAAATATGCAGATACCCATCTTACCTTACGGCTTCTGGTACTTTCTGTTGCTCAATCTGGTTGTCAATTCCGCTTACGATGCGATTCTCCGACTAGCACGTCCTTCAGGGTACTTTATAAGGTCATTATTATTATAAAATTATATTACCATGTCATGCCATTAATCTACATCAATCATTGTTCATCTTGTCTCATCATCATTAATCTTATTTTATTTAATAAGTTATCTAAATAATTATCAACTAATAATTCCTCATCATATTTATTCTATTTAATCCAATAATTCTTAATTGTTCACCAAATATTCATCAAATCACCACACCTCAACATAAAATTGGGTCTCACTGCCCCCTAAAAACATCACATAAACTGGCCAAAGCCCATAAAATTACCAGAAATCAAGCATCACATCACTGGCCGCAACCATAAACACAAACAAGTAACCTCAAATAGAAACAAAACACAACAAATCAGCTTAGAGGCCTTTCCCAAAAAGGCCGAGATGTTACACTTCCCCCACCTTTTTAAGAATTTCGTCCTAAAAATTCTACTATGCTTACGAACATCAACAAAATTCAAGCATTTGTGCTTATTGTTAACCCGTCTTGTAACTTTGTCTCGAATGAAGGCACTCCTTAGCTTTTTGGATTTTTAGCGATATTTTCTTGAAACACGCTAAAATTTAGCTTGGACATGGCCCAAATCCTCATGTAGTCCTCAATATTCTTCTTTAGCAAGGCTTCATAACACTTCCAACTTTGTATCATTTATGACTGATACGCTTACAATTCCTACTCAACATCGATATCAACGCCTTAACTACTTAACTTCAATTCAATAGTTCCTACCACACAAGTCCTAATGACTTACAAATAACACTTGTATAGTGGGGCACGACAGTCCACACCCCAAAGCCTTGTTGAATCAACCATGCTCTGATATCATCAATGTGACATCCCTCGATTGACTAAGACAATCCTTACACATAGTGGTGATAAGCATCAATATCTGCATCAAGATCAACAACATCGTTACGCGACCTTTTTGAAGGAGTTAAACAATTGTCACCACTACAGGTTTACTTTATTTAATCCAAGACATTAAATACAAGACAGTAAATAAGTTAACCTCTCAATAAAATAAAAGTTATACCTTAGAAGGAACAGACTTTCAATTCAAATCAACAGAGTGACTCTTCAGGAAACTAACAAATGGATCTCCAGAAGAAGAGCTCTTGAAGTAATAAAATGTAAAGTTTAAATCTATCAAAAAGTGAATCTATGTTCGATAGATTAGGTGACAAATACTTACCTTACAAACACTAGCAAGTTTGAATTTCTCAATAAGCAAAGTGTTAGATGTTATCTTCCTTACACGATAAGAAGGTTCAAAATTAGAGTTTGAAGATGTTTTTATACTAACTTAAATAAAAAAGTCCTTCCAACCAAATCAGATATCTCTTTAAGAATCTTGGACATTGAGTTTGACTACATGAGAAATATTTTAGTTTATTAGTACATGAAAAATATGTAGAGTAATAGTTGTTTAAAAAAAAGAATTAAAAGAATAAGGCACACATTAAGAAGATTATAGGGTCCTCAATCTTGACATAAAATCAAAAATGTAAAATTTGCATTCTTTCTACCTAAAGGGGGTGTATAGAGAGAAAGAGATGAGAGCCACATTTCATTAGTTCAAAAGCAACATAAAAATTTATGGCAAAAATTTGATTATAAATCCATATTGTTATGTTAAAATAGTGTCCATATAATAGTAAAATTTGATTATAAATCCATATCCATATGACACAACAATTTTGTAGTCTAAGCCGTAGCAGTCAAAACGAGTTGTTAAAACGGGGCTATGCAAAGAGGCAAATGAAACCACTAATTATCTTATTTTTAATCCAGGATAGCTTAATCTATATGGTCAACATGTTATTGCTGGTGGAAATTTCAAACAACTTTCCATAACAAGGAGAATCACTAATTCTACAACATTAAAATCATTTCAGGGAGAAAAGTAAGGTAAAAACAATATGGGTGTGATTTGACTTGCAATTGATTATGTCATTTAGCCTGAGATGAACAATAGGTGCTTCAAAAATGAAAAGAAGGACATTGAAAAAATTGTTGATAAAATCAAGTTTAAAATTTTGGTCTTAGTTAAAGGTAAAGAAGGAGGGTTTTTACTATTTTTTTTATGAATGGTCTAGCGAACAAACTGGTACCAACTGCTAAATTTATAAGTTTATGTTACTGAGTCTGGGTATTTCTTTTGTACCTATGAATAAACTTGTTATTAAAAAAAATATAGTAATGTTATTATAA
Source organism: Clitoria ternatea (assembly GCA_037962975.1). NCBI lineage: Eukaryota > Viridiplantae > Streptophyta > Magnoliopsida > Fabales > Fabaceae > Clitoria > Clitoria ternatea. Next base: position 154,459,204 of record CM075673.1, read on the forward strand.
AGTAGTTAAAATGATACTTTTATTATTTGATTTGATGTGAATCATGCAATCGATGCCAAAATGTCAATTTTGTAGTCTAAGCCATAGCAGTCCTGAAATTTTACTAAATGCAATTGTCTTAGTTCATGTTCACGATACAATTTACACTCTAAAATATAGAAACTTATATATTATTTAAGTAATAAACACACCTATAACAATCCTATTAAAGCTTTCATACCTGACATATCATTCAAATGTAGAATAGTTATTAGAAGAAGGTCTGCATAAGACTTATCCAATAAAGTAGAGACCTACCTTATCAAACATTATAAAGGTTATAAATCTATATCATCTATGACTCCAATTCTTAGCTTGTACCAAAAAGTAATGATTTAACATAATACATGTTAAAATTATAAAACATTTGGTAAAGGATAACCTTTTAACATAACAAATCTCTATGGTAGATATAGGTAAAAGATTTGGCAAATATAGGTAATGGAAAAATGAACCTTGGAGTTATAGAGATTACATGACGATTTACACCCATCGTAGAAATACATGCCACAATCAGGATAGACACATATGTTACAGGTGCATGCAATATACCACCAAGAAGTTGCATTTAACACATGTTTGATAGTGCCTACCATAATCCCATGATATCCTTAGCCACAAAAAAAATTGTCGTTAGTCATTTTCCATGGGAAGAAATAAGATTTCTTTTTTAAAAAAATCTAATAGACACCTTTTTACAATCCTTCATCTACTTTTTTGGTTTTCTTGGAGTATTAATAACGAAATCATCATGAATCGAGTATTGACTTGAATAAGGAATTTGGGTCAGAGATTACAAAGCATGGCAATTACTTTCTACGAAACTGTAAAATGGAGAAACATCATATAAACATCATATAACCATGAACACATTGAATGAAAACTTGGATACAGGATCACCTTTTTTAATTTGAATAGCTTCAGGTTAGTCACAATTGAAAATGAGTTTTATTGCCTTTAAGGAGTTCTGCAATCCTACATTTCCTATAGAAAACAACCCTTACAAATTAATAGGAATGATGAAAAACAAAATATGAATGCTACGAATAATAACAACTATTAAAAAGAACATCTGAAAGTTTTTATCTTGGCAAAGAAAATTGCAATGATTGAATTGGACACTTCCCTGAAAGATACAAATCCATTTACTTCATGAACATAAGTTCCAAAAATGGCACACTCAATTTTAAACCTAGGAGACAACCAACCATTAGCAAGAGTTGAAAACGCATAATAAAATAAACTGAAACTAAAGGAAATTTTGAAAAAAAAATACCCTAAATATTTGGCTCTACTACAATCATTTTAGACTTTTTACCCTCTTTGACAATTTCTCTTTCACTACCAAAACCAGTAAGCACACCCAACACATCTGGATAATATATAAGAAGAAAATAGTTAAACATATAAAACCATATGAATCTAGATCCATATTAGAATTAAACAAAAGAACCGTTACCAACTAGGTAATATGGATCTGAATTAGAATCAAATAAATCACCCACGGGAATAAAGGAATAAACACAAACAGGAAGGGAGAGAATCAAGTAAGTCCACAACTTGAGTTTCATACTAAAAATTGAGTCAAAATTGGTGGTGAGTTGTTTTATAAGGACCAGTGTTTTTAGCAACTCCACAATAATTAAAATGATATGCAGAACCTTCTCGCATCAACTTTTGAAACATATAAATGATTGTTTTTCGCATAAATGCGTGAATTTTATTACCAACGACATCCACAAATGTAACATCTCATTTTTAACACAAATAGAAAATAGATATTAATATATCTTTCTTGAGAAATACTTACTATAAGTTAGTTTATTATTATCATTTTTTTAAAATTTTGGTATTTATATTTAATTATTTGTTTTTTAAAATAATAATAAAAAATAAAAATATTTTTGAATGAGAATTTTAAAATGACTTAATTAGTATTCACTAATTAAGAAAATTATATTAAGAATTTTTAATATCTTTATTATTCACCATTTTTATTTTATGTTCTTATATTTATGTTTTTACATATTTAAGATTTAACTCTTATTAGAATTTTAAAATACAATTTTGAAGGAATTAGACTATGGTTCTTTAGAACTTTTTGATCTACATAATATTTATGATTTTCTGGAATTTTTTGAATTTTTTGAAATATTTTAATAAAATACTATATTTTAAATTCATATAAAGTTACTTAAAATTAAAAATATTTACAAGAATGTAAAGTTAAATTTTAAGAAAATTTTCTGAAATCCATTTCAAGTAGACTTATCTAAAATTTATCGGTTTGAGTAAAATCTTAATTTTTACCAATCGTAAAAAAATTGAAAACGTACTAATAAATTTTTATTAACAGAAAATTTTAGATTTTTAAAATTTAAACTTTATATTACTTATCATAAAATTAGTGAGAACTGATATAATATTGCTAAATTTCAAAAAGGATTAATTTTGAATATTTAAAATATACCGAGTGAAGGGTTATTATTTGGCTTAATAATTCTACCGACATTTACTATGCAAAACATTGTGCATGTATGAAATTTTCAAAAGGTGCATAGTAACTAGGTTTTAAATTTCAAAAAATGCACAGTATTTTTATATTAAAATAATGGAATGCATAGTAATTTTTCCTATAAATACCGAAGGAATTCTTCTTTAGAATTCACAATTTCAGATTAAGTTTTCTTAATATAGTAGTGCTAGTGAGATAGTGGTGGAAGTAAGAGAGAGAAATAAATTTTTTTGGAAGAAGGTTCTGGTAAAATTCGAAGGTACGAATACATCTCTTTTATATTTTTTAGGGTTATTTTTATATCGTTTTTAGAAAACTATTATTATACCGGAAATAATATTATTTTAAGTTACTATTCTGCATAGTAAAATACTATTTCAATAGTAAATTACTATTCAAATAGTAAATTACTATTTACTATTTACCTTTACTATTCATGTTTTACTATTTACTGTTACTATTCACGATTTACTATTTACCGTTACTATTCATGATTCACTATTTACCGTTACTATTTATGTTTTACTATTTACTATTACTATTTACTATTCACTATTCATTATTCACTATTTACTATTCACTATTCAAAATTTACTATTTCTGCTTTAAGTAGTGATCTTAATTTTCATCTTGTAACTATATTAAAATAAAATTGGTATGTTTTAGAACTTGGAGACGAGGCGTGCACGGATTTACAATAACGAATCAGTATACAAGAGGTAAGGGGGAGTGAGATAAGAGTATAATATGAAAAGACATAAGAATAATGGGAGGAGTCCCCTACTCCTTTTAAATTTGAAAATATTATTATTTTAAATATTAACTTTTTAACTTAAAATTTTTAATAAATTTTAAATTAAATATCTGGTTTAACTAACTCTAACATACTTATGCAAGGACTTAGATTTTTATAACCTATACGAACTGGACTATACCTATGCAAGGACTTGGACCACTATGACCTATATGGACTGAACTATACCTATGCAAGGGCTGGATTATATGGACTTACATAGACCTATTCAAGGAATGGACTATAAGGACTCAAAATCAATTTTAATAATTTAAATAACCATTAAAATTTAAATTATATTTAATTGATTTGTTTATAATTATTATTGATGATATTTAATTGTGATCGATATTATTTGATCGTGATTGACATTATTTGATTATGATTGATGATATTGTAATTGATAATATTTTATTATGATTGATGACCTTGTGATATGGAGTTTGAGCATATAGTAAGCATGACGGAAAGTTAAAACTCAGTAAGAATTTTCTTACCTTACTCTTTAAATTTTTATTCTAAGAGAAAGTATTTTATCATTATTCTAGTCTTTTATTTTTTCTTAGAAATAATTTTCATTAACTTTATTTTTAATCTCTAGAATAAAATATAGTATTAGAAAGAAGCTATTTTATGAAAATCGGAGGTTGAGATAATTAATTCTTGAATTAAAGAAAATTTTTATAGTTTTAAGTATTCTTAATTAATGATTTTAAAATATATATATATATATATATATATTCTTTTAGAAATCAAAAATTTAAATTGGTTTTCCTAACGAAATAACTAAAGGATATTTTATAGTCGAGATTTCTAAACTCAATCTAGTTAAGATTCAAATTTGGAAAGATTATGTAAATATGTGAAGTTTTTTAAGAGAAAGTTTTGAGATATTTAAGGCTTGGAAACTCAATTTTGGTGAGATCTGAATTTGAAGACTGTACTAACTTTGTTTCTGTATAACAGAAGTTCAAAGAAGAACTTATGGGAATGTACAGTTTTTTGAGATGGTTTTGTGAACCTTTATGGTATTTAATAATTGAGTTTCTAAAAGTCTTAACCAACTAAATATGCGAGTAGTTCATGCATCATGAATCATTAAAGAGAAATGAGATATGATATTGCCTGGGGACGGATTATAGAAACCGAGGATACATTAGAGGAGGCTTAATTTCGAGCCTTGGGATGAGAGGGTGTGAAAGGGTGCTTCAGGTGACCTGGGGTCGCTCCCTAGTGTCGGGTACTTTCACAATAAAAACTTTCTCAGTCTGACTAGTCTCTAAGTATTTCCACGCCAGTTGAGTTGTTCATATGCCATGAAAGCATTTATGTTATTATTATCCGGAATTTATGGAACAGTGTAAATTCCTGGTTGGCCCAGTGCAAACTAAAACTTTAAGAGCCCACATGCATAGGATGAATGGGATGATAGTATTAAAAACATTGTATGATATTCATGTGATTGTGACATTCTATGTGGGTGGTTGTGAATGAAAATATAATTGTTATGTTATGAAAACTCTACATTCATAATTGATTATGTATATGATTGTGATTGAAATTATTATATTAGATTGTGAAAACCCTTATGCTTATGTCTTATCTGTAAAGTATTATATTCTGTTTCTCACTCATTCTTGTTTGAATTTTGTGTCCATAATGTGACATCCTAGGTCAATTTACATTTATTTTTATTCATTCAAGTAAATTTTACAATAAATTTTTCACAATCAATAATAATTAATTAAGTCCCGATTCAAAATAATATTTATGTTTCACTAATCATGTTTAAAATAGTAAACAACCTTAACTAAATCAATTAATTAAAATAGGAAAAGAAATTTTATTTAAATGGAACCAAAAGAGAAAACAAATGGGATCAGGGGCCTCTCGCTTGGGCGAGGCCCCAACTCGCTTAAGCGAGATCAGGAGTCTTCGCTTGAGCGAAGTGCCCCCTCGCCCGAGCGAGATTCATATTCCATCCTTGGGCGAGCCATACTCACGCTTGAGCGAAAACATACATGCATATCAGACCTTAGTTCGCTTGAGCGAGATTGTCTCGCTTGAGCGAATTAACTCCAGTGGCATTACTAATATGACTCGTTTAAGTCATGATCACGCTTGAGCGAGTGCACCCATACGCTTAAGCGAATCCGACTAGATGCCGTCTTTCCCATCCCTCGGTTTTGCACTCGGCCATTCAATCAACCGACTCATCCTGCTTGGCTTTCTACTCGTTAAAATTAATCCAAAACTGACTCGCCTCTCACTTGGCCTTCCACTCGGCATCTTATTCCAAATCCGAGTCATCACTTAATCAGCCTTTCACTCGGTAATTTCATTCTAAAACCGACTCCTCACCTGATAGGTCTTTCACTCGGCGAAATGTCTCAAAAATCGACTTCACACTCACTCGGGTTTCCACTCGGAAAGTATAATCCAGACCGAGCCTTTTCTCACTCGAAATTACATACACTGAGGGACTCCCCTCGGAATGAGTTCCTTCGAACTCGGTGATTTCCACCCAGGACACCACTACCCGGGGTATCATATTGGGAGACCCATCACTCGGAATTATACACACTTTCTTACTCGGAAGGTTCAGCCTTGGACATGGCCCACTCGGCATTTTACTCAGAAATTCACTACATCACTCAGAATTATACACACTTTCTAAGGTTCCCACTCTTAGTGAAAATTCCGCTCGGAATCCCACTTACTCACCATACACTCGGTCAAAACACAAACATACCAGTCACTCACCTGAGTGAGGACCAACCCAGCATTAGACTTCACACTTCCGCTCAAACCACACACACATGCTTGGGCGAACAATGTACAGTAGCTAGTTCCATCTTTATTCGCTTGAGCGAGTATATCTCGCTTGAGCGAATACACTTCAGAATCCAATCCTATGGCCTTCGCTTGAGCGAGACTCAGTCCGCTCAAGCTAAAAACATCCAGTAGCTCCCTCTGATACCTCAAACACCTCTCGCTTGAGCGGGGATTCCCTTCGCTTGAGCGAGATTAACACAGTAGCCATTTCCCCTACCCATCGCTCAAGAGAAGTTAGAACCACTTAAGCGAAATTGTTCCAGTGACTATACTGAAGGTACAGGACACGTTCGCTTGAGCGACAATCCAATTCGCTCAAGCGAATTATGCAGCTTATGCGTAGGAATATGTGGTACTTACACAAACTAGCTTACCTAAACATTCATATGCACCCCTTTAGCTTAATTGACTCAGTTACATACATCCAAACATACAATTAAGTTGGGTTTAATTGAACATACACTTCGCTTCTAACTCCATTCCACTAAATGCACATCAATCATCTAACATTAGACAATTCACATATTGTATATCACTCATAACTCACAATCTTAAGCAAAACTTGTTTATGTCCATGCATCAAGTACACTACCATTGGCTCCATGCCAATATACATCGAATAACATTCAGTTTCTATTTGCTATCCATTCCATTCATGACTATGATAACAGTATTCCAAATTGACTCAACATAATCCAAATTAACTCATCACGCATACACAACATCCAAGCACAACATACATAAATCACAACACACATTACACATATAGTTCATTTCATGATTTCCTTAGCTCCTTGGCATCAATTCTCCTCTTGACGCATCTCTGGGGCTTCCACCTCTTCCCTGTCACTGGTTACTAAATTAAGAAACAACAGCAAGGGTGAGTGTTTGGTATCATAATTAATATAGAATGACAATTTAATAACAAGCTACATATTTGCTAATTCTGGTTTATGCCATTATTCTTACCTCTTGTTCTCATCTTTTACTTACCAATCATAGATTCAATTCCAATTCTTTTTCCCCAACTTACCAATCACAATCAACAATTACCATAAAACACATTCATATCATCACACAATGTTAACAATGCATCGAATAACACAACTGACTCTCATATCAATTCGACGCCTAGTATCCGGATACTAAAAGGATTGGCCTTCAGCTGGGGGTCCTACTTGACACCCCGTGAACCCTGCTTGGTCCACTGAGTCCTGCTTGACTCTCCACCTCAACCACTGGGTAGCTCAACTGGGCACAAACACCACGGGAGCCAGAAACGAGGGGCTATATATACCGTCGACCATCCTACACCATATAATCACACATGTATATTCATATTTCTCATATCATATCGCAAGTGGCCAGCAACAAAACGCATACTCATCAATTGGGCGACCTACTTGTCAAGCCCGCCACCACATTGCCATTATACACATTAATTCATTATAATATCAAGTATTCTAATCTCATAATCACCATGACTCATACACCATTTGCATTCATACAAACAAACTCATACAATTATAGTTCAGTATTTATTCTCATTATTTCTATGCTTAATTCAATGACTCAATTCTGCCGTACATATCTATTCTAATTAATTACAACCCGAACACCCCCTTACCTTGATTCCGAGCTCCGACGACTCGTTCTTGATGAGATTGGCGTTCTCTCGACGCTATGTCCAACGTCCTACGTTCGAAATCAACACCCACTTCATCGTTCGATCCTCCGACGACTGTTTCGTTACCTACGGAGGTCGAAACGCAAAACCCGTCAACGTTAAACCATCCTCCTTACTTTAAAAGCCATTTTCAAGCTTCTACGCACTAGAGGAGTAAGAAACGAAAGCTCATTCCTCCATGCACGACCATTCGGTTTAACGGGGAAAACGAAAAAGATGCGAAAGCTTAATTTAAAAGACCCATTGGACTCACCTTGAAGCTACGGTCTCAAAAACGTAGTTATCTCAAAGTTTCGGCGCAAGATCGACCTCCCACTGGTGCATGCAAGTCACGGCAGCTATGGAGAGGAAGAAGAAGGCAAGTCGCGTGAGGATGGAGGAAGAAGAAGGAAATGTAATAAAATTTTAAGGCACAAGGGCAAAATAGTCATTTCCCTTTTCTTTTATAATTTCTTTAAAGTTTTAATTGAGCTTTTACCCTTTTACCTTCATTGGTAATTTCTAAATTTACTTCCTTCCAATTACTCTTCATTTAACCTTTTGTAATGAGTCTATCAAATAAATTTATTTATTTCTAAAACATTTAATTATTTGTAATTACTTTTTTAATAATAATAATTCCCAAAGTCTTAATAAATCCGGTTGGGCAATTATTAATAATTTTTCACCAATTATAACTTTTCTAAAATATTAGGGATGTTACACAAAATATATGTTATATGATATATAGCTAGCAGTTCAAGATGAAATGATGAAATTACAAGAGGGTAAATTGGTCTCATCCTCAGTCGGATAAGAGAAGAGATGTGACAAGAATAAGATTCAAAATCACATGGTTTGAAGATAAGGAAATAATTTGTTACAGTCGAAGTAGAGGTATTAAATCTTTAGTTTTAGTTTAGCTTAATACAATATTAAGTTTGATGATTGTAAATCAATGTAAAGGTTAAACTTTAATAAACCTTATTCTTTGGATATGATACTGTAATATTTGATCACTTATAATTTTCTGAAAGTTCATTTTATCATTATGAATAATTTGAAACTTTTTACTTTCAAAATTCAAAGAAAATCAGATGTATATACATCCTTGTATACACGAGATAAGAAGTGATAAATATGTATATCTTTAAAAAAAACAAGAAGAATAGATATATGTCTCGTGTATATAAGGGGGTGTTACAACAAACACTATTTCAAGAGAAAAAGGAATTTTAAAAAACTCTTCTCACTCGAAACAGACCATAAGCAAATAATTCTAACTTTAATATTCCACCCGATCTGTTCGGTGTCTAGGGTAGAGAATTGACCTTGTACAACCGGAGTATGATATACCTCACCAACCCTCTATTTTACACCGCCTCAGTGGAGTACGGTATTACACACCTAGATCTAGTGAGGATCTAAGTTCTTCAGTTAAGGGTTGAATCGATGTATAATTTAGACCGTTACAAAGGGAACACACTAGAGATGTATCTATAAAAGATTCTCTGATGCTTAAGTCAGTACGGATATTACAAAAATATAAAGATTACGGAGGTTCTTAAGAATATGTTCAGAACCCGTTTCAAGTTAATACATAAGTTGTATTTATAAAATTTCCCTGGGTACAAGAATTGATTTGACCCTTTTCCTAACATATTGTAGCAACAATGTTAGCAGGGACATGTTTCCCATACTTTGTCTGACTTGTGTTCAGATGTCAGTTGTCTTGACCGGTATCATGATTTAATATCCGTACTGATGCTTATTTTTGACATCGGCTCTTAGGCACACAGTCCGGTAGTTAAGTAGTTCGGTTACCTTCTACTTAGACAATTATGGGCACTCCGTCCATTGATTATGGGGTCTGGTATGCACCCCAAATCACCACCCATCCTTCGCGAAACTTATACATGAAATAGAATCAATAGGACCATCCATATTTCAAATAAATTAATGAGAATTGAATGAGATTTCACAAACTGAGAAATGAGGGAGACGAAATATATATGGACCGTCCACAACCATTCACCATAGTATATATACAAATGGAAGACGATTTACCTCCTGCCATTAATGAAACACAACAAACTGCAATAAAAATGAAAAATGATTCACCTCTGTAAGAAGAAAGAAACGAAAAGACTTTGAAAATGAAAAACTTCCATTGCATGCAACTAGTGAAGCTAACGAGAGACCAAAACATTAAAAGCTACACATTAAAAGCTACACATCTGAGAATACATGCTGAAAGAAGAAAGAAACAAAAAGACTTCTAAAGCAACTTTGAAGCTAGGCGTGACACGTAGCAAAAGTTTCCTTCCGTAGGGGTTACTTTTGTATATATTATAGATTTAGGAGAATGTTATTTATGTGTGTTCGGTTTACCGAATAAGTTTTAGTAATGAAATGTCTATTAGATTCTTCTTCTAGGGATAAAGTTGATTCTAATGGTTTTTAAAGTCGTTTGTTAATGTAAATTCTAGCATTGAATTGTCAAGGGACTAAGATTTAATGTTAAGTTTTAAAATCTATTCACTAAGAGATTAGGTTTAGTAACTTTTATGTCACATTAATTTAATTTAATAACTAACTATACATAATAGGATCTCAAATAAATAAATAGAATAAGAAGTCTGATCTCAACGCCTTTTATTACTTATTATCTCTATTTTTTTGCTTTTTCACTTTAACACTCAATTGAATTCCATCCAATCAATCTTATGAACAAAACATTGAACATAAATTACTTATATTCATTATGATTTACAAACGATTATTGTTTTATTATTGGATGTCATGCAAATCCTTGTATATATGATTACTTAATACTTATCAAAACTACAATCATTTTGATACACTTACCAAATGACCAATGACAATCACTCATCTTTACAAACCTTACAAAGCCAAACCGCCTACATGTTTTATCCTTTTATCCTTTTTGGAGGAATAAAAACATCCACAACCTTGTCATACCTCTAGAACTATTTCCACAACACAATCAGTCCAAAATCACCAGGCATATTCTTAAAGCAAAATGATACTAACGATTGTTGTTGAATCACGTTTCCTAAATGGCCACAAAACTTTCTTTCTCTCCTATACACACCACCATTCACTATACTCCCCCGTTGCCTCTCCCTTTCTCTCCCCACCATCCCCTCTTCCTCTCTCAAGTTTGTTTAGATTAAGGGGAAAAGAGGAGGAAATTTGGGAGAGAGGGAAATGAGAAAGAAAAAAAAGCTTTCATTTATTTGTTTGGAAGGAAAAAAAAAGTAAAGAGGACTCAATGGAAATTAATTCTTTCTTCTTATGAAAAGAAAATAGATGAAAATTGAGTGAGATTTTTGTTTAATAAATTTATAAATATTAATAAAAATTATAAAATAAATCAAAATATTTTATATATTAACATTTATTATAATAAAAAATTAATTTTTTATACATAAAATATAATTTATTTCTTAAACAACTATTTTATTTCCATCCATTTTCTTTTTGTTTATCAATGAAAAAAATATTTTTTATTATTTTCTTATTTATTTCTCTTTATCCAAACAATATACATTTCCTTCTTATTTCCTCCTCTTGTTTCTTTACTACCTAATTTTTTCCTTCTAATTTTTTTCCATCTTATTTTCTTTGAACATTCAAACGGACATACTCTCTCCGACTAAATCTTCACGCTTCTATCTGTCTGGTAATTATTTTAACTTTGGTTAATTATTGTATTTGAGATAGGTAACTTTATATTTGTTTTAATTCAATTGTTTTGTTTTTCTGATAAAAATAGGTATATTTAAAATTAGGTGACTTTATATAAGTTATTCTTAAGAATTGTTTATGCCATTAAAAAAATAAACAAGTTGAAGCATGTCTTTTTGCTTTGATTGGTTGGTGCACATAAGTTTTAAGTCTAAAAGCACCACCTAAACATTGACTACCATTCTAAATCGATAAATGCGAATTTCCCTCTTAAAAATTGTAGGTCGAAAACAAAAGAAGTTATTATTATGGATTCAAAAGAAAAATTTATTGAAATTATTATCTACTGGCATGTCAAATGAAAGATACCCTCCGCTAAAAATTTGAGACAAGTAATTTTTAACCATTCATTTATAAAGAATAATTTAAATGTAATTGACCTTTATGATATATATATTTTTTGTCATAATCTTTAGAAGTGAGATAGATTGCAAAACTTAACTAAAGTCATATATGGGAGTCAACAAGTATATTCCTCTCTTAATAAATAAAGAATGTGTATTTTACACTTTACAAAAGTAGTGAAATATTTTTATTTTAACACCATTATTACTTTTATTTATATAACTATTACATTAATTTTATTAAAAATTAAATTAAAGTACTCAATTCATATAAAAATAAGTTTCATTTAAAGTTTTTTAATCAAAAAATTTAATTAATAAAATAACTGTCACTACTATTATTACCATTACTACCCTAAACTTTAAACCTTAAACCTTAAACCAACTTCATACCTTCACCACTATCATCGACACCATTATGATCACCACCATGACTATATGGTTGTTGTTTACAAGTAATGTAGTTGAAATTAAATAAAAGTTTGATAATAACTTTTTAAAATTCAAAACTATAAAAACTAAAACATAAAACTAAATATCAAAACCAAATTATAATTTTTTAAAATTTTAAAATTAAAAATTAAAGACGAAATATTCCTTCAATATTCTTATTTATATCAAATAAGATACTTACCTTTGCTCAATGTGCTCCTTAATTTTTTCTTACTTTGCCATACTACTACTATATTTAGACTCAATGTGCTCTTCATATCCAACATTAATAGAGAGAGTGAAGGAAACTTAGATATAATATTTGAAGAACGATACTTCTATCCGGTCAAAAAACTAATTTTTCACCTTAACAATCAGTACAATAAAAATAGACAACAAAAACTATTGTTAATCAGTGAGATGAAATTTTAACTTCAAGTAAAGAATAGCACGATAAATGCTCAAGTTACTCTGTAAACTATTAGCTAAACTTTTTCATTGATGAAAGAGTTCAAAAGGGTCCATTCCCACTTTCTTGTGAAACTTTTTTCCCCTTCCGAAAGAGAAAATAAAATGAATCCATGAAAGGACAGAGGAATTTTCTTTTGAGGGTTCTCTTTTTCAAACCTGAATGGATCGTTAATCGTTTTATATTTTGCATTTCATGTGCTATGAAACAAGACAGCACATATAAACTGCAAAAAGCTAAAAGAATCTTTAGAAGCTCTTCTGGTTCCTCCCTTTTTCTGCTATGATCCCTCCTCCTTTCCCTCTCATAGAATTTGCTTTGCATTTCATACACTCTCCCTCTCCAAACACAAAACACAAAGCTAAATAAAATTATCACATTTATAAAACAATTTCCCAAACAAAATATACTCATCTTTCTTAGTCATATTTATTTTGTTTTCATCAATATACTGTTATCATAACCTAGTCACTCTTCCAAAATATTTTAAGAAAAACATAATTATAATTTATTGAATCCCATCTATTAATATATAAATATAAATTTTTATCAATATACTGTTACAATAACCACGTCACTCTTCCAATATTTTAAATCCCATCTATGAATATATAAATATATGTAAAACAAGAAGAAAAAGAAAGCACAGAAAAGAATAGGAAGTATGAGGAGGCTTTTTCTGTCTTTGCAGCAACAGAAAAGACTTATAAAAGCTTCACAAAAGCTTCACCTTTTAATTCCTTGTCTGCCATCAAATCAAAATGCCATAAACCAAACCCTTCATTCCCTTCTTTCTTTTCTTCATTCCCACCACACCCTTCAACAATCTCCGGCCACCGGCTACCCTTTTCCGATGAACCATTTTTCCTCTCTCCAATTCTCGTGTCTTTCCCTACACTAAACTTCACAACACTTCTCAAAAAACCACTTCCCTTTTTGACTTTTTCACTCCACAAAAACAAACTCTACTAGTTTTACCTCGCCTTAAAACAACAATGATAAGTGCTCTAGACTTGTACCACGTTCTCACTGCCGTTGTGCCACTCTACGTTGCAATGATCCTTGCCTACGGTTCAGTGAAATGGTGGAAAATCTTCACCCCTGATCAATGCTCTGGCATTAACCGTTTCGTTGCTCTCTTCGCTGTCCCACTTCTCTCTTTCCACTTCATCTCAACCAACAACCCTTATGCGATGAACTACAAGTTCATAGCTGCTGATTCACTTCAAAAAGCCATAGTCTTGGTGGTGTTATTCATATGGGCAAGGACAAGCTCAAGAGGGTCATTGGAATGGTCCATAACTCTGTTCTCTCTGTCCACACTTCCCAACACACTTGTTATGGGTATCCCATTGCTTAAGGGCATGTATGGTGACTCCTCTGGCACCCTCATGGTGCAAATTGTGGTCCTTCAGTGCATCATCTGGTACACTTTGATGCTGTTCTTGTTTGAGTATAGGGGTGCTAGGCTCCTCATTGTGGAACAGTTCCCTGACACTGCAGGGTCTATTATCTCCTTCAAGGTTGACTCTGATATCATATCTTTGGATGGGAAAGAGCCTCTTCAAACTGAAGCTGAGGTTGGTGAAGATGGAAAGCTTCATGTGACTGTTAGGAAGAGTACTAGTTCACGTTCTGAGATCTTCTCTAGGCGTTCACATGGTCCTAACTCTGGTGTTTCACTAACACCTCGTCCTTCTAATTTGACCAATGCTGAGATTTACTCTCTTCAGTCTTCTAGGAACCCAACTCCTAGAGGGTCTAGTTTTAACCACACTGATTTTTATTCAATGGTGAATAATGGGAGGAACGTTAGTCCAAGGCAGTCTAATTTTGGAAGTTTGGGTTTTGATGAGGAGAGTGGAGTTGGTGGTAGAGTTAATGGCGGTGGTGGGGGTGCAGGGTACCCTGCTCCTCACAATGGCGGGATTTTTTCACCTGTGAATGGTGGGAACAAGAAGAAGGGTGGTGGTGGTGATGGAAAGGATCTTCACATGTTTGTTTGGAGTTCTAGTGCTTCTCCTGTCTCCGAAGGTGGAATCCATGTCTTCAGAGGTGGTGGGGATTATGGAAATGACCAGCTTGGTCACCAAAAAGGTTTGGTTATTTTAAAAAGACTTTCTATTTTTGCATCCCTTTTTTGACTTTTGGTGGCTTATTGGACTAGTGGTTTGTTTGGTTGTTCAAGTGGGGTGGACTTGTAACCTTGTTCATATGTGACTTTTATTTGTTTGTTCATGCAACTTTCCTTGTTTTTTTTGTCTCTTTTAGATTGTTATTGGTGTTAAAGTTGGTGTGGGGTGTGTTGGACTTTCTTTGTGTCCTTGTCTTTTTCTAAATCACTACAGTTTGCTGTTTTGGTGTGGTGTTTGCCCTGTTTCTCAAGGAGTTCAATGTAACCTTACTGTATCTGCTACTTGTTTTCATTCTGCATCCAATAGTAATAATACTAATTGCCATATAGATTCTTTGGGTGTTGTCATTTTCTCGTGTTTTAATTGGGTGTCTTGTTGTTTTCCACGTTTGATGATCAGATTATGATGAGTTTGGTCATGATGAGTTTAGCTTCGGAAACAGAACCGTTGCTAATGGAGACAAGGAAGGGCCTGTGCTTTCCAAACTTGGTTCAAGCTCCACTGCTGAACTCCACCCTAAAGGTTCAAGTCAAGGTGAATCCAAACCCACATCCATGCCACCTACGAGTGTTATGACAAGACTCATTTTGATTATGGTTTGGAGAAAGTTGATTAGGAACCCCAACACTTATTCCAGCCTATTTGGTCTCACTTGGTCCTTGATCTCATTCAAGTATGTAACAGCATTAATTCCCTCATTTATTGATGTTGTGCCTGTTTAGTAACCCCGTTGTAGAAAGTGAGTTTAGTTAACAATGTCATCTAATGGTCAAGGTTGGTATGACATAATGTTTGAGATATCTTCAAACTTTGTTTGATTAACCGATCAAAAATTTAGTTTTAGCCAACTCTCAATTGGGAATATAACATACACTTCATTTTTTAGTTTCAATGATTTTGGTTTCACAAGATGTTAATTGTTAATGTTTTGTTGCAGGTGGAATGTTGTGATGCCTGCAATTGTTGCCAAATCCATATCAATCTTGTCCGATGCCGGACTTGGGATGGCAATGTTTAGTCTTGGTATGTTTGCTATAGAAGCTTGTTTTGGCCTTGTTATTGTTTTTTTTTTATTTTGAATTTGAAATTTGAATTTGAATTTCTATGTTGTGACAGGGTTGTTCATGGCATTGCAACCTAAGATTATTGCATGTGGAAACTCAGTTGCTTCGTTTGCAATGGGTGTTAGATTCCTTACTGGTCCTGCAGTTATGGCTGTTGCTTCTATTGTTGTAGGACTCAGGGGCGTTCTGTTGCACATTGCTATTGTACAGGTAAAAAAAGACCTAAAAAAACTAATTTTTTTCAATTTTTTCTTTATTGTAAATAGTATTATTATTCTTTTGTTTATTGTATATGTTGTGTGTTTCTTAGGCTGCTCTACCTCAAGGGATTGTTCCCTTTGTGTTTGCTAAGGAGTATAATGTTCATCCTGACATCTTGAGCACTGGGTTCGGACTCTTGCTCCTTTATACTTCATTTCCTTTATCTATTCATCTATTCATTATAGAAAATTAAGAGCATGTTTAGTCACATTATTTCAACTTCAATCATAGTTTTGATCATTGTTATCAAAACCGAACCGGTTCGGCTGGTCCGACAGGTTGAACCGTGAACCGTTTAGGTGACCGGTCCGGGTCAATTTTTTAATACTACCGGTTCAACCACGGTTGAACCCCGGTTTTAATACGGTTTTCATGAACCGGTGTCTTCACCGGTTCAATGACCGGTCCGGTTCTAAAAACATTTTGATTTAACTTGCATACTTCCATAGCAATGAATCAATTCAAACCCCATCAAGTATTTATTTTTGTAACGTAACATGTGTCATGTCAGTTCAACTATGAATTGTGGTATTGTCTCCTCTAACTTTTGGAGTTGTTAATCTTAATGCAGGGTTATATTTGGTATGTTAATTGCTCTTCCTATTACGCTAGTATACTACATTTTGCTGGGGCTTTGAAGCAATGTTGTGGACGTGAAAGGAACCGTGTGATGAAAAAGGGAAAAAAAAGGACTAATTGTAGTGGATTACACCCACCCTTTTGTTATATTATTATAGGTTAATTTTTTTGCCATTTTCTAACAATGTAGAATTTCGGAAGTTAGTGAGAGGGGAGTGGAGTTGTTTTCTCCAAAACACAAATGGTGAGGAGGAGTTGGATGACAAATATTTTTAGGGCCATAGCTTTTAGGAAACTTTGTGTTGGCATTTTTAGCCTTTTCACTGTGAACCCCACTCTTTTATGTTTTGCTTCGTTTGATGAAAAAAGAGAAAGGGAAGCTTGTGTTTGTAATTGGCGACACCTTTCTCTTTCTTTTCACAAGTACTAGTACTTTTCTTGGCCAAAACAGAGCATGAAGCCAATTGGGAATCTCAATCTATATCATATGCAATGCAAGTAAAGAATATATATATTATTGATTTTTTTCACCTGGAATTGCTAGAGAGGTGTCAAAATTAAATTTAACTATTAATGAATGATTTTGTTTTCATACTTCCTTGTTTAAAACTAGTTATAAAACGACTGCATAAAGGTTTTATGTAACTTGTAGCGTAGAATAAGAAACCATATATGAAAATTAAAAAAAAAATTATATGGATTTTATTTTAAAATCAAAAGAAATTTGCATTTATGTTACTTTTTTTAATATATATTACATTATTATGAGTTTTGACATTTAATTATATATTATATAATACAAAGTATGGCAAGTGAATATTAAGTATATTTATAAATTTAATATATATTTTTTTATCTCTTTTAAATTATTGTTCATTTTTATATTTATCAACCATAAATAATATGATAGATAATAATCCTGGATTGTATAATACTACCTTTTGAACAATAAGGGCAATGAATTTTCCCAACAACAAGGGTAATGAATGTTATGTGTTTTTTACATAGAAAGAGGACATATTTGGCTGAAATTTTATTGAACTTTAATGAGTGTGAATTATTATTATTATTATGAGCGTGCCTTTGTGGGCAAAAAAAGTAGGAAACCAAACAGGAACTTTTGTTGGGTTGTCTGTTTGGTGCTGTTTTTGGCATTTACATATCTTTTGAAGGTCACTCACATCACATGTTGTCCCTCCCCTCCACATATTTTACTCATAAATTAATTTGAGTATTGTTGGAAATTGAAGCTAGCACAGGGCTATGGCTAAGGTTGCTATATTGGCAATTGCTACTTAGCCTATAGCCACTTTGGGTTTGTGATCATATAGCTTGAGTGCTACAGTTTAAGGGTTGGTGTTGTATAGCAGCACATCAATGGCTTGTTGGATTGGCTGAGAGGACAAGAGCACTTATTGATCCTTAAGAAAATCATCAAAGATGGCCTCTTTTCACCTTTTTGGAAACGCTATTAAATTCTATTCTAAAGGGTCCAAAAGCTGTGTCCAATTAGTAATGTGATATAGGGATCTTTTTCTTTTTCTTTTCTAATTATACTGGTAGTGATCAGCATCGAAAAACTATACTGGTATACAGTTATTCATTAAAACCAATTTGTATGAGATTTCAAGTTTAAAGAGTTGGCTACAAACACTTCAATATACTTGTTTACATTTCAATTCTGCATGCATTTATTATAAAAAATAGAATATTGTAAAAACTAGGAAAAGAGAAATAGTTATGTTGAAATATCAATGGTCTCATTCCAAGTTTAAGAGCATATTTGGGTGGAGTGTTCCAACGGAGAAAACTCCGTTGATGAGGGTAGGTTTTTGATCCTAAGATTCAACGAAGTTTTGATTGTCTCGAATGACGTAAATAATTAATGTCATTGTTTAAATTTTTCACTTCAACTCAACTTCGTTTTTTCAACTACAAACCAAACATCTCCTAAATATTAGTGTTTTATCAATGGTAATTGGTTATAACATGTATAATTCTCATTAAATGAGATTCTTAAAAATTTTCACGGCAAAAATTATTTCTAACATGATGTGAAAATTTTCATTGAAAATGATTCTTTAATGTAAATAATACATGCAGTTAAACCAAATGTTGGTGTCTTCATCTTACCATATAAAAGAAATGCTCATTGATTTGTCCTTAACATTTTATGTAGGTCTTCTTTATAAAAGGTAAAATTAAGGTCTTATTTTAATGAAAAAATGCTAACAAGTGTCCAGTAAAAGTAAAAAGCTTTCATCATTAAAATTTATACACTCTTATTTTTTAACATTTCCTATGTATTTTTTATAAAAAATAATCCATATTCTTTTTTTTAAACAATGTTTTTAGGGCTTGTCAAGGGATGCAATATTTTTTTATTTAATGGGACTTGTTTAATTAAAATTAAAACAATGGGATAAATCATGTGATGCTTTTTATGATAACCTCAATATAAGACTTTGCACGCGCAATTGTTAAGCAGTTTGTGTATAAAATAGTCAATTAGTAATTAATGAGTTCAAACTTTATAAAGTTTAATTATTGGGCACAGGGTGATTTTGTACTTTTGTAGTTTTTTGGGTGAGCACTTTCAAGAAGTTTAGTTTGACATTACATAAAGTCACCTATGGCTTTTTTTTTTTCACTTAAACTACATATTGTGACTCAAAATATGATTATAAAATCCTGAATTTTCGTCCTATATGGATTTAACTTCTTAATGTAAATGAGTTGTATATTATGGATAAAACATGAGTTTTAATTATATTTTTCCTCTAATTGAGATATAAGTAATTTTAGTTCCCCTATAGTGAAGTCTTTTTATTTTGAAATTATGTAAATTTAGTTTTTTTGTCAATTTTTTATTTTAAACCCTCAATTATTATTGTTACCAACATATTTAATTTTACGATGAAATCAAACTATGAAATGAATTTTTAGGCCAGTTATCTCACTAATTGAAGTACCTATAAGTCAACGAATAAATTGATCACATAATCAATGATAAATACCCAGTTATATTTATGTCCAAAAACTATTAAAAGTTTTGAAGTAAGAAGTTTGATGAAAATTTAATAAAATTTGAAGGAATTATTAGGGTTTGAAAATGAAAAATATTGAAATGTTTTTCTTTAAAAAAATTGGTGAAAACTTAAGGTGGCGTGGGGTTTTTGTTTACATTTCCTATTTTTTCAAATTTGCTTACAAAATCATCATCCTATTTTTAAAATTTGAACAGGAAAAATGGAAATATGGAATGAAAATAGGAAAAAAAAGTTATTTTCAAAAACCACACGCGCCTAGTGTTGTGATTAGTGACTTTCAGTAAAAATCAAATTACAATCAAATTTGTAAAACTCTTAAATAGAAAATAAGAATTTTTAGATTTATACAAAAAAAAATTGGGATTAAATTTATTTAACTTTTATAAATAGAGGGACTTGGTTTGTAACAACTTATGAGACCCAAATGACTCTACAAACAAGATTGGCTAAAAATAGTAAAATTGATTTATTATAATAACTTTTTATTAAGAATTAAGATTTTAATTAGTTAAATTTAAATTACAAGTTTGAATTACAAATTAAATAAACTAGATTTTGCCATCTGAAATAACGATTCATAAGAAATATGAATTGGTGAGAATGTGGGATGTAAGGTTCCAGTTCTACCTTCTACTACGTAAATAGTTATGTTATGTACTAAATATTCTAATTGATATCAAGTTCAAGTCAAATTATTTGGATTAGTCAAAACCACCAGGTCTATTCTCTAAAGCTAGATTTAAAAGTTTCTTACGTATAAATATATTGTATTAAGACAGTTAGGGTTTAGAATCTAGGGTATATTTGGATATCCAATTTGATTGCTCAAACCTCGGTTTGATCAACCCTAAAAATAAATTTTACGGTTAAACGGGGTTTTGACTGTGTTGAACAACGTAAAGGATAAATATTAACCTTTAAATTTTTTCATTTTCCCAATTATAAACCAAACATACTCTTAAGGTTTAGGTCGTTTGGTTTGTAGTTAAAAAAATAAAGTTATGAAAATAGAAAATCTAAAGGTTAATATGGATTTTTTTTATCAAACCGAACGTAACTGCGAATTAAACATTTCCATTTCTAGCTAATTACATTATGGGTATATTTTAGTCTATAACTAAATTTGTGTACTTATTA
Organism: Clitoria ternatea; assembly: GCA_037962975.1. NCBI lineage: Eukaryota > Viridiplantae > Streptophyta > Magnoliopsida > Fabales > Fabaceae > Clitoria > Clitoria ternatea. The sequence continues at coordinate 154,480,294 of CM075673.1, forward strand.
TGAAGATAATACTTTGTTAGATAAATCTTATGTTTAAGATTTCGGAAGAAAATACTACAAAGAAAAGTTCCAGTTAATAATGGTTTATTTATATATTATACAACAATTTAATTTTGGTTTCAGACAATCGATAGAGTTGATCAAACAAAAAAGTACTAATAAATGATTTTTTTTAAATGAAATAAACACGTTATTATTGATCCTCAAAAGTACAAGTTTAAAGCCTTAGATTTTAAACCTCAAATTTCATAATAAACAAAATAATATAAACATTTAATTGTCTTATTTAGAGCTAGCAATTTAATACCTCTCCCTATTGGAATTCAGATAACACACTTGATAGGATTGGTGTTAAAAAACCCATTTATTATTTGGACCTTAAAATTGAAAACATAACTTGACCCTATGTGAGTTGTGGGTTTAGGGAATGGCTAATCTTTCTATTTTTTTTTATTAAAATGTTTATTTATTAAAATAAAAACTATTTATGTTTAGAAAAGTAGAGCTTTTATCGAGAGAAATTAACTTAGTTGGTTGAACAGAGCGTGTAAGTTGTTGGGAATCTCCTGACACAAGTTGAATTCCTTATCAAACAAAAAAAAAATGGATCTTTAGCTTTGTTAAGTTAACATAAGAAAAAACTTAAAAATTTAACTTATCTCACCAAATAAACAAAATTTGGAAATAGGTACATATTTTACATATTATTTTATTTTTATATAGTGACTATATGACAAAATCTCAACAATCGTCATATATGCAAGTTTAAATTTTTATGGGTTTTCTAAGTACATACTAAAACACCTATTTTATTTGATAATTAATTTTATGTTCTCAAATATTATATTTTATAATTATATTTTGACCGGTTTAAATCGGCTAGCCTATTTTCGCTCCTAACCAATATTACTAAATTGTTGTTTGGTTTTCATCCAAATAAAATATTAAATAAAAACCAGATCATAAACATCACCTCTCAATTTTGAAAACTTACGTTTGTCATCATCTATTATTTTATTTTATCACACATGCCATAAGTTATTTTCTTAAAAAAATGATGAAAAGTCATTAAAGTGTGTCATTCATTTTTCTAATTTGATAGATGGTGTCATTTAATCTTATATAAAATCATTTGCTAATATTAACTAATTTGGTTGAATTATAAAAGTTTGTTTTTAGTAAAAAGGTATTAGAAGTTTCATTTCTTTCTCTAATTTTTTGTTCTCCATGGTATCTCTACAGCTTCCTACTAGCCAGCACACAAGTGTTATGTGCTCTTTTCCTTTTACAAGAATTGACGATCGAACATCAACGTTTTAATTAAGGAGTGATGTATTGAACTTAACACCATGTTTGGTTTGTTTCTCCAATTTAACTACTGATGTAATTTAATCTCGTCGGTATAAGCACAACTCTTTCTTTCTCTCACAAGCTATATATATATATATATTGGATGTATTTTTTTTAAAATGTTATATTAAGTGTGAGAACAACAAATTTTGATTTGTTAGATCTTATTATGAATGGTTGAAATTAGGATGTGAGTTTTTTAAAAAAATATGTGATTTTAAAATAATTTTAATCATGATCATCTATGTATGCTTATACGACTTAGATTTGTTGCTCTCACTCTTATCTAAAACAACATTTCTCATAACATATATGCATTATGTATATATATTCTAAGAAAAATGAAAAACTATTCTTTAAAAAATTGAAAAAATAGAAAAAATGTTTATTTACAAAATATTCAAAGAAAACTTATAAAAAATTAAAAACCGGTTTTTCTATTAAAAAACAAAGAAGTCTTTAAAAAAAATTTAAAAGTGGAAAAAATTTTCAAGAATTTTTCTATCTATTCCAGGAAATAAAAATTTTAAAAAACAAATAATTTTTTAAAAAAATTAAAATAATTTTTTATAACTAAACGCAAATGTTTTAATTATCATTTATGAGAGAATTTGACATAACTTTAACGAGTTAATTTAGCCTGGGACGAGATATAACTTAAAAGTTGAAACATTTGTTATTAAGCTACTTTATACATCCTTAAGAAAAGATGATAATATTAAAAACTTGTACTAACATTTAATTAATATTAATTCAATTAAAATTTGTTTACGACTTCTATCAGAAAAAGATTTGGTTTGCTATTTTGAAAAAAAAAATGGTTTTGCCGCGGCTATCCTTGAAAAATAAAAAAGGAAAGGAAAAGTGATTGGCTTTATGGTGTTATACCAAATGTCTAAGTAATTGACTTTATTTTATCACACTTTTTCAAGATCATTATAAGACAACAGAGTTATGTTTATCGAATTTAAATATAATACATTTTCAAATTTAAAAATTTAGATCACTTATTAAAATCAAACAACTCATTCCAATTAATTTACATACTAAGCGGTAATTGAATCATGAATCTATTATGTATTTTCATCGAATTTACGTACTATAAGTTAATTATAGTTGAACCACTATTTAAATTAAATATAATAGTATGTTAAGTAAATTAAATTGCATATTAATTAAACATATTATCCATTTGATACCCTCTGCTGTTAGTATATATATATTTTTTTAAAAAATCATGTTTGGTTTTGAAATTTTTACATACGAAAAACTTTTGCTGTAATTACATGGGGGAAATTCTTCATTGATTTCTGTTACTGTGCCTCACCTTATTCTTGGGCAATAATAATACCTACATCTCCCTAAAGCCACTTTATAATGATGTTGCATCATTTCTGTCATTGTAAAAGGCCGCATTTTCTGTTAAAGCAAAGCTGAATTCATGAAACAACAACTATAGAGAAACATATTAATGTGAATGAGGTAGCTGAGAAAGTAGAGCGCTATACATATAATCACATTCACATGTAACAAAATATCTTTTTTCAACCGGAAACATTTTTTATTATGATTTTGACAAGCAACCCATTCGATATAAAGAACATCAAACATTCGTTAAAGGTTCCAACCCAAAATTAATTAGTAATGATTGAAGTGGCCCAACAGGTATTCTTTCAATACATGCCTGTCGACAAATGGTAACTTTTAGAGGATGTTTGGCTGACCCATGCCAACCGAGAATTCTCGGTTAAGTTGAGGGAGGATTTTGATCTTACTGGTCAACAGAGTTTTGAGTATAACGACGTAAAAAATCCAAAAAAAATGTTCTATCTTTAATATTATATTAAAAGTTCAATCAAAAAACTAATTAACAATAATTAAAGAAAGGAACTCAATAAATATTTAAACCACACAAAATACACATTTTTAAAATGTGTATTTGCACTCGGCGCACCCGCAAATTGGGTCAATGATATAGCTGAAAGTGATAAACTAAAAAGTGCTTTTTATGTTCTGAATGAAAACAAGTATTGTCTGTCGTGAAAGGGCCTTGAACTTTCTTGGCCTATCTTTTGATTAGCTCAAGTGAGAAAAGCTCAATAAACTAGTATAAGTTGGTGAATATAATGATGAAACCAGTTTGATTTTCCACATAGTTTAGTGATGTTTCAATGAATGTGCAGCACATGCGTGTGCCACTTAAGTCAGTATACTCAGGCTTAGGCACTGTTGTTTTATGGCCTCTTTTTTATTTTCTTCTGTTGAATATGTTTTGTTTATTTCTAAAGTCACTTTGTTGGATAATAGGTGGAACTGATGGATTGGCATGTTGGATGAAGCATAACCAGACATTCCTCTTCAAAATGTTTGCAAGGAGCTGTAAAGTCAAAGGGCCCAAAACTTATTTAATAATTTGTCAAGTTTAAATAATCTTTTATCAATTAATCCAGCATGGATATAGTATTTATAGGATTGATTTAATTAATTTATGTAATTTTGTAAAGGATAAAGAATTCAAAAAAAATGTTTAAAAATATTATTAATGTTTAATAAATAATTCGATTTTTAATAAATAAAAAAATAAGAAAAATATATGTTTTATGTGTGGTTTTAAAATTTATCATTCATCCTTATACTTTAAATACTTCGTACAATGTCAAATAAGTTATTGGAGATTCTTTTAATGGTTTTGATACATTTGGGTTATTAACAAATTTTTAAAAAATATTAATAAATTCTAATTAAAACCCGGTCACTATGTTTTACATTCTTGTTAATGATTAGTGATGAATTTTAACTCAAAAAATATATTTCTTATTTTTTAATAATCAAGAGGGATAAGATCTAAAGAAAAATATGCAATGAAATAAGCAATGTGATTGAAAAAAAGAGTTAGAAAGTGAGATGCAAAATGTAGATATAACTTTAATGGTTTATTATCTTTATGATCATTCGTGGTCATAGTGTATTATTTGAGATATTGTTCGTTCAGTATGAAATTAAAGTATATGAATTCTACTATATTTTTTAATTAAAAAATTAACCTGTATCTCAACCTCATCTCAAATCAATAAATTATTGTTTTCTTTCTTTGTTGAATCATTAATTTAAAATTGTTGTAAAGATTAATTTTTTAATTAAGATAAGTTGTAATATACTTTAATTTCAAATTAAATGGACAAAATCTCAAACAGAATATTATGCCTATGAAGTGGGTATTAATAAGAAAATTCTTTATTGATCCACATACATGTGGAAGGAAGGTGGATGTTTCAGTTTCGAGATAATTAAGAATGAAAGTAAACGATAATGAGGGAGGCACTAACGTTAATGTTGCTATCACGGTGTAAATAATTGGTTTAGAGCTTAAGTGCGTTTGGAGATTAGATCTCATGTTGACAAAAAAGAGATGGACTATGATTTACGAACAATTAATAATGAAATGCATTTGATTGATGATTGGTCAGAAACGAAACCCATTTAGGTTCATGTAAATATTTATGAGTAACTTTAATTTGGTCGTACGTTAAATTGATAAAGGAAACATTGTATCAAACTATTTCTCTGCGAATAGATGGGAAAGTTAATAAAAAAAGAAAAAGAAAAGAATAGAGACACAGTGGAATCTAGGGGATTTGACACACAAATGTACCTAACTCCATCCATACTCAAGATTCTGTATGGCCCAAAATTAATTAGACCTGCAGCACCAAGTTACATTTTGAATTCACCTACTTGAAAAAATAAGTTTATATTTTATGAATTATAGCATCTAATTAATACCTTTTTAGGTAGTTCATAGTTTTTAATTTTTTTTATAGTTTATTGAAGGTTAAAATATATGATGGGTCTTTTATGTTTATTTTAGGTTTTTGTTTGGTGTTAATTTTTTTTATTTTAATTCGGTCACTAACGTTTTAAAATGGTTTTAAAGTAGTTATTTTGATTAAACAGTTAATAGAAAGTTATCTTTTAAATTTAGTTATTGAAAAACAATTTAAAAATACTTCACTTTTCTTATTAACCGGTGTAAAACGTTCGCTTTAAAATATACTTTTTAAATTAAACTTCCCAAGGAGGAATGTACGGAATCAACAGGCAGCTTGAATTGCGTATAGCAGGACTTTAGCGAACGAGCAATCGAACATTCCCGCTAATCACTCGTACTCCTCCTAGCTCATGGTTCTTGTAATATCCTAAATTAGGAATTATTTGGCATGTAAGATTAAAAGAGAAATAAAATTAAAATGGGAAATTAATTAAAACAAATGCAAAAATTACCTATATGTCCTTAAATCATATAAATTGCCAAATCACTCCTCCTTTTCCATTTTGCTTCTTCGTAGGCAACAGAGAGTGAAAATTTCACTTCTTCTTTCTTCTTCTTCTTCTCCACAGCACCACCATCCAAATTAATCATCTTCCTTGCTTGGCTTTAGCAATTAAGAGTATAAATCATCTCCTCCACCTCTTATCTTTCACATTGGCAGCTTGGATTGAAGGGGGAGAACTCCAAATTCCTCAATTTAAGGTAAGATGATGAACTCTCATCTTGGGTTTTGATTTAATCATGCTTGCACCCTTTAATTCTATCAATTTCATGAGTTTCAAAGCAATTGGAAGCCATTGATATAAGTGAAGAGCTTAGGTTTTCAAGAACCTTGAGCTTTCATGGAAAAGTATGTAGAAATGGTTCTTGATTGCTAATTCTATAAAATTGAAGCTTAATAATTGTTGTTTCAATGAGATAAGGTAGTTTTGGAGAGTTTCAGAGTGGCTTCAGAGCTTGAGGCTTAATTCGGAGGCGAGTTCCGAGGTCGCCGTCTTGGTTCGGTGAGTTATATTTTACCGAAATGATTCTAATTTGATGATTCCTAACTTGGCAAGCGATAATTATATCGATTGTGAAATTAAAATCAATTGTTATGAATTTTAGGAAGTCGTTTGATCGTGAGGAATAGAGATCGGAGCTTGCGATTAGTGGTTCGCTAGCGTTCGATCGGTCGAGGAGCTTCTAGAATCCTCCATTTTAGGTAGGGGAGCTTTTACATTTTAAATGCACGGTTTATAGACGGATTCGAGGTATATTAGTATATTGAATTGTGAACTATCATGATCATGTTGTTTGCCATCTATGTAATTATAATAGATTGCATGAGATGCAAGGTGTGTGCATGGAAATTATTGAGATATATGTATGCATGAGAGGTTTATGTTATGAATCGTTTGGTGATGATATTGGAATGTTGCATGAGATGCGCCTACATGAATGATTTCATTTCACTTTATGTGGTATGAGTTTGTGTGATTCCATGTTATGTGATTTGTGGTTTCGAGGATTCCACAAAAGTCCTTGAGTGGGACTCAAGGCAAAGCTTACTGAGTGGGACTCAGAGATGCCCGTAACACTACTGTTGTCGTTGAGAGTGACTGTGTTACGTGAGAGGGAAAACAGTTTGGTACCATTAAAATGGCCGGATGAGCTGAGAGCTGAATATTAAGGCTGAGAGCCTGTGTTGCAACACTAAGTTAATGAATATGCAATTGGATCCAAGTGAATAAATGTGTATGTGCATTGATGTGTGATATTGAGAATAACATGATTATATAGTTATGTGATGAATTAAGGTGTATGATAGATGATATGATGATCAATTATAATATTTCATTGTATGTTAGAGAAATAGATAGTTGAAAATAGATAGTTGAATTAATTCTATGACTGTCATTTATTATGTATGATGCTCACCCCTATTTGTGGATATATTTACAGTGGACTTAGGACGTGACAGAGATTGGTAAGAAGTCACTCAGCTCGAGCATGAAGCATTATGTATATATACCTTGTACATGATGCACATAGTAGTTTGTAAGTTGCCTTGGCCGACTCCTATGCATACCAGTTTTGATGTGTGTACTTATATATGTATATGTATATGCTTAGAGAATTTAGTAACTGAGTAGATTTGAACCTATACTTGCAGTGATGATGTTAGTTAATGATGTTGAAGTGTGGAGACCATGGATGGTCCCACTATTTATATATATATATATATATAAGAGGTTTGATATATCCAGGAATTGTGGACATGTGTGTGATGTGATGCAGATGTATGAAATGTCCAGGAAATGCTATTGTATGAGAATGACAGTGGCTATGTGTTAGAACCATGATTGCATAACATTTATATGGTTTTTCTGCATAAATAAGCAATTATAGTCAAATAGTAAATTATGAGGTATGAATGGTATAGAACAGTTTCAATAGCACCTATGCATGATTTGTGACTTGTAGAAACTGGAATGGATCAATTCTATTGAAAAATGATCCCTCAATTGCATAAAATGCCTCAAAACGAGTCAAATGAAATTATGCGCATAATTCACTTGTTTTTAGGAATTTTTGAGTGAGGGGAGTGGCTACGCGTCATAAATGAGGTATTTTAGCTAGTGTCAAAATTTGGTAGTCATTGAATTTGAAATGAAAAAGATAGGGTAGCTAGAAGTTGAAAATTTTACATTGTGAGTTGCGGTCGTGAATCTGGTAAATTGCAGGGTATGAATCGATTCCTCTGTCTCATGAATCGATTCACAGGGGGGAAACTTAAAGCCTGAATTGATTCACCAGATGCATGAATCAATTCAAGCCCTTGTTCAAGACGTGTGAATCGATTCAAAGGGGGAAAGAATCGATTCATCCCCCTGTGGCATTCCTGTCTGTGTAAAATTTCCCACATGAATCGATTCATGCCTGCTCTGAATCGATTCATGCCACTATTTCTTCAAAAAAATTTCAGGCTTGCTGTATATTGGTATTATTGACTCAGACATCATCATTTCTTGATATCTAAATGTATTTATCATATTTTGGTAATTAAATTAAGTGCTTTTAAAGCCTTGTTTCGATTTCAGATTTATTCATGAAATTTTTTCTTGGGTTTTCTAATTTATTTTTATTAAGTTAAGGTTGTTTTAGTTCTTAATAAAAACTAATTTAAAAAGTATATTTTAAATGGGTTATGTGATTACTGATTTTAAAAAAATAAGTTTCCGTTGACTTTTTAACGGAAATGATCATTTTAAAATTATTTTAAAATGTAAGGGATCAAATCAGGACAAAAAACAATTGGGACTAAATTGAAACCTAAAAGTAAGAGACAAACATATATTTTAGTCGTTAATTGAAAATGATTATTTAATAAAACTAGATTAAATTATGTTAAATGATGATTTATGTAAGAGGTTAGAATTGTCCTTTTCCAAAAAAAAAACTATAAGGATAAAAATAATAACTAGGCAATTAAAAGAAAGTTTATAGATTTTATTTAGTGTTTACCAAACAATTCTACTAACTTTTGAAAAAGTTATATGCTCTTAAATAAGCTATAAGCAACATTTACCAAATCCAAATGGACATTTAGTCCAATTTCACTTCATTTGGTTTACCACCCTCCCTATTAACTAGGAGTATTTAAAAACTGATCCAATTCAATGCAAATAGTAAAATTGATAAAAAAAAGATCCGCATAAATTGAAAACCAAAATAGCCGAAAACGGCAAGAATCAAAAATTTTAATTAGATTGAATCATATTTTGGATCTATGATTTGGAACGAATCCAATCCAATTCAAACTAAACTTTTATTTATATATATAATTTTATTTATAAAATAAACTTGTCAATAAATTACATATGTAATTATATATTCATAAAATTGTATTACTTAATTACTTTTTAAATTTACATTTAAAGTTATATATTTTTATTATTTTTCAAGAGACATATGTCTTAATATTTTGATTTATTTACAAGTTTATTATTTTTAACATCAATTTAAACTTAATTCCATGTCAAACATCTTTGTTTACTATTTACTTTTTGCATTTTGTATTTGATCCGGTCTAGATACCGGCACATGGGCAAGAGGGCAATTCACCCAATCTCACTCGCTTACCGGTGTTGCAGGTAAACCTCCGGACTGTAAGCCCGTATCAGATGCCTTTCTATACTGGAAGTTCAGGTCAGCACCATGCACATTGGAAAGCACCCGTTGTTAGGGAATCCCATCAGGATCAGGCAACAGAAACACAAAGGATTCTCAAATAAAGGATTGCAAATACAAATGTCTCAAGGCATTATGCAAAATTAAATTTTGATTTAGGGTTTACCTCTTGTAGACGCAAAATGAGTTCCTCGATCGAAGCAATTGTAGCTTCGCCCTTAGGAGTCCACACGAGCACTCCCACCAGAAAAACAAAATCTTGAATGCTAGTACGGAAATTTGATTATAATCTAATTTCTGAGCAGCAGCCTATGAGCATCTCATGCTCTATATATAAGCTTAGGTCTTGACCTGAGCTCTCATTAAACATTGGGTTCCTGACTCATTCTAAATGAGTTAGGCCCAAATAGTTTTATTTTTTAGTCCAACTAAAATAAAACTATCCTCTAGTGGGCTTACTCTATGTGTGTGACCCTATAGGTAAAATATTCGGTTATATTAATAATAAACTATTTTATTATTAACATAAAATAAGAGCAGTATCTAGCAATACACCATTATATCCGAATATTATTTATCATCGACATGACCTATAAGTGATAATTGTTTTATATATTTATTCCTTTTGTCACGATATCTAATTGGGCCCAAGGCATGGTCGTCGTCATCCTTGTATGGCCCAATTCATTTTACTTGATACCAGAGTAGACTTTACAGAATAAATATTTAATATTTATTCGTCCTAGCATGGCCATGCATTTCATTAGTCTCACTCCATCAAGTGGCCCATAGATATCACTTCTGTCACATAGGAGAGACAAATTCCATCTACATCACTCACATTCCTCTGCATAATTTGTCTATTGCCTAATCACAGTCTTTATGGTCATCTTATTACAGATAATGTTTAATTGTATTAAAACAACAAACTCCTTATGTAGGAATCGTAGTGACTTCAGGTCAAAGGACTATATACCATTATCACATTGAGAACCGTTTATGACACTCATGTAACGATCCATGCAACGTTCTCATGGTGGATCTGTCCAGTACAACATTACTCTTAATGTGTACCCGTGTAAAGACTTAATATCATATATCCATGATTTGTGAGATTAAATCATCAGTACATTCACACATTAATCTTAATGTATTTACATGTCCCCATGTAAATACTTGATTAGGGACGTTTTAGGAATAATTCTTATATGACCTATTATTCCAGTATAAATAGCATTAAAATTAGTCTTAAAATTGAAAATACTAATTTTATTGATAAGTTAAAATTGATACATTAATAGCTCATAGTGCATACACCAATACCCGTGTCACCTGATAAATAGTACAAGGTACAATTGTAGGGAAACATTCACAAACGATGCGGGAGCACCCGCGTCGTGTGTCAGAGTCGTACTGACAAATTGTACGAATGGTCCCCCAACCCTAAAAGACTCTTCACTCTCTGCATGCATGCATATAAATACCTACATCTCCATGACTCTGGTACATTAGACTTATTCTTGAATTTACACTTCAGAAACCTTGAATTCCTTTTCTGGTTACTGACTTGAGCGTCGGAGAATCTTCACAGGTGACACCACCTTTCGCCCCTCGTCAACGCGAAAGCTTGGTGTGAAGGATCTCCAGGACATCAAGACCTTTATTTCCTACTGAGATAAAGGACACAATACCGAATCCCCACTGGACCGATGTATAAATCACTTAGAGCGGAGAACATTTGTGGCTGGTCCAACACCGGACTCTTGACCCCGGTTCAAACCAGTTCATTGGCACGCCCGGTGGGGCTCGATAGATTTATTCCCACTTTTCATTGAAGTCTAAAAGCTTTACCCATGCACGAGAATATGCCTAATTTGTTTAGCATAGAATTGTATATTTATTCTGCATATACTGGTATAATATGTTAGATATATTATCATTTAGTTTGGATATTGTAAACATATTATACATGCAATTTTATGTAGCATTATCTATTTTGTTTGATATTAATGCAAACATTTGACTTAAACAAAATAAATGTTTAGTGATAAATATAATTTTAATAAATTAGAGAGTAGCCACAGAATCTTTAATTGATTAGAATTATATATAGTTTAAAGTCACATTAATTGTAATTATATGTAATGTGATGAAATCTACCCATGAGAATTTTATTACATTTGTATAATTAATCAAGGTAAAATATCAGGTTATATTTCTTAATTTACTCACAGGAATTAAGAAAAAAGAACACAATTTGATAATTTTGACATAAAGTTAATGGATAAGTCTAATTGAGTAAGACTTTAGCCCACAAGTAAGTTTTATGTCACCAGATTCATAAACTAAGACATGTTTGCATTGGTAAAACATGATTTTTAGTCTCAAAATATGATTGTGAGCATGTGTTTTGGAACATTGCAGTTTCTCAATCTGAATATTTCCAATATTAAGTGTGGTATTCCTAAATTAAGAGGTGACAATTATGAAGTTTGGAAGGAGAGAATTCTTTTTCATTTGGGCTGGATGGCCATTGATTATGCTATTAGAAAGGAAGAACCATCAGCTATTATTGAGATCAATACTCCAGAGGTAGTTGATCTTTATGAAAAAAGGGAGAGGTCTAATCTCCTTTCTATAACTTTCATAAAGACTAACATTTCTACCGGTATCTGATGTTCTATCGATCAACATAATAATGTCAAGGATTTATTGAAGGGCATTGATGAGCAATTCACTACATCTAATAAATCCCTTGCCAACACCCTTATAATACAATTTTCATCCATGAACTCACTCGAATTAAAGGAGTGTGTGATTATATCATGCATGTAAGTGATATAATGACTCAATTGAAAGCTTTGGAGGTTACCATGTTTGATTCTTTTTTGGTACACTATATATATTTTATGCACTTTGCCTCATCAGTATGCCCCCTTTAAGATATCCTATAACACATATAAGGATAAGTGGTTTATTAATGAGTTATTGACTATGTATGTTCAAGAAAAGGAAAGGTTACTAGTGGATGAGGGTGAGAAGGTGAACCTAGCTTTTTCTGAAAAGAATAAGAAGAGTCAAGTTAATCGTAAAGGAAAGATTCCTGCTCAGCCAGACATAAAAAAAAGTCTAAGTGTTTTTTTTTTGTAAAAAGAAGGGACAGATGAAGAAAGATTATGAAAAATTTAAGAATTGGCTTAAGAAGAAAGGTAATTCATTTGCTTTTTTTTTGTTATGAATCTAATATGGTTAATGTTAATCATAACACATGGTGGATTGATTCTGGTTCTACAATCCATGCTTCTAATATCTTACAGGGTATGGAAAACCTAAGGAGGCTAGTGGGAAGTGAGCAATGTAACTATTCAGGAAGTAAGATAAGTTAACGTGTGAAGGCTATTGGCACGTGCAGTTTAACTTTAAGTAGTGGTTTTAATTTACATTTAGAAAAAACCTTTTATGTTCCCGATTTTTGTAAGAACTTAATTTCCTTTTCGAGACTTACACCTTTGGGCTTTTGTTTTAATTTTTTGGATACTGGTTTTACTTTATCCAATAAATCTAAAATTATTGATTATGGTGAATTATGTGATGGTTTTTATTCAATTAATTTGCAAAATGACACTGCTTATAGTTTTATGCATGTTTCTATTGGATTAAAATGATGTGTTATGAATGGGGATTCCTCTATATTGTGGCATCGAAGCTTGAGACACATCTCTATTGAGAGAATTAAGCGATTAGTAAATGAAAGAATACTCAGTGCTTTGAATTTTACTGATTTTGAGACTTGTATAGATTGCATTAAGGGTAAGCAAACTAACAAGTCTAAAACTGGTTCCAAAAGGAGTTCAAATCTATTACAGATTATTCATACAAATATTTGTTGTCCAGATATGGATGCAAGTAATCCGAGATACTTCATCACCTTTATAGATGATTACTCACAATATAGGTATCTTTATTTACTTTGTTTTAAGGATAAAGCTTTGGATGCCTATAAAGTTTTTAAGGCTGAAGTAGAGCTATAATGTGGAAAGAAAATTAAGATTGTGAGATCCAATAGAGGTGGGAAGTATTATGGTAGATACATTGAAAATGAACAAACACCTGATCCATTTACAAAATTTCTTCAAGAACACGGGATTGTTGCCTAATACACTATGCCTGGTTCTCTAAATCAGAATGGTGTGACAGAAAGAAGAAATTGAACCTTAATGGACATGGTTAGAAGCATGAGAAGTAATGCAAAACTTCCTCAATTCTTGTGGATTGAAACACTTAAGACGGCTGTATATATATGAAATAGAGTTCCAACCAAGGTTGTCTCAAACACACCTGTTGAGTTATTCAAAGGTTGGAAACCTAGTTTACGACATATATGTGTTTGGGGATGTCCATCTGAAGTGTGAATTTATAACCCATGAGAAAAAAACTAGACCCAAGGACTATTAGTGGGTATTTTGTTGGATATGTTGAAAAGTCTAAAGGGTATAGGTTCTATTGTCCATCTCATAGTATTAGAATCGTGGAATCAAAAAATGAAAAATTTTGCGAAAATGACTTGATTAGTGGGAATGATCAATGTCAAGACATTGCTTTTGAAAATGATCATTATAAAGTTTAACCATATGAATCAAGTGAAAGATTGATAGTCATTCATGTTTCTCAAGTTGAAGCAATTATTAGACAACCAATAATTAAATTCCACAAGTTGCTGAAGAAGATCAATTAGATGAAGTTGTTAATGAGGAACAATAAGGCAATTTGAACAATTTATTGAACAATAAGCTCCTCAACAAGATAATGAGACAACATTAAGAAGATCTACTAAAGTCAAAATGTCAACAATTTCTAATGATTATGAAGTGTATTTACAAGAATCAGACTATAATACTGGAGTTGAAAATGATCCTGAAATGTTTTTGCAAGCCATAAGTTTTAAAGCTTCAGATTTATGGTATAATGCTATGAAAGATAAGATGGATCCTATGGTATCTAACCAAGTTTGGGATCTCGTTGAGTTGCCTAATGGTGTAAAATCCATTGGATGTAAATGAGTCTTAAAATAAAGTAAGACTCACAAGGAAACATTGAGAGACATAAGGCAAGACTTGCTACCAAAGGATTCACTCAAAGAGAAGGGATCGATTACAAGAAGACTTTTTCTCTTATATCTAAGAAAGATTCTTTTTGAGTAATTATGACATTCGTAGCTGGTTTTAATTTTAAGTTACATCAAATGAATGTGAAAAAAACATTCTTTGATGATGATCTAGATGAAGAGGTGTACATGAAATAACCTAAAGGATTTTTATGGCATCCCAGATATTTTAATAATTAGGAAAATAAATAAATACGCAATTGGACTTAAATTAATAATAGTTAAGGAAAATGAAGTAAATAAAGTACTTTAAAGATGAATTTTAAGGAAATGGTGAAAAAGGCTTGACGCGTAGCGTGGCAGTGGCGCATAGCGTGGCAGTGGCACGTAGTGTCAGGGTGAAATTTCAAACTTGACGTGTAGCGCCATTATGACGAGTAGTGTCAGCGTCGCGATTAGTTTAAAACAAGACATGCAAAAACAAAATGAAAAACACTCTTTTCATCTTCCTTTCTTGTCCCTTGTGATTTGTGACCAAAGTTTATGGATTTGTGGTGTAGACTTATGTTTTGGACCTTGGGAATTAAGGTAAGCCATGGGGGACCCTTGATTTCATGTTTCTTTCTCTCTTTTTCCTTCCCCATCTCAAAACCGAATTTGCATGTGGCTATGAGGGGTTTGGATTTCGCATTTTATGGACTTAGGAGGCTTGGATATTGGTTCTAGCATGTTAAGAAAGGCCATGCACTAATGGGTTTTGTGTTTCGGTGATCGTAGGTGCTGGAATGAGTACCGAAGGAACAATTGGCGAAGTGGGTATCGAGGTTGGAAGCGGAGAGGCTAATCAAGTGACCGTAGGATGTAACCGACACCAAGAACAAATTATTGAGGCTTGGAATCGAGGTAAGGGGTGTTCGGGTCGTAATTAATTAGGGTTGGTATGTATGGTAGGTTTGGGAAGGTTAAAAATTAATTAGGAATTGCTAGAAAAGTATATGGATTAGCTAGATATTAATTATATAATTATATATGTATATGTATGTATGAATTGCAAAATTAAAATGAATAATGGTGATGTTTTGTGTTGTTCATGTTATTCTGATTGTGGAGAACTTGGAGAATTGATGAAATAATAATTATGGGAATGTTGTGGCATGGTATGTGAGGGTCGTGTCTGTGTGGCCGCCTTGTGGAGTTGTTAAATTTTGTTTTCTGATAATTACAAATGAGTTTGATGATGTGAGCCATGTACGATATGATTATATATGTGATTATGTGGAGTGGGACGGCCAACGGTATGTGTTGTCCATTATTTTTTGACTCTCGTGGTCCTTTGAGGCCTAGTTGAGCTACCTAATGGTCAAGTAAGACCTAGTGGTTGAGGTGGATAGTCAAGCAAGACTCGATGGACCAAGTAGGGTTCATGGGGTGTCAAGTAGGACCCCCAGCTGAAGGCCGATCCTTTAGTATCCGGATACTAGGAGTCAGATATGCATGTGAGTCAGTGGTGTTATATGCGAATTAATGTTTAAGAGGTTTCATAATGAAATAGATGATTGATTATGAATATGATTTGGATGTGGATGATGTTTGATGTATGATATGTAATTTATATTCGTTTAGAAATGAGAATATGATGGTAAATGAATATAATATATAAATGGTTGATGTTGTTTTGGAAACTATATTGAGGAATAGGTAGGGATTATTATGAAACGGAAGCAAGAAATATATAATGCAATGGAATCGATAAGTTAATTAATAATAAGAATAATAGATATTATATGGTTGCTTTCATTTAATTACCCTTCTATATTAATTACGATATTTCAAACACTTACCCTTACTATGGTTTTCTTTAATTTAGTGACTAGTGACAAGGGAGATACTAATGCTACGGAGGGTGCGTCAAGTGGGTAATTGATGCCAAGGAGCGATGGAAACTGTGGAATGTAGATAGATATGTATTTAGTGTATGTAATAATATGTTATGCTTTATGCGATTTGTTAGAATAGTTAGTGTGTTGATGTTATGGCTTTGTTGAGATAGTGATGCATGGTTATATGATCGGCATGATGATGATGATTATATGTTTTATATGATAACTTAAATGCGTTGTGGCGGATGAATGATGAAAAGATGGATTAGCAGTATTTAATTTAGTTTATGGCATTGATTTGTGAAAACTTATGATTTATGGCACGGAGCCAAGTTTAGGGATTTAGTGTTATGGGCAAGTCATGTATTATGTGTGTGAATTATGTGTGTGATGTGATTGGGAAATTCATTGGCATTTTGATGATTGATGATTTAATGCATGTTAGAGAATAGGTGGATTTATGTAAAAATAGAAACTAAACAGGTGATTTGGAGATCTGGCAGGTTTTGGGACCCCCGAAAGGAACAAATAGGTTCCCTAGGACATGTAGAAGTTGTGCATACGGGCCTTGCGCAATTTGAAGTCCATTTAAGTAGTTTTTTGCATAGATTTTGCATATCAATGGTTTAAATGAATTTTCATGCATAACTTGCGCATATGATGGAATTTTGAAGAACGGATAGCGCCAACAGTTTCAGAATGGGGAAAACAGGTGGCTTGTGAAGTTTCGTAACAATCAGACCTAAAACGGGCCAACTGGTAGGTTGGAAGTTGGCTGAATGGCCTAAAATGCATAACAACATCAAGTGTTGTTATTGTCATGCTGACACTGAGCATTAGCCTGACACATAGCATCAAGGTTGCGATGTGTCAGGCCTTATTTCCTGAAATTTGTGATTTTGCATTTTGAGTGGTGTTTTAAGCCCTAAAATGCTATATTAGAATGATTTCAAAGCCTTTAACAAAAAATAAACGTTTTGATGAGTATTGTGACTTTTTTTATTTAAATGCACTAAAATAAATGTAAATAATTAGGGGACGTCACAATTGTTCTCTAAAAATGGTGAGCATTTGGTTTGCAAGCTTAATAAATCCATATATGGATTGAAACAGGCTTCCCACCAGTGGTATTGAGAATTTCATGAAGTTATATCTTCATTTAGTTTTGAAGAAAATATCATGGATCAATGTATATACCAGAAGGTTAGTGGAGTAAAATTTATTTTCTTATTTTATATATAGAAGATATTTTGCTTGCGACTAATGATAAGGGTATGTTATATGAGGTGAAGGAATTTCTCTTAAAAAGCTTTGATATGAAGGATATGGGTAAGGCATCTTATGTCTAGGCATTAAGATTCATAAAGAAAGATCTCGAGACATTTTGGGTTTGTCTCAAGAAACCTATATCAACAAAGTTTTAGAGAGGTTTAACATGAAAAATTGTTCACCGAGTGTGGCTCCCATTGTGAAGGGTAATAAATTTAAATTAAGTCAGTGTCCAAAAAATAATCTTGAGCGGGAACACATGAAAAATATTCCATGTGCTTCAGGTGTTGAGAGCCTTATGTATGCTCAGGTTTATACTAGACCTGACATTGCTTTTAGAGTTGGAGTTTTAGACAGATATTAGAGTGATCCAGGTATTAACCATTGGAAAGATGCAAAAAAGGTTATGAGATATCTTCAAGGAACAAAGGATTACATGTTTATGTACAAAAAAAAATCATTTAGAGATCATATGCTACTCTGATTCAGACTTCGTTGGCTGGAATGATACTAGGAAATCAACATTTGGTTACATTTTTATGCTAGCTGGTGGAGCTGTATCTTAGAGAAGTGCAAAGAAGACCTTAATTGCTACTTCCACTATAGAGGCTAAGTTTATATCTTGCTTTGAGCTACCTCACATGGTGTATGGTTGAAAAGTTTCATATCTAGGCTTAGAGTTATTGACTCTATTTCTAAGTCGTTAAAGTTGTATTGTGACATTAAATATCTAGCTATAAGAGAATGTGTTAAGGAAAATAAAGTGGTCATTGAGCATATTAGCACTGAATTAATGATTATCGATCCTTTGACTAAAGGCATACCACCAAAGAATTTTAAGGATCATGTAGCACAAATAGGACTTGGTTCCATAATGTGATATTCATTTTACATACATTTGTAAAAACTCATTAAGTTTGATTTTTCTCATTTATCTATACATATATGTTTATTTTGAGAAATACCATGAGAATAAACATATGATTTATTCATTAAGTTAAGAGCTAATATTGAGAGACTTGATATATTGTGATATATCGGAGATAATACTCATTATTAAAGGACCTATCACCATGATTCATAGATTTGGTTTCTTGTTAAGCTTGATAATGGGTTAAATGGACCAAGTGGGAGAATGTAAGCCGTTTCATATTTTCAAGGAGCAATTATGCTCTATTTCGATATTTTAAAGAGCAGTTATGCTCCATTTTGATTGAGGGAATTAATTTCGAAACGCTTTCTAATTTCATGGGATTTTGATTCTAAATATGATCCATTTTATTGACTTGATTCAACAATTATCTTTAATAATCATTTGCGTAACTGTTGAGCCATATGATGGTCAAAACACTATATAATGATTAGTTAGCTCTTTCATTAGTAACTAAACCTACACCTATACTGCATACACCACCATCATGTATTGAGAGTAAGGGTTTAGAAACGAGAAAACACTTGTTCTAAGTGGGTCAAAGGAGTACAACAACAACCAGCAATGGTAGGAGGTTAGTTTTATGTTTCTTTTGCTTCCGCTTAAGAAATAATCTAAATATGTTCTATTAAATTGTTTAACATGTTTAGGTCGTTATTTATATCTTATAATAAATTTAAAACAGATTGTAAAAGAAACCGATCACTTCCTGTTAAAGTTTCTCGTGGTGAGTACACCAAACACAATCTAGCAAAAACAATCCATGGATATTGTTGTTTCCCCTTTGAACCACCATGTGACAATCTTATACTCATTTTCTTAATTAATAAAATTTGTTTTGGCTTCTTAAAAGAATAAAATAAGCATCTGGGCATGATTACCCCTTTACTGAATTGGATCCCGTTTCCCTTGCGCACATAACTGATTCTGCTTTTTTAGGCCTTCTTTTTGTCCAATTCAGGATAAGGAAATGGAAGTGGGATTTTAGGATTGCACATGGCAGGGTATGTTTGAACACACTTACCCTTTTTGCAGCATGCATCGCAAACTTTCCAATTTCCATTGAGCTATTTAGTAGCATGATTTTTAAGTTCTTGAGGCTTTAGTATATACACTCTGGTTGCTTTTTGATTTAGCTACTTTG
This sequence comes from Clitoria ternatea, assembly GCA_037962975.1. Lineage (NCBI taxonomy): Eukaryota > Viridiplantae > Streptophyta > Magnoliopsida > Fabales > Fabaceae > Clitoria > Clitoria ternatea. The sequence continues at coordinate 154,499,974 of CM075673.1, forward strand.
CTTTATTTCTTGTCCTCTCTCCTCTCTCCAATGGCACCAAAGAATGTCCAAAGTTTCTTTTTGTTTGAAAAAAAGAGTTTCACTCTTGGAAAGGCAAGCCTATCTTTGCCACTCATATTACTTAACTAATTTCTCTATTCACTTTATGATTGTATCAAATTTTGGAAAAAAAAAAATTAAACTTCATTAAATGGAATACAATGATCGTTTGGTTTAAGGAAAATTCTTCCTTTTTTATTTTAATTATGAATTTGACATTATTTTTTGTTGTTAAGTATATTTATACATGAAACAGTAAAAAAATAATTATTTTTAGTGTTTTCACAAACTTTTAAATAAAATCAAAACAATATGATAGTTCTTCTTTTGACTCTGAAAGGGATTTTGCTTCAATAACTAAATACGTGAGATGAGTTAAAAAATGATAAAATGTCAATAAATGGAGATGCGGGGTATCGATCCCCGTACCTCTCGCATGCTAAGCGAGCGCTCTACCATCTGAGCTACATCCCCATATGGGATTTCAATGTAATAAACGTAATAAGCTCTATAAAGAACAGTGGTCCTGAAAGTGAAAGGTAAGTTCCTTATTTTGGTCCCTGTAAAAGATTAAAGTGGATACGAGCGAGCACGGGTTTGGGCTTGTGAAAATTGAAAAACCAATTATAAATCTACATTGTAAATTATTATTTATATTACAATTTTTTGGAGAAAAAATTAAGAAGAATGAAAGATTGCATTTTAAAATTGAATCAGTACTTTATTCAAAGACGGCTGGTTTAAGTCAAACCAATTTCGGTTGGGTTTTGTAATTGATTGTTAGAAGAAAAAATTGGAGTTAAATCCTAATTTTAACTTATTTGTGAACTCGACGTCTAGAACTAGTTTTAAACTCAAAATTCTCTTAAAAGGCATTTCTAAAACTAGTTCAAAACTAACTAAAACAAGTTTTATATATATATATATATATATAAGTTTCCATTCGCTCGGAGAAATAAAAAATTTAATGATACTGTTTAAGATAGTTAAATTTTTATTGAACCAACAATTTTTTATATTAAAAAATTATTTTTAATTTATACTTTGACCTTTAATTTATTAATTATTAATATGAATAACTTAATTATATATTTATTTGTTTATGACTAGAGGGTAAGGAGAAAGGTAAATGAAGAGAAAAGTAAAGAAATTAAGTGAGAAAATATAAACAATAGATATTTGTTGTTTTTATTATTTATACACGATTATAGAAGTTTTTACTTCTAATTTCTTCCAATAAACATATGTAAAATAAGAATTTCTTAAATATGTTTCTTTTTTATAAATAATATATTTGGACTTGAGTTTGGTAGCACCATTATGGATAACAAAATTATTCCTATTAAGTTTAAATGAAACTGCATTCTACAAACTTGAAGATTACAACTATAGTAATTAAAAGTACTAGAGAAGGCAAAATATAATAAAGAATTAGCTTAGAGAAAGATAAATAGCCCAAGGAAATGCTTCTTAGCTTAGTTTGAGATGCAAAAATGAAAACCAAAATCCTATTTATAGAGATTGAACTTCAACAATTGATTGTTAAGTATGGACAATCAATCATTAAGAGCACTAATCAAAATTTTCAAAATTTAAACACAATAATTATTTGTTAGGTGCGTCAATCGATCATTTCAGTGCAACAATTGTTTTAATCAGTTTTTTAGTCTAACTTTTTATTTCTTAAATTTTTAAACGTTGGGTCCAACAATCTATTATTAGGAACATGACAATCGATTATTGACTGAAAAACCTTAAGAAAATGATTTTAAATTATTCCAAAACACTTCTAAATAAAATAAAATATTTTTTTATCACAAAACATTTTTGACACTATATCTTCATAAAACAAGATTTTTAAAATATTTTTCTCATTTGTACTTGAAAATCCTTTTTAAAAAATTTTTCTTTGATTTTTAAAAAATCCTTGAGAGTTTATTTTGATTCACCATTTCCTTCTAACATAATTTCTAAGCCTATAAAATATCTATATGTAAAAACTTAAGAAACTTGAAGTTGTTTGTGTGATTTGTTGATTTGATTCTCGTCATTGTACTTTTCCAATTTTCATATGTTTGCTTTTGTCGCACATTTGACATTATCAAAATTTGTTACAAACATCCAAATATATTCTCCCCTTTTTGATGGTGGCAAACATCTCAAAAAGGTGGTTTTAGTACAAACTTAATATCATTTGTAACATGAACAATTTAAAAAATTTAATCATATATTCTAGTTGTTGCCATACCTTTCAAACAATCTTTGATCCTAATTTTCTAACATTGCACGTAGAAGCTATATGTCATTTCACACAACAATGAAAACATTTTACAAAAGGACTTCAACTTTTCTTAGGTGGATCAAAGAAGTTCTTATACAACTTTTTTGTTTGTTTGAGTTAAAGCCTATTCTAGTTTTGGCAAACATGCATATTTGTTTCTTAAGCAATGCGTTCAAGTTATCTCTTCCATTTGTCAAATTTTCAAAGGCTTTGTTTAAATTCTCAATTTCCTTTTCTAAGACTTCACATTTATGGAATGCAGGATAATCTTGAGAATTACTACACGATTTGATGACTCCATTTGAGATGCTTTCAAAATATCATTTTTCTTTTTTGAATTCTTATTTTCTTGAAAAACTTCTTTCAGATGGGTTTCAAGAGTTGAAATGATTTTTCTAGATAAAGTAAATTTCTTTGAAAGTTTGATAAACTTTGAATGCAATTAATTAAGGGCATCTAGTAATTTATCTTTAGAGAATTCATTATCAAGATTATGATCATGTACCTCTTTTTTATCTTTTTCTTCATGGTTTGCCATAAGGTAAAAATTAGCTACTTTGTTATTTGAGTCGTCGAAGGAGCTTAGATCATTCTCATCTCAAGATATATATGCTCTTCTTCTTCCTTTATTTTCTTTGAATTTCTTATTTAGATTTGGATAATCGACTTGGATATGCCCTACCTTTCCACATTCAAAACAAGTAAGTGAAGAATAATTATCTTTGGAGGGAGATTTCTTACCTTGAGTTGTGAACTTCTTTTGGAAAGATTTTTTTCTTCATAAACTTTTTAAATTTCTTCACAAAGAGGCTAAAATTTTCTTCATCTAAAGTGTCTTTATCACCATCCTCATCTTCTTCATCAACATTTTTGGATGATATGGCTTTTAGTAAAATACTCTTATTTTTCATCTAATTTTCTCTCTATTTTTTTTTTTGAAGATCTTGAAGTTCTTGTTCATGTTCTTGAAGTTTTCCAAACAAAGTTGTGAGAGACATTGTATTAAAATGTGTTGTTTCTTTGATAGTTGTAACCTTTGGTTGCCATTTCCTAGTATGACTTTTTAAAACTCTTGACAAAAGTTCTTTGTTAGAATAAATTTTTCCTAGGATGATAAGATGATTTACAATTTTAGTATATTGTTTTTGCAATTCTAATACACTTTCACCCCTGAATCATTCTAAACATCTCATATTTATAAATATGAGTATTTATTCTAGAATCTTTAACATTATTAGTTCCTTCATGAGCTAATTTAAGAGTGTCCCATATTTTTTTGCAAATATACAAGTTACGATTCTTAAAACTTCATCGGGTCCTAAAGGAAGAGTAAAAAATTTTTTTAGCTTTATAATTACATTGAAATTTCTTTTCTTCATTCTCAGTCCAATCACTAATAGGTTTATCTACTTCTTTACCATCTATAATGGGTTCAAGAATAAAAGAAACATTTTCAATAGCATCCTAAATTTTTAAATCAATGGATTGGATGAAAATTTTCATACATTCTTTCTAAAAACTATATCCTTCTAGTTGGAGACCTATTTGTAACACCACCCTTGGGAACCAAAACATAAGATGTTAAGGTCATTTTTTCTTTTAAATTTGTTAAGCAAACTCTGATACCACTTGTTATTAAGTAACCTCAATATTCAAGAGATGGTGAATTGAGTATAAAAACTTGTTGCAAGGATGCTCTTAAAAATGTGACTCTTAGTACAATTTCAAAAAGTGTGTAGAGTGAAATATGACAAACTAGCAAACATGAGACAATTAAAGATTAAGCATTGTGAAAACAAGATATAATATAAGCACGATATAACAAGCACAAATATAAATAGATAAGAAGAGCATGCACATTGATTTATACTAGTTCCACCACCTCCGTCGTGATATATATCTGGTCCTCAAACAAATCACTTTTTATTAATGAATGATTTAAGTTACAAGTAGAACAATTACAACTTCTTGATGCCCTATACTAAAAGTTTCACCCTCTCACTTCTAAGGATGCCACTCACCCTTATTCACAATCACTCAATCTGAACGCAAGGTTAAACCTTAACCTTTGTTACACAACCCAATCTCAATTTGAGATTCAAGAAATGAATACACTTTCTCATAAAGTTGATAAAAGATGAGAAAGAATAAACTTAGAGGAAGATAGATAGCTCAAGGAAAAGCTTCTTGGCTTAGGATGAAGAAATAAGAGCCAAAACACCATATTTACAGAGACTGAACTTCAACAATCGATGGTTAGGTATGGACAATCGATTGCTAAGAGCACCAATCAATTTTTTTTTAAATTTTAAACACAACAATTTGTTACATGTGTCAATATTTCAGTGTAACAATCAATTGTTGACTAGTTTTTCAGCCTAACTTTTTGTTTTTCAAAATTTTGAACATTGGGCATCCAACAACAATCGATTGTTAAGAAATGATAATCGATTATTGGCTGCAAAACCTTAAGAAATTTGATTTTAAATTGTTCAAAAACATTTCCAAATAAAATTAAATCATTTTCTTTTGATCACAAAACATTTTTGGCATTATATCTTCATAAAAAATGATTTTTGAAATATTTTTCTCATTTTTACTTGGAAATCCATTCTAGAAAATATTTCTTTGATTTTTAGAAAATCCTTGAAAATATTTTCTATGCAATTATTCATCATTGCCTTCTAACATAATTTCTAATCCTATAAAAGATCTATAAGAGACTTGAAATTGTTGGCATGATTTGTTGACTTGATTTTCATCACCATACTTCACGAATTTTCATATATTTGCTTGTGCATGCATTTGACATTATCAAAATTTGTTACATGACATCCAAATACATTTTTTTATTAACTATTATCGTATATATTTGACATGTTATTGATTTTGCTGACGTGGCTATTTCACGCATCAAATGTTGTCGTAGCGATTCCCTGGGTTAAATATTCATTGGTTGACGAGTAAAATTAAAATTTGAGAAAAGTACATTGTATGTGGATCAAATTCATGATTTGCTACATAAATAACTATCTACTCGGTAGGAACTACGTTAACATCTAACATGTGTAGTGGTGTTCCACTGTTAACAAATGAGAATATGGTTACGTGTGATGTTTGTCTTCCAGGTTATGATCTTGCCAACGAAGTTAGTAAAAATTAGACAAAAATGACTTAGCTGAAATATTTTTTTAAAAAATAAAAGGCCTAATTGATTATAAAAAAGTGAAAAATCTAACTTAAAATTCACTAAAAAGATATCGAAGGTTGAAAAAGTGATTGAGCCTAAAATTTATAAAATTAAATGTTGAAAATATAAATATTTTTTCCTTTTTATAATTCTTTTTACTTATTTTTTGAGAATGAATAAATATAACTAATTATCATAATAATATTATATTAATTATTTTTGATATTTTAAAAATTACTCTTAGTATTAGTTAATGAAGTAAAAGCTGCAGTTTAAATATCTAATTACCAAAGTTATGTTTGTAAGTAATAAATATAATATAAATATACACCTTAAATTTAAAATATATGAATATCAATTTGGATGATATGTGGTGATTAAGTGGGTCCGGTGGAGACATGTAAAAGAAAGAAAAACAAGTAAATTGATTAGCATATGAATATATCTACTAAAAAGAAATAAAAGAAAAAATTGGCACCGAAAGGCAATTTGGAAGAAGGGTTGCACAAGGAAGTGGAATGGTTGGGGTCAGTCAAAAAGCGCAATCATAAGCATCACTTCACGTTCCACCACCACAAAAACTCTCACTTCTTATTACCTATTATCCCACACAAAACTCACCCCCACACCCACCAATGGACAACTCTCACCTCTTCCAATTCCTTGCTTCCACCACCACCAACACTAACAACACTTACTACCCCTTCCATGTCTCCCAACCACCCTCCCACCATGACAGAGCCCTCGCTGCCATGAAGAATCACAAAGAAGCTGAAAAACGAAGAAGGGAGAGAATCAATTCCCACCTTGATCAGCTTCGTACTCTTCTCCCTTGCAATTCTAAGGTTTTTCTTATATTTAATTCTCACCTTTTCTAATTTGCTAGCTGTTCTTGAAAGCGAAAGTGTCTGATATTTTATATATTCCTTCTTCTTTTTTCTCAAAGGTTGCATACTTTTTGACCAACAATGCTAAATGTGTGTGCTCAACTTGACTATAATTGCCATGGAATATATATGAATGGGTGAATGAAAGACTAAAAATGCATGTCCTTAATGAATTGTTTTTTTCTCTCTAGGAAACTCATAAAATCCAAAGTTTAAATTTTGTCTTTTCATCTTCTCTTTAAGATTCTTACCATGTCACGTTTCAAAAAAGAAACCCCAGTTTGATTCTAAGGACATTCACGCATATAATTGAGTTTGGGAAAGTGAGTTTGCTTTTACCAAGATAAGATATTAAATTATTAATAGTTAATAATGTTTCATTGTTTTTTTTTAATTCTTTTTTTGGTTCAGACAGACAAGGCTTCGCTTCTGGCGAAGGTTGTCCAGCGAGTGAAGGAGCTGAAGCAGCAAACGTCGGAAATCACCGAACTGGAGACTGTTCCGTCGGAGACCGACGAGATCACGGTGCTTTCCACTGACGGTGACTACGCCGGCGATGGAAGGCTCATATTTAAAGCCTCCCTGTGTTGCGAGGACCGCTCTGATCTCATCCCTGACCTCATTGAAATCCTGAAATCGCTTCATCTGAAAACCCTTAGAGCGGAAATGGCAACGCTCGGTGGAAGAACTCGCAACGTTCTTGTTGTTGCTGCCGATAAAGAACACAGCATTGAGTCCATCCATTTCCTTCAGAACTCTCTCAAGTCCTTGTTAGACCGATCCAATTCCACTGACCGGTCCAAACGGCGCCGCGCCTTGGACAGAAGACTAATTCCTTAAAAGGAAAATGAATCTTCTCATACTTCGACATGTTATGTTAAAACCTTTTAACAAATGTTTCTCTCCTTATAACAAGATCGGGAGAGAAACATACAAGAAATTTCAACATGGCATTGTCGTGCTAAAATTTAACATGAGAAGATCCCTTTATGTATCTTTTCATGTATGCGGTATGTGGTGTTGGAGTCTTGTAATTGTCTCTCTCTTGATGGTATACACACTATAAGAGAGAGACAAATACAAGATATTTTAACAATGATATCGTCTGTTAAAATTTAAAATGAGAACAATTTCTATAACTACTATGCATGCAAATGCAGTAGTTGTGAGAAGTTATTTTCATTTTGTTACACTATTACTCTTAAATTGCTTGGTTAATTTGAATAGGTTGTGTTATGTTATGAGTGTTTTTTTTTTTCGGTTTTAGGGCATGAGTTAGTGTAAAGGAAAACTAAGACGCGTTATTGATTAAGGTTGTGGTGGTTAACTAGCTAGGGTTTATGTGATTTGGAATCTTTGCATGTGTACTTCAAATGTTGCATGTAAGTAGGAGAAACAGGAGGGTAAGAATCTTACTGATTAGAAATGAAGAAAGAAAGAAATTGATGTATTTTTTTTTTGAGTTGAATTAATTACGTGCTGTGCAAGTTGTGACTTGTGACAGTGAAGGGAAAGGAGTCTGTCTGTTCTGTAAAAGCAAAGCTTCTGTGAGTTTCCAAGCTGTAGAAATGGCATATTCGTTTCTCTTTCATGCTCTTTCTTTCTCTGATATATGTGGCTTATATATATATGTGTGTTTGTTTTCCCTTTTACTGAATTTACACTGATTCTGAAGATAGAATTGGGAGGAGAAAGAAAAAGATGGAATGGTTGTTGGGAAGTGGGTTTTGGGTTGGATTCTAGCTCAGGTTTGATGCTGTAATGGGATGCTGAGGTTTTAGTTGCAGTGCTGTGTGTGTGTGTGACAATGAAATGACAAAGGGTCGTAAATGGGCAGGGATTTCAGTTCCCCGGAACTGGAAGAATAATGTGTTGTGTTCCCAAATCTTGCTTTTGAAGAGAGAAAAAGGAAAAAAGGTAGTCACAAGTGAGACCAAGGAAAATTGTTTGAATGTTTTTTTAACATAACTTGCTTTTGTTTTATCATCTTGAATCGGTAATGAACAAGAGAAAAAATGTGTAGAATAGGATTCACACCCTCGAATCTGAGAACTTTTAACATAGTTTGTTAAAACTAATCTCTAAACCAAAAAAATTAGCAATTTAATATGATTTTTTCTAATAAATTAGTTTAATGGAAAGGAGGTTTATTACAATATAGTCAGATGGTATCTGTGGATAATTGTGTTTTAATTAACCAAAAGATTGTATAATTTCTCGTTATTTTCAAGGGAAAATATAATTATGCAGACAAAAGAAAACAAGAAACTGGCAAAGAAAGAAGTAGTCTTGCTCGTGGCTCCAGAATATGTCAGTGCAGAGATATTGTACTGTTTTAACTTTGATGTATCTTGTTTACTAGCTAGCATGTACAAATGAATCCATACTTGGATAAATATCTGATTAATTTAGTCAATTAGGATTGAGAAATTGAAAACATAAAAAATAAACAAAATTAAGGTAATTTGAATTGAGAGCTAATTAAACATCCTTAGACAATAGGGGTAATGCCATTGCCCTACACATCACACATGGTAAGGAAATTTCATTTTTTTTAAGAAAAAATAAAATAAAGCTTGAGTGAAATTAATCCAGCTTTTATTTTTTCTTTTAATGTAAGATTTCATATATTCCAGAAATATACTGGTTGAATTGGTTATTAAACGGAGGACAATTTAAAAGTTGTTTTAATCATTTTCTTGGACATCCAAAACAAAAATATTAAAATTCATAATTTAAAATGCTTCAATTTGAATTATTGATCGGTTTTAGAGGAGTTAATATAATTGCAGGGCTTCCCCTCTTACCCTTGATAATGCTAATTTTAAATTCAGCTCGATTCGGATATGAATCCTACTCATAAATCATTCTATAGATTTTACAATTCTACGACTCACATTTATTTTATTTTATTTATTTATTTTATTTAGAGAAGTCTGACTTATTGGAGAAATGAATTAAATAATATATAAGAGGAGATGAGTTTTAAAAGGTTAAACAAATAAATAGACTATTTTAAAAGGTTAACAAACTACATTAGATATATATATTTAATTATTAATTTTACGTAATAAATATAACCTTAACGTATTTTAATTTTATAAACTATAATTCATAACTATTATTATATATTATAAATTTTAATAAATTATAAGTTATAATTTATTTATAAAATTATATATAAATCTTAAAAAAGTCAATCTAATAGGTTAAAAAAACTTTTTCAAAATCCTAAACCTAACCTCTTTAATTAGATAAGCTTTTTAAAAAGTCTTAATTTAATCTTTTTATTAAATATGTTGAGCAAAATTAGGCCTTAAATAGCCTGACCCATAAGATCTAACAAACAGTCTGATCTATTCCCACCCCTAAACATATGATAGACAAATTCTAATGATTTTAAAATGAATTATGTTATCTAGACATTTTTTTACAACAAAATTCATATGATTGAACAATAGAATCATTAGCAAAATTACATTCATTTGGACATTCATTATGCATTCTTGAAGGAGCCTCTGTCACACAGACACACACTTTAATATCGAGTAATAGTTTGTTATCTAGACAAATTGTACCAAAAAATGATTTTAGTATGAGGCATTCTCCCACACCGGGTTTAGCATGAGACAATTTTGATAGTTTTAGCATGGGGCAATGCCATAATTTTCTAAAAACATTTACGCATTTTTAGTTTCATACTAAAACTGCTTTTATTCAGGAAAAACGCCCATTCTCCCTCAATTTCCTCATATTCTTTCTTCAATACAGTAGCCCCCTCCCTATGCCCCCACCATATTCATCTCTCAAATCACCCCCATTGAGTGTTTCATTTCAAGAGAACAAGATATTATTGTGTTTGTGACAAAAAAAATAGAGCATTTTTAGCCGATTAATTTTACATTTTAGTAAGAGGTTAGTTATATTTTTACTCCCATTTAGTTTATGTATATTGTGTTAATTGAGAATGTATAATTGAAATTGGACAACATAACCTCTAAAATTGGTTAAAATAGATGACCATTGCATTTAAAAATTATTTGTCTCTTTGAATTGTTGGTGATTGTTTGTTGATGTTCATTTGTTTTTAGATGTCCATATTATAGAGGTAATGTTGTCCAATTTTTTTATATATATTGAGTTACATAATTGTATTTTTTTTAAATTTTAAGTGGTTAAATAAATTAATGTAGAAAAATACATCGTACATGAATGCATGATAGAATTTATATGGATAAGAGTTTGAATGTTCAATTTATTATAAGGTTTTAAAAATTTATCAATAAAGCTAAACAACAAGCATTTGTCATATCTGATGGTGGTATTAGATACTTTTATGCAAAGTGTTGTTGTTTGAAAATAATGAATGGAGATTATGTTAAATATTATTTGTAGAAGTCGGGTTTTACACTGAATCACTAGGTTTGGACTTCGCACGGTGAGATGTTTGAATTTTTAACATATATTGGTTTGTCACTGTAACACTAGTGCTTCAGGTTCAAAGGTGAATAATAATAATTTTGACAACATGAATGACATGATACATGATGTGTTATGGGTTGTAATAATGATGATGAAAATCTCGTTGGTGATAAAGTGCACAACTCAGAAGGTTATTTATAGGTGCAAGTAGGCAGTATATTAGTTGGGATACTTACTTTGTTAACAGATACAAGTTCTACACCAAAAAATAGAGCAGTTGTAACATCCCGGATATTTTAACAAAAATTACGATGAGTGGAAAATATTAATAAATGATTTGGGATTTATTGGACATTTAATCCGTTCTGAGCCGGGGTCAAGAGATCTGATGTCGGGCCGGTCTCTGATGTTGAAGAGCGAACGAGGTTGAAGACCGGGTGCACGTTGGGAAGCAGTCGAAGACGTACTGTTCTGCAACTAATGCTTATCCAGTGTAGGGAGAATTCCTGACTCAGAATTAGAGTCCGGATATATGTAACGAGGATGCGAGAACGGATGTAGTGTCCGATCTCTCAGGAGTTAGCTCGGATTACCGATGTGTGGGTATTACGCCAGAATACCGGTTGGTCGGTATCCAGATCGGATCGATACCTTTATGAGGTATTAAACAATTTCGAATAATTAAAATGTTGGGAAAGTAAATAAACTTAGTTGATTAATTGTAAAAGGGGATAAATGAGGTGTGATTAGAAAAGGGGAAAAGGCTGTTTTTCCCTGAGCCTTATATAAAAGAGGTTTCTTCTCTCTCCCTCCTCATTATACGCGCGAGTCACTTATTCTTTCTCCTCCTTGATCTGTTTTCTTCTTCTTCGTTTTCTCCTTCTCGCTGCTGTGTTGCATGTCCCAGGGGAGGATTCCATTTGTGTCAAAACTTCGATCGAACCCCATTTTTATGATCGTGGCTTCAAGGTGAGTCCATTGGACCGTTTGAATTGAGTTATCTCGTTTCTTTTCATTTGTACTCAATGACCGAATGGCCATGCATGGCGGGGTAAGGCTCTGTTTTCCACTCCTTGGTAGCAGAACGCACGTCGGAAAGCTGAGTGATGAAGCTGGTGTTGGAATCGGAGATGAAACCTGGAACCCAGCGCTTAGAGGGCGTAATCGGCACCAGGAGTAGCGACGATGCTTGGAATAGAGGTAAGAGGGGTGTTCGGGTTATGATTAATGAGAATAGGACACTGTTTGAGTTGTTAGAATGACTAAATTGGGTAAGAGATGATGCTGAGTTAAAGTTTTATGGATATGTGTATGAATGTGTGGAGGTGCACACCGATCGGTCTAGGATCGTGTGTGTATGTGTGTGTGAGTCACTTAAGAAATATTTGATGTTGATGCTGTAATATAGTTGTGAATGTATGAGTATGCATGTATATATATGTGAACCCCGATCATTTTCTGATCATGTGTATATGATTTGAGGAATAATTGATGTTGTGATATTTGAGATGAAGCCGAATGAGTGTATATGAATGTGCAAGGATGTGTGTATGTGAACACCGATCGATTTCTGATCGTGTGTGTGGCTTGAGCCGATTGAAATTAAAATATCTAATGCTGTGACAATCGGTATTTGCTGGCAATGTGATGAATGGGCTTGACAAGCAGGTCGCCCAGTGGCAATGGGATGAATGGGTTTGACAAGTCGGTCACCCTGTGTTGTGAGCACATACCAGTTTCTGGTAGTTGCACTTGTTGATTGTGATAATATGAAATGGAATGTGTGATTGTGTGGTGGAGGACGACCAACGGTATGAATCACCCTGTTTTTGGCTTCAGTGGTCAAGTCGGACCCAGTTAAGCTACCCAGAGGTCTTTGACCCAGTGGTTGAGGGGGAGCCAAGTCGGGCTCGGTGAACCAAGTCGGGTTCACGGGATGTCAAGTCGGACTCCCAGCTGAAGGTCGATCCTTTTAGTATCCAGATACTAGGCGTCAATTTTTATATGAGAGTCAGTTGTGACAATTGATGAATTTAGTATTGTGATGAGTATGCGTTTAGTTATATTTTTCGAGTACAGTTTGTCATAATCACCGAATAAGAATTGTTATATTTGCTGAGTATACTTTGAGGTATTTGCCGAGTGAAATCTGTGTTAATTGCCGATTGATTATTATAATTGCCGAGTGATTGTTATAGTTGTCAGGTGTGACTTACGTTCTGATGGAATACTTGCCAAGTAAGATGTCATATTATCCGAGTGAAAATTAATGAGTAAGATGTTGTATTCGCCGAGTGCCGAGTGATTGTTATAGTTGCCGGGTTTGACTTACGTTCTGATGGAATACTTGCCAAGTAAGATGTCATATTATCCGAGTGAAAATTAATGAGTAAGATGTTGTATTCGCCGAGGGCCAATTTGTTGTATTTGACGAGTATAAATTTGTTATATTTGCTGAACGATTTGATATAGTTACCGAATGTAATCTCATATATTTGCCGATTGGAGGTCATTTGTTAAAGTTGTTGAAGAACTGTTATGTTGCTGAGTGTGTATTACAAGAATGCCGAGTGTTAATGGATATAGTACTGAATGAGAGTAAAGTGCCGAGTGTGAGTATGATGCCGAGTGTGAGATAAATGGCCGAGTGTAGTGTACAATCTGAAGCTAAAGAATCGGATAGGGTTATACTCGTATTTTAATTCCATTCTAGATTAATTATAATGCTAAACACTCACCCTTGCTGTTTTTTTCAATTTTTAGTAACCAGTGACAGGGAAGAGGTCGGGGCCATGGAGGTGCGCCAAGTGGAGGATTGATGCCAAGGAACCGAGTGCTTGAAATGAATTCCGAGTATAATACATATATATATATATATTGATTTTCTGAGTGTTTGATGCTATCTGTATGATGAATCGGTATACTGTGAAGTGAGTATAAATTCTTGATGACTATATGAATGGGGTTTATTTTGAATGAATTCGTATTGTTGTAGTATAGTCAATTACCGAGTGGATCATTCTTGTCCGAGCAAGGGTCCCTTGATTTGGTATCTGAGCATCCTTCATATCTTTCTGAGAGAAAAATAACCGTGGGACCCATTTTCGAGTGGACGATTAGGATGTTCCGAGTGAGATTTCCCGGGAGAATGTTCCGAGCGATGAAGAGTAGAAAGCTCCTGAGTGAAGAAAGAATAGAAGGTTTCCGAGCAGATAAGAACCGAGAGATCCACTTCCGAGTGAAGTAAAATCAGAATGTCTCCGAGTGAGAAGTAGATTTTCCGAGTGAAGGTGAGTAAAATCCCGAGTAAGGGAAAAAGCAGAATAATTCCGAGTAAAGGGAAGTTAAGCTTTTCTGAGTGATGAAAAGACCAGTGGTTCCGAGTAGACTTATCTTCCGAGTGATGTCAGAACGAGGAAGCCTTGTTGAGCGAAGATTAAGCTATTTCCGAGCGAGAGATACCCGAGTGCACCTATTTCCGTGCGAGATCCGACTTATTGGCTTTACTCGGATGCCTTGTGCGCTCAAGTGAAGAGTAGCACTCGCTCAAGCGAGTCAGCACTCGCTTAAGCGAATCAGGGGCTCGCTCAGGCGATTGACCCCTGACTCCGTTCCCTTCATTCGTTGTTCCTAAATAACTAATTTAATAATGGAGGTAATCCCGATCGGTTTCAGTCGGAATTCACTATTTTAAGTATTATTTTACTATTTGAAAGGTGTTTAAAGTAAAAATTATTTTTATTGAGACCAGGTGGATTTTTATTTAAACGCAAAAAATTTATTTTGGAAAAATGAGAAAATGACGAGGGATGTCACAACAGTAATGGGAAAATTGCTAAATGTTGTGTTTATGTCAAAGGCGTAAAGGACTTGGGAAGGATGACTTTTATGGTAATGTTCTGAGTATATATTAGTTGGAGTATCAAGGGTTCCTTAGAATTTATTCTATTATGAATGGTGTGATCCATCAGTTAGAGGAACCAATATCATTCCACAATATGATATTGTAGAAATCAACTAATCTAGATGTTATAACATGTCCATTCATTTTAGTGTAAAATGCATGTCAAGTATATCATGTACCATATCAACCTTTATGTGCAAGTAAATGTGGTTAGCATGAGGCCATAACAACTAACTATAGAGGCCATGCGAGAAAATATACAACTAATGGAGATCTTCCCTATGAGACATCTAGAACATCACTAGTGAGAACGTTAACAGAGCCAAAACCATTGACAGGATTAGTAGATGATTATCAAGAGATTATTCTAGTTATTCAGTTACTGAAAATAAAGGAGCTTCACCATTTCAATCTAACCCTATTGTTGATGAAGAGGGTGAGGTTAAATCCCAAAATGGTTCTAAAAATGAACGTGATGATATTGTTGATGATGATCATACCTATGAGGAGGTGGTGTCAAATGAATAAGGCAGTTAATTTGTTTAAACTCGTATAATTAAATCAATTTGTTTCTTCATATATTTATTTATATATATGTTATTAATTTTATTTTTCTTTCCTTGTGTTATACAATTAATAAGTGTTATATTTGGTTTTCGAACAATATTGATTAAATTGGTATTTATAATTAACAATTGATTGTATTCTATATTAATTATAATTTGTATATATTAATTAAATTTTAAATATCAATTATGTGTTTGCATGGTTGACAATGGATTCATCCTAACAACAATTAATTAGATAGATGGTATATGTTCATTAGATTCAAATTTAATTTTAACATGTTTAAAATTATTATATAAACGTCAAAAAAGAAAATTGTTTTTAAAAAAGTTTGGCTTGCATTCATAAGTGGCGTGGGACTTAGTGTCCCACGTCAGGTTTAGGGGTTGATGTCCTAGGTGGTTTTTGCATAGAAGGATATAGTAGGGAAGAGGTGGGATAATGTCCCACGACATTTAGGTTTAGACTGGGACATTATGATTTTATCACGCTAAACCAACCTTTTCTTGTAATGCTAATATCAAGTAATAGTGAGATACACTTTTAATTAGTATAAAGTTTTTTACCCTATCAATCGATTAGAAATTATTAATGAGTGGATGGTTCAAGTGTTACATGTTTATTCCCCTTAAGCAAGGTCTAAAGTTCAATCCTTGTGAATAGGGAAAATCCTATTGGGAGAATTAACCTCACTATAATGTGAATGTTCATGGCTCGAACAAGATTTCCTCTAATAGAGGATACTTGTGGTTAAACAAAAAACAAATCAATTAAAAATTAATACTTTAAATGTAGTTACCATATAAGTCAATGATTTTTATTGCATGACAATTCATGAAATTATTCCAATTATATTCATTTTTTAAGGTTCTAAGGCGCCTTAAAAGAGAGAAAATAAAGGACACGAGAATGCTTGAAGAGAAGAAAGAAAACTATTCTTTAGTTATTATATATTGAGTTGATTTATAAAAGACAAGCTATTTATACATGATTCGGTCTCGATACCGGTACCTGGGGACAGCCAAGTAATTGCATCCGTTCTCACTACACTACCGGCCTCACAGGTATACTTTCAGACTAGGACTCCATATGGGACGTTCTCCATACTGGAATGTCAAGGTTCTTAGCCTGTATACTGGAAAGCATCCACGTCGCCCGACAGAAGGTACAAGGTACAGACACAAGAATGATGCGTGAGAAATACGGCTCCCCCCGCGTCGTGTGTCAGAATCGTACACTGAGCATTATACTATTTGTCTCCTGGACCCACCTGTGCCTAACGATTCATTCTCCACGCTTATCTATAAGTAATCGATTTTCACACTCACAAAAGGTTACGTTGTTCTGACCCTTGATATACTATTGCATTGCTTAAGTTTCTTGAACCTGAATTCTTATTCTGGTGACTGAGTTGAGCGTCAGAGAATCTTCGCAGGTGACACCACCTTTCGCCCCCTTTCAACGCAAAAGCTTGGTGTGAAGGATCTCTAGGGCAACAAGACTTGATTCTCCCACTGAGAGTTCAGACTATTATACCAGATACCCACTGTACCAATGTACAAACACTTAAATAATTGATTTTTGTGGCTAGTCCCTACTCCGGATCCTTGACCCCGGATTAGACCAGTTCAATACAAAAGGATATAAACCCTAAAACTAACTAACGGAAAAGGAAGAAACATGATGAGAATCCAACCTAGCATATGACTTAGGATCTGTTTGTTATGACCACGTTTAGGTTATTTCTTTGTATTTTGTTTTAGGATTTTCTTGTTAGGGTTGAGAGTCGTCCTTGGACTTAAAACAATTTCTCTTTGTACCTTTTAGTTTGACTTAACTTTAGGCATTTTAGAGCTTTGGGTCTTGCATGACCATTTTATTGCCTTTGGGCCTAGTTAGGAGCATGGGCCTAACTTAGGCTTTCCTCGTCTTAGGCACCACTTGACTACCATAGGTTAGTAATTAATTTAGTTAACTCAACTATGGTTAGAGTGAGAAACTCTCCCTTTAGATAGAGCATGGTTTCAATTTTGTATCATCTTTGATAATTTGTTAAATGCAAGAGTATGTTTAGAGTGAGAAACTCTCCATTCTCTCAAGAATCTTGTGAGAAACCTAACTTGATCGTATTGATAGAGCACCTCTATTGTGGTGAGCCTTATAAGCTTATCGTAGTCTCTTACTAAGTGGCACTAACAACCATTCCTTCTTCTTTCCATCTTCTATGTTTTCTTCTTCTTAGGTTTTCCTAGGATTTCACCATCACATATTCCACAACCATGTTATGATTAAAGGAGGAGTTTGAATTTAAAGTTCAAATTTTGCTTGAAAAGTGTTTCTTAACCTCCTAGATAGATCCACAAGAAGGATTTACAAGAATTCCTACATCATTTGGTGTCATGAGCTTAGGTTCTTAGAGGACCATTTCTTAGATATACTTTTCATCTTTGTGCATTTTTAAATTCTAATTGTAGATTCTTATTACTCTCATTCTCCTCTTTCTATCAATTTATATAGCTTTAAATTCCATGAACATTTTCTTTTTCCCTCCAAAATTGAAAAAAAAAATTCTAAAAATCTAGATCTACTTTGATCTTCTTTTAATTTTTAAAACCTAACCATGGATCCATGATCCTTGAGAGGTGCAATTCATTCTCAAGACTTTGGCAATTGTACCGATATTTGTTGTAGTTTTGATAAGTATTTGAGTTCGTATCCATATTGGCTTGTAAAATAACCAGTAAAATAACAATTTATGCCTGTAAAAGTACTATAAAACTATATACAAAATATTCACAAATACGCAATTATTTATTATTGATGAAGGATGTTTTAGTTATAAAAACATAAAAATCAATAATAAATATAAATAAAAGCATGGAGATTAGGTTTCATCATCCTCCTTTTCAAGCATATGTTATCCTACCTAGTACAATTACATAATTCAATCAAGCTAATGTAGCATAAATTTCACTAAACTCGATCCCTCGACAAATAGATTTTAATTTCTATCTATAAATATCAATCCCTCAACTATTTGACGAAAGTTCTTATATTAGGAATTGGTCTTAACAACCATTAAATTCAACTCTATCCTTAGATGAAGAAAATAATGGATATTTTGTCCCTCAACATATTCAGAAAGCCCAAGCACACACGAATCTTTCTCTTGTCCGAAACATGCATTAGGCATATGAAACAAAATACTAACTTTGATTAAAATATGTAAATCATACAATAATGTTTAACATATAGCTAGATAGGGAACGAGTTACACTCAAACCTAACAAAAAGAGGGTTTAACCACACATTTTCATGAGGGCTACCTCCTAAATCAAAAGAAAATATAAAAGATTAATGAAAAATGAGAGGGAAGAAAATTCGAAGAGATCTCTTATCTTCAAGCTTCCTCATTATGTCGGAGAGCCTCTACATAGTGCTACTTCCCTCCCATAAACCAAAGATCCCCCCAAAAAACTAACCTAAACCCTTTTAAATTACCTTTAGGATGGAAAATAGAGATGTTGTTGTGACACGACCACTTGAGGGGAAAGATCGTTGTTCGAATGGATTTCCAAAATTGTGATACATCTGCTCGAGCTATAAAATAATCGCTTGAGTAGCATCCAATGTTAAAAATCTGATCCAACTGTACAAAATGAAGATCTAGATGTCATACACATTGTATCAAAATTTGAGCCTGATCCAATGGTGAATGACATGGCAGAAGTAAATTTACTATTAAGAGCAAAAATAAAACAGTCTCTCTTTTGCTTATCTTTTCTCTCCCGATACCTCTTCACCTATCAAAACATAACTTTTTAGCTCAAAATTAAGGCAATGCTACAACTGAACACAATAATGACAATATTATTAGTAAATGAGCAATTAAAAATCAATTTAAAGGTAAATTTTACATGAAAAATAACCTTAAATCGACATCTAACCTTCATAACCTCAAGTTTGTTCAACTTTGAGCAACTGTTTTTTGAGCCAAAATTGTTCATCATCAATTTTGAAGCCAAATATGAGTTTGCTTGAGTTTTCTTTGATTTCTCTTATTTTTTTTCATTTCTTTTTGTGTAATTTAAGTCTTTAGTATTTTAATAAGTCAAATTTAGAATTCAGTATGTCTTGATCCATTGAGCTCTAGTAATAGTTTATGCGTCTTGTGTTGGAGCTTGACTTTTTTTTGTTTGTTTAGTGTTGCTTGGTGACTTGAATCTTTATTTTTGAGTCTCTTTTAGGTGTTGAACTTCTACACTTGATCAACCTTCATCTTGTGTAGTCCAACCTCCAAACTATTTTTCAAAGTCACTTCTCTTATGGTAGCATAGCATTTGCTTTAAGGATTGTTAGTTTCCTTGAGTTTTTGTATTTTTTTTGTGTTTGTTTTAATTTTCTAGAAGCTATTTTGTGTTCATATTTATATTTGCATTTATTTCCATTTCATTTTCATGTCATATACCTTGCCTTCCAGGCTTGCTTGATGTTGAAAGATAATGCAACTGGTGATCTAGTTTTTATTTTATTGTTTTTAGCTTGCAATTGTGTTTTTTTAAGGTTCTATACAA
This sequence comes from Clitoria ternatea, assembly GCA_037962975.1. Taxonomy (NCBI): domain Eukaryota; kingdom Viridiplantae; phylum Streptophyta; class Magnoliopsida; order Fabales; family Fabaceae; genus Clitoria; species Clitoria ternatea. The sequence goes on from CM075673.1 coordinate 154,519,838, forward strand.
TGATTATGAAGTGTGAAAATTCCATTAGAAAAGAAAAGAAAAGTCTTAAAGGACCTAGTAGCAAATTTTTTTCTAGGTCATTTCTTAGCAAAACTTGAAAGTTTGAGTATTAAAACAAATAAAAAAACAACAACTAATTTTCATGTGCCAGTGCCATATTGGTTTGAAAGTGTTATAAGTGATTCAAAATAAAGAAAAAAGAGTTGCATATCTTGTTGATCTTAGGCATTAGTTTGCATTCTAGATTTTGGTAGGTAGCCTTTTGAGTTTAATACTTCTTGTTTTAGTCCTTTTCTACTTTGTCTTTAAATTTCTTTATTTGTCACATTATCACTCCTTTTGGTTTAGCTTTGTAATTGTACTTTTGTTACTTGTCATGTTGGTCTCCTTTGATTTTTTCCTTGAGTTTTTAATCTTTCTTTCGACTTCTAGGATAGTCTTGTAGGTCACCATAGTGGTATCATATTTGGTGTGATTGAGGAGGACATTGACTAGTTTTTCTCATATGACCATTTGTGGTATAAAGAGCTAAGTGGTAAAAGGAACGTGCGAACATCATTGTAAAAGCCTTCTCTTTAAGTGTGTACACGAGTGGATTCTTGAGTGTAAACACTTAGTTGAGTGGTAAGGTCCTTGGCTCTTTTCTTTATTTATGATTACTAATCCTTTTTTTTGCTCCTTGAAATTTGGTGCTTACTTGGAGTTGTTCAAAGCTTTGAGCCTTTATGGAACAACTTAATTCCAACTCTCTAAGGCTTAATAATATTGAAAATGGGGAGAGGAAAAGATGCCATAAGTATAAAGAAGAAAGAAAGCCTAATAAGGAGGAAGATGAGAGTGATAAGAATAAAAGAAGAGGAGATAAAAGAAGGCAAAAAGAGAAAAAAAGTCATGATAACCATGATAGGTTGAGAGAAGTAAGGTTAGAAGTACCTTTTTTCCATTAGGAGATAATAGTGGAACAGTGTCACAACTTAAGAAAAGAAAATAAGGTAAGAGCTCCCAACTTAGCATTTTAAAACTATGTCTTAGTTTGGTGGACCAAATTGTACAAAGATAGAAAATAGTTATAAAACCTCCTATATATACCATTGAGAGGATTTAAAAGAAATGCTAAGAAAAGATATGTTATTTCCTACTATAGGTGATGTAGGTTTTTTTTTATAGGATAGGATCTAGATCTTGAGTTCCTTTATCTACAAGTCATCTTCAAGCTTGATTGAATTTCAAAACAAACTTTCATCCTCTTCTTACCTTGGTTGAATTGTACATGAAGTAGTAGGGAAAATGATACGTGGAAAATTGAAAGGAGAAATGAATTTGATGTAGAGGTTTATGAGAGGAAAGGTGAAGGTGTCCATCTCTAGAGAGAGATAAACCTAAGGTTCAAATCTCCACCTAGAAAGGATCCAAGGATAAGATTCAAAGGAGGGAGTTCTAAGCATTCTAGAGCTTGGAGAGGAAAACACATCATTCTCACTAGAAATTTTACAAATGATTTAAAAGTGAGGCAAAATACAAAGGAGCTAGTTTATATAGATTTCTTTTCTGATCTAAAAGTAATTTTCAAATTTGACCTTGTTGGACTTGTTAAAGTTTCACCCAAGACCTAGAATTAAAAGATACATGGCTCAAAAGTGACCTAAAGCATTATATGAGCATACAAGGCCCAAGCGTGGCCCAAAATGAAAAATATGACCATGTAAGACACAAACTAACTACTATGCCCAAAATGCAAGCCCAATATAATCTTAAGGACATAAATGAAAACTAGAAAATATGTATAAGTGATCCATGGGTTCCAAGGTCTTTGAGTTCACATATGCAATATACTTGCCCAAAGCCTCTTGGGCTTTTTTAAGCCTAGAATAAGTCATAGGCTCACTAGCCCACTAAGATCATCCATGCTCACATCATGCCCTCCTTCTTTAGATGCTTTCGTCCATGAAAGATTAGCGTCTTGTTCCTCCTCCAAAGCTCTATGCTCATCATCATCACCTACATCAAAATGAGATAATTGTTATTGATTCTTTGTACAATATGAAAAGGTCCATCCGCCCTAGGTTAGATTTTAGATTTCCTTTGAGAATGAGGTCTTTCCTTTCTCAAGTGAACCCAAACCTAATCACCTGGTTCAAACATCATTTCCTACCTTCCTTTATTATACCATTTGTGCATAATCATAGACTACCTCAAAAGGAGAACACTTCATGCTAGAATGTGTAATCATGTTGTAGGAAAACTCCACGTGGTAAAGGCTCATCTCAAGACTTAATATTATTCTTTATGATGGTCCTAAGTAAGGTAGAAAGTTTCCTATTAACTACCTTAGTTTGCCCATCTCTTTGTGGGTGACAAATTATAGAGAATAGTAACTTAGTACCTAGCCTAGACCATAAAGTCCTCTAAAAATGACTCAAAAATATAGTATCCCTATTGGAGACGATGGTCTTAGGCATACCATGTAATTGAACCATTTCTTGAAAGAAAGTCTTGCCATATGACTAGCATCATCTACTTTGTGGTATGTAATAAAATGAGCCATTTTATAAAAATGGTCCACTACCATATAGATATAGTCAAATCCTCTTTGGGTTCTTGGTAACCCAACAACAAAGTCCATACTTAAGTCAATCCATGGGTAAGAAGGAATAGGAAGAGGGGTGTACAACCTATGAGGTAAAGACCTAGACTTTGCTTGCCTATATACAATGCTTGGGCCTTGCTTGGTCTTTCCTTGTCCTAGGTGCCACTTCACTACCAAAGGTTAGTAGTAGGTTAGTTAGCCTAGCTAGAGTTAGCTTACCTTTAAATAGAGTCAGGGTTTTAATGTTGCATCATCTTTGATCATTTGTTAAATACAAGAACATTTTTAGATTGAGAAAGTTTCCCTTCCCTCAAGAATCTTGTGAGAAACCTAGCTTGATCTTATCAATGGAACACCTTCATTGTGTTGATCCTTATAGGCTTATCCTGGTCTCTTACTAGGTGGTGCCAACAACCATTCCCTTTTCTCTCCAACGTTTATTTTTTCTTCTTGTTAGTTTTTCATAGGATTTCACCATTTCACTGTTACATATGCCATGGCCAAGCTATAATTCAAGGAGAAGTTTGAATTTAAAGCTTAATTTTTACTTGAAAATTTAGCCTCCAAGATAGATCCATAAGAAGAATTTGCAAGAATTCCTACATCAAAACATCAATAACAAACAATAGTATGAAAACTAATTAATAAGTATTTTCATCCTTTAATTCTTTTAATCTTTGATCTTTAATATCCTCCATCGAAGGTAATATGGGTAATAAGCACACATAAAGCTTTAGTCTTAGATCAAGAATAGTAGCAATCGTAAGTGATTTTGTAAAAAGATCAATAACTTAAAAACTGGATGGAATCTACTTGACACATAGTTGACCCTTGGCAACTTTCTCCCTAACAAACCACAAGTCAAGTTCAAAGTGTTTTATTTTTGAATGCGTAATAGGATTTCAAGCCAACATAACTACCATCTAATTCTTACATACCAAATTAGGGGTGGCTTAGGATTTTGCATGTGTAATTCAACCAAAAAAGACTGACTATATTGAATTTCTACAATACAATAGGCTAAACTTTGGAATTCAACTTCAATACTTGAATAAGAAATAACCTTTTGCTTCTTTCTGGCCAACCATGAAACAATGTTAAGTCTTAAGAATACCCTAATGTTGACTCCATATCAGCGGGATCATAGGTCCATTCTGAGTCACAAAACCCTCTAATAGATATGTTATTTAGTTATTTGGAATGAAGACCAAAATGCAAAGGGCCATTGAGATATCGAAGGGCTTGTTTGATAGCTTTCTAGTGAACTTCAAAGTGATAATGCATAAACTGAGCAAGTTTATTTATAGTGAAATCAATAGTCCTTATGATTGTATATCTAACTATAAATCATCAATCATCAACTTATGTAATAAGGGGTCCTGAGCAGACTAAGTGCCACCATTAACAATTTTTGAAAGAGGGGCCATGAGTGTTTTCATGGGTTTGGAGATAGTCATATTTAATTTGAGAAGAAGGTTAGTGATGTATCTTGATTATGAAAGATGCAAGCCACCATGAGGATGAGAGTTAACTTTTATCTCAAGGAAGTGATGAAGAAGACTCGTGTCCATCAAAGGAAAGATAACTGTTCAATTTTTGGAACGTGACCTGTGGTGCTTATTTGGGGCCATAAATGATCTTGTGAAGTTTTCGCATTATGATCCCCTTCTTGATGAAATCTAGGTGGTTCCTTCGTATAAGCTTCTTCTTGAAGATCTTGATTTAAAAAAGCATTGTTAACATCTATGTGGTGAATAGACTAGTTTTTTGATAAAACAATTATAAGCAGAACTCTAAAAGTTACAAGTCTTATTACATGGTTGAAAGTCTCTGAATAATGTATGGCAACAACATGGAAAAATACCTGAATCCTAAGGCGAAATAATTTTGTGACATGTTAGCCACAGCTCAGGCTCTATTGTACAAAGAATGTGAGAACCAATGAGTTGTTGGCATAATTAATTGTGTTAAGTTTGTAAGTCAAAATATAACATGTCTGAGGGTTGTTTTAATCGCTTGATGCAATTTATGGGCGATGTGTTGTTAAGTGACAATCGAATGCCTGTAAATCTTTACCAAGAAAAAATCTATGTTTAAGTTAGGGTTAGGTTGTGAGAAGATCGATTGTTGTATTGATGGTTGCAAGGTGTTCCATGGTGAATATGCAAGTAAGAGTGCTACAAATTGTGTGAAATGTGGAAAAGATTGTACAAGATGATGAAGCAGAGAGGTGAGTTGAAGAAGATACCTGTGAAGCGAATGTGGTATTTTTTGATAATAGCATGAATACAATGCCTGTACTCCTCATTGGCTATAACCAAGCACATGTGATGGCCTTATCAAAATCAAAGAGAAGATGGTGTTGTGTCATCCATCGGATGGAAAAGTATGGAACCATTTTGATGGGACTTACCCCAATTTGGCTATTGAACCTTGTCATGTTAGGTTGGATTTATTTTCAGATTATTTTAACCCCTTACGATTTACTTCATAAAATATGCATGAAATGGGAGATGATGTTCCTTTCTATACTTGTTTCGAGTTTGGACAATCTGAAAGCCAAGATTATTATGTAGCCCTTGATAGAATCGTTAAAGATATGGGATAATGTTAACACATATGATGTGCGCCATCAAGGAATAATTTCAACATGAGAGTTACTTTGATGTGAACCATAAATGAATTTCTAGTGGATGGTATGTTGTCTAGATGGTCCATAACAGGGAAATTTGCTTGTCAGTTTGCATGGAACATTCTCGGGGACACCAATTTCTTAAAAATGATAAAGTTTCATTCTTTGATTGTCATAGAAATTTTTTGCCGCATGATCCCTTTTGGAGAAATAAACAGTCATTCATGAGGAACAAGACTATGAATGATAGGCAACCACCCTGGTTGTTAGGTGAACGAATATGGTAACAAAGTTTAAAGTATTCTTTCATTTGGTAAAAAAAAGGTAGAGAAGTTACCTAAATATGGTAAGCAACACAATTAGATCAAAAAAAGTATTTTTTTAGAAATTACCTTATGTGGGAAAACATTTACTCTGACACAATATAGATGTGATGCACATAGAGAGGAATGTATTCATGAATATTGTTGATATAGTTATGGATATCAAAGGGAGATCAAAAGACATTGAGAAAATTTGTTTGGATTTGCCAACACTGGAGTTCAAGAACCATATATATCTATTTTTAATTATCCTAGTCATGTTGTGGGAAAATCAACATAGTGTTTCCTAAAAGATAGAGATTGGAAGGCTACACAATTGTATGTTCTACAAAATTATGAAGAAATGGAGCCATTTCTAGAGTAAGTTATTGAAAGGCTACACACTTCATATCCATATATACTAAATAAGCCAACTAAAACACTTTTACTTTTCCTCCTATCCAATGCAAGAAAACTCAGTTGTTAAAAGAACTTGAGCCTAATATTATAGGCAAGGAGTTGAATTAAACAATAACATCACATTCCCCGACTTGGTTAAAAAAATACATAAGTAGCTGGAATAAGTCATGCAGTATATAATTAAATTTGAATTTTATAACATGTGTTATATTGTACTAGGCTCTACATTTGGCAAATGAAATCCATGACCCTCTACTTGTTTCATTATGTTGAAGACCTACAAAAGAGTGACAAAATGACCAATCTACCATATCAATGGCTATAAGTTCAATGTACATAGTTGGAATGAGAGAATAAGAATTGCAAATTATAAAGTATGTGTACGGGGAACTAATGGTCAACTAGAACATGGTTTCTGATCTGTCCAGATCCAGGGTCTAGGATCCGGTGTCGGACAGCCTCAAGAGTTGAAGATTGGGTGATATTGAAGTCTGGTTGTGTGTATCCGGTCTCTCTGATCCGGTCTTTCAGCGTGTGGAGCTCGGTCTTGTTGTCCTGGAGATCCTTCACACCGACCCCTCGCGTTGGTGTGGGCGACATGTGGTGTCACCTGCGAAGATTCTCCGACGCTCAAGTTAGAAGAGTGTAAGTGAACTCTGTTAATGCTCAAGCAGTATAATAGCAAGAGAGAGAGCAAGGACAACGTAACCTGGAACATGTATTGCAACATGCTACTTATAGTCGAGCGTGGAAATGAATCGTTTGGTGTTAGTGGGCCCACTGGTTCTGATAGCGTGTGTGAAGAGTCAATCTGAGTGGGCCAGCATTCTGAATATGCCAAGAGAGTAGGTGAATTTTCAGTGTACTTTTCTGTCACATGGATGGAAAGGTAATCACCTTTTCCATAAATCACGTTGGTGATCGTACCTACTCCTGTCGGTGGATGAAAGGGACATACTCCACTGTGCAGAATGCCTTCTTCATTACGATATTGGAGCAGTCAATTATAAGTCACCCGGTGTAAGAGAGCGGATAGGCCACCCGGTATCTTGGATGTCACCTCGGATGACCGGTGTAAGTGAAGTTTGCCTAGTGTGTTGCAGACCGGATCGATATCTTTGACACCGGTTGAGCTCTAGGACGGATATAAAGACTTTACTTCAGGTGAGATCGGATCAACATGTTCACCGACTGGATCATTATCCCGGGATACCGGTTGACTTCTAGGAAGGCTGAGTCGGCCTTTTGTCCTTAAAAATGGTATCCGGACCGGATAACCTTGGGGCCGGTATCCAGACCGGATCATTTGTCCCCTAGCTTGTGTGAGGGACTGTAAGTTGCTCATATAAGCTACACAGTTCACGAGAGGTCTGCATGCCAGCGTATCCCTCAAGAATGCAAGTTATGTTTTCCCACATGTGTATTGTGCAATATTGTGATGCCATGAAGAGTAATATAACTTAGATGTATATATCTTTTCAGTATTCTATAATCCGTTCAGTGTGATTAATCTTGAGGTTGGATTGAAATAATTGCCTCAGAAAATTAATCAAATTAGTTAAGATAAATAAGCTTTAGAACGGAGAAATATATAAATGAATACTGTCCCCAAGTATAAGTATGTTAAGGCATAGGTACCTGTCATAGGGCACTACCTTCAATTCTTTTGGGGAGGAATCGATCCGTTGTTCACAAAAGTGATGTCACAGGACGGATGACTAGTATTAATTCGTATTACTCTCACTTGGAGAGAAAAACGTCGTCCATTGTGAGGGTATTGTTCCGAGCTTAGGGAACTGTAAAGATACAAAAAGATGTTGGTTGGGTCTTCCATCATAAGGATAATGATGGGGATTGTCTGCACCAGGAGTTACATCATCGAATCACAGAATAGGTGATTGAGATCATCCGTCCTGGGGAAACACATCTCAATCATAAGAGTATGGATTGAGTCTTCAAAGACTTCCATCATGAGGATAATGATGGGAATTGTCCGCGCCAGGAGTTACATCATCGAATCACAGAATAGGTGATTAAGATCATCCGTCCTGGGGAAATTAGTCTTTGGCCGTTCTTAAAGTTCGGTTTTAGTCCGACTAATAATTTTGGAGCTCGGTTTAGTCTTATAATCCGAGTAAGACTTCTGTGGGGAATATTTCCGATTGACCCTTCCTGTATGGAAGATTTCTAAGTGATCCCTCAGGTGAAAGATTTCCGAGTGGGGTTTCCCCGAGAGGGGTGTCCCCGAGTGTGACACTTTCGCGTGGGATTGCACTGAGTGGAACATTTCCGACTTCCATATAGTATGGTACCGAGTGAAGCATTTTCCGAGTGAAACACTTAAGGACAGAGAAATGCTTCGACTTCAGATGAGTGCGCCTCAGGTAGAGATTTTCTCGAGTAAATAAGATTTCCTCAGCTTACAGAATTCACGAGTCGGACTTCAATGAGATATTGCCGACTAAAGAATTTAAGAGTCTCGCATCGAATTTGAAGTGTTTCCGAGTAAGGAATTTCCAAGGGAGAATATTTTTGAGTGAGGAATTCCCAGGAGTACTTTTGAGTGAATTCAATAACAATTGATTCTTCAATAGCAACCAACCAATTCCAGAAGTCGTACTCGGAGTTCGGTTTAATCCTATAATCCGAGCCTTTATTCGGTGTTGGATTTTACCCATTCACCATTTTTCTTCACTCGGTGTTGGATTTTACCCATTCACCATTTTTCTTCACTCGGTGTTGGATTTTACCCATTCACCGGCCTTCGAATGGGGTTCGGTGCAATCCTACAACCCATTTCCTGAGGTTCGGTTCAATCCTACAACCCAGGTCTTCAATGGCGTTCGGTTTTATCCTACTAGCCATATCTTCAATCGGTGTTGGATTTTACCCATTCACCGTTCTTCTTCACTCGGTGTTGGATTTTACCCATTCACCGGCCTTCATCACTCGGTGTTGGATTTTACCTATTCACCGGCCTTCATCACTTGGTGTTGGATTTTACCCATTCACCGGCCTTCATCACTCGGTGTTGGATTTTACCCATTCACCGGCCTTCATCACTCGGTGTTGGATTTTACCCATTCACCGACCTTCAAATGGAGGCTCACCCCTTTATACCTTCGAAGAGGTTCATCGCTAACAACATACACATTGTTAGGATCACCCGTCCTGAAAGTATCTTATCACAACAGCGTTGTGCATTCAAAGAAAATTATAGAGACAGTGGGTGAGTCAAAGAAAGTTTCATTAACTATGAATTACAATACAAAAGAGAGAAAGAAAGCCGAGTTGGGGTTATGCCTCGTTAAACCTTCTTGGTAAACCCGATCAGAAAAACCCAAGTAAGGAAAAAGAGTACACACCGTCTTACCGACTAGCTATAATGGCAGAAGACATTTTGGTTTTGATGGCCTGATCCCTAATCAATGACCTGTCGGGGGCCCTGATGTTGTTGGGACATAACATCTTGTTGTGCCGACTCTCAGATCATAATTCCCTTTTGTTTTTTAGAAGTAGTTCCTTTGAAAAGATACTGTTTGAGTTTACCCTCTCGGATCAGGGTCTCGATAGTATTCTTCAAAGCCTGACATTCATCTGTTGAGTGGCCCTCTTGCTCATGGAACTCACAGTATTTCCGAGGGTCGCCATGCTTGCGAAGCTGGGGCGGCATCCTGACCCCGTATGAAGTAAGCGTTGGCCATCCGATCTCCCTCAGAATCTGAGACCGCTTAGAGTTTAACAGAGTGTAATTGCCAGATGCATGTATCCGTTCTTCCTGACTTGGATTATCGAAGACGCTACCTCGGACCGGTCTCTCCATGTGTTCCGATCTGGGATAGTTTTTATCTCTCTGTTGTTGATGTGGCGTTGGAGATTTCCTTTTGGCCGTTGTTGCCTCCAAGTGTATTTCTATGCCCACGTATTTTGAAGCTTTTCTTCGAAACTCCTCCAACGTCGTCGGAGGACTCTTTGCCAAAGACAAAGCAAAGGCGGATCCAGGCTGTAAGGCTTTGACAATGATGTGAAGCTGAATAGCCTCTGTGAGGTTAGGCACCAAAGCAGCTTCTTTGTAAAATCTCTTCAAAAACTCTTTGAGAGTTTCACTTTCCCCTTGCCTTATCTGAGCCAAGGTATGGGAAGTCCTTGGAATGTCCCTAGAGATAATGAAATGGCTCTCAAATGAAGTCGTCATTTCTTCCCAAGAATCTATTGACTCTGAGGGTAAACCTTTGAACCAACCGAGAGCTTCCTCCGTTAAGGTTCGTGGGAACATCCTGCACATCACATCTTCATCGGCTCCCAAGTACATGGTCTCATATGTGTAAGCATCAAGGTGCTTAATGGGATCAGTTTCCCCATTATACTTTTCGATGGAAAGTGGCTGGGTCGTTTGCAAGTGCTTGGGGATGAGTATACTCATGAGCCTCCTTGAGAAAGGGACGTTGAGTCGGTATGCCCCAGAAGCCATCACTGTCTGCCCCCTCTTCCTTGCACCGATCCTGTCCCTAGAGTCTTGAGTTTGTTCCCTCCTCTCAAAGGTAGGGATCTTAGAATACTGGAGAGTTGTGGATCTTTCTCTCGTAGATGCATGGCGAGTATCCTCTGTCTGAGACATCGCTCTGTCCCCAGTTCCTCCTTTCTCCCTTTGCAACTCCATTAACTCCTCCCTGAGTTGCCTGATAATTTCATCTCGAGGGTCAGGGATTGCCACTGGTACCATCCTCCTTGAGTGGGTTGCTGGTGACTCAGAAACGAATCCCTCCTCAGCTTGTTGATGGGTCACATCTTCCACATGACCATCCACAAAGTCGCATCCATCTCCTTCCATGGTTGACTACTAACTTCTGCAGAAAGTGGGAATAACTCAACCGAGTCCCACCGGGCATGCCAATGATCTGTCCAGATCCGGGGTCTAGGATCTAGTGTCGGGACAGCCTCAAGAGTTGAAGATTAGGCGATATTGAAGTCCGGTTGTGTGTATCCAGTCTCTCTGATCCGGCTTCTCAGCGTGTGGAGGTCGGTCTTGTTGTCCTGGAGATCCTTCACACCGACCCCTCGTGTTGGTGTGGGCGACAGGTGGTATCACCTGCGAAGATTCTCCGACGCTCAAGTTAGAATCGTTTGGTGTTAGTGGGCCCACTGGTTCTGATAGCGTGTGTAAAGAGTCAATCCGAGTGGGCCAGCATTCTGAATATGCCAAGAGAGTAGGTGAATTTTCAGTGTACTTTTCTGTCACATGGATGGAAAGGTAATCACATTTTCCATAAATCACGCTGGTGATCGTACCTACTCCTGTCAGTGGATGAAAGGGACATACTCCACTGTGCAGAATGCCTTCTTCATTACGATATTGGAGTAGTCAATTATAAGTCACCCGGTGTAAGAGAGCGGATAGGCCACCCGGTATCTTGGATGTCACCTCGGATGACCGGTGTAAGTGAAGTTTGCCTAGTGTGTTGCAGACCAGATTGATATCTTTGACACCGGTTGAGCTCTAGGACGGATATAAAGACTTTACTTCAGGTGAGATAGGATCAATATGTTCACTGACTAGATCATTATTCCGGGATACCGGTTGACTTCTAGGAAGGCTGAGTCGGCCTTTTGTCCTTAAAAATGGTATCCGGACCGGATAACCTTGGGGCCGGTATCCAGACCGGATCAGTTTCTATGGCAGGTTGACTGACATTATCAAATTGCATTACACTAGTGAGCTAACAAAAAAGTTAATACTCTTTAAGTGTGAATGGTTTGAGAAGACACTCGATCATGAGACTAAAAGTTGGTAAACAACTTGGTTTGGTTGAAGTCAAAAGACTAGATGTTATTCTAATTATGACTTATTTTTTTTATAACAAGCTGAGAAAGTTTACTACAAGTGATTTCCTAAAGGTCATAAAGATTGGATAGCTATTATCAGGACTAAAGCACGCAATGCAATTATAGATAATGTAATTGGTCTTGTTAACGATCCTTACCAAGATGTCCAGGGGGACATTCAAGACTTTCATGTGTTGTTTCAAATTGAAAAGGGTATGTAAACTGGTGAATTAACAGATGTTGGAGAGGAATAAGTTGATTAAGTTGTGGTTACAACAAATGTACAACCAGATGATGAAGATCAAGATGATAATGCCTCAGATACTAAATCACTAAGCGATAGTGCATTTGTTTACGTTGATAGTGATTAGGTATTTTTTTAATCATTTATTCCTAACTTGTAATGATTTATTGAAATTTATCTCTGTATTTTTTGTTATAGATGGGTGGTAATTCATCCACCCGTGGTCATAGACAATTTGGACATGGTCGACCACGTAGACGTGGCACAATCCCCACCTAGACACCCATCCCCACCCAGGTACCTACCCAGATTGTTTCTTCTTCTTAAGGTATTGGTCAACCTATTCCTTCACCATCCCTACCCATGCCACACTGTCATCTGTTGCCTAATCATCTGCCCCTTCTATGGGCCCACCCTTAGTCCCAGGCACTACAGATCCCATTGATAAGAAAATGTGGATCCCTGGAATGAAGCTAAAGTAAATTGATAGTTTTACTAAATTAAAGTTTTACATATCAAATGAATGTTGATAATTTTAAAGTTTCATTGGTAACTTATGTTTTATTTATTGTAACTTTAACCCCCCCTCTGACACCTTTGTTCCTTAACGGCTCACCAAGATCGTAAAAGAGAAGTTTAAGGCTCCTTTTTACGTGCTAGAGTGATGTGACTGAGGAAACAACAAACATGTGGTGGACTGATTTCATGGTAAGTTCATTTTAATTGATAATTTATATTTAATAGTTAATACTTGTAAATTATAATTGATAGTTGACAGTGGGATAGTTGATAGTTGATAGTTGGTTGTTAGTAGTTTGATAGTTAATTGTTAATAGTTAATACTTGTAAATTGTACTAGGAGTTTTCTACTTGTTTTGTAGGGTTATAAAAATTTAGATATCTCTTATTTATAGAGGAGACTCTATCTATTTTTTAAAATAAACACTTAGAATAATTTTTCATTGTTTATAGACCCAATTCAAGTAGTTTCCTAAGCATGAAGGCAACATGAAATCTATCATTGCTCATAAAGCATCAGATAGTATTAGGAAAACATTTAACAAGTTCAGATGGGGAAAAGGCAAGGGTCATTAGATTTCACTTGAGGTCCTAGATAGGCTAAAAGCCAAGTGGGCTAATGAAAAGCGGAAGGGCAAAAGTGAGAAGGGAAAGAGAAAGCAAGCATTAAATGATGGTGCAACCTTTTTATACACCGGTGGCTCGATTTCAATTGTGTGTCATAAGGAGAGACTAGTAGTTTCATAACTATAAATTTTATGTTATTAGACAATTTAACAAAAACAATTTAATAGTAATAATATCTTTTTTGTTTTTTCATTGTAGGCTATTAAGCTTAATAGGACTCCCACCACCTTTAACATCATATAGAGGACGAAGAATACCAAGGGTCAATGACCAAGCCAAGAAAATTGCTATAAGTTTTAATTTATTAGTAATTTTGTATTTAATTATTTTAAGATTCCCAATATTTTCAAACTCATTGATTTGTAGGAAGAGTTTGAGCACCGAAAGGTTACAACTTCTTCCAGTACTATAGAGGTGGAGGGTGAGGACTCTGTTGCTTCTGACAACGCCTTGTTCATTGAGGTTGTCAAAGGTACCAACAAGAAAGGACACTTAGGGTAGTTAGCTATAGAGCTTGTGTCCATACCAGCGACATTAACCACCTCATCTACATCGGAGTATGTTCACATCATCTAGGATCTAAATAAGAAGTTGGCCACCCGGGACACTTATTATGAGCTGAAGACCAACTTGGCTAAGAGACCATGGAGATTCTGAGTTTGAACACTTTGATACACGGATCACGAAGACATCCCCTTGACAGTCTCTGCCACCCAGCCTCTACACAGCATCAAACACAACCACCAAAGCCTCCTCAGCAAGATGATCAGAGTGTATTCGACCCTCCCCAACACACCCATGATGACTCCTTTTTTTTTACTTTGTTTGCATTACCTGACACTTTGTAGTTTTACTCTGTTTACATTTTTAACATTATCTAAATATTTTAATTGGTTACATTATACTCTTATTTTATATATGTTCATTTATTTCATTAATTGAATTATTTAGTTTTTATATTTCATTTGTTAGATTTTTCTATTATATCAACGTGTCAAATTGTATAAAAATTAACCTTTAATTAGGTAAAACTTAATTTAATAATTGGAAATCATAAAAAATGAAAAACCTTTAGCGACATATATAAGGGACATAACTTTGGCGACAATCTTCTTAACTGTCACTAAAATCAACTTAGTTATCGCCACATTCGGTGACAAATATCAGGCATAACATTGGCGACGACCTACCTAGCCATCACCACATCATCAACTTTAGCAACGACTTTGGCGATGGATTCACCGTAAAATTTAAAATTTGCATAGAAACAATCCAGGAATCCATCTCCATATTGTACAATAAAAGTATTTCTTTTTCAACTTAGACGCAAGATTCTTTCATCGCAAATTGGCGACGACGGTCAATTTACTATCGCAAATTAATCTAGAGACCAAGCGTGACGCTCGCCAATGGTGTCGCTAACTCATGTCACGATGGAATAATTGACGTTGGTGACGGAAAATTTTCGTCCCTAATCTATTTTTTGTAGTAGTATCTTCCATGTTATCAAATGCTATATCATCTAAGGCCCTGCATGGGGTGAAAATTTCTGCCTGTTACTTTTCACCTCCTTTCTACAAATGACTCGATCATTTTGTCTAAAGCAACCATGGATTCTGAAGAAATATGAGTAGGCTTCAGGTCAGATGATTAACTTGGATAAATTTGAAATCTTATGTGTGGCCGAAACATGCACGAATCAAGAATATTTCAACTAAAACAACTTTTGGGAGTTAAAGCAATTAAAAATCATTCTAAATACTTGGGCCTTCCTACTATGTCAGGAAGTCTAAATCTCAAGTGTTTGATTGTCCCAAAGCGTGTCCGGAAGAAGTTGAAGGAATGGAAAGAGAGGTCATTGTCTAGAGCGGGTTGTGAAGTGCTTATCAAATTGGTTGCTCAAGTGATACCGAATTATATCCCATCTTGCTTTGAGCTCCCAAAGGGTCATCTTTGCTCACAATTCCTTTTTTTGTCTGGGGAGGGGATGATTCCACAAAGAAACTTCACTAGTTAGGGTGGAAGAAGATTGCTACCCCAAAATGAACGGGAGGAATGGGCTTCAAGAATTTTAGGGCTTTCAATTCCTAGTGAAATTGTGGTTGAGGATTATAGAATATTCGGATTCTCTACTGGCAGCGCTATTTCTATTGTACATGCTGGCTCCATATAAACAAGGGATACCATCCTAGTTTTGTGTGTGCTTGCCTCATGTAAGTTGATCGAGACTAGATCATTTTGGAAAGTGGGCGTATTAATATCTGGCACGAAAAGTGGCTCCTTAATGCGGCTGACCATAGAATTACGTCGATCATCATCCCTGGAGGAAATGAATTTCTTTTGTCCACAATCTTATGGATCCTGACACTCTTGCATGGGATCGTGGTCTTATAAATTTAGGTGTTTACTCGTTCTGAAGCTACACATATTTTAAATATTCTGTTGAGGGGCATAGCGGAGAATGATAGACTGGTATGGGGATTAGAGAAGGATGAGGCTTATCGTGTTAAGTTTGGATATCGTTTGCTCATGGAGATTCTTAATGAGAATGGAGATGTAAGTGGGTCCTTGCCTCCACACCTTAGGGCAAAAATCCGAAAGGTGATGCAATTCCAAGGAATAAGGAGCTGGATTGGAGGACCTGTAAGGGTATGGTTGATGTTGATGACTTGTGCCTACTTTGTGACGCCCACACCGAGACTATTGAACATGCATTCTGGTTTATATGCTCATGCTAGGATGGTATGGTCTCAAGCACAGTTGGTTTTTTGAGGAAACATGTCATCAGAGTTTAGTTTGGTGGAGTGGTTGAACGAGGAGGACAAATGGAAATGCTTCAATATTCTATATATGGGTCCGTAGAAATAGAAAAGTTTTTGAGAATTCCCTCATGGGCGTGGATCACACAATTAGATTGGCTGAATCATACATGGCCCCTCATGATGATGGTAGTGGTGTTGTAGGGAGACTGATTTTTACTGTCAACTGGTCCTTTAGGTCATCAAGCTCAATGTTGATGCAGCGGTGTATGGTTTCGGTGCAGTGTTTCGGGATTCTAGAGGACTGGTGATGGAATCTGTTTGTAGCTTCATGGCGGGGCGAGGCAAAGATCCAAGATTGGTTGAAGGTTTTTATCATTGAGGTGACCTCTCGATACTGCTAGGGACTCATGCTTCAGGGACCTTCATGTTGAAACCGATTGTATGGACATTTGTACGTGGTAAAGGAATTTGCTACTCTTTTTGTGTCTTTTTCAATAAACTTTGTTAAGAGATCAACATACTATGTAGCTGATTCCCTTGCGAAAAAAATGGTTTCTCAGAAGGAGAGAGATATTGGATAGTGTCTAATCCAAGTTCTTGTGACTCTCTCCTTGCTACTCATGATTTTTTATTGGCTTCTGCTTAATGAATTACCTTCACCTTTGAAAAAAACTATCGTTTAACTACTTTAATTAGGTTGATAATTTAATTAAATTCTACCTTATAAAATCGATAAAAGCAGACATAGATGTTGAGTTTTGTAGTTACGGTCACGGACTTACAGTATACCCCAACGATAAATAGGTATCACAAATGAAAAGAAGGCTATGCAAAGCCACAAAATTGCTCAAAGTCGGTTTTAATCCAATACACCTTCTAGGTATCAAATATCATCATGGTATAAAAAAAGTTAATGGAAAGTAGAAAATGTGTAAAAATTACACAGATCTTAACAAGGCATGCCAAAAAGACCTTTATGCTCTCTCCAACATTGATAAGTTATTATCAAGATACTAGCTGCTGTCATTCATAAATGTGTACTCATGCTACATTGTAGCATTGGGAGAGGTTTTATTTTTAGGGTGAAGAATGTGGTGAACGACATTGAATGCAACGTCGTTGCCTCATCCAAACAAACCTGCATCAAAGTATAACAAAGGATCATAATAAAATGATTGTTGATTAATTAATTATTTAATTAAGTTTTTGGTCTTTGTAAAAGTTTCATGATTTGAATTCAACCCAAAA
The DNA here is from genome assembly GCA_037962975.1 of Clitoria ternatea. Classification (NCBI taxonomy): domain Eukaryota; kingdom Viridiplantae; phylum Streptophyta; class Magnoliopsida; order Fabales; family Fabaceae; genus Clitoria; species Clitoria ternatea. Next base: position 154,537,002 of record CM075673.1, read on the forward strand.
AATATTAGTAATTAATCCCCTACAAAAAAAATAAAGTTAAATTTTAATTTATGTCTCTACTCTACGTGATATCCTTGATATGAAGTATGGTTAGTCAAATCATCATTTAATAGGAGTGGACTAATGCAAAGATTAAAATCTAATATTATTTTTTTATTATTAAGACTAATTACTAAAAAAAATGTTATGATGTAAATCCAAACTGAAAAGCTTTTATAGGGCACAAAAACAACCCTAAAAATTTAAAGAAAATTTTGATGAAATAAATCTATTGATATATTTTAATGGTGCCCCAGTTGCAGCCCACTGGTAAAGTTTGTTTTGTCTGTTTGATTTCATGTCAAATTTTAGTTGCAAAGAAATAATTTCAGCTATTATGACAAGCAACACATTTTGCATTTGTTTACACGTCATTGAAACATTGCAATGCATCATATATACATATGGTTATGACAATAATTTCTCAATAAGATGATCACAAAAAATTGCAAATAGCATACAGTTATAAATAAGTATACGACAAAGGAAAAAAAGAAACAAAAAAGTTGGCACGATTTCAATACAAAAACATTGTCTCCACCAATGGTCGTGATTCTGGGGTGGGAAAAACGATGTATTGTGCCTGTAAAGTGTATGCAGAACCAATATTTTTGCCCCCTTCTCATTAGCAAAACTATCCACAGAGATAGCAAAAAGAGGGAGAAGGGGAAAAAAGAAACAAGACAATGCGTACGTAACACACTGTTTGTAACTTTTCTTCCTCCTGCAACGACACATGAGAGGGCTAGTGCCCTGATGTTGAAGATCAAAGAGGAAAGGGAGAAGAAGAACATGTGATGAAAAAGAGTATAAAGTGGTATCACTTTTAACTTTACACGTTACAAATATAAAGAACAAAAAAATGACAATTAATTTCATTGAAACACTAGTTTACCATTTAATGCAAAGTTGCAAACTGATTTGCTTTGTTCTTTTGTTTTTTGCGGTGAATTAGAATGTTATACCAATATGAAAATTGTGCCAATGGTGTGAAAGCTAGGTGTTGATCTACAAAGATGAATGCTAAGAGGTTAATTAAAAGGCTTTATTCTGATATTTGCCTATAATTAAATGTCTAATAAGTGAGATCTGATTCATTAATTTTATCTTTAAGATCGTAAAAAATAATAGAGTAAATAAACAAAACAATTTTAACATGTCACTCATCCCAATTTGACCCTTTATATAATCTATTAATTTATTTCTTCCTTATAAAATATTTAGTTTTTATTTTTTATTTTTTATTTTCTTTCAATGATCCCACCAACCCACGGCGGGGCGGGGTGGGGTGATCGAAGATACTCCTATCATTAAATGTTTATCTCAAGGATAAGGTATTATGATCTTTGAATGGCACATTAATTTTTCCAAATAGAATGATCGAATGTCATTCAAAAGTCTTAATGTATTTTGTGGTAGCTTCTTGTGAAGATAGTATCTACTCACACAACATGCTAATTTATTCGTCATTCTAATTTCTAATATCATAATGACTCTTTCTTCATCTTCTTTTTTTTGGTCGGCAAGAAAATAATATTATAAAAGGTACAAGGGGTACCTCAACCCATATACAAAGAACAAACAATTACAACCTTGAAAGACATAATAAAGGTTCCCTATACCACTTCATAAATCCTCTAAAAAAACCTTCCCAACGAGACTTAAGCTAAACCCAACTACAAAATTGTACTAGTTTAAACATTTTCGCCACACAAACACCCTGATTCCTATAAATGACATTGTTACGACACTACCAATCGTCCAAATAATAGCAAACCAAATAATAGCAAGTCCATGAATTGTTTCAGAACCACCATCGAGTCCCAAAAAGCCTTCAAAAATACATTTACCTTCAACCAGGCAACACTGAGTAATAACCCAGCCAGCCAAAACAAGTCTGTCATAAAAGATATGAGGTCTTGCAAGAAAACATCAAGTGAAATGTAGATTCCACACACTCATTACAGAAAACACAAAGCAACGATGAAGTGCCCATATTAATCCCACGAACAGTTAAATTTGTCTTGGATTTATCGAACAACAAACGCCATCCAAAATCCACCACCTTAAGAGGAACTATAGTAATCTAGAACAAACAAACAAAAGATGGCCCCCACAACTCTAGATCATGACATATGATATTATAAGTTGAACAAACAGAATAACAACCGGAAGAATCCACCAACCATGACCAAGAGTCTTGAGATGAGGGACAAACACCATCGAACCCATTTAACATCTGATGTAAATGTGACACCAATCCATACTCCCAAACAAATAACTCTCTCCTCCATCTGAAATTCTAAACCAATTTATCCCTTTCCCACCTACCCATCTCAGTCAAAGATGCGTTCTGTTGAGAAGAAACAGAAAACAACCTTGGAAAACAAGACTTTAGACTTCTCTCCCCCACCCAACAATCCAGCCAGAACCGAATAAGTGGATCGTCCCCAATGACCCTTCTTACATTACCTCTAAACCACTCACCCTCATCTGACTCTTTTAAGACACTCCCCAAAACTCTTATTTTTCATCATCATCATCTTCATCATCTTCTTATTTTTCAATGCTTTTGAAAACTCTTTTAACAATTTCAGTTACTTCTAAGACCTTTCCATATTGGTAAATTATGACGGTTGTAATTGAATAGCGTATTTGAAAACATATCTTGGGGGCATCTTAAAGCGTTCATGGTATCATTATGAATATATAAATCAAAACTATGAAAACCTAAAACTATACATACTTGGTTCAAATGTGATATGATTGCATCAGGATGTCTAAGGACACAATCTAATAAATCGTTGTATCGAATAGTTGGATGATAGTTTCTTATCGTAAAAATAGTTTCATGCACAAGAACACCAACTATGAGAGGTGACCGCTCAGGGCCCATAAATAAACGGACCCAATTCCAAAAGTTGTTATATATACAAGTAAAAATAAAATTTATAAAACTAACATTTGAGACATATGTGAATAATACACGACACTTATTAAGAATCAGAATATGTGAGACTATCTATTTAGGGTTCAATACCTAACTTATTTAAAGTCTAATTTTAATTATAAGATTATATTAAAGCTTTTTGAAAGGTTTATTTAATTAAAGAAGTTAAGTTTTAGCTTTTGAAAAAAAAATTCAACCTATACATTCAGTTATTTTTAATTCTAACATAATTTTATAAAATAAATCATGTTATATTATATTTTATAAATACACATAATTTTTCTATATATAAAGTTAAATTTATAAGATTAAAATATGTTAAAATTAACTTAAATTAATATGCAAAGTTGATAATCAAATATATATTTTGTATATGTTGTTAACTTTTTAGAGGCTTATTTATCTATTTAAAATGAGTTCATTGATGTTTGTTGGTGTTTTTATTGGTTTTAGTGTGAATCAAGTTTTTATACAAATTATAAATATAATTTAAGTTTCTAAATATGATAGATCAAACCAAAAAAATATAGCCTATTTCAAGTAATAGATTAAGGTCTTACAATTAATTGTAAATAAAAATTTTAATTTTTTTAACACTCCTCCGTCACTTTGATATTACTACTAGTTACTTTATCGTATTTTCATATTATGAATAATTGGATTAAAATTAATCTAGCAATGTACTACTATTATTGACTTACATATATGAGAAGTATTTTACCTTTTATGATGCTATATTTACTTTTTAGATTTTAAGTAAAATAAAAATTATTACTTGAATTATAAAACTCTTTTATTTGACAATAGAAAATATTTATTCATTTTATGGGCCTTATACTTGTTACATCCCAAACTAATGACCCTAATATAATGTATGAACAATGACAATTATATAACATAATTGATAGTTATATTGTAAGAACTTCCTCATTCTAACAAATCATGTCATTCAAAAAACATACACTTTAAATACAACATGAAATTTTTCTTAACTAAAATTATAGAAATGACATGGTTTTATCAGAGAGACGGAACCTATCTAACATGTTTTCTTCATTAATATATAACTTCATTCATATTGTAAAGAGAGTATACTTTAGTTAGATTATTATTAGCTTAAGAGCAATATCCGAAAAGAATGAACATGGCTGGTAAGAAATGAATGATGAGTGAATGTGCATGAATGCTATGTTTCAGGAGGAACAAGAACCTGTCACTATACATATTAGGCCTGTGCCATATCACCTCTATAAATCATTAGTGTTGTCTCTCACTTTTACATTTTAAATTGATGCAATATAACTTATGTGGCATATACACATTGATTCTTATCATAGAAAAACAAAACCAATAACTTTCTCCTGCTTTTACAGTACCTATGAATCCCTCTCAGATATAAATAAACAAACACAATAGACCACGCGAAGGAGAAGCGTGCATAAAGGAGGCTGACAAAAGGTAGTATAGTAGTAGTGCGGATTGCAACATGGCAAATTATAAATATACAGAAAATGTAAGAGAAAAATTTTTAAAATTACGAGAAGAGTAAATTTAACCGTATAACTATACATAAATATTTATTACTAAAAATATTTTTAAAATTATATGACCATTTAAAAAGTTATATGACTTTTTAAAATGTATTCTAATCTTAACTATTAATAATAAGGTCTAAGTTGTTTCTCTTACGTGAGAACATAAGATTTATCTTCTATACATATAACATGTGTTACGGGAGAAAAAATATCTGGTATGAAAATAATGATTAAATCTAAACTATATTATCATAAGATAATCAATTAAGATATTTGATTTCACCACTCACGTGAATACTTTAAAAAAAGTAATGCGACTTGGCATATACATTTAAATGTTAATAATTTACCATCAAATGTAATAATTAATATTTAATATTCTCTTACTCTTTCTTTTACGTAAAAAAGATTTTCTGACGAGTTTTCGCCTATATGAACAGTAATGTATAGATAACTGAATCCCTACAGACAGAAATTGGCTATAGAATAAACGATAACTTTAATCTTTTTTATAGTGAATTACAGGAAGGAGTTTGAATTTAATTAATTTAATTGTGGGGATCACTTGTCATAATAATACTAATAATTTAAACATTAAATAACAGGAACAAGTTTCACCCAAGTCGGAGACGTGCTTATTTTGCATATACTTAAATGAACATGTCCAGTATATTAAATGAGTAATCGGAGATTTATTTTCGTTGATTTGTAATTAATTAATACTTTATACATACTTTTCATTTCAATTCAACAGTGTGTGAATATTCATTTTCTCACTTAGGGAGTTAAATCATTAAATGCGGCCCATTTAAGTAGTCATCGTTGTTGTGCCTTACAAACACAACCTACAAGTAACATATGCCTTAATTTGCAACTTAAGCTATCGAAAAACTTCACATCCATAAGTCAAGGATGAAGTATATGTTTAGTAATTACGTGTGTATTTCAAGTTTAACATCTACCGTTTAGGGTTTCAATTTTTTTTTTTTTGTCTCAAATCAAACATTTGTTTATCTTTATTTAGTCCTTACATTTTGAAACAATTTTAAAATAATTATTTTCATTAAAAAAAACTAACAAAGACTTGACATTTTAAATTGGTAATTGCAAAACCGATTTAAATTATACTATTTAAATTGATTACCGATTTAAAAAGTATATTTTAAAATCAAGTCTTTTTACTCCTGTTAACGACAAAGTCGAATTAAAAAGTACATTTAAATAGGTTTTTAAATAATCAATTTTAAAAGGCAAGTTTTTGTTAACTTTTTATTTATAAAAATAACCATTATAAAATCGTTTCAAAGCGTAAGCGACCAATTAAGACAAAAATATTTAGGACTAAATTAAAACCTAAAATAAACATAAGAGATCAAACATATATTTTTGTTGTATATTAATTATTAGCTAAGAATTTTACAAGTACTTCGAATTCAAACCTTAGCATATGAAGAGACAAGAGAATCATAGTTAGCTGATGGTTATTATTGAGCCATAGTTAGTTATAGATAGGTATAACAAAATCTATTAAAATGTTAGTTGTTATTCAAATGCTAGTCTCTATGGCTATATATGTTCATATGTCCGTAACTCAATAATCAATCAATTCATTCATTTCTGAAAACTATTTCTTCTTCTCAATCTCAGTGTTCTCTCTTTGGATAGCTAAGATACGTTTATGGTATCAAAGTTCATCGGTCCAGATGAGCTCTTAGGCCTAGTAGCAATAGTTATGGTGCAACCTTTAATAGTATCCATATAAATCAAATTGGATGATAAAAATTTCCTCACATAGAAACAGCAAGTTTTCATCCCTCTCAAAGGCTACAAGCTTGTAAGATTGATCTATGAAGAATATCAAGGTGGCAAGCTCAAAAAGTTTCTTTCATCTGAGCATGAAACCCAAAGAAAGGTTAATCAAGAATTTGTCAACCAGGAACAACATGATCAATTTATCCTAACCTGGTTGTTGACTTCAATGTCACCCTTGCATACTCAAATAGTAGGATGTGATCACTCATTTTAGATTTGGAAAAATCTTATAGCATATTTTGCAATGACTACTAATGCTAAGGTTAGCCAATTAAGACTTCATTTGAAGAGTACCAAGGAAAAAGGAAACACCATGGATTTGTAAATTCTTACCATCAAGAAACTTGTTGATACCCTCACTTCCATAAGCTCTCATATTGACAAGTCTAATTCAAATTCTGTTAGATGGGTTGTAAAAAGAATATGATTCCATAGTCACATCTATAATATCAAGAATTGATCCTTATACCATTATTGAAATTAAATAATGTCTCATCACTTTTGAAGAGAGGATAGAAAGGCACGAGAAGATGAAGCCTTAACCTATAGCAATGTAGGAAAACATGGTGAATCATCACCAGAACAATTTCATAATAGGTAGAGGCTTCTACAAAGGAGGAAAAAGTAATTACCATAGAGGAAGGGGTCAATTCAACAACAAAGGTGGTAGATTTCAGAATAACTTTTCAAGCAATAGACCATAGTGTCAAGTTTGTGGAAAGATAGGACATATAACATTGAATTGCTATCATAGATTTAACCCTCAATGCAAGGAAAATAATGAGGTAAATAACAATAACTTTAGTCTCAAGACTTCCTCTTCTATATCATATGACAACAACATCAATTCCTATACAAAAAGTTTCTATGATCCTACTCGATATCCAATTCAAGAGCAATAACTCATGTTATTCCTAAAGCAAGTAACTTGTTCAAAATGTGAGTATTTTAGTGACCAATGTGTGAGAATGGCTAATGGAAAAACCTCACATATAAAGCATATTGGCATTTCTTGTTTTCTTTCTCTTTTCAATCACAAGCATCTCTGGATTCTAAATTTGTTTCATGTGCCACAGATTAACAAAAACTTGTTGAGTTGTTAAATGCTAGTTTTAAGTGAGAATTAAGTGTAATTTGAGCACTTATTATTTCTAATTGCATGAATTCAAAAGTCAAATCCTTTCAATCTAAAATAATTTAAAATATTTTTTATTTTTCACAAATATAAATGGAAATGAGATTTATTTAATCCTAACTTGTCATTTTGTAAATGGATGTTAATGAGGAGAAAATAGGAAAGCGTGAAGAAATAAGAAAATGAGAGGCATTTTAAAGAAATTTTGATGTTGCTTAATTTTCACTCAAGTGACGCATCTGTCGCTTCAGCAAAAATATGTCCTAATTATCATGTTTTGTTGCCTTACTTTTCACTTGAGCTAAAAATTTTCACCTAAGCAAAAATTAATTTCTTCATCATGAAATAATTTGTTTGCTTGAGTGAATTCCTACTTATTCAAGCGAAAATCCACCTATCCAACCATTGAGAAGAAGTTTTGGAAGGAAAAACAAGGGAGCTCAGAGGAAAGAGAGACATTTGATGTTCCTAGAGAGATAAAAGAGAGAAAATGAAGGGAAGAAGGCAGAAGCTCAACATATTTGTTCGTGATCGACCTAATCGCATATTTACTGTGGATTTTATGGCTGCCATAAGCGGCTAAACTCTCTGTTAAGATTGAATGTAATCGTCAAACTCGAATTTATTTTGGTGATTCATTTATATAGTTTTTCGTTTCCTTGGATATTGGTAATTTCATTCTATTCTTAATGCTTGAATCTATATGATCAATAGCTTCTCGATTTCGAATATAAGTTTTAGCAGAAAGTATTGCTCGGAATCTGATTTGAAAGAAATTACTCGATGTATTGTTATGCTAGGAATAGATATCAAAATATTGATTTCCTTAAGGCACTTATTTGTAATGTTGGATTAACTATTAAATATTCAAGGAAACAGTATTTAAGTGATGATCCTAGGAACCTTGTATTTGAGGAATCGATACAAGGGATATTAGTGTGTTGCATCAATATCTATGGTTTTGGCTTTTGTATATCCCTCAATTGTTAAAATACAAAAAAAGGAGATTGATGAAATTCAATCTCGGTTTTCTTATGAATCTCAATCCGTTTTTCATTATATTTAGTTTATGTTTGAAGCTATCTTTATGATTTTAATATGAAATAATTCATTATGACCACTAACCATTTTGTTGTACATATACTTAACGAGCTTCAAAATTAAGGAATTAATAGAAATTTACTTGTTCCTTGAGGAAACGACAACCCTACTCATCACTATATTACAGTTGATTTTTGGTATGCTTGCCATAAGAATCAACATAAGTGTATCAAAATTTTCTATAGACAATAATGTCTATTTTGAGTTTCATGTTGATAAGCGTTTTATCAAATGTCAGGGATCTAATTCAGTTGTTCTTCTAGGGAAGTTTAAAGATGGATTGTATGTCTTTGATCAAGTTGCTCTTTGTAATTCATATCTTTCTTCTAGAGTCATAATTATAATAATCATAAGTTCCAGTGTAATCCTATTCAATCTCATAAAGTGTTTCTAATTTCATGTATCTCTTGTGGCACAATAGGCTAGATCATGCAAATTCCAAGATTGTTGCACTTGCACAAGTCCTAAGAAATTGTAACATTTCTAGCCCTATCCATAGTTCAAACAGTATCTAAAAAACATGTGTTGTAGGCAAGCCACACAAACTTCCTTTTTTTGAATCACACACTAAGTACACTATGTTAGGGAATCCCTCAGAGTCAGGCAGTAGAAATATAAAGGATTCCTAAAAGGAATTGCAAAAACGTATGTTTCAAGGCATTACATACAAAATTTAAAATTTTGTTTTAGAGTTTACCTCTTGTAGATGCGAAACGAGTTTCTCAATCAAAGCAATTATAGCTTCGTCCTTAGGAGTCCACACGAACACTCCACCAGAATCTGAAATTTCGAATGCTAGTATGGAAGTTCAGAGAGCAATCCTAATTTCTGAGTCGCGGCCTATGAGCATCTCATACTCTATATATAGGCTTACGTCTTAACCTAATGAGCTATCATTAAACATTGAGCTCATGCCTCATTCTAAATGAGTTAGGCCCAATAATTTCATTTTTAGTCCAACAAAAATAAAACTATCCTCTGGTGGGCTTACTCTATGTGTGACCCTATCGGTAAAATATTCAGTTATATTAATAATAAAATTTTATTATTAATATAAAATAAGAGCGACATCTAGCAATACATCATTATGTCTAAATATTATTTATCATCGACATGACCTATAAGTGATAATTATTTTATATATTTATTCCTTTTGTCACGATATCTAATTGGGCTCAAGATATGGTTGTCGTCATCCTTGTATGGCCCAATTCATTTTACTTGATACCAAAGTAGACTTTATAGAATAAATATCTAATATTTATTCTTCCTAGCATGGCCATGCATTTCGTTAGTCTCACTTCATCAAGTGGCTCATAGATATCACTCCTGTCACATAGGAGAGACAAATCTCATCTACATCACTTACATACCTCTACATAATTTGTCCATTGTCTAATCATAATCTTTATGGTCATCTTATTACAGATGACATTTGATTGTATTAAACCAACAAACTCCTTATATAAGAATCATAGTGACTTTAGGTCAAAGGACTATATACCATTATCATATTGAGAACCGTTTATGACACTCATGAAACGATCCATGCAACGTTCTCATGGTGGGTCTGTCCAGTACAACATTACTCTTAATGTGTACCAGTGTGAAGACTTGATATCATATATATCCATGATTTGTGATATCAAATCATCAGTACATTCACACACTAATCTTAATGTATTTACATGTCCTTATGTAAATACTTGATTAGGGACGTTTTAGGAATAATTCTCATATGACCTATTATTCTAGGATAAATAGTTTTAAAACAATCTTAAAACTGAAAATATTTATTTTATTGATAAGTTAAAATTTATACATTAATAGTTCATAGTGCATACACCAACACACTAAACCTTTGCAATCGATTTTCAGTGATGTTTAGAGTCCATCTCCTATAACGGCTAATAACAAAAGTAGATATTATGTTCATTTCACTTATACTTACTCTAAGTTTTCTTGGTTTTATCTACTTGAAACAAAATCATACACTACCTATTTCTTTATGCATTTTGAGTCATTAGTTGAAAACTAATTTGATCAAAAAATTAAGATAATACAAAATGATAATGGAAAAGAATTCAATGTTGTCTAAGTTTCTAATGAAAAATAGAATCCATCATAGGATGAGTTGTCTTTATACTTATGAGCAAAATGGTCTTTTTAAAAGAAACCACAGACACATTATATAAATTGGCTTTTCCCTCATAGCAAATGCTCAAATTCTATTGAAATGCTAAGGAGAAGTCTTTACCATGACTGCATATAAAATCAATAGGTTGCCTAATCCTACACTGAACAACAAAAGTCCTCTTGAATCTCTAACAAGCCAAAGTCCATCCTACACCTACCTTAGAGTTTTCAAATATACTTTCTACCCTTGCCTGAGACCATACAATAAACACAAGCTTAACTTTAGGTCTAAACAATGCACCTTTATTGAATACAGTCCAAATCATGAAGGATACACTTGTCTTGCCCCCAATAGTAAATCTTATATCTCAAGACATGTCAAGTTTGATGGAAATATGTTTCCTTTCCAGTCAAGTTCCTTTTTGTACAATAGTCCCATCTTGTCAAGAGATGACACTCAAGTAGTCCCTACAATACCTATAATTCCTACATCTAATAGCTTTGAGGTTCTTGCAGATCAAGTTGATCAATTGCTAATTAATTCTTCTTCTAGTCAAACTATGCCTTCTGCCATAAATCCTAAGCCAAATTCTGATGTTTTGGTAACCCTCAAGATGTTGATTCTGGTTCATCCTTACCTCAGATAATTCCTAATTAAACCTTTAATCCCGCACAAGTTAGAAATACTCACTCTATGCATACTAGAAGCATGAGTGGTATTTATAAACCCAAGGTTCTACATTCTAAAGTCACTAAACACATTGATACTAAAGAATCAAAACAAGCTCAGTTAAGGCTGCACCTGTATCCTCCGATTGGAAAAAATCCATGGACCAGGAGTATTAAGCTCGTATTCAAACAAACACTTGGTCTGTTGTCCCTAAACCATAGGATATTAACCTGGTTGGTTGTAAATAAGTTTTCAAGTTCAAAAGGAATCCCGATGGCAACATAAATAAGTACAAGGCCAAACTTATGGCCAAGGGATACAATAAAAAAAGGGGCTTTGATTTTTGAGACCTTTAGTCTTATGGAAAAACCAATTACCATTCAAACTATACTCAATCTTGCTTTTCACCATAATTGACATATATTAGGTAGGTGAACATAAACAATGCATTTTTGAATGGTGACTAGGAGGATGCTATGTATATATTGTAACCTCCAAGGTATGAAAAAGGTTATGATCAGCCGGTACGCAAGCTCAACAAAGCTCTTTATAGCCTTAAACAAACCTTAAGAGCTTTGTTCCAAAAGCTCAATGGGTTCCTTACTACTCAAGGCTTAAAATCCACAACAAGTGATACTTCCCTCTTCTTCAAAGTTTCCTCAAATATGATTATGTTGGCCTTGGTCTATGTGGGCCTTAATCACTTTATCTTGAAGCACAACCATGCATTTCCCCTCCAAGATTTAGGCAACCTCAACTATTTTCTTGGAATTTAAGTAAATCCTGAATTCTCCGGTAGCCTTCACCTATCCTAAAAAAATATTTGTGTCCTGTTGTAGAAAGCTAACATGACTACAACAAAGCCCATGACAACTCCTATAATCATGATAGTTCTCATAATTGTTGTTTCAAGAGGCTGGCCCATACAATAAATTTATGTAAATAATGCCTTCCTCAATGAAGTCCTTGAGGAAGAAGTTTACATGACCCAACCTCCCGACTTTGAAGCTTTTGACAAGACACTATTCTACAAACTACACAATTCCCTATGTGGGTTAAAACAGTCTCTAAGAGCCTAGTTTGATAGATAAATAGGTGCTCTATTAAAATTTGGATTTTTATCCAGCAAATATGACACCCTTTTCTTTATTAGACACAATGCCTCACAATCTATTTATGTGTTGGTCAATGTGGATTATATAATCATCACAAAAGATTCTCTAAGTTCTGTCCAAGACCTAATCCATACACTAAATATGGAATTTTCTTTAAAATAGCTAGGAAAAACTTGACCACTTTCTTGATATTCAAGTCTCGAATCTACTTAATGGTTTCGTACTCTTGTCTCAAACAAAATACATCACTAAGTTACTCACTAAGGCTGGAATGAATGATGAAAAATGCATTTCCACTCCCATGGTTAAAATCTTAAACTAACCAAAGAATGGAGTAATTCCCTAGAAGATCCAACTATCTATAGGTCCATTATAGGGGTCTTACAGTATGTAACTATTGTAAGGCTAGAAATTAGGTTTGTTGTAAACAAAGCTTTCCAGTTCTTGTCATAACCTCTTGAACAACACTAGAAGGTTGTCAAAAGGATTTTAATATATTTAAAGGGAACTAAAAACTACGGCCTATTACTTCAAAAAGCTCTCAACACACCACTATCTCTTTTAGCCCATTGTAATACAGATTGGGTTTCAAATTCCAATGATAGGAAATCCACCTCAGATGCCTACATTTTTTTGGAACCAAACCTTGTTTCCTAGTAGGCTAAGAAGTAGAATTTTGTTGTTAGATCTAGCACAGAGGTAGAGTACAAAATTTTAGCAAACATTACTTAAGAGACCCTCTGGCTTCAATCCTTACTTAGTGAACTAAAGATCCTTTTTTTCCATACCTTGGGTATTCTATGATAATCAAAGCACGGTAATGTTAGCTCATAATCTTGTACTACACTTAGGGACTAAGCATATGGAGTTGGATATATCCTTGTCATAGATATATTAGTAGACAAGAAGCTGGTTGTTACTCATATTCCTTTGGTTGATCAATGTGTTGACATCTTCACTAAAGCTCTTGATCCGGTCTCAATACCGGTATCCGATCTGCTATACATATCTCAACGTCTTTGATAAGACATCTACGTGTAACCGGTGTCATTGGTATACATCCGAACTGTAATTCCGTATCAGGCGTTCTCCCTATACCGGTTGTTCAGGATAACACCAGGACATCGGATAATACACACGTCACTGTGCAAAAGACAAGGATTGTTGCTACAGGGATCGATCAATAATTCCCTGCACTACGAGCCAAATTCTGCTCACGGGAATGGTCGACTTGTTCCCTAATCCTAGTCTACATTCTCTATGCTCAATATAAAATAGCCACTTGACCCAATCATGCAGGTAAGTGCGCAATATAATAATGCTAATGGGAGTTGGTGGTTCCCCACCAACGAGTCCTCGTTAATCGAGCCAATCAGGTATATGAACTAACTTCATGATTGAAGTTAGGGATCTTCTTCTTCAGCTCTTTTATGACTGATTCCTCTCTGAATAGATTCCTTACTTGGAATATAATCACTGACTTGAGCGTCGGAGAATCTTTGCAGGTGACACCACCATTCGCCCACTTCAACGCGTTAGGTCGGTGTAAAGGATCTCCAGGACGCCCAATCCGCTCTCCTCATTCAAGGACAACGGATACATACATCGGATACATATACATCCGGTCTACTAGACGGTATTGATATACTATTCGTGACTGGCTTGAGATCGGATCTCTTGACCCCGGTCCAGGACAGATCATTGGCACGCCCGGTGGGACTCGATAAAGTTATTCCCATATCCTTTGACAGAGCAGGTAATCCACAATGGAAGGCGAAGCACAAGACTTCATGGAGAATCAAGCTGAAGGCAGAACCAATCCTAATGCCTTCAGAAAACTCAACTTCGATTCTCATGGGGGCAGCTCAAAGAAGATAGTAACTGTGTCTGATCCTGATCCTCGCGATGAGTTGATCAAACAACTTCAGAGGGAACTCGCTGAATTGCGAAGAGAAAAAAGGCAAAGCGAGGATAAAGAGTCATCTCGCACGCGAAACACTCCCCACACAACTGATGGCGAAAAGTCCACCACTCTTCAGTACTCAAAGATCCCAACGTTTGAGGAGGGAGAACAAACTCGCGATTCTGAGGATGCAGCTTCCCGAAGGAAGAGAGATTCAACAACAGCACCCCCCTTGTCTTACAATCTGAAAGTTCCTTTTTCAAGGAGACTTATGGGCATCAGCATCCCCAAGCACCTTCAAACTACTCAACCACTTTCCATCGGAAAGTATAATGGTGAAACTGATCCAACTAAGCACCTTGATGCTTATGTGTTTGAAGCCATGTACTTGGGGGCTGATGAAGACGTGATGTGCCGAATGTTCCCTCGAACATTGTCTGAGGAAGCCCTCGGGTGGTTTAAAGGCCTGCCTTCTGGATCCATAGATTCTTGGACGGAAATGGCAGCTGCCTTTGAAACCCATTTTGTCATCTCCAGAGACGTACCCAAGACGCTCATACCTTGGCTCAGATTAAGCAAGGTGAAACTGAGGGCTTAAAAGATTTTTTGAAGAGGTTTTATAAGGAAGCAGCCCTGATTCCTAACCTCACAGAATCTATCAAGCTGCATATCGTAATTGAGGCATTGCAGCCAGGATCAGCTTTCGCTCTTTCATTAGCAAAGAGCCCCCCAGCAACTTTTGAGGAGTTCAGGAAAAAAGCCTCAAAGTATGTGAGCATAGAGATGCACTTGGAGGCAATGGCTGCAAAGAAAAAGCCACCAACACCATCTCCCCAAACCCAGAAGGGTAAGGAAAAGACGAGGTCAGTGGAGAGGCCATTCACCAATCCTAAGGTGGATAACCACCCTCCTCGACCTCGAGAAAGGCATGTCAATTCCTTCAGCCATTATGCACAGTTATCTGCCAGACCATCTCAGATTTTGAGAGAGGTCGGATGGCCAGTTTTCAGCACATATGGCATCAGGAGACCAGCCCCTATGAAAAGACCAGGAAATTCACGAAAGTACTGTGATTTTCATGAACAAAATGGTCATTCCACTGATGAATGCCAAGCTCTAAAGAACGCGGTTGAGACGCTAATTAGAGAAGGCAAATTGAAGCAATACCTGTTCAAAGAAAAATCCTTTGACAGGGCAGAACGGAATGAGAAAAGAGAAAGAGATCCCGACGATGGGGATGACAACAACCCCAGTCCGGTTCGAAAGTTCTCTACTGCAGAGAAGCAAAAAGGTGTAATGACCGATAATGCAGCACAGAAAGACAGCATGCCCCAGCAACAACGTCAGGGCCGACGTGAAGTTATTGACATGATAGCTGGAGGGTTCGCTGGAGGAGGAGCTTCAATTACAGCCCGTAAGAATCATCACAGAATGATTCTATCTGTGCAAGGGAAAGTCAAAGACAATCGCCCTTACAGAGGAGGAATTGAGGCTCCCATAATCTCTTTCTCTGACGAGGATTTTGGCCCAACCGTTCCTGGTGGTGACGATGCTGTAGTCATCACTGCTGTGATCGCCAACAAGGACGTCCGAAGAATCCTTGTTGACCAGGGAAGTTCCTGCGATGTTATTTTTTATAATTGCTTTGAAAGAATGGGTTTTAAAGACTCAGACTTACAGCCTTACACGCAGGAACTAACAGCTTTCAATGGCGCAAAGCAACTAACAAGAGGGTATCTTGATACCCTTATCTCGTTTGAAGGCGAGCCAGGAGCCAGGACGGTTAGGTCTCGGGTGCTAGTGATTGATGTCAAATCACCATTTAATGGCATCATAGGCCGTCCTACTCTGAATGCAATGGAGGCAGTTGTATCAACCCCACATCTCCTTATCAAGTTCATTGATAAGGATAATGTTGTGTCATCTATCCGGGGTGATCAAGAGATGGCTAGGTACTGCTACAACCTTAGCCTCAACATGACAAAGCTAGACGCCTCCAATAAAAAGAGGAAACTTAATGATGCTGGAACATCGGCTGGATCTGTAAGTCTTGTCGACCTGGATCCTAGAGCGGATTTAAACATTGATCCGTTCAACCCATCAAAGCCCACACCGGATGGAAGTTCCAGGGACATTGTCTTGGGAGATTCTCCAGAAAAGATCACCCATATCAATGACAAGCTAGATGCTGAAATAGAGCAGCGACTGCTGGCTCTCTTACAAGAGTTTAAAGACCTCTTTGCATGGACTGCAGCTGATATGCCAGGCATAGACCCTGAATTCTGCTGTCATAAACTTTCTGTCTATCCAGAGACGAAACCTGTGGCCCAAAAGAAAAGACGATTAGGCCCAGAGAAACAGAAGGCAGCTTATCAGCAAACTGAGGAATTGCTGAAGGCCGGATTTATCAAGGAAATCCGATATTCCTCTTGGCTTTCGAATGTGGTGATGGTCCCTAAATCCAATGGTAAATGGAGAATGTGCATTGATTACGTGGACCTCAACCGCTGCTGTCCAAAAGATCCTTATCCTCTTCCTAATATAGATCGGATGGTAGATGATTCCTCTGGTTACCAATACCTGAGCTTCATGGACGCTTATTCTGGTTACAACCAAATTCCGATGTGCGAAGAGGATCAAGAGAAGACAGCTTTCGTAAATGATCGTGGTGTCTTTTGCTATACAGTCATGCCCTTTGGCCTGAAAAACGCTGGGGCGACATATCAGCGCATGATCAACAAGGTTTTCGAAGGTATGCACACCAAACTTGTTGAAGTATACATTGACGACATAATAGCGAAGACACCGGTTGGTGGCGATCATATTGAAGACCTGCGCCAAGTATTCACCCGTTTGAGACAATTTAACATGAGGCTGAACCCAATGAAGTGCACATTTGCTGTCCCTGCTGGGAAATTTTTGGGTTTCATGTTAACTCAACGTGGTATAGAAGCCAATCCAGGGAAGTGCCAAACGATTCTAGACATGCAAAGTCCTAAGAATCTCAAAGAAGTCCAATCCCTGAATGGCAAGGTAGCAGCTTTGGCACGATTCATGCCGAAGATGGCTCACAGGTCGCTCCCCCTGTACAAAATACTGAAAAAGTCCAAGAAATTCGAGTGGGGACAGGAACAAGAAAAAGCTTTCCAAGAGCTTAAGGAGGTGTTGTCCAAACCTCCCATTCTCACAAAGCCTGACCCCGAAGACACACTCATTCTGTACTTGGCTATTTCAGATGAAGCTTTGGGCGTTGCCTTGATAAAAGAAACTCCTGATGGACAAAGACCGGTCTATTTCACTAGCAAGACCTTGCAAGGTGCTGAGATCTGGTATCAGAAAATTGAAAAGGCCGCCCTCGCTGTTGTTTGGGCCTCACGACGGTTGCGTCCGTACTTTCACGCCCATCCAATTATAGTGAGAACGGATTTGCCACTCCGTTCTGTCTTAATCAAGCCCGATCTTGCTGGGAGGATGATCAAATGGTCTATTGAACTCTCTGAGTTTGATATATCCTATGAACCCCGCAGCGCTATTAAAGCTCAAGTCCTGGCTGACTTTATTGTGGAGATGACAGGGACTGATCCGGATTACCCTCGAGTCCATTGGACCATTTACGTTGATGGTTCATCAAACCAAAGAGGCTCTGGAGCAGGTGTAGTTCTCGAAAATGATGACGGAGTACACCTGGAGATCTCCCTTCGTTTCAATTTCAAAACATCCAACAACCAGGCTGAGTACGAAGCTTGCTTGGCCGGGCTAAGAGCTGCAATTGACATCGGAGCTTCTGAGGCGACACTCTGTAGCGATTCACAGCTGGTGATTTCGCAGATCTTAGGAGAATATCAAGCTCGCGAACCTCAACTCCAATTATACTTGAACTGTGTCAAGGAGTTGACTGAGAAATTCTCAAAGGTGGAGTTCAAGCATGTTCCACGTGAAGAGAATACGAGAGCGGATATACTTTCCAGGTTAGCAAGCACTAAACGACCAGGTAGCACCACGACGCTGGTTCAAAGCACGCTAACGTCGCCCAGCATCCCTCTTTTTCCTTCTCTAAACGCCATAATGACTGACTCCCTTTACGGAGATACATGGATGGCTCCTTACATCCGTTATTTGGCTGATGGACAGCTACCCACAGATGAGAAGGAAAAGACGAGGTTAAGGAGAGAATTACCATATTTCACTATGATTGATGGTAATCTCTACAGAAGGGCACTCTCTGTGCCCTATTTAATTTGTCTCAAAGAGGATGAGGTGCAAGGTGTAATGGAGGAAGTGCATGGAGGACAAAGTGGACACCACGCCGGAGGAAGAAGCTTAATGCGAAAAATCCTCAGAGCTGGATACTGGTGGCCCACAATGAAGCAAGACTCCATTGACTTCGTCAAAAAATGCGACGCTTGCCAAAAATTCTCTAACCTACACCACACACCGGCGGAAGAACTCTTCACATCCGCTGTTCCATGGCCTTTCTACCAATGGGGATTGGATATTCTGGGCCCCTTTCCAACTGCTCCTGGGGGCATCAAATATCTCATTGTAGGGGTCGATTATTTCACTAAGTGGATAGAAGCAGAGCCGGTGGTGCATATTACTTCAGCCCGAACTCGCCGTTTCATGTATGAAAATATCATAACACGGTTCGGGGTCCCAGCACGGATCGTCACAGACAATGGCACCCAGTTCACGGATAGAAAATTCACAGATTTGCTTGAAGGGTTAGGAATAACCCAAATATTCTCATCCGTCGAACATCCCCAAACTAATGGTCAAGCTGAAGTGGCCAACAGGGAGGTGCTTAAGGGACTAAAGAAGCGCCTTGGTGAAGCCAAGGGCGGATGGACAGATCAGCTGTGTCATGTCCTATGGGCATATCGGACAACGCCTCATTCATCCACCAATGAATCCCCATATCGCCTCACATACGGGGTCGAGGCAATGATACCTGTGGAACTACAAATTGCTTCCACAAGAGTTAAGTACTTCTCTGAAAAAACCAACAATGCTAACTTGGCATCTGAAATGGATGTCATACAAGAACTCAGAGAAGACGCTTTCATCAGAGATCAAGCCATCAAAGCCAAAGTTGCTCTCCGGTACAACAAACGAGTCCAATCAAGGACTTTCAACGTTGGAGATTTGGTTTTGAGGAAAGCAAGTATAGGGAACAAATTCGCCCATCAAGGCAAATTAGCCCCAAACTGGGAAGGCCCATACAGGGTATCCGAGGTCACTGGCAAAGGCTCTTATCGCCTTGAAAACCTTGATGGCACTCCAATCCGAAACAAATGGAACACCCAAAACTTGCGCATCTACTATAGCTAGCTGTTTCTACACTCTCCTATCCTTATCTTGGATTGAATACTGGAGAATTTATTTTCACAGCTACGCTCTCCTTGTAATTCTTATTTTTGATTTAATAAGAATCTCTCATAACAATTTAACTCTTTCGAGTTTTTCTTATGCTGTGATTTTCAGTTTATCCGGTGTACAAAAGCATATTCAGGACGGATGATCTCAGCTACTTATTCTGTAGTTGACGATGTAACTCTTCGAATATGCGCAACGCACAAGAACATACTCAGGACGGATGATCTCAATTACCCATTCTGTAATTGACGATGTAACTCCTCGAGTGTGTGAGTATTGAAGGCCCAGATTGTAGGATTAAACCGAACTCTGGGTACGGTTAGTAAGTTTGGCTGAACACCGGTGAAGGCTCAGATTGTAGGATTAAACCGAACTCTGAGTACGACTAGTAGGATAAACCGAACGTCGGTGAAGACCTGAGTTGTAGGATTAAACCGAACCTCAGGGCATGGGTTGTAGGGCTGGTCCTTCTTCAAGGCCACAAACCGAACCCCGTTCGAAGACTACATGGGTTGTAGGGCTGGTCCTTCTTCAAGGCCACAAACCGAACCCCATGCGAAGGCTTGGGCGCAGTAAGCTGGTTCTTCTTCAAGACCACGCTGAACCCCAAGTGACGGGCACAGTAGGTTCAGGATTAGCCCTGATCTGAACCCCGTATCGAAGGCTCGGATTGTAGGATTAAACCGAACTCTGAGTACGACTAGTAGGATTAACCGAACGTCGGTGAAGAATCGTCATTGGGTAAAACCAAAGACCAATTGAAGAACGGCTAGTAGGATTCAACCGAACACCAAATATGACATGGACAGTAGGATCAAACCGAACTCCAAACACAACAAGTAAGTTATACTGAACTCCAAATTAATACTCTCGCGAAGTTCTTTATTTGGGAGTTTTATAGCTTATAATTCTGAGTCATCAATTCTTCAATTGAGATCTGACTCATAAACTCCGACACAAACAATTCACTCGGGTACGCCACAATCTAAGGCATTTTCACCCGAAATTCCTCAGTCGGAAATATTTGAAGAGGTATTTCTATTTTAAATCCTCATTCTCAAGATCTCTCACGTGAAAATCTCACTCAGAGTTTATTCAAAGTGATAATCACCAAATGATATTGGGGGACAACATCAACGGTTTAACGAATAATTTGAGGAATGAATTCTCGTCTAAACGATCTCACAATCATTCCCCTTAAGCCGTTCTTGAGGCAATGATGTGTTCCCTCACAAGCGGTGGTTTATTATGAAATTCATTTCGCATGTATATGTCCGGTATGGAGATTTTGTTTTACAATCCGATCTTCATTACTTAAATCCGGAATAATACAATACACATGCAGTCCCTCTATTAAAGTTGTTTCTCACTAAACAAGAATGGAGGTAAAAAATTCTTTTATTGATTTAATAAGAATTACAATTCATGTAATGATCCGGAGCTGATCCCGGAACACAGCGAATTCAAATCAATAAAACGAAAAAGAAAACAAGAAAGGCGCTACTCTTTCTGGCTTGAGTCTCCCTCCTTCCCTTTGCCTTTGTCTCCGGTCTTGCCTCCTTCAGTGCGAGAGCTCGATCCTGTACTTATGGGTTTCAGGAGGGAAGGTCTCATTGATTGACCTTTAGGTAAAGGAGCAAACTTATAAGGAGTTCTAGGCGGACTCTCTTGACGATTGTCAACGATGGCCACCAGTTTCCCTTGGTGAAACTCATAGAACGGATCAATACCGTTCAAATTAAGTGACACCTTGGGATTCCGGTATAACACCTGACGAATTGCCAACCCAAAAGCCTCCTTGACTGCTTGATCACACATGTTTACAGCATCGTCCAAGTCTGCTTTCAGGGTCTTGACTTCGCCATTCAAATCCTCCAGCTTTAATAGCAGCTCCTTTTCCTTACGTGACCAATCATCCGCTCCTTGGGAATAGACGACCTTAGCCTCCTTCAACCGCTCATCTAGCTTCGAAGAGCGTTCCTTCTCCACACAAAAATTGGCATGGAGGTCAGCGTTGATTTTCTTCTGATCAAGAACCTGACCCTCCAGCTCCTTGGCAAGCTTCTTCAACTTGGCAATTTCTTCATCCTTCTTCTGAGTTTCCTCTCCGGAAGTTTTTAATTTTCCTTCTAATTGAAGGATGATTGCCTTGTCCTTGCCAACCATCGAGGTGAGCCTCTCGTTTTCTTCTGTGAGCTCGCGAACCGACTTGAGGAGCTTGGATAAATCAGCCAAGTGCTTCTGTCCGTCGTCGCAAGCTCTCATCATTTCTTCACTCTTTAACGAGGGCTTCACCTTGGGTGAGGATTCAGGAACGCCCTCAGGAACGGAGCCCTCGTACACCGGATGTTGAACAAGACCGGAATTACCTTCAAGAGAGCAGGGGGCTTTGGGCGCGAAATAAGTCGTTATTGGCTTCGCCCCACAAGTGATTACACTGCCAGGGGCATCCGGAGTGGGTTCTTCCGCTCTCTTCTCTTTAGAGGGCACAAACTCAGCAGCCCCTCTTGAAGTTTTTGGTTTTTTGGGCGAGGATTGACGGTCTGAGGTTTTCGAAGGATCACGCTTAGTCCTTTTCTTTTTCTCGACCACCTTCTCAGATCCGCCCTCGATTAGAGGAATATCGTCACCAGCAGACGAAGTTAATATTATCGTCTCAGCAGTAGCCTTCTTCGAGTTCCGCTTTGCCTGAATGTCATTTTCAGCCGCAACGGAAGTCTCTCCGGCCTTGAGACCTTTTAGTCTATTCATCTCTGGTGACTCGCTCTGAATTTCACCTGCACAATTAAAAGACACAATCAGAGACGAAAAAGTTTCAAGACATGACATAATAACGCATGAAGAACGGCAGGAAAATTACGTAAATACTCCTCGCGAGTAGGCTTTGATCCTAACAAACGCCTGCAGGAGAAAAATTGGTGTGAGGTTGTGTAGGACTGCAGAGCCGAAAGAACAGAGATCGAAGTTGGGCTCAGTTTGTCCTCCTCGGTATAGTACGCTTGGGAGGTCAACAAAAAATGTTCATGCGTCCAAGTCACTGGGAATTTTGGAATCCCATCTTCAGTTAACCAAAAAATTGGTTCATTCGGATGGACGCTAATCTTCGTGAAATAGGACTTGAATGAACGCCCATCAACTTTGGCGGAGTCAGTGTACGCCTCGAAGTTGATGATCTTGGAGATAGTCCGGAGGGATATCAAGCTCACTCCTCCTTTCTCCTTATTCGCACGACGGACCACTTGAGTGAAGTAGAAAAGCATGGCCACCGTCGGTTTAAAGTTGAAGTGCTCCCCAAGCACTTCAAGAGAGCGAACCAATCCCCATCCATTAGGGTGAAGTTGCGAGGGGGCGCAGTCCAAGAATCTCAGGACTCCCATCTCAAACTTCGTCAAGGGGAAACGCACACCCAAGTTCAGAAATAGAAAATCATACATGAACAAGGACTTCTCGTCCGGTGTATGGCATATCCGTACCGATGGAAGGGGAGCGAATACATTAAAACACCATTTGTATTTGTCCTTCTTCCAAACGGTAAACCGCGGCTCCAGCTCCCCTTCATCCTCCCGAGCGTGGACGGACGGCGTCTCACGAAATTCCTCAGCCACCCAGCTGAATGGGCGTTTCTGTTGGAATTTCACCCAGTCTATCCGGTGTGCAACCACATTACAGAGGCCGGATTGGGTCTTCAAGATATACTTCTCGGAAGGGGATTCCCCTTCAGACGATTTTCTCCCAGTGGCTTTCTTTGTCACCATTGTGAAAGCTTTGATGCTGCGATAAAATTTCACATCATCAGAGAGATACAAATCCCCACTTTCGACACTCTCACTGGAGGAGGAAGACTCTGAAGAGGGTATAATCACCCTTCGCCTTTGATATTACGACTCCTCCCCCCCTGTATACTGTGGCCTCGATTGGAAGATCACTGGGATCCTCCCACCACGAACATTAGGGTTTTGAGCCAAAGCCCTTCCTCCTCTTCCTCTAGGGCTAACGCCACTGAAGCTAACACCCTTCCTAGCCATTCTCAAATATTGAAAAGAGATGCAAAAAACGAAGGGAAAGTGGTTACCTAAGGATAGTGAATTGAAATTCACAGAGGCGGACACGAAGAACTTCTTGGGACTTTTGCAGAGGTTCGTCGAGGAAGCAAGAAGAAATGGTAACTGAGATCGCCAAATATGCCTGTATCAGGGCACAAAAATTTTTCA
This sequence comes from Clitoria ternatea, assembly GCA_037962975.1. Lineage (NCBI taxonomy): Eukaryota > Viridiplantae > Streptophyta > Magnoliopsida > Fabales > Fabaceae > Clitoria > Clitoria ternatea. The sequence goes on from CM075673.1 coordinate 154,560,982, forward strand.
AATACTCACTAAACACAATCTGTCGTTTACCCCCAAACGACTCCCCGTTTAGTGGACCAAAATTGTCGTTTAGTACCTCATGGCGCGAAAATCCCATCGTTTTGTCACAGAGCCATCGAAATGGGCCTATTAAAACTAAATCCTAGGCCCAACAAGACTATGTGTGACAGTTACTAAGACATGCGCACTTAACGCAATAATGGCTCGCCCACGTGAATTAAGGCATTAAATGTCCAATCATTAGAAACGTGGCCACCATTACCCGAATACCAAGGGTTGCGAAATTCGATAAACTTCTCATGTTCTCATTGTCGAATCCGCCCTTAGGAGATTCATTACTACGGAACCTTATTCCCAGAGCGGACATATACACTTCGATGTAGTCCCGAAATCCAGACATACTATGATCAATATAGCTCATATGAGCAAGACAACTGCTTCCTCACATCAGCTAGGGGGCTAGTAGAGGTAATACTCGGATTTCGTCTCGGATTTCGGATGGATGCGAAAAAATTCACCAGGACGGATGATCTCAATCACATATTCTGTGATTCGACGATGCAACTCCTGGTACAAAGAGCTCCACTAATCATTCCAGGACGGATGATCCCAATCACCTATAAAGTGATTCGACGATGTAACTCCTGGTATGAACAATGCTCATTATCAAGTATTCACTCAATCCGTACTCCTACGATTGAAAAATGTCTCCAGGATGGATTATCTAAATCACTTAATCTGTGATCTGACGATGTAACTCTTGACGATGTGTACTTTTCCAGAACGGATAACCTCAGTCACTCATTATGTGATATGACGATGTAACTCCTAACGCGGTGTACCTGCCCAGGACGGATGATCTCAATCACCCATGCTGTGATCTGACGATGTAACTCCTGGCGCCATACACACCCAAAGGACGGATGATCTCAATCACCTAATATGCGACCTGATGATGTAGTTCCTGGTATCATACACATCCCCAAGACGGATGATCTCAATCACTTATGAAGTGATTTAATGATAAAACACCTGGCATGATCAATACTCATAATCATCTTTATGATGGAAAATTCCGAAAGTCAGTCCACACTTTCGCTTTCTAGTGGTATTCTCCCAGGACGGATACTCTTTATCACCTATTCTGTGATACAACGACGTAACTCCTGGTGTAGAAAAAACTCTCATCATCATCCTTATGATAAAGGACTCAAACACCACTTCCTTGCAGTTCCCTAAACTTGGAACAGTATTATCATCTCCTGTAAGAATATTACGGATTAGAAGCAGTCATCCGTCCTGTTACACTACTTTGCTAAACAGCGGATCGACCCATCTTTCCCCAAAAGAATTAAGGATCATGCCCTAGAGACAGGCACCTTCTTCTTAATACGCACTTGGGGACATGTATATATTTATCCGTTCTAAATTTTATTTGTTATTTAATCTTCCGAGGCTATTATTTCAATCCGGCCTTAAGATTAATTATACAGAACGGATTAGTAACGATTTAAATATACATGAAACGACGAAGACAAATTTCTTCAATCAAAATTCATTCATTGAAATAAAATTACATACAATAGTTCAAAATCCGGAGTTGATCCCGGTACACAACTATACATGTAAATGAAAACAAAATTACGGAGGAGGAATCTGTTCTTCAGTTTTTTGCGCCTCCTCAGCACAAGGCTCTTGTCCCCCTTCCTTTGGAACCTCCGCAGGAGTCTCACCTCCAGGAGCCTCAGCCCTTTCTTCAGAAGAGGAAACCTCGGACACAGGAAAGACGTAATCAGGTCCCATAGATTGACCCTCAGGAAGAGGAGCCAAACCATACAAGGACGTCGGTGGATCCTCGTGACGATCATCCACCACTGCGACTAACTTTCCCCCATGGAATTCATAGTACGGATCCATTCCATAAAGGTTAAGTTTTGCAGTGGGGTTGCGGTAGAAGACTTGGCGTATGGCTAGGCCGAAGGACTCTTCAACAGCCCGGCTGCATATGTCAACAGCTTCTTCTCTCTCAGCTTTCGCTGTAGCCAATTCTCCCCGCAACTTGGACAGCTCCTCACTAGACACCTCGAACTCCGCATTCCTAGCCTTCAGTCCCTCTATCTCAAGAAGGAGCTTCTTCTCCCTTTGAGACCACTCCTCAGCATCAGCTTTATGTTTATCCTGGCTGCTACGGAGTTCTTCCTCCTTCTCTGCCACCTTGCCTTCCAAGTTTTTAAGATCGCCTTTGAGCTTGAGATTCTCTTTAGTTACGAGATCCCCAAACTCCTTAGACTTGTTAAGACGATCTTCCATTAACTTCATGGCGGCTTTGTCCTTGTCTGAGGAAAGGTTGAGCTCTTCTAATTTTTCACTTAGCTCCTCAACCTTGTCGACGTTCTTAGCCAACTCGCTGACGGAAGATAGCAATCCAGCAAGTTCGGCTAGCTGCCACCTTCCGGCCTCACACGTTTCTTCAATTTCTTTAACACTAAGTGTAGGCCGGAGTTTGTACATCGGTGGTGGAAGAGTGGCAGGAGTAGAACCTTCGTAGGAGAGGAAGGGGGTGAGAAATGAGGTCGTTGGGAAGGAGGTCGGATTTGACCCAGAAGCCCCAGCAGCAGTTTCTTTATTAAGACTAGAGGGAGCACCAGCTGCTTCCGAGGTTTCAACAAGCTTACCCTACGAAGTTTTGCGCTTTTTGGACGGGCCTCCCACTGAGTCATTCTTGATTTTTCTTCTCCTCTCGGAAACTGGAGGATGACCCGTGGATTCATCAGCGGCAGAAGAACCGCCCTCAACCAACGGAACGTCCCCTTCAGCATCCGAGGTCAGTATTATTAACTCAGGACGATCCTTGGTTGAGGGCCTGGGCTTCACTTCATTCTCACGGGAAACGGATTTACCAGCCGCCTTGAATTTCTTCAATTTGTCCATTTCTGGAGTTTCCTGTTCTATTTCACCTACATGAACAAACACAAGATGTCAGCAACTATAAATATTCTATATATATTTGGTAAAGGAGGAAAGATGAAATAAAACGAGAAGTACGCAAATATTCCTCCCGGACTCCGCTTGAGCTACTTAGCAAACGCCTACACGAGAAGACGTGATGACCTGTAGTATGCGATTCAAGTGCGAACAACACTCTCGACGTCTCTCGAGACAGATCGGATTGATCAGTGTAGTACGCGTGTGAGCTCAAGAGGAAATGTTTGTGTGTCCAACTCATGGGAAATTTGTCAACGTCCTCTTCGTCCTTCCAAAATTTCGGTTTGCCCTTCTTAATGGAGATGCGAGTGAAGTAGGTCTTAAACGACTTCCCATCAACCTTGGCCGAATCAGTATAAGACTCAAAGTTCACAAAAGAACAGAGAGTCCGGAGTGTCACCAGACCAACTCCGCCCTGCTTATTCGCCCTTCGAACTACTTGAGTGTAGTAGAACAGCATCGCTACAGTTGGCGTGAAATTGAAGTGCTCCCCAAGCACTTCGAGAGATCGGATGAGGCCCCAACCGTTGGGATGAAGTTGGGAGGGTGCACAGTTCAAAAACCTCAAAACACCCATCTGGAGTTCGGTTAATGGGAAGCGGACACCCAAATAATGAAAGATGAAGTCGTACATGTACACTGAACGATCGTTGGGGACGACATGACATATCCGCTCTGTCGGAAGTGGTGCGTAAACCCTATACCACTTTTTTGTCTCTTCATCCGTACTCAGCGTGAACCTCGGTTGAATCTGAAATCCCTCCTCATCCGCATGACGAGAGGCCAAGTCCTTAAATTCGCTGGACACCCAACAGAAAGGCCATTTAGCCTGAACCTCCTCCCAATTCAGCCTCGAAGCAACTACGCTGAAGAGACCTTCAGCTGTCTTCGAAATGGCACTATCTCCAGAAGATCCTTCTCCAGTTGCCATTGGAAATATCTAGACCGAACTCCTTAATCTATGATAAGAAATAAAATGTCGTCAGAAAGTTGCAATCATTACTCACTGCATTTTAAAAGCAATTACAATCAGAGGGCGACTCTGAGAAGGGAAAGGTCACTTCCCGCAGTGAGTAAGATCCCCTTTCTGAGCGACGCGGTTCAGTCTTAGGAAGAATCACAAGGATTCTTCCCCACAACTATTAGGGTTGAGGGAAACTGATTCCCCCCCTTTTTGATGAAACCTACTTTCTATAACTACGAGTAGCAAGTCAAAGCGAAACTAAAGCGACAAGGAAAAGATAGTTACCTCAGATGACAGTGATGAATTTGAGGAACGAAGAAACCCTCGCAATGTAGGTGATAAACTTCCTTGCAAAATTTCTGCAGAGTTTCGTTGAGAAAGCAAAAGCAAGTGGAACCCAGAATCCACTAAGTATTCCTTTTATAGGAAACAAAGAGGACCGGTTACCTCCTCTTGAAGTTGTGTCGTTCTCGATAAAACGCACCTGTTCACAAGCGAAACGACACAACCGTTCCAAATTCTTGGGCGCCAAAACGATAGCAACTCAGCAAAGGGCTATCCACTGGGCCCAAAAGTTTTGAAAACTTCAGGCCCATTAAACCCAAAACGACGGTTAATGAGATTTTCATCTCAGACGCAATAATTGCCTGCCCACGTGATTAAAAGCATTAATGTCTAATCATGCAACGCAATTTACGCTTTACAGCCGTTACACAAACTTCAAGAGCTTTCAATTCCAATAAACTCTTGAAATTCTCACACAACGAATCTTTGTCTGAATCCGTTGTGACAGTACCGAAAGGTCTTTTCTATTAAATTCAGAGCGGTTCTTTACGAATGACAACAGATGCTAAGGAACTGTTACACACGTAAGCTTACCGATATTAAGACCTCTCGCAGGTTGAGTAGCTTATGTGAACAACTATTCAGTCCCTCACACAAGCTAGGGGACATATGATCCGGTCTCAATACCGGTATCCGATCTGCTATACATATCTCAACGTCTTTGATAAGACATCTACGTGTAACCGGTGTCATTGGTATACATCCGAACTGTAATTCCGTATCAGGCGTTCTCCCTATACCGGTTGTTCAGGATAACACCAGGACATCGGATAATACACACGTCACTGTGCAAAAGACAAGGATTGTTGCTACAGGGATCGATCAATAATTCCCTGCACTACGAGCCAAATTCTGCTCACGGGAATGGTCGACTTGTTCCCTAATCCTAGTCTACATTCTCTATGCTCAATATAAAATAGCCACTTGACCCAATCATGCAGGTAAGTGCGCAATATAATAATGCTAATGGGAGTTGGTGGTTCCCCACCAACGAGTCCTCGTTAATCGAGCCAATCAGGTATATGAACTAACTTCATGATTGAAGTTAGGGATCTTCTTCTTCAGCTCTTTTATGACTGATTCCTCTCTGAATAGATTCCTTACTTGGAATATAATCACTGACTTGAGCGTCGGAGAATCTTTGCAGGTGACACCACCATTCGCCCACTTCAACGCGTTAGGTCGGTGTAAAGGATCTCCAGGACGCCCAATCCGCTCTCCTCATTCAAGGACAACGGATACATACATCGGATACATATACATCCGGTCTACTAGACGGTATTGACATACTATTCGTGACTGGCTTGAGATCGGATCTCTTGACCCCGGTCCAGGACAGATCAGCTCTTTTAGCGTCCAAATTTACACTTTGGAGAAATTGTTCAAGGTTTTTGATAAGTTATCTCTTATCAAAACACCATGAGCTTTTAGGGGAGCGTGTTATAGTTAATGTTAGTAGTAGTAGTAATAACAGTAGTGGTATGGTTTGAGGGGAACATGTTAGAGTGTTAGTTTCTATCTGTGTTGTTATGTAAATTGGCAATTTGCTATGCAGGTTGTTTCCTCTCACATAAATACTTACTTTTGTCTTTGTAAATGTAACAAGAATTATCATTTTAACTAAATCTGTTTATCTTTTTAAAAGAAAATCTCTCTCTCTCTCTCTCTCTCTCTCTCTCTCTCTCTCTCTCTCTCTCTCTCTCTCTATCTATCTCTCGATTCTCTCAATTCTAAGATAAACGCGTTGTGTTTAATTATCTAATTTTGTTGCCTTATATATTGGCAAAAACAAATACTCCCTCTGTCTCATATCCATTGTCGCTTTAGGCATTTTCATATAGATTAAGAAATCATTAAATGTATAGTTATTTGAGTAATTATTGACTAAAATACCCTTCTATATGGCTATTCACATTCCAATTATGTATGTATCTATTATGGAAAACATTGTAAAAAAGTATCATTTACCCTAAATAATGTATCAACTTCCGAAGTCTCATTCATTAATCAAAATAATAGGTAATGATCCGGTGTGGATACTAGCCCTATAGGTAAGTGACACTGGTTATGGTGAATATAAATACTAGTTAAAATCATGTAAAACAGCGGACGAAGTGCACGAGTACCAATGTGATCACACAGGACAAGGTACACTCAAATCAGTAAAACATACCGAAATTCAGTACGGAATAAGTGATAAGACCCCGATCAGTAAAGCTGTTACAATCAGAGTCAGATGCAAGTGGGCAACTTGCATCTACTAAAGCTGCAGCCCCTGAACACTGTCAGGAGAGGTCAAATCACCACTTGCATTTAGGAAGAACTATAAATACAACTCAATCATTAAGACATAACAGAACAACATTACCCTACTTACTACCATTGTAATCTCTTTTTTCTTCCGTAATACTCGTACTGACTTAAGCTTCGGAGCCCTTTTTGCAGGTACACCTCCGGTGTGTCCCACCTGATTGCGGCTGGAGAGAGCCAAATTCAGTACCTTAATGCGAAGAGCATAGGATCCCCACTGGATTTGTGTGCATAATATTGTACTCGCATTGAGACGGTGTAAAAAGAGAGTGAGTGGAACATTCAACACCGGGTTCACAGAGGGTAACTTCGGACCCCCAATACTAGTCAGATCAGGTAATAGGAGAGAAATACATTAAGTGTGGGAGGATACAATAGGAGAAAATAAATTAATTGCACTTTAAACTTTTAAAATAATAATTTTAGGAAAAAAATAACATCCAAAATGACAATAGATATACGAATGAGGAAATAGGGAGAACTAAAAAGGTAAATTAATTAGTAATTAGATATTATAGTTTAAGTAACAGTTTCAAGTTTAAGGTTAAGTTGGGGTCATTGAACACCTTCTTGATGCAATTAATAGTTAGTTGGGGTCTCGCAAGCCGATCAATGCTTCATCCAGTCAATGGATGAAAATGTTACTTCTAATTACCAACGAAACTGGCAGATTGAACAAACAATCATTAAATCATGAATGAAGAGTATAATTGTATTAAAATTTGATGATAGATTTATTATTCGTAATCATTATACTCAATATCATTAAAGAAAAAAGGCAAAATAGCTATTAAGATTTAAATACATTTTTGTACTTATAATTTTAGAATTGAATTTTGATCATTGTAATTATATTCTTAATGATGATCCCTTATGTCTAGTATATAAATCCAAATAGTTGTACCTTAGAGGAAATGATTTTTGGCATGTTGTTGATAGTTGAGATGGAAATCATAATTTTTATAACTATTAAGAATAAAACGAAACTTTTGAAATATAAAGGACAAACTCAAAATCTATAAATTATAGAACCTAAAATTATATTTAACCCCCTTAGATAATCTCATTTCCTCTATGTTCTCCATGACAGAAGACAACCATTAGTGCAACTTAATTTTCTCATTAAATTATTTAGACAGTTTTACATTAATGCATTAATTGGATAAACATGGCAGTATTAAATTTGCGCGCTTAAATTAATTGTAAAGTGGGCTTATTCCAAAAGACTTCTCCGAAGGCGAGTAAATAAAGATATATGAACAAAATCTTAATATCTTCATGTACATAGAATTAAATAAATGACTTGGTTAACTCTTTTACTCACTTACAACCTAAAGAATTACAAAGATATATATGTTACTATTCCAATATACAACATTTTTTTCACTTAATCTTTCCCATCACATTTATAATATCATCTATCTTATTTTATATTTATCTATCTTCATAATTTTTTTACTCTTTAGAATGACGATAGAGAAAGGAAATAAAATGGTGGAAAATAGACAAACCAAAATTCAAACCCAAACCCTTATATTCAACCCTTATATTCATGTTACATAACAACAATGTTAGATCTCTAGAATCTTATTTTACATTTATCTCTCTTCATATTTTTTTTATTCTTTAGAATAAAAAATAAATAGAAAAGGAATAAGTCTCAGAAAATGGCCAAACCAAAATTCGAACCCAGACCCTTATGTTCAAGTCACACAACAATGTTGGTCCTAAAATATTTATCTCTTTTCACATAACATTATGTATGCTGTATGTATAAGTATCATTTCTCAATGCGGAATGCATACCTCTTATTTAGAGTTACTTTAGAAGCCACTTTCGCATTGGAGTGCATTTGAAATTTGAAAGAAAATACACTTAAGCATTATTCTACATGCTCTTCTAATGTTGGAGCTTACATCATTAATTTTACTACGATCTTCATTGAAATAATTTTAAACAAAAACCTTATAGAAATCATGTCATTTTCATAAGCTGAAATAAACTCAGAAGAACTACATATAACTTTCCTACAAAACATTCCTCAACTAACTAAATAAGGACCTATTTAAATTGTGAAAACATTTTTTATTTTAAGCTTTAATTACAAAACTATCTATTTTTTATATGCAAAAAATTTGTACTGAAACAAAATAAAAACAGGAAAAAAAACAAAGAAAAATTGTTTTTAATGCTTCTTGTATAAAATTTTGAAAACAACAAATATAATAACAATTTTGTAATTAAAATTTAAAAACATAAAATAAAAATTGGAAACATTTTCACAATTCAAACGACCCCTAACTCCTATTATAAATCATGAGAGAAAAGTTTTCTTGTATATCAAATATTCTGCTTAAAATCTGTTTTCTACATAAATGTCTTCCATGAAAGTATCACCACAAATTTTCTAGAGTCATACTCCAGTAACAAAAAAATGTTAGCTGAAGTAAGAATTGGTAACAGTGCTTGCTAAAAGCAAAACACACGTAAATATCTCATACAAAGTTTACGATGGTAATTTAATGATCAAAATTTATCTGCTAGCAAGAATGGTGGCGTCAGCCCAATGATTGAGAAAAACTGCAGGGCAGACATCTCACGCATGCCTTAATTTCCAGCCTAGAACAAGAGAAGGATAGATCAGAAGTTGTTGGTTTAAAATAATGAGGGAAATCTCACCCTTGTATAAAAAATATCACTTCTGTTCTGTTTTCTTTGAGGGCCAACCTTAGACAGTAACTTAGCACCGAAACTTACAGGTGGAAACAATGTAGAACACCATTTAGATGGCAATTTTAAGTCACTGGTGAAAGAAAGATTGAAGGCAGTCATTGGGAAGAAGTTACAGACTTGGAATGCCTGGAACTCTCACAACCTGGGCAGTTATGTAAGCTCTCGTGAATGTAGATGTCGCAATCAAGGCAGAATTGTTGTTTGCATTTCGGACAAATAACAGAAAGTCCAGGCTTGTTTCCTGTGCCACAACCAGCAGTGGAGGGAATATCAAGAAAATTGAGCAAGTATTCTATTTGCAATACTATTTGGAAGAAGATAGAAATAACAAGGAATTTTACAGTATTGACTGTACAATTGAAGATTTAAGCAGTGGACTAAAGTAGGTAAAAAACTAATCATTATATGACTTAAAGCTTAAATAACTTCAACCAAAAAAAGACAACAATTTCTACCATATAGGTCCACAGCCACTTAATTAGCACCATGTTCTTTAATAAAATCAAATTCTATGGTAACGGTAACTAGTCTAGCATGCTTATTGCTTAATGCATATTTGCATTGTTATTAGAATCCAACTCCAAGACTGTTTGGATAGAGGAAAGTAGAGAGGAGAGGAGTTAAGGGGCTACAAATCTCTATTCTCTACCTTACCAGAGTTCAGTCACCACGGGAACTTTGATTTTTAAAATATCATTGGCAATCATGTAAAGACAATTTTCTTTGAATATAGATATTTGTGCAACTATTTTACAATTAAGGACTTTCATTAACTTGTCTTGTTTGGTGAAAAAATTTGAAAGGGTGAGGAAATGGAACTATAATCCTTCCTCACCTAAAATTGTGGGAATTCGGAGGACCCTGAAACTTACAGAAATAGAATTCAGTTACCCATATCTTAATAGATTTATTTGACCATTCTAAGTGAATAATCGTGAATCTCTTTATTCCCCTCCCATGTGAACCAAATAAGTTGTTGCCCCTCACCCCAATTAAAATCCCTCCCCTCCTTTGAATCAAACAGTGCATAAGCAGCCAGTTTTTCTTCAAATTGGGGTTCTATTACATAATTTATCATCAACAATACCTTGAAATCATAGATGCACCATCATGATGACAAGAAAACTAAGGCTTTCATTCTTGGCAAAAACTTCTCGCTATTATCGTGCACATGATATCATAGTTGATATAGAATATTCTGGCATTGACACTATAATATATCAGAAGTATATTCCAGAACAAATAGTTGGAGGAGTGCATCCAAAAAATCTTAAGCCACCATACTCTGCACTCCTCAGGTCATAATATGTTACAACTTACAACTTACATTGCTAGAGGTCGATAACACTTAATAGGGATGTTTATGTTTATCACAAATAAAATATCTTCTGATTCTCTGCTTAAGCTGCACAATGGAAATAGTAAATTTTCAAGACTTGGGTATGTGTTAATTGATTGAAAGTCAACTCTATCTCTCAAAAATACCAGCTTATCTCTTACTTTGATATAAGATGAAAGCTGATTACACAAGACACCTGAAACAAATTCCATTTCCAATTTATGAATTTTTACATAACTGGAAGATGAAATCCTAGCAACATAACAAATGAAGGTATAGGTTTATTCGCTATTTTACCATTATTTCACCCTTAAAGCAGTATGAGTTATTTGACATAACATGTTGACCCACATGATAAAATTATACAACACCAGAATTGGAAATTATGAAGAAACTCAATCTTGACTACCTTTCTGCAGAAACTTACCCTGAGTAAGAAGACTTTGTTGACAACCAAAACATGTATTGGGAAAACTGCGACTTGGATCATTTTGGGCAGACAGAGGGACCTCATCAAACATCACTATAGGAAATAGATGATGATATGACCTTGCCAAATGGGGTGAAGAAATAAGGGTCAACCCGCAGATGCGACATTCAGTAGGAAGCTCACAGACCCGAACTTTGCATCTTGGACAAGTGTATCCCCCTCCAATCTTAGCCTCTTCATGACATGTACAAATTGCAACAGAACCCTCAGCTGCTCGTTGTGGGAAACCCATCTTAATTAAGTTGGCAGTAGCATACTCTGCTATTGCTGGAGGAGGTGGTGCATGCTCCAGGATTAACTCTTTAAAGTGGGACTGCATGAAGTGTATATAACTATTATGAATGTACATATTCATGAATAATATGCCAACATTTAAAATCTTCAAACATATTTTAAGGTGATCAGCAATATTCAAAGCATTACAAAAAGGATGCTTGACTATTAAAACTCAATTTACTTCACACAGGTAGATTGTTTCTATTTGTACTACATCTACATAGGGTCATCAAAATCAACAAACTAACCTCATCCAGTGCAACAGAATAAGTTCCTCCAGTTTCTTGGCAGAGATGTTTGCATACAAACATTTCAGCAGCAAGACCAATGACTGAGCACCTTATTTTACTCCTTTTGCATTTCTGGATGGTTTCCATGAGATCACCAGGATCACATGTACTGAGAGCCGAATATAAGATCAGAACTTCTCGGTGGCCATATGATGGGATTTGATTTAGATAACCAAGAACAAGCTCTAAGGCATTTTGTAAGGAGGCATCACCTGAGCATTCCAATTTACCCATTAAAGCTTTAATGTGGGACTCAGGACTGCCACCAAGTTCCGTTAAGCAACGAGCAACCCCGTCTTTTATAGTCACCAGACCAACATGACTAAGTGGATTCTGATCAAAGAATTCCCTGATAAATGCCTCAACCTGTTTCCCAATCACAGCCATCCTACTTGGTCGAAAGTCCCTCTCTGAAGCTGCCTTCACATGATGACAGAAACTGTTATATACAACTATACAAGAGATTAAAATGACATATATGTAACAGCAAGGCTCTACATTTTATTTCTTTTTCCTAGTAGACTCGTTAATATTTCTAACAGTCATTCTATTGTTATAAGTTACACACACATTACCTAAATTTCAAGTTAAATAAGATGAGTGGGCTATTACCAATTTCCTGATGTTTTTACAGGCATATGAACTACTCAACATGGAACCAGTGTAACTGTAATATGATTATGAATAATCTAGTCAAATTTTATTTAATGTTTGTTTGTAATGGAAGAATGTAACAATTCTAAAATTAAAGGTGTTTCAACCTATGCAAAGGGCATTACAGATATTGGAAGAAATACCATCCAAGAAAACTAAGTAAATTCAAACTTTCATTATTCACAATTTCCAACATGAGCACCACAGCAATTGAAATCTAATTTTCAAGTAATCCAAGCATTCCTCCATGCGATGTACAGTCAGAACTCAGAAGCATACAGATGCTATAATCAAATACCTTGGAAAGGTCAACAATAATGTACAGGTATCGTATAAGACCCTTCTGTATTCGTGCAGTGGCTGCTGTAGAAGCAAGGGTACGAAGGCGCCTGCGATACTGGGCATGATAAATGGCTGTGTTATCTATGGGGCGAAGAAGTCCAGATTCATCCTCTTGCAAAGATTCCCATGATCTATCTTCTGCATAAGTCCTCTCCCAGGCTTCAAGACCTCCATCATTAGCATCGTCATCGTCATCTTCTACATCTCCATTAAGTGGTCTTTCAGCTGCACTATTCATAATTTCTAGACCAAAATATGTAACAGTTAAATAACCAAGGGCAGCAGAAGAAGCAATCAAAGAAATCATAATCTTCATTCAATAAACTTTACTCTATGAACAGAAAAGTAAATCTACTGAAACATCAGCACTTAACAGTAGGTAGAATCACACATGCAGAAATGAACCATTCACACGAAATGAACAAGCTAGGAAAGAAATAGTGTAAATAAATCCTTGTTACCAGGAAGAAGTCAGATTTCTGATGAATAGATTATGAAAAATCACAATCCTACAATTATTTGCACGAATATTTAATTCACATGTTGAGCAGCATGGGCTAAAGATTGCATGCTAGTGTTCCATGATATAAAATCATTTGTACTGGTTTTGAGTACAAAATCCAAATTTTGGTTGTTGGAGAGACAAGACCTCAATTTAGACAGACAGAATTCACGTAGCTCCAAAATTATATAAATAAAGAAATATGTCCAATCAGAAAATATCTCTTATAACTGTGAGAAGTTTATAATAAAGCATGCAAGTAACAAAATATAAAGCTTATTAAAAAATATTGACAAATAATAATAAAATATAATGATTTCAGAAGATCAATGTAAAGCAAATCAAAGATGACTTCAAAATTCAAATTTGGAAGAACTATGTAGCTGAATCAGAATGCCAATGCAGAATGTCAGAGAAGACTAGAAGACCAACCAACGCACCCATCAATTTGAGCACCTCAAACAATCAATCTAACCAGTTACAGATGTGAGTAACCACAATTACAGTTTGTCAATCACTATTAGCAGAATTAGGGTTCAAATTGAAGGAGGAGGTTGTGGATTAGGAGTTTCATGCTCCATTAGGGTCACTTTGGATTCAAACAAAATCAGTGACTGGCAATGAAGCACGGACTCCTTGTTTGAGCAGCCTTATTAAAAGCTAAAACCCAACAACTATCAGTGTGTTTGGTAATTTTACCTTTTTAGATCATAATCAGAATTTTAGATTACAATCTAATTTATCTTGTTTGGCAACTTTTGCTAATATCAGATAATAGTCTATAAACTGAAATTTTATAGATTAATCTGATTTTTAGATTATAATCCAATTATCTTGTTTGGTAACTTTTGCTAAAATTATATTATAATCTACAAGCTGAAATTTTATAGATTATGATTATAAGCTTACAGATTATTTTCCAATCAACTCTTGTTTTCCTAGTTTATCCCTATCAATTAATTAATTTAAATATATATATAACTGCTACAAAGGACTTTATACCCTTCTTTGTAATTTTACCACAAAATTATTAATTATTTTAAACAATCCAAACAGTGTTGTCAAATTTCAGTTATGGCGGCGCCATGGCGTGGCGGACTTTCAACATGCCGTCATGCCCTGCCCATGGCATGGCGGTTTTTCATGGCAGCACCATGGCGCCAATATGGTTGTGGTGAAATGGCAGTTCAAGGTGGGCCATGGCAGATTTTCAGAAAAAAGAAAAAAAAAGCAACAGGCCATTTTGACCCATTTACCAACGGGGACCCCTAGTATATGCCCCCCCCTCCCCACCCTCAAACAGCACATTCAACCAAACACCCAATCTTCAAACTTGCTTACATGTCATATCCACACTGCCTTCGTTGATCTCATGTCCCTGGAGACCATCTCTGCCCTTCAATCACCGTCTCCGCCCTCCAATCACTATCTCTGCCCTCTAATCACCATCTCCGGTGTAAGAACCCTATTTCTCTCCCTCTTTTTTGTTCTGTTTCTCACCATCTGCTTTTGTTCTCTTTCTCTTTCTCTTTTGTTCTCTTTCTCTCACTTCTCTTTCTCTTCCTGTTTCACTCACTCTCTTTCTCACTTCCCTTTCATTCTCTCTCATTTTCACACTTCTCTTTTTCGTTCTATTTCAATCTCTTTCTCACTTCTTAGTTTTTTCCCCTACTATTGTTTTATGTTTTTTTGTACTGTTTTATGTTTAGTTTAACCCAAATTTACCTATCATTTGTAATATTTAAATATTAGTATTTTTCTTAGTATTATGAGAAAATAGTTAATAATACTTGCCTAATAAAAACGCACAAATATACCTACACAGAAAGACAGCCAAATACTATGTAAAACTTCACGAATTTAATTTTTGTAAATATTAAATAAATATGCGAAGTATAAAAATGAGTTCTACCCGTATTAAATATAGAACCTATTTAATGTCACTGCAACTCCAAAACCTTGCAAGTCTAGCTGAAAATAAATCCATATCCAACCAAATTTATGTGGCTTGAACTTGATAAGTTATGGTAATGGTATGTTTTAATTGAGTTATTTTGTTAGATTGGCATTCTTATTAATTTCTTTAGGTTTTTTAGTTTATTTTGATGGATATATATACAGTATTTTATGTTTCAATTGACTTGATTGAACTTGAAAAGTTATGGTATGGTTTGAATGAGTTATTATGTTAGATTTGAATAGTTATTAATTCTGCAATGTTTTTTAGCCAATTTTTCAGCATATATACAATATTTTATTGTGACCGCCATGACATTCGCCATAACCCGCCATGGCATCCACCATAACCTTTATTGCAGTTTTTTGGTTGACCACCATCTTCCATTGATAACATTGAATCCAAACAAAATAGTTTATTTTCAATCACTTTTTACCTGACACATCTAAAAATATACAACAATCGATTATTGAAATAATCTCAAAATAATCTCTCACCGGCACTCTCTAAGCAAATAAATTGGTCAGTAGTGGTTCAACAAAGGGTGATCAGGTTAATGCACAGAACATAATGTCAATGAACATCAGTCTCGGGTAGATTTGTCAAATAGGCCAGCCCAACCCCAATCTCAGCTAACCACCACTCAGCAAATATATATTGTATTCCACAATATCATTGAGAAGTATGAGATCCATACAGTAGGATAAAGTAAAGCAACTCACTGTAATATAAATTTTATAGAAACAAAACAAATATTTTTTTTGAATAGCCTCTATCTCAAGTTTGTCCAAGTTAGAACTGGGAAATAAGCACCACAAATAGAAGAAACCATGGTGAAGAAATGCCAAATGAACAACCTATTCTTCTGCTCTGGCAAGACAACACCAGGCAAAGACAACATCTGTTATAACAGCTAGGGAAATTATTTCAGTTCAATAAACAACAGGTGATTTCTTGGAGAGTTTATTATCAGATAATTCTGCCATGTGTATTCAGTCTAACTCAACCAACAAGGCAAAGAAATAACAAAATTTACAGGAAGACGAAAAAATTAAGTTATTTTGCCCCTGCTGCAACATAACAATAAATTGATTCAAAATTATTAGAAAGTAGATACCATTCTGAAATACTTAAAGTATGTCTGAGGCACATTTAAATTGATTAGGAAGTTGATAACATTGGGAAAATATTCACTGTAAAAATCACATGAAATTTTGTTTGTCTAAATACCTTGAAACAATTACCAGCAATTAGCTCCCTGCAAATTCAATAATTCACAAATTTTAATTATAAGAAAAAAAGAGGTACCTTGATAGCTACCCAAATGCTTAGGGATACCTTCCGTCTTCTCCAAGCTCTTCAACACCTACACCACAAGGTCCACAACAGTTACAAAATCACTTTCACACACCACAATACCACTTTCCCAGTGAACTCCACATTTTTGAACCCTAGATATGAAATCCAAGTGCGCAATTAAATACCTACAACCATCTAACAGTGAACATGAATCAGCATTTCAGAGAGCCCACATTCAATGATAAGGTAGAGAGAGAAATGACAAGACAGTACATGCCCAAGCTACGCTTTTTCTGAAATTGGAAAGTGAAAGCTAGAATAGAAGTATTTGAAAAAAATATGTTCGAGTGAATGAACGTAAACTGAAAATTGGTTTAGGGTTCTTAGATTTGAGTTGTCCGCAACGGTTTGTGTATGTGAATTGCATGAATTTGTGATTTTTAATTTTTTTAATATAACATATAAACCATGGGTTAATCTTGGCAATAAAAAATTTAATTCACTTAATTAGTGGATCTAAAGGGCTTAGGGTTAAATAGCCCATAGAAAGATTGACTTTGAAAATTTTGAGGCCAATTTTGGGGCTTCAGGGTTAGGCCATGGATTTTGACAACGACGACCCATGTGGGTTTGGATAGGGTATTATAATACCCATTCCCATAATCACATTTCTAAAAGTTACCAAAACGACCAGACTAGGCTTTGCAAGGCCTAAGCCTAACCTAGATCCTAATTATACAGTCTAAGTCTAACCTTTTACTTGACATAGGCCTTTTTCATAGATCTGACTTGACCTACTTTCAAGTCTAACTCTTCCTGATAGCCTTTCAAAGGCCTACCTTGTATTAAGGGCCTTCAAATAAGGAGATAGGCCTATCCAAAATAGGTCAACAAGCCTCTGATAGCTTAATAGGCCTAAATAAATATAAATACTTACATACAATTATATAAATGATGAGAAATCTCTATCAAGTATCAACATTCAAGAATAACTAACGGTGTTACAATGAAATGACATAACACATCACAAACAAAATATTTGTCTAAAATGTGACATGAGATTTAGCTAACTACATTTAGAGAATTAAAAATAAAAATTTCAGTAGCTTACTTGTTAGCAAATGCTGAATCACTTCATAGTAGCCTACACCAAAACATACAAGTAAAACATAAATCCAGTAAAGCAAGGACTAGCATACTGGTTCTCTTAACCAACATAGATATGATCTGATCCATGATCACAGGAGGGAATAATCCCCTGAAATGATCTCATGGCATTCAAGATCTTAATTATCATGTATCCTTTATAAGAAAATGTTTTTCATTGATTATGGTTACTCATTAAACAAGGTAAAACAATAAAATGAAAATGCAAGTGTTTATTTAATAGTATATAATTTTATAATCCTTCCATCTAGGTCAAATGCTATATGCATGGGTCTCAATCTTAAATATCAGCCTATCTTGTAAAATTTTACTTAGTTAACCAAATATCCATAACCCTGCTTTCAAAATCTTATAATACTTCCAACTAATACAAATACAACTAGTAAAACCAAGATGAAAGTAACACTGAAATAATCAAATGTACTCTTCCAGTCCTTTTTAGAAAGACCTTTTATTTAGAGTTTTTCTTTAACTTCTCTTTCTTCACTAACAACTTCAATGAATTTAACTTGAACAACTAGATTTCTTAATCTGTTGGACGTTAAGTAATTGGGTATTATTTATAAAAAAAATGGTGGAAGTATTAAAATACCACGTAAAGTACATTGCAATCAACTGATCTTTAGCAATCTATCAAAGATTCAAAATACTCAAATTGGAAGTATTTTTTACGCCAAAGTATTCAAATAAAGTGTGGAATCAATACACTCAAATGACTAATTCAACTATAAGCTTGTAATTTGAAAATTTTGAATGCAATGAAGACAAAGTAATTCTGACAAAACAAGAAGGGAGGGGGACAGAGGCAAAAACACAAACAGGTGGTGGGAGAGTAAGAGAAAATGTTTTTGATAACTAAGAAAGCATGCAGTGGGGTGCAACTTAGGGGCTGTTTCATTTAAGTTTTCATTTCTTGTTTTCATTCCCAGTTTTTCATTTTCTAAAATCTGTTTCCATTATCAAAATCTTGAATTCTGAAAACATGTTTGTTTTGCCTCACTGTTTCTGATTTCCCAAAATGAAAATACGGAAAATATGTTTGATTGGTATGTAAATATTAAAAAAATGTAAAACAATTAAAATACAAAAAAAATTGTTTGATTTAATACTACTAATTACAAATTTACAATACACAATAAATTAAGGTTATAAAGTTAAAACAAGAGTACCAATGATGCTCCAGCAAAGCTGCAAGCCTACAATACTTCAATTTCCATTAAAAAAAAATAACTTCTGCTTAGTAAGTGTCGACATCCAAGAAAATAAACAGGCTCTGCAACCAAAATCCTTTACAGACGGGTGGTAAATATCCTAGCTTATACATCCCGAAAAAGTTCATGAAACAATTTTCCTAAGGGTTAAAATCTACTTCCTAATCGTTCATCATTAGAATCCCGCATGTGTTACAAATTTGCTGATGGCCCTTTGAGAGAGAATCAATCATTCCCATCTAAACCAACCTCCAGTTATTAGATGCATCCCTTAACATAAAAGTTCAATCGTTTGGGCATCTTAACAAGCAGTTCACGTGCAAGAGAAAAAACTCATCAAGCATTCCCTAACC
Source organism: Clitoria ternatea (assembly GCA_037962975.1). Lineage (NCBI taxonomy): Eukaryota > Viridiplantae > Streptophyta > Magnoliopsida > Fabales > Fabaceae > Clitoria > Clitoria ternatea. The sequence goes on from CM075673.1 coordinate 154,580,199, forward strand.
AGATGACCAACCAGAAGCATAAGCAAATTCATGGAACATCAAAAGTAAATTGAACAACAAAATACATTATTTATCGTATATTTGAATGTTCTTTAAATGAACTTACATAGAGATGCTATGAATTTCTCTACTATGACATTCTCTTTCTAGTGATCCTTATTGTTCTCGAAAGAAAAAATGCAATGGAATCAAATTGCAATTGGTTGTGCTTCCAGCCAACCAAAAAACCCAAAACTAAACCTGGCTTTCAAATCCTACAAATAAATACAAAAAAAGTTGCATATATGAGCAGGGGAGCAGAACTCACGGAGATAGGATTTGCCAACGGAGAACGACGTTGTTGCGAACGAAGGACGGCGTGGTGAGCAGAGCCGCCGGCGAAGGAAAAGGGCCGACAGGAGAAGACGTGCCGGTGATGGGAGCCAACGCCGCGAAGACCAGAAATTACAGAGATGAGCTTCGTGATCGACGTTGTGGGGGAGGGTTCTTGAAACTCAATCTCCACTGTCCATGTGCAATTGAGCATTACCGAACTAGGGTTTAAAATTTTATAAAGGTTAAATACATTTGATGTCGTTTTAAAATGATTTAATTTGTTCCTTTTGATAATTTTGACATCGAAATTTGATTCACTTAAAAGTTAAGTTAAAAATTAAATATTTTTACATAGGTGTGTTACAAAGCCACCATCTTTTCCTATAATAATGTTGGGCTAGAAGTTACTACACAAGTATTCATGTATTGCAATGAGTATTCATATCATTTAAGGTCATTTTATTTTGTGATAAGAAATTTTTTATTTATAGTTTTCTTAATTTGGAACATGTTAAGAAATTAAAAATAAAAAAAAATTATTTAAAATTTACACTAATATGGGTTTATTGGAAATTTTTAAAATAGGTGCATTACATTTTTTTATAATTAAAATTTCACTTTTTGATCACTTAAATTGTGTCATAGCACACACATACTTAAAATAAAACTGTTTTATTTATTTATAATTTGAAATTTTTTGTTCCTCTAAATGCTAATGTTGGCATACAGATGAGATCCATAGTTCAATATTTAGCATTTTCAGTAAACCTTTCAATTATACGCCCTTCATTTGGAGTTAAACCATATTAGATTGGAGATAGGTTTTAGATCTTTACAATGAATTATTCTTTCATTTTTTATCTGACAACACTATCTAACTGTTAAATTGAATAAATAGTCATAATATTTATGATAAATTATTAGGGACCCAATGTTGATGAAGAAGATTAGAGATGCAACTGCCCATGAAGTTAGAGCTACTGGAATTCAATGTGTTTGCTCCATGTACTGAGGTAATTAAGCAGCATTACTTATTATGTTTTTAAGATCACATAAAAATGCTACATTGATCAAGTGTCCCAACATGTACATAGCTTACTCTTCTATAGGTGTGCAAAAATCCTAGATGGGGACCTTGCTATGAAAGTTACAACAAGGACCCTAAGATTGTTAGAACTATGACTGAAATTATTTCTAGCTTGTAAGGAGACATTGGTAGCAATTCTAGAAAGGGAGTTCCCTTTGTTGTTGGAAAGTAAGAGTTTTAATAGTCACTTGATACTGCAAAAATAAAATGAAAATGAACTATTGAGTTCAATATGAACCAGTAGATTAATTTGTCATCCTCAGTTTCTTTATATATATTTTTCATGCACATATGTTGGATGGTAACAGTTAACTTTCTCTTTGTTGTTAGTTTATTTTTCTTTTTTGCTGAAAGCCTAGTGTGAGTGTTTGCAGTTAACCTTCTTCATTTTTTTTATCTTTTTAGTTATTGCTGAATAGCCTTTTTTGTATTGTAAATTTTTTTCCCAAAGTGGAATGTTGAAACTTGAAATAATAATGTATATCGAACATAATCTTTTTTGAGGTAACACAATCTAATACACATCAATTACTTTGGCCCAGAAACACACGATTGTCGTTATACTAAAACTTTGGTGACAGGATAGAGTCGTCGTTAATATTGATAGCACAAATACCTAAAAGGATTAGCAACGGCGCTACTACTATCACTATAGTTATGCCACGTGGATCATGAGGCTGATCAGTTTTGTCAATGATTTAACGACGAAACTAATAATAATAATACTTAGTGACAAATAGGGACACTCGATAAACACCCATTGCTATTCATGTTAACTTTGTAAAATAGTGACTTGCGAATGAGAGGACCAATGACGAATGGGAGTCATGTTGGCAACATAGGTTTTTAGTGGCTAGCATCCACGAAAACATCGCCAAATGGGATAGATTTCATTGTTGCGGTCGTCGTCAACCCATTTAGTGTCGGAGTATTAATATATAGCTATGGATATTGTAACATCTCTGATGTTAAAATTAAATTAATTGTGTTGCATGAAATAAATTAAATATTATGGAGTATTAAATTAAATTAATTCAAATTTAATTAGGAATTTTCCTAATTTACATATAAATTAATTAGGAGTTATTAATGAGGCAATATAAATTTAATGATATTATTATTTTAAAATAATAACTTTATTAACTTAAAATTAATAATAAATTTTAAATTAAGTATATTGTGTAACTTATTCTAAAATACCTATGCAAGAATTTGGACTATTATAACCTATACGAACTGGATTAAAGCTATGCAAGGACTTGGACTTTTATACCCTATATGGACCGGACTAAACCTATGCAAGGACTTAGACTATTATGACCTATATGGACTTACATAGACCTGAGCGAGGAATGAACGATAAGGACTCAAAATCAACTATATTAATAACCATTACACTTTGAATTATGATATTTATAAATGATATTTAAGTTAATTAATTTGATTTTGATTGATTATATTTATTTGTGATTGATGATATTTGATTGTGATTAACAATATTTGATTGTGATTGATGATCTTGTGATGTGGAGTTTGAGCATATAGCAAGCATGACAGAAAGCTAAAACTCAGTAAGAATTTTCTTACCTTACTTTTTAAGTTTTTATTCCAAGAGAAAGTATTTTATAATTATTTTAGTCTTTTATTTCTTTAAAAAAATCATTAATCTACTTTTAATCTTTAGAATAAAATCTAGTATTTATTTTAGAAAGAAGCTATTTTATAAAAAATTTATAAAAAGGTTAAGATAATTAATTCTCGAATAAAAAGAAATTTATAGTTTATGTATTTAAGAATTATTTTCTTTTTGTAAAATTAAAGTTATTTTGGATTTCCTCGACATAATAACTAAAGGATATTTTGATCGAGATTTCTAAACTTGATCTTAAGATTCAAATACGTAAAGTTTTTTATGAGAAAATCTTAGATATTTAAGACTTAGAAGCTTAATTTTGGTAAGATTGGAATTCAAAAACTGTACTAAATTTATTTCAGTATAACAAAAATTGAAAGAAGAAATTATGGAAATGTACAGTTTATTAAGATGATTTTGGTAAACCTTTATGGTATTTATTAATTGAGTTTCTAAAAGTTTTAACAAACTAAATGCGCGAGTAGTTCATGCATCGTGAATCATTAAAGAGAAATGAGATGTGATATTGCCTGGGTACGGATTATAGAAACCGAGGATACATTAGAGGGGACTTAATTGCGAGCCTTAGGATGAGAGGGAGTGGAAGGGTGCTTCAGGGGACTTGGGGTCGCTCTCTAGTGTCGCATACTTTCACAATAAAAAAAACCTTCTCAGTCTGACTAGTTCTAAGTGTTTCAATGTCAGTTGAGTTGTTCATGTTATTATTATCTGGAATTATGAAATAGTGTAAACTCCTGGTTGGCCTAGTGCAAATTAAAATTTAAGGGCCCACATATATAGGTAAGTCATAATGAAGATATTTGCATAACATTCATACATTCATGATTGATTGGGTATGTGATTGAGATTGATATTATTATATTAGTTTGTAAAAATCCTTTATTGCTTATGTCTCGGAATATTATATTCTGTTTCTCACTCTTTTTTTCATGTTTTTATTTCATATATTTTAATTGATGGTTCGTACAGAGGGAAAGATCGAAGAATCCAGACAGTAAATATAGTACGTTCTAGAAAAGGAGCTCGGTATGAATGCCGCGGTCCAATGAATAAATAATGTCATTAAGTAACTACTCTTGGGCCATGGAGTTTCCTCTCTTTCTAATAATATTTAATATTTATTTTTTCTTCGGATGAATGTAAAATTACTTTATAAATTTTTAATGATATTCATGAGGTATTTTAGAAATGTTGTATGTAATTTATTCTGGTAGTTTCTTTTTAACGATCATATTTTTAGTAAGAAAAAATATAGTGAAAAAAAATTATCGAACTTTTTTTTAAAATTTATTAAGATGTAACAAAGGGCTTTACAATATGGTATCAGAGTAGTTAATCCTGTAGGCCTAGGGAAAATGTCTATCTTGCTTTGTCTGTAAACTTTGTGTAGGTGATAGAAAATAGAATATCTAACTTGGTAGTAACTGTGATTGATGTGACAAGTCTCAGTTACTGTGAAACAGGAAACTAATGGGCGAAAACAATCTTGTTGGTGTTATAGAACGCTTAATCACTGCAATGGGTGCACGTGAAGGTTAAGGTAATGATGCCTTGAGAAGGCTGGACCTGTTTGAAATGCGCAATCCACCTTGTTTCAAGGGAGGATATAAACCTGATGAAGCACAAATCTAGATTCGAGAGATAGAGAAGATCTTTCGAGCATTGTAATGTACTGAAGCTGATAAAGTAGTCTTCGCTACTTATGTCTTATCTGAGGATGCCAAACATTGGTGGGATAGCATGTGTAGACAATTTGAAGTTAACCACGTGGAGATCACCTGGACTCGTTTCAAGGATATGTTCCTGGAAAAATACTTTCCAGTTGATGTTAAAGAGAAAAGATAATTTAAATTCCTGCCGCTGACCCGAGAAAATATAACCGTGGGACAATACACATCCAGGTTTGAAGAGTTATCTCGTTTTCATTCTCATTATAACGATGCTACTAATGAAGGTGATCGGTGCACAAAGTTTGTAAATAGATTGCGGCAAGAAAACAAAGAAGCTATACGAATGCAGGAAATTCGTGAATTTTCTGTATTGGTAAATCGTTGCAGGATCTTCGAAGAGGATCATAAGGACAAATGATCAAAAGCCATGAATCCATTCACAAGGTGGGAGAAATGAGAAGTGGAGGACCTCAACATCACCAAAGCAGAGACTTCAAGAGAAAAAAACCTTACCAAGCGTCATTTCGTCGGTTTGGAGCAGCATCTGTTCCTAACAAACCCCAAGCTTCATTTGGAAGTTATTATCCAACACCTGCACTAGATTTTTAATGTTTTATCTGTAGAGGACCCCATTTGAAAAGGGATATTCCAAAAAATACTTATATTTGCTTTAAGTGTAACAAACCGGGTCATCACATCAAGGATTGCTCAAAGATAAAGAGGGAGAACCCTAAAGGTGCGAGTACAACCATAAATACTCAGGGAGACGTACATAGTGCAGTCGGAAAGCCGAAGGCGAAAGGAAAGATTTTTGCACTGGAGAAGAAGCATCCCATTCTGACTCCATGGTGGAAGGTAAGTGTATCATTAATAAAATTCCTTTAACTTTTATGTATGACTCAGGTGCATCACATTCCTTTATTGTCAATGACTGTGTAGAAAAACTAAAATTACCTATGATAGAGTTTCCATTTGATTTATCTATGCATACTCCTGAGAATAATCCTATTGTCATTTCTAAAGCTTGTTGGGAATGCCCTATTGTCATAGATGGTAGGAACTTTAAAGCTAATCTCTTTTGCTTACCCCTTTCTGGCTTAGAAGTTATTATTGGGCTAGATTGGTTGTCTGACAATCATGTTCTAATAAATTGTCGGAATAAAACCATAATGTTTAAAGAACCTGTAAATTTGAATCCAGAGGATTCGAGATTTCTAACCGTCAACCAAGTGAATACCTCTTTAAAAGGAGGGGTTTAAGGATTCATGCTATTGCTTTCAATGAAAGGAGAGCAAGAATCAAAAATCAAAAATCTGCCAGTCGTGTAGGAATTTTTTAACGTTTTTCCAAAAGATATCTCTGGTTTACCCCCAGAAAGAGAAGTGAAATTTGCCTTTGATCTAGTACCTGGAATTGGACCAATCTCAATTACACCATACCAAATGTCACCTCTAGAATTAACAGAGCTGAAGAAACAACTTGAAGAAATGATAGAAAATGTCATTTAAAATAAATTATATTGCAGTGTCTTGACAATTTGATATTTTAAATTTAGGCTCGTGGCTGTGAATTTGTTATTTTTTTGTTTTAAAATAATATTATAGAATTAAAACATGGTCAAATGAAATAATTCTAATTCCATTTTAATAAATTTGGTTTTTCCATTTCAGTTTTAAATTTCTAAACTATCCTTTCAATATTTTTTGGGTCAACTAAAAACCACTTCAAGTGATCCTAGTTTTGTAAAATGGGTTTGGATAATTTGATTATAGTGATGATCGCAAAGGATTGAAACAAAACGGGAATTAATATCTTGATATTTTGTAAATGTTTTGGAAAAACAATGATTTAATTTTCAGTACAGCCTAATGGCAGCGAATAATTCATAGAGCTTACCATGGTCAGGATACAGGTTTATTATTGTATAATGTTACTGATACAAAGATTGAAGGGAGTATAAGAGAAATCATTTAGTTAACAAGTACATGATAATATAAGATGGGTTTGAAAAAATTTATAGGCAACTAATAGAAATAAATTATAACTTTCATAAGTTGTTCTTAACTTATTTAAATAAATTACTTCTTATAGTTTATTAAAATAAGTTATTTTCAACTTATTACGAGTGATCAAATTTATAATATATGCTCTCATACAAAAATAACTTATTATATAATCTCTTAATTAAGTTAGTATTCAAACACACCCATATATGGGTGTACTAAACCAAAAATCCCCAGATATAGCTAACGGTTCTATTATAAGCTACCACTGAATTTTGCTAGAGTGGCACATGCTCTAAAAGGCAACCTTCCTAGGAGGAACAACCACATTCTTGTTTCCTGGAAATGCATTTCGTGATATATCTACCAGCGACTTGAAGCTATAGGGTTCATGCATAGATATCTCAGACAGAACCTTTCTGTTAAGTTGGATATTCTCTTTCATCAGTCCATGCATGAAGTTCCCATAATTTACCTAGCAAGTAAAAGCAGAGAGTTCAATTGACAAAGGAAATGGCAGAAGATCCAACATGTATATGACCATGCACAAATAAACAAAAAAAAGAAGAGCAATAAAGGTCTTAACCAATGAGAGGAAATTTACAGATTCCAGATGCAGGCATTCATATACTAAACTCATCCGAGGTTAAAGATGTATCACTCTCACACACGTTTTGTATTCAGTCTATGTTCATTTTAGTACAGGGAATATAGTTAAACTTAAGTCCAGATGCATGTTCACTAACGATCCAAACTTTCTTCTAAGCCGGTTATTTTGCTTCAAAGAAACTCAATTTCATGTTCTTGCCTTCCTTCGTATCATTCATCAAAGAAAGAAAAAATCCATCCGAGGTAAGAAAATACTGGTTTGCTAATCACATACATCCTCCAATGTTTTATAAATAAAACTCAACAGAAAATAAATTCTGTTCTCCCATTTAAAACTCACATCCTATTCAGCTTCTAACTAAAAGCATCATCAATAGCAGTTGCTTGGCCTTGCTTTTGTAACAAGCAAACAAAAACACCTAGATACGATAGGTGTATCAAATATGTTACATATATTAATATAATGATAAATCTCCAATACTACAATATGACTATTCTTAAAATATATAGAATATGGTATGTGTAGAATACATATCTAGTCTAGATATGTATAAAATTTCATACAACATAATGAATATAAAAGTGCAATACTACATATCCTAGTTAAGAACATGACCCTTGAACATTAAAAATAAAAACATAACAAAAGCTTTAAATCATTATCATCATAATTATCTGCCTATTTCCTCCAAATAGGAATAATACTCACCTCATTTGCTTCTTGAACATCATCTATAAAGAGGACAGTGTTCATTTTTTTAATTCATCAAGAGATAATGTTTCTATGTCTATTTTGTAGATGCTTCTATATCTTATATTAGCTATATAATTTTTTTGTAACTTTTCTAAGAACTTAAATATATCATGAAGAATTTATCGGTGAAGTATCCAAAAGTATTATATATGGATATGCAAGGTTGATGCAAGTATTCGTGCTTCATGTCATGGAAGCTAGATGCATACAACTAGGGAAAGGCAATTCGTTGAAAGGGATTTCTCAAATAAAGTACTCATTGTAGGAGAAAGCTAAACACAAAACTGAAGAGCAGGGAAATTAGTTCTGAGTTTCCAGATAAAGCTAAAGCAAAGAATCTCATAATAACATCATAAAAAAACAGAAATTCTCCTATGGAATAAAACTATAATAATTTCAGCCATCGCTCAAAACTGGGGATATTGCTAATATAAGAGCTACAACTCACATCAAGGTTCATAATCATAAGTCATAACAATTCCATCGCCATGATTTTAATCAACAATCAAAGTTTGATGAAAGCAACAGAGACAACATAAAAATTTCTCAGTCAAGTATTGAATTGTGAAATAATGATGAAATGGAGTGCGGAGACATACACCATGAAGACGGGTGCCAGCATTAATTCTCTGGATCCAAAGGGATCGCATGTCCCTCTTTTTGTTACGGCGGTCCCTATAGGAATACTGCAAGGCCTTCTCTACCCTCTCCCTTGCTATCCTTATGCAATTCTTGGCTCTCCCCCTGAACCCCTTTGCCAGCTTGAAGATCTTATCCTTGTTCATTTTCTTCTCTTTCTTCTTTCACCACTCTGAAAAACAAAAATCACAATTTCCTCAAATACCAAACTAAGAGTGAAATGAAAAAGAAAACACCCACTACCCATTATCACTTATCAGACAATGCTCTATAACCTACATACCCCGTGACCCTTTTGCACAAAAATCAAAACTTGAACCCAAAGGGTAACAGTTATTGGTCACTGATACCCAAAAACACTGAGCCATACAACAGAAACACGATTCAACCAGAAAACCCATCTCGGGCATCTCATCAAACACGTAAAATGAACCCACTTTATTAGATTTCAAGACTTTTAAACTGCAATCACAAATGACACGGTGGCTCCGGCTAGACGGCACTGAAACTGTTGCAGGATGTGTTGTTAAGGACTGCTATTAATAATTGTAAAAAACATAAAATGAAAAAATCACCTTTGTAGTTTGCATCTTACCATTTGGTCCCTCAAATGTTTATATTGACTCATTAGTCCTCCACTTTGGAAAAGTAATTTCTACCTTAATGGGTACCATAAAAAAAATCTACCTTAAAGGGATATCACAAATATTGTTGACATGTAATGTTAGGTGACACATGAACATAGTTTACGCCAAAGTATTCAAATAAAGTGTGGAATCCATAAACTCGAATGAATAATTCAACTATAAGCTTGTAATTTGACAAATTAGAATGAATAAATACAAGGTAATTCTGACAAAACAAGAAGAGAAGGGGACAGAGGCAAAAACACAAACAGGTGGTGGGATAGTAAGAGTAAATGTTTTTGATAACTAAGAGAGCATGCAAAAACAAATGGGGTACAACCTAGGGGCTGTTGGGTTAAAGTTTTCATTTCCTGTTTTCATTCCCAGTTTTCATTTTCTAAAATCTGTTTAAATCCTAAACTCTAAATCTTGGAATTCTGAAAACAGTTTGTTTTTCCTTACTGTTTCTGATTTCCGAAAATGAAAATACTGAATATGTTTGATTGATATGTAATTATTAAAAAAATGTCAAAATAAATAAAATACAAAAAATGTTTGATTTAATACTAGTAATTACAATACACAATAAATTAAAGTCATAAAGTTAAAACAAGGTTACCAATGATGCTCCAGCAAAGCTACAAGCCTACAATACTTCAATTTCCATTGAAAAAAACTTCTGTTTAGTAAGTGTCGACATCCAAGAAAACAAACAGGCTCTGCAACCAAAATCCTTTACAGACGGGTGGTAAATATCCTAGCTTATACATCCCGAAAAAGTTCATGAAACACCATTTCCTAAGGGTTAAAATCTATTCCCTAATCGTTCATCATTAGAATCTCGCATGTGTTACAAATTTGCTGATGGCCCTTTGAGAGAGGATCAATCGTTCCCATCTAAACCAACCTCCAGTTATTAGATGCATCCCTTAACATAAAAGTTCAATCGTTTGGGCGTCTTAACGAACAGTTCACGTGCAAGAGAAAAAACTCATCAAGCATTCCTAACCAGATTGCCAACCAGAAGCATAAGCAAATTCATGAAACATCAAAAGTAAATTCAACAAAAAATACATTATTTATCATATATTTGAGTGTTCTTTAAATGAACTTAGATAGAGATGCAATGAATTTCTCTACTATGACATTCTCTTTCTAGTGATCCTTATTCTTCTCGAAAGGAAAAATGCAATGGAATCAAATTGCAATTGGTTGTGCTTCCAGCCAACCAAAAGGCCCAAAACTAAACCTGGCTTTCAAATCCTACAAATAAATATAAAAAAAAGTTGCATGTATGAGCAGGGGAGCAGAACTCACGGAGATAGGATTTGCCAACGGAGAACGACGTTGTTGCGAACGAAGGACGGCGTGGTGAGCAGAGCCGCCGGCGAAGGAAAAGGGCCGACAGGAGAAGACGCGCCGGTGATGGGAGCCTCGGTGCCAATGCCGTGAAGACCAGAAATTACAGAGATGAGCTTTGTGATCGACGTTCTTGGAATCCAATCTCTACTATCCAGCTGATATTGAGCATTACCTCTTTAGGGTTTAGAATTTATAAATGATAAATACGTTAATTGGTCACATTTTTTTAATTTCATTTCAAGTTCTTCCCTGATGTGTTTTTCAAGTTGGTTTTATTCAAAAGTTTTAATTTGGATATTTCATTACTTTTTCATTACAAAATTATCATTATGGTTTATGTTTTTAAACATTTACATAAAAAATTTTAAAAAATAAATAAATGTTTTCTGTATTATAACTTTATAATTAAAACTAAAAATAGAAATGAAATGAGAAAGCAAGAAATATTTTAGTAACTTTCAAATATGTTCAACATATAATCAAATAAATTTACATTTGTAGCGATGAGCCCTCCTAAGTGCTTTCTAATTCTACCTGTTGTGCATGAGGAAGCCATAAACTAGAGTTGATCATCGGTTAGGATTAGACGGGTTTAGGTGATAAATAGTTTGATTAAAATTAATTAAATTTAACTTATTTTTATAACCAATTTCGACTAAATAAGCTTACAGTTTCATCGATTTTCGGGTGAGTGGTTTTAGTTAGTTTGAATGTGTAATTTTGGTTTAAACTTGTAATAAATTAAATTTGTTTTGTGGCCTAAATTTATTTTTTAAACTTTTTTTTTGCATATTTTCCTTATCAATTCCATAGAAAAAATGATTTAATATCTACTACATTATACTTTTATTTTTAAAACTTTTTTTTACACATTTTCCTTATCAATTTCATAAAAAAAATGATTTAATGTCTACTACATTATCACAATATATCTCACATAGTCACAAAATAAAAGACTTAAAGTATAATTAAAATTAATACAATCTAGTCGGGTACGGTTAATTTGGTTGGAAAATTATAAAATCAAAATTGTCCAAACTTAACTAAACTTAGTCATTTCTTTAACCCGATGACCCATTTACCCTCCGAAATTGACCAAACTCATTTTTTTATTTGGTTTTTACGGTTTTAGTTTGGGTGGGCGAGTTATGCTCACCCCTACCATAAATTCTTTGCTTTTGTCAAAGTCTATGCTTGTTTTGTATTTCCCTCACTAATATAATGCTAAGTGGTGGGAAGGCAATTTAATGAGTAACCATAGTCTTAGTCGTTAAAGCATAAACCTGATCGAGTTTTGAGTTTTGGGTTCGTAAGAACTAAAATGGTATATTTTGAATACTTTAATATATGTATTTTTAATAAAGTTGCTTGAAGCAAAATATTTTTATCTGAGTATTAATAAATGTAGGGATTTGAGTTGAAGCTTTAGTTCGATAAATCTAAATTCGATAAAAATAGAGGTTTTTACTAATTATAGGGAATTGAAAGGACACCCAGGGACTTTATTGACAAAAAAAATTTAAATTTTAAATCATAATATAGTATTTTAAAAGTTATTATAATTTATAAAAATATCAATATTTTCAATTTTAAAATAATTTGACATTTTTCACGATTTTCAAATATCTCCCTTTTTTTAATTCAAAAATCTGTCACCCTTTTCTTAAATGATCAGTGCCTTGCTCCCTCATGGCACCTTCAAACTTTTCTAATATTTACACTTTCATTCAATTGAAATTTGTTGAGTTGTCAAAGAGCAATTTGACACTTTATTCCCCCTCTCCCTGTTCTCTTTCTAGTAGAACCGGTATTTAAACTTTATGGGGCCTAGGTAACACCACAAATAAAATAAAGGCCTTTTAGTATATCTTTTTAAAGAATAATATTTATTAAATAATTAAATCAACATTAAAAAAAGTCATTGTAAATTCTAAATATTTGAATCAAATATATTGTCCTGGTGTAAATCACTCTTTCCTTCAAAAGATAAGATTCTTTTCTCTAGTAGGCTTATTTTCAATTAAAATATCTCATCCTTTGTTATCAGGATTACCTTAATTTCTATAATCATAAATATCTAAATAAGGAATTAGTAGGTCTTCACCAATGTCAATATTTTCCATATTAGATTCATTTGACACATTATTGGGTTCACTAAAATCATTAACTTCATTTTTATTTAAATGAATTTCATCATGCACAATTTCAGTTGATTGATCTAAATTTTTATGAAAATCTCTCTTTAAAAATAAATTTATCAAGAGCTTCTTTTTGTGATTTAATTAACTTTTCCTTCATTTTCATTTTTTTCTTTTTTCACTTTTAGATAAATATTTTTTAGGAGACATATTATGAAAGATAAATAAAATAGTAAATTAAAATAAGAAAATATGTAAAGAACATAAAAATATAAAAAAGAATTAAAAGACAATGACTATAAAAAATAATAAAATTGGAGGTATCACAGGATCGAACTAAAAACCTTAAGGCAAAATCCATATAGACTTACTACAAAACTATTCAAGTTATATTGAAATTTATTTATTTTTTTCCTTATATAAGCTAAACCCTATTTCTTCTTTAACTCTCACATTAATACGCCTGGATATATTAACTTCACTTTATTTTAATTTCAACTTAACACCATCATTCCTTCCTTCTTAAGAGTCTCGTGCCTCTACCTCGGCTTCTCATTATCCACGTTTAAGGGATAATGGGTATACCCCTAGAGTTTCAAAACTTTCTAAAGTTGACGACTTTAATCTAACCATATTTTTACTATGTATTTGAGTTTTAGGAACCGAATAGGCAAAGGGATGAAGCTTGTAACGACCTTTTGTAACATTTCAAAATTTAAATAAATACTTACTTGAGAGAAATAAATAACAAAATAATTAAATATGAATTAATTGATGTCCCAAAATTGAAATAATTAAATTGGGATCTGCTATAGTTACTCATAATTTATTGGGATTTATAGAGCTGAATTTAATACCTAATTGAAATATACGCGTCGGACCAAGTATCTCCGATTATGACGCCGTCGATCAGGGCTATTGAGGATGTTAATGTGAATACAAATATATGTTCGGAATAAATTTCTGATAAGCATTGAACCCGTACGATGATCCTATTTGTTGTGAAATGGAAAATTTTTTAAATGAGACTCATTTATAACTCTATTTTCTCATTTTTCCTCCCACTCTCTTGTGTACTCTCCTCTCCCAAAGGTAAACCCTCTCATTTCTCTTTTTCCTCCAAAACCCATAAGGTGCGTATATGCCCATTTACTCCCTATTTTATTTTCATCTTCCTTCATCAAGCAAGGGGAGCTTGTGATTCTTGGAAGCTCTTATTTCCGTCTCAATCTCGTTTCCCTCTCTCGGGGTTCATTTTGCTATTGGCTTGAGGTAAGTTTTCCTCACCATTTTCATGATCTAAAGCCCTAAGATGTAAGCTATTATGATAGGAGAAAGTGTTACATGTATGGGTTATAGAAAGGGAGCCATTATTATGCAAAACCCTAAGGTAAGGTGTAATAAATATGTGGTCTTGTGTGGGTGTACATGGGTACACGAAAATGACATTAAATAGAGGTGGAAGATGATGAGCATTAATGGTAGTTGTTGGGTTCTGATAAACTCTAACCCTAAGATTTGGGGAAAATAAGTAATGTTGTTTAAAAAGTTGATTTTAAGTATGATTATATGATATTTAGAGTGTGAGTGTTGTTATTAATGATGGGAGATGATATTAATGATGGTGGATGTCATTGATGATGGTAGATAGCTATTAATGAAGGAACCCATTAATGGGTGTGGTCATAAATGAGTAATAATGAATATGGACACCAAACCCATGGTGGTTGTGGTGAATTAAATGAAATGGAAAGTGGTTTGAGATTAATAATGACATAGGCACTAAGTAGCTAACTTAAAACATTTGAATCTTGGTGGTTTAGATGGAAATAATTGTATTATATATTGTGTGGCATAGGAAACGACCCCATTGATGAAGCGAGACCTTCAAACCGCAACGATTTCTATTTCTCTTGAGGTAAGAGTAGGTAACATTTTCTAAATGCATGATTTCATCCATTAATGATGTATATGTATAGATGTGTTCCATGATATGGCCGAGATGTATGTCTTGATGAAATATGTGATTTGAAATATATTTGGAAGATTTATGTTATGTTGTGAATGATAATTATAATGATTATTATGATGTTGATTTTGATACATGGCATTGTGAAATTGCTCGTGATTAATGCCATGACTATGGTTGAATTGAATATAAATGTGTTGAACATCACATGATATGTGACTTGATGAAACTGTGGGGATATTGTTTGCCACTAACCGTTTATGTGATTGAAGTCCAATAACAATTAGTGGTAATTGAGAAATGATGATGATATTGAAATCCACTAAGTGATGGTGGTAAGTTAATGATTGTGGAGTGGCATTGTAGGATGCATAGTGTGAGAATGCATTGATTTGTATTTGCATCCATGACATATCATTACGCTGTCTGTTTTGGAATGTTAAGGGTTTCAATAGGCGGGCCCAGTGGGAGGCGGCCTTGTACACAAGCAAATTATTGTTATTCCCTAGTGATTTAGTGAAATCACAAAGCTGTCCATAGTTTGATGGCGAGGCATCCTATGTGGTGGGCCTAGTGGGTGGGCGGCTTTATGATGAACAAGTAACCTCAGTGTCCCTATGGGGCACGACTCTCTCAATGTGTGTTTGGGAAGGGCCCGTAGCACTTTTGGCAGGTGAGGCCATGTTGTTGATCCGCAAGTCAAGGGGTGACTAGTGCTACATATGAGCGATAACGGTTTGGTACCAGTAAAAAAATAGTGTTATGCATGCAACTTAAGAGATAAGTGTACACCTTTACTACTGCAATAGGGGCATAGTAGTACACCTATGCTTGACCTACATATGATATGGTGTTGTTCCCACAGTTGGGTTCGTGTTTGATAATGATTCCTTTGTGCATATGCATTAGCTATAAGAGCATTTCCATAGCCAAAGATATACCGAGATTAGTAGCTCATGGTGGCGATGGATGATTGATAAAGAAATAGGAAAAAAATAGTGGTACTAACCTTGAATGGAAAATTGTGACTGGTAAGATTGCCAAAGAAATAATATGTAATGTAATTGTAATGACTTGATACATGTGTTATGATTATAGTGATTGGCAATGAATTTATATGTAGAATAATTTTGTGTGTGGTTGAAATATATAGTTCATTGAGGAATATTTTGTTATGCATGTGTATGTATATATTATCATAATGTATGATATTGATTCATTCAGTACTCACCTCCTAGTTGTCATTTTTAAAGGTTGATGTGGGCATGTTGGAGTCCTACTCTTTTTGGATGTTGATCTTGGAGAAGGTAAATATGGAAGGAAGCTTTTGTGCCCTTGGCCGGCAGTTGTGTTTGTGAAAAGCACAATGTGGATGTTTTATATGATATTTAGATAGTTATGGATATTGATTTTATGGGTCATGTGTGAAAATTAGACCTTAGTATTTTGGAAGGCTAATTTTTGAGCATGACCTTAACAATAGTTAATATTAATTATGATGTAATGGTATGTATGCTATATTGATGAATGAAGGATGACATTATGAGATGTATGATCATTAGCCATGTATATGCGATTTGTGTATGATTCGTATTGTGAAGTGTATGCATGACAAGGAAGTGGATAGGTCATATTTTCATTTAATGGACAAAACTTTATGTAACGGTCATCTACAATCCATAACATAAAAATGAAACTTGTGTGCATGGTTGGTTATTGCCAAATAGGCTTAATTTATAAATTGACATGTTTAGTTTAGCCAAAAAGTGTTTGAAATGCCATTGGAGCATACCTTGACTTAGGAAATCAATTATTGGGTGAGACTTATTGGAGCGAGTCACATTTATACATGTGAATATATGTCCATAGCGAATTTTGATCAAACCCTTGCCAATTGCATTTTGGTATGTGATGTAAAATGGTTAACATATGTATAAACCTGCAAATTCAGATCCGGGGGATCGGGGAGCGTCATCACACCTCCTATAAAGGTGACACCATCTTGCAACCCAAAACCAATTGGCAATAGGTGCATAGGTCCATCTATTTATAAGTTACTCCACTTGCCCATCTCTATCCAATGTGGGACTTCTTCATCCACATCATTCATACTTGATTTCCAACTAGATTGCTTGTGATTATCCAAATTATTTTTAGAATGAGAATTTTGATATTTGGCATATGATTACTTTATGACAATATTTGTGAGCACAATATGAAATGTTTATTGATGGACTTTAGCCATGAAAATTTAGTAGGTTGATGACATGTGTGCCAAGTCATTACCTGACCAGTTTCATAACATTTTGGTTTTGAAATGAATATTTTATATGTTTTTGAAACTTGAGCATAAAGTTTAATTATACTGAGACTAGCTGGCAGCTTAGAATTAATGGTTTTAAGGCGCTTGATATTCCTATTGAATGCCATATAAATTCTTAAGCCAATATTTTAATTCACAAGAATGTCTGTAATTAAAATCTAGCTATAAGATAATTCATGAGAAGTATATTTATATGTTGTGGTAACATTGAGCCAAGTAGTGATGTGAAAAATATTTAAGAAAACGTTGTTTATAGTTTTGGAGTTAGAATCCATAGGAACTCGCAACACTTAGTTGGTTGTCTTCCTTAAGGTAATGAAGAAGAGATGATGTTATGAATAAGTATAGAATTGGTAGGATTGTATGTTTAGTTATTAGAATGATGATAATTATTAATAATTGAATGATTAATTATGGATTGCATTGATTATAATGTTGGTTAGTATGATTAATTACATATTGGTTTGGTTATAATGTCAATTAGTATAACAATTAATGAATATAATGGTATTTAGTTATGAGGAACTGATGAATTGAAATGGATACCGATATGTTAAATTGTTAGAATGTAAATTATGGAATTGGAAATTCAATGGTAAAATACGGCTTAATTGTTAAATGATAGATTGTTGTTGATTGACTGTGCCTATTTTTGCACAAAAGAGCAAGTTTGTTAAAGGGTGTTCCATGGTCGTGGCAGGTTCCACAACCAATCCAATGATTATTCTATGTGTTTTGAAAATTTTCAGGTCCACTGGCAGAGGGCTCCACGGCCAAGCCGTGGTAGCCACCATTGTTGTGGTTCCCCAGAGTGAACCAATACCCTATTTCTAAGTAGGATAATCGAATTACCCCATTTAGAGTAATCAATTATCACCATTGTTAAGTCATGTAATTGATTATCTAACCTTGGTAATCGATTACTTGATCTTGTTTTTTCAAAAATGAACTTTCATATCCTAATAATCGATTGTATTAGGCTTGGTAAACAACTATTAAACCTTTAATCATATGAAAACTCATTTTCAATTGTGGTTAATGGTTGAATGGATATATGCATGCCAAATATACGAATCGAGGTATAAATTGATGCTATAGGAAATGCTATTAATAATAAATTGCATGTAACATGATAATACTTGCAAAATTGAAAGAATTGTGATTCAATACCTTGTTGATGAAGAATGATGTGTATATTGATATAGGAAATGAGATTACTCATGTATTAGGTTGATATGTATATTTGTTCACTTGTGAGCTAGAGATTATGTGATTGTGAATAACTATTAATGTGATAATTCTTATGAAATTAAGAGATGTGGTTGAGTACTGTTTTGAGAAAGAATGATAGAGTTGTGATATGAGAATGAGATGATTTTCGTGTTGGGTTGATATGTGTATCCTCTATGAGCTGTGAATAGCTATGTGGTTATGGAAATCTATTGATTGAGATTGAAAGTATGATACAATTGAAATTAATAACAATTAATGCATCATGCATCATAAGCACAAAAGTTGCTCAAAAGATTCAAGGGTCCTTTGAGAGACCTAGTGGGGGCGGCTCTGAGTAAGCAGAAAACCTTGTATGTTTGGTTCCTTAGGGACCCTAGCTCCTCTAAAGCTTTACAATGTGTTCTAGAGGAGATCTGCATACAAATTTATATATATATATATATATATTTGAATCACGGAAAGTGATAGTGTTGCACATAGATGTTTGGTTCAGTATCAGTGAAATATTGATTATGATTACGAACCACTGTAATGATATCCACTAGTTTAATGGACCCATCATGACATCATTTAGCTAAAGTAGAGTAATGTGTAATTGAACCAACCTTGTTTTAAATGTGTATGGCATTGCATCTTCTTTTTAAACATGTTTAGGCGAACTACTATATAATGGTTGTATTTGAATGTAATTTTATTTTATTTTATATTTTCTCTATACATTGTCTTACTCTTCCAATATTTGTGGTTAGTGCTTTGATTAGGGAAATACTTGATGATGCTATAGTGAGCTTTTTGGTAAAGCAAGAGAATGTGGATGATATTTTGTTACTAAGTGTAGATAAATATATAAATATTTTATCGTGTAGTCTGTCTCCTTAGTCTGTAAATATACTAGACCTTACTCCGAATGGTTATGTATATAGGTTGACGTAATGACTTGTAAACATGTTGTGATGGGCTTGTGATGTTTTACTTGGGAAGTGCTATAATATAACTATAGATGTTGATGCTAGTTCTTTGGATTTGAATTGATTTAGGGTAAATTATATACATCTTTCAGTGATCCTAGAACTTGGATTGTGAATCATGGGATAACCACTTCAAAAAGAAAAATTTTACCCTGAATTTCACTAACTCGCAGATGGTTACCTTAAGATTTAGGGTTTGAGTTTAGGGTATCATAATGTTATTTTGGAATTTACACAGTAATAAAAAGAATGCGCATTATTCTTGAAAGCAATGTCGTTGGAGGTATGTACCATGGTATCTATTTTAGAAGCTTATGATCTTGTTTTTAGTTTAATTATAAAATTGTTATTTTACTTTTTATTTTTAAAATTTTATATTAAAATAAAAAAGAAAAAAATTATTTTAGTATTTCTAATATAATTTTTAAAACATAAAATAAAAATTATTCTAGTTTTCTAGGAAAAGTTTTCCACTTGCTTTCCAACATTTTCACTTCCTAGAATAGTTAAAAAAATTTTGAAAATCCGTTTAGATAATGTGACAGTATTTCGATTTGGAAAACTAGAAAACTAAAAAAGTTACTCAAGTGCACTCAGTTTTTCAATTTTTTTTAAACATTTTTTAATTTAAATTAATTATGTCTTATATATATATATATATATTATTTATGACAATATTGTATAGTATATGCATCATATAAAAATTGTGACAAAAATTTAAAGTAATATTAAAATAAGAGCAAATGAGTTTGTGTTTAAATATATTTTAAAATAGTTACAAAGATTAAAATAAGAACTTTTCAAATTATTAGTAGTTATTTTTATATTCTCATTTGGTTACAACAGTATTTATTTTGTAATTCGGTTATCTTATCTTGTAATTCAGTTACCCTTTTTCTATTTTTTTACTTTTCTTAGAAAAGCTTTAAAAATAGTTTTCTGATTTTCTTAAAAAATAAAAAATCAGTTTTCTAGTTTTCTATAAAAAAATTTAAATAATTTGTAAATAAACATTTTTTGTTTTTTTTATTTTTCTAAGAAAACTTATGAACTAAACGCAGCATAAATTGTTTAAACTTCTATAATTTAGTTTATGGAAGGCTAAAAAAATATCTTATAGAAAATAAATAAATTTATATTTGTTTAAACTTCTCTAATTTAGTTTATGGAAGACTTTATATATAATTTTTTATCCAATAAAATAAAAATTTAATTTATATTCTCCTTAATGAACCACACTTTTCATTATCAAAAAATAAATAATCTTTCCTTTTCATTATAAAAATAATAATAATCTTTCCTTTTACCAACTTTACAAAACATTATTGAGCTTAATCTTTGTGAAAATGAGAGTTAAAAGTGGGTAAAATATTTTAAAAAATACAAATTTAAAACAAAAGTACAAAAAGTAAAATGGCCAAAACTCATAATATTGCAGACTTATAATAAATTACAGACTTTAAACCGGATTAGAACTATTTCCTAGAAATAATAAAGAAAAACTATAATTACTCATTCAATTTTTCAAAGATTTGATAATTCTTAATATCACTGTTGAAATAAACAAAATCCTTATAAATAACTCAAATAAAAAATTTCCCAAAACTTGTTGAGGTAAATATCTTTAAAATATCATAAATAAATCCTTAAAACATACTACTTCCGATTCCTTTTATAAAAACATGTTTTGAGTTAGTTTTTTTCTCCTTTTTATAATAGTCTTTTCAATTCACAATGTAATATTAATTTATTATATTTTTCCAACACATATTCTTATTAAATATATATTTACTCTCTTAATACTAATGAAATTTGAAAAATTCATTTCTCTCTCTTCAACAATATAAAAGTTTAAAAATTTAAAAAGAATATTCAATAAATTTATTATATTTACCTAATATTACTAATTTGTTTATGGGTATAAAATGATGTAATAAATTTTATATAATTGACATGAGGGAGTACAAAAATTACAAATGACAGGAATAATTGATTGCGCTAAAAAAACACATGCCAAGTTATCAACTCATCAATGAAGTTGATGGAAAATTTGACGGTATCACGCCCTCACAATTTGAGTAAAATGTTGCGTTTGATAACTCTAAATGTTTTCTACTATGGACAAAGTGATGAAAACTGAATAGTGTCAAGCGATGAATGATCATTTAAGTGCTTAACCAGTGCAACGTCATAAAAATGTTCAGGAGAACACCACAATTTGGGCTCAAAATTAAATTTAGTGGAGTATATATACAGCTCCTAAGCATCTGTCACAAGATTCTGCAACCATTACATTAGATTGGCAATAGAAAAAATAAAATCATGCTAGCTTTAAAGACAATGGGTACGCCATTTTACTCAAGCCTTGCATTAATTGTCCCAACAATATGAGCTCCAGTATTCGAGTGACGAAAAATTTTACAGCATAAGCACAAAAGCAGCTCCAAACACATCGACTGATAGTTGACTCGGTCATAACTGATTTACAAAAAAAAAATGCTCATTATGATGATCATACAGTTAAAACAGAGTCTATTTGATCATGTAACTTCATATCATAAACATCGGATGAAAATTTATTTATTGGATTTTGTAAACCTCGGTACTTAGAGTTGACTTTTAGGTCATTAAAAAGTAATATCTTTTTATTGAGAATGAATGTATTTATTATACTTCTGTTTTTCCATTGTAATTATTCATTCCCAACAAAAAAATTACTACTAGTTTTAATAGTTTAAACTCAACCCTTAGGGTAAGAGCTGGGGTTAACAAAAACAAAACCCTTGTTTATTTGCATCATACAGCTACATTTTCATTAATGCAATCAATTAACTGGAATAATAGTTGGATTCACAATCCAAATGATACAATCAATCACATTTTAGGTGAGACACTCAAATATACTTCCATTTCATCTTTACTCGGTTTCACTGACTGAATTCTTCTATGAGACATAATGCAGTTTGTGTTAGTTTCATTACTACCACAGGCTATTCAAACTACAACATAAAGATAGACACTATTATGTATGTGAAAGAACCTAGATAGAAAAATGGTCTATACAATAGTTGGGGATGGACTATACAAAATTGAAGGATATCATTACTGCCATACATGATACTGAATTTTCTATGATTCCAACAACTGCTAATGCCAAATTATGTGAGGCCTTGAACAGTTGTCCAATGCTTGCATTTTAAATGAGTTTAATTACAGATTTCTCCAAGGGTTCAGAAACATGATTACCAACCTTTCAATGCCACTGCATTGGATGATAAACAAAATAACTCAATGATGAAGATCACAGAAGATGGAAATTCCCAGACCTATAGGAAGGACACATACTCAAAGGTTAAAGAGATATTTCATTTAACAAACACATCATAGCCAGGCACAGGGAGTGATAAACAATAAATTGAAAGAACCAACTTATATGTCTTTGCTGCATATATTACCATCATGGCAATAAGAAAAATCTTGAAGTAACTTGAGATCATGAGTACAAGCAAAAGGTCACTGCACCTGCATACATGAATAGTTTAAGCTGAACTGATTACATCAGTCTGGAAATACCAAACTGATATAGATATAGCAGAGAAATTTAACAACAATATAGTTAAAATGGGCAGAAATAGTCTCATATTCCTCAATGCCTTACTTTTCTCATCCCTCTAATTACAAGGTTTAAAAGATAATAAAACCCGACAGCATACCATGGAACTTTTAAGCCAAATTACTGCACCATCTTTTATGTGCCATATTTTCACTAGTGCATCTGAACCATATTATTTAATCAGGCTGAAATTCTCATATCAGACATAACTACAGAGTGATTTATTCACTGCTTAACAATGTTCCCGTAACTCATACTCATGATAGACAAGATTCTAAAAGCATTTCTCCTAGCCATATCTAGCTCTATATTAAACCACAACTACAACGATAGTCATATTCAACTAGGTAAGATTAGTTACATAGATCAAGCAATACCATTGGGCTCAATCAAAGGAAAAAAACCAAATTTTCAATATATTATTCACATTAAAAATCCCTTCGAATAATTTCTTCCAATGGCATTCTAGGCCTTCATCTACCCCTTTTTTCACAAAGCTAGAAAACGTGCTATCTAAAACACACCCAAAAAAGGCTTTAAATTGCAATAGATTTAGGGGTTGCTAATGCATGATTTTGTTACTCAATTTTCAAAATATTAAAAATAACAAACACATAGTTTTCTGAAAAAAATACTATCCACACTCATTAATTGTTCCCTTCTTCGTCACACTAATATGGTATGACAAATAATTAAAAATATATATACCTAGAAGCATTGATTGGTGTGTGTAGAAATATCTTTACCATAAAGAAGAAAGTTAGAAGAAACATAAAGTTCCCAAAGAAGACTTCCACCAGCATCTGCCAATGAAAGCCATAAAAAATTCATCATGATTAGCAGAAAAATCTTGACTAGGTAACTTGAGTAACAGGGTGATTGTTATATTTGTTGATATCCCAACCTTCCAACATACTGATACCAATGAAGAGAAGCTCACTAAAGAACACAATTCTCCCTTGCTGCTTTCCAAGATCAAACACTTGTCTACAACAACTGTAAGGACCCCATATATGGTTTTGTAATCTAAAAGCTAGAATTTAAAACCTTATGCTCCTAAAACATTGAAAAGAATCAGATCCACATAAGAATGGATACAAGCTTCAAAAAGAAAAAAAATGACAGCCAGTTTCCAGAGCAATCCCTGCAAAGTTATGAAAAAGTATGCATGACTAGTTAGTGATGGGGAGGTAAGTGATGAACCATTATAAAGTACAAGTGAAAATTGAGTAGATAAATTGGATGCCATTATTCTGACTACTTCACATGCCCTATGTTAAATTTAAAACAAAATGAGCAAGTGATCAAAATGATTTCTCACAAATACATGTTTAGAAAATGCTCTGTTAGGTGCTCATATGCTAAACAATGTGGGAAACATGAGTAAGGGGCAGAAGAGGGGTTTTGGTTGTAACGACCTTGCTTATTTGGTAAGGAGGGTAGAAATGAAGGAGCAGCAGTTAGAGGAAAGGATAAAAGGAAAAAATAATATGAGAAAAGACAAGCAATTGTCTAGGTAGTTTTGAGGTGACAGTGGGGCTGTGCTACTAGGCAGAGAAGTTGTCTTCTCTGAGTTCTTTTCTTTAATTCTTAGCTTATCGTCAGACAATTAAACAACAGCTGAGCATTATCATCAAATAATACTATGTCAGAAATTATGCCAACTGAAATTACTAAGACACTGCCAAGTTTTTAAAATGACATAATTGCAATAATCAAAACTGTAAAAGGAATCTAGCATTCACTGGAAATACATAGAAACAACAACACTCACAATAACATAATTATATACTGTCAGGAAGTGCATGAGGAATAGTGTAGGAACTCATCCATACCTGAAATTTCAATGTTTCTTGATTGATGACATTATAGAGGAGATGTCTATACGCTTTGAGCTTGTGAAGTATCAAATCTATTACAAGAATCTGTAAAAGGGAAGGCAGGGAAAACAGGGGAATCTCAAAACAAAATACCAAAAGGTTTCAACTCATGAACCAGTTGCATAAGGGATCACTAGACACCATGATTTCACACTCGATGTATTCATCTGCCACGGCTTTGCAATTCTCCTACGAGAAAGAGAGTCCGGAAATCAATACACTAACAGGGAAATATACGACAAAACGGAATGAATGGTCATGAATTCTATCTTTCTTTAATTACATAAATATGGCTTACGCATTTCATCAAGCGAGTGTTGCCTGGAGAATACTGCACATAAAGTGTTTTGACGGGAAACCCACACTGAATGCATCTGTAACCCATTGGTGAAGAAACTATAATCCAGACACTATAAAAATAGCTCCTTCATAGTTGTCAATAACTCAACATCTGGAGTATGCTAAACAGCAACAAACACAGGCAAAGACACCTTGTGTGAAACCCAGCAAGAAAATTGAGATTGAAGAAGTATTAGAATTTAAAAGTTAGGGTGGTGATGCATTTTCCTTTGTGTGGCCTTTGGCCAACCTAAACCTTCATTGTGTCCATTGCACTATCATAAATTGAGCAATGAGCAAAATGACTAGACGGTTCTCAATACTTTTTTTTTATTGGCATCCTATATAAAACTAAGTCAAAGAAGAAGCATTTACTTCACAACATTCTATGGTAAAAGAAATTAGAAAAAAACCTTGTATAATGAACCCTTTATTGGTAAAAATTAATGAAAAGAAAGATAAATAAAATTAGGTTTGTCATATAAAAAAGAAATATAATTATAAAATTAGGTTTGGTGGAAAAAACTTAGTATAATGAAACCAAAAAGGGATTGGAAAGGAAAAAAGAACAATGTGTGCAATGCCATCCATGCCTGCAAAACCACCATTGGGATTGCTATGTCCCATTTCGATTAATCACAGATTTTTCAAAACCTGGAATGTTGTAGCACTATAGAGCCGCTATAACTGCTGTTTAGAAACACTAGCTTACCTACCAAATCCGTGAAGCAAAGTGACTCTTTACCTGATGTCTTTGATTCTTTGGTGGATTTCATTAATTTGGGGTCCAAATGAAGCAACCAGTCAAACTAGATTTTTTTAGCAATCCTAATTATAACTTTGACAATCATACTCTATCTTACTTTGTAAATCCTAGTCGCCAATGCAGTATAATCATAACTGAGTCAAAATAGCACAATGAGCTAACCATTGATTAAACCAAACTAAGCTTAACCAATAGTACAGTAGCTAGACTACTGGTAGAGTGAATAAATAAAAGATAACCTACATATACTGATAAAATATATACTTATAGTTAGGTGAAACCACTATGAGAAAGTGCAGTGTAGTGCTGGCTTGACTCTCACTTGTGAGGTGAACTCTGATAGGTATATGACTGGGAAGGTCAATGGGGCATCCTAAAACTGTACGATAAGCTAAGACCTAACAGGCATAAGATCTTGATTAGCTTAGGTTATTAATCGATTGAAATTTAGAGCAAAGAAAAATTGTCTTGCATATATATATACAAAGTTAGGCAAATGGACAGTTCTGACAATTAAGGTGCATTAAGGAATTCAACTTAGTTAAGAGTATATGCAATAAGTTATTTTTATAGGAAAACTTACATTGTAAATTTGATTACAGAACTTGTTAGAATGAGTTCAAAAAGAACTTATCTTGATAAGTTGTACTTAGAAGCTTTTTGAAATAAGCCAAAACGAGATTACAATAGCCATAAGTTATTTCATAAGCTCTTCCAAACCCATACTAAGTGTGATCTACTTAATACTCAATTTAATCCACATATCCACACTCCAGAGCAAGCATTTTAAACATTCATCTACGTTAAGACTAAAATGAATTCAATACTATTGTACTAAAATTGCAGAAACGTTAAAGTGGGGTTGAGTTCTTTTATTTCTTTTACCGGGAATTGTATCAAACAGCAACAATAACATCAATTGATCATTATTCATTAGAATTTTTTTCAATCAAACAGCAAAGCATTCCATTTCTACCAAACAGCAATACAAAAAACAATGATAACAACTTGGAAGTGAAGCACACTGACAAGAGGAAAACACGATCAAGGATGCTGGAAGAGGATGGTCTGATGGAACAGGAAGAAGGTTCGGTAGCCGTCCGATGCTGGTGAAGAAGAAGACCCAATATTTGGAGTTGGACGCTCGACGGTGGCCGTCCGACGTACTCGGTGGTAGCTGGCTGCGCTGCGGCGGTGGTGCTAAAGAGAAAGGGGAACTAGGTTTTCTTTCGTCACTTTCGTTTTTCACCCTTTATATTTGTGCGAACTGCAAACCTCCATTCTGTTTTTTTTGTCCGATGAAGGAAAAGGGGAATAACCGTAGAGATTAGTTAGGTGGTTTAAACTTGGTTGGGACCGAAATATAAAATGGAATAAAATTTCAAAGTTATTTATAATAAGTTAATCTCTAACATATTAAAATAACATTATAACTTTTAATATCATCCATTAAGTTGGTATCACTTGTTGACGCTCGTTAAATGATATCAATCAAAATGACACGTGAGACATTAAGTGTTACATAAGTTATCATGGGGTAGCCACGTGACTACATTTTTTGTTAACGTGTGGAGAGTTTTGTTATAATTATGAATAGATTTTTAATGTAACTTCACTCACTTTCCACTCACACAGAAGAGGGAAGCAAACTTACTAAGCGTTATTCATCAATGCCTTCTATCAATACATAAGTGTTATTTATAACCTTCAACTCTCATAATTCGTTCTTACTTCCTCCTCAAGCAACTAATCTTATCTAATTGTTTTCTTAATAACTAACTACTAATCTAATCTAACTACTTATCGAATTGATTTGTTAAAATAGGACCCTAATCATAACTAACTACTAATCTTATCTAATTGCTTTGTTAAGATAGAATACTAACTAATTGGCCCTTCATTTTTTGACTTATTACAATTATCGCTTCCTTTCAAATGGACTTGCCCTTAAGGCCTACTAGAATTCCAATCAAAGTTTGGAAATTGTTGGTGCACTGCATAAAGTTCCTTCTAAACTGCACCCTTGGGATTGGTATGTCGCCATTAGATAAGCACTTTAGTGATAGCTCGACTCCCCTTCTTCTTCATTCTCCTGTCTAAAATTGCCAGTGGCTGCAATTGAACTTCCCTTTCCTCATTATCCGTAGGTAGATTAGTGGAAACCGTATGGGCACTATGATGTTTTTTTAACAAAGATACATGAAACACATCATGTATTCTTGTTCCGACAGGTAACTCAAGCTTGTAAGTAGTCTTTCCTATTCGCTTCAACACCTTGAAAGGTCCATAGTACCTAGCTGCTAACTTGTGAAAAGCATAGTTTACTAAAGTCAGCTGCTTGTATGGTTGAATTTTCAAGTAGAGTAGGTCTCCATATTTGAACTCCTTATCCATTCTTTTGAGGTCGGCATAATGCTTCATTCTTTCCTAGGCTCAAAGCAAGTTGTTGTGAAATAACTTTGTTATCTACTCTCTTATTTTGATGGTATAATCAACTGCTTCCACCAAGGAATCTCTTGTCAGAGCACTATTTAGCATTAATGGGGGATAGCCATATAAAGCTTTAAATGAGGGTTAGCTTAGTTGCACTATGAAATTGTGTTGTACCAAAGTTCTACAGAAGAAATATACTTTGACCACTTCTTGGGCATGTCACTGGTGACATATCTTAAGTAAGCTTCCAGTGCTATGTTGAGGGCTTCAGTTTGTCCATTTATCTGGTGGTGAAAGGAAGTTTACTTCAAGAGTTTCACCTTGTGCTTCTACACCAATATGAAGCATTTCATCCCCTAAAATCCCAAGACACGTTTAATTGATTTCATTTCCTAAAACTCTCTCTTTTACTATCTTTATTTGCTAAGTTTTTAATTTCTTTGCACGAACTCTTGATTTTTCTTGTTTAGTTAAATAGGATCACAATTATGAGTACTTGAGAATATGGTCCCTGAGGAGACAATAATTCTTTATATTACGCTTAGTCTGTTTTTGTTCATGTTTTTGCAGGTACTTTTATGCGAAGGATAGAAGTGTTGATCCTGATTTTGTTTTCGATCTTGAGATTGAGCGCACCCTCTTAGCTAGAAAGAGAACCCAGAAGTAATTTTTTGCTCAAGGAGAACCTATAAACATGGTTGAAGACAACCGAGCTTTGTGAGTTTTTGTTGCTCCCAATGCCATGGGTAGAAGGCCAAGTATCACACGGCCAACTATAGAGGCCATAACCTTCGGGTTAAAGCCTTCTCTCCTCTTCATGGTGCAGCAGAATCAGTTTGGGGGTCTACCATCCAAGAACTCCAACCTTCATTTGTAAGTCTTTCTGGAGTATTATGACACGCTGAAGGTGAATGAAGCTTCAAGCGACGCCATCAGATTAAGGCTTTTCCCTTTCTCTTTGAGGGATAAGTCCTGAGCTTGGTTGTACTTATTGCCTAAAGGGTCCATTTCCACTTGGACTAAGCTCTCCACTGTTTTTCTCAATAGGTACTACCCAATGAGCAAAACTGACCTGTTGAAGAAGTAGATCATTTTTCCATGCAGAAAAATAATGAAACTTTGTATGATGTCGAGGAATGCTATAAGGAACTGCTTAAAGAGTGTCCTCACCATGGGATACAATGATGGCTCACGGTCCATGTTTTCTATAATGGACTCACCTCTAGACATCAAGTTACTTTGGATGTCATGGCTGGTGGCGCCTTTATGAGTAAAAACATGGAGGATGGGTATAATTTGATTGAGGAGGTGGCTCAAAACTCATATCAATGATCATCTGAAAGGAATGTACCTCCTAAAGCTCCAGGTAAGTATTATGTTGATTTTATATCTCTTTTAAATGATAAGGTAGAAGCACTTTCTGTTAAATTTTGTTGAGAAAAAATCTGGATGAAAACAAATTTTTTCTAAGTTATTTTGGATCAAACCCCAGACTATACCCTCGGATTTGTTAATATCACTCATCAAGTATTTCCGTTTGGAAATAAAGTTTGTACTATCTGTGACTAATCTGTGTGCCTAAGTATTTTCAGGATACAAGTATTAGGCTATGAAACAAAGGGGGAGTATCAACATTCCAAAAGTTTGACAGACAATCAAAAGTATGATAGAAGCATTCCGATCAAAGAGCCATTATCAATGTTCCTAAATTCTATTTAAGTGATGTATTGAGATTCATGCTCTTATCATATATGCATGCTTATCATCAAAGAACACAAGGAACAAGATCAAGATCAACAACAATTGTCAGCGTACCTACCTCTGCGCATACTGATCATATTCAGAGCTTATATCAGAATATTTTAGAAAAGTTCTCAGAGCACTGATATCCTACTTGATACTCAATCGAGAAATAGATTACGAATGGTTTATGCACTACGGCCTTCCTTAATAATACAAAATGACTTATTTTAAATAAAAATATGCAAACAGAACCCGCAACATGCTTCTCCTTCTACTTCTTCCTTCTCTCACGCGATTGGGCTTTGATCTTGAAGAAGCTTGTAGATTCTTGCATTTTGGGGCATTGGGAGGCAAGGTAAAGTATTGGGAACCTTCATTTCAACTAATTCCTCCTTCCCCTTCTCTTTCCCTCCTTGAAACCGAATTTGCATGGATGGTGGGGGTATGGATTCTGAGTTTTGATGAGTTTGGAAGCTTGGGTTATGAGTTTGGAGGTGTGAGGAAGGCAATGTACTAACCGGTTCCATGTTTTAGTGACCGTAGGTACCAGAACGAGCATTGGGCGAACGACTGACGAAGTGGGCGTTGGATTCAGAAGAGGAACGGTGATTCAGGCAACCGGAGGGCGTAACCGACACCTTGAGCAAATTGTTGAGGCTTGGAATAGAGGTAAGGGGGTGTTCGGGTCATAATTAATTAGAATTTGAATATATGATAGCTTCGTGAGACTTAGAATTTATTTGGAAATAATTATGGATGACGTAGGCTAGTTAAATATAATTAATATAATTTTTATGTGTATGTTTGAGTGTGTTTGAGCTATTATTTGATAAAGAACTATATTGATTTAAGTAGATGTGAGTTAGGAAGTGAGGAAAATAAATATATATTATATAAGTGAGTAATATCAAATGAATGATGAAATTTGATAGATGTTAGTAATGTGTGGTGTGATGATTGTGATATTAATATATATGTTTTGATGAGGCCGATGAGATAATGATAAATTGACGTGTGTGTGTGTATGTGTGTGTATATATATTATATTATATATATATATATATATATATATATATATATATATATATATAATGGCGTTGTACTAGTGGGCTTGACAAATCGGTCGCCCTATGTTGTGATCCCATGTCAGTTTCTGACAAGTTGTATGTGAGATTTATTGATCTTATGTCATGCTTGATATGCTATTATATGTGATTATGTGGTGTGGGACGACCAACAGTATATTAGCCCCTCGTTTTCTGGCTCCTGTGGCCTTTGTGCCCAGTTGAGCTACCCAGTGGTCAAGTCGGACCCAATGGTTGAGGTGGAGAGCCAAGTCAGGCTTGGTGAACCAAGTCGGGTTCACGGGATGTCAAGTCAGACTTCCAACTGAAGGCCGATCCTTAGGCATCCGAATACCAGGAGTCAAATGTATGGGAGTCAGTTGTGAATTATATGAATTGATGATTGATGCATAATTAAGGATGAAATATGAATTGATGATGCATTATGTTAAATGTATGAATCTTCAATGATCCATGATGTTTGTGATGAACCGTGGCATTAACTGGAATGAAAAATAGATGCGTGTGACTCGTGTTAGGGTGAAGATTTTAAAAGAATGTGATAGACATATGAATATATATATATATATATATATATATATATGTATAAATGCAGGAAGTCGGAGAAACTAATTAGTAATACGAGCCGTAGGTATTGGTAGATTTATCATTTCATTCTATATTAATTATGATATGCCAAATACTCACCCTTGTTGTGTTTTATTCATTTTAGTAACCAGTGACAGGGAGGATGCCAATGCCCCAGAGGTGTGCTAAACGGAGGAGTGATGCCAAGGAATGCAGAAGATTTATAAATTAAGTGAATCTATGTAATATGTTGAAGTATTTAATAGTTTGCTAATTTTACTTGATGAGTTAGTTATAATTCCGTTTATGTGATTGCTGAATTAATTTGGTGTATTAAGAATGTGATGATGATAACCATGTGGTGCTAGTGAATTGTTGATGAGGATGATTGATGATGATGATGATAATTTGTATTGGGATGATTTGTGATATAATGTGTGGATTAGTATGCATTGTGGCATGGAGCCAACTTTGTGTGAATGATGAATGCTATTGGCGGGTTTTGTTATGATGTGTGAATCTCGTGTGCAATGTGATTATGAATTGATTGATGTTTTGGTTAATTTAGATAATTATGCATATAGTGAATAATTATGGATTTAGGAAACTAATTAGGTGAATTTGAGATCCGGCGGGTTTCGGGACCCCCGGGAGGTACCATTAGGTCCCTTAGGACATGTAGGAACTATGTGTAGTGGCCTTGGGCCAATTGGGACCCATTTAGGGTGTTTGGTGCAAGGGTTTTGCACAAAAGGGTTTAAACTATATTTTGTGCATATGTTGGAATTTTTACGAGCGGACGACGTCAACAGTTCCGGAATGGGGAAGACATGTGGCCCGTGAAGTTTCATGGCAATCGGACCTAAAACGGGCTAATTGGATAGGTTAGAAGTTGGCCGATTGGCCTAAATTATGTATCAGCATCAAGTGCTGTTACTGTCATGCTGACGCGTAGCGTCAGCCTGGCATGCAATGTGTCAGCCCCCCTGTTTCTAAACTTTTAAAATCTTCATTTTAAATGACATTTTACACTCTTAAATTGTTATATAATTACAATTTTGGAACCTTTTGCTAAAAATAAATATTTTCTTAAATTATGATATAATTAAATTATTTAATCATAAAAAACTTATCATGAATTTTAATCAAATAAACAACAATAATTATAAATTGACCTAGGACGTCACAGATAAATGGTATTTTAGAATTTTTTAAAAAATTAATATATTAAGTATTAATTAATGATACATATCAATGCCTAATTAAGAAAAATTAACAATGAATACCAATTTCGGTAATGAATAATTTATTATAAAGACCTAAACCAATATTGTTCTTGTAAGAGTTAATTCTAATTCAGTAATTTTATAGAGTCGTAAATAGGGATGTCAATGGGGTAAGGTGGGTGCTGATAGTATGTTACCGCTACCCGTGTCCACGGATTTAGGCAGGTAACAGGTACCCACAAATATTTATGAATGTTTATTATTTTTGTAAAATAATACTAAAGGAGAAAATATGATATAATGTACTAAACATATAGTATAATATAATTTAAATTAATATTGTATCATACAATACAACTTCATAAATTAAAAGTATTATCATTAAAAAATATTAAATTTTGTTTATTTCCCTATAAAATAATAAAAAACTTATATGTTTAAATATATTTAATAAAAAATAAATATTAATAATTAAACGGGTACCTGCGGGACAGATACCCACCCGTTTAGTAAATATACGAATATCCATTGTGGGTAACCCATGAATTACCTAGAGGCACGGATTTTTTTCGCATCGTCGTAAAAACATCTAATCTATTTAAGGGGAAAAAAACTCTCCGTGGAAAAAAAAACTCTCTTTTAAAGAGCCAACCCATTGTATCCGAAAAAAAACTAACCGATGAGCCCACTGATGTGATTTTTGTTTTCACAAAGCTCAAAATGTTCTCTTTGACTAAAACAAAAAAGCTCAAAATGTTCTGTTCCCACTCTTTCCCAGCAATCAAACACGATAGAATCTTGTTCCAAAAAAAAAAACACGATAGAATCTCCACGCTGCCTTTCATTCATCGCGAGCTACGTATGCACCATCACACACTTCCTTTTTCTCCATTTTCCTAAGTTTTTTCTCAAGTGGTTTTCATTTTGCAGTTTCACAGAAGATTTCATGCTCTTTTCTATAATAAGGTGATCTCTTTATTCCATCCTTTTGCATTTGGACACACCACATGATGTCCTCAATTTTTATTCAATTGAAATTGCGCGGCTAGCCTTTTTTTGATTCGGGGTTCATTTCAAGTTACTCTTTCATTATGGAATATAAGAATTGAATTGTGTCTGTGATGTGTTTGATAATAAGCTAACAAAACCCATTTATTTTATAATAATTGAAGAAAAGTGCAGATGTCATGCAATAGTAATGTGCACCAATTTATAGAAATTTTTTTTGCGCTTCTGAATGAGTGAGTTGTAGTATTTGGTTGATTATGGCTATACTTAGATACGTAGATATTATCCCTCTTGTGTGCATTCTGGGGAGAGTGAAAACGAGTTGTTGCTAAGCTGTTCACATATAAGTTTTAGATAACTTTTATTGGCTGGGGCTTGGGGGAATAGTACTCACAGTGGAAATAATTGATTTTCAGTTTTTCACATTGAAGTTTTAGATAACTATTGTTATGCTTCCCACAGTTCTTTTGTGGGCAAAGATGCAAGTATGGGAGAAATATATACAGGTCAAATTTTCCGTAATTGTTCTTTCAGAATTTTTAATTGACTATGTACACATTTAATCCTGCTAAAATTTCATGTTGATGATGAAGAAAATTTTTTACTACAATCATTAATTTAGTTGTTCCTGTCATTCTGAAAACACAAGTATTTGTTTATCCAGCACCAATAAGAGAGAGAGAGAGAGAGAGAGAGAGAGAGAGAGAGAGAGGGAGGGAGGGAGAGAGAGAGAGAGAGAGAATTTGGGAGAATTGAATCTAATCTGAAACTGATTCTTTCATTAACTGAACGTGGATTACATTGAATATCCTACTTATATGATAGAAAGTGTACATGAGAAGCTAGAGTAAGATTAACTAGAGTTGTGTTAATTTGTGAGCTGTCCTAACAGTTGTAGTTAGTAAGTTACAGCAGAACTAACTAACGAAAAGCTGAAGCATCACCAACTCTAAGCTTGGTCCTCAGATCTTGAAACTTGAGAGGTGAAAAAGGCTTAGTGAGGGCATCAGGCCTAAGAATATGCCAGACTCAGGTCTCATTATTAAGCACCAGGCCATGCTCAAGCCTTGCAAAGCTTAGCCAGGCTTGGCTTATTCCCACCCTTGTGTTGACAAAAAAATTCACACAATTACTTGACCTAAACAAATAACTGGTTTGAATTATATATTTCTGTTTTGGTGAAGTATTATTTGTTTTGGTGAAGGATTCAAATTATAATTGAATTTGGATGACATTTAAATTTTTTAAAGAAATTTCAAATTTTAGGGAATTAATTTTTTCTTATTGTTTTTTGTTACATTAGAAATAAACAACATCATACCTTGAGAGGATTTTTGAAGGCAACAGTGCAACATGGGGAAAGAGTATCACTAACATATTCAGAATAACTCTACTTGGGAAAATCAAAAGATATTGTTCCTTAGTCTTCAAAGAGTGGTGTTACTTCCCTTAACCAGGGTAGCAGCAGTTAATGAGGGTGAGGGATCTAAATGGTTTTGAATTGGTTATTTGTTTATTGGTGTTTGTATTCTATTTTATTGCATTGTTGTGCTCAGAGGCTGGGAGGTGTCCGGTGCTATGCGAAGCATCTTCGCATTGATGGGATCAAGGATACTATAGCTGTTGCCTCCGGTAAAGGTGGTGTGGGCAAGTCCACTACTGCTGGTAAAACTCTCTTACCACTCTTTCTCTTCTAAGTTTGACATTTTTTCTTGTTGATGGAGTGTTATTTGAATTGAAATGAACTGACAGCTAATTTAGCTGTTGCACTTGCAAATAAGTGCCAGCTCAAGGTTGGTTTGCTTGATGCTGATGTGTATGGACCCAACATTCCCACCATGATGAACATCAATGCAAAGCCTGAAGTTACTGATGGTATATCTTTTTGTTCTTTGCAAGGAAACATTCATCTTCATTCTTTAACAGGATTGGTGTATTGACGTCTAAGCAATATGAACTGTATATTAAGCTTTGTTTTATTCCTAATTTTCTTCCAACTTTTATAGCAGTTCAAGCCAATAATTTTCTGTTCACTTATTTTCAGATATGAAAATGATCCCCATTGAAAATTATGGCATTAAGTGTATGTCAATAGGGTTACTTGTGGAGAAGGATGCCCCAATTGTCTGGAGAGGTCCCATGGTATGCTATGACTGCCTTCTGCAACTTTTGTTGTTCTTTGAAATATACTGCAAAGGGATTGGTTCCTTATTGAATACATGTCCTTGCAAAAAATAAGTTTTGTTGTTCTTTATTTGAATTCTCTATCACTGAATTTTCATAGGTCTCAAATGCACTTGAGAAAATGACAAGGGGAGTTGATTGGGGTAACCTTGATGTTCTAGTGATGGATATGCCTCCTGGCACTGGTGATGTCCAGATAGCTATGTCACAGAAGTTACAATTATCAGGTAGTTGACTGTTCAAGAATCAACGAGATAGTTTTAGTCAGAGGCTTTTTTGGGAATGAACTGTGGGAGATGTTTAAAATAAACTTCAGATTTTGACAAACAGTTTGGACCTACACTTTATCTGGCTTTTGTATTTAATCTTTTTGGTTCTTATCTACCTAGTATTTGCAACAAACCTTGCATAAAGAAGAATTTGGCTGTTTACCATTCTCTATTAATTCAGAATTGAAACTTTCTTGGTGAAATATTATTGAATTTCAAGCATTAAACCTTTTTTTGTCCGTTTAGACCAGCACAATTGGTGCATGGCATGGACATAAAATGTCAGGACCTAGGTTCGAACCTTGGTTCTCCCACTTCCTGACACTTACCCCCCTCCCCTTTATCGTTATTCCAAAGGATATAAAAAAACAATTGTTTTGTTAAGTTTAATTTTAATCAATCATAGAAAAAAGTTTAACAAAAGTGACACTATTTACCATTTTCTTATTTAGTTTCAATATGCAAATTTTCTTCAGTTATTCATTGCCATAGCTTCTTGTACGGTAGGTGCATTGATTGTTTCAACTCCTCAAGATGTTGCATTAATGGATGTCAGGAGGGGAGTGAAAATGTTCAATAAAGTTGATGTCCCGGTATGATGATCACCTGTGTACTTTGTTTTCTTACACGTTTACAAGATTGAGTTGGAATCGGAATATACATGTGTATGCACTTCTGCTGATGTTTGCCCTTCTAACATGTAAATGTGCAGTGTGCATATACTCAGAATTCATTGTGCCATTATTTACATGGATTTTGAGCTAGTAACATTGCTTCCTTCTTATATTAAGTTGTCTGAAATCTCAATTCTGCTGAATCAGTATATTCACTATATTGGTTCCTATGTTTAGGCCTCAGAAAATTCTATGCTTTTGGAAATTTTAATGGATGTAGTAAATTATTTATGATGCTATAATTAGTTTGGATAAAGCTGTGAAGCATATCTTGTATCAAATATCTGGTGGAAGCATATACACTTGTGCTTATATGGTCTGTTTTCAGGCTCGGGCATGTATTTTTGTTGGAAATCTCACATCGTCTATCTCATAATATGTGGTATAGTTTAAATACCTGCTAGGTTACTCCTCTCATTGCCAATTGATTTTGAGATGGAACCTTAACATGGTATCAAAGTCAAAGCCTAACTTCTCTCTGGTTGCTATGGGCCAAGAGTTGCCATTTCATTATGGGTCAAAAATTACTTTTTGCTTGATTCGGCAGGTTTTGTTGGAGGGGGCGTGTGAGAAGTCCCGCATCATTTGTCTCATAATATATTACATGGTTTAAATACTTCTCTCATTACCAATTGGTTTTGGGATGGGACCTTAATAGTTTTTTAATTTATTTCTCAGTACTTATGCGTGCCAGTTAGAGTGCTGAGAATGACATCTGTGATGCTTATCATATCAAATTATCAACCATTCCTCTTTATGGCATTTTCATATCATCTAGAAGATATGAATGCATGCTACCTCTGTTATCCATTCATACGTGAATTTCCACTGTTCTTACAGATTTTGGGAATTGTGGAGAATATGAGCTACTTTAAGTGCCCACATTGTGGTGAACCTTCGTACATATTTGGTAAAGGAGGGGCCCAGAGTACAGCCTCTGAAATGGGATTAGAATTTTTGGGCAAGGTATTATCTGTTTTTAGATTGTACTTTTGAAATTATAATAATATAGCAGATCTTTCTATTGAAGGAAGCAATTTGTCACAGATTTCCTAGTTTAGTGATTTAGATATTTTATTATTTTTAGGTGACAACTGGCCACATTTTACGTTTTCTTTGATGCTTATAAAAGCCTTTTTCGTGCATGAGGAATATCAGCATATGAATGTTTAACTGTAACTAATGTGTAGAGTAAGTGCATGCTTGGATGCATTTCAATTTCCCTCAAAAACACATCCAAACCTCATAAGTATTCTAAGTTGTGTTGAATTGGATCCATGATTGCCCTTGTAAAACGTGGATCCATGTTATGTTTATGGCATAACATCTCTTTTTACAGTAGCAATATCATGTCTCTACGTTTAACTGGATTTCTTTTTTTTTTTTTTTTACTCACAACAATTGACAAAGACGGCTAATATGGAATTAATATTGAAGTTGCAATGTCACGCACAATAAATTTTGGGAGATTAAAACCATGATGGGTTAGTTGAGTATAGGAAGATAGAGGCTCACATTTGATAGGTTGTAAGTTTGAAATCCCATTCATCTAGGGTGAGGTAAATATAAGTTTTTTATTTGTGTTCTTTGAGTTTGAAGACTTTCCCTACCTTGAACTGGAGTCCCAACCCTTTTCTCCTAAATCTTTTTATCAGAAACATAAAAGGAGATTGAGGTGTAGAAAGTCAAAAGGTTTTCTTTTTTCTTTAAAATCCAATATACGAAATTCCTATCTC
The DNA here is from genome assembly GCA_037962975.1 of Clitoria ternatea. Lineage (NCBI taxonomy): Eukaryota > Viridiplantae > Streptophyta > Magnoliopsida > Fabales > Fabaceae > Clitoria > Clitoria ternatea. The sequence continues at coordinate 154,619,072 of CM075673.1, forward strand.
CATATTTTCTCTTTTTATTTGGCTGATGATGCTTACAAATAAGCAATTTATCATTATCTTTTAGATTGCGTTGACCTACTGCATTTTTTTCCCTTTGGGGTTGATTTTACGAATTAAGGAGGACACAATTAATTCTGTTAAATAGACAAATTACTGTTCAATACTTAGGGTCCGTTTGGTTTCCAGTTGGGGAAACGGAGTTGGGGAAATGGAGAAATTTAAGGGTTGATATTGATCCTTCACGCCGTTTGAGATAGTCAAAACTCCGTTTAACCGTAGGATTTATTTTTGGGGTTGGTCAAACCGAGGTTTGACCAACCAAACCAAATAACCAAACAGGTTCTTATTGCTTCTGGATCGACACCTTTTGTCAACCTTCCTAAGCGATATCTTCAAAATTTATTTATTAAGTATTTCTGACAAGTTTTCTCAATTTAATAATTCCAGATACCACTGGAAGTGGAGATCAGAGAAGCTTGTGATCAAGGGCACCCCATAGTGTTGGCTGCACCCAATTCAGTAGTTTCCAGAGCATATGGTGAGGTCGCTGAAAAGGTTGCTCAGAAACTCAAGGAACAACAATTCCAGCCAGAGATAATACTATGAAATCATGCCTTTCACACCATGAAAACTCTCTGCCACTCAAGCAAGTTAATCACTACATGCATTTATTTAAGAAAAGAAGTCTGAGCTAATTGCTCTGTTAACCCGGTGCCTCTAGTAGGAGATACCTGGTTAAAACAAAAAAAAAAATTGTGTATGAGATATAGGCCCAGTTAATGTTTCTTTGACATCACACGGGTGTTCTGTCAAATTAGCAATTTGATAATTAACTGCAACTAGCTACATGGGATTGTCGCCCCAGAATTCTCTTGCTATGCCTGTTTTGTGTGGTTGATTTGGATCCATTCTGGAAGTTATAGCATATGCAGCATCTTGTCAAAGAGAATGCACTTAGAATCTTCAATTTTTGACCCAGTGGATGTAGTTTTTACGTTAGTTGTGCTGGATGCTTCTTAAATGATGAAAAGCTAGCAAGCCACAACATTTTTATTTATTTACCAATTAGAAAACATTCTTTTCTTAAAAGAATGAAAGGCTATATATATATCATCTCTACTTTTATACTTTTGTATTTACATTTTTTTGTGTAAGTATATTTACATTCTGATGTTTTTTATGATTTAATCACCTGGTCCGTTAAGAAGTAATACAACTAATTCATAAAATCTGGAGGATGGCAAGAACAGTTCCACAGCTACGTGCAGGTGCCAGTTTTTCATTGAATCCTTAGTAGTAAAATAAATGTGAGTTGGACAACTGTAGTAGATAGATAATGGATTATGATTACAACTTTATATCAATCAGAACACCAGATACTTGTATTAGCACCTTCAATTATCAGGTGGTTGAGCATTTCTGCGATAGGGGCAACCTAATGAGGAATTACATTTGCAGGTTTGAAACATAGAAGTTATTGGAGAATAAAACATTAAGGTTTAACTTCAAACTTAAAAGTATGAAATACACCAGAAATCTCCCTCTCTCTCTCTCATTCACGCCCCTCGACACATGGAGAATTGCGCGTAAAAATTTATGGTGCGAAGATAATTATTATATTATCCACCACTTTAATATATTTATTATGCTTTTATATGCCTTTAAACCTTTATATAATAATATTTTTTTAAAGTTTTAAATTTAAACTTTAAAATTAAAATATGAACTTAATATATTTATTTTTTTTATTAAAATCTAATATATCTATATAATATATAATATACTATTTTATATATTAATACGCTATTTTATATTTTTTACGGTAATTATAGATACTAGTGTTTATTAATATACTATTCCATATTAATATAATATACTATTTTCTATTTTTTTACACTACTCATAGATATTATCTTGTGTATATTATCTCTTAATGTTAGCCTTATAGCATATATTAAGGCTATTATGTTATGTTTGGATTTAGTTAAAAGATTACGTTTTATAATAATGTTTAAATTTTGTTATATATATGTTTTACAAAATTATTTTACTTGTTATACTTTATAATAATAACATGAAGTGATTTATTTAATTAAAATGTAGAGATTAAGTTTTGGTATGAATACTTAGAAAGCATGGGGAGAGATTGGATTGTTACATAAAAAAATAAAATCAACCCTATACGCTACCACAAAATGATATATATATTTATTTGCAATGCCATATAATTTATTTTGCACTTTTTTTTAATGTAAAGACCCTCTTAGCAATCATACAAACTCTATTTTTTCATATATACCAACCGGATCATAAACTCATGCAAAATTATTGCACTAACGTTATTTACGTCACTTAACATGAAAGAGAAAGGGGTGGTGCATTGAGAAACATATGATGAAGGAAGAAATTACTCACTCAATAGTAGTAGATTGGAATAGGAGTGGACCATGGCTTGATATGCCAATTTAATAATAATTTCAACTTTATAGATTGTTTTTTTTTTTAGTTTAGGGAGGGGGAGGCAGGCTCGAACCCTATTATTCTATGTGATCCCAAATGCTTTAATCACTTGAGCTAGGGAAGAGGGTCCATAGATTGTTTATTTCATTGATTCATCCACATACACACAAATGTTATTGTTAGGCTTTACATGAGGCTTTTTTGTATATCTCTGGTCACATTAGGCTTTAATTAATAGATGCAAAAATGGACTATTTCCAACTGCATCTTTCTCTATCACACTTTTTACAGTAAATATGAGGATAACTGATGTAATAAAGCGATATAAAAATAATAATAAATTTTATATAGACTTTTTATACTAATTATTTTTATAACTTGTGTAAAAAATGATAGTTTCTACGCTAGTTATCCGCGTATCCGCTATAAAAAATGTGATGGAGAGAGATGGGAGAAGGTGAGCTGAAGAGGATCCGAATCCGATATATGCAGTCATAGAAGCATGGCTTCTTACGTCAAAAATCACCTTATTTTATACAATTTTTTATATAGATATTTAATGTTAAGTTTGTCTTATTTTTTAAAAATGTCAGGCTATAAACATAAAATAAAAAGTTATATTAAATTATCACTTTTATTTTATTTTTACTTTTTTATCTTATTATTGTTATTAATGTTCGTATTGAATATGATTGATTTTATGATAATATTATTATTATATTATTATTACTATTATTATTTATATTACTATTTATATTATTTGTTAAATTATTTTTTCAAATTTTGTAAGTTAGTAAATGACACATTTTTTATAGTGACATATTTAAGAACTTGTTTCCAAAAATTTTAAAAAATTTCCCCACTTTTTATACTTAGTAATATTTTATATTAAAATATTTTTCTTGAGTGTTTTTGTTGTGATTAATAAATTAAAATATTTGTAGTTAAGCAAATCAATGAAATTAACATAAGCAAATACCTAAAAAGGAAGACCGTGTGCATTGTGAAACACAGGTGAAAAGATGAGAGAGAATAAGAGTCTTAAAGTGGGGAAATAAGAGTCTTAAAGTGTTTTCTTGATCAAAACTCACCAACCTGACACGTTGTGGGGTGAAAGAGGGTGTCACCTGTAAGGACACTCTGATGCTCAAGTCAGTGGAATATTCAGAGAGAATAAAAGAGCTTGAGCGTAAGTTATAGTAAGAATGTTCTACCTTTTCATCATTGATTCGTTAGTTTTTATACCTTAGAGCAATTGAAAAATCGTTTTGAGTAGGTGAGCTTACCATACAAAATGTCAACATTATTCTGATCATTACAAAAAGGATGACACGCAACAGTGGTGCTACCTACCGACTTTACCTTCCCATCAGTCATTTTGTAGGTTACTTTCTCAACACGTGATTGCATAAGTTAACTCTGACCTTCCAGTATTGAGAGAATGACTCATGTCAGTGTTGGGTCATGAGTCTCATGTGCAGCGTTGAAAGCCGATATTATATTTTAGTAATACGTGCAATACCGGTCTTTACATGATAGCTTTAGGTCTAATGACTTTTCTGCCCATAGGCCGGTATCTAGACCTGATCATTTACTCCTAGCTTGTTTGAAGGGCTATATCGGTTTCTCAAATAAGCTATACCATTCGGTCCAGTCACCTTTTGTAAGCGTGGGCAAGGGAAAAGAGATTCCTAACTTGGAAAAAATTTCAATTTGCGCCATTTTGTGACTTTGATTTTGCTTCCTAAACAAAAACGCAGCGTTGCACACAATACAAGTCATGTCAATCATTATGACGGTTACTCTTCAATCAATACACGATAATTTTGTTTCAATCATTGTGTGGTGGTTACTTTTTAGACGTGAGTCTTGAAAATTGAAACGATACGGCCTAAAAAATTTGAATTGAATTGTTGCCATAATAGCCCTTAGCCACACCTATAAATAGGTATTTGAAGGCCTTCGAAACACTACTTGAATTTTTGCATGCTGAACTCTGTTGGAATTTCCAGAGAGCTTTCTAGAAACTTAAAAATTTCCCAAACTCAACGTCTTTGAGGTTTTTGCTTTCTGAGACCCTTTGTGTTCATGACCCTTAGGATCCTTCCATAAAACTCAAGTAGTCATCCTCATCCTTTTTTTTTACTTTTTTCACTTATATGTATTCACCAGTTTGCTAAGTGAGAGATGAAGACTAGGAGGGACAAAGAGAGGGTCGTGGAGGAAAGATTTCTACTAGGGCTCAGAGGCCTGAGTCATAAGTTCCAGGAAGAGGAGTAGGGCGACGGGGGTAGAGATTGTCTGTAGAATCTCGTAATGTCTTTTGGGTCGTGGGGGCTTCTGATAGAGAAGACAGCTTTGAATTATATATTTCTGACAACGTAAAATTTTACAACAATATAAGTGGTTTAAGGCACGTCATAGCTAAGATGGTCGCTAAAGAAAGAGAGGATGAACGTTGTAAAGGCAGTACCGGGATGCTCAAACGTGATCGCCCATCGAATCGATTGGGAGTGACTGTTAGCTGAGAGCCCCTAGGTGTAGGTTCAAAGGGAGATTCTGGAGATCGTCTCCCATCATGCTTAGGTGAATGAAGGAGGGATGGAACTGAAATGCCCGACATACTCTCAAGAGAAATATAAGCAATGATACACTATTCTTGCACCATGGTTGCCAGATCGTATTTGTCACGCCTTAGGGGAAAGGAAAATTTTCATGTACGAAATGTTATTAACCCACCTCGGAGTATGCTTTTCACTAGTGGAGTTCCATATGGGAGTCCTTTGTTTCTTAGACTGTGCCTCTACTCAACTTCATCCAAATGGGTAGGGTTTGGTGAAGAGCTTGAAAGTGTTGGGAGAGCACTCCAACTTCATTCTTACCGTCACCATGTTTTTCTATTACTACCGAGTCCTTCTGAGGCGAATAAAGATGGCGATCTAAGTTTTGTCACACTCCGATGTGACTGAAAAATTATCAATTTTGAATCCTTTACGGAGTCTGCTAAGACTGATGGTGGCTCCTTCAAGAAATCATTTGTCAAAGTCTGGGTGAACTCGAACAAAGTTGTTTTCTGGTAAAGCAAAGACGGGATCAACAAATTCCCAATGTCGTGGACCCACAAACATTTTCTGTTGACTAGAGCAGCATACGTTGCCAAGGAGAATGAATTGTCTCCTACCTCGTTCAAAGTGGTCAGCGCGATGCGCAAGTATTGTCTCACCAAGAAATTCTCGTGCAAGCGTCTGTTGGAACTCTGATCCCAAAGAGAAGCTTATCTATGTAATGATCTCAAGAAATATACATCTTTGTTTTCTAATGTTTTTCTTTTTCTTTGTAGAACAAATCGAAACTTTTGAGGCGATGAACCAGCTAAAGAAATTACAAGCCGAGATGGTTACTTCTGGGATGCAGAATCTTATCCAACCAAAGTGAAATGCTTACAAAACTATAACAGACATCATTCCTTTCCGGCCTGAGGATGCCGAACAAATCCCTCTCAAAGAAACCACGGACAAGGAACAAGAAAAGAAGGTTCCTAGGAGGAGGGGGAAGAAGAAAAACGACCCTGCGAAGGAGAAGAGTCTCCTTCCTGCTTCCAAAAAACAAAAACAAAAGAAAGTTGTTGAAGTAACCGGTCAGAAGGAAACACCAGTTGTAGTAGAAGTATCCTGGGACGCGTCCACGACTACTCTCGCAAGTGTAGAGATTTCCAAGCCGGGTGAAAGATCTTCGGTTTATTTTACTCTCCCACCCCAGGGTCCCGACTTAGCCCTTTTCTCCTTTACCAGGGTAAATAGATTGATCAAAGTAAGGTCAGGCCACCATTGTACAGCCTTACCCACAGCCTGGAGATCATTGAAATAGGCTGATCACTAGCAGCTGGTTAAAGTTGATGGGGTTTTGGACTCCTTCACCGAGGTTGTTGAAAATACAGAGGAGGCCTCTATGTATTATAATCTTCACCACAAGGCTGACATGGACATGAAGGCAGCCCAAAAGAAGATTAAACATCTTAATAATGTTATTAAAGCAAAGGAAAAACTCTGAGGTGATAGAGACCTAGAGATTATAACTTCGAAGAAGCAGGTTGAGAAGCTCCAATCTAAAAAGCAAGAGTTGGAGCAGTTGGGGGTGTAACACCCTCTGTTACACCTTAATAAATTCTAGAAAAATTCATAATTTTTTTTAAAGATATGATTGTTAAAAAGAAACTATCGAAATAAATTATATACATTATTTCTGAAATACCTCACAAATATTATTAAAACTTTATAAAGTATTTGTATATTCATCCGAAGAAAATAAACATTAAACATTATAAGAAAGAGAGGAAACTCCATGGCCCAGAAGCAGTTACTTATTAACATTATTTATTCATTGGACCACGGTATTCATACCGAGCTCCCTTTCTAGAACGTGCTATATCTACTGCCGAAATTCTTCGATCCTTCCCTCTGAACCATCAATTTAGAATATATGAAACAAAGACGCGGAGAAAGGAGTGAGAAACAGAATATAATATTATTGATTAAGACATAAGCAACAAAGGGTTTTCACAAACCAATACATAATAATATCAATCACAATCACATACACAATCAATTATGAATGCATGAATGTATGCAATATCTTCATCATAACTTACCTATATATGTGGGCCCTTAAATTTTAATTTACACTGGGTCAACCAGGAGTTTACACTGTTCCATAAGTCCGGATAATAATAATATGAACAGCTCAATTGGCATGGAAACACTTAGAGACTAGTCAGATTGAGAAAGTTTTTATTGTGAAAGTACCCGACACTAGGGAGCTACCCCAGGTCCCCTGAAGCACCCTTTCACACCCTCTCATCCCAAGGCTCGTAATTAAGCCTCCTCTAATGTATCCTCAGTTTCTATAATCCGTCCCAGACAATATCATTTTATTTCACTTTAATGATTCATGATGCATGAACTATTCGTGTATTTAGTTGGTTAAGGCTTTTAGAAACTCAATTATTAAATCCCTTAAAGGTTTACAATATCATTTCAATAAACTGTATATTTTCTCAATTCTCTGAATTTCTGTCCCACAGAAATAAATTTGGTACAGTTTTCAAATCTCACTGAAATTGAGTTTCTAAGCCTTAAATATCTAAAAACTTTCTCATATAAAACTTTACATAATCTTTCTCAAATTAAATCTTAACAAAATCAAATTTAGGAATCTCAGTTATTTCCAAATATCTTTAGTTATTAAGTTGGAAAAAAATAAAATAATTTTCTTTTAAAAAATTTTGTTTTATTAAAAGAGAATAATTATTAACGAAAAATACTTAAAATTACAAAATTTTTCTTTAACTCAAGATTTAATTAATTAATTCTCATAAAATGTTTTCTTTCTAAAATAAATACTGATTTTTTTATTCTAAATATTGAAAATAAAGTTAATAAAAATAATTTCTAAGAAGAGAAGATTTAAAGTAAAAATTTAAAGAGTAAGGTAAGAAAATTCTTACTGAATTTAGCTTTCCGTCATGCTCGCTATATGCTCAAACTCCACGTCACAAAATCATCAATCAAAATCAAGCATTATCAATTATAACTAAATATCATCAATCAATCAATCATAATCAAATCAATTAAATATCATTAATACATATCATAATGCAAAATTTAATGATTATTAATATAGTTGATTTTTAGTTCCTTTTGTCCATTCCTAGCATAGGTATATGTAAGTCCATATAATTCAGTCCTTGCATAGGTATTGTTCAGTCCATATGGGTCATAATGGTCCAAGTCCTTGCATAGGTATAATCCGGTCCATATAGGTCATAATGGTCCAAGTCTTTGCATAGGTATGTTAGAGTTAGTTAAACCGGATATTTAATTTAAAATTTATTAAAAATTTTAAGTTAAAAAGTTAATATTTTAAAATATTAATATTATTAGATTTAAAAGGAGTAGGGGACTCCTCCCATTATTCTTATGTCTTTTCATATTATACTCTTATCTCACTCCCTCTTACCTTGAGTTGTTACCAAAAAGAGATTTGCTTTGCGCCTCCGATTTCTAGAAATATTAATACCAATCTTATTTCAGTATAAGCATAAGACGAATATTAAGATTAATACTTAAAACAGAAATGGTGAATTTTGAATAGTGAATAGTGAATAGTGAATCGTGAATAGTAATAGTAAATAGTAAAACGTGAATAGTAACGGTAAATAGTAAATCGTGAATAGTAACAGTAAATAGTAAATCATGAATAGTAACGGTAAATAGTAACAGTAAATAGTAATTTACTATTTGAATACTAATTTACTATTGAAATAGTAAGTTACTATTGAAATAGTGTTTACTATGCAGAATGGTAACTTAAAATAATATTATTTCCAGTATAATAACAGATTTCTAAAAACGATATGAAAATAACCCAAAAAATATAAAAGAGAAGTATTCTTACTTTAGGATTTTGGCAGAACCTTCTCTCCAAAAATTTTTCTTCTCTCTCTCACTTCCACCACTATCTCACTAGCACTACTATATTAAGAAAACTTAATCTGAAATTGTGAATTCTAAAGAAGAAATCCTTCGGTATTTATAGGAAAAAAATTTACTATGCATTCTATTATTTTAATATAAAAGTACTATACATTTTTGAATTTTTTATTCCAGGTTACTGTGCACCTTTTAAAAATTTCATACATGCACAGTGTTTTACATAGTAACTGTCGACAGAATTATTAAGCCAAATAGTAACCTTTCACTCGGTATATTTTAAATATTCAAAATGAGTCCTTTTTGAAATTTAGCGATATTATATCAGTCCTTACTAATTTTATAACATGTAATATAAAGTTGAAATTTTAAAAATCTAAAATTTTCTGTTAATAAAAATTTATTAATACGTTTCCAATTTTTTAACGATTAGAAAAAATCAAGATTTTTCTCAAACCAATAATTTTTAGAAAAGTCTACTTGAAATGGATTTTAGAAAATTTTCTTATAATTTACATTCACTTTCTTATAAATATTTTTAATTTAAGTCACTTATATGAATTTAAAATTATTTAAAAAATATTATTTTATAAAAAAAATTCCAAAATTCCAAAAAATCATAAATAATACGTAGATTAAAAAGTTCTAAAGAGCCATAATCTAATTACTTCAAAATTTTAATATAAAAATAAAAATAGGGGTGTTACAGGGGGAGAGAACAATTAGCTGAAGGAGGAGAACGAGAAAATGAAAAAGGCTTGTGAGAACGTCCAAGTGGAGATAGTTCGACAAATTGATGTGCACATTACAACAGAGACAAATTGGGTCAGAGAGAAGAACAGGATGTTGTCCGAAGTAGAAGATCTCAACAAGAAACTTTTGGAGACCAACTCCCTTCGTGAGGCACATAAAAAACTTGAAGAGGAAGCTGCGGCCAATCATAAAAGGGCGGTTGAGGCACTCCAGCTGTGTGATACCATCATTGGGGAATTATACAGCACGACCATAAGGAAAATCCAATACAGGAACCCTAATATCATCCTCAACCTTAACAGAATTCACCCTTATCATGAGTTTCATGGAGGGAAATTGTTTGTTATGGTTGATGGGAAAAGGGAAGATCTTGGGGATGTTCCCTATGAGATCGCGGACTTACCCTTGCCTCAAACCATGTCAGAGAAACCTGCCACCCTAACTGCTGATGACACTGTGACTTGTAACATCCTACTTTAATAATAATTCAATTATGTAATTTATAAAGCATGGAAGGTCTATATATGTGTTAAGCAATGAATAGAACGCTTTATAAATGGTCTATTATACTTCAAAAAAAAAAATTATTTTTGAATGAAATTTAGAAATTTCATAGATTCTCATAGATAAGACTCAAATTCCGAGTCAAGTCCTTCAAAGGATTCACTCCAGAGTCACGGAGTAAAACTTAGGCGGAGTCACGTACATTGGCGGAGTCACGTACATTGGCGGACTAAAACTTAAGCGGAGTCACGTACATTGGCGGACTAAAACTTAGGCGGAGTCACGTACATTGACGGAGTAAAACTTAGGCGGAGTCACGTACCTTGACGGAGTAAAGCTTAGGCGGAGTCACGTACCTTGGCGGAGTAATAAGCTTAAATGGGGTCACACGTTTTGACGGAGTAATAAGCCTAGGCGGGGTCTCGTGCCTTGGCGGAGTAATAGGCATTGACGAGGTCAAATGCCTTGGCGGAGTAACGTGAACGTCTTCTTGAGCATGGGCATTTCTTAGGAATTGCTTATACACTAAGATGTATCAACACCGCCCTCACACCCTACACCACCCCATATACTCTATACCGCCCTTAACACTCAACACCGCCCTTCACCCTCAAGACCGCCCTCACACTCAATACCGCCCTCACACCCCACTCCGCCCTCACATGCAATACCAACCTCCTCAAATCCTCCAACCGATGTACAAGACCGAGTGAAATCCGCCCAAAGAAGAAATTGAGGGACTGCTAAGTTCTCCTCAACCGGACTTGGAAGTGGTAGTCCAGTCGGTTTTGAAGTGCAGAAGTAACTGTTGACCTTTTTCTTGTCTTTTAGGCATTTTTTTAATGTATTTGAACCCACTAATTACTCTAATAAGTAGGACGGCCAGAAATGGACAATGTTACAGCTCATTTCTTATCTGAACTTCCATTATTTTCACAATCAAACACACCTAACAACCCACTAAGTTACAATCACGGGAAAGCTTGTCTCCCCACTTGCCTTTGCATTATTAAACTAACATACCACTGATTCTGAAACTCCTAATTATTCTTCTCCATCAACACACCTTCGATCTGAACCAGGACAGCCAGGGGACCTCTTTTCCAGTCAGCTAAAAGTCTTCAAACCAAGTAAGAGGGGACAGGGTTGTGAATATTTGTGAAATGGGTAGAGTTGTATGCTGTTCTAGAATTCCAGTTTTAATTTCGTATCTTGTTGCTTAATTTTGAAACTGAAAACGTATGAAATTGCCTTTGACTTCTTCATAAAAATTGTAGATCTTTTTGTTATGTGAATTTTGATACCTGATTCAACTGATTTGGATATGTATAGCAAAAGTTATAGTCAAAATACTACTGCATAACCGAGTGAAATGTTTAAGCTATGTTCTATGCATATTTTGATATTCTGGGAATTATACATGCATAATCAGCCTTTGATGTCTTCACGAAAGTTGTAGATATACATGTTAGGGATTTATAGAAAGTGGTTTCAAGTTAAAAAGATGCTTGTAGCTCTAGTTATGCTTAAAATACAGAAGTGTGTTCATGATGCAAATCTGTTAACTATGAAATCCGAAACTTGTTTTCAATACTGGGAATTTTGTGGTATGAATTAGTTGTTGGTGTCTTCATGAAAGTTGTAGATAATTATGTTAAGAGTATTTTAGAACTGGTTTCATGTTAAAATCATTTGTGTATCTCTAAAAACGTTGAAAATACTAATATATGTACGTTTTGAAAACTCATCTGGAGGCAGTGTTGTATTTTGTGGATGAATGGTATTTTTGCTTAGAATTTGAATTTATGATCTTCATGAAAATTGTAGATATTTGTCTTAATATTAATTTAGAACTGGTTTCATGCAAAAATCATTTTTGTAACTCCAGAAACACTGAAATTACTAACATATGTACGTTTTGAAAAACTCACCTTGAGGCAGTGTGGTATTTCGTGAATAAGTAATATTTTTGTTCGGAATTTGAAACTGTGTTTTTCATGAAAGTTGTAGACTATTATGTTATTGAACTATAGAAAGTGGAATCACCTAAAAAGGAGTTGATTTGCTCGTATTATGACTGTTTTACTAATGTATGTCACTATTTGGGAATGCTGAAATTTGCTTATAATGGTTATATTGGATAAAAATGATGTTTTCTCTAAGAGTAATGATTTATTATTGAATTCTTGAGTGATTATGAGTTATTATAAATGTTGATGAAGTATTACACAGTCTGTATATTGTGATGGTGAATAACTATGTATGACATAATTATTATATATGTACATGAATGCCTTGTGTTTATTGACATATGTGGTTGAAACAGTAAATCCATGATGTTGTGAATTATTATGTGTATTGTGTCCCTTGAGGACTTGTATTATCCAAGAGGTTTTGGAAATATGGATATCATGGTATGTTAAATGATAAAGAGAATTAAAGGCATTCATGCATCATAAGCATTCGGACGTACCATGGAATTTAGGGGTTCCATGATTGCCTACCCTGGTGGGGGGTTACTCTATGATGAGTTAAGCCCTATTCTGTTGTGTGCCATGGAGTGTAGGGATTCATGGTTTATGCAAAAGTCCTACTTTTGATATTGTGTACTTCGGTACTTAAGCGCCATGAAGTATAGGGATTCATGGTATATGCTAAAGTCCTATTTGTGTCTCTATGAGACTTTTACTGCAGTATTCCCACCAAACCAAATGGATCCAGCATGACATCATTTAACTAATTGAAGAATTATTAAATGGACTTGTTTGGCATATTCATCATATCATTATGAGTTGTTGATTGTGTTTGTGCAATTTTATCTATTTTATATTTATTCTATATTCTGTCTCACTCTTACATTAATTTTTACAGTGAATGACACGCAGAATGCAGAGTGATGCCATGATGGATGTCTATTTGAATTATTATCTGAACTTTGATTTTATGGGTTGTAATAAGTATAACATGTTATGTACCATTATTTTCTAAATCGTTTTCGCTACTTAAGTATTTTCTTGAATTTAATTATTCACGACTAGCATGTATGAAAATTTTTCCGCTATTATCAACTGTTACATGAACTCTGAAATAAATTGACGAATTTTTAAAATGATCTTTCGAAAACGCGAAAAATTTATTTAGAAAATTACACGGGACGTTACATTGGTGGTATCAGAGCGTTTTCAAAAATTCAGGACCAATTGCTATGACGTGAACTGTTTCTTAATATAATGTTTGATTTTTTACTTGATAACATGTTAAGTGTGTACTATATGACTTGTGCCTGACTGATAAATTGCAAAATGACTTGTTTGATTACTTGCTTGATAATATGATAAATGTATATTATATGACTTAGTACTTATCTGATAAATTGTAGAATACTTATAGTTACGTTATATATATATATATATATATACGACATATTTTCCCTTAGAATTAGTATAAACCAAACTACAAATGTAGGATGGCAAGAAACAACAACAACAACGATATGGCAGCAGCTTTCAACCGCTTAGCTGAAGCCATAGAACGACAAAATCAACCAAGGAGCACTGGAGGACTTCATGGGCTAGATCACTTCCTAAAAAGGAAGCCATCACAATTCAAAGGTGGCTACAATCCAGAGGCAGCATACCTATGGGTTAAGGAAATGGAGCACATTTTCCGAGCCTTGCCCTGCACAGAATTTGAAAGGGTGGAGTGTGCCACTTATATGATGGTTGAGGAAGCAGAAAACTGGTGGATACATGCCAGAACTCGTATGATTGAAACTGACATACCTTTAAACTGGGTCAACTTCAAAGACTGTTTCCTAGAGAAATATTTTCCAGCAAGTGTGAAAAGCCGCAAAGAGCTGGAATTTATGGAGCTGAAACAAGGCTCGATGTCCGTTGGAGAATATGCTGCAAAGTTTGAAGAACTATCTCTCTTTTACCCTCCTTTTCAACAGGCTGGTGCCGAAGAATCGAAATGTGTTAAATTTGAGAACGGACTGAATCTGGAAATCAAAGAAGCGATAGGGTACCAAGAAATTCGGAGTTTTCCTATTCTGATCAACAAATGCAGAATTTTTGAAGAAAATCACCAAGCCAGACTGGCACGTGAAAAGGCCAATAGACAACTGAAACCTCATTCAGTTGATTTCAAAAGAAGAGGATCGTTCTATCCAAGACGTTTCAAGGGAGGATCATCATCATCATCATCTTCAGAGAGACGCAACAATATGAGGTGTCTTAAGTGCGGAGGTAATCATCATGTACGTGATTGTAACAGACGTCTTGAAGATGTCACTTGCTTTCGATGTAATCAAAAAGGACACATGAGTCCAAATTGTCCGCAGAACAATCAAAACAACAACAGGAACACTATGAGTGAACCAAGAGGCTCTAATTATCAGAGAGGCCATGGAGGAGACACACGTACTGTCCAACCTCCAAGACAGAACAGGGAGTCCACAGATCAGAGGTTGCAACAAACAGCTGGGAGAGTCTTTGCCATCAGCGGTTCAGAGGCAGACCAAGCTGATGACCTCGTACAAAGTAAGTGTGACATTAATGGTACAATCCTATCTGTGTTATTTGATTCTGGTGCTACGCATTCTTTCATTTTTGATGAGTGTGTTAGACACCTTCGATTACCTGTGAAGCCTATGACATATGATCTGATTGTTTCTACTCCCACCGGTACACAACTTAGAACTGCTAAGGTGTGTAACGAATATTCTATACTCATAGAAGGTAGACGTTTTCTTGTCGATCTTGTTTGTTTACCTTTGAAGGATCTGAACATGATTCTGGGGATGGACTGGTTATCGACAAATCGAGTCTTGGTGGACTGTCACAACAAGACCGTGATATTTCCATCAGAAAATCTAAATTCTGACAACCTCAAGACCTATGTATTACAAGGTAAAAGTCAATTGTTTGCTTTATTCACTCTTTACAAAGAAGATGGTGAACCTAAAGCAATCGAGATGCCGGTTGTTTCTGAATTTTCTGAAGTATTTCCTGAAGATGTCTCAAGTTTACCTCCAGAACGTGAGGTAGAATTCTCCATTGATTTAATTCCAGGAGCAGAACCAGTGTCTAAAGCTCCATACCGTATGGCACCAATTGAACTGGCGGAACTGAAGAAACAAATTAAAGAGTTGCTGGAGAAGCATTTCATCAGACCGAGTGTGTCACCATGGGGAGCGCCAGTATTGCTCGTCAAGAAGAAAGATGGAAGCATGAGGTTATGCGTAGATTATCGTCAACTGAATAAATTGACAGTGAAGAATAGATATCCTTTGCCCAGAATTGATGATCTGATAGATCAATTGAGAGGTGCTGCAGTGTTTTCCAAGATTGATCTACGATCGGGGTATCATCAGATTCGTGTCAAGTCTGAGGATATTCCAAAGACAGCCTTTAGAACACGATATGGTCATTACGAGTACCTTGTGATGCCCTTCGGAGTGACCAATGCTCCAGCCGTATTCATGGATTACATGAATCGAGTATTTCATCCCTACTTGGATCAATTTGTCATCATTTTCATTGATGATATTTTGATTTATTCAAAAACTGCAGAGGAACATGAAAAGCATCTCCGAGTGGTATTGCAGATTTTGAAGGAGAAGCAGTTGTATGCAAAGTTATCAAAATGTGAATTCTGGTTGAAAGAGGTAAAATTCCTAGGCCATGTAATCTCAAACGAAGGAGTATCTGTGGATCCTTCTAAAATAGAAGCTGTGGTAAACTGGGAGAGACCTACTTCAGTCACTGAGATACGAAGTTTCCTGGGATTAGCTGGTTATTATCGGAGATTCATTGAAGGGTTTTCTCAAATTGCCCTACTAATGACTTGGCTAACCCGGAAGAATCAACCTTTTTCTTGGACGCCAGAATGTGAGAAAAGTTTCCAAGAACTGAAGTTGAAGCTTACATCTGCTCCAGTCTTAACCTTACCTAATCCACAAGAAGATTTCGTGGTTTATTGTGATGCTTCCAAAATGGGTTTAGGATGTGTTTTGATGCAGCAACGAAAGGTGGTTGCCTATGCTTCTAGACAGTTGAGACCATATGAGATGAACTATCCAACGCATGATCTAGAATTGGCAGCAGTGGTATTTGCTCTAAAAATCTGGAGACACCATTTGTATGGAGTCAGGTTTGAAGTGTTCAGTGACCACAAGAGCTTGAAGTATTTGTTCGATCAAAAAGAATTGAACATGAGGCAGCGAAGGTGGATGGAGTTTCTTAAAGATTATGATTTTGATTTGAAGTACCATCCAGGAAAAGCAAATGTGGTGGCAGATGCACTAAGCCGAAAGTCCATTCATATGGCATCTTTGATGATAAAAGAAATGGAGATGATAGAACAGTTCAGAGACATGAACTTGGGTGTAGAGATGAAATCTTCAAGGAGTATGACTTTGGGGACTTTGAAAATAACCAATGATTTCCTGAAACTGTTAGGTGAAAAACAGAAAGAAGATTTGCCATTACAAGAGTTGAGAGAATTACAGGCGAGTGGCAAAGATATGGGACTACAAGAAGGATCAGATGGAATTTGGAGGATCAGGAATAGAATTTGTGTACCAAATGATGTTGATCTGAGAAGGACGATTCTAGAAGAAGCGCATAAAAGTATGTTGAGCATTCATCCTGGATCAACTAAGATGTATCAAGATCTGAGGAAAAGCTTTTGGTGGCCAAGAATGAAGAAAGAGATAGTTGAATATGTGGCTTCATGTCTGGTGTGTCAAAAAGCCAAGGTAGAACACCAGAAACCATCTGGTGAACTGCAACCATTAGATATTCCTGTCTGGAAATGGGATGACATCTCAATGGACTTTGTGTCGGGGTTACCAAGAACACGTTCAGGGAATGATGCAATCTGGGTCATTGTAGACAGATTGACAAAGTCTGCTCACTTCCTCCCAATGAATATGAAGAACTCTTTACAAAAGTTGGCACAGTTATATGTGAAGGAGATCGTAAGACTACATGGTGTACCATCAAGTATTGTGTCAGATAGAGATCCAAGATTCACTTCCCGATTCTGGGGTAGCTTGCATCAGGAATTGGGTTCAAAGCTTCGATTGAGTTCAGCTTATTATCCCCAAACAGATGGACAGTCAGAGCGTATCATACAAAGTTTGGAAGACTTACTGCGATCTTGTGTGATTGAACATGGTGGTAGTTGGGAGCAATTTCTTCCATTAATTGAATTCACGTATAATAATAGCTACCACAGCAGTATTGGTATGGCTCCATTCGAAGCATTGTATGGAAGGAAGTGTCGAACGCCACTTTGTTGGTTAGAAACTGGTGAAAGTTTGGCGTTAGGACCTGAAATTGTACAGCAAACTACTGAACAGATAGAAATAATCAGAGAAAAGATGAAGGCATCTCAAGACAGACAGAAGCAGTATTATGATAAGAGGAGGAAACCACTTGAATTCCAGGTCGGTGAGCATGTATTTTTGAAGGTTTCACCTCACAAAGGGATTGGCCGAGCATTGAAGAGTAAGAAGTTGAGTCTAAGGTTTATTGGACCATATGAAATTCTAAAGAGGATTGGTACAGTGGCGTATCAGATTGCACTTCCTCCTCATCTTGCAAATTTGCATAATGTGTTTCATGTATCACAATTGAGGAAGTATGTACAAGACCCCACTCATGTGATTGCTAATGATGATGTTGAAGTTAGAGAAAATTTGACCATTCCTACAGAACCCACACAGATCATAGAAAGGTCAATTAAACACCTGAGAAACAAGAATGTACCACTGGTAAAAGTTGCATGGAAACAGGGAAACGAAGTAACTCTGACTTGGGAGCGTGAAGATGCTATGAGGACGCAGTATCCAGAATTATTTCACTAAGGAGTACGTTAAGTTAAATTTCGAGGACGAAATTTTATTAGGGTGGGAGAAATGTAACATCCTACTTTAATAATAATTCAATTATGTAATTTATAAAGCATGGAAGGTCTATATATGTGTTAAGCAATGAATAGAACGCTTTATAAATGGTCTATTATACTTCAAAAAAAAAAAATTATTTTTGAATGAAATTTAGAAATTTCATAGATTCTCATAGATAAGACTCAAATTCTAAGTCAAGTCCTTCAAAGGATTCACTCCAGAGTCACGGAGTAAAACTTAGGCGGAGTCACGTACATTGGCGGAGTCACGTACATTGGCGGACTAAAACTTAGGCAGAGTCACGTACATTGGCGGACTAAAACTTAGGCGGAGTCACGTACATTGGCGGAGTAAAACTTAGGCGGAGTCACGTACCTTGACGGAGTAAAGCTTAGGCGGAGTCACGTACCTTGGCGGAGTAATAAGCTTAAACGGGGTCACACGTTTTGACGGAGTAATAAGCCTAGGCGGGGTCTCGTACCTTGGCGGAGTAATAGGCATTGACGAGGTCAAATGCCTTGGCGGAGTAACGTGAACGTCTTCTTGAGCATGGGCATTTCTTAGGAATTGCTTATACACTAAGATGTATCAACACCGCCCTCACACCCTACACCGCCCTATATACTCTATACCGCCCTTAACACTCAACACCGCCCTTCACCCTCAAGACCGCCCTCACACTCAATACCGCCCTCACACCCCACTCCGCCCTCACATGCAATACCAACCTCCTCAAATCCTCCAACCGATGTACAAGACCGGGTGAAATCCGCCCAAAGAAGAAATTGAGGGACTGCTAAGTTCTCCTCAACCGGACTTGGAAGTGGTAGTCCAGTCGGTTTTGAAGTGCAGAAGTAACTGTTGACCTTTTTCTTGTCTTTTAGGCATTTTTTTAATGCATTTGAACCCACTAATTACTCTAGTAAGTAGGACGGCCAGAAATGGACAATGTTACAACTTATTTCTTATCTGAACTTCCATTATTTTCACAATCAAACACACCTAACAGCCCACTAAGTTGCAATCACGGGAAAGCTTGTCTCCCCACTTGCCTTTGCATTATTAAACTAACATACCACTGATTCTGAAACTCCCAATTATTCTTCTCCATCAACACACCTTCGATCTGAACCAGGACAGCCAGGGGACCTCTTTTCCAGTCAGCTAAAAGTCTTCAAACCAAGTAAGAGGGGACAGGGTTGTGAATATTTGTGAAATGGGTAGAGTTGTATGCTGTTCTAGAATTCCAGTTTTAATTTCGTAAATTGTTGCTTAATTTTGAAACTGAAAACGTATGAAATTGCCTTTGACTTCTTCATGAAAATTGTAGATCTTTTTGTTATGTGAATTTTTATACCTGATTCAACTGATTTGGATATGTATAGCAAAAGTTATAGTCAAAATACTACTGCATAACCGAGTGAAATGTTTAAGCTATGTTCTATGCATATTTTGATATTCTGGGAATTATACATGCATAATCAGCCTTTGATGTCTTCACGAAAGTTGTAGATATACATGTTAGGGATTTATAGAAAGTGGTTTCAAGTTAAAAAGATGCTTGTAGCTCTAGTTATGCTTAAAATACAGAAGTGTGTTCATGATGCAAATCTGTTAACTATGAAATCCGAATCTTGTTTTCAATACTGGGAATTTTGTGGTATGAATTAGTTGTTGATGTCTTCATGAAAGTTGTAGATAATTATGTTAATAGTATTTTAGAACTGGTTTCATGTTAAAATCATTTGTGTAGCTCTAAAAACGTTGAAAATACTAATATATGTACGTTTTGAAAACTCACCTGGAGGCAGTGTTGTATTTTATGGATGAATGGTATTTCTGCTTAGAATTTGAATTTATGATCTTCATGAAAATTGTAGATATTTGTGTTAAGATTAATTTAGAATTGGTTTCATGCAAAAATCATTTTTGTAACTCCAAAAACACTGAAATTACTAACATATGTACATTTTGAAAAACTCACCTTGAGGCAGTGTGGTATTTCGTGAATAAGTAATATTTCTGTTCAGAATTTGAAACTGTGTGCTTCATGAAAGTTGTAGACTATTATGTTATTGAACTATAGAAAGTGGAATCACCTAAAAAGGAGTTGATTTGCTCGTATTATGACTGTTTTACTAATGTATGTCACTGTTTGGGAATGCTGAAATTTGCTTATAATGGTTATATTGGATAAAAATGATGTTTTCTCTAAGAGTAATGATTTATTATTAAATTCTTAAGTGATTATGAGTTATTATAAATGTTGATGAAGTATTACACAGTCTGTATATTGTGATGGTGAATAACTATGTATGACATAATTATTATATATGTACATGAATGTCTTGTGTTTATTGACATATGTGGTTGAAACAGTAAATCCATGATGTTGTGAATTATTATGTGTATTGTGTCCCTTGAGGACTTGTATTATCCAAGAGGTTTTGGAAATATGGATATCATGGTATGTTAAATGATAAAGAGAATTAAAGGCATTCATGCATCATAAGCATTCGGACGCACCATGGAATTTAGGGGTTCCATGATTGCCTACCCTGGTGGGGGGTTACTCTATGATGAGTTAAGCCCTATTCTGTTGTGTGCCATGGAGTGTAGGGATTCATGGTTTATGCAAAAGTCCTACTTTTGATATTGTGTACTTCGGTACTTAAGTGCCATGAAGTATAGGGATTCATGGTATATGCTAAAGTCCTATTTGTGTCTCTATGAGACTTTTATTGCAGTATTCCCAGCAAACCAAATGGATCCAGCATGACATCATTTAACTAATTGAAGAATTATTAAATGGACTTGTTTGGCATATTCATCATATCATTATGAGTTATTGATTGTGTTTGTGCAATTTTATCTATTTTATATTTATTCTATATTCTGTCTCACTCTTACATTAATTTTTACAGTGAATGACACGCAGAATGCAGAGTGATGCCATGATGGATGTCTATTTGAATTATTATCTGAACTTTGATTTTATGGGTTGTAATAAGTATAACATGTTATGTACCATTATTTTCTAAATCGTTTCCGCTACTTAAGTATTTTCTTGAATTTAATTATTCACGACTAGCATGTATGAAAATTTTTCCGCTGTTATCAACTGTTACATGAACTCTAAAATAAATTGACGAATTTTTAAAATGATCTTTCGAAAACGCGAAAAAATTATTTAGAAAATTACACGGGACGTTACATGACTCCTTCAGACGAGGACATCGTTCCCCATTCTGGTGAAGACATTGTTCCTCTATCTTAACTGCTTCAATTGTATATTTAATGTTTCCCTACTTCTGTTGTTTTGCTTTACGATGCCTTGTACTAGGATGGCCTCCAGTTTTTGACTCTTTTCTTTCAATGAAATTTCTTTTCCTCTAATTGCATTGTTGAAGAAGTAACTATTTTGAATTGTCACTTGCTTTCTTTTACTATTGTGCAATACTTAATCGTTGAACTTGGAAATAATATCCCTGTCGGGGATCTGAACTTTCTCTACCCCGTAATGGAAACTTAAGTTAAAATTAATATGCCACTCTTTTGAAGTTTAGGACGTAACCTTTATAAGGGAAACCGGTCCTTTCTCTTTGTCAGGGCCGAATGAGATGGATTTTAACAAAGTGATAACTTTGTTAATTTATTTCATAAGAATCTATTTGCACCGCTCGTCAGGGTCCGGTATGGCCTCATACGAGATCCAATCATCGCCACCCGTTAGGGCCATGTAACCAATCTCTTAGGAGATTGGGGTGCCACTCTTCGGGATTTGGTATGGCCTCATACAAGGTCCAATCCTTGCCACTCGTTTGGGCTAATTGTTCTACTTGCACTGCTTGTTGGGGTCAGGCATGGTCTGAAAGAGATCCATTCCTCGCCGCTCATTGGGGCCAAGTAGCCAATCCTTTTTAAGGGACTGGGTGGGTGCCGCTCGTTGGGGTCCGGTATGGCCTTTAAAAAGGTTCAATCCTCACTCGTTGGAGCAATTTCTTGATGCAGGTAAAAATATAATAGATAATAGAACAATTTTAATCATCAAACAATTTTATTAAATACTGGATATATATTAGAGCTATATTGGGACATGCCTCGTTAAAACCTTCTTGAGGAAAACCCAATAGGAAAAAAAACCTCAAGTTAGGAAAAAGATTACATGTCTGTCATTCAGCTAGTTGTAGTACACTCTTAAGTTTTGTACATTCCACTTGTTCCTTATAGGAGTTCCATCCAACATCTCAAGGTGGTAGGTGCCTTTGCCTATCACCTCGGATACATGGTAGGGGCCCTCCGATGTTGAAGCAAGCTTGCCTTGATGAGCAAATTTATTCCCGTTCCTCCTCTGAAGCTAGATATAGAGCTCTTGCTCTAGCTACATGTGAAGCTCAATGGCTTATTTCTCTGTTCCAGGATTTTAGCATACCTCATCATTTTCCTATCACCTTGTTTTATGACAATCAATCTTCCAGGCACACTAATAATCCAGTTTATCATGAGCGCACGAAACATATTGAATTGGATTGCCATATTGTCAGGGATCAAATCATTTCTAGTCGGGTTCATCTTCTTTTCCAATTCCCTTTAAGAAACAACCGGCTGATATCCTTACAAAACCTCTTACTGCTAGACCTTTCTCTTTTCTCATTTTGAAAATGTTTGATATTCACATTCCAACTTGAGAGTTGTTGTTAATATGTATTTATTTCTGTAACTAATTAGCTTTAGCTCATTAATTAGAGTTTGTTAGATTCAGTAAGTTTGTTATTTTTTTAGCTTTGTATATAAACTCTTCTTCATTCTTTTTCAATTAAGGAATGAATCATCATTTTTACACATTCAGTTTTCTATCTCTTTCTCTCAGCTCTTTCTCTCTTTGTGTTTTCCTTTTCTTCTTCGATTATGGTTATTGATAGATCTATGTTGATGGTTCTTGAGAGAGTGCAGGGTGATTCATTCCCTTCCATTGAGAGCTTTGACAATTTGGTTTATTTTTCTAAGATCTCTTTGCTTCCAATTATTATAAAATGACTTAACGTTTTATGTTTCCCATATATAATTGCATATACCCATGTCCGTGTAACACTTGCATTGAGTCACCCACATAACTCACGTCCTTTTAGTTTTCAACATCGCTTGAACCTTTATTTTCTCACAAGTTTGACAATATTTTTATATAACGTTAATCACCTTACAGTAAGTTGTGGTACAACCATTTTCTTAAAACTTTTTGTCCTTTCAATTTGGTTTTAAAAAATTATTTAATTGACTCAAACAATTTTCAATAAGAGCATTTTTCGTATAAAAATATTAGAAAAGACATATTTTTACTTATATTTAAACCCAAGAATTTTTTTAAAAAATTATTTTGTTTAAGGTTGGAAGGAGTATATAATATATGAAAATTATTGGTTAGATAACACTATATAAATAGTAAAAATAAATATATTTATTCATGAAGGTAAACCGTTCATTTGAATCATATAAATGATGATTACTTTTCTCACACCCTCATTTTATATGTTTCCCTAGCTAATGTTTGTCACTTGATTATAAGATTTGTCTTGAAGGTAACATGAGAGTGAGAGAAGAGTAATAAGAAAGTGAGAAAGAAACTCACCTAACACTAATGCAGTGACTCTTCTTCAATGATCAAAAACTCCCAAATGGCTGTCACTTTCTTCTATTTCCCTCCATTCTTCTCCAAGGTCTGGTCCATGGTCATAGCAATTCCAATCTGTTTTTGGTACAACAATCAAAACTATGGTGGGTCACCTACTTCCTATGGCTATATCATGATGAAGATAAAGTGGGCCACGCCATCCCTTGTCATTGAAATGCTCTTATAGCATTTTAGTACCGAAAGTTAATCAAAGTAAAAATTGTGGCTTCAAGTTTCAACATATCCTAATCAATATAATGTAATTCTACTTAATGTAGATTACCTAATTACCATTATAATATATATGCTCTATTTAGGCATTACATCCTCCAAAACATATCCCATCCATAGGAAAACAACCAAAGTTTCCTCTTAAAAAAAGGGTTTGCCAATTTTCATGCCCCTATTTTGGCGGTTTGCTAGCCAGCTTAGAGAAGCACAAAGCATATACTATATGAATTAATTAATGTATAATTAAGCATGATATGATATGTACCCCAATTAATAACATCCCCCAAGGCATTCTCAGTTCCCACCACCACCACTTTGTCCTCCTCCCAACAACTTCAAATGCAAAAGTTTGACATCCTATTAATTGCACCTTTTTGCTTGCCAACTTAGAAAGAGATGGATCATCATGTCATAAGCAGCTACACATATGTCGTGATTAGCGCCCTTGGTCATTGGATTCTTAAAAAATTATGTGGGATTTAACAAACATTTGACTAATTTTATTATGGTTCTCATAATCAAACTGATTGGCTACTTAGATATGTTGAATTGGGAACCGGATATTTTAAAAAACCGGTCTAGTATTAAATTAATCAAAAATTAAAAAAACCAGTCAAAAATAAGTTTTTAAGTCACTTAATTCAATTTTTTTAAAAATGACATCTTTTTTTTATTTTATTTGGTTTAAACTAGAGCTGTCAATATGAACTACGCAACCCAACCCAACTTGGATGTGAGCCTTAACGAACCAAACTAAAAAGGCCTAGAAAAATTTAAGCTTTTAATATTATTATTATTCAAACTCGTCCCATTTCAAATTTCTGATTTGACAAGTTACCTATATTATTTTACAACATTTATAAGTTAAAAAATAATATAATGTATATATATATATAACCATTAACGTTATATATTTATATTTAGAGAGAGTTTAGTGAGCTACCCAGATCTGGCCGGATTGTTTATGTTCAGGTTTGGGTTTTATCGAGCCGGTCTAAATAAGTCCAGTTTCTTTTTTTGGACTTTCATTTTTAATGACTAAATCGTTTATTTTCGGGTAAATTTGGAAAGCTCAATAAGCTCGACATGTTTTGACATCTCTAGTTTAGACTACTGTGTTTTGGACCTTTTAAGTATGTTTTGGTAGAGTATGTATTATTTTGAACCTTTTTTTTTACAATGTAATGTTTAAATTTTAATGCACTTGTTAAATTTTTTTATGAATATTATATTGTTTTAATCTAATTGATTATTATTAAGCATATAATAATAATAATAATAATAATAATAATAATAATAATAATAATAATAATTCATTACTATCAGTTCGATCATCAGTTCGACCAATAACCTTTGAACCAGTGCCTTCATTGATTCAATGATTGGTCTGATTCTGAAAATATTGAATTTTATGCGGTCTCTTCATAGAATTTTATTTTTTTTAATAATAATAATAATAATAAGTTTAGATAAGTTGGGTCTAAAAACTCATTAGAGACTCAAAGCTCAACAAGGTCACTCATCAATAAATTTCTTGCATTAAAGGAATTTGAAGTCTCATATGCACAAATTTAATTTTTAACGTCTGGACCAACTATTTATTTTCATCTCTAATTCTTTGCCTTTGACACACGTAATACTACCCATGGTGTTGCACATTGACAATTAACATTATGTATTTTTTTTGTCTTTTTAAATAATTAAAAATAATCTTGGGTCTCTTTAATAATCAGTTATAAAAATAAGGTTGTGAAAATAAAAAAATCTAATGGTTAATATTGTTTCTATATATCATTTGAGATAGTTAAATTTCTGTTAAGCCAATATTTTTTTCGTTAGTTCAACCGAGTTTAGATTAGTTGATACCAAATAGGCATTATTACTCTCCTAAGTATTTATTTATTTTGTAATTGTATGTGTATAGATAGAGGTGGGTATTGAGTGTGCCTTGACGGTTTATTTTGTTGGCCTTGGCCCATTAGAACAAGCTCACTTTTTTTAAAAAAAAATTATCCTTCTTCCATCTTCAACAAATCAGCTTTATTCTATTAGCATGAAGGGGAAGAGAGAAAAAAACATAAAGGAAGAAAGCAAAGGTTGGAGAGATATATAGCAATATAGGAGGGCATCAAAGAATAAGAATTTCTTTAACTTGGTCCTTTTCTTTTTTTAAAAATCCACTAAGAGATAAAGTGAGTATTTCACCTTTCCTTAGACCCGGGGCATCATCTATTATATCTAGTGGCTAGGAAAGAGTTTGCCAAATGTAATATATATTCTCATACATAATGGTCCAAAGAATATTTAAGTTTTTAAAAAATGTATTTGTGACTATACAATACACTGTTAGAATTAGTGAATGCCACACAAAGGTTTTGGATTTGGTTTCGTCTCTATGATACAAGAGACTTTGTGTTGAATATGACGTGGGTAATGTGTCTTATACCACCTTCGTTTGTCCTCTGAGAAAGGTGGTCAAAAGAACTGCTAAAAGCCATTGCTTTTATATTAATTTTTTTCTCCATTTTTTATATATGTTTTTTACACTATTAGCAAAATTGAACCGGTTCGGCCGATCTAACCGATTGAACCGTGAATCAGTTAAGTAATCAGTCTGAGTCAATTCTTAATACTACCGGTTCAATTTCGGTTTGATCATGGTTTATTTGAACTGGTGTCTTCACCAGTTCAATGACCGGTCCAGTTTTGAAAACATTGATTTTTATGATCGAGAGATGGTTTTACTCATTTATCTTGCTATTATGTCTTTTTTCTTTTTATATTTAATATTATTTTCTTAATTAATACATTCTTGATTTAAACAACATATAATGATATAATTAGTAATTGAATATTTAATTAGTGATCCGGTCTCAATACCGGTATCCGATCTGCTATACATATTTCAACGTCTTTGATAAGACATCTACGTGTAACCGGTGTCATCGGTATACATCCGAACCGTAATTCCGTATCAGGCGTTCTCCCTATACCGGTTGTTCAGGATAACACCATGACATCGGACAATACACACGTCACTGTGCTAATGACAAGGATTGTTGCTACAGGGATCGATCAATAATTTCCTACACTACGAGCCAAATTCTGCTCACGGGAATGGTCAACTTGTTCCCTAATCCTAGTCTACATTCTCTATGCTCAATATAAAATAGCCACTTGACCCAATCATGCAGGTAAGTGCGCAATATAATAATGCTAATGGGAGTTGGTGGTTCCCCACCAACATGTCCTCGTTAATCGAGCCAATCAGGTATATGAACTCACTTCATGATTGAAGTAGGGGATCTTCTTCAGCTCTTTTACGACTGATTCCTCTCTGAATACATTCCTGACTTGGAATATAATCACTGACTTGAGCGTCGGAGAATCTTTACAGGTGACACCACCATTCGCCCACTTCAACGCGTTAGGTCGGTGTGAAGGATCTCTAGGACGCCCAATCCGCTCTCCTTATTCAGGGACAACGGATACACACATCGGATACATATATATCCGGTCTATTATACGGTATTGACATACTATTCGTGACTGGCTTGAGATCGGATCTCTTGACCCCGGTCCAGGACAGATCATTGGCACGCCCAGTGGGACCCGATAAAGTTATTCCCATATCCTTTGACAGAGCAGGTAATCCACCATGGAAGGCGAAGCACAAGACTTCATGGAGAATCAGGCTGGAGGCAGAGCCAATCCTAATGCCTTCAGAAAACTCAACTTTGATTCTCATGGGGGCAGCTCAAAGAAGATAGTAACTGTGTCTGATCCTGATCCTCGCGATGAGTTGATTAAACAACTTCAGAGGGAACTCGCTGAATTGCAAAGAGAAAAAAGGCAAAGCGAGGATAAAGAATCATCTCGCACGCGAAACACTCCCCACACGACTGATGGCGAAAAGTCCACCACTCTTCAGTACTCAAATATCCCTACGTTTGAGGGGGGAGAACAGACTCACGATTCTGAGGATGCAGCTTCCCGAAGGAAGAAAGATTCAACAACAGTACCCCCATTGTCTTACAATCTGAGAGTTCCTTTTTCAAGGAGACTTATGGGCATCAGCATCCCCAAGCACCTTCAAACCACTCAACCACTTTCCATCGGAAAGTATAATGGTGAAACTGATCCAACTAAGCACCTTGATGCTTATGTATTCGAAGCCATGTACTTGGGGGCTGATGAAGACGTGATGTGCCGAATGTTCCCTCGAACATTGTCTGAGGAGGCCCTCGGATGGTTTAAAGGCTTGCCTTCCGGATCCATAGATTCTTGGACGGAAATGGCAGCTGCCTTTGAAACCCACTTTGTCATCTCCAGAGACGTACCCAAGACGTCCCATACCTTGGCTCAGATTAAGCAAGGTGAGACAGAGGGCTTAAAAGATTTTTTGAAGAGGTTTTATAAGGAAGCAGCCCTGGTTCCTAACCTCACAGAATCTATCAAGCTGCATATCGTTATTGAGGCATTGCAGCCAGGATCAGCTTTCGCTCTTTCATTAGCAAAGAGCCCCCCAGCAACTTTTGAGGAGTTCAGGAAAAAAGCCTCAAAGTATGTGAGCATAGAGATGCACTTGGAGGCAATGGCTGCAAAGAAAAAGCCACCAACACCATCTCCCCAAACCCATAAGGGTAAGGAGAAGACGAGGTCAGAACGCATGGAGAGGCCATTCACCAATCCTAAGGTGGATAACCACCCTCCTCGACCTCGAGAAAGGCATGTCAATTCCTTCAGCCATTATGCACAATTGTCTGCCAGGCCATCTCAGATTTTAAGGGAGGTCGGATGGCCAATGCTCAGCACATATGGCATCAGAAGACCAGCCCCTATGAAAAGACCAGGAAATTCACGTAAGTACTGTGATTTTCATGAACAAAATGGTCATTCAACTGATGAATGCCAAGCTCTAAAGAACGCGGTTGAGACGCTAATTAGAGAAGGCAAGTTGAAGCAATACCTGTTCAAAGAAAAATCCTTTGACAGGGCAGAACGGAATGAGAAAAGAGAAAGAGATCCAAATGATGGGGATGACAATAACCCCAGTCCGGTTCGAAAGTTCTCTGCTACAGAGAAGCAAAAAGGTGTGATGGCTGATAATGCAGCACAGAAAGACAGCATGCCCCAGCAGCAACGTCAGGGCCGACGTGAAGTTATTGACATGATTGCTGGAGGGTTTGCTGGAGGAGGAGCTTCAATTACAGCCCGTAAGAATCATCACAGAATGATTCTATCTGTGCAAGGGAAAGGCAAAGACAATCGCCCTTACAGAGGTGGGATTGAAGCTCCCACAATCTCTTTCTCTGACGAGGATTTTGGCCCAACCATTCCTGGTGGTGACGATGCTGTAGTCATCACTGCTGTGATCGCCAACAAGGACGTCCGAAGAATCCTTGTTGACCAGGGAAGTTCCTGTGATGTTATTTTCTATAATTGCTTTGAAAGAATGGGTTTTAAAGACTCAGACTTACAGCCTTACACGCAGGAACTAACAGCTTTTAATGGTGCAAAGCAACTAACTAAAGGGTATCTTGATACCCTTATCTCGTTTGAAGGCGAGCCAGGAGCCAGGACGGTTAGGTCTCGAGTGCTAGTGATTGATGTCAAATCACCATTTAATGGCATCATAGGCCGTCCTACTCTGAATGCAATGGAGGCAGTTGTATCAACCCCGCATCTCCTTATCAAGTTCATTGACAAGGATAATGCCGTGTCATCTATCCGGGGTGATCAAGAGATGGCTAGGTACTGCTACAACCTTAGCCTCAACATGACAAAGCTGGACGCCTCCAATAAAAAGAGGAAACTTAATGATGCTGGAACATCGGCTGGAACTGTAAGCCTTGTCGACCTGGACCCTAGAGCGGATTTGAATATTGATCCGTTCAACCCATCAAAGCCCACACCGGATGGAAGTTCCAGGGACATCGTCTTGGGAGATTCTCTAGAAAAGATCACCCATATCAATGACAAGCTAGATACTGAAATAGAGCAGCGACTGCTGGCTCTCTTGCAAGAGTTTAAAGACCTCTTCGCATGGACTGCAGCCGATATGCCAGGCATAGACCCTAAATTCTGCTGTCATAAACTTTCCGTCTATCCAGAGACGAAACCTGTGGCCCAAAAGAAAAGACGATTGGGCCCAGAGAAACAGAAGGCAGCTTGTCAGCAAACTGAGGAGTTGCTGAAGGCCGGATTTATCAGGGAAATCCGATATTCCTCTTGGCTTTCGAATATGGTGATGGTCCCTAAATCCAATGGTAAATGGAGAATGTGCATTGACTACGTGGACCTCAACCGCTGCTGTCCAAAAGATCCTTATCCTCTTCCTAATATAGATCGGATGGTGGATGATTCCTCTGGTTATCAATACCTGAGTTTCATGGACGCATACTCTGGTTACAACCAAATTCTGATGTGCGAAGAGGATCAAGAGAAGACAGCTTTCATAAATGATCGCGGTGTCTTTTGCTATACAGTCATGCCCTTTGGCCTGAAAAACGCTGGGGCGACATATCAGCGCATGATCAACAAGGTTTTCAAAGGTATGCACACCAAACTTGTTGAAGTATATATTGACGACATAATAGCAAAGACACCGGTTGGTGGCGATCATATTGAGGACCTACGCCAAGTATTCACCCGTTTGAGACAATTTAACATGAGGCTGAACCCAATGAAGTGCACATTTGCTGTCCCTGCTGGGAAGTTTTTGGGTTTCATGTTAACTCAACATGGTATTGAAGCCAATCCAGGGAAGTGCCAAACGATTCTAGATATGCAGAGTCCTAAGAATCTCAAAGAAGTCCAATCCCTGAATGGCAAAGTAGCAGCTTTGGCACGATTCATGCCGAAGATGGCTCACAGGTCGCTCCCCCTGTACAAAATACTGAAAAAGTCCAAGAAATTCGAGTGGGGACAGGAACAAGAAAAAGCTTTCCAAGAGCTTAAGGAGGTGTTGTCCAAACCTCCCATTCTCACAAAGCCTGACCCCGAAGACACACTCATTCTGTACTTGGCTATTTCAGATGAAGCTTTGGGCGTTGCCTTGATAAAAGAAACTCCTGATGGACAAAGACCGGTCTATTTCACTAGCAAGACCTTGCAAGGTGCTGAGATCCGGTATCAGAAAATTGAAAAGGCCGCCCTCGCTGTTGTTTGGGCCTCACGACGGTTACGTCCGTACTTTCACGCCCATCCAATTATAGTGAGAACGGATTTGCCACTCCGTTCTGTCTTAATCAAGCCCGATCTCGCTGGGAGGATGATCAAATGGTCTATTGAACTCTCAGAGTTTGATATATCCTACGAACCCCGCAGCGCTATTAAAGCTCAAGTCCTGGCTGACTTTATTGTGGAAATGACAGGGACTGATCCAGATTACCCTCGAGTCCATTGGACCATTTATGTTGATGGTTCATCAAACCAAAGAGGCTCAGGAGCAGGTGTGGTTCTAGAAAGTGACGATGGAGTACACCTGGAGATCTCCCTTCGTTTCAATTTCAAAACATCCAACAACCAAGCTGAGTACGAAGCTTGCTTGGCCGGGCTAAGAGCTGCAATTGACATCGGAGCTTCTGAAGCGACACTCTGTAGCGATTCACAGTTGGTGATTTCGCAGATCTTAGGAGATTATCAAGCTCGCGAACCTCAACTCCAATTATACTTGAACTGTGTCAAGGAGTTGACTGAGAAATTCTCAAAGGTGGAATTCAAGCATGTTCCACGTGAAGAGAATACGAGAGCGGATATACTCTCCAGGTTAGCAAGCACTAAATGACCAGGTAGCACCACTACGTTGGTTCAAAGCACGCTAACGTCGCCCAGCATTCCTCTTTTCCCTTCTCTAAACGCCATAATGACTGACTCCCTTTACGGAGATACATGGATGGCTCCTTACATCCGTTACTTGGCTGATGGACAACTACCTACGGATGAGAAGGAAAAAACGAGGTTAAGGAGAGAATTACCATATTTCACTATGATTGATGGTAATCTCTACAGAAGGGCACTGTCTGTGCCCTATTTGATCTGTCTCAAAGAGGATGAAGTGCAAGATGTAATGGAGGAAGTGCATGGAGGACAGTCTGGGCACCACGCCGGAGGAAGAAGCTTAATGCGAAAAATCCTCAGAGCTGGATACTGGTGGCCCACAATGAAGCAAGACTCCATTGACTTCGTCAAAAAATGCGACGCTTGCCAAAAATTCTCTAACCTTCACCACACACCGGCGGAAGAACTCTTCACATCCGCTGTTCTATGGCCCTTCTACCAATGGGGTTTGGATATTCTGGGCCCCTTTCCAACTGCTCCTGGGGGCATCAAATATCTCATTGTAGGGGTCGATTATTTCACTAAGTGGATAGAAGCAGAGCCGGTGGTGCATATTACTTCAGCCCGAACTCGTCGTTTCATGTATGAAAACATCATAACACGGTTCGGGGTCCCAGCACGGATTGTCACAGACAATGGCACCCAGTTCACGGATAGAAAATTCACAGATTTGCTTGAAGGGTTAGGAATAACCCAAATATTCTCATCCGTCGAACATCCTCAAACTAATGGTCAAGCTGAAGTGGCCAACAGGGAGGTGCTGAAGGGACTAAAGAAACGCCTTGGCGAAGCCAAAGGCGGATGGACAGACCAGCTGTGTCATGTCCTATGGGCATATCGGACAACGCCTCATTCATCCACCAATGAATCCCCATATCGCCTAACATACGGGGTCGAGGCAATGATACCTGTGGAACTGCAAGTTGCTTCCGCAAGAGTTAAGTACTTCTCTGAAGAAACCAACAATGCTAACTTGGCATCCGAAATGGATGTCATACAAGAACTCAGAGAAGACGCTTTCATCAGAGATCAAGCCATCAAAGCCAAAGTTGCTCTCTGGTACAACAAACGAGTCCAATCAAGGACTTTCAATGTTGGAGATTTGGTTTTGAGGAAAGCAAGTATAGGGAACAAATTCGCTCATCAAGGCAAATTAGCCCCAAACTGGGAAGGCCCGTACAGGGTATCCGAGGTCACTGGCAAAGGCTCTTACCGCCTTGAAAACCTTGATGGCACTCCAATCCGAAACAAATGGAACACCCAAAACTTGCGCATCTACTATAGCTAGCTGTTGAAACCATCTACACTCTCCTATCCTTATCCTGGATTGTATACTGGAGAATTTATTTTTACAGCTACGCTCTCGTTGTAATTCTTATTTTTGATTTAATAAGAATTTCTCACAATAATTTAACTCTTTCGAGTTTTTCTCATGCTGTGATTTTCAGTTTATCTGGCGTACAGAAACATATTCAGGACGGATGATCTCAGCTACCTATTTTATAGTTGACGATGTAACTCCTCGAATATGTGTAACGCGCAAGAGCACACTCAGGACGGATGATCTCAGTTTCCCATTCCGTAAATTGATGATGTAACTCCTCGAGTGTGTCTAAGTAATTGAAGACCCAGATTGTAGGATTAAACCGAACTCTGGGTACGGTTAGTAAGTTTGGCTGAACACCGGTGAAGGCTCGGATTGTAGGATTAAACCGAACTCTGAGTACGACTAGTAGGATAAACCGAACGTCGGTGAAGACCTGAGTTGTAGGATTAAACCGAACCTCAGGACATGGGTTGTAGGGCTGGTCCTTCTTCAAGGCCACAAACCGAACCCCATTCGAAGACTACATGGGTTGTAGGGCTGGTCCTTCTTCAAGGCCACAAACCGAACCCCATTCGAAGACTACATGGGTTGTAGGGCTGGTCCTTCTTCAAGGCCACAAACCGAACCCTATTCGAAGACTACATGGGTTGTAGGGCTGGTCCTCTATTAAGGCCACAAACCGAATCCCATGCAAAGGCTTGGGCGCAGTAAGCTGGTGCTTTTTCAAGACCACGCTGAACCCCAAGTGACGGGCGCAGTAGGTTCAGGATTAGCCCTGATCTGAACCCCGTATCGAAGGCTCGGATTGTAGGATTAAACCGAACTCTGAGTGCGACTAGTAGGATTAACCGAATGTCGGTGAAGAATCGTCATTGGGTAAAACCAAAGACCAATTGAAGAACGGCTAGTAGGATTCAACCGAACGCCAAATATGACATGGACAGTAGGATCAAACCGAACTCCAAACACGACAAGTAAGTTGTACTGAACTCCAGATTAATACTCTCTTATGAAGTTCTTTATTTGGAAGTTTTATATATTCTGAGTCATCAATTCTTCAATTGAGACCTGACTCATAAACTCCGACACAAACAATTCACTCGGGTACGCCACAATCTAAGGCATTTTCACCCAAAATCCCTCAGTCGGAAATATTTGAAGAGGAATTTCTATTTTAAATCCTCACTCTTAAAAGCTCTCACGAGAAAATCTCACTCAGAGTTTATTCAAAGTGAATCATCACCCAATGAAACTGGGGGACGGCATCAACAATTTAACGAATATCTTGAGGAATGAACTCTCGTCTAAACGATCTCACAATCATTCCCCTTAAGCCGTTCTTGTGACGATGATGTGTTCCCTCACAAGCGGTGATCTTATTATGAAATTCATCTCACATGTATAAGTCCGGTATGGAGATTTTGTTATACAATCCGATCTTCATTACTTAAATCCGGAATGATACAATACACATGCAATCCCTCTATTTAAGTTGTTTCTCATTAAACAAGAATGGAGGTAAAAAATTCTTTTATTGATTTAATAAGAATTGCAATTCGTGTAATAATCCGGAGCTGAACCCGGAACACAACGAATTCGAATCAATAAAACGAAAAAGGAAACGAGGAAGGCACTACTTTTTCTGGCTTGTGTCTCCCTCCTTCCCTTTGCCTTTGCCTCCGGTCTTGCCTTCTTCAGCGTGAGAGCTTGATCCTGTACTTGTGGGCTTCAGGAGGGAAGGTCCCATTGATTGACCTTTAGGTAAAGGAGCAAACTTATAAGGAGTGTTAGGCGGACTCTCATGACGATTGTCAACGATGGCCACCAGTTTCCCTTGGTGAAACTCATAGAACGGATCAATACCGTTTAAATTAATTGACACCTTGGGATTCCGGTATAGCACTTGACGAACTGCCAACCCAAAAGCCTCCTTAACTGCTTGATCACACATGTTTACAGCATCGTCCAAGTCTGCTTTCAGGGTCTTGACCTCGCCATTCGAATCCGCCAGCTTTAATAGCAGCTCCTTTTCCTTACGTGTCCAATCATTCGCTCCTTGAGAATGGACGACCTTAGCCTCCTTCAACCGCTCGTCTAGCTTTGAAGAGCGTTCCTTCTCCATACAAAAATTGGCATGGAGGTCAGCGTTGATTTTCTTCTGATCAAGAACCTGACCCTCCAGCTCCTTGGCAAGTTTCTTCAACTTGGCAATTTCTTCATCCTTCTTCTGAGCTTCTTCTCTGGAAGTTTTTAATTTTCCTTCTAACTGGAAGATGATTGCCTTGTCTTTGCCAGCCATCGAGGTGAGCCTCTCGTTTTCTTCTGTGAGCTCGCGAACCAACTTGAGGAGCTCGGATAACTCAGCCAAGTGCTTCTGTCCGTCGTCGCAAGCTCTGATCATTTCTTCACTCTTCAACGAGGGCTTCACCTTGGGTGAGGATTCAGGAACGCCCTCAGGAATGGAGCCCTCATACACCGGATGTTGAACAAGACCGGAATTACCTTCAAGAGAGCAAGGGGCTTTGGGCGCGAAATAAGTCGTTATTGGCTTCGCCCCATAAGTGATTACACTGCCGGGGGCATCCGGAGTGGGTTCTTCCGCTCTCTTCTCTTTAGAAGGCACTAGCTCAGCAGCCCCTCTTGAAGTTTTTGGCTTTTTGGGCGAGGATTGACGGTCTGAGGTCTTCGAAGGATCACGCTTTGTCCTCTTCTTTTTCTCGACCACCTTCTCAGATCCGCCCTCGATCAGAGGAATATCGTCACCAGTAGATGAAGTTAATATTATTGTCTCAGCAGTGGCCTTCTTAGAATTCCGCTTTGCCTGAATGTCATTTTCAGCCGCAACAGAAGTCTCTCCGGCCTTGAGTCCTTTTAGCCTATTCATCTCTGGTGACTCGCCCTGAATTTCACCTGTACAGTCAAAAGACACAATCAGAGACGTAAAATTTTCAAGGCAAATGACATAATAACGTATGAAGAATGGCAGGGAAATTACGTAAATACTCCTCGCGAGTAGACTTTGGTCCTAACAAACGCCTGCAGGAGAAAAATTGGTGTGAGGCCGTGTAGGACTGCAGAGCCGAAAGAACGGAGATTGAGGTTGGGCTCAATTCGTCCTCCTCGGTATAGTACGCCTGGGAGGTCAGCAAAAAATGTTCATGCGTCCAAGTCACTGGGAATCTTGGAATCCCATCTTCAGTTAACCAAAAAATTGGTTCATTTGGATGGACGCTAATCTTCGTGAAATAGGACTTGAATGAATGTCCATCAACTTTGGCGGAGTCAGTGTACGCCTCAAAGTTGATAACCTTGGAGAGAGTCCGGAGGGATATCAAGCTCACTCCCCCCTTCTCCTTATTCGCACGACGGACCACTTGAGTGAAGTAGAAAAGCATGGCCACCGTCGGTTTAAAGTTGAAGTGCTCCCCAAGCACTTCAAGAGAGCGGACCAATCCCCATCCATTAGGGTGAAGTTGCGAGGGAGCGCAGTCCAAGAATCTCAGGACTCCCATCTCAAACTTCGTCAAGGGGAAACGCACACCCAAGTTCAGAAATAAAAAATCATACATGAACAACGACCTCTCGTCCGGTGTGTAGCATATCCGTACTGATGGAAGGGGAGCGAATACTTTAAAACACCATTTGTATTTGTTCTTCTTCCAAACGGTAAACCGCGGCTCCAGCTCCCCTTCATCCTCCCGAGCGTGGGCAGACGGCGTTTCACGAAACTCCTCAGCCACCCAGCTGAATGGGCGTTTCTGTTGAAATTTCACCCAGTCTATCCGGTGTGCAACCACATTGCAGAGGCCGGACTGGGTCTTCAAGATATATTTCTCGGAAGGAGTTCCCCCTTCAGACGATTTCCTCCTGGTGGCTTTCTTTGTCACCATTGTAAAAGCTTTGATGCTGCGATAAAATTTCACATCATCAGAGAGATACAAATCCCCACTTTCGACACTTTCACTGGAGGAGGAAGACTCTGAAGAGGGTATAATCACCCTTCGCCTTTGATATTGCGACTCCTCCCCCCCTGTATACTGTGGCCTCGATTGAAAGATCACTGGGATCCTCCCACCACGAACATTAGGGTTTTGAGCCAAAGCCCTTCCCCCTCTTCCTCTAGGGCTAACGCCACCGAAGCTAACACCCTTCCTAGCCATTCTCAAATATTGAAAAGAGATACAAAAAACGAAGGGAAAGTGGTTACCTAAGGATAGTGAATTGAAATTCACAGAGGCGGACACGAAGAACTTCTTGGAACTTTTGCAGAGGTTCGTCAAGGAAGCAAGAGGAAATGGTAACTGAGATTGCCAAATGTGCCTTTATCAGGGCACGAAAATTTTTCAAATACCCACTAAACACAATCTGTCGTTTTCCTCCAAACGACTCCCCGTTTAGTGGACCAAAATTGTCGTTTAGTACCTCATGGCGCGAAAATCCCATAGTTTCGTCACAGAGCCATCGAAATGGGCCTATTAAAGCCAAATACTAGGCCCAACAAGACTATGCGTGACAGTTACTAAGACATGCGCACTTAATGCAATAATGGCTCGCCCACGTGAATTAAGGCATTAAATGTCCAATCATTAGAAACGTGGCCACCATTACCCGAATACCAAGGGTTGCGAAATTCGATAAACTTCTGATATTCCCATTGTCGAATCCGCCCTTAAAAATTTCACCACTACGGAACATGATTCCCATAGCGGATATTTACACTTCGGTGCAAAACCGAAATCCAAACGTACTATGATCAGTATAGCTCATATGAGCAAGTCAACTGCTTCCTCACATCAGCTAGGGGGCTAGTAGAGGTAAGACTCGGATTTCGGATGGAGCGAAAATTGCCAATTAAATCCGCACTCCCTTGATTGGAAAAAATTCACCAGGACGGATGATCTCAATCACCTGTTCAGTGATTCGATGATGTAACTCCTGGTATGAGCAATTCTCATCATCACTCTGAGAAGTATTCACTAAATCCGTACCCCTACGATTGAAAAGTGTCTCCAGGATGGATTATCTAAATCACCTAACCTGTGATCTGACGATGCAACTCTTGGTGTTGTGTA
This sequence comes from Clitoria ternatea, assembly GCA_037962975.1. Lineage (NCBI taxonomy): Eukaryota > Viridiplantae > Streptophyta > Magnoliopsida > Fabales > Fabaceae > Clitoria > Clitoria ternatea. The sequence continues at coordinate 154,657,332 of CM075673.1, forward strand.
CTTTTCCAGAACGGACAATCTCAATCACCTATTATGTGATCTGACGATGTAACTCCTTGACATGGTGTACCTGCCCAGGACGGATGATCTCAATCACCTATTCTGTGATATGACGATGTAACTCCTGGCGCCATACACACCACAAGGACGGATGATCTCAATCACCTGTTATGTGATCCGATGTTATAACTTCTGGTGCTGTACACATCCCCAAGACGGATGATCTCAATCACTTATGAAGTGATTTGATGATAAAACACCTGGCATGATCAATTCCCACAATCATCTTTATGATGGAAAATTCCGAAAGTCAGTCCGCACTTTCGCTTTCAAGTGGTATTCTCCCAGGACGGATACTCTTTATCACCTATTCTGTGATACAACGACGTAACTCCTGGCGTAGAAAAAACTCCCATCATCATCCTTATGATAAAGGACTCAAACACCACTTCCTTGCAGTTCCCTAAGCTTGGAACAATATTGTAATCTCCTGTGAGAGCATTACGGATTAAAAGCAGTCATCCGTCCTGTTACACTACTCTACTGAACAGCGGATCGACCCTTCTTTCCCCAAAAGAATTAAGAAAATTAAGGATCATGCCCCAAAGACAGGCACCCTTTTTCTTAATACGCACTTGGGGACATGTATATATTTATCCGTTCTAAATTTTATTTATTGTTTAATTTTTCTGAGGCAGTTATTTCAATCTGGCCTTAAGATTAATTATACTGAATGGATTAGTAACGATTTATATATACATGAAACGACGAAGACAAATTTCTTCAAACAAAATTCATTCATTGAAATGGAATTACATACAATAGTTCAAAATCCGGAGTTGATCCCGGTACACAACTATACATGTAAATAAAAACAAAATTACGGAGGAGGAATCTGTTCTTCAGTTTTTTGCGCCTCCTCAGCACCAGGCTCTTGTCCCCCTTCCTTTGGAATCTCCGCAGGAGTCTCACCTCCAGGAGCCTCAGCCCTTTCTTCAGAAGAGGGAACCTCGGACACAGGAAAGACGTAATCAGGTCCCATGGATTGACCCTCAGGAAGAGGAGCCAAACCATACAAGGACGTCGGTGGATCCTCGTGACGACCATCCACCACTGCGACTAACTTTCCCCCATGGAATTCATAGTACGGATCCATTCCATAAAGGTTAAGTTTTGCAGTGGGGTTGCGGTAGAAGACTTGGCGTATGGCTAGGCCGAAGGACTCTTCAACAGCCCGGCTGCATATGTCAACAGCTTCTTCTCTCTCAGCTTTCGCTGTAGCCAATTCTCCCCGCAACTTGGACAGCTCCTCACTAGACACCTCGGACTCCGCTTTCCTAGCCTTCAGTCCCTCTATCTCAAGAAGGAGCTTCTTCTCCTTTTGAGACCACTCCTCAGCATCAGCTTTATGTTTATCCTGGCTGCTATGGAGTTCTTCCTCCTTCTCTGCCACTTTGCCTTCCAAGTTTTTAAGATCGCCTTTGAGCTTGAGATTCTCTTTAGTCATGATATCTCCAAACTCCTTAGACTTGTTAAGACGATCTTCCATTAACTTCACGGCGGCTTTATCCTTTTCCGAGGAAAGCTTGAGTTCTTTCAATTCGTCACTCAATTCCTCAACTTTATCGGCGTTGCTAGCCAACTCGCTGACTGAAGAAAGCATTCCAGCAAGTTCGGCTAACTGCCACCTTCCGGCCTCACACGCTTCCGTAATTTCTTTAGGACTGAGTGTAGGCCGGAGTTTGTACATCGGAGGAGGAAGAGTGGCTGGAGTAGAACCTTCATAGGAGAGAAAGGGGGTGAGAAACGAGGTAGTTGGGAAGGAGGTCGGCTCTGATCCAGAAACCCCAGCAGCAGGATCCTCCGAAACCCTTTGCTTCTTGGACTGACGCCTTGCAGGATCATTCTGGATCTTTCTTCTCCTCTCAGTAACTGGAGGCTGACCCGAGGCTGCGCCAACATCGAATGTACCGCCCTCAACCAGTGGGATGTCCCCTTCAGCATCCGAGGTCAAGATGATTACCTCAGGACGATCCTTAGTTGAGGGCCTGGGCTTTACTTCATTTTCATGAGCAACGGATTTACCAGCCGCCTTGAATTTCTTCAGTTTATCCATTTCTGGAGTTTCCTGTTTAATTTCACCTACATGAACAAACACAAGATGTCAGCAACTGCAAATATTCTATATATATTTGATAAAGGAGAAAAGATGAAATAAAACGAGAAGTACGCAAATATTCCTCCCGGACTCCGCTTGAGCTACTTAGTAGACGCCTACACAAAAAGACGTGACGACCTGTAGTGTGTGATTCAAGTGCGAACAACACTCTCGATGTCTCACGAGACAGATCGGATTGATCAGTGTAGTACGCGTGTGAGCTCAAGAGGAAATGTTTGTGTGTCCAACTCAGGGGAAATTTGTCAACGTCCTCTTCATCCTTCCAAAATTTTGGTTTGCCCTTCTTAATGGAGATGCGAGTGAAGTAAATATTGAAGGACTTCCCGTCAACCTTGGCAGAATCTGTATAAGACTCAAAGTTCACAAAGGAACAGAGAGTCCGGAGAGTCACCAGACTAACTCCACCTTGCTTGTTTGCTCTTCGAACTACCTGAGTGTAGTAGAACAGCATCGCTACAGTTGGCGTGAAATTGAAATGTTCACCAAGGACCTCCAGAGCCCGGATGAGGCCCCAACCATTGGGATGAAGTTGAGAGGGTGCACAGTTCAGGAACTTCAGGACGCCCATCTGGAGTTCGGTTAGAGGAAAACGAACTCCCAGATTATGGAAAATAAAGTCATACATGTATACAGAGCGGTCATTAGGGACGACGTGGCATATCCGCTCTGTCGGAAGTGGTGCGTAAACCCTATACCACTTTTTTGTCTCTTCATCCGTACTCAAAGTAAACCTCGGCTGGATCCGGGATCCCTCCTCATCCGCATGTCGGGAGGCCAAGTCCTTAAACTCACTGGACACCCAGCAGAAAGGCCATTTAGCCTGAACCTCCTCCCAATTCAGCCTTGAAGCAACTACGCTATAAAGACCTTCAGCTGTCTTCGTAATGGCAATATCTCCAGAGGTTCCCTCTCCAGTGGCCATTTGGATTATCTAAATCAAACTTCTTAATCTACGATAAGAAATGAAATGTCGTCAGAAAGTTGCAATCATTACTCACTGCATTTTAAAAGCAATTACAATCAGAGGGCGACTCTGAGAAGGGAAAGGTCACTTTCCACAGTGAGTAAGATCCCCTTTCTGAGCGACGCGATTCAGCCTTAGGAAGAATCACAAGGATTCTTCCCCATGACTATTAGGGTTGCGGGAAACTGATTCCCCCCCCAGACGAAGCCTACTTTCTTTAACTAAGAAGTAGCAAGACAAAACAAAACCAGAGCAACAAGGAAGAGATAGTTACCTCAGATCAACAGTGATGAATTTGAGGAACGAAGAAACCCTCGCAATGTAGGCAGCAAACTCCCTTGCAAAATTTCTGCAGAGTTTCGTTAAGTACACAAAAGCAAGTGGAACCCAGAATCCACTAAGTATTCCTTTTATAGGAAACGAAGAGGTTCGGTTACCCCCTCTTGAAGTTGTGTCGTTCTCGATAAAACGCACTCGTTCACAAGTGAAACGACACAACCGTTCCAAATTCTTGGGCGCCAAAACGATAGCGACTCAACGAAGGGCTATCCACTAGGCCCAAAAGTTTCGAAAACTTCAGGCCCATCAAGCCCAAAACGACGGTTAATGAGATTTTCATCTCAGGCGTAATAATTGCTTGCCCACGTGATTAAAAGCATTAATGTCTAATCATGCAACGCAATTCATGCTTTACAGCCGTTACACGAACTTCAAGAGCTTTCAATTCCCATAAACTCTTGAAATTCTCACACAACGAATCTTTGTCTGAATCCATTGTGACCGTACTGAAAGGTCGTTTCTATTAAATTTAGAACGGTTCTTTACGAATGACAACAGATGCTAAGGAGCTGTTACACACGTAAGCTTACCGATATTAAGACCTCTCGCAGGTTGAGTAGCTTATGTGAACAACTATTCAGTCCCTCACACAAGCTAGGGGACATATGATCCGGTCTCAATACCGGTATCCGATCTGCTATACATATTTCAACGTCTTTGATAAGACATCTACGTGTAACCGGTGTCATCGGTATACATCCGAACCGTAATTCCGTATCAGGCGTTCTCCCTATACCGGTTGTTCAGGATAACACCATGACATCGGACAATACACACGTCACTGTGCTAATGACAAGGATTGTTGCTACAGGGATCGATCAATAATTTCCTACACTACGAGCCAAATTCTGCTCACGGGAATAGTCAACTTGTTCCCTAATCCTAGTCTACATTCTCTATGCTCAATATAAAATAGCCACTTGACCCAATCATGCAGGTAAGTGCGCAATATAATAATGCTAATGGGAGTTGGTGGTTCCCCACCAACATGTCCTCGTTAATCGAGCCAATCAGGTATATGAACTCACTTCATGATTGAAGTAGGGGATCTTCTTCAGCTCTTTTACGACTGATTCCTCTCTGAATACATTCCTGACTTGGAATATAATCACTGACTTGAGCGTCGGAGAATCTTTGCAGGTGACACCACCATTCGCCCACTTCAACGCGTTAGGTCGGTGTGAAGGATCTCTAGGACGCCCAATCCGCTCTCCTCATTCAGGGACAACGGATACACACATCGGATACATATACATCCGGTCTATTATACGGTATTGACATACTATTTGTGACTGGCTTGAGATCGGATCTCTTGACCCCGGTCCAGGACAGATCAATTAGGATATATATTTTAAAAAAATCAAAACTCCTAAAAAGAGTTATAAGAAAAGGGAGGGAGTAGTTCTTTAATACAATAATGACCCCCTCAATGGTGAATCATACAAAATTTGATAATATAGATCCATGGGGACATACTACTAAGGTGACTGATGAAATAGGTACAAGGTAAAAGATTTGCATTATGTTTCTTAAGAAAATAAAAATGCTCAGGTGTTCTTAGAATATAGTTAAAAAAGTAAAAATAAATTTTTTTTTACTAATTTTATCTCATCATTTTCTAATTAACTAATAAATCACCTATGGTATAGTTAGGTAAATGGGCTCTTTCTAGGTAAAAAAAGAACTTTGATTTTGTGCAGGTATAATGAGGTAGAAACTTTGACTTATATACAATTGAGGTGATGAATTTGTAAAAATAACAAAATTTAAAAGTTAATATTAATTTTTTACGTCATTTAAAATAATCAAAACTCTATTTAATCATTAACATATAATGAAACTCACACTATCTTAATAATAATTAACCACAATCATGCGTTGATTGTAAAATGGCAACCTTACTTAATCATAATGGTATCATATTCTTGCCAACATTTCAAGCCTCATTTTGCCATTATTATTATTATTATTATTATTATATCCTCTATGCGCGCATGTCCCCACACATTTTATAAGAATAAAATCACTAAACCCGAGGTTCAAGAACTTAATTTGGTTTTAGGGGACATTCAATTATATAATAATTGTGTGAGAAAAGTATTTTTTTTAAAAAAATACCTTTAATTAAATTGTTAAAATAGGAAAATGTGACTAAATAACATTTACATTCTCACAGTAAATAAAAAATATGAAATGAAATTTATCATTAACTTATCTAAAAATATATAACTGTCTTCTATATTTAGATCAAGAAATAGGTTAATTTATCTCTTATATTTACATCTAGGTGGAATAATTTTTTTAATTATAAAATAATATTTGAAAGATTTGAACTTTGATTTTCTTTTTAAATTGCAAGATGGACAAGGGGGAAAAAAAAGAAAGTGAAGAAAGGAGTAAAAGCTTTGTGGCATGGAATATATACTATTCCCATTAACTTTTATGAGGATGTGTGTTGAGAAATGGCGAACACCGAATTTAAATGTCATGAAAGCTTTGGGGCATTGATAGAGTTCGTAGCACTTAAAAAAAGTGCATTTGATTTGATGCTGAATAGATACCAAAAAGTTGCCTACTACATTATATATATAAGTAGTTACAAGTTATGTTAATGTCTCTTTATTGATGTATAAATGCCATCGTCGTGGTTAGGTTTATTGGATAAGGTATGCTAAATAGAGTTATGTACACTTAAGTCTTTAAACTTTTCATATGAGTACTTGATCATGGGAATCAGATACACTTACATAAAGATCTCATAATAGTAAAGTCTATTAGGGCTAAAGAAAACCTCCCCAACTACAAGCAATAGCAGGAAAGAGTTAAAGTTTGCAAGGATAAAGTGATATATGCTCAAAGACAATGCTTGTCAAAGACATTGGATCTTTAAAGATTTTATGATTGCATGTTTTTTTTTTTTGCTTAAACCCTATGAATTTTAAGTGTATAATTGAGTTTAATTCATATGTTTATTTTTTATTGTATTTAGCTCTTATGTTCTGAAAATATAATAAAATTACTTTCTTTTTTTATTAATAAGTTAGAACTAATTGTTAGTTTTTTTTTGTTAGTAAGGAGTAGAATCGATGACTTTTTCTTTCACGAAATCTTAACCACTAGACCATCTTGTCATTCCTGAATGAAATTATATGTAATGTATTATATATCACTTATCGAATTTTTATTTTCATTAATCTTCTTTCTCAACTTCTATAAACTAGAAAGATCATCTTTTACAACTTTTTTAACATGTACTTTATTTATTCACCCAAGAAAATTACAAATTGTTTAAACTTTGTAAACATGGCAAAGAAACGTATTAGAAGATGAGGAAGAAGATAAACTACATAGAATACACTTCTTTATGTGATCTTATTTTAAAATTCAAGAACCAAATATAATAAAAATTAAAGTAAATTATATACTAAAACCCAAACATTTTTTTCTTTAATTAGCTTGTCAAGTGATCTTGAGGTTTTTATGTGGGAGCTTAAAAAGTAGCTGTACCAACTATGGAGCGAGATCTCTATTTCAAATCAAATGTACCCAACAAGGCTACATGTGACACATGCATATTTGGGACCATGTTTGGCTCTGCTTAGTTCAATCAATTTTCATCATGTACGATCTACTAATTAGAAAAAAAACAATGTAAGTAGTTAAAAAATGTTTAACTTCATACAGTACTATATATGAAAATTTAATGAATTTGATCAAATGAACTTGAAAAGATTACCCAGAGATGATGTTATATATAGTGACTAATCTAGATAAACCAAGACTGTGCCCAGTGGTAAATAACTAGCTATACAACTTGTAACTAACAATATACTAATTAACAAGCTTTTAAACAAACAAAAGAAAAACACAGACACTGTGTTTTGCTTTTTGTGATTATAATCAACTATTATAATAATAATAATATAACATATAATAACAACATTGTTTAAAAAGTATAATAATGATGTGTATGTTAAAATGTGTTAAAAAAAAGTTCTAAAATAGTCACGTTTTTACAGTAAAATTATTGGGAAAAAAGGACATGAGATATTATTTATAAGAAATGATTTTGTATCCCCATTTTTCATGTTGGAGAACAAATATATATAAAACAAAAGTTAATAAATATTATATTTATTAATATTTAAAATTTACGTTATTTGTAATAATAATCCATTTCCTTTACAAAAAAATATCATATCATATCCGTTTTTACTATGATTAATCAAGTTTGATATTATAAATATATATTCTTCTGAAATTAGATTATAATGTATATAAAAATAATTGTTCCCAAAAAAGGTGTTAATTAAGATATGTGGCTTAGTTGTCTTTGACTTGAAAATTGAGGAAATCACAATAAGGATTTTCATCATTTGATTTAGATGGAATAAAATTGTTTAATTAATTTAAAATAATCAAAAATTGATTAAATTGAAACCATTAAAAAATCACATTACATGTTTAGTATATTTTGGATCCACCTTTGAAAATCAAATCGATTTCAATCAAACTATAATCTTCGATATATTACTCATATATATTACCATAATAAATTATATACATGACTTAAACTTAAACTTTGAGACTTTAGACAATAAGTTACGATTTTTGTATTTTTCTGATTTTTTTTTACGGTGATGATTCTTTTTTAGGTAGTAATTCTTAATTTTAGTGAGCTGAAATTATGTCGTATGCTTGATTTTGTAAGAAACCATATTAACATAAAATCAATCTAAATCGTATTTAATCAAATTAAATATTATTATATATTCTAACTAAATCGTAATTCAATAATATAATTAAATCAGATTGTATGATGTTTTATCTAAAAAATAAATTCATCTAAATTGGCTAGCTTGATGTGGATGGTGTGAGATACTTGAGTTGGTGAGGGTTGGTATTGACCAATTAGCATTATTATATGTACAGGATGCTGATGATCAGAATATAAAGTAGGAATCCCTCTGCCATTACTGACCTTAACCAAGTCATCCATGTGAGTTCTATTTACATGACACCCACAGTCATCTAAGCCTGGATTTTCTTTGATTCATAATAAAGTTTTATTTTCCTCATTTCAACGGTTGAATTGTAGCCATTAAAAACAGTAGGTTTATTTTAGAATTGAACACATTTATTTCACCTTTATGTTTTAATATAACTATTACATGTCTTTCAAAAATAATATTGTTTTTAACAGCTTATTATGAGGACTTAAGTTAGTAAAACCCTTCATATTAATAATTCCCTCGTTTAGTAAGAAAGGGTGATTTCTCTTTTGAGCCCAACCTATTTTTTAACTATTGGTTGAAAACCAGTTTCTTCATGATTAAATTACTTAGGTTGTATTTGGATAGAAAACATTAAACATTTAGAGAATTTAAAAATCGATATTAAATATGTTTAAATAGTAATAAGGAGTTTTAAGAATACTATAAAATTTTATTTTATTTTTTAAATACAAATAGATAAGGGTGGTAAAATAGGTCAACTCGTCATCAGAACGTTAAACAAGTCAAATGATGGATCATAGAGGGTTGACATGTCGAACTAGTTATTATATAAATAAAAAAATTTAATAGTTATTTTAATATTTTTTTACAAGTTTTTTTTAAAGCATTGTTTTCTAATGGCCTATATGGGAAATGGGTCACTAAAACAATTATTTTGCATTAGGAAAATAATCTTTTTAAAAAAACTTTTTAAGAAAAAAAGTGGGGAGAAGAGAAAGTGGGTCGGTTTACTAGTCTACCTAAAGTGGCCGAGTTGGATTTTTTGGCCTGCCTCATCTTGATTTGTATTTAAGTGGACCTAGGTGAGCTCACAACTAGCTTAACTTACCAACCCGTTTTATCACCCTTACAAATAAAAAGTATTTCAAATTTTATTAAAAGGAAATTTTAATTTTATTATTTTGTTTAACTCGTCTTGACCATTTATAGTTATTTTTATACTTAACTTTTTTTCTTATAATCATCCCTTATTACTAATTTAATATTATAAAATTCTTCATCAAAATACACTATTGAATTTTGTCTCTTGTGACATTATTTTATATACAAGATAAAGATTTAAACATCTATCAACATATTTAAACTTTAAAGAATCTAACTATGCACACCTAACTATTGGAGATTTGGTTGGTAAGTTATTTCTAAAATTAGGAGGCACCTTAAGTGATTAACCTTCTAAAATTTGAAGGATGCATCCAAAATCTATGTCACTTTGGTAATTTTGCCAACCTTATAGTATGTCGTGTTAATTTTGTCAATTTGTTTTTAAAGGAGGTGGCCTAGTCATAAAAAAAAGAAAGAAGGTAAAATATAAAATATATATACAGGCTAATGCGTGGAACTAATGACTTAAGATGTTAGAGTTGTTACTTGGTTAGAGATTGGTTAATGATTAGTTAGAGTTAGTTAGTGAGGTTGAGTAAGCATTGCTTATATGTTTTCCTTCACCTATAAATAAAGGTGATTCCCTTCTTGTCTCTTTTATCTTTTCAATTAATATGAGTTTCACATTCTATAGAACCTCCTTACTTTACTTTGAGCTTTATGGTGTGTGGTCACACCTAGTAGGTGCAATTTGTGTCTCCCAAAACCTTGATGCCCAAAATTTTGTCATGGTACCTGATCTGGTTTGAACCGGGGTCAAAAATCCGGTATGGAACCAGACACAAAAGTCAATGAATGATGGGTTCTATACACTGGTATAATAGGTATCCGGTATTATGATCCGGTGTCTCAGTGGGAGAAGACCGGTCTTGCTGTCCTGGAGATCCTTCACACCAAAATTTCATGTTGATGAGGGGTGATGCGAAGACTCTCCGACGCTCTAGTTAGTGACAGAATGAAAGTTCTGATAGTCAAAGAGCAGGGTAACAACAAAAGAGCAATAAAACAGTAAGTGACAGAATGAAAGTTCTGATAGTCTAGTTCATATACTTTTTTAAAAAACCTATGAAGCCTATTGAATAAGTTTGTTTGATTGACTTGTTATGTTAAAAATATATATTTAATTTATTTATAATAAAATAACATTTATAACTATAATATTTTTAAATAATATATTTATAATTTTTTAATTATAATATAACTTAAATAAAATAAGAAAGTTCTAAAATTATGTTGAATAACATGTTATATGAATTGTTCTGGTACCTAGTCGAGGACTTGGTGTTGTAGGCCAGTCCTTATGCGGTGTGAAAAATGTTCTAGGTGCTAAGTAAGTCTTCATAGAAGTTAGGCTACAGATGTTGTGATATGTTGTCGTTGTTGAGCTCCTCATCCCGGCCCAATACGCTGAGGGGCGAAGGGGGTGACACCTGCAAAGACACTCCGATGCTTCGAAACAATATTAGAGCATGATGTTGTGTATCAGATAGCTTACTATTTTATGAATGGTGATTATGATAGATGAAGGCATTTTTGATGTAGGTATACAGTGAGCTAATCTTTGGTATGGGGAACTTATCATCTTTGAGGAAAAGGTTTAATGGCCTATAGTCAATAACAAGTCTTTTCTTTCCTCTGACTTGTTCTGATCTCTTGTTGACATAGAAGGCCGTGCAAGCCCACTCAGATTTCGTGGGTTCAATTAATCCTTGCTTCATCAGTTCTTGACATTCTACTTGTGCCATTTTGAGTTCTGAAGGAGACATTTCCGGATGTGTAGCTTTAGTGGGATTAACGTCTTCATTCATCTTGAAAGGTAAATTCACATAGAACTCTTCTCTTTTCCACAATGGTTTAGGATGTTGGAAAAGATCATGGCCTTCAGCACATAACTTTATCAACTGATCTCGGATCTCTGCAAATTCAGGAGGAACTTCTGCCAAAGAGAAAAGCCTTGGAATTTGACAAAAAGGCTTGAAATTCCTTTTGTGCTTTACTCCATTTGCAAGAATCTACAGTTTTTGATTTTTAATCAGGATATCTCTTCCGATTAGTATGTCTTTTACCGGCAAGTCTGACCCAATAATTTTTGTCCAAATTGTGCAGTCTGGGAATATCTTGATTCCGATTTTGGACTTGGTTATTAGATTGGTTTCAAATGATTCTCCATTGGCAGCTTTGAAACTTTGTTTGTGACTCTTCCAGGCATGGGAAGGTAAAATAGCCGGATTCATGAATGTTCTTTGAGCTCCTGTGTCAATAAAGACAATCACCTTTATAGGAACATCATATTTTGATGGGAGGATGTACACCTCAAGATTTGGTAAAGGAGGGAGTTCAGCTGAAGCAATTGTTGGATCTTTCTGCACTTCTTGGATCCTTAGAACTGGGAAATGTTCTGGCTCGACTGAACTTTTAGAGTCTGCTAAACTTGATGTTTCTTCTTCAGATTCTTCAAGGGCAAAAGCAGTCTTATTATTTGGAGAACTTTGTTCTTCATAAAGAGATTCAACATTGTCATCTTCTTCTATTGCTGATGTATGCAATAGTTTTACTGTTTTCTCTTTGTTTTGTGGACAATCTTTGGAGAAGTGTCCTTTCTTTTTACAGATGAAGCATCTCTGGCCCTTGCTCTTTCCTCTGAAGGGTTTTCTTTTGAAGAATCAGAATTTCTTTTTTCTTTTGTATAAGGACTTGTTTTTCTTTTCTTTCTTTGTAGAGTGAAGCTTTGAATTTTTACAAACACAGTTTTCTTTGTCACACTTTATCTTCAAATACTTCTTCTTACAAATGCCCTTGTACTTCTTCCGATTGTTCAACATCTTATCTGTCAAGCTCTGCTGGCTACATATCTTGTCTAGAGCAACCATTCCTACTTGGTGAATTTCTCCAAGTGTCATTTCTGTTACATTTTTGTTGGCTGCTTGCAAGATTCTCTACATTTCTTCTTGAAGTTATTCTGGGAGAGAACTTATATAAGTATTTTTGAGACTTGGATCATTAAATCCATTCAGCTGATAAAATCTCTGAGACATTCTTTGATAATGTCTTTCGAGATCTGTTTTCTTTAGCGAACAACATCTCATCTCAAAATACTCTTTTCTGGCTTCTTTTTCAATCACAGAAATGTCTCCCAGGAATTGAAATTGGAGAAAATGAATTACATCTGAAATAGGTTGGCTGTGGAGTTATTTTTGATTTACTGGACCAATAGATTGATACCATTCTTTGAGAACTTCGGTCATTCTAGCACAAAACTCTTCAACCACCTTATATGATTCTTCATGTTGGACTATTTTTGCATCCATCCAGGCCTTGAACTCAAGGAATTTTTTATTCCACTGAGAAGGAGGAATTCCATCTATGGAGAAAAATGAAGACCCAGTGTAAACAGGGGTGTTTATCTCTCTGGGATCTAATCCAGGTGGTGTAGACATTTCTTCTTGTCTTACCATCAGGATTCTTGAAATATCAGCATATTCGTCGTACACAGTTTCTGCTTCAGTGGAATTCAACTCAGTGTTTTGCCAATCTCCTTCAGAGAAGGTTTCTCCTTGAGTGGATTCATACTCCTCTTCCTTGTTTTGGGAATACATCAAAGGCATTACATAGGATAATGGTTTATGTGAAACCATCAAGGAAAGTTTGGGTGTCTGTATAGGAGATTCTTCTAACACAAAATCTTCTTCATCATTCTTTGTAGGAGGAGGAACAGGTTGTTCCTTTCTCTTCCCAATAGGATCAAACTTTCTCGAGGTAAGGTTTGAAGGAATAAATGGGCTAGGATTTTGTATGGCTTGAGGAGTGTATGATGCAAAGATTTTTGAGGGTGGTATGAAGTAAGGATCTGGTTCAAAAGAGTTTTCTTTGAGAGAAGGTTTTTGGCTCTTAGAGGCAACATATCCTCTTAATTCTTCATACTGAGCTTTGACCTTTCTTAGTTCTCTTTCTTTCTCAACAAAGGTGGAGCTGATCCTTTCTCCTTTCAATTTTTGTACTTCTGCCTCAAGCTGTGCCATTTTTTTCTTTATTTCGCAATAATGATCTTGCAGCCTTTGGGACATATTTTTAATCTCCTTATCTAAGGAGTCAGCAATCTTGTTAATTTTCTTGTCCATATTCTGCAAGAATTCATTCTGAGCCACAGTATTTTCAGTTTGCCAATTCATCACTTCTTCTGCTTGAGTAATTGGCCTTGTTGATCCATCAGTGTTTACTTCAGAAGGAACCACAAAGGGTCTAGTCTGTATCTTTTTAACAGGATCAACTTTTCTTTCCAAGGAAGGAAAGTTTACATTATAAGAGGCTGAAGTGGACGAGAACACCATACATGCTTGTGGTATGGTTGTCTGTTCGGGAAGTGGTTCAATAGGTTTACACTTTTGTACAGGTAAAGGTTTTGGAGATGGTTTAGTTGGTGGAGGCCATGTGACTAAGGATGGGTCATTTGGTGGTGAAGGGTATTTATATTTTTTGAGGATCTTCAGAGCTTCTTCATAGAAGAGAAGAGGCTCGTACTTCTTTCTAATTCCAACCCAGGGTTCATTATCAGGATCAGATCTCCTTTCAGGCTTCTTAGGAGATTTGCAAGGAGACTTCTTTTTTCTCCTTCTGGGTTCATCAACTTCACTGCTATCATAGTCCATGTAACAATCACAGTCTGGATCACACATCTCTGGTGCCACATCCCATATAAAGTGACCATTTATCTTGTCACTTTAAATGGGTGTTCCATCAGCTTTAAATGAATAAACAAGAATTTTCTTTTCCTGTTCTCCTAGGGTGACATCCATCGTCAGAGCAAGTTCCCACATCACGTGTTAGACTAGCAACTTTGTAGGTGTAGGTCGGTGTCCCTAGTTATTAGTTTTACCCTGGCTTCGATCATTAAGCCATTTTTATCTAGGGCACAATTATTATATTGGTGACTCTGGTCAAGGTAGTAAAATGTATAAACACAAGTTAATAGTTTCTGTTGATGTGATGGGCCCTTAAGGTCTATACCAACGAAAACTCTTCAATTATGTGGAATAGGAGCCGATATCCATTTTGGATCATTATATTTAGTTTGATAATCATTAGTTTTATATTAATGTATTATTGGATAATTTATGACTTAAAACTTTTTAACTATTAAATATTATTGCTTAAAATTTAATATTTTTGTTTCACTTTACAAGTTTCTAAAATATTCTTTGTGACTTTTTTGAGTTAATAGGTCGCTAGCCTATTCGGACTAAAAAGTTTGTGTTGACTTTTTACAAGATTTATTAATAAACAGATCTTTAAGAGACTATGAAGTTTGACCTATTATTGAATTAGGTCAACTAAACATAAAAAAGGTCTATTATATAATTAAGTTATATTCATACTTCTAAATTTTTTATAGATCAAACTCAGGTCTCAAAGAACCCGACCTAACCTAATTTACACCCCTATTTCTATTAAACGTAACAAAAAACTAACAAATTAATATTTTTATTTTAAAATTTAAACTATCTTTTATCTTTATTTTTTTTCCTACCTTCTCAAGTAGCAATAAAATAAGTAAGTGGTATACACCTATTACTCGTCTTTCTAAACCCAAAAAAATTCTGTATTGGTTGTCTTACTCTAAAATTATAATTGTCGCTCGCATCCTGATTGAGTTTCCTTGGGGGGCTTAGAACATTCCATTTCTGTTGCTTCTCACACGTTGATATTTAATTCAAGTAATAATGCTCCAAAAAAAAAAAGAATTAGCAGAATTCTATCTGTCTCTGACATAAGAATGGAAAAGATCGAATGCCACGAAAACAAATCACCAAATTGCTACCTATGCTCTCAGCTTTAATTTCCCCTTAACTTGCAATGCTCTCAGATCTCAAGTCACACTTATTGGCAACAAAGAGACCCACCATGGAGAAACTAAACATGCATATAATAAAAATACAAAGCAGAAAAAGACAATCTTTCAGAGGCTAACAAAAGGAGGTCAAACTTCAAAGCTTATACACACACACTACTCTGAGTGAGTTCCTTCTTCTCATTCATTCATTACACATGAAATGGATACATCCTAGTTTATTTTTTGGGATCGATAAGGACAGGCTGGAAGGATCCAAAACCAACCCCACTCACTATTATTATTATTATTATTATTACTATGGAAGAAACCAACACTACCCTCTTCAATAAAGTGTTTTTCTTCTATACACAAAACTCTTAAGTACTATTAACCAAGGTAGCAGAAAAACGAAATTAAAAAGAAAGAGGTTTACAAAAAGCAAAAAAAAAAAGGAGGAGGATTGATTTCTTTCCTTTTCCTTTTTCTTGCAGACTCTGCTAAGCATCTTTGCCTCACTTTTCTCCCTTCCCACTCCTTCTTTCCTGTTGGATTTCTTTTAAAGTTTAATTTTTTAATTAAAATTATCTTGGTTTAAGTTTCTACTATGCCCTCCTATTCCTTCTCTATTATAGCCACAAATTGCTTCTTCATAAGGTGAATTCATGCAGGTTTTCCCTTCCCTGGGATCACCCTCTTGGCCACAAAAGTTTTCTTCCTTTCCTCAATATTTTACACCATCAAATTCAAAAACCTCACCCCTCTTAGATTTCTCTCATATTTTTTGTTGGAGTTAAGGAAATTGCATACCCTGATCTTCTTTCTGGGTTCCATTAATCAACCCAGAATAAAGGGCTTGAAAAAAAACAGTTTTTGAAACTTCCATTGATCTAAAAATTCCAACTTTTTAGTTGTTTTGTCAAGTGTAGAGAGTCCTGTTTCTGGGTTTGAGTTTTCATGGGACTGTGTCATGGAAAACCCATTGAAACCTCACAAAGTGAAGGTGGGCACAGAGGTCAGAAAGAGGTGTTACCAGTGGCAGCAAGTCCCAACACCGCCACAAAAGGTTCAAAGTTTCCATTTTACAGCCCAAGCCCGTTGCCAAGCCTGTTCAAGAACTCACCTGCGAATTCGAGTGTGAGTTCAACTCCTCTGAGGATCTTCAAACGGCCCTTTCCTCCTCCTTCTCCTGCAAAGCACATTCGGGCCTTGTTGGCCCGGAGACATGGGTCTGTGAAGCCCAATGAGGCCTCTATCCCTGAAGGGAGTGAGTGTGAGATTGGGTTGGACAAGAGTTTTGGCTTCTCCAAACACTTCCATTCTCATTATGAGCTTGGAAATGAGGTTGGTCGTGGCCATTTTGGTTACACTTGCTCTGCTAAGGGGAAAAAAGGCACCTTCAAAGGCCATGATGTTGCTGTCAAAGTCATTCCTAAATCCAAGGTTGAATTTTTCGGGTTTTTCTTATTTTTTTAACAATTGCACTTGTATGTGTGTGTTCGTTATTACTATCATTAGAGTGCTAGTTTGGTAATCCGTTCCTAATATGGAGTTTGACCAACTTCACTCTCTAATGGTCAACATTGATCTTGTACACATTGTTTGAGATATCATCCTACTCTGTTTGATCGATAGATCAAAAACTTGCTTATAGTCAATCCCAGTTGGGTAATCTAACTAGGAGCCAAACAGGGAGTCTAGTATTCTTGTGAAACCTTGCTACTGGGGTGGTATGGAATTAATAAAAGATGCAACTTTTTTAGATTTTTGGCCACTTGATTGATATCATTTCTTTCATGATGAATTTGATGCAAGTGTTCTGGGATTTTGTTCTTTGTCCCTTTGGATAGAGTTGTGCATTATGTTAATGAGGACTTCCTGCCTTCTGTTCTCTGCGGGGGATCCAGCTTAGATTTTACTTGGAAATGTCTAGAAGAATCTTAGATATATATGAGCAGCCAGAAGCCATATAGTATATTATAATAATATTATTTTTTGGATGTATCTTGCATGGATTTTTTTTTTCAATCTATTAATGATCGGTGTTCTTTTTCTAGCTGTTAATACGAGAGCAAGTAATCTGCTTTGTTCTTATGTGAATGGGTGATTTTTGGCAGATGACCACAGCAATTGCTATTGAGGATGTAAGGAGAGAAGTAAAGATATTGCGAGCTTTAACTGGACATAAGAATCTGGTGCAATTCTATGAAGCCTATGAAGATGAGGACAATGTTTATATAGTTATGGAGTAAGTTTCTATTCTTTTTTTACTTTTCGTGAATTATCCTCAAAATCTTTGATGCTACCGATAAATTAGGGCTACGAACCCATGTTGCATGAATTAAATGGTGAAAATGAAACTTTCATACACACATGATTTATTTTTTTCAAAATATAAATTGACCTATGAGTTTTTTTATATATTGGGTATACTTATATTCTTCTAAGGAACTATGATTGTAAGGCTGATTGATTGGAGATATTGTATTGATTAAGCAGGAAATTGAAAGTTGTTAATTGACTCACTAATTAGGAGCTCATGTTCTGCTGTATCTTATACTGTTCAGGTTATGCAAAGGAGGTGAATTGCTAGATAAGATACTTTCCAGGTAACAATTTGATCCAATTTTCATTTTCCCATGCCATAAAATCAGAAGAAAGTGAAATAGGCATTCTGGTTTTGTTGTTTTATTGTTGCTGTTATTAATGACATTCTGATTAGCACGATTAATACTGATCTTAGGGGTGGAAAGTATTCAGAAGAAGATGCCAGGGTTGTTATGATTCAGATATTAAGTGTGGTTGCGTACTGTCATCTGCAGGGTGTTGTACATCGTGATCTCAAGCCAGAGGTAATTAGCTCATAAGCTAATCATTATTTAGCTGGGAAGCTTAATCTGGATATATGTTTCCTCTGGTTTTATACTTCTACTATGACGCTGTTACTCTCTGATGTAGAATTTACATGTTTAAAATGCACTGTTTACATATAGTTTAATAGTGACCTTGTACTTCACTGAAGAAACATACTAAATTTTATCAAATGATATGATTAAGCCTTATTGTTCTCCTTCCCTGGACTTGATGTTTTAAACATATGAACAGATAAAGCAGGAGGAGATGGAGGGGAAAGTAGAGAAGTTAACTCCATAAAAATTTGTTGTTATAGAAAATATAATGTGTGAAAAATAAGGCTTAAGCTTAAGCTAGTATCCTAGTTCATGTCCTCCAATTTGATGTCATTGATAACATTTTGTATTCTTTCATTGCTGCACTACCAAGACTAGACAACACCGATAAACAGAGAAAGGAAAATAGTTATCTGGAAAGTTTCTAGATAGTTTAATTACTAAAATTTTAATTTTCATATTAGTGTCTATGATTATAGATTATAGATGTTTCCATTCTCTCTTCCACAAGTTTAACAATTTTCTATAGAATGTTCAAGATTTTTTTTGAAACTTCTAGAAAATGTGGCATGTGTTTATGATCTTTTGGTAATGCTCCCAATGGCTAATTGGCTATTTTCATCTAATGACATGTGTTTTCATTCATTGTATGTTGTCGCTTGATGTGTAATATTTCAGCATATCTGTCACACTTCCAAAAGCAAGCAGTATTTTTGCACCATTGCCATGGCAGGGAGGAAATAAGTAGAGTAACTGAGTGAAGACTTGAAATGAGTTTATTTTGTATGTATTCATTCTTGTATAGATTCATGATCATTCTGAATGACAATGCCTTGGTCTTAAAGTTAATTCATAAATCAAATGACGTTGCAGTTCAGTAGTACTTTACCTACAATTCTTTCATGTTGGCATGCTACAGATTCACTGTATTCCTCCTTATTAAGAAAGCTGGTTTTCTGCTGCAGAATTTTCTTTATGTTTCTAATGATGAGAACTCTGCACTTAAGGTCATTGATTTTGGACTGTCTGACTATGTAAAGCCAGGTCTGGCCTACTGTCTACTCTCTATATTTTCTCTGATTTTTTTATACAGAAAATAAAACAATCAGGGCTAACAATCAGAAATTTTTGCAGACGAAAGGTTGAATGATATTGTAGGAAGTGCATATTATGTGGCTCCTGAAGTTCTGCATAGATCTTATGGGACAGAAGCAGACATGTGGAGCATTGGTGTAATTGCTTATATTCTTTTATGTGGAAGCCGACCCTTTTGGGCCAGGACGGAATCTGGCATATTTCGGGCTGTCCTGAAGGCAGATCCTAGTTTTGATGAAGCCCCTTGGCCTTCTTTATCATCTGATGCTATTGATTTTGTAAAGAGGCTGTTGAATAAGGATTATCGTAAAAGACTAACTGCAGCTCAGGCTCTAAGTATGTATTCCGTTTCCCGTGGCTTGTGTACGGTATTGATAGTCATATTCTATGATCTCAAGAATTCTCTTGCTTATGGCTTGATTTTATGCATAGGTCATCCGTGGCTAGCAAATCATTGTGATGATATTAAGATACCTTTTGATATGATAATCCACAAGCTTGTCAAAGCTTACATATGCTCTTCCTCTTTACGCAAATCAGCATTGGGGGTATGTAATTTGCTGTCTGATCATTTATTAATGCTTATGTTTTACCCTTGTTATATCTCAACATTTAGTTTTGACATCTCTCTTATCCTTGATCTATTAACATATTTTCTAATATGTTATATATCCACTGGGTAATCGCCTTCTTTATTTACACACACACACATATTTCCTGTCAATGATAACTACCACTTGCATAGTTCTTGCTGGGGTTTTTAAATTTAAACATGCGTGTTCTTTTAGAATTAAACTTCCAATTCTGGGTTGTCTGTGATGATTGGCAAATCAAAATAAATTCACCAGCAAATATGATAAATTGCCAACAGAGAGAGGAACTAGAAGAGACAAAATGGATGAGACAAGAAGAAAAAGTGATGACTAAATGTGTTAGAAACTTGAGTTGGCATTTAGCCTCCCTATCCAAAAGCAAAATGTTAATAATGGAAAAGAGAGAATTTAAGAGATCCCATTTGGTTGATCTATTAACTTAAAAATGGTAAAAAACATTTATAGCTTATGTAATTATTTATTTATTTATTGGTTACAAGCTTATGTAATTTATTGACAAGTTGAGCATGAGTTGGAGAGCTTTGTGTATGTTAGAATATATGAAATTATATTATCATATGTGTTCATATTTTGAAATATCTTATATTACCCTCTAGGATTAGTTTCTTTATTGCTACAATATCTTATAGGATTTATATTACCACTGTAGTTGCTAGTCATCATTCTTTTAATAAAGTATTGAAGTTCCATAGTGTAACCTTCAGTAATTCCTGTTGAAGACATGGATATATTTTGATCAGTTTTGTCATTTTGGCAGGCCCTTGCAAAGACATTAACATTAGTGCAACTAGCATATCTCAGAGAACAGTTTAATACGTTGGGGCCAAACAAAAGTGGGCTAATCTCTATGCAGAACTTCAAGACGGTCAGCACGTGTCAAAAGTTTTTGCACTTTTTTCTCCGAAATAATTTTCAAGCCACTAACATTTGAATTAGCAGGCTGTTTTAAGGAGCGCCACTGATGCCTCGAAAGATTCACGTGTCTTAGATTATGTCAACATGGTAAGTCTATATGAATGATTGTAGCTTGTCATGCCGCTACTAACCAAGTTACTTCCCTGGAAAGTGAGTTGTTACTATTCATGTTACAGGTTAGTTCAATCCAATACCGGAAATTAGATTTTGAGGAGTTTTGTGCTGCTGCTATAAGTGTCCATCAACTAGAGGGAATGGAGACCTGGGAACAACACGCTAGGCGTGCCTATGAGTTATTTGAAAAGGATGGAAATAGACCAATTATGATTGAAGAGCTTGCATCGGTACTCCTCTTGTGCAATACCTTTTGTAGTATAACAATGTATTTAGATTAATGTATCCTTTCATTTTTTGGTTTTTTTGGGGAAATCAGAACCAAGGAACTGCTAATCAAATTAACTATTAATCATTATGAAAAAGCTACTCTAAAATGAGCATGTTTGTAGTAAAGTGCACTCTTTTGAATTTGAATTTTAGTATTTTAAGTTTACGATGCACTTTAAATTAAATTAAGGGTGAATATACCTTCAATTGTGCACTTTAACATCACTTTATCCTAGTCACTCGTTGTGGCCAATTCTGTTCAAGAAATCTCCCTAGCTTTTTCTCTCAAATATTCTCTGCATTTGAGGAACATGACTTTATTACCTGAAGTGAGATTCATGATCAGCATTCAGCAACATGGTTCTTCCACCACATTTATAAATGGTACTAAACTTTTGTAATTTGTTTCAGGAACTTGGGCTTAGCCCATCAGTACCTATTCATGTGGTACTCCAAGATTGGATAAGACACTCAGATGGAAAGCTTAGCTTCTTGGGGTTTGTCAGACTTCTGCATGGAGTTTCTTCACGTACATTTCAGAAGGCTTGAGAGAAAAATGCACAAGATTGCTACTACTTTTCCACCCCCTTATTGATTATAAATCTTTTGATGGGGTTTGAATGCATGACTCATGAGCTAACTCCAACAGCAGATCTCTTCCATTTTGATTGCAAACATGGCTTCACCAAGGAAAAAAGCTATAGCTTGATAGGAGTTTGTTGCATGTTGAAGCTATATGCTAACATCTCCTGTTGCTAAGCTCCCAAGATTTGTTCTGTTCTACAAACACAAGACACTTTCCCTCCCTCACCATGTTTCTTACCATCCTCTCCCTTAAGATTGATTGGTGGTGGTGCTGGAGTTAAGGCTTGTACAGATGAACGTAGAGCACAAGTTGTACTTACGAACTAGTGGAACTTCCATAAAATGGGTTGTGTTTAGGGTTTTATCCCTTCTGTACTCATGACTCTTGTCAATAAACTATTTCCACTCATGGTTGACACTTTCTATTTTTATTTTTCTGAACTAACTTGATAGTTTATTCATGGATATACACAAAAAAAGGGATTTTGTTAGTTTCAACCTCTAGGATTGACTTTATGTTACTAATAATAGTAATTTTTTTCTTATGAAAGAATACATCAATTGCACCATAAATGTATTTTTTCGGTTTAGGTTAGAGGTCAACAAAACCCTAGAAGATATAAGCACAAAACTTAGATTAATTTCTTCGGATACTTGTATGAAGTTCTCTACTTAACTGATGACATGTGATAACATTTTTTAACAATAATAATTCTGTTAGCAATATGGGGATTAGGCTTTAATATCCAGAATGTTCTATTCATGATCATTGTGTATTGTTTGAGATCTTGTCGATTTGAAATTTAAGTGTATTGTGTATCTATGGTGTCTCAATTGAAAAAACAATCTTAACCTTGATCTTAAATCAGCAAACTATTGTTTTTTTTATTTTAAATGTTGATTTAAGATTGTAGTGGAAATTGATTTTTCAATTGAGAGATGCTATATAGTTACAATATAATTTAATTTCAATTTGAACAGACGAGATCTCAAACAAGATAAAATGACCATGATGGTCAAACTTAATAAAGTCTAATATATATGGCAGAAATACTTAACTTGAGATTATAAGTCCTCCAACTTATGCTTAGAAGGTAAGCAGGGGAAATGTCCTGTATTGGGTACTATACTTTTACTACTCCAAAAGTCCCCTGTATTGGGTACTATACTTTTACTACTCCAAAAGTCCCCAAAATGAAAACATATTCTCAATAAAAAAAAACTTAATTAATTTTTTATATATAGATATAACTTAAGATATCTACTGTAAATCATAATGATTAATTTCCTTATGACTTAGGCACCTAAAAGGAAAATTTTATTAATTTGAAATTGCTGATAATGATGTTAAATTTTTTTTATTTCAATATAAAAGCATCAGTTGCTTAAAGTAGAGATTAAAATCACAGACTTCAAAGAAGCTGCACTTCCATAATATTCTTAAAAAGAAAATGTTACTTGATTTCCAACAATTCCTCATTTAGTTTACTATTCAACCAAAGATTGGAGTCAATACTATTGAATAGTTGTGGTTACATGTTCACAAAATAGAAATGGAAAATATTTGCAACCAGTGTGGATATTCACTAACATGGCAATGGAAATTAGAACTTCCAAGCCTATTCATCCCAACTTCTTTTGAGGTTCTAAAAAAAAATTACAGTAGAAAAAGAAGCCATGACAAAAGTAGTTGAAGCCAAAAGGAAATAAAAACTTTAATATATTATAGATGGTTGATGAAATAGACCAAACAATCTAGTTAAGAGAAGTTAATCCAAATAGATTGTTATAATGAAAATCAAAGCCACAAGAGATATGTGGAAGAGTTTTAGATACTATCAATTGAATAAATCAGATAATATCTAGTTCGAAGAATATGTATGTTGTTACAAAGGGAATCAACTAGTTGTCTTTCAAGGGTGATAAAAGAAACAACCAGTGTTTATCATTAATGCTATTTAGAAAAGATCTAAGAAGTTACTATGAGAAAGAAATTAGTATGAAAAGTATGAAAAATTATATATTGTTTAGTTGATTAGAAAATTAAGTGAAAACATTTTTTTTTGGTGTTTAGTTCATGAAAAAATATGAAAAATTTCTTTTAAAAATGAGCATAGCCTGTGAAAAATTATTAAATTACTTTAATACTCTTAAATATCTTTTTCAAAGTTCAAAAAATAAGAAAGTAACGGTACATTAATTATTGATCTATAAGGACAATAAATTCGAAGATTTTCTCATTTTATTGTAAGAAAAATTTAATCTATGAGACCCAATATTTATTATATTTCACACATCTATAAAATTGTCAAACCATCAGAAAGTTTCCACACACTCATTTTTTCCAACAAGTTTTCTCTCACTTTTTTTTATCAATCAATTACATATATAGGTAACTCTTTACAACTAACAAACCCTAAGCATTGTTCTCAAAGTCTAATTAAAAATTATTAAAAGTTCAATGATTGGATTATAAATTTTATGACTTATTTAAAAATTCTCATATAATTTAAGAACATATAAATACTACTAGAAAATAAATGTTATTGAACTAAAGCTCATGATAACACTGTTGAATTGACTTAGTACTAGTAGTAAGGCATACCTGGTATGAGACAAAAAATATTATTTAGTTCCGAACCATTAGTATCAATCAATAAAAATTAACACATTAATAAATATAATAATATTATTATATTTTTTATCTCTTCTAAATTCTTATCGATTCTTATTTTTGTCAAATAGTTATTGATCGGACCATAAGTGATGTGATGATCCTAGATGATCTAATACTTCCTCGTATATGAGATTGTCAAATACAATCATCTTTCATTAGTTTTTTAAATCAATTATTTCACAAACTAGTGTAAAAATATTTTTTATAAAATTTATAATATGAACTAACATAAAATCTCTCAAAGATGAAATTCTTTTAAATTGGTTCATAAAAATAATTGATTTTAAAAAACTAATAAAAATAACTATACAAAATTATTCCATTGAACAATGCTAAAACAGTGGGAGTTGAAATTACTAAATTACCATTGTTTCGATTTGATACAATAATACAAGATCAACACTAACTAACTAGCCTCGTCTTGCCCTACATTGACCTTAACTTACGATTACATGATAGAGACACTCAATTGAAGGATATTTACTAAAACCTTAACAATTAAAAATATATTTTAATCAATTTGTTCAAATCCCATAGATGTGAATGTGTTATTAATAAGGGATACATAAATACATTTGTAAGTGCTAGTTGCGTCTCAAGACATGCCCGTGAGTCTGAAACCCAACTTACCATAATTTTTTTTAGAAAAAAATATAATTTTTTAAATTATTGCTTTTGAAAACACATCCTATTATTTAATTTAAAATCTTAATGATAAAACATACAATTTGTTCTTTTTAGGATGGATTAGGGAGAAATTATGACATGGTTCGAACCATTGGTTTCAATTAATCATAAAGTAACACATGTCAATAAATATAATATTATATCTTTTATCTCTTGAATCCTTATCAATTTATATATTTATCAAATATTCATCAGATGATATCATAAATGATGTGGTGATCTTGAACCATATAATATTTTCTGGTTGGGAGGAGGGGCAAGGGATGAGTGGATGTAAGAGGAGATAAGAGGTGAGACAAGTGGGGATGTTGTAAAATCGTGTTTCCTCCCTTATTCCTACGTAGATAATGCTCTATCTATGCACACAATGGTTTCCTATTAATCTATACATAATAAATTCATTATAAGCACATTTGTTTCCATTAAATTACACAATTGTACTAATCCTATTTGGCCATTACTCGTACACTTAGGTATCATTTGGTTGGATGTAAATTTTGTTAGACATTGTCAACACATTAGTCTTCTTAATATTTCTTCATAATTTTCAACAAATTTTACACAGGGATTAAATTTCAACTAGAAATGGAAGAAATTACTGTAGATACACGATTTGGTTGGTCTTAAGTCTTAAAATAACATGAGGTTCTTAGGACCTCTTAAAAGTTTTGATTATGATAAAGACATTATACTATTTAATGCACTAGTGTTTTAAGGTTGTCTAAGACTCATATATGCAGATAAATACAAGTCATAAACCAATGAATAAGACTCATGAGTAGTACTCTGAAGGATCATAGAACTCAAACACCCAGCCTCTTGAGTAATTATGTGAAGGTTCATAGAACTCAAACAACTAGACTCAACTCAGACACCCTACAAGAAGATAGTAAATACAATCCGCAAGAAAAAAACTTGTGCTTCCATAATAACTTGTAACCGTTTTAACTTGAAGCATACTATTTATCCAATCAACTAACTTCAAAAGGATTACCTAAGAAAAATGAGCATCTATCCTATATATCAAAATAGAATTTCAAATAACCAAGATGTTTATATGTTGATAGAGACCAACTATGCTCTTCAAATCATCCCAACAACTTTGTACATATGTCAAGTCATCATTGGATAAAAAGTCATTTGTCTCACAATGTCTATCACAAAGGAAGCCTATATAAATGAAGCTCATTCAAGAATACATATGGCCCCAACTATCCTATTCTCTTCTCCCTACGTATTCTACATGTGTAATATTCTTTAATTCTTATTTGGTAACAATAGCCTAAGAGCTTTACTTGTTTTATATTCTGAACAATCAATTCAACTTTGCAAGCTCAAATACACCCAAAGGTCTTTGCTAAAGACTTCGATTTTCTTCACTTATTTGTGAGAATTATAAGAGTTTAAAGAGGCTTAGTCAAGAAAGAATACTTGATTAATTAACCCGAAGAGACTATGTTAAGAAATAATACTTGGGTTATTAACCTAGAGAGACTAAGTTTTAAAAGAATACTTGAGATCCTTGTAAGTATGGGTTGCACTTTACTTCATGATCAATTAATACAAACTCTTGTGTTGACTTGAATAAGGACTAGGTATAGCCTTGGTTAAGAGGAGAACCTTTATAATAATTGTTTGTATGTTATCTCTCTCTATTATTTTATAATTGTTGCTCTTGTTTTATCCTTCATCTCCAAGTCTTTGAGAAAGCTCAAACAGGTGTCTGAATAGCTTATTTACGAAAGAATTTTTCATAGTTTTAGTCACATTATTCAACTCTCATTCTAGTGTGAATCCGTGTTACTTTCAGTTGGATGTATTATTTAGAGGGGGGATTTTATTTTTGTGGGTCCTACGGATATAAAATTCTTGTTGAATTGGAATCATTTGAGAGAAAAATGTGTTTTTACAATTTATACCCTTACAAGCTCCCTCTAAGAACACAAGACTCCCTTCCCCACACAATATTTGTCCAACATAATAAAATGGCACAACTCATGGGAAATGGGGTTGAGATACAATAGACAAAAAGGAGAAAGAATACATGAATAAAAACTAGTAGAATTCTGCAGAAAGAAAATACAATACAAAAAGAAAACCAACAAAACATAGAAAATTGAAGGAAAAGGTTCTCAATTCATCAAGGGGATTCATACATAATACAAAGAGCAACAACAAAAGAGGAGGATAGAACAAATAATTTCAACCTAGAGAAAAGATCAACAAAGAACGCAATAGAAAATTTGAGAGAACTCTAATTTTCACAATGAGGTTAATACACAAATAACAACATAATTACAACATTGAATCCCTAATACCAAGACCCTCCCTCTCCAATCACCATAAATCAACCCTTTCTCCTTCAATCAATCACCCATAAAATCCAAACCTCACCTACAAGCACTAAATATCCAACACCCCTTATGAACCACCACCAAACCCACAACCATACCCAGCCGCACCACTAGGGATGGCAATATGGGCTGGGCCCGTGGGCTGGCCCGTTAAAACGGACCGAGCCAACCTTTGAGGCCTGTTTTCCTGAATAGGCCTTGCCCGACGGGCCTTTATTAAAATATATATTAATATGTTATATATATAATATTAATATTTGGTTGGTTGTAATTTTGATTATTTGATAAGGAATTAATTTTGATGACTATTTATTGTTTTCATTTAATGAAATAAATTAGATTAATTATAAAAACTTTGTTTTGGTAAGGTGAAATCTATTTTTTCTTAAAAAATATTTAAAAATAGTTTGTATAATTCTATTAAAAAATGGGTTAACCCGACATAGAAAACGGGCGGGGCCAATGTTTTTTTACCAAGTTTCCTATTCTGACCTGGCCCGACCCGTATTTGGACGGGCCTATACGGGCTTTGGCCTGGCCTAGCCCGTAAGCCCGTTTTGCCACCCCTACGCACCACTACCACCACTGTGAACCATCAACAACCGTCGAAGCTCTTCATCTCCAACCATGGATTTTGGGCTTTCACTAAGGGAAGGGAATGAGTGTGGAAAAAGACAAAAAAAAAAGATGATTTTATCTCTTTAAAATTTAAATAAATAAAAAATATTTTTTCTCTCTTCATACTATTTTTTAATCTATCCAAACACATAATCTTCTCATAATTTCAACTTATCTTTCCTTTCATTTTATTTCTAATTAAATTTCTCCTCCCAATTCTCCATCTTATCGAAACGAAGCGTTAGCGATATTGACAAGAGTGTAAAGTGGCAGATTTTGATTTGTACTATAACACTTTCTTTCTAGTCAAATATCCATTTATTTCCTTGCACAATTATCATCACGAATACATGTGCCCATGTGATATGTTAGCTGAGCCTGAGTTAACATTTCGCAGTTTGCGAGTGGCCACTAGTTTAGTGCTACCAGCTTACCCTATATGTTAACTATTGCTTTCTTTTTTTGGTCAACAATTAACTATTGCTTTCTAAAGCACAAGTATCCATGTGGCATGCCATGTTAGGTGCCACATACATACTTGGTTACACCTGAATGCTATTAGATCAAATTCAACAACACAAGTATCAAGTTGGTTTTAGTTACTAAGAGAGCTAGACATATTGCACCCTTTAAAGGGAATAAGGTGGCGTAGGAGGATTCCAAAGGGCTGAAAGATGATGTGTGTACATGATGACGGGAGGTATAAGGGACCCCAAAAAATTAATAGATGGCTACATGGTATTCATGATCACTTGTCACTTGTGGGAAAAGGATATGGGTGTGCTCCGAATCAAACATTCAAAAGCCACATACTAAGTATCTTGAACTTTTCACTAGCTTGTCCTAACGTTATTGAAGGAGAGGTCATGCAATGTGGCTGGTTTACGTGGACACCCCGCGTGTCATGTGTGCACATGAACTGTCATAGAGGGCGCAACATGGGATTGGGATGCTATGATCATCAACTACAAGGTCCACCATCTCTCCACCTTCCTCTTGTTCTTTTTATCTTTTATATATTATTACTAGTTGATTTGGACGTTGTCAGCCTAATAAACAGTCAGCAATAAACATACTAGTAAAGGATTTCTGATGTATCTTCTTGTTAGATCACACAAATCCACTTTTAACATCTCTGATATACTCAAGCATGAATTGATGAGACAATCTAAAACATTCTAAAAGGTGGTAGAAACTTCAATTCTCTATCATGTCACAGAAAAAAGTGTCATGCTAATAATTGCATTTGTTCAACTATACCAACTATAAATAGTGTCATATATTTGCAAGATACGTTTTCTTGATCTTTGAGTCTATATACTAGATTTTGTTCTACCTTATTAATTTGAGCATCGAAAAACTTTAAAACAAAACCCTTATTTGGTCCATTAGAACTCTTGTGTGTAGATTATAGGGCAATTTATGTCGGCCGTATATATACCGAACCTTGACATATCGAAGTAAAGTAAAACCTTAGTGGCGAGGAAGCGAAGATTATATAGGCTTTATGCTACAAATTATCCATGCATGTTGCATTATATATGTCTTATGATTAAGGGTGGGCAACATTGTTGCTCAATTTTATTTGTCAATCTGAAAAGAGAAAAATTCAAATGGACAAACTTGCGATAAGGGCTTGGTTGAAAAAACGTTAAAAATTCAGTTTGTAATGGACATCTACGAATGAGGGCGGTGGGAAATTTACAAACTTCCCCTCCCTTGCTCACACCCTTCACTGAACAACAAAGGACATAACTGTGACCTCTTCCTTCGTCATGGGAGACAGCTACATCGAAGGAAGACAAATTGATGATGAGGATGAGGAGCACGACAATAAGCAACAATAGAAACGCCATGGGTCACTAGCGTCAAGTTCTGACAACAATGAGCCTGGAAATTTGTGCATCTAAAATTACTATTTAATCTTCAGTGATCAGATCTGGATATGTAATATTTTAGTTTTTTATATTAATAGTGCACATGGGATAAAAATTTACACATCTAGGGTTATTTTGGAAAATTTTTCATGTCTTAGGTAGTTTTGGGTGTCATAGGGGAGGTGGACAAATTTTGTGTCGTATTTATGCTATACGACACACCTAGAAAATGACACGTGTATATGTTGCCTAAAAAAAGATGACACATCTATGGTGCACTAGGCTCATACGACACAAAGTTGATGGTGCCCGCCTCTTAGGCACCGCATGAATGAGTGGTGCACGCGACCTAGGCACCACATGAATGTGCGAATTTCTTCTTATATTTTATTTTTTAATCATTTTATATTAATCTTTTAATAATTTGATATTATTTATTTATTTACTAATCTTATTAATATTGAACTAGGTGAAAAAAGGATTTAATAATTGAAAATAAGATTATTAAAGAATATTATTTGAATACTAAGATTATGTTTGTTTAATGTGCGTTTGTGTAACTAATATAATAATTCACTATAACAAATACATAACCTTATCATAAACATAATGAAAACACAAAGTCTGATAATAGTAACATCCAAGTAACATATAACTGCTTAATCAAAATATAAACCCTAAACTAGCGATGCCTTTGGTGTACATCAGGGGATAGGAAACAAGGTCTCGGTATTCCACGATTTGACCTAGGTGGGTTACGTCGAACATAATCAACCTATTCCCCGATCTGTGATTCATCCACAGGCTCTTCAATTTGTTAAGGAGCTTGGGCAGCATCTGATGCAGCCATGTTTAAATCAAACATATGGGGTACCAATCTAGATGAACTATCCATCTCAAGTCCCCAGTGGTGCTCTAGAGTTGCTACCGTGGTCATCAAATTTTGGACATATAAAGATCGTGTCACTGTCGGTGATTCAGATACTTAAGAGGACATTGGTACTTGAGACAACGATGACTCACTTGTAGGTTGACCTGAATGGAAACCCCCCTCCCCCAAATCTATAAAGAATAGTGGCATCTCATAATCCCCAAACATATGCAGGTTTAACTAGTCATTCATGTTTATCGACTGCTACGTGGACTAAGATAGAAAGTAGTACGTTGGCCATGTGAGGTCGGAGGATGCTACGAAGGAACAAAGTAATGCCCTGTTTGTCTAGGTGGCATGGTTGGTATAAAGAATTGTTTGTCTGGCTCTCGTACTCTCTGGTGAAGTATCCCTTCGTGCTCCACACAAGTACCGAGCATATCTACATTTACCTCCACATATATTGCCTCTTATGTGGGTATAGGTGCATGGACTCTGGCTTCTAGGATTCTATCTTCTTCATTCATTGACATTAATATGTCCTCTGTTTCCTTCTGAATTGAATCTAATATGAAAGCAGGAGGCTTTGAGGGGTTGTAACCCTTCGACGACGACATATATTGTATAACTTCCAGGCTGTCATACTGAAAACAAAAATGCCTCATGTTACTTAACACAAATATAATTACCTTTAAAATTTAAAATAAAAAATATTACATGCAAAATTTAAAACCCTTATCGAATATTGCCCTTGCAGCCCATTGCCTTGTACCCATCTTCTAGTGGGGTCTTCAACCATCTAAAATACTGATGGTTTGTAGACATTTCTCCAAATAACAGTTGACCAGACCAAACATGTGCCCCTCTGTTATTCCATAACTTCACTAAAGGTTCCAGGATGGTTGGCTAATTATCTTCGACTTTCCCCTTTAAGGTAATAACATGCAAGTCTTCACGCTTAGAAAGCTCTCTTGGAATATGTTGCTTCATTTTAAATTGCCTCAAAACCTATCAGGTTAGTATCATTCAAGAATTTGGAAACAAAGCAAAGGAACCACCGATCTCCACGCATGTTGGCCACACTTGTAAATATCCAGAGGATCATTGAAGTCTTGCACAACATAAGGTTGCCAAGTGAACTAAAAAAATGAATGTTTGGAACAATTTAGTATAATAATATTGATTATAAGTGCATTCAACCAAAATTTTTTGAAATACTAGGAATAATTACATACCTTATTCTTTTTTAAACCATCAAACTGAGCTCTGTAGTAGTCCAACTGATATCCAAATTGCTTGTTACCATCCGACTTTATCCACATACCCGTATAAGGACTATCAGTTTCCCTAGTATCTAGGTAGGGTGGGGCAATATGTGGGATTCACTCCCAAGCCCACAATTAGACCAACATAGTCAGCCCACAAATATCCTTATGTGCATAGTCAGTTGCAGTACACAACTACCTGTATAGGTAACCCAAAGCAGCTGCACCCTATGTATACTAGCTACATCTATCAAGATCCTCAAGCAAATATAGGTATCTTAGTGGGACTCTACTTGATGATTGATCAGAAAATATACACCCACTAATCAACCTTAGAATATATGCACAAGCAAATCTCTTAACTGATTCATCACTACCCAGATGATCCTGGATGTTTCCAGAATTATCTTGAAGACAAGACAACCTCAAACTTTGTCCGTGCATCACGTTATAAGGTGGTCGTCTACTAGTTGTTCTTCCACATACGTTTGTCAATCTTCACAACTAGTTTGGATTACAACAACACGTCCATCAATGTTTAGTCCAACCAGGATAACCATATCCTGGAGAGTAATGGTGCATTCCCTAACTAGTAGATGAAAGGTATGTGTCTCTGGCCTCCATATCTAAACCATTACAGATATCAACTTTGAAGATACAGGGAGATGTGAAACTTTCACCTTCATGAGGTATGATTGCTTCTGGCATTTCATTCCTCAAACGAACTACTTTCCTAACCTTTAGTACACCGTCAGGTCGTCCATTCCAAACATGTGTTAATACATATTTCTCTTGGAACCTTAATAGAGATGGATCCAATAGTCTGGGATTTAGGACTACAAAACGTAAAAAGAGGACAACTTTTAAGGTCCCTCCTCCCCTCACTTTGTCTACACGGTGGGGACTTTAGGCTGTTGGGAAAAAAGGTTTAGTTTGAAATGGGGAAGAAGAACCCTACTTTATAGTGTGTTGCACACCACACATGCACCACAACTTTTTTTCCTTAGGTCGCACAACATGTTTCATCCACATTGTATGCACCACTGTAGGTTGTGTCATCTACAACCTAGGAACCACAAAGCCTATGTCACATGAGAGGCATGCACCATAGCCTGTGCCCCCACGTGGCAGCTCCCTGTTGTGTTGTCTACGCTAAATGCGACTTTAATGTCGTCCTTCCCACATGCAACACATAAAAAATAGACACAGACATTAACAAAATTCAAAAATAACCCTAAAAGTGTAATTATTTACCCCATGTGCACCATTAATAAAAAACCTAATATTTCCTTTTTTTTCAAATTTATGGATCTTTGAATTTTAGGTTTTCTCTCTCCATATTTTGATTTTTTATTGATCTATGCAAACTGATTTTCACCACTCGTAGTATCCACAACCTATTAAGCCCAAAACTATATAACCTTGAAGTTTTGTGTGGTCAGAATTGAGGCGTTTTTTCATCTTGTTTGGGGTATTTTTTTGTGTCCTGAAACTGACCAAAAATGACTTTTTGTCTTTGGTTTATTTGTGTTTTTATTCACATCCCAAGGCACATTTTTTAGTTTTCTTCTTCCTCTTCCACCTCATCTTTTAGAATTAATTAATCATGAGAGTTTAATTTTTTTGTACAATTGAGAGTAATATGCTCAAAATTAGTTATAGCTATGATACTAAGTGTATTTGTGTATTTTTAATATGAATTAGATTTGAGAATTTTTTTAATTATATTTCGACTATTACTCATTTTATCTCATCTATTAGGAAATATCAATACAATAATAAAACATGTTAACATTTCGAATGGAATTAAAAAAATGTGAGAAATTTTAATGGACATAGAGGAATATGTAAATCCCGACCTTTTAAAAATATGTAAATCCCTCTAAATAATATATATCTTCTTTTTGTTCTCTTTAAAAAACAAATTATATAAAAGTTATGTAATTAAAGTATTTTCCTTTTGTTTTTAGATTTAATCTAATAGGATCAAGCAAGAGAAGTCATAGAGGAATCTAGTGTGTGCATTTTGATATAAGAGATCCCGATACAAAATGGATCTAGTTTAGGGTGTTCAGGTACAGTTCCTTTCAGTTTTGAAGGAAAATTTAAGCTAAAGATAATGTCAAAAATATTTGTGGGTTAGTTTAGTTAAAAAATATGAAAGTCAAATCAAACCAAACTGCAATGTTAATGTGGTTTTTATTCTTATTTTTTCTGAAGATAAAATTAACAATTTAATTAATTTTGTCAAAAAATTGGTCAATTAATGTCAACCATATTGAATTAGCATAGGTCTATAATAAATTGTAGTCATAAATAAATAAAAATAATAATCATATAAAATTGTGTTATTAAAAAGGTTTCCAGTTCTGTAGTTTCACTTAATTAACCCTAAATAAATTTGACTCTAAATATTCTCCTTGGTTAAAAGATTTTATGTTGATTTTACTTAATTGATTCTAAACAAAATTGATTCTAAAAGTACAATGGTAAATAACCTATGTGAATTTGTAGTTTGGTTTGATTTGGTTTTGGGAAAGGGAACCTAGGACAAACAGAATCGCATTAAAAACTATAGTTTTTTTTAATTTTGCGGTTGGTGATTCTCATAGTTCTCGATTTAGTTCGATTCAATTTAGCAGTTAATCATAGCCCGGTTTGGTTCTTTAACACTTCTAGATCTAGTATAACATGCAAGAATGTCAGAAAGGACTAAAAGAAAGTGTGTCCTTTAAGACACTTTCAATTTTTAAGTAAGTAAACGTTGGAGCAAATGGTGTTAAGT
Organism: Clitoria ternatea; assembly: GCA_037962975.1. Classification (NCBI taxonomy): domain Eukaryota; kingdom Viridiplantae; phylum Streptophyta; class Magnoliopsida; order Fabales; family Fabaceae; genus Clitoria; species Clitoria ternatea. The sequence continues at coordinate 154,692,174 of CM075673.1, forward strand.
GATAGGTGAATGGGAAAGTGAACATGCCCTAAACTTTAGTGAGTGGTATTTGAATGGGTATGGGAAGCAAGAAAAGAGAAAAGTTCTCCTTCTTCAAGTTCCTTTCCTTTTGAAGATAATGTATATCCCTCTAAATAATATATATCTTGTTTGGTTCTCTTTATAAACAAATTATATAAAAGTTTTATTATTTTCCTTTATTTTAGATTTAATCCAATAGGATTGATAGAAGAAGTCATAAAGGAATTTGGTGGTTCAGTTGATGCGGTTTTTATCTTATTTTTTATAAATAAAATTCATAATTCAATTAATTTTGTCAAAAAAATCATCAATTAATGTTATGACTATACTGAATTAGCATGACTCTATAACAAATTGTAGTTACAAATAAATAATAATAATTATTATATAAAGCTCCAATATTAAAAATGTTGCTAATTTTGTAATTTCACTTAATTGACTCTAAACAAATTTGACTATTGAACTGGTCGGGACCGGGGTCTAGGATCTGGTGTGGGACCAGCCACAAGATTATAGGTGTTTTTAGGGTTTTCACACCGGAACAGTGTGTATCCGATGTATTAATCCAGTCTCTCAGTGGGAGAGGCCGGCCTTGTTGTCCTGGAGATCCTTCACACCAACGTTTCGCGTTGCAGGGGGCGAAAGGTGGTGCCACCTGCGAAGATTCTCCGACGCTCAAGTTAGAAGAGTGTAAGAACTCAGTGAATACTCAAGCGAAGTAACAGTAAAAATGTGAGATAGAACAACGATACCCTGCATGTGTATTGAAATGAGCTATTTATAGTTGTACGTGAGAAAATGAGTCGTTGGATACAGGTGGGTCCCCTAGCTCTGATAGCGTGTACATTATGTCAATCAGGGTGGCTCAACACTCAGAATGTGTCAGGAGGGTAGGTCAATTATCAGAGTACGATCCTCTAGGAAGAGGAGAGGATAATCATCTTTTCCGCATAATCTGCTGACACATCCACTTGCTTCCTGAGGCCATTGACGTGACATATTTTGCTACATACAGTATCTTCGCTGATAAGTTATTAGGGGCTATTATCTTGCTGTGACTGAAAAGCTAAGAGTTATGTAAATGTTCTGCGAAAATGAACAAAGATCCGTTATAGAGAAAATAAGTGGGGCAGTCGTGAGATGAGGACGGACGGCCAGACATCGGATATCCGGTGTGGTAAAGTTGAACCAGGACACCGGTTTTCCTTATATGAGGTCATTCTGACGTCCCAAGATTGGGGGCCGGTATCCAGACCGGATCATCTATCCCCTAGCTTGTATGAGGGACTGTTAAGTTGCTCATATGAGCTACACAACTCTAGAGAAGTCTGGATGCCGGTGGTACATCCTGGGAGGTCTCTGGAAGCTCTGTAGCGTCTGCTCTAATAAACGAGTGACCGCTCTTCTCGCGTTGCGTACGACGGATTCAGACAGCATAAAATAAATGATTGAAATCCCAAGGGTCTTTAAGAATCGAAACCCTTGGTATTCAAAAAGTGGTTGAAGGCATTAAATGCGCATGGCATGATTGGACAGTAAATGTGTTTTTTACGCATGAGCCATCATTACCCAAGAGTGTAACCGTCGATTGGGCTTATTGGACCTGGATTCAAACTGAAAAAGGGGGGCCCATTTTGCCAAAATGTTTACTGAAACGTTACCATTTTCGCGCTCGTACGTGATGAAACGACGGAGTCGTTTCAATTTGAAAGAGGTTGCGTTTTGATGCAAGCCTTGAGACCTTCGATGAAACACTATGCCTCTTCGTTACCTATAAAAGGGACTCTTAGCAGATTTTGGAATCCACTCTTGTTTTCAAGCTTAGTGAACCTCTGCTCAAATTTCTTGGAATTTCTCTGTCGTCTTCAAACTTCTCAAAGATCTTCTTCCTTTAGGTAACCTCCCTTTCCTTCAACTCCTTGTAATTTTTGTTCATTCTATTTCCACCATGCGCCCTAGAGCAGGCCACGCTGGTCCTTCAAACAGGGGGAGTTTTGGCTCTCGTGCCCCCCTTAGCCACCGTGGTGGGAGGATTCCAGCGAATCCTCCTGTGGCTGGGCCTCGTCGCTCAGAGAGAGCTGAAGCTTCTTCCTCACGAGTGTCCTCTTCCCAACGTCGCTCTGAGGTTCCCCTTGACTCGAGGGCTACCAGCCGCTCTGATGAAGGGTCAAGTGCTGAAGGTTACCTCTCTAACGATGTTGCTTTTTACCACAGTACGTACGCGTTCCACCGTGCCTGCACAACTATGGACCTTCCAGGACGTGGAAAAACACCAGTTCTCCACTCTGCTGAGGGGTGTGTCAACGTTGTGGCACACCGGCTTGATTGGGAAAAGCTCAACAGGGAGAAACCCTACTGCTGGGTGGAGGAGGAATTCCTAGAGATCCCTTCGCACCATGCGAGTGAGGAGGAATACACGGTCTCTTTCCGCTGTAAAATATATTCAGACAAAAAGTACAAGGCGCGATACGCTGTTCTGGCACCGTGTCCCTCTGAGAGAGTATGCCACAGTGTCCCTGATGAGAGGTCGGTCTACATGTACGACTTCGTCTTCTTGAAGTTGGGAGTACGCTTCCCCATGATGGAATTCCAGATGGCCGTCCTGCGTTTCCTAGACTGCGCCCCCACACAACTGCATCCCAACGGTTGGGGTCTAGTCCGGGCTCTGGAGGTTCTGGGGAAGCATTTCAACTTCTCCGCCACTGTGGCCAAACTGTTTCACTATTGCCAAATGGTCCGCCGTGCTAATAAGAAGGGCGGCCTTGGGTTCATTACTCTCCGTAGCAACTCAAGGGTGATAAATTTCAAATCTTATACGGAATCCGCTAAGGTGGATGGACGCTCCTTCAAGCACTACTACACGCGGGTCCGTATTCAACCAAATAAGCCGGTCTTCTGGCGAAACAAGGAGGGATTTACCAAGTTCCCTCTTAGCTGGACGCACGAGCATTTTCTCCTCATGAGCCGTGCTTATTACACAGATGAGAGTGAACTCTCCTCTCATTCTGTTGAGGTCTTGAGCGCCATGCAGACGGCCTCAAAAACCCTCAAAGGATTTTCCAGCAGGCTCCTCTTGGCCGAGGACGACATCCGAAACACTTACCTCCGTAATATCCGCTCTTACTCTATCTGTATTGTATAATTATTCCACTCTGATTATTTTTCTTCTTATGTGCTAATTCACCCTTTCTTGTTTTGCAGAACAAATCGAAAGAGCCTGCCCAGAGATGTTGTCATTAAGGACCATGATGGCTGACGATGATTCCTCCTCTGAGGAGAATGAGATCCAGGCGAAGAGGAACGCCACCAAAACTCCCTTCATTCCCCTAACCTCTGCAGTAGGTGATGGGGTTCCTCTCTTTGATGAGGAGGAAACAGAAGAACCAGCTGAGGCCACTGGAGCGGGCGACGAGGAGGCCGTCCTAGAGAAGAAGAGGAAAAAGAGGCACCTTGTAAAAAAGACAGATCAAGAAAAGCCCTCCTCTGATGACCCTGTGAAGAAGCGTCAGAAGACGGTCGAAGAAACTGAATTGAAGAAGGACAAGGGAAAGAAGCCCGTTCCTGAATCCTCTGCCCCTTCTTCACAGAATGCTTCAGAACCGGACTCTGGGAATGGTCCTCCTCCGGCGTTTGATCCTCCGTGTGACTCCTTCCTTTCTCCTTATTTATGGTTTCAGGGGTCCATGCCTCTCACTCTTCCAAAGGCAAGGTATTGCCTTCGCCCCTCCCTCGACGCTGCTGGGGTCCGAGGTGCTTGTAAAGTCGGGCGTTGGCAGCTGGATAAACTGTCCGGCCTCCTCGATTCCCTGAGCGAGAAGGCAGATTACATGGACCAGGTTGAAAAACTTGAAGCCGAACTCGCGGTGAAGGAGACATGGGCGACCAAGCAAGCTGAAGTTCATAGGGGCGTGGAGTCAGAATTGAAGAAAACCAAGGAGACGCTCCAGAGGAAAACTGAGGAGGCAAGCCAAGTTCATTTTGCGAACAAGGCTCTAGAGCGGAAAATTACCGACCTCCAGAAACAGAACAAAACCATACCCCTCCTTGAAGAAGAATTACAACTGGAGAAAAAGAGATCGGCTAAGCTTGCTGACGATCTCAAAATTATAGAGGACGGTCGCAACAAAGACCTTGGGGAGTGGGAAAGCCTTCGGAAGGAGATGCAAGCCCAAATTGAGGAACTCAAGAAGGGTGGTGCGAGTGCTGGGCCTTCAGAAGAGGATTTTGCCAAGGTTCAAAGAAGATTAGCTGCTGCGAAGGCCAAGGCTGCCAAAGCCTTGGAGATATGCAAAAATGTGGCGTATGAATCCTTCGACCTGGCCCTTCGTCAAGTTTATTATCGTAACCCCGGAGTGCAGCTGAATTTGTACGGATTGGATCCGTTCTTTGAATTCCATGGGGGAAAACTTGTCGAAGTGCATAAGGACGACTCGCATCATGAACCCCGTGCATCTCTGTACGAACTGCCTCCCCTTTCAAAAGGTCAAAGTATGGAGCCGACAACGTCCACCGCTGCCTCTGGAGCTGAAACGCAGGAAGATGCCCGAACTGGAGCAGAGGATGAGATGGAGAAGACAGAAGTGCCCTCTGCGGAGGATCAGGCACCGGCCCCTTAATTTAAGCTTTATTCATAGTTGTGTACTGGGATCAGCTCCAGCTTTAACTATTTTGTAACCTGGATAATTTCTTATTTTGGAAATAAAATTCACTGTTGCTTCTCTTCAACTGCTTGCGTCGAATGTATGATTGTTGGATAACTTAGTGCTATACAAAACACTTTATTGTTTTCAATGCTTTGTGAATCCGTTCTGTGTGGTTACCTAGCTGCTTAAAGCGCACTTATCACATCGGATTAAGATAACAAATTGTAACAACGGAGCGACAATTAAGTTAAAGCATGCCCTGTCCCTAAGTGTAAGTACATTGGGAAGGGAAACTTTATCTCAAGAATTACCTTTTAACTTCTTAAAAAGATAGAAATGCTCATCTGTCCTCAAAGATGCGGAGCGGGTATGTTAGCGTTCAACCACTCTGGGGTGGATATTCCATAATTGAGGATGGACATTGCCTTTTGAATTTTGGTATAACTTTAACAAGGGTAAGCTTCACGCCTTTCTCTTGAGGTTCGGTTTGGTCCTACACCTCAAGTCTTCACACGGTGTTCGGTTCGATCCTACTAACCGTACTTGGAGTTCGGTGCAATCCTACAATCCAAGCCTTCAACACGGGGTTCAAATCAGGGCTAATCCTGAACCTACTGCGCCCGTTACTTGGGGTTCAGCGTGGTTTTCTGTATGAACCGGCCTACTGCGCCCAAGCCTTCGCATGGGGTTCGGTTTGTGGCCTTGAGGAAGGACCAGCCCTACAACCCATGTTGTCTTCGAATGGGGTTCGGTTTTGTGGCCTTGAAAAAGGACCAGCCCTACAACCCATGTTGTCTTCGAATGGGGTTCGGTTTGTGGCCTTGAAAAAGGACCAGCCCTACAACCCATATTGTCTTCGAATGGGGTTCGGTTTGTGGCCTTGAAAAAGGACCAGCCCTACAACCCATGTTGTCTTCGAATGGGGTTCGGTTTGTGGCCTTGAAAAAGGACCAGCCCTACAACCCATTCCACCTCAAGGAGTTACATCGTCAAAACACACGATGTGTGATTGAGATCATCCGTCCTGAGGGGTCTTCATCAGTCCCTCGAGGAGTTACATCATCAACTACAGAATTGGTAGTTGAGTTCATCCGTCCTGAGGTGTATGCGTATTAAACTACGGCTATAGATCACAACACATAAGAAAAGTGAGAATGATAGGGCGGTTAAAATGTATTCTCATTAAAATTGAAAGTACATTACATGAAGAGCGTAGTTGGGGTCATGCCTCGTTAAAACCTTCTTGAGAAAACCCAAAGGGAAAAAACTCAAGTAAGGAAAAAGAGTACACGCCGTCTTACCAACTAGCTGTAATAAACACGTAAGTTCTGAGTGTTCCATTTGTTGCGGATTGGAGTTCCATCAACTTCTTCCAACCGGTATGCCCCTTTTCCAGTTGCTTTAGAAACTCTATAAGGACCTTCCCACGTCGGTGCTAGCTTTCCTTGGTGAGCGAATTTATTCCCCACACTTGCCTTTCTCAAAACAAGATCTCCAGTGTTGAAAGCTCTGTACTGGACACGTTTATTATACCGTAGTGCTGCCTTTGCTTTTATATCCTGATCTCTGACGAAAGCCTTTTCCCTTAACTCCTGGAGGACGTCCAGTTCTGATGCCAAATTGGCGTTGTTATCTTCAACTGAAAAATACTCCACACGAGCCGATCTTGTTTGTAGCTCCACCGGGATCATGGCCTCAACCCCGTACGTCAACCGGTATGGGGATTCGTTAGTTGAAGAATGAGGCGTGGTGCGGTATGACCATAAAACATGACATAACTGGTCGGTCCATCCTCCCTTTGCTTCTCCCAGACGCTTCTTCAACCCCTTTAGCACTTCTCGATTGGCTACCTCCGCTTGTCCATTGGTTTGGGGGTGTTCAACAGACGAAAATATCTAGATTATCCCCAGTCCTTCCAGCAAATCTGTGAACTTTTTGTCTGTAAATTGGGTGCCGTTGTCAGTCACAATCCGCCCTGGCACCCCGAATCGAGCTATGATATTTTCATACACGAAACGTCTTGTTCGCGTAGAAGTAATGTGCACTACGGGCTCAGCTTCGATCCATTTGGTAAAGTAGTCTACCCCCACGATCAAATATTTGATACCTCCTGGCGCAGTGGGGAATGGACCCAAAATATCAAGGCCCCACTGGTAGAACGGCCAAGGTACAACAGATGAGGACAGCTCTTGGGCCGGTGTATGATGGAGGTTGGAGAATTTTTGACAAGCATCACACTTTCTAACAAAATCTGCAGAATCCTGCTTCACAGTGGGCCACCAATATCCAGCCCTGAGGACCTTCCTCATTAAGCTTCGGCCCCCAGCATGGTGCCCACATTGCCCCTCGTGCACTTCCTCCAAAACCGCTTGAACCTGATCCTCTCTCAGACACAAAAGATATGGGACAGAGAATCCCCTTTTGTAGAGAACACCATCAACCATAGTAAAATATGGCAACTCCCTCTTCACTCGTCTCCTCCCCTTCTCATCAGTGGGCAGTTGACCATCAGCCAGATAGCGAATATAGGGGATGACCCAGGAATCCTCATATGGATAGCTCACCATGATAGCGTTCAGAGAAGGGTACAGAGGTATGCTAGGTGACGTCAAAGTGCTTTGAACCACCGTTGTTGTGCTGCCGGGCTGCTTTGTACTTGCAAGTCTTGACAAGATGTCCGCTCTGGTGTTTTCCTCTCTGGGCACATGTTTGAACTCTAAAACTTCAAATCTTCCCTTCAATTCATTAACACAATTCAAGTACAATTGAAGTTGCGGCTCCTTCGCTTGGTACTCCCCCTGGATCTGCGAAATCACCAATTGAGAATCACTGCAAAGTGTGACTGCTGATGCTCCGATGTCAATCGCCGCACGGAGACCGGCCAAGCATGCTTCGTATTCAGTCTGGTTGTTGGAGGTTTTGAAATTGAATCGGAGGGAAATTTCTAGGTGCACACCATCATCACTTTCTACCACCACACCTGCTCCACAACCTTTACTGTTCGACGATCCATCAACGTAAATGGTCCAATGCGCTCGAGGGGTGGCAGGGTCCGCCCCAGTCATCTCCACAACAAAATCAGCCAACACTTGTGCCTTGATGGCTCCTCGAGGCTCATACGAAATTTCGAATTCAGACAGCTCGACAGACCATTTTATCATCCTCCCGGCGAGGTCGGGCTTGCTAAGTACTGAACGGAGAGGCAAATCCGTTCTCACCAGCACTGGGTGTGCGTGGAAATAGGGCCTCAACCGTCGTGATGCCCACACGACTACAAGAGCAGCTTTCTCAATCTTCTGGTACCTTCCTTCCGCCCCCTGAAACGTCTTACTGGTAAAGTATACCGGTCTCTGCCCTTCAGGGGTTTCTTTAACCAAGGCCACGCCTAGGGCTTCATCAGAGATTGCTAAATACAAGATCAAAATCTCACCAGGGTGAGGCTTAACCAGTATTGGTGGACTCGAGAGAACGGCCTTGAGTTGCTGGAAGGCTTGTTCTTGCTCCTCTCCCCATTCAAAACTCTTGTGTTTCTTCAACGCCTTATACAAGGGGAGGGACCTGTGCGCCATCTTGGGCATGAAGCGAGCTAGAGCGGCCACTTTCCCATTCAACGATTGGACCTCCCTCAGGTTCTTAGGGCTCTGCATGTCCAGGATTATTTGGCATTTCCCAGGGTTGGCCTCGATGCCTCGTTGGGTCAACATGAATCCCAGGAATTTCCCAGCTGGAACGGCAAAGGTGCATTTTAAGGGGTTTAACCTCATGTTGTACTGTCGAAGCCTAGTGAAAACTTGGCGCAGATCTTCAATGCGGTCTCCTCCAGCGGGCGTTTTGGCTATAATATCATCGATATAAACTTCGACCAGCCTGGTGTGCATTCCTTCAAAGACTTTGTTAATCATGCGCTGATAGGTAGCGCCGGCGTTCTTTAATCCAAAAGGCATGACGGTGTAGCAGAAAACACCGCGGTCATTGATAAAGGCAGTTTTCTCTTGGTCTTCCTCCCACATCGGAATCTGGTTATACCCTGAATAAGCATCCATGAAACTGAGGTACTGGTAACCAGATGAATCATCCACCATGCGATCAATGTTGGGCAGAGGATATGGATCCTTGGGGCAGCAACGGTTAAGATCCATATAATCTGTGCACATTCTCCATTTGCCATTAGCCTTCTGCACCATGACCACATTAGAAAGCCAAGATGAGTAGCGTATTTCCCTTATAAAGCCTGCTTTCAACAACTCCTCTGTCTGCTCACAAGCCGCCCTCTGCTTCTCCGGTCCCAACCTCCTCTTCTTTTGGGCCACCGGTCTTGTTTCAGGATACACAGTAAGCTTGTGGCAACAGAAATCAGGGTCCATCCCAGGCATGTCTGCTGCTGTCCATGCGAAAAGATCTTTGAACTCCTGCAGAAGGGCTAATAAGCGTTGCTCCATAGCAAACTCCAACTTATCATTGATGTGCGTGACCTTCTCTGGGGAATCTCCTAAGACAACATCCCTGGAACCACCATCCGGTGTGGGCTTAGAGGGATTGAGTAGATCAATCTTCAATTCTACTCTGGGGTCCAGATCAATTAGACTGACAGACCCTGCCGCTGTTCCTCCGTCGTTCAGCTTCCTCTTCTTGTTGAATGCCTCCAACTTAACCATGTTGAGGCTCAGGTTATAACAATATCGAGCCATCTCCTGATCACCATGGAGAGAGGACACACCGTTGTCCTTGTCAATGAATTTGATCAAGAGGTGAGGAGTGGACACGATTGCTTCCATCGCATTCAATGTTGGACGGCCTATGATACCGTTGTATGGGGATTCCACATCAATCACCAGGATTCTTGACTTGACTGTTCTCACACCAGGCTCTCCTTCAAAAGAAATCAGGGTGTCAAGATACCCCTTGGTGGGTTGCTTGGCTCCATTAAACGCTGTGAGTTCTTACGTGTAGGGTTGTAAATCTGCATCATTGAAACCCATTCGTTTGAAACAATTATAAAAGATAACGTCACAAGAACTTCCCTGATCGACGAGGATCTTCTTGACATCCTTGTTGGCTATGACTGCCACGATAACTACTACATCATCACCTCCTGGAATTGTTGGGCCAAAGTCATCATCAGTAAATGACACCGTCGGAGCTGCCATACCGTCCCTGAAAGGACGGTTATCCCTTGGTTTGCCCTGGACAGATAGAATCATCCTGTGGTGATTCTTCTGTGCTGTGATTGATGCTCCTCCTCCCGCAAATCCTCCAGCTATCATCTCAATCACTTCTCGTCTGCCCTGCCTCTGCTGCTGGGGCATGTTATTTTGCTGGGCATCTCCAGCAATCACTACTCCCTTCTGCTTTTCGGCTGCAGTGAACTTCCTTGCTGGATTACGTGCATTGTCATCTTCGTCATCAGGATCTCTACTCCTTTTTTCCATCCTCTGAGGCTCGTCTATAGATTTCTCCTTGAACAAATACTGCTTCAGCTTTCCTTCTCGGATGAGAGTTTCCACTGTATTCTTTAATGCCTTGCACTCATCAGTATTGTGTCCTGTCTGTTCATGGAAAGTGCAATACTTACGTGGGTTACCACCCCTCTTGACTGGGGCTGGCTTCCTTATACCAAAGACGTTCAACGTTGGCCAACCAACCTCCCTCATGATTTGTGAATGCCTGGTGTTCAACAGAGCATAGTTGTCGAACGATGATACACGCCTATCTCGTGGATGCGGGCGAGTGTTTACAAAGTCTTCTCTAAAGGCATGTTTCTCAGGCCTCACTCTCTCCTTTTCTCTCCGTGGCTGCTGAGTGGGTGCTGAAGGCTTCATTCTTGTTGCAGTTGCCTCTAGATGCATCTCTATGCCCACGTACTTGGAAGCTTTCCTTCGAAACTCCTCGAAGGTTGTTGGGGGGCTCTTTGCCAAAGATAGGGCAAAGGCTGAACCAGGCTGAAGAGCTTCCACCACAATATGAAGTTGTATGGCCTCCGTGAGGTTGGGGACCAAAGCTGCCTCCTTATAAAACCTTTTCAAGAACTCCTTAAGAGTTTCAGTTTCTCCCTGCCTTATCTGGGCCAGGGTGTGAGAATTTCTTAGGATATCCCTAGAGATGACGAAATGGCTTTCAAATGCAGCAGCCATTTCCTCCCAAGAGTCTATAGATCCTGAGGGTAAGCTCTTAAACCAGCCGAGAGCCTCCTCGGTTAGTGTTCTTGGGAACATCCTGCACATAACATCTTCATCTGCTCCCAAATACATAGCTTCATACACATAAGCATCCAAATGCTTAGTGGGATCAGTTTCTCCGTTATACTTCCCTATCGACAGTGGCTGAGTTGTTTGCAAATGTTTCGGGATAGCAATGTTCATCAGCCTTCTTGAGAAAGGGACATTGAGCTTATACGTCCCTGAAGTCACCACCGCCTGCTCCCTTCTCCTGGTACTGACTCTATCGCCAGAGTCTTGAGTCTGCTCTCTCTCTTCATATGTGGGGATCTTCGAATACTGAAGGGCTGTAGACCTACCCCTCTCTGATGCGTGATGAGTCTCTTCTGCATGGGACGTTGCCCTGTCCCCAGCTCCTCCTCTCTCCCGCTTCAACTCCATCAGCTCCTCCCTGAGTTGCCTGATAACCTCATCGCGAGGGTCAGGCGTTTGTACTTGCACCATCCTCCGGGTTTGAGTTATAGGGGACTCGAAAACGAGTCTCCTGCCAGTCTGTTGATGGGTCACATCCTCCACATGACCATCAATGAAATCTCTCCCATCACCTTCCATCGTGACAACCAAACTTCTGCGAAAATGGGAATAACTCTAACGAGTCCCACCGGGCTTGCCAATGAACTGGTCTGGACCGGGGTCTAGGATCCGGTGTGGGACCAGCCACAAGATTATAGGTGTTTTTAGGGTTTGCACACCGGAACAGTGTGTATCCGATGTATTAATCTGGTCTCTCAGTGGGAGAGGCCGGCCTTGTTGTCCTGGAGATCCTTCACACCAACGTTTCGCGTTGCAGGGGGGCGAAAGGTAGTACCACCTGCGAAGATTCTCCGACGCTCAAGTTAAAAGAGTGTAAGAACTCAGTGAATACTCAAGCGAAGTAACAGTAAAAATGTGAGATAGAACAACGATACCCTGCATGTGTATTGAAATGAGCTATTTATAGTTGTACATGAGAAAATGAGTCGTTGGATACAGGTGGGTCCCCTAGCTCTGATAGCGTGTACATTATGTCAATCAGGGTGGCTCAGCACTCAGAATGTGTCAGAAGGGTAGGTCAATTATCAGAGTACGATCCTCTAGGAAGAGGAGAGGATAATAACCTTTTCCGCATAATCTGCTGACACATCCACTTGCTTCCTGAGGCCATTGACGTGACATATTTTGCTACATACAGTATCTTTGCTGATAAGTTATTAGGGGCTCTTATCTTGCTGTGACTGAAAAGCCAAGAGTTATGTAAATGTTCTGCGAAAATGAACAAAGATCCGTTATAGAGAAAATAAGTGGGGCAGTCGTGAGATAAGGACGGACGGCCAGACATCGGATATCCGGTGTGGTAAAGTTGAACCAGGACACCGGTTTTCCTTATATGAGGTCATTCTGACGTCCCAAGATTGGGGGCCGGTATCCAGACCGGATCAACTATAAATATTCTCCTTGGTTAAAAGATTACTCGTTGGTTTCACTTAATTGACTCTAAACAAAATTGATTCTAAATGGTATAATAGTAAATAACATATGTGAAGTTGTGGTTTGGTTTGGTTTTGGGAAAGGGAACCTAGGACAAACTAATTCACATAAAAATTATGGTTTTCTTAATTTTGCGGTTGGTGATTCTCAGTTCTCAAAAAGCCTTGTTCTTTAGAAATCTATTTTGTGTCTGGTACTGCATAGTTCCACACTGTAACAACTCTGAATCATTTTCTTGAAGCCCATCATCTTCATCATAAGTGATTCGTTTACCCTGAAATGACTCAGCCCAATAGGCAAATCCCAATTCATGGGGCCTTTCGATACAATCAAATAGAAAGCCCCAAGGGCACCATATTCTAGGAGCTTAAAATATGTGATTGAAAAAATCCCCCTCTATCTATTGCAGGTCGAGTACTCCCCCTTCTTTAAACTCCGATTGATATTTTTTACAGAGAAATCTTTGATCAACGATAGAACAAGATCCATTTTGAATCCTATTTAATGGATTCCTTGGTTCGGGCTGAAGAAGCAATGTTACTCGATCATTATCAAACTGAATACAATCTTTTTCTGTCCATGAGGATCCCAACAGAGCGCCTTCTACTTCTAATAGGCCATGAACTAGATCAGAATTATCCTCAATGAGTCCATTAGAAATGATCCTATTTTTTTAATCAGGTCCAGGTAGAGACCAAAGATCTTGAGCAACCGATCTGGCAGAACAACTCAAAAGATAAAGTATAGTTAATTTCTTCATGCTCGTTCCAAGTTTGAAATACCATTTGTACAAATAAAAATCCCTATCGTTACAAGATTTCTTCTTCATATAGATAGTTATATCTGGTTTAGTTCTTTAACACACCTAGATCTAGTGTAACCTACAAGAATGTTAGAAATAAGCAAAAAAAAGTGTCCCTTAAGACACTTTTGATGTTTAAGTAAGTAAATGTTGGAGTGAATGGTGTTAAGGGGTAGGTGAATGGGAAAGTGAACGTACCTTAAAATTTAATGAGTGATATTTATTTATTTATAAGAGAAAATACATATGAAAGCATTCACGTTATTGTCAACAACTTTTCAATGATGTAAGGGATCTTGTTAGATGATGTGACATTGGCTCTAAGGTACAAGGTGCGAACCTTAGAGTTCATGGGTTTGTGATGAAATATGAGCTCTATTGAAGAAAAGTCTAAATTGGAAAGAAGCAATAAGTCATTACTTAATCAGACCTCAAAGTTACGTGTTATTATCATATCTTGGATTTGCTAATAACAAACATCAATGATTGGTCAGAAGAAGTCTGCTCTCATGTAAACTAACCTGTTTGTCTAAGTATTTCAGAACTACACAGGTTGCAAAACATAAGGGGAACTTGTATCAACAAAAGTCTGATCTAACTATGTTAGACTTTAAAAAGTATGATACACACTCAGTCTCGTGTTGTGATGAATATCAAGAATCAGAATTTTAGGCATCCTTAATCAAATAGAGAAGAACATTTCTCCAAAGGCCAAATATCAACATTCGTAAATCTATTTTCATGATGCCTTGGAACTCATGCACTTATCAAGACAAATGTGCTTAATATAAAAGAACAAGAAACAAATCAGCAGAGTAGCCAACTTAGTGCTCAAAGATCCCAACATAATCCTCTGTGCAGAAATACAAAAAACTGGTACAAGTCAACATATGTGTTAGTTCAGTTTTAGAGGATTACAACTTTATCTTTTTTCCCTGTTCCAATCAAATAAAGTAAGAAAATAACTTTATTTTTCAATGCTACATAAGGAACTATTTTTATGCAAGAACAGAAAAAACAAGGTATTAGACTCTTCATACATTTTACTGGAACAACAAAAGCCTGATACCTCTTAAAGCTCAAAGCTCACAACTCCTTCACAGGATTTCTAATGGTTATATCTCCTTTCAAAAGGCAGTAACGATTACCATTTGCTTCCTATAAATACTCTTTAGAAGATTGATGGAAAACATAGAGACATGCAATAAATTTACAAGAGTCATTTTTGTAAAAAGATCATTGCCTTTTATATCTTTGCAATTAGTCTTTAAGTCTCTCAAAAGACAAAGATCTTCTTTATGTGTTCTGCCTCTAGCAGACCTTGATCTTGCGTCTTTTCAACTTAGTGTATTCTCTCTTCATAGTATATCTTAAAACACTAAGTTCTGTGAGATACTCTCTTTCATTCCTTCAAACTCATTGTGTAAAGTCTGGTGTGTTACCAACCTTAGTTTTTTGTATGGAAAACATTGTTGGTCTGAAGAGACTTTTGAAAGAATACTTAGGTTATTGAGCCAGGAGTGGCTTGTTGAAAGAATACCTGGGTTAAGCCAGAAGTGGCTGGAGTCAAGAATACTTGGTGCACTGGTCTTGTGCTGTTTTGTAAAGGAGATTTACAATAGTGGAAATCCTTCAAGTTTGAAGGGAGTGGACATAGCTTCTGAGTTAAAAGTAAACCAGTATAAACCTCTTGTGTTGCTTTCTCCTTCCTGCTTTCATAAGTATGATTATCTCTGTTTAATTTGGTTCTTTTCGCAAAAAGAGTCTGCGACTTATTCAACCCCCTCCTTCTAAGTCAGACTCTAAATCATTAAGCTCTAATACGAGGTAAGCCATTAGAGACCAATATGTCATGTTTTTATCACAATAAGAAAAAAATAATCTATTTATCCCCTTTATTTCCCTCATATTAAATATTACCTCGGTCCCTAAGAATCTCTTAAAAGATTTCTTTGATCCTTCATATAAGAACCCCATAAAAATGTTAACAAAATTAGTTAATTTTTTTACCAAAATAAACTTATTAGTCATTAATGAAATAAACATTAATTAATTAGAAAGAGAATAAAATTTAAGTCCCAATAAATGTAAAGGTACTTTTGAAAAAACTAGTACAATTTGTAAACAAATTAAATGACTTTAACTATATTAATCAATTTTTCTTAAAAATTAGAATTAGTTGAGAAGTTCTTATATTACAAGATAAAGATAATAGGTTAAATTACACTGTTAGTCTACCATGTTTTTGGTAAGTTCCATTTTGGTTTGGTAAGTTTAAAAAATTTCACTTAAGTTTGGTAGGTTTCGAATCTAGTTCCAATTTAGTATAATTTTAGGGTGTTTCACTTAAGCCAATACATTTTAAACTTAGGGTGAATTACCATTTATTAAATGATAATGAGATATTAATTAATGACATAGAGAAACGGTGGTTTTAAAAGATATACAAGTTATGTTAATCAATGTATATATATATATATATATATAGCATATGATGAATTAAGTTACACGTATCATATGTGAATTATTTGGTGTATTTACTAATAAAAAGGGTAGGATATAAATTATAAATAAGAAATTATGGGTTTTAGAAGTAAATAAACTATGTTAATAGTCTATAATTGAATAATATTGTTGAATGAGAGCTTGATTGATAGTGTGGATAGGTCGATATTGGGATGCATCTGGTTGGAGCCATGTGAATAATAATAGGAAATGCTAAATGCGCAGGGGAATGTTGAGAATTGATAAAGTGAAGAATAATTATATTACGATGATTAAGTGATGACAGTTATGAGTATAGGTGGAACTTGTGAAATTTTATTGTTTTATTGAGTAATCTATTGTTAGTAAATGAGGAAATGAAATTGATCTAGTCTGGATACCGGCCCCCAATCTTGGGACGTCAGAATGACCTCATATAAGGAAAACCGGTGTCCTGGTTCAACTTTACCACACCGGATATCCGATGTCTGGCCGTCCGTCCTCATCTCACGACTGCCCCACTTATTTTCTCTATAACGGATCTTTGTTCATTTTCGCAGAACATTTACATAACTCTTGGCTTTTCAGTCACAGCAAGATAAGAGCCCCTAATAACTTATCAGCGAAGATACTGTATGTAGCAAAATATGTCACGTCAATGGCCTCAGGAAGCAAGTGGATGTGTCAGCAGATTATGCGGAAAAGGTGATTATCCTCTCCTCTTCCTAGAGGATCGTACTCTGATAATTGACCTACCCTCCTGACACATTCTGAGTGCTGAGCCACCCTGATTGACATAATGTACACGCTATCAGAGCTAGGGGACCCACCTGTATCCAACGACTCATTTTCTCACGTACAACTATAAATAGCTCATTTCAATACATATGCAGGGTATCGTTGTTCTATCTCACATTTTTACTGTTACTTCGCTTGAGTATTCACTGAGTTCTTACACTCTTCTAACTTGAGCGTCGGAGAATCTTCGCAGGTGGCACCACCTTTTGCCCCCCTGCAATGCGAAACGTTGGTGTGAAGGATCTCCAGGACAACAAGGCCGGCCTCTCCCACTGAGAGACCGGATTAATACATCGGATACACACTGTTCCGGTGTGCAAACCCTAAAAACACCTATAATCTTGTGGCTGGTCCCACACCGGATCCTAGACCCCGGTCCAGACCAGTTCATTGGCACGCCCGGTGGGACTCGTTAGAGTTATTCCCATTTTCGCAGAAGTTTGGTTGTCACGATGGAAGGTGATGGGAGAGATTTCATTGATGGTCATGTGGAGGATGTGACCCATCAACAGACTGGCAGGAGACTCGTTTTCGAGTCCCCTGTAACTCAAACCCGGAGGATGGTGCAAGTACAAACGCCTGACCCTCGCGATGAGGTTATCAGGCAACTCAGGGAGGAGCTGATGGAGTTGAAGCGGGAGAGAGGAGGAGCTGGGGACAGGGCAACGTCCCATGCAGAAGAGACTCATCACGCATCAGAGAGGGGTAGGTCTACAGCCCTTCAGTATTCGAAGATCCCCCACATATGAAGAGAGAGAGCAGACTCAAGACTCTGGCGATAGTCAGTACCAGGAGAAGGGAGCAGGCGGTGGTGACTTCAGGGACGTATAAGCTCAATGTCCCTTTCTCAAGAAGGCTGATGAACATTGCTATCCCGAAACATTTGCAAACAACTCAGCCACTGTCGATAGGGAAGTATAACGGAGAAACTGATCCCACTAAGCATTTGGATGCTTATGTGTATGAAGCTATATATTTGGGAGCAGATGAAGATGTTATGTACAGGATGTTCCCAAGAACACTAACCGAGGAGGCTCTCGGCTGGTTTAAGAGCTTACCCTCAGGATCTATAGACTCTTGGGAGGAAATGGCTGCTGCATTTGAAAGCCATTTCGTCATCTCTAGGGATATCCTAAGAAATTCTCACACCCTGGCCCAGATAAGGCAGGGAGAAACTGAAACTCTTAAGGAGTTCTTGAAAAGGTTTTATAAGGAGGCAGCTTTGGTCCCCAACCTCACGGAGGCCATACAACTTCATATTGTGGTGGAAGCTCTTCAGCCTGGTTCAGCCTTTGCCCTATCTTTGGCAAAGAGCCCCCCAACAACCTTCGAGGAGTTTCGAAGGAAAGCTTCCAAGTACGTGGGCATAGAGATGCATCTAGAGGCAACTGCAACAAGAATGAAGCCTTCAGCACCCACTCAGCAGCCACGGAGAGAAAAGGAGAGAGTGAGGCCTGAGAAACATGCCTTTAGAGAAGACTTTGTAAACACTCGCCCGCATCCACGAGATAGGTGTGTATCATCGTTCGACAACTATGCTCCGTTGAACACCAGGCATTCACAAATCATGAGGGAGGTTGGTTGGCCAACGTTGAACGTCTTTGGTATAAGGAAGCCAGCCCCAGTCAAGAGGGGTGGTAACCCACGTAAGTATTGCACTTTCCATGAACAGACAGGACACAATACTGATGAGTGCAAGGCATTAAAGAATACGGTGGAAACTCTCATCCGAAAAGGAAAGCTGAAGCAGTATTTGTTCAAGGAGAAATCTGTAGACGAGCCTCAGAGGATGGAAAAAAGGAGTAGAGATCCTGATGACGAAGATGACAATGCACGTAATCCAGCAAGGAAGTTTACTGCAGCCGAAAAGTAGAAGGGAGTAGTGATTGCTGGAGATGCCCAGCAAAATAACATGCCCCAGCAGCAGAGGTAGGGCAGACGAGAAGTGATTGAGATGATAGCTGGAGGATTTACGGGAGGAGGAGCATCAATCACAGCACGGAAGAATCACCACAGGATGATTCTATCTGTCCAGGGCAAACCAAGGGATAACCGTCCTTTCAGGGACGGTATGGCAGCTCCGACGGTGTCATTTACTGATGATGACTTTGGCCCAACAATTCCAGGAGGTGATGATGCAGTAGTTATGGTGGCAGTCATAGCCAACAAGGATGTCAAGAGGATCCTCGTCGATCAGGGAAGTTCTTGTGACGTTATCTTTTATAATTGATTCAAACGAATGGGTTTCAATGATGCAGATTTACAACCCTACACGCAAGAACTCACAGCGTTTAATGGAGCCAAGCAACCCACCAAGGGGTATCTTGACACCCTGATTTCTTTTGAAGGAGAGCCTGGTGCGAGAACAGTCAAGTCAAGAATCCTGGTGATTGATGTGGAATCCCCATACAACGGTATCATAGGCCGTCCAACATTGAATGCGATGGAAGCAATCGTGTCCACTCCTCACCTCTTGATCAAATTCATTGACAAGGACAACGGTGTGTCCTCTCTTCGTGGTGATCAGGAGATGGCTCGATATTGTTATAACCTGAGCCTCAATATGGTCAAGTTGGAGGCATTCAACAAGAAGAGGAAGCTAAACAACAGAGGAACAACGGCAGGGTCTGTCAGTCTAATTGATCTGGACCCCAGAGCGGAATTGAAGATTGATCCACTCAATCCCTCTAAGCCCACACCGGATGGTGGTTCCAGGGATGTTGTCTTAGGAGATTCCCCAGAGAAGGTCACGCACATCAATGATAAGTTGGAGTTTGCTATGGAGCAACGCTTATTAGCCCTTCTGCAGGAGTTCAAAGATCTTTTCGCATGGACAGCAGCAGACATGCCTGGGATGGACCCTGATTTCTGTTGCCACAAGCTTGCTGTGTATCCTGAAACAAGACCGGTGGCCCAGAAGAAGAGTAGGTTGGGACCGGAGAAGCAGAGGGCGGCTTGTGAGCAGACAGAGGAGTTGTTGAAAGCAGGCTTTATAAGGGAAATACGCTACTCATCTTGGCTTTCTAATGTGGTCATGGTGCAGAAGGCTAATGGCAAATGGAGAATGTGCACAGATTATGTGGATCTTAACCGTTGCTGCCCCAAGGATCCATATCCTCTGCCCAATATTGATCGCATGATGGATGATTCATCTGGTTACCAGTACCTCAGTTTCATGGATGCTTATTCGGGGTATAACCAGATTCCGATGTGGGAGGGAGACCAAGAGAAAACTGCCTTTATCAATGACCGCGGTGTTTTCTGCTACACCGTCATGCCTTTTGGATTAAAGAACGCCGGCGCTACCTATCAGCGCATGATTAACAAAGTCTTTGAAGGAATGCACACCAGGCTGGTCGAAGTTTATATCGATGATATTATAGCCAAAACGCCCGCTGGAGGAGACCACATTGAAGATCTGCGCCAAGTTTTCACTAGGCTTCGACAGTACAACATGAGGTTAAACCCCTTAAAATGCACCTTTGCCGTTCCAGCTGGGAAATTCCTGGGATTCATGTTAACCCAACGAGGCATCGAGGCCAACCCTGGGAAATGCCAAGCAATCTTGGACATGCAGAGCCCTAGGAGCCTGAGGGAGGTCCAATCGTTGAATGGGAAAGTGACCGCTCTAGCTCGCTTCATGCCCAAGATGGCGCACAGGTCCCTCCCCTTGTATAAGGCGTTGAAGAAACACAAGAGTTTTGAATGGGGAGAGGAGCAAGAATAAGCCTTCCAGCAACTCAAGGCCGTTCTCTCGAGTCCACCAATACTGGTTAAGCCTGACCCTGGTGAGATTTTGATCTTGTATTTAGCAATCTCTGATGAAGCCCTAGGCGTGGCCTTAGTTAAAGAAACCCCTGAAGGGCAGAGACCGGTATACTTTACCAGTAAGACGTTTCAGGGGGCGGAAGGAAGGTACCAAAAGATTGAGAAAGCTGCTCTTGCAGTCGTGTGGGCATCACGACGGTTGAGGCCCTATTTCCATGCGCACCCAGTGCTGGTGAGAACGGATTTGCCTCTCCGTTCAGTACTTAGCAAGCCCGACCTCGCCGGGAGGATGATAAAATGGTCTGTCGAGCTGTCTGAATTCAAAATTTCGTATGAGCCTCGAGGAGCCATCAAGGCACAAGTGTTGGCTGATTTTGTTGTGGAGATGACTGGGGCGAACCCTGCCACCCCTCGAGCGCATTGGACCATTTACGTTGATGGATCGTCGAACAGCAAAGGTTGTGGAGCAGGTGTGGTGGTAGAAAGTGATGATGGTGTGCACCTAGAAATTTCCCTCTGATTCAATTTCAAAACCTCCAACAACCAAGCTGAATACGAAGCATGCTTGGCCAGTCTCCGTGCAGCGATTGACATCGGAGCATCAGCAGTCACACTGTGCAGTGATTCTCAATTGGTGATTTCGCAGATCCAGGGGGAGTACCAAGCGAAGGAGCCGCAACTTCAATTGTACTTGAATTGTGTTAATGAATTGAAGGGAAAATTTGAAGTTTTAGAGTTCAAACATGTGCCCAGAGAGGAAAACACCAGAGCGGACATCTTGTCAAGACTTGCAAGTACAAAGCAGCCCGGCAGCATAACAACGGTGGTTCAAAGCACTTTGACGTCACCTAGCATACCTCTGTACCCTTCTCTGAACGCTATCATGGTGAGCTATCCATATGAGGATTCCTGGGTCATCCCCTATATTCGCTATCTGGCTGATGGTCAACTGCCCACTGATGAGAAGGAGAGGAGACGAGTGAAGAGGGAGCTGCCATATTTTACTATGGTTGATGGTGTTCTCTACAAAAGGGGATTCTCTGTCCCATATCTTTTGTGTCTGAGAGAGGATCAGGTTCAAGCGGTTTTGGAGGAAGTGCACGAGGGGCAATGTGGGCACCATGCTGGGGGCCAAAGCTTAATGAGGAAGGTCCTCAGGGCTGGATATTGGTGGCCCACTGTGAAGCAGGATTCTGCAGATTTTGTTAGGAAGTGTGATGCTTGTCAAAAATTCTCCAACCTCCACCATACACCGGCCCAAGAGCTGTCCTCATCTGTTGTACCTTGGCCGTTCTACCAGTGGGGCCTTGATATTTTGGGTCCATTCCCCACTGCGCCAGGAGGTATCAAATATTTGATCGTGGGGGTAGACTACTTCACCAAATGGATCGAAGCTGAGCCCGTAGTGCACATTACTTCTGCGCAAACAAGACGTTTCGTGTATGAAAATATCATAGCTCGATTCGGGGTGCCAGGGCGGATTGTGAATGACAACAGCACCCAGTTTACAGACAAAAAGTTCACAGATTTGCTGGAAGGACTGGGGATAATCCAGATATTTTCGTCTGTTGAACACCCCCAAACCAATGGACAAGCGGAGGTAGCCAATCGAGAAGTGCTAAAGGGGTTGAAGAAGCGTCTGGAAGAAGCAAAGGGAGGATGGACCGACCAGCTATGTCATGTTTTATGGGCATACCGCACCACGCCTCATTCTTCAACTAACGAATCCCCATACCGGTTGACGTACGGGGTTGAGGCCATGATCCCGGTGGAGCTACAAACAAGATCGGCTCGTGTGGAGTATTTTTCAGTTGAAGATAACAACGCCAATTTGGCATCAGAACTGGACGTCCTCCAGGAGTTAAGGGAAAAGGCTTTCATCAGAGATCAGGATATAAAAGCAAAGGCAGCACTCCGGTATAATAAACGTGTCCAGTACAGAGCTTTCAACACCGGAGATCTTGTTTTGAGAAAGGCAAGTGTGGGGAATAAATTCGCTCACCAAGGAAAGCTAGCACCGACGTGGGAAGGTCCTTATAGAGTTTCTGAAGTAACTGGAAAAGGGTCATACCGGTTGGAAGAACTTGATGGAACTCCAATCCGCAACAAATGGAACACTCAGAACTTACGTGTTTATTACAGCTAGTTAGTAAGACGGCGTGTACTCTTTTTCCTTACTTGAGTTTTTTCCCTTTGGGTTTTCTCAAGAAGGTTTTAACGAGGCATGACCCCAACTACGCTCTTCATGTAATGTACTTTCAATTTTAATGAGAATACATTTTAACCGCCCTATCATTCTCACTTTTCTTATGTGTTGTGATCTATAGCCGTAGTTTAATACGCATACACCTCAGGACGGATGAACTCAACTACCAACTCTGTAGTTGATGATGTAACTCCTCGAGGGACTGATGAAGACCCCTCAGGACGGATGATCTCAATCACACATCGTGTGTTTTGACGATGTAACTCCTTGAGGTGGAATGGGTTGTAGGGCTGGTCCTTTTTCAAGGCCACAAACCGAACCCCATTCGAAGACAACATGGGTTGTAGGGCTGGTCCTTTTTCAAGGCCACAAACCGAACCCCATTCGAAGACAACATGGGTTGTAGGGCTGGTCCTTTTTCAAGGCCACAAACCGAACCCCATTCGAAGACAACATGGGTTGTAGGGCTGGTCCTTTTTCAAGGCCACAAACTGAACCCCATTCGAAGACAACATGGGTTGTAGGGCTGGTCCTTTTTCAAGGCCACAAACCGAACCCCATTCGAAGACAACATGGGTTGTAGGGCTGGCCCTTCCTCAAGGCCACAAACTGAACCCCATGCGAAGGCTTGGGCGCAGTAGGCCGATTCATACAGAAAACCACGCTGAACCCCGAGTAACGGGCGCAGTAGGTTCAGGATTAGCCCTGATCTGAACCCCGTGTTGAAGGCTTGGATTGTAGGATTGCACCGAACTCCAAGTACGGTTAGTAGGATCGAACCGAACACCGTGTGAAGACTTGAGGTGTAGGACCAAACCGAACCTCAAGAGAAAGGCGTGAAGCTTACCCTTGTCAAAGTTATACCAAAATTCAAAAGGCAATGTCCGTCCTCAATTGTGGAATATCCACCCCAGAGCGGTTGAACGCTAACATACCCGCTCCGCATCTTCGAGGACAGATAAGCATTTCTATCTTTTTAAGAAGTTAAAAGGTAATTCTTGAGATAAAGTTTCCCTTCCCAATGTACTTACACTTAGGGACAGGGCATGCTTTAACTTAATTGTCGCTCCGTTGTTACAATTTGTTATCTTAATCCGATGTGATAAGTGCGCTTTAAGCAGCTAGGTAACCATACAGAACGGATTCACAAAGCATTGAAAACAATAAAGTGTTTTGTATAGCACTAAGTTATCCAACAATCATACATTCGACACAAGCAGTTGAAGAGAAGCAACAGTGAATTTTATTTCCAAAATAAGAAATTATCCAGGTTACAAAATAGTTAAAGCTGGAGCTGATCCCAGTACACAGCTATGAATAAAGCTTAAATTAAGGGGCCGGTGCCTGATCCTCCGCAGAGGGCACTTCTGTCTTCTCCATCTCATCCTCTGCTCCAGTTCGGACACCTTCCTGCGTTTCAGCTCCAGAGGCAGCGGTGGACGTTGTCGGCTCCATACTTTGACCTTCTGGAAGGGGAGGCAGTTCGTACAGAGATGCACGGGGTTCATGATGCAAGCCGTCCTTATGCACTTCGACAAGTTTTCCCCCATGGAATTCGAAGAACGGATCTAATCCGTACAAATTCAGCTGCACTCCGGGGTTACGATAATAAACTTGACGAAGGGCCAGGCCGAAGGATTCATACGCCACATTTTTGCATATCTCCAAGGCTTTGGCAGCCTTGGCCTTCGCAGCAGCTAATCTTCTTTGAACCTTGGCAAAATCCTCTTCTGAAGGCCCAGCACTCGCACCACCCTTCTTGAGTTCCTCAATTTGGGCTTGCATCTCCTTCCGAAGGCTTTCCCACTCCCCAAGGTCTTTGTTGCGACCGTCCTCCATAATTTTGAGATCGTCACCAAGCTTAGCCGATCTCTTTTTCTCCAGTTGTAATTCTTCTTCAAGGAGGGGTATGGTTTTGTTCTGTTTCTGGAGGTCGGCAACTTCCCGCTCTAGAGCCTTGTTCGCAAAATGAACTTGGCTTGCCTCCTCAGTTTTCCTCTGGAGCGTCTCCTTAGTTTTCTTCAGTTCTGACTCCACGCCCCTAAGAACTTCAGCTTGCTTGGTCGCCCATGTCTCCTTCACCGCGAGTTCGGCTTTAAGTTTTTCAACCTGGTCCATGTAATCTGCCTTCTCGCTCAGGGAATCGAGGAGGCCGGACAGTTCATCCAGCTGCCAACGCCCGGCTTTACAAGCACCTCGGACCCCAGCAGCGTCGAGGGAGGGGCGAAGGCAATACCTTGCCTTTGGAAGAGTGGGAGGCATGGACCCCTGAAACCATAAATAAGGAGAAAGGAAGGAGTCACGCGGAGGATCAAAAGCCAGAGGAGGACCATTCCCAGAGTCCGGTTCTGAAGCATTCTGTGAAGAAGGGGCAGAGGATTCAGGAACGGGCTTCTTTCCCTTGTCCTTCTTCAATTCAGTTTCTTTGACCGTCTTCTGACGCTTCCTCACAGGGTCATCAGAGGAGGGCTTTTCTTGATCTGCCTTTTTTACAAGGTGCCTCTTTTTCCTCTTCTTCTCTGGGACGGCCTCCTCGTCGCCCGCTCCAGTGGCCTCAGCTGGTTCTTCTGTTTCCTCCTCATCAAAGAGAGGAACCTCATCACCTACTGCAGAGGTTAGGGGAATGAGGGGAGTTTTGGTGGCGTTCCTCTTCGCCTGGATCTCATTCTCCTCAGAGGAGGAATCATCGTCAGCCATCATGGTCCTTAATGACAACATCTCTGGGCAGGCTCTTTTGATTTGTTTTGCAAAATAAGAAAGGTTGAATTAGCACATAAGAAGAAAAATATCAGAGCGGAATAATTATACAACACAGATAGAGTAAGAGCGGATATTACAGAGGTAAGTGTTTCAGATGTCGTCCTCGGCCAAGAGGAGCCTGCTGGAAAATCCTTTGAGGGTTTTCGAGGCCGTCTGCATGGCGCTCAAGACCTCAACAGAATGAGAGGAGAGTTCACTCTCATCCGTGTAATAAGCACGGCTCATGAGGAGAAAATGCTCGTGCGTCCAGCTAAGAGGGAACTTGGTAAATCCCTCCTTGTTTCGCCAGAAGACCGGCTTATTTGGTTGAATACGGACCCGCGTGTAGTAGTGCTTGAAGGAGCGTCCATCCACCTTAGCGTATTCCGTATAAGATTTGAAAATTATCACCCTTGAGTCGCTACGGAGAGTAATGAACCAAGGGCCGCCCTTCTTATTAGCACGGCGGACCACTTGGCAATAGTGAAACAGTTTGGCCACAGTGGCGGAGAAGTTGAAATGCTCCCCCAGAACCTCCAGAGCCCGGACTAGACCCCAACCGTTGGGATGCAGTTGTGTAGGGGCGCAGTCTAGGAAACGCAGGACGGCCATCTGGAATTCCGTCATGGGGAAGCGTACTCCCAACTTCAAGAAGACGAAGTCGTACATGTAGACCGACCTCTCATCAGGGACGCTGTGGCATACTCTCTCAGAGGGACGTGGTGCCAGAACAGCGTATCGCGCCTTGTACTTTTTGTCTGAATATATTTTACAGCGGGAAGAGACCGTGCATTCCTCCTCACTTGCATGGTGTGAAGGGATCTCTAGGAATTCCTCCTCCACCCAGCAGTAGGGTTTCTCCCTGTTGAGCTTTTCCCAGTCAAGCCAGTGTGCCACAACGTTGACACACCCCTCAGTAGAGCGGAGAACTGGTGTTTTTCCACGTCCTGGAAGGTCCATAGTTGTGAAGGCACGGTGGAACGCGTACGTACTGTGGTAAAAAGCAACATCGTCAGAGAGGTAACCTTCAGCACTTGACCCTTCATCAAAGCGGCTGGTAGCCCTCGAGTCAAGGGGAACCTCAGAGCGACGTTGGGAAGAGGACACTCGTGAGAAAGAAGCTTTAGCTCTCTCTGAGCGACGAGGCCCAGCCACAGGAGGATTCGCTGGAATCCTCCCACCACGGTGGCTAAGGGGGGCACGAGAGCCAAAACTCCCCCTGTTTGAAGGACCAGCGTGGCCTGCTCTAGGGCGCATGGTGGAAATAGAATGAACAAAAATTGCAAGGAGTTGAAGGAAAGGGAGGTTACCTAAAGGAAGAAGATCTTTGAGAAGTTTGAAGACGACAGAGAAATTTCCAAGAAATTTGAGCAGAGGTTTATTAAGCTTGAAAACAAGAGTGGATTCCAAAATCTGCTAAGAGTCCCTTTTATAGGTAACGAAGAGGCATAGTGTTTCGTCGAAGGTCACAAGGCTTGCATCAAAACACAACCTCTTTCAAATTGAAACGACTCCGTCGTTTCGTCACGTACAAGCGCGAAAATGGTAACGTTTCAGTAAACATTTTGGCAAAATGGGACCCCTTTTTTAGTTTGAATCCAGGTCCAATAAGCCCAATCGACGGTTACACTCTTGGGTAATGATGGCTTGTGCGTAAAAAACACATTTACTGTCCAATCATGCCATGCGCATTTAATGCCTTCAACCACTTTTCGAATACCAAGGGTTTCGATTCTCAAAGACCCTTGGGATTTCAATCATTTATTTTATGCTGTCTGAATCCGTCGTACACAACGCGAGAAGAGCGGTCACTCGTTTATTAGAGCAGACGCTACAGAGCTTCCAGAGACCTCCCAAGATGTACCACCGGCATCCAGACTTCTCTAGAGTTATGTAGCTCATATGAGCAACTTAACAGTCCCTCATACAAGCTAGGGGACAGATGATCCAGTCTGGATACCGGCCCCCAATCTTGGGACGTCAGAATGACCTCATATAAGGAAAACCGGTGTCCTGGTTCAACTTTACCACACCGGATATCCGATGTCTGGTCGTCCGTCCTCATCTCACGACTGCCCCACTTATTTTCTCTATAACGGATCTTTGTTCATTTTCACAGAACATTTACATAACTCTTGGCTTTTCAGTCACAGCAAGATAATAGCCCCTAATAACTTATCAGCGAAGATACTGTATGTAGCAAAATATGTCACGTCAATGGCCTCAGGAAGCAAGTGGATGTGTCAGCAGATTATGCGGAAAAGGTGATTATCCTCTCCTCTTCCTAGAGGATCGTACTCTGATAATTGACCTACCCTCCTGACACATTCTGAGTGCTGAGCCACCCTGATTGACATAATGTACACACTATCAGAGCTAGGGGACCCACCTGTATCCAACGACTCATTTTCTCACGTACAACTATAAATAGCTCATTTTAATACACATGCAGGGTATCGTTATTCTATCTCACATTTTTACTGTTACTTCGCTTGAGTATTCACTGAGTTCTTACACTCTTCTAACTTGAGCGTCGGAGAATCTTCGCAGGTGGCACCACCTTTCGCCCCCCTGCAACGCGAAACGTTGGTGTGAAGGATCTTCAGGACAACAAGGCCGGCCTCTCCCACTGAGAGACCGGATTAATACATCGGATACACACTGTTCCGGTGTGCAAACCCTAAAAACACCTATAATCTTGTGGCTGGTCCCACACCGGATCCTAGACCCCGGTCCAGACCAGTTCAGAAATAATGTTGAATTGTTAAAGGATGTAATGAAGAAAATAATAGTTAATGATTGTGAGAAGCCTTTGACCCATGATAATTATTAGGTGATCCATATGCAATGGATTGGTGTATGGTTTGTGATAATTATGGTTGACATGTCCTGGAGGATAGGTAAAAATTGATTGAGAATATATGTTGTGGGCTACCCTTCTGTTATGATAAATTATATTTAATTGTGATTAAGCGATAATTTAATTTGTATGAAGTTATATACATCTGATTTATTGTGTTGTAGGTAAATTGAAAGGCATGGCGATTTAAAATGTAAATTGTCACTAATAAATGAAATGTAGTAGTTAGTAACTTAGTGTGTTGTATTATGCAATTGAAAACATGAGAAATATGTTGATTTACAGTGTGGTTTGGTATGATATATCTAAATATGTCTAGCATTATATTATATTTGAGGCCTGGACTGTGTGGTCGCACTGGTGAAGATTCATGGGTCGAGTCTGTGTGACTACCCTGGATAGTTAAAAGGCGAGGCTTTTATGCCATTTGAATCAATAACAAAAGAAAGTAATTAATTATGTGATTTTATGGTTGAGGACGACCAACGGTATATGTTACCCCTTATTTTTGGCTCCCATGGTCAAGCAGGACCCAGTTGAGCTACCCAGTGGTCAAGTAGGATCTAGTAGTTGAGATGGGGAGCCAAGCCAGACTCGGTGGACCAAGTCAGGTTCATGGGGTATCAAGTAAGACCCCCAACTGAAAGTCAATCCTTTTAGTATCTAGATACTAGGCGTCATTATAAGTATTTGGTAGTCAGTTGTGTTTTACATGATTTGACCCTTGGTGGCATTTATGTTGGTGTTTTATTGCTTATTGAATTACTGAAACAAAGAAATATTTACATTGATATTTATGAATACCTTAATTTCTGATGAATGATGTATTGGTGATGATATGTGATGAACAAGAATGGATCTTCCTTGATGTTTTATGGCTCATGATAATTGTTGCTATTGTAAGGTGTTTTATATGACAACAAATGAATATATATATATAGGCAAATTATGAGTAGTTGATTAGATATTCATATGTAGGGTTATGCTAAATAAGATAAATACTTTGTAATGATATGTATTGGGTGGTGGTGGCTCGGTGAACTAGTATTGCATTAGCAAAAGGAGTAGTTGATAACCATTGGTGTATATTACCATTCTATATTAATTATGATTTCTAAACACTCACCCTTGTTTTTATTTTTAGTAACCAATGACAAGGAAGTGACACATACACCGGAAGGAAGTGCCAAGTGATGCGTGGATGCCAAGGAAGAATTGAAACTATTACAAGTGAAATGATAACTTTAAAATTTGTTAGTTGTGTAATATGGTTTGATAATGATGTTCATGGTATTATGAGTTAGGCATGAAACTTGATCCATGATGCTATACCTAGAAACTAATGATTGTGAGGTGATTTAATGTTATGGAGTATGTGAGTATATATATGTGCGTGTATAAGATTTGAAAGTAAAAAAGGGATTGAGCCTTATGGCAACTAAATGTGTTGGTGTGTTGAAATTAAACTTTGTGGTAGTAAATGATTATGGGTAGGTATTGCATAAACATATACTAGAAGTGTTGTTGAGTAATTGTGAAATATGTGTGAGACTTAGGAATGAAATTGATGAGTTATGATTAATGAGACCCTATGTTGTATTTTGGAAAAAAAAATGGGCTAAATTAGGAACTAAATAGGTGAATTTGCAATCTAATGGGATTTTGGACCCCCGGCAGGGACCAATATCTCCCCCACATCATTTAGGACTTGTGCATATAGGCATTACCAAATTTGAAGTCCACTTGATAGGTTTGGCGCATTGGTTTGTGTTACTTTTGGTTTAAATGCATCTTTTCGCATATCTTGAGCATGTGAAGGAATTTTGGTGAACGGGTTGTGCCAATAGTTTCGGAATGACAAAAACATATAGCCCGCAAAGTTTCATGGCAATCAAGGTTAAAACGAGCCATTTGGGTAGCCTTTCATGTGAGTCTACCAACATCCATCTTTATCACCAACTTGTAAATAAATTATGTTACTTTTTACTTCTCTGTATTCAAAACAATCATCATTTTCTCTATTCCTTTGAGCCAAGTATAAGCTTTATCATAACCATATCCACTCTTATACATAAATAAATTGCACCATTAAAATCTATCCAAAGTTAGGTCAGATTCAACCCTTCTTATTATTCAAGAAAACTTTCCCAAAGAAATTATCCGCTAACACAAAATCAACACTGCCATTTACTTTCAACAATATATTCTACTAATAATAATATTTTAACAACTCAAACTCAATAAAATACAAAGAATACCTCAATACAGGGAATTGCAGTCGATGGAGAACTAGTAAGCACAATGCCAGACTTCCTGTAACATCACTTTCATACACATGCATATATACTTCAACATCATAAACCATTTATTCACAAAAAAAAATCTATCAACCACTATTCTATTTTCACCCACAGGATCTACAGTCCTGAATTAAACTACTCTGATACCACTGTAACACTCTACACCTATTTTCTTATTTATTTTTAGCAATTGAACAAAATTCTTAATAATTTTTTTTTGCATTTAAACAATTAAATCACATCATAATTAGGAAAATATACATTTTCATTAAAAAGTCCCAAAATGACAATTATATAACACTTTAAAACCCCATAAGCCAATTAATTTCAAAGAAACCAAAATTTGGAACAGGGGGTCTGGCGCTACGCGTCAGCCCCACGCTACGCGTAAGCTCCCTTGCGCAGCCCTGACGCTGCGTGCCAGGTTGACGCTACGCGACAGGACATCAGTAGCAGTACCTGATGTCGCTGTACATTTTAGGCCAATAGGCAACCTTCTAACCTACCCCATTGGCCCGTTTCAAGTCTGATTGCCACGAAACTTCATGGGTCACATGTTTGCCCCATTCTGGAACTGTTGGCGTCGTCCATTTGCCAAAATTCCAACATATATATAAGTTATGCACAAAATTCAGTTTAACTTAATTTTGTGCAACGCCCTTGCACTAAACACCCTAAATGGGTTCCAATTGGCCCAAGGCCAATTCATACAGATCCTAAATGTCCTAGAGGACCTAATGGTACTTTTCAGGGGTCCTGAAACCCATCAGATCTCACAATCACCTATCCAGTTCCCCACTATTACTTCAAATTCATTAATATTCACATTCAACTCTCCTAATTCTTTTATAACATTTTATCAACACAATCACTTATCAATCAAATAAACATTTCTTGCCAATAATGCATGATTCTAAATACCACATGGCTCCATGCCATATCCGTATCTATATAGTCAATTCTTGGTCATTATGCATGGATGGTTAACTAATGGCTCAATGCCACACCTCAATCAAACCACACACATAAATGCTAGTGACTCAGTAGCATTAGCCAGCAAACTACAATCAACACATATAGCCATATTAATAATGACATAAATAAACACCGCATTAAAACTCATAACACATTCACACTCATACCCTATATATATACACATTTCATTATCATAAATGTTCTTGCATTGCTCTACTGCTCATAATCACTATCATACAATAAATCTCACCTTCACCATTCCAATTTCAATTTGTAGTCAATTACAACAATTATCATCCATTACTCATAAATATTCTATATATATAGAATTACCTCAACCATATAGTCTAAAATAACTATTCACATAAATATATCACTTTCATTTCACAATATAAAATCTCATCAAACTTTAATTAAAAACACATCACACACTCCCCTTACCTCGATTCCAATGTTCTTTAATTATCCCACGAGCACCAATGCGCCAAAACACTAAGTACGCAAAATCATGAAAAGAGGTTTTAGGAACTAACATCAAAATCTTAACTTAACTAAGGAAAACACTTGAAAATTAACCCTTAAAGCTTTATAAGCTTTCCATCACCAAAACTATTGGTTCTTTTAAGAAATCTCTAATTCCATCAAACTTTCTTTATTTAATTCACAGTCTATATGCAATAAAATTCAATTCCATCACTTAATCTTCATCTAAAAGCCATAAAAGCCCTTTTAACCAGTTTAGAATCACAAATCTTAGAACTTATTCAAATCTCAAAGAAAGCTAGAAATAGAAGAAAACCTCCACCAAAACTAAAAATTGAAGGATTCAAGGGCTTACCTCATGATTTCTTTCTTTAATCCACTTTTAATTCCAAGTTTCATCGCTAATTTAAGCTTAATTCATGGTTTTAAGCTCTGGGGAAGAAAAAGAAGAGAGAACCGACTTAAGCTATTTTTTCTTCTCTCTGTCTCGCGTAGCCCTTTCTGGACTTTAAATTTCAATCGTGAGGCTGACGCTACGCGTCCCTCTGACACTACGCGTCAGGTCCAAAATTTCACCTCAACGCTACGCGCCACTATGACACTACGCGTCAGATAAAATCTTATTTTGTCCCATTTATTTCATTCTGAATTTACACCAATGCCACATATTCTCAAATTTCATATTTTAAATTCATTTCTACATTTATTCATTTTTTTTCTAAATATAAAAACACAGGATGTTACACATCAAGTATGAAAATCTGGCCTTACGCGTAGCGTGGGCCTGACGCGTAGCATCAGGCCTTATTTTTACCAAGCTTGTTTTTGTTGACTGTAACTGAAACTTAGGTATTGGAAGTGTCGCATTGATGATATTTTCCGGTCATATGAATTTTTAAGAAGATTGATTAATTGTTAATTATTTATTTTGCAAAAAATTTACTGGAATTTTATATTAAGAGGGGGAAAATTAAATAATTAAAGTTAAGGAATTAGTTTAGGTGGATCAAGTAATTATTTTTTTCATTACACTATTATTATTCTAACTATCCAATTAATTCTTTATTGTTCCTAATAATATTTTGTAAGACATTATTATTCCAATTTATTAATTTTTTTCACATCAATCCACACATAGTCAGACCTTATTGCCTTTGCACAAAACACAAATACATCGGCCAAAGCCTAAATATTCACCATTATCAATTAACGTACTGTCGGTCACAGCCTCACACACAATAATTATCATCATACACCAAGCCTTTATAGGTTTATCGTCTCAAAACCTTTCCCAAAAAAATTTGGGATGTTACAAGTACCATACAAAAAGGTTTGTACTTACAACAAGTGTTGATCTAGTAACTTTTGGAATATAATTAATCATTAATAATAAATATAATTAGTTATACTTTATTTCAAATATATCTATTAGTTTTAGTATTCTTATTTTAATTCTTAATTCTAAATGGTTATTTTTTATACTCTGCTTGAATCATTACTATTCATTTATAATTATTAATATCATACCCCTAAAATGTTGTTTTGTTTCCCATATATGGTAAAATTAGGTTATTGTCTTTTGTATTCCCAATCATTTATATTTTTATATTCTACTCAACAAATCATTCTCAGTCATTATTTTTTGTATTATAATATACAACCTTTATACTTATTTGCTTGCATCTCAATCATATTTTAATTCTTACTCATTAATGCAGGCAACAAAAAGTTTGGATTCTTTCATCTTATCTTGTTCTCTTATCTCATTTTGATTATTATTTGTTATTTCGGGTTCAATATTAAATTGCGTCTTTTAGTGTGTTTGGACAATGTATTTGTTTTATAAGAATATTTTTCTCCTGTTGAATGCATATATAGTCCATATTGCATTACTTGATAACTATTTTTTTATCTTTATATATCAATAGTTATGAATTTTAGAGTGTTTAGTTAGTTATATATTAGATATGACCATGTTTTATTGCTTAAGTTGTAATGTTTTGTTTTATTATATTATTTAGAATGAAATTTTGGTCTTTGAACTATTTTGGGGTGACTGGAGGAACATTATACATGTTAAAGTTAGATTTGTTGATGACATAAGTAACAAATGCCAAACCAATATTCTAAAATTTGGAAACTATATGTATTTTGATGAGAGATGGAATAAGTTGAGAGAACCATAAAGGTTACGCTTAGGAGGGTGGATACTTTGTTTTTCATTTCCCTTTATGAACTCTTGCTTAAAGTTCGAGATAGAGAAATCCAATTACTTGAATACAATTTGGAAAGTTGTATAAACCGTAATACAATGAACTCTATTCATAAGGTAGAAACAAGTTCTGAGGATAAAAACGACTTGCCAAGTGCTAAAGAATTCCTTCGTGGTAAGTATCTTATGGATAAAGAGCATCCCGGTAGAATGACTATTTATGCTCAAAGATGTGGTAGGCTAGAATTTGGCGCCTCAGAGCTTTCTGCCGCCGATAAAAATCAACTAAGATGTGATCTATCTGATAGTGATCAGTCTATGTTGAAAGAGTTTGGCGAGCACTCTCTAGAATGCCTACTCGTTCACACCCTTGGCTATCTGTTTAATATAGAGAATTCTGTTAGTCTGGCTAGTTTGATTGATCGTATAGAATGCAATGTAAGGCATTATGGCTCATTCTTGTGTTCTAAGAGGGTCCATAAGCCAAAAGATAAGCTTCCGGAAGCTGTTGTTGGTACTAAAGCCAAAACTAAAGCTTATCCCTTTGGTACTGCATTAGTAGAATTTTTAGTGAGTCGTGGTCTATTGCGTTTGGTAACATATAATACAGATGAATTTAAATCAAATTTGAGTGGTATGGGTTTTCCTAAGACTGTAGTCAAAAAGCAAAATAATTATTATAGGAGCTCTTTTGTTTATGCCGAATGCATGTTTAACACCGCATTACTTCCTATTAAGTTAAGCCTACCTATGGTATTTCCTCCCAAAGATTGGGAGCCCGGCCGTCCTGAGCGGGACCGAATGTGGTTAAATCTCTCAGATATGTATGGTGGTTATTTAAGCAACCCTACAGGCCAAATCTACAGCACTCAGCGGTGTATGAGTTCACCCGATGCTAAGAGTTTCTTCATCTATTTCGGACTAAATAAGGATCGAAATAGTCATGTTGAATGTTGTCATGAGAAGGTAATCAGAAAAAATTATGTGTCATTTTTAATTAAAATATTATTTAAACTTGATAATTTTTTGACAACTAATTCTTTTAATTATTGATAGGATCTCACAGTTTTGTCGTCTCTGTTTAAAGATGACTATGGTGATAAGCCCTCTTTAATTGTCATCTTGATTTATAAAAAAAAGTAACATGTTTTTTGTCTGATGGTTCATAGTCAAACTTAGGGGGGGGTTGAATAAGTCTTAACTCTTATTTGAGCAAACTTTTCACAATAGTCTGAAAGATGTTTTAGACTTAGAAAGATTCAGACTTTAGAGAGCAAAGGGTAAAGAGAAGATACCACAGTAGATTTATACTGGTTCATTTCCAAAGCAGAAGCTACATCCAGTACCTTCAAACTTGAAGAATTTTCACTATGTAAAAATACCTTTTACACAACCAGTACAACCTGTGCTTTAAGTATTGTTGACTCCAGCCACTTCTGGCTTAACCCAAGTATTCTTTCACACAAGCCACTCCTGGCTGAGTCCTAAGTATTCTTTCTAAATTCTCTTCAGGCCAAACAAGTGTTTCCCACTTAAACTAAGGGCAGAATGAGTGATAAATAAAGGTTGTGATACAAAGATAATTCAACGTATAAAGAATTTTATGATTGAAACAGAGAATACGCTAAGTTATGATAAGCAAGAAGCCACGATCTGCTAGGAGCAGAACAACAAGAAAGGCTTTTGCTTATAAGACAAGAACAGATAAAAGCTTAAGAATTTGCTAGCAAGCATTTTTTATTTTCATTCACATTCTTGGGAGTTATTCAAAGTTTCTGATCTTCTCATATTTATAGTGTTGTTGAGATAACCGTTGATCGGCCATTGGAGAAGACATAATCGTTTATCATATTTGACTTTGAAGAAATACACAATGACGAGGTCTGAATTAGGCGTGCTTCAAAGCTTATACCAAAATGGTTATCTTTGATAATCCAATATCAAAAGATACCTATTTAGTTAGCCATTTAAAGCTAAAGGGTACACCATTGTAGAGGTTGACCTTAGGCTTTCATTCTGCCACAGTTTTAGCTTTTTCTGATGCATTGAGATATGTGAGGCATCTTCCCGAATAACTACACATGTAGTCATTAGCTTTTTGTCCTTTTTCCTTTTTGGTGCTAGGTACAAGTTTGAGGCAAAACGTTGTGTTAGCACTTTCATAGAAAGATAAGGTTGTTTTTTCAGAAGACGTTCTTTGAAAAGGATGATTCTCAAGGGTCTGGTAATGTGTTCATACTTCTCTTCTTAGTTCTTGATGAACTTCTCTAATTGATTGAACTAGACTTGTCTTTGAAATGAATTTTGTTTAATGGACTTCTCCTTTTTCTTTCAACTGGTGCACTTCAGACTTTTCCCGAAACACTCGCTAAACCACATTAGCATTTACGCAAACAGACTTTTATTTAACTAAGACTCTTGTGGGTGTTATTGACAAATCCAGAGATTCAGACTTTTTAGTCTTTCATTCGGACTTGGTTCTAACATTGTCATCATGCTTAAAAATGATTATAATATTTTGCTTCACACATGATTAGAAAAAAATTAAAAGCATATATAATTTAACTTATGGAGGATGGATAAAGTTACATTATGAAGGAGGTGTTGAGTTCAAAATTGAGGTTTTTGATAGAAATCTTGATGAAGTTCTTCCTCAAACTCAAAGTTATCTTTTTGAACAACCTCTTCCTTATAGATTTCCCAAGTTAAATCCCCATCAGGAATATCAATTTAAAATTAAGGATCCAAATGAACATAATGATGTGTATTTAGTTAGGTGTGTTATTTCTATAATTTATTAACATTATTTCTTTAACTTTTCCCATTAATAGGTACTACCTAAAAAATAAGTTGCTGTAGTCATTGCCTCTTAAGCCAAAATCCTGTTCTGGTGTTCTTGAAGTTGATGATAGGGACATGTATCCAATTATGATAAGGTGGCCTCAATGATGCAAATGGGAAGCATATATGCCTTATGGTTAACGTCAATTTTTGCTTGAAAACAAAATCAAGTCAGGAATAAAGCTCAAGTTTGGCATGCTAAGACAAAATAATGAAATTATTTATGTATCAATTCTTTGAGTAGAGTTGTATTTTAAATCTAAATGTTCGTAGTTACTAATTTTATTAAAGTTATTATGCTTTCAATTATCGTAATGACATAAGTTAAATGTTTTAAATAAATATTACATTAAAATTGTCCTTTATTTGTTCTCTTTCTCTCTTTTTAAAAATATTATTTTTATTGTAAAATTCAGGAATTCTCTCTTTTTTTTAAATCAGTAAATTGTTTATTAATATGTTGTTGTAAATAAACATTTTTAGTTACATGTATAAAACATATAAATCTTTCTATGGTTTACAAAACATTTTCCTCGTGCATTTTACCTTCTAAACTCTGTTATTCACCATCACCACTATAACCATTGTGCCATCGTCGCCACCCCTATCACCATCACAACCACCACCCTACCATCACAACCATTATCGCCACTACCGCTACCACTATCACCACAACTCTCGACCATTGTGACCACCACCACCACAACCACCATCATAACTGCCGCCGCCGCCACCATTGTTGTCCCTACCACCCACCACCACTGTCGTTTCCACTATCATTGTCATCGTCACCATTGTTAGTGCCACCATCGTTAGCACCACCACCATACCACCATAACAATTATTGTTAATGTTACCACTATCACCATCATTTCCACCATCACCACACCTTCCACCATTACCATTACTACCACCGTCACCACCACTAACACAACCCTTATCATTACTTCCATCACCACCATTATTATTATTTCCATCATCACCGTACTCACCCTACTACCACCACCATCCCCATTGTCGTTCCCACCATCACCACACATTCTACACCACCACCATTGGCACCATGACCACCACCATCACCATTATCGTAACCACGACTTCTACTGTTACCATCATCACCATTGTCACCACCACAACCACCATTATTGTCACCACCATTATTGTAGAATATTTATTATTACTATTAATAATATTATCATTATATTATTGTTATTGTTTATACGTAAAGTAGTTTTGATTATAATTATGAAAGATTTAGAACAAATTTTAAAAATTCACAACCATATAAACTAAAACATAAAACTAAAAATCAAAAACCGTCTTGAAGGGCCTAGCCTACTTATTGAGTATCTTAATCGAAAATAATTTTGAAAAGAATGGAGTATTAAAAAAAAGAGTAACGATTTTCCAATATAATTATTTTATGACCCAGTTCGAATATTAAAAAAAAAAAAGAAACGGTTTGAATTCATCCGATGAAAACTGGGTTACTCACGACGGGGGGCCCGCAAAAGCAATCAGTAGTTATTTATTTATTCAAAGTTGAAGTCTCTTCTCTAATCTTGCTTCCACTTTCTATTCCCTAATTCCTCTTCTTCTTTCTTAATAATATTCTCAGCCTCACAATCACAACTCCTTCAATTTCAATTTCATTTGTCGTTCCTGTGATGCCGTTCCTTGTCCGAGAGAACCTCTTCATCGGCGACATCAACGACGCCGCAGAGATTCTCCAAAACGGCACGGTTCAAACTGAAACCGTCACGCACGTTCTCAACTCCTTCGCAGACGCGCCGGAAACTCCGCTAAACGGAACGGTTCGGAGCACCACCGTCACGCACATCCTCTCCGTCCTCAGCTCCGCTTCCATATCCTTCTTCTCCGAATGGCGTCCCAGTCTCTCCATCCCCGCCAAGGAAATCTCCAAGGTCTACGTGGCCGACTCCGGCGACGGCGCCTCCGCGTCCGCCCTTCCGCCGGAGAAGCTCCACTACTCGCTGGAGTACGCCGGCCACGACCTGAAGCTCGTCAGGATGGCCGTGCCTCTCAAAGACACCGAGAACGAGGACTTACTCGATCACTTGGAGGTTTGCATCGATTTCATTGATCGCAGCCGCAAGGAAGGTTCCGTTCTCGTTCACTGTTTCGCCGGAGTTTCCAGAAGGTTCTTTTCCAACTTCTTCTAACTTTAGATTTCCGAGTTCTTGTGCGTGTGGTCTCAGTGTTAACGTTTTTTCTTTTGCGTGCGTTTGTTGCAGTGCGGCGGTTATTACGGCGTATTTGATGAGAACCGAACGTCTATCTAGAGATGGTGTGTTTAAAGTCTTCTCTGACTCTACAATTAGGTTGCGTTTGGATAAATTGCTTGATTAAGTGTTTATTCAGTAAAACTTTATCATGTGTGATTTCATATTATAAATTTGATCATGGAAGTTCTGGAAGTAAGCTAATGAGTGTTTATTTTTAGTAAATTAACGAAATACTAAGTTAGTTTTGTAAGTTCAAAACTTCAAATAAAGCTCTTCCAAGTGCCCTTATTAAGTAGTTTTTCTATTTATGATTTGTTTGATCCATTAGAATAGGAGGAAAGGGGAAGGGTAGGGGGAATGAGTGTAAAGACCCAGAGTTCGAACCCTGGAACACTAAACGTGCTGGGCGGCTGGCCTTACGAAGCTGAAGTAAAATTTTAAAAGAGAGAAAAAAAAAAGTTTTAATGAGCTTCTGCATGAACCTTGTCACAGGAAATTGAAAAGAGCTTATAATCATGAGCTACGTTTACAAGTGTGAATAAACTTAGTATATGCTTTACTAAATTCCCCTTTAGTCCATGGTGGTAGCTTTACATTAGCAAATTAAGATGCATGACTAGATGGTTCCAATAGTGCAGGGTTGCAGTTATTAATATCATCATCAGTCCGGTATTGTTGCTAACTGTTCAAATGGCATGGGTACCTTTTGTTTTATTTCTAGAAGTTGATTGAAAGATATCTGTGTTTTGAACTTATTTGTTGATCCTTTTTTTTTTGAAAAAAAAATGTATTTTCCTGCATTGCAGATGCCCTTGAATCATTAAGGCAGAGCTGTGATGTTGTCTGCCCCAATGATGGTTTTCTAGAGCAGGTCTGTGTGTGCTTTGAAATGTCACTTTTCGTATGGTGGTGGATATCTTTTAATTTTTGTACTTACCAATTAGAATTATGACATTCTTTTGTTTTTTGGGTTCTCCTATCTTAGTTGACAATGTTTGAGGAGATGGGTTTCAAGGTTGATCACTCTAGTCCTGTATACAAGCGCTTTCGTCTTAAAGTACTAGGTATGGTTTCATTTCCCTGGCTTTTTATGTATGGACTTGTGGTACCTCATGATAAGCTACGTACATGGTGGCATGGCTGAGAATAGTGAGAGTGAGACAGTAATTATTTGTTAATACACTGCCAATGTGAAAGATTATATGCTCTATGACACACCTTGTTTGTATGCTGGACCTCTTGTTATTTGTCATCACTGGAATGATACAACTCACATTTTCTTCCCTCTTTTTAATGTTAACTTTGTGTCATAACATGGGTGCATGTGGTGTGGATAATGGGGGACTATTGATGTGGTCAAAATGGTATGGCTGTTTACATGGCATACTTGTGTTGTGACTTGTCAGTGAATGCTGCTGGAGACAATATTGTTTTCTTGAAATACCACTGGGATTTGTTATTTTTCCAACTCGAGCTTTTTTTCTGAAAAACATTTGCTATTCTTATATTAGAAAACTAATTTGAGCGATAGACAGTTGTTGCTATCTGGTGGTATTAATCCCTTTGAAGATGTAAATATATTTGGTTATCATTTCTCACCACAACTTGTACAATTGATTTAGTACCCATCATTCAATTTCTTATGTTCATTTTTTTTATAAATAAATCAAGAGGCACCATGTGTATTTTAAATTTGTAGAAAGTAGGAATTATGGACTAGATGTTAGAGTTGCTTCCCCTCCCTAATTCTATGCAGAAACAA
This sequence comes from Clitoria ternatea, assembly GCA_037962975.1. NCBI lineage: Eukaryota > Viridiplantae > Streptophyta > Magnoliopsida > Fabales > Fabaceae > Clitoria > Clitoria ternatea. The sequence goes on from CM075673.1 coordinate 154,732,996, forward strand.
CTTTTGACTGGGAGGACTTGGTGTTTATTCTCATTCAAATGAAAAATCCCTGCATGGGTTTATCCTACAGTGGTTTAGTGATGTCAAATTGAATCTGGCCACCTTAATCATTATTTACATTTCCTTGTTGCTTCAATCTCAATGTAACAACTTTCAATCATGTTGTTTCCTTTCCCGGTTTTGTACGACATCATTTGGTCGGGGGAGGGATGGGGGAAGGTTACGGTTATAGGTAAAAACTATGATCACACGACTTATATGGTCAGACCTAATTTATGATATGTTCCCTCGTTCCTTATTGTCATCAGACTTCTTACCCAAGTACTTGTATCCGATTTTCAACTTAGTCCTACTGACTGCTGTTCTGATGTTATGTATATTTTGTGCTTTAATGAATTTTTTTGTCTACTATGAGCATTAGAGAATGAGGTAATTCATGTAACCTGAGGAAAAAATCTTGTTTTCAGGTGAGAATCATTTCTCAGGGTTGAGGATAGACAGTTCTAAACTTGGTGCAGATCCTGGCATGCCTGTCAATATTTCTTCAAAGGTGGAAGAAACTGCTAAAGTAGAAAATAATCGCAGTCCTACATATCGCTGCAAGAAGTGCCGACGGCTTGTTGCCTTGCAAGAACATGTCATAGGTCATACTCCTGGTGAAGGTGAGGCATCCTTTGAGTGGCACAAGCAAAAAAGTGGCAACCCTTTCAACAAGTCTAATGAATCAGACTGTTCATCCATATTTATTGAGCCTCTACGGTGGATGAAAGCTGGTAAGGAAACTTTGACTACAATACTACAATGTCTGTATTTTTCCAAAGAGCCAAGTTTATACCACACTTTTGGTGCAGAATGTTTTTCTAATTTCATACAATACAAGAGATTAAGAATGGTCTTTTATGATAATTTACTGGATGGTTTTTATGGCAACATCATTTGAGGGCAATGTTCTATATATGTGTAAACAAGTATAAGGTTGTTTGGTGTGATATACAGTGGTATGCACATGAATATGCATAAGAGTGACCAAGTTCTTTTACTGATATATCTTGTCCCCTCAGTTGAGGAAGGCGCATTGGAGGGAAAGCTGTCATGTGTTCATTGTGACGCCCGCTTGGGATACTTCAATTGGGCAGGCATACAATGCAGCTGCGGAAGCTGGATAACCCCTGCTTTTCAACTCCACAAAAGCAGGGTAGACATAAGCCGTATGTAACCCTTTCTTGGGTCTCTATGCATATATTCTCATTCCTCAATAAGGGATGCCGATGCCACTAGAACTTTTCAATTGTTCTTGGACTTGTATTCTGCTCAAGTTTTCCCAAGCTGGTCCACTGCCAATGAAGTTATGGAAGGAAGGATTGAAATCTTGTTCTTTTGACCTGCTAAAATTTTCCAACCGTTGCAGTGATCGAAGGAGGATTGTAATTTCAACACTTTTGTGCTCCTTCCAAAATGACTTTTTGGGATTATGATCGGAGATCGGTGATCATGATTATGCATTGTAAATGGTGCTGTGCAAGGTAGGGCTAGATCCCCCGATGATTTTATTTAAGGATGATGTTTTTTCTACCAAAAAAATGAGTGTTCTCCATTGTACCTGCTTTTTGTATTCTTAATCTGGTAATTTCTTTCTCATTGTATTAAGAAATTGGCCAAAAGTTTAGTCGACACGATATGAATCTATCTTTTGGATGGTTATTACATCCACAATGACCTGAATGCAAATGTATTTCCTGCCTTGCATTTCCATGATCCACAGCTTTTATTTTATTTTGATCTGCGGGCAATTGGATCAGAACATGATTGCTCAAAGTTTGGTCATGTTAGAACGGGTCATCAGACGTTATCAAGTCTCTGCAACTTGTGTTGGAAGTTGTTGCTGCAGTCAAAATAGTTTGCTTCTAATTAAACGATGATCTGAAAAATTGGACGCTATCCCGAGAATTTTTATGTATCTTATGAGAAAGGTTAATTTTCTTACGTGAAAGAGAGAAAATTTGGTCCTTATAACCATACAATAGATAGTTGAGATTAAAAGTTTTTCAAAGTTACATGGTCACTTAAAAGGTCACATGACTTTTTAAAAACTCACATGATTAATTTCAACCATCCATTATATAATTGTATGGTCTAGATTCGCTCCTCTCATTCTCACATAAAAGAGCCTTTCTCATATAATACATCATATATATATATATATATATATATAATACAGCTTGACTATACATTTCATTGGTTAAGTTAAAAAAATTATACATTAAAATTTCGATCATATTTTATTTGTTTAGGTTAAGTGTTAAATATGTTAATATCTACCAATAAAGCAAAACATCAAGTTAAGTAATTTTAAACTTTTAGATTAGTTATTTTACCTATTAAGGAGTTTACGAGTCAATAGTTACTCATATTTTGGATTACACATACATCTACAAAGAATACATAACATGGCTAGAAAATAAAAGGGAAGAAATAGAGAGAATCCAAACTGAATTTGGGCAGTCTAATAATTGTTTTCTTGCTCTTCCTAGCAACCTAATATCGCTAACTTTCTTCGTTGCTTAAATAGCAAGCTTTTAGTTATATATACCCACAAACAAATTCAATAAGTCACACTTGGGCTATAAGTATTTCCGGTCAATATCTCCTCTCAAAAGAGTTTGTTTAAGCTTTATTTTTAAGTGTTTTAAAAAAAGCGTTTTTTTATAAATACTTTTTTAATAAGTTGATCAGAGTTACTTTTTAAAATAAACAGAAATCAGTTTATTTTCAGCATGTACTTATTTTTAAAACTTTAAACAAACACATCAAAATTTAAAATAAGTATTTTTTAAATTAAAAAGTATTTATCTCTTAAAATAAATTTAAACAAACGAACCCATAAGCTTAAACTATTCAAACCAACGTCAATAACACCATGCATGGAGAAAGCTCTCCTTAAATGACGTGGTAATCAAATTATGAACACATTAAAAAGGAGATATTGTATATCCAAAATTAATTAATAAATATTTTTTCACAATAAAACTTAATCTGTTTTTTATTAAAAGAATGATAACATGTAATCTATATTATATTATATTTATTAATACAACAACCTTTTGAGAGATTTTTTGTCATTAATACAAGAACTTCATCAAAAATAATTTTTTACTAAATTAACCTTATTAACTATTAATAAAATGAGTATTAATTAAGAAAATTAAGATTTGTAAATCTCAATAAATATGTAAAAAAAAAGTACACATTAAATGACTTTAACTATATTAAGAGACGAGGTTAAAAAAGCTATATTGGTTTGTCATTGTAGTATTACAAATATATACCATTCTGCACTACTGAAACCAAAACACAATTTTTCCTCAGTAAAGGGTCGTTCCAAAGATTTTGAAGTTTAGGGTTTAACCTTGTCTGTCCGTAGTGTATAACACTTTTTTGGTATCCATTTATATTCACATAACTTTTATCATAGATGATAAAACTTTTAAATCTTAAAAAAGTAATTTTATAAAAAATCTAAAATATATATTTTTAAATAATATATCTTTAATGTTAAGTATTTTATTTTGATAGTATCCATTTATATATATTTTTAATCAACTGAAAATAGTATTATAGAAATTAGCTTACTTTATATTCTCCTTATTTTAAAAATCCTAATTTATCAAATATGCATTATTTTATTAACTACATAAATATTATACTTCTAAAATATATTATTATTCTTTTTTCTGAAAAAAATGATTACAAGATAAAAGGAAGAGTTATCCACTGCATCAATTCTGGCCATTGTATCAACAATAGAATTCATATCTCTGCTAATAAGAACAATGTTGCAAGCCCAATCTCTTATCCAAAATTCCCAAAGCTTGAAGATATCATCTCTAAGCCAATGTGAAGTGGCATCAATGTTATTTGTCATGATTGCAAATGAATCACTATAACCAGTTTCACAAATAACCTGGTTAAAACCCAAATCCCAAACCAATTGCAAACCTCTTTCAAGAGCCATGCACTCAGTTTTAAGTGAAAAATTAATTAGGACACTACAAGAAAACCCAGTAATGCAACCTCCCATCCACACTTAGTCTAACCACATTAGGATCAAGAAACTCCTCGCTAGGCTCCCCATGAACAGTTGCTGAAGACGCTGACACGCATAAACCATGTTAATAATTTGTCTAAGCACAAAATTATGGTTCCATGGACGTTCAAATTCAAAGATGCTATTGTTCCTAGACCACCAAAGCCATAAAATCACAGCAAACATAGCACAATTTTCCTAATCATCATTCTATCAAACCACTCCACAAAGGTTGACGCAACACCTTAGTTTCACTAACTGACTCGCGTAATAAGCTCAAGTTGTGTGCCCTATCTTCTTTTTTATCATGTTTTTGTATCAATGACCTCGATGTAAATTAAGTGACACATTTAATAGAGAATAGATATACTTTTAGTTAACTTGCCGATATCACTCCAGGTTTCAGTAATATCAACACTCTATTTGTGAACACATACCATAACTGACACTAGGCAATCCCGAAATAGGTGAAGATGGTCCTTTTCGTTCACAATATAACGAATACAAGCTGGTGACGTTCCCATGCTGCAACAAACACGTCTAACATTGTTGTCGTACTATCCAGAGAAAGTAACATACACATTCTGGCACTTGGCATTGCCAAATTCTCTTCTAAACTCGTGGGTCCTCAATGTGTGGATTAGTCAGCATCCACTCATAACCTGATGCTGGGGAAAATTTTGCATTGGGCGTTGCTGTCCAAAGTAAGAGAGTGCAGTGGTAAGTCTTGAGAAATCTCACTCATTCCCATTCCAAAGATCAGCAACCTGGAAAGCTATATCATTAATATGAACCACCGAAAATTTTGGACTAATTAATCCCATTGCTAACTAGTCATCATTCCAAAGGGACAAGGATCCATCCCCCAACATAGGATGGAATCCATTCCTAAAAGCCATAATTCCTTTCCACATACATATGAGTCAGCTGGTTTGTATACACCTGCAAAGGTAGAGTTCCCAACAAGGTATTTTTCAGCTACAACCTGAACCCATGACTTGTTATTTGCATGGAGTAAATCCTCAATGAGTTTCCCCAACATAGCAAGATTATTTAAGCCTAGACCCCCCACCCCGCCCCCAACTTAGGCCTTCTTTCAAGAGACTAAATGTGTCTTTGGTTTACAGTTAAATTGAGGAAACAAAATTATAAAAATTAAAAAAATATAAAAGTTAATATTGATCGTTTACATTATTTTTGATACACACAAATTTAATTTGACCAATTTAACATAAAACCAAACCAACCCTACATTTCAACCTCTATCCCGACCTTGCTTAGCCCATAAAAAATGATGTGTGATATATCAATATGATTACCAACACCTCCCAGGATCCATAATGAGTGCATGGTGTGAATAGGAAAAGATGAGAGCACTGGTTTACCAAGGCAGAGCCTGCCTGCTTTATTAAGATAGAGTTTCAATGAAGCTTAATATCTTAATTTATTAAATATTTATTATGTTATTAACTATAAAATATTTTTTCTTTAAATTTCTTAATTAAATGTAACTTCAATTTTATTTTATTTCTAAGAAATATAAATCTTAAAAAATAATTTTTGAATACTATAAATTTAATTTTAAATATTTTATTTTAATATGGTATCCATTTATATATTATTATTATTATTATTAATTGACTAAAAAAATATTACATAAATTAGCTTATGTTATACAACTATGTCTTATTTTAAAAAACCTAATTTATCAAATATGTATTATGTTATTAAGTATAAAAATATTTCTACATTTATCCTTAAATATAAGACCCTTTTAATTAATTCACATATATTTAAAAAGTTGGTTAATTTAGTTAAAATTATTAAATTTGTTTAAAATTTATTGTAGTTTTCTAGATTTGCTCTTAAGATGATTATAATTCATCATTTATTTTTTTCTATTATTCATTTTCTCTTCATTTAATCTCTCTTCCACTTGTTACCCAATTATCATATAAGAGATAAATAATATAATTGATGTCATTTATTGTCATATTAATTCTAAGAAAAAGTTATACATTAATAAAGATATTTCTATTAAAAAATAATTAATGGCATGAAAATTTAAAAGAGGATCTAAAATTAAGGGATAATTTTTTCTAAAGAGGATCTTATATTTAGAAATTGAGGTATATATTTTTACATTTTATTATTATTCTACTCTTTAAAATATATTTAAATATATATTTGTTTTAATTAGACATTTATTATGTTATTAACTATTAAATATTGTTTTTTTATAATAAATGTATAATTAAATGTAACTTCAATTTTTTTAAATAAATTTATAACATAATTTATTAAATATAAATATTTGTTATGTTATTAACAAAAAATATTTTTTACAACAAATTATTAGTCTTTTATTTAATATATGTTTAAATATAGTTTTATTTTATTTATTAAAGAAATAAAAATGTAATAATTTAAAAAAGAATATAATAAAAACATTATATAACAACTATTATTCATTCATTTTAGCATGAAGACCAAATGACAAATACCCTTAAAATTAATACTGCATTATATTTAAAACAAAAAATAGTCAAATGAATAAGGTAATAAATCACTATAAATAATGATTATTAAAATTAATAAACATCTGTGTTTTATTGCTATTGAACTAAATGATATTGATAAAATAAAATAAAATAAAATAAAATAAAATAAGGGGTCATAAAATCTAGTGTTATTAATACCTCTAGTCATAATTTCTTACATAAAAAAATTTATTCCAATACTTTATGGGACACCAAAGTAACCAACCTCAACACGTGGGAAATTTCACGGCCAGCACTTTCCCTAATCTGATGATTTTCTTTTCAAGATTTATTTCTTTATCTAGTAAACATGTGTATGGGAGAAAAGAATGAAGGAAGAGATGGTGATTTTACAAGAGTTCTTTGTGGACAATAAGCAGAGTGACATTGTCAATGGCTTTCACAGACCAACATGCAAATGGGTTCCATGTGCTTTAAACAAAATGGATAGAAAGAACTTGCCACTACAAATATCTGATTCACATTTCATGAATATGCATGTTTTCCATATGTTGCAAGTAATTTGTACAGGATCCTAATTCTCAATTTCCCATTCATCTATCAATGCTAGCACTGAAATGGATATATCTAAAGTTTCAAGTTAAGGTTGGAGAAATGATTCTGGTAAAGGAGGAATCCTTGATGATGATGATACTATGAATGTGCCTGGAATTCACAAACATCCTCAAATCATAATGAATTTGCAATACTTCAGTTTTGATCCATCACTTCATAACAATCCAGCTCTCATTTATGGCACTAGTGAGACTGTGCCTCCAGTAGAATGTTTGTGGCCACATTGACATCATTTCTGGCCTGCACCAAGGCTTGCCTGGCAGAGTTCCTGTCAAAGCCCATAGAAACAAGGGTAGTGATCGAGTCCTCCGACGGTTCAACCGCAGATTGCATTGGCGCGGGATAGTTTCTCTGCAATTAATGGATGATTCTCAGGCCAGCCAAAAATAATGATGATCATTGTCAACTAGTGCACAATGCTATATGTTTCTTACATAGCTATCAATCTCAGATCATGAATAGAGGCTAGCAGCCAGCACCAAAAATGCTATAGTAGGATAGCGTATTGTGGCCGCTATTCAAAATTTCATATATAGATTAATTATTTATACCATTACATATAAATATTCAAAAATTTAAAATTAAACCAAATGTATGTTTGAGATTCATAATTAACTATAAGACGTCATTGGTCACAAGCAAAAACATGAAGTCATATGATATAACAATCAAAGTCGAGGAAACAAAGAAAGATATCGGTCACACATAGTGATTGTCCACGGGATAGAAGCGTGGGAAACTACATCCAATTGGAGATAATTTTTAAAAATTCAGTCAAAGGGAGGAAAATAATCATGTTGCTCCTAAATAAATCCCTCAGCAAAATGGATTTTTTTCACTCTAGCACTATTATAACATGCCTGAAGGCTGCTCTACACAACTTTGGCCCACTATCGACAACTATTCCTTACAAGTTATCCTATATTATTGGTCAAGCAATGTTAACATTGAATGTAGTACCATAAATCACTTCATCAAAATGCAAAATTAGGTTAAAGCACAATTGGACAGCCAGATATTTTAGCATGCAATTCAATCAAAGACTGCTCAGTTGTAATCGAATGGCTGTATTTGTTAAACAGCCTTCAAGCACCAAGATTACTCCAAAGTCCAAACTACTGTATGGTAACCAAACCATTGATTCAACCTCGAACTTCCCATAAACAATGTAAATAACGTTAAAAATTCCTTGGTATCTGCAATTGAGCCAAAAAACCAACCTATGGAGCTCTTAATAAATTAACCCATGAGTATCTTGCAAGCCAGGTTGACTCACATCCACCCCTTAACTAACTGTGATGACTTAGTTTGCTTGATTATTGATTATGTATTAGAGCAACAGCAGCAAACAATTAAACTACAAATATTAATGCTTGAGCTGACGGGGGAACCAGCTTCATTTGAGAAATTACTATATAGTATAATTGATTTTTCTAATTTGTGTCGTTCTCCGTGATTTCCAAATCAAGTCCAACACAATTTTCAATAAAACTTTACAATTTTTTGATTTCTTATCAAGTGTAATCTTGCAAATATCATGGCCGCATAGAAAGCTAATTTAGTCACCAAAGTCATAAATGCATAGCTGCCTAAGTAATGCAAATCAAAAGAAAAGAGTAACAGTGTCAAGTAAAACTTGCCTCCATTTGGCGAACTGAATAGGATGGCACATTCCCCACAACATTCCTTGCTGATGCTGTACGTGGACTCCCCGTAGATGGCAAAGAAAGTCGGGAAAATAATGATGAGATAAATCTTGGAAACTGCAATGTAGGATCACATAAGCACAAACAAGTAACAGCAATAATTTCATTGCCCAGTAATGTAATTACTGGAAAAATAAACTATTGTAAGCACAAAAAAATGATTTACATTTAACTTACAAAATGCATTTATGTATAAGAAAACTCCAAATAGAAGGTGGCATAAATAATCTAGCACCAATTATGTCAATATGTTGAAATTGCATGCCAAAAAGAAAAACTAAACAGCCACTAGCATGCAGTGTGTATGTATGACCATCACATTAACACCATATGGAAAGTGACTTAATTCAATCTGATAATTGAATTACAAGGAACTAATATGTTGATCAGGCTATTTTTGAAATTTAAATAACCGTAACTGTTGGATCAATTACTTGAATCTGAACTTTTGTTTGAAAAGTACGTTTATGTTTAATTCAAAGATATATAAACAAATGAAGAAATCATTTTGAATTTTACTTTTTAAGCTTTATATGAATGATAGAACCTTCCACATCCAATCTGCAGTGAAATCAATGAAATATTCATCCTATAAACTGTTATTAAGGAGAAAGATTGATTATGAATTACAACAAAGTCAATGAAACCTGACACTAAATATTTACATGCATATATTCCTTAGATAAAGCTTGCAAGCATAATTACATTCCATCTGGATGTGCACACGCATAATTGCTAAAAGCTAAACTACCAAGGGTAGCCAAAAACTTAAGACTTAAAATTACCTTTGCTTTGCGGATGTAAAAGACATTCATCCTGTATAAGGAACCAGCAAGGATGCCGCAAATCCCAGGTAAGATGGACTTTTTCCATGATGACAAAAGAAGCTACAATAAAATAAATAAGTTTTCAGACACTGAATAGTTCTACACATCCTTTAGTCATATAAGCAATTAAGTTATTATACCTGAAGACCAGCTAGATATATAAATGACTTATCTGAGAAGTTAAAACTCAATACACGAAACCTTGTTGAAACTGGAATGTCAAAGAAAAAGGGTACAAAAGAAGCAAATATAAGGCCATACGGTCCAGGAGTGACCAAGTTTGCTGTAGGATCTGCAAAGAGTCAACATAAAACATATGAAGTAAGAATAAGTTACATTTTTTAAAAATTTGGTCAGTACTCTAAACATCAAGTACACATAGCCACACAAAGTGTTATCGGAGGAGGATTCTGGAAATGGCGGAAAACCAAAATCTGGCAAGGGAAATAGTAGATAGCATTGCAGGCAACTGGCAGAAACCATATGGCAGTTGAAATAAAGCTATATATACATACAGGAGGGCATTTCATGAACAAAGGGTGATAAAAAACAGTAGTGTGCAGTCGAGCACCAATTGTTAATGTTCAATTTTTTTTTCTTCAGAAAAAAACCCTAAAACAATTTGGTCATCTGCTACCTGTTTTGCAAAATCACCGATTCTTCCAAATCCGCAATGCTATAGTGCCACTATAACTGCTATTTAACAACACTGGTTGCACATAATTGATTGGATAATAACATCTTGAGCGGTGAATTGCTCTATCGAATTAAAGAATCAGCATTCACAATTTACAGTGAACTACTATATGAAATTCTTACATGATATATACAGGACATCTGGCACTATAGGTCTATAACAAAGAAGGCAGATCATTAATATATATTATATATATGAATGTTTATTTAAACCAGTGAAGGCACTAATTCATTAATTTTTGGTTCAGTTGTGGTTAAACCAATGTAGTGAAGTTGGGTAAAAAGTTAAAATGAGTATAAAATGATAATACTCTATGTTTAACACCATATAAATTACTAATAAGAGGGAAAATAATAACAACTAATAAGTAAACTGCATGCATTGATCTTTGTAACTTGGCATTGAGCCTTTATTAGGTTAAAAAATAGTTTTGGTTGAATAAAATATGCAAGTGAGCCAAGCTATATGTGAATTATTCAAACATAACTCATCAAAGCAAAAAGTTCAAGCTAAACTACAAATTCAATTATATAAACAAGCCAAGTTTAAGCTTTATACGCCTGACAGTGACAATACCTATACATAATGATAAAAGAATATTAGTTTTGGCTAATAAATGCATACAATTAATAAATTGTAATTTTATTTAAAAAAATATCAATACCTAACTTCCACATTTGAAGATATTCCAAGTGTCTCTGTGTGATTTTTTTTTTTAATTTTTATTTCATCTTCTAGCATTAAAATGTTTATTAAAATGATAAATTAATAAACTTAAAATGCTTAAAGTCTTAAAGAACACATTTGAATCATTTGATAAAAGGGAGGAAAATAATTAAGTTACAAATAAACTAATTAGTTCACGTTTTCAGACAAGCTAATCCCAAACTTCAAATTTAGTTTGTTCGACTTCAAATAAACAAGTCAAGCTAAGCTTTAAATTTTGCAAGCCAAGCTTGAGCTTCAAGTGCCAAACTTGGCTTGACGGTTATACACCCTACCTAAAAGTATGCTAATGTCACCAAGTACATGGTCTACAAGACCCAATGCACAAGGCTCCCACATATTGGGGTCTGGGAAGGGTAGATGCAGGCAGCCTTGCTCCCATGATTATTAAGGTCATTTCCAAAATTTAAGCCTGCGACATCTACCTATCAAGGCAGCAACCATGCAACAAGGCTGACCCCCATTTGGTGTTATGATAAAAAGTATTAGTTTTCTCCTTTCCAAAATTTTAGATGGAAGAAATCATTGCATCCATGGTTTTGGAGGGGATCTCAACATTCATTCACATGAAGATTGAAAGTAATGTATGAAGAGTTTAGAGTTTAAGGTTAAGTGTGTAATGCCTGGAGTATCAATAAATGAGTAACCTTTTTTGTTTAATATGTCCTATTCAGGTTTGAGCTGGGCAAAACCATTATGTACAACAAAATTCTTCCTACTTAGATTTAATACAAATGCATTCCCCAAGACTCAAACTTGAAACCACAACTTATGCTAGAATAACCTACTGTAAGCAGATCTACTCACTTGGTGAAATACGATTCACTATTTACAAGATTTCAATTGTCATGGTACATCTCATATCAAAATTAGTTGAAATCTGCCAGATGCTAATATAAATATGAAAACAAGTCTTAAGATGTTAGTTTGGACTTCGGAGTAAGCCTAAGAATTGTTTCATAAATTTTGGAGGTTTGTGTTGGAAAAATGAACAAAGCAAGAGCCCATGACACAACATGCTGGAATTCCATTCAAGAAAGAAGAATTAGAGATGTAAAGAACAAAATCCTGATGTTTGATCAAGCAGCACATAGAAATATCATGAAATCAATATTGTATCATTAAAAATTTAGCGCATATTAGGTAATCTTTTGAGAGTTGTTTCGGTATTTCATTATTTTGCATGATTTGTTTCCAAGTTTAATATGGTTTAATAAAGCCAATATATATATATAATACATCCATTTCACCAATATCAATATAATTATTATTTTGAGCATTTATTTCTTCTGTCTTCCTACTTACCTAACATTCAATGGGCACAAGACATTAGTAAAGGGCCAAGAGAATCTTTAATCTAAGCAAGACTCGTTAGACGTTACTGGACATCTGTTGGGAGACTAACAATCAATTATTAATAGTGTTAGGATCCAACTGTAAGCTATGATATTTGAGTCCCACATCGGAAGCATGGGATTCTAATATGGTGTTTATAAGGCTTTGGGATTCTAATATGTAAACGTGGTTCTTCCAAAGTTCTTATTAATTGGTGTCAAAAGCTTGTTGGCTTGTACAGTGCCTCTCAGTTTCAAACAATGACATGGATGCCGACATTGCAATGTTCCTAGGCTAGTCAAAGGGGCTAGCGCACCAAAGAGCTCGCATGGGAGCACAACGAGGCTGGTATACATGGTGGGGTGTTAGGACTTAGGATCCAATTGCTAAGTATGGGACTTGAGTCCCATGTTGAAATTATTACATTCTATTCTAGTGTGGTGTGGTTTATAATGCTTAGGACCCTCCAACTATTGGTTGTTTATGAAATGACTCTCCAAAGGTTCTTATCTAGGTTGTTAATCCCGGATTGTGGCACATCACAGCAAACCCCAAAAACTAGGAAATCATGATCACGGCACAGATCGCAGGTGAGATTTTATCCAATTGTGGGATAGAAAATAAAATTAAAAGTATATCATGTAGACATAAATATATGCTGGAAAAATAAAAAGACAAACACATCAAAATTGAAAGTTAAACACATCTAATAATATTGTGTAGTCACTTTGTTGTTATATATGAAAATTAAACACTTCCACACATACACACACATATATATATACGCTGGAAAAATCCAAGAGCAAACAGTTGCTGTCACACACATATATGTGTGTGTGTGTGTATATATAGGGATGTATCTTATGAGAAAGGTTCTCTTATGTGAGAGTGAGAGGAGCGAATCTGGGCCGTATATCCATACAATGGATGGTTGAGATTAATCATATAAGTTTTTAAAAAAGTCATGTAACCTTTTAAGTGATCATGTGAAGAGAACCTTTCTCATATATATATATATATATATATATATATATATATATATATATATTGGAAACATCCAACTAGAGCAAACAGTTGCTGTCAAGGGGTTTTCAGTCTGTTGGAGGAATGATCGAGGGGCTGTTGGAGCCAAAAGATAGCCACCGACAATGGTGTGAGAGGCTGTAAACATTGTTGCAGCCTTGCAGAAACAGAGTGTTGCAGTCTTGCAGAGGCTGTTTTAGGAAGTTGCTTGCTGCCTTTCTGGAGATGCGCCAGCTAGAAGGATGGCATGCTTGAGGGAGGGAGAGGGGAAGTGAACATTGAGAGAGGGAGTGGGGGAGGCATCTGGAGAGGGGGAAGAGGGCAATGGGTTATAATTTTCAGAATTAAAAAAAACCCTGACTTAACAAAATGCACTGTTTTGGTGCAAGGGGGCAAAAACACACACCGAAACGGCACTGTTTTGGTTCCCCAGTAGAAAAAAGGACCCTCACTTAACTAAACACACTTTTGGTGAAGGGAGAAAAAACAAAATGCCAAAACGGCACCATTTTAGTGCCCTAAGAAAAATAAAAGAAAAAAAAATCACGTCCGGAACAGATAGGGAGGGCCTGCAAGCCACTAACACTTGAGCTCCCTGTGCTGGCTGCCACCGAAACAAGACCACGCTGGCCATGGGAGAGCAGGGAGGTGTCCCAATGCCTAAACGTGCCACAATTGCATGCGATTTAAAACCTAGGTTCTTATCAAGTACTAATTATTATGACCTAAGCAAAGTCCAGCCCAAGGGATAGTTCTTTAGGTATGCGAGCCTCAGAGCTTAAGTACTGCATTGAGTTTGTAATTCAACTTAATGTGGACCTCGACAGCCTTTTTCAAAAAAAACTACGGGACACATAACATGCAACTGCTCAGATATTCAAAAATCATCAACCCATTATGATGATTAATACAAAACAGCCGGTCAAAATTTCTAAGCTCAAATTATGTATACCCCACACAATTATAGAACAAGGAAAACTAATTCCTTTTTTACCCACAGAATCAAGATGCCATCCTCTTTTAAAATGTTGAATTGATTTGTGAATCAAGACTTGCTTTGTTAGCAAGAAAATGTTTAGAGTCCTACAAATGGTTTTATTAAGTTATTTGAAAATGCCTTTTGAGAACCTTTACCCCTCCAAATTTAATATGCTAAAGAACTCAATCAAAAATTCAAGACTACATGTTAAATATACTTATCTTTAAATAAGCATTGAAAATGAGGAGATGTAAATTTTGACAAATTAGGAATGATGTTACATACCTTTTTTAGAAAACTTCTTGAGTGAACTTTAGGAAGAGTACGGATAAATTAGTTAGCCTCATTTATAAAAAGGTCATGTGATTAGGTATTAGCTGGTTCTTGTTGAGTTTCTGGCAAGTGTTTGGCTTATTTAAACCACTATTTACTGAATTACCCTTTTTGTCACAGTAGAAACATAGAATTTATAAAGGAAGAACCTTAACATTCACAAACACATTGAGACAGTTGATATTTCCACTGAATGCTATATACAGTACACAAATGAGTAACTCTTGTGATGCCATTAGAATCAAACACAAAAGAACTCATTAGCCTAGCATTTCAGGAAGATGAGGCCAAAGCTCCTAGAGCAATATCATATAACTAAATTTTTTCAGTGCTACAAATCTTGTTTTCCCTAGTCAACTGTTAAAGTAAAGCACTATAATACCATTTTGAACATAAATCATCACTACCTCATTACAAAAGCATCACTGACACACCTCAAAAGTTGGCAATTGAAGTATCAAACATTAGCTTAAGAAAGAGATTTGGCTCTTGTACTTAACTATGAGACTATTAAACTTTCCTAGTTACACTATTAAAATCAAAGCATAGAAGTATAGGTGACACCCAATGTCTTGAATTCTCGCCACATATTTCATAACAGAACAGTCACACTAGTCTTCTGTCACAATATGTTGTCACCTGAACTGCATAAACCACCTTTATTGCCAGAATTATTTCAAAGGAATGGTGATAGAAACTACCCTAATGTAACTCTTTCATGTATAAGAATTCATGTCATTACATTCGTTAGGATATAAGCACCATTTGCAAAGAGAAGGCAAAAATAAGCATCAATTTGAATTCATTGAACTGCAGCATAGACATCCTATATAAGATAATCAGCAAAAAGCAATTTCTGAAACCTCAACATTCCATATTTCCACGTTTATGTATAGAACTGAGCCCAAGAAAATCATCTTACCCAAGCACCCACTCACAAGAATTGAAAAAGAAAACAAGTAAAGAGCCATATGATTAAGGACCTAACTAAGTGTTTGGTCCCCATAAATGCTTCAAGATTTGGAATGAATCCCTATGAAATTTTTTGTTAGTATTCAATCCGTACATTTTAAAGCATCAGTAAAATTAGTCCATGCCATTAATGAAGCATGCTAACAGACAAATTGCAAACAAATTACCATATCATCAATGCCATAGGTCATCAGATGAACAATACCACATCATTAACAGACTTTTACCAATGGCGAGGCCTAATTTCATTTGTGCTTAAAAGTATAGTGACTAAATATTAAAAAAAAAAATTATATGGACTGATTTCAAATCTTGAAACATTTATAGGGACCAAACACTTATTTAAGCCTACCATTAAGGCACAGTTTTGGGAATTCATTCAAGTAATTTCTTAATGTTTCGCTTAATCAGTGAAATTTTGGCTCAGTCATATTTTAGGGAAAGAAACCTTTTTTTTTGCCAGCTTTCTAAGAGAACGTTTGAAACACAAGCGATTATTTCTCAAATCTTAAGCATAACCAGACAAGCACTTAATACCAAAACCATGCTTATAACTTCAAATGTCAATCAATATTAGATATAAAGAAATAACTGATTGAAAGGTTTGATAGAATAATGCAAATGTCCTAAAATTCACTCAGTTAATTATACAAGCTATTGAATAAAACAATGACCTTTAATCCTTTAAATCAAAAGAAAATTTTAACATTCGAAATGAAGATGCCAAAGAGGTTTGCATTAAGGAAGCCTAGAATTATATCTGTATTAACTTCAGAAATGAAGGAAGGTTCCCATAAGCAGATAAACATATATCCAGCCAAATGTGTTTCTCACTAAATCGGTACTAGAAAAGGCTCATCAAATGCCAAAAATTAAAATGTCAAAAGATAGGACAAAAACAGTCAAGAAGGAAAACTCAGTACATGAGCAGAAGTGATATGCCAAACCAAAAAGTTAAGCAAACTATATAGCATGAAAATACAATAATACATATAAAAAAATTAATTAAAGTAGACCAATATTTAAAGTAATACCTTTTAAAAGTGCTACGGCAAGGACCTCAAACAGTAGTGAAGTTAGTATAGAGAACACTATAAAGACCTGCATAAAGGGTGCACGGAGATATTTCAAAACCACATACAAGGTAAACCTAGAGTATAATACCCTCCCCCACCCAATGCAGATATAGAAACAGAGATGGAGATAGATATGGTATTTCAAAATTGAATATGATAGCATTGACAAAGCATTAAGGCATGTGACATTGGATTGGTGGCTATTTTGAAAGAGTATGGAAAAAGGCGACATACAAATTACTCAGCAATTGTATTAGGGGATGGTGAAAATCAATCTAACCAAAAATTCATATGGCTTACTTTTATTAGCCAGAACTTGCTTCAGAAAATACGTCTAGAAATAGTACATAAACTCTGAGAGATAAACTTACAAAATACAAATCACTTACCGAGTATTTATTGGAACCTATCTGTCTCTCGAAGACCCTGAAATAATATAGCAGATACAGTCCAAACATCAACTCCGGTGTTGATGAGAAGGAAAACACAGACATGATCAACTTCCAAATGCGAAGCTTTCCAAAAATATCCTGCCAGAAAGAGAAGAGAGCAAGTGAAGACTACACATGGCTAATGCAAACAAAAGTTCAGGCCTGTGTGAGAGATAACACAGTCCCAGTGTTGTTAGTGTTAAAATACTCTAGAAGCCAGATAATAAACAAGTAATATTAAGTTATTTTCTCTCTCACCAGATTTGATCATTAACAACACTACCCCTCACTACAACTCCAAAGAGAAACAGTGAAATGAATCTGAAGCTCAATTCAAACGAAAGGAGATTTCACACCGTGAGATCAATCCCATCCTACACACCCTCATCATTATCATCAACATCATCATCACAAATTTACATATCAAGCCAAGTAATTTAAAACTAAAATCCAAATCGTTACCTAAAATAGGGCATTCAAATTAATTAAAACAAAACCAAAAAGATCAAAACCAAAATTAAAATTTCAAAACCAAACGAATCACCCAACTCAATCCTAACACACATGAATGCCACACGCAAAACCCAATTGAACATTCATTCGAAAAATAACACAGTCGGCCTAACACAGTCGGCCTAAATTTAAGGAAAAGAAATAACAAAACGCGCACCTGATAAGACAACCCCAGAGCGTTGAAACGGCCTTGGATCCCGAAGAAGATTGTGAAAAGCGCCGAAGCGATGATGAAAGCCCTTGTGACAGGAGCATTTGCTGTGAACAAACATACACATAAAAGAGCATTTGAATATGAAAGATACGAATCAAAAAGAGAAAAACTGTCACGAAAACGATGAGAGGGGTGTGAAAAATGAAGACCCAGATGAACATAAGGCTCGGGAAAGAGAATTGACGCACTGAAACCAGATGGGCCTCCGTTCATCGTCGCGGTGAAGCAGAAAGCAATGACCTTTTCCTCAGAGTTTTCTGGGTTTTTTCGAAACTTGTCTTTCTTCACTGTTCTGTTCTTCTTTACGAGTTTTTCCTTAGTTTCGTTTATATTGGACCAATTATTCATTATGGTTAAATACGTTTTTGTTTCCATAACCCATTTTTTTTGTTTTATCCTTTAATATTTTTCTATTTATTAATTCAACAAAGGAGGAGAGCCATGAGTATATTATTTGGTTAGTTTTTTAGAATTTAGTATATTTACTGATGTAATTAGAGATTAATCTTTAAGTTTTTATGCTAAAGAAAAAAAATTACCCAAAAATAAAAGTATTATGTTATTTCATCGGTTATTTTAAGAATCAATTTTAACATATTAAATAATATAACAACCAACACTAATAAAATAAATTTGAAATATCAAAACCAAAAATTGATTAAACAATTCTTGATAAAAACATATTTAACTATATTTATTATTTATTTAATTAAATTTACATATATTAATGGAAAAGAAAAAATGAAAAAGTGACTTCCTTGGAATCTTCTGCTCCACTTCTAGCAACCTCTCTCTCTCTTTTAAGGTAACGAGGAGTTAGGCGGCTCAAAAAAATATATAATAAATTTTAATTGATAAAATATACTTTTTATGAATAATAATAATAATAATAATAATAATAATAATAATAATAATATGAATGTTACGATTCGTCTTAAAATCTTTTGTAAGAATTGTAACAATTTATTTTCTATCGATTGTGCCTATAAATAAATATATTTGCAATACACTTAAAATGGAATGAAATAGACTTCTCATATTCTTATTATTCTATTTTTTTCCTGTTTTTTAATTCTTTAATATTTACTTTTACAACACATTATCAGTATAATATAAAAGGTCTATATTATCAAAGAAAGAAATAAGACATTCAATACTAAAATAAAACTAAATCTATGATTTTTTTTTGTCACTACACATCCATAAATCATTAAAAAAATAGTACCTTAGAATTATTTTAATAAAGATATGACCATAGAAAAATAGTAATACTTCTAACTAACACTCATGATGATTGGATGCACTTACACTTACATGATTTTAAGACTATAAGTGAGTATAACTGTGTCTTTTAGGATTACATCTCAATTAAAATTATGTGGAGAAACGATCATTGATAATAATGTCATAGAATTAAATAATGAACTTTTAATGTGAAATCATGCATCTCATTTAGTTTAATTGCATTGCTACATTCTCATAATGTAGCAACACATGACCACTATAGTCATGAACAAAGTAATGAATATGGTCGTGAAACCAATAGTGGGCTCTTTGAAACTGGTTATGATTGTAGTAGAAAGGCTTTTTATTTCTTGTACATTTTCAATTTCAACAACTTGAATTAAAAGGAAAGCTTTTCTTTATATAGACCTTTGAAAAAAGTTGTTGAGATGAAGAGAGAAGAGAGTTTATCTGCTCAAAAAGCACGCAAAGCCACTTAGGATGACTTGAACCAAGCAGTGATAGGTGCAACATGTTGATCATCCGATCGTCTGAAGTTTTGATACTTATGCATTTTTCCATTTTGGTGAAAGTAGATTGTAGGAGATTTTAGCCTTACCTAGCATTATTGAAAGCTTTAAGAGATTGTTGTCTTCATAGACATGTTGTAACGGCTAGAAACTTCATTTGAACTTCAAAACCTTGACTAGTGATGACTTGAGATGATTCTTCATCCTTCTAATCTTATATATATGAGAGAACAACTTCTTCAGATGATCACTAATCTTTCGATAGTAATCAGTCAGTTTTTTTTTTTGCTACACACAATGTTTTTGTTAAACAAAACTTAAATAGCCATGAAATGTTAGAACTTCAAATAGTTTAGTGTTTGCATCATAAATCAAAATAATTAAAGAGTCCATAGAACCTCATATATTCATTCATGGGCTTAACATTGTCCCCATTTTTTTTATTGATGATAAATATTATACTATTTTACTTTTAAAAACAAATAATAGATGCTGAAAAGAAGTAAGGAAGTCAAAATACACTCTATCTAAATATATACATCTAAGACATATTTGACTTGCTCCCCCCAAGTCTAATGTCTGTTCTTTTATCAAAACCAAAACTTGACTAAGGTATCAAAACACTTTAAGATAACAAAGCATGAATTTGGGTCAAATACCTATAATAGCTTCAACAATATACTTTTTTCTTTACAGGTTAGATCAGAGCATCGTATTAGTCACAAGGCATATGTATTAGAGCATGAGATTCTTAAGATAAATAACAAACTTTGAAATAACAACATATATTTTATTTAAGATAGTCAAGACATTACAAAAGAAAGCTTAAACATAATATAACTACAACTTGAAAAAAATTAAAAGCTAAGCTATACATGTTCTCCTCATTTTGTCATCAGACAAAAAGGTCTTCTTGACCACTAGCCAAAATCTAGCCATGCCTCTAAAGGAGATTGGCCAAGGAGGCCAACAAATCATCCTTCAGATTGAGACTGAATCCCTGATGGCACTTCTTATTTCTTGCCTCAGTTGAATAACTTCATCCCGTAACTCAACAGGCTTTGCCTGAGTACATTGAAGTTCATCAAGATCAACTATAGGAGCAATAAGAGGTTCAACATGAAGAGGTGAGGAAGGCGCAGGTTCAGTTATAGGGATAAGCAACAACAAAGAGGTTGGTCTAGTTATAGAGGTTGCAAAAAGAACATGGGGATCAAAAATAAGGTGAGGAAGAGGTGTGGGAAAGGTTATTGAAGGTTGTTTGAAATGGGGCAGGTGATGTTAAATTTTGAATGTAGTTAAAGTATGGCACAATGATAAGAATCAGACAATGATAAAGATCCACAAAGTGTAGATCTTTTGAATTTTATTTTAGTATTACGCGTAAGTTTTGGATTATTTTTATTTTTTAAAAGTCCATTAGTAGTCTTAGATAGAAATTTGGGCATTGTATGGTCATATACTTGCTTTAGGCCATTTTTAGGTCATGTGTATTTAGGTTTTGAGCTTGGGTGAAACTTTAACAGGCCCCCCAAGTTAAGTCTAAAAATTACACTTAGGGGAGTATATATAGCCTATCTCCTTTATAAATTGCTTCTAAAAATTCATTTGTTGAATTTCTATTGAGATTGAATTAATTTCCTCCCTCTAAAACCTAAGAGTGGTTAGTATAACATTCTTAATTTTTAAAAATAATTTCCAATAAATCAAATAAATTTTTCTAAAATAATTCAATTTTTAAAAGAGAAGTCGGATTCACGTTAACAATTTTTCGCAAACGGTTTAAATATCAAAACAGAATTTGAATTAGATAATAATGTCATTAAATTTACATCAGCCGACCAGCCATTTAATGTACAAAGAAAAATACAACACTCGGTATCCACAGGAGCCGGCCAAGGCTTCTACCAAAATAACTATGCACACTATGTATTGTACATGCTAATACATAATGCTTCAGTCGGTTGAGTGACTTCAAATGCCATCATTGTGTCCTCTATCCACTGTAAAAATGATAAGTAGGGGGTGTGTAACGCCCCGAAACGTGGATTAAAATTTTCGAGTAAATTTTTCGCTTTTTCGAAAGATCATTTTAAAAATTATAAATTTAATTCAGAGTTTATATAACAATTAATAACAGCGGAAAAATTATCATACATACTAGTCGTGAATAATTAAATTCAAGAAAATATTTAAGTAGCGGGAACGATTGTGAAGATAATGGTACATGACATATTATATTTATTACAACCCATAAATTCAAAGTTCAGGTAATAAAACAAATAGACATCCATCATGGCATCACTCTGCATTCTGCGTGTCATTCACTGTAAAAATTAATGTAAGAGTGAGACAGAATATAGAATAAATATAAAATAGATAAAATTGCACAAACACAATCAACAATTCATAATGATATGATGAATATGCCAAACAAGTCCATTAATAGATCTTTAATTAGTCAAATGATGTCATGCTGGATCCATTTGGTCTTGGTGGGAATACTGCAGTAAAAGTCTCATAGAGACACAAATAGGGCTTTATCATATACCATGAATCCCTATACTTCATGGCGCTTAAGTACCGAAGTACACAATATCATAAGTAGGACTTCTGCATAAACCATGAATCCCTACACTCCATGGCACACAACATAATAGGGCTTAACTCATCATAGAGTAACCCCCCACCAGGGTAGGCAATCATGGAACCCCTAAATTCCATGGTGCGTCCGAATGCTTATGATGCATGAATGCCTTTAATTCTTTTAACATACCATGATATCCACATTTCCAAAACCTCTTGGATACTACAAGTCCTCAAGGAACACAATACACATAATAATTCATAAAATTATGGATTTACTGTTTCAACCACATATGTCAATAACCACAAGGCATTCATGTACATATATATTAATTATGTCATTCATAATTATTCACCATCACAATATACAAACTGTGTGATACTCAACAACATTTATAATAATTCATAATCACTCAATAATTTAATAAATAATTTTTATACATAGAGAAAATATCATTTTCTTTCAAAATAGCCATTCTAAGTGACTTTCAGCATCCCCAACAGCAACATACATTAGCAAAACAGTCATAACATGGGCAAATCAACTCCTTTTTAGGTGATTCTACTTTCTATAGCTCAATAATAGAATTATCTACAACTTTCATGAAGAACACAGTTTCAAATTCCGAACAAAAATATTACTTATTCACGAAATACCACACTGCCTCAAGGTGAGTTTTTCAAAACGTACATATATTAGTAATTTCAGTGTTTCTGGAGTTACAAAAATGATTTTTGCATGAAACCAGTTCTAAAATACTCTTAACATAATTATCTACAACTTTCATGAAGACTCAAACAACTAATTCATACCACAAAATTCCCAGTATTGAAAACAAGATTCGGATTTCCAAAATTCCAGAATTTTAGAATTTCAGCTTGCACATACTTCAGTAATTTGAGCATAACTTGAACTACAAAAATTATTTTGATGTGAAACCACTTTATAAAAATCCAAAACTTAATTATCTACAACTTTCGTGAAGACTCAAACAACTAATTCATACCACAAAATTCCCAGTATTGAAAATAAGATTCTGATTTCCAAAATTCTAGAATTTCAGAATTTCAGCTTGCACATGCTTCAGTAATTTGAGCATAACTTGAACTACAAAAATTATTTTGATGTGAAACCACTTTCTAAAAGTCCACAACTTAATTATCTACAACGTTAATGAAGACATCCAAGGCTGATTATGCATGTATAATTCCCAGCATATCAAAATATACACTAAACATGAAGCAAATCTTTCACTCGAACATACAGTAGTATTTTGGCTATAACTTTTGCTACACATACTCAAATCAATCGGTTCAGGTCTCAAAATTCACATAACAAAAAGATTTACAACTTTTATGAAGACACTGATCACTAATTCTTACTACAAAATGCCCAATTTTAACAATAAGATACGGATTTCAAGTTTACAGATTTACAGCTTGTACATACTTCAGTATTATGAGCATAACTTGAGCTACAAAAATTATTTTAATGTGAAACCACTTTCTAAAGATCCACAACTTAATTATCTACAACTTTCATGAAGACATCCAAGGCTGATTATGCACGTACAGTTCCCAGTAAATCAATATATACACAAAACAAAGGATAAATATTTCACACGAACATGATGTAGTATTTTGGCTATAACTTTTGCTATACTTATTCAAATTACTTGATTCAGGTCTCCAAATTCAGATATCAAAAAGATATACAACTTTCATGAAGAAGTCAGAGTCAAATTCACACGTTTTAAATATCAAAAATGAGCAACAAGTTACGAATAAATTCTGGAATCCTAGAATCAGCATACAATTCTACCCATTTCACAAATATTCACAACCCTGTCCCCTCTTACCTTAATGGAGGTTCCTAAAGTGGTTGAAAGTGTTGTATTATTGTCCTAGCTTCAGATCAAGAGTAAAATTGATGGAGAAAGTGAAAGAAAATAAGAGAGAGACTTCACTAACTTTAGCTTGTTCTAAGAATTCAGACTTGGGAACAAGATGTAGTGTTGATTTAATGATGTAAATGACAAGTGGGGGACAAGATTTTCATAATGGGATTGTAGTGGGATGTTAGGTGCATGAATTATGGTGATAATGGAGGTTTTAGGTGAGAAAAATGAGCTGGATTGTTGACCATTTCCGCAGCCTACATAATGTAGTTTGTTTGATTGAAGTAAATATCAATTCTGACACTGTTTTGGTATTTTAGGCATATCTCTCTCATATCTTAATGGATTTTAACAAA
Organism: Clitoria ternatea; assembly: GCA_037962975.1. Lineage (NCBI taxonomy): Eukaryota > Viridiplantae > Streptophyta > Magnoliopsida > Fabales > Fabaceae > Clitoria > Clitoria ternatea. The sequence continues at coordinate 154,757,622 of CM075673.1, forward strand.
TGTGGTCTTGTTGGAAAGCTAAGACAACGCGGAACAACTTTTTAGTTTACTACTTTTTCAAATTCGGACTCTAACAAGGTATTAAAATATGTACAAGATGATATGATTGAAATAAAATATCAATTCTGACACTGTTTCGGTATTTTGGACATATCTCTCTCATATCTTAATGGAATTTAACAAATTTGGTCTTGTTGGAAATATAAGAAAAAGAGGAACAACTTTGTAGTTGGACACATTTCCAAATTCGGACTCTAACTAACAATTAAAATGTGTACAAGATGATGCATTTTGAGTAGAGTATGTGGCAATTTGATGAGAGTAATTGGAAAAGCCAAGGAAATTAATAACTAAGGAAATAGGTAATAAATTATTTGATTAACTTTTACCAAAGGTATAAAGTTAAAATTATTTACCATGGTAAAAGGTTAAATTGAAGATGTTGTCCTAACCAAAAATTTATGTAGAAAGTTGAGATAAAATGGATAATATCATTGATGGTCTAAATCAAAATGATTATACATGAGAATAAAATTTTTAGGATGTTACAGGGTGAGCATAAACATATCAAATAATAGTTATTGAATCGGATTAAAAGTCCAATCCATAACTATGCAAATAACACATACCGAGCCATATAACACATCATGAACAACATGTTATTCTCAATAACATATATATCAGTGCTACACATGCTCAATCAAATGGATCCATTATTAAGTCTTTTAATTGTGTTGCAACACTGGCTCCCCGAGCCATAACTCAGCTCCCAGTTGATCCGGCCGTTTTACTGGTACCAAACCGTTTACACCCTATGTGACACCATCACTCTCAGTGACAACGGTCAGTGCCACAGGCTAAAACCTCGAGCCCCGCTCAAGAGGTTGCCTTGAGTCCCACCCAAGGTCTTTTGTCTTTTGCCTTGAGTCCCACCCAAGGTCTTTTGTGGAAACCACATCATATTTCATATTCAACCATCACACATGCATCTCATGCATATACATAAATATCATGAATCATCATCCATACCATCATCATCAATCTCATATCATTATCATATCAACATCAACAATATGAATGGAATATACATGAAAACATAAAGCGTCATTTAAACGGGGTCTCAATAACAATTATGCACACAACATATATACAACATAATAATATCACCCCACATCCATTCATAAACTATCTAAAATGTAACGCTCCCCCTACTTGGAAATAAAGAGTTCTTGCAGCTCTTAAAGTTATATCCAATTCACAGCTTGTAAATTCCGACTGGAATTTCAGTTTTGTACTAGTCCAGAGCTTTCTTTGTAAAGGGAAGAAATAAAGTTTGATTTCTTCTTCGTTAGTGGCTTTCAGCAAGAGTTGGAAGAAAAAGATTGTAGATGATGTTTTTCACTTTCCAAAATTCTTTAATTAACCCAACAGTAGTTGATATTTATATTGTTCATGCAAAAGAGACGTGAACAATAAAAAGATATCTGTTGTATGTTTCTTCAGATGATGAATAAGGAATAAGCATTTAATGAAAAGGGACAGCACATCAGAGAGGGTCCCATACTTAGAAAAATATCAGAAAAAGAATCCGCTGGAAGGTAGAAGAACAGAGTGACGTGGAAAGCTTTAATAATTAAAATAATTATTAATTCCGACTCGGTTTTGTCTTGGGCACATCTTTCCGAGAAAGCCTCTGTCTGCTCAGAATTCTTTCATTCGGAGGAAATTCATTCGGAAAGGTTCCATCCCCTAAAACACTCAGCTTTCTTTCCTCGGAAACGTCCCACACGGTAACATCTCATTCAAACATACTCAGATATATTTCTGTCCGAGTCAATTCTTTTACTTACGTCACTCGGAAGTCTTCCATCTAAAAATCACTCAGAGTTTGAAGACAATCTTCTCTCTCGGAAGTCTTTCCACTCGAAGGAATCACTCGGGGTCAAGGACAATCCTGAAAACAAACCCGAGCATAAATTAAATTAAATGAAGGGTCCACCACTCAGGAACAAACCACTCGGATATTTTACTTTCCCCGAGAATTGTTCACTCGGAACATACTCAATCGGAGTTGAAGTCCTTTGTCCAGAAACACTTCCTGGAAAAGACTCACTCGATATATCCCCAATCGGTGCCACATCATACGGTATTTAGAAATTTCTCACTTGACGCCTTTTCATTTTGGAATCGTCTCACTCGGTACCATTCCACTCGGAAGTATCATACTCAGAGACATTTCACTCGGAAAATCACACAACTTGGAGATATTCCACTCGGTCATTTCTCAAAATATTCCACCCTGAGAAGTACTTATTCGATTTCAAGTTTTCCCCCACTCAGGAGTACTTCTCTCGGAAACGCTTCATTCAGAAACATCTCACTCGGAGCCGTTTCACTCGGATTTTCCTTATTCAGAAGTATCTCATTCGGACACCGTTTTCTTAACTTAGAAATAATTCGCTTAATGATGTTTCACTCGGAAACATCTTAACTCCATTTGGAAATAGCTTCCTCGGTCTTACTTTACTCGGTATCGCACCATTTTCACTCGGAATATCATATTTGAAACAGTATTCACTCGGAATTTCATTCGGAAATTCTTCATTAATCCTTAATGAATGAATTTTCTAAAAATTACAAATTTTGGGATGTTACAGTTAGCATCTCTCTCAAGTTCTTATCCATTAGAACCTCTCAAATGGTGGTGAACATCCTTTGAAACTTATCTCTCTAAAACCTTAGAGTGGCGTTCTCTAGTCTCTTTCTCTTGTCTCTACATTTCCTTCAGCCTTTCTCTAATTATACCTTTCCAAATCAAGAACTTATGGAAGACCCTTTGTAAAGTTGGACACAGATTTTATTAAGATCGTTAAAAGGTTAAAATGCATGGCTCATACAACTTTGGTCATCAACAGGGAGTTTACTCTAAGACATTTCTATCAACATACATCTATTTCAAAATTATAGTTATTTTTTATTTATTTTATAATTATTATCATTTATTTGCCTATTCATAGAGAAGCTCCAGCTTTTGTTGAGCAAGCAATTAAGCAACAGATTCTTGTTACAGGTATCAAGGTATCTTTCTTTTTATTTATTTGTGAATGCATATTATCTCTTCTCTTTCACTTTGAAGTATTTTCTGTGGTTGTAAATGTCTTATATTTGGGTACTGATTTTTGCATGGATTTTTCTATACAAGCTGTTGACCTGTTGCACCATACTAGAGAGGAGGAAAGATTTACTTGAAATGAATTATGAATAAGCACAATATGTTTATAAGAATTGTTTAGAATAAGATGTTATTTCAATATAATAGTTTAGTATATTTTGATATAATTTGTTTTATATTTTTGTATCTATACACATAGATTTATACTTAGTTATGGAGTTAATTAATTTACATAATGGTTATCCTTGAGTATAATAATGAGATTTTACATGTTTATGATATCTAATAATTATATAAAATAGGAAAATAAATGGAGTGTAATCAAATAGTAAAAAAACACATATTAGACATCTATCTTAGGGCTAAGAAAGATCTACAAAAATATCTTTTCTCAACGGTTCATAACAAGAAACGGCTAAGAATATACTTTTTCTTAGCGGTTCAACACAAGAAACCGCAAAGAAAGATATACAGAAATATACCTTTGTTAGTGGTTTTAAGTTAAAATCGCTAAGAAAAGTAAACATTTCTTAACGCTTTGTAAAGGACTTCACCTGTAATATCCCAAAAATTTCATTCTCATGTATAATCATTTTGATTTAGACCATTAATGATATTATCTATTTTATCTTAACTTTCTACATAAATTTTGGTTAGGAAAACATCTTCAATTTAATCTTTTACCATGGTAAATAATTTTAACTTTATACCTTAGGTAAAAGTTAATCAAATAACTTATTACATATTTCCTAAGTCATTAATTTCTTTGACTTTTCCAATTACTCTTATCAAATTACCACATACTCCACTCAAAATGTGTCATTTTGTACATATTTTAATTGTTAGCTATATTCTGAATTAGGAAATATGGTCAACTACAAAGTTGTTCCTCGTTGTCTTAGCTTTCCAACAAGACCAAATTTGTTAAAATCCATTAAGATATGAGAGAGATATGCCCAAAATACCAAAAGCATGTCAGAATTGATATTTTACTTCAATCATATCATCTTGTACATATTTTAATGCCTAGTTAGAGTCCGAATTTGAAATAGTGGTGAACTACAATGTTCTTGCTCGTTGTCTTAGCTTCTCAACAAGACCAAATTTGTTAAAATCCATTAAGATATGAGAGAGATATGCCCAAAATACCAAAACAGTGTCAGAATTGATATTTACTTCAATCATACAAGCTATATTATGTAGGCTGCGGAAATGGTCAACAATCCAGCTCATTTTTCTCACCTAAAACCTCCATTATCACCATCATTAATGTACCTAACATCCTACTACAATCCTATTATGAAAATCTTGTCCCCCACTTGTCATTTGCATGATTAAACCATCACTACATCTTGTTCCCAAGTCTGAATTCTTAGAACAAGCTAAAGTTAGTGAAGTCTCTATCTCATTTTCTTTCATTTTCTCTATCAAAGTCCCCCTTGATCTAAAGTTAGGACAATAAGAAAATACTTTCAACCACTTTAGGATCCTCCATTAAGGTAAGAGGGGATAGGGTTGTGAATAAATATGGAATTGGTAGAATTGTATGCTGTTCTAGGATTTTCAGATTTATTTTCATAAGTTGTTACTTAATTTTGAAGCTGAAAATGTATGAATTTGACTTTGGCTTCTTCATCAAAGTTGTAGATCTTTTTGTTATGTGAATTTTGAGACTTGAACCAACTGATTTGGATATGTATAGCATGAGTTATGGTCAAAATGCTGAAGTTTGTTTGTTTTGAATGTTTCATGACTTGGTTTTGGATATATGTTGAGATTGTAAATTTTGTGTGTATGATTAGCCATATTTATCTTCATAAAAGTTATATATATAGATGTTATAATTCTGTTAGATTTGGTCTTATATCAAAATTCTAAGTAATATGGAATTTATGCTTAAATTACTCTCATGTGCTCATGTTGTTTAATTGTTTCTGAAAATGAGTGTCTTTAAGTAAAGTTTGGTAATTCATATATTTCAAAATTAAAAATGATATATTCATGAAAGTTGTAGATCTTTGTGTCCTATAAATTTATAGACCAAAATCTTCCAAAATGGATAAGTAAAACTTGAGTTATCATTTATTTATTAAAGTATGACATTTCTGAAAGCTATGTATAGGTCAGTGCTTGTCTAGCTGTTTGAGAATAATTTATAAGGAATTAATTTTTGAGCCCTTCATAAAAGTTTTAGATATTTGAGTTATAAACATGTGGAATTTGGTCCCATGTAAAAATAAATTTTTTATTAAGAGGTATATAATTTTTACCAAAGGTTGTCAAAGCTGTAACTAAATCTGTAATACTGAAATTACTATTTGAAGTCAAAAAGTAATTTTAAAACTGCGTTTTATACTTATAGAATTAGGAAATATGGTCTTCATGAAAGTTATAGATAATTATATTTTTGAAAATTTGGCATAAGTTTTACCTTAAAATAATTTTTGTACAAGGAGATATGCCTATGTTACCAAACTGTGTACATGCAGTAAAAATTTGCAAAAGTCAGTGTGTTGTTTGTAATGTGGAGCAAATTTTGTAAGGAATTAGAATTTTTGGTCTTCATGAATGTTGTAGATAATTTTGTTATGAAACTACAGAAAGTGGAATTACTTAAAAAGGATTTGATTTGCTCACGTTATGGCCTTTTTACTAATGTATGTTGCTGTTGTAAATTTCTGAAATTTATCTATGATGGTTATTATGGATGAAAATGATATTTTCCATATGGGTAATGACTTATTTATGAATTATTGAGAGATTGTTGATTATTATGGATGTTATTGAGTGTCCTATGAATGTCATACAATATGTATATCTTTGTGATGAATAATTATGAATGACTAAATTAATGTATACATGAATGCCTTGTGGTTTATTGAGATATGTTGTTGAACTGTAAATCCATGATTTTGAGAATTGATATATGTGATGTGTCCTTTAAGGACTTGTGGCTTTCAAGTGATTATGGAAGTATTGATATCATGGTATGTTAAATTGATAAAGAGAATTAAAGGTATTCATGTATCATAAGCATTTGGACGCACCATGGAATTTAAGGGTTCCATGATTGCCGGCCCTGGTGGGGGTTACTCTATGATGAGTTAAAGCCTTATTTTCGTTGAGCGCCATGAAGGGTAGGGATTCATGGTTTATGCTAAGTCCTACTTGTGTACTTCGGTACTTGAACGCCATGAAGGGTAGGGATTCATGGTATATACTAAGTCCTACTTGTGTACTTGGGTAGTTGAGCGCTACGAAGGGTAGGGATTCGTGGCATTATGCTAAGTCCTACTTATGTCTCTATGAGACTCTTTACTGTGGTATTCTCACTAAATCAAAATGGATCCAGCATGACATCATTTGGCTAAATTAAAGATTATTAAATGTAAATGACCTTGTTTGACATATTCATCATATCATAATTGTTTGTTGATTGTGTTTGTGCAATTATACTTATTTTATATTTATTTTATATTCTATCTCACTCTTATATTATTTTTACAGTGCATGCTTCACAGAATGATGAATGGTGAAATTGATGAAGCTTATGTGTTTTATTGCTTAGACTTTGACTTTATTTGACTTTTAATGTGTTGTAATAATATTATTATGTACCTTGTACTGTAATCTTCTCTATCGTTTCCGCTATATAAATGTATTATGTTTTATTCGTTTACGACTAGTATGCATGATAATATTCCGCATTTATAAATTTTTATGTGACCTCAGAATTTAAATTATGAATTTCAAAATGATTCTTTAAACGCGGAAAATTTATTACAAAAATTTGGGTTAATTAATTGGAATTTGTAATTTGGGTTTCGGATGTCACAATTGAAGTGGTATCAGAGCATTTCAAAAATTCAGGGCTAATTGCTATGACATGTATTTTTTTTCTCTCTTTGATATACTACATGAATTGTTTGGTTACTTACCCTATAATATGTTAAGTATGTACTGTATGACTTGTTGCCTAACTGATAAATTGTAGAGTACTTATAGTTGTATTATAATCTTGTAATTGTATACAATATACTTTCCCTTAGAATTAGTATAAACCAAACTACGAATATAGGATGGCAAGAAACAATAACGACGCTATGGTAGCCGTTTTCAACCGCTTGACCGAGGTCTTGGAAAGGTAAAATCAACCAAGAAATACTGGAGGACTTCACAGATTGGATCACTTCTTAAAAAGGAAGCCATCACAGTTTAAAGGAGGCTATAATCCAGAGGTAGCATACCTATGGATTAAGGAAATGGAACGCATCTTTCGATCTTTACCCTGCACAGAATTCGAAAAGGTGGAGTATGCCACCTACATAATGATTGAGGAAGCAGAGAACTGGTGGATCCATGCCAGGATTCGTATGACTGAGACCGACAGACCATGGGACTGGGCTAACTTCAGAGACTGTTTTCTGGAGAAATATTTTCCAGTAAGTGTGAAGAGCCGAAAAGAGCTGGAATTCATGGATCTGAAACAAGGCTCAATGTCTGTTGGTGAGTATGCTGCTAAATTTAAAGAGTTATCCCTATTTTACCCTCCTTTCCAACAGGCAGGTGCTGAAGCCTCAAAGTGCATCAAGTTCGAGAATGGTTTGAATCCTGAAATCAAAGAGGCTATATGTTATCAAGAAATTAGGATCTTCTCAATCCTGATCAATAAATGCTAAATTTTTGAAGAAAACCACCAAGCCAGATTGGCTCAAGAGAAGATCAATAGACAATTGAGACCTCAGTCAGTTACCTTTAAAAGGAAAGGATCATTTTATCCAAATCGTTTTAAGGGAGGATCATCATCATCTTCTGAGAGATGTAACAATCATGTGAATATAAAGTGTCATAAGTGCGGAGGTAATCACCATATACGTGACTGCAACAGACGCCTAGAAGATGTCACTTGCTTTCGATGTAATCAGAAAGGTCACATCAGCCCAATTGTCCACAGAACCATCAAATCAACAACAACAATAACAACAATAACACCAGGAATAATCGAAGAGGTTCTAGTTATCAGGGAGGTCATGGAGGAAACACGCGTGCTGTTTAACCTCTGAGACAGAATGAGAGTCAACAAATAAAAGATTACAACCAGCAACAGGAGGAGTTTTTGCCATCAGCGGTTCAGAGGCAGACTAAGCAGAAGACCTTGTGCAAAGTAAGTGTGAGATCAATGGTACCATTTTATTTGTATTGTTTGATTCTGGTGCTACACATTCTTTTATTTCCGAGGAGTGTGTTAGACGTCTTCAATTACCTGTAAAGTCTATAATGTATAACGTGACTATTTTTACTTCCACCGGTACATAACTTACGACTATTAAGGTGTGTAACGATTGTTCTGTGCTCGTAGAAGGTAGAAACTTTCTTGTCAATCTTGTTTGTTTACCTTTGAAGGATCTAGAAGTAATTCTAGGGATGAACTGGTTATTGGTGAATCGTGTCTTGGTGGACTGTCATAACAAGACTGTGATATTTCCATCAGAAGGAAACACTATTTCTAATAATCCCAAGATGTTTGCTTTAAAAGGAGAAATCCAATTATTTGCCTTGTTTGCTCTTTCCAAAGGAGGTGGTGAATCTAAAACAATTGAGATACCAATTGTCTCTGAATTCCCTAAGTATTTCCAGAAAATGTCTCAAGTTTACCTCCAGAACGTGAAATAGAATTCTCAATTGACTTAATTCCAGGAGCAGAACCAGTGTCTAAGGATCCATATCGTATGTCATCTGTTGAACTGGTAGAATTGAAAAACCAAATTGAAGAGTTGTTGGAGAAGCATTTTATCAGGCCCAGTGTGTCGCCATGGGGAGCGCCAGTATTGCTCGTCAAGAAGAAAGATAGAAGCATGAGATTATGTGTAGATTATCGTCAGTTGAATAAATTGACAGTGAAGAATAAATATCCTTTACCCAGAATTGATGATCTAATAGACCAATTGAGAGGTGCTACAGTATTTTCCAAGATTGATCTACGATCGGGTTATCATCATATTCGTGTCAAGTCTAAGGATGTTCCAAAGACAGCCTTTAGAATACGCTATGGTCATTACGAGTATCTGGTGATACCTTTCGGAGTGACCAATGCCCTAGCTGTATTCATGGATTACATGAATCGAGTGTTTCATCCATACTTGGATCAGTTTGTTATTATCTTCATTGATGACATTCTGATTTATTCTAAGACTTTAGAGGAGCATGAAAAACATCTTCGAGTGGTATTATAGATTCTGAAAGAGAAACAGTTGTATGCTAAGTTATCAAAATGTGAGTTCTGGTTGAAAGAGGTAAAGTTCCTAGGCCATGTGATCTCAAGCGAAGGAGTGTCTGTGGATCCTTCTAAAATAGAAGCTGTAACAAACTGGGAGAGACCTAATTCAGTTACTGAGATACGAAGCTTTCTAGGATTAGCTGGTTATTATCAGAGATTCATTGAGGGGTTTTCTCGAATTGCCTTACCGATGACTCGTCTGATCCGGAAGAATCAACCTTTTGCTTGGACGCCAGAATATAAGAAAAGTTTCCAAGAACTAAAATCGAAGCTTATATCTGCTCCAGTCTTAACTTTACCTAATCCACAAGAAGACTTTGTGATTTATTGTGATGCTTCTAAGATGAGTTTAGGTTGTGTTTTGATGCAGCAACAGAACGTGATTGCCTATGCTTCTAGGCAGCTGAGGTCGCATGAAATGAACTATCCGACGCATGATCTAGAATTGGCAGCGGTGGTATTCGCTTTGAAAATTTAGAGACACCATTTGTATGGAGTCAAGTTTGAGGTGTTCAATGACCATAAGAGCTTAAAGTATTTGTTCGATCAGAAGGAATTGAACATGAGGCAGCGAAGGTGGATGAAGTTTCTTAAAGATTATGATTTTGATTTGAAGTACCATCCAGGAAAAGCAAATATGGTAACAGATGCACTTAGCAGGAAATCCATTCATATGGTATTTTTAATGGTAAAAGAGATGGAAATGATAGAACAGTTCAGAGATATGAACTTGGGTATGGAGATGAAATCTTCAAGAAGTATGACCTTGGGAACTTTAAAGATCACCAATGATTTTCTGAAGCTGATAGGTGAGAGGCAGAAAAAAGACTTGCAATTACAAGAATTGAGAGAGACTCGGGCGAATGGAAAGGATATAGGATTACAAGAAGGATCAGATGGAATTTGGAGGATTAGAAGCAGAATTTGTGTACCAGATGATGTTGATCTAAGAAGGACAATCCTAGAAGAAGCATATAAAAGTATGTTGAGCATTCATCCTAGATCAACTAAGATGTATCAAGACCTGAAGAAAAGTTTTTGGTGGCCAAGGATGAAGAAAGAAATAGCTGAATATGTGTCTTCATGTCTGGTATGTTAAAAAGCCAAGGTGGAACACCAGAAGCCATCTGGTGAACTGCAACCATTGGAGATTCTTGTCTGGAAATGGGATGACATTACAATGGATTTTGTGTCAGGATAGCCAAGAACACGTTCAGGAAATGATGCAATCTGGGTTATTGTAGATAGATTGACTAAGTCTGCTCACTTCCTCCCAATGAATATGAAGAATTCTCTACAAAAGTTGGCATAATTATATATGAAAGAGATTGTGAGACTACATGGTGTACCATCTAGTATTGTGTTAGATAGAGATCTGAGGTTCACTTCCCGATTCTGGGGAAACTTGCATCAGGAGTTGGGTTCAAGACTTCGATTAAGTTCAGCTTATCATCCTCAAATGGATAGACAGTCAGAACGTACCATACAAAGTTTGGAAGACTTACTACGATCTTGTGTGCTTGAGCATGGTGGTAATTGGGAGCAGTTTCTTCCACTAATTGAATTCACGTATAACAATAGCTATCATAGCAGTATTGGTATGGCTCCATTTGAAGCATTATATGGTAGAAAGTGTCGAACACCCCTTTGTTGGTTAGAAACTGGTGAAAGTTTGGCCTTAGGGCCTGAAATTGTGCAACAGACTACTGAACAAATAGAAATAATCAGAGAGAAGATGAAGGCATCCCAAGATAGACAAAAGAACTATTATGATAAAAGGAGGAAACCACTTGAATTCCAAGTTGGTGATCATGTATTTTTGAAGGTTTCGCCTCACAAGGTGTAACATCCCAAAAATTTCATTCTCATGTATAATCATTTTTAATTTAGACCATTAATGATATTATCTATTTATATTAACTTTCTACATAAGTTGAGCTGTGAATCGAAGCTTCTTTTTGATTCGTTCAAATAGCTTTCTTTGATATTAACCTCTGGTAGCGTTCTGACTGGGAGATTACCGAGTGAAGTACATTCGAAATAGGATATTTCAAGTGAATCATGTCTGAGATAAGACCTTCCGAGTGAAGAAAGGGATCTGATTTCGAGTGAGATCTTTCTGAGTGAAGTATGACTGAGAGAACTACTTCCGAGTGAAGGAAGGTTAAGATGTTTCCGAGTGAGTCATGACCGAGAGAACTACTTCCGAGTGAAGGAAGGTTAAGATGTTTCCGAGTGAGTCATGACTGAGAGAACCACTTCTGAGTGAAGGGAGTCCTGGCCTCGGAGACATTTCTGAGTGAAGCGTGTCCGAGAGAACCACTTCTGAGTGAAAGGGGCTCTGACTTCGAATGAGCACCTTTCGGGCAAAGACGTTTCTAAGTTCCATACTTCTGGGTGGAGTGTCTCCAAGTGACTCATTTCTGAATGAAACGTCTCCGAGTGAAACGTCTCCGAGTAAAACGTCTCCGAGTAAAACGTCTCCTAGGGACTCGTTTCTGAATGAAACGTCTCCGAGTGAAACGTTTCCGAGTAAAACGTCTCCAAGTGAAACGTTTCTGAGAGAAGTACTTCTGAGCGAAGAAAAGCTTTGATTTCGAATGAGTACTTCTTGGGCCGAGATATTCTCGAGTGGGATATCTCCGACTTAAATAAAACTTTCCCGAGTGGGGTGTCCCCGAGTGCGACACTTCCGTGTGGGATGGTACCGAGTGAGACATTTCCAAGTGGATGACACCAAGTGAGACCTTTCCGATTCCCGCGTGATATGTCACCGATTGAGACTACCGAGTGAGTCATTTCCAGGGGAAGTACTTCAGGAACAGAGAAAGACTTTGACTTCGAATGAATACGTTTCCGAGTGAAAAGTTCCTGGGGGAAGTAAATATCCGAGTGGTGAACCCCTTCATTCTATTCGTGTTCGGGTGTCATAAAGATTGCCTAGAGCCTGTGCTCGGGCCATATTCAAAGTTGCCGAGAGCTTGTGCTCGGGTTCGTCTTCGAGATTGCCTTCGACTCCGAGTGATATTCCCAAGTGGAAAGATTTCCGAGAGAGGACTGAACTTCGACTCCGAATGATCCTTTCGGTTGTAAATTTTCAAGTGACGCACTTCCGAGAGAAATACCTTCGAGTGAAGAAAGGCTTTGACTTCGAATAAAGTACTTTTCGGGCAGAGATATATCTGAGTAGAAAATTTCCGAGTGAATCAATTCTGAACAAAAAAATGGCTAATTTTGAACGAGCACTTTTCAGACAGAGATATATCCGAGTGAGATATTTCTGAATGAGGTGTCTTCCAAGTGAGACATTTCCGAGTGGGTCACTCACTTGGAAAGAAAAGCTATGACTGAGTGTTTCAAGCAGAAACATTTTCGAGCGAATTCCCTTCCAAGTGGAGCAATTTTGAACAAAAAGAGGCTCTGATGAATTCTTCTCGGAAAGAGTCATGCCCAAAATACCGAACCAGTGTCAGAATTAATATTTTACTCCAATCACATCATCTTGTACATATTTTAATATATTTACTTCAATCATACAAGCTCCATTATGTAGGCGGCGAAAATTGTCAACAATACAGCTCATTTTCTTATTTAAAACCTCTATTATCACCGTAATTAATGCACCTAACATTCCACTACAATCCAATTACGAAAAAGCTTGTCCCCCACTTGTCTTTTGCATTATTAAATTGACACTACATCTCGTTCCCAAGTCTGAATTCTTAGAACAAACTAAAATTAGTAAAGTCTCTCTCTCATTTCCTTTTCTCCATCAAGTCACCTTTGATTTGAAGCTAGGACAGTAAGTAGAGAACATTTTTCAACCAATCTAAGATCCTCCATCAAGGTAAGAGGGGATAGGGTTATGAATAAATATGGAATGGGTAGAATTGTATGCTGTTCTAGGATTTCTAGATTTATTTTCATAGCTTGTTACTTAATTTTGAAGCTGAAAATGTGTGAATTTGACTCTGACTTCTTCATCAAAGTTGTAGATCTTTTAGTTATGTGAATTTTGAGACTTGAACCAATTGATTTGGATATGTATAGCATGAGTTATAGTCAAAATACTATAGTATGCCTGTTCTAGAATATGTACCTTCTATTTTGTGTAAATATTAACATTATGGGAATTATACATACATATTTAGACTTTGATGTCTTCATAAAAGTTGTAGATAGTTTTGTTATGGAACTTCAGAAAGTGGAATTTCTTAAAAAGGATTTGATTTGCTCACGTTATGGTCGCTTTACTAATGTATGTTATTGTTGTAAATTTCTGAAATTACCTATGATGATTATTATGGATGAAAATGATATTTTCCATGTGGGTAACGATTTATTTATGAATTATTGAGGGATTATTGATTATTATGGATGTTATTGAGTGTCCTATGAATGTCATACAGTATGTTTATCTTTGTGATGAATAATTATGAATGACTAAATTAATGTATACATGAATGCCTTGTGGTTTATTGAGATATGTTGTTGAACTGTAAATCCATGATTTTGAGAATTAATATATGTGAGGTGTCCTTTGAGGACTTGTGGTTTTCCAAGTGATTATGGAAGTATTGATATCATGGTATGTTAAATCGATAAAGAGAATTAAAGGCATTCATGCATCATAAGCATTTGGACGCACCATGGAATTTAGGGGTTCCATGATTGCCGGCCCTGGTGGAGGTTACTCTATGATGAGTTAAAGCCCTATTTTCGTTGAGCGCCATGAAGTGTAGGGATTCATGGTTTATGCTAAGTCCTACTTGTGTACTTCGGTACTTGAGCGTCATGAAGTGTAGGGATTCATGGCATTATGTTAAGTCCTACTTGTGTCTCTATGAGACCTTTTACTGCAGTATTCCACCAAACCAAAATGGATCCAGCATGACATCATTTGACTAAATTAAAGATTATTAAATGTAAATGACCTTGTTTGGCATATTCATCATATCATTATGGTTTGTTGATTGTGTTTGTGTAATCTTACTTATTTTATATTTATTCTATATTCTGTCTCACTCTTACATTATTTTTATAGTGCATGCTACACAGAATGACGAGTGGTGCAATTAATGAAGCTTTTATGTTTTAGTGCTTGGACTTTGACTTCATTTGAATTTTAATGTGTTGTAATAATATTATGTACCACGTACTGCAATCATATCTATCGTTTCCGCTATATAAATGTATTATGTTTTATTCGTTCATGACTAGCATGCATTATAATATTCCGTATTTATTAATTTTTACTTGACCTCAGAATTTAAATTACAAATTTCAAAATGATTCTTTAAACGCGAAAAATTTATTCCGAAATTTGGGCGTCACACAAGGGCATTGGCCGAACATTGAAAAGTAAAAAGTTGAGCCCAAGGTTCATTGGACCATATAAAATTCTAAAGAGGATTGGCCCGATGGCTTATCAGATTGCACTTCCTCCTCACCTTGTAAATTTGCACAATGTGTTCCATGTATCACAATTGAGGAAGTATGTTCAAGATCTCACTCATGTGATTGCTACTGATGATGTTGAAGTTAGAGAAAATTTGACCATCCCTGCACAACCTACACAAATTATGGAAAGGTCGATTAAATGCCTAAGAAGCAAAGATGTACCATTAGTGAAGGTTGCATGAAAACAAGGAAATGATGTAACTTTAACTTGGGAGCGTGAAGATGCTATAAGGACGCAATACCCAGAATTGTTCCACTGAGGGATGCGTTATATTAAATTTCGAGGACGAAATTTTTATTAGGGTGGGAGAATTGTAATATCCCAAAAATTTCATTCTCATGTATAATCATTTTGATTTAGACCATTAATGATATTATCCATTTTATCTCAACTTTCTACATAAATTTTGGTTAGGAAAACATCTTTAATTTAATCTTTTACCATGGTAAATAATTTTAACTTTATACCTTAGGTAAAAGTTAATCAAATAACTTATTACATATTTCCTAAGTCATTAATTTCTTTGACTTTTCCAATTACTCTTATCAAATTACCACATACTCCACTCAAAATGTGTCATTTTGTACATATTTTAATTGTTAGTTATATTCTGAATTAGGAAATATGGTCAACTACAAAGTTGTTCCTCGTTGTCTTAGCTTTCCAACAAGACCAAATTTGTTAAAATCCATTAAGATATGAGAGAGATATGCCCAAAATACCAAAACAGTGTCAGATTGATATTTACTTCAATCATACAAGCTACATTATGTAGGCTGCGGAAATGGTCAACAATCCAGCTCATGTTTCTCACCTAAAACCTCCATTATCACCATAATTAATGTACCTAACATCCTACTACAATCCCATTATGAAAATCTTGTCCCCCACTTGTCATTTGCATGATTAAACCATCACTACATCTTGTTCCCAAGTCTGAATTCTTAGAACAAGCTAAAGTTAGTGAAGTCTCTATCTCATTTTCTTTCATTTTCTCTATCAAAGTCCCCCTTGATCTAAATTTAGGACAATAAGAAAATACTTTCAACCACTTTAGGATCCTTCATTAAGGTAAGAGAGGATAGGGTTGTGAATAAATATGAAATTGGTAGAATTGTATGCTGTTCTAGGATTTCTAGATTTATTTTCATAAGTTGTTACTTAATTTTGAAGCTGAAAATATATGAATTTGACTTTGGCTTCTTCATCAAAGTTGTAGAGCTTTTTGTTATATAAATTTTGAGACTTGAACCAACTGAGTTGGATATGTATAGCATGAGTTATGGTCAAAATGCTGAAGTATGTTTGTTTTGAATGTTTCATGACTTGGTTTTGGATATATGTTGAGATTGTAAATTTTGTGTGTATGATTAGCCATATTTATCTTCATAAAAGTTATAGATATAGATGTTATGATTCTGTTAGATTTGGTCTTATATCAAAATTCTAAGTAATATGGAATTTATGCTTAAATTACTCTCATGTGCTCATGTTGTTTAATTGTTTCTGAAAATAAGTGTCTTTAAGTAAAGTTTGGTAATTCATATATTTCAAAATTAAAAATGATATATTCATGAAATTTGTAGATCTTTGTGTCCTATAAATTTAGTGACCAAAATCTTCCAAAAAGGATAAGTAAAACTTGAGTTATCATTTATTTATTAAAGTATGACATTTCTGAAAGCTATGTATAGGTCAGTGCTTGTCTAGCTGTTTGAGAATAATTTATAAGGAATTAATTTTTGAGCCCTTCATAAAAGTTTTAGATATTTGAGTTATAAACATGTGGGATTTGGTCCCATGTAAAAATAATTTTTTATTAAGAGATATATAATTTTTACTAAAGGTTGTTAAAGCTGTAACTAAATCTGTAATACTGAAATTACTGTTTGAAGTCAGAAAGTAATTTTAAAACTGCGTTTTATACTTATAGAATTGGGACATATGGTCTTCATGAAAGTTATAGATAATTCTGTTTTTGAAAATTTGGCATAAGTTTTACCTTAAAATAATTTTTGTACAAGGAGATATGCCTATTTTACCAAACTGTGTACATGCAGTAAAAATTTGCAAAAGTTAGTGTGTTGTTTGTAATGTGGAGCAAATTTTGTAAGGAATTAGAATTTTTGGTCTTCATGAATGTTGTAGATAATTTTGTTATGAAACTACAGAAAGTAGAATTACTTAAAAAAGGATTTGATTTGCTCACGTTATGGCTTTTTTACTAATGTATGTTGCTGTTGTAAATTTCTAAAATTTATCTATGATGGTTATTATGGATGAAAATGATATTTTCTGTAACATCCTGTTTTAATAATGGTCCTATTTTGTAAATTATGAAGTATGGAAGGTCTGTAAGTAATAATCAGTGAATGAAGCATCCAATGGATGGCTTGTATTACTTCAAAAGTTTCATTTTGAAGTATAAATATGGAATTTATATAGACCTTTAGATATAATATTCTTTTTTCGAGTGGAAATGCCTTAGAAAGAACTGTCCGAATGAAAAAGGACTCTGTTTCGAGTGAAAATTTAAATTCCAAGTGAAGTTGTGTTTTTCGAGTGGAACATGGCCGAAAGGGTTTATTCCGAGTGGAATTCTTGAACCAGAGACACTTATGTGTGAAGTGGGACTGATAGAACCACTTCTGGGTGAGAGAATCCGAGTGACTCACCTTGGAGTGACTCACTGCCGAGTCAAATGCCTTCAAATGACTCATTTCCGAGTCAAATATCCCAGAAAGACTCATTCTCGAGTCAAGTATTTTCCAAAGACTCGTTTCCGAGTCAATCATGGTCAGATGTTGCAATTCTGAATGAAAGATTCACTGAGTGCCTTCATTTTTGAGTGAAGTACAGAGGAAAATGTATTTCCGAGTGGCAGGGTTCCGACTGGGGACACACAGTGTATGAATGCCCAGATGTGTCAATCCTGGAATGAGATTCCGAGTGAATGGACAACTATGAGGGAGAATCGGTTTCTAAAAAGTCTTACCGAGTGGAACCATGTATGTGTGGAGACTCGGATTTGGAATGGATTTACCGAGCGGAAGTCTGAGTGGGAGAGGACTCGGACTTGAGTGATGATGCCAAGTAGACAGATTGAGAGTTGACTCGGTTTTGATATATATTGCTGAGTGAAAAACTGAGTGAAGAATGACTCGGTTGAGAATAAATTATGCCGAGTGAAAACCGAGTAAGAGGAGTCGGTTTGGGGAATGACTACCTCTGGTCGGACTTCGCTTAAGCAAATGAGTTCCTCGCTTAAGCGAGTGAGAGTGGAATAAGTGAGGCTTGTGTGTCTCGCTGAAGCGAGTCGGTATTCGCTTGAGCGAAACTCACACTCGCTCAAGCGAGTCGGTTTTCGCTTGGGCGAAACTTCCCTGACAGTGCAGCATATGACACTCGCTCAAACGAGTCAGTATTCGCTTAAGCGAGAGGGACTCGGATTCCCTTTTTCTTCACACGACTGGCAATATCCAGTCGATTTTGATGCTGACCGAGTGGCATTTCAGTCGGCATACGTGACAAAATTAAAGTTTTGACACCAATTTTGTCATCTATTGCATATTTTAATATATCTAAATCAATCCTGCACACTCTAGCATATAGGCCGGCAGAAATGGGGCTCACTTTCTATCTAAACCACCATTATTTCCCACTAACAGCCCACTAGAAACCCACTCATGGAAAGCTTGTCTCCCACTGCCTTTGCCTTATTAAACAAACACACCAATTCTGAAACTCTCATTTTACTCTTCTCCATCAAGGCCCTTCGATCTGAAGCTAGGACAGCAAGGAGACCATTTTCAATCAGCCAACTATCTTCAATCCATGTAAGAGGGGACAGGGTTGTGAATGATTATGAAATGGGTAGAATTGTATGCTGTCCTAGGATTCCAGTTTTATTTTCGTATCTTGTTGCTCAATTTTGAAGCTGAAAACGTATGAATTTGATTCTGACTTCTTCATCAAAGTTGTATATCTTTTTGTTATGTGAATTCTGAGACTTAAATCAATTGATTTGGATATGTCTATCAAACGTTATAGCCAAAATACTACAGCATGTCCGAGTGGAATATTTATCCTATGTTTTATGTATATATTAAAATTCTGGGACTTATACATGCATAATCAGCCTTTGATGTCTTCATGAAAGTTGTAGATATTTGTGTTATGGATCTGTAAAAAGTGGTTTCAAGTCAAAATAATTTTTGTAGCTCGAGTTATGCCTAAAATACTGAAATATATTCAAGATGTAAATCTGTTAACTTGAGATACGTATTTTATTTTTAAAACTGGGAATTTTGTGGTGAGAATTAGTGATTGGTGTCTTCATCAAAGTTGTATATCTTCTTGTTATGTGAATTTTGAGACCTAAACCGACTGAATTGGATATGTATATCATGAGTTATGATCAAAATACTATAGCATGTCCGATTAAAATACTTATCTTGTGTTTTGTGCATATATGAATATTCGGGGAATTATACATACGTTTTTAGACTTTTATGTCTTCATGAAAGTTGTAGATATTTGTGTTATGGATCTGTAGAAAGTGGTTTTAAGTCAAAATGATTTTTGTAGCTCGAGTTATGCTTAAAATACTAAAGTATGTACAAGCTATAATTCTGTTAATCTGAAATATGAATTTTATTTTTAAAACTGGGAATTTTGTGGTGAGAATTAGTGATCAGTGTCTTCATGAAAGTTATAGATATTTGTGTTAGGAGTAATGTAAAACTGGTCCCATGCCAAAATTATTTTTGTAGCTCCAGAAACATTGAAAATACTAACATATGTACGTTTTGAAAACTCTCTTTGAGGTAGTTTTGTATTATGTGAATAAGTGGTGTTTCTGTTTGGAATTTGAAATTATGGTCTTCATGAAAGTTGTAGATATTTGTGTTAGGAGTAATTTAGAATTGGTACCATGCCAAAATTATTTTTGTAACTCCAGAAACATTGAAATTACTAACATATGTACGTTTTTGAAAACTCTCTTTGAGGAAGTTTTGTATTTTGTGGATAAGTAGTGTTTCTGTTTGGAATTTGAAATTATGGTCTTCATGAAAGTTGTAGATAATTCTATTATGGAACTACAGAAAGTGGAATCACTGAAAAAGGATTTGATTTACTCATGTTATGGCTGTTTTACTAACGTATGTTGCTGTTGGAAATGCTGAATATTACTTATAATGGTTATTATGGATGAAAATGATATTTTCCCTATAGGTAACAATTTATTATTGATTTCTTGAGTGACTATGAATTATTATGGATGATGTTGAGTGACTAATGAGTATCATACAGTTTGTATACTTTGGTGGTGAATAATTACGAATGACTAAATTGATATATATATATATATATATATATATATATATACATGAATGCCTTGCGGATATTGAAACATGTGGTTGAAACAGTAAATCCATGATTTGAAAATTATTATATGTGATGTGTCCTTTGAGGACTTGTGATTTTCCAAGTGGTTTTGAAAATGTTGATATCATGGTATGTTAAATGATAAAGAGAATTAAAGGCATTCATGCATCATAAGCATTTGGACGCACCATGGAATTTAGGGGTTTTATGATTGCCTACCCTGGTGGGGGGTTACTCTATGATGAGTTTAAGCCCTATTTTTGCAGGAGCCATGGAGTGTAGGGATTCATGGTTATGCTAAGTCCTACTTGTGTACTTCGGTACTGCAGGAGCCATGAAAGTGTAGGGATTCATGGTTATGCTAATTCCTACTTGTGCACTTATTTTCGCAGGAGCCATGAAGGTGTAGGGATTCATGGTTATGCTAATTCCTACTGGAGTCTTTATGAGACTTTTTACTGCAGTATTCCCACCAAACCAAATGGATCCAGCATGACATCATGTGACTAATTAAAGATTTATAAATGAACTTGTTTGGCATATTCATCATATCATTATGCCTTGTTGGTTGTGTTTGTGCAATTTTATTTATTTTATATTTATTCTATATTCTGTCTCACTCTTACATTAATTTTTACAGTGAATGCTACACAGAATGAAGAGTGATGCCATGAATGGAGTTTACGTGAATTATTGCTTGGAATTTGACTTTATTTTATTTTGATGGGTTGTAATAATATAATGTTTCATGTACTGTATTTTTCTAAATCGTTTCCACTATATATAATTATTTCATGACTTTGATTATCCACGACTAATATGTATGATAATAATCAGCGTTTATCAACTTTTACATGACTTATTACAAATTCAAAAATGATTTTTAAAACGCGAAAAATTTATTCCGGAAATTATTAAGGACGTCACATTTTCCATATGGGTAATGACTTATTTATGAATTATTGAGGGATTATTGATTATTATGGATGTTATTGAGTGTCCTATGAATGTCATACAGTATGTATATCTTTGTGATGAATAATTATGAATGACTAAATTAATGTATACATGAATGCCTTATGGTTTATTGAGATATGTTGTTGAACTGTAAATCCATGATTTTGAGAATTGATATATGTGATGTGTCCTTTAAGGACTTGTGGCTTTCAAGTGATTATGGAAGTATTGATATCATGGTATGTTAAATTGATAAAGAGAATTAAAGGTATTCATGCATCATAAGCATTTGGACGCACCATGGAATTTAAGGGTTCCATGATTGCCGGCCCTGGTGGGGGTTACTCTATGATGAGTTAAAGCCTTATTTTCATTGAGCGCCATGAAGGGTAGGGATTCATGGTTTATGCTAAGTCCTACTTGTGTACTTCGGTACTTGAACGCCATGAAGGGTAGGGATTCATGGTATATACTAAGTCCTACTTGTGTACTTGGGTACTTGAGCGCTACGAAGGGTAGGGATTCGTGGCATTATGCTAAGTCCTACTTATGTCTCTATGAGACTCTTTACTGTGGTATTCTCACTAAATCAAAATGGATCCAGCATGACATCATTTGGCTAAATTAAAGATTATTAAATGTAAATAACCTTGTTTGACATATTCATCATATCATAATTGTTTGTTGATTGTGTTTGTGCAATTTTACTTATTTTATATTTATTTTATATTCTATCTCACTCTTACATTATTTTTACAGTGCATGCTTCACAGAATGACGAATGGTGAAATTGATGAAACTTATATGTTTTATTACTTGGACTTTGACTTTATTTGACTTTTAATGTGTTGTAATAATATTATTATGTACCTTGTAATGTAATCGTCTCTATCGTTTCCTCTATATAAATGTATTATGTTTTATTCGTTCACGACTAGTATGCATGATAATATTCCGCATTTATAAATTTTTATGTGACCTCAGAATTTAAATTACGAATTTCAAAATGATTCTTTAACAGCGAAAAATTTATTACAAAAATTTGGGTTAATTAATTGGAATTTGTAATTTGGGTTTCGGGTGTCACATCAACCGCTAAGAAAGCCTGTCTTTACGGTTGATAACTTAGTGGTTCAAAACTGTTAAGAAAGGCCCAAAACAACTGCTAAGGAAGACCATTTTTGTTGTAGTGACATTTGGTGGGCTGAATTAGGTGTAGTATAAATAAAGAAAAAAACTGGGGAAAATGTATTAAAGTGTAAAAAAACGAAAAGAAAAAGCTTGAAATGACCTAGTAGCAATTGGCGTTCCTAGGCCTTTGGCAAAACTTGAAAAATTTAAGTGTAAGAAACCCAAAAAAATAAAATAAAATTCTACAACATCTATTTGTTTTAGACAGACCTTTAAAGTGTATTTCCATTGCCTCTTGATGCTAACAAAAATATGCTTAGTTGCTTATGTGGTTATTTGCTTGCATTCTAAAGTTCTAGTTTAACCTTTTGAGTATTTGTCTTGTTCTCTTTCATTGTTTGTCTCATCTTAGTTCCATTTGATTTTGTTATCCTAATTGAGCTTTTATTGTTTCTCATCCTTGATCTCTTGTTGTGTCACTTGAGTATTTCACTTATTTGGTCTTCTTGAGATTGGTTGAAGGTAACCCACAATTTATTGATAGCATATTAATGTGAATTAGATTTGACTTGAGTTTGCTCTAAGCACTTGGAAGTGATATAGAGAAGGTTTGAGTGTAAACACTTGATTGTTGGGGACTCTCTTATTACTTTTGTTTTGTATTAACCATTTTCTCATGTTTAAAGTTTTACTTGTTACTTGATGAAGATTGAAAACTTATAATTTTAAGAGCAAATTCTTGTACTTGTGTTACAATAAAGTTATGTGTCATTTGTGTAACACCCTTTGTTACATCTCAATAATTTCTAAAAAAATCATGAAATTTTTTTAAAAAATATAATCGTTAAAAAGAAACTATCAGAATTAAATTACAATATTTCTGAAATACCTCATGAATATCATTAAAATTTATAAAGTAGTTTTACATTTATCCAAATAAAATAGATATTAAACATTATTAGAAAGAGAGGAAACTTCATGGCCCAAGAGCAGTTACTTAATAACATTATTTATTCATTGGACCACAGTATTCATACCGAGCTCCCTTTCTAGAACGTGCTATATATACTGTTGAGATTCTTCGATCCTTCCCTCTGTACGAACCATCAATTAAAACATATGAAACAAAGCATCGAGAAAAAAGTGAGAAACAGAATATAATATTCCCAAATGGGATATAAGAAATAAAGGGTTTTCACAAACTAGTATAATAATATCAATCACAATCGCATACACAATCAATTATGAATTTATGAATGTTATGCAATATCTTCATCATAACTTACCTATATATACAGGCCCTTAAATTTTAATTTGCACTAGGCCAACCAGGAGTTTACACTGTTCCATAATTCTGGATAATAATAACATGAACAGCTCAACTGGCATGGAAACACTTAGAGACTAGTCAGATTGAAAAGGTTTTTATTGTGAAAGTGCCCGACACTAGGGAGCTACCCCAGGTCCCCTGAAACACCCTTTCACACTCTCTCATCCCAAGGCTCACAATTAAGCCTCCTCTAATGTATCCTCGGTTTCTATAATCCGTCCCCAGACAACATCATTTTGTTTCTCTTTGATGATTCATGATGCATGAACTACTCGCATATTTAGTTGGTTAAGGCTTTTAGAAACTCAATTATATTATCAGGGCCTACGAATCGCGACATAGCCACCCAAGTAAACTGTACTTTTTCAACTTCTCAAATACACACATAGAATTTTAGTACAGTTCCTTTTCAAATCACAAATCAAATCTCCTTATAATTTGAGTTTCAAAGCCTTAAATATATTTCACAACCTTCTTTAGAAAGTTTATAGGTCAATTCAAAATCAATTTCTAAAAACTCGAATTCGGAATTATCAATCTTTAAAACCTTAGTACTCAAAAATTTTGTAAATATTTTTATACATTTAAATAATATGTATATATATATATATTAAAATATTAGTAAAAATTTATTTTTATAAAATAATTTCTCTTTCTTTTTCTTTCTGATAAACTAACTAAAAATCTAAATTTTAGTAAAGATATATACATATATATTAAAATATAAAAAGAGATTTCTAAAAACTTATGTAGTTTTATTGAAATCTAAGAAATTTCTTAAAAGTAATTTGGATAAAGATGAATAAGTAAATAAAGAAGTAGGAGATAAGTAAATTCTTACTGAATTTTAGCTTTCCGTCATGCTTGCTATATGCTCAAACTCCACAGTACAAGATTATCAATCATAATTAAACATTGTCAATCACAATCAAACATCATAAAGCACAAATAAATATTAACAATCATAATCAAATCAAATAATTAAACATCAGTTATAAATATGATAATTTAAAATTCAATGATTATTTAAATTAATAAAGTTTGTTTTAAGTTCTACGGTCAATGCCTCGCATAGGTCTGTGTAAATCCAAGATATTCCAGTCCTTGCATAGGTCTAGTTCAGTCCATATAGGTCATAATAGTCCAAGTCCTTGTATAGGTTCAGTCTAGTTCGTTGTAGTACAAGTCCTTGCATAGGTTCAGTCCAATCCGCATAGGTCATAATAGTTCAAGTTCTTGAATAAATATTTCAGATTAAGTTACACGAGAGATTTAATTTATTAATAACAATTATTATAAATTTTAAGTTAAAAATGATTGTTTTAAAATAATAATATTGTTATCTTTAAAAGGAGTAGGGGACTCCTCCCAATATTCTTATGTGTTTTCATATTATATACTTATCTCACCCCCCTTACCTTGATTTGCTACCAAAAGTAAATTTGCTCTCCGCCTCCAAGTTCTAATAAAATATTAATACTAATTTATTTCAGTATAAGCATAAGATAAAAATTAAGATTCAGAATGATAAATAGTAAATATGCATAGTAATAGTAAATAGTAATGGTAAATGGTAAATCATCAAGAGTAACGGTAAATAATAATTTTTGAATAGTAACAGTAAATAGTAAATTGTGAATAGTAAATTTTGAATAGTAGTGGTAAATGGTAAATTGTGAACAATAACAGTAAATAGTAAATTTTGAATAGTAACAGTAAATAGTAAATTTTGAATACTAATAGTAAATAGTAAATTTTGAATAGTAACAGCAACTAATAAATTTTGAATAATAACGGTAAATAATAAATTTTGAATAATAACAGTGAATGGTAAATTATGAATAGTAACAGTAAATAGTGAATTTTGAATAGTAACAGTAAATAGTAAAATAACACAGTGGTAATTTATTTTTACCGTAGTAACTTATTCATAATAGTACTAGTATATTAATGGTTTAAGAGTGCTAAAAAATAAACTAAAATTATAAAAAGAATATAGAAGAAAGATGTTATTACCTTACACCTCCGGCAGAACCTCTTTTCACCAAAAGAATTTACTCCCCACTAATTTCTTACGCACTATTTCTCTAGATTCTCTCTCTAATTTTGGTGTGGAAATGTTGTAAATGAGCCATCTATTTATAGGAAGAGAATTTTACTATTTAAGATTAATTATTTATTTATTTTACTATTCATGATGGAAGTATTTACCCACCGGTCACTATTCATGATGTAAGTATTTACCCATCGGTGATGCAAGCAATAAGTAAGCGATGATGTCGGCAGTGGCATTTTGGTTATTAGATGAAAGGTTAAGGGTATTTTGTTATTCTCAAAAAATGAAAAAAATATAAAAATTCCAAAAAATTATAAATTGTATAACAATCAAAAAGTTCTAAAGAACTATAATTAAATTCCTTTGAAATTTTATTTTAAATAAGAAATAATGAAATTAGGGGTGTTACAACTCTACTCCCCTAAAAAAATTTCATCCTCGAAATTTACACTTTTCAATAAAACAAATGGGGATGAGACTCTTTCATCTCATTTTCTAGTTCCCATGTAGCATCTTCTCCTCTCGTTTCGCTCCAAATGACCTTTACAAGTGGAATTTCTTTGTCCCTTAACTTTTTTATTCTTTTGTCAGCTATACTGACAGGTGGTGCATCATATGTAAGATTATCTTTAACTTGTATGACATCAAGTTCAATAACATGTGTAGGGTCAGATATATACTTTCGTAAATGTGACACATGAAAAACGTTATTGATATTAGAAAGAAAAGGTGGTAATGCTATTTGGTAAGCAAGAGGACTAACTTTCTAAATTATTTGATACAGACCAATAAATCTAGGAGTTAGTTTTCGAGATTTCAATGCCCGACCGACCCCAGTCGTAGATGTGACTTTCAAGAATACATGATCGCCTTCTTGAAATTCGAGCGGCTTTCTTTTTTTGTCATAGTAACTTTTCTGCCTGCTTTGTGCTGCCTTCATCTTTTCCTGAACCATTTTGATTTTATCCGTGGTTTATTGTACCAACTCTGGTCCAAGCATCAAGTTTTCACTAGTCTCAAACCAACATAGCGGAGTCCTACATTTTCTTCCATATAATACTTCAAAAGGTGCCATGCCAATGCTAGCATGGAAACTGTTGTTGTAGGTGAACTCCACATATGGTAAGAATTGATTCCAACTTCCTTTATGCTCTAACACACAAGCTCGTAACAAGTCTTCTAGAGATTGAATTGTTCTTTCTGATTGTCCATCCGTCTGAGGATGATATGCTGAACTCAGACGTAGTCTTGTTCCTAAAGCCTTGTGTAAGCTCTTCCAGAATTACGATGTAAAACGAGGGTCCCGATCAGAAATGATACTTGAAAGAATTCCTAATTATTTATTTTACTATTCATGATGTAAGTATTTACCCACCGGTCACTATTCATGATGTAAGTATTTACCCATCGGTCACTATTCATGATGTAAGTATTTACCTACCGGTGATGCAAGCAATAAGTCAGTGATGATGTCGGCAGTGGCATTTTGGTTATTAGATGAAAGGTTAAGGGTATTTTGTTATTCTCAAAAAATGAAAAAAATATAAAAATTCCAAAAAATTATAAATTGTATAACAATCAAAAAGTTCTAAAGAACTATAATCAAATTCCTTTGAAATTGTATTTTAAATAAGAAATAATAAAATTAGGGGTGTTACAACTTGTATTTTTTTCTCCTTGTATTTTGGAAGCATGTAAAAAAAAATAATTCTTTTGAGAAAATATTTCTTAATCCTTGTATTTGAAGGGTTTAAGTAGTTATAGGGTAATTGTGCTTAGGTATAGCTTATTTCTTGCTTCTAACTAGTTATCTTGCTCCATTACTTGTTACATTGCTAGTTATACACTTGAAAATCATAAATACCTCTTCTCATAGTAAGATAAAGAGACATTACACCTCTCTATATGAGAGATATTATAGAGCAACTAAATATCTTGAATATGAGGCTAAGTAACATTGAAAATAAGGAGGAAAAAGAAAGGCCTTGTAAGAGGCATAGAAATAAACATGAAAGAGAAGGAAGTAAGGTAGAGGATAAACCAATGAGGC
Organism: Clitoria ternatea; assembly: GCA_037962975.1. NCBI lineage: Eukaryota > Viridiplantae > Streptophyta > Magnoliopsida > Fabales > Fabaceae > Clitoria > Clitoria ternatea. The sequence goes on from CM075673.1 coordinate 154,785,444, forward strand.
ATTATAGACATCATGAGGATAAGGGGCTAAGAGAAGTAAAATTTGAAGTGTCTTCAATCTATAGTAAAAGTGATGTGGAGGTCCACCTTAATTAGGAAATGAGAGTTAAACAACTCTTCAACTCTTATAAAACCAAAGATGAGAAGAACATTAGGGTTACTACCTTTTCTTTTCAAAATTATGCCTTAGTGTAGTGGACCCAACTTTTCAAAGATAAGAAGAAAGATTACTTTCCTCCTATAGATGATTAGGAGGATGTTAAGGTTTTGCTTAGGAAAAGGTATGTTCCTTCCTATTATAGGGGAAAGCTTTTGGCTAAGCTCAATAAACTCTCTCAAGGATTAAAAAGTGTTGAAGATTATTACAAGGCCCTAGAAATGACCATAATTAGAGCCAATATTGAGGAAGATGAAGAGGCCTTGATGCATAGGTTTAGGGTTTTTTTCGGTAGGGTGGAAAGTCAAATAAATGAAGAACTCTTCCATCAATTCACTAGGGTGGACATTAAAGAGCTCCTACACCAATTCATTAAGGTGAAAAGTCAAATAAATGAAGAAGACTCTTATTAAGGAGACTATAAACCCTTTAGGCCCAAATAGAAGGGCAATGAGGACTCCAATGTAAAAGAAATTAGAAAAAAGATAAGAAGAAGGAAGTGGGTACTTCCTCTCTAATAATAAAAAGTAAGGTACACAAAGAGGGTCACACTTCTAAACCCTCTAAGTATGATAACTCCACCCCTATGCCATTTTCTTCTAAGACAAGCTCAATCAAATGTTTGGGAAGAAGTCATATTGCCTTTCAATGTCCCAACAAGGAAACTATGATTTTAAGAGGGCAAGACCACTACTCTAGCCAAAAGGATTCTTACTTATCTCACTCTAGTGATGGCTCAAGTAACGAGTCTTATGATAGTGAACATGTTTTAGGAGATGAAAAAGAACTATACATGATTAGAGACTTCTTGGTAGTCATGTGAAAAAGGATGATACTACACAAAGAGATAATATCTCTTATACAAGATGTCACATAAATGAAAAACTACGTTCTCATTGTGGATATGGGAGTTGTGCTAATGTGGCTAGTCAAAGGCTAATCCACAAGTTGGGTTATAAACTTATTGATTACCCTGGGCCATACAAACTTCAATGGCTAATTGAAAATGATAAGATTCTTGTGAATAAACAAGTGTTGTTTTTCTTCTCTATAGGCACCTACTAAGATAAAGTTTGGTGTGATGTGGTGCCTATGGAAGAAACTCATGTTTTGCTTGGGAGACCTTGGCAATTTGACAAAAAATTCACCCATAACAGTTTCACCAACACCCTCACCTTTGTATATGAAAATAAAAAATTTGAATTTTATCCATTAACTCCCAAGCAAGTTATGGAGGATCAACTTCAAATGAAGTTGAAAAGGGATAAGGAGGTTGGTCTTTCCACCTCCCAAGCCAAACCAAAAAAATAAGGGAAAATGAGTTGTCACACTTGAAGACTCCCATAGGCATTCTACTTTGTTTTCCTACGAGAATGATGTGAAGAAAGTCTTGTTCTTTCACCAACCATTGTACATGCTTTATTACAAGTACACTCAAAGTACCTCCATGTACTTAGTGGGAACTTTTTCTTTGCCCCAATGAGTGACAAACCTTTTAAAAGAAGTTTCTCTAATTTTTCATATTAACTATAGGATAGATTGGACATTAAGTGTGTATGGTCTTCTTAGGGTTACTTGTAGGATGTACATAATTAGTACAGAGTCTTATAAAATAGAGATGTGTCTATACTCTTTTAAGTCGACCTTCCCAAGAGTCACGTCTATTGTTTTTTTATTGAGCCTAAAACTTTTATAGGTTTGCCTTTTTTTTCCATTTCATATCATCACCATTAGAACTCATATAGGACCATATAATAACTTTGACCATGTTGATATCATTCATTTGCATGAGGGGTTATTTAGGGAGCTAGTTGCATCATTACATGCCATGACCATTATAGTTCCTAGTTTAAATGTCATCACACATTATAACCCCATTAGGGCATCACATCCATTGATTACTCATGATATGCCCATGTTTACTATTACATCATATGATGTGTAACGCCCCGGCCGCTTTTCAGGAGTGAACGACTCTCCATACAAACCAACATGAGACCTTTCTAGTGTGCTTTTATCCTCACTCACACACTTCCCGAGAACTTCCCAGGAGGTCACCCATCCCAGAATTACTCCAAGTTAAGCACGCTTAACCTTGGAGTTCTTAAGTGATAGGCCATTGAAAAGGCTAATGCATTTGTTGCTATAGGTAGTACGAATTCATTCCTTTAAGCTATCCTCGACTGTATAATCCCATACCTATACAGTCTTTGGATCCCTCTCATTCTGGTATGTATTCGGTTCATTCATGTGTCCCTTCCACTGGAAGCCTTCCAGGAGCCGCTCATTGTCCGTGCCTATACACCGGCGATCACTCCCCGCCCTCAACAGTGCCCGAGATGTCACATTCCCCGCTGGAAGCCTGCCAGAAGCCGCTCCTTGTCCATGCTAATGCACCGACGATCACTCCCCGCCCTCAACAGCGCTGGGATATCACATGCCCACCAGTTTCCGCCTGGTTCATCCCCGAGCCATACCATACTAGGAGAGGCTAGGCTCTGATACCATTGTAACTCCCCGACCGCTTTTCAGGAATGAACGATTCTCCCTACAAACCAACACGAGACCTTTCTAGTGTGCTTTTATCCTCACTCACACACTTCCTGAGAACTTCCCAAGAGGTCACCCATCCCAGAATTACTCCAAGTTAAGCACGCTTAACCTTGGAGTTCTTAAGTGATAGGCCACCGAAAAGGCTAATGCATTTGTTGGTATAGGTAGTACAAATTCATTTTTTTAAGCTATCCTTGACTGTATAGTCTTATACCTATACAGTCTTTGGATCCCTCTCATTCTGGTATGTATTCGATTTGTTCATGTGTCCCTTCCACTGGAAGCCTTCCAAGAGCCGCTCCTTGTCCGTGCCTATACACCGGCGATCACTCCCCACCCTCAACAGTGCCCGGGATGTCACATTCCCTGCTGGAAGCCTGCCAGGAGCCGCTCCTTGTCCGTGCCAATGCACCGATGATCACTCCCCACCCTCAACAGCACTAGGATGTCACACCATGCATCCACATCTCATACCACATCCACTATCATTCCATAGATAGGATCATACTTAGGCTTCTTGGGATCCCCCATAGCTTTGCATGTACATTCTCATGGGACTATCTCATTGCATTCTTTGATGATATTTTTGTTTTTGTAACTTCAGGGGTGATAAGGTTAGTCTTTGATCTTGGTTGAATTTTTCATTACACAAAGAAATTCTTCATCTTTGTTTTATTCACTTGTTTTTCTTTTGTCTTTTATCATAATATGGGCCCATTCTTCTCTTTTGTTTTGTAGGGCTGGTGGATTTTTTTGGTAACATTAAAGAAAGAGCTTAAATTCGAGGAAATATCTCTTTTAAGGGTGAGAGTATATTAGACTTAAGTTTTGGATTATTTTTCATTTTTAGAAACTTATTAGTAGTCTTAGATGGAGATTTGGGTCTTGTATGACCATATATTTGCTTTGGGTCACTTTTGAGCCATGTACATTTAGGTTTTGGCCCTTGGGTGAAGCTTTAACAAGCCCACCCAAGTTAAGTTTTAAAATTATACTTAAAGAAAGTATGTATAGCCCCATTTCTTTATAAATAACTTCTAAGAATTCATTTATTGAGTTTCTAGTGAGATAAAATGAATTTCTTCTCTCTAAAACCTAAGAGTGCTTAATATATCTCTCAAGTTTTTATCCATTAGAACCTTTTCAATGGTGATGAACATCTTTTGAAACTTATCTCTCTAAAATTGTAAAGAGTGGCATTCCCTTTTCCCTCTCTCTTGTCTCTCCATTTGCTCCATATTCTCTCTAATTTTCTATTTCTAAAATTTAAGTTTCATGAACCTTTTCCTACACATGTATATTCAACCAAGGAAAGAGTATGAAGGAGAATGAAGTTTATGATGTGGAATGGCTTCTAGAAGGAAAAGCAACATTTAGATCCAATCTAGGATGTGGCATAGGGAAAAACTCAAGAATCAAGTTTAGTAAGGGTTTGTGTAGGTTGGACAGGGAATTAAACTTCGGGTGTTAGTGGTCCAATTATAGCTTAAGGATAAACCTTCAAGCCTGGAAACCACATTACTGAAAACATCAGGTGGCACAATAACTTCAGCAATAGGGGGGAAGATAGTGTTTGATGAAAAGGAAGTTGAGTCAAGTAAGTCTAGAGGTGATGGTATATATTCAAATGCTGAGGGTGGAATAAGAGTGGGTAAAAGTGGATCTATTTAGGCTTGTGTGTGGGGTTGAACCAACTTTTTTTGAGTCTTTTGGCGGGCTTGGTTGTTGGTTGTTTTCTAGATATAAGCCTCTTCACTCTGTTGGCCATAGTCTTTGTTTCGACTTTCTTTTGAGTATGGGGAAAAACTTATTCAACTCTAGTAGGAGAAGCAGGAGCCTTCCTTTTGGTAGCGACCAAGACATCACTAAGTGGAACTCTATCTTCCTCATCTTTTGAGATTTAATTACTTGTTGAATGACTAGGCTTGCCTCAACCATAATGTCAACATTAACTTGCTCACCTTTAACAACTACACCATCTTCAACATCAATGGCTTCAACTTCAGCATGTTCACCTGCATATGCGTCTTTAGACGCTCTTCTCATATCATCATCAGATGACACTTGAGGCTTCTCAAAGTGAATCCTTATTCTTACAACACTTCTAATAATAAACTCATTACATTAATTCTTTTCTTTCTAGGGATCTAATTCAAATAGGATAGTCCAACAGGAAGTGAAACAACCCGACTTAATTAAGAGCAAAAACGAGACTAGGGAAAATTTTTCCAAAATTTAGAACGGTTCCCCACGTTCACAAGGCTGTCGGGGCAAAATAAAACAAAATGGGGTCAAAGGAAAGTGGAAGCCGATCAGATAAGAAGAGAAGACCAGGTCCGGATGCCACACGCTGGCAGGACCCAGCTTCAGATTAAACACAAGGCAGCAGAAGACAACGCTTGAGCAAGCTCTTCCTCGCTGGAGCGAACCCTCATTCACTGAAGCGAACCCATTCACTCGGTATTCCGTCACTCGGACAAGGGGATTCCGTTCACTCGGGAACGTTCCCAACATACATGCCTCCCTCGGAAATTTATACACAGTTCCTTATTTTTATTCAGAAGGTCACACACATGTTCCACTCGAAAAATGATAGTTATTCCACTCAGAATCTATAAACTTCCCTCACCCGGAATATTTCCCCAGTCGTCACTCGGAGGCACCTCAGCCCCAACACATTCGGAAATGTATAACACATTCTTCACTCAGGATATTCTAAACTTCCTCCCTCGGAGATCACTTAAACCTCCCTTCCCTCGGAAGGGGTCTCCACAAATAAGTTCCATTCGGAATTACTCTGACCTCTCATCACTCAAAGAAATTCACCAAGTTAAGTCTCACTCAGACTTATTTAAATCTTAGCCACTCGGAATATATAACCTTATTCACTCGGAATATATATATATATATATATATATATATATATATATATATATATATATATATATATATAACCTTGTCCACTCGGAAGAGGACTCCTAGATTACACCTCAATCAAGACCATCACAACCCCTATTCCTTCGGAAGTGGTTCAATCGGGATTTCCACTCGGGAGTATTCAATCCTTTCCCACTCAGAGTGGTTTACTCAGCTAATTTGTCACTGGGTAACATATGGACTAGCCTTCCCTCAGAAGTAGTCCACTCGAGTACATCCTACTCGGATTGCCTTAAGCCTTCAACACTCGGAAGAAGGCCCACTCGCTATAGCCTCACTCGGAAATGGCTCTCACAACTATATCCCCATTTGAACACTTATAGTCTTAACATTATTCGTTCAATAACACTTCTCAGTCGGTACAATAACAACATATCAATGTAAATTATATTTATATATATATATGTATACTTATTCACACTCCGATAGTCAACCCATATAAAGAAATACATTTAGACAACGGATTACATGAGAGCCGGCCAAGGCTTTAACATATCTATTTTACGATCGGTACATTGCACTGTACACTACAGCAGCATAAATACCCATCACTCGGGTTTAAGGCCTTCTCGTCATTCGCCACACCGACCTGCATATACTGAAAAATATAGCCATAGTAGGGGTGAGCTTTTACATATTAAATGACAGTTATTGACTCGGATTAGTTTCTACATTCTCAATAATACCATTTACATATATCTCAATCAATAACAATATCCATTATTATTTATTAAGAACATTCACACAACATTATCTGATCGGATTACTCCATTTATACATGGCTATAAAAATTCATATTACTCACAACAGCATATACCATAACCATACCCCCATATGGCGCTCGGCAACAGTTCAGCTTACACATTTTATTTCAATCGGAGTTCACCCATACAGTATCATTCCATCGGAATTCACTCAAATCAATTCCAAACCATATCAACGATGTTATTCTCAATAACAATGCACCTATATGTATGCATGCGGATCCGACTTAAACAATAATTTCAGTTACAGATTCCTTCCTGGCCTCTCGTCCATTAGCCCTTCCCGCGTGATACCGGTCACCTCGTGACGTCTCGAGACTTAACTCTAGCTCTATCGGCTATCACGGGCTCTCACAGGATCTAGCGAAGAATCTGTAGCTGGAAATCATCTCATAGGGTTCCTGACCTTCCACGGGTCACCCTTTTTCTATACATATGCAACCTTATGCATTTCACAACAAGCATCCATGCTTATCAAGTGCATTTCATGCAGCCATTAAAATCATGACCGATCCAGCACAACATTTGGATTCACTCGGAAATCCACATTTTCATCACATGCCTCACATGCATTTTATCATAGTAAATCATAACACAGGAATCGGTATAACCATATCACAGTACGTGTACTCGGCATTCTCAATGAAATCAACATGCACTTCAACACAACATTCCAAATAGGAATCAACATATCAAACCCACATCTCATGCATTCGGCAATCATAATGGAATTCACATATACATGCATTCACTCGAAATTCTCAGAAATATCAACATGCACCCATGGACGGAATCGTCACAACATAGACAGATCACAGCTATCACAAACCCGGGCGTTTCATGCACTATTGCTCAATCACAACGCATCAATCAGCACAAATCAAACATAACACAACACATTAGAATAAATTCACCCGGAACCCGTCCATAAACCATGCATTTGAAATGTAAAGCGCCCCCTACCTGGAATGAAGATCCTAGAAGCTCTATGAGCTTACAGCACCGACCGATCGTCCATCGGTCACTCGTTCTTAACAGAACAACCTAGCTTCCAGTCGTTCAGCACAACACCCTGCCCTGGAGGAACACCGAGCCACTCTCACTCTCGGACAGCCCTGTCTCCAAGACACTCCATGTTCTGCATGCAAGGACAGTGGGAGTTCCGAGCCTCCAAAGCACAACGCTGTCCTCTCACTCGATCTAGTGGAGGATTCCAAAGCCGTTCCCTTACTCTGATAGTCCAATCCTCGCCAACAATGGAGGACTTCCAGTCATCCAACGCTGTGTTGGCAGAACAGTGGAGGATCCCAGCCTCCAAGGCACTTGGTGCTCTGCTCACTCTCTTGAGCAGTTCCCTCACACAATCAGTAGAATATCTCTACCACTCCGAGCTCCTTTAATGCTGCACACTTCCACTCGAGATTCCAACAGTCATCGAGTGGAAGAAGAAGAAGAGGTAGAAGGAGACGAAGAACAACAAAGAAGAAGGATGTAGGTTGCATGTGTAGGGAGAAATACACAGCTCTCTTAGTCTCTTTTTTTCCAACAGCGTGAAATAATGATGAAGAGAGGGAACCGAAGCCCCTTTATACCACTAAGGGCACATGCGTAATTTTACCTCGTATTATTACTATTATTATTCAACCCATAATCTTAATTCTGTAATTAACCTTAATCGGTAATTAGATCTAAACTAGGATGTTACAGGAAGAATTTCTCCAGAATCTGACAAATGAGAGGAGCATAAGGTAGAGATGCTCCTGAGTCTACCACCACATTCTTCATGTGCTCAGAGATTAACACGGGCATATTGATCGTTTACTTCTACAACAGGTTGAATTAGTGGAATTTGTCCAACTGACACATGGTCTCTTGAGCCTTTACGTGGAATCATCTTGGCACTTGCTCTGTTCATCAATTGAGGCTTGACATACATAAATTCATCCACTATGTCTGTACCCACCTCAGCTTCCTAGCTTTTAGTGAAGACAACGCCTTCAAGGTCATATCTATAACATTTGCTATGGAGTTAAGATCAATCACAAAGAGTTTGTTCTAAACCCTAGAATTGATCCTCTTCTCATGTCATATAACAAATTTCTAGATGACTTTTTTTCATGTGTTATATATATATATATAACACATTTAACAGGACTTTTTTCTTTCTTCAAAAGTTGTATCCATTTAATAGCAATTGAAAAATTAAGGTCGTGTTTATTCTTGAAAGAGTTAGAAAAGTAGAAAAGGTGTTTGTTTACAAAATATTCAAAGAAAACTTATAGAAAACTGAAAACCGGATTTTCTATTTTTTTAAGAAAAACAAAGAAGTCTTTAAAGAAGTTTTCCAATAAAACTGAAAAGTGGAAAAGTTTTTCAAGATTTTTTTTAGCTATTCCAGGAAATAAAAATTTTAGAAAAACAAAAAAATTCCTGAAAAACTAGAATAATTTTGTAACTAAACGCAGCCTAAACATGTAACAGATTTTATTTAACTTTTTTATTTTAAAGAAATCAAGTGTTCATTTATATATAGACTTTGAAATTTCTACAACTGATTTATGATATATATTAAGTGGTATTTTATTGTGAATACAATAATTATATTATTATATATATATATAATGATATATTTCAATATTTATTTTCATTTTATAATATGCATGATACATGCTTTGAGATTATTTTATCAGAATTTAATCTCATGAGTGAAATATAAAATTTTTATATATGTAATACAATCAAGGGTAATGCCAATTGATATATAAAATGCAAATTGTTGCATAAAAAATTATGTATATTGTGATATATTTTAGATGTTTTTGTGTTTCATAAAAATAATATCTTTTTATTCCTTATGTATATTATAAAGGCAAATTAATTGTTTGATTGATGAACTTATTTAAGAGGTTGAGATTTTATGGCTTATGATTCTATTCTATTCTATAAAGACAAATTAATTGTTTGATTGATGAATCACTAAATTGTTGTTGTTTTATGTAACATCCCAATTTTGAAGTTAAATACCAAATGAAAATAAACCATTAAGAATTGATTTCAAAATAGGAAATTAACGGCAAATTATAATCAACTACCAAACGAATTTAAACCGTTGAAATGATTATTGCAAAGTGGGGATTTCTCGTAACTTCAGAAACAATAGTTGATTACTTTTATAAAAATGATGATGGCTGGATGATTGGGTTCAGTGTGCGTGGCTGAGTGGAACTGTCGGGCTCACACTCCCCCACCCCACTCTTCTCTTCTCGTGCAAATATATATATGCGTAAGCCCATGATCACGAAGGTCACTCACCTTCCTTCGGATTCCCTCTTCCTCCACTGCTTCATCCCTTCTTCTCTTCTTGTATCCTCTCTCCTCTTCCCAGTTCTTCGTCCTCTCATTCTCCATTCACTGTTCCATTCCTGGAAACGCACGACGATACTACAGAAGACTTGGAGTTCCCTCTGCTGGTAAGGAACGATCGTCAGGGTGGAAGACGAACAGCCCCTGTTTCACAGTGCGACTACGACCAAGGAGGCCTGAACGAGTGCGAGCCTGAGCGAGGCAAACAGAAACAAAGGACCGACGTCGGGAAATAGAAGAACCCCCCCTCGATTTCCTTCAGTAGGTAGGGGGCGCTTTGCATTTCAAATGCATGGCTCGTGAATGGGTTCCGAGTGATCTTTTATGCATGCATGTGTGTTTATGGGTGTTTGTGATGAAACGTATAATTGCTAGATAGCTTTTGTATACCGAGGCATGAGATGATTGAATCCGATGGTAGATTGCTTATATTTGATATACGTACGCTGCTGGGATGTGGATGCATGTGTGTGTCATGAGACCGTGTGTGAGTGTGGTGCATGCTCCTTAAATTGCCATACTGAGTCTAGTTAATTATTCACTTGTGCATGCATGATGTGAAAACGTATGGTGTGATTTCTGGGTGTTCTGTTCGGGGGGATGATGGGTAGATCTTGATTGTTATCCTATATTGCCTTGCATGCGAGTGTTGTAAATGAATCGGTGTTGCTATAAGATGATGAATGATTTGCATGCAGAATGTGGTTATGATAAACGACAGGAGGAATAATATTGCATGACAAACACACACGAAAGAATGTAATTAAAAGACCTTGAGTTGGACTCAAGGCAGTGCCGAGTGCACTAGCGTTGGACGCTTAAAGTCTTGGGTTGGACTCAAGCAAGCTACCGGGTTGGACTCGGAGCTGCCCGTAGCACTGCCGTGGTCGCTTGGAGCGATTGTGTTACATGTGAGGGCAACGGTTTGGTACCTGTAAAATGGCCGAACCAGCTTGGAGCTGGAGGAAAAAGGCTTGGAGTCTATGTTGCAACGTAAAAATTAGTCAAGTGGGGGTTGGATCCGACTGTAGGGGACCTGTGTGCACTAGATATATATATATATATATATATATATATATATATATATATGTATGTTCTTATGCCATGATGAATCTCTTGTGTTGCATGCATATGTAAGCTGGAAATGATATAATTGAGAAATGAATGAATGAATTCCGACTGCATGGTGCTGTTACGGTAGGTAATCGGGAGGATAGTTAATGTTATGGTTGCTTGAAATGTGATGTCGTATGATGGAAAGCATGCGGGTTCCTAAGTCACTAACTGTCATTTTAAATGTAAAAGCTCACCCCTGCTGTGGCAATATTTTCAGTGAACATTCCTCGGAACTACGAGTGAAGTGGAGCTATTTGCCGAGTGGACTAGCAGTGCACCAAGGAACTATATATATTTATGTAGATACTGTGTGTAATGTTTGACTATGCCTTGGCCGGCTCGTGTCTGATGTTAGCGTTTTGAGACAGAACAAGATCCTTTTGGGTCGGGAAAGTATGATAATGTGTTTGTAACTATCGATATATACTCTTATATATATATATATATGGTTATGTGCATGCCATGTTGCATGTTTATCCCACTCTCTGCGTGATGTCTGATTAGTATGCATGTGTTCGTATGTCCAAGTGCGTAAGAATGGTAAGACTTAGTGTGAAAGAAGCCAAGATATGACCTAGAGAGTGAATTCGTGATCCTGTTGCCGAGTGAGGGGAAGATTTAGATTGTTCCGAGTGAATAAGGCTATATAACCCGTGTGGGGATCGTCGTGGATGTCTCACCCCCAAATGATAAACTGCTAGGATATCTGAATAGAGAAATTTAACATATTTCCGAGCGAAAACTGGTTAAGTGAGTGTCTTTCGACTGGAGAGTAAACTTCCAGATTCCGAGTGAGATCCGTGTAGTAAGCTGAGCGAAGGTCAGGAAGTTCTCAGGTGAGGTTTCCATTCGCAAGAGATCTTGGGTAGGAAGGACTATGCTTGCCGAGTGAAAACGAGTGAAATACCCGAGTGGTGAAAGGATGTGAAAGTTATTCCGAGTGAGAAGTCCTCATAGATTCCGAGTGTGTGGCTAAGGGAATTATTCCTCGAGTGGTCAATGTCGTGAACTGAGCGAAGGGAGTTATGGAGCGTGATATGTTTTCTGAGTGAAGCTGGTACGTGTATAGGCCAATCCTGGTGAATTAAGAAGGGACCATTCCGTATGAACCAAGCACTGAGATCTGAGTGAGGAAATACCGAGTGAAGTGAACGAATGCCGAGTGAACCTCTCGCTCCAGCGAACAAAGTACTCGCTCCAGCGAGTGTGTTTTAGGAAGACTCTTGTGTGGGTATCGCTTAGGCGAATTGTTCCTCGCCCGAGCGACTAGAGCTGTTTCGTCCAAGCGTGAGGGATCGCGCTGAAGCGAGTTGATGCTGGTGTTGGCTTCGCTCGAGCACCCCCCTCCTTCTGCTGTTGCCTTGTCATACCTCACTCAAGCGACGTTGGGCCTCGCTTGAGCGAGTTAGCGTTGTCATGGATTTTGCCCAGGCGCTGATGTATTTCGTTGAGTCAAATGGGTCGGTTCAAGCCTTGTCCCTTCTGCCGAATGCTACGTGTATGAATGTTCTTTCAATTTCCCTTGCCTTCCTCCCCTTTTCTATACCGATTGACCAGTAGTGGATTTTGTGAAAATTTTTTCTGTTTTTGGGTTTATTCGTTTACTAAAATTAGGGTGTTACATTTTGGTATCAGAGCAGACCGAAAGGTCCAAGGCCAAGGTATGCTTACCGAGTGTACGCGGTTGTGTGTATTGTGACCGAGTGATCATTATTACTGTGATATCTGTTGAACTTGATTGATATAATAGTATTGATTTCTGGATAGGAGGTTGCCTCCCTCCTGGTCTGACTAATTGTATAACATATAGAAAAGGTATAATGTGCTAAAGTTACTGAATGTTAGACTGAAACTCGATCGGTAGTGAGTAACCTTGTGAACTTATCTTTGAAGGGGCTGTGAATTTTAGGATAAGGGATGACGAATCGTCAAAGCATGGAGGCCATAGCCACAGCCTTTCAACGCTTTGCGGACGTGTTTGAGAGGCAGGGCCAGCCTCGAGCTGAGGATGGCCAAGTGCTAGACCGTTTCCTGAAGAGGAAGCCGAGTGAATTTCAGGGAGGACGGAACCCGGAAGCAGCTTTTAAATGGACTCAAGAGCTGGAGAGGATCTTTGGGGGTCTTCGCTGTACCGAGGCCCAGAAGGTAGAATGTGCAGTGTATATGCTGCGAGACGAGGCGGAGAACTGGTGGAAGATAGCCAGAAACCGATTCCCTGATGATGATACTCAGCTGACCTGGAACAATTTCAAGACATGCTTCCTAGAGAAGTACTTCCCCGACACAATCAGGAGTCGAAAAGAACTGGAGTTCATGGAGTTGAAGCAGGGGTCCATGACTGTGGAAGAATACGCGACAAGGTTTGAGGAATTGTGCCTCTTCTACCCACCCTTCCAACAACCGGGGACGGAGAATTCAAAGTGTTTAAAATTTGAGAATGGATTGAGGTCGGATATTAAGAGAGCCTGCAGATACCAAGAGGTTAGGAGTTTTCCTGCATTGGTGAATAAGTGTAGGATATTTGAAGAAGATGACAAGGCCCACTCGGGCCAGAGCAGCAAGGCAAACCCCTCATTGAGGCCTCAGCAACCACACTTCAAGAGGTCAGGCAACGCCAGGGGTGCTGGATCCTCCTCTAATTTCAGAAGACAAGGAAATCGTGGGGGTCGTTTCGGGGGTCGCTCCGGGAGCGGTAGATGCTTCAGATGCGGAGGTAACCACTTTGCACGAGAATATGATGCTGGGAACAATGTTATATGCTTCCATTGTAACGAAAGGGGGCATGTTCGCCCTGACTGTCCACGACTACAACCAGAGGGTGGTCATGCACATCGTGGGGGTTTCCATGTGGGAGGACGCGGAACTAACAGTAAAGGGAATGGTGGCAGAGACAATGGAGCAAGGAGCAATTTGATGGCTACTACAAGTAACCGAGGGGGGAATACCGACCAACCAGCGGTAGGAAGAGTCTACGCCATCAATGCGGAAGATGCTGCACAAGCCAATGACTTAGTCCAATGTAAGTGCTCACTCGGTAGATACACTTAACGTAGCTTTCGATTCTGGAGCCACCCATTCTTTCATAGCTGATGAGTGTGTAAAACATTTAAAATTACCAACTGTGTGCATGGGTCGGACCTTGGAAGTGGCCAATCCGACTGGCACTAAGGTGTTAACATCGTCAATGTGCAAAGATGTAACGTTTGTGTTGTACGATCGGAGTTTTACCTTCGATCTGGTGTGCTTGCCTCTGAAGGACCTTGACATTGTACTCGGTATAGACTGGCTTTCAGCCAACAAGGTGTTAGTGGATTACAGAAACCGAAGGATAATCTTTCCAAGGCAGAACAATGAGGGTTACACGGCACAAGGTATAGCTCAACTATTTATGATGCTTTATTTAACCGAAGGTGAGAGTAAAGCCCGAGTGAACGAAATACCGATTGTTTGTGAATTCCCAGAGGTGTTTCCGGAAGATATGCCGGGTATTCCTCCAACTAGAGAAGTTGAGTTCTCTATAGACCTAATCCCTAGAGCCGAGCCAGTCTCCAGTGCACCTTATAGAATGTCCCCAACTGAATTAGCCGAGTTGAAGAAGCAGGTGGATGAGTTACTCGGGAAACAATTCATTAGACCGAGCGTATCACCATGGGGCGCACCTGTGCTACTCGTTAAGAAGAAGGATGGCAGCATGAGACTTTGTATAGATTACCGACAGCTAAACAAACTCACAATTAAGAACCGATACCCATTGCCCCGAATTGATGACCTGATTGACCAACTGCGTGGCGCTTCAATTTTCTCGAAGATCGATTTACGATCGGGGTACCACCAAATCCGAGTGAAGGACTCGGATATCCCCAAGACTGCCTTCAGGACCCGGTATGGTCACTACGAGTATGTAGTGATGCCGTTTGGTGTGACAAACACCCCTGCTGTTTTCATGAATTACATGAACAGCATATTCCATTCATATTTAGATCGATTCGTGGTAGTTTTCATCGATGATATCCTAATCTATTCTGAGACCCCTGAGGAGCATGAAGAACACCTCCGAGCAGTACTTCAGGTGCTGAAGGAGAAGCAGCTGTTTGCAAAGCTTTCCAAGTGCGATTTCTGGACTGATGAGATTCACTTTCTCGGACATGTGGTTTCCAAGGAGGGTGTCTCGGTGGACCCTTCGAAGGTGACAGCTATAATGGCATGGGAGCGACCCAGGTCGGTCTCGGAGATAAGGAGCTTTATGGGCCTGGCCAGTTACTAGAGGAGGTTCATTGAAGGTTTTTCTAAGTTGGCTTCGCCACTGACTAGATTGACTCGGAAAAACATTCCCTTCGTATGGAGTCCCGAGTGCGAGAGAAGTTTCCAAGAGCTGAAAGACAAGTTGACGACTGCTCCAGTGTTGGCATTACCTAACTTGCATGAGAGCTTCGTGGTTTATTGTGATGCATCAGGGCTCGGATTAGGATGCGTGCTAATGCAGAATGACCGAGTGATAGCGTATGCCTCTCGGCAACTGAGACCTCACGAACAACATTACCCGACTCACGACTTGGAGCTGGCAGCCGTAGTATTCGCGTTGAAGATCTGGAGGCATTATTTGTACGGGTCCAGATTTGAAGTATACAGTGATCACAAGAGCCTCAAATACTTATTCGACCAAAAGGAACTGAACATGAGGCAGAGGAGATGGATGGAATTTCTAAAGGACTACGATTTCAAGCTGAAATACCATCCGGGTAAGGCAAACGTTGTTGCCGACGCATTAAGTCGGAAGCCCCTCCATATAGCAATGATGATGATGAAGGAAGTAGAGTTATTGGAACAATTCCGAGACATGAACTTACACGTTGACATCCCCTCCTCTCGGAAAATAACAATCGGTGCATTAAGGATCGCCAATGAATTCCTGAAATCCGTGTGCGAGCAGCAGCAGTCAGACCCCTACTTGGCTGAGATGAAGGAGACTCAGGCCAAAGGGAAGGAATTGTCCTTGACCGAGGGATCGGACGGAATTTTCCGAGTGAGAAACAGAATATATGTGCCGAGTGGAGGAGAGTTAAGAAGAATGGTGCTTGATGAAGCCCACAAGAGCCTGCTCAGTATTCACCCGGGTACCACGAAGATGTACCATGATCTGAGAACACAATTTTGGTGGCCCGGATTAAAGAGGAATGTGGCAGAATACGTGGCTCGGTGTATCACCTGTCAAAAGTCGAAAGTCGAGCACCAGAAGCCGTATGGTACTTTGCAATCCCTGGAGATTCCCGTGTGGAAATAGGACTCAATTGCTATGGACTTTGTCATGGGATTACCAAGAAACCGAGCGGGCCATGATGCGATTTGGGTCATTGTTGACCGACTGACGAAGAGTGCATACTTCCTACCTGTGAGCATGAAGTACCCGTTGCATAAGTTAGCTCGGATATACATTCAGGAAATTGTCCGACTGCATGGTATACCGACTTCTATCGTATCGGATAGGGATCCTAGGTTCACGTCCCGGTTTTGGACCAACCTGCACCAGGAAATGGGTACAAAGCTTTGGCTAAGTTCTGCTTATCACCCCCAATCGGATGGACAATCCGAGCGAACAATCCAAAGCCTGGAGGACTTGCTAAGAGCGTGTGTGTTGGAGCACGGTGGGGATTGGGAGCAGTACCTTCCCCTGATCGAGTTCACATACAACAATAGCCACCACAATAGTATCGGTATGGCACCCTACGAAGCACTATATGGTCGAAAATGCCGAACCCCACTCTGCTTGTCGGAAACGGGTGAAAGTTTACTACTGGGGCCAGAAATTGTAAAACAAACATCAGAACAGATCCGAGCGATAAGGGAAAGGATGAAGGCATCTCAGGACCGGCAGAAGAGCTACCATGACAGACGAACCAAACCATTGGAGTTTTCAGTCGGAGACAGAGTGTTTTTGAAGACTTCACCGAGCAAAGGAGTTGGACGAGCCTTGAAGAGCGGAAAGTTGAGCCCCCGATACATTGGGCCGTATGAGGTGTTGGAACGAGTCGGTTCCATGGCATACCGAATAGCATTACCGATTCACTTATCCCGACTGCATAACGTATTTCATGTGTCTCAACTAAGGAAATATCTACATGATCCCACCCACTCGGTGCCAGATGATGAAGTGGAGATCAAGGAGGACCTGACCACTGTAATTATACCGATTAGAATCATTGACCGATCGGTAAAACGATTAAGGAGCAAAGACGTACAACTTGTTAAAGTGGAGTGGCAGCAAGGCGGGACTACCTCTTGTACCTGGGAACACGAAGACGCCATGAGGCAACAGTACCCCGAGTTGTTTACTAAGGTGAGTCACCGATTGAATTTCGGGGATGAAATTCTTTAAGAGGGGGAGAACTGTAACATCCCAATTTTGAAGTTAAATACCAAATGAAAATAAGCCATTAAGAATTAATTTCAAAATAGGAAATTAACTGCAAATTATAATCAACTACCAAATGAATTTAAACCGTTGAAATGATTATTGCAAAGTGGGGATTTCTCGTAACTTCAGAAACAATAGTTGATTACTTTTATAAAAATGATGATGGCAGGATGATTGGGTTCAGTGCGTGTGGCTGAGTGGAACTGCCGGGCTCACACCCCCCCACCCCACTCTTCTCTTCTCGTGCAAATATATATATGCGTAAGCCCATGATCACGAAGGTCACTCACCTTCCTTCGGATTCCCTCTTCCTCCACTGCTTCATCCCTTCTTCTCTTCTTGTATCCTCTCTCCTCTTCCCAGTTCTTCGTCCTCTTATTCTCCGTTCACTGTTCCATTCCTGGAAACGCACGACGATACTGCAGAAGACTTGGAGTTCCCTCTGCTGGTAAGGGACGATCGTCAGGGTGGAAGACGAACAGCCCTTGTTTCATAGTGCGACTACGACCAAGGAGGCCTGAACGAGTGCGAGCCTGAGCAAGGCGAACAGAAACAAAGGACCGACGTCGGGAAATAGAAGAACCCCCCCTCGATTTTCTTCAGTAGGTAGGGGGCGCTTTGTATTTTAAATGCATGGCTCGTGAATGGGTTCCGAGTGATCTTTTATGCATGCATGTGTGTTTATGGGTGTTTGTGATGAAACGTATAATTGCTAGATAGCTTTTGTATACCGAGGCATGAGATGATTGAATCCGATGGTAGATTGCTTATATTTGATATACGTACGCTGCTGGGATGTGGATGCATGTGTGTGTCATGAGACCGTGTGTGAGTGTGGTGCATGCTCCTTAAATTGCCATACTGAGTCTAGTTAATTATTCACTTGTGCATGCATGACGTGAAAACGTATGGTGTGATTTCTGGGTGTTCTGTTCGGGGGGATGATGGGTAGATCTTGATTGCTATCCTATATTGCCTTGCATGCGAGTGTTGTAAATGAATCGGTGTTGCTATAAGATGATGAATGATTTGCATGCAGAATGTGGTTATGATAAACGACAGGAAGAATAATATTGCATGACAAACACACACGAAAGAATGTAATTAAAAGACCTTGAGTTGGACTCAAGGCAGTGCCGAGTGCACTAGCGTTGGACGCTTAAAGTCTTGGGTTGGACTCAAGCAAGCTACCGGGTTGGACTCGGAGCTGCCCGTAGCACTGCCGTGGTCGCTTGGAGCGATTGTGTTACATGTGAGGGCAACGGTTTGGTACCTGTAAAACGGCCGAACCAGCTTGGAGCTGGAGGAAAAAGGCTTGGAGCCTATGTTGCAACATAAAAATTAGTCAAGTGGGGGTCGAATCCGACTGTAGGGGACCTGTGTGCACTAGATATATATATATATATATATGTATGTTCTTATGCCATGATGAATCTCTTGTGTTGCATGCATATGTAAGCTGGAAATGATATAATTGAGAAATGAATGAATGAATTCCGACTGCATGGTGCTGTTACGGTAGGTAATCGGGAGGATAGTTAATGTTATGGTTGCTTGAAATGTGATGTCGTGTGATGGAAAGCATGCGGGTTCCTAAGTCACTAACTGTCATTTTAAATGTAAAAGCTCACCCCTGCTGTGGCAATATTTTCAGTGAACATTCCTCGGAACTACGAGTGAAGTAGAGCTATTTGCCGAGTGGACTAGCAGTGCACCAAGGAACTATATATATTTATGTAGATACTGTGTGTAATGTTTGACTATGCCTTGGCCGGCTCGTGTCTGATGTTAGCGTTTTGAGACAGAACAAGATCTTTTTGGGTCGGGAAAGTATGATAATGTGTTTGTAACTATCGATATATACTCTTATATATATATATATATGGTTATGTGTATGCCATGTTGCATGTTTATCCCACTCTCTGCGTGATGTCTGATTAGTATGCATGTGTTCGTATGTCCAAGTGCGTAAGAATGGTAAGACTTAGTGTGAAAGAAGCCAAGATATGACCTAGAGAGTGAATTCGTGATCCTGTTGCCGAGTGAGGGGAAGATTTAGATTGTTCCGAGTGAATAAGGCTATATAACCCGTGTGGGGATCGTCATGGATGTCTCACCCCCAAATGATAAACTGCTAGGATATCTGAATAGAGAAATTTAACATATTTCCGAGCGAAAACTGGTTAAGTGAGTGTCTTCCGACTGGAGAGTAAACTTCCAGATTCCGAGTGAGATCCGTGTAGTAAGCTGAGTGAAGGTCAGGAAGTTCTCAGGTGAGGTTTCCATTCGTAAGAGATCTTGGGTAGGAAGGACTATGCTTGCCGAGTGAAAACGAGTGAAATACCCGAGTGGTGAAAGGATGTGAAAGTTATTCTGAGTGAGAAGTCCTTATAGATTCCGAGTGTGTGGCTAAGGGAATTATTCCTCGAGTGGTCAATGTCGTGAACCGAGCGAAGGGAGTTATGGAGCGTGATATGTTTTCTGAGTGAAGCTGGTACGTGTATAGGCCAATCCTGGTGAATTGAGAAGGGACCATTCCGTATGAACCAAGCACTGAGATCTGAGTGAGGAAATACCGAGTGATGTGAACGAATGCCGAGTGAACCTCTCGCTCCAGCGAACAAAGTACTCGCTCCAGCGAGTGTGTTTTAGGAAGACTCTTGTGTGGGTATCGCTTAGGCGAATTGTTCCTCGCCCGAGCGACTAGAGCTGTTTCGTCCAAGCGTGAGGGATCACGCTGAAGCGAGTGGATGCTGGTGTTGGCTTCGCTCGAGCACCCCCCTCCTTCTGTTGTTGCCTTGTCATACCTCACTCAAGCGACGTTGGGCCTCGCTTGAGCGAGTCAGCGTTGTCATGGATTTTGCCCAGGCGCTGATGTATTTCGTTGAGTCGAATGGGTCGGTTCAAGCCTTGTCCCTTCTGCCGAATGCTACGTGTATGAATGTTCTTTCAATTTCCCTTGCCTTCCTCCCCTTTTCTATACCGATTGACCAGTAGTGGATTTTGTGAAAATTTTTTCTGTTTTTGGGTTTATTCGTTTACTAAAATTAGGGTGTTACATTTTATAACATTGTATATAGTGAATTTTTAACATACCAATTATATATTGATGTGTGAATCTAATTTTAAATGAAAATATATTGCGCTAGTATTTTGTTATGCTTATTGAATTCATAGTGTTTTGAGAGATACCATAAATTATGGCTTATGATATTGAATGAAGTGAAATTCCACTGTTCTTATATGGTAATGTTGATCGAATCTAATAGTTAAAAGATAATAAATTTATAAATGAATTTATTTTATTCTTGATGGAGTTATCGTGAATGAACTTTGATGTTAAGGTTTCCTATGTGTCATAATGACATTGTGCTGCTGAGTAATCTAATTTTAATGAGAATAATTTCTTAAGTGAACTCATTTTACTCTTATAAAGAGGAGTTGTTACTTAAAATTTATGTAAGACCTGAGTAGCCTAAATCAAAATTGAGGCAAGTTTATTGTTTTGCTTGGTAAAATGTAAGACTAATTAGCTAAGAAATTTTTTTAGCATATTTCTTTTATGTAAAAGAAATGAGTCTTCCTATAAGTTATACATTATAATTGCTAATAGGAAAAAGAAACTAGTATTATTCATTTTGAGACATGCAGGTATATTACTATTATCTAAAGTAGCTATTAAATTATGGGTCAAAATTAATTGGATCTTGCATCTCACAAAGCAAAAAAAAAAACAAACTAGTAAACTAAACATCTAAAGGAATAAGACTTAAGCCATTTGTAAACTAACGATGATGGGAACTCAACCTTTGTAAGATCCCATGAACAAGATTCATGTGGGTAATAACAAATCACTTTGTTAGTCATGCTAGCACAACTATTTTTTTGTTTCTTCCCATGGTGTGTGAGAAGCACTAGAACCCATTAAATGTGAGGTTAAGCTTATTGTTTTATTTTATCAGCGTTGAAAAAACTAGACCAAACTGGCTAGTCAAACCATAAAACTGGTGAACCGGCGGGGTAACTTGGCCAGTTATCTATTTAGATCGAAGATGTAAGTGAACCGGTACAAACCGATGTGAACCGGCCGGTTAAGATAAAAAATTGGTAACCTGACCATGTTGGATTGAACTGGTCGCGTCATGCATGTATTTTTTTTTGTTTTGTTTTTTAAACTTTAAAACGACGTTATTTCGATGAAAGAACTTTCTCATTATGTAAATCAATGGTTAAAATCAGCTTGTTAATGATTTTAGACGGTCATGATTTTAACATCACTTATAATTTCATAATTTCATTTTGAATCATCATTGAGAGTTTGCTCAAAATCGAAGTGCCTCATCACTATGTGTGACTACATGTTGTATTTATTCGTTGAAGTGCGTCACCTATGGCTATGAGTGAATCCTATATGTATATATATATATATATATATATATATATATATATATATAGTGTTCGCTCGTCTCTCTTATTTAGTAATAAAATTTGCATTTCATTTTATTTTTAATTTACGTAATAAAGTATCATTCTTTCTCGACATTTATCATTTATATATATATATATGGTGTTTGCATCATGTGGACTAATTTTTCCTTTTTTTAACTTCAATAATATATCACCAATTTTATCCACGTTTTGTTTTTTATTTTCATTTTTTATTTTATGTTTTAACTAGTTTTTCAAATATTATCTATGCTTCCTTTTTTTATGATTAGATATTAACAAATTATTTTTTAAGCCATATGCTTATGATAGTTTATTTTATGGTATATTTGAAAGAATTTATAAGAATATTTTTACATATATATAAGATAGTTTATTAATATTTTAATTTAAACTGATTCATACCGTTCAACTAATGATCCACCGATTCAACCAGTGACTCAATAACTTGACACCTTAACTGAGTCGATGACCAGTCTAGTTAGTTTTAATAACATTGGCGGTGTACGAGAATGCTACTTGATGAAGTTACCTATGAGTGTCAAGTGGAGCCGCTTGCATGAGATTGAGGCATAATCTCTAAAGCTCTCATGAAATACTAGGCACACGTATGGCCTATTAACATAAAATGATGACAACGACATTAATTGTGAGGGTAAATGTGACAAATGAGTACTAATGTACACTAAATGTCTTTAATTCATTGAAGCTTTGCTTCATAAAGCATTGTATGTCAAGCCTATTTGTCTATGGTTTGGTTCATAATCCAAAAGATACCAACTTAATGCATTGTACTCATAATGTTAACTCAATAAAGTTCTTTTTACGTTATAAAATATTTTCTTGAAATCTTTTAAAATATGTAGAGGATTGTTGTGTAGGTTAATATTTAAAAAAATATCAAGTTCTATTATTATTTTGTGGCTTATCTGAAAAAAATGTAATTTTGTAGTTTTCAAATTTTGAATTGAAAGATTACTAATTTTAACAATTATGTTGTTTGAACAATCACATTTTCCTGTCAAAGTTGAGCGGATGTGTTTCCCGCCAATTTTCAAACAGCCACCAATGGAACAAGTTTGTCTCTTGGAAACAGACACCTTTCCATAGTAGATGTGTCTTTTAGTGAATATCAATCATGCTCTTTCATCTCTTATTTAAAG
This sequence comes from Clitoria ternatea, assembly GCA_037962975.1. Classification (NCBI taxonomy): domain Eukaryota; kingdom Viridiplantae; phylum Streptophyta; class Magnoliopsida; order Fabales; family Fabaceae; genus Clitoria; species Clitoria ternatea. The sequence goes on from CM075673.1 coordinate 154,808,354, forward strand.
CACCCTATCAGGTTTTCAATAATAATATAGCGATCAAACTTTCTCTTTTCCTTCCTTCTGCTAAGGTTACATATAATTCCTTTTTAGTTATGCTCCTGCCTCTTTAGGGTGAATGAGACTATTGTATCTTGAGCATTCCGCAATTCAACAAATAAATCTTTTTAGGACAGTGTTAACCCATGCCTTAGTATTTCAATATTTACTAATGTTTTCCAACCAAATGAACATAGAAAATGAAAATGACATAGAAAAATAATACTTCTTATGATATATTCATCCAGTGAAATAGTCAACGGCATTAAATTTAATTGATTAATGTTAGGTTTTAAACTTTTTTAGTTTAATTACCAAAAAACATTAGTCTATGTTTTTACTTTTCACTGTAACAAAACAAAGGTTTAATTACTAAATAGTATTATAAATATTATTATGGAAAATAATTCAAGGTTCTTAACCAAAAAAAAAGAGAGAAGGTTGAATTATATTTATATTACCTATCCTTTATTGGAACAAAAATTATAATCTATCTATCCATTATTCACATCCGGCTTGAAACATAAATTTTAGTTATATTTTAAGACACAAATAATTATAAATAAATATAATTTGAAATGTTTGTCATGACAAAAATATTTTTTCCTGTATAAACCACGCCTAAAAATGACAAACCACTATAATTCATCAACACATTTCAAACTTATCTCAAATTAAAAACAAATAGTCCAAGAAAAAGATTTTCACGCCTGTTATCAATTGGAACTTCAAAATAATCTGAACTTCAATTCCAAGCAAATCCAAACATCAGTTCTCAAAGGACACTATATATCTTTATGAATTGTAAAAAAATCCATAACTATGAAAAGGATATTTGAATATTTAGGTATTTTTTATAGAAAAAGCCAAAAAGCATATTATTTCATAAGCTAATGAATATGAGAAGTAGTCAATACACCAACTGCATGATCCCTTGAATAAAAACCATGATGTTCAATCTCATGAGCATGCAAATCTTAAAACTACAGCAAGCCCCGACAAGGTACAACACGCTGCCTTGCCCTAACCACATAATTGCTATTATAAAATTCTAATGGATTTATATATGGTGGCCTCTAAAGCTTGTGTTAGAACCTCTTCTGAACCTTGCAAGCATGAAATCACTTCAACATTGCTTGTCAGAAAGTGGCCATTGATTTCATCGCTTCGCAAAGAGTGACTTTAGACAACGAGAACGTACCAGTAGAATAGAGGAAGATATTTGCTAGCGAGCTTTACAAATAGAAGCACCATATCCAAGAACTAACAACCCTTCCTTGATGATCTTTCCACTTCAATTATCTCTGTGCTTGCAGATCTTGTTACCTGCATATGTGAAAGAAAGAAAAATTACAGTGATTGCGTGGAAGATGAAAATAACCAAAGAAGGAATCAGAAGGAGAAAATAAATGTCAAGAGAAATTTTCACCACATAAGTTTGAGTTTGCGCCCATCCAAGAAATAGTCCTATAGTAATATATGTCATATAAAGATCCCGGTAAACTGACAAATATATTTGATCCCGTCGGGGTATGGAGGTTACCAGATCTAGACATATAATGATTCGGTCGGTATGTAATGATTTGACCGGTATAAATATAATTTGATTCGTATGAGGCTTATTTAATTTGAGTTCAATTTGGTGTCCTTCCAAGGTGAATTGTGAAATATAGTGTCATCTCATGTGTGTTAAATGAGTGGTTTTTATAAAAGTTGAGAAATGATTCTTTGCCTTGATTCCAACACTTTTCCGTAGAGTTCGGAGAAAGCTGATACAGGTGCATAAAATTTGTGATACAGTTGTAGATATTAACCAATGTACTCCTAATATGAATCTCAGCCTTTATTTTATATCACTCTGTTAGTAATACTAATTATCAAGGGCTCCATGGAGAACAATACTATGTGAGTTATTTAAATAGCGGATATAGTCATTTAGTTATCGATATAGACTTTATGATATTGAGGCCCGAATTAGTATTCATCTTCATATGTGTATCATATAATCCAAGATCCCCATAAATTGATAACTACAAATATAAGATATTTCCCCTCCGATTAAGATTACACCAAGCAAAGTTGAGAAAAGTACAAATAATTACCAAAAGATGAAATTTCCTTTTGAAATACGGATGTGGTAGTTTCTAAGGATTTTAACTGTGATAATCAAATCCCTTATCTCCTCACCAAAAAGATGGGAAAGTAGTTAAATGTAATGAACATGCACGTGAAGGCCATACTCTATAAAACCAAGGCCTATATTGCATTGAAAATTATTTGTCCCAAAAATCATAAGATATTATGGAATTGAGCCACTAAAGTCATCAAGACATCAAGTCATTAGAGCAGCCAATGTAAATAAGCCATTAAAGCTTTTAGCAATGGTAACCTATTAGTTTGTTAATAAATTAGTTAGTTTGTTATAATCAGTTAGTTAGTTAGTTTGTTAATTGGTTAGTCTTTCCTAGCCTATAAATAAATGTAATCTTCTCTTGTATAATCTTTTAATATGAATTCACACACTTATGTGTTTGGCTCTCTATTCTTTTCTTCTTTTACTCAAACTTTAAACATGGTATCAAAGTTAGAGAAACAATCCATTTTCTGTTAGGAACCATTTTTTCAACCAAGCTTCCATGGCCGCCACTTGTATCAAGAAAAGCTTTCTAAATCTTCCACCCCTACATGCAACTATATACGATCCTTCTTTGTTTATCCTTGTGCATTTGATCATCTTTCATCTATGGAGATTAACAAAAAGGAGACGAAGTTCAACCCTCTAAAATCCTACAAAAGTTGAACTAGAATGGAAATCAGCACCTTATCTATTCGTTTTTGGTGATGGTTGTGTTTCTGTTGAAATTTCCCCAAAATCCCGCATCAACGCTCACAAAGTCCCCATCCCTCATCCATTCACCTCTACCTTCTCTGAACACTGCCTTAGCATCAACGATAGGATTAACAAGGCCTGCACCTCCAAAGTCCAAGATCCAATCGGAGTTTATCCCTATCGCGAAGGTTCCCAAGCTCTCAAAACTTGCCTCCAATTCTTGTCCCTTTGAGGTGAAGCACAAACTCTGCAATTCCTACAACCTTTTTTTTATCGACAAGAGCATCGTTCCACTCCTCCCGAGGTTGCTCGAGAAGTTCTTCTATAAGAAGAGGAAGCTTCCGGTGTCGATTGAGAAGAACAACTAGAAGAAGCCCTGGGCATTCTTCTCTGTGATGTTGTTCTTAAGGATCGACATATATAGTGTGATTAGGGTTGTGAAGGTGGGAATGAATAGGAATAAGATTGTGGAGAATATCGTTGCGACTATTCAAGGAATTGTCGAGGTTGTTCTGAAGAATTAGGCGAATATTAAGTTGTTTCATGTTAAGTTGTTAGAGTCTATTGCATTGCCAATTTTTCAGGTGATTCTTGATTTGAAGTTGAGGGTTGAGGGGATGGTGAAACTAGTGATTCGAGTGACGATAGCACAGGAAAGAAGAAGAAAGGGAGGATTCATAAAAGCAAAGTCAGTCTATCAACCAAGTTATCTATGGAAGGGCAACGATTTGGTCCCTGTTTTGGGATTTTTCACATGGGCAAAGTCTCAAATAGGTTATGAGCATTCCCCTCAATTGTACAATTTGATGGTTAACATCTTGGGGAAATCAAAAATCTTTGATCGTATATGGGGGTTGATAGAGGAAATGAAATAACTTGAAGGGTATGCGACTTTGGATACAATGTCTAAGGTAATTAGAAGGCTTGCGAAGGCTTCAAGCATCAAGATGTTATTAATGCATTTAGAAGAATGGGTGAGTTTGGTGTAGAGAAAGACACTGTTGCTTTGAATGTGCTCTTGGATGCCTTGGTGAAAGGAGATAGTGTTGAGCATGTCTGCAATGCTCTTTTAGAGTTCAAGAGTCTGATTCCATTGAATTATTATTCTTTCAATGTTTTGATCCATGGATGGTGTAAAGCTGGAAGACTAAAGGATGTTTATGATGTGTTTAAGGATATGGAATATGTTGCTACCATTACTGTCAACCCTTTGATTGCTCTACTAATGCTTGAATCTTGCGCTACTTTAAACTCTGGAGATGCTATTATGCAAAATGGTTCTACCAGCATGGTTGGCCAGTGTGTCACTTAGCTTGCAAAATCTCGTGGCATTCATAACATCAATATCATAATCACATATTAAAGCTTTTAATGTTTCAAACTAATAATTTGATATCCAATTATTAGTTTGAGGGGAGATGTTAGAGTTGGTAGCCTATTAGTTTGTTATAATTGATTAATTAGTTTGTTAATAGATTAGTTAGTTTGTTATAATCAGTTGGTTAGTTTGTTTGTTAATTGGTTAGTCTCTCCTAACATATAAATAAATATACTCTTCTCTTCTACAAACAATCTTTCAATATGAATTAACACATTTATGTTTTTGACTCTATCCTTTTCCTCCTCTACTCAAAATTTCAACAAGCCATATGACTTATGAATAGTAAAAAGAGGAGCGAGAAAAACTCTCCTTTGTATTTTTTATAGATTGGAAAATTTTGTAATATATGCGTGTTGTAAAAAGTTTGAGCTATGGTTTATGCGTTAATTGTACTAATTAAGAAAATCATAATTTTTAATCAACCATTCAAATGTCCAACTTGTGAAAATCCCTTCTCTGAAACTGTCTTAAGGTCATTCTCGTACTAATAGTATTTATTGAAACACTTGATGAGCTAAACGTGATTTTATTTTCTTGATAGATTTAAATTACTTGTAAATGTGAATCACATTGTAAAGAATGCAACATTTGTGATCTAGGATCAAGAATGTGTTGAATTGTTTAATGAATGAGTACGTGAGCTTCTACACTAACATAAGTTGTGCATTTAATCACGGTCTTTAAAATCAAACTGATCATTGAACCATCGGAGTTTTGGTTTAAGGTTTAATTATCCAGTCATTGTCGAATTATGGATGAACCAGCCTTAATATAATAATATTACTTTTTAAAAATATTTATATAACTTATGTCAAAAAAAATTTTAAAAAATTAAACTCCTTCAATTTTATAGTAATAAGAAATGTAGAATTTAAGAAGTTCCAACATTTCATCCTAAATGATATATATATACCATACCATTTAAATTGAACCAAAAAAAAGAAAGAAAAGAAGATCTACATGACATACATTGTTACCTAACAAAAGAGAAGCCAATTCATCTTACTCAATGATAGCGTGAGCTTTAAAGCCAAATAAAAATAATTATATCAATATTGAATAGTATAATGAAATTATAAGTCAATATTCCGTAGAAATTATTATATGGTCTAAGACACTACATTATTAATGGTTTCATCCAATCCAATGAGTATTTGACAAATATAGGAATTGATATTCTATAGTATAATGAAATTATAGGTGAGAAAAAGAAATAAAATACAAGTGTGTGTGTCTATATATATTAAATAAATATTTTTACTTTGAGAACAATATTCAAAAAATAAAAACACAAAATATGATGGCTAATTAAAATGTGCAAATCCAAGTGTTGAAGTAACAACTTTATCGCCAAATACACTTCACAAATAATTTTATGTAAGATGCACAAACAACTACTTCACTCTTAGATGGCTATATTTAAAAGACACGTTTATATGCATGCAATTCAAGACATGTTTTAGCACTAATTCACTACATTCTCTCTTACCCCAATGGATGGGTGTTGGGAGACTATCTTCCCATCTTTATCCTTTTTTGTATCTGGTCATGATTAGAGTATTATGAATGTTTAATGTGTTTAGTTTTCCTCTTATGTCGAAATAAATCCTATAGTGATAGGGATACGGTGAATACTAATCCCTTTTGAAACCTTTTAAGGTTCTTTATTCAATTATGTTTATGATTTTACTTTCTTGATCTAATCCTAGGTTAGGATTTGATAAACATTTCTCCACCGTTAATTAATGAGTATCTAGACAGACCATTCTAGCGTTCCTTAGTGGAACTAGGAGATAAAGTGAGTGTTCAAGGGGAAACCATAGATACTTGGTAATGTTTATTACACTTCTGGTTAGTGATTGAATTTACAAGACTGCTTAAATCTTTATGAATTTTTTTACATGACTTATTCTTATCTAAAAGGTAGATTATTATTGATGCATGGCCAAATGATGTTCAATAATATTAGCACGTGTGCCCGGTAATCAAACTTAGCATGATTAAATTAGGAACTGTAACAATCAAGAGAAATCATAGTAGGATCTAAACCTTCTGACTTACAAAATATATTTATTCACTCATTGGGAAAATAGTCTTTTCTTTTTATTTTATTTTCTTTACTTATTTTTTATTTATTTTCTGCTAAATTGCTTTTAAATAACTCTTTTGATTTGCTTAACATTCGAAAAACATTGGTAACAACTAATTTCAATTAGACTCTTTGTGGGTTCAATACTTAGGGTCTTATACCATTTGTATATGTTTACTTGATCTCCTTTTAACAACTTATGCATTTTATTATCATTTCGAATTGGATGACCCACTAATCCAATTGACAGAGAATTATAAATGGATCAATTTTTTTGATTTTTACTGGAGATTCGGAATAGATGGACTTTCTTTAGGGCCTATTTTACTGACGGGATTTATTACCACTTTAGTGCTTGCCCATGAGTGTGAAGACTTGGTCTTACTTTAAAATCATTTTCTAAAATTATTATTTCTTTTATATTGGTAAACACACAACAACATGCCAATGATAGACCACCCAGGGCATATCAGAGGCTTTCCAAGAAAAAAATGACCTTATTATCTCTCAAGAATTTACCCAATCTGCCTTTCAAGTAACTCAAAAAAGACTTTTCAATCTTGGTAGTTTGTCCCTCTTCATCTCCATTATGGATTAGTTCTAAATCGTCTTTTAGTTTGACACTTAACATCCTTTATTTTCTATCAGTCAACTTTGACATTATGATAGAACTAGTTCTAACAGCTTTCTCTTAGGTGGATTTTTAGGAGGTACAACCTTAAGAAAAGCCTTATAGATCTTTAGCCTTTCCTAGAATAGTCTCATTCCTCCTTTTTAATTACCTTAGATGGTTATCATTTCACTCTTTTAGCCCAAAAGGTTCATGGCCAAGTATGTAGTGTGTAACATGCCGTGTGTTTTATTTATTTAAAAAGAATAAATGTATGTGCAAATGAATTTAAATTATGATGACATAAGAAAGCGAAGTAATGATATGGGTTAAGGATGGATTTAAAAGGGGAAATCATGGTTTTTACCTGACGCGTAGCGTCAAGGTACAAATTTATATCTGACGCGTAGCGTTAACTTTGCAATTAGAATTAAAACCCCACAGTGACAGCAACACAAGTTAAAAGCAAAAACAAAGTCTTGAACCCTTTCTCTTTTTTCTTTCTTCTCTTGAAGCTCTAGAAGTTAATTGGAGCCAAATCTTGGTTGGAATTCAAATTAATCACGAATGAGAAGCAGGAAACTCGAGGTAAATGCGTGAGATCTTTTAATTTTAATTTCTATGGGAGTTTCCTTCTTTTACTTGCTTTTCTTGTGGAAGCAAGGGAACCTTGAAATTTAAGATTCTAAACCGGTTAAAGAGTCTTTTAAGGCTTTTAAATAGAAGATTAAGTGATAGAATTGGTTTACGCTTTGTGTAGGTTACAAACGGAGTATCAAAAGCTCAATGAAAGTCAAGCTTTCTTAAGATAATCATCGGTTTTGATGATGGTAAGCTTATAAAGCCTTAAGAAGTTATTTTCAAGTGATTCCTTGAATTAAATTGAGATTTTAGCAGTTGAATTCCTAAACCTCTTCTTAATTCTTGCATTTTTAGTGCTTTGGCGTGTCAGATCTTACGATTAAGGGAAATAACAACAGAAGTGATGTAAGAGGAGTTTTAATGAGCAATTAGTTAAGATTTTAAGATTTTCATATTATGAGATAAAAATTTGTGTGTATGCGAGAGTGTTGTTTGAAAATATATATGTAGTTTGGATTTGATATTAATTTATAATGAGTTAATAAATATGATTGATGTAATAATAATGGTTGCAATGAGAAAGTATTGAGTGGTGACTAAAATGAGGTTTATGAGATATATGAGGTGTTTATAAGAAAAGGATGAGTAGTGATTGTGAGATATGTAATTATGATGAAATTGTATTGATGTTATTCATTATATGATAAAATGAAAAATGTGATGAAAGTTAAGGAGTATTTTGTGCCTATAATAGCTTATGAAAAATGGTAATGGAATATTAAGATATATGTTATATTGTTGATATGGAATTTATGTTAGAGGATGACTTGATTGGGATCTGCAATGGAAGATGGCTTTTATGACATGATATGTGTTAAGAAAAAGTCTGGACAACAATATAAGTTCTAATTATTGTTGGACCAGACCCTAGACTTTATGATTTATTTATATCAATCATCAAGTATTTTTACTCAAAGAATAAAGTCTGAATTGCTTATAACATTTTCTTTTAAGTGCAAAACCAATTTCAGAATACAAAGATAAGTTGTAAAAAATAAGGGGAAGCGAACGCATTATTTAACAAGTTTGGTAGAACAACAAAAGTCTGATAGAAGCATCTTGAATAAAGAATTCCTTGTCAACGTTCGAAAAATCTATTTTGGTGATGCTTCGGGAAAAATGATCATACCATATTTGCTTGCTTATCATCGAAGAGCAAAAAGAACAAAATCAATAAGAGTAGCAACTGCCAGCGTACCTACTTCTGTGAACTTTGATCACTAGTCAAAAATGTTTCTAAACATCTTTGAAAGCAACTTCTCGCTTAATCAAGGATAAGTTCACGAAGGGTTTTGTACATGGAAATGCATGAAAAACCATTCTCGTGAAAATATCAAAATATGATTCAGACCTCTCTCAAGCTTGGATTCAACTTCGAGGTCTTTTCTCCAGAAGCCTATGGCAAAATACCTTCAAAGGGTTTCCAACGTATATATCTCCTTTCAAAAAACGTTAACGGTTATTATCTTCAAAGCCTCTATAAATATTAATAAAGTTTGAACATTCAAAGTAAGAGAAAGATATTCAAGAAGAAAGCTCCTCAATTTTATTCAATCTTAGTTCACTTTCTTGTAAAAAGACAAAGACCCTCATTATTCTCTAGCTCTGCTTCTAGCAGACTCTAGTCTTGTGTCAAAAATACTTAGTGTTTGATCTTAAAAAATTTTCTACCAATTTACGTACACTAAGTTCTTAGTACATTTCTCTTCTTACTAATTGTATAAGTCTGGTAAGTTACCAGGACTAGTTTGAGTGTTGGGAAACATATTGGCCTAAAGAGGCTTTCAAAAGAATACTTGGGTTAAAGCCAGGGGTGGCTTGTTGAAAGAATACTTGGGTTAAGTCAGAAGTGGCTTGGTGAAAAAATACTCGAAGCATAAGTCTGGTGCTGTCATTGTAAAGGAGATTTTACAATAGTGAAAATCCTTCAAGTTGGAAGGGACTGGACGTAGCTTCTGTGTTGGAAGTGAACCAGTATAAACTTTGCGTGTCTTATTTTCTTTCCTTTTCATTTGATTACTTACATTTGTTTTGATTTGAGAATTTATGAAGAAAAAGAGTCTAAGACTTATTCAACCCCCCTTCTAAGTCTTACTCTGAACCATCAATATGTATATATGGTGAGGACAGTCATTCGGTATAAATTACCTCCTCATTTTGGCTCCAATGGTCCATGTAAAGACATAGTTAAGCTATCGAGTGGTCCAGGTAAAGACACAGTGGTTGAGGTGGGGGAGCTAGTGTGTGGCTTGGTGGATCCTTTCGGGTGGAGCCAGGGTGTGGCTCGGGGGACTAAAGGGTTTATGGAAGGTCGGTGTGTGACTTTTAATTGATGACTGCTCTTGTGGTATCTAGATAATAAATGTTTTTTTTTCTATAGTTCGACCATGAAAGACAACTGTGATAAATTTATGATATCGAACTTGATTTGTGTTGATGTTTATAAGTGATACATATAGGATACTCTGAATTGATTAAGAATTATGATGGTTATGAGGAATTGTAAGTATATCTTAATGATGTAAATCAAAGACTTAATAGGTTAATATTCGAGGGAGATGTGTAAGAAATCTTCTAGGTGATTATGTTCTCTTTTAATTATTTGCATTCTTATATATATTGCAAAATACTCACCCTTACAATTTATTTTATAGTGAGTGAGTAAAAGGATATTGCGGAAGCCACGGAGACCAGTACTAAGTAAACGGTGGAGCGATGCCAAAACAGTTTGTAATATGAGATTTATATGTTGAGTATTGTATATATATATATATATATACGTATAATGACTATTAGATATGTATAAGTAAATATACATGTGTGATTGCATTACGTATGTTTATGATGATTTCTGTATGGTTTAGTAATTAATGGCACTAAGCCATTAGTATGTATATGTGTGTGTGTGTGTGTGTGTGATTTGTTTAGGTTTATGATAATATGTGTGTGATATGGCATTGAGCCATTAGATAGTAATTCATGCATAATGATCACGAACTGTTTATATAAATATGAATGTGGCACGGAGCCAATATCATTTACTATCATAATGTTTTTGGTAGGGATTGTATTGATTTATTGTTATGTAAATGTGATGGTAGTGTTATATGAATGAATTATGAAAGCTAGGATTGGGATTAAAGAGTTATAATGCTAAATTTAATGGATTTGAAAGTGATGTTGAGGAACTAGATAGGTGAAATGGAGATTTGGTAGGACTTAGTATCCCCAGGAAGGCTAATTAGGTCCTTATGGATATTTAGAAATTGTTTGCATGTTCAATTTTACCACTAAATGGCTTTAATGCAAATTGGTATGAAGTTATGATCATAAGTTGGCCTAAATGCATTTTTATGTATAACTCATTATTGGATTGGAGTTCTGGGAAACGGACTGCGCTAGCAGTTTCGTAATGAATGTAATATATTGCCCCTAAGGTTTGGTAATGTTTGGAGTCGAATTGGGTGAGGTAGGACCATAAGAAGTTAGTAAATAGTGTAACATTCATGGCAATGGCATTGCTACTACTATCATGTCTGGCGCGTAGCGTCACCCTGACGCGTTAAAACCCTGTTTCTGTCATGTTTGTTTTTATGTTAGAACTTGGAATTAAGGCACTAGGGGTGTTATATTAATGATATGTTGGGGTCTTGTGAGTTTTAGATGATTAATTAATTGTCACTCAATTAATTTATGAAAAATTTATTGGTATTTTTATTTAAATGCTTAAAATTATAAGTTAATTAGTGAGAGATTTTACATAGTGGATACAATGGCATTCAGAGTATTCAAAGATGATATGCTCAAAATCACATTGTAAGTAGAAGGGCAATCTATCTCTAGGCATTTGATCTTCACAGTCTTGGTATTGAGTTTCTCAAATATGGTCAATCTTAGCTCAATATACGTTGATTTTATCTCTTGTAAAGTCGATTAAGTCCTCAATATAAAGACTTAAATAATTTTTTTGACAATTTTAGCTTTTGAAAAGCCTTCTAGAATAACACATCAGTAAAACTCCCTTGAACAGGAAAGATTCTTTTCACCCTATAAGTATCTTCTTAAGATTCTCTTATATGCCTGTTTATGGATGCTTTGGGTTCACCCCCTAGGAATTCTCTAGCCATCATATTAACTATCCCTTAAGGTTCCTACAGGGATATTGGTTCCTTCGTAGGGCTTTAAGATCTTAATATCTTATTTTCTCTTGGTTCAGGGGATCTGGCCTGACATTCTTCACTTGCCATTTCCTCATCATGGAAATTGTTGGTGTTTTTATGCTAGTAATAATTCTGCCTAAGGGACTTGCTCCTCTTACTTTGGTTTGGCCTAAAGAAGCCTCCAAGATGATTCTTTAGTTAACTCTTTTTTAATCATAGTCTATGCACATCACCGAGTTGCCTACATTCATCCATGTTGTTTCCATGGTTGTGATGGAACTTATAATATTTGGACTTATCCCTTCCTTATTTCTTAGAGGGTAATGTACATTGATTTTTCAACTCCATTACCTTTTTTTTAGAATTCTAGAGTGAGATACTGATAGAAGAGTGTAACCTTTATGATACTCTTGAGATATATAGCCTCTCTCTCTTATGGCTTGTTTCCATCGTTCTTAACTTTTTCTCTCACATGTGCCTTTCTCCTCCATTCTTCAACATTTGTTTGATTTTCTCATAGTCCTTAAGCTTAATCCAAATTTTTCAACATTGTCTCGTAATAACTATACCATTATCTTGACTAGCCCACCTTTCAACTAGCCACCTATTTAAGTGAAGTACTCGGCCAACAAGCCAAGTTGAGCTTTTTTTAGGTCTTCCATAAAGGTTGGTCTGTCCTTGTCATCTCTCACATTCTAATCGGTTAACAACACCTACATGATGCTTTCGGATGTTGCCATTGCAATTCTCAAGTTGTTGGCATAACATCTTTGAGCATCATCGAACAACCTCTACTTGTCCACCTCTAAGTGAGAATTTTATGGTCAAGTGTAAGGTTAAGACCACTGCTCCCAAATCATTAAGGCTTAGTCTCTTAATGATGGCATTATATAAACTTGGGGCCATTAAACCTATCAAGACTCCTTTGTATTCTTGGAGCACTTCTAGAGGTAAACACGACTGCTTGTAGGCCTCCTAATGCAACATGTCATTCGAGCTTCATTGATTTAGCAGCTCTCTCTTAACTTTGAATCATGCGACTATGAACGATATGAATAGGTGGTTATTCTTCCTTCTTTGTATATGCGCTAGGTCAGAATTGTCAAATGAGATAACATAGTGGTTAGCCTTGTACTTAACAGTGCTTATCACAATGATCATGTTAGTCAGCTTTAGCAAATCTAGCCCTTTGGAGAGTATGTAGGCGATCATCTCTTACTCGCTCGTCCTCCTCGCTTCCTCTGTTTGGGAAACTCAATCTTCTTCTGTCTTTCCTTGGCACATCATTTGTCTCCCTCTTAGAAATGTACTTGGACAAATATCCCCTCCTGATGAGTTTCTTGATCTGGTTTTTCAAGACATTGCAATCTTCTGTTGCATGTCCTCTGGTTCGATGAAACTCACAATATTTGCACTTTTTAGGTCCTTTAATTCCTTCTCCTAGAGGTGGAAAAACTAGTAAGTCTACGTGATATGTTTCCCCCAGGATTCGTTCCCTTCTCTTGTTCAATGAGGTGAAATTCTTGTATTTGTTTTCCAAGAGCTCTCTTTTTTCTCCCCAGTGTGCATGTCTGGTTAGCTTGAACTGTTTCTGGTGGCTAGGTCCCTTTATCTTGCTTTTTCTTGTTATCTTCTTGGTCTCCTTATTCACTTCTTTGATTTCCTCTAAGTTGATGTATTTGCTTGCTCTCTGTCTCAATTCATCCAAATCTACAAGTTGTCTCTTAGTGAACGAGTCAACAAACTTTCCTAGATATAATCCTAACAGGATTTCATGAAGGGCTACTTCTAAGTTGAGGTTTTGGATTTGAATTGCAACTTTTGTAAACCTTTGCATGTACCATCTTAAAGGTTCGTGGTCTCCTTGCTTCGCGCTGACCAAACTAGTAGAATCTCTGCTGACCGATTGACCGGTTAAAAATTGAATAGCGAACCGATCGATCAACTCCTTATAACTCCTTATTGATTATAGTGACAAATTACCAAACCACACTAGTGCCACTTTCGGTAAGGTCGAAGGGAAGACCCTACACATTAATGCATCAAATGCTCTATACAACATGTTGTTATTGAACATTGTTAAGTTCTCTTTTGGGTCGGTGTTTTCATTGTACCCCTCTATAGAAGGTGTTTTGAAATTCCATGGAGCGAAGTTTCCATCTCTTCATCTATGAACCAGTAGGAGGCTATGATGACCGACTAGAGTCGGGGTTTCTAGGAGGTCTCACTTTGGTTTGTTTCAATTGCCTCAACACCTCATTCTCCTTCTTTAGTTACTTCATCTCCTCCCTCAGTAGACAAATCTACTCAGCCTAGTCGTCTTGCTTATGGTTACTATAGGAATTCACCTTATCCGATTGTTGTCTTATTATGTTTTCACTGTAACGTCCTAGGTTATTTTGCATTTATTTTTATTCAAACGATTACATCTTACAATAAATTTTTCCTTTTCTTAAAAATTAATCGATATTCAGAGAAAAACAATTTAATTTGAACACAACGGATGAGAGAAAGGGTGTCGGGACTTCTCACTTGAGTGAGGCCCCTACTCATTTAAGCGAGATTCCGGACTCTCACTTAAATGAGGTTTCTATTCGCTGGAGCGAACACCTTTCACACATCAGATTATACCAAGACATGCAACCGAACTCTCACAATTTTACTCTAAAAAATGGTTCTGTGAACCCAAAGAGTTACCATGAAAGCACATGCAAATAACAGTGATATATTTCAAAATATAGGTTTACATTCGATCCGGTCTTAATTAAACTCAACTAATAATTATACTACGAAGTTTTTATACACATATATGACTCTATAAAGAGTCACTCAAAGTCACCCGGATCCTGGCACCGTTCTCCCCCTTGGCGCGGCTCCATGGCTCCTTCCCCCTCCCTGTCTCTGGTTACTAAAAAAAAAATACAAGGGTGAGTGTTTGACATTATAATTAATATAGAACGGAATTTAACACAATACATGCACATTGTTACATACACATCAAGCATCACCTATAAGTAAGCATACCGAAACATAGTGTATTTCATGCAATAACTGTATTAAACCAACTACACAATTTCCATCACATTCCTCACACTCATCACATTCATTACATTCATCACACTCGTCACATTCATCACATTCACAACTGACTCTCATACAATCTGACTCCTAGTATCCGCATACTAAAGGATTGGCCTTCAGCTGGGGGTCCTACTTGACACCCCGTGAACCCTGCTTGGTTCACCGAGTCCTGCTTGACTCTCCACCTCGACCACTGGGTCCTACTTGACCACTGGGTAGCTCAACTGGGCACGAAAACCACGGGAGCCGGAAATGAGGGGCTATCATATACCGTCGGCCATCCCATACCACATAATCATTCAATAGTTTACCTTTCACATAATAATATCAATTCCTCATCACTCGGGTAGCCTGCTTGCTAACCCGACGTCCCATAACGATGATCATTTCAACATTTGATATCACAAGATCATAACATGATAAACTCAACCACATCCGATCTTCCACTAATTAATAAACTCAGTCACACATGCACAAGCATAAACACACAATTACGTTTAGCAACATTTTCCTTAACCCGTTTACGTTACCTCAAAGGCCTGAATAAGAAGTGAGTCCTATTCTAATTAATTATAACCCGAACACCCCCCCTTACATTGGTTCCACGCTTCGTTGATCTGTTCTCTGTGTCGATTCTTTCCTCCGAGCACTGGTTTCGCAGTCTCAACTTCGTTACTCAGTCTTCCGTTGCTTAGCCTATTACCTACGGATCATAAAGTACAGCTTCATCACTTCAACGCCCTTAGTTCATGGATTGCATCTGGGCTCACACTCACCAGAGGAGTGGAGAACAGCCACGAATATAGCCATGCATGGCTCTAAACGGCCAAAGAATAAAAGGAATAAGAGAATTACAATTGGAACGGATCAGTAGACTCACCTTGAAGTCTCGATCACAGGAATGGGGTTAAATTGAAGTTTAGACACAAATGGAGTCCCTCTCCAGCGTATGCAAATCAGCGTTTAAGAGAGGAGAGAAAAACGAAAGAGGAGGAATAGACCAACAGCAAAGATAACTTGTAAATAATGAAGAGGGAAGGAAGAGAATTTCCTTATATATATAGCTCATGGGCAAGATCGTCTTTTCCTTTATTTTATTTGTATTCTTACTAAATTTAATTAATTTCACTATATTGAACTATTGCATAGTTATCAAATCAATTACACGTATTTATTCCCTCAACGTTTAATTATTCACAATTCTCTAATACTTCGCAAGAGTATAGGCCCAATATGAATATCGGCCCCCGACGTCCTAACTTAGTGTTCATACCTCGGAAATCCGAGCTACAACCTGAGAGATCGGATACCTTATCCGTGCTCACCACTTGGTTACGTATATCCGTTGTTTCAGTCATTATGAGGTTAATCCAGACTATGACTCCGTATGAGGCGTTCTCCTCACAACGGTTGGACCAGACCGCTTAGCCCTGCCCGCTCTTCTCCTACACTTCCGATCTTTAACTCCGCCTGCTCGCGCTTTAGATACCGACCTCGACACCGGCTTTTCCAATCTTTGGCTCGGACAGAACAAATATTAAATAAAACTTCTAAAATATTTACTAACATTTCCCATTTCTTATAATTCTCATTAAAACATCAGGGATGTTACATCCACCCCCCCTAAAAGGAGATTTCGTCCCCAAAATCAGTGTTCCGGTTGAAAAAGATGAGGGTACATTCGTCTTATATCGGATTCTAACTCCCAAGTGTAGTTTATCCAATGTAAATTCTGCCACTTCACTTTCACCAGCGGTACCTCCTTGTTCCTTAACCGTTTGGTTTGATGTTCTTCAATACCGATTGGTACCACCTCCACCGTCAAGTTCTCCTTCACTTCAATGGAGTCACTCGGTACAATCATGGTATCACACGGAATGTAGGCTCGAAGTTGCGATACATGGAACCCGTTGTGAATGTTAGTCAACGATTGGGGAAGATCCAGTCGATAAGCGACTTCACCAATCCGTTCTAGTATTTGGTATGGTCCAATGTACTTCGGATTAAGCTTTTGGCTCTTCAAAATTCGACCTACACCCTTAGTTGGTGAAATCCTTAGGAACACCCAATCACCCACTTGGAATTCAAGGGGTCTATGCCGATTGTCATAATAGCTCTTTTGCCGGTCTTGAGCAATTTTGATCTTCTCTCGGATTAAAGCGATTTGCTCATTCATCTCTTGAATCATCTCAGGCCCCAGATGAAGGGCATCGCCGTTCTCATTCCAACATAATGGAGTACGACATTTCCGACCATAAAGAGCTTCGTATGGAGCCATCCCAATGCTGCTGTGGTAACTTTATTATATGCAAATTCCACCAAGGGCAAGTATTTCTCCCATGATCCGCCCTGTTCCAGTACACAGGCCCTTAACATATCTTCAAGAGTCTGTATAGTCCGTTCTGATTGGCCATCGGTTTGGGGATGGTAGGCTGAACTTAATTTAAGCTCAGTACCCAATTGTTGTTGCAAACTCCCCCAAAACCTTGAAGTGAATCGGGGATCCCGATCGGAGATAATGCTTGAGGGCACACCATGCAGTCGTACGATCTCAGCAATGTACAACTTAGCTAATCGATCTAGCGACCACTTCATATTTATTGCCAGGAAATGCGCACTTTTAGTTAGTCGATCAACAATCACCCAAATCGCGTTGTATCCGGTTTGAGTGCGGGGTAGTCCGGACACGAAGTCCATGGTGATACCTTCCCACTTCCAGATCGGAATTTCTGGAGGTTGAAGCAAACCCGGAGTTCGTTGGTGCTCAACCTTGCACTTCTGACATATCACACAGGATTTCACGTACTCGATTATTGCCTTCTTCATGTTTGGCCACCAAAATTCCTTTCTTAAGTCATGATACATTTTTGTTACTCCCGGATGTATACTCAGAGAGCTCTTGTGTGCTTCTGATAACACCGCCTGCCTGAAATCTCCATGTGCAGGCACTACCACTCGGTTCCTGAATCTCCATATACCATCGCCACCCCTAGTTATCTCCACACTTTTGCCTTGGTTCTGAGTATCAATTAGCCTCAATAACTCTTTATCGTCTTTCTGTGCAGCTACCATCGACTCCAGAAATTCGTTGGAGATTTTTAACATTCCGATTATCATTCAGTTTGGTGCGTTCATAACAACTCCAACATTCATATCTCTAAAGCTTTCCAGCAATTCCTGTTCTCTACCCATTAGGTAAGCCACATGCAGTACCTTCCTGCTTAGCGCATCTGCCACAACATTCGCTTTGCCCGGGTGATACTTCAAATCGAAGTCATAATCCTTCAAATACTCTACCCATCTCCTCTGTCTCATATTTAACTCCTTTTGATCAAATAAGTACTTTAGACTCTTGTGATCACTGAATACTACAAAGCGAGCTCCATACAAATAATGACGCCAAATCTTCAGCGCGTACACTACTGCTGCAAGTTCCAGATCATGAGTCGGGTAATTCTCCTCATGTGGCCTCAATTGCCTCGAAGCATAAGCAATTGCCCGATCAGCTTGCATCAACACACACCCCAATCCAAATTTGGATGCATCACAATATACTTCAAATTCCTGTGTTACATCGGGCAGTGCAAGCACAGGGGCAGTCGTTAAACATCGCTTAAGAGTTTGGAAGCTTAATTCACACTTCTCCGACCACACGAAGGGGTTTCCTTTCCTTGTTAACCGAGTCAGAGGAAGTGCTATCCGAAAGAATCCCTCAATGAAGCGGCGATAGTATCCAGCTAATCCGAGGAAACTCCTGATTTCAGTTATTGACTTCGGCCTCTCCCAAGCCATAACCGCCTCAATTTTTGTCGGATCAACTGAGATTCCTTTTTGGGAAATTATATGCCCCAAGAATTGTACACTAATCCCCCAGAAGTCACACTTAGATAGTTTAGCGTACAACTTCTTCTCCCGAAGTACTTGTAAAACAAGTCGAAGATGTTGAGCATGCTCCTCGTCCGACCTCGAATATACCAAAATATCATCAATGAATACTACCACAAACTGGTCCAAGTACGATTGAAAAGTCCGATTCATATAATCCATAAAAATGGCAGGAGCGTTCGTTACTCCAAAGGGCATTACTACGTACTCGAAGTGCCCATAGCGAGTCCGAAATGTTGTCTTTGGGATATCCTCCGACCTCACTCGGATTTGGTGGTATCCCGACCTCAAGTCAATCTTAGAGAACACAACGGCGCCTCGCAACTGGTCTAGTAAATCATCAATCCGAGGTAATGGATATTTATTTTTGATTGTTAGTTTGTTCAGCTGCCGGTAATCAATGCACATCTGCATACTACCGTCCTTCTTCTTTACCAGTAACACCGGAGCGCCCCAGGGTGAAGCACTAGGTCGGATAAAGCCCTTTTCTAGTAATTCGTTTACTTGTTTCTTCACTTCGGTTAATTCCACCGAAGACATTCTATATGGCGCTCGGGACACCGGTTCTGCCCCGGGAATCAAGTCAATAGAGAAATCAATCTCTCGACTGGGAGGTAGCTCCGGAATTTCTTCCGGAAAAATGTCAGGGAATTCACAAACAATCGAAATATCACTTAGCAGGAGGTTATGCCGACCCTCCGAAGCAAATAAAACAACATACGTGGTTAGGACATCGCTCACCCCGTTCTTCATGTCAAGTTCCTGAGAGAAAACAATATTCTTCCGATAACAATCGACCAACACATGATTAGCAGCAAGCCAATCAAGACCTAGAATAACGTCTAAGTCCTTCAATGGCATACAGATAAAATTTACTCGAAAAGTACGGGCTTCAATTTGCATTGGTAGTTCCCTACACACTGTAGTTGCACGGAAAGTGGAACCAGTTGGAGTGGAAACAATAAGAGCGTTCTCCATTAAACTGATTGGCAGACCAAGCCGTCGCACACAACTTTCCGAAATAAAGGAATGGGTGGCACCTGAATCATAAATCACATCAACCAGATAACCACAGATGAGGCACTTACCCTGTACCAGATTGTCATTCCTCGTAGCCTTTGAAGCATCAAACACAAATACACGTCCGGTCATGGCGTTCTGGGCATTGCTAGATTGGGCATCATATCTTCCCGCTTGTTGGTTCCCTCTACCAGCTCCATTCCGACCTCCTCTCGAGAAGTTGGAACCCCGGGTCCCAGAAGAGTTAGTTCGGTTATCCGTCCTGCCCTGCTGCTGCCTCTGAGGGCAATCGGGCCTGAGGTGCCCTGGTCGTCCGCACTGGAAGCACACAATCTGATTAGCTTGGCAATGTTTGGCAATGTGTCCTTCCTGACCACAATTGTAGCATGTACGATTCCCAGGGGGATTACCCAATCGACCAGTGGAGCCCCGACCGGAAGAGGATGAGGAGGTAGCAGAAGACTTGCCACCCTGGAAGAATTGACTCATCCTCTTGAAATTGAATCCTTTTGCCTTCAGTGGCTTTTTATCTCTCGGCTGAGACATCCGTTGTAACTGCACCTCTTCAGTTAGTCTTGCCTTGTTCACTAGGGTTGGGTAGTCCCTAATCTCCATCGGTACGATTACACTACGGAGCTCAATCCGTAGTCCAGCTTCGTATTTGGCGCACTTGCTACCTTCAGTCCCTTCTAACGAGAAAGGGTGGTAGAAATCACACAGCTCGTCAAACTTGCTGGTATACTCAGCTACAGACATCCGGTCTTGCTCCAACTTCAGGAATTCCATTTCTTTCCAGATTTTGTAGTTGTCCGGGAAGTATTTAACAAGGAACCTCCTTCGAAAATTCACCCATACCAACGGCTCATTGGTTGCGTTCATCTGCACCTTCACGCGGGACCACCATACTCTAGCCTCATCTTTTAGTTGGTAACTAGCAAATAAAACCTTTTGCTCTTCAGAGCACTCAAAATATTCAAAAACCTGCTCGATATCCCTAATCCAGATGTATGCCCCGTCATAGTCATGTCCTCCCTTGTAAGTCGGAGGATTCCTTTTCAGGAATTTATCCAGAGTAGGACCGGACTCGGTCCTACTCATCAGCTGAGTAAATCTAGAGAAGAAATCATCTCTTCCCCCAGAACTAGTCTCTTCGGCCATTTAGTAATTCTACAATAAGCAAACACATCACCATTAATAACCAAGATCAGTCAGGGGATCATAAATTTACCTTATATTCATAGAATACTACGCCAGTGGAGTGCCAAGGGAACGGTGCCAGACCACACACAATCTCAACACAACAAAATACAATTAACTTTCATAAAACTATCACAATCACTAGATCGGCCCACACACCGGCTCTAGAAAGAACCGCTCTGATACCAAGTGTAACGTCCTAGGTTATTTTGTATTTATTTTTATTCAAACGATTACATCTTACAATAAATTTTTCCTTTTCTTGAAAATTAATCGATATTCAGAGAAAAACAATTTAATTTGAACACAACGGATGAGAGAAAGGGTGTCGGGACTTCTCACTTGAGTGAGGCCCCTACTCGTTTAAGCGAGATTCCGGACTCTCACTTAAACGAGGTTTCTATTCGCTGGAGCGAACACCTTTCACACATCGGATTATACCAAGACATGCAACCGAACTCTCACAATTTCACTCTAAAAAATGGTTCTGTGAACCCAAAGAGTTACCATGAAAGCACATGCAAATAACAGTGATATATTTCAAAATATAGGTTTACATTCGATCCGGTCTTAATTAAACTCAACTAATAATTATACTACGAAGTTTTTATACACATATATGACTCTATAAAGAGTCACTCAAAGTCACCCGGATCCTGGCACCGTTCTCCCCCTTGGCGCGGCTCCATGGCTCCTTCCCCCTCCCTGTCTCTGGTTACTAAAAAAAAAATGCAAGGGTGAGTGTTTGACATTATAATTAATATAGAACGGAATTTAACACAATACATGCACATTGTTACATACACATCAAGCATCACCTATAAGTAAGCATACCGAAACATAGTGTATTTCATGCAATAACTGTATTAAACCAACTACACAATTTCCATCACATTCCTCACACTCATCACATTCATTACATTCATCACACTCGTCACATTCATCACATTCACAACTGACTCTCATACAATCTGACTCCTAGTATCCGCATACTAAAGGATTGGCCTTCAGCTGGGGGTCCTACTTGACACCCCGTGAACCCTGCTTGGTTCACCGAGTCCTGCTTGACTCTCCACCTCGACCACTGGGTCCTACTTGACCACTGGGTAGCTCAACTGGGCACGAAAACCACGGGAGCCGGAAATGAGGGGCTATCATATACCATCGGTCATCCCATACCACATAATCATTCAATAGTTTACCTTTCACATAATAATATCAATTCCTCATCACTCGGGTAGCCTGCTTGCTAACCCGACGTCCCATAACGATGATCATTTCAACATTTGATATCACAAGATCATAACATGATAAACTCAACCACATCCAATCTTCCACTAATTAATAAACTCAGTCACACATGCACAAGCATAAACACACAATTACGTTTAGCAACATTTTCCTTAACCCGTTTACGTTACCTCAAAGGCCTGAATAAGAAGTGAGTCCTATTCTAATTAATTATAACCCGAACACCCCCCCTTACATTGGTTCCACGCTTCGTTGATCTGTTCTCTGTGTCGATTCTTTCCTTCGAGCACTGGTTTCGCAGTCTCAACTTCGTTACTCAGTCTTCCGTTGCTTAGCCTATTACCTACGGATCATAAAGTACAGCTTCATCACTTCAACGCCCTTAGTTCATGGATTGCATCTGGGCTCACACTCACCAGAGGAGTGGAGAACAGCCACGAATATAGCCATGCATGGCTCTAAACGGCCAAAGAATAAAAGGAATAAGAGAATTACAATTGGAACGGATCAGTAGACTCACCTTGAAGTCTCGATCACAGGAATGAGGTTAAATTGAAGTTTAGACACAAATGGAGTCCCTCTCCAGCGCATGCAAATCAGCGTTTAAGAGAGGAGAGAAAAACGAAAGAGGAGGAATAGACCAACAGCAAAGATAACTTGTAAATAATGAAGAGGGAAGGAAGAGAATTTCCTTATATATATAGCTCATGGGCAAGATCGTCTTTTCCTTTATTTTATTTGTATTCTTACTAAATTTAATTAATTTCACTATATTGAACTATTGCATAGTTATCAAATCAATTACACGTATTTATTCCCTCAACGTTTAATTATTCACAATTCTCTAATACTTTGCAAGAGTATAGGCCCAATATGAATATCAGCCCCCGACGTCCTAACTTAGTGTTCATACCTCGGAAATCCGAGCTACAACCTGAGAGATCGGATACCTTATCCGTGCTCACCACTTGGTTACGTATATCCGTTGTTTCAGTCATTATGAGGTTAATCCGGACTATGACTCCGTATGAGGCGTTCTCCTCACAACGGTTGGACCAGACCGCTTAGCCCTGCCCGCTCTTCTCCTACACTTCCGATCTTTAACTCCACCTGCTCGCGCTTTAGATACCGACCTCGACACCGGCTTTTCCAATCTTTGGCTCGGACAGAACAAATATTAAATAAAACTTCTAAAATATTTACTAACATTTCCCATTTCTTATAATTCTCATTAAAACATCAGGTATGTTACATTCACCATCATGTTACCCGGAGGGAATAGGAAAAGTCTTACCTAGCCTCTACTCAACATGTCAAATGTTTAAACAACCTTAGAGGAATCCTTAGAGTAATAGTCCTAATCAATGTCTACTTGGAAATCTGAGTGCATTGATTTAAACGTTCACCCTGGAGCGTTTATATAGAGGTTTTTACAGATAAGTGTGTTACAAGAAATAACATATTTTGCTAGTATTTAAATTATAAATAAAGATAAGCATAACAAGAGATGAGTAAACTATCCCCTATTCTAATGGACTGAGCATATTGAGTAGGATGACTGAGTGAATAATGGTTTTCCTAGTGGTTGACTAACTAGGGATTAGGCCAAACAATAATCACGTCTAGTCACACATTAGACTGATTTGTTGATTGAGATGAACATTATCTAGTTGACCCTTTTATGGTAGACTGGGCCAGTACTTGATCCATTCGGATGATCAAATAGGGGGCCGTACTGGGAGACTAACCCTCAATAAGTTAAATGTGTGAGCCCCTTTAGGAGTGGGGGAAACAAATTTCAATATTACTCCTCTCATATCTCATTATATATATATATATATATATATATATATATATATATATATATATATTTCTTATTTCAAAAAAATATGTACATGACATTAAAATTGAAGTATATTATTTAATCATTTTGGCCTCTTCATATTTTACATTAAGCTCGGTCATTGGTCATATTATTTTTTTAAAAACCAATAAACTCAATTATCAATTAACCATTTTTATAAGTCTTCATCAATAAGCTAATTTTATCATATAAAATGGATGGGAAAAGTATTAATTACCATGTCTCTAATTTTCAACATCAGGCAATATTTTTCTTAATTATTATAGACTCAATGTCTATTTGTTTGACCATTTAAACCACGTTTAAATCATGTTCATTGAAATTGATCTACATTTTCTCTTTAGACAGTTAAGATGAAACCATCTTGGCGTGTGTAACCATATACCAGACCTACTTATCATTTTTCTTGGAAATGTCGTACAAGACAAGCAAAACAAAGGAGGAAAAACGCTAGCAATTAAGGAAACTGCAATGTATGCACTACCTTTCCATTTTTCATGTCGTGGTACAAGTTACAGCCTTTTGAAATCAATTGTTAGGAATAAGGGCCTATTTGGTTTCTAATTGGGTAAACTTGAGTTGAAAAATATCTCAAATAATGTACGAAATCGATATTAACCATTAAATGGTGTGATTTTAAAATGTTCTCAGTTCTAAGTTATGAAAATCAATCATGCTATTCCACAACTTTGGTTGGCCAGAGGTTCTTCCACCTTGTAATTTCCTCCTTGCTATGCAGCTTCCTGATTCCTCCATAAAAACCATCTACTTCATTCCCTTGTTCTCTATGATGCTTCCTGTTTATCACAGTTTGTCTCCATCTTGAACCAGCAGTGTATTGTGTGAACTCCAAAATCACCATATCTGTCACAACCACTTTCTCTTTGTCAGTTTATAAGCTATAACTTTGTTTAGCAAGTAGTACAATCAACCCATGCTTTGACTTGTGAGTGCTTTTCTTTGTCAGTTATGTTTTTTGAAACAACTTTAAATTGATAGAATATATGACACTGTAAAGTTTGTTATCTTATTTTATATACATGTATACTCAAAATAAATACCAAAAATAAAAGAGAATGTTGGAGAAGTCTTGCATTTACAAGTTAAAACAAATTAAGTAGTATTTAAGCAAGAGGGTTATGAATCATAAATGTGTAACTATTCTTTGACAAATAAGCCACTGAAGTTTAAGCCTACTAACTTGTCTCTTTCCTTCACTCTTAGATATGTTTCTATACACAAACTTTAATACAATAGTAGTTTTTCCCTAAAATTGTTCATAGAACATCTTTCTTTCTTTTATGTGTATAAGATTAGCAGTTGTTGACATAAGTTTATGGTTGCTTATATTTAAGCTTATCTGCAACATTGTTCTTGTTTGGCATAAGTTGGAAGCCTGAATTCTACTTTCCCTGTGAATTTAATTTCAGAAAACTAAGAAGAAATTTGTTTAATTTTGTTGGCAACAATTTACAATGCAATGAACACTGAATTTTGAGGAGGGGGGGACCGAGGGAGTAGAATTAAAATATGCACAAGTGGATTCCCCTACCATTATTGTAACAGAGGCAAGGGTTCCCATGCCCCTCACATTGTTCTAAATGACCAATGACACCATACCACCAACCTACAATAAAGCACTTGAAAAGTTATTACAGCAAGATAATCCAATACATCATGAACAAATCAATATTTATATCTTTTTTCCTTGACAAAAGCATGATAAAACGATTTACATGAGAGAAGTTATAAATAAAGTTCAAAATACTGTTTTGTTCCTCTAAGTTTTACCAAAGTGTCATTTTTTTCTAATAATTTTTTTAAAAAATTCGATAATTTGATCCAATAACTCTTAGCTTTGTTCCACATGTATTCCTCTTGTGACTACCATTAGAGGTAGTTTCTTACATGATACAGAACAATATAATAATTTTAATGGTTTGCGATATAAGACATCATTAAGTTTGTCAATAGTATTCACAAAATAGACGAGGATGAAGTAAAACTGAGAGTTAAAAGTGTAAATTGAAGCCTTTCGAAGTTATAAGATCATATATTAAAACTTAGAAGACCAAAATAATATATCTTGGCTTGGAAACAAGTCCAACAAGGATGAGACATACCATAAGGAAACTCTTTGTTTCTTCTCCACTGGATCTCAATATGATCTCCAGGTCTTAAGTCATCCAAACAGTCAGAGATATGAAGACAATGTGGAGAAGAGTCAATTGGTGGCTCTCTAAGCCGGTCCCATTGTATGTTTTCCTCAGTTGTCCATCTCCCATGAGGTGAGTACCTGCCATAAAGCATCAACTTTTTTCATTATCAACATCTATAAATTGGGAAAAGTGAGCCACATCCTATAAATGGTTAAGCTCCCAAGATTTTGATGTAACTGCACATTTGCTGGCCACAGAGACAGCAGCACAGGTAAAGAGACAACTAGTTTGGCATCACGTACCTTGCCAGAAAAGTGTCACTTCTTGAATCATAGCAAAGTTGAGCATCATAACATGAGAGCATGAACCCAGCATGGCCATTCTGAAAAATTAAAGTGTGAAACAATTGCACAAGAATCCCAAAAAGAAGAATCCTATTTGCAGAATATTTTAGTTGGTTTTTTTTTTTATCGTTAAGATTTGTTTTTTATCTTTTAAAATAACAATAAAGAAGGGAGATAAGCTTCAGGAGGAAGCCAGGGAACTAAGGTTCCCCCTAGCTCCCGACAATTTATATCTATACCATGCACCAATTAGCCTTGGCCTCACAGGACTATCATTGAGATTAACATAACTAGATAAGCATTCCTATTAGAAAGTCATAAATCAGATTATTTGCAACCAATTACCTCACGGTTATAGACTTGAGCTGGGAACCAAAACTTGCCACTCTCAAGAGACAGATATAGAGCCACAACTGAATCTTCTGGTAATGAGAAACTTGACTCTGTTGTGCTATTTTCTGATTTTGATTTAATCCAAAGGAAGGGGCGAAAACCATGAAGGAAAGCAAATATTCCTTTTTGATTGTGCAGGTTGGAGACCTTTTCTCTTTTTCTGGAAGCTACATGGCATTTCCATTGCCTATAAGCAGCACCACCAAACACTTTACCCCATTTCCTCTCCATGTGGTTCTTCCACAAATGATCACTTAGACATCTATCCCTGAGAGATGTGCACACTGTTGCCATACTGCATAATTCCGCCGGTGAAAGGTGCTCAAGGACACACTCAAGTGGCAAACCAGGCAAATCCAAGAGGGAAACCTTCCCTTCCTCTTCACCATTCTCCACTTTAGACACCAAACTCTTCTTTCTCAACAGCATACCAAAACAAAACTGGAAAAAGCTACATGGGTTGGTCCCTTTCCTGAGCCTAGAAACTAGCCAACTTGACAGACTCCCCAAGAACCCAGTTGACACAAGTTTGGTCCCGTTCCCCCTTGATGAGAAAGGCTTACTTGTAAAGGACTTGGAAAGGATGAGAAAGGAGACAAAAGATATAAGGAAGTAAAGCATTGTAATTGGAGGTTTTTATTTTCTATATATATCAAATAAAGGGTCTAAAGTTCTAACTGAGTTTGGCTGAAAGAGCAACAAGGGTGAAACTCATACCAAATGATTCTCTATGAGAAAGAAACAAGATCCACCAATGGAAGAGGAGTGTGGTGATTTAGCCAAACAAATGGTTTTTGTCTATCTCAGTGTCTTAATGCAAAATGTTTTCAGACAGGGACTTATGTAAACTGCACAACCGACAAGCTCTCACAGCTGGTTAGTTAAAGCACTTTTCCACATTGAACACAAAACAAACACCAAGGATGCTCCTTAAATATATGTGTTAGAATCTACATACAGTGAATTCGCACAAAGGAGAGAGACAACATGTACAGGCAGTGGGAGGCAGCTGTTCAGTGATTGATGGAGAGGATCTTGAGAGGGTGAGGAGAGAGGGGTGGCATAGCAAAGCATTATATATATATTTGATTAGATTACAGCCAACAATGATGTCATGACACCAAAAAGAACACGGTGGATCAAAACTTGAAAAAACCCAATGGAGCCTGTTTAATCACATGATTCTGGGAATAGCATGCTGAAAACTAAGGAGATTGAAGGAAATATCAACCACGTGGGATGAGTTAGGCAACAATAATTGCACAAAATGCATACACACTGATCATTTCAAAATTGAAACAACAAAAGGTTAGCACAAACAACTATTTACAGTTATAAATAAAAAAAATAAAGTAAAAGACTAAAATGCAACTTAGATGAGTATAACTCTGGCAATGCAAACTGTTATTGTAAGAAGAATCTAATTCTACTGATAACACATAATGATATTATGTAAAGAAATTGTTACAATTCTTATTGAATTGGTCTAGATTGGGGTATGTAGTTTGGTATGATGACCGGTCCTAAGAAAAGCAAGACGGTGTATCTTCCTATTAGGTTGTTTTGTACAAGTCAACTATAATCCGTCTGTAACGAGAGAATGACTCGTACGATATTAAATCATGGTCTCATACACATTGCTGTAAGCCGGTATTAAGTCATAATCTTACAAGAGATGTGGGTCATGCATTATAGTTTCATGCCAAATTACTATTTTACCTGTAGACCAGTATTTATGAAACACAAACTAGGGTGCCTTTAATTTATGTAAAGTCTCAAGTTTTTTTTTTATTATTATTATTATTATTTTAATGACAAGTTCCATTGTGGATGAGTGTGTGTCTTTATGGTGTGGTTGAGTAAAGAAGAGAAGAAAGGGACTAATATCTGAAAATGAATGATGGGTTTTGAGGGGTTTAATGAAATGCAGAGGTGGGTGTGTGTTAATGTGATTTGTTGTCACAAGGTTGCCATAAAAGTCTACCTGTTCCTTTGCCTAACTTCCACCAAACTAAAGTACTCTCCACCCAAAAGACACAGACAAGGGATTATCAATCAGACCCTACTCGAGAACCAAATTTGTGTCCTTCAATTGATTAGGACCTCATAAATTCAATCATATTTATTGCTATGTTGGCAGAAAGGACACGGGGCCTCTTTCTCTGCATTGTTGTAATGTGATATTTCCAATGTCCTTAAACTTTGTTCTCCCTGCATTAATAATTATCTTAAGACCATGTAAAATGGTTTGAGAAATAGTAGGATATTTATAATCATTTGAAGGTTTGATACTAAATGCAATGTGATTTAAATGTTTCATCTCATAAGCATTTACAAAAAGAAATTAGAGTATTTATTACATAATTTTTTAGTTTATCTGTAAATGTTTAATTTTTTATATTTGTGTAATTAATATTTAATAGTAAAATTTAACTTTAAATAAAGATAAATTTTAAAAAATAAAATTACCTTTTATAATATTAAGATAATATTTACTCTTATAAAACTATGTGTTATTATAAATAGAGACTTATAATATAAATCGGAAGGATTAATTCATAACATTAAATTTTTATATTTTTAATTTTTAATTCCTTAGTATTGTTTTTCAGACACTGGTAAAAAGAATAATTAGTAAAATTTCATCTATAATACTACAGTCTACGGTGTTTGTTTGTTTGTTTTGGTATGGCTCCAAAAATATTGAATATACATTCTTAAATATTTTTAATTACACAAGATATAAACATTAAATTAATTTTTTTATTTTGTATAATGAGTGAGTTAATTTTCTCGAAAATTATTCTATTTCGTTTGCCTACTCAGTGTTTCTAGTTCATCAGCTGTAAATTATCGATTATATATGTCCTACGAAAATTGTTTATTATTAGAAGATTTCCATACGATATATAAGGTGCAAAATAATATTTGCATAATTTAAAAGTTCACGCACATATAAAAATAATAATAAGAATCAACATACACACATTTTTTTATATATATTAAAAAGAATATTAAAAATTGTAATAAATGTGGTTTCAAGACAATGATCATTAAAAGATTTACTGTATCAGTTACACATTTTAAATCAATTACGTAGATAATGACTTAATCACCGACTAAATAAAGTGATAATGCTATATCATAAAAAATTTAAAATACATTAATCCCGAACGCACTACCTTATACATATCACTACAATTACAAAAGAAGACAAAAATATTTACTGACCGTTTTATTTGTCATAGGGTAGTGTGTGTGTCTATATATATATATATGTGTGTGCGCGCGCGCGTGTATGTGCGCGCGTGTGTATGTGCGCGCGCTCTCCGGACGCAAGGGACCCTAAGTGTACCCTTTCACGGTTGATACTATCTGACAGGTTTGAGCCTAGAGTCATCTATTCCTTCTTACTTAGTTTATTGTATAAATACGGTTTATAGACTTTTATTGTAAATTAAGTGGTACATTTGAGCTAATAAATTTTAATTCCTAGATAATATTTTTAAGGTTTTTTATGTACTTTAATTTAGTGTGAACAATATGATCCTTAAATTGTTAGTAAAATATATTTTTGTTAAAAAAGAATACCAATACTAATAATAGCTAACAATATATATTAGCAAATAGATTTTTTTTGGTTAAAATACCTTTTTAGCTCTTCAAAAGTCTAGGGTATAGGAAAAAGCCCCTATGAAATTTGCCATAGGATTTTGGTCCTGATAAAATTTTAGGTTATGTGAAATCAAGGAAGCCTGACTTTTTGCTGAGGTGGCTAATGCATGGCCCACTTCAATAGTGAAAAGTGAAGGATGACGTGGCTAAAATTAGCTAAATATCTGTTTAAATAATTAAGTAAGTTATTAGCCTTGTTAATTATAATTAATAAATTAAATATTAATTAAAAGAAAAAGAAAGAAAATAAGAAAAGAGGGGATAGAGAGAAGCAGAAAAGAAACGGCAAAGAGGAGGGGAGAGAGATAAAATTCGAAAGTGAGAGAGAGAGGAGAGAGCAAATCGGCGACAGAGGATGAAGGAGGACGAACGACGGTCGACCAGGGGCGATGCTTGGTGGCCTGACGCACGAGACCGGTCGGCGAGCCTCGAATCTAGTATAGTCGGCGTCGAGCTTCGCGGAGGAGGAGATGACCGGCGAGCAGCGGTCTAGGCATGGAGTTCTGGCGGGATCGCGTGGTCGGGGTTCCAGGTGGTCTGATCCGGGTCGGCATTGGGAGATTGGCGTCAGGGGTTGTCGATTGCGGAGGAGGAGCTCGCGGTTGGGGTTCTGCTCGGACTCACAAAGGTCGACGACGGCGAGCGCGGCAGTGACGGTCTCCGGCAGCTGTCCTTCTTCTTCTTGCTATTTTCTTTTCTTTGATTGTGTTTGTGTTTTTTGTGGAAGATAGTGAAGATGATTTTGGTGTGATGATTTTTTCTGGTTTTAGTGTATTGGTTTTTGATTTTGTTGGGGAAGGTGATGATGTTCTTGCTGTTTTTTGAATCAATGAAGAAGAAGATTGGTTTCTTGTGGTTGTTAACAGTGATAAGGAGGATAAAGATGAGAGGATGAGGTTCTCTGTTTTTGTTTTTTTTTCTTTTGATTTGATGAAGAGGGTTAAGATGAGGTGAAGTTACTGGTGATGGTTTTTTTTATGTTAAATTGGTGAGGTTCTCTCCTTTTTATTTTTCATTTTACTGTTGTTTTTCATTTTGCTGTTTGATTATTTGTTGTTGGGATTTTTGATTTGGGTGAATAAAAAAGGAATGAAGATGAAATGATGATGATTTTGGTTCTGTGGTTTTGTGTATTAGTTTGATGATGAGTTGAAGAGGGTTAAGAAGATGGGATATGATGATGATGAGTTGAAGTTGCTAGTAATGGTGTTTTTGATTTGATAATGAACATGAGATTGTGAAGTTGCTGTTAATGGTGTTCCCTCGATTTTCTTTTAATATTTAATCTGTTAATTATAATTAACAATGCTATTAACTTACTTAATTATTTAAACAGATGTTTAGCTAATTTTAGCCACGTCATCCTCCACGTTTCACTATTAAAGTGGGCCATGCATTAGCCACCTCAGTAAAAAGTCAGGCTTCCTTGATTTCTCATAACCTAAAATTTTATCAGGGCCAAAATCCTAGGGCAAATTTCATAGGGTTTTTTCCTATACCCTAGACTTTTAAAGGGCTAAAAAGGCATTTTAACCGATTTTTTTTCTATAGTGTATGCATGTTAACCGACTGAATCTTGAGGAGGGTTATAAGGTTCTCCAGATATTTACAAAACAATGATTGATAACAAAACTAAAATTATGCATAGATATATCGTCGGATTTGATATAATTAAATAGCATTATCACTTGATGAATGGAGTTATATGCAGTGTAAACAAATGACATCATTAAAATAGGTGACAGACATTATCAAATAGGATCAGATTAAAAATAAAGGGGAAATAGAAAAATAATTATTAAAAGATAGTAATTTTATTTAATATGATAAAAGAGCTACAATATATAAGATAAAATATATAATATTTTAGAATACTTAATGAGTTATATTTTAATTGGGTCTAATGTATTTTTAATATTTATTTTTTTATCATTCTTATCCCTTAAACAAACACCTTGTCTTCAATGTGTAAAATATGATAAAGATTACATTAATATTTAAAAGCATAAAATTAAAAGATCATATCTTTTAAATTGTCTCCAAAATCTAAATAGTAAGAGGAATTGGTAAAAGCAACTCGTGAGATGAATTTGGGCTTGTGCCTAGTAAAGATTATTGTTGGAGAATTTGAGAAATTAGATGACTTTTGAGAAAACATTGGACAGTGAGGATTTAATGGAAAAAACATGACATAATGGTGGTACGGGTTGAGGTTGAATATGAGGTATTGGTGAGTGAATGGATTTTTTGGTTGGTATAGATTGATTAAAAATGGTATTCTAAGAATTGTTTGATAGGATAAAAGTGTAAGTAAAAATAAGAGTAAACTTAGGCAAAATTTTGGCATAGTTTATGCGTGATTGGAGGCTAAAACAACTCAAAAGGTGTGGGCATGTGATTTAAGGCTTAAGGCAAAATGGATAGTGTAGATGAAAAGTGAGAAGAGGCGTGTAAATCTAACGGTAGAGAAGAATCAGCATGTGCAGAGTAGAGGAAAGTTGGAACCGATGCGAGGTGTAAAGGAAAGTTGGAACCAACTCGACATTTGGCCTAGATTGCGTATGAATTGGTCGTTGCAGATCCAATAGTTGACAAAATGCATCATTTGGAAAATGTTGGACAAATGGGTTATTTCCCTTATTTCCACGATTGAGAGAGACAAATGGTTCCTTTGATTAGAGAACAACTTTGTAGTTCTTCCATTGTGTTTGCCTCAAGGCTAGTGTGGCAGAAAAAGTTTATAGACTCTCAATCCATGACTGGGAGAAGGACATAGAAGCGTCATTCATTGGAGTGGAAGCAATAATCGGAGTCGGTTGAGGCTGGTTAACAGAGCAAGGGTAAAAATTGGAGTAAGGGGATAATGATTGTGGTTGCTGTTGTGATGTCCCTCGATTACCTGGACCCAAATCCTGATGTAAGTGTAATTAATCAACAAAAATACGAATAAATTTTTCGGGTTTAACTTCGTGAAACCAAAACCCTTATATCACGGACTAGCTTACAAGAACCTAGGTGTCACACATACAACAACAACAATAACAATAACAACAACAACAACAATAACAATAACAAAAACAACAACAACAATAATAACAACAATAACAACAACAACAATTGTTGGATTGACAAACTAAACCTCAAAAGTAATACGCCAAGAAATAAGATAGCAATAGAAGAAGACGTGCACAAGGTGTCATTCCCTTCCCATATATGATGATATGAGAAAAGGACCAAGAAATACAATCTCATCTTAACAACATATCCTTTCAAACACATAAATTTAGGATAGGAACCTTAAGCCATGGAAATAATAAAAGCATGAGAAATGTGCGCCAAAAAGGACCAAGGAGTAAAGTGGCAAAACCCTAAGCAAATGGAACATAGATGGGGCAAGACAAAAGTATAAAACGCAAAAATCTATAATTTCTGATGTATCAACCACAATCACAATCATCATCAGTATCTCAATCTCAATCACTATATGCTAATGCATATGCATGTAGATCTGACTCTACAGATGGGATTAATACTCAAGTATTAAAAGTTTCTTAACTTACGTGAACGTTTTACAGGTATCAAACCGCTCACCCACTTGTAACATTAGTTACTCTCAATGACAGAGCTAAATCAACAATGGTGTTACGGGCCAGCCTTGAGTCCCACTCAAAGGCGTCCGTGGAATCCAAAGAAACCACCACAGGGTCTATGTCTATCCAAAGGTCTCCCTCCCATCTAGGCTGGCATCACAGGCTCCATGCAGTCTTGTGTACGTCTTTATGCAAATGTTATGCACAACCATCAATTATAATCAATTCTCATTATTAATTAAGTCATCCCAAGCTTATTAACATCATCAATACCATGATTCATCATAGTTGCTCAATTCAATCAACTTCATCATTGACGATAATACATATACCAATCTAATGGAAATTCACACATATTAGGAATCATTAATCCTTAAGGACAATCATTCACATTCTCAATTCATATCATCTATTATTGTTAACAACATATTCATAAATGGAAACCTCATATCTAACATTCAATAACCAACATCAAGTATCATATTCATAAATTTGCAACCTCATGCAAATATTAATCATAGTCATTGACTCAACATCAATATATATGAATGGAACCCATTACATACCAATCATTATCAACATCATTTTATACAATAATCAACAGTGAAGGGATGATTTGCTATCACAAGCACATAATCATCGTTCCATCACATACATCAACCAATTCATTATGAACAATTATAAACCCATCTCTTATCCGTTCATAACTCATACATTTAAAATATATAATACTCTCCCTGTTTGGAATCAACAATTCCAAATCAAACTTGCATTTTGGTATCGTTTCGAAAGTGAACCTATATCAAAAACATAATCGAAACTCTCCGAAAACTTAATTGTTCATTAGTTTCAACCAATTTAACTAATTTCTAACCATTTGGAAACCTAAAACCTTAGTAATAACAATAATTTTATTAAACGACAAGAGTTTAGAGTTTTTGACTTACTGAACAATCACCGACAGTTTCTGAAATTAATTCCGCAAAGCTCCGACGCAACCCACACTTTAAAGTAAGTTCTAAAATACCTTATAGTCATGGAATTGAAGGGATTAAATATTGGAACCAAAAAATTTTATCAATTTCAAGAATGGGTTCAAGAACCTTTACCTTATTAGATCGAAAAATAAGAAACCAATCTTGCCCTAGCTTTGCCCACTAACACATGAAGAAGGAGGAGATGGAGAGACCTTGATTCTTAGTCTTGATTGAATTGAAAAGAAGTAGGAAGGAGCGGGTAAGGATGATGGTGTCGGGTGGAGGAGGAGAAGTGAAGGAGATGCTTTCTTTCTTTTCTTTCTTGCACATGAATGAGAGGGTGAAAGTGAGAAGGAAATTTAATTTAAGTCATTAAGGGTCAAACGGTCTTTTTGCTCGCGCGGTTAATTTCTGAAACTAATATGATTACTTTAGATTACCTAAAACTTAACCAGATTAATTCTAAAAATTAACATACCTCATCCTGATTAAAATTAACATTACTAATTACTTATTTGATCAATTAAAAATTAACCAATAATTAAAAATTGAGATGTTACAACTGTGAATAGGAAAATGTTTGGGGTTATGTGTGGATCTGATAAAAATGTGGGTAAAATGTCTGAGGTGGTTGAAAATGGTGAGGTTACTGATAATGGTTGGGGAAAAAGTGTAACACCCCCTTATATACACGAGATATATATGTATTCTTCTTACTTTTAAAAAAAAAACTTTTAGAAAGATATACATATTTATCACTCTTTATCTCGTGTATACAAGGACGTATATACATCTGATTTCCTTTGAATATTGAAAGTAAAAAAAAATTGTCTTTCAATATTTGTCCATAATGACAAAATAATTTATAGAAATCATAAGTGATAAATCATTACAATATTATATCCGAATGAAAGAGTTTATCAAAGTTTAACCTTTACCTTGTTACAATTATCTACTTGATATTGTAATAAGGCAAAATAAAACTAAACTATACCTCTACTACAAATGTGAACAATCATTTCCTAGTCCTTGAACCATCGAGTTTTGAATCCTACTCTTGTCATATCTCTTCATCTAATCGATTGAGAATGAGACCACTTTATCCTCTTGTAATTATATATCCTTCCATCTTGGACTGCTAGCTATATATCATATAACATATATTTTGGACACAAAAATTCAAACAAGAAGGAGTGAGAAACAAAATATAATATATTACAGATAAGACATAAGCATAAGGGTTTTCACAAACTAATATAGTAATATCAGTCATAATCTCATATACAATCAATTATGAATATAGGGTTTCCACATACATAACACTTATATTTTCATTCATAACCATCCATATAGAATGTCACAATTACATGAATGTTATGTAATGCTTATGCTACTGTCTCATTCAGTTTATGCATGTGGGCCCTTAAAGTTTTAGTTTGCACTGGGCCAACCAGGAGTTTACACTGTTTCATAAATTCTGGATAATAATAACATAAATGCCTTCATGGCATATGAACAGCTCAACTGGCGTGGAAACACTTAGAGACTAGTCAGACTGAGAAAGTTTTTATTGTGAAAGTACCCGACACTAGGGAGCGACCCCAGGTCACCTGAAGCACCCTTTCACACTCTCTCATCCCAAGGCTCGCAATTAAGCCTCCTCTAATGTATCCTCGGTTTCTATAATCCGTCCCCAGGCAATATCACATCTCAATTCTCTTTAATGATTCATGATGCATGAACTACTCGCATATTTAGTTGGTTAAGGCTTTTAGAAACTCAATTATTAAATACCATAAAGGTTCACAAAATCATCACAATAAACTGTACATTTCCATAAGTTCTTCTTTGAACTTCTGTTATACTGAAATAATTTAGTACAGTTTTCAAATTCAGATCTTACCAAAATTGAGTTTCCAAGCCTTAAATATCTCAAAGCTTTCTCTTAAAAACCTTCATATATTTACATAATCTTTCTCAATTTAAATCTTAACTAGATTGAGTTTTTGAAATCTCCACAAAATATTCTTTAGTTATTTCGTTGGGGAAAACCAAAATAATTTACTTTAAACTTCTAATTTCTAAAGAAAATAATTTAAAATCATTAACTAAGAATACTTAAAACTATAAAAATTTTCTTTAATTCAATAATTAATTATCTCAACCTCTGATTTTCATAAAATAGCTTCTTTCTAATACTAGATTTTATTATTGAGATTAAAAATAAAGTTAATAAAAATTATTTATAAGAAGAAATAAAAAACTAAAATAATTACAAAATACTTTCTCTTGGAATAAAAATTTAAAGAGTAAGGTAAGAAAATTCTTACTGAGTTTTAACTTTCCGTCATGCTTGCTATATGCTCAAACTTCATATCACAAGATCATCAATCATTCATCAACCACAATCAAGTATAGTAATCTCATCAATCACAATCAAATATCATCAATCATAATTGAATATTATTAATCACAGTCTAATATTATAAATCACAATATCATTAATCGAAATCAAATATAATTAATTATAATCAAGTCAAATCAACTAAATATCGCTTATAAATATAATTCAAATTTTTAATGGTTATTTAAATTAGTAGATTTGATTTTGAGTCCTTATAGTCCATTCCTCGCACAGGTCTATATAAGTCCATATATCCAGTCTTCGCATAGGTATAGTTCAGTCTAGACAGGTCATAATATTCCAAGTCCTTGCATAGGTTTAGTTCGATCCATATAGGATATAAAAATCCAAGTCCTTGCATAGGTTTAGTTCAGTCCGTATAAGTTATAATAATTCAGATCTATGTATAGATATTTCAGAATAAGTTACACAGTATATTAAATTTATTATAAATTTTAAGTTGAGAAGTTATTACTTTATAATAATATTATTAAATTTAAAAGGAGTAAGGGACTCCTCCCTTTATTCTTATGTCTTTCATATTATATTTTTATCTCACTCCCCCTTACCTCTTGTATACCGATTCGTTATTGAAAATCCATGCGCGCCTCGTCTCCGAGTTCTAAAACATACCAATTTCATTTTAATATAATTACAAGATGAAAATTAAGATTACAACTTAAAATAAAAAAATGGTAAATAGTGAATAGTGAATAGTGAATAGTGAATAGTAAATCGTAAATAGTAACAGTAAATAGTAAAACGTGAATAGTAATAGTAAATAGTAAAACGTGAATAGTAACAGTAAATAGTAAATCGTGAATAGTAATAGTAAATAGTAACAGTAAATAGTAATTTACTATTTGAATAGTAATTTACTATTGAAATAGTAATTTACTATTGAAATAGTGTTTACTATGCAGAATAGTAACTTAAAATAATATTATTTCCAGTATAATAACAGATTTCTAAAAACGATATAAAAATAACCCAAAAAATATAAAAGAGAAGTATTCTTACCTTAGGATTTTGGCAGAACCTTCTCTCCAAAAACTTTTCTTCTCTCTCTCACTTCCACCACTATCTCACTAGCACTACTATATTAAGAAAACTTAATCTGAAATTGTGAATTCTAAAGAAGAAATCCTTCGGTATTTATAGGAAAAAAATTTACTATGCATTCCATTATTTTAATATAAAAGTACTATGCATTTTTGAATTTTTTATTCCAGGTTACTGTGCATCTTTTGAAAATTTCATACATGCACAGTAATTTGCATAGTAATTGTCGGCAAAATTATTAAGTCAAATAGTAACCCTTCACTCGGTATATTTTAAATATTCAAAATGAGTCCTTTTTGAAATTTAGCGATATTATATCAGTCCTCACTAATTTTATAATAAGTAATATAAAGCTGAAATTTTAAAAATCTAAAATTTTCTGTTAATAAAAATTTATTGATACGTTTCTAATTTTTTAACGATTAGAAAAAATCAAGATTTTTCTCAAACCGATAATTTTTAGATAAGTCTACTTGAAATGGATTTTAGAAAATTTTCTTATAATTTAACTTTACATTCTTGTAAATATTTTTAATTTTAAGCAACTTTATATGAATTTAAAATTATTTAAAATATATTATTTTATTAAAATAATTCAAAATTTTCAAAAAATTCCAGAAAATCATAAATATTATGTAGATCAAAAAGTTTAAAAGAACCATAGTCTAATTCCTTCAAAATTTTATTTTAAAATTCTAATAAGAGTTAAATCTTAAATATGTAAAAAAAATAAAAATATAACAACATAAAATAAAAATGGTGAATAACAAAGATATTAAAAATTCTTAATATAATTTTCTTAATTAGTGAATACTAATTAAGTCACTTTAAAATTCTCATTCAAAAATATTTTCATTTTATTATTATTATTATTAAAAAAAACAAATAATAAAAATATAAATACCAAAATTTTAAAAAAATGATAATAATAAACTAACTTATAGTAAGTATTTCTCAAGAAATATATATTAATATCTATTTCCTATTTGTGATAAAAATAGGATGTTACAACTCTACTCCCCTAAAAGAAATTTCGTCCTCGAAATTTAATATTGTTAATAAATCTTACCATAGCTAAACTAACTGAACTGTTCTAAAATATATTTCTAGTTTCCTTGGCAATTGTGTACATTTTCCTTAACATTGCCATTTATCTCTCTTTTTTTAATCTTATCTGTATTTTTTTCCTTAATTCAAAAATATTACTCGTCTTAATTTTGTCAACCATGCTCATCATAAATTGATGGTTAACTCTAAACACCTCAATAATTACGTTTCTCAATCTATTAAAATCTTACTTAACATAATCCATAACATCTATTAATTAAAATTCCTACTCGTAATATAGTAAAATGGACTGCTAAGAATTAATTACTGGACAACTAGCCGTTAGCAACTAGCCGTTGGACTAGCCGTTGGACTAGCCGTTGGACTAGCCGTTTATGACCGTTGCAACTCTCCCTCCCTTGCTTGCTTATAAATTCTCATTCCATTCTCACTTCCTATCACAACTTCAAAGTTTCTTAGTTTCTCTCTTCTTTCTAATTTCTTCAATCTTTTTTTTTTTTTCAAGTACTATCATACTATTCGATGGCTAACCTTCCTAGAAGTAAGGAAGAACGAAGTCGGGATGGACTACAAGTTGTGGTAACAAGTGCTTCACTTCTTATAATCGTTATGATTATTTCTCTAGTTTGGATAATTTTTGTATTGCCAAGACTCTTAGACCTCTATCTATGATATACTAGATGTTCTATTTTATTTTCCTTAATGTAATCGTGTATAATAAATTATCCTAGTGAGAAAGGATAAATATGTCTTAGTCCATGTTGTACTAGTTAAATCCTTGTGGTCTTTGCTTCATGATAATCCAGGGTATGTAATCATTTCTTATTGTCTTCTATAATGAATCAAATATTCCTTAACTAAGTGATTACACATTCCATTATAATTGACTACAACCATTACATATATTTGATAAATTCTCCAATCTTAAATGATCACAAATCACTACGTTGACTTAGAAATATTCACTTGAATATTTTTTTATAGGTAACTAAGACTTATGTAATCAATAAGTAAAGGTTCATATCTACTTCCTCATGGTTTACTAACACATTTCTTTATTTTAAATCTACAATGGTCATTACATAACAATGATTTATATCATGTATATATATTCGTCGAACAAAATCGATGACTAAAAGAAAATAACTTGATAAACATGTATCATATTGTTAGGAATCACAAAAATATTTTATGTCACAATTTCTAAATATTAAACCAATATCGATGTCTTCCAAAGATCTATAATGCTTATTTTAGGTCATTCATTGATATATTTATCACAATAAATCAATTTAAAAAAAATTCAAAAATATATGGTTAATTACATTCGATGTCACAATCATAAAAGTTTCATTAATTCATATATTTACACACATAACTATCATATATATTATTCAATCGTACACATCATAAATGAAAACTTCATCAAATCAAACAATAATTAACATATTTTATATGTCATACAAAAGAAGAATCAATACAAATAGCCAGAGATACAATTCCTAATATGATTATTTGTTATATCAAACAAGTTATAAATTATCATATTTTTTCATAAAGTATACATCCACACATTTTTCTTTTCAAAATATATCACCAAAGGAAAAACTATGATTCTATCTTAAAGAATTTGTTATACTAGTTTGGGATTACAACAGTTATTTACCCATTGGAATTCTAATTCACACAAGTATCTCTTACAACTTCAAGGACATGGTAAGGAATATCCTAATAGAATTTATTGAGTTTATCTCCATTTCTCCATATACTACATTAACCCAAGGTTAAATTCGTTGATCTTAACATCCTTCTTTTGACATGTCTTTCACTACTTAGTGCAAATCATTCGGGGTGATCAGTCCCGATAGTTTATAACTAAGTAGTCAAAGTCACGACAGCTCCAGTCTAGAATTCATACCAAAATATTTCTAAGAATTTTCTATTGTCTTATCTCCCTTGTTGTCTCATACCATATTGTAAAACAGGAAAATGTTAGAATATTTCACTATCACATATTAATCAGAGAATCAAACACCATACAATACATTTGGAATAAAAGGAAATAACTGCATTAGTTAATTTACCTTATCATTCCACCATACATTAAGGCCTGTACTTAAACAATGTCAAGAAAGACTTCAGAATGGCCAGTTTCTGATAATCCCTGCAATAACATTTTTCAAGTAACAGGCTATAAAGTTTTAACTTATACTTCTTATGAACTTAAAATTAGTTCCTTCTTTCTATACTCCTAATTTTTCTTCACTTACTTCTTACCATTTACTCTAATAAAATTTCCTCTTTTCTCAACCATAAAATCTCTTGTCAAACTCAACCATCAGAGTACACTAACATGCTAGTAAGACCATACCACAAGCCGGTTTGGATTGAACTGCTCTGATACCACTTTGTAACACCCCCTTATATACACGAGATATATATGTATTCTTCTTACTTTTAAAAAAAAAACTTTTAGAAAGATATACATATTTATCACTCTTTATCTCGTGTATACAAGGACGTATATACATCTGATTTCCTTTGAATATTGAAAGTAAAAAAAAATTGTCTTTCAATATTTGTCCATAATGACAAAATAATTTATAGAAATCATAAGTGATAAATCATTACAATATTATATCCGAATGAAAGAGTTTATCAAAGTTTAACCTTTACCTTGTTACAATTATCTACTTGATATTGTAATAAGGCAAAATAAAACTAAACTATACCTCTACTACAAATGTGAACAATCATTTCCTAGTCCTTGAACCATCGAGTTTTGAATCCTACTCTTGTCATATCTCTTCATCTAATCGATTGAGAATGAGACCACTTTATCCTCTTGTAATTATATATCCTTCCATCTTGGACTGCTAGCTATATATCATATAACATATATTTTGGACACAAAAATTCAAACAAGAAGGAGTGAGAAACAAAATATAATATATTACAGATAAGACATAAGCATAAGGGTTTTCACAAACTAATATAGTAATATCAGTCATAATCTCATATACAATCAATTATGAATATAGGGTTTCCACATACATAACACTTATATTTTCATTCATAACCATCCATATAGAATGTCACAATTACATGAATGTTATGTAATGCTTATGCTACTGTCTCATTCAGTTTATGCATGTGGGCCCTTAAAGTTTTAGTTTGCACTGGGCCAACCAGGAGTTTACACTGTTTCATAAATTCTGGATAATAATAACATAAATGCCTTCATGGCATATGAACAGCTCAACTGGCGTGGAAACACTTAGAGACTAGTCAGACTGAGAAAGTTTTTATTGTGAAAGTACCCGACACTAGGGAGCAACCCCAGGTCACCTGAAGCACCCTTTCACACTCTCTCATCCCAAGGCTCGCAATTAAGCCTCCTCTAATGTATCCTCGGTTTCTATAATCCGTCCCCAGGCAATATCACATCTCAATTCTCTTTAATGATTCATGATGCATGAACTACTCGCATATTTAGTTGGTTAAGGCTTTTAGAAACTCAATTATTAAATACCATAAAGGTTCACAAAATCATCACAATAAACTGTACATTTCCATAAGTTCTTCTTTGAACTTCTGTTATACTGAAATAATTTAGTACAGTTTTCAAATTCAGATCTTACCAAAATTGAGTTTCCAAGCCTTAAATATCTCAAAGCTTTCTCTTAAAAACCTTCATATATTTACATAATCTTTCTCAATTTAAATCTTAACTAGATTGAGTTTTTGAAATCTCCACAAAATATTCTTTAGTTATTTCGTTGGGGAAAACCAAAATAATTTACTTTAAACTTCTAATTTCTAAAGAAAATAATTTAAAATCATTAACTAAGAATACTTAAAACTATAAAAATTTTCTTTAATTCAATAATTAATTATCTCAACCTCTGATTTTCATAAAATAGCTTCTTTCTAATACTAGATTTTATTATTGAGATTAAAAATAAAGTTAATAAAAATTATTTATAAGAAGAAATAAAAAACTAAAATAATTACAAAATACTTTCTCTTGGAATAAAAATTTAAAGAGTAAGGTAAGAAAATTCTTACTGAGTTTTAACTTTCCGTCATGCTTGCTATATGCTCAAACTTCATATCACAAGATCATCAATCATTCATCAACCACAATCAAGTATAGTAATCTCATCAATCACAATCAAATATCATCAATCATAATTGAATATTATTAATCACAGTCTAATATTATAAATCACAATATCATTAATCGAAATCAAATATAATTAATTATAATCAAGTCAAATCAACTAAATATCGCTTATAAATATAATTCAAAATTTTAATGGTTATTTAAATTAGTAGATTTGATTTTGAGTCCTTATAGTCCATTCCTCGCACAGGTCTATATAAGTCCATATATCCAGTCTTCGCATAGGTATAGTTCAGTCTAGACAGGTCATAATATTCCAAGTCCTTGCATAGGTTTAGTTCGATCCATATAGGATATAAAAATCCAAGTCCTTGCATAGGTTTAGTTCAGTCCGTATAAGTTATAATAATTCAGATCTATGTATAGATATTTCAGAATAAGTTACACAGTATATTAAATTTATTATAAATTTTAAGTTGAGAAGTTATTACTTTATAATAATATTATTAAATTTAAAAGGAGTAAGGGACTCCTCCCTTTATTCTTATGTCTTTCATATTATATTTTTATCTCACTCCCCCTTACCTCTTGTATACCGATTCGTTATTGAAAATCCATGCGCGCCTCGTCTCCGAGTTCTAAAACATACCAATTTCATTTTAATATAATTACAAGATGAAAATTAAGATTACAACTTAAAATAAAAAAAATGGTAAATAGTGAATAGTGAATAGTGAATAGTGAATAGTGAATAGTAAATCGT
This sequence comes from Clitoria ternatea, assembly GCA_037962975.1. Taxonomy (NCBI): domain Eukaryota; kingdom Viridiplantae; phylum Streptophyta; class Magnoliopsida; order Fabales; family Fabaceae; genus Clitoria; species Clitoria ternatea. The sequence goes on from CM075673.1 coordinate 154,852,958, forward strand.
AAATAGTAACAGTAAATAGTAAAACGTGAATAGTAATAGTAAATAGTAAAACGTGAATAGTAACAGTAAATAGTAAATCGTGAATAGTAATAGTAAATAGTAACAGTAAATAGTAATTTACTATTTGAATAGTAATTTACTATTGAAATAGTAATTTACTATTGAAATAGTGTTTACTATGCAGAATAGTAACTTAAAATAATATTATTTTCAGTATAATAACAGATTTCTAAAAACGATATAAAAATAACCCAAAAAATATAAAAGAGAAGTATTCTTACCTTAGGATTTTGGCAGAACCTTCTCTCCAAAAACTTTTCTTCTCTCTCTCACTTCCACCACTATCTCACTAGCACTACTATATTAAGAAAACTTAATCTGAAATTGTGAATTCTAAAGAAGAAATCCTTCGGTATTTATAGGAAAAAAATTTACTATGCATTCCATTATTTTAATATAAAAGTACTATGCATTTTTGAATTTTTTATTCCAGGTTACTGTGCATCTTTTGAAAATTTCATACATGCACAGTAATTTGCATAGTAATTGTCGGCAAAATTATTAAGTCAAATAGTAACCCTTCACTCGGTATATTTTAAATATTCAAAATGAGTCCTTTTTGAAATTTAGCGATATTATATCAGTCCTCACTAATTTTATAATAAGTAATATAAAGCTGAAATTTTAAAAATCTAAAATTTTCTGTTAATAAAAATTTATTGATACGTTTCTAATTTTTTAACGATTAGAAAAAATCAAGATTTTTCTCAAACCGATAATTTTTAGATAAGTCTACTTGAAATGGATTTTAGAAAATTTTCTTATAATTTAACTTTACATTCTTGTAAATATTTTTAATTTTAAGCAACTTTATATGAATTTAAAATTATTTAAAATATATTATTTTATTAAAATAATTCAAAATTTTCAAAAAATTCCAGAAAATCATAAATATTATGTAGATCAAAAAGTTTAAAAGAACCATAGTCTAATTCCTTCAAAATTTTATTTTAAAATTCTAATAAGAGTTAAATCTTAAATATGTAAAAAAAATAAAAATATAACAACATAAAATAAAAATGGTGAATAACAAAGATATTAAAAATTCTTAATATAATTTTCTTAATTAGTGAATACTAATTAAGTCACTTTAAAATTCTCATTCAAAAATATTTTCATTTTATTATTATTATTATTAAAAAAAACAAATAATAAAAATATAAATACCAAAATTTTAAAAAAATGATAATAATAAACTAACTTATAGTAAGTATTTCTCAAGAAATATATATTAATATCTATTTCCTATTTGTGATGAAAATAGGATGTTACAAAAAGCATTGTCATCAAAACCGAACTGGTTCGACCGATTCGACCGGTTGAATCGTGAACTGATTAGGTGATCGATTCGGGTCAATTATTTAATACTATTGGTTTAACCATGGTTGGACCCCAGTTCAATCACTATTTGCTTGAACCGGTGTCATCACTAGTTCAATGACCAGTCTGATTCTGGAAACATTGGAAAAAGGATGATTATGGTGGTTGGTGGAAATAGGTTAGTGGTGGGTTGGGGGAAATGCTTGGCCTGGTGGTGGTGGTAGGTATGGGGTAAACGTAAGTTGCTAGTGATGGTAGAAGTCACCATAACCAAAGGAGATAGTTGTGCGAAGTAGGGTTACTATATAAGAAGATAAACGATTATTCTCTATTCAATATGATAAAAAAAGAGGTACAATATATAAGGTAAAATATAAAATATTTTAGAATACCTAATAGGCTATATCTTAATTAGGCCTAATATATTCTTAATATTTATCTCCTGTCAATGAAATTAAGGTATATAAACAATCATATACAAAATCCTAGGGAAGAAGTGTGAGGTTGAACATCCTCACTTAAAATGTCAAAAGTTTCAAACTCTCATCTTAGATATGAACTATGAAACATTTTTAAAATTTTAAGTCAATTATTTTACCTATTAAAATAATTATAAATCACTATAATTGATAATAGACACCCTAAATTAAACTTTCACCTAAATCTATAAAAATATAATTTACAATGAAGTGTTAAATGAAATTACATTAATATACTAACCATCTTTAATAGATTTTCTTTTTTTAATGATAATCATACTAAAAGAAGTCAACAATCATAATCCAAATTTAAAAGCCAGCAATTTAGGTCATAAAATAAATTGTGACGAATCCCCAATATAGAATAAATTATTTATCTTAGTTGGCCTCTGTGGCTGACTTTCTCCTTGAACCATTATTATCAATCTCTCAACTAAATGGTATCGACCTTTCACCACTCTCAACTTCAATTAGGCCAACAACCCTTTATGTCCTCATATTGCTACATCCAAAATTCCATGACATCATCACCACCCAATTTTTATTCATTCACACATACGTTATTTTCTTATTAATTGGACCAATAGTTATGGATCATGTAATTTATATTTTGGGTGGGAGATACCGATACAGAAGAAAAAAAAATACAAAATAATAATTATTACTGTCTCTGATTTTAAATATAAATAAAAATATTTATTTTTACATAGTAGTTGGAAGTAGTTATTAGCAATGTTTTAAAAACCGGACCGGTGATCGAACTGGTGAAGGTTCTGATTCACAGTTTATTAGTTCAACCTTGGTCGAACCGGTGATAATAAAATATATATTTTAATATAATATGATATAATTATTAATATATAATAATAAATTATAGTCAAATAGTTTTTTAAAAATAGCCAAAAAAAGCAAAAAACAGTAATTTTAAAACTCTGATCGGTTCAGCCGGTTTTCAATACCGCTTTTGGCCGATTCTTGACCGGTTTTGGCCGGTTCTTGACCAGTTTTGACCGATTCTAAATCCGTCGATTTTTTCCTTGACTAGTACCGGTTCCTGGTCTAACCAGTAGAATCGGCTAGTCCAGTCCGATTTTTATCACATTGGTCATTAGCATTAATGTTTTCACATATTTAATTTAGTTTTCTAAAACACCTCCAATATCATTTATTACCTAAATAACTAGAGGTCTTAAAAATATATACAAGGATGACATATTAAGTAAACAAATATTCAATTATAAGGGTCAAAAAATTTCACTAATTTTTTTTATTATTATCATTATTAATATTAATCAACAAAACTCGATGCCGTTGGTGAGTTAAATCTTTAAGGATAATGTTAGAAGTGATCCGTATGCTTGGAAAGAATTAACCAGAGAATACTCTTGAGTTTAAAAGAAATCATTAGCATTAGCATTATATCATACGATGTTGAAACTAATACAAAATATATTTTTAATTTTTGCATAAGGTTGTGGGGAATTTATAATATTATTATGCCCTTTCATGGGCTACTTTGTATAGAATTATGAATCACATATTGGGATATGTAGTTGAAATAATGTAGGAGGGGGATCCGGGTCTAACAAGAAAACAATGTTAAAGAAGAAACCAAATATTGATTTTGATAAGCTAAGTAGGCCACCCATATACACGAAACAGAATATTGAAAACAAAAGTTTCTTTTTCTCCTTTGTTCAAATGTCAAAGCTTGATGTCATGAATCAATTTAGTATCTGGTTAGTATATAATTAGAAAAATAGAGTTATAAAAAGAGAAAAAATTTAAAAGTTAATATTGATTCTTTATACTGTTTAAAATAGTTAAAATTTCGTTTAATCATAATATTTTTTTTTTAAATAGCCAAATCGATGTTTGAGTAACCTCAACGGAGAACTAAATACCCTTTTATCGATTCTTGCTTGGCAGGATATTCAACTAAGCGTTTGGAATCACGGTCAAACTATGTTAAATGATCATATTTGTACTAAGACGTGTTTGGTTTCTTCTTTTTGCATATCCAAACATTATAAGCAAAAAAACATTCTTTATAACGTGATAAATCACATTAAAAAATAAGTGGTACCAAACATGCTACAACATTATTTATTTACGTTCAAATGGTTTTGTTTCTTTGAAGTTACGTGAATCATGTTTATGCTAACACTCTTAATTCATGCTAATTTATAATTTTTCAACCATAGCACGAAACTCTACCAGGGTGATGAGTCTAACAATAACTTGGGTAGTAGTTTTGAGGATTTAGATTCAAACATCAAATTTTATCATTTTTTTTTACATAACAATGATTTTTATTTTACAGCTAGCAATTAACCACACACATAATAAGTGATGAGAAGGATAATTTGCCAATAATTTTCATTCATCCTTAATTTGAGCATATATCCCTTTAGTTTAGAATTTGTAAGATTTTCTTTCATAATTTTTTTTGTTTGATATACTATAAAACTAAAATTCTCTTCGGCAAATTACATTTTCTTGATACTCGAACCTATCAACTGGTGATGATATTTATTTTTATTTAATGAAAAAAAACATTGCATATAATAATAGCAGGTTTCTGTTAGGAATCTGTTTCATGTCTTAGGTAATTAAATGAATGTGCATGCACATGACCTTACTGCAGAAGCTAAATTAATTAATTTGGAAATTAAGAAATAAAAACGAGGCAAAGATAACAAAACAAAAGGTATATACTAAATTATATACTAAAAAAATAGAAAAATAAGAATTTTGATTCAGGATCAATACCAACCCTCAATAAAAGAGATATTGACATAGAAAAAAATGTGAATCCTGTTTAAGTCCTGACCAGAGTTTAGAGAAAACTGGTATACTTATTGATGGACCTCGATTAAAAGCCTTACCATGAGTCAGAGTCTTATAACTATAAGCAACTTTCCTGTAAAAGAGTTAGCATGTCAAATGCAAATCAAAAGTTGAACGTATGTTAAACTATGAATATTATCATTTATTATGAGTCAAGTAAGTTATTCTTTCATTTTTAATGCTCTCATTATGAATATCATCACTTGTCCCAATATCAAGGGTTCGAAGTACCAAAACTCAAGAGCAGAAGACACGATAATCCCACTAAGTTTGTATTATATAATACCAGATTTCCACTGAATCAGTATAAAAAAAAAAGAGTAACTCAAAGATTCTACACTAAACGCGAGTGTAACTTTATACCCTTATCATATCGGTGATTTCAGATTTAAATATTGGAGGAGGGGTGAAAGCGAATATATATTTTGTTTGAGGCAACTTGATTCCACCCATCCTGAAGGGTTGATTGGTAAGAAAGAAAGCATAAAAAAATTATTGGCAATGCAGTATATATGGTTATCAGTTAGTGGTGCTGAAAATTTGAAAAGAATAAGAACAAAGCTACTAAAATTTTATAATGAAAGGTCCACTAGGCTATTGCTGCATATGCATGTTGCAGATCAAATTAAATTTTTCCTCAGGTAATCAGAGCTATAAAGAAAAAACTGGTTGGTTCTGCTAATATATTAAATTCTGAATATGTATCCTTTTTGTCTATCTTAACTCAACAGAGCAAAAAGCAACATGGGTAGTCACACTTCACTCATAGAAAGTACCCCTTAATATTCTGAGTGAATTTGGATTTATAACTTTAATAAGTTACTAAAAATAAGTTATTTTTAAATTATTTCAATAAACTTTTCGATCAAATTTATAATGTAAGTTTTCGTTAAACAATAACTTATTATTTAAACTTTTAATTAAGTTAAGGATCCAAACTCGTAATTTATATATATTAGAGAGAACAATTAATGTAAATTACTCCTAAAAATAATTTGGTGGTGAATCCAGGTTGCACTCGCAATTTCTTTTATGATATTGGTCCAGTAACAACTTCGGTTAACTTTTAGAAAGTATTTTTTACTTTTTTTAATTATAAAATTATTATTTTAATTTTAATTGTAAAATTATCCCATTATTTTTTATTTCTAAAATTTTGAACAACAAACACCAAAAACAATGCGTCTGTTTGAAAACTAGTTTTGAGAAAAAAAAATTTATTATAAAAACAAAAAAAACATATTTGGTAAGTTGTTTTCTAAAAATTATTTTAAAAACAATCTACTCTAAAAATTATTAACATTTAATTTATACCTTAATATATTCTTTCTAACAAACTTTTAAATATTACTAAGTTTTATAACAATCACAAAAATAACAATAAATATTTTTAGTACCTGTTATATTCTAGTCAAATATTTAACATATATTTATTTAAAATATTTAATTATTTTTAAATTTGTGTTTAAGAATAAATTTTTCAAACAATTTTTTTTATTTTTTAATTTTAAAAATAATTTAATTTAGATACATTGTCAGTGTGAAGTATTTTTTACAATGACATTCAATTATGGATTGCTATGTAAGTATTCAATTTTAATTTCTGTAATAATTACTTTACATATCATATCTAGGATGAATTCTAATCAATTTTCAACGTAAAACTTTTTAAACTGTCAATGTATAATAAAAACTCTTTTAAAAAAACATTTTTTAGAATTATATTGTCAGATAATTTTTTGTTTTTAAAAACTGGTTTTAAAATATGGTTTGGAAAAAAAATTGAAAACAATAACACAAAAAGAAGTTTCAAATTTTTTCCCCTTGTTTTATATATAAAATTTTGAAAATAAAAAATAAGATGTCAATTTTAAGCTTAAAACTAAAATGATAGTTTAGTAATTACAAGTAAAAACAAAAAAAAAATAGAAAATATTTGTGAAAGTAGATAGATCTTAAGATCTTCAATCTTAAGGTGTTGTGTGAATTTGATCTTTCTCTACCATGCCTTAGTTGAGATGACATGGGGGACATCTCTGTAGAGAAGAAATGAAAACAAGCATTCATGTTAATTATGAGGAAATGTTTAAAGTGTGTTTGATAAACATGTAAACAATATTTTATGTTGATAAGTATTTATTTCAATAATTGAATCAATTATATTAGAATCTATTTTTATGTTTGGATATTGGTTATAGAAAAGACATTATTTAGATAATACATTTTGTTTGGATTGTATTGTAAAGTATTTTTTAAGTATAAAATTACAAAAATAAATATAAAAATTATGAAATTAAGAAGATGCAAATGGTAAAATAGAGAAAAGAATAGATGTATAGTAGAAATAAGTACTTTTTAATAATCATAATCTAAAAAAGATTCATGTTTCGATTAGAATCAGTTTTCTTTATAAAAAACAATCTAATAGATTATAATCTATTTTTTACAAAACCATGTAAATATACAAATAAATACTTATCTTAGAAACTAAGAAAATAAGTACTTAAAAAATACACTCCCAGATCACGCTTTTACACACTGTTTGTTAAAAGTGTTTTTTTTGGGAGGGGAGATTTTTGTGATAGCGAAATTGGAGTGAAATTAATAATTTTACATGATTATTGAATGAAAGTTACTAGAGGACAAATTTTATTTTCATGGGTCCTATGAAAGGAAAAGAATGAAAAATGGCATACTTCTTAACGTTGGACCAAGATATCCTTTTCGTCCAAGCCATTTGAATAAACCGTGTTTACATGCCTCTTTAACGTCATTGTTGTAACATCTTAAGTTTGAAAATTTTGAAAAATAACTTATTAGGTTCGGTAACTTGTTCCCATCCTGCGCACCTCTTAGTATATTGGGCATATCACCCTCAAATATTAATAGAATCGAGTCGTTCTTATCCCAAATTTTTTGTATTGAAAATATTTACAATTCTTATATTAAGCATAAAACTCAGTTCTCACACCATCAATCCCAGATTTTAAAATAATGCGTTGATTCACGAGTGCATTATTTTAGCTTGACCCTTTCATGGTATTTTTGGCATACTCTCTCATATGATATTCGATTCCAACAATTCCAGGTCAAACATTTCCGCATCAAAATTATCTACAATCTTCATGAAGACCACGAAGGCCAGTTCCCTCCTTGTTGGTACAGTTTTTCAATTCTTATAAGGTCTGTTTCCAATTCGTAACATCTCTGCCCTGTTTCATAAAAATTCGCATATCTCCCTCATACGACACCGAAACCTCTTCATTCTTTTTTCTATGGTTTTGTATAAAAAAACACTACAACTTTGATGAAGGGCACGGAGGCTGATTCTCAAAGGAAAAATCGTGATAAAACTATCCTTTCAGTCTTAAACAATTTAGGAGCTCCGAGAACACTTTACCTTGGGTCGGGCATAAGGGCTACCGATATTGGATTTTTGCTGATTTATATTGTTTAAAAGAGAAAATAAAGACCTACAAATTTTATGTTGTGAGTTTTCTCTAATTCTGAACCTAAAATAATTTAAAATTTCATGTAAGTATCAACTCTTATCACGACACCTCACCTTTTCAATAACAAATGAATCAATCAGGTTTTGCTATTATGGAACACATGTTGCCTCCTTATTGGACCTCATTTTGCATTACTCATTCTGCATGCAATGGCTTAGTAAGGAAGGGAATTCAGAATTCCCATTTCATTTCTTCATCACCGTGAATGTGCTTTCATTATCCAAAGTTCCATTTTGCAAAAATCAACATAGTATCTTCACTTCCCTTATAGCATTCCACATGAAACCACTACCTTACCTTACTACCCTAAATTTGTTTGATTGAAGTACAAAAGATAGCTTCATACCCTTTTCATTTCGGTGGCTGAACCATGAACAAGAAAAACAAAAGCTTGGAGTCTCTCATCATACTTATTGGTCGTGAGCTTATAGAGGGTAGGGGAGATGTTTCTTTTAATTTTTGCCTATTAAACATGTGGTTTCTAATTGATGATGATGTTGTTAGTATGATTGCATGATGACTTTGATGAGTTTGAATTAATGGTTATGGTCTAGCTTGATAAATTGGTGAAGATGATCATGTGTATTCTTTGGGCAGCTTTGAATTTTTTTTTAATTGCTAGAAAATCATGTTTTAGGCAAGGTTTTAAGGTTGGAAAAGGGATTTAAAATGTTGATGAAATGTTGTTTTGGTGATCCCTTTGACATAAGCAAAAATTTGATGTGAAATATTAAAATGGTGATGTTAAAAAGGGTAAAATAACGGTGTTAAAAGCTACCGTTTTAAGAATTAAGACCGAAACTTTTTAACAAGTGTAAAAAGTCAAATTTTTGAGTGATGTTAAAAATAGATTTCTTTAAGAAAATTTAAAGGCTGAATTTTAAATATTAATTTTTGAGTATAAAATATAAGGTTGTATTTTCTAAATAAATTCTTGTGAGAATTTGGTTCAAAGAAGTTTTATAAAAAATTTAAACTAATTAAGAAGTGTTTCAAAGCTAAAATTTTATATTAAAATTTGACTAATAAATTTTAGTAATTTTGAATTTTTATAAGTTAATCATGGACTAATTAAATTAAGTAAAGTCCATTGGATAATTTTATATGAATACTTAAATGATAAAGTTTTAGAAAGTTTTTAAATGATTTAAGAACTTTTAAGCAAGAAAATGATACTCTATGAGAAAATGGAAATTTAGGGTGTAATTTAGTTAAAAGTAATTAAATTATTATGTAATATTTAAATTATTTAAATGAATTTTTTAGTTATAAATATATTATATATTATAATTGGAATTTTTAGAAGTAACTAGACAAAAAGTATTATAGAAAACTTTTGTACCTTGGCGTCATTTTGATAACAGATAAATTATACTTATTAAATAAGAATGTCGTTATAAAATATAGAAATTGTGAAGTGTAACACCCTCGGTTAGATAAGACAAATCCTTCTGTAGGTTCATCCTATTTAACTGAGAGTGTTAACAGTTTTCAGAAAAAGTGAATATTTTTTTATTTTATTTTTTTTTTATGAAGAGATGGCAGATCAGTGGAAGAAATAATGTATATTTCACATAGTCATTCACAAACTGTAAGTAATTGTACTCTTAACAGAATGGGGCACGCAGGCACCCTTAAATATTATACAGTCATCCGGTGTCTGATTATTAATAATAAATATTCTATCTTTAATGATTGTTCTCAGTGGGTTCAGCGTATTGCTGTTCTTCATACTCAGGTTCTTGATTTCCTAATTCCTCTGAAAATTGTCAACAGTAAGGGTGAGTATAACCCAAGACCCTGATTGGTTAATCCGGTGTGGACATAATCCAGTTAACATACAATATCACATAAATCATACATTTAGCATATTCACAATTATAACAATCAAGCATGTTGTCATCACATAATCGTATATTTAGCATATTCATAATTATAACAATCAAGCATATTGTCATGAAATAAATCGCACATTTAACATATTCACAATTATAACAATCAAATATGCTGTAATGAAATGTATGAGTTTGGATTTATTATGATTTATCTTTGGTTAAGTCTCATGATGCATGTGGACCCAATAACTCGTTTCATCTTCTTCTCAATCTTTGGAATATCACCATTCCAATCATCTAGAGCGATCAGGGTCCGCCCAAGTTCCATATGGTACAAATGAACTCATTGGTTCTCATCATTGATTTAAATATTTTTGGAACTTGGATCCCTACGATCATAGTTACACTCCATCATTTAGTCAAAGTACACTAGAATTGCATCGTCTCACCCGGCTATCAGGCGCGACTCTGATGCCATTGGGTTGCCGTTCCAGTTGTACTCCCAAGATTCTTCATGGAGATCGAACGTGAGTGTCCTCCACTGTACCAAGTGTATGCTCTAGAGGTTTTTCTTCTTCAAAAATATTTTCATGATGCGAAATGCATTTATTTTATCAATTTATTCCTGTGGGTATCTTATGTATTTTCAGTCTCATCATATCATTCCCAAGTTCTTTGGATTTCATCAATTAATTTAAACATTGTAAGGTATTCGTTTATTATTTTAGAAATATATCTATTATATCTTGGTTAAAAATTATATTTTCCATAAAGAGTAAAATAATATATTCTTTATGTAATTGCGCGTAATTAAAACGTTAACAATGTTTAATAATAATAAAAACTAATAATAATAATGACAATATTAAGGTTAATAATAATTAGGATAATAATAATAATAGAATAAGAAAGATAATAATAATTATGACTTCCCACTAATTTAAAAGGTATTAAAAAATAGTTTCTGAATGAAAATCCAAGCGAAAACCATTAAAAATAGAGTTTTCCGAGTGAAACAGGGGCAAATCCGAGTGAAATATGTATAATTCCGAGTGGAACCATACTGGGTAGGGTTCTCCAAACGATCTGGCTAAAAATCCGAGTGAAATAACACTGGAAAGCTGTTTTCCGACTGAAATAAGTTTGGATCCGAGTGAAAATGAACTGGAATGCTGTTTTCCGACTGGAACAGCTTGAATCCGAGTGAAAAATGAGTTTTCCGCATGAGATAGCTATGAATCCGAGTGAAATAAACTGAGCAGAGTTTTCTAACTGAAATTAATAGATTTTCCGAGTGAAACAGAAGCTGAAAAATGATTTTCTTAATTAATTATCTTGAATTCTGAGTGAAACAAATTTCTGAGTGAATTAAAATATAAATCCGTGTGAAGTCAGTAGGAAAATGGTTCCCTGAGTAGCATTGTTTGTAAATCCAAGTGAAAATGAGCTTCTAAAACAAGGTAAAATATGATTCCAAGTGGTATTCAGTCAAAAGGAGTTTTCTGAGTGAAATCAATATAAGTTCCGAGTGAAATAAATTTAAGAAAGAGGTTTCCGAGTAAAATAAGACTTGGAAGATGCTGTCCGAGAGAAATAGAGTGTTTTCCGAGTGAAATATGTTATGTCCGAATGAAAATGAGTTGATAATATAAAAATCCGATTGAAATGATACCAAAACCGATCGGATTGGCCTAAAACAGAACCTGTTATCATTAAACCCATCTTTTATTCATAGTTCTTCACTGATTAAATACACTCGGTAACAGATATATATATATATATACATGCTTATACAGATAACAATTTAAAGCATTTAATTCATACACACTGAATCTGTCCTGGAAAGGTGAGGAACAAGTTCCTTAACCCTTTCCTTCACTCGGTTTTCCCACAAGGCACCCAAGAATATACCCCCTTACCTCAATGAAGTTCCTGGATGGAAAGAAAGAGGTTCCCTTCACTGTCCTGCACGAGTTCCGAGTGAAACAGAAGGGAAAATAGAGAAAGAAGCTTGCTGGGAAGGAGAGTGATGAAGGGTGTTTGTGTCGTGTGTGGGTGTGAGTCCTGAGAACCCTTGAGCTGGTTTAAATAGGGAGGGAGTGAGTGGAAAAACAAGTGGGGGACAGCTTTTCTGAGTGGATGATAGTGGAGTGATAATGGAAGGGTCAGTGGAGATTAAACAAAGTGATATGCTGAGTCAGTGTCCATTTCTGGTCATCCACTATCCATAATGCGCACGATTGAATTTAAATAATCATTAAAAGACAAAATTGAAGTCAATACGCACTTCTGTCAGTGAATACCGAGTGAAATTACACTCGGTTAACAACTATACCGACTGGAATTCCTCCTTCCGAGTCAACAATTGCAAGGCTCGCTTGAGCGTGGCTTGTTCGCTTGAGCGAAGCTTCAATTCTTCACTCGGAATTCCTTTGAAACCGACTCAGGCACTCGGTTTATCACTTGGTAATACCTCTTCAGACCGAGTCCTCTCTTTCTCAGAATCTTCACTCGGAAATCCGAGTCTTCTTCACTTGATTCACTCGGTTTAGGCCAATTTCTTTAATTATAAGTCCAATTAATGTTTATTTAAGCCATTACCTCTCGGACCAAGACCCACACGTACTTCTCTCACTCGGTTTTGGTCCAGTAGAGTATATCTCACTCGGAATTGGCTCCCTCTACCCTTTTCCACTCGGTTTCCTGAGCAAAACCACTCGGAAGCCTTCCCAATTGTTTCCACAACACACTCCAGTCGGAAGGAAGCATCAAATCAAGATAAACATGAGTATTTAAGCTTTCTTTCACTCGGAATACTTCAATCAGAGTAGTCTCCTTCAGAAAAGGAAGCATTCAACTCGGAACCAAGCATTTCTAGGGTGTTTTGACTCGGATTTTTCTCCTTCACTCGGATTTTCTGACCATTCACTCGGAATTCTTCTCTGTTACTCGGAACAGAGCCCTTTTCACTCGGTTTTTGCATAATTTCACTAATATTCCATATAAATTCTATTATTATGTGCAAAAATGACATTTTTGAGGTACTACAGACCATCAACAGGGTATATATTGACTTATTCTTGCTTACAAACTCTCCATAATTAAAATTTACAAGGATAAAATTGCCTCTAAAAAGATAGATGTTACATGAAGTATAAAAATATAATATTTAATTATGGTTTCGACGAGTAATAGTCGATGGGTGTTAAAATAATAACTATTAAATTTTAAAATTTATTAGAATTATTGAAATTATAAGGGTTGGTTATTAAAGCATCAAAATTATGATTTTAAATAGTGTGTAGACTATTAAAAATAATTATTGTTAATTTACAAATTTCTGGCCTTAGAAATTAGAAATCGGTGATTGAATCAGAGCGTTCGAGCTTTAGAATCAAGGATTCCAGGTAAGGGGAACATTATATTTTAAATGTATAGATTATGTACAGATAGAAGTATATATATTTGTTTATATTGATTGATGCTTGATGAATCTTATGATGATGTTATTTGTGGTTGCTGGCAATATACCCCTTACTTGTTATTATTGCTTTGATAATAATTTTTAAGTATGTCGTGTTGATAATTAACTATTGGTTGTTGCATGCTATGCTTGTTAGTATGTTATAGTGAAACCCTTATGCTGTGTAAACTCTATTTACATTCTACCTTTGTCAATTATGTACAAGTTGTTAATCCAAACCCACATAACATTGATTACATTGTTTGAACCTTGAACTCATGATTATTTAAGGCTTTTTAATTTTGTGATTGAAACCATGTATCAATCTAAACACAACATTGATACTAAAATAACACACATGCACAACAGTTTATGGGAGAGAAACCATTCATAAAAAAAGTGGAAGTCTCAATAAGAATAAAGACGACTAAACAAACACTACAAACAAAACAAAACCCATGCCAAACCATCATCCACCTCTGTTCCTTCTCTCCAATGAGCAAAAAATAACCAACTCAATGAACCCAAAACCCATTCATTTCCTTTTTGCATTATCTGTGTGACGTCCCGCGTCAATTTACTTTTTTATTTACACCCGGTTAATCATTTTTCACAATAGATTTTTCGTGTTTAATAAAAATTAACTCGGTCTTAATATAAAATAATATTTACCTTTCTTAAATACATTCGAAATAATAAAAACATACTCAAAATAACAATATCCGATCAGAAATAAATCAATAATAAAATAGGATTCAATTAGGATCGGCGGAAGAAGGAAACAGGGTCAGGGGTCATTCGCCTGAGAGAGACCCTGATTCACTTAGGCGAAACCCGAGAAGGTCGCTTAGGTGAAATCCGACTCGCTTGGGCGACTGCTACACTTTAAACCTGAGCGAACGAGACTTACAAGGAAAGTCAACAAGTCAGGTTTCACTCAGAAATAGGTCCACTCAGCCATCTCTCACTCGGTAACAGCTTAACCTTACATCACTCAGAAAAGGTTCCCTCGGTCTTGTATCACTTGGAAAATGCCCTAACCTTACTTTACTCGGAAGAGGATTTCTCGGGCATAACTCACTCGGAAACATTCTCACCTTCACTCGGAAGCACTTTAATCTTCACTCAGAAACATTCTACTCTTTCTTCACTCAGAAGTAATTCTCTCGGCCCTATCTCACTCGGAGACATCCTAACCTTCTACTCAGAAGAGGATCTATCGGTTGTTCTTCACTCGGAAAGAAACGAGGGGTACACACTGGAACGAAACAGACACCAAATCAACCGGCCCTCGCTCGGACAAGAATGAATCCGCTCAGGCAATATTCGCCCGGTAATCGACTTTGCTACAATAAACACTCGTGAAAATTAATACCAATCATATAACAACGTAAATTCACATATGATTAATTAGCATACCGATTCAAATTTAGTTCAAATATACAGGCAACATGTAGCATCACACACTCGGAAAACTCATTACATAATTCATTCAAAATCATTCGGGCCTTGGCATCGATCCTCCGCTTGGCGCACCTCCAGGGCTCCGACCTTTTCCCTGTCACTGGTTACTAAATTGAAAACCACAGCAAGGGTGAGTGTTTGGCATCATAATTAATCTAGAACGGAAATTAACAATGTACATGTATATAAACTTCGTTCGATTACTTTATTATCCAATTGAAAGTCATACTCGGCAAATAACTCATACTCGGCAAGTATAATAATTCATTCGGTAAATATAACAAATTGCGCTCGGCAAATTATCAAGTCATATTCAGCAAATATAACAAATTGAACTTGGCAAATATAGCAAATCATACTCAACAAATATATCAAATTGTACTCGGCAAATATATCAACTCATTCAGCAAATATAACAAATTACACTCGGTAAATACATCAAGTTGCACTCGGCAAATATAATTAATCACACAACTAATAATTCAATTGTCACCACTGACTCTCATACAAAATTGACGCCTAGTATCCGGATACTAAAGGATCGGCCTTCAGCTGGGGTCCTACTTGACACCCCGTGAACCCTGCTTGGTTCACCGAGTCCTGCTTGACTATCCACCTCGACCATTGGGTCCTACTTGACCACTAGGTAGCTCAACTGGGCACAAAAACCACGGGAGCCGGAAATGAGGGGCTATATATACCGTCGGCCGTCCCATACCACATAATCACATATTCACATTTCTCATACATCACAAGTGGCTATTAATAACATCACATACTCATCACACGGGCGACCTGCTTGTCAAGCCCGGTATCATATTGTCACTACACCGATTATCACAGCATCAAATATTTCAAAATCATCTTAAGCCACCCACACACACGATCCTCAACCAATCGGTGTCCATACTCACATGCATACACATACACAATTTTCATTCATTAATATCTTCTTACCATTTTCACAATCAGTTCAATGACTCAGACTCACAGCATGTCCTATTCTAATTAATCATAACCCGAACACCCCCTTACCTCGGTCTCAAGTTTCGACAATCTGCTCTTGGTGCCGGTTACATCCTCTAAGCACCGGGTTCACTGTTTCACTTCCGAATCCAGCACCAGCTCCGTCAATCAGCCTTTCGGTGTTCGATCTGCTACCTACGGGGTCGGAATGTAAACTCGTTAACGTCGCACCACCCACAGAGTTTAACGACCATTTTCGAGCTCACACTCACCAGAGGAGTGGAGAACAGGCCCGTACCCAGCCATGCATGGCCACTCGGTTTAATAGAGAAAACGAAAGGGACAAGGCAACACAAATGTAAACGGTTCAATGGACTCACCTTGAGACCACGGTCACGGAAATGGGGTTATCACAGGGTTTTGATGTGAAATAGACCTCTCCTCAGAGCATGCAGCTCGCAGCGATGGAGGAAGAAGAAGAAGAACAGAAACTGAAGCAGGAGAAAGAAGAAGTGGTTCGCGTGAATGTGAGTGAATGAGGGAAGAGAGAGAAACCACCTTTATTTAAGGCTCAGGGGCAACCGGTAACTTCCCCAACCGGTCACTTCCCCATTC
Source organism: Clitoria ternatea (assembly GCA_037962975.1). NCBI lineage: Eukaryota > Viridiplantae > Streptophyta > Magnoliopsida > Fabales > Fabaceae > Clitoria > Clitoria ternatea. Next base: position 154,869,522 of record CM075673.1, read on the forward strand.
CCATTACCATTTCATTAAACCTTTTAATTAAACCTTTCTCTTCTTCCAATCACACCTCATTTATAATTAACCAATTAAATAAATTTATTCACATTTACAATATTTAATCATTTATAATTGTCCAACAATTCATAAAAATATCAAATAAATTCCTAAAAATACCCAATAAATCTCTAAAATATTTATTAATAATTTCTGCTACACATAATTTTTCTAAAATATCCGGGATGTTACAATCTGCATAGTAGACATTGTCCCAATCAAAACGCTACCGTGAGCCATGATTGCCACAACCATTATCCTTAATAACTCACTCATCAACCCACAATAATTGAAGTATAGGTATGGCGTATATTCCCCATAAGGGCTTAATTATGTTTATAGTCCCTGAAAAGTTTTAAATGTTTCTCATAGGTCCCTATCATCAATGCATTTAGTTAAATGTTGAAGTGGAAAATGGAACAACCACATTAGCTGAGCCACATGGCCATTAAAACTTGATAACACAAATATGTCATTGTCCACATCATTTATTATTATTATTTTGTTTTGTTTTTCTCCCTCCACCTCCTATCCCCCATCCCAACACTCTCACCCTGAGAACGCCCACCTCCCTCCCCTACTAACCTTCCACCTCCTCTCTGTAACACCCCCTTATATACACGAGATATATATGTATTATTCTTGCTTTTAAAAAAACTTTTAGAAAGATATACATATTTATCACTCTTTATCTCGTGTATACAAGGACGTATATACATCTGATTTCAAGTAAAAAAAAAATTATCTTTCAATATATGTCCATAATGACAAAATAATTTCTAGAAATCATAAGTGATAAATCATTACAGTGTTATATCCGAATAAGAAACTTTATCAAAGTTTAACACCTTGTTACAATTACCCAACTTGATATTGTAATAAGGCAAAGTAAAACTAAACTATACCTCTACTACAAATGTGACCAATCATTTCCTAGTCCTTGAACCATCGAGTTTTAGAATCCTACTCTTGTCATATCTCTTCATCTATCTGATTGAGGATGAGACCACTTTACCCTCTTGTAATTACATATCCTTCCATCTTGGACTGCTAGCTATATATCACATAACATATATTTTGGACACAAAATTCAAACAAGGAGTGAGAAACAGAATATAATACTTTACAGATAAGACATAAGCAAAAGGGTTTTCATAAATATAACAATTATACTTTTATTCACAATCACCCACATAGAATGTCACAATCACATGAATGTCATGTAATGTTTTTAATACTACCATCTCATTCATTCTATGCATGTGGGCCCTTAAAGTTTTAGTTTGCACTGGGTCAACCAGGAGTTTACACTGTTCCATAATTATGGATAATAACATAAATGCCTTCATGGCATATGAACAACTCAACTGGCATGGAAACACTTAGAGACTAGTCGGATTAAGAAGGTTTTTATTGTGAAAGTACCCGACACTAGGGAGCGACCCCAGGTCCCCTGAAGCACCCTTCCACACCCTCTCATCCCAAGGTTCGCATTTGAACCTCCTCTAATGTATCCTCAGTTTCTATAATCCATCCCCAGGAAACATCACATCTCATTTCTCTTTAATGATTCATGATGCATGAACTACTCGCATATTTAGTAGGTTAAGACTTTTAGAAACTCAATTATTAAATACCATAAAGGTTCACAAATTATCTCAATAAACTGTACATTCTCATAAGTCCTTCTTTGAACTTCTGTTATACAGAAATAAATTTAGTACAGTCTTTGAATTCAGATCTCACCAAAATTGAGTTTTCAAGCTTTAAATATCTCAAAACTTTCTTTTAAAAAACTTCACATATTTACATAATCTTTCTCAATTTGAATCTTAACTAGATTGAGTTTAGAAATCTCAACTATAACAAAATATCCTTTAGTTATTTCGTTGGGAAAAACTAAAATTATTTACTTTAAACTTCTGATTACTAAAAGAAAATAATTTTTAAAATCATTAACTAAGAATACTTAAAACTATAAAAATTTTCTTTAATTCAAGAATTAATTATCTCAACCTTTAATTTTCATAAAATAGCTTGTTTCTAATACTAGATTTTATTCTAGAGATTAAAAATAAAGTTAATAAAAATAATTTCTAAGAAGAAATAAAAGACTAAATAATTATAAAATACTTTCTCTTAGAATAAAACTTTAAAGAGTAAGGTAAGAAAATTCTTACTAGGTTTTAACTTTCCGTCATACTTGCTATATGCTCAAACTCCATATCACAAGGTCATCAATCATTCATAAATCACAACCAAATATTGTCAATCACAATTAAATATCACTCAGAATCAAATATTGTCAATCACAATCAATTTATCAATCACAATCAAATCAAATAAATTACTTATCATTCATAAATATCATAATTTAAAGTTTAATGGTTATTTAAGTTAATAAACTTAATTTTAAGTCTTTATAGTCCATTCCTCGCACGGATCTATATAAGTCCAAATAGGTCATAATAATCTAAGTTCTTGTATAGGTTTAGTTCGATCCATATAGGATATAAAAGTCCAAGTCCTTGCATAGGTTTAGTTCGATCCATATAGGATATAAAAGTCCAAGTCCTTGTATAGATTTAGTCCAGTCTGTATAAGTTATAATAATCCAGATCCATCTATAGGTATTTTAGAATAAGTTACATAAGATACTAAATTTATTATAAATTTTAAGTTGAGAAGTTATTATTTTAAAACAATAATATTATTAAATTTAAAAGGAGTAGGGGACTCCTCTCATTATTCGTATGTCTTTCATATTATATTCCTATCTCACTCCCCCTTAACTTGAATTGCTACCAAAAGTGAGTTCGCTTTACACCTCCGAGTTCTAAAAATATTAATACCAACTTATCTCAGTATAGGCATGAGATAAAAATAAAGATTACTACGTAAAATAGAATGGTAAGTTTTGAATAGTGAATAGTAAATAACGAATAGTAAAATATGAATAGTGATAATAAATAGTAAAAATATGAATAGTAATAATAAATAGTAAATCATGAATAATAGGTAAATAGTAAATGTAAATAGTAATAGTAAATAGTAAAACATAAATAGTAAAGGTAAATAGTAACAGTAAATAGTGATTTACTATTCGTAATTGTGATTTACTATTGACATAGTAATTTACTATTCAGAATAGTAACTTAAAATAATATTATATCCAGTATAATAATAGATTTCTAAAACGATATAAAAATAAACCTAAAAAATATAAAAGAGAGTTATTCTTACCTTATGATTTTGGCAGAACCTCCTTCTATAAAAATTATTTCTCTCTCTTACCCCCACCACTATCTCTCTAGCACTACTATATTAAGAAAATTTAATCTGAAATTGTGAATTTTCCTTTAGAAATCCTTCGGTATTTATAGTAGAAAAATTTCTGTGCATTTGAATATTTTATTATAAAAGTACTATACAATTTTGAAAATTTCATTCCTAGTTACTGTACAACATTTGAAATTTTTATTCATGCACAGTGTTTTGTATAGTAAATGTCGATTGAATTATTTAGCCAAATAGTAACCATTCACTCAGTATATTTTAAATATTCAAAATCAGTCCTTTTCAAAATTTAGCGATATTATATCAGTCCTTATTAATTTTATAATAAGTAATATAAAGTTTAAATTTTAAAAACTAAAATTTTCTGTTAATAAAAAATTATTGGTACGTTTCCAATTTTTTTACGATTGGTAAAAATCAAGGTTTTTCTCAAACCGATCATTTTTAGATAAGTCTACTTAAAATGTATTTTAGAAAATTTTCTTATAATTTAAGTTCACTTTCTTGTAAATATTTTTAATTTTAAGTAACTTTATATGAATTTAAAATTATTTAAATATATTATTTATTAAAATATTTCAAAATTTTCAAAAAATTCTAGAAAATCATAAATATTATGTAGATCAAAAGTTCTAAAGAATCATAGTCTAATTCCTTCAAAATTTTATTTTAAAATTCTAATAAAAGTTAAATCATAAATATATAAAAACATAAATATAAAAACATAAAATAAAAGTTGTGAATAATAAAGATATTCAAAATTCTTAAAATAATTTCATTAATCAATATCTACTAATTAGGTCATTTTAAAATTCTTATTCAAAAGACCTATATATTATTATTATTATTATTATTTTATTTTTTAAAACAAAATAATTAAATATAAATACCAAAATTTCATTAAAAAAATAATAATAAACTAACTAATAGTAAGTATTTTTCATTAAAGATATATTAATATCTATTTTCTATTTGAGTAGAAAATGGAATGTTACACTCTCCCCTATCCCAGCACCTCTAAAACCTTCACTTGAAATATCTCCCTCACTTCCATACGCATTCACATTCTCCCTATCATATTCTCACTCTCAAATGGCTACCGAAGAAGCCTTGGCCAAATCCCACATCGAGAAGTAATCCATTATGGAAGCCTAAGAACGACGTTGTCGTAGCAACCTAACAGTGCCTCTGAAACCTAGAATAGCGTCGTCGTTAGGGTTTTGATTTAGTTCTTCTGTCTGATTCCAAACCCAACCGTCAGCAACATCAATATTGTTGATGAGGTTCTTATTTCTGAGGATTCCCTGTCCCGACACACCCTACGTTCTCTTTCCCCGTCAAGGTACCATTTTTATGCCTTCCATATGCCTACATTAAAATAGATCATGGGATTCACTTCCTAGTGCCTGACACCAAATGTAGCCATTGAAATGAATCGTGGGACTTTAAATGGTTATGAAGAAAATTTTGCAATAGAGAATTCAGTGTGGATTTGAAGAGATTGGGTTTTCAGTTGGTGGTGTAAGAGGTTGGGTTATGGTATGAAAGGTGAGATTTTGAAGAGGGAGCAATGATGGGAGTGTCATTAGGTCTACATTGATTCATCTTAGCTTCTTTTGTTTTATTATGGTTTTCTCATCTTAAGTTTTCTTCTAATTGTTGAGATTAAATAGTGTTTTTAAAGATGATTTTGTAGAGGTAGATATAGCGAGAATTTATTCTATCTTGGTTCGAACTTCTAGAAGTTATCCTAATCCTATTATTTAGGAAAGTGGGGTTAAAGGTGGACGTGGCGGCCGACGTAGCATGGTAGTGTTTCTCTATTTCAAAGGTTGAAGGGTGGTAGACAATTGGAAGTGGTGGTCAGGGTTGGCAAAGGTAGGGTTGGGTTGGAGAAAGAAAATAAAAGAGAAAAAAGGAGAAAGAATATATATATTGTTAGGGAATCACACAAGGTCAGATAATGAAAACACATAGGATTTGTAACAGTCTTACAAAATTACGTGTTTCAAAGCATTATATACAAGAATTGTAATTTAAAATTTATACCTTTTGTAGACGTGAAATGAGTTAATTATCGAAGCAATTTTAGCTCCGCTCTTAAGATTCCACGTGAGCACTCCTACCAGAAGCTATACTTCTGAATACTAGTTCGACAGCGCGTAGCCCTCATAATTATTTTGAGATTATGTGTGTTTTTTAGCAGTCGCCTATAAGCATCACATGCTCTATTTATAAGCTCAGACCTGATGAACTTTCTCTAATGATTGGGCTACTGCCTCATTCTGAATAAGTTAAGCCCAATAGCTTTATTTTTAATCTAACTAAAATAAAACTTATTCTCTAGTGGTTTTACTTTATGCGTGTGACCCTATAAGAGCGACCTCTATCAATCCGTCATTATTCCGAATATTATTTATCATCAACATAACCTACAAGTGATAATTATTTTATAGTTCATTTCTTTTGTCACGATATCCGATTGGGCCCAAGACATGGTCGTCGTCATCCTTGTATGACCCAATTCATTTTACTTGATACTAGAGTATACTTTACTTGAATAAATATCTAATATTTATTCTCCTTAGCATGACCATGCATTTCTTTAGTCTCACTCCATCAAGTGACCTATAGATATTTCTCCCATCATATAAGAGAGGCAAGTCACATCTACATCACTCACATCCTTCTACATGATTTGTTCATTACCTAATTACAAACTTTATAGTCACATTGTTATAGATGATGTTTGATTGTATTAAAAAAACAAATTCCTCACAAGGAATTGTAGTGACTTGAGCTCGAAAGACTACATATATCATTATCGCATTGGGAATCGTTTATGACACTTATGTGACGATCCGTATAATGTTCTCATGATGGGTCTGTCTAGTACACTTGTATTACTCTTAATATATACCCGTGTAAAGACTTAATATTCTCTATACCCATAATCTATGATATTAGATCATTAGTACATTCACACACTAGTCTTTAATATATTTATATGTCCTTATGTAAATACTCAACTAGGGACACATTAGGAATAATTCTCAAATGACATACTATTCCAAGTATAAATAGGTTTTAAAACTTAAAAGACTTATTTTATTGATAAGCATAAAATGATACAATAAAAACATAATAGCTTGTAGTGCATATATATATATATATATATATATATAGAGAGAGAGAGAGAGAGAGAGAGAGAATTGCTAAGGTGGCATATACTATAGGTAAAGATGGTAGTGATGACATGGTATTTTCATTTGTCACATCATCAGTTAACAAAGAACATTAACGATAGTAATCTGGGACAAACACTTAACACTTCTCAAGGACTAATATCTAACAAAAAAATTTACAGGGATTAATGACAAAACTAGACAATTTTTCAGGGACCAAAAACATAGTTAAGCGGCTCCGTAAGTACTAAACAGAATGTGGTAGCTATGTTCCAATAATTCATTTTTTCAACAAAAAAGTAGAATTTATCAAGCTATATTTGTCTTTATATATTTTCAATACTTTTTAACTCATTTTCGAACAAACAAATGGAAATTATTTCCTCTTATTTCACTTCTAATTCTATCTATCCAAACATAAATAATTTCCCTTCACTACTGCAAAAAACGACTTTTAACACCGGCTAAAATTGACTTTTAACACCGAATTTGGAGTGTTGACTGTACAAGTGTTAAAATCAAGACTGTTAACACCGGGTATTTATCCGGTGTGCACACCTATTTTGGTCCGACCAGTTTCTGTGAACACCGGTAGTGATTAAACAAACTCAACATCGTCCCTAACACTGTCTGATATCAAAATAAAGTCAAACATCGTCAATGACACCGGTTTGGGTCATAAGGAGACGACGTCCGATGTCCAAAACAAGAGGAACACCGGTCCGGGTCAGAGGGATACCGATCTGGGCCAATGGGAGAGACACCGTCTTACTGAGTCTATTCAGTGATACCGATGTCCGTTATTACCCGATGTGTGATGGTTTTTTCATAAACCCAACACTGGACCCGTGTGACACCGGTTGCAGAGTTCGGCTGCCTATGCTGTGACTTGGAATCGCACTACAAGATTCGATCCTGAAATCCAGGAAATGGCAGACAGGGAATAAAAAATTAAAATAATAAAAAACTCACCACCAGCCACTGTTCCCCACAACTGCCAGTGGCCAGGATGTCTCCATTATGCGTGTGGGTGAGTGGGAGCTTGAGTTGTCCAGGCACTCAAGCTCCAGAAGGCCTCTATAAATACCTCTATTGAAGAGGTCCAAGGATCCGCACTTTGAACCTTTGAATCCTAAGAAATTGCTCCGATGTTCGAAACCCTAAGTCCAGGGAAATTACTCCAACTCTTGGTTCTGTCTCTCGAGGAAAACAACTGGCTCCAAGGTTCTGAATCCAGTCACTAGGATACCGGCCTTTACCCTACTTGAAGTAAAGTTCTCCCCTATTGCTCCGACTCCGTCCAGAACCCCATCAAAGCTCCTTATTTCAATCCCACACCGGTTCCCCACTGCTTTACCCTGGTTCTCCATTGAGCCCTATACCGTCTGTTCCTAAGCTCCACACCGGCTCTCACAGCTGTTCAATCCTATCATTTCGGCTGCTGTTGTTCTAGCCTACACCGGCTCATACTCAAGGATCGGCTCTTTTCAGTATCCTCACACCAGTTACAATCCTCTCCACTTTTATCCCTATTTTAGTTCATTTTATTAGTTAGTTTTACACTGTTTGTTCTTTTTCCAAGTCTGTCATTTTTGTTAAACTTATTCTCTTGGTTAAATTTGTTCTGTTGTTAAAATTCATTTTTATCCTGTCTCCTGATAATAATAATAAAAACAAGCATTTTTCCCGTGTTTATTTTGATCAATGTAAAAGTCGTTTTAGCCAGTGTCGTGCGGAAGTACTTCTGCCTACACTATTCCTAAAGTCCATACACGTGCGGAGAACTTTGCCTTGTATGCACCTTTCCCATGAATTTCACCCGTCACTAAGTTTCTAGCTTCATCTATAACACCCCTCATCAAGAACTACGTAACCCTGATTTCTCAAAAACGCGAGAATACGTAGGAGCGGGTCTTTATTCCTGTTGGGCCCACTTCTTTTCCTTTCTTATTCTTCCTTTTAAAAATTAATCTAACCCTTACCATCTTCATGGAAGTCAATTTAGACGTGACGTCTTGTTGATTTTCTTCCTTTTCCCTGGCCGTTATTATTATTTTTCATAAAATCAGGTTAATTTTGACGAGATGTCCTGTTAATTCTTTTCACCGTTCAACCCTGTATTTTGATAGAAAATAACTAATTTGGACGAGACGTCCTGTTAGTGTTTTCTCCCTTTCCATATATACCTCCATTAAAAGCCTGGATTAACTTGGACGAGACGTTCTGTTAACCCCTCCTCTTTTCTTTCCCGACCTTTTATGCTGACGAAAGGATAACTAATTTAGACGAAACATCTTGTTAGCTTCTTTTTCTCTTTTTCTGTTTTCCCCCCATTAAAGCCAGGATTAATTTGGACGAGACGTCCTGTTGATCTTACTCTTTTTTCATTTCGTCTGTTTCCTTCATTTTCAAGAAAAAAAGAAATAGAAACAATTTTAAGGCTATTCATGATGCGTATTTTCAACTTTGGTACTGTTTTTAACAGGTGATGTGGGGTGCTAATACCTTCCCCACTCGTAACCGACTCCCGAACTTGAATCTTACTTTTTTAAACCAGTGCTTTGTTAAAGTTTTTTTCCAATGTTTTCTTCTATGAATAAAAAACATTGGTGGTGACTCCCTGTTCTGATTTATCTCATTTTCGAGGGTCAGCCACGCCGCCGCGATCCCGGTCGCGACAGATGGCGACTCTACTGGGGACAATACTTAAGAGTCAGGCCATTTAGGTTGAAAGTGCATGTTTTTCTTATATAGCCTTTTGTTTGTTTTAATTTCTTCCTTTGTTTTATCTTTGTTGATAACTGTATATGCTTGCTTTTAATTCTAGTTATGTTTTGTCATTTATGTACTGTCAATGTTTGTGCATGATTATTGAATCCTAGGGTAGATAATTCTGTGTTAGTTTTCTGTATAACTGTTGAACCCTAGGGTAGACGACTTCATTGTTGTTGTCTCGTGTTTGTTCACTGTGTAGGATGGGGTAAGGTACAGGTATTGAATGCCTTGTCACATACTATACTCACATTTTTGCACACACTTATGAGTGACGCCCTATACCCGGGCCCCAAATGAAACTTAAGTTAGGAGGGGTTGGTAGCGGTGTCGTTTGGGATGTACTTCCCATCCGGAGATCGTTAGAACCTCAACTAGAGTTTGACCTTTCATGATGTACGCACCTAGTAGATTCCCTATTGTTGCGACCATATCATGAGTAGGATCTTGGCTCTAGTGACCTTCTAGAAGTCTAGTGCAAGCCACCCAATGTGAGGAGTCACTCTTAGACAAACTGTAGGACCTAGAAAAGACTTTTAGAAAAACCCGATTTAGGCCACGAAAGGGCAGGCTCTACTTTACCTTATGTCATTCTCGCTTTCCATTTTAATCCAAATGAATGAATTGCCTACCCGTCGAAGGATTGCTTTATTTTGAAATAATGGCTCATTTTTTTGAAACACTCAGTAATCTTTAGGTAATTCTCTTTTCATCGTGTACTTCTAAGTCCTAAGTCATAATTTTCCTAATCGTCAAAAAGAAAATGAAAAAATAATTTTGTTTCCCCCTAACTAGGGCATTAGTGACGATTAGAAAACCTATGACCCTTTAGACTTGGACTCTCATGAGTTTTGGTAACCGCTGCTTCCCCAAGTAAAAATTGCTTTGCATTAAATCAATGGGGAAATACCGGTTTCAAAACATGACAATGACTGATTCCTCTTCTTTGTCTTGGGGTTCGTAGGAAACTATTTGGAATTTAGCAGTATCTCTGAGCAAGTATGGAAATTAACATGGGACATGATAATTGTGGTACAAATATGACAGAATTGAGGAAGATATTACATCTTAAGGCCAAGAAGATTGATACTGGTAGTCTACAAGCAATGGGCAAAAGATTAAACCTGACTCAAAAGATAGCTTTTACCCGAAAATATGGAAGGGTTCTAAAACTCTTGGAGGTGGAAGTGCAAACCGAAGCAATCACAGCCTTAGCACAATTCTATGACCCACCCCTCCGTTGTTTCACATTTAGAGACTTTCAACTGGCACCTTCCATAGAAGAATATGAACAGATTATGGGGATACTGTTGGAAGGACAGATCCCTTATCGCCATCTCGACCATCATGTAACCATCGCTTCTGTCTCCCGTATTTTGAAAATCCATCCTGAGACATTAAAAAGCGCATAAATGAATAGAAACCAAGTTCCTGGGTTTACTCAAGAATTTCTTGAGAAACACATGGAGGTTTTGGCGGATAAGGAAGAATGGGAAGCCTTCATGGACACCTTAGCACTTACTATCTACGGGGTGGTCTTGTTCCCTAACCTGGATAACTATGTAGATTATGATGCTATCAATGTCTTCGCCGCTAGCAAAAACAGGCTTGAGAGTCCAGTTACAGCAATGCTGGCCAATGTATATTGCACCATGGATTTCTGTCACACACAAGGGGCGAAGAGGATCATTTGCTGCTTACCGGTTTTGTATGTGTGGCTTACATCTCATGCCTTTCATCAAATATGCAAGGCCGAGTGTCCGGTTTCTGATCTAAAATTGTGTCATTTAGCAATAAAGAATGGGCGTGAATGGACTAATCATCTTGTGGGTCTTACAGCTAAGAAGGTCAGATGGTATCCTCAATGGCTAGAGGTCAATTCAATCATTCATCATTGTGGAAGCTATCCTAATGTTCCTCTTATTGGCACGATAGGGTGCATCAACTATAATCCTACCATAGCCAAGCGGCAGTTGGCCTATCCTTTGCTTGGGCTACCAAATGAAGAGCTGCTCACTCCTTTCGTTTTGTATTATACGAAAGGAAATTACACATCTGCCTTTCGGGACATAGCCAATGTGTGGAAGAAGGTCCACAAGATGGGAAAGGAATTGGAGGCGTGAAACCACGTTGTGGGGGCAGAATACCATGAATGGATCTTGAACAAGGTCTCCATTGTAAAATTACCCTTTAGAAGTCCCTCATACCAGTCTACAAGTATTCTCGCTCCACCACTCATCATAGAGGACAAAGCCACCCAGACTTGGAAAGCTCAGATTAAGGAGTTGAAGCTAAGAATCAACAGCTAGAAGAAGACCTTTTAAGGTGTCAACAAGAATATGCTCTTCAGAAGAAAGAAAATTCAGAAGAAAGACATGCCATGGATGAGATGCAAAAAAAACGGAAGATTGAAGAAGACTACAGGGAGAAACAAGACCAGTGCCTTCGTGCAACCAATTCTCAACTGAAAATAAAGGGCCAGTAAAGTGACACCATTCTAGCCGAAAAATAGTTTCTAAAAGACTTGCTGGTACAATTTAAAGAAAGGGAAAATAAGACTTTGGTACAAAAAGGGCTGCTACAATCCCAGGTCCACAAGTTGGAGCAACAGCTTGATGAAGTAATGGGAGCCTATGAACGAGAGATAAATAATGAACGGCAAAATGTCATCGATGTTGAAAAATGTTGCCAAGAGGCCACGCGTATTTTAGAAGCTGAGTTAGCTCGACAAAATAAGATCATTCGTTCATGGATGGATCGCTTTGCCAACCTAGCCTACTTGGCCAATGGAGTTCTGGAGGATCTTCCACTACTGCTGAAACAAGCCAAAGGAATGGCTAACCCTCTCACTACTCCGAAGGAGATTTCAACATTTTTAAATTATTGTCATGAAAGAATTTGTAAAATGAGGGCTATGATCGCCCAAGCCAAGAACGACTGAAATGTTGTAATTCAAACCTCTATGGTGACATTGTATCTTTACGGAAGTATGAAATGATGAACTATTTTGCCTCCACAATTGTGTTATGTTAATTTCCGCTTTACTGCTTTACCTAGTACTTTTGAACGCGACGTTCTGAGGAACGCTGAATTCGGAATTGCATCCTGTGTATATTTTCCTATCTTTGTTTTATCGTTTCCCTTGACTGCTTTTTTTTATTTTTCTAAAAAATCTTTGTGTTCCTTTAGACATTACGGGTAAGCACCCCTACGGGACTAGGCTCAGAAAGAAACTCATGGCTGAAATATAACAAGAGAACAAGAGTTTGAGAGCCGAACTCAGTCAGTTGAAGGAACAAATAGCTGAGATGGCCAAGCTTCTAGAGAAGAGAGTCACGAAAGGGGGTTCTTCTGCGGGAGTTGAAGACGCCAGGCAACAGCCGCCTACCCCACGACACCCTCAGGGTCCGTCTGGAGAACCAAATCCTAACCTGACAGTGCCTCCCCTTACTGTTCGCGTAAGAAGGCCAAACCCTGCTGACATCCAGCAGCATACCTTTGTGGATACGGAGGGTAATGCTATAGCTTTTCCATTATATGGCTTGCCACCAGGGTATTTTCCCCCGCTCCAAGAAGAGCCTAACTATCAGGAGCCTATTCCTCACACCACTCGGCCAAACATTCCACCCATTCGAGAATTTCAAACAACTCAAGTCCAAACACAAGCTACCTAGACATCGTCTACCCAATCTGTCTACATAACCCAAGCTACTACCAGACCTCACACTACCCTTTTAAATGCCGACTCGACACATGTCCATCAGCCATTTGGGTATACAAGTTATCACGTTACCACTGGTCCAAGTGTTATTGCTGCTACCCAAGAAGGAAGGATAGAAATCTTAGAAAAAAGATTGAGAGCAATGAAGGGGGTGGAAGGATTTGGGATAGGAAGTGCTGCAGAACTCTGCTTAATTCCCAATGTCGTTATACCTCCCAAGTTCAAAATGCTAGAATTCGATAAATACCTGGGGTTAACTTGCCCAAAGAATCATCTTACCATGTATTATCGGAAGATGTCATTACATGCTTCCAATAACCCTCTGTTGATTCATTGTTTCCAGGACAGTCTGGCTGGAGCAGCCCTCACTTGGTATAACCATCTTGAGTGGTCTCGTATATGCTGCTGGAAGGATCTGGTAGATGCTTTCATGCAACAGTACATGTACAATCTGGACATGGCACCAGATAGAGTACAATTGTAAAATATGACAAAGAAAGATAACGAGATGTTCAAAGAGTACGCCCAGCATTGGCGTGAGGTAGCGACATAAGTTGACCCTCCCTTGTCTGAAAAGGAAGTGGTTTCCATGTTTATCGATACGCTCCAGTCCCCTTTCTACGATAGGATGATTGGGAGCATTTCGTCTCATTTCTCCGATATTGTCACTATTGGAGAAAGAATAGAGAATGGATTGCGAATCGAGAAGATTTCCAGAGGCCCATCTGGGGCAGGGATGGTGAAGAAACCAGCACTCGGAAAGGGCAGGAGAAGAGATGGAGAGACCAACTCGATCTCTTATAACCAGAAAAGAAACCAGTCAGGGCCGCCTACCCCCATCACCTTTCCATCAGTCTATCCTAATGCACCACACCCATATGTGGCTGCGGTTCAGAATCCAAATCCACCCCACTTCCGACCACCTGTTATACGACCACCAACACTGCTACACGCACCGTACCAACAGCCGCACGTAAACCAACCGCCAAACCCAAACCCAAGAAGGCAGAACAACGATCACACCCAGATTCAATTTGATCCCATCCCCATGAATTATACCGAGCTTCTCCGTCATCTTATCAAAAATACATTGGTGGTTCCCTATCCTTTGAGGTCACTTCAACCACCTTACCCAAGAGGGTATGACCCGAATGCAAGGTGTGATTACCATGCTGGCGCACCGGGGCATTCTACAGAAAATTGCCTGGCTTTGAAGTTCAAGGTAAGGGATCTGATCAGGGCCGATTGGATAAGCTTTCGGGAGGGGAGCCCAAGTGTTACAACAAACCCTTTGCCCAACCACGGAGGGTTAGGGGTTAATGCTATTGGGGAGGAGGAAGAATGTATTTCGAGGGTTGAGGACATAAGAATGCCTTTGGAAGTAATTCGCTTCCTCCTACTTGAGAAGGGACTGATAGAGGGATCGTGGGATGAAGAATACAACGATAAACAATCTGTGGGGCGATAAGGCTTCCAAAAAGCCCTTCAAGAGGTCATAGACAGCCACACTGTGGAGATCTGCAGACGTCGTAGAGGTGAAATAAACATGGTACAAGAATAGACCGGGGTGCAGGCTCCAAAGCCCCTGGTCATATTCTACAATAAAATTGTGCGAGCAACTCCAGCTCCTGCCAAAAGTGTCATTTCAGTGTGAGTACCTACTCCGTTCCTGATCCGGTCTAGATACCGGTCCCCATACTTATGACGTCAGTCTGATCTCATATAAGGAAAACCGGTGTCCTGGTTCAACGTTACCACACCGGATATCCGTTGTCTGGTCATCCGCCCTTACTCCATGACATAATCATTCATTTTCGCTATAACGGTTCTATGTTCATTGATACAGGATGTTTATATAATTGTTAGCTTTTCCCTCATAGCAAGAGAAGAGCCTTTTGATAACTTATCAACGAAGACACTGTTTGTAGCAAAATACGTCACATCAATGGCTTCAGAAAGTAAGGGGGCGTGTCAGCAGATTATGCGGAAAAGGTGATTATCCTCTCTTCTCTCTAGAGGATTGTACTCTGATAATTGACCTACCCTCCTGACATATTCGGAAAGTCAAGCTACCTTGATTGACACAATATACACGCAATCAGAGATAAGGGACCCACCTGTATCCAACGTCTCATTTTTTCTCTTACGTTCAACTATAAGAGGCCATATCAATACACATGCATGGTATCGTTATTCTATCTCACATTTTACTGTTACTACGCTTGAGTATTCATTCAGTTCATACATTCTTCTAACTTGAGCGTCGGAGAATCTTCGCAGGTGGCACCACCTTTCGCCCTCCTACAACGCGAATCGTTGGTGTGAAGGATCTCCAGGACAACAAGACCGGCCTCTCCCACTGAGAGACCGGATTAATACATCGGATATACACAGTTCCGGTGTGCAAACCCTAAAAACACCTGCATCCTTGTGGCTGGTCCCACACCGGATCCTAGACCCCGGTCCAGACCAGTTCATTGGCACGCCCAGTGGGACTCGATAGAGTTATTCCCATTTTCGCAGAAGTTAGGTTGACACAATGGAAGGTGACGGGAGAGATTTCGTGGAAGGTCACGTGGAGGATGTGACTCATCAACACGGTGGGAGGAGACTCGTCTTCGAATCTCCTGCAACTCAAACCCGGAGGATGGTGCAAGTGCAGACGCCTGACCCTCGCGATGAGGTTATTAGGCAACTGAGGGAGGAGTTGATGGAGCTGAGGCGAGAGAGAGGAGGAGCTGGGGACAGAGTAGTATCCCATGCAGAGGATGCTCACCATGCATCAGCGAGGGATAGATCCACCACCCTCCAGTATTCGAAGATCCCCACATATGAAGAGAGGGAGCAGACGCAGGACTCTGGTGATAGAGTTAGTATCAGGAGAAGGGAGCAGGCGGTGTTAACTTCAGGGACATACAAGCTTAATGTCCCTTTCTCAAGGAGGTTGATGAATATTGTCATTCCAAAACACTTGCAAACAACTCAGCCATTGTCGATTGGGAAATATAATGGAGAGTCCGACCCCACTAAGCATTTGGATGCTTATGTTTATGAGGCTATGTATCTGGGAGCAGACGAAGATGTCATGTGCAGAATGTTCCCAAGGACGTTGACGGAGGAAGCTCTCAGCTGGTTTAAAAGTTTGCCTTCAGGATCTATAGACTCTTGGGAGGAAATGGCTGTTGCATTCGAAAGCCATTTCGTCATCTCCAGGGATATCCCAAGAACATCTCACACCCTGGCCCAGATAAGACAGGGAGAGACTGAGACTCTTAAGGAGTTCCTGAAAAGGTTTTACAAGGAGGCTGCGTTGGTCCCTAACCTCACGGAGGCCATACAACTCCATATTGTAGTGGAAGCTCTTCAGCCAGGTTCAGCCTTTGCCCTATCTTTGGCAAAGAGCCCACCTACAACCTTCGAGGAGTTTCGAAGGAAAGCTTCCAAATATGTGGGCATAGAGATGCATCTAGAGGCAACTGCAGCAAGAGTAAAGCCTTCTGCACCCGCTCAGCAGCCACGGAGAGAAAAGGAGAGAGCGAGGCCTGAGAAGCATGCCTTTAGAGAAGACTTTGTGAATGCTCGTCAGCATTCACGAGATAGACGCGTATCATCGTTCGATCACTATGCTCCGTTGAACACCCGGCACTCACAAATCATGAGGGAGGTTGGTTGGCCGACTCTGAACGTCTTTGGTATAAGGAAGCCAGCCCCAGCCAAGAGGGGTGGTAACCCACGTAAATACTGCACTTTCCACGAGCAGACAGGGCACAACACTGATGAGTGTAAGGCGTTAAAGAATACGGTGGAAACTCTCATTCGGGAAGGAAAGTTGAAGCAGTATTTGTTTAAGGAGAAATCTATGGATGAGCCTCATAGGATGGAGAAAAGGAATAGAGATCCTGATGATGAAGATGATAATACGCGCAACCCAGCAAGGAAGTTCACTGCGGCTGAAAAGCAGAAAGGGGTAGTGATTGCTGAAGGTGCCCAACAAAGTAATATGCCCCAGCAGCAGAGACAGGGCAGACGAGAAGTGATTGAGATGATAGCTGGAGGATTCGCGGGAGGAGGAACATCAATCACAGCACGAAAGAACCACCATAGGATGATTCTGTCAGTCCAGGGTAAACCGAGGAATAACCGCCCTTTCAGGGACGGAGTGACAGCCCCGACGGTGTCGTTTACAGATGATGACTTCGGCCCAACAATTCCAGGAGGTGATGATGCAGTAGTGATCGTGGCCGTCATAGCCAATAAGGACGTCAAGAGGATCCTCGTCGATCAGGGAAGTTCTTGTGATGTTATCTTTTATAATTGTTTCAAACGAATGGGTTTCAGTGATGCAGATTTACAACCATACACACAAGAACTCACAGCGTTTAACGGAGCCAAGCAACCCACTAAGGGGTACCTCGACACTTTGATTTCTTTTGAAGGGGAGCCCGGTGCGAGAACAGTCAAGTCAAGAATTCTGGTGATTGATGTGGAATCCCCGTACAACGGCATCATAGGCCGTCCAACATTGAATGCTATGGAAGCAATTGTTTCCACCCCTCATCTCCTGATCAAATTTATCGACAAGGACAACGGTGTGTCCTCACTCCGCGGAGATCAGGAAATGGCTCGATATTGTTATAATCTGAGCCTCAACATGGTTAAGTTGGATGCATTTAACAAGAAGAGGAAGTTGAACGACGGAGGAACAGCGGCAGGATCTGTCAGTCTTATTGACCTAGACCCCAGAGCGGAATTGAAGATTGATCCACTCAATCCATCTAAGCCCACACCAGATGGTGGCTCCAGGGATGTCATATTAGGAGATTCCCCAGAGAAGATCACGCACATCAATGATAAGCTGGAGTCTGTTATGGAGCAACGCTTATTAGCCCTTTTGCAGGAATTCAAAGACCTTTTCGCATGGACAGCAGCAGACATGCCGGGGATGGATCCTGATTTCTGTTGTCACAAACTTGCCGTATATCCTGAAACCAGACCGGTGGCTCAGAAGAAGAGGAGGTTGGGACCGGAGAAGCAGAGGGCGGCTTGTGAACAAACAGAGGAGTTGTTGAAGGCAGGTTTTATAAGGGAGATACGCTATTCATCTTGGCTTTCTAATGTGGTCATGGTGCAGAAGGCTAACGGCAAATGGAGGATGTGTACTGATTATGTGGATCTTAACCGTTGCTGCCCTAAAGATCCATATCCCCTGCCCAACATCGATCGCATGGTGGATGATTCATCTGGTTACCAATATCTCAGTTTCATGGATGCTTATTCGGGGTACAACCAGATTCCGATGTGGGAGGGAGACCAGGAGAAGACTGCTTTTATCAACGACCGCGGTGTTTTCTGCTACACCGTCATGCCTTTTGGACTGAAGAACGCAGGCGCCACCTATCAGCGCATGATTAACAAAGTCTTTGAAGGGATGCATACAAGGCTGGTTGAAGTTTATATTGATGATATCATAGCCAAAACGCCCGCTGGAGGAGATCACATTGAAGATCTACGCCAAGTTTTCACTAGGCTTCGGCAATACAACATGAGGTTAAATCCTTTAAAGTGCACCTTCGCCGTTCCAGCAGGAAAATTCTTGGGATTTATGTTGACTCAACGAGGTATTGAAGCTAACCCCGGGAAATGCCAAGCAATCCTGGACATGCAGAGTCCTAAATGTTTGAGGGAGGTCCAGTCATTGAATGGGAAAGTGGCCGCTTTAGCCCGTTTCATGCCTAAGATGGCGCACAGGTCCCTCCCCTTGTATAAGGCGTTGAAGAAACACAAGAGTTTTGAATGGGGAGAGGAACAAGAGCAAGCCTTCCAGCAGCTCAAAGCCGTTCTCTCGAGCCCACCAATTCTTGTTAAGCCTGACCCAGGCGAAACGTTAATCTTATACTTGGCAATATCTGACGAAGCTCTAGGTGTAGCCCTGGTAAAAGAAACCCTTGAAGGGCAGAGACCGGTGTACTTTACTAGTAAAACGTTTCAGGGGGCTGAAGGAAGGTATCAGAAGATTGAGAAAGCCGCCCTGGCAGTTGTGTGGGCGTCACGACGGCTGAGGCCTTATTTCCATGCGCACCCAGTATTGGTAAGAACGGATTTGCCACTCCGATCAGTGCTCAGTAAACCAGATCTCGCTGGAAGGATGATAAAATGGTCCATTGAGCTATCTGAATTTGAAATTTCATATGAGCCTCGAGGAGCCATCAAGGCACAAGTGTTGGCCGATTTTGTAGTGGAAATGACTGGGGCAGACCCGGCTACCCCTCGAACGCATTGGACCATCTACGTTGACGGTTCGTCAAACAGCAAAGGATGCGGAGCAGGTGTGGTGGTAGAAAGTGATGACGGCGTACACTTAGAAATTTCCCTCCGATTCAATTTCAAGACCTCCAACAATCAAGCTGAATACGAAGCATGCTTGGCCGGTCTCCGTGCGGCAATTGATATCGGATCATCAGCAGTTACCCTCTGCAGTGATTCTCAGCTGGTGATTTCGCAAATACAGGGAGAGTACCAGGCGAAGGAACCACAACTTCAATTATACTTGAATTGTGTTAATGAGCTGAAGGGAAGATTTGAAGTTTTAGAGTTCAAGCATGTGCCCAGGGAAGAAAATACCAGAGCAGATATCTTGTTAAGATTGGCGAGTACAAAGCAACCTGGTAGCACAACAACGGTGGTTCAGAGCACTTTGACATCACCCAGTATACCTATGTATCCTTCTCTGAATGCCGTCATGGTGAATTATCCATATGAGGATTCTTGGGTCATCCCCTATATTCGTTATCTGGCTGATGGTCAACTTCCCACTGACGAAAAGGAAAGGAGACGAGTAAAGAGGGAGTTGCCATATTTTACTATGGTCGATGGTGTTCTCTACAGAAGGGGGTTCTCTGTCCCATATCTTTCATGTTTAAGAGAAGACGAAGTTCAAGCGGTCTTGACAGAGGTACACGAGGGGCAATGCGGGCACCACGCTGGAGGCCGAAGCCTAATGAGAAAAGTCCTCAGGGCTGGATATTGGTGGCCCACTGTGAAGCAGGATTCCGCAGATTTCGTGAGGAAGTGTGACGCTTGCCAAAAATTCTCCAATCTCCACCACACACCGGCCCAAGAGTTATCTTCATCTGCTGTGCCTTGGCCGTTCTACCAATGGGGCCTTGATATTCTGGGTCCGTTTCCCACTGCGCCAGGAGGTATCAAATACTTGATTGTGGGGGTAGACTACTTCACCAAATGGATCGAGGCAGAACCAGTAGTGCATATCACTTCTGCGCGTACAAGACGTTTCATGTACGAAAATATCATTGCTCGGTTCGGGGTGCCAGGGCGGATTGTGACTGACAACGGCACCCAATTTACAGACAAAAAGTTCACGGACTTACTTGAAGGACTGGGGATAGTCCAGATATTTTCATCTGTTGAACACCCTCAGACCAATGGGCAAGCAGAGGTAGCTAATCGAGAGGTGCTGAAGGGGTTAAAGAAGCGTCTGGGAGAAGCGAAGGGAGGATGGACTGACCAGTTATGTCATGTTCTATGGGCATACCGCACTACGCCTCATTCTTCGACTAACGAATCTCCATACCGGATGGTGTACGGGGTTGAGGCGATGATCCCAGTTGAGTTGCAAACAAGATCGGCTCGTGTTGAGTATTTTTCAGCGGAAGATAACAACGCCAACTTAGCATCAGAGCTGGACGTCCTCCAAGAGTTAAGGGAAAAGGCTTTCGTCAGAGATCAGGCAATAAAAGCAAAGGCTGCACTCCGGTACAATAAACGTGTTCAGTACAGAGCTTTTAACACCGGAGACCTTGTTCTGAGAAAGGCCAGTGTGGGGAATAAGTTCGCTCACCAAGGAAAGCTAGCACCAACATGGGAAGGACCTTATAGAGTTTCGGAGGTGACTGGAAAGGGATCATACCGATTGGAAGAACTTGATGGAACCCCAATCCGCAACAAATGGAACACTCAGAATTTACGAGTGTATTACAGCTAGTTGGTAAGACGGCGTGTACTCTTTTTCCTTACTTGAGTTTTTTCCCATTGGGTTTTCTCAAGAAGGTTTTAACGAGGCATGACCCCAACTACGCTTTTTATGTAATGTACTTTCAATTTTAATGAGAATACATTTTAACCGCCCTATCGTTTTCACGTTTCTTATGTGTTGTGATTTATAGCCGTAGTTCAATACGCATACACCTCAGGACGGATGAACTCAACTACCAATTCTGTAGTTGATGATATAATTCCTCGAAGAACGGAGGGAAACCCCCCAAGTCAGACGATGTAATTCCTTGAGGTGGAATGGGTTGTAGGGCTGGTCCTTTCTCAAGGCCACAAACCGAACCCCATTCGAAGACTACATGGGTTGTAGGGCTGGTCCTTTCTCAAGGCCACAAACCGAACCCCATTCGAAGACTACATGGGTTGTAGGGCTGGTCCTTTCTCAAGGCCACAAACCGAACCCCATTCGAAGACTACATGGGTTGTAGGGCTGGTCCTTTCTCAAGGCCACAAACCGAACCCCATTCGAAGACTACATGGGTTGTAGGGCTGGTCCTTTTTCAAGGCCACAAACCGAACCCCATGCGAAGGCTTGGGCGCAGTAGGCCGGTTCACAGAGAAAAACCGCGCTGAACCCCGAGTAACGGGCGCAGTAGGTTCAGGATTAGCCCTGATCCGAACCCCGTGTTGAAGGCTTGGATTGTAGGATTGCACCGAACTCCAAGTACGGTTAGTAGGATCGAACCGAACACCGTGTGAAGACTTGAGGTGTAGGACCAAACCGAACCTCAAGAGAAAGGCATAAAGCTTACCCTCGCCAAAGTTATACAAAATTCAAAGGCATGTCCGTCCTCAGTTGTGGAACATCCACCCCGGAGCGTTTGAACGCTGACATACCCGCTCTACATCCTCGAGGACAGATAAGCATTTCTATCTTTTGAAGAATTTAAAAGGTAATCTTTGAGATAAACTCTCCCTTACCAATGAACTTACACTTGGGGACAGGGCGTGTTTTAACTTAATTGTTATTTATTCATTACTATTTGATTGTCTTAATCCGGTGTGATAAGCACGCGTTAAGCAGCTAGGTAACTACACAGAACGGATTCGTAAAGCATTAAAAACAATAAAGTGTTTGGTACAACACTAAGTTATCCAACAATTATACAGTCAACGCAAGCAGTTGAAGAAAAGCAACAGTGAATTTTATTTCCAAGAATTAAGAAATTGTTCAGGATACAAGGTAGTTAAAACTGGAGCTGATCCCAGTACACAGCTATGAGTAAAGCATAAATTAAGGGGCCGGCGTTTGATCCTCCACAGTGGGCACTCCTCCCTTCTCCGCTCTGTCCTCCATTCCAGTTTGGGCACCTTCTTGTGCTTCAGCTCCAGAGGCAGCAGTGGACGTGGTAGGCTCCATACTTTGGCCTTCTGGGAGAGGAGGCAGTTCGTACAGAGATGCGTGGGGCTCGTGGTGCGATCCGTCCTTGTGAACTTCTACAAGTCTTCCCCCATGGAACTCATAGAACGGATCTAATCCGTACAAATTCAGCTTTATTCCGGGGTTCCGATAGTAGACTTGACGAAGGGCCAGGCCGAAAGATTCATACGCCACATTCTTGCATATATCCAAGGCTTTGGCAGCCTTGGCCTTGGCAGCAGCCAGCCTTCTTTGAACCTTGGCGTAATCCTCTTCTGAGGGCCCAGCACTCGCACTACCCTTTTTGAGTTCATCAATTTGGGCTTGCATCTCCTTCCGAATAGCCTCCCACTTCCCAAGGTCCTTGTTGCGACCATCCTCCATAACTTTGAGATCGTCAGCAAGCTTAGCCGATCTCTTCTTCTCCAATTGTAATTCTTCTTCAAGGAGGGGTATGGATTTGTTCTTATTTTGGAGGTCGGCAACTTCCCGTTCTAGGGCTTTATTCGCAAAATGAACCTTGCTTGCCTCTTCCGTTTTCCTCTGGAGTGTTTCTTTAGTTTTTTCCAACTCCGATTCCACACCCCTGCGAACTTCAGCTTGCTTGGCTGCCCATGTCTCCTTCATTGCGAGTTCGGTCTCAAGTTTTTCAACCTGATCCATATAATCAGCTTTCTCGCTCAGGGACTCAAGCAGGCCAGACAGTTCGTCAAGTTGCCAACGCCCAGCCTTGCAAGCACCTCGGACTCCAGCTGCGTCGAGGGAAGGGCGGAGGCAATACCGTGCCTTTGGGAGAGTTGGAGGCATAGATCCTTGAAACCACAAATAATGAGAAAGGAAGGAGTCATGCGGAGGATCGAACGCCGGAGGAGGACCGTTCCCAGAATCCGGCTCTGAAGCATTTTGAGAAGAAGGTGCAGAGAACTCAGGAGCGGGTTCCTTTCCCTTGTTCTTCTTTGATTCGGCTTCTTCGGCCGTCCTCTGACGCTTCTTCACAGGGTCATCAGAGGAGGGCTTCTCTTGATCGGCCTTCTTCACAAGATGCCTCTTCTTTTTCTTTCTCTCTGGGACGGCCTCCTCGCCACCCGCTCCAGCAGCCTTAGTTGCTTCTTCGGCTTCCTCCTCATCGAAGAGAGGAACCTCATCTCCTACTGCAGAAGTCAGAGGAATGAGGGGAGTTTTGGTGGCGTTCCTCTTCGCCTGGATTTCATTTTCCTCAGAAGAGGAGTCATCGTCAGCCAGCATAGACCTTAACGACAACATTTCTGGGCAGGCCTTTTCAATTTGTTCTGCAAAAACAAAAAGAGTTGAGTAAGCATACAAGAAGGAAAATAACTAGAACGGTATAACCATACAACACAAGGAGAATAAGAGCGAATATTACGGAGGTAGGCGTTTTTGATGTCTTCCTCGGCCAAGAGAAGGCGGCTGGAGAACCCTTTAAGGGTCTTTGAGGCCGTCTGCAGGGCGCTCAAGACTTCAACAGAATGAGGGGAAAGTTCACTCTCATCTGTATAATAAGCACGGCTCATGAGGAGAAAATGCTCGTGCGTCCAGCTAAGGGGAAACTTGGTAAACCCCTCTTTATTTCGCCAGAAGACCGGCTTATTCGGTTGAATCCGGACCCGCGTGTAGTAATGCTTGAAGGAACGCCCATCTACCTTCGCGGACTCCGTATAAGACTTGAAGTTTACAACCCTTGAGTCACTACGGAGTGTAATGAACCCAAGGCCGCCCTTCTTATTAGCTCGGCGGACCACTTGGCAATAGTA
The DNA here is from genome assembly GCA_037962975.1 of Clitoria ternatea. Classification (NCBI taxonomy): domain Eukaryota; kingdom Viridiplantae; phylum Streptophyta; class Magnoliopsida; order Fabales; family Fabaceae; genus Clitoria; species Clitoria ternatea. The sequence continues at coordinate 154,893,741 of CM075673.1, forward strand.
GAATAACTTAGCCACAGTGGCGGAGAAACCAAAATGCTCCCCCAAGACTTCTAGAGCCCGGACAAGACTCCAACCGTTGGGATGTAATTGTGAGGGGGCACAGTCCAAGAAACGCAGGACGGCCATCTGGAAATCCGTCAGTGGAAAGCGCACCCCTAGCTTTAAGAAAACGTAGTCGTACATATAGACCGACCTCACATCAGGGACGCTGTGGCATATTCTTTCAGAGGGATGCGGTGCCATCGCAGCGTATCGCGCTTTATACTTCTTATCCGAATATATTTTACAGCGGAAAGCAACCATCCGCTCCTCCTCACTTGCATGGTGCGAAGGGATCTCTAGGAACTCCTCTTCCACCCAGCAATAAGGTTTCTCCCGGTTGAGTTTCTCCCAGTCAAGCCGGTGTGCCACAACATTGACACACCCTTCAGCAGAGCGGAGAAACGGCGTTTTACCACGTCCTGGAAGATCCATGGTTGTGCAGGCGCGGTGGAATGCGTAGGTGCTGTGATAAAAAGCAACATCGTCAGAGAGATAACCCTCAGCACTTGACCCCTCATCAGAGCGGCTGGTAGCCCTCGAACCAAGGGGAACCTCAGAGCGACGAGATGAAGAAGACACTCGTGAGGAAGAGGCTTCGGCTCTCTCTGAGCGATGGCGCCCAGCCACAGGAGGATTCGCCGGAATCCTCCCACCACGGTGGCTAAGGGGGGCACGAGAGCCAAACCTCCCTCTATTTGAAGGACCAGCTTGTCCAGCTCTAGGGCGCATGATGGAAATAGAATGATTAAAATTGCAAGGAGTTGAAGGGAAGGAAGGTTACCTAAAGGAAGAGGATCTTTGAGAAGTTGAAGACGACAAGGAAATTCCAAGGAAATTTGAGCAGAGTTTCACTAAGTTTGAGAGCGAGAATGGATTCCTAAATCTGCTAAGAGTTCCTTTTATAGGTAACGAAGAGGCAAAGTGTTCCGTCGAAGGTCACAATGCTTGCCACAAAACGCAACCTTTCAAATCAAAACGACTCCGTCGTTTCGTCACGAATAAGCGCGAAAATGGTAACGTTTCAATAAACGTTTTGGCAAAATGGGCCCCCCTTTCAGTTTGAATCCAGGCCCAATAAGCCCAATCGACGGTTACACTCTTGGGTAATAATGTCTCGTGCGTAAAAAATGCATTTAATGTCCAATCATGCCATGCGCATTTAATGCTTCCCAGCCACTTTTTCGAATGCCAAGGGTTTCGATTTTCGAAGACTCTTAGGATTTCCATTACTTATTTTATATTGTCTGAATCCGTTGTACACAATGCGAGAGGACGGTCACTCGTCTGCTAGAGCGGACGCCACTGAGTTTCCAAAGACTTACAAGAATGTACTACCGGCATCTAGACTTCTCTCGAGAATTGTGTAGCTCATATGAGCAACTTAACAGTCCCTCATACAAGCTAGGGGACAGATGATCCGGTCTAGATACCGGTCCCCATACTTATGACGTCAGTCTGATCTCATATAAGGAAAACCGGTGTCCTGGTTCAACGTTACCACACCGGATATCCGTTGTCTGGTCATCCGCCCTTACTCCATGACATAATCATTCATTTTCGCTATAACGGTTCTATGTTCATTGATACAGGATGTTTATATAATTGTTAGCTTTTCCCTCATAGCAAGAGAAGAGCCTTTTGATAACTTATCAACGAAGACACTGTTTGTAGCAAAATACGTCACATCAATGGCTTCAGAAAGTAAGGGGGCGTGTCAGCAGATTATGCGGAAAAGGTGATTATCCTCTCTTCTCTCTAGAGGATTGTACTCTGATAATTGACCTACCCTCCTGACACATTCGGAAAGTCAAGCTACCTTGATTGACACAATATACACGCAATCAGAGATAAGGGACCCACCTGTATCCAACGTCTCATTTTTTCTCTTACGTTCAACTATAAGAGGCCATATCAATACACATGCATGGTATCGTTATTCTATCTCACATTTTACTGTTACTACGCTTGAGTATTCATTCAGTTCATACATTCTTCTAACTTGAGCGTCGGAGAATCTTCGCAGGTGGCACCACCTTTCGCCCTCCTACAACGCGAATCGTTGGTGTGAAGGATCTCCAGGACAACAAGACCGGCCTCTCCCACTGAGAGACCGGATTAATACATCGGATATACACAGTTCCGGTGTGCAAACCCTAAAAACACCTGCATCCTTGTGGCTGGTCCCACACCGGATCCTAGACCCCGGTCCAGACCAGTTCAGTTCCCTTTTAAGGATTCTCATGCCGTGCCATGGAAATACGGTATGGATGTGGTCGTCACCAACCCTGTGGCAGCTGACTCTGCGCCATCCTCTTCTGTTACAAATATTGCCGGAATTAGAGTAATGACTCAGAGTGGGAGGATATATGCAAAACATGATAAAGCTGCTGGAGAGATCAAAGCTGGGAAGGAAGGAACCATCGGTGAAGCAAAAAGGGTTGTGACTGAGAAAGAAGCCCAGGAGTTTTTAAAGTTCATTCGCCACGGTGAGTACCAGGTGCTAGATCAATTAAACCATACCCCGACCAAAATTTTTTTGTTGTCCTTATTGATGAGTTCCGAACCACACCAGAACACATTAATAAAAGTATTAAGCGAGGCCCATGTCAAGCATGACTTACCTGTCGATAAGTTTGGAGGTATAGTGGGACACATTGTCGCTAATAACTACTTGAACTTTACGGATGATGAAATACCCGTCGAAGGAACAAGGCACAACAAAGCCCTTCATATTTCTGTAAAGTTTCAGGATCATATCCTGGTGAAGGTATTTGTCAATAATGGATCATCCCTAAACGTAATGCCAAAGTCCACGTTGGAAAAGTTGCCATTCGATGGGACATACATGAGGCCTAGTTCCATGGTGGAGAGATTGTATTGCCAATACAGGTCGAACCGTGTACCTTTCAAGTTCTCTTCCAAGTCATGGATATCACGCCCGCCTACAGCTGTTTTCTAGGGCGGCCGTGGATCCATTCGGCTGGGGTGGTCCTTTTCATGCTGCATCAGAAGTTGAAATTCATCATTAACAACAAACTAGTGATTGTTTCCAGGGAAAAGGACCTTTTGGTTCAGCAAGCCTGTCACTACCCCGTAAATTAAAGCAGCCGAGGAGGCCCTCGAGACTTCATTCTAGGCTTTGGAAATAGCCAATGTGACAAGCATTGCAAGAACATCCTTCCTAAATGTACCTCTAGTAGTGGCAAGGACAATGTTATAGGAAGGATACAAGCCAAGAAAAGGACTGGGGCGTGAACTGGAAGGGAGAGTCCAACCTGTGTGCCTCCTAGAAAATAAAGATAGGTATGGCCTGGGATACCGACCCACGGCCGCCGATAGAAAAAGGGTGGAGGCAGCAAGAAAGGAAAGAAAGATTGATCGTCTTACTGGTCAGGAATTCAACACCGCGAGAATCCCCATTTGTGACCTCTATCGAAGCTTCCAGAGCGTAGGGATAATACATCCAGATCAACTGGCCATGATTAAAGATGATCCCAGCCATAATACGGAGTTTGTGTATGTTTGTTCACTGGGTCAGGAGCTGAATAACTGGGAAATCATGGAGTTCCCCACGACTCTAAATGTTTTGTCAAAGTAATAATTTTTTATAACTTGTTGGTCCCTCTGTTATGCCTAAGGCTTTGGGACCCCTTTTGTAATAAAGGCAAAAACTTGTTTGTTTATTTGGTTAATGAACACTGTTTGATTCCAATATCTCGTCTTTGCTTGATTCCTTTTTCTTAAATCTTTCACTTGCTTGTTTTCTTTTTCATTCGCTATAATACAACCAAATACAGATCCAAGAACGATTCCTCTGAGAGCAGTGAGAACTCGATTTTGTTTCACGATTCTGATTATTCGAATGATTACGCCGACGAAGAAAGTAAGGAAGACTTTGAACCTTCACCTGAGTTGACAAGGTTATTAGTGTAGGAGGATAAAGAAATTCAACCCCATCAGGAAAAGGTTGAAACCATTAACCTGGGGGACGAAGGAGAGGTTAAGGAGGTCAAGATTGGCACCTTCTTAAGCAAAGAGCGGCGGGAAGAGCTGATTAAGCTGCTCAGGGAGTTTCGGGATATTTTTGCATGGTCATACCAAGATATGCCGGGTTTGGATAACAGCATTGTGGAACACAGGTTGCCTTTAAAGCCAGAATGTCCACCGATCAAACAGAAACTGTGACGAATGAAACCAGAAATGCTCCTTAAGATTAAAGAAGAAGTTAAGAAGCAATTTGATGCTAGTTTCCTAGCCGTAGCTAAATATCCTTAATGGGTAGCAAACATAGTTCCCGTTCCGAAGAAAGACGGAAAAGTGAGGATGTGTGTAGACTACCGAGACTTGAATCGGGCTAGCCCTATGTAACATCTATCTTTTTAGAGGCAATTTTATCCTTGTAAATTTTAATTATGGAGAGTTTGTAAGCAAGAATAAGTCAATATATACCCTGTTGATGGTCTGTAGTACCTCAAAAATGTCATTTTTGCACATAATAATAGAATTTATATGGAATATTAGTGAAATTATGCAAAAACCGAGTGAAAAGGGCTCTGTTCCGAGTAACAGAGAAGAATTCTGAGTGAATGGTCAGAAAATCCGAGTGAAGGAGAAAAATCCGAGTCAAAACACCCTAGAAATGCTCGGTTCTGAGTTGAATGCTTCCTTTTCTGAAGGAGACTACTCTGATTGAAGTATTCCGAGTGAAAGAAAGCTTAAATACTCATGTTTATGTTGATTTGATGCTTCCTTCCGACTGGAGTGTGTTGTGGAAACAATTGGGAAGGCTTTCGAGTGGTTTTGCTCAGGAAACTGAGTGGAAAAGGGTAGAGGGAGCCAATTCCGAGTGAGATATACTCTACTGGACCAAAACCGAGTGAGAGAAGTACGTGTGGGTCTTGGTCCGAGAGGTAATGGCTTAAATAAACATTAATTGGACTTATAATTAAAGAAATTGGCCTAAACCGAGTGAATCAAGTGAAGAAGACTCGGATTTCCGAGTGAAGATTCTGAGAAAGAGAGGACTTGGTCTGAAGAGGTATTACCGAGTGATAAACCGAGTGCCTGAGTCGGTTTCAAAGGAATTCCGAGTGAAGAATTGAAGCTTCGCTCAAGCGAACAAGCCACGCTCAAGCGAGCCTTGCAATTGTTGACTCGGAAGTAGGAATTCTAGTCGGTATAGTTGTTAACCGAGTGTAATTTCACTCGGTATTCACTGACAGAAGTGCGTATTGACTTCAATTTTGTCTTTTAATGATTATTTAAATTCAATCGTGCGTATTATGGATAGTGGACGACCAGAAATGGACACTGACTCAGCATATCACTTTGTTTAATCTCCACTGACCCTTCCATTATCACTCCACTATCATCCACTCAGAAAAGATGTCCCCCACTTGTTTTCCACTCACTCCCTCCCTATTTAAACCAGCTCAAGGGTTCTCAGGACTCACACCCACACACGACACAAACACCCTTCATCACTCTCCTTCCCAGCAAGCTTCTTTCTCTCTTTTCCCTTCTGTTTCACTCGGAACTCGTGCGGGACAGTGAAGGGAACCTCTTTCTTTCCATCCTGGAACTTCATTGAGGTAAGGGGGTATATTCTTGGGTGCCTTGTGGGAAAACCGAGTGAAGAAAAGGGTTAAGGAACTTGTTCCTTACCTTTCCAGGACAGATTCAGTGTGTATGAATTAAATGCTTTAAATTGTTATCTGTATATACATGTATATATATATATATATATATATCTGTTACCGAGTGTATTTAATCAGTGAAGAACTATGAATAAAAGATGGGTTTAATGATAACAGGTTCTGTTTTAGGCCAATCCGATCGATTTTGGTATCATTTCAATCGGATTTTTATATTATCAACTCATTTTCATTCGGACATAACATATTTCACTCGGAAAACACTCTATTTCTCTCGGACAGCATCTTCCAAGTCTTATTTTACTCGAAAATCTCTTTCTTAAATTATTTCACTCGGAACTTGACTTAATTTCACTCAGAAAATATAATTATCTTTTACTCAGAACCCTTTTTCAGTAAATTTACTCGGAAACACTCTATTGCTCTCGGACAGTAGCTTCCCAGTCTTATTTCACTCAGAAAACACTTTATTTTACTCAGCAAGCAGTTATTTTACTCGGATTTGTTTTATTGCATTCAGACAGAACTCTTTTCAACTAATTTCACTCAATAAACTCGTGCTTCACTCGGAACTTATCTTATTTTTACTCAGGAACCTTTTTCATGTTTATTCCACTCGGAAACCTCTTTCTTAAATTTATTTCACTCGGAACTTATATTGATTTCACTCAGAAAACTCCTTTTGACTAAATACCACTCGGAATCATATTTTACTTTGTTTTAGAAGCTCATTTTCACTTGGATTTACAAACAATGCTACTCAGGGAACCATTTTCCTACTGACTTCACACGGATTTATATTTTAATTCACTCAGAAATTTGTTTCACTCAGAATTCAAGATAATTAATTAAGAAAATCATTTTTCAGCTTCTGTTTCACTCGAAAAATCTATTAATTTCAGTTAGAAAACTCTGCTCAGTTTATTTCACTCGGATTCATAGCTATCTCATGCGGAAAACTCATTTTTCACTCGGATTCAAGCTCTTCCAGTCGGAAAACAGCATTCCAGTTCATTTTCACTCGGATCCAAACTTATTTCAGTCGGAAAACAGCTTTCCAGTGTTATTTCACTCGGATTTTTAGCCAGATCGTTTGGAGAACCCTTCCCAGTATGGTTCCACTCGGAATTATACATATTTCACTCGGATTTGCCCCTGTTTCACTCGAAAAACTCTATTTTTAATGGTTTTCGCTTGGATTTTCATTCAGAAACTATTTTTTAATACCTTTTAAATTAGTGGGAAGTCATAATTATTATTATCTTTCTTATTCTATTATTATTATTATCCTAATTATTATTAACCTTAATATTGTCATTATTATTATTAGTTTTTATTATTATTAAACATTGTTAACGTTTTAATTACGTGCAATTACATAAAGAATATATTATTTTACTCTTTATGGAAAATATAATTTTTAACCAAGATATAATAGATATATTTCTAAAATAATAAACGAATACCTTACAATGTTTAAATTAATTGATAAAATCCAAAGAACTTGGGAATGATATGATGAGACTGAAAATACATAAGATACCCACAGGAATAAATTGATAAAATAAATGCATTTCGCATCATGAAAATATTTTTGAAGAAGAAAAACCTCTAGAGCATACACTTGGTACAGTGGAGGACACTCACGTTCGATCTCCATGAAGAATCTTGGGAGTACAACTGGAACGGCAACCCAATGGCATCAGAGTCGCGCCTGATAGCCGGGTGAGACGATGCAATTCTAGTGTACTTTGACTAAATGACGGAGTGTAACTATGATCGTAGGGATCCAAGTTCCAAAAATATTTAAATCAATGATGAGAACCAATGAGTTCATTTGTACCATATGGAACTTGGGCGGACCCTGATCGCTCTAGATGATTGGAATGGTGATATTCCAAAGATTGAGAAGAAGATGAAACGAGTTATTGGGTCCACATGCATCATGAGACTTAACCAAAGATAAATCATAATAAATCCAAACTCATGCATTTCATTACAGCATATTTGATTGTTATAATTGTGAATATGTTAAATGTGCGATTTATTTCATGACAATATGCTTGATTGTTATAATTATGAATATGCTAAATATACGATTATGTGATGACAACATGCTTGATTGTTATAATTGTGAATATGCTAAATGTATGATTTATGTGATATTGTATGTTAACTGGATTATGTCCACACCAGATTAACCAATCAGGGTCTTGGGTTATACTCACCCTTACTGTTGACAATTTTCAGAGGAATTAGGAAATCAAGAACCTGAGTATGAAGAACAGCAATACGCTGAACCCACTGAGAACAATCATTAAAGATAGAATATTTATTATTAATAATCAGACACCGGATGACTGTATAATATTTAAGGGTGCCTGCGTGCCCCATTCTGTTAAGAGTACAATTACTTACAGTTTGTGAATGACTATGTGAAATATACATTATTGCTTCCACTGATCTGCCATCTCTTCATAAAAAAAAAATATTCACTTTTTCGGAAAACTGTTAACACTCTCAGTTAAATAGGATGAACCTACAGAAGGATTTGTCTTATCTAACCGAGGGTGTTACAAAGGTGGTATCAGAGCATAGTCGATTCATTAAGCTTGTGGAGTGGACCATTAGGTTTCCACGTACTCTGATAGAAATATTGAACACTCCATAACACTCCTAAGACTAAATATCCTATGTGGAATGCTCCACATAACGCATACCCTGAATCTATTTGTTGATATTCTTTCAGCAAATTCCTAATGGCACGCCAAAATAACAATCATGTGATGGAGAATCTTCTTACCAGAATTGTGGAGGTAATAGAACGACAAGAGTTACCTCATGCTTCTGCCAGACAGGGATTAGCTAATTTTCAAAGGAACAATCCTACGTAGTTCAAAGGAGGCTTCAATCCAGAAGGAGCACAACTATGGATTGAACACCTTGAAAAGATTTTTGCCGCTATGCGATGTTCTGATGAGGATTGTGTAACCTTTGCTGTCTTCATGCTGGTTGGAGAAGCAGAACACTGGTGGACTCATGCTAGAGTCAGACTAGCTACTGATGGGCATATCATCACTTGGGGACGATTCAGGACAGAGTTCCTCGCCAAATACTTCCCCGAAGACATAAGGAGACAGAAGGAGCAGGAATTCTTTAATATGAAACAAGGCAATATGACTGTTGGGGAGTACGCTGCTAAGTTTGACGAGCTGGCAAAATGTTGTCCCTACTACACTCACATGGGAGAAGCGTCAAGATGCGCGAAGTTTGAAGCAGGATTACGGCAAGAAATTCGCCAAGTCATATGTTGTCAACAAATTACACAATTCACTACTTTGGTTGACAGATGCCACATCTTTGAGAATACCTCTAATCTTCGACGACCTGGAGCGTCTAATCATAGGCCAGAGCGACGTATGCCAGATCGACAGCAAAGAAGGGATTTTTGAGCAGATCGGCCATATTTCCGATCTTTCAACTCAGCCAACCGAATTCCTCCTAGAGGTCAAGAGACCCAAAGCGGTAGAAACTGCACGATTTGTGGACGGATTGGACATCGTGATGTTGACTATTGGTACAGGAATAAAAATAACCAACAACAAGTAACTCAAGGACAGGCAGTACGACCAACAGGTCAAGGAAGTGGAGGACCTACTGCAAATGCCTATACCAACAATGTTCCAAGGATGCAAAATATTCACCGCGGCAATAATTTCAATCAGAACAATAATCCAAGAAGGCCCGGAAATAACTCTACTGGAAGACCAGGAGGAAATGCCAGAGTTTTTACCATGAATGGTGCGGAAGTATCACAAGAGAACGATCTTGTGCAAGGTACATGCTTTATAGGAAGTACTCTATTAAATGTATTATATGATTCTGGAGCCACTCATTCTTTCATATCTGAGAATTGTGTAAAACATTTAAAGCTTCCTACAACCTCTCTGCCCTATCAAATGATTGTCACAACTGCCGCCAATAAGCCCATTTGCTCTACTCACATATGTCTAGAATGTCCTCTCAACATCGAAGGGAAAGATTATCAAGTAGATCTGATATATTTACCTTTGATTGATCTAGACATTGTTCTAGGGATGAATTGGCTTGCTGCCAATCATATTCTTATTGACTATCATAATAGATCCATCTCTCACGGGTCTACTACATCTGAATGTGATCAAGTCACTGATTCTTGCCTTATTAGCTCAGAAAAGGTAATCTCAACAAAAGAAGTCCAACTATACATGATCCTTACTGAAGCTGAAAGTAAGGCCATTTCTTAACTTGAACAGATTCCTGTTGTTCAAGAATTTCCAGAAGTATTCCCTGAGGACATACGAGAGCTACCTCCAGAGCGAGAAGTCGAATTCAACATTGACATTATACCGGGCGTGGGACCAATCTCTATTGCTCCTTACCGGATGTCACCCAAGGAACTCAGTGAACTCAAAGAGCAATTAGAAGAACTTCTAGAGAAAGGAATGATTAGACCCAGTGTCTCACCTTGGGGAGCACCAGTTATTCTAGTCAAAAAGAAGGATGGCAGTATGCGGTTATGTGTTGACTATCGTCAGTTGAATAAAGCTACGATCAAGAACCGATACCCTCTCCCAAGAATTGATGATTTGATGGATCAATTACGAGGAGCCACTATCTTCTCGAAGATCGATCTGCGATCAGGCTATCATCAAATCAGAGTGAAGAAAGATGATGTACCCAAAACAGCATTCAAAACACGATATGGGCATTATGAGTATCTTGTTATGCCCTTTGGAGTTACAAATGCACCTGCAGTCTTTATGGGATACATGAATCAAATCTTCCATGAGTACTTGGACAAATTCGTGGTTGTATTCATTGACGATATTCTCGTCTACTCCAAGAGCCATGAGGAACACGAGGAGCATCTTCGAATTGTTCTAAACACTTTGCGTGCAAGGCAATTGTACGCCAAGTTTTCAAAATGTGAATTCTGGTTGACAGAAGTGAAATTCTTAGGACATGTCATCTCAAAGGAAGGAATTGTTGTGGATCCTACAAAGGTAGAAGTTGTACTAAATTGGGAACAACCCAAGAATGTGACGGAAATCCACAGTTTCCTTGGACTGGCTGGATATTATCGTCGATTCATCGAGAATTTCTCTCGAATTACAGCACCTTTAACTAAGCTGACTCGTAAAGATCAACCATTCGAATGGACTGACAAATGCGAAAGCAGTTTTACGGAGTTACGCCAACGACTCACTAGTGCACCTGTCTTGATTTTGCCAGATCCTGCCAAGCCATATGAAGTGTATTGTGATACGTCAAGACAAGGACTAGGATGTGTCCTAATGCAAGAAAGAAAGGTTGTTGCTTATGCTTCAAGACAGCTAAGAACGCATGAAGTTAATTATCCCACACATGACTTGGAATTAGCTGCAGTTGTGTTTGCCTTGAAAATCTGGAGACACTACTTGTATGGTACATACTTCGAAGTCTTCAGTGATCATAAGAGCTTGAAGTATCTATTCGACCAGAAGGAGTTGAATATGCGACAACGTAGGTGGATGAAATTTATCAAAGATTATGATTTTGAACTCCGGTATCATCCTGGAAAAGCTAATGTTGTGGCTGATGCACTCAGTAGAAAGGCTTTACGTCTATCATATATGATGACAAAGGAGTTGGAATTGATTGAACAGTTTCACGATTTGAATTTAGCAGTAACACCAAAAAGGGGAAGCCTTATAGTTGGAATGCTAAGGATTTCCAATGATTTCTTGGAACAAATCAAAGAAGCTCAAGCCAATGACCAGGAATTACATGATCTAGCAGAAAAGACAAAAGAAGGAGTCTCAGAGTTTAGCAAAGATGAACATGGAGTGATCAAGTATCAACAGAGGCTCTGTATTCCAGTCAACACAGATCTTAAAAGATCCATCCTGGATGAAGCACACAAAAGTAAATACAGTATCCACCCAGGATCAACCAAGATGTATCAGGACTTGAAGAAATTATTCTGGTGGCAAGGAATGAAAAGGGATATCGCTGAGTATGTAACAGCTTGCCTGATGTGTCAGAAGGTAAAGGCGGAACAACAATGTCCAAGTGGGACCCTTCGTCCTTTGGATATTCCAGAATGGAAATGGGATGAGATTGCTATGGATTTCGTGAGTGGATTTCCCAGAACATCAGCTGGATATGATGCTATTTGGGTAATTGTGGATCGATTAACAAAAACCGCTCACTTCATTCCTGTTAATATGAAGTATTCCCTAGAGAAACTCACCCAGATCTATATCAAGGAAATTGTACGATTACATGGAACTCCCACTGCGATTGTGTCCGATCGAGATCCTCGTTTCACATCACAGTTTTGGAAGAGCCTGCAACAAGCTCTAGGAACTCGTCTGAAATTAAGTTCCGCATATCATCCACAGACAGACGGACAATCGGAAAGGACAATCAAGACTCTTGAAGATTTGTTACGTCTTTGTGTCTTGGAACATGGTGGAAGTTGGCAAGAATACCTTCCACTTATTGAGTTCACTTACAACAACAGCTATCATGCAAGCATCGGAATGGCCCCTTATGAAGCTTTGTATGGAAGAGAATGTCGTACACCTTTATGTTAGTATGAAACTGGTGAGAAAACAATAATTGGACCAGAGATTGTTCAGAAGACAACAGAACAAGTTCAGAGGATTCAAATGGCAATGAAGGCTTTGCAAGATAGACAAAAGAGTTACTATGATAAACGTCGGAAGCCATTAGAATTTGAAGAAGGTGACCATGTATTTCTCAAAGTTACCCCTACCACTGGAGTAGGAAGAGCTTTGAAGGCCAAGAAGTTAAGCCCCAGATACGTAGGACCCTATCAGATTCTGCAGAAGATAGGAACTCATGTGTACCGCATTGCTCTGCCACCCGAGCTGACAAACCTTCACAATGTATTTCATGTCTCTCAACTCCGCAAATATGTACCAAGCCCTGATCATGTTCTAAGTCCCGATCAATTTGTTCTGAAAGAAAACCTTACCTTTGAAGCATCGCCGGTTAAGATTGCTGACCGACGTCTCAAACAGCTAAGAGGCAAAGAAATCCCTTTGGTCAAGGTAGTTTGGAGCCAGACAGATGATGGGGATGCTACTTGGGAAATTGAGGAGAAAATGAGATAATTGTACCCTCAATTGTTTTAACTTTGAATTTCGGGACGAAATTCCTAAAAGGGGAGGAGAATGTAAGATCTCTCTTTTTAGAGGCAATTTTATCCTTGTAAATTTTAATTATGAAGAGTTTGTAAGCAAGAATAAGTCAATATATACCCTGTTGATGGTCTGTAGTACCTCAAAAATGTCATTTTTGCACATAATAATAGAATTTATATGGAATATTAATGAAATTATGCAAAAACCGAGTGAAAAGGGCTCTGTTCCGAGTAACAGAGAAGAATTCCGAGTGAATGGTCAGAAAATCCGAGTGAAGGAGAAAAATCCGAGTCAAAACACCCTAGAAATGCTCGGTTCCGAGTTGAATGCTTCCTTTTCTGAAGGAGACTACTCTGATTGAAGTATTCCGAGTGAAAGAAAGCTTAAATACTCATGTTTATGTTGATTTGATGCTTCCTTCCGACTGGAGTGTGTTGTGGAAACAATTGGGAAGGCTTCTGAGTGGTTTTGCTCAGGAAACCGAGTGGAAAAGGGTAGAGGGAGCCAATTCCGAGTGAGATATACTCTACTGGACCAAAACCGAGTGAGAGAAGTACGTGTGGGTCTTGGTCCGAGAGGTAATGGCTTAAATAAACATTAATTGGACTTATAATTAAAGAAATTGGCCTAAACCGAGTGAATCAAGTGAAGAAGACTCGGATTTCCGAGTGAAGATTCTGAGAAAGAGAGGACTCGGTCTGAAGAGGTATTACCGAGTGATAAACCGAGTGCCTGAGTCGGTTTCAAAGGAATTCCGAGTGAAGAATTGAAGCTTCGCTCAAGCGAACAAGCCACGCTCAAGCGAGCCTTGCAATTGTTGACTCGGAAGTAGGAATTCCAGTCGGTATAGTTGTTAACCGAGTGTAATTTCACTCGGTATTCACTGACAGAAGTGCGTATTGACTTCAATTTTGTCTTTTAATGATTATTTAAATTCAATCGTGCGCATTATGGATAGTGGACGACCAGAAATGGACACTGACTCAGCATATCACTTTGTTTAATCTCCACTGACCCTTCCATTATCACTCCACTATCATCCACTCAGAAAAGCTGTCCCCCACTTGTTTTTCCACTCACTCCCTCCCTATTTAAACCAGCTCAAGGGTTCTCAGGACTCACACCCACACACGACACAAACACCCTTCATCACTCTCCTTCCCAGCAAGCTTCTTTCTCTCTTTTCCCTTCTGTTTCACTCGAAACTCGTGCAGGACAGTGAAGGGAACCTCTTTCTTTCCATCCAGGAACTTCATTGAGGTAAGGGGGTATATTCTTGGGTGCCTTGTGGGAAAACCGAGTGAAGGAAAGGGTTAAGGAACTTGTTCCTCACCTTTCCAGGACAGATTCAGTGTGTATGAATTAAATGCTTTAAATTGTTATCTGTATATGCATGTATATATATATATATATATATATATATATATCTGTTACCGAGTGTATTTAATCAGTGAAGAACTATGAATAAAAGATGGGTTTAATGATAACAGGTTCTGTTTTAGGCCAATCCGATCGGTTTTGGTATCATTTCAATCGGATTTTTATATTATCAACTCATTTTCATTCGGACATAACATATTTCACTCGGAAAACAGTCTATTTCTCTCGGACAGCATCTTCCAAGTCTTATTTTACTCGGAAATCTCTTTCTTAAATTATTTCACTCGGAACTTGACTTAATTTCACTCAGAAAATATAATTATCTTTTACTCAGAACCCTTTTTCAGTAAATTTACTCGGAAACACTCTATTGCTCTCGGACAGTAGCTTCCCAGTCTTATTTCACTCAGAAAACACTTTATTTTACTCAGCAAGCAGTTATTTTACTCGGATTTGTTTTATTGCATTCAGACAGAACTCTTTTCAACTAATTTCACTCAATAAACTCGTGCTTCACTCGGAACTTATCTTATTTTTACTCAGGAACCTTTTTCATGTTTATTCCACTCGGAAACCTCTTTCTTAAATTTATTTCACTCGGAACTTATATTGATTTCACTCAGAAAACTCCTTTTGACTAAATACCACTCGGAATCATATTTTACTTTGTTTTAGAAGCTCATTTTCACTTGGATTTACAAACAATGCTACTCAGGGAACCATTTTCCTACTGACTTCACACGGATTTATATTTTAATTCACTCAGAAATTTGTTTCACTCAGAATTCAAGATAATTAATTAAGAAAATCATTTTTCAGCTTCTGTTTCACTCGAAAAATCTATTAATTTCAGTTAGAAAACTCTGCTCAGTTTATTTCACTCGGATTCATAGCTATCTCATGCGGAAAACTCATTTTTCACTCGGATTCAAGCTCTTCCAGTCGGAAAACAGCATTCCAGTTCATTTTCACTCGGATCCAAACTTATTTCAGTCGGAAAACAGCTTTCCAGTGTTATTTCACTCGGATTTTTAGCCAGATCGTTTGGAGAACCCTTCCCAGTATGGTTCCACTCGGAATTATACATATTTCACTCGGATTTGCCCCTGTTTCACTCGAAAAACTCTATTTTTAATGGTTTTCGCTTGGATTTTCATTCAGAAACTATTTTTTAATACCTTTTAAATTAGTGGGAAGTCATAATTATTATTATCTTTCTTATTCTATTATTATTATTATCCTAATTATTATTAACCTTAATATTGTCATTATTATTATTAGTTATTATTATTATTAAACATTGTTAACGTTTTAATTACGTGCAATTACATAAAGAATATATTATTTTACTCTTTATGGAAAATATAATTTTTAACCAAGATATAATAGATATATTTCTAAAATAATAAACGAATACCTTACAATGTTTAAATTAATTGATAAAATCCAAAGAACTTGGGAATGATATGATGAGACTGAAAATACATAAGATACCCACAGGAATAAATTGATAAAATAAATGCATTTCGCATCATGAAAATATTTTTGAAGAAGAAAAACCTCTAGAGCATACACTTGGTACAGTGGAGGACACTCACGTTCGATCTCCATGAAGAATCTTGGGAGTACAACTGGAACGGCAACCCAATGGCATCAGAGTCGCGCCTGATAGCCGGGTGAGACGATGCAATTCTAGTGTACTTTGACTAAATGACGGAGTGTAACTATGATCGTAGGGATCCAAGTTCCAAAAATATTTAAATCAATGATGAGAACCAATGAGTTCATTTGTACCATATGGAACTTGGGCGGACCCTGATCGCTCTAGATGATTGGAATGGTGATATTCCAAAGATTGAGAAGAAGATGAAACGAGTTATTGGGTCCACATGCATCATGAGACTTAACCAAAGATAAATCATAATAAATCCAAACTCATGCATTTCATTACAACATATTTGATTGTTATAATTGTGAATATGTTAAATGTGCAATTTATTTCATGACAATATGCTTGATTGTTATAATTATGAATATGCTAAATATACGATTATGTGCTGACAACATGCTTGATTGTTATAATTGTGAATATGCTAAATGTATGATTTATGTGATATTGTATGTTAACTGGATTATGTCCGCACCGGATTAACCAATCAGGGTCTTGGGTTATACTCACCCTTACTGTTGACAATTTTCAGAGGAATTAGGAAATCAAGAACCTGAGTATGAAGAACAGCAATACGCTGAACCCACTGAGAATAATCATTAAATATAGAATATTTATTATTAATAATCAGACACCAGATGACTGTATAATATTTAAGGGTGCCTGCGTGCCCCATTCTGTTAAGAGTACAATTACTTACAGTTTGTGAATGACTATGTGAAATATACATTATTGCTTCCACTGATCTGCCATCTCTTCATAAAAAAATATATATATTCACTTTTTCTGAAAACTGTTAACACTCTCAGTTAAATAGGATGAACCTACAGAAGGATTTGTCTTATCTAACCGAGGGTGTTACACCCTAAGGATGACTTTCCTCTACCACAGATTGACATACTAGTTGATAATACAGCTCAGCACTCTATTTTCTCATTCATGGATGGGTTTTCGGGTTACAATCAGATCAAGATGACACCTGAAGATATGGAGAAAACCACGTTTGTCACTCTTTGAGGCACCTTTTGCTACAGGGTGATGTCCTTCGGATTGAAAAATACGGGGGCAACCTATCAAAGGGTAATGGTGACTCTCTTCCATGACATGATGCACAAAGAGATATAAGTTTACGTGGATGATATCATCGCTAAGTCCAGGTCGGAAGAAGGACACATTACTGATCTGAGGAAACTCTTCGAACGGTTAAGAAAATTCAAGCTTAGACTAAATCCGGCCAAGTGCACCTTTGGTGCGAAATCTAGCAAACTGTTAGGATTCATTGTAAGCGAAAAAGGGATAGAGGTCAATCCTGACAAGGTCAAGGCGATTCTGGAAATGCCTCCTCCTCACACGGAAAAAGAAGTTCGAGGGTTTCTAGGAAGGTTGAACTATATCGCCCGATTCATTTCCCAAATGACAGCAACCTGTGAGCCGATTTTCAAGTTACTTCGCAAGAACCAACCCGGGCAATGGAATGAAGATTGCCAAATAGCATTCAAAAAAATAAAGCAGTGCTTGTTAGAGCCGCCAATCTTGGTGCCACCCATTCCTGGGAGACCACTGATCCTGTATTTAACCGTACTGAACGAATCCATGGGATACATATAAGGTTAACATGATGAGACTGGGAAGAAGGAGTGTGTTATTTATTACTTAAGCAAGAAATTCACTGAATGCGAGATAAGATACTCTACCCTCGAAAGAACATGCTGTGCATTAGCTTGGGCTGCCCGGCGCTTACGGCAATATATGCTCAGTCACACTACATGGTTGGTATCTAAGATGGACCCCATTAAGTACATCTTTGAAAAGCCAGCATTGACTGAAAGAATTGCTCGTTGGCAAGTACTTCTAACAGAATATGACATAACAAATGTCACTCAAAAGGCCATAAAAGGAAGTGCGCTAGCAGATTACTTGGTACATCAGCCCGTTAGCAGTTACCAACCAATGCAGCATGACTTCCCGGACGAAGATATTCTAGCTCTTTTCAAAGAAGAAGATGGTCAGGAAAGCAGGTGGACCATGAGATTTGATGGAGCTTCTAATGCACTAGGACATGGAATTGGGGTCATCCTAATCTCACCTGACAAGGGATTCATCCCTATTTGCGCTCGGCTATTTTTGACTGTACTAACAATGTTGTCGAGTATGAGGCTTGTTCTTTGGGGATACAAGCGGCTCTGAACGCAGGAATAAAGACCCTGGAAGTTTACGGAGATTTTGCTTTGGTTATCCATCAATTGAGAGATGAGTGGGAAACTAGAGATAGTAAACTAGTTCCCTATCACGCTCATATCAAAGAGATTATCAAAGAGTTCGATGAAATTACCTTCCATCATGTCCCACAGAACGACAACCAAATGGCAGACGTCTTAGCCACCCTAGCTGCGATGTTCGAAGTCAGCAGTGAATACAAGGTGCCTCTCATTGAGGTGAAAAAACGACAAGAACCTGCACATTGCTAGGTCATAGAAGGAGAGCCAGATGACAAGCTGTAACACCCCTATTTTATTTTTATATTAAAATTTTGAAGGAATTAAATTATGTTTCTTTAGAATTTTTTAATCTACGTATTATTTATGATTTTTTGGAATTTTTTAGAATTTTTGAATTTTTTAATAAAATAATATTTTTTAAAATAATTTTAAATTCATATAAGTGACTTAAAATTAAAAATATTTATAAGAAAGTGAATTTATATTATAAGAAAATTTTTTAAAATCCATTTCAAGTAGACTTATCTAAAAATTATCGGTTTGAAAAAAATTTTAATTTTTTCCAATCGTTAAAAAAATTGGAAACGTATCAATAAATTTTTATTAACAGAAAATTTTAGATTTTTAAAATTTAAACTTTATATTACTTATTATAAAATTAGTAAGGACTGATATAATATCGCTAAATTTCAAAAAGGACTGATTTTGAATATTTAAAATATACCGAGTGAAAGGTTACTATTTGACTTAATAATTCTGCCGACAGTTACTATGCAAAACACTGTGCATATACGAAATTTTCAAAAGATGCACAGTAACCAGGAATAAAAAATTCAAAAATGCACAATACTTTTATATTAAAATAATAGAATACATAGTAAATTGTTTTCCTATAAATACCGAAGGAATTCTTCTTTAGAATTCATAATTTTA
Organism: Clitoria ternatea; assembly: GCA_037962975.1. NCBI lineage: Eukaryota > Viridiplantae > Streptophyta > Magnoliopsida > Fabales > Fabaceae > Clitoria > Clitoria ternatea. The sequence continues at coordinate 154,912,831 of CM075673.1, forward strand.
GATTTAAGTTTTCTTAATATAGTAGTGCTAGTGAGATAGTGGTGGAAGTAAGAGAGAGAAGTAAATTTTTTTGGAAGAAGGTTCTGCTAAAATCCTAAGGTAAGAATACTTCTCTTTTATATTTTTTAGGGTTATTTTTATATCGTTTTTAGAAATCTATTATTATACTGGAAATAATATTATTTTAAGTTACTATTCTGCATAGTAAAATACTATTTCAATAGTAAATTACTATTTAAATAGTAAATTACTATTTACTGTTGCTATTTACATTTACTATTCACGTTTTACTATTTATTGTTACTATTCACGATTTACTATTTACCGTTACTATTCACGTTTTACTATTTATTGTTACTACTCACGTTTTACTATTTACTATTACTATTCACGATTTACTATTCACTATTCACTATTTACTATTCAAAATTTACCATTTCTGTTTTAAGTAGTAATCTTCATCTTCATCTTATACTTATACTGAAATAAGATTGGTATTAATATTTCTAGAAATCAGAGGCGCAAAGCAAATCTCTTTTGGGTAACAATTCAAGGTAAGGGGGAGTGAGATAAGAATATAATATGAAAAGACATAAGAATAATGGGAGGAGTCCCCTACTCCTCTTAAATTTAATAATATTAGTATTTTAAAAATATTAACCTTTTAACTTAAAATTTATAATAATTCTTAAATTAAATATCTGGTTTAACTAACTCTAACATACCTATGCAAGGACTTGGACTTTTATAACCTATATAAACTGGACTATACCTATGCAAGGACTTGGACCACTATGACCCATATGGACTGAACTATACCTATGCAAGGACTGGATTATATGGACTTACATAAACCTATGCGAGGAAGGGACAAAAAGAATAAAAAAAATCAACTATATTAATAACCATTAAATTTTGTATTATGATATGTATTAATGATATTTAACTGATTTGATTATGATTGATTGTGATTGATGATATTTAGTTATAATTGATAATGCTTGATTTTGATTGATGATTTTGTGATGTGGAGTTTGAGCATATAGCGAGCATGACAGAAAGCTAAACTCAGTAAGAATTTTCTTACCTTACTCTTTAAATTTTTACTTTAAATCTTCTCTTCTTAGAAATTATTTTTATTAACTTTATTTTCAATATTTAGAATAAAAAAGTTAGTATTTATTTTAGAAAGAAAACATTTTATGAAAATTAATTTATAACAAATTGAAATAATTAAATCTTGAGTTAAAGAAAAATTTTGTAATTTTAAGTATTTTTGGTTAATAATTTAAAGATTACTCTCTTTTAATAAAATAAAATTTTCAAAAGAAAATTATTTTATTTTTCTAACTTAATAACTAAAGATATTTGGAAATAATTGAGAATTTGATCTTGTTAAGATTCAATTTGAGAAAGATTATGTAAAAGTTTTATATAAAAAAGTTTTGAGATATTTAAGGCTTAGAAACTCAATTTCAGTGAGATTTGAAAACTGTACCAAATTTAGTTTTGTGGGACAGAAATTCAGAGAATTAAAAAAATATACAGTTTATTGAAAGGATGTTGTAAACCTTTTTAAGGTATTTAATAATTGAGTTTCTAAAAGCCTTAACCAACTAAATACGCGAGTAGTTCATGCATCATGAATCATTAAAGTGAAATAAAATGATATTGTCTGGGGACGGATTATAGAAACCGAGGATATATTAGGGGAGGCTTAATTACGAGCCTTGGGATGAGAGGGTGTGAAAGGGTGCTTCAGGGGACCTGGGGTAGCTCCCTAGTGTCGGGTACTTTCACAATAAAAACTTTCTCAATCTGACTAGTCTTTAAGTGTTTCCATGCCAGTTGAGCTGTTCATATTATTATTATCCGGACTTATGGAACAGTGTAAACTCCTGGTTGGCCTAGTGCAAATTAAAATTTAAGGGCCCACATATATAGGTAAGTTACGATGAAGATATTGCATAACATTCATGCATTCATAATTGATTATGTATGTGATTGTGATTGATATTATTATGTATTGGTTTGTGAAAACTCTTTGTTGCTTATGTCTTAATCGAGAATATTATATTCTGTTTCTCACTTCTTTTTCCGTGTTTTTGTTTCACATGTTTTAAATTGATGGTTCAGAGGGAAGGATCGAAGAATCTCGACAGTAAATATAGCACGTTCTAGAAAGGGATCTCGGTATGAATACCGTGGTCCAATGAATACATAATGTTATTAAGTAACTGCTTCTGGGCCATGGAGTTTCCTCTCTTTCTTATAATGTTTAATATTTATTTTCGTTGGATAAATGTAAAATTACTTTATAAAGTTTTAATCATATTTATGAGGTATTTCAGAAATGATGTATTTAATTTATTCCGATAGTTTCTTTTTAACAATCATTTCTTTAGTAAAAAAAATATACGAATTTTTCTAGTATTATTAAGGTGTAACAGAGGGTGTTACACAAGCCTTGGTATCATAACATCAAAAGGTACCTCCAATGCCAAGAATACCCTGAAGGCATCACAGATAATGACAAACGAACCTTGAGAAGGCTCGCTATGGGTTATCTTTTGAGTAGCAACGTACTATGCAAGAGAAATTATGATTCCACCCTCCTTCGTTGTGTTGACACCGTCGAGGCAAATCGAATCATGAGAGATGTCCATGAAGGGTCATTTGGAACTCACACAAACGGACACGCCATGTCAAGGAAGATCTTGAGGGCCGGGTATTACTGAATGACCATAGAAACAGACTGCTTTGCTTATGTGCGGAGGTGTCATAAATGTTAGGTGTATGCCAATCATATTCATGCACCCCCTTCATTCCTAAACATTTTATCGACACCATGGCCTTTTTTAATGTGGGGTATGGATGTTATTGGGCCCATTGAGCCAAAAGCCTCGAATGGTCATCGTTTTATTTTGGTCGCCATCGCTTATTTCACCAAGTGGGTGGAGGTAGCTTCATACGCCAATGTAACAAAGAATGTTGTGGTCAAATTCATCAAGCTTGAACTGATATTCCGATACGGCCTACCAAGCCAGATCATTACTGACAATGGTATGAATTTGAACAACAAGATGATGAAGAAACTCTGCGAAAGCTTCAGAATCTCTCACCATAATTTCTCCCCTTATCGGCCTAAAATGAATGGGGCAGTTGAGGCAGCTAACAAAAACATCAAGAAGATAGTGCAAACGATGGTGGTAACCTACAAAGATTGGATTAAAATGCTTCCCTTCGCTCTGCATGGATACTGGACCTCGGTGCGAACCTCGACTGGGGCAACCCCATTCTTCTTGGTTTACAGAATGGAAGCAGTACTGCCTTTTCAAGTAGAGATCCCATCCCTGAGGGTGATCATGGAGGCCAAACTGGAAGAGGCTGAATGGATCCAGGCCAAGTACGACCAATTGAACCTAATTGATGGAAAAAGGTTAACCGCTCTCTGCCATGGACAGTTGTATCAAAAGCGCCTGAAACAGGCGTACGAAAAGAAAGTGAGACCTCGACATTTCCGAGAAAGAGAATTGGTCCTCAAGAAGATTTTGTTGATCTAAAGAGACGAGTGCGGCAAGTGGGCGCCTAACTATGAAGGTCCCTATGTTGTGAAAAGGGCCTACTCCGGAGGGGCTTTAACCCTCTCAACATGGATGGAGAGGATCTGTCAATGCCTATAAACGCAGATGCGGTGAAGAAATGCTATGCCTAAAAAAAGGGGGGAGCTCGCTAGACTGAAAACCGGAAAAGGCGGCCTAGGAAAAAATTAGAGCAACTCGGCTAGTCGAAAACCTGAAATGGCGGCTCAGGCAAAATCATAGTCTAAAATCCTTGCATTAGGACTTAGACCTACTAAATATAAAATGTGAAACCCAACTGGGGCATATGAGTCATTGTCAAATTACATCCTCAGAAGAAAAATCAGAAGATGAACATGAAGTCGTGAGAGAGAATCAAGATTCTCATCGCTCTCAGGAAATCGCTGGAGGATTCAGGAGCCTTCCCCTTCCCACTTACCTTCAATTCTTTATACCTTGTTACATATATTTGTTTTACATTACTTTCGTTACCACTGTACATGTCTGATGTTCATAAATAAAAATTTACCCTTCTTTCTGCACGTGTTATGGCTAAGTCTTATAAATGAACAAGTTTTTCCTAAGAAATTTTTGAAAATGAAAACGACGAAACATAAAGTTGTGTATAGCGGAATGCATCCCAGCACCAGACCTTACCTCGGGCAAGCATAACTAACTCCGCTAGGCGTTCTCACCAAAGTCGAAAGTTGCTTCTATTTCATCCATGAGTTATCTCAAGGCCCATCTCTAAGGGAGGTCACCTCAAAATGTCAATTTGTTTACTTTTGTACTACTTATCCTCTTTTTGAAGGTTGACTGAAATTCCTGACCCGGAAGTGAAGGGTTTGACGAGCAGTTCCCCAGCAAGGTCACAACCCCCTACGAAAAGAGCTCAAGTTAAGATCTCCTCCCAGGTGAATCTAAACCAGATTTCTCCCCAAGTGGAACCAGTAGGTCACTTCCCCCAACAAAACCATAGTTACCACTGGGTAGACGCCAACCAAACTGTCCTTCCCCAGTGGAACTATACTTTAGAAACAGACTCCAATTGACCTTTCTTCCCCAATAAGTTCATCATTACCAAACTAGCACCCATCATACTCTTCCCACCAAATGGCTCAAACTGGGGCATCACCCCAGGTTTCTTACTCTTTTTAAGTCAAGGGGCAGTACCCCGAATTTCAGAACAGCTCAAACTGGGGCATCTCCCTAGATTTCTATTTCATTCAAGGGATAGTACCCCAAATTTCCAAACTGCTCAAACTGGGGCATCACCCCAGGTTTTTCGCTTTCAGTCAAGGGGCAATACCCCAAATTCTTTTAGTCTCTCAAAACAGGAGCAGCCTCCCAAGCCTCCTAAACTTAGGGCAGCACCCCAAATCCTCATTCCTTTCCAAATTTGGGGCATCACCCCAAATCTCCAAACTTTGGGGCATCACCCCAAATCTCCAAACTTGGGGTATCACCCTAAATCTCCAAACTTGGGGTATCACCCCAAGTCTCTAAACTTTGGGGCATCATCCCAAATCTCCAAACTTTGGGGCATCACCCCAATTCTTTTACTTTCCAGTCAACCGAGGGTCAACCCCGATTCTTTATTTCCTGTCAACCGAGGGTTAACCCCGATTCTTTATTTCCTGTCAACTGAGGGTCAACCCCAATCTTTTTATTTCCTGTCAACCGAGGGTCAACCCCAATCTTTTAATTTCCAGTCAACCGAAGGTCAACCCCAATCTTTTACTTTCCAGTCAACCGAGGGTCAACCCCAATATTTTTATTTCCAGTTAACCGAGGGTCAACCTCAATCTTTTACTTTCCAGTCAACCGAGGGTCAACCCCAATCTTTAATTTCCAGTCAACCGAGGGTCAACCCTAATCTTTTACTTTCTAGTCAACCGAGGGTCAACCCCAATCTTTTACTTTCTAGACAACCAAGGGTCAACCCCAATCTTTTATTTCCAATCAACCGAGGGTCAACCCCAATTTCTTTACTTCCCTGTCAACCAAGAGACAACACCCTCAACCTTTACTTTCCTGTCAACCGAGGGTCAACCCCAATACTTTCCAGTCAACCGAGGGTCAACCCTGATCTTTTACTTTCCAGTCAATCAAGGGGCATCCCTAATCCTTCACTTCCTGCCAACCAAGGAGCAATACCCATTTAGTTATTTCCTAAAATTGGGGCATCACCATAATTTTGTTCCCAAGATTAAAAAAAAGGGCTAATTGGATCTGATATAGAGATCGGTCCAAAGGATCATCCTGACCGATGTGAGTATTTTCTGTCAGAGTGAATTCGGTGGAAGTAATGTCGGGGTCACAGGAGAAGCAGGAAGACAGCCTCTCAAACACCTTCCGAATCAAACTAGGGTCCAACTTCACCTTGAAAAGTGGAAATGAGCCAAGGTTCAATGATGTAAGCCGATGTCGATACTTACTTCACATCTTCTAACAAATTCAACAGGCTTCATTGGTGAAAAGAACAAAGAACAATGTTACCCTTTATACATCAGTCAAGAACTTAATTGATTTGGGAAGTTACAGTGGACAATGTTATTTCAAGTTGCTTCATTAATTACACATCGGTTCAGAGTTCGATTTAACTTACATTCTTAAGAAAGGAGAGGCATATATGCAAAAGAGTCATTTCATTCAAAAAAGGGGGGCACTACGGCCTTACAAAATTTTCAAATCCGGAGCCTATCTCGGAACAAGGTAAACAAAAAGAAAACTAATCTATACACCGGTGGCAGGGGAGTCGGTCCGGCAACAGTGGCTGTTCTCTCAGAATCTTTCGACACCGTCCTCAACTCCATACTTTGGCCCTTAAGGAGAGGCAGAGGTGCGTAAGGAACATCCTCAGGTTCCACTGCCTGACCCCGGTCCATAGCATATAGATGTCCACCATGAAACTCATAGTAAACACCTATACCGTTGAAGTTAAGTTACACAACGGAGTTTCGGTGTACAATTTGACAAATGACGGAGTTGAAGGCGACGTCGGCCAATTCTGAGAATTCAGCCATCTCCTCCTCCCTTGCTTGCCGTTCTCGGACTTGGGCCTCCTTCTCAGCGGCGACCTCGACTACCATCTCCTCATTCTTCTTCTCCACCTCGGCTCATCCAGCCAAGGGTCATCTAACTTAACCTGAAGAGCTTTAAGAGCGTCCTCTGAGGCCTTGTGCTTGGCCTCAGCCTCATTCGCCCTCTTAGCATCTAGTTGTATGCCGTCGTGAGTTCGTTCAAATCTTCCTCCCTCTTAGCCAAAGCAACCTGAGCCTCTACTTTGAGGGTTTCAGCCTCCTTCATCCGGTCTAGGCATTGTTTTGCCTCCACACTGGAATAGTAGGATTTACCCAAGGATTGAAGGACCCCAGCCACCTCGATCAAGTTGAAGATGGCTCCCTTGACAGCGTAACTCGTCTCGGAAGCAGGAAGATCGTCCTTCAGCTTGAAAGGGATTTAGACACGTGCCAGTGTCTCCCCGATGCATTGCAAAAACTCTGAAATACTGGAGTTACAGTAGGGGGCATTCTCGTCGGCAGGCTGAGTCTGGTCCAAGGCATTGTTATCACCGGCATCCTGCTCCTCCTCACGCTGGGCCTCCACCACGGCCTCAGCCCTTTGGGCCTTATGCCTCTTGCCTTTGGAACTTTGGCCAGTATGGGCGCGCTTTTTATTTTGGACCCCGTCATCTGGGCCCAGGGCTAAATTCCCAACCTTTTCAGCCGGGATGCTAACCACTTTAGCCGCTGTGCGCCTCGGAGTCACCCTGTTCTCCACATCAGCAACAGCAACGTTTCTGGCTTCAGCCTGTTCCCGGAGTTTCTTCAAAATTTCGATCCGAGCCATTTCGCCTGAAAAAAGAGAAGAAACTGTTGTTAACACCGATAAAAAAAATAAAATATAATATAAAAAAATAAAATAAAAATCTACCTAAGTAAGTATCCCGGCGGGACTTCTCCCCGAGAAGGTTTCTGCAGGAAATTTTGGCGAAGACAGAGTAGGCCTTTAGAGCGTCCAACACCTTCTTGGACTCGGTTGACAAAACACTCTCACTGACGGAGTAAGCATTACTGGTCAGGAGAAAGTGCTCATGAGTCCAGCTGGTGTAGAACTTCCTGGAAAAATGTGAATTCTCCCAGAACACCGGTCTTCCTGCATTAACCTCGACCTTGACATAGGAGTGTTTGAAGCTGACTCCGTCCGTCTTGGCCGACTCGGTGTAGCTCTCAAAGTTCACCACCTTGGCATTGCACCAGAGGTTGATAAAACCAAGGTCGCCACCTGCGTTACCCCGGTGCATTACCTTACAATAGGTAAAGAAGAGAGCGATGGTGGGGACGAAGTGGAAGTACTCCCCAGTACCTCTAAAGATTTCACTAAGCCCCAGCCGTTGAGATGAAGCTGGCTGGGAGAACAGTCCAAGAACCGAAGTACTCCCATTTCGAACTCCGTGAAGGGTAAACGAATGCTGATCTTGGAAAATAGCATCTCGTACATAAAGATATATCTTGACCCCGACTGGTGGCAGATCCATTCCGAAGTCAATGGGCAAAGAATGGTGAAGTCATCTTCATGCTCCTCGCCGGAGTGAATGATGACATCCTCAATTGTGACATTGACGACGTCTTCAGTATAGCGGGAGACGATGTTCCTAGGCTCATCGTGAACCCAAAAGTAAGGATCCTTGGCCTTTTCAGCAAGCCAGTCGATCCGGTGTGCGATGACATTGGTTTTGACGGTGTTCGTTGCAATGACGGGGTGGCCAGTAGCAGAATCTCCATCAGAAGCCATGAAGACGATGTGGCGAAAAATCGGTATGCAGCTGTAAAAAGCCACATCGTCAGATAAATATAGATCGACACTGCTGCCACACTCACTAGAACCCAAGTTAAAAGAGGACGATGTGTGGGTTCCAGACGATGTGTCTAGCTCCCTCATTTCCCACAAGGGCAATGTGGAGAAGCGATTAGGTCCTGAAACTGTTGACCGGTGTGAAACCCTAAAGGTAGCTTCACATTGGTGACGCTGACCCCGGCTTATGACTCCTCCCGACTGACGTCGGGTGATTGAAGGAGGTCAAGACAGGACCTCGACGGAGTCATTGCTTGAACCGTTGTCCCTCATACCCTATCTAAAAATGAAAAAGGAGAAGGAAGGTATGGAGGTACCTGCTGAAAAGATGCGAGCTATTCTTTTAGTGCGAGCTAGAACGTTGTGTGGACACCGGAGGATTTGAACGTCAGAGCAGCAGAGTTTCAGAACGAAAAACAAGTGAAAATGGATGACCCCTGTGCCTACTTTTATAGGGAGTAGGGGGGTCGATTCCAGAACGTTCCACATTCCGGCCCAGGCCCATGAAAATAGGCCCATTCACTACGACGGTCCATATTCCAGAGGGAAGACGCGAAAATTCAAAATCGACATGATGAATCAGATGGTGATACGTGTAAAGGACCACTAAAACTGTTGAAGAACACCGTCTATCCAAAAGATCACTTCGGCCTAAAGTTTTTCGTACATCGTCACATCGTTAGTTTCTATTGGGTGATAGTTTACTTGATTCCAACATCGGTGTTCACATCTTTACTTCCTTTTCACTTCAAAAGCATAAAGAAGCTTCATGTTTTTCCTACAAAAAAGAAGTAAAGAGGGGTATCTGTGAACACCTATTTCGGTCTGGCCAGTTTCTGTGAACACCGGTAGTGATTAAACAAACTCAACATCGTCCCTAACACTGTCTGATGTCAAAATGAAGTGAAACATCATCAATGACACCGGTTTGGGTCATAAGGAGACGACGTCCGATGTCCAAAACAAGAGGAACACCGGTCCGGGTCAGAGGGATACCGATCTGGGCCAATGGGAGAGACACCGTCTTACTGAGTCCATTCAGTGATACTGATGTCCGTTATTACCCAATGTGGGATGGTTTTTTCATAAACCCAACACCGGACCCGTGTGACACCGTTTGTAGAGTCTGGCTGCCCATGCTATGACTTGGAATCGCACTACAAGATTCGATCCTGAAATCCAGGAAATGACAGACAGGGAATAAAAATTAAAACAATAAAAAACTCACCACCAGCCACTATTCCCCACAACTATCAGTGGTCAGGCTGTCTCCACTACGCGTATGGGTGAGTGGGAGCTTGAGTTGTCCAGGCACTCAGGCTCTAGAAGGCCTCTATAAATACCTCCATTGAAGAGGTCCAAGGGTCCGCACTTTGAACCTCTGAATCCTAAGAAATTGCTCCGGTGTTCGAAACCCTAAGTCCAGGGAAATTACTCCAACTCTTGGTTCTGTCTCTCGAGGAAAAGAACTGGCTCCAAGGTTCTGAATCTAGTCACTAGGATACCGGCCTTTACCCTACTTGAAGTAAAGTTCTCCCCTATTGCTCTGAATTCGTCCAGAACCCTATCAAAGCTCCTTATTTCAATCCCACACTGGTTCCCCACTGCTTTACCCTGGTCTCCATTGAGCCCTATACAGTCTGTTCCCTAAGCTCCACACCGGCTCTCGCAGCTGTTCAATCCTATCATTTCGGCTGCTGTTGTTCTAGCCCACACCGGCTCATACTCAAGGATCGGCTCTTTTAAACATCCTCACACCGGTTACAATCCTCTCCACTTTTATCCCTTTTTTAGTTCATTTTATTAGTTAGTTTTACACTGTTTGTTCTTTTGTCAAGTCTGTCATTTTTGTTAAACTTATTCTCTTGGTTAAATTTGTTCTGTTGTTAAAATCTATTTTTATCCTGTCTCCTGATAATAATAATAAAAACAAGCGTTTTTCCCGTGTTTATTTTGATCAATGCAAAATTCGTTTTAGCCAGTGTCGTGCGGAAGTACATCTGCCTACACTATTCCTAAAGTCCATACACGTGCGGAGAACTTCGCCTTGTATGCACCTTTCCCATGAATTTCACCCGTCACTAAGTTTCTAGCTTCATCTACAACACCCCTCATCAAGAACTACGTAACCCTGATTTCTCAAAAACGCGAGAATACGTAGAGCAGGACTTTATTCCTGTCGGGCCCACTTCTTTTCCTTTCTTATTCTTCCTTTTAAAAATTAATCTAACCCTTACCATCTTCATGGAAGTCAATTTAGACGTGACGTCTTGTTGATTTTCTTCCTTTTCCCTGGCCGTTATTATTATTTTTCATAAAATCAGGTTAATTTGGATGAGACGTCCTGTTAATTCCTTTCACCGTTCGACCCTGCATTTTGATGGAAAATGACTAATTTGGACGAGACGTCCTGTTAGTGTTTTCTCCCTTTCCATATATACCTCCATTAAAAGCCTGGATTAACTTGGACGAGACGTCCTGTTAACCCCTCCTCTTTTCTTTCCCAACCTTTTATGCTGACGAAAGGATAACTAATTTAGACGAAACGTCTTGTTAGCTTCCTTTTCTCTTTTTCCGTTTTCCCCCATTAAAGCCAAGATTAATTTAGACGAGACGTCCTGTTGATCTTACTCCTTTTTTATTTCGTCTGTTTCCTTCATTTTCAAGAAAAAAAGAAATAGAAACAATTTTAAAGCTATTCATGATGCGCATTTTCAACTTTAGTATTGTTTTTAACAGGCGATGTGGGGTGCTAATACCTTCTCCACTTGTAACCGACTCCCGAACTTGAATCTCACTTTTTTAAACCAGTGCTTTGTTAAAGTTTTTTTTCCAATGTTTTCTTCTATGAATAAAAAACATTGGTGACGACTCCCTGTTTTGATTTATCTCGTTTTCGAGGGTCGGCCGCGGCGCCGCGATCCCGGTTGCGACATCCGGTGTTAATTATAACTTTTAACACCCCATTTTTAAAGGAACGAGTGTTGTTTATGCATTATAACACCAAATTTTATTTAATAACCAGTGTTAAATATAGCTTTCTACACTAGTTAATCTTTATTCTCTTTATACTCAATATTAATTATGTTTGAACACCAAATGTTTGTTTACTACCCAGTGTTAATATTTTTTTATTTTTAACACCTTTTTCAGTGTTAAAAGTATCTGTTTTTTTAATTCTTTTATTGGAAAAAAGAAAATTTAACCTAAAAATTTGATCTCTTTTCATGATCAACCTCAAATTCTGTTGCCTCTTCTTTTTTTCTCTTTATTTCATTTGTAATTGTAACAAAAATACACATAAAACTATAGCCTAACATGCAACCTCTTCATAGCAATTCTGATTTGAAAAAAAAAATACATATAGCAACAAACTACTGCATAAAATGTTTCTTAAATTTGCAACATGCTAGCAAAAAGTATTTATACAATTGATATATATAAAATGACTTGTATATCCTGATAAATAACTAGTTTTTTTATAAGATAGAAATATTAATATAACAAAGCACAAAATTTTCACAGCAAACTATTACAATATATATATGTAGAATGATCCACCTACTCAAAAAGGGTTCTTAGCAAACTATCTTGCTTCTGCGAGTTCACTTGACTTTATGGAATCTTCCTCAGACTTCAACTCTATGATTGTAGATCTATAGCTTGATGCTTCTTTGGCATTATTGACAATTCTGCAAGCCATCTCAGTCAGTCTGCCCCAGCCCTACTCCTTTTGTCATTGTTCTGCAAACAAATTTGGTTATTAGCCAGTTGTGATCAATACGTTAGATTTATTAGATAGACAAGGTTGTGATTTTGACTTTAATACCCTTACTTTTTTAAAGAACTTAAAAGCTGAAAACAATAACCTGTTTCAACTGCTATAACAAGGAAATTTTCACTTTACTTATCGGAGCAACTCAACTAAAATTGGTGTTCCAATAAAAGTTGGAAATGAGACGTTTTAGGACGCATATTTTCCTGTGTGTTTCATCAAGCGATTGATGCCAACCCATTCATCCCAACAGCAGAAAAACCAAGCCTTCAACATATAAAACTTCGAATAAGAGAACGATATGCTTACCTTTCTTCCAGCACTGAAAAAAAAGACTTAAAATGAATAAATTGCATTGAGAGAGAAAATGAGGACACAGGCAATTACTAAAAGAAGAGACATATTGATGCTTACAAGATAATGAACAAGGAACTTCCAAGCTTTATTCTACAAGTTCATCCTATTGATTTAGTCACAGAGGGAAACAGGACCCTCCAACTGCAATGCACAAACAGAAGTTGCAGCAGAAAATCTGCTTCCATAGTTTACAGTTGAGCAATATATGACTGTGAAAACTGTGTAGGATTTTGGAGGGTCAAGGAGCAAGTAGTAATAATGAGGAGCAATATTCAATGCAGAGTTAATTAACATCATCAAATTCAAAAGTAAAACACAAAATAAGAGACTAGGGACAAGCAACTAGCGAGTAAAAAATACCGAGAAAGAACAAGTGCCATAATCTAGAAATTTGAATTGAAAGTTTAAAACTTTCCATATAAAAGTAGCTTTGTCCTTGAAACTAGACTTGAAAAGGACATAAATATAGTAAAGAAGTACATAACTAAATGACATTTGGTAAAATCAACGACTAATGCTTATTCTTAGAAAAACATAATCATTTGGCAAAAGTGAAGCTTCTGATGTAATAAGTCAACTCAACAACTTCTTCACTTTAGCTTCACTAGCACTTGGTAAGAGATAAAGAGAACATTGGCAACAAATAGCATTTAACTGAGTATGCATTTCCCTAAATTAGTTAGTATATGGTCTATCTTTCTCTTCACTGAAGCATCTCATTTCCCAATTTACATTTCACTTCCTTTTTTAAAAATATCTAAACTATATATTGCAATTTAAAGGCAAAATAAGTAATTTTTCCAAGGCAAACCCAAATAAGTAGAATTAATAGTAAAATTTGAACCAGTGCAAGCATCCCCTCTCTATAAATCACATAAAGCGATAACAACTCATATACGTGTGCTGAAATTGTTACAATTCCTGACTGCAAATGCAACATTTGCTACATTCTTAACAAAATCATTGTTTGCAAGATCAGCTAGCTATCAGATTCAGCAACATTTGCCACATATATAACAGGTTTGATGGTGAGCAAGCAGAGATGCTTGACAGCATCGCTTTTATAATCTGTTAAGGTAACAGATCGTGCAGGTTTTCCATCCATGAGTGCCTCACGAACCTTTTCCGATGCAGACTTTACTATAATGCAACATATTGTTTACTATAATACTAAATTCAAAGGATTATATGAACATTCAAAGGAAACAGGTGATCCAGATCCTGTTTCCACATCTGATCCAGCCTCCACTCATCCCTCACCAACATCTCATCAACAACTTACCACAACACCTGACCAAACTGACCAAACAGTCACTCCATCCACACCTATCACTCTTAGAAAATCCATTAGACCAACAAGACCACCATCACACCTTGTAGATTTCCACCGTCCCACACTGACAACCACTGCCAGTTCCACTATGCACCTTATCTCCACCAGTCATACCTATACTAACCTTAGTCCTTCCCACAAACCTTATGCCTTAGCTATGATCACTGAAGTCGAACCACAATCTTACAGTGAGGCAGTGAAGGATCCACATTGGATTGAGGCCATGAACAATGAATTGGAGGCACTTACTAGAAATGGCACTTGGAAAGTTGTAGACACCCCACCTGGTGTTAAGCCCATTGGCCACAAATGGGTTTACAAAATTAAACGCCATGCTGATGGATCCTTTGCCAGATTCAAGGCCAGGTTGGTAGCAAAGGGGTATACACAAGTGGAAGGGATTGGTTATTTTGATACCTTCTCACCTGTAGCTAACATGACCACAGTCCGGGTTTTGCTTGCTTTGGCAGCTGCTCACAATTGGCATCTGCATCAACTAGATGTAGATAATGAATTGTTACATGGTGAATTGGAGGAGGATGTTTACATGGAGATCCCAGCTGGGGTAAATGTTAAGCCAACTCAAGCTTGCAAACTCATCAAGTCCTTTTATGGGTTGAAGCAAGCCAGTAGAAAATGGTTTGAGAATTGACTTCCACCCTGTCAACCTATGGATTCACCCCTGCACATTTAGACCCTTCCTTGTTCCTAAAATTTCATGACACCTCTTTCACTGCCTTGACAGTATATGTTGATGATGTGATCTTGGTGGATAATGACTTCAGGGAATTCACTGCCATCAAAGACTTGAGCCACTAAAGTATTTTCTTGGTCTTGAGATTTCCAGGACACAAAAGGGGATCTCAGTTTGCCAGAGAAAGTATTGCTTGGAACTCCTCACTAAGACGGGATTGCTGGGCTGCAAACTTGCCTCTACACCCATGGACCCTGCACTGTCCTTGTCCACAAACTCTAGGGACTTATATAGTGATGTTGTGGGCTATAGACGATTAATTGGCCGCCTGTTATACTTAACTACCACCAGACCTGACATCACCTTTGCTGTCAACCAGTTGAGCCAATTTTTGAGTGCTCCTCAGTCCAAACATTATGTTACTACTCTGAGAGTTGCAGGTATTTGAAGAACTCACCAGGCAAGGGACTGTTTTTCTCTGCTTCCTCTTCTCTTCACTTGCAGGGACACAATGATGTAGATTGGGGCACTTGTTCCCTTACCAGGCAGTTACAGGCTACTGTTTTTTTCTTGGTAGCTCCCTGGTTAGCTGGAAGTCCAAGAAACAGTCCACAGTTTCTAGGTCCTCCTGAGTCTGAATATTGTTCCCTTGGCAATGCTTCATGTGAACTGCAATGGTTGACTTTTCTGCTTAAGGATCTTCACATCACTTGTCCTAAACTTCCTCTTCTCTTTTGTGGCAACAAAGGTACCATTCACATAGCTTCTAATCCAGTGTTCCATGAAAGAATCAAACACTTAGATATAAACTACCACATTGTGAGGGAAAGACTATAATAGGGCCTCTTCAAGCTCTTGCCCATGTCCACCAAGGATCTAGTTACTGATCTGGGGGGGGGGGGGTAACAAAATCTAAACTAGCCATGATCACTTAACCATTTTCTATAACTGTTTTTCCCGCTCTTTTCCTTGTATATAAACCATTGCTGCTCCATCATTAATGAATAAATGAATTAGTTTTGTTTTTTCTGAGTGTATGCCTTTGTTCACTTTCTTTTCTTTCCATGAGCATTACTTTCATTTGATATCTTTTGCAGAGATAGAGACAACCTATATTATCTTTAATTATAACACCCTGTTAATGTAAAAGTTGTTTTTTTTTTACATTCATTCAATTATAATTCTCAATAATCTTTTACGCTCACCTCAATTATAAGATGTCCATATAATTTCTATATGGAATTTTAAGTTTAAGTATCAATATTTTTATTGCAAAAGAAAATCTTATTCTTCACCCAAACATTTTAAAAAGTTAAAAAACTTGCCTTATGTTAAAATTTGTTGTGGTTAAGAAACTCAAACAAAAAAAGACTACAAATTTAATATATGGTATAGCGTAGATTTTTTAAAAGTTTTGAAGAGTATAATATTTATAAATCTCTTATCTATGTAATTTACTCTAATAATAATAATAATGGTGAAGAATGATTAAGTAATAGATCATTGGAATAAAGCTATGGAACATGTATTTTAATTAAATTATCAAGTTTCCATTTACAAATTTTCTAGTGACTACTAGACACTTCTTCACTAGGCAAAACAGAGGGATGATTGGATTTGACTTTACACGCTGAATTGTATCAGAGTTCTATTCAAATCTAGAATTTTGAAGAATCTACCCCTGCACTCTTCTCTTCCACCTTATATACACATTTGAAGGTATAAAATTCCTCACATAAGAACATAAAAAACAGGCAAATTCACTTCCTACTAAAATCACAGATCGAAGCCCTTCAACTAATTCCATCTCAGAAAACAATCATAAAAAGAAAATGTCTATTTTTCGATCCCTGTTGAACCATAGTGATCCTTTTTATGCTTTTCAAATGTTTTTAACTGGAAATTCAGACTCTTCAGAGTATGAATCAAAAGCACAAATGGATTGGAGAGAGACCTCTGATGCCCACATCTTCGAAATCGATCTTCCCGGGCTCACCAAAGAGGATGTGAAGCTTGAAGTGAAAGAAAACAGATTGCTCTGTATCAGAGCAGAGAAAAAAGAAGAAGGAGAAGAAGAAGAAAAAGAAGAGAAAAGGATCAAGTGGCACTGCAAGGAGAGAAGAAGTGGTGGCGTGTTTTGGAGGGAATTCAGGTTTCCTGAGAATGTCAAGGTTGATGATATTAAAGCTGCAATGCGTGATGGGGTGTTGATCATAATAATGCCTAAGGATGAGAGAAAGAAGAAGCACAAGGAGCACAAGAAAGAGGTTCAGATTTCAAGGGATGATGATGATGCTGAAGAGGTTTCCCCAAAAGGGATTGGACGTTTTGTTTGCTGCAAAGCTTAGTTAGAACTTTCTAAGAGATGTGTGAAGAGGAGGTTGTGTTCTGGTTTGCAATTGTTCTATGTTTTCTCTGTATGAAGTTTGTGTAGTTTGAGATTTTCTTTTTGTTCTTATTTTTCGTTTGTAGAAAGTTGTTTGGTTCTTTCGTAGCTGGCCTCTGGTTCTTGATTATGCGGTCGATTGAACATTTGGAATGATAAAATAGATGCTTCAGTTTGAGTAATGTTTTTGACATGAACACTGTGAATATAGGAAAATTAAATGAAAAAGATTGTCAATATTTTGGAGTTGTGTATTTGACTTGCTGCTCTAATCATTTCCAAATTAAATAGAGTTGGAAAACTCGTAATTACTAAATAATCTATCATAAAATAATATATATTTTTACATTTAAATTTTAACGGTTAATTGTTAAGTTATGATGAAATGAATATTGAAAAAGTGAACAACATGAAATGTTTGAATCTCCTTTAATATTAGAGTTTGAACATAGGGTATCGGACGAATGTTGAACAAGGAGGCTCGAACTTAGGCAGTGGAAGAACAATAATGTTAAAATGCATGTAGTGTACCGAATGAGGGAATGATGAAATGTTTTGAAGGATGAAGAGAATAGAAAAAAAAAAGCCGATAGAGTTTCAAAGAGAAACAAGATTGTTTAGGGTTTTGTACTCACACATTTTGAATATTTAAAATGGTGTCGTTTTGAGGTAAATGATTTTTTTTCAAATCAAGCTCGTAGTTTAACTCATAAGATCACACGAATTTAGTTAGACGTGAGTTTTACACGAGTTAATTGACAAACTCAAACTTACGTAAGTATCTCGTGAGATTGACAACATATGTAAATTAAAATATCAAAATAAAGGATTAATAATTTTTAATTAATTTTAGCACGTATCAAAATAAACTAGATTTCCTGCATACATTTATAACTTATAAATAGTTTTTTTTAATACAAATGGGAGTGTTTTTGACCTACTAGGTCAAATCATACCCTAACATGTTAGTAAAGGAGCAAAGGAAGAGGGAGAAGAATCTAAAACTACCATCTCTAACGAAGAATGATGAGCTAAATTACTAATAAATTGACATACTGATTATACTCTTTACAAGTATTTATAAGTATGAATGTAGACATCTCCTAATTCAAGAAAAAACTAAAACAATTGTGTAACTCCGGGCATTTCCTGTTAATGAAACTAATGGCCATAATTGAGTGTTCGTTTAGTAAATTCTTATTTCCCTGTAATATTTAAGCTTAGTCTTCAACTAATCACCTAACGTTTCTTAATTAATGATTAAATATTTACATATCATGCATTATTTCATACTTCTAATATCATTTGATTCACCCTATATGGCTTTTGCACCACCTTTGATCCTTAAATTATTCATAGGGTTTAACTCCAAAACATTTTCCAAGGTCTTCTACATCATAATGAGAAAATTATGGACATTCAGTTGGAATGAGAAAATTGATTTCATGAGTAAAGAAGTAAATATTTACTTGGTAAATTAAATATTCTCAAAAACTTTTTTAAAACCACATTTGTAATAGACTACGATGAATTTCATTATTCATTAAGAGTTAACATCTTTAATCCCTTCTTCTTCTTTTTTTATCGACAAAAGAAAAAACAATATATTAATAAAGGTATACAGAGTATCCTAACCTGTATGAAAAAAATTAATTACAATCCTAATAAACATAAAAGAGGCTTTTTATACCATTCAACAAAACTTTTAAAAAGAATTTATTCAGACGAAACCTTAATCAAAACCATAATCTCCACTAAACCAATTCAAACATGTTCTTAACATTTACATTTCCTTCCTTAGAAACGACCTTATTCCTTCCATCCTAAATACTTCAAACAGTAGCAAACCACATCACAACCAACCTAAGTTTAATCTCATTATTGAACTCATATCCCAAAGTACATTCAAAATGTTCCTTACCACAATGATGCAAAACTGAGCAAAAATTCAACCAATCAAAACACGTCTGCCATAAGGAATAAGATACTTTACATGAAAAAAAATGAGAACAATTCTCCTCGCATTCACCGTAGAAAACACATAAATTATCAAACACAATTGCACGTGAAGCTAAGTTATTTTTAGTTTGAACTCAATTAAGTATTATCCTCCATCCAATACCTGCGACCCATAACATTGTTAAGAAGAAATGCATAAAATGCAAATCTTACAAATCTAATTGTGAAGTGTTATTCTTTAATCTCTTCTTGCTTGTAGTTCCATTTTCTTCATCAAAGGGATTAAGATAAATCATGTTTTATTTTTTATTATATATATATATATATATATATATATATATATATATATATATATATCAAGGTTTAAGGAACAACAAATACTAAACATAATTATCTTTTAAAAATAGTATTTCTATAGTTTTTGCTAAAGAGTTTTTTTTTACTAAATAGTATTTCAGTAAAAATTGTTAGGAGAAATTCATATTTTTCTCAATTTATTTAAATAAAAATTAAATATATTTTTATCCGTATAAAATAAGACTTTTTTTATAGAGAATATTTTTTAAATATCTAATTTATAATGAATATTTTATTTTAATATATTCTGTAATTTAAATTCATTAAATGGTAATGAGACTTACTTAATTACATATCGATTTATTTAAATAGTCATTTTATGTAGGTCTACTAATTTCCATAATTAAAATATAGTTTTTAATCGTTGAAGTTACAAAAATAAAATTATTAAGATTTTTAATGATTAAAAAATATATTTTAAAAAATAAAAAATGGTAAACTGCCCATTAAACATATCAAAATTTATATAAGCTGATGTGTAATTTATTCAATTAATTACATGTTCTAAATAAAAGTTAAAATTAAAATATTAAATATAAATAGATATAAAAAAAATATGAAGGATTAAAAATAAAATATCTCAATTTTATAAGCACAAAAGCATGTCCATTTGCACGATTCAATTGTCTTCGAAACACATCTCCATTCGCGTCTTCAATCTTCTTCCGGTGAGTCCTCAGCATTCTTCATCTCACTTCATTCCAATTTTTATATTTTCACCTTTAAAATCAGGATTTGTACAAGAAATCACGAATCTCTCTATCCCTCTTTCACTTTATTGTTTCTATGAAGTTTTATGTTCTAATCATCATTCAACCATTCCCTAAAAGCTCAGTGGGTTTGGTGGGTTTCAATGAGATGTTTTTAAACTATTTGTTATAATGAATGGTTAATCTCATTTTGTTCGATTCCAGTGATCAATGAGATTTTTTTTTTGTTAATAATAATAATAATAATAATAATAATAATAATAATAATTTGTTTTAGTTTCCTTTTTTTAAAATATTTTTTTAATATTATCTGTCAAAATATTTGGACAGTTTTTGTCTCTCTCTCTTATTTACATTTGCTGCATCTGTATACCCTTTGTGAATCCTGGATGAAGGTTACGACCAATGTAGTGTGACAGTGTTGAATTGAAGTAACAATAGTTAGAATGGTCAATTAGTTAAGGGTCTCTCTTCCCCAAGATAATAATATCTATAGATGTTGGTGTTTGATAATGTATGTAATTCCTTGTATATATCTATAATATTAATTTTGTAAAGTGAGTGGCTTTCTGATCTTGTCTGTTGCTACTATGTTTGATATTGTGTGTGTGGTGTAATACTGTAATGGTCCGTCAGTCACAGACTATGTCCTTTTGGTATAGAGTTGGTTCAATTGAGTTTGTTTTTTTTTGAGAAAATCAATGGTTTTTATAAAATAGACAGACCATTGAAGCGTGTTTAATGAATGGGAAAAAAATTTCCTTCCACTCAACGTGATTGAAAGTATGCTAACTGCATACCAAACAAGCACTTAGACATTGGATCTGCATAACCTGATAATTATTGAAGTCCAGATCCCAATTATATAGATCTTGTGTTGGTGACAGTGTGTGATTGTTTGTATTACTGAATTTTTTGGCATCACAAGTTATTTAGATATCTATTATGGTTTGAGAATCTTATCTAGCAATTGAAATGTTAAAAGTCCCACATTGACTAAGGATATGACCAATCAAAAGTATATAAGGTGGAGGGTAATCCTTATCCTATGAGTTAGCTTTTAGGATTGAGTTAGACCCAATACACAAATTTAAGATGGTATCAGAGCCCATCCTAGATCCGTTGTTGGGTCACCCATGTTGTCCATGCTCCATTCTTAAGTGTGGGGGTGTTCTATAAATCTCACAGGCCACTTGAAGTTTGATGAATAAATTTAAGTATAAATTACACTCATGCCTCTTGAAGGTTGATGAAACTTATGGCTTGTAACTCTTAACTTATGACTTTTTGGGTTGCTTATAGGTGTTCTAATAACTTATTGAAGTAGAGTTGTTTGTAAACTAACTTAGATTGCGTTAAATGATTTAATTTAAATGACATAATATTACAATTACTTGAGAGATAAAAGTTGTCTTTAAAAAAAATATAAAAGTAAAAATAACTAAATTAAGCTCCCTCAAGTAGCTTTTTGAAAGTTGAGAGCATATAACTTTTGAAATGCTATAAACTCTCATTGTTTTTTGTTTAACAAACAGTTCTAATAGCTTTTGAAAAGTCATAAGCTTGTAAAGAAGCTATATGCTACCTTTACCGAACAGGTACTTGATATGCTATATTGCAATGTGAGATTCACTTCACTGTTTGTTTTGGCTGAAAAAGATGATAATGTTGTTTGAGGATCTGGTATCTTAAGCGGGGACTGTTAAATAAACCAATATGGATACATTGGCCCAACAGAGCATTGTATAATCAATATTCTGTACTCAATATGTTATTTGCCAACTATTTGTTGCAGATTTATAGCCTTAACAGACCATTGTCTCCCGTGTATGTGTGTTATGTGTTGATCTCATCAAATCTGAAACAATGGAGGCACGTCATGCATCTCTTGGTCGACGAACAGTAAAACCCTCACACCTAATCTTTTCATTACCTTTTCCCTCCATTTACTTATGTAATTTTATTTTAATCTGGATTCAATCAATTTCTTCAGTTATTGTTCATTTATCATTATCTTTGTTTTTGCATTTAATTTGAACTGAATGGTTGATCACATTCATAGCTGGAGGAAATTCGTCAAAAGCGGGCTGCAGAGAGATTGAACAAAACTTCTTCAGGACCAGATCTTAGCAATCTTCCCACCACCACCTCAGGTCAGTGCTATCATCCAAGAGAATGAGAGAATCTATTTCCATTTCTATATGCCTTATTTTATGCAATTCAAAAATGTTTTTTTTTTTCCTTTGCTTTCAGAGATTGCAGGAATGAATAAGTCTGAAAGTGGAAATAGACTCTCCGAGGTAACATTTTTCTGTATCAATATTTGTTCTATTTTTATTATTTGTAATAATGAATATTCAGAATTTATACATCAAACAAATTTTTGAGGGACACAATCATATGAACTGCATCTGTATTGTTTTTGTCTGTATACCCTTTCACAGACAGATGTTAGTGCTCTGCTGTCTCAATTAAAAGCTCTACAAAAGAAGAATGCTGAGTTGGAGGAAGAAAACACAAAAATAACTTCAAAGGTGAAAATTCAAATTGAATATGCCTGTCTTATTTGTTTATTTTAAACTCTATCAAATGGGAAAAAAAAACCTAGGCTGATTGCATTTTTTTATTATTGCAGTTTCAAACGATGGAGGTTGATAATGGTGCAATGCGCAAGCAGTTGAATGATCTGGTAAACATAAAGGGTTGCAAATGAACTTTCTATTTTGTTTAGTTTGAGAGTTGTAAATATGGTGATGAATAATATTAAATTATTAATGTATCACTATCACCTCATGAACACATGAACTCGGAGCTACATTCAACACAGTTAGTTCCACACCCCATGAATAAAAGTATTAAATTATTAACTTTCTATTATTACTTCCAGACTCCATGCATTGTGATTGGAATAGTTTCAACACACACATGTGTGTGTATCTTAATTTTAAATCCTAATATGATTCATGCAGGAGCAAAATACAGTTCCATCTCTCAGAAAAGCTTTGAGGGATGTTGCAATGGAGAAAGATGCTGCAGTTGTTGCACGGGTAATTATATTATATTCAAATATTTATATTTATCTGTCTCCTAGTTGCATTTTTTTTCTTTTTTTAGTCCTTCATAATCATTATAATTAGTGAGACCTAACATATTGATGTAGGAGGACCTTTCAGCACAGCTTCGTACCTTGAAGAAACGACTTAAAGAAGCAGAAGATGAGCAATACCGTGTATGGGAACTTTATTTTACAAAATAAGCTATGTGATGAAAGACCATTTTGTATTGTTAGAATCTTATTGGCTACCTTGCTCTAGGCCGAGGAAGATGCAGCAGCGTTGAGAGCAGAATTGAACTTAATTCAGCAACAAGCAATGACTAATACAGTTAGTTCAATTTCATCGTTTGGTAAGCCACCGGATCATCTTCAAATATTAGAGAATGAACTGGCTGGTTTAAAATTGGAACTGCAGGTGGTATTATGATTTGATATTTTGCTGTATTTTCTTTAATTTCTTTATATGTTGTTTTTCTGACTGATAGTGATTAATATCTATAGCGGGAATCATTGTTGAGGCACCAGGAGCAAGAAAAATTAGCAGAAGAGCAAGCCCGCATTACATCACTGATGTCTGAAAAGCAGGAGTTGGAAGAGAAACTTAATTCCATATCTAGAGAGACTGCAGGTTCTGCTTATATAAACTTCTATCTAATCTATATTAAATTTATAATGGCTTATTGAAACAAAGCATGCTGCCTATTCATTATACAAGCAGTAGCACTTTTGAATGCTTTTTGCCATCCTTGGTCATCAACTTATCTTTGAATTCAACTTCTTCTAATCTGCAAAAGAGATTGGTGAAAGCATTATGTATTAGTTGATTTTTACTACCATCATGTTCCCCTTAAGAAATACACGTCTTGCAATTACTAGGAGTGATCCCCTATAAACTGTTTTTAACTTCGGCTGATGTAGATTCATATTTGCCATTGAATGTCTTATGATTTCTTCATTGTACTTGTGATTGCCCATTTTCTAGCAAGGATATCTATGGACTAATACTTATTCCAATTCACATGCATTTGACACATTTCTTGTGAGTTATCCTGTAACATGGCATTGACCTTGGCTTGTACGTATGCAGAAGTCTCAGATAAAGCTGCTTATAAGGCATTTTCTATGGTGAGAGAAAGTTATTTAATATGAATTTAGTAAATTTTCAATTTCTAGTATCAGTTAATCAATCTTGACAAGCACTTTAAGTCACTATTGTATTCAAACCATTCACCATGTATTAGCAAAATTACAATATGTGTTACTTTTTATGGTTTTAGAATATACATAATTAAGGTGGTGGAAAATATAGAGGAGAGTGAAAACAGAGATAGATAGAAAGGTTTCGATTTTACTCATTGTATGACTGCAACAACAATTGCCTTATTTCACTTGGTAAAGTTGGATACGTAGATTGCACGAGGCTGTTGGATTCAGTTAAAAACAACTGTTCCTGCAACGTCCTTCTTGATCTCCCTCTGCCCTTTTTTTACAGGGTTAAAAACCATGTAAACTTGTATGATTGAGGGTGGAAATCACTTTCAATCCTTTAAGCATACAATACTGGCCAAATTTGTGGACTATATTGTAGATGAGCTGCACTCTTTGTCAACCGTCCCATATGTTTGAGATGTATAAAGCAAGTGTGAAATGGCTTTCTTTTTTAATTTCCCACAGTCTATCTTCCACAAACAAACATATTTAGTCTTGTCATTACAAATCACAAATGTTTTGGCAGCTGTTTAAATAACGGTTTCACTGACCCATCATGGAACAACTATTCTAAATCATTGATCTTTGAAAGTTGTAACTCATGCACATCAATTATTGCAATCATGTAATTATGAAACGTAATTATTTTAGTTGCCATGTAAACATAAAATGTATTTATTTCTTTAAGTATATAACAATGAAGTTGCTGAGTGCATACTTAAGCAAGCAATTCACCAAATATTTCTCCTAATTTTTTTGCATCAACCTTTTAAATGCAGCTAATGATGAATGTCCAAAATTATTACCCCCAACTTCTTTTTCGGATTAATATATTTGTTGCTTAATGATCATCTAAGCTTTTGCTAATGGTTAATATGCTCTGATTTAACATTGTTTGAATTATCAAAATCTCAGGAAGACAAACAGAAACTCGATAAGCAGCTGCGTGATATGGCATTAGCTGTTGAGAGGTTGGAAAGCAGCAGGCAGAAACTTTTAATGGAGGTAAAATCTTCAGATCTAAATTTTACTTGGTATTTTGCTATGTACTTCACTATGTACATTCCATTCCACCTAATGTAATTTTTGGTTTGTCATCTTGTTGAGCAGGTTGACTCACAATCTACGGAAATAGAGAGGCTTTTTGAGGAAAATACCAATCTCTCAAATTTGTATGAAAAGGCAACTGGAGCAGCATCGAGATGGGAAAACCAGGTAACATTGTCAGTGGTCTGAGATCTTACTAAATATAATTTTGATTACTAGTTTAAGGTCTCATCAGTACAACCCTGGTTTACTGAATTTTTCTTCTAAGTTTATCAAGTAAGAATCTGGGCATATTTTGACTAATGAAATTCATTGAACAAATTCTGACTAAGAACTTTGGTAGATATATCATAGGAATTTCTTACAAAGGTTCTTAAATATAAAATGTTATTGTTATGCTAATTTTTTGTGTGCCAAGGCTGAATGCTAAATAAAAATTCTGTATTGTGCAAAATCTTGATTCACTGGACAATTTAGATGACAATCTCTCTTTAGTTTAATGAGTGTGCCAGTCTTGAATATTATTATAGCTGGGTAAGTAATTTCATCTATGGTTGTACATCGAGAGGTGGTCAAAGTAATTTTTTTTACCGACATACAACTTTTTCTAGGATTGGCATGGTTGGTTGTTAGATACTCTCTCCGTTCCTCTATATAAGAAACAAAAGAAGTATTTTTCTTTGTTTCTATATATAAGAAACAGATAACTTTTCAAATGCATTAATTGCTAAATTTCTTTTATATCTTTCATTTATTGTATGATTTATGTTAACAATGCACTCACTCACTTATTCTCATTCAATTTATTTTAATTATTTTATGTTATGGGTATTTTTACTTTTTAGAATAAAAAGTTGAATTGATGACAATTAATTAACATGACTATATCAATGCTTCTTTTTGATCATATGTTTCTTATATAAAGGAGTAGTGCTAGATTAGATATTCACCAAAAAAATAGCAGCACTATGTTGGTGTTGATAATTTTGACTTGTTTTAACATATGTTCTGTGTTGAGTTTTTTCTTTCTGGGGGGTTTTCATTATAATTTTATGAACAAAACATGTTACATGATTGATCCTGACAAAAGAATGTTGGTTCTTATGATTACTGAGTTGACCTGTGATTCTTTAGGTGATGGAGTGTCTTAAGCAAAATGAAGAGCTTCGTGAGCTTTTAGATAAATTGAGGATGGAACAAGCCAGAGGCTTACCAGACTCCTTTAAAAATGGGGCGTATGAGATTACTTCCTCAGCATCAACAGAAGAAATTACATCTATGAAGGTTAGGAACTTATGACATGTTTGTTCCTCTTAGTTCCGATTTCATGTGATTGTCTTGCTACTTATTGGGTCCTATGGATCAAACACTTTTAAACGAGTTGTCTATCAAGAATTATTTGATTTTTCATTAGAAAAAATTTTCAGGTCTTTTGTTTGGTTGACGTATCTATTTTCTATGATATAACAATTTGTCATTCATACTTTCATACTTTTGTTTTCTTGGCAGAGCCAACTTGTGAAAGAACAGAGTAGAGCAGAGACACTATCAGCTGAAGTCATGCAACTTTCTGCTCAGCTTGAACAAGTCAGACAAGCATATGATGGTCTTGCACGATTGTAAGATCTCTTCCATTCATTCTCGCATTATGTTTCTAATATCAGATGGTCTTTATTAATGTAATGAACAATATTTTTGCAGTTATAGGCCAGTGCTGCGCAATATTGAATGCAATCTCATAAGAATGAAACAAGACAGTTCGATGGCTGTCCGATGATGACAATGGGCAGTTTCGTGATGATACTCTGGTTGTGATCATAAAGCCCTTGTTCGTAAGAAATTAGTACATTTTAGATTACAATGTGGCTATGGTCTCGGCTAATGCTAATTTGATGTGTATTTGTAATGAATTTGCATTTAGCAATGCCACAATTTCTTTTGACCATTTGATAATGTTGACTTTGTAAAAAAGAAGCAAAGACGGGTCTTTAGATGCAGGTGAATGATGCGAGTAAGTAGTTTCTGTGGTAATTCCCACAGCATAAAAAGCCCTTGTTGTATCCGAAATGAATTTGTAAGATGTCAGTGTATATTATCATTATTAACTTGTAAACAAGCACTACCAAATTTATGATTTTGATTAGTTTTGCATGAACCAAATTTTGATGGAAAGAGTTGCTATGAATCGTGTTTTGCAAGGGAAAATAATAAGAGACAAAGGGTAAAAATGGGCCACAATGGTGGTGCCATACATGAGCAACAAGAGAGCGGAGAAGAGGTGTGCAAAAACATAGGTTCCACGATGGTGGCGATGATCTAGAGGGCGTGTAAACGCAAGTGGCATGGTGAGTGGTGATGAAGCCTGTGAGGTCAAAAGGTGTAACATTTTCGATTAACTAAGGCAATCCCTTCCGTAAAATTATCCTACTTAATTGAAAGGCTTAGTTTTAGATTTTTTTTTTATACAAAAGTAATGGTGGATTAGTAGTTGAACTTAACACTTATATATTGCATGGTCATGTTCCCACTTGGGTATTGTTCTCGACATAATGGGGCACACAAACTCTTAATAAAACAATTATCAAGTCTCATTATTTATTTATTTATTTAATTACATACATGAAAAACCTAAGATAAAGCTATATAATAGAGATTTTAAAAAATTGATTTGTTAAGTTGTTATCTATTCGTTAATTTTGAAAAATAGGTTTTAAAAATTTAAAAACAACCAAACTAATTTATTCTAATTTTAAAAACATTGTTTAGATAAGTTGTTATCTACTATTAATTTTTTTAAAAAATAGGTTTTAAAAATAAAAAACAAACAAACAAATTTAGTTCTATTTTTTAAAAAATTGATTTGATAAGTTGTTATCTATTTATTAATTTTAAAAAACAGGTTTAAAAAATAAAAAATAAACAAACAAATTTATTTTTATTTTTAAAAAATTGATTTGATAAGTTGTTGTCTACTATTAATTTTGAAAAATAGGTTTTAAAAATAAAAAACAAATAAATAAATTTATTATTTAATTAGATATCTTTTTGAAATAATTTATTATCTAATTTAATAATTTATTATTTTTATTTATTTTTATTAATAATAATTTTAATTCATTAAATATAAATATTTTAAAATTAATTATTAATATTGTTTAATATAAATTGAGATTAGATTATGATGACAATTATTATTTTAATTTGATTTTAAAATGGATTGTTTGATTTTAAATTTTATAATTATAATAACATATATAAT
The DNA here is from genome assembly GCA_037962975.1 of Clitoria ternatea. NCBI lineage: Eukaryota > Viridiplantae > Streptophyta > Magnoliopsida > Fabales > Fabaceae > Clitoria > Clitoria ternatea. Next base: position 154,941,410 of record CM075673.1, read on the forward strand.
TTGATATTTTAATTTGTTATAAAAATTATTTTTATTATGAATTTGAAAAAGTAAAATAAATGGGGCCGCACTTCATTAGACGCTAACACGTGTCATAAAAATCTTCACAAATGTATATAATAGAGATAGAAATAGGAATAGAGATTTTAGACTCTTATTAACAATGAGGCCTGAGTCATTGCCCTTGCTTTCAAGGTCCACGACCGGCCCTATCAATAATAAATACATTAAGGTGAGTAAATAGGATATTTACTTATTATATAAATTTATTTTATTTAAGTAGAAAATATTAATTTATTAATAAGATAATAAATGATTTCTTTTTTGCCACATAAAAAATATAATTACTTTAATTATTATAAATTTTGAACAAATTGATGAGTTAAGTTAATAGGTAAACCTCAACTTTTTATTTAAATTAAATAGATTTTTTAATATGCTTAAATTTAAATTTTTTACTAAACAAATTAGGTCAAAGTAGATTTTAAATAGCGGTAGTTTTATTGATTTTCACTCCTAACTGCAGTGATCAAAAACTTCCTCTCCCTCCCCCTGTCACAGTGACAGTGACGGCGTTACTCCGGCTAACCCAGCGGCGACAACTCCGCCGACGGGGTCGTTCTCCGGTGACCACTGCAGCTTCGAACAGCTCCCCTCCTTTCTTTCATCATCTCCGGTGAGGTACAGCATCCCCGACCACCCATGTTGAATGTGTTTGCCTTTTTAATTTTATTTTTCAGCGCACGCGCGCAAATATATATTGTATGTATATACATTGTAAATTTTATTCTCTATATCGCGATAGTGTAGAATCTCACCCATAGCACGGTTTGGAGTCGGCCGCAGGACGCTGCGATCCAGGATTAACTAGTTAGGGAAATATTGTTTTGTTTTGTTGTCTGTGTGCTGAAAGTGTTGTATTGTTTGTTGCAGGCAACTTAGAGAAGCAGGTATGCCTGATCCTTGCGCAAGAAGTAAGCTGAAGCGGAAACGGAAGCGGGTAGAAAAACAAACCCCAAACTTGGCTGATAATGTCAAGAAACAAGAAATCGCCTTAGTCACGCCTATGGTCCATTCTTCCCAGCGTGAGAGTATGCTATTTTCATAGCCATTATTTAATTTGTGAATTTGTGAATTTGTGAATTTGTGATTATTATTGTTATTTTTAAGCATCTTAATGTCTCTCTCCCATAGATATCATTTCAAAACACGATCATTCAACAAGGGATGAAGATGGTGATGATGATTGGGTGACACAACTTGTGGGAATTCCACTACCACCTCGCGGCCAGAGTTCAAAACAAGGAGTCTATTTCATTCTTGAGAAAGCTTCTTTGGTTGCCGCATATGTTGGCAAAGTTAGATCCTTTTTACCTGTCCCTCTTTAGTTTGTGAAATTTCCAGTGAGTGTGTTGAGAAAGATACACACTTGCTTTACAATTATGAAACACAGTATTTACAAATGTTTAATTTTAGCTTGATTCATTGATATTCTTTTTTGTCTTTTCTAATTACTTTAATTTTAGCTTGATAATCTTTTTTTTTTAAGTTACGAGAATAAAATTGAATGCTTTTTATTTTCGCTTGTTCATTGATTACACAAAATTTTAAAAATAATACTTTTTCTTTAAGCCTATTTTAAAGAGAGCTGTTCAAATTCTACCTTGATGTGGTTTTTCTTTCTAATCATCACAAATTAATTTCTTATTTCAGAAATACCAGATTTTGAATCCAGATAAGCATGCCGATTACTTGCGGAGGAAGAATATAAATCCTTATGATTACAGGCCTGATATTGTTCATGAGGTTAGCTACTTTTCACTGCTTTACAGTTGATACTCTGGTAATCATTGTTGTGACTTTGGAAACCTCCTCCTATCTGCCTACACATCAAACTGTTCCCCAGCCTCTGACAGCTTTGAAATTCTGTCTTCTAGTGTTTCTTACTTCTGCTATTAACCATCTTTGACAACAATTCTCAATCAATGGCAGCCGACTGTAACTTGGAGATGATGATGATTTTTAGACTTCCTAGTTCCTGGTTGTTATGTTTTTTTTATGCCTTTGAACTTGAGGCTTGTTTTGTGGGTTTTGATTATGACTTTATGATTTTGGACCATAGTTGTCAATCTCAAATAGCGGCCAGCCCCTAGAACACTATAGCGGTATAACGTAGAGTGGGATGACTGCTATTTAAAAACTTTATCATACCGACACACATGATATATACATATAAAATTGGAAGACAATCACAAAATCATCATTCCACTTAAAATACTATAAACACAAGTCATACTTAACAAAATATATTGTCATAGGTAGTTACAAATGTAGAAATCTACTAGAGTCATGGACTTAAAGTGTCTTGCATAAGCAAAAAAACAGAAACTACAATGTTGTCATGTTACTCATGTAGCAAAAAGACATGTAAGACTCTTATAGTAACAAAAAAATACTATCATATGGTAGTTAAAATTTGTAAATACTATAATATGCAGGCCTTTTTTCTTTCCAGCAACTCAGCAGCTTCATCTACTTCATGTTCTACCTTTTTTTGTCATAAGCTTCAATAAGCTTCTTCTTGATCTCCAAGGGAATTGTTTTTTTCAAGCATCAAAATCTCCCCTCGTCCCCATTTGGTTTCTCTTTGCTCTTGTAATACCTCCAGTTGTAGTTTTTCCACAAAAGTCACAAGTAACACTTTTTCTATTATTAATATCTTTCAAGCTTTTCCATGTTCAAGCAATATCAATATTTTCTCTGGTGGGCTTCACCAAGCCACATGCAGCAGTAGAAGCACCCTGCCTCTGTACACCTTTAGAAGATGCCATGGGATTCTTGAAAAGTGATGGAATAGGGGATGCAATAGTAAAAACAGAAATGGGTTGACTGAAAAAGCAAACAGGGAAAAAAAAAGAAACAAACTGAAAAACAGTGGCAGGGATGAAAGAGAAAGTCGCTGGAAACTGACCGGAGAAGATGAAAGTTGAAACAGAGGAGAGCTGACAAGGGAGAATTTTAAGAATTTGATAATTTTTGGTATTAGTAGGAGGAATTTTAAATGACACTAGTAATAGAGAATTTTTAAATTTCTCTTTTTTGTTTAACTCATCTTATATTTCCATTTACATATTACAATTGCTTTCATACATAACTGTTTTTATAATCATCATCATCATCCATTATTAGTTTAGCAATCTCTAGAATTCTAAAATTCTCCATCTAAACACAATCTAACAGTTTAATTACAACATACCTTTGGTCCTGCGAGTAATTTTATTCACCTTTCTATTTTGTTATAGTTGACACTTGATTAAGTTGAAAGGTGATTGTGTATTTCTTGATTAAGTTGACTCTGAATATCAGTTGAGTTTAGGCTCTCCTTAAAATTATGGGTAGCCCGCTTCGCATGGCTGGTAGATTACGTGCTGTATTCATCAGGACTGAAGAAGGAATTCTTATTAGAGTTAATCCACAAACCCACATTCCGGAACAATTGGGAAGCTTTTGTAATATGATGGGTAAGTTTCTCCATGCATAATTGTATTACATTATTACTTCATTAGTTATTCTTGGTTCTTGTCATCTTATTGACATCCAGTTTGAAATATTCAATAATTATTGAAGTGGAGTTGCTGCAGAAGTTCAGCATCAAATCAAAGTGTAATAAGGGAAAGCTTTTAAAGTTAATCCGAAATCCCGTGACTCAACACTTACCTGTGAACTCTCGTAAAATAAGTGAGTAATATAATTAGTTAATGCTAGACAAGGCATGTTTGTCAACAGTTCTTATTGGCTGCTTTCACACTGTTGTTGTGTAGGTCTCTCTTTTAGTTCGCCGAAGGCTGTGAAAATAACGGACTACGTTGATGCTTTTGATTGTGATGAGGACCTTGTATTTGTGGTAAGTTTCTGCATGCCTTTATGTGCATTTTTCAGATGAGGCTTATTCTGTTGTTTCACTTTTTGACTTATCTGTCTAACTATTGTTAAGGTCGGTGCAATGTCTCGTGGAAAAATTGATGCTGACTACACTGATGACCTTCTATCAGGTTTGTCATATTGTATAGGGGACATTTTTTTTTTGTGATGTGCATTGTTGATGATGATTGACATGTCTTTTGTTTATAATTCTTCAGTTTTTTAACTGAATGTATTGCTGCTTCCCTGTTTAGCAATTTCTATAAAATTAGGAAAATTCAAAATTTTGATAATTGCATCCTCTGCAGTTGAATGATGATTTATTCATATTTATGCTTAGGCTAGGAACAGGTTCCTTAAAACTTATTCCTTAAACAAAAAACAAGCAACTTGTAGGGCTTCTAGTGTTAAGAAAAGGTATATTCAATATTGTGATTAATATAAATTCTAATCAGATTTCTCTTTAAACTAGTGCACTTGTTTAGTCCATCCCAAATAGCGGAGCGTAGCCAACTCTAAAATTGGAATCGCGGTATTGCGGAACAAATAGCGGATGCTATTTGATTCTATTGTGGGGCATGACCCATAAACATATGTTTATTTAGAAAAACATAAGAAATCAGAGAAAAATAACTATAACACTTCAAATGCATAGTAGACAATTGAAATCTAATATTATCCAAACAAAAGATTCAAAACATGGTCTAAAATGCATAAATTCATAATCAAAACAATTTAAAATCCAGTAGCCTTTCTTGATGGTCACTGATTGTCAGAAGCTATCACATACATGGTTGTTTCTTGGCAATTCTGTTATTTAACTTTCACCAATGTACATGATTGTCTGTTGACAATTCTGTTAACTTTCTGCCTCTGATATTATTGTTTTACTTTTAATCTACTGTTTGAGTATTAGTATCTGATTTCTAATTTTAATTGTGTACTTGTAGTTTCGGCTTATCCATTGTGTGTTGGGACCTGTCTTAGGCGGATCCATATTACGTTAGAGGACAAATGGAAGATCCATTGTATCATTTTGTTGTTTATTCTTCTGTGTATGAATTTCTATTAGCAAGAAACCCGTAGATTATATAGTCACTCTTTACATCCAAGAGGATGTTTCTTTATTAGAAACAAACTGCTCCATATTAAGTTATATATCAAACTAATGTTTTAATTATATGATTACCAGAAGGTGGCTTATTGACACGTTGGGCTGAAAACGGGAACTACAATTTATATTCGCAAGATTATTTATGTGCCTGCAAAACTATAATTATCAGACAATAAGCAAAATGTAAATTGTTTTATAATGGACCAAAAGCAATGCATGACCCCAATCACTGAGTATGATAATGTCAGCTAATCAGACATACTTTATCAGCTATATTGGAAACATACTAGTTAATCCCAGATAGCGGCGTGGAGCGTCCGCCCTTAAAATTGGGATAGTGGAAGTGGGAGAACCGTTATTTTGATGAACCTATATAAACATTTTCTACATTTTATAAACACATGCTAAAAAAATTCACAATAAAATACCAAAAAATTAAATTTAAGACCATAGTACCATATTCTTGACAAACATAAAGTATCACAATCATATAACATGGCGTAAAATTAAAATACTAAATAGGTCACACAAGGTCACAAAGACAAAAAAAACATGAAATTTCAGCTTTTAAGACAACAAGGCAACTACATAACAAACTTCAAGTTCCTAATCCTAAATTAATCTTAATATGCATCCTTATCTTCATCTTAAGGTTTGGCTCCTCATCTCCAGCATCATCTTCATCACCACTTAGGTAGATCTCTTCCCCCTCCGAATCAGTGTCTTCACTTTCAAACTCTTCTTCCTTCTCTTCTTGGACTTGAATAACCTCCTTTCCCTTCCTAATTCTAGTAGTAGAAGTGGTAGTAGGTGTGTTCCCTCCCTTTTTCTTCCTCCTAGTGTATGTCAATGGCTTAGTAGCCCTAGTAGCTTTAGCAACATCTCTCCATGTTAAGATGTCATCACCAAAGATCAAATCACATGCACCTTCCCCATCTTCATCCTTCATCCTTCCTAGTACCCACTCATTGGAATCATCTTCAACATCATCTAAGACAATAGGATTGATCACATCTTGACAATCAAAACGTTCCCTAAGAGTTTAGTTATATTTAATAAAAATCAAATCTTGTAATCTTTGATATTCTAGCCTACTCCTTTTAGAATGAACCTAAATAAAAAATCAATGGAAAAATGTCATAACTACATGTCTGTAGTCATTATCATTATTACTAATATACTAATGTTATCAAATTATCAGTATCGAGAACTCTACTTACTTATTCGAACATACTCCAGTTCCACTCACACCTAGATGAGTTGCAAGTTAAACTCAGCATGTGATCTAAAACTTACCCACCATTCAGCTGCAACTGAAGTATATGCAACAAATAATTAGAAGCAAATAACTCAGCACCTTATTCAACATCAAAAAGTAAAAAACACTCTTACCAGGAGCCATTGTAGATCTTTTCCTTATAGCTGCCTTAATGCCAAAGAGGCCTACAGCTCTCATATACAATGATAGCTCATCTAGAGCTTTGTCTTCACCCTGTGAACTAGTGGACAACCTTTCAATGCATTTATAAAATCCATCCATCACCTTTAGATCATTTTCTACTTATGGGTTGCCACAGAAGAATTGTGGATTTAAGTATTGACTCGCTATGTGCAATAGATGGTGAAGTTGGCATTCCCATCGTTTATCAATGATAGAAAAAATCTCCTTGAACTTGGCCTCATCTCCCTTGAAAGAATTACAGATGTTTTCCTTGGCATATCCATGGCTTCATATATGTAGCCCATCGCGGGCCTCTTCTCATTGTCAACTAGCCTAAGCACCTTCACAATGGGTGTCATTATCACCCTAAAAGGTAGGCATAAAGACAATGTTTGTTACCTTTTTATCCTTGGCCTCTTTGACATTGTTAGACTTCAACCACTCATCTGAGGTAAACATCTTCCTAAGATCATTCTTCAAATTATACAGCCTTTGCAATGTAACGAATGTTGCGGTAAATCTTGTGACTACATGCCTAACCAGCTCCTTATGAGTGAATTGCCTCATAAATGTAGCCCACAAATGAAATCCCTCTCTATATGGTCCACTTCACTCTTGGAAGCTTCCCAATATCCAATGTGCGGCACAAAGAGTCCAAAAAAGTGTATTCTTGTTGCCATCAACAACTTGCCTAACAATAAAATCAAACTATTAGTAGTGATATAAACCATAAAAAATCTTAAAATTAATAAAAGTTATCCTTAGTTTGTAACTCTTACTAGCTTTCACATAATTACTCCCATTCTCAGTGATCACTTTCACATAATTTCCCCAGTCTTCAAATATGACGAAGCATCAACAATCCTTATAAACATAGAGCCCCTCGGACAATGGACCAAAAAGTTTATCAAGGTTCTATTCTTCCTATTTGTCTATCTATTCGACATTATACTACAACCATAATGCTTTCCCTCTCTCACATGATCCTGCAACAATTCCTTAGTGTACCCCAATTCCTTTTTTAGGAGAGGAGCTCTACCTTCATGATAGCTTGAAGATTTAAGATGCTTCCCATAATTCCCAATAGCTTCCACTATTAACTTGAAGCTTTTTGTGCGCAACATATTAAATGGGATTGAGTTCCTACAAAGGAACCGCTCTATATATTGTATTGTTCTCGCCCTTGCTTCCTTGTCACAAGTTGCATTTATGCTTGTCTTCCTTGAAGCCTTCCCCCCTAAATGAAAAGTTGATTCAGAAGCTCTATAAAACCTCAAGTCCAATGGTCCTTTAGCTTTCTTGGCAGTGGAAGCTGTTTACGATGATGCGACTGAAGTTGTAATGCTTGTAACTCGTTTTCCATTTTGAATGGCAGAAATCTCCTCTACTTCTTCATGTTAATCATCAAGGTCTTCAATCTCTTTCAAACATGCGTCTTTTTCATTTTTCTTGTTAAGGAAAGCAGTCTTAGGAGTCTTTTTAACCTCTTTTGGACATTTCTAACAAGCGCCATAGTCCCTTCCCACACCCATTTGATGTCTTTTGGCCCAAGAAATTCCACCTGTTGTGATCTTGCCACAAAAATCACAAGTGACACACTTTTGATTATTAATGTCTTTCAAGCTATTCCAATCCCAAGCAATGTCTTGATTAGGTGCATTAGGCTTCACATGGCCAGGAACCGGTGAGGGCCTAAACCTAACATTGGCAACATTCCCTTCAACAGCTCTTGTTGTATTTTCAGCCATTGCAGATTGAAGCAGAAGATTTGAGTTGATTGGTAAAACAAAGAGAGATAAGAAATGAAGCAAAAGCTGCAAAATAGTCTTCTATTTTGAAGGTGACTGGAGAACTCGTCAGAGAAAACAACTAGGTTTGTCGGAGAAGGGTGGGGTGGTCAAAAATGGAAGGGTTCGCCAGAAATGGAAGGAATTTGTTGAAAATAGGTTGGGGGTCGCCAGTAACCAAGTGGGTGTCGCCGGTAACAAAGTGGGTGTCGTCGAAACTAGGTGGGGGTACCGAAAACTGGGTGGTGTCACCGGAAACTGGGTGGGTGTCGCCGAAAATGGGTGAGTGCACTATTTTAAAAATGAGAGAGGGTGGCTATTGTAATGGACTAAGGTTTCAGAAATGACTATTTTAAAAACCAAAAAATTCCCTTAAAATGGTATTAAAAGGGGTATTTTAGGGAGAAGGCAATAACGAGATATTTGGGCCGTTACTTGACGCTCTGTTATTCCGTGAAAAACGGTGCTATTCATGCTATTTTTCCATCCTGCCATTGGTCCCCCCGTTGTGCCCCCACCCCGTTCCACTCCGCTACACCGTTATAGTGGCCGCTATTGACAAGTATGATTGGAAATCATGGACCAAAAGAAGTCAAGCCTGAATTAAATTGTGTTTATTTAGCCCACTTTGAGAAAAGTTGATGTGGGTCCAATAACCTTAGTCTTTCCTTTATATAATTATGAGTTCCGCCTAGAAAAAAAACTTTATTTTGAAGGGTTGGCTTGGCTTGCTTGCAAGAAACTTCATTTCTCAAGTTTTAAAGCTGGACCCGAAAAAACTCATTCATGCGAGCTGGGCTATGTTTTGCCATCTACAGTTATTGATTTTTAATCCATTTGAGTGTTTTCGCTTGAGTGAATTTTTATCTTTTCCCCTTATTCTCTTTTAAGTAATGTATAATGTATCGAAAGATAATGTAAAGATTTAATAGTCAAATTACATATAACAAGAAAAATAAAGACTATAACAAAATAGTTAAATTAATAAAGTACTGTTTGTAAACATTTATATTAATTGGGGTTGAAACTTACAAGAAAACTTTATTAGTGATAAAAATTAAAATCTACTAATTTTATAGGGATATATTTAACTCAATTAACGATATTTGTCCTCAACTATATTTAACCCAATTTTTGTGTTTAGTGAATTATTTAACAATATTTTATCATTGTAAAAACTTACAATTTTGATGAACATTTAACCATTATTAAACAAAAAATGGTTACATGTATATTATTGTTGCGACCCGAATCGTGATGGGAGGTCAGCCATAAAAAGAAATTTCAAAATCCTTTTGAGAAAATAGAGTCGCCATCAATATTTATTTAAAGGAAAATATCAAGAAGACCATTGTTGAGACATTGATCACGAAAACGAGATTTGAGTTTGGGAGTCAAATTATAAGTGTGGAAAATATTGGCACTCTACATTGTTCGTCATAAGACGATTACCTCATATTGATTGTATGCACTTTAAATAGCGTAAAAATTAATTTAACCTCTTTTAAAAAGAAAAACAATTGAACGTCACGAACAAGGAAAAAAAGAAAATTTCAAAATGAGGTTAACATGATCTCTCGTTTGAATTAATCTAAAATCGATCACGTCTAAAATTTAAGATTGACAAGATGTTTCATTTAAATTAATCTTGTTCTAAGAAAAGACACTTTGTTTTGATGAACGAAAGGGAGGTTGTAAATATGACAATATTAGCAAGATGTCTCATATAAATTAATCTTATCGCAATAAAAAATGCCTCAAATTACATTGTAACAATCTTAAAGTCGATCAAGATAAACAACGGTAAACAAAAAAGTTTATCAAAGGAGAGTGGGCCCAACAAGAATTACTCTTGCTCTTATATATTCCTGGGTACGTAGTTTTTGTTTGAAAATTACTTTTGAAACTTGATTTTTAGTTCTTTTATTAAATGATTTTAAAGGCTTTAGGAAATGATTTAAAGAAATTTGAAATTTTGACTTAATTTGAAGAAATGATATTTTTAAATTACCATATATTTTAAAGAAACCCTATTGCATATTTTGGATTTTTTTTACTAAAAGAGGTTTTATACTGAAAGAGAAATACAAGATGGAATACTTTGTACATGTAACCTTCACAACCTTACAATGTCGATGTAGGGAAAGTATTTTATATGACACTGCTATAATATCGTTGCATAATGTATTTAATGATTTTTTTTATTTTTTGGTTATTTCAATTGTTTTCTAAGAATGGTTCTCGAACATACCTTCTTGAATCCAATTTTATTTTTGAAAAAAACTTGTTAATTTTTTTCTGTTTTTATAGATTTGTAAGTTTGGCTCCTTTTTTTTTCCTTTTAGGAGACGAATCGCGTGAATAAATCATTTAGATTTTTGAATGCGAAAAAGAAAGTAACATACGATAAAATAAAATAAAGAGACAAAATAAACTAATGCAAAGTAACTCTAAACGACACACACACATAACGGGGATAGGGCTTCGTTGTTCTTCTTCTTCTTTCTTTTTTACACTTTTCATTATAAATTAAAGTAAATAAGTAAGTAAATAAATAAATAAATAAATGAAGAAACAAATAAATTAAACAAAAATAAAATTCTAATGGACCTTGGCCCAAAACAAAACTAAAAAAATAAAATATAAATAAAACAAAAAATGGCCTAAGCCCAAAACTAACAAAAAAATGAATAGATCAAAAAAACAAAAATTAAATATTTAAAACCTAAATAAGCCTCCTTCTAAGGCCCAAAACCTATAACTAACAAAAATCTAAACCTTACATACATCAACTAAACCTAAACAAAAAAGAAAAAAAGGAGAGGGAGCAAGGGGAAAGGGCGGCCATATAAAGAAGGGGGAGGGAGTGTTACTTGATTAGCAGTTTGTCATCAAAGACCTTGACAAACTCAAATACTTCCTCAGATTTGAAGTAGCCAAGACCAGTAAAGGCATTTCCTTGTATCAAAGAAAATATGCTTTGGATCTTCTATAAGACATTTGTTTACTTGCTTGCAAACCCATTACCACTCCTATGGATCCAACTTTAAAACTCAATTCTACTTCTAGATCTCTTCTTCTTGATCTCACTAATTATAGATGACTTATTGGCAAGCTTATTTATCTCATTAGTACTTGGCCAAATATTTCTTTTTTTGTTAGCAAGCTTAGTTAGTACTTATCTGCTCCAACCTTCACACATTATGAAACTATCATTCGTATTCTAAAATACATCAAACTTGCCCCTGTTTTCACAGATTTTGACTGGGCTTCATGCCTTGATAGCAGAAGATCGATTTCTTGCTTCAGTCTTGGGCAGTCCCTCATCTCTTGGAAAAATAAGAAACAATCAGTGGTCTCTCGTTCTTCCCGAGCCTGAGTATCAAGCTCTAGATTTAGCAACTTGTGAGTCTCAATGGCTCATTTCCTTACTTAAAGATCTTAACATTCCTTATTTTGCCTTTGTTACTATTTCTGTGATAATCAATCTGCCTGCCATATTGCCTTTAATCCTGTTTTCCAAGAAAGAACTAAGCATATAGAGGTAGATTGTCAAACCATCTACGATCAGCTTGAATATGGATTTCTTCCTCTCATTTCCATATCCTTTAAGGAACAAATTATTGATATTCTCATCAAACCTTTAGTAGTGGGTCCTTTTAATCTCCTTATGTCCAAGCTTATAATGCTTAATATACGCATTCCAACTTAAGGGGGTTGTTACAATTTGTATCATTTAATTAACTATCTCGGTTAGTTAGTTTGTTAACCATAGTTTAACTTAGCTATAGTTAGTTTTTTTTATTTTTTCCCTTTTCCATAAATAAGCCTCTTGTTGCTATTGAATATTCAGAGAATGAATCATATTTTTTAGCATTACTCTCTCCTTGGAATCTTCTTTCTTTCTCATACTTTAGCTTGAAGTTCCTCGTGTGATTCATTCAGGAAAGATGTCAGTTTTAACGCAAAGCCTACAAACATCAACAATTAATATTTTTTCACATATTTATGTGAGATTTTATTTTAGTATGGGATCTATGTGAAATATTTCCTTGTATATAAGAGAATTTTAATCAAACAATTAGAATATTGTCTTATCCCATTTTTTCTCATCATTTTATTTATTAAAGTTATGTAGCAACTAAACACACAGCAAAACTTATAAATTTCAGTTTATTTAATGTTTTTGCAAAGATTATTAAGTTAAGTAGCAACCAAACACACAGCCTAAATTATTTTGCCCTCATTTTTTGTTTCACTTGGTTTCCTAGCAACCCTTCTCAATCTTTTTATAGCCTCAGTCTAATGTTTTGTTTGGTAGGGAACATTTTGAGGAGATTAATTTTTTTACGGAGAAAATTTTCATTTAATTTCAATGCTGCTTGAAACATCCTGACTAATTAAAGACAAGTCCGAGACTCAGGGAAATTTTTCGCGTTCGAAATAGGAGTCGGGAAACAGATAATGGAGTCGGAGTGCCACTCGCTGGGCGAGATCCTGACTCTGGTGAGCGAAACAGTAAAATTCGCTTGAGCGAGCTCTTACTCGCTAGAGCGAGTCCCAACACTCGGTATGTTCCATCACTCGGAACCCGAAACCTCATTCACTCGGGAATGGTCCCTTCAGGTCATACCCCACTCAGATATTTCTCACTCATAGTCCGATCCTTATTCTTCGCCTGAAAGGTTTCGTCTTGGACATGATTCACTCAGAAGCATTTTAACATTTGCTCGGAAATGACTCTCTTGGTCATACTTCACTCGAAAAACACTTTGTCCTTCCCTCACTCGGAAGTAATTCCCCCGGTCCCGCTTCACACGGAAATACCTTGACCTTCCATTCCTCGGAAGTGGTCCTTTCGGTCAAGTTTCACTCGGAATTATTTTAATCTTCTCTCACTCGGAAGAAGTTCTCTTGGCTATGTCACACGGAAACATCCCGACCTTCCTTCCCTCGGAAGTAGTTCTTTCGGTCAAGTTTCACTCGAAATTGTCTCAACCTTCCTTCACTCGGAAGGGATTCTCCCAGTTATATTTCACTTGGAATCTTCTTGACATTCCTTCCCTCGGAAGTGGTTCCCTCGATCATATCTCATTCGGAGATATTTTAACCTTTCTTCACTCGGAAACATATTGACCTTTCTTCCCACGGAAGTGGTCCACTCGGCCAAGTCTCACTCGGTAATATTTTAATCTTTCTTCACTCGGAAGAGGTTCCCTCGGTTAAGTTTCACTCGGAAACATATTGACCTAACCGCTCTTTACTCAGAAGAGGCTCTCTCAGTTATGTTTCACTCGAAAATAGGTTGATCTAACCTCTCTTCACTCGGAAGAGGCTCTCTCAGTTATGTTTCACTCAGAAACAGGTTGATCTAACCTCTCTTCACTCGGAAACATCTTTACCTTTGACATTTCTCAGACAATAACGCTTCCAGGATATTTCAAACAACATCATAACATTATATATATATATATATATATATATCCACAATCCTGGGTAGTTCAACTTATATATATATACTTTAAACAAAACGTCATACAAAGGAGTCGGTTAAGACTATATCACAACTATATACAATATATGCACTACAACTGTACAAGTGCTCCTCACTCGGGCTTGATGATCTCTCATCATTCGTCATCCCGACCTAAATTCACTGAAAATATAGCCACAAGTAGGGGTGAACATTTTACATATTAAATGACAGTTATTGACTCGGATCATTCATCCAGTTCATAACTATGCAACCCGATGTCTCAAACACACAACAACATACACTGTCATTCAATCTAATTACTCATATAACAACACTCAATTGGAATTTACTCAACTCATTCAAGGCTATATTATTCATGTTATTCTCAATAACATATACACACAACAATACAAATCACATTGCTCTCAGTAACATATATCAGAGTACGTACATTCAATCAATCGGAATTATTTGTTCATTATTAAGTTTTTATGTTGCAACATAGGCTCTCAGCCTTTTGTTCAGCTCCCAACTGATCCGGCCGTTTTACTGGTACCAAACCGTTTGCCCTCTCATGTAACACAGTCACTCTTAGCGACAACGGAAGTGTTACAGGCAGCCCCGAGTCCCACTCGGTAGGCTTGCCTTGAGTCCCACCCAAGGTCTTTTATTGTATCTCATACATATTCATTTGATTACCATTTCGATATTAAGCATCTCACGCTATATGCTCTCAGCATTTTCAATGGTGAATCACATGCATATGGTTTTAATCATCAAGCGTCCCACGCTATATGCACTCGGCATTCTCATCATCATATCTCATACATATTCATTTGATTACCATTTCGATAATAAGCGTCTCGCGCTATATGCTCTCAACATTTTCAATGGTGAATCACATGCATATGGTTTTAATCATCAAGCGTCTCACGCTATATGCACTTGGCATTCTCATTATCATATCTCATACATATTCATTTGATTACCATTTCGATAATAAGCGTCTCGCGCTATATGCTCTCAGCATTTTCAATGGTGAATCACATGCATATGGTCTTAATCATCAAGCGTCCCACGCTATATGCACTCGGCATTCTCATTTCAATCAACATGCTTCACATGCAATTCCATATACAATCATATAGTAAGCGTCTCACGCTATAAACACTCGGCATACTCATTACAATCAACATGCATCACATGCAGTTCAATATACAATCATGGACGGAAATCACATAACACTCCATAACTCATAGATATCATATATCCGGGTATTTCACAAGTTATCATAACAACCAGGACACACCAATCATCACATTTCAAATTATAAAACAATAGTATAATTATTTTACCCGGAATCCGTCCATAAACCATTCATTTGAAATGTAAAGCACCCCCTACCTACTGTGAAGTTCCTCGAACTTTCAACGTTGATCGGTTGCTCCCGATCGCCCCTTTAGTCACTTTTTCTCAACTGAACGACCTTCGAGTCCAGTCGTTAAACTTTGCACTCAGCTTTAGAGAAACCGAAAGTTGTTCTCACACTCTCAAACAGTCCAATCCTTGCCAACAGTGGAGGACTTCGAGCCCCCAAGACACCACAACGTCGCTGATGAAGAAGAAGGAGAAGACGGAGAAGAAGAAGAAGAATCTTAGTTGAACTTCAGAGAGAAACAGAGATGGTACCTCTGCATGCACGAACAGAGAAATGGCTCAACTCTCATTTTCTTTTCCCAGCTCAGCGTGAATGAAAGAGAGAGAGAACGAAAACACTTATATAGTCAAGAGGGCACATACGTAATTTCCATGCCACTTTTAGTTAATCAGCCATTACCTTTGACTTGCCCATTAATGCTCTATTAGGATGTTACACTGCTGGGAGGAACTAATGAGTGAAAATAATTTAATTTATATGGATCCACGAAATTAAAACCACTTCAAAATATAATATGAATCATTTTAAGTAGAATTTGTTTAGGAATTATGACTTTAGCTAACGACATAAACTAAGATGATAGAAAAAGTTCAATGTTTAATCTTCACATAGACATATTGTTTAATAAGGATAATTTTTTTTAAGTAATCAAACCTCAAACAAAATTGCTTTTAAGTATCGAGGTGGACACAAAAGGAATAACATAACCATTACTATTTATAATCTTGTATATAAAAAAATAAATTACAGATTATGTTTTAGAGTTTTTTTAAAAGGAATTAGTCAATAAATTAAAAATTAAAAATTTTATTATTAAAAATTATATTGCGAATGATTTGTAAATTAGGAGATGATGCATAAATATAATTTTAATAAAAAAATTATCTTCTAATTCTTTAACTAGCATCCTTACATTTTTTTATAATTTTCTATAGAGAAAACTTATGTGATTTTTATATCTTGAATATTAGCACATGAATGTACCTCAACTCTCAGAAATTAGTAAAGTAGAGTAAGATAAAATATTGCATATGATATATGTAAATTCCCATTCGGTTTCTGATGAAGTAAAATATAAGTAAAAAAAATACAAGTAACTTTTATTCAGAGAAAAAGATAATCAGGTTAACCAAAATATAAAACATCAATGAACTCTTCCAGACAAGCTTATGAGACCCTGAGGTACAACATTAAAGATCAAATTTATGATTACAAGAATACATATTTAAATTTTATCAGATACGAAAATACGTTGATGAATGATTTGTAAATACTTATGTAATGTTGAATTTGTTTTTAAATATTTATCCCCTCAACACTCATACTTATACCCTTATCTAAACAGCATCAATTAAAAAAAACATTAATTATAGAAAAATAGTATAAAGTATAGAAAAAGAAAAAAATATATAAATAAAAAATATATTAATTAAATTTTTTAACGAAAATATATAAAATTATTTTTAATTTATAACTTATTATATATTTTGGATTTGTTAACTTTAATCCTAATAACTATAATCAAACTACTAAACTACTAAAAGTGGTAACATTTTTCGGATAAATGCAATTAGTATATCACATAAATAAACATACAATGTTTCTAATAAAAAATAATATTATTATATCTGATTCTAAATATAATTAAATTTTACTGAAATTTTTTAGTTTCATAAAATAAGTAAAAATTATACTTTTCTAATATCATTAAATGTTTATTAAATATGTCCTTTTTATATACATATATTTCCAAGACAACTAATATTTTAGGTAAGAAATATTATTAGGGGTATTTTATGATATTATATCAAATATTTGATAACATTGATGCAAATAACTATTTCTAACTATTATTCTTAATATATGTTAAAGTAGTAGTTACTTTTACTTATATTTAAAACTGAGAGTATTATTTTTAGTTGTTTAAACCCAATACAAAAACAAAGAAATGTCTTAATAATCTTGGATTTTATAAAAACTATTATAAAATTTTCTATTTTCTCTTTCATCTTAATTTTTTACTATAGTTTCTCTCTCTATCATAATTATCTTAAGGGTAAATTTTGAAGGAAAAATTAGTTTAATGTTATTTTCAAACTTTATGTGCAAAAGTTTTATCTAATTTGATGCTTAATTGTTCAATTAATAAGAGAATTAGTCCTCACTATGTATAGTTAAGGCAAAGCCAAAATTATCAACTTACAAACTATATTTGATGCAACTGAACATGTATAGAGGCGTTTCAGAGTTGTTTTGAACAAAAGTGAAAATCTAACATATTTTTGTCTGGATGAAATAGCTCAGTCTGTGAAAACTCTTAATAGCCCTTACACAAAAAGGCATATATCTCTAAAAAAAATATTACTTTTTATAAGTTCCTATAAAAATAAAAACATTTTTTCTAATTGGAATTTAATGTTTTTAAACCTTTATAGTTAATATAAGATGGTGAAGTTTAATTTTAAATGAGGGTAAATTTGAAAAAGATAAAATTATCTTTTATAAAATCAAAATAATAATTATTCTTTTAAAACAAATTATCATGGTCAAGAGAAACTTATAAAAGATAATGAAAGAAGTAATGAATAAGGACTATGTAACATTCCAAAAATTAATTTTTGGGTAAATTGTATTGGTCAATTAATTAAATTAAACAAGTTAAATGATTAAATTAATTTTTAGAATTTATTAGGGAAAGTTTCGGGTAACTGTTAATTACTCAGTTAGTTTTAAAATTTACTGAAATGACCAAATTACCCATTTGCCCCTTAAAGTGAATAATGGCAATAACTTTGCCAAATTCCTTTTGTCTAAGGCGTGCTCTGTACAGGAAGTGGAAATTAGAAAGCCTATTGCATTTCACTCTCTTACTTCACGTTGAATGGGAAAATGGAAACAAAGCCAAATTGAAAACTCATTCTTTCTCTCTCTCTCGCGCGCAGACTGCATGCACAGAGAAAGGGGAAAATTTTGCTTGCGATTCCATTCTTCTTCTTCTCCGCGGATCCTCCATCACCATTGCTCCTTCATCCATTTTCCAAATTCTCTTGAGTTAGAGCAAGACTTTATTTCCCTCTCCTCCTCCCTTCACGTGGCTGCCATGGGAGCTTAAGAAGAGCTCTAATTTTGGGAAATTACTGAGAAGCTCGGGCATTGTGGGTAGCTTGGAACCATTAAGGTTATCCACTTTCTTTATTTCGGTAAGTTATGCGATACCCACTAATTAGTTTAAGCTTTGTTTAATTAATTTGAGTATTAATCGGATTAATTTTTAATTTAGAAAAATATTCTAGGGTCGTTCGAAGGCGTTCAAGTGTCGGATAGTTTGGGGTTTTGTTCGAAACCGGGCGTCGGGGATTATCGGTAAGTTAATACTTATCGAAATAATTAAGAATTGGCATTCTAGCTTGAGTTATGAATTTTAGAAGTAATCATGGTGTTAAAATATATTATTATGAATTTTAGGACGCTGATTAATTGTTAAAAAGTATGATTGGATAGCTTGGGATATAACCGGAAGTGAGAGCCGGAGTTGTTTGAGCTTGTCGGTAAGTTATATTTTACCAAAATAATTATTGAAAGGTGATTTATTGCTCGAAATGAAATTTTAATAGCGGTTGTGACATTAAAATATATTATTATTAATTTTAGGAATTATTGGAGCTTGTGAATAACGATTGATTGACATTTGGATAGCTCGGGGAGCTTCTGGAATCGCTTATTCTAAGTAGGGGGAGCTATTATATTTTAAATGCATAGTTTATGGGCGGGTTAGGGGTATATTGACTTGTTTATGATTTATATATTTGTGAAATATGATGTTTGAAGTGTTTAAATTGTGTGGTGTTGTTAGTATACCTCGCTTGTATGATAATTGAGGATTATCGATGATTATGATAGGTTCCGTCCATATTGTTGATATTAAAATTGCATGACATGCAATTCAGTGATTAAATTGATGATTATATGTTACATGAGATGTATGACTTGATTGGATTAATATTTATACGCATGAGATGCAATAGAATAATCAAAGTGGTGTTATTGTAATGCATGAGATGCAATTAAATATTAATGAATATGTTGATGATATTAATTAAGCTTGAGGTAGCTTAGTAGTGGTATAATTGATTGCGAAAATGGTTAGTAGATGCATACTATGCGAGTTGTGAATTTAAATGGAAATCCCTTGGTGATGGTAACCAAGTGGTGGCCCCTGGTGATGGTAATCAGGTGGTCTATTGATGATTGATTATTATTTGGCATAACATTTGCATTCAGACGCACACAAGATTGTAGGGGGCCTGTGATGCCGGCCCAGATGGGAGGGCGGCCTAATGGTAAGGCATAGACCCTGTGGTGGTTCCTTTCAGGATCCACAGCCGCCTTGGATTGGATTCAAGGTCGGCCCATAACACCTAGTTGTGGTTGCTGTTATCACTAAGAGTGACTGGTGTTACATTATGGGTGATCGGTTCGGTACCGGTAAAACAAAATTGATGATATATGTTGTGAAAATTTAAACACTGCAGTGTAATCCCATCATTAGAGTTGGATCTGCATGCATATACATTTGCATATTGTGATTGAATGGTGAAGCTTTGGATAGCTCATGAGATCTCATTGATATGTTGATTATATTGTGGTTGATGAATTTTGTTAAGGGATGATGGATTATATTAATGTGATGTGTAGAATTGGATAGGTGGAAATCTGATTTAGTAGCTGTCATTTATTATATAATATGCTCACCCTTCTATTGTGGTTATCTTTTCAGTGGACTTGAGCCGCGATGGTGATTGGTAAGGTATCACCATACACTAGTTCAAGAAATGGCTACGACGACAGGATATGATCACGGTCCACGAAAAACCGTGTTTGAAAAATACGTGTTGGTATTTTTGTAAATATGAGAAAGTTTTTTAATCACGGTTCTGGTGTAACCGTCTTCTTAGGAATCAGGTTTTTTAATTTTAATTTTTATATTTTTAAAAAATATACCTACAATCACGGTTGAGAGAAAACCGTGATTATAGATACACTATAATCACGGTTTTACGGGAACCGTGGTTATATGTGTCTTCAAAATTTAAAATCAGTTTTGCAGAGGCTCTTCATTTCATGTTGTTTCTTTCTCTGCACCTGACGCTTCGTTTTCTTCCATCTTCCCCCCATTTTCAGTCTCACGAAAGTCCCCTTCCCTTTCATCTTTCTCTGTTAGCTTTCTCCCATCTTTCTCTCTAAGATTTCTCCTCTCTGTTTTCCCATTGCCATTGACGTTTGCATTTGTTTATGTTCTAGATCTAACGTGGTTCTCTGTGTATATTTTGTAGGTTTTCTTTTGTTGTTCCCATTGTGTGCCATTGACGACTACCACGACCCTTCTCTTTTTTTCTTGTTCAAGCATGTAAGGCTTCTTTTTTGTACCGCTCTTCTTTTCTATTTCTTTCGATTATAATGAAGGTTTTGCAAGTTTATGTTTATTATTGTTTGTTTCTGTTCTCTACGTTTTGCTTATGTTTGTTCCTATAATAGAGGTTTTCTGTTTTGATGGTCGACGTTGGGGTTCACATAATCGTGATTATAACTAGTAAAGTAAATGTACGTTTTATGACCACTTTTAATCACGGTTGTGATTGGCAACCATGATTAAATAGGGTCTTATTTAATCACGGTTTCAAACAACCGTGATTAAATGTGATCTATAACCACGGTTGTGAACCGTGATTAAAAGCTCTAATCTATTACCACAGTTGTAACAACCACGGTTCATGAACCGTGATTAAAAGCTCATTTTAACCGTGATTAAAAGCTCATTTTAACCGTGATTAAATCCCTTTTCTGCACTAGTGATATTCGTGAGGAAGATGCCTGAACATGGTGTATATAGGCTGTATAGTATTTTGGTAGTAGCCTTGGCCGGCTCTTGATATATGTTATTTTTATAGTTGATGTGTATATACATATATGACTACTTAGTGGATCTAGGTAGCTGACTGCTTCAACTGGAAGCCTAGTTTATATTCAAGATGTATATTTGTTACGATGAATGATATGATAGAGGACGATGATGTTATTTGGGTGTGGAGACCATGGATGGTCCCACCATATATATGTGATGTTTGATATATCCAGGAATTGTGATTAGAGTGATATTGTTTGTTGATGTTTGTTGAATGCCATGGATGGATCCATGAGCTTATGGTGCATTGCATTTGATGACCAGGAAAGTTTTGCATTGCATAAATGGGCAGGAATAGTTCTTGTGTGTAGTTGAATTAGAAGGTGTGTGACGAATGAGTTGAATTATACATTAGAGGGTTGATGGAATGATAACTAGTGTTGTTGTATGGTCTTAGAACCCGGCCTTGAAATTAAAATTAATTTGTGAAAAATTTATTTGGGTTTTAGGCACCCTGTTTTAAATGTTATGATGTTTTAGACTACTCTAAATTATATGTTTTAAGTTGAAGTTGAAGCTAATAAGAATATTAATCCTTTAAATATTTAACACAAAAAATTAAAAATTACAAAAAGTTCTCCATCATATTTGATTTTATTACAACAAATTCGATCTCCATACTAACCTATAAGCAAGATGGTAATTTGCACCCAGAGCCGTCATGCGTGACTGGCATCTCACATAAAGTTGTGACCTAACACCTTTCGGCATCACGTATGAGACCCATGATCCAATACCAATAAGAGTCACTCTCTTGATATTGGTGGATCAAGGTTAACTTATATAATAACATGCTGGAAAGCAGCTTGCAAGATGACAGATAGGAAGGTACAATCGTTAGGGGACGCCTGCGTCATGTGTCAGTTTTTCTACAAAGCTCAAGATACTGACACATCGTACGGAATGTCCCCTAGGTCAAAACAACCTTTCCGTTACTATCTAATATCGATAGGGAAAGGTAGAATTTCTGGATCCTAACTTACGCTTGAGCACTGATATTTATTCTCTGAATATTCCACTGACTTAAGCGTCGGAGTGTCCTTGCAGGTGACATCCTCCTTTGCCCCACAACGCGTAGGATTTGTGGTAATTCCCAGTAACCACTCCAAGACTTCTATCTCCCCTTTGGAATAGAAGACATAATATCGGATCCCCATTGGACCGATATAACATAAACAACACATTCAACATATCTTAAAGGAGGGTTCCCCATATCGGATCTCGTATACCGGTATAGACCAGTTCATTGGCATCCCCAACGACTCTAGAATCCATGGAGGACTCTAAGGAGACCTTATGTCTCTGTCGCCTCATTTCAGAGGGCATTGTCCTTGCTGGATGATGTGACCCGGCCTCACAAGGGCTAACGGTGATGCACCCATTAGGCCCCCTCCTCTGTCCTCTCCAAGCCCATATTTTCTTTTTAAAGTAAAAGGAACGAAAGAATGGAAATGGTAAAAGAAAGGATGGGGTGGCTACTTGAGTTAGATGGAAAAAGTTGGGAGCACTTAAGTCACGAACGACGAGATCTTCAGTATCTGTTGAGAGCCCTCTCGCAGATTGCACAGAGTTTCAGTATGGAGAAAGGCAAGTAACTTTGTAGAGGCTTCCAGAACCACCTCTTATAGGCGTGGCTGAGGGCAAGTGCAACGACGTGTCGTTTCTAAATTAATGAACTGCATCGTTTTGAATTTGAAGGGCCACGACAGTTCATTAGTAATATGATAGGCCTATTTTCAAAAGCAACCGCTACGTGACGGTTTGCATGACGTACGTTACAAGAAAGGTTGCGTTTCAATTAGCAAGTAATGGATGTTGGTTATAGAGGGAACCCAGAGTAGCAAAATGGCGCAATTTGAAATTTTTCTAAGTTTGAAGAGTTGTTTCTCACTCACACCTATAATAGGTGACTGGAGTAAATAGTGTAGCTCATTTGAGCATCCGGTATGGTCCCTTAAATAAGTTAGGGAGAAAATGATCCAATTTCCATACCGGTCTATGAGTAAGATGATAATTTGTCACCCTCCTTGCAGATGACACCCTTCTTCGCCCCACAACATGTAAGACTGATGGTAATTTCCAAGAAGATTTCTATCTCCCCACTGAAATAGCAGGCATAATATCGGATTCCCACTACCGATGTGACATAAACAACACATTCAACATGTCTTAAGGGTCGGTTCCCCATACCAGATCTCTTATACCGGTATAGACCCGCTCAATAACTTATCCCAAACTTTTAAGATAATTACATCCCACTCCATTTTTACTTATGGAATATTCCTCGGGTTAATTATTTTTTAAAAGGAACCAAGGTTTAGTTAAAGTAAATAAAAGAAATGATTTAAGAAAATTGAATGGACCATGTTAAGTGGTTTAGACATTTAACGGTTAGTTGAAGGGATTACCATCCTCACCATCCTACGAGCAACAACAACAAACTCCGATGGTCAACACCTTTCATTATCATATCCTACATTGACACAATAAGTTTAGCTAGAACCCTTGTAATCAGAATTGTTTCGATCAACCCACGGTCATCACTCTTCCATAGAATCATCGTCATCATAATAGTGATGACCGTGATTCTCATTCTCCCTATTGACAATTAAAATAAATTGTCTTATTAAAATTAAAAACACAAAAACAAAATTTCACCTTGTAAAATATTTATATTAAAAGAATAATAACACACTCATACCCCAATTCCCCTTGAATTTTGTCTTACGTACATGGCCTTCTTGCCCGTTCTCTTTCAAATCACTGAGGAATTGAAGACAAACCACAGTACAAGGTAAACTAAAATTGAGAAATGTCAAGTCACTTAAAGTAATTAAATAGCATATATATTCTGGTTCTGATTGGTGGACAAAATTATTCTAGTTATTTATCAGATGAAAAAGGTAGTTCCACTTTTCAATCTCTTCCTCCTTGTCAAGTTTTCTGATTCCACCTAACCAGTGACGCGGAGAACCCTGTTCCTCATACACGTTTCTATTTACCACTGATTTTCTCCATCTACTCTCATGCTTGTATTGCTTAAACTCCACTACCAACATTTCTGTCACCAACATAAACATCTATCAAACATTGTGCAACACCCCATCTAAATAACACTTTTGAAGGTATTCATGTAGTAATCTTGTCCAAGTATAGAAAGAATGCTCTCATACCATGTTAAAGGTTTCATTTCAAAACTAATTGTTCATGGTTGGAGTGGCGCAACAGGTATTTAAACTATACGAAATATTATGAGACGAGTAACGTGGGACTTCCGACAATTTTTTCCTTAATAGTGAATTTGTAGTAAAATTGATGGTAACTTTGTTAACTTAACATAAGTTACAATTTGTCACATTTTTTATTTTATTTTCAAATACGACTTAAATCAAGCATATGTTTTTCTTTTATAAGACAACACAGACGATTTATAACAACTTAACTTGGATCCAGACATCCACACTTTTGGAACTTTTGAATTGAATCTTACCACTATATTGGCAATGGCAATGATTGGAGTCCTCGTTGCATGTCTCCAAGTGACCAATTACAGCATACCACCAATCTATATATTTTATTCAAAGTAGAGGTAATGATACTTAGCAGAAAAAATATTAATTTCTATTTAATATTTGTTAACCAGTGTTCAATTCAATTCTAGATATAAAGCTACAACTTACAAGTAAGAACTGTTATTGTAAATCTTCTTACACTATCATTATTATTGCTGAGAAAAAAAAATGGAAGATATGTATATTCATTACCATAAGGCGATCCTCTGCGTCTCCTCATCTGAATTTCAATTTGGTCTCCTGGTTTCAAATCATTCATACAGTTAGACATAAAAAGTTCCCTTGGAGAAGTCTCAACTGGTGACATTCTCAACCTATCCCACTGAATATTTTCCTCAATCATCCTCCACCCACCACTTGGAGACCTGTAAAATATAAATCTCATAAGCTATAAACAGAACTACATTAAGCTATCATATTGATAAAGTAACCAAAAATCATTCTGAAGTTAGTTTTCTTATCAATGGCTCAAAAATATACTTTACCCTTTAAAGTGTAAAAGTTCACCATATCATTATACACAATTTAACTTTCTTTTGTACCCAAGTTGAAGAACAATATGATTATTGATTTTGTGCAAAAGAATGAAATATACCTTGCCTTGAAGGTGCCAGTTGAAGAGTCATAACTGACAAGAGCATCATAACAGAATAAACATGCTTTCTGCAACAAAAGTTAAATACATGATCTAATAAACAGTTTAAGCAAGGGACAAAGATTAGAAATTTATAATAAAGAGAGTAGCAAGTAATGAATAATTAGTGTTACCTTATACACTTGAACAGGAAACCAGAAGCGGCCAGTCTCAAGACATATAAACAAGGCCAATTTAGAGCAATTTTGAAACGAAGTAAACAAGTCCCTAAAATTATCCAAATAAGAATGAAAGCTTATAAGAGGCCAAACACCACTGAAAGAGCCACATGATCCACTATGACTCTGCTGTGTGTTTATCTGTGTTGTGTGCCACTGCCACTCTTGGTAAGCAACATCACCAACCAGCCTACCCCATTTCTTCTTGACATGTTTCTCCCACAGAGAATCACTTCTGCTTCTATACCTCAAACAAGCACACACTTGTGCCACTCTGAACAAATCCAGTGGTGAAAGATGCTCAAGAATGCAATCCAAGGGCCATCCAGGCAAATCCAAGAGACTAGGAACTTTGCAATCTTCTTGCTTCTCCAATTTTGGTACTAATATCTTCTGCTGAGATGATGACATGTTGAAACCTCAAAGAAACCAAGATCTTTTGAAATGCTTAAGGAAAAATGTTATACATGAAACTAAATCCTCCATGATTAATATAGTTTATTGAATTGACATTTGACAAAGCTAAATGGTAAAATCATGCCTCATCAAGATTATTGACTAAAAGGTATTTAATAAAAACTGCACTTGTGATTTCATAAATCCTTGAAAGTAATTAATTTAAAGTAACTAAAAGTATCTGGTTGTGCTTTAATAAATTCAATTTAAAAATATAAACCAATTCTTTTATTGATTTAATGACTGGTTCAAAAATATTTGTTGTTAACTAGATTAAAAAACTAACATGTGTGAATTAATGTGCATTGACCTAAACTTTTTTTTAAAAAATATAATTGGATTTTGAGAGACGTTTTTTTTTTAACTGTATAAGACTTGCACTTGAAATAAGTGGTCGACAAATTGTGTATAATAAATTTTACAAGTTTTTTTTATAATAAACAAAAGGAAAAGCAAAGAGGAGAAGAGAAGAGAAAAAAAAAGACATAAAATAAATGATAGAACGTTATTAAAAATATAGTATGAATAATAAAACCTTATGGGTGTTCGGTATATATATGGAGTCTTTTGAAAATTTTGATAATTTTTTTTAATCTTGTTTTATGAGAATAATTATTTGAAATGTTAAAATGTGTTTGATATTGTTTAAAAGTATCTTAAAAATATTATTTAAAATTTTGTATCTACTTAAGAAAACTAAGATTTTAACTGTTTATTAGAAAAAGTTTTGTTCTGAAACTATAAATATATTTAGAAAAATCTTTTTTTGAAACCTTAGTTTCTAATAATGTTTTTAATAGAAAAAAGTTGTAAGATTTTTCGTTGAAATTCATAGGAAACTAAAATAAATCTCTACTAAACATTAAGCTTAATTATTTTTTTAAGGTTTAAATGTGTTTTCTGTCTCTATTTAATAAAGATGTTTTGGTTTTATTTCATGTGAAAATTTATTTTTACACTCATCTTATATTAAATATTTTCTTTTTAATTTCTATAATGAATTTAAATCTTTTATGTGATAGCATGGTTAAGTACATTACATATTAAGTTGTTCAAATAATTTTGACGATAATACAATAAAAATGTAATCTTTTACAGGTAAAAATTCCAATAAATTTATTTTGTGATTTTAAAAGCAGATTTAATCACTAAAAATTATATTTAAATTACAAAAATTATGTCAATTGTCGGTTAGTATATTAGAACCATCTAAATAAATATAAAAGTAAAATATTTAATACTTTATAAAGATTAAAATCAAAACAACCTTGAACCCATCGTGATCGATGATTTCTATGTCATTTGTCACATTGTTTTATTCACCCCATCTTAATTTCCAGTTGAAGCATTGTCTCTTGGTTGTTGGTGTTTAGCATTTGGACATTCAAGTAAGAACATAGAAAATTATATATTTAATCCTTTGGTCAAAGAAAAGCAAATGAGTTTTTCTTTATTAGAACGAAAAATATCAAATGAACATTGTGCATGATTTTATAATGAGAGTGTAAATAAATAATTGATTAGGACTTTCAGATCTAAGGTAAAAATACAAGTTTATATATTATTTTTATAATGAGATCAATATACATGTCAGATTTATGTGTGTATTCACATCGGTTTAATAAAGATCTGGTGTATTCTCTTCGAATTTAGTAGAGATCAAGCATGTTTGATGCTGCTACCCAATTTAATGTCCTTCGAATTGAGGTGAAATGAACACTTTAACGATCAAGTCAATATGTAGTCAATATTAATAGCCCTTGCAAATGCATAAGTTTTATTACATAATAAAAGATTATGAATCCCATGGACCGCATCATTGAGTACAAGTTAGATATTTATTTAGACTTTAGTTGCAATAAAAAAAATTTAATTTTAAGAATGAAACAAAACAATATCGAACAGAGCAATATAAATGGTAAAGAAATCAAATATTAAAAAGCATTCTTAAGGTTTTGTTTTATTCTAATTATCGAAACTATGACCTTGCAATCTGATTTTATATTTGATAATGATAATATTACCTAGGTTTTAAGAACTCCTTAAGGTTCGCATATGTCTTCTATCTAATCACAAGAGTTATTTTTAGGAACTCTCCCTAATGATTAAAGATTAGTTTTTTAAAGGTGTCAAAATTCCTTTAAAAACTTCAATTAAATTAAACATATGGAAAACTCAATATAACATAATATAATCTCAACTTCAGAAAATGAGAACCATAATGTTTCTCTATTTGGGATTACTTATACATCTCTCTAAGAGTTAAGAAAACTACTCGCTCGTGATGGTAAAAGTCACAAAATACTCACCATCATCAACGAGTGTAAAATAAAAAAAGGAAAAAATACATCTAAAGAAAAGAGAGGAGAAATTTCATGGTCTTTTTGTGATCCTCATAGCACAAGACTCTAAAACTAAAACTAACTTAAAACTAATTGAGACTAAAGTTGTCTAACTCCTAAACTAGGTTGAAACAAACTTAAATAGACCGACCCAACTAAACGTAACCCGGCCCAAACTAATATAAGCTATTGAATAAAATATTGAATACTAATATGTAAATGAATTCACTTATATAAAATGAAAGAGACTATGTTGGATTAAGGTTGCAGGTGTTTATTTGGTTTCTAATTAGGATTACTCAAATAGATTGATCAAAAATAAGTTTTGATCTATTGATCAAATATAATTAGAAGGTGTATGAGATCAATATTGACTATTAGATGATTTGGTTCATCAAGTTGGATAATTAAGTTACTAAACAAGTATTAGGCCTACCTAACAATCCATATATACCTCACCAAGATCCATAAAGATTGAAAGAAAGAGGTCAAACGAACTAGGATGTTTGGGTATTACATATTTTCGACGGTTTAAAGTGGTTGAATTTGGTTTTGAATTTTTTCATCCAAATTACTCGAACCCGATCAAATGATGTGCATGTTCCTTATCCATCTTCTAATGCCAACACTTATATTTAACCTTTCTTAATCTTTCTCATATTTTCATAAGTTTTGGAACTAAGAAGAAGAAGATAGTAGAAATTTAAATTGAATTGTTCAGATATGTTGTAGAATAAAACTTCTCGCCCCATATGTTGTAATTTGTAAAGAGGGTACATGAATCGTTGTTAAATTATTGATGGGGAAAGTTTGTTTATTTTTATCCATTAAATTGTTTCTATTAAAGCTTTTTGCTTCTGTCATGAAGAAATACTCAAAGGAAGTGAATGGAAATGAACCAAGAACAAAGAGAAATGAATGAATCTCACATTACTTGCTACTGAATTATAAAACCACTCTATATATGCTGCAATGGGTAAAGTTGAATTTTGATGCATCTGTTAAGCCTAATAAAGGGTATTGCTATTTAGGAATTGTCGTTGTGAAGTTTTGCTAGTGTTGTTCTAGATGGGTGTCAAGTAACTATTGCAGAAGCTTGTGTGTTGTTGGACCTACTGTTTATTTGCTTAAGAGTTAAAAACTTTTAAACGAACTTTTTGAGAGGGGTTTTTTAATCATACAGTTACACAGAGTTTTGATTATTTAACGACGTGAGTGATTTATATTAATTTTCAAATTCCACTTTTTTTATAACTTTATTTTCTTAATTACGTAACAATCGAGCACTTAGTAGTCTTTTAAGAAATTTGGGTTAACATGCCTTCACATAGAAATTGATTGTGTAACTTTATTAGAATAAGAGGAATTCAGAAGACTCATACTTGCATGTGACTTTACGTGATTGGAAAGCTATTAGTTTTTTTATTTTCAATATGTTTCTTTCAAGCATAATGGAAGGTCTGGAGGTGATTTGGCGGGCTTTATTGCTTTTTTTATCATCCCAGTTTCATCAGAATATTTGGATCGAAAAGTTTCTTGTGTTCTTTTAATAAAAATAAGATAAATATGATAATGAGAAACTGAAAATGTACTAATTACCCTCTTTAAAATGTTTTCCCTTGAGAGTTTTTATTTTCTCCGTTAGAATAATTAGATGATATATTAATAAATGGTATTAAAATATGTTATGCAAATTAGTTATAGATTATGACTCTCTAATAATAGAGACTATTTTTAAAATATTAGAATTTAATATGGATGAGAACTGTAAGAATTTTTTTTAAAAGATGAAAACTAAAATTTGTTAATTTTATATTGACTAAAAACATATTTAACCATATATTTTTAATATAAGTATTATAAAGTTGATTTTAAATTGAACTTAAATAATTTTTTTTGATTTCTATAAACATACTCATATTTGGTTTAATCTTTTAAAAGTTTGTTATAGTTTTGGTTCTTATAAGATTCAAATATTGTTAAAATTGTCCATATTATCATTGATAATATGTCATATATCTAAACCACATCATTCATTACCTCATAATAATTTCTGATGTGTGTATCTAGACATATTGTCATCTCATAATAATAGTTTTGGTAAATGACATGACATGTTTAAATGCATGATCCATCATTAATGGATAATAATATCAACTACTTCTTTGAATTTTATAAGGACAAAATCTCTAATATCCTAATTTTTTTATCGTAGAATATTAATTTATATCAGTGGAAGAAAAATCATATTAAAGAAAATGTAAATTTAAGTTAAATCCAACATAAATAGGAAAAATAATTTTTTTATAAAATTATATCAAATGTAATTGTGTTAAAATTTAATAAGATTTATCAAACTAAAATTTTAGGAGGCATCAAACTAAATAATAATAATAATAATAATAATAATAATTAAAGATTGATTTCATGTGTACTTTTTAAAATATCAATTTGTAGTATTGTATACAAGAATAAAAAGAGAACTTTAAAACAATTTAAAATTTTGTTTATGAAAATAATAATATCAACTTCAAAGATTTGAATGATTTTATAAGAAGGATTTTTTAAATCTATGCAAGCTTACACATGTTAAGAAGCATTAATTACACCTATAAACTAAATTCTAATAAAAATGTAATATTTTCTCTCATCATAATTAAAGATTTAGTCTCTCCCTCTTCCACCGCCTATATCACTCCTAGGAATGTCAATGCATGTTACCCGCCCCACTATCAACTTGTCAAAATACGGGGGGGGGGGGGGGGGGGGGGGGCAAGTTTGGCCACCTACCGGAGGTGGGTTGAAATTTCTGACTCGCCCTGTTTTGATGGAGGGACGAGGCGGAGTAAGTTAGCCTGTCAACCTTTACAAAATTAAAATTATTTTTAGTATTTGAAAAAAAGTTTTTAATGGAAGGTTGGTTGATGGTTAGTACATTTAAAAATATAAATTAATAGAAATTAATAAACTTATTATGTAAAAATATGAAAAAGTCAATTAAATTAAAAAAAAGTAGTATACAACTAAAATAAAAATTTTAAAAGAAAATTAGAAATTTTTTTATAAGATATTATTAATATCATATTATTATTTTTTAAAATAAAATATTATATAACCCGTCGGGTCAACCCATTTCACCCTGCTAAAAACCCATAAAAATACAGGGTGGGGCGAGCCAATTTTGAATCCATAGTGGATTAAATTTTGTCAACTCGTCCCGCCCCGTTTTAGGTGGGTTGGCGAGCCGCCCCGCCGAGTTCGACCTACTTTGACACCCCTAATCATTCCCCACTCATATTAACAATGTATAAGTTTGAATGACATTTTTCTAAATTTAGCCTCCAAAGTAATTTTAATATTTTATCAATTTTATTTTCAAAACCCAATAATATTTAATGATAAACTAAAATATTAATAATTTCAAAAAATAATTAAAATATTATTGAATTTATTTTATATAAAATTAAATACAATAAATTGAATAAAGTTAGAAAAACCCTTATAAAAAAATGTTTGTTTTACACTTTTGCAGTGTTATAAAATTACATTTACAAATAAAGTACATAAATATAATTTTAAATATTTTTTGATCTTTATTTTTTATGTGGCTATCATCTTACCCTAAGGCCTAGACTAGACCGTTGATGAACAGCTTCTAGAAAGAACAACCAAAAATAACCAATGACTTAACGCAATTAAGGATGTGTCATCAACTTCCAACAATATTTTTGGCTCACATTTAAGTTTGTTAAATTGATTAGCCTTTTCCACTTAGTAGCTAAAACTTTGTTTCTTTTCCCCTCGCATTCTTATATTCTACCACCTAACGTCAATTCATTCATTAGCTCTTTTTTATATCGTGTTTTCTAATCCCAATATATAAATCTTTCCATTTTCTCATAAGAATTGCTTTTGATATTCTCCTCCTTATCTTTTTTTTTTGTCACAAGCGATCAATGGATCAAGCAGAACTTGTGCGAGTTTTTCAAATGTTTGATCGAAATGGGGATGGTAGAATCACAAGAAATGAGCTAAGGGCCTCTTTAAAAAATCTTGGAATTAGTATCTCAGAACATGATTTGATCCAAATGATTGAAAAAATAGACGTAAATGGAGATGGGTATGTTGATATTGACGAGTTTGGTGAGTTATACCAAACAATAATGAATGAGAAAGATGAGGAGGAGGATATGAGAGAGGCATTTAATGTGTTTGATCAAAATGGAGATGGGTTCATAACGGGAGAAGAATTGAGCGCAGTGTTGTCGTCTTTGGGCATAAAGAATAACAAGATCATAGAAGATTGCAAAAGCATGATCAAGAAAGTGGACGTAGATGGTGATGGAATGGTTAACTATAAAGAATTTAAGCAGATGATGAAAGCTGGTGGTTTTGCCACTGCTTCATTAAGTTGATGCATTTATGGTGAGAGGGTGTAAATCTTTTGCTTTTTCATGCATAGAAGATGGAATTTTGCACATATATATAAGATACCCTTATGCATGGGTTAGAAGTGGTTTCTTGGTTGGTGAATATATTTGATGAGAATTTCTCAACTCTTTGTATGGTTCATTCATTGATTCCTCAATATTTACATATCTTGTGTCTAGATCAAAACTAACTTTATTTGCATTTACAATGTTTGTTATTTTTTTCAGTTCTCACACATCAATCTTGTTCTTCATTAGGATGGTGTATATTATTTGAGATGAATCTTGCTTTACATAAACCATATAATCAACTTTGTATGATTGTTTATCATTATGCATGCACGCATGGTTCCTTCCAATTTGTAGCTAAGCATATTTTAGAGAAAAGGTAACCAATACAATTAATGAAAATCACCTTCATCAATAAGGACCTTTTTTATAATTATAAGTTTGAAGTCAATAATCATAAACTGCAATTATTTTAAACGAAATTATCAATAAGAACATTTTTTCAAAATTTTATTTTAAATTGTAGGATTTTTCTAAGATATTGTACATTTAAGTTTCGCTTATTATGGAGGATCTATCCTCCATGTTTAGATATCCTTGCTTTATTATCAAATGTAACATCCTTGATTTTCATATTAAAATAATAATACGTACTTACGAAAGAGAATCCTTTTCCTTGTTTACATTTGTCTGTCTTGACCTAGATTTCAGTGCTTTGTAACCAATTTTTTGCGTTAACAACTTAACAATCACAACCTTTTGCCAAGGTGCAAAGAAATATGACTCTAAAGTCTATTGCGCACTCTAAGTATGTTATATGTTCCAAAGTTTATTGGTCTTAGATGTAAAGTTTGTTCGCATACTTTGCCTAAGTCTGTTAGCAGACTTTGAGTGCAAGGCATTGTTTCTTATAAATAGGGCCCTTAGGTCCTTGTGTAAGGAACACGAAAAAGACAAAAAATTTGTTGGATCGTTGGTTAATGATTGTAACTACGTAACAACTTCATCTAAATCAGTTTTGCTGCTCTTCTTATGGATGTAGGCTATCCTTGGCTAAACTACGTATTTTCTTGGTGTTCTTTTTCCTCTCTATCTATCTTATACGTTTAATTGCTTTAAGTCATGCATTGGTTTATGCTCTATTTTACCCTGTTTCTGGTTAAGTTCTTTATCTATTTTTGCATTCGCATTTTATGGTGTTCTTTTGTATTTCTTGTAATCAGACTCTTGTTAAAGAATCAACACAAGGTTTTAAAGAATCCTTTTTCCTTCCATCTCGCTTAACTTGACAATGGGACAATCATAAGGACCCATCTTGTTCTTAGTGATGGAATATTGGACTCATCTTCATCATCGCCAATCTCTAAACCAAATAATGGTTCATTATCCAAAACTAGGTCCCTTGAATTAGAAAAGATTTATCTTTCATTTCAGAATCTCATTTCCAACAAAGACTCTTTGTAAGACCCACAATCTCGATCATCCTTGAAACCCTCCTCATCGTGAAGATTGTCATCGGGAATTAATGTTGTTTCCTTTGAAAGGTTGTGCTCACCTTCCTTAAATTTTTTTCACTCTCTCCAAGTTTATCCATTAAAGACAACTTCGACGACACCTTTTGAGCATTCCACTTGGCCTTCCCCTCATTCATAAACAAATAACCCCTATTGGAATACATTATTAATATAAAAGGTTTTACATTTTCATCCAATCATGAATTGTCCTGTACTAAATAATCATTAACTTATGCATACATTATGTTAAAATCTACTTTATCTCTTCTTTACATGTATGATTGGTTTGTATCCCCCTTCTAACTAAGAATGGACATTATTTAGTCTTAAAATATGTTTATAGATTTTAAAATTGAATTTATTATATTTCAAATTAAAATTAATTCCTTTTAAAATTAAGACAATAGGATCGATCACATCTTGACAATCAAAATGCTCCTTAAGAGTTTGGTTATATTTAATATAAACTAAATCTTGTAATCTTTGATGTTCTAGCCTACTTCTCTTTTTAGAATGAACCTAAATAAAAAATTAATGGAAAAATATCAGAACTACTATACTATAGTCATTATTACTAATATACTAATGTTGTCAAATTATTAGTATCTAGAACTCTATTTTTATGTTTGAACATACTCCAGTTCCGTTCACACCTAGATGAGTTGCAAGTTAAACTCGGCACCTTAATGGCAATAACTTGTAACTTTGGAGCATGTGATCCAAAGCTTATCTGTGATGACCCTCGTCAATTTTCTCATTTTTCACAATAGATTTTTCACTCGGAATTGAGTCTCTCAGTTATTCATCTCTCGGAAAGGAATGAAGGATGCTCAAATGGTCAACAAATCAATAAGCCCTCGTTCGGATAAGGAATTACTCGGCTAAATTCACCAGGTGATCAACTCTGCTACAATACAAATTCATTCATAAATTAAACACCGATTCATAACATCACGAATTCATATTCAACATACAGTCAACATCATCAAACACTCGGAAAACTCAATATATATATATATATATATATATATATATATATATATTACACAATTCATTCCGTTTCACTCGGTGCCTTGGCATCAATCCTCCGCTCGGTGCACCTCTATGGCTCCGACCACTTCCCTGTCACTGGTTACTAAAAATGTAAACCACAGCAAGGGTGAGTGTTTAACATCATAATTAATCTAGAACGGAAATTAACAATTTACATGTATATAAAATTCCGTCCGATTACTTCATCATTTAACACTCGGCAAATATAACCATCACGCTCAGCAATTATAACAGTTCACATTCAGCAAACAAAACCATCACACTCGGCCAATAATTCACACTCGGCAATTCTAACTCACACTCGGCAATTCTAGCCAACCACACTCGGTATTTATATCAATTCACACTCGTCAAATACAATAAATTGTCCTCGGCAAATACAACATCATACTCATCAATTCTTACTCAGAAAATATGACATCTTACTCAGCAAGTATAATAATTCATACTCGGCAAACATCACAATTCATACTCGGCATTATAATACATACTCGACAATTACCTCACTTGGCAAGTAACTCATTCGGCAAGTATAACAAATCTCATTCGGCAATTGTAACAAATAACCCATTCGGCAATTACAATTTACCACTCGGTAAATCTAATAAATCACTCGGCAAATACATCAAATCATTCTCAGCAAATATATCAAAATCTCCTTCGGTAATCATAACAAACTTCACTCGGCAAGTATAGCAAACTGCACTCGGTAAATATACACCACAACTGATAATTCATCAAATTACAAGTCACAACTGACTCTCATAAAATCGACTCCTAGTATCCGGATACTAAAGGATCGGCCTTCAGCTGGGAGTCCGACTTGACATCCCGTGAACCCGACTTGGTTCACCGAGCCCGACTTGGCTCCCCCTCAACCACTGGGTCATAGACCTCTGCGTAGCTCAACTGGGTCCGACTTGACCACTGAAGCCAAAAACGAGGGTAACATATACCGTTGGCCATCCCATACCATATAATCACATTTCAGTCATTTCATATCATCATCAATCAACAAATGCAACTACCAGAAACTAGCATGTGCTCTCATCACAGGGCGACCGACTTGTCAAGCCCATCCATCACATTATCACTCGGGCGACCTGCTTGTCAAGCCCATTCATCATATTGCCACTAAACACCGATTGTGACAGCATCAATATTTTAATTTCAATCGGTTTACACCACATACACACGATCAGAAACCGATCGGTATGCATACACATACATACATTCATTCACATTCATATACCATTCGTCCAGCATCATCAACATCAAATCCTTCTAAGTCACACACACACATAATTAGAGCCCAATCGGTGTGCACATTCATACGTACATTCATATACATATTCATACAATTTCACTCGGCATCATCTCTTACCCGGTTCACAGTCATTCCAATGACTCGGACATCATGTCCTATTCTAATTAATTATAACCCGAACACCCTCCTTACCTCTGTTCCACGCTTCAACAATCGTTGGGTTCACTGTTCCTCCTCCGTTCCAGCACCAGCCTCCTCAAGCGTTCCACGGAGTTCGTTCCACCACCTTGAAACCACTGTCACAGCTATGTAATTATTTCAAGGTTTGATGCAAAGATAGACCTCCCTTCAAAGCTTACAGCTCTCAACAATGGAGGAAGAAGAAAAGTAGCAGATGAAGAAGATTCTCGTGAATGATTGAGTGAATTATTACGCAAATGATTGAGGAAAGAGAAGGAAACCATTATTTAAACTCATGGCAACCGGTTACCTTCTCAATTGGTCACTTCCAACCGGTAACCTCTTCAACCGGTCATCTCTCCATTTCCTTTACAATTTCTTTAAAGATTTAATTAAACCTCTCTTCTTCTAATCACACCCTTTTATAATTAACCAATAATTCATAAAATATCAATTAAATTCCTAAAAACAATTGTTAACATTTTCCACTTCACAAAATTTTTCTATAAATATCCGGGATGTTACATCCACTCCCCCTAAAAAGGGATTTCGTCCCCGAAATCAACATTCCTTACTGAAAAAGATTGGGGTACACTCACCTCATATCCGATTCCAATTTTCCAAGTGTAGGTTACCCCATTCAGTTTCTGCCACTTCACCTTTACCAATGGCACTTCCTTGTTTCTTAGTCGTTTGGTCTGATACTCCTCAATACCGATCGGTGTAACTTCCACCGTCAGGTCTTCCAATTCAAAAGAGTCACTCGGCACAATCATAAAATCACATGGAATATTCACCCGGAGTTGTGACACGTGAAACACATTATGGACATTAATCAACGACTGGGGAAGATCCAGTCGATAAGCACATCACCGATCTTCTTCAAAATTTGATACATCCCAATGTACTTCGGATTAAGCTCGTGACTCTTCAATATCTGACCTACTCCTTTAGTCGGTGAAACCTTCAAGAATATCTAGTCACTTATCTGAAATTCAAGTGGTCTATGTCGATTGTCATAGTAACTCTTCTGTCGGTCTTGGACCATCTTTATTTTCTATCGGATCAAGGCAACCTGTTCATAGCCAAGAAGTAAGCACTCTTGAATCGGTCTACAATCACCCAGATTGCCTTACACTCGGATTGGTTACAAGGTAACCCGGATACGAAATCCATAGTATTACTTTCCCACTTCCAAATTGGAATCTCCGATAGTTGAAGCAATTCAGGGGTCTCTGGTGTTCAACCTTACAAGTTATTACCTTCTTCATTTCTGACCACCAGAATCCTTCCTTACCCGGTAACACCGGAATGAATGCTCAAAGAACCCCTTTTGCATGCACCACCGCTCGGTCTTGGAGTCTCCAAATTCCATCATTACTTTTAGTTATTTCCACATCTTTACCTCTTGAGAATATCACTCGGAGTCGAAGACAATCTTGAAGACGACTCGAGCACAAGCACTTGAAAATTTTAAGACATCCGAGCACGAATCAAATGAATTCACCACTCGGATATTTACTCCCCTCGAAAACTATTCACTCGGAAATATACTTATTCCAAGATCCTCTTTCTCTGTCCAGAAGTACTTTCTCTAGAAAAAGGCTCACTCGATATATCTTAATCAGTACAATCCCACTCGGAAAGTGTCGCAATCAACTCGGAGATATTCCACTCGGGAATTCACTACTCAAAAATATTTTGGCCCGAGTACTTATTCGAAATCAGCTTTCCTTCACCCGGAACGTCTTGTCTCAGCCATGATTCATTCGGAAATTCTCCACTCAGTGTACCTTAATAGGAACTTAAATCATCAGATTTCCTGATGTCATCTCTATTTACTCCTTATCTCTAATCACTTATCAATTTCAGAAATACGACTCATACACTTCTCTTCTCTAAATCCGATCACCCAAGATCGGCTAAAACGCGTCTGTCTCCTAGACTTCACACGACCTCAACCACTAGTGCAACTACCTGAGGTGATCAGTCTCAAGAGTTCAACACTTCGTAGTTAATCCGAGTGAAAGTCGAGTATACAATCCAACTATCCACATCACCGATTGACATGCAAGTTGTTTACCTCATCATCCATTTATCCATGCCTCTTGGCAACTTCACAATGAATTAATTTTAAAAGGAACCCACGGTGGCCAGCCGGTATGATTCCCACGTAACACTAATATCAGTGCAAAGTCCAAACGACTCGGTAAAACTTCTCTTCATTCTTATTCAACTACTTTTTAATCACTTCGTCCCACGTCCTTCGTTCACTACTTCTCCTTATCATGTACACCATAGTCCAATATATATACCTCACTCAACCATCACTCACATAATATATTCTCTTAATTATTCCGAGTG
The DNA here is from genome assembly GCA_037962975.1 of Clitoria ternatea. Lineage (NCBI taxonomy): Eukaryota > Viridiplantae > Streptophyta > Magnoliopsida > Fabales > Fabaceae > Clitoria > Clitoria ternatea. The sequence goes on from CM075673.1 coordinate 154,980,549, forward strand.
AATTCTCGCCTCATCAATTATCTCACTGAAAATTATTACTAACTACCCTTCGACTCTTACCTTCAACTTATTCGGCATTATTACACCGTCCTCCATCACCTACTCAAAATTTCTCCCAACGTCCATTAATCAATCATCATTCTGACCAGGTAGAAATGTATTAGGGAATTCATCCCTCCTAAGAATAATCATATCAAAGTATTCATCCATTTATTTCATTCTATGAAATATCAAACTCCATTATTCCAACAAACTCATAGCTATTAACGCATTTACTATTCTTATTTCATCACAGGATTTAACCTCCTCTCAGACAAATTAGCACCCGAGTCCCAGAAGTGTTGGCTCGGTTACCATGCCCACTCAGTTGCTGCCTCTGTGGGCAATCGGCCATAAAATAATTCCATAATGAATAAACACTTCACCATTAATAACCAATACTTTACTAGGGAGTTGGATAATTACCTCACATAAAACACAACGCCACTGGAGTGCCAAGGGAATGATGCTAAGCTGCACAAACAACCACAAGTACAATGCAATAAAATGCAGAACACAGTCCAGTATAGGACTCACACAGTCACTCGGTTCGCCCATCAACTCGGCTCTAGAAAGAACCGCTCTAATACCAATTGTGACGTCCCTCGTCAATTTTCTCATTTTTCACAATAGATTTTTCACTCGGAATTGAGTCTCTCAGTTATTCATCTCTCGGAAAGGAATGAAGGATGCTCAAATGGTCGACAAATCAATAAGCCCTCGCTCAGATAAGGAATTACTCGGCTAAATTCACCAGGTGATCAATTCTGCTACAATGCAAATTCATTCATAAATTAAACACCGATTCATAACATCACGAATTCATATTCAACATACAGTCAACATCATCAAACACTCGAAAAACTCAATATATATATATATATATATATATTACACAATTCATTCCGTTTCACTCGGTGCCTTGGCATCAATCCTCCGCTTGGTGCACCTCCATGGCTCCGACCTCTTCCCTGTCACTGGTTACTAAAAATGTAAACCACAGCAAGGGTGAGTGTTTAGCATCATAATTAATCTAGAACAGAAATTAACAATTTACATGTATATAAAATTCCGTCCGATTACTTCATCATTTAACACTCGGCAAATATAACCATCACGCTCAGCAATTATAACAGTTCACATTCGGCAAACAAAACCATCACACTCGGCCAATAATTCACACTCGGCAATTCTAGCCAACCACACTTGGTATTTATATCAATTCACACTCGTCAAATACAATAAATTGTCCTCGGCAAATACAACATCATACTCATCAATTCTTACTCGGAAAATATGACATCTTACTCAGCAAGTATAATAATTCATACTCGGCAAACATCACAATTCATACTCGGCATTATAATACATACTCGACAATTACCTCACTCGGCAAGTAACTCGTTCGGCAAGTATAACAAATCTCATTCGGTAGTTGTAACAAATAACCCATTCGGCAATTACAATTTACCACTCGGTAAATCTAATAAATCACTCGACAAATACATCAAATCATTCTCAACAAATATATCAAAATCTCCTTCGGTAATCATAACAAACTTCACTTGGCAAGTATAGCAAACTGCACTCGGTAAATATACACCACAACTAATAATTCATCAAATTACAAGTCACAACTGACTCTCATAAAATCGACTCCTAGTATCTGGATACTAAAGGATCGGCCTTCAGCTGGGAGTCCAACTTGACATCCTGTGAACCCGACTTGGTTCACCAAGCCCGACTTGGCTCCCCCTCAACCATTGGGTCATAGACCTCTGGGTAGCTCAACTGGGTTCGACTTGACCACTGAAGCCAAAAACGAGGGTAACATATATCGTTGGCCATCCCATATCACATAATCATATTTTAGTTATTTCATATCATCATCAATCAACAAATGCAACTACCAGAAACTAGCATGTGCTCTCATCACAGGGCGACCGACTTGTCAAGCCCATCTATCACATTATCACTCGGGCGACCTGCTTGTCAAGCCCATTCATCATATTGCCACTAAACACCGATTGTCACAGCATCAATATTTTAATTTCAATCGGTTTACACCACATACACACGATCAGAAACCGATCGGTGTCCATACACATAAATACATTCATTCACATTCATATACCATTCGTCGAGCATCATCAACATCAAATCCTTCTAAGTCACACACACATACAATCAGAGCCCAATCGGTGTGCACATTCATACGTACATTCATATACATATTCACACAATTTCACTCGGCATCATCTCTTACCCGGTTCACAGTCATTCCAGTGACTCGGACAGTATATCCTATTCTAATTAATTATAACCCGAACACCCACTTACCTCTGTTCTACGCTTCAACAATCGTTGGGTTCACTGTTCCTCCTCCGTTCCAGCACCAGCCTCCTCAAGCGTTCCACAGAGTTCGTTCCACCACCTTGAAACCACTGCCACAGCTATGTAATTATTTCAAGGTTTGATGTAAAGATGGACCTTTCTTCAAAGCTTACAGCTCTCAACAATGGAGGAAGAAGAAAAGTAGCAGATGAAGAAGATTCTCGTGAATGATTGAGTGAATTATTACGCAAATGATTGTGGAAAGAGAAGGAAACCATTATTTAAACTCATGGCAACCGGTTACCTTCTTAATTGGTCACTTCCAACCGGTAACCTCTTCAACCGGTCATCTCTCCATTTCCTTTATAATTTCTTTAAAGATTTAATTAAACCTCTCTTCTTCTAATCACACCCTTTTATAATTAACCAATAATTCATAAAATATCAATTAAATTCCTAAAAACAATTGTTAACATTTTTCACTTCACAAAATTTTTCTATAAATATCCGGGATGTTACATCACCCACCATTCAACTGCAATTGAAGCATATGCAACAAATAATCAGAAGCAAATAACTCAGCACCTTATTCAACACCAAAAAGTAAAAAACATTCTTACCAGGAGCCATTACAGGTTTTTTCCTTATAGCTTCCTTAATTCCAAAGAGGCCTGTAGCTCTCTTATATAATGATAGCTTATCTAGAGCTTTATCTCTATCCTATAAACTAGTGGACAACCTTTCAATATATTTTTACAATTCATCCATCACCTCTGGATCATTTTCTACATGTGGGTTACCATAGAAGAATTGAGGATTTAAGTAATGACCCACTGCGTGTAATGGATGGTGAAGTTGACATTCCCATCGTTTATCAATGTTAGAAAAAATCTCCTTGAACTTGGCTTCATCTCCCTTGAAAGAATTCTGGATATTTTCCTTGGCTCTATCCATAGCTTCACATATGTAGCTCATCACAGGCCTCTTCTCATTGTCAACTAGCCTAAGCACCTTCACTATGGGTGTCATTGCCTTTAGACTATAAATAATATCACCCCAAAAGGTAGGTATAAGGACAATGTCCGTTACTCTTTTCCCCTAGGCCTCATTGGCATTGTTGGTCTTCAACCACTCATTCGAGGTGAACATCTTTCTAAGACCATTCTTCAAATTATACAACCTTTGCAATGTAAGGAATGTTATGGCAAATCTTATGATTCCATGCTTAACCAACTTCTTCTTATGAGTGAATTGCCTCATAATATTCAAGGTTAATGTGTGATTATAAATGTAGCCCATATGGTCCTCTTCACTTTTGGAAGCTTCCCAATATCTTCTAGCATCAAGTCTAGGCAATGTGCAACATAAGGAGTCTAAAATAAGTGTGTTCTTGTTGCCATCAACAACTTGCCTAACAATAAAATCAAACTATTAGTAGTGTTATAAACTATAGAAAATCTTAAAATTAATAAAAATAGTCCTTAGTTTATAACTCTTACCAGCTTTCATATAATTACTCTCATTATCAGTGATCACTTGCACTACGTTACTTTCTCTTATCTCCTCTACAAAATCATCCAACAACTTGTAGAGTTTTTCCTTGGTCTTCATATATGATGAAGCATCAACACTCCTCATAAACATATAACCCCTTGGAAAATGGACTAAAAAGTTGATCAAGGTTCTATTCTTCTTATCTATCCATCCATCCGACATTATACTACAACCATAATGCTCTCTCTCATACATGATCCTGCAACAATTCCTTAGTATACTCTAATTCCTTTTTTAGGAAAGGAACTCTACCTTCATGATAGCTTGGAGGTTTAAGATGTTTCCCATAATTCCAAATAGCTTCCACCACTAACTTGAAGCTTTTTATGCACAACACATTAAATAGAATTGAGTTCCTATAAAGGAACCGCTATATATATTGTATTGTTCTCACCCTTGCTTCCTTGTCACAAGTATCGTTTATGCTTGTTTGCCTTGAAGCCTTCCTCTGAATAGTTGATTTAAGAGCTCTATAAAACAAGTCCAATGGTCCTTTAGCTTTTTTGGCAGTGGAAACTATTTGTGATGATGTAACTGAAGTTGCAATGCTTATAGCTTGTTTTCCATTTCGAATGGCAGAAATCTCCTCTACTTCTTTATATTCCTCATCAAGGTCTTCAATCTCTTTCAAATATGCGTCCTTTTCATTTTTCTTGTTAAGGAAAGTAGTCTTAAGAGTTTCTTTAACCTCCTTTGGAGACTGAAAAGCACCACAATCCTCTCTCACAACCATTTGATGTCTTTTAGCCCGGGTAATTCCACCCGTTATCGTGTTGCCACAAAAATCACAAGTGACACACTTACAATTATTAATGTCTTTCAAGTTATTCCAATCCTAAGCAATATCTTAGTTAGGTGCATTAGGCTTCATGTGTCCAGGAAGCGGTGAGGGCCTAAGCCTAACATTGACAACATTCCCTTCAACAACTCTTGTTGTATTTTCAACCATTACAGGTTGGAGAAGAAGATTTGAGTTGATTGGTAAAAAAAACAAGAAATGAAGCATAAGCTGCAAAACAATATTCTATTTTAAAGGTGACTAGAGAACTCGTCGTAGAAGACAACCAGGTTTGCTAGAGAAGATAACTAACCAACCAGGTTCATCAGAGAAGGGTAGGGGTGGTCAGAAATGGAAGGGTTTGTTGGAAATGGAAGGACTTTGCTGAAAATGGACGGGTTTTACTGGAAATAGGTTGGGGGTCGTCAGAAATGGGTGGGGTGCTGGAAATAGGGTGGGTGTCACTTGAAACTGAATGGGTGTTGTCGGAAATGGGCAAGTGCACTGGACAACAACTGGGTGCATTGGACAACATTTGAAATAAGAAGAAATGAGAGAGGGTGGCTACTATAATGGACTTATGAAGTAGGGTTTCAGAAATGACTACACTAAAAACCAAAAATACCCTTAAAAGTGGTATTAAAAAGGGGTATTTCAAGGAAAAGACAATAGTGGGCAATTTGGGCCGCTCTTTGTCGCTCCGCTATACTGCGAATAGCGCCGCTATTCGTGTTATTTTGTCCATCCTGCTATTGGTCCCCGCATTGTACCCCCATCCCGCTCCGCTCAACTACGCCGCTATAGCGGCCACTATGGACAACTATGCTTTGGTCTAATAGTAAGGTCTCATTTTAGATACGACTCATTATTTCTAATCTTTTGGGCATAAAGTTTTTAAAATTTATATGTTAACTAATCAAATCATAAAACATGTTACTCAAGTCTTATAGGATGCTCCTACCACATAAACATAAACTAAATATATATTATTAAGTATCTTATGGATACTCACATATTTTAAATATTCATGACACTAACGTAAAATTTATTTAATATTGATTCTTGTTAATATTTTTAATATATTCAGGTATAATTATATTATACAATTTGTATCCGTCGTGTGCAATTGTTCATATTTATCCTTTTTTTTACCGTTAAAAAAATAATAAAAATTCTTCGTATAAAATAATTACCATTTAATATTAGATTGTAGCATTATATAGAAAACACGAAGGCAACGAAGGGTTTTAACTAGGGTTCAACAGCTTCCTTCCTTCACTGCTTCACGGTTGCGCTACCAAACCATGTGGGCTCTTCGTCGAGCTTCAATCCCTCTTAGGTACGCCACTTTCTCTCTAATCGCAATCTTGAATTCATTCTTCCATTTTTTTTTTTCAAATTAACAACTCATACTCCAGCATCAGCAACACTTGTACTTGATTTTATCGCTCATTGTTTGCATAGGAACAGAGGGTTTAATCTAAGAGCTTCTTGTGTCAAATTAGCACGAACCACTTCTGTGGAACAACACTCTGCTATTCCCGAGTCTCTCGGAGTAACGAATGATGGAAATTTGTTGCCAAATGTTTGTTACCATTCAGGGTTTACTTCGCTGAATTTTACTGTGAGTAGACGCGAGCTTTCGTCGAGTAGCATCAACGAGAACGATGATTTGGAGGACGGGTTTTCCGAGCTCGAGGAGCCTTCTGCTGATGGAAATGAAAATGCCAGTCTGTCATCTTCTGAGGAGAGTGATAGTGATAGTGATAGTGAGGATGTTGATGAACCATTCAATGAGATCAATGAACAGGCCCAGAATAAAGGGCGTCATGGAAGGGTCGAATCGGAGCTGGCCCAGGAGATTATGAATGCCCCTGGCCTTTCTATTTATTTGGTACTCGATAAGTGGGTAGACGAAGGCAAGGAACTAAACAGGCAGGAGATCTCGCTTGCCATGTTTATTCTTCGGCAGTGTAAAATGTATGGGAGAGCCTTGCAGGTAACTGCACAGGATGGAATTTCCACTTGCTTCTATTTTATATGTCTGAATGTTGAATGCTCTAATTTTTGTGATAATGGATGCTTCATGCTTGTTTGTTTGTTGTTATTCTATATGGTAATAACAATTCCTTGATACTCTTGGTGTTTGTTGGGTAATCCATTGTAAAAATTAAATTATGATAATGAAAATATCTATTGGTTAATATTGATCATGCATGTTGTTCATGACAACCAACCTCAGGTCACCCAATGTATCTTTTTTCTACCTTTTCTCAACCTCTGTTCAATTGGCTAAGCTGTTAAGCAAACAGGCTATTATTCTGAGTAAAATACTGTTGTTGTTCAATGCTGTGCTATGTTTGCTTGGTTCACCTTACTCTGCTCCTTTGTGCAGAAATTGTAGTGACCTTTCATGTATCCTGCTTGTGATAGAGAACAGGAAGAGTTGGCTATATTTAACCACTAGCAATATGTTATTTTGATATAAATCGCTAAACTTATCTATACTAGTAATCATGGTCAAGTGCAATTTTCTATGTAGTTAGGCCTAGCACTATGCATGAGCGTAGCCCAATTATTATATCCTGAAAGAATAGTCTGAGAGTATAGTGTGAACAGAGGAATTTCATATTTTGTAAACTCAAAAAGTATATGCTACTTACTGTGGACACTAGTCAGCAGTCACAATTGATGGTTATTCTTTGATACTGCCAGTGTTTTGGGGTTATAGTGTAGGATGGAAAGGAGACAGCATATTCTATATAAATAACTAATAACAACCTTGAGTGTATATGAAAAAATATATATTTAACTAATACTGATGATTAATTTTTGTTAGAATATATGAAAATATCCATATTCCATAATATCTCAATCATATCTAGATTATTCTCTAGGATTCCCTATTTCCTTATTATCTCTTTGGACTGATTGCATATTTCCTTATTTCATGATTAGTTTAGGTCTTTAGGATCATGATTAGTTTAAATAGGAGTTAGTGACCTGTCTCATTACCACTCCAGTCACACACTCATACTCCGTAAAATTTAAACTTTTACTTTACTTTTATGATTCTTTTTTCAAATTAATTAACTCTCTTTCTGTGTCATCTTTCATTACACCATTGCCCCCATCCACTACTGGCTGATGACACCTGGAGATCCTAGAGCATAGTCACCATGTCAACACCAGTCAACCTCAATGGTCTTAAGTTGAATGAACCCCAGAAGCACACTTGCATGCACCTTCTTTGTTTAGCATCTAGCTTTTTTGATGCATCTCCCTGTTGTGCATGTAGCCTCATTTCATACAATCATACTTGATCTGCCAACACTTTATCAAGTTTGCGCTTTGTGCCTCCTCTTTCCTACAGTTCAAGAAATGTTTTGGGTTGGCCCATGATGTAAATTTCTCCGCTTTGGTTTGAATGGTCGCAACTTGTCCTTGTGGCTTTTCTAGAGATGTTAGCTGAGCTCCACTGCTTTCCCTAAGATATCTGTTTGCCACATATCCCAGATTGATCAACTGGCCCCAGGGCAATGCCTAAGAATTACTCTAGTCCACCATTCTACCATCTCAAATTACATTGGTCAACATTTTTTCTGGAAGGTATATTTAAAGTTTAGTAAGCCTTAGTTTGAGACTTGATGGGAAGTGTTAGAATGTGTGTGTGTGTGTCTGCCTGCCTCTGTGTGTGAGTTTGAGGGGATAGAATGTGTGTGTATCTGTGTGTGCGCATTTCCATAACTTGAAATTATTCAACTTTTATTTTAGAGAAGATAGATGAGAAAGCTTCTAAAAAAGATGAGATGCATAAATTGATTTTAACTTAATATGAAAAAATCAGATTTACTTTGCTTCTTTATTTTCTTCTCTTGTGAATGCTTCTTGAAAAGTACCCCAAATTGGGCCTATTTATTCCTTCAAACTAGAATTATTAGTACACATGCATGGTTCAAGTTTTAGCATTTAATTGCATGAAAAGTTTTTCTTTCAGGTCCTTTATCTGCCATATGATTGATGCTAACATAGTAAGGTTGATGTTGAATATGGTTATTTTAATTTTAAGGAATTAGTTTGTAGCCTAACTTTGGATTTTGTGCTTGTGTGGCAACTGGGCAGTCACCTAGTGTTGTTTCAACTTTGGATACTGACCTAGTGCTCTTTGGATTTTGTGCCCAACCTGTACTCATTTGGGGCTCTTCTTTTCCTTTTGCCTACTGTTTTTCTTTTCTGTTCTTCCTCATACCAAAGAATTGGAATGATACTCCTTGATGTGGGTTAAGCTTTAACTATTACTTTTGTAACCATTTACTGAATCCCGGGCTGCGGGGGAGGGATGAAAATTAATATCTTTCATATTGATCAATTGCAAACAGTTTTTAAAAATGGGGGATCGCTCTTCTGTTGATAATGCAGACATATTCGCTGGTTATATGTCATCAGTCATTTGATATAATTCTTGTCTCCTTACCCATTTTTCTGAAAATGCATCACATCATTTACGTGCATGGTTTTCTTTTACTGATTGGTACAATTTAGCATGGATTTACATTGTTATCCACAAGTGCAGTTGTGGCCATGGTAGTTATATAATCACAATGCAACTTCACTTTAAAACCACGTTGGTTGGTTAGTTATGTTTACTATTTTGATTTTCTAGTTTTACAAGAGGATGTTTTGTAATTTTTTGGTTGGTTCTGTAGCTCTCAGAGTGGCTCGAGTCAAAAAAGCAGCTTGACTTTATTGAAAGAGATTATGCTTCTCGAGTTGATTTAATTGCCAAAGTGCGTGGCCTACAAAAGGCAGAGGTTTATATTGAGAGTGTTCCAAAATCTTCAAGAGGAGAGATAATATACCGGACTTTATTGGCTAACTGTGTTAATCAGAACGATATAAAGAAAGCTGAAGAAATTTTCAATAAAATGAAGGATTTGGGTTTTTCTGTTTCGGTATTTGCTTGCAACCAGTTGCTATATCTGTATAAGAGGCAGGATAAGAAGAAAATAGCTGATGTGTTATTGTTGATGGAAAACGAGAATATCAAACCTTCTCCTCGTACTTATGAAATCTTAATAGATGTCAAAGGCCAGTCCAGAGATATAGATGGGATGGATCAAATTGTTGAAAGAATGAAAGCTGGAGGCATTGAACCAGACATCCACGTACAGGCAGTTTTGGTTAGGCATTATATCGCAGCTGAGCTACAAGATAAAGCTGAAACTTTATTGAAGGAGATGGAAGGTGAAGACTTAAATCAGAATCGATGGATGTACCGAATTTTGCTTCCCCTGTATGCAAACCTGGGGAAGGTGGATGATGTCAGAAGAATTTGGAAGGTTTGTGAGACAAAAGCTCGACTTCAGGATTGTCTAGCAGCAATTGAGGCTTGGGGAAAGTTGAATAAAGTTGACGAAGCAGAGGAAGTTTTTGAGCAAATGTTGAAGAGATGGAAGCTTTCTTCCAAGACCGGCTCCGCGTTATTGAAGGTTTATGCAGATAATAAGATGCTAATGAAGGGTAAGGATCTTATTAGGCGAATGGCAGATAGTGGGTGCCGAATTGGCCCATGGACCTGGGATGCTATAGTCAAACTATATGTCCAAGCTGGGGAAGTGGAGAAGGCTGATTTGATTCTTCATAAGGCAACCCAGCAGAGCCCGATGAAGCCAATATTTTCTACCTACCTAACTATTTTGGAGCAGTATGCTAAGAGGGGTGACGTCCATAATTCAGAAAAGATTTTCCTTAGAATGAAACAAGCTGATTTTTCATCTCGAGGTAAGATGTATCAAGTTCTAATGCAGGCTTATATAAATGCAAAGCTTCCCGCCTATGGGATTAGGGACAGAATGAAAGCTGATAACATATTTCCCAACAGAAATTTGTTGAACCAGTTGGTTCTAGTTGATGGATTTAGGAAGAACCCAATTTCTGAGTTGTTTGATTGAGGAAGTAATCGGATCCTTCTGTGAGGACTGTTTCTACTAGTAGTCCTTACGCAACTACTGTTAGTCATATAGTAGATTGAAATATTTTTCTACAAATGTTTGAAAAAACTCATCTTTGAAACAAGTACGCATGTTATTGGGTAACTTGTTATTTTTTTCTTAGATTTCTTGGCATATGATTGAAATGCTAACTTTTAAAAGATGCTTAAGGATAGCAGCTGTGCTCTGTTGAAGGTTTCTGATTTTAGCCTGTATTGTTGGGCTGTGACATTAAAGATCTCCTTGAGAAACGGAAAATGGAGGAAATAAAAATAACGAGAATGAAAATTAGAAAGAACTTGGATTTATAGCTGCATGAATTCACACTGTATCCCTTTGGAGTATAATCTAGGGATGATCTTTTCTTTCTTTTATGGTCATGCACAGGATAAGAATGAGCAATTTAAGGGAAACAAACGTAAGGGGGTTGGTCAACAATCCATTAGGGTAATAGCTAATCAAATTGAGTTTGAGATCACCGAAAAAAAAGTTAATTGATTTGAATGATATAAAATATTAATATTAATTATTAAAATTTTCATATTCACATATATGATTAGATTAGGATTTTCAATTTCAAGACTTAAATAATTCATATATGTCCATCTATTCTCTAATAAACTTAGATTATTTGAATCGATAACTATAATTAATATATTTCTAGCTATATTCATTTGTAGTTTAAAGTCTTAAATATATTAATCTTAACAATACGAATTGACAAGTACAATTAATATATTTTTAGCTATATTCATTTGTAGTTTAAAGTCTTAATACACATTGAAAATTATATTAATCTTAACAATACAACAGTTCATATTGTACATCCATATCATACAAGAGAGAGGGGGAAGTGCCTTGCATTTATGCAGGAAAACGAGGTAGAGTAGAGGTGGATTTTGGATCGTGAGTTTAATATTATAAAACTCAACTCATTTTTCTTATATTTTTTTTCGAATTTGGGGAAACTGGTAGATCCCATCTTTTAAATTTTTTTTAATAACATATATAATTGTAAATAAATCATATACATCCAATACATTTTAATTAAAATAATATATAAAAACAAAAATATACATTGATAAAAAAATTTAAAATAATAAACTTATGATTTAACTATTATTATAATTAAAATTGTTGAAATGTTATATCACATCAGGTTTGGATTCAGGTTCGAGGCAAGTAGTTTTATTCATAAATTCATCTCACCCCATCAAAATTGGATGAAGTCCAAACAAATTTGATTTATCATATATCAAAATAGGTTCTACCCATCAAAATTAGAATGAGGGTAGGACAATCCTCATAGTTTCATGTACAATTATCATACTTAAATCATTCAGCTAGATAAATGAGATTTTAAAACATATACTATGTATATTTTACCTAATTCATGTGTATTAAAAAATTGAAATTAATTTAATTAAAGTCATTAAATTTATTTAAAATTTGTAGTATTTTTTAAAATTACTTTTAAATTTACTAAGATTCCTTATTTTACTATTTCTACTTATTACTCAACTATCATAAAAAAAGTAAGATGCATCTCATTTAATAGTATTTTAATTCAAAAATGTTATACATTATTAAAAAATAATTAATAACATAAATATTAAAAGGGAAATCTTATATTAAAAGGTTTAGGTAGTATTTAAATATTAATTAGGCTTGTTGAAAAAAATACAATCTATGTGTAGAGAGCTATGAATCCTCTTAAGTAGTTTAAATTGCGTGTATCCGTATCTATAGTAGAGAAAGATTTAACTATCTTTTAGTTTACAGTTGGAGAATCAGAGTTCATGTCGATCGAAATAATTAAAACTTCATAAAAAAAATTTGGTTGGTTAAACCGTAAATGAAACTAAACTTGGTTATGTTATGTGCAAATCGAATGAAGCGTGACATGACGTGTTGAATCTTCTTCGTTACAAGACCAGATTCAGTTTGAATGACCAGTGGTAGCATCGAGCAAGATGTCCCTGCTGAAACCAAAAACATCACGTGCCATTGAGGACAAGATGCTACTACTAGGAACATTGACCAACACTGAGGCAAGATTCATAATTCTAAATAGTCCATAACGAGGGAAGATTCATCATTAGGAATTGTTCCACAATGAAGGGAAGATTCATTTATCAACATTTCTTAAACTTATATTCCCTCCATTTTAATTTATGCATTTAAGATGTGTGCGCAAATCATATTAAGTCGGAATAGACCTTAAACCTTAAAGAACTCTTAAAAAGATACTTATATATTATTTATCAACAAAAATTTTTATATCAGTAAAATTTAAAATAATTACAAGTTAAATTTTTAACTAACTGAATCAATATTTATTGACAACATATAATATTAGAAATTTTAGTTATGAAAACTTAAACGCCAAAATTTTGAGATAAACTTGAATATCATATGTTAACATGTTAAAGATTTTTCTGATTTTATTACATTATTTACACTTTAAATTAATTAAAATATGTTGAAAATATTATTTTTAGTGATATTAATTCGTGATTGATTTCAATATATCTTAATTAAATTATTTTTCTTTTGGACATTGAGTTTTCCTTTCCCGAAACATAGTTCATGGGCTACAAAATGTTGAGGTCTAATATTTCGGCATTTTGGCAGGATTGGGGTAGTTTTAAAAAAAAATTTTAGGAAGATGCCAAAAAATTTGCTGGTCTGGGGTGGAAGCAGTCAAATCAAGTCTTATAAACCGCCTCATCAAAAGGCGATTTTGGTGACTCGCTGCCCTAGGGGACGATTTTCAGCATGTGCGACATGTGGTAGCCATGCAATGAAACAACCTCTTGAGGGGGTGGTTTTAGGGTTTTTACAGCCCACTTTTCAGGCAACATGACATGACCAGAAAACCGTCTCTTTGAAGGGCGGTTTATGCACTTTTTCAGCGACGCGACATGGCCTGAAAACCGTCTCTTTGAAGGGCGGTTTCAGCCCACTTTTCAGCCAGACGTGACCCTTCTGAAACCGCTTGGTGGACCTGGGTTTCAGTCCTATTTATACGTGATGTTCTCCGATGGTGGCAGTGTGCAATTGTGGTTCATTAACAGCTTATACATCCATTCCCTTTGTGTGTTTTTCTTCCATCTTCAGCATCTGTTTACATCTCATTTGTGCATTTGTGGTTCATTTCCATCTTCTTCTTTCATTTAGTTATATATTTTAGTGGTTAAAGTTGGTCCATTTCCAGAAAGTTGTTTGTTTGGGTTCATTCACCAGGTTAGTTGTTTTATTTTGTTAATTTTTAATTATATGTATATTTAATTTTTAATTGTTTGATATTATGTTAGTATTTATTTATGTTAGGGACAATATTGTATTTAGTAAACTATGTTTTGTAAAGTATGTATATAAATTCTTGTTAAATATATATTTTGTTTTATTTTGTTTGTTGTTTATATATTTATTATTTATGTATCTTGTATGTACAATATAAAATGTTGTTAAATATATATTATGTTTAATTTTGGTTGGTATTTATATATAATTATAGAATATATATATATATATATATTCTGTTAAGTATTATTTATTGTTTAGGGTTTATATAATATATTTTATGTTAAAAGTTATTATGTATATAAAATTGATAATATATATTATGTTAGAAGTAATTTTTTGTGTTTATAGAATATATATGTGTTTTATGAAATTTTGTGTTTGTAGAATATATATTTGTTTTTTAAAACATACATATATGTCATGAAATTTGTGTTAATTTTCATATTTTGTGTTTGTAGAATATATATATATATATATATGTGTTCCATTTAAATGGTGTATAATAACAATTTTTGTCTGAGTAAATCGAGTAGTGGTTGCAGGAATGACATCTCCGATAATAGTGATTCTATACGCCAATGGACGAAAATATGAAGGCGTCGAAGGGTACACATTTGAGGGTGATAGAACGTTGATGCAGGTTAAGCGAGGTATTACCATGGAGCAGTTGAGGGTGATAGAACGTTGTTACTTTGGAACTAGGATCAACGCAGGTCATTACGCAATTGTTATTAACGGCACATAAAGTTGCCCCCAATTTTCCCCTGACTTCCCTCTTTGCGTGATGCCATGCATATCCTTAGGTTGGCATGGAGCAGATGGAATATGTTGTTGCATGCCAAACTGCCTCATCACACGATCAGGCTGGTGCCACTCAACGATGTTGGTACACAACAGTGGGACCACAGCTTGCCATGCATCTGAACCTTGCAAACAAATTGGGGGCAATGATTGCAACAAATCCGCCCCGTAGGAGGTCCAAACAATCTACATAACATCAAGAACAGAAACAGTTAGTCGATAATGTAAGAAGACAAACATTAATATATGGAACTTTGCTAATTATGCAAATGGTTAACTCACGTCTGTACGCTTCATCTGATCAAATAAACGTCTATAAAAGTCAATGTCCTGTCGGACAGCCTTAAATGTACGACTGCCTAACCACCTACAAAAAAAGGGTCATAAATTTGTTATGCAATCACCAAAACTTTAAACAAACGATCGACAAAAATAAAGACATTCACATCACAAGGCCTACCTTACAGCATAGGGAGTTCCCACAGGTCTATCATGAGGTGGGGCTGTTGGAGCAATGCTAGGGAACCTGTCCCAGGCCCAGACCTGAACCAGTAGGTGAAGCCCACAAATGGACGAACGATCATAGTCAGTTGATTTACATAATTCCTGGTACAAATAGCTAAGGGCTACAGAACCCCAGCTATACTGCCCACATCTATCTAGGTCTTCCAATAGTGGCAAACATCTAAGTGGGACCCTACTACTAGATTGATCGGAGAAGATAACACCACCGATTAATCGTAAAATATACGCCCTTGTGAACCGTAACAATTGAACCTCATCCCCAAGATGGTCATCAATGTTGTCAAAGTGTTCTGAGAGCCACTTAATCTTCAATGTCCTGCTGTGGAATACGTCATCCGGTGGATACACACCAAATAAATTTTACACACATGCACTCCAATCCTGATCAGAAGTATCGACCATTAACGGGAGACCATCAACACGTAACCCCGTCTGAATCGCCACATCCTGCAATGTAATGGTGCATTCACTAGGTGGCATATGAGATGTATGCGTCTCAGGTCTCCACCTCTCCACAAGTGCAGACACCAGAGCAGGCTCAACCTGAAAAAAATGAAGTTGGGCAATCCCAAGGAACCCAGCTCTTTGTAAATGAGGTACAATCTGGTCTGGCACAGACCCTCTAGCACCACGAAAAAGCAACGCACGTCTACATTTTAATATTCTATCGGGTCTTCCATTCCAAATTGCTTTCGAGATATGAACATTTTGAAACTTCAAAAGACTTGGATTTTCAGGACCGGGGTTCACTTCACGAGGTTGACCAACAAATGAAGATGATGCAGTCATCCTACAAAAACAACTTATAATTAATATTAAGTTCCAATTTATATAAATCGACTAAATGTGCAACATAAAATATAAATTTATAGTATATAATTTCCAAATTTTAGTAACTAAATTTTTAATTATATTTCTCAATACACGTTTATTACAAAAATTTGATTACATCATTAGTCTCATTTAATTCAAATATATTTAATAACAAATACTAATATAGTAAAACCTGGAATTTTGTTTTATTTGATAAATAAATTCATTAAATATATAACTATTTTTAATTTTCTATAATACTTTTTTAAAAATTTATTACTAAACCTTAAACATATAATTGTTACAAAATTTAACAATAAATATATTTATCAAATATGAATTTAGTAATGTGTATTATTAAATATAATAATGTGTCCAACTTTGCTATTTACATACATTAAAAAATTCTTTTACTTTTACTCCATACAAATATTACGTTATTTGAAATTACTTTTATCTATAAAGTGATTTATGCTAACTAAAAATCATGCTAACTAAAAATGACATTTCATACTAATTATTTAACTAAACCCTAACATCATAATAAAAATTTAACATTAACCATACAACTAATTAACCACTAAACCAACAAAATACTACTACACTTACTTAATGAAGACTAACATTTCTACCTAACTACAAACATAGTTTAACTACATATACTTACAATATTATTCCATAGCCCTACATAATATTTCCCTAACAACTAATATAATACTAAATATTTCACATTAAGCATACTACTAAATAACGGTCGTCCAGTAAAATACAACTCATCTTCTTTAAGGAATACTACATTCTTATGTATATAAACATAATACATAAACATAATACTAAACAAATATGGGTTCATTATGTAGTCATATTATCCTTAACCTTTTTAAGTCAAAGAAACATAATATTAAACAAAGTTTTATTTTATTAACTAGTAATATTTTCCCTAAAATACTTAAACATTACTTTCATACTTTAAAAGACGAGGTAGAAAAACTCAAGAATAATTATTCTTATCTATGTATCAGTTCTCCTCTTAAATATCGTATGGTGTTATGAGAAAAGTAAATGCCAACCTACTTTTATGATGAACTGATGCATCATTTATAGAAAATAATGAATTAAAAACAGATCAATATACCCAAAAATAACCAAGTGTATGATTTTCTCTTAACACAAAATCATCACTTCCTTTAGAGTAATGCAAATGGAAAGCACCTAAACTAAATGGAAACGAAGGAAAGTGGCAATAATTTTGCCACTGTGATGCCAAATTACAAATCCTTTTTGGTTGCTGGGTCAATTCTGTCCTGTTATGGAATACAAGTAAAGTCAGACACAAGGCTTCATGCCCAAGACCGTTTTACACAGAACACGCCAAAAGATTTTTCCACCCCTTTTCAGACGCTTCAAAGGAACAAACTCTATAAACAATACAACTGCAGATCTTCAAAAGTATCCCAAAAACTCATGAACAAAAGGAATCCAATTCCTTGTGCTTTTAAGGTTGTTGTTCTTTTCCTTTTCAACCAAACATTCTCTTAAATTTTAAGTTTTTTTAATTTGTGTCATGGCAATCCTTAAGATAACCAAAAAACACCATAAACGTTTCAACAACCCTTTCCCTTCTTCTGCTTCAATCACCATTCCCTATGTGCAAGGCTCTCTCTTCATCAACTCCAAAACAGTGCCTTCAGATCGGAAGTTTTCAATTGGCAATGATTTTCAGCTTTCTTGGACCTCCAACAATGGTGGGCACCTCTCAATTTCCCATCTTTCTCAGACAACAAGACCCATTTGGTCCACCATCCCAGGACAAGCCTTTGTCTCAGCTGCACTTGTTGACACGGAAGTGGAAGAAAGTAGAGGATCCTTTCTTGTCAAAGACAAAGATGTTCATTTGATGTGCAATCACCAAACCATTGAGGATATTAGGATCATCAACAATCAATTTGATCATCATCATTTGGAATATGAAGCTACTGATTCTCCATCATGGTATGAAGGATTGGACCCGAAAACAGATTCACAAGAGACCCAGCTTCCTACTTTGATGATCACAGGAAGGCTATTCAATATGACTAAGAAAAATAGAAGGTTTGAAAGGCATGGAATTCAAGCAAATATACAGTTTGAAGCAAAAGGACCCTCTGTGTATGCAAGGTATTGGGTTTGGTTCAATCAGAAGACCAGCCATGAAGTTGGGTTTCAGGTGAAGATTGAGAAGCCCAACTTCATCTCAAGCAGCAACCATATCTCTTCAACAGCTTCAGGAGTATACCATGGCTTTAAGAGGAGGCTGTGTAATAGGAAAAAGAAGCTTGGTTGGTGTTGGTACCTTTCAAGGCCAATAGGGTTTGTGCTAGTTTCTTCAGTGGAGGAAGACATAGAAGACTTGAACATCCCAAAATCAGAAGAATTCAACAGAGTGTGGTTAACATATGCAAGTGATGAGAATGAGAGGTTCTATGGTTTTGGGGAGCAGTTTTCTCACATGAATTTCAAAGGAAAAAGGGTGCCCGTCTTTGTTCAAGAACAAGGTATTGGCAGAGGAGATCAGCCAATTACCTTAGCTGCTAACTTGATCAGTTACAGGTAGTGTGTAATGCAATAGCTCCATAAGCTTAAATCAATATAGTAAATCATAAGATATATATTTGTTGACAACACAATGTGAAGTGGTGACATTTCACTGTTATTGGCAGGGCTGGAGGTGATTGGAGTACAACTTATGCTCCTTCCCCATTCTACATGACATCAAAAATGAGGTCCCTCTACCTTGAAGGATATGATTATACTGTATTTGATCTTACTAGACTTGACAGAGTACAGATACAGGTATAGCTACTGAAATTATGAGATACAAATGGTTCAAGAATATTATGTTAAGTTGTTAACTATATGAATGAACTACTCAAAATTAAAGAGAGTAATTAGTGCAAAGAAATACTGAAATTATGAGGTACCACATGAAGAGTAAAATGAGTGCAGTATTTTGGTAAATATTTGTACTGTATGAAGAGTGTGGTCAATTTTTACAATAGCTGAGAGAATTGATGTGAGGACTGGTAAATTTAATTAACACAGCCAGGAAATTGAGCTATATGTACCTCTGTATAAAGAAATAATAAATGCATCAGACTTGAAAATATAGGACATGTTGAATTATTATATATTTATATATAATGTACATGAAATCATGACTTGGATTCTTTTTTATACATACATATAATAAAAATTTGTAGTTTTCAATTTTTTTTGTACACTGGAACTTGCAGATACATGGAAACTCAGTTGAAGGGCGAATATTGCATGGGAACTCGCCTTGTGAACTGATTGAACATTTTACAGAAAGCATTGGAAGGCTACCTGAGCTTCCAGAGTGGATAATATCTGGTGCTGTAGTTGGAATGCAGGGTGGCACGGATGTGGTTCGTCATATTTGGGATGAACTAAGGACTTATGATGTTCCTGTCTCAGCATTTTGGTTGCAGGTGATTAATCCCTCACCCCTATACTTAACATAAAGAGAGGAAAAGAAAATAACTGTGTCAAGGCCATATATACTTTTTGGCCCTCTGCAGTTTCAACAAAATTGTAATGCACATTTTAGTCTGCTTCTATAGACACTATTGATTCTTGATTTGAGAGTAATGTTATTTGCTTATACACAACTGCTGAACAACTAGGCTTATGCATACACCCTCACAAACTTGGAACTATTACAAATTTGCAGTTCTTTGTTGTTTTGAGTTTAAATTGTTTACTTGTGACAAATGCACAGGATTGGGTAGGGCAGAGAGAAACATTGATTGGTTCGCAACTCTGGTGGAATTGGGAAGTGGATGCACAAAGGTATAAGGGGTGGAAGGAACTTATAAAAGATCTTAGCACTCAGCATATAAAAGTCATGACTTATTGCAATCCCTGTCTGGCTCCGGTAATGCTTCCTTTTAATCATTTCAAGTATAAATATTGTAGTCACTAACTTGCTTATTTCCAATTAGACTTCATTTTATAATTTGTTCAAATGATTCATAATTGTAATCTTGCCATGCTGTCAAAACTTCATTTCTTAAGTGCCACTTGTAAGGTAAGACATGCAGCTAGTTTAGGCA
The DNA here is from genome assembly GCA_037962975.1 of Clitoria ternatea. Classification (NCBI taxonomy): domain Eukaryota; kingdom Viridiplantae; phylum Streptophyta; class Magnoliopsida; order Fabales; family Fabaceae; genus Clitoria; species Clitoria ternatea. Next base: position 155,000,804 of record CM075673.1, read on the forward strand.
GATTGTGATAACTCCTTTTTGTGCCTTTTTTCATTTGCCTAATCCTATAGGTTGATGAGAAACAAAACAAAAGGAGAAACCTCTTTGAGGAAGCAAAACAGTTGGACATATTGGTGAAAGACAGAAATGGAAATCCATACATGGTTCCAAACACAGCTTTTGATGTAGGAATGCTAGATCTAACGCACCCGAAAACTGCAACTTGGTTCAAGCAGATTCTACAAGAAATGGTGGATGATGGAGTTAGAGGATGGATGGCAGATTTTGGTGAAGGCCTTCCTGTTGATGCTGTTCTATATTCAGGTTTGCACTCACATATCTTTGTTTCTCTCAAAACTTATGCTCAGTGTAACCTTACTTGCTTCATGAGGTCTTTCTAATGCTAGATGATTGTAAATCACAAAGAAAAGTGTGTTAAAGTAAGAAAGTAGTTCATGCTTTTTGACTGCAAAGAATATCTTAATTTCTACCTTCTGGCAAAACTTTCTCCTAGGATAATTTTCTGAACATTTGCTCATCTTACAGCCTCCTAACCCCAAAGCGAAAAACAAAAAACTAGACTATATGCATGAGCTTGTGATTAGTACTAACATTTTACACCCTCCATTTCAGGTGAAGATCCCATCTCAGCTCATAACAGATACCCAGAACTATGGGCTCAAATCAACAGAGAACTTGTTGAAGAATGGAAAAGTAACTCCTTGGACAAGGTGAAGGAAAACCAAGAAGATGGCTTGGTTTTCTTCATGAGGGCTGGTTTTAGAGATAGCCCAAAATGGGGGATGCTATTCTGGGAAGGAGATCAAATGGTCAGTTGGCAAGCAAATGATGGAATAAAGAGTTCTGTTGTTGGCCTCCTGAGCAGTGGAATTTCTGGCTATGCCTTTAACCACAGTGACATTGGAGGATACTGTACAGTGAACTTACCTTTAGTTAAATATACAAGGAGTCAAGAATTGCTTATGCGATGGATGGAGCTAAATTCTTTCACCACAGTCTTCCGGACCCATGAAGTAAGTAAAATACCTACAATATCACTCATCCCTTCATCATGCTTTTATTGTCTTCTATCTTTAGAATCATTGTAGAAGTACTTAGCACAGATACATTCATCATAGCATGAATTTTGCACATCAAAGAAAGTTCATTCCTTGACATTATACCACATTACTTTGGAAAGGGAGCATGATCCTTGAAAGTACTTATGGTTTCTCTACTGCAAAAAGATTATCCCTTTTCTTCCCTTTCTCTATTATCTCTAAAATTACAAAAGATATGTCAAAGAACAACTAAAGTGAGCATAGTAATTTATACAAATTGCTGTTACATGCTCATTCTTCAAATATATAGGGAAAATAAATTAACATACTGAGATGTTAATGCAAGAAATACTATAATCTGAATTCATAGGGATCAACCTGAATTCCTTAAATTTCACTATTTATTGTTTGATAGAATTATAGCAACGATTTACTGATGCATGTCATGCTAACAGGGAAACAAGCCATCATGTAACAGCCAATTTTACTCAAACCAAGAAACTTTGTCACACTTTGCACGCTCTGCAAAATTATACGTAGCATGGAAATTTTACCGTATTCAACTTGTGAAGGTGATACCAAAATTTATCTTTACACATTAATTTAACTATAGACTAAGAAAACTCAACAGCAACTTAATATGGTCCTATTCCATGTTCCTCTGTACACAGGAAGCTGCACAGAAAGGATTGCCTGTATGCCGCCACTTATTTCTCCATTATCCGAATGATGAACGTGTGCATCATTTGAGTTATCAGCAATTCTTGGTTGGTTCTGAGTTCCTAGTTGTTCCTGTCCTTGACAAAGGAAAGAAGAAAGTTAAAGCTTATTTTCCAGTGGGAGAGAGTAGCAGTTGGATACATATATGGACAGGAAAAAGATTTTCTAAACAAGGAAGTGAAGAATGGATAGAAGCTCCTATTGGACATCCTGCTGTATTTGTCAAGGTTGGATCCCTTATTGGAGAAACCTTTTTGAATAACCTAAGAAGTTTAGGCATTCTTTAATAAAGCATTCATCAAAGGTGGATGAATCTTAGATATGATGTAACATAGCATTTAGGTAACTTCTCAATTCATGCCTCTGAATCAATCCAACTGTACATTGCAATTGAAGCATATGTGAAGAATTAGCTGGCAGGATCTGAATTATGTATACATTCATGATTCATTAAGCTTCATCACCTACAATTGTAGCTCCCCAGTTTCTTAGGATAGATTCCACGTTCACCTCCAGCAAATGGCTCTACGAATCAAATAAAACGTTAGGAAGATGATCAACAGAAGCCCCTTGAGAAACATTGTTCCATTTCATTTTGTATAACCTTAACTAAATAGTAGCCAAATTTAATTCATATTGCAAAGTGTGTTAAGATAAGTCTCACATCGGTAAAAAAATATAACATGAATACTTCTTGTAAGATTAGTGGCAACCCTTAACATATAAACTAGTTTTTGGGTTGAGTTATATCGTCATTTTTTAATATGGTGTCATTTTCTAATATGGTATCAAAACCTGATCTACTCGAATGTTGGCTCACCAAATGTTCAATTCTACAAACTCTACAAACTTCACGTACTAAATGTGCATTCCTAGGTGTGAGAGGGGTGTTAAAATAAGTCTGATATCGGTTAAGAATATGAAGCCCGGATATAAAAAGACACAAACTTCACTTTAAACACAAGTTTCATATCTTACACCTATCCCATTTAAGACTAATGCTTATGCTCTTGCACACCTCTATAGCAATGCCAAGTGGTAAAAAAGAAAGTAGAAAAGACAAGAAGCTCCTCAACCGAATAGAGAAGATTGTTACTAAAGTAAAAGTTCAGCTATTTGTATTAATGCGGCTCGAATAATGATACCTTATTATTAAAACTCTTGTGTTCTGGAATTTGTATGTAACTTACAGCAATAACGATAATTTGAACATCAGTTGGTTCCACTTCCAAAAATTAGAACTTGAGCAGTCAATCACTTGCTACATGCAGAGAGCTCATAAACAAGAAACGAATGCATAGGATAAAATGAGCAACTTAAAAGGACCTCTTTAAATTAATCAAGTTCGAGGTCTATACCATGCAATGTTTCACTCTTGATAAAACTTGAGCATTGGAAATGCAGTCAGATAGCATTGAATTTGATGTCAGCACAGGAATCATACTCAAGTTAAAGAATTCAAATACAATTTCCTGCAGACAATAGCATACTTAAAGCAATTGACACCTGACAACTTTTACACAGCTATCATCAGGAATTCAGCATCTCTCATGATAAAATTAACATTGCTGTGAACATGTCAACACAACAAGCACTGCAATGAAGAGTACTAAATTATATGATCCACGAAATAAAAACGAAGAGACAATTACAAATCATAAGAGCACGTCCCATGCAACAAAATGTTTTACACATAAAACACAGAATAATTCCAAAAGAAAAGATGCAATTCAACACCATTCCTGGAATTAGTCTACACCCATTAGAACTTTCATTAACCAGAGAGAGAGGGAGTTCAGTGTGACTGAACTTACATAAACTTCAAACTTTGACAAATGATTTATTTGTGAGGGCCTTGAGATCAAGTAGCAAATGTGTTTTCTTCTGTAATTTCGATGAAGCATTTGAAAAGGTGGTCTGTTGTGTTGAATAAGGTTGTTGTTATCGAATACTTGAGTGGCATATTCTCTTCGGTGCCATGCTATGCCAATGTTTGATGCGATTTTATGGCATATTCTTTCTAGATACCTAGCCATGCAATCGTTAATAGAATCAATTTTTTCTTCTAAAATACGAGTATCAACAGAGTGGGTCCAACTCTTCAGTAAAATTTTTACCATAAAAGATTCAAAATTTTACTTGACAAAAATAAAACAAGTTCTTTTATTGTGAAAAGAAAAACATATATGAACCAATCATTCCTTGAATAATAAAATCATTGGGTTAGTATCGCTAGTAAGAAAAATACTTAGCATAGAAGATTACAAAGTGCATGTATGTTTGGAAATAGAAGAAACAAAGGGAAATGTGAGAAAATTTGAACTTTGATCCCCCCGATCAATTGTCAGTTGAAAATTTTTAAATCCAATAGGTTAGCAAAACTTGGGAATGTTAATTGAAAGGAAAAAAATATTAACCAAAAAAATTAAAGAAACTAAACATAGGATGCAAAACCAAACCAAAATAAATGGTGAAATAATATATCCTCCTATGGATCTTCCTACTACTTTTAAAAGTAATGAATAAAAAACAAATAAGAAATGCATTGTCTTAAAAACATATAAATATTCAATTCTTTTTTGAATTAGTGAGTAGGAGGATTTTAGGAGAATATAACATTTCTCAAATGAAAAAAGGGGCGATTGGGAAGAGAATAAAATGGAAGTTGACATGGTTTGCACTAAGAAAATTTACCAAAGAGCCTTCAATTTAGTAATACTTTCTAGTCTATTTATAAGTCAATATGGTATGTTTTTAAGATCTTTCATTCATCAATTTATTCATTTTTCTGCTTCAAATCTTCACTTAAAGAAAATTGATGAAATAAGAATTTAACCTTCACTGCAAGACCAAGAGCAAGAATTCAATTTTGTATCTCTTCATTTTTGTACAATGATGCTTCATCCCTCCTTTCAATATTCAGAATCTTACCCCTCAGAGGTAGCATAGCCTGCATAAAATATATTCTAATAAACACGTACCCAAAGTGCTCCACACATCAGTAAACAAAGAATCCAAGTGATTAGATAAAACTATTAGAAATACAAGCATAAGAATATACAATCAGTTCACAAAGGAAAATTGCATGAGGAGTTTTGTTAAAGATACAATAAAACAGCTTTTAGGATAGTCAGTCCTCAATAGTTTCAAAATTTTGGAAGCATGTAACAAAAACAAGATTCAAACACTGCTGGCATAACCCTGTGTAGGTTTTTTCATCTAAAACTGTCTATTAAGAAACAGTTCCATTTAGTAAATGCAATGTCATTAGTTCAACTTATAGTCTCAATCCCAAATATCACCGAAGGACTCTAAATTTTAGCTCTAAAATTACAACCTTACGACCAAATAACATCATAACCTGCCCAAACATCAAATTATTGGCTAGATGAATGATGTCTCGAACGGTGTACAGAATCAATGCTGACTATTGGATAGTACCTCCAACAGAACTCAATTTCCAAAACTTGGTTACCAAACATACACTTAGGAATGACAGCAAATGCTTTCAGGCAAAAAAAAATCAATCGAAGGTGATGAATAATGTGCTATTGCGTTTAGACCGTAGAAAGGCTTTTCAAGTAATTGACAATGAATTCCTCTGCGGATTCATTAAAAATAATTTCTCAAGTTCCATTTGCATAATTCATGAGCGAAGTTCATTCTTTATTTTTCTCATTTCTAATTTAGTGTCTGTTTTGGTCTGTCATATTAATCTCCAGCCAGCTTCTTATGTGGTTAAGCTGATTATGAGATGACAAAGCATCAGTACAAAGAAACTAAAGCAGGAAAACATCCTGATGGCAATTTCAACTAAGAACAGAAAAATATATCTGGCAGTTTTACTGAAAATATTATTATCATTCTAAAATTTATGAAATGCAAAATTTACAGGAATAACTCTTACTCTTTTTATTAAATTACATTTTTCAAGAGCAAATGCAAATTAGATCCAACTTCTGATCTTTAACTTAGGCAAAATTTAGGGTGTGATATGAGAGAACCTTGAATGCAATCACACATCTATTCATTAATGAACATTAAACAAATAAAAAAGTACACTTTTTATTCAACAAGAGGAAACCTTGTTGCAGCACACTTTCCTCCTTTCCACACTAAAACAGAAAACAATCATCTGGTCACAATTACAAATTTCAATCCCTCTAGGAACACATTGGTGATTTATAATTTTATCTTCTACAAACTATACCATTCCCACTATTGGTAACACTAGTGCAATCCAGCATACCATATTCAACCACTGAATTCCTTTCTGCATTTTCAGCAGCAGCAGCAAACAAACAAACGCCACAGTCCGTCGAAACAAGTGAGCTGGTTTTGTACCTATCTTCCCCTCCAATTACCGGCATTGCCACACCTAACTTTGCCGAATTTTGAAAATCAGGTTGATAAGTCCTCCCAAGAACGCCATCAACTTTGGAGGATAGACCAGAGAACTTGAACTGCGTCTCCAAGTGTGCAAAGCAATCATCATTGGGGATTTGATAGTTGTGGATTCTACTATCTTCTTTTGTCACAGGCACCACATTGACAGATATCTCTGCCATATCGTGCAGAGTGACAATAACACTGTTCTTGCTTGACGTTCTCTCTATTCTAAGCTTATTTTGTGGACAATGCCATGTAGAGAGGTAAGTATCAGGGAGGACAAGTTGCTGTCCATTGTAAGAGAACTTCAAATGGTCAATTTGATCATCCCATGTTGATGCTGGGGTAGCCTCTATGGTAAACTTGTGGGAACCAAATAGGATTCCCAATGCTTGAATCCAAGTGTAATCCCTGCTTCTACCTGCAGGCCTAAGGCCAATGAAACGTGCATTGATCTGAAAGTTGACATCAGATACTAAGGTGAAATGCTCGTTTTTCCTTCCATGGAAGTAAAAAACAGTGCCATCTGGTCCAACAAAGCGAGGGTCCAGGCACGCAGATCCACGGCCATTGCAATTTGGTTTGAGATCTGTTATCATCCAAACATGTAAATCAACACTTGTTATGCTTCCATACAACGGTAAATGTTCACACAACTTCATTAAGTGAAAGTTTTGTATCTGTCTCTACCTAAATATTCACAAGTTTTAGTTAAGTCCTACTTATTTTATGCAAGTAAACTCTCAAATGTCCTCTAAAGCTATGTGTGGTATGAACATAAAGTGTACGACCTAAGTTCGAACTCTGCTTCTCCTATTTCTTAACACTTATACTCCTTTCCTTTACCGCTATTTGGAAGGATAAAACAAAAACCACTATATAACTAGTGCATTATAATCCTTATGATCTTAAAAACTTCAATTTAATCCTTAATTAAGTTTTTAAAATAACATTCAGTGTAGTTTTTCAGTTTAGTTTTTTAGGTGTAGGTGTAATCAACATATACAAGATCAATCACAATGTAACATTCAGTTTAGTTGTTTTCAGTATAAAATAACAACAAAAGATGAAGAAAGAAAAACACTAAAATGGATGACTATTATGTAAAGTGAAGAATTAAATTAACATTTTAAAAACTTCATGAATTGAAATGTTAAACCTATAGAATTTCAAGACATTTATTGCCTAGTAAGAGAGACACAAACATTAAAATTCTCTGAAGTGAAAATTCAGGATACAAAGACGGCAGAGATTCACAAATGAAACTGCAGCGTAGAAAGATAAGAAAAAGAATGTAGTTGGTTACATTATGTAAAAGCATGTGCAGTGGAGATAGAGAGAATGATCTTACTTTTGCAGCGAGTTTCGCATGTGGGAGAATCGCAGTCAAGAAAGCAGACTTTGGCTGCTGGGTCAGAGGGTGATTTCAGAGGGCACTCATCAGGGCATGCTCTTTTCTTCCCAAAGCATGGACTTTTTCTGGCGGTACATGTTAGAATGTTTTTTCCTTCAATCATCTGCATTTCTCTTAATGCAAACAATAACACTACAACATAATAAATTAAGCTTTTACTACTTGACATAGCCATAGCCATAGCCATAGCCATCCCTCTGATATATACTGTGGACTTGTCTTTGGTTTATCACTATTTATAGCAAAAACTCAACATTTAGAGTTGTCATTTTTTTGAGGTTGGCAGCTTTGATTTTTTCGTGTTTGTTTTGGATGGGTTGATCAAACCAAGGTTGTTTGACCAAAAAAAAAAGATGTTATGATTTAACAGAGTTTGGATTGTCTGAACATCATAAAAGACTTAGATTTTTTCATTTTTATAACTTTGTTTTCCCAATCGCATACCAAACGAACGCTTAGAGTGTCATATGTAAATGTAAATCAATTCATATAACGTGTCCAGAATGGATTTGTCGAGTTTTAGATAACTTGTTTTTCTAATCTTGTTAATGCATTATAATATGGTTGACCATTGTGATGGCAAAGGCTTCATGAGTTGCTTGTACTATTGAAAGAGCATTGGTTGATCCCCCCACTAAGTCAGGTGTAGTGAACATGTGATGACGGTGGACTTTGATAATTGACCAATCATTTAAAATTGAACTCTAGATTAACCAGTTAAACATAAAATAATACTGTTTTAATGGAAATTAAATTATGTACCAAATAATTATTAATTAAATAACACACCATAACTTAACAATATGAAAACTTAAAATATAAATATAATATTTCAATAAAGAATATCTTTTAATAAAATTTATGGTATGAAATAATATTTTTTTATAAACATAATATTATTTTCCAAAAAAAAATTGAAAATAATATTTGACTTTTTTTATAAAATTAAAATTAATTGTTAATTTGTTAGAAGAGAAAATGGAATTCGTGAACTTCTCTCATTTATTCTTTTATTTAATAGTTTTTAAAAGCATCAAACCATGATTTTCTTTTCATTCAGTTTGAGGGATCAAAATCCTCTTTTTCCTGAGCATTTTCCCTTCATGTACCATCAATTAGAATTTCACAGCTCAATTAAAATTATCCTAGGTATACTCTTAGGAGATGTTTAGTGCGGAGATTTTTTTATTACTCAAATATTTTTTATAACATTTATATTAAATGTAAGAATGGAAGATTTTCGAATTAAAATTTTTAAAAAACAAAAAAAATGCTTGTGTATCAAACGCCTTTTTCATGTAATTGTTATTGAATCTTCATATAAAATTATCAGAAATACGAGATTAATCGAAATGCGAAAGATCTATGTAATTTTCTTGAAAATATTTTAATCATACCAAATATATTTATAATATTCATCGGAAATATAATTCCTCAGAAAATATAATTCTAAGATAAAAAAATGTGTACCAAACACCTCATTAATTTAACACCAATCTACTTGTTGATCATTTATATTAGTATATTCCATTGATTAATTTTGTAATTGACGTAAAAAAAATATATTATATTTGTCCTTTTTCTAGTATTTGTATATCACTTATAAAAATTATTAATATAAAATATAGATATTATGTTAAATAATTTTACACCAATTTTTTTTAGTAATTAAAGTTTAGATGACTTGAGTCTTAGAGACTCATCAAAATCCTCACATTGGTAAGATTTAAACTCATAATTTTATGACTATAAATTTTATTTTTATCCAACTAAAACAATTACTGGTTTACATTTACATCGGTTCTTTAATAACTAGTATAAAAAATATTTTTAATTGGTATAGCAAACCGGTATAAAACATGTGTCTCCATGGAAATTAATAGACCATAAATTTGCATGGTTGATTCTAATTTCTGGTATAGAGATGGAAATAGGGCATATGATACGATACTTTAATCTCTTAGTTACAAGCTATCAATCAACCAATCAAGACCGTTCATTAGCCTAGTTTTAGAAGCCCAATCCTGAATTACGGCACAGGATCTCTATCGACTAACACAAAGAAAAATATTTTAGTACTTTGTTAATTCAAATTATTTTAAAAAATAATTCTTTTTAGAATTACTTTTTTATCTGATATACTTTTGTTTTTAAATATTTTTAATCTCTCCTTACACCACTAGTAAAAGACTAAAGTCCCACTAATCATTCTGTTTTCTTTTTTAAAAATTTGTCCTGAAAAAAAATGTCAGAAATAGATTGTTTTCAATGTTTCTTATATAAAATTTTGAAAACAAAAAATTAAAATGAAAGTTTTGTAATTAAAATTAAAAAATAAAAAATAAAAACAGAAAACGTTTTCTCAATCTAAATGGACTCTAGAATTCTCAAGAATTCCCAACTAGGAAGGTAGATAAGGAGTGAAATGATCTTTCTGTAATAACTTGTCATGAGCCTTATCACAAATTTAAGTTATGACTTTTACTTTATTTAATCAATGTTTGCAATCAATAATTAAACAAATAACAAGATGGAACGAAAAATGTTAATATGATAGAAGCTATCTGACATATACGGATAAGATAAAAATAAATGAATAGAAGAAAAACCAGAACGATTATTGCTATAAATATTTGCACAACAACGGTAGATTTACATATAAACAGAATCTTATTGAATAGCCTAAGTCAAGTTCCTTGAAATTAACCCCTCCATATGCATGTTCATTAACCATTCAAAAACATAATTTAGGCAAAAAAAAAAAGTTTCAAATCAGAAGTAAACACTTGACCCAGTTTAATAAAAAACTAGAATTCAAACTTGTGTTTTACAATGGCACGATCAAGTACATGAATAAAATTACACATGCAATATTGCAATTACAAAATTTAGGACCATAAATAGCCAGGGGATAAAAACTATGCACTTATCAACTTTGTAAACACCAAATTAGAAGCTCGCCAAATAGTTCCCAGCAGTTACTATAAATGACAGCTCCACTTGTGCCCAGTAAACAGCACCAATGAAGTAAAACAGGAGGAGCCTTCTTCAATTAAGACCTCTCCACATTCCAGTGAGTGCATAGGGAAAATTTTGTGCATGACTATATTGTAGTGTATGGTTAATAATGAAGACAATCCATTTCTCCACACCATCAAATATCTAGCTGATCAAGATCAATCATGTTTGCGGAATTTCGTATGAGTTCCTTCCGAACATCCACCTAATACAAATTCAAATAAAAATTTCAGACTATGGCACAAAAATAAAAACTAGATAGCTAATTTTGATCATCACTACTAATCTTTATGATATTGAAGCTAAGGATCCAAACAGTCAACTGAGGATAGCATTAGAGTATTTTTATGTTCAGGGCACATGTCAATAGGCATTATATGTTAACTAAGCAGGAACACAAGGAAGATAGAGTTCTAAAATGTCATTTTTCTATAGTCATTAAATAAAATGTTACAAAAATAAAAACAGGTTCATTTATAAAGTCTAACATAACTAGGGTAAAACAAGAATGCCTGACAAAGACTATTATGTAAATAAGGTGTAAGGTGATAATGTGCATTGTGGCAATATACATATAGTCATACAGCACAAATAAAAGTCTCAATTTTAAGAGGAAAGCATTCAAATACAAGTTTAGAGCTTTATACTAACTGTTTACATTTCTCTTTTGAAAAGAAAAGATATACAAATGAACTCCATTCTCCACAAATAATTTTGTTTAACAAGTTATATTGAGTATGGTAACACAAAATATAAATAAGCTAATTTCTGAAAAAATAGGACATACAAGAGCATGGTATATTGAACAGTATACAATTTTTTATATATATAAAAACAATGGATAATACTTAGTATACCTAGAGGCACATAATTCTTAAACACAGTTAATTTGATATTTTGAAGTCACAAGTCACTTGTCATGGCAAAGTTTCTTTCTTTAAGTTCATGTATCTGTAGTAAAATACATAGAAATAAATAGATTCGGGTAAAATATGATAGTAACAATGGTGCATATTACCCGAGTCCCCATAAGAGACGAGAAAACAATATTTGCTTCTGCTGCATCCTCAATTTTTAATTGCTTCAATAACCTACGTTCTGGATCCATGGTTGTCTCCCATAATTGTATAGGCATCATTTCTCCCAGGCCTGCAGTTATAAAACACAAAAGCATACAATTAAGGATAGATTCATAAAAACATTGTAAAATTATTAGCTCCTGGTGGAAAACAAGAATTCAGCAATGGGGAAGCATATGAATAGTGAAAGGGTAGAAACAAGTTTCACCACAATAAAGACTCACAAACATAAGACTTACTTCTCTTCCATTAATATATTGTTCACTACAAGGCCATACAAGACACCCCGCAGATGACAGAGACACAATCATTATTCATTACATGGTTGACTGAACCCCTAAGCACCCAGACATGAGATCATATTAATTCACTAGCAAAGTTTTTGAAGGGAAGGGAATGGAATCATTTCAATTATTCTGAAATTCATTTCTTATTTTGATTACAATGTTTCCCAAATGTATTCCCTCATTTGTAGTCATTTCATCTTATCCTTTTATTATAAATAGAAGCTCTCATTAATACCCCTAATCGATAAAGAATTCAATGTTTAATTTAAAATTGATAGTAAAAAATTAAAATACAAGCCAACAAATAATTATTAGGAATTATAGGGTTTTATTTAAGTATAGAGGGAGAGAAAGAGATGAACGACAAATTGGCATTTACTACATGTTTTACCATACTACATAGTTCTAATGCAAGAACCAAGCAACTAACAACTTCTCCTCATACCTTTGAATCTTTGCAAGTTATACGAGGCATTAGGAGGGAATGAGCGTTGAAGCTTTTTAAGGTCAGCATCATCATAGCAATAGTGCACTTGTTTTCCACGTACAACCTGGTTATTTCAGTAACGATTGTAGAAAGTTAGCCTGATTAGTGATTACACTGGTAAAGATTCCATGTAGCAAAAACTTCAGACAAACCTTGTACAACGGTGGAACGCCAACATATATGCAACCTTCATCAAACAAAGCTCTCTGCAAGAAACAACCACAACATAAAATTTAATCACTTTATTTTGATTTATGGATCTTATTAGAGCTGGCTTAGTTTGTTTTCATCTTCCATGTATGAGTAGCTTTTGCTGTCGTTTCCAGTATACATTACCTGATATCTAAAGAAGAATGTCAGTAGTAGAGTTCGGATGTGGGCACCATCTACATCAGCATCAGTTAAAATAATGATCTTATGATATCTTAGTGCATCCTTTTTAAAATCCTCTCCCTGAAGACAAAAGATATGTTTTAATTAAATTGTTAAATAATAGTTAACATAATTAAGCATAGGATTCTGGCACAGGCAATCAAGTATTTTTACACTGATATAATTGTTTTGATTGTATTTATATGTTAAGTGGAATATTATTGATGACTTAATTATAAGCTTATAATGTTATTCAGAGATGAATTTTCCAATCAATATTAGAATTCATTCAACTTATAACTTCTTATCATATTCAGGAATCAGGATTACTTTTATTTCTCTTGGGGAAGTAGGTATTAAGATTCAACGCATTGTACACTTTCTTAATTCTCATATTCTCCTTTTGCATGTCTTCAAATTGACAAATTTCTATTTTTGTCTCTATATTTTCTTAAAACTTCATGTGAAGCTGTTACTAAATTTCACGACTTTCTTTACAATTTAAAATTTAAATTATAAGGAGGTATTTGTAAGTTACTCTTCCACTTAGACTCTGGATTGGAGCATATATCACTATTTAATCATTCTGTTTCCCTTAGAAAATCACTATGAAAACTTACTAACTAAAGTGCCTTTTATTTAGTAATACTTTCTGTTAGAATGATGTAAATATAGTAAGATATATTTTAGGACTAAATATATCAATCATATCTCTAATTGTATATTCTGTATTTATGTACAAAATCCCTATAAATACAAAGCTTCGGGTGATCACAAAACACACGGAATTCATATGTCTTTTTGTTTTTCTCTCTTTTAACATGGTATCCAGAGCCTAACGAGAGATCCATCCTATTCCGTGTTTTCCGGTGAGCCACTGCTCACTGCGTAAAATTTTTCCCTCCCTCCCACCTCGTTTTCCGCGCTGCCGTCCCAGATCTACCATCTCCGGCCACCATTTCCTTCCGGCGACCTTGCGACTGGCTTCCCCTTGCCCAGATCGGTGTTTCCCCGGAAGCCCTCCCCCACCGGAGCTCTCACGCGCCCCCACGTGCCGCCTCTTCCTCCGCGCGTGAAACCCACGCGCCTCCCCTCTCAGCCGCGCGTGACGGCGCGTCTCACCTCCGGTGACGTCGCGCCTTCTTGGGTTCTGCTCGCCTCGGCCTCTTCTTCCTCGATCTGGTGTTTGTTTTCCATTTTGGTCACTTTTTCCTTGCTGTTTGGCACGTTTTTCAAGGCTGCCCCTGTCTTTCTCTCTCCACCAGCATACCCATGGCTAATCCCGGTGATACTAAGTCTGATTCTTTGCTTTCGGGCACTTCCCTCACTGCCCTCCTCTCTTCCGAGCTGTTAGATGACAAAAACTACTCATATTGGGCCTCTAATATTAAAATTTGGCTTATTGGGCTAGGCTATGAGACCCACCTCACACAATCCGAAACTGAAATCCCCAAAACCGACCGACCGCGGTGGAGGAAAATTGATGCTCAACTATTTGCAATTATGCGGAACACTATTGCCCCATCCCATCGTGATTGCTTCCGTGGTCAAAAATCCTGCAAGGGAGTTTGGGACCATGCCGAGCAACTCTTCACCAACAATATTCGGCGACTCTATCAAATTGGTGAGGACCTTATGACCACCTTTGGCTCTCGACAGTTTCATGGATCTATAACTACTTATGTGGGCAAAGTGACTAATCTCTTGTGTGAACTCAATGAGATGCTTCCTATTGGTGCTACTCCTGAGGCTGAGCTTGAGAACCGTAAGAAATTACTTTTGTCCTTTGCCTTATATGGCCTACCTCCTGAGTATTCTTCTACTCGTGATCAGATTTTGGGTTGCCCCACAGAGGTTACTTTGGATGGTGCTTTGGCCACTCTCCTTTGGGCTAACATTCATGGCCCTATATCTCCCTCCATGCCTTCCTCTGCTGCTTCGACTGTTTCTCATCTTGATTCTTCCGCTTTGCTTTCACGCAATAGCGACTCTGCACCTCGTAGAGGGGGTAGGCCACGTCCTCATTGTGATCATTGTCACAAACCAGGCCACACCATTGATAAGTGCTGGAAACTCCATGGTCGCCCTCCTCGCACCGCACAGGTTGCTCAGGTTGCTCCTCCACCGTCTTCTGCTCCTCCGCTGCTGCCAGATCCGTCTCCATCGCCCTCCTACAATGACTTCCTAAAGTGGCGTGACGAACGTCAAGTCTCTGGTTCCACTGCTGTTGTTGCACACACTGGTAATTCTTTCGTTGGCATCTCCCATTCTTTGGGTCCTTGGGTCCTTGATTCAGAGGCCACCGATCATATTACTGGTAATAAATCTCTTTTTTCTTCTCTCTCTACCACTGGTTACTTACCTTCTGTTACTATGGCCAATGGTTCCCAAACACAATCCCAGGGTATTGGTATTGTCCATCCCCTCCCTTCTATTTCAGTTGATAATGTGTTATTAGTTCCTGGTGCCCCATTTAATTTGTTATCCATTAGTCAGCTTACTCGTACTCTTGATTGTGTCATCTCTTTTACTAAAGATTCAGTTTCTTTGCAGGATCGGAATACGGGGAAGATGATTGGCTTCGGATTTGAGTCTCACGGCCTTTATCAACTTAACAGACCATCCCTTGTTGGTTCGGCTTCCGCATCTCCTCTTCTTATTCATGCTCAGTTAGGACATCGACATCCCGGTCTCGATGCTTTCAAGAAATTAGTCCCTCGTTTTTCTAATTTAGAATCTTTGTCATGTGAGTCTTGTCAGTTAGGTAAGCATACTCGTACTTTTTTTCCTACTCGCATAAATAATCGGGCCTCGTCCCCTTTTGCTTTGGTTCATTCGGATGTTTGGGGTCCCAGTCGTATTGTGTCTTCTTTAGGATCTAGGTATTTTGTCACCTTTATTGATGATTTTTCCCGTTGTACTTGGATATATTTAATGAAAGATCGTTCTGAATTATTCACTATTTTTCAGTCTTTTTTTAATGAAATAAAAACTCAATTTGGGATTTCCATTCGTACCTTACAAAGTGATAATGCACGTGAATATTTGTCTAACTCATTTCAGATTTTTATGGCATCTCACGGTATGTTGCATCAAACCTCTTGTCCTCATACCCCCCAACAGAATGGGGTTGCTGAATGTAAAAATAGACATCTTCTTGAAACCACTCGGACTCTTCTTCTTCATTCTAATGTTCCTCTTCAATTTTGGGGTGATGCCATCCTTACCGCCTGCTATCTCATCAACCGTATGCCTTCCTCTGTTCTTCAAGGTAAAATTCCTCATCAAGTCTTATATCCACATCGTCCTCTTCACTCTCTTCCTCCTCGCGTCTTTGGTTCTACTTGTTTCTCTCATGTCCTTGGTCCTGGCATTGATAAATTATCTGCTCGATCTCATAAATGTGTTTTTATTGGGTATCCCCGTACTCAGAAAGGATACAAGTGCTACTCTCCTTCCCTTCGCAGGTATTTTATCTCTGCAGATGTTACATTCTTTGAAGATGTTCCTTTCTTTAAGTCTGAAACACCTCCACCGGAGCCTCCTCTTCCTGTGACTACACCTACTGTTCTTTTTTCTCCTCCTGAGGAGTCTCCTCCCTCTCCAGATCCTCTTCCTCCTCCTCCTTTGCAGGTCTATCAGCGTCGTCCTCGTCCTCTACCACCACAGCCTGCCACCGATCAGACTGTAGACTCACATTCTGGGTTCACTCATCCGACCTCTTCTCCGGTCCCGCCTCCTGAGTCAGATCTTCCTATTGCCCTACGCAAAGGTATTCGTTCTACTCGTAATCCTTTTCCTCACTATACTGCTTTAAGTTATCATCGCATCTCTCCATCCTATTACTCTTGTCTTTCTTCTTTGTCCTCTGTTTCTATTCCTAAGAATGCAGGAGATGCCTTTACTCATCCAGGATGGAAACAAGCTATGATGGATGAAATGTGTGCCTTACAAAGCAGTGGAACTTGGGATCTCGTTCCTCTACCACCGGGGAAGTCTGTTGTTGGTTATCGATGGGTGTACACGGTGAAGGTTGGCCCGGACGGATCAGTTGACCGCCTCAAAGCCCGCCTTGTCGCCAAAGGTTATACTCAGATCTACGGCTTAGATTATGGAGATACATTCTCCCCTGTTGCCAAAATGCCCTCGGTCCGCCTCTTCCTCTCTATTGCCGCCATTCGTCACTGGCCTTTATACCAATTGGACATCAAAAATGCTTTCCTTCATGGTGACTTGCTTGAAGAGGTTTACATGGAGCAACCTCCTTGTTTTGTTGCTCAGGGGGAGTCTTCTAGACTTGTTTGTCGTTTGCGAAAATCTCTATATGGCCTTAAACAGTCTCCCAGGGCATGGTTTGGCAGGTTCAGTACTGTGATTCAGGAGTTTGGCATGATCAGGAGTGAAGCAGATCACTCTGTCTTCTATCGTCATTCAGTTGCTGGTTGTATTTACTTAGTGGTATATGTGGATGACATTGTTATTACTGGCAGTGATCACCTTGGTATTACACAGGTAAAACAACATCTCTTCAAGCACTTTCAGACGAAGGACCTTGGCAAACTCAAATATTTCTTGGGGATAGAGGTAGCGCAATCCAAAAATGGAATCGTCATATCCCAAAGAAAGTATGCAATGGATATTCTGGAAGAAACAACGATGTTAAACTCCAAATCAGTTGACACTCCCATGGATCCCAATGTCAAGCTCCTACCAAATCAGGGGGAGCCCCTTCCAGATCCTGAGAGATACAGACGTTTAGTTGGCAAGCTGAACTATCTCACTGTCACTCGCCCAGATATTTCATTTGCAGTTAGTGTGGTTAGTCAGTTCCTAAACTCTCCTTGTAAGGAACATTGGGATGCAGTGACTCGTATTGTTCGATATGTCAAGAAAGATCCTGGAAAAGGCCTGTTATATGAAGATAGAGGACACACTCGAGTTGTGGGTTACTCTGATGCTGATTGGGCCGGCTCTCCCATTGATAGAAGGTCCACTTCTGGATATTGTATTTTTGTCGGAGGTAATCTTGTCTCTTGGAAGAGTAAAAAACAGAACGTTGTAGCCAGGTCCAGTGCAGAGGCAGAATACCGTGCTATGGCTATAGCTAGTCAAGAACTCATATGGCTCAAACAATTACTTCAAGAACTTCAATTTGGAGAGGTTTCACAGATGACACTTATCTGTGATAATCAGGCCGTTATGCATATTGCCTCGAATCCAGTTTTCCATGAGAGGACGAAGCACATTGAAGTTGACTGTCATTTTGTTAGAGAAAAAGTCTTATCTGGTGAAATATCCACTAGCTTTGTTAATTCTAATGATCAGTTGGCGGATGTTTTTACTAAGTCTCTAAGGGGCCCTCGGATTGACTATATATGTAACAAGCTTGGTGCATATGATTTATATGCTCCAGCTTGAGGGGGAGTGTTAGAATGATGTAAATATAGTAAGATATATTTTAGGACTAAATATATCAATCATATCTCTAATTGTATATTCTGTATTTATGTACAAAATCCCTATAAATACAAAGCTCCGGGTGATCACAAAACACACGGAATTCATATGTCTTTTTGTTTTTCTCTTTTAACACTTTCTAATTTATTTATAATTCAACATGGTATGTTTTTAAGATCTTTCATTCGTCAATTTATTCATTTCTATGTTTCGACTCTTCATTAATAGAAAATTAGTGAAACAAGAAGAATTTAACCTTCACTCCAAGACCAAGACCAAGAATTAAATTTTGAATCTCTTCATTTTTGTACATTGCTGCTTCATCCCTCCTTTCAATATTCAGAATCTTACCCCTTAGAGGTAGAATGGCCTGCATAAAATATATTCTAATAAATACATACACTTAAACAACTACCAATACTTTTATTCAAATTATGAATCACCAATCCAACAAAGTGCTCCATGCATCAGTAAAAAAAGAATTAAGTGATTGGATACAATGATTAGAAATACAAGCATGAGAATATACAATCACACATATCTCTAAATATGACAGCCAAATCCATAAACAAAAATTCCTCTAACAAAATTCTAAATTTACCATCGCAACATTCCCTTTGTTATAGTTTATGATTGTTGGAATTAATTATGCGTATTTGAATTTTTGATTTGTTCTTAGGAAACCTTATACATGCACTTAGGAACTAGTAACATCATTTATTATACTTAGGAACTAGTACATCATTTACTTTATTTCTTGTAAATTTCACCTTGTATTTAATATTTGAGCCCATATATATCACTGTTGCTGAGTATCTAAAACCCAAGCATTTTCATCTAATACTTTGTTCTAAATTCTTTCTTCTTCAAGTATGATCAAACGTAACAAAAAGCTTTAATGAAAATGAACAGAATTCTATAAGATTCATTCTAGTATTATTCCTCCTAGGGGGGGAAATTCCCATTTTTACAATTCAAGATTGTATCGCCTCCAACATTTCTTCTACCTTCTGCCAAGGCAGCTTTTAATATCTGGAGATGACAACATACAGAATGGGGCTGTGCATCGCTCCCAATCACATGAACACCCAAAGGGCGATTGCATGAGGGAGCTTGATAAAGATAAAATAAAATGGCTTTTAGGAGAGTTAGTCCTCAAAAGTTTCAAATTTTCGAAAGCATGTAATAACAACATTCAGAAACTGTTTGCATATCCTGTTGTAGGGTTTTTCATCCAAAAATGTATACCTGGAAGCGCCTGTCACGGCCTTGCTTAGCACTTCCTCCAGCTGAATCACCTTCAACTATGAAGATTTCTGCAGTATAGGGATAAAGAAAAAAGAACTTTCCATCAGAACACACCGCTACCTCATCAAAAGATCAAGCTAAAAAATTATCAGCTAACTTGACATGAATCAATTACATAAAGGACGCAAAACTGTATATATAAAGTGCCAATATAATTATGTTGAGCATATATTCCTGTCTATTAAGGAACAGTTCCTTTTAGAGAATACAATATTATCAGTTCAACATATAGTCCCAAATATCACCAAAGAATTCTAAATATTGGCTCTAAAATTACAACAAATCCACCAAATAACATCATAACCTGCCTAAACATCAAATTATTGTGTTTACCACAATGATTACAAACCAGGTTGCATAGAATTCCACTAAGGGCATCAAATCTATATCATTGAAATATGTTTGAATTTAAATCATATGGGCAAATATACACAATTAGGTGGTGGTGACTGGAGAGAAAGGAAAACAGAACTCAAGGATTATACAGAAATAACAAGATTCAAGATTTCAGGTTCTATGTGATTCATCCTCCACTGCACTTGGTCACTTACTACGATTGACCACCAACAATCACATATACCAAGGATGCTATTTACCCTCTACAACACTGTAGCATTCACAATCACATAGCAATGACAGCAAATGCTTTCAGAAAGGAATCAATCAAAGGTGATGAATAATGTGCTACTGCATTTAGACCCTAGAAAAACTTCTAAAGTAATTGACAATGAATTCCTCTGCAAATTCATTGAAAATAATTTTTCAAATTTTTCCATTTGCATAATTCATCACTGGAGTTCATTCTTTATTTTTTCTCATTTCTTATGAGTGTCTTTTTTGTTCTGTCATATTAATCTCCAGCTTCTTATGTAGTTAAGCTGATTATGAGATGACAAAGCATCAGGATGAAGAAACTAGAGCATGAAAATATCTGGGTAGCAATTTCAACTAACAGAAAAATAATTCTAGCAATTTTACTGGTAAATATGATTGTCATTCTAAGAGTTATGAAATGCAATTGCAAAATTTACAGGAATAACTCTTACTCTTATTATTGAACATTTGAACTACATCTGTCACAGAACTATGGTTCAAATGGTTGTTATGCATTAGGTAAAATAAGTTCCACAAAATAGAAGTATACCACATTCTTCAGGATTTGAGGATGAACAATCAGCTAGTTTCCCTGGAAGAGCTGAAGATCTCAATACACTCTTTTGCCTCACCAATTCTCTTGCTCTTTTTGCTGCTAGAGCTGCCTAATTAGACAATAAATTCAAAAGAAAAGCTTTGTGATCAAGCCATTCCTATCAGTAGCAAAAGAGTATACAGACTCATAAACCTGAATAAGAGATGACTACCTTGAATGCATTAAGAGCTTTAGAAAGTACTGAATCAAGAACATCTGGATGCAATTCCAAATACTCGGTAAGATACTCTTGAATAGATTGATCAACCACTTTCCGCACCTCTGGATTTCCTAACCTTGTCTTCTCACAACAGTGAGAACAGTAAGAAAAAACTTAAAGGAGTGTCATGAAATGCAGGGAAAAGAAACTAAATACAAACATTCCATCAAAATATGTAGGCAGTACCTTTGTTTGTCCTTCAAACTCAGGATTTGGAACCTTGACTGAGACGACACATGTTAGACCCTCTCTCACATGCTCGCCACTTAAAGTAATATCCTTATCTTTATCCTACAAAGATAAGAAGATTCTATTCAACAATGGAAAGAATCCATTCTGAACCAACAATGAAAAGAATCCATTACCACATTAACAAATCCATACAGCAGTTCTAGTTCCATTAAGCACACTAAATATAGTAACAAGAAAGTAGATTGGTCCTTTAAGTACCAAGTTACTGCAGTGTGCCCAAAAGTTAGGTATAAAATAGTCATTATGTAGTTGCAGCATAAACATGAAGAGTCATACAGTGACAAGTGACAACTGAGAAATACCTTGATAACTTTCGACTTCTTCCCAAGATTATTTAGAGTTCTTGTTAAAGAAGCCTTCATACCATCAATATGTGTGCCACCATCAACAGTGCGTATACTATTAGCATATCCCAGTATTGTATCCGAATATGCATCTTCACACCTAGTAAAGAAGAAATTAAATGAAATCAACATACTAATAAAAGGAATTATGAATATTATAGAAAATTACACAATCCAATTGTTTATTTTGAGTTTTATATTCACAAGATATAAAAATCTAACCCTTAATTCTTAGTCATTCATATTGAGTCAACTGCTAAATACAACACACTTGATAAAATGTATCTAGCTAAGAATAAGAAGGGCAGACTGAGACCAACTCGAGTTGGAGGGCTCACCATTGAAAAGCAACATCAATTGTGATGCCATCTGTTTCTTTTCTAAAACTCAGAACATCATGAAGAGCTTTCTGGAACAGAAAGACATTAGTCAATAACCACTTTACAGCTAATGAAAAAATCAACCCAAATCCAAATATATTGCATAATAAGCAATTTTTCTATTAAAAGGAACAAATCAAAAAGCAATGAACCATTTAATAGAAAAAATCAACAAGATAAAATCATGTTTGCAATGGCCATTCTTAAGAGGCCAACAGACAATACCACTTACAAGCAATGGGAGAACATCCAATTATAGAAAAAGAAACCCAAATTTAAGAAAGACATTACAAACCCAGAATTAAAAATAAAGAAAGGAATAATTTCATACCTTGACTGAAAATGCATAGAACAAGGAGACCGAGATTTCCTCTAAGGAATTAGGATTTCCCTTTTCACAAGTGAGTTAATGCTCGGCTCCCAAAAAGTAATATATCTCCCTTGATCTTCTACCTCCCTACCAGTTAAGCCAACTACCCATCTAATTATGTAACTAACTACTTTAAACAACTCTAATGCTTTCCCTTATTACTCTACTAATTGACTATGTTTCATACTATTCACCTGTCATGTCATGGGCCCTACCAGCCATTGAACCAGGTTTATTAATGGCCATGCAGCATACATGGTTGACTTAATCATAGTATGATACCCACATAACTGACAGTGGAATACTAGAACACCCCTGCACAGGCCATTGGATCATCCTGCCCAGTGCCAAGGTCATTAAATTGACTGACAAACTAAAGAGATCTAATAGCCCCTTAGTGAAGGGGTGAGTTCAATTGGGAATCAACCAGTTTTGTCAATAGCATTACTCCAAAATAGTAGTAATACAACTTACACAAGTCCTGTTGCAAATCGGAATCCAAATAGGTGGGAACAGTTACTATTTTATCTTAATAAATGCCATGTGAGCACGATTCTTAGCTGTGAACTTAAAGAGGTGTGCAGTACAAACTCTATGCAGTATGATAGATATTCTACATAAAAATACATGGATAAATAAATATGTCATTCACATATAGCAGAAACTTATTTTTTAATTGAAAAAAGAAGAATGAATAGAAATGACATATCTTAGCTAAGCAAACAAACACCAACAAAAATTAAATAAATCAAGTATATGACATTAACAGATTAACCATGCACTACAAGCATAAAGGCAAAGAGTACAAAACCTTGTCAGTGTTGAGCCATTTCACATATTCAACTAATCCACCAGCATAGAAATATTCATTATATAGATCTTTTTCTGGATCATTGTCTTCTTTCCGAAGTGTGATAGTAAGCTGCAAGGTCAAGAAAACCCATGGTAAGATGCAAAATAGATAGAAAAATGCTCTTGTAGAAGGCTTTAATTGATAATAGGTGGCTACATGAGCAATTAAAAATAAAATGCTTTGGGCAACTCAGTTTCACTTGTAACTTCAACTCAAGCTAATATACAACCTAATTTATACATGAAGCTCAAGCTTGAACTCTGATCAATTTTAAAACATCTAGCTCATTAGAGAACAGATGTTTCTTAATATTATCTTCTGGAAGCAAGTGTGAATGGAAGTCCCATATCAGATGGATATGGGCAAGTTAAATGGTTTATAAGTCTGTAGATGGACCTAAGAACCTAATGTCTTAAGGTTTTGGGTCGTATTGTGGTGTCCTACACCTGTGCACCCATTTGCTTGACCACCCATGTCCTCGATGTGTGGTAATGATCTCCCATGTCCTCGACGTTTTAACTTATAACTTTTTTCCTTCAAGACACGTAAAAAAACTAGCAGAATATAACTTGCACATTCAATGTCTAACCAAGCATAAAATGTCATACAGGAAAGGAACTAAGGAAATGATTTCTATAGATATCAAACAGCAAAAGCTTAGCCCTCTATTTTCTAAGGGAAATTGAACAACAAATATTATTAAGGATAAAGCTAGGCTTCATGTTACGCATTTAAAAAACCAAAATTCATGTATAAGATTTTTAATCTGTTCACCTTTACCAAAAAAAAATTGTTGGGCTCTGCAAGCCATTAAAATTGAGCTAGTAGTGAGAAGTTTGGGTAGTTTGGAAATGAAATTTTGTAGAGCAATGATGAAATTTTTGGGAATTCAATTGTTGAATGCATCAAACTAATTCTTAATCAGAGAAAGCAATTTCTGTATCACATTTAATCTGGATTTGAATTCATTCATTGAACAGGCAATGAATGTCTATACAGTCTCTAACAATAAATGTGTAGGTACAACAAGTGAACAACAAAAATCATACAAAACAAGGTTTTTATTTTAAATTATCATCCAGATTACATTTTAAATGTTTTATTTTGCAGACAGCATTCATAATTTCATCTTTGAAGGTATTGTCTTAAACAGAGAGACAGAGTAGGGTAAGGAAAGCATTTTCCGAAAGAATGAGTTTCTACTGTGATTATTCTATCTAGGCTTAACTAAGTGTTTAGGCTATATAAAATTTTCAATATTTGGATTTAGTCCATATAAAAAAAATTTGCTAGGATCCGGTCCCTAACTATGTTGTTTCTCCAGATTTAGTCTCTACCGCTAATTTTGCTAATTTAACTGCACTGTTAATTGCATTACATGACCATAACATTGGGCTTGTTTGTTTAAACTTATTTTAAGAGATAAGAGCTTTTTTAATTAAAAAAGTACTTATTTTAAATTTTGATGTGTTTGTTTAAAGTTTTAAAAATAAGCAGAAACTTTCTGCTTATTTTAAGAAACAACTCTGATCTAGTGCTTTTTTAAAAAACACTTAAAAATAAGTTTAAACAAAAGGGCCCATTATGTACTGCCAACTTATTTCTCCTTCAATTTTCTTCATCATCAATTTTGATATTAGCTCAACAGTTAACAGAACAGCACTGATGATGGTTACCAGGGCCCTTAACAGAGTAAAATTGATTAGAGAGACTAAATCAGGATAATAAAATAAAGTTAAGGGTCAAATTCTAATAATTATTTTATAGGGACTAAATCCAAATACTAGATTTTATAGGGACTCAACACTTAGTTAAGCCTTTTGTCTATTACACTGAGAGTACATGTTGCATTTATAGAAGCTCATCTAAGAGCTTCTAGGGTATTCCTTTAACAGAATCAGATTTAGAATAACCAGCTCTTCTGGATGTGAGTGAAACTGAAGCACTTTTGAACATGTACGCTCTTAATAAATCTTAATTTCTTTTTTACATTATTAATTTTGTACTCTAATTGGATTGGGAGTGGCTAACATCATTTTAAAAAATCAAACAGGGGATGAAGACTAAGAGGAAGAAATATATAGAAGTGATTATGAGAGCTCAAGTGGAGGGGATGGACTAGGAGATGAAGATGATGAATATGATTTATAGATTTCCCACTTCACTTCATAGCTTATGTTTCTTTTATTGTTATGTTTTTGGTTTTAATGCTGCCTTAGGGACTTAAGAGGCTTGAATTGTTGCTTTTTAATGTTTTGGACCATGTTTAGACCATGTTTTCATTTGGATAATGTTGGTTTTTAACTATCTACTATGAATTTGAAGTGTTTTTAGTCATATCTATCTGCTTTTTAAAGTGGTTCTGCAAATGTTTATGTGTGTTTTACCCCGCGATAGTTGTGTCTGCGATTTGCTCTGCGACACTGCGATCCCAGTTTAAGGGTCGTCCGCGACACGATTTAGGATTGACTACTATGCTTTCTAGAGTACTCCTGTCAGCTTGCTGACTCAGCTCCTAACAACGGGCTGACCCAGCAGCATAACTAACTAATCGTTATGCTGCTAGCACAGCAGGGCAGAGCTGAAGGCTCTGGTAATGATACTACACTAGCAAGTTGACATTACAACCGGGAACTATGGTTACTATATTGCAATTGCAGCACACTTTATCACCTCAAACAATGTCTTTTCTCCCTTTTTCCAGTCACTTAATCTTGTCATCTCTCTTTCAGTCAATTTAATACTGCTTTTCCTTCTACATCTGATATTTCAGACAAGTATTTAAGCTTTAGAGAGTGACAGCGTTCTTTATCTTTTACAAATATTCAGTGTTTGATTAGGCAGCAGAAATTCCATCACTTCCCCTGCGATTGATGATCCAAATGACATAATTGCTCTAACTACCAAGGTGAAGGCAGCATTTGCCACTCCAGAAATCAACACTTTTTGGATCCAATTGCCAACCTTGCACTCCACTCCAAAAGGAGAATGTCAACAACCAACTCTCTCAAAAACTTAAGCTACATCCAACACTTCCCCTTACACAAGAGCTCTTGGGCTCAAAGCTTGGACAATGCCCAGATCCATACTCCACCCTATATTAAAACTTTAATTAGAAGAATAAGAACAGCATCCAACAAGGATAAACTCCTAGCTACTTGTTCATAGAAGACTCCAATACCATGTCAACCAACTCCCTGAAAGGCTTAAGCTCTTATGTGAAGGCTCATGAATGAATTTATTTTCTTACATAGAATCATTTTTCCTTCTAGTCATGAAAGGAAATGTTGTCACTGATCCACACACTTACGAAGTAATGAAAGACCATGAACAAACTGTCGTGATGAATCACCCACATCTTAGACCATTTCTAATAAGAAAAATAAACATCATGAGACATTACAAATGCACATTATTTAAATCAACAACTTCACCTTTGGGTTGAGGAAAGCTAACTCTCTAATGCGCCCAGCTATTGTATTGTAATCAAACTGAATGGCAGTGGTGAATACTGCATGTTAAATTGAGGAAAAAGTGAAACATGTGCAACACAGGAAGTTGGAGTAACTAAAAAACCAAAAACTAGAATGTATGATCATATAATATTAACCTTCTTTGTCAGGCCAAAATCTGATACGTGTCCCTCGAAGATCTTGCTTTTCAACTGGAAGCACAAGGCATTTCAGAATTGTCACTGGCTTTCCACGAGAATATGTTTGTGTGTATTCAATTCCATCACGCCAAACTGTTACCTCCAATGCCTGTGAAGTTAGATAGCAAATAAGATACTAATAAAAAATTGATAAATAAACAGAACTAGCAACCCCTGACTACAACCAAAATATGACAGAGATTGTATTATTTGCTACATCCTGTAGAAGGGAATAGACTTTTAGTCTAATTAGTTTGTTTGCTAGCTGTATATTTAGTTTGTTTGCCAGCTCTACTTCCTTTTGGCCTTTGTATAAATAGGCACCTCATGTACTCTCTCTTCAATTTTCAATATACAATATAAGTTTCAGTTTCTCTCTATCTCTAGTTTTCTGAATCTAAGATGGTATCTCAGAGCGTGGTTCCGATCTAGGTCCCATCTTTTCGTCTAGGCTATGGCTTCGAATCCTCTTCCGCCGCCTCCTGGCAGCGCGCAACCGGTGAATCAGTATCCATCGCATCACGTCAGCAATCTCTCTGTCTCTTCGGCTCCGATCACCTTCTCTCAAACAATCTCGGAGAAAGCTCACCAACAAATTATTTGCTGTGGAAGCAGTAAATCGAACCGGTAATAAAAGGCTATGGTTGCACACTTATCTTCTCAATCCTTCAATTCCTTTTCATTTTGAGTCTGATGAAGACCACGCAAACAATCGCCTGAGTCCTGCGTATGTTGCTTGGGAACAACAAGACCAATTGCTTTTCTCTGGCAAACAAACTAAAGGTACAGCTAGCAAACAAACTAATTAGACTAAAAGTCTAATCCCTTCTACACATCCAATTATATGATGAATAAGAACAAGAAAGTGCTGAGATGTGTCAAAATTGGAGCCATAGCATCAATACCCATCTCAAATTCATCAATTGCTTTCATATATGTATAGCCAAAGTTCAACTAAAAGGAAAAAGTTGCCAAGGGGATACCTCAGACAAGGCATTAACAACAGACAAACCAACACCATGTAAACCTCCTGAAACAGAGTAGCCACTGTTGGCACCACCAAATTTTCCACCAGCATGCAAGACCTGCACAGTTCATAAGGGTAAACAATCATTATCCAACTAAAAAATACGCCCTCCAGTATGAATAATACTTCAAAGGCACAGAAAAAACTGTGTTGCAGCATAAGACCACCATTTCAAAAGTGAAAATTTTATCTTTATGGAACTACAACAATGATAAAGTCCATCAATACAGATTTAAATATGAAAGAGTCTATTCAATTCTTTGAATATCCTCAAACATCGTCAACAAAAGTTGCAGAATAATACAAAGAGAAGAATCCCAGTCTTATAGACAGTTAAATGATTCTCTCCTCAATTTTAGCATATATAATAAGTGGCATGAACACCAAGTTCACATCACATGTTTAGTGTAAACAAATAAGAAGGTAAAGACATAGCTCCATAAGTCACAAGTGTTTAAAAGGTCAAAAACACGATTCCTTCTATTAAGCAAATCCATAACAAATTTAAAACATGAGCACATAGAATACCAAAAAGTATCAATAATGAGGGAAATATCAAGTCTAGAACCCTACTCAAGTAATTTTCAAGCAATCAAATAAAACATGAGCACATAGAATACCAAAAAGTATCAATAATGAGGGAAATATCAAGTCTAGAACCCTACTCAAGTAATTTTCAAGCAATCAAATGAATTTCCTTACATTGCAAACATAACTTAGTTCTGTCATGAAATGGAAACCAACTCAATTGGAATTGAATTGCACGGTATCTAAAGAACCATGCACCATAGACCTTCTGAAAATGTTCCAAGCATATAATCAACAAACATCTAGAGTCATTATTAAAGTATGTGCAACAATACCGTCAACACTGTCTCCAAGGCAGACTTATTTGTAACTGGATGCAAGTCTGTAGGAATCTGCATTCCATGAGAGAGATTAAATTAGTATATAATTATAGAGTCAAATAAAAGATAGTACAAGTATTAACAGTCAAATTTCAAAACATGCATTGTAAATTATTTAACTTAAGAAATATCTTAAAATTTGGTCAAATATCATATTTAACACCATGAAACCAGGGAAGTTGGAAAATAGTTACTGATTACATTCGGAAAAAAATAGTTGCAAGCATCATGCACAACACAGATTGTTTCT
Source organism: Clitoria ternatea (assembly GCA_037962975.1). NCBI lineage: Eukaryota > Viridiplantae > Streptophyta > Magnoliopsida > Fabales > Fabaceae > Clitoria > Clitoria ternatea. Next base: position 155,029,820 of record CM075673.1, read on the forward strand.
TTTGGTCCAAATTTTAAATCTAAAAGGCAAAGGTTATAAACTAAAAGGAAGCCTGGTGAGAATACACAAACAAAGCATAAACAACTTATGAAAAAGCATACCCCACGACCATTGTCAGTGATGCTGACTGAATCATCTGCAAGTAAAACAACATCTATCTTGGAAGCAAATCCAGCTTGAGCTTCATCAACAGCATTATCCAAAATTTCATACACCTAAGATACAAAATAAACTCTCCAGCAATCAGAAAAATTCCAGAACCAAGGAAAAGCCAAAACTACTGCAAAAATGAAATTAAAAGGCAATACCAAATGGTGCAACCCACGTGGGCCAGTGCTTCCAATATACATCCCAGGCCTTTTTCTTACAGGGTCCAAACCTTCAAGTACCTGCACTAATTAAACATCCATTGAGGGGAAAAAATCCAACAGCCAATAAACTCTTCTCTAACAAACATATGCCACTTCCAGAGCATATTTGATCAACTAATACACAAGTGGTGACACTGAAAAGAAATGTACATGAAACCAAATGAAATTCAAATAACAAATTACGTACATAGCACTCATAGTTTGTTTTTAGCACAAACATGAAACATCCAATCAACACTCAACCATAGGTTTCATCAAACTAATACAATCCCAAAAATTACCTGAATTTGATCAGAACCATAAGCTTTGGAGCTTTCATTCTTCTGAAAAGCCTCGGTAGAAGATATAGACGACATAAACGCCCTTGGAGTGGCTACATTTGACACCGAACATGGAATCCTCAATTTTCGCACAGGAAAACTCATCCTGAGGAAACCCAAATATATATTCTTAAAAGGCAAACACGCATATAACCCTTTAACATTATGGACAGCAACTAAGCACTCCGGGAAACACCAACATTTTTCCTTACCCCGAAAGTAAAAAGGGACAAAAGGGCATTTAGAAAACGGGTTTTGGCACTGAAAAATCGTGCCTTTTATGAAAAACTGGGAACCCTTTATTGTTAAAAGAAAGTAGGAAGAAGGAGAAAGCGAGGTTGTACCTGGGTGGTGTAGAGAGAGGGGAAAGTGCGTGGAAGGAAGAAGCGGAAAGGAAGCGAGAAGCCATGAAGCGAAGCAGAGGAGGGCGAAGTAGAAGCACAAGTGCCATCACTACATTCACACTCGCATTAGAAATCAATTAACTCTGATTCCTTCTTCTTCTTCTTATTCTATGTTCACTTTCACTCTATCTTGTTCTTTCTTCTAACCCTACGCTTTTAAGTGTATCACACTTGTTGGTGTTTTCCCTCCACATGAAACGAAACTTTACAACACTAATACATTACCCACACCATGTTGCCAAACTATGATATGAAATAAATGTTTCAAAAACCGATTCATTTAAGCTAAATAAATGGTCTATGAAAATATTTGAATCGGTCAAATTGATGGTTTATTGAGTAATTTAGTAAAAAAATTATGTTTTGAACTACTTTTTGTTTAGATTGTGTTTCAGGTTTTTGTGTGTAATTTTTTTATGCTTTTTGTGTATAATTTTAATTGCTAAAAATTTATAAATGATGTATTATTTTTAATTTTTAGTATTGTGAAACAATTATATTATTTTTTAATATTATTTTATATAAAATACCTAAAATCTAAATTAATAAAGAATGAACTCCAAGAATTGACTAAATTAATAATAATAAATTGGAGATTTTGATTAAATTAACAAATTTGAGAGTTTTAATTCTAACTTTAAAAAAATACAAAAATAATTTATAATTCACAGGATTTTATTTTCAATAATGCTCTTGGGAAAAGTAACTAACGGAATGAGATTGTTTTGAAAGTATTATCTTGAGTCGTTTTTAAAAAAGTATTTATATGATTGTGAACTCAAATTAAATTTAATATTACTAATTGTATTTTTTAGATTCTAAGTGATTAAATATATTAATGTAGAAAATAGATCACATGTGAATCTATGATAGAATTTATGTGGATATGAGTTTGAATATTCAATTTATTAGAGGGTTTAAGAATTTATCAACAAAGTTAAACAATAAGCATTTGTGTAAAGTGTTGTTGTTTGAAAATACTAAATAGAGATGTTGTTAAATATTATTTGTACAAATTGGATTTCCAACCGAATTACTACATTTAGACTTCGCATGGTGAAGTGTATGGATATTTGACATATACTAGTTTGTCACAGTATAACACTGGTGCTTTCAATTCAAGGATGAATGATACTAATTTTGACAATCTTAAAACTTGCAATAAATAAAATAAAAATATGTATCCTTTTACTATTTTTTTATAAATAATTTATTGTACGAAGAGTACTTTATTTTATTATCTATATGTTATGTTTATATAAAATACCTATAACAATACTTAAGTTTGTTTTATGCCCAATAAACTTATTGCACATATCACATGGTCATTAATTAAATTATAAGATTACTTTAAGGCACAAGTAATATCAAAATTTTAAATAAATGTACCTAAGTGTGGTTTGGTTTGGTTATACAAATAGGAACATCAGGCCAAACCAAACCACGTCTGGAGGTATAAATTTTTGCGGTTACGATTAACAAGGTTGGCAGTTTTCATGGCTTATGGGTTGGATCAATTAGATTCTGTAGTTAGTCGTGGATTAGTTAGCATTATGAGAACAAAAGCGGAGATGTTGTTTTACATCACCTTTGTGATATCGACAATATTTTGATGTTGTGTCCAGTACTTTGCTAGTGAGCTAAGAAATATTAGGTTGAGACCTATGTACTGATGGTTTCACATTGTATATTCAAACCTCAATTACATTGTATTCTTGTTGGTTGGTAATTCTTGTCCCTTATAACCTTCCATCGGAAATATGCATGATGAAGCATTTTACATTTTTGTCTTATCTTATTCCGAGACTGAAAAATCTTAAAATTAAAATTAATGTATTTCCGCAACCTTTGATTGATGAATCGCAAAATTTATGGCATGTTGGCGCTCTTATTTATGGTATGTCTAAACGACCAAATTTCATTATAAAGACATGTTTGATGTGGACTATTAATGATTTTCCATGCCTATAATATGTTGTTTGTATGAAGCACGCATGGGAGGTTGGGTTGCCCAATATGTATGGATGACAGTAGGTCATTTTGGTTGTCGTTTAGGAAAAAACATTCATGGTTTGATTGTCATCGACGGTTCCTACTAGAGGAACACCATTTTCATGCCAATAAAACATTATTCAAAGAGAATGTCAACCGAGTGGATGATCGACCTCCAATGGTATTGAACAATGGGGAAATTAGTGAATTTTTTTAGGGTTTCTTGGATATTACAAAATAAAAACTAAGAAAGAACCCCAATTTTGGTGAAAACCACAATTGGATCAAGAGGTCAATTTTTCAGGACTTGTCTTATTAGAAGGATAATTTGATGAGACATAACCTAGATATCATGCACATTAAAGAGAATTACTTATGATAATATCTCCAATACTATGATAAATGTCTCTAGTAAAACCAAAGACAATGAAAATACAAGATTGGAAGTGGCTAGGTGGTGTCACCATAAAGATCTAGAGTTGTAGGAATTAGGAAATGGAAAGATGAAGATGCCAAAAGGCAAGTATTGTTTGACACCTTCTGAAACAAAGGCAGTCTATAAATGGATTAAAAAATTGAGGACACATGATGTTTATGCTTTAAACTTGGCTAGATGTATGTATGCCAACAAAGGATGTATGCATGACATGAAAAGTCATGATTATCACGTGTTCATAGAGTGTTTGCTTCTTGTTTCATTTCGGTCATTACCTAACAATATGTTGAAGTCATTTATTGAGATTAATGTATTCTTTAAGGACTTATGTACTAATACACTAACATTTGATGACCTAACAAGGATGGAGAAGAATATCCCATTGATTTTATATGAGTTTGAAAGAATTATACCTCCAAGCTTCTTTGATTTAATGGAACATATCATTGCACAATTACCAACAAAAACCAAGTTAGATGGTCCTATCAATTACAAATGGATGTACCTGTTTGATGCACTCCCAAAATGCATAATTTTAAGGTCTATTTTCCTTAGGAATTTTAGGACTTTTCTTAAGATCTATTTTAGTTTTATTAGTTTTTAGGTTCTTTGTGTTTTGGCCCCTTTGTTCTAGTTTTTGTGTTTTGCAGGTAAGCAAGTACAAAAAGGCCCAATTTGGGTTCAAAAAGAGTGGAAGACATAAACCAAAAAACATCAAAGTCTAAAAAGGCCTAGAGTTAAGCCCCACAAACCAAGGGAACAAAAAGTGAAGTCCATACCCATTAGAAAGACTCCACGGCTAAAGCAGACGAACCTGTTTGGACGAGTTGTTGAATCCTAAGTGATGGACCATCGACGAGCCTTCAATTGTTTAGGCCGATATCCAAAATTCAAGAGCCAAGCCTAAATGAATCCTTAGGATTGATCAACAACTGGAAATGCTAAATGCATGGTTCTTGGAAGAGGGAAGAATGATAAAAATGATATGGATAGTTTTAATCCCACTCAAGAAGAGACAGAGGACCATAAGAGTGAGGCTATTGAAGACCCAGAGCCTAAGAACATTCCACCAGAGCCATATTGCCTCTAGTTCTCCTCCCTCAAGAGATGACTAAAGACACATCAGATGAGCAACTTGGTAAGTCCTATGTTTATGGAGACTCAAATCCCATTCTTATCCAGTGTCATTTTCTTTTCAGTCAGCCTTTTAGTTATGGTCAGTGATGTTTTGAATATAGATAATGGTATTTTTTTCACTATAAGTAATAACAAGTCTTGCTTTAATATGATTAATCATGTTACACTTACTTCCTTTGAGAACTCTTGGTGCATATTTGATTCATTGCAGGAGGTAGTGGTACTAAAAGTGTCAATAGGCCATGGTAAAGAACAAATTGAGGTGGTTGCCTCAATTAGAAAAGAGTTAGGAGAAGATGATAGCAAACAAGCCTTTTATTATATTCATTTGCTTAAGGTGTTCCCACCTTCACTTAATCATGTACCAAAGCAAGAGAACAGGAGGAGCACCAAATCAAAGAATTGGAAGAAGTTGTCACCCGATAAGGTTCATAAGATGCAGTTCAAAAAAATGGTGGTAAGTCCATTGGTTATAGGAAGTTACTAGAAAAGGATTAGGTGATACTGATGCACTTAAGGTTGAAGCTTTTTCCGTGCATGCTCTAAGGAAAATCGTTTGGACCATCCCAATTAAAAAATACCTTCATTCTTAAAGGTATAGCAGCATAGAGTGAAAACACATAAACCTCTTTGGTCCATGATGAGGGTGCCCTGGGAACATGATCGAGGTTTGGTTGACTCGAACCTTAAACTAGCTCTTATTGGAAGGTAACCGAATATTTCTTTGGTTTTGCTTAAGTTTTCATTTTTAAGTCTTTTGATTGAGTTTTTATATCGAGTCATGTGTTTTAGGATGTTTTAATATATAGGAAAACAATAAACTTGGAGCCAATGTTGCACAACTGAGCTTGAAATGAGGAGCTAAGTCCTATAGAGGAAGAGGTTGAGGAAAATAATAAACTATGATTATATCGTTGTTGTATGAACTGGATGGTAGTCAATGTGTGGAATGAAATTCGGTTTAGTATTTATTATTTAACATATAATTGCTCACCCATACCATTCTTGTGAACTTCATGGATGGCAAAACATGCTGAAGTGCAGGGGATATTTGTTGGTGTATGCACTACGAGCTATTAATGTGTCAATTTTAACTTATCAATAAGATAAGTCTTTTCAGTTTAAAAATTGTTTTACAACTATTTATCCTTGGAATAGTAGGTCATATGAGACTTGTTCCTAAAATGCCTCTAGTCAAGTATTTACATAAGGACATGTAAATACATTAAGACTAGTATGTGAATGTACTGATGATCTGATCTCAGAGATCATGGATATAGATGATATCAAGTATTCACATGGGTGCACATTAAGAGTAATGTTGTGTTGGACAAACCCAACATGAGAACGTTGTATACATAGTTACATGAGTGTCATAAACGGTTCTTAATATGATAATGGTATATGTAGTCTTTCGACCTAAAGTCACTATAATTCCTACATAAAGAGTTTGTTGTTTTAATATAATTAAATGTCATCTATAATAAACTGACCATAAAGATTGTGGTTAAGCAATGAACAAATTATGTAGAGGGATGTGAGTGATGTAGATGAGATTTGTCTCTCCTATGTGACAAAAGTGATATCTATGGGCCACTTGATGGAGTAAAACTAAAGAAATGCATGGTCATGCTAGGAAGAATAAATATTAGATATTTAAAGTTTACTCTGGTATCAAGTAAAATGAATTGGATCATACAAGGATGACGAAGACCATGCCTTGGGCCCAATTAGATATCGTGACAAAAGGAATAAATATATAAAATAATTATCACTTATAGGATATGTCGATGATAAATAATATTTGAACATAATTATGCATTATTAGATGTCACTCTTATTTTATATTAATAATAAAATAGTTTATTATTAATATGACATGATATTTTACCTATAGGGTCACACGCATAGAGTAAGCTCACATGAGGATGGTTTTATTTTAGTTGAACTCAAATAAAACTATTGGGCCTAACTCATTTAGAATGAGTCAGGAACCCAATATTTTATTGAGAGCTTATCCAAGTCTATATATAAAGCATGAGATGCTCATAGGCAACTGTTTAAGAAAAGGATCACTCTCTGAAATTTCGAACTAGCATTCAGGAATTCAAATTCTGGTGAACGTACTCGTGTAGACTTCTAAAGGACGAGGCTAAGACTGTTTCGATAGAGGAATTAATCTCATGTTTACAAGAGGTAACACTAAACACAGTCTTTATTTTTGTAGATTTATGGTGCTTTGAAACACTTGCTTTTGAAATCTGTTTTTAGGAATCATATATGTTTCTGTTGCTTGACCCTTTAGGATTCCTAACAATATTTGATGGCACTAGTGGCGTCTTGAAGTTATGTATATAAACATAACTTGTCTAGTTTGATTAGAATGGTTGTATATGTCTTGGCCAACACTGCTTGAATTGTTAGTGGATTAGGTAACTAATAATCACCTCATTAGAGGACGTATATAGTGTTGTGAGAAGTATATGAATTGTATAAGGGATTATAAACACTAGTGATGATAATGAATATGATGATGCCATGGATAGATACATGTGCAATATGCATATGTAGATGTATGTGATTTTGTGATGGATTGTGTGAATCCACATGAACTGTGATGTCCAATAATTATGTTTGATGCATTGTATTGAGTAGCATATTGCAATTAACATATTGGTATGTGGTTAGGTGCGAATGCATGTTTAGTATGTGGAATTTGTGCATAAACTAAATGGATGTGCATAATGATGTATATCTGAGTGTAATGCATTGAGGAATGGATAGACAAGTGCTAAATGGATGTATTAAGGTGTGTGTAGCGTGTTTTTGGTGTCAAAGACCCTAATTTGTGATTTCACTCATTGGGTAAAATGTCCGTTTTTGGTTAAAAGCTTCCGATGCGTGTGAAAGCGAATTGGGTAGGTGTTTTGGCACGAGACTTGAACCAATAACTAGGAAATGAGGTGTATGTAACATGTACCAAATTTAGTGCAGTTTAAATAGGTAAATTGGCCGACAAATATAATTTGATTAATATAATTTTCTTATCATATATCATCACCAAATTTAAAAAAGATAATAAATTCATATATAAGATTGCCTCTGATACATGAAGCACGTGGGAATTGTGTTAGTGCATATATTAATTTGATTCTAATATGTGAAAATTAATTTGATTCATACATATATATATATAATTTATTTTCCTAATATAATTTTCTTATTATATATGTATATTATCATTAAATATATATAAAATTCCCTGTATTACGTGGAAATGGAATACATAAAAATTATGCTAATTCATATATATAATTTTATATTATAGCTGTAATAATTACATAACGTGATGAATGGAAATTAATTTGATTCAGGTATATAATTTGATTTGGTTTGATATATATATATATATATACATATATACCATATTTAATTTTATTGATGTGTAGTAGGTTTAAAACACGTGAAAATTTATTTGATTCGTATATATATAATTTGATTAGTTTGATTAGTACAATTTGATTTTTACATATATCGTACACTGCATTCTATACTTTAAATTGATGGAAATAACTTAAGATCAATTATATTTAGTTTTATAAATATAATTCATCCTTAAAGTTGTATAATAGATCTCATAGGAAATCTGACTATAATGTATCTTTCAATTATATATTATATATAATTGATTTAATTATAAATAATTATACCTAGATTTGATTAAATATAATTTTTTATTAGTAAAAAGAAATAATATTAAAAAGGGTATAAGGGGCACCTTAACCCATACACAAATAATAATTAATTACAGACTAGATAAGCATAATAGAGACTCTCTGCACCATTTAATATAACTTCTATAGAAACCATTTAGCCTAAACTTTAACCAAATCTAGCATTTGTCCTGAACCAACTCAAACATATTCTTGATAGACACATCGGCTCCCTTAAAAATTATATCGTTCCTTGCAACCTAAATAGTCTAAATAGTAGCAGACTACAACACAACCAGTCTGAGTTTACTCCCATTATCAAAACTATTACCGAAAGTACAATCAAAGTGTTCCTTTCCACTATCATGCAACACTGAGCAAAAACCCATCCAAGTAAAACACATCTGCCATAAGGAATAAGATACTTTGCAAGAGAAAAATAGATGAGAACAACATTCCATGCATTCACCACAAAAGACACATAAAATAGATGAATTATCAAACTCAACCCTACGTGTAGATAACTTATGTTTAGTTTGAATTCGATCAAGAAGAATTCTCCATTTGAAGTCTCCTACTTTAAGAGGCACAACATTATTCCAAAAAAACCATACAAAAGATGAATCCCACAAGTCTAAATGATTAAACAAAAGACTATAAGCAGATCTCACAAAAAAAACTGACGAAGATCCCAGCCAAATCCAACCATCTAGAACGACCGCACGCAAACCATCTTGAAAAAAAGATGACAAAAACTTCCATTCCCAGATAAAAATTTCTCTGCCTCACTTAAGATCCCAGACTAACACGATGTCCATCCATTCGCCCATATTAGCTACAGATGCATGCAGGGCCGGCCCTGTGTAACACCCTCTGTTACACCTTAATAAATTCTATGAAAATTCGTAATTTTTTTTTTAAAGATATGATTGTTAAAAGGAAACTATCAGAATAAATTAAATACATCATTTCTGAAATACCTCATATGTATTATTAAAACTTTATAAAGTAATTTTACATTCATCTGAAGAATTAAACATTAAACATTTTAAGAAAGAGAGGAAACTCCATGGCCCAGAAGCAGTTACTTAATCATTGGACCACGGTATTCATACCGAGCTCCCTTTCTAGAACGTGCTATATTCACTGCCGAGGTTCTTCGATTCTTCCCTCTGAACCATCAATTTAAAACATATAAAACAAACACACGAAGAAAGGAGTGAGAAATAGAATATAATATTCTCAAATAGGACATAAGCAATAAAGGGTTTTCACAAACTAGTATAATAATATCAATCACAATCACATGCACAATCAATTTATGAATGTATGAATGATATGCCATATCATAACTTATCTATATATGTGGGTCCCTTAAATTTTTAATTTGTACTGGGCCAACCAAGAGTTTACACTGTTCCATAATTCCGGATAATAATAACATGAACAGCTCAACTGGCATGGAAACACTTAGAGACTAGTCAGATTGAGAAGGTTTTTATTGTGAAAGTACCCGACACTAGGAAGCTACCCCAGGTCCCCTGAAGCACCCTTTCACACCCTCTCATCCCAAGGCTCACAATTAAGCCTCCTTTAATGTATCCTCGGTTTCTATAATTCGTCCCCGGACAATATCCTTTTGTTTCTCTTTGATGATTCATGATGCATGAACTACTCGCGTATTTAGTTAGTTAAGGCTTTTAGAAACTCAACTATATTATCGGGGCCTACGAATCGCGACATAGCCACCCCAGTAAACTGTACTTTTTCAACTTCTCAAATACGCACATAGAATTTTAGTACAGTTCCTTTTCAAATCACAAATCAAATCTCCTTATAAATTTGAGTTTCAAAGCCTTAAATATATTTCACAACCTTCTTTAGAAAGTTTATAGGTCAATTCAAAATCAATTTCTAAAAACTCAAATTTGGAATTATCAATCTTTAAAACCTTAGTACTTGAAAATTTTGTATAATATTTTTATACATTTAAATAATATGTATATATATATGTATATATTAAAATATTAGTAAAAAAAATTTATTTTTATAAAATAATTTCTCTTTCTTTTTCTTTTTGATAAACTAATTAAAAAAATCTAAATTTTAGTAAAGATATATACATATATATTAAAATATAAGAAGAGATTTCTAAAAACTTATGTAGTTTTATTGAAATCTAAGAAATTTCTTAAAAGTAATTTAAATAAAGATGAATAAGTAAATAAAGAAGTAGGAGATAAGTAAATTCTTACTGAATTTTAGCTTTCCGTCATGCTTACTATATGCTCAAACTCCACAGTATAGGATTATCAATCATAATCAAACATTGTCAATCACCATCAAACATCATAAAACATAAATAAATATTAACAATCATAATCAAATCAAATAATTAAACATCAGTTATAAATATGATGATTTAAAATTCAATGATTATTTAAATTAATAAATTTTGTTTTAAGTTCTATGGTCAATTCCTCGCACAGGTCTATGTAAATCCAAGATAGTCCAATCCTTGCATAGGTCTAGTTCAGTCCATATATGTCATAACAGTCCAAATCCCTGCATAGGTTCAGTCAAGTTCATAATAGTTCAAGTCCTTGCATAGGTTCAATCTAGTCCGCATAGGTCATAATAGTTCAAGTTCTTAAATATTTTAGATATAACAATTATTATAGATTCTAAGTTAAAAGTTATTATTTTAAAATAATAATATTGTTATGTTTAAAAGGAGTAGGGGACTCCTCCCAATATTCTTATGTATTTTCATATTATATCCTTAATCTCACCCCCCTTACCTTGATTTGCTACCAAAAGTGAATTTGCTCTGCACCTCCAAGTTCTAACAAAATATTACTACTAATTTATTTCAGTATAAGCTTAAGATAAAAATTAAGATTGCTATCAGAATGATAAATAGTAAATATGCATAGTAATAATAAATAGTAACGGTAAATGGTAAGTCATCAATAGTAACGGTAAATAGTAATTTTTTGAATAGTAATAGTAAATAGTAAATTGTGAATAGTAATTTTTTGAATAGTAATGGTAAATGGTAAATCATGAACAATAACAGTAAATAGTAAATTTTGAATAGTAACGGTAAATAGTAAATTTTGAATAGTAATGGTAAATAGTAAATTTTAAATAGTAACGGTAAATAGTAAATTTTGAATAATAACAACAACTAATAAATTTTGAATAATAACGGTAAATGATAAATTTGAATAATAACAGTAAATGGTAAATTGTAAATAGTGATAATAAATAGTAAATTTTGAATAGTAACTGTAAATAGTAAAAATAACACAGTGGTAATTTATTTTTACTATAGTAACTTATTCATAATAGTACTAGTATATTAATGGTTTAAGAGTGCCAAAAAAATAAACTAAAATTATAAAAAGAATATAGAAGAAAGTTATTACCTTACACCTCTGGCAGAACTTCTTTTTACCAAAAGAATTTACTCTCCACTAATTTCTTATGCACTATCTCTCTAGATTCTCTCTCTAATTTTTGGTGTGGAAATGTTGTAAATGAGCCATCTATTTATAGGAAGAAAATTTTACTATTTAAGATTATTTAATTATTTATTTTACTATTCATGATGTAAGCGATGATGTAAGCTATGATGTAAGCGATGATGTCAGCAGTGGCATTTTGGTTATTAGATGAAAGGTTAAGGGTATTTTTGTCATTCTTAAAAAAAATAAAAAAATTCTAAAAAAATTCTAAATTATATAACAATCAAAAAGTTCTAAAGAATTATAATCAAATTCCTTTGAAATTTTATTTTAAATAAGAAATAACGAAATTAGGGGTGTTACAACTCTACTCCCCTAAAAAAAAATTTCGTCCTCGAAATTTACACTTTTTTAGTAAAACAATTGGGGATGAGACTCTTTCATCTCATTTTCTAGTTCCCATGTAGCATCTTCCCCTCTCGTTTCACTCCAAATGACCTTCATGAGTGGAATTTCCTTGTCTCTTAGCTTCTTTATTCTTCTGTCAGCTATTCTGATAGGTGGTGCATCATATGTAAGATTATCTTTAACTTGTATGACATCAGGTTCAATAACATGTGTAGGATCAAATATATACTTTCGTAAGTTTGACACATGAAAAACATTATGGATATTAGAAAGAAAAGGTGGTAATGCTATTTGGTAGGCAAGAGGACTAACTTTATGAATTATTTGATATGGATCAATAAATCTAGGAGTTAGTTTTCGAGATTTCATTGCCTGACCGACCCCAGTCATAGGTGTGACTTTCAAGAATACATGATCGTTTTCTTGAAATTCGAGCGGCTTTCTTCTTTTATCATAGTAACTTTTCTGCCTGCTCTGTGTTGCCTTCATCTTTTCCTGAACTATTTTGATTTTATCCGTGGTTTGTTGTACCAACTCTGGTCCTAGCATCAAGTTTTCACCAGTCTCAAACCAACATAGCGGGGTCCTACATTTTCTTCCATATAATGCTTCAAAAGGTGCCATGCCAATGCTAGCATGGAAACTGTTGTTGTAGGTAAACTTCACATATGGTAAGAATTGATTCCAACTTCCTTTATGCTCTAACACACAAGCTCGTAACAAGTCCTCTAGAGATTGGATTGTTCTTTCTAATTGTCCATCCGTCTGAGGATGATATGCCAAACTCAGACGCAGTCTTGTTCTCAAAACCTTGTGCAAGCTCTTCCAGAATTGTGATGTAAAACGAGGGTCCCGATCAGAAATGATACTTGAAGGAATTCCATGCAATCTCACAATCTCCTCGATGTATAATTTTACCAGCTTCTCCATAGAGTAACGAATATTGATGGGAATAAAGTGGGCAGACTTTGTTAGTCTATCAACTATTACCCATATTGAATCATGTCCTAATGGAGTGTTGGGTAAAGAAGTCACAAAATCCATGGTAATGCTATCCCATTTCCATTCTGGTATTTCCATTGATTGTAGCATTCCAGGGGGTTTTTGATGTTCCACTTTAACCTTCTGGCAAATTAGACATGCAGCCACGTACTCTGCCACTGCTTTCTTCATTCCAGGCCACCAAAATAACTTCTTCAAATCTTGATACATTTTAGTAGCTCCGGGATGAATGCTCATATAACTTTTGTGGCCTTCTTCTAGAATTGTTTTCCTCAACTCCTCTTGATTAGGGATACACACTCGATCCTTGTACTTCAATAATTGGTTGTTTCCCACATTGAACTTGACTTCTTTTCCTTGTTTCAGGAGTTCTTTCTTCTCTTGCAGGAATTCATCTTTTCGTTGAGCTTCTAAGACTTGCCTCAGGAATTTACTTGTCACTTGCAACGCTCCTAATCTGTAGCTGTTATCATTAATCTTTACTGCTAGGTTAAGATCTCTAAAGTTCTCTATCAATTCCAGCGCTTTAATCATCATTGTGGACGCATGTAGAGACTTTCGACTCAAAGCATCAGCTATTACATTCGCTTTTCCAGGATGGTACTGTAACTCAAAGTCGTAATCCTTTAAGAACTCCATCCATCTCCGTTGCCTCATGTTTAACTCCTTTTGGTCGAATAAATACTTGAGACTCTTATGATCGCTAAACACATCGAATGTTACACCGTATAGATAATGCCTCCAAATCTTTAAGGCAAAAACTACAGCGGCTAACTCTAAGTCATGGGTAGGGTAGTTAATCTCATGTTGCCTTAATTGGCGCGACGCATAGGCTACAACCTTCTTGTCTTGCATGAGTACACTTCCTAGTCCTTGTTTAGACGCATCACAGTAAACTTCAAAACTTCGATGTGGATCGGGGAGTACTAACACCGGCGTAGAAGTAAGTCGATCTTTCAGCTCTTGAAAACTATTCTCGCATTGTGTCGTCCACACAAAAGGTTCTCCTTTCCGTGTTAGCTTGGTCAATGGGTATCCTAACTTTGAAAATCCTTCAATGAATCCCCTATAGTATCCAGCCAAACCCAAGAAACTTCTAATCTCAGTGATCGTGGTTGGTCTCTCCCATTTTAAAACTGCCTCCATCTTGGAAGGGTCTACAGCTATTCCTCCTTGACTAATTACATGTCCTAAAAAGTTCACTTCTTCCAACCAGAATTCACACTTCGACAGCTTTGCATACAGTTGTTTCTTTTTCAGGATTTCCAACACAACCTTCAAGTGTTCAACATGTTCTTCTCTGCTTTTAGAGTACACTAATATATCATCAATGAATACCACTACAAATTTATCTAGATATGGATGAAAAATCCTATTCATGTAATCCATGAATACGCCTGGTGCATTAGTTACACCAAAAGGCATTACTAGATATTCGTAATGGCCATAGCGTGTTCTAAAAGCAGTTTTTGGTACATCTTCTTTCTTCACCCTTATCTGATGGTATCCAGACCTCAAATCAATTTTGGAGAACATCGTGGCACCACGCAGCTGATCCATCAAGTCGTCAATCCTTGGCAGAGGATATCTATTCGTGATTATCACCTTGTTTAGTTGTCGATAATCTACACACAACCTCATGCTACCATCCTTCTTCTTAACCAACAACACTGGTGCACCCCAGGGGGATACACTGGGTCGTATAAACTGCTTCTCTATCATCTCTTCAAGTTGTTTCTTCAACTCTGCTAATTCTAGAGGTGATATTCGGTATGGTGTAATTGAAATAGGTCCAACTCCAGGTACTAGATCAATGGCAAATTCCACATCTCTTTCGGGGGTTAAACCAGGGATATCTTTAGGAAAAACGTCAGGAAATTCACACACAACCGGCAGATTTTTGATTTTTGATTCTTGCTTTCCTTTCGTTGAAAGCAATAGCATGAATCCTTGAGCCCCTCCTTTTAAAGAGGTACTCACTTGGTTGGTGGTTAGAAATCTCGAATCTTCAGGATTCAAATTCACTGGTTCTTTAAACATTATGATTTTATCATGACAATCTATTAGAACATGATTGTCAGACAACCAATCTAGCCCAATAATAACTTCTAAGCCAGAAAGGGGTAAACAGAAAAGATTAGCCTTAAAGTCCCTACCATTTATGACAATAGGGCATTTCCAACAGGCTTTAGAAGTGACAATGGGATTGTTTCCAAGAGTATGTACAGATAAGTCAAATGGCAGTTCTATCACAGGTAATTTTAGTTTTTCTACACAGTCATTGGCAATAAAGGAATGTGATGCACCTGAGTCATACATAACAGTTAAAGGAATCTTATTAATGATACATTTACCTTCCACCATAGAATCAAAATGAGATGCTTCTTCTCCAGTGATTGAAAAAACCTTTCCTTTTGCCTTCGGCCTTCTGACTGCACTGTGTAGGCCTCCTTGAGTATTTATGCTTGTACTTGCACCTTCAGGGTTTTCCCTCTTCATCTCTGGACAATCCTTGATGTGATGACCTGGTTTGTTACACTTAAAGCAAACATAAGTGTTTTTAGGACAATCCCTTTTCAAATGGGGTCCTTCATAGATAAAACATTTAAAATTTGGTGCAGATGTTGGGTAATAGCTTCCAGTTGAAGCTTGGGGTCTGTTAGGAACAGATGCTGAAGGCTTATTTCTCCTGAAGTCTCTTCTTTGGTGATGGTGAAGTCCTCCACTACTCATTTCTCCTGCCTTGTGAATGGGCTCACGACTTTTGGTCATTCTATCCTTATGATCTTCTTCAAAGATCTTGCAGCGATTTACCAATACAGAAAATTCATGAATTTCCTGTATTCGTATAGCTTCCTTAATTTCTGGTCGTAATCCATTTACAAACTTTGCACACCAATCTCTTTCATTAGTAGCATCATTATAATGAGAATGAAAATGAGATAGCTCTTTAAACCTGGATACGTACTCTCCAACAGTCATATTTCCTTGGGTCAGCGACAGGAATTCGAATTGTCTTTTCTCTTTAACATCAACTGGAAAGTCTTTCTCCAAAAACATATCCTTGAAATAATCCTAAGTGATCTCCACGTCGTTGACTTCGAATTGTCTACGCATGCTATCCCACAAATGTTCGGCATCCTCAGATAAGGCATAAGTAGCGAAGACTACCTTATCAGCTTCATTACATTGCAATGCTCGAAAGATCTTCTTTATCTCTCGAATCCAGATTTGTGCTCCATCAGGGTTATATCCTCCCTTGAAACGAGGTGGATTGCGCTTTTCGAATAGGTCCAGCCTTCTCAAGGCATCGTTACCTTGACCTTCACGTGCTCCCATTGCATTGATTAAGCATTCTACAACTCCAGCAAGATCGTTTCCAGCCATTAGTTTCCTGTTTCACAGTAACTGAGATTTGTCACATCAATCACAGTTACTACCAAGTCAGATATTCTATTCTCTATCACCTATACAGAGTTTACAGACAAAGCAAGATAGACCTTTTCCCCGGGCCTATTGGATTAACTGCTCTGATACCACTTTGTAACACCCTCTGTTACACCTTAATAAATTCTATGAAAATTCATAAATTTTTTTTAAAGATATGATTGTTAAAAGGAAACTATCAGAATAAATTAAATACATCATTTCTGAAATACCTCATAAGTATTATTAAAACTTTATAAAGTAATTTTACATTCATCCGAAGAATTAAACATTAAACATTTTAAGAAAGAGAGGAAACTCCATGGCCCAGAAGCAGTTACTTAATAACTTTATTTATTCATTGGACCACGGTATTCATACCGAGCTCCCTTTCTAGAACGTGTTATATTCACTGTCGAGGTTCTTCGATTCTTCCCTCTGAACCATCAATTTAAAACATATAAAACAAAAACACGAAGAAAGGAGTGAGAAACAGAATATAATATTCCCAAATGGGACATAAGCAATAAAGGGTTTTCACAAACTAGTATAATAATATCAATCACAATCACATGTACAATCAATTTATGAATGTATGAATGATATGCCATATCATAACTTATCTATATATGTGGGTCCCTTAAATTTTTAATTTGTATTGGGCCAACCAAGAGTTTACACTGTTCCATAATTCCGGATAATAATAACATGAACAGCTCAACTGGCATGGAAACACTTAGAGACTAGTCAGATTGAGAAGGTTTTTATTGTGAAAGTACCCGACACTAGGAAGCTACCCCAGGTCCCCTGAAGCACCCTTTCACACCCTCTCATCCCAAGGCTCACAATTAAGCCTCCTCTAATGTATCCTCGGTTTCTATAATCCATCCCCAGACAATATCCTTTTGTTTCTCTTTGATGATTCATGATGCATGAACTACTCGCGTATTTAGTTGGTTAAGGCTTTTAGAAACTCAACTATATTATCGGGGCCTACGAATCGCGACATAGCCACCCCAGTAAACTGTACTTTTTCAACTTCTCAAATACGCACATAGAATTTTAGTACAGTTCCTTTTCAAATCACAAATCAAATCTCCTTATAAATTTGAGTTTCAAAGCCTTAAATATATTTCACAACCTTCTTTAGAAAGTTTATAGGTCAATTCAAAATCAATTTCTAAAAACTCGAATTTGGAATTATCAATCTTTAAAATCTTAGTACTTGAAAATTTTGTATAATATTTTTATACATTTAAATAATATGTATATATATATGTATATATTAAAATATTAGTAAAAAAAATTTATTTTTATAAAATAATTTCTCTTTCTTTTTCTTTTTGATAAACTAATTAAAAAATCTAAATTTTAGTAAAGATATATACATATATATTAAAATATAAAAAGAGATTTCTAAAAACTTATGTAGTTTTATTGAAATCTAAGAAATTTCTTAAAAGTAATTTAAATAAAGATGAATAAGTAAATAAAGAAGTAGGAGATAAGTAAATTCTTACTGAATTTTAGCTTTCCGTCATGCTTGCTATATGCTCAAACTCCACAGTATAGGATTATCAATCATAATCAAACATTGTCAATCACCATCAAACATCATAAAACATAAATAAATATTAACAATCATAATCAAATCAAATAATTAAACATCAGTTATAAATATGATGATTTAAAATTCAATGATTATTTAAATTAATAAATTTTGTTTTAAGTTCTATGGTCAATTCCTCGCACAGGTCTATGTAAATCCAAGATAGTCCAATCCTTGCATAGGTCTAGTTTAGTCCATATATGTCATAACAGTCCAAATCATTGCATAGGTTCAGTCAAGTTCATAATAGTTCAAGTCCTTGCATAGGTTCAATCCAGTCCGCATAGGTCATAATAATTCAAGTTCTTAAATATTTTAGATATAACAATTATTATAGATTTTAAGTTAAAAGTTATTATTTTAAAATAATAATATTGTTATGTTTAAAAGGAGTAGGGGACTCCTTCCAATATTCTTATGTATTTTCATATTATATCCTTAATCTCACCCCCCTTACCTTGATTTGCTACCAAAAGTGAATTTGCTATGCACCTCCAAGTTCTAACAAAATATTAATACTAATTTATTTCAGTATAAGCTTAAGATAAAAATTAAGATTGCTATCAGAATGATAAATAGTAAATATGCATAGTAATAATAAATAGTAACGGTAAATGGTAAGTCATCAATAGTAACGATAAATAGTAATTTTTTGAATAGTAATAGTAAATAGTAAATCGTGAATAGTAATTTTTTGAATAGTAGTGGTAAATGGTAAATCATGAACAATAACAGTAAATAGTAAATTTTGAATAGTAACGGTAAATAGTAAATTTTGAATAGTAATGGTAAATAGTAAATTTTGAATAGTAACAGTAAATAGTAAATTTTGAATAATAACAACAACTAATAAATTTTGAATAATAACGGTAAATGATAAATTTGAATAATAACAGTAAATGGTAAATTATGAATAGTGATAATTGATCCGGTCTGGATACCGGCCCCCATTCTTGTGACGTCAGAATGACCTTATATAAGGAAAACCGGTGTCCTGGTTCAACATTACCACACCGGATATCCGATGTCTGGCCGTCCGTCCTCACCACATGATTGCCCCACTTATATATTCCATAACGGTCCTTTGTTCATTTTCACAGGACATTTGTATAACTGTTGGCTTTTCAGTCACAGCAAGATAAGAGCCCCTAATAACTTATCAGCGAAGACACTGCTTGTAGCAAAATACGTCACATCAATGGCCTCAGAAAGCAAGTGGATGTGTCAGCAGATTATGCGGAAAAGGTGATTATCCTCTCCTCTTCCTAGAGGATCGTACTCTGATAATTGACCTACCCTCCTGACACATTCTGAAAGTTGAGCCACCCTGATTGACATAATATACACGCTATCAGAGCTAAGGGACCCACCTGCATCCAACGACTCATTTTCTCACGTACAACTATAAGTAGCATATTTCAATACGCATGCATGGTATCGTTGTTCTATCTCACACTTTTATTGTTACTTCGCTTGAGCATTCGCTGAGTTCTTACACTCTTCTAACTTGAGCGTCGGAGAATCTTCGCAGGTGGCACCACCTTTCGCCCCCCTGCAACGCGAAATGTTGGTGTGAAGGATCTCCAGGACAATAAGACCGGCCTCTCCCACTGAGAGACCGGATTATAACATCGGATATACACTGTTCCGGTGTACAAACCCTAAAACACCTGCATTCTTGTGGCTGGTCCCACACCGGACCCTAGACCCCGGTCCAGACCAGTTCATTGGCACGCCCAGTGGGACTCATTAGAGTTATTCCTATTTTCGCAGAAGTTTGGTTGTCACGATGGAAGGTGATGGGAGAGATTTCGGGGATGGTCACGTGGAGGATGTGACCCATCAGCAGACTGGCAGGAGACTCGTCTTTGAGTCCCCTGTAACTCAAACCCGGAGGATGGTGCAAGTGCAAACGCCTGACCCTCGCAATGAGGTTATCAGGCAACTCAGGGAGGAGCTGATGGAGTTGAAGCGGGAGAGAGGAGGAGCTGGGGACAGAGTAGCGTCTCATGCAGAGGATGCTCATCATGCATCAGCGAGGGATAGATCTACAACCCTCCAGTATTCGAAGATCCCCACGTTTGAAGAGAGGGAGCAGACACAGGACTCTGGTGATAGAGTCAGTACCAGGAGAAGAGAGCAGGCGGTGGTGACTTCAGGGACGTACAAGCTCAGTGTCCCTTTCTCAAGAAGGCTGATGAGCATTATCATCCCAAAACATTTGCAAACAACTCAGCCACTGTCGATCGGGAAGTATAATGGAGAAACTGATCCCATTAAGCATTTGGATGCTTACGTGTATGAAGCTATGTATTTGGGAGCGGATGAAGATGTTATGTGCAGGATGTTCCCAAGGACGTTGACGGAGGAAGCTCTCAGCTGGTTTAAAAGCTTACCCTCAGGATCTATAGACTCTTGGGAGGAAATGGCCGCGGCGTTCGAAAGCCATTTTGTCATCTCTAGGGATATCCCAAGAACTTCATACACCCTGGCCCAGATAAGGCAGGGAGAAACTGAAACTCTTAAGGAGTTCCTGAGAAGGTTTTATAAGGAGGCTGCTTTGGTCCCCAACCTCACGGAGGCCATACAACTCCATATTGTAGTGGAAGCTCTCCAGCCTGGTTCAGCCTTTGCCCTATCTTTGGCAAAGAGTCCCCCTACAACCTTCGAAGAGTTTCGAAGGAAAGCTTCCAAGTACGTGGGCATAGAGATGCATCTGGAGGCAACTACGACAAGGATGAAGCCTTCAGGACCCACTCAGCAGCCACGGAGAGAAAAGGAGAGAGTGAGGCCTGAGAAGCATGCCTTTAGAGAAGACTTTGTGAACGCTCGTCCGCATCCACGAGATAGGCGTGTATCATCGTTCGACAACTATGCTCTGTTGAATACCAGACATTCACAAATCATGAGAGAGGTTGGTTGGCCAACTCTGAACGTCTTTGGTATAAGGAAGCCAGCCCCAGTCAAGAGGGGTGGTAACCCACGTAAGTACTGCACTTTCCATGAACAAACAGGGCACAATACTGATGAGTGCAAAGCGTTAAAGAATACGGTGGAAACTCTTCTTAGGGAAGGAAAGCTGAAGCAGTATTTGTTTAAGGAGAAATCTGTGGACGAGCCTCAGAGGATGGAGAAAAGGAATAGAGATCCAGATGACGAAGATGATAGTACGCGCAACCCAGCAAGGAAGTTCACTGCAGCTGAGAAGCAGAAGGGAGTAGTGATTGCTGAAGGTGCCCAACAAAATAACATGCCCCAGCAGCAGAGGCAGGGCAGACGACAAGTGATTGAGATGATAGCAGGAGGATTTGCGGGAGGAGGTGCATCGATCACAGCACGGAAGAATCACCACAGGATGATTCTGTCCGTCCAGGGCAAACCGAGGGATAACCGCCCTTTCAGGGACGGTATGACAGCCCCGACGGTGTCATTTACTGATGATGACTTCGACCCAACAATTCCAGGGAGTGATGATGCGGTAGTTATCGTGGCAGTCATAGCCAACAAGGATGTCAAGAGGATCCTCGTCGATCAGGGAAGTTCTTGTGACGTTATCTTTTATAATTGTTTCAAACGAATGAGTTTCAATGATGCAGATTTACAACCCTACACACAAGAACTCACAGCGTTTAATGGAGCCAAGCAACCCACCAAGGGGTACCTTGACACTTTGATTTCTTTTGAAGGGGAGCCTGGTGCGAGAACGGTCAAGTCAAGAATTCTGGTGATTGACGTGGAATCTCCTTACAACGGTATCATAGGCCGTCCCACACTGAACGCGATGGAAGCAATAGTATCCACTCCTCATCTCTTGATCAAATTCATTGACAAGGACAACGGTGTGTCCTCTCTCCGCGGTGATCAGGAGATGGCTCGATATTGTTATAACCTGAGCCTCAACATGGTTAAGTTGGAAGCGTTCAATAAGAAGAGGAAGCTGAACGACGGAGGAACAGCTGTAACACCCCTATTTTTATTTTTATATTAAAATTTTGAAGGAATTAAATTATGGTTCTTTAGAACTTTTTAATCTACGTATTATTTATGATTTTTTGGAATTTTTTGGAATTTTGGAATTTTTTTTAATAAAAATAATATTTTTTAAATGATTTTAAATTCATATAAGTGACTTAAATTAAAAATATTTACAAGAAAGTGAATTGAAATTATAAGAAAATTTTCTAAAATCCGTTTCAAGTAGACTTATCTAAAAATTATCGGTTTGAGAAAAATCTTGATTTTTTCTAATCGTTAAAAAATTAGAAACGTATCAATAAATTTTTATTAACAGAAAATTTTAGATTTTTAAAATTTCAACTTTATATTACTTATTATAAAATTAGTGAGGACTGATATAATATCGCTAAATTTCAAAAAGGACTCATTTTGAATATTTAAAATATACCGAGTGAAAGGTTACTATTTGGCTTAATAATTCTGCCGACAGTTACTATGCAAAACACTGTGCATGTACGAAATTTTCAAAGGATGCATAGTAACCTGGAATAAAAAATTCAAAAATGCATAGTACTTTTATATTAAAATAATGGAATGCATAGTAAATTTTTTTCCTATAAATACCGAAGGATTTCTTCTTTAGAATTCACAATTTCAGATTAAGTTTTCTTAATACAGTAGTGCTAGTGAGATAGTGGTGGAAGTGAGAGAGAGAAGAAAAGTTTTTGGAGAGAAGGTTCTGCCAAAATCCTAAGGTAAGAATACTTCTCTTTTATATTTTTTAGGGTTATTTTTATATCGTTTTTAGAAATCAGTTATTATACTAGAAATAATATTATTTTAAGTTACTATTCTGCATAGTAAAATACTATTTCAACAGTAAATTACTATTTCAATAGTAAATTACTATTCAAATAGTAAATTACTATTTACTGTTACTATTTACCGTTACTATTCACGATTTACTATTTACCGTTACTATTCACAATTTACTATTTACCGTTACTATTCACGTTTTACTATTTACTGTTACTATTCACTATTTACTATTCACTATTCACTATTCACTATTTACTATTCAGAATTTACCATTTCTGTTTTAAGTAGTAATCTTAATCTTCGTCTTATGCTTATACTGAAATAAAATTGATATTAATATTTCTAGAAATCGGAGGCGCAAAGCAAATCTCTTTTTGGTAACGACTCAAGGTAAGGGGGAGTGAGATAAGGGTATAATATGAAAAAGACATAAGAATAATGGGAGGAGTCCCCTACTCCTTTTAAATTTAATAATATTATTATTTTAAAATATTAACTTTTTAACTTAACATTTTTAATAAATTTTAAATTAAATATCCGGTTTAACTAACTCTAACATACCTATGCAAAGACTTGGACCATTATGACCTATATGGACTGGACTATACCTATGCAAGGACTTGGACCATTATGACCCATATGGACTGAACTATACCTATGCAAGGACTGGATTATATGGACTTACATATACCTATGCGAGGAATTGACCAAAAGGACTAAAATTGACTATATTAATAATTATTAAATTTTGTATTATGATATGTATTAATGATATTTAATTGATTTGATTATGATTTGATTATGATTGATTGATTGATGATATTTAGTTATGATTGATATTGTTTGATTTTGATTGATAATATTGTAATGTGGAGTTTGAGCATATAGCGAGCATGACGGAAAGCTAAAATTCAGTAAGAATTTCTTACCTTACTCTTTAAATTTTATTATCTTTTATTTCTTCTTAGAAATTATTTTTAACTTTATTTTCAATATTTAGAATAAAAAAAAATTAGTATTTATTTTAGATAGAAAACATTTTATGAGAATTTATTTAATTAAATTTTGAGTTAAAGAAAAATTTTGTAATTTTAAGTATTTTTGGTTAATAATTATTCTCTTTCAATAAAACAAAAAAAAAATTTAAAGAAAATTATTTTATTTTTTTCCAACTTAATAACTAAATATATTTAGAAATAATTGAGATTCCTAAATTTGATTTTGTTAAGATTTAATTTGAGAAAGATTAGGTAAAGTTTTATATGATAAAGTTTTTAGATATTTAAGGCTTAGAAACTCAATTTCCGTGAGATTTGAAAACTGTACCAAATTTATTTCTGTGGGACAGAAATTCAGAGAACTGAGAAAATATACAGTTTATTGAAATGATATTGTAAACCTTTAAGGGATTTAATAATTGAGTTTCTAAAAGCCTTAACCAACTCAATACGCGAGTAGTTCATGCATCATGGATAATGAAAGTGAAATGAAATAATATTGTCTGGGGACGGATTATAGAAACCGAGGATACATTAGAGGAGGCTTACTTACGAGCCTTGGGATGAGAGAGTGTGAAAGGGTGCTTCAGGGGACCTGGGGTAGCTCCCTAGTGTCGGGTACTTTCACAATAAAAACTTTCTCAATCTGACTAGTCTCTAAGTGTTTCCATGCCAGTTGAGCTGTTCATATTATTATTATCCGGACTTATGGAACAGTGTAAACTCCTGGCTGGCCCAGTGCAAATTAAAATTTAAGGGCCCACATATATAGGTAAGTTATGATGAAGATATTGCATAACATTCATGCATTCATAATTGATTGTGTATGTGATTGTGATTGATATTATTATGTATTGGTTGTGAAAACCCTTTGTTGCTTATGTCTTATTCGGAAATATTATATTCTGTTTCTCACTCCTTTCTCCGTGTTTTTGTTTCATATATTCTAAATTGATGGTTCAGAGGGAAGGATCGAAGAATATCAGCAGTAACTATAGTACGTTCTAGAAAGGGAGCTCGGTATGAATACCGTGGTCCAATGAATAAATAATGTTAATAAGTAACTGCTTCTGGGCCATGGAGTTTCCTCTCTTTCTTATAATGTTTAATATTTGTGAACACCTATTTTTGTCCGGTGATATATATTAAAAAAAAAAAAAGAAAAGAAGAAAAAAGAAGAAAAAAAAAAGAGTTTTTTGTCCTAGAGTCCGGAGTCAATGTCGACTGCATTAACCGGGGTCCTAGCACGGTTTCATGACCGGTGTTACCTCATTAGTTCTAAGCTCGTACAGCCTCAGTGGAGTACGGTATTTTACACCTCAGTTCGAAGGGAATCCGAGGTTCTTCAAGGTTAAAACTGATGTGTTAATCCGTACTTGAACTTCAAGACACACCGGAGGTACACCTGATGTGTTAATCCGTACTTGAACTTCAAGACACACCGGAGGTACACCTGCAGGAGATTCCCCAATGCTTAATATTTAACCGAGGTGAAGAGAAATGTCTATAGTTGACCAATGATTTCAGACCCCGGTTATGACTTACCAGTTCTCGTTGGTGACGCGGTACAGTGCTTAGAACCCCACCCAGTCCAGATTGCCACCCCGGATCATATTAAAAAAAATAATATTAAAATTGCATAGTGACCGTTGGAATAGTAACCCTTCCCCATCTCTATAAATACCCAATCCCTCTTCATTTCCTATCACACCTCTCATTTCATCAATTCTCTTCATTTCTCTCAAGCAATGGCTGATAGATGCCGAAGCCAAGAGGAAAGAATAAGGGAGGGAAGACGATGTTTTGTGACTACCTTTTTACTCCTTATAGTGTGGGTAGTAATTTATATTTATTGGATATTTTATATATTTCCATATATGTAATAAATAATTTATGTTTCCATTTGTACCTTTAAATAAAAGGCCAAAAAAAAAATAAATGGGCAAAAAAAAAAAATCAGAAAAAAAAATCAAAAAAAAAAACGAAAATAAAAAAAAATAATAAAAAGGGCCAAAAAAAAAAGAGAAAAAAAAGGGCCCAAACAAAAAAAAACAAAATAAAAAAAAAGAAAAAAGCCCAAAAAAAAAAGAGAGATATGGGCCCAAAAAAAAAAGGTCCAAAAAAAAAAGTTAAAAAAAAAACGAAAATTAAAAAAAAAAAAGAAAAAAAAAAGAAAAAATCAGAAAAGAAGTGACGGTGGTTTTAGTGGTGGGCCCCGGTTTGGTTGGATAATTGGAGAAAATTGGGGAAATTGATATGGAATTTGGACAAATTGGAAAAGTAGGAAAGTGATGTCTTTTAGGAGGATCCAATGCCAATTTTCTTCTATAAATAGAAGGTGATATTGAGGCATTTTGGAAGAAGAAGAGAAAAAAGAGGGGAAAGAGTGTTAAATTTTTGTGAGAATTTTTAGAAGTTTGAGTTTTCAAAAATTACTTTATGTAATCCTAGTTAGGAAAAAGAGTGCACAACTCTTGTTTGTCTTGGTATGTGAGTTTTTGTGAGCTAAAATACTGTCCAAGTGTTGTAACCGGTATCCAAATACCTTCAAATCAAGTCCAAACAAAGCCAAAAGCAAAGGAAATCTACACAAAATTGATTTCCCGACTTCCGTTCTAGTTTCTCTGTAATTGATCTTGTACCAAGGTATTTTTTATTAATACAAAGTTGTTTATTTATATTTATTTATTCGTCTTATATAATTGTTATTTATTTTTCTGCACTTTTATTTTTCTTTATTTATATTCAAGCACTTTATTTTCCTGCACTTTATTTTTCTGCAGTTATTTATCTGTTTATTTATTTTTATGCATCTCCATCTTTATTTATTTATTTGTACTTTTATTTTTCCTTATTTATTTATTTATTTATTTTTTTTACACTTTTATTCCTCTTTATTTACTTTTCTGCACTTTTATTATTGTTAATTTATTTTTCTGCACTTTATTTATCCGCACTTTATATTTCTGCAATTATTAGTTCATTTTTTTTATTTTTTACATTTTTATCTTTATTTATTTATTTTTATGCCCTTTTATTTTATTTATTTACTTTCCTGTCTCTTTATTTTTGTTATTTACTTTTCTGCCCATTTATTTTCATGTATTTACTTTTCTGCCCCTTTATTTTTGTTATTTACATTTCTGCCCCTTTATTTTTATATATTTACTTTTCCGCCCCTTTATTTTTGTTATTTACATTTCTGCCTATATATTTACTTTTTAGCCCTTTTATTTTGGTTATTTACATTTCTGCCCCTTTATTTTTGTTATTTACATTTCTGCCCCTTTATTTTTGTTATTTACATTTCTGCCCCTTTATTTCCATGTATTTACTTTTTAGCCCCTTTATTTTAGTTATTTACATTTCTGCCCCTTTATTTTTGTTATTTACATTTCTGCCCCTTTATTTCCATGTATTTATTTTTTAGCTCCTTTATTTTGGTTATTTACATTTCTGCCTCTTTATTTTTGTTATTTACATCTCTGTCCCTTTATTTTCATGTATTTGCTTTCCTGTCCTTTTATTTTTGTTGTTTTATTTTTGTTATTTACTTTTCTGCTCCTTTATTTTTTTTATTATTTATTTTTCTGCCCCTTTATTTATGTATTTATTTTTTCTGCTCTTTTATTTTTATGTATTTATTGTTATGTCTATTTATTTTTATTTTTATTTTTTTGAACTTTTTATTTATTTTTTTTTTCTACCTTTATTTTTTTATTTTATTATTATTATTTATTCTCTATACTTTTTATTTTTAGTTATTTATCTTTTTGCTTTTATCTTTCTACACTTTCTATTTATTTATTTACGTTTGACCATTTTAATAGTTTATAAATATGTTATATATATACATAATTATCCATTTTTATTATGGTCATGATTTCCTATTATTTTCTCTTAGTAACCTTTTAATAATTAAGAAGAAATTATTTTCATAAAAAAATAAAAAAAATCAAGACTAATAAATAGTGTGTTATTTATTCATTCATTTTTCTCTTAAATTTAAGATGAGTTTAATTTAGATGAGACATCTTATTAATCTTATTTTCTTAAAAGATAATTAAATAATATTCCGTGTCAATTTTAATTAATTAAGTGTATTATATTTCTTTATCTTCATGTTGATGTGTTTAATTTAATTTAATTTTTTCTCTTATCTTTATTTATTTATTTATTTATTTGTTTTGAACTTTATATTTCTCAATAAAAATCAATTTTTTTTTTACTAGAAAATAAGTAAGACAAGACGTCTTATTGTTTTTTTATCTTTTTATTTTTATGGTCTTTTAATCATTTGTTTATTTATTTTCTTAGAACTAAAAAACAACAAACTTAGGAGATGTATTTTTTTACTATCTTTGTTTTATTCATATTTATATATTTTTTTTATTGTGTATATTATTTATGATTGTTTTATGAAGGATGAAATATTTGATAATCATTTTTTAAATTATGCATGATCAATTTGGGTAACCGTTTTTTACGGACAGTGTGGGGTGCTAATACCTTCCCCTCCTGTAATTCGACTCCCGGACTAAACAGAATCTCATTTTTTTTTAAAAAAAAAACCAGTGCTATTTAAAGGTTTTCCTAATATTTTCCTTAATAAATATTGGTGGCGACTCCTTGAACCCTTTATTTTTTAGGCTTCTCAAGAGCCTCACTTCAATGCCGTTTCAATTTTCTTTTATTTGTCTTTAACCAGTCCGCGTCGTGCGCCGGGACCCCGGTCGCGACAGATGGCGACTCCACTGGGGATATTTTGAGAGTCAAGCCCGTTAAATTGATCTTGTGTATTTTGTTGATTGTTAATTATTTCATCCTTTATATTTATTTGTTATGTTATTCTTGTTATTTATCTAGTCTTCCGTTAATTTTAGATTTTATACTTTTTTTTTTACTTCTTTATTGCCTTAATTTAGAACCTTAGGGTAGAAGACATGTGATATTTATTTTGCTTTATGTTTGTTCATTGTGAAGAATGGGTAAAAATCCAGGTATGAATGCCCCACACACTTCACATTCACCATAATGCACACACTATTAGAAGGGACCCTATTCCCGGGCCCCGCAAAAGACATAGGCTAGGGGAGATTATTAGCGGTGTCATTTAGGACGAGACGTCCTACCATGATTCGCGTGAAAATCTCAGCCGGGGTGTTATCTTAGTTATGATGTCCGCACTAAGTAGGATTCCCTACTTTTTGCATAAGACTCATAGCTAAAGATCAGAGCTCCGGTGACCTTCTTAGAACCAATTAGAACAATTACCTTTTGAAGAAACACGATTAAATAGCCTTAGAGCCAATTAGGTGGTTACCTTGTCTAAGACACAATTGGGCAAACATTCCTTTTATCTTTTATTCATTTGCACAAAGTTTTTTTTTAAAAAAAATCATCAAAAATGTATATTTTCTATACTCAAGTCATGATAAATACTATCACTCTTATGTGAAGATATTTATCAAACTGTTTTCTTTGTTAATCTGATTCATTTATTTCTTTTGTTAAAGGTGAAATTTAAACATCGGTAAGTATCACTAAAAATGGAATTTAACATGAGATCAAGTGATCAAGAAGTGAAGGCAACTGGTTTAAAAAATTTGTTACACCTCAAAGTCATCAGATCAAATACTAGCAATCTGTTGTCCTTAAGCAAAAGGATGGATATTACCCAGAAAATGACCTTTACAAGGAAGTATGGAAAGATCTTAAAATTCTTAGAGGTCGAAGTGCAAGAAGGGGCCCTTACTGCTCTAGCTTAGTTTTATGATCCTCCTCTTCGCTGTTTTACATTCAAAGATTTCCAGTTAGCTCCTACTTTGGAGGAGTTTGAACAGATATTCGGCTTGCCGTTAGAAGATTTGAAACCTTATCGTCGAACTGAACATCATGCTTCAATCTTCAGTATAGCTCGTATCCTCAAGATGGATCCTGAAATGCTTAAGAAGGCTCAATTAAACAGGAACCAAATTTCAGGATTCGCACTAAGCTTCTTTGAGCAGCAACTCCTCAGTCAGGCAGGGAAAGGAGAATGGGACGTGTTTGTTGACATTTTGGCGTTGGCCATCTATGGTGTGATCCTCTTCCCAAGCCTTGATAATTATATTGATTTCAAGGCAATTGATGTTTTCCTAGCTAGAAAGCTTAGGGGTGAAAGTTCCATGACTGCTGTCTTAGCTGATATCTATTGTACAATGGATTCCTGTCATAGCCGGAATGGGAAAAAGATTGTCTGTTTTCTACCCGCCTTGTATCTATGGCTTACTTCTCATGTCTTCAATCAAGTTGGCAAGGTTGAATGTCCTATTTCTGATTTGAAGCTCCTTAGGTTAACCAAGAAGACTAATAGGGAGTGGGCAGGACATCTGGCAGGATTATCTGCTAGCATGATTCGGTGGTACCCTCAGTGGATGAACGTGGATTCCATTATTTACTGCTGTGGAAAATTTCCGAATGTGCCTCTCATGGGAACTCAAGGATGCATCAATTACAATCCTAGCATTGCAAAAAGACAACTTGCTTATCCTATGATACAACCTCCAGAAGAAGAAACAGTAACGCCTTTCCTTCATTATTATATTGAGGGAAATAGTGCTCCTGTTATTCAAACTGTCATTGATGCTTGGGGCAAGGTTCATAGTAAAGGAAAAGAATTGGGTGTCCGAAGTCATGCCGCAAAAGAAAGTTACCACCGGTGGATTTTAAATAGGGTAGCCATTGTTAAATTACCCTTTAAAGATCACGGTGCTCATGTGAGAAATCCAGTTCCCGATGAAAGCAAAGAGATTGAAAATTTGAGGAGTGAGTTGGCTAAAATGACAAAGAAAAATCAAGCTTTGGAGGATGATTTGATCAAAATTCAACAAGACAATGCTTCCCTTAAGAGAAAAGGTGTGAATTAGAAAATGCCTTTGAAGACATGGGTAAGAAGCGACAAATTGAAAGAGAACATATGATGCAATTGGATCAATGCCTCCAAACAGCGAACAGCCAATTGAAGACCAAAGAGAAACAAAAGGATGATATATTGGCTGACAAAGGGCGGTTACGAGGAATTCTAGCCAAGACAAAAGAAGAAGCTCAAGTTGAAAAGAACCTTATGCAAGCGCGAATTGATGAACTAGAACAACAAGTCAGAGATGTCGTCAGTGCTTGCGAGCGTGAAATAAATGAAGAAAAATGGCAAGCCATGGAAGACAAGGATAGATATGAAGCGATTATACGTTTAATGACCCTAGAAAGGGTTGAGTTGGAAAGTCTTGTCTATTCTTGGAGAGACCGTTTTTCTAATCTAGCCGGTCTTGCTAATGGAACACTTGGAAATATTCCTCACCTGTTAAAGAAGGCTGAAGCGATGATGAATCCGCTTTCTACACCGGAGGAAATTACAACATTCATCCAATACTGCAAGGGGCGATTGGATGAAATGAAGGTCTGGATTGCTAAAGCAAGAGAGAATTGATTTTGAGTTGTTGTAACAAACAATGTATCAGAACTTGTTGATCAATGAATAAATCTCATGTTGAAATTGCATTTTTCTTCTAACTTAGTACTTTAGAAAAAGACATTCTAAAAGAAAGGTTTATCTTTACTTACCGATATTTAAAATTCATCATGTATTTACTTTACATCTCTTTATGTCATTTAACAATACTTGTTCTTGTACCAAGGGGGTTTCTTTGTATTTATTCACATCACGGGGAGAAGGGGCTCAAAGCATCCTTATCAAACTAGACTGCAAACAAGACTCATGGCAGAGCCGGAAAGCGCAGTTGAAGAATTAAGGAATGAAGTTGGCCAGATCAAGGAGCAGATGGCAGAAATACTTAAGCTTCTTGAAAGAAGAGGTACAGAAAGGGGATCTTCTGCAGGAAATGGGGAACAAACATCCACTCCTCAAGTTAAAGCTCAAGAGGGGAACCCTATACCTTTAAATGATCCTACTCCAGTCACTGAAACTCCATTCATCTCACACCAACCTTATGGTATGCCATTGCCACCTTTTGTTTCCCAAGACGGGAATGTTCAGCAAGCATATGCTTGGCCTCCATATGGCTTACCTCAAGGATATTACACCATTCATCCTAATCCCAATCAAGAGAATCCCCCTGCTGTTCAACAAATTCCCAATCCCCCTGTATCTAACCCTCCAAATTTCAACCAATCAACAGCAATTCCCCAAAACACTCAGGCTCCATCCAATGTCACTCCACCTAATACAATTCCACCACAAAATCACCAGACTCCAAATGATGCCACACAACAAAACCCACAAGCAGTGCCATATTATTTCCCTTATGGTTGCCCAATACCACAGGCAGGTGTTCCCCAAAACTTGTCACACAAAGCTCAAGTCCCTCCACCAAATCCTGATCAGCCAGCAGCGCCTTTGTCAAAAGGGCAAATGGAAATATTGGAAGAAAGGTTGCGTGCAGTAGAGGGAGGAAGTGGCTTAGGCGTAACAAATGTTTCTGAATTATGCCTAGTTCCAGATGTGGTAATTCCTCCCAAGTTCAAATTGCCGGAATTTGATAAATACAAAGGAACAACTTGTCCTCGTAACCATTTGACCATGTACTGCCGAAAGATGGCTGGGTATGCTTATGATGAAAAGTTACTGATCCATTTTTTTCAAGATAGCCTTGCTGGGGCAGCGTTGAGCTGGTACACTCACCTTGAACGAACTCGTATTCGTTGTTGGAAGGATCTAGCCGATGCCTTTCTGAAGCAATATAAATACAATATGGACATGGCACCAGACCGGCTACAACTTCAGAATATGACCAAAAGGAATACTGAGTCCTTCAAAGAATATGCTCAACGATGGAGGGAAATGGCTGCACAAGTTGAACCACCTTTGATAGAGAAAGAGATAGTGACAATGTTCATTGACACTCTTTAGCCACCGTTCTATGAAAGGATGCTTGGGAGTGTATCATCAAGCTTTTTTGATATGGTGGTAATAGGGGAAAGAATTGAAAGTGGTTTGAGAACAGGAAAAGTTGTCCAAAGTTCCCCATCAATAGGAAGACCTATGACAGGGGCAGGAAGAAGAAAGGGTGAGGAAGCAAATGCTGTAATGGGAAATCAAGGTCAACATAATCAAAAAATGTTTCAACCTTCCCCTTTCCCTTTCCCACCTCATTATCCACCGTACGGACCTTACCCTTATGTAGCTGCTGCTTCTGGAAATCCATTTCCCCATCCTCAATCATATAGACCCCCACCCGTCCATAATTTCAAGAATACACCACCACCTCCTCCCCAACAATGGATGCAAAATCCCAACCCAAATCTTCCACAAAAAAAGCCAAACAATGACCGTCCTTCTGTCCAATTTGATCCAATTCCCATGACATATACTGAACTTTTACCTCAACTTCTCAAAAGTTCTCTTGTTGTACGATGTCCTTTAAAACCCGTAGGGCCACCCTATCCTAAGGGGTATGATCCTAATGTGAAGTGTGATTATCATGCTGGGGCACCGGGGCATTCTACAGAAAATTGCATTGCCTTAAAGTTTAAGGTACGTGATTTGATAAATGCCAAGTGGTTGGATTTCGAAGAAGGCTCCCCAAATGTAATTAGAAATCCTTTGCCTAATCATGGAAATACTGGGGTAAATGCAATAACACATGACTTGGGAAATGATCATTGTCCCCCTTGCAATGATGTCAACATGATCCATGGGCAGCATGGTACAGACTCAGTAAGCCCAGTCACCCCTGTTCCTTTGGTGGTCTATTACACCAAGAAACCTTTGACTGAACCAGTCATGAACCATCCGTCCTTGACAATTAGGACCCCATCTCCATTTTCATACAAGGATACCCATGCAGTACCTTGGAAGTATGAAGTGGATGTAATCCCTCAACTCCTAAAGGGATCGTCATCCTCAGTAACCAATATTTCCGAGACAAGTGGAATGACTAGGAGTGGACGAGTTTATGCTCCTGAAAACTTGAGAAAGGAGGATGTACCTGTAAGTGAAAAAGAAAGTCGTGGTAAAGAACAAGATCCTCCCCAAGGAATAACAGAGGAAGATGCTTGTGAATTTTTAAAATTCATTAAGCAAAGCGAATACCAGGTCCTCGACCAGTTAAACCGCACTCCTGCAAAAATATCCTTGTTATCTCTCTTATTGGACTCAGAACCACATCGTGGAAAGTTATTGAAGGTCTTGAATAAAGCACATGTTGCGAAAGATATTTCGCCTGAAAAGTTTGAAGGGATAGTGGGGCATATTGCCTCAAATGACTACTTAACTTTCACCGACGAAGAGATACCTGCTGAAGGAAGAGGTCATAATAAGGCATTACATATCTCTGTCAAGTGTCGGGATCATATCGTAGCCAAGGTCCTAGTTGATAATGGTTCCTCTCTGAATATCATGCCAAAGTCCACTTTAAATCAACTACCTTTTGATGGGTCACATATGAAGCCAAGCTCAATGGTAGTAAGAGCTTTTGACGGTACTCGGAGAGAGGTCATTGGAGATATTGAGATCCCCATCCAAGTGGGCCCATGCACCTTCAATGTATTATTTCAAGTGATGGACATCAATCCTGCTTATAGCTGCCTATTGGGGAGGCCTTGGATACATTCTGCCGGTGTGGTTCCATCTACCCTTCATCAAAAGCTTAAATTTATGGTAAACAACAAGCTAATCATTATTTCTGGTGAGGGAGATTTCCTTATCAGTAAGCCCATGTCAACTCCATATATAGAAGCGGCTGAAGAAAGTCTTGAGACTTCCTTCCAATCATTGGAAATTGCTCACACCACCTATGTGAGCGAAGGGTTACAACTAGCTCGTCCTTCTAAAGCTTCTATGATGGTAGCTAAAGTGATGATGAAGTCTGGATTCCAGCCAGGGAAAGGGCTTGGGAAGATGCTTGATGGAGGAGTAGACCCATTATTGGTTAAGGAGAATAAAAACGGCTTTGGGCTGGGGTATCATCCATCTCCAATGGAAAGAGCAAAGGTTTTCGCAGATAAGAGAGAAAAGCGACTTGCACGGTTAGAAAACCGAGAACCCCTAACTGCGAAGATCCCTATCTGTGACCTTTACCGAAGCTTCAGGAGTGCAGGCTTGACATCTCCAGACCAAGTGGCAGTCATCGATGATGAGTCCAAGAGAGAAGAAGACTTGATTTACCCTTGTCCTTCAGATACTGAACTGTGTAATTGGGAAGCCGTTGAGCTTCCAGAGATCATTTCAAAGTAATTGTTCACTTTGTAGGTTTTTGTTTAAATCCTTTGGCTATCCCTAAAGCCTTAGGATGAGTTTTAATAAGGGCAAAACATGTTTCCTTTATCATTTCAAATAAATAAAAGTTAAGTTCAATTATCATTTTCCTTATTTTGCCTTTTTTATATTAAATAAATTGCAGATCTGAAATTGAATTCCAAAATAATAAGATTGTTTTCTCCCATCATGATTTTAATCCAACAAGCGAAGAGGATGAAGAGTCCGATGAACCTTCCCCTGAATTACTAAGGCTGCTAGATCAGGAAGATAAAGAAATTTCTCCCTATCTAGAAATTGTTGAAGTCATAAATTTGGGGAGTGAAGAAAACAAACAAGAAGTCAAAATCGGCACCTCTTTGAGTAGAGAACATAAGACAGAATTAATAGAATTGTTGGTCGAATTCAGCGATGTGTTTGCTTGGTCGTATCAGGATATGCCGGGATTAGATAACTGCATCGTTGAACACAAGTTGCCATTGAAACCCGGTTGCGTCCCCATAAAGCAAAAGTTGAGAAGGATGAAGCCAGAAATGCTCTTAAAGATTAAAGAAGAGATAACCAAACAGTTGGATGCTGGGTTTTTGGCTGTCTCCAAATACCCTGAATGGGTGGCCAACATTGTTCCAGTCCCGAAGAAAGATGGGAAAGTACGAATGTGTGTTGATTACCGGGATTTGAATAGAGCTAGCCCAAAAGATGACTTTCCATTACCACATATTGATGTTCTTGTTGATAACACGGCCCAATATTCCATTTTTTCATTCATGGATGGATTTTCTGGGTACAACCAAATCAAGATGGCACCCGAAGACATGGAAAAAACCACTTTCATTACTTTGTGGGGAACCTTCTGCTACAAGGTGATGTCTTTTGGATTGAAAAATGCCGGTGCCACTTACCAAAGAGCGATGGTAACTCTATTTCATGACATGATGCATAAAGAGATAGAGGTTTATGTGGATGATATTATTGCCAAATCCAAATCCGTTGAAGGTCACTTGATTGACTTACGAAAGCTCTTTGAACGCCTGAGAAAATTCAAACTCAGATTAAATCCGGCTAAATGCACTTTTGGGGCTAGCTCTGGAAGGTTGCTTGGTTTCATTGTCAGTGAGAAAGGTATCGAAGTGGATCCTGATAAAGTAAAGGCAATCATGGAAATGCCCGCTCCTAGCACTGAAAAAGAAGTACGAGGATTCCTTGGAAGGTTGAATTACATAGCTCGTTTCATTTCTCAACTAACAGCTGTATGTAATCCAATCTTTAAGTTGCTTCGTAAAAATCAACCATCACAATGGAATGATGATTGTCAGGAGGCCTTTGACCAAATAAAGCGATACTTGCAACCCCCACCGATCTTGGTTCCCCCAACCCCAGGAAGACCACTCCTGTTGTATTTGACGGTGATAAATGAGTCTATGGGCTCTGTACTGGGGCAACATGATGAGTCTGGGAGAAAAGAGCATGCTATTTACTATTTGAGCAAGAAGTTCACTGAGTGCGAAGCACGATATTCTACTGTGGAACGAACTTGTTGTGCATTAGCATGGGCTGCTCGTCGCCTAAGGCAATACATGTTATCTTATACTACTTGGTTGATATCTAAGATGGACCCAATTAAGTACATCTTTGAAAAACCGGCTCTGACGGGAAGAATAGCTCGTTGGCAGGTTCTTTTGACTGAGTATGATATCATTCATGTCACCCAAAAAAGCTGTAAGAGGGAGTGCTTTAGCTGATCACTTGGCCCACCATCCCCTAAAAGAGTACCAACCAATGTCATTTGAATTTCCTGATGAAAATATTATGATGTTGTCAGAAGAGAAAGATTATCCTAATAGAACTTGGATTTTGATGTTCGATGGGGCGTCGAATACACTGGGGCATGGGATTGGGGCCATCCTAATCTCACCAGATAACAAGCTTTTCCCATTCACTGCTAGACTTTGTTTTGATTGTACCAATAATATTGCAGAATATGAAGCTTGTGTTTTGGGGATTCAGGCGGCACTTGAAGCAAAGGTGAAATCTCTACAAATATACGGAGATTCTGCCTTGGTGATTCATCAACTGAAAGAAGAATGGGATACTAGAGATGGAAAATTGATTCCTTATCAAGCTCACATCATGGAACTAATCAAAGGGTTTGATGAAGTCTCTTTCCATCATATTCCTCGGGATGATAACCAATTAGCCGATGCTTTGGCCACGTTGGCCTCCATGTTCAACGTAAGTAGGGATTGTGACATGCCCTTCATCGAGATTGAAAGGCGTCTCGAACCTGCATATTGTCATGAGATAGAAGAAGAGCCCGATGGGAAACCATGGTTTCATGACATCAAAAATTATATTCAAAATCAAGAATATCCTCCTGGTATCTCAGAAAATGATAAAAGAACCCTCAGGCGCCTAGCCATGAATTTTGATCCGGTCTAGATACCGGTCCCCATACTTATGACGTCAGTCTGATCTCATATAAGGAAAACCGGTGTCCTGGTTCAACGTTACCACACCGGATATCCGTTGTCTGGTCATCCGCCCTTACTCCATGACATAATCATTCATTTTCGCTATAACGGTTCTATGTTCATTGATACAGGATGTTTATGTAATTGTTAGCTTTTCCCTCATAGCAAGAGAAGAGCCTTTTGATAACTTATCAACGAAGACACTGTTTGTAGCAAAATACGTCACATCATTGGCTTCAGAAAGTAAGGGGGCGTGTCAGCAGATTATGCGGAAAAGGTGATTATCCTCTCTTCTCTCTAGAGGATTGTACTCTGATAATTGACCTACCCTCCTGACACATTCGGAAAGTCAAGCTACCTTGATTGACACAATATACACGCAATCAGAGATAAGGGACCCACCTGTATCCAACGTCTCATTTTTTCTCTTACGTTCAATTATAAGAGGCCATATCAATACACATGCATGGTATCGTTATTCTATCTCACATTTTACTGTTACTACGCTTGAGTATTCATTCAGTTCATACATTCTTCTAACTTGAGCGTCGGAGAATCTTCGCAGGTGGCACCACCTTTCGCCCTCCTACAACGCGAATCGTTGGTGTGAAGGATCTCCAGGACAACAAGACCGGCCTCTCCCACTGAGAGACCGGATTAATACATCGGATATACACAGTTCCGGTGTGTAAACCCTAAAAACACCTGCATCCTTGTGGCTGGTCCCACACCGGATCCTAGACCCCGGTCCAGACTAGTTCATTGGCACGCCCGGTGGGACTCGATAGAGTTATTCCCATTTTCGCAGAAGTTAGGTTGACACAATGGAAGGTGACGGGAGAGATTTCGTGGAAGGTCACGTGGAGGATGTGACTCATCAACACGGTGGGAGGAGACTCGTCTTCGAATCTCCTGCAACTCAAACCCGGAGGATGGTGCAAGTGCAGACGCCTGACCCTCGCGATGAGATTATTAGGCAACTGAGGGAGGAGTTGATGGAGCTGAGGCGAGAGAGAGGAGGAGCTGGGGACAGAGTAGTATCCCATGCAGAGGATGCTCACCATGCATCAGCGAGGGATAGATCCACCACCCTCCAGTATTCGAAGATCCCCACATATGAAGAGAGGGAGCAGACGCAGGACTCTGGTGATAGAGTTAGTATCAGGAGAAGAGAGCAGGCGGTGTTAACTTCAGGGACATACAAGCTTAATGTCCCTTTCTCAAGGAGGTTGATGAATATTGTCATTCCAAAACACTTGCAAACAACTCAGCCATTGTCGATTGGGAAATATAATGGAGAATCCGACCCCACTAAGCATTTGGATGCTTATGTTTATGAGGCTATGTATCTGGGAGCAGACGAAGATGTCATGTGCAGAATGTTCCCAAGGACGTTGACGGAGGAAGCTCTCAGCTGGTTTAAAAGTTTGCCTTCAGGATCTATAGACTCTTGGGAGGAAATGGCTGTTGCATTCGAAAGCCATTTCGTCATCTCCAGGGATATCCCAAGAACATCTCACACCCTGGCCCAGATAAGACAGGGAGAGACTGAGACTCTTAAGGAGTTCCTGAAAAGGTTTTACAAGGAGGCTGCGTTGGTCCCTAACCTCACGGAGGCCATACAACTCCATATTGTAGTGGAAGCTCTTCAGCCAGGTTCAGCCTTTGCCCTATCTTTGGCAAAGAGCCCACCTACAACCTTCGAGGAGTTTCGAAGGAAAGCTTCCAAATATGTGGGCATAGAAATGCATCTAGAGGCAACTGCAGCAAGAGTAAAGCCTTCTGCACCCGCTCAGCAGCCACGGAGAGAAAAGGAGAGAGCGAGGCCTGAGAAGCATGCCTTTAGAGAAGACTTTGTGAATGCTCGTCAGCATTCACGAGATAGACGCGTATCATCGTTCGATCACTATGCTCCGTTGAACACCCGGCACTCACAAATCATGAGGGAGGTTGGTTGGCCGACTCTGAACGTCTTTGGTATAAGGAAGCCAGCCCCAGCCAAGAGGGGTGGTAACCCACGTAAATACTGCACTTTCCACGAGCAGACAGGGCACAACACTGATGAGTGTAAGGCGTTAAAGAATACGGTGGAAACTCTCATTCGGGAAGGAAAGTTGAAGCAGTATTTGTTTAAGGAGAAATCTATGGATGAGCCTCATAGGATGGAGAAAAGGAATAGAGATCCTGATGATGAAGATGATAATACGCGCAACCCAGCAAGGAAGTTCACTGCGGCTGAAAAGCAGAAAGGGGTAGTGATTGCTGAAGGTGCCCAACAAAGTAATATGCCCCAGCAGCAGAGACAGGGCAGACGAGAAGTGATTGAGATGATAGCTGGAGGATTCGCGGGAGGAGGAACATCAATCACAGCACGAAAGAACCACCATAGGATGATTCTGTCAGTCCAGGGTAAACCGAGGAATAACCGCCCTTTCAGGGACGGAGTGACAGCCCCGACGGTGTCGTTTACAGATGATGACTTCGGCCCAACAATTCCAGGAGGCGATGATGCAGTAGTGATCGTGGCCGTCATAGCCAATAAGGACGTCAAGAGGATCCTCGTCGATCAGGGAAGTTCTTGTGATGTTATCTTTTATAATTGTTTCAAACGAATGGGTTTCAGTGATGCAGATTTACAACCATACACACAAGAACTCACAGCGTTTAACGGAGCCAAGCAACCCACTAAGGGGTACCTCGACACTTTGATTTCTTTTGAAGGGGAGCCCGGTGCGAGAACAGTCAAGTCAAGAATTTTGGTGATTGATGTGGAATCCCCGTACAACGGCATCATAGGCCGTCCAACATTGAATGCTATGGAAGCAATTGTTTCCACCCCTCATCTCCTGATCAAATTTATCGACAAGGACAACGGTGTGTCCTCACTCCGCGGAGATCAGGAAATGGCTCGATATTGTTATAATCTGAGCCTCAACATGGTTAAGTTGGATGCATTTAACAAGAAGAGGAAGTTGAACGAAGGAGGAACAGCGGCAGGATCTGTCAGTCTTATTGACCTAGACCCCAGAGTGGAATTGAAGATTGATCCACTCAATCCATCTAAGCCCACACCAGATGGTGGCTCCAGGGATGTCATATTAGGAGATTCCCCAGAGAAGATCACGCACATCAATGATAAGCTGGAGTCTGTTATGG
Organism: Clitoria ternatea; assembly: GCA_037962975.1. Taxonomy (NCBI): domain Eukaryota; kingdom Viridiplantae; phylum Streptophyta; class Magnoliopsida; order Fabales; family Fabaceae; genus Clitoria; species Clitoria ternatea. The sequence goes on from CM075673.1 coordinate 155,070,763, forward strand.
AGCAACGCTTATTAGCCCTTTTGCAGGAATTCAAAGACCTTTTCGCATGGACAGCAGCAGACATGCCGGGGATGGATCCTGATTTCTGTTGTCACAGACTTGCCGTATATCCTGAAACCAGACCGGTGGCTCAGAAGAAGAGGAGGTTGGGACCGGAGAAGCAGAGGGCGGCTTGTGAACAAACAGAGGAGTTGTTGAAGGCAGGTTTTATAAGGGAGATACGCTATTCATCTTGGCTTTCTAATGTGGTCATGGTGCAGAAGGCTAACGGCAAATGGAGGATGTGTACTGATTATGTGGATCTTAACCGTTGCTGCCCTAAAGATCCATATCCCCTGCCCAACATCGATCGCATGGTGGATGATTCATCTGGTTACCAATATCTCAGTTTCATGGATGCTTATTCGGGGTACAACCAGATTCCGATGTGGGAGGGAGACCAGGAGAAGACTGCTTTTATCAACGACCGCGGTGTTTTCTGCTACACCGTCATGCCTTTTGGACTGAAGAACGCAGGCGCCACCTATCAGCGCATGATTAACAAAGTTTTTGAAGGGATGCATACAAGGCTGGTTGAAGTTTATATTGATGATATCATAGCCAAAACGCCCGCTGGAGGAGATCACATTGAAGACCTACGCCAAGTTTTCACTAGGCTTCGGCAATACAACATGAGGTTAAATCCTTTAAAGTGCACCTTCGCCGTTCCAGCAGGAAAATTCTTGGGATTTATGTTGACTCAACGAGGCATTGAAGCTAACCCAGGGAAATGCCAAGCAATCCTGGACATGCAGAGTCCTAAATGTTTGAGGGAGGTCCAGTCATTGAATGGGAAAGTGGCCGCTTTAGCCCGTTTCATGCCTAAGATGGCGCACAGGTCCCTCCCCTTGTATAAGGCGTTGAAGAAACACAAGAGTTTTGAATGGGGAGAGGAACAAGAGCAAGCCTTCCAGCAGCTCAAAGCCGTTCTCTCGAGCCCACCAATTCTTGTTAAGCCTGACCCAGGCGAAACGTTAATCTTATACTTGGCAATATCTGACGAAGCTCTAGGTGTAGCCCTGGTAAAAGAAACCCCTGAAGGGCAGAGACCGGTGTACTTTACTAGTAAAACGTTTCAGGGGGCTGAAGGAAGGTATCAGAAGATTGAGAAAGCCGCCCTGGCAGTTGTGTGGTCGTCACGACGGCTGAGGCCTTATTTCCATGCGCACCCAGTATTGGTAAGAACGGATTTGCCACTCCGATCAGTGCTTAGTAAACCAGATCTCGCTGGAAGGATGATAAAATGGTCCATTGAGCTATCTGAATTTGAAATTTCATATGAGCCTCAAGGAGCCATCAAGGCACAAGTGTTGGCCGATTTTGTAGTGGAAATGACTGGGGCAGACCCGGCTACCCCTCGAACGCATTGGACCATCTACGTTGACGGTTCGTCAAACAGCAAAGGATGCGGAGCAGGTGTGGTGGTAGAAAGTGATGACGGCGTACACTTAGAAATTTCCCTCCGATTCAATTTCAAGACCTCCAACAATCAAGCTGAATACGAAGCATGCTTGGCCGGTCTCCGTGCGGCAATTGATATCGGAGCATCAGCAGTTACCCTCTGCAGTGATTCTCAGCTGGTGATTTCGCAAATCCAGGGAGAGTACCAGGCGAAGGAACCACAACTTCAATTATACTTGAATTGTGTTAATGAGCTGAAGGGAAGATTTGAAGTTTTAGAGTTCAAGCATGTGCCCAGGGAAGAAAATACCAGAGCAGATATCTTGTCAAGATTGGCGAGTACAAAGCAACCTGGTAGCACAACAACGGTGGTTCAGAGCACTTTGACATCACCCAGTATACCTATGTATCCTTCTCTGAATGCCGTCATGGTGAATTATCCATATGAGGATTCTTGGGTTATCCCCTATATTCGTTATCTGGCTGATGGTCAACTTCCCACTGACGAAAAGGAAAGGAGACGAGTAAAGAGGGAGTTGCCATATTTTACTATGGTCGATGGTGTTCTCTACAGAAGGGGATTCTCTGTCCCATATCTTTCATGTTTAAGAGAAGACGAAGTTCAAGCGGTCTTGACAGAGGTACACGAGGGGCAATGTGGGCACCACGCTGGAGGCCGAAGCCTAATGAGAAAAGTCCTCAGGGCTGGATACTGGTGGCCCACTGTGAAGCAGGATTCCGCAGATTTCGTGAGGAAGTGTGACGCTTGCCAAAAATTCTCCAATCTCCACCACACACCGGCCCAAGAGTTATCTTCATCTGCTGTGCCTTGGCCGTTCTACCAATGGGGCCTTGATATTCTGGGTCCGTTTCCCACTGCGCCAGGAGGTATCAAATACTTGATTGTGGGGGTTGACTACTTCACCAAATGGATCGAGGCAGAACCAGTAGTGCATATCACTTCTGCGCGTACAAGACGTTTCATGTACGAAAATATCATTGCTCGGTTCGGGGTGCCAGGGCGGATTGTGACTGACAACGGCACCCAATTTACAGACAAAAAGTTCACGGACTTACTTGAAGGACTGGGGATAGTCCAGATATTTTCATCTGTTGAACACCCTCAGACCAATGGGCAAGCAGAGGTAGCTAATCGAGAGGTGCTGAAGGGGTTAAAGAAACGTCTGGGAGAAGCGAAGGGAGGATGGACTGACCAGTTATGTCATGTTCTATGGGCATACCGCACTACGCCTCATTCTTCGACTAACGAATCTCCATACCGGATGGTGTACGGGGTTGAGGCGATGATCCCAGTTGAGTTGCAAACAAGATCGGCTCGTGTTGAGTATTTTTCAGCGGAAGATAACAACGCCAACTTAGCATCAGAGCTGGACGTCCTCCAAGAGTTAAGGGAAAAGGCTTTCGTCAGAGATCAGGCAATAAAAGCAAAGGCTGCACTCCGGTACAATAAACGTGTTCAGTACAGAGCTTTTAACACCGGAGACCTTGTTCTGAGAAAGGCCAGTGTGGGGAATAAGTTCGCTCACCAAGGAAAGCTAGCACCAACATGGGAAGGACCTTATAGGGTTTCGGAGGTGACTGGAAAGGGATCATACCGATTGGAAGAACTTGATGGAACCCCAATCCGCAACAAATGGAACACTCAGAATTTACGAGTGTATTACAGCTAGTTGGTAAGACGGCGTGTACTCTTTTTCCTTACTTGAGTTTTTTCCCATTGGGTTTTCTCAAGAAGGTTTTAACGAGGCATGACCCCAACTACGCTTTTTATGTAATGTACTTTCAATTTTAATGAGAATACATTTTAACCGCCCTAACGTTTTCACGTTTCTTATGTGTTGTGATTTATAGCCGTAGTTCAATACGCATACACCTCAGGACGGATGAACTCAACTACCAATTCTGTAGTTGATGATATAATTCCTCGAAGAACGGAGGGAAACCCCCCAAGTCAGACGATGTAATTCCTTGAGGTGGAATGGGTTGTAGGGCTGGTCCTTTCTCAAGGCCACAAACCGAACCCCATTCGAAGACTACAAGGGTTGTAGGGCTGGTCCTTTCTCAAGGCCACAAACCGAATCCCATTCGAAGACTACATGGGTTGTAGGGCTGGTCCTTTCTCAAGGCCACAAACCGAATCCCATTCGAAGACTACATGGGTTGTAGGGCTGGTCCTTTCTCAAGGCCACAAACCGAATCCCATTCGAAGACTACATGGGTTGTAGGGCTGGTCCTTTCTCAAGGCCACAAACCGAATCCCATTCGAAGACTACATGGGTTGTAGGGCTGGTCCTTTCTTAAGGCCACAAACCGAACCCCATTCGAAGACTACATGGGTTGTAGGGCTGGTCCTTTCTCAAGGCCACAAACCGAACCCCATTCGAAGACTACATGGGTTGTAGGGCTGGTCCTTTCTCAAGGCCACAAACCGAACCCCATTCGAAGACTACATGGGTTGTAGGGCTGGTCCTTTCTCAAGGCCACAAACCGAACCCCATTCGAAGACTACATGGGTTGTAGGGCTGGTCCTTTCTCAAGGCCACAAACCGAACCCCATTCGAAGACTACATGGGTTGTAGGGCTGGTCCTTTCTCAAGGCCACAAACCGAACCCCATTCGAAGACTACATGGGTTGTAGGGCTGGTCCTTTTTCAAGGCCACAAACCGAACCCCATGCGAAGGCTTGGGCGCAGTAGGCCGGTTCACAGAGAAAAACCGCGCTGAACCCCGAGTAACGGGCGCAGTAGGTTCAGGATTAGCCCTGATCCGAACCCCGTGTTGAAGACTTGAGGTGTAGGACCAAACCGAACCTCAAGAGAAAGGCATAAAGCTTACCCTCGCCAAAGTTATACAAAATTCAAAGGCATGTCCGTCCTCAGTTGTGGAACATCCACCCCGGAGCGTTTGAACGCTGACATACCCGCTCTACATCCTCGAGGACAGATAAGCATTTCTATCTTTTGAAGAATTTAAAAGGTAATCTTTGAGATAAACTCTCCCTTACCAATGAACTTACACTTGGGGACAGGGCGTGTTTTAACTTAATTGTTATTTATTCATTACTATTTGATTGTCTTAATCCGGTGTGATAAGCACGCGTTAAGCAGCTAGGTAACTACACAGAACGGATTCGTAAAGCATTAAAAACAATAAAGTGTTTGGTACAACACTAAGTTATCCAACAATTATACAGTCGACGCAAGCAGTTGAAGAAAAGCAACAGTGAATTTTATTTCCAAGAATTAAGAAATTGTTCAGGATACAAGGTAGTTAAAACTGGAGCTGATCCCAGTACACAGCTATGAGAAAAGCATAAATTAAGGGGCCGGCGTTTGATCCTCCACAGTGGGCACTCCTCCCTTCTCCGCTCTGTCCTCCATTCCAGTTTGGGCACCTTCTTGTGCTTCAGCTCCAGAGGCAGCAGTGGACGTGGTAGGCTCCATACTTTGGCCTTCTGGGAGAGGAGGCAGTTCGTACAGAGATGCGTGGGGCTCGTGGTGCGATCCGTCCTTGTGAACTTCTACAAGTCTTCCCCCATGGAACTCATAGAACGGATCTAATCCGTACAAATTCAGCTTTATTCCGGGGTTCCGATAGTAGACTTGACGAAGGGCCAGGCCGAAAGATTCATACGCCACATTCTTACATATATCCAAGGCTTTGGCAGCCTTGGCCTTGGCAGCAGCCAGCCTTCTTTGAACCTTGGCGTAATCCTCTTCTGAGGGCCCAGCACTCGCACTACCCTTTTTGAGTTCATCAATTTGGGCTTGCATCTCCTTCCGAATAGCCTCCCACTCCCCAAGGTCCTTGTTGCGACCATCCTCCATAACTTTGAGATCGTCAGCAAGCTTAGCCGATCTCTTCTTCTCCAATTGTAATTCTTCTTCAAGGAGGGGTATGGATTTGTTCTTATTTTGGAGGTCGGCAACTTCCCGTTCTAGGGCCTTATTCGCAAAATGAACCTTGCTTGCCTCTTCCGTTTTCCTCTGGAGTGTTTCTTTAGTTTTTTCCAACTCCGATTCCACACCCCTGCGAACTTCAGCTTGCTTGGCTGCCCATGTCTCCTTCACTGCGAGTTCGGTCTCAAGTTTTTCAACCTGATCCATATAATCAGCTTTCTCGCTCAGGGACTCAAGCAGGCCAGACAGTTCATCAAGTTGCCAACGCCCAGCCTTGCAAGCACCTCGGACTCCAGCTGCGTCGAGGGAAGGGCGGAGGCAATACCGTGCCTTTGGGAGAGTTGGAGGCATAGATCCTTGAAACCACAAATAATGAGAAAGGAAGGAGTCATGCGGAGGATCGAACGCCGGAGGAGGAACGTTCCCAGAATCCGGCTCTGAAACATTTTGAGAAGAAGGTGCAGAGAACTCAGGAGCGGGTTCCTTTCCCTTGTTCTTCTTTGATTCGGCTTCTTCGGCCGTCCTCTGACGCTTCTTCACAGGGTCATCAGAGGAGGGCTTCTCTTGATCGGCCTTCTTCACAAGATGCCTCTTCTTTTTCTTTCTCTCTGGGACGGCCTCCTCGCCACCCGCTCCAGCAGCCTCAGTTGCTTCTTCGGCTTCCTCCTCATCGAAGAGAGGAACCTCATCTCCTACTGCAGAAGTCAGAGGAATGAGGGGAGTTTTGGTGGCGTTCCTCTTCGCCTGGATTTCATTTTCCTCAGAAGAGGAGTCATCGTCAGCCAGCATAGACCTTAACGACAACATTTCTGGGCAGGCCTTTTCAATTTGTTCTGCAAAAACAAAAAGAGTTGAGTAAGCATACAAGAAGGAAAATAACTAGAACGGTATAACCATACAACACAAGGAGAATAAGAGCGAATATTACGGAGGTAGGCGTTTTTGATGTCTTCCTCGGCCAAGAGAAGGCGGCTGGAGAACCCTTTAAGGGTCTTTGAGGCCGTCTGCAGGGCGCTCAAGACTTCAACAGAATGAGGGGAAAGTTCACTCTCATCTGTATAATAAGCACGGCTCATGAGGAGAAAATGCTCGTGCGTCCAGCTAAGGGGAAACTTGGTAAACCCCTCTTTATTTCGCCAGAAGACCGGCTTATTCGGTTGAATCCGGACCCGCGTGTAGTAATGCTTGAAGGAACGCCCATCTACCTTCGCGGACTCCGTATAAGACTTGAAGTTTACAACCCTTGAGTCACTACGGAGTGTAATGAACCCAAGGCCGCCCTTCTTATTAGCTCGACGGACCACTTGGCAATAGTAGAATAACTTAGCCACAGTGGCGGAGAAACCAAAATGCTCCCCCAAGACTTCTAGAGCCCGGACAAGACTCCAACCGTTGGGATGTAATTGTGAGGGGGCACAGTCCAAGAAACGCAGGACGGCCATCTGGAAATCCGTCAGTGGAAAGCGCACCCCTAGCTTTAAGAAAACGTAGTCGTACATATAGACCGACCTCACATCAGGGACGCTGTGGCATATTCTTTCAGAGGGATGCGGTGCCATCGCAGCGTATCGCGCTTTATACTTCTTATCCGAATATATTTTACAGCGGAAAGAAACCATCCGCTCCTCCTCACTTGCATGGTGCGAAGGGATCTCTAGGAACTCCTCTTCCACCCAGCAATAAGGTTTCTCCCGGTTGAGTTTCTCCCAGTCAAGCCGGTGTGCCACAACATTGACACACCCTTCAGCAGAGCGGAGAAACGGCGTTTTACCACGTCCTGGAAGATCCATGGTTGTGCAGGCGCGGTGGAATGCGTAGGTGCTGTGATAAAAAGCAACATCGTCAGAGAGATAACCCTCAGCACTTGACCCCTCATCAGAGCGGCTGGTAGCCCTCGAACCAAGGGGAACCTCAGAGCGACGAGATGAAGAAGACGCTCGTGAGGAGAGGCTTCGGCTCTCTCTGAGCGATGGCGCCCAGCCACAGGAGGATTCGCCGGAATCCTCCCACCACGGTGGCTAAGGGGGGCACGAGAGCCAAACCTCCCTCTATTTGAAGGACCAGCTTGTCCAGCTCTAGGGCGCATGATGGAAATAGAATGATTAAAATTGCAAGGAGTTGAAGGGAAGGAAGGTTACCTAAAGGAAGAGGATCTTTGAGAAGTTGAAGACGACAAGGAAATTCCAAGGAAATTTGAGCAGAGTTTCACTAAGTTTGAGAGCGAGAATGGATTCCTAAATCTGCTAAGAGTTCCTTTTATAGGTAACGAAGAGGCAAAGTGTTCCGTCGAAGGTCACAATGCTTGCCACAAAACGCAACCTTTCAAATCAAAACGACTCCGTCGTTTCGTCACGAATAAGCGCGAAAATGGTAACGTTTCAGTAAACGTTTTGGCAAAATGGGCCCCCCTTTCAGTTTGAATCCAGGCCCAATAAGCCCAATCGACGGTTACACTCTTGGGTAATAATGTCTCGTGCGTAAAAAATGCATTTAATGTCCAATCATGCCATGCGCATTTAATGCTTCCCAGCCACTTTTTCGAATGCCAAGGGTTTCGATTTTCGAAGACTCTTAGGATTTCCATTACTTATTTTATATTGTCTGAATCCGTTGTACACAATGCGAGAGGACGGTCACTCGTCTGCTAGAGCGGACGCCACTGAGTTTCCAAAGACTTACAAGAATGTACTACCGGCATCTAGACTTCTCTCGAGAATTGTGTAGCTCATATGAGCAACTTAACAGTCCCTCATACAAGCTAGGGGACAGATGATCCGGTCTAGATACCGGTCCCCATACTTATGACGTCAGTCTGATCTCATATAAGGAAAACCGGTGTCCTGGTTCAACGTTACCACACCGGATATCCGTTGTCTGGTCATCCGCCCTTACTCCATGACATAATCATTCATTTTCGCTATAACGGTTCTATGTTCATTGATACAGGATGTTTATGTAATTGTTAGCTTTTCCCTCATAGCAAGAGAAGAGCCTTTTGATAACTTATCAACGAAGACACTGTTTGTAGCAAAATACGTCACATCATTGGCTTCAGAAAGTAAGGGGGGTGATTATCCTCTCTTCTCTCTAGAGGATTGTACTCTGATAATTGACCTACCCTCCTGACACATTCGGAAAGTCAAGCTACCTTGATTGACACAATATACACGCAATCAGAGATAAGGGACCCACCTGTATCCAACGTCTCATTTTTTCTCTTACGTTCAATTATAAGAGGCCATATCAATACACATGCATGGTATCGTTATTCTATCTCACATTTTACTGTTACTACGCTTGAGTATTCATTCAGTTCATACATTCTTCTAACTTGAGCGTCGGAGAATCTTCGCAGGTGGCACCACCTTTCGCCCTCCTACAACGCGAATCGTTGGTGTGAAGGATCTCCAGGACAACAAGACCGGCCTCTCCCACTGAGAGACCGGATTAATACATCGGATATACACAGTTCCGGTGTGTAAACCCTAAAAACACCTGCATCCTTGTGGCTGGTCCCACACCGGATCCTAGACCCCGGTCCAGACTAGTTCAAATTTCTTTATGACTGGGAATACACTCTATAAGAGAAATTATGATTCTGTTCTCCTTCGTTGCGTAGACGTGACGGAAGCTAACAAAATCATGAAGGATGTTCATGAAGGGCCTTTCGGAACACATGCAAATGGGCACTCGATGGCAAGAAAAATTCTCAGATCTAGATATTATTGGATGACAATGGAAAATGATTGTCACAACTATGCCAAGAAATGTCACAAGTGTCAAACCTATGCAGATAACATTCATGCACCACCATCTTCTTTGCACGTTCTAACTGTGCCTTGGCCTTTTGCTATGTGGGGCATAGATGTTATTGGTCCCATTGAACCAAAAGCATCGAATGGGCATCGCTTTATTTTGGTGGCCATTGATTACTTCACTAAGTGGGTTGAAGCAGCTTCCTACACCAACGTGACTAAAAATGTTGTGGTCAAATTCATCAAGAGAGAATTGATTTGTAGATATGGTTTACCAAATCAGATCATCACTGATAATGGTACAAACCTAAATAATAAAATGATGCATGAACTTTGTAAGGAATTCAAAATCAAACACCTCAATTCATCTCCATACAGACCTAAGATGAATGGAGCAGTGGAAGCTGCTAACAAAAATATAAAGAAAATCATACAAAAGATGGTTGAAACCTACAAAGACTGGAGTGAGTTGCTTCCTTTTGCTTTACATGGGTATCGTACCTCTGTACGAACTTCGACAGGGGCAACACCCTTCTCATTGGTGTATGGTATGGAAGCTATTTTACCAATAGAAGTGGAAATTCCGTCTTTAAAAGTAATCATGGATGCCAAATTAGAAGAAGCTGAATGGGTTCGGTCCCGGTATGATCAATTAAATTTAATTGATGGGAAAAGGTTAACCGCTCTCTGTCATGGGCAGTTATACCAAAAGCGTATGAAGAAGGCATACGAAAAGAAAGTGCGACCTCGTCAATTTCATGAAGGTGATTTGGTACTGAAGAAAATCTTACCGAATCAAAATGATCACCGAGGCAAATGGAAGCCAAATTATGAAGGACCATTCGTCGTAAAGAGAGCCTTTTCTGGAGGAGCTTTGATTTTGACGAACATGGATGATGAGGAGTTATCTTTCCCGGTCAATTCAGATGCAGTCAAGAAGTATTATGCTTGAGCGTACTCTAAAGGGATAGGGTAGTCTTTATATCCTCTAAAAGTTTGGATTAAAAATTATGATATAAACTTGTAATTTTCCCAAGTAAATATATGGAATTCTCAATTTCAGTTCCAATCCTTGTCTTGTCAGGTTTCATTTGCATGCATTTTATGGAAAATATTAAAAAAAATCATGAAAGGCATATTTTTAATCTCAAACAAGCTTGATACTTCCCAATTACACAGACCTTGGTAATCAGGATATTCCGCTCTGCCATGAGTAATAACAAGTCCCATGAGGATTGTGGTAGTCACCTGGAGGAAGCAAGATCTTTGACCTTTGGTTTTCCACTTGACTATTTCTTCCATGCAGGTTTGAGGGTACAACAAGGACAAACGCTCCCCATGAAGAGTCGAGATCAACAGTTTCAGCCTATCCCCTAACTCCAGTCGGGATGGTTTACTAAGATGTGAAAATGCAATCCTTGTATTCACTCAGAACCCACACTAAACTAGAAAAGTCAATCTCAGACACATTCTTCTTGATCATAAATCTCATATAATTCTCTACCATAAGTCATTATGGTAGAGGTATCTCCCTTAAGTCTTACTTCATGTCCAAGCCTAAGGTATCCATTCCTAGGCTACTCAAATCAAATCAGGGGCATTTCCCCAGTCATTCAGTTTCATGTCAAAGCCTCAGGTATCCATCCCTAGGCTATCTCAACCAAAATCAAATCAGGGGCATCTTCCCCAGTCATTTAGTTTCATGTCAAAGCCTCAGGTATCCATCCCTAGGCTATCTCAATCAAAATCAAATCAGGGGCATCCCCCCAGTCATTTAGTTTCATGTCAAAGCTTCAGGTATCCTTCCCTAGGCTATCTCAATCAAAATCAAATCAGGGGCATCCCCCCAATCATTTAGTTTCATGTCAAAGCTTCAGGTATCCATCCCTAGGCTATCTCAATCAAAATCAAATCAGGGGCATCCCCCCAGTCATTTAGTTTCATGTCAAAGCCTCAGGTATCCATCCCTAGGCTATCTCAATCAAAATCAAATCAGGGGCATCCCCCCAGTCATTTAGTTTCATGTCAAAGCTTCAGGTATCCTTCCCTAGGCTATCTCAATCAAAATCAAATCAGGGGCATCTTCCCAGTCATTTAGTTTCATGTCAAAGCTTCAGGTATCCTTCCCTAGGCTATCTCAATCAAAATCATTCAGGGGCATCCCCCTGTCATCTATTTTGTGTCGAAGCCTCAAATACCCATTCTTAGGCTCCTCGAAATGTCAAGACAACTTCATATTTTTCCAAAGCTTCAGGTATTAACCCCTAGGTTATGCCATTTATCTTCCTGTCATGTTCCAAGTGCCTCTCCTTAAACTGTCTAGCATAGAGACAACACCATTCGGCTATTTACTTCTTGTCAAAAGTTGTCGAGTATTCTTAGTGGTGTTCACGTCTTTACTTTCTTTTCACATCAATAATATGAATATGTCTCATATTCTTTCATGAAAAGAAGTAAAGAGGGGCATCTGTGAACACCTATTTTTGTCCGGTGATATATATTAAAAAAAAAAAAGAAAAGAAGAAAAAAGAAGAAAAAAAAAAAAGAGTTTTTTGTCCTAGAGTCCGGAGTCAATGTCGACTGCATTAACCGGGGTCCTAGCACGGTTTCATGACCGGTGTTACCTCATTAGTTCTAAGCTCGTACAGCCTCAGTGGAGTACGGTATTTTACACCTCAGTTCGAAGGGAATCCGAGGTTCTTCAAGGTTAAAACTGATGTGTTAATCCGTACTTGAACTTCAAGACACACCGGAGGTACACCTGATGTGTTAATCCGTACTTGAACTTCAAGACACACCGGAGGTACACCTGCAGGAGATTCCCCAATGCTTAATATTTAACCGAGGTGAAGAGAAATGTCTATAGTTGACCAATGATTTCAGACCCCGGTTATGACTTACCAGTTCTCGTTGGTGACGCGGTACAGTGCTTAGAACCCCGCCCAGTCCAGATTGCCACCCCGGATCATATTAAAAAAAATAATATTAAAATTGCATAGTGACCGTTGGAATAGTAACCCTTCCCCATCTCTATAAATACCCAATCCCTCTTCATTTCCTATCACACCTCTCATTTCATCAATTCTCTTCATTTCTCTCAAGCAATGGCTGATAGATGCCGAAGCCAAGAGGAAAGAATAAGGGAGGGAAGACGATGTTTTGTGACTACCTTTTTACTCCTTATAGTGTGGGTAGTAATTTATATTTATTGGATATTTTATATATTTCCATATATGTAATAAATAATTTATGTTTCCATTTGTACCTTTAAATAAAAGGCCAAAAAAAAATAAATGGGCAAAAAAAAAAAATCAGAAAAAAAAATCAGAAAAAAAAATAAAAAAAAAACGAAAATAAAAAAAATAATAAAAAGGGCCAAAAAAAAAAGAGAAAAAAAAGGGCCCAAACAAAAAAAAAACAAAATAAAAAAAAAAGAAAAAAGCCCAAAAAAAAAAAGAGAGATATGGGCCCAAAAAAAAAAGGTCCAAAAAAAAAAGTTAAAAAAAAAACGAAAATTAAAAAAAAAAAAGAAAAAAAAGAAAAAATCAGAAAAGAAGTGACGGTGGTTTTAGTGGTGGGCCCCGGTTTGGTTGGATAATTGGAGAAAATTGGGGAAATTGATATGGAATTTGGACAAATTGGAAAAGTAGGAAAGTGATGTCTTTTAGGAGGATCCAATGCCAATTTTCTTCTATAAATAGAAGGTGATATTGAGGCATTTTGGAAGAAGAAGAGAAAAAAGAGGGGAAAGAGTGTTAAATTTTTGTGAGAATTTTTAGAAGTTTGAGTTTTCAAAAATTACTTTGTGTAATCCTAGTTAGGAAAAAGAGTACACAACTCTTGTTTGTCTTGGTATGTGAGTTTTTGTGAGCTAAAATACTGTCCAAGTGTTGTAACCGGTATCCAAATACCTTCAAATCAAGTCCAAACAAAGCCAAAAGCAAAGGAAATCTACACAAAATTGATTTCCCGACTTCCGTTCTAGTTTCTCTGTAATTGATCTTGTACCAAGGTATTTTTTATTAATACAAAGTTGTTTATTTATATTTATTTATTCGTCTTATATAATTGTTATTTATTTTTCTTCACTTTTATTTTTCTTTATTTATATTCAAGCACTTTATTTTCCTGCACTTTATTTTTCTGCAGTTATTTATCTGTTTATTTATTTTTATGCATCTCCATCTTTATTTATTTATTTGTACCTTTATTTTTCCTTATTTATTTATTTATTTATTTTTTTTACACTTTTATTCCTCTTTATTTACTTTTCTGCACTTTTATTATTGTTAATTTATTTTTCTGCACTTTATTTATCCGCACTTTATATTTCTGCAATTATTAGTTCATTTTTTTTATTTTTTACATTTTTATCTTTATTTATTTATTTTTATGCCCTTTTATTTTATTTATTTACTTTCCCGTCTCTTTATTTTTGTTATTTACTTTTCTGCCCATTTATTTTCATGTATTTACTTTTCTGCCCCTTTATTTTTGTTATTTACATTTCTGCCCCTTTATTTTTATATATTTACTTTTCTGCCCCTTTATTTTTGTTATTTACATTTCTGCCTATATATTTACTTTTTAGCCCTTTTATTTTGGTTATTTACATTTCTGCCCCTTTATTTTTGTTATTTACATTTCTGCCCCTTTATTTTTGTTATTTACATTTCTGCCCCTTTATTTCCATGTATTTACTTTTTAGCCCCTTTATTTTGGTTATTTACATTTCTGCCCCTTTATTTTTATTATTTACATTTCTGCCCCTTTATTTCCATGTATTTATTTTTTAGCTCCTTTATTTTGGTTATTTACATTTCTGCCTCTTTATTTTTGTTATTTACATCTCTGTCCCTTTATTTTCATGTATTTGCTTTCCTGTCCTTTTATTTTTGTTGCTTTATTTTTGTTATTTACTTTTCTGCTCCTTTATTTTTTTTATTATTTATTTTTCTGCCCCTTTATTTATGTATTTATTTTTTCTGCTCTTTTATTTTTATGTATTTATTGTTATGTCTATTTATTTTTATTTTTATTTTTTTGAACTTTTTATTTATTTTTTTTTCTACCTTTATTTTTTTATTTTATTATTATTATTTATTCTCTATACTTTTTATTTTTAGTTATTTATCTTTTTGCTTTTATCTTTCTACACTTTCTATTTATTTATTTACGTTTGACCATTTTAATAGTTTATAAATATGTTATATATATACATAATTATCCATTTTTATTATGGTCATGATTTCCTATTATTTTCTCTTAGTAACCTTTTAATAATTAAGAAGAAATTATTTTCATAAAAAAATAAAAAAAATCAAGACTAATAAATAGTGTGTTATTTATTCATTCATTTTTCTCTTAAATTTAAGATGAGTTTAATTTAGATGAGACATCTTATTAATCTTATTTTCTTAAAAGATAATTAAATAATATTCCGTGTCAATTTTAATTAATTAAGTGTATTATATTTCTTTATCTTCATGTTGATGTGTTTAATTTAATTTAATTTTTTCTCTTATCTTTATTTATTTATTTATTTATTTGTTTTGAACTTTATATTTCTCAATAAAAATCAATTTTTTTTTACTAGAAAATAAGTAAGACAAGACGTCTTATTGTTTTTTTATCTTTTTATTTTTATGGTCTTTTAATCATTTGTTTATTTATTTTCTTAGAACTAAAAAACAACAAACTTAGGAGATGTATTTTTTTACTATCTTTGTTTTATTCATATTTATATATTTTTTTTATTGTGTATATTATTTATGATTGTTTTATGAAGGATAAAATATTTGATAATCATTTTTTAAATTATGCATGATCAATTTGGGTAACCGTTTTTTACGGACAGTGTGGGGTGCTAATACCTTCCCCTCCTGTAATTCGACTCCCGGACTAAACAGAATCTCATTTTTTTAAAAAAAAAAACCAGTGCTATTTAAAGGTTTTCCTAATATTTTCCTTAATAAATATTGGTGGCGACTCCTTGAACCCTTTATTTTTTAGGCTTCTCAAGAGCCTCACTTCAATGCCGTTTCAATTTTCTTTTATTTGTCTTTAACCAGTCCGCGTCGTGCGCCGGGACCCCGGTCGCGACAATATTTATTTCTGTTGGATGAATGTAAAATTACTTTATAAAGTTTTAATAATATTTATGAGGTATTTCAGCAATAATGTATCTAATTTATTCCGATAGTTTCTTTTTAACAATCATATCTTTAAAAAAAAAATTTACGAATTTTTCTAGAATTTATTAAGGTGTAACAGAGGGTGTTACAAAGTGGTATCAGAGCAGTTAATCCAATAGGCCTGGGGAAAAGGTCTATCTTGCTTTGTCTGTAAACTCTGTATAGGTAGAATATCTGACTTGGTAGTAACTGTGATTGATGTGACAAATCTCAGTTACTGTGAAACAGGAAACTAATGGCTGGAAACGATCTTGCTGGAGTTGTAGAACGCTTAATTAATGCAATGGGAGCACGTGAAGGTCAAGGTAACGATGCTTTGAGAAGGCTGGACCTATTCGAAAAGCGCAATCCACCTCGTTTCAAGGGAGGATATAACCCTGATGGAGCACAAATCTGGATTCGAGAGATAGAGAAGATCTTTCGAGCATTGCAATGTAATGAAGCTGATAAGGTAGTCTTCGCTACTTATGCCTTATCTGAGGATGCCGAACATTGGTGGGATAACATGCGTAAACAATTCGAAGTCAACGATGTGGAGATCACTTGGGATTATTTCAAGGATATGTTTCTGGAGAAATACTTTCCAGCTGATGTTAAAGAGAAAAGACAATTCAAATTCCTGTCGCTGACCCAAGGAAATATGACCGTTGGAGAGTACGCATCCAGGTTTGAAGAGCTATCTCGTTTTCATTCTCATTATAATGATGCTACTAATGAAAGAGATCGGTGTGCAAAGTTTGTAAATGGACTGCGGCCAGAAATTAAGGAAGCTATACGAATGCAGGAAATCCGTGAATTTTCTGTATTGGTAAATCGCTGCAGGATCTTTGAAGAAGACCATAAGGATAGAATGACCAAAAGTCGTGAGCCCATTCACAAGGCAGGAGAAATAAGAAGTGGAGGACCTCACCATCACCAAAGAAGAGATTTCAGAAGGAATAAGCCTTACCAAGCACCATTTCACCGGTTTGGAGCAGCATCTATTCCTAACAGACCCCAAGCTTCAACTGGAAGCTATTACCCAACATCTGCACCAAATTTTAAATGTTTTATCTGTGGAGGACCCCATTTGAAAAGGGATTGTCCTAAAAACACTTATGTTTGCTTTAAGTGTAACAAACCAGGTCATCACATCAAGGATTGCCCAGAGATGAAGAGAGAAAACCCTGAAGGTGCAAGTACAAGCATAAATACTCAAGGAGGCGCGCACAGTGCAGTCGGAAGGCCGAAAGCAAAAGGAAAGGTTTTTGCAATCACTGGAGAAGAAGCATCTCATGCTGATTCCATGGTAGAAGGTAAGTGTATCATTAATAAGATTTCTTTAACTGTTATGTATGACTCAGGTGCATCACATTCCTTTATTGCCAATGACTGTGTAGAAAAACTAAAATTACCTGTGATAGAACTTCCATTTGACTTATCTGTACATACTCCTGGAAACAATCCTATTGTCACTTCTAAAGCTTGTTGGAAATGCCCTATTGTCATAGATGGTAGGGACTTTAAGGCTAATCTTTTCTGTTTACCCCTTTCTGGCTTAGAAGTTATTATTGGGCTAGATTGGTTGTCTGACAATCATGTTCTAATAGATTGTCATAATAAAACCATAATGTTTAAAGAACCAGTGAATTTGAATCCTGAGGATTCGAGATTTCTAACCGCCAACCAAGTGAGTGCATCTTTAAAAGGAGGGGCTCAAGGATTCATGCTATTGCTTTCAACGAAAGGAGAGCAAGAATAAAAAATCAAAAATCTGCCGGTTGTGTGTGAATTTCCTGACGTTTTTCCTGAAGATATCCCTGGTTTACCCCCAGAAAGAGATGTGGAATTTTCCATTGATCTAGTACCTGGAGTTGGACCCATTTCAATTGCACCATACCGAATGTCACCTCTAGAATTAGCAGAGTTGAAGAAACAACTTGAAGAGATGATAGAGAAGCAGTTTATACGACCCAGTGTATCCCCCTGGGGTGCACCAGTGTTGTTGGTTAAGAAGAAGGATGGTAGCATGAGGTTGTGTGTAGATTATCGACAACTGAACAAGGTGACAATCAAGAACAGATATCCTCTACCAAGGATTGACGACTTGATGGATCAGCTGCGTGGTGCCACGATGTTCTCCAAAATTGATTTGAGGTCTGGATACCATCAAATAAGGGTGAAGAAAGAAGATGTATCAAAAACTGCTTTTAGAACACGCTATGGCCATTACGAATATCTAGTAATGCCTTTTGGTGTAACTAATGCACCAGCCGTATTCATGGATTACATGAATAGGATTTTTCATCCATATCTAGATAAATTTGTAGTGGTGTTCATTGATGATATATTAGTGTACTCTAAAAGCAGAGAAGAACATGTTGAACACTTGAAGGTTGTGTTGGAAATCCTGAAAAAGAAACAACTGTATGCAAAGCTATCGAAGTGTGAATTCTGGTTGGAAGAAGTAAACTTTTTAGGACATGTAATTAGTCAAGGAGGAATAGCTGTAGACCCTTCCAAGGTGGAAGCAGTTTTAAAATGGGAGAGACCAACCACGATCACTGAGATTAGAAGTTTCTTGGGCTTGGCTGGATACTATAGGAGATTCATTGAAGGATTTTCAAAGCTAGGATACCCATTGACCAAGTTAACACGGAAAGGACAACCTTTTGTGTGGACGACACAATGCGAGAATAGTTTCCAAGAGCTGAAAGATCGACTTACTTCTGCGCCAGTGTTAGTACTCCCCGATCCACATCGAAGTTTTGAAGTTTACTGTGATGCGTCTAAACAAGGACTAGGAAGTGTACTCATGCAAGACAAGAAGGTTGTAGCCTATGCGTCACGACAATTAAGGCAACATGAGATCAACTACCCTACCCATGACTTAGAGTTAGCCGCTGTAGTTTTTGCCTTAAAGATTTGGAGGCACTATCTATACGGTGCAACATTCGATATGTTTAGCGATCATAAAAGTCTCAAGTATTTATTCGACCAAAAGGAGTTAAACATGAGGCAACGGAGATGGATGGAGTTCTTAAAGGACTATGATTTTGAGTTGCAATACCATCCTGGAAAAGCGAACGTAGTAGCTGATGCTTTAAGTCGAAAGTCTCTACATGCGTCCACGATGATGATAAAAGAGCTGGAATTGATAGAGAATTTCAGAGATCTTAACCTAGCAGTAAAGGTTAATGCTAACAGCTACAGATTAGGAGCGTTGCAAGTGACAAGTGAATTCCTGAGACAAGTTTTAGAGGCTCAAAGAGAGGATGAATTCCTGCAAGAGAAGAAAGAACTCTTGAAACAAGGAAAAGAAGTCGAGTTCAATGTAAGAAGTGACCAATTGCTAAGGTATAAGGATCGAGTGTGTATCCCTAATCAAGAGGAGTTGAGGAAAGCAATTCTGGAAGAAGGCCATAAAAGTTATATGAGCATTCATCCCGGAGCTACTAAAATGTATCAAGATTTGAAGAAGTTATTTTGGTGGCCTGGAATGAAGAAAGAAGTGGCAGAGTACGTGGCTGCATGTCTAATTTGCCAGAAGGTTAAAGTAGAACACCAAAAACCCCCTGGAATGCTACAATCAATGGAAATACCAGAATGGAAATGGGATAGCATTACCATGGATTTTGTGACTTCTCTACCTAAAACTCCATTAGGACATGATTCAATATGGGTAATAGTTGATAGATTAACCAAATCTGCCCACTTTATTCCCATCAACATTCGTTACTCTATGGAGAAGCTGGCAAAATTATACATCGAGGAGATTGTGAGATTGCATGGAATTCCTTCAAGTATCATTTCTGATCGGGACCCTCGTTTTACATCACAATTCTGGAAGAGCTTGCACAAGGCTTTGGGAACAAGACTGCGTCTGAGTTCAGCATATCATCCTCAGACGGATGGACAATCAGAAAGAACAATCCAATCTCTAGAAGACTTGTTACGAGCTTGTGTGTTAGAGCATAAAGGAAGTTGGAATCAATTCTTACCATATGTGGAGTTTACCTACAACAACAGTTTCCATGCTAGCATTGGCATGGCACCTTTTGAAGCATTATATGGAAGAAAATGTAGGACCCCGCTATGTTGGTTTGAGACTGGTGAAAACTTGATGCTAGGACCAGAGTTGGTACAACAAACCACGGATAAAATCAAAATAGTTCAGGAAAAGATGAAGGCAACACAGAGCAGGCAGAAAAGTTACTATGACAAAAGAAGAAAGCCGCTCGAATTTCAAGAAGGCGATCATGTATTCTTGAAAGTCACACCTATGACTGGGGTCGGTCGGGCAATGAAATCTCGAAAACTAACTCCTAGATTTATCGGTGCATACCAAATAATTCATAAAGTTAGTCCCCTTGCCTACCAAATAGCATTACCACCTTTTCTTTCTAATATCCATAATGTTTTTCATGTGTCAAACTTGCGAAAGTATATATCTGATCCTACACATGTTATTGAACCTGATGTCATACAAGTTAAAGATAATCTTACATATGATGCACCACCTGTTAGAATAAGTGACAGAAGAATAAAACAATTAAGAGACAAGACAATTCGGCTTGTAAAGGTTATTTGGAGTGAAACGAGAGGAGAAGATGCTACATGGGAACTAGAAACTGGGATGAAAGAGTCTCATCCTCATTTGTTTTACTGATTAATGTAAATTTCGAGGACGAAATTTTCTAAGGGGAGTAGAGTTGTAACACCCCTATTTTTATTTTTATATTAAAATTTTGAAGGAATTAAATTATGGTTCTTTAGAACTTTTTAATCTACGTATTATTTATGATTTTTTGGATTTTTTTGGAATTTTGGAATTTTTTTTAATAAAAATAATATTTTTTAAATGATTTTAAATTCATATAAGTGACTTAAATTAAAAATATTTACAAGAAAGTGAATTGAAATTATAAGAAAATTTTCTAAAATTCGTTTCAAGTAGACTTATCTAAAAATTATCGGTTTGAGAAAAATCTTGATTTTTTCTAATCGTTAAAAAATTAGAAACGTATCAATAAATTTTTATTAACAGAAAATTTTAGATTTTTAAAATTTCAACTTTATATTACTTATTATAAAATTAGTGAGGACTGATATAATATCGCTAAATTTCAAAAAGGACTCATTTTGAATATTTAAAATATACCGAGTGAAAGGTTACTATTTGGCTTAATAATTCTGCCGACAGTTACTATGCAAAACACTGTGCATGTACGAAATTTTCAAAGAATGCATAGTAACCTGGAATAAAAAATTCAAAAATGCATAGTACTTTTATATTAAAATAATGGAATGCATAGTAAATTTTTTTCCTATAAATACCGAAGGATTTCTTCTTTAGAATTCACAATTTCAGATTAAGTTTTCTTAATACAGTAGTGCTAGTGAGATAGTGGTGGAAGTGAGAGAGAGAAGAAAAGTATTTGGAGAGAAGGTTCTGCCAAAATCCTAAGGTAAGAATACTTCTCTTTTATATTTTTTAGGGTTATTTTTATATCGTTTTTAGAAATCTGTTATTATACTAGAAATAATATTATTTTAAGTTACTATTCTGCATAGTAAAATACTATTTCAACAGTAAATTACTATTTCAATAGTAAATTACTATTCAAATAGTAAATTACTATTTACTGTTACTATTTACCGTTACTATTCACGATTTACTATTTACCGTTACTATTCACGATTTACTATTTACTGTTACTATTCACGTTTTACTATTTACTGTTACTATTCACTATTTACTATTCACTATTCACTATTTACTATTCACTATTTACTATTCAGAATTTACCATTTCTGTTTTAAGTAGTAATCTTAATCTTCGTCTTATGCTTATACTGAAATAAAATTGATATTAATATTTCTAGAAATCGGAGGCGCAAAGCAAATCTCTTTTTGGTAACGACTCAAGGTAAGGGGGAGTGAGATAAGGGTATAATATGAAAAAGACATAAGAATAATGGGAGGAGTCCCCTACTCCTTTTAAATTTAATAATATTATTATTTTAAAATATTAACTTTTTAACTTAACATTTTTAATAAATTTTAAATTAAATATCCGGTTTAACTAACTCTAACATACCTATGCAAAGACTTGGACCATTATGACCTATATGGACTGGACTATACCTATGCAAGGACTTGGACCATTATGACCCATATGGACTGAACTATACCTATGCAAGGACTGGATTATATGGACTTACATATACCTATGCGAGGAATTGACCAAAAGGACTAAAATTGACTATATTAATAATTATTAAATTTTATATTATGATATGTATTAATGATATTTAATTGATTTGATTATGATTTGATTATGATTGATTGATTGATGATATTTAGTTATGATTGATATTGTTTGATTTTGATTGATAATATTGTAATGTGGAGTTTGAGCATATAGCGAGCATGACGGAAAGCTAAAATTCAGTAAGAATTTCTTACCTTACTCTTTAAATTTTATTATTTTTTATTTCTTCTTAGAAATTATTTTTAACTTTATTTTCAATATTTAGAATAAAAAAAAAATTAGTATTTATTTTAGAAAGAAAACATTTTATGAGAATTTATTTAATTAAATTTTGAGTTAAAGAAAAATTTTGTAATTTTAAGTATTTTTGGTTAATAATTATTCTCTTTCAATAAAACAAAAAAAAAATAATTTAAAGAAAATTATTTTATTTTTTTCCAACTTAATAACTAAATATATTTAGAAATAATTGAGATTCCTAAATTTGATTTTGTTAAGATTTAATTTGAGAAAGATTAGGTAAAGTTTTATATGATAAAGTTTTTAGATATTTAAGGCTTAGAAACTCAATTTCCGTGAGATTTGAAAACTGTACCAAATTTATTTCTGTGGGACAGAAATTCAGAGAATTGAGAAAATGTACAGTTTATTGAAATGATATTGTAAACCTTTAAGGGATTTAATAATTGAGTTTCTAAAAGCCTTAACCAACTCAATACGCGAGTAGTTCATGCATCATGGATAATGAAAGTGAAATGAAATAATATTGTCTGGGGACGGATTATAGAAACCGAGGATACATTAGAGGAGACTTACTTACGAGCCTTGGGATGAGAGAGTGTGAAAGGGTGCTTCAGGGGACCTGGGGTAGCTCCCTAGTGTCGGGTACTTTCACAATAAAAACTTTCTCAATCTGACTAGTCTCTAAGTGTTTCCATGCCAGTTGAGCTGTTCATATTATTATTATCCGGACTTATGGAACAGTGTAAACTCCTGGCTGGCCCAGTGCAAATTAAAATTTAAGGGCCCACATATATAGGTAAGTTATGATGAAGATATTGCATAACATTCATGCATTCATAATTGATTGTGTATGTGATTGTGATTGATATTATTATGTATTGGTTGTGAAAACCCTTTGTTGCTTATGTCTTATTCGGAAATATTATATTCTGTTTCTCACTCCTTTCTCCGTGTTTTTGTTTCATATATTCTAAATTGATGGTTCAGAGGGAAGGATCGAAGAATATCAGCAGTAACTATAGTACGTTCTAGAAAGGGAGCTCGGTATGAATACCGTGGTCCAATGAATAAATAATGTTAATAAGTAACTGCTTCTGGGCCATGGAGTTTCCTCTCTTTCTTATAATGTTTAATATTTATTTCAGTTGGATGAATGTAAAATTACTTTATAAAGTTTTAATAATATTTATGAGGTATTTCAGTAATAATGTATCTAATTTATTCCGATAGTTTCTTTTTAACAATCATATCTTTAAAAAAAAATTTACGAATTTTTCTAGAATTTATTAAGGTGTAACAGAGGGTGTTACAACAGCGGCAGGGTCTGTCAGTCTCATTGACCTGGACCCCAGAGCGGAATTGAAGATTGATCCACTCAATCCCTCTAAGCCCACACCGGATGGTGGTTCCAGGGATGTCGTATTAGGAGATTCCCCAGAGAAGGTCACGCACATCAATGATAAGCTGGAGTTTGCTATGGAGCAGCGCTTATTAGCCCTTCTGCAGGAGTTCAAAGACCTTTTCGCATGGACAGCAGCAGACATGCCTGGAATGGACCCTGATTTCTGTTGCCATAAGCTTGCAGTGTACCCCGAAACAAGACCGGTGGCCCAGAAGAAGAGGAGGTTGGGACCGGAGAAGCAGAGGGCGGCCTGTGAGCAGACAGAGGAGTTATTGAAAGCAGGTTTTATAAGGGAGATACGCTATTCATCTTGGCTTTCTAATGTGGTCATGGTACAGAAGGCTAATGGCAAATGGAGAATGTGTACAGATTATGTGGATCTTAACCGTTGCTGCCCTAAAGATCCATATCCCCTGCCTAACATCGATCGCATGGTGGATGATTCATCTGGTTACCAATACCTCAGTTTCATGGATGCCTATTCGGGGTATAACCAGATTCCAATATGGGAGGGAGACTAGGAGAAAACTGCCTTCATCAATGACCGCGGTGTTTTTTGCTACACCGTCATGCCTTTTGGGTTGAAGAACGCCGGCGCTACCTATCAGCGCATGATTAATAAAGTCTTTGAAGGGATGCATACAAGGCTGGTCGAAGTTTATATTGATGATATTATAGCCAAAACGCCCGCTGGAGGAGACCACATTGAAGATCTGCGCCAAGTCTTCACTAGACTTCGGCAGTACAACATGAGATTGAATCCTTTAAAATGCACCTTTGCCGTTCTAGCTGGGAAATTCTTGGGATTCATGTTGACCCAACGAGGCATCGAGGCTAACCCTGGGAAATGTCAAGCAATCCTGGACATGCAGAGCCCTAAGAGTCTAAGGGAGGTTCAATCGTTGAATGGGAAAGTGGCCGCTCTAGCTCGTTTCATGCCTAAAATGGCGCACAGGTCCCTCCCCTTGTATAAGGCGTTGAAGAAACACAAGAGTTTTGAGTGGGGAGAGGAGCAAGAGCAAGCTTTCCAGCAGCTCAAGGCCGTTCTCTCGAGCCCACCAATTCTGGTTAAGCCTGACCCTGGTGAGACGTTAATCTTATACTTAGCAATCTCTGATGAAGCCCTAGGCGTGGCCTTGGTTAAAGAAACCCCTGAAGGGCAGAGGCCGGTGTACTTTACTAGTAAGACGTTTCAGGGGGTGGAAGGAAGGTATCAGAAGATTGAGAAAGCTGCTCTAGCAGTCGTGTGGGCGTCACGACGGTTGAGGCCCTATTTCCACGCGTACCCAGTACTGGTGAGAACGGATCTGCCTCTCCGTTCAGTGCTTAGCAAGCCCGACCTAGCCGGGAGGATGATAAAATGGTCTATCGAGTTGTCTGAGTTTGAAATTTCATATGAGCCTCGAGGAGCCATCAAGGCGCAAGTGTTGGCCGATTTTGTTGTGGAAATGACTGGGGCGGACCCGGCCACCCCTCGAGCGCATTGAACCATTTACGTTGATGGATCGTCAAACAGCAAAGGTTGTGGAGCAGGTGTGGTGGTAGAAAGTGATGATGGTGTGCACCTAGAAATTTCCCTCCGATTCAATTTCAAAACCTCCAACAACCAAGCTGAATACGAAGCATGCTTGGCCGGTCTCCGTGCGGCGATTGACATCGGAGCATCAGCAGTTACACTCTGTAGTGATTCCCAACTGGTGATTTCATAGATCCAGGGGGAGTACCAGGCAAAGGAACCACAACATAAATTGTACTTGAATTGTGTTAATGAGTTGAAGGGAAGATTTGAAGTTTTAGTGAATTGGTCTGGACCGGGGTCTAGGGTCCGGTGTGGGACCAGCCACAAGAATACAGGTGTTTTTAGGGTTTGTACACCGGAACAGTGTATATCTGATGTTATAATCCGGTCTCTCAGTGGGAGAGGCCGGTCTTGTTGTCCTGGAGATCCTTCACACCAACGTTTCGCGTTGTAGGGGGGCGAAAGGTGGTGCCACCTGCGAAGATTCTCCGACGCTCAAGTTAGAAGAGTGTAAGAACTCAGCAAATGCTCAAGCGAAGTAACAATAAAAGTGTGAGATAGAACAACGATACCATGCATGTGTATTGAAATATGCTACTTATAGTTGTACGTGAGAAAATGAGTCGTTGGATGCAGGTGGGTCCCTTAGCTCTGATAGCGTGTATATTATGTCAATCAGGGTGGCTCAACTTTCAGAATGTGTCAGTAGGGTAGGTCAATTATCAGAGTACGATCCTCTAGGAAGAGGAGAGGATAATCACCTTTTCCGCATAATCTGCTGACACATCCACTTGCTTTCTGAGGCTATTGACGTGACGTATTTTGCTACAAACAGTGTCTTCGCTGATAAGTTATTAGGGGCTCTTATCTTGCTGTGACTGAAAAGCCAACAGTTATACAAATGTCCTGTGAAAATGAACAAAGGACCGTTATGGAATATATAAGTGGGGCAATCATGTGGTGAGGACGGACGGCCAGACATCGGATATCCGGTGTGGTGATGTTGAACCAGGACACCGGTTTTCCTTATATAAGGTCATTCTGACGTCACAAGAATGGGGGCCGGTATCCAGACCGGATCATTTGTCCCCTAGCTTGTATGAGGGACTGTTTAGTTGCTCATATGAGCTACACAACTCTAGAGAAGTCTGGATGCCGGTAGTACATTCTGGAAGGTCTCTGGGAGCTCTGTGGCATCCGCTCTAATAGACAGGTGACCGCTCTTCTTGCATTGTGTACAACGGATTCAGACAGCATAAATAAGTAGTGGAAATCCCAAGAGTCTTTGAGAATCGAAACCCTTGGTATTCGAAAAGTGGTCGAGATGCATTAAATGCACATGGCATGATTAGACAGTAAATGCGTTTTTTACGCACGAGCCATCATTGCCCAATAGTGTAACCGTCGATTGGGCTTATTGGGCCTGGATTCAAACTGAATGGGGGCCCATTTTGCCAAAATGTTTACTGAAACGTTATCATTTTCGCGCCCATACGTGACGAAACGATGGAGTCGTTTCAATTTGAAGTGGTTGCGTTTTGATGCAAGCCTTGTGACCTTCGACGAAACGCTGTGTCTCTTCGTTACCTATAAAAGGGACTCTTAGCAGATTTTGGAGCCCACTCTTGTTTCCAAGCCTAGTGAACCTCTGCTCAAATTTCTCTGGAATTTCTCTGTCGTCTTCAAACTTCTCAAAGATCTTCTTCCTTTAGGTAACCTCCCTTTCCTTCAACTCCTTGCAATTTTTGTCATTCTATTTCCATCATGCGCCCTAGAGCAGGCCACGCTGGTCCTTCAAACAGGGGGAGTTTTGGCTCTCGCGCCCCCCTTAGCCACCGTGGTGGGAGGATTCCAGCGAATCCTCCTGTGGCTGGGCCCCGTCGCTCAGAGAGAGCCGAAGCCTCTTCCTCACGAGCGTCTTCTTCCTAACGTCGCTCTGAGGCTCCCCTTGACTCGAGGGCTACCAGCCGCTCTGATGAGGGGTCAAGTGCTGAAGGTTACCTCTCTGACGATGTTGTTTTTTACCACAGTACCTACGCGTTCCATCATGCCTGTACAACCATGGACCTTCCAGGACGTGGAAAAACACCGGTTCTCCGCTCTGCTGAAGGGTGTGTCAACATTGTTGCACATCGGCTTGACTGGGAGAAACTCAACAGGGAAAAACCATACTGCTGGGTGGAGGAGGAATTCCTAGAGATCCCTTCGCACCATGCAAGTGAAGAGGAATGCAGGTCTCTTTCCTCTGTAAAATATATTCGGATAAAAAGTACAAGGCACGATACGCTGTGATGGCACCACATCCCTCTGAAAGAATATGCCACAGCGTCCCTGATGTGAGGTCGGTCTACATGTACGACTTCGTCTTCTTGAAACTGGGAGTACGCTTCCCCATGACGGAGTTCCAGATGGCCGTCCTGCGTTTCCTAGACTGCGCCCCCACCCAACTGCATCCCAACGGTTGGGGTCTTGTCCGGGCTCTGGAAATTCTGGGGGAGCATTTCAACTTCTCCGCCACTGTGGCCAAGTTATTTTATTACTGCCAGGTGGTCCGCCGTGCTAACAAGAAGGGCGGCCTTGGGTTCATTACTCTCCGTAGTGACTCAAGGGTTGTAAATTTCAAGTCTTACACGGAATCCGCGAAGGTGGATGGACGCTCCTTCAAACACTACTATACGCGAGTCCGGATTCAACCAAATAAGCCGGTCTTCTGGCGGAACAAGGAGGGGTTTACCAAGTTTCCCCTTAGCTGGACGCACGAGCATTTTCTCCTTATGAGCCGTGCTTATTATACAGATGAGAGCGAACTTTCCCCTCACTCCGTTGAGGTCTTGAGCGCCATGCAGACGGCCTCAAAGACCCTCAAAGGGTTTTCCAGCCGCCTCCTCTTGGCCGAGGATAATATCAGAAATACCTACCTCCGTAATATCCGCTCTTAATTTCTTTATGTTGTATAGTTATTCCGCTCTGATTATTTTTTCTTCTTGTATGCTTATTCAGCCTTTCCTGTTTTGCAGAACAAATCGAAAAAGCCTGCCCAGAGATGTTGTCGTTAAGGACCATGATGGCTGACGATGATTCCTCCTCTGAGGAGAATGAAATCCAGGCTAAGAGAAATGCCACCAAGACTCCACTCATCCCCTTGACCTCTGCTGTAGGTGAAGAAGTTCCTCTGTTTGACGAGGAAGAAGCAGAACAACGACCTAAAGCCACTGGGGCGGGTGACGAGGAGGCCGTCCCAGAGAAGAAGAAAAAGAGGCACCTGGTCAAGAAGGCAGATCAGGAAAAGCCCTCCTCTGGTGACCCTACAAAGAAGTGTCAGAGGACGGCCGAGGAAACTGGATTGAAGAAGGACAAGGGAAAGAAACCCGTTCCTGAATCCTCCACCCCTTCTTCACAGAATGCTTCAGAGCCGGACTCTGGGAATGGTCCTCCTCCGGCGTTTGAGCCTCCGCGTGACTCCTTCCTCTCCCCCTACTTGTGGTTTCAGGGGTCCATGCCTCCCACTCTTCCAAAGGCACGGTATTGCCTCCGCCCTTCCCTCGACGCTGCTGGGGTCCGAGGTGCTTGCAAGGCTGGGCGTTGGCAGCTTGATGAACTGTCCGGCCTACTTGAGTCCCTGAGCGAGAAAGCTGATTATATGGATCAAGTTGAAAAACTTGAGACCGAACTCGCGGTGAAGGAGAAATGGGCGACCAAGCAAGCTGAAGTTCACAGGGGCGTGGAATCAGAATTGAAGAAAACTAAAGAAACACTCCAGAGGAAAACTGAAGAGGCAAGCCAAGTTCATTTTGCGAACAAGGCCCTAGAGCGGGAAGTTGCCGACCTCCAGAATAAGAATAAGTCCATACCCCTCCTTGAAGAAGAATTACAACTGGAGAAGAAGAGATCGGCTAAGCTTGCTGACGATCTCAAAGTTATGGAGGACGGTCGCAACAAAGACCTTGGGGAGTGGGAGACCGTTCGGAAGGAGATGCAAGCCCAAATTGATGAACTCAAGAAGGGTGGTGCGAGTGCTGGGCCTTCAGAAGAGGATTATGCCAAGGTTCAAAGAAGATTAGCTGCTGCAAAGGCCAAGGCTGCCAAAGCCTTGGAGATATGCAAAAATGTGGCGTATGAATCCTTCGGCCTAGCCCTTCGTCAAGTCTACTATCATAACCCTGGAGTAAAGCTGAATTTGTACGGATTAGATCCGTTCTTCGAATTCCATGGGGGAAGACTTGTCGAAGTTCATAAGGACGGCTCGCACCATGAACCCCATGCATCTCTGTATGAATTGCCTCCCCTTCCAGAAGGTCAGAGTATGGAACCCACAACGTCCACCGCTGCCTCTGGAGCCGAAGCACAAGAAGGTGCCCAAACTGGAGTGGAGGACAAAACGGAGAAGGCAGGAGTGCCCACTGCGGAGGATCAAGCGCCGGCCTCTTGATTTTATGCTTTCATTCATAGCCGTGTTCTGGGATCGGCTCCAGCTTTAAAACACTTTGTAACCTGCATATTTTCTTATTTTTGAAAATAAAATTCACTATTGCTTTTCTTCAACTGTTTGCGTCGAATGTGTGATTGTTGAATAACTTAGTGTTATACAAAACACTTTATTGTTTTCAATGCTTTGCGAATCCGTTCTGCGTGTTTACCTAGCTGCTTAGAGCGTACTTATCACACCGGATTAAGATAACAAATTGTAACGAATAATTGATAATTAAGTTAAAGCATGCCCTGTCCCCAAGTGTAAGTACATTGGGAAGGGAAAGTTTATCTCAAGGATTACTTTTTAACTTCTTAAAAAGATAGAAATGCTTATCTGTCCTCGAAGATGTAGAGCGGGTACGTTAGCGTTCAGCCGCTCTGGGGTGGATGTTCCACAACTGAGGTCGGACATTGCCTTTGAATTTTAGTATAGCTTTGACAAGGGTAAGCTTTTACGCCTTTCTTTTGAGGTTCGGTTTGGTCCTACATCTCAAGTCTTCACACGGTGTTCGGTTCGATCCTACTAACCATACTTGGAGTTCGGTGCAATCCTACAATCCAAGCCTTCAACACGGGGTTCGGATCAGGGCTAATCCTGAACCTACTGCGCCCGTTACTCAGGGTTCAGCGCGGTTTTCTGTGTGAACCGGCCTACTGCGCCCAAGCCTTCGCATGGGGTTCGGTTTGTGGCCTTGAGGAAGGACCAGCCCTACAACCCATGTAGTCTTCGAATGGGGTTCGGTTTGTGGCCTTGAAAAAGGACCAGCCCTACAACCCATGTAGTCTTCGAATGGGGTTCGGTTTGTGGCCTTGAAAAAGGACCAGCCCTACAACCCATGTAGTCTTCGAATGGGGTTCGGTTTGTGGCCTTGAAAAAGGACCAGCCCTACAACCCATTCCCCCTCAAGGAGTTACATCGTTGAATCACACGATGTGTGATTGAGATCATCCGTCCTGAGGGGTCTTCATCAGTTCTTCGAGGAGTTATATCGTCAACTACAGAATTGGTAGTTGAGTCCATCCGTCCTGAAGTGTATGCGTATTAACTACGGCTATAAATCACAACACATAAGAAACGTAAGAATGATAAGGCGGTTAAAATGTGTTCTCATTAAAATTGTAAGTACATTACATGAAAGGCATAGTTGGGGTCATGCCTCGTTAAAACCTTCTTGAGAAAACCCAATGGGAAAAAACTCAAGTAAGGAAAAAGAGTACACACCGTCTTACCAACTAGCTGTAATAGATACGTAAGTTCTGAGTGTTCCATTTGTTGCGGATTGGAGTTCCATCAAGCTCTTCCAATCGGTATGACCCTTTTCCAGTCACTTCAGAAACTCTATAAGGACCTTCCCACGTTGGTGCTAGCTTCCCTTGGTGGGCGAATTTATTCCCCACACTTGCCTTTCTCAAAACAAGATCTCTGGTGTTGAAAGCTCTGTACTGGACGCGTTTATTATACCAGAGTGCTGCCTTTGCTTTTATTGCCTGATCTCTGACGAAGGCCTTTTCCCTTAACTCCTGGAGGACGTCCAGTTCTGATGCCAAATTGGCGTTGTTATCTTCAGCTGAAAAATACTCCACACGAGCCGATCTTGTTTGTAACTCCACTGGAATCATCGCCTCAACCCCGTACGTCAGCCGGTATGGGGATTCGTTAGTTGAAGAATGAGGCGTAGTGCGGTATGCCCATAAAACATGACATAGCTGGTCAGTCCATCCTCCCTTCGCTTCTCCCAAACGCTTCTTCAACCCCTTCAGCACTTCTCGGTTGGCTACCTCTGCTTGCCCATTGGTTTGGGGGTGTTCAACAGATGAAAATATCTGGATTATCCCTAGTCCTTCAAGCAAGTCTGTGAACTTTTTGTCTGTAAACTGGGTGCCGTTGTCAGTCACAATCCACCCTGGCACCCTGAACCGAGCTATTATATTTTCATACACGAAACGTCTTGTTCGCGCAGAAGTGATATGTACTACTGGTTCTGCCTTAATCCACTTGGTGAAGTAGTCTACCCCAACGATCAAATATTTGATACCTCCTGGCGCAGTGGGGAATGAGCCCAAAATATCAAGGCCCCACTGGTAGAACAGCCAAGGCACAGCAGATGAAGATAGCTCTTGGGCCGGTGTATGGTGAAGGTTGGAGAATTTTTGACAAGCATCGCACTTCCTCACAAAATCTGCGGAATCCTGCTTCACAGTGGGCCACCAATATCCAGCCCTGAGGACTTTTCTCATTAGGCTTCGGCCCCCAGCATGGTGCCCACATTGCCCCTCGTGCACCTCCTCCAAAACCGCTTGAACTTCGTCTTCTCTTAAACATGAAAGATATGGGACAGAGAATCCCCTTTTGTAGAGAACACCATCGACCATAGTAAAATATGCCAGCTCCCTCTTCATTCGTCTCCTTTCCTTCTCATCAGTGGGAAGTTGACCATCAGCCAGATAGCGAATATAGGGTATGCTTGTGACGTTTCAGGGGGCGGAAGGAAGGTATCAGAAGATTGAGAAAGCTGCTCTAGCAGTCGTGTGGGCGTCACGACGGTTGAGGCCCTATTTCTACGCGCACCCAGTACTGGTGAGAACGGATCTGCCTCTCCGTTCAGTGCTTAGCAAGCCCGACCTAGCCGGGAGGATGATAAAATGGTCTATCGAGTTGTCTGAGTTTGAAATTTCATATGAGCCTCGAGGAGCCATCAAGGCGCAAGTGTTGGCCGATTTTGTTGTGGAAATGACTGGGGCGGACCCGGCCACCCCTCGAGCGCATTGGACCATTTACGTTGATGGATCGTCGAACAGCAAAGGTTGTGGAGCAGGTGTGGTGGTAGAAAGTGATGATGGTGTGCACCTAGAAATTTCCCTCTGATTTAATTTCAAAACCTCCAACAACCAAGCTGAATACGAAGCATGCTTGGCCGGTCTCCGTGCGGCGATTGACATCGGAGCATCAGCAGTTACACTCTGTAGTGATTCCCAACTAGTGATTTCGCAGATCCAGGGGGAGTACCAGGCAAAGGAACCACAACTTCAATTGTACTTGAATTGTGTTAATGAGTTGAAGGGAAGATTCGAAGTTTTAGAATTTAAGCATGTGCCCAGAGAAGAAAACACCAGAGCAGACATCTTGTCTAGATTGGCAAGTACAAAGCAGCCCGGCAGCACAACAACGGTGGTTCAAAGCACTTTGACATCGCCCAGCATACCTCTGTATCCTTCTCTGAATGCTATCATGGTGAGCTATCCATATGAGAATTCTTGGGTCATACCCTATATTCGCTATCTGGCTGATGGTCAACTTCCCACTGATGAGAAGGAAAGGAGACGAGTGAAGAGGGAGCTGCCATATTTTACTATGGTCGATGGTGTTCTCTACAAAAGGGGATTCTCTGTCCCATATCTTTCATGTTTAAGAGAAGACGAAGTTCAAGCGGTTTTGGAGGAGGTGCACGAGGGGCAATGTGGGCACCATGCTGGGGGCCGAAGCCTAATGAGAAAAGTCCTCAGGGCTGGATATTGGTGGCCCACTGTGAAGCAGGATTCCGCAGATTTTGTAAGGAAGTGCGATGCTTGTCAAAAATTCTCCAACCTTCACCATACACTGGCCCAAGAGCTATCTTCATCTGCTGTGCCTTGGCCGTTCTACCAGTGGGGCCTTGATATTTTGGGCCCATTCCCCACTGCGCCAGGAGGTATCAAATATTTGATCGTTGGGGTAGACTACTTCACCAAGTGGATTGAGGCAGAACCAGTAGTACATATCACTTCTGCGCGAACAAGACGTTTCGTGTATGAAAATATAATAGCTCGGTTCGGGGTGCCAGGGCGGATTGTGACTGACAACGGCACCCAGTTTACAGACAAAAAGTTCACAGACTTGCTTGAAGGACTGGGGATAATCCAGATATTTTCATCTGTTGAACACCCCCAAACCAATGGGCAAGCAGAGGTAGCCAACCGAGAAGTGCTGAAGGGGTTGAAGAAGCGTTTGGGAGAAGCGAAGGGAGGATGGACTGACCAGCTATGTCATGTTTTATGGGCATACCGCACTACGCCTCATTCTTCAACTAACGAATCCCCATACCGACTGATGTACGGGGTTGAGGCGATGATTCCAGTGGAGTTACAAACAAGATCGGCTCGTGTGGAGTATTTTTCAGCTGAAGATAACAACGCCAATTTGGCATCAGAACTGGACGTCCTCCAGGAGTTAAGGGAAAAGGCCTTCGTCAGAGATCAGGCAATAAAAGCAAAGGCAGCACTCTGGTATAATAAACGCGTCCAGTACAGAGCTTTCAACACCGGAGATCTTGTTTTGAGAAAGGCAAGTGTGGGGAATAAATTCACCCACCAAGGGAAGCTAGCACCAACGTGGGAAGGTCCTTATAGAGTTTCTGAAGTGACTGGAAAAGGGTCATACCGATTAGAAGAGCTTGATGGAACTCCAATCCGCAACAAATGGAACACTCAGAACTTACGTATCTATTACAGCTAGTTGGTAAGACGGCGTGTACTCTTTTTCCTTACTTGAGTTTTTTCCCATTGGGTTTTCTCAAGAAGGTTTTAACGAGGCATGACCCCAACTACGCCTTTCATGTAATGTACTTACAATTTTAATGAGAACACATTTTAACCGCTTTATCATTCTCACGTTTCTTATGTGTTGTGATTTATAGCCGTAGTTAATACGCATACACTTCAGGACGGATGGACTCAACTACCAATTCTGTAGTTGACGATATAACTCCTCGAAGAACTGATGAAGACCCCTCAGGACGGATGATCTCAATCACACATCGTGTGATTCGACGATGTAACTCCTTGAGGGGGAATGGGTTGTAGGGCTGGTCCTTTTTCAAGGCCACAAACCGAACCCCATTCGAAGACTACATAGGTTGTAGGGCTGGTCCTTTTTCAAGGCCACAAATCGAACCCCATTCGAAGACTACATGGGTTGTAGGGCTGGTCCTTTTTCAAGGCCACAAACCGAACCCCATTCGAAGACTACATGGGTTGTAGGGCTGGTCCTTTTTCAAGGCCACAAACTGAACCCCATTCGAAGACTACATGGGTTGTAGGGCTGGTCCTTCCTCAAGGCCACAAACCGAACCCCATGCGAAGGCTTGGGCGCAGTAGGCCGGTTCACACAGAAAACCGCGCTGAACCCCGAGTAACGGGCGCAGTAGGTTCAAGATTAGCCCTGATCCGAACCCCGTGTTGAAGGCTTGGATTGTAGGATTGCACCGAACTCCAAGTACGGTTAGTAGGATCGAACCGAACACCGTGTGAAGACTTGAGATGTAGGACCAAACCGAACCTCAAAAGAAAGGCGTAAAAGCTTACCCTTGTCAAAGCTATACTAAAATTCAAAGGCAATGTCCGACCTCAGTTGTGGAACATCCACCCCGGAGCGGCTGAACGCTAACGTACCCGCTCTACATCTTCGAGGACAGATAAGCATTTCTATCTTTTTAAGAAGTTAAAAAGTAATCCTTGAGATAAACTTTCCCTTCCCAATGTACTTACACTTGGGGACAGGGCATGCTTTAACTTAATTATCAATTATTCGTTACAATTTTTTATCTTAATCCAGTGTGATAAGTACGCTCTAAGCAGCTAGGTAAACACGCAGAACAGATTCGCAAAGCATTGAAAACAATAAAGTGTTTTGTATAACACTTAGTTATTCAACAATCACACATTCGACGCAAACAGTTGAAGAAAAGCAATAGTGAATTTTATTTTCAAAAATAAGAAAATATGCAGGTTACAAAGTGTTTTAAAGCTGGAGCCGATCCCAGAACACGGCTATGAATGAAAGCATAAAATCAAGAGGCCGGCGCTTGATCCTCTGCAGTGGGCACTCCTGCCTTCTCCGTTTTGTCCTCCACTCCAGTTTGGGCACCTTCTTGTGCTTCAGCTCCAGAGGCAGCGGTGGACGTTGTGGGTTCCATACTCTGACCTTCTGGAAGGGGAGGCAATTCATACAGAGATGCATGGGGTTCATGGTGCGAGCCGTCCTTATGAACTTCGACAAGTCTTCCCCCATGGAATTCGAAGAACGGATCTAATCCGTACAAATTCAACTTCACTCCAGGGTTACGATAGTAGACTTGACGAAGGGCTAGGCCGAAGGATTCATACGCCACATTTTTGCATATCTCCAAGGCTTTGGCAGCCTTGGCCTTTGCAGCAGCTAATCTTCTTTGAACCTTGGCATAATCCTCTTCTGAAGGCCCAGCACTCGCACCACCCTTCTTGAGTTCATCAATTTGGGCTTGCATCTCCTTCCGAACGGTCTTCCACTCCCCAAGGTCTTTGTTGCGACCGTCCTCCATAACTTTGAGATCGTCAGCAAGCTTAGCCGATCTCTTCTTCTCCAGTTGTAATTCTTCTTCAAGGAGGGGTATGGACTTATTCTTATTCTGGAGGTCGGCAACTTCCCGCTCTAGGGCCTTGTTCGCAAAATGAACTTGGCTTGCCTCTTCAGTTTTCCTCTGGAGCGTTTCTTTAGTTTTCTTCAATTCTGATTCCACGCCCCTGTGAACTTCAGCTTGCTTGGTCGCCCATTTCTCCTTCACCGCAAGTTCGGTCTCAAGTTTTTTAACTTGATCCATATAATCAGCTTTCTCGCTCAGGGACTCAAGTAGGCCGGACAGTTCATCAAGCTGCCAACGCCCAGCCTTGCAAGCACCTCAGACCCCAGCAGCGTCGAGGGAAGGGCGGAGGCAATACCGTGCCTTTGGAAGAGTGGGAGGCATGGACCCCTGAAACCACAAGTAGGGGGAGAGGAAGGAGTCACGCGGAGGCTCAAACGCCGGAGGAGGACCATTCCTAGAGTCCGGCTCTGAAGCATTCTGTGAAGAAGGGGTGGAGGATTCAAGAACAGGTTTCTTTCCCTTGTCCTTCTTCAATCCAGTTTCCTCGGCCGTCCTCTGACGCTTCTTTGCAGGGTCACCAGAGGAGGGCTTTTCCTGATCTGCCTTCTTGACTAGGTGCCTCTTTTTCTTCTTCTCTGGGACGGCCTCCTCGTCACCCGCCCCAGTGGCTTCAGGTCGTTGTTCTGCTTCTTCCTCGTCAAACAGAGGAACTTCTTCACCTACAGCAGAGGTCAAGGGGATGAGTGGAGTCTTGGTGGCATTTCTCTTAGCCTGGATTTCGTTCTCCTCAGAGGAGGAATCATCGTCAGCCATCATGGTCCTTAACGACAACATCTCTGGGCAGGCTTTTTCGATTTGTTCTGCAAAACAGGAAAGGCTGAATAAGCATACAAGAAGAAAAAATAATCAGAGCAGAATAACTATACAACACAAAGAAATTAAGAGCGGATATTACGGAGGTAGGTGTTTCTGATATTATCCTCGGCCAAGAGGAGGCGGCTGGAAAACCCTTTGAGGGTCTTTGAGGCCGTCTGCATGGCGCTCAAGACCTCAACGGAGTGAGGGGAAAGTTCGCTCTCATCTGTATAATAAGCACGGCTCATAAGGAGAAAATGCCCGTGCGTCCAGCTAAGGGGAAACTTGGTAAACCCCTCCTTGTTCCGCCAGAAGACCGGCTTATTTGGTTGAATCCGGACTCGCGTATAGTAGTGTTTGAAGGAGCGTCCATCCACCTTCGTGGATTCCGTGTAAGACTTGAAATTTACAACCCTTGAGTCACTACGGAGAGTAATGAACCCAAGGCCGCCCTTCTTGTTAGCACGGCGGACCACCTGGCAGTAATAAAATAACTTGGCCACAGTGGCGGAGAAGTTGAAATGCTCCCCCAGAATTTCCAGAGCCCGGACAAGACCCCAACCGTTGGGATGCAGTTGGGTGGGGGCGCAGTCTAGGAAACGCAGGACGGCCATCTGGAACTCCGTCATGGGGAAGCGTACTCCCAGTTTCAAGAAGATGAAGTCGTACATGTAGACCGACCTCACATCAGGGACGCTGTGGCATATTCTTTCAGAGGGATGTGGTGTCATCACAGCGTATCGTGCCTTGTACTTTTTATCCGAATATATTTTGCAGCGGAAAGAGACCGTGCATTCCTCTTCACTTGCATGGTGCGAAGGGATCTTTAGGAATTCCTCCTCCACCCAGCAGTATGGTTTTTCCCTGTTGAGTTTCTCCCAGTCAAGTCGATGTGCAACAACGTTGACACACCCTTCAGCAGAGCGGAGAACCGGTGTTTTTCCACGTCCTGGAAGGTCTATGGTTGTACAGGCACGATGGAACGCGTAGGTACTGTGGTAAAAAGCAACATCGTCAGAGAGGTAATCTTCAGCACTTGACCCCTCATCAGAGCGGCTGGTAGCCCTCGAGTCAAGGGGAGCCTCAGAGCGACGTTGGGAAGAAGACGCTTGTGAGGAAGAGGCTTCGGCTCTCTCTGAGCGACGGGGCCCAGCCACAGGAGGATTCGCTGGAATCCTCCCACCACGGTGGCTAAGGGGGGCGCGAGAGCCAAAACTCCCCCTGTTTAAAGGACCAGCGTGGCCTGCTCTAGGGCGCATGATGGAAATAGAATGACAAAAATTGCAAGGAGTTGAAGGAAAGGGAGGTTACCTAAAGGAAGAAGATCTTTGAGAAGTTTGAAGACGACAGAGAAATTCCAGAGAAATTTGAGCAGAGGTTCACTAGGCTTGGAAACAAGAGTGGGCTCCAAAATCTGCTAAGATTCCCTTTTATAGGTAACGAAGAGACACAGCGTTTCGTCGAAGGTCACAAGGCTTGCATCAAAACACAACCACTTCAAATTGAAACGACTCCGTCGTTTCGTCACGTACGGGCGCGAAAATGATAACGTTTCAGTAAACATTTTGGCAAAATGGGCCCCCATTCAGTTTGAATCCAGGCCCAATAAGCCCAATCGACGGTTACACTCTTGGGCAATGATGGCTCGTACGTAAAAAACGCATTTACTGTCTAATCATGCCATGCGCATTTAATGCATCTCAACCACTTTTCGAATACCAAGGGTTTCGATTCTCAAAGACTCTTGGGATTTCCACTACTTATTTATGCTGTCTGAATCCGTTGTACACAATGCAAGAAGAGCGGTCACCTGTCTATTAGAGCGGATGCCACAGAGCTCCCAGAGACCTTCCAGAATGTACTACCGGCATCCAGACTTCTCTAGAGTTGTGTAGCTCATATGAGAAACTGAACTGTCCCTCATACAAGCTAGGGGACAAATGATCCGGTCTGGATACCGGCCCCCATTCTTGTGACGTCAGAATGACCTTATATAAGGAAAACCGGTGTCCTGGTTCAACATTACCACACCGGATATCCGATGTCTGGCCGTCCGTCCTCACCACATGATTGCCCCACTTATATATTCCATAACGGTCCTTTGTTCATTTTCACAGGACATTTGTATAACTGTTGGCTTTTCAGTCACAGCAAGATAAGAGCCCCTAATAACTTATCAGCGAAGACACTGTTTGTAGCAAAATACGTCACGTCAATGGCCTCAGAAAGCAAGTGGATGTGTCAGCAGATTATGCGGAAAAGGTGATTATCCTCTCCTCTTCCTAGAGGATCGTACTCTGATAATTGACCTACCCTCCTGACACATTCTGAAAGTTGAGCCACCCTGATTGACATAATATACACGCTATCAGAGCTAAGGGACCCACCTGCATCCAACGACTCATTTTCTCACGTACAACTATAAGTAGCATATTTCAATACACATGCATGGTATCGTTGTTCTATCTCACACTTTTATTGTTACTTCGCTTGAGCATTCGCTGAGTTCTTACACTCTTCTAACTTGAGCGTCGGAGAATCTTCGCAGGTGGCACCACCTTTCCCCCCTGCAACGCGAAACGTTGGTGTGAAGGATCTCCAGGACAACAAGACCGGCCTCTCCCACTGAGAGACCGGATTATAACATCGGATATACACTGTTCCGGTGTACAAACCCTAAAAACACCTGCATTCTTGTGGCTGGTCCCACACCGGACCCTAGACCCCGGTCCAGACCAGTTCAATAATAAATAGTAAATTTTGAATAGTAACTATAAATAGTAAAAATAACACATTGGTAATTTATTTTTACTATAGTAACTTATTCATAATAGTACTAGTATATTAATGGCTTAAGAGTGCCAAAAAAATAAACTAAAATTATAAAAAGAATATAGAAGAAAGTTATTACCTTACACCTCTGGCAGAACTTCTTTTTACCAAAAGAATTTACTCTCCACTAATTTCTTACGCACTATCTCTCTAGATTCTCTCTCTAATTTTTGGTGTGGAAATGTTGTAAATGAGCCATCTATTTATAGGAAGAAAATTTTACTATTTAAGATTGTTTAATTATTTATTTTACTATTCATGATGTAAGCGATGATGTAAGCGATGATGTAAGCTATGATGTAAGCGATGATGTCGGCAGTGGCATTTTGGTTATTAGATGAAAGGTTAAGGGTATTTTTGTCATTCTCAAAAAAAATAAAAATAAAAAAATAAAAAATGCTAAAAAAATTATAAATTATATAACAATCAAAAAGTTCTAAAGAACTATAATCAAATTCCTTTGAAATTTTATTTTAAATAAGAAATAACGAAATTAGGGGTGTTACACCCTGAGCCTCGAAAACAAGGGCAATGACCCATGGCCCATTGTTAATAGGGACCCAAAAAAATAATATTTAGAACGACCATCCAGAACGACCGCACACAAACCATCTTGAAAAAAAGATGACAAAAACTTTCATTCCCAAATAAAAATTTCTCTGCCTCACTTAAGATCCCAGACTCACACGACGTCCATCCATTCACCCATATTAGCTACAGATGCATGCAGGGGCGGCCCTAAGCCTCGGAAACAAGGGCAATGACCCATGGCCCATTGTTAATAGGGACCCAAAAAAATAATATTTAGCCTATGTAAAAAATCAATAAATTTTAATATAATCTAAATAGTCTAGTGGTAAGGTTACATGGATTTTGCCTTAAGGTTTTTAGTTTGAACCCAAGTTGTAAAATTAGTACCTGTTTCTGTTCACCTTCCAAATTACTTGTTAATTAAATTGTAATTTATGTTGTTATATAAATTATTTAGGAACTTTATTCATGTTGATATCAATATTTTGTTAATTTTTATATTTATAGGGTCTTAATTTTTATTTTTTGTAGTCATTGTCAATTGTTTAATTCTTTTTTATATTTTTATCTTTTATGTTAAGAATGTTTAATTTTTAAATTTTAATAGTTATTACTAATTAGTTGATTGTTTCAATTTTTATATTAATTTATTAATTTTATGCTTACAATGTTTAAATTTAGCCATTGGAATTAACATATATGTGTGAAGTTGTGAACGAGTATTTAACATCACCTTCTATTTATAGACGTTATTGTTCTTTATTTCTTTTCTTGTGTTAATTTACTATTTTATGGTAATTTATGTTTTTTTAGGAAGAATGATTTTTTGAAGGAAATGAGACTATAAGAGCACCCTT
This sequence comes from Clitoria ternatea, assembly GCA_037962975.1. Lineage (NCBI taxonomy): Eukaryota > Viridiplantae > Streptophyta > Magnoliopsida > Fabales > Fabaceae > Clitoria > Clitoria ternatea. The sequence goes on from CM075673.1 coordinate 155,111,411, forward strand.
TATTTTTTTTTGCTTGTTATTATACTATATACCAGGATGATATATTTGATTCATATGTTTAGAATTTACAATGACTTTGTTAATGTTGATTTAATTATTTAATAAATTTTCTTCTTTTAAAAAAATATATTAAGGGCCTTTTATCTGTTATGTCGCTCAGGGCCTATAATATTCTAGGATCGGGCCTAGATGCATGTTGTTGAGACAAAATTAAGAACAGTATGTGGTACATGGATTTTAAAGTTGTTTCCCCCACCCAACAATCACTCCAAAAAATTATTTTTGACCCATCACCAATCGTCTTCCTTAAATTAGACTTAAATCATCCACACTCATAAGAGATTCTTAAAACATTCCCCAGATTCCTCCACCATCTTGACCTTTTACCAAAAACTTCCTAATCCCCTAACTAAACATCACTCATATACTTTGATTTTAACACTTTACACCACAAATTCTCATGATCTTCCAACAACCTCCACACCCACTTTTCTAACAGAGTATAATTAAACTTTTCCAAATCTCTCACCCTAAACCCACCACCCTCCTTACTTCGACACACTTGTTCTCATTTAACCTAACATATTTTTCCTCCCCTCTACCACCTCACAAAAAGATCTTTGCATAGAGGTTAGTAATTTTATAACAAAAACAGGTGCCTTAAAGAAAGAAAAGAAAAAAAAGAGGGAACGAGGAAAGTACCGAGTTGATAAGACAGAGACGACCACCAAAAGTTAGATGATGTTGGGTCCAAAGGGACAACTTTTTTCAAAAATTTCAAAACAACGAGATCCCAAGTACTCTTTCTCCCTGGATTTATCCCTAAAGGAATACCAAGATACAAAAAAGGTTCAACAAATCCGCATACCTAGCCACTTCCTCATCATTAACCAAAACAGCTTCTAATTTACTCTTAAAAAAATTTACCTTCAACCTAGAAACCAATTCAAAACATCTCAACACACTTTTCAATGTCAAACATTCCTCAATGACATTTCACTAGAAAATAAAGTATCATCAACAAACTATAGATAAGAAATCCACACTAGATCCACACGCACAAGAACACCGTTAAACAGATTCTTCTTCACCGCCTCCTTCATTAATCCATTAATCCCCTCAACAACAAAAATAAGAAAAAGACCATAGGATCACCCTGCCGTATACCTTGTCTTATAGGAAACTCCGTAGTTGGACTCTCATTCACAGGAACAGACACATAAGAAGACATTCAACAGCTTCTGATCCACCTTACCCATCAATTAGTATAACCCAATCTTCTCATCATATAAATAAGAAATCCCAGAAAATTGAATCATATGCCTTCTCAAAATCCACTTTAAAAATTAAAACGATTTCGGCCTCCTCTTCACATCACCAATTAACTCATTTGCAACAACCACGCCATCTAGCATATTTCTCCCACCCACAAAAGTTGACGGATTCTCACTAACTATCCCACCAACAACACCCCCTTAGCCGTCTAGCCAAAATCTTAGCAATAATTTTATAAGCACATCCCACCAAAGATAGACTTATAATCACCTAACCCTACTTGAGATACACCTCTTAGACTTAATGCTAAGAAAGATGATTTTGTGTCTATTGGCAAGATCCCATTGTCATGAAATTCCTCCATCATTTTACACACATCCAATTTCAACATGCTCCAAAAGGACTTAATAAAGTTAAACTAAACCCATCAGGACCGGGGATTTTTGACCATCACACTTCTAAATAGCCGACTGAATCTTCTCCTTTGTAAACTTCTTATTAATTTTAATATTAACCTTCTCCCCTAACACTGAAAAATCAACACCATCCAATATAGGTCTATGCCAATTATCACCTGTGAACTTCTTCTCAAAGTAAGATTTCACACCACCGTTAACCCTTGCAAGTTCCTCCTCCTATTTCTCATCAAACCATAAACCATGAATTGCACTTCCACATTGCCTCTTGTTGATAACAACATGAAAGTACTTAGAATTAGAATCACCATCTAGTACCCATTGTACTTTAGATTTTTGTAGCAAAATTGAATCCTCCAATCTAGCAATCTCCCACCATGCCGCCACAAGATTCTTTCGAGTCAGCACACCTTCCTCACTTAATACACCATTTCCACCTTTAAATCCAAACCGTGAAATTTGCTCTCCACCTTCCTTATCCTCACTTTCAACATACCAAAACTTTTTTGATTCCGTTCCTTCAATAACAACTTCAAATTTTAAAATTTTTCTTTCAACACAAAGGCTCCCCACCCCTTAACATTCATATTATTCCAGGCCTCCTCCATAAAACTTTGAAAACAGGTTGTTGCAACCAACAATCTAGCACTCTAAATGGTCCAGGTTCCCAATCCATATCCACCATCTTTAATAACACAAGACAATAATCAGATAGAGTTCTATTCAGAGCCAATTGTGTACAACTTGGAAATGACTACAACCACAGGTGAGAACAAAGAAAGGTTGACCCATTAGGCCGATACCACGTAAAACACTGACTTTGTAGAGGAAGGTCTACTAACTTCATTGCAAGAATAAATTCATTAAACAATCTAATCTTTGTACCACCTGATCCAATAACTTCAATAACTCCCTTTCTTTCCTCACATCTCCTTACAACACTGAAATCACCAAACACACACCACTCAGAGCATGCTCTATACATTTTTTTTACCCTCAAGAGCTTCTCCCACAACCTTCTCTTCTCTACCAAAAGACACGAAGAATAATTATTAATTAAGATACAAAGTTGTTGCCTTTCTCTCCAACACCCCAATACTCCTAAAAACCTAGAACCTTTAAACACCTATTTTTAAAAAAAAATTGACTTGTCCCACACACACAACAACCTTCATGCAGAACTTATCACCGGGGAAGCTCACCACTCGAACTCAGTTCCATGCCATAACAATTCCACCACCTTTTCATCCATATTACTTAATTTTGTCTCCTGAATCCTAACAACATCAATTCCCATCTTACATAGCAACTCTCTGACCATTTTTTTTCAACCTGCCACCCAACCCTCTCAAATTATAACTTAGGACCTTCATTAATAATTGTATTCAACGTGTTCCCCTAACCAACTATTTATTTCTTTTGATTTTATCCCTGACCTTTATATCTGCCATATGCCTAATAATATCACCATCGTCCCCATCGATTACAACACCTAATTTTTTCCCAATCTCCCACAATGAGGTAGCCTTTGAATGATTATTTTTTTTGTTCATATAGAACCATCACCAATATTTTCATGACCAATAATTCAAAGTGCAAATGATTGAACTGTTGCCATACTACCCTGGCTAATATTACTGTGATTAAAAATCACAGCATTAGATTCATCTAGCTCACACTAAAACTCATTTCAGTCACATAATTGCCTTTTCCTTAATTTCTTCTTTATTCATTTTCTTTATTATTTTTTCTTCTATTTACTTACATTACAAGATACTAGGTTCTCCCATAAGACAACACAAGAAGGAGTTGGTTTAGACTGAATATAAAAGTTTCCTCCATCATGCGCATCTGATGATATATCTTCCCTTCCATCCAAATTTTCCATGATTTATATTTGTTGGAATCATGCTAACCAAATGATGATGATTTATAAGTGAAGCCAAGTCAGGAGAACTATTCTTGGAAGCTTCAGCCTTCATTGAATTTAAGCCACAAGTAATTAACATATCCTTACCTGCCACCATATGACCCCACTTCTATATTCAATTCAATTCCTTCATGCATTATATCCGTCTGGGCCACGTAAACTTCCATAGCTTCTTCACAACCGGGCTTCGTCAAACTGTCCTCGTGTAGCCCATTTTGGTGCACCATGTCCTCACGCTTATCACCACATAATTCCATATTCATAGAATTTTACCCCTTTATTTCTTCCATAACGTGAGCCATCAAATTCGAAACTAATTTTTATTTACCATATTTTTTAGATTGTAAATGAAACACCAATTTTGAATTTAAATTATATTTTAAATTTCTAGAATTACACTCGCCTATCGTCAGACATGGTATTCCAATTGTCTTCCTCCCCTAAACATGAGTTTAGCGACTCTAAATCATCACCGTTTATAACTGATGAATTATATGAGCAACCATGTTGACTCTTATAACAACAATACTCGTTTCCTTCCTCTCTTCCCAACTCCTCAATACATTAGACATAAAATATTTTCCTATTTATTTTAATATTTTCATGTTGTATCATATTTTCTATTACCGAAGTGCGAACCAAGATTCTTGCATACTCTAGTTTTCCCATGCTTCTTGTATTGTCATCCATCATTACATATGAGCCAAACTTTTGAAAAAAACACTCTTGCCACACATCCAGAGGAAAACCTGTATACCTCACGCATACCAATTTATGACCATATATCTACCCTGGTTCCCATAGTGTTAAAGATTCAAACACACTTAAATACAAACGCCAACTACTTCTCTGTAGTCATCAATAGATCATATAGATTATCACCTTATAAACATGAAAGATAAATCAAGTTATCCCCCATATACCTCAATTGAATTCCAGAGAGACCTTTTAACACAAATGATTCATGAAGGGTAGCTAACCTTGTAATATCAAACAATCATCCTACACACTCATTCTTTAACCACTCTATAGGCCTTAATTCAATTGACATCTCATGACCACGCCACACAGAATCCCTACTCTTTTCACACATACCTAGCTTCACATTCCCTCCTTCCTTAACTCTCAAAAGCTTTGATTGGCTGTCGCCATTTCTAACGACTTGCACATAAGAATCATTGTTGTTACCTTGTTTAGATTTTTGGCCAAAGCCTGGATTTCGATATACCGATGTGAATTGGGCAACTTGTTTATTATACGTGAATCTTGGAAGATTAACACGCAACCTTATATACCCAACACGTACTTGATCCAATTCTTTCTCCAACACCATTGGATTCACCACATCTATAAACCTCATGAACCCATATTTCCATCCATTTTTGTCTCTCTTCTCAAATACAAACACCTCCTTAACCCATCCCCATTGTTGAAACATTCACCATAAATCTTGATAGTTCCAGTTCTTCAGAAAATTTATGAAATAAAATGAAGTAAGTCTTCCTGGCACTGACCCAAGAACCTTCTTCCCATGATTACCCCCTGGAACTTACACTATCTTTTCCATATGTGATGTCAACATTGTCCTTGTATGTCTTACGCTTACGCTCTCCCATCTCTCATACTCTAGACCCTAAATATAAATTTAAATTAAGATAAAGAATTAATATTAACATCTTTACATTAATAAATTAATGTTTTAGATTTTGTTAGTTTACTTAAAACATTTTTATACTTTTATAAAAATATGTGGGATCCAATTCACTCATTAAACCTGTCATATATTTCATTAACCCATTTCCTTTATTTAGACCATAGCTATCCAAAATTATAATTTTTAATAGATTATTTTTCTCTTTCATTATTTTAAGCTTTTGTGAAACTGTCATAAATTTCATTAGCAAGGATCGTGTATTTTGTAGCATCCTAACTTTGAAATTTTTTAGAAAATAACTTATTAGGCTTGGTAACTTGTTCCTCTCCCACGCGCTTTTGGCATTTTAGGTCTAACTTCCTCAAATGATGCTTGATTGGAATGATTACAGTCTCATTCACTTTGTTTTGAAGATATCTTTAATCTATATTTCTAGTCTCAATTCTAAATTCCTACTCTGTCATGCCCAAATTCAAGGATTAAGTAAATCCATCTTAGAACCACGTTATTCGCATTTTTACCTTGCGTATGGTTCATTAAAAAATTCATAACTCTCACATATGACCTTCGATTCGTGCAAACTTGGTGTCAAAATCTCCGTAACACAATCATCTACATTTTATGTGAAGACATTGAGAGCTAAATCTTCCTAGATCGATACAGTTTTGAAGATCTTTGAGGACTCCTATTCATCACGTCACCATGCTAATTAGTTTCAGAAAAATAGGCATATCACCCTCTTCTGGAATGAGAATGGCTTCATTCCTACTTATATGGATCCGTATCGAAGAAAACTACAATTCTTATGCAGGGAATAAAGGCCGATTCTCAAAGGAGAATTAACTACAAATTTATTTCTACAGCCCTATCTGTTTTAGGAATGATTAGAGTATCCTGTACCTTTTCGGCCATATCTCGGGCTATCGATATTGGATCATTGCAAATAATATATAAAATCAAAGGGAAAAAGAAGATCTACAAGTTTTATGTTGGAAATTTTTCAAGATTCTGTCCCCATGAATTGTCGTGTATTTATTTGTAACACATTTTATTTTCGGTTCCTAAAAATCCTGCACACCTAAAACCATCGGGTTACAATTTAGTTTTCCGGTCACCGATTTCCGGCAACACCACCACCATCCGACACCTCGGAGGTGAGGTGTCACCACCATAGAACACCAGCCCACTCAACTCTCCTTACTTCTCACACTGCTTCTTCAACAAGGGAAAGACATCACATGATGTCATGACCCATGACCATGCCATCATATAAGTCACCATATCATGCTATAAATATAACATTGTTCTGCCCAAAATCCTGATCACATTCACGTTCCAGCCTCCAAAATTAAGAACAATAAATCTCATCTCTCTTTTAAATACATAAAGCTTATACAATTCCAACATTTATACTTCAAATTCCACTAATCTTTTCCTTACTCTCGGCAGCACTAAAACAATTCCAATTTCCCTTCTTTCTTCATTCTGCATTCACGGCCAAACCATAATCAAAACAACCCCTCTTCCTCAATCTTCTTGCATCAAAATAAACTCATAAAACCAACTTCATCCTCTTGCCCAAAGAGATTCTAAACCGTGAACCACCTAGGCCCTCCAAGGTGAGTTTTGGTCAATTTTTCTATTCAATCTCCTTCTTGATTTTACTTGGCCTAAATCAATTTGTTGTCTTAAAAATAAAATGAATTCTTATGTTGTTTGAAGGCCAAAACCATGACCATCTCTTCCCCTTTTAACCATGCATGTACATTTTTTTAGGGTCGGGAACCATCAACGACTATCGGCAGACGATCGAAACGATTAGTGAAGTTTTGACGGATTTCCTCTTATCCTCTCCCAAAACCGAAAGTCATCAAGAGGTAAGGGGAGTTCCTCTTCGGTTAATTGTGTCTTAGGATTGTCCCATTATGTTCGTTTAGTATCCGGCAATTATAGTTTTAAGTTTCGGCGCGATCCAACGGTTGGATTTTAAGTTATATAATTTTTGGGTGATTATGAATAAGTTTATTATATTAAAAATAACTATTTTAAATTTTAAGAATTTTATTACTAAATAGAATAATATTTTATTTAATTACTTATATTGAGCAAATGGTCGGCCTTGCCGCCGCTCATAAACATTTTTTCTACTAAACTATATTATTGAGCATAACGGCTGGCTCTGCCGCCACTTGTAAATATTTTCTTTATTAAATCATGTTATTATTGAGCATAATGGTTGGCTCTACTGCCGCTCCTAACAATTCTTTTATTTCTATTATTGAGCATAATGGTCGACTTTGCCACCGCTCTTAGTAGTTTCCTTATTTAATCCTGTCATTTATATTATCAAATATAATGGTCGGCCCTGCCGCCTCATAATTGTTACTATTGTTATTACTAAAAACTATCACCCTTGTTACTAATTATTATTATTATTATTATTATTATTATTATTATTATTATTATTATTATTATTATTATTATTATTATCATTATTATTATAACACATTAATTACTCTTCAAACTAAACGCTATCTAAGCGCTGAAATATAATTTTAAATAGCGTGTAGATTATTAAAAATAATTATTATTAATTTAGAAATTTTGACTTTGGAAACCAGAAGTCAGTAATTGACTCAGAGCGATTGAGGAGCGCTCGAGCTTCAGGAATCGAGGATTCCAGGTAGGGGGAGTATTATATTTTAAATGCATTAATTATGAACGAATATGGGTATATATGTTTGTTTATATTGATTGATGCTTGATGAATCTTATGATGATATTATTTGTGGTTGTTAGCAATATACCCTTTACTTGTTATTGTTGCTTTGATTAATAATTTCAAAGTATGTTGTGTTGATAATTAATCTGCATGCTATGTTTGTTGCCCTATTGAGATGAAACCCTTTGTGATGGTAACCAAGTGATAGCCCTTGATGATGATAATCAGGTGGTCTATTAATGATTGATCATTATTTGACATAACATTTGCATTCAGACGTACACAGGACTGCAGGGGGCCTGTGATATTAGCCCAGATGGGAGGGCGGCCTAATGGTAAGGCACAGACCCTGTGGTGGTTTCTTCAGATTCCACAGCCGCCTTCAAGTTGAACTCAAGGCCAGCCCGTTACACTGAGTTGAGTTGCCGCCGTCACTGAGAGTGACTAGTGTTACATTATGGGCGAGAGCGGTTTGGTACTTGTAAAATGGCCGAATCAGCTGGAAGCTGAAATATATTATTATGTTGTGTGATTCCCATCGTTAGAGTCGGATCTGCATATATATGCATTCGCATATAATTATTGAGATTGAGAAGCTATTGGATAACTCATGATATGTACTGTTGTGTTGTTTGCAATTGAGGTATTGCAAACTTTGTTAAATGACAGTAAATGATGATGTTTATATTCATGGATGAATTATAGTAGAACTACATAGGTAGTTGATATTACTATGGTTAAATCTGGTTCAATACCTGTCATTTAACATATATATGCTCACCCCTAAGTTGTCATTTTTCAGTGAATGTGGACTGGCGCGATACTTGGTGATTGCTCGGTTGGAGTCATCGTGGTCTTGGAGACCCATATAAATATGTATATAATTATACAACTTTTAGTATAGTATCGCCTTGGCCAACTACTTATGTATTAAAAACAATTATTTAATACAGATTGTATGTATATATGTTTATATATACGTTTGGGGTTTTCACACTACCGGATTGGTTCGCTAAAAATCAAAAAAAATTTCCCTGTATTTTTATTAATTGGGTGTCACATATTTTCTTTTCACAACACCTAAAATTTTACATCTATAATTGTTCTTTTTTTAGTTTATTAATTGTTGTTTCATTTTTTTATTGTTCTCTATTTAAACTTTTGTTAAAAGTGGAACAACTAATTAGAAGCTTTCGGTTAGAATCATCCATTTATAGAAGCGAATATATTTTAATGACACTAAAAATCTTACATTGAAATTTTATATGATAAATGATCTAACATTTTATGTTCTTAATTATTATTAGGCAAGAGGTAAAGTGAATGGTTTACATGGAACAAACATAATTATTAATGAATATATTTAAGAGATTGAATACAATAGAGAAATTACAGTTAGATATAATTTTTTTGTATACCTAGATTTGGAAATAACCATTTAGTTAAGTGATGATCATAAAAAAAAAATAGACATAAAAAAAATGAAGGATTTAAACTTATTGAATCTAATAATTCAATAATATTACTTAAAGGTGGCAAAATGAAAAAAAAATCATAATTATACATAATGAGTCAAGTGTCTTTAATGTCAATTTTTTCTTAAAGTAGATGATAGTTTATCTATCTATCTATCTATCTATCTATCTATCTATATATATATATATATATATATATATATATATATATAAAGACTCTGGAGTAGGTAGATTTACATTATCTACTTTAATTAATTAACTAGATTTTCAACCCATATATTATGAGTTTTGAAAATAAGTAATAATGTTTTCTTTAATTATTTATATTTATGTTATATGATTGATTTTTCAATTTATCTTAAGTATCAAATTTAAATAAATCATTTTTAAATTATTTGAAATAATTTATTTATTTATATTTAAAATAATAATATAAGATTAAATTAATATTTAAAATAATAATATAAGATATGCTAGTTTCCAACGATCACTACTCCTAACCTCTTTATTCTCATTTTTCTTAAGCTTTTTTCTTAAGCTTTCAAATACAAAAAAGATATTGTGTTTGTTCAAAACTATTAGTCCCAATGAGTGTTGACGTCTATTTCATATTAAATGCCATTTAAGATTATGCGTTTATTTAAAGAAAATAATTGAGTATATTAGTTTCAATAACAAAGTGACCGACTTTAACTAGAATATCTCTATTAAAAATATTTGGAGTTAGTTCGTACTAATATAATTATGAGAGTTATGTTAGAGATTTTATAAATAAAATATCATAATTAAATTATTAATATATAAAAATATAATTATAAAATACTACCTCCGGTTTCAAATATAAGCAAAAATACCTAATTTCACACATATTAAAAATAGTAGTTGGAGATAGTTATTTGCATTAATGTTACCACTTATTTGATTTAATTTTCTAAAATACCCTTAGTATTATTTATTACATGAAGAATTAGTGGCCTTGGAAATATATATAATAGGGACATATTTGGTAAATAAGCATTTAATGACATTGAGAAAGTCTAATTTTGCTTATATTAAGGGACCAAAAAATTCCACTAAAATTTGCTTATATTTAGAACCGGAGGTAGTATAATTAAAAGTAGATATAAATTAGAAAATGACAAATAATCTGATAGATATAAATATAACAAAAGGTCATTGACCAAAAAAAAAACTAAATACTAAAGGAACATCTAATATGAGACAAGCGGTAATACATGTTAACAATTACAATCCTTCTTCCGGTTATTATTATAAAACTAAAACTATTTTACCTATGAAATTAAGAAATGTATTTCATTAAATTACTAAATTAAATTTATTAAATATTTTTTTTGTTATACTTCAAAAATTATCTATCATAATATTTTGGAGAGAAGTCAAATGTTCATATTCAATTGATCTCAAAGAAAAAGAATCTAATTAAAAATTTGTTTGTTTAAATATAATAAATACATGTTATAATTTCAAAAGAATCTTAAAAAGGACCACAAAGACTATTATATTATCCCTCTCCTATTAACATGTTTAAATTTCACCACATATAGTTAAAACCACGAATTATGTAATAATTTTAGACTATCCAATTCTTTCTCTTCAATTACGCCCTTAGAAAATATCTGGAACGTATTTATTTTACATGGACTGCCTCTATGAATTAAAACGTGCCCAACTCAAAATATAAAGACTGTGGCATCAGCAAAAGGTGCTCAAATCAAAATATAAAAGGCTTGTCATCACGTTTTTTTATTGCACTTTTTTACTAGAATAATTCCAAATTCTATTACAGCATTGTCTTATTAATAATCTTATTAAATTAAAAATATATTAAATATTTTATATTTTTATATTTCTAAGACATTAAATATATTTACCTGCCATTTAATTCTTTCTCTATAAAATAAATTAAAAGGATTTATAAGGAAACGCAACAAAAGGATATAGTATCACCATTACCTTTTGTAGTAAGCTAAAGGCTTTAACATAAATGAGAAAATTGTAAATTATGTATAACCTTAAATATACACTTTTATGATGAAAAATGTGAACAGTAATAAATTAATTAACAGAATATTTGTAAATATTAAAGGCCCTACCAAAAACAACTAGCATAAGTTGATATGATGAGTGACTGAATAATTTAACTATCTTATGATTGTGTGATCTTTGCGTCAATGTAATCTATTGAGTAATGAGTTTTAAACCCCTTACCTGCAACTGATTCATTTATATCTCTGTAATGATTTCCCCTTCAGCAAAGTCATATTTTCTGATAGTAGATGCACTAGATACTAGATTTGTTAGATTTCGTCATCATAAATTAAGTGTCAATAAAATTAAGTGTCAATTGCATTCGTTTCCAAAACTTAGACATGAATGAGTGTTTTTATAATTCATATTTAGGACCCGTTTATTTAAACTTATTTTTAAGTGTTTTTTTAATAAACAGATAAAAGTTACTTCTTAAAATAAGCTGAAATTAGCTTATTTTCAACTTCTGCTTATTTTTAAAACTTTAAACAAACACATCAAAATTTAAAATAAATACTTTTTTAATTAAAAAACACTTATCTCTTAAAATAAGTTTAAACAAACGAGCCCTAGGCTGTCGTTTTTTTCTCTTTAGAATTTGATCAAGAAATAATGAAAAATTCAATCCATTTTTAGAGCAGAATCAATCGAGATACTCAAAGCATTTCGAACAAACTTTGAGGAAGCCATATTCAGATATTTCCACAAATCACATGGAACCGCTAATTCTAAGTTTTCTTTCTGGAGATGGTATAAAAAAATAAATAAAAAAATATACAAGACATGGATTCCCTGCAAAACACAAGGTTCCTTCTTTACACACTACCCCTGGCCGAGACAGCTAGACAGCTTACATACAGGAGATAGGGAAGAAAAGAGAATAAAAAGGGTAAATCAACAACTCTAACAGCACAGGGGGGAAGAATTCAAAGAGATACCTTTTTGTCTGCTAATCCTTGCACAGGATCACAGATACAGCCAAATGAATTTGCCTAAAAGTTACGTGCACTCCTGAAAAATCCAATGAAAAGTACCGTGAATGAGTCAAACTAAAAATGAAGCAACATCAGCAGAAAGGCCGTGTCCATGACATACAGGATCATGCCTTCATAAAGGCTTGGTACTTCACAAACCAAATAATAAAGAAAACTAGGTTTTTAAGATACCAACCATTTGTTTATATCAAATATCAGGACTGAAATATCCTCCATTTTGGGAATCAAACTATTTCAGTTATTCTAATGTACTGTACGATATCTAGAACCATCTTAGGCAGGGGTCAGGGGAGTTGCACACGCACAAGAATAATTGAATTCTAACTTCTATTGTTTGCCAATGCAAAGCGAAAAAGTAAGGGCACCAGCTTCAGTAATGATCCCGGCATGTCAGATTGTTATTTTTCAGAGTTGAAGGTCAAAATGACATGATATATGTTGATACTAGTATCCTTTAAAGTGGAAGTTTCACTCAAGTTTGGGCAACCATTGATAAGAAACTCAACAAGTTTTCAGGAATTCATAGATTAATATTAAATTGCTTGTAAGTTTATAAAATTTGAACTAGTTAAGTTTTTCATCAATGACAAAGGATGATCTACTATGTACCTTATAGACCAACCAAAGGAGCCAAATCCTAGATGTTGACAGATAACCACGTTTTTTGTTGTATACTTAAAAATGAAGAATAATAAAAAAAAACAATATCAAAATTGTTGAAAGCTCCATATTGACTAGAGATATGGTTAATTAATAGTATATAAGGTGAGAGTAATCCTTATCTAATGAGCTACCTTTTAGGATTAACTTAGCTACCTTTTAGGATTAAGTTAGGTCCAATATTTAAATTTAAGATAATATCAAAATCTATCTTAGATCCATTATTAGGCTACCCGTGAGGGGGGCTGTTGATACTCTCATGTTAATGGATGTATTTGTCCACATTTTATATGTTCATTCCTAGGCGTAGGGGGAGAGGGGGTGTTAAAAGTCTCACATTGACTAGAGATATGACCAATCAATGATAAAGCTAATCCTTATCCTATGATTTAGCTTTTAGAATTGAGTTGGGTCTAATACTTAAATTTAAAAATAATAAAGGGAAAAAAATAGAACATTGACCTGGTAAAATTTGACTGGGAATTTACAGCCCCCCTAGGAGCACTAGCTCGTCGTGCCCTACGGTCATGTTCCTTGCTTCCTCGCATAGCAGCAACTTCCTTTTCCATGGAAGCTACTTCTCTACGCATTTTCTTGGCCTCAACGTCCATAGCTTTGTTCAGCGTATCAACCTTCTTTGCCAACATCTTCCAACATTAAAACAACAGATTAAATTAGAAGATGGGGGAAAAAGTAGAATCTGTAGTCTTATGTCAGAAACCAGATATGAGACCTCTATTGCGTCATCCTTGTCTTTAAGAGTCTGATCTTTTTCATGACAAGCTTTCCTCAGAGATATGACCTCTTTTTGCAACATGTCATACAGCATTCCTGAAACACAGTCCTCATTTTCTGCTTTAGATTTTTCAACTGGAGTACCATTTTCACTCTCCTCATTCGTAGTATTTGTCTCTTTAGTGATGGTCCGATCATTGGTGTCAGTTGGCATGTTAACTAGCCCATTTGCATCTGAAGTTGGCATCTCTCTCTCCGGGTTTCTACTACCACCATCGAATGATCTAGATGAAATCTTGGCATGCTTTAGTAACACATTGGCACTATTTGATCTTACAGACCCTAATTTTGAAATCGGATTTTTCCTTGATAGATTTCCATTGGAAGAGGATGTAGAGGGACTCTCAGCTCCACCAAAAGATTGACGCCGTAAAGGCCCAGTTGCAATGCTTCTTCCATTTGATGCAGTCAATTTGGAATTACCATTAGATGCCTTAACCCTTTCTTCCAAAACTTTGAAGCGCAACTGATATTTTTCCTGTGAAATCAACTAAAATTTTAAGAGACTTTTCCAAATGAAACTAGAACTAGGAATCAAATATAACATGCTATCTACCTTCATTTGCGCTTCAGCTTTTGCAGTGCGTTCAGCTATAGCCAATTTATCCCTTAATTGCTGCATTTCACCCTAAAAAATGGAATTGAATTAAGCTTTCGGTAAAATCTCAACCACTCCTGATTTATGTACCATCAGTCATCAGATAACATCATCAGTTATACAATCATCCAACCACAATGTAGCCAAGAAGATTAGCGCCATAGAACAGTACTAAAAATGACATATATCTTACTTATGATACTTCATTATCTTACTTATGATACTTCTTTTATATACAATACCCAAAATATCCTAATAACTCATAAGAGACAAATCAAAAGCAATTGCTAAGCTGTTTACATGCCTGAAAAAATCTTCTTTCTTCAAGCCACTGCCTTACAGGCATCACTTTGTCATTAGCATCTTTCCATTCATTTGCAACTACAGTTGCAACCCTATTTGCAGTAACTTTGGCACGAGCTACTTCCCGCTCCAAAATCTTCCTTTCATCCTAAGTCAACATCGAAGGTTAGAAATTGTAAGCAGCTAAGAGATTCTGCAACAGACTTGAAACAACAAACAGTTTATACAATGAATATCTAAAGAATGGTGATAATTACATTCATCTCTTGCACTTTACGCTGATAATCACGGACAGCATTAGCAGCAGCCCCACCAGCCAAAACAGCCTCTTCAAGCTCACGAACGGTTTGGGTTAGCTTTTCAACTTCAGCAACCTTTTGGCGAAGCATTTTGTCCAGGATTTTGTTCTCCTCCTGACATAACATACAATACTTCATTAAACTTTGCATTCCATGCATTTGAGTATATAAAATATATGCATTAGGGGGGAACATAAAACACAGATTAAAAAAAGGCATGACAAACCTGGCATATTTCAATCTGTTTCATTAACTCCTGATTTTTGTTTTGCAGATCATCAACCAAGGATGCTTTGGCCAAAGCAATCTGAACAGTTTTCTCAGCCTCAAGAAGTGCGGCCTCCTTTGATTTAGTTAGCCGATCTAGGGCTCTGTTGTCATCCTGCAACTTTGCCACCTAGAAAAATATAGCAGCAAGGATAAGTAACACATAACAATTCTGAACATGGAACGGGACGTTCATAAGACAGGAAATAACCAAATAAACTACAATCTATACCCACCCAACAGTCAATTCAATGCATAACATAACCATCAAAATGTACCTCCATCCTAGCAAGCTTGAGTTCAGCCTCCAGAGGCGCAATAATAGCTTCAATAGGTGGCATTTCATCATCTTTCTGAGCAGCATGGACCCTTCTAAGTGTAGCTTCAGCAGCAAATTGTGCAGCCAATGCGGCCTTCTTCTCATCATTGATTTTCTTTATTTCAAGATTCTGCGAACATAATATATCCTTAACTGACCTTGAAATAACGGCTATTCAAAAGTGAAATAACTCCATTGAAGCAATAACTACTGTAACAACCAGCACTACCTTACTTTCCAGAAGAGCTTCAGCTGCTTTTAGCTTTTCATCCACCTTGTTCAGCTCATCTGTTAGCTGAATTGTTTAAACAAATGAAAACACAGCAGTCAAAATATTGAAACTTGAAAATTAATACAAAAATATGCATCACATACAGACTCAACTTCAAGTAACAAAATGTCAACATTTATACTTCAAGTCATAGAATTACTAAAATCATGTGGTTGTCGATAGATGAGATCATTGTAAAGAAATATTAACAGTAGCGTATACTATATACCAATATCCTATAGAACTAGACCTTGTAATGTAACAACTAATAATACAGCTTCCTCATGCACTATCTCAGATTTATAAGATTATTATTATCTATTATCTATTATATGTTTCAAGCTTGAGTGACTTAAATTAATTGCAGCTTCAACAACAACAAAAATTTCACGGCTAATAAATATACATTAAATTCAGCATATGAGAGCAAACGAATACCCATTCACCAAGGAACCTATCATCTTCTAATAACTAATCCAATCTGTCCTCAATCAAGAAAAACACAAATGCATAATTAGACAGACGCTTTCAATTTTCATCTAACAAGTTGACATGAAAAAGCAACTTTTTTCCCTGAGAAATCAGAATGCAGGATAACAACAGCATTAAGGAAATTAGTAAACCTCTTCAACAGCTTTTTCTTTAAGGCGCTCTGAATTCCTCAATGACTTAATCTCCGCAAGAGCCTCCCCTAGCTCTCTATCTTTCTCTGCAAACCACACACAAGCCAATCCAGTGTTAAAAAAACTCAATGGAACGAAAAATAAATCAGAAACCAAATGCATACTCATAAAATTTCACCAAAAAAAAGAGAGAAAACAAACAAAAAGCAAAATAATAACAACAATAATCACATTGCAATATAGCATAAAATTCCAGTAATGCGTGTTTGAATTAACCATAACAATAGGTTAATTTTGGCAACGTTGAGATAGAGGAATTGAGAAGAAACGATTATGATTATCTTCAGTTTTAAGTGAAATTGAATAGAAGGAATTGAACGTGTGATTGTGGAATGTTGGACCTCGAAGTTCATTCTGGAGGCGCGTGAGCTCGACGCGGATGGGATCGGAGCCGTGGAAAAGTGAGATGAAGTCGTCGGAGGGCTTTTTGGGGCGAGGTTTGAAGGACTTGGCGTCGGAGTCTCCGCCATTCCCAATGTGGCTACTCGCCATCGGAGATCTATCGATAACGCTCCAACCTCATACAAGAAGAACCCTAATCACAATTTCAAAATCAATTTCAAAACCAGAGAGAAGAGAGAGAGAGAGTGAAAGGTGTAACTGTAGTGTTGTGTTGGTTTGTTGTTGCTGTGTGAAGAAGGCAGTGTTTGGATGAAAGACTGTTTTTAATTGGATATAGTGAGTTACAAAGAAAACCAGTACAGTAGGTTGGTTTGGTTTATATGCTGTGTCGGTTTTTTTGCGATCCTATTCTTAAACTCTTGCTACTCAACTTACTAATGACTAATGAGACAGCACCACAACGCTAATTCATAACTCTCTCTTTATTATTTTCACCAAAAACACTCTCTCTTTATTCAACCAACCTAATCTAAGTATCTATTATCTATTACCAGAGTTAAAACTCCCCATCAATTAAAAGAGTTGAACCTTTTTAGAATGCATTTCTTTTTTTTATTGCTAACATAAAATTTAGTGTCTTAAAATTCTGTTTGACTATAAAATCTTTTTCTAGGTTAATCAAACTTCGATATCAATGATAAACTAAACAAGATATTAACAGTGTTATTTAACCTTTTTATTATTTACTTGTGTGACAAGATTAATTGCTGCGTTGGAAGTTTCGTTTTGCTTCTATTTTCATTTTAAAAGAGTCATTATAATTTAAGAAAAACTAAAACAGTACAGAACTATTTTTGAAGGAAAGGGGTTAAAAATTAGAAATTAAGGGAAATTTACACATAAACAGGAAGAATTTCTTCTCCTTAGTTTTGAAAACATGCTAAACTTGTTCCCCCCTTGTCTAATGTGCCTATCCACATAATTAACTTCCAAATCAATTAGTCTAAGGAGCCTAACCACATAATTAACTTCCAAATCAAGCAACATGCAAACGTAATTCACAAATCTCAAATGGTACTACTTTGCCTATAGCAGTTTTCTTATAGCCTCAACTCCATTAATGGACATTAATTGGTGGCGGCACATGGTATGTGGTTAAGCAAATCACATATTTGCCATTTATATTTATAAAACAGAAAAAATATGTCTAAGTAGTTTTATTTATAAAAAAAACTCACCTAGAAATATTTAATTTTTTATGTTTATTTTTGCTTTGAAAAATACTATTATTATCATTAAATTTGAATTTAAATAGGAATAAAATTAAAATGTTATAATGTCTTTTTATAAAATTGTTTTGATATGAATTATCTTATAAATAAGAAGATAAGTCAGCAAACCTTAAACTTTTGTTATGATACATATAAGTATGGAGAGTAATTAATTTTTTTGATTTGGCAACAATTTTACTTGTAAATATAGACATTTATTTTTATTTTGTTTATAACGAGAATGGTTTTATTACTAAGATATAAACAACAAATGATTCACACGTTTTCTATATTTTATTGAAATACTTTCCTACTCCTAAATGATTAGAAAGAAAATAATGTAATGTATATTCTATCAAATGATATGCAAAATGATATTTAATAATACTATAGCCAAGTTTTATATCCTAAACTAGACATTCATTTTTATTGTTGTATTCATAGATCATTTAAGCTATTTCCCGTGGGATTCACCATAGTGTCAGTTGTGAAATTTTCACTAGACTTTTAAGTAATTACCTTTGGACCCTTATCTATTTGGCTCTCCAAGTTCTTGATAGATGCCTTATATTTCATAAAGCTTGCTTTAGTATATGTGATAAACTATGAGAGCACCTTATGAAGAGACTTCTTCTCTTAAGAAGGTTGGATTAGACCTTGAGGCTGAAGTTGCAAATAAGTTCCCTTAGTCCAAGAAAAATTATGGTGATTCCCTGTAAGTTGGATTATAGGAATTGAAGTATCCATTATTGATCATATAGTATAGTTTCAGGTAAGCAACTTTCTTATGAATTCGAGCTTTTGAGGGCTTACACTCTCCATCATAGAAGTCACATGTGACGCCTCCGGATAATTATGGCCAATTAACCGAAAGCATTATGTTGTGTTATAAAATTTTACAATAAATTTTTATTTCATTTCATTTTTTTACGTGGAATGGTTATGCCTAAAATCCTAAATGTCGTTGATCAAAACTCTAATTTCAATAGAATTTTCATTGCTATAAAATAACAACAATATAATTAAATCACCTAACAACGGTAAATCATACAACAATTTCGCAACATACAACAACAACAATTTTATAGCAAAAAACAACAACAGCCGTAGTTGAAACAAAAACAACATTAGTAGCAACTGCATTATACAGAGTACAACAACAACAACAACAACAACAACAACAGAAGAAAAATAGCAATAACAACAATTACATTATGCAAAATGCAACAACAACAACAACAACAACAATTGAAACAGAAAAACAACAACAATAGCAATTACATCAGGCAGAATACAGCAACAACAATAATTAAATTTATGTAGAAAATAACAATAGTAGAACAACAACTAATTAAGCAGCAGAATGTAGTAAAATAGAATTATGTAGAAAATGACTCTCCAGCCAACATCCACGATGTAACGTCCCTGATGTTTTAATGAGAATTATAAGAAATGGGAAATGTTAGTAAATATTTTAGAAGTTTTATTTAATATTTGTCCTGTCCGAGCCAAAGATTGGAAAAGCCGGTGTCGAGGTCGGTATCTGAAGCGCGAGCAGGCGGAGTTAAAGATCGGAAGTGTAGGAGATGAGCGGGCAGGGCTAGGCGGTCTGGTCCAACCGTTGTGAGGAGAGCGCCTCACACGAGGTTAGAGACCGGATTAACCTCACGATGACTGAAACAACGGATGTAGGTAACCATGAGGTGAGCACGGATGAGATATCCGATCTATCAGGTTGTAGCTCGGATTTCCGAGGTATGAACACTAAGTTTGGACGTCGGGGGCCGATATTTATATCGGGCCTATACTCTTACGAATTATTAGAGGATTGTGAATACTTAAACGTTGAGGGAATAAACACGTGTAATTGATTTGATAACTATGCAATAGTTTAAAATAGTGAAAAATTGATTAAATTTAGTAAGAATACAAATAAAATAAAGGAAAAGACGATCTTGCCCATGAGCTATATATATAAGGAAATTCTCTTCTTTCCCTCTTCATTATTTTACAAGTTACCTTGCTATTGGTCTATTCCTCCTCTTTCGTTTTTCTCTCCTCTCTTAACGCTGATTTGCATGCGCTGGAGAGGGACTCCATTTGTGTCTAAACTTCAATTTAACCCCATTCCTGTGATCGGGACTTCAAGGTGAGTCTACTGATCCAATCCAATTGTAATTCCCTTATTTCTTTTATTCTTTGACCGTTAAGAGCCATGCATGGCTATATTCGTGGCTGTTCTCCACTCCTCTGGTGAGCATGAGTCCAGATGTTGTCCATGAACTAAGGGCGTTGAGGTGATGAGCTATACTTTATGATTCGTAGGTAGTAGGCTAAGCAATGGAAGACTGAGTGAAGGAGTTGAGACTGTAGAACCGGTGCTCGGAGGAAAGAATCGACACAGAGAACAGATCAACGAAGCGTGGAACCAAAGTAAGGGGGTGTTCGGGTTATAATTAATTAGAATAGTACTCACTTCTTATTCAGGTCTTTGAGGTAACGTAAACAGACTAAGGAAAATGTTGTTAAACGTAATTGTGTGTTTATGCTGTGCATGGGTGACTGAGTTTATTAATTTGTGGATGATCGGATGTGGATGAGTTTATCATGTATGATCTTGTGAATCTAATGTGAAATGATCAGTGTTATGTGACGTCGGGTTAGCAAGCAGGCTACCCGAGTGATGAGAAATTGATATTATTGTGAGAAAGGTAAACTGTTGAATGATTATGTGGTATGGGATGGCCGACGGTATATGATAGCCCCTCATTTCCGGCTCCCGTGGTTTTCGTGCCCAGTTGAGCTACCCAGTGGTCAAGTAGGACCCAGTGGTCGAGGTGGAGAGTCAAGCAGGACTCGGTGAACCAAGCAGGGTTCACGGGGTGTCAAGTAGGACCCCCAGCTAAAGGCCAATCCTTTAGTATCCGGATACTAGGAGTCAGATTGTATGAGAGTCAGTTGTGATGAATGTGATGTATGTGATGAATGTGATGTATGTGAGGAATGTGATGGAGATTGTGTAGTTGGTCTAATACAGTTATTGCATGAAATACACTATGTTTCGGTGTGCTTGCTTACAGGCGATGCTTGATGTGTTTGTATCATTATGCATATATAGTGTTAAATTCCGTTCTATATTAATTATAATGCCAAACACTCACCCTTGCATATTTTTTTTTAGTAACCAGAGACAGGGAGGGGGAAGGAGTCATGGAGCCGCGCCAAGGGGGAGAACGGTGCCAGGGTCCAAATGAATTTGAGTGACTCTTTATAGAGTCTTATGTGTGTATAAAAACTTTGTATTATAATTATTAGTTGTGTTTAATTAAGACCGGATCGAATGAAAAATATATTTCAAAAATATATTACTGTTATGTGCATATGTTTTCATGGTAGCTATGGTAACTCCTTGGGTTCACAGGACCATTTGTTAGAGCGAAGTTTTGGGAGTCCGGTTGCATGTTTTGTATAATCCGATGTGCGAAAGGTGTTCGTTCAACGAATAGCACCTCGTCTAAGTGAGAGTCCGGAATCTCGCTTAGACGAGTAGGGGCCTCGCTCAAGCGAGACGCCCTGATTTCCTTTTCTTCCATCCGTTGTTTTCAAATTAAATTGCTTTTTCTCTAAATATCGATTAATTTTCACGAAAAAGAAAAAAAAATTATTGTAAGATGTAATCGTTTGAATAAAAATAAATGCAAAAATAACCTAGGACGTTACACTTGGTATCAGAGCGGTTCTTTCTAGAGCCGGTGTATGGGCCGATCTAGTGAATGTGATAGTTTTATGAAAGTTAATTGTATTTTGTTGTGTTGAGATTGTGTGTGGTCTGGCACCGTTCCCTTGGCACTCCATTGGCGTAGTATTCTATGAATATAAGGTAAATTTATGATCCCCTGACTGATCTTGGTTATTAATGGTGATGTGTTTGCTTATTGTAGAATTACTAAATGGCCGGAGAGACTAGTTCTGGGGGAAGAGATGATTTCTTCTCTAGATTTACTCAGCTGATGAGTAGGACCGAGTCCGGTCCCACTCTGGATAAATTCCTGAAAAGGAATCCTCCGATTTACAAAGGGGGACACGACTACGATGGGGCATATATCTGGATTAGGGATATCGAGCAGGTTTTTGAATATTTTGAGTGCTCTGAAGAGCAAAAGGTTTTATTTGCTACTTAACAACTAAAAGATGAGGCTAGAGTATGGTGGTCCCGTATGAAGGTGCAGATGAACGCAGCTAATGAGCCGTTGGTATGGGCAAATTTTCGAAGGAGGTTCCTTGTTAAATACTTCCCAGACAACTACAAAATCCGGAAAGAAATGGAATTCCTGAAGTTAGAGCAAGACCGGATGTCTGTAGCTGAGTACACCAGCAAGTTTGATGAGCTGTGTGATTTTTACCACCCTTTCTCGTTAGAAGGGACTGAAGGTAGCAAGTGCGCCAAATACGAAGCTGGACTACGGATTGAGCTCTGTAGTGTAATCGTACCGATGGAGATTAGGGACTATCCGACCTTGGTGAACAAAGCAAGACTGACTGAAGAAGTGCAGTTGCAAAGGATGTCTCAGCCAAGAGATAAAAAGCCATTGAAGGCAAAAGGATTCAGCTTCAAGAGGATGGGTCAATTCTTTCGGGGCGGCAAGTCTTCTGCTACCTCCTCATCCTCCTCTGGCCGAGGTTCCACTGGTCGATCGGGTAATCCCCCTGGGAATCGTACATGCTACAATTGTGGTCAGGAAGGACACATTGCCAAACATTGCCAAGCTAATCAGATTGTGTGCTTCCAGTGCGGACGACCAGGGCACCTCAGGCCCGATTGCCCTCAGAGGCAGCAGCAGGGCAGGACGGGTAACCGAACTAACTCTTTTGGGAACCGGGGTTCCAACTTCACGATAGGAGGTTGGAATGGAGCTGGTAGAGGGAACCCACAAGCGGGAAGATATGACGCCCAATCTAGCGATGCCCAGAACGCCATGACTGGGCGTGTATTTGCATTTGATGCTTCAGAGGCTACGAGGAATGACAATCTAGTACAGGGTAAGTGCCTCATCTGTGGTTATCTGGTTGATGTGATTTATGATTCAGGTGCCACCCATTCCTTTATTTCAGAAAGTTGTGTGCGACGGCTTGGTCTGCCAATCAATTTAATGGAGAATGCTCTTATTGTTTCCACTCCAACTGGTTCCACTTTCCGTGCAACTACAGTATGTAGGGAACTACCGATGCAAATCGAAACCCGTACTTTTCGAGTAAATTTTATCTGTATGCCATTGAAGGACTTAGACGTTATTCTAGGTCTTGATTGGCTTGCTGCTAATCATGTGTTGGTCGATTGTTATCGGAAGAATATTGTTTTCTCTCAGGAGCTTGACATGAAGAACGGGGTGAGCGATGTCCTAACCACGTATGTTGTTTTATTCGCTTCGGAGGGTCGGCATAACCTCCTGATAAGTGATATTCCGATTGTTTGTGAATTTTCTGACGTTTTTTCGGAAGAAATTCCGGAGCTACCTCCCAGTCGGGAGATTGATTTCTCTATTGACTTGATACCCGGGGCAGAACCTGTGTCCCGAGCGCCATATAGAATGTCTTCGGTGGAATTAACCGAAGTGAAGAAACAAGTAAACGAATTACTAGAAAAGGGCTTTATCCGACCTAGTGCCTCACCCTGGGGCGCTCCGGTGTTACTGGTAAAGAAGAAGGATGGTAGTATGCGGATGTGCATTGATTACCGGCAGCTGAACAAACTGACAATCAAAAATAAATATCCACTACCTCGGATTGATGATTTACTGGACCAATTGCGAGGCGCCGCTGTGTTCTCTAAGATCGACTTGAGGTCGGGATACCACCAAATCCGAGTGAGGTCGGAGGATATCCCAAAGACAGCATTTCGGACTCGTTATGGGCACTTCGAGTACGTAGTAATGCCCTTTGGAGTAACAAACGCTCCTGCCATTTTTATGGATTATATGAATCAGACTTTTCAACCGTACTTGGACCAGTTTGTGGTGGTATTCATTGATGATATTTTGGTATATTCGAGGTCGAACGAGGAGCATGCTCAACATCTTCGACTTGTTTTACAAGTACTTCGTGAGAAGAAGTTGTACGCTAAACTATCTAAGTGTGATTTCTGGAGGAGTAGTGTACAATTCTTGGGGCATATAATTTCTCAAGAGGGAATCTCAGTTGATCCGACAAAAATTGAGGCGGTTATGGCTTGGGAGAGGCCGAAATCAATAACTAAAATCAGGAGTTTCCTCGGATTAGCTGGATACTATCGACATTTCATAGAGGGGTTCTCTCGGATAGCACTCCCTCTGACTCGGTTAACAAGGAAAGGAAACCCCTTCGTGTGGTCGGAGAAGTGTGAATTAAGCTTCCAAACCCTTAAGCGATGTTTAACGACTGCCCCTATGCTTGCACTGCCCGATGTAACACAGGAATTTGAAGTATATTGTGATGCATCCAAATTTGGATTGGGGTGTGTGTTGATGCAAGCTGATCGGGCAATTGCTTATGCTTCGAGGCAATTGAGGCCACATGAGGAGAATTACCCGACTCACGATCTGGAACTTGCAGCAGTAGTGTACGCGCTGAAGATTTGGCGTCATTATTTGTATGGAGCTCGCTTTGTAGTATTCAGTGATCACAAGAGTCTAAAGTATTTATTTGATCAAAAGGAGTTAAATATGAGACAGAGGAGATGGGTAGAGTATTTGAAGGATTATGATTTTGATTTGAAGTATCACCGGGCAAAGCGAATGTTGTGGCAGATGCGCTAAGCAGAAAGGTACTGCATGTGGTGTACTTAATGGGTAGAGAACAGGAATTGCTGGAAAGTTTTAGAGATATGAATGTTGGAGTTGTTATGAACGCACCAAACCGAATGACAATCGGAATGTTAAAAATCTCCAACGAATTTCTGGAGTCGATGGTAGCTGCACAAAAAGACGATAAAGAGTTACTGAGGCTGATTGATACTCAGACCCAAGGCAAAAATGTGGAGATAAATAGGGGTAATGATGGTATATGGAGATTCAGGAACCGAGTAGTGGTGCCTGCACATGGAGATTTCAGGCAGGCGGTGTTATCAGAAGCACACAAGAGCTCTCTAAGTATACATCCGGGAGTAACCAAAATGTATCATGACTTAAGAAAGGAATTTTGGTGGCCAAACATGAAGAAGGCAATAATCGAGTATGTGAAATCCTGTGTGATATGCCAGAAGTGCAAGGTTGAGCATCAACGACCTCCAGGTTTGCTTCGACCTCCAGAAATTCCGATCTGGAAGTGGGAAGGTATCACCATGGACTTCGTGTCTGGACTACCCCGCACTCAAACCGGATACAACGCGATTTGGGTGATTGTAGATCGACTAACCAAAAGTGCGCATTTTCTGGCAATAAATATGAAGTGGTCGCTAGATCGATTAGCTAAGTTGTACATTGCTGAGGTCGTACGACTGCATGGTGTGCCCTCAAGCATTATCTCTGATCGGGATCCCCGATTCACTTCAAGGTTTTGGGGGAGTTTACAACAACAATTGGGTACTGAGCTCAAATTGAGTTCAGCCTACCATCCCCAAACCGATGGCCAATCAGAACGGACTATACAGACTCTTGAAGATATGTTAAGGGCATGTGTACTGGAACAGGGCGGATCATGGGAGAAATACTTGCCCTTGGTGGAATTTGCATATAATAACAGTTACCACAGCAGCATTGGGATGGCTCCATACGAAGCTCTTTATGGTCGGAAATGTCGTACTCCATTATGTTGGAATGAGAACGGCGATGCCCTTCATCTGGGGCCTGAGATGATTCAAGAGATGAATGAGCAAATCGCTTTAATCCGAGAGAAGATAAAAATTGCTCAAGATCGGCAAAAGAGCTATTATGACAATCGGCATAGACCTCTTGAATTCCAAGTGGGTGATTGGGTGTTCCTAAGGATTTCACCAACTAAGGGTGTAGGTCGAATTTTGAAGAGCCAAAAGCTTAATCCGAAGTACATTGGACCATACGAAATACTAGAACGGATTGGCGAAGTCGCTTATCGATTGGATCTTCCCCAATCATTGACTAATATTCACAACGTGTTCCACGTATCGCAACTTCGAGCCTACATTCCGTGTGATACCATGATTGTACCAAGTGACTCTATTGAAGTGAAGGAAAACTTGACGGTGGAGGCAGTACCAATCGGCATTGAAGAGCATCAAACCAAACGGTTAAGGAACAAGGAGGTACCGCTGGTGAAGGTGAAGTGGCAGAATTTATATTGGATAAACTACACTTGGGAGTTAGAATCCGATATGAGACGAATGTACCCTCATCTTTTTCAACCGGAACACTGATTTCGGGGACGAAATCTCCTTTTAGGGGGGGTGGATGTAACGTCCCTGATGTTTTAATGAGAATTATAAGAAATGGGAAATGTTAGTAAATATTTTAGAAGTTTTATTTAATATTTGTCCTGTCCGAGCCAAAGATTGGAAAAGCCGGTGTCGAGGTCGGTATCTGAAGCGCGAGCAGGCGGAGTTAAAGATCGGAAGTGTAGGAGATGAGCGGGCAGGGCTAGGCGGTCTGGTCCAACCGTTGTGAGGAGAGCGCCTCACACGAGGTTAGAGACCGGATTAACCTCACGATGACTGAAACAACGGATGTAGGTAACCATGAGGTGAGCACGGATGAGATATCCGATCTATCAGGTTGTAGCTCGGATTTCCGAGGTATGAACACTAAGTTTGGACGTCGGGGGCCGATATTTATATCGGGCCTATACTCTTGCGAATTATTAGAGGATTGTGAATACTTAAACGTTGAGGGAATAAACACGTGTAATTGATTTGATAACTATGCAATAGTTTAAAATAGTGAAAAATTGATTAAATTTAGTAAGAATACAAATAAATAAAGGAAAAGACGATCTTGCCCATGAGCTATATATATAAGGAAATTCTCTTCTTTCCCTCTTCATTATTTTATAAGTTACCTTGCTGTTGGTCTATTCCTCCTCTTTCGTTTTTCTCTCCTCTCTTAACGCTGATTTGCATGCGCTGGAGAGGGACTCCATTTGTGTCTAAACTTCAATTTAACCCCATTCCTGTGATCGGGACTTCAAGGTGAGTCTACTGATCCAATCCAATTGTAATTCCCTTATTTCTTTTATTCTTTGACCGTTAAGAGCCATGCATGGCTATATTTGTGGCTGTTCTCCACTCCTCTGGTGAGCATGAGTCCAGATGTTATCCATGAACTAAGGGCGTTGAGGTGATGAGCTATACTTTATGATTCGTAGGTAGTAGGCTAAGCAACGGAAGACTGAGTGAAGGAGTTGAGACTGCAGAACCGGTGCTCAGAGGAAAGAATCGACACAGAGAACAGATCAACGAAGCGTGGAACCAAAGTAAGGGGGTGTTCGGGTTATAATTAATTAGAATAGGACTCACTTCTTATTCAGGTCTTTGAGGTAACGTAAACAGACTAAGGAAAATGTTGTTAAACGTAATTGTGTGTTTATGCTGTGCATGTGTGACTGAGTTTATTAATTTGTGGATGATCGGATGTGGATGAGTTTATCATGTATGATCTTGTGAATCTAATGTGAAATAATCAGTGTTATGTGACGTCGGGTTAGCAAGCAGGTTACCCGAGTGATGAGAAATTGATATTATTGTGAGAAAGGTAAACTGTTGAATGATTATGTGGTATGGGATGGCCGACGGTATATGATAGCCCCTTATTTCCGGCTCCCGTGGTTTTCGTGCCCAGTTGAGCTACCCAGTGGTCAAGTAGGACCCAGTGGTCGAGGTGGAGAGTCAAGCAGGACTCGGTGAACCAAGCAGGGTTCACGGGGTGTCAAGTAGGACCCCCAGCTGAAGGCCAATCCTTTAGTATCCGGATACTAGGAGTCAGATTGTATGAGAGTCAGTTGTGATGAATGTGATGTATGTGATGAATGTGATGTATGTGAGGAATGTGATGGAGATTGTGTAGTTGGTCTAATACAGTTATTGCATGAAATACACTATGTTTCGGTGTGCTTGCTTACAGGCGATGCTTGATGTGTTTGTATCACTATGCATATATAGTGTTAAATTCCGTTCTATATTAATTATAATGCCAAACACTCACCCTTGCATATTTTTTTTTAGTAACCAGAGACAGGGAGGGGGAAGGAGTCATGGAGCCGCGCCAAGGGGGAGAACGGTGCCAGGGTCCAAATGAATTTGAGTGACTCTTTATAGAGTCTTATGTGTGTATAAAAACTTCGTATTATAATTATTAGTTGTGTTTAATTAAGACCGGATCGAATGAAAAATATATTTCAAAAATATATTATTGTTATGTGCATATGTTTTCATGGTAGCTATGGTAACTCCTTGGGTTCACAGGACCATTTGTTAGAGCGAAGTTTTGGGAGTCCGGTTGCATGTTTTGTATAATCCGATGTGCGAAAGGTGTTCGTTCAACGAATAGCACCTCGTCTAAGTGAGAGTCCGGAATCTCGCTTAGACGAGTAGGAGCCTCGCTCAAGCGAGACGCCCTGATTTCCCTTTCTTCCATCCGTTGTTTTCAAATTAAATTGCTTTTTCTCTAAATATCGATTAATTTTCACGAAAAAAGAAAAAAAATTATTGTAAGATGTAATCGTTTGAATAAAAATAAATGCAAAAATAACCTAGGACGTTACACACGACACCTAACTTCTACGTTTGATCTTTGATGGCCACGAAACTTTAACACGAGCTTAAAGGCAGTATTTGTGATATGTTGACACTAGTCTCACTCCAAAATTTCCAAAATTAAGGGAGTTATTAAAGAGAAAGAATTTACCTGTTTTAAGCCAAAGTTCATGCCTAATTCTAGTCAAATGCATTTCTAGCCCTGTTTTCTGAGTTTTAACAAGTCATATACATAGTTTAAGACCTATCAAGCTTTGTCGGGGATGTCGAATCCCCTTAGAAACCTAAGTCCTCTTTCCACTTAGACTAAAGTGTCTGTTTATACATAAATCATCATAATAGCCACAAGAATAACATGAATCATTCCATGACCTATTTTTCCTCTTCACAATACCTATATCCTTGCATACCCAATACAGTCCTGCCATTCATAAAATCTAAAGCAATGCCTAGCACAATTCTCTTAAACTAAAATACATAATTAAGGCTATTTCCATCACAAGCACACTAAACCATTTAAGGATAATTTAATGAACAAGCACTTATGCCTATACATAGCAATTACAACCGCACATGAAATTAAATTCATAAATACTTTTAGATTCCATCTCGCAACAATTGCACTAACCTTATGCATAAATAAAAATACTTAAAACTTGTCATAATATTGGAATCATGTTAATTATAATATACCTTCATAACTAACTTGCAAAATACGAATCCATATACAACCATACACATATATAACAACATGCCCGTTAGTTAAACTCATATTCATGCATTAATTGGGTTTTTGCCACACCAATTGAACTAGCACTTTCATCAATCAACATACAAAACCTGCCCATAAAGAGGCAACCTTAAGGGAGTACACGAGTCATTTTCTTGGAATAAGACTGGGAGAATATTAGTTTGCATAGAGAGAGATTAGAGCTACTACGGCCAAAATTTTGAGCAGCTTAAACCTTATTCTTGGCCCCTTATTTATAGCACAAGCTTGAGGACAAAGGGTCGAGAGACGAAAAGAGGCGGCCAATATGCAACATTTAATGTGTCATTTTGGTCCAAAAATACAGGAACACAATTGTACACCAGAAGGTGAAATGATGCACCCTCTCAACTCGTGCCACGCGTAAATTCTCAGACTTCCACCATAAATATCCCCCCGACTAATGAATAGTTTTTCTGACATTACAGACAAGTAAGGCCACGACAGAACTCGACCACATTGTCCACTTACCCTACAATCCACCATGGCTAGAAGCTATGAACTCAGTTAGCAAACAACATACTAGATAAAGAAACTTAAACCATTAAAGCAATACAAATCACTTGAATAGGCTAGGGGAAAATGATATGGGCTTGATATCGACCATTATCCCAATGACAAGATACTGATTATCCAAAAACCCTTGATGAACCTAAGTATAACAGTAACGGGTTGCCCTGATAAGCGCATCTCGTCATACAAAATCCCTCATATCCAGGTTACTTAAGACTGGTGTTGAACAGAGAATTACAGTAAAGCTAGGGGGCACACTACACCATAGGCTTGTAAATGAATCAGCTAAGGCTGCACCTATAACAGCCTTTTTCGTATTGAAAAGACAGGTACTGATATGTGTCACGTCAAGACTAGATCTTAAACAATATCTATGAATACCTACAATCATAAACACACAAGGTAAGACATTTAATACCTGCATTAGCTTCGGTATCGAACATTTTACTGACTTAAGCTTCGAAGTGTCTTTATAGGTGACACCAAAATTCACACAACAATGCAAACACCGAGTGGACATCGAAGGAAGATTGAAAGACTCTTCATTTCCATTGAACTTAGAGGTATAATAACGAATCCCATTAGACCCTTGTAAAACTATGAGAGAAAACATATAGATTAAAACTGAAGGACCTGTCCCTTTTACCAGACAGTTTAGGATATAAATATTTTTAGAATATTATAATAGATTTTAAAGAAAAATTACTCTATAATTCTTTTTAAAATTATTTGAATAAAGTTAAGGGGACCATGGCCCCTTAGCAACAGCGTGCTCTAAATTAAGTAAACTAACTGTATTATCATAAGACATTTTTTTATAATTTTTATGTGACCAAAACTTTTCAGTAATAAACCCCTAGGTTTTGTATTTTTTAACAATTGTTTTCTTTTATGCATATTATATTTGATAACATACGTAAAAAATTCAACTATTTATTAAATATGTTAGATTTTATCAGTAGCTACTACTACTATTGTTATAACTATTATTATTTGTCACACTAATTAATAAAAATACAAAGGAAATTTATTAAAAAAAATTCACATCCGTCCTAGGATGGCCCCACATGACTCTACGGGTCCCTGATAACATATCTTAGGCTTGAGAGTTCCAAAATTGCTCAAAGAAAATTTTTCAGCACACCGGTTCTTTGCACACTGCTTAGTAATTTGCGTCAAATTGGAGCTACGTAACTTCAATCGAGATGAATCTAATTAGTACATCTC
The DNA here is from genome assembly GCA_037962975.1 of Clitoria ternatea. Taxonomy (NCBI): domain Eukaryota; kingdom Viridiplantae; phylum Streptophyta; class Magnoliopsida; order Fabales; family Fabaceae; genus Clitoria; species Clitoria ternatea. Next base: position 155,142,940 of record CM075673.1, read on the forward strand.
TACAACTTAAATACCTACAATTGTTATGAAAAAGTCAAGGGCCAATTATGCCCCTAATATTGCCTAAATCATAAAATTTTGAAACCAGTCCACTTGAAATTTTCAGCCTGAACACCGTGTTATATTTTGGGCATAATCCGGGCTACCAACATCCGATTAGCACGATTCTGATAATAAAACAACTGCAAAAAAATTAGTTACAACTTTCATGAAGGAAACAAAAACTGAATTAAATCTCGCTTGAGCAAAAATTAGCTCTCTTAAGCGAGACCCCTGATTTGGCTTGAGCGAGAATTTCCTCGCTTGAGAGAAAATTCAATAGAATCAGTGCCAGTGAGGCTCGCTAAAGAAAAAATGCTTCCGCTTGAGCGAAAATTTGGTAGAATCTAACCATTTGACTCTCGCTTGAGTGAGATTATCCTCATTTAAGTGAAAATTATCCAGAAACACCTCCCAAATCATTCACAGGCTCGCTCAAGTGAGCCAATTCTTGCTTGAGCGAAAATATCAGCACTCAAACCTTAAAACCAACTTCTTCGCTTCATATTTCACTCGTTTGGCATTCAAATTTCACCAAATTTTAACCAAAGCTAATTCTCACCATTTTTGATCTATGGAAATAAGCCTCACCTCAAAATTCCTAAAAATGAGGGAGTTATGCACGACAACACATTTTGGCCAACTTAGGCTTTTAACATGTAACCTGACCTACCAAATCCTAATGGAATTGAAACATTCCAATTCTCACAAACTCTAAATACCAAATATGAGTTATTGAGCATATCCAAAGGTCCCAGATGCTCACAGATCTCATTTTGTCCTATCCAATTCTTGTTTATGCATAATTTCCTCCCAAAATCATCAAAATCTAACTTTACAACATCCAGGCAATGTTTCAATGCATATACCATTCAAATGCAATGCAATATACATTTCTTGCCCATAATGATGAATCAATGCATCCAAACATATAAATCCGTAATTCCTGCACATAATGCACAATGTAATCCATAAGTGACCATCCATGTTCAACTACATCAAAATATTAAAATGAACCAACAAAATCCCCATATACATAAAATCCAAGTATCAAAATCATAAACTAAACTTCCAGTGAAGTCATCAACTACCTAAAATCTATTATACAATATATACCATCATCAAAACGAAGCTATATATAATATAAGCCAGCCAATGCTACACCACTAAAAGCTATACATCATGTATATATATCTATGTACAATAACTTTTACACATGCTTGGTGACTCCTCACCAATCACCATTTTGATCTAAAACCACTAAAAAGGTAACCACAATATAAGGATAAGCATATTATATATTAAATGACAGCTACTGAATTAGATTTTAACCTATCCAATTTTATATCACATTAATATAGTTCACGATTACTTAACATAATTCATAATCCACATTATAATCAACATATTAATTACATGTCATGAGTTATCCAAAGCTTCAAACCATTCAAACACAATATACCAATGTATATGCATACGGATCTGACTCTAAGAATGAGATTACATTGCAGTGTATAAATTTTCATAACATATATCAATTTCCTTTTTACTGATATTGAACTGCTCGTCCATAATGTAACAACAGTCACTCTTAGTGACAACAACAACTAAACGAGGTGTTACGGACTAACCTTGAACCTAATCCAAGGCGGCTGTGGATCCCAAAGGAAACAACACAGAGTCTGTACCTATCCAAAGGAACCCTCCCATCTGGGTCGGCAACACACGCCCCCTGCAATCCTGTGTGTGTCCAAATATGCAAATGTTATGCCACACAACATTAATTCATCCTTAGACCACCTGATTACCATCACCAGGGGCCACTACTTGGTTACCATCATCAAGGAATTTCCATTTCAATTCAGAACTCACATAGCACGCATCAATTAACAGTTTTACAATCAAACTACATTATTTGTTAAGCTACCTTAAGCTTTAATTAATTATCCTCAAAATATTCAACATTAATGCAACATGGTTGTCAAGTAACCCCATGCTAATATCAACATATCACAATGGACGGAACTCACAATCATTAATAATTCATCAATTCTCAAAACATCATACTAAAGGGTATAATGCCAAGCAATTAAATAACTACACAAATTATATCATCATTAATATTATCAATCTCTTACAAACATTATAATTCAATCAATATAAATATGCAAATATACCTTTATCTGTCCATAAACTATGTAAAATACATACCTAGTCAAAAATAAATTCTCAGTAAATTTTTCTTCACGATTTAATTTTGCATCGTGGTTATGGAATACTTTATATAATAATAGACCACAATATACTCTTTTCAACTAATGCCAAGATCGATTATAAAACGATTTACAACTCTAAAATCTAATAATTACTCTATGTCTAATCCAACTACTTGTGTTGTTATGTAAATTAAAAGAAGCTAGTCCATAATAGATAACATCTTAAGTGTACACAACAAATGAAAGTAACAAGACACTAAATCTTACATAGGTTTGAGCATATTTTATGCAAGTGGAAGCATAACACATATAAAATAATGTTAAAGAGAGAATCAAAGAATAGGGTGATGAAGCCCCAAGTATAGAGGACTACAAGAAGCAAGACCATGACACAAAACGTGAAAAAATTCACATTTGGCCATTCCATTGGCTGTGGGAAAATTCCACAGGCCGTGGAAAAATTCCACATGTTGTGGAATGCTTTAACTTCATGCAAAATTTTGTTTAACCCAAAACAAAGGGTTCCACAGGCTGTGGATTGACCTTGTTGCCCTAACCTTCCATTTTCCAAACATTATGCCTTGTGACCTTAGACCATACTATGCCTATACCTTCTAGGACACCATTTCATCGCTCAACCCTTTACCCCTTAACATGGTTCCTAACCCAATGCCTCATGGTTACGTTCTAGCAAGTGTAACTCATATAGCCTATTGGTTTGGACTCTAATGCATCAATATACGAAAATTTTCTGCATAATTTCTTACCCAAACAACAACCTCACCTTATTTTACTCAAATGGACTCTAATTGCCAAAGAACTTAGTCACCACCACATTGGCATTGAATTGGACTTGTAGCAATAATTCTTACCTCAATTTGCCTAATTATAAGTGAATTGTGAAGCAAAATGCTAGTCTTCACAAACCCATCGAACTCATTTACCTAGGACCTAAACCATTGGATACAAGTTCTAAATATGGTATATGACCTATAATGCTAACTCAAGGATCCAAAAGCTCCCCAAATCAAAATATGGCCATATGAGTTCCCTAAATCACATGTTTACGCCTAAAAACTTAGTAAGACCCAATTTAACTTCAACATATTTATGTAGGCAGATATCACCTTAATTCAAATGAGATACTACCAGTACATAGGTATTCTTTAAAATCACAAACAAATGCACAAATCCTACCCATCATCTTCAATGCATATATTCTCTATTTTCCTATAAATCAAGATAAGGTATTATGCTTATTTCATGACAAATACATACATAGCCATAATATTACCACTTTTCTTATGGTTGCATACTAACATTCATATAGACTTCAGCTTCACATATGCACAACATATCCATCTTTCCAACTCACACATCAAGTTATATCCATATATGCAAATACATATCTAAGATCAATAAGCACAACTCTGATTCCATCTCAAGTTATCCACTCATATTCTTATATGTATATGCACACACACATATATATATATATACACACACACACACAAACGTACATATACATACTAAATCACCAAAGCCAGTTATTCATACCGCACATGTTTCACATTTACAATCTCAAAATTATAACTTAGCCTCAATTCCTCAAAACATTATACTACATACAACAACACAACACATATGTAAGTAGATACCCATATGGCATCATCACTCCTTCCATTCTTCTTGAATCCTTTGGTCAGTAGCTCTATACCCTTGATCATTCACTAAAACCATAATAAAAGGGGTGAGGACAATTCAAAGCAATAAATAGAATTTCAATATGCATTATACCTTCCATTATATATAAAACATCATTCGACAACAGCTTTAATATTAATTATTTGGCAAACCAACTATACCAAGACGCTCATGAATTATTCAATGAACAGTAATGCGGATTCGACTCAATCACAAGGCAAATCATAGTGTTTGGGCGAATCATAGCGCCACACAAATGTATATGTGGTAATGACATGCAATCCTAACTTAAAATGCGAATCATAGTGCATATGTACATATATATAGGCATACCACTGCTTAATTTCATACACCACATCATAACCCAATCAAACAGAGTCATCCTTGAATGGATTTCAACCAACGAAATAACTATTCATCGATACCATCAACATTGTTACCACCACTAATTATCATATAAACATCAATATCATAATATACTCATTAAATCAAAAATACATTTTTATTCTTCGTCAAACCGCCTCAATAACCAACTCATAAATATACTAAAACACACCAAAACACCATTAAACCATAAAAACTTATTCTAGAACAAAGATTCTCATTTAACACCTTAAATTGAGACTCCTCCTTCGTATGTAAAACATACCTCCACACGTTTCCAAATTTTAAATTAATTTCTGAGAAACGATCGATTTAAATGATAATTTCAGAACGTAGGTACGCTCTCTGATTTAAACCCAACCACCTTTGATACTATAAAATCAAACCAGGTCGACACCAAATAGTATTGCAAGGTGCATTTAAGCTTTAAAAACTAATACCCAAGCTCAACACACTCTAAAAATGGCTATGGGCACACACAGGTTCAACCCTAGGAGAAGGAAGAAGATTATTTCGTTGCATGCACCAAGGGAAAATGAAAAAGAGGAAATGAAAGTCAAGTTTGTTGTAGCCTTACCTTGGTCACAAATTGATGATGGCTCGCGACAAGGGTGATGAATCGAAGAAACACGATGAAATGTGCGAAAGAGATAGCTCACGATGGTGGAGGTTTTGTGTATAAAAGAGCAAAGAAAAGGAATACACGTGAGAGTGAAGGCTGCACCAGGAGAGAGACAAGAGAAAAAGATTTGATTTTAGGAAAATAATAAAAAATTAGTTTGTCGAATTGAAAATTTAAGGATTTAATTTATTTAATTTAATTTGATAACAAAACCTTTGATCATAATATCTGAATATTATTTTTCTAAAATTTTAACCCAATCAATTCACTAACTATATTAATTAAATTACCTAATTTAAAATTTCTAGAATGTTACAAACTATACATTTAAAATATAAATGTTCCCCTACCTGGAATTGACAATTCCAGAAGCCCGAAAAGCTTTCCAACACGTTTTGATCACTAACTTGAAACCTCAATAATTCCTAAAACTATTAATACTTATTTTTAATAACTAGACATTATCACAAACACATTTTTGGAGTTAAACTGAGGCATTGGGGTTTCTAAAACTCACTGAACAAAAGAAATCAAAGAAACCCAAAGCGCGAAAGCTGCCCATAACTCGAACTTAGTTTGAAACTACATAAATTCATGGAAACAACATTGTTAACATCCAAACTCAAGGGGTTGGAAACAAATAAGCAATGGGTACATTCGAAACTTACCAAAAATGGTGAAATCCGAAACCCCCGACTACACAACGCTGCCTATGCATAATCAAAGCTCTGAAACGCCTCTAAATTCATGAAACGAAAGAAATTGAAGACGGTGTTCAAGAATTACACAAAACCAAAGCTGAGTTTGAAACTTACTTCTTAGAATCAAAAGAATTGGAGCTTTCCCTATGAACCCATGGCTGTCGTGAGAAAGAAAAGGGAAATGACACTTGAAACTTGTCTTAATTTGATGAAATTTAGAAGAAGAAAAAGAAGAGGATTTGTGATGATGGAGCCGCAAAAGAGAAGGAGGGGAAAATGACAAAGTTGTTCCTTGCATGCGAGAAAGAGCAACGTGAATTGGACTTATGACATTAAGGGTAATTGGGTAATTTAGTGTGTTTAGTAAATTTTTAAAACCAACCAGGTAATTGACGGTTACCCAAAATTTACCCAGGTAATTTCTAAAAATTAACTTAATCGCTTAGGAATAATTTAACACACTTAATTTAATTATTTGAGCAATAAAAATTACTCAATAATTAAATTCAAGATGTTACATTATTATTATTATTACTAAATTTTAAAAATTATGTGAATAATTTAAAAAAACCATAGAAAACTTGTATGATATTGCACTAATTATTAACATATTTTTTAAATTAGGATAGGAAATAATAAATTATTATCTCAAATATATCCCAAATTGCGCTAATTATTAGGATAGGAAATAATAATTTAGATATCAAATTTATTATCTCAAATATATCATAAATAATAATTTAGATATAAAATATATTAATGTATTTATTAGAATAGGAAATAATAATTTATTTTGAATCTCGAAATTATTATTTCCTATCCTAATTAATATATTTGATAATTCAGGATAAATTTGGGATATATTTGAGATAATGTCTAAAGTTTACGAGTAAAATTTTAATGTAGAGTAGATAAATTATGAAGAATTTTAAAAGATGTGTAATAGGGATTTGAAAAAGAAAATTTTAGATTTTGATTTTTTTTAGTTTGGGCAAAATTTGATGCTTGTTTATATATATATATATATATATATATATATATATATAAATAAAGAGAGACAAGATGTATCATATGAGAAAGCTTCTCTTAGGTGAGAGTGGGAGAAGTGAATTTGGGCCATACAACCATACAATAAATAGTTGAGATTAATCATGTGAGTTTTTTAAAAAGTCACGTGACCTTTTAAGTGATCATGACAACTTTTAATCTCAACCATCTATTGTATGGTTATACGGCCTAGATTCGTTCCTCTCATTCTCACATAAGAGAACATTTCTAATAAATACATCTCCTATATATAAATTGATGCCTTTATTAATGAGTTTTGAAGAGAAGAAAATTTAATCAATTCAGCTTGTAAAGATTTTGTGTAGAAAGTGAATATTTGTTTTTTTTTAAAATATAGGAACACAACCGTACACCAGAAGATGAAATGATTTGTCCTCTCAACACTTGCCATGTGTCAATTATCAGACTTCCACCATAAACATCCTGTCACTCTGACTAACGAATAGTTTTCCTAACATTACAGACAAGTAAGGCCACGACAAAACTCGACCATATCGTCCACTAACTCTATAATCCACCATGGCTAGAAGCTATGAACTTAGTTAGCAAACAACATACTAGATAAAGAGACCTAACCCATTAAAGCAATACAAATCACTTGAATAGGCTAGGGAAAATGATATGGGCTTGATATCAACTCTTATCCCAATGACATGATACCGGTTATCCAAAAGCCCTTAATGAACCCAGTTATGGCGGTAACCAGTTGCCCTGATAAGCACGTCTCGCCACACAAAATCCTTCACATCCAGGTCACAGACTGGTGTTGGGCAGAGAACTACAGTAAAGCTAGGGGGCACACTAGACCATAGGCCTGTAAATGAATCAGCTAGGACTGCACCTATAGCAGCCTTTTTTGTATTAAAAAGATAGGTACTGACATATGTTATATCAAAACTAGACCTTAACCAACATCTATGAATACCTACATTCATAAACATACAAGGTAAGACATTTAATACTCGTATTAGCTCCAGTATCGAACATTTTACTGACTTGAGTTTTGAAGTGTTTAAGTGACACCGAAATTCGCACAACAATGCAAACACCGAGTGGACATCAGAGGAAGATTCAAAGATTTTTCATTCCTATTGAACTTAGAGGTATAATACCAAATCCCATTAGACTTGTGTAAAGCTGAGAGAGAGAGCATACAAATCAAAACCAAAGGACCTATCCCCCAACAACATGGCTCTACGCGCATCTAAATTAGGTAAACTTAACTGTATTATCATAAGACATTTTGTTTATAATTTTTATGTGACCAGAACTTTCCAGTAATAAACTCGTAGGTTTTGTCTCTTTTTTTTTTTAACAATTGTTTTCTTTTATGCCTATTATATTTGATAACATACGTAAAGAATTCAATTATTTATTAAATATGTTAGATTTTATGTAGCTGCTATTGTTGTTATAACTATTATTATTATTATTATTATCATTAACTTATATAATATTGCACTAACGTTTTTTTTCCTATTTCCATTATTTCTTTCTGGACATTAAGATGTATAAGTTTTTTTATAATTTAAAATGCATTATTTAAAGCTTCAAAAGAAAATTAAATTAACTTTGATTCTAGCTTTAATTCTTCTAATGTAGGCTATAAGATATTTTGGTCCACATATTAAATTTATTTCGAATCTCTAAATTATTATTTCTATCCTAATTAATATATTTGATGATTCAGGATAAATTTAGGATATATTTGAGATAATGGGTAAAGTTTACGAGTAAAATTTTAGTGTAGAGTAGATAAATTTTGAAGAATTTTAAAAGATGTGTAATTGGGATTGAAAAAGAAAATTTCAGATTTGGAATTTTTTTAGTTTGGGTAAAATTTGATGCTTGTGATATATATATATATATATATATATATATATATATATATATATATATATATATATATATATATATATATATATATAAATCGATGCCTTTATTAATGAGTTTTGAAGAGAAGAAAATTTAATCAATTCAGTTTGTAAAGATTTTGCGTAGAAAGTGAATATTAGTTTTAAAAAGAAAAAAAAAATTGAAGAGGAAACCAAAATTGTTCAATTTAAAAGGCATAATTTAGAACTCACATAGTACAAACTACAAAGGCTAAAAGCACAAATTAAGTCCTACCTTGAAATTTTTAATTATGTTAATTAATTTAAATATGGATGGTTCAATCTTATCTAACTTAAGCTAAATAAGTTTGATTAATTGTTTGGTTTTGAAGTTTTGTTTAGCTTCTATTTCCGTTTTTTTTTAAGAAAACTAAATATGATATAAGAAAAAAAATTAAAACAGTACAGAAACTTTTTGAAGGAAAGGGAAAAAGTTAGAAGAATTTCTCCCCCTTTGTTTTGAAACATGCATGTTAACTTGTTCTCCCCTTGTCTAATGTGCCTAACAACATAATTAACTTCTAAATCAACTTAAGGTTTTCCTAACCACATAATTTCCAAATCAAGCAACGTAATAATGCACAAATCACAACTAGTTTAATTTGTCTATAGCTGCTTTATGATAGCCTCAGCTCCATTAATGGACAATAATTAATTCTTTTGATTAGGCCACAATCTTAATTGCTTGTAAATATAGAAAACAACCTTATTGTTTGGGAATGATTTTATTTTTATTTTGTTTATAAAGAAAATGGTTTTATTACAAAATATAAACAATAAATACTTTTATTTTATATTGACCATGCGCATATATTTTCTCTAGGTTATTTAAGCATCACTCAACCAATATATAATTGACCCGTTTATGTAAGGGAAATAAAAGGTATAAATTTTAAATTTAAATTAATTACATTTTATATATAAAAAAATTGGGGTTAGCATTTTTGTTAGGATGGTTTAGGCCCCGTGTATTCCCCTATAGTAAGGATGGAAAAGTCAGGCCGTTCGTTGGGGGCCTATGATCCGGCTCGTTTAAAGCCTACATAGGTCAGGCTTGTCAGGCTAGAAGGTCAGGTTTAGGCTTTTAAAAAGGCCTTTTAAACTAAACATGTCAGGTCATAGACTTTCTAAAAAGCCTTTAAAGCCCAACATGCTGACCTATTTAATTAGATTAATTGTTAATTACTTATATATATAATATATCTATAACATAGAATAATATATATATATATATATTACATATTTACATTTATATAATATAAATTAATATTACAAGTTTACAATTAAAAAAACTAAAAGAGAATGGAACACAAATTTTTTAGGTTAGTTTTGACTTTTTGTAAGTCTCAATATAAACAAGCCTTTTAAACGGGTCAAACCTTCAAACAGGTCAGATCAGACCTAAAAAAAACCTATGACGGACTAATAGGCTAGACTCAGTCCTTGAAAATTTGATGTAGGCCAGGCTTAGGCATTTTAAAGTCCGGTCTGACCTATTTCCATTCCTACCCTGGAGTACCCAAAAATTTGACCAACCCAAAAAAGATCCTACGGTCAAATAGAGTTTTAACTGTGTTGAACGACATGAAGGCCCGTTTATTTAAACTTATTTTTAAGTATTTTTTAAAAAAGTATTTTTTATAAATATTTTTTAAATAAGTAAATCAAAGTTGCTTCTTTAAATAAATAGAAATCAACTTATTTTCAACTTCTATATATTTTTAAAACTTTAAACAAATCCATCAAAATTTAAAATAAGTGTTTTTTAATAAAAAAATTTATCTCTTAAAATAAATTTAAACAAACCAACTTTTAATATTATTGTAGGTTGAAGTCAAGTTTGACTAGTAATATATTTAGCTTACTTCCTTAAACTTTGAATACAACATGTCACCTATAATTTTGAATACAACATGTTACCTAAGAATTCGCAGGCTCGGGACAACGATATAAAGAGTTGACTTTAATCCATTTTTTCAGTTACGCGTTTCATATGCGTGTCAAGATCAAAGAAAAATGGTGTGTATTTTTTTGAAAAATTTAACACTCAAGTTAATATATATACTCAATAGAGATAGAGTATTCAGAATAATTTATTTATTTAGAAGGGGTGAAATCTTTTTTGTAGAGTCCCAACATAGGATATTTTCCCATTCTATCTGATGCATTTATAAAGAGGTATAATAATTCAGATAAATTTTTTACTGAATATAATATTAATTATATTGATCAGCATAAAGAACTTATTTGATAGGGTTATTGAGCTGGGTTTGCCTAATATCTAGAATGCCAGATCACAATCATCTTAGAAAAACTTTTTTTTTTGCCAAAAAAAAGAAAAACTTTTTTTCACCAAAAAAACATTCTCAATAAAAAGAGTCAATTTTACGTGAAACTCAAATTCATTTCATCTCTATTATAAAAGATTATATTTAAAAGTTTTAGTAAATTATTAGAAGTCTAAAGAAAATAAATTCATACTAATGTTTAGGGACTATTTTACTCTTCTAGCATTAAAATTTAAAATAAGCTTATTAAAACATTAAAAACTCTCTAAAAAACTAAAATACATAAAAAATATATTTAAAATAAATATGAAAATTATTTAAAAATTATTAGTTTTAATAATTAAATTAATTTTTTAGATTCATTTTATTTGCCTCCTTTAAAATGATTCGCTCTCAAATCATTATTTTTCTTTGGTTGAAGCATATATTCTTTCAGATCAAAAGTCAACCTTTGAAAATAATTTTTTACTTGAATCCTATAGTGTGAACCAAATTATGAAATACTTTATATCTAGAGAAAAGATCATAATCATTGTTAGACTCTCTTACAATCCTCAATATTAAGACAAGTGATGATTTCCTTGGAAACTTTTGAGAGTTTGGGTAAAATTTTTGCTTAAAAGATATTTTAATATTAGAACAAAAATTGTTAGGATGTATAATTGTTTAATCAAAGGAAGAGACGTGACTTTTGATATCATCTTTTCTTTCATTTTTATCTTCACTCAAAATTGTTAATTTTTCCTCATTATGATTTTCATCCACTTTTTATTCCTCTCATTGTCTTTTTCTTAGATTTCCTCTTCATATTCTTTAATAAAAACACTTAAGGATTATGTTAAAACTAAGTCTGGTTTGCAAAAGATTTTGGATTTATTGGTTATTGTTTACCAGACTTTACAATTTTGCGAATAACACACATCAAGACATTTAATTCAATAAACTATATCTAACCTTTTCAATTAAGTGTTTTAAGTTACAAGTCTTTGATGCATAGATTATAAATGAAAATGGGAGTCAATCATTAAAAGTTCGGTTTGAAGTTATGCAAGTTGTTTCAGAACAAGTCTGTCTGGGACAAAAATAGTTTGCATACAAGTCCGTCCCAAGAAGAGTCTGATTCAAGTGTGTTCGTCCAGACTTTTGGACTGTTGAGTTATACGTATTTATTCTCAGAACTCAGCACGCATATTTGCTTCAACATCAAACCCCCAGACTTTTGAAGCTCAAAAATGCTATTCTAATTTTCGTATATAAAAAAATCCAGAGAAATTGTGGTTATCACTAAAGAGGAAAGAAGACAAACCAGTGCAATAACCAACAATCGTATGGATAAGAAATCGAGGAAGCTACTCTGCGCAGATCAAAAAACTGACGAAGACCAGTACCTGTGTCAGAAAGCAATCAGAAGGTCAACCATGTTGTTTCTATCCTAGTTCATAATAAAAGAAAGACTACAAAAGGATTTTTGCTATGAAGCATTCGAGGAACTCCATTTCAGTGCAAGTTCTGAAGATCCTCGATTTAGACCTTCTGTCTTGTTCTCAGCTTCAGAGTTAGCAAGCTTCAAAGGCTACTTCTCTTCCACAGATTATCAACGGTCATCTTCCTTGGCCTATAAATATGAAGAGAATCCACACTTTGAAGAAGTTAATGAGTTTGAAAAGCTCGCGCGTAAAAGCATCAATTTACAAGCAATCTACTCAAGCTTTCTTCTCAAAAGCAAAGACTTTCTTCTACTTCTTGTGTACTTAGTCTTTGTCTTTCATACTTAGTGTATCTGTTCTTTAACTTGTATCATCTTGTACACTAAGTTCTCAGGAACACAAACACAAACACACTCTCAAATCTCTATCTGTGTCAAGTTTAGTGTGTTGTCAGTCTTAGTTTGTATAGAAAACACTGTTTGACCTGAAAAGGCTTTCGAAAGAATACTTGGGTATTGAGCTAGGAGTGGCTTGTTGAAAGAATACTCGGGTTTAAGCCAGAAGTGGTTGGAGTCAAAAATACTTATGGCATGGGCTATGCTATGATTGTAAAAAGATGTTTTTACAATAGTGAAAATCCTACAGGTTTGAAGGTACTGGACGTAGCTTCTGCATTAGAAGTGAACTAGTATAAATTTGTTGTGTGCTATCTCTCTTTCCCTTATCTTCTAAAGTCTGGTTCAAAAGTCTGCTATGTTTCATGTTCGAAAAATTTTAAGTTCCACACGAAAAGAGTCTCAGACTTGTTCATCCCCCTTCTAAGTCTAACTTTGAACCATTAGATTGTAATTGTTCAATTTTTTCTTCTTTCTCAGACTTATTCCATCTTGGCTGATTCGGTGAAGCTCTCAAAATTAACTATCTTTGAGTTGTAACGAAGATGGATGAAACCAAGACCCCTGCCTGGGTTACTGCGACCCATGACTCTGTAGTAAGTAAAAACTAGAGCCACGGTTAGGACGAAGTGAAAATAGTCCCCTAGGACCTCAACAACTTTTATTAAACTCCAGCCATTGGGATGAAGTTAGCTTGGGCGTAGTCAAGAAACTAGAGTACCCCCATCTCAAACTCCTTCAAAGGGAATCAAATTTCGATCTTGGAAAATAGCATTTCGTACACGAAGAGAAACCTTAACCCCAGTTGATGGTAGATACGTTATGATGTTAGGGGGCAGAGGACAGTGAAATAATCTTCTAAATCCTCACCGGCATGGATTATCACATCTTCAATAGTGACATTGTCTGTATCTTCGACATATCAGGAGGCAATACTAAGTGGCTCTTCATGCACCCAGAAATAGGGGTCTTTGATTTTTTCTGCAAGCCAGTCAATCGTGTGTGCAATAACATTAGTCTCCATCGGATTAATTGCAACCATGGGAGAGTTGGTGTCGGAGTTCCCGTCAGAAGCCATTAGATAGATAACGTGCTGGAGGAACAGTATATAGTTGTAAAAAGCCACATTTTCAGTTAAATATAAATTGGCACTCCTGCCAGGTTCACTAGAAGAGCGTATCTCAAAGCCAGATGATGTGGGGGACGATGTGAGGAGCAAGAGGATGTGCCAAGCTCCTGTATTTCCCATAATGGCATCGGTTAAAGACATCAAGCCCCTGGATTCCCTTGCCGATGTGAAGCTAGACTAAAGGTAACCCCATCAAAATGATGAAAATTTAAGTTTAAATCCCCCATTCGCAGCTGACACCGAGATTGAATCGACGGAGGCCCAGACAACATTTCAACGTAGTCATTGCTTGAGCCATCGTCCCCCATACCTTGTTCAAAATTTTAAAAGTAAAAAAAGGACGGTATGGAGGTACCTGTTGAGACGATGCAACTTGTCTTATGCGTGTGAGCCAAAATTCAGGAGGTAACACTGGAAGTTTCGAATGTTGGAGCAGCAACACTTTAGAGTGGAAATCAAGTGAGAATAACTAACCTTAGCACCTGTTTTTATAGAGAGTGAAGGGAGACGAAGAGTTCCCAACCGTTGCATGTAACATCCCAATAATTTCATTCTCATGTATAATTATTTTGATTAAGATCATCAATGATATTATCCATTTTATCTCAACTTTCTACATAAATTTTAGTTAGGACAACATCTTTAATTTAATCTTTTACCATGGTAAATAATTTTAACTTTATACCTTAGGTAAAAGTTAATTAAATAACTTATTACCTACTTCCTTAGTTATTAATTTCTTGGGCTTTTCAAATTACTCTCATCAAATTACCACATACTCCACTCAAAATGTGTCATCTTATACACATTTTAATTGCTAGTTAGAGTCTGAATTTGGAAATATGGTCAACTACAAAGTTATTCCTCTTTTTCTTAGCTTTCCAACAAGACCAAATTTGTTAAAATCCATTAATATTTGAGAGAGATATGCCTAAAATACCGAAACTATTTTAGAATTGGTATTTTACTTCAATCATATCATCTTTTACATGTTTTAATCCCTAGTTAGAGTCTGAATTTGAAAAAGTGGTAAACTACAAAGTTGTTGTCTTATCTTTCCAACAAGACCAAATTTATTAAAATCTATTAAGATATGAGAGATATGGCCAAAATACCAAAATAGTGTCAGGATTGATATTTACTTCAATCATACAAGCTATATTATGTAGGCTGTGAAAATAGTCAACAATCCAGCCCATTTTTCTCACCTAAAACCTCCATTATGACCATAATTAATGTATCTAACATCCCACTACAATCCCATTATGAAAAGCTTGTCCCCCACTTGTCATTTGCATGATTAAACCAACACTTTGTTTCCAAGTCTAAATTCTTAGAACAAGCTAAAGTTAATGAAGTCTCTATCTTATTTTCTTTCATTTTCTCCATCAAGTTCACTCTTGATCTGAAGTTAGGACAATAATACAACACTTTCAACCACTTTAGGAACCTCCATTAAGGTAAGAGGGGATAGGGTTGTGAATAAATATGGAATGGGTAGAATTGTATGCTGTTCTAGGATTTCCAGATTTATTTTCGTAAATTGTTACTTAATTTCGAAGCTAAAAATATGTGAATTTGACTTTGACTTCTTCATAAAAGTTGTATATCTTTTTGTTATGTGAATTTTAAGACTTGAACCAACTGATTTGGATATGTATAGCATGAGTTATAGTCAAAATACTACAACATGTCTGTTCTGGAATATGTACCTTCTATTTTGTGTAAATATTAATATTATGGGAATTGTACATACATATTTAGACTTTGATGTCTTAATAAAAATTGTAGATATTTATGTTATGGATCTATAGAAAGTGGTTTCAAGTTAAAAGAATATTTATATCTCTAGTTATACCTAAAATACAGAAGTATGTTCATGCGGAAAACCTGTTGACGTGAATCATTGTTTGTATTTTTAAAACTGGGAATTTTGTGATGAGAATTAGTGTTTAGTATCTTCATAAAAGTTTTAGATATTTACGTTATGAGTAATTTAGAATTGGTCTCATGCCAAAATTATTTTTGTAGCTCCAGAAACGTTGATTTTACCAACATATGTACGTTTTATTACTTTCTTTGAGATAGTTTAGTATACTATGAATTTATGATATTTCTGTTTGGATTTGAAATTTTTGGTCTTCATGAAAATTATAGATAATGGAATTATTGAAACATAGAACTTGGCTTAATTCAAAAATTATTTTTAGACCATGAGTTATATCTAATTTACTAAAGATTGTCAAACTAGTAAATTTTCCAGCAATTTGTGATAATGAAAAATGATAACCTATTGACTATTATGTGATTATGTGATTATGTGATGTTTTTGTTTGGAATTTAAAATTATGGTTTTCATTAATGTTGTAGATAATTTTGTTATAGAACTATAGAAAGTGGAATTACTTAAAAAGGATTTGATTTGCTCACGTTATGGCCTTTTTACTAATGTATGTTGTTGTTGTAAATTTTTGAAATTTACCTATGATGGTTATTATGGATGAAAATGATATTTTTCATGTGGGTAATGATTTATTTATGAATTATTAAGGGATTATTGATTATTATAGATATTATTGAGTGTCCTATAAATGTCATACAGTATGTATATCTTTGTGATGAATAATTATGAATGACTAAATTAATGTATAAACGAATGCCTTGTGGTTTATTGAGATATGTTGTTGAACTGTAAATCTATGATTTTGAGAATTGATATATGTGATGTGTCCTTTGAGGACTTGTGGCTTTCCAAGTGATTATGAAAGTAGTGATATCATGGTATGTTAAATTGATAAAGAGAATTAAAGGCATTTATGCATCATAAGCATTTGGACGCACCATGGAATTTAAGGGTTCCATGATTGCCGGCCCTGGTGGGGGGTTACTATTGGTGTATGCACTATGAGCTTTTATGCTTTTTCATTTATATCATTTTTCCTGCTTATCAATAAAATAAATATTTCATTTTAAATTTGTTTTAAAACGTATTTATCCTTGGAGTAATAGGTCATATAAAAGTTATTCCTAAAATGTCCCTAGTCAAGTATTTACATGGGGACATGTAAATACACTGAGACTAGTGTGTGAGTGTACTGATGACCTGATCTCACAGATCATAGATATAAATGATATCAAGTCTTCACACGGGTACACATTAAGAGTAATGATGTACTATACAGACCCACCATGAGAACGTTGCATGGATCGTTACATGATTGTCATAAACGATTCTCAATGTGATAATGGTATATGTAGTCCTTCGACCTGAAGTCACTACGATTCCTACATGAGGAGTTTATTGTTTTAATACAATTAAACGTCTTCTGTAACAAGAGGACTATAAAGGTTGTGATTAGGCAATGAACAAATTATGCAGAGGGATGTGAGTGATGTAGATGGGATTTGTCTCTCCTATGTGACAGGAGTGATATCTATAGGCCACTTGATAGAGTAAGACTAAGAAAACGCATGACCATGTTAGAAAGAATAAATATTAGATATTTATTCGGATCCAGTCTACTCCGGTATCAAGTAAAAATAAATTGGGCCGTACAAGGATGACGCGACCATGCCTTGGGCCCAATTAGGATATCGTGACAAAAGGAACAAACATATTAAATAATTATCACTTATAGGTTATGTTGATAATATTCGGACATAATGATGCATTGCTAAATGCCACTCTTATTTTATATTAATAATAAAATAATTTATTATTAATATGACCGAGTATTTTACCTGTAGGGTCACACAGATAGAGTAAGCCCATCAGAAAATGTTGTCTTATTTTAGTTGGACTAAAATAAAGCTATTGGGCCTAACTCATTTGGAATGAGTAAGGAGCCCATTTTTAGAGAGAACAAATTAGGTCAAACCTAAGCCTATAAATAGAGCATAAGATGCTCATAGGCCGTTCACTCAAGTGAGACACAAATTCGCAAAAGTTGCAAGAGCTACACGCCGTCAAACTAGCAGTTGGCAAGTGTTGCGATTCTGGTGGGAGTGCTCGTGTGGACTCCTAAAGGACGAGGCTACGACTGCTTCGGTGTTCTTCAAGAGGTAATCCAAAACGAATTTTTTATGTTTGTTTTGTGCTTTGAAACACGGAACCTTGCAAATCCTATGGAATCCCTTTTTTTTCCGCTGCTCATGTTTAGGGATTTCCTAACAGTTACTCTATTATGAGTTAAAGTCTTATTTTTGTTGAGCGCCATGAAGGGTAGGGATTCATGGTTTATGCTAAGTCCTACTTGTGTACTTCGGTACTTGAACGCCATGAAGGGTAGGGATTCATGGTATATGTTAAGTCCTACTTGTGTACTTTGGTACTTGAGCGCTACGAATGGTAGGGATTCGTGGCATTATGCTAAGTCCTACTTGTGTCTCTATGAGACTTTTTACTGCAGTATTCTCACTAAACCAAAATGGATCCAGCATGACATCATTTGGCTAAATTAAAGATTATTAAATGTAAATGACCTTGTTTGGCATATTCATCATATCATAATTATTTGTTGATTGTGTTTGTGTAATTTTACTTATTTTATATTTATTCTTTATTCTATCTCACTCTTACATTATTTTTACAGTGCATGCTTCACAGAATGACAAGTGATGCAATTAATGAAGCTTTTATGTTTTATTGCTTGGACTTTGACTTCATTTGAATTTTAATGTGTTGTAATAATATTATGTACCACGTACTGCAATCATATCTATCATTTCCGCTATATAAATGCATTATGTTTTATTCGTTCACGACTAGTATGCATGATAATATTCCACATTTATCAATTTTTATATGACCTCAGAATTTAAATTACGAATTTCAAAATGATTCTTTAAACGTGAAAAATTTATTTCAAAATTTGGGTTAATTAATTGAAATTTGTAATTTGGGTTATGGGTGTCACAATGGTGGTATCAGAGCATTTTTAAAAAAATTTAGGGCCAATTGCTATGACATGTATTATTTCCTTGATATACTACATGAATTGTTTGGTTACTTGCTTGATAATATGTTAAGTATGTATTATATGACTTGTTGCCTAACTGATAAATTGTAAAGTACTTATAGTTGTGTTATAATCTTGTAATTGTATATGATATACTTTCCCTTAGAATTAGTATAAACCAAACTACAAATGTAGGATGGCAAGAAACAATAATGACGCTATGGCAGCCGCTTTCAACCGCTTGGCTGAGGTCTTGGAGAGGCAAAATCAACCAAGAAATACTGGAGGACTTCACGGATTGGATCACTTCTTGAAAAGGAAGCCATCACAGTTTAAAGGAGGCTATAATCCAGAGGTAGCATACCTATGGATTAAGGAAATGGAACGCATCTTCCGATCTTTACCCTGCACAGAATTTGAAAAGGTGGAGTATGCCACTTACATGATGATTGAGGAAGCATAGAACTGGTGGATCCATGCTAGGATTCGTATGACTGAGACCGACAGACCATTGGACTGGGCTAACTTCAGAGACTATTTTCTGGAGAAATATTTTCCAGCAAGTGTGAAGAGCCGAAAAGAGCTGGAATTCATGGAGCTGAAACAAGGCTCAATGTCTGTTGGTGAGTATGCTGCTAAATTTGAAGAGTTATCCCTATTTTACCCTCCTTTCCAACAGGCAGGTGTTGAAGCCTCAAAGTGCGTCAAGTTCGAGAATGGTTTGAATCTTGAAATCAAAGAGGCTATCTGTTATCAAGAAATTCGGAGCTTCTCAATCCTGATCAATAAATGCCGAATTTTTGAAGAAAACCACCAAGCCAGATTGGCTCAAGAGAAAATCAATAGACAATTGAGACCTCAGTCAGTTACCTTCAAAAGGAAAGGATCGTTCTATCTAAATCGTTTCAAGGGAGGATCATCATCATCTTCTGAGAAACGTAACAATCATGTGAATATAAAGTGTCATAAGTGCGGAGGTAATCACCATATACGTGACTGCAACAGACGCCTAGAAGATATCACTTGCTTTCTATGTAATCAGAAAGGTCATATCAGCCCAAATTGTCCACAGAACCGTCAAATCAACAACAACAATAACAACAATAACACCATGAATAATCAAAGAGGTTCTAGTTATCAGGGAGGCCCTGGAGGAAACACGCTTGCTATTCAACCTCTAAGACAGAATAGGGAGTCAGCAGATAAGAGATTACAACTAGCAATAGGAAGAGTCTTTGCCATCAGCGGTTCAGAGGCAGACCAAGTAGACGACCTTGTGCAAAGTAAGTGTGAGATCAATGGTACCATTTTATCTGTATTGTTTGATTCTGGCGCTACACATTCTTTTATTTCTGAGGAGTGTGTTAGACGTCTTCAATTGCCTGTAAAGTCTATGTGTTAGACGTCTTCAATTTTGATTTGAAGTATCAACCAGGAAAAGCAAATGTCGTAGCAGATGCACTTAGTAGGAAATCCATTCATATGACATCTTTAATAGTAAAAGAGATGGAAATGATAGAACAGTTCAGAGATATGAACTTGGGTGTGGAGATGAAATCTTCAAGAAGCATGACCTTGGGAACTTTGAAGATCACCAATGATTTTCTGAAGCTGATAGGTGAGAGGCAGAAAAAAGACTTGCAATTGCAAGAATTGAGAGAGACTCAGGCAAATAGAAAAGACATAGGATTACAAGAAGGATCAGATGGAATTTGGAGGATTAAAAGTAGAATTTGTGTACCAGATGATGTTAACCTAAGAAGGACAATCCTAGAAGAAGTACATAAAAGTATGTTGAGTATTCATCCTGGATCAACCAAGATGTATCAAGACCTGAAGAAAAGTTTTTGGTGGCCAAGGATGAAGAAAAAAATAGCTAAATATGTGCCTTCATGTCTGGTATGTCAAAAAGCCAAGGTGGAACACCAAAAGCCATACGGTGAGCTGCAACCATTGGAGATTCCTGTCTGGAAATGGGATGACATTACGATGGACTTTGTGTCAGGATTACTAAGAACACGTTCAGGAAATGATGCAATCTGGGTTATTGTAGACAGATTGACTAAGTCTGCTCACTTCTTCCCAATGAATATAAAGAATTCTCTACAAAAGTTGACACAATTATATATGAAAGAGATCGTGAGACTACATGGTGTACCATCCAGTATTGTGTCAAATAGAGATCCGAGGTTCATTTCCCGATTCTGAGGAAGCTTGCATCAGGAGTTGGGTTTAAGACTCCGATTAAGTTTGTAACATCCCAAATTTTAAAATAGAAGATTAAATCAAGGAAAATAAATATTGACAAATTGAATGTAAATTATTTGATGTCCCAAAATATTGTGAATAATTAAATTAAAATTTTTAGGGGACTGTTGGTGATTTATGGACCAGTTAAGCTAAAAATGAGCCCGATTGAGATATGGGTGTCGGACTAAGTATCTCTGAATGAGATGATATTGGTCAGGGCTGTTGAGAATAATATTGGGAATCCGAATATATGTTCAGAATAATTTTTAGATAAAGTATTGAGCCCGAATGAAGAGTCTGTTAGTTGTGAAACGATGAATCTTTTAATGAGTAATTAAAACAAAAACTAAAAACTCTATTTTTCCTTGCCTTTTCACGTGAGTTTGCTGAAGCTTTTGGCAAACACTTCACTGCTTCTTCTCTTCATCTTTTCCTCATTTCTTCTTCCAAACCCTAAGCTAAAGTGGTGCCATCTTCATCCTCCTCCATTTTTGTTTGAAGAAGCTTGGGAGGAAGCCATTGGAGCTTAAAATCCTCTTCCTCCTTCCCTCTATTTTCGCACCTACCTCTTTCTCTTTCTTAAACCTATTTCATTTTTTGGGTGTAAGGTATGTATACTCTTTATTTTATTGGGGTTTTTCCTATATGTAAGTGTTAATGTGTGTGGAGGAGTGGTTGAAGAGAACATTTAATGCTTATGCCCTAGAGTGAGTTGTCATAAATGTGAGCATATATGAGGGGTTAATGGTGGTAAAGGTATTTATGATGGTAAGAGGTAATGAATGATGAGGCATTGATGAGAGTTGTTGGGTTTTGGAGAAACCCTAACTTTTAAGAATTGGGGAAAGTTATAAATATTGGTTAGATAGTGTAAGTGAAGGCAAATACAAGCCATTGGGTGTAAGAATATTGATTGGTGTAGTAATTTGTGGTGTTGGGCTAAGATTGTCTTGTAGCCATTGAATCTAATGTGTATGGCTTCATGGAAAGGAATTCCCAAAGCCTAACGAATAATGAAAATGATATCTATAACATGTCTTAGACATGTTATGAGATTATGAACATGATTATGATAACAGAGAATTAAATTTGTATCTTGAAATAGTTGATTGATTGGGACTCTATATGCATGTTAATGTAGGATCCATTCCGAACGACGAGGCGTGTAACATCCCTGATGTTTTAATGAAAATTATAAAAGTGGAAAAATGTTAGTAAATATTTTAGAAATTTTATTTAGTATTTATTCTGTCTGAGCCGGAGTCGAGAAATCCGGTGACGAGATTGGTCTCAGGAGCGCAGGCAGACGGGGTTGAAGATCGGGTGTACAGGAGAAGAACGGACAAAGACGTACGGTCTTGGACTAACCGGTGTGAGGAGAGCGCCTCACTCAGAGCTATAGCTCGGATCAATCTTTTATAATGACTAAAACAACGGGTGTACGCAACCAAGAGGTGAGAACGGATGAGAGATCTGACCTCTCAAGCAGTAGCTCGGATTTTCGAGGTGTAGGCACTATGTTGGGATACCGGTTGGCCGGTATTCAGACTGGGCCTATACTCTTGCGAAGTATTAGAGAATTGTGAATAATTAAACGTTGCGGGAAATAAATAAGTGTAGTTGATTTGATAACTATACAAGAGTTCAGTGTGGTGAAGTTGATTAAAATTTAATAAGAATACAAATAAAACAAGGGAAAAGGCGATCTTGCCCCTGAGCTTTATATATAAAAGGAAATTATTTCTCTCCCCTCTTCATTATTTTACGAACTACTTCTTCTTTTGATCTGTTCCTTCTTCTCCGTTTTCCCTTCTCTTGTCGCTGAGTTGCATGCGCTAGAGGAGGACTCCATTCGTGTCTGAACTCCAATCGAACCCCATTCCTGTGATCGAGGCTTCAAGGTGAGTCCACTGATCCGTTTTATTTATGACCCCTTATCCCATTCGTTCTCTGGCGGTCAAGGGCCATGCATGGCTGTATTCGAGTCCGTTCTCCACTCCTTTGGTAAGTGTGAGCCCAAATACGGCCTATGAACTAAGGGCGTTGAAGTTGACGGGCTTTACCTTCTGACCCGTAGGTAGTAGGTTAAGCAACGAAAGACTGAGTGGCGGAGCGGAGACTGCGAACCCAGTGCTCAGAGGAAAGAATCGACATCGGGAGCAGATTATCGAAGCGTGGGACCAAGGTAAGGGGGGATGTTCGGGTTATGATTAATTAGAATAGGATTTATTCCTATCCGAGTCACTGAAAAGTATGAGCAGAGTAAGAAAATGTTATCGAGTAGTGGGGTGTGCTTATGTTTGTGCGTGTGTCATTGTGTGCATCGGTCAGCTGAAGATTGGGTGCGTGGTGGAATTAATCTTGTTACGAAACTTAAAATTGTTTAATGCTGAAGTGATATGGACATGTTGTATGTAAATGCATGTGTAGATAACTTATAATAGCCTGAAATACATGATGATTGAGATAATCAGTATGTTTTGTTGAGGGGTTGGACGAGTCGGTCATCCTATGCTGTGAGCACAGGACAGTTTCTGTTAGTTGCTAGCAGCAATCGGAATGATATGTTTATGCTTATATAATGAAAATTGATTATGTGGTGGAGGACGACCAACAGTATGAATTACCCTATTTTGGCTTCAATGGTCAAGTCAGACCCAGTTAAGCTACCCAGAGGTCTTTGACCCAGTGGTTGAGGGGGAGCCAAGTCGGGCTCGGTGAACCAAGTCGGGTTCACGGGATGTCAAGTCGGACTCCCAGCTGAAGGTCGATCCTTTTAGTATCCGGATACTAGGTGTCAAATTTTATCTGAGAGTCAGTTATGATAATTGAAAAGTTGTGATGCATATATTTGCCAAGTGATATTTCTTATATTTTCCGAGTGAAGTTTATTCTATTGGTCAAGGTATGAATTAATTACCGAGTATGATGTGTCATGATTGCCGAGTGAAGAAAATGCAACTAGGCGTACTCTATGTATATGTATATATATGACTTGTTAAATTTTGTTCTATATTAATTATAATGCCAAACACTCACCCTTACTGTTGTTTCAATTTAGTAACCAGTGACAGGGAGGAGGGAGGAGCCATGGAGTCGTGCCAAGAGGGAGATCGATGCCAGGGCCCGAGTGACTTTGAGTGATTCAGTAGAGTTATATGTGTGTATGAGTAATTTCTGAGTGTTATTATTAGTTGTGTGTTAACTAAGACTGAATCGGATACGAATCTGCATTTTAAAATACATTACTGTCTATTTATATGTTCTCATGGCTGCTATGGCAACTCGCTAGCTAACAGAATCATTCTCGAGTAAGGAGTAGTCAAGCGAGTCGGGGAGGTTAGGATGTTCCGAGTGGGATTGACTGGAAGAGACTTTCGAGTGAGGGAAGTGTATAGAGATTCTGAGTGAGGAGGAATTAGACGTGCCGAGTGGAAATTTGAATTTCTTCCGAGAGAAGTGAGAATAGAGTATTCACCGAGTGAGGGTACCCGGAGAAGCAAGAAACGAGCGAAAGAAATGAATTACTCCCGAGGGAGTTGTGATCGAATGAAACTTCCTAAGTGAGGAGTAGTAACGAGTCAAATGTGGAATGTCCGAGTGAATGGAAGTGGAGTGTTTTCCGAGTGAAATCCATTTGCCGAGTGAACTATTTTCCGGGCAAAATCTCACGGGAGTCCGTTAGTGTGTATTATTCGCTCAGATTTCAGGAAGGCATTCGCTCAAGTGAGTCGATACTCGCTTAAGCGACTCTCGAGTCGTTTAGGTACCTTGGGGTCCGCTCACGCGAGTGATCCCTGTTTTTCTTCTTTTCCCCCTCTGTCTTCCTTTCCTTCCTCCGTTCTTCTTCTCCCGTAGCTCCTAATTCTACTTGGTCAAATAAGGTATTTCCAATCGGATATTACCTTGTGTTTATTTCATTATTATTTCAAGGGTAAGTAACGCCATTGTGTATTAGGAGCGGGTGAAGCAGTTTCCGATCGGTTATCAGTTTTATTGGGTTTAAGAGAAGTAAATATTATTTTACAATAAGACTTAAATAGTTATTTAAAGCGAAAAATTTATTGCGAAAATTAACTAATTAAATATAAATAAATGTAAATTAACGTAGGATGTTACAAGGCGGGTACGTCGTATCGCTCGAAATTCTTCTCTTAAGGTAGGAGAGGAGTCTTATGTTCTAAGTGCATGAATTTGAATGTTATTTGATTGCGATATGTATTGATACGCATGTTAGCCTTGCTTTAGATGATATGAGAAATTGTGATGTGGTGTATGGTGTGGATAATATGTTTGGCAACATGCTTTAGTGCATTTAGAATATTCATGGTATGCTATATGGTGGTGTATAGTGATCATTGATATGATGTTATGCTTATATCTACCATGGATATAATATGAATGTTGATGATGTTTGATAGAGAATTATTGAAGTCTTTGTATTGATGATAAAGTTGAGTATCAAGAATGAGAACAAATGAGAAGGCCACACAAAGACTTAACTAATGTGAATAACCAACAATAATAAAAGCCTTGTGGTGATGTTGGTGATGATGATATTATATGATGAGTGGCATGTATAGGATGCATAGAGTGAGAAATACATACAGTCTGCATTTGCATCCATGGCATACTACATAGCCGCTGTTGTTGGAAAATTAAGGGAGTTCCCTCAGCCGACCCAGTGGGAGGGTGGCTCGATGCACGAGCAAGCTTTATTTCCCCTGTGACTCGATGTATAAGTCACAAAGCCGCCCATGTATTGCTTCGGGGAGCTACATGTGGCCGACCCTTGTGGGGGGTGGCTCTTGATGAGCAGGTGACCCTGGTGGTCTTTGAGATCACAGCCGCCATGATTTGATATCTGGCTGGCCCGCAACACCATATGTTGAATATGTTGTATACCGCGGTCATGGTGAAAATGACCAGGTGTTGCAAGATGGGCGATGCGGTTTGGTGCCAGTAAAATAATTGGTGAATGCATGCAAATTTAAGAATAAGTGTACATATTTTACTACTGCAGTAGGGGTATGATTGGATGATCATGCTTGAGTCCCACAAAATTGGTGTTTGTATTCCCACAGTTAGATCTGCAATTGTTGAAATATTCCTTTGTGCATATGCATTAACTTAAGAGCATTTGCATATAGTGAGGAAGTATGCCAAAGGTGATGAGATATGATGATGGATGTGATGAGGATGTAATGATATACTATGACAACATAAAAGATATGAATACCAAATGATAGTTTGTGTGTGATATCCGAATTATGGTGAAATTTGATTATATATATGTTGTATGCTTTGTCAAAATTGTGGTGTTATTTGTGTTGTATGTATGATGATGTTGAAATGATGAAGAGTATGGTGAAAGATATGTATGTGCAAAGTATACATGTTTTGATGCATATGTACATAATCACATGGTATTCATATTCATTCCTTTGGAATGTGTGACTCACTCTCCCATGTTGTCCATTTTTAGACTTGTGCTGTAGGGTACACATGGGAGGAGTAGACATTTTGAAGTACATTTTGGTTGAAGAGGTAAATAGTGGTATAGGAAGTGCCTTGGCCGGTAAAATTTAGATTTTGTATAGCATGTGATGTAATGTATGCTCATTTGGTGATCTAGATGATATTTGATGATTTTGAGGGTCATGTAGGAAAATTAGAACCTTGTGTTATGGCCAATTTTCATTAATGACCCACATGATGTAGTTCGATGAATGATAATGCTTGTCGATGTTTAATTTTATGAATGAATGATGCATTTTACAATTTTATAGAATTTAATAAAGTTTATGTTGGAATGATTTTAAATCTTATGCATTGAATGAATGATAATTGAATTTGAAGGTATAGATAGTTGGATGATGATGTTGTTGAGGTTTAATTCAATGAATGAATGCAAGTAATTCTGAAATTAAAGTTCTTTATGAAGTTGGTAGGATTTGTAGATGCATAATGAAGTAAAATAATACATTAAGAAAGGGTAAAATGGTAGGAAATGATATTCCATATGCTAAGTTGTGATGATTCCACGTTTCTGCATAAGTCCTACAGAACTCACTCAAGCGAGTGGCAATCTCGCTTGAGCGAGATCCTTGTGGAATGGTGGTATGGTCACTGGTCGAATTTCGCCCAAGCGAGTAGCCTTCTCGCCCAAGCGAGACTGGCCTGGGATCAATGTTTGGTTACTGGACCATTTTCGCTCAGGCGAAATGATCCTAATCTGTTGGTCGCTCAAGCGAAGGTAAGAGGGGATCGTCACTGGACAATTTTTGCCCAGGCGGTTCATGCCTCGCCCAAGCGAAAATTGGGCAGTGAGCTAATGTGGTTGCTGGAGCAATCTCGCTCAAGTGAGATGGAATTCGCCCAAGCGAGATTGGTTCCAGTGGAATACTCCTTCTCTCGCTCAAGCGCCTCGTTGGCTCGTCCAGGTTGGGTTTTTGCTTCTCGCTCAAGCGAGATAGGGCTCGCTCAAGTGAGAGGAGCCCCTGATGCAAAATTCCTCCTTCGCTCAACTTTTCCTCGTTTCGCTCAGGCGTCTTCATGTGAGCTCGCTCAAGCGAGTATGATTCTCACTTGAGCGAGATGCATACTGATGCTCTCATTTGCTCCGTTTCAAATCCATTTTCTATTGCATCAAATCTCAAACTGAATGTGACATATTTAAAAGAGTTATTGAACCTCATAATATTTAATTTCATTAAAACTAATTACACAACATCAATCTGATCGATTTTTCTGTTGTTTTTAATTGAGAATTTAGTATGAAATCATCTTGAAAGTTGCCCTCTCATATCTTCATATATGGGAGTGGTTTTTCCTTGATCCAGGTGTTGTAATAAAAGCTTCACAACTTATTTTCTCTTCGTTGAATAATGATTTTAAATCGCAAAAAAAAAATTTCCCTATATTTTCAGGGGTGCCTCAAAGTTCAGCTTATCATTCTCAAACAGATGGACAGTCAGAACATACCATACAAAGTTTAGAAGACTTACTGTGATCTTGTGTGCTTAAGCATGGTGGTAGTTGAGAGCAGTTTCTTCCACTGATTGAATTCACATATAATAATAGCTACCATAGCAGTATTGGTATGGCTCCATTCGAAGCATTGTATGGCAGAAAATATCGAACACCCCTTTGTTGGTTAGAAACTGGTGAAAGTTTGGCATTAGGGCCTGAAATTATGCAACAGACTACTGAACAAATAGAAATAATCAGAGAGAAGATGAAGGTATCCCAAGATAGACAAAAGCACTATTACGATAAAAGGAGGAAACCACTTGAATTCCAAGTTGGTGATCAGGCGTTTTTGAAGGTTTCGCCTCACAAGGGCATTGGCCGAACACTGAAAAGTAAAAAGTTGAGCCCAAGGTTCATTGGACCATATGAAATTCTAAAGAGGATTGGCTCGGTGGCCTATCAGATTTCACTTCCTCCTTATCTTGCAAATTTGCACAATGT
The DNA here is from genome assembly GCA_037962975.1 of Clitoria ternatea. NCBI lineage: Eukaryota > Viridiplantae > Streptophyta > Magnoliopsida > Fabales > Fabaceae > Clitoria > Clitoria ternatea. The sequence continues at coordinate 155,171,489 of CM075673.1, forward strand.
GTTCCACATATCACAATTGAGGAAGTATGTACAGGATTTTGCTCATGTGATTTCTACTGATGATGTTGAAGTCAGAGAGAATTTGACTATTCCTGTAGAACCTACGCAGATTATGGAAAGGTCGATTAAACGCCTGAGAAGCAAGGATGTACCATTAGTGAAGGTGGCATGGAAACAAGGAAATCATGTAACTTTAACTTGGGAGCGGGAAGATGCTATAAGGACACAATACCCAGAATTGTTCCACTGAGGGATGCGTTGTGTTAAATTTCGAGGATGAAATTTTTATTAGGATGAGAGAATTGTAACATCCCAAAAATTTCATTCTCATGTATAATTATTTTGATTAAGATCATCAATGATATTATCCATTTTATCTCAACTTTCTACATAAATTTTAGTTAGGACAACATCTTCAATTTAATCTTTTACCATGGTAAATAATTTTAAATTTATACCTTAGGTAAAAGTTAATTAAATAACTTATTACCTACTTCCTTAGTTATTAATTTCTTGGGCTTTTCCAATTACTCTCATCAAATTACCACATACTCCACTCAAAATGCGTCATCTTGTACACATTTTAATTGCTAGTTAGAGTCCGAATTTGAAAATATGGTAAACTACAAAGTTATTCCTATTTTTCTTAGCTTTTCAATAAGACCAAATTTGTTAAAATCCATTAAGATTTGAGAGAGATATGCCCAAAATACTGAAACTGTTTCAGAATTGGTATTTTACTTCAATCATATCATCTTGTACATATTTTAATCCCTAGTTAGAGTCCAAATTTGAAAAAGTGGTAAATTATAAAGTTTTTGTTTTATCTTTCCAACAAGACCAAATTTATTAAAATCTATTAAGATATGAGAGAGATATGGCCAAAATACCAAAATAGTGTCAGGATTGATATTTACTTCAATCATACAAGCTATATTATGTAGGCTGTGGAAATAGTCAACAATCCAACCTATTTTTCTCACCTAAAACCTCCATTATCACCAAAATTAATGTACCTAACATCCCACTACAATCCCATTATGAAAAGCTTATCCCCTACTTGTCATTTACATGATTAAACCAACACTACATCTTGTTTCCAAGTCTGAATTCTTAGAACAAGCTAAAGTTAGTGAAGTCTCTCTCTCATTTTCTTTCATTTTCTCCATCAAGTTCACTCTTGATCTGAAGTTAGGACAATAATACAACACTTTCAACCACTTTAGGAACCTCCATTAAGGTAAGAGGGGATAGGGTTGTGAATAAATATGAATGAGTAGAATTATATGTTGTTCTAGGATTTCCAGATTTATTTTCATAAATTGTTATTTAATTTTGAAGCTGAAAATATATGAATTTGACTTTGAATTCTTCATAAAAGTTGTATATATTTTTATTATGTAAATTTTGAGACTTGAACCAACTGATCTGGATATGTATAGCATGAGTTATAGTCAAAATACTACAGTATGTCTGTTCTGGAATATGTACCTTCTATTTTGTGTAAATATTAATATTATGAGAATTGTACATACATATTTAGACTTTGATGTCTTCATAAAAGTTGTAGATATTTATGTTATGGATCTATAGAAAGTAGTTTCAAGTTAAAAGGATATTGGTAGCTCTAGTTATGCCTAAAATACAGAAGTATGTTCATGCTGAAAACCTATTGACGTGAATCACTGTTTGTATTTTTAAAACTGGGAATTTTGTGATGAGAATTAGTGTTTAGTGTCTTCATAAAAGTTTTATATATTTGTGTTATGAGTAATTTAGAACTAGTTTCATGCCAAAATTATTTTTGTAGCTCTAGAAACGTTGATTTTACCAACATATGTACGTTCTGTTACTTTCTTTGAGATAGTTTAGTATACTATAAATTTGTGATATTTATGTTTGGATTTGGAAGTTTTGTTCTTAATGAAAATTATAGACAATGGAAGTTTTGAAACACAGAACTTGGCTTCATTCAAAAACTATTTTTATACCATGAGTTATAGCTAATTTACTAAAGATTGTCAAACCAGTAAATTTTTCAGCAATTTGTGATAATGAAAAATGATAACCTATTGACTATTATGTGATTATGTGATGTTTCTGTTTGGAATTTAAAATTATGGTCTTCATGAATGTTGTAGATAATTTTGTTATGGAACTACAGAAAGTGAAATTACATAAAAAAGGATTTGATTTCTCACGTTATGGCCTTTTTACTAATGTATGTTGCTATTGTAAATTTTTTAAATTTGCCTATGATGGTTATTATGGATGAAAATGATATTTTCCATGTGGGTAATGATTTATTTATGAGTTATTGAGGGATTATTGATTATTATGGATATTATTGAGTGTCCTATGAATGTCATACAGTATGTATATCTTTGTGATGAATAATTATGAATGACTAAATTAATGTATACACGAATGCCTTGTGGTTTATTGAGATATGTTGTTGAACTGTAAATCTATGATTTTGAGAATTGATATATGTGATATGTCCTTTGAGGACTTGTGGCTTTCCAAGTGATTATGGAAGTAGTGATATCATGGTATGTTAAATTGATAAAGAGAATTAAAGGCATTCATGCATCATAAGCATTTGGACGCACCATGGAATTTAAGGGTTCCATGATTGCCGGCCCTGGTGGGGGGTTACTCTATGATGAGTTAAAGCCTTATTTTTGTTGAGCGCCATGAAGGGTAGGGATTCATGGTTTATGCTAAGTCCTACTTGTGCACTTTGGTACTTGAACGCCATGAAGGGTAGGGATTCATGGTATATGTTAAGTCCTACTTGTGTACTTTGGTACTTGAGCGCTACGAAGGGTAAGGATTCGTGGCATTATGCTAAGTCCTACTTGTGTCTCTATGATACTTTTTACTGCAGTGTTCCCACTAAACCAAAATGGATCCAGCATGACATCATTTAGCTAAGCTAAAGATTATTAAATGTAAATGACCTTGTTTGGCATATTCATCATATCATAATTATTTGTTGATTGTGTTTATGCAATTTTACTTATTTTATATTTATTCTATATTGCATGCCAGAAAACATTTCACATTCTGACCGAGGCCCAAGGAACATGGCTTATTAGCCGCGACAATTCGTATTCCGGCCAAAGGGCGCGAGAAATACCAAACGACATGACGAATCAAGAGATGACACATGTCAAAAGCAATAAAAGGTTACCATGATATAAAAGACACATCGTCCATAAAAACATTTACACTATTTGAAGCCATGAAAGATCACATTACTTAGCGAATATTCACACTGTCTAGATGACTACATCGACTATATTTAAAGGCGCTACACCGGACCAACAATTCAAAGAAGCCAATCTTTCTAGTATTTACTAAACACCGTCAGATTAGAAGGTCGTACCGTCTAAAGGAAGGTCACATCGTCTGTCTCAAATTTGTTCCCACTTCAGGATGAAACAAAATAAAACTGAAACACTGGATCAGTCCGGTTACCACCAAAGAACTACCACATCGGTCATGACATTGGTAAAGTTTAAAATCTCAAATTTTACTTAACAAAAATTTTACTTTTCGGTCTTTATGATGTAAGAGAGTAGCCTATGAAAGCAACTCCCAAGTCACTTCAATAGACTAGGGGGCAAATGATTCAAGGTCAATACCGGCCCCCAGACTTTTGGATTAGTACCGGCTCCCAGACTCTTGGATTATCACCTGCCCCTAAAGTCTTGGATCGAAACCAGCCCATAATCTCCCCCTCAACCGATGTGGACCCCTCAAAGAACAACACTCCATCCAACAACTAATCACACCGGCATGGCCATGGTCCCACTTCGACCGATGTTAGAGCCCTTTGAGTGGCCAAACGACTGAAGTCACGAGAGGGCTAAATAGCTTATACCGATTATAACCTACAAAGAGCCCACGTGTATAGACTTGATTCGGCACATAGAATGAGGCACTACCATGACACTCTATCACTATAAATACAGTTAATGCCTTCATAAATGGTAAGCTCCCCGGTACCCATCTCATTGACCCGATATAGCTTCGGTATTAGAATCTGAACTGACTTAAGCTCGATGCGTCTTTGCAGGTTCCACCCCCTTTCGCCACTCAACACGTCAGGCCAGTGTGAGGAGCTTAAAACATTACCCCATGACAACGGTCCGGCCTAGAGACCGTCTAATTCAGCAACTCATCATAGATTCTGTACCCCGGTGCGGGTCCACTACTCTGGACCCCAGTTCTAAAGTAGAATAGTTATATATAATGTATATATATCTTGGATTATTAGTGCATATAATGCATTTTAATTTGCCATCGTTAATTTCTACATCACTCTACACACAAAACAAACCATGACCTGACACATTTGCTTACCCATTAAACAAACAATATCTTAGTATTAACTTTCTAATTAGGTGGAATTTAGTTGCCCACATAAGCATGAAAGAACTCTTTAATAATACAAGAATGCAATTTATTCAAAACAAATAGAAGAGGAAATGGTACGAGAAGGCACAAAGCTCAATAGTCATTGGTAGTCTATAAGTAGAGACTATGAGAAAAAACAAAATAGACATAAAAATATGGGCAAAATTTTTTGCTAAAGTATTCTGTGTCTTACCTCAATATCCATTAGATGAGAAATCTGAACCTTTTCATCGCCATTAGGTAAACGCTTACAAGGTGAAAGGTTTTCAATAGCAGTAGTTAGTAAAAACGTGGCAGACCTACAAACAAATCACAAGCACATATAGGAATTTTTAAACTCCAAGTAAAGATGTTTGATTCAATAACTACAAGAATTTTTTATTCATATAGAAAGTGAAATCAGTGCTTTTATCTCAAAAAGCATAGAGAATTATAAAATTAGGAAGATAAAGAACTGTTTTGTTACCTGACTTTGGATAGCCCCAACTAACATGTCCTGACAACGACATGCATATACATTTTCTAAAGCACGGAACTGAAGCAACAATTTCTCTGAACAAAATAAAAAGAAATCAATCACTTTTATAAAGAAATCCTTATAGCTACATAATCAATTGATAATGACAATACAATAGGGCATAAAGTAGACTACCTGGATGCAAATTACTATAGGAATTTAGATTCAGATCATTGACTTGTGGGCAGTTTAAATATATGGCCTGCATGTCATTTCAAAATAAAGAACACCAAATATTAGAAGTGTGATAAACAACATTCTCAATATACTTGTTTAGTCAAACAAAGCTTACATCCAAGTCAACACAGTTTAAAGAATGAGACAACATCTACTGCAAAAACTAACTGTAGAACTACCTCATGCCAACATGATTTTTGAGCTTTTAGTAAATATTATAAAAAGTTGCTCCAAGATCATTCATAAATGCTGGGTTTAAGAATGCTTCAATGGAAACATGTGGCAATCTCTACTATATTTTCAGCCTGGTTTATTTCTTTACCTAAAAGTGTTGTCTAGCAACATACAAAAAGTTCAGTGGAGCCAAAAGCAATTGACAAATAGATGAGTCACATTCTCTAAAGCTAAGTTCAACGAGGGAGGGGAAAGATAACAACTTTAACATTTATCAAAGGTATTGGAATGAATCAAAGGTAAGTTCACTAATCAATGGATTTCGTAAACATCTGGAAGAAATAATGCTAAGTTCACCAACCAATGGATTTTATAATCATTTATGCTAGCCAAAAATCACATTCACTAATTAGTGGATTTTGTAAGCATCTAGCAGAAATAATGCATTTACTATATTTTTATTCTCCCTAACTAATGTTTCCCTCAACCAAAGGAGACAACACATTTGTCATAATTTTGGCTAGCATAGTTTTGAAATTATGGAACATGGTATTAAATTGGAAACTTGTATCTTAAACAAGTAAAGAAAATGAGACAAGAATATGGAAAATTGAACAAGGTGGAAATAAGCATATAAGAATGTTGTTATCTTCTAAATAAAATGGTGGATAAGAGTGACCCTGACTTGGATGAACCTCAGATTGAGCACCCGTTCCAAACAACTAAAGCTATAAGGAAATACTACCCAAATGAAGATTGGTTGCACCTAATATAACATCCTTAATTTTAAAATTAATTTTTCAATAAATCAAGTAAATTTTTCACAAATAATTTAAATTTCCAATAGAGATCGGATTCAGTCATTTAAAGTACCGATTTCTCATCAATCCGACTGACCCATTGGAATGCAATTTAAACATAAATAGACTTTTCATAAATAATTTCATGATTAAAATAAAATTTGTATTAATAATATTAATGTCACGTTACAAAAGCCAACCGGCCATTTCATAATACAAAAATTATATCACTCGGTAATCAATATATCACTCGGTAAACACAAGAGCCGGCCAAGGCTTCTACCCAATTTACTATGTACACTATGTATTGTGCCTACTAATACATAATGCTCCAGTTAGTCGAGTGACTTCAAATGCCATCACTGTGTCCTTTATCCACTGCAAAAATAATGAGTAAGGGGTGAGCATAAACATATCAAATAATAGTTATTGAATTGGATTAAAGGTCCAATCCATAACTATACACTTACCACAAACCGAGTCATACAACATAAATAGCATTTCCTATCAGTAATCAAGGCATACACACAAAAATTAATGCATACCCATGCTCAAACAAATGGATCCATTAAGACTGTTAGTTTTGTGTTACAACACTGGCTCCCCAAGCCATAATTCAGCACTCGGCTGATTCAGCCGTTTTACAGGTACCAAACCGCTCTACGCCCATAATGTAACACCGAGTACCACTCCCAGAGTGATAGCGGTCCTTTACTCAGTGTTACGGGACAAAACCCTGAGCCCTGCTCAAGAGGTTGCCTTGAATCCCACCCAAGGTCTTTTATGAAAGTCATAACATACCTTACACTCATACATTTCACGCATATACTCTTCATGAATCTCATATCACTGTCGGTATTAATATCAGAAATATGAATGGTATATATATATAAAAACATAAAGCATCATACAAGCGGGGTATCAAAACACATAACACACATATATAACATTTTAGTATCACCCCACATCCATTCATAAACTATCTATTTGAAATGAAATGCTCCCCCTACCTGGAATTAAGAGCTCTTGCAACACTTAAATCTTTATCCAATTCACAGCTTGCAAATTCCGACTGGAATTTCAGCTTTGTGCTAATCCAGTGTTTTCTTTATAAAAAAAAAGAAGAAATGAAGACTGATTCCTTCTTCGTTAATGGCTTTTTCAGCAGTATTTGGAAGAGGATGATTACAGATGATATCCTTTCTTTCGAAGGTTTTTCTAAACTCCTTTAACAGTGGAAATTGGCATTTATATCATTCATGCAAAGAGACGTGAATGACTAAAAGATATCTGTTGTACTTTTCTTCAAATACTGAATAAGGAGTAAGCATTTAATGAAAAGGGACAACACATTAGAGAGGGTCCCATTCTTAGAAAAATATCAGAAAAAGACTTTACTAGAAGGTAGAAGAACAGATTGACGTGGAAAGCATCAGGCCTGATTCTCGCTTGAGCGGACCGCTCTCTCGCTCGAGCGAGAACTGCCCAGTAACCATTTTCTATGCTTTTGCTCAAGCGAGGCTCCCTCCTAATAGCCACTCGCTCGGGTGAGAAATGTCCAGTAACGAATTCCATACTCACTCGCTTGAGCGAGGTATCCACTCGCTTAAGCGAAACCCGACCGGAGGTCGTCCTTCCCAACACTTGGATTTTCACTCGGGAAGTTATTCCAGAACCGATTCCTCCCATTCGGTCCTTCACTCGGCAATTTACATCTAAGCAGACTTATCACTCGATCGGTCATTCACTCGGTAATTCACCCTCACACCGACTCAACACCTGATCGATCTTCTCTCGGCGAATTAATTCAAAACCGACTCTTCTCTCGTGTGATCTTTCACTCGACAATTAATTCCAAGACCGACCATCACTCATTCGGGTTTCCTCTCGGCAAAATAATCCAGACCGAGTCTTTTCTCACTCGGTATCATTCCACTCAGAAATGTCGTGCTCGGAAAATATTTCACTTGAAAAGTTTTAATTCAGAGATACTCCACTTGGAACCGTTTCACTCGGATTTCTTTATTCGAAAGTGTCTCATTCGGACACTTATTTTCTTAACTTAGAAATAATTTGCTTAATGATGTTTCACTCGGAAACATCTTAATCCCATTCAGAGATAGGTTCCTCGGTCTTACTTCACTCGGTATCGTACCATATTCACTCGGAATATCATATTTCAAACAGCATTCACTCGGAATTTCATTCAGAATTTCTTCATTAATCCTTCATAAATGAATTTGCTAAATATTACAAAACTTGGGATGTTACACCTAACTAGCCTAATCCATGGAAAATCCTAACCACAACAACTCAGCATACAACACTAAATATCGAATTTACTCAGAGAAATATGGACTTAACAATGTTATGATGTCATAGGGTCACGATGACTATATGTATCTTGTAAGTCCCTTGAGAAATCCAAATAATATATATAAAGTGAGTAAATCTTAATTGAAAGGGTTGAGTTTAAATTATTTAGATTGGTAACTTTTTATTTGGATGAATAGAATCATTTCATCACAAAATTAATAACAGAATAAAAAATTACCAAGAGCTTAAATTCAGCCCTTAGGACTAAGGTTAACAAAACCCCTTATATATATAATTTAATGTTTTTTTTCATATTTTGAGAATAAAATGTCTAAATTTTGGGTGCTATTTTAGGTGGCAAAGAAGATCAAAACTACACTGTCCTTAGTCGTTTTGTTCATTATCAGATACCATTCATTCTATGGTAAGTCAAACCTAGAAACAAAAGTTCTCTACTCCAACCTTCAACTATAAGTTTAAAATTAATCAAATTGGTTTACTTAATTGCAATCTTATTAGATCCATTCATTTTTTTTGCAACATTGCATAGGGAAAGAGCCTATAAGCACTTGATGAATGATGAGGATGTTGAGAATCTCAAATGGCTCCATATTTTGAAATATTGTTATATGATATTTTTTTCTACTTTTTTGGTGATGGCTTATTAAGTCTACAAATATTTTTGTTAATGTTTAATCTTAATTTTATTCTAAATTTATCTACATCTCTATAGTAAAGCAAAGTTCAAATTAATGTTAAAAAGGTCAAACCATACTATCTCTCCCTCGTTAAAAAGGTAAAAACCTCTACCAATTGAAAATGAGTAAAAGTGGTAGTTTTCAATTTTCTCATAATTTGAATATTGTACTAGGGCATTTTTCTTTGCTGTAGTACTTCCCTACAAAGCTGAGGTTGTGAAATGTTAGAGCTTTGAAAATGCCAAGAACTTTGTATGTTGAAATAGAAGGAATAAGCTATTGATATGTTGTAGCATTAACTTATATGATTTGGTAGTAGAAGATTCTTGTATATGAAATAATATGTTGTTAAATTTAATGTATATATATATGTTTGAACAAAGTAAATTCAAAAGAAAGAAAGGTATTGCAATGAATCAAAATAAAAAAAAATAAACCCTGTCTAATCAAACTTATTAGACAATAGTCTTTTGACACCACTACCATCAAAGGTGTTTTCATTGTGAGCAACAATGACAACAATCTGATGTCAACAATTACTTATGTTAACAATTAGAGGCATGGATGAGTCCTGGGAAATAAAAACTTAGGCAAGAGGACTATTAAATTAAATGTACCTAATTGAACTTTAACTATTACAATGTAACGTCCTAGGTTATTTTTGCATTTATTTTTATTCAAACGATTACATCTTACAATAATTTTTTTTTTCTTTTTCATGAAAATTAATCGATATTTAGAGAAAAAGCAATTTAATTTCAAAACAACGGATGGAAGAAAGGGAAATCAGGGCGTCTCGCTTGAGCGAGGCCCCTACTCGTCTAAGCGAGATTCCGGACTCTCACTTAGACGAGGTGCTATTCGTTGAACGAACACCTTTCGCACATCGGATTATACAAAACATGCAACCGGACTCCCAAAACTTCGCTCTAACAAATGGTCCTGTGAACCCAAGGAGTTACCATAGCTACCATGAAAACATATGCACATAACAGTAATATATTTTTGAAATATATTTTTCATTCGATCCGGTCTTAATTAAACACAACTAATAATTATAATACGAAGTTTTTATACACACATAAGACTCTATAAAGAGTCACTCAAATTCATTTGGACCCTGGCACCGTTCTCCCCCTTGGCGCGGCTCCATGACTCCTTCCCCCTCCCTGTCTCTGGTTACTAAAAAAAAATATGCAAGGGTGAGTGTTTGGCATTATAATTAATATAGAACAAAATTTAACACTATATATGCATAGTGATACAAACACATCAAGCATCGCCTGTAAGCAAGCACACCGAAACATAGTGTATTTCATGCAATAACTGTATTAGACCAACTACACAATCTCCATCACATTCCTCACATACATCACATTCATCACATACATCACATTCATCACAACTGACTCTCATACAATCTGACTCCTAGTATCCGGATACTAAAGGATTGGCCTTCAGCTGGGGGTCCTACTTGACACCCGTGAACCCTGCTTGGTTCACCGAGTCCTGCTTGACTCTCCACCTCGACCACTGGGTCCTACTTGACCACTGGGTAGCTCAACTGGGCACGAAAACCACGGGAGCCGGAAATGAGGGGCTATCATATACCGTCGGCCATCCCATACCACATAATCATTCAACAGTTTACCTTTCTCACAATAATATCAATTTCTCATCACTCGGGTAGCCTGCTTGCTAACCTGACGTCACATAACACTGATCATTTCACATTAGATTCACAAGATCATACATGATAAACTCATCCACATCCGATCATCCACAAATTAATAAACTCAGTCACACATGCACAACATAAACACACAATTACGTTTAACAACATTTTCCTTAGTCTGTTTACGTTACCTCAAAGACCTGAATAAGAAGTGAGTCCTATTCTAATTAATTATAACCCAAACACCCCCTTACTTTGGTTCCACGCTTCGTTGATCTGTTCTCTGTGTCGATTCTTTCCTCCGAGCACCGGTTCTGCAGTCTCAACTCCTTCACTCAGTCTTCCGTTGCTTAGCCTACTACCTACGAATCATAAAGTATAGCTCATCACCTCAACGCCCTTAGTTCATGGACAACATCTGGACTCATGCTCACCAGAGGAGTGGAGAACAGCCACGAATATAGCCATGCATGGCTCTTAACGGTCAAAGAATAAAAGAAATAAGGGAATTACAATTGGATTGGATCAGTAGACTCACCTTGAAGTCCCGATCACAGGAATGGGGTTAAATTGAAGTTTAGACACAAATGGAGTCCCTCTCCAGCGCATGCAAATCAGCGTTAAGAGAGGAGAGAAAAACGAAAGAGGAGGAATAGACCAACAGCAAGGTAACTTGTAAAATAATGAAGAGGGAAAGAAGAGAATTTCCTTATATATATAGCTCATGGGCAAGATCGTCTTTTCCTTTATTTTATTTGTATTCTTACTAAATTTAATCAATTTTTCACTATTTTAAACTATTGCATAGTTATCAAATCAATTACACGTGTTTATTCCCTCAACGTTTAAGTATTCACAATCCTCTAATAATTCGCAAGAGTATAGGCCCGATATAAATATCGGCCCCCGACGTCTAAACTTAGTGTTCATACCTCGGAAATCCGAGCTACAACCTGATAGATCGGATATCTCATCCGTGCTCACCTCATGGTTACCTACATCCGTTGTTTCAGTCATCGTGAGGTTAATCCGGTCTCTAACCTCGTGTGAGGCGCTCTCCTCACAACGGTTGGACCAGACCGCCTAGCCCTGCCCGCTCATCTCCTATACTTCCGATCTTTAACTCCGCCTGCTCGCGCTTCAGATACCGACCTCGACACCGGCTTTTCCAATCTTTGGCTCGGACAGGACAAATATTAAATAAAACTTCTAAAATATTTACTAACATTTCCCATTTCTTATAATTCTCATTAAAACATCAGGGACGTTACATCCACCCCCCCTAAAAGGAGATTTCGTCCCCGAAATCAGTGTTCCGGTTGAAAAAGATGAGGGTACATTCGTCTCATATCGGATTCTAACTCCCAAGTGTAGTTTATCCAATGTAAATTCTGCCACTTCACCTTCACCAGCGGTACCTCCTTGTTCCTTAACCGTTTGGTTTGATGCTCTTCAATACCGATTGGTACTGCCTCCACCGTCAAGTTTTCCTTCACTTCAATAGAGTCACTTGGTACAATCATGGTATCACACGGAATGTAGGCTCGAAGTTGCGATACGTGGAACACGTTGTGAATATTAGTCAATGATTGGGGAAGATCCAATCGATAAGCGACTTCGCCAATCCGTTTTAGTATTTCGTATGGTCCAATGTACTTCGGATTAAGCTTTTGGCTCTTCAAAATTCGACCTACACCCTTAGTTGGTGAAATCCTTAGGAACACCCAATCACCCACTTGGAATTCAAGAGGTCTATGCCGATTGTCATAATAGCTCTTTTGCCGATCTTGAGCAATTTTTATCTTCTCTCGGATTAAAGCGATTTGCTCATTCATCTCTTGAATCATCTCAGGCCCCAGATAAAGGGCATCGCCGTTCTCATTCCAACATAATGGAGTACGACATTTCCGACCATAAAGAGCTTCGTATGGAGCCATCCCAATGCTGCTGTGGTAACTGTTATTATATGCAAATTCCACCAAGGGCAAGTATTTCTCCCATGATCCGCCCTGTTCCAGTACACATGCCCTTAACATATCTTCAAGAGTCTGTATAGTCCGTTCTGATTGGCCATCGGTTTGGGGATGGTAGGCTGAACTTAATTTGAGCTCAGTACCCAATTGTTGTTGTAAACTCCCCCAAAACCTTGAAGTGAATCGGGGATCCCGATCGGAGATAATGCTTGAGGGCACACCATGCAGTCGTACGACCTCAGCAATGTACAACTTAGCTAATCGATCTAGCGACCACTTCATATTTATTGCCAGAAAATGCGCACTTTTGGTTAGTCGATCTACAATCACCCAAATCGCGTTGTATCCGGTTTGAGTGCGGGGTAGTCCGGACACGAAGTCCATGGTGATACCTTCCCACTTCCAGATCGGAATTTCTGGAGGTCGAAGCAAACCTGGAGGTCGTTGATGCTCAACCTTGCACTTCTGGCATATCACACAGGATTTCACATACTCGATTATTGCCTTCTTTATGTTTGGCCACCAAAATTCCTTTCTTAAGTCATGATACATTTTGGTTACTCCCGGATGTATACTTAGAGAGCTCTTGTGTGCTTCTGATAACACCGCCTGCCTGAAATCTCCATGTGCAGGCACCACTACTCGGTTCCTGAATCTTCATATACCATCATTACCTCTATTTATCTCCACATTTTTGCCTTGGGTCTGAGTATCAATCAGCCTCAGTAACTCTTTATCGTCTTTTTGTGCAGCTACCATCGACTCCAGAAATTCGTTGGAGATTTTTAACATTCCGATTGTCATTCGGTTTGGTGCGTTCATAACAACTCCAACATTCATATCTCTAAAACTTTCCAGCAATTCCTGTTCTCTACCCATTAAGTACGCCACATGCAGTACCTTTCTGCTTAGCGCATCTGCCACAACATTCGCTTTGCCTGGGTGATACTTCAAATCAAAATCATAATCCTTCAAATACTCTACCCATCTCCTCTGTCTCATATTTAACTCCTTTTGATCAAATAAATACTTTAGACTCTTGTGATCACTGAATACTACAAAGCGAGCTCCATACAAATAATGACGCCAAATCTTCAGCGCGTACACTACTGCTGCAAGTTCCAGATCGTGAGTCGGGTAATTCTCCTCATGTGGCCTCAATTGCCTCGAAGCATAAGCAATTGCCCGATCAGCTTGCATCAACACACACCCTAATCCAAATTTGGATGCATCACAATATACTTCAAATTCCTGTGTTACATCGGGCAGTGCAAGCACAGGGGCAGTCGTTAAACATCGCTTAAGGGTTTGGAAGCTTAATTCACACTTCTCCGACCACACGAAGGGGTTTCCTTTCCTTGTTAACCGAGTCAGAGGGAGTGCTATCCGAGAGAACCCCTCTATGAAACGTCGATAGTATCCAGCTAATCCGAGGAAACTCCTGATTTCAGTTATTGATTTCGGCCTCTCCCAAGCCATAACCGCCTCAATTTTTGTCGGATCAACTGAGATTCCCTCTTGAGAAATTATATGCCCCAAGAATTGTACACTACTCCTCCAGAAATCACACTTAGATAGTTTAGCGTACAACTTCTTCTCACGAAGTACTTGTAAAACAAGTCGAAGATGTTGAGCATGCTCCTCGTCCGACCTCGAATATACCAAAATATCATCAATGAATACCACCACAAACTGGTCCAAGTACGGTTGAAAAGTCCGATTCATATAATCCATAAAAATGGCAGGAGCGTTTGTTACTCCAAAGGGCATTACTACGTACTCGAAGTGCCCATAACGAGTCCGAAATGCTGTCTTTGGGATATCCTCCGACCTCACTCGGATTTGGTGGTATCCCGACCTCAAGTCGATCTTAGAGAACACAGCGGTGCCTCGCAATTGGTCCAGTAAATCATCAATCCGAGGTAGTGGATATTTATTTTTGATTGTCAGTTTGTTCAGCTGCCGGTAATTAATGCACATCCGCATACTACCGTCCTTCTTCTTTACCAGTAACACCGGAGCACCCCAGGGTGAGGCACTAGGTCGGATAAAGCCCTTTTCTAGTAATTCATTTACTTGTTTCTTCACTTCGGTTAATTCCACCGAAGACATTCTATATGGCACTCGGGACACAGGTTCTGCCCCGGGAATCAAGTCAATAGAGAAATCAATCTCCCGACTGGGACGTAGCTCCGGAATTTCTTCCGGAAAAACGTCAGAAAATTCACAAACAATCAGAATATCACTTATCAGGAGGTTATGCCGACCCTCCGAAGCGAATAAAACAACATACGTGGTTAGGACATCGCTCACCCCGTTCTTCATGTCAAGCTCCTGAGAGAAAACAATATTCTTCCGATAACAATCGACCAACACATGATTAGCAGCAAGCCAATCAAGACCTAGAATAACGTCTAAGTCCTTCAATGGCATACAGATAAAATTTACTCGAAAAGTACAGGTTTCGATTTGCATCGGTAGTTCCCTACATACTGTAGTTGCATGGAAAGTGGAACCAGTTGGAGTGGAAACAATAAGAGCATTCTCCATTAAACTGATTGGCAGACCAAGCCGTCGCACACAACTTTCCGAAATAAAGGAATGGGTGGCACCTGAATCATAAATCACATCAACCAGATAACCACAGATGAGGCACTTACCCTGTACCAGATTGTCATTCCTCGTAGCCTCTGAAGCATCAAATGCAAATACATGCCCAGTCATGGCGTTCTGGGCATCGCTAGATTGGGCGTCATATCTTCCCGCTTGTGGGTTCCCTCTACCAGCTCCATTCCGACCTCCTCTCGTGAAGTTGGAACCCCGGTTCCCAAAAGAGTTAGTTCGGTTATCCGTCCTGCCCTGCTGCTGCCTCTGAGGGAAATCAGGCCTGAGGTGCCCTGGTCGTCCGCACTGGAAGCACACAATCTGATTAGCTTGGCAATGTTTGGCAATGTGTCCTTCCTGACCACAATTGTAGCATGTACGATTCCCAGGGGGATTACCCGATCGACCAGTGGAACCTCGGCCAGAGGAGGATGAGGAGGTAGCAGAAGACTTGCCGCCCCGAAAGAATTGACCCATCCTCTTGAAGCTGAATCCTTTTGCCTTCAATGGCTTTTTATCTCTTGGCTGAGACATCCTTTGCAACTGCACTTCTTCAGTCAGTCTTGCTTTGTTCACCAAGGTCGGATAGTCCCTAATCTCCATCGGTACGATTACACTACGGAGCTCAATCCGTAGTCCAGCTTCGTATTTGGCGCACTTGCTACCTTCAGTCCCTTCTAACGAGAAAGGGTGGTAAAAATCACACAGCTCATCAAACTTGCTGGTGTACTCAGCTACAGACATCCGGTCTTGCTCTAACTTCAGGAATTCCATTTCTTTTCGGATTTTGTAGTTGTCTGGGAAGTATTTAACAAGGAACCTCCTTTGAAAATTCGCCCATACCAACGGCTCATTAGCTGCGTTCATCTGCACCTTCATACGGGACCACCATACTCTAGCCTCATCTTTTAGTTGGTAAGTAGCAAATAAAACCTTTTGCTCTTCAGAGCACTCAAAATATTCAAAAACCTGCTCGATATCCCTAATCCAGATATATGCCCCATCGTAGTCGTGTCCCCCTTTGTAAATCGGAGGATTCCTTTTCAGGAATTTATCCAGAGTGGGACCGGACTCGGTCCTACTCATCAGCTGAGTAAATCTAGAGAAGAAATCATCTCTTCCCCCAGAACTAGTCTCTCCGGCCATTTAGTAATTCTACAATAAGCAAACACATCACCATTAATAACCAAGATCAGTCAGGGGATCATAAATTTACCTTATATTCATAGAATACTACGCCAATGGAGTGCCAAGGGAACGGTGCCAGACCACACACAATCTCAACACAACAAAATACAATTAACTTTCATAAAACTATCACATTCACTAGATCGGCCCACACACCGGCTCTAGAAAGAACCGCTCTGATACCAAGTGTAACGTCCTAGGTTATTTTTGCATTTATTTTTATTCAAACGATTACATCTTACAATAATTTTTTTTTTCTTTTTTCGTGAAAATTAATCGATATTTAGAGAAAAAGCAATTTAATTTGAAAACAACGGATGGAAGAAAGGGAAATCAGGGCGTCTCGCTTGAGCGAGGCTCCTACTCGTCTAAGCGAGATTCCGGACTCTCACTTAGACGAGGTGCTATTCGTTGAACGAACACCTTTTGCACATCGGATTATACAAAACATGCAACCGAACTCCCAAAACTTTGCTCTAACAAATGGTCCTGTGAACCCAAGGAGTTACCATAGCTACCATGAAAACATATGCACATAACAGTAATATATTTTTGAAATATATTTTTCATTCGATCCGGTCTTAATTAAACACAACTAATAATTATAATACGAAGTTTTTATACACACATAAGACTCTATAAAGAGTCACTCAAATTCATTTGGACCCTGGCACCGTTCTCCCCCTTGGCGCGGCTCCATGACTCCTTCCCCCTCCCTGTCTCTGGTTACTAAAAAAAAATATGCAAGGGTGAGTGTTTGGCATTATAATTAATATAGAACGGAATTTAACACTATATATGCATAGTGATACAAACACATCAAGCATCGCCTGTAAGCAAGCACACCGAAACATAGTGTATTTCATGCAATAACTGTATTAGACCAACTACACAATCTCCATCACATTCCTCACATACATCACATTCATCACAACTGACTCTCATACAATCTGACTCCTAGTATCCGGATACTAAAGGATTAGCCTTCAGCTGGGGGTCCTACTTGACACCCCGTGAACCCTGCTTGGTTCACCGAGTCCTGCTTGACTCTCCACCTCGACCACTGGGTCCTACTTGACCACTGGGTAGCTCAACTGGGCACGAAAACCACGGGAGCCGGAAATGAGGGGCTATCATATACCGTCGGCCATCCCATACCACATACTCATTCAACAGTTTACCTTTCTCACAATAATATCAATTTCTCATCACTCGGGTAGCCTGCTTGCTAACCCGACGTCACATAACACTGATCATTTCACATTAGATTCACAAGATCATACATGATAAACTCATCCACATCCGATCATCCACAAATTAATAAACTCAGTCACACATGCACAGCATAAACACACAATTACGTTTAACAACATTTTCCTTAGTCTGTTTACGTTACCTCAAAGACCTGAATAAGAAGTGAGTCCTATTCTAATTAATTATAACCCGAACACCCCCCTTACTTTGGTTCCACGCTTCGTTGATCTGTTCTCTGTGTCGATTCTTTCCTCCGAGCACCGGTTCTGCAGTCTCAACTCCTTCACTCAGTCTTCCGTTGCTTAGCCTACTACCTACGAATCATAAAGTATAGCTCATCACCTCAACGCCCTTAGTTCATGGACAACATCTGGACTCATGCTCACCAGAGGAGTGGAGAACAGCCACGAATATAGCCATGCATGGCTCTTAACGGTCAAAGAATAAAAGAAATAAGGGAATTACAATTGGATTGGATCAGTAGACTCACCTTGAAGTCCCGATCACAGGAATGGGGTTAAATTGAAGTTTAGACACAAATGGAGTCCCTCTCCAGCGCATGCAAATCAACGTTAAGAGAGGAGAGAAAAACGAAAGAGGAGGAATAGACCAACAGCAAGGTAACTTGTAAAATAATGAAGAGGGAAAGAAGAGAATTTCCTTATATATATAGCTCATGGGCAAGATCGTCTTTTCCTTTATTTTATTTGTATTCTTACTAAATTTAATCAATTTTTCACTATTTTAAACTATTGCATAGTTATCAAATCAATTACACGTGTTTATTCCCTCAACGTTTAAGTATTCACAATCCTCTAATAATTCGCAAGAGTATAGGCCCGATATAAATATCGGCCCCCGACGTCCAAACTTAGTGTTCATACCTCGGAAATCCGAGCTACAACCTGATAGATCGGATATCTCATCCGTGCTCACCTCATGGTTACCTACATCCGTTGTTTCAGTCATCGTGAGGTTAATCCGGTCTCTAACCTCGTGTGAGGCGCTCTCCTCACAACGGTTGGACCAGACTGCCTAGCCCTGCCCGCTCATCTCCTACACTTCCGATCTTTAACTCCGCCTGCTCGCGCTTCAGATACCGACCTCGACACCGGCTTTTCCAATCTTTGGCTCAGACAGGACAAATATTAAATAAAACTTCTAAAATATTTACTAACATTTCCCATTTCTTATAATTCTCATTAAAACATCAGGGACGTTACATCACAATAATTTTGGTTTCACTTTAATTTATTACTGAATTTGATTTCTACTTGTTTTTGTTGATCAAACCAAGGATACACATATGGAAGCTGACAAAACACATATAAGGAACAGGACACTGAGAATGCAACACCACCGAAGAAAGAAGTGAGGAACGCAAAACCCTAAAAAATGAAAATAAAAACTTACATGTGAATCAATTATTGGAGAAAGAATCGAACAATGTAATCACTTTCGAGAACGTCAACAGGGTTTGTATGTTCCCCTTTCTTCCCCCTCTTTAGTGCTACCTCTAAGATTAGGCGTAGAGGTCACCTTTTCATGCTGCACCAACTTGCAATCTTTTGGTAGGGGTTCCTTAGTGAACACTGTGGCCTGGGAAACTATTCCACCATCTGACCATCTACTCAATGCATCTTCATCTACTTAACTGCGGCCTGGGTCTGGGGTTTTTATGTTCCCCTTTCTGCCCTAAGTGCCTTTCCTCTTCAGTTATTGCTCCCGAACTCCTCAATGCCATTTGCGAGGTGGTCTTTGTCGTTAGGAAGCCAAATGCGCTTTGCCTTTCCCTTTCAGCCCTAAAGTCTCACTTCAGAGAATTGAGTTCAAGATGATCTAATTGAACAAAAAAATGTAATTAGAAAATCATGATATAGTTAATGACATAGATTAAACATACATATGTCATTCTATTTTTTTAACACTATAGAGAGGGCAGCAAAACCATCTATTATGTTAGTGCACTAGAGAAACCACCTAAAAATAATATGCCTTTTGTAAGTTTTTTTTCCCAGATATAACACATGCAACATATGGCGTTGAACGGTATTTGACCATGTTACGTGTAACATATGGCACATAACACCGGTCAATGCCATATGTTATTGTAAAGACACGTAACACCAATGTTTGACCATGTTACATGCCTTTACAATAACGTGGTGCCCTGATTCAGTGTGCAACATTAAAACGTTCCAAATACATGCGCCACATACACAATGTCAAATAGAAAAATACATGTCCTACTATTATAACAGTAAAATGTTTTTAAAATACAATATTAGGGAATTAGATGACTTTTAATATAATCATTACGTTGATAAACTATGATTGGATGATATTATAAAAATAAACTTTTGCATTGATGATATAACTTACTTGCATAACTATATAATTAGATAATATTCCTATTAGTGCGTTTCAATTAAATTTATCATATTTTATATTGTTTTTATCTTTATCTTTTATATACATTTACACACATCTTTATATAGAATTTAAAGTTTTACTAAAAAATTGTTTATAAGATAATTCCTAAGCAATAAACAGGGTGAGTTAAAATATAACGATTATTGTATTTTGTATTAAATCTTGTTTAAAATTAAAGTATATTATAATTTTAGTATTTTTAATTAAAAAATTTTCTGTCCAAACCCCGATCTCAAATTAATTAACTATTATTTTCTTTTTTTAAAATTGTTGATTTAAGACCGGATAAAAATTAATTTTTAATTAAAAAACACTGTACTTTAGTTGAAATATGGACAAATAATACAATTTGGGGTGACACACGTGACAGACAAAAGTTGAATCCAATTCCAACGATGGCAGCGTATTTGGGACCCTTTTTCTGGATAGGGATTGGGGAGCCCCTTGTGCCCCGTTCGCCGGAGCCGGACAGCACCATCATGACTTTATTTTTATATTATTGTTTTCTTTCAAAAGTGATATTGAATTGATTTAAGATTGTTACTTCATGCTGGTGATAAGAAATTTTGTGTGGAGATAGTCAAAACTTTATTTTTTGGTTTGTAGTTGGAAAAATAGAGTTGGAGAAATGAAAAAAAAATTTAAAGGTTGATATTAATCATTCACACCGTTCGAGTTTGACTGTAGGATCTATTTTTGATATTATTAAAACCGGTGTTTGACCAACCAAGTTAAAGAACCAAACAACCCTTAGTCAAACATTAATAAACTACTTTCCTCTGTCTACAAATTCTAAGGCAATAACACTCAATGCATTAATAAAAAAAAACTATACTCTAACGAAAGCTCAATTGAATTTTATTAATATATTAACCTTTAACATGATATATACAAACTTGCGTTTCACATTTTGTGTTTTTATGAAGCATAAAATACAATATTATTAAATTTTTAAAAATAATTAATTATTTTTTATTACTTTATGATTAATTGTATTTTAAAATTTTAAATAAATAAATACAATTCTGCACGTCAAAGGTGCGTTTTTAATGCAGGCATGTCATGTGTCACTGAAATCGCTTTCCCAAGAGACATTTTTCGCCTGGCATGTAAATATTAGTAAAATTTACATACACCAGAGATTGAACCTGGAACCCATTGAACACAACAAGCCATGATGGTGACCACTAAGGCAATTGTTTCATTGATACAATTAAGCAATGTTATAATATCTATATCATCTATATGTTAAATATATATAATAATAAAAGTTGAATGCCATAAAAATTGAACCTGAAACCTTTTAACATAATAAGTTATAGTAACCACTAAGACATAGATTTCATTAATACAATTAAATATAAATATAAATAAAATATATAAAATACAAATTAATGTATAAAATATATTATAAATTACAATATATACTATTAATGTGTTTATATATATATAAATTATAAACTATAAATTATTTTAATGGTTTTATATATATATTTTATAATTTATATATATATATATAAAGAAGTTGATGGTATATATTGTAATTTATAATATATAATTTATATATAATTTATAATTATATATATATTACAATATATTATATAAATTATATATTATTAATGTTAAATTATATATTGATCCGGTCTCAATATCGGTATCCGATCTGCAAGACATATTTCAACGTCTTTGTCAAGACATCAACGTGTAACCGGTGTCATCGGTATACATCCGGACTGTAATTCCGTATCAGGCGCTCTCCCTATACCGGTTGTTCAGGATAACACCATGACACCGGATAACACACACGTCACTATGCAAAAGACAAGAATCATTGCTACAGGGACCGATCAATAATCCCCAACACTACAAGCCAAATTCTGCTCACGGGGATGGTCAACTCGTTCCCTAATCCTAGTCTATACTCTCCATGCTCAATATAAAATAGCCACTTGACCCAATCATGCTGGTAAGTGCGCAATAAAATAATGCTAATGGAAGTTAGTGGTTCCCCACTAACGAGTCCTCGTAAAACGAGCCAATCAGGTATATGAACTCTCTTCATCAATGAAGGGGGGGATTCTGAACTTAATCTAAAAACGATTACTCTCTGAAATACATTCCTGACTTGGAATATATCACTGACTTGAGCGTCGGAGAATCTTTGCAGGTGACACCACCATTCGCCCACATCAACGCGTTAGGTCGGTGTGAAGGATCTCCAGAACGCCCAATCCGCTCTCCTCACACAAGGACAACGGATATTTACACCGGATACTCATACATCCGGTCTTCTGCACAGTATTTGCATACTATTTGTGATTGACTTGAGTCCGGATCTCTAGACCCCGGTTCAGGACAGATCATTGGCACGCCCAGTGGGACTCGATAAAGTTATTCCCATATCCATTGAAAGAACAAGTGATCCTCGATGGAAGACGAAGGACAAGATTTCATGGAGAATCAACCTGAAGGCAGAACCAACCCCAACGTCTTCAGGAAACTCAACTTTGATTCTCATGGGGGCAGCTCAAAGAAGATAGTAACAATGTCTAATCCTGATCCTCGTGATGAGCTGATCAGTCAACTTCAGAGGGAACTCGCTGAACTGCGAAGAGAAAGAAGGCAAAGCGAGGACAAGGAATCATCTTGCACACGAAACACTCCCCATACAACTGACGGAGAAAAGTCCACCACTCTCCAATACTCGAACATCCCTACGTTTGAGGGGAGAGAACAGACTCATGACTCTGAAGTTGAAACTGCCCGAAGGAAGAGGGAGTCAACGACAGCACCCCCAGTAACTTACAAGTTAAAAATTCCTTTTTCAAGGAGACTCATGAGCATCCACATCCCCAAGCACCTTCAAACTACTTAGCCACTTTCCATTGGAAAATACAATGGCGAAACCGATCCTACCAAGCACCTTGATGCTTATGTATTTGAAGCTATGTACTTGGGGGCTGATAAGGATGTAATGTGTCGGATGTTCCCACGAACATTATCAGAAGAGGCCCTGGGTTGGTTTAAAGGTCTACCTTCTGGATCTATAGATTCTTGGGCTGAAATGGCAGCCACTTTTGAAACTCACTTTGTCATCTCTAGAGATGTGCCCAGGACATCTCACACCTTCGCTCAGATTAAGCAAGGTGGAAACGAAGGCTTAAAAGATTTCCTGAAGAGGTTCTACAAGGAAGCTTCCCAGGTTCCTAACCTCACAGAATCCATTAAGCTGCATATTGTCATTGAGGCTTTGCAGCCAGGATCAGCTTTTGCCCTCTCATTAGCAAAGAGCCCTCCAGTAACGTTTGAGGAGTTCAGGAAAAAAGCCTCAAAGTACGTGAGTATAGAGATACACTTAGAAGCTATAGCTGCAAAGAAAAAACCACCAACACCATCTTCCCAAACTCAGAAGGGTAAGGAGAAAATGAGGTCAGAACGCATGGAGAGACCATTCACCAATCCTAAAGTTAATAACCACTCTCCTTGACCTCGAGAAAGGCAGGTTAATTCCTTCAGCCACTATGCACAACTATCTGCCAAGCCATCTCAGATTTTGAGAGAGGTCGGATGGCCAGCTTTTAGCATCTATGGTGTTAGAAGGCCAGCCCCTATGAAAAGACCAGGAAATCCCCGTAAGTATTATGATTTTCATGAACAGAATGGTCATTCCACTGATGAATGCCAAGCTCTAAAGAACGCGGTTGAGACACTAATTAGAGAAGGCAAATTAAAGCAATACCTGTTCAAAGAAAAATCCTTTGACAGAGTAGAGCGGAATGAGAAAAGAGAAAGGGATCCAGACGACGGGGATGACAATAACCGTAATCCGGTTAGAAAATTCTCTGCTTCGGAGAAACAAAAGGGTGTGATGACTGATGAAATAGCACATAAAGATAGCATGCCTCAGCAACAGCGTCAAGGCCGGCGTGAAGTCATTGACATGATTGCTGGAGGATTCGCTGGAGGAGGAGCTTCAATTACAGCCCGTAAGAATCATCATAGAATGATTATGTCTGTGTAAGGGAAAGTCAAAGACAATCGCCCTTACAGAGGTGGGGTTGAAGCTCCAATAATCTCTTTCTCCGATGAGGATTTTGGCCCAACCGTTCCTGGTGGTGACGATGTTGTGGTCATCACTGCAGTAATAGCCAACAAGGACGTCCGAAGAATCCTTGTTGACCAGGGAAGTTCCTGTGATGTTATTTTTTATAATTGCTTTGAAAGAATGGGTTTTAAAGACTCAGACTTACAGCCTTATACGCAGGAACTAACAGCTTTCAATGGAGTAAAGCAATCAACGAAGGGGTACCTTGACACCCTTATTTCGTTTGAAGGCGAACCAGGGGCCAGAACGGTTAAATCCCGAGTGCTGGTGATCGATGTTAAATCACCATTTAATGGCATCATAGGCCGTCCTACGTTAAACGCCATAGAGGCAGTTGTATCAACTCCACATCTCCTTGTCAAGTTTATTGATAAGGATAATGTTGTTTCATCTATCCGAGGTGATCAAGAGATGGCTAGGTACTGCTACAACCTAAGCCTCAACATGACAAAACTAGAAGCCTCCAATAAAAAGAGGAAGCTCAATGATTCTGGAGCAGCCGCTGGATCTGTAAGCCTTGTCGACCTGGACCCTAGGGCGGATTTGAACATTGACCCGTCCAACCCATTAAAGCCCACACCGGATGGGAGTTCCAGGGACATCGTCTTGGGAGATTCTCCAGAAAAGATCACCCATATTAATGACAAGCTAGATACAGAAATGGAGCAGCGACTACTGATGCTCCTGCAAGAATTTAAAGACCTCTTTGCATGGACTGCAGCCGATATGCCTGGCATAGACCCTGCTTTCTGCTGTCATAAATTATCCGTCTATCCAGAGACGAGACCGGTTGCCCAAAAGAAAAGAAGATTGGGACCAGAGAAACAGAAGGCAGCTTGCCAGCAAACTGAGGAATTGCTGAAGGTCGGGTTTATCAAAGAAATCTGTTATTCCTCTTGGCTATCGAATGTGGTAATGGTCCGTAAATCCAATGGTAAATGGAGAATGTGCATTGACTATGTGGACCTCAACCGCTGCTGTCCAAAGGATCCTTATCCTCTTCCTAATATAGATCGGATGGTAGATGACTCCTCTGGTTATCAATACCTGAGTTTCATGGATGCTTATTCGGGTTACAACCAGATTCTGATGTGCGAAGAGGATCAAGAGAAGACAGCTTTCATAAATGATCGTGGTGTCTTTTGCTATACAGTTATGCCCTTTGGCCTGAAAAATGTTGGGGCCACATATCAGCGCATGATCAACAAGGTTTTTGAGGGCATGCACACCAAACTTGTTGAAGTGTACATTGATGACATAATAGCCAAGACACCGGTTGGAGGCGATCATATTGAAGACCTACGCCAAGTATTTACCCGCTTGAGAGAATTTAACATGAGGCTAAACCCAATGAAATGCACTTTCGCTGTCCCTGCTGGGAAGTTCTTGGGTTTCATGTTAACCCAACGCGGTATTGAAGCCAATCCAGGGAAGTGCCAAATGATTCTAGACATGCAGAGTCCAAAGGATCTGAGAGAAGTCCAATCCCTGAATGGCAAAGTAGCAGCTTTGGCACGGTTCATGCCAAAAATGGCTCACAGGTCACTCCCCCTGTATAAAATACTGAAAAAGTCCAAGAAATTCGAGTGGGGACAGGAACAAGAGAAAGCATTCCAAGAGCTTAAGGAGGTGTTGTCTAAACCTCCCATTCTCACGAAGCCTGGCCCCGAAGACACACTCATCCTATACTTGGCTATTTCAGATGAAGCTTTGGGCGTTGCCTTGATAAAAGAAACTCCCGATGGGCAGAGACCGGTCTATTTCACTAGCAAAACCTTACAAGGTGCTGAGATCCGGTATCAAAAAATCGAGAAGGCCGCCCTCGCTGTTGTTTGGGCCTCTCGACGGCTACGTCCGTACTTTAACGCCCATCCAATCATAGTAAGAACGGATTTACCACTCCGCTCTGTATTAATCAAGCCCGATCTCGTTGGGAGGATGATCAAGTGGTCTATTGAACTCTCTGAGTTTGATATATCCTATGAACCTCAAAGCGCTATTAAAGCTCAAGTCCTGGCTGATTTTATTATGGAAATGACAGGGACGGATCCAGATACCCCTCGTGTCCATTGGACTATTTACGTTGATGGTTCATCGAACCAAAGGGGCTCTGGAGCAGGTGTAGTCCTTGAAAGTGATGATGGAGTGCACCTGGAAATCTCCCTTCGCTTTAATTTCAAAACATCCAACAACCAAGCTGAATACGAAGCTTGTTTGGCCGGACTGAGAGCTGCAATTGACATCGGAGCTTCTAAAGCGACGCTCTGTAGCGATTCACAACTGGTGATTTCACAGATCTTGGGAGAATATCAGGCTCGCGAACCTCAACTCCAATTATACTTGAACTGTGTCAAGGAGTTGAGAGAGAAATTCTCTAAAATGGAATTTAAACATGTTCCACGCGAAGAGAATACTAGAGCGGATATACTCTCCAGATTAGCAAGCACCAAACGACCAGGTAGCACCACTACACTGGTTCAAAGCACACTGACGTCGCCCAGCATTCCTCTTTTCCCTTCTCTAAATGCCATAATGACCAACTCCCTTTATGAAGACACATGGATGGCCCCCTACATCCGTTATTTGGCGGATGGGCAGCTGCCTACGGATGAGAAGGAAAAGACAAAGATAAGGAGGGAATTACCATACTTCACCATGATCGATGGTAATCTTTACAGAAGGGCACTCTCTGTGCCTTATTTGATTTGTCTCAAAGAGAATGAGGTGCAAGGTGTAATGGAGGAAGTACATGAAGGAAAATGTGGACACCACGCCGGAGGAAGAAGTTTAATGAGAAAAATCCTCAGGGCAGGCTACTGGTGGCCCACGATGAAACAAGACTCCATTGACTTCGTCAAAAAATGCGACGCTTGCCAAAAGTTCTCTAATCTTCACCACACACCGGCAGAAGAACTCTTCACATCCGCTGTTCCATGGCCCTTCTACCAATGGGGATTGGATATTCTGGGCCCCTTTCCAACTGCTCCTGGGGGCATCAAATATCTCATTGTAGGGGTCGATTATTTCACTAAGTGGATAGAAGCAGAGCCGGTGGTACATATTACTTCAGCCCGAACTCGTCGTTTCATGTATGAGAACATTATAACATGATTCGGGGTCCCAGCACGAGTTGTCACAGATAATGGCACCCAATTCACGGATAGAAAATTCACAGATTTACTCGAAGGGTTAGGAATAACCCAAATATTCTCATCCGTCGAACATCCCCAAACCAACGGCCAAGCTGAAGTGGCCAACAGGGAGGTGCTGAAAGGACTAAAGAAACGCCTTGGTGAAGCCAAGGGAGGATGGACAGACCAGTTGTGTCACGTCCTGTGGGCATATCGGACAACGCCTCATTCTTCCACCAACGAATCCCCATATCGCCTCACATACGGGGTAGAGGCAATGATACCCGTGGAATTGCAAATTGCTTCCACAAGGGTCAAATACTTCTCTGAAGACAACAATAACGCTAACTTGGCATCAGAAATGGATGTCATACAAGAACTCAGAGAAGATGCATTCATCAGAGATCAGGCTATCAAAGCCAAAGTTGCTCTCCGATACAACAAACGAGTTCAATCAAGGACTTTCAACGTTGGAGATTTGGTTTTGAGGAAAGCAAGTGTAGGGAACAAATTCCCTCATCAAGGCAAACTAGCCCCAAACTGGGAAGGCCCATACAGGGTATCCGAGGTTGCTGGCAAAGGCTCTTACCGCCTTGAGAACCTTGATGGCACTCCAATCCGAAATAAGTGGAATACCCAAAACTTGCGCATCTATTATAGCTAGCTGCTGGAACGATACATACTCTCCTATCCTCATTTTAAACTGAATACTGGAGAAATTATTTTCCCGGCTATGCTTTCATTGTAATTCTTATTTTTGATTTAATAAGAATCTCATACAACAATTTAACTCTTTTCGAGTTTTTCTTATGCTGTGATTTTCAGTTTATCCGGCGTACAGAAGCATGTTCAGAACGGATAATCTCAATTACCTATTCCGTAGTTGACGATGTAACTCCTCGAACATGTGCAGCGTACAAGAGCATACTCAGGACGGATGATCTCAATTACCCATTCTATAATTGACGATGTAACTCCTCGAGTATGTGTAAGAAACTGAAGGCCCGGATTGTAGGATTAAACCGAACTCTGGGTACGGTTAGTAAGTTTGGCTGAACACCGGTGAAGACCTGGGCTGTAGGATTAAACCGAACCTCAGAAAATGGGTTGTAGGATTGAACCGAACCCCATTCCAAGAATGGTAAAAGGGTAAAACCCAACACCGTATTGAAGGCTTGGGCGCAGTAAGCTGGTTCTTCTTCAAGACCACGCTGAACCCCAAGTAACGGGCGCAGTAGGTTCAGGATTAGCCCTAATCTGAACCCCGTGTTGAAGGCTCGGATTGTAGGATTAAACCGAACTCTGAGTACGACTAGTAGGATTGACCGAACGTCGGTGAAGAATCGTCAATGGGTAAAACCAAAGACCGATTAAAGGAGTGGATTGTAGGGTTAAACCAAACTCCAAATACAAGTAAGTTATACTGAACTCCAAATTAATACTCTCTTTTGAAGTTCCTTATTTGGGAGTTTTATAGCTTTAAATTCTGAATCATCAATTCTTCAGTCAGAAACGCTCAATTGAAACCTGACTCATGAACTCCGACCCAAAAACAATTCATTCGGGTACGCCACAATCTTAGGCATATTCACCCGAAACCTTTCAGTCGGAAATATTTACATTCGAAATTATCAAACAAAGGGATTTCTACTCGAAGTCCTCACTCTTAAGAACTCTCACGTGAAAGTATCACTCAGAGTTTGTTCAAGGTATTGATCACCCAATAATACTGGGGGACAGTATCTGCAGTTTAACGAATATTTTGGGGAACGAACTCTTAGTGAAATGTTCTCACAATCATTTCCTCTCAAGAATTAACTCTTCAAGCCGTTCTCATGACAATAGCATTTTCACTCACAACGGCAATCCATACTATGTTATTTACGACCAAAAGGCCTGATTTTCAAGAAGCGAGATACGCTTTCTACCAGGCTTTTATATCAAATTGTTCATACTTGACAAAAAGATACTCTATCTTTTCTGTCAAATCAAGTCTTTGGCTATCAAAACGCCTATACATGAAAAACGATAGTTATATGTCTCTATCCGTTCTTCATCCCGCATGTAAAAATCCGGAATGACTCAATACACATGCAATCCTTCTATTAAAGTTATTTTCAACTAAATAAGCTTATAAAGGCAAATGGTTCTTTTATTGATCAAATGGAAGATTACATGAAGAAATTCGTTTAGTAATCCGGAGCTGATCCCGGAACACAGCGAATTTGAATCAATAAAGACAAAGACAGGGAAGGCATTATTTCTTCTGACTTGTATCTCCTTCCTTCCCTTTGCCTTTACCTCCGGCCTTGCCTTCATTAGCACCAGAGCTAGTTCCTTCACTTTTAAGCTTCAGGAGAGAAGGTCCCATTGACTGACCTTAGGTAAAGGAGCAAACTCGTAAGGGGTGTTAGGCGGATCCTCCTGACGATCATTAACAATGGCCACCAGTTTTCCTTGGTGAAACTCATAGAACGGATCGATACCGTTTAGATTGAGTTCCACTTTAGGATTCCGGTATTGAATTTGACGAACAGCCAGTCCGAAGGATTCCTTGACTGCTTGGTCACAGATACCTACAGCCTCATCCAAATCCGCCTTCAAAGTTTTGATTTCGTCAGTCAAACCCGCCAACTTTAAAAGCAACTCCTTTTCCTTACGCGACCAGTCTTCTGCTCCTTGAGAGTAAACGACCTTAGCCTCCTTCAATTCTTTTGCTAATTTGGCCGAGTGTTCTTTCTCTGTACAAAGTGTAACACCCCTATTTTTATTTTTATATTAAAATTTTGAAGGAATTAAATTATGGTTCTTTAGAACTTTTTAATCTACGTATTATTTATGATTTTTTGGAAATTTTTTTGGAATTTTGGAATTTTTTAATAAAAATAATATTTTTTTTTTAAATAATTTTAAATTCATATAAGTGACTTAAATTAAAAATATTTATAAGAAAGTGAATTTAAATTATAAGAAAATTTTCTAAAATCCGTTTCAAGTAGACTTATCTAAAAATTATCGGTTTGAGAAAAATCTTGATTTTTTCTAATCGTTTAAAAATTAGAAACGTATCAATAAATTTTTGTTAACAGAAAATTTTAGATTTTTAAAATTTCAGCTTTATATTACTTATTATAAAATTAGTGAGGACTGATATAATATCGTTAAATTTTAAAAAGGACTCATTTTGAATATTTAAAATATATCGAGTGAAAGGTTACTATTTGGCTTAATAATTCTGCCGACAGTTACTATGCAAAACACTGTGCATGTACGAAATTTTCAAAGAATGCATAGTAACCTGGAATAAAAAATTCAAAAATGCATAGTACTTTTATATTAAAATAATGGAATGCATAGTAAAATTTTTTCCTATAAATACCGAAGGATTTCTTCTTTAGAATTCACAATTTCAGATTAAGTTTTCTTAATACAGTAGTGCTAGTGAGATAGTGGTGGAAGTGAGAGAGAGAAGAAAAGTTTTTGGAGAGAAGGTTCTGCCAAAATCCTAAGGTAAGAATACTTCTCTTTTATATTTTTTTAGATTATTTTTATATCGTTTTTAGAAATCTGTTATTATACTGAAAATAATATTATTTTAAGTTACTATTCTGCATAGTAAACACTATTTCAATAGTAAATTACTATTTCAATAGTAAATTACTATTTAAATAGTAAATTACTATTTACTGTTACTATTTACCGTTACTATTCACGATTTACTATTTACTGTTACTATTTACCGTTACTATTCACGTTTTACTATTTACCGTTACTATTCACGATTCACTATTCACTATTCACTATTCACTATTCAAAATTTACTATTTCTGTTTTAAGTAGTAATCTTAATCTTCGTCTTATGCTTATACTGAAATAAGATTGGTATTAATATTTTTAGAAATCGGAGGCGCAAAGCAAATCCATTTTGGGTAACAATTCAAGGTAAGGGGGAGTGAGATAAGAATTATAATATGAAAAGACATAAGAATAATGGGAGGAGTCCCCTACTCCTTTTAAATTTAATAATATTATTATTTTAAAATATTAACTTTTTAACTTAACATTTTTAATAAATTTTAAATTAAATATCCGGTTTAACTAACTCTAACATACCTATGCAAAGACTTGGACCATTATGACCTATATGGACTGGATTATACATATGCAAGGACTTGGACCATTATGACCCATATGGACTGAACTATACCTATGCAAGGACTGGATTATATGGACTTACATATACCTATGCGAGGAATTGACCAAAAGGACTAAAATTGATTATATTAATAATCATTAAATTTTGTATTATGATATGTATTAATGATATTTAATTGATTTGATTATGATTGATTGATTGATGATATTTAGTTATGATTGATATTATTTGATTTTGATTGATGATATTGTAATGTGGAGTTTGAGCATATAGCGAGCATGACGGAAAGCTAAAATTCAGTAAGAATTTCTTACCTTACTCTTTAAATTTTATTATCTTTTATTTCTTCTTAGAAATTATTTTTAACTTTATTTTCAATATTTAGAATAAAAAAAAATAAAAATTAGTATTTATTTTAGAAAGAAAACATTTTATGAGAATTTATTTAATTAAATTTTGAGTTAAAGAAAAATTTTGTAATTTTAAGTATTTTTGGTTAATAATTATTCTCTTTTAATAAAACAAAATTTTTTTTGAAAGAAAATTATTTTATTTTTTTCAACTTAATAACTAAATATATTTGGAAATAATTGAGATTTCTAAATTTGACTTTGTTAAGATTTAATTTGAGAAAGATTATGTAAAGTTTTATATGAGAAAGTTTTTAGATATTTAAGGCTTAGAAACTCAAATTTCAGTGAGATTCAAAAACTGTACCAAATTTATTTCTGTGGGACAGAAATTCAGAGAATCAAGAAAATGTACAGTTTATTGAAATAATGTTGTAAACCTTTAAGGGATTTAATAATTGAGTTTCTAAAAGCCTTAACCAACTCAATACGCGAGTAGTTCATGCATCATGAATCATTAAAGTGAAATGAAATAATATTGTCTGGGGACGGATTATAGAAACCGAGGATACATTAGAGGAGGCTTAATTACGAGCCTTGGGATGAGAGGGTGTGAAAGGGTGCTTCAGGGGACCTGGGGTAGCTCCCTAGTGTCGGGTACTTTCACAATAAAAACTTTCTCAATCTGACTAGTCTCTAAGTGTTTCCACACCAGTTGAGCTGTTCATATTATTATTATCCGGACTTATGGAACAGTGTAAACTCCTGGTTGGCCCAGTGCAAATTAAAATTTAAGGACCCACATATATAAGTAAGTTATGATGAAGATATTGCATAACATTCATGCATTCATAATTGATTGTGTATGTGATTGTGATTGATATTATTATGTATTGGTTGTGAAAACCCTTTGTTGCTTATGTCTTATTCGGAAATATTATATTCTGTTTCTCACTCCTTTCTCCGTGTTTTTGTTTCATATATTCTAAATTGATGGTTCAGAGGGAAGGATCGAAGAATATCAGCAGTAACTATAGCACGTTCTAGAAAGGGAGCTCGGTATGAATACCGTGGTCCAATGAATAAATAATGTTAATAAGTAACTGCTTCTGGGCCATGGAGTTTCCTCTCTTTCTTATAATGTTTAATGTTTATTTTCTTCGGATGAATGTACAAATACTTTATAAAGTTTTTAATAATATTTGTGAGGTATTTCAGAAATAATGTATATAATTTATTCCGATAGTTTCTTTTTAACAATCATATCTTTAGTAAAAAAAAAAAATTACGAGTTTTTCTAGAATTTATTAAGGTGTAACAGAGGGTGTTACAAAGTGGTATCAGAGCAGTTAATCCAATAGGCCTGGGGAAAAGGTCTATCTTGCTTTGTCTGTAAACTCTGTATAGGTAGAATATCTGACTTGGTAGTAACTGTGATTGATGTGACAAATCTCAGTTACTGTGAAACAGGAAACTAATGGCTGGAAACGATCTTGCTGGAGTTGTAGAACGCTTAATTAATGCAATGGGAGCACGTGAAGGTCAAGGTAACGATGCTTTAAGAAGGCTGGACCTATTCGAAAAGCGTAATCCACCTCGTTTCAAGGGAGGATATAACCCTGATGGAGCACAAATCTGGATTCGAGAGATAGAGAAGATCTTTCGAGCATTGCAATGTAATGAAGCTGATAAGGTAGTCTTCGCTACTTATGCCTTATCTGAGGATGCCGAACATTGGTGGGATAACATGCGTAAACAATTCGAAGTCAACGACGTGGAGATCACTTGGGACTATTTCAAGGATATGTTTCTGGAAAAATACTTTCCAGCTGATGTTAAAGAGAAAAGACAATTCGAATTCCTGTCGCTGACCCAAGGAAATATGACCGTTGGAGAGTACGCATCCAGGTTTGAAGAGCTATCTCGTTTTCATTCTCATTATAATGATGCTACTAATGAAAGAGATCGGTGTGCAAAGTTTGTAAATGGACTGCGGCCAGAAATTAAGGAAGCTATACGAATGCAGGAAATCCGTGAATTTTCTGTATTGGTAAATTGCTGCAGGATCTTTGAAGAAGACCATAAGGATAGAATGACCAAAAGTCGTGAGCCCATTCACAAGGCAGGAGAGATAAGAAGTGGAGGACCTCACCATCATCAAAGAAGAGATTTCAGAAGGAATAAGCCTTACCAAGCACCATTTCGCCGGTTTGGAGCAGCATCTGTTCCTAACAGACCCCAAGCTTCAACTGGAAGCTATTATCCAACATCTGCACCAAATTTTAAATGTTTTATCTGTGGAGGACCCCATTTGAAAAGGGATTGTCCTAAAAACACTTATGTTTGCTTTAAGTGTAACAAACCAGGTCATCACATCAAGGATTGCCCAGAGATGAAGAGAGAAAACCCTGAAGGTGCAAGTACAAGCATAAATACTCAAGGAGGCGCGCACAGTGCAGTCGGAAGGCCGAAAGCAAAAGGAAAGGTTTTTGCAATCACTGGAGAAGAAGCATCTCATGCTGATTCCATGGTAGAAGGTAAGTGTATCATTAATAAGATTTCTTTAACTGTTATGTATGACTCAGGTGCATCACATTCCTTTATTGCCAATGACTGTGTAGAAAAACTAAAATTACCTGTGATAGAACTTCCATTTGACTTATCTGTACATACTCCTGGAAACAATCCCATTGTCACTTCTAAAGCTTGTTGGAAATGCCCTATTGTCATAGATGGTAGGGACTTTAAGGCTAATCTTTTCTGTTTACCCCTTTCTGGCTTAGAAGTTATTATTGGGCTAGATTGGTTGTCTGACAATCATGTTCTAATAGATTGTCATAATAAAACCATAATGTTTAGAGAACCAGTGAATTTGAATCCTGAGGATTCGAGATTTCTAACCGCCAACCAAGTGAGTGCCTCTTTAAAAGGAGGGGCTCAAGGATTCATGCTATTGCTTTCAACGAAAGGAGAGCAAGAATCAAAAATCAAAAATCTGCCGGTTGTGTGTGAATTTCCTGACGTTTTTCCTGAAGATATCCCTGGTTTACCCCCAGAAAGAGATGTGGAATTTTCCATTGATCTAGTACCTGGAGTTGGACCCATTTCAATTGCACCATACCGAATGTCACCTCTAGAATTAGCAGAGTTGAAGAAACAACTTGAAGAGATGATAGAGAAGCAGTTTATACGACCCAGTGTATCCCCCTGGGGTGCACCAGTGTTGTTGGTTAAGAAGAAGGATGGTAGCATGAGGTTGTGTGTAGATTATCGACAACTGAACAAGGTGACAATCAAGAACAGATATCCTCTACCAAGGATTGACGACTTGATGGATCAGCTGCGTGGTGCCACGGTGTTCTCCAAAATTGATTTGAGGTCTGGATACCATCAAATAAGGGTGAAGAAAGAAGATGTATCGAAAACTGCTTTTAGAACACGCTATGGCCATTACGAATATCTAGTAATGCCTTTTGGTGTAACTAATGCACCAGCCGTATTCATGGATTACATGAATAGGATTTTTCATCCATATCTAGATAAATTTGTAGTGGTGTTCATTGATGATATATTAGTGTACTCTAAAAGCAGAGAAGAACATGTTGAACACTTGAAGGTTGTGTTGGAAATCCTGAAAAAGAAACAACTGTATGCAAAGTTGTCGAAGTGTGAATTCTGGTTAGAAGAAGTAAACTTTTTAGGACATGTAATTAGTCAAGGAGGAATAGCTGTAGACCCTTCCAAGGTGGAAGCAGTTTTAAAATGGGAGAGACCAACCACGATCACTGAGATTAGAAGTTTCTTGGGCTTGGCTGGATACTATAGGAGATTCATTGAAGGCTTTTCAAAGCTAGGATACCCATTGACCAAGTTAACACGGAAAGGACAACCTTTTGTGTGGACGACACAATGTGAGAATAGTTTCCAAGAGCTGAAAGATCGACTTACTTCTGCGCCAGTGTTAGTACTCCCCGATCCATATCGAAGTTTTGAAGTTTACTGTGATGCGTCTAAACAAGGACTAGGAAGTGTACTCATGCAAGACAAGAAGGTTGTAGCCTATGCGTCACGTCAATTAAGGCAACATGAGATTAACTACCCTACCCATGACTTAGAGTTAGCCGCTGTAGTTTTTGCCTTAAAGATTTGGAGGCATTATCTATATGGTGCAACATTCGATGTGTTTAGCGATCATAAGAGTCTCAAGTATTTATTCGATCAAAAGGAGTTAAACATGAGGCAACGGAGATGGATGGAGTTCTTAAAGGACTACGACTTTGAGTTGCAATACCATCCTGGAAAAGCGAACGTAGTAGCTGATGCTTTAAGTCGAAAGTCTCTACATGCATCCACAATGATGATTAAAGAGTTGGAATTAATAGAGAACTTCAGAGATCTTAACCTAGCAGTAAAGGTTAATGCTAACAGCTACAGATTAGGAGCGTTGCAAGTTACAAGTGAATTCCTGAGACAAGTTTTAGAGGCTCAACGAGAGGATGAATTCCTGCAAGAGAAGAAAGAACTCTTGAAACAAGGAAAAGAAGTCGAGTTCAATGTAAGCAGTGACCAATTGCTGAGGTATAAGGATCGAGTGTGTATCCCTAATCAAGAGGAGTTGAGGAAAGCAATTTTGGAAGAAGGCCATAAAAGTTATATGAGCATTCATCCCGGAGCTACTAAAATGTATCAAGATTTGAAGAAGTTATTTTGGTGGCCTGGAATGAAGAAAGCAGTGGCAGAGTACGTGGCTGCATGTCTAATTTGCCAGAAGGTTAAAGTGGAACATCAAAAACCCCCTGGAATGCTACAATCAATGGAAATACCAGAATGGAAATGGGATAGCATTACCATGGATTTTGTGACTTCTTTACCCAAAACTCCATTAGGACATGATTCGATATGGGTAATAGTTGATAGACTAACAAAGTCTGCCCACTTTATTCCCATCAACATTCGTTACTCTATGGAGAAGCTGGCAAAATTATACATCGAGGAGATTGTGAGATTGCATGGAATTCCTTCAAGTATCATTTCTGATCGGGACCCTCGTTTTACATCACAATTCTGGAAGAGCTTGCACAAGGCTTTGGGAACAAGACTGCGTCTGAGTTCAGCATATCATCCTCAGACGGATGGACAATCAGAAAGAACAATCCAATCTCTAGAAGACTTGTTACGAGCTTGTGTGTTAGAGCATAAAGGAAGTTGGAATCAATTCTTACCATATGTGGAGTTTACCTACAACAACAGTTTCCATGCTAGCATTGGCATGGCACCTTTTGAAGCATTATATGGAAGAAAATGTAGGACCCCGCTATGTTGGTTTGAGACTGGTGAAAACTTGATGCTAGGACCAGAGTTGGTACAACAAACCACGGATAAAATCAAAATAGTTCAGGAAAAGATGAAGGCAACACAGAGCAGGCAGAAAAGTTACTATGACAAAAGAAGAAAGCCGCTCGAATTTCAAGAAGGCGATCATGTATTCTTGAAAGTCACACCTATGACTGGGGTCGGTCGGGCAATGAAATCTCGAAAACTAACTCCTAGATTTATCGGTCCATACCAAATAATTCATAAAGTTAGTCCCCTTGCTTACCAAATAGCATTACCACCTTTTCTTTCTAATATCCATAATGTTTTTCATGTGTCAAACTTGCGAAAGTATATATCTGATCCTACACATGTTATTGAACCTGATGTCATACAAGTTAAAGATAATCTTACATATGATGCACCACCTGTTAGAATAAGTGACAGAAGAATAAAACAATTAAGAGACAAGACAATTCCGCTTGTAAAGGTTATTTGGAGTGAAACGAGAGGAGAAGATGCTACATGGGAACTAGAAACTGAGATGAAAGAGTCTCATCCTCATTTGTTTTACTGATTAATGTAAATTTCGAGGACGAAATTTTCTAAGGGGAGTAGAGTTGTAACACCCCTATTTTTATTTTTATATTAAAATTTTGAAGGAATTAAATTATGGTTCTTTAGAACTTTTTAATCTACGTATTATTTATGATTTTTTGGAAATTTTTTTGGAATTTTGGAATTTTTTAATAAAAATAATATTTTTTTTTAAAATAATTTTAAATTCATATAAGTGACTTAAATTAAAAATATTTATAAGAAAGTGAATTTAAATTATAAGAAAATTTTCTAAAATCCGTTTCAAGTAGACTTATCTAAAAATTATCGGTTTGAGAAAAATCTTGATTTTTTCTAATCGTTTAAAAATTAGAAACGTATCAATAAATTTTTGTTAACAGAAAATTTTAGATTTTTAAAATTTCAGCTTTATATTACTTATTATAAAATTAGTGAGGACTGATATAATATCGTTAAATTTTAAAAAGGACTCATTTTGAATATTTAAAATATACCGAGTGAAAGGTTACTATTTGGCTTAATAATTCTGCCGACAGTTACTATGCAAAACACTGTGCATGTACGAAATTTTCAAAGAATGCATAGTAACCTGGAATAAAAAATTCAAAAATGCATAGTACTTTTATATTAAAATAATGGAATGCATAGTAAAATTTTTTCCTATAAATACCGAAGGATTTCTTCTTTAGAATTCACAATTTCAGATTAAGTTTTCTTAATACAGTAGTGCTAGTGAGATAGTGGTGGAAGTGAGAGAGAGAAGAAAAGTTTTTGGAGAGAAGGTTCTGCCAAAATCCTAAGGTAAGAATACTTCTCTTTTATATTTTTTTAGATTATTTTTATATCGTTTTTAGAAATCTGTTATTATACAGAAAATAATATTATTTTAAGTTACTATTCTGCATAGTAAACACTATTTCAATAGTAAATTACTATTTCAATAGTAAATTACTATTTAAATAGTAAATTACTATTTACTGTTACTATTTACCGTTACTATTCACGATTTACTATTTACTGTTACTATTTACCGTTACTATTCACGTTTTACTATTTACCGTTACTATTCACGATTCACTATTCACTATTCACTATTCACTATTCAAAATTTACTATTTCTGTTTTAAGTAGTAATCTTAATCTTCGTCTTATGCTTATACTGAAATAAGATTGGTATTAATATTTTTAGAAATCGGAGGCGCAAAGCAAATCCATTTTGGGTAACAATTCAAGGTAAGGGGGAGTGAGATAAGAATTATAATATGAAAAGACATAAGAATAATGGGAGGAGTCCCCTACTCCTTTTAAATTTAATAATATTATTATTTTAAAATATTAACTTTTTAACTTAACATTTTTAATAAATTTTAAATTAAATATCCGGTTTAACTAACTCTAACATACCTATGCAAAGACTTGGACCATTATGACCTATATGGACTGGATTATACCTATGCAAGGACTTGGACCATTATGACCCATATGGACTGAACTATACCTATGCAAGGACTGGATTATATGGACTTACATATACCTATGCGAGGAATTGACCAAAAGGACTAAAATTGATTATATTAATAATCATTAAATTTTGTATTATGATATGTATTAATGATATTTAATTGATTTGATTATGATTGATTGATTGATGATATTTAGTTATGATTGATATTATTTGATTTTGATTGATGATATTGTAATGTGGAGTTTGAGCATATAGCGAGCATGACGGAAAGCTAAAATTCAGTAAGAATTTCTTACCTTACTCTTTAAATTTTATTATCTTTTATTTCTTCTTAGAAATTATTTTTAACTTTATTTTCAATATTTAGAATAAAAAAAAATAAAAATTAGTATTTATTTTAGAAAGAAAACATTTTATGAGAATTTATTTAATTAAATTTTGAGTTAAAGAAAAATTTTGTAATTTTAAGTATTTTTGGTTAATAATTATTCTCTTTTAATAAAACAAAATTTTTTTTGAAAGAAAATTATTTTATTTTTTTCAACTTAATAACTAAATATATTTGGAAATAATTGAGATTTCTAAATTTGACTTTGTTAAGATTTAATTTGAGAAAGATTATGTAAAGTTTTATATGAGAAAGTTTTTAGATATTTAAGGCTTAGAAACTCAAATTTCAGTGAGATTCAAAAACTGTACCAAATTTATTTCTGTGGGACAGAAATTCAGAGAATCAAGAAAATGTACAGTTTATTGAAATAATGTTGTAAACCTTTAAGGGATTTAATAATTGAGTTTCTAAAAGCCTTAACCAACTCAATACGCGAGTAGTTCATGCATCATGAATCATTAAAGTGAAATGAAATAATATTGTCTGGGGACGGATTATAGAAACCGAGGATACATTAGAGGAGGCTTAATTACGAGCCTTGGGATGAGAGGGTGTGAAAGGGTGCTTCAGGGGACCTGGGGTAGCTCCCTAGTGTCGGGTACTTTCACAATAAAAACTTTCTCAATCTGACTAGTCTCTAAGTGTTTCCACACCAGTTGAGCTGTTCATATTATTATTATCCGGACTTATGGAACAGTGTAAACTCCTGGTTGGCCCAGTGCAAATTAAAATTTAAGGACCCACATATATAAGTAAGTTATGATGAAGATATTGCATAACATTCATGCATTCATAATTGATTGTGTATGTGATTGTGATTGATATTATTATGTATTGGTTGTGAAAACCCTTTGTTGCTTATGTCTTATTCGGAAATATTATATTCTGTTTCTCACTCCTTTCTCCGTGTTTTTGTTTCATATATTCTAAATTGATGGTTCAGAGGGAAGGATCGAAGAATATCAGCAGTAACTATAGCACGTTCTAGAAAGGGAGCTCGGTATGAATACCGTGGTCCAATGAATAAATAATGTTAATAAGTAACTGCTTCTGGGCCATGGAGTTTCCTCTCTTTCTTATAATGTTTAATGTTTATTTTCTTCGGATGAATGTACAAATACTTTATAAAGTTTTTAATAATATTTGTGAGGTATTTCAGAAATAATGTATATAATTTATTCCGATAGTTTCTTTTTAACAATCATATCTTTAGTAAAAAAAAAAATTACGAGTTTTTCTAGAATTTATTAAGGTGTAACAGAGGGTGTTACACAAAGGCTGGCATGGAGGTCGGAATTGGTTTTCTTCTGATCAAGTATCTGGACCTCCAACTCCTTAGCAAGATGTTTCAGACTGGCAATCTCCTCATCCTTTTTATACCCTTCCTCTTTGGAAGCCTCTAATTTATTCTCCAGTCGGAGGATGCTTGCCTTATCCCTAGCTGCAGCAACGCTAAGGTCATTAACTTTGCCTACTAATTTACTGAGCCATTCGTTGTCCTCCGACAGTCTCCGAACCGACTTTAGGAGACCGGACAGTTCTGCTAACTGCCACTGTCCAGTGTCACAAGCTTTTGTTACTTCATCAGGCTCTAAAGTCTTCAGCTGGTACGGAGAATCAGGGATGCTTTGAGGCACGGGACCCATATACACTAGGTGTGGGGCAAGATTGGAATTCCCTGGGGGAGGACAGGAAACCTTAGGCGCAAAGTAAGCAGTTATTGGTTTGGCAACCGACGTAGGAACACTGCTCGGGGCATCCGGTGTGACCTTCTCTACCACCTTACCCTTGGAAACCTCTGCATCAACTGCCCCTTCAGAAATCTTTTGTTTTTTGGGAGAGGGTTGAGATTCGGTTTTCTTGGAAGGGTCATGTTTTGCTTTCTTCCTTTTCTCACCAACCTTTTTTCCCTCAATGTTGGAGGTCGGTATATCGGATCCGCCCTCCAACAAAGGAACATCGTCACCAACAGACGAGGTGAGTATGATGGTCTCAACAGTGGCCTTCTTGGAATTCCGCTTTGCTTGAATGTTGTTTTCAGCCGCCACGAATTTCCCTCCAGCCTTGAGGCCTTTCAACTTCTCCATCTCTGGCGAATCAGCTTCAATTTCAACTGCATAATCAGAAAAAAGAACCGTCAGAAACAAAAGATTTTGAATTATTAAGAAAGAAGAACATGTAAAATGACAGGAAATTACGCAAATATTCCTCGCAAGTGGTCTTTGACCCAAGCAAACGCCTGCAAGAGAAGAACTTATGCGAGGCGGTGTATGATTGAAGAGCAGAAAGAACGGAAACCGATATTGGTGTTAACTCGTCCTCGTCGGTATAGTAAGCCTGGGACGTCAACAAGAAATGTTCATGCGTCCAGGACACGGGGAACTCTTCAATCCCATCTTTATTCAACCAAAAAATTGGTTCATCAGGCTTCACACGAATCCTGGTAAAATAAGACTTGAAGGAACGTCCATCAACTTTGGCAGAGTCGGTGTAGGATTCGAAGTTGATGATCTTGGAGAGAGTCCGGAGGGTTATTAGACTTACTCCTCCCTTTTCCCTATTAGCACGACGGACCACCTGCGTGAAGTAAAAGAGCATGGCCACCGTCGGTGTAAAATTAAAGTGCTCCCCAAGCACTTCAAGAGAACGAATCAAACCCCATCCGTTTGGGTGAAGCTGTGAGGGAGCGCAATCCAAGAACCTCAGAACAGCCATTTGGAATTTGCTGAGCGGGAAGCGTACACCTAAGTTCAGGAAT
The DNA here is from genome assembly GCA_037962975.1 of Clitoria ternatea. Taxonomy (NCBI): domain Eukaryota; kingdom Viridiplantae; phylum Streptophyta; class Magnoliopsida; order Fabales; family Fabaceae; genus Clitoria; species Clitoria ternatea. Next base: position 155,213,971 of record CM075673.1, read on the forward strand.
AAGAAATCATACATATATATTGATCTCTCATCCGGTGTATGACAGATCCGTTCTGAAGGCAAGGGAGCCAACACCATGAAACGCTCCTTGTACTTTCCTTTTTTGAAAACGGTGAAGCGAGGCTCCAACCTAACTCCATCCTCCCGAGCATGTATGGACACCGTATCACGAAATTCGTCAGCAACCCAGCTATATGGGCGTTTCTGTTGGAACTTTACCCAGTCAATCCGGTGTGCAACTACATTACACAATCCAGAGGCTGTCTTTATGATATATTTTTTAGAAAATGCTCCACCACTAGAAGTGCTTTCTCCAGACATCTTCTTTACGGCTAGTTTAAACGCCTTAACACTGTGATAAAAGCTAACATCATCAGAGAGGTACAAATCAGCGCTCCCCTCACTCTCGCTAGTAGAGGATTCTGAAGAGGGTATTATCACCCTTCGCCTTGAGTAGGGTGACGCCTCCCTCTCTGAATGAAGTGGATTTGAGTGGACGATCACAGGGATCCTTCCACCATGACTTAAGGAGGTCCGAGACAACACTCTACCTCTCTTTCCCCTACGACCAACATACCTCGAGCTAGCAAAGTCTCTCCCAGACATTTAGAAAAACTAGAAGAAAAATGAGAAGACGAAAGAGAGGTTACCTAAGAATGAAGAGAAGTGGTGAATCAAATCTCACACAAGCAAACAGGAGTCTCTTCTCGAAATTTTTGCAGAGTTTTGTCAAGTGAGCAAACACTGAGTAACTTCTGAATCTATTAAATTCTACTCTTATAAGGAGTCGAAGCTTATGTCGTTTACAACCAAACGACACTTTTAAACGACACCTTTTTCGTAGACACGAGGTTGTCGTTTCGAACATTGAGGCGCGAAATCAGCGTCAATTCGTCAAAAGGGCTTCTCAAATGGGTCTCAAAATTTAAATTTCAGGCCCATTAAGCCCCTCAGTGACGGTTATTAAGACATGCGCATTTAACGCAATAATGGCTCGCCTACATGAGTAAAGGCATTAAATGTCCAATCATGAGAAACGTGGCCACCATTACTCGAATACCAAGGGTTACAAAATTCAATAAACTTCTGAGATTCTCATTGTTTGAATCCGCCCTCAAGAGTTTCATCATAACGGAACCTTGTTCCAAGAGCGGATATTTACACAACAGTACGATCGGTATAGTTTATATGAGCAAATCTACTAATTCCTCACATAAGCTAGGAGGCTAGTAGAGTACTACTGATCACCGATTTCGGATATGAAAATTGAACGCTCAATCCGTACGATTGAGAATCATTCATCTCAATCCGTACTCCTGCGATTGAAAAAATGTCCCCAGGACGGATGATCTCAATCACCTATTATGTGATCTGACGATGTAACTCCTGACGATGTATACTTTCCCAGGATGGATGATCTCAATCACCTATTATGTGATCTGACGATGTAACTCCTGACGATGTATACTTCCCCAGGACGGATGATCTCAATCACCTATTCTGTGATCTGACGATGTAACTCCTGACGATGTATACTTCCCCAGGACGGATGATCTCAATCACCTATTCTGTGATTCGATGATGTAACTCCTGGCACCGTACATATCCCCAGGACGGATGATCTCAATCACCTATTATGTGATCTAACGATGTAATTCCTGACGATGTATACTTCCCCAGGACGGATGATCTCAATCACCTATTCTGTGATTCGATGATGTAACTCCTGGTACGAACAATCCCCATCATCATTCTTATGATGGAAGATTTTGAAAGTTAATCCACGCTTTCGCTCTCAAGTGGTATTCTCCCAGGACGGATACTCTTTATCACCTACTCTGTGGTACAATGACGTAACTCCTGGCATAAACAAACTCCCATCATCATCTTTATGATGGAAGACTCAAACACCACTTTCTTACACCTTTGCAGTTCCCCAAACTTGGAACAATATTCTTACAATGGACGACATTGGTTCTCCAGTGAGAATAACACGGATTAAGAACAGTCATCTGTCCTGTTACACTATTTTACTAAATGATGGATCGGCTCCTCCTTTCCCCAAAAGAATTAAGGATCATGCCCTAAAGACAGGCACCCTTTTCTTAACACACACTTGGGGACATGTATATATTTCTCCGTTCTAAATTCATTTGTTGTTCAATCTTCTGAGGCAATTATTTCAGTTCGACCTCAAGGTTAATCATATAGAACGGACTAACAACGACTTAAATGACATATATGCATGAAATGTTGGAGACAAATTTCTTAAATGAATTTTATTCATGAAAAACGAAATTACACATAACTGTTTAAAACCGGAGTTGATCCCGGAACACAACTCTACATATAAATAAAGCAAGACTACGGAGGAGGAATTTGCTCTTCATCTTTCTGTGCTTCCTCAGCTCCAGGCTCTTGTGTCCCTTCCTTTGGGATTTCCTCAGGAATTCCCCCTCCAGGAGCCTCAGTTCCTTCCACAGACCAAGCGACCTCAGACGTAGGAAGAACGTAATCCGGTCCCATAGTTTGACCCTCAGGAAGAGGAGGCAAACCGTACAAGGACGTCGGAGGATCTTCATGACGACCATCAACCACGGTGACCAACTTTCCTCCATGGAATTCATAGAACGGATCCATTCCATAGAGGCTAAGTTTCACAGTGGGGTTGCGGTAGAAAACTTGGCGTATAGCTAGGCCGAAGGATTCTTCAACCGCCTAGTTGCATATATCAATAGCTTCCTGCTTCTCAGCTTTCACTATAGCCAATTCTTCCCGCAACCTCGATAGCTCCCCACTTGATCCTCCAGATTCCGTTCTCCCAGTCTTCAGTCCCTCGATCTCAAGGAGGAACTTCTTCTCCTTTTGGGACCACTCCTCGGCTTGCTTAAAATAATCCTCCGCAGCAGCTTTGCTTTTGTCTTCAAGATCAGCTTGTTTAGCTTGACTGCTACGGAGTTCCTCTTGAGATTTACTAAGAGTCTCCTCCTTCTCTGCCAATTTACCTTCCAAGTCTTTAAGCATAGTTTTGAGCTTGAGATTTTCTTTGTTTATAATATCTGCAAACTCTTTAGACTTGGCAAGGCGATCTTCAGCTAATTTTAGGGCAGCTTTATCCTTCTCCGTCGAGAGGTTAAGCTGTTCTAATTTATCACTCAGCTCATCAACCTTGTCAACATCTTCAGCTAACAAACTGAATGAATGAAGCATCCCAGTCAGTTCTGCTAACTGCCATTTTCCGGCCTCACACGCCTCCTTGATCTCTTTAGTTTTAAGCGTGGGCCGGAGTTCATACAGCGGTTGAGGAAGAATCGCTGGAGTTGCTCCCCGATATGAGAGGAAGGGGGTAAGGAACAAAGTCGTTGGGTAGAAGATCGGACTAGATCCAGAAACCCCGGCAGGAATCCCCTTATGGTGCCCGGAAGAAACATCAGCTGCATCCGAGGTCTCAACAGCCTTACCTTCTGAAACTCTTCCCCTTTTTGAGCTCCCCGAAGGTTTATGTTTCTTCGACGGTCCTCCGGAAGAATCATTCTTGATCTTTCTCCTCCTCTCGGTTATTTGGGGCAGACTAGTAGTTGCGCCAACACCAGTCGAGCCGCCCTCGACCAGCGGAATCTCCCCTTCCACATCCGATGTCAGAATAATCAATTCAGGATGATCCTTTACAGAAGTCTTAGCCTGAATTTCATTCTCGCGAGCTACGGATTTACCTGCCGCTTTAAACCCCTTCAGCTTATTCATCTCCGGAGATTCCTGTTCTATTTCACCTGCATGCACAAACACAAGATATTAGCAACTACGAAATATTTTACACATTTGACAAAGGAGAAAAGGAGAAATAAAACGAGAATTACGAAGATATTCATCCCGGACTCCGCTTGAACTACTTAAAAGACGCCTACACGAAAATACTTTAGAACGTGTAGTGTGCGCTTCAAGTGCGAACAACACTTTCGACGATTCAGGGGATAGCTCAGATTGATCAGCATAATATGCTTGGGAGTTTAAAAGAAAATGTTTATGGGTCCAACTCAAAGGAAATTTGTTAAGACCATCTTCATCCCTCCAAAAGATTGGTTTCTTCTTCCTAACAGATATCCGAGTAAAGTAGTTTAAATGATTTTCCATCGACTTTGGCCGAATCGGTGTAAGATTCAAAGTTTACGAAAGAACAGAGAGTTCGGAGTGTCACTAGGCCAATACCGCCCTGCTTGTTAGCCCTCCGAACTACTTGAGTGTAATAAAACAGCATCGCTACTGTGGGCGTGAAGTTGAAATGATCCCCCAGAACCTCCAGAGCACGGATGAGGCCCCAACCGTTGGGATGAAGTTGAGAGGGTGCGCAGTTTAAGAACCTCAACACACCCATCTGAAGCTCGGATAAGGGAAAACGAACTCCCAGGTAATGAAATATGAAATCGTACATGTATATAGAACGGTCATTGGGTACGGCATGGCATATCCGCTCTGTAGGAAGTGGTGCGAATACCCTAAACCACTTCTTCATTTCTTCTTCTGCATGAAGCGTGAACCTTGGTTGAATTCGGGATCCATCCTCGTTTGCATGACGGGAAGCCAAGTTCTTAAACTCACTAGCTACCCAACAGAAAGGCCATTTAGCCTGAAGTTCTTCCCGATTTAACCTAGAAACAGCAACGGTGTAAAGACCTTCTGTTGTCTTCAGAATGGTATTATCTCCGGAAGTCCCTTCTCCAGCAGCCATCTGAATCGCCTAGACCGAACTCTTTAATCTACGATAAAAGATCATATCGTCAGAAAGGTGATAACCATTACTCACTTCATTTTTTTTAAAGCGACTACAATCAGAGGACGACTCTGAGAAGGGAAAAGTCATTTTCCACAGTGAGTAAGATCCCCTTTCTGAGCGACATGACTCAGCCTTAGGAAGAATCACAAGGATTCTTCCCCATGACTATTAGGGTTGTGAGAAATTAATCTCCCCCTAACTAAAGCACATTCTCTTCGCAAAAATAGTATACCAAAACAAGATGAAAATAGCATGGGAAAGTTACCTCAGATGAAGATGATGAAGATGAGGACTGAAAAAAGTCTCGAAGAGCAAGCGACGAATTTCCTTGCGATATTTTTGCAGAGTGTTGCTAAGAAATCAGAAACGAGTGGAACCCAGAATCCACTAAGTGTTTCTTTTATAGGAAATGAAAAGGCTCAGTTACCACCTCTTGAAGTTGTGACGCTCTCAACTAAACGCGTTGCTTCACAAGTGAAACGACACAACCGTTCCAAATTCATGGGCGCCAAAACAATATCCATTCGATGAAGGGCCTATCTACTAGGCCCAAAAGTTTCAAAAAATGTAGGCCCGTTAAGCCCTAAACGACGGTTATTGAGATTTCCATCTCAGACGCAATAATTGCTCGTCCACGTGGTTAAAAGCATTTAATGTCTAATCATGCGAAGCAATTCACGCTTTACAGCCGTTACGCGAACTTCAAGAGCCTTCAATTTCAATGAACTCTTGAAATTCTCATACAGCGAATCTTTGTCTGAATCCGTTGTGATAACATCACCACATCGGATCTTTTGACTTAAGAACGGTTATTTGCAATATAATAACAAATGCTAAGGAACTGTTATACGCGTAAGCCTACCGATATTCAGACCTCTCGCAGGTTGAGTAGCTTATGTGAACAACTACTCAGTCCCTCACACAAGCTAGGGGACATATGATCCGGTCTCAATACCGGTATCCGATCTGCAAGACATATTTCAACGCCTTTGTTAAGACATCAACGTGTAACCGGTGTCATCGGTATACATCCGAACTGTAATTCCGTATCAGGCGCTCTCCCTATACCGGTTGTTCAGGATAACACCATGACACCGGATAACACACACGTCACTATGCAAAAGACAAGAATCATTGCTACAGGAACCGATCAATAATCCCCAGCACTACAAGCCAAATTCTGCTCACGGGGATGGTCAACTCGTTCCTTAATCCTAGTCTATACTCTCCATGCTCAATATAAAATAGCCACTTGACCCAATCATGCTGGTAAGTGCGCAATAAAATAATGCTAATGGAAGTTAGTGGTTCCCCACTAACGAGTCCTCGTAAAACGAGCCAATCAGGTATATGAACTCTCTTCATCAATGAAGGGGGGATTCTGAACTTAATCTAAAAACGATTACTCTCTGAAATACATTCCTGACTTGGAATATATCACTGACTTGAGCGTCGGAGAATCTTTGCAGGTGACACCACCATTCGCCCACATCAACGCGTTAGGTCGGTGTGAAGGATCTCCAGAACGCCCAATCCGCTCTCCTCACGCAAGGACAACGGATATTTACACCGGATACTCATACATCCGGTCTTCTGCACAGTATTTGCATACTATTTATGATTGACTTGAGTCCGGATCTCTAGACCCCGGTTCAGGACAGATCATATATTATATATTATTAACATTAAATTATAAATTATTTTAATAGTTTTAACATATAAATTATTTATATTTTATAAATCAACTTATATTTAATATATTAATAATATATTTAACATATAAATAATATAGATATTATAATATTCCTTAATTATATTAAAAAAATCTATGTCTTAGTGGTTATTATAGCTTATTGTATTTAAAAAGTTTCAAGTTCAATTCCTGTGACACGCAATTTTTATTATTAATTGAAAAGATGGACAAAAAATTATCTGCAATTTTGTTTTTATTTTTTACACACGTCACAATTCTTAATAATACTACGTTCCTGTTTAACAAACTTTTCAGTGAGGAAATTTACATTGAATTATTTCATCTTAATTATATATCAAAATTTTCAATCAAATTTTTTTTATTAAATTATATTATCTCTCTTGATTTAGCATTTTTTTCTCATCTTAAGTGTAGTTAAAAAATTGTCATTATTAATGCTTTGAAATTCTAAATAAACAAATAAATAAGAATAAATGTATATGTTCGAAAAAATTTTATTTCTAGATGTATAATGATCTGTTTGGTGTATAGAATTGAAAATCTAATTTTTAATTTTAATTTAAACTTTCACAGAATTGGAAATATTATAGTTACTAATTCCATATTTAGATCACATAAGATTAAAACGTGGAATCGCAATCCTATGCTAAAATGAGGTTGGTGGTAAATGTGACAATGATGGTGTTGACGACATGGTGGTTATGGGGTGAAGTTTGTGCAAAGAGTGGTAGCGACAATAGAGGCGTTTATGGTGGTTGCAACAATAGTTGTGGTAGCATGGGTAGTGATGGTAATAGTGACGATGGTAGAGACGACAGGAGCAACGACAGTATTGATGGCACGAGGTGGCAGTGGGGGTGGTGACGGTGGTGATAGAAGGGAGACAATAGTGGTGGCGGGAATAGCATGGTGGTAATGGTAGTAGCGGAAGTTTGGAAGTTGTGACGATGATGATGGTGGTCGAGAGTGGCTGGTAGTGGTAGTGGTGGTGATGACAACGATGATGGTGACAACAATAGTGACAGTGTTGGTAGTTGTGGTGATGTCGACAAAGATGTTGGTGGCAATGGTGGTGATGGCAAAAAAGAGTGGGTGGGGATGGTATCAAAGGCAATGTAATGTGATGTGATCTTAGAAATTAATAATTCAAAGTGTATGAATTAAGAATTGAAAATAGTTATTTTTAGTTATATTTTAATTATATAGAATAGAATCTTAGAATGAAAATTCTAAGGCTATAGTTTAATTCTAAAAAAGCTTTCAAACATCATAATTGAAATTTGAAGGCTAAATTCCAATTCCAAACCCCAATTCTTACTCAATTGCATACACCAAACAAACACTAATAATTATTAACCAATCCTAATTTTTTAAGGGGTACTTGGTTTGCACTTAGGGAAATGAAAAAATCTAAAGGTTGACATTGATTCTTCACGCCGTTTGAGACAATCAAAACTATATTTAATTGTATGATAAATTTTTTCACTTTTAAAAATCCTCATTGCATTGAAAGCAATGGAAAAATCTCTTTGTACCAAACATGCTATACACCAGTAATAATTAACCTTTTATTAAAATTGACATATCTAATCATTTCTTTAATTTTTCTACATAAACTTTAACAGACTAAGAAAACAAAGTAGAGGATATTAATTTGAACTAAAATTAAATTGGAGTAGATCAGTGTGAACCACCAAAGTCTCTGATAATGGAGTTAAGTATTGAGACATGAATTGCTAGTTTTGAAAATAATATATATTCTTTAATAATGCAAAATGATTTTTTTAAAAAAAAAAAAGGCAAAATGGCTTTTTACGTAATGGATGCTTAAAATGGACCATCATTTATAGAATTATTTTCAGAATCTAACGAATTCACGATTGGAATTGTCTGATTTAATTGGATTCTCAAGTGATGTTGAAACATTATGAATAAGATACTACAGCACTCGTAAAGCTAATCAAAAGAAAATTTGCAGGGTCATAATCATCAAAACCTACACTAGGGTCATCAAATGATAAATTAAGGGGACCTTTGAATTACTTATTTTTTATTTTTTCCAGTATTAATTACAAAATTATCATCTTTTTTCTTATTTTTAAATAACTTTTTTTATTTCTTATTTTCATTTTTTAATACAAATCTTGTAAGAAAAATGATGATAGTTTTGTAATTAAAACTAAAAATAAAAAATGTTTTCACAATCTAAACTTGAGGGATGTTTTCTTATGGATTTGATTTTTTATGAATTAAAATTGGGAAAAGTACACCTGCATTTTTTTAAGTTCGATAAAATTATACTTGATATTCTTCTTTTCTCTAATTCTATGTAAACATTCTCTAATCTATAAAAATGCATAACCATGAGTATCTTATTTCCATAATCACTCCTGCTTTTTAAGTACTTATTATATAAGAAAAGATAAGTCATAATAATATTTATAAAAGGAGTACTAATTACAAATTTATCAAATCATGTATTTTTTTTTCATCATTCAAAATAAATGGTAAAAGAGAAGGAATAAATGTCTTTAAAAGGGAAAATCAGAGTTCAAACTTAGACCCTACAACTTTATATCTATGTCACAACCATGTTAACATCTACGGACACCTTGTATGAGTGTGATTTACCTTTAAATTATAAAATCTTAAAATTCACTTGTAAATTTTCTGAATAGGCAATAATGTTCATTTGATAGTTTTAAGTTGGTTTAATTGCACTATTGGTAATTTGAAGTTTTGGTTTGTAAGTTTGATAAATGGTGGTATTAAAAAATTTACACTAATAATGAATTGTAATTAAATTCATAAAATAATTCTTAAGTATAGAAGCAAGATAATAAAATTTGCATTGAGAATTTGAAGATAGAAAATTTTGACATACCATTTAATTTTTAGTTGCAATTTGAAGTTTTCATTTGTAACAAGTCTTGAATATATGATAACTGAATCACCTCAGCCTATAGGCCACATAGTGCATCTTCAAAAGAGCCTACCACTATTTCTCATGAAAAGCAGAAAATTTAATACCCGTCACAAACAAATTCAGTTACTAGTTAGTAAAATCATTCTAATATAACAAGAGAACGTATATATACATTATTACATACACCATCACACAGGTCCATGGAGCATATGTGCAGCCACAAACCATTAAGCAGGAAATGAAACTAAAGAGAGGAAAATCCCTCTCAAATAAAAGCTGATTCCTGAAATACAATGAACAACTGTAACCTAAAATACAGATACTATTCTACATTTCACCTTCAACTTCTATCTATCATACACCTATATAATCAAATTATTGAGACTATTTTGAAAGGCACAGAAAAAGCTTAGAAGAAAGATGTTGTACCACACCAGCATTAGGCAGAGAGAGAATACATGTGGAGAGTAGAAAAATCATAGCATCTAATGTTTACAGCACCACAACTAGGCTTCATTTTAGTGCACACAAGCTTCATTGCTCATGTTGGGGGTCAGGCTTTAGAAATCTCCACAGTGGAACTTTGAAATGCTTCACTCCCTTGGCCGGGCTAGCCAAAGAGAACTCAGGGCACGCAGCCGTGAGAAATAATCGCTTATCGCAAGAAGAGCTCGAGCCGATTGTCTTGTTGTTAGTATCCGAAGCATTTGTTGCAACGTTTGCTGCCGTAGATTGTCAGCCTAGTAACATGAAAAGATGAGCTGATGAATAGTGTGACTTAATATTGCATTTTATTATTCATGAGTGAATCCATCATGTCTGCTCTACATCTGAAATAGTTCAGGTCCAGTTTTTTGCATGAGTATCATTGGTTATTTTCAGTTTGAGGCTCTCATTTGAAGAATCTTCCACTCAAGGCATGCAAATAATAAGCAATGAACACTTTACATCATCCATCACATTCTATTTGAATTATTGTTTTGGAGTGTTACAATTAGGGGGTGTTTAAGACACAAGCTTGTATGCAGTAAAGCCAACACAACCTCCACAATCCACTCCAATCTTAGGCAAATCAATCATTCTATTTTTACTATTTGTTTGTACAAGCCTCTCTGCGATATAAATAGACAGTTCTTTTCCAAAGCTGAATATAATCCTTTACTTAAAAGGAAACTGGTATAAAGAACATGAGATTCTTTGTTCTAATATATTTCAATACAAAAAAAGCTCATGACCTCTACTCCAATAAGATGGAAGTTGAGAAAATGGAATTAGTGCCTATTTGCTTCTGCGGTTTCCCAATTGGGGTTGGCCAGAGGTAAATTTTTAATCCGTTAGTCAAATAGAGTTTGAAAGTGTTTTGAATGGTATGTTAGATAAATATTGATTATTAGATGACTCAGTTAGCCAAACTCAATTTCCGTAACTAGATACCAAACAAGTACTTAAAGTGGAAAACAAACAAGATGGTTAATTACCTGGCGAAGAAACCCCTCGAGAGTACCAAGCTTTCCCATGGCCATAGCCATTTGGCCCATGTAATTTGCCACATTTCCTGAGGAGCCAGATGAGTTGGGTGAACCATTAGCCAATGTCTCAGATAGTGATTGCTGCAATGCATCCATTCCTTGTGAAAGAGCATCTTCAGCCTGCTGTGATGACTGCTGCAAGTTGTAGATGCCCATCAACTGTTGCTCAGTTAAAGGCTCCAACTGACTTACAAGAAGCTGCAACATAGCAATCTTGTTTTAGACAGGTATAACATGATAAAAAGAAACAAACTTTCAAATTCAAGACTAAAATCAATCATTATCGCGATAAACCTGTTAAGATCGACATTTCTTCAACAATAGGAGAGTTCCTCCACATTATCTTGAATTTAAGTACAATAACTTCAAGTGCATAGGTCCTACCTATATTTTGGAAGATTCTTATGTGTTGGGTGAATCATAAACGTATTGCCACCAACTTCTTCAGTATAATTGCATATTTAAGTGTTTAAAGGAAACTATTCTTATGGTTGAAATGTAATAACCAAATGCATAAATCAGAGTAACTGAGGGAATGTACAAAGATGTTTTTAATCATAAATGTATTGCCATTTGCCACAATTTGGCACATTACGGGCCAGACAAAAAAGTATGTAAAAAAAAGATTTCTCACCTTGAGAAGTTCAGACGAGCGAAAGCCACCAATCCACATGAAACATCTTTCAGCTGGAGTCTTCCACATTCCTGACAGAATGTGGAAAACATCAGCTTTGGCAGCAATACCTTTCAGCCTGAAGATATCTTCAAACTGCGTCATGAAATTGTCGACGATGGTACGAAGTTCAATATCCCCAGCATGAGAATTTATTGCTGCCCTTAGCTCATTGGTTTGCCTATTATGCTCTTCTAACCATCGTGCATACTCTACATCAAATGCCATAGCACCTGTACAACAAGATGATTACCTTGATTTAGGATTTGAAATGAGGCCCAAACTTCCATATAACCATCCCCATGACCATCCATGCATTTCTCCCCATGCATATGATGCAGTAAATCACAGCAAACAACACCAAAGTTTATTTGCAGCATGAGTCCATAACTACAAACTGATGTTTATTTCTAGCTTCTATTGAGGGACATATGGCCAAATTTAACCCTTAAAACAGAGTCTACAGACAGCTACAAATTGAAGTTTATTTCAAGCATACAGAATGTTAGAGGGAACTTCAGTCTGGTTTTTAATAGCCCAGTTTAAGATCAGCCATAGCATAAATATCTTATTCTGCATAGAAATTCCATAGTGGCGAGCAACTCAATAGCAGTGCCTTATCTGCTTTCTGCCAAATTGCCAATCCAGAAATTTTACATATAACTAATTTCAGGATGCATATTTTTAATTAACTGTCAAGCAAAGTGCTAATGCCTTTTGCATTGACAATGAATTTTTTATCATCAAACATCACCAAAGACTACACACATACAAGGGATTTTAATGCCATAAACTTTTTACTAGTTTTAGGCATACAATCTGAGGTTCAAGATGTATAAATACCATTTCCACTCATTGAATGGGCCTGATCTCCACCGCTGCTTGAAATAAATATTCCCTAACGTAATGACACAACCAGATCAGTGAATGCTAACATAAAAGGGAGCTTCAAAAAGTAGAGATAGTAAATAAAATGGCACGGCCAAACCTGCTGTCGAGCTCGCTGGAGCTCCTGCTCAAGTTGGGTCAGTTTGAGCCTACTACTCTCTAATTGCTGCACATATGCCTGAATGAATAGAAAGAATGATTTAGGAGAGAAGAAATCAAAAGTATGCAATATATATAAAACATTGACAAATTGTTGGGTCAGAACAATATGGCACATTCAACAGCTAACCAAGTTACAACACAAAATAAATTTACAAGTTGTGTACAACTAACAGAAAAGGATCTACCTTTTTCCTCAGTCGGCTTTTTCTGGCAGCCTCACGATTTTGAGCTAACCGTCTTAATGTCTGAATGAAGAAAAAGATGAAAAATTAGCACAAGTAACAAAAAGCTTATGCTATGCAAACACAATTACGGCATACCAACCTTTTGATCTGATTTATCTTTTGATCTATCACTGGATTCACCCCTCTCAGGCTGCCAAACAACAATCAAGCACGAAACAATAAGCATCCATTTGCATGTTAGATAAAAATTTTAATAGTTGGAAGGAAAAATTACTATTGATGTCAGATCATAACTCTCAGGTGCAGAACCAAAAGGCAATCATTCAACTGATGAATAAATTGAATCCCAGGTGCAGAATAAACTGTATGTACACAAAACAATTACCATCTGATTTTTATCATCTGTATCATCTGTTGAAGTATCAGTCCTGGGGCTACCATCAGCCATGTTGGTCTCTCCCCAATTCTCATGATGACCAGCAGATGTCAAAGCCAGGCCTGGTTGTGAGTCTCTGTGTGATACCAATGCTTGAGACCCAGCAATTGTAGCAGAGAGGTTTATATCTGATGTTGCAACTGACTGCATCATACATGTAGGAGACGAGTATGAAACGCAGAGAATAATTATATTGACTTATTGATTTTTGGAAGCACACAACAACATGAAGACAATAAATACCTTATTTAAAGCACCAAATTGAATATCAGCACCTAGAGCTTGGCTATTTGACTTCATTTGATTAAACACTGGATCTGCAAGATAGCATAGACATAAAAGGGTAGCAGAGGTTTGATAAGGTGTCAACAGGGTTGAAATTCTAATCTCACATAAAAAAGAATAAGTTTCAGAGGAAAATCCAACATTTTTGGATTATCTTCCAGTTATTTTATTTCAGTAACAATCCTAGAGGAAACACACATTTCTTCAAGAAAATTTAGAAAATAAAGATTTTATGGTAGAAATAAGATGACGGATCATGTTGATAAAAGCCTAGGAACAAGTGAAAACCGTTGGTGAAAATATTATTCATTTGATTTCGAATAAGAGTCATAAACCATTATCAAATACGGAATTGGGGTAAAAGGATACTACACCAAGGCAAGTTCACAAAATTGTGTTTAAGGAAACAAAGCTTCACCATAAAAATCCAGTTAACAAATATTTTCTCCATGAGGCACAAATAAAATGATAGGCTAGTCCTGAAAGCTTTGTATCAACAGCTTATGGAAACAACTGGAAATAATATCATATTATTTCTCAATTCGTATACAACAATCTAATTTGGCACAGAAACCAAAACAAAAGAACTAAGTACTGACTGATGGGGTGCACAAAGAATACTGCAAAAAAATAAAGTCTGAGTTTGAACCATGGATTCCCCACTTCCTAACTCCTATCTCCTGTCTCTCTCCCATTCACCACTATTCCAAATTATCTAAACCAAATAATGCTGCAAAAATTGAGTAGCATCTTACATTAAATTAAAGATATTAGTCCAGGAGGTAGAAATGGAATGGAAGGCTTGCTTTAAGAGAAAGTAAAAAACAAGGGTAACCATTTAGAAAGAAAATGATTCTGACTTGAATGCAAAACATTGGTGCAAGCACACCAATATGCAACACAATGGGGTCAAAGAAGGTATTAAATGCATAGAACAGAGAAGTTCACATTAACAATAAATACTACACAAAAAAGGGGGTCCAGCTGTTAAAGATCAAACTGTGAGCAACATACTTCTGCTAAGATTCATGGTATCCTCAACACGAAATCCAAGAGATTGCTCAAGGGTCCCAAATTCAGACATTCGAGAAGGATGAACATTAGCTGCTTCTATGCCCCTGAAAACCAAAGTCATTACAACATATAGAAAGTTATCGAATGCTTATCCAATTATTCAGGTAAGGTTCATGCAGCCGATGGCGAAATCCATTTTTACAAGCTAAAGAAAAATCAAATTCGAATACTCAAGATCTAACAACAAATCAAGAAAATTTACACATGAAAAGTCAGTAGTTTTTTCAGTAAATCTGAAGCCACAAATTTATTTCTTTCTTTTTTTTAAAAAAAAAAAAAGAAAACTACAAGATTGCAACAACATCAAAGAATTAGAAGAAACCGTGACATTCCATTTCAGTGTGGATCAATGAATCAGTATTAAATGAAGTGAACGGGAGGAATAGATAAATAGTCACCACTCTTGAATAAAGAATCCTCAATAAACAGTAAAAATCAAAACACAAAAAAGCGTTATGCTCATCACCTTCCATGCTTTCCCCTGTTATCTTGCAACTGATAAGGCCTAATTTCAACATCAATAAGCGCAGTTCCCAAAACATGGATAGTTTCAATTGCTTATATAGAAGTTATACTAGACCATCATGTTGTTGACTATACAAACCATCTAACATGACAATTATAAAATACAATAAACTTGATCTCAGAAACATATCACAAGACTGATGAAGAGTAAAAGAAACACTAAAATAAACTAGAAACATACTTTAACACTAATAAATTGTTAAAGTAAATATTAAACATAAGGGTCGTCTGAAAAATTTACATGGAAGTGGAAGATGAAGGCAATGGAGGAGCGTAGCTTGGCATCCCGTTGACAACCTTGTTAGTGTCCTTAGTGTTAACGTTTACAGTTCTACTTCTGCTACCCATCATTAATCAAGCTCAACACAACGAACATCTTATCTTTCCACAAACCTTAACAACCCATTTCATAGAGCACACAACAACTTCAGTCAAAATCCAACTCAAAAAAATAAAAAAAAACAAGCACACAAAATCTTCAACAAGAAAACCACAGTTTAACAAAATTCTAAACAAACTAACTGCAAAGCAAGCTTAGGAATCAAGACAAAACAGCCACAAACTCGTTGTCATAACATTGGCTCCAAAATAAGAAGAAAAAAAACTGTGACACAGCATCCCTCTCCGTACAGCCGGTTGAAACAAAGACAAAAATCTTAAAACAGAAAACCGAAACCTTGGCAGCATCAAAATACCCAAAAAAAAAATTCCAATTTTGAGAATAAAAATAAAAGGCCCACCTTCTAAAAACAAAGCTGAACAACATAAACTTGAAAAAGAGAAGCAGCCCAAATTTGATGCGGAAAAGGGTAAAAATAAAAAAGTGATCTTGAACAAACTGGGCGAATAAAAATTGAGAAAAAAAGAAGTTTGCACAGACTGAAGCAATACCCAGAAGAAGAAAGGGGTGGAATAATAGCCCAGCAAACCCTAACCAGTGTCAAGTTGACGATAAATACCGAGACTTTTTGACTTTTTTGATTGAAGGGGAAGGGAATGGCAGCCACTTTAATATTTTATTATTGTTGAATTAAACTAATGATGTTACACAGTACATTTTCATATCTAACCCTGCAAAAACAATTTTAATTATTTATTGGGTGATTATTGCTTGATGCTTATGATTGTAATGTTATTATTATTATTATTATTATTATTAATACACCCCCAAATTCAAAGAGGAGCATCATGTGTCATCAAGTTGATCTTTTTGGAGTAATTATAAATATTTTATGAAGGTGGAAAGAAAGAAAGAGAGTGGAAGAAGCGTGACGTTCAGACCATTCCAATTTGTTGCATACGTCCTTTTCATCTGAAACTCTCCTCCATCTTCAAAATTAACTTGCCTTTTAAAATTCTTCAAATTTCAGTTAACTTTACCGTTTGTGTTTTTCTTTGTATTCCCACATTTCTTTTTACTATCCCTTCTTATTTTCATTGACGTCTTACTACCCATTTCACAAAACACACAACGTACATCAAATTTATGGATCTTTTACTTCAAATTACAAGTATTTTTCTAAATAAATATTTCCTTAAATCCACTCTTTTACTTTGCTTTACGTGAATAAAGAAACATAATTAATTTAAGGTAAATATAAATCCCCTTTTTTTAAGTTTCAAGTTTTTCTTTTTGTAAGTATTTTATGTTTTTTCTGTTAATTTGATTATTTAAGGTACACAATATTTTTAAGGTAGTACAAATCTATTAAATTAGCTAACAATGTAAAATTAGTTTTTAATTTGGTCCTTTAATTTACATAATATTTTCAACTTAATCTTTTAAGTTACACATACGTTCATTCCCTTCTTTCATCTCACCTTCACATACGTTCATTCATGACACTACTTCCCTCCGCCAGCAATAAAATAAGTCTAAAGCTCCCTTCTTTCATTTTTCTTGTTTCTTTTGTGTTTTAGGGGGCTAAGGGTTGAGGTGGTGCGGTGGATGGTGGAGAGTGAGGATAAAGGTGAAGTGTAGAGTATGTGGGGGCTAGTGAAGGTAAGATTGAAGGAGGATAAGGAAGATAAATGTATGTATAACTCAAATGGCTAAGTTGGAAATTTTTATAACTTAAAGGACCATATTGAAAATCAATTTAATAATGTTAGTCAATTTTTTAGACTATGTTAAAAATGTTGTGTAACTTAAAGGACTAAATTGATGACAAAAAAATATAAAGGGCTAAATTAAGAAATAAAATTGAAAAAGAACTGGATGTTTATTATTTCCTTAATTTAATTAATATTCTTGAAATAAGCCTGATATCGATCACAGTACCCTGGTGCCCATACCAATAGCAAGGATCATCATCTGGTATGAAGCTTACTTATACCGTCATTGTGAGAAGTCACATAAGGTGTCAAGATCACCCATACAGTATTGTTCCCATATAGAACACTTTGAAACCAATATTAACAAGATCGTTATCAGGTAGAGATCAAGGAACACGTTGGGGGCATACTAGTCAACACCTACAACAGTGTTATAAATGTTTGTGCCCATGTCAATGTCCCCCCTCTAAACTTTACAAAAAAAGTATTGGTGTTGGAAAATGGCCTCATACCTAAGGGGGCGAAGTGAATTAAGTCTCGAAAAAACTTAACTTTTTTCAAAAGCGTTTTAGGGAAAAATTAGTTTAAAAGAATCATATGTTTTAAAAATAATATTTGAAATTGATGAAGAGATAAAAACGTGTAAACGAGATAACAAGATAAATAAAGTAAAGTAAATAAATAAAGGAAAGGAATGGCAAACCATGATGTATTATGGTTCGACCACTACTAGTGTAATCTAGTCCAGTCTTCTATCATAAAGGCTTAGAATTCTTCACTATGTCAAAACGATTACAAGGTTTCAAATTACAACTCTTAACAACATATCCAAAACTTAATGCTACCTTACAATCCATTCTCTATCCTAGTAGGATCAACAAGGTCTTAAAGGTCACTCTAAAGAAGATTTTCTCTCACCCTGGACCCAAAACAATCTCAGTCTAAGAGCACAAAATACAAAAGGTTATAGATGAGAACCTATGAAAAAAAAGACTTAAGTGAGTAAGTGATTCTAACTCGCATGTAAACAACTGAGTAATAGGATACTATTTCTAAAATGTGAGTTCTCAATTTATAAAAAAAACCATTGTCGAATAAGAAAATAATAATAAATTCGGTTACCAAAAATAAGTTAGGATCCAATAAAAAGCTCATTCAAGTGAGTGGTTTAAACCAACCTGCTGTGTGGTTCAAACTACTTTTGACCAAAAAGTGGTTCGAACTACTCCCTTAAGCGATTTGAACCATGGAGCTTAAATTTGAGTCTTATTTTTAGTTCATTAATTAACCATTTAATAAAACTTATTTTATTGCGTGAGGTTTAGTTAATGAGTTTAGTTCACTTAGCTCACTTAAAACTAATTATCTTAACGTGGTAAAAATATAAGGTTAAGCTTTAAAGATAAGGACACTCTTCTAAAGTTTAACCACCCTTTAATATGTAGTGTGTTTGAATATGATTACAGGTTCAAGGATTTTGATAATGACAAAGGACTCTTGAAGAAATTCTTGCAAAAACAAAGACTTAGAATCAGACCCAGAAAAACTGCGCAGATAATCGATTAGGGAGTCTAAGCTAATCGATTAGATAGCTTCTGTTTTGAATTAAATGTATCAGGTACATAAGCTAATCGATTATAAGACCTCAGGCAATCGATTACAGAGCTACTGGAACGACACTAATCGATTACCCAAGTGTCATAATCGATTACCAAGTCAAGAATTGAATTAAATGCATCAGGTGCAATAGCTAATCGATTACTAGGCAAGATATAATCGATTACCAGGGTTCTGACTTGAAGCTAATCGATTAGGTGGTGAATGCTAATCGATTACAGCATGAACTGGACTGAAAAATTCGAAGTGTAATCGATTACAGCTCGAGGCGTAATCGATTACGATAGTGGGAAAACACATTTTAGTGGGAAACCAGCTCACTTTTCCATTATTTCTCAGATGCCCACTACATGCAACGGCTGGAAGGTCTCTCAAGCTGCTCCAAGGCTCTATAAATGCAAGGGAAACACAAGCACAACATGTGTAGAAGTAAGAGAGCAACAAGGAACAAAAGGAAATCAATTCTACAATCATTCTTGGTGCTTAGTGAGTTTTTACTCTTGTATATTTTGAGATTTCATTTGTATATCCTCTCCTTTTGAGAGTTAGAATTTGTGTGAGCTATCACTTGCTTATCCACTCTTTTGAGAGAGTATTTTTGCTTGTAAATGCAAACATCAAACACCAAAGTTCACTCTAGGATTGAGTGGTTATTCACTCTAGGTTGAGTGGTTACAAAGGTTGGGGTTCAACCTTTGGGATATTGTGAGATTGAGAGATTGGGTGGGTTGCCCTTGTACTTGTGAGGATTGGGTTCTTGAGTGTAGGACACTAGGAAGCCGTAATTGCTCAAAGTTGTATCTCTAATCTACAATAGTGGAAATCCTCTAAGTGGGTTGCTTAGAGGCGAGACGTACACCGGGTTAGTGGAACTCGTTAAATCGGTTTGCAATCTTTTCTCCCTTACTCTTTTACTTTCATATATTGCTCTTGATCGATTTGTGTTGGTTGATTGTGGTTTGCATATTTTAGCTTGCTTGATTTGGTTAATATTGAACATTGCACACCAAGTGTTTGATAAATTGCCTTATCCATATTTGCCTCTTGTTTTGAATTATCTTGTGTACTTTACTTGATCTTACTTTCATAATCTCTAAACTTGTGTTAAAAGAATCAAGTTCAAAGGCATTTCAAGCAAAGTTTTAAAAACTCAATTCACCCCCCTCTTGAGTATTGAGGCCACTTGAATAACATGTAGGTCCAGGTCCTCTTACTTTAGGTTCATTTATTTTTAGTGCACTTGCCTTAGCTTATATTCCTTAATTTGTTTGCCTTAGTTCTATTTGTCTTAGTTTGTTTATCATTATCAAAACTTGTTACACACATATGAATCATAGTCTCCCTATTTTTTGTGATGGCAAACCATCTCGTCGGGGTGTTAGGTAATAAACATGCATAATGCAATATTATAATGAAAATTTATAAGTTCCCCAAGACATAACATATTTTTAATAAATCCTAAGACAACATAAAACATAGCCATAAAGCAACATAAAGCAAGAAACAACAAAATACCCCTCGCACCACCTACTTTTCTATTTCTCCTCATTTTAACATTATCAAAAAGACAAAATATAAGGAATGAAATAATAAAAGTATCACTAGAAGTCTTCACTTTAAAGAAGATTCCCTTCGAACTGACAAAGCATTGACCTGCCTCAGCATGTTTACCTAAAGTTCTCCTATTTTAGCCCGTAAACTTCCAACATCCTCACGCATTGTTGCCATGTGCTGCTTTATGTTAGTTAGCATTATGAATATCATCACACACACCTTGTATCATGGCTAGCATCATGTCTTCAAAAGTTGTGTCTTAAGGCGGTGGAGGCGGAGGTGAGGGTGCTCCATGAGAAGATTGGCTAAAGAATTTTGCTCTTAAAGGGTCAAAACCATCCAGAATGTTCTTGATGTTGTCGTTTTTTAGATTACCCCAGAGATCGAGTCCACCAGAGCCGTTACCTCCAAGATTAGTACCTCATCCCCTTGTGTCATTGTCTGTTGGCCTTTTCCTCCTAGACGTAATTTAATTGTCATCTTAAGCTTTCACTATACCACGCTTGTTTACAAAGAAAAGATTAATCTTAGAGAAATGACTATATCCTTTTTATCCATCATGTGCTTGATCATCAATCTCTCCTAGTTAATTAGCTTTATGTGGTTCATGGCCCACATGAGAAACATGTCATCATTAACCACTTCAGAAAAGTGGTTGTTCCTCGATAGTAGTATCTTCATTAGAAAGTAGTGAAGGATATGATTATGTGTTGTTAAAGGCCTTACATCTCTTTTTGATTGTGAAGCACCCATGTGACAAAGTTCAGTTTAGGCAGTCACGATTATCAAATTCATCTTTCCACCTTTTAGAATAGCGATCTCCAAAGAATGTAGACAACGAGAGATGTAAAGATAGAACCTCACTAAAGGTTTGGAGATCCATGGAAATCGCTAAACCTTGCACCTTAGATTTAAACAAATTATACCTTTCTCGAATGTTTAAGTAAAACACCTGAATTAGTAATAGGTAATAGTACTTGTTGACAAACATGAAAGGACCGAGATCATAAAAATCTATCAATTATACCGCCAAAAAGCCTTCATTCCATAGAAAGTCCATATCACCTCCAAATGGTAGAATAATTTTTTGATTATCTTTATAAATTGGTGTGGGTTCCAGCTCATCATATTTGAAAACCACCCTCCTCTTATATCTATTAGAGTACATGAAGATTAGAGTAGAAGAAAAGATAAAGAAGAAGATTATTTGAAGGATTAAAGAGAGGTGGAGATGTGAGACCAAGTGAAAGGCAGAGAAACTATTTATAGAAGTGGAGCTTTGTCATTCGTCGGGTTTTTCTCATGGAGGCTCAACAGAAGCAAATAGGTGTGAAAATTGCTAATGGTTCGAATCATTTTAGGGGGTTGATTTGAACCACTTATGTGCATTGGTTTGAACCCGTGCTTGTTTGTGGTTTGAACCACTATGACTTGTTGGTTCAAACTATTCTGATCTTCTAGTTTAAACTACTCCTTTTTTCTAGTTCGAATCATTCTGTCATAAGGGAAAAAAAGAGCAAACCACGATGTACCTGGTTCGATCACTACCATTACAATATAAACCAATCTCTCAACATAAAGGCCTAGAAGTTTTCACTATTTTCAAAAACGATTACAAGGTATTTGATTACAACTTTTGGACTACCTTGCCAAAAGCTTAATACTACCTCACAAATCAAATTCTATCCCAACAAGATCAACAAGGTCTCTGAGGTCTTCCTAGATAAGGCTTTCTCTTTCCCCAGACTTAAAATATTCTTCATCCAAGAGCAAAAATATATTACAGACCAAAAACTCAAGAAATAAATGACTTAAGTTAGCAAGAGATTCTAAATCATATATAGACAACTAAGTAGTAGAATAATATTTCTAAAACTTAGGTCTTCAATTTTTAGAAAAAATTATCTTCGAATATGGAAATAACAAAATACCTAGTTACTAGAAATACAACTGGTCCAGAAAAAAGCTCATAAAAAGGAGTGGTACGAACCATTTTTGGTCTTTGATTTCAAGTATCTAGCTAAGTGGTTCGAACCACTTTGATCATTGGTTTGAACTACTCCAGGCTGGTAGTGGTTCAAACTACCCCCAATGAGTGGTTTGGACCATAGGCTAATTTTTGGGTCCTATTTTAGTTCATTTAATTAATCATTTAATAAACTTTTTTTTACCACACAAGATTAATTAACTATTACAAAATAAACCATAAGGGTAAACTCTAAAGGTATGAGCATTTTCCATTCTAAAGCTTTACCATCTTAGATTCTATAGGTCTATAGGTCCATTCAAGGTCCTCTAGCTTTAGGTCCACAAAAGCTTTAGCTCAGATTCCTTAGAGCATTTGTCTTGGCTTGTTTGTCTAAGGTTCGTCTAATTAGTATATTTGTCATTATCAAAACTTGCTTAGATTCTATGTGTTGTGTTTCTACTAGGTACTTTAAAATTCAATTAACAGTAGATAAATGAGACTCATTTGGACATGATTGAAAGCGAGTATACATGCATATAGAAAACATGATATCGGGCTTACTTGTTGTAAGATATAGTAGAGAGTCAATCATACCTTGGTATTTTTCTCGTTAACTATTTTACTTGACTCATTTTTCTCTAGGTAGTAAGAGGTATTCATTAGTGTCGCAAACTTCTTTGCTTTGTCTATCCCAAACTTCTTTAGGATTTTTTTTGTAATATTTAGGTTGATTGAGGAAGAGTCCTTCCTTAGTTTGCTTGATTTGTAAGCCTAGAAAGTAAGTAAGCTCCCTTACCATGGACATCTTGAACTTTTTCTGTAATGAACTAGAAAATTTTTAACAAAGCTTTTTGTTAGTAGCACCAAAAACAATATGGTTGACATAAATATGTACTAAAAGGATGTCACTAGCGCTTCTTTTTATGAACAAAGTGATATCCACCTTTCCTTTTTCAAAATCTTTTTTTAAAGGAAATAACTTAACCAATCATAACAAGCTCTTGGAGCTTGTTTTAACCCGTAAAGAGTTTTCTTTAATTTAAAAACATGACTGGGTTTTTTGAAATCTTCAAAACTAGGTGGTTTTTCCACAAAAACTTCCTCTTGAATAAAACCATTTATAAAAGCACTTTTGATGTCTGTTTGGTAAAGTTTAAAGTTGAGCTAACAAGCAAAGGCAAATAATAACCGAATAGCTTCTAGTCTAGCAAAAGAGCCATATGTTTTATTGCAGTATATTCCTTCTTCTTGATTATACTCTTTTGCTACTAGCCTAACTTTATTACGTGTTATTACTCATGATTCATCTATTTTGTTTCTAAAAACCTATTTAGTACCAATTACAAAGTAATTAAAGGGTCTATGGACAAGTTCCCATACTTGGTTTCTTTCGAATTCATTTAGTTCATCTTGTATAGATACCCAAAAAATAATCTAATAACGCTTCTATACAGTTAGGTTCAATTTAAGAAATGAAAGTAGAATCATTAGAAATATTCCTAAGAGAGTTATACAGTCCCTTAGGAACGTCACCAGTCACATTCTCTATGGGATGATTCTTCACTCCTTAGGTGGTTTGATGGAATTTGGATCATCATTTTCTTGACCCCCCCTGACTAGTTCTTCAAGATCATTTACAAGATAGTCAACTATCTTTCTTAGTCTTTTGGGGTCAAACTCATTAAAGGATACATGAATAGATTCCTCAACTGTCATAATTCTTTTATTACAAACTTTATATGCCTCATTGCTTAATGAATAGCCAAAGGAAAATGCCTTATCAAACTTAGCGCTAAATTTACCAAGACTATGCTTCCTATTATTAAAAAACACTTACATCCAAGTATGTGAATGAATAAGATGTTTGGTTTTCTTCCTTTATAAAGCTTGTGGGGCGTTTTCTTTGAAAATGGGTCTTATTAAGACCAAGTCATTGCAAAACGCACCGTGCTTATTGCATTATCCCAAAATATTTTGGAAGATCATTTTCATTTAGCATGGTTCAAGCCAATTCTTGTAGTGAACGACTTTTCCTCTCAACAATTCTATTTTGTTAGTGTCCTTGGGACACAAATTATGTTTGATTCCCTGTTTTTCACAATATTTTTTCAAAAACAATATTTTTAAATTCTTCTCTGTGATTACTTCTAATAGATACAATTTTCAAATTTTTTCATTTTAAATAACCTAAGCTAATTTCTTAAAGGCTTTAAAAGCTTTATCTTTAGTAGTTATAAAAAGGGTCCATGTAAAACTAGAGAAATCATCAACTATCACAAAAGCATAAAAATTCCCACTAAGACTTTTTACTCTAGATGGTCTAAAAAAATCCATATGTAAAAGCTATAAGGGCTAGTTTGTTGAAACATTTTTCAGTTTGAAAAAGGCTTTTACTTGTTTCCCTTTTGACATGCATTATAAAAATGATTTTCAAATTTTAATAAAGGTGAGCCATCTATCAAATTTTTCGAAACAAGTTCAGTTAAATGCTCTACATGAATATGAGTGATTCTCTTATGCCATAACCATGATTCCCTCCTCTTTAGTAAAAAGGTTTTTTTGTATCATTTGAGGGTAAGTCGTTGAGATTAATCATATAAATATTGTCTATTCTATGCCTAATTTTTTTTATTTTTTATCCTTAATAATATAGCCTCTAGAATAAAAAATGACATAGTTACCTTTATTGTATAATTGGCTTATGCTCAGAACATTATACTTAAGCCTTTCAACCAAAAGAACATCTGAGATGAAAATCGGACGAGAACTACCTATATTTTCAACTCCAAAGATTTTTTCCTTTTGTATTGTCCCTACAAGATACATGACCTTTATTTCTTGGTGTGATTTAAGCAAACTTGGTTTTGTCACCAATCATATGTTTTGAGCACCTACTATCTAGATATAATTTTGAGTTGTTTGACTTGAAGTAAACTTGTAAAAACAATTTAGGTTAACTTTTTAGATACCCATTTCATCTCGGATCCTTGTATGTTAGTTAAGAAGTCTCCCTTATCCTAAAATATTCATATTAACAAAGGACTATAAAAAAATTATAAAAAATATTAAAGTTTTTAAACAAATAGTTGTACTCAACTATATTCAAAGTTTAAAAAATAGTTATTGACACAATAATTTAAAATATAATTAATCAAATATGTCAAAAAATAAATAATATTATTTCCCTTGATTAGATAAATAGAATTGCTCAACTTAATTTTTTTAAAAATAATTAATTAGGTACTCAATTTTATAGTTGAATATATTTAATTAAGTTTAATAAATTATTTTGATAATTCTTAAATATTATATATAATATTTAGTTTTAAAATATTATATAAAATAGTGTATAAATCATTTTATGTAGTTTTTGGTAAAAAATTAGGTACTAAGAGAATATTTATTAAACACATTAAATTATTATCATGACTAAAAAATTAAGTGAATCAATCAATCTTTGAATTCTTTTATAAAAAGAAATTTTTTAATTAATTTCTTTAAAAGGCTCATTCGATATTAATTTAATCTAATATTGTTGATATTTAATTTCTTACATATTTAAAATACCTATAAGATTCTTTTAGATTATATTAAAAATACATTAACGAAGTTGTTTGAATTAAACTTGATTTAAATTAATAAAATTATTATTTTGATATTTATGGATGATAAGAAGGTAATTTGACCTAAGCCATTATGTATTATCGGCATCTCAATAAGACGGTGACCCAACACCGACTTCCAACATCACGCATGAGACCCATGGTACGAGTCATTCTCTCGATACCGGTGGGTCAAAATTGACTTATGCATTTGCATGCTGAAAAGCAACCTACAAAGCGACTGATAGGAAGGTACAACTGTTAGAAGGCGTCTTTGTCACATGTCAGTTTTTCCACTGAGTCCAGAATCGTATTGACACTGCATACAAGATCTCTAAGGCAAAACGACTCTTTCATTACTCCCAGGTATAAATACCTAAAATCAACAATGAAAAGGTAGAACATTATTGGCTTTAATTTACGCTCGAGCTCTTATATTCTCTTTTAACATTCTACTGACTTAAGTATCAGGGTATCCTTACAGGTGACACCCATCTCCCCCCCACAACACATAAGGTTAGTGGAATTTCTCAAAGGAGCATTACAAGACTTCTATCTCCCCACTAGAATAAAAAGTATAATATCAGATCTCTACTAGACCGGTGTAAGACTAATACAAACAATATGATTTGAGGGTTGGTCTCCACACCGAACAACACACTCCGATCTAGACCAATTCAATGGAGAAATTCAGTTGATATAAAAAATTTAAATAATTAATTTAATAAAATATAAATTTTCTATATACAAAAAAGTATTTTATTATTTTTTAAATAAATTATAAAAAATTTATTAAATTTTTTAACAATGATATTATAAATATATTATAAGTAATTAATATTAAAAATAAAACATTCATTATAAAAAAATCATTTAGCGACAGAACTTTTTCGTCACTAAAGACAATTTTTCCATCGCCAACAATATTGCGATTAGTGACAGATCAGCTTTGTCGCCAAAATCTTGGTCTCTTAACTGATTGGTGACAACAAGTCTGTTGCCATCGTAAAATGTGACGACTCTGACTCTGTCGCTAAAATGAAAAACTTAATTCATTAATTTCAATTTGGCGACGACATCAGATTCATCGCCATTTGAATTTTAAATTTTAAATTTTTTAAAAGAATGATGTGTATACCTGTCACCAATATGCATTGCAACTTAGCCTCCTGTTAGCAACGACATGACGTCTGTCGCTAACGTTTACCTAAACAACTGTGTGTCTAAGGGTTCCATTAGTGACGAATATTGGCTTGTCGTTGAAATTAGCTTAGGCACTTTTGTGGCTAATTTTGTTGCTAAATTATTTTATTTTTTAAAAATTATCATCTTCTTTATTGATTTATCATTTAAGTCGTATTACATTTTACCTAATTGCAACTCATTTTTTTGTAATTTTACATGTTTAATAGAATTAATAAATCTAACAAATGAAACATACAAATAAATTGTTTAATAAATGAAATTAAGCAATATATATATATATATATATATATATATAATAAAAGTATAACAGATCATACAAATAAATTATTCAAATAATATTATAAAAATATGACAATGTAAAAAAATATCAACAATCATCCTACACGTGTTGGGAAGGGTCGAACATACTCCGTTTATCTTGAGGTTAGTGCTCCTGCTGTGGCGGTTAAGGTCATGGTTGTAGCTACTAAGCTTGAGGCTATGGCTACTACTACTAGGTAGGGGTCTGGCAGTGGAGACTACTAAGGGGGATCTCGAGATAAGCTATGAGTGTTCAAAGGATGTCATCATGATCTGCGTATCTTATTTTCAAATTATTTATCTCTTTGGTCTTCTTAGCCAAGTTGCTTCTTAACTTGTGGATGATGTTGTCTCGAGTGGCTAATTCCTTGTCTAGATCCATAATGATCGAGACATACTCCAGTGCAGATGATATGCGGATGGTGATGGTTAGGGCCCATACTCTACAACCAACAACCTTAAACCAAACGCACGTTCTTTTTTGTTGACACCTTCGACTACCTTAACAAACAAGGCATTGTCAAAGGTGGCAGACTCTTCACTTTGTCCCTCATCCCCCTCTACCTCCACAGGTACTAGAGACAGTCTCAACCTTTAGATGCTCAAACTCTTCCAGCAAAATGAATTTGAAAATATTAGTAAACCTGTAATAGTCAAATATTGAATTTACTAATAAATAAAGACTTACAACAATCTGCCTTACTTGGTTTCCTTTGTCTGGCAAAGGCGATGTATGTCCTGTTAAGCTCAACAACCTACAGTGAAAAAAAGAAAGAATTGTTATTAGTATTAAATTAATTTTATTAAATTGTATACAAACATATCAACTACTGTAAAGAAAATATTAATCTATCCTTATGTCACACCAGAAACTAAGCCACCAGTGTATAGAAGGTTGCAACATTATTTAATGCTCAGTTCTCTTTCCTTTCTCACTCTTATCTTTCCATTTTTGATTAGCCCACTTGGCTTTCAACCTCTAAGACCTCAGGTGGAATCCAATGCATTCCTAATGTTATCTGATGCTTTATGGGCAAAGATAGTCTCTATCATGTGTTGGCGTTCACAACCACTTGAAATAGGTCTACAAGCAATAAAAAATAATTCTATCCATTCGTAAAAAAAATGGACAAAGTCTCCCTTAAAATATGACATTTCACAATTTTATAACCCTACAAAACAATAAAAAAATCCACTATAGTTTACAATATAAATCCAACTATCAACTATTAAGTCTTAATTACTTATTACAACTATCCAACTACCAACTATTCAACTACCAATTATCAACTATCAACTATCATTCTCAATTACAATTACAATAATTAACTTTCTAATTATTAACTATCAATTATTAATAATCAACTATCAACTATCAATTAAAATGGACTTATAATGAACTCATTCCACTCATCTTTTGTGTGCCCTCGTCCACATCGTTCTAGCACGTAAAATAAGCCTTAAACTTCTCCTTTATAATTTTTATGATCTGTCGAGGGATATAAGTGTCAGGGGAGTCGAAGCTGTAATTAATATAAAAGAAGTTATTAAAATTCTCAACATTAATTTGATATATAAAACTTTAATTTAAACTTCCAACTTACTTTAACTTCACTCCAGGGGCAATTCATATATTCTTGTTAATAGGATTTGTAGTGTTTGAGGACTAAGGGTGGGCCCATAAGAGGGGCAGATGGCTAGGCAAAAGATAATGGTGTGTGTGTGTTGAGGGGTTCTAGATGGAATAGGCTGAACAATGCCCTAAGAAGAAGTAGTCCAGGGAACAACAATAATGGTGAATGTTTAGGTAGGGTGACTATGTTAGTAAAGGAGTCTGGCCTCAACCAAATCATGGACAACCATATATGGATGAATCACCAGCTATTTGTAACAATAAAAATACATAAATGAATTCCAATAAATCATTACAAGTTAAGAGAAAATTATTAATAAAATACCTAATAGGTACCAGTGTAAACAAATTTACTCTTGCTTGTTGCTTAAGTATCTAAATCATTGTGTTCAACATCTTTGTTGTCCAGTTTTGTATTTGTCATTATTAAAACGCGATCAACTTGTTCACTTCCAACATCTGCTAGTCCACCCATGTATACATCCCCTTCAATTTGCAACAACACATAAAAGTCTTGAATGTCTTTCTAAATATCTTGGTAAAGATCATCAACAGAACCAATTACATTATCTGTAATTACACTACACGTTTTAATCTTGATTAACCAATCTTTGTGACCTTCAAGGAATCGCGTGTAATAAACTTACTTAGCTTATTATATAAAAATAAATAGGTCGTAAATAAAGACTTCTTGACTTCAACCAAACCAAACTGATTATCAACTTTAGTCTTGTGACCGAGCATGTTATCAAACCAATCACACTTAAAAAGTATCAACTTTTTCGTTGGCTCCCTAATGTAATGCAATTCAATAATGTTAGTCCATATTCTGTATAAATCAACTTCTAGTCAGTCATTTGTTCCACGTGCACATAGTTTATAATTTGTAGTTCCCATTCCCTCGTTCCAGCTATGCACATTGAACTTATAACCATCGATATGGTAGATTGGTCATTTCGTCACTCTTCTTTTAGGTCCCCCAGCATAACAAAACAAGTAGAGGGTCGTGCATTACATTTCCCGGATCTAGAATCTAGTACAACATAACACATGTTAAAAGTTCAAATTAATTATCTTGAAATTGAATTTTCTAGCTACTTATGTTTATTTTGAATCGAGTCACAAAATATGATGTTATTGTTTGATTTAACTCATCTATAATATCATACTCAAGTTCTTTTAAGAACTCAAAGTACTTCCTGCATTGAATAGGAGACAAAGTAAAAATATTTTAGCTGAGTTATTTAGTATGGAATTAAAATGAATTACAATAACTAACTCCAAAAATGGCTTTACTTCTTCACAATTTTGTATAACATATAATTGTGCAACCTTGATGTCTTTATCTTTTAGGAAACACTCTATTGGTTTCCCCACAACATGACCAAGATAATTAAAATAGATATATGTGAGCCACTTAAAGAGATTTCACCCACATCAATGCGACACCCTCATCCTTTGTGTATCTTAGTTGGATAGTAGAAAAAAAAGAAGCAAAAGTGGACATTTTCTCCACCAAATAAGCTTCATAAACTAATCCTTCAACATGTGCTTTATTTTTAATTTTTTCTTTTATAGAGCGTAGAAATCTATCGTAACCAAATAAATATTAAACAAGTTAATTTATTAAATTTAACCTAGTTTTTTCATAAAATTAAACAAAACACCGTAAGGATTTCACCTTTGGAAGGATACATCCATCAATTTGAACCTTTTCACCAACTAGTGCTTCATACGACAAGTGAACTAGTAGGTGTTCCATTAAATCAAAGAAACTTGGGGGAACATTTGCTTTAACTTACACAACAAAATCGAAATCAACTCCTTTATTTCCAACGTTCGATCCTCACAAAGTGTCAACTCATGAAAAAATTGGCTTAACTTAACAAGTACCTTCCAAATATTCCTAGGTAAAGCATCATTCACAATTAGACATAATCATTTCATGAAAATATAACAAGCATGACTCTTCATGTCATGAAGCTTCGCTTATTTCATGTTAACACACCGAGAAAGATTTGATGAGTACCCATCTGGTAGTTTTAACTCTTTAACTCATTCACATACAACAACTCTTTAGGACTTATTAAATGCATACGTCACCTTTATTAGTAGTTTTTTACCCCTAATATACCTTAACTCCAACTCTTTTCTTAAATAGTGTTGACAAATCCAAATGAATTTTCTTAGAGTCTTTTATGTCCCCTTTGATATCCTTAATTATATCAACTATATTCATGAATACATTTCTCTCTGTGTGCATCACATCTATATTATGTCAAAGTAAATGTTTTCCCCAAGGTTCAATTGCTAGAAAATACTTTTCTTGATCCAATTGTGTTACTTACCATATTCGAGTAATTTCTCTACTTTTTTCTACCAAATGAAAGGATACTCTAATATCATTTGCCATATTTATTCACTCAATAGATAGGGTGGCTGCCCATCGCTCGTAGTCTTGTTCCTCATGAAAAATTGTCTATTTCTCCCATTGGAATAGTCACATGGCAAAAATGTTCTATGATAATCAAAGAATGAAACTTTGCCACTTTTTGGAAGTTAGTGTCCCCTAAAATGTTCCATGCAAACTCGACATTTTAGTTTCCCTATCATTGACCATGAAAACAACATCCTATGCTAGAAATTCATTTATGGACCACATCGAAGTAGCTCATATGTTGAAATTCTCCTTAGTGACACGTCATATGTGTTAGCACCATTTCCCTCAACAACTTCAAATCTTTTATCAAGAGTTGCATAGAAACATTAATCTTAGCTTTTGGGTTGTTTAGATTAAGAACAATTACTAAATGAAACATCACCTTCTGTTTCATGCATATTTTAAAAGATAAGATGTTAAAATGACCTATTAACATGAATAAGTTTTACCGTATACTCCAAATGGATTAAATCTATTCAAACATGACCCAACCTAACATTATGAGGCTTAGTGGCAAAATCAGGTTGATTTCTATCAAAATGATTCCTTGTTTCTCCATCTAACGGACGACATAACACATCTTTTTCTATTCGATTCTTACACTGCCATTTTATATGGTTGGTTGTAGCCAATGAGGAATAAAATTGTTGTAGTCATGATATTGTTGGAAAATACCACATTTGTTTCATAAGTATCTTTTTCACCTCACTTGTTTGCTCCAAAGTTTTGTAATATTTTTTCATATTCCACATAATTAGTAACACTTTTATCTACATCATCATAAAACAACATGCAGTCATCTATGCAACAATCAATCTTCTCATAACTTAACCTTAACTTAGACATATAGATTTTTGCATGGTAAAGATTTAAAGACATACAATTATTACTTAGCAATGAGTCACCCATAAATTGCACTATACGATTAAATAACCTTCAAACCTGTTATATTTTGACTTCAAGCCCAACACAACCAACAATGCTGACAAATTGTAGTTTTCACATCTTTCACACAATGTGGCTTGAGTTGCAAACAACATATCTTACAAAAAATTTTCCTATAGGATTAAGGTCTTCTTGAATGTTGTTGTCAGTTTCCACATGCATCTGTTCTCATATGTGATGCCCAACAAAGGGTCCCACATAATCCATCACAAGTTGCTTGAACTAATTTAGATAATCTTTATTAGCTTCAACACCATAATAATTAAACTTAACCCCATCAACCACCATTAGCAGCGGCTTTGTTTCCCCAATGCCAAATATAATAATCATCCTTAAACCCTCATTCGTAAATATGTACCATGACATTAATTGGGTCTTGAACTTCCTACAATCATATTTCTTACATGGACACTATAACTTCAGGTGTCATTTGAAATTGTTTTGCCCAATAGTAAACAAAATAAATACATTAACTCTTGTAGTGAACTCCTCTATGACATGCCTGCTCTGATATATTCTATTAGCCATTCACCTTTAATTTAATGGGATATCTATTTGGGCTACGAATTAAGGGAAGGATATGAACTCGTCAATCTCTACACACACAACGCCACCTTCACTCTTTGTTTATTTTGGTATGGCCTTAAACCCATTCAGGAATAATGAATTTCATTGGACATTGTTACTAATTATTTGAAACCCGATTATTATAGTGGACTAAAATTCGACAACATTTCAAATTAGTCTCCAAGTACATAACTTGTTCTACTAATCTAACAAGATTCTAGCTAAGCACGTACCTATAGACAATGTGAGATGAGCGAATTTCATGACAATCGTAATTGATGAGTTAAACAACATAGTAACAACATTCTATTTAATAAAATTCATTACTCCTAAACGTATTAACATGGGCAACTTAAGACTAAATACAACAACACTATCGCATTGTCATATTCAATCTTGAACAAAATATTCTAAGGTTTCACTCATGTTTAAATGATAACTTGAAAATCAAGTTTGAAAGCCAAAAAGGTTGGATAACTATATCTTATAATTTTACAAGAACTAATTGGTGAACCCTAAAGGTCTACCAAAGTTAATAACTTTTTAAAAAATCCCGTATAGTTTCCCTGAAAATATGGACATTTCCAAATTTATTTAACTCTACAAAACAATGAGAAAACTTTTTCCAATACAATTCATAAATTATACTAATTGTATAATTATAATGAATCCAACTATTTGATGTATACATACTACAGAATGCTTACATACTATAACAATAATAAAATACTAACAAAAAATTCTTGGTAACCCCTAACAATGCATACATACACACGATAGTAACACTATAGAGTTGTGTTCTCCACTAACAAACAATAATATACATTCATCATTAACATATTATCAACACACAACTAGTCCCTAATAAGCTCTACTAATCACTAATAAACAATAAACCAATATCTATAATGATTAAGGACAAAATTAATATGGTGAAGTTTATCCTTTTCATAAAAACATTACATACACGTTGCATACAACATTGACATATATTAATTAACAAATATCCAATATTGATTAACCATTGACATATATACCAATTTATATGATTTTAAAATCATACTTGGAACATACTTATTAACTATCTCATAACAAACATATAAACAACTCCCCTTATTTGAACAACATGATCCAGATTATTGAATAAATTATGTGTATATCAACATTTAAGAAAGTTAGAAAGTGGTAATCAAATGGAATTAGATGTTGAAAATTTGGTAATTTGGACCACATTTTTTCTATATTTGTTAAGAGTGATAACCCACAAATGAGCTAATTCAATTGTTCTTGTCATGATTTTAGCATTTTTATTTTTTAGAATATGAACTTCTAAATCAACATTGAAGGCCTTATACGTTTTCACTAATTAAAGTAATCATTTTTTAGAATGTGAACTTCTAAATCAACATTGAAGGTCTTATACGTTTTCACTAATTAATGTGTAAAAATTAAACGATTAGCATTTGGAAGAAGAAAGCTAATTAATTATAAAAGAAATCAAACAAAAATAAGGGGAGATCACTTGTTTATGCGTCTTTGGGAAGGATTATTTATCATTATTACCTAAGAAGCTCATGATCCTTAGTAAGTGAAAATGATAAAATTAAAGAAAGGTAAGGCAGTGGATAGATTATATTACATTAACGAAATTAAGCACATCTCATTACATGATATTAAAGAAGTTAAACAGATCTAATTATATTACTAATATAAAATAAATAAAAAATAACAAAAAAATAGAGAAGCCTGAGAGAGAATAAGGGAGACATAAAGAGAGAATGACCTACCATAATAGTGGTGGTTAGAAAAGCCTCATAGAGGGGGCACATAGTGGTGTTCAAAGCTTTACCAAAGAGCTTCGCTAGAGTGACCTTCATTGCAAAAAGAAAAAGGCGTGTGAGAGAATGAGAAAATACAATCACCAAAAGAGTGAGGGAGGGAAAGATGAGGCAAATGGCTTACCTTCACCAAAAAGAGAGGAAGGGTTTGATGACAACTTTAAGGTAGGAGGGAGGAGAAACTAAAGGGGGAGAGATACAGAAAGGGATTGAGGAAGGAATGGATAAGGGCAAGTCTTGTCACCGGAGAAGAAGGAAGAGGGGATGGAAGAGATGAGAGTGAAAAATAAGGGAGAAGGGGGCTGGGCTCGATTTAATGATTTGGTGTTTAACGATAGAACCCTTTTTGTTGCTAGCCGTGTCTAATTGCCACGTGGATTAAACTTGGTGACGGAATTAATTTTGCCATCGCCTAATCAAAGTATTTGGCAACAACCTACACAAATTTGTCGCCAAATAAGAAATGCTCATTGGTATAGGGTTTAGAAGTTAGCGGTAACTAATAAAAATCCATCACCAAAGAGTTCATGAAAACCTGCTTAGATCTCTCTTTTGGCAACAATTTATTTTATTCATCGCCAACACCTTTTCACCTATGCACCTTTTTGAGTGAAATTGGAGCCAAAAGGTTTTGAGGTGGTGACGAAAACAGACACTCGTTGTAAAAGTGTTCATGAAAAACTATTTACACCCCTCATTTAGCGACAAGTTTTGTTATTCGTCGGTAATGTCTTTTCACCTATTCGCCCTTTTGATTGAAACTGAATCTGAAATGTTTTGAAGGTGGGGAAGGAAATAGACACCCGTCACCAAAGTGTTCATGAAAAACTATTTAGACCCCTCATTCAGCGACAAGTTTTATTATTCGTCGACAATGTCTTTTCACCTACCCGCCCATTTGATTGAAATTGAATCTGAAATGTTTTGAAAGTGGGGAAGGAAATAAACACCCTTCACCAAAGTGCTCAAGAGAAACTTATCATATTTCTTATTTGGTGACAGGTTTTATTATCCATTGCCAACGTTTTTTCACTTAGGTTCCATTTTGTTTCAAATGATGGTGACGGTCTGGGAAGCTGTTGCCCATTAGTTTGTTGTGGGTGCCAACCTTTTACTTTATATAATCAAACGTTTATAGAAAGGCCTTTGTGATGGAAATGGCGATGGGCTTACCTCTACTAACCTTTCCTATGCTAAGTTTGTCACCAGTTCCAATACCAAACCCATTTTGGTCATTACCCATAATGTCATTGTTAATTCTATGGCAATTATCGACATATTCCTTAACCGTGTCAAATCCCCATTGCTAAAAGGATTTTTTCTAACAGTGATTATTCAATATAAAAAATTTTAAATTTATGCAATGCAATGGTGAAAAATCTAGTCTATATAAGAAAAAAAATGGGGAGAAAGTTAAAAGAGTCATTTAAACAAATACAACTATTTTATATGACTAAATAATATATCTAATATTTTTCTTAAATACGTGCATAATCTTAAAGAGACAAATAATTGATAATCCTAGACGATGGTCCTAATGAATTGTTGATCCATAACAAATTTTATATTATTATTATATCATATCTCTTCCAATAATAGACAATGATTTAGCTAAATTTATTTATTTATTTATACTATTTAGCCAAGTTAATTTAACTAACCATAAAACCAAATAATATAAGCCTTAATCAAACTCTACCTCTAAATTACATTCATTTTATATATTATTTATAACATCCTGCATTTGCTTAAAAATTAATGGCATGGCTAATTAATTAATTAATTGTGAAGGATTATGCTATTACCTAAATGCCCCCAATTTTGTGTAATTGCAAATTCACTTTCTTTCTTTCTCTGTTCATACATGTATGCAGCGAAGGAAAATCGTGGCTCTTGCTTCTTCATCCTGCGGCAATATTCTTCCAATTCACCATTATCCTTGCTTGATTTCACCAAATTAGAAGCAAGCTTGAACTCTTTCTTCTTCCTCCTTGGCTCGGTAACCATGGGTTTATGGAGGGAGACTTCAATTTCTCCAAATTAAGGTAACATGGCTAAATCCTATTCAGTTTTGGAGCTTACCCCTCATTCCCACTTCTCGAATTCTTCTAATATTGGTATTTCCTTGAATTTAGAAGCATTTTGGGATCATCGTTGTGTGTGGGTAGCTTAGGAGCCATTAAAATTGTAATTTCTTCAAATTAAAGTAAGTGGAATGGCAAACCATGACTTCTAGATTATCATTCCCATGAGCTTGGAACTTAATAATGGTTAGTTCATGAAATTAGGTGTTTTCGGAGTGTATTCGGAACCCGGGTAGCCTTGGATACCTTTCAGATTATAGTCTTGGTGATCGTCGGAGTAATTCGAAACCATTTCGGAGCGATTTCGATGCTTGGGCAGATTCAAGGTTCCTTTGGAATTAAACTTCAGAGGTTGTCGACTTGAACCGATAAGCCGTTAACTAATTAAAATAATTATTGATGGTTGGTTTTAGCTCCGTTCATGAAATTCGAGTATTAATTAGGTTAATTATAATTTAAGAATTATTTTGGAAACGTTTTGGAGCTTGGGTATCGATCAAAGACAAGTATCAGAGATGGATAGCATTTATCGGTAAGTTATAATTACCGAATACTAAATATAATGTTAGTTACAAGCTTCGAAGTATGAAATTAATAGCGTACGGGTTATTAAAAACTAAATACTTATGTTTTAGGATTTTTAAAGGCTTCGGATTGGTGATCAGATAACATTTGGTTAGCATTATGAACTTTTGGGATTTCTTATTCCTGGTAGGGGAGCTTTTACATCTTAAATGCATAGGTTATGGATGGAGTAGAGGTATACTAATATATTGAGGATTATGTATTTATGAAATATGATGTGTGAATTATTTAGAATATGGATTGTTAGTTAAATACCCCGGTTTAGGTGATTCTAAAAGATATTATGCTTTATGATGTGATATTTAATTGCATGAGATGCTAATTGTGAATGGTATTGATGTTGATACCTTACATGAGATGTATAATTTAAGTGATATATAATAATGCATGGGGTGCTTATATTTATGAGATATCTGATATGAATAAATTACTTGAGGTGCTTATGTTGAATAGTTTGATACTTAAAAATGCTGAGAGCATATAGCATGAGACGCTTATTGATTAAAATGAATTTGATGAATTAATGATAATTGTATGCATGAGATGCTATGAAAGACGTTGAGTAGGACTAAAGACAAGCCTATTGAGTGGGACTCGGGGCTAGCCCGTAACACTTTTGTTGTCGCTGAGAGTGATTATGTTACGTGAGAGGGTAAACTTTGGTACTAGTAAAATGGACAGATCAGCTGAGAACTAAATATATGGTTGAGAGCTAATGTGTTGCAACATTATATTTTATGATGTGTAATGGATCCATGCGATTAAATTTATATATATGTATATGTATTGATAAATGTTATTGAGAATGACATGTTTTGTAATAGCCATCTGATGTTATGATATTGAGAATATCTGGTGAATGATGAATTGTGTTGAATGATGGTAAATGTATTGATTAATTTGATATTGTATGTATATTAGAGAACTAGATAGGTTGATCCGATTCAATAACTATCATTTAACATGTATCGTGCTCACCCCTATTTATGTGGCTATGTTTCAGTGAATTTGGGCTGTGATAGCGATTGGTGAGATTCTACCGTGCTTGTGCGAGGAGTATTTGTATATACTTGTATAGTATTTTGTGGTATAGCCTTGGCCGACTCCTATAGATATCTATTTTGATGATGTATATGCTTGTTTAGAGGATTTTTAGGTAGTTGATGGTTCATTGGAAAACCTAGATTACATTTTGATTGTATATGATGAGATCATGGATGATGTTATATATGATGTTGATGATATATGGATGTGGTGACCATGGATGGTCCCATTTTACTTGCATATGATGCATTTGATATACAGGAAATGCAAATAATGAATTTGTGTATGGAGTACCATGGATGGATCCATGTGTTTGTAATGCTTTTCATTTAATGTCCAGGTGATTGTTGCATTGCATATATGGGTAGGTTATGTAATGAGTTGCATAAGTGTGTTATGATGATGAAAAGATGATGAATGATATGATTGATAGGTTAATGGAATTAATTATGTTTGCATAGTGTTGGAATATTACATAATGTGGAAATTAGGAACCGAAAGGGTGAATTTATGATTCGACGGGTTTTTGGACCCTCTGAAGGGACTGTTAGGTTCCCTACACTATTTATGAGTGGTGCATATAGGCCTTACCTTATTTGAAGGCAATTTGATGGGTTTGGAGCATACAATTTCCATATTTTGACCAAATTTTTTTTTTTTCATAAGTTGAGCATATGTTAGAATTTTGGCGAACGGACAATGACAACAAGTCTGAAATGGGGAAAACATGTGGCCTTGAAAGTTTTATGGTAATCGGACCTAAAACAGACTATTTGTGTATGTTAGAAGTTGGTCGGAAGGCCTAAAATCCATGACAATAGCATTGTTGTTACTGTCATGCTGACGCTACGTGTGGGGCTGACGGCTAGCGTCAAGTGCAAAAATTTCGGCTGACTCTACAGTTGCTTTTTTGTATATTTCCTTGCTGTTGGCTGTTTGGGGCATTAAGCATGTTATATAGGTGCTGTTTTGGGCCTTTAAATGTAATATTAATATTTGCTTAATTAATTGATATTAAATTAATTATGAAAAATTTTATATTTATCATTGTTTTTAAGGTATGGATGTTTTATTATTGTTGTCAAAAATTAGTTCAGTCATACTAATTGAACATTAAATCAATTAACCACTATTCAATTTTACTTTATATTATTATTGGTTTACGTGAATTAATACTTTCATGAGTAGAATGACAACAATACATCTTTTAGAAGGAAAACAAAATGCAAGGCATGTGACAATCAATGACAAAAAAGAAGAAAATCAACGAAGGAATCATTAAAAATTGTGGTGCACAACTCTAGAAGTCTATTGGTTTTATTTCAGTATCTTGACCACATTCGTTTCAAATTTAGTATAGTAAATCGAAAGACATTTCAGACATGGTAATGAGTGCATAATTTTCAGCCTTTGATTAACATTACTTTTTTATTTTTTCCATAGGTATCTCCTCGGGAGAAACTCCTGTATGTCTTAGGATATGTTTGATTGTTTAATTAGGTTAGTTAAACTGGGTAAGATACAAGGAGTGTTTAGTTTTTTAATTAGGTTGGTCAAATTCTGGTTTGATTAACCACAAAAATAGATCCTATAGTTAAACGGAGTTTTGATTGTTTTAAACGGCATGAAAGATCAATATTAACTTTTAAATTTTTTATTTTCATAACTCCATTTTCCCAACTGAAAATCAAACGGACCCATATTTAACTACAATATTATCTTTGTCTTTAAATTTAAGATTCTTTTTTAAAAGAATTGTCTTTTATATAAAATTTTCTTTTAAATTTTAATATCATTAATTATTTTTTGACATAAATACCTCCTATTACCGTAGGAATCAATATAGTAATAAATAACATAGTGAGTTGGATTATTTATCTCTCTAATAATAATTGAGTAATAAGTGGAGAAAGACTATATGAAAAACGATTAAGTAAAAAAATTAATGATGAGTAATAATCATTTTAAAGATAATTTTAAAAAATATTATAAATTTAATTTTTTTTATATTAACCAACTTCTTTAATGAATTGGGTAAAAAACTTTCTCTGATTTTAAATGGGTGATTTTACTTAACGATGCCAAATCTTAAAACTAATTGGTTAGTTGGATGAAGAATACTTGCCTACACAATTAAACTCCAACCGTGGCAATAACACGTGAGTTATTATTAGAAAAGTAAGTACCATTACCATATACAACATTTTATGCACTTATAAATTTGTTGGTAGGAATATGTATTGGTTTGGCTTATTGCTCATGACAACTAAGAGCAATGATTTGATTTTAAAAGAGTCCTTTCAGGTTTTATTAAAATTATGAATTACTAACTAACATGATTGAGATTACGTATCATGAATACTTAATTCAATCATATACTAAGATTTTAAATTGATTTGATTCACTTTCATAAAGTTTTCATTGATGCAATTTAGGCTAAATACACCTTTTGGTCCTTTATCTCTTAAGTTATTTCCAGATTGGTCCCCTATCATTTTTTAATTCAAAATGGTCCTCTAACTTTTTAAAAAGGTATCAGTTTGGTCCTTTTTTTGATTCAAAATGGTCCCTTAACTTTTTTAAAAAGGACCAAATTGACACATTTTTAGAAAGTTAAGGGACTATTTTGAAATAAAAAAATAATAAGGGACCAATCTGAAAATAACTTAAGAGATAGGGGACCAAAAGGTGTATTTAGCCTGCAATTTACTTCCTAAAGTTTCCATTGTTATGGCGATAAAAAGAGTTATTGTATGCAAACTTGATTCAAAAATGGGAATTCAATCAAAACTGGTTTTCCTTTTTGATATATTTGAATTAATTTGTTTCATACTTTTCTTGCTCGCAAATGGATGAGACCTAACACAAAAGGGAAAAGGTGCGTAATGATTCTGTTACCTCATGTGAACAGTAAAGGTCCCAATGGTAATAATAACAATAATACTACTATAGTTTCTCCTATTCAGAACCAGACCGGTTATTGAACCGGTGAAGACACCGGTTTATGAAAACTGTATTAAAACTGAGGTTCAACTGTAGTTGAACTGGTAGTATTAAAGAATTGACCCGGACAAGTCACCTAACCGGTTCACGGTTCAACCGGTCAGACCAGTTCGGTTTTGATAATAATTTATCCAATCTTGCAATTTCTACAAGATAAAAAATAATAAAAAATGAAAATTTTAATTTAAGATAATGTTATATCATGTGTTTTCCATCCAAAACATATTTTAATATTTATTTTTTTATTATATGTAAAGTTGTACAATAAAAAATAATTTTTTATTAAATATTATATTTAATGTAGTCTTTATGCAATTTTTATTCAACATAACTTTTAATAAAAAATTATTTTTTAATTTTTAAAATATACATTGAGATGCATGTTAAAAAAGTGAATATCGATAATAATGACGATGATGATGATAATAATATATTTTCTTTGGTTCTTTTATCTATCCAGTTTGATGTTTTACATATATTAATAAATATATTTAATGTGTCATTTTTCTCTTACATTTTACTAAAAACATTTTCTCTTTGTAAAATTAATATTTAATTTAAATAAAATAATTAAAAATACAAAGGTATTACTGGAAATAAATATTAAAATATAACTGGTTAAATAAGATGTGAATTAATTAATATATTGTGTGAGAGTTAAAGTATTTAGGTGAAACATTATAATAGATAAAGATAGTATTGGAAGGAAAAAATTAATGTTTTCTCAATTTTTAGAAACGTAACTCAACAGTAAGATATCATAAACTCATTAATAATAATATTTTGTGAGTTTTTTTATAAGACAAAGAATAAGTATTTTAATAGTTTTATTTATATGATAAAACTTATTTATTTAAAATTTTTTGATGTTATTATTGTTTTTGAAAATGTTAATATTATTAAAAATAAAATAAATTTAAATTTACATAAAAGTAAAATTAATTATAATATTTTTAATAAAAATTAATATATTAATATATTTTTTAATATGTGTGTTTTAATCTAAATTATTTTATAAATAAAAATAAAAAAATAGAAATGGTTATTTCAGTTTTCTTATTATTATTAAAATTATTACACTACACTCATACATTTGCTAAACCCATAATTATCCCATACTAATTATAATCACCATCATACACCCTCCATGCACGTTAATAATAGGGCCACTAACTCATAATGGCAGAGAGTGGCATTTTGGTAATTACATAAAGTATTGAGAGGTTTTCTCAGCATTGGAAACGGTGGGACAGAAGTGAATCCGATGCGGCCTACCGCGCCGCCTGCTTGGAAAGATACGAACAGAAGTCTCATATGCATTGTGAAATGACAATAATATCCCTGGGTGACAAAGTCAAGGAGTTAACTTGGACATAAAGAAAATGGAATTAATTCACCCCTTACCTGCTACCGCTGGTGACTGAAATTGTTGTGTCGTAGTTGAAGAAATAAAGTTATGAAATAAAAAAATTTAAAATAAATATTATTTTTTATATAATACGAGATAATTAAAATTTTATTTAATTATTTTTTTAATTAATCAAATCTTAGTTTAACCAACTTCAACAAGAAACTAAATGGCCTCAATATTATTCATTTTGTTATTGCTTTGTCCCCATTCAGCCAAAAAGCTTACTTTTTTCTTTTACTTATAATCTTTATATTTGAAAACAATCACAACAAACCACATGCCTTAGTTTACGATAAATAATTGGTTAAGAAGATAACCACTCATTAGCAAATCCTTAATCCAAAGCAGACATTATTTAATTTATAAATATGGGAATTCTTATATAATATTATATAGAAAGTAAAATTATTATTTTAGTCTCTTCCATCTAACATTTAATTTGAGTTGGTCTTTCATATATATATTTTTAATTATTATTCAAATTCGTTCTTTCTCTTTAAGATTTGTTTTCATTTTTATCACTTATCTTCTTTTTTTTTATCCAAATCAGTCCTCTTACTTTTTAAACATTCTATTTTTTTGGCTCTTACTATTTTTAATTTGCTTAACAAAATTCTGTAATTGCATTTTCTAGCATGTGTGTTTGTTGAGTTATTATTATTAATAAAGTAAGACACTATTTTGTTTCTATTATTTCATGGAGATGTGAGACTGTAAAAAGCAAACCATAAAATACTAAATCTAAATAAGTCTTAAAAATAAGAAACCAAATTTTGGTAAAAAAAAATCAACTCGAATTAAGTATTAAACATAAGATCAATAATGTAATTTTTCCTGCATATAATTCAATTTGATAATTCTCATTCATAATCATGAAGGTAGTTTTTTTTCATTTGAAACAACGGTGATAAGCTGAAAAAAATGTATAGAAATTAGACTCAAATCACACTCTTGATAATTTATGTCTATATTAAATACCAAGTGTATTTGAGTCATTCAAGTAGTTTTGCATTAGTGTAATATTAGATGAAAGAATAATTTTAAGTTGTCAATCAAATGTTAATAAGTTTTAGAGTGTTTACAATCATGATTTAATATTTGTGTAAAATGTTTTAACTAATCAACTTATGGAAAATAATTAAATTCTAAGTTTTGATGTTAAATATTTTTAACTTTTGAATATTAAATATACTTTCAATCATTCTTTGTCAACTGCTAGAAAAATACTCACTTAGTGTTTTTTGATACTCAAATATTTATAAAGGAATTAAGTAAATGATTAGTATTACAAAGTTTATAAAAAATGTTGCTAAATTTGTTATTATCCCATCGTTTAATATTAATTGGGAATAACCAATATAAATGCTTAATACGGATTAGACCAATTCTTCAACCAAAGATATATTAATTGTTGGAAATAATATTTAACTAAACATATATT
This sequence comes from Clitoria ternatea, assembly GCA_037962975.1. Taxonomy (NCBI): domain Eukaryota; kingdom Viridiplantae; phylum Streptophyta; class Magnoliopsida; order Fabales; family Fabaceae; genus Clitoria; species Clitoria ternatea. The sequence continues at coordinate 155,258,432 of CM075673.1, forward strand.
TTTTAATAAATAGTATCGAATGAAAACATGAAATTATAATTTTAGGCTAAGATAAGGGTAGTGGTAGGGCAATGGTAGTGACAACAATGGTTATTATGGCTACGATGATGGTGACGATAGTAGTGATAGTGACAATGGTAATGGTTGTCGGTTATGGTGGTGATAGTGGTAACGGTAGTAGCGACAATGGTGGTGATGGGAGTGGTAGTGGTGGGGATAGAGGCGACGACAAAGACGGCAACGCTAGTGACGATGCCAATGATTAGCAATGACAATAGTGGTGACAATAATAACAATGCCAATGGTGGTGGCAGACGTGATGTAGAGTGTAACATCTTATTCTTAGAATTTAATTATTTTTTGTATTTTGTCCAGTTTCGGATAATTTGAAGGTGTAATTTATTTTACCAAAATATTTTAAAATTAATATGAAAAATAATGTTAAGTTTTTGTTGGAGAGGTATAATCGGATTTTTGTTTCGACTTGTTTACAGAGTCAATCATAAACCCAAAAGGTACTAGTTACCTAACCCGATTTTACTTAAAAGGTTTTGCCCTCTCTCATTTACACTCTCTCCCACATCATAAAAATATACTTCACTTTTATCTTTTCCCTCACTTCCTCACATCTCCACACTCTTTTTTCACTTACAAGCACAACACTTCTTCTTCTCCACTTCATCACCCACATAAATTTCACTCCTCTTCTCATTCTCAAATTTCATGCTCTCTTTCCCCACACCACCAATACCTTTATTCCAATTCTTTAGCCAAACATGTATTAATTGTTGGACATAATACTCAACCAAGCATACATCAATTATTATTAAGACCTGATTGATGTATAGAATTTGAATTGTAATTTGAAATTATATTTGAATTTCAATTCCAATTCATATAAAATTAGAATTATGGTAGGATTTCCAATTCTATGTTTGGATCGTATCTAATTAAAATGTAGAATTTCAATTCTAGGCTAAGATAAGGGTGGTGGTAGGGTAACAACGATGGTAGTGATAACAATGGTTATTATAGCTACGATGACAAAGGCGGCGATGCCAATGATGATGGCAGTGATTAACAACGACTACTGTGGCGATGACAATAGTAGTGGCGGTGTCATGCAAAGACAATAATTGTGGTGGCAACGACGATGATGTCGGCAAAAATAATGGTAGTGGCAATGACAGAGACGTGGCAGCAGTAATGGCAATAGTGGTGGCAACAGTTATGACAACATCGAGGATGATGACAACGATGTTGGCGTCAGTGATGGATCTTAGAATTGTTATTTCAATTTTTAGAAGGCTTTTAAACATCATAAAGAATTTTGGCGCTCAATTCCAATTCCAAGCTTAATGCTTTGTTTTGTGCATCAAATAGGCACTTGGTAAAATTATATAATAAATACTCCTCCTATTCCTATTTAACCGTCCAAAGAGATAAGAAATATTATTCGTATTTAACTGTTCACATAGAATTTTAAAGCATTAATAATGACTTTTGTAACGCCCTGGAGTCAACTTGCAAATCCCAAGATAATTACCGTCACCATATAAAATTTCTTAGATAACTTATTTTTCGCCCGGTAATTATCAAGAGATTCACAACCTAATTCCAGAGGTTACTGATACAATATCAGAGTACGCAAACTTTACATAATTAACTTCTTATTATTATAATACATAATATTAGAGTTCCATACATATTATATTTTACAACAGGCACCTAGATCTTATAAAATATAAAGATGTAAAGTACCAAAACATAGTATATACATAATACAGCAATAGTAGTCATGCAAGCAAGCATCATTATCAAAAGCCTTCATAATTCATCCATATTCAGCAACATCCACTTTGTCACATGTCTTCCTGGTTAACCACTAAAGGGTTGCCACAAGTAACAGAAAGAGTGAGATAAAATATCAAATAAATAGAAATTAAATCAGAACAAACACAATCACAAGTAGGATGTTATGCGATGCAGATGCCAAACAAGTATTTTGTATTATACTGATATTATTATATTCCGTTTTTTTATATAAATGAAAATGCATGATGGATCCATTCTGGTGGGAACATCTGCAGTGATTTCCAACAATAACATTTTTACGGATATCCAACCGATATCGCGCCCCGTAATGCAACACCACATCGGATAACAATATCATAATATCAATAACAAGTGTTGCGGGACCCCCCTTAAGGACACACTGCTTAGCCCTTAAGACGGCCGTGGTATAAAACCACCGCAGAGATCTGTTGCTCAACAGAGCGCGTTCCCCCACCGGGAACCCCCTCAAAGAACCCCTCTGCAGATTCTTTGAACGGCCAATGCATAAGATGCATGAATGCATTAAATTATCAAATTCCTTTATAATTAATTATAACAATAAAATTATTATAACAATTAATTAAACATACTTTGTTTGTAATTCAAAGAATATGGAAACACATTTTCCATATTATTTATATCATAATTCAATCATATGGAAACACATTGTCGCAACCTGGATCGCGACGGCGCGGCCGACCCTCGAAAAGATTTTTTTTGTTCCGAAGAGAAAACAGGGAGTCGCCACCAACATTTTTATCCATAGGAAAAACATTGGGAAAAAACTAAGTTCAGTGAAAGCACTGGTTTAAAAATGAGATTCAAGTTCGGGAGTCGGTTACGAGTAGGGAAGGTATTAGCACCCTACATCGCCTGTTAGAAACAGTACCAAGATTGAAAGCGCAATATAAATAGCCTTAAATAAAACATGGTTTCTTCCCTTTTTTTTTGTATTTTTATTTGAAAACGACGGAATGAAGTAAGAGAACTGTACAAACATAGAATGTCGAAGCGAGGTCAACGGGACGTTTCATCCGAATTAAACTCGACTTCGATATGAGACAGAGAGGGGAAGAGAATGCTAATAAGACGTCACGCCTAAATTAGACATCCTCGAATAAAAAAAGGACAGGGATAGGAAAGAGATAAGCGGGACGTCTCGTCCTAAGTATCCCTTCCGTATGAATTGTGGCGAGGCTTGAACAAAACTAGGGGGAAATCAACAAGACGTCACGTCTAAATTGATTTTCACGGAAGCGACAAAAAAAAGAACACTTATGAGAGAAACGCGAAAGAAAAGAAATAAAACAGCAAAAAAAGAAATAAGAAAGATGGGTCCGACAGGAGTTGAGTCCCGCTCCTACGTATTCTTGAATTATCAAGAAATCAGGGTTACGTAGTTCTGATTGTTTTTCTTTTAGGAAAAGATTGGGAAAATGTTGGTGGGTATCATTTTGGTGGTGAACCCATACAAGACGAAGTTCTTCGCACGTGTACGGATCCTATAGAGGTTGTGTAGACAGAAGTATTTTCCGTACGACACTGACTAAAAATGAAACACACGTGTACGGATCCATACAACTTCTTTTTTGATTTTTGATTTTACTTAGATTTGAAAGAAAACACATCAAACATCCATTTCCCTTTATTATTATTTGTTTTTAAAAAAACTACAAAGCAAAGGATGGAGGGTAGCAGAAGCTACAAGAGAGAAAGAGAAATAGTAAATTCAGGAAAGAGAGGGAAAAATGAGCGAAAACCGAGTGGGAGAAGAGAAAACCGAGTGAGAAGAAGGAAAAAAAACCGAGTAAAAATGGAAAAACCGAGTGAAAAATAGAAAACCGAGTGAAAAATAAAAATACCGAGTAAAAAGTAGAATACCGAGTGATGGAGTAAGAGACTGCCGAGTGGGTCAGAAACTGACTGAAGGTAGAAGAGACCGACCGAGTGAGAAAAGGGGCCGACCAAGGGAGAAAGGCAGTGGGGGGTTGAGAGGAGTTTGAGGAGAACGGTTGGTGGAGAAGGAAATTGGGACGGTGTGTGGGAGAGGATGTACGGTGTGGGTGTGGAGAAGGAGGAGTGGGGTTGTTGGAGAGGAGAGGGAGGAGTGGTGCTGTTGGAGAGGGCTGTGAAGAATGAGGACGGTGTGTGGGAGAGGATATACGGTGTGGGTGAGGAGAAGGAGGAGTGGGGCTGTTGGAGAGGATAAAGGCAGAGTTTCAGTTCCAAGGTGAAAGGATCCCACCCCCTGAGCCTCTTCAGCCAGGGCATTTATAGGGGGTCCAAGACATAGGATGAGTGCTTTGACAGCGCGAGTCACCACTCACCCATGCGCCTAGTGGAGACAGCCTGGCTGTTAAAATAATGGGGGGACAACGGCTGATGGAGAATTTTTAATTTTTCCACTTCCGCCCCCTTGTCTGCCACTCCCAGGATTCCTGGATCCACTGGGATCGTGGGAATCCAAATCAGCACGTGCAATCCGAGAAAGCATGGTGGAAATCCGAGAGAGGATATTGAAATCCGAGAGACAATATGGAAATTCGAGAGAGGATGACTCGGATTAGTCTCTCAGTCAGCATTCATCCTCAGTTCGAGTCAATTTCGAGTGAAAATAGTCCTTTCCGAGTGAGAATTCTTCTGGGAGGAGCTCTCCTATGGAAGGCCGATTGGAAGTTTTGCTCGGTATTGGGTCACTGTAAGGAGAATCCGAGTGAAAAAGTGTGCAATTGGATTAAGGGGACAAACAAGGCAATTCTGATTGGAACAATCAATCAGACCGAGTGAAAATTGACTCAGAACCGATTGAAGAGGACTCGGTGCTGATTGAAAAGTGTCACTCGGAATTGGTGAAAAGTGTCTCAGAATTGATGAAAATGGGGGCTTGGAATTGGTTTGAGGAGGGATGACACGGAATTGGTTTGAAGAGGGCTGACTGACTGAAGTGTCACTCGGTTCTGACTGAAAATTGGGTCGGGAATGGGTGAAAGGATAGCTCGGATTTGAGTGAGAGTACTCACTCAGGAGTGGGTGAGAAAGGAATGACTCGGAACTGACCTTGGAGATTCTTCATCCGGAAAGAGCCTTCTCACTCAGAATTTGGGATCTTGGCAATTTTCACTCGGAAAGAGCCTTTCTTCTTACTCAGAAATTGGACTCTTGGACATTTTCACTCGGAAAGAGCCTTCTCCTCACTTAGAATTTTCATTCAGTCGTCAATTGTTCAGTACACTCACTTGGGAGTCGTCTTCAGAAGGATTTCACACGGATTTACCTTTCTTCAGTCCAATCGGACACATTTATTTAGAAATCCTTTCATTCAGTCTGTCACTCGGAAACCGATTGAAGATTGTCAACGAAGCTGATTGAAGAATGGCTCAATCGGCAAATATTCATTCGGAGTTGTCACTCGGATTTGTCACTCGGAGTTGACCTTCTTTGCAATCAGGGCTTGGAAACTTTTACATTTTCACTCGGAATTGGTTTTCTTCCCATCAAAATCTGACTACCCAGATATACTCACAATCAGACTTCTGTTCCAATCGGAATCTGACCACCCAGATTCACTGAGAGTCAGATTTCACACTTCAATCAGAAGGTTTCAATCAACATTTCTCCTTCAGATGTGCTTACTCAGATGTTGGGATTATTTATGAGGAGAATCCAAGTGAAAAGCAAAGCAATTGGATTCAGGGGACAAAGCAATTCTGATTGAAACATTCAATCAGACCGAGTGAAAAGTGACTCAGAATTGGCTGAAGAAGACTTCTGGCTGACCGAAAAATGTCACTCGGAATTGATTGAAAAAGTTGCTCAGAATTTGGTGAAAACGGTGGCTCGGTAATGGCTAAAAGGATAGCTCAGAATCAGTGGCTCGGAATTGGTTTGAAGAGTGATGGCTCGGGATTGATTTGAAGGGATTGACTCGGAATTGGTTAAAGGGTGATGACTTGGCATTGGGGGAAAATGATTCAGTCGGCCCCTTATTTGAAGGATGAGTGAAGATTGGCTCGGAAATCTGACTGAAAAGGACTCAGAAATGGTTGTAGAATGGCCCACTCGGCAAATATTCACTCGGACTCGATCTTCTTTCCTCTCAGAAGTTGGTACTTGAGAGAATCTGACCACTCAAATAGATTTAGAGTTAGACTTTTCTTCCAGTCTGAATCTGACCACCCAGATACACTCGGAGTCGGTCTTTTTTACTTCAGTCAGGAGAGCTCCATTCAACATCTGACCCTCGGATGTGCTTACTCGGACTGGGTTATTCGGACTCGGTTTTGCCCTGAAAAACACACTCCTCAATCAGATTCACTTCAATCAGTATTCTTTCATTAGGATTTCTCGCATTCAGAAAGCTCCCACTCGGAAATGACTCATTCTGAGTAATTCTACTCGGATTGGATCATTTATGGGTCATTCCGCTCGGATTCCCTAACAGGAGCCTATTCCACTAGGAAATGCTTCATTACGACTCGGATTTGATCATTTTTTGAGTCATTCCACTCGGATTTCTCTTCAACAGGGACATACTCCACTCGGAAAAGCTTCCTTCAGGGCCATCCTGCTCGGATCTGATCATTTTGGAGCTATTCCACTCGGATTTGCCCCCAACAGGTCATACTCCACTCGACAATGCTCCAATCTGAGTCATTTCATTCGAATTTGCTCCAATCTGAGTCATTTCACTCAGATTTGCCTCCAATAGGTCTATATTCCACTCGGAAATACTTCCATCAGAGTCATCTTGCTCGGATCTGATCATTTTTTGAGTCATTCCACTCGGATTTATCCCAACAGTGGTTATGTTCTACTCAGAAGTGCTCCATTCTCAGTCATTCTATTCGGATTTGATCATTCTAAGTTGGAATGCAGTATAAAAGAAGATTCTTTCCACTTGGACCGGACCAAAAGAGGTGTTCACACACATTTTCCATAATTTTTTATATCATATTTCAAACATATGGAAACATATTTTCCATAACATTTAATAATTCAAAGAATATGGAAACACATTTTCCACGTTATAGTAATTGTTTAATATCATATTCCAAACCATTTGGCATCAATTTCACAATTTAATTCAAATTAAATTAAAATATAGCTATATGAGTTTCTACACAATTAAGCAAGCAATTCTAACTTAATTTCTATGTATTTAATATCCTATCCCCTCTTTCTTACCTCAAGTGAAGATCGTTAAACTTTTCTTATGCTAAACTCCCTTGTATTTCTTCAAATCTTCAAGTTTGCGTAATTTCTTCTTATGCGAAAATTAAAGAATGAAGGTTTTGAGAGCTTGAAGAGGGAGATGAAAGGTTATAGGATCAGTGAGGTTTGTGGTCTGAGGAAATGTGGGAGGTTGGGGCTCTATTTATAGGCTTTCAATGGCGGTTACTGTAGCAAATTACTGTAGCAAATCACTGTAGCAGCTCGAAATAACATGAGGCGGTGGAAAAATGGAGAACTCTCTTGAATTCTCTACATTTCACAAGTTTTTCATGTGACGTTTACTGTAGCATTTTACTGTAGAAAATTTTTATTTTATTTTATTATTCTATTCTACGTTCCGTTCTCGTTTAATTTCATTTTAAGTTAGACTAAAAATATCCTTGTATTTATAATTAAATTTTCTATTTTCTAGGATTCATTTCTTATTTCTCTGAGAAACTTTAATTTTTCATTGTTTAATTACCGCTTAAAAATTGGGCTGTTACACTCTCCCCCCGTTATAAAAATTTCGTCCTCAAAATTTAAACGTACCTTGTTAAAATAATTCAGGATATTGACTCCTCATCTCATCTTCTCGTTCCCAAGTCATGCTTACTTCATCTCCTTGTTGCCAAGCTACTTTCACCAATGAGATCTCTTTGCCTCTTAGTCGCTTGACGTCTCTGTCCATTATCTTCACTGGTGTTACTGGAATCGTAAGGTTTTCCTTAACTTCTATATCATCAGTCTCGATCACATGGTCTGGATCAGGTACATACTTTCGTAATTGTGAGACATGGAACACATTATGAAGATTGGAAAGGTGAGGCGGCAATGCGATCTGATATGCCACTTTACCAATTCTTTTCAGGATCTCATATGGCCCTATATACCTTGGAGTAAGCTTCTTGCTTTTTAACACTCTTCCAACTCCTTTGTTGGGTGATACCTTTAAGAATACATATTCTCCAACTTGGAATTCTAATGGCTTCCTTCTTTGATCATAATATGACTTCTGCCGATCCTGCGCAATTTTCATCCTTTCTCTAATCATCCAATTTGATCTGTCGTTTGCCGGACAATTTCTGGTCCAAGAGTCAGGTGTTCACCTGTCTATAACTAACAGATTGGTGTCCTGTACTTTTTACCATACAATGCTTCATATGGTGCCATCCCAATGCTTGAGTGATAACTGTTATTATATGTGAATTCGATTAGTGGAAGGTAATGTTCCCAGCTTCCACCATGTTCTAATACACATGCTCTTAGTAAATCCTCCAGACTTTGGATAGTCCTTTCTGACTGTCCATCAGTCTGTGGATGATAGGGAGAGCTTAACTTCAGTCTGGTACCAAGCTCTTTATGTAAACTTCCCCAGAATCGAGAAGTAAATCTAGGATCTCTATCAGATACTATGCTTGGCGGTACTCCATGTAATCTCACTATCTCCTTTATGTATACTTGAGTCAATTTCTCAAGTGAATACTTCATGTTGATCGGAAGAAAATGGGCTGATTTTGTTAATCTATCGACTATCACCCAGATAGCATCATTGCCTCTTTGTGTTTTAGGTAAGCCTGACACAAAGTCCATGGCAATGTCATCCCATTTCCATACTGGTATTTCTAGTGGTTGTAATCCACCAGATGGTTTTTGATGTTCTACTTTACTTTTTTGACATATTAAGCAAGATGAAACATACTCAGCTATCTCCTTTTTCATCCTCTTCCACCAGAAATCCTTTCTTAAATCTTGATACATCTTCGTAGATCCAGAATGAATACTAAGCATGTTTTTATGGGCTTCATCTAGGATCATCTTCTTTAGTTCTGCATCCTCTGGGACACATATTCTTCTTTTCATCCTCCATACTCCATCTGAACCTTCTTGTAATCCCAGATCTTCTCCATTATGTTGTGTCTCGATCATTTCTTGAAGATATACATCCAATCTTTGTTTTTCACACACCATCTTCAGAAAATCATTAGTGATTTTCAGAACTCCGACCACCATATTTACTGAAGATTTCTCCTCAACTGCTATGTTTAAATCTCTAAATTGTTCAATCATTTCTAATTCTTTTATCATTAAAGTTGCCACATGAATAGCTTTTCTACTAAGTGCGTCAGCAACCACGTTGGCTTTCCCCAGGTGATACTTCAACTCAAAGTCATAGTCCTTGAGAAATTCCATCCATCGACGTTGTCTCATATTTAATTCTTTTTGATCAAATAGGTATTTGAGACTCTTATGATCACTATAAACTTCAAACTTTGCACCGTATAAGTAGTGCCTCCAAATTTTTAAAGCAAGGACAATGGCCGCTAATTCTAAGTCATGAGTAGGGTAATTAAGTTCGTGTGGTCGTAATTGCCTTAAAGCATAAGCAATTACTTTTCTTTGTTGCATTAGGACACAACCAAGTCCCAACTTTGAAGCATCACAATAAACTTCAAAGTTTTCTTGGGGGTTTGGTAAAGCTAGAACTGGTGCAGTTGTTAATCTTCTCTTTAATTCTTGGAAACTTGCTTCGCATTCAGTAGTCCAAATGAAAGGTTTATTCTTACAGGTTAATCGAGTCATGGATAGGGCAATTCGAGAGAATCCTTCAATAAATCTTCGGTAGTAACCCGCAAGTCCTAAGAAACTCCTGATTTCTGTGACAATCTTCGGCCTTTCCCAAGCTATTACAGCTTCAATCTTTGCAGGGTCGACTGATACTCTATTCTTAGATATAACATGGCCTAAGAATTTTACTTTATTAAGCCAAAACTCACATTTGGATAGTTTGACATATAGCTGCTTCTCCTTTAGTATTTGTAGCACTAAGTACAAATGCTTCTCATGCTCCTCCTTGGTTTTGGAATAGATATCATCTATAAAGACAATGACAAATTGATCAAGGTATGGATGGAATATCCGGTTCATGTAGTCCATAAACACGACTGGAGCATTAGTTACACCAAAAGGCATAACTAAATATTCATAATGGCCATAGCGTGTTCTAAAGGCTGTCTTTGGAATATCTTCTTTTTTTACATGAATTTGATGGTACCCTGATCTCAGGTCTATCTTGGAGAACACAGTAGCTCCTCGTAGTTGATCAATAAGGTCATTAATCCTTGGTAACGGGTATTTATTCTTAACCGTCACTTTGTTCAGTTGGCGATAATCGACACAAAGTCTCATACTACCATCTTTCTTCTTGACTAGTATTACAGGTGCTCCCCAAGGAGATACGCTAGGTCGTATGAATTACTTTTCTAATAACTCATCCACTTGCTTCTTTAATTCAGTCAGTTCCATTGGAGACATTCTATAGGGTGCTCTAGCAATGGGTTCTGCTCCAGGAATTAGGTCAATAGAGAATTCTATCTCTCGTTCAAGAGGTAATCCTGGAACATCCTCAGGAAATGCTTCTAAGAATTCACAGACTACTAGTATCTTACTTACATCAGGAATAACTTTTCCTTCTGTAAGTGCAAATACCATGAATAATTGGGCTTCATTGTTTAAGGAATATCCTATAGGGTTTTGTGAGGCATCATACTCCTGACACTCCATGTTGTCAGGTGGAAAGATCATGGTTTTATTACTGCAATCCAAAAGGACATGGTTAGCAGATAACCAATCCATCTCTAAGATAATTTCCAAGTCCTTTAATGGTAAACATACTAAGTTCACATTAAAATTTCTACCCCCTATATGTATAGAACAGCCTTCACACACATTAGCTGTCCTAAGATGGTTACCAGTAGAAGTAGAAACAAGCAAATCATATTGCATAGATTTCATAGGTAAATTCAGACGCCTAACACATTCTTCAGCAATGAAAGAATGTGTCGCACCAGAATAAAATAAAACTGATAAAGTAGTATTGTTAAGAATGCACTCACTTTGTACTAAGTCATCTGCCTGTGATACCTCTGATCCACTAATTGCAAATACTCTGCCAGCTGCAGGTGATTTGTTCTGATTATTCACTAGCTGTCCATTTTCTCATCCTCGACTAGCTGTGCCTTTGACATTAAGTTGTAACGTCCTAGGTTATTTTGCATTTATTTTTATTCAAACAATTACATATTACAATAAATTTTTCCTTTTCTTGAAAATTAGTCAATATTTAGAGAAAAACAATTTAATTTGAACACAACGGATGGGAGAAAGGATGTCAGGGATTCTCGCTTGAGCGAGGCCCCTACTCGTCTAAGCGAGATTCCGGACTCTCACTTAAACGAGGTTCTATTCGCTGGAGCGAACACCTTTCACACATCGGATTATACCAAGACATGCAACCGAACTCTCACGATTTCACTCTAAAAATGGTTCTGTGAACCCAAAGAGTTACCATGAAAGCACATGCAAATAACAGTGATATATTTTAAAATATAGGTTTACATTCGATCCGGTCTTAATTAAACTCAACTAATAATTATACTACGAAGTTTTTATACACACATATGACTCTATAAGAGTCATTCAAAGTCACTCGGACCCTGGCACCGTTCTCCCCCTTGGCGCGGCTCCATGGCTCCTTCCCCCTCCCTGTCTCTGGTTACTAAAAAAAAATATGCAAGGGTGAGTGTTTGGCATTATAATTAATATAGAACGGAATTTAACACTATACATGCATATTGATACATACACATCAAGCATCACCTGTAAGTAAGCATACCGAAACATAGTGTATTTCATGCAATAACTGTATTAAACCAACTACACAATTTCCATCATATTCCTTACATTCATCACATTCGTTACATTCATCACATTCGTCACATTCATCACATTCACAACTGACTCTCATACAATCTAACTCCTAGTATCCGGATACTAAAGGATTGGCCTTCAGCTGGGGGTCCTACTTGACACCCCGTGAACCCTGCTTGGTTCACTGAGTCCTGCTTGACTCTCCACCTCGACCACTGGGTCCTAGTTGACCACTGGGTAGCTCAACTGGGCACGAAAACCACGGGAGCCGGAAATGAGGGGCTATCATATACCGTCGGCCATCCCATACCACATAATCATTCAACAGTTTACCTTTCACATAATAATATCAATTCCTCATCACTCGGGTAGCCTGCTTGCTAACCCGACGTCTCATAACGATGATCATTTCAACATTTGATATCACAAGATCATAACATGATAAACTCAACCACATCCGATCTTCCACTAATTAATAAACTCAGTCACACATGCACAAGCATAAACACACAATTACGTTTAGCAACATTTTCCTTAACCTGTTTACGTTACCTCAAAGGCCTGAATAAGAAGTGAGTCCTATTCTAATTAATTATAACCCGAACACCCCCTTACTTTGGTTCCACGCTTCGTTGATTTGTTCTCTGTGTCGATTCTTTCCTCCGAGCACTGGTTTCGCAGTCTCAACTCCATTACTCAGTCTTCCGTTGCTTAGCCTACTACCTACGGATCATAAAGTACAGCTTCATCACTTCAACGCCCTTAGTTCATGGATTGCATCTGGGCTCACACTCACCAGAGGAGTGGAGAACAGCCATGAATATAGCCATGCATGGCTCTAAACGGCCAAAGAATAAAAGAAATAAGGGAATTACAATTGGAACGGATCAGTAGACTCACCTTGAAGCCTCGATCACAGGAATGGGGTTAAATTGAAGTTTAGACACAAATGGAGTCTCTCTCCAGCGCATGCAAATCAGCGTTAAGAGAGGAGAGAAAAACGAAAGAGGAGGAATAGACCAACAGCAAAGATAACTTGTAAATAATGAAGAGGGAAGGAAGAGAATTTCCTTATATATATAGTTCATGGACAAGATCATCTTTTCCTTTATTTTATTTGTATTCTTACTAAATTTAATTAATTTCACCATATTGAACTATTGCATAGTTATCAAATCAATTACACATATTTATTCCCTCAACGTTTAATTATTCACAATTCTCTAATACTTCGCAAGAGTATAGGCCCAATATGAATATCGGCCCCCGACGTCCTAACTTAGTGTTCATATCTTGGAAATCCGAGCTACAACCTGAGAGATCGGATACCTTATCCGTGCTCACCTCTTGGTTACGTATATCCGTTGTTTCAGTCATTATGAGGTTAATCCGGACTATGACTCCGTATGAGGCGTTCTCCTCACAACGGTTGGACCAGACCGCTTAGCCCTGCCCGCTCTTCTCCTACACTTCCGATCTTTAACTCCACCTGCTCGCACTTTAGATACCGACCTCGACACCGGATTTTCCAATCTTTGGCTCGGACAGAACAAATATTAAATAAAACTTCTAAAATATTTACTAACATTTCCCATTTCTTATAATTCTCATTAAAACATCAGGGATGTTACATCCACCCCCCCTAAAAGGAGATTTCGTCCCCGAAATCAGTGTTCCGGTTGAAAAAGATGAGGGTACATTTGTCTCATATCGGATTCTAACTCCCAAGTGTAGTTTATCCAATGTAAATTCTGCCACTTCACCTTTACCAGCGGTACCTCCTTGTTCCTTAACCGTTTGGTTTGATGCTCTTCAATGCCAATTGGTACCGCCTCCACCATCAAGTTCTCCTTCACTTCAATGGAGTCACTCAGTACAATCATGGTATCACACGGAATGTAGGCTCGAAGTTGCGATACGTGGAACACGTTGTGAATGTTAGTCAACGATTGGGGAAGATCCAGTCGATAAGCGACTTCACCAATCCGTTCTAGTATTTGGTATGGCCCAATGTACTTCGGATTAAGCTTTTGGCTCTTCAAAATTTGACCTACTCCCTTAGTTGGTGAAATCCTTAGGAACACCCAATCACCCACTTGGAATTCAAGGGGTCTGTGCCGATTGTCATAATAGCTCTTTTGACGGTCTTGAGCAATTTTTATCTTCTCTCGGATTAAAGCGATTTGCTCATTCATCTCTTGAATCATCTCAGGCCCCAGATGAAGGGCATCGCCGTTCTCATTCCAACATAATGGAGTACGACATTTCCGACCATAAAGAGCTTCATATGGAGCCATCCCAATGCTGCTATGGTAACTGTTATTATATGCAAATTCCACCAAGGGCAAGTATTTCTCCCATGATCCGCCCTGTTCCAGCACACATGCCCTTAACATATCTTCAAGAGTTTGTATAGTCCGTTCTGATTGGCCATCGGTCTGGGGATGGTAGGCCGAACTCAATTTAAGCTCAGTACCCAATTGTTGTTGCAAACTCCCCCAAAACCTTGAAGTGAATCGGGGATCCCGATCGGAGATAATGCTTGAGGGCACACCATGCAGTCGTACGATCTCAGCAATGTACAACTTAGCTAATCGATCTAGCGACCACTTCATATTTATTGCCAGGAAATGCGCACTTTTGGTTAGTCGATCAACAATCACCCAAATCGCGTTGTATCCAGTTTGAGTGCGGGGTAGTCCAGACACGAAGTCCATGGTGATACCTTCCCACTTCCAGATCGGAATTTCTGGAGGTTGAAGCAAACCCGGAGGTCGTTGGTGCTCAACCTTGCACTTCTGGCATATCATACAGGATTTCACATACTCGATTATTGCCTTCTTCATGTTTGGCCACCAAAATTCCTTTCTTAAGTCATGATACATTTTTGTTACTCCCGGATGTATACTCAGAGAGCTCTTGTGTGCTTCTGATAACACCGCCTGCCTGAAATCTCCATGTGCAGGCACTACCACTCGGTTCCTGAATCTCCATATACCATCGTCACCCCTAGTTATCTCCACATTTTTGCCTTGGTTCTGAGTATCAATTAGCCTCAGTAACTCTTTATCGTCTTTCTGTGCAGCTACCATCGACTCCAGAAATTCGTTGGAGATTTTTAACATTCCGATTATCATTCGGTTTGGTGCGTTCATAACAACTCCAACATTCATATCTCTAAAGCTTTCCAGCAATTCCTGTTCTTTACCTATTAGGTAAGCCACATGCAGTACCTTCCTGCTTAGCGCATCTGCCACAACATTCGCTTTGCCCGGGTGATACTTTAAATCGAAGTCATAATCCTTCAAATCTCTACCCATCTCCTCTGTCTCATATTTAACTCCTTTTGATCAAATAAGTACTTTAGACTCTTGTGATCACTGAATACTACAAAGCGAGCTCCATACAAATAATGACGCCAAATCTTCAGTGTGTACACTACTGTTACAAGTTCCAGATCATGAGTCGGGTAATTCTCCTCATGTGGCCTCAATTGCCTCGAAGCATAAGCAATTGCCCGATCAGCTTGCATCAACACACACACCCCAATCCAAATTTGGATGCATCACAATATACTTCAAATTCCTGTGTTACATCGGGCAGTGCAAGCACAGGGGCAGTCGTTAAACATCGCTTAAGAGTTTGGAAGCTTAATTCACACTTCTCCGACCACACGAAGGGGTTTCCTTTCCTTGTTAACCGAGTTAGAGGAAGTGCTATCTGAGAGAACCCCTCAATGAAGCGTCGATAGTATCCAGCTAATCCGAGGAAACTCCTGATTTCAGTTATTGACTTCGGCCTCTCCCAAGCCATAACCGCCTCAATTTTTGTCGGATCAACTGAGATTCCCTCTTGGGAAATTATATGCCCCAAGAATTATACACTACTCCCCCAGAAATCACACTTAGATAGTTTAGCGTACAACTTCTTCTCCTGAAGTACTTGTAAAACAAGTCGAAGATGTTGAGCATGCTCCTCGTCCGACCTCGAATATACCAAAATATCATCAATGAATACTACCACAAACTGGTCCAAGTACGGTTGAAAAGTCTGATTCATATAATCCATAAAAATGGCAGGAGCGTTCGTTACTCCAAAGGGCATTACTACGTACTCGAAGTGCCCATAACGAGTCCGAAATGCTGTCTTTGGGATATCCTCCGACCTCACTCGGATTTGGTGGTATCCCGACCTCAAGTCAATCTTAGAGAACACAACGGCGCCTCGCAACTGGTCCAGTAAATCATCAATCCGAGGTAATGGATATTTATTTTTGATTGTCAGTTTGTTCAGCTGCCGGTAATCAATGCACATCCGCATACTACCGTCCTTCTTCTTTACCAGTAACACCGGAGCGCCCCAGGGTGAAGCACTAGGTTGGATAAAGCCCTTTTCTAATAATTCGTTTACTTGTTTCTTCACTTCGGTTAATTCCACCGAAGACATTCTATATGGCGCTCGGGACACCGTTTCTGCCCCGGGAATCAAGTCAATAGAGAAATCAATCTCCCGACTGGGAGGTAGCTCCGGAATTTCTTCCGGAAAAACGTCAGGAAATTCACAAACAATCGGAATATCATTTAGCAGGAGGTTATGCCGACCCTCCGAAGCAAATAAAACAACATACGTGGTTAGGACATCGCTCACCCCGTTCTTCATGTCAAGTTCCTGAGAGAAAACAATATTCTTCCGATAACAATCGACCAACACATGATTAGCAGCAAGCCAATCAAGACCTAGAATAACGTCTAAGTCCTTCAATGGCATACAGATAAAATTTACTCGAAAAGTACGGGCTTCAATTTGCATCGGTAGTTCCCTACACACTGTAGTTGCACAGAAAGTGGAACCAGTTAGAGTGGAAACAATAAGAGCGTTCTCCATTAAACTGATTGGCAGACCAAGCCGTCGCACACAACTTTCCGAAATAAAGGAATGGGTGGCACCTGAATCATAAATCACATCAACTAGATAACCACAGATGAGGCACTTACCCTGTACCAGATTGTCATTCCTCATAGCTTCTGAAGCATCAAATGCAAATACACGTCCGGTCATGGCGTTCTGGGCATCGCTAGATTGGGCGTCATATCTTCCCGCTTGTTGGTTCCCTCTACCAGCTCCATTCCGACCTCCTCTCGAGAAGTTGGAACCCCGGGTCCCAGAAGAGTTAGTTCGGTTATCCGTCCTGCCCTGCTGCTGCCTCTGAGGGCAATCGGGCCTGAGGTGCCCTGGTCGTCCGCACTGGAAGCACACAATCTGATTAGCTTGGCAATGTTTGGCAATGTGTCCTTCCTGACCACAATTGTAGCATGTACGATTCCCAGGGGAATTACCCGATCGACCAGTGGAGCCCCGACCGGAAGAGGATGAGGAGGTAGCAGAAGACTTGCCACCCCGGAAGAATTGACTCATCCTCTTGAAATTGAATCCTTTTGCCTTCAGTGGCTTTTTATCTCTCGGCTGAGACATCCGTTGTAACTGCACCTCTTCATTTAGTCTTGCCTTGTTCACCAGGGTTGGGTAGTCCCTAATCTCCATTGGTACGATTACACTACGGAGCTCAATCCGTAGTCCAGCTTCGTATTTGGCGCACTTGCTACCTTCAGTCCCTTCTAACGAGAAAGGGTGGTAAAAATCACACAGCTCATCAAACTTGCTGGTGTACTCCGCTACAGACATCCGGTCTTGCTCTAACTTCAGGAATTCCATTTCTTTCCGGATTTTGTAGTTGTCCGGGAAGTATTTAACAAGGAATCTCCTTCGAAAATTCGCCCATACCAACGGCTCGTTGGCTGCATTCATCTGCACCTTCACGCGGGACCACCATACTCTAGCCTCATCTTTTAGTTGGTAACTAGCAAATAAAACCTTTTGCTCTTCAGAGCACTCAAAATATTCAAAAACCTGCTCGATATCCCTAATCCAGATGTATGCCCCGTCATAGTCAAGTCCTCCCTTGTAAGTCGGAGGATTCCTTTTCAGGAATTTATCCAGAGTGGGACCGGACTCGGTCCTACTCATCAGCTGAGTAAATCTAGAGAAGAAATCATCTCTTCCCCCAGAACTGGTCTCTCCAGCCATTTAGTAATTCTACAATGGGCAAACACATCACCATTAATAACCAAGATCAGTCAGGGGATCGTAAATTTACCTTATATTCATAGAATACTACGCCAATGGAGTGCCAAGGGAACGATGCCAGACCACACACAATCTCAACACAACAAAATACAATTAACTTTCATAAAACTATCACAATCACTAGATCGGCCCACACACCGGCTCTAGAAAGAACCGCTCTGATACCAAGTGTAACGTCCTAGGTTATTTTGCATTTATTTTTATTCAAACAATTACATATTACAATAAATTTTTCCTTTTCTTGAAAATTAGTCAATATTTAGAGAAAAACAATTTAATTTGAACACAACGGATGGGAGAAAGGATGTCAGGGCTTCTCGCTTGAGCGAGGCCCCTACTCGTCTAAGCGAGATTCCGGACTCTCACTTAAACGAGGTTCTATTCGCTGGAGCGAACACCTTTCACACATCGGATTATACCAAGACATGCAACCGAACTCTCACGATTTCACTCTAAAAATGGTTCTGTGAACCCAAAGAGTTACCATGAAAGCACATGCAAATAACAGTGATATATTTTAAAATATAGGTTTACATTCGATCCGGTCTTAATTAAACTCAACTAATAATTATACTATGAAGTTTTTATACACACATATGACTCTATAAGAGTCACTCAAAGTCACTCGGACCCTGGCACCGTTCTCCCCCTTGGCGCGGCTCCATGGCTCCTTCCCCCTCCCTGTCTCTGGTTACTAAAAAAAAATATGCAAGGGTGAGTGTTTGGCATTATAATTAATATAGAACGGAATTTAACACTATACATGCATATTGATACATACACATCAAGCATCACCTGTAAGTAAGCATACCGAAACATAGTGTATTTCATGCAATAACTATATTAAACCAACTACACAATTTCCATCACATTCCTTACATTCATCACATTCGTTACATTCATCACATTCGTCACATTCATCACATTCACAACTGACTCTCATACAATCTGACTCCTAGTATCCGGATACTAAAGGATTGGCCTTCAGCTGGGGGTCCTACTTGACACCCCGTGAACCCTACTTGGTTCACTGAGTCCTGCTTGACTCTCCACCTCGACCACTGGGTCCTACTTGACCACTGGGTAGCTCAACTGGGCACGAAAACCACGGGAGCCGGAAATGAGGGGCTATCATATACCGTCGGCCATCCCATACCACATAATCATTCAACAGTTTACCTTTCACATAATAATATCAATTCCTCATCACTCGGGTAGCCTGCTTGCTAACCTGACGTCTCATAACGATGATCATTTCAACATTTGATATCATAAGATCATAACATGATAAACTCAACCACATTCGATCTTCCACTAATTAATAAACTCAGTCACACATGCACAAGCATAAACACACAATTACGTTTAGCAACATTTTCCTTAACCTGTTTACGTTACCTCAAAGGCCTGAATAAGAAGTGAGTCCTATTCTAATTAATTATAACCTGAACACCCCCCTTACTTTGGTTCCACGCTTCGTTGATCTGTTCTCTGTGTCGATTCTTTCCTCCGAGCACTGGTTTCGCAGTCTCAACTCCGTTACTCAGTCTTCCGTTGCTTAGCCTACTACCTACGGATCATAAAGTACAGCTTCATCACTTCAACGCCCTTAGTTCATGGATTGCATCTGGGCTCACACTCATCAGAGGAGTGGAGAACAGCCACGAATATAGCCATGCATGGCTCTAAACGGCCAAAGAATAAAAGAAATAAGGGAATTACAATTGGAACGGATCAGTAGACTCACCTTGAAGCCTCGATCACAGGAATGAGGTTAAATTGAAGTTTAGACACAAATGGAGTCTCTCTCCAGCGCATGCAAATCAGCGTTAAGAGAGGAGAGAAAAATGAAAGAGGAGGAATAGACCAACAGCAAAGATAACTTGTAAATAATGAAGAGGGAAGGAAGAGAATTTCCTTATATATATAGTTCATGGGCAAGATCGTCTTTTCCTTTATTTTATTTGTATTCTTACTAAATTTAATTAATTTCACTATATTGAACTATTGCATAGTTATCAAATCAATTACACGTATTTATTCCCTCAACGTTTAATTATTCACAATTCTCTAATACTTCGCAAGAGTATAGGCCCAATATGAATATCGGCCCCCGACGTCCTAACTTAGTGTTCATATCTCGGAAATCCGAGCTACAACCTGAGAGATCGGATACCTTATCCGTGCTCACATCTTGGTTACGTATATCCGTTGTTTCAGTCATTATGAGGTTAATCCAGACTATGACTCCGTATGAGGCGTTCTCCTCACAACGGTTGGACCAGACCGCTTAGCCCTGCCCGCTCTTCTCCTACACTTCCGATCTTTAACTCCACCTGCTCGCGCTTTAGATACCGACCTCGACACCGGCTTTTCCAATCTTTGGCTCGGACAGAACAAATATTAAATAAAACTTCTAAAATATTTACTAACATTTCCCATTTCTTATAATTCTCATTAAAACATCAGGGATGTTACATAAGTCCTCTGCGACCATTGGTATTACGTCCATCTCGAATGTTGGCTCCTCCTCTGTTGGCTCCATTGTTGTTGTTCTCAGTTTTAACATTCACAGTGTTAGTGCCTTGGTAAAGTTGTGGGAAGTTAGGATGAATATGTCCCTTCTGGTTGCATTGGAAATAGGTAACATCTGTCAGTGTACAATCACGGGTTCTATGATTTCCTCCATACTTATAGCAATTCCATGTGATTGGCTGGTTCGCGCGTCCTCCAGATGATGAAGTTGATCCTCCTCAAAATCGATTCTGATTAAATGCTCCTCGCCTTTTAAAGTTCACTAGTTGAGGTCTTAATTATAAACTGCTTTTCTCCTGCTCGATCCTAGCCCGATGGTTCTCTTCAAAAATTCTGCATTTGTTGATTAAAGTAGGAAAACTCCTAATCTCCTGATGTCCTATGGCTTCTTTAATTTCTGGCCTTAAGCCATTTTCAAATTTGATGCATTTAGAAGCCTCAGTTCCTGGCTGTTGGAAAGGAGGATAGAACAATGATAATTCCTCAAATTTGGAAGTGTATTCTCCGATAGGCATATTCCCTTGGTTTAATTCTAAAAATTCTAATTCCTTTTTGCTTCTAACACTAGCAGGGAAATATTTCTCGAGAAAACTTTCTTTAAAATTCCCCCAGTTGAGTAGCCTACCGGCTTCCAGTAACTTATCACGAGCGAAGATCCACCAATTTTCTGCTTCCCCTACCATCATATAGGTAGCGTATTCTACCTTCTGGGCTTCAGTGTAAGGTAAGGATCAAAAAATACGTTCCATTTCTTTGATCCATAGGTAAGCCACCTCTGGATTATAGTCTCCTTTAAATTGGGTAGGTTTCCTTTTCAGGAAACAGTCAAGTCCATAGGTTCCTTCAGCTAACCTTTGTTGTTCCTGTCTTTCAAGGATCTCAACAAGTCGATTGAATGCAGCAGCCATGGCATCATCGTTCTGACGTCTAACCATTTCTTATCCTACAGGTACGAGTACCACTGCATTCAGTTACTGAGTATCTAATATACACAGAGTTCTAACAATTTTTATGTTATCTAACTAGTAATTGTACTAAACAAAAACATACAAAGAGCACACATGACACACAAGCACACAAATTTCAAACAAATAGAAATCAAGGTTCACACACTTCAAGCTATCTTATATTAATCTCTAGTCACTTCCTAAGGTTTTCTTTATATTTTATAAACCATTGCTTTGATACCACTTCAGTTGTAACGCCCTGGAGTCAACTTGCAAATCCCAAGATAATTACCGTCACCATATAAAATTTTTTAGATAACTTATTTTTCGCCCGGTAATTATCAAGAGATTCACAACCTGATTCCAGAGGTTACTGATACAATACCAGAGTACGCAACCTTTACATAATTAACTTCTTATTATTATACATAACATTAGAGTTCCATACAGGTTATATTTTACAACAGGCACCTAGATCTTATAAAATATAAAGATGTAAAGTACCAAAACATAGCATATACATAATACAGCAATAGTAGTCATGCAAGCAAGCATCATCATCAAAAGCCTTCATAATTCATCCATATTCAGCAACATCCACTTTGTCACATGTCTTCCTGGTTAACCACTAAAGGGTTGCCACAAGTAACAGAAAGAGTGAGATAAAATATCAAATAAATAGAAATTAAATTAGAACAAACACAATCACAAGTAGGATGTTATGCGATGCAGATGCCAAACAAGTATTTTGTATTATACTGATATTATTATATTCCGTTTTTTTTATATAAATGAAAATGCATGATGGATCCATTCTGGTGGGAACATCTGCAGTGATTTCCAACAATAACATTTTTACGGATATCCAACCGATACCGCGCCCCAATCATAATATCAATAACAAGTGTTGCGGGACCCCCCTTAAGGACACACTGCTTAGCCCTTAAGACGGTCGTGGTATAAAACCACCGCAGAGGTCTGTTGCTCAACAGAGCGCGTTCCCCCACCGGGAACCCCCTCAAAGAACCCCTCTGCGGATTCTTTGAACGGCCAATGCATAAGATGCATGAATGCATTAAATTATCAAATTCCTTTATAATTAATTATAACAATAAAATTATTATAACAATCAATTAAGCATACTTTGTTTGTAATTCAAAGAATATGGAAACACATTTTCCATATTATTTATATCATAATTCAATCATATGGAAACACATTTTCCATAATTTTTTATATCATATTTCAAACATATGGAAACATATTTTCCATAACATTTAATAATTCAAAGAATATGGAAACACATTTTCCACGTTATGGCAATTGTTTAATATCATATTCCAAACCATTTGTCATCAATTTCACAATTTAATTCAAATTAAATTAAAATCTAACTATATGAGTTTCTACACAATTAAGCAAGCAATTCTAACTTAATTTCTATGTATTTAATATCCTATCCCCTCTTTCTTACCTCAAGTGAAGATCGTTAAACTTTTCTTATGCTAAACTCCCTTGTATTTCTTCAAATCTTCAAGTTTGCGTAATTTCTTCTTATGCGAAAATTAAAGAATGAAGGTTTTGAGAGCTTGAAGAGGGAGATGAAAGGTTATAGGATCAGTGAGGTTTGTGGTCTGAGGAAATGTGGGAGGTTGGGGCTCTATTTATAGGCTTTCAATGGCGGTTACTGTAGCAAATTACTGTAGCAGCTCGGAATGACATGAGGCGGTGGAAAAATGGAGAACTCTCCTGAATTCTCTACATTTCACAAGTTTTTCATGTGACGTTTACTGTAGCATTTTACTGTAGAAAATTTTTATTTTATTTTATTATTCTATTCTACGTTCCGTTCTCGTTTAATTCTGTTTTAAGTCACACTAAAATTATCCTTGTATTCATAATTAAATTTTCTATTTTCTAGGATTCATTTCTTATTTCTCTGAGAAACTTTAATTTTTTATTGTTTAATTACCGCTTAAAAATTGGGCTGTTACAACTTTCCCCCAAATAATACACAAATGAGAAAGAAAGTATGTTAAAAAGAGGTAATATAGTCTAATAATGAAGGGTAAATAAAAAATTTTAGTATGTAATTAAAATATAATGATTATATTTATCGATTTGTATAAATTTTATCTTTTTGGACTATTTGAACAAAGGAACCACTAAATTGTTCTTTGGTTTTATAAATTTTTTTGTAAATTAGAATATTGTTTTCAATGACTAATTTTTAACCTCAACGATCAGCACACTAAGTGATAAAAGACTGGTTAAATAATTTGTTTCATTCACATCAACCAATAGAAAATAAAAATAAATAAAGTAAAATTACTGTAGTATTGAAGAAAAAAGCTAAGAGTATTTTATTTAGAGAATGGATCAAGTTATACTATCTATTCCGATAAATTATTAGTGTAAAGTTTTTACAATATTACCGACCAATAAAAAATCACCTTATATATGAATTTTAATACAGTGATTATACAAGTCAATGTTTTCAACTTATAAGACAATTTAAAACATCCTAACTCAGAAAACAAGGCTAAAAAACCCAAGAAAATTTTTCATGATTTGATTCAATTTCGGAACAAGGGTTTAGGGGCCACACAACTCAATATCAGCCATAATACGCAATAAGTGGTGATTTGGTGGGTTTCACAAGCTCAATTGAATTAAAATTTGCACAAAAGAAATGGGGGAAATGAGGCAAAAACCCATCCATGACAATCAAGCTTCAAACACAAAAGTTTTGGCAAAAATCAAGGCATGAATCGATTCAAGCATATCCTTGAATCAATTCATACAAATCAGGGACCAAAAACCACACATCAGAGGCTTGTGAATCGATTTAAGGGGTCTTTGAATTGATTTATACAAATAGGATGGCCATTTTCAACATTCGAGTACGTCTTGAATTGATTTAAACCTCTATGAATCGATTCAAGAGGTTCTGGAATTGTATTTTTGGGGTCCAGGGGGCCTTGAATTGATTCAACCAAGCCTTGAATCGATTCAAGAGGTTCTGGAATTAATTTTTGGAGAAACAGCAGTCCTTGAATCGATTCAAACATACCTTGAATCGATTCATGACATCAATTATACAGAATTTACCCCAAAAGGCTGAAAAATCAAACTTCTAAACCCCCCAACTTTCTTATATCAAATCTAATCACGACCAAAATTTGACACCACCAAATATACACCATTTACGACGTGTAGCCACTGGCCACACTTAAAAATATCGAAAAACAAGGAACTTATGCGTAGAAACCCGTTTGGCCTATTTTAAGGTATTTTTGAGCAATACAAGGGTCAATTCCCAACGAATTTGACCCGTTCCAGTTTTTACAAACCACAAATCACATATATATCCTATTGAAACTATCTTATGCCATTGAAACTTCATAAATCTCTTTATGACCCTATTGGTTGCTCAATTATGCATTTAAATCACGTAAGATCATCATTCCTTTCATACAACATCAATCATTCAAGTTCTAATCAATAACTCTAATCAATTACTACACATTGATGATACCTAGACATTTCATACACATGCAATGAACCTAGTGCATATTCACAATTCCTGGAAATCACGCATCATTATATATATATATATATATCCATTGGGTGGGACCATCCATGGTCACCACAACCAACACATCATCAACACATAAAACATGCTTCCTCATCATTCATTACATCATGTACATACTCAAAATGAATCTAGGCTTCCAATTGAAGCCATCAGTTACCTAAATCCACTAACATTCATACACATCAACAAATGGGATATCAACAGGAGCCGACCAAGGTTACTACCATCACCATATGCAAGTCTGTACAACATATACATATATACAGATGCTCCTTGCTTGAGCTTGGTGATCTCTCACCAATCACCGTCACGGCCTAAATCCACTGGAAATATAGCCACAATTAGGGGTGAGCATTATACATGTTAAATGACAATTATTAAATCAGATTAATCATCTAATTCTCTATCATACAATATGATATCACAATCACACATCAATATAAACTGCCACTCAATATGGTTTACTCACCACTTGCATTCTCATCAAAACACACATATCAATCATCATCAATTTACTCATAATAACTTATTGTAAGGCTATATCATCATGTTATTCTCAATAACATATACATATGCACATACATTCATTTCTCATTCAATTGGATCCAATTATACATTATTAGTTTTAGTTTTACAATACAGGCTCTCAGCCATATATTCAGCTCTCAGCTGATCCGGCCGTTTTACTAGTACCAAACCGTTTGCCCTCTCACGTAATACAATCACTCTCAACAACAACGGCAGTGTTACGGGCAGCCCCGAGTCCCACTCAATAGGCTTGCCTTGAGTCCCACTCAAGGTTTTTCATAGCATCTCATGCATATAATTATCATCAGTTCATCTCAAACAATGAGCGTCTCACGCCATATGCCCTCGACATTTATCAATTGTATCTCATACAATAATTTACATCATCAAATTGAATGTCCTACTACATCTCATGCATAGGAATCATTTACTCAATTAAGTTAACATATCTCATGCTATTCATCAAACATTATACTATCACATCTCATATAAAGTATCATATCAACATGGACGGAAACTATCACAATAATCAAGTATCTCTCAAATACCATATAATCGGGGTATTTCAACAGTGATTCACAATTAAACATATCAATTCACCATATTTCACAGCGTATAACATATAACATAACAATATAACCCCGAACCCGTCCATAAACTATACATTTAAAATGTAAAGCTCCCCGTACCTGGAATAAAGAATTCCAGAAGCTCCTCAAGCTATCAAACGCTAATCGATCACTCTCCGATCACCCTTTCTCAATTAAACAACCTTCTAAAAATAACAATTAACCTAGTCAATACTTCAAATTTCATAAAACAGGGCTAAACAACTTCCAATAATTATTTCGATAGCTAACGACTTACAGATTCAAGTCGTCGACCTCTGAAACTCAACTCCAGAGAAACCCCAAGCTGTCCTCTCACCAAACAAACCGAAACACCTAACGTCATGAAAGTAACTATTATCAAGTCCCGAAATTCATGGAATAAGTTACAAAAGTCGTTGGGTGCCATTCAGACATACATATACTTGGAGAAATTGAATTTCCAAGGGTTCCCAAGTCTCCTATAATCCACCAAGCGTTACAAATGCTTCAAGATTTCAAGCAATGGATGAATTAGAAGATGGGATCCATAGATTTCCAAAAATGAAAATGGGGTTCCAAAAACCACACTAATTTTACCTCAATTTGAGGAAATTGAAGCTCCCCCAAAGTCATCCATGGCTGCCGCACCAAGAAAGGAAAAAGAATGAGCTTGGGTATTACTTTGATTTGGTGAATTTGAGAGAAAAAAATGGTAAAATAGGGTGGTGGAGCCGTGGAGATGAAGAAGCAAGTGCACTAAGGTCTCTCCTCTACTGCATGCACGCGTGACTTGAATTGAGAAGGATAAAGGAATTGAAATTTGCCATTTAACATTAAGGGCAATCAAGTAATTTCCACACCACTTAGATTAATTAACTCATTAAATCCCCTTTTAAACTTCTAATTAATTGAGTTTATCAAATTTATTAAGTTAGGATGTTACATAATTTGTGATTCAATGAGGATGTAAAAAATATTTTAATTGAATTCATATTATATATCTATTTAGGTTATAAGTTTAATTTTCATACATTATATTATTAGTATAAAGATTTTTAAATTTTCAATTAATTTAAAATCATGATAGATATGATTTTTAAAGTATTTTTTACTAAAATAAATAATTTTCACTTATATAATATTTATGATTGAATGATAGTAGTTTGCTTTTTTTACATTGTGAATGTATTCTACTTGAAATTTTAAATTATATTTGAGGGAAGAAACACAATAATCATATATTGATAGCCAGCTCCGAAAACATTTGAGTGTAACATTAGCTTTGTCGCTTTTCTGTTGGGTTAAATAGTAGTAAAAAAACATGATTTACAATAATTCTGATCAACTGAATGATACTTGCAATCTTTGCTTTTTAGCTTTGAAAATTCGTGTATATGTTAAACACTGTAATGATTCACTACGCTATCACTATAAAAAATTAATTGCATGGCTAAATTTTCCGTAATCATTACTGGTTTTTATTTCTGCACCCTTACAAATTTCGGCTGTAATCTACTAATCTTACATGCTAATGGTTCGTTTCAATAAAGTTTATTAAGATAGGGTTTTATGTAAACATTTTAAAGTTTAGTTCAATCATATCAGCATAGTTAACTTGTACGTTGTACACGCTTTACTAATTTCTTCAATAAAAATATTTTGAATTTAATTTAAATAGTTAATGGTGTATAGAAATGTGAAATTTTTAGCATAAAAACTTTTTTAAGAAAATGTGAAATTTTAAAAATGAAAACAAGACAAATTAGCCAGCTCATATCAAGAGGAAGTGGAAAAAAAGAGTTAAAAAATGGCACTTAAACTGCTTCGAAGGAACATATATGCATATAGAGGGATATATTCTCTTATGTGAGAGTGAGATGTACGAATCTATGCTGTATAACCATATAATAAATGATTGAGATTTTTCAAAGTCACATGATCACTTAAAAAATCACCTGATTTTTTTAAAAATTTACATAATTAATATCAACTATTTATTGTCTTGTTATACGATCCAAATTTATTTTTCTCCCAATCACATATATAGTATTTTAGCTTGGTGTTTTCATTGATGCTTATTTTTATTTGGTAGGCCAATAGAATCATTGGTGCTTATTGCTTACTCACTTTCTAACCCCTTTATTTTAGTGGTGGGAAACTAGATCCAAAATGCAATTTAACCTATTCATTTCTAAATCCGTTGAACGTGAACGCGTGTAGGTAAGTTTTTTTCTTTAAGAAAAAGCCCACTTACATAACATGATATTGGTGATCTAGTATATAGGTATCATTCTTTAAATAAATTTTTTATAATCATATCCAAAAATCAAAATGGTTTTTAATATATCAATTCAATTATTGAAATAAATACTTATTATTATTATAATTTGAGTGAGTGGGCCTCATGGGCTATATGGCCTACCTTCGTTAAAGGGTTTTCCCTTTATTTAGTTTTTCTTTGTTATGTCACAACTTCATTTTACCAATAATATAGATTTGTGTATTGGACAAAAAGATGTACATGAATTTATAAAATACATGATATTTTGTTAAACAAAAATATATAATATTTTGTTATTTATTATTTCTTAACATAATGTTAAATAAAATAGTTATAATCCTTTAGAAACATAAAACTAGTTATCAAGGTTTTTTTTAGACTTGTGCTTGTTTGGTATTTTAGGCATGTACGTTGATCAACATGTAAGTTTCTTTTAAATAGTGAGAAAACCAATTCAGCCACTCAAATTATGTATGCTGATTGAAAAGATTATCGAATAGTATGTTTGGTACTAGTTAAGGGTTATGGAAATGACATTTGTAAGGATGATGAAGTGGGTTTGGCCCATTCAATATGTAAAATATAGGTTCCAAACACGTCATCTGTCTTAATCCACCCTACCAGACTTGTCAATCTAAAAAGCTAATCTTATGGGTTAGGCGAATTGGGTGGGTTGGCCCATCAAATTATGTTTTTTTTAGTTTTTATAACATTTTTAGTGTTTTACCTTTTGAGGTTCGTAGGTTTCTAAAATGCACACACATAACTACTATTATTAATTATTTATTTTTGTTTAGGTTTTATTTTTTATTTTTCTATTTTTTATTCATTTTATATATATTTTTCATTTTTTGTCAGGTTTAATAGCTAACCTTCCAACCCAACCCACCCTGACAACCCATTCTAGTTAATAATTTTTCATTTTTTATGTAAAACGAGCCAACCCGCTAGCTTGCAAAAAAATAGAGAGGGTTGGGAATATGAGCCCATTGCTAATATATGTGTTGACATGTCCTTACCTAACACCGCCCCTCTTTTGATGGGTTATTGGCAGGGCAAGATAGGTTGGCTCGCTTTATCACTCTTAGTCATTTGTAGACATAATAATTGTATCATAATTTGTATGAACCAACCCCAACCCCGATTTTGATAGGTAAACTTGTTTTGACAAGGGATAAACAAAAAAGTATCCATACCTTGCCCTAACCTTAATAAGGGTTAGGTGAGAGAGGGCATATGAATATAACTACCTTCCTCAACCCCGCACCCGATCTTGTCCTAATATAATAATTTAATAATTTCAATTATAATAATAGTTAAATGATAATGATAAGTTTATATATTTTTCTTAAAATATATTAATTTTCTTAATGTCTATAATTAATTTAAATATATTAAATAAACTGGTTGTGGCTGCGTACAAGGGCCGACTTTGAGACTAATCCTTGTCGCGACCTGGATCGCAGCGACAGGCCGACCGTAAAAGGAAAATAAGGTTTCCTGAGTTCCCTCCGAAAACCGTGGAGTCGCCACCAATGTTTTTTTAGGTAAAACATCGGAAAAACCCTAACGTGAAGGTACCAATCTTAATTTGAGATTTTAAAGTTCGGGAGTCTAATTACAGGTGGGGAAGGTATTAGCACCCCACACCGTCCGTTTTAAACGGTTACCCTAACTTGTTTAAGTTTTATGAACAATCCTAATAATTTGTAATTTTTAGCCTCTTAAAATGCCTTATGGGTTTATTATCGATTTAATAATTTAAAATTATAAATTTTGTGATTAACGGGACGTCTCGTCCAAATTAATCGAGTTATCGTTAAAAGCGTTATGATTTTATTTTATAAGTTAAAGAGATATATATTTTTTTAAAAATTTGGGCCCGACAAGAATAATTGTTCCTGCTCCTACGTATTCCCCAAGCATTAGGGGAAATCAGGGTTACGTAGTTCTTTGGGTTATTTTAAAAAATACGAAGTAGATTGAAAAATGTCAAGATTTGAAAAATATCAATTAATAGGACGTCTCGTCCAAATTGATTTCAAGTGGTGTATTATTTTTAGAAAAAAAGAACCTTGGGTTTTATTGATTTTATTATATTTTTAGAGAGAAACTTAATAGTCTAGATTGATTTAAGAATGAGAGGTTTATTTGAAGACCTAGATTAACAAGACGTCTCGTCCAAAAAATCTATAAAGATATTTTGATTTTTTTGTTATATTATCGATATTACTAAAGTGTTTTATCGTCTAAATTATTTTAAAAAAATTAACATAGATTGACAGGACGTCTCGTCCAAAAAATCTATAAAGACCCTAAATTTGTTATCAAAATATTTTTTAAGGTCTACATTAATTTTGAGACTATTAAAATTTATTTTATTTAAAAACGTAGAACAAAAGAATGTCTCGTCCAAATTGATCCTAATATAAATATATTAATTTTAGTTGCTTATGGGCACTACTAAAGTATTTTATGATCTAAAAATTAAACATCATAGGTTGACAGGACGTCTTGTCCAAATTAACCTTAAAATTTTAATTTTAGTTACCTATTGACATTACCAAAATATTTTATGATGTAGAAATTGAACATAGGTTAACAGGAAGTCTTGTCCAAATGAACCCTAACATAAAGATTTTAATTTTAGGCACATACCAATATTAATTTTATTCCCTATTTCACGAATGTAATACTCTAAACTTGGTTAGTAGTAAACATTAACAAACACTATGTGGTACTAATTATCAGAATATTTCTAAAGGGAAAAGGATTTCATAATTTAACTTCCTAAGTAGCTAGGATTACATACAATCACAACAAGAAAAGAGAAAAGAAGAAAATACCTGATGTTGGTGTTTTTGTGAGTTTTTATTGTTTGTGCCAATTTTCTTTTCCGCGTGAACTCTTTAACTACTCCTTATGTGAATAGTATATAATGGGTTTCTCTATCCCTAATTGTTTTTCATTCCAATCCCTATGTTATGTGTAAAGACCTGCGTGAACCTTTTCCTATAGCGTAGCTGCACCTGAATTCTTCTTTTTTCCAATTCCTCAATGTGCCTCCTTGATCTACATGAACGTGCTTCTGTCTTCCAGAATTTTTACTCTTTCTTTTTTTTCTTGGTGTTTCTAATATCTATATATATATATATACCAATTTTGTACTTTTGATTCTCTACTTGCTCGCGTGAATCACCCTATCACCTCCTCTTTCGTTTTTTATAATATAATAATACATATCCTTAATTCTTCTTTGATTTTATAATATAAAATTTAATGTTTCTTTTATCTCTTACGTGAATTCCATCTTTTCTATGTAGCGTGCTAATATATAATATTATATAAGATAATTTGATATACATATATCTTTAACAATATTCTTCTTTTATAATATATATATAGTTTAAAAACTGATTTCAACTTTATAACGACCTTATCTCATTTTATAATATATACATTTATTTAAAAGCTTTATCTCTTTCTTTTCAAAAAATTTTTATCCATTCTTTCTCTAATCTTCTAAAATCTTATCCCTTACGAAATTTAAATTTTAAACCTCCTTATTGAATTTTAAAATTCTAGAAGTTCAAAAATTTATGGTTCTGATAAGGATTTAAATTTTTTTTTAAAAAATCAAAGCCTAGATTAATAATTTGAAATTCAAACAAGCCCACAGGTTCACTTTTTTTCTTAAAAATAATTCCTAAAAAAATTATTTTTTATTTTTTATTTTTGGGTATTTTTATTTTTTATTATTTTTTTGAAAATTTTAAATGGGCCCGGACAAAATTGGGTAGCAACAATCCTCAAAATGTATTATTCTCTCAGATTTTACACCGGTCTAGTAGGGATCCGGTATTATAACCTCTATTCCAATGGGGAAATAAAGGCCTTGGAGTGACTCCTCGTATCAAATCAGCAGCCTTACACGTTATGGGGTGAAATGAAGTGTCAGCTATAAGGACACTCCGACGCTCAAGTTAGTGAATATTCAAGGCAAATATCAGAGCTTAAGCGTAAGTTCTAATAACTAAAGTGTACCTTTCATTCTTGATGTGTGAGTATTTATACTTAGAGGTAGCGAAAGAGTCGTTTCGAGTAGGTAGGCTTACCTTACAAGGTGTTAGTGTGATTCTGATCATAAGGAGTCTTATTCAGTATTAGTCTGGTAAGAATTCTGTTTTCAATATAACAAGAAGTACTTAGCCCCTGCCTAAAAATATTTTGGAAGATTATTTTCAAAAGGCATTATTCTGGTCATTTCTTGCAGAGACTTTTTTTTCCTTTCCACAACACCATTCTGTTGAGGTGTTCTTGGAAAAGAAAAACTGTGTGTGATACCGGACTCATTGTAGAAATTTTCAAAAATATCATTTTCAAATTCTATGCTATGATCACTTTTTAAGGTACCAATACATAATCCTTTCTCATTTTGGATTTTCTTGTAGAAAATCTTAAATACTTTTACAGACTAATCCTTGTGTGCTAGGAAGTATACCCATGTCATTCTTGTGTAATCATCAATAATGACAAATCCATACTTCGAGAACCTTTTTTCTGTATATGTATGAATCGATATTATTCTATATCCCAATAAACCCAATGCTAAATAGTTGCTAAAAAGCACAATCCTGAAAACACAATATGTGCCTCAGCCACACCTTCATAACTCCAAATGCCTGTTGGTTATGCTATTTTGTTTGTAAGTAGGTGTAGATAGGTAAATAGAAATTATTATTAAATAAAAATACAAAAATTCATTTATTTTTATTAGTATTTATTTTTTAATTTTGACTAGTATTCTATATCTATAGAGTCCCTAGAATTTTGAAATATTCATGTAGTAAAAGTCAGGATTTAGAGTTCATCAACTTAATATTTTTAAAATATTATACTTGTATAGTGAAATCAAAGTAATGTTTTTACTTCATTGGATTTCATGTCTCAATTAAGACGAGTCATAGAAAAAACAGGTTCAAAATCTTGGTCAATTCCCTTTTCACCTAAATTCTACTTTTTTATTATTAATATTATCTATTCAACAAATTCGATTGATTGATACGAGTTGATTTTCTATTACGATAAATAGAAAAAATGAAAGGTTCTTTCTATCTTTTAAAATTTTTAAAATTTTTTGATTGATTATTTTGATTTCAGAATTATTTATTTCACTCGTTAATTAAAAAAATAAAAAATAAGGGGCCGAAAGGCGAATAGATGACCTACTAAAGACAGATCATCAGTTGTTTTCCCAGGCTAAGAACAGAGCTTAGTCATACCATAGGGATGGCTCTAAGACCTCTTGTTGAGTGGCCTTTTGGTTTCTTTCGAATATCAGTTTCCATTTTCCAATCAATAAGGGGTAGATCTATGGGACATACGCAAACACATACTTCACAAGCAATGCATTTATCAAATTTAAAATGGATTCGACCACGTCCTTCTTTCTGTTCTTTCAGGCCTCGATGGGTATACCCTATTCATGGAGGATTAGACTGGAGGGGAAGGTGTAAGGCCGAGTCTCACTCCTGTAGGTGGTGTGACCGTAGTTATAGAATCTGGTCCGACTGTGACCGAGTCAGAGCCTGTTTTTGGATCTCCACTTTAAGGAAACAATATTATTTCTGGTGCCATTATTCCTACTTATTTTTTCTTTTTTCTTTTTATTTTTAAAATATATATTTTTGTCAGACAAAAGTAGGTGCCCGTAACACTTTCGTTGTCGCTGAAAGTGATTATGTTACGTGAGAGGGCAAACTTTGGTACTAATGAAACTGCCGGATAAGCTGAGAACTGAATATATGGTTGAGAGCCAATGTGTTGCAACACTATATTTGATGATTTGTAATGGATCCATGTGATTGCATTTATATATATGTATATGTATTGATAAATGTTATTGAGAATAACATGGTTTGTAATAGCCATCTGATGTTATGATATTGAGAATATCTGGTGAATGATAAATTGTGTTGAATGATTGTAAATGTATTGATTGATTTGATATTGTATGTATATTAGAGAACTAGATAGGTTGATCTGATTTAATAACTATCATTTAATGTGTATCGTGCTCAACCCTATTTATGCGGCTGTATTTTAGTGAATTTGGGTTGTGATGGCGATTGGTGAGATGCTACCGTGCTTGTGCGTGGAATATTTGTATATACTTGTATAGTATTTTATGGTATAGCCTTGGTCGGATCCTGTAGATATCCATTTTGATGATGTATATGCTTGTTTAGAGGATTTTTAGGTAGCTGATGGTTTCATTGGAAACCTAGATTACATTTTGATTGTATATGATGAGATCATGGATGATGTTATATATGATGTTGATGATATATGGATGTGGTGACCATGGATGGTCCCATTTTACTTGCATATGATGCATTTGATATCCAGGAAATACAAATAATGAATTTGTGTATTGAGTACCAGGGATGGATCCATGTGTTTGTAATGCTTTCATTTAATGTCCAGGTGATTGTTGCATTGCATATATGGGTAGGTTATGTAATGAGTTGCATAAGTGTGTTATGATGATGAAAGGATGATGAATGATATGATTGATAGGTTAATGTAGCTGATTATGTTTGCATAGTGTTAGAATATTGCATAATGTGGAAATTAGGAATCGGAAGGGTGAATTTATGATTCGACGGGTTTTTGGACCCTCAGAAGGGACTGTTAGGTTCCCTACACTATTTATGATTGATACATATAGGCCTTACCTTATTTTAAGGCAATTTGATGGGTTTGGTGCATACAATTTCCATATTTTAACCAAAACGTATTTTTTTGCATAAGTTGAGCATATGTTAGAACTTTGGTGAACGGACAACGCCAACAGTCTGAAATGGGGAAAACATGTGGCTTTGAAAGTTTTATGGTAATCGGACCTAAAACGAACCATTTGTGTATGTTAGAAGTTAGCTGGAAGACCTAAAATCCATGACAACAGCATTGTTGTTACTGTCATGCTGACGCTATGTGTGGGGCTGACGCCTAGCGTCAGGTACAAAAATTTCGACTGACACTACGTGTGGGGCTGACGGCTAGCATCAGGCTCCAGTTGCTTTTTTGTATATTTCCTTGTTGTTGGCTGTTTTGGGGCATTAGGCATGTTGTATAGGTGCTGTTTTGGGGCCCTTAAATGTGATATTAATGTTTACTTAATTAATTAACATAAAATTAATTATGAAAATTTTTATATTTATCATTGTTTTAAGGTATGGATGTTTTATTATTGTTGTCAAAAATTAGTTCAGTCATACTAATTGAACATTAAATCAATTAACCACTCTATTCAATTTTACTTTATATTATTATTGGTTTACGTGAATTAATACTTTCATGAGTAGAATGACTACAATACATCTTTTAAAAGGAAAACAAAATGCAAGGCATGTGACAATCAATGACAAAGAAGAAAAAAATCAACGAAGGAATCATTAAAAATTGCGGTGCACAACTCTAGAAGTCTATTGATTTTATTTCAGTATATTGACCACATTCCTTTCAAATTCACTATAGTAAATCAAAAGACATTTCAGACATGGTAATGAGTGCAGAATTTTCAGCCTTCGATTAACATTAGTTTTTTATTTTTCCATAGGTATCTCCTCGAAAAAATTACATATTTAACTATAATATTATCTCTGTCTTCAAATATAAGATTTCTTTAAAAAAAATATCTTTTATATAAGACTGTTTTTAAAATTTTAGTAACATTATTTATTTTTCTGACTTAAATACCTTTTATTAATGTACTATAAATTTTATTAGAATCAATATAATAATAAATAACATACATCAATTAGATTATTTATCTCTTTAATAATAATTAGGTAGTAAATAGAGAGAGACTAAATAGAGAGAATAAATAAAAAATTATAATAAGTAATAATCACTTCAAAAATAATTTTAAAAACTATTAAAAATTAAATTTATTTTAATAATTTTAACTAAATTAACCAACTTCGTGATTTTACTTACGATAATTGGTTAGTTGGATGAAGAATACTTATCAACACAATTGAACTCCAACCGTGGCAATAACACGTGAGTTATTATTAGAAAAATAAGTACCATTACCATATACAGCGTTTTATACACTTATAAATTTGTTGGTAGGAATATGCATTGATTTGGCTTATTCATTTGGCATATTGCTCATGACAGCTAAGAGCAATGATTTGATTTTAAAAGAGTCCTCTCAGGTTTCATTACGCTTTTAAAATTATGAATTACTAACTAACATGATTGAGATTACGCATCATGAATACTAAATTCAATCATATACTAAGATTTTAAATTAATTTGATTCACTTTCATAAAGTTTTCATTGATGCAATTTACTTCCTAAAGTTTCCATTGTTGTGGTGATAAAAAGAGTTATTGTATGCAAACTTGATTCAAAAATGGGAATTCAATCAAAACCGGTTTTCCTTTTTGATATATTTGAATTAATTTGTTTCATAGTTTTCTTGCTCGCAAATGGATGAGACCTAACACAAAAGGGAAAGGGTGCGTAATGATTTGGTTACCTCGTGTGAACGGTAAAGGTCCCAATGGTAATAATAACAATAATACTACTATAGTTTCTCCTAATGTTTTCAGAACCAGACCGGTCATTGAACCGGTGAAAACACCAATTCATGAAAACTGTATTAAAACCGGGGTCTAACCATAGTTGAACCGGTAGTATTAAAGAATTGACTCGGACCAGTCACCTAACCAGTTCACAGTTCAACCGGTCGGACTGTAACATCCCTGTTTTTAGAAACAGTTTTAATCTTGTAATTTTGAAGTATGGGAAGTTTGTAAGTAAGAATAAGTGAATAAATACCTTGTAGATGGTCTGTAATATCACAAGAATTTCCTTTTTGTGTGTAATTATGGAATTTATATAGACCATTAATGAAAGTATTCAAATTCCGAGTGAAAAAGGGCACTGTTCCGAGTGACAGATTGAAATTCCGAGTGAAGGATAAGAAATTCCGACTGAAGATTGAAATTCCGAGTAAAGGTTATGTTTTCCGAGTAAAACATGACCAAAGGGGCTACTACCGAGTGGAATCATGGCCTCGGAGACATGTGGAGAGAAGTGTGTTCGAGAGAACCACTTCTGGGTGAAATTTCCGAGTCAAACACCTTAGAATGACTCGTTTCCGAGTCAAACATCCTCGAATGATTCGTTTCTGAGTCAAAGCCTTCGAGTGACTCGTTTCCGAGTCAAGTACTTCCTTTTCCGAGTGAAAGTCCCCTGAGTGTGGGAATCTGAGATGCACGTTCAATTAGAGGAAAACTTATTTCTGAGTAGCAGTTGTCCGAGTGGGCTATGTCCAAGTCGAGTGTAATTTACCTTACACCGACTGAAATAGACACCGAGTGAAGTTTCAGATTTCGCTTAAACGAGAGGGTGCCTCGCTCAAGCGAGTCGGAATTCGCTTGAGCGAAGATGGACCCCTGATGCATATTCTTCACTTCGCCCAAGCGAGCCTTGTGCCTAGCTCAAGCGAGTCGGATCTCGCTTGAGCGAGATGACTCCTGTAGCTCTATTTCCTTCGTTCCTGCTAGTGACCGGCCCACTTGTCCACATAAATCCAAAAGGGAACGAGTCAACTACAGGGAAGATGCACTAATCAAAGCAACTTTATATATCTTAATATATATTCCCTTCCATCATGCAAAGCTGACTGGGAAATGGCTGAAAGTTTCCATTATCCTCACCTAACCTTACTCATGAGAAAGTATTGTCTCCCACTTGCCTTCTCCTTATTAATCGATGCCACCCTTCTTCTCCCAAGTTCAGAACCATTAGAAATTAACAAAAGCTCTCTCCCTCTTCTTCTACGAACAAGTTTCTTCCT
Organism: Clitoria ternatea; assembly: GCA_037962975.1. Taxonomy (NCBI): domain Eukaryota; kingdom Viridiplantae; phylum Streptophyta; class Magnoliopsida; order Fabales; family Fabaceae; genus Clitoria; species Clitoria ternatea. Next base: position 155,296,690 of record CM075673.1, read on the forward strand.
CTCTCATTTCCCATTTTCTTTTACTCGGAGCTGAAGCAAGGACAGTGAGGGGAAGCTTCCTCAACTTCATTAAGGTAAGGGGGGTATATTCTCAAGTATTCTGGGGAAAACCGAGTGTTAGGAAAGGGTTAAGGTACCTTTGGCCCTCACCTTTCCAGGGCAGGTTCGGGAATTGTTTGAATTTAAATGCTTTAATTGTTATATATTTGTTATATATGTATATCTTTATTGCTATGAATATGTTCAATTGGCTATGTTGCTTATTAATGACTATGATGTTTCAGTGAATATGTTTGATTGACTGTATTGATTAATTTTGATGATTAAATGGATATGATCGGTGTTGAACTGTGAAAATACTAAGAATCATGGGTGTCTAAGTGAATTCCAGTGAAGAATTATGAACAGAAATCGGATTCAATAATAACAAGCTCGATTTTATATAAATCCGACCGGTTTTACATCAATCCGACCGGTTTTACACCAATAATACTTCAAACAGATTTTGAATTAAATATCTGATTTACAATAACCGACCGGATCTTTTGAAATACAAAAATACATATTTAACTCGGTAAACTATCCACCTTGACATAATTTCACTCGGTATTCTCATAAACCGGTCAAGCCTTCCACTAAAATACAATCCGAACTGCTGAACAACTTCACATATCATGGTCGGGCCTTTCATTCACTAAACATCACCCGGATAATTATTCTTGTCGGAATTAATCACTCAGAAACACCTTCAATCGGAATTAGAGTCCTTAAACCAGAAACACCATTCCTGGAAAGACTTACTCGAAATGCTTTACTTAGAAATGACACAGAGACACTTCCCTCGGTACACCATCCACCCTAATAAATTTCACTCGGACGTTTACTTTATCAGAAATATCAATCCGAGAGGTATTTCTACATCTCTCGGAAATAACTCATTCGGAAGCATTTCACTCGGAGATGTTTCTGTTTCACTCGGATTTTAACTTACTCGAATGTGTTCCATTCTGACAGAACGATTCCTCACTCAGAAAACTCTTTTCAATCATGTTTCACTCGGAAAACATCTTAATTTCACTCAGAAAACTCTTCTCAGTCTGATTCCACTCGGAATCATGGTTATTTCACTCGGATTCATATTCATTCTACTCAGAAACTCCTTTCAGCCTGATTTACTCGGAATCCTATTTATTCCACTCGGAATCCTACTTATTCCACTCGGAATCCTATTTATTGCACTCGGATTCAAACTCTTTTTACTCGGAAAACCTGGTTTTTGACTCGGATTTCATTTAGAAACTCTTCTTTAATCCTTTTTAAATTATTGGGACGTTACAATTATTATTATTGTTTTAATTACGAGAAATGAAATAAAGAATATATTATTTTACTCTTTAAACAAAGTATTATTTTAGCCAAGGTATAACCGATATATTTTCTAGAACAAGAATAAATAATAATCAAAATGACTTGCAACGTCTGAATAATTGATGGGATCCAAGAGCTTGTGAATAAATATGATGAGACTGGAAACACATAGATACCCAAGAACCAAAAGATACAAAGAATGCATTTCGCATCATGAAAATATTTTTAAAGGAGAAAAATATCTAGAGCATACACTTGGTACAGTGGAGGACACTCACGTTCGATCTTCATGAAGAATCTTGGGAGTACAACCGGAACGGAAACCCAATGGCATCAGAGTCACGCCTGAAGCCGGGTGAGACGATGTAATTCTGGTGTACTTTGACTAAATGACGGAGTGTAACTATGATCGCGGAGATCCAAGCCCCAAAACAATACATATTGATGAGAACCTGTGAGTTCATTCGTACCTTATAAAAATAAATGGGGGCTTGGGCGGACTCCGATCGCTCTAGAAAGAATAAGGAGATAATGAATTGATTTACTGGGCCCACATGCATCATGAGACTTAACCAAAGATAAATCATAATAAACCAAACTCATGCATTTCATGACATCATATTAGATTGTTATAGTTATGAATATGTTAATTGTATGATTTATGTGATATTATCTGTTAACTGGATTATGTCCGCACCGGTTAACCTTCAGGGTCTTGGGTTATACTCACCCTTACTGTTGAATATTAACAGAGGAAATAGGAAATCAAGAACAGGAGTACGACGAACAGCAATACGCTGAACCAAGTGGGAGTGCTCTTTAAAATTAGAATAGATGTAGTAGATATTTACTGTTGAATAATGAGACAATGGATGACTGTATAAATATTTAAGGGTGCCTGCATGCCCCATTTTGTTAAGAGTACAATTACTTATAAGTTTGTGAATGGCTATGTGATTTATCTACTATTTGCTTCCGCTGATCTGCCACCATTTTATATCAAAAAAAAAATTCACTTTTTCTAAAAACTGTTAACACTCTTAGTTAAATAGGATGATCCTATAGAAAGGTTTGTCCTACCTAACCGAGGGTGTTACATTGGTGGTATCAGAGCATAGTCGATTCATTAAACTTGGGAAGTGGACCACTAGGTTTCCACGTACTCTGATAGAAATATTGAACAGCCCATAAAACACCTAAGACTAAATTTCCTATGTGGAATACTCCACATAACATATACCCTGAATCTTTTTGTTGATATTCTTTCAGCAATTTCCTAATGGCTCGCAGAAATAATGATCATGTCATGGAGGAACTTCTTACCCGAATTGTGGAGGTAATAGAACGACAAGAATTACCTTATGCTTCTACAAGGTAGAGCCAAGGACTAGCTGACTTTCAGAGGAACAATCCTACACAATTCAAGGGAGGCTTTGATCCAGAAGGAGCACAATTATGGATTGAACACCTTGAAAAGATTTTTGCCGCTATGCGATGCCCTGACGAGGACAGGATAACCTTTGCCGTCTTCATGCTGGTTGGGGAAGCGGAGCACTGGTGGACTCATGCTAGAATCAGATTAACAACTGATGGACATGTCGTTACTTAGGGACGATTCAAGGCAGAGTTTCTCGCCAAATACTTCCCTGAAGACATAAGGAGGCAGAAGGAGCAGGAATTCTTTAATCTGAAGCAAGGCAATATGACAGTTGGGGAATATGCTGCTAAGTTTGATGAATTAGCCAAATGTTGTCCTTACTACACCCACATGGGAGAAGCGTCAGACTGACAGACCCAGCCGTTGTTCCTCCGTCGTTCAGCTTCCTCTTCTTATTAAACACTTCCAACTTAACCATGTTGAGGCTCAGGTTATAACAGTATCGAGCCATCTCTTGATCTCCGCGGAGAGAGGACACACCGTTGTCCTTGTCAATGAATTTGATCAAGAGGTGAGGAGTGGACACAATTGCTTCCATTGCATTCAGGGTAGGACGGCCTATAATCCCGTTGTAGGGGGATTCCACATCGATCACCAGAATTCTTGATTTTACCGTTCTCGCACCAGGCTCTCCCTCAAAAGAAATGAGGGTATCAAGATACCCTTTAGTAGGTTGCTTCACCCCATTAAACGCTGTGAGCTCTTGTGTGTACGGCTGCAGATCTGCATCATTAAAACCCATTCTTTTGAAACAGTTATAAAAAATTACACGCAAGAACTTCCTTGGTCGATGAGGATCCTTTTCACATCCTTGTTAGCAATGACAGCAATGATCACCACTGTGTCGTCTCCTCTTGGGATCGTCGGGCCAAAGTCATCATCGGTAAATGACACCATCGAGGCTGCCACACCGTCCCTGAAAAGGCGGTTATCTCTGGGTTTACCCTGGACAGACAAAATCATCCGGTGGTGATTTTTCTGGGCTGTGATTGATGCTCCTCCTCCAGCAAATCCTCCAGCAATCATCTCAATCACTTCACGCCTGCCCTGCCTCTGTTGCTGAGGCATGTTGTTCTGCTGGGCTCCTTCAGCGATTACCACTCCTTTCTGCTTTTCAGCTGCAGTAAACTTCCTGACTGGGTTACGACTATTGTCATCTTCATCGTCTGGATCTTTCCCCCTTTTGTCCATCCTATCAAGCTCGTCAGAGGATCTTTCTCTGAGCAAATATTGTTTCAGCTTTCCTTCCCTAATGAAGGTCTCCACCGTATTCTTCAACGCTTTGCACTCATCTGTGTGGTGACCCGTTTGTTCATGAAAGGCGCAATATTTCCGTAGGTTACCAATTCTTTTGACTGGGGGTGGCTTCCTTATACCAAAAACACTGAGCGTTGGCCAACCAACCTCCCTCATGATTTGGGAATGCCTGGCGTTCAGAGAAGCATAGTTACTGAAAGACGAGACGCGCCTGTCTTATTGATGAGGTCGAACGCTTACAAAGTCCTCTCGGAAGGTATGCTTTTCTGGTCTTATCCTCTCCTTCTCCCTCCGTGGCTGCTGAGAGGGTACTGGAGGCTTCATTCTAGCTGCTGTAGCCTCCAGATGCATTTCTATACCCATGTACTTGGAAGCTTTCCTTCGAAACTCCTCGAAGGTTGTTGGAGGGCTCTTTGCCAAGGATAGGGCAAAAGCGGAACTAGGTTGCAAAGCTTTCACTACAATATGGAGCTGTATGGCCTCCGTGAGGTTGGGGACCAAAGCAGCCTCCTTGTAAAACCTCTTCAAGAACTCCTTAAGAGTCTCAGTCTCTCCTTGCCTTATCTGGGCCAAGGTGTGAGAAGTTCTTGGGATGTCCCTGGAGATTACGAAATGGCTTTCAAACGCAGCTGCCATTTCCTCCCAAGAATCTATGGATCCTGAGGGCAGGCTCTTGAACCAGCTGAGAGCCTCCTCCGTCAGTGTTCTTGGGAACATCCTGCACATGACGTCTTCATCAGCTCCCAGATACATAGCTTCATACACATAAGCATCCAGGTGCTTAGTGGGATCAGTTTCTCCATTGTACTTGTCGATCGACAGTAGCTGAGTCGTTTGCAAGTGCTTAGGGATGACAACATTCATCAGTCTCCTCGAGAAAGGAACACTGAGTCTATAAACACCAGAGGTCACCACTGCTTGCTCCCTTCTCCTGGTACTGACCCTATCACCAGAGTCTTGGGTCTGCTCTCTCTCCTCGTACGAAGGGATTTTTGAGTACTGGAGGGTTGTAGATCTTTCCCTCACTGATGCATGGTGAGCCTCTTCTGCGTGGGACGTTACCTTGTCCCCAGTTCCTCTCTTTTCCTGCTTCAACTCCATCAACTCCTCCCTGAGCTGCCTAATAACCTCATCACGAGAATCAAGGGTTGGCACTTGCACCATTCTTCGAGTGTAGGTAACAGGAGATTCAAAGACGAGTCTCCTCCCAGTCTGTTGGTGAGTCATGTCCTCCACATGACCATCAACAAAATCACGTCTGTCACCTTCCATTCTGACGACCAAACTTCTACGAAAAGTGGGAATAACTCTAATGAGTCCCACCAGGCGTGCCAATGAACTGGTCTTGACTGGGGTCTAGAATCCGGTGTGGGACCAGCCACAAGAATGCAGGTGTTTTGGGGTTTTATACACCGGTACAGTGGGTATCCGGTATTGTTATCCGGCCTCTCAGTGGGAGAAACCGGTCTTGCAGTCCTGGAGATCCTTCACACCAGTGTTTCGCGTTGAAGGGGGGCGAAAGGTGGTGTCACCTGTGAAGATTCTCCGACGCTCAAGTTAGAAGAATGTATGAACTCGGTGAGTACTCAAGCAATGCAATAGTAAATAAGTGAGTTCAGACAACGTAACCTTGCATGTGTTTTTCATAGTGCTATTTGTAATTGAACGTAGGAAATGAATCGCCGGGTGTAAGTGGGCCCATTGGTTCTGATAGCGTGTGAAGTGTGTCAATCAAAGTGGCTCAGTGCTCAGAATGTGTCAGGGGGGTAGGTCAATTATCAGAGTACGATCCTGTGACAAGGATGAAGGATAATCACCTTTCCGTATATTTCGCTGACACATGTACTTGCTCTCTGAGATAATTGACATTGACACATTCCGCTATATAGGGTATCTTCGCTGATAAGTTATAAGGAATTCTTATCTCACAGTGACCCTGAGGCAAACGGTTATATAGACGTGAAATGAGAACGAATGAAGCATCCGTCGTAGCAAGGACGAATAGAACGTCTGATGGAATGAGAACGGATGAAGGTACAATGGATATCCGGTGTGGCATCGTCTGAACTGTGACACCGGTTTCCCTCCTAAGAGGTCATTCTGACGTCATAACATTGGGGACCGGTATCTAGACCGGATCAAAAATAATTAAAAATACAAAGGTATTACTGGAAATAAATACTAAAATATAACTTGTTAAATAAGATGTGAATTAATTAATATATTGTGTGAGAGTTAAAGTATTTAGGTGCAACATTATAATAAATAAAGATAGTATTGGAAGGAAAAAATTAATGTTTTCTCAATTTTTAGAGACGTAACTCAACAGTAAGATATCATAAACTCATTTAATAATAATATTTTGTGAGTTTTTTTTAGAAGACAAAGAATAAGTATTTTAATAGTTTTATTTATATGATAAATATAACATCCCTATTTTTATTTTTATATTAAAATTTTGAAGGAATTAAATTATGGTTCTTTAGAACTTTTTAATCTACATATTATTTATGATTTTTTGAAATTTTTTGGAATTATTTTAATAAAATAATATATTTTAAATAATTTTAAATTCATATAAAGTGACTTAAAATTAAAATATTTATAAGAAAGTGAATTTAAATTATAAGAAAATTTTCTGAAATCCATTTCAAGTAGACTTATCTAAAAATTATCAGTTTGAGAAAAATTTTAATTTTTTTCCAATCGTTAAAAAATTAGAAACGTATCAATAAATTTTTATTAAGAGAAAATTTTAGATTTTTAAAATTTAAACTTTATATTACTTATTATAAAATTAGTGAGGACTGATATAATATCGCTAAATTTTAAAAAGGACTATTTTTGAATATTTAAAATATACCGAGTGAAATATTACTATTTGGCTTAATATTTCAGCCGACATTTACTATGCAAAACACTGTGCATATACAAAATTTTCAAAAGATGCACAGTAACCAGGAATGAAATTTTAAAAAATGCATAATATTTTTATATTAAAATAATAGAATGCATAGTAATTTTTTTCCTATAAATACCGAAGGAATTCTTCTTTAGAATTCACAATTTCAGATTAAGTTTTCTTAATATAGTAGTGCTAGTGAGATATTGGTGGAAGTAAGAGAGAGAAATAATTTTTTTTGGAAGAAGGTTCTGCTAAAATTCTAAGGTAAGAATACGTCTCTCTTATATTTTTTTGAGTTATTTTCATATCGTTTTTAGAAATCTATTATTATATTGGAAATAATATTATTTTAAGTTACTATTCTGAATAGTAAAATACTATTTCAATAGTAAATTACTATTTTAATAGTAAATTATTATTTAAATTGTAAATTACTATTTACTATTACTATTTACCTTTACTATTCACAGTTTACTATTTACTGTTACTATTCATGATTTACCATTTACCATTATTATTCACGATTTACTATTTACCATTACTATTCAGGTTTTACTATTTACTATTACTATTCATGATTTACTATTTACTATTCATTATTCAAAATTTACCATTTCTGTTTTAAGTAGTAATCTTAATTTTCATCTTGTAACTATATTAAAATGAAATTGGTATGTTTTAGAACTCGGAGACGAGGCGCGCACGGATTTTCAATAACGAATCAGTATACAAGAGGTAAGGGGGAGTGAGATAAGAATATGATATGAAAAGACATAAGAATAATGGGAGGAGTCCCCTACTCTTTTTAAATTTAATAATATTATTATTTTAAAATATTAACTCTTTAACCAAATTTATAATAAATTTTAAATTAAATATCTGATGTAACTAACTCTAACATACCTATGCAAGGACCTATACTTTTATAACCTATATGAACTGGACTATACCTATGCAAGGACTTGGACCACTATGACCCATATGGACTGAACTATACCTATGCAAGGATTGAATTATATGGACTTACATAGACCTATGCGAGGAATTGACCAAAAGGACTCAAATTGATTATATTAATAACCATTAGACTTTGAATTATAATATTTATAAATGATGCTTTATTGACTTAATTTTGATTGATTATTTTTGTGATTGTTAATTATTTATGATTGTTAATTGTGATGGATGATATTGTGATGTGGAGTTTGAGCATATAGCAAGCATGACGGAAAGCTAAAACTCAGTAAGAATTTTCTTACCTTACTCCTTAAATTCTAAGAAAAAGTATTATTTTATTTTTTTAGTATTTTATTTCTTCTTTAGAAATTATTTTCATTGATTTTACTTTTAATCTTTAAAAATCTAGTATTTATTTCAAAAGAAGTCATTTTATGAAAATTAATTTATAAAAAGCTTGAATTAATTAATTCTTAAATTAAAGAAAAATTTAAAATTTTAAGTATTTTTTTAAATTAAGAATTATTATCTTTAAGTAAAATAAAATTTTCAAAAGTAAATTATTTTGTTCCAACCTAATAACTAAAGATATTTGGAAATAATTGAGATTTCTAAATTCGATATTGTTAAGATTCAATTTGAGAAAAAAAAATATGTAAAGTTTTCTATCATAAGTTTTGAGATATTTAAGGCTTGAAAACTCAATTTTAGTGAGAATTAAAAACTGTACCAAATTTATTTCTGTGGGACAGAAATTTAGAGAGTTGAGAAAATGTACAGTTTATTGAAATGATGTTGTAAACCTTTAAGGGATTTAATAGTTGAGTTTCTAAAAGCCTTAACCAACTAAATACGCGAGTAGTTCATGCATCATGAATCATTAAAGTGAAATAAAATGATATTGTCTGGGGACGGATTATAGAAACCGAAGATACATTAAAGGAGGCTTAATTACGAGCCTTGGGATGAGAGGGTGTGAAAGGGTGTGAAAGGGTGCTTCAGAGGACCTGGGGTAGCTCTCTAGTGTCGGGTACTTTCACAATAAAAACTTTCTCAATCTGACTAGTCTCTAAGTGTTTCCATGCCAGTTGAGTTATTCATATTATTATCATCCGGACTTATGAAACAGTGTAAACTCCTGGTTGGCCCAGTGATAATTAAAATTTAAGGACCCACATATATAGGTAAGTTATGATGAAGATATTGCATAACATTCATACATTTATAATTGATTGTGTATGTGATTGTGACTGATATTATTATGTATTAGTTTGTGAAAACCCTTTGTTGCTTATGTCTTATTCGAGAATATTATATTCTGTTTCTCACTCCTTTCTCCGTGTTTTTGTTTCACATGTTTTAAATTGATAGTTCAGAGGGAAGGATCGAATAATCTCGGCAGTAAATATAGCATGTAACACTCATTTTCATCACAAATAGAAAATAGATATTAATATATCTTTCTTGAGAAATACTTACTATAAGTTAGTTTATTATTATCATTTTTTTATTTTGGTATTTATATTTAATTATTTGTTTTATTTAAATAATAAAAAAAATATTTCTGAATGAGAATTTTAAAATGACTTAATTAGTATTCACTAATTAAGAAAATTATATTAAGAATTTTTAATATCTTTATTATTCATCATTTTTATTTTATGTTCTTATATTTATGTTTTTACATATTTAATATTTAACTCTTATTAGAATTTTAAAATACAATTTTGAAAGAATTAGACTATGGTTCTTTAGAACTTTTTGATCTACATAATATTTATGATTTTCTGGAATTTTTTGAAATTTTTGAATTATTTTAATAAAATAATATATTTTAAATAATTTTAAATTCATATAAAGTTGCTTAAAATTAAAAATATTTACAAGAATGTAAAGTTAAATTATAAGAAAATTTTCTAAAATCTATTTCAAGTAGACTTATCTAAAAATTATCGGTTTGAGTAAAATCTTGATTTTTACCAATCGTAAAAAAATTGAAAACGTACTAATAAATTTTTATTAACAGAAAATTTTAGATTTTTAAAATTTAAACTTTATATTACTTATCATAAAATTAGTGAGAACCGATATAATATCGCTAAATTTCAAAAAGGATTAATTTTGAATATTTAAAATATACCGAGTGAAAGGTTACTATTTGGCCTAATAATTTTACCGATATTTACTATGCAAAATACTGTGCATGTATGAAATTTTCAAAAGTTACACAGTAACCAGGTTTTAAATTTCAAAAAACGCATAGTACTTTTATATTAAAATAATAGAATGCATAGTAAATTTTTTTCCTATAAATACCGAAGGAATTCTTCTTTAGAATTCACAATTTCAGATTAAGTTTTCTCAATATAGTAGTATTAGTGAGATAGTGGTGGAAGTAAGAGAGAGAAATAAATTTTTTGGAAGAAGGTTCTGCTAAAATTCTAAGGTACGAATACATCTCTTTTATATTTTTTAGGATTATTTTTATATCGTTTTTAGAAATCTATTATTATACTAGAAATAATATTATTTTAAGTTACTATTCTACATAGTAATACTATTTCAATAGTAAATTACTATTTGAATAGTAAATTACTATTCAAAATAGTAAATTACTATTTACTGTTACTATTCACGTTTTACTATTTACTGCTACTATTTACTGTTACTATTCACTATTCACTATTCACTATTCAAAATTTACCATTTTTATTTTAAGTAGTAATCTTAATTTTCATCTTGTAATTATATTAAAATGAAATTGGTATGTTTTAGAACTCGGAGACAAGGCGCGCACGGATTTTTAATAACGAATCGGTATACAAGAGGTAAGAGGGAGTGAGATAAGAATATAATATGAAAGACATAAGAATAAAGGGAGGAGTCCCCTACTCCTTTTAAATTTAATAATATTATTATTTTAAAGTAATAACTTCTCAACTTAAAATTTATAATAAATTTAATATATTGTGTAACTTATTCTGAAATATCTATACATGGATCTGAATTATTATAACTTATACGGACTGGACTAAACCTATGCAAGGACTTGGACTTTTATATCCTATATGGATCGAACTAAACCTATGCAAGGACTTGGACTATTATGACTTGTCTAGACTGAACTATACCTATGCGAAGACTGGATTATATATATGGACTTATATAGACCTGTGCGAGGAATGGACTATAAGGACTCAAAAATCAAATCTACTAATTTAAATAACCATTAAAATTTGAATTATATTTATGAGCGATATTTAGTTGATTTGACTTGATTATAATTAATTGTATTTGATTTCGATTAATGATATTGTATTAGACTGTGATTGATAATATGCAATTATGATTGGTGATATTTGATTGTGATTGATGAGATTACTATACTTGATTGTGGTTGATGAATGATTGATGACCTTGTGATATGAAGTTTGAGCATATAGCAAGCATGACGGAAAGTTAAAACTCAGTAAGAATTTTCTTACCTTACTCTTTAAATTTTTATTCCAAGAGAAAGTATTTTATAATTATTTTAGTCTTTTATTTCTTCTTAGAAATAATTTTCACTAACTTTATTTTTAATTTCAATAATAAAATCTAGTATTAGAAAGAAGTTATTTTATAAAAATCAGAGGTTGAGAAAATTAATTCTTGAATTAAAGAAAATTTTTATAGTTTTAAGTATTCTTAGTTAATGATTTTAAATTATTTTCTTTGGAAATTAGAAGTTTAAAGTAAATTATTTTGGTTTTCCCCAACGAAATAACTAAAGAATATTTTGTCAAGATTTCTAAAACTCAATCTAGTTAAGATTCAAATTGAGAAAGATTATGTAAATATGTAAAGATTTTTAAGAGAAAGTTTTGAGATATTTAAGGCTTGGAAACTCAATTTTGGTAAGATCTGAATTTGAAGACTGTACTAAATTATTTCAGTATAACAGAAGTTCAAAGAAGAACTTATAGGAATGTACAGTTCATTGTGATGATTTTGTGAACCTTTATGGTATTTAATAATTGAGTTTCTAAAAGTCTAAACCAACTAAATATGCGAGTAGTTCATGCATCATGAATTATTAAAGAGAAATGAGATGTGATATTGCCTGGGGACGGATTATAGAAACCGAGGATACATTAGAGGAGGCTTAATTGCGAGCCTTGGGATGAGAGGGTGTGAAAGGGTGCTTCAGGTGACCTGGGGTCGCTCCCTAGTGTCGGGTACTTTCATAATAAAAACCTTCTCAGTCTGACTAGTCTCTAAGTGTTTCCACGCCAGTTGAGCTGTTCATATGCCATGAAGGCATTTATGTTATTATTATCTGGAATTTATGGAACAGTGTAAACTCCTGGTTGGCCCAGTGCAAACTAAAACTTTAAGGGCCCACATGCATAGAATGAATGAGATAATAGTATTAAAAACATTGCATGACATTCATGTGATTGTGACATTCTATGTGGGTGGTTGTGGATGAAAATATAATCGTTATGTTATAAAAACTCTATATTCATAATTGATTATGTATATGATTGTAATTGAAATTATTATATTAGATTGTGAAAACCCTTATGCTTATGTCTTATCTGTAAAGTATTATATTCTGTTTCTTACTCCTTGTTTGAATTTTGTGTCCAAAATATATGTTATATGATATATAGCTAGCAGTTCAAGATGAAATGATGAAATTACAAGAGGGTAAATTGGTTTCATCCTCAATCGGATAAGAGAAGAGATGTGACAAGAATAGGATTCAAGATCACATGGTTTGAAGATAAGGAAATAATTGGTTACAGTCGAAGTAGAGGTATTAAATTTTTAGTTTTAGTTTACCTTAATACAATATTAAGTTGGATGATTGTAAATCAATGTAAAGGTTAAACTTCAATAAACCTTATTCTTTGGATATGATACTGTAATCTTTGATCACTTATGATTTTCTGAAAGTTCATTTTATCATTATGAATAATTTAAAACTTTTTACTTTCAAAATTCAAAGAAAATTAGATGTATATACGTCCTTGTATACACGAGATAAGAAGTGATAAATATGTATATCTTTCTTTTTAAAAAAAGAGCAAGAAGAATAGATATATGTCTCGTGTATATAAGGGGTGTTACATAGCACGTTCTAGAAAGGGAGCTCGGTATGAATACCGTGGTCCAATGAATAAATAATTTTATTAAGTAACTGCTTCTGGGCCATGGAGTTTCCTCTCTTTCTTATAATGTTTAATCTTTGGATGAATGAAAATTACTTTATAAAGTTTTAATAATATTTATGAGGTATTTCAGAAATAATGTATGTAATTTATTCTGATAGTTTCTTTTTAACAATCATATTTTTCGTAAAAAAAAATTTACAAATTTTTCTAGAATTTATTAAGGTATAACAAAGGGCGTTATAATAAAAATTATTTATTTAAAAATATTTGATGTTATTATTGTTTTAGAAAATGTTAATATTATTAAAAATAAAATAAATTTAAATTTAAATAAAAGTAAAATTAAAATGTTATAACATTTTTTTATAAAAATTAATACATTAATATATTTTTTAATATATGTGTTTTAATGTGAATTACTTTATAAATAAAAATAAAAGAATAGAAATGGTTATTCCACTTTTCTTCTTATTATTAAAATTGTTGCACTACACTCATACATTTGCTAAACCCATAATTATCCCATACTAATTATAATCACCACCATACACCCTCTATGCACGGTAATAATAGGGCAACTAATTCATAATGGCTGAGAGTGGCATTTTAGTAATTACATAAAGTATTGAAGGGTTTTTCAGTATTGGAAACGGTGGGACAGAAGTGAAACTGATGCGGCCTACCGCGCCGCCTACTTGGAAGGATACAAATAGAAGTGTCATATGCATTGTGAAATGACAATAGTATCCCTAGGTGACAAAGTCAAGGAGTTAACTTGGACATAAAGAAAATGGAATTAATTCACCCCTTACCTGCTACCGCTAGTGACTGAAATTGTCGTTCGCTTGTGTTGTAGTTGAGGAAATAAAGTTATGAAATAAAAAAATTAAAAATAAATATTATTTTTATATGATTTAAGATAATTAAAATTTTATTTAATATTATTTTTTAAGATTATTCAAATATTAGTTTAACCAACTTCAACAAGAAACCAAATAGCCTCATTATTATTCATTTTGTTATTGCTTTGTCCCCATTCAGCCAAAAAGCTTACTTTTTTCTTTTACTTATAATCTTTACATTCGAAAACAATCACAACAAACCACATGCCTTAGTTTGCGATAAATAATTGTTAGGGTGGTTAAGAAGATAACCACTCATTAGCAAATCCTTAATCTAAAGCAGACATTATTTAATTTATAAATATGGGAATTCTTATATAATATTATATAGAAAGTAAAATTATTATTTTAGTCTCTTCCATTTAACACTTAATTTGAGTTGGTCTTTCATATATTTTTTAATTATTATTCAAATTCGTTCTTTCTCTTTAAGATTTGTTTTCATTTTTATCACTTATCTTCTTTTTTATCCAAATCAGTCCTCTTACTTTTTAAACATTATATTTTTCCTCTTACTTTTTGGCTTCTACTATTTTTTTATTTGCTTAACAAAATTTTGTAATTGCATTTTCTAGCATATGTGTTTGTTGAGTTATTATTATTAATTATGTAAGACACCATTTTGTTTCTATTATTTCATGGAGATGTGAGACTGTAAAAAGCAAAACCATAAAATACTAAATCGAAATAAGTCTTAAAAATAAGAAACTAATTTTTGGTAAAAAAATCAAATCGAATTAAGTATTAAACATATGATCAATAATGTAATTTTTCCTGCATATAATTCAATTTGATAATTCTCATTCATAATCATGAAGATAGTTTTTTTTCCATTTGAAACAATGGTGATAAGGAGGAAAAAATGTATAGAAATTAGACTCAAATCACACTCTTGATAATTTATGTCTATATTAAATACCAAGTGTATTTGAGTCATTCAAGTAGTTTTGCATTAGTGTAATATTAGATGAAAGAATAATTTTAAGTTCTCAATCAAATGTTAATAAGTTTTAGAGTGTTTACCATCATGCTTTAATATTTGTGTAAAATGTTTTAACTAATCAACTTATGGAAAATAATTAAATTCTAAGTTTTGATGTTAAATATTTTTAACTTATGAATATTAAATATACTTTCAATCATTCTTTGTCAACTGCTAGAAAAATACTCACTTAGTGTTTTCTGATACTCAAATATTTATAAAGGAATTAAGTAAATGATTAGTATTACAAAGTTTATAAAAAAGGTTGCTAAATTTGTTATTATCCCATCGTTTAATATTAATTGGTAATAACCAATATAAATGCTTAATACGGATTAGACCAATTCTTCAACCAAAGATATATTAATTGTTGGAAATAATATTTAACCAAACATATATTTTTTAATAAATAATATCGAATAAAAATGTGAAATTATAATTTTAGGCTAAGATAAGGGTAGTGGTAAGTAAAGCTGGGTAAACAGGTCTGGGCCCGCGGGCTGGCCCATTTAGTCACTCCTTATGCGGGTTGCGGGTCAAAAAAATGGACCATTTAAAAAGCGGGCTCACGGGTTGGGACCGCGTAACCCGTGGGTTGAAACGGGTATGGCCCACGGGTTCGCAGGCCAACCCGTGGGCCAGGTAAAAATAAAAAATATATCAAAAATAAATTTAAAATAGAAAAAACCTAAAAACTCTAACCCTAACTTAAACTCATGTAATTGTATTTTGAGTTTTTAAGACATTGATGATGTTATTAATTATTATCATGCATTTGAAACCTATTTGTCATGTTTAAGGTTTATATTTGGATGAAAAAACTATTAAATTTAAAATTTCATGAGCTTATTTCATGAATCATGATTGGATTTTTTAGATTTTGGATAATTAAATATGTTGAAGTACATATGTTTTTGGTTTCATAAAAAAATAATGTAGGTCCAACAAGTTCAAATGAATAAAAGAGAAGCAAAAAATATTTCATAGGCGGGTTGGCCCACAGGTTCGTGGGTTTGTCATGGGGTTAAAAAAATTGACCCATTTAATAAGTCGGTTCCGCGGACTGGCCCGTTATGGGGCGGGCTTATGCAAGCTAGCCCGTTACGGGGCGGGTTGGCCGTATACCCAGCTCTAGTGGTGGCAGACGTGATGTAGAGTGTAACATCTTATTCTTAGAATTTAATTATTTTTTGTATTTTGTCCAGTTTTAGATAATTTGAAGGTATAATTTATTTTATCGAAATATTTTGAAATTAATATGAAAAATAATGTTAAGTTTTGGTTGGAGAGGTATAATCGGATTTTTGTTTCGACTTGTTTACAAAGTCAACCACAAACCCAAAAGGTACTAGTTACCTAACCTGATTTTACTTAAAAGGTTTTGCCCTCTCTCATTTACACTCTCTCCCACATCATAAAAATATACTTCACTTTTATCTTTTCCTTCACTTTCTCACATCTTCACACTTTTTTTTCACTTACAAGCACAACACTTCTTCTTCTCCACTTCATCACCATATAAATTTCACTCCTCTTCTCATTCTCAAATTTCATGCTCTCTTTCCCCACACCACCAATACCTTCATTCCAATTTTTTAGCCAAACGTGTATTAATTGTTGGACATAATATTCAACCAAACATACATCAATTATTATTAAGACCTTATTGATGTATAGAATTTGAATTGTAATTTGAAATTATAATTTGAATTTCAATTCCAATTCATATAAAATTGGAACTATGGTAGGATTTCTAATTTTATGTTTGAATCATATCAAATTAAAATGTAGAATTTCAATTCTAGGCTAAGATAAGGGTGGTGGTAGGGCAACAATGATAGCAGTGATGACAATGGTTATTATGGCTGCAATGACAAAGGCGGCCATGCCAATGATGATGGTAATGATTAGCAATGACTACTATGGCAATGACAATGGTAGTGGCAGTGTCATGCAAAGACAATAATTGTATTGGCAATGACGATGATGTTGGCAAAAATGATAGTGGTGGCAATGATAGAGACGTGGCAACAGTGATGGAAATAGTGGTGGCAACATCGAGGATGATGACAATGATGTTGGCGTCGATGATGGCAGCGGTGGTCATGGTGACAAGGAGTGAATGATGATGGTGATGAGGACGATGACAATGACAATGTATTATGGATTAGGAATTGATAATTCAAAAAGGCTAAATGGTAAATTTAGCCCCTAGAATTGTTGGGATTTTGGTTTTGCCCCCTGAAATGATTTTTCTTAGAATTGTCTCCCTAGAAAATTTTAAGCTTAGAATATAACCCCTTCCGTTGACTGCCTCTGCCAACTGATGAGGTGGAGCCTAGTCACATACCTGTCATTGTATATGTGGCATGTGACTCATCATATTAACCTAGTGGAGCCTAGTCACATGCCAAGTCACATGCCATGTCACTGATTAACCTATTTTAATTAAAGGTTAATGAATTGGAGAATATTAACAAAATAAAATAAGTGGTATAAACACGTTGGTCACTACTTCGTCTTCCTCACTTCGTTCGTATTCTGTATTTCCTTTCCCGTGTGTGGACTCAACGAACAAGACAAAGAGAAGAATTCATGGATTGTGGAGGGTGCGTGGCTGGTGGGTTTCTCTACTGCGCGTGGTAGAAGAGGAAAAGCACAGGTAAGATTCTTGATGCTTTTAGTGGGAAGGTTGAATTTTTTTCTTTGTGGGGACCATGTGAGGGTTAAATTATTGATCATTGGCATGTCGTAACTGTCAAAGTTTAATCATTTTCATTAAACCCAAGTTGTGTTATATGTAACTGTGATGTTTTAATCCTATTAGGGATGAGTTTTTCAGTGGCTTTTCATCACAAGGGTAAATTTACAAATGGGAACCCTATGGAGTACACAGAAAATAAAATTACTATTTTCCATAACTTGGATGTTGATAAGTGGTCCTACTTTGAATGTGAATCTTTAGTAAGGGAGTTGGGTTATAGTAAAGAGAGTTTTAAAATGTGGTGGAAAAAGCCTAGTGGGGAGTTTGTTGGCATAACATGGGACAGTCATGCATTGGAGGCTGGAGAGTTTGCTGTAAACAACAGATGTGAGGTGGATGTTTATGTTGAGCATTTAGTCTTGGATGTTGATGTGTTATTGGAGTTAGGCTATAAAGAGGACATAAGGCTGGTTGATAAACATGAGGTGGAGACACCAGTTGAGAAGGTTGGAAAGACCAAGTCCACACCCAAGGACAGGCCATTTAAGGTAACCAATAGACCTGTCACAAGGGGAAAAATTTATAAAAGTGTTAAGGAAAAATTGATTCGTGATGGGGGGTCTAAGTCAAGTGGATTGGGAAATAAAAATAAAGCTGGAAAGGAGGTGGAAGCACAATGCCATGTTAAGGTGCATGGTGCAAGTGCCTTAAATTTTGAGTCAGAAGGGTTGGAAACACAATGTGGTGCTACTGTTGAAGGTGCAACAGGACCAAATGAGTGTGTAGGGGGGTGGATTCACAATGTGGTGCTGATGTGGAGGATACAAATAGACCAAGTAAGGATACAAAAGGGTTGAAAACACAATGTAGTACTGATGTGGTGGGTTTAAAACCTGGGAATGATGACAGGGGGTCTGGAATCAGGAAGAGGTGTGAATGTTGAGGATGCAATTGGAGAGGAAGGATCAGGAAAGCATGGGGAAGGAGTTAGTTTGGGTCCAGATTGGTGCAACCCAGTTGATGAAGATCAATATGAGACATTGATGAGGAGTATGAGACAGATGGAATCCACAGTTATGTAGACTCAGATGATGAGTACCAGGATGAGGATCATGGTAAATTTGGTTTTCAGGCATTTGAAGAAGATATTTTGGGGAGGAGGTGTGAGCTTAGGTTGGGCATGGAGTTCACTTCAATGATGTAGTTTAGACAAGATGTAATGGAGTATAATGTACATAATGGGAAACAAGTGAAGTATGTTAAGAATGAGCCATGGAGGTGCAGGGTTGTTTGCAGCACAGATGGATGTGGATGGTTGGCCTTTGCTAGTAGGGTTAGTAGGACAAATGTAACATCCTTGATGTTTTAATGAGAATTATAAGAAATGGGAAATGTTAGTAAATATTTTAGAAGTTTTATTTAATATTTGTTCTGTCCGAGCCAAAGACTGGAAAAGCCGGTGTCGAGATCAGGAGAGCGGTCAGGCGGAGTTAAAGATTGGGAGTGTAAGAGAAGAGCGGACAGGGCCAGGAGGTTTGGTCCGAACCGTTATGAGGAGAGCGCCTCACACGGAGTCATAGCTCGAATTAACCTCATAATGACTGAAACAACAGGTGTAGGTAACCAAGAGGTGAGCACGGATGAGATATTCGACCTCTCAGGTTGTAGCTTGGATTTCCGAGGTATGAACACTAAGTTAGGACACCGGGGGCCGATATTTATATTGGGCCTATACTCTTGCAAATTATTAGAGAATTGTGAATAATTAAACGTTGAGGGAATAAATACGTGTAATTGATTTGATAACTATGCAA
The DNA here is from genome assembly GCA_037962975.1 of Clitoria ternatea. Classification (NCBI taxonomy): domain Eukaryota; kingdom Viridiplantae; phylum Streptophyta; class Magnoliopsida; order Fabales; family Fabaceae; genus Clitoria; species Clitoria ternatea. The sequence goes on from CM075673.1 coordinate 155,316,176, forward strand.
TAGTTTAATATAGTGAAATTGATTAAATTTAGTAAGAATACAAATAAAATAAAGGAAAAGACGATCTTGCCCATGAGCTATATATATATATAAGGAAATTCTCTTCCTTCCTTCTTCATTATTTACAAGCTACCTTTGCTGTTGGTCTGTTCCTTCACTTTCGTTTTTCTCCTCTCTTAACGCTGAGTTGCATGCGCTGGAGAGGGACTCCATTTGTGTCCAAACTTCAATTTATTCCCATTCCTGTGATCGAGGCTTCAAGGTGAGTCTACTAATCCGTTCCAATTGTGATTCCCTTATTCCTTTTATTCTTTAGCGGTTTAAAGCCATGCATGGCTATATTCGTGGCTGTTCTCCACTCCTCCGGTGAGTGTGAGCCCAAATGCAGTCCATGAACTAAGGGCGTTGAAGTGACGAGATGTACTTTATGATCCGTAGGTAGTAGGCTAAGCAACGGAAGACTGAGTGACGGAGTTGAGACTGCGAAACCAGTGCTCAGAGGAAGAAATCGACACAGAGAACAGATCATCGAAGCGTGGAACCAAAGTAAGGGGGTGTTCGGGTTATAATTAATTAGAATAGGACTCGCTTCTTATACAGGTCATTGAAGTAACGTAAACAGGTTAAGGAAAATGTTGCTAAACGTAGTTGTGTGTTTATGTTTGTGCATGTGTGACTGAGTACATTAATTAGTGGAGGATCGGGTGTGGATGAGTTTATCATGTATGATCTTGTGATATCTAATGTGAAATGATCAGTGTTATGTGACATCGGGTTAGCAAGCAGGCTACCCGAGTGATGGGGAATTGATATTATTATGTGAAAGGTAAATTGTTGAATGACTATGTGGTGTGGGATGGCCGACGGTATATGATAGCCCCTCATTTCCGGCTCCCGTGGTTTTCGTGCCCAGTTGAGCTACCCAGTGGTCAAGTAGGACCCAGTGGTCGAGGTGGATAGTCAAGCAGGACTCGGTGAACCAAGCAGGGTTCACGGGGTGTCAAGTAGGACCCCCAGCTGAAGGCCAATCCTTTAGTATCCGGATACTAGGAGTCAGATTGTATGAGAGTCAGTTGTGATCGTGATGAATGTGATGGAATTGTGTAGTTGGTTTAATATAGTTACTGTATGTAATACACTATGTTTCGGTATGCTTACTTACAAGTGGTGCTTTATATGTATGTATAAATATGTATGTATATTTTTAGGTTCCATTCTATATTAATTACAATGCCAAACACTCACCCTTGCCTTTTTTTTAGTAACTAGAGACAGGGAGGGGGAATGAGCCATGGAGTCGCGCCAAGGGGGAGAACGGTGCCAGGGTCCGAGTGACTTTGAGTGACTCTCTATAGAGTCATATGTGTGTATAAGAACTTCTTAGTATTATTATTAGTTGTGTTTAATTAAGACCGGACCAGATGTAAACCTATATTTTAAAATACATCACTGTTATTTGCATATGCTTTCATGGTAGTTATGATAACTCTTTGGGTTCACAGAACCATTTTTAGAGTGAAATTTTGGGAGTCCGGTTGCATGTTTTGTATAATCCGATGTGTGAAAGGTATTCGCTCAAGCGAATAGAACCTCGTTTAAGCGAGAGTCCGGAATCTCGCTTAGACGAGTAGGGGCCTCGCTCAAGCGAGAAACCCTGATTTCCCTTTCTCCCATCCGTTGTGTTTAAATTAACTTGCTTTTCTTTTTCTAGACCTCATTTAATTAATCTAACTGTGACTGCTGTCACTTTAATAAGTCAGTAAAAATAAATGCTTTTTCACTAAATATCGATTAATTTTCAGAAAAGGAAAAATTTATCGTAAAAGGTAATTGTTTGAATAAAAATAAATGCAAAAATAACCTAGGATGTTACACTTGGTATCAGAGCGGTTCTTTCTAGAGCCGGTGTATGGGCCGATCTAGTGATTGTGATAGTCTTATGAATATTGATTGTATTTCGTTGTATTGAGATTGTGTGTGGTCTGGCATCGTTCCCTTGGCACTCCACTGGCATAGTATTCTATGAATATAAGGTAAATTTACGATCCCCTGACTGATCTTGGTTATTAATGGTGATGTATTTGCTCATTGTAGAATTACTAAATGGCCGGAGAGACTAGTTCTGGGGGAAGAGATGATTTCTTCTCTAGATTTACTCAGCTTATGAGTAGGACCGAGTCCGGTCCCACTCTGGATAAATTCCTGAAAAGGAATCCTCCGACTTACAAAGGGGGACACGATTATGACGGGGCATATATCTGGATCAGGGATATCGAGCAGGTGTTTGAATATTTTGAGTGCTCAGAAGAGCAAAAGGTTTTATTTGCTACTTACCAACTAAAAGAAGAAGCTAGAGTATAGTGGTCCCGAGTGAAGGTGCAGATGAACGCAGCCAATGAGCCGTTGGTATGGGTGAATTTCCGAAGGAGGTTCCTTGTTAAATACTTCCCAGACAACTACAAAATCCGGAAAGAAATGGAATTCCTGAAGTTGGAGCAAGACCGGATGTCTGTAGCTGAGTACACCAGCAAGTTTGACGAGCTGTGTGATTTTTACCACCCTTTCTCGTTAGAAGGGACTGAAGGTAGCAAGTGCGCCAAATACGAAGCTGGACTACGGATTGAGCTCCATAGTGTAATCGTACCGATGGAGATTAGGGACTACCCAACCCTGGTGAACAAAGCAAGACTGACTGAAGAGGTGCAGTTACAAAGGACGTCCCAGCCGAGAGATAAAAAGCCACTGAAGGAAAAAGGATTCAACTTCAAGAGGATGAGTCAATTCTTCCGGGGTGGCAAGTCTTCTGCTACCTCCTCATCCTCTTCAGGTCGGGGTTCCACTGGTCGATCGGGTAATCCTTCTGGTAATCGTACATGCTACAATTGTGGTTAGGAAGGTCACATTGCCAAACATTGCCAAGCCAATCAGATTGTGTGCTTCCAGTGCGGACAACCAGGGCACCTCAGGCCTGATTGCCCTCAGAGGCAACAGCAGAGAAGGACAAATAACTGAACTAACTCTTCTGGGACCCGGGGTTCCAACTTTTCGAGGAGAGGCTGGAATGGAGCTGGTAGAGGGAACCAACAATCGGGAAGATATGATGTCCAATCTAGCGATGCCCAGAACGCCATGACCGGGCGTGTATTTGCGTTTGATGCTTCAGAAGCTACGAGAAATGACAATTTGGTACAGGGTAAGTGCCTCATCTGTGGTTATCTGGTTGATGTAATTTATGATTCAGGTGCCACCCATTCCTTTATTTCGGAAAGTTGTGTGCGACGGCTTGGTCTGCCAATCAGTTTAATGGAGAACGCTCTTATTGTTTCCACTCCAACTGGTTCCACTTTCCGTGCAACTACAGTGTGTAGAGAACTGCCGATGCAAATCGAAGCCCGTACTTTTCGAGTAAATTTTATCTGTATGCCATTGAAGGACTTAGATGTTATTCTGGGTCTCGATTGGCTTGCTGCTAATCATGTGTTGGTCGAATGTTATCGGAAGAATATTGTTTTCTCTCAGGAACTTGATATGAAGAACGGGGTGAGCGATGTCCTAACCACGTATGTTGTTTTATTCACTTCGGAGGGTCGGCATAACCTCCTGCTAAGTGATATTCCGATTGTTTGTGAATATCCTGACGTTTTTCCGGAAGAAATTCCGGAGCTACCTCCCAGTCGGGAGATTGATTTCTCTATTGACTTGATTCCCGGGGCAGAACTTGTGTCCCGAGTGCCATATAGAATGTCTTCGGTGGAATTGACCGAAGTGAAGAAACAAGTAAACGAATTACTAGAAAAGGGCTTTATCCGACCCAGTGCCTCACCCTGGGGCGCTCCGGTGTTATTGGTAAAGAAGAAGGACGGTAGTATGCGAATGTGCATTGATTACCGACAGCTGAACAAACTGACAATCAAAAATAAATATCCACTACCTCGGATTAATGATTTACTGGACCAGTTACGAGGCGCCGCTGTGTTCTCTAAGATCGACTTGAGGTCGGGATACCACCAGATCCGAGTGAGGTCGGAGGATATCCCAAAGACAGCATTTCGGACTCGATATGGGCACTTCGAGTACGTAGTAATGCCCTTTGGAGTAACGAACGCTCCTGCCATTTTTATGGATTATATGAATCGGACTTTTCAACCGTACTTGGACCAGTTTGTGGTAGTATTCATTGATGATATTTTGGTATATTCGAGGTCGGACGAGGAGCATGCTCAACATCTTCGACTTGTTTTACAAGTACTTCGGGAGAAGAAGTTGTACGCTAAACTATCTAAGTGTGATTTCTGGGGGAGTAGTGTACAATTCTTGGGGCATATAATTTCCCAAGAGGGAATCTCAGTTGATCCGACAAAAATTGAGGCGGTTATGGCTTGGGAGAGGCCGAAGTCAATAACTGAAATCAGGAGTTTCCTCGGATTAGCTGGATACTATCGACGTTTCATTGAGGGGTTCTCTCGGATAGCACTTCCTCTGACTCGGTTAACAAGGAAAGGAAACCCCTTCGTGTGGTCGGAAAAGTATGAATTAAGCTTCCAAACTCTTAAGCGATGTTTAACGACTGCCCCTGTGCTTGCACTGCCTGATGTAACACAGGAATTTGAAGTATATTGTGATGCATCCAAATTTGGATTGGGGTGTGTGTTGATGCAAGCTGATCGGGCAATTGCTTATGCTTCGAGGCAATTGAGGCCACATGAGGAGAATTACCCGACTCATGATCTGGAACTTGCAGCAGTGGTGTACGCACTGAAGATTTGGCGTCATTATCTGTATGGGGCTCGCTTTGTAGTATTCAGTGATCACAAGAGCCTAAAATACTTGTTTGATCAAAAGGAGCTAAATATGAGACAGAGGCGATGAGTGGAGTATTTAAAGGATTACGACTTCGATTTAAAGTATCACCCGGGCAAAGCGAATGTTGTGGCAGATGCACTAAGCAGGAAGGTATTACACGTGGCTTACTTGATGGGTAGAGAACAGGAATTGCTGGAAAGCTTTAGAGATATGAATGTTGGAATTGTTATGGACGCACCAAATCGAATGACAATCGGAATGTTAAAAATCTCCAACGAATTTCTGGAGTCGATGGTAGCTGCACAGAAAGACGATAAAGAGTTACTGAGGCTGATTGATACTCAGACCCAAGGCAAAAATGTGGAGATAACTAGGGGTAACGATGGTATATGGAGATTCAGGAACCGAGTGGTGGTGCCTGCACATGGAGGCTTTAGGCAGGCGGTGCTATCAGAAGCACACAAGAGCTCTTTGAGTATACATCCGGGAGTGACAAAAATGTATCATAACTTAAAAAAGGAATTCTGGTGGCCAAGCATGAAGAAGGCAATAATCGAGTATGTGAAATCCTGTGTGATATGCCAGAAGTGCAAAGTTGAGCACCAACGACCTCCAGGTTTGCTTCGACCTCCAGAAATTCCGATCTGGAAGTGGGAAGGTATCACCATGGACTTCGTGTCCGGACTACCCCGCACTCAAACCGGATACAACGCGATTTGGGTGATTGTTGATCGACTAACCAAAAGTGCGCATTTCCTGGCAATAAATATAAAGTGGTCGCTAGATCGATTAGCTAAGTTGTACATTGCTGAGGTCGTACGACTGCATGGTGTGCCCTCAAGCATTATCTCCGATCGGGATCCCCGATTCACTTCAAGGTTTTGGGGGAGTTTGCAACAACAACTGGGTACTGAGCTCAAATTGAGCTCAGCCTACCATTCCTAGACCGATGGCCAATCAGAACGGACTATACAGACTCTTGAAGATATGTTAAGGGCATGTGTACTGGAACAGGGCGGATCATGGGAGAAATACTTGCCCTTGGTAGAGTTTGCATATAATAACAGTTACCATAGCAGCATTGGGATGGCTCTATATGAAGCTCTTTATGGTCGGAAATGTCGTACTCTATTATGTTGGAATGAGAACGGCGATGCCCTTCATCTGGGGCCTGAGATGATTCAAGAGATGAATGAGCAAATCGCTTTAATCTGAGAGAAGATAAAAATTGCTCAAGACCGGCAAAAGAGCTATTATGACAATCGGCATAGACCCCTTGAATTCTAAGTGGGTGATTGGGTGTTCCTAAGGATTTCACCGACTAAGGGTGTAGGTCGAATTTTGAAGAGCCAAAAGCTTAATCCGAAGTATATTGGACCATACCAAATACTAGAACGGATTGGTGAAGTCGCTTATCGACTGGATCTTCCCCAATCGTTGACTAACATTCACAACGTGTTCCACGTATCGCAACTTCGAGCTTACATTCCGTGTGATACCATGATTGTATCGAGTGACTCCATTGAAGTGAAGGAGAACTTGACGGTGGAGGCGGTACCGATCGGCATTGAAGAGCATCAAACCAAACGGTTAAGGAACAAGGAGGTACCGCTGGTGAAGGTGAAGTGGAAGAATTTACATTGGATAAACTACACTTGGGAGTTAGAATCCGATATGAGACGAATGTACCCTCATCTTTTTCAACCGGAACACTGATTTCGGGGACGAAATCTCCTTTTAGGGGGGGTGGATGTAATATCCTTGATGTTTTAATGAGAATTATAAGAAATGTGAAATGTTAGTAAATGTTTTAGAAGTTTTATTTAATATTTGTTCTGTCCGAGCCAAAGACTGGAAAAGCCGGTGTCGAGATCAGGAGAGCGGTCAGGCGGAGTTAAAGATTGGAAGTGTAAGAGAAGAGCGGACAGGGCCAGGAGGTTTGGTCCGAACCGTTGTGAGGAGAGCGCCTCACACGGAGTCATAGCCCGGATTAACCTCATAATGACTGAAACAACGGGTGTAGGTAACCAAGAGGTGAGCACGGATGAGATATCCGACCTCTCAGGTTGTAGCTCGGATTTCCGAGGTATGAACACTAAGTTAGGACACCGGGGGCCGATATTTATATTGGGCCTATACTCTTGCGAAGTATTAGAGAATTGTGAATAATTAAACGTTGAGGGAATAAATACATGTAATTGATTTGATAACTATGTAATAGTTTAATATAGTGAAATTGATTAAATTTAGTAAGAATACAAATAAAATAAAGGAAAAGACGATCTTGCCCATGAGCTATATATATATATATAAGGAAATTCTCTTCCTTCCCTCTTCATTATTTACAAGCTACCTTTGCTGTTGGTCTGTTCCTTCACTTTTGTTTTTCTCCTCTCTTAACGCTGAGTTGCATGCGTTGGAGAGGGACTCTATTTGTGTCCAAACTTCAATTTATTCCCATTCCTATGATCGAGGCTTCAAGGTGAGTCTACTGATCCGTTCCAATTGTGATTCCCTTATTCCTTTTATTCTTTAGCGGTTTAAAGCCATGCATGGCTATATTCGTGGCTGTTCTCCACTCCTCCGGTGAGTGTGAGCCCAAATGCAGTCCATGAACTAAGGGCGTTGAAATGACGAGCTGTACTTTATGATCCGTAGGTAGTAGGCTAAGCAACGGAAGACTGAGTGACGGAGTTGAGACTGCGAAACCAGTACTCAGAGGAAGAAATCGACACAGAGAACAGATCATCGAAGCGTGGAACCAAAGTAAGGGGGTGTTCGGGTTATAATTAATTAGAATAGGACTCGCTTCTTATACAGGTCATTGAAGTAACGTAAACAGGTTAAGGAAAATGTTGCTAAACGTAGTTGTGTGTTTATGCTTGTGCATGTGTGACTGAGTACATTAATTAGTGGAGGATCGGGTGTGGATGAGTTTATCATGTATGATCTTGTGATATCTAATGTGAAATGATCAGTGTTATGTGACGTCGGGTTAGCAAGCAGGCTACCCGAGTGATGGGGAATTGATATTATTATGTGAAAGGTAAATTGTTGAATGACTATGTGGTGTGGGATGGCCGACGGTATATGATAGCCCCTCATTTCCGGCTCCCGTGGTTTTCGTGCCCAGTTGAGCTACCCAGTGGTCAAGTAGGACCCAGTGGTCAAGGTGGATAGTCAAGCAGGACTCGGTGAACCAAGCAGGGTTCACGGGGTGTCAAGTAGGACCCCCAGCTGAAGGTCAATCCTTTAGTATCCGGATACTAGGAGTCAGATTGTATGAGAGTCAGTTGTGATCGTGATGAATGTGATGGAATTGTGTAGTTGGTTTAATATAGTTACTGTATGTAATACACTATGTTTCGGTATGCTTACTTACAAGTGGTGCTTTATATGTATGTATAAATATGCATGTATATTTTTAGGTTCCATTCTATATTAATTACAATGCCAAACACTCACCCTTGCCTTTTTTTTAGTAACCAGAGACAGGGAGGGGGAATGAGCCATGGAGTCGCGCCAAGGGGGAGAACGGTGCCAGGGTCCGAGTGACTTTGAGTGACTCTCTATAGAGTCATATGTGTGTATAAGAACTTCTTAGTATTATTATTAGTTGTGTTTAATTAAGACCGGACCAGATGTAAACCTATATTTTAAAATACATCACTGTTATTTGCATATGCTTTCATGGTAGTTATGATAACTCTTTGGGTTCACAGAACCATTTTTAGAGTGAAATTTTGGGAGTCCGGTTGCATGTTTTGTATAATCCGATGTGTGAAAGGTATTCGCTCAAGCGAATAGAACCTCGTTTAAGCGAGAGTCTGGAATCTCGCTTAGACGAGTAGGGGCCTCGCTCAAGCGAGAAACCCTGATTTCCCTTTCTCCCATCCGTTGTGTTTAAATTAACTTGCTTTTCTTTTTCTAGACCTCATTTAATTAATCTAACTGTGACTGCTGTCACTTTAATAAGTCAGTAAAAATAAATGCTTTTTCACTAAATATCGATTAATTTTCAGAAAAGGAAAAATTTATCGTAAAAGGTAATTGTTTGAATAAAAATAAATGCAAAAATAACCTAGGATGTTACACTTGGTATCAGAGCGGTTCTTTCTAGAGCCGGTGTATGGGCCGATCTAGTGATTGTGATAGTCTTATGAATATTGATTGTATTTCGTTGTATTGAGATTGTGTGTGGTCTGGCATCGTTCCCTTGGCACTCCACTGGCGTAGTATTCTATGAATATAAGGTAAATTTACGATCCCCTGACTGATCTTGGTTATTAATGGTGATGTATTTGCTCATTGTAGAATTACTAAATGGCCGGAGAGACTAGTTCTGGGGGAAGAGATGATTTCTTCTCTAGATTTACTCAGCTTATGAGTAGGACCGAGTCCGGTCCCACTCTGGATAAATTCCTGAAAAGGAATCCTCCGACTTACAAAGGGGGACACGATTATGACGGGGCATATATCTGGATCAGGGATATCGAGCAGGTGTTTGAATATTTTGAGTGCTCAGAAAAGCAAAAGGTTTTATTTGCTACTTACCAACTAAAAGAAGAAGCTAGAGTATGGTGGTCCCGAGTGAAGGTGCAGATGAACGCAGCCAATGAGCCGTTGGTATGGGTGAATTTCCGAAGAAGGTTCCTTGTTAAATACTTCCCGGACAACTACAAAATCTGGAAAGAAATGGAATTCCTGAAGTTGGAGCAAGACCGGATGTCTGTAGCTGAGTACACCAGCAAGTTTGACGAGCTGTGTGATTTTTACCACCCTTTCTCGTTAGAAGGGACTGAAGGTAGCAAGTGCGCCAAATACGAAGCTGGACTAGGGATTGAGCTCCGTAGTGTAATCGTACCGATAGAGATTAAGGACTACCCAACCCTGGTGAACAAAGCAAGACTGACTGAAGAGGTGCAGTTACAAAGGACGTCCCAGCCGAGAGATAAAAAGCCACTGAAGGAAAAAGGATTCAACTTCAAGAGGATGAGTCAATTCTTCCGGGGTGGCAAGTCTTCTGCTACCTCCTCATCCTCTTCAGGTCGGGGTTCCACTGGTCGATCGGGTAATCCTTCTGGTAATCGTACATGCTATAATTGTGGTTAGGAAGGTCACATTGCCAAACATTGCCAAGCCAATCAGATTGTGTGCTTCCAGTGCGGACAACCAGGGCACCTCAGGCCTGATTGCCCTCAGAGGCAACAGCAGAGAAGGACAAATAACTGAACTAACTCTTCTGGGACCCGGGGTTCCAACTTTTCGAGGAGAGGCTGGAATGGAGCTGGTAGAGGGAACCAACAATCGGGAAGATATGATGTCCAATCTAGCGATGCCCAGAACGCCATGACCGGGCGTGTATTTGCGTTTGATGCTTCAGAAGCTACGAGAAATGACAATTTGGTACAGGGTAAGTGCCTCATCTGTGGTTATCTGGTTGATGTAATTTATGATTCAGGTGCCACCCATTCCTTTATTTCGGAAAGTTGTGTGCGACGGCTTGGTCTGCCAATCAGTTTAATGGAGAACGCTCTTATTGTTTCCACTCCAACTGGTTCCACTTTCCGTGCAACTACAGTGTGTAGAGAACTGCCGATGCAAATCGAAGCCCGTACTTTTCGAGTAAATTTTATCTGTATGCCATTGAAGGACTTAGATGTTATTCTGGGTCTCGATTGGCTTGCTGCTAATCATGTGTTGGTCGAATGTTATCGGAAGAATATTGTTTTCTCTCAGGAACTTGATATGAAGAACGGGGTGAGCGATGTCCTAACCACGTATGTTGTTTTATTCACTTCGGAGGGTCGGCATAACCTCCTGCTAAGTGATATTCCGATTGTTTGTGAATATCCTGACGTTTTTCCGGAAGAAATTCCGGAGCTACCTCCCAGTCGGGAGATTGATTTCTCTATTGACTTGATTCCCGGGGCAGAACTTGTGTCCCGAGTGCCATATAGAATGTCTTCGGTGGAATTGACCGAAGTGAAGAAACAAGTAAACGAATTACTAGAAAAGGGCTTTATCCGACCCAGTGCCTCACCCTGGGGCGCTCCGGTGTTATTGGTAAAGAAGAAGGACGGTAGTATGCGAATGTGCATTGATTACCGACAGCTGAACAAACTGACAATCAAAAATAAATATCCACTACCTCGGATTGATGATTTACTGGACCAGTTACGAGGCGCCGCTGTGTTCTCTAAGATCGACTTGAGGTCGGGATACCACCAGATCCGAGTGAGGTCGGAGGATATCCCAAAGACAGCATTTCGGACTCGATATGGGCACTTCGAGTACGTAGTAATGCCCTTTGGAGTAACGAACGCTCCTGCCATTTTTATGGATTATATGAATCGGACTTTTCAACCGTACTTGGACCAGTTTGTGGTAGTATTCATTGATGATATTTTGGTATATTCGAGGTCGGACGAGGAGCATGCTCAACATCTTCGACTTGTTTTACAAGTACTTCGGGAGAAGAAGTTGTACGCTAAACTATCTAAGTGTGATTTCTGGGGGAGTAGTGTACAATTCTTGGGGCATATAATTTCCCAAGAGGGAATCTCAGTTGATCCGACAAAAATTGAGGCGGTTATGGCTTGGGAGAGGCCGAAGTCAATAACTGAAATCAGGAGTTTCCTCGGATTAGCTGGATACTATCGACGTTTCATTGAGGGGTTCTCTCGGATAGCACTTCCTCTGACTCGGTTAACAAGGAAAGGAAACCCCTTCGTGTGGTCGGAAAAGTATGAATTAAGCTTCCAAACTCTTAAGCGATGTTTAACGACTGCCCCTGTGCTTGCACTGCCTGATGTAACACAGGAATTTGAAGTATATTGTGATGCATCCAAATTTGGATTGGGGTGTGTGTTGATGCAAGCTGATCGGGCAATTGCTTATGCTTCGAGGCAATTGAGGCCACATGAGGAGAATTACCCGACTCATGATCTGGAACTTGCAGCAGTGGTGTACGCACTGAAGATTTGGCGTCATTATCTGTATGGGGCTCGCTTTGTAGTATTCAGTGATCACAAGAGCCTAAAATACTTGTTTGATCAAAAGGAGCTAAATATGAGACAGAGGCGATGAGTGGAGTATTTAAAGGATTACGACTTCGATTTAAAGTATCACCCGGGCAAAGCAAATGTTGTGGCAGATGCACTAAGCAGGAAGGTATTACACGTGGCTTACTTGATGGGTAGAGAACAGGAATTGCTGGAAAGCTTTAGAGATATGAATGTTGGAATTGTTATGGACGCACCAAATCGAATGACAATCGGAATGTTAAAAATCTCCAACGAATTTCTGGAGTCGATGGTAGCTGCACAGAAAGACGATAAAGAGTTACTGAGGCTGATTGATACTCAGACCCAAGGCAAAAATGTGGAGATAACTAGGGGTAACGATGGTATATGGAGATTCAGGAACCGAGTGGTGGTGCCTGCACATGGAGGCTTTAGGCAGGCGGTGCTATCAGAAGCACACAAGAGCTCTTTGAGTATACATCCGGGAGTGACAAAAATGTATCATAACTTAAAAAAGGAATTCTGGTGGCCAAGCATGAAGAAGGCAATAATCGAGTATGTGAAATCCTGTGTGATATGCCAGAAGTGCAAAGTTGAGCACCAACGACCTCCAGGTTTGCTTCGACCTCCAGAAATTCCGATCTGGAAGTGGGAAGGTATCACCATGGACTTCGTGTCCGGACTACCCCGCACTCAAACCGGATACAACGCGATTTGGGTGATTGTTGATCGACTAACCAAAAGTGCGCATTTCCTGGCAATAAATATAAAGTGGTCGCTAGATCGATTAGCTAAGTTGTACATTGCTGAGGTCGTACGACTGCATGGTGTGCCCTCAAGCATTATCTCCGATCGGGATCCCCGATTCACTTCAAGGTTTTGGGGGAGTTTGCAACAACAACTGGGTACTGAGCTCAAATTGAGCTCAGCCTACCATTCCTAGACCGATGGCCAATCAGAACGGACTATACAGACTCTTGAAGATATGTTAAGGGCATGTGTACTGGAACAGGGCGGATCATGGGAGAAATACTTGCCCTTGGTAGAGTTTGCATATAATAACAGTTACCATAGCAGCATTGGGATGGCTCTATATGAAGCTCTTTATGGTCGGAAATGTTGTACTCTATTATGTTGGAATGAGAACGGCGATGCCCTTCATCTGGGGCCTGAGATGATTCAAGAGATGAATGAGCAAATCGCTTTAATCCGAGAGAAGATAAAAATTGCTCAAGACCGGCAAAAGAGCTATTATGACAATCGGCATAGACCCCTTGAATTCTAAGTGGGTGATTGGGTGTTCCTAAGGATTTCACCGACTAAGGGTGTAGGTCAAATTTTGAAGAGCCAAAAGCTTAATCCGAAGTATATTGGACCATACCAAATACTAGAACGGATTGGTGAAGTCGCTTATCGACTGGATCTTCCCCAATCGTTGACTAACATTCACAACGTGTTCCACGTATCGCAACTTCGAGCTTACATTCCGTGTGATACCATGATTGTACCGAGTGACTCCATTGAAGTGAAGGAGAACTTGACGGTGGAGGCGGTACCGATCGGCATTGAAGAGCATCAAACCAAACGGTTAAGGAACAAGGAGGTACCGCTGGTGAAGGTGAAGTGGAAGAATTTACATTGGATAAACTACACTTGGGAGTTAGAATCCGATATGAGACGAATGTACCCTCATCTTTTTCAACCGGAACACTGATTTCGGGGACGAAATCTCCTTTTAGGGGGGGTGGATGTAACATCCCTGATGTTTTAATGAGAATTATAAGAAATGGGAAATGTTAGTAAATGTTTTAGAAGTTTTATTTAATATTTGTTCTGTCCGAGCCAAAGACTGGAAAAGCCGGTGTCGAGATCAGGAGAGCGGTCAGGCGGAGTTAAAGATTGGGAGTGTAAGAGAAGAGCGGACAGGGCCAGGAGGTTTGGTCCGAACCGTTGTGAGGAGAGCGCCTCACACGGAGTCATAGCCCGGATTAACCTCATAACGACTGAAACAACGGGTGTAGGTAACCAAGAGGTGAGCACGGATGAGATATCCGACCTCTCAGGTTGTAGCTCGGATTTCCGAGGTATGAACACTAAGTTAGGACACCGGGGGCCGATATTTATATTGGGCCTATACTCTTGCGAAGAATTAGAGAATTATGAATAATTAAACGTTGAGGGAATAAATACATGTAATTGATTTGATAACTATGCAATAGTTTAATATAATGAAATTGATTAAATTTAGTAAGAATACAAATAAAATAAAGGAAAAGACGATCTTGCCCATGAGCTATATATATATATATAAGGAAATTCTCTTCCTTCCCTCTTCATTATTTACAAGCTACCTTTGCTGTTGGTCTGTTCCTTCACTTTTGTTTTTCTCCTCTCTTAACGCTGAGTTGCATGCGCTGGAGAGGGACTCTATTTGTGTCCAAACTTCAATTTATTCCCATTCCTATGATTGAGGCTTCAAGGTGAGTCTACTGATCCGTTCCAATTGTGATTCCCTTATTCCTTTTATTCTTTAGCGGTTTAAAGCCATGCATGGCTATATTCATGGCTGTTCTCCACTCTTCCGGTGAGTGTGAGCCCAAATGCAGTCCATGAACTAAGGGCGTTGAAATGACGAGCTGTACTTTATGATCCGTAGGTAGTAGGCTAAGCAACGGAAGACTGAGTGACGGAGTTGAGACTGCGAAACCAGTACTCAGAGGAAGAAATCGACACAGAGAACAGATCATCGAAGCGTGGAACCAAAGTAAGGGGGGTGTTCGGGTTATAATTAATTAGAATAGGACTCGCTTCTTATACAGGTCATTGAAGTAACGTAAACAGGTTAAGGAAAATGTTGCTAAACGTAGTTGTGTGTTTATGCTTGTGCATGTGTGACTGAGTACATTAATTAGTGGAGGATCGGGTGTGGATGAGTTTATCATGTATGATCTTGTGATATCTAATGTGAAATGATCAGTGTTATGTGACGTCGGGTTAGCAAGCAGGCTACCCGAGTGATGGGGAATTGATATTATTATGTGAAAGGTAAATTGTTGAATGACTATGTGGTGTGGGATGGCCGACGGTATATGATAGCTCCTCATTTCCGGCTCCCGTGGTTTTCGTGCCCAGTTGAGCTACCCAGTGGTTAAGTAGGACCCAGTGGTCGAGGTGGAGTGTCAAGCAGGACTCGGTGAACCAAGCAGGGTTCACGGGGTGTCAAGTAGGACCCCCAGCTGAAGGCCAATCCTTTAGTATCCGGATACTAGGAGTCAGATTGTATGAGAGTCAGTTGTGATCGTGATGAATGTGATGGAATTGTGTAGTTGGTTTAATATAGTTACTGTATGTAATACACTATGTTTCGGTATGCTTACTTACAAGTGGTGCTTTATGTGTATGTATAAATATGCATGTATATTTTTAGGTTCCATTCTATATTAATTACAATGCCAAACACTCACCCTTGCCTTTTTTTTTAGTAACCAGAGACAGGGAGGGGGAAGGAGCCATGGAGTCACGCCAAGGGGGAGAACGGTGCCAGGGTCCGAGTGACTTTGAGTGACTCTCTATAGAGTCATATGTGTGTATAAGAACTTCTTAGTATTATTATTAGTTGTGTTTAATTAAGACCAGACCGGATGTAAACC
This sequence comes from Clitoria ternatea, assembly GCA_037962975.1. Classification (NCBI taxonomy): domain Eukaryota; kingdom Viridiplantae; phylum Streptophyta; class Magnoliopsida; order Fabales; family Fabaceae; genus Clitoria; species Clitoria ternatea. The sequence goes on from CM075673.1 coordinate 155,331,654, forward strand.
TATATTTTAAAATACATCACTGTTATTTGCATATGCTTTCATGGTAGTTATGATAACTCTTTGGGTTCACAGAACCATTTTTAGAGTGAAATTTTGGGAGTCCGGTTGCATGTTTTGTATAATCCGATGTGTGAAAGGTATTCGCTCAAGCGAATAGAACCTCGTTTAAGCGAGAGTCCGGAATCTTGCTTAGACGAGTAGGGGCCTCGCTCAAACGAGAAACCCTGATTTCCCTTTCTCCCATCCATTGTGTTTAAATTAACTTGCTTTTCTTTTTCTAGACCTCATTTAATTAATATAACTGTGACTGCTGTCACTTGAATAAGTCAGTAAAAATAAATGCTTTTTCACTAAATATCGATTAATTTTCAGAAAAGGAAAAATTTATCGTAAGAGGTAATTGTTTGAATAAAAATAAATGCAAAAATAACCTAGGATGTTACAACAAACATAATAAGATTGAAGACATTCATAGACCAACACTCATGTGGTAGGGTTTTTGAGAACAAAAATGTGAATGCTAGGTGGGTTGCAAAGCTTATTTTGCCAAAAATGAAGATTAATAAGCACATAAAGTTGGAGGAGATAAAGGCTGAATTGAGGGTCAGTCATCAAGTGGGGATTACCAGTTGGACAGCACACAATGCAAGGAGAATAGCAACTGAGATGATAGAAGGAGAGGCCAGCAAGCAATATGAACTCCTTTGGAATTATAGTGCTGAATTGAGGAGGGTCAGTGATGGGGCTACCACATGCAAGCTTCACCTGGTTACCCCAACTGATGGACTGCAACCGAGGTTTCAGAGTTACTATCTATGCCTTGATGCTTGTAAGAAGGGCTTCATAGCTGGGTGTAGGCCATTTGTAGGAGTTGATGGATGCCATTTGAAGACTCAATTTGGTGGGATTCTCTTAACAGCTGTAGGCAAAGATGCCAATGATCAATATTTTTCACTAGCCTTAGCTGTTGTGGAAGTGGAGAATACAGAATCTTGGACCTGGTTTCTAACTTTACTACTGCAGGACATTGGAATAGATAGAAGGTTGGTCTTTATTTCTGATCAACAAAAGGTATGGACATGGTGTTTATAATTTTGAATGTTTCCTTCTGTTTATGGTGTTTTGTATTCTGCACAGGGACTCCTGCAAGCCATGGAGGAGTTAAACCTAGCAGCTGAACACAGATACTGTGTAAGACACTTACACAGTAATCTGAAGAAGAAGTTTGGTGGTGGGGCATTATTAAAGGAACTAATGATGGGGGCTAGTAAGGAAACCTATATACAGGTTTGATTTGAAGTATTTGCATATTTTTCCACAAACACAATGTAGGCACCATATGAGGTGGAGTATTTGCAAGTTTTTTCATTTCAATATTATGTTTACAGGGCTGGGAAGCCAAAATGAACCAAATTAAGGATGTTGATGGGGGTGCTTGGGGATGGTTGATGGCTATCCCTAAAGAGGCTTGGTGTAGGCACCAATTCTCACACTACCCCAAGTATGATATGGTGATGAACAACCTGTGTGAGGCCTTTAACAGTGTCGTTCTACCTGCAAGGGAGATGCCAATAATCAGCATGCTGGAATGGTAAAGAAGTTACTTAATGGTAAGATTTGCAAAGCTAAGGACCAAAGCAATCAACATCAAAAGAGACATTATGCCTAAACCATCCAAGAGGTTGGAAAAAGAACAACATTTATCTGCCAACTGGTTTCCACAATGGTCTAGAGGTCAGGTTTTTGAAGCTACACATTCGCTGCTCAATGAAAGATTTGTTGTTGACCTTGAGAAAATGACTTGTGCATGCAGATGGTGGGAACTGGTAGGCATACCATTCAAACATGCCATATCATGCATATTACATACAGGACAGAACCCTCTTCATTATGTGGATAGTTGTTATTCAAAGAGCCAATATGAGAAGTGTTATGGACATGTAGTTGGTGCAATCAATGGCCCAAACCTGTGGCCAACAACAGAACATCCACAAATTTTGCCACCAGCATATAAACATGGACCCGGGAGGCCAAAGAAACTCAGGAGGAGGGATCCAATAGATGAAGAAAACCCATGTAAATTAAGGAGACAACCTAAACCTTATTCATACACAAACTGTGGGGCAACAGGCCATAACAAGGCTAAATGCAAGGAACCACCAAGACAAACAAATGTGAGTAGATATTTTGACACTGATATGGTGATTAATACAGATAATGATGTTTGCATATTTTTTGTTTTAGGAACCTGATAAGGAACCCACAATAGAGCAGAATGCCAATGCTGAGGATGAGGTTGAAGGGGCCACTAATGCTGCAAATATTGATCAATCAAGTCAACAACATAAAGGTGAATCTGTAACTACAGGCATTAGTGGGACTACAACTGCAGAGGTTCCTGTCAGAAGGAAGAGTGGCAGACCTGCAAAGACTACTGAACAACAGCCCAAACCTATCACAAGAGCTAGTGCCAGACTGAGAGGAAGGGGAAGAAGGACAAGAATAGGAACAACACCAGTAATTAATTTAGATGAAGGAGGTCCAGTTGGAGGGGAGGCTGACATGGTAGCTACACAGTCAAGTGTTGTTTGAGAGAATGTTTAAGCATGCTGTAATTATTTTGACACAATGTTATTAGTTGTTGTAATTATTTTGACACAGTGTTGTTAAGCCTTTAATAGTGTTCAGACTATGTTTTCATTTTGATTCAATGTAGTATGCTTTACTTCACTACACTGATAAGTCTTGATTCAGTGAATCTTGAAGATGAATGTTTTTTGGTGATTCAAGGTGAAAGATGAGGCCAGAAAAAGTTGAAGAGGGTAATTATTGAACAAATAATCTTTAACATTCACAGGTTGAAACAAAATGAAAATATTCAACCAACACAAATAACATTCAACCAAACAAAAGGTTAAAAAATTTTCATCTTCATTAATAGATCACATGACAGTTACATTCACCAATACGAATAATTAACAAAACCCTAGACTCAAGTTAACATCACCATACTTCCCATCATGAGGGGCCTAATGCTAGGAAACAAATTTCTTAAAGGCCTATTCCTATATTTTGATTGACTGAACCATAACCCTAAATCATACTACACCATGTCTTTAATCTCTTAACCCATTCACTGCAACCAACACCAGGATGAGGAAGACAATAGCCCACGATATTACACACAGCCACATTAGCATAAAATTCATGGTTTTGTATTCTTTTAATCTTTCTTCCAACATTAGAACCTTCTCCATCTCCGTGTAAAGAACTCCATTGCCATGGGTAGAGAAGCTAGCACTCCTTGCAAGGCTTTGTTGCCCACTATCCACCCATTCAAAATATCCATACGACTTCTGGTTCTGTGATAGGAATGAAACATTTTTCAAACATGGGTCACCTTACAAAACACTAACACATACACAACAAACCCTAAACGTAAGCTTACCATCCAATTAACACATCTGAAGAATGATCTACCAGGATTTTTTAAGCTCTTCGAAACAAGTTGCAACACAGGTTTGTTACATTTACATAACCTCCTACAGGGAACCCTTGAGAACGATCCACTTGGCCTTGTAGACATGGCAGGCGCACTTAACTCACTTTGAAGGATGGGGAAGAAAGCCTTGGCCACCTTTTTATAAGTCAACAAGAAAAGTAACCGTTGGGTAAGCGAGCAGCATGTAGGTGAGGAAGAAGAACATAGAAGGAAGAGAATTATGTCTGATTTTGTTAATTAGCTTCATGTGATAAATCATTTCATTAACCTTTAATTAAAATAGGTTAATCAGTGACATGGCATGTGACTTGGCATGTGACTAGGCTCCACTAGGTTAATATGATGAGTCACATGCCACATATGCAATGACAGACATGTGACTAGGATCCACCTCATCAGTTGGCAGAGGCAGTCAACGAAAGGGGTTATATTCTAAGCTTAAAAATGTTCAAGACAATCCTAAGAAAAATCATTTCAGGGGGCTAAACCAAAATCCCAATAATTCTGGGGGCTAAATTTACCATTTAGCCATTCAAAAAATATGAGTTAGAAATTCAAAATATTTTATTTTAGTTATATTCCAATTTCATGAAACTGGATCTTAGAATTGTTATTTCAATTTTTAGAAGGCTTCCAAACATCATAAAGAATTTTGGCGCTCAATTCTAATTCCAAGCCTTAATGCATTGTTCTGTGCATCAAATAGGCACTTGGTAAAATTATAGAATAAATACTCCTCCTATTCCTATTTAACCGTCTAAAGAGATAAGAAAAATTATTCGTATTCAACTGTTCACTTAGAATTTTAAAGCATTAATAATAACTTCCCCCCAAATAATACACAAATGAAAAAGAAAGTATGTTAAAAAGAGGTAATATAGTCTAATAATGAGGGGTAAATAAAAACTTTTAGTATGTAATTAAAATATAATGGTTATATTCATCGATTTGTATAAATTTTATCTTTTTGGACTGTTTGAACAAAGGAACCACTAAATTGTTCTTTGGTTTTATAAAATTTTTTTTGTAAGTTTTCCTATTAGAATAATGTTTTCAATGACTAATTTTTAACCTCAACGATCACCATACTAAGTGATAAAAGACTGGTTAAATAATTTGTTTCATTCACATCAACCAATAAAAAATAAAAAAAAATAAAATAAAATAACTTTAGTATTAAAGAAAAAAGCTAAGAGTATTTTATTTAGAGAATGGATCAAGTTATACTATGTGAGCTATTGTGATAAATTATTAGTGTAAAGTTTTTAAAATATTACCAACCAACTAAAAATCACCTTATATATGAATTTTAATATAGTGATTATACAAGTCAATGTTTTCAACTTATAAGACAATTTAAAACATCCTAACTCAAAACAAAGCCCAAAAACCCAAGATTTTTTTGCGATTTGATTCAATTTCGGAACAAGGGATTAGAGGCCATTGTCGCAACCTAAATCGCGACGGTGCGGCGAGAAAGAGAGAGAATGTGTGGAATGAGACAGGGAGTCGCCACCAACGTTTTTATTTATAGGAAAAACATTGGAAAAAAACTAGGTTCAGTAAAGCACTGGTTAAAAATTGAGATTCAAGTTCGGGAGTCGGTTACGAGTAGGGAAGGTATTAGCACCCTACATCGCCTGTCCAAAAACAGTACCAAGATTGAAAATGCGCAACATAAATAGCCTTACAAAAGATATTTTATTTCTTCCCTTTTATTGTTGTATCTTTTTTTTTTATTTTAAAAAAAGACAGAATGGAGTGAGAGAACTCTACAAACATAGAATGTCGAAGAGAGGTCAATGGGACGTTTCATCCGAATTAAACTCAACTTCGATATGAGACAGAGAAAGGAAGAGAATGCTAATAAGGCGTCACGCCTAAATTATACATCCTTGAATAAAAAAGACAGGGATAGGAAAGAGATAAGCGGGACGTCTTGTCCTAAGTATCCCTTCCCTATGAATTGTGGCGAGGTTTGAACAAAAAACTAGGGGGAAATCAACAAGACGTCACGTCTAAATTGATTTTCACGGAAGTAACCAAAAAAAGAACATTTATGAAAGAAACATGAAAGTAAGGGAATAAATCAGCAAAAAGGAATAAGAGAGATGGGCCCGACAGGAATTGAAATCTTGCTCCTACGTATTCTTGAATTATCAAGAAATCAGGGTTACGTAGTTCTGAATGTTGTTCTTTTAGGAAAAGACTTGGGAAATAATGGTGGATGTCATTGAGACGGGGAATTCATACAAGGCGAAGTTCTTCGCACGTGTATGAATCCTAAAGAGGTTGTGTAGACGGGAGTGCTCCCGTACGACACTGTTTTAAAAAAGATTTGTTTCCTTTTTTTTTAATTTTTATTTAGATTTGAAAGGAAACATAAGAAGCATTTATTTTCCACAGTAAGTTCGGAAAATAGAGGAAAATGAGCAAAAACTAAGGGGAAGAAGAGAAAACTATGTGAGAAAGAGTGAAAAAACCAAGTGAAAATGGGAAAAACCGAGTGGAAATGGAAGAAACCAAGTAAAAAAAATGAAATACTGAGTGAGAAAAGCATAAAACCGAGTGAGATTGAGGAAAACCGAGTAAAAAATGGTAAAAACCGAGTGAGATTGAGGAAAACCGAGTAAAAATGGTAAAAACTGAGTGAGATTGAGGAAAACCGAGTAAAAATGGTAAAAACCGAATGGAATGAGAAAATACCGAGTGAAATTGAGGAAAATCGAGTGGAAATAGCAGAAACCGAGTGAAATGATAACAATCTGGTTAACTTGTGTGGTGACTCACAAGCTTTCCTACCTTCTTTGTCAGCACAATCGACCGGGTAGTTGAGGTCGTAAAATGGGATTGTGATTTCATTAGTCTCAAGAGGATCATTTTTGGATCTGCAATTTTAGCGCTTTATGGCAAGAAATAAAAATGGAGAGAAAAAAAAAAGAGGAACAAACAAATAAAGACAATGGATGAAAGCAAGGATAAAGGAATGAGAAAAATCTTTTTAGAATTTCGATACACATTTATTGATTGACTGGTAAAATAAGTTTTTTTTTCGCCTTTATTACATGGAAAGTCCCAAAGCCTTAGGCATAACAGAGGGATAAACAAGACTTTTAAGGCAGTGACAGATTACTTTGGTGAATCATTTAAAATCGTAGGGAGTTCGACAGCTTCCCAGTTACTGAGTTCTCGTCCCGGCGGGCAAGCGGCCACCCAAATCAGCATTATCATCAAAAACCATTTCCAACATCTCTCACCACGGCATTAACTCCTGAACCTTCGTGATTAGGTAGGGGATTTACGGTCACATTAGGGCTTCCTTCTTGAAAACTAATCCACTCGGCTTTGATCAAATCTCTCACTTTATATTTCAAAGCCATGCAATTTTCTGTGGAGTGCCCTGGTGCTCCTGCATGGTAATCACAATGAGCGTTCGGGTCATACCCCCTCGGGTAAGGAGGTTGCAACGGCCTCATGGGGCATGGAGCTATCATTCCCCTCTCAACGAGGACTGGAAGAAGTTCGGCATATGTTATGGGAATTGGATCGAACTGCACAGGGGTACGCTCGTTGTTGGGATTCCTTGGGTTCTGATTATGATTGGGTGGTCGAGCCACTTGCTGCGGGTGATGATATGGCATGGGTTGCGGCATTGGCGCTCTTACCATGGGCGGAAGGAAGTGAGGAGTATGAGCTTTTGGGCCACCAGTGGCTGCGGCCACATAAGGATTGGGAGCTTGAATCATAGTAGGAAAGAATGGTCTTGGCGAAGTCGTCTTTTGATTAGAAGAGATGGAATTAGTTTCTCCATCCCTTTTCCCAGGCGCCGGCCTTCTTGTCATGCTTGCCCCAGACGAGCCCTGAGTGAGCTTACCCGTTCGTATTCCACTCTCCACTCTTTCCCCAATAGTTACGATGTCGGAGAAGTTGGCTGAAACACTACCAATCATCTTGCCGTAGAAAGGTGATGGGAGCATGTCGATGAACATCTCGACTATTTCTTTTTCTGACAATGGGGGATCCACTTGCGCCGCTGTCTCTCTCCATCGTTGAGCATACTCCTTGAACATTTCACTGTTCTTCTTCACCATATTTTGTAAATGAACCCTGTTGGGTGCCATATCCATGTTATACTTGTATTGTCTAAGGAAGGCATCTGCCAGGTCCTTCCAACAACGGATATGGTTCCGATCAAGGTGAGCATACCATGTAAGAGCAGCTCCTGCTAGACTATCTTGGAAGCAGTGGATCAATAGTTGGTCATTAGAAGAGTAAGATGCCATCTTTCGACAGTACATCGTGAGATGATTCCTAGGACAAGTCATTCCCTGATACTTGTCAAAGTCTGGCATCTTGAATTTGGGTGGGAGAACAACATCTGTGACTAAACATAGCTCCGAAGCATCTATTAGTCCAAAACCTCTGGCGCCCTCCATCATTCTTAAACGCTCTTCTAAGATCTCTATCCTTTCCCTTCGAGGAGCCGCGACCGCGCGGGTTGTATCTTGGAGGTTGGTCCCATAAGGGGTTCCATATCCATACGGATAGCCGAATGACTGGTTGTACAGAGGCAACACATGGGACTGGTTTACTAGGCCTGTATTTGGTGAGGGACCTTGAGGATGGGCCACAGCATAAGTCGGCTGGGTTATCTGGGCTTGTGTATTTTGGGCTTGGGTGTTGTAGGTTGGCTGGGCCATCGGGGCTTGTGTGTTTTGGGTTTGGTGGGTTTGTGGGTCATGGACCTGTGTGTTTTGGGTTTGGTGAGCTTGTGGGTCATGGGTTTGCGTGTTTTGGGTTTGGTGGAGTAGTGGCATATTTGGTTGTGTGGGGTATGAAGCATGAGGATTTACCGCTTGCTGGTTGTGGGCGTCTTGTTGGTTGGCGAGTGGGGGATAGTACCCCAGGGGTAGGCCATAAAGTGGAAAAGGTACTGGGTTGCCGTCTAGACCAACAAATGTATGCTGTGCGTAAGACTGGCCGTAAGGTGGCTGGGTTTCAATGGCAGGGTTAGGTCTCCCGACATGAATGGTGAGAGGGGGTGTCGTTGTGTTAGGGAGTTGGGTTCTTGCTAGGTCAGAACCAAGGGGAGGTGGCGCAGTGGCAGGCTGTTGTTGGGCATCCTCAACACCCGTAGAGGAGCCTCCTTCGGTAAGTTTCTTTTCTAAGAGTTTAGTTAACTCCGCGACTCGCTCTTTCAGTTGATCGAACTCGGTTCTAAAGTTTCCTTCAACAGCTTCTGCCTCAGCCATGAGTTTCTTTTGGAGCCGGGTCTGGTAAGGATGCCTACCCGTGACGTTGGTGTCTCTTTTTTTTTAAAAAAAAAAGAAGAAGAAGAAAAAAAATGTTAGGTAGAAATAGAAAGAAGGAAAATATTGTGGGAAACCATCACAGACTTTGGCGAGTATCCTTTGACCATTCCTTAGAACTTATCATTCAAAAGTACTAGGTATGGTAATCATAGAAATTAATATGGGATAATTGTGAAGACAGAAGAAATCTTTCATCCTGAGGCGGGAGCCTCTAGCTCAGACATCTTCTTTGGGCAATTACAGCCCTTATTTCTTAAGTTTAATCCCATGTCAATTTCCATAGATACTCAAAGGGTACACGACCAAAAGAGGATTATCTATTCACCCGAAGAATACTGTGTGTTTCAAAACGAGTCATTATTTCAATAACTCAGTAAATCTGCGGGTGGTAGATAATTCATTTTCTTGGATAAAAGGGGAAAGCAAAAATGACGTAAGGTAAAGTAAAGTTTGCCCTTTTGTGGCCTAGGTCAGGTTTTGCTGAAAGTTTTCTCTAGGCCCTATGGTTTGTCTAAAAGAGGCTCTTCACACCAGGTGGCTTATTCTAGACTTCTAGAAGGTCACCAGAGCCAAGATCCTACCCATGACAGGGACGCAACAGTGGGGAACCACTAGGTGCGTATATCATGAGAGGTCGAACTCTGGTTGAGGTTCTCACGAACACCGGATAGGAAGTACATCCCATACGATTCCGTTACCAACCTCTCCTAACTTAAGCTTCATTTGGGGCCCGGGTATAGGGCGCCGCTCATAGGTGTGTGCAAGTAATTGTGAGTGTAGTGTGTGGAAGGGCAGTCCATACCTTTTACCTTACCTCATTCTGCACAAAGAACAAACACAGAACAAATATACAAAGTCGTCTACCCTAGGGTTCAATAATTACAGGAAAGTAACATGGTCCTCTACCCTAGGGTTCAACAAGCATGCAAACATAGATAATGACACAAATAACAAGATACGATTAAAACAAGAACAAACTTTCACAACAATTAACAGAAAATAAAACAAGAGGGAAGAAATCCAAGCTAACAAAGGCTATATAAAAAGAACATGCGCTTTCAATCAAACTGGCCTGACTCTCTTAAGTGTCCCTGGCGGAGTCGCCATCTGTCGCAACCTAAATCGCGACGGCGGGCGAGAAAGAGAGAGAATGTGTGGAATGAGACAGGGAGTCGCCACCAACGTTTTTATTTATAGGAAAAACATTGGAAAAAAACTAGGTTCAGTAAAGCACTGGTTAAAAATTGAGATTCAAGTTCGGGAGTCGGTTACGAGTAGGGAAGGTATTAGCACCCTACATCGCCTGTCCAAAAACAGTACCAAGATTGAAAATGCGCAACATAAATAGCCTTACAAAAGATATTTTATTTCTTCCCTTTTATTGTTGTATCTTTTTTTTTATTTTAAAAAAAGACAGAATGGAGTGAGAGAACTCTACAAACATAGAATGTCGAAGAGAGGTCAATGGGACGTTTCATCCGAATTAAACTCAACTTCGATATGAGACAGAGAAAGGAAGAGAATGCTAATAAGGCGTCACGCCTAAATTATACATCCTTGAATAAAAAAGACAGGGATAGGAAAGAGATAAGCGGGACGTCTTGTCCTAAGTATCCCTTCCCTATGAATTGTGGCGAGGTTTGAACAAAAAACTAGGGGGAAATCAACAAGACGTCACGTCTAAATTGATTTTCACGGAAGTAACCAAAAAAAGAACATTTATGAAAGAAACATGAAAGTAAGGGAATAAATCAGCAAAAAGGAATAAGAGAGATGGGCCCGACAGGAATTGAAATCCTGCTCCTACGTATTCTTGAATTATCAAGAAATCAGGGTTACATAGTTCTGAATGTTGTTCTTTTAGGAAAAGACTTGGGAAATGATGGTGGATGTCATTGAGACGGGGAACTCATACAAGGCGAAGTTCTTCGCACGTCTATGAATCCTAAAGAGGTTGTGTAGACGGGAGTGCTCCCGTACGACACTGTTTTAAAAAAAATTTGTTTCCTTTTTTTTTTAATTTTTATTTAGATTTGAAAGGAAACATAGGAAGCATTTATTTTCCACACTAAGTTCGGAAAACAGAGGAAAATGAGCAAAAACTAAGGGGAAGAAGAGAAAACTATATGAGAAAGAGGGAAAAAACCAAGTGAAATGGGAAAAACCGAGTGGAAATGGAAGAAACCAAGTAAAAAAAATGAAATACTGAGTGAGAAAAGCATAAAACCGAGTGAGATTGAGGAAAACCGAGTAAAAAATGGTAAAAACCGAGTGAGATTGAGGAAAACCGAGTAAAAAATGGTAAAAACCGAGTGAGATTGAGGAAAACCGAGTAAAAATGGTAAAAACCAAATGGAATGAGAAAATACCGAGTGAAATTGAGGAAAATCGAGTGGAAATAGCAGAAACCGAGTGAAACAGTGAAAATTTGACTGAAATAGTAAAAATCCGAGTGAAACGGTGCAAATCCGAGTGGAATAAAGGAAACCGAATAGAAAGAGGATTACCGAGTGAGAAGTGGACTGCCGAGTGAGACTGACCGAGGAGAGGGATTCTGGACGGTGTGGAGCTGGCTTAGACGATGTGGTGTGGGTTGGAAGGAGAAGAGAGAGGAAGCTGGACGGTGTATGGGTTGAGGAGACGAATTGAAGTGACCGTGAGGTGTGTGTGTGTGGTTTGGTCTTTAGAGGGGGAGAGGAAAGGGAGAGTACGGTGGGAGAGAGGGTGTGAGAAGTGATGGAAGGAGAAGAAGAAAAGAATTGGTGTGAGAGAGAAGAGAGCACGAAGGATTTTTTGGCAAAGTTTTCCTCCTCTGAATGCCTCTTCCTCAGCTGTCCTCCCCCTTGCCTATTTATAGGCTGGCTTGAGTGGAAGGCCAGCTCAGGCTTCCACTTCCGAGTGGAATGCCAGCTCAGGCCTCCACTCAGAGTGAAGTGGGGGACAACGGCTGGGTGGGAATTTTTAATTCCCCCCACTTCCACCCTGTTTGCCACTTGTCTGCCACCCCCAGGATTCCTGGATCCACTTGGGTGGTGGAATCCAAGTCAGCACGGTCTAACAGGGGGACCTGGTGGGAATCCGAGTGAGAATTATGGAAATCTGAGTGAAAATGTTGGAAATCCGAGTGAAAATGGTGGAATTCCAAATGAGGATAGTGGAATTCCGAGTGAGGATATTGAAATCCGAGTTAGAATGGTGAAATCCGAGTGATAACGGCTCGGATCAACCTCCCAATCAGTATTCATCTACACTGGGAGTGAATTCCGAGTGGAATAAGGCATTCCCCATAGAAGACCGAGTGAGAATACTCCTTTCCGAGTGGTTTTACTCGGTTTGTGGTTGCTGTGAGACATTCAATCGGAAACGAGTGAAAGAGCCTCGGAGCCGATTGAAAATTGAGGAGAACGACTTGAAATTGACTCGGATCTTGTTTGAAGAAGCAAACTGACTGAATTGCCAGTCGATTCCGACTGGAAGTTGATGGAAATGGGCTCGGGAAAGGTTTGAAGAAGCAAACCGACTGAATTGCCAGTCGGTTCCGACTGGAAATTGATGGAAATGGGTTCGGGAAAGGTTTGAAGGAGGACTCGGAGGTTGAGTGTAAAGGAGGACTCGGAACCGATTGAAATAGCTCGGAAATGGGTAAAGGAGGACTCGGATGAGTGAAGTTCAGAACCGATTGAAATGGCTCGGAAAAGATTTAATCATGGCTCAGAAATTGGTGGAAATGGACTCGAGATGAGAAGAATTGATTGGCCAAAAGGACTCGGGAAAGGTGGTTGACTGACTGAAGTCTCACTCGGAAACCGATTGGAAATTGGCTCGGGTTTGAGTGGGAGTACTCACTCGGTGTTGACTGAGAATGCTTCAGTTGGTTCTGACTGAAGAACAACACTCGGAATCCCTTCAGCCGGGATTATTCACTCGGAATCTCTTCAAAAGTGACACAGAAACTTCAACGCTTGAAGGATTTACTCGAATCCTTCCTTTTTTGTACTCGGAAATTGGATTTTTGGCCATTTGCACTCGGAATGGCTTGACAGAGAGCCTTCCACTCAGATTCACCTTCGATAAGGAAGCATTTTACTCGGAATTGACTCATCTTGAGTCATTTCATTCGGACTCCTCTTGAAAATGGGCATAATCCACTCGGACTGGCTTGGCAGGGAGGCTATCCACTCGGATTCAACTTCAACAGGGAGCATTTCACTCGGAAATGACTCATTCTGACTCGGATTTGACCATTTTTTGAGTTTTTCACTCGGATTTATCTCTACCAGGGCTGTATTTCACTCGGAAATGCCTTAACCTGAGTCATCTTGTTCAGATGTGATCATTTTTTAGTCATTCCAATCGGATTTGTCTTCAACAGGGCTGTATTTCACTTGGAAAAGCTTCATTCTGAGTTATTTTGCTCGGTTCTGATTATTCTGAAGCCATTCTATTCGAATTTGACCATTCTGAATTAGAATTCAATATAAAAAGATTCATTCCACTTGGACCGGACCAAAAGAGGTGTTCACAGATGCCCCTCTTTACTTCTTTTTCACAAAAGAAACACGAAGCTTCTGTGTTTTTGAAGTGAAAAGGAAGTAAAGATATGAACACCGATGTAGGGGGCCAAGTGGGACCTCTTGATCGGTATAGCGACTGATGGTGTGGGCAATCACGAGTCAGTGTGACTTTTCTTTTTCTTAAAAGGAGCATTCTCCACTTCCGTTTCTCTTCTTCTCTTCTTTTTTTTTTTTAAATGGACAGGGAAAAATTGTCTTTTAGTTAACAGGAGGTAATGAGATCAGGATTGAACCCCAGTAGACTGGAAAGTAAAGGTTGCCCTCGTGGGCGATTGAAAAGTAAAGGGTACCTCGATAGGTGGCTGGAAAATAAAGGATGCCTTGATAGGCGACTGGAAGATAAAGGATGCCTTGATAGGCGGCTGGAAAATAAAGGATGCCTTGATAGGCGACTGGAAGATAAAGGATGCCTTGATAGGCGGCTGGAAAATAAAGGATGCCTTGATAGGCGGCTGGAAAATAAAGGATGCCTTGATAGGCGGCTGGAAGATAAAGGATGCCTTGATAGGCGACTGGAAAGATAAAGGATGCCTTGATAGGCGGCTGGAAAGATAAAGGATGCCTTGATAGGCGGCTGGAAAGATAAAGGATACCTTGATAGGCGAATGGAAGATAAAGGATGCCTTGATAGGCGACTGGAAGATAAAGGATGCCTTGATAGGCGGCTGGAAAATAAAGGGTGCCTTGATAGGCGACTGGAAAGGTAAAGGATGCCTTGATAGGCGGATGGAAAATAAAGGATGCCTTGATAGGCGACTGGAAAGGTAAAGCATGCCTTGATAGGCGACTGGAAAGGTAAAGGATGCCTTGATAGGCGGCTAGAAAATAAAGGATGCCTTGATAGGCGACTGGAAGATAAAGGATGCCTTGATAGGCGGCTGGAAAATAAAGGATGCCTTGATAGGCGACTGGAAAGGTAAAGGATGCCTTGATAGGTGGCTGGAAAATAAAGGATGCCTTGATAGGCGACTGGAAAGGTAAAGGATGCCTTGATAGGCGGCTGGAAAATAAAGGATGCCTTGATAGGCGGCTGGAAAATAAAGGATGCCTTGATAGGCGACTGGAAGATAAAGGATGCCTTGATAGGCGGCTGGAAAATAAAGGATGCCTTGATAGGCGATTGGAAAGGTAAAGGATGCCTTGATAGGCGGCTGGAAAATAAAGGATGCCTTGATAGGCGACTGGAAAGGTAAAGGATGCCTTGATAGGCAGCTGGAGAATAAAGGATGCCTTGATAGGCGGCTGGAAAATAAAGGATGCCTTGATAGGTGACTGGAAAGGTAAAGGATGCCTTGATAGGCGGCTGGAAAATAAAGGATGCCTTGATAGGCGACTGGAAAGGTAAAGGATGCCTTGATAGGTGGCTGGAAAATAAAGGATGCCTTGATTAGCGACTGGAAAATAAAGGATGCCTTGATAGGCGACTGGAAGATAAAGGATGCCTTGATAGGCGGCTGGAAAATAAATGATGCCTTGATAGGCGACTGGAAAGGTAAAGGATGCCTTGATAGGCGGCTGGAAAATAAAGGATGCCTTGATAGGCGACTGGAAAGGTAAAGGATGCCTTGATAGGCGGTTGGAAAATAAAGGATGCCTTGATAGGCGGCTGGAAAATAACGGATGCCTTGATAGGCGGCTGGAAAGATAAAGGATGCCTTGATAGGCTATCAGACGGGAAAGAATGCCTGAATAGGCGAATGGAAAGTAAAGATTAGGGGGGAGCTAACAGGACGTCTCGTCCGAATTAACTCATTGTTGGCATGAAATGCAAAGGTTGGGGGAGCTAACAGGACGTCTCATCCAAATTAACTCACTGCTGGTAGGAAATGCAAAGGTTGGGGGAGCTAACAGGACGTCTCGTCCAACCTTAACTTTCTGGACTTCAAGGTTCATGGCGATGCCCCAGTTTGACATAATTAAAGGTTCTTGGGGAATTGCCCCTTGACTGGAACAGAAGAAACCTGGGGAGATGCCCCACAGTTTGAGATGGTTTGAAGGAATCTTGGGGAAAGGCCAGAATAAAAGAAATCTGGGGAGATGCCCCAGTTTGAAGGTCCTTGAAAGAATCTCGGGGAATCATCCCCTGTGACTGTAGGAGGAGAGACATGGGGAATCGCCCCCTTGATTGCGAACAGAGAAACATGGGGTGATGCCCCGGTTTGACATGATTTTAGAGAATCTTAGGGAATCGTCCCCTTGACGGTAAGAGGAGGAACATGGGGAGTCGTCCCCTCGATTGAGAAAGGAGAAACATAGGGTGATGCCCCAGTTTGACATAATTGAAGGGATTCTTGGAAATTGGCTAGAACAAAAGAAATCTGGGGAGATGCCCCAGTTTGGAGGTGATTTGAAGGTTGTTGGGGAACTACCCCTTGAATGAACAAAAGAAATCTGGGGAGATGCCCCGGTTTAAGTTGTTTAGGAAATGTATTTCTACTAAAGGAGGATTGATGGTTCGGGGTACTGCCTCTTTTAGGCGAAAGAGAATGAACCTGGGGTGATGCCCCAATTTGAACTATTTGCTTTGAAACCTCAGGGAGCTGCCCCTTGAGCGAGAAGGAAGTGATTCTGGGGTGATGCCCCAGTTCGATTTGTCTGGGGAGTGTAATTCCACTGGAGAAGGATTGATGGCTCAAACATCACTCCTAGATTGAGAAGGTAAAATCTGGGGTCCGCCTAGTATGTGTAGATTTACCGAGAAAAACGTGCTGGGGCTCTTTGGGGAGAATTCTTCTTGCTTGACTGCTGGAGTGTATCAAGTAGATTCCCTGGAAGGGAGTTTGAAAAGTGTCAGCTTTGGCAGTTGAGGAGAAGACTTCAAGAAGTGCCAACTTTGGTGATTTGGGGAAGGGCTTTGAGGAGTGCCAACTTTGGCGATTAAGGAGGAGACTTTAATGATCCTAGTTTTGGCAGCTGCGGTTCCATTAAGGAAAAGGTCTTGATTGAGGCGTCAGAGCTTGACATGACTGTCTGTTATAATAACCTGTAGAAAAAAGGTAAGTAGTGCAAAGATACATTCAAAAAAAACTAGGTAGGTCCTGTGAAACCGCGGCCCTTAGGATAACTCATGGGCAGAGGAGATTCAAAGGGGCGATCATAACTTCGAAGCGCATGCCTGGCTGAATCCTTGTGATGATTGTGTAAGGCGAGGTCAGGTAGTGGGAGTGTCTTGTCCCTTACGACTTTAAATGTTCACTATTCTTTCATTTATTTTTATAAAAAAACACAATGTTTTATCAGATCAATGCAATTCATAACACATATCGAAAAAGGGATAAATTTTATTCATGTAGGTCAAACAGAATACAGAGAATGGACAACAGGGAAAATACAGGGGATGAAGTGAAGCCTCGTAGGACATGTCAAGGCCAAGGGAAATAGGAAAGGTTCAAAGATCCTCCAGTGAATTCCTGAGACTAGCGAGAATCTTAATCCCACATCAAAACCTCAAGTACCTCGCTCAATTCTGCCTTTGAGAGGGTAGTTTAACCATGTTCCTGATGCCTCAGTTTGCATGTTTTGTATTGGGAGCTTTAGCTACTCTGCCAAAATCTTGACCCTAATTTTACCTGAGCCGCCTTTTCAGGTTTTCGACTCACCAGGTTGCTCTAACTTTTGCCTAGGCCGCCTTTTCAGGTTTTCAGCCTAGCGAGCTTTTCATTCTCTTTATAATGTGTTCTTGTTTTTTTTTTTTTTGCTGCATCCTTCACAATAAAAAGTTGAAACTGATCACACTCCAGTTGAGTCTGCTTAACCTTTTCTGAGTTTTAGCCTGATCCTTTGAGGAGCTGATGTTACCTCAAATAAGAGAGTCTTCCCCTATACTATGTACCCAAGGGAACATTGGTGAGTCTTTTGGCATTGATGAGAGGGGGTTAATTCGAGTCGTCATTTTGTCCTTTATATATTTTTTTGATTTTTTGATTGATTTTTTTTTTGTTTGCCCCCTTTTTTTTCTTTTTTTTTGTTTTTGTTTTGTTTTTTTTTAACCCCCTTAACGACGCAATGACTCAATCTGACAAACTATTTTCTTGGCTATATAGGCATAAGGAATGGCGTACTCTTTGAGATGTTGATGATGACAAGAATGCGAGTTCTTGGCCTGACGACATTTATTCCCCTTATACAGAAAATGACAGCTTGCTCGAGGATCTGGATGTAACCAGCTTCCCTGTTTGGTATGTGCATTGGACTTCAAGCTTGACTTCTAATTTTCATTTTTTTTTTGCCAAGTCTCCCTTGACTGTATCTGCATTTAAGGCATTAGCAATTTTCCCCTACTTATGCTGGTAACTGTTGTGGTTTTCTTAGTTGACTGGCCTACCACTTGTCCGATTCGGGACTTGGCAATGTTATCATTCACATAGATTATTTCCACGTCCTGAAACAATATTACTAATGTCTTCTGATATATTGCCGTGTGATTCCTTCAGTCATTCTTGGTTCAGGGGTATTCCTTAACCTCTTGTTCTAACAATCTGGTTAACTTGTGTGGTGACTCATAAGCTTTCCTACCTTCTTTGTCAGCACAATCGACCGGGTAGTTGAGGTCATAAAATGGGATTGTGATTTCATTAGTCTCAAGAGGATCATTTTTGGATCTGCAATTTTAGCGCTTTATGGCAAGAAATAAAAATGGAGAGAAAAAAAAAGAGGAACAAACAAATAAAGACAATGGATGAAAGCAAGGATAAAGGAATGAGAAAAATCTTTTTAGAATTTCGATACACATTTATTGATTGACTGGTAAAACAAGTTTTTTTTTCGCCTTTATTACATGGAAAGTCCCAAAGCCTTAGGCATAACAGAGGGATAAACAAGACTTTTAAGGCAGTGAGATATATTTGGTGGATCATTTAAAATCATAGGGAGTTCGACAGCTTCCCAGTTACTGAGTTCTCGTCCCGGCGGGCAAGCGGCCACCCAAATTAGCATTATCATCAAAAACCATTTCCAACATCTGTCACCACGGCATTAACTCCTGAACCTTCGTGATTAGGTAGGGGATTTACGGTCACATTAGGGCTTCCTTCTTGAAAACTAATCCACTCGGCTTTGATCAAATCTCTCACTTTATATTTCAAAGCCATGCAATTTTCTGTGGAGTGCCCTCGTGCTCCTGCATGGTAATCACAATGAGCGTTCGGGTCATACCCCCTCGGGTAAGGAGGTTGTAACGGCCTCATGGGGCATGGAGCTATCATTCCCCTCTCAACGAGGACTGGAAGAAGTTCGGCATATGTTATGGGAATTGGATCGAACTGCACAGGGGTGCGCTCGTTGTTGGGATTCCTTGGGTTCTGATTATGATTAGGTGGTCGAGCCACTTGCTGCGGGTGATGATATGGCATGGGTTGCGGCATTGGCGCTCTTACCATGGGCGGGCGGAAGTGAGGAGTATGAGCTGTTGGGCCACCAGTGGCTGCGGCCACATAAGGATTGGGAGCTTGAATCATAGTAGGAAAGAATGGTCTTGGCGAAGTCGTCTTTTGATTAGAAGAGATGGAATTAGTTTCTCCATCCCTTTTCCCAGGCGCCGGCCTTCTTGTCATGCTTGCCCCAGACGAGCCCTGAGTGAGCTTACCCGTTCGTATTCCACTCTCCACTCTTTCCCCAATAGTCACGATGTCGGAGAAGTTGGCTGAAACACTACCAATCATCTTACCGTAGAAAGGTGATGGGAGCGTGTCGATGAACATCTCTACTATTTCTTTTTCCGACAATGGGGGATCCACTTGCGCCGCTGTCTCTCTCCATCGTTGAGCATACTCCTTGAACATTTCACTGTCCATCTTCACCATATTTTGTAAATGAACCCTGTTGGGTGCCATATCCATGTTATACTTGTATTGTCTAAGGAAGGCATCTGCCAGGTCCTTCCAACAACGGATATGGTTCCGATCAAGGTGAGCATACCATGTAAGAGCAGCTCCTGCTAGACTATCTTGGAAGCAGTGGATCAATAGTTGGTCATTAGAAGAGTAAGATGCCATCTTTCGACAGTACATCGTGAGATGATTCCTAGGACAAGTCATTCCCTGATACTTGTCAAAGTCTGGCATCTTGAATTTGGGTGGGAGAACAACATCTGTGACTAAACATAGCTCCGAAGCATCTATTAGTCCAAAACCTCTGGCGCCCTCCATCATTCTTAAACGCTCTTCTAAGATCTCTATCCTTTCCCTTCGAGGAGCCGCGACCGCGCGGGTTGTATCTTGGAGGTTGGTCCCATAAGGGGTTCCATATCCATACGGATAGCCGAATGACTGGTTGTACGGAGGCAACACATGGGACTGGTTTACTAGGCCTGTATTTGGTGAGGGACCTTGAGGATGGGCCACAGCATAAGTCGGCTGGGTTATCTGGGCTTGTGTATTTTGGGCTTGGGCGTTGTAGGTTGGCTGGGCCATCGGGGCTTGTGTGTTTTGGGTTTGGTGGGTTTGTGGGTCATGGACCTGTGTGTTTTGGGTTTGGTGAGCTTGTGGGTCATGGGTTTGCGTGTTTTGGGTTTGGTGGAGTGGTGGCATATTTGGTTGTGTGGGGTATGAAGCATGAGGATTTACCGCTTGCTGGTTGTAGGCGTCTTGTTGGTTGGCGAGCGGGGGATAGTACCCCGGGGGTAGGCCATAAAGTGGAAAAGGTACTGGGTTGCCGTCTAGACCAACAAATGTATGTTGTGCGTAAGACTGGCCGTAAGGTGGCTGGGTTTCAATGGCAGGGTTAGGTCTCCCGACATGAATGGTGAGAGGGGGTGTCATTGTGTTAGGGAGTTGGGTTCTTGCTGGGTCAGAACCAAGGGGAGGTGGCGCAGTGGCAGGCTGTTGTTGGGCATCCTCAACACCCGTAGAGGAGCCTCCTTCGGTAAGTTTCTTTTCTAAGAGTTTAGTTAACTCCGCGACTCGCTCTTTCAGCTGATCGAACTCGGTTCTAAAGTTTCCTTCAACAGCTTCTGCCTCAGCCATGAGTTTCTTTTGGAGCCGGGTCTGGTAAGGATGCCTACCCGTGACGTTGGTGTCTCTTTTTTTTAAAAAAAAAAAAAAAGAAGAAGAAAAAAAATGTTAGGTAGAAATAGAAAGAAGGAAAATATTGTGGGAAACCATCACAGACTTTGGCGAGTATCCTTTGACCATTCCTTAGAACTTATCATTCAAAAGTACTAGGTATGGTAATCATAGAAATTAATATGGGATAATTGTGAAGATAGAAGAAATCTTTCATCCTGAGGCGGGAGCCTCTAGCTCAGACATCTTCTTCGGGCAATTACAGCCCTTATTTCTTAAGTTTAATCCCATGTCAATTTCCATAGATACTCAAAGGGTACACGACCAAAAGAGGATTATCTATTCACCCGAAGAATACTGTGTGTTTCAAAACGAGTCATTATTTCAATAACTCAGTAAATCTGCGGGTGGTAGATAATTCATTTTCTTGGATAAAAGGGGAAAGCAAAAATGACGTAAGGTAAAGTAAAGTTTGCCCTTTTGTGGCCTAGGTCAGGTTTTGCTGAAAGTTTTCTCTAGGCCCTATGGTTTGTCTAAAAGTGGCTCTTCACACCAGGTGGCTTATTCTAGACTTCTAGAAGGTCACCAGAGCCAAGATCCTACCCATGACAGGGACGCAACAGTGGGGAACCACTAGGTGCGTATATCATGAGAGGTCGAACTCTGGTTGAGGTTCTCACGAACACCGGATAGGAAGTACATCCCATACGATTCCGTTACCAACCTCTCCTAACTTAAGCTTCATTTGGGGCCCGGGTATAGGGCGCCGCTCATAGGTGTGTGCAAATAATTGTGAGTGCAGTGTGTGGAAGGGCAGTCCATACCTTTTACCTTACCTCATTCTGCACAAAGAACAAACACAGAACAAATATACAAAGTCGTCTACCCTAGGGTTCAATAATTACAGGAAAGTAACATGGTCCTCTACCCTAGGGTTCAACAAGCATGCAAACATAGATAATGACACAAATAACAAGATACGATTAAAACAAGAACAAACTTTCACAACAATTAACAGAAAATAAAACAAGAGGGAAGAAATCCAAGCTAACAAAGGCTATATAAAAAGAACATGCGCTTTCAATCAAACTGGCCTGACTCTCTTAAGTGTCCCCAGCGGAGTCGCCATCTGTCGCAACCTAAATCGCGACGGCGCGGCGAGAAAGAGTGAGAATGTGTGGAATGAGACAGGGAGTCGCCACCAACGTTTTTATTTATAGGAAAAACATTGGAAAAAAACTAGGTTCAGTAAAGCACTGGTTAAAAATTGAGATTCAAGTTCGGGAGTCGGTTACGAGTAGGGAAGGTATTAGCACCCTACATCGCCTGTCCAAAAACAGTACCAAGATTGAAAATGCGCAACATAAATAGCCTTACAAAAGATATTTTATTTCTTCCCTTTTATTGTTGTATCTTTTTTTTTATTTTAAAAAAAGACAGAATGGAGTGAGAGAACTCTACAAACATAGAATGTCGAAGAGAGGTCAATGGGACGTTTCATCCGAATTAAACTCAACTTCGATATGAGACAGAGAAAGGAAGAGAATGCTAATAAGGCGTCACGCCTAAATTATACATCCTTGAATAAAAAAGACAGGGATAGGAAAGAGATAAGCGGGACGTCTTGTCCTAAGTATCCCTTCCCTATGAATTGTGGCGAGGTTTGAACAAAAAACTAGGGGGAAATCAACAAGACGTCACGTCTAAATTGATTTTCACGGAAGTAACCAAAAAAAGAACATTTATGAAAGAAACATGAAAGTAAGGGAATAAATCAGCAAAAAGGAATAAGAGAGATGGGCCCGACAGGAATTGAAATCCTGCTCCTACGTATTCTTGAATTATCAAGAAATCAGGGTTACGTAGTTCTGAATGTTGTTCTTTTAGGAAAAGACTTGGGAAATGATGGTGGATGTCATTGAGACGGGGAACTCATATAAGGCGAAGTTCTTCGCACGTGTATGAATCCTAAAGAGGTTGTGTAGACGGGAGTGCTCCCGTACGACACTGTTTTAAAAAAGATTTGTTTCCTTTTTTTTTAATTTTTATTTAGATTTGAAAGGAAACATAGGAAGTATTTATTTTCCACACTAAGTTCGGAAAACAGAGGAAAATGAGCAAAAACTAAGGGGAAGAAGAGAAAACTATATGAGAAAGAGGGAAAAAACCAAGTGAAATGGGAAAAACCGAGTGGAAATGGAAGAAACCAAGTAAAAAAAATGAAATACTGAGTGAGAAAAGCATAAAACCGAGTGAGATTGAGGAAAACCGAGTAAAAAATGGTAAAAACCGAGTGAGATTGAGGAAAACCGAGTAAAAATGGTAAAAACCGAATGGAATGAGAAAATACCGAGTGAAATTGAGGAAAATCGAGTGGAAATAGCAGAAACCGAGTGAAACAGTGAAAATTTGACTGAAATAGTAAAAATCCGAGTGAAACGGTGCAAATCCGAGTGGAATAAAGGAAACCGAATGGAAAGAGGATTACCGAGTGAGAAGTGGACTGCCGAGTGAGACTGACCGAGGAGAGGGATTCTGGACGGTGTGGAGCTGGCTTAGACGATGTGGTGTGGGTTGGAAGGAGAAGAGAGAGGAAGCTGGACGGTGTATGGGTTGAGGAGACGAATTGAAGTGACTGTGAGGTGTGTGTGTGTGGTTTGGTCTTTAGAGGGGGAGAGGAAAGGGAGAGTACGGTGGGAGAGAGGGTGTGAGAAGTGATGGAAGGAGAAGAAGAAAAGAATTGGTGTGAGAGAGAAGAGAGCACGAAGGATTTTTTGGCAAAGTTTTCCTCCTCTGAATGCCTCTTCCTCAGCTGTCCTCCCCCTTGCCTATTTATAGGCTGGCTTGAGTGGAAGGCCAGCTCAGGCTTCCACTTCCGAGTGGAATGCCAGCTCAGGCCTCCACTCAGAGTGAAGTGGGGGACAACGGCTGGGTGGGAATTTTTAATTCCCCCCACTTCCACCCTGTTTGCCACTTGTCTGCCACCCCCAGGATTCCTGGATCCACTTGGGTGGTGGAATCCAAGTCAGCACGGTCTAACAGGGGGACCTGGTGGGAATCCGAGTGAGAATTATGGAAATCTGAGTGAAAATGTTGGAAATCCGAGTGAAAATGGTGGAATTCCAAATGAGGATAGTGGAATTCCGAGTGAGGATATTGAAATCCGAGTTAGAATGGTGAAATCCGAGTGATAACGGCTCGGATCAACCTCCCAATCAGTATTCATCTACACTGGGAGTGAATTCCGAGTGGAATAAGGCATTCCCCATAGAAGGCCGAGTGAGAATACTCCTTTCCGAGTGGTTTTACTCGGTTTGTGGTTGCTGTGAGACATTCAATCGGAAACGAGTGAAAGAGCCTCGGAGCCGATTGAAAATTGAGGAGAACGACTTGAAATTGACTCGGATCTTGTTTGAAGAAGCAAACTGACTGAATTGCCAGTCGATTCCGACTGGAAGTTGATGGAAATGGGCTCGGGAAAGGTTTGAAGAAGCAAACCGACTGAATTGCCAGTCGGTTCCGACTGGAAATTGATGGAAATGGGTTCGGGAAAGGTTTGAAGGAGGACTCGGAGGTTGAGTGTAAAGGAGGACTCGGAACCGATTGAAATAGCTCAGAAATGGGTAAAGGAAGACTCGGATGAGTGAAGTTCGGAACCGATTGAAATGGCTCGGAAAAGATTTAATCATGGCTCAGAAATTGGTGGAAATGGACTCAAGATGAGAAGAATTGATTGGCCAAAAGGACTCGGGAAAGGTGGCTGACTGACTGAAGTCTCACTCGGAAACCGATTGGAAATTGGCTCGGGTTTGAGTGGGAGTACTCACTCGGTGTTGACTGAGAATGATTCAGTTGGTTCTGACTGAAGAACAACACTCGGAATCCCTTCAGCCGGGATTATTCACTCGGAATCTCTTCAAAAGTGACACAGAAACTTCAACGCTTGAAGGATTTACTCGAATCCTTCCTTTTTTGCACTCGGAAATTGGATTTTTGGCCATTTGCACTCGGAATGGCTTGACAGAGAGCCTTCCACTCGGATTCACCTTCGATAAGGAAGCATTTTACTCGGAATTGACTCATCCTAAGTCATTTCATTCGGACTCCTCTTGAAAATGGGCATAATCCACTCGGACTGGCTTGGCAGGGAGGCTATCCACTCGGATTCAACTTCAACAGGGAGCATTTCACTCGAAAATGACTCATTCTGACTCGGATTTGACCATTTCTTGAGTTTTTCACTCGGATTTATCTCTACCAGGGCTGTATTTCACTCGGAAATGCCTTAACCTGAGTCATCTTGTTCAGATGTGATCATTTTTTAGTCATTCCAATCGGATTTGTCTTCAACAGGGCTGTATTTCACTTGGAAAAGCTTCATTCTGAGTTATTTTGCTCGGTTCTGATTATTCTGAAGCCATTCTATTCGAATTTGACCATTCTGAATTAGAATTCAGTATAAAAAGATTCATTCCACTTGGACCGGACCAAAAGAGGTGTTCACAGCCATACAACTGAATATCAGTCATAATACGTAATAGGTAGTGAACTGGTGTGAACTGGGGTCAACGATCCGGTGTGGGACCAGCCACGAGAGTCAATGAATGACTAAGGTTTTATACCAGTACTGTGAGTATCCAGTATGATTATCCGGTATCTCAGTGAGAGAAGACCGGTCTTGATGTCCTGGAGATCCTTCACACTGGCCTTACACGTTAATGTGGTGCCACCTGTGAAGATTCTTCGATGCTCAAGTTAGTGATTGTATTCCATAGAAAAGGAATAGCATAGTGTAATGATCTATTACTTGGTGAATCCGAGCCATCCCAAGAGAATGCTTGAGAAAGTTTAAATACCTGAAATCACGTGAATTGTATGGATTTCCACATAGGAACCACTAACCTTCCTAGGAATGGGCAAATGATTATTTATTTACGTGAGTGGAGAATCATTGAGGGACTCAAAGTGCTCCTATCAGGACATGCCCCTAGTGCATAATATGGGGTTAATTAAATATTTATTGGGATCCCAAGGAGTTTTGTCGTATATGATGGGTCAAATAGTCAAATAATGAATGGGTTATCCGATGTTCTAGGTGTTATCGTGGACAAATCGCTGAAGGGAGAACGCCTAGCACGGTAGTTTACAGTCCGGATGTTAACCTGTGATAACGGCTTACCTTCTAGAATGGATAAGATGACGTCATAGTCTGGATACCGGTATATAGACTGGATCATCTGTTCCCTAGCTTGTGTGAGGGACTGTTAAGTTGCTCATATAAGCTATGTTGTTTGCGAGAGGTCTGGATGCTGGTGTAACATACAGAAATATCTATTGAGACACGTATAAGTTCCGTGTTGACACACTGCCTGTTGGGCCGTCCTGTGAGTGAAGGCACCATTCTCATAATGTTCCCACAACAGATTTGGACAAAGATTCATAGTGTGGGGAATCCCAAGAGTTTTTGGAATCGTAACTCTTGGTATTTGAATGATTGCTGGAACGCTACGTATGATTAGGCAATAAATGCTTTTAGCACGTGAGTCATTATTGCTCTAAATTCATAACTGTCACTAGGGCTGTTTTGGGCCTGAAATTTGGATTTTGGGCCCATTTCAATGAAACTTTTCGTGAATTGTCATACTTTTCATGTGTTTAGGCACAAAACAACTACGTCATTTAACTTTCAAAACACTGTGTTTCTTTGTAAACGGCACGATCTCTGATGAGTAGTTGGATCATCCAGTGCCTATAAAAGGGTAACTTAGCAAATTTCAGGAATCACATTTGCCTTCAAGCTTAGTGAAACTTTATAGAAATTTCAAAGAAACCATTGCTGCCACTTTGGTGAAGTTTCCTTCTCTTCTAACTTTACTTCCCTTTAGGTAACCTCACTTCTATCTTATTCTTAAACTTGTGTATCTTTAAATTCTTTTAAACCACAACCATACGCCCTAGGAGGATCTGCGTTGGCCCCTCAAATAGGGGGCGATAAAGAACTCGTGCCCCCTCTGGCCACCGTGGTGGGAGGATCCCTGTAGGTCTCTCAATGGCTGGATCTCATTGCTCAGAGAGGGTCGAAACTTCCTCCTCACGGCGGCCAGTGGTTAGGCATCGCCCTGAGGATTCCTCCAGCTCAAGGGCTACCAGTCACTCTGATAGTGAGTCGAGTATGGATAGGTACCTCTCTGATGATGTTGCCTTTTATCATAGCACCAAAGCCTTCCAGCATGCATCAGACGAGATAGAAATTCCTTGATTCAGGAAAACACTGATCCTTCGAACCGCTGAAGGGTGTGTCAACGTTGTTGCACACCGGCTTAACTGGGAAAAACTTAACAAGGCACACCCATATTGTTGGGTTGAAGAAGAGTTTAAAGAGATATCTTCACACCACGCTAGAGAGGATGGGGCACTAGTCCTTCCGCGCTTTAAAGTTTATTCTAAGGAGAAGTATAAGGGTCGCTTCCTCGTTCTTGCACCCTGGCCCTCAGAGAGGATATGTCACCAAGTCCCTGATGACAAGTCAGTCTATATGTACGACTTTGTCTTCCAGAATCTGGGGGTATGATTTCCCCTGACAGAGTTTCAGATAGGCGTTCTTCGTTTCTTAGAGTGTGCTCCCTCGTAACTACATCCAAATGGATGGTACCTGGTTTGTGCTCTTGAGGTCCTCGGGGAGCATTTCAATTTCAAACCCATTGTGGCTAAGCTTTTCTACTATTTCCAAGTGGTCCGTCGTGCCAACAAAAAGGGTGGCCTCGGATTTATCATACTCCGGTGTGACTCGAGGATTATCAACTTTAAATACTTTACTGAATCCGCTAAGATTGACGGGTGCTCCTTCAAGCATTATTACATGCAGATTCGGGTGCAACCAAACAAGCCGGTATTCTGGCGTAATAAAGAAGAGATTTTCAAGTTCCCCATGAGCTAGACGCACAAGCATTTTTTGCTTATCAACCGTGCTTACTATATTGAGGAGGGTGAGCTTTCGCCGTACTCTGTGGAGGTACTGAGTGCGATGAGATCTTGATCAACATCCCTTAAGGGGTTCTCCTGCAAGCATCTCCTTAGGAGTACCGTTGTCTGAGATAAATACCTTAGTAAATATTTGTACTCTTATTCATATGTCTGCTTTATAACTATTTCTTAATATATCTCGCTTTGACCTTAGTACTCATGTTGCTTTTCTTCATTGCAGAACAAATCGAAGAAATCTCCGCCGATATGCTTTCAATGAAGTCCATGCTGGTGGAAGATGACTCTTCCTCCGACGAGAACAATATTCAGGCCAAGAGGAATTCCTTCAAGGCTGAAGCCCCAATAATTCCATTGACCTCCAACGTGCGGGATGACGTGCCTCTAAATGAGGAGAAGAGCGGTGAAGAAACTGCTTAACAACAAGAGCAGCTCGTCTCTGAGAAGAAAAAGAGGAGAACTCTGGTCAAGGCTATAGATAAAAAGAAGCCTTCCATTGACGAGTCCCCTAGGAAGAAGCAGAAGACTCTGGAGGAGTCGGGTATACAAAAGAAGGACAAGGGGAAAAAGCTAGTGGAATCTCCTTCCACTCCTCCTTCCCACACCGACTCAGGGACGCGGTCAGATAACGAAATTCCCATCGTCCACTCTTCTCCGAAGGAGTCTTTCCTCTCTCCCTTCTTGTGGTATCAGGGTTCGATGCCAGCAACACTCCCCACACCAAGATACTGTCTTCGTCCTTCTCTTGAGGCTGCTAAGGTAAGAGGGGCTTGTAAGGCTGGCCACTGGCAGTTGGATGTGTGACATCCCAGCGCTGTTGAGGGCGGTGCATGGGTACGGACAAGGAGCGACTCTTGGCAGGCTTCCAGCGGGGAATGTGACATCCTGGGCACTGTTGAGGGTGGGGAGTGATCGCCGGTGCATAGGCAGAGACAAGGAGAGGCTCCTGACAGGCTTCCAGTGAGGGGGACATATGAACGAATTGAATACATACCAGAATGAGAGGGATCCAAAGACTGTATAGGTATGGAACTATACAGTCGAGGATAGCTTAAAGAAATAAATTCGTACTACCTATACCAACAAATGTATTAGCCTTTTCGGTGGCCTATCATATAAGGACTCCAAAGTTAAGCGTGTTTAACTTAGAGTAATTCTGGGATGGGTGACCTCCTGGGAAGTTCTCGGGAAGTGTGTTATTGAGGACAAAGCACACTGGAAAGGTCTCGTGTTGGTCTGTGGGGAGAGTCGTTCATTCCTGAAAAGTGGTCAGGGCGTTACAGGATGAATTCTCAGGCCTGCTGAATACCTTGAGTGAGACAGCGGATTATATGGAACAAGTTGAAAAGCTTGAAACTGACATCGCAGTGAAGGAGGCCTGGGCGGCTAAATAAGCAGAAACTACAAGGGGAATTGAGACGGAGCAGAAAAAAGCCAAGGAGTTGGAGAAAGAGCGGGTTACTGAAATAAGTCGTCTTCATATGACGAATAAATCTTTAGAGTGATAAGTCTCTGAACTCCAAGAAGAAAATAAGTCTGTTCCCCTTCTACGAAAGGAGCTTCAGCTTGAAAAGAAGAGATCCGCTGAGCTAAGTAAAGATCTTGCAATAGCAGAGGCTGACAAGAAGAAGAATGCTGGGAAGTGGGAAGCTAGGGAGAAGGAGTTGCTGGTACAAATTGAGGAATTGAAGTAGGGAGTGCGGCAGCTGGGTCCATAGAAGAGGAGAATGCCAAGCTACGGAAAAGGCTGGTTGCCTCCAAGGCTAAGGCGAGCAAGGCTGTGTGTTTAGTTGTTGACACAGGTTTTGATTATGACAAACAAAATGTTCAAGGAATCAAGAAATATATCAATACAATTGAAGAATAATGTTGAGGATCAAAAGAATGAAGAATCATGAAAAACATAATTAAAAAAGGGATTTTGCGTAAAAATTTGAAATACTCAATTCACCCCCCTCTTGAGTATCAAGGCCTTGGCTAACAATTGGTATCAGAGCTTGACTCTTACCACAAGGCTTAACAGCTGCAGGAGATCAAGATGGCCTCTACCTCTTATGATGCATTTTTGCAAAATGGTACAATAAATAGGCCTCCAATCTTCAATGGCAAAGACTATGCTATTTGGAAAGAAAGGATCAAAATCTTTGTCCAATCCTATGACCTCAAGATATGGAATGCTATTCAATTTGGTCCTTTTATTCCCAAATACATTGTTAATAATATAGAATGTATGGAGCCCATGAACTTATGGACTAAGGAAGAAGAAAGAAAGGTACAATTTAATCTAAGAGCTAAAATTCTTATCACATTAGCGTTAGAACCTAATGATGTTTCTAGAGTTATTACTTGTAACAATGCTAAAGAAATATGGGAAACTCTTGAAACAATTTATGGAAATACTAATGATGATTAAGATGCAAGAATTAGTACTCTTACTAGCAAAAATGAAGGATTCAAAATAAGTCTAAAAGAAGAGCTCGATGAATCAAAATAAGAATTTACCAACCTCTGCCTTATGACAAAGCACTCTAAAGATGATGAGGTAAGTTCTCTAAATGAATCTAGTGATGATGAAAGTGAAATTGATAAAGATGAGTTGTTAGAAGCTTTTGATGAATTGCATGAAAAATTTGTTTTATTATCAAAGAAATATGCATGCTCAAAACAAACCATTTTGAAACTTGAAAATGAATTGCATGATGTTCACATAGAGAAAGAAAATCTTAAAGTTCAAAATGATGAATTAATAGCTTCAAATGTCACTCCTAGGACTTGTAATGGAGATAAGAAATGTATGTTACTTGATAAATGTATGCTTCTTGAAAAAGAAAATAAAGATCTAAAAGAAACACTTAAGAAGCTTACAAATAGTCAAAAGTATCTAAGTGCACCTCTTGGAAATCAAAAGTATACCCTTGATAAAACGGGAATAGGACATGGAAAATTTGAAAAGGAAAAGAAATACAAGAACTCCTTTGCACCCCTTAAGGAAAAACCTATACCTATTCTAAAATATGCAAACCATGAAAGAAAGAGTCATACAATATCCAATTGTTTAAAGAGAAGGCACATAGAATATAAAAGGAACCATTACAATTATACTATGACTTATTCTTTGGATGTAACATGTTTCTATTGTGGAATATATGGTCATATATCATGAAATTGCTTTATAAAGAAATCTTGTCAAAAGTGTACAAGAAAGGTATGGATTCTAAAAATAACTTTGAAATCCTAAACTAACAAGAAAGGACCCAACTCTCAAAGGGTACCATAAAAACTTTAAAATTTTGTAGGCATACTTTAAATCGGAAATTTTTCATTGACGAATGACCAAAGAATCAAGATTCATAATCTTCACTCTAAAGAATAAAGAATGAGAAAAATAAGGATGCAGGAACTGCAAAATGCCGAGGTATGATCAAATCCTTACTCTAGTAGATCAAATATCATGTTTGCTATGTGTTTGTATGCTTAATTATGTTGAAACATGTATTTGCATGTTGTAGATAGGTTTTGATAATGACAAGTACCCAAGAACAAGAAGAGCATTATTCATGGATCAAAAACAAGTGCAATGAATAAATCAAAAGAATACACAAAAAGAATTTGATGTACTCCAATCAAAGATTCAAGAAATCATAAAGAAAATACTCTCAAATGGATAAACAAATCAAGAAAGTAATGCATAAGGATCAAGGAAAGGAACCGTGACTCAAAACGCTTCAAGGAAACATCAAAAAGCATGAAAAAATACCAAACAACATTGCTTGAATCGATTCACACACTATGAATCGATTCAAAGGCCTGGAAGTCTCAAAAACACAAAACAGAAAAGCTTGAATCGATTCACACGTGCCTGGAAGCCTAAAATGCCAAGTCAGAATGCTCTGAATCGATTCAGAAACGTATGAATCGATTCAAGTAGTGGGAAACATCACTAAAAAGACATTTTTAAGTGGGAAACACAGATCCAAAACCCACTATACATAAAGACAAGCTGGAACCATGATTTGCAACAGCTATGAAGACCTCCAAGGCTCTATAAATGGATCTCCAACTCAAGCACAAGCTACACCAACTAGAAGAAATCAATCAAAGCTTGTATTTATGCTTAGTGAGTTAATTTCTCTTGTGTAAGTTTCATTGTTCTGAAACTTTGAGCCAAAATTTGTATATCCTCTCTTCTTGAAAGTTACTAGATTTGTGAGAGCTTTCAATTGCTTATCTACTCTTTTGAAAGAGTTAATTACTTGTAAACACAAACACCAAACACCAAGTTTCACTCTAGATTGAGTGGTCACAAAGGTTGGGATTCAACCTTTGGGTATTGAGAGTTTGAGAGATTGGGTGGGTTGCCCTTGTGCTAGTAAGGATTGAGTTCTTGAGTGTGGGACACTAGGAAGCTGCAATTTCTCATAGCTTGTAATCTCTAAACTTTAATAGTGGAAATCCTTCAAGTGGGTTGCTTGAAGGTGAGATGTACACTGGGTTAGTGGAACTCGTTAAATCAGTTTGCAAGCTTCTCTTCCTTACTTTCTTACATTTACATACTGCATTTGGCTGGTACATTATCTTGATTGTGATTGCATTGCTTAAATTTGGTTAATTTGACCTAGCTAAAACTCTATACACCAAGTGTTTGATAAATTGCCTAAGTAACTTCTACACATACTTCTACCATAGTTCTTGCATCATACTTATTGCCTCTTATATATTATTATCTAGTGTGAAAAGGAAATCAAGTTCAAAGGTATTCCAAGTGAAATTTTTCAACACTCAATTCACCCCCCTCTTGAGTATTGAGACCACTTGAATAACAAGTGGTATCAGAGCTTGACTCTTGGTAGATCAAGCTAAACAGCTTCAAGAGAATAAATGGCCTTAAATTCTCTAAACCTTTTTCCTGAGGGTGGTGCCCCAAATAGACCTCCTGCTTTCAATGGGGAAGGCTATGCATTTTGGAAAGAAAGAATAAAAATCTTTGTACAATCAATTGACCTAAAAGTTTAGAATGTAATTGAAAATGGTCCCTTCATACCAATTCATGTTGTAGATGATAAACAAGTTAAGAAACTCTTGGATGATTGGAGTAACAAAGAGGAAAAGAAAGTCCAATACAATTACAAAGCTAAAAATCTCATCACCCTTGCTTTAGGATTGGATGAGTTCTTTAGAGTTGTAACTTGTAAAACTGCTAAGGAAATGTGAGACACTCTCCAAGTCACTCATGAGGGAACTAGTGATGTAAAGGATTCTAAGATTAGTACACTCACTAGTCAATATGAGAGTTTTAGGATGAACTCGAGAGACACCATTGTTGAATTACAAAAGAGGTTTACTTTAATTATCAATCACCTTATTACTCTTGGCAAAACTTACACTAACAAAGAGATCATTCATAAAGTTTTGAAAAGCCTTACTAGGGAGTGACAACCTCTTATCACCGCTATCAAACAATCACCAAACATAAATGATATGTCTCTTGCTACATTGTTTGGTAAGTTACAAGAGCAGGAACAAGAGTTGAAAGATTTAAAGATGGCGGATGATAAGTCTTGAAAAGACTTAATTAATTTTGCCTTTTATTTGACTTAATTCATTGTTTAGTGATTAGTTTAGCCTTATTATTTAATTAATTGCTAATAATTTATAATTTATTTAATTATTTCAAAAGTGCTTAATTTATGTAAAGAAACTGATTAAAAACATTAATTAGTTAAGAAATTAAGTTTTCATTAACCCAGCATGCAAATACTGGATAATCAGTAAACAAATGCTGGGCAAATTAGTTGTTTATTGATAAAGGAAAAGGAGCGCTCAAGCCGAAAGGAAAAAGCCGAGTGAGATTTGGAAAAACCGAGTGAGACTTCACAAATCCGACTGAAAAGAGTCCAAAAGATACCAAGTCCAAAATAGAACAGGGAACCGATTGAAATAAAAAGAAGAACCCGAGCGTCAATTTCAGAATTACGATTGAATAATCAATTCGCTCAAGCGAGAGTTAAATTCGCTCAAGCCAGAGTCAAAAACTCAAGCAAGCAAGCTTTCGCTCAAGCGTGACCCCAAAATATCACTCTCGCCCAAGCTTCTCCATCACACTTAAGCGAGAAAGCAACACTGCAGTACATATCTCAAGTTCGCCCAAGCGAGATCCCAGTTCGCTCAAGCGAAAAGGCTGATATTTAAAATAGTGATTGTTCCTCCAGAATCCACTCGGCACCAGTGCTGTTTCCTGCTGCCTTCTCTCCTACTTCTGCACTTTAGTAATTTAAGTAGTGAGCTGTTAATTAGTTAGTGTTTAGCTGTAAATTAGCTAATGATGAACTGGAATCTGTTAAGAGCTAAGCTGTAATGAGTTAGTTATTCTGTAATTATGTAATTAGTTAGTTAGTTTAGTCGTTAACTTAAGTTTTCTAAGTTATTAGTTAAGTTAGTTAGTTAGGTAGATGCCTATATATATGTTTGTACATATTCTGTGAAAGACACAGAGACAGATTCACACATAGAATATATCAAATACAATTCATTCAAACTTCAAACATCTCACTACTTCATTTTCTCTCTCTAAATCCTCTCCTCCATGACGTTCCACAATCCTTCGATGGAACCAAAGTCAATGGAGTTCCAAATCCCTAAGGTTGGGATTGCGAAGGTTAGCAATGGAGTATTGAAGCTGTGAGCAAGGAAAACAACTTCTAGATCCTGAGGCGAACAAGCTGAGGAGTGAATCGGAATTGCTGGATTGACAAATCCAGAACTGATGAAGAACTTCACTAGTGAGGAATCATGGTTGAAGCTTAGGTAACTTCCAGCTTTCTAACTAGTTCAGGCCTAATTAATTTAGGTTAATAGTTAGAGTTCAACCTCCAATTTCGCATTAGATTCTTAGGTTAATTGAGCACTTAAGGAATTAAGGTTCGATGCTTAAGGATTAGTGTTTTTCACCTGAGGAATTAGGGAATAACCACAAACGGATTGTCCTCTGGATTACGAAGTTTGATTATACTTTATTTGCATGTTTCTTGCTGAATTTGTGAACCGAAGCAATCCTGACCTGTTTTCTATTAATCACCTTCACATTTCATCTTAACTCTGTTTCTGGAAATACAAAAACAACTATAAAACATTAAAACAATCAAAAACCAAATGAACTTTCTGTGCTTGTGTTGGTTCAGCTTGTACTAGTCCAAGATTGAGGTACTTACCACAATCCCTGTGGGATGATCAAATATACTACAATTTTAACGACTGGTGCGCTTGCCAAAGCGTAAATCTTTTGAGAATTACATATCAAAATAATGACTCGGAGATTTGGCATCAAGTTAATGGCGCCGTTGCCGGGGATTGTTGAGTAATATCAATAATCCTTGGACCAGTACTAGACTGAACCGTTTTACTTTTGTTTGCATTTATTACGTAGTTTGAATTTTGTTTTTATTAGTAGTAGTTTGTTGTTTTCGTGTAGCTGTGAATCGTTCTTTTGTTTGACATTTGTTGTATGCAGTCAAGGAGCAGAGGAGAGCCTTTCTTCTTTGATCCTGACATCGACTTGTTAGAACGTAAATTGAGAAAAGAGAAAAAGCAAAAAGAACAAATAGAAATAGAATAGAGGAGAGTTACATTAGGTGACTACTCCCGACCGACTGAAGAAGGATCGCAATCTAGCATCCTTAGGCCACCAATTTCAGCAAATAATTTTGAACTTAAACCAGCTTTACTGTAGTTGGTAAGAAATGAACAGTTTGGAGGAAGTGAGGTTGAGGATCCAAATTTGCATCTAGCAACCTTCCTCCAAATTTGTGATACAGTAAAAATGAATGGAGTCCCTGACGAGGCAATCTGACTGAGGTTGTTTCCATTTTCTCTAAGGGACCGAGCAAAAGCCTGGTTGTAGAGTCAACCGAGAGGCAGTATTTCCACTTGGGAGGACTTGCAAAGAAAATTTTTGATTAAATACTTTCCTCCTTCTAAATATGCGAAGTTGCGCAATGAAATCACGTGTTTCCAACAAAGAGAAGGTGAATCTTTGATGGAAGCATGGGATCGGTATAAAGAGAGTTTGAGGAGATGTCCTCATCATCAGATTTCTGATGTGCAACAGGTGACTATTTTCTATAATGGTGTCAGGCCAGCTACCAGGGTCCTGATTGATGCCTCAGCTGGAGGCTCATTAACAACTAAAACTGTAGAAGAAGCCATAGAGCTGATTGACGTTATGGCTTCTAATGAATGTCTGATTAGTGAGAGGAGCCAAATCCCTAAGAGAGGGATATTAGAACTAGAAGCACAAGATGATTATCTGGCTCAGAGTAAGCTGATGACTCAGGCTTTGGAGAAACTAAGCATACAGATTTTAGAACTCCAAAAGCCGAGTCAAGTTTCTATGATAAATTGTGACTTTTATGGTGGAGACCATGAGAATGGAATATGTGATCCAAATGTTCCTTCCGAGCAAGTGAACTATATGGGGCAGCAACAATATCAAAGGAATTATCCTTCTAATTCCTTTAATCCTAATTACAGGAGTCACCCCAATTTTTCCTGGCAGAAAGGTCCACATTTGAATCAGAACATCCCACAAAATCAACCCACAAATAGACCACAACAACCTTCTCACCCTCCTGTTAAAGAAAAGTCAGAACTTGAGAATGTACTTTCTCAGTTCATCCAGGCCACTCAGGCCAGTTTCAAAAATTAGGAAGCGTCCATAAGAAATCTAGAAAATCAAGTCGGACAGCTTTCTAAGCAATTAGCTGAGAGGCAAGCAGGCAATTTCCCTGGAGATACCGAGGTAAATCCAAGGGAACATTACAAGGCTATAATCACTAGGAGTGGAAAAATTATTTCTCTATCTCCGAGTCAGGAAATAGGCTCAGAAAAAGATAAAGAAAAAGAAATAGTGCAAGAAACTGAGTAGGTTAATAATGAAGCTGAAAATGAAAATGAAACAGAAAAAGAAAAAGAAAATAAAGTCCATCAAAAGAAAAAGAAAAAGGTTGATCTGATTCTGGAGGAAGCTTCTAAGCTGACTCCTGAAAAATTGAGGAATGCTCCATTTCCACACAGGTTTAAAAAGCAAATAGAAGAGCAAAAGTTTGCTAGGTTCTTAGATGTATTCAAGAAACTTCACATAAATATCCCTTTTGCCGAGGCATTGCAGGAGATGCCTTCCTATGAAAATTTTTGAAAGAGCTATTGTCTAAGAAAAGGAAGCTTAAGGGGGATGAAATGATTGCTCTCACTCAAGAGTGCAGTGCAATCATTCAAAAGAAACTTCCTCAAAAGCTAGAAGATCCTGGATCTTTTACAATACCATGTGCAATTGGGGATATTCATGTAGGAAGTGCTCTTTGTGACCTAGGAGCTAGTATAAATCTGATGCCTCTATCTTTAATGAAAAAACTAGGAATTAATGACCTGCAACCGACTCGCATGTCTTTGCAGTTAGCTGACAGATCTATTAAATATCCCCAAGGGATGCTGGAAGACTTGTTAGTTAAAGAAGACAAATTTATCTTCCCAGCAGATTTTATAGTGTTGGATATGGAGGATGATCGAGAGATTCCTTTGATCTTAGGTAGACCCTTCCTAGCTACAGGCAGAGCATTGATTGATGTAGAAAAGGGTGAACTCATGCTGAGAGTTCAGGAGGAGCAGGTAACCTTTAATGTCTTCAATTCCATGAAACATCCGACTGAAGGGATGGATTGTTTAATGATTGAAGAAATTAAAAGTTACCAGACTCCAATGCTTTTAAAAACTGAGGAAGAGGCTTTACGAACCTTTTTGGAGGATGACTTTGACTCCGAGACTGAGGAGTTAAATGACTCTCACTCGGAAATGCTGAACCTACTGGAAGTATTGGAAGTAGGTGATTTTGAAAAAGAAAAGAAAAATGATTTGAAAATTACTGAAGTTGAGAAAGGAAAGGAAGTTTCTGAAGAAAAATGTGATTTAAAACCTTTACCTTCTCATCTAAAATATGTTTTCCTGAGAGAGGATGAAACACATCCTGTCATTATTAATGCTGACTTAAAAGAAGAGGATGTTGGCAAATTAATAGGGTTTTAAAGACACATGAATCTGCGATTGGCTGGAATATTTCTGACTTGAAGGGAATCAGTCCATCATTTTGTATGCACAAAATTCTGATGGAAGATGATTATTCCCTTGTAGTTCAGCCACAATGCAGATTGAACCCCATAATGAAAGAGGCTGTCAGGAAAGAGGTGGTCAAGCTGCTTGATGCAGGAATCATCTATCCTATCTCGGACAGCGCTTGGATCAGTCCGGTCCAAGTGGTGCCCAAGAAAGGAGGGATGACAACTGTTAAAAATGAAAAAGGTGAAGTCATAGCTACTAGACCTACCACAGGATGGAGAATGTGTATAGACTATAGAAGGTTGAATGACTTCACTCGGAAAGATCACTTTCCCTTGCCGTTTGTTGACCAGATGCTTGAGAGACTATCGGGTCATGAATACTACTGCTTCCTTGATGGTTACTCGGGTTATAACCAAATTGTGGTTGACCCAAAAGATCAAGAGAAGACAGCTTTCACCTCTCCATATGGAATTTTTGCCTATAGACGCATGTCATTCGGTTTGTGCAACGCTCCAGCAACCTTTCAAAGGTGTATGCTGGAAACCTTTGGGGACATGGTGGAGAAATTCATTAAAGTATTCATGGACGATTTCTCTGTCTTTGGTAGTAATTTTGATACATGCCTCAGCAACCTATCTAAGGTGCTGGTGAGATGCCAGGAGGCTAACCTTGTCCTTAACTGGGAAAAATGTCATTTTATGGTTAAGGGAGGGATAGTCCTTGGCCACAAAATCTCTGCTGAGGGCATTCAAGTGGATAGAGCAAAAATAGAAATCATTGAAAAGCTTCCTCCTCCGATCAACGTGAAAGGAGTGAGGAGTTTTCTAGGATGTGTTGGCTTCTACAGAAGGTTCATAAAAGATTTTTCAAAAATAGCTAATCCTTTGACCGACTTGCTTGTAAAAGATCATGTGTTTGTGTTTAATGAAAACTGTGTCAAGGCTTTTGAAAAATTGAAACAAAGTTTGACTTCAGCTCCGATCCTTGCAGCACCCGATTGGTCTTTACCGTTTGAATTAATGTGTGATGCAAGTGACTTTGCAGTCAGAGCTGTGCTGGGTCAGAAAATAGGAAAATTAACTCATGTAATTTATTATGCTAGTAAAGTGTTGAACGAAAATCAAATACATTACACCACTACTGAAAAAGAAATGCTTGCTGTGGTGTATGCATTTGATAAATTTTGTGCTTACTTGATTGGTGCCAAGGTCATTGTATATACAGATCACTCGGCAATCAAGTACTTACTAGCTGAGAAAGAATCTAAGCCGAGACTGATCAGGTGGGTTTTGTTACTCCAGGAGTTTGACTTAGAAATACGAGACAAAAAGGGAGTAGAGAACTTAGTTGCCGATCAGCTGTCTCGTCTGGAAGGTGAATCGGATTTTGTTTTAATAAAAGAAGAATTCCCAGACGAGAGGTTGATGGCAATTATCACCGGGCCATGGTATGCTGATATGGCCAACTTCAAAAGTGCCTCGGTGGTACCTGATGGCTGGACATCCCAAATGAAGAAAAAATTCTTTCATGATAGTAAAAACTTTCTTTGGGATGATCCATTTTTGTATAAAATAGGAGTAGATGGAGTGATCAAGCGATGTATGCCTGAATCCGAGCAAGAAAGGCTCTTGTGGCATTGCCACGACTCCTATTATGAAGGTCATCATGGTGCCTCCCGTACAGCAGCAAAGGTTTTACAGAGTGGCTTTTATTGGCCAACTATCTTTCAAGATGCTAAAGTGTATGTCAAAAGGTGTGATAAATGTCAAAGGAGCGGAGGTCTCTCTGCTAAAGCCGGCATGCCTTTGACAAACATTTTAATTGTGGAATTATTTGACGTCCGGGGTATCGACTTTATGGGACCATTTCCAAAGTCGTTCTCCAACGAATATATACTTGTTGCTGTAGATTATGTCTCCAAATGGGTG
This sequence comes from Clitoria ternatea, assembly GCA_037962975.1. NCBI lineage: Eukaryota > Viridiplantae > Streptophyta > Magnoliopsida > Fabales > Fabaceae > Clitoria > Clitoria ternatea. The sequence goes on from CM075673.1 coordinate 155,371,059, forward strand.
GAGGCAATCCCGACCAGAACCAATGATGCACATGTGGTGCTTAGGTTCATTAAGAAGAATATTTTCTCTAGGTTTGGAGTTCCGAGAGTGCTCATTAGTGATGGGGGTTCACATTTTTGTAATAAAATAATGGAAAAAGCCCTGCATCACTATGAGGTTTTACATAAGATATCCACTCCTTACCATCCACAAACTTGTGGACAAGTTGAGCTGTCAAATAGAGAAATAAAGAGAATTTTAGAGAAAGTGGTCGGGAAATCTAGGAAAGATTGGTCGGTAAAATTAGATGATGCATTGTGGGCCTACAGAACAGCCTTCAAAACTCTGATTGGCATGTCCCTGTATCAATTAGTTTACAGTAAGACTTGTCATCTCCCTGTGGAGTTGGAACACAAGGCGTGGTGGGCCACAAAGCTATTAAACATGGATTGTGACCAATCCCAGGAGGAAAGAGTTTTGAAACTCCATGAACTAGAGGAGTTCTGACTCAACGCTTATCAAAGTGCCTCCATTTATAAGGAGAAAACAAAGAAGTGGCATGATAAGTGGATCAATAAGAAGGAGTTTCAAAAGGGTGATTAGGTTTTGTTATTCAATTCCCGACTGAGACTCTTCCCTGGAAAACTTAGATCTAAGTGGTCGGGGCCTTTTACTGTAAATGAGGTTTTTCCTCATGGTGCAGTTGAGCTGAAAGACCCGACCACCGATCGGATTTTTAAGGTAAGTGGCCAGCGACTCAAACTCTACTTTAGAGGAGAGTTTGATAGGCAGAAAACCTCCTTGTTACTGCAGGCATCCTCTTAAGATGCTACAAGGTCAAGCTAGTGACCTTAAAGAAGCGCTCTAGGGAGGCAACCCTACGTTCCGAGTGTTTTATCTTATGCTTTGTGTCGGAATTGATAAAAAAAGAAAACTAAAAATTTAGTGAATAAAGTTTGAATAAAATTTGTGAAGTTTTGAAGAAGGGAGTCCGAGCCTGATTAGGCGAGAAGCTGCTGCTGTTGTTTCGCGCTTAAGCGAAAGTTTACTGAGCTTGAGCGAGAGTAGTACACTCGGATAACTGTTACTCATTCTTAACCCTTTTTCCCGACTGAACTTCACTCGTCATTTTTCAATAAATTCCAAATTTTGATGTGAATAAAAAGGGAGACTTTAATAAATGATTTCTGATCGTTGATTTAATAAACGGGTCAGATGATGAAGGGTGATTTATTTCAGTCAGCCTTTTATCACTCGGATTCATCACTCATCACAGTCAGTTTTGTATCAATTAGTCTCCTATTCACTCAGTATATTTTCTTGTCAGTCTTGTGTTCACTCGGTCTTCCATTTTCTCATTCATCCACTCGGCTTTCTCACTCAGTCTCTCATTCCCTCGCCCGATCTCTTTCATTCGTTCTCCATTCACTCGATCACTCTTTCATTCTTCCATTCGTCACTTATTTACCCGACCTTTTTCACTCATTATTTCATGAATGCTTCGTCTTCCGTTTTTCTTTTTCATCCACTCAGTATTTTCATTCACTCAGTTTCTCCTGTAGTTGTTCGTTATCCACTCAGTTTATCTCCTTCTTCTTCTGTCTTTCACTCATGTTTATTCGCCCGGTCAGTCAGTCATTCTTTCGTGTTCTTTCACTCATTTTTCCGTTATCCGACCACTCGTTGTTCATTCATTCATTTTTCAATTTTACACGGTATAATCCAGTCGGTATTCATTTACTCGTTGTGTCGTTCCACCTAAATTCTTTCGTGGTTTTCTCACAAACCTCTCTGTATTTTTCTTTTTTCATCCACCCTCAATCTACTCGTCTTTCTTCCACTCGGTCACTCTTTCTTCTTCGTTCCTCACCTGTCATTCAGTCTTTCATTATCGCACTCTATCTTTTATCCATTTGTTCTTCCACTTGTTGTTTCATTCACTCAGCTTTGCTCTCATTTTTTCCGTTCGTCTTTTATTCATTCGGTTTTTCTATTTACTCATTCCTTCTCTACACTCATTATTTTGTTTACTCTTCCACTCTTCCTTTACCACACAGTATCTTTATCACTCGGTATCTTTCTCCATATTCACTCGGTCATTTTCTTTTCACTCATTCACTCGGTCTATTCCTCTCGGTTTTCATTCATTCGTTCACTCTAATTCACTCGTCCTTTATTTACTCTGTCAGTTTCTCATTCATTCATTCATTCTTCCACTTGCTTTTCTGTTCACTCGCATTTCACTGCAGTTGTGCACTCGTCTCTCATGCACTCTACTTCATTCATCCATTCTTTCACTCGTTCTTGTATCCATTCATCCTTCATCCACTCAGGATCATTTCCATTCAGTTTTCATTCACTCGGGATCCTGTATTCATTCACATGTCGTTCTTCCATTTGTTCTTCCACTCACTCTTTCATTTACTTATCGCCTTCATTCGCTCGTTCTTTTTCATCGTTTGTTCATTCATTCATCTTCTTCATCACTGTCACTCATCTTTCGTGAAGCCACTCGGCATCTCTTCCCACTCTCACTCGATCTTCCACCTATTCAGTATGTGAGCCGAGTAAGAGTGTCTAAAAAAATATTATAATAATAATAAAGTAATAAATAAAGCTGGAGCATACTTACGCGTTCTTGGATAGTGACTTCAACAGTATAAAAACCTTTTAGCGTCCAAACCCTAAGTACCTACGCTGAAACTTGGGTTAAAGACGAAAAGGCACTTTTTGATTCCTAAGAAAGGTACCATTTTTCCACTTATTTCACTTCTTTCGTTCACTTCTAAGTACATGCTTAGTATTTTCCTATTTCTTTGATAATATTCCTCCATTGTTCATAGCCATGCATCTCACATTTTTGGTTTGCTGTGTTTCTTTTGGATTTCTGTTCTTATTTTCATTTAGGTTGTTTATCAGCATTTTTTATCATTAACCATGAAAAGAAGATCACAGAGACTCCTGCAAAAACCTAGACCAAATTTTACAGAAGAAAGTGTGAGAAAAAAGCAAACAGATAACGAAAAGGAAGTGGCAACCATAAGTATATCTGATTCTTCTGAACATGCACCCAGTCAAAGTCAAGCTGAAAGGAATGCATCTCCTTCGGTTCAGAAGAATGCATCCCCTACAGTTGAGCGGAATGAATCGCCAGAAGTTGAAAATTTTGACAGGCCCAGGTTCAGAGATGTTAAGGTTGCTGAAGACTATGCTATAAAGTTTAAAACCAGAGAGCCCGAGCGTCCCAGGCAATCTGCAGGAGCCGGTTCTTCTTCTTCTAACATTTCTATGGTGTTGCAGGAATTACAGGTCATGAAGAAGATGCAACTTGGAATTTATGATCGGGTCTTGAACCACGATCTCATGCTCAGGAAGATTACCACCAAATTGAGGATAGATCACACAGAAAAAATGGGAGCCCCACCTGACAGAGATGCGTGGTTGGCTTCTATTGGATTCACTATTCCCTCTGAGGACGTATCCCGAGCAGCTGATCTCTCACCATCTTCCGAGCAGGACAAAGAGAATGAAGATCAGGATGATTGAGTTGTTGCTCCGTGTTATTATGATATTTTTTATGTAATGACTTGACATTATTTTAAGTGTTTCCTAAACAATGAATTCGCTTTTATTTTAGTTGTAATGAAATTTTATTTCCTTGTTAAATTGCATGTCATTATTCTGTTTTTCGATTGTATCGGTAAATTCATGCATCCCAATCCGACCACGTGTTTCCCATTCACAGCCACTCAGGTAAAAAGGGAAGTCTTCTATTACTCTGACTACTTAATTGCTAAAATATGTTTATTGTTTAATTTCAAATCCATCTTAATAAGTTAAAGTTTGCTAATTCCTAGGCTTTAGTCGGATAAATTAATTGGTCGGCTTTATTTAACTCATGATCCCTGGCCATAACTATTTCATTATTAATTAATTGTTTACTCAGCATGCTAGTTAGCAATCTGAATGTATGACCTTACATTAAGTTTGGGGACATGACTGGCTGATTAACTATTATATTTGTAGCTTTTGAGCCTGCTTTATTCTTTTCTGAGTGAACTTGCATGCTAGTTAGTGAGACAGAATTTGCTTCAGTACTTGCTAATTGATTGTATGCCAGCTAATCAGAAATGATGAAGGCCTTCTTTGTTAATTTAGCCAGGGCTAAAAAGTAGCCTTCCTAATATATTTAATTATCCTTTGACCCAAAAATTATGTTTGAGCCTGAGACCCTTTTATTCTGTTTATTCACCTAACGTTACAAGCCTATTTATCTCAAAAAAAAAACTGACTGATTTACCCCTGGATGTTCCACTGATGAATTGCTCAGTCTTACTTATTGCTAGGGACTAGCAAGTTCTAAGTTTGGGGATGAAGAGTGTGCCTAGCATCAATTAAGGACACACTCCGACCTTGGTTATAGATGAATGAAGGGAGAAATAGAAAAATAGAAAAGCTGAGAAGAAAAATGAAAAAAAGGAAAAAGGTGCAAAGCACCGATTGAAAAAAAATATGATTGGAAAAAGATGGAAAAGAAGAAAGAAAAGGAAAAGTCCGAAGGACTGAAAGAAAAAGAAGGTGCAAAGCACCGTAAGTTATTAAGTTAGCATTCACTCGGAAAATAATGGAGCTTGCTAAGTAGAGGCAATTAAGTTAAAAATTAAGTCAAGGCATCAGTGGATACATCTTGTAACCCGACATTCACTCGGAAAACAATAATTGAGCCTGTAGCCCAGCCCCATTATAAGCTTAAAAAGCCCTTACTGATATGATTGTGTTGGCATATAGCATGACGTGTAGAACTATTGCAAGCCTATGTTTATCTAACAAGTATGCAGGTGATGAGTGCATTCTATTTACCCTATACACCGAGAGAAGAGTGAAACACCGACCCAGTAAGGAAAGCATCAACAGCTTGTTTCCTAAAGGAGGTGTAAGTTATTATACTTTTAGAAATTGCAAAAAGAAAGCATGGTCGGTATTCAATAATTATAGCATGAACTAAGTTAAGGAAATGTTGATTGTGTTAAATAACAGCTTGTTAATTAATTAATCTGAATATTTGCTTGAGGACAAGCAAGTTTTAAGTTTGGGGATGTGATAAGTCTTGAAAAGACTTAATTAATTCTGCCTTTTATTTGACTTAATTCATTGTTTAGTGATTAGTTTAGCCTTATTATTTAATTAATTGCTAATAATTTATAATTTATTTAATTATTTCAAAAGTGCTTAATTTATGTAAAGAAACTGATTAAAAACATTAATTAGTTAAGAAATTAAGTTTTCATTAACCCAGCATGCAAATATTGGACAATCAGTAAACAAATGCTGGGCAAATTAGTTGTTTATTGATGAAGGAAAAGGAGCGCTCAAGCCGAAAGGAAAAAGCCGAGTGAGATTTGGAAAAACCGAGTGAGACTTCACAAATCCGACTGAAAAGAGTCCAAAAGATACCGACTCCAAAATAGAACACGGAACCGATTGAAATAAAAAGAAGAACCTGAGCGTCAATTTCAGAATTACGATTGAATAATCAATTTTCTCAAGCGAGAGTTAAATTCGCTCAAGCGAGAGTCAAAAATTCAAGCAAGCAAGCTTTCGCTCAAGCGTGACCCCAAAATATCACTCTCGCCCAAGCTTCTCCATCACGCTTAAGCGAGAAAGCAACACTACAGTACATATCTCAAGTTCGCCCAAGCGAGAACCCAGTTCGCTCAAGCGAAAAGGATGATATTTAAAACAGTGATTGTTCCCTCCAGAATCCACTCGGCACCAGTGCTGTTTCCTGCTGCCTTCTCTCCTACTTCTGCACTTTAGTAATTTAAGTAGTGAGCTATTAATTAGTTAGTGTTGAGCTGTAAATTAGCTAATGATGAACTGGAATCTGTTAAGAGCTGAGCTATAATGAGTTAGTTATTTTGTAATTATGTAATTAGTTAGTTAGTTTAGTCGTTAACTTAAGTTTTCTAAGTTATTAGTTAAGTTAGTTAGTTAGGTAGATGTCTATATATATGTTTGTACATATTCTGTGAAAGACACAGAGACAGATTCACATATAGAATATATCGAATACAATTCATTCAAACTTCAAACATCTCACTACTTCATTTTCTCTCTCTAAATCCTCTCCTCCATGACGTTCCACAATCCTTCGACGGAACCGAAGTCAATGGAGTTCTAAATCCCAAAGGTTGGGATTACGAAGGTTAGCAATGGAGTCTTGAAGCTGTGAGCAAGGAAATCAACTTCTAGATCCTGAGGCGAACAAGCTGAGGAGTGAATCGGAATTGCTGGATTGACAAATCCAGAACTGATGAAGAACTTCGCTAGTGAGGAATCATGGTTGAAGCTTAGGTAACTTCCATCTTTCTAACTAGTTCAGGCCTAATCAATTTAGGTGAATAGTTAGAGTTCAACCTCCAATTTCGCATTAGATTCTTAGGTTAATTGAGCACTTAAGGAATTAAGGTTCGATGCTTAAGGATTAGTGTTTTTCACCTGAGGAATTAGGGAATAACCACAAGCAAATTATCCTCTGGATTACGAAGTTTGATTATACTTTATTTGCATGTTTCTTGCTGAATTTGTGAACCGAAGCAATCCTGACCTGTTTTCTATTAATCACCTTCATATTTCATCTTAACTCTGTTTCTGGAAATATAAAAACAACTATAAAACATTAAAACAATCAAAAATCGAATGAACTTTCTGTGCTTGTGTTGGTTCAGCTTGTACTAGTCCAAGATTGAGGTACTTACCACAATCCCTGTGGGACGATCAAATATACTACAATTTTAATGACTGGTACGCTTGCCAAAGCGTAAATCTTCTGAGAATTACATATCAAAATAATGACTCAGAGATTTGGCATCAGTGGAAGAGGAAGAAAAATCTTCCAAGAAAAATGGGCTAGCTCTCAAGGCCACTTCTATCAATGAAGATGAATCCGGTAGTGAGCTTGATAAAGAAGAAGAATTTGGACTATTTGTGAAGCGTTTCAGAAAATTCATGAAAAACAAACGCTTCCAAAGAAGTTTCAAACCCCAAGGTAAGAAATCTATTTCTAAAGAAAATTCTTCCTCACCCAACTATTTTGAATGTGGCAAGGAAGGGCACTTTAAAGTAGATTGTCCAAACCTCAAGAAGAAAAGTAAAGAGAAAGGAGGAAGAAGAAGAGCATACATCGCTTAGGACGAAAACGATGTAAGTAGCTCCAAAGAATCGGATAACGAAGAAGCAAATCTTTGCTTAATGGCAAATCACCATAAAGAGGAAGATGAGGTAAATCATCATGAACTTGACATAGATGAATTGTATAATGCTTTTGAAGAGTTATATGATAAATATATGAAACTATCTAATAAATATAAGTTATCAAGAAAAACCATAGAAACTCTAGAGATGCATCTAATTGAGCAAGTAAAGGAAAATGAAATTTTGAAAAAGAAAGTTGTTAAACAACAAACTTGCTCAGAATCATGTGAATATTTTAAGAAATGTAATCATCTAGAAAAGAAAGTCCTAGACTTGAATATAACTCTTGAGAAATTCATAAATGGTAGAGATAATCTAGATGTATTACTTGAAAAACAAAGATGCATGTTTGACAAATCCGGATTAGGATATAATCCCACTAAAAAGGAAAAGCATTATAAGAATTTCTTTGTGCCACCTAGAAAATCTTAATCGCCTTTTATGAAATTTAATCATTGTGGTACTAAAGGACATAATGCTTCAAATTGCCATATTAGAAAATTTGGACCAAAAGTGGTAAGAAAGGTGTGGGTTCATAAAGGAACATTATCACAAGCTAACCAAAAAGGACCCAACATAAAATGGGTACCAAGTTCTCTAAACTAATTTTGTTTTGTAGGTATGTTTCAAGATAAGCAACACTTATTGGTACCTAGATAGTGGGTGTTCAAAGCACATGATGGGTGATATAAGCAAGTTCACATCATTCACACCCAAAAGAAAAGGAAGTGTCACTTGTGGGGATAACACCAAAGGAAGAATCCTTGGCATTGGAAAAATTGGTAAAAATTCTTCCACCTTAATTAATGATGTATTATATGTAGAAGGAATTAAACACAATTTGCTTAGTATAAGTCAATTATATGACAAAGATTATAGAGTAATATTTGAATCAAATGGTTGTATAATTGAAAATAAGCAAAATAAAGAGGTAAAGTTTGTTGGTCAAAGAGTTGATAATATCTACATGATTGATGTTGATTGTTTGTCCTTAAATGACATACAATGCTTTATGACTAGAGAGGATGAATCATGGCTATGGCATAGAAGAATAGCTCATATACATGTATACCATTTAAACAAACTTGTTTCTAAAGAATTAGTGATTGGTTTACCAAAGCTAAAATTTGAAAATAAATTTTGTGATGCATGTCAAAAGGGAAAACAAGTAAATACATCATTTCAAGCTAAAAATGTTGTTTCAACTCAAAGGCCTTTACAACTTTTGCACATGGATTTGTTTGGACCCTCTAAGGTCAAGAACTTTGGTGAGAATTACTATGGTCTTGTAATTGTAAATGACTATTCTAGATATACATGGACTTTGTTTCTTGCTCATAAAAATGAAGCATATCATGCATTTAAGAAACTAGCCAAGGTTATCCAAAATGAACAAAACTCAAAGATTGCATCCATTAGAACCGATCATAGGCGAGAATTTGAAAATCAATCATTTGAAAAATTTTGTGAAAAATATGGTATTGAACATAATTTTTCAGCTCCTAGAACTCCACAACAAAATAGAGTGGTCGAAAGGAAAAATAGATCCTTAGTGGAGCTTGCTAGAACCATGTTGAATCAAAACAATATTGCTAAACATTTTTGGGCCGATGCGGTAAACACCACTTGTCATGTCATGAATCGATGTTTAATAAGGCCAATCTTGAAGACAACCCCCTATGAGCTTTATAAAGATAGAAAACCAAATATTTCCTATTTTCATATATTTGGATGCAAATGCTTTGTTCTTAACAATGGAAAGGATAATCTAGAAAAGTTTGATGTAAAATATGATGAGGCAATATTTCTTAGATATTCATCATTTAGTAAATCTTATCATGTCTTTAACAAACAAACAAATACCATTGAAGAGTCCATTCATTTGAAATTTGATGAAAATAGCCATAACCCCCCGAGAAAGGAAGATATTGATGACCTTGTAGGTACCTTCCAAGAATTAAACTTGGATGATAGGTAACCAAGAAGAAGATATAACCTAAAGTGAGGAACTCCAACAAAAAGAATGGATCACATCAAAACACCATCCCATGGATAACATAATAAGTGATATCACAAAAGGTGTAAGTACTCGACGCTCATTTAATACTTGCAATCACTTAGTATTTGTTTCTCAAATTGAACCTAAAACCATTGATGAAGCTATTATAGATGAACATTGGACATTGGCTATGCAAGAAGAACTAAATCAATTTGAAAGAAATAAAGTTTGGGAACTAGTGCCAAGACCCAATGATCACCAAATAATAGGAGCTAAATGGGTATTTAGAAACAAGCTAGATGAAAATGGAGTAATAACTAGAAACAAAGCTAGGCTAGTAGTTAAAGGATACAATCAAGAAAAAGGAATTGACTATGAAGAAATGTATGCTCCCGTAGCTAGATTAGAAGCCATTAGGTTATTATTGGCCTTTGCATACTATAGAGATTTCAAATTGTATCAAATGGATGTCAAAAGTGCCTTCTTAAATGGATATATTCAAGAAAAAGTATATGTTGATCAACCTCCTGGTTTTGAAAACTATCAATTTCCAAATCATGTTTTCAAACTAAAAAAAGCATTGTATGGTTTAAAACAAGCTCTAAGAGCTTGTTATGAAAGGTTAAGCAAATGCCTTTTAGAAAACAATTTTGAACGAGGAAAGGTTGACACAACATTATTCATTAAGCACAAAAAGAATGACATACTATTGGTACAAATATATATGGATGATATCATTTTTGGTGCCACTAATGAATCACTTTGCAAGGAGTTTGCTAAGATAATGCAGAATGAATTTGAGATGTCTATGATGGGAGAACTCACATTTTTCTTTGGACTACAAATCAAGCAAACTAAAGAAAGAATGTTCATTAGCCAATCCAAATATTGCAAAGAGTTGCTCAAAAAGTTCAACATGGATAAAGCAAATGAAATTGCCACACCCATGAGCACTTTATGTTATTTGGACAAGGATGAGAAAGGTAAGGATGTAGAACTTACAAAATATAGAGGTATGATTGGATCCTTACTTTACTTAACCGCTAGTAGACCGGATATCATGTTTGCTGTTTGTATGTGTACAAGATATCAAGCATGCCCAAAAGAATCACACTTAACTGCCATGAAACGAATAATGAAATACTTGGTTGGAACTCAAGATGTTGGCTTATGGTACCCCAAAGGGGTTGAATGCACTCTTGTTGGTTACTCTGATTCTGACTTTGCAGGATGTAAACTTGATAGAAAAAGTACTAGTGGTACTTGTCACTTGCTTGGTAGTTCTCTTGTAACTTAGCATAGTAAGAAACAAGTAAGTGTTGCATTATCAACAGCTGAGGTAGAGTATGTTGCAGCTGGTAGTTGTTGTGCCCAAATCCTTTGGATGAAGCAACAACTTCTAGATTTTGGAGTTGTTTTAGACCATGTGCCTCTCAAATGTGATAATACAAGTTCCATTAATATTTTAAAGAATCCTGTGATGCATTCAAGAACCAAACATATTGAGATAAGACATCATTTCATTAGAGATCATATGTTAAAGGGTGATTGTGTGCTTGAACATGTTGAAACCTCTAAGCAATTAGCTGATATATTCACAAAACCACTTGCAAAGGAATAATTCATAAACATTAGGAGAGAATTAGGAATTTTAAAGATGTCTAATGTTAATTAGTTACATTCATTGCAAATAAATTAGTGAGAAATTTGACTATCCTTGTTAATAGATAAATTTTTTTTCTTAAGCATGAGATTTGAATAAGTATGTAATTTGATTTTCTTTGGTGTGATAGTTACCTTATGAATCATAGATGTTGGTTGATTGCATTATTAAGTTCATGACTCTTGAGTATGAAAATTATGCCTTAGTTGAACTTTGAATCTCATAATTGATTGAGTTAAGTGTTACTCATGTGTGTTTGATTGAATGAGAAGGCAAATAGAGTATTAAAATTGAAGATTTCAATGACCCAACATGTTGTCTAGTATAGAGAATCGATTCGTGTTGTTCAAGACTGCAATTCAAGCAAGTCAGTAACTCTTGAATCGATTCACACGAATGATTGAATCGATTCAAATCCCTAAAACCTCAAAATTTTCAAGACAGCAAGTCTTGAATCGATTCACACGAATGGTTAAATTGATTCAAGCCCCTGGAACCTTAAATTTTTCAAGACAGCAAGTTTTGAATCGATTCATGCATGACCTTGAATCGATTCATGCATGTCAAATTACTTAAATTGGGAAGTTTTTTGGTTTAGTTTCTAGAATCTCTCACATCTCCCAACTCTTTTTCTCCTCTTTCTCTCTAAAAACCACTTTCTCTCTAAATCCACCTTCCATATCTCACTCAAACCCCATGGCCTCATCATCTTAACCTAGGAAAAAATAAAAGGCCAACATTGCAGGGTCTTCCACACCTTAAAATTCAGATCTCATTAGGCTTTTCTCCACCCAAAAGGAATTAGAAACCTATTTAGAGACTTTTTCTGAAAAACTCCTTATTCCTTCATATTGGTTAGATCTTCCTTACTTCAAATCTTCCAACCTACCTCTGCTTGGCATCCTCAATCAATAGCAATTAATTGGTTTTCTAACACTTGAGTCCACCTACATTTATCCTGAATTGATCTGGGCTTTCTATTCAACTTTGCGCCTTCAAGATGATCAATATTATGCCAAGGTGAAAGGAGTTACCATAGTTCTTGACAATGAAGTCATGAATCAAGTTAGCAAGCTTCCCATTAACGATGCCCACTTCTTTGGAAGGGAACCATCTCCATGGTGGAACTTTAATCCCCTAAAAGCAAGAATATTCTTCAACCTTTCCTTATCTACCACAAGCACCGTTGGCAAACTTCAAGTTGACCATCGCTTGCTTCACTATTTCATTGTGAAAATCCTTCTACCATTGGGGAGCAATAATGCAAGAGTTAGTGAGACTCAAATTCTTCTCATGTGGGTAATCATCAACAACAAAGAAATCAACTGGATTAATATGATAAGAAATCACATGATTGATGCAAGGAATCTCACACGCTTACCATATACGGTTTTTGTGACAAAACTTCTTCGTCACTTCAGGGTGAATCTTAATAATGAAGTCAAAGAATCCATTGGGAGCAAAGGATTACTTGGCAAAACTCATCTCAACAAAATGGGAATCATTGAAAGGTTTGGTGTATGGGAAATCCTTCGCCGCCTACAACAAGCTGTTGATGCTGATGAAGACGCTGATGATGTCGCTCCTCCTCCTCCTCCTGTACCTACTGCACCTATTGATGACTTATTTGCATGACTCACTGCTTATCTGGATCGTCGCCTTAATGACATAGAAGCTAACATCAACACAAGGCTGGACAAGCTTGAAGCAAATATGGAGGAAGGATACACCGAACTTGCTACTCAGATCTCCAGCATTCATTTCCCTCAGCCTTAAATAGTTTTTATTTACATTATAGTTATTCCTATTTTATGATATTTCTGTTTGAACCTTGTTGCCCTTATGTGGCCTTCCTTTTTGATTCTTAACTCTTATGTTGCTTGATTTTATATTGACTGATTTTCATGTTGATTCAAACTTGATAGTGATTGATCCTTGTTATGCAATGAATATTTCTTTTCTTTCCCTCAAGTTGACGTTGTTTTTTGATAATGACAAAGGGGGAGAGTAATGTATGATTAGATGAATATGTATTGAATGAGAGTAATGTATCAATGTATGATGAGAGTAATGTATGATAAGATGAATATGAATAAATGTAAACATCACATGAAGTATAAACGATTCAACACATATCTAACTAAAAAACAAAGGGGGAGACACACTCTATTCTAAAAACTTGAAATTATTCAACAAGTGGTCTTTTCTCATCTTACATGAATATTGATTATTGGTACTAACACCCCAAGGAGATGGCCATTAGTTGTCATCATCAAAAAGGGGGAGAATGTATTTGCATGTTGTAGATAGGTTTTGATAATGACAAGTACCCAAGAACAAGAAGAGCATTATTCATGGATCAAAAACAAGTGCAATGAACAAATCAAAAGAATACACAAAAGGAATTTGATGTACTCAAATTAAAGATTCAAGAAATCATGAAGAAAATGCTGTCAAATGGATAAAGAATTCAAGAAAGTAATGCATAAGGATCAAGGAAAGGAACCATGACTCAAAACGCTTCAAGGAAACATCAAAAAGCATGAAAAAATACCAAACAGCATTGCTTGAATCGATTCACACACTATGAATCGATTCAAAGGCCTGGAAGTCTTAAAAACACAAAACCGAAAAGCTTGGCTCGATTCACACGTGCCTGGAAGCCTAAAATGCCAAGTCAGAATGCTCTGAATCAATTTAGAAATGTATGAATCGATTCAAGTAGTGGGAAACATCACTAAAAAGACATTTTTAAGTGGGAAACACAGATCCAAAACCCACTATACGCAGAGAAAAGCTAGAACCATGATGTGCAATGGCTATGAAGACCTCCAAGGCTCTATAAATGGATCTCCAACTCAAGCACAAGCTACACCAACTAGAAGAAATCAATCAAAGCTTACATTTGTACTTAGTGAGATAATTTCTCTTGTGTAAGTTTCATTATTCTGAAACTTTAAGCCAAAATTTGTATATCCTCTCTTCTTGAGAGTCACTAGATTTGTGAGAGCTTTCAATTGCTTATCTACTCTTTTGAGAGAGTTAATTACTTGTAAATATAAACACTAAACACCAAGTTTCACTCTAGATTGAGTGGTCACAAAGGTTGGGATTCAACCTTTGGGTATTGAGAGTTTGAGAGATTGGGTGGGTTGCCCTTTTACTAGTAAGGATTGAGTTCTTGAGTGTGGGACACTAGGAAGTTGCAATTGCTCATAGCTTGTAATCTCTAAACTTCAATAGTGGAAATCCTTCAAGTGGGTTGCTTGAAGGCGAGACGTACACTAGGTTGGTGGAACTCGTTAAATCAGTTTGCAAGCTTCTCTTCCTTACTCTCTTGCATTTACATACTGTATTTGGCTAGTACATTGTCTTGATTGTGATTGCATTGCTTAAATTTGGTTAATTTAACCTAGCTAAAACCCTGTACACCAATCGTTTGATAAATTGCCTAAGTAACTTCTGCATATACTTCTACCATAGTTCTTGCATCATACTCATTGCCTCTTGTATATTATTATCTAGTGTGAAAAGAAAATCAAGTTCAAAGGCATTCCAAGTGAAATTTTTAAACACTCAATTCACCCCCACCCCTTGAGTATTGAGGCCACTTAAATAATAAAACATTTATGCACTTGGCTGATAGTTTATTGAGAATTTTTAGAAATGTCTAAATAATTTTATAAAGCCAAATTCCATACTTGTTCATAATGAATTTTGATGTATAAAGATCTAACTTTGATTTGATATGTGAGTTTGAGCATGAAAGGTGTTAAGTTTTGAGATGGATGAATGAATAACTTTAAAACCCCTTAAATTCATTAAAATCCTAAGATCAATTATGTATGTGCATATCCTTATGACTTTGATTTAAATGATTGGCAATAAGTTTGATAAATGATTGCTTGGATAACATGTTTTGATTCCATGAAAAACTTAAGATTAAAGTTGTTTGCATCCATGTGTGTTAGGAAGGATTGAAATATCAAAATGCTGAAATGTTAAATATTGATGCTTAGATTCAAAGTCTTAATGATGTATAAACTCTTAATGATGTATGAAGTCTTAAATGATGCATGAACTCTTGATGATATATGAATTATTGATGATGTATGAATTCTTGGATGATGTTTGTATTATGTATGAATCCTTGATAACGTATGAATTCTTAATGATGCATGAATTTTTGATTAAATATGAATTCTTGATGATGTATCATTTATTGAACAAGAGATATGTTGTTTAACTAGTGGTATCTAAGTGACAAACATCTCCCTTTAACAAAATGGTATCAATTGAATTAGTAAGAGGAAGAGATCATGGGGACATAATCTTGATTATGCTTATACTCGTTATTACTGCCACTATGCTTTGATAATAAATACATATATTGTGTGTACAAGTGGTATCTATGCTTTGATAATTTATGCATAATTTGTTTTAACAAGTGGTATGTCATATAACTTTCCTAACAAGCAAGTATCTTTTCATAACAAGTGGCATTGAACTTTATATCAAGAAATTATTATGACAAGTTGATTATGACAAATCTTTACAAGTTAGAACTATCTTAAGCAAAATGTTTCTATGCAATTATATGTTGTTTTTGATAATGCCTAAGAAAAAGTATGTATGCTCTATGTATGTTATAACAAGTGATTGCCTAGACTTAACTTCATGACTAGTAACATCATAGGCATGAACAAAAGAGATTAATGTTAAATGTCTATGCATCATGATATATTAAAAAAATGCATGAAATGCTAAGAAACAATGTATGATATGTTAAGTGATAATGTATAACATGATCTTCCTTGATACACCATGCTTAAGCAATTGGTATCTATCTTGATTGACATAATAATTCTTATTTGCATTGTATGTTTGATGATGCATGATCTTGACTGTGAAAAAAATTTGAAAATATGCATCATTGAGTTTGAAAAGAATTATTGACCAAAAGTATCAAGAATGATGTATGCTTGAATGCTAACAATCTTGTGCTAAATGCTTAAATGTTAATAATTGATATCAAGAGATTAAATTGGCAAATCCATCAAATGGTATCATACATAGCATCAAGATAATAAGTGATATGACATACATGTTATGGCAATGAGTATATGACTTGCATTACACATTTACAGCCACACAATGACCATGATATGCTTTTGTGATTTGTCTCTATATGTTGCTAATTATCTATGCAAAATGTTTTCTCTCATATATTTGATAAATGCCATATGTGCTCTATGTAAGTATTTGACTAGACTTAAGGCATAAAAGAAAACAAGTTATATATATCACTTCATCCTTGCTCTAATACCTAGACATAAGCGAAATTGTTGAAAAATATTTTATGTTACTGCCTTGATACCTAGAAATGCATAAAGCAACATTAATTAATGATTAACAAGTGATATCTATTGTTTCAATAAGTGGTATCTATTAAAAGAAGGAGATCATGGGCTTAAGAAGTAAACAAATGGCGTCAAACTTGAACACTTGGTATCATAGCTTAACAATTGGTATCCAATTACACGTGTTAATAACATTTGGTATTAGGCTTAATTAAATTGACCTACAAGCGGTATCAGACTTGATTAAATAGGTTTCACACGTTAATAAATAGTATATTTTTTTTACAAGTGATATCAATTACAGTAATAAGGGGGAGCATACACATGAATGATTAATCCTTGATTTCACTTTCTGTAATTATGTTTATAGCACTTATAATTTTTTTTCTACTCTCCTATATGCTTACTTGGAAGAACATCCTTGTGTGTTTTGATAATGCCAAAATGAGAGAAAATTATGTGCGTATTTGAAATGATTATGTGCTTATGTGCCTATCCTAATTGAGAAAATTACTTATTTACTTATATTTGACTTATTTATAAATATGCAAGTAATGATATGTGTGCTTAATTGGAAAGAATTATGTGACGTTTCCCATACTTGAAAATGATACTCACTACATGATTAAAAATGAGTTAGCAATCAATTATATGCTTACTTGATGAATGAATTATGTGATTGATTATTGACTCTAGATGCAATAAAATGGTATATATCTTTGATCATTATTGAACCTTGATTTTAAATCCATTACTTTCTATGCAATACTTGCTCTAAATCTCTCTTATTCAAACAAATGAGTTTATATGTTGATGGCATAAAGTATAACTAAGATGATGATCTTTTTGATGATGCCAAAGGGGGAGAGATAGTGGAAGGATTAAAATGTCAAAAAGGGGAGAACTACTATGATAAGATTGAGAATTACTATGATTATTGTTTTATTTTTGATGATGCCAAAGGGGGAGAGATATCATGTTTCCATTAGAAAGGGGAGAAGAATATGAAAGAATATGATAAAATAGCATGTTATTAAAAAGAGAAAATATTACTATGTTTATCATGCTTGCTTACACTACCACGATGCTCTGAAAATTGAATAAACTATTTTGTGGTATCTATTGCATGATTAAGGGGGAGATATTATCTTGCATGATATTATATGTATAACATGTGGTATCAAATTATATTTGTAAGGGGGAGTCGTTTATGCCATGAATTTGAACTGTTATGAGACTAACACCCCGAGAGATGAACATCTGTTGTCATCATCAAAAAGGAGAAGAATGTGTTTAGTTGTTGACACAGGTTTTGATTATGACAAACAAAATGTTTAAGGAATCAAGAAATATATCAATACAATTGAAGAATGACGTTGAGGATCAAAAGAATGAAGAATCATGAAAAACATAATTAGAAAAGGGATTCCGCACAAAAATTTAAAATACTCAATTCACCCCCCTCTTGAGTATCGAATCCTTTGGCCTAGCTATTTGCCAGATCTTTTACCACAACCCTGGTGTGAAACTCAATTTATATAGGCTTTATCCGTTCTATGAGTTTCATGCAGGGAAACTGGTTGAGGTTAAGAGTGATGGTAAGCACGAGGATCCTGCCAATTCTCTCTATGAGCTACCTCCTCTTCCCAAAGGCCAAAGCATGCCCCGAAGGTGCTGCAGAAGAGAACGTTACAAAGAAAGGAGAGCCCGGAGGTGAAGGAGCCAAAGAGAGGAAAGAAGAGGATGGAGGAAAGGAGGCCACCACAACGGAAAATCAAACGCCAGCCTCCTAGTCTTATATTTGTCTTTTCCCTTACTACTGTGTACTGGGATCAGCTCTAGTTTTTGTTCAACTTTGTACAACTTTAATTTCGATGAATGAATTTTTTTTCTTTTTATATTGCTCCTTTTGTTACTATGCCCGATATCTTGCGACAATATAATACTTAAGTATTTCTGATAAGCTTATCGAATTTTTACCTACGTAAAATATATCAGGTTGTTCCCTGAAATAAAATCAAAGATTAGGTCACAGTAAGTATCCCAGAGTGGGGTAGTTATATCGGACTGAAATAACCAGAATGTATAACGGAGCATATATGAATATTGTCTCCAAGTATGGGCATGTTGGAGAGAAAATAAGTATCCATTATGGGATGCCACTCTTAGCTTTTTAGAGCATGAAGAAATTTTTCTGCTCCTTAGAGATTTGTTGTGCCATTCTTTTAACTTAAGATCAAGTTGTAATAGCCATGCCATAGAGTGGATTATTAAAGTCATAATCGTCTTTAGCGGAATAGTAGGCACCATAAAGATTGCCCCCAAGTATATGCTAATTTAGAAGGATCATCAGTGTTTTTTGGGAAGCAATGCCTTGAGCTTTGTAGGGTGGATGACCCCTACTTGTTCTGATAAGAATGATTCTTAATTCCTAGGAACCTGCAAAGAATACCTCAACCATAAGAGTGATGATTGGGCCTTCCATCATAAGGATGATGATGGAAATTGTCCACAGCAGGAGGTACATCGTCAATCATACGAATGATGACTAACTTCTTTTGTCTTAGGGAAAATATACCTCAATTGTAAGAGTGACGATTGGGCCTTCAATCCCAAGAGTGGTGATTGGAATTGTCTGTGCCAGGACGTACATTGTCAATTCACAGAATAGGTGATTGAGATCATCCGTCCTGGGGGAAATATACCTCAATCATAAGGATGATGATTGGGCCTTCACCGGTGTTCGGCCAAACCTACTAACCATACCCAGAGTTCAGTTTAATCCTACCATTTGGTCCTTCTAATGGGGTTCGGCCAAACCTATAACCCATTTCCTGAGGTACGGTTAAATCCTACAACTCAGGTCTTCATCGGTGTTTGGCCAAACCTACTAACCGTACCTAAAGTTCAGTTTAATCCTACAATCCAGGCCTTCAAATGGGGTTCGGTACAACCTTGAAAAAGGTCTGATCCTATAACCCTTTGACTTCCTTGAGGAATTACATCACCAATCACAGAATGGGTGATTGGGATCATCCATCTTGAGTAGTCTCATGCACGCCGGTAAGAAACTGTAAATTACAGTACAAAGAAAAGCCTGAAAGAATCATGTTTGTATATGAGGTTCTCATTCCATTGAAAGTGAATTACAATAAAAACGTAGTTGGGGTTATGCCTTGTTAAAACCTTCTTGGAAAAACCCAATGGGAAAAACCCAAGTAAGGAAAAAGAGTACACACCGTCTTACCAACTAGCTGTAATAGACGCGCAAGTTCTAGGTATTCCATATATTGTAAATTGGTGTGCCATCAAGATTTTCTAGGCGATAAGAGCCTTTGCCAGTGACTTTGGATACCCTGTAGGGGCCTTCCCATGTCGGAGTCAGCTTGCCTTGCTGACCAAACTTGTTACCCACGCTTGCCTTTCTAAGAACCAGATCTCCAACGTTAAATGCCCTAGGTCGAACTCGCTTGTTGTACCGGAGGGCGGCCTTGGCCTTAATAGCCTGGTCTCTAACAAACGCTTCTTCTCTGAGTTCTTGGAGTACATCTAGCTCTGATGCCAAGTTAGAATTATTATTTTTCTTAGAGAAATACGCCACTCTTATAGAGGCAGTCTGTAACTCTATTGGTATCATTGCCTCGACACCGTATGTGAGGCGGTATGGTGATTCATTTGTTGAAGAATAGGGCATTGTGTGATGGGCCCATAAAACGTGGCACAACTGATCTGTCCATCCGCCCTTGGCTTCTCCAAGGTGCTTCTTCAACCCTTTCATCACTTCTCTATTGGCCACTTTAGCTTGACCGTTGGTTTGGAGGTGTTCGACGGATGAAAAGATTTGGGCTATGCCTAAACCCTCGAGCAGATCCATAAACTTCCTATCAGTGAGTTGGGTGCCGTTATCAGTAACGATACGTGCTGGCACTCTGAACCGTGCTATGATATTCTCATAAACAAAACGACGGGCTCATGCTGATGTGATGTGGAACACTGGCTCTACTTCGATCCACTTAGTAAAATAATCGATCCCCATGATTAAATATTTGATACCCCCAGGTGCGGTTGGAAATGGTCCTAAAATATCCAGACCCCATTGATAGAATGGCGATGGTACAACGGATGTGTAGTTCCTCAGCTGGCGTGTGATGAAGGTTGGAAAACCTCTGGTAGGAATTACACTTCTTAACAAAGTCGATGAAATCTTGCTTGATCGTGGGCCACCAATATCTAGCCCTGAGAATTTTTCTCATCAGGCTTCTTCCTCCAGCATGGTGTCCACATTGACCTTTCCTCCAATATGCCTTGTACCTTATTTTCATTCAAACACCTAAAGTATGGTATAGAGAATCCTCTTCGTAGGAGCATGCCATCTACCATCGTAAAGTAAGGCAGCTCCCTTTTCAACTTCTTCCTCTCCAAGTCATAAGTGGGTAGCTGTCTGTCCACGAAGTATCATATGTAAGGAATTACCCATGAATTCTCATCAAAAGCACAATGCCTTATTGTGTTTAATGACGGTGTTAAAGGAATGCTGGGCAACGTCAGCGTGCTCTGAACCACCATTTTGGTGTTCCCTGACCGTTTCGTGCTTGCTAGCCTGGACAGAATATCCACCCTGGTGTTCTCCTCTCGTGGCACGTGTTTGAATTCCAGTTTTGAGAACCTCTCCCTCAACTCTTTTACACAATTCAAATACAACTAGAGTTAAGACTCGTGGACTTGATAATCTCCCTGAATTTGTTATATCACTAACTGTGAATCGCTGCAAAGTCTTACTTCGGATGCTTTGATGTCAATTACAGCTCATAGTCCGACGAGGCAAGCTTCATACTTAGCTTGATTGTTAGAGGTTTTAAAATTGAAACAGAGGGAAATCTCCAGGTGCACACCGTCGTCACTTTCTACCACTACACATGCTCTACAACCGTTATTATTTGATGAACTATCCACATAGATGGTCCAATGAATATGAGGTACAGTTGGGTCTGCCCCTGTCATTTCCACAATGAAATCAGCCAAAACTTGAGCCTTGATAGCGTCTATGGGCTCATAAGAGATGTCAAACTCTGAGAGTTCGATGGACCATTTAATTATCCTTCCAGCGAGGTCAGGTTTGCTTAACACCGAACGGAGTGGTAAATCCGTTCTTACCACAACTGGATGAGCGTGAAAGTATGACCTTAAATGACGAGAGGCCCAAACAGCTCCTTGTAGTGTTTTACTTGTAAAATACACCGGCCTCTGTCCCTCTGGGGTCTCTTTTACCAAGGCCATGCCCAAGGCCTCATCTTAGAATAATGTTTTCAATGACTAATTTTTAACCTCAACGATCAACACACTAAGTGATAAAAGACTAGTTAAATAATTTGTTTCATTCATATCAACCAATAAAAAATAAAAATAAATAAAGTAAAATTATTGTAGTATTAAAGAAAAAAGATAAGAGTATTTATTTAGAGAATGGATCAAGTTATACTATGTGAGCTATTGCGATAAATTATTAGTGTAAAGTTTTTACAATATTACCGACCAACTAAAAATCACCTTATATATGAATTTTAATACAGTGATTATACAAGTCAATGTTTTCAACTTATAAGACAATTTACAACATCCTAACTCAGAAAACAAAGCCCAAAAACCCAAGAAATTTTTTCACGATTTGATTCAATTTTGGAACAAGGGTTTAGGGGCCATACAACTCAATATCAGTTATAATATGCAATAGGTGATTTTGGTGGGTTTCACAAGCTCAATTGAATTAAAATTTACACAACAAAAATGAGGGAAACAAGGCAAAAACCCATCCATGACAATAAAGCTTCAAACACAAGAGTTTTGGCAAAAATCAAGGCATGAATCGATTCAAGCATATCCTTGAATCGATTCATACAAATCAAGGGCCAAAAACTACACATCAGAGGCTTGTGAATTAATTTAGAGGGTCCCTGAATCAATTCATACAAATAGGATGACCATTTTCAATATTCCAATGCGTCTTGAATCGATTCAAACCTCTATGAATCGATTCAAGAGGTTTAGGAATTGTATTTTTGGGGTCCAGGGGGCCTTGAATCGATTCAACCAAGCCTTGAATTGATTCAAGAGGTTCTGGAATTAATTTTTGGAGAAACAACAGTCCTTGAATTGATTCAAACATACCTTAAATCGATTCATGATAGCAATTATTGAGAATTTGCCCCAAAAAGCTGAAAAATCCAACTTTGAAACCCCACAACTTTCTCATATCAAATCGATTCAACCAAGCCTTAAATCGATTCAACCAAGCCTTGAATCGATTCAAGAGGTTCTGGAACTAATTTTTGGAGAAACAACAGTCCTTGGATCGATTCAAATATACCTTGAATCGATTCATGACAATAATTATGCAGAATTTGCCCCAAAAAGCTGAAAAATCCAAGTTCTAAACCCCCCAACTTTCTCATATCAAATCTAATCGCCACCAAAATTTGACACCACCAATATACAGTATTTATGACATGTAGCCACTGACCGCACTCATAAATATCAAAAAATGAGGAACTTATGTGTAAAAACACGTTTGGCCTATTTTAAGGTATTGTTTAGCAATACAAGGGTCAATTCCCAACGAATTTGACCCGTTTCAGTTTCTACAAACCACAAATCACATATATATCCTATTGGAACTATCCTATGTCATTAAAACTTCATAAATCTCTTTATGACCCTATTAGTTGTTCAATTATGTATTTAAATCATGTAAAATCATCATTCCTTTCATACAACATCAATCATTCAAGTTCTAATGCATAACTCCAATCAATTACCACACATTGACGATACCTGGACATTTCATACACATGTAATGCACCAAGTGCATATTCACAGTTCATGGAAATCACGCATCATTATATATATATATATATATATATATATCCATTGGGTGGGATCATCCATGGTCACCATAACCAAAACATCATCAACACATAAACATGCTTCCTCATTATTCATTACATCATGTACATACTCAAATGAATCTAGGCTTCCAATTGAAGCCATCAATTACCTAAATCCACTAACATTCATACACATCAACAAATGGGATATCAACAGGAGCCGGCCAAGGTTACTACCACCACCATATGCAAGTCTGTACAACATATACATATATACAGATGCTCCTTGCTTGAGCTTGGTGACCTCTCACCAATCACCGTCACGGCCTAAATCCACTGGAAATATAGCCACAATTAGGGATGAGCATTATACATGTTAAATGACAATTATTAAATCAGATTAATCATCTAATTCTCTATCATACAATATGATATCACAATCACACATCAATATAAACTGCCACTCAATATGGTTTACTCACCACTTGCATTCTCATCAAAACACACATATCAATCATCATCAATTTACTCATAATAACTTATTGTAAGGCTATATCATCATGTTATTCTCAATAACATATACATATGCACATACATTCATTTCTCATTCAATTGGATCCAATTATACATTATTAGTTTTAGTTTTACAATACAGGCTCTCAGCCATATATTCAGCTCTCAGCTGATCCGGCCGTTTTACTAGTACCAAACCGTTTGCCCTCTCACGTAATACAATCACTCTCAACAACAACGGCAGTGTTACGGGCAGCCCCGAGTCCCACTCAATAGGCTTGCCTTGAGTCCCACTCAAGGTTTTTCATAGCATCTCATGCATATAATTATCATCAGTTCATCTCAAACAATGAGCGTCTCACGCCATATGCCCTCGACATTTATCAATTGTATCTCATACAATAATTTACATCATCAAATTGAATGTCCTACTACATCTCATGCATAGGAATCATTTACTCAATTAAGTTAACATATCTCATGCTATTCATCAAACATTATACTATCACATCTCATATAAAGTATCATATCAACATGGACGGAAACTATCACAATAATCAAGTATCTCTCAAATACCATATAATCGGGGTATTTCAACAGTGATTCACAATTAAACATATCAATTCACCATATTTCACAGCGTATAACAAATAACATAACAATATAACCCCGAACCCGTCCATAAACTATACATTTAAAATGTAAAGCTCCCCGTACCTGGAATAAAGAATTCCAGAAGCTCCTCAAGCTATCAAACGCTAATCGATCACTCTCCGATCACCCTTTCTCAATTAAACAACCTTCTAAAAATAACAATTAACCTAGTCAATACTTCAAATTTCATAAAACAGGGCTAAACAACTTCCAATAATTATTTCGATAGCTAACGACTTACAGATTCAAGTCGTCGACCTCTGAAACTCAACTCCAGAGAAACCCCAAGCTGTCCTCTCACCAAACAAACCGAAACACCTAACGTCATGAAAGTAACTATTATCAAGTCCCGAAATTCATGGAATAAGTTACAAAAGTCGTTGGGTGCCATTCAGACATACATATACTTGGAGAAATTGAATTTCCAAGGGTTCCCAAGTCTCCTATAATCCACCAAGCGTTACAAATGCTTCAAGATTTCAAGCAATGGATGAATTAGAAGATGGGATCCATAGATTTCCAAAAATGAAAATGGGGTTCCAAAAACCACACTAATTTTACCTCAATTTGAGGAAATTGAAGCTCCCCCAAAGTCATCCATGGCTGCCGCACCAAGAAAGGAAAAAGAATGAGCTTGGGTATTACTTTGATTTGGTGAATTTGAGAGAAAAAAATGGTAAAATAGGGTGGTGGAGCCGTGGAGATGAAGAAGCAAGTGCACTAAGGTCTCTCCTCTACTGCATGCACGCGTGACTTGAATTGAGAAGGATAAAGGAATTGAAATTTGCCATTTAACATTAAGGGCAATCAAGTAATTTCTACACCACTTAGATTAATTAACTCATTAAATCCCCTTTTAAACTTCTAATTAATTGAGTTTATCAAATTTATTAAGTTAGGATGTTACATAATTTGTGATTCAATGAGGATGTAAAAAATATTTTAATTGAATTCATATTATATATCTATTTAGGTTATAAGTTTAATTTTCATACATTATATTATTAGTATAAAGATTTTTAAATTTTCAATTAATTTAAAATCATGATAGATATGATTTTTAAAGTATTTTTTACTAAAATAAATAATTTTCACTTATATAATATTTATGATTGAATGATAGTAGTTTGCTTTTTTTACATTGTGAATGTATTCTACTTGAAATTTTAAATTATATTTGAGGGAAGAAACACAATAATCATATATTGATAGCCAGCTCCGAAAACATTTGAGTGTAACATTAGCTTTGTCGCTTTTCTGTTGGGTTAAATAGTAGTAAAAAAACATGATTTACAATAATTCTGATCAACTGAATGATACTTGCAATCTTTGCTTTTTAGCTTTGAAAATTCGTGTATATGTTAAACACTGTAATGATTCACTACGCTATCACTATAAAAAATTAATTGCATGGCTAAATTTTCCGTAATCATTACTGGTTTTTATTTCTGCACCCTTACAAATTTCGGCTGTAATCTACTAATCTTACATGCTAATGGTTCGTTTCAATAAAGTTTATTAAGATAGGGTTTTATGTAAACATTTTAAAGTTTAGTTCAATCATATCAGCATAGTTAACTTGTACGTTGTACACGCTTTACTAATTTCTTCAATAAAAATATTTTGAATTTAATTTAAATAGTTAATGGTGTATAGAAATGTGAAATTTTTAGCATAAAAACTTTTTTAAGAAAATGTGAAATTTTAAAAATGAAAACAAGACAAATTAGCCAGCTCATATCAAGAGGAAGTGGAAAAAAAGAGTTAAAAAATGGCACTTAAACTGCTTCGAAGGAACATATATGCATATAGAGGGATATATTCTCTTATGTGAGAGTGAGATGTACGAATCTATGCTGTATAACCATATAATAAATGATTGAGATTTTTCAAAGTCACATGATCACTTAAAAAATCACCTGATTTTTTTAAAAATTTACATAATTAATATCAACTATTTATTGTCTTGTTATACGATCCAAATTTATTTTTCTCCCAATCACATATATAGTATTTTAGCTTGGTGTTTTCATTGATGCTTATTTTTATTTGGTAGGCCAATAGAATCATTGGTGCTTATTGCTTACTCACTTTCTAACCCCTTTATTTTAGTGGTGGGAAACTAGATCCAAAATGCAATTTAACCTATTCATTTCTAAATCCGTTGAACGTGAACGCGTGTAGGTAAGTTTTTTTCTTTAAGAAAAAGCCCACTTACATAACATGATATTGGTGATCTAGTATATAGGTATCATTCTTTAAATAAATTTTTTATAATCATATCCAAAAATCAAAATGGTTTTTAATATATCAATTCAATTATTGAAATAAATACTTATTATTATTATAATTTGAGTGAGTGGGCCTCATGGGCTATATGGCCTACCTTCGTTAAAGGGTTTTCCCTTTATTTAGTTTTTCTTTGTTATGTCACAACTTCATTTTACCAATAATATAGATTTGTGTATTGGACAAAAAGATGTACATGAATTTATAAAATACATGATATTTTGTTAAACAAAAATATATAATATTTTGTTATTTATTATTTCTTAACATAATGTTAAATAAAATAGTTATAATCCTTTAGAAACATAAAACTAGTTATCAAGGTTTTTTTTAGACTTGTGCTTGTTTGGTATTTTAGGCATGTACGTTGATCAACATGTAAGTTTCTTTTAAATAGTGAGAAAACCAATTCAGCCACTCAAATTATGTATGCTGATTGAAAAGATTATCGAATAGTATGTTTGGTACTAGTTAAGGGTTATGGAAATGACATTTGTAAGGATGATGAAGTGGGTTTGGCCCATTCAATATGTAAAATATAGGTTCCAAACACGTCATCTGTCTTAATCCACCCTACCAGACTTGTCAATCTAAAAAGCTAATCTTATGGGTTAGGCGAATTGGGTGGGTTGGCCCATCAAATTATGTTTTTTTTTTAGTTTTTATAACATTTTTAGTGTTTTACCTTTTGAGGTTCGTAGGTTTCTAAAATGCACACACATAACTACTATTATTAATTATTTATTTTTGTTTAGGTTTTATTTTTTATTTTTCTATTTTTTATTCATTTTATATATTTTTTTCATTTTTTGTCAGGTTTAATAGCTAACCTTCCAACCCAACCCACCCTGACAACCCATTCTAGTTAATAATTTTTCATTTTTTATGTAAAACGAGCCAACCCGCTAGCTTGCAAAAAAATAGAGAGGGTTGGGAATATGAGCCCATTGCTAATATATGTGTTGACATGTCCTTACCTAACACCGCCCCTCTTTTGATGGGTTATTGGCAGGGCAAGATAGGTTGGCTCGCTTTATCACTCTTAGTCATTTGTAGACATAATAATTGTACCATAATTTGTATGAACCAACCCCAACCTCGATTTTGACAGGTAAACTTGTTTTGACAAGGGATAAACAAAAAAGTATCCATACCTTGCCCTAACCTTACTAACTACCTGCCTCAACCCCGCACCCAATCTTGTCCTAATATAATAATTTAATAATTTCAATTATAATAATAGTTAAATGATAATGATAAGTTTATATATTTTTCTTAAAATTTATCAATTTTCTTAATGTCTATAATTAATTTAAATATATTAAATAAATTGGTTGTGGCTGGGTACAAGGGCCGACTTTGAGACTAATCCTTAAAATGTATTATTCTCTTAGATTTTACACCGGTCTAGTGAGGATCCGGTATTATAACCTCTATTCCAATGGGGAAATAAAGGCCTTGGAGTGACTCCTTGTACCAAATCACCAACCTTACATGTTATGGGGTAAAATGAAGTGTCAGCTGTAAGGACACTCTGACGCTCAAGTTAGTGAATATTCAAGGAGAATATCAAAGCTCAAGCGTAAGTTATAATATCTAAAGTGTACCTTTCATTCTTGATGTATGAGTATTTATACTTGGAGGTAGCGAAAGAGTCATTTCAAGTAGGTAGGCTTACCGTACAAGGTGTTAGTGTGATTCTGATCATAAGGAGTCTTATTCGGTATTAGTCTGGTAAGAATTCTGTTTTGAATATAACAAGAAGTACTTAGCCCCTTCCTAAAAATATTTTGGAAGATTATGTTCAAGAGGCATTGTTCTGGTCATTTCTTGCAGAGACTTGTTTTTCCTTTCCACAACACCATTCTGTTGAGGTGTTCTTGGAAAAGAAAAATTATGTGTGATACCAGACTCATTGCAGAAGTTTTCAAAAATATCATTTTCAAATTCTATGCTATGATTACTTTTTATGGTACCAATACATAATCCTTTCTCATTTTGGATTTTCTTGTAGAAAATCTTAAATACTTTTATAGACTAATCCTTGTGTGCTAGGAAGTATACCATGTCATTCTTGTGTAATCATCAACAACGACAAATCCATACTTTGAGAACCTTTTTTCTGTATATGTATGAATCGATATTATTCTATATCCCAATAAAGCCAATGCCAAATAGCCACTAAAAAGCACAATCCTGAAAACACAATACGTGCCTCAGCCACACCTTCATAACTCCAAATGCCCGTTGGTTATGCTATTTTGTTTGTAAGTAGGTCTAGATAGGTAAATAGAAATTATTATTAAATAAAAATACAAAAATTCATTTATTTTTATTAGTATTTATTTTTAATTTTGACTAGTATTCTATATCTATAGAGTCCCTAGAATTTTGAAATGTTCATGTAGTAAAAGTCAGGATTTAGAGTTCATCAACTTAATATTTTTAAAATATTATACTTGTATAGTGAAATCAAAGTAATTTTTTTACTTCATTGGATTTCATGTCTCAATTAAGACGAGTCATAGAAAAAACAGGTTTAAAATCTCGATCAATTCCCTTTTCACCTAAATTATACTTTTTTATCATTAATATTATCTATTCAACAAATTCGATTGATTGATACGGGTTGATTTTCTATTACGATAAATAGAAGAAACGAAAGGTTCTTTCTATCTTTCATAATTTTTAAAATTTTTTGATTGATTATTTTGATTTCGAAATTATTTATTTCACTCGTTAATTAAAAAAATAAGGGGCCGAAAGGCGAATAGATGACCTACTAAAGACAGATCGTCAGTTGTTTTCCCAGGCTATGAACGGAGCTTAGTCATACCATAGGGATGGCTCTGAGACCTCTTGTCGAGTGGCCTTTTGGTTTCTTTCGAATATCAGTTTCCATTTTCCAATCAATAATGGGTAGATCTATAGGACATACGCAAACACATACTTCACAAGCAATGCATTTATCAAATTTAAAATGGATTCGACCACGTCCTTCTTTCTATTCTTTCAGGCCTCGATGGGTATACCCTATTCAAGGAGGATTCGACTGGAGGAGAGGGTGTAAGGTCGAGTCTCACTCCTGTAGGTGGTGTGACCATAGTTATAGAATCTGGTCCGACTGTGACTGAGTCAGAGCCTGTTTCTGGATCTCCACTTTATGGAAACAACATTATTTCTGGTGCCATTATTCACTTATTCTTTCTTTTTTCTTTTTATTTTTAATATATATATTTTTGCCAGACAAAAATAGGTGTTCACAGCCCGTAACACTTTCGTTGTCGCTAAGAGTGATTATGTTACGTGAGAGGGCAAACTTTGGTACTAATAAAACGGTCGGATAAGCTGAGAACTGAATATATGGTTGAGAGCCAATATGTTGCAACACTATATTTGATGATTTGGAATGGATCCATGTGATTGCATTTATAAGTTCCGTGTCAGAGCCTGTTTCTGGATCTCCACTTTATAGAAACAATATTATTTTTGGTGCTATTATGCCTACTTATTCTTTCTTTTTTCTTTTTATTTTTAATATATATATATATATATATATATATATATATTTACCGGACAAAAATAGGTGTTCACAGCCCGTAACACTTTCGTTGTCGCTGAAAGTGATTATGTGACGTAAGAGGGCAAACTTTGGTACTAATAAAATGGCCGGATCAGCTGAGAACTAAAAATATGGTTGAGAGCCAATGTGTTGCAACACTATATTTGATGATTTGTAATGGATCCATGTGATTGCATTTATATATATGTATATGTATTGATAAATGTTATTGAGAATAACATGGTTTGTAATAGCCATCTGATGTTATGATATTGAGAATATCTGGTGAATGATAAATTGTGTTGAATGATGGTAAATGTATTGATAGATTTGATATTGTATGTGTAACATCCTTCGATAATTTGCATTTATTTATAATTAATTAGTTAATTTTTCATAATAAAAATTTTTTTTCGCTTTAATTAAATATTTAAGTCTTAATGTAAAATAATACCTACTTCTTTTAAACCCAATGAAACTGACAACCGATCCGAAACTGCTTCACCCGCTCCTAATACACAATGGCGTTATTTACCCTTGAAATATTAATGAACCAAACACAAGGTAATATCCGATTGGAAATACCTCATTCGACCAAGTGGAATTAGGAGCGACAGGAGAAGAAGAACAAAGGAAGGAAAGGAAACAGAGGGGAAGAAGAAGAAAAGCGGAGATCGCTCGCGTGAGCGAACCCCCAAGGTACCTAAACGACCCGAGAATCGCTTTTAGCGAGCGTCGACTCGCTTGAGCGAATACCTTTCTGAAATCTGGACGTATAACACACACTAATGGACTCCTGTGAGATTTCACTCGGAAAATGGTTTACTCGGCAAATGGGTTTCGCTCGGAAAACACTCTACTTCCATTCACTCGGACATTCCTCAATTGACTCATTTCTACTCCTCCCTTAAGAAACTTCATTCGATCACAACTCTCTCGGGAATAATTCAAATTTCCACTCGGCACGTCTAATTCCTCCTCACTCGGGACCTCTATATATTTCCCTCACTCGGAATTCTCTCCCAGGCAATCCCACTCGGAACCTCCTAGCCTTCCCCGACTCGTTTGATTACCCTCACTCGGGAATGGTTCTGTCAGCTAACGAGTCGCCATAGCAACTATAAGAGTATGTAAATAGATAGCAATGTATTTTAAAATGTAAATTCGCATCCAGTTCGGTCTTAGTCAACATACAGCTAACAATAACACTCAGAAATTACTCATACATGCATATAACTCTACTAAATCACTCAAAGTCACTCGGGCCCTGGCATCGATCTCCCCCTTAGCGCGACTCCATGGCTCCTCCCTCCTCCCTGTCACTGGGTACTAAATTGAAACAACAGTAAGGGTGAGTGTTTGGCATTATAATTAATATAGAACAAAATTTAACAAATCATATATACATATACATAGAGTACGCCCAGTTGCATTTTCTTTACTCGGCAATCATGACACATCATACTTAGTAATTAGTTTATACTTTGGCCAATAGAATAGGCTTCACTCGGAAAATATAAGAAATATCACTCGGCAAATATATGTATCACAACTTTCAATTATCATAACTGACTCTCAGATAAAATTTGACACCTAGTATCCGGATACTAAAAGATTGACCTTCAGCTGGAAGTCCGACTTGACTTCCCGTGAACCCGACTTGGTTCACCGAGCCCGACTTGGCTCCCCCTCAACCACTGGGTCAAAGACCTCTGGGTAGCTTAACTGGGTCCGACTTGACCACTGAAGCCAAAACAGGGTAATTCATACTGTTGGTCGTCCTCCACCACATAATCAATTTTCATTATATAGGCATAAACATATCATTCCGATTACTGCTGGCAACTGACAGAAACTGTCCTGTGCTCATAGCGTAGGGTGACCGACTCGTCCAACCC
The DNA here is from genome assembly GCA_037962975.1 of Clitoria ternatea. Classification (NCBI taxonomy): domain Eukaryota; kingdom Viridiplantae; phylum Streptophyta; class Magnoliopsida; order Fabales; family Fabaceae; genus Clitoria; species Clitoria ternatea. Next base: position 155,403,111 of record CM075673.1, read on the forward strand.
CTCAACAGAACATACTGATTATCTCAATCATCACGTATTTCAGGCTATTATAAGCTATCTACACATGCATTTACATACAACATGTTCACATCACTTCAGTATTAAAGAATTTAAGTTTCGTAACAAGATTAATTCTACCACGCACCCGATCTTCAGCTGGCCGATGCACACAATGACACACGCACAAACATAAGCACACTCCACTACTCGATAACATTTTCTTACTCTGCTCATACATTTCAGTAACTCGGACAGGAATAAATCCTATTCTAATTAATCATAACCCGAACCTCCCCCCTTACCTTGGTCCCACGCTTCGATAATTTGTTCCTTGTGTCGATCCCTTCCTTTGAGCACTGGGTTCGCAGTCTCAGCTTCGTCCTTCAGTCTTTCGTTGCTTAACCTACTACCTACGGGTCAGAAGGTAAAGCCCGTTAACTTCAATGCCTTCAGCTCATAGGCCGCATTTGGGTTCACACTCACCAAAGGAGTGGAGAACGGACTCGAATACAGCCAAGCATGGCCCTTGACCACCAGGGAAACGAATGGGATAAGGGGTCACAAATAAAACGGAACAGTGGACTCACCTTGAGGCCTCGATCACAGGAATGGGTTTCGATCGAAGTTCAGACACGAATGGAGTCCTTCTCCAGCGCATGCAACTCAGTGTTAAGAGAGGAGAAAACGAAAGAGAAGGGGCAGACGAACAGAAGAAATAACTCGTAAATAATGAAGAGGGAAGGAAGAGAATCTCCTTTTATATATAAGGTTCAGGGGCAGGATCGTCTTTTCCTTTATTTTATTTGTATTCTCATTAAATTTTAATCAATTTCACCACATTGAACTATTTTATAGTTTATCAAATCAACTACACTTATTTATTCCCTCAACATTTAATTATTCATACTTCTCTACTACTTCGTAAGAGTGTAGGCCCAGTACGAATACCGGCCAACCGGTGTCCTAACATAGTGCCCACACCTCAAAAATCCGGGCTACCGCTTGAGAGGTCGGATATCTCATCCGCTCTCACCTCTTGGTTGTGTACACCCGTCGTTTTAGTCATCATAAGAGGTTGATCCGGGTTATAGCTCTGAGTGAGGCGCTCCCTCACACCGGTTAGTCCAAGACCGTACGTCTTTGTCCGTCCTTCACCTGTACAACCGATCTTCAACCTCGTCTACCCGCGCTTCAGAGACCGACCTCGTCACCGGATTTCTCAACTCCGGCTCTGACAGAACAATTACTAAATAAAATTTCTAAAACATTTACTAAAATTTTCCACTTTTATAATTTTTATTAAAACATCAGGGATGTTACAGTATGTATATTAGAGAACTAGATAGGTTGATCTGATTCAATAACTATCATTTAACATGTATCATGCTCACCCCTATTTATGTGGCTATATTTCAGTGAATTTGGGCTGTGATGGCGATTGGTGAGATGCTACCGTGCTTGTGCGAGGATTATTTGTATATACTTGTATAGTATTTTGTGGTATAGCCTTGGCCGGCTCCTGTAGATATCCATTTTGATGATGTATATGATTGTTTAGAGGATTTTTAGGTAGCTGATGGTTTCATTGGAAACGTAGATTACATTTTGATTGTATATGATGAGATCATGGATGATGTTATATATGATGTTGATGATATATGGATGTGGTGACCATGGATGGTCCCATTTTACTTGCATATGATGCATTTGATATCCAGGAAATACAAATAATGAATTTGTGTATTGAGTACCATCGATGGATCCATGTGTTTGTAATGCTTTTCATTTAATGTCCAGGTGATTATTGCATTACATATATGGGTAGCTTATGTAATGAGTTGCATGAGTGTGTTATGATGATGAAAGGATGATGAATGATATGATTTATAGGAATGTAATTGATTATGTTTACATAGTGTTAGAATATTGCATAATATGGAAATTAGGAACTGGAAGGGTGAATTTATGATTCGACAGGTTTTTAGACCTTCAAAAGGGACTATTAGGTTCCCTACACTATTTATGAGTGATGCATATAGGCCTTACCTTATTTAAAGGCAATTTGATGGGTTTGGTGCATACAATTTCCATATCTTGACCAAAACGTATTTTTCTGCATAAGTTGAGCATATGTTAGAATTTTGGTGAACGGACAACGCCAACAAGTCTAAAATGGGAAACATATATGGCCTTGAAAGTTTTGTGATAATCGGACCTAAAACGAACCATTTGTGTATGTTAAAAGTTGGCTGGAAGGCCTAAAATCCATGATAGCAGCATTGTTGTTACCGTCATGCTGACGCTATGTATGGGGCTGACGCCTAGCATCAGGTACGAAAATTTCAGCTGACGCTATGTGTGGGGCTGACGGTTAGCATCAGGCTCCAGTTGCTTTTTTGCATATTTCCTTGCTGTTGGGTGTTTTGGGGCATTAGGCATGTTGTATAGGTGCTGTTTTGGGGCCCTTAAATGTGATATTCATGTTTTCTTAATTAATTGACATTAAATTAATTTTGAAAATTTTACTTTTATCATTGTTTTTAAGGTATGGATGTTTTATTATTGTTGTCAAAAATTAGTTCAGTCATACTAATTGAACATTAAATCAATTAACCACTCTATTGAATTTTACTTTATATTATTATTGGTTTACGTGAATTAATACTTTCATGAGTAGAATGACTACAATATGTGACATCCCAGCGCTGTTGAGGGCGGGGAGTGATCGCTGGTGCATTGGCACGGACAAGGAGCGGCTCCTAGCAGGCTTCCAGCGGGGAATGTGACATCGCGGGCACTGTTGAGGGCGGGGAGTGATCGCCGGTGCATAGGAACAGATAGGGAGCAGCTTTTGGCAGGCTTCCAGTGGGAGGGACACATGAACAAACTGAATACATACCAGAATGAGAGGGATCCAAAGACTGTATAGGTATGAGACTATACAGTTAAGGATAGCTTAAAGGAATGAATTCGTACTACCTATACCAATAAATGCATTAGCCTTTTCAGTGGCCTATCACTAAAGGACTCCAAAGTTAAGTGTGCTTAACTTGGAGTAATTCTGAGATGGGTGACAGGGCCCGCAAGCGCACGGGTTATGTCGCGTAATATAAAAGATTATCGTTCTCCACAGGGACTGTGTTCAAAGTACCAGCATATTGAAATTTAATTATCCACACAATTAATTTTTAAGATTTTTATAAAATAAAGCACAAATTAAAGTTGCACAGAATATGAATAAATATAAAAATAAAATTTACTTGATACTAAAAAAATCAGAGTTGAGAGTATCTTGGGATTTCGGGGGATTAAGACTCTATTTTATGTTTAATGAATTTTAACTTTTCATAAGTAAGAATCGAATTAAGTTTTCCAAGGCGAATTTTCCAAAAGCTAATTAATATGTTCCTTTCGGAATCCTATTAATGTACCTAACCTATGGAAAGCGCTGCTTAATCCTCAGAAAGGCCCATTATTGTTTTATGAAAATCCCTTTTATTTCCTCAAAAGAATTTTGATTACTTTCACGGTTTTACCGAGGTCACAAAAAGCATTTCAAAAATCTTAGGTTTAGTTCAAAACTTTCTGGTAAAAATAAATCTCTCGATTCTATTTATTACCTAAACTTACTAATATACCCGTAAGTATACAGTTTTATCATTTAGGTTCTTGTTAGGAATTACTAAAAGCATTAAGCATAATTGAACTAAATGGAAAACAGAAATTTATTTAATTCTAAGTCAAAATAACATTAAAATAAAATATTATCATACCCCCTTTATCCCAAGATAATTAATTTAGCTACTCATGAAATAATTTAAATTCATGTAAATAATGGAAAAATAAAACATACAAGACATGCTAAAAATAAAGACTTACGGGTTTCTCCAAAAGCTCAGAATAATTTACCACTGTAATTCCTTGTTGCAATAATTTCTCCACCAATTACAAATTTAAAATCTCACTTTTACAGCCCTCACACTCTTACAAAATAAAAGAAAGAAAAGAAAATAAAAAGAAAGAGAAGAAAAACTGACAGAGAAAGAAAAAATGGAAAAGAATAGAACTAAAGAGAAAAAGAGAGAAAGTAACGAAGAAATGAAGCTTGAGTGATTTTAGACTGGGAAGAAGTTGTTATTTGCTGATGGGTTGCTGCTGCTTTTATAGGCAAATGGATTGAGGATTCCAGCAATGAAAACGCGTTCAATTTGCAAGTGGAAGAAACTTTCGGTGCATGTGAATTCCAGCTGTGCCAACTTGTTTCCAATTTGCATATTTTAATATATCCAATAATTCGGTGCTTGGATTTTAGTGAAGATTGGTGCAGAATGATGAAATTCAGAGTGGAAAAACATTATTTTCCCACAAATCCGAGTGAAAGCTTGCTGGACGGTGTAGGGAGTGAACTGGACAGCGTGGAGAGGAGTTGCTGGGCGGTATCATGTATTAGAAGAAGAAAGGGAGACGGTGTTGGGAAATGAGGATGGTTGGGCGGTGTTGAGAGTGAGGGAAAGGAAAGGAGTATGGGCGGTGTGGATAGAAAGGAGAAGAGTCTGGGCGGAGTTGTGGATTAGAAGAAGAGTCTGGGCGGAGTTGAGAGTGTTGGAAAGGAAAGGAGTATGGGCGGTGTTGGTGTTGAAGAGGATTGTTGGGCGGTGTGGAGTATTGGAAAGGAGAGGACATCGGATAGAAGAGAGGAATGTGGGTCGGATTTCTGGATTGAGGACGGTGTAGAGAGTGATCCGATGTTTGGAGTTTGTGGAGTGTAGGTCGGTTTTGAAAGAAGAAGGGACGGTGTTGTGGCTTGAGGACGGGGTTTGTGGAGTAGGTCGGTATTTGAAAGGAGTATTTGTTGAAGGAAACCGTCTCGCTCAAGCGGAGAAAGGTTCGCTCAAGCGAGAGGTCTTGTTTCACTCGGTGTTTGAGAGTTGGACGGGCAAGGTGACTTACTTGAAATTGATTGAATCCATTCACTCGGCTTAAATTCATGAAGTTCATTCGGCACTGATTGGAGACTCACTCGGGATCAAAATTTATTCAATCGGTTCTCAATCATTTTCACTCGGCTGTAATCTGAACCACTCGGTTAAAACTCTGCTCGGATTTTGCATTGGAATTCTCTCGGATTTGACTTCACTTTCACTCAGAAACTTGGACTTTGAAGGACTGGAATCTGGCTGATAGAATTCTTCCATGTCCGAGCCTTGCTTTGCTCGGAAATGCATCTTTCTGACCCAACTTACTCAGAATTCCTTTCCTTGGAGACTTCTCATTCGGGCTCAATGTGAAACTTGAGAGTCTGCCCGAGTGTGATTTATTTCCGGTCGGATTTTTCCTTCTTTGCTAAGAATTACTCGGAAATGCTTTGTTCTACTTGAGAATGTCATTTTCACTGAGTGAGACCACTCGGATTCCTCCTTAGTCAGCATTTATTCATTTCAGTGGCCTCTTCTACTCGGAATCACTTCACTCGGAACAGCTTTCACTCGGATTAGTTGCAATCAGAAAGCTCCCACTCGGATTCACTTTAATCAGCAAGCTTTTCACTCGAAAATAGCTTTGGACATATTTATTGGAGGTCAGTCTCCTTTTTTCACTCAGAATGGATGCAGTCGGGGAGTTTCCACTCAGAATCACCTTTAACCGAGACTTATTCCATTTCAGCATTGGTCCTTTACTCCAGTCAACTATTTATCACTCGGAATGGCTTTGTCAGGGAACATTTCACTCGGATTTTCCTCCAGCAGTGCAGTATTCCACTCGGCAATGCTCTATTCTGAGTCCTTCCACTCGGATTTGGTCATTTCTGAGTTATCCCACTCGGATTTGGCCATTTTGAGTCGGATTTCAATGCTCTGAGTCGGATTTTTGCTTTCTGAGTCGAATTTCAGCTTTAAAAAGAGAATTTTTTCCACTTTGGGCTTGTTCTTCTTGTTTCTTTATCATTTTATGGTCGTTTTTCTATTGTTTTTGACCCTTTATTACCTTAATTCCTGCAAAATAACATACCCAAGTAGAATAGAGTGGAAAGAGAGCAAAAATCGTAATAAAAAAAGGAAATACAGTGGACAATGACTAAAATCCTAAGCAAACTAGATCTTATTTATTATATTAAAAAGCACTTATCAATGGGTGACCTCCTGGGAATTTCTCAGAAAGTGTGTGATTGAGGACAAAGCACACTGGAAAGGTCTCGTGTTAGTTTGTGGGGAGAGTCGTTCATATCTGAAAAGCGGTCAGGGCGTTACACAATACATCTTTTAAAAGGAAAACAAAAAGCAAGGCATGTGACAATCAATGACAAAGAAGAAAAAAATCAACGAAGGAATCATTAAAAATTGCGGTGCACTCTATTGATTTTATTTCAGCCTTCGATTAACATTACTTTTTTATTTTTTTCCATAGGTATCTCCTCGAAAAAAATTACATATTTAACTATAATATTATCTGTCTTCAAATATAAGATTTCTTTTAAAAATATCTTTTTATATAAGACTGTTTTTAAAATTTTAGTAACATTATTTATTTTTTTGACTTAAATACCTTTTATTAACGTACTATAACTTTTATTAGAATCAATATAATAATAAATAACATACAACAATTAGATTATTTATCTCTTTAATAATAATTGGGTAGTAAATAGAGAGAGACTAAATAGAGAGAATAAATAAATAATTATGATAAGTAATAATCACTTTAAAAATAATTTTAAAAAACTATTAAAAATTAAATTTATTTTAATAACTTTAACTAAATTAACCAACTTCGTGATTTTACTTACGATAATTGGTTAGTTGGATGAAGAATACTTGCCAACACAATTGAACTCCAACCGTGGCAATAACACGTGAGTTATTATTAGAAAAGTAAGTACCATTACCATATACAACGTTTTATGCACTTATAAATTTGTTGGTAGGAATATGCATTGGTTTGGCTTATTCATTTGGCATGTTGCTCATGACAGCTAAGAGCAATGATTTGATTTTAAAAGAGTCCTTTCAGGTTTCATTACGCTTTTAAAATTATGAATTACTAACTAACATGATTGAGATTACGTATTACTAAATTCAATCATATACTAAGATTTTAAATTGATTTGATTCACTTTCATAAAGTTTTCATTGATGCAATTTACTTCCTAAAGTTTCCATTGTTGTGGCGATAAAAAGAGTTATTGTATGCAAACTTGATTCAAAAATGGGAATTCAATCAAAACCGGTTTTCCTTTTTGATATATTTGAATTAATTTGTTTCATAGTTTTCTTGCTCGCAAATGGATGAGACCTAACACAAAAGGGAAAGGGTGCGTAATGATTCTGTTACCTCGTGTGAACGGTAAAGGTCCCAATGGTAATAATAACAATAATACTACTATAGTTTCTCCTAATGTTTTCAGAACCAGACCGGTCATTGAACTAGTGAAAATATCGGCTCATGAAAACTGTATTAAAACTGGGGTCTAACCGTAGTTGAACCGGTAGTATTAAAGAATTGACTCAGACCAGTCACCTAACCAGTTCACGGTTCAACCGGTCGGACCAGTTCGGTTTTGATAATAATTTATCCAATCTTGCAATTTCTACAAAATAAAAAATAATAAAAAATGGAAATTTTAATTTAAGATAATGTTATATCATGTGCTTTCCGTCCAAAACCTATTTTAATATTTATTTTTATTATATGTAAAGTTGTATAATAAAAAATAAATTTTTATTAAATATTATATTTAATGTAGTCTTTATGCAATTTTTATTCAACATAACTTTTAATGAAAAAATTAGTTTTTAATTTTTAAAATATACGTTGAGATATATGTTAAAAAAGTGAATATCGATAATAATGACGTTGATGATGATAATAATAATATATTTTCTTTGGTTTTTTATCTATCCAGTTTGATGTTTTACATATATTAATAAATATATTTAATGTGTCATTTTTCTCTTACATTTTACTAAAAAATTTTCTCTTTGTAAAGTTAATATTTAATTTAAATAAAATAATTAAAAATACAAAGGTATTACTAGAAATAAATATTAAAATATAACTGGTTAAATAAGATGTGAATTAATTAATATATTGTGTGAGAGTAAAAGTATTTAGGTGCAACGTTATAATAAATAAAGATAGTATTGGAAATAAAAAATTAATGTTTTCTCAATTTTTAGAAACGTAACTCAACAGTAAGATATCATAAACTCATTTAATAATAATATTTTGTGAGTTTTTTATAAGACAAAGAATAAGTATTTTAATAGTTTTATTTATATTATAAAACTTATTTATTTAAAAATATTTGATGTTATTATTGTTTTAGAAAATGTTCATATTATTAAAAATAAAATAAATTTAAATTTAAATAAAAGTAAAATTAAAATGTTATAATATTTTATATAAAAATTAATACATTAATATATTTTTTAATATGTGTGTTTTAATCTGAATTATTTTATAAATAAAAATAAAATAATAGAAATGGTTATTCCACTTTTCTTATTATTATTAAAATTGTTACACTATACTCATACATTTGCTAAACTCATAATTATCCCATACTAATTATAATCACCACCATACACTCTCTATGCTCGTTAATAATAGGGCCACTAATTCATAATGGCAAAGAATGGCATTTTGGTAATTACATAAAGTATTGAAGGGTTTTCTCAGCATTGGAAACGGTGGGACAGAAGTGAATCCGATACGGCCTACCGCGCCGCCTGCTTGGAAGGATACGAACAGAAGTTCCATATGTATTGTGAAATGACAATAATATCCCTAGGTGACAAAGTCAAGGAGTTAACTTGGACATAAAGAAAATGGAATTAATTCACCCCTTACCTGCTACCGCTAGTGACTGAAATTGTCGTTCGCTTGTGTCGTAGTTGAGGAAATAAAGTTATGAAATAAAAAAATTAAAAATAAATATTATTTTTTATATGATTTAATATAATTAAAATTTCATTTAATATTATTTTTTTAAGATTAATCAAATCTTAGTTTAACCAACTTCAATAAGAAACCAAATGGCCTCATTATTATTCATTTTGTTATTGCTTTGTCCCTATTCAGCCAAAAAGCTTACCTTTTTCTTTTACTTATAATCTTTATATTAGAAAACAATCACAACAAACCACATGCCTTAGTTTGCGATAAATAATTGTTAGGGTGGTTAAGAAGATAACCACTCATTAGCAAATCCTTAATCTAAAGCAGACATTATTTAATTTATAAATATGGGAATTCTTATATAATATTATATAGAAAGTAAAATTATTATTTTAGTCTCTTCCATTTAACACTTAATTTGAGTTGGTCTTTCATATATTTTTTTAATTATTATTCAAATTCGTTCTTTCTCTTTAAGATTTGTTTTCATTTTTATCACTTATCTTCTTTTTTATCCAAATCAGTCCTCTTACTTTTTAAACATTCTATTTTTTTGGCTCCTACTATTTTTTAATTTGCTTAGCAAAATTTTGTAATTGCATTTTCTAGCATGTGTGTTTGTTGAGTCATTATTATTAATAAAGTAAGACACCATTTTGTTTCTATTATTTCATGGAGATGTGAGACTGTAAAAAGCAAAACCATAAAATACTAAATCGAAATAAGTCTTAAAAATAAGAAACCAAATTTTGCTAAAAAGAAATCAACTCGAATTAAGTATTAAACATAAGATCAATAATGTAATTTTTCCTGCATATAATTCAATTTGATAATTCTCATTCATAATCATGAAGGTAGTTTTTTTTTTCATTTGAAACAATGGTGATAAGGAGGAAAAAATGTATAGAAATTAGACTCAAATCACACTCTTGATAATTTATGTCTATATTAAATACCAAAGTGTATTTGAGTCATTCAAGTAGTTTTGCATTAGTATAATATTAGATGAAAGAATAATTTTAAGTTCTCAATCAAATGGTAATAAGTTTTAGAGTGTTTACCATCATGATTTAATATTTGTGTAAAATGTTTTAACTAATCAACTTATGGAAAATAATTAAATTCTAAGTTTTGATGTTAAATATTTTTAACTTTTGAATATTAAATGTACTTTCAATCATTCTTTGTCAACTGCTAGAAAAATACTCACTTAGTGTTTTTTGAAACTCAAATATTTATAAAGGAATTGAGTAATTGATTAGTATTACAAAGTTTATAAAAAAGGTTGCTAAATTTGTTATTGTCCCATTATTTAATATTAATTGGGAATAACCAATATAAATGCTTAATACAGATTAGACCAATTCTTTAACCAAAGATATATTAATTGTTGAAAATAATATTTAACCAAACATATATTTTTTAATAAATAGTATTGAATAAAAATGTGAAATTATAATTTTAGGCTAAGATATATAAGGGTAGTGGTAAGGCAATGGTAGTGATGACAATGGTTATTATGGCTACGATGATGGTGATGACAGTAGTGATAGTGTCAATGGTAATGGTTGCGGGTTATGGTGGTGACAATGGTAACGATAGTAGTGACAATGATGGTGATGGGAGTGGTAGTGGCGGGGATAGAGGCGATGACAAAGACGACAAGGCTAGTGACGATGGCAATGATTAGCAATGACAATAGTGGTGATAATAATGACAATGACAATGGTGGTGGCAGACGTGATGTAGAGTGTAACATATTATTCTTAGAATTTAATTATTTTTTGTATTTTGTCCAATTTTTGATAATTTGAAGGTATAATTTATTTTACCGAAATATTTTAAAATTAATATAAAAATAATGTTAAGTTTTGGTTGGAGAGGTATAATCGGATTTTTGTTTTGACTTGTTTACAAAGTTAACCACAAACCCAAAAGGTACTAGTTACCTAACCTGATTTTACTTAAAAGGTTTTGCCCTCTCTCATTTACACTCTCTCCCACATCATAAAAATATACTTCACTTTTATGTTTTCCCTTACTTTCTCACATCTTCACACTTTTTTTCACTTACAAGCACAACACTTCTTCTCCACTTCATCACCCATATAAATTTCACTCATCTTCTCATTCTCAAATTTCATGCTCTCTTTCCCCACACCACCAATACCTTCATTCCAATTCTTTAGCCAAACATGTATTAATTGTTGGACATAATAGTCAACCAAACATACATCAATTATTATTAAGACCTGATTGATGTATAGAATTTGAATTGTAATTTGAAATTATAATTTGAATTTCAATTCCAATTCATATAAAATTGGAATTATGGTAGGATTTCTAATTTTATGTTTGAATTGTATCAAATTAAAATGTAGAATTTCAATTCTAGGCTAAGATAAGGGTAGTGGTAGTGCAACAACAATGGTAGTGATGACAATGGTTATTATGGTTGCGATGACAAAGGTGGCGATGCCAATGATGATGGTAATGATTAGCAATGACTACTATGGCAATGACAATGGTAGTGGCGGTGTCATGCAAAGACAATAATTGTGGTGGCAACGACGATGATGTCGGAAAAAATAATGGTGGTGGAAATGACAAAGACGTGGCAACAGTGATGGCAATAGTGGTGGCAACATCGAGGATGATGACAACGATATTGGCATCGATGATGGCAACGGTGGTCATGGTGACAAGGAGTGAATGATGATGATGATGATGAGGACAATGACAATGACAATGTATTATGGATTAGGAATTGATATGAGTTAGAAATTCAAAATATTTTATTTTAGTTATATTCCAATTTCATGAAACTGGATCTTAGAATTACTATTTTAATTTTTAGAAGGCTTCCAAACATCATAAAGAATTTTGGCGCTCAATTCCAATTCCAAGCCTTAATGCATTGTTCTGTGCATTAAATAGGCACTTGGTAAAATTATAGAATAAATACTCCTCCTATTCCTATTTAACCGTCCAAAGAGATAAAAAAAATTAAGCATTAATAATAACTTTCCCCCCAAATAATACACAAATGAGAAAAAAAATATGTTAAAAAGAGGTAATATAGTCTAATAATGAGGGGTAAATAAAAAATTTTAGTATGTAATTAAAATATAATGGTTATATTCATCGATTTGTATAAATTTTATCTTTTTGGACTATTTGAACAAAGGAACCACTAAATTGTTCTTTGATTTTATAAATTTTTTTGTAAGTTTTCCTATTAGAATAATGTTTTCAATGACTAATTTTTAACCTCAACGATCAGCACACTAAGTGATAAAAGACTAGTTAAATAATTTGTTTTATTCACATCAACCAAAAAAAATAAAAATAAATAAAGTAAAATTACTGTAGTATTGAAGAAAAAAGCTAAGAGTATTTTATTTAGATAATGGATCAAGTTATGCTATGTGAGCTATTGCGATAAATTATTAGTGTAAAGTTTTACAATATTACCGACCAACTAAAAATCACCTTATATATGAATTTTAATACAGTGATTATACAAGTCAATGTTTTCAACTTATAAGACAATTTAAAACATCCTAACTCAGAAAACAAAGCCCAAAAACCCAAGAAATTTTTTCATAATTTGATTCAATTTTAGAACAAGGGTTTAGGGGCCATACAACTCAATATCAGTCATAATACGCAATAGGTGGTGATTTGGTGGGTTTCACAAGCTCAATTGAATTAAAATTTGCATAAAAGAAATGAGGGAAACAAGGCAAAAACCCATCCACGACAATCAAGCTTCAAATACAAGAGTTTTGGCAAAAATCAAGGCATGAATCGATTCAAGCATATCCTTGAATCGATTCATACGAATCAAGGGCAAAAAACCACATATCAGAGGCTTGTGAATCGATTTAAGGGGTCCTTGAATCGATTCATATAAATAGGATGACCATTTTCAACATTCCAGTACGTCTTGAATTGATTCAAACCTCCATGAATCGATTCAAGAGATTCTGGAATTGTATTTTTGGGGTCAGGGGGCCTTGAATCAATTCAACCAAGCCTTAAATCGATTCAACCAAGCCTTAAATCGATTCAAGAGGTTCTGGAATTAATTTTTGGAGAAACAACAGTCCTTGAATTAATTCAAACATACCTTGAAACGATTCATGACAGCAATTATGCAGAATTTGCCCCAAAAAGTTGAAAAATCCAAGTTCTAAACCCCCCAACTTTCTCATATCAAATCTAATCGCCACCAAAATTTGACACCACCAAATATACACTATTTATGACGTGTAGCCACTGACTGCACTAAAAAATTTCAAAAAACGAGGAACTTATGCGCAGAAACACGTTTGGCCTCTTTTAAGGTATTTTTGAGCAATACAAGGGTCAATTCCCAATGTATTTGACCCATTCCAGTTTCTACAAACCAAAAATCACATATATATCTTATTTGAACTATCCTATGCCATTGAAACTTCATAAATCTCTTTATGACCCTATTAGTTGCTCAATTATGTATTTAAATCATGTAAAATCATCATTCCTTTCATACAACATCAATCATTCAAGTTCTAATGCATAACTCCAATCAATTACCACACATTGACGATACCAGGACATTTCATACACATGCAATGCACCAAGTGCATATTCACAGTTCATGGAAATCACGCATCATTATATATATATATATATATATATATATATATATATCCATTGGGTGGGATCATCCATGGTCACCATAACCAAAACATCATCAACACATAAAACATGCTTACCTCATCATTCATTACATCATGTACATACTCAAAATGAATCTAGGCTTCCAATTGAAGCCATCAGTTACCTAAATCCACTAACATTCATATACATCAACAAATGGGATATCAACAGGAGCCGGCCAAGGTTACTACCACCACCATATGCAAGTCTGTACAACATATACATATATACAAATGCTCCTTACTTGAGCTTGGTGACCTCTCACCAGTCATCATCACGGCCTAAATCCACTGGAAATATAGCCACAAATAGGGGTAAGCATTATGCATGTTAAATGACAGTTATTGAATCAAATTAATCATTTAATTCTCTATCATACAATATGATATCACAATCACACATCAATATAAACTGCCACTTGACATGGTTCACTCACCACTTGCATTCTCATCAAAACTCACATATCAATCATCATCAATTTACTCATAATAACTCATTACAAGGCTATATCATCATGTTATTCTCAATAACATACACATATGCACATACATTCATTTCTCATTCAATTGGATCCAATTATACATTATTAATTTTAGTGTTGAAACACAGGCTCTCAGCCATATATTCAGCTCTCAACTGATCTGGCCGTTTTACTGGTACTAAACCGTTTGCCCTCTCACGTAACACAATCACTCTTAGCGACAACAACAGTGTTACAGGAAGCCCTGAGTCCCACTCAATAGGCTTGCCTTGAGTCCCACTCAAGGTCTTTCATAGCATCTTATGCATATAATTATCATCAGTTCATCTCAAACAATAAGCGTCTCACGCCATATGCCATCGGCATTTATCAATTGTATCTCATACAATAATTTATATCATCAAATCGAATGTCCTACTACATCTCATGCATAGGAATCATTTACTCAATTAAGTTAATGCATCTCATGCTATTCATCAAACATTATACTATCACATCTCATATAAAGTATCATATCAACATGGACGGAAACTATCACAATAATCAAGTATCTCTCAAATACCATATAATCGGGGTATTTCAACAGTGATTCACAATTAAACATATCAATTCATCATATTTCACAGCATATAACATATAACATAACAATATAACCCTGAACCCGTCCATAAACTATACATTTAAAATGTAAAGCTCCCCGTACCTGGAATAAAGAATCCCAGAAGCTCCTCGAGCTATCAAACTCTAATTGATCGCTCTCTGATCACCCTTTCTCAATTAAACAACCTTTTAAAAATAATAATTAACCTAGTCAATACTTTAAATTTCATAAAACAGGGCTAAACAACTTCCAATAATTATTTCGATAGCTAACGACTTACCGATTCAAGTCGTCGACCTCTGAAACTCAACTCCAGAGAAACCCCAAGCTGTCCTCTCACCAAACAAACCGAAACACCTAACGTCATGAAAGTAACTATTATCAAGTCCCGAAATTCGCGGAATAAGTTACAAGAGTCATTGGGTGCCATTCAAACATACATAAACTTGGAGAAATTGAATTTCCAAGGGTTCCCAAGTCTCCCATAATCCACTAATTTCCAAAAACCACACTAATTTTACCTCAATTTGAGGAAATTGAAGCTCCCCCAAAGTCATCCATGGCTGCCGCACCAAGAAAGGAAGAAGAATGAGCTTGGGTATTACTTTGATTTGGTGAATTTGAGAGAAGAAAATGGTAAAATGGGGTGGTAGAGCCATGGAGATGAAGAAGCAAGTGCACTAAGGTCTCTCCTCTACTGCATGCACGCGTGACTTGAATTAAGAAGGAGAAAGGAATTGAAATTTGTCATTTAACATTAAGGGCAATCAAGTAATTTCTACACCACTTAGATTAATTAACCCATTAAATCCCCTTTTTAACTTCTAATTAATTGAGTTTATCAAATTTATTAAGTTAGGATGTTACATAATTTGTGATTCAATGGGGATGTAAAAAATATTTTAATTGAATTCATATTATATATCTATTTAGGTTATAAGTTTAATTTTCATACATTATTGGTATAAAGATTTTTAAATTTTCAATTAATTTAAAATCATGATAGATATGATTTTTAAAGTATTTTCTACTAAAATAAATAATTTTCACTTATATAATATTTATGATTGAATGATAGTAGTTTGCTTTTTTTTACATTGTGAATGTATTCTACTTGAAATTTTAAATTATATTTGAGGGAAGAAACACAATAATCATATATTGATAGCCAGCTCCGAAAACATTTGAGTGTAACATTAGCTTTGTCGCTTTTCTGTTGGGTTAAATAGTAGTAAAAAAACATGATTTACAATAATTCTGATCAACTGAATGATACTTGCAATCTTTGCTTTTTAGCTTTGAAAATTCGTGTATATGTTAGACACTGTAATGATTCACTACGCTATCACTATAAAAAATTAATTGCATGGCTAAATTTTCCGTAATCATTGCTGGTTTTAATTTCTGCACCCTTACAAATTTCGGCTGTAATCTACTAATCTTACATGCTAATCGTTTCAATAAAGTTTATTAAGATAGGGTTTGATGTCAACATTTTAAAGTTTAGTTCAATCATATCAGCATAGTTAACTTGTACGTTGTACACGCCTACTAATTTCTTCAATAAAAATATTTTGAATTTAATTTAAATAGTTAATGGTGTATAGAAATGTGAAATTTTTAGCATAAAAACTTTACTAAGAAAATGTGAAATTTAAAAATGAAAACAAGACAAATTAGCCAGCTCATATCAAGAGGAAGTGGAAAAAAAGAGTTAAAAAATGGCACTTAAACTGCTTCGAAGGAAAATATATGAATATAGAGGGATATATTCTCCTATGTGAGAGTGAGATGTATGAATCTATGTCGTATAATTATACAATAAATAATTGAGATTAAAATTTTTTTAAAGTCACATAATCACTTAAAAAGTCTTCTAACTTTTTTAAAAACTTATATAATTAATATCAACCATTTATTGTCTTGTTATACGACCAAATTTATTTTTCTTCCAATCACATGAATGGTATTATAGCTTGGTGTTTTCATTGATGCTTATTTTTATTTGGTAGGCCAATAGAATCATTGGTGCTTATTGCTTACTCACTTTCTAACCCCTTTATTTTAGTGGTGGGAAACTAGATCCAAAATGCAATTTAACCAATTCATTTCTTTCTTTTTTTTTTGGTGAAAACCAATTCATTTCTAAATCCGTTGAACGTGAACGCGTGTAGGTAAGTCTTTTTTCTTTAAGAAAAAGCCCACTTACATAACATGATATTGGTGATCCAGTATACAGGTATCATTCTTTAATTTTACTATCCGCTTGTTTGTTAAATTTATTTTAAATGATAAATAATATTTATTTTAAATTTTTTATGTGTTTGTTTAAAGTTTTATAAATAAATAAAAATAGAATATAAACAGATTTTTGTTTATTTTAATAAACAACTCTAATCGGCTTATTAAAAAAAATATTTATAAAAAAATGTTTTTTTTAAAAACACTTAAAAATAAGCTTAAATAAACTAACCCTTTAAATTTGTTTTAAAATTTGAACTCCATTTTGTAAATTTGATCCGGAGTTCCGTTGAAATAACCACGTTTTAAGTTTCATATCACAGTTCAACTTCTCCTTTGCGTTGAAGTAGTGTGCTTGAAAGTGTTTTCTTTTTTTTAAGTACTTTATTTTTTGGAATAGTACTTTATATATTTGAGTGTTTTTTTAAATAGATTATAATCTATTAGATTATTTTTGTAATTTTAAATTAAAATAATCCTTTTAAGACAGTCTAAAGAAAAAAATTATTATAATCATAGCCAAATATCAAAATGGTTTTTAATATATCAATTCAATTATTAAAATAAATACTTATTATAATTTGAGTGAGTGGGGCTCATGGGTTATATGGCCTACCTTCGTTAAAGGGCTTTCCCTTTATTTAGTTTTTCTTTGTTATGTCACAACTGCATTTTACCAATAATATAGATTTGTGTATTGGACAAAAAGATGTTCATGAATTTATAAAATACATGATATTTTGTTAAACAAAAATATATAATATTTTGTTATTTATTATTTCTTAACATAATATTAAATAAAATAATTATAATCCTTTAGAAACATAAAACTAGTTATCAAGGTTTTTTTTTAGACTTGTGCTTGTTTGGTATTTTAGGCATGTATGTTGATCAACATGTAAGTTTCTTTTAAATAGTGAGAAAACCAATTCAGCCTCTCAAATTATGTATGTTGATTGAAAAGATTATCAAATAGTATGTTTGATACTATTTAAGCGTTATGGAAATGACATTTGTAAGGATGATGAAGTGGGTTTGGCCCATTCAACATGTAAAATATAGGTTCTAAACACGTCATCTGCCTTAATCCACCCTACTAGACTTGTCAATCTAAAAAGCTAATCTTATGGGTTAGGCGAATTGGGTGGGTTGGCCCATCAAATTATGTTTTTTCAGTTTTTATAACATATTTTTAGTGTTTTACCTTTTGAGGTTCGTAGGTTTCTAAAATGCACACACATAACTACTATTATTAATTAATTATTTTTGTTTAGGTTTTATTTTTCTATTTTTATTCATTTTAATATATATTTTTCATTTTTTTGTTAGGTTTGATAGCCAACCTTCCAACCCAACCCACCCTGACAACCCATTCTAGTTAATAATTTTTCATATTTTTTATGAAAAACGAGCCAACCCGCTAGCTTGCAAAAAAATAGAAAGGATTGGGAATGTGAACCCATTGCTATTATATGTGTTAACCTTTCCTTTCCTAACACTACCCCCTTTTTTGATGGGTTATTGGCAGGGCAAGATAGGTTGGCTCGCTTTGTCACCCCTAGTCATTTGTAGACATAATAATTGTACCATAATTTGTAAGAACCAACCCCAACCCAAATTTTGAAAAGTAAACTTGTTTTGACAAGGGATAAACAAAAAAATATCCATACCTCGACCTAACCTTAATAAGGGTTAGGTGAGGGAGGGTCTATGAATATAACTACTTGCCTCACCCCGCACCCGATCTTGTCCTAATATAATAATTTAATAATTTCAATTATAATGATAGTTAAATGATAATGATAAGTTTATATGTTTTCTTAAAATATATCAATTTTCTTAATGTTTATAATTAATTTAAATATATTAAATAAACTGGTTATGGCTGGGGTACAAGGGCCGATTTTGAGACTAATCCTTAAAATATATTGTTCTCTCAGATTTTACACTGGTCTAGTGGGGATCCGATATTATAACCTCTATTCCAATGAGGAAATAAAGGCCTTGGAGTGACTCCTCGTACCAAATCACAAGCCTTACACGTTATGGGGTGAAATGAAGTGTCAGCTGTAAGGACACTCTGACGCTCAAGTCAGTGAATATTCAAGGAGAATATCAGAGCTCAAGCGTAAGTTCTAATATCTAAAGTGTACCTTTCATTCTTGATGTGTGAGTATTTATACTTGGAGGTAGCGAAAGAGTCGTTTCGAGTAGGTAGGCTTACCGTACAAGGTGTTAGTGTGATTCTGATCATAAGGAGTCTTATTCAGTATTAGTCTGGTAAGAATTCTATTTTGAATATAACAATAAGTACTTAGCCCCTGCCTAAAAATATTTTGAAAGATTATTTTCAAAAGGCATTGTTCTGGTCATTTCTTGCAGAGACTTGTTTTTCCTTTCCACAACACCATTTTGTTGAGATGTTCTTGGAAAAGAAAAACTGTGTGTGATACCAGACTCATTGTAGAATTTTTCAAAAATATCATTTTCAAATTCTATGCTATGATCACTTTTTATGGTACCAATACATAATCCTTTCTCATTTTGGATTTTCTTGTAGAAAATCTTAAATACTTTTACAGACTCATCCTTGTGTGCTAGGAAGTATACCCATGTCATTCTTGTGTAATCATTAACAACGACAAATCCATACTTTGAGAACCTTTTTTTTCTGTATATGTATGAATCGATATTATTTAGATCCCAATAAACCAAATTCCAAATAACTGCTAAAAAGCACAATCCTGAAAACACAATAGTGCCTCAGCCACACCTTCATAACTCCAAATGCCCGTTGGTTATGTTATTTTGTTTGTAAGTAGGTCTAAATAGGTAAATAGAAATTATTATTAAATAAAAATACAAAAATTCATTTATTTTTATTAGTATTTATTTTTTAATTTTGACTTGTATTCTATATCTATAGAGTCCCTAGAATTTTGAAATGTTCATATAGTAAAAGTCAGGATTTAGAGTTCATAAACTTAATATTTTTAAAATATTATACTTGTATAGTGAAATCAAAGTAATTTTTTTTACTTCATTGGATTTCATGTCTCAATTAAGAGGAGTCATAGAAAAAACAGGTTCAAAATCTCGATCAATTCCCTTTTCACCTAAATTCTACTTTTTTTATCATTAATACTATCTATTCAACAAATTCGATTGATTGATACGGGTTGATTTTCTATTACAATAAATAGAAGAAACGAAAGGTTCTTTCTATCTTTTATAATTTTTAAAATTTTTTGATTGATTATTTCGATTTTGGAATTATTTATTTCACTCATTAATTAAAAAATAAAAAATAAGGGGCCGAAAGGCAAACAGATGACCTACTAATGACAGATCGTCAGTTGTTTTCCCAGGCTATGAACAGAGCTTAGTCATACCATAGGGATGGCTTTGAGACCTCTTGTCGAGTGGCCTTTTGGTTTCTTTCGCATATCAGTTTCCATTTTCTAATCAATAACGAGTAGATCTATGAGACATACACGAACACATACTTCACAAGCAATGCATTTATCAAATTTAAAATGGATTCAACCACGTCCTTCTTTCTGTTCTTTTAGGCCTCGATGGGTATACCCTATTCATGGAGGATTCGACTGGAGGGGAGGGTGGAAGGCCGAGTCTCACTCTTGTAGGTGGTGTGACCGTAGTTATAGAATCTGGTCCGGTTATGACCGAGTCAGAGCCTGTTTCCAGATCTTCACTTTATGGAAATAATATTATTTCTGGTGCCATTATTCCTACTTTCCCAGCTATAGGTTTGCATCTTTATTTGATCTGAACTGATCGATGAATTTCCCCTGACTTCCTGTAAGAAGATGTGAGGGCCCTCCCACTATTTGGATTGGAAAGAGTTATCTTAGATCCATTTTGAAAGGTCGGTTTAGTAAGAAATTGATTCAAGAGAAGCAATTATCCCCGTTCTTAAGCAAGGATCGAAAGGAAGATGTAATTCGTTCTTATAATAAGATAATCAATCTAAGACAAGTGGTGCTCTGTTTTATTTACAAAATTCACCTTCAACAAGCGTAGGTTTTTCAATTTTTTGTATTTCTCTCTGAAAAATATGTCTTTCTCCTAAGACCTATCTTGATAACTGAAATAGTTCAAAAAAAAAAGAATCAAATCACAAACAAAAGAAAGAAATAAAACAAAAATAGTAAAAGATATTCATTATATGTTTCTCATGGTAACTAGGTTCATGAAATATGGTCAACAAACAGTTCGAGCTTCAAAGTATATTGGTTAAAGTTCCCTGTCAGACTTTGCACTTGAGATGGACCAAACAAATATAAATGTAACAGTTCCAAAGGTCTGACAGTGGAAACAACATTTTTGTTTTCAAAAGAGGTTTTATGTTGTTTCCCTCTTTGGCATGCTTTACAAGGCAAGGAACTATTGAAATAAATTTTTGGCAGTCCCCTGACCAGACCTTTTCTATGAAGTTTTGAAATATGTTTTAAACTCACATGCCCAAGCTTTTTATGCCAGATCTATCTCTCTTCAGAGTTTGAAAATAAACATGTTACATTTTGATAATCTAATTCATTCAAGTCAACCTTGTACAGGTTGTGATGTTTGTTTACAGTGAAGAGAGTGGATCCATCATGGTTGATGAAAGTACACTTTTCTTTATCAAAAGAGATCTTATATTCACTATCAAAAAATTGACTAATGCTCAGTAGGTAGAGCTGGTAATTCGGGCGGGCGGTCCTAAACGGGCTGGGCTTTATCGGGCTACGGGCCATTTAGGGCCGGGCCAAAAAAGGCCCGCAAAAATTCGGCCAGGCGGCCTGCTTAAAAAAGTTAAAAAATAAATTTATAAAAAAATTGTTCTATGTAATAATACTATTTAATTAAATTAGCTGGAACAAGTTTAATTAAAACGACATTACCGAATGAGAAAGGCACACAATTAAAAAAATATACATATATCAAAGATCATGATTTGTGTAAACATATAGGCTATAGCTAAAAAATTATGGACACACAGCTTCAAGTTTTATCGTAATCAAATTAAAAATGCATATAACGTAGCGCATAACTATTGGTGAAGTCATAAAGTGATATTATCAATTCACAACGGCAACACTGTGAAACCTTATTAAGGTGAAGTCATGAACTACATAACTATTGATGTTGACATAAAGTGATATTATCTTATGGAGATGACATTATGTTTGACTTTCTATATTATGCTTGTTGAATCATATATTTCATAAAAGTCCATAGTAAAAGTCACAAAAGCAAGCACCTAACGTAACTAAAAATTATTATTTTTATTTTTTAAAAATAATCGGGCCGCCCGCGGGCCACATGGGTTGGCCCACACTCGGGCCATTTTTTTCAGGCTTTTTTAGGGTCGGGCTTTTTTTCCCACGTATTGATTTTGACTTTTTATTTTAAGCCCGCGCACTACATTTTTATAGGCGGGTTCGAGTCGGCCCATTCAGGCCAGCCTATTTTGCCAGCTCTATCAGTAGGTTATGTCTTAGACCTTCAACCAAAAATACATTTTTAATGATAGGTGAATGAATTTTACCCACTTTACCAGACCCTATGATTTTCCCAATTTGGTGTCCTCCAAAGGTGTCTGTTCCACTTTTAAACTGCTCCAGGTCTAGGAACATAGACCTTCTTCCTGTCATGTGATGCGAGCATCCATTGTTTAGATACCCTTGCAAAGGCTTTGTCCTTGTCTTTAAGCACATCTGCAATTGAAATAATCAATGATTTTGGTACCCATATCTTTTTGGGTCCTGCATTGTTAGTAATTCTTTCATTTTGGTACCCATATTATTAAATAAGTAAAAGCCTCATATGTGATATTTATATGTTTTCTTTATTTATGATGATTTTGTTATCTTACATAATATGGAAAATGGCTCTTGGTTAACTTATTTTTTATATAATCTATTATTAATATATATTAAATTATATTATATTAAAAATATATATTTTATTATCATCGGTTCGATCACGGTTTAACTAACCATTAAATCATGAAAGAATACCTTTATTAGTTTGATTACCGATATATTTTTTAAAACTTTACTTATCATCCCACTAACACATAAAATTTGGATAAATAAAATCATATAATTTAAAACATAAAATGACCAAACTAGGACAGTTACGCAACTTAAAGGACTAAAACAAATTCAACAAACATTAGAGGTGCAATTTGAAAACTTGGCTTAGAGTTAGAAGAGAAAACATTTATTTATGAAAAAATGAAAGATAAAAAATAAAAAAACATAAATTATCCACTTAAATTATATTTGGATACAATTATAGCCTAAAAGTTACATTGTGGTAAAAATAATAGAACTGAATTTGATTAAAAGAATAATATAATTATAGCCTAAAAGTTACAGACTGAGACACAAAAAAATGGAAACTAATTCGCACATGAAATTCATATTGATTAGATGCAGGACAAGTCAAAATATGATAATTGAATGCAACTACAGAAGAGAGCAAGTGTAGAAAAAGTAGTAGAATAAAATAGAAAGTGGTCAATAGAAGAGAGGAAGAAAAAAAAACCCTGATCTAACTAATTTCAATGGCCAACTTGAAATTCCAGTGTTGCTTTTGGTGCAACTACATATTCGTTCTGTGTTTTCTTTTGGCAAAGATATACTGAGTGAGTGATATAAAAAGATAAGAGAAATCGATGAACATTTAGGTGAGGAGGAACAATTCATGAATCTCATGCATGTAATTAGAAACAAAAACAAAGGAATTTCTAAGCTAGAAATTGGCTTTCCTTGTTTTTATATAAAACTTACTTCTTGTAATCTTTTATATAAAACTTATTTTTCTATTTTTCATTTCTTATTTATTATATCAATTGTCATATTTAAATATATTTTACCGAAAACTATCTGTATCCACCACAGTGGTTCGTTTTCAAAAAATAATGGCCGTGCAAATAGTAAAAAATTGTGGTCTAAAAAGCAATCCTCGTGTAAATTACCTCTGAATTGGAAAATTCAATCTTTCTTTTTGTCGAAGGAAAATTCAATCTGAGTGTACTGATAAATGACCCAGGCCCGACCCAATAAACCGGCCCATTAATACCGGTTGAGGAAATAAACAACCGGTTCGGTTTAGACGAACCGGGAAATTGCGGCACATGAAAATGGAAGTGTTGCAGTTACAACGGGTTGTTCTAGACACAAGAGTTGAATCTGGCTAAAAACACTCTCTGAGTACAGCACGCACGTATTCTTCACTTTCCCCTTTTCTTTTCTGCTCCGGCCCTTGTAGCAGTGCCGCACCGTGAACGGCGACCCTTCTCTTCTCCTTCAATCTGCTTCTTGAGGTTAGGTTTCGTAACTTTCGTCCCCTGGGTGCTATGCGTATTGTTATTGTCATACTGCAATAGAATATTATTGCTCAAGAGAAGCAATACAGCAATACTGCAATACTGCAGTAATTGAGTTCAAATAGTAAAGTAAGTAATACTGTAATACATAATTAATTGTGAAGATGAGCCATCCAATTCAATTAATTAATACCAGCAGATTTTATTAATTAAATTGCTTTGGTTCAAAAAAGTTAAATCTTTGAAGCTTCAATTGGTCTTCTTCCTTGCTGATAATACTGGAAAAAGATGTTGTCTATAATTTTTCACCTGTTTGTATGATAATGCCCTTGATTCGGTCACGAGTTTGTCCATCGGTTTAATCACTCTTTCTGAATCTGGGAAGCAGAACATTGCTAATGTGATCCTTTCCTTTTCTGTATTTGATCTGGGAGGAAGAACATTGCTAATGTGACCCTTTCCTTTTCTGTATTTGTCACTACTCTGTGTGTTATTGGGCTGCCAAATATTCCATTGCTCATTATTTGTTTTTCATCAAACAATTCAACTCAAGATACATACATTACTGAGCGGTTAAATATCAGGCTCCGGTGCAAGTATGATATCAGATTTTAGTATTTTACAGCTTTACTTATGATAAAAATATGATTTTTATTAGCAATATCAATATGGTTGCTATTAGCAATATCATCTTTTAGATGGTTGTGTGTAAGTTTTGTTAGACAACTTATATCAATATGATTTTACAGTTTTACCTATGATAAAAATATGGTTGCTATTAGCCTATTAGCAATATCAATATGATTGCTATTACCTATTTAAATTAATATTATATTAGTACCGATTCGAACACGATTAAACCATTGAGTCTTGAACAGTGCTTAGATCGATTTGATAACCGGTCCGGTTTTAAAAACCTTGGTGTCAATGGAAGAACTCAAATCTGCAATGGAAGAGCACATGGACCTTATGGCGGATCTTGTTCAGAAGCTCTCTTCGGAACTTCGTACTGGCCTTCGCCCCGCTTACGATAACTTCATCGGTTTTTTCCACGCCATTGATTGGAAGGTAACCCTTCAATTTTTTAACCCATTCTTTTGTGTTTTTGTAGTGTTTGATAAATGGGGTGTTTTAAATTTTCGTTTTTTTCATCTGAGTGTATGAGAAATCAAGTTGAACCCAGCTTGAAGTGTAAAGAGAAGAAATGAGGCGTAAAAGTATTAATTGATTAAATTTGTGTTTGGTTTGATGTTCAGTACTTGATTTTACTGTCTGTTTTTGTTTGTTTTCTCGGAACTAAGTTTTGTTTAAATTTATACTCTTTGAAGTTTTATTTTATATTTTGTTTTTGGTAATATTGCAATATTGGAACTAGTATAGGTGGTGCTTATGAGAATTTTGTTGTATAGAAAGGTTCAAATTTGTTGTTCAAATTTGAATGTGTTGAATTGATTATTGCAGATATGAAGTTTGGTTTGGTTGGCAATTTGGTTTGGTTAATTTGGAGTGTTTTCTTTTCTCAGATTGATCAATCTTTATTACCTTTCTTTAGCTGAACGTTCTTGAAACGGGCAGCACCCCTTGAATTTACTAATATTTCCTTGATCCCTTGTTTCAGGAACCTTGGTTAATTGGATTGTTGACATTCCATGTTGTGTTGCTTCTTGTTGCTATCATCTCAAGGAAGAAAACAAACTTTCAAATGTTCTTGTTCCTCTTGACATGTAAGTAGCATACCTTATTTATTGTATGGATTGAAATTTTAAACTACTAGATAGACTTAAGCAAAAACGGTTCTGTTGCTTTTGAGCTAGCTAGCTTCTTTCTTGTTTGAATTTGTTGCTTTCCCTCATGATAATAGCATTAGTACCTTGCCTTTATTTGCTTGCCTTGCTAGACATCATGAACATTATGTGTTGAGTCATTAAAATTTGATGATAACCTGTGCACTTTTCAGTTACTAGTTATTTGTCATGTAAGCATCATCAATATCTTTAACTTTCAGCACTGTTATGAAACTTCAATTTTTTGGTGTCAAAAGAACTATTTACAGTCCTTGTTCATTTACCATGTGCATATTTTGACTGTTATTACATTGATATTTTCCATCTCATATGCTTGCTGTGCTTTCATGCAAAGATTTTTTGAAGTTCTATTCTCATTGTTAAATATTCTCTTTGTATATAAAAAATAGAGCTTAACAAAAGTAGTTCTAAAAAGTGTTAACAAAAATAATATCTCTTTTTTCAGTTTCTGGAACCAAAACGCTAGGACATCTCTAAATTGTTTCGATTTTCCATTTTTAGTTTTATATCACTCATGTTATTTCCTGTGTTATCCTATCTTCTTCCACTCTTACACCCTACTATCTGAAATTTAGTTTTGAAAACTGTTTAATTGAACAGCTTCTGGATGCTGAAAAACAAAAACCCAATCAAACATACCCTTGTGCTTTTTATCTTTATTAAATAACTTACAAATTGTTTTGATGCAGTGGCCGGTGTATATTTTGCTGAGAGTCTAAACAGATCTTTGGGGAAAAACTGGAAAAGCTTTGCTGGTCAAAACTATTTTGATCCAAATGGTCTATTCATGTCAGTTCTTTGGTCTGGACCCCTTCTTGTCATTTCAATGATAATCTTGGTTAGTATTGTCCATCACACAATCATTTTACTCCTGGTCTTATTTTCATATTGAATAGGGACTTTAAGGCTGCATTTAGTTACAGAAAATTATTTTAGTTTCTAGAAAAAGTTTTCTACTGGTTTTCTAAAATTTTCATTTCCTATAATAGATAAAAAAATTCTTGAAAAACTTTTCTACTTTTCAGTTTTCTTGGAAAACTTCTTTAAAGATTTTTCTGTTTTTTTTTTAAAAAATAGAAAACCCGGTGTTTAATTTTCTATAAGTTTTATTTGAATATTTTGTAAACAAACACCTTTTATATTTTTTTTAACTTTTTCAAGAATAGTTTTTTATTTTTCTTAGAAAACTTGCTAACTAAACACCTACTAAGTATCTTGTCACTTTTTGCAGATCAATACACTCTTCTCCTTATGTTACTTGATTGTTAGGTGGAAAAGAGCTGAACTGAGACATCGTGCAAGGGCTGCTAGTAGGAAGCAGGATTAGTTGTTTTATAATAGGATTTTGACGTATTCAAACTCTGAAGGAGTTCATGCTAATGATGATCTAATCTATGCACATACAAATGAATTTTGTTTGTTAGTCTTTTCAATTTTCTTGTTGAGTGCTTATTGTTACCCGGTTATGTTTACGTGTACTTTTCACTGGAGAAAATTTTACCATCTTTAGGGTTGTATGCATAATTTTATTTTAGCTTTTAAAATTTCTTATCCAAAATCAAGAATGACATGTTCAAATATCTTTCTTTTTTCAATTTACCTTTTTCTCTAAATTCATTTTTTTGGCATGCACGCTTTTCCCCTGCAATGCCGGATAACAACCATTAAAATTATATTAATTAGTTTTCAAATAAATTATGTATCTATATTTTTATGAATTAATTTTTAAGAATTTTATTTTTTATCAACTATATAATATAAGTTATAATACTTTAAATTATGTGAATATTTTATATATTAATAAATATAAAATATTTTTAATTATAATATAATAATATAAAATATAATAAAGTTAAAATTTTTTACAATATTTTTATTATATTATTTTATATTTTTTATTCTTTTAAATAAAAATGTATTTAAAAATGTTTTAAAAAAGAATATTAATATATTTTGAAGTAAATTATTTTCTAAAAAGTAAAACATCACAATATTTATTGTAAAAATAAAATATAATGATTTTCATTAATAATATAATTGATATAATTAATACTATGAATTAAAAAAGTTCCAAACGGCTTTGTTGTCACCATGACTCAAACACAACCCAGCTGTGCCACTTTTTCGTTCGTCTGATGCGCCATATTATATTTTACGTTAAGTTTGTAGACTACTGTTAAAAAATAGTGTAACAAAGCATTGTAATTCAAATGAGTAATTTTATATAATAGTATAGATGAGTAGTTTATTTTTCCAAGTTTTTAGAGAAATTTTGAAAGAAAAAAGTGATTATTTCTAGAAAATTAATCCTTTTTTAAACAAATACTAGTGTAATGGATGTCTTCCTTGAATCTTTACCATTGGCTTTTATAATATTAGATTCTTCAAAAGGGTAACTCAAATGTTGGAAGAAGCTAAATTGGTATTCCTAATAGTTTTTTAAGCTAAAAATATATATATTTAATTGTTTTTCAGATTTTGAATCAGTCTTTTATTTGTTTCTATTTTGTTCTGCATGTTTACTTTTACCTTTGAATTAGTTCTTTTTATTGACTCTACACTAACACTATCACAATAATCAAAATAGCATCATTATGAATTTTAGTTTTTCTTTTGTTACGATGTTAATGGTGCTGACAACATTAAAAGGAACATATGATAGTCATAGAAGAAAAGATGATGGTAGTTATAAGAGAAAGGAAACAAAAGAAAAATAATGTAAAAGACTGAATTGAAACTAAAATAAAACATAAAATATAAACTTAAACTAAAATTGGATTAACCTGAAACAACTCTTTTAAGGGTGTTGCTTTTAAGTTGATTGAAGGATGGGCTTGAAACCAAAATAAAAATTAGAATAGCAAATTGACAATAAAAAACAGGTTTTTTTAATCGATAATGCTGTTTAAAAAAACAATTTAATATGTAGGTTGTTCTTGAAAAAATTACAGGGAAAGAGTCATTTTGCAAGTCGTAGAAGGTCCATACAACTTCAATGTTGCACTAAAGCAGGACAACGTAACTAGGAATGAACATGTGCCTATGTTGTATTGTCTCCAAACAACACACATTACATAGTCATCCAAGATTGAGAGGACACACATGTGTCGCATCACTTTTGTGTGACACCACCAGTGTGTCGTAGCAATATAAAACACACTAGTTATGGATGTGAAAAAAAATCCATTGAATTTATCTAGTTTAGCTTTGATTCCTTTATGAGTCAACATGAAACCTAGAAATTTCTCATCTTCCACAACAAAAGAACACTTTTTAGGTTTTAGTTGCATGTTGTATTTTTTATGGGAGGATAGGGAAGCCTTTTAGATGCCCCAACCTCTTTACACTTTTAGTTTCAAAATGAGTAAGAGTGTGTATCCATAGAAACCTATTTCATAAGCGAAAAATAACAATTCATACTTATAAAATCACAATAAATGCACATATATATATATAATTGAAAAAATGTATAAATGAAGGGTAAATAATGATAAAAGGCATTGAGATTGAATTTCATTATCATCTTTATCAAGCATCGTTATCATACCGTGTAAGTTTATGCATTTAAATCAAGTTAATGTTGCATAAGCATTACTAAATTTGACCCCTTGGTAAATAGATCCTATGTCCTTTCAATAAATATCGATCCCTTGACTATTTATCAAAAGTCGTTGTTTTAAGATCCGACTTTAAACAACCAATATTTGACCCCTTGGTTCATTTCCTATTTCAAATAATATTGCTCAATGACAACTCTAAAATGAAAGATTTTGTATTATTTTTCTGTTTAAAACAATCATAAAGCATAGTAACAAATCACTAACATTGATATAAATATATAAAATATACACAAGTAGTTAATACATACCAAGAAAGAAAGTGTGTTACACCAATCCCAACAAAAAGGTAGATTAACCACTCATAATGATGAGAGTCATATGAAGAAACAAGAGATATAAAGGAAAGCAAAAGAGACAAAAAAGATCCCTTATCTTTAAGCTTTCAACGATGTCAAAACATCCTCCAACGATATTCTCCTTCTCTTACTCAACCAAAGATAGTCTAAAAAGTGAGTTTTGGCCTTTTATAAGACCTCCAAATGAAATAGGAAATGCACTGATTTTTCCAGTTTATCTTAAACAAAAATTGCTCACTCAAGCAAAAATGCAGTTTTGTCCCATCAATGTTGTTTTGCTTGAGATAAATTTTGATTTGCTCAAGTGAAATTTAGATCCAAATTCACTAAAACAGTTTAGCTTGAGTAAAAATATTTCACTCAAGAGAAGTTACTGATCTATAAACTCTTTGGCTTACCCAATTCCCCTTGGGCTCAAAATCAACTCTTCAAGCATTATTTGCTTCAAAAAGTTGAGAAAAACCCATGGTTGGTTAACAATTTTACCTATTCATAATATTTATATACATGATAGTGAAATACAAAAAAAATTCAAGCAATTACCACTAAATTGAGATTATATTGACTATGAATACAAGGTAAAATTAACAAGTAATTACATATGCCCAACATATCTATAAGGGACCAAACAAACAAGTTAACATTCTTTTGGAGTACATTTACAAGGGTTTGCTTTATTTTAGTTAGAAGAATAAAATTAATCTTGGTACACTAACTTGATTGGTACCATATTTACACCCTTTTCAATGATTTGATTGACTATGGTCTTTGATCATCCAGTTCAACTTGAGGGTCAAAACTATGCTCCAATGCCATAGGAAGTTAAACTGGCCTTGTAGCACTCGCTAGCTGTGTCTAGATTGGGTTAGATGATCCCTACACCTTCATCATCCAAAGGGAATTTCATGATGAGGTGTGAGGTAGACACAATTGCTCCCAATATATCAAGGTTAGGTCTACCAAGAATTATGTTGTCTGAATAAGAGATGTTCACCACCAATAACTTTATCAAGATAGTACTTTGATGGTCAGCTTCTTCAACAATAATCTCTACTTCCATATACCCCTTAACTTTTATCGTATCACCTGTGAAACTTTGCAACGATCCATCATATCTTTTCAAGAGGAAGAACAATGGAAAATTCAAAAGGATTTAAATGGGATCACTTTTGTCTTTTTCATTTGAAAAGAAAAAGGTTGAGGTGGTGTGTTTTGAAAAATTGGATGGTGCCAAAAGAAAAGGCATCCAATTTTGTTATAAATATAATTAAAAAAAGTATGAAATTATTTATGGTGATTGAATATATATTTTAATTAATTAATCAATAAATAAGGAATAAACTAAAAAAAATAAAAATTGATTAAATTTACAAATTAACTATTTTATAAGATGTCAATGTATGATTACTGATGCTATTAGACCCTAAGCAACTATCCTCTTTCCCTCCTTCATTTGCTTTGTTAAACTGAACTTCAAATTTTATACATTTTATTTTGTTTTCATAATTTTTTTGATACATGACTAATACTTGATTAGTTCCTGTGAAAGGTTTATCTCCATACACTACGTTTACAAATGATCAAGCCATATGTTTATTTGAGAACAAAGTAACTTTCTGATTATCTTCATCTTCATTATTTAAGTATAAAACCTTAATCTTTTTTAAAATTCTAAATACGTATATCATCCTTTTCCATGTTAAACATCTTTTCATTTCCTTTAATATGGTCTAGATTTATGTTTTTTTTTAAAATGTTCTTTGAACACAAAACTTAGTTGTATTTCCAACCATTCCCGAACAGAGGCAAAAAAACAACAGAAATTACAAAATGATATTAATTTGAAAAACAAAAGTTGTATAGGAAAAAAATGATATTAATTGTTCACCTTTATACAGAGAACTACAATACATTATTTCAAATATGTTGGGCTCTTGACCTAAAAATGCAAAATATGTTGGGCTCTCGGTTATGTTGGTGTTGTACTCTTGACCCAAAATAAAAAAATGTGTTCACCTTTATATAGGACCTTACATTGAAAGAAATATTCTAATTACAAAAGTTATTTATTTAGATAATATATTGAAAGAAATTATTTTACACAAACTAATAAAAAAAATATTCTTAGTGGTAATACACTAAAAACACTTAATTATGCATTTTGAAGTATTTTTTACCCTTAATTTGGATTTGTCATCCTTATTTATAGCGTCATTTTTTGTTATTCATCGTTTTATTCGTCATCAAGTTCTCCTTTGTGTCTTTCAACCACCTTTATTTGTACAATATTGTCCTCTTAAAATGATGCAAGAGGTTTCAAAATAACATTTCTTCTTCTTCCTTTGTGTCATCATCTACGAAAGGTAAATTGTATGATAACTAGGTATTAATAGCTGGTTATAAATCTAGGGTTTTCATAATATGAGGTGGATTGTAATTTTCATATATAATTAAGATATATGTTATAGCGTGTCCAGTTAAGGGTTTTAGTACGCGGAGAATTGAAGTTAGCATTCGTTGAATTATAAAATCTTAAAGAAATTTGTAAGAGTCTATCTATTATTAAAATAACATTTAAATAATAAAACCTTTATATGTTTAGTAAAAAGATCATAAAACACTATAATATCTAAAATTTCAAATGAGAGTAACAGCTACAAAGGTTGGTAGAGGCGCGAGGATATAACATCAACAATGACATAAGCATAGAATATCGGTAAATGTGTGACCAAATGAAGGGGCGATCGACAAGACAAATAAGAAACAAAGCAGAGACCAAAATAGAAGCTTTCACGTAGTTGTAGTAAAGGAAAACATATAAAAATTAGGGTTTAGGCAAAAACATAGTCATTTCTAGGACTTTTTATAAAAGCTTGGTATATACTAACGAGTCCACACGAGTCTAGCCGAGTTTAAATAAGTTTGAAGAACCCTAAGTTTACGCATAAGTTAACCAATTTCTTAGGTAAATTCAAAAACTTGCGCAAGTTTCACAAGAATGATCTTAATAGTGTGTAACTCTTTATAATAAAAACCTTAAGTGTAAATCTTTTTTAAAGGGGTCTTGAGTCTTAATAGCCAGTATAATAGGGAAAACCAACGGGCTGTCCTAAACGGGCCTAGTTTTTTTTAGGTCAGACAAAAAAAGACCGCAATAATTCAGGCTTCAATTTAAGGTGTTTAAACCCATCCATTTTTGCAGGAGGGCCAGACAAGCCCTATAAATTTGGGCTTTTTTTAGACAGCCCTTATAGTCTTACAAGTGAAAAAACAAGATTGTCCGATCCGTGGTGGGTGCAGGTTTTTTTTAGGCTGGCCAAAAAAATCTCACTAATTTGACCATTGATTTTGAATGCCCAAACCCACAAGTTTTATGGGTGGGCTGGACTGACCTATCAGGACAGACCCATTTTGTCAATTCTAATTGCCAGGTGGTGCATTAGAGGCATTTTCATATAGATTTTATATTAAAAATAAGAAAAATTTTATTGGTGCTAAGAGAATTTTTCTAAAACCAAATTTTCTGCCTAACCAAACAAGAGAACAAGGCCCACAGTTACCTTGTAATCGTAATTGTTCAATGTTTTTGATACGTTGACAAAAAAGAAAAAGGAGAAAAAAATGAGATGACACCAAAAATAAAAACAAGGAGGAGCCCTGAATTTAATGTACTGGTAGTGGATCTCTATGCCACAGATTGCTGGCCCAAAAACTGTGATTTGCTGGCCCAGAGTAGTGGAATTTTGCTATTGGATCTCCGCATTACAACTTCCTAGGCCCAGTTACTACTAATTAGAAATATTTGTTATCAATTTATCTTAGCTTAAATAACATTTTAGTATATTTTTTTTGATTTTTAGTTTCTGCATATCTTAAATCATTAAATTCTCTGTCTTTTTTAGCTTATGTCTATTATGTTTAGTCCCTGATTTTTTAAATTTTT
Organism: Clitoria ternatea; assembly: GCA_037962975.1. Classification (NCBI taxonomy): domain Eukaryota; kingdom Viridiplantae; phylum Streptophyta; class Magnoliopsida; order Fabales; family Fabaceae; genus Clitoria; species Clitoria ternatea. The sequence goes on from CM075673.1 coordinate 155,437,042, forward strand.
TTAGTCCATAATTGAAGTATTTGCCTTTTTCTCCCTCAAGTAGTTTTAAAAACCAGTTGAAATGAGATACTTCGAAAACAAGTTACCTGTGAGCACCGTCTAACCAATAGGACTTGTTAATTTTTTTTTTTTGGGGGTTTTGACCCCAGTAACATTTTGTTTAATAAGTAGTTGAGAAAATAAAATCGTGAAAATAAAAAAATTTAATAGTTAATATTAATTATTTTTATGGTCTGAAACAGTCAAAATTTTATTAAAACAATAGACTTTTTTAGTTGATCAAACCTCCTCGATTTAACTTAACTACCAATCAAATAACCATCGTAAATGATAAACACCAAACAATTAAGCGCCACTTAGTTTATAACAACTTCGTATATATAAACAATTGTTTTTGAAGTTACCCATTACAATAAATAGTTTTTTAAACTATATTATTGAAAAAAAAAGCACTGTTATCAACTTAATTTTAATCGGAACAAATTCAACAAATCTTAGACGGCAAAAGATCTATTTAATATGGTTTCATCTACATAAACCAAATCAAATTAATTAAATTATAACTAAACTTTTAAACAAGATTACCTTTAAAAAAATTGCATATATTTAATTTGTTATTTTACTTAAGAGACCAAAGTAGTTATTAATGGATACCTTTTGTTAGTTCTCCTCTCTTGCCAGATGCTTTACCACTATACCTCCTTATTGCTCTTGCTACATATAGTTGATTAAAAAATAATTAAATGTTTTTATTAATGAATTTATTTATTTTTCATCTTTAAACTAATTAAATAACATTTCGATTGGAAAGACCTTTAAGTGTCATCTAACCCTCCTTTAGGGAAAGAGAGAAGTTTGAAGTTTCATAACTACTAAAAATAGCCTGAAGTATATCAATTCATAGTCATCTTTTTATGGTGAAATTGCCACTTTTTTATTAAGCTATTAAAGTTTATGTCATGTAACTCTTGTTAATGGCGGTTTATATACAAAGAAGGAATGCCCAACAAAATAACATGAGAGGAAAAGAATTACTTTATAAAAGTACTTGTTGCAGTTATAATATTTATAACTGAGTTTTATTTCAACTAGCAGTGCCCGTTCCATTTCAATAATTTCATGTGTAGATGAAGACAAATATTAATCAGAGAGATAATTAAATAAATAGAACCCACCTACAAAATAGGTTTATGAATTTCAATTGTCTAAGAAGCACGTTGCTTGCTCCTTACCTTATATGACACAATTTCTAGCTATGGAATAGCCTTATCACATATCTAATGTATTCATCACATTCAGCAATTAATACTCCTAATTGATGTGAAATATTAACTTTCTATGGTCTCAATATTCACCATCGCATGGTGGATAACCATGCATGATCTAATCAAGGGTATTTTAGTTTGACGCAAACCACATACATCAAAATTGTCATTGATATTTATTTTAGGATGAAAGATTAATGTCTCATTTGGTTCTTATTGGGGTTGGTTAAACTGAATTTTGGTCAATCATAAAAAAGATCTTATGGTCAAACGAAGTTTTAAATATCTCGAATGACGTAATTAATATTAATTAGATTTTTTCATTTTCATAACTCTATTTTCCCAACTGCATACCATACCATACGGAAACTAAGTTGGATGAGTATGTTGACTTCCCTTATCGTCCTTTTGTAGGGCCAAACTTAATTGGACTTGAGTTCGGTTCACGATTCGTTTGCCTGGTGATTGAGTTCTTCACGTTTGTTATGTTGCCATAAAATCTCAAAACCTAGCTAGATTTGATTTTCATCTAAATTGGACTAATTTTTTTTTTTTCTATCATTCAGAATAACAACAGTATAAGAGGGACGATGTTAGAATAGGAAAACCGTGACATGAACTCAAACCTCTATACTTAATGTTTTTGTTAGGTTCTGCTAACTTCAGCAGACAGTTAATTGGACTAATTTGGACTAGTAAAGACATATATGGTGATAGAAATAACACTATAAATGAGTTTTTTGTTGGCAATCTTGAACTCCAATTTTTTTAATTTGGTCAATAAATTAACTTGTTGGCTCATATAATTATCAATTAGCGCACGTTGACAATGAAGCAAATGTCATATAAAACATAATTTAAAATTTTAGTGTAACTAATCAAGGTCGTAGACTCGTAGTTGTGAATTCGAAAAGCAGGCTTGGATCTTATTATAATGATTTTCCAAAAGCTAGCTAGTTGTGTTATGAAACATGGTGACGAAAAAAGAAAAGAAAGTATAATGGAGAAAATTTAGAGGAACTGTAAAAATGTATTACTCTCAAGAATGAGTACAAGTAACTAACTACTAACTATTACTATCTCTAATAGCTCCTTACAAGTTGGAAGTGCCCACACTTTAAGCTTGGTATGAACAATGTAAACTCAAATGAAATCAAACAAAATACAATGAGAGATAATATAATGATAAAATGATTAACCACTCACATAATCTAAAAGTCGAACCTAGATGCTTAACCACCTTATAAGAAAAACCGAAAGAGATAGTAGCAATGTTTAACCATCCAAAGTAGAAGCTCACTAGTGCAAAAAAGGCTTTTTACACCGGCTATTTTTGACTTTTTACACCGATTATTAGCCGATGTAGATCCAGCAGGTGTAAAAAATATTAAATTGTACAGCCGGTGTAAAAATTTTTACATCGGTTATTTAAAAGTGACCCGGTGTAGATATCATATTTTACACCGGTTTGCACATATACATAACTTCTCTAGTCTCGCTAAAGTATTTCACAACCGATTGACATAAATCTGAATTATAACTGATCCGGTCCCAACACCGGTCCCCAAAAGCATGGTTTTAATGCTTTGCCAGATCAGCATTTTGAACAGGAGAAGTACGTCTCAAATACCTTATAATTACTTTTATACGGAGTACATACCGCCAAAGCACGTTACTCCGCCATGGCATGTAACTCCGCCAGGGCACGTAACTCCGCCAAGGCACGTTATTCCGCCAAAGCTTATTACTCCGCCAAGGTGGAAAATATTGAATATCTTATACACATGCATAAAGTATTTCCAATGCATACTACTCCGCCAAGCCATAGGCGGAATATTGAATTTCCTATATTGCGTAGCGAGCCCATACTTATAACCCCGACACGAGATTGACTCTGTCTTGAGAGGTTGAAAATGGGAATCACGCTGTCACGCATAAAAGGGAACAATGAATAAAATAATAAGGCATTAACGCTTTCCAAGCAAGTGGAAATACCCACTACAGCGATGGTGCTCGTGAACGACACAGGGACCCACTACCTTTCTTGCATTATGCCAGAAAACACGGAACGGGTCCTACCAATAATGGAGCACCAGTAACAGGTATATAAACCTCAGCAAAAAGGTATAAGGGGATCCCCCCTCAATTCTGAACCTTACACTTTTACTTGCATAATTCTCTCAGATTTGCTTTCTAAGTCTTACAGTATTTCAGAATACAGACTTGAGCGTCGGAGAATAATTGCAGGTACCACCACCAATTGTGTCAAGGCAAAGGAGGTTACTTCAGGCGGACTGTCACACCGCCCAGAGTGCATTGTATTCCGCCCCAGTATACAAGGATACTCCGTACTTGCACATTTACAAATATCTCCTTGTACCAGATTGACATGACATGTACATTTTGAATTGTTCATCAACCATACTTTTACACCCCCAGTAAAGAACAGTTCATTGGCACGCCCGGTGGGACCTGTAAATTTGGTAGTCCCACAATCTTTGATCAATTTCCATCACACTCATCATTAATGGAGAGACCAGGACCAGAAGTGCAGAATGAGGATTCTCCTCCACGCAATCCTAGACGTCTCAACTTCGACAACGATGCTCATAAAAAAGCAACGCATGTTGACTCTCCGGATCCGAGAGATGATATGATTCGAATGTTGAGAGAAGAAATCGCAGAGCTTCGTCGTGAAAAGGCGAACCCCATGCACGAGAAAGCTGGCCCTGCAAGACAGCCACACCATGAATTACACGGACAGGAGGAATCAAGTACTCCTAGCTACTCTCGCATCCCTACTTACATGGAAGAGCAACGAAGCCTCCCACTGGCAAATGCTCAACATCAAGAAGGAAGGAGAGCAGGTTCAAATGCACCCCCCTCGGGATACAAGATGAGTATCCCATTTTCTAAAAGGCTCATGAATGCACATGTACCCAGACATTTGCAAACTATGCAGCCCATTTCTATAGGAAAATACACTGGGGAAATAGATCCTTCTAAGCATTTAGATGCTTACATCTACGAGGCTATGTTCTTAGGAGCAGAAGAGGATGTCATGTGCAGAATGTTCCCCAGGACCCTCACAGGTGAGGCTCTTAGTTGGTTCAAGAGCTTACCTTCAGGTTCCATTGATTCATGGGAGGACTTGGCCACAACTTTTGGCAGCCACTTCGTGATTTCTAGGGATGCGCCTAGAACCTCTCATACCTTGGCTCAGATCAAGCAAGGTGACAAAGAATCTCTGAAGGATTTCCTTAAGAGATTTTATAAAGAGGCAGCCATGGTTCCTGATCTGACAGAAGCAATCCAGTTGCATATCCTCATCGAGGCTATGCAGCCAAAATCACCTTTTGCTCTGTCATTGGCAAAGGGACCTCCATCCACGATGGAGGAATTTCACAGGAAGGCGTCCAAGTATGTAGGTATTGAGATGCACCTGGAAGCCACTGCATCTCGCAGTAAACCACCCACAGCAGCTCCACATCATGACAAAGACAAGGAAAAATCATCCAAGAATGACAAGTTCCACCAAAAAGACAAAGTAGGGAACCAACCCTTCAAACAACAAGATAGACGTGTGTTCAATTTTGCTCATTATGCACCCCTGAACACGTCATATGAACAAATCTTGCGTGAAATAGGATGGACTACCCTCAACATTTATGGGATCCAACGTCCACCTCCAATCAGGCGCGGTGGAAACCCAAAGAAATATTGTGAGTTCCACGAGTCAGTTGGCCATACCACGGAGGAGTGTAAGCAACTCAAAAATACCATTGAGGTGCTTATTCGTGAAGGCAAACTAAAACACTATTTGTTTAAGGGTAAGTCTTATGATGAGCCAGAAAAGTTTGAAAAACGACATCGTGATCGTTCTCCAGATCCTGATAATACTCGAGAGCCAAAACGTACGGCGGCAACAGAAAAACAAAAAGGCGTTGTTCTGGAGTCCGCCCAAAGGGAACCAAGCCCTGAACCCAGATCGCGGGGCAAAAGGCAGGTTGTAGATATGATTGCTGGAGGCTTCGCCGGGGGCGGACCCTCAAACACCGCCAGGAAAAATCATCATCGTATGATTTTGTCTGTGCAGGGCAAGAGCAAAGAATATCGTCCATTCAGGAACGGGGTCCAGACTCCGCCTATAGCCTTCACAGATGATGATTTTGGCCCTACTATTCCTGAGGGAGATGATGCAGTAGTGATTATTGCGGTAATCGCTAATATGGATGTAAAACACATCCTAATTGATCAGGGAAGTTCCTGCGACGTTATCTTTTATGACTATTTTAAACGCATGGGGCTAACTGATGCTGATTTGCAGCCTTATACACAGGACCTTACAGCCTTTAATGGCCCAAACAGCCCACTAAAGGCTATTTGGACACAAGGATTACTTTTGATGGTGAACCTGGAGCAAGGACTGTGAAATCCAGGATTCTTGTCATTGATGTTAAATCTCCATACAATGGCATCATTGGGCGACCTACCCTGAATGCCATGGAAGCCATCGTTTCAACCCCCCACTTGTTAATCAAGTTCATTGATAAGGATAATTAAGTCTCATCTGTAAGGGGTGACCAGGAAATGGCTCGTTATTGTTACAATTTGAGTCTTAACATGGTGAAGCTTGAAACCATGTCTAAGAAAAGAAAATTGAACGAAGGAAGCAGTGCGGCGGTATCCGTCAATTTGGTGGATCTTGACCCCAGGGCAGAGTCTTCTGTAGACCCACTGAACCCTTTGAAACCAACTCCTGATGGTGGTTCCAAGTCTATTGTTTTAGGCAGCACCCCGGAACAAATAACAAACATCAATGACAAATTGGAGGCTAACATGGAAGCAAGACTAATTGCACTTCTCCTTGAGTACAAAGAGATTTTTGCTTGGACCGCTGCAGACATGCCTGGCATGGATCCTAACTTTTATTGCCACCGCCTGGCGGTGTATCCTGAAACTAGGCCAGTGGCACAAAAGAAACGACGTATGGGTCCTGCTAAGCAAAAAGCTGCTTGTGAACAAACGGAGGAGCTCCTCAAGGTGGGGTTCATCAGGGAACTCCGTTACTCCTCCTGGCTGTCCAACGTGGTTATGGTACAGAAAGCCAATGGCAAGTGGCGTATGTGCATAGACTACGTTGACTTGAATAAATGTTGTCCCAAGGATCCATACCCTCTCCCCAACATTGACAAATTGGTTGACGATTCTTCAGGATACAAGTATCTATCTTTTATGGATGCTTACTCCGGTTACAACCAAATTCCAATGTGTGAGGATGATCAAGAGAAGACAGCATTTGTTAATGACAAAGGGGTCTTTTGCTACAACGTCATGCCATTTGGGCTAAAGAACACCGGGGCAACCTACCAGCGCATGATCAACAAAGTTTTTGAGGGTATGCACACAAAGCTGGTAGAGGTTTATATTGATGATATTATAGCCAAAACCCCGGAGGGAGGAGACCATGTTGAAGACCTACGCCTCATTTTTCAACGCCTACAGCAATACAACATGAGACTCAACCCATTAAAATGTACATTTGCTGTACCAGGAGACAGATTTTTGGGTTTCATGTTAACACAAAGAGGCATAGAGGCTAATCCTGATAAATGTCGCGTAATCCAAAAGTTGCAGAGCCCCAAAACATTGAAAGAGGTACAATCCCTCAACGGTAAAATCGCTGCTCTAGCACGATTCATGCCAAAAATGGCTCATCGCTCTCTTCCCTTGTACAAAATGCTGAAGAAGGACAAGAAATTCAGTTGGGGCCCAGAGCAAGAGGCGGCCTTCCAAAGCTTGAAAAATGTCTTGGCTAGCCCTCCAATCCTGGTAAAACCAAGCCCAGGTGAGCAACTCATTGTTTATTTGTCTGTTTCAGATGAAGCGCTGGCAGTGGCTCTGGTCAAGGAGACAGTTGAAGGCCAACGACCGGTGTACTTCACTGGTAAAACACTGCATGGTGTAGAATGCCGTTATCAGAAGATTGAAAAGGCAGCACTTGCAGTTGTTTGGGCCTCACGATGCCTAAGACCATATTTCCATGCCCATCCCATCCTGATTCGCACAGACTTGCCACTTCGTACTATACTGTTCAAACCAGACCTGGCTGGAAGGATGATCAAATGGGCCATAGAGCTCTCTGAATTCGACATATCCTACGAACCAAGAACTGCTATCAAGGCACAAGTCCTAGCAGATTTCGTAGTTAAATTAACAGGTTCTAGCCCAGATGCAGATCACTCACACTGGACGGTCTACGTAGATGGGTCTTCCAATAGCAAAGGATGTGGAGCAGGAATTGTTGTGGAAAGTGATGACGGGGTACACCTTGAAATTTCACTGCACTTTACCTTCACTACGTCTAACAATCAGGCGGAGTATGAAGCCTGCTTGGCCGGACTCAGAGCAGCATAAGATATTGGGGCCAAAACTGTCACCCTATGCAGTGATTCTCAATTAGTAATCTCACAAATTCTTGGTGAGTATCAGGCTAAAGAACCTCTGCTACAACAATATCTAGACTGCATCAATGAGTTAAAGCAGCGCTTCGATGAAGTCACTTTCAAGCATGTACCCCGTGAAGAAAATACACGTGCTGATATCCTCTCCAGGTTGGCTAGCACAAAGAAGGCAGGATGCACAACTACGGTTGTACAAAGTACCTTGGCGGAGCCAAGCATTTCCTTTCTTTCCTCAGCATATATGATTAAAAGCCGCTCTTTTGATGATAATTCCTGGGTAGCACCGATAGTTCGTTACCTTGTTAATGGACAATTACCCACGGATGATCTTGAGCGACGAAAACTAAAGAAAGAAACACCTTACTATACACTCCTAGACGGACAGTTATACCGCCGAGGAATCTCTGTTCCTTACTTAATATGCATAAACGAAAATGAGGTGCAAGCTGTGTTAGAAGAAGTCCATGAAGGGCAATGTGGACACCATCCAGGGGCACGCAGCCTTATGCAGAAAATACTCAGGGCGGGGTACTGGTGGCCCACCCTGAAGCATGACTCCGCCTCGTATGTTCAAAAGTGCGATCAATGTCAACGATTCGCAAATCTCCACCATACTCCGGCGGAAGAAATGTCATCATCAATAACGCCTTGGCCTTTCTATCAATAGGGCATGGATATCTTGGGTCCATTCCCAACTGCGCCCGGCGGTATCAAATACTTGATAGTTGGTGTTGATTACTTCACCAAATGGATTGAAGCAGAGGCAGTGGTGCATATTACATAAGCCAGGACTCGCAGATTCATATATGAAAATATCATTGCACGTTTCGGAGTCCCTGGACGCATAGTCACTGATAATGGCACCCAATTCACAGATCGTAAGTTCACTGAACTCCTGGAAAATCTCAGCATTACGCAGATTTTCTCTTCTGTGGAACACCCTCAAACCAATGGCCAAGCTGAAGTTGCCAACAGAGAAATCTTGAAAGGCCTTAAGAAACGCTTTGGTGAAGCAAAGGGAGATTGGGCAAATCAATTATGCCACGTTCTATGGGCATATAGAACAACCCCTCACTCCACCACAAATGAATCTCCATATCGGCTGACATATGGAGTCGAAGCTGTTATTCCCATTGAATTGGCAGCCCCATCAGCTCGAGTCCTCTATTTCAACGAAGAAGCCAATCAACAGAACCTCGCCCATGAACTCGAGGTCTTGGCGGAGTTGAGAGAGGAAGCCTTTGTAAGGGACCAAGCTGTTAAAGCAAAGGCCGCCAAACGGTATAACATACGTGTTTCTGAACGCCGTTTCAAAGAAGGAGATTTGGTCTTGAGAAGGGCCAATATCGGTAACAAATTTGCACACTAAGGCAAATTGGCACCAACATGGGAAGGTCCATACCGAGTCGTCGAAATTCTGGGCAAAGGCACATACCGCCTAGAAAACTTAGATGGCACTCCGGTCAGGAATAAATGGAACATTTTAAATTTACACATATATTACAGCTAGTTGGGTAATATGGTATGATCTTTTCCTCTTAACTTAAGGTTCTTCCTAGATATACTTTCCTTAAGAAGGTTTCGAAGAGACATACCCCAACTCAGCCCTTTATGTAGTTCCATTATTAATGAAATGCCTTCCTACATTCAATCTTCACTCTAACTTTGAATTGATTATCCATGGCAGAACTTGTTCCCATGCAGATAAGACAACGGCTCCAAAAATTGAAGCATAGATGCATAACTCTTTTCTATAAAGATCAACCAAAATGCAACACAGCTTCACAAACGGAGTCAACAAAAAACTCCTTGGGGGGAAAGGATTGGTGTCACAGCTATATGCTGCACCATACTGACCCTAAGGTACAAAAAACTCCTTGGGGGGAAAGGATTGGTGTCACAGCTATATGCTGCACCATACCGACCCTAAGGTACAAAAAACTCCTTGGGGGGAAAGGATTGGTGTCACAGCTATATGCTGCACCATACCGACCCTAAGGTACAAAAAACTCCTTGGGGGGAAAGGATTGGTGTCACAGCTATATGCTGCACCATACCGACCCTAAGGTACAAAAAACTCCTTGGGGGGAAAGGATTGGTGTCACAGCTATATGCTGCACCATACCGACCCCAAGGTCCTGCAGGCCGCCTGTGGAAGGAATCGGTGTCACAGCTATATGCTGCACCATTTCGACCCCAAGGTACTGCAGGCTTCTTGTGGAAAGAGTTGGTGTCACAGCTATATGCTGCACCATTTCGACCCTAAGGTATTGCAGGCTTCTTGTGGAAAGAGTGGGTGTCACAGCTATATGCTGCACCATACCGACCCCAAAGTCCAGCAAATTTCCTGCGGAAAGGATTGGTGTCACAGCTATACGCTGCACCATACCAACCCTGGATTCAACAATTGTCACATGATCAGGAGATACACTCCAGTCCAAATTCAAAAGGATGAACACTCCATCCAAAACTTGGCTCCGCCTAACTACCAATATTTTACGGAGTACATAATCAATAAACTCAAGCACTGTCAACAAGTTCAAGTAAGTTCAACACTTGTAAAAATTGTGCTTCATTGAAATTCCTAAGAGGCTACTCCGCCTACTTACGGAATTATACTTCATTGAAATTCCTAAGAGGCTACTCCGCCTCCTTACGGAATTATACTTTATTGAAGTTCCTAAGAGGCTACTCCGCCTCCTTACGGAATTATACTTCATTGAAATTCCTAAGAGGCTACTCCACCTCCTTACGGAATTATACTTTATTGAAATTCCTAAGAGGCTACTCCGCCTCCTTACGGAATTATACTTCATTGAAATTCCTAAGAGACTACTCCGCCTCCTTACGGAATTATACTTCATTGAAATTCCTAAGAGGCTACTCCGCCTCCTTACGGAATTATACTTCATTGAAATTCCTAAGAGGATACTCCGCCTCCTTACGGAATTATACTTTATTGAAATTCCTAAGAGGCTACTCCGCCTCCTTACGGAATTATACTTCATTGAAATTCCTAAGAGACTACTCCGCCTCCTTAAGGAATTATACTTCATTGAAATTCCTAAGAGACTACTCCGCCTCCTTACGGAATTATACTTCATTGAAATTCCTAAGAGGATACTCCGCCTCCTTACGGAATTATACTTTATTGAAATTCCTAAGAGGCTACTCCGCCTCCTTACGGAATTATACTTTATTGAAATTCCTAAGAGACTACTCCGCCTCCTTACGGAATTATACTTTATTGAAATTCCTAAGAGGCTACTCCGCCTCCTTACGGAATTATACTTCATTGAAATTCCTAAGAGACTACTCCGCCTCCTTACGGAATTATACTTCATTGAAATTCCTAAGAGGCTACTCCGCCTCCTTACGGAATTATACTTCATTGAAATTCCTAAGAGGCTACTCCGCCTCATTACTGAATTTGTTTCATTAAAATTCCTGAGAGGCTACCTCGCCTCCTTACTGAATTTTACTTCGCCAAATTTCAAAAAAGGCTATTCCGCCTCGTTATACTTAGTCATATTTCATTAAGTCCTCAAATGAATATTCTGCCTTCTTAATATCATTTTACAAGGCATAAATACGATGGACTCAAACATTGCTTATATGAACAAGTATAGACTTATAGAAAATATATTTTATTGAATATTGTCAAAAGTTGATAAAGATCCAGAGCCTATCCTGGAACAAGGCAATATCATTAAAATTCAAAGAAAAACAAAACTTGCAAACGGACTCCGGAGCTAGTCTTTAAGGCTCGGATGGCACCCCCTCTTGTTGGGCAGAGCTGGGCTGACTTTCACCAGGCTTAGATAAACTTTGCGAGGGGGGCAAGTCCGCCAGGACATACTCTACATTGGGCGCAGGAACATGACCCCCCTGAACAGGCACCATCAGTTCGCTATTGATGAATTCATAGTAAGGATGAATGCCTGCAGTGTTGAGAGCAACGCCTGGGTTACGATGACGGAGTTGGCGAACAGCCATGCTGAAAGCATCATCAATTGCCGCCTCAGCTGCATCCAAGGCAGATTGTAACTCCTTATCAAGCCTCTTACTGGTAGCATCTGAAGTGGCTTTTTCAACTTGCAGCTCTTGAACCTGTTTTTCAAGGTTACTGTATGCAGTGGCTGTTTGGTCCAACTCCGCCGCCCAGGCGTCTTCAGCAACGGTCTTATTTATTTCAAAGGAAACCAACCTCTGCTGAAGTTCGCTCACACCTTCGCCCAGTTCTTTGTTCTGCTGATTCAGATCTAAAATTTGTTGTTTCAGCAGAACATTATCAGCCTTCACCTGGGATAGTCCGCCCACCTCTTCACCCAGTTTTACATTCTGCTCCTTCAAGCCAGAAACTTGCTTTTCCAGCAAGACTTTATCAGCTCTCACTCGAGCCAGCTCCTCCTCAAGCTTCTTTATATCAGAGTCAGCGGTGTCAAGGTGTTTATCTTTGGCCTTGATCACCTCCGACAGTTGTTCGTTGTCGTGCTCCAAGCTGCGTATCTTTTCCACAGATTCATGAAACGATTCTTGAAACATGGCGGCCTCTGCAGCAACTTCAGCGATACGTGGCACAGAGGCAAGGAAACCATCAATTTCTGTGAGGTGCTACCTTGCAGCTGCAGCAGCGTCTGGAATCTCTTCGAAGTCGATGTCGGGGCGGAGGATGAAGTCCGGATCACGCCTCTCCGACTGGCGGGATCCCATATTTGTAAAATACAAAAAGGGATTCAGTCGAGACCCCGCCAGAGGCAAAGAGACGGATCGCCTGGATGACTCCCCTGGAACATCAATAAGGAAAACTGGTGTCCCTCCAGTAGCCAAGTCCAGGGCGGGACTCTCAGCTGGGTGGATTGGAGAAGCTTGAATTCCCTCCGCCTCTTCCCCCACGACACCTTCTTCAAGGGCGCCTTCCACACCGCCCACATCAGCAGCAATACCCACAACAGGTATCTCCTGAATCCCTTCCCCTATCTTCTCAGTAGCATCAGCTGATGCTCCTTCCCCTATCTTCTTCTTGCCCTTGTTCTTCCTCTTTAGCAAGGGTTGGGGATCCACTTCCTCTTCCTCTTCCTCAATAGCTTCTGGTTCTTGGCGTTTTTTAGAACGCCTTTTAACATCAACTGTTGAGGACCCCGCACCACCCTCCAAAGTCACTATATTAGTGGATGCAGGGAAAGGAAGAGTCTTTGTCAGAGCAGCAGCCAAATTCCTCCTAGGCTGCACGTTGTTCTCTGCGTCAATTTCCTTGCGACTCATGCGAATCTGCTTGATGCGATCCATCCCAGGGAATTCGGTGATCTCTCCTGCAAAATAACATATATGAATACGGTTAGAAGATGCAGGAAAAAATAGAAGTAATATTCAATCAACATGGGAATTGATAATGATAAAATATTACTTAAGTATCCCTAAGCATCCCGCCCAAGCAGCCTTCGACACAGAATCAGCTTATGGACGGAGTTGTACTCCTTCAACGTCCGGAGTACTTCCACAGAAGCAGCTGATAAAGCACTCTCCTCAACTTCATACGCTTGTTTAGTCAGGAGGAAGTGCTCATGCGTCCACGCTACTGGGAATTTATCAATTCCCTCCTTATTCCGCCAGAAGACGGGCTTGTCCTTCCTAACGGAAACCTTCACAAAGCTCATCCTAAAGTGAAGTCCGCCTTCCTTGGCGGAGTCAGCAAACACCTTGAAATTTAAAATCTTCGGCTCCGCCCGAAGAGTTACAAAACCCATACCGCCAGTTCTCGCATTCACCCTCCTCATGATGCGACAGAAAGCAAAGAACAACGCCACAGTAGGCGTAAATTCCAGATGTTTAGCCAACATTTCAAAGCTGCGAACTATCCCCCAACCATTAGGGTGCAGCTGAGAAGGGGCGTAGTCCAGAAATCTGAGTACGCCCATCTGGAACTTATTCAGCGGAAATCGTACCCCCAGCTGGGTAAACAAAATATCGTACATGTATAATGTACGTTCATCTTGAGGACGATGGCATATACGTTCAAACGTCTTCGGCGAACGGACGATGAACCTCCTTTCAAACCTTTCATCCTTCCAGATTGGCACAGGCAACTCCATCACCCCACCACTTGTTGTTGCATGACGAGAGGAAGCATCTTTAACATCTTCCTCAACCCAACAATAAGGGTCAGTTTCAAGCATTTTTTCCTAGTCCAACCCATGCAACACAACATTCTGACATTCTGCCATCGTTATCACTTGTATTTGGGAAATACCTCCTGATACAAACGAATGTACAACATTACTAAAACATGCCACGCTGCTGTAAAATGTTGAATCCCTCCCAGTATAGAAAGCCTCATCTTCACTCTCAATATCCGAAAACATGGGGCGAACAGAAACCCTAGAGCACGACTCTGACTTTTTTCCTCTCATCCTCGTTTCAACAAACACACATATAAAGAAAACAAAACCAACCCAATAATAGTGAAGACAAAAAACAGAGGAACAAGAGAGTTACCTTAAAATTTCTGAAGAAGTGATGAACTGAGAACAACAAACAACTTGCGAGAAAGTAGCGTCCCAAAAGCAGTTTCAGCACAAAAACGCAAGGTAGAAGACGAAGTAAAACATTTCCTCTCCCAAGACTTTACCTATTTATAGGCATGGCTTGGGGGGAAATAAGCGGAACCTCAAAAACTTCAAAGATGTGTTTACAGCCATTGGATGAATCTCACTGACGATTCCTTTGATTCTGAAACCGATAGATTAATCTAAGGGCAGGTATTTCCTGGGCCGCATTTTCAAAATCCAAGGCCCAAGGTAATAACCTCGAAAACGTATTTCAACTGCCATCCCACGCATTTATGTCCCATCATTGGAATGGCAATCGTTACGAGGGCATACGTGGCAATGAGATATTGAAGCGGCAAAACGTGGTTTCGAGGAGCTTTAATGACAGGCGTGGCAAGTAACGACAAAAGTAATAAATGCATGAAAACACTTGTCTGTAAATCCTGAACTAGCAAACGCCACCTAAACCCATGCCTATAAAAGCTAAAAGTGTTATAGCTTATTAAAGTAACTCCGTCAGTCACTATAACAAGCTAGGGGGCATATGATCCGGTCCCAACACCGGTCCCCAAAAGCATGGTTTTAATGCTTTGTCAGATCAGCATTTTGAACAGGAGAAGTACGTCTCAAATACCTTATAATTACTTTTATACGGAGTACATACCGCCAAAGCACGTTACTCCGCCATGGCATGTAACTCCGCCAGGGCACGTAACTCCGCCAAGGCACGTTATTCCGCCAAAGCTTATTACTCCGCCAAGGTGGAAAATATTGAATATCTTATACACATGCATAAAGTATTTCCAATGCATACTACTCCGCCAAGCCATAGGCGGAATATTGAATTTCCTATATTGCGTAGCGAGCCCATACTTATAACCCCGGCACGAGATTGACTCTGTCTTGAGAGGTTGAAAATGGGAATCACGCTGTCACGCATAAAAGGGAACAATGAATAAAATAATAAGGCATTAACGCTTTCCAAGCAAGTGGAAATACCCATTACAGCGATGGTGCTCCACTACTAAAAAAACCCTAAACAGCTACCTGACATTAGCGACCACCGAATCCCGTCGCTAATTAGCCACCGCATTAGCGACCGATGTATAACAAAAGGGACCAAAAATATGTTAGTCACTCCTTTAGCGACCGCCAGAATTTACGGTCGCTACCAATTGTAAAAACCGTCGCTAGTACGGTCGCTATGTTTACCTCCACGTTGTTTTGGTTTCCCGCCAGGATTTTCTATTGGCGCCAAATAGTAGCGACGGCGTTTGTCCGTCGCTAGGGTTTGTAATAGTGACGGAAGCCTCCGTCGTGGCTATTTGTTTGTCCAATTTAGTGACGGAGGTTATCGTCCGTCGCTACTGTTTTTGCTTCCCTCCATAAGTTTTCTTTTCATAATGAAAGGTAGTGACGGTTCGCCTGCACCGTCGCTACTTTTCTGGAGGGTAGTGACGGAGTAGAGTAGCCGTCGCCAACATTTTCGTCTTCCCTCCATATTTTCTTTAAGTTAGTGACGGTGGGGCGTAACCGTCGCTAATTTTCTGGAGGTTAGTGACGGAGTAGAGTAGCCGTCGCTAACATTTTCGTCTTCCCTCCATATTTTCTTTAAGTTAGTGACGGTGTGGTGAAACCGTCACTAATATTCAGGAGGTTAGTGACGGATTTATCTTACCGTCGCTAATCTTCAGGAGATTAGGGACGGAGTTTGTGTGCCGTCGCTAAGTTAGTGACGGTGGGTATTCACCGTCGCCAATCATTTTATTGTAGTGACGTTGTTAGCGACGGGTAATTAGCCGTCGCTAAGTATTTAATCAAACTCGACAGCAACCCCTTTCCGTGTCAGTTGCCCTATCTTTCCCATTCCTCTTGCAGCCTCCCTCTCCTCCCTCCCTTCGTCGGACCTGCTACCTCACCCGTCGTCTCCCTCTCCTCCCTCCCTTCACCGTCGGACCTCCTTTCCCTGTTCGTGTGCCTCTCACCCGCCGTCCCCCCTCTCCTCCCTCGGAAGCCCTCTCTCACGTCTACTCCTTTCTTCCTCCGTCGAGCCTCCGTGTGCCATTGCAGGGTAAGGTTTGTCTCTCACTCACTCTCTCGTCCTCTCATCTCTTTTGTCATTTGTTCCCCTGTTCTGGCGTCTTCTCCGACGCTGTTCCGGTAATATATATATATATATATATATATATATAATATACTTATCCAAAACCTAAAAATTTTCTCTATTTTCTATAATGTGATTCAAAAATCAAAAGGTTGTGCGAATTTTGCATCTGTTTGTTTTTTCGGATTTTTGTTAGTGTAACTCAAAAGGTTTGGATCTGATGATTATCCTTGGTAAAACTTTGAGTATTGTTTGATGTGTGAAGATTGTGTTTGGTTGTTTTTGAAGTTTTAGTGAGTAACCTTAGCCCTTAGTTACGGGTCAAATATACAAAAATGGTGAAATAAATGGCTGAATAATTGTTGGTGCGTTGACTAACGATTGTGGAAAGAATAGTGAAGTTAGTTGAACACTTAGGATTTTATCTTCAAATTTCAGATGGAGCTTTTTGGATGTTTTTCCAGTGGAAAAGTGCAGTAGAGCTCTTTTCAGCATCTCTCTATCTCAGTGTATGATATTATATCATTCTGTTATATGGTTCAGTTCATTTGCTACTTTAGTGTTAGTTCAGATTGTCTTTATAGAGTTCCCGAATTCTTGGAAATAGCTTTTGGATGCCCGGCTCAAGTACAGAATTTGAGAATTCTTTGGTCTCTGGTGCTGCTTTCTGTTACTTTTTAAAGTTAGTTTTGCATGTATAATCTGGATTTGAATCTGCATTGTATGATATAGATTGTTTCAATTACATTTCACCTCTTTAGTTGGAAATTATCTTGGTTGATGTCCTACTGGAACAGGGTTCAATTTGTTTCATCTGACCAAAGTTCCTGCATGTTGATTATAGGGGTGTAGGTGCCATATTTAATTCCTTGTTTTGCTCCTTACTAAGTGGAGAAATTACATGCAAAAAATTTTAGCCATCTCTATAGTATAAGCCAGGTGAGCTTTATTAGACAGTAAAAATATTAGTGGATAATTGGTGAAAAGTTGAAAATTTGTAATGATTTAATTAATAACTAATTGCTTGATCCTTTTTGGCTTTAGTAATGTACTGTTCTTGCCATTAAGAGTTTCTGAATTTTGAAAAAGGAAGGAAGTAACACTGCTGTCCCTAAGCAAACAAGGGCAAAAATAGTAACACTGCTGGTTCGGTAGTCCTCGAAGGCTGGTCTTCCACTCCCTTTCTTCCACTCACGCGTTGGTCACAGGAAGAAAAGGTTATAATTTCTTAACTTAATTAAATAATAAGAAATGCTTGGCCGTTTCTCTATTTAGGCTCGGTGGGTTAAAGTTCTCTGTTTAGGCAATGATGCATCGTAAAGTGTCTTCATGCTTGCTTTAATCATGGTTGGGTTTAGGTGGTCATATTCTTAGGTTTAGAAGTAGGTATCAAATTAATATATGGTTTGGTCTTAGGTGAATCTAATGTGAACAGTCTGTAATATATGAAGAATGTGAATGAAAAATGTGTGTTTTCTTTAAAATGAATTTCATGGGTTTCCTTTCACATGTTTGTTATAATGTCTATGAAGCTGAATGAAAAATAGGCATATTCTATTTAGCTATTGACATGCTCAATGGAATGTGTGAGTGAAAATGATCAAACCACAACATGTAATGCTAGTGTGGAGACCCAAATTTTCTTGAAACAAGAAAAGCAAATCAGTAGTTGAAAAATGAACCCAATCGTGACTCATAAAAATTTTGCATCCTCCATCATCAAGCTGTTAGGTATTTAAAGTCCCACTCATACAAATTTTGGTGCATATTTTGGCAAAAGTACCCAATTAATTCCCTTATGTGAGGTGTAATAGAAAATATACCGTAGAAGAGTTGGAAGCAAATGGAAGGAAAATGTCTCCCCAAATGCTAGGAGCATAATCCACGGAAGGTCGCCGGATATCATCCAAAAGGGACATCTTTGTTATATGTGGAATAACAATGAAACACCCAAACCTTGTTGGCTCTATAGCTCACTCTTATGTATTAAAACTCTTCAACTTGAGGGGTGATGTTTTAGACATCTATTTGGGTTTTAGCAATGCCTATTTATAGTGGATCAGAATTTATTATTTTATTACTCCCAAAATCACCTTTAAAAACTTCATAATACGAGGTACAGAACTGGTACACAGGACAATACGAGGTAAACGGTATTATCTAACCATCAATATTAATTATATAATTGTTTAAATTTTGTTTAATCAACAAATGAAAAATTTACTTATAATTAATCCTAATTTAACAACCCTTATTCAACTAAACAAACACCTCTGGGACTCCTATTGCAGCTGCACAAGCTGAAATGTTTAGGCCAACAGGAAGAGAATGGTGCATTTGATTTGAAAAGATATTACTTGGGTCTTTTAACTAATTAACTCATCTAAGAAGAGTCTTTATAAATTAACTCATCTAAGAAGAGTCTTAACAAAAAACGTTTAGAATGTTTAATAATGCAAATGTAGTCTCTGTTGCGTCTCTCATGGACTCATTCTCACGTGGATCCCAAGTGTCTAGATCACTAAGAAGTCATGGCTGTGTAATCTATTATTTGCTTTGCGTGTCTCTCTTTGTTTAGTTTCCTTGCTACTTGTAACGTTCTAACGACTTCTTGGTTTGTCATACAGAGTAACACAGATCACGCGTGGTCTCTGATCGTCTCTCTTCAGCTCCGTATTCATCACCGACTTTTTTCGCTAGGTAATCCCCTAACGCTGACTTTCTCGATATATGTATGCATGTCAATTATTGTTTGTTAGTAGAGAGATTAGGAACTGGTTTTGATGTGTTTATAATGAGTTTTATGCATGTGTAATGTTGTTTGTTAGTGGAGAGCAGAGCTCATTAGGCATTGGTTGTGTGCTGATAACATGATTCTTTATGCATGTGTAATGTTGTGTGTTAGTGGAGAGCAGAGCTCATTAGGCATTGGTTTTGTGTGCTGATAACATGATTCTTTATGCATGTGTAATGTTGTTTGTTAGTGGAGAGCAGAGCTCATTAGGCATTGGTTTTATGTACTGATAACCTTGTCTCTCGATCGTATTCATAACTCTGAATATCATATACAATACGTATGGTATGTATATTTATCATTTCTGGAAAGTTTTATGTATGTAACAGGTTGTTCGTAAATTTGGGAAATGTCCAGTTTACAGGGGAGACTCTGCCAAAATTTTGACAGGCTCCCTTTCTTAGGAAACTTAAAAAATGAAACTCATGATTTAATAATGTAGAGTTTAGTCGTGTGTGAACCCATTAGATTCCCGTTCAAGTTTCAAAACAACCGGCTAATGTACCGTGTTGTGTTGGATCTTGAATTGTCCCAGTTGGACAGTTTGGTATGAATTTGTAACCAGTAGGGCGTAACCCATCAATGTTGTATATAGTCTATCTTAAGACGTTGAATGTTCATATAAAATTTCGGTTATGGTGTTTCGTATTGTCCCCAGGGTGCATGTCTGCGTGCGGTGTTTCATACCGTACGTATCTCTGTGTACTCGGGGACTAATGCGAAATGCTGCCGAAATTTTAAATGAACATGAACGACACAAGATAGACCACATACAACAGAGATGGGTTACAGTTGGTTGCATATTCATCCCGAATGGGATAGGGCCCCACCAATTTGCAACATCAAAGTGATAGGGAGTGATTTACAACCGACAGTCAAATAAAATTACAATAATTTAAAGTAACAGAAATCGTGCTTGTTAGATATTGTAAATGGAGGTACCGGCTAATCGGCGATGGATGTACAACCGACTAGATCGCAATAGGCGAGTGACTGAGGAGTTTATGATGGGGCTGTTGGAGTTCATTCCGTTCGCTACAGCAAACACGCCTGGATTTGAAGTGACTCAGAAGATCCGTTGTCCGTGCTCAAGGTGCAAATGCATGAGTTTTGAATACGCGGATGATGTCATGTGCCACCTAACTGAGAAAGGGTTCATGGAAACATACCACTGCTGGTACAACCATGGTGAGCAGTTACCGCGTAGACCGTCAGACGTAACCGTGCAACAGTCTTACTACGAGGTTGGAGGAAACAGGGATACGTACAACAACATAGAACAAATAGTGATGGATCATGTTGGACCCTCCACCGGGCGTATGCTGGAACATAATGACCAAGCAGGTAATGGGGACTCTGACAATGCAGAGGAGGATCCTAATCCGGAGGTGAAGAGATTTTATGATTTGTTGGCGGCGGCTCAGACTCCATTGTGGGACGGGTGCAACAATCACACTGAGTTATCCGCCTCCCTAGCTGTTTTAAGCATAAAGGCAGATTATAATCTTTCTGGAGGTTGTTTTGATAGAATGGTCAGTCTGATGGGTTCCACCATGCCTAGTAATCACAGAATGCCAGCAAACCTGTACCGTGCTAAGAAACAAGTGGCAAACTTGGGGCTGGGTTGTGTGAAGATAGAGTGTTGTGTTGGTGGATGTATGCTGTTCAGAAATGAGTTTGCAGACGAGAGTGTCACAAAATGTCTGCATTGTAATGAGGAACGCTACAAGACCGTTAAAAGGAGAGGGAAGGTAACCCGGACGGCCAGGAAGAAAATGTGGTACTTCCCTATAACACCGCGTCTTCAACGCCTGTATGCCTCATTGTCCACGGCAAAACACATGCGTTGGCATGCTCTGAACCGATCACAAGAGGGGTTTCTTTGCCATCCTTCCGACGGGAAAGCATGGAAGTGTTTGGATGAGCTATATCCGGACTTTTCTGGCGAGCCGCGAAATGTAAGACTTGGACTATGTACTGATGGGTTTAACCCTTTCGGTCAATACGGAAGGGCTTACTCTTGTTGGCCAGTCATCCTGACCCCATACAATCTGCCGCCTGATATGTGTATGAAGAGGGAGGTCATGTTTCTATCTATACTGGTTCCAGGACCCAAAAATCCAAAGGCGAACATAGACGTGTTTTTGCAACCGTTGGTTGAAGAGTTATCACAGTTATGGGATGTCGGGGTAATGACATACGATGTGTCTTTGAAGAACAACTTTATGATGCGTGCTGTTTTGATGTGGACTATTAACGACTTCCCGGCCTATGGTATGCTTTCTGGATGGTCCACGTCTGGGAAGCTTGCTTGCCTTGTATGCATGGAACATACCGGGGGGGAATCACTCCCTGTTAGTGGCAAGACAAGTTTCTTTGACTGTCATAGAAAGTTTCTACCGTTGGATCACCCGTTTAGGAGGAACAAAACCGCTTTTAAGAAGAACAAGGTTGTTAACGAACCTCCACCCCGTAGGTTATCTGGTGCACGAGTTTGGCAGAGGGTCGAAGAGTATCCTTACATCTGGGACAAGAGTGTTAAGGAGTTTGCGGGTTACGGTAAGGAACACCACTGGGTGAAGCAGAGTGTGTTGTGGGATTTGCCATATTGGAAAGACTTGTTGTTAAGACACAACGTTGATGTGATGCACACTGAACGTAATGTTTTCATGAATATTTTTGACACTGTTATGGACATCAAAGGGAGAACAAAGGACAACGAGAAGAGTCGTCTAGACCTTCCGATTTGGTGTTCCAGAAAGGAGTTGGAGTTGAGGGATGCGGGACGTGGAAGAATGTTTAAACCCCATGCAAAATATGCTTTAACTAGACCACAACAGATTGCTGTGTGTATTTGGATGAATGGGTTGACCCTGCCTGACGGATTCGCTTCTAACTTGAGTAGATGTGTCGACGTGAAGGAGGGCAGGGTGTTTGGCATGAAAAGTCATGATTGCCATGTGTTTATGCAACAACTACTCCCGTACGCGTTTCATGCCTTACCGAAGCCTATTTGGAAACCGTTAGTGGAGTTGAGTCACTTCTTTAAGGAGTTGACGGCTACTTCGTTGAGTGTGGAGAAACTTGTGAAGATGGAAGAAACTATCCCGGTATTGATTTGTAAGTTGGAGCAGATTTTCCCACCAAGTTTTTTTGACTCCATGGAGCATTTGCCTATCCATCTACCGTACGAGGCCTTGGTTGGTGGCCCAGTGCAGTATCGTTGGATGTATCCATTCGAAAGGTGAATGCTTGGTGAAGTCTTTAATTTACTTGCAAATCATGCTTATAATAGTATTTTCTAACTTAACACCACCTTGTTAATGATGTTGAAGATTCTTACGCTCTTTAAAAGATAAAGTGTCGAACAAAGCCTGCGTTGAAGCTTCAATTTGTGAGGCATACTTAGTCGAAGAAATGACAACCTTTGCTTCTTTCTATTTTCCAACGGAGATAGAAACTAGAATGAGTAGAGTTCCCCGCAATCTTGGTGTAGCCAGCTGCACAGGGTTTGATGAACAAACGTCGATTTTCAACTATCCTGGTCACCCGGGGGGCAGGCTCACAAAATGTTACATTGATGAGAAAGATCGAAAGGCGGCTCACTTGTACATTCTTCTCAATTGCCCAGAAGTGGAACCCTTTATTGAGTAAGTCATAGAAGTTATATTATACATTCTTAACGTAGCTTTTATATTAAACTTATTTGTTTCTTTCAATAGCTTATACACAGATATGCTAAAACTTGAGCAAAATGATTTAACTGATGACCAAATTCATAGTGAGGTGTCATCCAAGTTCGTTGGTTGGTTCGCGCAACATGTAAGACCCGTATACCA
Organism: Clitoria ternatea; assembly: GCA_037962975.1. Lineage (NCBI taxonomy): Eukaryota > Viridiplantae > Streptophyta > Magnoliopsida > Fabales > Fabaceae > Clitoria > Clitoria ternatea. Next base: position 155,460,056 of record CM075673.1, read on the forward strand.
AGTGTTTTTAAGCCTATTTGCTTCTAACTCCCGTCAATATGGTAACAATGACCTACTTCTTATGTTGTACATAGATACAAGACCCTAACAACCATATTGAAGATTCTTTACTCCAAGCCCTTTCTTGGGGGCCGGTGAAGACTGTTAAAAAATGGCCTATTTACTACGTAAATGGCTACAAGTTTAATATTCTTCAATGGAGTGAAGGGATGCGCACCCATAACTACGGGGTTTGTGTTAAAGGCACCGCCGGTCAGTTGGAAGAAGACTTTTATGGAGTGCTGACGGAGATTGTTGAAGTTTCATTCTCTGGACGACTAAGAAGAGATATTGTTCTATTCAAATGTGATTGGTTCGACAACACAATCGGTGTTGGAACAAAGGTTGACAACAACTACGGCTTAGTTGAGGTCAAGAAGAATGGTAGATATAAAGGGTTTGATCCCTTCATTTTTGCCCAACAAGCTGAGCAGGTTTATTACACCGACTTCCCGGGAGGACATCGGGACTGGTATGCAGTAATCAAGGCCAAGGCCCAAAGTCAGATCACTGACAATGTCTCCGAGGAGGTCGATGACGCTTATCAGCTTGCACCACACGAGCTCAACGATGCGAATTTGTTGTTCAACATTGATCCAGTCATAATGGACGAGACACTCGCCACTACGGGGGGTGAACACATTGACAAAGACCTTGTCTCTCGATCAAAACGGTCTAGGGCTGATTTGGATACTGATGAACTTGTTCAAACAGATAACCACAGTGACACTGAAACTGAGGGGGAATTTGAAACTGAAACAGACACAGAGTATGTAGTTGTTAAACATATATACATAGGTTTATATATATCCTGAGACTAACCTTTCTTTTCATGATTTTATCCACAGATGACGGGACGTCGACTGCCCTTCAGTAGGGGTGGTGGGTCCAGGACCCCGGCTTCCCGTCTGGGGATGCAAACCCCAGGGCAGCAGACCACTCCATCACCACCACAGCGGACCACTCCATCCCCATTACAGCAGACCACTCCATCACCACCACCACAGCAGACCACTCCATCACCACTCCAGCAGACCACTCCATCACCACCACCACAGCAGACAACCCCATCACCCCCACAGCTGACCACCCCAGAGCAGACTCCTAGAGTTGATGGCTTGGAGGACCATGGCCATCAGGCGACCCCACCTCCGGCATCCCCTCTGCCCATGTTGGTACCCGTGCCGGCCGGAGACGAGTAAGTGACTAAATTTCATATACTTTTATGTTATTTGTATGATACTTTATATTAGGGTTTAGTTGAAAGACTTGTTGGTTTATTGGATGTTACTTTAATTAGTACTTGTATAGATTGAATTGTACTGGGCACTCTTCTGTTTGTAACAGGGTAACTATTTAAACTTGGAAATGTTACATTTACAGGGGAGACTCTGCCGAAATTTTGGGTGTCTCCCTAGATTGTGTGTTGTTTTATTCCTAACATAATTGTTGTCATTACAGCTTTGTTGATAGTAGTCGCACTACCAAAGCGATTACTAAGGTTTTGAAGGCCCAGTGGGATGGTCCATATATATCTTGGACAGATGCTGGGAAGGTTGTGCAAGATAGGTGGTTTGACACCTTCTCGGTAAGTTCCTAGCTCATTTATTGTGACTTGATTTGTAAAATAGACCCGTTATTAATTTTGATTTCTCAATTCATTTTACAGCGTGATTACCAGTGGGCGGAGGGTATGATTGATGAGATTAGGAAGGTCTTTGCCACAAAGACCTCCAAAATCATCAAGAGTACCCTTTGGAAGGTGAGGGACAAGGGTGAGCGCCCTCGTTGGATCCCGGAGGACCATTGGGACGGGATGGTCCAGAAGTGGGGCGGGGTCCCATTCCAGCAGGCGAGTGCTCGGAATAGGGCCAACAGAGCCGCCGATGCTGCAGCCTCGGTTTACACTGGGGGTAGCATTTCAACCCTCGAGCACAAGAAAAGATTTGTAAGTATATTTATGTTAAACATTTCTATTATGATTCGTCTTACATGTTTACAAATAATAATCTCAATGTTTTTTGTCCACCACAGGAGCAGAGGGAGCACCGGGAGCCTTCTTTGTTTGAGGTCATGCAAATGACCAAGAAGAACAAAGCCGGTGCATGGGTAAACCAGAAGACTACGGAGCTAGCGGTATTTACTTTTAACTGACACATGCTTTTAATTTACTTACAAATCAGCTTACTAATCCTATCGTTGTTTTTGAATTTACAGGAGGCGTATCAGGCCAGGAGGGCCGAGAAGGAGGCGGACCTGGTGGCTTCCACTCCTGAAGGGGAGGTTCCTCCCACCCTATCTTGTTCTGACGACAACGCCATCTATATGGAGGCTGTTGGCGGTGTGAACAAGAAAGGGAGGGTGTTTGGATTGGGTGGCGTCGGCACGCAGCTGGCGAAAAAGGGGAAGACCCCTTCCTCTTCGTCTTCCTCTGGTCTTCCGACTGAGGTCGTTCAGGTAATTCAAAACCTGAACGATGAGCTACACGAGGAGCGACGTCAGAGGCAGTTGCTGTTGGAGCGGCACGAGGCGGACCGACAGAAGGCCGAGGCGGACCGACAGCGGGCCGAGGAGCAGCACGCCGAGACTCGTCGGCAACTTGCTCAGCAGCAGGAGCTACTGATGCAGTTGATGGCGAGGCTACCTCCCCCCACTTCCCAGGCGCCCCCACCACCACCCCAGGATCCCCCACCACCTTGATTGTAGTTCTTTTATTTATACACATTGTATATTTGATTTTTAGTTATGTTATATTTTTATTCAGTATTTATTTTGTCATTCTTTATATATTATGTCAATATTTATTGGTAATTACATTCAAATCACAAAGCCTTATTCTACCTATCATTAATAATTCAACCTATTTGATAAATTAATTTAATTATAAAATTTTATCAGCCAATACAAAATATTAAGATATTTTTAAAGTTAAATTAACAAAACCAGTCAATATTGAATTAATTTTTAAAAAATATAAAAATTCCCGTTAGCGACGGGACATGTCCGTCGCTGACGTTTTAACACTAGCGACGGATGCTGTGGTCGCTATATCACAATCACTAGCGACGGACGTTGTGGTCGCTAACTGACAACAACTAGCGACGGACATTGGCGTCGCTACATCGCAACCTCTAGCGACGGATACTGTGGTCGCTACATCACAATCAGTAGCGACGGAATAACTTGGTCGCTGTATCACTTCCTATAGCGACGGCAGACGGTGGTCGCTGGTGGCTGTTAGTAGCGACGGGTATTCGAGGTCGCTGTATGACAACACTTAGCGACGGCTGGAGTTATTGGGGCAGAGACGATTTTAGCGACGGCCCTATGCCGTCGATATTGTAGCGACGGCAATTATGTGGTCGCTGATGTGTTTTCGACGAGGGTTTTAGCGACGTCCTCTTGCCCGTCTGCGATGCCGTCGCTAAAACCATTAGCGACGGGAATTCCATTGATTAGCGACCAATTACTTCCGTCGCTAACAGTTGTTTTTTTAGTTGTGCTCGTGAACGACACAGGGACCCACTACCTTTCTTGCATTATGCCAGAAAACACGGAACGGGTCCTACCAATAATGGAGCACCAGTAACAGGTATATAAACCTCAGCAAAAAGGTATAAGGGGATCCCCCCTCAATTCTGAACCTTACACTTTTACTTGCATAATTCTCTTAGATTTGCTTTCTAAGTCTTACAGTATTTCAGAATACTGACTTGAGCGTCGGAGAATAATTACAGGTACCACCACCAATTGTGTCAAGGCAAAGGAGGTTACTTCAGGCAGACTGTCACACCGCCCAGAGTGCATTGTATTCCGCCCCAGTATACAAGGATACTCCGTACTTGCACATTTACAAATATCTCCTTGTACCAGATTGATATGACATGTACATTTTGAATTGTTCATCAACCATACTTTTACACCCCCAGTAAAGAACAGTTCAATAACTATAACTATACGAAATTGATAATAATAATAATAATAATAATAATAATAATAATAATAATAATAATAATAATAATAATAATAATAAGTGAAAACAAAACAGAATTAGTGGAATAGTTACCCGCTTGAATCTCGATTCCATACTTCCAGAAAGAATAACAACAACAGGAGATTCATTGCCAGTGATGCACATCAATGCCTTCCATATAATTAGTGCAAATGTAACAATTATTCCTGGGGAAGAGCAGAAGAAGTGGCAAAATCAACCAAATAGTGAATAGATGTCTCCAGCATATGCATTTAGTATTGTTACAAAACTATAAAGTTATAAGAAGAGAGTGCAATATAATGGAAAGGAATAAACCCTAAACCAAAAACGAAGAAAAGTTACGCTCGACAGCCACATCATGACGCGTTATACTTGACATAAACCCCAAAAAGTAGGGGTAAAGGAAGTGTTTGATTGGAGGATTTGAATTTGATTGAAAAAATAAAATGGAGATTGGTTGAGGGATGGAAACATGGTACCAAAAAACATGGAGAGCGTAAGAGGTATTCATTTGCGTTAAAAAGCAAAGTCTCCGAACGGGCTAAAGAGGGATGGCAGAGCTTCGACAGGACCGAGAGGGATGGTAAAGCTTCGTCGGGGTTGAGAGGGATGGAAGAGCCTTGACGTGGAGAGCGTAAGGTTTTCTAGGAGGAGATCGAAAGGTTTTGGAAAGGGGTTTCTAATTGACACAAGGGGGATTTCTAATTGAAGGTGTTTATTTTGTATCTTGTACCTAATATTATTTTTGGACCGGTGAAATATGTACCATTTCTCACCGGATAAAAATTATAACCGGTGTATACATTATTTTTTACACCGGTTGTTTTAAATAAACCGGTGTAAATAAACAAAATATTTACAAAAATGTTACCGTACCATTTTTTACACCGATTATTTTTGGTTATTTTTATAACCGGTGTAAAACCCCCGGTGTAAAAGCCTATTTTTGCACTAGTGGCTTAATCACCAAAAGAAGAAGCAAGAGAAGAATGAATGAAGCGTTTAACCATTAAGTAGAAATTGTTCCTAAAGATTTAATCACTTACAAGAAGTAAACATGCTTAACCATCTAACAAGGCAGAAGCAAACATGCATAGTAAATTCTTTACCTATAAACAACGAAGGAACGACAAAGTTTTCATATATATTCAGATAGAAATTTTAAAAATATAGTAGTGTTAGGAAGAGAATGATAAGTGTATGAAAGAAATTATTTTCTAAAGACAAGAGATTCTATCAAAATTATGAGGTAATAACAACTTTTATTCATATTCTTATCATGATTATTAAGTTTATTTTTATATTGTTTTAAAATCTATTGTTGTACTAGCTATATTAATATTATTTCAAGTTAGTCTTATGAATAATAAGTTACTATTGTAATGAATTACTATTATGAATTACTATTTACTGATTAATATTTATCATTTACTATTTACCGATTACTATTCACTATTTGCCATTTACTATTTACCAGTTATTATTTACTATTTACTATTTACCATTACTACCCACAATTACTATTTAAAATAGTAATTACTATTCATGGTTATTATTTATGCAAGATAACATTTATTTTAAGTATATTAACTATGATATACTTATATATATTTTTACCTTGTTAAAGTAATGAATGTTGAGATTACATATATATATATATAAATCATTTTAAAACAATTTTATTATAAGAAATTTTGAATATTGTATTTCATACTAAACTAAGATGACATTAATGTGTTTTAAAATTCGAAGGCGCAATATATATGGATAATTCATGGAGGATCGAACTTCAAGAGGTAAGGGGGAGTAATATAAAAATATAATATGAAAAAATACAAGGATAATGAGAGTGTTGTTATCCAATTTTGTTCGGACCTATTTAAATTCTTTCTTTTTTTAAAAAAATAAAAAATAAAAAATAAAATAAATTTCAATCTAACTTAGGATTTAATTTTTAAAGAAAAAAAGTGAACCTTTAGGCTTATTTGAATTTTGAATTATTGATTCGGGCTTTGATCTTTAAAATTTTTAAATAATCATTAGAACCATAAATTTTGAATTTCTAAAAAAATTGGAATCTAATCTTAGAAAAATTTTAAAATTCAAATAGAATAGGGAAGTTTAAAATTTGAATTTTATAAAAAGGGATTAGATTTTTAGAAAAAATGAGGAGAGGATTTTAAGGAATGAGATAAAGTTTTTTTGAATAGAAAGAGATAAAGTTTTTTTTCGAATAAGAAAAGATAGAGATTTGTAAATATATATATATATATATATATATATATTATAGGATGTGATAAAGTTTTTTAAAAGTATATATATGAAATCAGTCTTTTAATATATATATATATATATATATATATTATATAAAGTCATGCAAAAAGAAAAAGATAAGGAAGTTTGTGATTATATATATATGTGTATAAGATAAAATAAAAAAATAAGATGTATATTATATAATATTATTCACGCGGATTAAAGAAAAAGAAGAAAGCATATATATATATATATATATATATATATATATATATATATATGTGTGTATTATATTCACGTGAGGGAGTAAAAAAAGGAATGAGGTTTTTGGACTATTTAACATATATATATATATATATATATATATATATATATATATAAGGTTTACACATATGAAGAACAAGAAGACAGACACAATATACATGGTTGTACGGCTCAAATTCGCTCCTCTCACTTTAACATTAGAAATCCTTTCTCATATGATACATCCTCTCTCTATATATATAGAGGATGCTATATAAGAAAAGGGAGGGGAGGGATAAATATTGAATTTGACGCAGAAGAGGACGAAAAGGCAAGAAATTCACACAATTAAGGATTGTAAAATGGAGGCAGTGATTAAATATATATGTATTAAGCACATTCATGCCGTGGAGAGGGAAGGATGAAATTCACGCGCAGCTGAAAAAAGAAAGAGGGAGATAAAAATATTCACGAGCTGGCGCAAGAAAAAAGAATTGATATAAAGAAGAAAAATTGACAAAAAATAATACGAGGTATTTTCTTTTTTCCCCTTCAATTCCTTGTTGTAATTATATGTTATCCTTATCTCCTGGAGAATTATAATAGACATTATTAAATATATGAAGTCCCTTTCCATCTAGAAAAATTCTGATAAACAGTAGCATAGAGTACCTCTTAATGTTTGTTACTAACCAAGCTTAGAGTACTAAATTTGTAAGATAAAAGGTAAAATCAATATTGACATGTTACAAAATTAAAATCTCTATATTGTGGATTAACTTGGACGAGATGTCCTGTTAATCTATGTTTTAATTTTTTAAACCATAAAAATTGATGTTGGCATGTAAATTAAAACCTTCTTGGTATGGATTAATTAAGACGGGACGTCCTGTTAATCTATGTTTTAATTTTTTAGGCTATAAAAATATTTTAATAATGTTGACATGTAACAAAATCAAAATCTTTATAGTAGGGTTTAATTTGGACAAGACGTCCTGTTAACCTGTGTTTCAAATTTTTTATATTTCAAAAGTTAATTTAGACCTTAAGGTATTTTGATGTCGTTAACATGTAACAAAATTTAAGATATTTACACTAGAGATTAATTTGGACGAGACGTCCTGTTAATCTTGGTTTTAAAATAATATAAATTTCTTTATTTTAGAATTAATTTAGACCGTTAAGTTTCTATAAAAATTAATAAAATAAATAAACCTAAGGTTCTTTTTTATATACAATATTTGAGATCAATTTGGACGAGACGTCCTGTTGATTGATATTCCCTAAAATCTTGATGTTTTTAACTTCACGTTTTTTAAAGTAATAACAAAGAACTACGTAACCATGATTTCCCCCTACGTTTGGAGAATACGTATGAGCGGAAACAATTAACCCTATCGGGCCCAAATTTTAAAAAATAAACATATCCAATTAATTTGAAAAATTAATAAAATCATAACATTTTAACGACAACCCGATTAATTTAGACGAGACGTCATGTTAATCATCAAAATTATAATTTTCATTATCAAGTTGATAATGAATCCATAGACATCGCTAAGAGATTTAAATTACAAATTATTAGGATTATTCAAAAACTTAAGCAATTTAGGGTAACCATTTAATATAGACAATGTGGGTGCTAATACCTTCCCCATCTGTAATCAGACTCCTGAACTTAAAATCTTAATTTAGGACCAGTACCTTTATGTTAGGATTTTTCTGATGTTTTACCTTAAAAACATTGGTAGCGACTCTACGGTTTCCAGAAGGAATCCGGGAACCTTAATTTCTTTTTACGATCGGCCTCCCACCATGATCCTGGTCGCGACAGACGACGACTCCATTGAGGACTTTAGAGAGTCAAGCCCGTTTAATTTGTTTAGGTATATTAGAATAATCCCATATAACCTTTTACCCATGTGTTTATGCCACGTATTTTTGTCGATATATGTTATTATGGAACCTTAGGGTAGAAGAGATCATATGATTATGTTATTGAACCATATGATAGACGATTTATGTATATGGTTCTGTGTTTATTCCTTGTGAAGGAAGGGTAAGGTACATGTATGTATGCCCCCACACACTACACTCACTTTTCACACATATTTTAAGTGGGACCCTACACCCAAGGGTCTAAATAAATCATATGGGAGGTTATGTAGTGGTGTCAATTGGGACGTTCGTCTCCGCCTGACATCGTGAGAGCCTCAGCTAGAGCGTGACCTATCCATGGTGCGCATACCTGGTAGGCTTTCTACCGTTATGGTCAACATCAAGGGTGGAGTCTGAGCTTTAGTGGCCTTTAGTAATTTAAAATAACCACCCAATATGAGAGGACACTAGTAGAGGAGCCTTAGAACCGATAGGAGGCCTTCAGACAAACCTTGTTTAGGGCACACAATGGGCAACATTCCTTTTACCTTTCTTTTTTAAATTAAAAGATTTTTTTCTTTCCCCAACAAATATTTTTTTAAAAAGGGGCCCAATGATCTGTCATGGGACAATTGGTTTTGAAGCCCGTTCAATTTCATTCTTTTAGTTATAGGCTCTTTGGATCGTAAATTCTTTCTATGCAAAGTTTTCCAAAAAAAATCAGATGATCCAAGAGGTCTATAACTTATTCTTCATTAATCATTATTCCCTATAGATATAGAAAATATTTTAAGAAATAATGATTAACGAGACATTACAAGTCCACAAGTTGATTTTTTTCCCTTTGTTGTCTCTTTCTTTTCCTTTTCCTTTTCACTAACACATCTTATTTTTTTTTAAAATACAAAACAAAAACAAAAAAGCAAAAACAAAAACAAAAAAAGAAGAAATCATGGGGACACACCCTTACAGAACTCGGCTTCAGGCAAGAACTCGCCTTTAGAAATTTGCCTTTTATGAGACTATATATCCAAATCAAGTGATTGCTATTGAAGATGGTTCTTGTGATCTCACAAGCTTTGTGCATTCACCGGGCACAGAACTCTATAGTTGGGAGGCCATTGAGCTTCCCACAGCTTTAATGTCTAATTCAAAGTAATTTGTAATTACCTTAATGACTCGGTATTCCCATTTCTATGCTCAAGACTTAGGGGCCTTTTCTTTATAATAAGGGTGAAACATGTTTTGTCATGTTTTTAACATTTCATTAATAAAGACGTATTTGAATATCTCTTTCTTTGCACCCTTTATCGAGTCCCCTTCCCTTTATCTCTCATTGACCATTCACCCAAATATAGATATGAAAATGATCTACTCAAAATAGTAAGGTCGCGTTCCTATTTCACGACTTTGAATATTTGGTTGATTGCGCCAACAAAGAGGGTGAGGAAGACTATGGTTCTTTGCCTGAATAAATCAGGATGTTGAAATAAGGGGCTAGAGAAATTCAGCCCTATTAGGAGGTGATTGAGACCATTAACTAGGGGAGTGAAGAGGATAAAAAGAGGTCAAGATTGGCATTTCCCTAAGTCAAGAACAACGGGAAAAGTTGATTAAGTTGTTGATGCCTTTTGATTTGAAAAACACTGAGGTAATTTATCAGAGGGCGATGGTAACCTTGTTTCATGACATGATGAAATAGAAGTTTATGTGGACGGCAACAATGCCAAGTTCCGAAATGAACAAGGGCATATCTATCGTTGACCAATATAGATGGGGGATGACTTACTGATGCCCATAAATACAAATGCAATCAAGAGATACTTTGCAAAAAAAAACAAACAAAAAACAAAAAAAACAAAAAGGAATCAAGGTTGGAGCCCTATGCACATACCAATTACGGCAAGCTGATATCCTTGCATTGTCATATTGAGGCACGTCCAGATCATCAAGCAAGCTATCATCTTTCTATATGGGACACAGATGTCATCAAGCCAAGAACGTAACAAAAACAATGTTGCATCCTTATTACAATCAATACCCCAACCCTAAAGGGTATAACTACTTACCATGTCAATATAACCGAGGAAATGGTATATCATGCTGAGTCATTGCTAACAATACCATTATTGTCATAGTTCTTCGTCACCTTGGCTAAGGGCAAATAAAGCGGCTAGAGCAAAATAAAGGTACCAAAGGGATCATTTGAAGGTCAAAAAAGGAAAAAAAAAAGAAAAAAGAAGAAAAACAACAAAAGGAAAAATCAAGAATAGGAAGAATGGACAAAAAAAATAAAAACAAGAGCAAAAAAGAAGACTTGGAATAGTCCCTTCTCATTGAGGCCAAAAAGGCTCACCCCATTTCCTTCGGTACATGGCGTTAGGACAAAGTTTCCTATTTGAAGTGACATTTGTCTCCAAAGGATGAAACTAAATCAAAAGAGGCCAAACAGGCTCAGTTTCAGTATAATCAACTTAAACCTTGATTAAAAAAACATGTCATAAAGAAAGAAAAACTCAGTAGGCTGAAAACCTGAAAAGGTAGTCCAGGAAAAATTAGAGCAACCAGTGAGTCAAAAACCTTAAAAAGGCGGCTATCCAAGCTATGTTGAATACATCAAATTGATTGAAGGTCATTTTAAACGCTTTCTTGAGATTGACACTCAGAAGTAGAACCATATAGATTGGATCAATAAATTTTATAAGGTAGTGGCAGAGTTTAACAGTGATATAATTGGCTTCAGAAAGAAAATGATGTAGAAAAGAAAATGGCAGAGTCTAGTCAGAAACGAGCATGGTCTGATACTGTTGGCACCCTCTCTTCTTAACCTAAGATAACCACTCCAACCCAACTAGGCAAGACCTTGTAACCTCAATCTGAACAATCATCTCAACCTGACCAAACAACTCTTCAACTATCTAATGAGCTTGACCTCTCCACTTCAGTTTCAACACCCTCTCCTCCCATGTATCTATGATTATTTCCTTATAGACCCCATACTAGACCTTATAGCATCTACCCTTTTCCACTTATTACCCCTAGTCCACCTCTATTTAAAATTATTAGACCAACCTTAGATGAAGAAGACCTAGTCTACTATCACTATTCAAACCTAGCCATTGTTAAAACCCCTAGTTTTAACATTAGGAAGATTAACATCATTCCCTTTGTACCTTATTTTCCCTTACCTATGCCTTTTGAACAAGCCATGCTTAACCCTCACCTCATCTCAACATCAAACATTGCTATATATTATGATTTTAAGGCAGAAGAAACCAGAGTTATGATGGATATGCATCAAAGGAAATAATATCACAAGTTTTATGCAATTGTTTCCCCGGGAAAGAAGCTTTTGATTGCCCTGATCTCAAGGATGTGAAGATTGAGAAAGGGAAATTGAAGAAGCCTATGCCTCCAAGGTCAGATTACTACAAGGGTAATCTCAGACCTTATGAACTTTCTGAGAATCTTTGAAAAGTATCCTTTCAGCCCCCAATTTAACAGAAGCTCATGCAGATGCTTTTTGGTCTCATTATCTTTGGATGATTCGAGAGGAAGGATCCTGCTCTGAAGCTCCTAATCAGCCCCTCTTCTTTTATCAGCCATCAGTTATCTTCTTTTAGTTATCTAAGATTTTTGTCTTCCAAACCTGTTACTTGATTATTGTTTCGACTGCTGCCTCCCTCCTAATCATATCTACCCCAGCTCGTGGTTTAACCTTTTAACCTCATTGATGTTCCTTCTCTTTGTTGATAACAAAAAAGGGATTAGAATAGAAGTCTTTTTATTGGGTATAGTCTTAGGGGGAGTAGTGTTAGTACCAATCCTTTATCATGTTACTGATTTGAATCAATGATGCTGTACTAAATGCTTTTGAATCAATTAAATTTGTTTTTCATAAATAGTGATATTATTATGATTTTTTAAATAAATATGCTTTATGTACTTATGCTCTGATCATATAATGTTGTTAAAAATCATGCTCTGATATGTTTTTATACTTTACTCTATCACTCTGATGTATGATTCTTTTTTTATGAATGCTCTGATACATGATTAATGCTCTGATATATGATTGAATCTTAATAATCTTGAAGATATATACTCCTATACTATATGAGTCTTTGGTATTATTGCTTTGATGCTATCTTATTGAAAAACCCTCTAATATGCTCAGGTTATCTTGGACTTCATTTGAATAAAAGACTTGACATTTTTATCAATAAATACGGGTAGATTGTTGAGACCAAGTCTAGTTTAAAGAAAGTTGGCAATAACCATTGACCAGACCTAAGTTGAGTTAACATAACTAGACCCTAAGATTTGTTAATAACACACATCAAGACATTTTAAATCAAATGAAGTTTGCCCATGTGTGATCTAACCTATTTAAATTAAGTTTTTTAGGAACAAATTCTAAGTACATAGGTTATAAAAGAAATAAGAGTCCATCAAAACAAAAGTATGATTCAATAAAAGTCTGTTTCTAGACCTTGCTAAAAAAGAAGTCTAATTTAAGAACTTTTAGACCTTTAGACCACTAATCAAATCTCAAACTTTTGAAGAAAGAAGTTTATGCAATAAGAATGTTACTTCAAGTCCCTATCATGCAACATTCTAAACCCCCTTTTGATGATGCTTCAAGTCAAGCTCCTATCAAGGATAACTGTGCTTATTATCAAAGAAGATAAGAGACAAAATAGTGGTGCAACCAAAGCTCACTTGCGAAGAAACAAAGGTAGCTGCCCTACACATTTCAGAAAAGCTGATTGGTGTCAGCTCTTGTGTTAGGAAGTTTCAACAAATCAACAATAATGTACTCCACGATCATTAGAAGAGGAAAGTCAATAAATAATCTTAAGATCTGAAGATCTAAAGGAACTCTATTTTTATGCAAACTTCACAGTTCCTTGATACCATACTTTTTGGCATCTCATCTTCTTCTTAAGGTTTGGTGCTCATAATCAAGCATAACTCCTTCAAAGGATTTCCAATGGCTATATCTCCTCATCAACTTATCAAATGGTCATTTTGAGTGGCCTATGTATATGAAGAGATTCAAATTCTAAGACATGCATAAGAGACAACCTTTGTGATCTTTAAGGAAAGCTCTTACAATCTCTTCTTAGCTTTATTAGACAAAGGCCTTCTTTATTATTCTGCCTCTAGCAGACCTTGGTCATTTGTCTATCTTTCTTAGTGTATCAACTTATTCTTTGTAATTCTTTTATACACTAAGATCTTAGAAACACCTTACACAAACTATCTTTTTAAATTTGTTGTTGTGTAAAAAGTCTGGTGTGTTACTAGTCTTTAGTTTCATTGGAAAATAGTTTGTGGCCTGAAGAGGCTTTTGAAAGAATACTTGAGTTTAATCCAGGAGTGACTTGTTGAAAGAATACTTGGGATTAAGTCAGGAGTGACTGGAGTTAAGAATATTTATGACACAAGTTTAGTGTTGTTATTGTAAAGAAGATTTTATAATAGTGGAAATCCTTTATGTTAGAAGGGACTGGACGTAGCTTCAGTGTTGGAAGTGAATAAGTATAAATCACTTGCGTTCATTCTTCTCTTCCTTACTCTCAAGAAGTCTGATTGCTTGTGCTTTAATTGTTTAATTTCTGTAAAAAGAGTCTAAGACTTATTCAACCCCTTTAAGTTTGATTCTGAACCAACATATTATTTTTATTTAATTGATTTATGAATGATAATCTTGTGTGAATGTGAAGAACGAGCATATAGCAAGCATGGCGTAAAGCTAAAACTAAGTAAGAATTTACTTATCTTTTTATTTTTATTTTAGAGATCATTTATATATATATATATATTTATTCCTTTTAAGGAATTATTTTTTATTTTTAATACTTATTTAGATTTATGTAAAAATTATTCTTATTTAATAATAAGGGTTTTCTCGAAAGGTCTTTTTAGTTGTCAAAAATAATTATTTAAATTAAACTTTTAAGATGACTTTTAGTCATTCTTTAGATAAATGAAATCATTTTATTAAAATACAAAGTTTGAGATATTTTATTAAGTCGTCTTTAGAAATGAAATCATTTTATCAAAATACAAAGTTTGGGATATTTTATTGTTGAATGAAAGGGTGAATTTTCATTAATGATTTGTTTAAATTCTTGAAACTATGGAAATTGAGTTTTAAGATGTTTGAAAATATTATTAAACTTTTCATAAACTAATTTTTTAACTATTTTGGTCAATGATATAATGTGGTTAACTAGTTAAGGTCAAATTAAGATAAGTTGATTTTGTGTTTTTCAACATACTTATTAAAGAATGATTTAAGGTAATTAAGACTTTGAAACTGAGTATTGACGAAATTTGATTTGTGAATGATAAAGATACTTTACTGAAATTTTTTTACATGTGGCAAAACTTATTTGAGGATTTAAAAATGTACAGTTTATTGGGGTGACTTGACGAAATTTGATTTGTGAATGATAAAGATACTTTACTGAAATTTTTCTACATGTGACAAAACTTATTTGAGGATTTAAAAATGTACAGTTTATTGGGGTGACTTTGTCGTGATTCGTGGGCCTTGAAGATATAATTGTTAATTTAGTTTCTAAAAGTCTTAACCAACTTAATACGCGAGTAGTTCATGCATTATGAAAACTAAAAAGAGAAAAATGTGATATTACCCAGGAATTGATTATAGAAACCGAGGATATATTGGGTCCGTTTGTTTAAACTTATTTTTAAGTGTTTTTTAAAAAAGTGCTTTTTTGATAATCACTTTTTTAATAAGCAGATCAGAGTTGCTTCTTAAAATAAGTAGAAATCAACTTATTTTCAATTTTTGCTTATTTTTAAAACTTTAAACAAACACATCAATATTTAAAATAAGTGTTTTTTAAAAAATACTTATATCTTAAAATAAGCTTAAACAAACGAGCCCATTAGAGGAGGTTTAATTGAGAACCTTGAGATAAAAGAGTGTGAAAGGGTGCTTCAGGTGAGTTGGGATATGTAACATCCTAGGTATTTAATTTGAGTTAATGGCGAGGTAGAAGTTAAATAAATTAGTAAGTGGAAAATATTATTATTATTATTTAAAAACAAATAAAAGAAAAGAGAAATATAAATTTAAAATAAGAGAAAATAGAAAAGAAAAGGCTGAAAAGATGACTTAGCCCTTATGTTAATGATAATGTCATTTTCTTCTTCCTCCACGCGCACATGAGAAGAGTGAGAGAGAAACAATAGCCAAGCTTCTACGGCCATGGGAGGTAAGCTTGAAATTGAAGGCCATTTCCTTGTCGAAAGCTAAAATTGAACACGCATTTGATTCAGGGGAACGAGAGAACGCATAGGTACTTTCAATTTCTCATTTCGGTGTAATTCTTCCCAATTCTTTGAACCTTAGGTAGTTTGTTTGATTTTGAGTTTTTGAACTGGTTAAAAGGTTCCTTGTAACCTCCGGATAGCAATGGTGCTGATGAAATCCTATTTCAGCATTGTTTAGGTTTCGAACTAAGCGTTGAAAAGTCGTTGAGCAACGGGGGTTCTAGAGACAAGAATCGAAATAAGTCGAGGGAAGTTTTTAAAGCATTTGGAGTTAGTGTGGAAGGATTTTGATAATTTGAATTGTAGTTTCAGAAGCCAGAAAGCTGAGTGGCCTTGTGAATCTATTGTATGTAAGCATTTGGAGCATTTGATATTGCCGAGAGAACTTCAAGAACTTTAAATAGAGATAGGAGAGTGTACTTGGTTATAAATTAATGAAAATAAATTATATATTGTTATATTATATTTATATAAAATACTTTGGTATAATTTATTTATTTAAGTTAATTGAACACTTATGATTTTAGAACTTTTAAACATTTATATCAATAGAAATACTATGCATAACATGCAATATATATATATATATATATATATATATATATATATATATTCTTCCCTTTATTTTTAATATAATATAAAATTTAATACGTGTTCATGTATCTTAAAACCGATGCTTTTGTTATGTAAGGCAACGTTAAGTGTTAGAAACGATGATTCGAACGTCATCCTCCTAGTTTCATTCCATATAAAGAATTTGAAAGGAAAGATGTGGATCCTGTATATTTTTTTCTTCATGTGAACACTTGAAAGCTTGAAAATGAAATGATGGTGGTGCAGCTGTGAGCACGTTCACTCTAAATTCAGAATGGACAATTAGACAGAGACAACCAATCCTTTGGTTATTTACAATTAATATTTAATCCTAATACGATCTGATCAGATGAAGATTTATATCTATAGATGGACATAGTCATTTTCTGTTTTGTCTACATTTCGTTTTCCAGCCACAAGAAAATATCTAATGAGTCGCTTTCAACGATGGAGTATAGAGTAAGGACCATAGTTGAAATGCCCCCTCCTTGTGTCGTTACTACACAATGATAGCCTTTTTCTAAAGAAATTATATATTCACTATATTTGTTTTGTGCATGCTGGAGAAAAAATTAAGAAAAATCTAGCACTTAAGAATTTTACATGCATACTTTATGACAACGGTTTTTCATTATTTATATGGATCCTATTTAATGTCTTTTCATTCGAGGAAATATTATAAACTTCCTTGATATCACCCTTTTTGCATCATTAAATAATTTAGGTTATGTTTGGATTGCAAAAACATTTATTATTTTCAGTTTTAATTACAAAATTGTTATCCTATTTTTTATTTTTAGAATTTTATAAGGAAACACTGAAAATAATTTTTTTATTTCTTATGTTTTCATTTCCTGTTTCCATTTTTTTAGTATAAAATTTTTAAAGTAAGAAACATGATAGCAATTTTGTAACTAAAACTAAAAATAAAAAATGAAAATAAGAAACATTTTTACAATTCAAACGGGGTCTAATTATTTTCTCGTGGTAGAAATAGGTCAGTCTCACATGATCCGTCGCCTGATCCATGTAAATTAAGTTTGATTATATGCGCGCACACACAATAATAGAGGGAAAGACCTATAGATTTATTGGGTTAAAAAAGATAATTAATAAAAATTTTGAAGGGATAAATATATCATACATCCTTATAAAGTTTTAGAATAAGGATTAGGTCCATATAAAAAAACGTTAGTTTTATATCTCTATTAAATCATGCATTACTAATCAAAGTCTTTACTGTCAAGGTTTTTTCGTTAATTGACTAGCTATTATGACGTGTGTAGAATTAAACAAATTAATTTATTAAAAATTTAATTAATCCCTAAATTACCTTTATCCATTTCTTCATTTTATTCTCTCACTATCCACACCAACCTTTTACCACCACCATGGAAATCCCCATCCAAAAAAGAACCACCTCAACACCTCAAACCCATGACACCACCTAACACCATCGACCTCAAATCCTCAAACCCACAAAACCACCCAACACCACTAACCTCAGCACCTCAAACCTACGATAACACTCAACACCGCTGATCTTAAAAAAATTCTAATATTTAAAAGGCTTTAGAGATTTATTTTATAGTATTGTATGACATATTGAGATAGTTTAAGACTTATGTATGTTTAAATTTGACTCTTAATATTAGATTTTTTGTATTGTGCTTACTTTTGATGGTATTTAGAAGTGAGTTTCCTATTTATATGTATTATGCTACAATATTGTCTATAGAGTTTAAATTACTTATTTTTACCCTCTTTGTATTTATGTTAAATATAGATGAAAGTTTTGAGATCTGAGACATGAAGTCTATAACTCAATTGTACATCTTAATCATTGATAAGTTTTGAAAAGATTTATGTATTAAGCTATTTTTCATAAATTATTTTCTTAATTATTGTCAAATAATTATTAATTAGGCACTTAAATACTTTTTATGCCATAAGTTGTATAAATTAAGAATTGTTAGAATTATATTTAAGGTAGAATGATTTGTGCATAGTTTTCATTTAAAGTTAATAGTATTTAAAAGTATGTATTTTTGGTGCAAAAGGTAACCCTAGCATAACCACACCCAAGGCTGGCATAGGTACATCGGGCATATTTTCCTTGTATGCGTGTAGGTCCAATTATCCAGGAACCTAGCATAGGAATGCCCCATAAGTATAGCCCTACGTTGTGAAAGCTGATGTGTCATGAAGAGAACCAGTAGGTCAACGTAACCACGCTAGTGCTAGCGCAGGTACGTGTAAAAAGAGGCCATCAAACATGCATGACCCAGGATCTCAGCGTGGCTATGCGTACATAGCGTAGATCCATACCCAAAAATGCAAAGCACCAAGGAAGCCTCAGGCCTACGCTCAACATCAAGTGCAAAGCGTAGCACAAGGAAAGACACTTCATTGAGCCAAGACCCAACAGTGCATAGGTACGCCCACCAATGTATGCCTACGTTGGACAAGGATTCAACCATCAGGTCTTACTAGAGCTGTGGCATACCTATGCCCGTGTTCCGTGTCTTATACGCTAGTTCACAGAAACCATCAGACCCTGAGCGTGTTACGCTCAGGCCAGTGTGCCACTACGCCCAAGGATCCCAGCACCAGACTTCACCAAGGCAGCCCAACGTCCTTACATTGGTGTCTCACATGCCCATACCAAGCTACTGAGTTGTGGTGCCAAGGCTAACGTACTCTCATACGCCAGACCAGCATGGATACACGTGTGTGTGTGAGGCCATGTTGTGATGTTGGACTTTGTACACTTGTAACTTAGTTAGTTTAAGTGAGTTATTTATTGTTTCATTAAGGGTAATTATGTAATATTATCTTAGGTTAGTTGGTTAGTTTACTTAGTATATATATCTAAGATGACTTAAACTAGATATAGATTTTATTTCAAATTTCATTTTTCTGATTTCATTATCTCTCTAATATTTTTCTCTTTCTAAATTCTCTAGTGACACCCTAGTTAACTATGACAGATTCCCTAATCAGAACCTCCTACTTAACTAAGGAGTCACTTAATGGAGTGACACTAAAGAAAAGCATGACCGTGTTAGGAAGAATAAATATTGGATATTTATTCATGTAAAGTCTACTCCGGTATCAAGTAAAATGAATTGGGCCATACAAGGATGACGATGATCATGCCTTGGACTCAATTGGATATCGTGACAAAAGAAATAAATGTATAAAATAACTATTACTTATAGATTATGTCGATGATAAATATTATTCAGACACAATGATTCATTGCTAGATGTCGTTCTTATTTTATATTATTAACAATAATAGTTTATTATTAATACGATCAGATATTTTATCTATAAGGTCACACGTATAGAGTAAGTCCACCAGAGGATAGTTTTTATTTTAATTGGACTAAAAATAAAGCTATTGAGACTAACTCATTTAAAGTAAGTCAAGAGTCTAATCTTTATAAAGAGCTCATTAGGTCAGACCTGAGCCTATATATAGAGCATGGGATGCTCATAGGCAGCTGCTAAACAAGAAAGAAAAGATGACCCATATTCTTGTAACTTAATGAGGGCTAAATATTTTAAACTAGAATTCAAAGGTTCAAATTTTGGTGGGAATGTTTGTATAGACTTCTAAAGGATGAAGCTAAGATTGCTTCGATAGAGGAACTGATCTCACATCTACAAGAAGTAATCACAAAATACATTTTTCGTATATTATATGTGATGCTTTGAAATATTTATTTTACAAATTTTATAGGAATCCTATGTGTTTCCGTTGCCTGACCTTGTGGGATTCCCTAACAATATGGACACCAAAAAGCAAGTTGTCCAATAGAATAACTTTAAGGGAATAGTAGAGGATGAATATGACTTAACACATTGACCTCTTATGCCTCGGTTGAATAGGGTCATAATCCAACAATTACAATAGCAAATTGAACAACTAGAGCAAAGTTAGGCAACTTATACCCAAGTTTCAGCCCAATATATCCCTCTATCATTTGACACTAAAGACTCGACTTATGTTAAGTCTTCATACTATATTGAATCCTCTCATCAACCTTGAGACTGATTTTACTAGTTTAAAGGATGACTTCTCCCACCACCTAACCGAAAAATTGTAATTACCATCCCACCATTGATATCCCAACCTATAGTCACCCTTAGGGATGGCAAAATGGGCCAGGTTCGACGGGTTGGCCCGCCAAGCCCGTCAAAAATGATGATGCAGACAAGATTTTTTAGCCCGCATCTTGCCACGGTCCTTGGCGGGCCAAAACCTTGGCGGATGGGCCGGCCCGACGGTCCTCCACCAAAAGAAAAAATTATAAATATTACTAATTAAATAATTTATATTTTATTTTTATTAAAATATATACTTTCATTTTCTAAAATTAAAAAAAGTGACATCTCTTACTATTTGTACATTTTTTAATAATATCTTCTTTAATTTTTTTATTTTTTTGAAAATTTTATCTTAATTTGGAACATTTTTTTAAAATATTCTAATTTTGACTTTAGCGGGCCAGTCTGCTAGCCTGCCATTAGGCGGGGTGCGCCCTAACTTTTGGCCTGCCTCACTTTTTGGCTGGCTTTGGTGGGGTGGGCTAGCCCATTTTACCATCCCTAGTCACCTTGATATCAATAAGGAACTACTCTTTCATACCTTCCCCAACTAGTTAATACCCCATATGTTCCTTAATACCTTCAATCCATCATTCTAAACAAACAAACTATACACACCCCAAACACCATTCAACCTTTTCACCTTGGCCCCTATTGTGTGTTTTGGAGTGAAAATATTTACTTTATAATGTTAATTGAAAGAGGATAAGTCTTTACACTTACAAGCAAGCCTACTTATCAGATGTAATTCAAGAAGTATTTTAGACCCAAGTATAGGATCCATAAAGGTTATGTCTAAAAGAAAACAATACACACCCATTACTCAAGTTCGTTGAATGTTGAGCAAACACACTAAAAGTAGTTTGAGAAAGAAACAAGATAAAAAAATAAGAGGAGAAAAAGTACAAAGGTCAAGAGTACACACATTCGTAAAAGAAAATAAAAGCATTAAAATCACTAAAGTCTTGTGTATCAAAAATGTCATCGGGGCTTAAGATTTCACTTGTATGATTTCACCTATTTGTCCCCTGGAGTTGTCTTATTAATCCTAAGCTTCTCAACAACTTGCCAACATACGCGCTAAGTAATTACCCTTGAGAGTGTTGGTGTATGCACTACGAGCTATTAGTGTATCAATTTAACCTATCAATAAAATAAGTATTTTTAGTTTTAAGACTATTTTTAAAAGTATTTATTCTGGAATAATAGGTCATATGAGAATTATTCCTAAAACGTCCCTAATCAAGTATTTACATGGGGACATGTAAATACATTAAGATTAGTGTGTGAATGTACTGATGATTTGATCTCACAAATTATGGATATATGATATCAAGTCTTTACACGGGTACACATTAAGAGTAATGTTGTACTGGGCAGACCCATCATGAGAACATTGCTTGGATCGTTACATGTGTGTCATAAACGGTTCTCAATGTGATAATGGTATAGAATCCTTCGACCTGAAGTCACTACGATTCCTACATAAGGAGTTTGTTGTTTTAATACAATCAAATGTTATCTATAATAAGATGACTATAAAGATTGTGATTAGGCAATAGACAAATTATGCAGAGGGATGTGAGTGATGTAGATGGAATTTGTCTCTCCTATGTGACAGGAGTGATATCTACGGGCCACTTGATGGAGTGAGACTAATGAAATGCATGGCCATGCTAGGATGAATAAATATTAGATATTTATTCTATAAAACCTACTCTGGTATCAAGTAAAATGAATTAGGCCATACAAGGATGACGACGACCATGCCTTGGGTCCAATTAGATATCGTGACAAAAGGAATAAATATATAAAATAATTATCACTTATAGGTCACGTCGATGATAAATAATATTCGGATATAATGATGTATTGCTAGATACCGCTCTTATTTTATATTAATAATAAAATAGTTTATTATTAATATAACTGAATTTTTTACCTATAGGGTCACACACATAGAGTAAGTCCACCAGAGGATAGTTTTATTTTAGTTAGACTAAAAATAAAACTATTTGGGCCTAACTCATTTAGAATGAGTCGGGAGCCCAATGTTTAATGAGAGCTCAAGTTAAGACCTAAGCCTATATATAGTGCATGAGATGCTCATAGGCTGCTGCTCAGAAATTAGATTATTATCAAATTTACGTACTAGCATTCGAAACTTTGATTTTCTGGTGAGAGTGCTCGTGTGGACTCCTAAGGGCGAAACTATAATTGCTTCAATCGAGGAATTCGCTTTGTGTTTACAAGAGGTAAACCCTAAATCAAAATTTAATTTTGCATAATTCCTTGAGACATTTGTTTTTGCAATTTTTTTTTGGGAATCCTTTGTGTTTCCACTGCCTGACCCTGATGGATTCCCTAACAGAGAGCACTATCACTATGTCTTAGGGAGCTATAAGTTCTAACGGGCTAATAAAATAAATCAATTATTGGTAGTTCTTTAGTCAAGATAAGTAGTATATATGGTTTTCCTACCTACTCAATACTATTCATAGATTAACGTTTAAGAGTAATCATAGTCAATTAGATTAAATTAATTAGTGTCTAGTTTCGTAAAAATGTAAAGTGCAAGAGAATAAGATACCATTCGTAGTCAAGAAAAAACGCTTATGTTACAACATGCGCCTATTCAATAAAAATTCAAAATAGGGTTCAAAAGGATTACATCAAAGACATTCACCTCAACCTTTTACGGTAAAGAGCCTAAGTACTCATGTTCAAAGACAAACAAGTAATTAACTAAACATTATAGATAAAGATAGAAAACCACTCGGGATGCACAACCTACATGGAATGGTAGTGAGTCTTCGCGATCATGGAGATCTCTCGGTTCCTCAATGACCAATTACCTGGAGAAAGATTCCACTTGAGACCTTAGAAACGGGAAGAAAATGGTGGAAATTTAATAGTTGACTCTAAACTAGGTCTCAGTTTCCTCTTTCTCTATTTTTTTGTGTGCCTCTTTCTCACACGTCAATTCTTTATGTCTGTTCAAATTAAGGTTAACTTAGAGTGTAAAACCCTCTAAAACACAATGGGTTAGGTTTGACATCGTGCATAAACATGGACCGTCTTCATATAAACACAAGATAAGTTTAACTTAATGTATTAATTCTTCAAAATCCATGTACAAACGTGCTTACTTGAACACATATTGTGCTTAACTTTGTTCCTTGGATTCTTTGCTCTTCTAGTTCACTCTTTTTAGGCCTTTTTTGTTCTTTTTCTAAAAGTTGGACTTGAGAGTTGTTTTTGCAAAAAAAAAGCTTTTATCAAGCCTATTAAACAATAAAGTACTATTTTATCACAAAAAATCATATGAAAATAAACTAAATAAAATGGTAGAATAACAATTTACTAGCCTCACAACCAAACATTATTCATTCATTCCCACAATCAACTTTAACCGTAAAAACAAACAATTTTAGTTATCTCTTCACAAAGTAACTGGTGTCAGTCAAAATTTTTGAACTTACCATGATCCATATTCACATCTTATCCTTTTCTATTGTATTTGTTCATAATAGTATATCAAACAGAGGGATAATTAATAAGTAGATTTCTTATAATCCAAATTTTGATGATTCCAAAAATGTTTTTCAAAAGGATAAATGGTATGAAAATCTCAAATTAGCACTCTCGTAACCTATTAAGCTAATCGATTAGGCACAAGGAAATCAGTTAAGCTATTCGATTATGCCTAAGTAATAAAATTTTGAAATTATTTAAAAAAGAGATAATCGAATAAGGTAATCGATTAAGATGAATTTGGACGAGTTTTAATTAAAATAAAATGTTGCTAATCAATTAAGATAATCAATTAAGATGAATCTGGATGTGTTTTAATTAAAACAGAGTGGTACTAATCGATTAAGATGAGTCTGGATGTGTTTTAATTAAAATAGAACATTGCTAATCGATTAGGTTAATCGATTACACTGCGTATGTTGACTGATTCTCATCTTTGCTAAACTTAAAGGATATTTTTCAAAGGAATCAATTTGAAATCTTCGGATTACAATAACTAGTTATCTATTTGAAACACTATAAATAGAGGCCTAAGACTTCATCAAAAATAACACATATGCATTAAACTTTCTTACTCTCTCTTTCACGTTTTCAAGAAGCAAAGCTTGATAATTTTTCCGCTCTTTTAAATCTTCGCATTTTGCTTTAAAAGAGAGCTGCAATCTTGTGAGTTAAGTTTATCTTTTTTGTGCTTTGATTTTAAATTTTGCTCTATCAAAAGAGAACTACAGTTTTTATTGATTAACTTTCTTTCTATGCTTAGATTTTCTAAATTCGCTCTATCAAAAGAGAACTACATTCTTTGAGTTGATCACATTGTGTTTGTGCTTTAAATTTCCTATTCTACTCTATCAAGAGAGTTTTTATTAGAGCTTCAAATTTGTAATTTTTGCTCTATAAAGAGAGCTATATTTCATGATCACTATCACGTGTTTTCTTCTATTATTTTGTTTCATATATTCATTATAAAAGGAGTTAAAAGTTTTTGTTTTTACTCATACACGAAGTAGGTTAAAGCATTGTAACAAAGGCAGGTTGTAGCCTTTAGGGTTATTGTTTAGGTAAGAATTATGAGAAGAATAAAAGAGTGAGGGTTAAGTTCTTGGTAGGGAAATCAAGAGACTTTTATTGGCTCATCTTGTAAATCTCAAATTCTTATTAGTGAAAAATCTCAAGTAAGTTTACTAAGGGCCTGGACGTAGGGGATCCGAACTAGGATAAAAATTTGAGCGTGTCACTATCTCTATTTAATTTTGAGTTGTTTATTTATTTTATTTACTTGCTTCAATTATTGTTATTTGCTCATTTATATATTAATTTCTTTATTCCTCTAGTAAAGCAAAGTAAAATTGAGATAAAACTTTTACAAGGTAATTATTTTTAAAACTCAATTCACCCCCATCTTGAGTTATTGAGGTCACTTAGTTAACACCTATGATACCCTAGAAAGCATTAAGATGCTTTCACAAATGAGATGCTTTTTGTAGGTGCTAGCAATAACTTGGCTTGTAGAATGTTTTCCAGACAACTAAAAAATGAAGCTTTGATCAAGATACACTAAATACCTATGGTCCTACCACCACCCTTAGTATTATACCCTATATCCATAAACCAATGAAACAATCCTAGTTGATTATGATTAAACTAAAGAGTGTCTAATTCTCTAATTAAGTACGAGATAGTAATAAACCAATCATAGTTGAGAAAAAGGACTTTATTCACATCATGCGCTCATTCAATAACAAATCAAAAAAAGGTTCAAAAGATTACATAAAAAAGATTTACCTAAGCCTTAGGAGTCCAACTACTCATGTTCATGTATAAATAAAAGAGAAATTAAACTAAGCATAAAATCCATTTCATAGACAAAGTTGGAAAACCACTCACCCTGGATGCACGACCTGAACAAGAGGATAATGACTCTTCCAATTATAGAAAGATTCCATGGGAAAACTCAAAGAATGAGAGAAAAGGGTGGAAGAATGATGGTGCCTCTAAACTAGGGTTTCACACGCTCCCTCTACTATGTATCGACAGTTGTGTTCTAATTTGTCTTTTGAATTTCATATATTTTTCTAATGTGTTGAGTTAGGATTATTTTTGTGTTTAAGAACTCTTAAAATGCTCTGGTCTGGCCTGTTGACAAATCTGAGCATCATGCTCAGATTAACGCATAAGTTCCTCTAAATCTGAACATGAGTTATGGTTAGCATTGTGACTTAACTCCTAAGCTCCTTTAGGCCACCTTTGTGGGCCTTTTTGTTCATTTTTCTAAATGTTAGGTTCTTGAGCTATTTCTATAAAATAATGTATTTATCAGGTCCTTTTAATAATAATGCATGACATTCTCTAAAATCAAATGAAAAAATGCTAGATAAAGTGATAAAATAACAGTTTATAAACGTCTTTAAACATAAGCATTGTTTGTCCCCAAGCAATAAAAACAAGCAACAATATAGACAATCAAAATTTGAAAACTAATAGGGAAGCAAGCTACAAAGGTATATAATTTTTACCTAGTGATCTCAATTACATCATGACCCAATAGGACTTAGCAATTCATCATAAAGTCTCTTTATGACAACCAATTAAGTGTTTAGTATGGAAAAAGGAATCAACCAACCTTTTCATGAAAGACACATATATCATAAGCTTGGTAAAATATTTAAGTAAAAAAAGGAAGAAAAGGATAAAAGAGAGAAAAAAGAAAGAAAAGATACAAAAAATTCATTTTATAAAAAAAACATCTCGCATAGGCGAATCCTAGAAAAATGCCTAGCTCACCTAGGCAAGCTTCCCTTACCTAGGCAAATTTTACAGGTTTTAGAAATACAAAAGAAAGAAAAGGGAGGCCAAGGCCTTCCTCTTTACCCAAAGGGTCTTGAATTTCTTTTTTTACTTTGATTCCCTAGTTCCCACTCTTCCAAAATGGACCAAAGCCAACCCCACCTCTTTACATGAAGGACTAATCATAGGATCACCTTTTCATAGGTCAATAATGGCATTTGGGGTAAAGCTTGTTGAATGTGGAAAAACAAATGGTCAGGGAAGAGCTTTGAAGTATCAGAAGGGAAAAAAGAAAGGCTTAAGAAACTGACATCCCCCAAGACGTAGCTAGGGCTTGAGGAGCAATAAAAGCCTCCCCTTGACTCTATAAAAAAAGAGGATGGGGTAGAAGAAATGTCTTGGTTTTTCAGCCTCTGAAAAAACCTCTATTTCACTATATTTTCAAGTGAAATTAGGGTAGTAAGCTAGGCCCTAAGGAGTTCCTTCTTGGAGTTAAAAGTTGTGAAAGGAAAAAGTGAAAGCCCCATTTCCCCTTCATTGTACTTTAAGAGCCCAAAGACCCTTCCCTTTAGAAAAAACAAAGTGAAGAAAAAATTGATTGCTAGTTGCATTTTCAACAAGTAGATAACGTGTAAATCCCTCTTTAGAGGAACATTTGTATATTTACTTCTCTTTGCATATTGTATATTCATCGATTTTGGTTAAATACACCTAATATGTTATGATGTGTCTATGTTATGTCTTAAGTATATTGTTCAGGTTTGGGTCATTTTACATGAACTTATGTTAGAACATTGTTGTTGTTGGTTAGTCCTTTACCTATAATTCTCGTTTATGTTATAACATAAGCTATGTGAAAGTCTTGCTTTTTTCCTTTCCCTCCTCACACTTGAACTCACAAAATGATTTAAAATGGTCTTTGAAATTTTTAGAACCAATAACATCTCAATCTTTTTATGTTCACACCATATTTTAGATTTGTCATGAACATGTTCCAAGAAACTATGCTTGAGGGCCTATTTTTCACCCGAGGGAAGGTGAAGAATTGTGTTCTACTGATAAATTCATTTAGGCGAGCCATTTTCGAATAGGTGAGTATCCCCTGATGACCTTTATCCCTGACTCTTCTAGGAAAACTTTACTCGCCTAGGTGAGAGACCCTCTTTTTTAGGCCCATTCGTCTAGATGTGCCATCCTCACCTAGGCAAACCTTCAGTGTGTTCAACTTGGTAGAAAGGCATTCGCCTAGGTGTGCCTCAGTTGATGTTTTGTTTATTTATTATTATTTCCTTTTCTCGTCTCTTTCCTTTATATATCTCTTTATACATACTCTAATTTATTTGTATGCCCTTTTCATTTTGCATGTATTTAAAATGAACTTTTATCATGTGAGGCTAATTTATACAAGATGTCTTATTAGTCTTGCTTCTCTTTTAAAAATCTCTTCAATTCTAAAATGCACATTTTATCCATGATTCACCAAAATAACATTAATTTGGATGAGCTGTTTTCTTAATCTCATTATTTTTCAAAGAAAATATTATTTCCAAAATACACTTTTGTTTTTATCATCGTGGAAGGTGTGATTAATTTAGACGAGACAACTCTTTAATCTTGTAATTCTTTTGAACGTATATTGTAATAAAAAATTCTTTTTCCATGAAAACAATACTAATTTGGATGAGACAACCTGTTAATCTTGCTTTGGAAACTCTAACCTTTCCCCTCATTATCTACATGCCTGCTGATAGCCAACCGCAAGTGTATGGGGTATCGAAGTAATAAAAAGATATCATTCCCACAAGGATTATGCCCAAGTACTAGCTAAAATGGTGGTTCAATTATCTAGTGGAATTGATTACATGAGTTACCCAAATGATTATGAACAGTAAATCAGAGAACAAAAAATTCAACGTCTTTTGTAAAAGAAAATCGGAGCAAGTTTGGGAAATTGAATCAAAGGTAAATCTTGGGGTATTAAGGATTCATACGCCAATATCAAAATTAAAGGTTACTCGCCTATCCAATTATACGATTTCGTTCCTAAGGCAGATTCCCCTAAGTTAATAAATACCTTTCTCTCTAAAGCCTATTAACATGCCTAATTCCCAAAGAACCACGTTCAATTTGTTAATTAGGCTTTTCATGTTCTATGGAAATCCGATTAATCCCTCAAACAATTTTGCTTACCGATGTAAATCAAAATCATAGGTTCAATTTAGGTATTTTCGAATTACATGCCAATCTCTCGATTACCCATATAATTTGCGATCATCTACGCCTATCTCTAAGTCTTGCAGAAGCATTAGGCATACATAAATTGAATAGAGATTGAAATCATATGAATTGGAATACGAAGAACAATTAATTGTAACACATAGGCATACTACCTCCTTAGCCCCAAGAAAAGAGTTTAGTGTGCCATAAGGATTGTTGTCATCATGTCACACATCACAAAATCAATGCCAAACATGAAAGATATCAAAAGTGTAAACTAGGGATTCAGAAATTACAAATTAGTTCTAACTAGGATTGCTAATTCCTCCTCCCAAATCTACAGATTTGATTGCCCTTGATGAATTTGACTCTTGATTCCTAATGAAATCTTCCCCAAAGAGTTCTCCAAAATCTCCCAAAAATTGTGTCCAAATCTGTCTATCCAGCCCTCCCTTCAAATCCCCTAGAGTGCCTATTTAAATCCCTAAACAATTGAAAGATTTGGGCCTCGTAGGGGACAACCACGGCCAGTGGTGGATATCCATGGCCAGTGGTTCGGGTTCTGTTCCTTTTTAAACCATAAATTCATATTTTCTATAACAAACAGGGACAATCACGGCCAGTGGTGGGTCGTGACTTGCTCTGCTTTGCTCCACAGTGTCAACCACTGGCAGTGGTTTCCTTCAACCTTTCCAATATGCACTCCCAAGGGTGTCAAAGGTCTCTTCTTTCTGCCACTATGCCATTTTTCCACAAAATAGACTTAGAACATCATTAATCCTGCAAAAATAGGAACAACCAAGCAGTAATATCTGAAAGGAATCAAAATCAAGGGAATCGGGCGGAAACAATATGCAAAAACCCTAAAAACTAGACCTAAAAATAACAAAAAACAACAAACTTATCAAAATACCCCAAACTAAAACATTGTTTGTCCTCAAGCAATCACTGAATCCATACAAGCATATAATGAAAAACCAGCAGACCCAAACAAACTTAAGGAATCTTGTGTTTATTTTTTTTATGTTTTTAAGTGATTGCATAAACTATTAGAATATACCACAACCAACAGTCAAACCATATTCACTAAGATTAAACTTAGGGTACTCTTTCTCGCTATCCACCCAGTGTATGTGCTTGTATTTCAATCCACTCAGACCACAACATTCTAAACACTACCATAGGCTTAGCAATTGACCACAGACTCCACAGTTACCAAGAAAATATGCATTGGTCAAAAGGTCTTTTAAAGGGTTGTAATGGGGCCAAGGGATTCATAACATGAGAATGGAAATCAAGAAAAAAGGGAAATGCAAAGGGCTTAATTCTTTGAGAAGAGTAATATCACAAGGCAAACCTCAATCAAATAACTCTTATACATTTAGAAGCTATAAGGAGTATGATTCATTTATTTTCGTCATTGATTTCATTCATAATTTTTATTTTTAACTTGAAATCAACTCCTGATTTTACACCCACTAATACCTTTTTTTCTTCTTCTTTTTGAATCACCGACCCCAAACTATCATGATTTTATTTCTCAAACATTTTTCCAACCTCATTTAGTTTGCCTTACTTGCCTCTTCTACATATAAATTAGAAAACATCATATATTGAGGCTTTGAAAGAATAACATAACATTTCCTGGCTCAAAAAAGGTAACTAATGGATCATGCATTTGACAAATTCTGAGGCTTAGAGAAACAAAACTTAATATACCTTTTTTATTCCAAGCATGCATTCATAAACTGTTTTGAAAAGGTCAAAAGCCAAGTTCTAGAGTGCCTAAAGATGTGTGAAACACTCAAAGAAGAAAATAGGGCAATTAAATCAAAATTTTTTATGAAATGAATACCCTTTTTGGCTCAAAGGCTCAATATGGTAATTAGCCAAATTAGAGAAAACATAGCATCATGAAGTATGGGTTATTCTGGCAACCTAGCAATCATAGTTATTTTTATTTTTAATTAAAATTTTTTATCAAGATTCTAACAAGTTATGTTTAAGATCTAGCCGGTCTAAATCATTCATCATACAGACAATGGTAATTGCACGCAGACAATCAATGTTATCCTATGACACACAAACAAAACATAACTCAACCATGCAAATGAACAAAAACAAAAACAAAAGAAAAACAGAATAGAAAGCAAGAACAAAGTAAAGTTAAGGTTTTGTGTACCTACCACCCCAAACTAATGACGGACATTGTCCTCAATATCTAATTCAGAGTGAAGAAGGACACAAAATCTTAACAGATACCTATCATGGAGAAGGAGGGGGAAATGTTTTCTTATTTTAAGCTTTTGTTGCCGCTTTAGTAGACATGTTGATATGGGTACTAAGAAATGGACTAAACAAAATACAAAAAGAAGTTAGGATGCATATAGTCCAATATCTTAGTTTTACATACATCACAATGGCACAGGATATAAGAATGGTGTCACACATCAAAGGTATCTATTAAGAAAGAATTTAAGTCATATATGGACTAATAAATACAATGTGGTGTGCATTAGACTCAATTCATAACCAACCCATGCAAAAATATGTTTTCAAAAGAGGAGAGTGAAGAGAACCACCAAAAACATGCATAAAAAGGGCACATGGACGCGTAGCATTTTAAAAATTCAGATTTCCACATGCTGGGCCGAACCATGGCCAATGGTTATAACCACGACTCGTGGTTGGTTTTGTTTTGGGCATAAAAATTGCAAGCAAATGGAATAGGGGTCCCCTGTTGGCAACCACGGCCAGTGGTGGGAAATCACTGCCAGTGGTTGTCACGGTATTGTGCCCAAAATTTCATGTTTGTAGTGGAAAATGTCTGGGCTAAACCTGTAACACTCTCTGTTACACCTTAATAAATTCTAGAAAAATTCGTAAATTTTTTTTACTAAAGATATGATTGTTAAAAAGAAACTATCGGAATAAATTACATACATCATTTTTGAAATACCTCATGAATATTATTAAAACTTTATAAAGTAATTTTACATTCATCCGACATCATAAGAAAGAGAGGAAACTCAATGCCCAGAAGCAGTTTCTTAATAACTTTATTTATTCATTGGACCACGGTATTCATACCGAGCTCCCTTTCTAGAACGTCCTATATTTACTGTCGAGATTCTTCGATCCTTTCCTCTGAACCATCAATTTAAAACATATGAAACAAAAACACAGAGAAATGAGTGAGAAACAGAATATAATATTCCCAAATGGCGCATAAGCAATAAAGGGTTTTCACAAACTAATATATAATATTATCAATCACAATCATATACACAATCAATTATGAATGCATGAATGTTATGCAATATCTTCATCATAACTTCCTATATATGTGGGCCCTTAAATATTAATTTGTACTGGGCCAACCAGGAGTTTACACTGTTCCAAAGTTCGGATACTAATAATATGAACAGCTCAACTGGCATGGAAACACTTAGAGACTAGTCAGATTGAGAAAGTTTTTATTATGAAAGTACCCGATACTAGGGAGCTACCCCAGGTCCCCTGAAGCACTCTTTCACACCCTCTCATCCCAAGGCTCGAAATTAAGCCTCCTCTAATGTATCCTCGGTTTCTATAATCCGTCCCCAGACAATATCATTTTATTTCACTTTAATGATTCATGATGCATGAACTACTCGCGTATTTAGTTGGTTAAGGCTTTTAGAAACTCAATTATTAAATACCTTAAAGGTTTACAACATCATTTCAATAAACTGTACATTTTTTCAATTCTCTGAATTTCTGTCCCACAGAAATAAATTTGGTACAGTTTTCGAATCTCACTGAAATTGAGTTTCTAAGCCTTAAATATCTAAAAACTTTCTCATATAAAACTTTACATAATCTTTCTCAAATTGAATCTTAACAAGATCGAATTTAGAAATCTCAATTATTTCCAAATATCTTTAGTTATTAAGTTGGCAAAATAAAATAATTTTTTTTTGAAAATTTTATTTTATTAAAAGAGAATAATCTTTAAATCATTAACCAAAAATACTTAACATTATAAAATTTTTCTTTAATTCAAAATTTAATTATCTCAACCCTTTTATAAATTAATTTTCATAAAATGACTTCTTTCAAAAAAGTTTTTATTCTAAATATTAAAAGTAAAGTTAATAAAAATAATTTCTAAGAAGAAATAAAAGATTTAAAATAATAAAAATTTAAAGAGTAAGGTAAGAAAATTCTTATTGAGTTTTACCTTTTCGTCATGCTTGCTATATGCTCAACTTCATATCACAAGATCATCAATCATAATCAAATATTATCAATCATAATATCATCAATCACAATCAAATAATGTCAATCACAATTAAATAATATCGATTACAATTAAATATCATCAATAATGATCAAATACTAATAATTATAATCCAATCAATTAAATATAATTCTAAAATTTAATAGTTATTTAAATTATCAAAATTTATTTTGAGTCCTTATAGTTTATTCCTTGCATAGGTTTATGTAAGTCCATATAATTCAGTCCTTGTATAGGTATAGTTTAGTCCATATATCGTATAGGTTATGAAAGTCTAGGTCCTTGCATAGGTATGTCAGAGTTAGTTACACCAGATATTTAATTTAAAATTTATCATAAATTTTAAGTTAAAAAGTTAATATTTTAAAATAATAACATTATTAAATTTAAAAGGAGTGGGGGACTCCTCCTATTATTCTCATGTCTTTTCATATTATATTCCTATCTCACTCCCCTTACCTCTTGTATCTTGGTTCGTTATGGAAATTCCGTGCGCGCCTCGTTTCCAAGTTTTAAAATATACCAATTTCATTTTAATATCGTTACAAGATGAAAATTTAGATTACTATTTGAAACAGAAAGGGTAAATAGTAATTATGCATAGTAACGATAAACAGTAAATTTTAAATAGTTACCGTAAATAGTAACAGTAAATAGTAAAACGTGAATAGTAATAGTAAATAGTAAAATATGAATAGTAACAGTAAATAGTAAAACATGAATAGTAACGATAAATAGTAAAACGTAAATAGTAACGGTAAATAGTAAAACATAAATAGTAAAGGTAAATAGTAACAGTAAATAGTAATTTACTATTTGAATAGTAATTTACTATTGAAATAGTATTTTACTATTCAGAATAGTAACTTAAAATAATATTATATCCAGTATAATAATACATTTCTAAAATGATATGAAAATAACCCTAAAAAATATAAAAGAGAGGTATTCTTACCTTGTTATTTTAGCAGAACCTCCTTTCAAAAAAATTATTTCTCTCTCTTACTTCCACCACTATCTCTCTAGCACTACTATATTAAGAAAATTTAATATGAAATTGTAAATTCTAACAAAAAATTCCTTCGGTATTTATAGGAAGGAAAATTACTATGCATTTTATTATTTTATTATAAAAGTACTGTACAATTTCTGAAATTTTCATTTCTGGTTACTGTGCCAATTTGAAAATTTCATACTTGCACAATGTTTTGCATAGTAAATATCGGTTGAATTATTAAGCCAAATAGTAACCTTTCACTCGATATATTTTAAATATTCAAAATTAGTCTTTTTAAAATTTAACGATATTATATCAGTCCTCACTAATTTTATAATAAGTAATATAAAGTTTAAATTTTAAAAATCTAAAATTTTATGTTAATAAAAATTTATTGGTACATTTCTAATTTTTTTACGATTGGTAAAAATCAAGATTTTTCTCAAACCGATCATTTTTAGATAAGTCTACCTGAAATGGATTTTAGAAAATTTTTTTATAATTTATCTTCACTTTCTTATAAATATTTTTAATTTTAAGTTACTTTATATGAATTTAAAATTATTTAAAAAATATTATTTTATTAAAATATTTAGAAAATTCCAAAAAATTTCAAAAAATCATAAATAATACGTAGATTAAAAAGTTCTAAAGAACCATAATCTAATTTCTTTAAAATTTTAATATAAAAATAAAAATAAGGGTGTTACAAAACCACTGCTAGTGGTGGATAACCACAGCCAGTGGTTGGCACTGTTTTTCACCCAGAAAACACTTATACATTTCATGAAAATTATTGGGTCAAAACACAGCCTGGGTGGCAATCCACAACCTATGGTTGTCACTGTTTTGTGTCATAAAACAAATGTAAAACACCAAGTTTGGCACACATTCATCTAATTCAAATCAGGACATGCATCATGGTAATAAAAAATTATACCTTAACAAATAGTGTGGGAAACTAATACCTTCCCTACTTGTAATCTGACTCTTAAATTAAAAATCTCATTTTAATAACCAATGTCTCAACAAAAATTTTCCCAATATTTTTCCTCAAAATTACATATTGGTGGCAACTCCATTTTTTAAAAGGACTTTTATTTTTCTGTTTTCGATCAGCTTCCCACCATAATCCTAGTCGTGTCACTTAGTCATAAACCTTATCTCTCCACTAATAAACTAGCCTACTCAAGAGTCATAAGGTCTTTCTTAAGGTTGTAAGGTGGTTAAAAAGGTACATGCAGTCAACTAGAAAAATTAAGAAAAGGATATGCATAAACGGCTTAAAATATATCAATAATTGCAATAAGAACCCTAAGGAAACCAACCTACTTTATAGGACTACATATTATTCATGCAATTCAGAGCATATTTTCTTTTAAGCTTTTCTTTCAAACATTTTACATTTGGCTTCCTTTGATTTTGAGTTATAATTTATGATTTTCAAGGCTTTTTCCTTTTTCCTTTTTCCTTTTCCCTTTCTATTTTTCTTTTTTTATTTTTCTTTTTCTTAGGAGCACACATATTGTTTCCCTCCTTAAACATAGTCCCTTTATATTAGTTTGATATCTTAAGATTCCTTTGTGATTAGAATTAATTATGTAGGTACCAAGGAAAATCAACTATAAAATAGGCTTAAAAGGGGCAACTAAGGAAATTTCTTAATCATAATTTCTGACTAAACTACTTATATTTTGCCTCAATGAGGTTGTAGAGCAAGTTCTAGAATATGCAATTCATGAGAGAACAGTTTTAAAAATTCTATGATTTTTCAATCATTAAAGCAGAAATAGAGATCACGTGCCCTTTTATTACTCAATTATTTTGCTTACATTTTAACTTCAAGGCTCTAAAAAATTCAATAATCTAGCATCCTTAGAAACCAATTAGGGAACAAAATAATACTCAAATTATCCATTGGGAAAGAACACAGTTTCTCCTTCCCTAAACTAGTCATTCACCTTATTTTATTATACATATCATATAGAAAACAAGCATGTAAAATCATGGTGAAATGGGAGAAAATAGAATGTATTCCATGTAAAACTTAAAGCTCATGCATACAATATGATAAAATAATAAAAGAAAAGAAAATAGAAAGGGTGAAGAAAGAATTCCCTTGAATGCAATATGGAATTATACTCGTGATCATCATGCTACTCACATATTAGAAATCTTATCCTAGCCACAACCATCCCTCCTTAAACTTATCACTAAACATTATCCCTAATGCTGTAAAGATGTGGTAAGTTTAAAAGGGGTGTGACCTAAATGAACAGTTCACACAATACCTACAGTCACAAATTAGTTGCAAAGAATATAAATCCAATGCATTATTAGAGCTTTTATCTGGTGGGAACCAAGACTCTATCTATGACCTAAACATGCAAAGGACTACCTAACGGACTCAAACAAACTAAAAAGAAAAGGAAAAACTAAGCTCCTAACCGTCTTAAGTAGGCATACTAATAACCCTAAAAATAAAAATACTTGACTCTAAAATGGGGAAATAGTCATGCAGATAAAATGGGACATATAGTTAAAAATTAAAGTGTGTAAAAAACAAAAAATTTTCCCATATGGGCATCATCCAAAATGTACAATCAAAATAAAAAGAATAGTAAAAAGGTCAAGCTAAAATGGGAAAGGTGTAATACGTTGGTGTATGCACTGAGTTATTATGCTTTTAATTGTATCATTTTATACTTATCAATAAAATAAGTCTTCTTAGTTTTAAAATTTGTTTAAAATCTATTTATGCTTGGAAATAATAGGTCATATGAGAACTATTCCTAAAATGTCCCTAGGTAGGTATTTATATAAGGACATATAAATACATTAAGACTAATGTATGGGTGTACTGGTGATTTGATCTCATAAATCATATATAGATGATATCAAGTATGGGTACACATTGGTAATGGTGTATTGGATAGAACCACCATGAGGACATTGTATGGATCGTTAAAGTAAAGTCATAAACTATTTTTAATGTGATAATGACACACATAGCCATTCAATCTGAAGTCACTATAATTCCTACATGAGAGGTTTATTGTTTTAATATAGTCAAACATCATCTGTAACAAGGTGATCATAAAGTTTGTAATTAAACAATGAACGAGTTATGTAAAGGGATGTGAGTGATATAGATGATATTTGTCTCTCTCATGTAACGAAGGTGATATCTACAGGCCACTTGATGAAGTGAGACTTAAGGAAATACATGACCATGCTAGGATAATAAATATTAGATATTTATTTGTATAAAGTCTACTTTAGTAACACGTAAAATAAATTAGGTCATACAAGGATGACGATGACATGCCTTGAGCTTAATCAGATATCTTGACAAAGGTGGCAAGCATAAAAAATAATTATCTCTTATAGGTTACATTGATAATAAATAATATTTAGATATATAACGATGCATTGCTATATGTTGCTCTTATTTTATATTAATAATATAAGTGTTTATTATTAACATGATCGAGTATTTTTTTCCTATAGGGTCATATGCATAAAGTAAGTCCACTAGAGAATAGTTGTTTTTAATTGACCTAAAATAAAACTATTAGGCCTAACTCATTCACAATATATCGGGATCTCAATCACTTGGAGTGCTCATTAGGTTAGACCTAAGTTTATATAGAGAGCATGATGTGCTCATAATCTACTTGATTATGGTACACTAAATTCATAAAAGCTATGGAGGTCACACTCTAACAAACCAACATTTAGATGTATATTTTTTGGTGGAATTGCTTGCGTGGACTGTTTAAGAATGAAACTTGATATAAGAATGATATGGATTAGATCTAGATCTTGGTACTCCTTTGATATCCAAGAACTTCCAAGCATAAATATAATTCAAATGATTCCTTCTCCTTCAAGCATGTATTAGCTAAAACTAGGTATATACATGTTCAGGAAGATCAACTAAATTTAAGAAAGAGTGTTCAAGTTGCTTCTTAAAAATTGGCGAGGCTACCTATAAACATTTCTCTTAACATTCCCTTTTAGGATACAGAGCACCTAAATTATTTTCTCAATACTATAACCTTAAGCTTCTTATTTTTGTGAGCTTATTCTAATATTAGTAATGTTTGGAAGGATCCTGCTCTAGCCATTGATAATTATTTCCTAGTAGGGCATTAATATCATCCTGGGTATAGCAAACCACCCAATTGTGGATCTTTATTTTTTTTCTCCACCCTTGCTACATCCTTTATTGGAAAAGGGTTGGCATAAAACTCTCTTATTACCGATTCATCAATATATATAGTTGAGGAGGCCAAAATTCCCCACCATCTCTTATCTAACTCATTGGTAAACTATGTGTATTCCCACTATTCTAAAACAACTAGTCTTTCGGGTAATAGTTTTCTTTCTAGAGTGTTATAAAATCAATGTTGTTTGTTGGGATTGATGAAATAGTTAGGATTATGGGATGGTATGTTAGGCACTGGGGATGATGGCTATATTTTAGTGTGAGGATTAAATTGGTCATTAATTTGTTTTTCATAAAAGGGTTTTGATGAGGATGGTTTGGATGCTTTGTTGGATGCCATTCTCGGACAATATGTTAAGAAGTTAAAGAGGAATATGCAACAATTCAATTTCCGTAAGAAAATTGAGATTTGAGTGTTCAAAAAATTGAGAAGTGCTTGAGCAAAGTCTGATTCGCTTTAGCTAAGCCTTGTTCGCTTAAGCCAAAACCCTATGGCTTTAGTGTGAACTATGTAGTAGCTACCCTTTTTCTATTAGTTCTTTTGCGCTTAAGAGAAGGGATGTTTACTTCAACGTTCTTCTATAAACAATTTTCTCCAAAATGAAATTAAAAATTAAAAACTCCTTCATTTAGTCCATTTCTACCATATGTGCCTTACTTTTTACTTGTTAAAGCCTAGAATTTCACTTAAGTGTTTTTTCATCATCAACATTAGGTTGACAATGGTTGACACTGAAGCAAAATTCATTCACTTCAAGGCCTTTCTATGCATAAAAGCCCAACAATACCCCAAAATTGGGTTTTCTCTATGTACCTACCTACAAACTATGTTCCTTATACTTATGAACATCTAGTTCTAGGTTTTGGATAAGAAATTCCCAAGTTCCTAAATTTCCCCAAATTCATATTTATCCATATATACCATAATGATCAACATAAGTTTTCTACCCTAGGTTTTTAGCATTAAAGCATAGCTCTAAGGAATCAAAATAGAGGGGGGGGGGGAATACTTACCTGGTTTCAACAACTTGGAATAGAATTAAGGAGTGGAATCGTGAAAGAGAGAGAAGGGGTGAGGAAAAGTCAACTAAAATTTAAATACAATGCAAAAGAAAAGAATATTAAAACTACCCAAATAATGTTTAAGAGGTGATTACAATTTGGCGATGAAATTGAAAACTAGAATGAAAAAGGGTTTAAAAAATTTAAATGCATGATTTTTGCTTCAGCATGATTCCTTCATTGAAGCTAAAGTAAAAAAATCCTTTTTTGGGCCTAAAAATCGCTTAATCACTCAGGCAATGCTTTAGCGATAACTATTTAGCAGTTTTTTTTCAAAAGTTTTTAGGCTTGGTTTTTCAAAATCCAATTTCAAATTTCAAATATCTACTTAAACTATACCTCTAAGATTTTTAGAATTCCATAGTTTTGATTCATTTTCATTATTTTTAGTCTTTACTAGCATAGCTCATTATGCATCAAGTTAAGAAAATTTCAAAAAAAAAAAACACACAAATGCAAAATAAAATGAAACACCCAAGCAAAAAACAAAAGAAACTAAAAAAGTAAAATGTTAGGATGTTGCCTAGTAAACGTTTTTTTCTATCCGAAGATGGCCTACACTTATCATGTCCATGTATACAACTCTCTCGTGCTTGAAGTCTCTAAATACATGTCCCTGCCCTGTTTTTATAAAAGGGAAATAATACCAACTAATTTAGAGTAAAGCATTATATTGATCCCTAAGCTAGTCAGTGTCTTGCAATTTAGTGTCTCACCCCAAAAAATGAAAAATGCACCCTTCACCCAAGCAACCATCACTCACTTTAGTCCAAAATGTTAACTTTCCCTATCTGTGCATGGATGGACTGGCACAAATGGCAGGCTAAGTACAATGAGTTAAGGGCTGACTATTTGAAAGTCATGAGGGAAAACGAGAATTATTGAAGTGTGGTGGATATCCAAGTTTTACAAAATACATAAAGTTCATATCAGGTCACCTTAAAAGTTTCCTTGATTATGATGTGCTAAAGTGGAACTACATTGATTGGATAAACAGGTTCTATGAAGTGCTTAGAGAATTTCAGAGTGATAAGTCCTATTTCAGAGCCTCACTTGCTAGAAAAAGGAAAAGAATAGCCTCTAAGTCTGAGCCCAGTGCCAAGAAAGCTAAAACTGACTCCGTGAGTAACCCAAACCTTCTTTCTTCACTTCTCTCTAAATCCTCTCAACCTGACCCACCCCCTCAACCAAACCCAATTAGTGTCATTCCCAACCAAACCAATTGACCTAGACTCCACCAAATAACAACCTTACTCTTGTTTTTCTTATAGACCCTCTCACTATTTCCCTACCTAAATTCCCTATATTTCTTTTTATCACCCCTGGTGTCCCTGTGTTCAGATATTTTAAACCTACCATTGATGTCATTGACCTAGGTTATATAAGCCCCCAAAACTTAGCCATTGTTGTTAATCCCAACTTTGATAGAAAAAGAGCCCGTATCCTCGACACTTCCCTCAGATATGTACCACTCATGCCCTTAGAGAAACTCTTACCTCTCCCTCATCTACTCTCACCAGAGGATATAGCTATGTATCATGCAATCAAAGCTGAAGAGACTAGTGTTATGAGAGATATAAAGTTTGGTCTGCAATACCACAAGTTCCACACAATGATGTCCCCTAGCAAGAAAATCCTTATTGCCTTAGATAGATTATAGAACCTAGTAATTTGGACCAATCTAGGTAGACTGAAGAAACCCATGCCTCTAAAGCATAAGCCACACTACAAAGGTTCTCTCAAACCTCGTCAGTTCCCTGCAGCTAATTTTAAAAGCATTTTGTCAACTCCCAAGCCCATAAAGGAACATGTTGATGCTCTCTGGTGCCATTATCTATGGACTATTCAAGAAGAAGAATCTTGCTTTAACCATTCCTTTCCTGACCAGCCTATTTTTCTTTACCATCCCTTTGTTATTTATTTTCACTCATCTACCATCTTTGTTCATCAAACTCAATATTTCATACTTCTTTCCACTGTAACCTCCCTCCTCATAGTCTCTACCCCAGCCTGTGAATTAAATATTAACCCTCTGTGAAGTCCTTCCTTTTGTTGATATCAAAAGGGGGAGATATTTAGAAGTCTTTTTGAGTCGGTACAGACCTAGGTGTCTGAAGTCTTATGTTCTACTTTGTTAAGTTTATTTCTTTGTAGTTTATTTTTGGTATAATCAATCTATTCTCAAATTTCTTATACTGATTATCAGTTCATAATGAAATTTGCTTTTGCTCTAAAATATGATGCTCTGATATATATCTAATTACTAGTTTTTGCTATA
Source organism: Clitoria ternatea (assembly GCA_037962975.1). Lineage (NCBI taxonomy): Eukaryota > Viridiplantae > Streptophyta > Magnoliopsida > Fabales > Fabaceae > Clitoria > Clitoria ternatea. The sequence goes on from CM075673.1 coordinate 155,501,874, forward strand.
TAATGCTCTGATATATCAAGACAGATTCTTAAATGCCTTAAAATTAATTTAATGCTCTGACAAGCTGATGAAGTTTTTGCATGGAAAATAAGTATTTTATTAGCTAAAAGTTCTAATTATTGGTTAAAAGCTTTGATTGTTATGAAAAACTAAAGATTACTTCAAACTCTAATATATATATATATATACTTGATCCGGTCTCGATACCAGATCATGGGCAAGGATGTAATTTCATCCGTCTTCTCTGTGCTACCGGTCTCGTAGGTACGCCTCCGGACTGTAAACCCGTATGAGGTGTTCTCCATATACCGGTATGTCCAGGTTCGCACCTCACACACCGGAAGACATCCACGTCACCCAACAGAAGGTACAAGGTACAGCCGTAGGGGGACATTCGCGGGAGACGCAGCTTTCCCCGCGTCGTGTGTCAGAATCGTACACTAAACAGTGTACTATTTGTCCCCTGGCTGAACCTGACGATTCATTCTCCACGATTCATCTATAAATAGCTCATTCTCATGCTCAAAAAGGTTTAGACTCAATTACTTTATTCATTCTTGCTACTTACTGTTCCATTGCTCTCTTAACTTGAATCCTTATTCTTGTTACTGACTTGAGCTTGGAAAATCTTCACAGGCGACACCACTTTTCGCCCCTCTATAACGCAAAAGCTTGGTGAGAAGGATCTTCAGGATAGAAAGGCCAGTGTCTCCCACTGAGATATCAGATCATAATACTGGATACCCACTGTATCCGTGTATAAACACTATCCATAGTAGACTTTTGTGGCTGGTCCTACACCGGATCATTGACCCCGGACTAGACCAGTTCAATATACATGCTTTGATAACTGAAGCAGTATTTATTATGGTATATACTCATGCTTGAAATATCTTTACATACAGTGCTCTGTTATGAAATCTTAATAAAAAACCTTATGAGTTTGATTCATCCTCCATTTATCATGGACTTTGTTTATGAAAAAGGCTTAATGTTTGCTATCAACAAATATGGGGAGATTGTTGAAGAAAAAGTCTGGTTGAAAAATAAGTAAAAGATTATTATTGGACCAGACCCTAGATTATGTTGTCATCTTCAAGCCTTGGATTTGTTAATAACATACATTAAGAGACTGAAACTAAATGAAGTCTGAAAATGTGTGATCTAAACTATGTGTTTAAGTGTTTCAAGATTCATAATGCACGGATTATAAGACAAAGAGGGAGTCTATAAAATCAAAGTATGATCTCTTAACATTTGGTATGCAACCAAAAGTCCGTGAAAAGAAGCCTCGGTCTTATGATCATACTTCAGACTTTTAGGCATCTAAAAATGCAAAATTAGAACATTACTCTAGAATTGCAAAGTACAACGTTCTAAAATCTATTTGTTTGATACTTTGGAACTCATGCTCTTATCAAGATATATGTGCTTATCACTAAAAAATAAGAGAGAAATGAGTAGAGCAGCCAAATTTAGTGTCTCAAATTTCTCAGCATATCAATACTGCACAAGTCTAAAAAAGATAAACCAAATCAGTATTTGTGTCAACTAAAATTAGAATGATTATAACATTGATTTCTGCATATTTTCTTGAATAAATAAAGCCAACAAATAGCTTTATTTTTCTGAAGATGTAGAGAATACCTAATTCATGCAAGAGCTAAAGTCCCCAGTAACAGAGGTCTGGTACTTGAGCTCAAAGCAAACTCTTTCACAGGGTTTCCAATGTTCATATCTCCTTTCAAGAATAAAAAATAGTCATATTCCAACACCTATTTATTCTGAAGAAGATTGATTTGAAAACATAGAGAACACACTCAAGAGAAGTCCAATATACTCTGTTTTACGATCAATCTTTTCTCAATTCTTTAAAGATAAAGACCCTCTTTGTTGTTCTACTTCTAGCAGACCTTGGTCTCTTTTCTTTCATAACTTAGTGTACACATTCATCGTTATATAACCTTATACACTAGGCTCTATAAGATACCTTACACTCTTTCTTTAAAATAGTATAGTGTAAAGTTTGGTGTGTTACCGGCCTTAGTTTCTGTAGGAAATAATGTTGGCCTGAAGAGACTTTTGAAAGAATACTTAGCTTGTTAAGCCAGGAGTGGCTTGTTGAAAAAGAATACTTAGGTTTAAGCCAGGAGTGACTGAAGTCAAGAATACTTGTGGCACTAGTCTGATACTGTTATTATAAAGGAGATTTTACAATAATAAAAATCCTTCAAGTTAGAAGGGACTAGACATAGCTTCTATGTTGGAAGTGAACTAGTATAAATTCTTGGTGTTTCCTTCTTTCTTTGCTCTTTTAAAGTCTGCTTTATAAAAGTCTGATTACTTATTTTCTTTGGTTCATAATTCCGTGAAAAGAGTCTGAGACTTATTCAACCCTCCCTTCTAAGTCTAACTCTGAGCCATCAACCTAAATAAAATTTTAGAATTTATGGTAGGGAGAGAATTGTTATAAAGCAGGTTTACAAATTTGACATTACATGGAAAATAGGAAAAGAAAAGAAAAATGCAAAAAATATAGAATGGATGATATGCAATACATAAACATATGTATGTATACATAAGTAAAATATAAATTACTTTGAATCTACTAATTATTAGCCAATCAGAAACAACAAAATAAAAAATGAATAAATAAAGAGTGAAAGGGAGCTTATTGGAGTGAGAAAGGTATAGGGTAAAGGCTGTCATGTAACAATGGTGGTGATGCAGACTAGAGGGAGAAGGCATAAAATAGAGGCACTATGAGACAGTGAGGGGAGTGAGGGTGGAGGAGGAGAAATAAAAAAAATGATAAACATAAAGATAAGAGTGAAGAAAGAGAACTTATTGGAGTGGGGGAGATGACAACAACAACGACGCAAGACAGAGGAACAAGGGAGTGAGACATAAATAGTGAGGGACAAAGGAGTAGGGAGACGACATGGTGGTCATCAGTGATGGTAGTCACTGAAAAATATGGGAAAATGAGATAACGTGGTGGTCACTGATGGTTGTGGGAGAGAGAGGAAGAGAGTTGATAGAGGAAAAAAGTGACAAATAAAAAAGAATGAGGTCTTAAGCACAATTTAGAGATTGATGATTTAGCGACAGGCATAGGTATTCCATCACTAACTCCATTTCAAACATTCGATGTATATCAAAATTTGTTGATGGTTTTATAAATCTCATCGTTGTTTAAAAAATTAACGTTACAATTCTCACACGCGTCCCCACTAATGGGGACGAATCCAACATCTATCCCTATAAAAAATGAAAATGCATCCTAGTTTTAACTTTGGCAACAACATGCCATCAACCTTCACCACTTACACTATTATGCCAACTAATGTTACATCCGTCGCTAGATCCCTTTCTAATGGGCGCCAAATTTTAGGTGAAAAGGTACTTTTGGCGATTGATATCAACATTTTATCATTCTTAAAACATTAATGTTATAACTCTGACACGTGTCCCCACTAATGATGACAGATACATCATCCGTCACTAAATGCAAATCTAAAAATATACCTTGATTTTGACTTTGGCGACATCAAGTCATCATTCGTTGCCAAACTATACACTTTTACGACAATAGATGTACAACCTGTTTGCTTGAGAGTTAACAACTCTCAAACGGAGTTTTAGAGATAGAGTTTTTTTAATCCTACGGTTAAATAAAGTTTTTAATCTTAAACTGCATTAAAAATCAATATTAATCATTAAACTTTTTCTTTTTAAACTTCGTTTCTCCAACAATATAACAAACGGGCACGTAACATTTATCGCCAACTTCCCTTCCAATGGGCGCCAATTTTCCAGGTAAAAAGGCACTTGTTAGTGAAGGATGTATATATCCATCACTGATTAAAATTATAACATTACAACGTTAAAACTCTCTTAACACGTGTCCACTTCATTGGCGTCAACGACATGTATACATCCACGATGGCGCTAAAAATATTTTATCGCTAAAGCATGTTCTCTTTACATGTTGCGACGGTAACGGCGACACTGTTATCCATTGATTTATATTTGTTGCTAATTTGTTTACCAAACTCCTTTTGTGGATAAAAAATGTTTGTTGCTAATTTCGCGGCAATTAACGATGAATGGGGGTATCGTTGCAAAATGCATGCAGCCAAAATAGAGTTTTTTAATAGTGTAAAAAATAAATAAATTGCCTCCATTTTATTACTATTCTACATTATAATATATATAAAGATATCAACATTTATTATATATAGCAGATTTTAATTGAAAGTTATTCAAGTACTTTAGCTTGTTAGTTTGCAACGTGGTTCAATGTATGTAGTTAAACACGTCTTTAGCTTGTTAGTGTGCAACTTGCATAGCAGCAATATATGCCAATTGATGTGTTATTATTCATTTTTCTTTTAAAAAAATTAGGCACTTGGTGTTATTGTGACCAAGTGGGCCGGGTTCTTGTATTGTGATTTTTTAGGCATAGGTGTTATTAGGCTGGCCGAAGATAGCGAGAGCATAGCATCCTCTAGAAATTCTTTGTAAAGTTTACAAGTGTATAACCAATATTATTAACACGTGTATGATATATCCATCGTAATTTTTAATTCAAACTTTTAGGTGTTCCATAGGTTGTATGTTTTCTTTATTATGAATGCCACTTAAGAAAAAAATATATCTATATTCACCCAAGTTTATATTTTTAGATACCTACCTACCTAACTATATATATATATATATATATATATATATATATATATATATATATATATATATATTAATGGTTAATATTAATGTATTATTTGTATGCAGTTAATCATATCAATAAGTCAATTAAAAATTTTAAACTAATTCTAACTAATCATATTTCTTATAGTTTAAATAAGTGTTTAGCAATTTCAATTATTGTCAAATAGTTTTAAGATAGAATCTTTAACAACTACAAAAAAAAAAAGTTCATCATATATAGGTTAGAGCCTTTGATATAATTAATAATTTTGAACTAATTTTAACTATAAAAATGAAAGATCATCATATATAAGCTTGAACATTTTATAATTTAAACAACTCACGTATAGAAAACAAAACACAATATGCAGATCCTTATACAAAGTATTTCATGCACAAAAATAATATATTTGATGTGAGAATTTAAAAACATTAATTTTTCACCTTTTGTCTTTCATTTGTGCCTATGAATAATTTACTCAATGTGAAATTTGTTTCTAAATATATCATTTAAATAATATATCAATTAAAAAATTTATAAATATTTCAAATCAAAATATTGACATTGTAGTAATATCACTTGTTTGATTTTAAGAGAGCTTGGGATCAAATTCTATATTTTATTTTGAAAATGATTAAAAGCTTATAATATTATTAGCTTTTCTTAATAAAAAATAAAAAAATAACTTGTAAATGGAAAAATAATTGATAAATAAATATGAAAATTAATATATAAAAATTCACTTACCCAAAAAGACATTCTTAGGATAGTATCAAAAAATATACGCTACCAACCCCTCCTATAATGTGAATTCCGATGAATTTTTCATTTAAAATTCTTTGATGGAATTGCATTCTGCTATCCTAATACATAAGTGCTTTAAAATTTAATAGTAATGGTTTGCGGGTGATCTGGTTGATCCTTTTTTCATATAAACATAAAATGTTCAGAGCAAATACTGAATTTTGATTTTAATATTTATTTATTTCGAACCCCTCTATTGATATTTTTAAATAAATAAAAAATCTAATAAACCAAGAATTTTTAAAATCCAACTACTTGATTGTCCAATGAATACGTTCTCAAAACTATTTTAAGCAATGTTTTCAGAATCGGACCGGTCATTGAACCGGTGAAGGCATGAGTTCAAGAAAACCATGGTCCAACCGTGGTTAAACCGGTAATATTAAAGAATTGACCCGAACGAATTATCTAATTGGTTAACAGTTCAACCGGTCGGACCGGTTTGGTTTTGATAACAATGATTTTAAGTTTTACTTTTGGAAAAAATATCTTATTGCTCGAATCATTGATAAACCGTCCAATATGCAAGTAAATGTAAAAGAATTTGCATTTGTAAAGCCACTTGAGCTAACAATATTATTGTACATTAATTGCCTGCTTCGTTTTGATATTTTTTTAATAACTGAAATAAAATATTTTTTATACATATTTTCTATATTAATTATTTTAATAACGGATATATAAATATTTTTAACATCAAATATCTTTAAATTTTATACAGAGACCGAGACATATCCGAGATAAAAGATTTTCGTCCTGAGTGACAGACTCGTAGCCTGTGAGGTCTTTTTAACCAAAAAGCTGGTATCTTCTTTCACTGTGATCTGTGATAGGCCTATCTGTTGTACTAATGCCTTATGAATATTTGTCCCTTTAGGTGATAGATTCGAAAATGGGATAATTAAACTAGTTGTATTTTATACATATGTACGTTAGGTTTTTAGATAGAGAAATAAAGTTAGGAAAATGAAAAAATTTAAGAGTTGATATTGATCATTTACGTAGTTTAAGATAATCAAAACTTCGTTTGACCGTAGGATCTATTTTTGGGGTTGATCAAAACCGAGTTGGGTAACCAACTTTGGAAAGTAGGAAGAAAAAAAATTTTATGCTTAAATAAAGGCTTGATTATCTCAAATGATGCGAATGATTAATATTAATTTTTAAATATTTTTTATTTTCATAATTTGATTTTCTCAACTGTATGTCAAACAAACACATAGTCTTTCTTAAATTGATTTTTTAATCTTAATTTATTGAATAAGATATATTAAACAATAAATATACTGCTGAAATTAAGATTAAAAATATGTTTACATAAAGCTTAAATGAGATGAGTCTAGTAAGTTCATCTAGGTGAGGTCATGTGTTAAGGTTCAATAAATGTTTATAGAGATAATTACAAATCACCTATAAATAAAGTGTTCATATAAGTAAGATTTAAACTCGTGATGTTCAATCCATAACAAACTAGACAAATCTTTATTGGCAGGTAAAAAGTATCTAGTTCATCTTGATTAACTTAAAATTTATTAACTAGTAAATCATCTGTTTCATACTATAAGTTACAGGGAATTTGAATAATTTCATTTCAAGGAACATTGATTATGTTATATTAAATGAACAATTCTTTTTCTTAATTTATTAAAACTTAAATTAATGAGACAATATTTACCTTTATAAGCCACCATTTGAATAATTTAATATTTGAGGTATATTTGAAGGAAACAAATGTGATATGCGGACCAAAATAAATTCTCCTTTTTGATCTTAATGATTTGGTCAGTTGTATTTTATATTATGAAATGAATGTTGTATTTGATTCTCAAGTAAATCTCAATGGCATCCCATGTGAATTTCACGTGGATTTATTAGTAATATAATTTAGTAGGCATACTTCAATGATTTCTAAGTCTCGAAGGGCTTTAATCTTCAACTAGGGGACAATGTCATGATGTGTAAGATCATCACACATGTCAGATGTTGTTGACATAGGTCATGTTAATGTGATGGCTTCATATGTCAAACGCTAATTAGTTGATGAGTAAAAGTAAAAAATTGAAAAATGCTAATCCTATTCGACCAATAAACCATAGCTTCTTTTACTTTTCTATGTGGAAACTGTTATATATATATATATAAGATGATAATTGATTTGTCAAGTATAAAGGTACTAAGCTTCTGTGTGTATATTACACCGATTTAGTAGGGATTTAGTTTTGTATCCTTAAGTCTAAGAGGGATCTTAAGGTCTTGTGTTATCCAATCCAAACCAATATCCCGTGTTGAAGGACAAAATATGATGTGATCTGCAAGGACACTCTGACACTTAAGTCAGAACGGTATACAATACTAGAGCTCAAACATTATGTTAGATTGAATGTATGTGTAATAAGTTAGGGGTATTTATAGAAGTCAATGGTTGATCCTTTATAATGATGCATGTGTTAGTATTTTTCCGTAAAGTTTGGGGAAAGATGACTTAAGTATAGTAATTCTTGACACTCCTACAGGCTCTTTTCTGATATGCCCTCGGTATAGGCTCTTAACCTCTTGGTGAAAACCAATATAAGTTTTAAACCGAAAATCTTGGGTTTTGGTGGCCTTATCACTCTAAGGTATAGCTAATATCAAATAACATTATTTATATGTTGATATGGTCTTCAAATACTAGTGCTGGTATAAAGCCTAGATCAACAATTTATATTTTTTAGTGTTTGTTTAAATATAACATGAATGAGGTGAATATGTATGATAAAATAAATTCATATTATTTTTAGTTTTTAATTTTACCCATCGACCAATGAATGTTTGACAAGTGAAGTCACTACATGATCAACAAGCCCACATCAGTATGGTGTCACACAACCAGTAAATGATAACATGACCATGTGTGATGGAGTTTCATAGTCATGACTTTGTTAACGAAGTTAGTGAAGCTTGGACAGAAGGGACCTAGTCAAAACATTTTAAAAAGATAAAGGATACCATACACCATTAATGAAAGTTCTAGGAATCAAATCTTATTATCCTTCCAATATTGTTTAGATGATACTTTGAAGGAAGTTTTGAATCATCTAAATATCGTTTGACTTTCATATTAAAGGAATTCCTATTAAAATACAAAGCCATAATTTAAAAGTTGAAAATCAACATCAAATCAATTATAAATATAGAAAAACAAAGTAATAGTAATTAAAAAAATATCAACTTACATCCATAACACCACCACCATGAATTAGGGAATGAGAAGCTCTTACACCAAATTAAGCTTCAACAAAAGCTTAATATTAATAGGTAGTAAATGATGACCTTTATTTGACTTTTTGGAATAGTCATTAAACAAATCATACTACTTGTGTTTTACAACATTTATCTTTGCTTGAAAAGTTATTGGATCAAGGCCAAGCCTTTTATATCAAAACTTCAAGAAAGAAAACTTGATGTAAGGATTAAGTACATTGACAAGAGCAAGAACAACACTATAATTACTCCAATACTTGTCAAATTTAACTTTCATTAATCTACTTACCATATCCTTAATAACATCATTACCATTGCTTTCATTTTCAACTAAAAGACACCCAATCTTCCATATTTGCATGAAATATAAATTGGAAGTTTGGTAAGATGACCCACTTATTAAGCGAGTGATCTCATGAAAGGGCTATAAAAGTTTAAACATTTTTTTACTCTTTCCCAATCCACATTTGTTGGACAACATTTATAGTTCCTATCATGGAAGCAAAATGAAGTAAACACATGCCGATATAGAAAAGCACTCTCAAGCATAATATTAGTGTCAACACCAATAATTTGGTGAATCCAACTTTTAAAAGCCTTCATTCTTCCCTTGGAACCCTTTACATATTTGATACTCTCCCTAATTTGGTTCACAGCTCCACTAGTTACTTTCAAACTCTCTTGCACTATGAGATTTAAGATATAAGCATAACAACAAATGTGAAAAATTTTCCACCACACAACAAATTATTCTTTTGTAAGAGAAGTCTTTCTTTTAATATTTCTTGTACGTTGTCATTAGCACTTGCATTGTCTAACATTAAAGAAAAAACCCTTTGAGTAAGTCCCCAATCTTGCAAACATTTAAAAACTTTCATACCCAAATCAACCCCGAGTGTTAAGGAAAGAAAGAAGTAAAGGTTAAAGCTTTAATATTGAGTTTCCAATCTTCATCCATAAAATGAGCGGTCAAAGAAACATATCCCTTAGTTGTATAAGAAGTCTACACATTAGATGTCATAATTTCTACTTGGACTACAAGATGTAACATCCCATAAATTTAAGTAAAATTAATTAATTAGAGCCTATAAATAGAATAATTATAGAAAATAATTATTTAATATCCTAGGCATGTAGAAAAAAATAATTAAGAATCCCTTGAGTTAATACGACGAATACGATGAGTACGGCGATTAACGTCGCCATTTAATTAGTGAACAACGTACGAGTAGAATACAGAGACTGACCCAATGGGCCGGGAAACATTAGATAAATATTAGGAATGAATATTTATGTCCCAAAGATAAGCTAAAATTAATTTGAGCGTTCGTGGAATTAATTGTGAATTATTCAGGATTTATCGACGTTGTTTAACGTAAAAAACGACCGATTCGGGCGACGGGCCTCAATTAGGCCTCAAAAATTCACTAACCCAAAAATAATTATTGAGTATTATAAAATACTCAAATAAATATTTTAAACCCAAAAATAAACTCGGAAAAATTTATAGATGATTAATTAGACGTACGGGGGGCCCGGGCGGTCAAAACGCTTTGTTTTTTAGCCAAACGCGCAATGATTTTTCCTGTACACCTTAGGATGCACATTCTAAGCATCATGGGCTGTTCTAAATCTGAAACTTAAAGCCTAAATCAGATTTTGCCAAAAATTTAGGTCTTGGAGCCAAATATTTTAAGTGAGGGGTACCATGGTCATTTTGCATATTGCACAAATGAGATTGCTTCTCCTTTCCTCTGTATTTTTCACGTAACAGCTGCTGCACTCTTAGGGGGGAAACCAAAAATCTCACCCCCTCTCTTCTCTCATACGTTAATGCATTGCCATCTCCCATTGAAGCTTTTGTGTGAAATCTCTTGAATGAAGACCTAGGTAGGTGCCATAGGACCTTGTTCCTCCTCTATCTCCTTCCATTTCTCTTATTTCATGACTTTCTCTTAAACCCCATCACTAAAACCGAATTCCATCTTTTTCCCCCTTTAGGTGATTTCAAAAATTTCAAAGCAAAGAGGACTCCATTGGTGTTCTTTGATACATTGGTGAGCTAGAGTCTCATTTTCCCCAATTCTCTACATTCTTGAAATTCTAGGGTTTTGTCCATAATTGGGATAAGCTCTTAAACCCTTTTAAATCTTGAATTGATATTAAATTATTGATTAGAAATGATGTTATTAGTGTTAGAATTGTCGAATTTTTGCATGTGGAACCAAAACCTAGGGTAGAAGACCATTGGGAATTTTGTGTGTTGTTAGAAACATGATTAGGCACTTGAATTAGAATGTGATTGATTGTTGGAATTGAGTTTAATGTATGGATTGTGCTTAATGGGTGCTTTGATTTGATTATATGCAAAATTGGAACCTTGAGGCTTACTTTAATTGGTGAAAAAAAATACAATTAGGAGACTTAAATTAGTTTGAATGATTTTAGAATGACTATAAGATCTAAATTAGTGTATTGAAATGAATTGGTGATGTTGGAATGAATGAATTTGGTCTTGGATGATATTAGGTGAAAAATCCTAAATTGAGGACTTACTTTAATTTAGAGGAAAATTGTGTTTTGGTCTTGAAGTGGCTTAGGGATGATTTTGAAGTAATTATAGAAATTTGGATGATACTCTAGAATTTATTTAAGGAATTATAGAGAAAAAAGGAATGAATGCTAAACTTTAAAATTCTCATGGAGGAAAAAAGTGTTAAAGAGGCATAATAGGTTTAATAGGGTAATGACCTTGCTAATATCTTAAGAACTCTTGTTAGACCTGGGTGATTAATTAGAATTAGTGTTGGATAATTATTGGTTGATATGGTGTGTAAAATGTCCTGAGTTAAGTGAAGTGTTATGTGAACTAGTAAAGGGTAAATATGTTGTTAAGATGAATGACATAGTTAAGAGCACTTTAGGACTTAAGAGTGTAATCATGAAATTATATTTGTGCTAATAAATGTAATTTATGAATTTGAATGGTCATTAGGTAAGAAAGATTAAGAAGAAAAAGTGTGTAGTGTAGAAGTGGATTTGATGACAATTATGGACTAATGGAATTGGAAGAAAGAGCAATGGTCTAGAAATATTATTAGAACACATTAGGCAATGGAAAAGCTAATAGATAAATTTAGAGAAGTTTATTGTTGGTGATAGGTGACTTATTAAGGTTAAGGATAATTGTAGTGGAATGAGCGAGGAAATGGAATTTAATGAGAAGATAAGATATGATGTTAGAGTTAGAAACAAATATGAAGATTAATGTGTTAGTGGGAACTTAAAAATCAAGTAGGAAGAAAGGACTTGGTATTTTAAGGGATATACCATGTAAATCATGTGTTGGGTAAGTAACATGTGTTTCTAAAGAATTAGCATGGTTTGATCTAACAATTAAAAATCACTACCAAATGGGTTATGTATTAATGGGTGAAAAACAAGTTAATTGAATTATTAGTTGAGAAAAACTTGTTGTCTACAAAAGGAAAAGTATGGTAAATAATTATAGTAAAGGGAAAAGTTTTAAGACCCCATGAATGATTCTTGAAAATTGACAATTGTAGACAAAGTCCTAAAATTTACAAGTACTAAAAGATATTAATAGAATCCATAATACTCCTAAAAATCTCAAGGATGAAACTCTTATGGACTAGTATAAAGTGTGTACATAAAAAGTGGAGTTATGGACATCATAAAAAGATTAGCAAGATGATTGATGTGTTTCTACACTTATTCAATGTAGGCTTTGACCAATCTTGTGAAGTGGGACCATCCAACTCTTTCAACCCCACGGAATACTTCTCTTGAGGTAGGAGATGGGTTTATTTTCTAAATGCATGGCCTTGATATTGGTAGTGTATGTATGTGTGATGTTTAATTGTATATTGACCTTAGTTGTTTTTATTGTTGCTACGTATAATGATTATGTGAAGTAAGACTCCTTGAGTGACATTGGTGGTGAATTGATAATTGTTAAGGTGATGTACCCTTGATGTGCCCTTTTTAGTTTATGCATGATAATGAAGTGGATTATGTGAGAAATTGAGGTCATTATGTGCACTTTTGCATTTCATGACATGCATAACATATCTCATGTGTGATAAATAATGATCTTGCATTGATCTTAAAAATAACAACCTTATATTGGTTGATTTTATAAACGACTATGCGTGGTCGTAATGTGACATGTATTATTGATCTTGTGTTGATCTTGAGAAAGAAACCTTGTGTTGATTCTATATATTAAACAACTATGCATGGTTGTAAGTCACATGAGTGAAATATGCACATGGAGAGAAAATAAAAATTATACAAGTTGGTCCCATTACATATGCATAAATTGTTGGATAGCATATGCATTAATTGTGAATACATGACATTTGAACTTGAGTACCCATAATGATTAGGTCTCATGAGTGTCTTGAATTGAGAAACATTGTTGGTGTTGTTGGCTAATGTGAAAGTGTAGTGATGACCATTGTTGGGGACATGAGAAAGATACTTAAGGCTCTTTGGCATGAGTTGGTATTTATGGTATATAATATATATATTGATTGTCAAATTTTGGTCTATATGTTGTATCAATGAGATAAGATATATTGAAGGAAAATATGTATGATTGCTTCACTATGCAGACTTATCATCATAATTGCTCATCATTGAGAAAATATACTCACTCTCCATATTGTCCATTTTAGCCTTGTGATATAGGTTGAGATGGTGGAGAGGTACACTTTTATGGAGGCGGCTCGGTGTGGAGAGGGTGTCTCGTTTGCCTTGGTCGGCATTTTTTTAAACATGTTGATTTAAATTCTTTATAGAATTTAATGTGTATAGGCATTATTTTGTATAGCTTGACTATTGATGTAAATGCCTAATTTTCTTAGAATTTTGAATGGGTTGTTTGATTATTTATTTATGTATTTGGATTTAGGGATTGAACTATGATCTTGTTAGTATTTTGGAGGTTGATGATCATGAACCTTTATAAATGAGGATTATGCATGGAAGTTGAGATTTTATCACAAAATTATGTATGTTGCATAGAAGTAGTTATGGAGTGGATTTATAAAGCTTTGATTATGTTAGTGCAAATGCTGAATTTTTATTATATAATTGGTGCATGGTGTGTAGGATGAGATAATAGGATGTATATTTCCTAGTTATGAGTATATTAAAAGGCCTAGTTGATAATAAGCAAAGATTGATGATTTATTAGTATGTATGGATGGTATTGACACCTAATTAGATCCTTAGAAAGGCTTTGATATGGATGTCCATAATACGGACCATTAGACTTGAATGTGTAGACTTATGGGTATGTACATATGAGTAATGGAGGTCTTGTGCATGAAAATTTTATATACTGATAAAGTCGATTAGGTACTTGATTAATTTTCACCTTAGCATATCTTCACACATGGGTTGGTTTCCAATTAGATCTAGGGTAGTTATCGTAAGTCTTGAATTTTGGTGTGCCTTAATTAAGTGATGAAAAATAAATGAAAAAAATTTCACCTACTTTTTATTAATTAGATGTAGATAACTATAATATTGGATAACAGATTTAGGGCGCTACACAAGACATCATAGAAATCAATTTTGCTTTTTCAATTCTATACTTATCAATCACATCATTGTAATAATATGCCTAGAATAATCTTGCATCAAGATTTAAGTACCTCAACAACTCTTTTACTTTGCTATATTCAATAAATGAAAAAGGATGGTCATGCTCAATTATAGCAATCATAAAACAAATCATAAATTACTTTTTAATCCACTTTCCTACTTATCAATTTAGCTTGATGATTAAGTATAAGCTTACTATATGGAGTCTCTTTAAATTTAGCTAAATTAGTATATTTTCAATATGACAATTCAAGGTTGATGTTCCATATCTATTACCAACAATAGCAAATTAAAAAATATAACCTTTACATGGTGTTTTTTCTTTATGATCCACAACAACTTTATGCAAAAGTAATTCTTTTACTTTTTGTTTTAGTCTTCTAATCCCTATTATTAGTATTATAAGATCACTACCAAGTACCTCTTGAAGTTAGATATCATCATCAGTATTTTCTTATTCAGTAAAAACATAAGAGTCAAAATTATCACTTTCATTTAAATCACAATCTTCTATTCTCATTAAACTAAAAGAAACAAATTAAAAAGTATAACTTAATTGTCGCGATCGTGATCGCGGTGGCACGACCGACCCTCGAAAAATAATAAAACATTTCGAAATCATTTCAAAAAGAAAACAGGGAGTCGCAACCAATATTTTTTTAGGGTAAAATATCAGAAAAAATCATTTTTTAAAACACTGGTCATAAAAGTAAAATTATAAGTTCGGGAGTCGAATTACATATAAGGAAGGTATTAGCACCTCATAAATGTCCGTTATAAAACGGTTACCTCAATTTGATAGTGTGCATTATAAGTAGCCTAGAAATTATATTAACTTCTTTAAAAATGAACAAACAAAACAGACCAAGAAGCTTGAAATAAGATCAACAGGATGTCTCATCCAAATTAATCTTAAATCAAACAATTTAATTAGACAGTTACAGTAAAATACCAAACAGTGATAGTATGAGACTAAACAGTGGCAGTAAGAAATCAAACAGTAACAGTAAGAAACCAAACAGTACCAGTAGAAGGCTAAACAGTGACATTAAAAACCAAACAGTGACAGTAAGGATTAACAGGACGTCCCGTCCAAATTATCCTTAAATTGTGACACAAAATAGATATTAAAATAAGGTTAAATAAGGTAAGATAAAATAAATTTAATTAATCAAAACAAAAGATTAACAGGACGTCTCGTCTAAATTAACCATTTTCTAAAAAAATAAAATATATTGAAAATATTAGGAAATATGATGAGATCAATAAGACGTCTCGTCTAAATTAATCATATTTAAAATATTATTATTTAAAGAATAATGACATTGAAAAATTGAAAAGGGTAACAAGACGTCTAGTCTAAATTAACCTTCTCATGATAAAACAATTTTTAATTTAATTGAAGTGAAACAAATATAAAAAGAAAGTGAAAGTGGGCCCGACAGAAATTGATTTATGCTCCTACATATTCTCGAGCTTTCAAGAAATTAGGGTCACGTAGTTCTTGGATTCTCAATAAAGTAAATATACAACTTGCAATTTTAAATACTCAAAACATTTTTATTTTTATTTTTTAAACTAACTCTTAGAAGAAAAAATAATAAATAAAAAAATTAATTGATTAAGGAAAGCTTCTTGCCTAATGGAAGAACAAAGGGGAAGAAATAGAGACTTGAAGAGGAACTGCTTCTCTTCGTTAATTTAGAGAAAGGAAGAAGAAGGAACAGATGAGGAAGTGCTTCTCACTCCGTTAGTGTAGAATGAAGAAGAAATGGAAACAGAAGAGGAAGTGCTTCTCTCTGTTTTGGTGTGTATGAATCCTTCACTCAATCTCCTATTTATAAGAGTTCTAAAGCATGGTGGGTGCTTAATTTATTCCCTCCCGTTCCATAATTTGTGTAATTTATCTGCTTAATGGACCATGCAATCAATTCATAGTGCGGTGTGATGTGACCCAAGGTTGTCTTTACTTACAAAAATTAAAATTTAAACTAAATGAATAGATTCATTTCCCAAATGAATAAATTCATTTAGTGTATTTACGCATCAGAATTGAAATGAATTAATTCACTGAAGAAATGAATAGATTCATGATGATTTAACACTGATTTTCCATGTGCCCAGCCATATGAATCGATTCATGTGTTGTATTTTCATGTTCTTGCCTCTGTTATATGTATGAATCGATTCATGTGGCAATGTTCATGCGCATGAATCGATTCAGGAACTTGTACCATGACTTTTTGTGCTTTGTTTCACCCATTTTGAGATACAATTGCATATGGCTTGATTCCTTTGATCCTTTGGCACTTGGATGAACATTTTTCACTTGTTTTAATCCTTTGTAAATGCTTTGACTCAAATCCTTGGTTGTTCATCAAATCTCATAGTATCAAACATATTAAATTATGTAAATTGAATTGTGTATGTTTGATCTTGAGTCTTCAATTATTCTTTGTGACGATGTTTATCATCAAGACAAACTGGCCGGACAAAAAGAGGTGTTCACATTAATTACTGCAACTTCAAATTTAATCAACACAAAAGCTTAATACAATAGAAAAATACAAACCACATGTTTATGACCTAATCATTCTCGTGAATATGATTGTATTTTTTTCACATCAATATGGTACTTCAAATTTAATTAACACAAAAATCTTAACACGACAATCTTAACACAAGAGAATTCATAAAGACTAATCATCATTGATCATAGGTTATCCTTTGTGTAATCCTAATTTTCTGATATTTTCTCTTGTATCTGTTTCTGTTGTAATATGGTTTACTTATCACATAAGCAACTAAATTGTAATCTTCGGGTGAAGGGGAACTAAGAACATGTGTGATGTATTTGGTACCTTTTATTAATGTTATTCTATTATTTATTCAATTCCTATTTGTACTTTATATATCTTTGCTCTAGAGATAAATTTTGGTATACTTTAGATTTAGAGAACAAACTAAAAAGGTGACTTTAATCGAATACAACTTGAATTAAAGCTGGAATTAAGTTAAGAAAATAACTCTTATTCTTTAAGGATCGAAAAAAGAACTTTCAAAAATCATAAAGGGCCTATTTTAAAACTAAACATTGTTCTTCGTAAAATAGGTACATTAATGAGATTCCGAGAGGAAATCATTAATTAGCTCTAGGATAGTTCTCCTTAAGGAACTCAATTTGATTTGTATTGTTAAAAAGGAAATCTAAGTACTCCTTGTGGATTTCGATATTTTATTAAGCAATAAACCATGTATACTTACGAGAGCTATCAATGACATATGGAAGAGAATAAAAGCTTAGTTCCACACCTTACCCCTTAGAGTCCTCCAAAAATGGCTAAGGAACTTGGTATCCCTATTATTAACAATAGTTTTAGGGATCCTATAAAGCTTCGCAATCTCTCTAAAAAGGAGTTTAGCAATATGACTTGCATCATCTACCTTGTGACAAAGGATGAAGATAGCCATATACCAAACCTATCAACCACAATAAAGATGGAATCTAGATCCCTTTAGGTCCTAGGAAAACCAAGCACAAAGTGCATGATAATTTCAACCTAAGGGGTAATAGGTGTAGGCAAGGGAGTATAAAGGCCATGTGGTAACACCTTGGACTTGACCCTTTTGCATGTTGGGCATCTAGAGCAATTCTTTTGCACATATCTCTTTATATAAGGCCACAATAAATTCTCACTAAGGGTGCCTCATGAGTCTTTCATCGTGATTCTTTCAAAAGTAATTCTCTCATGGATTCTTTAGATATACACAACCTATTACGCTTAAACAAGAAACCATTAAGCTGATGGAACCCATGAGTAGAAGTGGGACCACAAGAATGGAAGATAGTGAAGAAGTCCACATCATCTTTATGACATCGGCAATAATGTTGGCTATGAGGGAGTTCCTCCTAGATAAGGCATCGGCAATAATGTTGGCTACCCCATTCTTGTACTTTATGACATAAAGGAATTGTTCCAAGTATTCAACCAACTTTGCATGCCTTTGATTCAATTTATGTTTCCTTTTGATGTACTTAAGTGACTCATGGTCACTATGTATGGCAAACTTTTTAGGGATCAAGTAATACGCCTAAGTTTATTGGGCTTTAATTAAGTCCTAGAATTCTCTTCCATAGGTGGGATAGTTTAGGTATGCCCAACTAAGCTTTTCACTAAAGAAAGCAATATGGTGTCCTTCTTAAAGAAAAACCACACTTATACCTACATTAGAGGCATCATATTCCAGCTTAAATGTTTTTGAAAAAGTTTAGAGGAGCAAGTATAGGAGCATGTGTAAGCCTATGTTTCAATTCTTAGAAAGCTTCCTCTTGCCTTGGGCCCTGAACAAAAGACACATTTTATTCACCAATGCATTAAGAGGTGAAGCCAAGGTAGAGAAATCCTTCATAAATCTCCTATAGAAGCTAGTAAGCCCATGAAAGCTCCTAACTTCTCCTACATCCTTAGATGTAGGCTAAGCATTAATGGCTCTGACCTTTTCATTATCAACTTGAACCCCCTTAGAACTAACAAAAAAACTAAGAAAGATAATGCCATCCATGCCAAAGGAAAATTTTTCATCATTAACATACACTTGTGTTTCCTCAAGGCAAGCATAACATGTCTTAGATAACCAAGACGGTAGTCCTTAAGATTTGAGTAAACCAAAATGTCATCGAAGTAGACCACCACAAAAATTCCAATGAATTCTCTCAAAACATGGTTCATATATCTCATGAAAGTACTTGGCATATTAGTTAAGCCAAAAGGCATCACCAATCACTCATACAATCAAAGCTTAGTTTTAAAAGCTACCTTTCACTCATTACTCTCCTTAATTTTTATTTGGTGATAGCCATTCTTAAGATTAGTCTTGGAAAATATGCTGGAACTACTAAGCTCATCTAATATATCATCAAGTCTGGGTATAAGATGCCTATACTTGGTGTTAATGTTATTGATGGCTCTACAATCTATACACATACTCTATAAATCATCTTTCTTGAGAACTAAAAGGATTGGAACCTCATAAGGACTAATGTAACATCCCTGATGTTTTAATGAGAATTATAAGAAATGGGAAATGTTAGTAAATGTTTTAGAAGTTTTATTTAATATTTGTTCTGTCTGAGCCAGAAACGGGAAAGCCGGTGTCGAGATCGGTCTCAGAAGAGCGGGCAGGCGGAGTTGAAGATCGGGAGTGTAAGAGAAGAGCGGACAGGGCCAGGTGGTTTGGTCCAAACCGATGTGAGGAGAGCGCCTCACACGGGGTCATAGCCCGGATTAACCTCATAATGACTGAAACAACGGGTGTAGGTAACCAAGAGGTGAGCACGGATGAGATATCCGACCTCTCAGGTTGTAGCTCGGATTTCCGAGGTATGAACACTAAGCTAGGACGCCGGTGGGCCGGTATTCATACTGGGCCTATACTCTTGCGAAGTATTAAAGAATTGTGAATAATTAAACGTTGAGGGAATAAATAAGTGTAATTGATTTGATAACTATGCAATAGTTTAATATAGTGAAATTGATTAAATTTAGTAAGAATACAAATAAAATAAAGGAAAAGACGATCTTGCCCATGAGCTATATATATATATGAGGAGATTCTCTTCCTTCCCTCTTCATTATTTACAAGTTACCTCTGCTGCTGGTCTGCCCCTTCTCTTTCATTTTCTCCTCTCTTAACGCTGAGTTGCATGCGCTGGGGAGGGACTCCATTTGTGTCTAAACTTCAACTGAATCCCATTCCTGTGATCGAGGCTTCAAGGTGAGTCTACTGATCCGTTCCAATTGTGATTCCCTTATCCCTTTTATTCTTTGGCGGTTAAGGGCCATGCATGGTTATATTCGAGGCTGTTCTCCACTCCTCCAGTGAGTGTGAGCCCAAATACAGTCCATGAACTAAGGGCGTTGAAGTGACGAGCTGTACTTTATGATCCGTAGGTAGTAGGTTAAGCAACGGAAGACTGAGTGACGGAGCTGAGACTGCGAAACCAGTGCTCAGAGGAAGGAATCGACACAGAGAGCAGATTATCGAAGCGTAGAACAAAAGTAAGGGGGGTGTTCGGGTTATAATTAATTAGAATAGGACTCGCTTCTTATACAGGTCATTGAGATGGTGTAAGCAGGTTAAGGAAAATATTACTAAACATAGTTGTGTGTTTATGCTTGTGCATGTGTGATTGGGTACATTAATTAGTGGAGGATCGGGTGTGGTTAAGTTTATCATGTTATGATCTTGTGATATCTAATGTTGAAATGATCAGTGTTATGTGACGTCGGGTTAGCAAGCAGGCTACCCGAGTGATGAGGAATTGATATTATTATGTGAAAGGTAAATTGTTGAATGACTATGTGGTGTGGGATGGCCGACGGTATATGATAGCCCCTCATTTCCGGCTCCCGTGGTTTTCGTGCCCAGTTGAGCTACCCAGTGGTCAAGTAGGACCCAGTGGTCGAGGTGGAGAGTCAAGCAGGACTCGGTGAACCAAGCAGGGTTCACGGGGTGTCAAGTAGGACCCCCAGCTGAAGGCCAATCCTTTAGTATCCGGATACTAGGAGTCAGATTGTATGAAAGTCAGTGGTGATTGTGATGAATGTGATAGAATTGCTTGGTTGGGTTAATATAGTTTTCGTATGTAATACACTTGTTGAGTAAACTGTGTTTACTTTCGAATGATGCTTGATGTATATATATAATTATGTATGTGTATTTGTTAAGTTCCATTCTATATTAATTACAATGCCAAACACTCACCCTTGCCCTTTTTTTTTAGTAACCAGTGACAGGGAGGGGGAAGGAGCCATGGAGTCGCGCCAAGGGGGAGATCGGTGCCAGGGTCCGAGTGACTTTGAGTGACTCTCTATAGAGTTATATGTGTGTATGAGAACCTTCGGGCGTTATTATTATAGCTGTGTGTTAACCAAGACCGGATCGGATACAGACCTATATTTTAAAATACATCACTGTCTATTTACATGCTTTCATGGTTGCTATGACAACTCTTTGGTTAACAGAATCATTTTTAGGGTGAGATTTTTCGGGAGTCCGTTTGCATGTTTTGCCCAATCCGATGTGTGAAAGGTATTCGCTCAAGCGAATAGAAACCTCGTTCAAGCGAGAGTCCGGAATCTCGCTCAGACGAGTAGGGACCCCGCTCAAGCGGGAGGTCCTGATTCCCTCTTTCCCCATCCGTTGTGCTTAGATTAACTTGTTTTTCTTTCTAGATCTCATTTATTTAATTTGACTACGACTACTGTCACTTGAATAGGTCAGTAAAACTAAATGCTATTTCACTAAACCTCGATTAATTTTCAAGAAAAGGAAAAATTTATCATAAGATTTAATCAATTGAATAAAAATAAATGCAAAAATAACCTAGGACGTTACACTTGGTATCAGAGCGGTTCTTTCTAGAGCCGGTGTATGGGTCAGTCTAGTGATTGTGTTAGTCTTATGAAGGTTGATTGTATTTCGTTGTACCATGATTGTGTGTGTGGTCTGGCATCGTTCCCTTGGCACTTCACTGGCGTAGTATTCTATGTATATAAGGTAAATTTCCGATCCCCTGGCTGACCTTGGTTATTAATGGTGATGTGTTTGCTCATTGTAGAATTACTAAATGGCCGAAGAAACTAGTTCTGGGGGAGGAGATGATTTCTTCTCTAGATTTACTCAGCTGATGAGTAGGACCGAGTCCGGTCCCACTCTGGATAAATTCCTGAAAACGAATCCTCCGATCTACAAAGGGGGACACGATTATGACGGGGCATACATTTGGATCAGAGATATCGAGCAGGTTTTTGAATATTTTGAGTGCTCAGAAGAGCAAAAGGTTTTATTTGCTACTTACCAACTAAAAGAAGAGGCTAGAGTATGGTGGTCCTGAGTGAAGGTGCAGATGAACGCAACAAATAAGCCGTTGGTATGGGTAAATTTCCGAAGGAGGTTCCTTGTTAAATACTTCCCGGACAACTACAAAATCCAGAAAGAAATGGAATTCCTGAAGTTGGAGCAAGACCGGCTGTCTGTGGCTGAGTACACCAGCAAGTTTGACGAGCTGTGTGATTTTTACCACCCTTTCTCGTTAGAAGGGACTGAGGGTAGCAAGTGTGCCAAATACGAAGCTGGACTACGGATTGAACTCCGTAGTGTAATCGTACCGATGGAGATTAGGGACTACCCAACCCTGGTGAACAAAGCAAGACTGACTGAAGAGGTGCAGTTACAAAGGACGTCCCAGCCGAGAGATAAAAAGCCACTGAAGGCGAAAGAATTCAACTTCAAGAGGATGAGTCAATTCTTCCGGGGCGGCAAGTCTTCTGCTACCTCCTCATCCTCTTCCGGTCGGGGTTCCACTGGTCGATCGGGTAATCCTTCTGGTAGCCGTGCATGCTACAATTGTGGTCAGGAAGGTCACATTGCCAAACATTGCCAAGCCAACCAAATTGTGTGCTTCCAGTGCGGACAACCAGGGCACCTCAGGCCCGATTGCCCTCAGAGGCAGCCGCAGGGCAGGCAGGACAACCGAACTAATTCTTCTAGGACCCGGGGTTCCAACTTTCCGAGGGGAGGCCGGAATGGAGCTGGTAGAGGGAACCAACAATCGGGAAGATATGATGCCCAATCTAGCGGTGCCCAGAACGCCATGACCGGACGAGTGTTTGCGTTTGATGCTTCGGAAGCTACGAGGAATGACAATTTGGTACAGGGTAAGTGCCTCATCTGTGGCTATCTGGTTGATGTAATTTATGATTCGGGTGCCACCCATTCCTTTATTTCGGAAAGTTGTGTGCGACGGCTTGGTCTGCCAATCGGTTTAATGGAGAACGCTCTTATTGTTTCCACCCCAACTGGTTCCACTTTCCGTGCGACTACAGTGTGTAGAGAACTGCCGATGCAAATCGAAGCCCGTACTTTTTGAGTGAATTTTATCTGTATGCCATTGAAGGACTTAGATGTTATTCTCGGTCTCAATTAGCTTGCTGCTAATCATGTGTTGGTCGATTGTTATCGGAAGAATATTGTTTTCTCTCAGGAACTTGACATGAAGAACGGGGTGAGCGATGTCCTAACCACGTATGTTGTTTTATTCGCTTCGGAGGGTAGGCATAACCTCCTGCCGAGCGATATTCCAATTGTTTACGAATTTCCTGATGTTTTTCCGGAAGAAATTCCGGAGCTACCTCCCAGTCGGGAGATTGATTTCTCTATTGACTTGATTCCCGGGGCAGAACCTGTGTCCCGAGCGCCATATAGAATGTCTTCGGTGGAATTGACCGAAGTGAAGAAACAAGTAAACGAATTACTAGAAAAGGGCTTTATCCGACCCAGTGCCTCACCCTGGGGCGCTCCGGTGTTACTGGTAAAGAAGAAGGACGGTAGTATGCGAATATGCATTGATTACCGACAGCTGAACAAACTGACAATCAAAAATAAATATCCACTACCTCGGATTGACGATTTACTGGACCAGTTGCGAGGCGCCGTTGTGTTCTCTAAGATCGACTTAAGGTCGGGGTACCACCAAATCCGAGTGAGGTCGGAGGATACCCCAAAAACAGTATTTCGGACTCGGTATAGGCACTTCGAGTACGTAGTAATGCCCTTTGGAGTAACGAACGCTCCTGCCATTTTTATGGACTATATGAATCGGACCTTTCAACCGTACTTGGACCAGTTTGTGGTAGTATTCATTGATGATATTTTGGTATATTCAAGGTCGGACGAGGAGCATGCTCAACATCTTCGACTTGTTTTACAAGTACTCCGAGAGAAGAAGTTGTACGCTAAACTATCTAAGTGTGATTTCTGGGGGAGTAGTGTACAATTCTTGGGGCACGTAATTTCCCAAGAGGGAATCTCAGTTGATCCGACAAAAATTGAGGCGGTTATGGCTTGGGAGAGGCCGAAGTCAGTAACTGAAATCTGGAGTTTCCTCGGATTAGCTGGATACTATCGACGCTTCATTGAGGGGTTCTCTCGGATAGCACTCCCTCTGACTCGGTTAACGAGGAAAGGAAACCCCTTCGTATGGTCGGAAAAGTGTGAATTAAGCTTCCAAACTCTCAAGCGATGTTTAACGACTGCCCCTGTGCTTGCACTGCCCGATGTAACACAGGAATTTGAAGTATATTGTGATGCATCCAAATTTGGATTGGGGTGTGTGTTGATGCAAGCTGATCGGGCAATTGCCTATGCTTCAAGGCAATTGAGGTCACATGAGGAGAATTATCCGACTCATGATCTGGAACTTGCAGCAGTGGTGTACGCACTGAAGATTTGGCGCCATTATCTGTATGGAGCTCGCTTTGTAGTATTCAGTGATCACAAGAGTCTAAAGTACTTATTTGATCAAAAGGAGTTAAATATGAGACAGAGGAGATGGGTAGAGTATTTGAAGGATTACGACTTCGATTTGAAGTATCATCCGGGCAAAGCGAATGTTGTGGCAGATGCACTAAGCAGGAAGGTATTACATGTGGCTTACCTGATGGGTAGAGAACAGGAATTGCTGGAAAGCTTTAGAGATATGAATGTTGGAATTGTTATGGACGCGCCAAACCGAATGACAATCGGAATGTTAAAAATCTCCAACGAATTTCTGGAGCCTGTGGTAGCTGTACAGAAAGACGATGAAGAGTTACTGAGGCTGATTGATACTCAGACCCAAGGCAAAAATGTGGAGATAACTCGGGGTAACGATGGTATATAGAGATTCAGGAACCGAGTGGTGGTGCCTGCACATGGAGGCTTCAGGCAGGCGGTGCTAGCAGAAGCACACAAGAGCTCTCTGAGTATGCATCCGGGAGTGACAAAAATGTATCATGACTTAAAAAAGGAATTCTGGTGGCCAAGCATGAAGAAGGCAATAATTGAGTATGTGAAATCCTGTGTGATATGCCAGAAGTGCAAAGTTGAGCACCAACAACCTCCAGGTTTGCTTCGACCTCCAGAAATTCCGATCTGGAAGTGGGAAGGTATCACCATGGACTTCGTATCCGGACTGCCTCGCACTCGAACCGGATACAACGCGATTTGGGTAATTATTGATCGACTAACCAAAAGTGCGCATTTCCTGGCAATAAATATGAAGTGGTCGCTAGATCGATTAGCTAAGTTATACGTTGCGGAAGTTGTACGACTGCATGGTGTGCCCTCAAGCATTATCTCCGATCGGGATCCCTGATTCACTTCAAGGTTTTAGAGGAGTTTGCAACAACAACTGGGTACTGAGCTCAAACTAAGCTCAGCCTACCATCCCCAGACCGATGGCCAATCAGAACGGACTATACAGACTCTTGAAGATATGTTAAGGGCATGTGTACTGGAACAGGGCGGATCATGGGAAAAATACTTGCCCTTGGTAGAGTTTGCATATAATAACAGTTACCATTGCAGCATTGGGATGGCTCCATACGAAGCTCTTTATGGTCGGAAATGTCATACTCCATTATGTTGGAATGAGAATGGCGATGCCCTTCATCTGGGGCCTGAGATGATTCAAGAGATGAACGAACAAATCGATTTAATCCGAGAGAAGATAAAAATTACCCAAGACCGGCAAAAGAGCTATTATGACAATCGGCATAGACCCCTTGAATTCCAAGTGGGTGATTGGGTGTTCCTAAGGATTTCACCGACTAAGGGTGTAGGTCGAATTTTGAAGAGCCAAAAGCTTAATCCGAAGTATATTGGACCATACCAAATACTAGAACGGATTGGTGAAGTCGCTTATCGACTGGATCTTCCCCAATCGTTGACTAACATTCACAACGTGTTCTACGTATCGCAGCTTCGAGCCTACATTCCGTGTGATACCATGATTGTACCGAGTGACTCCATTGAAGTGAAGGAGAACCTGACTGTGGAGGCGATACCGATCAGCATTGAAGAGCATCAAACCAAACGGTTAAGGAACAAGGAGGTACCGCTGGTGAAGGTGAAGTGGCAGAATTTACATTGGATGAACTATACTTGGGAGTTAGAATCCGATATGAGGCGAATGTACCCTCATCTTTTCCAACTGGAACACTGATTTCAGGGACGAAATCTCCTTTTAAGGGGGGTGGATGTAACATCCCTGATGTTTTAATGAGAATTATAAGAAATGGGAAATGTTAGTAAATGTTTTAGAAGTTTTATTTAATATTTGTTCTGTCTGAGCCAGAAACGAGAAAGCCGGTGTCGAGATCGGTCTCAGAAGAGCGGGCAGGCGGAGTTGAAGATCGGGAGTGTAAGAGAAGAGCGGACAGGGCTAGGTGGTTTGGTCCAAACCGATGTGAGGAGAGCGCCTCACACGGGGTCATAGCCCGGATTAACCTCATAATGACTGAAACAACGGGTGTAGGTAACCAAGAGGTGAGCACGGATGAGATATCTGACCTTTCAGGTTGTAGCTCGGATTTCCGAGGTATGAACACTAAGCTAGGACGCCGGTGGGCCGGTATTCATACTGGGCCTATACTCTTGTGAAGTATTAGAGAATTGTGAATAATTAAACGTTGAGGGAATAAATAAGTGTAATTGATTTGATAACTATGCAATAGTTTAATATAGTGAAATTGATTAAATTTAGTAAGAATACAAATAAAATAAAGGAAAAGACGATCTTGCCCATGAGCTATATATATATATATATAAGGAGATTCTCTTCCTTCCCTCTTCATTATTTACAAGTTACCTCTGCTGCTGGTCTGCCCCTTCTCTTTCGTTTTCTCCTCTCTTAACGCTGAGTTGCATGCGCTGGGGAGGGACTCCATTTGTGTCTAAACTTCAACTGAATCCCATTCCTGTGATCGAGGCTTCAAGGTGAGTCTACTGATCCGTTCCAATTGTGATTCCCTTATCCCTTTTATTCTTTGGCGGTTAAGGGCCATGCATGGTTATATTCGAGGCTGTTCTCCACTCCTCCGGTGAGTGTGAGCCCAAATGCAGTCCATGAACTAAGGACGTTGAAGTGACGAGCTGTACTTTATGATCCGTAGGTAGTAGGTTAAGCAACGGAAGACTGAGTGACAGAGCTGAGACTGCGAAACCAGTGCTCAGAGGAAGGAATCGACACAGAGAGCAGATTATCGAAGCGTGGAACCAAAGTAAGGGGGGGTGTTCGGGTTATAATTAATTAGAATAGGACTCGCTTCTTATACAGGTCATTGAGATGGTGTAAGCAGGTTAAGGAAAATATTACTAAACGTAGTTGTGTGTTTATGCTTGTGCATGTGTGATTGGGTACATTAATTAGTGGAGGATCGGGTGTGGTTGAGTTTATCATGTTATGATCTTGTGATATCTAATGTTGAAATGATCAGTGTTATGTGACGTCGGGTTAGCAAGCAGGCTACCCGAGTGATGAGGAATTGATATTATTATGTGAAAGGTAAATTGTTGAATGACTATGTGGTGTGGGATGGCCGACGGTATATGATAGCCCCTCATTTCTGGCTCCCGTGGTTTTCGTGCCCAGTTGAGCTACCCAGTGGTCAAGTAGGACCCAGTGGTCGAGGTGGAGAGTCAAGCAGGACTCGGTGAACCAAGCAGGGTTCACGGGGTGTCAAGTAGGACCCCCAGCTGAAGGCCAATCCTTTAGTATCCGGATACTAGGAGTCAGATTGTATGAGAGTCAGTGGTGATTGTGATGAATGAGATAGAATTGCTTGGTTGGGTTAATATAGTTTTCGTATGTAATACACTTGTTGAGTAAACTGTGCTTACTTTCGAATGATGCTTGATGTATATATATAATTATGTATGTGTATTTGTTAAGTTCCATTCTATATTAATTACAATGCCAAACACTCACCCTTGCCCTTTTTCTTTAGTAACCAGTGACAGGGAGGGGGAAGGAGCCATGGAGTCGCGCCAAGGGGGAGATCGGTGCCAGGGTCCGAGTGACTTTGAGTGACTCTCTATAGAGTTATATGTGTGTTTGAGAACCTTCGGGCATTATTATTATTAGCTGTGTGTTAACCAAGACCGGATCGGATACAGACCTATATTTTAAAATACATCACTGTCTATTTATATGCTTTCATGGTTGCTATGACAACTCTTTGGTTAACAGAATCATTTTTAGGGTGAGATTTTTCGGGAGTCCGTTTGCATGTTTTGCCCAATCCGATGTGTGAAAGGTATTCGCTCAAGCGAATAGAAACCTCGTTCAAGCGAGAGTCCGGAATCTCGCTCAGACGAGTAGGGACCTCGCTCAAGCGGGAGGTCCTGATTCCCTCTTTCCCCATCCGTTGTGCTTAGATTAACTTGTTCTTCTTTCTAGATCTCATTTATTTAATTTGACTGCGACTGCTGTCACTTGAATAGGTCAGTAAAACTAAATGCTATTTCACTAAACCTCGATTAATTTTCAAGAAAAGGAAAAATTTATCATAAGATTTAATCAATTGAATAAAAATAAATGCAAAAATAACCTAGGACGTTACAACTAAAGTTCTCTCTTACTCATCCTTGGCCAAAAGATCTTTTATTTTTTTCTATTTCAAGATTTTCTTGAGGGTTACACCTATAGGCGAGCCTATTTAGGAAACTAGCACCAGACATAAGATCTATTTAGTGCTTAATCCTTCTTAAAGGTGGTAACCATTGGGGAATATCTTATGGAAAGATATCCCTTAACTCCTCTAAGAGGTTTGACATTCCTTGAGGCATAGAAGAGGTGCCCACTAAGCACATAAAGGTGCTTGAAGTGTACTTGTAATAAAACATGTACAAAGGTTGGTGAACGAGCAAGACTTTCTTCACCTCATACGTGGAGGCAAATAAGGAGTTATGCCTTTTGGAGTCATCATGGGTGATAACTCCTTTTTCCTCTATCTTTTTTATGTTTTTTCTATTTATCTTGGGAGGTGGAAGATCCACTACTACATGTTAAGCTTTTAGTAACACTTGAGTCATTACAAATTTTTGAAATGTTACTAATGCCTTTAATAGAGTATATTTTTAACTTTTATAAAAAAGATTGCTGCCTATGCTCTTATATATTTATTTTTTTAACTTACCTTTTAAAATTAAAAATTTAAAGCAAAAAAAACATAAAGCTCTTATGCATGATCTCAAGTTTTCATTCTCTCTTATCCAAAATTCCACCACTAGTTTTCATTTTTAGTGAGCTTTGGGTGTTGATTTCTCATGAGCTTCGATCGTCGATATTTTCTTGTGAGCTTTGAGCGTCGATCTTCTATCTTATTGAATTGAGATCTCTTAGGGTTTCTCTATCATAATTTTACTAAGGTTTAATTATGTATTTTATATCCAGGGTTAAGTTTCGTTAGTTTTGTTATGAACCAGGTTTAAATTTGATTCCTATCATCTGTCATAATGAGCATCAAGATTTTCAACCTCTAGAAGCATCTTGCACCATGAATTTCAATATTTTCAGGAAATCGACGTGTTAAGGTTTGTTTTATTTTCTCTTTGATTTCCATTGTGATCTCTTTATGTGCTGCTTATTTTTTCTTTGATTTTGACTGCTTCTTTTTTCTACCATTTAGCAACTCAAATGGAATTTGAATAAAATGACACATGCACATCACTTGTTTGATAAAATGTAAAACATGAAAAGATTAATCACTTGATTTATTTTTACTACCTTATCGCTGTCAAGTTTCATTAATCTCTTATATGATGTATCCATAGTTTTATCATGCTTTGTCATATGTATTTGGATATCCCAAATATCTATGAACATGACTTAATGAATGCCACTTTTGAAGGTTTGGTTTTAATAATGTCAACAATTAAATATAAGATAACATAGTCACTGCCTGGTAGTTCATGGTGGGAAAAGAATTACTCTACAGGTGATGCATAATCAACCAAAGTGTATGGTTCCTCCTTCTAAGTAAAATTGAATCATATTTATTTCAAGAACAAGGAGTACATTTACAATGCATGTCCTTAAGGTTATAGCTAGAGAGGTATTTGTTATTCTCAAAGTAAATATAAAATTCACTACCTAAATTATTTTCTATGGGAATGCCTATTTTCTTGTATTGTAAATAATTATGTTTTCCTTATTATCTATGTTTTTTGTTGAATAAAGTATGGTTTCATTGGTAGCAAGTTTAAGCATGCTAGTATAAGTTTCCTAAAAAGCATGTAGAATAGGGGATTATTGAACACTTCAAGAATACATTTAAATATTAGAATAAATCTAAGGATAGAATTATTTAATGAGGCTATAATTGCTTGTTTGCCTTAAAATTTAGACTAATTATTGTGATATGACTTTTAAATTGTGCCAATCATATTATGGTCGTATTATGTAGTTAGCTTACTTTTGCTAATTACTAATAGGTAATAGAACTATATGATGTATTGAGCATTAATAATTAATAAAACAACACATGCTCCCATTGAAGTTACTTGATTTGGATCAAGCATAAAGTTTCAATTCATTATATGATGACAAATCTGAATTTTCTAAAGATGCACAAATAAATTATTCAAAAGCCATTTTTCCATTGTTCGTCGAGTGTGTGTAACACTTAAGTTAGGGATGTTTAGATTTGCCATTTTATGACATATAAGCATTTTAAGTCTACAACCTGGAAAGATAATTTGAACATTTTGAAATTTCAATGCACATATTTGACTCCCAATAATTAGAGGTCACACGCTAACGGTGTCAAGTGTCCCCACTCTAACATTAACCATGCTAATAGAAATTCTCCTTAATGCAGGAAAAGAAGTCCATTCTTGATGATTCTCATAATGAAAAAGAGCAGACACACGATGAGAATTTTGAGAGCAAAAAATGGACACAAGGTAAATCGTTGTCCAAGATGGAGAAAGCTGTAGAAGTTGAGCCCTCTAATTGGATAGTTATATCCTTGTAGATGGGGAAGGTATTATTTTATTTGTTTAAAACTTTCTTTTTTTCTTTATTGGTCGGTAACTAGTTAGATAGTTATATCAAGTTACATTAATTTGCTTAAATCTGATTGGGGGGATTCATACACTAGTTCATAGTCTACTGCATTTATATTGTACTGCTACACTCTTTTTTAAACTTACCCACTTTCCAACTGCACTTAATACTAATGTTTTCTAAATCTACATTTCTACTTATTATAAGCTTAAAGTTTTCTTCATTGAAAGGAAAGAAGATAGATTCATGCTATTGTGCAATAAGCCAAGGTCTGCTAGGAGTATAACAACAAGAAAGGCTTTTGCTTATAATATAAAAACAGAGAAAAACTTGAGAGTTTTTTCAAACTAACACTTTTGATTTATGTTCACGTTCATGGGAAATTAGCAGCTCTTCAAAGCTTCTTATCTTTTCATATATATAGGGTTGTTAAAATAGTCTTTGATCAGCCGTTGGAGAAGATATAACGGTTGATCATTTTTTACTTTGAAGAAGTACTTTGTGGTAGGGTCTGAATCAAGTGTGCTTCAGAGTTTACGCCAAAATGGTTCACTTTGAAAATCCATACCAAAAGCTACCTATTTGCTTAGCCATTTCAAGCTAAAGGGTACACTCTTATAAATGTTGATCTTAGACTTTTGTACTGCCATAATTTTGGCTTTTTCTGATGCTTTGATATATGTGAGGCATCTACCTTGGTTGTTGCGCATATGTTCCTCAGGTTTTTGACTCTTTATTTAGTGAATGGTGCAGATTTGAGACATACATGTTATGGTTGGCACTTTCATGGAAAAGAAGAGTTGCTTTTCAGAGAACGTTCTTTGAATAGGATGATACTACAAGGTCTTATTGTATGTTTAGACTTCCCTTCTCAATTCTTTGAAAGGATTTTATGATGGTTACAACAGACTTATTCTTCGAAATAAATTCCATTTGATGGACTCCCCCTCTATCTTCCAACAGGTGCACTTTAGACTTTTCCTGAAATACATGCTGAACCATGCTAGTAAAACACACAGGCAGACTTTATTTAACTAAGAGTCTTGATGAGTGTTATTAATAAATACTAGGGGTTCAGGCTTCTTTGTCTTTCATTTAGACTAGGATCTAACAATCGCCTCCTATTTTTTGTAGCAAACATCAAGTCTTTTTGTTAAATATAGTTTGTAGAAGAAATGCATACAAAGAATATGTCATAACAGACTTGTTTGACTTTTACAAGAGAGAAGAGATAATCATTAGAGCAGATAATATATAATTTAGTTTCAAAATAGACTAGATTAATATACCATTAGAGCACCATCAATATATCAAATTGGAGGAAAAACATATCAGAATCATGACGAAAATTTACTAGTAAAAACTTCAACAATGATTCTTTATTCTTTACAGACTCTATTTACTTTTACTTCTACTCTTTTTATTATTCTACTACTATTCTACTTAGGCTTATACTCTCCCCTTTTGATACCATCAAAATGAGAGACACCATTAAGAACTTCAAGGCCTGAGAAGGGAAAGGAGAGACAACGATGTAAAAGCAGAGATGAAGTTAAAAGTAGAGACAGACATAAGAATGAGATGACTAATTTGAATACAAAAGAAATGAGGATGGTCAATAACAATAACGGTGGGAGAACAAAGGGATGAAAGGATGAAGGGATGAAAGCTTGGGAATCATCAAAGTAGGTGGGATGAGCCATAAAAACAAACCTGGAACAATCCCAAAAGTTACAAACATCAATTAAAATATCACCACCGGATGTACTACACTGCTAGTTCTGTTCCCATAGATAATATGCCCAGAGATGACGATGATGCTCATCATTCTTCTTAGGAGCAAAAGAAGAGCCTTTAATGTGACATCATCCAGCTTCTTTGGTTTCCTCATATACTAAGGGAGATGAGAGTAACCAGTGTGAGTTCGGTCCTGCTTTAATTTATTGGTGATGATCCTATGATATCTTGGCATGAAGCAGTCGGGGTCCATGAGGATGCATCCCTTAGGCTTGGGGAAGGCATGGATCCAGGGTCTGGGTGGCAGTCCCCATTCCTAGACAAGGTTACGGCTAATCTGTTCCATGTAGAGAGTTTGGAACATGGTGAAACTAGAGGGTGTGTAAAGGTGAGGGTTGGACACCACTTTCTCAGCTAGCATAATGGGAAGAAAACAAGGTTGGAGGAAGAATTGGACAAGTTGCCTTTTGTTGGTGAAGGTTTGGGTGATGATGAAGACTTTAGGACCATGGTAGGGTAAAGAGGGGCCAAGAAAGGTAGAGATAGGTCTTGTAGATGAAGAAGGTTGGGAATAGGAATTTTAGAAGTTTATTGTGTTGGTTTAGGTTGAGAGGGAGGTGGAGAAGGAGGTGTTGGTTGAGATGTTGAGGTTCAGGTTAAGGTTCAGGTTCCTGGTTAAGAGAAGAAGAAAATGGTACCTGAGTTGGTGTTAGGGTGGCAGGTGTTGGAGCCTGGATGGGAGAGGTAGTCTTGGTGGTAGAGGGAGTGTAGGAGGTTGAGGGAGTAGACTTCTTCTTGTTCTTACCAACAAACTTCTTGGTCATTTCAGCTTCATCCTTACATTTCAACTAAGCCTTCTGAGCTTGCCAGAAGGCTCTGTCAGACTTGTACAAATCATGGTTCATATTGTACTGATCTATCCAATTGTATTTAGTCAATTTCAAGATATCCACGTCAGGAAACTTTTTACAGTAGAATCGGATGAAGTTGACGTAGCGTTGTTTGTAGGGCGGCTTAATGTAGTCCTTTAATGATGGAGAAGAAGAAGTATACGAAGTCTTGGAGGTTGAGGAGGGCTAAGGATGGGCTATTTTCTCATAACGCTTCTTCCTTATAACATGCCCAATGGGCTATTGATCATTAGAGTTAGATGATAATTTTGATGCAGAGGCTGGCACAGAACTAGTTTTAGAGGCAGGGGTCTAGTCACAAGAAACATAGACCTTTGAGGTAACCTTTGCCTTTTTAGCCACAACAGGTATAAAGACAGCCTTGCACTTTTGAAGAGTCTTCCTAACAGACTCTTGAGTAGTAGAGTCTGTAGTTTGATCCATTAGAGGGGAGAAAGAGGGAAGCTTAGACACCATGTCTTTTACAGATTTGAAAGGAACATTTCTCCAGCTTGAAAATCTTGGTGAGAATTCTTGGGTAGGGGATCTTCTTTTGTTTCTTCAGAACTGAGGAGACCATGTAGGTCATGATCACATTGGCAAGGTTCACCTTCTACTTATAGAGCATGTGATACATGTAGAATTTGTTTAGTTTAGTGACAATGTCCTTAGTTGACTTGTGAAGGCAGAAAACCTAATGCATGAGTAGATGTAACCTCTTAACCTTAGGAAGCAGAATTCTAGGGGTAGACTTCTTAGGATGCATTTTTCCATAGAGCATCTCATTGAGGGTGAAAGCATAGACTTCAGTAGTCTCAAAATCTTCTGAGAAAACTATACCTCCAGGCTAACACTGGAGCACAGTAACAAGCACATCTTTAGAAATTTCCATATGCTTTACACACAGAGACGCCAGCAGAATGAAATGCGCCTTGTCCACCATAACAATTTTTTAGAACTTAAGAACCAGAGATGGAGAAAATGGTTCTTGGTCAAGGCATAACTAAGTCCACCCGATTCCATTCAATTCTTCAATGATGTCCCTTTCCTTTAAGCTTGTGCTAGGTAGCATCAAAATATGAAGGCTTAACAATGTCCCTCATAGTGAACACAATAGCAACCATTGATGATTTTAGAAGAAGAAAAACCAAAAACCAAAAGGTTCAAAGAAGAGCAAATAGTTTCAGAGAAGAAGAAAAAAGTTTTTGAGAAAAAAGAAAGATTTCTAGGGATTTTGAAAAGACAACTGGAATGACTATTTAAAGACAACATCGCTTAGTGAGGGGAAACGATTCAGAAATGTTTACACTTCAAGCAATAAATGTGTGCCACGCGTAACGGTTTAGAAATGAAAAGCAGTTTATGAGAAAGAAAATGAACGAGGCAAATGAAAAGACCTTGAGTTTCTCTCAGTATAAGAAGTAAGCATATTTAAAAACACAAGTATAGAAATTTAATAAACATATAAACTTATTTCATGCAAACTTTTTATTCATTCAGACTCTTCATCTAGTAAGGTCACGTAGATTTAAGTTATACTTGATAAGCGCAAACCTGACTTCAACCAAAGGCTTAGTAAATATATCTGCCCATTGATGGTCTGTATCCATGTACTTCAAATCCAAGGTTCATTTCTGAACATAATCACAAATAAAGTGACACTTTACTTCAATGTGCTCTGCCTGCGAGTATTGAATAGGATTTTTGGATAAATTGATTGCACTGGTATTGTCACAAAATACCAGAATCTCTTCTTCTTTGATTGAATAGTCCTTAAGCTTATATTTCATCCACAAAAGTTATGAACAACAACTCGCAGCAGATAGATATTCTACTTTAGCTGTAGAGAAGGCTATAGAGTTCTGCTTTTTGCTACTCCATGAGATCAGACTTGTGCCCAAGAAGTGACATCCACCACTTATATTTTTTCTATTTGATATAACTCCTACAAAATCTACATCACAGAAACCACAAAGAGGGAATGAGTCTGTTCTCTTATAGAACAGCCCAAGGTTAGTGGTACCTACAAGATACCTTAGAATCCTCTTCACTGTAGACAAATGTGATTCCTTGGGGTCTGCTTGGTATAATTCACATACACAGACACTGAACATTATATCATGTCTTTTAGATGTTAAATACAATAATGATCCAATTATTCCTCTATATAAGATCTGATCCATTGATGTACCAGACTCATACTTACTTATGATGCAATTTGGTTGCATTGGTGTACTCGTGGGCTTGGCATCAGCCATTTTAAATTTTATGAGTAACTTTTTAGTGTTTTCTACTAATAAATAAAAATTGCATCATTATTCTATTTGATTTGGAGACC
Source organism: Clitoria ternatea (assembly GCA_037962975.1). Lineage (NCBI taxonomy): Eukaryota > Viridiplantae > Streptophyta > Magnoliopsida > Fabales > Fabaceae > Clitoria > Clitoria ternatea. The sequence goes on from CM075673.1 coordinate 155,538,122, forward strand.
CAGAAAGATTGAGTTCACCCATCATACTCATCTCAAATTCAGCCTACATCATTTCAGCAAAATCTCTTCACAGACTTTCTTTAGTAGAACCAAAGACAATGTCATCAACATAAATTTACACAATAAGAAAGTGTATGTCCGAGCCTATTTTAAATAAGGTTGTATCAAGCTTTCCTCTAGTAAAGCCTTTTGAGATTAAGAAGGTACTAAGTCGATCATATCAAGCTCTTGGAGCTTGCTTCAGACCATATAGTGGTTTACTTAATTTGAAGAGATGATTTTGAAAAGACTTATCTTCAAATCTAGAAGGTTGTTTTATAAAGACCTCCTCTTTTATAAAACAATTTAGAAATGTGCTCTTAACATCCAGTTGATATAATTTTATTCCTTTGAATACAACAAATACAAGGAGAATCCTTATAGCCTCAAGTCTGGCTACAGGTGCAAAGGTTTTAGTAAAATTTATACCTTCTTGTTGATTGTAGCCTTGAGCCATAAGTCTGGCTTTGTTTCTGACAACTTGACCATTTTCATCAAGTTTATTTCTGAAGACCCACTTTGTTTTTATGATGCTTTTATCTTTGGGCTTGGGAATGAGCTTTCAGACTTTGTTTCTTTCGAACTAATTTAGCTCTTCTTACACAGCTATGATTCAATCTAGATCTTCTAGTTCTTCTACAATAGTCCTTGGTTTAAGTTCAAAAACAAGTGCAATTGAGGAGTGATTGTGAGTCCTAGATTGAGTTTGAACTCCTTCAGTTTGATTTCCAATAATGAGATCCGAGGGATGATAGGTTTTGAATTTCCATTCCCTTGCTTTCTTAGGTTCAGGCACAAATTATTGTTGGTCTGAATCCTTTTCTTCATTACTTGCTGGGTCTGATGGTCTAGGTTCAGTCTTTGGTTATTGAATACCTGCATCATCAAGTTCTAGATCTGCTAATTTCTAGTCAGTCTTTGTTAGTTCATCAAATCTTACATGCATTGACTCCTCGATGGTTTGGATCCTTATGTTAAAGACTCGGTATGATTTTGATGTGTTTGAATATCCCATGAATATACCTTTTGTCACACTTAAAGTCAAATTTTCCAAGTTGATCTCTTGTTTTTAGGATATAACATGTGCATCCAAATGGGTGAAAATATGAAATGTTAGGTTTCCTTCCCTTCCATAATTCATATGGAGTCTGGTTCAGTATAGGTCTAATGAAGATTCTATTTTGAATATAACAAGAAGTGCTCAAAGACTTAACCCAAAAATATTTTTAGAAGATCATTTTTCACAAAGCATTATTCTGGCCATCTCTAATAGACTTCTATTTCTTCTTTCCATAATATAATATTGTTGAGGTGTTCTTAGAGAAGAAAATGTATGAGAAATGTCAGTTTTGTTACAAAAATTTTTAAAATTTTCATTTTCAAACTCACTGTCATGACCACTTCATATTGTACCAATACAAATTCCTTTTTTAGACTGGATTTTCTTGCAAAAAATCTTAAATACTTAAGCTGAATCGTCTTTGTGGGCTAAGAAATAGACCTGTGTCATTCTTATATAGTCATCAGCTATAACAACCATATCTTTTTCCAGCAAAACTTTGAGTTTGAGATGGACCAAATAAATCCAAATGTAACAATTCCAATGGTCTGGTGGTGGAAACAACATCTTTATTTTTTAAAGAAGTTTTTTGTTGTTTTCCTCTCTGGCATGCTTCATAAGGCTGGGAGCTATTAAAAGTAATTTTTAGCAGTCCCTTAACTAGTCCTTTTCTATTTAGTTTTGAAATATGTTTCATGCTAACATGCCTAAGCTTTTTATGCTAAACCCACTTTTCTTCAGATGTTGAGAAAAGACATGTTACATTTTGATTATTCAGCTCACTTAAATCAACCTTATAGAGGTTGTTGTATCTATGTTGTGAAGAGAATGGTTCAATCATGGTTGGTGATAGTACACTTCTCTTTATCAAATGAGACTTTATAACCACTATCGTAAAATTAACTTCTGCTAAGTAGGTTATGCCTCAACCTTCAACATAATAAACATTTTCAATTATGGGTAAAGGTATATTACCTACTTTACCAGTACCTACTATACATTCGGTCTGGTTACCTCCAAAAGTGACTTTACCACCTTCAAAATGTTCCAGGTTTAAGAACATGGACCTTTTGCTTATCATGTGATGTGACTCCCACTGTCCAAATACTAATAGTGTCTCTTTGCTTTTATCCTTAAGCACATCTACAATAAGAATGATCATTGCCTTTAGTACCTAAAATTTTTTGGGTCCTAGAGGGTTAGTGCTCTTTGAGTTTCTTTTTTCCTTTTTAAACAGTCTAGTATCACATGACCATACTTCTTGTAGTAGTTACATTTGGCATGTTTATGTATAGTTTAAAAAGATGGAGAATAAGAAGAAACTTTCTTGAAATCAGTCTTTTCAACATAACCCAGACTAGGTCTTTCATGGCTACTGTATGATTTTCCCAAAATTTTGTTTAAGTTTTAAGTTCCATTTACAAACTTGGCCAAGTTTGAAGTAAGCGAGCTTACTTACATTTGAAGAGACTTGATTTCTTTCTCTTGTGAAATATAACAGACTTCTGAGTTATTTAACTTAGTTTTCAAAATTTCATTTCCCTTCTTTAGTCTGTGTAATTCCTTAAGATGTATTTTCTTTTTCTCATCTAACTCTTTTAGAAAATCTTGATCTGAATCCTTTTTCTTTAAATCAGATATTCTATTTTTATATGAAGAAACAGTTTCAGATTGTTTTTTTCAAAAGCTTGTAGTTTTTCAAAAGAGTTGAAAAGTCTTTAAACAATGCTTCATAGGTTTCTTTAAGTTTAGATGGGTTTCCTTCCTCAAATTTAGATTCATTTGAATTTTCTTCAGACTGAGTCTGATTGCGCCCATAGATAGATCTGAGCAGATTTTGTCTCTTCTTTAGACTCACTAGTACTTATTGAATCTTCATCATCCTAGGTGATGAGTCCTTTCTATTTCTTAAAGAACCTTCTTTTCTCTCTTCTATCCTTTTTGTCCTTGTTTAGGAGAGGACATTCAGCCTTGATGTGTCCTGGTTTTCTATAGTTAAAACACTTGATAATAGTCTGGTAAATTTTAAACTTGAATTGACTTTTACCTTTAGGTTCTCTCTTGTTGCACCTTCCAGGTCCACCTTTCTTATTTTTCAATGGTTTATGGAAGCGTTTGGTAACAAGTGACAACTCTTCATCAGTGTCCTTATCTCTATTATCAGAGCTAGGATCTGAGCTAGTTGACACTTTAACTTTAGGTTTTTTACTCCTTCTGGATGTCTCTTCAGACATCAAAGAAATACCTTTGGAAGAAGAAGGCTTTGAGATTTCCTTCTGCTTGAGCTTTAACTCATGAACTCTTATCACTCCAAGAAGTTCATCAAGAGTCAAATTACTAAGATCCTTTGCTTTTTCTAGAGTAGCACATTTAGCAATAAACTTTTCTAGTAAGCATCCTAGAAGTTTGACATTGATATCTTCTACAGAGGGAGTTGATCCCAAGGCTTTAAGCTCGTTAAGCAGTGTTTAAAATCTACCAAACATCTGAACAATAGACTCGTACTCCTCTACGTAGATGGTTCAGCAAATACTAAAGGTTCAGGAGTAGGAGTTGTCCATGAAAGTGAGGGCAGCCTTGTTATTAAGGTTTCCCACATATTCAACTTCTAAACTTTTAATAATCAAGAAAGTATGAAGCTTGTTTGGATGATTTAAAAATAGTATGAGACCTTAGTGCAAATGAGTTAACAATTCTTAATGTTTCATAGTTTATGATTTCATAGGTAAACAGTGAATACCAAGGAAGGGAGCCAATATTACAACAATACCTCGCCAAATTCAAGGAGTTACCTAGTCAGATTAGTAATATCTTATTGAAGCACGTCCTAAAAGAGGAAAATGTAAGAGCAAATGTTTTATCCTGGTTGGCTAGTACTAAAAAAGGTGAGACTAACACTGTCATTTAAAGTACTTTATCTTAACCAAGCATAAAGCAAGTAGTTATAATAGCACCTGTGGTAGTAACTACAATATAACAAACTCTTTATGTCAAAATATTTAACCATAAACCAACTCCAAAAAATATTGATCAATGGCAGAAAATTCAAGGTAAGTTAGGGAATTTTGAAATGTTTGAAGGGAAATTATTCAAAAGGGGTTTCTAATGCCAATATTGAGATATATAACCGTAGAGGAAACGCCTTATGTAATGGCCTATGTCAATGAAGGGAGTTATGGGCACCACTTAGGTGGTCAAAGTTTATGGAGGAAATTACTAAGAATGGGCTATTAGTGGCTGACATTGATGCAAAATGTAATAACATATGTGAAGAAATGTGATGCGTGCTAGAGATTTACAAACCTCCACACCACCCAAGCTAAAGAGTTGTATGCTTTGGCAGTTCCTTGGCCTTTCCAACAATAAGGAATTGATATTCTGGGATCTTTTCCTACAACAATTGGAAATATCAAGTATTTACAGGCGAAGCCCTTAGCCATTATTATAACAACATGATAAAAAAACATTAACAAGATCATTACCTGATTTGGTGAGTCATAGTGGATAGTCATTGATAACGAGGCTCAATTCAAAAACAAAGGTTTCTAATCCTTGTTGGTGGGCCTCAAAATCCAACAGACTTTTACATTGGTTGAGCACTCTTAAACCAATGGACAGGTCGAGGTTACAAATAAGGAACTATTGAAGGCGCTAAAGAAAATACTCAGAGAAACCAAAGTAATATAGGTTGAGGATCTTGAACATGTGTTGTGGGTTTAGGCTTTAGGTTTTCTTGAAGATCCACCTAGCTTAGGACTTAGGATCTTTGCTAGGGCCTTTCATTTTAATTTTACTTGATCCTGGTATGGGCTTTAGGATTTTAGGACTTGTAAGGTCTTATTTTTGTGTTTATGGACCACTTTTGGGCCTTAGGAACCTAGGCTCCTTGCCTTATGTGAAATTTCACTTTACCTTACTTAGGATTTAGGTTAGTTTAGCTTAACTAGGGTTAGGTTTAGTTAGCTTATTAGGCGAGTTACTAGTTTGGCTTTAAATAGAGCTAGGGTTTCATTTGTAAATAACTTCTATAATTTGAATAAATTTAAGTCATTTTAGTCAAAAACTTATCTCTCTAGAATCAAGAGTCCTGTAGTATTCTTTCAAGCATGATCTTATTTTGAAGCACCTTTAAAGTGATGAACACACATATGCTTATCCTTTCATATAAGGTGGTGCCACGCTTTCTCTCTCTAATCTCCCCCTTTTGTATTCTTCTTCTAGATTTTGAGCTTGTAGGAACTAAATCATCTCTCATTCCTCACATACACACTTTCTACCACATCATGGAATTTTAAAGAGATATGATTTTTGATATAGAATAAAGATCTAAGATCAAGAAATTAGCCTTCTAGATAGATCTATATCTCAAGTTGCAAAAGAAGCCTACATCATTTGGTATCATGAACTTAGGCCCTTAGAGGTTAATTTCTTAGATTTGATCTTTATCTTTGTGATTTTTTAAATTCTAATTGTAGATTCATACTTTTCCCTGTCTCATTTTTAATTTGAGCTATAGATCTTTTCATTTTAAGAAGATTTTCTTTTTCCCTCTAAAATTTAAGAAAACATAAAAATCTACGTCTACTTTAATTTGTTTTGAATTTTTGAAATCTAATTGGAGATTCATGTTCTTCACCATGACCGAACCATAACCTCAAGATTTTGTTCAATTTCTTAGAGCCAAAATTGTCCATCATTAATTTTGGAGCCAAATTCAAGTGTGTTTGATTCTCCTTTGATTTATTATGTTTGATTCATTTTATAGCTTTTATTTTTGTGTTTTTAAAATCAAAATCCAAAACTAGACTTGTCTTATTCAATCCATTCTGACACCACTTACATCATGTATTTCAAGTGTTTGATGTTTGTTTCTAATAGTATATAGTTTATGTGTCTTATGATTGGAGCTTGATTTTGTGTATTTAGAAGCGTTAGATCTTCCCACTTGTGACTCTTTTAGGCGTTGGACTCCTTCACTTGATCACGTGTTGTTCCAAGGTGATTTTGAAAGCCACTCTTCATTTGGTGGAATAGTCTTTATGTTGTAGGATGTTGGTTTCCTTAAGTTTTTTTGTTTTCTAATGTTTGTTTTCATTTTCTAGCAATTGTACTTTATTCATATTCATCCTATACACATCTATTTCCATTGTATTTTTATGTCATGATCCATATCTTCATGCTTACTTTATTTTGGAAGATGTGCAACTAGTAGTCTAGTGTGAATTTATTGATTTGGTTTGCATTTGTGAATTGGGTGAAGTGTTGTAATTATGCAATAAGTGTTTAAAAAATTATTTAAAAAAAAAAAAAGAAAAGCTCAAAAAGACCTACTAGCAAAATTCTTTTTTAGACTCTTACTTAGTAAAACTTGAAAATTTATGTGTGTGTGCGTATAAAGACGGTGACAGCTATGTATTTTCATATGCAATACCTTATACATTAATTTTAAGTATTCAAAAGTGAATGTAAAAAAAATTACATAGCTTGCTTATTGATCTAAGGCACATGTTTGCATTCTAGGGTTTGTTAGAAAGTTTGTGCTAAGTTTTTGTGTCTCTTTAATTTTTTGATTATCATTATTTGACTCTTGGTTTGTCATATATCAATTCCATTTGAGATGATCACTTCTTGTTTAGTCCTTTTTTTAGTTTTTCTTTAAATACTCATTGTTTTCCACATCTTTACTCTATTTGGTTTAAGTTTCTTATTGTAATTTTGCTGCTTGTCTTAATTAGCCTTCTTTGCTTTTGTATAACTTAGCATTCCCTTAAACTCTAGGATAGCCTTAGGTTAGTCACTATCTTGGTATCATATTAGTGTGAAAGAATAAGGCAGTTTAGTATACTATTTGATTGCTTGTACTAGAGTGAAAGTTGAGTGGAGAAAGGCTAGTGAGCACATCTTTGCAAAATCCCTCTGTGAGTGTAACATGAATGACTTTGAGTGTAAGCATTTAGTTGAGTGGTGGGGTCCTTGGTCTTTATCTTTTATACTTGTGATTACTAACCCCTTCTCCTTTTACTCCTTGAATTTTAGTGCTTACTCAGAGGTGATACAACACATTGAAGACCTTTGTATTGAAGAGCATACCCTTGTAACACTTAAATTTTCAAGACTTAATTTTATACATATATTCTTCTTGTACTTGGAGGCTTTTGAAGTAGTACATTTGTAGTAGCTTCCTTATTTCCTTATACTATTAAACCTTGGAATTTAGGCTTTTAGTTTTTAGATATTACCTAAGGTAAATGTGCTTGAATTAGTTTAATTACTTTCTAACAACTAGCTATTGCCTTGATTACATGCTAGTTTAGGTCAGTAATTCAGGTTTGGACCAAGATTCCATTCCTTCCCTTTATTTCCTAGGTTTTCTTAGAGTAATTTTTGTTTTAGGAATTGTAATCAACTATTAAATACGTTCTATTTTATTTTGTGTAAAACTGAACAAAGAAAATAAAAAGAATGACAAGTCCTAATGATAGGAGTGTAACACTACCACCCCGTTTCTTAGGGCCTCTTATGGACCAACTTGAATCCATTTCAAGGATGTTAGAGGAAGTTAAAAATAGAGATGGTAGAATGCTTCATAGAATACATAGACACCATAGGAATAAGAGTGATGAAGAAGAAGAAGAAGATGATGATGATGATGATGATGATGAGGGAGGTAGGCTAATGAGACATCATAGAAGACATGAAGAGGAAAAACTTACGGAAGTTAAACTTGATGTGCCTACATTTCATGGAAAAATGATGTTTAGGCATATTTGGAGTAGGAAATGATAGTAGAGAAATTGTTCAACTCTCATAACATAGGTGATGGTAAGAAGGTGATGATTACTACCTTAGCTTTCTAAAACTATGTTTTTGTATGGTGGACTCAACTTTTTAAAGATAGGATGAATATGGAATTACATTCTTTAGATGAGTGGGATGAACTTAAGATCTTGTTGAAATAGAGATATATGCCCTCTTATTACATAGATGAGTTATTGTCCAAGTTCAATGGACTCATACAAGGCACAAAGAATGTAGAAGAATACCGTAAGTCACTAGAATTTGCCATAATTAGGGCCAACGTAGAAGAGAATAAAGAGACCGTAATGCATAGGTTTCTCCATGGTTTAAATGGAGAGATTAAGAGGAAGGTAGAGCCCTAGCCTCATGTTGATCTTGAAAAGCTCCTCTACAAATATACCAAAGTGAAACACTAATTAAATGATAGTGGGGATCCTATAGAAGAGATGGATACAAACCCTTTAAGCCTAAAGGAAAGGAAAATAAGAGAAAGAAGTAGGCACTTCCTCTCTTAAAGTGAAATTCGAGGTGCACTACAAGGAGAAAAGAATCAACTTTCCTAGTCCAAACCATCTAAGGAAACCAACCCCGCCTCTCAACCTTCTAGTTCTTAAGGGGGAAAGATCACTACTCAATCCATAAGAAATCTTCCTTATCTTCTAGTGATGGCTCTAGTAGTGAGAGCTATGATAGTGAACACATCATTAAAGGAAAGGGATATCTTTCAATGTTCAGGAGGCTCTTGGGTATTCATACCTTATACCTAGATGATTCCTAAAGGAATACCATCTTTAGAACTAGGTGTAAAGTGCTTAGGAAAGTATGTTCCCTAATCATTGATAGTGGAAGTTGTGTCAATTATGCTAGACATTATATGGTTAGTAAACTCAATATTAAGACTACCCCATATCCCAAGTCATATAAGCTTTAATGGGTAAATAATGGGGTTGAATTAGAAGTGAGTGAGTAAGTTAAGCTCTACTTTTCCATTAGGAATTATGAAGAATGGGGTGGTTTATTATGTTATTCCCATGGAAACCACACACCTTTTGTTTGGTAGACCATGACAATATGACAAAAGAATCATCTATGATGGTGCTACTAACAATTTTTCCTTTATCCATGGCAAAAGAAAGTTTATGTTGAATTCTCCAACACCTCAAAAAGTGAAAAAGGATCAACTACAAATGAAACTTAGAAGAAAGAAAAAGAGTGAGGTAGGTAAGAAGAAAAAGAAAGGAAGGAAACATAAGAAAGAAAATGCAAGTGAATGTAATACCCAAGATGCTGAGAGCCATGGGTTACTTCTTTGATGACATAATGGTTTCTAAGGAACCTTCTCTAACTTCTCATCGTGACCTTGGTTTGGATTGGACTTGATACGTAAATAGCTATCTTAGAGTTACTTGTAGGTTGTATATAGTTAATATAGGGTCTTTTAAGGTAGGGATGTGTTTGTACTCCCTTGACTTGACCTTTCTAAGAGTCAAATCTTTTGCTATTTTGATTGAGTCTAAGACTTTTATAGGATTGTCTTTTTTTCACATCTCACATAGTAACATTTAGGGCTTACATAGGACCATATAGTGAGTCTTATCATATTGATGTCATTCATTTACATGAGGGGTTCCATAGGGAACTAGTTGCTTCATTACATGACATGATCATTATAATCCTTAGTTTAAGTGCCATTACACACTATGACCTCATTATGATATCTCATCCATTGACCATTCATAGTATGGATATGTTTATTGATTCATCACATGTTCATACATCCATACCTAGTACCATATCCATTTTACATGTCATAGCTATGATAATGAGATACCTCATAGTTTTGTATGTGTACTTTTATAGGATTGTTATTTCATTCTTTAGTGATATACCTTATTTCCTTAGTATTGCTACTGCATAGGTGAAAAGGTTAGTCTTTGATCTCGGTAAATTTCTACTACATAATTAATAAACTTTCCATCTTTATTTTAGTCTTTTTGACTATTTTATCATTTGGTATTATGTCTTGGACTCATTCTTCTCCTTTTATTTTATAAGGATGATATTGATCTTGCCTTACAAGCTTAAAGGATAAGCTTGTATTTGAGGGTAAATTTTTTTTAAGGGAGAAGTCTGATGAGGATCTACCTAACTTAGGACTTAGGATCTTTATTAGAGCCACCTTAGGCCATTTTTTTATTTGTTCTTAGGATTTTCAAGTTAGGGTTTGAGAGTCATCCTTAAACTTAAAAATTATTTTTTATTATAATTTTAGTTAAGCCTATTATAGGCTTTAAGGTTTTGGGCCTTACATGACCTTAAGATAATTGTGTGATTAAGAAAAAGAGGCAGAAAACATCTACAGTTTGGAATGATTTTAATAAAGTTGAAGTTGGGAGCGTGAAGAAAGCTGAATGCATGTATTGTAAGGAAAAACTATCTACAGGTAGGGTCTAGTATTAGTCATCTAAGGAGGCATGTAAATAATTGCTTTAAACAAAGGTTACAAATGCAAGGAACAATAAAGCAACCTGTCATTCCATTTCGATCTGCCTTGGCTAATCTATTCATAGTTCTTGGTTAAAGATACTCCAATGAGAAGATGAGAGAAATAATTGCCACCATTGTCATGGAATATGAAATACCATTTAACATTACTAATTATCAAGTTCTAATATGGGTTTGAGTATGGAATACCTGAATTTCAAGAAGATGTCTCGTAAATCAATACGAAGTGATGGTATTGACTATTTTTGGGTCTAAGAAGAAGAAGTTGATGACATTACTAAAAAATGTAAGCAAGATCAATTTAACTAAAAATATCTAGAGATTAAGTCATCAAGTTACTAAATTTATGGTCCTTACTACTCACTTCATTGATGTAGGGTGGACACTTCAAAAGAGAATTCTAAGCTTTATGAGAGTCCTTGCTCCAAGGCGTGGGGTTGACATTGCAGATGTAATTTTCAAGTGTTTGAAAGCATAAGGAATTGAAAACAGAGTTTATTAGGTGTCACTTGATAATGCTTCCTATAATGACTCTTGCATTAGAAATTTGAAAGACAAATTATCACTTAGCATAAAATTATTCCTTGATGGTGCTTTATCTATTGTTGTGCTTGTATATTGAACTTTCTGTGACTTGGTTGAGTAAAAACACTTAAAAGATAGGAAGATTGTCATTGATTGCCCTACTAGATATGATCAGTCCTGAACCGGGGTCTAGAGATCCGGTGTCAAGTCAATCATAAATAGTATGAAGATTCTGTGCAGAAGACCGGATGTATGAGTATCCGGTATAAATATCCGTTGTCCTTGTATAAGAAGGGTGGATTGGGCGTTCTGGAGGTCCTTCACACCGGCCTAACACGTTGATGTGGGCGAAAGGTGGTGTCACCTGTAAAGATTCTCCGACGCTCAAGTCAGTGATAATATTCCAAGTGAGGAATGTTTTTCAGAGAATAATCGTAAGTAAATTCAGTCCAAAAAAGATCTCTCCTTCATTGATGAAGAGAGTTCATATACCTGATTGGCTCGATATTCGAGGATCCGTTAGTGGGGAACCACTAACCTCCAATAACATATTAAATTATTACTTTATTGCACACTTACCAGTATGATTGGGTCAAGTGGCCATTTTATATTGAGCGTAGAGTGTATAGACTAGAATCAGGGGACAAGTTGATCATTCCCGTGAGCAGACTTTGGCTCGTAGTGCAGGGAATTATTGATCGGTCCCTGTAGCAATGCCTTTTGTCTTTTGCATAACGACGTGTGAGTTATCCCGTGTCATGGTGTTATCCTGGACAACCGGTATAGGGAGAGCGCCTGATACGGAATTAGAGTCCGGATGTATACCGATGACACCGGTCACACACTGGCGAATTTACTAAGACGTTGAAATATGTCTTGTAGGACGGATACCGGTATTGAGACCGGATCAAGATGGAATTAAACCTTTAAGATGTTGTCTTGTGCTTCAAGGTTTAAGATTGTTTTTGCATCTTATAAAGAAAGATAACAACATTATGATTATGCACATTCGCATGAGGATTGGGATAAAGTAGGAAAAGTTTGCAAACTTCTTGAAGTCTTTAACCTTGCAACTCATAATTTCAGGTACTCAATATCCTTAAAACAAATATTATTATTTGTTTTGTTTAATACATTTTTCTAACCATGTTACTTATGTAATTTTAGGTAGTGAGTATCCCACATCAAACTTATATCTTGCAGAAGTTTCAAGGGTGAAAAAAGTAATTGATATGGTAGTTGAGGATGAAGATCTCTTTTTGATATAAATGATAGCTCCAATGAAAGAAAATTGACAAGTATTAGGGGCAATGCAAGTTACTAATGGCTATTGTAAGCATTTTGGATCCAAGGCATAAATTTCACATGGTTAATATATGTTCTTCTTTGATTTATAAACCTAAAGAAGTTGCCATGAAGAATATGAACAAGGTGCAAACTTTCTTGCAACAAATCTATGATGAATACATTGTTGTACATATGGAAGACTCATCCTCTAACTAGTGAAGTAAACAACAATGGTCAAACTACCTCATCTTCAAAAGTGTGTAAGCCATCCATTCCATTCCTAGTGGATTTAAACGTTTCAACAGCATTGTGTGTGAAAAGGAAGCACTTCCGCAAATGAGATCAGAATTAGATGCTTATCTTGATAAGGGTCTTTTTATACCTAACAATGATGATGAGGATAACTCCTTTAGTGTCTTAGACTGGTGGAAGATTATTGTATAATGTATAAAATCTTATCAAAGATAGATACAGATATACTAGCGATTCCAATCCCCATAGTTGCATTGGAGGTCATATTTAGTGTTGGCAAAAAAGTAATTGAAGAATATCTTCCAAGGTTGAGCGACAAATTTATTAAGGCATTAATATGTGGTGGGGATTAGCTTTGACACAAGTATTATATTAAAAGAAGAGAGAAGGTTCAAACCTTGTCAACTTAACTTTTTCCATTTGAAGTTTGTTAGATTGTTACATGTTCTAATAAGATTTTCTTTTCTTTTTTGTTTTGAAGATGCATGACCATGAATAGGAAGACATCCTTGATTTGTTACATGTTCTAATTTGTTTGCATGATTTGATTTTAAATGTAAGGTTTGGACTTGGATTAATTGTTATGGTTTTTAGTATTTTAAATTTTTGGATAATCTTACCTAGGTTAAGATTATGGAACTCAAAATATTATGGATTTTATGAATGGTGATTATGGAACTATTCTTTGGATTGATTGTGGTGATTATTTTGGATTAAATTATCTTTGTAAGAGATATTTGTCTAGCTGAATTTAAAATTAGATGTATTTGGCCTGTTTATATTTATAATGATAGACTCAATTATAATGATAAGCTAGTTAGCCTATATAGGTTTTTTAGGTAATTGTTGGTCTTTAGAAAACCTAGTGTTAAACAGAGAATTTAAATAAACTTTTAAATGGGTCAGACTTTAAAATAAGTCAGGTTAAGTCTTAAAAAAACATAACAGTCTAATAGGTCAGACTTAGACCTTGACAGGCTCAAACCTTTTAAAATCTGGTCTGACCTGACCCATTTCGATCCCACATGCCCATGGACCCCAAAAATAGTTCCAAAATATTCTAAAAGTGTCTACCATGTCACCGACAAGATTCCATAAAATACGAAAAGGTGTACAACCAACCAATGATTGCTTCCTTATGTCTACTATAAATACCGCATTATAAATATGAGATTATTTACTCCGCCTTAGGTCGGAAAAGCATTACGGATCAAACCCTCATTAACTACGTAGCTTACATGTCATAGGTAGCATACCGAATATTAACAAGTCACTTCATAACGGAACAAGTCTCATATTCAATAGATAATTAGCACTACTAGTTTCTCTTCTCAAGTTTTTATGTCATCTTGAAAGGTATGTTTACTGGAGAAATTAAAAAAAAACAACATGAAGTGCGTGGTACAGAAACATAATTATGATGTATAAATAAATATTATATTATGAATATTTTATATGGTGGATGTCCACCTCTCCCTATTATAAATACCCACTATCCCTTGCACTTGCATATACATAAAAAAAACACCTCTTTCATACTCATTAATTCCCATTTAATCTTTTTTACTCTCTTCACTTGATCTCCTCTTCTTCTAAGAATTCATTCCTCTTTATTATTCTTGTTCCAATATTTTGTAACACGTTATCAGCACGAGCTTCTGAACAACTGAGATTTAAGGTAACAGAATTTTAATTTCTTTTCATAATTTTATTTCAGTTTATATTATATATATTATAAAAGTTCCTGAAAAACTTATATATTTAACATCCCAGAAGGATGTATAAAACTATACCTATATCATGAAAAATAGGTTCCTGAAGAACTTATTCTTAAACATCCTTGTAGGGTGTATAAAATTAATGGTCAAATAATTTAGAATTCTTGAAGAATTCTTGAAAGTATTTATTGATAGTTCCTGAAGAACTATAATAATCTAAGAAAAATAAAATAAAATTATATATGTACAGGTTATTTAATATATTTATGGGCACAGATTGATTGCTTGCGTATTTATTTTTGGTTGCTAGCTTCACGATTTTATGTTTCAGATTCACTTTTGTGCACCTTATATATATATATATATATATATATATATATATATATATATATATTATTGAACATTATGGTGGTAGTTTAGTGCTTTTGCTTTTGCAATTGTTAATGCTTCACGGGCTGCATTCATGTAGCTAACATAATTGCTATATATATATATATTAAATTAATACTAATGCTTACCTATACTAATGCTTCCTATGCATTATATATATATATATATTATATTAATGCTTGCCTACTTTTATACTCTTATAACATATACTTTTAATTGATTGCTTAATATTAATATATTTATGTTTTGGTTAATTGCTTTATGGTCACTGCACTAATTTTGCAATTTCTTTACCTTCTATATATATTATATAAATAAAAGAGTTAATAAATAAGACTGTATTATAAAAGATTCTATATTATTAAGATATTATCCATTAGCGCTCACACATGCTATTAAATTCCATATTGTAATTGTCATTTAAAATTTTTTTTTCATTACTGGACCACTTGTATGAAATTTTATTTTAACATGTTTAGTTATCTTATAAGTTACTTTATCTATTTTTTTTTAAAAAAAGAAATAGATAAATTAATATTACTCTTATAATTAAATAAAAATAAAACATATTTATAATCATTATTGACTTGTTATTACCATCATTATTAGATAATTATAGATAATATAATAAGTATTATCTAACTTATTTATAATTTCTTGTATAGAAATAACTATGTCAAATATTACCAACCTTGAGTTCGTGACTCTTGACATATCTGGAAAAAATTATCTATCATGGACACTAGATGCCGAGATCCATTTAGATGCAAAAGGTCTTGGAGACACGATTAAAAATGGAAATAATGCATCTAGTCAAAACAAGGCTAAAGCCATGATCTTTTTACGCCACCATATCCATGAAGGGTTAAAAAATGAATATTTAACAGTCAAAGACCCCCTTATTCTATGGAATAATTTAAAAGAGAGATACGACCATCAAAAGGATATAATTCTTCCAAAAGCCCGTTATGAATGGATGCATTTGCGTTTACAAGATTTTAAATCTGTAAATGAATATAATTCTGTAATGTTTAGAATTACTTCAAGATTGGAGTTGTGTGGAGAAAAGGTCACTGAAAGTGATATGTTAGAAAAGACATTCTCCACTTTTCATGCATCTAATATGCTCCTGTAGCAGCAATATCGTAAAAAGGGCTTTACTAAATACTCAGAATTAATTACTTGTCTCCTTGTGGCTGAGCAAAATAATGAATTGCTTATGCAAAATCATGAATCTCATCCAACTGGAACTGCTCCATTCCCAGAAGTGAATGTAGCAACACATGATCATCATGGTCGTGGTCGTGGTCGTAGTCGCGGTCGTGGACGAGGTAATGCTTGGGGACATGGTATTGGTCATAGTCGTGGATATGGTTATGGTCGTGGTCATGGTAAAAATGATAAGAAATCATCATTCACATGGAAAAATAAAGAACATATGAAAAAAGGGACAGATGCTCAAAATAGCGAACAAACTAAAAATATATGTTTTCGTTGTGGTAGCAAGGGACACTGGTCTCGAGTGTGTCGCACACCAAAGCATCTCGTAGATCTATACCAAAAATCCTTTAAAAATAAAGGGAAAATAATAGAGACAAATTTTACTGGTATAGATAATGATTTCTCTGATTTTAGTGTTGATGATTTTCTTACTCTTCCTGAAGAAGAAATTGACCACTCGGTTGGAGAGGGAAGTGCCCCTAAATAAATTGTTTTAATGTTTCATGTAATTTGTTTTGTTGGAAATTCTGTCTTTATCAATAAAATTTTGTTAAATATTATTGTTAATTATATTTTTACTCATGATTTATTTTTATTTATTTAATGAAGAATGAATGCTCACGTGAATAATGAAGATATATGTCTCGCAGACAGTGCAACAACACATACTATTCTCAAGAATGAGAAATATTTCTACCATATAGTAAAATAAGAAACAAATGTTAATACAATATCTGGTAGTATAAATATAATTGAAGGCTCCGGCAGAGCCAGTATTTTGTTACCTGGAGGAACAAAATTGCACATTGAAAGTGCATTATATTCTAAGAAGTCTCAAAGAAATTTGTTGAGTTTTAAGGATATCCGCAGAAATGGATATCATATTGAGACCACAAATGAAGAAAAAGATGAATATCTTTATATCACAAAGTTAATTTCTGATAAGAAATGTATATTGGAAAAATTGCCTTTATTTTCCTCCGGTTTGTACTATACTTATATTAGTACAGTTGAAACAAATGTTATTGTAAACCAGAAATTTACAAATAAGAATGACTTTGTTATCTGGCATGAACGATTAGGCCATCCTGGATCAATTATGATGTGAAAAATAGTTGAGAATTTAAATGGTCATTGTTTGTCCAGCAGACAAATTATGCAAACTAAGAATTTCTCATGTGCTGCTTGTTCTCAAGGAAAATTGATCATTCGGCCATCACCAATGAAAATTGGGAATGAATCACTCATATTTTTAGAACGTATACAAGGTGATCTTTGTGGACCAATACATCCTTCATGTGGACCATTTAGATATTTCATGGTTTTAATTAATGCATCAACTAGATGGTCACATGTTTGCTTATTATCAACTCGCAACCAGGCGTTTGCGAGATTACTAGCTCAATTAATTCGTTTAAGAGCTCATTTTCCTGATTATCCAATTAAGAAAATACGCCTTGATAACGCTGGTGAGTTCACATCTCAATCATTTAATGATTATTGTATATCCATTGGAATTGATGTTGAACATCCTATAGCACATGTTCATACACAAAATGGACTTGCTGAATCATTGATTAAACGTTTGAAATTGATAGCAAGACCATTGTTAATGAGATCAAAACTCCTAATTTCAACTTGGGGACATGCAATCTTGCATGCGGCAGCACTTATTCGCATCAGGCCTACAAGTAATCATGAATATTCCCCTTTACAATTGGTTCATGGTAAAGAACCAAATATTTCCCATCTAAGAATCTTTGGAAGTACGGTATATGTTCCTATCTCTCCTCCGCAACGCACTAAGATGGGACCTCAAAGAAGGTTGGGAATATATGTTGGATATGAAAGTCCATCCATAATAAAATATCTTGAACCTTTAACAGGTGATTTATTTACAGCTCGTTTTGTTGATTATCATTTTGATAAATCTATTTTCCCACCATTAGGGGGAGAAAATAAACAGTTGGATAAAAAGATTAGCTGGAATGAGATATCTCTATCACATCATGATCCTCGAACAAAGCAATCTGAACTAGAAGTTCAGAAAATAATTAGTTTGCAAAATTTAGCAAACCAATTACCTAATGCATTTACTGATCCAAAAAGAGTAACTAGGTCACACATACCAGCTGTTAATACTCCAATAAAGATTGATATCCCTGAAGGACAATCTAAATTTGCAAATGAATCTGAAGCCAAAGTAAAACGTGGCAGACCTGTTGGTTCTAAAGATAAAAATCCTCGAAAAAGAAAAGTAAATAAAGAAGATGGTCGAATCAAGGATATAAAGACTCCAGTAGAGTCTCCTGACATAATCAAGGTTTCAAATCCAGAAGAAACCAAGGTACCTGAAATTGACATGAATAAAGAGATCTCTATAAATTATGTTATGGATGGAATACAATAGAATCGACATGAAGTCGATATTGATGAAATTTTTTCATTCAAAGTAGCTCTTGATATTATAAATGATGATAGGGATCATGAGCCAAAATCTGTTAAGGAATGTGCACTAAGATATGATTGGCCAAAATGGAAAGATGCAATGCAAGAAGAGTTAAACTCACTAGCAAAATGGAAATTTTTTGGACCTGTAGTCCAAACACCCAAAGGTGTAAAACCAGTTGGGTACAAATGGGTCTTTACGAGAAAAAGAAATGAAAATGGTGAAATTGTGCGATATAAAGAAACACTTGTTGCACAAGGTTTCTCACAAAGACCTGGCATTGATTTCGAAGAAACATATTCACCAGTGATGGATGCCACCACTTTTCGATACTTAATAAGTTTGGCAATCCATGAAAGGCTTGACTTACGCCTTATGGATGTTGTTGCAGCATATTTATATGGCTCACTTGAAAATGACATTTATATGAAACTCCCTGAAGGATTTTGATCCGGTCTTGATACCGGTATCCGATCTGCAAGGCATATTTCAACGTCTTTATCAAGTCATCAACGTTCAACCGGTGTCATCGGTATACATCCGGACTCTAATTCCGTATCAGGCGCTCTCCCTATACTGGTTGTCCAGGATAACACCATGACACCGGATAACATATACGTCACTATGCAGAAGACAGAAGGCATTACTACAGGGACCGATCAATAATTCCCTGCACTACGAGCAAAAATCTGCTCACGGGATGGTCAATTTGTCCCTTAATTCTAGCCTATACTCCCTACGCTCAATATAAAATGGCCACTTGACCCAATCATACTGGTAAGTGCGTAATAAAATAATAATTTAAGGCGTTATTGGAGGTTAGTGGTTCCCCACTAACGGATCCTCGAATATCGAGCCAATCAGGTATATGAACTCTCTTCATCAACGAAGGGAAGGATCTTTTGACTCTATCAACTTACAATTACTCTCTGAAAAACATTCCTCACTTGGAATATTATCACTGACTTGAGCGTCGGAGAATCTTTGCAGGTGACACCACCTTTCGCCCACATCAACACGTAAGGACGGTGTGAAGGACCTCCAGGACGTCCAATCCGCTCTCATCATACAGAGACATCGTGTAACACCCCTAATTTCGTTATTTCTTATTTAAAATAAAATTTCAAAGGAATTTGATTATAGTTCTTTTGAACTTTTTGATTGTTATATAATTTATAATTTTTTAGAATTTTCTTATTTTTTTTATTTTTTTATTATTTTTTAATTATTATTTATTTTTTTTGAGAATGACAAAAATACCCTTAACCTTTCATCTAATAACCAAAATGCTATTACTGACATCATTGCTTACATCATCATCGCTTACATCATCGCTTACATCATGAATAGTAAAATAAATAATTAAATAATCTTAAATAGTAAAATTTTCTTCCTATAAATAGATGGCTCATTTACAACATTTCCACACCAAAAATTAGAGAGAGAATCTAGAGAGATAGTGCATAAGAAATTAGTGGGGAGTAAATTCTTTTGGTAAAAAGAAGTTTTGCTGGAGGTGTAAGGTAATAACTTTCTTCTATATTCTTTTTATAATTTTAGTTTATTTTTTTAGCACTCTTAAACCATTGATATACTAGTACTATTATGAATAAGTTACTATAGTAAAAATAATTTACCACTGTGTTATTTTTACTATTTACCGTTACTATTCAAAATTTACTATTTACTGTTACTATTCAAAATTTACTATTCACTGTTATTGCTCATGATTTACCATTTACTACTACTATTCAAAAAGTTACTATTCACAATTTACTATTTACTATTACTATTTAAAAATTACTATTTACCGTTACTATTAATGACTTACCATTTACCGTTACTATTTATTATTACTATACATATTTACTATTTATCATTCTGATAGCAATCTTAATTTTCATCTTAAGCTTATACTGAAATAAGTTAGTATTAATATTTTGTTAGAACTTGGAGGCGCAGAGCGAATTCACTTTTGGTAGCAAATCAAGGTAAGGGGGGTGAGATTAAGGATATAATATGAAAATACATAAGAATATTGGGAGGAGTCCCCTACTCCTTTTAAACATAACAATATTATTATTTTAAAATAATAACTTTTAACTTAAAATTTATAATAATTGTTATTAATAAATTAAGCATCTTGTGTAACTTAATATCTAAAATATTTAAGAACTTGAACTATTATGACCTATGCGGACTGGATTGAACCTATGCAAGGACTTGAACTATTACGAACTTGACTGAACCTATGCAAGGACTTGGACTATTTATGACCTATATGGACTGAACTAGACCTATGCAAGGACTGGACTATCTTGGATTTACATAGACCTGTGCGAGGAATTGACCATAGAACTTAAAACAAACTTTATTAATTTAAAATAACCATTGAATTTTAAAATTATCATATTTATAGCTGATGCTTAATTATTTAATTTGATTATGATTATTAATATTTATTTATATTTTATGATGTTTGATTGTGATTGACAATGTTTGATTATGATTGATAATCTTGTACTGTGGAGTTTGAGCATATAGCAAGCATGACGGATAGCTAAAATTCAGTAAGAATTTACTTATCTCCTACTTCTTTATTTACTTATTCATATTTATTCAAATTACTTTTAAGAAATTTCTTAGATTTCAATAAAACTACATAAGTTTTTAGAAATCTCTTTTATATTTTAATATATATGTATATATCTTTACTAAAATTTAAATTTTTTTTAGTTAGTTTATTAAAAAGAAAAAGAAAGAGAAATTATTTTATAAAAATAAATTTTTTACTAATATTTTAATATATACATATATATATACATATTATTTAAATGTATAAAAATATTATACAAAATTTTCAAGTACTAAGGTTTTAAAGATTGATAATTCCAAATTCGAGTTTTTAGAAATTGATTTTGAATTGACCTATAAACTTTCTAAAGAAGGTTGTGAAATATATTTAAGGCTTTGAAACTCAAATTTATAAGGAGATTTGATTTGTGATTTGAAAAGGAACTGTACTAAAATTCTATGTGCGTATTTGAGAAGTTGAAAAAGTACAGTTTACTGGGGTGGCTATGTCGCGATTCGTAGGCCCTGATAATATAATTGAGTTTCTAAAAGCCTTAACCAACTAAATACGCGAGTAGTTCATGCATCATGAATCATCAAAGAGAAACAAAATGATATTGTCTGGGGACGGATTATAGAAACCGAGGATACATTAGAGGAGGCTTAATTGTGAGCCTTGGGATGAGAGGGTGTGAAAGGGTGCTTCAGGGGACCTAGGGTAGCTCCCTAGTGTCGGGTACTTTCACAATAAAAACCTTTTCAATCTGACTAGTCTCTAAGTGTTTCCATGCCAGTTGAGCTGTTCATGTTATTATTATCCAGAATTATGGAACAGTGTAAACTCCTGGTTGGCCCAGTGCAAATTAAAATTTAAGGGGCCCACATATATAGATAAGTTATGATGAAGATATGACATATCATTCATACATTCATAAATTGATTGTGCTTGTGATTGTGATTGATATTATTATACTAGTTTGTGAAAACCCTTTATTGCTTATGTCCCATTTGGGAATATTATATTCTGTTTCTCACTCCTTTCTCTATGTTTTTGTTTCATATGTTTTAAATTAATGGTTCGTACAGAGGGAAGGATC
Source organism: Clitoria ternatea (assembly GCA_037962975.1). Lineage (NCBI taxonomy): Eukaryota > Viridiplantae > Streptophyta > Magnoliopsida > Fabales > Fabaceae > Clitoria > Clitoria ternatea. Next base: position 155,560,037 of record CM075673.1, read on the forward strand.
GAAGAACATTGACAGTATATATAGCACGTTCTAGAAAGGGAGCTCGGTATGAATACCGTGGTCCAATGAATAAATAATGTCACTAGGCAACTGCTCTTGGGCCATGGAGTTTCCTCTCTTTCTTATAATGTTTAATATTTATTTTCTTCGGATAAATGTACAAATACTTTATAAAGTTTTAATAATATTGAGATATTTCAGAAATAATGTATATAATTTATTCCGATAGTTTCTTTTTAACAAACATATCTTTAGTAAAAAAAAATTATTACGAATTTTTCTAGAATTTATTAAGGTGTAACAGAGGGTGTTACACATCGGATATATAAACCAGATACTCGTATAACCGGTCTTCAGAGAAGTAATCATCTACTATTTGTGACTGACCAAACACCGGATCTCTTGACCCCGGTTGAGGACAGATCATTGGCACGCCCGGTGGGACTCAATAAAGTTATTCCCATATCCTGTGGAAGAACAAGTAATCATCAATGGAAGGCGAGGCACATGATTTCGAGGAAAATCAACCTGAAGACAGGACCAACCCCAACGTTTTCAGGAAGCTTAACTTCGATTCTCATGGAGGCAGCGCAAAGAAGATAGTAACAGTGTCTAACCCCAATCCTCGTGATGAGTTGATCAGTCAACTCCAGAGAGAACTCGCAGAATTGCGAAGAGAGAGAAGGCAGAGTAAGGACAAGGAGTCATCTCGTACAAGAGACACTCCCCATACAACCGATGGAGAAAAATCCCCAACTCTTCAATACTAAAACATCCCCACGTTTGAGGGGAGAAAATAGACCCACGATTTTGATGATGGAGCTGCTCGGGGAAGAAGAGAGCTGATTACAGCACCCCCTGTAACTTACAAACTTAAAGTTCCTTTTTCAAGGAGACTTATGAGTGTCCATATCCCCAAACATCTTCACACCACTCAGCCACTCTCCATTGGAAAGTATAATGGCGAAACTGATCCTACTAAGCATCTTGATGCTTACGTATTTGAAGTCATGTACTTAGGGGCTGATGAAGATATGATGTGTCGGATGTTCCCACGGACATTATCAGAAGAGGCCCTCGGTTGGTTTAAAGGTTTACCTTCCGGATCCATAGATTCTTGGGCTGAAATGGCAGCTACTTTTGAAACTCACTTTGTCATCTCTAGAGATGTGCCCAGGACATCTCATACTTTGGCTCAAATTAAGCAAGGCGAAAACGAAAGCTTAAAAGATTTCCTGAAGAGGTTCTACAAGGAAGCATCCCTGGTTCCTAACCTCACAGAATCCATTAAGCTGTATATCGTTATCGAGGCACTACAGCTAGGATCAGCCTTTGCTCTCACAGAATCCATTGGTGGGATAGCACGCGTAGACAATTCGAAGTCAACGACGTGGAGATCACTTGGGATTATTTCAAGGATATGTTTTTGGAGAAATACTTTCCAACTGATGTTAAAGAGAAAAGACAATTTGAATTCTTGTTGCTGACCCAAGGAAATATGACCGTTGGAGAGTACGCATCCAGGTTTAAAGAGCTATCTCGTTTTTATTCTCATTATAATGATGCTACTAATGAAAGAGATCGGTGTGCAAAGTTTATAAATGGATTGCGGCCAGAAATTAAGGAAGCTATACAAATGCAGGAAATCCGTGAATTTTCTGTATTGGTAAATCGTTGCAGGATCTTTGAAGAAGATCATAAGGATAGAATGACCAAAAGTCGTGAGCCCATTCACAAGGCAGGAGAAATGAGAAGTGGAGGACCTCACAATCACCAAAGAAGAGACTTCAGGAGAAATAAGCCTTACCAAGCGCCATTTCGCCGGTATGGAGCAGCATCTGTTCCTAACAGACCCCAAGCTTCAACTGGAAGCTATTACCCAACATCTGCACTAAATTTTAAATGTTTTGTCTGTGGAGGACCCCATTTGAAAAGGGATTGTCCTAAAAACACTTATGTTTGCTTTAAGTGTAACAAACCAGGTCATCACATCAAGGATTGTCCGGAGATGAAGAGGGAAAACCCTGAAGGTGCAAGTACAAGCATAAATACTCAAGGAGGCGCGCACAGTGCAGTCGGAAGGCCGAAGGCAAAAGGAAAGGTTTTTGCAATCACTGGAGAAGAAGCATCTCATTCTGATTCCATGGTGGAAGGTAAGTGTATCATTATTAAGATTCCTTTAACTGTTATGTATGACTCAGGTGCATCACATTCCTTTATTGCCAATGACTGTGTAGAAAAACTAAAGTTACCTGTGATAGAACTGCCATTTGACTTATCTGTACATACTCCTGGAAACAATCCCATTGTTACTTCTAAAGCCTGTTGGAAATGCCCTATTGTCATAAATGGTAGGGACTTTAAGGCCAATCTTTTCTGTTTACCCCTTTCTGGCTTAGAAGTTATTATTGGGCTAGATTGGTTGTCTGACAATCATGTTCTAATAGATTGTCATAATAAAACCATAATGTTTAAAGAACCAATGAATTTGAATCCTGAGGATTCGAGATTTCTAACCGCCAACCAAGTGAGTGCCTCTTTAAAAGGAGGGGCTCAAGGATTCATGTTATTGCTTTCAACGAAAGGAGAGCAAGAATCAAAAATCAAAAATCTGCCAGTTGTGTGTGAATTTCCTGACGTTTTTCCTGAAGATATCCCTGGTTTACCCCCAGAAAGAGATGTGGAATTTGCCATTGATCTAGTACCTGGAGTTGGACCCATTTCAATTGCACCATACCGAATGTCACCTCTAGAATTAGCAGAGTTAAAGAAACAACTTAAAGAGATGATAGAGAAGCAGTTTATACGACCCAGTGTATCCCCCTGGGGTGCACCAGTGTTGTTGGTTAAGAAAAAGGATGGTAGCATGAGGTTGTGTATAGATTATCGGCAACTGAACAAGGTGACGATCAAGAACAAATATCCTCTGCCAAGAATTGATGACTTGATGGATCAGCTGCGTGGTGCCACGGTGTTCTCCAAAATTGATTTGAGGTCTGGATACCATCAGATAAGGGTGAAGAAAGAAGATGTACCAAAAACTGCTTTTAGAACACGCTATGGCAATTACGAATATCTAGTAATGCCTTTTGGTGTAACTAATGCACCAGCCGTATTCATGGATTACATGAATAGGATTTTTCATCCATATCTAGATAAATTTGTAGTGGTGTTCATTGATGATATATTAGTGTACTCTAAAAGCAAAGAAGAACATGTTGAACACTTGAAGGTTTTGTTGGAAATCCTGAAAAAGAAACAACTGTATGCAAAGCTGTCGAAGTGTGAATTCTGGTTGGAAGAAGTGAACTTTTTAGGACATGTAATTAGTCAAGGAGGAATAGCTGTAGACCCTTCCAAGGTGGAGGCAGTTTTAAAATGGGAGAGACCAACCACGATCACTGAGATTAGAAGTTTCTTGGGCTTGGCTGGATACTATAGGAGATTCATTGAAGGATTTTCAAAGCTAGGATACCCATTGACCAAGTTAACACGGAAAGGACAACCTTTTGTGTGGACGACACAATGCAAAAATAGTTTTCAAGAGCTGAAAGATCGACTTACTTCTGCGCCGGTGTTAGTACTCCCCGATCCACATCGAAGTTTTGAAGTTTACTGTGATGCTAAACAAGGACTAGGAAGTGTACTCATGCAAGACAAGAAGGTTGTAGCCTATGCGTCGCGCCAATTAAGGCAACATGAGATTAACTACCCTACCCATGACTTAGAATTAGCCGCTGTAGTCTTTGCCTTAAAGATTTGGAGGCATTATCTATACGGTGCAACATTCGATGTGTTTAGCGATCATAAGAGTCTCAAGTATTTATTCGACCAAAAGGAGTTAAACATGAGGCAACGGAGATGGATGGAGTTCTTAAAGGATTACGACTTTGAGTTACAGTACCATCCTGGAAAAGCGAACGTAGTAGCTGATGCTTTAAGTCGAAAGTCTCTGCATGCGTCCACAATGATGATTAAAGAGCTGGAATTGATAGAAAACTTCAGAGATCTTAACCTAGCAGTAAAGGTTAATGCTAACAGCTACAGATTAGGAGCGTTGCAAGTGACAAGTGAATTCCTGAGGCAAGTTTTAGAGGCTCAAAGAGATGATGAATTCCTGCAAGAAAAGAAAGAACTCTTGAAACAAGGAAAAGAAGTCGAGTTCAATGTAAGAAGTGACCAATTACTGAGGTATAAGGATCGAGTGTGTATCCCTAATCAAGAGGAGTTGAGGAAAGCAATTCTGGAAGAATGCCATAAAAGTTATATGAGCATTCATCCCGGAGCTACTAAAATGTATCAAGATTTGAAGAAGTTATTTTGGTGGCCTGGAATGAAGAAAGCAGTAGCAGAGTACGTAGCTGCATGTCTAATTTTCCAGAAGGTTAAAGTGGAACATCAAAAACCCCCTGGAATGCTACAATCAATGAAAATACCAGAATGGAAATGGGATAGCATTACCATGGATTTTGTGACTTCTCTACCTAAAACTCCATTAGGACATGATTCAATATGGGTAATAGTTGATAGACTAACAAAGTCTTCCCACTTTATTCCCATTAATATTCGTTACTCTATGGAGAAGCTGGCAAAATTATACATCGAGGAGATTGTGAGATTGCATGGAATTCCTTCAAGTATCATTTCTGATCGGGACCCTCGTTTTACATCACAATTCTGGAAGAGCTTGCACAAAGCTTTGGGAACAAGACTGCGTCTAAGTTCAGCATATCATCCTCAGACGGATGGACAATCAGAAAGAACAATCCAATCTCTAGAGGACTTGTTACGAGCTTGTGTGTTAGAGCATAAAGGAAGTTGGAATCAATTCTTACCATATGTGGAGTTTACTTACAACAACAGTTTCCATGCTAGCATTGGCATGGCACCTTTTGAAGCATTATATGGAAGAAAATGTAGGACCCCGCTATGTTGGTTTGAGACTGGTGAAAACTTGATGCTAGGACCAGAGTTGGTACAACAAACCACGGATAAAATCAAAATAGTTCAGGAAAAGATATAGGCAACACAGAGCAGGAAGAAAAGTTACTATAACAAAAGAAGAAAGCCGCTCGAATTTCAAGAAGGCGATCATGTATTCTTGAAAGTCACACTTATGACTGGGGTCGGTCGGGCAATGAAATCTCGAAAACTAACTCCTAGATTTATTGGTCCATATCAAACAATTCATAAAGTTAGTCCTCTTGCCTACCAAATAGCATTACCACCTTTTCTTTCTAATATCCATAATGTTTTTCATGTGTCAAACTTACGAAAGTATATATTTGATCCTACACATGTTATTGAACCTGATGTCATACAAGTTAAAGATAATCTTACATATGATGCACCACCTATCAGAATAGCTGACAGAAGAATAAAGAAGCTAAGAGACAAGGAAATTCCACTCGTGAAGGTCATTTGGAGTGAAACGAGAGGGGAAGATTCTACATGGAAACTAGAAAATGAGATGAAAGAGTCTCATCCCCAATTGTTTTACTATAAAAAAGTGTAAATTTCGAGGACGAAATTTTTTTTTAGGGGAGTAGAGTTGTAACACCCCTAATTTCGTTATTTCTTATTTAAAATAAAATTTCAAAGGAATTTGATTATAGTTCTTTAGAACTTTTTGATTGTTATATAATTTATAATTTTTTAGAATTTTCTTATTTTTTTTATTTTTTTTTATTTTTTAATTATTATTTATTTTTTTTGAGAATGACAAAAATACCCTTAATCTTTCATCTAATAACCAAAATGTCATTACTGACATCATCGCTTACATCATCGCTTACATCATCGCTTACATCATAAATAGTAAAATAAATAATTAAATAATCTTAAATAGTAAAATTTTTTTCCTATAAATAGATGGCTCATTTACAACATTTCCACACCAAAAATTAGAGAGAGAATCTAGAGAGATAGTGCGTAAGAAATTAATGGGGAGTAAATTCTTTTGGTAAAAAGAAGTTCTGCTGGAGGTGTAAGGTAATAACTTTCTTCTATATTCTTTTTATAATTTTAGTTTATTTTTTTAGCACTCTTAAACCATTGATATACTAGTACTATTATGAATAAGTTACTATAGTAAAAATAATTTACCACTGTGTTATTTTTACTATTTACCGTTACTATTCAAAATTTACTATTTAGCGTTACTATTCAAAATTTACTATTCACTGTTATTGCTCATGATTTACCATTTACCACTACTATTCAAAAAGTTACTATTCACAATTTACTATTTACTATTACTATTCAAAAATTACTATTTACCATTACTATTAATGACTTACCATTTACCGTTACTATTTATTATTACTATACATATTTACTATTTATCATTCTGATAGCAATCTTAATTTTCATCTTAAGCTTATACTGAAATAAGTTAGTATTAATATTTTGTTAGAACTTGGAGGCGCAGAGCGAATTCACTTTTGGTAGCAAATCAAGGTAAGGGGGGTGAGATTAAGGATATAATATGAAAATACATAAGAATATTAGGAGGAGTCCCCTACTCCTTTTAAACATAACAATATTATTATTTTAAAATAATAACTTTTAACTTAAAATTTATAATAATTGTTATTAATAAATTAAGCATCTTGTGTAACTTAATATCTAAAATATTTAAGAACTTGAACTATTATGACCTATGCAGACTGGATTGAACCTATGCAAGGACTTGAACTATTACGAACTTGACTGAACCTATGCAAGGACTTGGACTATTTATGACCTATATGGACTGAACTAGACCTATGCAAGGACTAGACTATCTTGGATTTACATAGACCTGTGCGAGGAATTGACCATAGAACTTAAAACAAATTTTATTAATTTAAAATAACCATTGAATTTTAAAATTATCATATTTATAGCTGATGCTTAATTATTTAATTTGATTATGATTGTCAATATTTATTTATGTTTTATGATGTTTGATTGTGATTGACAATGTTTGATTATGATTGATAATCTCGTACTGTGGAGTTTGAGCATATAGCAAGCATGACGGATAGCTAAAATTCAGTAAGGATTTACTTATCTCCTACTTCTTTATTTACTTATTCATATTTATTCAAATTACTTTTAAGAAATTTCTTAGATTTCAATAAAACTACATAAGTTTTTAGAAATCTCTTTTATATTTTAATATATATGTATATATCTTTACTAAAATTTAGATTTTTTTTAGTTAGTTTATTAAAAAGAAAAAGAAAGAGAAATTATTTTATAAAAATAAATTTTTTACTAATATTTTAATATATACATATATATATATACATATTATTTAAATGTATAAAAATATTATACAAAATTTTCAAGTACTAAGGTTTTAAAGATTGATAATTCCAAATTCGAGTTTTTAGAAATTGATTTTGAATTGACCTATAAACTTTCTAAAGAAGGTTGTGAAATATATTTAAGGCTTTGAAACTCAAATTTATAAGGAGATTTGATTTGTGATTTGAAAAGGAACTGTACTAAAATTCTATGTGCGTATTTGAGAAGTTGAAAAAGTACAGTTTACTGGGGTGGCTATGTCGCGATTCGTAGGCCCTGATAATATAATTGAGTTTCTAAAAGCCTTAACCAACTAAATACGCGAGTAGTTCATGCATCATGAATCATCAAAGAGAAACAAAATGATATTGTCTGGGGACGGATTATAGAAACCGAGGATACATTAGAGGAGGCTTAATTGTGAGCCTTGGGATGAGAGGGTGTGAAAGGGTGCTTCAGGGGACCTAGGGTAGCTCCCTAGTGTCGGGTACTTTCACAATAAAAACCTTTTCAATCTGACTAGTCTCTAAGTGTTTCCATGCCAGTTGAGCTGTTCATGTTATTGTTATCCGGAATTGTGGAACAGTGTAAACTCCTGGTTGGCCCAGTGTAAATTAAAATTTAAGGGGCCCACATATATAGATAAGTTATGATGAAGATATGGCATATCATTCATACATTCATAAATTGATTGTGTTTGTGATTGTGATTGATATTATTATACTAGTTTGTGAAAACCCTTTATTGCTTATGTCCCATTTGGGAATATTATATTCTGTTTCTCACTCCTTTCTCTATGTTTTTGTTTCATATGTTTTAAATTAATGGTTCGTACAGTGGGAAGGATCGAAGAACATTGACAGTATATATAGCACGTTCTAGAAAGGGAGCTCGGTATGAATACCGTTGTGAACACCTATTTTTGTCCGGTGATATATATTAAAAAGAAAAAAAAAAGAAAAAAAAAAGAAAAAAAAAGAAGAAAAAAAAAAAAGAGTTTTTTGTCCTAGAGTCCGGAGTCAATGTCGACTGCATTAACCGGGGTCCTAGCACGGTTTCATGACCGGTGTTACCTCATTAGTTCTAAGCTCGTACAGCCTCAGTGGAGTACGGTATTTTACACCTCAGTTCGAAGGGAATCCGAGGTTCTTCAAGGTTAAAACTGATGTGTTAATCCGTACTTGAACTTCAAGACACACCGGAGGTACACCTGATGTGTTAATCCGTACTTGAACTTCAAGACACACCGGAGGTACACCTGCAGGAGATTCCCCAATGCTTAATATTTAACCGAGGTGAAGAGAAATGTCTATAGTTGACCAATGATTTCAGACCCCGGTTATGACTTACCAGTTCTCGTTGGTGACGCGGTACAGTGCTTAGAACCCCGCCCAGTCCAGATTGCCACCCCGGATCATATTAAAAAAAAAATAATATTAAAATTGCATAGTGACCGTTGGAATAGTAACCCTTCCCCATCTCTATAAATACCCAATCCCTCTTCATTTCCTATCACACCTCTCATTTCATCAATTCTCTTCATTTCTCTCAAGCAATGGCTGACAGATGCCGAAGCCAAGAGGAAAGAATAAGGGAGGGAAGACGATGTTTTGTGACTACCTTTTTACTCCTTATAGTGTGGGTTGTAATTTATATTTATTGGATATTTTATATATTTCCATATATGTAATAAATAATTTATGTTTCCATTTGTACCTTTAAATAAAAGGCCAAAAAAAAAATAAAAAAAAAAATAAAAAGGTAAAATAAAAAAAAAATCAGAAAAAAAAAGAAAAAAAAAATCAAAAAAAAAACGAAAATAAAAAAAATAATAAAAAGGGCAAAAAAAAAAAGAGAAAAAAAAAGGGCCCAAACAAAAAGAAAAAACAAAATAAAAAAAAAAAAGCCCAAAAAAAAAAAGAGAGATATGGGCCCAAAAAAAAAAAGTCTAAAAAAAAAAGTTAAAAAAAAAAACGAAAATTAAAAAAAAAAAAAAGAAGAAAAAATCAGAAAAGAAGTGACGGTGGTTTTAGTGGTGGGCCCCGGTTTGGTTGGATAATTGGAGAAAATTGGGGAAATTGATATGGAATTTGGACAAATTGGAAAAGTAGGAAAGTGATGTCTTTTAGGAAGGATCCAATGCCAATTTTCTTCTATAAATAGAAGGTGATATTGAGGCATTTTGGAAAAAGAAGAGAAAAAAAAAGGGGAAAGAGTGTTAAATTTTTGTGAGAATTTTTAGAAGTTTGGGTTTTCAAAAATTACTTTGTGTAATTCTAGTTAGGAAAATGAGTGCACCACTCTTGTTTGTTTTAGTATGTGAGTTTTTGTGAGCTAAAATACTGTCCAAGTGTTGTAACCGGTATCCAAATACCTTCAAATCAAGTCCAAACAAAGCCAAAAGCAAAGGAAATCCACACAAAATTAATTTCCTGACTTCCGTTCTAGTTTTTCTGTAATTGATCTTGTACCAAGGTATTTTTTATTAATACAAAGTTGTTTATTTATATTTATTTATTCATCTTATTTATTTTTCTGCACTTTTATCTTTCTTTATTTATATTCAAGCACTTTATTTTCCTGCACTTTATTTTTCTGCAGTTATTTATCTGTTTATTTATTTTTATGCATCTCCATCTTTATTTATTTATTTGTACCTTTATTTTTATTTTATTTTATTTTATTTTATTTTTACACTTTTATTCTTCTTTATTTACTTTTCTGCACTTTTATTATTGTTAATTTATTTTTTTGCACTTTATTTATCCGCACTTTATATTTCTGTAATTATTAGTTTATTTTTTTATTTTTTACATTTTTATCTTTATTTATTTATTTTTATGCCCTTTTATTTTATTTATTTACTTTCCCGTCCCTTTATTTTTGTTATTTACTTTTCTGCCCATTTATTTTCATGTATTTACTTTACTGCCTTTTTCTTATTATTTACATTTTTGCCTCTTTATTTTCATGTATTTACTTTTCTGCCCCTTTATTTTTGTTATTTACATTTCTGCCCCTTTATTTTCATGTATTTACTTTTCTGCCCTTTTATTTTGGTTATTTATATTTCTGCCCCTTTATTTTCATGTATTTACTTTTCTGCCCCTTTATTTTTGTTATTTACATTTCTGCCCCTTTATTTTCATGTATTTACTTTTCTGCCCTTTTATTTTGGTTATTTACATTTCTGCCTCTTTATTTATATGTATTTACTTTTCTGCCCCTTTATTTTTGCTATTTACTTTTCTGTCACTTTATTTTCATGTATTTACTTTTTTGCCCCTTTATTTTTGTTATTTACATCTCTGCCTCTTTATTTTTATGTATTTACTTTCCTGTCCCTTTATTTTTGTTATTTACTTTTCTGCTGCTTTATTTTTGTTATTTACTTTTCTGCTCCTTTATTTTTTTTATTATTTATTTTTCTGCCCCTTTATTTTATGTATTTATTTTTTTCTGCTCTTTTATTTTTATGTATTTATTGTTATGTCTATTTATTTTTATTTTTATTTTTTTGAACTTTTCATTTATTTTTTTTTCTACCTTTATTTTTTTTATTTTATTATTATTATTATTTATTCTCTATACTTTTTTATTTTTAGTTATTTATCTTTTTGCTTTTATCTTTCTACACTTTCTATTTATTTATTTACGTTTGACCATTTTAATAGTTTATAAATATGTTATATATATACATAATTATCCATTTTTATTATGGTCATGATTTCCTATTATTTTCTCTTAGTAACCTTTTAATAATTAAGAAGAAATTATTTTCATAAAATAAAAAAAATCAAGACTAATAAATAGTGTGTTATTTATTCATTCATTTCTCTCTTAAATTTAAGATGAGATTAATTTAGATAAGACATCTTATTAATCTTATTTTCTTAAAAGATAATTAAATAATATTCCGTGTCAATTTTAATTAATTAAGTGTATTATATTTCTTTATCTTCATGTTGATGTGTTTAATTTTATTTTGTTTTTTCTCTTATCTTTATTTATTTAATTATTTATTTGTTTTGAACTTTATATTTCTCAATAAAAATCAATTTTTTTTACTAGAAAATAAGTAAGACAAGACGTCTTATTGTTTTTTTATCTTTTTATTTTTATGGTCTTTTAATCATTTGTTTATTTATTTTCTTAGAACTAAAAAACAACAAACTTAGGAGATGTATTTTTTTTTACTATCTTTGTTTTATTCATATTTATATTTTTTTTATTGTGTATATTATTTATGATTGTTTTATGAAGGATGAAATATTTGATAATCATTTTTTAAATTATGCATGATCAATTTGGGTAACCGTTTTTTACGGACAGTGTGGGGTGCTAATACCTTCCCCTCCTGTAATTCGACTCCCGGACTAAACAGAATCTCATTTTTTTTAAAAAAAAAAAACCAGTGCTATTTAAAGGTTTTCCTAATATTTTCCTTAATAAATATTGGTGGCGACTCCTTGAACCCTTTATTTTTTAGGCTTCTCAAGAGCCTCACTTCAATGCAGTTTCAATTTTCTTTTATTTATCCTTAACCAGTCCGCGTCGCGCGCCGGGACCCCGGTCGCGACAACCGTGGTCCAATGAATAAATAATGTCACTAGGCAACTGCTCTTGGGCCATGGAGTTTCCTCTCTTTCTTATAATGTTTAATGTTTATTTTCTTCGGATAAATGTATAAATACTTTATAAAGTTTTAATAATATTGAGATATTTCAGAAATAATGTATATAATTTATTCCGATAGTTTCTTTTTAACAAACATATCTTTAGTAAAAAAAAATTATTACGAATTTTTCTAGAATTTATTAAGGTGTAACAGAGGGTGTTACACATCGGATATATAAACCAGATACTCGTATAACCGGTCTTCAGAGAAGTAATCATCTACTATTTGTGACTGACCAAACACCGAATCTCTTGACCCCGGTTGAGGACAGATCATTGGCACACCCGGTGGGACTCAATAAAGTTATTCCCATATCCTGTGGAAGAACAAGTAATCATCAATGGAAGGCGAGGCACATGATTTCGAGGAAAATCAACCTGAAGACAGGACCAACCCCAACGTTTTCAGGAAGCTTAACTTCGATTCTCATGGAGGCAGCGCAAAGAAGATAGTAACAGTGTCTAACCCCAATCCTCGTGATGAGTTGATCAGTCAACTCCAGAGAGAACTCGCAGAATTGCGAAGAGAGAGAAGGCAGAGTGAGGACAAGGAGTCATCTCGTACAAGAGACACTCCCCATACAACCGATGGAGAAAAATCCCCAACTCTTCAATACTAAAACATCCCCACGTTTGAGGGGAGAAAACAGACCCACGATTTTGATGATGGAGCTGCTCGGGGAAGAAGAGAGCTGATTACAGCACCCCCTGTAACTTACAAACTTAAAGTTCCTTTTTCAAGGAGACTTATGAGTGTCCATATCCCCAAACATCTTCACACCACTCAGCCACTCTCCATTGGAAAGTATAATGGCGAAACTGATCCTACTAAGCATCTTGATGCTTACGTATTTGAAGTCATGTACTTAGGGGCTGATGAAGATATGATGTGTCGGATGTTCCCACGGACATTATCAGAAGAGGCCCTCGGTTGGTTTAAAGGTTTACCTTCCGGATCCATAGATTCTTGGGCTGAAATGGCAGCTACTTTTGAAACTCACTTTGTCATCTCTAGAGATGTGCCCAGGACATCTCATACTTTGGCTCAAATTAAGCAAGGCGAAAACGAAAGCTTAAAAGATTTCCTGAAGAGGTTCTACAAGGAAGCATCCCTGGTTCCTAACCTCACAGAATCCATTAAGCTGTATATCGTTATCGAGGCACTGCAGCCAGGATCAGCCTTTGCTCTCTCACTAGCAAAAAGCCCGCCAACAACATTTAAGGAGTTCAGGAAAAAAGCCTCAAAGTATGTGGGTATAGAGATGCACCTAGAGGCTATGGCTGCAAAGAAAAAGCCACCAACACCACATTCACAGCCGTGGAGAGATAAGGAGAAAATGAGGTCAGAACGCATGGAGAGGCCATTCAACAACCCCAAGGTTAATAACTCTTCTCCTTGACCTCGAGAAAGGCGTGTTAATTCCTTTAGCCATTATGCACCTCTGTCAGCCAGGCCATCTCAAATTCTGAGAGAAGTAGGATGGCCAGCCTTCAGCATCTATGGCATTAGAAGGCCAGCCCCTATGAAGAGACCAGGGAATCCCTGCAAGTACTGTGACTTTCATGAACAAACAGGTCATTCCACTGATGAATACCAAGCTCTAAAGAACACAGTCGAAACGTTAATTAGAGAAGGCAAATTAAAGCAGTACCTGTTCAAAGAAAAATCCTTTGACAGGGAAGATCGGAATGAGAAAAGAGAAAGAGATCCAGACGATGGGGATGACAATAACCGTAACCCGGTTAGAAAATTCTCTGCTGTGGAGAAACAAAAAGGTGCAATGACTGATGATACAGCACACAGAGATGACAAGCCTCAGCAACAACGTCAAGGCCGACGTGAAGTCATTGATATGATCACTGGAGGGTTCGCTGGGGGAGGAGCTTCAATTACAGCCTGGAAGAATCATCATAGAATGATTATGTCTGTACAAGGAAAGGTTAAAGACAATCGTCCTTACAGAGGAGGGGTTGAAGCTCCAATAATTTCATTCTCTGATGAGGATTTTGGTTCTACCATTCCTGGTGGAGATGATGCTGTAGTCATCGTTGCAGTCATAGCCAACAAGGACGTCCGAAGAATCCTTGTTGACCAGGGAAGTTCCTGTGATGTTATTTTTTATAACAGCTTTAAAAAGATGGGTTTTAATGACTCAGATTTACAGCCTTACACACAGGAACTAACAGCTTTCAATGGTGCAAAGCAACCAACAAAGGGATACCTTGATACCCTTATCTCCTTTGAAGGTGAGCCAGGAGCTAGAACGGTTAAATCCCGAGTGCTGGTAATCGATGTCGAGTCACCATTCAACGGCATCATAGGACGCCCCACCCTGAATGCTATGGAGGCAGTCGTGTCAACTCCACATCTCCTTATCAAGTTTATCGATAAGGACAATGCTGTTTCATCCATCCGAGGTGACCAAGAGATGGCCAGGTACTATTACAACCTGAGCCTAAATATGACAAAGTTGGAAGCCTCCAATAAAAAGAGGAAACTCAATGATCGTGGGACAGCTGCTGGTTCTGTGAGCCTTGTCGACCTGGACCCTAGGGCGGATTTACACATTGATCCGTCCAACCCATCAAAGCCTACACCGGATGGAAGTTCCAGGGACATCGTATTGGGAGATTCCCCAGAAAAGGTCACCCATATTAACGACAAGCTAGATACAAAAATGGAGCAGCGACTGTTGATGCTCCTACAGGAGTTCAAAGACCTCTTTGCATGGACTGCAGGCGATATGCCTGGCATAGATCCTACTTTCTATTGTCACACGAGACCGGTTGCCCAAAAGAAGAGAAGATTGGGACCAGAGAAACAGAAAGCATCTTGCCAACAAACCGAGGAATTGCTTAAGGCCGGATTTATCAGGGAAATCTGTTATTCCTCTTGGCTTTCAAATGTAGTAATGGTCCGGAAAGCCAATGGCAAATGGAGAATGTGCATCGACTATGTGGACCTTAATCGTTGCTGTCCAAAGGATCCTTATCCTCTTCCTAACATAGATCAGATGGTGGATGATTCCTCTGGTTATCAATACCTGAGCTTCATGGATGCGTACTCAGGTTACAACCAGATTCCGATGTGCGAGGAGGATCAGGAGAAAACAGCTTTCATCAATGATCGTGGTGTCTTTTGCTACACCGTTATGCCCTTCGGCCTGAAGAATACTGGAGCCACATACCAGCGCATGATTAATAAGGTGTTATGCACACCAAACTTGTTGAGGTGTACATTGACGACATCATAGCCAAGACATCGGTTGGGGGTGATCATATTGAAGACCTACGCCAAGTGTTTATCTGCTTGAGAGAGTTCAACATGAGACTAAACCTATTGAAATGCACTTTTGCTGTCCCAGCTGGGAAGTTTTTGGGTTTCATGTTAACTCAACGCGGTATCGAAGCCAATCCAGGGAAGTGCCAAACGATTCTTAACATGCAGAGTCCAAAGAATCTGAGAGAAGTCCAATCCCTGAATGGCAAAGTAGCAGCCTTGGCACGGTTCATGCCAAAGATGGCTCACAGATCACCTCCTCTGTATAAAGTACTGAAAAAGTCCAAGAAATTCGAGTGGGGACAGGAACAGGAACAAGCATTCCAAGAGCTTAAGGAGGTGTTGTCCAAACCTCCTATTCTTACGAAGCCTGACCCCGAGGACACGCTCATCCTATACTTGGCTATTTCAGATGAAGCTTTGGGCGTAGACTTAATAAAGGAAACTCCTGATGGACAGAGGTCGGTCTATTTCACCAGCAAAACATTACAAGGTGCTGAGATCCGGTATCAAAAAATTGAAAAGGCTATCCTCGCTGTTGTTTGGGCCTCTCGACGGCTACGTCCGTATTTTCATGCACACCCAATCTTAGTAAGAACGGATCTGTCACTCCGCTCTGTGTTAATCAAGCCTGACCTCGCTGGTAGGATGATCAAATGGTCCATTGAACTCTCAGAGTTTGATATATCCTATGAGCCTTGAGGCGCTATTAAAGCTCAGGTCCTGGCCGATTTCATTGTGGAAATGAAAGGGATAGATCCAGATACACCTTGTGTTCATTGGACCATCTATGTCGATGGTTCATCGAATCAAAAGGGCTCTGGAGCAGGTGTAGTTCTCGAAAGTGACGATGGAGTACACTTGGAGATCTCCCTTCGTTTTAATTTCAAAACTTCCAACAACCAAGCTGAATACGAAGCTTGCTTGGCCGGACTACGAGCTGTGATTGACATCGGAGCCTCTGAGGCGACGCTATGCAGTGATTCACAACTCGTGATTTCACAAATCCTGGGAGATTATCAAGCTCGTGAGCCTCAACTCCAACTGTACTTAAACTGTGTCAAAGAGCTGAGAGAGAAATTCTCAAAAATGGAATTCAAACATGTTCCACGCGAAGAGAATACAAGAGCGGATATACTCTCCAGATTGGCAAGCACCAAAAAGAAAGGCAGCACTACAATGTTGGTCCAGAGTACACTGACATCGCCCAGCATTCCTCTTTTCCCTTCTCTAAATTCCATAATGACCAATTCCCTTTATGGTGATACATGGATGGCCCCCTACATCCGTTATTTGGCCGATGGGCAGTTACCTACTGATGAGAAGGAAAAGAAGAGAATAAGGAGAGAACTGCCATACTTTACTATGATAGATGGTAACCTCTACAGAAGGGCACTCTCGGTACCTTACTTAATCTGTCTAAGAGAGAATGAAGTACATGAAGTAATGGAGGAAGTGCACGAAGGACAATGTGGACACCATGCCGGAGGAAAAAGTCTGATGAGAAAAATCCTCAGAGCGGGATATTGGTGGCCCACAATGAAGCAGGACTCCATTGACTTTATCAAGAAATGCGATGCTTGCCAAAAATTTTCTAATCTTCACCACACACCGGCAGAAGAACTCTTCACATCCGCTGTTCCATGGCCGTTCTACCAATGGGGATTGGATATTTTGGGCCCTTTCCCAACTGCTCTTGGGGGCATCAAATATCTCATTGTAGGGGTCGATTATTTCACTAAGTGGATTGAAGCAGAGCCGGTGGTGCATATTACTTCAGCCTGAACTCGTCGTTTTATGTATGAAAATATCATAACACGATTCGGAGTCCCAGCACGGGTTGTCATAGACAATGACACCCAATTCACGGACAGGAAATTTACAGATTTACTTGAAGGGCTAGGAATAACCCAGATATTTTCCTCCGTCGAACATCCCCAAACTAACGGCCAGGCTGAGGTGGCCAACAGGGAGGTGCTGAAAGGACTGAAGAAACGTCTTGGTGAAGCCAAGGGCGGATGGACAGACCAATTGGGTCACGTCCTTTGGGCATATCGCACAACGCCTCATTCTTCCACCAATGAATCCCCATATCGCCTGACCTATGGGGTGGAGGCAATGATACCTATGGGGTGGATGGACAGACCAATTGGGTCACGTCCTTTGGGCATATCGCACAACGCCTCATTCTTCCACCAATGAATCCTCATATCGCCTGACCTATGGGGTGGAGGCAATGATACCTGTGGAACTACAAATTGCTTCTACCAGGGTCAAATACTTCTCTGAAGAAGGCAATAGCGCTAACCTGGCATCAGAAATAGATGTCATACAAGAACTTAGACAAGATGCATTCATTAGAGATCAGGCCATCAAAGCCAAAGTCGCTCTTCGATATAACAAACGAGTCCAATCAAGGACTTTCAACGTCGGAGATTTGGTTTTAAGGAAAGCAAGTGTGGGAAATAAATTCGCTCATCAAGGCAAATTAGCCCCAAACTGGGAAGGCCCATATAGGGTATCCAAGATTGCTGGCAGAGGCTCTTACCGCCTTGAAAACCTTGATGGCACTCCAATCCAAAACAAGTGGAATACCCAGAACTTGCGCATTTATTATAGCTAGCTGCTGGAGCAACTTGCACTCTTTTCTCCTCACTTAAGATTGTTCAACGGAGAAATCATTATATCATAATCCCAGCTACGCTTTTATTGTAATTCTTATTTTTGCTCAATAAAAATCTCATACATCAACTTAACTCTTTCGAGTTTTTCTTATGCTGTGATTTTCAGTCTATCCGGCATGCACAAACATATTCAGGACGGATGATCCCAACTACCCATTCTGTAGTTGACGATGTAACTCCTCGAATATGTATGAACAATTGAAGACCTGGGCATAGTAGGATTGGTCCTCTTGCAAAAACCATACCAAATCCCAGGAAAAGGGCGCAGTAGGATCAGACCTTTATATAAGGCTGTACCAAACCCCATTTGAAGGCTTGGATTGTAGGATCAAACTAAACTCCAAGTACAGTTAGTAGATATGACCGAACACCGGAGAAGGCTTGGGCGCAGTAAGCTGGTCCTTCTTCAAGACCACGCTGAACCCCGAGTAACGGGCACAGTAAGTTCAGGATTAGCCCTGATCTGAACCCCGTGTTGAAGACTCGGATTGTAGGATTGAACCAAACTCCGAGTACGACTAGTAGGTTTGGCCAAACATCGGTGAAGAACGGTTAGTAGGATTAAACCGAACGCCAAGAAAGACGTGGGTTGCTGGATCAAAACCAAACCCCAGTGAAAGGCTTGGACTGTAGGATAGAACCGAACTCCAAATACAACAAGTAAGTGACACCGAACTCTAAATTTCCCAGAAGCACTTCTCCTGGAAATTCTTCAATCGGTAAATACTTTCTGTTGAAATTCCTTATTCGGGAACAATTTAACTTCAAAGGCTCGGGTCATATTTTATCAAAGCCCGACTCATTATTTCCTACTCAGAAATGCTCCACTCGGAGCTATGATATTCGAAAATGCTTCACTCAGTGAAATCGTTGAAAAGTATTTCCTTTAGGAATTCCCCACTCAGAAATACTTTCCCTTGGAATTCCTTACTCGGAAATGCTTCAAGTTCGATACTATACTATTAAAATTCTTCAGTCGGCAATATTTCATTGAAATCCGACTCACGAAGAATCAATCATCACTCTCATTAACCTTACTCGGAAATACTTTTCCTTAGAATTCCTTACTCGGAGACACTTTAAATTTATTGCCCGACTCATGAATTCTTTAAGTCAAAAATATTTCACTTCGGAGTTTCAATCAGCAATACTCCACTCAGAAAAATTTGCACTCAGAAAATTTGAGCCTGAATAGAAACTCAAATTGTAAGTCTAAACTCCGAGTGCGGCTGAAGAATCACTCGGAACCTTCCACCCAAGAAGGTTCACTCAGAAGAATTTCCACTCGGAGCTCTCACTCAGAGGAGTTTCCAGTCGGAATTCTCAATCAGAAGAGCTCCCACTCGGTATCCTCATTCAAAAGAAATTCCACTCGAAAATATCACTGGAGATCGTCCTTGACGAAAAATAAGACTCAGTTAAAACGTATATGTTTTTACTGAGCAACTTTAGGGGTAATGGAATTTCCCGGATGACATAGCCAGAACCAGCCTCACCCGGAGTCACTCATTCAGAGTCAGTTGCTCACTCAGAACTGATCACCCAATAATGCTTGGGGACAGTATCGAACAACTAACGTGTATTCCGAGTGATGAACACTTAGTAAAACGTTCTCACAATCATTCCCCCTCAAGATTAACATTGCAAGCCGTTCTCATGACAACAACATGATTCCTAACAACGGCGACCCCCCCCCCCATTATGGTACTTATAATCGAAAAGCCTAATCATCAAAGATTAAGGTGCGCCCTTTACCAGGCTTATGTATGCCAAACATATGATTTAAGTAAACAATTTTGATACAACAAAAGATATTCTATCTTTTCTATCAAACCGAGCCTTTGGTTATTTAAGTACCCATACATGAGAACTAAACTTGTTTGCTGCTATCCGATATAATATGTACGCGTCTATATCCGAATTGGATCATTACATATACAATGATTCTATTGAAATTACTCTCAACGGAAAAACGTATAAAGCAAGTTGTATTTTCATTTGATCAAATCATGAATTACATTGAAGAATTTATTCAGTAATCCGGAGCTGATCCCGGAACACAGCAGATTTGAATCAATAAAAACTACAAGACAAGGAAGGCACTATTTATGTTAGCTTGTCTCTCCGCCCTTTTCTTTGCCTTTATCTCCGGCCTCGCCTCGCCTTTCACCAGCAGCTTACCTACATCAGCACTTGTTCCTTCACTTCTACGCTGCTGGGTGATGGGAGTCAGGAGAGAAGGTCCCATTGATTGACCTTTGGGAAGAGGAGCTAGCTTATATATGGTGTTTGGCGGTTCCTCCTGACGATCATCAACCAAAGCTACCAGTTTCCCTCCATGAAACTCATAGAACGGATCAATACCGTTCAAATTGAGTTCCACTTTGGGATTCCGGTATTGAATCTGACAAACAGCAATCCCAAAACATTCCTCGACTGCCTGGTTGCACATATCCACAGCCTCTTCCGCTCGGGTATTTGCAGCAGTCAGATCCGCTTTCAGAACTTTGACCTCGTCATTCGAACTCGCCAGTTTTAGTAACAACTCCTTCTCCTTATGGGCCCAGTCTTCAACTCCTTATGAGTAAACGACCTTGGCTTCTTTCAGTTCCTCTCCCAACTTGGCCGAATGCTCCTTCTCCGTACAGAGGCTGGCGTGGAGGTCAGAATTGATTTTCTTCTGGTCAAGTGCTTGAGCCTCTAACTCGTTAACAAGATATTTCAGTCTGGAGATTTCCTCGTCTTTCTTGTACCCTTCTTCCTTGGAAGCCTTTAACCGACTTTCCAAGCGAAGAATGGTCGCTCTGTCCTTAGCTGCGGCAACGTTCAGATCGTTAACCTTGCCCGTTAACTGGCCAAGTTTTTCATTATCTTCTGACAGCCTGCGAACTGATCTCAGAAGACCAGACAGTTCAGCCAGTTGCCATTGCCCAGCGTCACAAGCTCGAGTTACTTCTCCAGGCTCTAAAGTCTTCAGCTTATATGGAGAATGAGGGATGCATTGAGGCACTGGACCCTCATACACCAGGTATAGGGCAAGATTGGAGTTCCCTGGAGGAGGACAGGAAACCTTGGGCACAAAGTAAGAACTTATTGGCCTGGCGCCAAAGGTAGTCACATTGCTGGGGGCAGCCGTTGTTGTCTCCTCAATCCTCTTTCCTTTAGAGGCCCCAGGATCAGCTGCCCCTTCGGAAGTCTTTGGTTTTTTGGGAAAGGGCTGAGGCTCCATTTTCTTAGAAAAGTCATGTTCTGCTTTCGTCCTCTTCTTTCCGGCCTTTGGTTTTTTGGGGGAGGGCTGAGTTTCCGGTATGTTAGATCTGTCCTCCAATAAAGGAATATCGTCACCAGCAGATGAAGTGAATATGATGGTCTCGACAGTAGCCTTCTTAGAATTTCGCTTTGGTTGAATATTGTTTTTAGCCGCGACGGATTTCCCTCCAGCTTTGAGGCCCTTCAATTTATCCATCTCTGGTGACTCAGCTTCAATTTCAACTGCATAATCAGATAGAAAGATCATCAGTAGCAGAAGACATCAAGACATAAAAAGAAGGAAAATAAAAAATCATAGAAAATTACGCAAATATTCCTCGCGGGTGGTCTTTGACCCTAGCAAACGCCTGCAAGAGAAAAACTTATGCGAGGCGGTGTATGATTGAAGAGCAGAAAGAACAGAAACCGATGTTGGGGTTAACTCGCCCTCGTCGGTGTAATAAGCCTGGGACGTCAACAAAAAATGTTCATGAGTCCAGGCCACGGGAAACTCTTGAATCCTATCTTTGTTCAGCCAAAAAATTGGATCTTCGGGCTTCACACAGATCTTTGTAAAGTAGGATTTAAACGAACGCCCATCCACTTTTGCTGAGTCAATGTATGACTCGAAGTGATGACTTTGGAGTTAGTCTGGAGGGTTATCAAACTTACTCCTCCTTTCTCTTTGTTGGCACGACGGACCACCTGTGTGAAGTAAAAGAGCATGGCCACCGTCAGTGTGAAATTGAAGTGCTCCCCAAGCACTTCAAGAGAACAGATCAAACCCCATCCGTTGGGGTGAAGCTGTGAGGGGGCACAGTCTAAAAACCTCAAGACCCCCAATTGAAACTTGGTGAGAGGAAAGCGTATGCCTAAGTTCAGGAAGAGGAAGTCATACATATATATCGACCTCTTATCCGGTGTATGACATATCCGTTTTGAGAGTAGAGGAGCCAACACCATGAAACGCTCCTTGTACTTTTCCTTTTTGAACACACTGAAGCGAGGCTCCAACCTTGCTCTGTCCTCCTGAGCGTGTATGGACGGTATGGCGCGAAATTCATCCGCCACCCAGTTGTATGGACGTATCTGCTGGAACTTCACCCAGTCAATCCGGTGTGCAACTACATTGCACAGTCCAGATGCTGTCTTCACAATATATTGTTAAGATGGTGCGCCGCTGGCAGAGGTACTCTCTCCAGTCATCTTCTTTACAGCTAACTTAAACGCCTTTACGCTGCGATAAAAACTAACATCATCAGAGAGGTACAAATCAGCGCTCCCCTCACTCTCGTTAGAAGAGGATTCTGAGGATGGTATTATCACCCTTCGCCTCGAGTAGGGTGATGCCTCCCTCTCTGAATGAAGTGGATTTGAGTGGACGATCACAGGGATCCTCCTACCACGACTCGGGGAAGTCCGAGACAACACTCTCCCTCCTCTTCCCCTACGGCCAACGTGGCTCGAGCTAGCAAAGCCTCTCCCAGACATTTAGAAAAACTAGAAGAAAAAAATGAGAAGACGAAAGAGAGGTTACCTAAGAATGAAGAGAAGTGGAGAATCAAATCTCACACAAGCAAACAAGAATATCTTCTCGAAATTTTTGCAGAGTTTCGTCAGGGAAGTAAAGACTGAGTGACTTCTGAATCTACTAAGTTCTCCTTTTATAAGGAGTCGAAGGTTATGTCGTTTACAACCAAACGACACTTTTAAACGACACCTTTTTCATAAACACAAGACTGCCGTTTCGAACATTGAGGCACGAAATCAGCGTCAATCGTCAAAGGGCCTCTCAAATGGGCCTCAGAATTTAAATTTCAGGCCCATGAAACTCCCGTGTGACGGTTATAAAGACTTGCGCATTTAAGGCAATAATGGCTTGCCCACGTGATTAAAGGTATTAAATGTCTAATCATGAGAAACGTTGCAACTGTTTCCCGAATACCAAGGGTTACAAGTTTTAATAACTTCTGGGATTCCCACACAAAAAACTTTTTGTACGGATCCGTCCTAAGAAGATCTACGACAACGGAACTTCATTCCAAGAACGGATATTTACGCAACCACGTAATGACTTTCTATAAATGACGAATATCATCCGGTATCCAAATTCATTACAGACGATGTAGCTTATATGAGCCATTTTACTAGTCCCTCACACAAGCTAGGGGACAAATAGGATGATGACCCTGTCTCGATACCGGATTTGATAACGAAATTGAAAACTCAGTTCCATACCCTGACGATCGAAGTGTACTTCCCCAGGACGGATGATCTCAATCACTCATTCTGTGATTCGATGATGTAACTCCTGGCGTAGTGTACTTCCCCAGGACGGATGATCTCAATCACTCATTCTGTGATTCGATGATGTAACTCCTGGCGTAGTGTACTTCCCCAGGACGGATGATCTCAATCACTCATTCTGTGATTCGATAATGTAACTCCTGGCGTAGTGTACTTCCCCAGGACGGATGATCTCAATCACTCACTCTGTGATTCGATGATGTAACTCCTGGTGTAGTGTACTTCCCCAGGACGGATGATCTCAATCACTCATTCTATGATTCGATGATGTAACTCCTGGCGTAGTGTACTTCCCCAGGACGGATGATCTCAATCACTCGTTCTGTGATTCGATGATGTAACTCCGGGCGTAGTGTACTTCCCCAGGACGGATGATCTTAATCACCCAATCTGTGATTTGATGACACAACTCCTGGCGTGAACAAGTTCCCATCACTATCCCTATGATGGAAGACACAACCATCATTTTTATGTAACTTTGCAGTTCAATGAGCTCGGAACAATACTCTCACATCGAACAGCAGATTGACTCTGTGAACCTCCCTGTGAGAATAACACCAATTAATGCTAGTCATCCGTCCTGAGACACCGCTCCTATGAACAACGGATTGACCCCTTTTCTCCCCAATAGACTTAAGGATGATGCCCTATGACAGGTATCTATTCCTTAACATATTTATACTTGGGGACAGTATTCATGTATATATTTCTCCGTTCTAAATTTATTTATTGTCTAATTTTCCGAGGCAATTATTTCAATCCGACCTCAATGTTTATCATACGGAACGGATTATCAATGACTCAAACGATATATACATGAAGTATTGAAGACAAATTTCTAAAGTGAATTTTATTCATTCATAAAAAGCAAGATTACATATAATTGACCCAAACCAGAGTTGATCCCGGTACACAACTTTACATACAAAAAATAGCAAAACTACAGAGGAGGAACTTGCTCTTCTGTCTCTTTTTGTCCTTCCCCTTCTCCAGGTTCTTGTGTCCCTTCTTTTGGGATTTCTCCCGGAGCTTTCTCTTCAGGTGCCTCAGCACCTCCTTCAGATGAGATGCCCTCTGGTTTAGGAACAGCAGAATCCAGACCCATACTTTGACCCTTGGGAAGAGGGGGCAAACCGTATAAGGACTCCGGAGGATCTTCAAGACGATCTTCAACCACTGCGAATAGCTTCCCTCCATGAAATTCATAAAATGGATTCATTCCATAAAGGTTTAGTTTCATAGTGGGATTACGATAGAAGACTTGACGTATAGCCAGGCCGAAGGATTCTTCAGCAACCTGGTTGCATATATCAATGGCTTCCCCTGCCTCAGCTCGTGCTACAGCCAATTCTTCCTGCAATCTCGAAAGATCTCCATCTGATCCTTGGGACTCCGTGCTCCTAGCCTTCAGTCCCTCGATCTCAAGGAGGAACTTCTTCTCCTTCTGGGACCACTCCTCTGCTTGTTTGAAATAATCCTCCGTAGCAGCTTTGCTTTTGTCTTCAAGATCAGCTTGTCTGGCTTGACTGCTATGGAGTTCTTCTTGTGATTTACCAAGAATCTCCTCCTTCTCTGCCAATTTACCCTCCAAGTCTTTAAGCATGGTTTTGAGCTTGAGATTTTCCTTGTTCATAATATCTCCGAACTCTTTAGACTTGGCAAGGCGATCTTCCATTAATCTTAGGGTGGCTTTATCCTTCCCCAACGAGAGGTTGAGATGTTCTACTTTATCACTCAGCTCATCAACCTTGTCAACATCATCAGCTAACAAACTGAGTGAGTGAAGCATCCCAGTCAGTTCTGCTAACTGCCATTTACCGGCCTCACACGCCTCCTTGATTTCTTTAGTTTTAAGTGTGGGCCGGAGTTCGTATAACGGCTGAGGAAGAATTGCTGGAGTTGTCCCCCGGTATAAGAGGAAGGGAGTAAGGAATGAAGCAGTGGGGAAAGAGATCGGACTAGATCCAGGGACCCCAGAAGGAACACCCTTATGGAGTCCAGAAGAAACTTCAGCTGCATCCGAGGTCTCTACAGCTTTACCTTTTGAAGCTCTTGCCCTTTTCGGACTTCTTGAAGGTTTATGTTTCTTCGATGGTCCTCCTGAAGGGTCATTCTTGATCTTCCTTCTCCTCTCTGTGATTTTGGGCTGACTCGCAGTTGCGCCAACATCAGTCGAGCTGCCCTCTACCAGTGGAATCTCCCCTTCTACATCCGAGGTCAGAATGATCAACTCGGAACAATCCTTCGCAGAATCCTTCTTAGGCAGGATTTTATTCTCGCCAGCTACAGATTTGCCTCCTGCTTTCAAGTCTTTCAACTTGTCCATGTCCAGAGATTTTTGCTCTATTTCACCTACATACGTAAATAAAACGTGTTAGCAACGAAGAAATGCTCAATACAGTTAACAAAGGAGGAAAAGAAGAATAAAACGAGAATTACGGAGATATTCATCCCGGACTGCACTTGAACTACTCAAAAGACGTCTACACAAAAATGCTTTAAAACGTGTAGAATATGCTTCAAGGGCGAATAACATCGTCGCCGTCTCAGTAGATAGCTCGGACTGATGAGTGAAGTATGCTGAAGAATTCAGGAGAAAGTGCTCATGAGTCCAGCTCAGGGGAAATTTATTAAGACCCTCTTCGTTCTTCCAGAAGATGGGCTTACTCTTCTTAACTGATATCTGGGTAAAGAAAGACTTAAATGACTTCCCGTCAACTTTAGCCGAATCGGTGTAGGATTCGAAGTTTACGAAGGAACATAGAGTCCGGAGTGTGATTAGGCCTACACCGCCTTGCTTGTTAGCCCTCCGAACTACCTGAGTGTAGTAGAACAACATCGCTACGGTGGGCGTAAAGTTGAAGTGGTCTCCCAATACTTCTAGAGCACGGACGAGTCCCCAACCGTTCGGATAGAGTTGAGAAGGTGCACAATTTAGGAACCTTAATACACCCATTTGAAACTCGGATAAGGGGAAACGAACTCCGAGGTGATGAAATAAAAAATCATGCATATATACCGAACGCTCATCTGGGACAACGTGGTATATCCGTTCTGTAGGGAGCGGTGCAAATACCCTGAACCATTTTTTCATTTCCTCCTCAGCGTAAACTGTAAACCTTCGCTGAATCCGAGCTTCATCCTCATTCGCATGATGGGAGGCTAAGTTTTTAAACTCGTCAACTATCCAGCAGAAGGGCCACTAGCCTGGAGTTCTTCCCAATTTAGCCGAAAGACGACTACGCTATACAGACCTTCTGCTATTTTCAGAACAATTTGGTCCCCAGAGGTTCCTTCTCCAGTCATCGTGTGAGTAGCGTGAACAAAAATCTCTGCTCTACGATAAAAAGTCACATCGTCAGAAGGGTAACAATCATTACTCATCTCACTTTTCAGAGCGACTACAATCAGAGGACGACTCTGAGAAGGGAAAAGTCACTCTCCACCATGAGCAAGATCCCCTTTCTGAGCGACATGACTCAGCCCTCAGAAGAATCACAAGGATTCTTCCCCCATGATAATTAGGGTTGCGAGAAGTTAATCTCCCCTAGTAAGATACATTCTTTTCAAGCAAAAACAGCAGAGCAAAAGAAGACGAAAATAACAGGGGAAAGAAAAATGGTTACCTCAGATGATAAGGAAGATGAAGACTGAGAAAAGCTTCGCAAAACAAGCGGCAAGCGTCCTTACAAAATTTTTGCAGAGTTTTGCTAAAAAATCAGAAATGGGTGGAACCCAGAATCCACTAAGTGTTTCTTTTATAGGAAACGAAAGGGTTCGGTTACCAACTCTTGAGGTTGTGTCGTTCACGACCAAACGCGTTGATTCATGAGTCAAACGACACAGTCGTTCTAAATTCATGGGCGCTAAAACAATATCGATTCGTCAAAGGGCCTCTCCGCTGGGCCCAGAAGATTTAAAAATTGTAGGCCCATTAAGCCCCAAACGACGGTTACTGAGGTTTCCGTCTTAAATGCAATAACTGCTCGCACACGTGATTAAAGGCATTTAATGTCTAATCATGCGACGCAATCTATGCTTTACAGACGTCACTCGAATTTCAAGGGTCTTCAGTTTTCAAAAAACTTTTGGTATTCTCCTGCTGCGAATCTTTGTCTGAAACCGTTATAACAACATTATGACAACGGAACATTCAACCCTAGGACGGTTCCTCGTGACATAATAATGTTGAACAGCACACATGCATAAAAACGTCTTCTGCAAAGCTATACCGGCATCTAGACCGTTCGCAGGTTGAGTAGCTCATGTGAACAACTACACAGTCCCTCACACAAGCTAGGGGACATATGATCCGGTCTTGATACCGGTATCCGATCTGCAAGGCATATTTCAACGTCTTTATCAAGTCATCAACGTTCAACCGGTGTCATCGGTATACATCCAGACTCTAATTCCGTATCAGGCGCTCTCCCTATACTGGTTGTCCAGGATAACACCATGACACCGGATAACATATATGTCACTATGCAGAAGACAGAAGGCATTACTACAGGGACCGATCAATAATTCCCTGCACTACGAGCCAAAATCTGCTCACAGGAATGGTCAATTTGTCCCTTAATTCTAGCCTATACTCCCTACGCTCAATATAAAATGGCCACTTGACCCAATCATACTGGTTAGTGCGCAATAAAATAATAATTTAAGGCGTTATTGGAGGTTAGTGGTTCCCCACTAACGGATCCTCGAATATCAAGCCAATCAGGTATATGAACTCTCTTCATCAACGAAGGGAAGGATCTTTTGACTCTATCAACTTACAATTACTCTCTGAAAACATTCCTCACTTGGAATATTATCACTGACTTGAACGTCGGAGAATCTTTGCAGGTGACACCACCTTTCACCCACATCAACGTGTAAGGACGGTGTGAAGGACCTCCAGGACGTCCAATCCGCTCTCATCATACAGAGACATCGGATATATAAACCGGATACTCGTATAACCGGTCTTCAGAGAAGTAATCATCTACTATTTGTGACTGACCAGACACCGGATCTCTTGACCCCGGTTGAGGACAGATCAGATTTCATTTACCCAAAGCATATAAAACAAATCCTCGAGAAAATTATTCAATCAAATTGAATAAATCTCTTTATGGACTAAAGCAATATGGACGAATGTGGTACAATTGTCTCAGTGAATATTTGTTGAAAGAAGGGTACAAAAATGACCCAATTTGTCCATGTGTTTTTATGAAAAGACTCGGAAAAGAGTTCGTTATAATTGCTATTTATGTAGATGATTTAAACATCATCGGAACTCCCGAAGAGCTCTCAAAAGCTGTAAATTGCTTGAAAATGGAATTCGAGATGAAAGACTTAGGAAAAACAAAGTTTTGTCTCGGATTACAATTAGAATACTTAAAGGAAGGAATTTTGATGCACCAAAAGACCTATACAGAAAAGGTGCTAAAGAGGTTTTATATGGCCAAATCACATCCACTGAGTAGTCCAATGATTGTAAGGTCACTTGAAGTAAGCAAAGATCCTTTTCGACCTCAAGAGAAAAACGAAGAACTACTTGGTCCTGAAGTACCATATCTCAGTGCAATTGGTGCACTGATGTATCTTGCTAGTCATACACGACCTGATATATCATTTGCTGTTAATTTGTTAGCAAGACATAGTTCTTTACCCACAAAAAGGCATTGGAATGGGATTAAACACATATTCTGATACCTTAGAGGTACAATGGACATGGGTTTATTTTTCCCATATGTATCTAAGGCAAACCTAATTGGTTATGCAGATGCGGGGTATTTGTCACATCCTCATAATGGTCGATCACAAACCGGATATTTATTCATGTGGTGGTACAACAATTTCATGGAGATCCATAAAACAAACGATCACAGCAACATCATCTAATCATGCTGAAATCTTAGCATTACATGAAGCAAGTCGAGAATGTGTTTGGTTGAGATCTATGATTCAACATATTCAAGAAACCTGTGGCTTGCATACTGGAAAAGTATCACCAACTATCTTATGTGAAGATAATGCAGCTTGTATTTCTCAGTTAAAGGAGGGCTATATTAAAGGAGATAGAACAAAGCATATTTCACCAAAATTTTTCTTTACTCATGATTTTATAAAGAATGGTGAAATAAATGCCCAGCAAGTCCGATCACGTGAAAACTTGGTAGATATTTTTACAAAATCATTGCCAACCACAGTCTTTGAGCAATTAGTACAGAAGATTGGTCTCCGATGCTTACACAAATGTTCTGATGAGGGGGAGAATTAAATATTTGTAATTTAATTATTTTTCATGAATATACTTTGTAAAGAATGCTGTACTCTTTTTCCTTCACTAGGTTTTTATCCCACTGGGTTTTTTCTAGTAAGGTTTTAACGAGGCACATTCTAAAATATGGACATCCAAGAGGGAGTATTATGAATATTTTATATGGTGGATGTCCACCTCTCCTTATTATAAATACCCACTCTCCCTTGCACTTGCATATACATAAAAAAAACACCTCTTTCATACTCACTAATTCCCATTTAATCTCTTTTACTCTCTTCACTTCATCTCTTCTTCTTCTAAGAATTCATTCCTCTTTATTATTCTTGTTCCAATATTTTGTAACATATTACACTTTGTTTAAATGAGAGCTTTTCTGACTCTTCAATATAAATAAATTTCGAGGATTAGTTTTTACTCAACTCCTTTCATTTTCACCATCAAATTCAATGGATTGAGATAAACCTTCCTCCGAGCGCCACGAGGTGTATTGTATCGTTTTATTCTATATCACGCGGGTTGTAATAATTCAAAAGACGTTAACATCATATACGATTTTTCTACGATTTTTAATTCAAGTAAAGTCAATGCACGTGTAATAGAAAAATAAAGCTACCCACTGCATATTTGTGGTTTAATATACCCTAATGCTCAGAATTGTTCCACTTTCGCAAACACCGTAAGAGGTATGTAATATTTAGATTTTTTTATTTTTTTAAGTGTAATTCTGGAATCTTTTGTATGTAACTATTTTAAAAAATGTTATTAGAAAATCAGGATTTGTGGGAATTTATTTTTATTAATAATTCCTATTAAAGGGGATAAGAATCCTAATCTCCCTAATCCAAAAGTTTTTTTATAATTAAAAATATAATTATGTATTATATATAAAATTATTTTAACTTTTTTTACATATTAAATTTTTATTCAATTAATAAAAATTTGATAATGGTTAAAATTCAAAAGATCCATGTAGTTTTTTTAAAAACATCTTAATCATACCAAACATATTTATAGCATGTTTAAAAATATAATTTCTAAATAATATAATTCATAAAAAAGATAATTCTTCGAATTTAAAAAATATCTAACACCCCAAACATATATAGTCTTGAAGTTTTATCTTTTTTTGGGATCTTTAAGCAAAGTAAAGCGTGGTGAGCCAGTCATGTGGTCAAGGCTATTTTTTCTCTCCTTCAAGAGATAGTCAATATATTGACTCATTAATTTCTCGTAGATATTTTTATTGAATTTAATAAATCAAGTGACTATTTTATATTAAGTTTTTTTTAGTTGTTCGTTTGTTTATATATATATATATGTATATATTATGGATATAAATGATAGATTTCTTTAGTTCAAGTTAATAAAGTACACTAGATTAATTAGAAAGATATATCCTATGAGATTTTATCATTTTGTTTTTTAGTGAACCAGGCACATAACATTTGAGATTGTGATTTTATTTTTATTTTTTTTGTCACAAATTGTGATTTATGAAACATTAGGGATCCTTGTCAAATTATTATTTACAGAAATTCCGCGATATATAAATCATATAACATAATTTCTCGTAATTTTATTTTACTTTCATTTCTTACATAAAACAGTGTCCTTAATTAATTGGCATGAGGTGAAAAGAAGTACAGGAAATATACAACAAGGGGTAGCTAATATCCAACGCCCCTTTCCATTCTTAGTTTGGCGTACGACCTAAAGTCCCACGTCATTTTTTAAGTTTAATAGGTGTGGGATATAGGTTCAACCCTCTTTTCAATTTTATTACATCTTACTTTATTATTATTATTATGATATTATTATTAGAATAATATAAATAAAATAAAATACACTAAATAAAAAAGAAAACAAATACATATAAAATGTTTAAATAAAATAAAAATACAAGTAAAACAAAAAACTAATAAATTCGATCAATGTTCATGGCAAAAGCGACGGTAGGTCTTAGAATGCATTGTTGGGTCGGGTGAACCTGGCTGGGTTATGGGGGCCTAGACCATCAGTCGTTATTGAGGCTCTTGAGGAATATTAAAGACTAAGTGATGTCTTTAACCAATAGTCTCTATCCAAAGCTGAATCCTTGCATCTAACTCAAAAGGCCCGCCTCCAACCTCAAGCTTAGCTAGGTGCCTATCGTACTCTTCCTGCTCATTAATACATTAAAAAACTTTGAATAATGCAGAGTTAATTAAATTAAAAATAAAATTGAAGTTAATAGTTTACTATAATTTATGATAGTATGGTGCAAACACTCATCAATGTTGCCCAACTGTTTTCGGTGGGTCACCCGAAACAACTTTGTTGGGTCGATATTATGCTCATATATCCCTTCAGGTAAAAAAATAGTTAAACAATGATTATTAAATTATATTATATAAAACAAACAACGCTCATTCTTTTTGTTTGTTTCTAATGGTGACATCGACATTTACATGCTTACACAAATGACCTGGTTTAATCATCTTCTTAGTCTTATTTTTTAGGTCACCAAGTATTGGCAGCTTCTTCTTTTGGTTATAAATTAATTTTGAAGCTATAAAGTAATCATCTCCTACATTAGTTATCTAAAAATATGTTAAGCATTAAAAAAGAAATATAAATGATTATAAATTAATTTTGAAACTATCTTTGCCTTATTTTGCTTGTGATGTGATCCCACAACATTAGAAGATTGTTCCCCAACATTGGCATTAAATATGTCAAAGTTATCCACGACTTGGGATGTGGCACCTAAATTTCACCTTACCATGGTCAATTCAAAGCCAAATGTTGGGTTTGAAACTAAACTTATAAAAGTGAAATGTTAACTCACTTTTACTCAAAATATTACAATACTCACATTTCATACAAGAACCCTTGTACCACCATTTAAATAGTAATTGGGTTCCTTTGAATTCTTTTTAATAAATTCTCTAACCCTTCTAATAAACTCATTTTTTAAACATATCTTTTATGGGGACACACTATGGTACATCCACAAGCAGTCTATATCAAAATCCACATTGTCAACTCACCACTAAGTTATAGCATATGTATTATTTAAAATTACACACTCCTAAACTCTAATTTGAAATTTTTAATTTATTTATTTTATAATTTTTAAACAAGTTAAAAAATTTATGATTAAATAACCTAAATTAATTATGTATTACTCGGTTACATATTTAATTTGTAATTTTTTATTTTTGTCTTATAATTTATAAGTAGCATTTTTTAATTTGTTTATTAAACCCCAGCTCTAATTAGGAATTCATAATTTATTTATTTTGTAATTTTTAAATAGAAATAAAAAATTATGATTAATAAACTTAAATTAATTATGTTATAATATATATTTAATTAGTAAGTTTTTAATTTTTAATTTTGTAATTTATAGCAATTTTTAAATTTTTAAATAAATCCTAAACTCTAATTAGAAATTTATAATTTATTTATTTTGTAATTTATAATTAGAGATTACAATTTTATTATTAACAAACCTAAATTAATTATGTAATAATTAAGTATATATTTAATTTGTAAGTTTCTAATTTTGTTATTTTAGAATTTGTAATTAGAAATTTAATATTTTATAATTCCTTGTAAATAGCTATAAATTTTTATCCTACCTAATGTGTGTATAACATAAGGTAATACATAAACTTAAAGCATATCATGCATATCCTAGGGTTCAAATATCAATATTTTATAAAACATATAAACCTAAGTCTTACTTAGAGAACCTTAGAGCATAAAAGTAAGAGAAGGTAAAAGGTTACTAACTTTTAAGTTGTTTCAAATTTCATTATAATTAAAATGTTCATTTGTGTCATGAACACAACACCACCAATAGGGAATGGAATAGTCTTCTCTACGCAAACAACCGCACAAAAGAATTTTTAGGATATTTAGAGGATTTGAAATAAAGTTTTGAGTTTGTGAAGGAATGGGGAAGGAATGGGCTATTATGTGTAAGTAAGCTACAAAATGGTTATTGAACATGTCTGACGCCCCTCCTAGACCAAGATTTTAAAATCTTGACCATCTACATATCTAAATAAGCAAATTGTATTGGGCATAAAATGGAGCAGGATGTAGTTCCATACCAATTTGAAATTTGAAAATAGTGTCAAGGGCTTGGCCTACACCCAAAACTAATTATATGCGTCTTTTTGAATCACAATGATAGTTGAGATATGTCCCAGGCCATTGATGTTAAGTCTAATGCTATCTTCAACGTGGAAAATGTCTCATGTCATGCTTTCAGACTTGTTAAAAAAAGTGTACAAATCTTACCCAAATCAAAACAATCATTATTTATTATTAGTTTAGATTTATTTCTCTCTCAAAACCAATCCAAATTGACATTTGGTTACCCTTAATTGTTATAGATTATACTTATAATCAAGGTTGTCAACTTCAGGAGTCTAGGTTGACTCGTTTGGATCCCATAGCCTCGTCTTATGAGTTAACTTATAGACTCATAAGAGTTTATGTCTTATTAAGACATATTTAAATAATAAAATTTATATATCTTTAGCTAAATAAACTATCATAAGACTTTAGTGGCTAATTTCTAAATAAACTATAATAAAACATCTGTATATATTTACACTCAGAATCTAATGGCTAATTGCTAAATTGTTATAAAATGAACACTAAAAAAGTGAACAACATGAAGCCCTAAACCTTAAACCCTAAACTTATATTTTTATTAATGTATCATTTGACTATGACTCTATTATCACATTCTATATGACATAAAAGTAAAATAGCTTCAATTGAATTTACTAACTTTATTGTAGTATATTAGAATTAATTATTTCCTACCATATAACATAATCCAAAATTCATGATTTCAACCTACAAGGGTTAGTATGAGTGTATAACAACACCACATCAATAAACTAACAAGTAACAAAAGAGGAAAAAATAGAAGTTATCACTTACTTGAATGGAGATGATGGTGCTGCTAATAAGAACGAAGCATTGTTGATGAGAACAGAAATATTTAAACCTCCTCTAATAGAATAGCTTGAACACAGAGTGCGACGAAGCATTCCAATGAAGGTCAAATAAGGAAGCTCAAACTTAGACAATAAGAAAATGATGATATCTGAATAAGGTAGAGTCACAATGATGGAATGATGAAATGTATTTAAGAATGAAAAGACTAAAAAGAAAAGAGCAATAGGGTTTCAATGAGAAAAGACATTGTTTAGGGTTTTGTTGTAACATCCCAATTTTTATGATTTTAAAAAAAATAATTTAAAAAGGATTAAAGAAGAATTTCTGAATGCAATTCCGAGTGAAAAATGTCAAAGACAAGAATTTTCTGAGTGAAATGAGTCTGATCCCGAGAGAAGTAAATAAGACTTCGAGTGAAATAAGACAGAAGACTAATTCCAAGCGAAGTTAAGATGTTTCCGAGTGAAACATCATTAAGAAAATTATTTCTGAGTTAAGTAATGCTGTGTCCAAATGAGACACGTTTGAGAGGGACAAATCCGAGTGAAACGGAAACATCTCCGAGTGGAATGATTTCGAATGGGTTGTTTCCAAAAGAAGTGGAAGTACTTCTCGAACTGATACTTCTGATTAGTAAACTTCTGAGTGGAGTATATCTGGGTGGATGGTTTGCCGAGTGAAGTGTCTTTGAGTATGACACTTCCAAAGTAAAATGGCACTAAATGAGACTTTTTAGGAAGAGTGCTTCTGGACAAAGAGAGACTTCAACTCCGATTGAGAATGCTCTGAGCGAATAATTCTGAGGAAAGCAAATATCCGGGCGATGAAATCATATAAATTCGTGCTCAGATCAATCCTTAGTGTTTCCGAGAGTTTGTGCTCGGATTCGTTGTCAAGACTCTTCAACCCCGAGTAATCCTTTCAAGTGGAGTAATTTTCGAGAAAGGAAGTGGACTTGAACTCTGAGTAATCTTTCAGTTGAGAAACTTTTGAATGACGAAAGAGTAGGACTCTAACTCGGAAAGAGGTATAACCAAGTAAGATGTCTGATTGATATATTTCCGAATAAGACAGGCCATTTCCGAATAAAGAAATTCTGAGTGGAAAGAGGCTCTGATAAGTCCTCTCGGAAAGAGACGCCAGAATGAGGAAAATGAGTCGGAATAAGCCGAAACTGAGTCAGAATACATAGAAACCGATTTGGAATTTAATAAATAATTTACTATGGATGCTTTCCACGTTATTCTGTTCTTCCATATTCTAGCAGCTTCACTTTTTAGATATTTTCTAAGTATGGGACCCTTTTTAATGTGCTATCCCCTTTTCATTAAATATCTTAATGCTTCATTATTATTAAAAGACGTGTGTCAGAATACTTCCATTCATTCACGTCTCTTCTGCATGAATTATATATATAAATCCTTCCATTGTTGGATTAAAGGAAGAACTCTGGAAAGGTGAAATCATCAGCCTTACTTTCCAATTCTTTGGAAACCATCGAACTAAGATAATTAAATCTCCATTTCTTCTTTTCAAGAAGAAAGCTTGGGACTGGTGTAGGATTTGCAATTCCAATCGAAATTAGTGGACAGTGACTTGATTTTAAAGCTGCTGGAACTCCTTAATTCCATGTAGGGGGAGCGTACATCTCAAATAAATGGTTTATGAATGGATTTGCGGTGTTATTATTATATATGATATGTGTTAGAAATATTGTGTGAGACCCCGATTATATGACATTTTATGTTTCATATGTCCATTCATATTGATATGCTGATTATATATATGTATATGATGATGATGAGAATGGTTTCCATGAACTTTTCATGGAATATTTATATGATGATTATGTTGATGATTGGATCGGTTGATGGAATGAGATAATGTTGATGTGTGATTAATGATTGATATTTATTTGATATATCAATTGTATTTAGACGCACACAAGACTGCAGGGGGCCTGTGATGCCGGTCCAGATGTGGACGGCCTGATGAAGGCATAGACCCTGTGGTGGTTCCTTTTATACCACGGACGCCTTTGAGTGGGACTCAAGGTCGACCCGTAGCACTGAGTAGAGTTACCGCTATCACTCGGTGTTACATTATGGGCGCAGAGCGGTTTAGTACCTGTAAAATGGCCGGATCAGCTGAGAGTTGAGTTATGGCTTGGGGAGCCCGTGTTGCAACACAAATTAAAAGACTTAATGGATCCATTTGATTGAGCATGTGCATACACTGATTATTGTATTATTGAGAATAACATGCTGTTTTATGATGATGAATATATATATATATATATATATATATATATATATATATATATATGTCTCAGTTTTGTTATATGAATGATTTGTGATGTTATTTGTGTTCGACTATGGTTTATATAGTTTTGAATTGGACTTTTAATCCAATTCAATAACTGTTATTTGATATGTTATGCTCACCCTCTACAGTTGTTATTTTTTTACAGTGAATGTAAGGCCCAACCATGATATAAGAAGTCACTCAGCTGCTCGGAGTGTATTTTGGTAGAAGCCTTGGCCGGCTCCTAAGTATACCGAGTCATTGTCTTTATTTTTATTTTAAAAGAGCCGGTCGGCTTTTGAAAAATTGATATTGTAATTGTTTAATTCAAATTCTGTTTTAAAATTTAAATCAATTACAAAATTTTATTCAGATTATTGAAATTTATTTTAAAAATTAAGGATGTTATATTTGTAATCTCAAATTTTGATTAAGCATTCAAAATGAAACTATTTTGGAGTAAAATGAGGATTTATTTTTTCTAAATCAAACTTGTGATTTAACTCACAAGACCACGTGAGATTACACGAGTCCAAACAAGTTTGATAAGGCGCAAGTTTTGCATGAGTTAATTAGTATGGGTTGATGAACTCGTAAACTCATGTGACTTTATGAGTTATCTCATGAGATTAATAACAGTGTCTGTAATCAAACTAAATAATATATTAGTCAAATTAAAAATAAAATAAAATAATGATTAAATATAGAATTTAATTATGATGCATTATCAATATGAAAAATTATATTGTTAACCTATTACATGTGAATGTATATATAATTTTTGACATGATTATTATAAGTCAATTACACTATAAAAATTTTACTATTTGCTTACATAAAATATATAATAACAAAGTCTGGCACAGTTGACAAATAGTTAGATCCTTCAAGCATGTTATCTAGGATTTGAATCCTTTTTTATAACTATCAAAGTTTCGTATCGTATTGTATCATGTGAATAGAAAAATTTTGTTATGTGAGACAAAGCCCACTTTGATAATATTTACATCTCAAATAAATTAGTTTTTACTTTTGGTCTGGGATTGTACCTTTGGGTTCATAAGAAAAAAACCATAAAATATATAAGTTGTTATGACAAACTTTCACTATAAAAAATAGATATTATAGCAAGGGAACATGGCGTGGGAATGGTGTGAGACTTGACCCACGCTATCATTGAGATATTGAAAGACACCTAAAATTTGTTTTAGGCACCAATTTAAAATTTGAATTAGGTGTTGGACTAACTCTGACACCATTTTTGGGGTATATGTCTGATTCTCATTTGTACTCATAGATGGCCAAGATTTTAAAATATTGTCCTACAACGAGCATGAAACATGTCTCATGCTATTTTGAAAATTTTATGCATATAACAATCCCTCCCTTTTTGATTACTTTCTAAAATTAAAAAGGTTCTCCTAAATCTTTTCAATATCTCAAAAGTTGTTTTATCTGGTTCTTTGTGTAGAGGAATCCATTCCATTTTCCATTCATCATGTTGTGTTCATGATATGGAAAGGAACCTTTTAATCAAAGTGAAATTTGAAACAACTTAAAGGTTAGTAACCTAATAAATTCCTTTACTTTTATGTTTTAAGGTTCTTTAGATGATCTTATGTTAATCATAGGTTAATTTATCGTATTTTATAAAATATTGATATTTTAACTTTAGGATATATTAATGCTTTAAGTTTATGTATGACAGTATATTACATCACGTAAGATAGAAATTTACACCTATTTATTAGGAATCATAAAATATTAAATTAGTAATTATAAATTACTAAATAAAAATTAAAACTTATAAATTAATTATGTACTCAATTATTACATGATTAATTTAGGTTTGTTAGTCATTAAAATTTTAATGTTAATTATAAATTTTAAAATAAATAGATTATAAATTCCCAAGAAAAGTTTAGGAGTGTGCAATTTCGAATGATACATATGTTATAACTTAGTGGTGTATGGCCAATGCATATTTTAATAGGAACCATTTGTAAATGTATGA
Organism: Clitoria ternatea; assembly: GCA_037962975.1. Lineage (NCBI taxonomy): Eukaryota > Viridiplantae > Streptophyta > Magnoliopsida > Fabales > Fabaceae > Clitoria > Clitoria ternatea. Next base: position 155,599,081 of record CM075673.1, read on the forward strand.
TAAAGTGTGTACGCAAAGGAGATGTTTAAAAATTGAGTTTATTAGAGGTGATAAAGTTTATTAATAAGGTTTTAGAGAAATCCTATTACTATTTATATGGTGGTATAAGACATCCCTGTGTAAGATGTAGGTAGTCTAAGATTTTACAAAAGTGAGGTAATATTTCACTTATACAAGTTTGGTTTCAAATCCAACTACTGGTGAAATTTAAAAGAACTGTCATATCCTAAGTTAAAGATAATTTTAGCCTATTTAATGTCAATGTTGGGCTGTAACATGCTAATGTCGTGGAATCACATCATAAGAAAAATGAGGCAAAGGTAGTCTTAAAATTAATTTATAATCATTTATATTTATTTTTTAATGCTTAACATATTCTTAGGTGCTTGATGGAAGAGATGATCGTCATAAAAGTTTAGGGAAGTTTCCAATAGTTTATGGTCGGAAGAAAAAGATCAAGAAGTTGTTTCAACTAGGTGATTTATGCATGTGCGCAAATCAACTGGTTACTATTAGAGACATGCAAACGCCTAGGTTAAGGACCCCTCCCCACAAGTATATTGGCGTTAAGGATGCTCAAGACACAGATTACGTCCTAGCTAAGAGATCCAGCTCCAGCTCAGATAATGATCACCCCCAAGAGCAGTGGCACGATTACCTCTGACAGCAAGATGAGGGTGTTGGGGATCTGGGTGTTGGTCCTTCAAACCCTCTAGATATTTTGAGGGTTCATCTTTAGGGTGGGTTTTTTGTAGTGAAGGACACCTCTAAGAAGATAATTCTTACCCTTGTAAAAGGGTAGGTACTTTATATTTAAATTTGTATGTTTTAGTATAATATTTATTATTTTTTACTTTTGAGATTGATAATTATTTCTTTTGAAGTGGTATCTTTAAACTGAAGAATAAAGGTACTACTAAGCTGAAAATGGTCATCCAATTACACTTCCATGTACCATGGAATGACTGGACTTTTATTCCCAAGGATGCGATCATATAATCATGGAGGAAGCGACTAGTAAGTTACTTTTATTTGTCATTTGTTAATGTTTGTCAAGGATCATATTTGATGACATTGCCTTCTCCTTCCATTGGCATTTAGTTCGCACATACAAATACGTAGGTGACATGCCTTCAAGAAGAGTTACAGGACATTATGGGTATAAAGTATAGTTAGTTACAGGTGCAGTTCAACTAGCTATGGGCCCAAATGGCTACCGTAGCTCGAGCACAACAGAGTGAGTTATTCAGGGGTAGTCATCAATATTTTAATGTTTCTCTAGACGATCAGTCTATCTCAGAGGATGGGGAGAAAAAGGCGGACACACCATCAAGCCAAGCACTGTCGATGTTGTCATCAGCCTCAACAACAGCTGACTATCAAGGCCCTTACCCCAAGCCTAACAGCGCCCTCAGTCGGTCTACTGCTGCCTTCAACATAGACATTGAGTTTATTAGTTTTTTGTTTTATTTGTATTTTATTTTATTTAAATAATTTTTATATGTATTTATATTTATTTCTTTTATTTAGTGTATTTTATTTTATTTTATTTTATTTATATGTGTTAATAATAATAATAATAATAATAATAATAATGATAATAATAATAATAATAATAATAATAATAATAATAATAATATTATTATTATTATTATTATTATTATTATTATTATTATTATTATTATTATTATTATTGGCTTCAAACAATGCTCTTTGGTGTAGGACACCTCCTACGACCAACTCATGACACCAGATTTCCTATACTCGAATTCCTTCATGACAAATCTCCCTGATTGAAGTCGGTAACAACCAGAGTCAAGAAGAGCCTACAGGACGTGTTGGGGGTATACCAACCATATACCTACAAAAGGTGTTAAAAGTGTCTGTGATTGTGTTAACTTTATCCGCCTTTTACAGAATCTATGACGCATCATGTAGGACGTCTTTACCACCCAATTCTATAAATACAACGCATTTACTCCTCATTAAGGTATAATTACCAACCACGCATAAGCTCCAATATTGATTTATCTAGTATTGGTTTATGTAGCTGACACCCTATTTCGTCCAACAACGTGAAACATCGATGTGTTGGTTGGACATAATCACAACAAGGCTCTAAGCTCTCCACTGGATAGAAAAAGATAATATTGGATACCTACTGAACCGATGTAATAGGTAACAAAGAGACAAACCCGGTATCAACACCAAAAGATTTTGTTCCCTTATATCAGACAGATCAATTATCACAATAATAATCATAATAATAATGATGATGATGATGATGAAATAAGCTAGGAATTGGCGTGTTACATGATGTCTTACGCCCTATTTTGTGTCAAATGATGTGAGACATTATGTCCTACATCATATAAAAGCAAGAGAGTTATGGTCTTACACTAATTAGCATGAAAGGAATCAATATGGAATGACGTGTCCCACACCTAAAGGTTTTGGTGAGTATTTTTTCCTCCCACGCCTCACGATCAATTTCTTAGTGTAGGATTTAATACAAAATAAAATGTTAGTATATATATGTTTTTATTCTTATTTATAACAATATAAAATATTATACTAATAAATATTTGTTAGTATAAAGTTGATTTATTCTTATCATTGTATAATCATTGTATAGAATGATAGTATAATATATTATATTGTAGGTTGATCCAATTACTTTTTGAATGGACTTGCATCATTAAAGTTACGGGTTCAAATCTCATTTTCTTAGTAAATGATCAATAAGTACTTATATAAACGTTTATCAAGACCCAACTCACTTAAACTTTCCTTAAAAAAAACCATTATATTGTAAGTATAAACCTGCTATATTTATTCCAAAACAATTCTCGGTTTTAAGATATTATCCTAGCAACTTAAAACTTTTATGTGTTAGTTATAAATGGTAATTTTTTTAGTGTTATTTTAATTTATTTACGTAACACTTCATGGTTGATGACAATATAAAAAATATTTACATAAACCGTATAGGAAACATATGACTAAAAATGTATTCCAATTCAATTCTTAAACCTAAAAATTATATTTTTTTGTGGCGATACCTTATTGGAATTTTAATGAGATAAAACTAATTCATATACTTGTATTTTATATAGTATACATATAAATAAAAGTATTATGTAGTATATTATTTTCTGTTATATATATATATATATATTACATTTAAATATTTTATGAGATCGACACTACAATGAGCATTTTTATTTATATAAATAGAATATGAAAAAGATAAAAAAATTTACGAATAATTATTTTGTTCTCATTCCAATTTTTAATCATTTTCTACTTTATAGCAAATAAAAAATCAATGGAAACACTATAAAATTAAAATAGATAAAACTATTAACCAAATGTCAAGTTTAGTAAATAGATATATTAAATAAATATTAATATGTAAATACTTTAAAACATATATATTGAAAAATAAAAAAATAGAAAAACAATTTTTATCATCATGATATTATATATATATATATATATACAAAATATAATTAAAAAGGTTTTGTCAGGTTGGTTCAATAGTTACAGAAGAAATTAAAAAAAAAAAGAATGGAGAGTTACAACCTTACAGATTCAGATCCGTATTTTATATATTAATATTAATATAATATAATGTTTCCTTTAATTGGAGATCCGCTCATATTTTGTGAGTATCCCACAAAAAAAATAATATTAATGTACAATCAAATTTTAAGTTATAAATCACAAACTTTTGATGACTAGTACGTGTGGAGAATTATTTAAACAAAATTATTATTGTAATGAGAAAAGATACAGCAAGAAAAGAATACCTCATAAAAACTATACATATAATATACCTTTGTTTTATGCAGTTGGTTAGTTATTGTATTATTATATAGAAATGAAAGTGGCAGTAGTACATTGATAGAGAATGAGGTGACCCGAGCCAAGTTGGGATTGGGACCATGGTTGATGCCGAGCGAGCCAGGCTCTATTCAGCTTCTTAAGCCAACTTGACTTGGCTGACGTCAGCTTACGTCCACCTCCTGACGTCATCACATATCGATCCCCTTGTGTGCCACTTGGATCATTGTGATGCCTTCCTCCCATTGTTTCACTCGCACCCGCGCGTGTTTTACCCTTCCACTTATTTATCCACCTTTGGCATTCAATGCTCACCAAAATTAGATTCACTCTAGCCAATAAAAACCTTCATTTTTACTTTTGCAAAAAATATCATTGTTTTCATCCGATTTATACTCTTTAAATTTTTTTAATAAGGGTTTCTTTGGCACGTAGTAATATTCTACCATGATAAAAAATAAACAAGTTTACTTTGTGATTTCTAAAGCAAACTCACATAATTGTCAATAAAAGATTTTTTATTATCATGTGAAATTTTACAATATTACAAAAAAACTCTTTTCATTATATGAATTTTAAAAATTAATTATTTTGATTAAATACATTAAATTTAAAGAAATTACCCTTAATATTGATAAATAGATATGACTTCCTCATATTCCATTGATATCAAGTGAGAGAGAAAGTGAAAGAGAAAGTTTAATTTGATGATCGGCTTGGATTAGTTTGGCTACTTGGTTTGAATAGGTAAATTTGATATGTTGCTCATAGGGGTAGCAAAATAGGTTGGTTCACTAAATATGGGCTAGAAAGTAAATTGGGACAAGTTTTTTGGCTGACCAACTCACTTAGGCCTCTAAAAATTGGGCAAGAGGTAGACCAAAGTAGGCAGACCTATCAGGCCCATCACATTAATAAAAATAAATAAATAAATAAATTGTTATTCATTTTTATACCTTTTTGTATAATTTTTTAAAAACTTTTAATCTTTTAATGGACTATGGGGAAAAATAGGTCACTATAAGAAAAAAATTCCTAAAAAATTATTTTTTAATTGAAAAAAATAAGTTTTTAATAAAAACATTTAAAGAATTAAAAAAGGGAGAGGAAAAACGGGTTGGCCTTGGTTTCTTTGACCTGTTTCCTTTTCTTAACCCGAACTAGTTCATATTCAGGTGGGCGTAGGCGGAATCGGGCTCAGCCTGACCTGCTAGCCTGCCTTGTCATCCCTAGCTGCTCAATCTTAGTCCAAGTTAAGACAAAGCAAAAAAATAAAACAATAGGACAAAAAAAGGAAAGAAGGTAAGCTTGTTAAAACTTATTTGTATTGGTTAACCAAATATACCTCAGATTTCATTCTAAAATTTAATTTTTCGGTGGTTACATGTGATCACCACTATGAAACTCTAACTAAAATGTAGATTTCTAATAATGTATTATTAATAAAATAAGACAAACTTGTATAGTTAAGATGTTTTAGAATTTGGATAATATATTAAAAATTAACTACTATTTAAGAAATTTTAACGTATATATAGTGTTAAGTCCTGAAAGAACATATGAGGTTCTAAGGACCACTCAAAAATTTTGATTATGATAAAAACACTATATTACTTGTTGAACTAATGTTTCAAGGTTGTCTAAGGTTAATATACAGTCAATAGAAGCCACAAGCCAAGAAACAAGGAGTCTTAAGAAGTTGTCTAAAGGTTCTCAGAACTCAGACATCCTACAATAAAGGTAGTAAATACAAGTCATAAGTCAAAATTCTTGCTTTGATCCTGATTATAAACACTCTTACCTTATGCATGACTATCCATCCAATCAAAGCATCAAAAAGACTGCCTCAAAAAAATGAACGTCCTACTCATGTATTAAAAAGGAAAATCAAACAATCAAAGTCTTACAAACTAACCAATGACAAATATGTTCCATAAATCATCTCAAAAAAAGCTCTATCCATATGTCATGTTGCCCTAGGATAAAGGCTCCCTGTCTCTCAACGTCTCTCTCTAAGAAGCCTATATAAAGAAGCTCATTTGAAGAATGCAAATTCCTTGAACTTCTTACATCATTTCTCCACTATGCATTCTACAAGTTGTGTAAAATTCTCTAAACCTCTCTTATAAATTACTTAGAGCTTTTCATTATTTTATATCCTGACGATTAGTTTAGTTTTACAATCTCAAACATCCCTAGATCTTTGTAAGGACTTAGGAAGTCTCTCTTTTACTATGAAGTTGGTTAAGCTTGTAAAGTCTTGTTTAAGAAAGAATACTTGGGTAATTAGCTCGGATAGGCTAAGTTCGGAAATAATACTTGGGTAGTTAGCCTAGAAAAGCTAAGTACTTGGGGTCATTGTAAGTAAGTGTGGGTTGCACTTAACTTTTTGATCCATTAATACAAAATCTTGTTGGGGTCAAATAGCAATTGGATAGAGCCTTGGTTGAGAGGTAGACTAGTATAAAAGTCATTTGTGTGTTTTTCTCTTTACTATCTTTAAAGTTTCACTTCTGTTTACTCTCTCTTTAAGTTTTATGAAAGATCAGACAAATGTCTAAATATTTGTTTTATAAAAAGGAATTCACCAAAGTTTTTAATCACATTATTCAACCCCTCTTCTAGTGTAAACCTGTGTAACCATTAGTTGGTATGAGAGCTCAGTGTCTTAGTTGAGCACCTAACCATGTAAGATTAAAGATCTATGACAGAAGTAAACAATCAGCTCATTTTTTAAGGATGTTCTTTTTTCTCTAGACCTTCTGTTTTCTTTATGGAAGACTATCCCTATTAGAAAATTAGGATGAAGATTTTTATAAAATTTCATCAAAGAAATCTTTGGAAAATCATCATTGATGGTGATTATCATTTCCTCATGTTTCCCCTTAAATATTCCTATCCCCAAGGATGGATGGACACCTTAGCAACTAAGACTACAAGAGCATAATGCTAAAACAAAGTATCTCATTATGTCATCCATGTCTAAGGGTGAATATAACAAATTTTATAGTTGTGGGACAAATAAAGAAATGTGGGGTGGTCTTATGGTTACTCATGAAAGAACCAATAACGTTAAGAGAACTAAGACAAGACTGCTGGTTAGACAGTGTGAGCTCTTCAAGATCGATAACAATGAATCTATTAATGATCTAATTGGGAGATTCCAAACCATTATCAATGGCTTAGAAGCTCCTTAAAAGGAGTATTCTCTTGAAGAAAACAACGCCAAGATCCTTGATAGTTTGTCAAGTGAATGGAAACCAAAGGTTACATCTATTCAAAAGTAAAAAGATCTTAAAGCATCAAGCTAGATGAACTCCTAAGCTCTTTAAGGATTCAAGAGCTTTGTAATAAGAACAAAACATTAAAGAATTAGTCAAGAAATTTAGCCTTAAAGTCCTCTAGATCAAAGCCTTCTAAAGAAGCCAGACCTTCAAAAGATCTTAAGGTGGATGAAGAAGAATCTAACTCCTCAAAAGATGACTCTGGATTAGACGATGAACTATCCTTCATCACTAAAAGAATCAATAGATTATAGAGAAGAAGTAGCAGATCAAATAGACCTGGAAAAAGCTTAAGCTCTAAAGGTAAAATAAACATTAAAGATTTGTTTCACTATAAGAAAGCTGGACTTATGAAGGAAAATTGTGTTCTTCTTAAAAAAGACTCTAAAGGAAGATCAAGAAGAAGAAAAGATTAAAGGCCACCTATGAAGACTTGAAAAGTGGCTCTAAAAGTGATGAAAAACTCATTGAGTTAGCTCGAATATCTCTAATGACAAACTTAGATAGCACATTTGAAGATGAAGACAGAGAGGTAAATCTTAAACTATCTTGACTAGAAATTACCTTTGAAACTTTATTAAATGATTCCAAGTTTCTTATTTGTAAGCATTCTGGTTCAAAGAAACAATATGAATTATTGATCCCTACTTTAAACAATAAGGACAATGAAAATAAATAACTTAAAAATAAGAATGAAAACTTAGAAAAATAAGTCACAAGTCAAATTCGACAACTGAGGAAGTTGAAACAATTTAACAAAAGGTTGATGAGCTTACTAATGACCTGTCTAAGTTTACCTTAGAATCTGAAAAGTTAAGTCATGTACTTAAGTTAAACAAACCTCATAAAGATAAGATTGGTATTGGTTTTGATTACACCAAGATAAAACCTAAACTTGCATGCTTTCACTATAGTAAAGAAGGACATTTATCTTCAAAGTGTTTTCACAAGAAGAAAAAGGAATCAATCCTCTGTTACCAAAGTTTTCCTTATATGTACTCTTTTTAAGTTTTATGAAAACTTAGACAAGTGTTTGATACTTGGTTTCCTATTTTCATTAAGTCTTTGAAAAAATCTATATATGTGTTTGAATATCTATTTTTAAAAAAAGAATTTACCAAAGTTTTTAATTGTATTATTCAACTCCATAACCCTAGTGTGAACCTATGTAATCTCCATATAGAATCTGTTTGAAAAAACTAACAGATAAGCTGACTGGAAGCTAAAAAACAATATTAAAGCATTAAGTCAGTAGCTGGAAATTGATTAAATTAAAATATGTTTGGAAAAACTAGTCATTAAATATAAAATAACATCAAAGAGATATTTTATAAAAATAGATATGAATGATTATTTTTTTAAAGGATATCAATAAAGATAAAGGTATACAAAATAAAATAAGCTCGAGCTTATAAGCTCAAACGCAACTTCAAGTAACATTTCAAAAAATGTTACATTCTATTTAGGTCTGTTTAGAAAAACTAATAAAAGCTTAAACAGTATTTAACTTGAGCGAAATCTTAGAGTATCTCGTTCAAGATTAAATATGACAATATGAAAGTGTTGTTGTATTCATTCTTGAATTGTCCATGTTAGACAATTTAAGAATAATGAATTTCTTTCAATGGAGTGTTATTATGTTGTTGTTTGGCATTTGATGATTACAGTTGTCATAAAATTCAATTATTTTGCATTATATATAGATACATGCTTGACTACAATCTTGTTTGATTAGTAAACTAAGTTACGTAATTGGAGACTAATGTGAAATGCTGTCAAATTTTAGTCAACTATAAGAATTGAGTTTCAAAAAACTAGTAACAATGTCCAATGAAATTCATTATTTTTGAATGGGTTTAGGCCCACACCAAAATAAACAGAGCGAAGATACGCCATGTGTGTATAAATTAACACCTATAATTTCTTCCCTTAATTTGTAGGGTAGATAGATATCCTTTAACCATCAAAGGTGGATGACTAATAGATTAGATCTAAGTAGATGTGTGAAAGAGTAGTTTGTTATAATGTTAACAAATTTATTTTGTTTGCTACTAGGTAAGAAAGCTTCAAACAATACCCAAAGTTACGATGTCCATGCAACAAATATGATTGTAGGAAGTTTCAAGACCCAATTGATGTCATGGTACATCTTTATGAGAATGGGTTTAAGGATGATTAATATATTTGACATTGTCACGAGGAAACAAGGCCGCTACCTGTGACATCCAAGGTCAATTTACATTTATTTTTATTCAATTAACTAATTTTTACAATAAATTTTTCGCGTTTAAAAGTAATTAATCAAGTCCTGTTTCAAAATGATATTTGTTTTCCAATACACGTATTTAAAGTAATAAACAGTAACAATTTAATTAATTAAATAAAATAAGAAAAAGGAATTTAGTTAAAATAAGCAAGAAGAGAAATATGAAACCAAAGTCCACTCGCTTGAGCGAAACCGAATTCGCTTGAGCGAGATCAGGAGTCTTCGCTTGAGCGAAGCCAGATTCGCTTGAGCGAGCGACACATTTCTTTCCTAAGCGAGACAGCGAAACGCTTGAGCGAAAAGCCCTATGCCTCAGGTCCTAATTCGCTTAGGCAAGTTATTTCGCTTGAGCGAATTAGCTCCAGTGACATTACTAGCATGATTCACTTGAGCGAGGGGTCTAAATTAATCAGCTCGCTCCAGCGAAAATACTCCAGTAGCTAGTTCCATCTTTACTCGCTTGAGCGAGTATATCTCGCTTGAGCGAAGACAATCTAGAATCTAATCCTATGGCCCTCGCTCGAGCGAGACTCAATCCGCTCGGGCTAAAAACATCCAATAGCCCCCCCTGTTACAGTAAACACATCTTGCTTGAGCGGGAATTCTCCTCGCTTGAGCGAATCTGACACAGTGGCCATTTCCTCTAGCCATCGCTCAAGCGAAGCTGGATCCGCTTGAGCGAAACTGGGCCAGTGACTATGCTGAAAGAAAAGAACCCTATCGCTTGAGCGACAATCCAGTTCGCTCAAGCGAATTATGCAGCTTATGCGTAGAAACTTGGGGCATTTACACAAGTTAACGTACCTAACATTTATATGCACTATTTAGCCTAATCTACCCATTCACATACATTCCAATCATGCAATACACTTCACTTCTAGTTCCATTCCACTAAATGTACATCAATCATCAAACATTAGACAATTCACATATTGTATATCACCCATGACTCACAATTTTATGCAAAACCTGCCTATAGCAATTCATCATTCATACCTACTATTGGCTCCATGCCAATATGCATCAGATTCATGAAATTCAACATTGCTCATATTAATATCAATACCACACCACTTCATCAACATAAATTCATATTCTCATCAACCAACATACAAATTTTTATCCATAATCGATTACATACCTTCATAACTACATTGATCACATCTAAATTAATTCAGCACACATAGGTAATATATGGGCATAATACACATATCATTCAATTCATAATTCTCTACACTCCTTGGCATCAATTTTCCGCTTGGCGCACCTCCGGGGCTTCGACCTCCTCCCTGTCACTGGTTACTAAATTAAAGAAAACAACAGCAAGGGTGAGTGTTTGACATCATAATTAATCTAGAATGGTAATTAAATAACAAGATACATATTTACTAGTTCTAATTTATACCATTAGTTTTACCTCTTGTCCTCGACTTCTACTTACCAATCATGAATTCAATTCCAATTCTTTATCCCCAATTTACCAATCACAATCAACAATTATCACAAAACATATTCATATCATCACACAATGTTAATAATGTATCAAATAACACAACTGACCCTCATATCAATTCGACGCCTAGTATCCGGATACTAAAAGGATCGGCCTTCAGCTGGGGGTCTTACTTGACACCCCGTGAACCCTGCTTGGTCCACCGAGTCCTACTTGACTCTCCACCTCAACCACTGGGTCCTACTTGACCACTGGGTAGCTCAACTGGGCATAAACACCACGGGAGCCAGAAACGAGGGGCTATACATACCGTCGGCCGTCCCACACCACATAATCATACATATATACAATTCACATTTCTCATATCAAGCAACAAGTGGCCAGCAGTACACATATGCTCATCAATTGAGTGACCTACTTGTCAAACCCTTCATCACAATGCCACTATGCTCATCAACTCATCACAATTCAAGTCACATTATCCTCATAATCATCATAAACCACACACAATTTACATTCATACATATACAATTATCATTCCTTGTTTATTCTCATTATTTCCATATTTAATTCAATGACTCAATTCAATTATACTTACCTATTCTAATTGATTATAACCCGAACACCCCCATACCTCAATTCCGAGCTCCAACGACTCGTTCTTGATGTGATTAGCGTTCTCTCGACGCTATGTCCAACGTCCTATGTCTGAAATCAACACCCACTTCACCGTTCGATCCTCCGACGACTGTTTCATTACCTACGGAGGTCGAAACGCAACACCCGTCAACGTTAAACCATCCTCATTACTTTAAAAGCCATTTTCAAGCTTCTACGCACTAGAGGAGTAGGAAACGAAAGCTCACTCCTTCATGCACGACCATTTAGTTTAACGGAGAAAATGAAAGAGATGCGAAAGCTTAATTTAAAGGACTCATTGGACTCACCTCGAAGCCACGGTCTCAAAAACGTAGTTATTTCGAAGTTCTGACGTGAAACGAGCCTCCCTTTGAGGCATGCAAACGTACGGCAATGAGGGAGAAGAAGGAGGAGGAAAAGCTGGCGTGAAGAAGATGAGGAAGAAGAAGAAAGATGTGATTATTTAAACTTCAAGGGCAAAATGGTCATTTCTCTTCTTTCTTTTATAATTTCTTTAAAATTTTTAATTAAACTCTTACCTTTTACCCCACTGGTAACTTCTAATTTTTACCTTCTTCTAATCACCTTCACTTAACCTTTTATAATTAATCGTTAAATAAATTTATTTATTTCCACAACATTTAATTATTTATAATTGCATTTTTTATAATAATAATTCCCAAAATCTCAATAAATCTGGTTGGGCAATTATTAATATTTTTCGCCAATTAAAATTTTTCTAAAATATTAGGGATGTTACACTACCAACGTTGGTTAACGTGACTGAGTTTGACTATTACAATGTTGAAGACAATAAAGATTATTTGAATTTGTTTGAGTAACTTGTGATGGATTATACAAGACGTTCTATTAGGCAACATATATGAGAATAGGAGTAGGTGGGAACTGATAGCAACATTGAAAAAGACCCTAATCCTAAAGCGAAACACTTTTATGACATGTTGGTCGTAGCTCAAGCTCTATTGTATGAAGGATGTGGGAACTACGATGAGTTATTAGCGTCATTGATTATGTTGAGCTTGAAGTTGGAATATAACATGCTCAATGGTTATTTTAATCACATGGTGTAGTTTATGGGTGACGCGTTACCAAGTGGCCATTGAATGCCTTCAAACCTTTACCATGCAAAGAATTTTGCGTCTAAGTTAAGGTTAGGTTGTGAGAAGATTGATTATTGTATATGTTAGAGCCAAGAGTAAATCTCAGAGAACTCTTAGATTTGTTGATAACCAACATCAAGCATCTTAATTAATCATGTTATAAGTTATTAAATGTTTGATAAAGCTCATTCGAGTGTTTCAAGATATAAAGCACAGGTTATAAATCAAAGGGGAAGCTTGCATTTAATAAGTCTGGTAAAACAAAACTAGGAAAACCATGCTTCAAGAAAATACTTAAAAGTCTGGGAACGTCTCTTAAAAGAAAAAACATTCATACTAAACTTATACCAGACCTAGATTAAACTTATTTCAGACTCAGACTTGTCAAGACATACAACAAGCATCAGGAACATGGAAGAGTCATCTCCTCAAAGTGACCTACTTTAATCAGACTCTATCCTTATAATCTGTCAAGATAAAAGCTGTTTTAGACCTTCTTCAAAATTGCAAAGAAAGAACCGGAATATCTCCTGAAGATTTGAATCTTATCATTTAACACCTTACGATTCACCAGACCTCAATCTAGCTTTAGATGTTACCCTTAACTGAACCTATATATGATGACTTAGCAAAGTACCTTTTCTTCTCAGTGAAAAGATCTATCACAACAAGGGAAGTACCCAAACAAGAGAAATCTCGAGTTGATCTCAGATCATCTATTTTTCACCAACTTTCTAAGATATCTGAATTCCTTTAATGAAGGAATATCTCGTTTGGTGAAAAATGTACAATCCCTGTGTTTTCATCATGAAAGCTCTTCATTCTATACAAAATGTACAGAATGTCTCTTTGACCAATCAGAAGAAAAATTACTTTCTCATAAGATAGAATAAATTTCAAACGGTCATCTAACGGATTTATCTCCATGAAACAAGTATTTATATGTTGCACAACTTTCAGGAAAAAGATAGAGAGAAGATATACAATGTAAGAATGAGAGTGATACATAAGGATATATATGTGTAATAGACACGAATGTCTCTCCAAGAAAGAAAAGAGATCACAAAAAGAAGAATAGAAAGACATGAAGAAAAATATAGAAGAAGAAAAGAAAAAGAGAGAGAGCTTGTGAGACTGAATCAAAAGAGAAAGATAGGCAGGTCTCACAAAATTTGAATAACTCACACATGCCTAAATGTTTATGTATTAATATTTTCAATCTTTAGTAAAAACCAGTCTGAGTGAGCTATCGAGAAACACTTTGGCCTGGAGAGGCTTTAAAAATAATACTCGGGGTTTGATCCAGGAGTGGCTTATGAAAGAATACTTGGGTCTGCCCTAGGAGTGGGTGCTTGTAAAAGAATACTTGAAAGCACGGGGTGTGCTTAGGCCAGGAATGGCCGAATTCAAGAATACTCAGAGGCACTAGGTGTGCTTAAGTCAGGAATGACTGGAGTCAATAATACTCGTAAGCTCAGTTTGAGTTATTTATGTAAAATGTTTTTACATAGTGAAAATCCTTTAGATTTGAAGGTACTGGATGTAGTCTCCGAGTGTGAGGTGAACCAGTATAAAATCGCTTGTGTATTATCTCTTTCTCTCTTACTCATTACTATTAAAAGTCTGGTGCACAATTATTGTTAAACTTGATAGTAAAAGTCTGGAAAAATTACGCTTGCTCAATCAAAGAATCATGCTCTCTATCTCTTGAAAGCCTGGTCCGCTGTGTGTAACGTAATAACATTTAAATATCACTTTTTGGTTTGAAAAAGTGAACAAACTTATTCAACCCCCCTTTTTAAGTCTGTTCTCCAAACCATCAATATAGATGATTGCATGTTGTTTTGTGGTGAATATGTAAATAATAAGAGTGTTACAAATTGTGTGGAATGTGGAATAGAGTGTTACACCACTTTGAAGCGGAGAGGTCTAATGAATAAATATCTGTGAAACGAATATGGTGTTTTCCAACAATACCATAACTACAACAGTTGTATTCCTTATTGGCTACATCTAACCATATGTGATGACATTGTGAAAACTGAAAAGAAGGTGTGTTGTGTCATCCATCGGATGGAGAAGTGTGGAAGTATTTTGATAAGTTGTGCTAATGTTGTCGTTGAACCTCATAATATTAGATTGGGTTTATGTTTAGATTGATTTAATCCATTTAGAACATACAGTAAGACTTATTTATGTTGGTCAGTCATTTTAACCTCTTACAAATTACCTTTTGAAATATGCATGAAATGGAAAGTGATGTTCCTTTCTATAATTGTTCCAGCTCTGGAGAATCCAAAAGCCAATATTGGTGTTTTTATGTAACCCTTGATAGATGATTTAAATTTGTTGTGGGATGATGTGTCGTCAAGGAACACTTTCAATATGATAGCTACGTTGATGTGGATCATAAATGACTTTCTAGCATGTTGTCTGGGTGGTCAACAACAAAGAAACTTGCATGTCCAGTTTGCATGGAATGTTTTAGGAAAAATCAACTTCCAAAAAGTGACAAAGTTTAATTCTATGAGTGTGATAGAAAATTTTTTCTGAGTGATCATCCTTATAGGAGAAATAAACATTCGTTCATAAGGAACAAAATTGTGAACAATGGGAAGCCACTTGGTTTATTGGGTGAACGAGTATGACAAATGATTTTAAAGTATCCTTTATTTGGTAGAAGATGGTAGAAAAGTTACCTAAATAAGATAAGCAACACAATTGGATCAAGAAAAGTATCTTCTAGCAATTGTCATATTAGGAAAAATATTTACTTCAAAACAATATAGATATGATGCACACAAAGAGAAATGTATTCATGAATATATTTGATATAGTTATGGATATCAAAGGAAAGATAAAAGAAACTGGGATGTACAATTATGGATATCAAATGACCAATCTACCATATCAATGATTATAAGTTCAACGTGGAACAAATGTCAAACTAAAAAATAATTTCTACGTAATGTTGACTGACATTATTGAATTGCATTACATTAGGGAGCCAACAAAGAAGTTAATACTCTTTAAGTATGAATAGTTCGATAACATGTTCAGTCACATAACTATAGTTGATAATTTGTTTAGTTTGGTTAAAGTCAAAAAGTCTAAACTTTATTCTAATTACTAATGGTAACATAGTATTAACACCATAAACCCTAAAATATAAATGAGAAGAAAATGACTAATGGTAATATCTCAACGCTAACTATCCAGTCCTGAGACCGGTCCTTAGACTTAAAGGTAATTTGACCAAAATCCATCCTCTGGAACTAGTGTGACTTGATGACTTGTATGAGTCATTCACTTAATGTTGGCATCTTACATAATGGAATGATTTAACATTGATATCCATTATCACACAAAAGGCCCCCAAATTGATCCAGCTGCGAGTTATTCACTCAATACCTGAGGGTTAGAGTTGACCTATGCCCTAGCGTACTGAACAAGTAGCCTACAAAGTGACTGATGGGTAGGTAGAGCTGCTATGAAACATCTCCATCATAAGTCATCTTTACTACAGAAGAGCAGAGTAAGTACTGACACCATGTACGGAAGACTTGGAAAGCAAGAAGGCTCTTCCACCCCCTCCAGGTATAAATATCCATGCATCAACGTAACATGGGAAGAACATTCTCTCTAACCTTACGCTTAAGCTCTGAAATTCTATTGAACTTTCACTGACTTGAGCGTCAGGGTGTCCTTGCAGGTGACACCCCATTTCACCCCACAACGCATAAGGTTGGTGCTATTGGTACGAGGAATCATTCTAAGACCTCTATTCCCTATTGAAATTGAGATATAATACCAGATCCCCATTGAACTAGTGTAAAGCTTGCACCTAAATCATCATTTTAAGAACTGTCGCTAGGCCGGATCCCATACCCCGGCCCAAACCAGTTCACTAACGTAACAGTGTGTTAGTATTTTGTATTATGTTCACTATTAAAAGGAGAATACACCTTGTAATTTATATGGTTAATAAAGATAAGTAAAACATAAAAGGGAAAAGAATGAAATTCATTAAAACAAAAAGCAAGAATAAAAGAAAGAAATATAGATTTAGCTTAAATTTATCACTTTCAACTAAATTATACATATACTTACATATGTTACCAAAAAAATTATATACAAATACTTACCGTACCCAAAAAACAAGGATGTATCTTATAAAAAAGATTGTCTTAGGTGAGAATGAGAGAAGTAAATCTAGACTGTATGTACAACCATACATGGATGGTCATGATTAAAAGTTTTTCAAAGTCACATAATCACTTAAAAAGTCATATGATTTTTTAAAAGAGTCACATGATAAATATATTTTAATCTCAACCAATCATAATAAGATCTAACGGTTCAAATTTATTGTTTTTACTCTCACCTAAAAGAACCTTTCTCATAAGATACTTCCTCCAAATACAAACTATACATATACTTAAAAATAGGGTCCGTTTGGTATGTAGCTAGGAAAATGAGGTTTAGAAAAGGGAGAAATCTAAATGTTAATATTAATCATTCACGTCATTTGAGACAATTAAAACTCTGTTTGACCGTAGGATATAATTTTACCCATTTGTAAATCTCCGTTTGTAAATTGTAACTTTTATACAAACAAGCTCATATAGGTTTTTCTTACCGTGGTTATAGTTTGTTAATTTGTTTTGAGCTTTCAAAAAAGTTATAAAATTCCAATTTTAACTTTCATTTAATATAATATTATTTTGACAAACTTCATTTATTCAAAAAATTAATAAATAATTCATAAAATTATTTATTTATTTTAAAAATAGAAATTTAAATGTCAATACTAGTTGTTTAAAAAAAGACTTAAGAGAACTAGTTAATTAATAAAAAAACCTTTTATTTTAAATATATCATTAATATTAAGCCTTAGATGTCTAAGATAATCTTCAGTACTATAATTCTGTAAAGAAATTTCAGTTAAATGAAAAAGAACAACCGAAACATTATTAGCAGTATCATTTTTCTAGGTACGTAGTTTCTTAACAGTATCTTAAGTGAAGAAGTAATAATAAAATATGGTCACCGTTAGGTTTCTCAACGGAATATTGATTAATAACTATTTTGTAATTTGCTATTAAAAACTTCAAATAACATATATTGATTAATATTAAATACTGAATGATTTTATTTCTATGATCTATTTACATGATTGGTTGCAAAACATCGATCGTATTTAGTTGGTTGAATAGATATATAAGATAATGTAAACTTTGTTTAATTTACTAAAGGAATTAGTCATTATTAACAAACAAAATTTGAGAGTTGTTATAAAGTTTTTTTTTATATTCTTTAAATAATAAAAAATAAAATGTTAGTATAAGTTATTTATATTTATATTAATAATTTAATGAACTATATTAATAAATAATTTTATTTATAATAAGATTGAGCTATACTAATATTATATTAAATATTAGTATAATACATTTTATTATTAGTAAAAATTTAAAATATCTTTACTAATAATATTTTCTTTGTTAGTTAGAGACTATATCAACAACAATTTTTTAAACAACTTCTAAAAATAAACAAAATTTAGAAGTTATTAAAAAAGTTTTTATTGGTATAGCCATAAAAAAATAAAGTGTTATTAAAAGTGACAATTTAATGAATTATACTAATAAATAATTTTGATGGGATGAAATTAAGTTATACTAATATTTGATATAATACAATTTTTTTTATTATTAGTAAAAATATTGTTATCAAAACCGAACCGGTTCGGCCAGTTCGACCGGTTGAACCGTGAATCGGTTAGGTGACGGGTCAATTTTTTAATATTACCGATTCAACCACAATTCACGATTTACTTGAACTACAGTGTCTTTATCAGTTAAATGACCAGTTCGATTATGAAAACATCTAGGCGAAAGCTAAATTATTTTTACTAATAAGTTTTTAAATTCGATGTGAGTGAAAAACAAATTATTTGTTAGGGATTGGGATAAGTAGAGTGGATGAGGGGCAAAAAGAGAAAGGACATATATAGACACGCGCCTAGTGTCGGCTGGGATGAGTGGCATGACATTACCTTCTCTTGCTATTAACTTTCCAATCCATTTGCCCCAACACTCAAATCATTTTCTCTCTTCTTCTCGGAAACGCCCCTCTTTAATTTCCGCATCACTCCCCAAACAACAAAAAAAGAAAGAAAGACCCTTTATTCTTCCTCCATGTAGAGTTGTTATCCTTAACAGTTAGCACCCACCACCAACACCTCATTCGTACGTTGTTGCTATCCTTTATCAACATGGACACCATGACCCCTAGTAGCAACACCACCATCACCACTTCCAACATGAGCGTGCAACAAACCACACCCACCAAAAGGGTTACCAAACCCAAGAAAAAAACCACCGCCACCAAACCCATCAAGGTTGTCTACATATCCAACCCCATGAAGATCAAGACCAGTGCCTCCCACTTCAGGGCCTTGGTGCAAGAACTCACCGGCCAGGACGCCGAATCGCCGCCGGACCCTTCCCGCTTCCTCGCCGGAGACGCCTCTCAGGTTGACTCCGATGACTGCTTCATCAAGAGTAGTGAGGTGCCTCCCCCACTGGATCCTAATGATGAAGGGCAAATAGTGCCCTCTTCGATTGAGAGTAATTTTGAGCCTTTGGATGATGACGACGTTTTCACTCCTCAGATGATAGAGAACATTTCAGCTCTGCTTCCCGCAAGTGTATTCTATGAGTCTCAACATCTTCATCACTGGTGATGCACTTGAATTCACTGTAATTAATATTATTATGTTCATCATCTCAAAGGTAAGTTAATAACTACTATTATCTATATAGATAGGTTCATAATTGTTTTTAATTTGTTGATTTTCGGACCATATGTGAGGCTATTTTGCTTGTCTAATTAAGTGTAATATATATCTATATAATTAATAATGAATTTTACTTTATGTCACTGATGATCAACTTGATGACTGATTGATTTGATTAAATAACTGTACCTTAAAAATGTTAACTTTGTTCAATTTTGAAAAGGCCTCTTAACCCAAAAAAGAAAAAGGCTTTTTTCTTGTTATTATCATAATATAAAAGGGAATGGATGATGGGATTTGGGTTGTTGTAGGAGTTTAATTAATTAGGGGTTTTGGGAATGTGCATGTTGGCTTGATTTGAATCTAGTCTTGTTTCTGGGGAGTGTTGATGCAGTAAATAGTTGGAGTGTTTTGTTTTTTTTTTTCGTTACACTCGTGGAGATGAATATGCATCGGAGCTAGGTGCAAGAATTGATTGATGGACTTTGGTGGTTGGACTTGAATTTGTTGTCCAAAAAAAATGTGGATGGAGAAATGGGGACCCAACTCATGAAGAACTTAAATGACCACTTAATTATTTTGTACACATTTAATGAAAATCAAATACTAGATCGCAGTGGTTTCTGGATGGGAGAAAACCTTTATCCGTATACCTAACTCACGTTTTTCTCCTTGATTAAGATTCGAATCATCGGCATTATTGATTCTAGATAATATATCTGATTATTATTATCCCTAATATATCTGGTTTTGATTAAAAGTGTTTGATAGAATTAACTAATTTATATTAAAAATCACTTTCAGATATGTAAAGCTATAGAAATTTAAAAAGATATAGTTTTTATTTGATAGTATCAAAATAATAATATAATATTAAGTTAAAAGAATATATCATTATCTTTATATGCAAAGGTAACAACATGATATTAGTTTCAGGTTGAAGAAGTTAAAACTGAGTTTAAACATCAAAGAAGAATTTTTAGAGAAAAAATACAACTTTGTTGGACTTCACCAACATCAAATCAAACTATGCACAGCCATATAAACATTGCTGCAGCGGAAAGTTTTGCTGAATCAACAAAGCAAAATCAAAGGTTTAAATTGAGAGTTTTGGATCCCTATAACACAATATGCTATTTTGTTTCCTTTTTATTTTTTGTTCTTTTGGTATTATGAGAACTGCCTAGCTAATTGAACATTGGCATATTCTGGCATATACTAACAGTTAATTATTGGAACGTATTTCCTGCCACTTGCTTCAACATTTTTGTCAAGTTATGAAATTTTTATGAATCCGAAAATCAATTATCTTATGGTTTGCAATGACGATTATAAAATTATCGATCGGTTAATGAAAAGTAAAAATTTTCAGTTTCTATATATTTTGACATCTAAGCCTGAAACGAGATAGACAGGATTATGTAGTTATGTATTCAGAAATCAATAAACACATAAGTAAATGGTTAGGTTTTATTTAATATAAAGTTGTTAGAATTGTTTCTTTTTCTATTTGCTTGTTAACACGAAAATCAATTATCTTATGATTTGCAATGACGATTATAAAACTATCGATCGGTTAACGAAAAGTAAAAGCTTTCGGTTCCTATATATTTTGACATCTAAGCCTGAAATGAGATAGACAAGATTATATAGTTAATAAATGGAAATGTATTCGGAAATCAATAAACATATAAGTAAATGGTTAGGTTTTATTTAATATGAAGTTGTTAGAATTGTTTCTTTTTCTATTTGCTTGTTAACACGAAAATCAATTATCTTATGATTTGCAATGACGATTATAAAACTATCAATCGGTTAATGAAAAGTAAAAGCTTCCGGTTCCTATATATTTTGACATCTAAGCCTAAAACGAGATAGACAGGATTATGTAGTTAATTAATGGAAATGTATTCAGAAATCAATAAACACATAAGTAAATGGTTAGGTTTTATTTAATATGAAGTTGTTAGAATTGTTTCTTTTTCTATTTGCTTGTTAACATGAAAATCAATTATCTTATGGTTTGCAATGACGATTATAAAACTATCGATCGGTTAATGAAAAGTAAAAGCTTCTGGTTCCTATATATTTTGACATTTAAGCCTGAAACGAGACATACATGATATCTATGTAGTTAATTAATGGATATGTATTCAGAAATCAATAAACACAGAAGTAAATAGTTAGGTTTTATTTAATATGAAGTTGTTAGAATTGGTTTTTTTTTCTATTTGCTTGTTATGTTTAGAAGAGTTAAGGTGAATTATAGTAGGTGAGAGATACTTAATTATAAAACCTTAAGATATTATGGGTAATACTTTTAACACTTATATATTCTTTACATCTTTGTTTTATTTTATTTTTTGTTGTCTTTTAGGGCTTGTACTTAAGGAATCTTAGAGGCTCTATGTTTTTTTATTGGATCGACGCGGTTAATCAATTAAGCTTTGATACCATATTAGAGTTGTTGTTGGTCTACAGATCCATTATGTTTAGGAGAGTTAAACTAAGTTATATTATATGAGAGACACCATCAACACTTATATACTCTTTATGTCATTCTATTATATCTAATTTGAGACTCTCTTATAGATGTTTGAATTCAAATGGTTGTGTTAAAAAGATTTTATTAAAAGGATAAAATTCACTTCATGAATGATTTTTACATTATGAAGCTTCTTTTTATCCTAAAAGTCCAACACGTACAATTGGAATTTGGTGTGATATAAATTGTTAGTGAAAAGTTTTAACTCAAGTCTTAACATTTATTCCCTCTTTCCTTTATGGCTATTTAAATAGATAAAAAAAATTATGTTTGACTACCAATAGAAAATGCCCTTGATTTTACTTTTAAAAAAGTAGATAAACAGAAAACTGCTTGCTTGTGTTGGATTAACTAAACTCCTCCTAAGAAATCGGAATTCAACACTAGTACCTAATAGCAGTACCACTAATCCTTAAAGTTCAACTCAGTAAAGCAGAAAAATAGTCTAAGGCTCAAGGATCAAGAAATATACTTTATATATTTATGACAGTATTTATATAATAGACATAATGGTATATACTCAATTATTAGTTGTATATATTTTTCAAAATTTACGATATCTTATCTGTGACGTTTAAAAACTTGTAGAATATTCTGGATTGTCTATGGGGATGTTGAGGCAAGTCAAAGATAATGTATATGTTGTCTGTGCGTGATTTGACGGAAGCATACACTGGTTACATTTTTTTTGGATCATTTTCAAAAAAATTTATTATTTGTTTTCAAATGTTTGGCAAAATGAAAGTAGATCACTTCAGACAATGTGCTATTCAGTTTCCTCTGATGAGGATTGCTTGTAATGGGCCAAACATGGAAAAAAGCGAACCCTACTCATGGGTTAATTAGTTTCCAACATTGTTGTGTATAAACAAGGTGCCATAGTTTATCTGCACACTAATTTCGTTTTTTCTTGCAAATAAATTAAGCCACCTCGAGGATGATGAGAACAAATTAACTATATACATAGAGAGAGATAGACAATGACAAGGGTAATCGTTGTGGTAATTTTCTTGTTTTTGCATATTAATTAGCTGTTTATACTCATGTGAAAACACCTCTCAGAACATTAGATAATATTGATTTGAGAGAAGTCAAAGGAAGCAAGTTCATTTCGTTATAGTACCCTTTCATAATACAAGGAGTTAAAAATCTTATATTTCCTTCGATTTTAAATATAAGTAAATTTTAGTAAATTTTTTTATCGATTAAATATGACTTGTTTATTAAAATTAGACTTTTTCAATGTCATTAAATGTCTGTTTACCAAATATATCTCCATTATATATATTTTTAAGGCCACTAATTCTTTATGTAATAAGTGATATTAGTGATGTTAAAAAACTAAACCAAATATGTGGTAACATTAATACAAATAACCACCTCTAACCACTATTTTTAATATGTGTAAAATTAAATATATTTATTTATATTTAAAACCGGAGGTAGTATCGTTTTTTTTTCATGTTTGTATATGAGTAATAAAAATTATGGAAATGAAAGTTAGAAAAATAACTAAAAAGTTAACCATCCCCTATTTTAGCTTACATACATTTTTTAATTTGATAGTTTTGGATCAAGTGGAAGATAATGGACCCTTTTGTTTAAACTTATTTTTAAATATTTTTTAAAAAACGTTATTTTATAATTATTTTTAATAAGCAGATCAGAGTTGCTTTTTTAAAATAAACAGAAATCAACTTAGTTTCAGTTTCTGCTTATTTTTAAAACTTTAAACATGTACATCAACATTTAAAATAAGTGTTTTATTAATTAAAAAACACTTATATATTAAAATAAGTTTAAACAAACGAGCCTGAACAATTTTTTTTAATGTGATAAACTGTATCTTTTAACAATTTTTTATTAATACTAAATTAAATGTATGCGACAACTTGACAACATACATTGAAAAGGTTCCCTAATAATGAGAGGAAGAAAAGGAAGTAGTTACAAGATACATGAGGGATGCAAACAGGACCAATCAAAATTGAATGAAAAAATTCGGATTATTTTGCCACTTGCACACTACTTGTGCTAATGGTGGGGCAAAACTTTTTCTTCTCTCTCTCTGTCTCTCAACTAGCACTAGGGTGCTGATCATGTTATCAGTTTATATATATGTCTTGGTCGTATGAAAGGACTTTATGCGTCAGGTTCTTAGGTGCTTCTTTTCCAAATTTTCCTCGTGCGGTGTAATATTATTTCAAATTTTCAGACCAATAATGGATGAACGAGTTTTTGCCATCCGGGAAAATCACTTGCCAATTGGGAACATTGTTTTCCGTTTTTCTTTTAATAAAAAAGAAGCAAAAGGTTACACATAATATTCATTCCTTCTGTGTATGTCTGTTGTGTTTTCTATGATGACATAGGTTAAAATTCAATCTAGGGTGCCTAAGATCTTGATGTCGAACTTATAGAAAAAAATTTGGGTGTTAGGCATAATTAATTTCTTATATAAATTTAGGACTGGTTATATGAATTTAAGACCTCAAATTAAACTATCCAAACTCATTGCTATACCTTCAGTGATTGTTTTGGTAATATATTAGGGCTTTAATATGTACTTTGTTTTAATATCTCTAATGTTAAAATTTAATTTATTTTGTCGCATGACATGACGTTAATTAAATATTATTACAGATTAAATTTAATAAATTTAGATCAATTAGAGATTTTTCCTAATTATTTTAAATTAATTGAGAATTGTTAGCGAAGTAATAAAATTTGAATAATTAATTTTGAGTGATTAATTAATAAATTTAAATTTAGATTAAATGATAGTGGTAAAATATGCATTACTATAAGGTAAAAGTGAATTTTTATTAGAAGAAATAAAAGAAAATAGGAAATAAATGGTGAAACGACGAAAATGCCTATAAGGTTAAAACTTTATGTCCTTTCTCTTCTTACATGTGCGTGAATGTGGAAACCAAAGGCAAACTCTTCATTCTTCCATGGTCATTCACATTGGAGCTTGATTGGAGATCAATTTCTTGGTGAAACTCAAAATTGATCGCATTTTTAAATTCATGGGATCTAGGTAAGTGTACTGGTAACTCTAATATTTGATTTTGGTCATCTTCTAAAATCAAAATTCACCATATTGAAGAAGGGTTTTTATTTCAATGAGATTTTACAATTTAAGCTTGTAAATGAGAACCTTGGATGATGACTATCAATAAATTGCTGATGGGTTTTTGTTTCGGTATCCATAGGTTACGAACCAAGCATCGGTGAGACGTTGGCCAAAAAGGAACCCGAAAAGGTAAGCTTCGAAAGCCCTAAAAGTGTATTTGGAGTTGTTTCGATAAATTGGGTTTTGATTTCGAAGGTCGAAATGCTAACCCATTTCTTATATCCTTTGAATTTTAGATATTGGGTGTAACTGACGTAGAAAGCAAGAGTCAAAAACTTGGAATTGAGGTAAGACATGTGTTCACAGTATTACTTAATTTAGAAATATTGTTTGGCGTTAAATGACATCTAAAAAGGGATATAATTAGTGTTAATTAGCTAATTTAACCAGAATACATAATTGATAGAATCTGATCCGGTCTCAATACCGGTATCCGATCTGCTATACATATTTCAACGTCTTTGATAAGACATCTACGTGTAACCGGTGTCATCGGTATACATCCGAACTGTAATTCCGTATCAGGCGTTCTCCCTATACCGGTTGTTCAGGATAACACCATGACATCGGATAATACACACGTCACTGTGCAAAAGACAAGGATTGTTGCTACAGGGATCGATCAATAATTCCTTGCACTACGAGCCAAATTCTGCTCACGGGAATGGTCAACTTGTTCCCTAATCCTAGTCTACATTCTCTATGCTCAATATAAAATAGCCACTTGACCCAATCATGCAGGTAAGTGCGCAATATAATAATGCTAATGGGAGTTGGTGGTTCCCCACCAACGAGTCCTCGTTAATCGAGCCAACCAGGTATATGAACGAACTTCATGATTGAAGTTGGGGATCTTCTTCTTCAGCTCTTTTACGACTGATTCCTCTCTGAATACATTCCTTACTTGGAATATAATCACTGACTTGAGCGTCGGAGAATCTTTGCAGGTGACACCACCATTCGCCCACTTCAACGCGTTAGGTCGGTGTAAAGGATCTCCAGGACGTCCAATCCGCTCTCCTCACCCAAGGACAACGGATACATACATCGGATATACATATATCCGGTCTGCTAGACGGTATTGACATACTATTCGTGACTGGCTTGAGATCGGATCTCTTGACCCCGGTCCAGGACAGATCAGAATCTATAGTTTGAATTATGGCTAGACTTGAAATTAGTGAGGATGAGAATGAAAAACTAGAAGTTATGTTGCATAATTGTGTATAGTGATGAATGATGAAATTGATAATTAACGTTTATTGAAATCGAGTAGAGGATGTATGTATATATAAACATATATGTTTGAAGAGTTTCCAAATGTAGCGTGAAGAAAATAATATAATGTACATTATATATATATATGTTGGAATGAGTTTCCACGATGTTTTAAGATAAAAGTAATATTATATGAAAATTTATGAATGAAATAACATCTGAGTGATTGATTAATTGTGGTTGAAATCATACTAATAAGTGTTTATACCTGAGTGGTTGGTTGATATATTGAATATAAATGATGCCTAAGTGGCTATATGTTGATAATGTATGTTGAAAAGAGAACTGAGAGATGGTGTGTGCCTGAGTGACTGTAATTTTATTAATATTGAAAGCTTGAGTGGCTAGTGATGGAATTAAATGTCTGAGTGGCTAGATTGAGAAATTTGAATGACTATGATGATTTAAGTTCTTTTTATGGTCGTTAATGTTGAATTATTAAAGAAAATTAATTAACTAATCTAGTATAAGTGATTAAATTATGTGATTCTTTGTGGTTTGGACGATTGTACAGTGTAACACCCTGATTTTCTGCAACTGAATCCCAATGTACTCAAGATAATAATTAATAAAAATGCGGGTAAATTTTTTGCGTTTGAAATATTTCCAAAACACCTCGACGATTACATCAAGACCCGAACTACAAAAACCGAAGAGTGAGATTTAATAAGATATAACTGGATTGATAACTAAATTGCCCATAACGGTATACAAAATAGTAGAGTTTACAGCGAAAGAAGAATGTGTATACTGGGTATATGCCTAGTCCCGTATATGAAGATATGAGAAAAGGCCCAAACAATCATACAATTTCATAATAGAAACCTATTAGGCCACAATCGACTACGCAGCTAGAACATAATCATACATCATCAATTGTATGTAGCCTTTACATGAGGTATTAATCATTAAATCAGAATATAAGTTGTTCTATACCTAACATACATACATCCCTGATGCCTCAAGTATAAATATGAGATTATACATCACTCAAATTCACTAGTCATATTCCATAGTTAACATCACACATCATCAATATACAATGATATATACATGTATATAAGTCTCTATTTATCAATATTATTATACATAAATCAATTATTACATCACATATAACAAACACTGCTAGCCAAGGCATTCCGTTACCACTATTTACCTTCTTCATGAGCTTCAGTTCAAAACCCAAACTCATCCCGTGGCAATCTGCATCACAATGCTAAAAAGGGGACCACGTGGGAGAATGAGTTATACATTCAAAATGACGAATATAATACATTGTGATTAAGTGTACATGCATTCATTCATCATGTGTGCTTTGCATATAAATCACTAATTCATCATTACTCATAAATACATTCTCATAAGTAGGCATACATGCCTCATAAGTCAAATATCATATCGTAAGTAAGCACAAGCACATATACAATCACATTGCCACTTATCATCAAGAGCATTCACAAATCATCATCATCAATTTATTAAATCTTTACTCAATTCCTCCTCGCAAGGAGTTTTTCATCTCTCTTGGTCATCCCATCTCATATGCCATGCACATATGACTAATGCATATGTCAACTGTTTAATGCATATGTAATGGATCCATTTCAATCACCCATGCACTCATGGTATCTCAAGTGATCGCAACCACGGAATATCGTAGGAACTCACAAGCCCTTTTCATTTCAAGTACCAAGTGATCGCAACCACTGGCTTATCATCATACAATCCCGCAGGATATCTCATTGTGATCGCAACCATATTTCAATCATCTCATAATGGTTTCCCACCTCGCAAGGGGTACTCCCTCCTCGTGATCGCAACCACGAGTATTCATCCACAATGGTCCCCACAGGGCCTTTCATTTCAACAACCAGGTGAGCGCAACCACTGGCTCAATATCATATCATCATCATGTTGGTTTCCCACCTCGCAAGGGGTACTCCCTTCATAGAATCCCGCAGGATCTTTCAATATTGTGATCATAACCACATATTCAATGTTATGTCATGCCATGAATGCAAAATGCAATGATGTATATGCCAATCGATCTCGCAAGGATATCTCACCCTCTTATATATGGATATATTTTAATTTGACATTTTCAATCAATAACATACAATTATTTATAAAGCCCCTCAAGGCATTTTATTCATATACTTGGAATTACATCTCAACATATCTCATATATATATATATATATATATATATATATATATATATATATATTTCATATCATACAAGCAAGTCTATACTTGCAATCAACCACAATGGCATTACAACATCACATAATATTCATCAATATTACCACACTTTCATTTAATGGGTTTTCATCTCATCATTCATCACCATTGTCTTATATATTTATATATATATACACATGTTGGTGTGACCTTCACAATAATTCTATTATCATATTTCAAACCACAGTCACAAGATCATACTTGTATCACTCACAATAGCATTCAACAACTATTCAATAATAACAATCACCCTTTGTGCAAGGAAGTGATCAACATCATCGTTTATCATTATTCCCTACTAATGTCATTTCCGATTATCTGATTCATAACACATGCTATATCATTTTACCAATTCTCTCATTGGTTTCATAATTACCTTAGGGTGTATCTCATAACCTCATCATCAAATTCTCTTTATCATTCTCTCATATCCCATTCGTAATGGTGGAAATATCATAAATAAAGCATCCCAAATGTATCAATCAATTCTAACCCACACCATGTTATATCATCACCATATACCCCTCATGTATCTCCTCAAGCATCTCACAATATAGGGAAAGGGGCCTAACATCAGAAAAATAGAGAAAACAGCATAAAATTTTATACTGGGAAACTCGCTTGAGCGAGGCCCTACTCGCTTGAGCGAGATTAAAATGGGTCGCTTGAGCGCGCCCAAAATTTCCTTGAGCAAAGCATGTTTGAGTATCAGGCCCCGATCTCGCTTGAGCGAGCTACTCTCGCTCGAGCGAGAATCCTCCAGTAACGTTTCCCTCACACGCTCGCTTGAGCAAGGCTTCCCAAGGCTGGCTACTCGCTAGGGCGAAATTGCTCCAGTAACTAAATTTAGATTCGATTTGTCTCACCTCTCGCTTAAGCGAGATTCATCCAGAACCATTCCCATTCTTGCTCGCTTAAGCAAGCCACCAAGACACTGACCGTTCGCTCTAGCGAAAATGGTTCAACATCCAATCATCCAATGCTCGCTCAGGAGAGGCCTTGCCCTCCTGAGCGAAATGTGGCCAGTAGCCATACCTCTGATCCAAGCAAGTCTCGCTTGAGCAAGATTTCCTCTCGCCTGAGCGAAAACGGGCCAGGGGCCATAATACTGATACAGGGGATTCTCGCTTGAGTGAGATTACTGGTTTAAGTGAAGAAACATGAGAATTAAGCAACCTTACATACCAAAACCCTTACAAAGCCAAATTGGCCAAATTCAACACATCATATACCTCTTATTAAATATTTAAAACTTGTCTCAAACATTCATACTCAATAATTTCCATTCTAATTCATTAATTCCATTAAAATTAAACTTATCATCATCACACACACACACACATATATATATATATATATATATATATATATATATCCATAACAATCATCACATACTCTCATACACCATTCTCAATAATCACAATTTTCCATTCACATTATTTCAATATCTACATGGCAAGGCAAGCATGAGTACTAATCACATACAACAATCACTATCATTCTACTCATGCAAGTTGAATGTAAACTCCTCTCCTACCTCGAGAGAAGAACTGCAACCAAATGCACACTCCGAATGCTCCGCCACGTAATCCGGAACGCAATCTACATATTACATACATATACATTCATACAATCAATAAACCATCTCAAGGCATTCCTCATAAATTCTAAATAATGATTTACATTTTGTAAGGCTTGTGAACAAATTCTAAACTTGTCAAAACACTAATTCATGACATTGTGTTAGGCTTCGGGAATTCCTTTCCCAAAACTAAGATTCTCTAGATCTTAAAGGCTAACCAAACCTAATAACAACATCATCTTATCCATCACATAATACAATCCCATATTACATTAATCCTTCAAATATCACCATTGTCACTTAGAGCTCAACATGAGCTATCCTTGCCTCTTTTAAACTATCCTTAATTAACAAACTCTAATGGCATAAATCATAGCCTATCAATTCACCAACCAATACATATATCTTATCGATTCCACCATTAATGGTCATCTACCATTTTCACTATCATTCATCATTATTCAAGTTCTCCACAACAATATCATAATTTTTGACATACTAACAACTTGGAGTCATTACTCTATTTTCTTGGTTTCATAATTCCTTAAATCAAAAATCAACATTATCCCATCATAACTCATTCTCATGTATATATAATCATTCCACTATCAATGACCATCATAAGCACAACATCATTATCTTAGTTCAAAATTCATCATCATCAACCAATAATCAATCTCATCCTTCCTAAAAACTCATTCCAAGAGCCTAAATCATTTTTAACTATCAATTAATCCAAAAGCCCCAATTTCCATACTTAGGGTTTTCCTCTAAAATCACCCAACAACCATCATTAATAACCATCTACCATCATCATAAGCAACATCCATATGTAAAATATTATGGGTTTACACTTAAAATCATTTCTCACCACATCATTATTTATTTCCCCTAATTCCTAGAGTTAGGGTTCCATTAAAATCTAACATTCACTATTAATAATCATCATCTTTCACTTCCAACATTGAAATTTTCATATACCCCTTCACACCCATCCAAAAACACACATAAATCACATCCTACCTTTGGGTTTTACATGAAAATGGCTCCTATTCCTAAACCCATTCATAAGGCACTCTCCTAATTAAATAGAAACCAAACCTAGGGCCAAAAACATCAAAAGAGTGGAGAAATTTACCTCAAGCTCCAAGCTATCCCAAGCCCTAACATGCACATGAAAATTGAAGGAGAATGGAAGAGCTTCCAAGCACCAAAATCACCTCCAAAATGAAAAGGAAGGGGCAAGGTTGATTGGGTATGGGAGGAGACTCACAAATATGGTGAGTTCCATGGAAGAAGAAGGGAAAAAGATGAGCTTTTGTGAGGGAGAAGGAAGGTAACGAAAATGAGGGAGATGAGAGAAGAGAATACATGTGAAAAATGAGGGAGAGAAAGAAGGAATTAAGTTTAACTTGTCCTTCATTAAAATATTTTCCGTTTTATGACAAACAGGATCTCTGTTCGGGCTCAATACTAAATCCAAAAATTATTTTGAAGACATATTCGGATTCCCAATAATGTTCTTAACAGTCCTGACCAACAGCATCTCAATCGGAGATACTTGGTCTGACACCTATATTCTAATCAGGTATAATTTTAACTCCTAACATCTCAATAAATTATAAATAATCCATAATAAATCCTAATTTAATTATTCCAATATTTTTGGGATACTCATTAACTCATTTATAATTATTTAATATTTATTCCATATATTTAATCAATTTTACAAAAATTCCGGATGTTACAATCCACCCCACCTAAAAGAAATTTCGTCCCTGAAATTTAGTATATACATATCGTAAGGCCATACTTTAGGCCGCACACCATCAGAGTTCAATGACACCATGGAATAACATCGGACTTCCCAAAGTCCATCAAGACATGTTCATCATCATTTGAGTTCCAATAGGATTCGGAGTCCCTATAGAAGGTACCAATAGGTGAATTTAAGTTCCAATGGGATTCAGAGTCCCTATAAAAGGTACCAATAGGTCCGTAAGCATATTTGTGACTTATGTATGAAGTGAGATTGCCAATTGGATGAGGATTGATAGGTGTTAACCAAGTGGCCTATATTACTGTTAACTCGGTAATAATGGTTGTTTTTGTTTAGCTGTTTGTGTTTACTACCGGGTCATTAATTGGCAAGCGCACCAATCGTTTGTAGTTTTCAAAATTTAGATATCGTTCCACTGGGATTGAAAGTCCAATAACAACACTAATTTCCTAGTCACTATGGTAAACATAAAGAAACTTATAGACAAAAAGAATGATTTATATACAATTTATACAGTATTCACAGGATAGCATGGTTGAATTGTTCATGAGATAAAAAGAAAATAAAAATCTATCTAAAAAGTTGAGTTGCAATCTAGAATAGGTAAGATACTTGAGATAAACACAGATAAAAAAATTATGTTAGAAATTGGATCCCTAATCTAGAATAACAATGAGGAACTCAAGGCATGCATATTTAATCATCAAGTTTCATGTCATTGCAGCTTAAATTCATTATAACCGATCCCTCATGATATAAATTCTAAGAATTCACCGTAAAGTCCGATCCCTCGTGAGCTTTCTCAATAAAAACTTGCATTAAGACCTGGCCTTATGGCAACAATGGTTAACAACCCCTATAGAATTTAGATACCAAGGGTATTCCAACTTTTACTTTCGTCAAAACAAGTTTCAATACGGCATGAATAATCATTCTCCCATTTGACATTCACACTAATAAAACAAGTTTCAATACACATGAAAATCATTCTTCCGTTTGACGTTCATATTAATAAAAGATTGAAATACTAACATAGACTTGAATCATAAACATGCAGAGGTCAAATTCACAACATTATACTCAATAGATTAGTTCACCAATTCCAACATAAACAAATTAGTTACACATGGTAAAAGTAAAAACAACACTTACAGAGGTTGACATTACGAAGACGATGGAAACTTCACGATACAACGATCACAATACACCACAACACTCTCAAGTATCTAGAAAATTATTCTAGAACTACAAACTCTAAAAGAAATACTCAAAACTTGAGTATAGAAGAGAGAAAAGAACTCTAAACGTAGAGAATTAGATGGGATGGGATGAGATGGGATGCTAAGAATGGTGTTGGATGGCCCTATTTATAGGGCTGAGCAAGGGTGCTGACGCTACGCGTCAGTGTGACGCTACGCGTCAGACCCCTGACTCAGCTTCCATTAACGCAGCTGATAATGGCCACTTTGGATTATTTTATTCAATCATGCTTGGCCATGTGTCCCTGTCTCTACTGCGTTTTGGCCATTTATGCTGAGTGGAGTGGCCCTTTATGGGTCAAAAAGTGAGTGCTTGGCCAGCTTGGCTGTGGAGTCCACGCAGCTCTGGCGCTACGTGTGGTTGTGACGCGTAGCGTCAGCATCAAAAGTACCCACGCTACGTGTGGTGTTTATGCTACGCGTCAGCTTCTCCAGATCTTCAATTTTCTCTTAAATTCTTTACTTTTTCACTGCAAAACTAGAGAAAATTGATCAAGGGCAGATTATTTCCAACAACATCTATTTATTGAATTAAAAACCTAATTTTCTAACAAATTAAACTAATTTTTATTATTTTTATAAAATTTTTATTAAAGGATTTATTGTAAATTTGAGGACTAACAAATACCTCCAACTTGAGACATTGCTCGTCCTCGAGCAAGAGAGAAAAATAAGAAATAAAAATTTGGAATCAAATTTTTGAGTTAGTCTGAGAATATACCTCAAAAAGTGATTTCACAATTTAACTATTTTGTAGTAATCAAAAATTGATATCTAATGTAACAAAAGTTTAATGATAAATTTCTTTACAATATTTTATTAACAAATCAAGCAAAATTTCAGGCTTACCTCACAAGTGTTTATCTTTATGTAAAGGGTAACCTGTTTCACTCAATCAATCATAAAATCAAACGAATTTAATTTTGATTGTCATCTAATCAATGGTTAATCATACAAAGTTAATTCAAAAATCACAAGGTCTTTTTCACGGGTTGTAATGAGGCTTGGCTCACAAGAATCAATGGTTTTTCTTGGAATTCAAAAACCTAAAATCATAAAAGAGCATTTTATAATTTTTAGGCTTTCTTTTGGCCCAAGTCTCAATTCCTTTATTGATGAAAAATAAATACCCCCAACTTGATTCTTTTCACTATTTTTTACTTTTCTTTTTCATATTTTATTTTCTTGTATTTTGAAAAGAATCAAGTTGCTTATCTTTTTCACTCCCCATTTTTGTAAGAACACTAAAAATATTTTTCATTTATTTCAACTGTTCTTTTAATCAATCAAGTAAAAGGAATGGTTAAAAACTGTTTTAGGTTTAAGGGTACCAAAGAGTTTATTCTCAGGCTCAACATTGGCTTGTAAAGGATAAAATAATTTTTACCAAGGTAAGCTGTTTGGCCCAAGGTTTTTTTTCACCAAGAAATGTGCCTTGATCATTTTCCTGAATTCTCTATACAACACACAAATCAAAGATTAAAGCAAAATCAATTCGAACGAAGTTATGTCGATTAAACCCTCAAGTGTTTAAAAGGATCTCTCAACTTACCGGGTTATCGAAATTTGCTTGATAGTTAATAAACTTATTGTAATTTAAATTTATCAAAATTCCTAAGTTATAAAAGAATTAATAATTGATTTTACAAAATTGGTTTTATTGTGTAAAAAACTTTAAGTGAATAAATTAACTTACTAACAAAAATTTGATTGATTTATTTATTTAAAAAGAGAAACTTTATTTTTGGATATATTTTTTTAAAATTAAAAATAACAAATAACAAAATGGGTTGTCTCCTATTGAGCGCTAGGTTTAATGTCTCTAGCCTGACATTCCTGCATTTCAAGGATCAGTTAAAAGATAACTGGTGGTAATTTTGTTAATTTCACCACCCAAATAGAGTTTCAATCTTTGCCCATTTACCATCCAACTTCTTTTGGAAGTTGGATCTTCAATTTCCACTGCTCCATATGGTTTAACTTCTTTAATCAGAAATGGGCCTGACCATTTTGATTTCAATTTTCCAGGAAACAATTTTAATCTTGAATTGAACAATAAAACTTGCTGACCTGGTGTGAAGT
The DNA here is from genome assembly GCA_037962975.1 of Clitoria ternatea. NCBI lineage: Eukaryota > Viridiplantae > Streptophyta > Magnoliopsida > Fabales > Fabaceae > Clitoria > Clitoria ternatea. The sequence continues at coordinate 155,634,397 of CM075673.1, forward strand.
GTCTTTTCTTTAGCTTTTTATCATGGTAAGCTTTCACCTTACTTTTGTAACATCTGGATGATTCATAGGCATTGTTCCTCATTTCCTCTAATTCGAGTAGCTATAACTTTCGTTTGTCTGTTGCTACATTTTGATCAAAATTGAGGAATTTTAAAGCCCAATATGCTTTATGTTCCATTTCAACTAGAAGGTGACATGATTTTCCATAGACCATCTGGAAAGGAGAAAGGCCAATTGGTGTTTTAAATGTAGTTCTGTATGCCCAGAGTGCATCATCAAGTTTTTGTGACCAATCCTTTCTAGAAGATGACACAGTTTTCTCCAGAATTCTTTTTACTTCACGATTTGAAATCTCTGCTTGTCCGTTGGTTTGTGGATGATATGTTATGGCTACCTTATGCTTTACTCCATAATGTTGTAATACTTTCTGAAGAACTTTATTACAAAAATATGAACCACCATCACTGATTAAAGTTCTTGGTGTCCCAAATCTATAAAAAATATTTTTCTTCAAAAAATTCACAACAGATTTAGTGTCAACATTAGGGGTAGCAATTGCTTCCACCCATTTTGAAACATAATCAACTGCCAAAAGAATGTATTGATTTGAGTGAGAGTTAGGAAAAGGTCCCATGAAGTCAATTCCCCAACAATCAAATACCTCAACCTCTTGTATATTTGTGAGAGGCATTTCTTGCCTTCTTCCGACATTACCTATTCTTTGGCAGTTATCACAAGATTGAACAAACGAGTGAGCATCTTTAAAAGGAAAGGGCCAGTATAAGCCTGGTTGAAGAACTTTTGCAGCTGTTCTTTCATCATTAAAGTGTCCTCCATATGGCGATTTATGACAATGCCACAACACATCTTTCACTTCCCAGTCAGGCACACAACACCGTAATAAATTATCCGCTTTAATTTTGAATAAATGAGGGTCATCCCAAACAAAATATCTTGTATCTCTAAAGAATTTTTTTCTTTGTTACCAAGTTAAATCATTTGGAAGAACTCCTGCTGCTTTGAAATTGGCCATGTCAGCAAACCATGGCCGTTGTTTTATTTTGAAAAGTTTTTCATCAGGAAATTCTTCCAAAATTTCTTTTTCCTTGGCAGTAACCTCATTATTCATTAATCTAGAAAGATGGTCAGCTACCATATTTTCACTACCCTTTTTATCTTTGATTTCAAGATCATATTCTTGAAGGAGCAAAATCCATCTGATTAACCGAGGTTTTGAATCAGATTTAGTTAAAAGGTACTTGATTGCCGCATGATCAGTAAAAACAATTATTTTTGAACCAATCAAGTAAGATCAAAATTTTTCTAAAGCATATACTATGGCTAGTAATTCTTTTTCAGTAGTTGCATAATTTATTTGATTTTCATTCAAAACTTTACTAGCATAATGTATGACTTTAAAAACTTTTTCATATCTTTGACCTAAAACTGCTCCAACAGCATAATCACTTGCATTGCACATAAGTTCAAAGGGTAAATTCTAATTAGGAGCAACAATTACAGGGGCAGAAACCAATTTTTCTTTTAAGGAATTAAAAGCTTTAAGACATGCTTCATCAAAATTGAATTCAACATCTTTATTCAGAAGGTTTGATAAAGGTTTTGCAATTTTTGAAAAATCTTGAATAAACCTCCTATAAAATCCAGCATGTCCTAAAAAGCTTCTAATACCTTTTACATTCACAGGGGGTGGGAGTTTAGAAATTACCTCTATCTTGGCTTGGTCTACTTCAATGCCTCTAGAAGAAATTTTATGACCAAGTACAATTCCTTCTTTCACCATGAAGTGACACTTCTCCCAATTACGCACCAAATTTGTCTTAATACACTGCTTCAGTACGGTGTCTAGGTTGGATAGACATGTCTCAAATGAATTCCCAAAAACTGAGAAGTCATCCATGAAAATCTCAATGCTCTTTTCAATTAAATTTGTACAAATAGCAAACATGCATCTTTGAAAAGTAGCAGGTGCTATACATAATCCAAATGGCATTTTTCTGTAAGCAAATATGCCAAAAGGACATGTAAAAGCAATCTTTTCCTGATCAAGAGGGTCAACAGCAATTTGATTATATCCAGAATAACCATCAAGAAAGCAGTAATATTCTTGTCCAGATAATCTTTCAAGCATTTGATCCATAAAAGGCAATGGAAAATGATCTTTTCTTGTTGCTTGATTTAATTTTCTATAATCAATGCACATTCTTCAACTGGTGACAGTTCTTGTAGGAATTAATTCATTTTTTTCATTAACAATTACTGTCATACCACCCTTTTTTGGAACAACTTGGACAAGACTCACCCATGCACTATCATAAATGGGATAGATAATACCTACTTTTAGCAATTTCAAGACCTCCTTTTTGGTTACCTCTTTCATAGTTGGGTTGAGGCGCCTTTGAGGTTGAGCAACAGGTTTGAAATCATCTTCCAACAAAATTTTGTGCATGCAGTATGATGGACTTATACCTTTCAAATCTTCAAGTGTCCATCCAATTGTTTCTTGATTTCTCTTTAATACTTCTACCAGTTTTTCTTCCTCTGTTTCACTTAACAGATTACTAATGATTACTGGTTTTAAATTACCTTCTTTCAAAAAAATGTACTTTAGATTGGAAGGTAACACTTTTAGTTCAGGTTTCTGGATTTCTTCAATAGGTGAGTCTTGAATTTCTTCAATCTTTCTTGATTCAAAGGAAATTTCTTTCCCTTGATAGAATTCTTCAAGATACTTTTCAATCTGTTTTTCTTCTTCTTCATTCAAGAATTCAACAGAATTAGTCAATAACTTATTTAATGCGTTAGGAATAGACATACCTTTTGATAAGGAAAGATAGACTTTTTCAAAGACATCCACTTTGAAACAGTCATGCTTCAGGCTAGGATATTTCATTGCTTTGAAGACATCGAAATTCACTTCCTCATCGTGCACCCTTACTGCTAGTTTCCATTGTCCACATCAATCAATACTCGAGCAGTTTTCATGAATAGTCTTCCAAGAATCAGAGGAACATCAGCATCTTCCTCCATGTCTAAGATCACAAAATCCACAAGGAAGTAAAATTTGTCAACCTTTACAAGCACATCTTCTACAATCCTATAAGGTCTCTTGATGGATTTATCAGCTAATTGTAGAGTCATTCTTGTTTGTTGCGGATCAAGGTCACCAATACGCTTCATCATACTTAGGGGCATTAGATTGATGCTAGCCCCTAAATCTAATAAAGCCTTCCCAATATTTACTCCGCCAATAGATACAGGAATAGTGAATTTAACAGGATCTTTGGATTTTTCTGGCATCTTGTACTGTAAGATGGCGCTGCAACTTGCTTCAAGTTCTACTATCTCCTCATCGTACCTCCTTTTCTTTGTGAGCAGTTCTTTCATAAACTTAGCATAGGTAGGCATTTGTTCTAATGCCTCAGAAAAAGGAATGTTTATGTGTAACTGCTTAAAAATTTTAAGGAATCGCTTGTATTCCTTTTCCTTATCTTTTTTTGATGGTGCATGAGGATAAGGTAAATCCTTGACAGGAGGTGTCTATCCTAAATATTGATTTTTTTATTTTTTTCTTTTATTTCATCTTGTTCCTCATTTTTTCTTCACTTTCTTTTTCTTCTTCTTTTTCTTCTTTTTCTCTTTCTTTTTCACAATCAATACCTACAGTCTTACCACTTTGTAAAGATAGCCTCACATTGTTCTTTCATTTTGAAATTCTTCATGTCGGCTACTTCCTTTACTAGCTGACTCAATTGTTGATCTGATGCTTTACGTGCAGCCTTAGTTGTCTCCATGTATTGCATCAATTGTTGAATACTTTCTTCAGCCTTTGTCAATCTAGTATTGTAATCACCTTGATTGTTGAAGGATCTAGTATTTTGCCTCCAACCATAATTTTGCTTTTGCCTTCCCTGTAGATAATTGTTAGAAAAAGAATTTACAAAAGGATTTGGAGAATTACCTGTAGGTAATCTCTGATGGATCAAGGAATTAGCTTGTTCTTGTTCATTCTTGTCAATAGCACAGTAACCACATGGTTGTTTGCCCATACAATACTCATATTGTTTTAGTTGAGCATGAAGTTGTGGTGATACATGGGTAACTTGAAGTTTTCCAAGTTGTTTACTCATTGCTTCAATTTGTTGTATCAATAATTTTTGCTGAACTAACACTGTATCATTTACTCCTTGTTCAAGCATACCTTGCACATTACCTTTTTCCGATTTAGCTTGATGGTCACTAATGGACATTGATTCTAATATCTCAATAGCTTCTTCTACGGTCTTGTTCATTAAAGAACCACCTGCACAAGCATCTAACATCATCTTGAACTGAGGTAATAACCCATGGTAAACGATCCTTACTTTTTCGGCATCATCCAGGTTGTGGTTTGGACACTTTCTCAAGAGTGCCTTGAATCGTTCCCATGTTTCTCCTAATGATTCATCATTGTTTTGAGAAAAAGAGTGTATGGCTGTCATGGCTTCAAAATATTTTGAAGGAGAATAAAATCTTTCCAAAATTTTTTTTTCAACATCGGACCAGTTTACAAAACTACCCAGTGTGCAAGATTTAAACCATTCTTTAGCTTTACCAATCAATGAAAAAGGAAATAATCTCATGTAAAATGATTCTTCTTGATTGGGTTCAAAACCAATTGTGCTGCATAACTCATAAAAAATAGTTAAATGTTCATACGGTTCTTCATGATTTAAACTAGCAAATTGATTATTTTGAATAATATTTAAAGTAGCAGGTTTAATCTCCACTGGCACAACAGGTCCTTGAAACATTCCCGAAACTCAGGGTGGACCATTAATAGCAGCAAACTGTCCCAATGTTCTCCTTTCAGCAGCCATATTTGAATTTTCAAAAATTTTAGAAGTAGAAGAAGAATTAGTTTGTGTTTTAGATTTCAAAGACTTGATTTTCTTTACAAACTTTTCTATCTCAAGATCAAAATAAATTTTTCCTGTTGTAGATCGGGTTTGCATACACAAACTAGACAAACAAAGTTAGTGTAACAATGATAAGAAAAAGTAAATAAGCAAATAACAAAATTTAAAAATTTAACTAAGGTAAAAAAATATTTACCACGCCAATTAAAAATTTACTGTTTTACTGAATCAATTCAATCCCCGGTGACGCGCCAGAAAACTTGTTAACCCGGTAATAATGGTTGTTTTTGTTTAGCTGTTTGTGTTTACTACCGGGTCATTAATTAGCAAGCGCACCAATCGTTTGTAGTTTTTAAAATTTAGATATCGTTCCACTGGGATTGAAAGTCCAATAACAACAGTAATTTCCTAGTCATTATGGTAAATGTAAAGAAACTTATAGACAAAAAGAATGATTTATATATAATTTATACAGTATTCACAAGATAGCATGGTTAAATTGTTCATAAGATAAAAAGAAAATAAAAATCTATCTAAAAAGTTGAGTTGTAATCTAGAATAGGTAAGATACTTGAGATAAACACAGATAAACAAATTATGTTGGAAATTAGATCCCTAATCTAGAATAACAATAAGGAACTCAAGACATGCATATTTAATCATCAAGTTTCATGTCATTGCAGCTTAAATTCATTATAACCGATCCCTCGTGATATAAATTCTAAGAATTCACCGTAAAGTCCGATCCCTCGTGAGCTTTCTCAATAAAAACTTGCATTAAGATCTGGCCTTATGGCAACAATAGTTAACAACCCCTATAGAATTTAGATACCAAGGGTATTCCAACTTTTACTTTCGTCAAAACAAGTTTCAATACGGCATGAATAATTATTCTCCCGTTTGACATTCACACTAATAAAACAAGTTTCAATACACATGAAAATCATTCTCCCATTTGACGTTCATATTAATAAAAGATTGAAATACTAACATGGACTTGAATCATAAACAAGCAGAGGTCGAATTCACAACATTATACTCAATAGATTAGTTCACCAATTCCAACATAAACAAATTAGTTACACATGGTAAAAGTAAAAACAACACTTACAGAGGTTGACATTACGAAGACGATGGAAACTTTACGATACAACGATCATAATACACCACAACACTCTCAAGTATCTAGAAAACTATTCTAGAACTACAAACTCTAAAAGAAATACTCAAAACTTGAGTATAGAAGAGAGAAAAGAACTCTGAACATAGAGAATTAGATGGGATGGGATGAGATGGGATGCTAAGAATGGTGTTGGATGGCCCTATTTATAAGGCTGAGCAAGGGTGCTGACGCTACGCGTCAGTGTGACGCTACGTGTCAGACCCTGACTCAGCTTCCATTAACGCAGCTGATAATGGCCACTTTGGATTATTTTATTCAATCATGCTTGGCCATGTGTCCCTGTCTCCACTACGTTTTGGCGATTTATGCTAAGTGGAGTGGCTATTTATGGGTCAAAAGGTGAGTGCTTGGCCAGCTTGGCTGTGGAGTCCACGCAGCTCTGACGCTACGCGTGGCTATGACGCGTAGCGTCAGCTTCAAAAGTACCCACGCTACGCGTGGTGTTTACGCTACGCGTCAGCTTCCCCAGATCTTTAATTTTCTCTTAAATTCTTTACTTTTTCACTACAAAACTAGAGAAAATTGATCAAGGGAATATTATTTCTAACAACATCTATTTATTGAATTAAAAACCTAATTTTCTAACAAATTAAACTAATTTTTATTATTTTTATGAAATTTTTATTAAAGGATTTATTGTAAATTTAAGGACTAACAATTACTCAAGAGGGGGGGTGAATTGAGTATTAAAAATTTTACTTGGAATGCTTTTGAAATTGATTCTTTAACAAATATACTTAACGAAGATGGTAAATTAAATCGTAAGTAATAACAACTTATACACAAAGCAAATCAATTAACACTTAATATATGCCAAGTAAATTCACTTAAGGATTAAAGAAATTTTTTTCAAATCAACTAAGTTATGAACACAACAAATTAAGCAAACAAGTTAAATGCGACAAATTTAAAAAAGTTTAGGGAAAGAGATTTGCAAATCGATATATACAAGTTCCACCACACCGGTGTACGTCTCGCCTTTAAGCAACCCACTTGAAGGATTTCCACTATTGGAGATTAGAGATACAAACTTTGAGCAATTGTAGCTTCTTAGTGTCTCACACTCAACAACTCAATTCTCACAAGTACAAGGGAAACCCACCCAATCTCTCAATCTCACAATTTTACAAGGTTGAACCCCAACCCAAACTCTAGGAATTTTGGAGTTTAAGATTACAAGATTAACTCTCCAAAAGAGTGGATGTACAAATTTAAGCTTTCACAAAATGATTACTCTCAAAGAGAGGGTATGCAAAATGTTTAGTACTCAAAATAATTTTGCTCACTAACTCTCAAAATAAATTTCAAATCAAGGAGGCAGAGAGCTTATAAGCTTAGAGAAAATAAGAGAGCAAGAAAGGAAGCAAGGCAATTTTCTTTGCTGTGAATTGTGTCTCTGCCTCTTTACTTCTTCTCTATTTATAGGCAAAGCCTTTAGGAGCTTTTCAACTTTAGATCCATAATTCATGTAATTGTGTTTCCAATGATCCTTGATTTAAGCATTGCATGTTTTAAGTAATCCATGTTTTCAGGCATCCTTGTTTTCTGGCTTTCATGTTTTGTGCAAGGCTATTTCTGATTCCAATATTCTTTGTAAGCTGTGCCATTATCTGATGCTTTGAAATTCAAATTTGAAATACTAATTTGAACTAAATGAATAGATTCATTTTCAAAATGAATAGATTCATTTAATGTATTTGTGCAATGAAAAATGAAATGAATGGATTCAAAATACAAATGAATGGATTCACTGTGCAAAATAACACTGTCCAGACATATGAATCGATTCATCTATAGCATGAATCGATTCATGTGTTTTGAATTTCAATTTCCCAGCCCTGTTAACATGTGAATCGATTCATATGGCCATGTACTGCTGTATGAATCGATTCATGCACCTGTTGCATATTTTTGATACTTTGTTTCACCCTTTTTGATGTATGATCAATCATGGCTCCAATCCTTTAATTCTTGGGTACTTTGATGATCATTTTTCTTTTGTTTTAATTCTTTGTAATTGCTTTGATTCATCTCTTTGGAATATATCAAATTTATATCATCAAACATAATTAATTTGTCCATAATTATTATGTTTGATCTTGATTCTTCGTTTGTTGTTGTCATTTATCAAAACCCGTGTCAATATAAAAATATAATAGGCCCTTTAGTGATGGAATTGAGAGAAAATAAGTTAAATGCATTTTTCTACATAACTCCATGATACGGAAGAACTTTTAAAAATGGACTACAGTAGGAGATCCGAAATGAGTCCTAGATAGTGTTCATAAAGTTTCATAGCATTAAGAGTTAAAACAGACAAGTTAGGGGTGTGAAAGTTGGCCCAGAGGCAAAACTATACATAAAAACTGCATCTCTACTGATGGTAAGCCATTACAAGGGTCCTGTAATCGATTACCTGTGAGCAAAAATGAATTCTTGCACAAATTGCTATATGGTAATCGATTACAGAATTTTGGTAATCGATTGCTACCTTATTTTTGAAACTACTTCTAGTGTAGGTCAAATTAGCTCTTTTGTTGTTCACAAAAGTTATAGATAATTGAGTTATGGACATTTTACCTTTTTGATTCACCTCAAACGGAGGTTTGTAGCTTAAGTTATGCCTAAAATACTACAAGGTGTTCATGCTAAAAATTATAGGCAGAATAATTTTACATTTTCATGAATTAGGAGATTTTAAGGGAATAATTGATGTAACATCTCATTTTCAACACAAATAGAAAATAGATATTAATATATCTTTAATGAGAAATACTTACTATTATTTAGTTCATTATTATCATTTTTAATGAAATTATGGTATTTATATTTAGTTATTTGTTTTTTAAATAATAATAATAATAATAATAATAATAATATTTATGTATTTTGAATGAGAATTTTAAAATGACTTAATTAGTATTCATTGATTAATGAAATTATATTAAGAATTTTAAATATATTTATTATTCATAACTTTTATTTTATGTTTTTATATTTATATTTTTACATATTTGTGATTTAACTCTTATTAGAATTTTAAAAATAAAATTTTGAAGGAATTAGACTGTAGTTCTTTGTAACTTTTTGATCTACATAATATTTAGGATTTTCTGGTATTTTTTGAATTTTTTGAAATATTTTAATAAAATAATATTTTAAATAATTTTAAATTCATATAAAGTTACTTAAAATTAAAAATATTTACAAGAAAGTGAATTTAAATTATAAGAAAATTTTCTAAAACCTATTTTCAAGTAGACTTATCTAAAACTTATCGGTTTGAGTAAAATCTTAATTTTTACCAATCGTAAAAAAATAAAAAATGTATCAATAAATTTTTATTGACAAAAAATTTTAGATTTTTAAAATTTAAACTTTATATTACTTATCATAAAATTAGTGAGAACTGATATAATATCGCTAAATTTTGAAAAGGACTAATTTTGAATATTTTAAATATACAGAGTGAAAGGTTACTATTTGACTTAATAATTCAGCCGACATTCACTATGCAAAACACTGTGTATGTACGAAATTTTCAAAAGGTGCACAGTAATTGGGATTGAAATTTCAAAAAATGCACAGTACTTTTATATTAAAACAATGAAATGCATAGTAAAAATTTTTTCTATAAATACCGAGGTTTCTAACGAAGGAAATCACAATTTCAGATTAAATTTTTTAATATAGTAGTGTTAGAGAGATAGTGGTAGGAGTGAGAGAGAAATAATTTTTATGGAAGGAGGTTCTGCCAAAATCATAAGGTAAGAATAACTCTCTTTTATACTTTTTGGGTTTATTTTCATATCGTTTTAGAAATCTATTATTATACTATATATAATATTATTTTAAGTTACTATTTTGAATAGTAAATTACTATGTCAACAATAAATTACTATTGAGAATAGTGAATTACTATTCAAATAGTAAATTACTATTACGAATAGTAAATTACTATTCAAATAGTGAATTACTATTTACTGTTACTATTTATCATTACTATTTACATTTTACTATTTAGAGTTACTTTTCACGTTTTACTATTTACTGTTACTATTTATGTTTTACCATTACTATTTATGTTTTACTATTTACTGTTACTATTTATATTTTACTATTCACTATTTACTGTTACTATTAACTTAAAAATTTATAATAAATTTTAAATTGAGTATCTTGTGTAACTTGATCTAAATACCTATACAAATACCTGGATAACCTATGCGAACTGGACTAAACTTATGCAAGGACTTAGACTATTATGACCTGTATGGACTGAACTATACCTACGCGAGGATTGGACTATATGGACCTACATAGACCTATACGAGGAATGGACTATAAAGACTTAAAATTAATCTTATTAATCTAAATAACTATTAAAATTTGAATTATATTTATGACTGAGATTTAGTTGATTTGATTTGATTATAATTAATAATATTTGATTTTGATTAATGATATTGTGATTTATAATACTAGACTGTGATTAATAATATTTGTGATTTGATGATATTTGATTGTGATTGATGATATTACAATACTTGATTGTAATTGATGAATGATTGATGACCTTGTGATATGGAGTTTAAGCATATAGCAAACATGACGGAAAGTTAAAACTCAGTAAGAATTTTCTTACCTTATTTTTTAAATTTTTATTCTAAGAGAAAGTATTTTATCATTATTTTAGTCTTTTATTTCTTCTTAGAAATAATTTTCATTAACTTTATTTTTAATCTCTAGAATAAAATCTAGTATTAGAAAGAAGCTATTTTATAAAAATCAAAGGTTGAGATAAATAATTCTTGAATTAAAGAAAATTTTTAGTTTTAAGTATTCTTAGTTAATGATTTTAAATATATATATATATATATATATATATATATATATTCTTTTAGAAATCAGAAATTTAAATTGGTTTTCCCTAATGAAATAACTAAAGGATATTTTGTTATAGTCGAGATTTCTAAACTCAATCTAGCTAAGATTCAAATTTGGAAAGATTATGTAAATATGTGAAGTTTTTTAAGAGAAAGTTTTGAGATATTTAAGGCTTGGAAACTTAATTTTGGTTAGATCTGAATTTGAACACTGTACTAAATTTGTTTCCGTATAACAGAAGTTCAAAGAAGAACTTATGGGAATGTACAGTTTATTGAGATAATTTTGTGAACCTTTATAGTATTTAATAATTGAGTTTCTAAAAGTCTTAACCAACTAAATATATGAGTAGTTCATGCATCATGAATCATTAAAGAGAAATGAGATACGATATTGCCTAGGGACGGATTATAGAAACCGAGGATACATTAGAGGAGGCTTAATTGCGAGCCTTGGGATGAGAGGGTGTGAAAGGGTGCTTTAGGTGACCTGGGGTCGCTCCCTTGTGTCGGGTACTTTCACAATAAAAACTTTCTTAGTCTGACTAGTCTCTAAGTGTTTCCATGCCAGTTGAGTTGTTCATATGTTACAAAGGCATTTATGTTATTATCCAGAATTATGGAACAGTGTAAACTCTTGGTTGACCAAGTGCAAATTAAAACTTTAAGGGCCCACATGCATAAACTAAATGAGATAGTATTAAAAGCATTACATGTCATACATGTGATTGTGATATTCTATATGGATGATTGTGAATGAAAGTATGATTGTTATGTGTGTGAGAACCCTACATTTATAATTAATTGTGTATGTGTAACGCCCCAACAACTTTTTAGGAATAAACGACTCGCCCCACAGACCAACACGAGACCTTACCAGTGTGCTTTGTCCTCAATCAAACACTTCCCGAGAAATTCCCAGGAGGTCACCTATCCCAGAATTACTCCAAGTTAAGCACGCTTAACTTTGGAGTTCTTAAGCGATAGGCCACCGAAAAGGCTAATACATTTGTTGGTATATGTAGTACGAATTCATTTCTTTAAGCTATCCTCGACTGTATAGTCCTATACCTATACAGTCTTTGGATCCCTCTCATTCCGGTATGTATTCGATTCGTTCATGTGTCCCTCCCACTGGAAGCCTGCCAGGAGCCGCTCCTTGTCCGTGCCTATACACCGACGATCACTGCTCGCCCTCAACAGTGCCCAGGATGTCACATTCCCCGCTGGAAGCCTTCCAGGAGCCGCTCCTTGTCCGTGCCCATGCACCGGCGATCACTCCCCGCCATCAACAGCGCCGGGATGTCACTTGCCCACCAGCTTCCGCCTGGTTCGTCCTCGAACCATACCGTACTAGGAAAGGCTAGGCTCTGATACCACTGTAATGCCCCGGCCGCTTTTCAGGAATGAACGACTCGCCCCACAGACCAACACGAGACCTTACCAATGTGCTTTGTCCTCAATCACACACTTCCCGAGAAATTCCCAGGAGGTCACCCATCCCAGAATTACTCCAAGTTAAGCACGCTTAACTTTGGAGTTCTTAAGCGATAGGCCACCGAAAAGGCTAATGTATTTGTTGGTATAGGTAGTACGAATTCATTTCTTTAAGCTATCCTCGACTGTATAGTCCCATACCTATACAGTCTTTGGATCCCTCTCATTCCGGTATGTATTCGATTCGTTCATGTGTCCCTCCCACTGGAAGCCTGCCAGGAGCCGCTCCTTATTCGTGCCTATGCACCGGCGTTCACTCCTCACCCTCAACAGTGCCCGGGATGTCACATTCCCCGCTGGAAGCCTTCCAGGAGCCGCTCTTTGTCCGTGCCCATGCACCGGCGATCACTCCCCGCCATCAACAGCACCGGGATATCAGAGTATGAAATTTTGAATGATATTAATTTATAAAAACCCTTATGCTTATGTCTTATCTGTAAAGTATTATATTCTGTTTCTCACTCCTTCTTGTTTGAATTTTGTGTCCAAAATATATGTTATGTGATATATATAGCTAGCGGTTCAAGATGGAAGGATATGTAATTACAAGAGGGTAAAGTGGTCTCATCCTCAATCAGATAAATGAAGAGATATGACAAGAGTAGGATTCTAAAACTCGATGATTCAGGGACTAGGAAATGATTGGTCATATTTGTAATAGAGGTGTAGTTTAGTTTTACCTTGCCTTATTACAATATCAAGTTAGATAATTGTAACAAGGTAAAGGTTAAACTTTGATAAACTTTCCCATCCGGATATAATACTGTAATGATTTATCACTTATGATTTCTATAAATTATTTTATCATTATAGAGAAATATTGAAAGACAATGTTTTTTTTACTTTCAATATTCAAAGGAAATCATATTATATACGTCCTTGTATATGCGAGATAAAGAGTGATAAATATGTATATCTTTCTAAAAGTTTTTTTTATATCTCGTGTATATAAGGGGGTGTTACATAGTGGTATCAGAGCAGTTCAATCCAAATCGGCTTGGGGTATGGTCTTACTAGCGTGTTAGTGTACTCTGATGGTTAAATTAGTCAAGAGAGGAAATTTTATTGGAGTAGATGGTAATAAGTGAAGAAAAATTAGGAATATAGAAAGAAGGAACTAATTTTAAGTTCATAAGAAGTATAAGTTAGAACTCGATAACTTGTTACTTCAAAAATGTTATTGCAGGGATTATCAGAAACTGGCCATTCTGAAATCTTTCTTGACATTGTTTAAGTACGGGCATTAATGTATGGTGGAATGATAAGGTAAATTAACTAATGCAGTTATTTCCTTTTATTCCAAATGTATTGTATGGTGTTTGATTCTTTGATTAATATGTGATAATAAAATATTCTAACATTTGTCTCTTTTATAATATGGTATGGGACAATAAGGAAGATAAGACAATAAAAAATCTTTAATAACATATATTTTCATATAAGAATTCAAAGTTAAGCTTTAGGAAAAAGTCTTAGGAATATTTTGATATGGATTTTAGACTGGAGCTGTCATGACTTTAACTACTTAGCTATAAATTATCGAGACTGATCACCCCAAATGATTTACACTAAGTAGTGAAAGACATGTCAAATGAAGGATGTTAAGATCAACGAATTTAACCCTAGCTTAATGTGGTATATGGAGAAGTGAAGACAAACTCAATAAACCCTATTAGGATATTCCTTGCCATGTCCTTGAGTTCGTATAGATACTTATGTGAATTTTAATGGGTAGATAATTGTTGTAATCCAAAATTAATACAACAGTATAAGATAGGATCATATTTTTCCTTTGATGATATATTTTGAATAAAAAAAATATGAATGTATGTTTATGAAAGAAATATGGTAATTTGTTCACTAACTTGTTTGGTATAACAAATAATCGTATTAGGAATTGTATCTCTGGCTATTTGTATTGATTCTTCTTTTGTATGACATATAAGCTATGTTAATTATTGTTTGATTTGATGAAGTTTTCCTTTATGATGCCTCCGATTGAATAATATATATGATGGTTATGTGTATGAATATATGAATTAATGAAACTTTTATGGTTGTGACATTGAATGTAATCAATCATATATTGTTGAACTTTCTAAGTGTTTTATTGTAGTGAATATGTCAATAAAGAATTTAAAATAAGTACTATAAATCTTTGGGAGATAATAATATTGGTTTAATATTGAGAAATTGTGTCATAAAATATTTTTGTGATTCCTAACAATATGATACATGTTTATCAAGTTATTTTCTTTTAGTCATCAATTTTGTTCAATGAATATACATACCTAATATAAATCATTGTTATGTAATGACCATTGTAGATTTAAAATAAAGAAATGTGTTAGTAAACCATGAGGAAATAGATATGAACATTTAATTATTGATTTTCCTATGAAAAGAGTTACATAAATCTTAGCTATCCATAACAAAATTTTAAGTGAGTATTTCTAAGTCAAAGTAGTGATTTATGATCATTTAAGATTAGAGAATTTATCAAATCTATATAATGGTTGCAGTCAATTGTGATGGAATATGCAATCATTTAGTTAAGGAATATTTAATTCATTATAGAAGACAATAAGAAATGATTACATACCCTGGATTGTCATGAAGCAAAGAACACAAGGATTTAACTAGATAAACAAGTACAACATGGACTAAGACATATCTATCCTTTCTCACTAGGATAATTTATTATACACGATTACATTAAGGAAAATAAAGTAGAATATCTAGTACATCATAGATAAAGGTCTAAGAGTCTTGGCAATACAAAAAATATCCAAACTAGAGAAATCACCATAATGATTATAAGAAGTGAGGCACTTGTTACCATGAACTGTAGTCCATCTCGCCTTCGTTCTTCATCACTTCTAGAGAGGTTAGCCATCGAGTAGTACAATATTACTTGAGGGAAAAGTTTGAAGAAATTAGATAGAAGAGGGAAACTAGGAGACCTTGAAGTTGTGATAGGAAGTAAGAATGGATTGGAAATTTATAAGCAAGCAAAGGAGAGTGATGCAACAGTCATAACAGCTAGTTTAACGGCTAGTCCAACGGCTAGTTGCTAACGGCTAGTTGTCCAATAATTAATTCTTAGTAGTCCATTTTACTATGTTGCGAGTAGGAATTTTAATTTATAGATGTTACAGATTATATTAAGTGATGTTTTGATAGATTAAGAAATGTAATTATTAAGGTGTTTAGAGTTAATCATCAGTTTACGATGAGCATGGTTAACAAAATTAAGAGGGTGATATTTTTGAGTTTAGGAGAAATTACCTGATAAGATTGAAAAGAAGTAAGTGGCAACATCAAGGAAAGGATACATAATTGTCAATAAAACTAGAAAACATATTAAGATAGTTCACTTAGTTTATCCTTGGTAAGATTTAACAATATCAAATTTCGAGGACGAAATTTCCTTTAGGGGAGTAGAGTTGTAACATCCCATTTTCAACACAAATGGAAAAAAAATATTAATATATCTTGAATGAGAAATACTTACTATTAGTTAGTTCATTATTATCATTTTTTATGAAATTTTGGTATTTATATTTAATTATTTGTTTTTTAAAAACAAACTATATTATAATAATAAAAAAAATATTTATGTATTTTGAATGAGAATTTTAAAATGACTTAATTAGTATTCATTGATTAATAAAATTATATTAAGAATTTTAAATATATTTATTATTCACAACTTTTATTTTATGTTTTTATATTTATGTTTTTACATATTTGTGATTTAACTCTTATTAGAATTTTAAAAATAGAATTTTGAAGGAATTAGACTATAATTCTTGAGAACTTTTTGATCTACATAATATTTATGATTTTCTAGAATTTTTTGAAATATTTTAATAAAATAATTTTAAATAATTTTAAATTCATATAAAGTTACTTAAAATTAAAAATATTTACAAGAAAGTGAATTTAAATTATAAGAAAATTTTCTAAAACCCATTTCAAGTAGACTTATCTAAAAATTATCGGTTTGAGTAAAATCTTGATTTTTACCAATCGTAAAAAAATAAAAAACGTATCAATAAATTTTTATTAACAGAAAATTTTAGATTTTTAAAATTTAAACTTTATATTACTTATCATAAAATTAGTGAAAACTGATATAATACCGCTAAATTTTGAAAAGGACTAATTTTGAATATTTTAAATATACCGAGTGAAAGGTTACTATTTGACTTAATAATTCAGTCGACATTCACTATGCAAAACACTGTACATGTACGAAATTTTCAAAAAGTGCACAGTAACTAGGATTGAAATTTCAAAAAATACACAATACTTTTATATTAAAATAATAAAATGCATAGTAAAAATTTTTTCTATAAATACCAAGGTTTCTAACGAAGGAAATCACAATTTCAGATTAAATTTTCTTAATATAGCAGTGTTAGAGAGATAGTGGTAGGAGTGAGAGAGAGAAATAATTTTTATGGAAGGAGGTTCTGCCAAAATCATAAGGTAAGAATAACTCTCTTTTATACTTTTTAGGTTTATTTTCATATCATTTTAGAAATCTATTATTATACTAGATATAATATTATTTTAAGTTACTATTCTGAATAGTAAATTATTATGTCAACAGTAAATTACTATTGAGAATAGTGAATTACTATTGAAATAGTAAATTACTATTACGAATAGTAAATTACTATTCAAATAGTGAATTACTATTTACTGTTACTATTTACGATTTACTATTTATTGTTACTATTTATATTTTACTATTCATATTTTACTATTTACTATTACTATTTACATTTTACTATTCACTATCTACTATTCACTATTCACTATTCAAGATTTACCATTTCTGTTTTAAGTAGAAATCTTAATTTTCATCTTATAACTATATTAAAGTGAAATTGGTATATTTTATAACTCGGAGATGAGGCGCGCATGGACTTTCCATAGCAAACTAAGATACAAGAGGTAAGGGGAGTGGGATAAGAATATAATATGAAAAGACATAAGAATAATGGGAGGAGTCCCCTACTCCTTTAAAATTTAATAATAATATTATTTTAAAATAATAACTTTTTAACTTAAAAATTTATAATACATTTTAAATTGAGTATCTTGTGTACCTTGATGTAAATACCTATGTAAATACCTGGATAACCTATGCGAACTGGACTAAACCTATGCAAGGACTTGGACTATTATGACCTGTATGGACTGAAGTATACCTATGCGAGAATTGGACTATATGAACCTACATAGACCAATACGATGAATGAACTATAAAGACTTAAAATTAATCTTATTAATCTAAATAACTATTAAAATTTAAATTATATTTATGACTGATGTTTAGTTGATTTGATTTGATTATAATTAATAATATTTGATTTTGATTAATGATATTATGATTTATAATACTAGACTGTGATTAATAATATTTGTGATTTGATGATATTTGAATGTGATTGATGATATTACAATACTTGATTGTGATTGATGAATGATTGATGACCTTGTGATATGGAGTTTAAGCATATAACAAACATGACAGAAAGTTAAAACTCAGTAAGAATTTTCTTACCTTACTTTTTAAATTTTTATTCTAAGAGAAAGTATTTTATCATTATTTTAGTCTTTTATTTCTTCTTAGAAATAATTTTCATTAACTTTATTTTTAATCTCTAGAATAAAATCTAGTATTAGAAAGAAGCTATTTTATGAAAATCAAAGGTTGAGATAATTAATTCTTGAATTAAAGAAAATTTTTAGTTTTAAGTATTCTTAGTTAATGATTTTAAATATATATATATATATATTTTCTTTTAGAAATCAGAAATTTAAATTGGTTTTCCCTAATGAAATAACTAAAGGATATTTTGTTATAGTCGAGATTTCTAAACTCAATCTAGCTAAGATTCAAATTTGGAAAGATTATGTAAATATGTGAAGTTTTTTAAGAGAAAGTTTTGAGATATTTAACGCTTGGAAACTCAATTTTGGTGAGATATGAATTTAAAGACTGTACTAAATTTGTTTCCGTATAACAGAAGTTTAAAGAAGAACTTATGGGAATGTACAGTTTATTGAGATGATTTTGTGAACCTTTATAGTATTTAATAATTGAGTTTCTAAAAGTCTTAACCAACTAAATATACGAGTAGTTCATGCATCATGAATCATTAAAGAGAAATAAGATACGATATTGCCTGAGGACGGATTATAGAAACCGAGGATACATTATAGGAGGCTTAATTGCGAGCCTTGAGATGAGAGGGTGTGAAAGGGTGCTTCAGGTGACCTGTGGTCGCTCCCTTGTGTCGGGTACTTTCACAATAAAAATTTTCTTACTGTGACTAGTCTCTAAGTGTTTCCATGCTAGTTGAGCTGTTCATATGCTACAAAGGCATTTATGTTATTATCCAGAATTATGGAACAGTGTAAACTCCTGGTTGGCCCAATGCAAATTAAAACTTTAAGGCCCATATGCATAAACTAAATGAGATAGTATTAAAAGCATTACATGTCATACATATGATTGTGATATTCTGTATGGATGATTGTGAATGAAAGTATGATTGTGAATGAAAGTATGATTGTTATGTGTGTGAGAACCCTATATTTATAATTAATTGTGTATGAAATTTTGAATGATATTAATTTATAAAAACCCTTATGCTTATGTCTTATCTATAAAGTATTATATTCCGTTTCTTGTTTGAATTTTGTGTCCAAAATATATGTTATGTGATATATATAGCTAGCGGTTCAAGATGGAAGGATATGTAATTACAAGAGGGTAAAGTGGTCTCATCCTCAATCAGATAAATGAAGAGATATGACAAGAGTAGGATTCCAAAACTCGATGATTCAAGGACTAGGAAATGATTGGTCACATTTGTAGTAGAGGTATAGTTTAGTTTTACCTTGCCTTATTACAATATCAAGTTAGATAATTGTAACAAGGTAAAGGTTAAACTTTCCCATCCGGATATAATACTGTAATGATTTATCACTTATGATTTCTATAAATTATTTTATCATTATGGACAAATATTGAAAGATAATGTTTTTTTTACTTTCAATATTCAAAGGAAATCAAATGTATATACGTCCTTATATACGCGAGATAAAGAGTGATAAATATGTATATCTTTCTAAAAGTTTTTTATATATATCTCGTGTATATAAGGGGGTGTTACAATTGACCTTCAACCTCTTCATAACATTTGTAGATAATTAAGTTGTGAAGGTGTACTAATTAGATTTACATTGATCAGAGTTTTATAATTCCTATTAGACATAAAATATTAAATAATGTGAAAGAAAAGTGAATCTTGAAATTTTTTTGAAAAACTTCTTCATGTTGTTCTTTGAATTTTTGACGTGTGCTACGTTATTTAAAGTAAAAACTTACTAAATTAAAGTTAAAATCTCTAATTTAAATTAAGTAAATATGATGGGATGCCATACTTGTAAAATTTGAGTTATGATTAGGTCCGTATAAACAAAATTGATTTTTTAATGTATGTCTAAACAATTTTTAAACAATACAAAAGTTAAAATATTTTACTGTAAACTGTGTTAAATTTATATTGAAATCAATGTAAAACTACATTATGCATAATTTTCAATAAAAAATTTACTTTTATATTGTTTAACACATTAGACAAACCCTAAAAGAATATTACTTTTAGTGATTTATGTCATTAAATTATCTTTATTATAAATATCAAATTACCAATGAGTTGACATGGACATTTACTTATGTCTGCATTTAATTAATTAAATTCTGTTTAATTACAATCTTTGTCCTTCATCTTTTCTCTCACGATCCATAACAACCCTCCACCTCTCTCTCTCATAGGACTGAACAACAAGTCAGATTTACCTATTCAACACGATAATTCAATCCAATCCAACTAAGTCTGATTTTATTTTTTAGTAATTGGATTAGAATCGGTCAAATCTAACTAAGAAATGATTATAATTGGATTGGATATTGAATTTCAAGTTCATAAAACTAAGCACCCGATTAGTACCTGACTTAATTTTGTATTTTATTATTAATTTTATGTTTTTGCTTCACTCTATCTAACATAATATTAATGTTTATGCCATGGAAATGAGTGGAAAACAACCATACTCAACCGACCTAGCTCAAGACTTCAATTTGTTGACTAAGATTTGTATTTGTGTGTTAAAGACTTAATGCAAATGCCAATATGTGATTTTTGTGTGGTGGTTTTACATAACAATGTCTACGTTATGCTTGTAGATATGTTGGGTGGTCATGGTTTTGATTTTTATATAGTTTTGGAATTGTAACTGATCCGGTCTCAATACCGGTATCCGATCTGCAAGACATATTTCAACGTCTTTGTCAAGACATCAACGTGTAACCGGTGTCATCGGTATACATCCGGACTGTAATTCCGTATCAGGCGCTCTCCCTATACCGGTTGTTCAGGATAACACCATGACACCGGATAACACACACGTCACTATGCAAAAGACAAGAATCATTGCTACAGGGACCGATCAATAATTCCCTGCACTACGAGCCAAATTCTGCTCACGGGGATGGTCAACGCGTTCCCTAATCCTAGTCTATACTCTCCATGCTCAATATAAAATAGCCACTTGACCCAATCATGCTGGTAAGTGCAATAAAATAATGCTAATGGAAGTTAGTGGTTCCCCACTAACGAGTCCTCGTAAAACGAGCTAATCGGGTATATGAACTCTCTTCATCAATGAAGAGGGGGATTCTGAACTGAATCTAAAAACGATTACTCTCTGAAATACATTCCTTACTTGGAATTTATCACTGACTTGAGCGTCGGAGAATCTTTGCAGGTGACACCACCATTCGCCCACATCAACGCGTTAGGACGGTGTGAAGGATCTCCAGAACGCCCAATCCGCTCTCCTCACGCAAGGACAACGGATATTTACATCGGATACTCATACATCCGGTCTTCTATACAGTATTTACATACTATTTGTGATTGACTTGACTCCGGATCTCTAGACCCCGGTTCAGGACAGATCAGTAACTATAAATGTTTTATTTAGATTTTATGATATTTAAAGTTTTCCATATTTATATTTTTATAAAATTTATAACAAGTTATAATTAATTAGATATTCGATCATCTAATCTGATTCAAAACAACTTAGATTGGATTGGATCAGATTTCAAAAAATTACATAAATCTAACCTAATCTAATTCAATTGACTTTGATCATATCTGATTTTTTTTACTAAAATCTGATCCAATCTAGTATTGGTTGAGTCCTACTTACCCATATAGAAATCCAAAGGCAAGAATAAGTGAACATGGACATAGAAATAGAACCAAACATAAAAGAAGGGGAGAGGGTTCAGAATTAGGGTTTTGGTCAATTAGCGATAGGGGATTAGATGACTTGGAGGGGGGATATCATGGGTGAGGGTTGGTTTCGACTTAGGGAGGAGGGGGACAACACTCGTAGTGATGGAGGTTCATGAGGCTCCATGATTGATGGTTATAGATGGAAGTAGTTCAACAAGGTTAGAAGGTCGTTGATGGGGGGATCTGCACGGTGGTGCGATGATGGTTTGAGATAAAAACGTGTAGTTATCTTTTTTTTTAGATGAGGTTGTCTGATTTGGTTTGATATAGAGGTAGGGAAATGAGGGTTATGGAAGAAGAGTGTGGTTTATGGTTGTTATGGTGGTTGTTTAGTTTAGGTTAAGGATAAAGTGGGAAGGTTTTGTGTTTAGTTGATGGTTTAGAAGGACAATGATGGAAAAGTAAATGTAATGTGTATGGTGGCTTTATAAACTTCTACATTCTCAGATGGAGAACATAAAAGACTAAAAGGAAGACAAAATTGTAACATTTACTTTACTTGGATGAAAAGAGTACATAATTTTGAGTCCCAATCAAATGGTGGTGGAGGATGGCTAGAAGAGGAAGGGCCAGGTAATTTAAGGTTGGTCATTAATATAGTAACTTTCTTTTATTTGGTACATGTGATCATGCATTTAATGGATAAATTTTAACATAATGAAATAGCGAGGTTTGGTCTAGTGGTAAGTGGTTTGTATTACTTAAGTACAATGGCAACGGGGTAGGTTGGGGGCATGTTATGCTCTCCCATCTTTGTCCCCATAATAGTTGGGGTGAGTTTGGGGTCAACTTAAAATAAAAGCATGTTTGAAATTTTGAAACCCATCCCCCCTTTTGGGAGTTCCCTATCGGTTTCAGGGAAACCAGTAGGGATCTTTTATACTTTTATTTTCATTTTGATAACTTAAATATATAATTTCAAATAAATTATATATAACAAAGACATTTTAATTGAAATAATATATAAAATAGACTTTAATTTTTTTATAAATAATAAACTTTATGGTTATATATTATTTTAAAAAGTATAAACTTATTACCGTTTAACTATAAGTAAAATTATTGAATTTGTATATAGGAGTTGGTTTGCGTACAAGTCGGGATGGGTAGTAGCTTCCCCATACCCGCCTTCGTCCCCATCAAAATTGAGTTGGGGTCAGGGTAGGTTTTTGTTTATCCCTAACCATAACAGTTTTACTCGTCAAACTTGGGGTGTAGGTGGATCGATCCTTGTGAGTTCGGGTACAGTTGTTATGCCTATAAATAAGGTCTCAAATTCGAGACTTGTGCATATAAAAAATGTTTGTTAAAAGACTCATCTATTATATTTAGATATATAATACAAAACGGATAAAATTACATTGAAATGGACATACCTTAAAAAAAAACTTTAACAGTAAAAACTTATTACAGTGACGTAACAATTTTTTATGATCAACTAATCTTACTTTAAAATTTTTACAAGATCTGTGATATATAATATAACCTATAGTTAGATACGATTTTAAAGTAATTAAATTTAATAAAATATTAGAAAAAAAAGATGGAGGTATATAGCATAGTATATATATGCCGGACTAGGGCACGTCCCATCCATGGATAATTACGAAAATAGAACAAATAAGGCCCACATATATTGGAGAACTAGAACAAACAGAAAGATATATATATATATATATATATATATATATATATATAATAAAATAAAAATAGAAAAATATATAATAATTTATAGTACCAGTTACATAGTTGGATAATGAGGTAGATTTTCTCTTTTATTTCACGTGATGGGAAATTGACATGAATCTTGTAGACCAGGTGTTCATCGTATCTGTGATTCTTTGCATTTTTTTATCACGGGCCAAACAAACTAGCATTACATAATCAATTGTGTTTTTGGTTTTCAGTTAGAAAAATAAAATTGGGAAAATGAAAAAATTTAAGATTGATATTGATCATTTATATCGTTCGAGATAGTCAAACCGTAGAATTTATTTTTAAGTTGGTCAAACTGAGATTTAACCAACCGAGTTGTATAACCAAACGAAATCAATAAATTGTATATACCCTCTCATTAGAATTGTCCCTCAGACACACACGAGTAACCGAGAATATGATCGTCAGTAACTTCCTCACAAAGAGTCAATAAATATATTACCAATAATAGAGAAAAATGAAATTAGAATTAATATATAATTTAGAATTGAGTAAATATCTTGGACTTTAGGACAATTTGATAATTAAATTTTTTTAGTTACCTTCGTTAATCTCTAAAGTTCTTCCCCATTAGTTAAATAAGTTTTCTCTATTTAATCCTGTGACGGTGCCGTTGGTAAGTTGAAACATGGAAACCAGGCCGTGTAGGTACCGAAGCAGTATTGTTTGAGGAAAATGAAACAAAGAATAAAAAAAAGTTAAATATATCATTTCGTCCTCTATCTTTTTTAAAAATGTTAATTTGGTCTTTTAATTATTTTTTTGTTTACTTTGATTTCTTAAGTGGTTTAAAATGTGTCCGGTTCCTTCCGTCAAATTCCTCTAACGTCCATTTGCCACTGTTTGTATGACATGCTGTAAGACGTGGACATCATGGTACGCATGTCAAAACGGGATTCGTTGATGTTTATAACTGTCCAAACGATGCCGTTTTGGAAAATGATAGGGAAAATGAAAAAGAGTGTCTTCATCTTCCTTCTTAGTGTGACTAGAGCAAAGAAAGAAGTTGACTTTATATCCAAGTAATTCGATCAAGGAATGTTGTGAAGGTGGGTGTTGCATTCGTGATCATTCGGGTCCTGCATTTCAGGTATGTTTATCTGTTCATAACCATATTGTTTTGATGTTGGGGTTGGGTTGGTTGGAAAACAGGGGTGGGTTGTTACTGTGTTGTTGTAGTTATTTTGTTACATTGATTTAAAATGTGGGGTTCTGATAACTTTGTTTAATTGATTTAGGGTTTGTTAATGTGTTGTTGTTGAGGCCTTTAAGTAGTTATGGATTGTCGTTTTAAGTTTAAGATTTTCCATAGGGGAAACTTTGTCATCGAAGAAGGGAAGAGGGTGAGATATGATGGAGAAGTATTTGAATGAGACATAAACGAGGATAGATGGGGTCATTTTGAGGTGAGTAAGGAGATGGGTTATGTAAATATTAAGGGTTTAAGAACCTTAAATGATTAAGAAAAAATGGAAGAAGTACTTTTTTGTGAAATTACATATAAAGATAAACCTAAATTTATTGAGGTGATGTCATTTATATTTATATCTCTTTAGGAGAAGTGGGTTACCTGGTTCGACCCGGACTAGCCCACATGACTAAAAAGTCTAGGAAAATTTTGGGCTTAAGAAATAGATACCCAAGTTCGGCCTGGAAAAAGTAACGGACTTACGATCCACACATATATAAAATTGGTAATTAAAATGACCATATTTTCATATTCTTTCCTTTTATAACTTTCATTCAATAGCTTATTATAAGAAAATACACAATAAATCATTACATGTAATTGCAAGAGTATAAGCAAGAAAGTAAGGAAAGATTAACTACAAAGAAACATATATATATTAGATGACCCTTGTCACTATGAGTGACTAATCACCTTTTTTCAATTGGATTGAGTGTAACTCACTCTTTCTTATTACATATTGAATTCTTTTATCTATTTTACCTATTTTAATTAAAGTTAATGGCTAGTTTTTATGCTTAATGTTTTTCTTTTGATTGATAGAGCATGACAAGTTCTTACATTCCATATCATCATTGGATATGTTTTCTAAAATGTGAGATAAAATCAGTCATGAGTTGCATGTCTAAGAATAAAACATAATGCATTGGTTGTTTAAGGTCAACTCTTATAGCAAGAACTTTTGGTAAATAAGGATGAACATTTGTTGAAAGGACATATAATCTATCCCCAAGGGAAAATGTTTAATAATACTTATGCTTCATGAACTTGATTAAATGCGCAAATGCACATAGTATGATATCATATGCATGAGTGGAATGACGACGAAACTCAACCCGACGTTTTTCTATAATTACTTATTTTCTACTTCATACATTTTTCATTTATAATTTATAAACAACATTCTTATGCCCAACCAACAAACCATTAACACAACTGTGAATATTATGTGCATACATTCTATATGATTCAACAAGTATAATTTCTTATTTGTTGAATATCATATAAGTACACTTGCCAAGTCCACTATTAGAATCTTGGATTCCCATATTTGGTATGATTTAAACCTTTTTTTCTAACTATGTTTATACTGTAGCATCCCAAATAATTAAGTTAAAAATCCTAGATTGACGGAAAATATTAACAATTGTTCTCAAATTTATTTGAGATTTTTGGGAATTATTATTATAAATACAATTATAAATAATTAAACGTTATGGAATTAAACAAATTTATTTGAATGATTAATTATAAAGTTAAATGAGGTGTAGTGAGATGAAGATAAATTTGGAAGTTACCAATAAGGATTAAAAGTAAAAGTTTTAATTAAAACTTTAATGGGAAAATATAAAAGAAATAGGGAAATGACCGTTTTACCCCTGGACCTTAAAATTTAATTTCACTTCCTTCTTCCTCACTGTCCACGCGAGCTTTCTTCTTTTTCTTCTCCCTCACCATTGCCAAATGCTTTGTGCTTCTAATGGGAGGTCCGTTTTGCGTCGAAACTTCAAAGTAACTACATTTCTGGAATCGTGACTTCGAGGTGAGCATTATAGACCTATCAAATTGAGTTATCTTTCTCCCCTTTCTCTTTCTCTCTCTAGCCGAATGACCATGCATGGTGGAAAGAGGTCCTGTTTTTCCTTCCTCCAATGCATGTGAGCTTGAAAAAGATAATTGGAACAATGAGAGTAGTATAACGTTAATGGGGTTTGCATTTCGACCTTTGTAGGTAGCGAAACGAACGTTGGAAGGTCGAGTGGCAAAGCGGGTGTTGGATTCAGAGGTAGAAACTTGAACCAAGCACCTAGAGGATGCAACTGGCATCAAGAACAAATCGTTGAAGCTTGGAATCGAGGTAAGGGGAGTGTTCGGGTTGTAATTAATTAGAATAGGGGTATGTTGGGATTGAGTCATTTAACTAAATGTGGAAATAATGAGAAGAGTTAGTAAATGATAATTGTATGTGTATGCGTGTATGAATGTGAATTGTAGATAGTTTATAATGAGTATTAAATTAAAGTGTTCTAAATTGTGATAAAACAATGTGTATAGTGGCATTATGATGGCGGGCTTGACAAGTTGGGCGCCTATTTGATGAGTATGATATGTTGTTGATGGCCACATGATATGTGTTATGAGGAATGTGATGTATATGTATGATTATATAGTGTGGTGTGTGATGGTCGACGGTATGTATAGCCCCTCATTTCTAGCTCCCGTGGTTTTTGTGCCCAGTTGAGCTACCTAGTGGTCAAGTAGGACCCATTGGTTGAGGTGGAGAGTCAAGCAGGACTCGGTGGACCAAGCAGGGTTCATGGGGTGTCAAGCAGGACCCCCAGCTGAAGGCTCCGGATACTAGGCGTCAAATTATATGAGAGTCAGTTGTGAGATTTCAATGAGGTTATTGATAATATGTGATGATGTGAATGTCTCTATCATATTTGTTGTTGTGATCTATACCTTGAGGATGTTGTAACTTGTATGCAACTAAGAAACTGTATATGTGAATAGGTGATAAAGAGAAGTAGAGTTAATTGCTTACGGTTGAATTAGTGAACTAGTATTTGGAAGAACATTTAGTTAATCATGTATGTCCTTATTTAATTATCGTTCTAAATTAATTATGATTTACCAAACACTCACGCTTGCTGTGGTTTCTTTTAATTTAGTAACCAGTGATAGGGAAGAGGTTGATGCTCCGGAGGTGCGCAAGCGGAGAATTGATGCCAAGAAGTAAAAGAAATCATGAATTAAATGATGTGTGTAATGTGTTTTATGTATGTGATGTTATAATATGTTTCTTATGAATGTTGGATTAATCTAGAATATGGCAATGTAGTTATGTTGTGATAGGGACAATGACAACTTGAGTTATGAATGGATGTGATAGGTAATGAGTTAGAATTTGTATGTTAATTGATGAGGATATAAACTCATGATGATGAAATAGTGAGGTGTTGATGGCTATGCTAATTTTCATGAATTGGACGTATATTGGCATGAAGCCAATATTATATGTGGATGATAAATTGCTATGATAGGCCCTGTTTATTCTTGTGAAAATTGAATGATGTAAGATGCGTGTGGATTGTTCATTGCTTTGATGTCTAGGGTGTGAATTGTGTAACACCCTCTGTTACACCTTAATAAATTCTAGAAAAATTCGTAAATTTTTTTTTTTTTTTACTAAAGATATGATTGTTAAAAAGAAACTATCGGAATAAATTATATACATTATTTCTGAAATACCTCACAAATATTATTAAAACTTTATAAAGTATTTGTACATTCATCCGAAGAAAATAAACATTAAACATTATAAGAAAGAGAGGAAACTCCATGGCCCAGAAGCAGTTACTTATTAACATTATTTATTCATTGGACCACGGTATTCATACCGAGCTCCCTTTCTAGAACGTGCTATATCTACTGCTGAAATTCTTCGATCCTTCCCTCTGAACCATCAGTTTAGAATATATGAAACAAAAACACGGAGAAAGGAGTGAGAAACAGAATATAATATTTCCGAATAAGACATAAGCAACAAAGGGTTTTCACAACCGATACATAATAATATCAATCACAATCACATACACAATCAATTATGAATGCATGAATGTTATGCAATATTTTCATCATAACTTATCTATATATGTAGGCCCTTAAATTTTAATTTGCACTGGGCCAACCAGGAGTTTACACTGTTCCATAAGTCCGGATAATAATAATATGAACAGCTCAACTGGCATGGAAACACTTAGAGACTAGTCAGATTGAGAAAGTTTTTATTGTGAAAGTACCCGACACTAGGGAGCTACCCCAGGTCCCCTGAAGCACCCTTTCACACTCTCTCATCCCAAGGCTCGTAATTAAGCCTCCTCTAATGTATCCTCGGTTTCTATAATCCGTCCCCAGACAATATTATTTTATTTCACTTTCATTATCCATGATGCATGAACTACTCGCGTATTGAGTTGGTTAAGGCTTTTAGAAACTCAATTATTAAATCCCTTAAAGGTTTACAATATCATTTCAATAAACTGTACATTTTCTCAGTTCTCTGAATTTCTGTCCCACAGAAATAAATTTGGTACAGTTTTTAAATCTCACGGAAATTGAGTTTCTAAGCCTTAAATATCTAAAAACTTTATCATATAAAACTTTACCTAATCTTTCTCAAATTAAATCTTAACAAAATCAAATTTAGGAATCTCAATTATTTCCAAATGTATTTAGTTATTAAGTTGGAAAAAAATAAAATAATTTTCTTTTAATTTTTTTTTTATTGAAAGAGAAATATTTATTAACCAAAAATACTTAAGATTACAAAATTTTTCTTTAACTCAAGATTTAATTAAATAAATTCTAATAAAATATTTTCTTTCTAAAATAAATACTAATTTTTTTATTCTAAATATTGAAAATAAAGTTAATAAGAATAATTTCTAAGAAGAATTAAAAGATAATAAAATTTAAAGAGTAAGGTAAGAAATTCTTACTGAATTTTAGCTTTCCGTCATGCTCGCTATATGCTCAAACTCCACATTACAATATCATCAATCAAAATTAAACAATATCAATCATAACTAAATATCATCAATCAATCAATCATAATCAAATCATAATCAAATCAATTAAATATCATTAATACATATCATAATACAAAATTTAATGATTATTAATATAGTCAATTTTAGTCCTTTTGGTCAATTCCTCGCATAGGTATATGTAAGTCCATATAATCCAGTCCTTGCATAGGTATAGTTCAGTCCATATGGGTCATAATGGTCCAAGTCCTTGCATAGGTATTGTCCAGTCCATATAGGTCATAATGGTCCAAGTCTTTGCATAGGTATGTTAGAGTTAGTTAAACCGGATATTTAATTTAAAATTTATTATAAATTTTAAGTTAAAAAAAGTTAATATTTTAAAATAATAATATTATCAGATTTAAAAGGAGTAGGGGACTCCTCCCATTATTCTTATGTCTTTTCATATTATACTCTTATCTCACTCCCCCTTACCTTGAATTGTTACCCAAAATGGATTTGCTTTGCGCCTCCGATTTCTAAAAATATTAATACCAATCTTATTTCAGTATAAGCATAAGACGAAGATTAAGATTACTACTTAAAACAGAAATGGTAAATTTTGAATAGTGAATAGTGAATAGTGAATAGTAAATCGTGAATAGTAACAGTAAATAGTAAAACGTGAATAGTAACAGTAAATAGTAAAACGTGAATAGTAACGGTAAATAGTAAATCGTGAATAGTAACGGTAAATAGTAAATCGTGAATAGTAACAGTAAATAGTAACAGTAAATAGTAATTTACTATTTGAATAGTAATTTACTATTGAAATAGTAATTTACTATTGAAATAGTGTTTACTATGCAGAATAGTAACTTAAAATAATATTATTTTCAGTATAATAACAGATTTCTAAAAACGATATGAAAATAACCCAAAAAATATAAAAGAGAAGTATTCTTACCTTAGGATTTTGGCAGAACCTTCTCTCCAAAAACTTTTCTTCTCTCTCTCACTTCCACCACTATCTCACTAGCACTACTATATTAAGAAAACTTAATCTGAAATTGTGAATTCTAAAGAAGAAATCCTTCGGTATTTATAGGAAAAAAATTTACTATGCATTCCATTATTTTAATATAAAAGTACTATGTATTTTTGAATTTTTTATTCCAGGTTACTGTGCATCTTTTGAAAATTTCATACATGCACAGTGATTTGCATAGTAATTGTCGGCAAAATTATTAAGTCAAATAGTAACCCTTCACTCGGTATATTTTAAATATTCAAAATGAGTCCTTTTTGAAATTTAGCGATATTATATCAGTCCCTACTAATTTTATAATAAGTAATATAAAGCTGAAATTTTAAAAATCTAAAATTTTCTGTTAATAAAAATTTATTGATACGTTTCAAATTTTTTAACGATTGGAAAAAATCAAGATTTTTCTCAAACCGATAATTTTTAGATAAGTCTACTTGAAATGGATTTTAGAAAATTTTCTTATAATTTCAATTCACTTTCTTGTAAATATTTTTAATTTAAGTCACTTATATGAATTTAAAATTATTTAAAAAAATATTATTTTTATTAAAAAATTCCAAAATTCCAAAAAATTCCAAAAAATCATAAATAATACGTAGATTAAAAAGTTCTAAAGAACCATAATTTAATTCCTTCAAAATTTTAATATAAAAATAAAAATAGGGGTGTTACAACTCTACTCCCCTTAGAAAATTTCGTCCTCGAAATTTACATAATCAGTAAAACAAATGAGGATGAGACTCTTTCATCTCAGTTTCTAGTTCCCATGTAGCATCTTCTCCTCTCGTTTCACTCCAAATAACCTTTACAAGCGGAATTGTCTTGTCTCTTAATTGTTTTATTCTTCTGTCACTTATTCTAACAGGTGGTGCATCATATGTAAGATTATCTTTAACTTGTATGACATCAGGTTCAATAACATGTGTAGGATCAGATATATACTTTCGCAAGTTTGACACATGAAAAACATTATGGATATTAGAAAGAAAAGGTGGTAATGCTATTTGGTAGGCAAGGGGACTAACTTTATGAATTATTTGGTATGGACCGATAAATCTAGGAGTTAGTTTTCGAGATTTCATTGCCCGACCGACCCCAGTCATAGGTGTGACTTTCAAGAATACATGATCGCCTTCTTGAAATTCGAGCGGCTTTCTTCTTTTGTCATAGTAACTTTTCTGCCTGCTCTGTGTTGCCTTCATCTTTTCCTGAACTATTTTGATTTTATCCGTGGTTTGTTGTACCAACTCTGGTCCTAGCATCAAGTTTTCACCAGTCTCAAACCAACATAGCGGGGTCCTACATTTTCTTCCATATAATGCTTCAAAAGGTGCCATGCCAATGCTAGCATGGAAACTGTTGTTGTAGGTAAACTCCACATATGGTAAGAATTGATTCCAACTTCCTTTATGCTCTAACACACAAGCTCGTAACAAGTCTTCTAGAGATTGGATTGTTCTTTCTGATTGTCCATCCGTCTGAGGATGATATGCTGAACTCAGACGCAGTCTTGTTCCCATAGCCTTGTGCAAGCTCTTCCAGAATTGTGATGTAAAACGAGGGTCCCGATCAGAAATGATACTTGAAGGAATTCCATGCAATCTCACAATCTCCTCGATGTATAATTTTGCCAGCTTCTCCATAGAGTAACGAATATTGATGGGAATAAAGTGGGCAGACTTTGTTAGTCTATCAACTATTACCCATATCGAATCATGTCCTAATGGAGTTTTAGGTAGAGAAGTCACAAAATCCATGGTAATGCTATCCCATTTCCATTCCGGTATTTCCATTGATTGTAGCATTCCAGGGGGTTTTTGGTGTTCCACTTTAACCTTCTGGCAAATTAGACATGCAGCCACATACTCTGCCACCGCTTTCTTCATTCCAGGCCACCAAAATAACTTCTTCAAATCTTGATACATTTTAGTAGTTCCGGGATGAATGCTCATATAACTTTTATGGCCTTCTTCTAGAATTGCTTTCCTCAACTCCTCTTTGTCAGGGATACACACTCGATCCTTATATCTCAATAATTTGGTCGTTTCCCACATTGAACTCGACTTCTTTTCCTTGTTTCAAGAGTTCTTTCTTCTCTTGCAGGAATTCATCCTCTCGTTGAGCCTCTAAAACTTGCCTCAGGAATTCATTTGTCACTTGCAACGTTCCTAATCTGTAGCTGTTAGCATTAACCTTTACTGCTAGGTTAAGATCTCTGAAGTTCTCTATCAATTCCAGCTCTTTTATCATCATCGTGGACGCATGTAGAGACTTTCGACTTAAAGCATCAGCTACTACATTCGCTTTTCCAGGATGGTATTGCAACTCAAAATCGTAGTCCTTTAAGAATTCCATCCATCTCTGTTGCCTCATGTTTAACTCCTTTTGGTCGAATAAATACTTGAGACTTTTATGATCGCTAAACACATCGAATGTTGCACCGTATAGATAGTGCCTCCAAATCTTTAAGGCAAAAACTACAGCGGCTAACTCTAAGTCATGGGTAGGGTAGTTGATCTCATGTTGCCTTAATTGTCGTGATGCATAGGCTACAACCTTCTTGTCTTGCATAAGTACACTTCCTAGTCCTTGTTTAGACGCATCACAGTAAACTTCAAAAATTCGATGTGGATCGGGGAGTACTAACACCGGCGCAGAAGTAAGTCGATCTTTCAGCTCTTGAAAACTATTCTCGCATTGTGTCGTCCACACAAAAGGTTGTCCTTTCCGTGTTAGCTTGGTCAATGGGTATCCTAGCTTTGAAAATCCTTCAATGAATCTCCTATAGTATCCAGCCAAGCCCAAGAAACTTCTAATCTCAGTGATCGTGGTTGGTCTCTCCCATTTTAAAACCGCCTCCACCTTGGAAGGGTCTACAGCTATTCCTCCTTGACTAATTACATGTCCTAAAAAGTTCACTTCTTCCAACCAGAATTCACACTTCGACAGCTTTGCATATAGTTGTTTCTTTTTCAGGATTTCCAACACGACCTTCAAATGTTCAACATGTTCTTCTCTGTTTTTAGAGTACACTAATATATCATCAATGAACACCACTACAAATTTATCTAGATATGGATGAAAAATCCTATTCATGTAATCCATGAATACGGCTGGTGCATTAGTTACACCAAAAGGCATTACTAGATATTCGTAATGGCCATAGCGTGTTCTAAAAGCAGTTTTCGTTACATCTTCTTTCTTCACCCTTATTTGATGGTATCCAGACCTCAAATCAATTTTGGAGAACACCGTGGCACCACGCAGCTGATCCATCAAGTCGTCAATCCTTGGCAGAGGGTATCTGTTCTTGATCGTCACCTTGTTCAGTTGTCGATAATCTACACACAACCTCATGCTACCATCCTTCTTCTTAACCAACAACACTGGTGCACCCCAGGGGGATACACTGGGTCGTATAAACTGCTTCTCTATCATCTCTTCAAGTTGTTTCTTCAACTCTGCTAATTCTAGAGGTGACATTCGGTATGGTGCAATTGAAATGGGTCCAACTCCAGGTACTAAATCAATGGAAAATTCCACATCTCTTTCTGGGGGTAAACCAGGGATATCTTCAGGAAAAACGTCAGGAAATTCACACACAACCGGCAGATTTTTGATTTTTGATTCTTGCTCTCCTTTCGTTGAAAGCAATAGCATGAATCCTTGAGCCCCTCCTTTTAAAGAGGCACTCACTTGGTTGGCGGTTAGAAATCTCGAATCTTCAGGATTCAAATTCACTGGTTCTTTAAACATTATGGTTTTATTATGACAATCTATTAGAACATGATTGTCAGACAACCAATCTAGCCCAATAATAACTTCTAAGCCAGAAAGGGGTAAACAGAAAAGATTAGCCTTAAAGTCCCTACCATCTATGACAATAGGGCATTTCCAACAAGCTTTAGAAGTGACAATGGGATTGTTTCCAGGAGTATGTACAAATAAGTCAAATGGAAGTTCTATCACAGGTAATTTTAGTTTTTCTACACAGTCATTGGCAATAAAGGAATGTGATGCACCTGAGTCATACATAACAGTTAAAGAAATCTTATTAATGATACACTTACCTTCTACCATGGAATCAGCATGAGATGCTTCTTCTCCAGTGATTGCAAAAACCTTTCCTTTTGCTTTTGGCCTTCCGACTGCACTGTGCGCGCCTCCTTGAGTATTTATGTTTGTACTTGCACCTTCAGGGTTTTCTCTCTTCATCTCTGGGCAATCCTTGATATGATGACCTGGTTTGTTACACTTAAAGCAAACATAAGTGTTTTTAGGACAATCCCTTTTCAAATGGGGTCCTCCACAGATAAAACATTTAAAATTTGGTGCAGATGTTGGGTAATAGCTTCCAGTTGAAGCTTGGGGTCTGTTAGGAACAGATGCTGCTCCAAACCGACGAAATGGTGCTTGGTAAGGCTTATTCCTTCTGAAATCTCTTCTTTGGTGATGGTGAGGTCCTCCACTTCTTATTTCTCCTGCCTTGTGAATGGGCTCACGACTTTTGGTCATTCTATCCTTATGGTCTTCTTCAAAGATCCTGCAGCGATTTACCAATACAGAAAATTCACGGATTTCCTGCATTCGTATAGCTTCCTTAATTTCTGGCCGCAGTCCATTTACAAACTTTGCACACCGATCTCTTTCATTAGTAGCATCATTATAATGAGAATGAAAACGAGATAGCTCTTCAAACCTGGATGCGTACTCTCCAACGGTCATATTTCCTTGGGTCAGCGACATGAATTCGAATTGTCTTTTCCCTTTAACATCAGCTGGAAAGTATTTTTCCAGAAACATATCCTTGAAATAGTCCCAAGTGATCTCCACGTCGTTGACTTCGAATTGTTTACGCATGCTATCCCACCAATGTTCGGCATCCTCAGATAAGGCATAAGTAGCGAAGACTACCTTATCAGCTTCATTACATTGCAATGCTCGAAAGATCTTCTCTATCTCTCGAATCCAGATTTGTGCTCCATCAGGGTTATATCCTCCCTTGAAACGAGGTGGATTGCGCTTTTCGAATAGGTCCAGTCTTCTCAAGGCATCATTACCTTGACCTTCACGTGCTCCCATTGCATTGATTAAGCGTTCTACAACTCCAGCAAGATCGTTTCCAGCCATTAGTTTCCTATTTCACAGTAACTGAGATTTGTCACATCAATCACAGTTACTACCAAGTCAGATATTCTACCTATACAGAGTTTACAGACAAAGCAAGATAGACCTTTTCCCCAGGCCTATTGGATTAACTGCTCTGATACCAACTGTAACACCCCAGCTTCTTTTCAGGAATGAACGACTCGCCCCACAGACCAACACGAGACCTTTCCAATGTGCTTTTGTCCTCACTCACACATTTCCTGAGAACTTCCCAGGAGGTCACCCATCCTAGAATTACTCCAAGTTAAGCACGCTTAACTTTGGAGTTCTTAAGTGATAGGCCACCGAAAAGGCTAATGCATTTGTTGGTATAGGTAGTACAAATTCATTTCTTTAAGCTATCCTCGACTGTATAGTCCCATACCTATACAGTCTTTGGATCCCTCTCATTCTGGTATGTATTCAGTTCGTTCATGTGTCCCTCCCACTGGAAGCCTGCCAGGAGCCGCTCCTTGTCCGTGCCTATGCACCGGCGATCACTCCCCGCCCTCAACAGTGATCGGGATATCACATCTCCCGCTGGAAGCCTGCCAGGAGCCGCTCCTTGTCCGTGCCAATGCACCGGCGATCACTCCCCGCCCTCAACAGCGCCGGGATGTCACACGCCCACCAGCTTCCGCCTGGTTCGTCCCCGAACCATACCGTACTAGGAGAGGCTAGGCTCTGATACCAACTGTAACACCCTCTGTTACACCTTAATAAATTCTAGAAAAATTCGTAAATTTTTTTTTTTTTTTACTAAAGATATGATTGTTAAAAAGAAACTATCGGAATAAATTATATACATTATTTCTGAAATACCTCACAAATATTATTAAAACTTTATAAAGTATTTGTACATTCATCCGAAGAAAATAAACATTAAACATTATAAGAAAGAGAGGAAACTCCATGGCCCAGAAGCAGTTACTTATTAACATTATTTATTCATTGGACCACGGTATTCATACCGAGCTCCCTTTCTAGAACGTGCTATATCTACTGCTGAAATTCTTCGATCCTTCCCTCTGAACCATCAGTTTAGAATATATGAAACAAAAACACGGAGAAAGGAGTGAGAAACAGAATATAATATTTCCGAATAAGACATAAGCAACAAAGGGTTTTCACAACCGATACATAATAATATCAATCACAATCACATACACAATCAATTATGAATGCATGAATGTTATGCAATATTTTCATCATAACTTATCTATATATGTAGGCCCTTAAATTTTAATTTGCACTGGGCCAACCAGGAGTTTACACTGTTCCATAAGTCCGGATAATAATAATATGAACAGCTCAACTGGCATGGAAACACTTAGAGACTAGTCAGATTGAGAAAGTTTTTATTGTGAAAGTACCCGACACTAGGGAGCTACCCCAGGTCCCCTGAAGCACCCTTTCACACTCTCTCATCCCAAGGCTCGTAATTAAGCCTCCTCTAATGTATCCTCGGTTTCTATAATCCGTCCCCAGACAATATTATTTTATTTCACTTTCATTATCCATGATGCATGAACTACTCGCGTATTGAGTTGGTTAAGGCTTTTAGAAACTCAATTATTAAATCCCTTAAAGGTTTACAATATCATTTCAATAAACTGTACATTTTCTCAGTTCTCTGAATTTCTGTCCCACAGAAATAAATTTGGTACAGTTTTCAAATCTCACGGAAATTGAGTTTCTAAGCCTTAAATATCTAAAAACTTTATCATATAAAACTTTACCTAATCTTTCTCAAATTAAATCTTAACAAAATCAAATTTAGGAATCTCAATTATTTCCAAATGTATTTAGTTATTAAGTTGGAAAAAAATAAAATAATTTTCTTTTAATTTTTTTTTATTGAAAGAGAAATATTTATTAACCAAAAATACTTAAGATTACAAAATTTTTCTTTAACTCAAGATTTAATTAAATAAATTCTAATAAAATATTTTCTTTCTAAAATAAATACTAATTTTTTTATTCTAAATATTGAAAATAAAGTTAATAAGAATAATTTCTAAGAAGAATTAAAAGATAATAAAATTTAAAGAGTAAGGTAAGAAATTCTTACTGAATTTTAGCTTTCCGTCATGCTCGCTATATGCTCAAACTCCACATTACAATATCATCAATCAAAATTAAACAATATCAATCATAACTAAATATCATCAATCAATCAATCATAATCAAATCATAATCAAATCAATTAAATATCATTAATACATATCATAATACAAAATTTAATGATTATTAATATAGTCAATTTTAGTCCTTTTGGTCAATTCCTCGCATAGGTATATGTAAGTCCATATAATCCAGTCCTTGCATAGGTATAGTTCAGTCCATATGGGTCATAATGGTCCAAGTCCTTGCATAGGTATTGTCCAGTCCATATAGGTCATAATGGTCCAAGTCTTTGCATAGGTATGTTAGAGTTAGTTAAACCGGATATTTAATTTAAAATTTATTATAAATTTTAAGTTAAAAAAAGTTAATATTTTAAAATAATAATATTATCAGATTTAAAAGGAGTAGGGGACTCCTCCCATTATTCTTATGTCTTTTCATATTATACTCTTATCTCACTCCCCCTTACCTTGAATTGTTACCCAAAATGGATTTGCTTTGCGCCTCCGATTTCTAAAAATATTAATACCAATCTTATTTCAGTATAAGCATAAGACGAAGATTAAGATTACTACTTAAAACAGAAATGGTAAATTTTGAATAGTGAATAGTGAATAGTGAATAGTAAATCGTGAATAGTAACAGTAAATAGTAAAACGTGAATAGTAATAGTAAATAGTAAAACGTGAATAGTAACGGTAAATAGTAAATCGTGAATAGTAACGGTAAATAGTAAATCGTGAATAGTAACAGTAAATAGTAACAGTAAATAGTAATTTACTATTTGAATAGTAATTTACTATTGAAATAGTAATTTACTATTGAAATAGTGTTTACTATGCAGAATAGTAACTTAAAATAATATTATTTTCAGTATAATAACAGATTTCTAAAAACGATATGAAAATAACCCAAAAAATATAAAAGAGAAGTATTCTTACCTTAGGATTTTGGCAGAACCTTCTCTCCAAAAACTTTTCTTCTCTCTCTCACTTCCACCACTATCTCACTAGCACTACTATATTAAGAAAACTTAATCTGAAATTGTGAATTCTAAAGAAGAAATCCTTCGGTATTTATAGGAAAAAAATTTACTATGCATTCCATTATTTTAATATAAAAGTACTATGCATTTTTGAATTTTTTATTCCAGGTTACTGTGCATCTTTTGAAAATTTCATACATGCACAGTGATTTGCATAGTAATTGTCGGCAAAATTATTAAGTCAAATAGTAACCCTTCACTCGGTATATTTTAAATATTCAAAATGAGTCCTTTTTGAAATTTAGCGATATTATATCAGTCCCTACTAATTTTATAATAAGTAATATAAAGCTGAAATTTTAAAAATCTAAAATTTTCTGTTAATAAAAATTTATTGATACGTTTCAAATTTTTTAACGATTGGAAAAAATCAAGATTTTTCTCAAACCGATAATTTTTAGATAAGTCTACTTGAAATGGATTTTAGAAAATTTTCTTATAATTTCAATTCACTTTCTTGTAAATATTTTTAATTTAAGTCACTTATATGAATTTAAAATTATTTAAAAAATATTATTTTTATTAAAAAATTCCAAAATTCCAAAAAATTCCAAAAAATCATAAATAATACGTAGATTAAAAAGTTCTAAAGAACCATAATTTAATTCCTTCAAAATTTTAATATAAAAATAAAAATAGGGGTGTTACAAATTGCATGTGAATTCTCTATAGGAATTGTTAGTGCTTAGATGATAAGCTTGATTGGTATGCATATAATGAATTAGAGCTAGGATTGAGGTGCATATTTAATTGAAACCATCCCTAATTGCATGCTTGAATATGAGTAAATGGATGAATTAGATCAAATGATGCATGTGAAGGTGCGAATATATCAGATTGTGGGAAAATTCCTAGTTCATAGGCAAGTACTGCATAACTCGCTCAGGCGAGGTGGATTCTCGGTCAAGCGAGAGTCCCCTGTACCAGTACTGTGGTCTCTGGCCAAATCTCGCTTAAGCGAGGAAGGTTCTCGCTCAAGCGAGACCTGTGCGTATCAAGTGAGTGTGGCTACTGGAAGAATCTCGCTCAAGCGGACTCAGTCTCGCTCGAGCGAGGACCAAACAAAATGATTCTGTGCTTATTTCGCTCAAGCGAGTGTAACTTGCTCAGGCGAGTAAAAGGGAATTAGATACTGGAGTATTTTCGCTTAAGCGGCATGGCATTGTTGGCCCTTTCGCTTAAGCGAGTAGTGATAGTAGTATCCTAGAGTGTTTTCGCTCAAGCGAGAGAATCTCGCTCAAGCGGTAGAGATTTGATGTGTATGGACCCCCTCGCTCAAGCGTGTTCGTGGCTCGTTTAGGAACAAATTGTGGATCTCGCTCAAGCGAGTAGGAACCTGCTCAAACGACTTTCACTGGATTCGCCTAAGCGAGTCAGGGCTTCGCTCAAGCGAGAAGCCCCTGATCTCATTTTCTTCTTTTGCTTCATTTAATCAATTTCTTTCTTATTATTTGATTTATTTATTATATTTCCATTTATTATTTATTATCTTGGGCCCCTTAAACTGGGAACGCATGATTATCTTCATTCGATGATGATGTATTTTCCTTTAGTGAAAAATTTTCTCTGTATTTTAATTGATTAACATAACATGGTGTGTCTAATTAACTTTAATCACGTGATTAGCGCCTAATATTTAGGCGAGACGTCATATATACACCCTCAAACCTCTAGTTATATTCGGTACAATATTCCCATCATTTAAGTATAGCAAACACATTTGTGACATTCTTTGGAAATCATTATTCTTAGAAAATATAATTCTCAAAAAATGAAAAAACATTTAATATGTCAAACATCTCCTAAAAGTTATAAAGAAACAATCATGTCCAGAGCATTAAAAATAAAAAAAAAATGATCAGATATTGTTAATAAATAGAAAACAAGCAACAACTAATGAGTTAACTATTGCCTTACCAAAGAATTATGGGGGTTCTTGTCCCACACAAACATTGCTCTCAAATGGCAAAGTAAACCACTTTAGTCATGGGATATTTCAAAATGCACCTTGAAATCAT
Source organism: Clitoria ternatea (assembly GCA_037962975.1). Classification (NCBI taxonomy): domain Eukaryota; kingdom Viridiplantae; phylum Streptophyta; class Magnoliopsida; order Fabales; family Fabaceae; genus Clitoria; species Clitoria ternatea. Next base: position 155,675,373 of record CM075673.1, read on the forward strand.
ATTCGGTTCCTTTTGGGATGAATATCACAGTCCACTAAAAATTCTAGATCATAGCATGAAGGGTCTTATTGTCATAACAATAATACTTCAAATAGCACAGGATCCGCCCTAAAACAATGAAGGTCTCAACTCTTCTGCATAATTTTTAACAAAGATGAATATGTTCCAAAGAAAGCACTAGTGATTCCCCATGCCGCAATTACCACGCTGAAAGCAACCTGATGATGTATGCCAGAAAGAAAATATGAAGAGGGATCTTAATTTGAAGAATAGGAAAATTTTGGAGTAAACTGAATTTTGCTAAAATATTACTAATATATGGATGTTGGGTATAGCAGGTACAATTAAACAGATAAAGGTTATGAATCTCAAAAATAGAAACAAAAAACAATGAACATAAATGTTTTAGGAAGATATTCCTCTTGTTAGTTGATACGAATATGACAAAAAATGAATGTCACGGAAAACAAAAGCATATACATATGATTTTGGGGAAGTGATGGGCTCTAATACAAGGAAGCAAATCACTTGCCTTCTTTGCTTGTCTATCTAAAAGGAATGATATTTTAATAGACAAAAAAGATTATTAATCAAGAGAGAGGGTCTTGATTTTTATATGACATATCATTTTGAACAAAAGACAAAAAATAAAACAAATAATCCTGTCACATGATAAATATTCATATTTTTTCTGATTAAAAGAATTTCATAATCTGTACTGTATGTTTAACACTTATTTGATAACAATGATTAACATATATTCATAAGTTTTTTCAAGTGTTTTTTTGTTTTTTTTATTTTTCTCTTTCCTTGTTATATTATCATATTTCTCACCTTCAGTGACAATTTCCACCGACAAAGATTTATTTTTTGTTTTGCTAAGAATTTAATTTTTTTTTGTTTTGCTAAAAATTTATTATGTATCAAAGACTTAATCAATTAAGTTAGTCTCTCTCACCCTCTTCTCTAACAAATAGAATTTATTTTCATAAGATAAATACTGTAATTGAAAAAAAAAGAGTTAACAAGATCAGCTGCAGTGATTTATACCTGTGTACTTGTTGCTTTTTTCCCCACGATGCTCAGAAAACATAAAGCTGGCAATATCACTGCCTGAAACAAATAGCAATCCTTCAGCAGTTTCATATGTTAAGGTAGACATATTAGATAGGCATATGCGAGCTACATAATCAAAAAGACTCGAGAGAAAATCATGCATGTGAATATTTTACCATGCATAGTATCGTGTCTAAGAAAACAAATATCAAAATTCTGGTAAAAACAAAAATTTTCAATTTTAATTATATACATAAAAACTTCACAATCACATAATAATTCTTCCCTTTCCCCTAGCTTGATCACCTATTCTATACATAGCCTGTTAGGCTGCTAGGGTTTAGAACACACTACTACTGGACTAAGGCAAAATAAGAAGAAAGTTACCACTTCATTCATATCCTTTAGAGAAAATAGAAAACAACCTTAAGTAGTCATCAATAAGGATGAAAGGGAAATCTAAGCCTTACACTTGGCAAAGGATCAGAAAAATATAAAATTACTCAAGAATTAAAAATTACACAAAATCTTTAAACCAAACTGAAAGTTTTTTTGTTCTTTTGGGCCTGGTCTGTTGAGGCCCAACATTGCCTCAATTCCACTTGTGAGGAACAATGTCTTTTTACAGAGTCTCAAAACTATAAAGTCTTAGTCAAGTTTAGCTTTAGCAAACTAACAAGAGCATCTGTGGCACAACATTCATGCACCGTTGAGTATAAGGCAGGGAACTTTACCCTTGGATGTGATATGACACAAGCAATGTTTTTTTATGCATGATTGCTAAATAGAAGGTTAAATTAGAAAATGCACACCAATAGAAGACAAAATTGTCTTTATCTCCATCCTACATTATTTTCTTTATGCAGTTCTAAAAATAGTACAAGTGTATCATTGTAGCTGTTTATATATACTGAAAATGGAAAACAGAACAGGTGTTTGTCTTGGATTTTGATAAAGACATGTGCATGCTCCTTAAACATTGTGAGATATTGACTGCAATGAATATTTTTAAGTATATGTGCTTACCACTAGTAGGCTGAGGAGAGAACCAATTAAAGCCATGACAAGCCCTGAAATTATAATAAACCATGTTACGGTCATGTTCATCCGAGACATCTCTAGTGTTAACTTTTATTGCAGCTAGTCATAACCAATTATTTTGATCCACAGCTCTACTTTTATAATTTTATTTTCACAACTAATTATTAGTAAAAACAAAAATGATTTAGTCAAAGTGGTTGTTTAAAACGAATTTGACCTTTTTAAAGTGTAAAAGGACATTCAAGGGGACAAAATGAAATAATAGTTTTTGGTGAGAAAATCAATAATTATAATGAAATATATGCACCTATAAGATATATTAGTGAATTATTAAAACATCAAATCATTAAGTTTTTAACCAATGTGGTTATGGAACTTTATCTTTTCACAGTACATTTCTACACTTAAAACAAATCCACACTTATATTGTGATCCGATACTAGTAGGATTTAAAAAATCACTAGTATGGCCAATTCGTCAATGACCCAAAACTTTTAACCAAAATTCATATATTTGGTAGCATACTTGTGGAAACTGCAAAGTACCTTGTTCCCATCCATGCAATGAAGCTAGAGTGACTTTGCTTACTAAAGAAGTAAACAGTCACTGGATAAAGCCCAGTTGCAGATCCTATTAGATGATGCTACATAATCACACCAGGATGCATATGCCTATCAGATTGTAAGGTTAGTAGTATAAATTGAACCAATTTTAAGATCCAGCAGTTATATTTTATGCGTTATACTCCTATCATATTGTAAGGTTCAGTAGTATAAAATGAACCAATTTTGAGATCCAACAGTTACATTTTGGGTCTGTTTGTTTAAGCTTATTAAAAAAGTAATTATAAAAAAACAGATCAGAGTTGCTTCTTAAAATAAGCTGAAATCAACTTATTTTTAACTTCTGTTTATTTAAACAAACGAACCCTTTATGTGGTATATGTAGCAATATTCATCCTATTAGCTAGATAGAATCCCTCACACTCACCCTACATTAGGTGTATGGGCTAAGTCCACAAGTCCAATAGTGCTACCGGCCCACCTAATCAGTTATTTAAATTAGGAGCAAAAAAGAGGATCTAATCTCATTCTTGTATACTAGAGCACCCAGTTAATAAGGGGTCCTTGTACTTGAGTTAACAATACTCCTCCAATCCTTTTTACATTAGACAAATTGATTTAATTTTTTTTCACTTTTATAAAAAAAAATTATACATCTCTAGATATATTAATGATCAATTTCCTTTAATACCCCCAATTTATTGTGAGGGAGTCCAAAAATTACTTAGTTATTTCCCCTTATTGTAAATAATTAATGTAAATATTAATTTTGATAATTTAATCTTTTGTTCTTTTTAAAAATAACACTTGAGAAACGAAATGTGGTACTTGGTGTTTTCCACAGAAAACCCTAAACTAATCTAATCTCCAAAAAAAAAATGGGAGATGGCAAAGTTGAAGAACCACACGGCTCACAATCAGTCCTATAAGGCACACAGAAATGACATAAAAAAGCCAAAGACTCACTACCACACTTCCACCATTTGGAGGACATTTAGTATAAGGATTTTTTTGGAAACTAAGTTTCCTATGTTTGATATGTCTTTTTTAAGAACATTCCACGAAACTAATTTGCCAGAAAAGTTTTGTAAGTTATATTTTATAAAATTTTCTCTAGTGAAAGGTGAAAAAGATAGTTTTTCAAGTAAGGGTAATCTTAGTTATACTTAAAGAATATTCCCAAAAAAATTTTAAACATACCAAACATATTTTAACTTTCTCAGTAATCATGATTTCTTGTAAACAAATTTCCCAAAAAACAAGATTCCCATAAAATTAAAAATTTTTCAAGTACCAAACGCCTCTCAAAGAAATGATGGATCCCAAGTTTCTGAGGAAGCAAAGGTACACAAGGAAGCGTAACAAGAAGATTGGTGAAGCAGCCACCAAAGAAATGTAAAGTGCTAACTATCATGTGGGGTTATAAGGATTCGGGTTCCGTATTGTTCGAAAGATGAAGTCCAATAAATTCAACTTTTTAAACGGTTGTAACAACCAACCGATTTAAAAACCCTTTGCATAACCCACTTTTAAAATCAGTTATACAAATAACCGATTTAAAAAGTATATAAAACAAAATAAATGCACTAAACTACACCACACTGTGACTGCACCCAATCCAAATTCTGGTTATTAGGGTTTCCCTTTAGAATTGTTATTCAAGTCCCATGTGTTTTGTTTCAGATCTATCTTCAATAATGTAGTATATATTGGTTTATTTAGTCTAAAGAGAACTGAACAATACACCTTTAATACTTAGAGCTAGGTTGCATTATTTTTTAATATAGTATTAGAACTTGACCAATCTTAAATGTTAAGCCACTTGTAAATATCAAGTCTTATAAATTACACGTGATAGATGTCTAGTCATGGACGTGGGGTGTTAAGATGTTGAGATAAATCATATATCAACTAGTAATATGGTCAACATATACCTTATAAGACTTGGGGTAACATTTAACTCTTGAATTACCTTTTAGGATTAAGTTAGGTTCAATATTCAAGTTTAAGAGTTAGAAAATCTCACGTTGAGTAAGATAGAAGGAATTAAGAAGTTTATAAGTATTGAAGCATCATTCATAATGTCTTACGGTTTTATGGTTAAGTATCTTTTAGCTAATAATCTCATTTTCACTCTCTCAAGTATATGGAGCCTATAGACCAAAAATTCTAACTATATGACTAGAGAAAGTATTAAATAGGTGTAATATCTATACATAGAAGCATATATGCATTATATTAGAGGGCTAAGACTTACCAAAAAATGGAATGAGGAGAGCAGCACAAACTGTAGATATAACCAGTGCTGTTCTAAGAGAAATAAAATAGCAATAATTACTTGAAATGCGATCCGGCAGCAACTCCTCTACACCCCTTGCCAGTGGGTTCATGGACAAAGCATATTTGTTTCAAATTAAAGAAAACGTAAATTAAAATGTCTCCTGAATATGATCAAGCCAAGTTGGACTTTAATGACCAAGTAATTTATGTTAAAGGATATTTAGTAAACGGGTTAAGTACCTGAAATAGAAACGAATACAACATTAGACAAAATATAATTGTTCACTATAAAGGAATAAGGAAAGTTCGTAAAGACCCTTAAGATCTCTTAGTCTCTTACTGTTGTCCACACGGCAATTTTGGAAGCAAATGCATTTGGTGGCAGATTCAGTGTTACCGGAGACAGAGTCCCTTCACCAAACATAAGAAATCCTGTGATTGCAAGGCCTCCATATACCAACGCGCATGAAATAAAACTGCACACATACAAATCAGAGTCGGGTAAAAGAAGCAAGAAAACACTTTCTCCTATTATATATTACACTTGATTGTTGTTGTGTGGTTTACTACTATTTGGACAATTTAAGAATGTCGTAACAATGTCATTCTTAAAAATAAATCTATTTGTTTGCATAAAATGTTTGAATTAGTACAATATAGGAGTTCTTAAATCTTGAATGAAATGTAGGTTTTGTTGAGTGATATAAAGAGCCTATTTTATGCTGTTTAGGTTTGTAACTGTTTAATTTTGTATATGAGTTAAGGTATCCTTGTACATTTTTAATGTTATTTTCTTTGCTGATAAAAAAATATATTACACTTGATTAAGGAAAAAAATAAAATTAATTATCTTATTGAATTGGGTTTTTGAGAAAGTTGGTATACTCTCTTTTTAAATTTACCCTTATTTAAAATTAATAGATAATTAAAAATTAATAAATTAACTAATTGAGTTAAAATATGTTTGATAAAATAAGTTGTTAAATATATAATAATATAAGGGGTTTATTTTATTTTAACATAGACAAAAATGATTTTAAAAGAAAAATATAAGTGGAGATAATAACGTAAAAATAAAATTAAGTTTAAAACTTATAAGTTGAAACATTACTCAAATAACATTTTAATAAATATTATAAGTTACTAAGTTCTTTTATTATACAAAATTATTTTATTTAATAAACTTAGAATAGTAAATAAACTACAAATTAATTTAAACCATTACTAAAGAGAGGTTGTTAAGCATAGACAGAGAATTTCAGTGGGTTTAATAATTTTAAAAATTTGTAAAAAATAAGAATAAATGTTTTTCAAACTTGCGGATGAATCTTAAACTCAGAAAAAGTTGTTATAAAAATATGATCATATCTCATCAGTCGCAAAGCGTCATTGGATACCTTGCAATCATTGCCTTGGAAAATTGTCTTTTGTCAGCCATAGATTGATAGATATTTGGAAAAACAGAATGTCCTGCAAAGCAAAATCCATGTATACCAAAAGCAAATGGAATGCCACTCCAATTTACGAATGGACCAGTGTGATGGAATCCAACAGAATCGTTTGTCCCAACAATAAACACACTCATGGCAATCACAGCAGTAGAAACAACCCCTCCAGCTGCACAATCATCACAAGTGTGATAGAGTGAGTGCATGCTAAAACTGGATTGAAAAACAAAGATCCACTTGAGTTTGGAAAACCTGAGAGATAAGACATAATACGAAGATCCCTCAACCAAACTGTTGGGAGGATAATAAGTGCACTCAAAATTACAAACAATTGTTTGGAGTCCAACTGCAAGCTACCCCATGGCAAGGATGTTCCCGGAAACAACCGAGTAAGGTTATCTCCTTCTAAGATGATGAATTCCACACAATATGACTGCATTCATGAAAACAGAACTCATCTATGCAGATGGTGCAACAGAATGGTTTTGAAGGAAACAAAAGAAATGGATGAAATGCAGAGCTTACATATAATTCAGTGTACAAAATGATCTGCCACCATGATAAAAAAAAAAAAGTAGTGTCAGCAAACATAGATTATTAAAATCACCAATGTGTGTGTGGATTAAAACTTTAAAATTGATATATCACCTTTTTTCTCACTCCAATTTATATGAACCAACAATAAAAAGAGAGGAAACAGAAAGAGCATTTTATGGTAGAACAAACATCTACCATGAGTTAAAAAGAATTTCAGATCCACAGAATCAAATCCTAGAACTAGAAAAGAGACTATTCAGCAATTTGAACTTAATTTACATAAACAACTAGACAAGGAAACAAACTTGGTGTGCTTGGAATAGTTTATTTTTCACTCAAATCATCTTGCATTCAAAATCTTAATAAGATAGATTTATAGGAAAAAGTAAAAGAATTATTCTCCCAAAGAAAATGTAAACCAAACACATGCTTACTGATACAATAATTCGGCCATATCTTCCAAATGCAGCTTCTGCTATATCTGGGTAGCTAATGATTCCTTCTCTGCTTTCAAAGCAGTGTTTCATGAGCTCAGCAGTATAACAGCATACAACTGCAAAGAGAACCATCACAACCAAACTCGCCCAACCAGCTTGTTTCACTGTGTAAGGTGTAGATAGAAGCCCAACTCCAGCCATCACGTTAATCCCTGGCCAGTTACAACATTATCTCATAAAACAGCTAGGTAGAAACTAGAAAGTATAAATAAATAAGTGTATATTGCTTAGATATTTATGGGCAAAATAACACTTTATACGGGCATGGGATGAATCATATCCATCAACAATATTTCAATACAAAAATCAAATCCAGGCTCCAGTAATTTTATTATTAAGTAGTAAGCATAAGCTGAAAAGTATATAGATGAACATTCACTCCTTGATTTTATCTAATAGTTATAACAAAGAGTAAACACTCAAGTTAAGTTATCAAGATTGTACTAGTAGTCATGCACTTCACTTTCTAAGATTTAAACAAAATGACTTTCATCTTAGTCCTTTCTTAATATAAAATGACAATGAAAAACAAAATACGAAATGATTTAAAATGAATGATTTTTTATAGTGTCAATCAAGGACTAACTTGAAGTTTTTAAAATCTAAAACTGTAAAATGCATAACTACAATCTCGAAAACTAAGGGGAAGGTTTACTCTAACAATAAAGCAATATCCATGAGCACACAAGTATATGGCAACAGATATTACTGATTTGAAATACCATACCATTAAATATTGTTTGAGTGAGGGTACATCCATAACCAATAGGTAACTCTTCAGGAGTTTGCATTTGAATTGAAGCTTTTTCCCACCATGTTGATTGTCTTGTCGCCATCCCTTCTTGAATTTGACTAGCAGTGAGCTCTTGACCAGATAGGAACGAAATCCTTCCCTCTTCCAAGTAACTCGCTGAACCACCACCAACAAAGCTTGAATAAATAACACTCGGGGCTCGCAGAATTGATCCAAGATTTTGAGCAGCAGCAATTGTGTAAGAATCAGTGGCATCTCTGTCATTTAAGAAGAATAGTGAATACCACAGAAGGAGAAGCCACAAAAGCTGCATTACATTACATTACACACAATTCCAGCAAAGCTTATTGAGCATGCCAAAAATAAACAACCATAGAGCGACATGGAACATGATATATAGAGTTTTTTCTTTGTTTGATGTATTTGAACAAGAAACCATAACAAATAACTCCAGTTGCTGGTTGACATGGACATAAAACCCTGGAAACATGTCAGCATCCTAATTTCCACGCTTCTTTTTTTCTCTTTTTAACCGCTATTATAAGGAATTACACTCTAAATTTTCTTTTAACTAGGGTAGCCTCAAAATGCATCAAGCCCGGAAAAAAAATATAAATTAAAAGTCTTATGGACAAAACTTAGAGAAACTATATATAGCACTGAGGTCATGATCATATTTAAGTTTCTAATGGAGAAGAAGATTGTACCTGTAACTTTGAGGCCATTGCTGAGAGGAGAAAGAATAGGGTATTGTTCTTCGATTCCCCCCATCATCACTGCCACCATCCTTAACACTATTCTCACTCTCATACATGACGGAATCGATATCGTGATCATCTTCATTAGGGTCGTCATAGTTATGATCCAAGAAAAAATCAGACTCTGCGCCCTTATTCTTGCTGTTAGCCATTGTTACAAACTCTCTACAAAACAATTCAACCACCTCTTTTACAGCAAAACCAATATTTCTTTTGGTGTTTTCAGGCGACTTGTGTTATATGGCATTGGCAACAAGGAAGCCAAAACCATGTATGGTAACTTTATTTTGTATTAATAACATATAAAATATTATCATATATTAATGGTAATGGGAGAGGGAGATCAAGAAAAAAAATGAAAGAAAATGAAGGTTGGTGTTGGAGATGCGTAAGGCTTGCATTGTGAAGCGGAATGTGGAAAGGAAGGAGCTCACGTAGCCAACTCTCGACATCTGTCACGTTGCCTGCAAACAAGACAAGTCTTTTTAGCACTCTGCGGAGTGGACAAATACAAAGTACAGACAATGTCTTTGCGGGAAGCACGATCAAACCCATGCATGGACATTTTTTTTATTTGTTGGACAAATCTTTAACTATAATCTTTTAGATATTAGTATTATTTTCTCTAACCAAATCTTTAATAAACGTCAAAACTCATTCATCAAAAAAAAAAAAATTGTCAACACTCATTCATCAAAAATTAAAATAAAATAAATGTCAAAACTCTTTACCTCTAAAAAAAATATATTAACTGTCTCTAATAAAACTAGCTGAAAGCTAAAAAACTTAAAGTTAAAGTTTATATAAGTGACGTCTTATAATTTTTAGAGACCATATTCTAATTACCAAAATTTTGTCTTTTCGTCTCTAATATTTAAAAATCAGTCATGATTTCCTAGGGAACCAATATCACGCAAATGTGGGGAGGGAGAAAGAGTCAAACCAACGTAATTGGGAGGGAAAAAAAGGCTAATACAAAATTGTGGGCTTTTAAAAATCTAGAGGTCCTCAATAATTGGAGGCTCCACTACAAAGGTCTACTTGCAAGGTTTGTTATATTGGCTTGATATAGTTGATTATATTAAAAGTATTTGATAAAACTAACTTTTTTTTTAACAGATAATGTAAAATAACACAAAATAACACCCTTAATTATTTAGACAAAACTTGTTTTTTTTATAAATATAACTCGTAACTTTTTTGAGATATTTTAATTAATATCAAGATTAGTAAAATAATGTTTAAGGTTTTTTTTCTTTATAACAAATTTTTTATAAAATATATAATTAAAAAACACATTATTCAAATATGATAATTTCATATTTTGATTCATAAAGTCTTGATAAAATAAATATTTATAATAATAATAATAATTAATAATATAAATATTAAAGAGCATTTCATAATAAAATTAATTTGAGTTAGTATTTCAATTTTGCCTAATTCACATTTTGTTCCCCTAAACAAAATTATCTCTAAAAAAGAATACTCATGGTAAAAAAACAAAACAAAAGGATAAAATTGTATTGTGCCACATATTTTGGTGGTGTTTCCATCTTTGCCATCGCCTTATGTGGGTTGAAGAATGGGACATAAGTAGGGATGACAAAAAAACCCGCGCCTGCGGGTAATCCACGGATTACCCATAATGGATATTCGCATATTTACTAAACGGATGGGTAGCGGTATCACACTACCCGCCCCGCGGGTACCCGTTTAATTATTAATATTTATTTTTTATTAAATATATTTAAATATCTAAGTATTTTTTTATTATTTTATAATGATATAAATAAAATTTAATATTTTTCAATGAAAATACTTTTAATTTATAAAGTTGTAATGTATAATACAATATTAATTTGAATTATATTTTACTAAAATAATATTATGTTTAGTACATTATACCATATTTTATTCTTTATTATTATTTTATAAAAATAAAAAATATTCATAAATACCTACGGGTACCCGCTACCCGACCCGCGAATACCCGTTACCCGCCTAAAACCCGTGGATACAGATAGCGGTAACATACTACCCGTACCCGCCCGGCCCATTGACATCCCTAGACATAAGGTAGAGATTGGCTTTAGTGTGGTTTGCCTTTTTACATTTGGCAAGAAAGGGTACGTAGGAGACTGTCATAAAGACTAGACAAATCAATGGCCAGAAAGACAAAAATGGTATCCTTCAAAGCATAATGTGAAAGGCCCCAAATTCCCCTAAACATCCAATTCAAAAGGGTTGCATGCTTTATCTATAAAAACTCTAGCTTCCCATATAGCAAACTCATCCATGTCAACTTTCGGCATCAGAAAATTTCTTACAAAATTGTTTCTACCCTAACTTTAATTACCTTCCTTAACTTTAATTTGTTTCTTCCTAATTAAGGATCTCTTGCGCCTGCATGCTTGAAAATCAATATCATTTATACGTCGTAAATTATATTAATTGGTTCATTTTTTTAAACTGAAATTACAAGAAGCTCCATTCATTAGTTTAAATTACATCCATTCCTCTAACCAGCTAAAGAATATTTGGTTGGAACAGAGTAACTATAGTTAAATATTAAATTCTCTACCCATTCCTATATAAATCAAGAAATATAATTATATTATCTTAATTACATATTAAAACAATTTCTCATTTATCCATTATTTATGACATTATATTAACTTAATTCAATACTAATATTTTAACTTGGGCGATGCACATGATCAAAACTTTATTTTTTTATTTTTATTTTATATTTAGAAAAAATATTTAGTTATATAATTTTAAAATTAAATAAAAAATCTACTTGTTATTATTTTCTTTATTTGAATAAATATTTGAATTAAAATTTAAAAACTAAGTCTAATATTTATTTTCAACCACCTTGATTTTAAGAGATAATTTATTTTGTATTTGAGTTTTAAAATGATACCAAGTTGTTGTATTTGAGACATACTAATTTATAAAAATAATATTTGATCCAATAAAATATACCTCATATTTTTCTTCAATAAGATATCTAAATTAATGTAAACCTTGGAGACCAAAATCAAATATGTGTTTGTAATAAGGATTAAAAACAAATTTATCCACAATTTTTTATCTCTATTTTGATCATTTCTTGCTACAAAGATGATAATTTTGACATTAATTTTGGATCAAAACTTTTGTCCTTGGCTTATTCCTCCTGTACCTCCATGCTCTTGTTTCTACATCATCAAACATAAAGAAAAGTAAAATAAAACTATTATTTAATGCTTCATAATTTTTGTCCTACATAAGTTTTTGAGAAATTTTTGGGCACTCTCCTTGAGTGAGGGTATTAATACCCTCATTTACGCGGCATGCCACGTGGGCCTTCTTTTTAATAAAGCAGTTTTTATATTTTTTTTAAGATTTTTTTTGTCCCATTACTCCCTGGTTAGTTAACCTCATGTGTCAGAACCCCCTCGTACCTCCATCGTCCCGGTTCTCTTCCTTTCCTTGTCGCTCATGTCATCCCAAAACAGAATTCGTATATCCTACCACCACGGAAACCCGCCTCCGCGTGAGCCAGAACCACGACCATCACGTCATGGCACTTCTATGGCAGTGATACAGAGCCATCACGAGTCCTCTGCGTGGGTTGCACACCTGAAAACCCCACCGACAACCACCGACTCTCCCCGCGCAACTCCGGCAACGTGATCCACCCCATAACACGAAATCTGTGAGTGACTAAATGATTGCTTATTTAAGCATTTCTTCAAATTTTCAAATCACAATTCCTATTTCCCCAATTCATCTTATCCCATTGTTTTTAGTTTTTCTTAAAGACATTGTTGGTGTACCTTGAAGTTATATTTTGACGTTATTTTTCTCTGTCGAGCTTATGCTCATTATCTGTTTGATGGAATTCTTGAACCAGTGCTAGTGTTTGTTACTTTAATCTTTTCTTGAACCACCGTTCACCCTTTGTCGTTCTCCATGGTTAAGGTGTAGTCGCCTCAAAGGTAATCTATGTCTCAGTACACATCGTTGTTTTGTGATTCCTCTGATTCACATAAAAAATTAAAAGTAATAATAATCAATAGTTTCCATTTGCATTGTCTATACTCTACTAGTTAAACATGAGGATTGCAGAAAATAAAGAAGAGATAATATATGTGTGTAGAGAACTATAAGATGGAAGTCTTTTTTGTTATATAATATAGATAGATATATGTAATGCGCAATTTTATTTATGTTAATACTCTCCCAGCCCCTACAGTTTTGGGACTTTGGGAGCCTACTACATTGGGATGCCCTTTTTTATAATTCTGTTCCTTTCTACCTCAACTTAATAGTAATTGTTTGATAAAAGATAATTATAGGTATTGAGTGAAAAGGCCATTTTAAGTCATTTTTCCTTGTGTGGTTTCCTTCTTGTTTTCAATTACTGCTTGATATTTTTAAAATTTTTATTCATGATTGCAGCTTGGAGCAGGGGAGTTCAGAGAAGTTATTTTTGAGGTCACCCGCATAGCTTACAGGTTTCTATTGTCATTTCACCCTAATTACTCTTTCTTTGTGCAATTTTTTTTCCTGAAAGACATTGTAGTCACATTACCATTTTTACTGAGGAATAATGTTGACACAGAATTTTGATAGTCTATTAATTCAAGGCATGGAATACTTTTGTGCAGTTTTAGTCAGAAGCTACGTTTGTGGAAATTTATGCTTAAAACAATGATACAAATGATTTGTTACAGGTCATTGGTGTCTATCTTGTAGGCAACTCACTAGGAGGACTTTTTACATTGTATTTTGCAGCCTGAAATCCTCATTTAGTGAAAGGTGTCCCATTGCTTAATGCAACACCTTTTGGGGGGTTTCTGCCTAATCCAGTAAAAAATCCAAGACTAGCTAAAATATTTCCATGGGCTGGAACGTTCCCCTTTCTTTCAAGCATAAAGAGACTTACAGAGTTGTTGTAAGTATGAGCTTATTTTTATTTTTTAATACCTTCATTTATGTAGTTTGTGCTTACATCTTTTCTATATTTTAGTCATGAAGTTGTAAACTAGTACATTTCATGTATGCTATTAGTATGTTACCTACTTGTCCATTTGCAAGTGATGTGAGTGATAATATCAGAACAAACTCTGCTAAATGGACTTAATCTTCTGTTTGGTAGAGGAAATTTTACAACTTTAATGACAAGAACAATTTTGTTCTTGAAAAATTTGTTATACAATTACAAATTTTGTTATTTTTACTTTCCTTTCCAACAGATACACTTACAGGTTAGGGCATATTTTGTCAAATGGTTCTTACATATGGAGTAAGAAGTATTCATTCAAGGCATCCCCATATCCTAGACAAAACTCAGTGTAATGTGTTATCATATTTGGTGACATAGGCAAGGTAGTAATAATTGACAAGAAAATTATAATGGTGGAAAGAATATTCAACTCCCAAGAGACTGGAATGACTATAGATCATTTCATTTCCAAGTTCTGAATTTAAAACAATAATTTGAAGATGAATAATATAATGGAAAAACATTCCTTTTTCTTTGCATCTTTTAGGCTGAGCTTGATGGTTCAAATGAATATGTTAATTATCAACCTGGTTCACTTAATACCACTGACCAGCTGATCAAGGATTTAGACAATTATGACATTATTTTCCACATTGGAGATATGCCATACGCAAATGGATACATCTCACAGTGGGACCAATTCACAACTCAAGTGCAACAAATTTCATCAAGAGTAGTATACATGGTTGCAAGGTTCATTTGATTGCAAGCATTTTATGTTATTGACATTTAATCAAAATTTGCATCTTCTTATGATACTGAATGGTATTTTATTCCTTTATATTGTAGTGGAAATCATGAACAAGACTAGCCAAACACAGGGTCCAAATTTTATGCTTCAGATTCAGGTGGAGAATGTGGAGTTCCTGCAGAAACCATGTATTATTTTCCCGCTAAGAACAGACCCAAATTTGGGTAAGTTATATTGATCTCTATGCTAAATAAATGAAGTCCATTTATCTACTAGTAATTTCGTAAGTAGCAATTAGGATGGACAGTATCCTATTTAAAAGAATATTCCAAGGGATGATGATGTAAATATGCAGGTACAAAGCAAACTATGGCATGTTCCATTTTTGCATGATTGCAAAGAAGGATCAGAACAGTACAAATTCATTGAACACTGTCTTGCAATAGTAGATAGAAAATAACAACCTTGGTTTATCTTTTCAGCTCATCGTCCCTTTGGGTACTCCTCTAATAAATGGTATGGCATGGAGGGCTCATTTTAAGAGCCAAAGGGAAGGGAAAGTTTACAAAAACTTTGGCAAAACTACAAGTAGACATTGCATTTTATCAGGTATATATGATATGATGTCCATATATACTTTTTTTTTCACTTCAACTCAACCATGTTTTCTAATTGTTATCTAAATGCATGCATGTGATGTAGAACCAATGTGTAAATTCAGAAAAGCACCATTACTTTGGCGTCAATGGAACCATTCGTGTTGTTGTTAGTAAAGGTGGAAGTCATTTGTCAGACTTTACTGCATCACCCTTACTTGGAGTCTTTACAGGGATCGTGACTTTGGCTTTAGCAAGCTTACAACATTCAATCACTCGTTTTGCTGTTTTAGTACAAGAAAAGTAGTGATGGAGAGGTTTATGAATATTTTACCATTTCAAGGGACTACAAAGATGTCTTAGCCTGTGTGCACGATGGTTACGGGCAAACCACCTTAGCAACCTGAATTCTGTATCTGGACCGTATATGGTCTTGAAATGAAATAAATAAACATCATTTAAAGAATTTCTATCTTCTTCAATTTCCAAGCAAGACTTAAGATCCAAGGATATAGATAGACACGACATGACGCAATTCTAACTATATGAACAAGATAAATACCAAAACATAATATTAAACATGAAATGATATTTTCAATTAGAATATACACGTCAGTTTTTTATAATCCAATCTTAATTATAGTGAAAATAATAAATACTTCAATTTATTTAATCATACTAGGATGTTAGTTAAAAAATTCAAAAAAGTAATTGAAAACATTAGTTAAATATATTCCATAGTATTTGACAAGCGTGTGATGTTTCAAATCTCAATTCAATACGATATAATACTATATAGCCGAGTGACAATCATTTTAAAGTATCAGTGCTTTAAAGTGTAAGATAGATGGAGCCAGGTAGATAGTTACATGTATATGTAGTGAATTCAACTTTAAATTATACTACACTGTACAATTCATTTGCTACACCGTACACTTGGATTTGTAAAAGATTCAATGAATACAATGATCAAGCTTCCAAAACCAAATAAACAAGACAAAAGATGGACAACATGAATATGAGGCTATGAGCACACCTGCTTCAGTCCGAGTTGACAAAATTTCATTGACAAATTGCTATTTATGTATGAGTATTACAATTCTTTCTCAATACGTGCGGTCAACAATAATCTTCTAAATCCTTTATAAATTATGGAAGTCGTTCACAAAAACAAGCATCCTAGTGAACTAAAAATTAAGGTGAAAACTTCTAACACTATACTCGGGATAAAAAACAGACATGCAATCCATAGTGCATTCCCTAACAACCATCCATTTCAATATCACATGCTTTGGTTTCTTGATCAACTGGTGAGCTGACAGATCCTAATAGATCATCAATTCTAAGTGGAGAGTGTCGAACACTGTATTGGAACATAACCTGAAAGTGCAAAAGTGAAGGAAAAAATCCCCAAAAACAATGAAGAATGATCAGTGATCATGAATCTATGATGCTTCACAGAAGTTTTCTTCAAACAAATAGTAAATCAGATTAACATACACAATAACCAAACCAATGTCACGCATATGATAAAATACTCATACTCTCTCAGGGATTCAATCTAAGTTGAGCATTTGCAGCGTCAGTCTCATATGAATATGCATAAGAAAGAAACGGGGAAAATTAATTCAAGTAGTTATTCTCAAAAAACTGACATTTTATTTAACAGGAATCCAGAAAGTTACCATAAATTCTAGCTAAATCATCATTGTAAGGTACAAAGTAGTTTCCATAATCCATACGAATAAGATAAACTGAAGGAATCATGTTGGTGTAAACAAGATGCTTGCATACACCATATGAATTAACCAGATTGAAGGGCTGAATTGAATGCCAGAAAGCACATTCAAGACTAATTTGATGATTTCCAGAACTAAATTAACAGTTTATTCAATGATCAAAACTTCTCTGATTTGTTATTTTAATCTGCATGCATAACTTCAATTTTGGCTCAAATGGTTTGACTTCTCTGACTTGTACTAAAGTAGTATAACCATTGGATATTAGAAAGTGATCTAATTTTGCTAGTACTATATAGTGAATTGTGAATTTGTGACGGCAAGCATGAGGCTAGGTCTAGGGTTATGAACAAAATTTTAATATATTTAATTAATGCCCCAAATATGTTTCTATGATTTCCTCTTCCTTATCCTCTTCTCTTCTTGTATCTTCTCTAGCCTTAAAGGTTAGTGGTATAATTTTCTAAGCCTTTACAGTTCTACCCTGCATCAACAAGTCCAATTCTGAGCTCCACTTTCATGTTCAAATAGGGTTCAAGTTTATGGGACTTTCTGATGAGTTAGCATTGCTAGTAAAAAAACTTAAGCTTTATTTTATCCTTTCAACAACTTGCATCCAAAATGGGATCAGTGACCTTAGCTTAAGAGAAAAAAAGACTTATCTTATCCTCCATTGACTAGAAGGACAATGAAGGCAATGAGGACCATGTCTTTGTTTTGAAGGAATACAGAGGCAACATTATTAAATCTAAAGTACTCAGCAAGATCTGTGATGGCATTCTCAAGCTTCTCGAGTCTAACCTCATCCTTTCTACTGCATCTGCTGAATTAGAAGTCTTTTACCTAAAAACTAAAGGGTGATTACCTCAGGTACACCTTGCTGAGTTCAATGCTGGTGAAGAGAGAAAAGAAGGTGCTAAGAGTACTTTACTTGCTTACAAATCTGCTCTAGTTATATATATATATATATATATATATATATATATATATATATATATATATATATATATATATAAATGTAAGACACAAAAAGTACAATAATGTATATATATATATATATATATGTATATATATATATATATATGTGTGTATGTGTATGTTGCTGTACTTTTTTGTGTCTTAGATTTTCATGGCTTTTATGGAATTATTTTGTAGTCTTCAATGAATTGCAAAACTTGGCTTTTATGGATTTAACAAGACAGTGATATTATTATTAGCCATATAACCATGGCCTTGGTCTCTAGTTTGTGCTAAACTATAGATTTCTAGTATGCCCCAGAAAATCCATGTTCAATTCAAATGAACATGAGTAAAAAAAAGTTATGACTCTGCTATCAGTTGTCATTGCAGGTACGAAACTCATCTAAAAAATGAGTTAGCATCTCTAACAGATATCATCCTTTTGGTGACCTTTGTTATCAATTTTATGACAGTGTGGCAGTCATCATTCGTCACACATCCTAAGGCTTTTATCAATACAAATGGGTGTTGTTGGTGAATGTATTTTCAGGAGAAGATATGCTAAGGCTCGCTTATCACTGTGATAGCTAAGATAACCTTACTTTTGATCATCTACCACATCATGCATTAAAATCAGGCACATATCCGACTAGCTTATTCATTGCCAATGATTGTAACATCCCTAATAATTTAAATGTGGGAAAGATAAATTAAATCTTTGATTAAACTAGAATTAAAGAAAAGTGGAATTTAAATGGAGATGTAATTTAGAATGATATTTTAGAAGGAAAAGATGATTTAAAAATGAATTTTAAAGGAATGGCCTCGGGACCCTAACGCGGGGCATGGCTGTGATGCGTAGCATCAGGTATGAGTTAATGAGCTGACGCGTAGCGTCATGCTGTCGCGTAACGTCAGCGTTGTGATCAATTTAAAACCGGGGCATGCAAAATAGCGGGAAGAAACACTCATCCCTCTCTTCTTCTTTCCCCCTGTGATTTGTAGCTGGGACTCATAGGAGCTTGCGATTCTCGGCATTTTGAGCCTTGGGAAGTGAGGTAAGGCATGAAGGACCTTTATTTTCATGTTTCTTCTTTCCCTCCCTTTTTCCTCCTTCAAATGCGAACCATGCAGGTGGTGTTTGGGGTTCGGATTTCATGTTTCTATGGACTTGGGAGTTTAGGTTTCACGTTTGGCATGTCAGAGAAGGTTGTGTACTAATGGATTGTGTGCTTTGGCAGGTGCCAAAACAAGAGTTGGGAGATCTATTGACGAAGTGGGTGCTGGATTTAGAAGCCGGGAAATGAATCAAGCAAGTGTGAGGCGCGACCGACGCCCAAAGTAGCTGAGAGAGGCTTGGAATCGAGGTAAGGGGGTATGTCAGGTCAAGATTAATGTAGAAAGTCTATTTACGCTTTTAGCGTATAGGAAAAGGGTATGTCATAGACACTATGGTTAAATTAATAAGCTTTAATGCTTATGTGATAATCGATGAAGAGTTAAATGAATTAAGGAAAAGGTAGAGATTTAAAATATGTGATTATATATATATATATATATATATATATATGACTATTGAAAAAGAAAATCTTGAGGAAGAATAGTGAGTTCATGTATGAGTGATTACCAAAATTTTAGTATGAAAGGAAGAGGTATAGATTTGAGATAGAAAACTAGTGAGTTAAGATTGGTGCAAAATGGAAGTAACCAAAAGAAAATGGGAAAAACAATAAATGGGAAGTAAATGAGTTACTAAGAATAAAGATGTAATTAACTATGTGAATGATTGTGAAATTGAGAAGTTATATTGTAAATTATATAAATTAGATTAAATACAATTTATCCATGTGTGATGTGTTTTGTACATTTTACGTGTGTTTGGGATGTGTTTCCAACTAATAGGTGATGAGAAACAAATAATGAGAAATGAGATGAATCATAATCAATAATACATAAACAATATTAATGAATTAGTGAGACTATGTGAGTAGGCGTGAAGTCATAAGTTCTAATGAATAGCTTTGGTAGGGAATTAATGTAGGTGGAGTTTATGATAGCATGGTTCAATTCGAACTTACAATAATGTTATGGGTTAATGTTAAAATTTAAAGTGTAGATGGGTTTTAAGTCAATAAGCAAAGATGAGGTGAAAAGGAATGTGTTGATAATGATAGAATGATGTATGTGTGTGTGTGTATATATATATATATATATATGTAGGTATATTTGCATGTATATGGATATTATGAGTATGCGTTGCTTAATGTTGATCCTTGTTAGAATGCGTCGGTAAGTTAAAGATAGTAATGGTTCGTGTTCATGATTAACGATGCATTGATGATATATGTCAATATATATGATGATTTGATATGATTTTTATTTCAAGTATATAAATAGTATATTGTGAATAATTATTGTAAATGAATATGAATAAGTATTTGAGATATCCGGTGGCATTGTGTTTGTGGGCTTGGTAAGTCGGCCGCCCCATGAATTATTGTTAATGAGCCACATAATGTATGAGAATCGATTGATTATGTGATTTATATGGTGGAGGATGGCCGACAACATATGTTTCCCTCGTTTTTGGCTTCCGTGGTCAAGTCGGACCCAGTTGAGCTACCCAGAGGTCTATAACCTAGTGGTTGAGGGGGAGCCAAGTCGGGCTCGGTGAACCAAGTCAAGTTCATAGGGTGTCAAGTCGGACCCCCAGCTGAAGGTCGATCCTTTTAGTATCCGGATACTAGAGCATCGTATTATCTGAGAGTCAGTTGTGTTGATATGTTTTGACATGTAATGACATGGATGTGAGTGATGATGTGACACCCTGGACACTGTTGAAGGCGGGGAGTGATCGTCGGTGCATTGGCACGGTCAAAGAACGGCTCCTGACAGGCTTCCAGTGGACGGGATGTACGACCATGCTTATGGTTGCACACCTTGTATGTTATGTGAAATGAAATAAGCGATTGAGTTGTTGCTGTCTATGCGACATATGATGTTGATTTGATTTGATGATGATGAATCTGATGGTTCAATGAATAGTAATATGTTGGACTTGTGTGTGATAGAATTGTATAATGAATTAGAGAATAAATGGTCGGGCATGTATGCTGAATTAAAATGATTGTAATGAGTTAATAATGGTGTTAATCTTGGTAACTAGTAGAATTGTGAAAGCACGATAATTGAAATCGTAAGTAAAGGGATAACGTGAAAGGTAAATAATCATAATTGGGAGTTGAAACTAGGAAAGGAGCTAGACTATACGTTTCCTAGTCTTGTTGTTATTTCTGTATTAATACTTTAGTCACCCACCCCCTTCCTATTGTGGTATTAGTGACTGTTGGCAGGTATGGATGCACACCACGAAGGCAAGAGTTAAATGAGGCCAGGACGACATGGAAGCTGAAAGAAAAGATAGATATATGTAACTGTGTGTTTGTTGTAGAATTATAAAGATGTGGAATTATGTTACTTTCTTGGCATGAATGTGTATTGATGTAGTAGTGTAGCATTTCATTAGGTTGTGTGTTGTGTGGCACAGACCCACTTTATAATTGCATGATATGGGCAGGTCTTGTAATATCCGTGTGCTTGAATGATATGTGAAGTGTGATTGCATGTTGAATTGTCGATAATGAAGGTTGAATTAGGATGAAATAATTAGACATTGATAACTATTTTAATGTGTTGGATGGATAAATCCTGACACAAAGCCAGTGTAGTATGATTGAGTGTGATGGGTAGGTACTGTGTAGATGCATGATTGGTATATGAAGTGGGTGATGTGATTGAGTAATGTATGGATGGTTTGATTGATTCAGGAATCATGCATATAGTGAGTTTTTTGTGAATTCAAGGAACTAAATAGGTGATTTTGAGATCCGGTGGGCTTCAGGACCCCCGAAAGGTACCAATAGGTCCTCTAGGACATTTAGAAATTGTATGTATTGGCCTTGGGCCAATTGGAACCCATTTAGGGTGTTTGGTATAAGAATTTTACACTAAAAAAGGTTAAAATGCATTTTGCGTATAACTTGCGCATGCGTTGGAATTTTGGCAAACGGATAGCGCCAATAGTTTTGAAATGGGGAAAACATGTGGCCCGTGAAGTTTCATGACAATCGGACCTAAAACGGGTCAATTGGGTAGGTTAGAAGTTAGCCGATCGGCCTAAAAAGTGCAGCAGCAATAGGTGCTGCTACTGATGTCTTGACACGTAGCCAGGGCTGCGAACTGAAGCTCACGTATAGCGTCAGCCCCTGTTCCAGTTTTTATATTTCTTTGGCTTTTAATGGTTTTCTGGGCTTTTAACTTACTACAAATTTCATATTTTAACACTTTTTATTTGCATTAACTATTTTTCCAAGTATAGGATAATTAAATTGGCTTAACCGTGAAAAATTCATTGTAAAATTCAGTTAAACGTGTAAAAATAAATATAAATTGATGCAAGATATCATAATGATTGTTGGACTTCCTCATAAAATTCAGTTATGGCACCACCCTCGGGAAAAAGGTTTTGAGAACTTGAGGCCATCTAATCTCTTGAAGCTGTTAAGCTTGATCTACCAAGAGTCAAGCTCTAATACCACTTGTTATTCAAGTGGCCTCAATACTCAAGAGTGGGGGGGGGGGTGAATTGAGTTTTTAAAACTTTGCTTGAAATGCCTTTGAACTTGATTCTTTTACACTAGTGTAAAAATTGGATATAACAACGGGATATTATTCACGGGTAGAAGAGGATCAGTGATAAAAACATGCGCGGTGGCATTTTTGAAATTATAAGGTGAACGTTTTAATCAGAGAAAACTATATATCCACGGTTAACATCATAACCGTGAACGTACCCATCAATATATATTCACGGTTGAGGAGTCAACCGTGGATATATAGTACCTGAAATATATATCGACGGTTGTGTTCACAACAGTGAATATATATTCCTGGGTACGATGACGGTTATGTTGTGAACCGTGGATATATATAGAAGTCAATATTCACGGTTGTATTTCCAACCGTGGATATATAGTTCAGGTTTTAGGGTTTAATCACTGGGTACTGTATGTCCACGGTTGTTTCTTTAACTGTGATTATAGATTTCAATATATATCCACGGTTGGGATCATAACCGTGGATATATAGTTAACATTTATCCACGGTTGTTTGTTAAACCGTGAATATATGTGTAATATATTCACGGTTTCAAGGGGAACCGTGAATATACATCCTTTCTGAAACTTCAAAAGCCGCGCCTTTCACTCTTTTTTCACTTTCTCTTCTTCTGCGCGTTGGTTGTCATCTTCTCCATTCTCTCTGAGCTTCGTGCCCTGAGCTTCGTGCCCTTCTCTCTGTTCAGCATCTTCTTCCTTTCTTCATTCAGGTAGGTTCCCTGAACCCCCATTGTCATGCGTGTTTGTCATTCGGTCACTTGCTGCTGAGAACCCTTTGTTCCCTGAACCCCCCATTAAAATGCGTATGTAGTAGAAGCTGAACCAATGTTGCCTCTGTGTGTGTCTTTTCATTGTTAATGTTATCTCTGTATCTATATTTGTTGGATGGCCTGCACGGAGGTCACCCGGCGTAGGAGCAGCGACGAACACTTCTTCTTCCTCTGTTTGTTATTTTGTGTTGTTTATGAATGGTCCTGTTTTGTTAGGTCGTAAGTACATAATAATTTCATTATTCAATTATTGATTCTTTCTCTGTTGGTACATAATAATTTGATTCCTTGTTTCCTGTGACACGATAGTTATTGGTTCAAAAGCTTAAGTTATAGAGAAAATTACCAGGTTTAAACTCTGTTTATATATCACAGATAATCGATTTTGCAACAGTGAAAATTTATCACCTATATATTCTAGAAAATTAAGATGGAAGCCTTATATTCATAGGATAACTAGTTACATTAACAATCTTTGGATGAACCAACCTATTGATTTGTAGTTGTAAGTTTAAATTGGGTGTATGAACTTTAGAAATATTATAAGATACCTCTTTTGGTTAAAATGTACTCCCTAAATTGAAAAGTTCTAAATGGTTGAGATTACTGTTCTCCTAGAACTTATATTGTTCTTCTTAAGTAGAATTTAACCAAATTCAACACCATGTCCATAAGCCGTAATCCATAAAATAAAAGTACAAATCTCAATTCTCATAATCCATAATCCATCATCTAACACCATAGTTCTACTTGAAAATAATAGAATTTAAAAATATCATATTAATTACTAAATAAAAGTCTAAAGTTTGAACCTGCATTATAAACCAACATCATAATCCATAATCCATAATCCATACTCCAACACCATACTTCTACTTCAAAATAACACAAATTAAAAACATCACTGGACGCTTCTGGTGATCTGTCCGAAGGACTATCTTGCTCTGTACTTTGATAGTTTGCATCGGACAGCTCTACAAGACCTGAAAGATATAGTAGACCGGTAAGTTCATCCCTAAAAAATAACCACAAATTCGATTACATCATTTTTAGAACTATACAATTCTAACTTATCTTGTGTTTTGTTTGACGTAGGGCGGTGGTTGGATACAATCTACTGATTGGAAACAAGCCCAAAGGAAAAACAGTTGTATGAGTGTACCCAAAAGTAAGTCAATCGTATTCATTCAAATCTTCAGTACATATTTTTTAAGTTGCGAATTCACTTATTATATACTATATGTCCATTGTAGTCTTACAGGCAGAAGGGTACCTACGAGTGTGGCTATTTCGTCATGCACACTATGCTGACCATTGTCCAACATCATTTAGTAGATGGATGGACAGAGGTAAGTCTCATCATTTGGACTACTTTTCTACCAATTTCATCAATTTCATGTAATAAATAAAGCTTTTGTTCTAATTGTTTTGTGCATTGTTTGCAGTACTTTAATGACCGGTCATTTTTCCCAAAGGAACTTGTAGATGATGTTAGAAGGCAATGGGCCTCACACTTCATTGAAGTTAGGCAAAGCTAGATATAGGATCTTTATTCTTTTATATATGTATCTAGTAGGATTTAGGGTTTACTTTTATTAGATTACATTCAACTTAATTGTATATACTTTCATTTTTTAGGTTGTTATGAATTGATATAGAAAATAAATTGTTATATATATACATACCATTCTTTTGATATAGTGTTGTTGTGGCATACTGTATACTGTACTGGTTGTCTGAATGCAGGGTTGGGAAACGATAAAACAGAATCCATTTTAAAAAAAAAACCTCAGTATTTATTCACGGTTATGGCAACAACCGTGAATATAGACTATATTTATCCACGGTTACTACCACAACCGTGGATATAGATATATTTTATCCACGGTTGTCCATCATAACCGTGAATATAAGTATTAAAAGGTTTCAGTTACAAACTACTTATATTCACGGTTATGATGAACAACCGTGGATAAAATATATCTATATCCACGGTTGTCCATCATAACCGTGAATATAAGTGGATGTAACTGACACCTTTCAGTTCTTATATTCACGGTTGTGCTCGATAACCGTGAATATAAATAGTAAGTTATATTCACAGTTGTTCTTAACCGTGGTTAGATGTGATTTATTACCACGGTTATTAACTGTTGTTAAAGACCATCATCAACTACCACGGATGCAACAACCACGGTTCTTTAACCGTGAATAAAGGCCTTTTTTAACCGTGATTATATCCATTTTTTCCACTAGTGTTAACACAAGTTTAGAGATTATGAAAGTAAGATCAAGTAAAGTACACAAGATAATTCAAAACAAGAGGCAAATATGGATAAGGCAATTTATCAAACACTTGGTGTGCAATGTTCAATATTAACCAAATCAAGCAAGCTAAAATATGCAAACCACAATCAACCAACACAAATCGATCAAGAGCAATATATGAAAGTAAAAGAGTAAGGGAGAAAAGATTGCAAACCGATTTAACGAGTTCCACCAACCCGGTGTACGTCTCGCCTCTAAGCAACCCACTTAGAGGATTTCCACTATTGTAGATTAGAGATACAACTTTGAGCAATTGCGGCTTCCTAGTGTCCCACACTCAAGAACCCAATCCTCACAAGTACAAGGGCAACCCACCCAATCTCTCAATCTCACAATATCCCAAAGGTTGAACTGTTGTTCAAGTGGCCTCAATACTCAAGAGGGGGGGTGAATTGAGTTATAAAACTTTTGCTTGGAATACCTTTGAAATTGATTTCTATAACCAAGTTTATAAGATTATGCAAGTGAAAGCAAGTAACAATGATATGCAATGCACTACAAGAGGTAAGTATTGCTGAGGCAATTTAGCAAACACTTGGTGTGCAATGTCTAAGGTATAGCAAATTAAGCAAGTTCAAGTATGTTCTTCTCAACCAAACAATACCAATCAACAAATATGCAATGTATGGAAGTAAAAGAGTAAGGAAGAGAAGCTTGCAAACCGATGTAACGAGTTCCACCCAATCCGGTGTACGTCTCGCCTCTAAGCAACCCACTTAGAGGATTTTCCACTATTGTAGACTAGAGATACAACTTTGAGCAATTGCGGCTTCCTAGTGTCCCATACTCAAGAACCCAATCCTCACAAGTACAAGGGCAACCCACCCAATCTCTCAATCTCACAATATCCCAAAGGTTGAGTCCACAACCTTTGTAACCACTCAACCTAGAGTGAACAACCACTCAACCTAGAGTGAATAACTTGTGTGTTTGGAGTTTGTGTTTACAATCAATATACTCTCTTAATAGAGCAGATATACAAATGAAAAGCTCTCCAAATTCTAATCTCTCAAGATGAGAGGATATACAAGTGAAAGTACAATATGCAAGAAATAGGCTTACAAAGCACAAAATAGAGCTATGAATTGTTGCTTCTTGGTTTGTATGTTTGTGCTTGTCTTCCTCTTCAATTTATAGAGCCAGGATAGCTGTTGAGGAGTGCCCTAGTCCATCATAGCCGTTGCAGTTAGTGGAAATTTGAAGAATGGTGGAGACATGACCTGGTTTCCCACTTAAATCTGTTTTTCCACTAGCGTAATCGATTACACCCTCGCGTTGTAATCGATTAGCTTCAAGTCAGAGACTTCCTAATCGATTATTTCACTTCATCTAATCGATTAGAATCTGTACCTGATGCATTTAATTTGTTTTTGCAGCATCCTAATCGATTAGTATGTCTTGCAATCGATTACATTAAATTCCAGTGGCTTCCTAATCGATTGTATAGCTTCCATAATCGATTAGCCATCATACCTGATGCTTTTAGTTCCATTTCTGTTTGTTGTAATCGATTAGTCTCTGGTGTATAATCGATTACCTTAATTCCAGTGAGTACCTAATCGATTGTTCAGCTCCCTAATCGATTAGCTTTCATACCTGATGCAATTTCTTCCAAAACAGAAAGCTCCTAATCGATTAGCATGTATGGCCTAATCGATTAGCTTCGCTGTTACTTTAATTCTGATTTCATGTCTTTGTTTTTGCATCGGTTTCTTCAAGAGTACTTGTCATTATCAAAATCCTTGCACATCTTTTGGACCTGTTAACATATTCAAACACATAGATAGCTTCTGTTTTGAATTAAATGTATCAGGACCTGTTAACATAAGCTAATTAACATCTTTTGTACGTCTCGCCTCTAAGCAACCCACTTAGAGGATTTCTACTATTGTAGATTAGAGATACAACTTTGAGCAATTGCGGCTTCCTAGTGTCCCACACTCAAGAACCCAATCCTCACAAGTACAAGGGCAACCCACCCAATCTCTCAATCTCACAATATCCCAAAGGTTGAACCCCAACCTTTGTAACCACTCAACCTAGAGTGAATAACCACTCAATCCTAGAGTGAACTTTGGTGTTTGATGTTTGTGTTTACAAGCAAAAATACTCTCCCAAAAGAGTGGATAAGCAAGTGATAGCTCACACAAATTTTAGCTCTCAACAAGAGAGGATATACAAATGAAATCTCAGAATATACAAGAGTAAAAACTCACTAAGCACCAAGAATGATTGTAGAATTGATTTCCTTTTGTTCCTTGTTGTTCCCTTGCTTCTTATTTTTTGTGCTTGTGTTTCCCTTGCATTTATAGAGCCTTGGAGCAGCTTGAGAGACCTTCTAGCCGTTGCATGTAGTGGGCATCTGAGAAATGGTGAAAAAATGAGCTGGTTTCCCACTAAAATGTGTTTTCCCACTATCGTAATCGATTACGCCTCGAGCTGTAATCGATTACACTTTGAATTTTTCAGTCCAGTTCATGCTGTAATCGATTAGCATTCACCACCTAATCGATTAGCTTCAAGTTAGAACCCTGGTAATCGATTATATCTTGCCCAGTAATCGATTAGCTATTGCACCTGATGCATTTAATTCAATTCTTGACTTGGTAATCGATTATGACACTTGGGTAATCGATTAGTGTCGTTCCAGTAGCTCTGTAATCGATTGCCTGAGGTCTTGTAATCGATTAGCTTATGTACCTGATACATTTAATTCAAAACAGAAGCTATCTAATCGATTAGCTCTGTCTCTCTAATTGATTAGCTTATGTTCCTGATACATTTAATTCAAAACAGAAGCTATCTAATCGATTAGCTCTGTCTCTCTAATCGATTAGCTACGCTATTTTTGCAGGTCTGATGCTGAATCTTGTTTTTACAAGATATTCTTCAAGATTCCTTTGTCATTATCAAAATCCTTGAACCTGTAATCATATTCAAACACATTCTCCTCCTTTTTGATGATGACAACAATGTTCATCTCTTGAGGGTTATTAGTTTAAATAATAATCTTATCTCTAAGTTTATCTCTTGAATGTTTATCTGCAAAAACATATCTCTTATGAATTCTGCATGATCTCTTATCTCTTAATCAAATTTTTAGAGTCTGTATTATCTCTTATCAAATATCTCTTAAGCAAATAAATCTCCCCCTATCTTAAAGAATCTATTAACCACTTTAGAAAATTAACCATTTTGCAATTTATTTTAGCAGCCAATATTAGATGAACAATTAGATAAACAATCAGCCAATATCAGATGAACAATTAGATGAACAGTTATTTCTTCTCCCCCTTTAGAATCATCAAAAATAATTAAAGCAAATAGATGCATATAATGAAAGACAAAATTTTATTCAATTTAAACGGAAGGGAAGGTACATTAATAGAAAGATGGCAGAATTAAAAAACTTATACAGAATTGAGAAAAACACAAAACACATTAACTAAAACATGAAAAACGGATTTAGTTATCCGGATTGAAAAAGCGAAGCTTGGAGATTTAGTGAGATAGCTCATCATAGTGCTATTGCATTATCTCAAAGTGCTGCTGCTCAGTCATTGAAAACTCTTGAAGAGAATTCTCAATGCGGTCGAAGCGGCGGTCAAGGTGAGCGTAGAGAGATGCGAATGGATCAGAGGGGGCTTCCGGTGCAGGTTGTGTTGCAGGAGGAGGAGGGATTGGCTCATTAGCAGGGGCTTCAAAAGGAATGTTGGCATAATAGCCTTCCATCCTTGAGTACCAAGCTCCATTCAAAAAAACAAGACCCATCTTGGTGAGGTGATGGGTGCCAATGCAAGCCTTTGGAGGCACCTTCTCCGACAGCTCTCCAACCAAGTCTACTCCACAATGTTTGAAGATTCTAGTGAGTAGAATGGCGTAGGGAAGCTTTTACTGATCTTTGGCTTGGCGCATGTGGAGCTTCATCATTTGAACCCAATTTATCTCCTTTTGGTTCTGCATAGCCCACATCAAGAGGACATCATCCTCTTCTACCAGAGCATAGTTCCCACCACGGGGAACCAACATCTTGACCAAGAAGAAGTGTAAGAGGCAGTTGTCCATGGTCAAGTGGCCCACCAGCTTGTGGTTGCTTCTTGGGCGATCAACCTTCCATAAGATTGTCGGGCAATGAGAGCATTGAAACCCCATTCGTCCTCAGGATCTCCTCCGTCGAACTCTGCATCATTGAGTGGCAGAAGAGAGATTTCCGCCAACTGGGCATTTGTGAGCTTAATGGTCACATTTTTAACTTTTGATTCTATCACCCCATTGACAAGCTTGAGGTTGCAGTAAAATACCCGGATGAGTTCCGGATAGTAAAGTTCTTCCTTAAGGGTGAGGAAGGGGAAGAGGTTGTAGTGGTGGAGACATTGGGTGAAGGTGAGGCTGTGGTTGTCAAAGGTTTTAGTAATGGTGTAATGGGGGGATATGATGTCATTTTCAGAAAAATGGTTGATGAAGTGTTGAAGGTCTCTATGGTTTGTGAGAAACCTGGAGAAATCAAGGGGATTGTTTGTTTGGGCCATTGAAGACCTTGCCCTCTTGATGGTTCTTGATGTAGACATGGTGGTGGAAGGAGAAAAGTGTAGAGGGAAGATGAAGAGAATGAGAGAGTTCTTTGGGAACTTGAGAGAGTTTAAAGGAGATGAGGTAGTGTGAGTTGAGAGAGTGAATAGGTAGGTTTTTATAGGGAAAAGGTAGGTTTAGGAAGGAGTGAAGTGGAGTTAGTGGGGGTAGGAACACGAAGAGCCTCGGTAACCGTCGTTTGACTGCTCTAGAACCGATGCTAATCGATTACGAGGCATGGGTAATCGATTTGGAGAGATGGGTAATCGATTAGTTTGAGAAACAGAATTGTCCTAATCGATTAAGGGAGGCTGGTAATCAATTAGAGGAAAGTTGAAACGTTTTGGACCTGAACCAGAGGCTTTGTAATCGATTATGGACCAAGGGGTAATCGATTAGGCAGAAAACAGAAGCTTGGTAATCGATTAGATGTCAAGGAGTAATCGATTAGGTAAGAACCAGAAACTTACTAATCGATTATTTCAATCTTTGTAATCGATTATTTTGCTTAAAAACGCCTAGATTTTGCAGATTTTGTTTCAGAAGGCTTGAAATCTATTAAGTTATTCCTTAGAGCATATCGAACTTAACGAAACATAATCAGAATTAAGGAATTATCAAAATCATCTATTTATTCAGACACAATTGGTTATATCAAGGATTCCTAATTCTCTCCTAATATGTATGAATTGATCTTTTGCTAGAGGTTTGGTGAATATATCCGCTAATTTCTTGGAAGTTTCAACATGTTCGAGCACACAATCACCCTTTAATACATGATCTCTAATGAAATGATGTCGAATCTCAATATGTTTGGTTCTTGAATGCATTACAGGATTCTTTGAAATATTTATAGCACTTGTGTTATCACATTTGAGAGGACATGGTCTAACATAACACCAAAATCTAGAAGTTGTTGTCTCATCCAAAGGATTTGAGCACAACAACTACCAGCTGTAACATATTCTACCTCAGCTGTGGATAGTGCAACACTTACTTGTTTCTTGCTATGCCAAGAAACAAGAGAACTACCAAGTAAGTGACATGTTCCACTAGTGCTTTTCCTATCTAGTTTACATCCTGCAAAATCCGAATCCGAATATCCAACTAATGTGTATTCAACCCCTTTGGGATACCATAAACCGACATTTGGAGTTCCAACAAGATATTTCATTATTCTTTTTACTGCAGTTAGGTGTGATTCTTTTGGACATACTTGGTATTTAGCACACATACAAACAACAAACATGATGTCTGGCCTACTTGCGGTTAAGTAAAGTAAGGATCTGATTATACCTCTGTATTTTGTAAGTTCAACATCCTTACCTTTCTTATCCTTGTCCAAATAGCATGAAGTGCCCATAGGTGTGGCAATGTCATTTGCCTTGTCCATGTTGAATTTCCTAAGCAATTCTTTACAGTACTTTGCTTGACTAATGAATGTGACCTCATTAGTTTGCTTGATTTGTAGTCCAAGGAAGAAAGTAAGTTCCCCCATCATGGACATCTCAAATTCTTCCTATATTAACTTAGCAAACTCTTTGCACATTGACTCATTAGTAGCACCAAAGATTATGTCATCAACATATACTTGCACCAATAGTATGTCATTCTTTTTGTGCTTTATGAATAATGTTGTGTCAACCTTTCCTCTTTCAAAGTTGTTTTCCAAAAGAAATTTGCTCAATCTTTCATACCAAGATCTTGGAGCTTGTTTTAAGCCATACAAGGCTTTCTTTAGTTTGAAAACATGTTTTGGAAATTAGTAGTTTTCAAAACCTGGAGGTTGATCAACATACACTTCCTTTTGAATATAACCATTCAAGAAAGCACTCTTGACATCCATTTGGTACAATTTAAAGTCCTTACAACATGCAAAGGCTAATAATAATCTAATAGCTTCTAGCCTAGCTACGGGTGCATATGTTTCTTCATAATCAATGTCTTCTTCTTGATTATAACCTTTAGCTACTAGCCTAGCTTTATTCCTAGTAATTATGCCATTTTCATCTAATTTATTCCTAAACACCTATTTTGTTCCTATTATTTGGTGATCATTGGGTCTTGGCACTAATTCCCAAACTTCATTTCTTTCAAATTGATTCAATTCTTCTTGCATGGCCAACATCCAATGTTCATCAATAATAGCTTCATCAATGCATTTGGGTTCTATTTGTGATACAAAGGCTAAATGATTACATGTATTCCTAATGGTGTTTCGAGTACTTACACCTTTAGTCATTTCACCTATGACTTTATCTAAGGGATGGTCCTTCAAGGTGATCCAGTATTGTGGTTCCTCATGTTGTGTTGCATCTTTGTCTTTGCTTTCTTCTTCCTTGTTATTCAAGGTTAAATCTTGAAGAGTACCTACAATATCATCAACATCTTCCTTTCTCGGGGAGTTATGGCTATTTTCATCAAATTTGACATGAATGGACTACTCAATGGTGTTTGTTTGTTTATTAAAGATTCGATAAGATTTACTAGATTGTGAATATCCTAGGAAGATTGCCTCATCAGCTTTAGCATCAAACTTTCCTAGATTATCTTTTCCATTATTGAGCACAAAGCATTTACATCCAAAAATATGAAAATATGAAATGTTGGGTTTTCTTCCCTTGTAAAGTTCATATGGGGTTTTCTTTAGGATAGGCCTTATTAAACATCTATTCATAACATGACAAGCGGTATTTACCGCATCGGCCCAAAAATGTTTTACAATGTTATTTTCATTTAAGATGGTTCTTGCAAGTTCTACTAAGGATCTATTTTTCCTTTCAACTACTCCATTTTGTTGTGGAGTTCTAGGAGCTGAGAAATTGTGATTTATACCATGTTTTTCACAAAATTTTTTAAAAGATTGGTTTTCAAATTCTCCCCATGATCGGTTCTAATGGATGCAATATTAGAAATTTGCTCATTTTGGATAATATTAGCAAGTTTCTTAAATGCATGATATGCTTCATTCTTATGAGCCAGAAACAAGGTCCATGTATATCTAGAATAGTCATCTACAATTACTAGACCATAGTAATTACCACCAAAGCTCTTGATTTTGGAAGGTCCAAATAGATCCATGTGCAAAAGTTGTAAAGGCCTTTGTGTGGAAATAATATTTTTAGTTTGAAAGGATGCCTTTACTTGTTTTCCCTTTTGACATGCATCACAAAATTTGTTTTCAAATTTAAGCTTTAGTAAACCAATTACTAATTCCTTAGAAACAAGTTTATTCAAATGGTCTACATGTATATGAGCTATTCTTCTATGCCATAGCCAAGTTTCATCCTCTCTAGTCATGAAGCATTGTACATCATTTGAGGACAAACTATCCATATCAATCATGTAAATATTATCAATTCTTTGACCTACAAACTTGATTTCCTTATTAATCTTATGTTCAATTATGCAACAATTTGATTCAAACAAAACTCTATATCCTTTGTCACATAATTGACTAATGCTAAGTAAATTGTGTTTGAGGCCTTCAACATACAATACATCACTAATAGAAGTAGAAGAATTTTTACCAATGTTTCCAATGCCTAGGATTCTTCCTTTGGTGTTGTCTCCATAGGTCACACTTCCTTTTCTTTTGGGAGTGAATAAGGTGAATTTACTTATGTCTCCTGTCATATGCTTTGAACGCCCACTATCCAAATACCAATGGGTGTTGCTTGCCTTGAAGCATACCTATAAAACAAGATTAATTTAGAGAACTAGGTACCCATTGTATGTTGGGTCCTTTAATGTTAGCTTGTGGTAATGTTCCTTTGGGAACCCACACTTTTCTTATGACCTTTGGCCCTAATTTTCTAACATTGCAATTTGATGAGCTATGACCTTTGAAACCACAATGATTGCATTTCATAAAAGGTGAAGATAATTTTATAGGTGGCACAAAAAAATTTTTATAGTGTTTTTCTTTCTTGGTAGAGTTGTATCCTAGACCGGTTTTATCAAACATGCATCTTTGGTTTCCAAGTAATATATTTAAGTTATCTCTACCATTAGTGAACTTTTCTAGTGTCCTATTTAAGTCTACAACCTTGGTTTCAAGAATATCACACTTCTTTACAAATTCACATGGTTTGGTCCTAGAGCATGCTTGAACATTTTCTAATTCATCTTTCAAACATTTATTCTCTACACACTTCTATAAGATCCCTCTCAAGAGTGTCAATGGTCTTTCTAGATAATTTGTACTTACTAGAGAGCTTAACAAATTTATCATACAATTCTTCAAATGCTTCTAGTAATTCATTTTTATCTAAATCAAGAAGACTTACCTCATTATCTTCTTCTTGGTGATTGGTCATTAAACAAAGATTTGCTTCTTCGTTTTTGGACTCATCAGAACTACTTAAATCGTTTTCATCCCAAGCGATGTAAGCTCTTCTTCTTCCTCTTTTCTCCTTATTCTTTTTCTTTAGATTTGGGCAATCTACTTTGAAGTGCCCTTCTTTTCCACATTCAAAACAATTT
Organism: Clitoria ternatea; assembly: GCA_037962975.1. Taxonomy (NCBI): domain Eukaryota; kingdom Viridiplantae; phylum Streptophyta; class Magnoliopsida; order Fabales; family Fabaceae; genus Clitoria; species Clitoria ternatea. The sequence goes on from CM075673.1 coordinate 155,710,180, forward strand.
GGTGAAGAAGAGGATTCATTAGAGATTGGTTTCTTACCTTGGGGTTTGAAGTTCTTTTGGAATCTTTTGTTTTTCGTGAACTTTCCAAACCTCTTCACAAACAGACCAAATTCTTCTTCTTCGTCAAGGTCACTGCATGATTCTTCTTCATGTATAGAGGTGGCCTTGAGAGCTAAGCCTTTCTTCTTGGAGGATTTTCCTTCTTCCTCCCCTTGCTTCAAAACTCTTAGTTCTTGCTCTTGCTCTTGTAGTTTTCCGAAGAGTGTGGCAAGTGACATTTCATTGATACTTGAGGATTGTTTGATGGCGGTGACGAGTGGTTGCCATTCCCTGCTAAGACTTTTCAAGACTTTGTGCATAAGTTCTTTGTTAGTGTAAACTTTACCAAGAGTAATGAGATGATTAATTATAAGAGTAAATCTCTTTTGCATTTCTACTATGGTTTCCCCTGAATTTATTCTAAAACTTTCATATTGGCTAGTCAAGGTACTGATCTTGGAGTCTTTTACATCACTAGTACCTTCATGAGTTACTTGTAAAGTATCCCACATTTCCTTAGCGGATTAACAAGTCATTATTCTAAAAAATTCATCGGAACCTAATGCTATAGTGATGAGATTTTTAGCCTTATATCCGTATTGCACTTTCTTCTCCTCATCACCTATCCATTCTTCCATAGGTTTTTCAACATTTTTATCATTCACAGTATGCATGGGTGTATAAGGACCATTTTCAATGGCATTCCAAATTCTTAAATCGATAGATTGAATAAAGATTTTTATTCTTTCCTTCCAAAAGGCATAGCCTTTCCCATTGAAAGCGGGAGGTCTATTTATGGCACCACCCTCGGGAAAAAGGTTTTGAGAACTTGAGGCCATCTAATCTCTTGAAGCTGTTAAGCTTGATCTACCAAGAGTCAAGCTCTGATACCATTTGTTATTCAAGTGGCCTCAATACTCAAGAGGGGGGGGGGTGAATTGAGTTTTTAAAACTTTGCTTGAAATGCCTTTGAACTTGATTCTTTTAACACAAGTTTAGAGATTATGAAAGTAAGATCAAGTAAAGTACACAAGATAATTCAAAACAAGAGGAAAATATGGATAAGGCAATTTATCAAACACTTGGTGTGCAATGTTCAATATTAACCAAATCAAGCAAGCTAAAATATGCAAACCACAATCAACCAACACAAATCGATCAAGAGCAATATATGAAAGTAAACGAGTAAGGGAGAAGAGATTGCAAACCGATTTAACGAGTTCCACCAACCCGGTGTACGTCTCGCCTCTAAGCAACCCACTTAGAGGATTTCCACTATTGTAGATTAGAGATACAACTTTGAGCAATTGCGGCTTCCTAGTGTCCCACACTTAAGAACCCAATCCTCACAAGTACAAGGGCAACCCACCCAATCTCTCAATCTCACAATATCCCAAAGGTTGAACCCCAACCTTTGTAACCACTCAACCTAGAGTGAATAACCACTCAATCCTAGAGTGAACTTTGGTGTTTGATGTTTGTGTTTACAAGCAAAAATACTCTCCCAAAAGAGTGGATAAGCAAGTGATAGCTCACACAAATTTTAGCTCTCAACAAGAGAGGATATACAAATGAAATCTCAGAATATACAAGAGTAAAAACTCACTAAGTACCAAGAATGATTGTAGAATTGATTTCCTTTTGTTCCTTGTTGTTCCCTTGCTTCTTATTTTTTGTGCTTGTGTTTCCCTTGTATTTATAGAGCCTTGGAGCAGCTTAAGAGACCTTCTAGGCATTACATGTAGTGGGCATCTGAGAAATGGTGAAAAAATAAGCTAGTTTCCCACTAAAATATGTTTTCCCACTATCATAATCGATTACGCCTCGAGCTGTAATAGATTACACTTTGAATTTTTCAGTCCAGTTCATTGCTTCAAATGTAAGCCTGTTAGTGTTTATTGCAAAATCACGCTCTATCCTATTATAATATGTTCACTTTATTTTATATTTCTCTACTATTTTCATTATTTGTAAATGATGTTATACATGGTGTGTAAAGAACAAAGTTATGTTATGCACTCTGTGTAAAGCATGAGTTTATTACCAATTTTGTTTTTTACAGATTGTGCATAACATAATTTACATATAATGAAAATAGTAAAGAAATATAATATAAAGTGGACATATTATAACAAGACAGAGTATGATTTTGCAATAAACATGAATAGGCTTACTGTTGGTGTATTTATTGAGAACCTTATTACTATACAATATACAAGCTTAAGTGGTGTGCTATATGAATTTAACTTTTACTAAGGTTTTGTCTTTAGGCTACAACAGTTGCTTTTGTAGCAATATTTTTGAGATGACAACTGTATAAGAAATACTTTTTGGCTTGATGGAACATGCTGGCAAGAGGACCCAAATTAGGAACTAACAAGGGTATTCCTTTCATCTTGTTATGCCCACAGTAGATACTTTGGTTTCCAGGGTTTACATTTGAAGCAATGTAGTTGAAATAAAATTAATGTGATTTTGCTGAAAGGTCAAAAAAGATAGAAGCTTATAAGTGTGTGTGTGTATATATATATATATATATATATATATATATAATTTTAAGTAAATTATTTCACACATGTCCATGGCCTCATGTGATTGAAGAAAACTTATGAACAAATCATACCATGTAAAATAATATTTGTATGAATTATACTTCTAAAATAGAAAATAAAACAAACTATGAAATCTGACTTATATTTATATCATCAATGTTCCTCATGAAGAATGGATTTAGGATGTCAATATTTTGTATTATGATTAACAACATTAGTGAAATAATTAGTTATTTAACAAACCAAAATCAAAAGAATATTAAATACAATAAAGCATTATAGTATAGTGAACAACACAAAGAGCTAATAAGATTGATTTAAAGAAATATTGAGCATAAATGTTAACAAATACAAAAAGGTCTGCATAATTTTGATATCTAAGAACAATATATGTTTCTTTATACAGTGGGCACTCTTAGTTGAGCAAATAGAAGGTCAACGCATCAAATTTGAATCACATCAAAGGGACTTTTGCACTCTTGACACAATGAATCTTTGGTGCTTTATGCTTTAGCTCTCCTTTCAAGCATTTGATGCAATAGAACAAAAAGGTCTTCCTATAGAGATTATATTTATAAAATAAGGACATATATTATAGAGCTAGAAGGGAATGATGAACAAGAGGAACATAATTTACTTACTATTATTATAGCAAAAAACATTGTAACACACAAAGCATTAATGTCTGGCTTTGAGCTGTGAACCTAAACATTACTAAAAATTAGAAAATAAGTTGTATGTGAAAAATTTACAATCAAATGTCAATAAATTCAGAGAAATTCAAACTTACTAAGTTATTTAGCTCTCATCTTATAGATCAAGAAAATGAAGTAAATAACGAAAGCAAAAAGCACTTACCCCAAGGTCATAAGATCCATATGTCAATACAATGGTAGATGTAGCATTAATTAAATGGTTTGACAATTAACATTGCCTTGCAACCTTTTTATTCATGAAGAGATTAGTTGCAAAGTTAATAACATGAAAAATTAGGTAATAAAATGAATAACTTATGATAGTTGGTCCAAGCTCATTGAAGATGAGTGTTAGATTTGTATGCATCACTTATATTGGGCCTATCATTGGGCTTTAAGATTGGTTTTTTTGATGGCATATCATTTTAAGTATTTTTGCCCCTTAGGTTGGGCTTTGGTTCTTAAACTTAATTAGGCTTTAAATGCTTATACACTTAGGTTAGTTTGGCTTGGATTTAAATTAAGGTTTGATGAGCCTTTCCTTTGGCTTCGTCATGAGTTTCATGTTGCATATGGAGTGAGATTACCTTATTTTTGTTTCCTATAAAAGGCAAGAGATTACTTTTGTACTCATCATTGACCCAAATTTTCTCAAGTCTTTTTGGCAAAACATTGAACATTGAATATTAAATCTTATCAATGGATCTTTCCATTGTTTTTATTCCTCTTTGGCTTATCTTTCCCTGCGAGAGCGGTGCCTTTCCCTTCCTTTCCTCTTTCCCTTTTGTTTTCATTTTCTCTTCTTACAAAGCTCAAGAAAAAACACTTAAATATGGATGAGAATGTTTGACTAAGGCTTTGAATAGGGAGGAGTTTGGTTTTGTTCTTCTAGAAGTGATATCTCTATGGCTAGATCTAACTATTAAAGCATGAAAATTCATCAAGTACTATAATGAGCTTGTCGCTAGGAGGTATTTTCTAGATTTACCCCAAATTCTTAAAAGTTTTGGAATTTTAATCACATATTCTTGTTATAGTCTTTCTCCTTTATCTAGATCTAGTTTCATTTTTTATTTTGGAAGAGATTGAATTTTGGCACCAAAATTAGTGTTCATAGAATCAAGTTTGTAAATTCAAATTATTGAAGCTTGATCTTTGAATTCTTGCTTGAACCTTGAAGATCTTGACCTTTTGAACATTCTAATTGATTTAGTTTCTCTTAATTGTGTTTAGATTGTTAGACATTTTGAATTATTGTCTTCTTTATATTGGCATTGCTTTTTATGCTCTTTCATCGTGTTTTTGATTTAATGTGTTTAATTCTTGTATTTTGGTGTCTTTTGTTGATTATGTTTTGTTCCTATAGTGATTTCCTATCATGTGAGTGGTTGAACCTTGACTTTAAGCATCAAATTCATAATTATATCATTGATGGACTTCTATGCACTTTTTCAAATTATTCATCACTTGTTATTGCTTATATTTTGAGTTTAATTTATTCTTTGAATTGTTTTGTATTTCTGGGTGTGTTAGCTCATTGGTTCAATTGTTGGGGTGTCTTTTTATTTAGTTTCTTACCCCTTGTTCCATTTATTCACTTGTTATTCCTTTCCTTCTCTATACCTGATTTTGGATGAAAATTATGCAAATCTAGTTTGATCTTGTGTAATTTTTGTTGTGTTTCATTTTATGTTGATCTTGTACTCGTTTTGTTGAGAATTTTATGTGGATAATATTGTTTAAAGGAATCATTCTTCTAAATTTACTTGCTTAAGAAGTTAAAAATCAAAATTTAAAGTTGATCCAAGCCAAAATTTGAAATTGTTCTTGACTTATGCATTATTTCTAGTCGCTTGATCTTGTATTTTCTTTTTGTGTTTGTATAAAAGGTACTTTTGAAAAAAAGAGCCAAAGTGATATATAATTATATATAAAGAGTGATGTAAAACAAATAAGAAAAGAAAGTTTGAGAAATACAGAAAAAGAAAAGTAGTATGTTGAATGACCAAGTGCCATCTAAAAGTATAAAAAAATCTACAAAAGACAATTTCATTTTGGTTTTAACACTCGATTGTATTGGTTGTATTTTAGTGATAGTAGTTGGTTTAAGTTGATACTTGGTTGTGATATAGTAAAGTTACATTCTAGTGTTTCTAGGGATTGAGTTTGAGTGTTTGCTTTCTTGTGTGTCTTATTTCTACTTTGTCAATATTAATTCCTAGTTTGTCACCTGTTAACTCTTTGTGAGTGTGCTTTATTTTTATTGTCTTGCCTCTTTTTAGTTTGTCTTTAAATGATCTTAGTTTTATCTTTTTTATACTATTCTTTTCTTGATCTCTTATGGATAACCTTTGAGTTTCATCATAATGGTAGCATTTTAGGTGATTAGGTAAGACTTTGCTTACATCTTTTACTTGGAATTTCTTGTTGGAATTGGAGCTTAAGTGTCAAAAGGAAAATGTGCATATTAGAGAAAAAGCTTTAATAGAGGGAAAATATGAGTGGCCATACCTTTGAGTGCATCTTTTGAAAAGTGTGATTATGAGGTCTAATTGAAGTATATTCATTAATTTGATTTTCATTTTCTCTTTGTATATTGGGAGTTCAAGAGACTAGGTCATAAATATAGATGACATTAAGTTTTCAATGAGTACACATTAAAAGTAATGGTGTACTTGACGAACCCACTATGAGAACATTGCATGGATCGTAAGTTGAAAGTCATAAATAGTTCTCAATGTGATAATGGTATATGTAGTCTTTCGACCTGAAGTCTTTATGATTCCTACATAAGGAGTTTGTTATTTTAATTTAACCAAATGTCATTTATAAAAAATTGATCATAAAGGTTGCAATTGGGTAATGAAAAAATTATGTAGAAGGATATAAGTGATGTAGGTAAAATTTATCTCTCCCATGTAACAAGAATGATATCTATGGGTCAATTCACGACGTAAAACTTAAATGCATGGTTATACTAGAAAAATAAATATTGGATATTTATTTATGTAAAGTCTCCTTCGGTATCAAGTAAAATGAATTGGACCATACAAGAATGATGATGACCATACATTGGGCCTAATTAATTAGATATCATGACAAAGGGAACAAACATGTAAAATGCATATCACTTATAGGTTATGTTGAAATAATATTTGGATACAATGATACATTTTTAGATGTCACTCTTATTTATGTTTATAATAAAATTGTTATTATTAATATAAAAAAATATTTTATCTATAAGGTTACATGCAAAGAGTAAGCTCATCAGAGAATTATTTTATTTTGGTCAAGCTAAAATTAAAACATTTGAGCCTAACTTATTTTAATATAAGGACAAGGCCTAATCACCAAAAGTTCTCATTAGGTTGGATTTAGGCTTATAAATAAAATATAAGATGCCCATACGTTGTACTCTGATGTTACATAAAATTTCCTAAAAGTTACAAAGGTCGCATTTTGATGAGCTAGCATTCGAAAATACATATTCTTGTGGGAGTGTTTGTGTGGGAACCTTAAGGATGATGTTATGATTTCTTCGATCTAATGTGGCATCTGTAACACGTAATTTTAACACAATTTAATTATTTGTATATGCTTTTCAACGTGAAATTTTGTAAGACCTTATGAGAATCCATGTATTTCATGGCCTGATCCTTGTATTCTTACACGATAAAACTAGCCTATAATGTTTTACTTTTTTTTTACTGTCATGATATGAATTTAGGTTGGGTTGAGTAATTCTATTTTCAAAAAAGTATAATATAAAAAACAACTGTATGAAAGGAAAAACGTAACATTTACGCTACTATCAATAACTTCTTTATTTTTCTCTCTTTCTTTGTTTCTATTTATATGTGCTATTTGTATTTCTCATTCATCCCTTTCTCTATTTCTTTAATTGCTTTCTTTAATTTCACCTGATTTCACCCATAATTTTTTTCAATTGCTCATTGGTTTTTTGGAAGATTTTGCTTGTTCAACCCTGTCCGTTTGTAGTTTTGATTTGATAGGTGAGTTGGCTTAGACAAACTTTTGGTCACATGTTTAAGCTGAGTTTCACAACACTTCTTTGGACTATGAATGATTTTAGAAATTACCTTAGGGTTTATTGCTTTGTAGTGAAACGTGTAGCATCTTTCAATTTCCTTGTAATTTGTACTTTGGACTTTGGGATTCTTTTCAGAAATTACCTAAGATGTTTTTGAGAAGTTACCCATGGCACTTTATTTATTGCTCATGTCTAGGATAGAGAATGATTTCATACCTTCCTTCATCTTTCTATTTTTCCTTTGTGACCATATTTTTGGACTAAACACTTTTAACACATAAAAAGATAAAACAAAACATGGCAACTGGCAGAAATAATAGGGACTAAATTACTGCCCCAACAACTTAAAGCTCTAATGCAACAATTAGGTTCCTTGTATGCTAGAATGGACTCTTATGAGTTAAGAGGTGAGAATGGGGGAAATATTAGGATTGAGAGAAAAAGAAGAACGAAGAGACCAAAATAATAAAGGTTAAATGAGGTTAAAAGGGAAGTGCCGCATTTTCCATGAAATAAGTGACATTGGAATCTACTTAGATCGGGAAATAAGAGTGGTGTAACACCTCGAAAATATAGATAAATTTTTCACAATTTAAAATAATTTATAAGTAGAAGAAATTCAATATATACAATACCAAGTAATTACCCCGGATCATTTAATAACCTATCTCATATATAGAGATATGAGAAGGTATCAGAGCGCTCCTTGGACGATCGGACTCGAGACCGTCACAAGGGAAAAGCAGAAGATTGGATAAAATTTAATAGTTAATGAAATATGTACAAAAAGAGGATAAAAGATGCCTCACCAATTTATAAACATTAGAAATATAATCTAATAATAATAATAATATCATTTTCATGATTTAAGGGTCCCAAAATAAGCAAAAGAATAGAGCAAAGAAGTAGAAATCAAGAAACTGAGAACAGGGAAACTCGCTTGAGCGAGTCCCTGTCTCGCTTGAGCGAGACCCACATGGGTCACTTGGGCGAGGCAAGCAAGCGTGAGCGAAAATGCTCCAGAACCAAAATCACGCTCACTCGCTTGAGCGAGTGCTACACCAAAGACCATTCACTTGAGCGAAAATGGTCCAGAACCATTCTACCTTAATTTCGCTTGAGTGAGGCGAAGCTCGCCTGAGCGAATTGCCACCAGAATACACACACCTGATACATAACCATCGCGCTTGGACGAGACACCAATTCGCCTAAGCGAATCTCACCCAGAATCGATTCCACACAGCTCTCGCTTGAGCGAAAGCAAGCCCGCTCGAGCGAGAAACGTCCAGAATGCATACACCAAGAGCAGGGTCGTCTCACCTGAGTAAGAACCTCTCTCGCCTGAGCAAGATTAGGCCAGAGGCCATATAAATGATACAAAGGATTTTCGCTCAAGCGAGAATCCATCTCGCTTGAGCGAGATTATCAGTATATGCGCAGAAAATGAGTAAAATCTCACAACTCCACATACCAAAATCCATGCTAAGCAAAATTAATCAAATTCAACATATCACATACGTCATCTTAGGCATTTAAAACTTGTTCCAAGTAATCATACTCAATGATCTCTATTCTAACTCATGAATCATATCATAATTAAGTCTATCGTCTTATATACTTTATGAAACTAAGATCCTCACATAATCCTTCATTCATTCATCAAAACTAGAAGTAATTCACATCATATTTATCATCCATACATTGACAAGGTCATTAATGAAAATAAGCCATACACACAAAGGTCTCAATTTCCTACATGACCTCCAAAATCATCATTCATCATATCTAATTACAAAATTGAGCATATGTACACCATATACTCTACAAAATGATCATATGTCGGCCAAGGCTCACCCACTTTCCTTTCACATTTACCTTCATCAACACTCGACCTCTAAAAGAGTAGGATTTACAACTCACCTACATCAAACTTAAAAATGGCAACTAGGAGGTGAGTAACATAATCCAAATGTATCAAAGTCATACATTATGATGATATCCATACAAGCTCACATGTGATACACTTCACCAGAACATCATAGTTTCATTCACATACTATATCATTCATAGCAACATGTTACATACTCAAGAAATACATCCACAACACACATATTCCAATCATTGGTATTCTCAATATCATCATCATACATATAGTGTTAGTACCATATTTCTTTCCCCTTTATTTCTCAATCTTCCATCGCCACCACGAGCTTTGAACTAGGCATATCTCCGGCTATATGCAAATGCTCTTATAGCTAATGCATATACACAAGGAAATTATTATCAAATGCGGATCCGACTGTGGGAAAAACAACATCATACTAAATGTGGGACAAGCATAGGTGTGCTACTATGCCCCTACTGCAGTAGAAAAATATGTACACATATACCTCAACTCATGCATGCTCAACAACATACTTTTACTGGTACCAAACCCCTCTCGCCCATCTGTAGCACTAGTCACCCTGTGATCTGTGAATCTATAATCATGGCCTTACTTGCCACAAGTGCTATGGGCCCCTCCCGAACACACATCGAGAGAGCCGTGTCCCATCGGATGTAACACCCCCTTATATACACGAGATATATATAAAAAACTTTTAGAAAGATATACATATTTATCACTCTTTATCTCGCGTATACAAGACGTATATACATCTGATTTCCTTTGAATATTGAAAGTAAAAAAAAATCGTCTTTCAATATTTGTCCATAATGATAAAACAATTTATAGAAATCATAAGTGATAAATCATTACAGTATTATATCCGAATGAGAAAGTTTATCAAAGTTTAACCTTTACCTTGTTACAATTATCTAACTTGATATTGTAATAAGGCAAGGTAAAACTAAATTATATCTCTACTACAAATGTGACCAATCATTTCCTAGTTCTTGAACCATCGAGTTTTGGAATCCTACTCTTGTCATATCTCTTCACCTATCTGATTGAGGATGAGACCACTTTACCCTCTTGTAATTACATATCCTTCCATCTTGAACTGCTAGCTATATATCACATAACATATTTTGGACACAAAATTCAAACAAGAAGGAGTGAGAAACAGAATATAATACTTTACAGATAAGACATAAGCATAAGGGTTTTCACAAACTAATAAATTAATATCATTCAAAATCTCGTACACAATTAATTATAAATATAAGGTTCCTACACACATAACAATCATACTTTCATTCACAATTATCCATACAGAATATCACGATCACATGTATGACATGTAATGCTTTTAATACTATCTTATTCAGTTTATGCATACGGGCTCTTAAAGTTTTAGTTTGCACTAGGCCAACCAGGAGTTTACACTGTTCCATAATTCCGGATAATAACATAAATGCCTTTGTAGCATATGAACAGCTCAACTGGCGTGGAAACACTTAGAGACTAGTCAGACTGAGAAGGTTTTTATTGTGAAAGTACCCGACACTAGGAAGCGACCCCAGGTCCCCTGAAGCACCCTTTCACACCCTCTCATCCCAAGGCTCGCAATTAAGCCTCCTCTAATGTATCCTCGATTTCTATAATTCGTCCCTAGGCAATATCACATCTCATTTCTCTTTAATGATTCATGATGCCTGAACTACTCGTATATTTAGTTGGTTAAGACTTTTAGAAACTCAATTATTAAATACCATAAAGGTTCACAAATCATCTCATTAAACTGTACATTCCCATAAGTTCTTCTTTGAACTTCTATTATACAGAATAAATTTAGTACAGTCTTTAAATTTAGATCTCACCAAAATTGAGTTTCCAAGACTTAAATATCTCAAAACTTTCTCTTAAAAAAACTTCACATATTTACATAATCTTTCTCAATTTGAATCTTAACTAGATTGAGATTTAGAAATCTCGACAAAATATCTTTTAGTTATTTCATTGGGGAAAACCAAAATAATTTACCTTAAACTTCTAATTTCTAAAAGAAAATAATTTTAAAATTATTAACTAAGAATACTTAAAACTATAAAAATTTTCTTTAATTCAAGAATTAATTATCTCAACCTCTGATTTTCATAAAATAGCTTCTTTCTAATACTAGATTTTATTCTAGAGATTAAAAATAAAGTTAGTGAAAATTATTTCTAAGAAGAAATAAAAGACTAAAATAATTATAAAATACTTTCTCTTAGAATAAAAATTTAAAGAGTAAGGTAAGAAAATTCTTACTGAGTTTTAACTTTCCGTCATGCTTGCTATATGCTCAAACTTCATATCACAAGGTCATCAATCATTCATCAACCACAATCAAGTATTGCAATGTCATCAATCATATTCAAATATCATCAATCACAAAGATTATCAATCATAATTACATATCATTAATCACAGTCTAATATTATAAATCACAATATGATTAATCAAAATCAAATATAGTTAATTATAATCAGGTCAAATCAACTAAATATCGCTCATAAATATAATTCAAATTTTAATAGTTATTTAAATTAGTAGAGTTGATTTTGAGTCCTTATAGTCCATTCCTCGCACAGGTCTATATAAGTCTATATATATAATCCAGTCTTCGCATAGGTATAGTTAAGTCCATACAGGTCATAAATAGTCCAAGTCCTTGCATAGGTTCAGCCCAATTCGCATAGGTTATCTAGGTATTTGCATAGGTATTCAAATCAAGTTACACAAGATACTCAATTTAAAATTTATTATAAATTTTTTTAAGTTCAACAGTTATTATTTAAAATAATAATATTATTAAATTTTAAAGGAGTAGGGGACTCCTCCCATTATTCTTATGTCTTTTCATATTATATTCCTATCTCACTCCCCCTTACCTCTTGTATCTCGGTTTGTTATGGAAAGTACATATGCGCTTCATCCCCGAGTTCTAAAATATATCAATTTCACTTTAATATAGTTATAAGATGAAAATTAAGATTTCTACTTAAAACAGAAATGGTAAAATTTGAATAGTGAATAGTGAATAGTAAATCATGAATAGTAAAACGTGAATAGTAATAGTAAATAGTAAAACATAAATAGTAAAGGTAAATAGTAATAGTAAATAGTAATTTACTATTTGAATAGTGATTTTACTATTTATAATAGTGATTTACTATTGACATAGTAATTTACTATTCAGAATAGTAACTTAAAATAATATTATATCTAGTATAATAATAGATTTTTAAAATGATATGAAAATAAACCTAAAAAGTATAAAAGAGAGTTATTCTTACCTTATGATTTTGGCAGAACCTCCTTCTAAAAATTTTATTTATCTCTTTTACTCTCACCACTATCTCTCTAGCACTACTATATTAAGAAAATTTAATCTGAAATTGTGATTTTTCCTTCAGAAATCCTTCGGTATTTATAGCAGAAAAATTCACTATGCATTTGAATATTTTATTATAAAAGTACTGTGTAATTTTTGAAATTTTCGTTTCTGGTTACTGTGCAAGTTTGAAATTTTCGTTCATGCACAGCGTTTTACATAGTAAATGTCGGCTGAATTATTAAGCCAAATAGTAACATTTCACTCGGTATATTTTAAATATTCAAAATCGACCCTTTTCAAAATTTAGCGATATTATATCAGTTATCACTAATTTTATGATAAGTAATATAAAGTTTAAATTTTAAAAATCTAAAATTTTCTGTTAATAAAAATTTATTGGTACATTTTTGATTTTTTTACGATTGGTAAAAATCAAGATTTTACTTAAACCGATAATTTTTAGATAAGTCTAGTTGAAATATATTTTATAAAATTTTCTTATAATTTAACTTCACTTTCTTATAAATATTTTTAATTTTAAGTAACTTCATATGAATTTAAAATTATTTAAAATATTATTTTATTAAAATATTTCATAAATTTTAAAAAATTCTAGAAAATCATAAATATTATGTAGATTAAAAAGTTCTAAAGAATCATAGTCTAATTCCTTCAAAATTTTATTTTAAAATTCTAATAAGAGTCAAATCACAAATATGTAAAAACATAAATATAAAAACATAAAATAAAAGTCGTGAATAATAAATATATTTAAAATTCTTAATATAATTTCATTAATCAATGAATACTAATTAAGTCATTTAAAATTCTCATTCAAAATACATAAATATTATTATTAATATTATTTTATTTTATTTTAAAAAAACAAATAATTAAATATAAATACCAAAATTTCATAAAAAATGATAATAATAAACTAATTAATAGTAAGTATTTCTCATTAAAGATATATTAATATCTATTTTCAATTTGTGTTAAAAATGGGATGTTACATCAGACACCGAGGTAACTTGCTCATCTCCGAGTCGCCCGCCCACTGGGCCTGCCACATAAGGTGCCTCGTCACGAAACTATGGACAACTTCGTGATTCCCAAAATCACTACAGAAATACAATAATATACCCGTGCACTGGGTCGCCCTCCCATTGGGCCCGCCTAGTGGAACCCCTAACATTCCACATAGACAGCAAATGATATGCCATGGATGCAAATGTCAATCAATACATTCTCACTCTATGCATCCTATCATGCCACTCTACATTCAACAATTCACCACAACCACTTAGTGGATTTCGTATACTCATCATTTTTAACTATCACCAATTCTTATTGGATCTCACACACATCAAAAGTTAGTGGCAATTATTCTTTATCAATTCACACATTATGGGATGTTCAACAACATATCAATCAATACAACCATGGTCATCAAACCATTCACAACAACTCTCATCAACATGAGTCAAGTTTCATCACAAACAACATCCCAAAACACATGCCACATAGCATTAATTTCTCTAAATGCATTTCAAACATATAATCATTAAATCATCCATTCAAGCCAAATTATCAATACATATTTATATACACACATCACTAATGGATGAAATCATGCATTTAGAATAGTTACCCCCTCCTACCTCAAGAGAAGTAGTAATCAACGCGGTCCGATGGTTCCCCCTCGTCGATGAGGTTGTTTCCTATATTGTACAATATACCACACAATCATTTTTTATTCAATCACCAAGACTAAATGTTCATATTTATTTACTTAGTGTTTATATCACTTTAAATTCTCAAACCTCATTTATTTCATTAATTCCACCACAACCACCATGGGTTAGGTGTCCAAATTCATTATTATGCATTATTAATATCAAACCCATTATTAAGTTCCCACACTAATGGTTCCCAACAACCATTATCAATTATTCACCATCATTAATGGTCATTACTCATCCTAAATAGCATCTCCCATCAATAATAAATACACATTACCCACATTTCTTATTTCCCCGAATTTATAGGGTTAGAGTTTCATTAAAAACTCAACAACCATTATAAATGTTCATCATTTCTCATTATCTTAATGCCATTTTCGTGTACAACATTGTGCCCTCATAAAACTCACGTTAAAACACCCTACCTTAGGGTTTCTCATCATAAATGCACTCCATTATTATTATTCCATATACATTACCCTCCCAAAATCATAAGAACCCATAACCAAGGGTTTAAGCTCATGAGAAAAACCTAGAGCTTACCTTAGGAGAAGAAAAGAGAGGTTTCCTCAAAGGAGAATAGAGCCACACAAAATGAGGGGGGAAAAGGATGATGAGACTTCAAGCTCTAAGCTCTCCTTGCAAGCTCCAAGAAACGAAAATGGCAAGGAGAAGGAGGTACATAATCCCAAGGGGTTTTGAGGGGAGAATAGATGAAGAAGAAATGGGGAAGAAGAAGAAAAGAGAGTATAAAGGGAGAAGAAGAAAAGGCAACGTGAATGAGAAGGGAAAAAGGAAGATTTTGGCATTTTATTTTATCCCTTCATTAAAGCTCCTCCGTTTTCGTTCAAACAGGATCTCTGTTCGGGCTCAATACTTTATCTAAAAATTATTCCAAATACATATTCAAATCTTCAATGATATTCTTAACAGCCCTGACCAATATTATCCCAATCGGAGATACTTGGTCCGACACCTATATTTTAATCAGGCATAATTTCAACTTATTCGGCTCCAATAAATTATGAGTAGTCCCTAAAAATCTTAATTTAATTATTTCCAATACTTTCGGGACATTAATCAATTCATATAATTATTCACTATTTATTTATCTCAATTAATCATTTATATAAATTTTAGGATGTTACAAGTGGAACAACTTTTCAACTCTCATAATATGGAGGAACATAAAAAGTTTAGGATTGTTGCCTTTTCCTTTCAAAATTATGCCTTAATTTGGTGGACACGATCATGAAAGGATATAAAAAGAATTGAAATGCGACCAACTAAGGATTGAGAGAAGGTAAAAGCCCTAATGAGAAATAGGTATGTCATTTCATTCTATAGGGATGAGCATTTAACAAGGTTGGTAAACTTACCTAAGAGTGTAGAGGGATATCATAAAGCCTTAGAAATGACCATAATTAGGGTCAATGTAGAAGAGGATAGTTAGGTCTTTGTACGTAGATTCTCCAATGGTCTCAATTAGAACCTAAAAAAGAAGGTAGAACTTCTACCTTACTTAAATATTAAGGAACTTCTCCACCAAAGTACTAAAGTGAATAATCCTTTGAATAAAAGGCATAATGGTAAGAAGTTTGACTCTAAAACCTACAAATCCTATTCCAAGTGTGTTAGTAGAGAAGGGGAAAAAGCTAGTTATTCTAGTTCCTCCAAGAAATAAATCTAAGCCATCCCCACCTCAAAAGGTAAGGAGGTGATAATCCCAAATATTAGCTCATCTAAGGAGACCAATATCACCTCCTAAGATTCTAGTGTTAGGACTAGTACTGTTAAGTTCGTTAAGTGCTTAGGTAGATTATTTCTAAAGATTGACAAGAATTATTATTTCCAAGTCCAGAAAAAGAAAAAAGTCATGGCTTATCAAAGTATATACGTTACAAGGACTTTTTAGAAGGTCTCCAATGGTTATATTTACGTTGCTTATAAGAATGGTTAAGTCCTTAAGAACCAAAACCCTAAAGCAAGCTAAACCTAGTCAAAAAGCCAAAGTCAAGTTGTCAAAAAGCTTTTACAATAGAAAAAACAACAAAAAAGACAATAACATTCCTTCAACAACTATATTCTCCATGCCTAGAAATGGAGCACCCAATTTTCATAAAAGAGAAGGAAGAGGAAAATACCAGGAAAAAAAGAAACATGTAGGCTAAGAAGGTTAGAAATCTTTATAGAAAATCAGATTATAGACTTATTTCATAACTGTAAGAAACTCACATTTTTCTAAACAACCTCATTCCTTTTTACGTCTATAAAAATAAATTTGAACCTTGAGGAGTGAGAGTCTCTTTGTTATGTATTTTTATATCCACTCTTTGAGTGATTTTGAAAGCCCCAAAGCACCACCAAAACCATATCCCATCCTTGTATCATGTTGGTCCCAAGCTAGCGAGGTTTATTGAAAATATTGTAAGCCTAAAAAGGTTAAATAATACATAATGGAACACTCTTACTAGTTAAATGGTTAGTGTTTGAGTTGATTCAGCTTGCTGTGTATAAGAATATGGCTTAAGCCTGAATAGGCTTTGTGAAAATAATACGTATGCTTGAGATTGGAAAAGCTTTATGGAAATAGTACTTATGCTTGAGCTTGGGGAAGCTTGTGAATAGTCCGACCTCTCAGTGGGAGAAGCTGGTCTTGTTGTCCTGGAGATCCTTCACACCAGAGTTTTACGTTGATAGGGGGCGAAAGGTGGTGTCACCTGTGAAGATTCTCCGACGCTCAAGTTAGTCAAGTGTATGGAACTCAGAGAACACTTAAGCAATACAATAGAATAGTAAGAGTAAGAACAACATAACCCTGCATGTGTTTGTGAATATGCTATTTATAGTTGAGCATAGAAAATGAATCGTTGGGCGCAAGTGGGCCCATGGGTTCTGATACCGTGTGTAGCGTATCAATCAGAGTGGCTCAGCGTTCAGAGCATGACAGTGGGTAGGTCAATGATCAGTGTACGATTCTGACACGGGGATGGGGATAATCAACTTTTTCCATATATCACGCCTGTAATCGTACTTACTCCTTTCAGTGAATGA
Source organism: Clitoria ternatea (assembly GCA_037962975.1). Classification (NCBI taxonomy): domain Eukaryota; kingdom Viridiplantae; phylum Streptophyta; class Magnoliopsida; order Fabales; family Fabaceae; genus Clitoria; species Clitoria ternatea. Next base: position 155,727,577 of record CM075673.1, read on the forward strand.
TATAGACACATTCTACTGTGCAGGGTATCTATACTGATAAGTTATAACTCTTCTTATCTTATCGTGACACTGAGGCAAACGATTATACGTAACAGAGAAACGAAAGCGGATAAAGTATCTGATGTCTTTGACGTAACTTCGGATCACCGGTGTAGGAAGGATTCTTATGTCGTACCCTTACAGTATGGATATTACCCTGGGATACCGGTTAGCCCTCTAGGACGGTCAAGATGACGTCACAACTTAAGGGCCGATATCTAGACCAGATCATTTGTCCCCTAGCTTGTGTGTGGGACTATTAAGTTGCTCATATAAGCTACACAGTCTTCGAGAAGTCTGGATGCTAGAAAGGTACACGTGTCAACTATATCCTGGTGCAATGCAGGTAAAATATCCGCTCTTATAATGCCCTCATAACGGATTTGGACAAAGATTTACAACGAAGGAAATCCCAAGAGTTTTTGGAAATCGCAACTCTTAGTATTCGAGTGGTTGCGGGGGCGTATTTAATGTGTCTGAATCATTTGGACAATAAATGCTTTTTAACACGTGAGTCATCATTGCCCCAAATGGATAACCGTCGTTATGACTATTTTGGGCCTGAAATTTGAATTTCTTCCGGCCCAATTCATCGAGTCTTTTCATGAATCGTCGCTGTTTCGCGCCTTTGTGGTTCGAAACGACAGTGTCGTTTGACCCGATAACATCACGTTTTGCTTTAAACAACGCGTCTTATGCCCGAAGGTTGGGCCTCTTCGTTACCTATAAAAGGACAACTTAGCTATTTCGAAAAGTCATATTCGCCTTTAAACTTAGTGAAACTCTGCTGAAATTTTGGAAGAGATTGTTGCTGGTATTTTGTGAAGTTCTCCCCTCTTCCATCCTTAACTTCCTTCTAGGTAGCCTCCTTTCCCTCCTTTTAACTTCTTCATCTTCATTTCTCTTGAACTTTTAACCATGCGCCCTAGGCAGAGCCGTGTTGGTCCTTGGAATAGGAGGGGAAATATCCCTTTCAGGCCCTCTGGCTATCAAAGTGGAAGGATTTCTATAGGTCCTTCCAAAATTGGGTCTCATGGTTCAGGGAGAGGTGGAGCCTCCTTCACGAGACAGCCAGTGATTAGGCTTGACTCTGAACCCTCCTTTAGTTCTAAGACCACCAGAAGCTCGTTGGGTTCGGAATGGTTCCTTGCTAATGACATTGCTTTTTACCATAGTACAGACGCCTTTGTTCGCGCCACTGACGAGATGGAAATCGAGGGACGTGGCAAAGTTCCTATCGTACACACTCAAGAAGGGTGCGTCAACGTTATTGCACACCGATTAGATTGGGAAACTATCAATCGGTCTCATCCTTATTACTGGGTAGAGGAAGAATTCAAAGAAATCCCTTCTCGACACGCTCGTGAAGATGGTGGACCAGCGTCTCCAAGTTTTAGGGTTTTTGCTGGAGAGGAAAATCGAGGGAAATTCTTGGTTCTGGCACCCCAGCCAATGGAACAAATCTGGCATGATGTGCCAGACGAGCGCTCCGTTTATATATACGACTTCATTTTTCAATACCTCGGCGTGCGTTTCCCAATGACAGATTTCCAAATGGGAGTACTGAGATTCCTAGACTACGCCCCCTCCCAGTTGCATCCCAACGGATGGAGTCTTGTCCACGCTCTAGAAGTCCTGGGCGAATACTTCAATTTTAAACCCACTGTGGCTCTGTTGTTCTACTACTGCCAGGTGGTCCGCTGTGCTAACAAGAAAGATAGTTTGGGCTTCATAACCCTCCGCTGTGACTCGAGAGTCATCAACTTCAAATCTTTTACTGAATCGGTGAAGATCGATGGGCGCTCTTTCAAACAATACTACATGAGGATTCGCTTGAGGAAAGAAGAACCGGTCTTCTGGATCAGTGAGGACGGAATCCGTAAATTTCCTTTAAGCTGGACTCATGAGCATTTTTTGCTCGCCAGCCGTGCTTATTTCATAGACGAGAGTGAGCTTTCCTCTCACTCGATTGAAGTCTTGGGTGCTCTAAGGGCGTTTACTTCTGTTCACAAAGAAATCTTTTGCAAACGTCTCCTGCAGTCTGCTTCCAGCAGGAATATTTATCTAAGTAATCAACTTAACTCTTTATGCACGTACATCGTAATCTGATGTGTTATTGTGACTTATATTTCTCTCTTTGCTTTTGCAGATTAGATAGAAAGGAACAGCTCCGAGATGCTTGCGCTAAAATCCTTATTAGTCGAAGACGGTTCTTCTTCTGAGAATGAGGAAAACAATGTCTAGTCGAAGAAGAACGCCGTTAAAGCAAGAGTTGAAATCATCCCCCTGACCTCTAAAGTGGGTGATGATGTCCCCCTCTTAGATTCTCAAGCCGAAGGGGAAGAGGTTTCGCAAGAAGAGACGCAAGGGGAGAAGAAGGAAAAGAAAAAGAGGGTTAGGCTTACTAAAGCCTCTGACAAAGAGAAAACCTCCACCATGATGTCGAAAAAGAGGCAAAAAGTTGCTCATGACACCGGTGCGAGGAAAGACACCACCTCTTCTGGAGCGCCCCCTCAGCCTTCTGACCATCCTGCTCCCCCATCTTTTCAAAGGGTGAGGATGGAACTGCCTACCTTTTCCTTTCTTTCTCCTTTCTTGGTATATGAAGGGCCTTCTCCTACCATGCTTCCTCCTCCCCTCTATAAACTCTGCCCCACCCTAGAAGTGGACAAAATAAAAGAAGCCATTGCAGCTGGCAAATGGCAACTGGCTGAGTTAACCGGTCTCCTGAACTCCCTTAGTCGTACTGTCGACAACGTCAAAGAAGCAGATGAGTTGGCTGGTAAGCTTGAACATCTGAATATTTTAGCTGCAAAAGATAGGGGTCATTTGAAGACCGCGGAGGAAAAATTGGAAAAGGCTCGGGAGCTGGAATTAGAGCAAACAGTTGAGTTGGTTTCTCTGAGGGCATCAACCAAGTCTCTTGAAGGGAAGATTTCTGAACTTCAAGATGATCTCAAGGCAGAGAAACAAAAAAGCTCCAAGCTTTCTGATGATCTGGCCGCTTCAGAGGCTGGTAAACTTAAGAGCCAGGAAGATTTTACTGCCAGGGAGAGAGAATTGCTTAAGCAGATTGAAGAGTTAAAGGTGGGGGACGCTGCGACTAGTTCCTTTAAGAAGGAAAATGCCAAGTTGAAAAAGGACTTGGTCAAAGCCAAAAATAGGGCAAACAAGGCTGTCGAGGCATGCACTGCTGTAGCGTATAATTCCTTTGGCCTTGCTGTCCGCCAGGTTTTCTACCGCAACCCTGGTGTGAAATTTGACTTATACGGTATGGATCCCTTCTATGAATTTCACGAAGGGAAATTAGTTGTTGTGGTTGATGGCAAGTACAAGGAACCCCCTCTATCTCTATATGAAATTCCCCCTCTCCCAGAAGGCCAAAGTATGGGTCCCTCTAGATCCACTCCGGCTTAAGGGGATCATCAAGAGGAAGATACCGGAGCGGAGAAAACCCAGACTACTCAAGAGGACGACAGAGGTAAGAAGGTATCCACAACGGACAATCCGAAGCCTTCCTCTTAGTCTCGAATCTATTTCCAGCTTTTGCTACTGTGTTCTGGGATCAACTCCAGTTTTATTTCAGTTTGTAAAAAATTGCTATTGAATGAATAAGATTTTCCTTAAATTTGCCTTTAACATTCACAAGAAACGTATCGTTAGACATAACTTAGGCATTGTTGTGCTTTTACCTTAGCACTATTCGTAAGACCGCTCTGCGTAACTATCTTGACGTTGAAGTGTAGTATGCACCCCAGAGAAAATAATTAAATAAAACTCAAAACAGACAAGTTATAGAACGTAAAATTATTCATACGTGTACTGTCCCCAAGTATGAGTATTTTGGGGGGTAAATATCTGTCATGAGATATAACCTTTTGAACTCCTTTGAGGGTAAGAAATTTCATCCGGCCTCTATAATGCAATACCGCAGAACGTGTAACAATGATTAACAAATACTACAGCATTCCATGCTTAGGAATCTGCCAGAAAAATGCTCCAACCATAAGGACGATGGTTGAGCCTTCCATCATAAGGACGATGATGGGAATTGTCTACGCCAGGAGTTACATCGTTAATTCATAGAATAGGTGATTAAGATCATCCGTCCTGGAGGAAATTACTTTAATTACGAGGACAACGATTAAGTCCTTACCAATGTTCGACTAAACCTACTAGTTGTACTTGGAGTTCGGTTTATTCCTACAATCCAAGCCTTCAACGGTGTTCGGTTTAATCCTACTAACCATACTCAGAATTCGGTTTAATCCTATAATCTGAGCCTTCAGCTGGGATTCGGTACAACCTTGAACAAGGTTTGATCTTATTACCCTCTTCTTGAGTTTCGGTTCAATCCTAACACTCAGGTCTTTAATGGTGTTTGGTGTAATCCTACTAACCGTACTCAGAGTTCGATTTAATCCTATAATCTAAGCCTTCGTGGGGGGTTCGGTACAGCCTTTAAGGAGGTCTGATCCTACAACCCATTTCTTGACTCACGGAGTTACATCGCCAATCATAGAATAGGTGATTATGATCATCCGTCCTGAGCCTTTCCACATAGATCAACCAATGCTATAAATTGCAATACAGAAGAAGAAAAGGCAAAATCAACGTAATCATGAATAAAACTTTCATTGAATTGGATGTGAATTACAGAGAAAGCGTAGCTGGGGTCATGCCTTGTTAAAACCTTCTTGAGAAAACCTAATGGGAAAAAACTCAAGTAAGGAAAAAGAGTACATGCCGTCTTACCAACTAGTTGTAATAAATACGTAAGTTCTGTATGTTCTACTTATTGCGGATCGGTGTTCCATCAAGCCCTTCCAGTCGGTATGATCCCTTTCCAGTCGCCTCAGATATTCTGTAAGGGCCTTCCCATGTCGGCACCAATTTTCCTTGATGGGCGAACTTATTTCCTACACTTGCCTTCCTCAAAACTAAATCCCCAGTGTTGAAGGCTCTATACTGCACACGTTTATTGTACCGGAGGGCGGCCTTTGCCTTTATCGCCTGGTCCCTGACAAAAACCTCTTCTCTTAATTCATGGAGAACATCTAGTTTTGAAGCCAAATTAGCACTATTATCCTCCGCAGAGAAATATCCCACTCTCGCCGATCTTGTCTGAAGCTCCACAAGAATCATCGCTTCAACCCCGTAAGTGAGACGGTATGGAGACTCATTGGTAGAAGAATGGGGCGTAGTACGATATGCCCATAAAACATGACATAGTTAATCAGTCCATCCCCCCTTTGCTTCACCCAGATGCTTCTTCAGTCCCTTCAGCACCTCTCTATTAGCCACTTTAGCTTGGCCATTCATCTGAGGGTGTTCCACAGATGAAAAGATTTGGACTATCCCTAGTCCTTCAAGCAATTCTATGAACTTCCTATTAGTGAACTGGGTGCCGTTGTTAGTTACAATCCGCCCTGGAACGTCAAATCGAGCTATGATGTTTTCATATACAAAACGTCGTGTCTGCGCCGATGTGATATTCACTACTGGCTTCGCTTCGATCCATTTGGTGAAATAATCAACTCCCACAATGAGATACTTAATGCTGCCAAGTGCAGTTGGAAATGGACCCAAGATGTCGAGGCCTCATTGGTAGAAAGGCCATGGCACCGCTGATAAAGAGAGCTCTTGGGCCGGTGTATGATGGAGATTAGAAAATTTTTGGCAAGCGTCATACCTCTTAACAAAATCAATGGAATCCTGCTTCATCGTAGACCACCAATATCTAGCCCTGAGGATTTTTCTCATTAAGTTTCTTCCTCCGGCGTGGTGCCCACATTGTCCCTCATGTACCTCCTCCATTACTCCTTGTACTTCGCTTTCTTTCAAACAGATGAGATATGGCACTGAGAATCCTCTTCTATAGAAAACACCGTCGACCATAGTGAAATACGGTAACTCCCTTTTCACCCTCCTTCTCTTTTTCTCATCGGTGGGTAGCTATCCGTCAGCCAAATAACGGATATACGGGGTAAGCCAAGAATTTTCGTAGGAAGCGCTAGCCAATATAGCGTTCAAAGAAGGGAACAAAGGAATGCTGGGAGATGTCAACGTACTCTGAACCACTGTTGTTGTACTGCCAGGCTGCTTTGTACTTGCGAGTCTTAACAGAATGTCCGCTTTCGTATTCTCTTCTCTTGGTACATGTTTAAATTCCAACACATCGAACCTCCCTTTCAACTCGTTCACACAGTTCAAATACAGCTGAAGTTGGGGCTCACGAACCTGGTATTCACCTTGGATCTGCGATATCACTAGCTGTGAATCACTGCACAATGTTACCTCTGTTGTGCCGATATCGATTGCTACTCGGAGTCCAGCCAGACATGCCTCATATTCAGCCTGGTTATTGGAAGTTTTGAAGTTGAACCAGAGAGAAATCTCTAGATGCACACCATTATCGTTCTCAACAACCACACCAGCTCCACAACCTTTACTATTCGATGACCCATCCACATAAACGGTCCAATAAGCACGGGGTGTGGTTGGGTCTACTCCTGTCATTTCTACGATAAAATCAGCCAGGACTTAGGCTTTGATGGCTCCTCGAGGTTTATAAGAAATCTCGAACTCAGAAAGCTCGATAGACCATTTGATCATTCTCCCAGCGAGGTCTAGTTTACTGAACACGGAACGGAGCGGCAGATCCATTCTCACCAGAACTGGATGCGCATGGAAATACGGCCTCAATCACCATGAGGTCCATACAACTGTAAGAGCAGCCTTTTCTATCTTCTAGTATCTTCTTTCTGCCCCTTGCAATGTCTTGTTAGTGAAATACACTGGCCTCTGTCCCTCTGGAGTCTCCTTGACCAATGCTGCGCTTAAGGCTTCATCAGAAATTACCAAGTATAAGATGAGGGGTTCACCAGGGTTTGGCTTTACCATGATCGGTGGACTTGATAACACTTCTTTGAGTTGTTGGAACGCTTGCTCCTGCTCTTGTCCCCATTCGAACTTCTTAGATTTCTTTAACACTTTATACAGGGGAAGGGACCTATGGGCCATTTTGGGCATGAATCGGGCCAGAGCGGCCACTTTCCCATTCAACGACTGTACTTCCCTCAAATTCTTCAGACTCTGCATATCCAGTATAGCCTGACATTTGCCTGGATTGGCCTTAATACCGCACTGGGTTAATATGAAACCCAAAAATTTTCCAGCTAGGACTGTAAAGGTACATTTCAACGGGTTCAATCTCATGTTGTATTGTCGCAACTGATTGAACACTTGGCGTAAATCTTCAACATGATCACCTCCAACGGGAGTCTTGGCAATAATATCATCAATGTATACCTCCACCAACCTGGTGTGCATGCCTTCGAATACCTTATTAATCATACGCTGATACATAGCTCCAACGTTCTTCAAACCGAAGGGCATAATGGTATAGCAAAAGACACCGCGGTCATTGACGAAAGCTGTCTTCTCCTGGTCCTCCTCCCACATCGGGATTTGGTTATACCCTGAATAAGCATCCATGAAACTGAGGTATTGGTAACTAGACGAATCATCAACCATACGATCAATATTCGGGAGTGGGTATGGATCCTTCGGGCAACATCGATTGAGGTCCACATAATCAGTGCACATTCTCCACTTACCATTGGCCTTCTGCACCATCACCACATTGGAAAGCCAAGAGGAATAACGGACTTCTTTAATAAATCCAGCCTTCAACAATTCTTTCGTTTGTTGACAAGCTGCCTTCTGCTTTTCTGGTCCCAATCTCCTCTTCTTCTAGACAACTGGCCTCGTTTCTGGGTAGATAGATAATTTATGGCAGTAGAAATCAGGGTCCATCCCAGGCATGTCTGCAGCAGTCCATGCAAAAAGGTCCTTGAATTCTTGGAGGAATGCTAACAGGCGCTGCTCCATAACGGACTCCAACTTATCATTAATGTGTGTGTGATCTTCTCTGGGGAATCCCCTAAGACAACGTCCCTAGAGCCTCCGTCCGGTGTGGGCTTTGAAGGATTGAGAGGGTCAATCTTTAACTCGGCTCTGGGGTCCAAATCAATCAAACTGACTAAACCAGCCGCTGCTCCCCCTGTCATTAAACTTCCTCTTCTTGTTAAACGCTTCCATTTTTACCATATTCAAGCTCAGGTTGTAACAATACCTGGCCATCTCTTGATCACCTCAGAGGGATGAGACACCGTTGTCCTTGTCAATAAATTTGATAAGGAGGTGCGGGGTAGACACGATCGCTTCCATAGCGTTCAGAGTAGGACGGCCAATGATCCCGTTGTAAGGGGACTCCACGTCAATCACCAGGATCCTGGACTTCACAGCTCCAGGTTCACCCTCAAAAGAAATGAGAGTATTAAAATACCCCTTAGTGGGTTACTTCGCTCCATTGAACGCTGTGAGCTCTTGTGTATAAGGTTGTAAATCTGCATCATTGAAACTCATTCTTTTGAAACAATTATAAAAAATAACATCACAAGAACTTCCCTGATCGACGAGGATCCTCTTGACATCCTTGTTGGCTATGACTGTGACGATAACTACTGCATCGTCACCTCCTGGAATCGTTGGGCCAAAATCGTCATCTGTGAATGATACCACCAGTGCTGTCATGCCGTCCCTGAAAGGGCAGTTATCTCTAGGTTTTCCTTGTACTGATAGGATCATCCGGTGGTGATTCTTACGAGCTGTGATTGACGCTCCTCCTCCAGTAAATCCTCCAGCGATCATATCAATCACCTCACGCCGGCCTTGTCTTTGCTGCTGAGGCATGCCATCCTGTTGAGCTCCTTCATTGATCGCTACTCCCTTCTGTTTCTCAACTGCTGTGAACCTCTTGGTCGGATTACGATCATTGTCACCTTCATCATCGTGATCTCTTCCTTTTTTTCCATCCTGTCTGGCTCATCTAAAGATTTCTCCTTGAATAAATATTGTTTCAGCTTTCCCCCTCTAATAAGGGTCTCCACTGCGTTCTTCAACGCCTTGCATTCGTCGGTGGTATGGCCAACCTGCTCGTGAAAAGCACAATATTTTCGAGAGTTACCAGGCCTTTTCATTGGAGGAGGTTTCCTTATCCCGTAAACACTAAGCGTGGCCCAGCCCACCTCCCTCAGGATTTGAGAGTGCCTGGAATTCAACGGGGCGTAGTTGCTGAAGGAGGCCATACGCCTATCTCGTTGTTGAGGTCTAAGACTCATGAAGTCATCTCTGTGTGCATGCCTCTCTAGCTTTACCCTTTCCTTATCTCTTCGCGGTTGCTGTGGAGGGGCTGACGGCTTTAGTCTAGCAGCTATGGCTTCCAGGTGTATCTCTATGCCCACATACTTCGAAGGTTTCCTCCGAAACTCCTCAAACGTCGTCGGAGGACTCTTTGCCAAAGATAAAGCAAAGGCTGATCCAGGTTATAGAGCTTCAACAACAATATGAAGTTGAATGACCTCTGTGAGGTTAGGCACCAAAGCAGCCTCTTTATAAAACCTCCTTAAAAACTCCTTAAGGGTTTCATTTTCTCCTTGCCTGATCTGGGCCAAGGTATGAGAAGTCCTGGGAACATCTCTGGAAATAACAAAATGGCTCTCAAATGCAACCGCCATTTCTTCCCAGGAATCTATGGATCCTGAGGGTAAACTCTTGAACCAACTAAGAGCTTCCTCCGTTAGGGTTCTTGGGAACATTCTGCACATCACATCCTCATCAACTCCTAAATACATGGCCTCATACACATAAGCATCAAGGTGCTTAGTGGGATTAGTTTCTCCATTATACTTTCCGATCGAAAGTGACTGGGTTATTTGCAGGTGCTTGGGGATAAGGACACTCATGAGTCTCCTTGAAAAAGGAACATTGAGTCTGTATGCCCTAGAAGTTACTACTACCTGCTCTTTCCTCCTTGTACTGACTCTGTCTCCAGAATCTTGGGTTTGCTCCTTCTCCTCATAAGTAGGAATCTTAGAATACTGAAGAGTTGTGGACTTCTCCCTTGTAGATGTATGGTGAGTGTCCTCCGCCTGAGACGTCACTCTTTCCCCAGTTCCCCTCTTCTCCCTTCTCAGCTCCGTCAACTCCTCCCTAAGCTGCCTTATAACTTCGTCTCGAGGGTCAAGGGTTGCCACAGGTACCATCCTCCTAGTGTTGGTTGTTGGAGATTCGAAAATGAGTCTCCTACCAGCCTACTGATGGGTCATATCCTCCACGTGACCATCAACAAAATCGCGTCCATCTCCTTCCATATTGAACTACTAAACTTCTATAAAAAGTGGGAATAACTCTATCGAGTCCCACCGGGCGTGGCAATGAACAGGTCCGAACCGAGGTCTACGATCCGGTGTGGGAACCAGCCACAAAAATGTATGTTTTATAATATTTATACACCGGTACAGTGGGTATCTAGTATTATAGTCCGACCTCTCAGTGGGAGAAGCTAGTCTTGTTGTCCTGGAGATCCTTCGCACCAGAGTTTCGCGTTGATAGGGGTGAAAGGTGGTGTCACCTGTGAAGATTCTCCGACGCTCAAGTTAGTTAAGTGTATGGAAACTCAGAGAACACTTAAGCAATACAATAGAATAGTAAGAGTAAGAACAACATAACCCCGCATGTGTTTGTGAATATGCTATTTATAGTTGAGCATAGAAAATGAATCGTTGGGCGTAAGTGGGCCCATGGGTTCTGATACCGTGTGTAGCGTATCAATCAGAGTGGCTCAGCGTTCAGAGCGTGACAGTGGGTAGGTCAATGATCAGTGTATGATTTTGACACGGGGATGGGGATAATCAATTTTTTCCGTATATCACGCCTGTAATCGTACTTACTCCTTTCAGTGAATGATATAGACACATTCCGCTGTGCAAGGTATCTATGCTGATAAGTTATAACTCTTCTTATCTTATCATGAGACTGAGGCAAACGGTTATACGTAAGGGAGAAACAAAAGCGGATGAAGTATCCAATGTCTTTGACGCAACTTCGGATCACCGCTGTAGGAAGGATTCTTATATCGTACCCTTACAGTACGGATATTACCCTGGGATACTGGTTAGCCCTATAGGACAGTCAAGATGACATCACAACTTAAGGGCCGGTATCCAAACCGGATCAATAATAATAATAATAATAAATCAAAGCCTAAAAATAAAAACAAAAAAGGCTAATAAATTAAAACATAAGAAGGAAACAATAAACAAAAAACTTACCTTCTTTTCTGAGCCAAATAGTAAATTTTAAAGTCGCCTCCAGATTCAGTGGTATCCCTTATTTCTTCTAAACTGAGATTCCTGTTGAAGAAACTAAATCTTTTCTAATGTGGAAGATCGGTCAAAGCCCCAACCACATTTTATACTAAGAAATAGGCTATCTCAACTGCTCCCACTCCAGTCCCCTCCAAGTGTTACAAGGTATTGCTTATATAGTAACATAACAAGTGTAGCTCCCCTAAGAGTATTCGATGTGGGACTAAATAAAACTAATTTAGATTTTTATAACTCCTAAGCTTAGAACTTTCAATGTGGGACTAAATCTCATCTATTTTCTTTTTCTTTTTCTCTTCCTTGCTCTTTTTTTTATTTTTTTTATTTTTTACCCCGTAAAAAAGGGTGTTCATACTTTTTCCTTAAAAATTAAATCCTATGTTAGATTGATTTTTTATAATTATTTTTTATTTTTTTGTATTTTTTATTATTTATTATTTTTCAGAAAATTTTAAATGGACCCGAACAAAATTGGGTAGCAATAGCTTGCCCCTCTTTACTTTTCCTTTACTGTGTTGCAGTATGGGATAAGTAAAGACTGAGCGAACCAATTTTGTCAAGGGCGCTAGCTTTAAAGAATTCTGTGTTTGGCGAAAAGGAAATCCAAATGGTTCCCTTTTCGACGAAAGGAAAGTAAAATGGTGTCATGCTCAACAACTGGAAATTTAAAGGATGTCATGTTCGGTGACTGAAAATTATAAGAAGGCCATGTTCGACGACAAGAAAAATAGTGCCCCGCTCGGTGATTGGAAAATAAAATGATGCCATGTTTGGCGAGAAGAAAATAAAATAGTACCCGGCTTGGCGACTGGAAAATAAAATGGTGCCCCGCTCGGCGACTGGAAAGTAAAGGATGCCATGTTCTACGACAGGAAATTAAAATGTTGCCCGGCTCGACGACTGAAAATTTAAAGGATGTCATGTTCGGCGATAGGAAATTAAAATAATGCCCCGCTCAGCGACTTAAAATTTAAATAATGTCATGTTCACCGGTAGGGAATTAAAATGGTGCCCCGTTCGGCGACTGAAAAATTTAAATGATGTCGTGTTCGACGATAGGAGATTTAAAATGGTGCCTTGTTTGGTGACTAAAAATTTAAAGGATGCCACGTTCGGCAATAGTAAATTAAAATGATGCCCCGCTCAGCAACTGAAAATTTAAAGGATGTCATGTTCGGCGGCAGAAAAGTAAAATGGTGCCCCGCTCGGCGACTGGAAATTTAAATGATGCCATGTTTGACATCAGGAGAGTGAAAGGGTGCCCCGCTCGGCGACTGGAAAGTAAAATAGTACCCCGCTCGGCAACAGAAAATTTAAATGATGCCATGTTTAGCAAAAAGAAAGTAAAAAGGTGCCCCGCTCGGCCACTGGAAAATAAAATGATGCCATGTTTGGTGAGAAAAAAGTAAACTAGTGCCCCGCTTGGCGACTGGAAAATAAAATGGTATCCCACTCAGTAACTGGAAAGTAAAGGATGTCGTGTTCAGCAACCGGGAATTAAAATGGTGCCCCGCTCGGTGACCAGAAATTTAAAGGATGCCATGTTTGGCGATAGGAAATTAAAATGATGCCTCGCTCAGCAACTAAAAATTTAAATGATGCCATGTTCGGCGATAGGAAATTAAAATGGCGCCCCGCTTGGTAACTAAAAATTTAAAGGATGCCATGTTTGGCGACATGAAATTAAAATAGTGCCCTGCTCGGCGACTGAAAATTTAAATGATGCCATGTTCGGCGACAGGAAAGTAAAAGGGTGTCTCGCTCGGAGACTGGAAAGTAAAATGGTGCCACGTTTGGTGATTGGAAAGTAAAAACGGTGCCCTGCTCGGTGACTGGAAATTAAAATGATGCCCCGCTCGGTAACTGGAAATTTAAATGATGTCATGCTCAATGACTAAAAATTTAAATGATGCCATGTTCGGCGACAGGAAAGTAAAAGGGTGCCCCGCTCGGTGACTAGAAAGTAAAAATGGTGCCCTGCTCAGCGACTGGAAAGTAAAGGATGCCATGCTTGGTGACAGGTAAGTAAATATTGCCTCGTTCGGCGACTGGAAAATAAAATGATGTCATGTTTGGCGAGAAGAAAGTAAAATAATGCCTCGTTGGCGACTGGAAAATAAAATGCTGCCCCGCTCGGTGACTGGAAAGTAAAGGATGCCATGTTCAGCGATAGGAAATTAAAATGGTGCCCCGCTCGGTGATTGGAAATTTAAAGGATGCCACGTTTGGTGACTGAAAATTTAAATGATGTCATGCTCGGCGACAGGAAATTAAAATGGTGCCCTGCTCGACGACTGGAAATTTAAATGATTCCATGTTCAACGACGGGAAATTAAAATTGTGCCCCGCTTGGGGACTAAAAATTTAAATGATGCCATGTTCGGTGATAGAAGATTTAAAATTGTGCCTTTTTCGGCAACTGGAAATTTAAAGGATGCCATGTTCGGTGACAGTAAATTAAAATGGTGCCCCACTCGGTGATAGTAAATTCAAAGGATGCCACGTTCGGTGACATGAAATTAAAATGGTGCCCCGCTCAGCGATTGGAAATTTAAATTATGCTACGTTTAGCGATAAAAAAGTAAAAGGGTGCCCTGCTCGGCGATTGGAAAGCAAAATGGTGCCCCGCTTGGTGACTGAAAGTTTAAATGATGTTATGTTTAGTGACAGGAAAGTAAAAGGGTGCCCCGCTCGGCCACTAGAAATTTAAAAGATGCTATGTTCGGCTCTAGGAAAATAAAATGGTGCCCCGCTCAGCATTTGAAAAGTAAAATGGTGCCTCGCTTGGCGACTGAAAATTTAAAGGATGTCATATTCGGCGACAAGAAAGTAAAATGGTGCCCCGCTTAGCGACTGGAAAGTAAAATGGTGTCCCGCTCGGTGACTGAAATTAAAATCAAGTTTGAAATTCGGGGAGAAACCTTTAGAACTGCAATCTTTATAGATTTTAGGTTTATACTCATGGGTGAAACGGATGAACGAGGTGATTTTCTCTTCTGAGCATGCATGCAACGCGTTCCCTGTGATGCTTGTCTGAGGTGCTAACAAATAATAGAAGTCTCTCACTCCCACAACTTTCTTTTTCTTTTTATGAAAATAATTGTCATTACCTTGTTTTATTTTGTTAAAACACATGTTTTGTCACATTAATGAAACTCATGTATAAATGTGTATTGAAAAGGTAGCAATTTTATTTATGTGGGTTGATCAAGTACAGGAAAAGACAAAGGGGTGTAATGGGTATAACACCCTAAATTTTAAAACAAAGGATTAATTAAGGAGATAAATATTAAATAATTATATTTGGATTATTTAATGTTCCAAAATATTGGGAATAAGTAAATTAAGATTTTTGGGATCTATTTATAATTTATTGGAACCGGATATGCTGGAAATAAGCCCGGTTGAAATATGGGTGTCGGACCAAGTATCTCCAATTAGGATGATATTGGTCAGGGCTGTTAAGGATATTATTGGGAATCCGAATATGTGTTCGAAATAATTTTTGGATAAGGTATTGAGCCCAAACTAAGATCCTGTTTGTCATAAAACGGTGAATATTTAATGAGGGATTAACAATAAAGCCAAATGGCCCATTTTTCCCTTCTTATTCCCGTCAGATTTTTGGACTTTCCATAACATGTACTTTACTTCTCCTTCTTCTATACTCTTCTCCTTCACTTCTTCTTCTACTTCTCTCCTAAAACCCTAAGCAAAAAGGATGGTGGTTCTCTTCTCCTCTCCCATTTTCGTCCTTAAAAGAGCTTTGAGGAGCTTGGAGCTTGAAGTCTCACTTTTCCTTCTCTCCATTTTCGTGTGGTTTTCCCTCTCTTGGGAAACTCTTTCATTCCTTCTCTTGAGGTAAGATCTTGCTATTACTCAAGAGTATAAACTATGGGTTTTTGGGTTTTGGTGTTGGGAAAGTGATTTAATGAGTGTTGTTAGGTTTTTAGAGAAACCCTAACCCTATGATTTTGGGGAAATGCAAAATATGAGTGGAGAAGCATTTATTGTGTTAAATAATTATTTTGGTGAGGTGAAATGATGTTATTACTGGTGAATGGCCATTAATGAAGATGAATGGCCATTAATGAAGCTTAATGGTTGTTGGGAACCATTAATGTGGGAACCCGGCAATGGGTTTGGCATTAAATATGCGTACTAATAAATGCAGGCGCCTAAACTATGGTGGTTGTAGTAGAATAAATGAAATAAATGGGACTGAGAGTTAAGATGCTGGAAGACATTGATTGTATGATGTATTGCGATGTAGGAAATAACCTCAGTTTCAAGGCGGAACTATCTAACCGTGGTGAATACTACTTCTCTTAAGGTAGGAGGGGGTAATTATTCTAAATGTATGATTTCATCCATTGATGATGTGAAAATATGTGTATATGATTATGGCTTAATGATTGCTTGTGTGGATGATGTAGTGATTTCATGATTTGAGTGCATTTAGAATGATTGATGCTATATGGCATTTATTTGGAATGATCAATGTGTTATTAAACTGGTCTGGGCTGAAGTCCACAATCCGGTGTGGGACCAGCCATGAGAGTCAATAGATGACTCAGGATTTAGACTGGTGCTGTATGTATCCGGTATGATTATCCGGTATCCTAATGAGAGGAGACCAATCTTGATATCCGTACTCTGGTATCGGTGCTGAGACCGGATCCGATATTATGTTGAATATGTTGATGAAATATGTTATGATGGTTTAAGACCATGTCTTGAATTGAAATCAGTGATTTGAAATATCCCAATTATATATGTAAATTGATGAATGTAATTGCCACTAACTACATATGTGTATGAGTTCCAACGAGGATTGGTAAAGATTGAGAATACTGAAATCCACTAAGTGGTAATTATGAATGAATGATTGATTGAGTGGTATTTAGGATGCACAGTGTGAGAATGAATTGATTGGCATTTACATCCATGGCATATCATTCACTGCTTATATAGAATGTTAGGGGTTCTAATAGGTAGGCCAAATGGGAGGGCGGCCCAGTACACGGGTATACTGTTATTGCTCCCTAGTGATTCGGGGAATCACGAAGCTGCCCTTAGTTTGGTGACGAGGCACCCTATGTGGCAGGCCCTGTGGGAGGGCGGCTTTGTGATGAGCAGTTGACCTTGGTGTCCGACGGGGCACAGCTCCCTTGATGTGTGTTCGGGGGAGGCCCGTAGCACTTTGGCAAGTACGACCATATGATGATCTGCAGTCACGGGGTGACTAGTGCTATAGATGGGCGAGAGCGGTTTGGTACTAGTAAAATATGTTGTTGATCATGCATGAATTGAGATATAAGTGTACACATTTTACTACTGCAGTATGGGCATAGTAGCACACCTATGCTTGTCCCACATTTGATATGTTGACGTCTTCCCACAGTCAGATCCGTACTTGAAAATAATTTCGTTGTGCATATGCATTAGCTTTAAGAGCATTTGCATATAGCCGAGATATGCCTAGTTGATAGCCCGTGGTGGCGATGGATGGTTGTTAAATAGAGAGAAAGTAAGCTGAGGTATTAACATTAAAGGTGTGATGATTATTGAGGATGTCAAAGATATATTATATATATGATATTTCCTTGTAAATACATTTATCTGGACATGTATTGTGCTGAGATAAAATGTTGTATCATGTGTGTGAAATTGTGATGTTTTCTTGAAAAATGAATGTAATGCACACATGTATAAATCTCATCATAATGTATGACTTTGATTCATTTGGATTATGTTACTCACCTCCCTGTTGCCATTTTTAAGTTTAATGTAGGTATGAAGTAAAATCCTACTCTTTTTGGAGGTCGAGAATTAGGGAAGGTAAATATGAAAGGAATGTGGGTGAGTCTTGGCCAGCGTGTATCTTCATTTTGTATAGCATATAATGTGTGTATATGCTTATTTTGAAATTAATTTGATAACAGCTGATTTTGGGAGGTTATGTAGGAAAATTAGACCGAATGTGTGTGGATAATTTTCATTAATGACCTTGATAATGTATGAATGCTATTATTGTTATTAAAATATATTTATGATTGTTTAACAAATCGGTGAGGCATCTATCATCTTCCTTTTGACATATACTTTAACAACTATTAAATTAATTTCATCTTCCACTTTTCCTTTGTGACGACCTCAAGTCCGGTCGTCCGAGGTGCACTGTGATACCTTTTTCATATCTTCATATATGAGATCGGTTATTAAAGATCCAGGGTAATAACTCAAAATTATATATATATATATATATATATATTTAATTTCTTCTACTTACAATCGTTTTAAATCGTGAAAAATTTACCCCTATTTTTGGAATCGGGGTGTTACAATGGGGTTTGTAGATCCTCCAGTGAATCCCTAAGAACAGCAAGAATCTTGATCCTGTATCATGACGACGAGTTTATTCTTTGATCTTGCTTCCGAGAAAGTAATTCAACTATAATCCTTGTGCCCCAGTCAAATCCTATTCTTCTTGTACAAATAATTTTAGTTGCTTTGCCAAAATCTTGACCCTAATTTTTGGTTGAGCCACCTTTTTAGGTTTTCAACTCACCAGGTCGCTCTAATTTTTGCCTAGACCGCCTTTTCAAGTTTTCAGCCTAGCGAGCTTTTCTTTCTTTCTGACATGTTTTTTTAAAATCAAGGTTATATCCTTCACAACAAAAGGTTTAAGCTGATTATGTTGAAATCGAGCCCTCTTGGCCTATTTTGATTTGGTTTCATCCTTTGGGGGAACTGATGTCACTTTGAATAGGCAACTTTGCCCCAACGCAATGCACCGAAGGAAATAGGGTGAGCCTTTTGGCCTCAATGAGAGGGGACCATTCTGAGTCTTTTTTTGGCTTTTATTTTTGTTCTTTTTTGTCTTTTTCTTATTTTTTCATTTATTTTTTTCTCTTTTTTTTCACCTTTAAATGATCTCCTTGGTACTTTTGTTGCTCAGCATGGTAGACCATTTCCTTGGTTACATTAGCATGAGGATTAGTTACATCCCCTTAAGGTTGAGGTGTTGATTGCAATAGGGATGAAATATTGTTTTTTTACGTTCTTGGCTTGATGACATTCGTCCCCCATTAGAAAGGTGACACCAACCTTGGTTCTTTTTTTGTTATTTTTTTTGTTTGTTTGATTTTTTCTTTTTTTGGAAAATCATCTCTTGATTACATCTGTATTTATGGGCATTGGCAAGTTATCTCCATCCATATTGGTCAATACTGAAGCTTCCTTAAATGATAGATATGCCCCTGTTCATTTTGGGACCTGAAAGTGTTGTCGTCTATATCATGCCATGAAATAAGGTTACCATCGCCCTCTGATAAATTGCCCTAATGTTTTTCAGACAAAGGACATCAACAACTTAATCAATTTCCCCTATTGTTCTTGACTCAGGGAAATGTCAATCTTCACCTTTTTATCCTCCTTATTTGATAATCTTGATTACCTCTTGATAGGACCAAATTTCTCTAGCCTCTTGTTCCCTGGTTAATTTAGGCAAGGGACTATAGCCTTCCTTACCCTCTTCTTCAGCACAATAAATTGAATACTCAAAGTCGTGAAATGGGATCGTGACCCTACTATTTTTAAGTGGATCTCTTTTGGGTCTGTATTTGGATGAATGGTCAAATGAGGGATAAAAGGAAGGCGAGTCAGTAAAAATGTGCAAAGAAAAAGATATTTAAATACATATTTATTAATGAAATTTAAAAAATATGACACAACATGCTTTGCCCTTATTGTAAAAAGAAAAGGCTCCTAAGCCTTGGGCATGCCAATGGGAATACCGAGTCATTAAGGCAATTACAAATTACTTTAAATTAGAAATTAAAGTAGTGGAGAGCTCAACAACCTCCTAGTTACAAAGTTCTATGCCCGAGGAACGCATAAAGCTTGCGATATCACAGGAACCATCTTTAATTATAGTCTCATAATCTGTCTCAACCATGAGTCTTGCCTGAGTTCTGTAAGGGTGTCTCCCTGTGATTTCTCCTTTTTTTGTTTTTGTTTTTATTTTTTATTTTTATTTTTTATTTTTTATTTTTTGTTTTTTGTTTTTTTGAAAAAAATGTGTTAGTGAAAAAGTAAAGAAAAATAAAGAGACAACAAAGAAAAAGGAAAAAAATAATGATGGAAGTGATCATGAGCTTTGACGAGCATCTTTTCACCGTTCCTCAAAACGTCTCGTTCAAAAGTAATAGGTTAAGCTAGTAGGATACTTGCCAAGCTTATATTACTTTCTAAGAAAGAAAAAGAAAAACAATCAACTTGTCAGCTTGTTCAATCATTATTTCAAAGTTTAAGAATAAGAATAAGTTACAGACTTCTCGGATCGTCTGATTTTTGGAAAAGCTTTGCATAAAAAATTTACGATCCAAGGAGCTTATAACTTAGAGAATGAAATTGAATGGGCTTGAGAACCATTTGTCCCATGTCGAATTATTGGGTTTTTTCTTAAAAAAACTATTGTGTTGGGGAAGGAAAAAAATCTTTTATTTTAGAAAATGAAAGGTAAAAGGAATGTTTCCTCTTGTGTACCCTAAACAAGGTTTGCTTGAAGGCCTCCTATTGTTTCTAAGGCTCCTCTAATAGTGTCCTATCACATTGGGTGGCTATTTTAAATCACTAAAGGCCACTAGAGCTCAGACTCTACCCATGATGTTGACCACAACAGTAGGAAGTCTACCAAGTGCGGGCACCATGAAAAAGTCATACTCTAGCCGAGGCTCTCACGATGTCAGATGGAGATGAATGTCCCAAATGACACCGCTACATAACCTCCCCTAAACTTAATGGTTTATTCAGACCCCTGGGTGTAGGGTCCCACTCAAAATGTGTGTGAAAAAATGTAAGTGTAGTGTGTGATGGGCATATATACATGTAATTTACCCTTCCTTCACAAGAAACAAACATAGAGCAATACAAAAAAAATCATCTACCCTAGGGTTCAATAACACAATAATATGATTTCATCTACCCTAAGGTTCAATAATAACATATATCAACAAAACACATGGCATAAAACATAGGCAAGAAGTTATATAGGATTATTCTAATATACTCAAACAAATTAAACGGGCTTAACTCTCTAAAGTCCCTAGTGGAGTCGCCATCTGTCACGACTTGGATTGCGGCGGAAGGCTAACCCTAAAAAAGAAAATAGGTTTCCTGAGTTCCCTCTAGAAACCGTGGAGTTGCCACCAATGTTTTTAAGGTAAAACATTAGAAAAACCTAAACGTGAAGGTACCGGTCTTAATTCAAGATTTTAAAGTTCGGGAGTCTAATTATAGGTGGGGAAGGTATTAGCACCCCACATTGTCCATTTTAAATAGTTACCCTAACTTGTTTAAGTTTTTTGAACAATCCTAATAATTTGTAATTTTTAGCCTCTTAAAATGCCTTATGGGTTTATTGTCGATTTAATAATTTTAAAATTATAAATTTTGCGATTAACAGGACGTCTCGTCCAAATTAATCGTGTTGTCATAGCGTTATGATTTTATTTTATAAGATAAAGGGATATATTTATTTTTTAAATTTGGGCCCGGCGAGAATGATTGTTCCTGATCCTACGTATTCCCCAAGCGTTAAGGGAAATCAGGGTAACGTAGTTCTTTGATTTATTATGTTAAAAACGTAAAATAAATTTAGAATGTTGAGATTTAGGAAAACGTGAATCACTAGGATGTCTTGGTTTTATTGATTTTATTATATTTTTTAAAGAGAAATGAAAATAGAAAACAAAGATAAAACTAAAATAAAATAAAAAGGTCAAGTAAGAGAATAGAAACAAGGAAAAAATAGGTCTATGAAATAAATGACGGAGGAAGTAGAGAATAATAATAATAATAATAATAATAATAATAATAATAATAATAATAATAATAATAAATCAAAGCCTAAAAATAAAAACAAAAAAGGCTAATAAATTAAAACATAAGAAAGAAACAATAAACAAAAAACTTGCCTTCTTTTCTAAACCAAAGAGAAAATTTTAATGTCGCCTCCAGATTTAGTGGTGTCTCTTGTTTCTTCTAAACTGAGACTCCTGTAAAAGAAACTAAATCTTTTCTAATGTAGAAGATTGGTCAAAGCTGCAACCATATTTTATACTAAGAAATAGGCCATCTTCACTGCTCCCACTCCAGTCCCCTCCAAGTGTTACAAGGTGTTGCTTATATAGTAACATGACAAGCGTAGCTTCTCTAAGAGTATTCGATGTGGGACTAAATAAAACTAACAATATAGATTTTAGCAACTCCTAAACCTAGAACTTTAAATGTAGGACTAAATCTCATCTATTTTCTTTTTCTCTTCCTTACTCTATTTTTTATTATTTTTTATTTTTTACCCTGTATCAAAGGGTGTTAACACTTTTTCCTTAAAAATTAAATCCTATGTTAGATTGATTTTTTATAATTATTTTTTATTTTTTTGTATTTTTAATATTTATTATTTTTTTAAAATTTTAAATGAACTCGAACAAAATTGGGTAGCAACATTCGGGATACTAGGACGTTTTATACTATGATTGTTTGAGAGTCAGTAATGAAATACTATGATGATGATTATTGCAATAATCAATGTGTGTATTGATAATGGTGATGACAAACCATGATAGTTGATGATGTTGTTGACTATAGATTAATGGCTAGTTTATCTCATGGTATATTTCTTCTTGTCTAAAATTATTTGCATTGAATTATATGACCAGTTACTCACCCTTACAGTTGTTTCAGTGGCTAGAAACAGGGATGTAGCGGATGCCTCGGATACTAGTGCCAAATGACTTAGAGGCAATGATGATTATGTGTTAATGCTTATTTTGATATGTTGGTTTGTAATTATGCAATAATTATATATGATGGATGATGATATTAAACTTGAATTATTTTGATGCTGGTGAATGATTCGGATAATGACCTTGAGTATGATAAAAGTATTGATAAGTTGCTAAAATGCAGATTAGATACATATATGCATTTTTATGTTATTGAAAGTGATGAAAGTATAAAATGTGCATTGTGAATTATGTGAAGGAATTGTGATCTGATTATTATGGGTATTGAGCCATTGTTGAAATTGAATTATAAATGTAATGGGCAGGTGTGAATTGTTTAGGATTGCATTGGTATATGTTAGTGATAAGTTAAACCATAGTGGGATGACATTTATGTGA
The DNA here is from genome assembly GCA_037962975.1 of Clitoria ternatea. NCBI lineage: Eukaryota > Viridiplantae > Streptophyta > Magnoliopsida > Fabales > Fabaceae > Clitoria > Clitoria ternatea. Next base: position 155,750,039 of record CM075673.1, read on the forward strand.
AATTGAAGTTATCAGAACCAAGTCTAATTTATAAAGACTTTGATGTTGATTGTGGCCTGAAGAGGCTTTTGAAAGAATACTTGGGATTGAGCCCAGAGTGGCTTGTTGAAATAATATTTGGGTTTAAGCTAGAAGTGGCTGGACGTAGCTTCTGAGTTAGAAGTGATCCAGTATAAATACCTTGTATTCATTCTCTCTTTCCCTGCTCTTAACAGTATGGTACAAAAGTCTGATTGCTTGCGCTTGTAAAGTTTTTAAAATTCCGCATAAGAGTTTGAGACTTATTCAACCCCCCTTCTAAGTTGATTGTAGCTCCCCTTCTAATTTCTTTGTTCCCCCGTCTCTAGTAACCACTCATTTTCCCTTGTCCTGCTCACTCTTCATTTTCCACCACTTGCTGGTCTAGTTTGATCTCAACACAAATGTTTTCAAAGTGCCATTTTTCCATGATCAAAGTGTTACGATCCACTTTAACTGGTTTACCCACCATGGACGTTATCAGGCTTGAATAGATAAATAATAATCATACACCATCCATGGACCCCTATTAATGGCACGTTCCTGATCTTCATCCACATCAAAGTAAATCAATGACATCGATACCCTTGTGGTCTTCCATGTTTAAGTAAGTTTATGGACCATCATGCCATTGCTTATGTTCTGTCAAAGAGTATGCATGTGAATTTCAAATTTTTATTATACAAAAAAATATGTTAAAAGTTATAATGGAACTCATACCTTTTGACGAAGGTGTTAGAAGTGGGATTTGAACCCACACACTCTCACAAGGACCAAAACTTGATTCTAGAACTCATTCCTTTTGATGAAGGTGTCAGAAGTGGGATTTGAACCCACGCCCTCTCACGAGGACCAGAACTTGAGTCTAGCGCCTTGGACCACTCGGCCATCCTGACACTTTTGAAAGATTTTATCTCTCAAATTTTCTTATGAGCTTAAATTATAAGATTTTTTTATGAGCTTTAACTTTTTGAATCTTTATTATACAAAAAAATATATGTTAGAAGTTATATTGGAATTCATACCCTTTGATGAAGGTGTGTTAGAAGTAGGATCTGAACCCATGTCCTCTCACAAGGACCAGAACTTGAGTCTAGCACCTTGGACCACTCGGCCATCCTGACACTTTTGAAAGATTTTATCTCTCAAATTTTCTTATGAGCTTAAATTATAAGATTTTTCATGAGCTTTAACATTTCTCTTTTAGATGCTTAAGGTGTAGTTGATGTCCGTCAAAATACCATACCTTATTCCTAAGTATGACATTTGGTTCATGAAACTTGTGATTTCTAATATAATTCAACTACATTTCTAATTTTATAGAATATATAATCTATGCATGTGAGTTTCAAATATTTATTATACAAAAAAAGTATGTTAGAAGTTATATTAGAACTCATACCTTTTAATGAAGGTGTTAGACGTGGGATTTGAACACACACCCTCTCACAAGGACCAGAACTTGAGTCTGGCGCCTTAACTCGGCCATCTAAACGCTTTTGAAAGATTTTATCTCTCAACTTTAGTTAGTGACAGACAACTGTTATTATTGTTATTGTTGTTGTTGATAGAAGTTAGTCAATTTTAATTAGCATAAACAACTGAACATCCAAAGGCAATATCTGAGCCCATAACTAAAATAAAAAAAATGGTGATGGTACAATGAAATGTATAGGGAAAAGATTCAGGTGCATAACATTTATCTAATCCATCACCACAAATTAAACATCTTACCAAAAATTGACATTAATTTGTTTTATATACTTGTGCTTTATTTCTTGACCCATTTGTTTTCTTATATCTCAAACTGTTAAACGTTCTCTTCTATTTTGACTATTTGATTTTAATTGTTAGATTAGGATATTCATTAAAATTATGATATTTTATAGTTTTTATTTGTGTATTTTACTAATATTTTTTTAGTATTTTTTAGTGTATTTGACACATCCTGAATGTTAGGATATTCATTAAGTGTTGGATTACCTTTATCATCCCTGACACCATTGCCACCTCTTTGTAGAATCTTATTAGAAAATCTTTCAACAATTTCATCTCACCTTGCTTAATATGAGAAAAATTTGACACGTCCTTAGCGCCTATCTTCAAATGAATAAATGCCTCGAAAATTCCTCTATGATATCAATCCAAGAATTTATTGATCCAACTAGTAAGCCTTTAAACTAGTTGAGGGCTTCACCAAATAAGGTCTTGGAAAATATTCTACACATTACATCGTTGTCTAAGCACCGGTGCCGGGAAACATTTTCTTTAGGTCTTGGCTTGTATTCTACCTAAGCACTAGCAACTCTACCCTGAGTAGGAAGATGATTTCGACTTGTGGGTCCACCTGAGCAATAACTTTGGGTCTCTTGAGAACTAAGCTACTGACCCCAAAGTATCCATGAAACCCTTGTTATATCGAACAGGTTTTGTTCCATGTGTGTCATGTCTCATACATCTCTATTTGGAGTACCTGAAGGATGATTTGCATCTATGGTAATGATTGAGAAAATGGAATAACTTTAGTGAATCCCATTAGGCATAGCAATGATTTGTCTGGTATGGGGGACAGACTTCCACTATGAATATCGGGTGCTTGAGTTCTATCTTTTACACCAGTCTAGTGAGTATCAAAAATTATCTCCTCACATCCATCGAGGATTCTAAAGTCTTGACACAACTTCATCTAATGCATCGACACCTCGTGTTGTGGGTGAAGTAGAGTGTCACTTGCAAAGACACTATGATGCTCAAATCAATTCGATATCCAATATCAAAGCTCAAGTATGAAGGCTTATTAAAATATACCTCAGCCTATAGTAATGAGTGGTAGTTATATAATAGAGTGATGATCACATGCCTTAGTTACTATGTCTGTACTTTTTCGTAAAGTTTGGGAAAGCTGGGCATAGACCTTTTTGACACTATTAAAGTGTTTGACTAGTATGCCCTTAATGTGCCCCTCAACCTCTATCTGATATCGGCTTAATAGAGATACCAGTTATGATGGGTTCTGTGAGGGATTGATATTGTGGTGTTCACATCGATACTCGATCGTGTCTGTTACTACTGGTATGCCACCAGTATGTTCCTCAACCTCTTTTTGATATCAACTAGTTAATGATACCGGTTATCGAAGTTATATGGGGGAGCAATACTATATAAGCTGCATATATTGATACTAGACACCATGTGTAGCTACCAGTATAGGCCTATGGATAATGAAACAAGTATCAGACCCAAGTCATTAGGTATGTTGATTTTGTTGCATTAGGATGATGTAAATTCATGTAAAACTAGAAAGTAATAGACCCAAACCGCATATTTGAAATAGAAAAAAATCTTTGCCATTTGCTTTTTTCATGTTATCTTAAATCTTATCACACTCTGTTATCTTCAAAATTATCTTCCAATATGGGTTTAGAAAATGCATTAGTACAAAATAACACACTATAAGCAATTTACATTAATTGTGGATCAAAAATTCTAGAAAAATGCACAATGGTATTTTTAAATTAATTGCATGTTTTCTACACCATTTTTTAATAACCGGTTAAAAATATATGTTTTCACATCTTTGAATGAAAACAATGTTATAATCATTCCATAGATCAGAAACTATACCTTATTGCCTATATTTCTTTAGCTTTTAAACCTATCGTGTGCTCAAAAACTTTCTCCCATAAATCCCTAACTATCCCTCCTTCCTTCTCTACCATGCATCTTTCACTTTGAAAGGTAACCAAAGTCATCGTCAATGGTGCTATAGATGGTATAATGTTACTCTCTACATTTTTAATTATTTTTGTGTTACATGTTTCTCTATGACTTAATCATGTTTAGGTCACAAATTTTTTTATCTTTGTATAAACTTAAAAGCCAAATGATCGTTGAAAGCTTTGAAAGTAATTGCTTTTCTTCTTTTTTTATCATTTATCCATATAAAGTGAAATCCTCTGCTGATAAAATCCAAACTGAAATCTTTTTCTTCCCTTCATTTGCTTTTTCTTCCCCAACCTATGCCTTTCACTCAGAGTGAAAAGTTTGCATATAGGTGCCCTATAAGAAAGAAATTTGAGATTTTTTCACTAGTAATATTTACATGTGTGATTTGATACCCAAAATAAATTAAGGAAAAATTAAAGTAGGCCACCTTCAGGTTTGCCCTATTATAAAAGGCTTCATTCTTAAATGCATATTACAATGAGCCCTAATCTAGAAGTCCACTCCATAGCCCTTAATTTGATTCTATGTATATTCTCCAAAAGTAATTATGGTTAATACAGTAGGCCCAACTCCCTTTTTGTGTTTCTAAATTTCTATTGAATAATATAATGTTAACTTTGCAAACACAGTATTGACTTATTGTTACAATTTCATAGGACTTGTGCATAAAAGAAAAAATTCACCCTTTTGTTATAGTAAAATAAGATAGAATAGATATAATGGGGTTGAATTTATCAATTGCTCAACACTCTTTTACCTTCATTATACTAAAGGGAAACAAGTATATGATTAGTTTTAAACCATGTGCATTTTATCATGAATATTGAATTCTATTTTACATGCTATCACTGATGAAATTTTACTAAACCATGATGCTTTACATATATGTGCTTATGATTTTCAAGTGAACGATAGATTGAATTACCTATTATCCTTGATTCCTAGGGATAATAGTCGTTGGTACTTGTTTACAAAGCTAATCTTTCTATAAAGATAAGACTTAGGATCCATACTATGAAGGATCAGGTTTAGTGAATTTGAGTTTCTATGACTTTGAGTTTTGGTGACTTAGTTAATTCCATAATTGAACCTAATAATTGCAAGAACATGAACTGAAAAGGTGTAGTTCAATGCCAACGCTTTTTTTAGTTTATTTTGATTAATTTAATTTCCATATTTACTTTAAATTATTAAAATCCAAAATGAATAATTTCCTCTGTTGGTGACAATTATATATATATATATGTATGTTTTTGATAAATTACCAACAATCATTCAACCAACTGTCATATATTTACAAAGTCCTAGAGGATGACAACCCTTATATAAATAATTTGAAACGACAACAAAATCGACGCGCTTGTCAGGATCCTAATAGTATGCGTAAGTTGGCTTGGTCTCACGCTTTCTCTCACGGCAAGATTTTAAAATCTCAACCCTCCATGTGTTAGAAAATGACTAGATCTACATTGAAAAATAATGCGGGACACCTCTAACCAATTTTCAATAAGGGCGTGGGGTGGGAGCCTCGTCCCACGCCAAAACCAAGCACTAGACATCTTTCTGCATTTCAGACATAGCTAAAATCTTTTAGTCAAACGTTATGTTCCCATACTAAAATTGATTAGTCTTGTAGTTGTTGCATGCAAGATTCTAGTAATAAACATATGCAAAACTTGTATTATAATATATATATATATAATTATTCATTATTTTTTTGTAATAATAATATAAAAACATATTTTACCAATTACTTTCTATAACATCTTTCATAAAGTATTTTGTATAAAGAAAAAGTTTATATTTAAAATTAAAATTTATAAAAGATAAGAATAATAAATTATGATATTATTTTGATTATACATTTATATTAAACAAAAATAAATATTTTTTAATAATTAATTAAATATTATAAATATTTTTATTAAATTAAAATATACATATCTATAGTATGTTATGATTTTTATTATATATAACTTTTAGTTTCAATATTAAAAATATAAATTTTGTTATATATATACCAGCAAAATTGATTCGACCAGTAACTCATTAGTTAAACTAGTAATCCAATGATTGGATATACCTTGCATATGAATTAATAACTATTTCTAGTTTAATAAAACTGGTTACGATTAGTTCAACATTTAAAAGTCTAAGAGAAGCTTTAGGTGTTTGATAATTTCTACAAATTTATTTTCTTCATTATATACATAAATTAGGTAAACATTATTGAATGCTTATTCTTGTAAAAGAATAAAGTTAATATTTTATTTATTAGACATTAATTGATTAAGGTGATTATTATGGAAAAATTAAAGCTTGATTTGTGTGTGTATATATAGAGAGAGATAAAGGGAAAAAGTTATTTGTTATATATATATATATATATATATATATATATATATATATACATACACCTCCCATAGTATAATCATTTAATTATACGAATAGACCAACTGACATATAGTTGTTTTAGTTTAATGTGTTGTGTTAGATTCAAATTTCAGAGAATAAAATTTAATTAAATCTTAGTAAAAAGAGTTTTACAACCATGCTAAAAAATATATTTAATTACAATTTAGATCTTTGTTGTAATTGAGCCCTCCCAAAATTACTTCTCAAAATCTAAGTTTGGTAATCTCTAGTTATGACCACTGTCGTCTCAATCCATCACACAAGATGCATGACCTTAAAGTCTTCTTTTTCATAATTATTATAATTCTTTCAAGGATTTATTAAATGGATCAAAAGGTTTCTATTTTGATAAATTTTTGTTAGAGTCTCCGCCATAATTTGGACATCCTAAAGTTTCTCAAGACATCTTTTTTCCTTTTAGAATCGATCTTTCACAAAAAAAAAATCTATCTTTAATACTTTTTTCCTTTTAAAATTTTAAACTCTAAAATAATTTTACAATAAACAAAATTCACATTTAAAATGTATATATGGATTACTATTGTTTAATTATTTTTATAAATTTGTTATTTATAAAACATGTAAATGACCTCAATGGTTTTTGTTAGAGTCAAGTCTAAACTCATTATTGAGTAGTCTTAACCTCTTGTGATTTATTAATAATATATATCAAGACTCTCAAATAAAATAAAGTCTATACTTAGGGATGGGAATAGGACAGGCCAACCGAAAGGAGCCTATGGCCTAGCCTATTTAAGCCTGGTCTGGCCTGACCTATTTAATAAAAAGGTCGGGTTCAAACTTTTTAAAAATCCTTTTTAATTTAAAAGGTTAGACTTAGGCTTTTAAAAAAGCCTTTTAGGCCTGTCAAGCTGACCTATTTATTCATTCTTATATAAAATTTATATACTTAGTTTATATATGTTAGTTTTATAAAATAAAATTAAACTTATAAATCATATTAATAAATTAAAATATATTTATATTTTATAATTTTAAAATTTATTTTATTAATTTTAAATTATTGTAATAATAAAATAGGGCTATTTAAAAGAGGGCCTATTTAGAGCATATAGGTCTGTCGGTGTATTTTAAATAAATTTGTCAAGAATAAGTCTATATTGGCCTATTTCAATCAAGCTCGTGAGCCTATTTATTAGCCTTTATAAAATCAGGCCTTTATACAGGCTATTAGGCTTAGGTAGGCCTTTAAACAGTCCAGGTCAGACCTATAATTTTGGCCTATGTTAGGTAATAGGCCAGGCTCAGGCCATACAGTTATGAACTAGGCCAGGCTCAGGCCTTACAAAGCCCAACTTGGTCTGGCCTATTCCTATCCCTATCTATACTATTTATCTATCTAACAAATTTGTTCAAGTGTGACAAGAGTCTGAAGAACTCCATTTGTAAAAGATAGGGGGAGTTCGTAAAAATCAATTCACTCCTGAAATGAATAAGTCTGTACTCACTTAAAGCTTCTCTTAATCAAGCTATTTGATTTTACAGACCGACCACGAGAAGATCTTTAACTCTTCGAGTAATGGAAAAAGGATCTATCCTTTCCAAATATGAAGTTGCATGAACTTTTTCATGTTATCTATGAAGCTATCATCAAAAAGGCAATCAACAGAAAAGTTAAGACTTTCTCACGCTTATCAATAAAACTGCCTCACATGTCTCAAGGTGTTAGAAAAGCTGAACCTTTTCAGAACGGATAGCGTAAGGTCAATTGTTATAGGGTGTATGTGTTTTCCAAAAGTGCATAAGCAAAAGGAATTTTTTGTTGAAGACTTTTGAAGAAATCCAACTAAGGAAATTTCTCTAAAACATGTGTCTGCACTCATTGACAGTGTCTTCCTCGAAGAGGCCAATATCCTTTAAGCTAAACCAACAAATATTTTTTAGAAGGACTATAAATACAAGAAGCTTCCAAATTCAAGATAGACACGCTGTTCAATTTCATTCTTGAACACTCTCTTATTTTCTCTCTAGAAACTGAAGTCTGAAAGACTTTTCTTTTAAGTTTCTAAGTTCTTGTATTCACTACTTAAGTCTTCTTTGTAGTTCTGCTTAGTGCAGACCTTAACTTACTGTAGCTTAGTGTACCTTATAATCATTTCATATCTTTATACACTGAGTTATTTGATTGTAACTTCAAACACTTTATCACTACACTTTGTATATTCAGGTGTGTTGCCAGAATCTATAAGTGTTGGGAAACACTGTGGCCTGAAGAGGCTTTCAAAAGAATACTTAGGTTTGTAGCCAAGAATGGCTAGTGTCAAGAATACTTGGGGTTTAAGCCAAAAGTGGCTAAAGTCAAGAATACTGTTGTACTGGGCTGGTACAGTATTGTAAAGGTATTTTACAATAATGAAAATCCTTCTAACTAAAGGGACTAGACTAACTTCTGTATTGGAAGTGAACCAGAATAAATTCCACTGTGTGATTCTCTTCTCTTTTACTCTGGTCTGTTGAACTGTTTCATTGCTTGAACAGTTTGTACATTTTTTTAAAAAAAGTTTAAGACTTATTCAGCCCCCTTCTAAGTCTAACTTTGTACCATCATTTTTTTAACAATTTGTTTGTTTCTCTATCGATGTTTATCGTTACAAGTGGTATTTGCTTTGTAAAGCCCTAAATTTTAAAAATGAAGGATTAATTGAGGGGATAAATATTAAATAATTATATTTAGGTTATTTAATATTTCAAAATATTAAGAATAAATGAATTAAAATATGTGGGAATTGTTTATGATTTATTGGAACCGGATAAGCTGAAAATGAGCCCAGTTGAAATATGGATGTCAGACCAAGTATCCCCGATTGGGATGATATTGGTCAGGGCTGTTAAGAAAAATATTGGGACTTCGATGGTATATTCAGAATAATTTTTGGATATGGTATTAAGCCCAAAAAATGATCTTGTTTATCATAAAATGATGAATATTTAATGGGGAATTAAAAATAAAGCCAACTGGCCTATTTTTCCCTTCTTATTTCCGTCAGCCTTTTGTCTCCCATAACTTGTACTTCACTTTTTCTTCTTCTACACTCTTCTCCTTCACTTCTTCTTCTATTTCTCTCCAAACACCCTAAGTATAAAGTGGTGGCTTTTTCCTTTCCCATTTTCGTGCTTGAAGAAAGCTTGGAGGAGCTTTGGAGCTTGAAGTCTAATCTTTCCTTCTCCTTATTTTCGTGTGGATTTTTCCTCTCTTGGAAAACTCTCTCATTTCTCCTCTTGAGGTAAGATCTTGTTGTTTCTAAAGAGTGTGAACTATGGGTCTTTGAGTTTTTATGTTGGGAGAGTGATTTAATTAATGATGTTGGGTTTTAATGAAAACCCTAACCCTAAGATTTAGGGGAAATGCAAGATATGAGTGGAGAAGCACTTATTGTGTTAAATAACTATTTTTGGTGAGATGAAATGTTGTTATTAATGGTGAATGGCCATTAATGAAGTTAAATGGTTGTTGGGAACCATTAATGTGAGAACCCGGTAATGGGTCTGGCATTGAATATGCAAAATAATAAATGCAGACGCCTAAACCATGGTGGTGGTGGCTAAACAAGTGAAATAAATGGGACTGAGAGTTAAGATGTCGGACGACACCAAGTAAATAAATATGAACATTGGACCGATGTGCTTGAATAGAAAATTGATTGTGTGATATATTGTGATGTAGGAAATAACCCTAGCTACATGGCGGGACCATTTGACCGCAGTGATTACTATTTCTCTTGAGGTAGGAGGGGGTAACTTTTCTAAATGCATGATTTCATCCATTAGTGATGTGTGTATATAATTGTGTATTGATAGTTTGGCTTGAATGGTTGATTTGATGATTATATGATTGAAATGATTGAAATGCATTTGGAATGATCGATGTTATGTGGCATGTATTTGGATGATGAATGTGTTATTGTACTGAACTGAGCCAGAGTCAATAATCCAGCGTGGGATCAGCTACTAGAGTTAGTAGATGGCTGAGGTTTTAGACCGGTACTATTTGTATCCGGTATGATTATCCGGTATCCTAATGAGGGTGACCGATCTTAATGTTAGATGTTTTACTTGTTGAATTTGTATTGCATACAAAACAGATGAAGCGATATCCGTACTCTGGTACCAGTACAGAGACTGGATCAGATATTATGTTGAATATGTTGATGAAATATGTGTGATGGTTTGAGACCATGTTTAAATTAAAATCAACAATGCGGAATATCCCAATGTTGTATATGTGAATTGATAATGTGATTGCCATTAACTGCCGATGTGTGTGAGTTCCAACGATAATTAGTAAAGATTGGGAATATTAAGGTCCACTATGTGGTGGTCATGAATTGATGATTGATTGAGTGGCATTTAGGATGCACAGTGTGAGAATGCATTGATTGGCATTTGCATCAATGGCATATCATACGCTGCTTATATGGAACGTTAGGGGTTCCAATAGGCAGGCCCAATGGGAGGGCGTCCCAGTGCACGGGTATATTGTTATTGTTCCCTAGTGATTCTGGGAATCGTGAAGCTGCCCTTAGTTGGTGACGAGACACCCTATGTGGCAGGCCCTGCGGGGGGGCAGCTCTGTGATAAGCAGTTACCTTGGTGTCCGACGGGGCACGGCTCTCTTGATGTGTGTTCGCGGGAGGCCCGTAGCACTTTGGCAAGTACAGCCAAATTGTTGATCCGTAGTCACGGGGTGACTAGTGCTACAGATGGGCGAGGCAGTTTGGTACCAGTAAAATAGGATGTTGAAAATGCATGCAATTGGATATAAGTGTACACATTTTACTACTGCAGTAGGGGCATAGTAGCACGCCTATGCTTGTCCCATAATTGATTATGTTGTTTTCCCACAGTCGGATCCACACTTGATAATAATTCCGTTGTGCATATGTATTAGCTTTAAGAGCATTTGCATATAGCCAAGAAAGTAAGCCGAAGTGCTAACATTAAATGTGTGATAATTATTGAAAATGTAAGGATAAGTATATACGATAATGCCTTGTGAATATGTGTATTTGGGTATGTACTGTACTAAGTTAGAATGATGAACTATGTGTGTGGTGTTATCCTGAACTTGAATGTAATGCACACATGTATAAATCTCATCATAATGTATGACTTTGATTCATTTGGATTATGTTACTCACCTCCTTGTTGTCATTTTTAAGATTGAAATAGGTGTGATGGACCGTACTCTTTTTGGAGGTCGAGTATTGGAGAAGGTAAATATGAAGGGAAGTATGGGTGAGCCTTGGCCGGCATATGTATTCATTTTGTATGGCATATAATGTATGTATGCTTATTTTGATATTAAATTGATAACGTTTAATTTTGGGAGGTCATGTAGGAAAATTAGACCAGATGTGTATGGCTAATTTTCATTAATGACCTTGATAATGTATGGATGACATTATTATTATTTATGAAAATATATTTTTGTTGTTAAACAAACCGATGTGGTATATTTCATCCTCTTTTTGGTAAATATTTTAATCACTCTTGAAAATTATTTTCATCTTCTGCTTTCTCCCTTGTGATAGCCATAAGTCTGGTCGTCTGAGGTGCACTCTGATACCGTTCTCATATCCTCATATATGAGATCGGTTATTCAATGATCCGAGGTAATTACTCAACATTTTATATATAGTATTCCTTCTACTTTTAATTATTTTAAATCATAAAAAATTAACCCCTGTTTTCGAAATCGAATTCAAGGTGTTACAACTCGGTATCAGAGATTGATTGCTCATTGGTGAATTAAATGTTGTTGAAGTGTGATTATCACTTAATGTTGACATGTTAATATTATACCCGGCCAGGCATTTCCTTTCCATATTTACCTTTAGATTGTGAATATATTATAATGATATTTATATTGTCGATAGTTGTTGATGATTGGTATATATATTGGGGAAAGAAACACAAGGTTTCTGATTATGTTTGTGTTGTGTGCATAGAGTAATTTATGGTGAATAGGCGTACTATTGACACAGATGTTATGGCTGAAGCCTTCAATCGATTTGTAGATATCTTAGAATGGCAACAACAACCCGTTAGTTAGCCAAATCAAGGTCTTGACCAATTTCTCAAGCGGAAGCCTTCCAAATTTCATAGAGGCTATAAACCGGAAGACGCTTATGTTTGGATCCGTGATCTAGAACGGATATTTACAAGTATGGAGTGTATAGAAGCTCAGAAAGTCAAATACGCGGTGTTTATGGTCTGAGATAAAGCTGAATCTTGGTGGATTCTTACTCATGGGCGTATGATTACGGCTCACACTCCTTTGGATTGGGAGAATTTTAACGTGGAGTTTCTTAGGAAATATTTTCCTGAGAGCTATAAGAACAAGAAAGAACTTGAATTTATAGAGCTCAAACAAGGAAGCCTGTCGGTGGAGGAATATGCCTCGAAATTTGAAGAGCTGTGTGTGTTTTACCCACCTTTCCAATAGAAAGGTACTGAAGCGTCAAAATGCGTTAAATTTGAGAACGGATTGTGCCAAGAGATTAAGAAGGCGATTTGTTATCAAGAGATTAGGAGCTTTCCTACTCTTGTGAACAAATGTAGAATCTTTGAAAAGAATGATATGGTGCCCAAGAATGATGCTGGACATGATCAAAGATTGAAGGGTCAATCCCCTAACTTCAAGAAGAAGGGCAACTTCAAGAGCAATAGACAATTTGTACGTGGGTCCTCTTCTTTTAGAGGCGGACGAGGTGGTGGAAGACATGGTGCAAGTGGTGGCCGAGGTAATGGTCAAGGACTTCGTTGTTTCCGGTGCGGCGGAAATCATTTAGCCCGTGATTGTAATAATAAAGAAACGGTGGTGTGCTATAGATACAACCAACCGGGGCACATTCACCCAGATTGTCCTTTGAATGCCACGGACGTGATGGTTCGCGGTGATAGAAATCGGGGTGGCTATGGTGCTTTCAGAGGCCGTGGTCGTGGAAATGGAAATGGCGGCCGCAATGGTAGTTGAAATGGTAATGGCAACGGAAATGGTGGCAACGGTCGTGGTAATGGGAACGGCCGAGGAAATGGCAATGATGGCCAGAATGGTCATAATCATGGTGCTAACCAACCAACTGTGGGAAGAGTATTCCCTGTGACTGGTGAGGAAGCAGCTCAAGCAGATAACCTAGTTGAAAGTAAGTATGAAATACTCAAAAATTCTATTCATGTTATTTATGATTCGGGTGCGACCCATTCTTTTATATCCGAGGATTGTGTACGGCGGTTGAGATTGCCGGTGTGCCTAATGAAAAATGCCCTTGTGGTTACTACCTCAACCGGTGCTTGCCTTGTATCGATTAACCGGTGTGATAACATCGATATGCTCCTAGAAGGAAGGAAGCTTGTTACTTCTTTTATTTACCTACCTATGAAGGGCTTGGAGATCATTCTTGGTATGGATTGACTCTCCGTCAATAAAGTCTTGGTTGACTGTCAACAACGGATTATTATGTTCCCTTCTTCCGAGGTGGGAAAATTCGATGTACAAGGTATAACTCAACTTTACATACTATTGTCTCTTGCTGATGGGACAAATGGTCCCGATCCCTTAAATATTCCCATTGTGTCTGAATTTCCGGATGTATTCCCTGATGAGGTACCTGGTTCACCTCCTCCATGTGAGGTAGAATTTTCTATCGATCTTGTTCCGAGAGTGGAACCTATTTCCTGAGTGCCATATTAGATGTCTCCTATGGAATTAACAGAGGTTAAGAGACAAGTTAAAGGATTATTAGAAAGAGAGTTTATTCACCCAAGTATGTCTCCTTGGGGTGCGCCTGTTTTATTGGTGAAAAAGAAGGATGAAAGTATGAGGTTATGTGTAGATTATCGGCAACTTAACAAGTTGACCATTAAGAACCGATATCCCCTACCTCGCATTGACGATCTTTTAGATCAATTGAGGGATGTCGTTGTGTTCTCAAAGATCGATTTACGTTCCGGATATCACCAAATTCAGGTGAAGACCGGGGATATCCCAAAGACTGCTTTCCGAACTCGATATAGGCACTACGAGTATGTAGTGATGCCATTCAGGGTGACAAATGCCCCTGCAATATTCATGGATTACATGAATCGTATCTTTCATGAGTATCTTGATCGATTCGTGGTGGTGTTTATCGATGACATTCTTGTTTATTCTAAGAGTCATGAAGAACATGAAGAACACCTTCACCTTGTATTGAATATCCTTCGAGAAAATGAGTTGTATGCGAAGCTTTCTAACTGTGAATTTTGGTTATCTGAGGTCCAATTTATTTGACATGTTATCTCCAAGGACGGTGTGGTAGTTGATCCATCTAAGATTGAAGTCGTGCTGGCTTGGGAAAGACCGACGTTTGTGACCGAAGTAAGGAGTTTTCTTGGTCTTACCAGTTATTACCGGAGATTTATTGAAGGATTTCCCTGATTGGCTTTGCCGTTGACGAAGCTAACCCGTAAGAATCAACCATTTGTGTAGAGTCTTGATTGTGAATGGAGTTTCCAAGAGTTGAAAGTTAGACTCACTTCTGCTCCGGTGTTGGCTTTACCGGACTTATTGGATGATTTCGTGGTGTACTGTGACGCTTCTAAGCTTGGTCTTGGTTACATGTTGATGCAAAAAGAGCGTGTTATAGCCTATGCATTGAGACAGTTACGACCACATGAGGTTAACTACCCCACACATGATCTGGAATTGGCGATGGTAGTGTTTGCCTTGAAGTTATGGCGGCACTATTTGTATGGCTCTAAGTTTATGGTCTTTAGTGACCATAAGAGTCTCAAATATTTATTTGATCAGAAGGAGCTCAATATGCGCCAATTACGATGGACGGAGTTTTTGAAAGATTATGAGTTCGAATTGAGGTATCATCCGGAAAGGCAAATGTGGTTACCGATGCCTTGAGTTGGAAATCGTTGCATGTTTCCACTATAATGGTGAAAGAGATGGAGCTCATTAAGCAATTTCAGAATTTGAACGTGGGTGTAGAAGTATATACCCCGAAAAAGATGTCTCTTGAGATGTTGACGGTAGCGAATGTATTCTTTGAGACCGTAAAGTTGCAACAACCGAAGGATGAGTATTTGATTGAGATGATGGAAGCTCAAGCTAATGGGAAAAATTCATTTTTTATGGAAGGACATGATAGCATTTGGCGTGTGAAAGGCCGGATTTATGTTCCATCTGGTGATGATTTAAGAAGGTTGGTACTCGAAGAAGCTCACAAGGGTGTGTTGAGCATACATCCTGGTGCCACAAAAATGTATCAAGATCTGAAAAAGAATTTATGGTGGCCCTGTATGAAGCGGGATGTGGCTAATTGTGTAGCCTCTTGCATTATTTGTCAAAAGGTAAAGGTTTAACATCAGAAACCATCTGGTTATCTGAGACCCCTCGATATTCCAGTATGGAAATGGGACGACATCGCTGTGGACTTTGTTTCTGGATTACCCAGAACACGTAATGGAAATGACGTTATATGGGTGATTGTAGATTGATTAACGAAGTGTGCTCACTTTTTGCCCATGAATATGAAGAGTTCATTGGAGAAATTAGTCCGGGTGTACATAAAGGAGATCGTTAGACTACATGGTGTGCCTTTGAGTATTGTATCGGATCGCGACCCGCGGTTCACTTCCTGATTTTGGGGAAGCTTGCAAGAGGCAATGGGTTCCAAGTTGAAGCTCAGTTCGGCATATCATCTACAAACGGATAGACAATCTAAGCAGACAATTCAAAGCCTTGAAGATTTGTTGCGGGCTTGTGTGTTGGAGCACGGTGGTTGTTGGAAAGGATTCCTACCACTAATTGAATTTACATACAACAATAGTTATCATAACACTATTGGTATGGCTCCCTATGAAGCGTTGTATGGTCGAAAATGTAGAACTCCGTTGTGTTGGTTTAAAGCCAGAGAGAGTTTGGCTTTAGGGCCGGAGTTGATTGTAGAGACGAATGAACAAATTAAGATGATACAAGAAAAGATGAAAATTGCCTAAGATCGGCAGAAGAGCTATTATGATAAGAGACAGAAGCCACTTGAGTTTCAAGTTGGCGATCATGTATTTTAAGAGTATCAAGAGATAAGGGTATTAGAAGGGCGTTGAAAAGTGGAAAGCTAAGCCTGAGGTTCATTGGACCTTATGAGGTTTTAGAGCGGATTGGCGATATTGCATATCAGATTGCACTTCCTCCGCACCTGTCTAATCTACATAATGTATTCCATGTCTCACAGTTGAGAAAATATGTCCATGATCCTCTACATGTAATTCCTATGGACGATGTTGATGTACGGGACGATCTGTCCACTCCTCCTGTATCTGTCCGTATTGTCGAACGCTCTGTGAAGAAACTAAGGAACAAATTGGTACCCTTGGTGAAGGTCGGTTGGAAGCATGGGAATGTGGAGACGTTCACATGGGAACGTGAGGACGATGTGAGAGCACAGTACCCGATGTGTTCAAATCCGGTATGTTAAATTTTGGGGACAAAATTTCTTTTTAGGTGGTGTGGAATGTAACACCCTAAATTTTAAAAATGAAGGATTAATTGAGGGGATAAATATTAAATAATTATATTTGGATTATTTAATATTCTAAAATATTGAGAATAAATGAATTAAAATATGTGGGAATTGTTTATGATTTATTAGAACTGGATAAGCTGTAAATGAGTCCGGTTGAAATATGGATTTTGGACCAAGTATCCCCGATTGGGATGATATTGGTCAGGGCTGTTAAGAAAAATATTGGGAATTCGATGGTATATTCGGAATAATTTTTGGAAATGGTATTAAGCCCAAACAATGATCTTGTTTATCATAAAACGATGAATATTTAATATGGAATTAAAAATAAAGCCAAATGGCCTATTTTTCCCTTCTCATTTCCGTCAGCCTTTTGTCTCCCATAACTTGTACTTCACTTTTTCTTCTTTTACACTCTTCTCCTTCACTTCTTCTTCTACTTCTCTCCAAAAACCCTAAGCAAAAAGTGGTGGCTTTTTCCTCTCCCATTTTCGTGCTTGGAGGAGCTTGGAGCTTGAAGTCTCATCTTTCCTTCTCCTTATTTTCGTGTGGATTTTTTCTCTCTTGGAAAACTCTCTCATTTCTCCTCTTGAGGTAAGATCTTGCTATTTCTCAAGAGTGTGAACTATGGGTCTTTGAGTTTTTATGTTGGGAGAGTGATTTAATTAATGATGTTGGGTTTTAATGAAAACCCTAACCCTAAGATTTAGGGGAAAGGCAAGATATGAGTGGAGAAGCACTTATTGTGTTAAATAACTATTTTTGGTGAGATAAAATGTTGTTATTAATGGTGAATGGCCATTAATGAAATTAAATGGTTATTAGGAACCATTAATGTGGGAACCCGGTAATGGGTCTGGCATTGAATATGCAAAATAATAAATGCAGACGCCTAAACCGTGGTGGTGATAGCTAAACAAGTGAAATAAATGGGACTGAGAGTTAAGATGCCGGACGGCACCAAGTAAATAAATATGAACATTGGACGCTTGAATAGAAAATTGATTGTGTGATATATTGTGATGTAGGAAATAACCCCAACTATGTGGCGGGACCATCTGACCGTAGTGATTACTATTTCTCTTGAGGTAGAAGGGGGTAACTTTTCTAAATGCATGATTTCATCCATTAGTGATGTGTGTATATAATTGTGTATTGATAGTTTGGCTTGAATGGTTGATTTGATGATTATATGATTGAAATGATTGAAATTCATTTGGAATGATCGATGTTATGTGGCATGTATTTGGATGATGAATGTGTTATTGTACTGAACTGGGTCGGAGTCAATAATCCGGTATGGGATCAGCTACTAGAGTTAGTAGATGGCTGAGGTTTTAGACTGGTACTATATGTATCCGGTATGATTATTCGGTATCCTAATGAGGGTGATCGATCTTAATGTCAGATGTTTTACTTGCCGAATCTGTATTGCATACAGAACAGATAAAGCGATATCCGTACTCTGGTACCGGTACAGAGACCGGATCAGATATTATGTTGTATATGTTGATGAAATATGTGTGATGGTTTGAGACCATGTTTAAATTAAAATCAACGATATGGAATATCCCAATGTTGTATTTGTGAATTGATAATGTGATTGCCACTAACTGCCGATGTGTGTGAGTTCCAACGATAATTGGTAAAGATTGGGAATATTGAGGTCCACTAAGTGGTGGTCGTGAATTGATGATTGATTGAGTGGCATTTAGGATGCACAGTGTAAGAATGCATTGATTGGCATTTGCATTCATGGCATATCATACGCTGCTTATATGGAATGTTAGGGGTTCCAATAAGCAAGGCCAGTGGGAGGGCGGCCCAGTGCACGGGTATATTGTTATTGTTCCCTAGTGATTCTGGGAATCACGAAGCTGTCCTTAGTTGGTGTCGAGGCACCCTATGTGGCAGGCCCTGTGGGAGGGCGGCTCTGTGATGAGCAGTTACCTCAGTGTCTGATGGGGCACGGCTCTCTTGATGTGTGTTCGGGGGAGACCCGTAGCACTTTGGCAAGTATGGCCAAATTGTTGATCCGCAGTCACGGGGTGACTAGTGCTACAGATGGGCGAGAGAGGTTTGGTACCAGTAAAATAGGATGTTGAACATGCATACAATTGGATATAAGTGTACATATTTTACTACTGCAGTAGGAGCATAGTAGCTCGCCTATGCTTGTCCCACAATTGATTATGTTGTTTTCCCACAGTCGAATTCACACTTGATAACAATTCCGTTGTGCATATGCATTAGCTTTAAGAGCATTTGCATATAGCTGAGATATGCCTAGCTGATAGCCGAAATGGCGATGGATGATTGTAGGAGAGAGAGAAAGTAAGCCGAAGTGCTAACATTAAATGTGTGATAATTATTGAAAATGTAAGGATAAGTATATACGATAATGCCTTGTGAATATGTGTATTCGGGTATGTACTGTACTAAGTTAGAATGATGAACTATGTGTGTGGTGTTATCCTGAACTTGAATGTAATGCACACATGTATAAATCTCATCATAATGTATGACTTTGATTCATTTGGATTATGTTACTCACCTCCCTGTTGCCATTTTTAAGATTGAAATAGGTGTGATAGACCGTACTCTTTTTGGAGGTCGAGTATTGGAGAAGGTAAATATGAAGGGAAGTGTGGGTGAGCCTTGGCCGGCATATGTATTCATTTTGTATGGAATACGATGTATGTATGCTTATTTTGATATTAAATTGATAACGTTTAATTTTGGGAGGTCATGTAGGAAAATTAGACCGGATGTGTATGGCTAATTTTCATTAATGACCTTGATAATGTATGGATGACATTATTATTATTTATGAAATTATATTTCTGTTGTTAAACAAACTGATGTGGTATCTTTCATCCTCTTTTTGGTAAATATTTTAATCACTCTTGAAAATTATTTTCGTCTTCCGCTTTTTCCCTTGTGACAACCTTAAGTCCGGTCGTTCGAGGTGCACTCTGATACCGTTCTCATATCCTCATATATGAGATCGATTATTCAATGATCTGGGGTAATTACTCAGCATTTTATATATAGTATTCCTTCTACTTTTAATTATTTTAAATCACAAAAAATTAACCCTTGTTTTCGAAATCAAATTCGGGGTGTTACATGCTTAGCCGTATCAACTCTACCTCAATGTTTCTCCTCTAACAAACCCTTCTTATAGTGCCTCCCCTATATGGAAAAGCTTTGCAATGCTACCACACAAGATTTAGCATATCTGATCTTTCTCCATTGTGTTATTTAACTTCTCCTCTTCTTGGTTCCATTTCAAATCCATGAATTCAATTAAAAAAGGTTATTCCCCTCCTAAATCCAAGAAAGCAACAACATCAAAAACCTTAATCTCAATGTTAGTGATGCTCCAAAACTCCACCAACTCCTTAAGCAACCCTCCTACCACATTGGGATCCCTAACAAACATCGACATACCAAATTCACCCTTATCTACGCTAACCCTTGCTTCCCTAAATCCGAGGCCATATCCACACCATATTTAAGCACGTGGAACCTCGTCCCTAGGCTTGGTAATGAAAAAGTGTCCCAAAGGAGAAGGAAGAGAATAAGGCATAATAAGAGAGAAGGAGAATAAGGAAGAAAAGAAGCACAATAGGGAAAGATGATTGGTTCTTGTTAGTAATGGGGGTGGTGTGAGAAAACATAGGGGTGTCAAATGAGGGGGAGTTTATATGCTACTCGTACTTGTCATGAGTCAGAGAGTAGGTAATAGGTACCCACAGGTAGGGGACTAGGTACCCACGAGAATGAAACCATCATCTCATATCAACATTCTAGAACATTTTGGGGATCATCGATGATGTCAATAGACGTTGATTTGCTAACTATGAAGTCCTCAGCATGGGATGATTCTGATAGGTTAGGACCTAAACTATGTTAGAGATGTAAAGGTTAGTTAGGGAATTAGTCATTTTGTGTTAGGCTATATAAGTTATACTTTCCCTCTTCATCTAATAACTTTATCATTTCTCTCTTTTCTCATATTAATATATTTACATTTATCTTGAATTCTCTCTTTTTCTCTTCACCTTCTATCTGAATCATGTTTCACAATATGGTATTAGAGAGAACATCCACCATGAACTTTTTTCCATTTCATTACATCTTTGTTTCTATCATTTTTCTTTTCATTCCATTCGTGATTAATTTATTTTCCTTTTCTTTCTCTCATGGAAAATTCAAATTAGTGTAATTTTACATTTCAATTTTTGTTCTGGTTATGTGTTGGGTTAATCTTTTTCTCTCTTTTCCTTGTTCGTCAATTTTTCTTTACATTGATGTATATCTTCCCCAGTGAATTTCATCTTTCAACAAGAACATGAGTGGACTGATTTTTTTTCAGTTTTGAAATTTTAGTGTCTTACTTTGTTCTTGATTTAGTGTCTTTATTATTTCTTTTTCATATTGATACTTTTTTTGTTTCCTTATCAATTTGCAATCAAACATTGAACTTTAAAGAAGAAATTAAAGCAAGTGTGTAAATTCACAGAAGTTATAGTGTTGATTTGGACACTTAAATTCGTTTATTGGATTTGAGTGCACAGAAGGGTTTGATAAAATTCTTGTGAAGCCTTTTATAGATTGTAATGCTTATTATGGATAAATATTTATGGGTCTGCCTGAGATTTACACATTGATGGAGTTTATGTTTGGAAGAGTTCATTTTGAGGTCCAGCATTTCATATGTTAATGATCACTGCTTCTCTCTTTGCCTTTGTTTCTCGTGCACACCAAGTTTTTGATAATATTTTTTAGTTTATTATTCAAACCTGTATGGATATGGTTTTAGTGTGAATGATGTTGTCTTACCGATAATTGATTTTATTTTGGCTTTTGTTTGCCTTGGACACCAATTATTTTGTGAAATATTTCTTTGATTCATTTTGATTTGGCCTCTTGTGGATTGTTTTGCTTCTGTCTTATGAGTTTAGGTGGTTAAGCATTTGATTTTTGATTCTTGCTTCTATCAAAGGTAGTTAAACCTTATGTTTAGTTTCTTGCTCTTGATTATTAAGCTTTGCCTTATAGGCATTGGTGTTTTGTTTCAAGTCTTTTGTTAGTTTTTCTCTTTGCTTATGCTCTTAGTGATTAAGCCTTGATGTTTTGAGCTTCTGCTTTGGGTAGTTAAGCATTGTTATTTATTATTCAGCTTCTATCATTATGTGGTTAAACTTCTTTGTTGATAATGGTTTTTGCTTTTGTTGAGTGGTTAAGTTCTTCTTTGAGACTTCTGCTCGTGTGAGACTTCTTGTTGTTGGCAGTTGAAGATGTTAGAGTTTCCGCCTTTCATGGTGGTTAAGTCTGCTTATGAGTCTTCTTTGTTGGTGTTATGTTTTCAGCCTCAACTCTTCTTTGGTCATCAAGTGTTCTCTTACGTTGAAGATTATGTTGGTTCTTCCTTTTTTTGTTGTTGTATATTTTAAAATTTTGCTAGTGTATTTCATTTTTTGTTGTTATTGTATTTCGTTTATTTCAAACTATAAGTTTTACCACTTCCTGCTTGAAAAAGCCTATTAGGGATGTAAATATTAATTAGGGAACTAATCATTTTGGGTTAAGCTATATAAGTCATACTGTAATAACTTTACCATTTCTCGCTCAACTTAACAAATTTATATTTATCTTGAATTCTCTCTTTTTCTCTTCACATCCTATATAAGTCATGTTTCATAACAAACTATAACATTCAATTGATAATGAGTATTATTTTAAATATATGAAAAACTTTTCAATTCATTGTCATCCTAATTTTAATTAATGTTTTAACTAGACCATTAATAAGAGAACTCACATGAACTATTGAACCTTTCTCCCTCCTACAACCACCTCCAGTGATGTTTCTTTTTCTTCCTCTTTTCTCGAAACCTCTTACCAAAAACCCTAATCTAACAAAAAAAATATCTAATCCAAAACAACTGAAAATATCATTGAACTACAATAGAATAAACTATGTGAATTGGGTTGGCCCAAATTGCATTCTTAGTAATGGCATGACTTTAGTTTCTCATTAAGAAAATTAATTATTATACATTTACTTTTATAATTTTTTAATATTTAAAAAGATTCCTTTCTTTTTACTTATAACATTTTTCTCAGTTTAATTCCTTATGGTTCTTTGGTTTTTAACCTTGCACATTTTTTTCTTTTATTTTATCTCCATTCCAAAATACAACGAAAGAATGAGACAGATATTAGTATTGATTTTTCGATATAAAGTCAATTGTTACTGGGGATAAAAATGGGTAAGGCCGTTTGTCGGGGGCCTGTGGCCTAGTTCGTTTAAAGCCTACATAGGCCAGACTTATCGGGCTAGAAGGTCAGGCTTAGGTTTTTAAAAAGGCATTTTTAACTAAACATGTTAGATCATAGGCTTTCTAAAAAGCCTTTGAAGCCTAACAAGCCGGCCTATTTAATTAGATTAATTGTTAATTATTATATATATAATATATTTATAACATAAAAATAATATATATATATATATATATATATATATATTACATATTTATATTTATATAATATAAATTAATGTTACAAGTTTACAATTAAAAAAATTAGGAGGGAATAAACACAAATATTTTATGTTGGTTTTGACCTTTTAAAAGTCTCACAGACCTTTTAAACGGGCTAGGCCTTCAAACAGGCCAGAACAGACCTAAAAAAAATGTATGACGGACTAATAGGCCAGACTCAGACCTTAAAAATTTGATGTAAGGCAAACTCAAGCCTTTCAAAGCCCGGCCCGGCCTGGCCCATTTCCATCCTAATTGTTAATAGAGGTAGTCAAAATGTCAAACAAAAGCCTTAAATTTATTACTATTGAATTTTTTAATGTCCGTTTTAATTTGTAATTTATATAGACATAGAAATGTTGATTAATAAGAATCTTTTGTCAACTAATTAAGTTTAATATATTGGTGTTAGAAATAACATTTTTTTATTATATTTAACACTTATAACAATTTCTACTATGTAAATCAACTAGTAAATATCTTTATCACTTACTGAAGGATGCTGAGTATATATAAGTCGTACATTAATTTGTCCTATCTCTGAAACAAGGTAGCTCCACTCCATATGACAATATTATTTTGCCTCATTAAAATTTTGGTTTTAATTAAGCCCCTAATCCCATCATTTATTTGTGGTTTAAACTTGGTATTGATCCTAGCAACAAGTCAAGAACAATAGATAAGATTCATTTCTTGGGTAATAAATTTGCCTATTCTCTCTGTTTCGTCCTGGGTTATATTATATTGGAGCTTTGCTTATAATTCAAGAGATTCAATGTTCTCTGCCCACCATGCAAGTTTTATTGCAGCTTTTGTTATATATAATACCATTGTCATCTACCTTAGTGTCACAAACTTCTCCTTTAAATCAAAGCGAAAGAAAAAGATGGGTCAATCTCTGCAGAAACTAGCACCAGGTTCATCTAATAAACTATCTCTTCATCTCCATTAATTGTTTCTGACATGTATATTTTTCATGGATGTAACTCTGCATCATGATTTTGACTATGCAAATGCAAGGATAAATGTGATGAAAGCAACCTTAGTATATTTTAAAGATTCAATTAATAATAATAATAATTACATCCGTTGTGGTTATTATAATTTCCAGACATGTTCGCCTTTTGTTCTGCTTTTTCTTGTTACACACTATGCAGAGTTATGTTTCTTACATCAGTTTTAATTTTAAGCATATTGTATAAAATTTCCTTATTTTTTTGTTCTTTTTCCTGAAAATTTGAGGCAGGAACCGACCAAAAAAAGTTCAAACAACTTGAACTAATCATAGAAGAAGAAAAATTCTATGAAACCAAAGTCAAAGACGCCAAGAATTTCTCAGAAGTCTACCGAGCAGTATGCGATATAGTCGAGTACTGAACCATTTTCACATTGAAAACTTGCGTAATTAATTGGCTCTTATAATATGCATAGTGGGGACATTTCTTTTTATAACGCTTATCTGTCACCAAATTTGATTTTGCTTTGTCAGGAAACTCAATCAAAAACTTGGAAACACGCAGTTCACACTCCCTAAAATCGAGGAGCTCCAGAAGGAATATGATGTAGGTGTATATTTCTATTATTCTTCATGTATGATAATTGATAATTCACCCAAAGTTCCTTTATTGTTATTTACACTTCAAGGGCTCTCTGGTTTACAACTAACAAGAGTATTCAAGCGTCTGTTTGGCGCATACTCGATTAAAAACTGTAACTTTTTAAAAATTATTAGAGCTCAGTAATCACAAAAAATAGAGAGATTATAATTTTTCACTATAAGTTTCAAACTTTTAATTTTTATTAATTGCTTATCATTTTTACTTTTATATTTTGTTTAAAAGACAACTTTTATCTTTCATATAATTAAAATATTATATATGATTTAGAATCATTTAACATAATTTAAGTTAATTTTATTAAACAATTATATTTTAATAAGTTGTCTAAAAAACTATAAGTTATAAGTTATTTGAAAAATCATAAACTATGTGTAATAAGCCATAAGTTATAAGTTTGTTTTGACAAATAGAACCTTAAGCATCATTTGGATAAAAGAAGGGAACCCAGAGGAAAAAATTGAATAGAAAGAAATTGAAAGGAAAGTCTGTGTTTGGATTAATATATATTAAGAGAATTGGGGAGAAACTTTTTTATTAGTATGGTTGGATGAATGGAAAAAAATCCTTTTGTAGCGAATCATTTATTAAGAAAAATAAAAAAACTTAACACAAAAGCAGAAAAAGAAATAATAATAACTTGGTCTAGAGCATCTACTATTATACTTACAATGATTGGTCATACCATTGTTATCCATAATGGAAAAGAGCATTTACCTATTTATATAACGGATCGTATGGTAGGCTATAAATTGGGAGAATTTTCACCTACTATAAATTTCCGGGGGCATGGAAAAAATGATATAGATCTTATTATATCCAATAAAGGTTTTCTTAAAATACTTGCCATCAATGAAATAAAAAGTAAAACTTTTTTATTAAACTTTATGTAAAAGTGGATAAAAACCACATTGCCAGCAACACCAAATTTGCATCTTCCCTAATTTTTTGTTTTGGGAATTAACCTTCCTTAATCTTTCCCGAAATGATTAATATCCACCATCAACAAGTGTGTGAGTGCAACCGAAGGATGCCATGACATGTGCGTCACACACGAGACTCAACATGATCATCAGAGATGGGTGACAGGTTTGGTGTGAAGGTTCATAGAGCCCAGGTTTAGAATACGAGTCAGAGTTCGCATGGGCATGGTGGTCATCGATGTCTTCTTTAAACTCTGCCAATGTTATATTTGCTGCCTCTGGTTATATTGTGCACGCACGACAATAGATCAAGGAAGCGTAGAATGGTCTCAAACCTCTCAACCTCATGTTTTCCCTTCAAATGACTCACTTAAGAGAAGGAAACCATTTCAGTGGGCCCACTGGAATTAATCTTTTTCCTATATATCCTTAAACCCCTTCAATCTAAACCACTAGTGCATAGTAGATTCCCTCCAAATCAATTGTTAGATTTTCAGTCCATCCATACCAATGTGTAACTTCAAGATTCAAATAAGATCGAACTGTTTTCACTGAATACAAAAAAGTCCAAATGGTTAATACAACTAAATAAGCTATATTGGATATAGGTATAGGTAGGATACTACTATTGGTTGGGTAGAATATGAGTGTGGGATACGATATTCTTACAAAATATTAGAATTGAGTCAAAAAAAACTAAAAAACCTAGGTTGATAACAATTTTAAATGAAAAATTGTTAGTTGTAATTAAAAATAAACATTAAAATGTATGTTTTGCTTGCTAATTAACACTATTGTTCCTCTTTGAATGGTATGCAGGATCATCACAGAGGTAAAGACAAGGAACTGACAAAAGAAGAATTCCAAGAGATAATGAAAAATTTAGTCCATAAATCAGGATTCACTGGAATCGGAGCAAGGGAAGCATTCTTGTACATCTTTGGTGTTCCATTAACCGCTGTGTTAGTGAAGCAGAGATTGATGCCTCAGGCACTGGCTAATGAATTTTTCATTCCAGGCGTCACTTCTCTAACGGTTTTCACCCTTGCCGCTCTTAACAAGATTTGATCTAATCTGTTTGTTAATCTGCATTCAAATGCACTTTTTCATATTTATCTACAACTTTCTAAAATGATTATACTTACTTATACTTTTATAAAGATAAAGATTGAAATTACTCTTATATATATCTATATATAAATAGAGATATTAATTATAATATTTAAAGTGATGAATTTACTTCCTCTATTATCTTTATTTTTTTTTCTTCTTTCTCTTTGTCTCGACCTTTCTTTACTTTTTACATTTATAACACGTTATCATCACAAACTATAACCAATTAAAAATTGTTTCTTCCTCTTTTGTCTGAAAAATTTTCTCTTTATTCCATAGGTACTCTTAATTTTATATTTTTCATATACTCATTATCTTGATTTATAGATTAATTATAAGTCCAATAGAATTATAACACGCAAAGAATGTTGAATCCGAAAGAACACCATAACATGAATACTTGAGTCCAGAAGAACTATAAGACAAGTAAATAATAATGGAGTGATGAAGAATTAAAATTTTAAATGTGAGTATAACTCACACGCAATGACTAGCTATGACTATAGAATTACTATAGCATGTGTAATCGAGTCCTGAATAATTAAAAATTTAGATGAGAATATATGACTCACACATGACACACTTATACTGATTTCGATCCTACGTGTGTGTATATACATATTAGTGTTTAACACTCATGCAACGCAATGTACGGGATATAGAGAAAATTTTTAACCAATTAATTTAATTGTGTAATTTTTTTTGTAAGATTGTCAAAAGATGATAATAAAATGATTAACAAATAATTGTGTTGTTTGAATAATGAAAAACTATATGAATTTTCAATTAGCGAACATTATAATAGGTAAATAATATAAATGGAAATATTTAAGATTGTACAATAAGAGACTACAACAGTTGTAAAATTTAATTCAATTGTAAATATTATATTAAAAATTATATTATCTAAATAAAAAAGATGTATTATATAAACAAATTGTTGTATTATATAAATGAGAAACATATATCATATAGGTTAAAATACATTTTTAGTCCTCTTAATGTTTAGGATTTTAAAAAAATCCCCTATAAAAAAAAACCTTACAATTTTGACTCTTATAAAATTTTTAGGTTTTTGAAATCAAGGAAACGTTAGCTTTGACTGTTAATTGATGAGGTGGCTAGCATCTGTGTCACCTCGTCACTAACACCTGTGACATGACGTGGCTAGACTTTGTTAAAAGGTGGTTGGATTAATTAAATTAGTGATTAGTTTAGTTAATTTATAATTAACGTAATTAAATTTTTTTACCCGAAACGTGCGTTTTGAATAGTCGAGTAGTGTTACCTCGTATTCATGTCTTCTGTTTGAGTCTTTGTGAAAGTCTCCCTCTCCCTTGTACTCGTTTAGTGTCACTATCATGCAAGGTGGAAAGTTGCGTGCTTGTGGAAGCTCGTGTGGGACATAAACAACTAAAAAAAGACATCGTGTGGGTCAGTATTTCAAGTATCCAGGTACATATTATAATTTAAATGTTGTAGTAGTGTGGAACCCTAATATTTTAAATTTATTGGGAATCTGTGTGAATAGGTTTTGGGTGTAAGAGGACCACATGCTTGTTGTCTTTTATGGGTTTAGGGTTTAATTTCTGGTGTGCATATTCAACGTAGGCAGCAGCTTTATGGTAATACATCATAAAGAGAATTTGATAAGTGTCACTGCTTTACTGATTGTAATTTGTTTAGGGTTGCATTTTACTGCTTGTAATATGATGTGTGTTATTGCTTTTCTGATTTTAATTTGTTTAGGTATAAGTTTTGTTGTTGTAATATACCATAAGGGAAAATTTGATGATGGACCACCAGTGTTGTACATTGATAAAGACATAAATGTCATTCACAATATAGACTTAGATAGATTGTCTTTTTTTGAGGCACGGTCACTAGTTAAAGACCTTGGGTACAAAGGGGAATTTAAATTGTGGTGGAACAAACTAGGAGAGTCTGAGTATAAAAGTGTCACATGGGACTCACATGCACTTGAGATGGGTGAGTATGTAATTAATGAGAAATGTGAGGTTGATATGTATGTTAAACATTGTTTGAATGAGGCTGAGGAGGTTATTTGCTTGGGTGGGGTAGAAGATGTGGGCCAAGAAGGTGTTACTCAAACCCAAGAAACCCACCAAACCCAACAAAGCCAACAAACCCAAGACAGAATTAGGAGAGCAAAGTCTAGCCCTTATGTGAGTCCTAATAAAGTAGTGACCAGGAAAAAAATTTATACGAGTGAATTCTAGAGGTTGAGGAATTTAAGGTCTAGTGAGGTCCCAACTGAGGTGCTAGCTGAGGTTCAACCTGAGGTGCAAGGTGAGGTGCAAACTAAGGTGCCAACCTAGGAGCCAAGCAAGGTGCCAACCCAGGAGCTGAGAGAGGTGCCAAGTAATGTGCCAACATAGGGGTCGAGTGAGGGGAACTTTTTTGCTGAAAGCTTTGTGTGTAGGTTGAACACTGAACAGGATCAGATTCCAGAGGTAGATGTGCCTGAACCTGAGTTTAGGCCTAAAGCCAGTGTAGGGGAAAATGTTGGAGGCAACATTAATGAGGAGCCCGAGTGTAGTACACACTTTAGAAATGAAGACCTACATGGTCTTAGGGTGATGATTATGGAGACATTGATGACAAGTATGACACTGATGAGATGCATATTGATGTTAAGACAGATGAGGATATTGGTGGAGTTTAAACAGATGAAGACAAAATGGGAGAGAAGTATGAGTTGAAGATAGGTATAGAGTTTCAGAGTATGACTCAATTTAAGCAAGCCATCAAGGAGTACAATTTGTACAAAGGTAGAGAAGGAAAGTTTGTTAAAAGTGAGCCTGAACGGTACCGTATGCATTATATGAACAAAGATTATAGGTGGATGGCATATGGGAGCAAGGTGGGGAGGATGAATGTTACTATTTTGAAGAAATTTGGACCTAAACACAACTGTTCTAGAGTTTTTGAGAACAAAATTCAGAATTCAAAGTGGGTTGCCAAGCTGCTTTTAAAGCACTTAAGGCTAAATCCCAAAATTTCAGTGGTTGAGATTATTGAAATTTTCAAATCTATGTATGTTGTACAATTGTCTAAGTAGTCTTGCCTACAATGGAAGGAAACTTGCACGTGAGATTTTGGATAGTGAGGGTAGTTAGCATTACAGCCTATTGTGGAGTTATAGTGCTGAGTTAAAGTATGTGTCAAATGGTAATAGGTGTAAGTTACTATTGGAAAACCTGGGTGGAGGTTTGTAACCTCATTTTGGTTCATTTTACATGTGTTTAGATGCATGAAAACAGGGTTTTTTGAATGGATGCAAACCCTTTATTGAAGTATATGGATGTGTCATTTGAAAAACAAGTATGGAGGTCAGCTTCTAACAGCAGTTGGAATGGATGTGAATGACCAGTACATTCCATTAGCAGTCTCTTTCTAGAGAAAAAAGGCTTGGAGAACTTCGTTCGAACAGAAATTCAGTAGTCTTTTCACGATTGCATAGAGGTTTCTTAGGGCAGAAGAAGGCAAGTACTTTCTCAAATGCTTAAGTTCCCCTTTTATAGTTGTGGCAGGGGCAAGGTAAACGCTAGTTCTGGGTCGAAATGCATTGTTTCAAGGAGAAAAATACATGTGTTTAATAGTCATAAAGCAACCAAGTGACTGTTTCACCCTGAAGCGTGTGAAAGTTGCATCGTTTTATACCATTTTTTAAATCAAATGGGTCGTAATATTGAGTTTCAAGGGCCGATATGAAACGACGATTGGTTGATGTCCGTTATATGCGACAATCCAGGTTCGCAACTGTTAACTCCTCATGCATTATTAGCAATAAATGCTCATCATTGGTAGCATCTCGAGGTCACGAAGTTACAAGCATTTAAAGACTCATTAAAGACTCAAGTTTTTCACGCAAAAGCAAGCAATGTCGAAAACCGGTATCCACACCTATAAATGGTGACCCCGGTAGAAAACTGTAGCTTATTCGAGCAACCAACCTGGTCCCTCAAACAAGCTAGGGGGTATATTGATCCGGTCTAGATACCTGTCCAAGACCAGGAATGTAATTTCACATTCCATACATATATCGGTGTCGCAGGTGAGACCTCGGACTTGAATAACGGTATGAGTCACTCTCTACATGGGAATGTCCAGGTCATCACTATTGCACATCGGAAAGTAACCTGCACATTCGACAAATAGTACAAGGTACAATCGTTGGGGAAACGTTTGTTAGAGACGCGGAGGCGCCCGTGTCGTGTGTTAGCTTTTTGCAGAGTCATACTGACAAATGGTAAGGAATGTCCCCTAACCCTAAAGGACTCTTACGATCCTTGCATGCATATAAATACCAAAGATTTCACAACGATAGTACGTTTTTCTCATTCTCTAACTTACGCTTGAGCATTGCTTTCTTATCTACTTATTGGCTTGAGCGTCGGAGTGCCTTTGCAGGTGGCACCACCTTTCGCCCCTTCAACGCGAGAGCTTGGTATGTTGGATCTCAAGGACACTGATTCTCTATGTCCCCACTGGAATAAAGGCTCTGGACCGGTGTATAAATATTAAGAGAGAAGAATATTTGTGGCTGGTCCCATACCAGATCCTTGACTCCAATTCAGATATTATATTACTATTTTATATATTATCTTCTAAATCATATTTATGTTAGTTTTGATTTACATGTTTTATATTTTTTATTAATATTTAGGTAGTTTATATTTATTTATTAATTGAACTCTTATTATTAAATTTTTGTTTTACTACACACATAATATAATTATTTTTATTAACTTAAAATTTTATTCAATTTAATTTATTATAATTTCACATTTATTATTATTTCATGCATTATAAACTATTAAAATGGTATATTTAATTATTACCAATTTAACGATAAATGAACCATTCAGATGTGAATTACTAGTTTCACCCATCTATTTTAAAAAAACATTAGTTTTTTAGTACAAATATATATATATATATATATATATATAGTGCAACAAAAGTTGTCAAAGAATGAAAATATAAAGATGAATAATAATATATACAAGATAGGTTATATGTTAAGAAAATGTAAATATTATGTAATATTATTAAATGTGTGAGACATTTTTAGTATTTAACGAGGATATTGCACCGTTAGATTAGAGTTGTCTTTATTCAATTTTTTAAAGGTTAAAATTTCAAACAATAGTTGAAATTATTAATTTGATAAAGGGAGAAGCTTAATACCAAGATTTAAATAGGGTTAAACTATAATTATCTTTATACATATGTTATCGTACAAACATATCAAAATATGTAGTAAAAAGAATAGATAAACAAAAAAGGATGAAATAATAAGAGATTAAATGTACTGAGTGCTACAATAAAAAAAAATTGCTAGTTTGGTCTATAAAGGATTTTCCTAGCTAATAAGTTTAATCTTTTCAGCATATTAGACATATGGATTTTGTCTTTCTCGAAAAAAAATTATTCCAAAACAATTTTTTGAACATTCATATTTTAGAATTATAAAACACAAGTTAAATAATAAAATGATGTACATTATTCCATAAAATGGTATGTGCAACTTATGGACACTTGAAGTCGCAAACCAAATCAACTACTATATGAATAAGACAACACCGTAGCTTTATGGTTATATATGTTATGCACATTGTAATATAAAAATAAAAGAATTAAGTCATTGTCAATTGCCATTCCTTCATCAACTTGATAAATTAAACACCAATGGTTTGACAGTGATTTCGCAGATTTAACAAGCATATATTGAAAATTTTGTTAAGTATCCTAATAATAGCATGCAAACACCATGATTTTAGCACCTTTGTCTACATGTCATGGTTCTTAGAGGTTGTAGGAGATGAAGAAGCCCTTCTCTGCCAATCACACAAAACATTTCAAACTTAGGTAGCAAAAAATGCATCTCTAACATGTTGGAACATGAAAATTTGAAGGTTCCATTGGAAAACAACACAACACAACACACCTTCATGAATTAATTACATGGTACGTGCACCAAATTAAGGAAAAGCCTTTTACTTACTTTACAAGTGACAACTGTTGGTAGTTTGACGCAACTTGACGAACATTATGCATCTCTTGTAACATCAACATGCCTCCGAACTCTGGAAAAATGAGAAGACGGAAAATAAGGAAAAAGACATCAATGTTTGTTCATTAGAAACAAAATGAATAGAATATGTTGTGTCACCATTTTGCTTGTCATACAATGACATGTTCTTTACGGATGCATAAAGTCATTTTTTGATTTTATTTATTCATATATTCTATCCATGATTTGTCACAAACAAGTATAAATATTTACATAAAGAAATATTTCCAAGAAAGGAAAGCATAAAGAAGAAGAAAGAGAAAATATAGCAAAAATGATAGGGCAAACTAGTGGTGGGGTTTTGAAGGCCTGGGAGGCAACAATGAGAAAAACAGGTGCAGTTGCTAAGAAACGTGCTAATAGCATATTTGGGACCATGTCTTTGGCACAAGTAGATGAAGAAGACAACATTAACAATAATGATGAGGAGGAGGAGGAAAATGGAAATGAGACATTTGAAATATACGAAGAAGAAAAGCTTCTACCAAATGGTGATTACTATACAGGGGAATGGGCAAATAACATCCCACATGGATCAGGGAAATACCTATGGACCGATGGGTGCATGTATGTTGGAGAATGGTTCAAAGGAAAAACCAAGGGGAATGGTAGGTTTAGTTGGCCTTCAGGAGCAACTTATGAAGGGGAGTTCAAGAATGGTTTTATGGATGGAACGGGCTCATATATAGGATTTAATGGGGATACTTATAAGGGGCAGTGGATTATGAATTTGAAACATGGCCATGGTTTCAAAAGTTATGCTAATGGAGATTGGTATGATGGTGCATGGAGGATGGATTTGCAAGATGGGATAGGAAGGTATGAATGGAATGATGAGAGCAATTACGTAGGGGAATGGAGGAATGGGACTATTTCGGGTAAAGGGACATTTGTTTGGGCTAATGGAAATATGTTTGAAGGATTTTGGGAAGATGGTTTACCTAAAGGGAATGGGACTTTCAAATGGCCTGATGGAAGTTATTATGAAGGGAATTGGAGTAAGGACAATAAGGAAAATAATGGAACATATTATCCATCTAAGCCATTAGAGGATGGGCAATGTGAATGGGATCCTCAAGAGTTGTATAATTATTTAAGTGAATATTCAGTTTATCCTGCAGAGAAGGTTTTGGTTTTGCCATCACAAAAGAGGCTTGCAGTTTGGAAGTCTACGAAGGTAATGGATAATGGTAATAAACCTAGAAGAATGTCAGTAGATGGAAGGGTGAGTGTTAGTTTAGATAGGCCAAATGACAGATTTCATTCATGGGATGGTGGGGAAGGTGATGTTAATGGTGTTAAAACTTCAATTCTTGGGAGTGATCTAGAGGAAGATATGACAGGTTTATGTGCAACTGATGTTAATGAAATATTGGCTCAACTTCAACCTCTTAAAGCTCCAAAAAAATCAAAGAGGCCAGGAGAAATCATATGCAAAGGACATAAGAACTATGAGCTTATGCTCAATTTACAATTAGGATTAAGGTACGTGTGTGTATTGGAATCTTAATGCTCTCGTTATATATGCTACTTATTTAATAATATGATAAAACTATTTAATTAAGATTAGTGCTAATTGAAATTTCTTTAATTTCTTAATTTGTATTTACTTACATCTCCTTACTGACTCAAGTCTAATAATTTCATATTCTCTTGATTATATTATAGGAATGGATTAAATAATAACACAATAAGTGTTAGTGGCCAATCAAGGAAAATAAAAAAAGGCTTTTATGATTCATTTATTTTGTTAAATATACAAAATAAATTAACAACACTTTATGTATTTTGCATATACATTATAAATAGACAACCAATGTAGTTGCATTTTTGTTTCCATAATTTTGTACTCTTTAAATGTTTTTATTTTTTTGTCTATAATATAATAATATCTCATATTTTATAATTTATTGGGCTTCATAGGCATTCTATTGCAAGACCTGCTCCTGTAGCATCACTTGATCTTAAACCTTCAGCTTTTGATCCTAAGGACAAAGTGTGGACAAGATTTCCACCCGAAGGATCTAAATACACTCCACCACATCCATCATGTGACTTTAAGTGGAAGGACTATTGCCCAGTTGTGTTTAGGTTAGCTAATTAATATTTATTTTGTTATTCTTGTAAGTTCTTTAATGTAATTATGCAATTCATTAAATGACTACAATTGTCTCTGACATTAAAACTCTTGATTTATGCATGAAGTAATATTCCTTTTCTCACTATGTTATTGGTGATTCCCTTTGTATATGGTTGCATGATGTTAAAATTTTACCAATTAGGTAGAATTCAATAAAAAAAGATGGTTATATTCAAATAGTTGTTGAATACATTTAAGAGGTAAGGAGTTGATAAGCCAATATTGTAGCAAATGGAGCATTTTAAATAACTTATACATTGCATTATGTCCTCAGAACACTTAGGAAGTTATTCAACGTAGATCCAGCTGATTACATGTTATCCCTTTGTGGAAGTGAGGCCCTTCGTGAACTTTCCTCTCCTGGAAAAAGTGGCAGTTTCTTTTACTTGACCAATGACGATCGTTACATGATTAAAACAATGAAGAAAACTGAAGTGAAAGTGAGTTGCACATTTTTCTTGTCAATTTCATAGGAATAGTGACATTTTTCTTGAAATTGGATTATACTTTATTTGTGTTGCAGGTTCTCTTGAGAATGCTTCCTTCTTATTACAATCGTTTTCGGGATCATGAAAATACTCTAATGACAAAGTATTATGGCTTGCATTGTGTGAAGTTAAATGGACCTATTCAGAGGAAGGTACATTTCCTATCGTGAGTGTCTAACACAAGAGATCTCATCTAACAAAAGTTTGTAAGAAATTATAAGGCCTTATTATTGTTTTTATACATTTAAACTTTTAACAATTTTTATGTTTATAAATTGTTATTTTAACATTAACTAGTTTTTATCATCATAGGAAAATAGAAATTTCTTTGAAGTTTTACAATATGAGTATAATGAGTTTCATAGTGTGTTTGATATTTTAGGTTCGATTTATCATAATGGGCAACCTTTTTTGTTCTGAGTATAACACTCATAGACGCTACGATTTGAAAGGTTCTTCACTTGGTCGCACATCAGATAAGCCTGAGACTGAGATTAGTGAAACAACTATTCTTAAAGATCTTGATCTGAATTTTTTATTTCGATTAGAGAAATCTCAATTTCACGAGTTTTGCAGGTGATGAAAGGTTTTCGTAACTTAGTTTATGGATTTATTTAAAGTTAAATATGTGTTTCTTCCATATAAAATCAATGAATTCAGTTTTCTATCATACATTTTTAAATATTTTAATCTCATTAATATGAAAAGATTCATAAAAAGATTTCTTATTGATTTGTTCTTTTTTATTACAATCCCACATGTTTCTGTTAATTATAAATTGTTTAACAGAAATGTATTCTAACTATTTATGTGTCACCAAAATTAGAATTTTATTAAAAATGTGAAAAATATGCTAATAGGTATGTAACTTAAATGAATTAATTACTCTATTTAAAAAAAAGAATAAAAAGTTAAATGTTTTCACTTAGAGAATCTCCTATATTCACCTTTATGGTAATTAGATGATATATATATATATATATATATATATATGAAAATCTATTAGATAAATTATTTGTAAATTCTAACCCTTTAATAACAATATTTTTAAAATATTATCAAAACACAAAAGATTAAGAGATTGGATTAATTAGTTGTTTATAGTAACCTTTTAATTACAAACTAATAATTTGCACGTCAGATGAAGTCTTTAAAATATTGATTACTTTAAAATTTGTGGGTTAAATTGTGATATAATACACATGTATGTATAATAATTATCAAATTGTAAAGTCAAAATTCATTCGTTTGATTTTTTAATATTTGATTGCAATTATATATATATATATATATATATATATATATATATATATATATATATATATATATTCTCTTTTAACTCTCTCTTTCAAGAAGCTACATAACTATTAAGCAAACAATTGTGAATCAAAATAAATCTTGAAGTTTTAATATATTGTCTTATGTCAAATTATACTAAGAATGTCATGCATGTAATTGCCATCCAGAAACATTGATATGGACTGTGA
This sequence comes from Clitoria ternatea, assembly GCA_037962975.1. Lineage (NCBI taxonomy): Eukaryota > Viridiplantae > Streptophyta > Magnoliopsida > Fabales > Fabaceae > Clitoria > Clitoria ternatea. The sequence goes on from CM075673.1 coordinate 155,787,151, forward strand.
CCTCCTAGAACAAGAAGGGATTATGGATTATAGTTTACTTGTGGGCATTCACTTTAAAGATATATCACCAGATGGGGATATTATTCCTTTGCAATCTCAAACTCTTGTTGGTATAATATTCTTATCCTATATAAAATAGTATATAATCCCAGTGTATGGATGAGTATAAGTTTGTGAGTATGCTTTGACAACATAATAAAAACCTTTTGTTTCTTTTCCATGTTTAGGTGATTCGAAAAATGAAGTAACTCCAAATACTTCTAGTGAAGACATAAATCAACCTCCTTCTAACCCTTCCAGGTGAAATGTCTGTTTAAAGTTGTCTTCGAAAACATATAGTGATCCAACTCATATTATAAAGCAACATTGACCAAATGCACTATAATCTCTCACTGTGTTGCTTGGCGTCACCAAACTTCTTACACACACACACATCCCAAATGGGGAAATAATCACCAAGGTCATTATCTCTTTAGTCTTACTCAAAGTACTATAATATGGCATAGTAAAGGTTAAGGGTCAAGTTCCTTCCTTTTGCTTATTTTAATTTACTAAGGAAACTTTTTTTAATCAAAACTTGTCCTAAAGACTTAAATGGTTCCTAATCAGCTGTAGGGTTCAACCAGTCAAATTCAAGTGGGTCAAAGTCAATTAAAGAATTGAAAGGATTGGTTAAGCTCACGTGAAATATGATAATATATTACCTAAGCTTCTTACCTTCAAAATAAACATATGTACCACAATAAACTATAATAAATAATAAAGACAATAACATATGCTACATCTCATGTCCATGCAACCTTAAATCAACATGAAATTAACAACCTTATCATTAGTAACTAAACTACATTTGGGATCATACAACTAGCAAATTAGTCATGTAGTTTAGTATGTTATTATAATTTATTAGTGTTCATTTCTATTAGAGGAGAACCACTTTTCTCTCTAAATACATGTTATATCATTCGTATATTTAACAACAACAGAACCTCTTTAATTATGTAAGAGTTTACTCTCTTTTTCAGTTTTTGGCTAAACTTATTATTTTTCTATCTAATGCAGTTTTGATACAAAAGCCAAATGGTTATACATGGTAGTATAAAAATATAATTAGATTAATGGTTGTGATAACTTAGAATTTAATCACTCAATGTTTTATGGTTGGTTTGGAGGATTAGAAAAGTGTAAGAAAAAATAGTTATATTGATGATGTTTATGTTAGAAAAAATGTAAGAAAAAATCTTATGCATATTAAATGACAAAAATAACCTTGTGATAATGTGAAAAGGTAAAAAATTAAATGTTATCATGGTTATTTCACGTGAAGTGTGGCCACTAGACTTATTTTCCCATTATAGGTAGGCAAAATCATCTAAAGGTGGGAGATTTTTCTATATACTTTCTCACACTTTCTTCAAAGACAAACAAATGGTTAATCTATCTTGCCTGCTACTCATTATTTCTTTACTAAGTATTATGATATTTACCTTAACATTATGTGAAAATATCAAATTAATCGTACAAAGATTAAAGTCTTATCAAGTGGTGCTCTAAAGGTCTATGAAATAGATCCTTTGAAAATAATATCACATTAATTAGTTCTGTAAATTTTTGTCACCAAATTTATTTTATCAAGTATTTAATTTTCTAGCAAATTACTCCCTAAATATTCATTTTTCGTTGCTTTAGTCCTTTCAATGGACCATTATGATGATACTTTAGATATTTTAAGCGATAAATTTGATGAAAAATTAATTTTTTGATAGAATATTAAGAGGAATTATATAGTAACAATCTAAATCCTTGGTGAGCCAAACTAAAAAAAACTAATGTAGTGGCACATAACTTTACTTTGAAGGGCGAAAATGTTTTCTCTAACATTATCCTTCAAACTAAGTGTATCATAATGTGTTGTTCCCACTAATACTTTTCTTGCATAAAGTATTTCTATTTTTAAAAATTGTTACGCTTTGATTTAGTTAAAGGAAAATAAGGTATATAAATTTTCATGCAATCAAGTTAGGTCTATCTAATGGCTTTCCATGTCTACATGGAAGCATACATAATTAATCCTAGATTTTGTCATTCAATGATAATAATACTCACAAGAATTTACTATTCCAGCAAGATCATAAACTAAAAATTTGATATGGTTTTGTGTTTATTTACGTATTTACAGTATAAAACTTGGAGCGTATATGCCAGCAAGGGTTGAAAGAACAGTGAGAAGAGGTGATTGTGAATTACAACTTGTAGGAGAACCAATTGGAGAGTTTTATGATGTTGTGTTAGCTTTTGGTATCATAGATATACTTCAAGACTATGACATTAGCAAGAAACTTGAACATGCTTACAAATCCATTCAATATGACCCAACCTCAATATCAGCTGTTGATCCTAGACAATACTCAAGACGTTTTCGTGATTTCATTTTTAAAGTATTTACTGAAGACACTTGAAAGGTATACAGGCTTCTACATATTTTTTGTTTGGATATAAATGGTTAGTGACACGTATATCTAATTCAAAATAGTAGGGTTGGGTTGCTACAAGTTACACCCCTTGTGCCTAACTTGGGACTTTCGAAATTTTCAATGTTGGGCAGGAAAAATTGTGGCTCTATAATTGAGATTCATTTTAGTTTGGGTAACAATTCAAACCTATTATTTATTGTACGTTTGTAATTACCTTGATTCTTTGTATAGTACGGAATATATGGTATACATGAAAGTTAAACACCTAACGGAGAACATTGCAAACAAGAGCAACTATGTATATGCATCTTGCTCACATTTGCTAGAATATAATATTGTGTCCTTTATTAGGTTATTCTATTCCAAGAGATGAAGAGGGGTGGTAGGGAATTTTTTTGTATCAGATTGAATGTATATATAGGTGAATGGAAATAGATGAATGTATATGTTTACTACTAATTAACTTCTCTTCTTCTCCTTGATGCTACCGCTATCCTATTGAATATAATAACCGGTGTATGTCATTTAGTACTAAACATGAAAAAAAAAAACTCACACCTACAAATATCCACAAATATTACCTTGGAAGGAGCAGATTCAGATAGTTTAATGGTACTCATGGGTAGATTAAACGGGTATTTTAAAAACCTGTTAATAAATGAGGCGGGTAGCGACATAGGGATGTCTGTGCCCGTTGGTACCCACTATGATCATGTGAATTTGTTTTTCCTAGGAATGAAATATATTATAAACTTGTTACCTTATTAGTGAAATATTATTTGATTTATTTGACTTGTAAAACATATACTTAACAATTTGCATATCAAGATTTGGACACTTAATAGTTCACAAAATATTTCATACCATGATTGTGATTTTCTTTTCTTTTAAAAATTATATTTTTCTTAATATTTTATTAAATAATAATTAACTATGGACACCCGTAATATCCGCGGGCACCCGTCAAACCCGCTTAAATCCGTTTAGACGGATAAGGAGGTAGACAAACACAGATTACTCATCACGAAACATATAGTAGATAAGTAATATCCGTGTACGCCTTGCTCCATTACCATCCTTGTTTAATACACTATTTCAAGATCCAATTAAATAGATTATATTCAAAGAATCACGTTCCTTCTCATGGGATCCATTATACTTTACACACATTTTCCATATATATATTGGTTTCATAATATATTAAAATGTTGTCATGTATTCCTTCTGGTCGTTGTTATGAGATGATTATTATTAGTGTATAACATGTACCTTATTAATTAGACTCCCTCTCTTCATATCAATGAAATGTGAAAGGTCGACTTTTCTCTCTTCATTAATTAATATTAAGGGAAATCTTAAAAGTATAACAAAACTAATTGACAAATTCAATGTTATTAGCAAAATTAACTATTTCTTAATTTTTGTAAAATTAGGGTAAAAATCTTATAAAAATGAGATAAATATATTAATTCAAAAGAATTAAAACCAATGAAAGAATACTTGCGCCTGACAATCTTTCAAGTGTTGGGTAATGGATTATATATAAATTAATGGAACAAGAAGTTTATAAATTAGTTATTAGAGGATCCAAAACAGGTGTGCCCATAAATTTAAAACTTAAAAGAAGGGATCAGTATGTTCCAATAACAAAAGGATGAATTGGTTGACCTCTTTTTTTTCATAAAGCGGGAATTTCTAAAAAATTCTTTTAACATTTCCGAAAGAGAAGTCATGTACATCCTGCAAAAAGTATATAAAATCAGTAAAGATTTTAGTATGTATCACATGAAAATAAAAATATTTTAGTTTTATTTTAAGTAAGAACTATCAATTCCTATTTTGTATTTCTATTATACATTTTCTGACTTTCATCCTTTGAAGTGAGTTCTTCAAAGAATTCACTCACCTATTGTGATGTCATATTACTATTTTGTAAACACTATATGTTAATTAGATATGGTTGTATAATTCACGCGAGAAAATGATGCTTCTTAATATTTCATCTTTTATTGTTTTAAATTTTAAAATAAGTTTTTAATCGATAATTGATTATAGTTAATTCAATAATTTTTCAAATTTAAAATTTAAATAATGTATTGTTAATAATTAATTATGTAAATCTTGAAACATCAATCAATAGTAAATTTTATCTTGGTAAAATATATTTTTAATCTCTCAGTTTTAGTGAATATTTAGTTCGAGTCACTATATTATTTGTTAATTGGTTTTGGTATAAAGTGTTTGAAATAGATGGTTTTAGTCCCTTAAACTTGACCTTATTGATAAAGTGCAATGAGTCATCGAATAGATAACACGTTATAAGGAACAAAACCAATGAAAAAAAAACATGAGGACTAAACTAAAATTGAGTATTCGTTAAAACTAAGTGATGTAGTCTTCTCATGAAATTTGCATCTAGATCTTGTTCCTCCTTACTTCTACAAGCAATCTCAAACATAATTGCAAACAAAACTTCATTCTCCTTTAAAACATGAGATGATCGAGACTATGTATAACCATGGTTATGGTTTATAAACTCAAAATTGGATAGAATTTGAAAGAAGATGGAAGAGACAAGAAAGGAATCAATGGAAACACCACTCTCTATACAAAGGGAGAGAAGATAAGTTCTAGGATGTTCACCACCATTTAGAGAGGTTCCAATTGGATAAGAAGTTAGGTAAAAGGCTAAGCACTCTTAAAGTTCTAAAGAGAGGATTTACACACAATTTCACTAAAAAATTCACAAATGAATTCCAAAGTTGCAAATTATAAAGGAGAAGGTCTATATATAGACCTCCCAAGTTGGCGCCACTTTATGGGCTTTTAAGAAGCACCATGTGGCCTAAATCTAATCTTACTAATGAATAGCCCAAAGTGAGAAAACAAAGGTACAAGGCCCAGACACAATTAGTAACTTGGCCATGCAAGGCCCAAATCTTAATTCTAATAGGCTTTTTTAAACAAAATGGAATATAAAAATAAGAAGCCTATTGAGCTAAGCCCATGATATGTACAGAAATATAGGAAAGGGTCCATAAAAGAAGGCTCAAATGAGATCCAAAACTACCTATGAAGCCCTACTTTCCAAAATAGTGCACAAGAAGTAGGAAAAGGTCTTCAAAGGGTCCTTGTTGGGCTTAGGCTCATATAATGGTGTAAGAAAGAGGTATGAGGCTTTAGAGAGGGTCTCTTTGGTCTTCTTGGCTCTTAATGTAGCTAAAGGACCACTAAGACCATCTAAGACATCCTCTAGTCTATGTGTAGCCTCAATGTGGATGGTGTCCTCATCATGCTCCCACGCATCAAGGGGATTTATCCTCAAATCCAAGGCATCCTCATCAACATCATCTATATCACAAGGGGTTAGATCAAAAATATTAAACGTAGCACTAACCCTATATTCACCAGGGAGGTCAAGCATGTATGTATTATTATTAACTTTCCTAACTATCTAAAAAGGGTCATCATTTCTAAGACTAAGTTTAAACATTCTAAGAGTAGGGAACCTTTCCTTCCTCATTCTAAGTTTAAACATCTTAACCTTCTCATGGAGCTCCCTCACAAAAGAAGTCTTTGCCTTACCATCCAAATAAAGGATATCATTAGAAATATCAATAGGCAAAAGGTCAAGAAGGGTGAGAGAGTTGAAACCATACACAACTTTAAATGAATTATGCTTGGTGGTTAAGTGTACTATCTTATTATAAGCAAACTCAGCATGTGGTTAAGTGTACTACCCTATTATAAGTAAACTCAAATATATATCTAAGTTTTTATTTATAACAATGATATTAAATTTGGTTGTAGAGTCCTTGTCAAGTCGGGTCAATTAATTGTGGGTACTATGACCTTCGTTATGTAAATGAAATACTCACCGTTGGACAATGTACAATTCTTGAAAATGTATGTCATTCATTCCTTATAATTAACATTTTCTTATTTAACATATGTTAATTATGTTATTAATATCCTTTATTATATATATATATGTAGTATATCTTCCACAATTTCAAAAGTAAAACTACACTCCAGATGATTGTATGAAGTGAATGATGAATGAGTCAAATATGTTTATAAGAATTGTTTAAAATAGGATGTAACAGTTTTAGATATATATATATATATGTACAATTATTTTACATTTTGTATATACTTTCATTTATATTTAGTAATAAAATCATTTTACACATTTTATTGTCATTGAACATAACAAAATATTTGTATAGATTTTATTTGTTTCTATTACATAATAATTATATAAAACAGGAAAATAAATGCAGAGAATATATAATAAAAAAACATAAACTAGGCCTTTCTTAGCGGTTAAGTTTGACCAACTGCTAAGATAGGGCTAAGATATGACCTTTTCTTAGCGGTTACTTTTGACCAACCGTTAAGAAATAACTAAGATAAACCCCTTTCTTAACAGTTTTAGTTATAATCGCTAAGAAAAATACACCTTTCTTCGCGATTTTATAAGGAGCTTAACCAGAAAGACTTTCTTAACGAAGACTAACTTAGCGATTCTAAACCGCTAATAAATGTAAAAAATAACTACTAAGAAAGGTCATTTTTGTTGTAGTGGTTTTATTCGTTTTATTTTTAGTTACTTACCGTTTCTCCCCCTTTGATAAATAAATACCCTATTATTAAAAAAGAAAACAACCCAAATTAAGCTCAAGTATAAATACGATTTGGCAAGGTCTAAGATGTAAAAGGTATATGGGTGAAGCTAGTGATGACAATAGGGCGGGTCGAGGCAATATTAAAAGAGTAGGATTTAAAATTATGTAACTCAAACTCTTCCTCGTGGTTCCTGTTGGGTTCGGAAAAACCCACGAGTTTCACACTTTTGAATTTTTTTATTTTTATTAATCTTAATAACACACATACACATATATATTAATAAAAGTCACATATCTCTGATACATTATAATCTAAATAATATATATTTGAAAATAATCCTAAAAAATAAAAAAGTGATAGTAATAAACTTAACAACTATTTTTTAAGAAAAATATATTAATTTATCATTATTATTAACTATTATTTTAATTCAAATTAGTTAATATTTATAACAGGATAGGTACTTATATTCTCAAACTCATCTTGTCCCTACCAAAATTAGATCGGTGTCAAATTTCCCTTAAACCTAATTAAAATAAAGTTTTGTCATCAAAATCAAAATGAATACAGGTTAATAACAATGAATTTGGGTATCGTTGTCTTTCCTTATAATGCAAATTGCCAAGAGAGATACTAGTATATTACATGACAGTATCTAGGGGTGGCAAAATAGGTCAATGGGTCGAGCCAAGACCCATATAAGCCCGTCAAAATACTGGTCAGGCTAGGCCGAGCCAAAACAGGAAAACGGGCCAGAAACATTGGCCCAACCCTTATTATAGGTGACCTGAGCCAACGGGCTGGCCCGTTTTTTCCTTCCAAATTATGCATGCTGTTTTTTATTTTAAAATTATACTATTTTTAATCCTTCTTTATTTTAAAAAAACTTATACAAACTAGATTTCACCTTTTTTAAAACGAGTTTTTTATAATTAACCCAATTTATTTCATTAGAAGTTCAAATAAATTATATTTACATTAAATGAAAATAAAATTTTATTATTTATATTTTATAATATTAACATATATAAATTAGGAAAGTAAGAAATGTATAGTGTAAATGAAAGAACATGCTTTAGGGCTGGCACAGAGAAAGGAAATAGAAACATAACCTCCTTAATATATATATATATATAAATTATATATTAATATAATTTTGTGTTTTTAATATTTTAATGTTGGCCCGCATATGGACCATTTCTCGATAGGTTAAAACAAGTCAAACTTATTTAAAAAACCGGACTCAAATACTTAATCTAACCCGTCTATTTTTTACAGGTCAAATAAGTTGACCCGCAAACTAGACCCAAATTACCATCCAATAGGATCCTCCACCAACCACCATGTTATGAGTAACTGTTACCGGGAAATAGCCGTCACTCCCGCGCGGTTAGTTTGGTCAACCTAACTTCAAGTTGGCAGTTACGTATTACGCTCGTTATTCTCCTCTAGACGTCACCCTATAATTTGATATATATTTTTTGGTTTACATTTCATTTTCATATATACAAAATAAATATATAAATGGAAAGATTCGTCGACTTTGGAAGGATAACAATAAAAAATATATGATCGACAGCGATTCTCTCTCATTGAAGGTCTTCTCTTGAGAAATAATCCGATGCGTCCGATATCATCAAAATTTTGAGCGCCCAGATAAAACCTCTTCCTCACTCTATGCCATATAACATTCTAGAGTGGCATGGTTTTTTTAAAAAATAAAAATAACAGACATATTTTTTTTTCTATTTCTGACGCATTAAAAATAGTTGAAGTTAACGCTAATAATAAGGTGCAGTAGAACTAATTAAGTAATTATCTTTATATTTTACTACAATTCGTATTATATATATAGTTCCTCGAAACTAAGAAGGAACCACGAGTCCTCTTTAACAAAAAATTAATTATTCTTAATAATTAAGAGGGACTTACCTCTTCATTTTAGTGATATTTTTTATTTATGTAAATAAATATTGTTTTATAATTAATTAGTTTTTAACGATAAAAACAATACTAACGTTTCAAATTGTATTATTTTATCTAATAATACAAATATATTTAATAAAAATGTAAAAAAAACTTTTTCTTATAATATCTGATTACGAGTGAATGATAATATAAAAAAAATTGTATTTCAATTAAATTTTTATTATTAAATTAAATTAAATTAGGGTTCCCCACTCAAATTCCTCTCTCCCTGCGTAGTCGGTGCCTCTAGGTTTCCACTGCCACACCCTAATTGGGTTCCTTTCCTTATTGTTTGCAGGAGTATCTCTAATTTTGTTAATTACAAGATAGATTTCCTCTTAAACTATATATTTTGTGCCATTATTTTATTTGTTTGAAAATTTTATAGAGTTATTCTTTCGTGAACAAAAAGTTTTTCCTTTCTTTTATTAAGTTGCCGCAGGCTACACGAGAGCTAGAAAAAGTTTTGACTATCTCAAACGATGTAAAAGATTAATATTAACTTTTAAATTTTTCTATTTTTATAACTCCGTTTCTTTAACTGGAAACTAAACATTATCTACAAGAAGTTGAAGAAAGTGCTAGAAAAAAACATAGAAAGGTATTTTCACGTTTTTACATTTTCGCTTCACTTGAATCTTGGTGTTTCAATTTTATTTGCTTTTCCTTCACACTAAAAGACATTTCTTTTACATTGTGCACCGGGATTCCAGGAATAACAAAACATCACTTATTGCTTGACTTAGTTACATTACTAGTTGAATTGTGAAATATGCACCGGGAGCCGAGGTGAATCACCATTAACTAAAAAAAAAAGTTGTATCTTATGTATTATTTGAATGTTGGTGTTGATTTATTCTCTTTTTAGTGTGCCTTTTAAGATTTATGTTGATTTTATTTTATTTTATTATTTATTTTATTTATTTTATGTATTGTTAAATAAATGATTATCTATTTTTTCAATTATTGTCTTCCTGGTTGTGGAAGTAGTGTATTATTTGGTTGCTTTCTTTCTTATGGCTTAGGTGTAATGTGCTATAAATAACCTACGATACTTAGGTTTAATTTATTGTAGGTATGATGAGTAAAATGAAATGAAAACAATTGATAAGTTCTTCAATAAAAAACATGTTTGACTAATCCAACCTTAATAATTCATGTCCTGAACCTAGCAATATGAATAAAAATGTCATAGACATACTCCATATGAAATGGATAGTTTTTATAATAAGCTCGATTCTAGATTGAGACCAATGACACGAGAATTTCCTATAAATCAAAGAGATGAAATTATTCGTGTTTGTCTCAAACAAGATCCATGTCAATCTATTGTTAAAAAGTATTCTTTGTCAAACATTGATTATGTTCGTCACTTTCAAGCTTATGTATTTACAGGTCATGATGAAAGTACTTCGTCAAATAATATAGGAAGCTTTATTGAGATGTTGAAATTTCTAGGATGTTAGAATTATCAAGTGCATAAAGTGAAAATGCTTCTCATTACTAAATACACCTCTAAGGATGTTCAAAAGGAGATTTTGCATATCTTGCCAGACATGGTGAGAAATTCTATTAGGAAGGAGATAACAAATGCTAAATTTTGTATCATTAATGGTGAAGCTTGTGATGAGTCAAAGAAAGAACAAATGACTATTATTTTGAGGTTTGTCGATAATGATGAGTTTGTCCGAGAAAGATTCTTTGATATTGTTCATGTTAGTGATACTGATGCAATAACTAAAGAAAGAGTTGATGCTTATTCTTTCTTGTTACAACCTTGAAGTTGAAAATATTTGAGGTCAAGGATATGATGGTGCTAGTAACATGCATGGTGAGTACAATGGATTGTAAGCTTTGGTACTAAATGATTATCCATACGCATATGATATGCATTGTTATGCTCATAGATTACAATTGACATTGGTTGCATTATCTAGAGAGGTGGTTCATTAGGCATGGCAACGGGGCGGGGTGGGCACGGATAGTGTTTACCCACTACCCGCCCCGTGATGGGCAATCCGAACCCGTGCCCACCCCACTACCCGCCTAAACGGATTTAACCGGGTTTGACGGGTATTTACGGGTATCCATAATTAAATATTATTTAATTAAATCTCATAAAAAATATAACTTTAAAAAGAAAAAAACACAACTAATAGGCACAATATTAGATCATGTATATAAATCTTGTGTGTAATGTGGTATATATTATTAAATCATGTCCTGCTAGGTGCGTTGAAACATAGGAGAAACAGAAGCAATAAGCGTGCGGAGTTGATCCCTATTAAATAACCAAAGAAAGAAGATGAAAACATAGTCTAACCTGAACTAAAATTTAGTGCACGAAACTGACTTGGGTCGTTTTGAACAACAACAGAATGTTTGCGAGATTGGAGAAGACGCAGCAGAATAATGGAGTGACAGTAAGGATAGAGGAAGACACATTTAGGGTAGGGTTTGACACTTTAAAGGTATATATATATATATATATATATATATATATGTAAGGGTATAAATATAATTTCACATCTAACGGGTACCCGCGGGTATGGGTACCCCTATACCGCTACCCGCCCCATTTATCGCAAGTACCCATTTGACTATCCATATCCGCCCCATCACGGGTAATATCCATGGATATCCGCGGGTACGGGTTTTTTTGCCATTCCTATGATTCATATTCATGAATCTTTTCCATAACTAACTATAGTTGTAAATATTATTAGTGCTTTTTTCAAAAGGCATGACCAATTACTAGTTGCCTAAGCATTTAACATTGCAAATATAATTTCCAGTTATGAAGTTGAAATAGGCAAAAGAGCAAATCAAATGAGTATTTTACAAAAAGCTAATGATACTCAATGGAGCTTTCACTTTCGTTGTATTTGTAGCTTAATGAAGATAGTGAAATACTGTTTATTTTCCCTTCAGTTTATGAATGATACATTTGGAGATATATATACAGAATTAGGAGCATTAATCTAGACTAGAAATCAGGGAAATTAATCTCCCCATAAAAGCTAATTCTAAATAAGGTAAATATAGAAAATTACAGCTAACAGTTATTACACAAAATCCCTAATGAGTTGTACAAGGCAGAATATGGGGAGAATTTTTTGATTTTATGCCCATCTTCAACATTCCCCCTCAATCTGGGTGGTAAATATCAATCATACTCAGATTGGATCTTATATTCTCATATATATTCCTTGGCAGGGCTTTTGTTAGGATGTCTCTTGTCTGCTAGCATGATGGAACATGATTAACACTTATAGCTTCCTGATTAATTTTCTCCTTAATGAAATGTTTATCAATTTTCACATGCTTTGTTCTATCATGATGAATTGGATTCTTTGCAATGCTTATGGCAACCTTTTTATCATATAATATCTTCATGGTATAGTTGGTAGGAATTTTGATTTCATCCAACATTCGCTTAAGTCATATTCTTTCACAAATACCTTGTGCCACTGAATTCAGCTTCAAAACTACTCCTAGCCACAACAGACCATTTCTTGCTTCTCCAAGTTACCATGTTGCCCCATACAAATGTGGAATATCTAAAAGTTGATTTTTTGTCTTCTAAGCATCCTACCCAATCTGAACCAGTGTAGACTTCAATACCTCTATTTGAGTTCTTCTGGAAATATAGCTCTCGACCTGGTGTACCTTTAAGGCATTGGAAGATTGTGTTTACATTTCTCATGTTGATTCTGTTGGGTTTTCCAGATAACAACTAGCCATGCTCACAGCAAAGTCGATGTCTGGTCTAGTATGAGTTAGATAGACTAGCTTCCCAACTAGACTTTGATATTTATCTTTGTCAGCTGGTATACTCTTCTTTTCATGGTTAGTTCTATGGGAGTATTGGCTGCTTTGCATCCAAGCATCCTTGTTTCTTGAAGTAAATCCAAAGTGTAATTTTGTTGGGAAACTGAAATACCATTCTTTGTTTGAGGAATTTCCATCCCTAGAAAATACTTGAGCTGGCCTAGGTCCTTGACTTCAAATTCCTTGGCTATAAGACTCTTTAGGTGCTTGATTTGATCATAATCGTCACCTGTAATAACGATATCGTCAAAATATACAATGAATAAAGCTATCTTTCCATCCACAGAGTGCTTGGAAAACATAATATGGTCTATTTGGCATTGGACAAACCCATCTTGTTTGACAACTTTTATGAGCCTATCAAACCATACCCTTAGGGATTACTTGAGGCCATATAAAGACTTACGAAGTTTACGTACCATGTCTTAGGTGCTGGATGATTCAAATCTTGGAGGTATTTACAAATATACCTATTCTTCTAACTCCTTATTTATGAAAGCATTTTTTATGTCTAGTTGGTGTACACAACAACAGGTGTGAATGTCTCTTCATAATCTATTCCATATGATTATGTAAAACCCTTTGTAAAAAACTGTGCCTTGTGTTTGCCATCAACATTGTATTTGATTAAGAATATCCATTTGTATCCTACTACCCTCTTCCCTTCTAGAATAATGGTTATTTCCCATGTGCCAATTTTTACAAGTGTTTGGATTTCTTCTGTTACAATTACTGTTTATTTAGGGTTTTGTAGTGCTTCTTATATATTTCTTGGGGCTTTTACGCTGCCAATAACTGCTATAAGGGACCTGTAACTTTGTGACAATTTCCTATAGGAAACAAACCTCTCGATAAGGTGTTTAGTTCTCACTCATTTACTTTTGGCAGTGGGAATAAAAGTATCTAATGTGCTTATATCAACAGGTTCAGGGTTAGGAAGAGAATTACCTAAGGGAACTTTATTTCCTGAAGTCTAGTTGGATTCATGGTTTTTCATTGGAGTTATGCTTGACTCTACATCCTTCCTCCTTGTTCTCTTGTAAATCTTCTAATTACCTACCCCTTGTTCAGTTTTTGCTCCAATTTCTGTAACAACTCCTGTTGTCTTTTTAGCTTATTTAGGTATAGGTTTAGTTATTTATGCGTTACAATTCTAGTTTGGTATAGTTTTAGCTATTGGTTGAGTGTATGGTACAATTCATCTATTGGTTGGGTGTTAGAGGTTTGGTCTGGTAGGATTTATGCAGGTTTGATTAGCTCAAGAACCAAAGGTTGGTGTTTTGAATTTTTAGTTGGACACGGTTGCTCCCCCTACATACCAACTTTGGGGTAATGAGGTTGATTTTCAAGGAAGGTTACATCTATGGTATGATAAAAAAAAATTAGTATGAGGAGAGAAATACTGGTACCCTTTTTAGTAAGTAGAGTAACCGGGGAAGATGCATTTAATGAATTTTAGGTCCAATTTGTTGTGGTAAGGGTTGAGGTTATAAACAAAGGAAGAACATCAAAAGACTTTGAATAGAATAGAAGAGAAAATTTTGCTGGTTGGGAAAAAGGTTTAAAGAGTAAAGAAAGGGGTCTTGAAGTCAAGGATTTGTGAAAACATTCTATTTATAAGGTAAGTTGCTGAAAGGACAGCTTCTCCCCAAAATTGTTTTGGAATATTTGAGGCTAACATGATTGTTCTGGTCACTTCCAAAAGGTGTCTATTCTTCCGTTCCACAACGCCATTCTGTTGGGGATGTCCACACAAGAACTTTAGTGGACAATTCTAACCTTTTAAAGGCATGAATTAAGAGCAAGGTTGTAGTACTCACAACCATTGTCAGTTCTAAGTACCTGAATCCTGCTTTGGAATTGTGTTGTATCATGTTGTGGAAGGTTTTAAATATCCTCCCCAATTCAAATTTTCCCTTCATTAGGAACACTCAAGTGATGCGTATGTGATCATCAATAATGGTGACAAACCATCTTGAGCCAGTAATGTTTTGTACTCATGATGGTCCCCATACATCACTATGAATTAGTGAGAAAGGTTTGGATGGTTGATAGGGTTGGGGGGATAATGGCCACATGTATGTTTAGACAATTGGCATATTTCACATTAAATAAGATCTTTTTTCTTAAATAATGAGGGGTACATCTTTTCCAAGTACATAAATTTTATTTGGCCAAATCTAAAGTGCCACAACATAATACAATTGTCACTACTTGGAGAAGTTATTGCCACATAAAAGTGTCTTTTGAGTTCTTCTAGTTTTTCAACTTGAAGGAGGTAAAGTCTAGCATACTCTTCGGTATTGCCAATCATCTTCTCTAAAATCTAAAATTCACACAAATTAGGGAGAATTTTGTAACATATTTCAAATCTCTTGTAATCTTGACAGCAAGTTGCAATCAAGTTTAGGCACATACAAAATTGAGTCAAGTGTAATATTTTGTGAAACAATAATTGATCCTTTACCCATAACCTTAGAATGTAGCATTAGTTATCCAAACATATAGTCATATGAGCAAGGAGAATAACTATTAAACAAAGTTAGATCTCTAGTCATGTGATCTAAAGCTCCTGAGTCAATGATCCATGATTTTGTTCTTTGTTTAATAGTGTTTAGAGTATGTAAAAATTTTCCTCTTTGAGCTACTACAACAGTACCACTTTTTTCTGTAGCTAGCTTGGACTACTAAATATGTTTTTGAAAAGCCTCTACTTGTTACTGAAGAATCTCCATTTGACTGGATGGAAATAAACTAGAATTTACCTCTGCCTCTTGATGATTGATAGTAGTGTTTCCTTTGCCTTATTTGCTTTTAAATTGCTTAGCATCTGAAGGTTTTCCATATATGGCCCAATATATCTCCTTTGTGTGGCCTGCCCTCTTACAATGATCACACCAGGGACGGGTTTTCTTTTATGGTGATTTAGGCTGGTTTTCTTTTGTAGCCATTGCAGAGCTCTTAGTGGATGGAGATAAGATGGATGTTTCCAACATGAGTTTACTTTGGCTTTCTTCCCTTCTTACTTCTGAGAAGACTTCCCGAATTTTGGGAAGGGGTTTGGTTCCAAGGATCCTTCCACGAACTTCATCTAGATCTAGGTTTAGTCTTAATAGGAACTTGTAAATCCTATCTTTTTCCGCTAGCTCCTTATACTTCTTCTTGTCTTTTGTACAACACCATGTAACTTCTTCATATCTAGCTGCTGCCAATACATCTTCACTGCATCCCATATGTCTTTTGCAATGTTGTAGAACATGAAATTTTCACCAATTTCATTTGTCATGGTATTGAGCAGCCATGACATTACTTGACTATTTTCAAGCTTCCATTTTTGAAGTTTTGTGTCCCCTGTCTCAAGGTACTTTGAATATCTTGTGATGTAGCCTTCTCTTCTTTTCCCTTGGAGGAAGATCTTGACTGACCTTACCCATTGGGTATCATTTTGACTATTCAGTTTATGGCCAACGATAAGATGTGTAAGCCCATTGTGTGAGCTAGTTAGAAATGATCCAGTCTCTAGTGTGGGCGATTCATTAGATTTGGTTTCAACCATGGCTTGGCGGCGTCTAGGGTTAGGGATGGTTCAGATCATGCTCTGATACCATGTGGAATATTGTTTATTTTCCGTTCAATTTATAAATGATACATTTGGAGATATATATACAGAATTATAAGTATTAATTTAGCCTAGAAATTAGGGAAATTGATCTCCCTATAAAAGCTAATTTTAAATAAGATAAATATAAAAAATTACAGCTAAGAGTTATTACACAAATCCCTAATGAGCTGTACAAGGCAGAATATGAGGAGAATCTGTTGATTTTGTGCCGATCTTTCAACAAAGATGTTTCATGCAACTTGCACTATTGTTACTAACATTATTGAAGAAAGGACAACTTATACTCAAGGGGTGATGCTTTCTATGCTAGTAAAATATTATCCTCATTTGAATTTGTTTTTATATTACACTTGATATTTAAGATCATAAGAGTCACCAATATTCTTTGTCAAGCTTCGCAATCACGTTCACAATATATTTTAAATACAATGCATCTTGTTTCTACTACAAAATCACTCCTTTAGCAATTGAGAAATGATGGATAATCCAATTTGTTAGAAAGTGTGAATATTTTTTTCAAAAGCATGAGATAAAGATTCCTAATATGGGTGTATGGTATATCTTGGGAAGAGGTTGGTCTCGTCAACCAAATGTAATCGTTGAGCATCATTATCAGGTTAATATTTTCTTGACGGTGATTGATTCTCAATTACAAGACTAAATGTGAGATTTAATTATTAAACAGTGTAACTTTTATCTTTGGGCATTATAATTCATGTGTGTGACAGTTTTTGATGACGAAAAACTAAAAAGGAAAATGACTAAGTCAAATTTTTACTAGGATGCTAAAGGAAAATTTGGACAGCTTTGATGAGTTAGACAAAGGGTTAAAGTAAAGCGAAGACTTACTTGTATAAACCTTGTAATAATTGATTGAGTCTTAAAGGAGATAGTTAAAACTCAAAGGTATTAATTAATCTAAAGTGCTAAACGAGTTAATTAATTAATTAATTAATTAATTAATGAACTAAGTCGAGACTTAAGAAAAGGTTAGCTGGTTTGAATCACTCAGGGGTATAGTTTGAATCATTTTTGTTGAATGGTGGTTTGAACCATATGAGTAGGCTGGTTCAAACCAATAAGGTGTGGAATGATTTGAACCAGTGTTAATGGATTGGGCTATTTCAAATCCTGTCATAATCCAATAAACTAGGCCTATTATATTTCCTTTTTGAGCGAGTTTTACAATTATAAATAGAATATCCAGACTTCAAAAATAAAATGCTAATTTGCTAGTTCTCATTATGGAGAATAAGTATATAGCTCACTTAAGTCTTGTTCTTCTAACTCTTTTATTTGTTTTGTTCTCTTTGTTTTATTTGATCTTTGGACGAAGAGTGTTTTGGTTTAGGGTGAGAGATAGTGTTCTTTAGGATACCTCAAAGACCATGTTGATCCTATGGGGATAGGAATTGGTTGGTGAGATAGCATTCAGCTTTGAGTAGGTAGTCTAAGAGTTGTAATCAATCATCTATAAATAATTTTAAAATAGTGGACAAATTCTAGGCCATTGTGCCAGGAGACTAGATGTAGATCACAATAGTAGTGATCAAACAAGGATAACTTACCAAGTTGAATCTTTCTTTCCCTATCTCTTTTACATTTGAGTATTTACTTTCACTTCTAATTTAAAGATCTCTTTATCTTTATCTTTATGTGTGCTTAGATTTCTTTAAAGGAACTTTTAGAAGAACATCTTTATAAAATACTTCCATAAAATTTGAGTATTTTCTAGACTTAATTCACCTCACTCTTAAGTTTGAGGCCACTTTCTAACAAATGGTATTAGAGCTTGGACTCTTGGTTAAAGCTTCATAACTTTAAAAGAAATGGCCTTAAATAGAATATCAACCTTCAACGGCCTTTGATATAATTCCTAGAAAGCTAGAATGCAAATTTTCATTGAATTTGTTGATGAAGAAATTTGGGATGCTATTCTAAATGGACCAAATATTCCTACACATATTATGGATGGAATAAACATTGAAAAAACAAAAAACCTTTTGACAAATGAAGAAAAGAAATGTGTCAAATTTGATTTGAAAGGTAAAAATATTATATGCTCTACTCTTGGTCATGATGAATTCTTTAGAGTAACAAATTCTAAAAGTGATAAAGGAATATGGGAAACTTTGTTAATCACCCATGAAGGAACCAATGAAATTGAAATGTTTAGAATAAATACTCTGAATGATGAACTAGAATTGTTTGAAATATTTCCTGGTGAAAATATTCTAGATTTACAAAAACATTTTGTGCATATTGTTAATCATCTATTGACATTGGGAAGATCTCTTCCAAATGAAGATTTAATTAATCGTGTGTCAAGATGTTTGAGTAGAGAATGACGGCCTATTGTTACATCTATTAAAGATTATAGGGACTTAGAAAGTATGTGCTTAGCAATCTTGTTTGACAAGTTACAAGAATATGAACAACAATTATAATGTTTGAAGAATTTAGAGGAAAATACAAAAAAAAGGAATATAGCCTTCAAGGCCCCAACATCAAAACAAAAAAATTCAACTGAAAGAGAAATTGATGAGGAAGAAAATGAAGCCTTCAACCTCTTTGTTAAAAAATTTTAGGAAGTTTATTAACAAGAAACACTTCATGAAAAAAAGGCAAATAAAAAAGGCAATGAGAAATGACAACCCTTCAAATCTCACATGTTTCAAGTGTGGCAAGGTCGGGCACTTTAATCAAAATGTTTGTAACTTGTCAAGAAACCTAGAAATGACAAGAAACTAAAGAAAAGAGCCTACATAGCTTCAGATGACAATTCCATAAGCGATCAAGACAAAGATGAAAATGAGGTGAGTTAGTTTTCTGACATTACTTATGATGAACTTCTCGGTGTTTTGCATGATCTTCAAGATAAATTTCTTAAAATAGGAAAAAGACTAAAAAATGCTAATGAGCATGCTTCGACTCTTGAAATAAAACTGGAATCTATCAATTCTACTAATATTGGTTTGGTTAAAAAGAACTCTTCTTTAGAAACTTCTATTTGGAAAACCAAATTAGAGGTTTTTATCTCAAGTTATTCCAATTACAAAACGTTAAAAAATGAGACCGAGGACTTGAAAAATTCCTTGGCTAAGTTTACAAATGGTAAAAAGAATTTAGACATTTTACTTGGAAATCAAATATGCATTTTTAATAAAGCTAGGATTGGATATTGAAAACATAAAGTTTTGATAATGACAAAAGGCAGTAAGCTATAAAATAAACCAATTATGAAGGACACATTGGAAGAAAAATAGACCAACTAAAAGGCAAGACCTATAAGTCAAGTAATGAAGCATCAAAGCTCAAAGGTCTTAGAATTTATGTAAGGTTTTACTCAAATATAAACATGGCCTTAAATCTTAATTAAAACCTTCATACATGCAAATTTGAAATGTTTTCTAAAAGTTAAAACAACATGTAATCAATTACCATATTAATGTAATCGATTACACACTGATGCATTGTCAACGGTCTGATTTTTAAATGAGATATTTGAATTTTGAAGGCATGTAATCGATTACCATAATCATGTAATTGATTACACCAACATCAAAATAAATGAAAAGATGCAACTCGTCATGGTTTTTTACATGGAAAGTCATGATCTTTCACCTGAACTTCTGAATCAATACATCCTTCTGAAAAGGAATCTTTCCAATATCAAAAGACATCTTTTCATTAATTAAATACATATCTTCATTTACTATAAATAAAGTGAACATCATTCACACAAAATATGGATTTTGATAAGCATTTAATCATTCTTTACAATCCAAATTGAGAGATACTCTATAATGATCTAAGGTCATTCTTATTACTTGAGTGTTACCATTAGAACTTCAAATTGTTCTATCCATTCTTCAAGAAAGAAACCTAGTTGTATAATTAATTCTATCTTATAGGTGAAGCATCCCATAGTGGAATTGTAACTTGGGTGAGGTATCCCAAGGAGACAAGTCTAGGGTAGGGCATCCCTAGCAGTGTGAGTCCTTGCAAAGTTGGAGGCTCCACATAAGGGTGAGGTATCCCTGAGGTATAGGACTACTCTGTATTGTAACTTGGATAGGTTATAGGGAAAATCTCAAGGGGTTCTTAAGGACTGGACATAGGAAAGTGTTGGCCAAACAAGTATAAAAATCAAGTTTGCACTTTCCTATCCCTTAACTTTTTACATTTTAAATATTATTATTTAAATTACTTGTCATTGCATAACAAGTTTTTAGAAGACAAAATTGTTAGCAATAAGTTTTTAATCACTCAATTCACCCCCTCTTACCTTAGAGGCCACTTGGGTAATAGATATAAGTCTGGCGAATAACAAATAACTTTTAAAAACTTCTTCAGTAACTAAGAAAAACGCCATTCTTTCTTAAAATAAATACAATAACTCATTTGTTAGATGCTTGTACTATGGAACAAAAGGACAAAATCTTTGTTTGCAACACTACAAAAAAGGATGTTTTTAATCAAAAGTTTGTTAGAGAATCCCACTTGGATACGCAACGGAAAAATAAGGATTCTCATAGGATTTGCAAAACGTTATATTTCAAAGCATAAGACAAAAAAAATTTATGCATTTTAGGGTTACCTCTTGTAGAAACTTCGAAGCAGTATTAGCCTCATCCTTTAGGAGTCCACATAAAAACTCCCACCAGAAACGCTACACCTTTCAAATGCTAGTTTGACGGTGTGTAGCTCTTGCAACTTTTGCATATTTGTGTCTCTTTTTTTTGTTAGCCTCCTATGAGCATCTTATGCTCTATTTATAGGATTAGATTTGACCTAATTTGCTCTCTAAAGAGTGGGCTCCTTACTCATTCTAAGTGAGTTAGGTCCAAAAGTTTTATTTTAGTCTAACTAAAATAAAAAAGCTATTTTCTAATGGGCTTACTCTATGTGTGTGACCCTATAGGTAAAATACTTAGTTTTATTATTAATATAAAATAAGAGCGGCATCTAGCAATGCATCATTATGTCTGAATATTATTTAATATCAACATAACCTATAAAAGATAATTATTTTATATGTTTGTTCCTTTTGTCATGATATCCTAATTGGGCCCAAGACATGGTTATGTCATCTTTATACGGCCCAATTTATTTTACTTGACACCGGAGTAGACTTTATCTGAATAAATATCCAATATTTATTCTTTCTAGCATAACCATGCATTTCCTTAGTCTCACTCCATCAAGTGGCCTAGAGATATCACTCCTGTCACATAGGAGAGACAAACCTCATCTACATCACTTACATCCCTCTACATAATTTGTTCATTGCCTAATCATAACCTTTATAGTCCTCTTGTTATAGAAGATGTTTGATTGTATTAAAACAACAAACTCCTTATGTAGGAATCGTAGTGACCTTAGGTCGAAGGACTACATAAATCATTATCACATTGAGAATCATTTATGACATTCATGTAACGGTCCATACAACGTTCTCATGGTGGGTCTGTCTATACATCATTACTCTTAATGTGTACCCGTGTGAAGACTTGATATCATCTATATCCATGATCTGTGAGATCAGATCATCAGTACACTCACAAACTAGTCTTAATGTATTTACATGTCCCCACGTAAATACTTGACTAGAGACATTTTAGGAATAACTCTCATATGACCTATTACTCCAAGGATAAATAAAGGCTGTTAAACTATTTAACAAAAAATGCCTTATACAAAATGATGCATCCTATATAGGCTCTTAGTGCATATTTCCAACAATATTTTGGAATGAAAGACACCCTTCAACTGAAACTCGAGGACCCAAAATGAAATGGGTACCGAAAGCTTGACTTAGGATTTGTTGTAGGTATGGTTCAAGTCAAGCAACTCAAAATGGTACCTACATAGTGGGAGCTCAAAGCATATGCCAACAAACTGACCAAAATTCTCCTAAATCATACCAAGAAACAAAGGTCATATATCCTATGGTGACAACACCAAAGGAAGAATCCTTGGAGTTGGAAACATAGGTAATCCTCGATTAACTTTCATCTTTGATTCTCTCTTGGTTGACATGCTTAAGCATGATCTCCTTAGCATAAGTCAATTATGCGATAAATGTAACCGTGTCAAATTGTATTCTAGATACTGCATGATTGAAAATCAAAAGGACATGAAAATAAACTTTATCGGTCATAGGGTCGATAATATTTACATGATCCATATTAATGATTTGTCCTCAAATAATGTTAAAACTCTCTTATCCAAAGAGGAAAAGTCTTGGTTATAACATAGAAGAATTACTCATATTCATGTAGAGCACTTAAACAAACTTATTTCAAAAACTTGGTAAGTGATCTACCAAAACTGAAGTTTGAAAATTGTTTTTGTGATGCTTGTCAAAATGGAAAACAAGTAAGAGCCTCCTTTAAATCTAAAAATATTGTTTCAACAAATCGGCCTTTATAGCTTTTACATATAGACCATTTTGAATCGTCTAGAATTAAAAGTTTAGGTGGGAACTATTATGCTCTAGTGATTGTGGATTATTATTCTCACTTTCTTGGACTCTTTTTATTATCACTAAAGACAGAGTTTTTAAAGCATTTAAAAAATTAGCTAAGGCGATTTAAAACGAGCAAGATTTAAAAATAACATCTATTAGAAGTGATCACAGAGGAGAATTTGAAAATGCATCTTTTAAAAATTATTATGAAAAACATAGAAACGAGTATAATTTTTTTGTTCCTAGGAAACCTTAACAAATTGGAGTTGTTGAGAGAAAGAATCATTCTTTACAAGAATTAGCTCAAACCATGTTAAATGAAAATGATCTTTCAAAACATTTCTAGGCCGATGTAATAAGCACTGTTTGTTTTGTTGTGAACCAAGTCTTCATAATACCTCTTTTAAAGTAAACGTCTTATGAGCTTTATAATGGAAGAAAACCAAATATGTCCTTCTTTCATGTCTTTAAAGGTGTTAAATAATAGGAAAGATAATCTTGACACATTTTATGCAAAGTATGATAAGGCAATCTTTCTTGGTTACTCATAAAACAATAAGGCTTTTAAAGTATATAATAAAAAAAACTATGACTATTGAAGAGTCAGTTCATGTTTCTTTTGATGAATTTGACCTTAAAAGACTAGGAAAAGTAGTTGATTGTCTTGTAAATGATCTAGAAGAAATAGTCATAGTGCATGAAGAAAAAACTAGTCGAATGACTAGTGAACCTCTTTAGGAGTAAAGCACCATGAAGAATTATCCAATAGAGAATGTGATTGGTGAAATCACTAAGGGAGTATCTACTTGTAACTTTCTTTGTAATGTTTGTAATAATTTTGTATTCGTTTCTAAAATTGAGCCTAAGTGCATAGGTAAAGCTCTTTTAGATGAGTTTTGATGGGTTGTCATGCAAGATGAATTGAATCATTTTGAATCAAATGATGTATGGGAGCTTATCCTTGGGCCCTTTAATAACTTAGTAATTGACACTAAATGGGTGTTTAGAAACAAACTTGATGAAGCAAGAGTAATAACTCGTAATAAAGATAGGCTATTAGCAAAAAGGTATAATCTAGAAGAAGGAATAAATTATGATGAAACCTTTGCGCCTGTTGCTAGACTATAAGCTATTCATTTATTGTTTGGTTTTGCTAGTTTGTTTGATTTTAAACTTTATCAAACGAATGTCAAAAATGTCTTCTTAAATGGTTTTATTCAAGAAAAAGTTTTGTGGAACAGCTACCTGGTTTCAAAAATTTTTGAAAAACTTGATCATGTTTTTAAATTGAAAAAAGCTTTGGGTTGAGTTGCTCTCTTTTATAAAAAGTTGGATACCACTTTTTTCATAAAAAGAAGAGCTAGTGACATTCTTTTGATATAAATTTATGTTAACAACATTTGTTTGGTTCAACTAACAAAAATTTGTGTCAAGAATTTTCTAGTTCTATGTAGAAAGACTTCGAAATGTCAACAATGAGGGAGTTAACCTACTTCCTAGGTTTTCAAATCAAGAAAATTAGAAAAAGGATCTTCCTTGGTCAATCACAGTACTACAAGGAACTACTTAAGTGTTTTGGTGTGGACACTGTGAAGGAAGTCATAACTCCTATGAGTACCTTGTGTTATTTAGAGAAGAATGAATCGGGTAAAACTGTCAAAGAAAAGAAATATTGAGGTATTATTGGGTCTTTACTCTATCTTATGACAAGTAGGCCAGACATCATGTTATTTGTTTGCATGTGTGCTCGCTTTCAATCTTGCCAAAATGAATCTTACCTCACCGTTGTAAAAAGGATTTTAAAATATTTGGTAGGAATAGAGCACATGTGTTAATCGTATCCTAAAGGTGTTGAGATCGATCTTGTTGGATATTCTCATTCTTATTTTACGGGTTGTAAAGTTGATCAGAAAAGTACTAGTAGAACATGTCATTTCCTTGACAATTCACTTGTTTCTTAACACTCTAAGAAACAAGCCAATATGGCGTTGTCCACTACTGAAGCTAAGTATGTTGTTGTGCTCAAATCATTGTGTTTTGAATGTGATTACAGGTTCAAGGATTTTGATAATGACAAAGCACTCTTGAAGAACTCCTTGCAAAAACAAAGATATGGAATCAGACACACAACTAATCGATTAGGCAGCCTCATCTAATCGATTAGGCAGCTTCTGTTTTGGAATAATTGCATCAGGACATTAAGCTAATCGATTACAACATTTCAAATAATCGATTACAGAGCTACTGGAATTAAGATAATTGATTACATGAATGGTTTAATCGATTACTAAAACCAAAAATGGCATTAAAAGTATCAGGTATAACAGCTAATCGATTAAGAGAATTCAGACAATCGATTAGAAGGTTACTGGAATTAAGCTAATCGATTACTATGTCTATATAATCGATTACGAAGCTGTGAATCCAAATTAAAAGCATCAGGTATCACTGCTAATCGACTACAAGGCAAAGCTCAACTGATTACCAAGCTTCTGACTTGAAGCTAATCGATTAGTCAAAGGAAACTAATCGATTATATATCGAACAGAGATGAAAAATTCAAAGTGTAATCGATTACAGCTTAAGGCATAATCGATTACGATAGTGGGAAAACACATATTAGTGGGAAACCAGCACATTTCTCCACCACTCCTTCAGACCCCCACTATGTGCAGCGGCTAGGAAGACCAAGGCACTCACCAAGCTCTCTAATGACTCTATAAATGCAAGAGGAACTCAAGCACAACTACACACAACAACAAGCTATCAATCTTTACTTACTCTTGTGCTTAGTAAGCCCTTACTCTTGTATATTTTGAATTTCATTTGTGTATTTTCTCTTCTTAAGAGTTATAGATTTGAGAGAACTTTCACTTGTACATCTACTCTTTTGAGAGAGCCACTTGTTTGTAAACACTACACATAACACCAAAGTTCACTCTAGGTTGAATGGTTACAAAGGTTGGGGTTCAACCTTTGGGATATTGTGAGATTGAGAGATTGGGTGGGTTGCCCTTATACTTGTGAGGATTGGGTTCTTGAGTGTGGGACACTAGGAAGCCGCAATTCCTCAAAGGTGTATCTCTAATCTACAATAGTGGAAATCCTCTAAGTGGGTTGCTTAGAGGCGAGACGTACACCGGATTGGTGGAACTCGTTAAATCGGTTTGCAAGCTCCTCTTCCCTACTCTTTTACTTTTATATACTGTGTTTAATTGGTTTGTGTTGATTGATTGTGGCTTGCATACTTAAACTTGTTTAATTTGGTAAACTTTGAATACTGCACACCAAGTGTTTGTCAAATTGTCTTAGCTATATTTACCTTTGCTTTTCCTTGCACATTTCATTAATCTTGATTTCACTTGCATAATCTTGTAAATTTGAACATAAGAATCAAGTTGAAAGGCATTCCAACTAAAAGTTTTAAAAACTCAATTCACCCCCCCTCTTGAGTATTGAGGCCACTTGAATAACAATCATATGGTTGAGACAACAATCGACGGATTACAATATTCATCTCGATCACCTCCTTATGCGATGTGACAACACTAGAGCGATCAAAATAGTAAAGAACCCAGTTATGCACTCTAGCAAAGCATATAGAAATCAGACATCACTTTATTCATTATCATGTACAAAATGGTGATTGCATGCTTGAATTTGTTGAATCATCTAAAGAACTAGCAGATATTTTCATGAAACTATTGAGAAAATTTCTTTTTCATAAGACAAGAGCTAGGATTAACTCATTGTGCATTGATTAATTGTCTGTGTGTTAATATGTTAACCTTATATGGGTGGCACATCCGTTCTTAAGCTCTCTTTTTCTGTGAGCTATACTCACTCAAACATTCTTCTTTTTCTCTCAATCTCTAATGGCTCAAAGCCGATTAAAAGGAAGAGCCATTTTCAAGGATGATGAATTAGAGCACTTACTAGTATGTAAAGATACATGAAAAGCTTTTCTTCCATTCCAAATTGGCATGGACTTCTTACCAGAAGAAAGATTCACACCAATTAAATAGATTGATATTTATAGACTCGAACATTTTATTTCCATTAAATGAGATCATTACCCTTACTTGATTCACGAGTTCTACTTGTTAGACATGGAAATCATTATTGAAGAAAGGGGTGACTTGGGTAATTCTAGTTTATAAAAATTTAACTAATTTTTGCTCTGGGATAAAAACAAAGTCTTTATGTAGTGGAAATATATTTAAAAGATTAAAACCTTTTGGTAAAGAGTCAAAACCTTTTTGATGGTTCGGATAACAAACTTAGAAGGGGGTTGAATAAGTCTGTTCACTTTTTCAAACAAAAAAGTGATATTTACATATAAATGCGTTATCCACAGTGGACCAGACTTTTGCGAGATAGAGTGCGTGCGAGAGAGAAACAAACTTATGTAGAAGATAAGGAAAGAGAAAAGCACACAAGTGATTTATACTGTTCACTTTCAACTTAGAAGCTACATCTAGTACCTTCATATTTAAAGGGTTTTTCCACTATGTAAAAGACCATTTACATAAACAACCCAGATTGAGCCTGTGAGTATTATTGATTCCAGCCACTCCTGGCTTAAGCGCAACTTGTGCTTCTGAGTATTCTTGAATCCAGACACTTCTGGCTTAAGCACAACCCGTGCTTATGAGTATTATTTAGCAAGCACCCACTCCTGGTGCAGACCCAAGTATTCTTTCATGAGTCACTCCTGGCTCAAACCCAAGTATTCTTTTCAAAGCCTCTTCAGGCTAAAATGTTTCCCAACAAATCAAACAGACCTGTGTTTACAATAGATTGGAAATATTAATACCAAAGAAATTTACCTTTTTCTGTTAGGGCGTTTGTACATAAGCATCTGGGGCTAGTGTGTCTTCTTCTTTCATCTCTACTTTTCTAAAATATTCTTACAAGCTCTCTCTCTTTTTCTTTTCTTCCTGTTCTTTTCTTTTCTATAATCTTCTTGAAGATCTCTCTTGATATTTTTACTTTCTTACATTTTTCTCTGCTACTCTAATAAGTCTCTTATGCACGCACATACGTGCATCCCTTTTATTGAGAAGAGAATTGTAATATATAGGATTTTCCTATTGACAAAGATAGATCCGTTGGATGAATGTTGAAAGGTGTATTATTCAAATGCTTGATAGAAGTCTTCTTAATGGATATGACTCTTGGAAAGAGTTGTTCTTCATGATAAGCCTAGATCAGAGAGCTTTTGAAATTTGTGTAGTTATAGGCATAGAGTTAGTTTCACTAAGATGAAAAGTTCTTCATCGAGAGGTGGATCTTAATTTGCTTTATTTTAAAGTTTCCTTTCTTGTGATAGGACTTTGTGCTGAGAAGGAAAAATGCTTTTTTGAGTCATCATATATAGGTCCAGACTTGTTTCATTCAAAGGGAACATCTGAAACTAGAATAAGGTCTGATGAATCGTAAGGTGCTGATGATGAGACTCAAAACTCAAAAGGTAATTCGATCCTTTCTTGCGATTTTGAAAGAGGTCTGAAGCGGCCTTTTTATGGAGATAAAGTCTGATTGAAGAAGGTTACCTAATCAGTGAATTCTTTTAGATTCTTTGAGGCTTGCTATATGACATAATGAGTCTGGGTTTGTTACACGTCCAGAAGAACGTTTTACTTATGAGAGGCGTTCCCAGACTTTTACATTGAAGATTATTCTCCTGATCTTGATATCTTCTTTATAGACCTGTGTTGCGCAGTAAGCTCCCCCTTTGTTTTATAGCAAATGCTTCTTATTTTGAAACACTTAGACAAGCTATTAAATGATAACAAATCATGACTTAGATTAAATTAGAATACTTAATGTTGGTTATCAATAAATCTATGAATTGAAGAATCTTCTTAGTTTTAACACTTTTGATAAGAAATATATAGGATGATATAAACAAAGAAAAAAGATTCGTTTCAAATAATTTATCCAAATATATTAGTGAAAGAAACAAATCTTTATAAAGAAGATAAAACATTTATGAAGGATTCAAAACCTTTTGATGAGAAATAAACAAATATAAAACATTTCAAACAAATTGATAAGGCAAGTTAAAAGATAAAGGTTTGATTCAAATGAAACAAACTAAGTAAAATAGAGAAAGGAACAAACCTTTATAAAATAAAATTAAAACCTTTTGATAAATAGAATGGAAAGATTAAAATTAATGCAACATAAATATAACTTACAATAGATTAAAAACTTTTTATAAGACATAAAAGGATTGGAGAAAGATAAGAGATAAAGGTTTGATTCAAAAGAATAATCATGAATATTGGTGAAAATAACAAACCTTTAAAAACAACTTAAACCTTTTAAAATAATGCAACCCAATTCACAACAAATGTAAGTAATATATAAACAATGATAAAATAAAGAGTTTAAGGAAGAGAGATACAACAACGTGATATATCCTGGTTCGATCACCACCACTGTGATCTAGTCTAATCTCCCAACCCAACGACTAAGAATTTTTCTCACTATAATATGAAATGATTACAAGGGTATCTATTTACAACTCTTGAACTACTTGTCTAATGTAAAACTTCTTCACAATCTGTTTCCCAATCCTAATAGGATCAAAGTGGTCTCAAGGTATCCCTATAGACAGAGTCTGTTGGTTATAGTGCATTGATTATGTAGATTAGAATAAGTGTTATCCTAAGGATCTATACCCCTTGCCCAACATTGACAGGATGGTTGATGATTCCTCTAGTTACCAGTATTTATCCTTCATGGATACTTATTCTGATGATAACTAGATACCGATGTGGGAACAGGATCAAGAGAAGACAACCTTCGTGAATGATAGAAGTGTATTTTGTTACATTGTTATTTCATTTAACTTAAAGAACGTTTGGATCATATACCAGTGTATGATCAACAAGGTATTTGATGACATGTATACGAAGTTGGTGGAAGTATACATTGATGATATGATCACTAAGAGTCCTACTGGAGGAGATCACATTGAAGATCTTCGCAAGATTTTTCAATGTCTTCGACATTATAACATGTGCCTTAACCCATTGAAATACACTTTTATTGTCCTTGGTGGAAGATTTTTAGGATTCATGCTGACTGAAAGAGGCACTTAGGCTAACCTAGATAAGTGCAGAGTAATCCAAGAGCTTCAAAGTCCCAAGAACTTGCATGGAGTACAGTCCCTCAATGACAAGATAGCGGTATTGGCATGATTCATGTCAAATATGGCACACCGATCACTCCTTTCTATAAGATTCTAAAGAAAAATAAGAAGTATGAGTGAGGGCTAGAGAAAAAGGCAGTTTTCCAAAGTCTAAAAGAAATGTAGTCCAAACCTCTTATTTCGGTAAGACTTAACCCTAGTGAACATCTGATTGTTTACTTGTCTGCTTCAGATGAAGCCTTGGGAGTTGCTTTGGTGAAGGAGACCCTAGAGGGACAAAGGTCAATGTACTTCACTAGCAAGACAGTGCAAGGAGTAGAGTACTGATATCAGAAGATTAAGAAGGCGGCCCTGGTTGTTGTTTGGGCGTCTCGTCATTTGAGGCCATATTTTCATGCCCATCCAATAATTGTGCAATAAAAATGAGTTATGGAGCTATCTGAGTTCAACATCACTTATGAGCCCTAAAGTGCTATCAAAGCCCAAGTCTATCAAAGCCCAAGTTCTGGCTGATTTTATCGTGGAGCTTTCTGGTTCGGATCCCAAAGGATCCCGCTCCCATTGGATGATGTATGTTGATGGGTTCTCCAATAATAAGGGATGCATAGCCGGAGTCATAGTTGAGAGTGACGATAGGGTCCACCTCGAGATCTCATTACACTTTAATTTTACCACCTCCAACAACCAAGCAGAGTATGAAGCCTGTTTGTCGGGGCTTAGAGCAGTTCTTGATATTGGTGCATGGATAATGACCTTATGAAGGAATTCTCAACTTGTCATCTCCTAGATTCTTGGTGGATATCAAGCAAAGGAAACCCTTGCTACAATAGTATTTAGTCTGTGTAAACGAGCTAAAGGAGAGGTTCCAAACCATCACCTTCAAGCATGTTATAAGGGAGAAGAACACACGAGCTGACATCCTCTTGAGGTTAGCTAACATGAAGAAAGTTGGGAGCATAACCACAGTTATTCAGAATACTTTGTTAGAGCCCAGTGTTAGTCAACCTCCCTTCCTTTACGTCATCTATGCTTGTGCTTTAAATGAAGATTCTTGGGTCATTATTTTCATAAGGTATCTGGTGAATACACAGCTCCCTATTGATGATACAAAAAGAAGACAAGTAAAAAAGAAGTTTCCTTTCTTTACTATGGTCAATGCCATGCTATTTCGATGTGGTTTCTTATTCCCATACCTCCTATGTTTGAATAATAATGAAATCCAAGGAGTCATGGAAGAGGTCCATGAGGGACTATTCAGACATCACATCGGATCACAAAACCTAATGAGGAATATTCTCCGGGCTGGCTATTGGTGGCCAACCATGAAGAATGACACTCCAGAGTATGTCTTAAAATGTGATCCTTGCTAGAAGTTTGTCAATTTGCATCACACACCGGTAGAAGAACTATCAACCTCCATAGTACCTTGCCTATTCTATCAGTGGGGATTGGACTTCCTAGGTCCTTTCTCAACGGCACCCGGGGCATCAAATTTCTAATTGTGGGAGTAGATTACTTCACCAAGTGGATTAAGGCTGAGCCAGTAGTGCATATCACTTCTACAAAGACCTGACATTTCATTTATGAAGATATTATCGCCAAATTTAGGGTTCTTGGGAGAATTATTACAGACAATAGAACCCAATTCACTAATAATAAGTTTATTGAGCTACTCGAGGGGCTAAAAATCGTGTAGGTTTTCTGTTCTGTTGAGCATCCTCAAACCAATGGCCAGGCAGAGGTGGCCAATTGTGAGAGTCTTAAGGGCTTGAAGAAACATTTTGGTGAAGCAAAGGGGGACTGGACCAACCAACTTTTTCATGTCTTGTGGGCTTACAGAACCACTCCTTATTCGTCGACAACGAATCCCCATTTTGGCTAACCTATGGGGTCAAAGCTTTGATCCTGGTTGAGCTTCAAACATCCTCTGCTAGAGTGTGACACACCAACAAGCACATAGGTTTGTTGTGTAATATAAAAAATATCGTCTGTTCAAGGACCATGTTCTCAAGTACTCAGAATTATGATCCTATTTATTTAAACAAACAAGAATGAAGATTTTGTGAAAAGAAACTAAAAACAGAGTAATTAAAAACTACAAATCAGAGAATCTTTGGGAATAAAATCAATTACAACGTATCTTGGGATTTTTTGGTGGTGAATTTCTTTGTAATAGTGTTTAAAAATTTTACCTTATCTCTTACTCTCATGTTAACCAAGACCAACTTCCTAAGGTTCTAACTTTCCCTTCTTAGAGCTCCATTAGATTACTCAAAAATCAAACAAACCATTATTTAATTTGAAAGCAGGGTTATAAAGAATTATGGAAATCTTATGTTTACACAATAATCAAAAAGGTTCACTTCTTAGTCCCTCCTAAATTTAATTATTATGAAAAACTCAGGTTCTTAAAAGATTAAAAATACTTTAGTTCTCAATCCCCCCCTAAATTTAATATTAGGTTCAAATTCTTGAATTAGATTAATAAGGTTCACTTCTCAGTCCTTCCCAAAATTAATTAAAAATAATTCATGCCTATCTCTAAATCAATAAAGGAATAAGAAAATCAAGAATTGAAGGAAAACAATGATTTCATTGATAAAACAATTAAGGATTATAACGAATTACATTATAATCCACCCTATAAATCCCAAGAATAAGGATTCTAGCCACTTATGGAGTACAAGAAATCACAAAGGTTCATTAAATCCATAGAACTCAAAAAAAAAGGATTACAAAGATTCAAACAAAAAGTAAAACAAGGAATCCTAAAACCAACCATGAGAAGTGAAAATTCATTGAATTCTTCGTTCCCTTTGTGTTTTCCTCCTTGAAAATCCTTGAAAGAGTTTTCTCAAATCACCTTCTACGCTTGTACAATGTGCCTCTAGAGTTTTGAATGTAAAACCCTTAAAATAGTACCTCTTTTTTCCTTTTATAGAGCCAAAAACATGAAAACCATTTGTCAGACACAAACCACGGCCGTGGTGGGCTCCACAACTTGGCCGTGGTTCGCTCTGACTTATCTTCTTTAGTTTTTATGCATTTCACTCCATGGTCATGGTTCCCACCAAGGCCTGGCCGTGGAGTGCACTGTCCTGAGCACTATTTTTCTTCATTTTTCATTTCTTTTGACACGTAAGTCCTTTGTTGTGCATTTCTTTCCATACTTAACCCATAAAAAAGTCTCTAAACCTATAAATTCTTGCAAAACTAGCAAACCAAGTAGCAAATGAGGGAAAGAACAAAATACACTAGGGATTTAGGGGAGTTTTATTCAATTTATCTTAATTATGCCTAGAAAATGCTACCTAAAATGATGTGTTTTAGAGATAGATCAGAGTGCAATATTTTTTAGCCTCTAATAGCAATGAACACCTCCAAAATGAGTTAGATGTGATTGGAGGGCTCAGAGAGGAAACTTTTGACTGAGACCAGGCTATTAAAGATAAGGCGACATTATGCAATGAGAAGAAGGTCTATCAAGAGATGCTTTGAAATTGAAGATATGGTATTACGCCGTGCCAGCATCAGGAATAAATTCACTTATCAAGGTAAGCTTGCACTGACATGGGAAGGACCTTACTATGTATACGAGGTGATAGGAAAATGAATCTACCACCTTGAGATGTTGGATGGAACCCCTATAAGGAATAAGTGTAATGTACAAAACTTGAGAGTATACTACAACTAGCTGGATAACAAGCATATACTCTTTTTCCTAATTTAAGGTTTTTTCCACTGGGTTTCCCTCAAGAAGGTTTTAACAAGGCACGTCCTAACATAGCTCAGATGTATATCCATTATTTAATAAAATTTATTTGCTATTGAAATTGTTCCAGTATCTATTATATTTCTGCTTGCATCAAGAAATGACCCTAACGAGTGGTGAGGATTAGATCTTTTTTAAAGGCCATACCAGACCCTAACGAACGACATAAGTAGAACCAGTAGCCCTAACGAGTGGTGAGGATTAGACCTCGTATGAGGCTATACAGGATCCTGATGAGTGGCACCTCAATCTCTTAAGAGGTTAGCTACTTGGCCCTAACGAGTGGCGAGTATTGGTTCTCTTTTGAGACTATACGGACCCTGACGGTGCAAGTAGATTATTATGAACTAAATTAATAAAGTTATCACTTTGTTAAAATTCATTTCATCTAGAAAAGAAAGGACCGGTTTCCCTTATAAGGGTTACGTCCTAACTTCAAAAGAGTAGCGCATCAATTTTAACTTAAGTTTTTATTACAGAACAGAAAATTCAAATCCCCGACAAAGACATTATCTTCATTTCAAAGATTAAGTATTGTACAACAATAAAAGAAAGCGAGTGATAATTCAAAATAGTTACTTCATCAACTGTGCAATTAAAGGAAAAGAATTTCATTAAGAGTAAAAAATCAGAGCTTATCCTGGTACAAGGCACCGTAAAATAAAATAGTAAAAGTAGGGAACTATGATAAATACGACTAAAGTAACTAAGGGGGAGGATCAGTCTCTTCACCTAAAGTAGTGACGACGTCTTCATCAGCAAGAGTGGCTAGCTTCGACATGGTTTGAGCTGGGGTAGCTCTACCAGGTTATAGGGCACATCCTTAGGATCTTCCTTTTTTCCATCAACCATGACAAATAGTTTTCCACCATGAAATTCATGGTAGGGTTGAATTTCGTTAAGGTTGAGGATGATATCGGGGTTCCTGTATTGGATTTGCCTTATGGCCATGCTGAATGATTCTCTAACAATGGTATCACATAACTAGAGCAACTCAAATACCCCTTTTATAATTAGTCACAGCCTCTTCCTGAAGTTTTTCAGGTGCTTTGCAAAGGGAGGTGATCTTCAAGAGTTTGTTATTGAGATCCTCTACTTCAAACAACATCTTCTTCTTTTCTCTGGCCTAGTTTATTTTTGTTGAAACATGCACATTGTTTTGTCAAACAATCTCTACTTGGATGTCCTCACAAGCTTTCTTTATTTTTTCTCCTTCAACTGAGTGTTCTCCCCCCTTAGCTGCTCTAGCTCTTATTTCTTGATTTGGAGCACATTATGAAGGTTGGCCAATGACTGTGGAAGGTCCAGTCTATATGTCATAGTTCCAATCCGCTCTAGAATTTTGTAAGGTTCAATGTATTTAGGATCTATCTTTTGACCCTTCAGCATACGACTTACACCTTTAATGGGTG
This sequence comes from Clitoria ternatea, assembly GCA_037962975.1. NCBI lineage: Eukaryota > Viridiplantae > Streptophyta > Magnoliopsida > Fabales > Fabaceae > Clitoria > Clitoria ternatea. The sequence continues at coordinate 155,822,493 of CM075673.1, forward strand.
AAACTCTTAAGAACACCAAGTCTCTGACTTGAAACTTAAGTGGTCGGTGTCGATTATCATAGTAGCTATCTTGTTTGTTTTATGCAATCTTTATCTCTCAGATCATGGTAACCTAATCATTCATCTCTTAGATCATTTCAGGTCCTAGCTGCAATGCATCACCATTTTCATTCTAACATAGAGGTGTACAACACCTCCTGCCACACAAAGCCTCATAAGGCGCTATGCTGATGCTACTATAGTAGCTGCTATTGTAAGCAAATTCAATCAATGAAAAATATCGCTCCTAAGAGCCATCCTTCTCTAACACATAAGCATGAAGCATATCCTCCAAGCTCTGAATAATGCGTTTTGATTGACTATCGGTTTATGGATGATAGGCTGAACTCAGCCTCAACTCAGATCCCAACTTTTGGTGCAAGGTGCTCTATAATCTAGAAGTAAAATGGGGATCACGATCATAAATAATGCTCGAAGGCACATCAAGTTTCACTATCTCTGCTATATACAATCTTGCTAGCTTCTCAAGCGACCATTTTATACCCATGGCTAGAAATTGCGTACTCTTAGTCAATCTATCAACAATGACCTATATTGTATCACAACCAGATCGGGATCGAGGCAACCGAGATACAAAGTCCCTCATTATACTTTCCCACTTCCATATTGGAATCTCGGGTGGTTTAAGCAACCCATGAGGTTTTTTATGCTCAACTTTACTTTTTTGGCATATCACACAAGAAGTAATATGTTTTGCAATCGCTTTCTTCATACCTGGCCACTAGAACTTTTTCTTCAAATCATGATACATCTTTGTGATACTAGGATGAATACTCAATGAACTCTTATACGCCTCATAATATCAACCGTCGTAAATCACCTTCAGTAGGTACACCAATGCGGTCTTTAAACCACCAAATGCCATTACGCCCCTTATTCAAATTCAACTGCTTGACCATTGCTTGGGCATGAAGCAGTCTCAATAACTGTTTATCGTACTCTTGGGCTACAACTAAGGAATTCAAGGACTTATTAGAGATTTTCAACATGCCAACAACCATATGATCTAGGGTCTTCGCAGCAAACCCCCAAGTTCATGTCTCAGAAATTCTCTAGCAACTCATGCTCTTTTGCCATCAATGAAGCTACATGCAAAATTTCCCTGCTTAATGCATCAACAACCATATTTGCCTTGCAAGGATGGTATCTCAGATCAAGATCATAGTCTTTCAGATACTTGACCCATCTCTTTTATCTCATGTTTAACGTTTTTTGATCAAACAAGTATTTTAGGCTGTTATGGTTACTAAATACCACAAAATGAGAACCATACAAGTAATGACACTAAATCTTGAAAGCAAAGACCACTGCTGCAAGCTCAAGATCGTGCATCGGATAATTTCGTCCATGTGATCTTAATTTCCTAGAAGCATAGACAATAGCCCTATCATCTTGCATCAATACACAACCTAGGCAAAACTTCGATGCATCACAATAAACTACAAACTCTTTTGTCACATTTGGTAGAGCAAGAACCGAGGCAGTAGTTAGACATCTCTTCAAATTTTAAAAGCTTAGCTCATAAGCTTTTGTCCATACAAAGGGACACTCTTTCCTAGTCAATCTGGTCAAGGGAAGCACTATGCTTGAAAACCCCTAAATAAAACGATAACAGTAACCAGCCAGACCTAGGAAACTCCGAATCTCAGTCACAGACTTGGGTCTATCCTATTCTATAACTGCCTCAATTTTTTATGGATCAACAACAATTCCATCATGGGAAATCACATGTATACTCTCCATCCAGAAATCACACTTCGATAGTTTAACATATAATTGCTTCTCACACAACACTTGCAAAACAACACGAAGGTGCTGAACATGCTCATCAATGGATTTAGAATACACCAAATGTCATCAATGAACACCACTACAAATTGGTCTAGATACGGATGAAAAACCTGATTCATATAGTCCATGAATATAGCCGGAGCATTCGTCACTTCAAACAGTATCACGACATACTTGAAGTGACCATAATAGATCTGAAATGCAGTTTTCGAAATATCTTTTGGTTTCACCCTAATCTGGTGATACCCAAATCTTAGATCAATCTTTAAAAATATACAAGCACTACACAATTGATCCAACAAGTCATTAATTATAGGCAATGGATACCTATTTTTAATAGTCAATTTATTCTACTGTCAGTAGTCAATGCACATCCGCATACTATTGTCCTTCTTTCTCATAAGTAATACATGAGTACCCCTAAGGCGAAACACTCAGTCGGATAAGTCCCTTATCAAACAACTCATTCACCTACTTTTTAATTTCAACCAACTCGATTGAAGACATTCTATAGGATGCACGAGACACAGACTCGACCCGAGAAATTAAATCAATAGCAAAATGATCTCCCTACTTGGAGGTAATTCCAGAATATCTTCTAGGAACACTTCAGGAAATTCATATACAACGAGAATACTACTAGAAATAAAATCATATCTCCCCCCAGTAATAAATAAGATGGCATAAACTTTAAAAGCTTCATTCACCATAAGCTTAAAATCATGCTCTTCCGGAAAGATCATCGTCTTGCGATAGCAATCCACCATCATGTGATTGGTCAACAACCAATCCAACCCCATAATAATATGAAGGTTTTTCAATGGCAATACCAAGTTCTTAATAAAAGATCAACTTTCAATAATCATAGCTAGCCTTATACACATTGTAGTTGCTCTAACTGTAGAACCAGTAGGGGTACAAACAATAAGAGCACTTTCCATCAATATCATAGGCAAGCCAAGATGCCGAACATAACTCTCAAAGATAAAAAAGTGTCTGACTCCAAAATCACAAATCACATTTATAATGTAGCCATAGATAATACACTTACCCTGGACAAGGTCCTCATTTCTTACAACATTTGAAGAATTAAAGGCGAACACATGCCCAACCACAACATTTTGTGCTCCACTAGATTACACATCTTGCTTCCTTTGGTGTTGACCTCTATTGCAACTGTCATTTCAGGCTCCATGTTACACAATGCCACCATAAGCCACAGGGGTATTAGCTCAGTTACTCTGCACTCTATTGCTGCCTCTGCGGGCAATTAGGCCTCAAATGCCCTCGTTGTCCATATTGGTGACAAACAAGCTGATTAGCATTATAATCTTTAGCAAGGTGGCCCTCCCAACCATAATTATAACAAGATTTATTTCCATAATGATAGCTAGAGCCACAACCAGAAGAAGAAAAAGAAGATGTGGAAGAAGATTTGCCACTATAGAAAATTGTCCCATTTTCTTAAAGTTGAAATCTTTAGCCTTCAAGGGCTTCTTATCTTTCTCTAGGGACACTCTTTGAAGCTAAACCTCTTAGATACTCTTGGTTTATTCACCAGTATAGGATAATCACGAATCTCTTAAGGTACAATAACACTACGTAGCTCAATCCGCAACCCCGCCTTGTATTTCACACATTTATTCCCCTCGGTCCCTTCTAAAGAAAAAGGATGGTAAAAATCACATAGCTCATCAAACTTTGTGGTATACCCAGCAACTGTCATCCTTCCCTGCTCTGATTTTAGAAACTCTATTTCCTTACGAATCTTGTAATTATTTAGGAAAGTATTTTGTAAGAAATCTCCTACAAAAATTAGCCCAAATCATAGACTCACAAGTAACACTCATTTGTGCCTTGGTTCTAGACCATCATACTCTTGTTTCATCTTTTAATTGGTAGGTGGAAAGCTGTACCTTTTGCTCCTCCGAGCACTCAAAGTATTCAAAAGCTTGTTCAATATCCCACATCCATACATGTGCACCATCATAGTCATGCCCACCTTTATAAATAGGTGAAGTTCTCTCCAAAAATTTGTCACGAGCCAGGCCAGATTCAGCCCTCCCCATCAACTGGGAGAATTTGGAAGATATGTCTTTCTCTCTTTGTGAACTAGACTCATCCACCATAGATCAAGTTCTACAATAGTCAAACACATCACAATTAGTAACCAATTAACTACTCAAGTAATAGAGAGTTACCACATCACACCACCGGAGTACCAACAAAATTATGCCAAGGAACCAATCGATAACACATCCAAATAACACACAACACATCCACTCAGGATTTAATTAATTCAACATGTAACCATTTATTCACTCAGATGGCTTACATTTCATCACCATATTCAATCAATGCAATTTCTACATCACAATATTTTATACAACCAATTCGGTCCTGAACGGAACCGCTCTGATACCTCTTATAATATTTCTCCCTCATTTTATTTATTTTTAAACTTATATTATTCAATTTATAGAAATTTTTTTGCTTCATTTAATTAATTATAGCCCTACAGACAGAGGAAAAATAACAACAGACTTGAATCAAATAAGATAGAAGCAGATTTTTGAATAAAAGAGAAACATCAACAGACTCAGGAATTTAGATGCGGCCACGTGCTTTGAACAAAAACAACTACACAAACAATAACAGACTTTAAGAGGCAGAGACAGGCATAGTAGTAGCAAAATCATAGAGTCAAGAACAACAAACTTAAATCAGCAAACAGAGGTAATAGATTTATGACCCATATACTGAGAGCCAACAGGCTTAAAATAGAACGACCACAACAGACTTAGCTATAGAGTCTGCAAACTCAAGGCAAAAATAGTCACAACAACAACTTAAAACAACTACAGCCGCAACAGACTTATTTCAATAAAACAACACACCTAAAACACTTACAGCCGTAAAAGATTCATAAGCAGCAGCAGTCTTAGAATAACTTACAACAACAGACTTATAATGACAAGCAATAACTCATGTGTAGAGTGGCAACAAACTCAACAGAATTGCTCATAACAAATATATATATATATATATAAGTAGTTACAACATACTTATGGGGGGACAGACTCAACCATGAATAATCACAATAAACTTAATGCATATATATATATATAAGCAACTGCAACTGACTTATGATAATAGGAACAACAACAAACTCAAGTAGAATTAATTACAACAGATTATATATGTATCAATTGTAACAGACTTATGGTTACAACTATAGCAGATTTGAATTGCAGAACAATAAACTTATGACAATAGAAATGGTAGATTCCTAGCTATTACAGTCTGTCCATATAATTTCTATCTCAGTTCTTAATCGATCTAGCTTAATGTTATTCTCCTCCCAACAACTCAAATATTATTTGCTTAATTATCGTCAATTCTATCACACAATATAGCTCAATGACATTCAGCACGCTGACTTAAATACGTAGACTTAGATATATAATATGCACACACTTACAACATACTCCAGAATCAAATACATATAACGACACATAGATGCACATATTATACTACACAACTTAGTTCAACACACTCAATTCATTATACTCAAGTATTAAACATTCATCATCACCATATGATTAAATCAAGTATTCAAGCACATATACTTGAAATGCAAAATTCATATAGAATCGTCATTACAATCACATAATCTTTGCTCCCTTCCTTGGAATTATCTCCTCACCTGACGCTTCCCTCCAAGGTATTCGTGATCTCCTGGTCATTGGTTACTAAAATCGATAACAAGGGTTAGTATTGAAAATCATTAATTAATATATAACTTAATATATAAGTGAAAAATGTATAACATAACCTTATATATTCACTTACTCTCTCTAAATTCTCTTTAGTCTTTTAATCAGAATAATTCAATCATATATAATATCATTCAACACACACATATATATTTATATATTCAGTCATTAATTCATATTAAACTCACCACAAGCCGCACAGGCAATCCACAATCTCGTGCATACAAATATAGTTCCATTAAGTTCCAATTACATCATTAAATCAATAATCATCACCTTCATCATACATTATTAAGTTCAAATCATGCAAAACACGATTGACTCTCATTCAAAGTACATTAAACTCATTAGTATTCGGATACTAACATATCAATCTCCAGCTGGGGTCCTACGTGACACCCTGTGAACCTAACTTGGTCCACGGAGCTGTGCGTGGTTCTCCACCTTAAACATTGGGTCCTTCTTGACCATTGAGTAGCTCAAATGAATCCTACTTAACCATGAGAACCAAAAAACGAGGGGCGAAATAGTTTTCTAAGATTTTCCATTGTAGAAAAAGGACTAGTATTAAAATTTTTGAAATATGAAAAAAATAAAAAAGAAACTAATTATATTTAAATATATCTTTTAATTTTCAAACTAAAAAATTAATACAATGTCTAAATATGTTTTTATAATTTTTCATATTTTTTAAACAAAATTGAAAATTAAAAATGAAAGAAATGATATTATACAACAATAATCTAACCATACCCGTGCCCTCGATATTCATGACTAACCTTTTGACTCTCATGTGGGGAATAAACCTCGATCAAATTCCATAAATTCTCTTGTTTTCTCTACTCATACAAAGAATGTTATGTTGAATTGAAAGTATTAAGAATTATTGGATGTCCCCTCCCCAAGTTCTATAAATAGAACTTAGATTTGCATAATAAATAACCTCTCTTCCTTTGATCTCTCTCTAACTCTCAATCACCCTCTCTAAAAATTCTCTTCTCTTTCTTTCTCTATCCTTTCTCTATATTTAGAATTCCATTTATTTATAACACGTTATCAGCACCAGGTTCTGACCAATTGAGATCTAAGGTAATATAGAATTATAATTTTTTTTTCATAATTTCATTTCAATTTATATTTTATATATATATATATATTATAATAAGTTCCTGAAGAACTTATATTCCACACATCCCAGCAGGATGTATAAAATATTAATAAGTTCCTGAAGAACTTATATTTCGAACATCCCTATGGGATTTAAAAGAATTCCTGAAGAATTCTTGAAAATATTTTATTGAGAGTTCCTGAAGAACTATAATCATCTAAGAATTATAATACCTACTATGTCTTATTATTATTTTAATCCATCATTTCCATGACCAGCTAGTGCTTTATATCATTTTATATTTCTATATAATGCTGATTAACGCACTACACGCTTATATGTAATGGACTGTGATTTGCTTGTGATTTCAATTTCCACTACACGCTTCACTATACTGCAGCTATGTTGTGATTTCAATTTCTTTATACCACTTGCTATCTAACTTCACTATATACCACTTGCTATTGATTTCAATTTCTTTATGAAGATCTATAACAATTAAAAAAAAATCATATTTAATTTTATGTGCGTTTTATATTAAAACTCCATAAAAATTTGTATTTTATTAATCCAATTTTACATTATTTATATTAATCCATTATTACACTTTATATTAAATGTTCCATTGCTAGTTAATGAATATTATATTATTAAATGTTGCATTCCACGTTAAAATAGTAGCACTTTATAATGCATTTATTTCCAATGTCTGATTGCTTTATTGAATTCTATATTATTAATTTAATCAATTGATTGCCTCTGTTGCTTCACGGTCCTTGATTGCTATTGTCCAATTCTATATTATTAAAATAATAAATTGATTGCCATTGTAGCTTCACGATCCTTGATTGATTACTTTCCAATTACTATTTTATACACTTTCTAATTGCTATTTCTCAATTGCTACTTACTTTCCAATTGCTACTTACGTGCTACTTTCCAATTGCTAAGTTTAGGATTCATAATTGCTATTTTTATAATATTATATATATATAATTAATAAATAAGATCTACCACTAGACCACTAATACTTAATGATATTTTATAAAAATTTTAAATTTTCACTATTAAATCACTTATGTGATATTTTATTTTATAACCAATATTATTCTTATAATAAAATAAAATAAAATGCAATGATTGAATAACTATAATCATTATTGACTTGTTACCATTACCATTAGATATTTATAATTAATAAATTTATTTATTTAAAAATATATCTAATATATTGTTTCAACTTCTTATATAGAAATAACTATGTCAAATATTACCAACCTTGAGTTCGTGGCTCTTGACATATCTGGAAAAAACTATCTATCATGGACATTGGATGCTGAAATCCATTTAGATGCAAAAGGTCTTGGAGACACCATTAAAAATGGAAATCAGGCATCTAATCAAGATAAAGCTAAAGCCATGATATTTTTACGCCACCATATCCATGAAGGGTTAAAAAAATGAATACTTAACAGTTAAAGACCCTCTTGTTCTGTGGAATAATCTAAAAGAAAGATACGACCATCAAAAGGATATAATTCTTCCAAAAGCCCGTTATGAATGGATGCATTTACGATTTCAAGATTTTAAATCCGTAAATGAGTATAATTCTGCAATGTTTAGAATTACTTCGAGATTGAAATTATGTGGAGAACAAGTCACTGAAAGTGACATGTTAGAAAAGACATTCTCTACTTTTCATGCATCCAATTTGCTCCTGCAGCAGCAATATCGCCAAAAGGGCTTTACAAAATATTCTGAATTAATTACTTGTCTCCTTGTGGCTGAGCAAAATAATGAATTGCTTATGCAAAATCATGAATCCCGTCCAACTGGAACTGCTCCATTCCCAGAAGTGAATGTAGCAACGCACGATCATAATACTCATGGTCGTGGTCGTGGCCGTAGCCGCGGTCGTGGACGAGGTAATGCTCGGGGACATGGTATTGGTCGTGGATATGGTTTTGGCCGTGGTCATGGTCGAAATGATAAGAGATCATCATTCACATGGAAAAATAAAGAACTTATGAAAAAAGGGACAGATGCTCAAAATAGCGAACAAACTAAAAACATCTGCTATCGTTGTGGTAGCAAAGGACATTGGTCTCGAGTTTGTCGCACACCAAAGCATCTCGTAGATCTATACCAAAAATCCCTTAAAAATAAAGGGAAAATAATAGAGACAAATTTTACTGGTATAGATGATGATTTCTCTGACTTTAGTGTTGATGATTTTCTTGCTCTTCCTGAAGAAGAAATTGACCACTCGATTGGAGAAGGGAGTGCCCCCAAATAAATTATTTTAATGTTTCATGTAATTTGTTTTGTTGTAAATTTTGTCTTTATCAATAAAATTTTGTTAAATATTATTGTTAATTATATTTTACTCATGATTTATTTTTATTTATTTAATGAAGAATGAATGCTCATGTGAATGATGAAGATATATGTCTCGCAGACAGTGCAACAACTCATACCATTCTCAAGAATGAGAAATATTTTTACCAAATAGTAAAACAAGAAGCAAATGTTAATACAATATCTGGTAGTATAAATATAATTGAAGGCTCCGGTAGAGCCAGTATTTTGTTGCCTGGAGGAACAAAATTGCACATTAAAAGTGCATTATATTCTAAGAAGTCTCAAAGAAATTTATTGAGTTTTAAGGATATCCGCAGAAATGGATATCATATTGAGACCACAAATGAAGGAAATGATGAATATCTATACATTACAAAATTAATTTCTGGTAAGAAATGTATATTGGAAAAATTGCCTTCATTTTCCTCCGGTTTGTACTACACATATATTAGTACAATTGAAACAAATGCCATAGTAAACCAGAAGTTTACAAATAAGAATGACTTTGTTATCTGGCATGAACGATTAGGCCATCCTGGATCAATTATGATGCGAAAAATAGTTGAGAATTCAAATGGTCATTATTTGTCCAGCAGACAAATTATGCAAACTAAGAATTTCTCATGTGCTGCTTGTTCTCAAGGAAAATTAATCATTCGGCCATCACCAATGAAAATTGGGAATGAACCACTTATATTTTTAGAGCGTATACAAGGTGATATTTGTGGACCAATACACCCTTCATGTGGACCATTTAGATATTTTATGGTTTTAATTGATGCATCAACAAGATGGTCACATGTTTGCTTATTATCAACTCGCAACCAGGCGTTTGCGAGATTACTAGCTCAATTAATTCGTTTAAGAGCTCATTTTCCTGATTATCCAATTAAGAAAATACGCCTTGATAACGCTGGTGAATTTACATCTCAATCATTTAATGATTATTGTATGTCCATTGGAATTGATGTTGAACATCCTGTAGCACATGTTCATACACAAAATGGACTTGCTGAATCATTGATTAAACGTTTGAAATTGATAGCAAGACCATTGTTAATGAGATCAAAACTCCCAATTTCAACTTGGGGACATGCAATCTTGCATGCGGCAGCACTTATTCGTATCAGGCCTACAAGTAATCATGAATATTCCCCTTTACAATTGGTTCATGGTAAAGAACCAAATATTTCTCATCTAAGAATCTTTAGAAGTGCGGTATATGTTCCTATCTCTCCTCCGCAACGCACTAAGATGGGACCTCAAAGAAGGTTGGGAATATATGTTGGATATGAAAGTCCATCCATAATAAAATATCTTGAACCTTTAACAGGTGATTTATTTACAGCTCGTTTTGCTGATTGTCATTTTGATGAATCTATTTTCCCATCATTAGGGGGAGAACATAAACAGTTGGATAAAAGGATTAGCTGGAATGAGAGGTCTTTATCACATCTTGATCCTCGAACAAAACAATCTGAACTAGAAGTTCAGAAAATAATTAGTTTGCAAAATTTAGCAAACCAATTGCCTAATGCATTTGCTGATCCAAAAAGAGTAACTAAGTCACATATACCAGCTGTTAATACTCCAATAAAGATTGATATCCCCGAAGGACAATATAAATTTGCAAATGAGTCTGAAGCCAAAATAAAACGTGGCAGACCTGTTGGTTCTAAAGATAAAAATCCTCGGAAAAGAAAAGTAAATAAAGATGATGGTCGAATCGAGGATATAAAGACTCCAGTAGAGTCTCCTGACATAATCAAAGTTTCAAATCCAGAAGAAACTAAGGTACCTGAAATTGATACAAATAAAGAGATCTCGATACATTATGTCATGGATGGTATACAATGGAATCGACCTGAAGTCGATGTTGATGAAATTTTTGCATTCAAAGTAGCTCTTGATATCATAAATGATGATAAAGATTATGAGCCAAAATCAGTTAAAGAATGTGCACAAAGAAATGATTGGCCAAAGTGGAAAGATGCAATGCAAGAAGAGTTAAACTCACTTGCAAAACGTAAAGTTTTTGGGCCTGTAGTCCAAACACCCAAAGGTGTAAAACCAGTTGGGTACAAATGGGTCTTTACGAGAAAAAGAAATGAAAATGGTGAAATTGTGCGATACAAAGCAAGACTTGTTGCACAAGGATTCTCACAAAGACCTGGAATTGATTTCGAAGAAACATATTCACCAGTGATGGATGCCACTACTTTTCGATACTTGATAAGTTTGGCAATCCGTGAAAGGCTTGACTTACGCCTTATGGATGTTGTTGCAGCATATTTATATGGCTCACTTGAAAATGACATATATATGAAACTCCCTGAAGGATTTCATTTGCCTGAAGCATATAAAACAAATCCACGAGAAAATTATTCAATCAAATTGAATAAATCTCTTTATGGATTAAAGCAATCTGGACGAATGTGGTACAATTGTCTCAGTGAATATTTGTTGAAAGAAGGGTACAAAAATGACCCAATTTGTCCATGTGTTTTTATGAAAAGACTCGGAAAAGAGTTCGTCATAATTGCTATTTATGTAGATGATTTAAACATCATCGGAACTCCCAAAGAGCTCTCAAAGGCTGTAAATTGCTTAAAAAATGAATTCGAGATGAAAGACTTGGGAAAAACAAAGTTTTGTCTCGGATTACAATTAGAATATTTAAAGGAAGGAATTCTGATGCACCAAAAGACTTATACAGAAAAGGTGTTAAAGCGGTTTTATATGGACAAATCACACCCATTGAGCAGTCCAATGGTTGTAAGGTCACTAGAAGTGAGCAAAGATCCATTTCGACCTCAAGACAAAAATGAAGAACTACTTGGTCCTGAAGTACCATATCTTAGTGCAATTGGTGCACTAATGTATCTTGCTAGTCATACACGACCTGATATATCATTTGCTGTTAATTTGTTAGCAAGACATAGTTCTTTACCCACAAAAAGGCATTGGAATGAGATTAAACACATATTCCGCTACCTTAGAGGTACAATGGACATGGGTTTATTTTTTCCATATGTATCTAAGGCAAACCTAATTGGTTATGCAGATGCGGGGTATTTGTCTGATCCTCATAATGGTCGATCACAAACAGGTTATTTGTTTACATGTGGTGGTACAGCAATTTCATGGAGATCCATAAAACAAACAATCACAGCAACATCATCTAATCATGCTGAAATTCTAGCATTACATGAAGCAAGTCGAGAATGTGTTTGGTTGAGATCTATGATTCAACATATTCAAGAAACCTGTGGCTTGCATGCTGGAAAATTACCACCAACAATATTATGTGAAGATAATGCAGCTTGTATCTCCCAGTTAAAGGAAGGTTATATCAAAGGAGATAGGACAAAACATATTTCACCAAAATTTTTCTTTACTCACGATCTTATAAAGAATGGTGAAATAAATGTCCAGAAAGTCCAATCATGTGAGAACTTAGCAGATATCTTTACAAAATCATTACCTACCAAAGTCTTCGAGCAACTAGTACAGAAGATTGGTCTTCGATGCTTACATAAGTGTTCTGATGAGGGGGAGAATTAAATATTTGTAATTTAATTATTTTCATGAATATACTTTGTAAAGAATGCTGTACTCTTTTTCCTTCACTAGGTTTTTATCCCACTGGGTTTTTCCTAGTAAGGTTTTAACGAGGCACATTCTAAATTATGGACATCCAAGGAGGAGTATTAAGAATTATTGGATGTCCCCTCCCCAAGTTCTATAAATAGAACTTAGATTTGCATAATAAATAACCTCTCTTCCTTTGATCTCTCTCTAACTCTCAATCACCCTCTCTAAAAATTCTCTTCTCTTTCTTTCTCTATCCTTTCTCTATATTTAGAATTCCATTTATTTATAACAGAAAGGTATTTATTCCGGCAACGGTGGCATGTTTGTGATGATGATGATCACGATCCTCCATTCCAATAAGACGGGAATCAAACATAAAGAAGTGCCCCACGCTAAACGTAGATAACGCAGCGTGTAACCGTGGACCGCGACACAGAGAGCAGAAACCCATATAGTACACAACAGACCACACAAACACACACAACACACACATTTCAACGTCACGGTCATAGAGAAGACGATAGTGACTGTGAGGTGAGCAAGTGAGAGCCAGTTAGTGGTGTGCGAGAGTCCTAACCTCTTCCTCTTCTCTTTTTTATCCTCATTCTCACTCACCCACTCAATTCTATTTCTATTCTCCACACACACACTCGTTCATCTCTCTCTCTCTCTCTCTCTCTCTCTCTCTCTCTCTCTCTCTCTCTCGCCATGGCGTTGCACTCCGTTTCCTCCGTTTCTCACGTGCTACGCCTCTCCGAGCCATCGTCATTCCCTTCCATCCACAACGCTCACTTGCTCGGCCACTTCGCTCCTCTCCGCCACAAATCGAAACGCCGTAACCGCCGGTTGACCTCGTTCCCCTCTCCGTCTACCCTCCGTCATTCCTCCGTCAAAGCCGTTCTCCACCTCGATCGCTCCAGCGACAACCGCATCCACCCCTCGCCTGCTTCTTCCTCTTCCGATGCCAAACCACAGGTCTTTTTTCTTCTAACACTCTCCTTTTGCTTTTAATCGTTCTCTCTTTCTTCGTTGTGTTTTCGTGGATTGGATGATCGAACGGTTGAAGTAAACGCAACACTGAAATCGTTAGTGTCAATCGCGTCAACGCTACTCTGAAAAATAAATAATAATAATAATAAAAATCTTAGAATGGATCCAGTTTTTAGAGAGGCGAGTAGGCTCGTGTCGGTTGTAAAATGGAAAATCACAAGCTCAATGAAGATGAATGGTTGTGGAGGAATTATGTGAAGGAAAGTATACGTAACTTGACACGAGTTCATTACCGAAAGAAGATTATTCGGGTAGCTTCAGAGAACCTAGGATGGGAAGGAAATTCAACAAGCGGTTATGTCTTTTCTGGGAAGAGAGGGTATAACCGGGAAATTGATGGTGAGAACCAAGTTCTCGATCGCAGTGATTAATCGCGGTCTGCAACCGCAACTGCAGTGTTTTAGCCTTCTGTAATCCATGGCAGTTGTAGATGTGACCGCGTCGGCCGCATTCACCAGCAATTGACAGTAAAATTAAGGGTTTTCACATCAACGCAATTTGAAACACTACTTGATTGAGTGCCTTTAATAGTTAATAGGATCCCTTAAAACAGCTACTGAAAGCAAACAATCCAAGAATCAATCGCCTCGGTTAACAGGAAAGGGAAAAAGAAGGTACACCGACCTAGGCAATTAATTGCCGTCCTTGAATTTAAGACTCAGGCTGTGTGTTCTCAATTACAAAATTGTAGCAGCTGAGTGAATGGACAAGAAATCCAATTTCTTCGTATAATGCAAAAATCTTTTCTGTCTAGAAGTAAGAACTCTCTGATTTGCCTTGTTATGAGCTTTCCCCAAATCCAGACCATGCCTTATTGCCCTTTTTATATCTTCCACCACTTCATTATATATAAAATTGCATTTAAAATCTGTCTTCTTGCAAAGAAGGCACTTTGATTATGCGAAATTGTATGAGAAAAAACCTGTCTCTATCTAATAGAAAGGATGTTGTTGAACAGTTTGTATTATAATTATCCTTAACATCTTCATATATATCCTTCTTTGGCTCTGGAGTCATACATGTAGAGTTGAATATCTTGCCATTGGGTTAACACTATCCAGCAGCACCCTATAAGATGCTCTTCTAAGAAATCTCTATAATGTGGGAAGAAGGCAATAGTGCGGCTGCATTGCTCTTGGGTTCACCAATTATGAAGTTTTTTAAAACTTTATTAAGGAATGCATTCTACAATATCAGGCTACCAAATGACAGACACATATATAGTAGTGATCAACATCTGTGCATTTCAAGAGACACAAGGAATTTTTTGTATGTAGTTAATTATACTAGCAAGTCAACTGTGTCTCAACTAAAAACTTTGAACTAATTTTAACTATAAAAAAGAAAGTCCATCATATATGGGTCTGGGCGTTTCATAGTTTAAACAGACCATATATAAACACTCACTCAAACTGACCGATCGAACCTGTTAAAACGGAATCCATATGACTTAGTGCCTTCTATTGAATCATTGAGTTAAGCGGGTCTTAGTTAAAAATTTTAAACTAATTTTAACTATAAAAAAGAAAGGTCATCATATAAACACATATATAAACACAGTGCATAGACCCTTATATATGAGTAATATATCTGACGTGGGAATTCAAAAACATTAATTTTACGTTCTTACAAAGAGTCTTTCTTTCATTTGTACCCATGAATAATCTACTCAATGTGGGACTTTGTTTCCAAATGTATCATTTAAGCAGTATGTCAAATCAAGAGTTCACAAACATTCCAAATTAAAAGATTGACATTGTGGTAATCTTATTTGTTTGGTATTAAGAGAGCATGGGTTCAAATTCTAAATTTCATATTTTGTCAATTTATTTTTTCCTTGATCATATAGTTTCAATAAATAAAAGCTTATACATTTACTATGATGAAAACTATTGCATGACAGAGAGACACATGTCATACTTGCCTTGAAATGTGGATTCAATTGTATGTATTATCGATATAGATAGATACACTACCTTTGTTCCTATTTAATTATCCAGAGAGAGGAAAACTACACAAACCAAGGAATGTAATCATTTTGTCTCAATTACATGCTAAAATTCCTTATCTGCCCCTTATTTATTAAATCACATTATCTCTTTATTTAACATATTTTCTTTCTCATTTAAGTATTATTGGAAAAAAATATAATTATTAGTCTATAGCCGAGCCTAAAAAAATGCAATAAAATAAAAAAACTTTTTCAATATGACCTGTTCAACTCAACCCAATATGTGTAGTGAAATCAAAGTAAAGTGGATAGTTAATTAGGAACAAAATTTATCTTCTTTTTGGACAAATAAATTGGATATATATTTGAGTACATGATTTATGTATTGGGGGACCACAACATATCATACATAGAATGATAAAAGATACTGAGTGTGCATTTTTAAACCTTCTCTTGTTTGTTTGTTTGTTTGTTTTATCAATTTTGTTTAATGATGCTTTAGCAAATGTACAAGAGGTGCAATTTTTTTGGGTTTTGACGTATTTTATTCAGACTTGAGCTGGGTAGAACAATTGTGAGTAGCCAGACGCTCCCAACTGAGTTTTAATGTAGTGGCATGTGGTTTAAGTGTGATTACCATTTTATTATTTAATGAATCTATTTAAGTCCTTTTGGATGCCCTAATTCAATCCATATGTAAAATGGTAGCAATCGGCTCTTTCGAATTATTTTTAGGTCTTGGATCCTTGGTATCCAGAAGCCTCCTCAGATCCTGACTGATCCATGTTGAGCCGGATAGACCCGTTTACAGGAGTACACTCTCCCATGTCCAACCAAACACCTGTTTTTCCCATTTGAAGACTCGAACACAAGACCATTTTTAGTGGAAACTGTGCTCCTTGCCACTTGAACCAACAGATGTTACTGCCTTTTGGATTCTGTTTAAATGATCCTTGAGAAAATGGACAACTGAACTAGTGTCATCTGGTTTAAGTATGAATTTTGTTTCGCTATGTTTCGGAAATTCATAAATCGAAATAAACTTGAATAGAAAATGAATTTTGTATCTGCTTCTCATATTTCAGTCTGTAATTAGAAGCTTGCTTTGCAATTAATTTAAAGGTCAGCCCAATGCATAAGACCCACCATTGTGTGGTCCGAGTTATTTTAGAAAATCATTTCTCAATGCTTTACTAGTCAACTGTTCAATATTGTGGCTTGTAATCTGCATGATAACATGCTGAGTGATTCTAGTTGATTGTTGGACAGGTTGCAAACTTGGAGGACATAATATCAGAAAGAGGAGCTTGTGGTGTTGGATTCATTGCCAATCTAGAAAATAAGGCATCACATGAGATTGTCAAGGATGCTTTAAATGCTTTAGGTTGCATGGAACATCGTGGTGGCTGTGGAGCAGATAATGACTCTGGTGATGGTTCTGGGCTGATGACTGCAGTTCCATGGGATCTATTTGACAATTGGGCCAATGAGCAAGGGATTGCTTCCTTTGATAAGTTGCACACTGGTGTTGGAATGGTTTTCTTACCCAAAGATGCTCAACTTCTGAATGAAGCAAAGAAGGGTAACAGTCTTTTTGTTTTGATGGTTAAGTTGACCGTCAAGAATGATTTTTCTTTGTGGTTTCACTGAGATAAGCTTGTTCAATAATTTGTGATAACTGATAAGTTTTGTTGACTCCTGTTGCATATTACATGCTGCATGATGCTCTCCCTTTTGTTTGTAAGAGAATTTTCTTATTTCTCACTGCTCCAGTATGCTATTCTTTAACTTTGCTTAGTTATTGACATGACATACAAGCCTATGTTATTGAAGAAAACAAATGATAACATTATACTTGATTGTCCTTTAGAGCCTCCATTTTAGCCGGCCCTAGTCTTTAGCTTCTTTTGGGGGCATCAGGTTTGCAAGCAGGCATGGAGTTTGATGAAACAATGTGACATTATAGTGCCTTAAACATGTCTTTGATGTGCATTGGATGTGTTCACCCTGTTTTAAACATTTTGTCTGTCCTTTAATATGTGCATAACATCTAATCTAACACAGCAGTTTGTGTTCTAAACATGTATTTTAATTTTTTGTTCAGTTATTATAAATATTTTTCAACAAGAAGGTCTAGAGGTTCTTGGTTGGAGGCCTGTCCCTGTAAATACTTCTGTAGTAGGTTATTATGCAAAGGAGACCATGCCCAATATACAGCAGGTATTTGTTAAGATTGGGAAAGAAGAAAATGTTGATGACATTGAACGGGAACTGTACATCTGTCGGAAATTGATTGAAAAAGCAGTAAGCTCAGAAAGTTGGGGAAATGAGCTTTATTTCTGCTCATTATCCAATCAAACCATAGTTTACAAGGGGATGCTTCGCTCAGAAGTGCTTGGGTTATTCTATTCTGACCTTCAAAATGATGTTTATAAGTCCCCTTTTGCCATTTATCATCGAAGGTACAGCACAAATACTAGTCCTAGATGGCCGCTTGCACAGCCAATGAGGCTTCTTGGTCATAATGGCGAGATCAACACAATACAGGTTGAATTTTGTTTGTCATTTAAAATCTTACTATGAAAGTTTACTTAAACTGGTTTTATGAGATGGCTACATACTTTTGCAGGGGAACTTGAATTGGATGCAATCACGAGAATCATCATTGAAGTCACCTGTGTGGCGAGGCCGTGAAAATGAAATTCGTCCATTTGGAAATCCAAAAGCATCAGACTCAGCAAATCTTGACAGTGCTGCAGAAGTATGTCAATTACCAAATATGAAGTTATTAATTTCTTCAGCTTGAGGATCTTGTTGATGATGATACATTTGGAACTAATTGTTGAAATTTGAAAATGATCCTTGTACTCTTTTGGTTCCTATTCTTGTCATGTTTCACAATCCAATTGTTTAAAATTTCAATATATCTAAGTTATTAGATAGTTAAGGCTCCCATTTGAGGTGTTTGATAGTGTTGATACAAATGAATTTTTATAGAATCATATGCCTCATGTAACTATTTTGATTTTCTCATGCTGTCTGAGCCGTGTTTCTGATGTTCATGGTAAAGTCATCCTTTATTTTTGTAGTTGCTTTGACTGTGAAGCTTTGAAAATGCCCTTCTGGCGTTTTTGTGCAGCAATTCTTTTGTATGCTATCTTTGTATCCCTGAATCTATTTTTGTCTAATTATTTTAGATGCTATGGCTGGAAAAGTTGTGCAAAGGTTTTTGCTGATTTATATTTTATTTTTTTATGGGGCTGCAGTGTTTATTGATGGAATGAAATTTTTTGTTTGAAGTTTCTTCCTTTCCATTTCATAAAGTTGTTTTGTTGATTTTCAAGTGAGTGGTTGCTCATAGCATTGGAAGGGGCTGGGTATTTTTTTTTTGTTCCCATTTTCTTTAGGAGAATTTGCATGCCCCCCCTCCCCCCTTTTTTTTTTGTCTACTCTTATTTCTCTTGAATATATTTCTTCTTTAATCTTAGTAAAATTCTATTAAATACAAAAAATGAAATCAAGAAAGTGAAGGAACTGGTTGATCACCCACGTAGCATGGCTAATCTGAATTGAATTTCCCATCATATTTTACCGACTCTATCTTTAACTGTTGTGTTTCACACTTCAAGGGATACAAGTTCGTCATCTCTATTGTTTTTGTTAATTTCTGTTTGGGGATTTTCTTTTGTTTTCATTATTATAGTTATTATTATTATTATTGTTGTTGTTGTTGTTTCAAATTCTCTACACACTACTTGTGCTAATGGTCTGTATCTTGATGTGAATGGACTACTACGTTTCAGTTAATGATAAGAAGTGGCCGCAGTCCTGAGGAAGCTATGATGATTCTTGTTCCTGAGGCTTACAAGAATCATCCTACTTTGACAATCAAATATCCTGAGGTACTTATTTTATATTTATGAACATTTATGTATAATGCTTGTATGTCACCTTTAAAATCAAGGACATTGGGTCAAACATGTATGGAAACATGTCCTTGTGATATAAATATAATAGTCTTTTGATTTAAAGAGATTAGGCATGTCCCCAACATGATGGATTAGTTTGATATCGATAGCCATTAATTAATTTATAGTGAATTATAAATGGGCACACAAAATTGCTGAGCATTTTAAAGGGTTACAGTTTTGGAGAGAATGATGGTTGAAGTGCATCTTTTGACAACTGCATTATCTAAAACTCAATCCATTGTTTATGTTTTTTTTGGGTTCGGTGGATTGCTGGTTTCAATGGATTTTGGGCATTGATGTCCTATCCTGTTCACTGAAAAAGTTATAAAATAAAGGTAGTTTCTTGGTGTAATCTAAATAAAGTTGAAACTTGATACTCATCTTATGTCTGTGACAAGGTTTTGATTCTATCATGGTCCCCTCCATGTGCTGTATTCAGTTCTCAGTAGTCCTATCTAGTTTTGATAATGTTAGGAGTCTTGGGACAGAAAGGAAGGGAAAAGTAGTTATGGACAGTTAGAAAGTAAATCGGTTAGTTAGAGGGGATCATTTAGATTAATTGGGGGTGGTCAGGGAGGAAGGATTCATTAAGAGAATCATAATATTTGTATCAGCGGGGTGATCCTTTGTGAAAGGAAAACCCTTGGAAGAGAGTTCTATCTCCTTTTTCTCAATTCTTCAATAAAATTGTTCTTTTCCTTTGTTTCTATCTGTTTCTCATTTCTATTTTATGCATTCATAATTGACATCGAAATGGATTTTTCTTTATTAAAAAGATGAATATTTTTATTTTTCTAATGCCCATCAACATTTGAAAGTCAAGGATGATATGATGAAGGTCAAACCAGTGTTAGATCGAAATTGACCTACCTATCACGAGGTTAATCCATAACTGAATGCTAAGAAAGAAAAAGGACTAATTTACTAGAATAGGCTATCTAGAGTGGTTTTTAGGCGTTGTGCCTTTAAGATGATTGTTTTTTCAGTATTTTTTTTTCTCAAGTTTGTTTTACCAAAATGCAGACTCTGTTCTGTTGGTGGCATCTTATCTTTTATTTCTAACAATCTTCTGAACCCTTTCTCTTCAATATTTGAATGGAAGTTTCATCAATGCTGTTTTTACTTCTTAGGTGGTTGACTTTTATGACTACTACAAGGGTCAGATGGAAGCTTGGGATGGACCAGCATTGCTTTTGTTCAGGTATTAATGCTTAAAAAATCCAGAGGAGCACAATTGCCTTGTTGGTCTATCACTCTATCCTAATTTATATGACATGACTTTAAGAATTTGAGAAGTAGCAGTACCCAGCAAAGCTTTTGCATTAGAAATTGAAAGTAAACACAATTTAATGGTCCTGATCTGTGGGTGCCTTTCGTGCATGGTAATCAAACTGGTGATCTTACTCATAAGATTGCCCAATATGACCATTTTTAGTAGCCTCTATCCTAATAGCTCGGGGTCGCTTTCTGGTGAGATCATGTAGGATTGCCGCATTCACCCACAACAACAGTGAGACTGTGTGATCCACTGGGCTGGACCATTAAGAGTGCTTTCAGTTGTAACCTTTGATGAAACCCGAACACTTGTTTTCGTCTCGAGTCTCAAGTCTCAACTCTAAATGACATTTTCGGCTCTTCCAAACCTTCTTTTCTCCTGTGTTTCCCTTAAAAAGAACATCTTCCTGTTCTATTAGCATTCTCTATTTTTGTTTTATGTCTTGTCACTTGTCAAAAACCTGGTTTTCTGTATTTTAATTTGTACTTCTTTAGTTTAAGTTGTTAACCTATGACTTAGAAGTTGAATGTGATCCTATTATAGGATTTTTAATTTATTGTTTGTAGTGAGTAGTGAGATAAATATCATTTTTTCTTATATGTATATATAAATTTATGAGTATAATTTTTGAGGTACGGTTAGTGTAGAAAGTCTTATACCATACCAATTCAAAATCACCCTAAATATGACTTTTATAGTAATTACTATAAAAGACAATGTTTGCAGTTACAAGACAATTCATGATTGGACGACAGTGTAAGAGACCTTTCTAGTGTTAGTGCATTCCAATTCCAATTAAATTCTGAATTTATATGCATATGCATGCAATTTATAAGATCTAATGATTTGGTTTCGGTCCCACAATCTACAATTTTTGCTCCCCTACCTGATCCCTTGATTTTGACTACCTTGCTGTGGTGTGTTTAGCTGAAGGGGGATGGTGAAGCTTCCAAGACAGAGTTTTCTGTTATTCCTGATTTACAGTTACTTAATGGCTCTTATCTGTTGAACTACTTATCTTTGAATCTTGATACACGATGTATCTCTCTTAATTAATTCTAATGCTTATTGGGTAAAGTAGAAATTAAAGGGGCATTCAATGTGAATATAATATGTGACGTTAGGAATGGGACTGATTTGGAGCATCCTTTTGTACTGCAATTTCAATACATCTTGCAAATATTAGCATTGTTTAGATTAGATAAAGTCAGTCTGTTAATTTGAATTAATCCTGAGCTGCTCATTTTCCTAAGCACACTGTTTTCTTAGCAAACTTACCTGTAGGTACATACTACTTTCTTTTTTCTTTTTGTTTTCTTAGTTTCTCCCACAGTTACAATTTTTCTGTGATTGTTAATACAATTCCACTTGACGTGCCACAGTGATGGGAAAACTGTCGGGGCATGCCTTGATCGTAATGGACTTCGGCCTGCTAGGTATTGGCGAACTTCAGACAATATGGTCTATGTTGCCTCTGAGGTGAAATACCAAAATTTTATCGCTTGGTTATACATAATTTATGATTGATTTATTGTCATATGATTTCACTGTTCAGATCACAGTTCTACTCTATATTCTGATTTTATAACTTATTGGAGATAATGGTCTTTTGGATGTATTTTAACTTTGAAAAGCTATGATCTGATGAACTTTTTTTACTAATTTTTCTTTTATCTCAGCCTCGTCATATTTTTTGTCCATGAAAATGCATCTGTTAAGTCCCTTTTGCAGTTGCTTTCTAACTTGGCATTATATCAAATGTTTAGATTGAACAGAGTCTAGCATCCATGTTATGCACTCTCAAGAATAGTATTACAGATATTAGTATTATTAGACCTTTTTGTTTTTTTCTTTTCTTTGTGCACATCTTATGGATATGGTGTTGCTTTACCTTTTCCTGTGATGTCTTTCAAATGGCGTATACATATGGATAGCGTTAAAAATATCTTACAATTTTGTTTCTTTAAAACGTATATATGTGAAACTGGGCATCTCTAATGCGTACACGCTGCAATGAATATTATGGTTCTGAAGCCATTGATTCAGTTTCATGACTTCCAATTATGTAATACTATCTAAGATATTTTGTCTTGTGTCATTGGCTTTTAGGTTGGTGTTGTACCAGTCGATGAGTCAAAGGTTATCTTGAAAGGCCGATTAGGTCCAGGCATGATGATTACAGTTGATTTACCTGGTGGTCAGGTTTGCACTGCTATGTTTTCTTGTTTTGCATGGTTCACTCTTGATTACAGGCATACTGATTTATTATTCAAATGTTTTTACAGCTTAGAAATTTCTCTTTTATTTGGTACAATGTCTCTTTTATTTGCTAATTGCTGCAATGTTCAAAGTCCCCGTATGTGTCAAATAGAGTTGTTCATTGATTCACATTGTTTGCCCAGAAGTTCCCTGTTGAAAATGCGTGGTCACTCCCTCCTTTTTACTTTTTCTGTGAAGCCAAGTTTTCTTCTCTTTATTTGACCAAAAGCCCTGGGGTTCATAGACCTTTAAAAGAAAAGTGAAAACATGGTCATGAATATAGTTGGCAATAGTGATATGGCAGCATTTTGGGGTTGCACTTGGCTGCTAAATGATTCAAATAGCAGAGCAGTTTCTGATAGCAGCCATTTTGGCCAAAATCATATTGTGTGCTATAGTAGCACAACTTTGATGGGTTGCCGAAACCTTGTTTGAAGCTTTATTCATGCAACATGCAATGCCTTCTCACCTGTTTTGACACGAACCAGTCACGCCCTATGTCCCAATGCTTGCTGGGGTTGTTTCTGGCAAAGGCATGAGTCTTTTTGGCAAAGCTCATTGATACTCACTTTTTTTTTCATTCACTCCATTCCTCTGATTGTTTGCAGTTCCTCTACTTCTATTTCTTACCCATTAAAGTCTTAAGAAAGGTTCATGTTCTTCATCTGCCTATGTTCTTCTGTTGCTCACCCTTCTATTTTTCTTTTGTGTCCCAAGTTTTCTTTCAGTTTATTGCTCACGTAATCTGTTATATATGATGTTATCTTCTACGCTTTCAACTTCATTGGTCACCCCGAAGCAGTTGTAGCATCACCCATGTGGAGGCTTTTTCTTATTTTTTTCTTGACTATCATTGCTATTGATTTGTTTGTTTAGCTTAGGAATGTGACTTATGATTATTAATTAAAGATATATGAATTTGTATAATTTTTTATTTTTCTATCGTTTATGTATGTGATATAAATTATTAAGCTTGTATTACAGTCTTAGGAATAGTGGCTGTTTTTGGGGCTAGCCACTATCCAGGATTGATAACTATGGTTAAGAACTACACCATATGACATTTCATTTTAAAGTAAAGTAATAGTTTTGTTTTTCCAAAGCACAAGTGAAAGTTCTGAGTTATCAAAAAGTTGTCCCTTGAACAGCTTGACTAACATCATTTTGTCATATTGGGATACGTTTGAAATTGTGGTTGTCGATGTCTGAGTGTATATATATATTTTTTAATAATTTATGTTTTTGTTTCCTGTCAAAAGTAGTATATGCTGTCTCATGGGATTAGTTTACATTCCAAATGTATTTTGTCATAGGTCTATGAGAATACAGAGGTTAAAAAACGAGTAGCCTTATCAAATCCATATGGGAACTGGATCAAGGAGAATCTGCGGTCTTTGAAGCCAGGGAACTTCCTTTCAGCTTCTGTGTTGGACAACGATGCAGTATTAAGACAACAACAGTGAGTTCTATGTAGATTTTTCATTTTATTTGGTTTTATCCTTGATGAGGAAATTTTTATGTTTATCAAACTGATTTCTTTACTTACTGCTATTGGTTATTTAAACATTCTACATGGTTCTCTATTCTCTTGCTACATTTGAGGATTATGAATTGTGGTTTTGGATGAAAGTTGAAATTTCAATAATGAAATGTACTCTTTATATAGTGAGTGAAATATTATTCTGTAGGAAGTAGGAGGAAAAGGGATATTTTTGTGTAATATATTGTTTTTCAAGATTTATAGCTTGGGTACCCAATAAAAGTCTTGATCTTGGATGTAAAGGTTGAGAATAGAGTTGTGAACCTATAGTAAATAATCTTGGTGGGATGCAAGTATGCAAAATAAAGTTATGGACTTACAGTCAAAGGAACTTAGTACAAAGCAACGTCTTTGTCTAAGAATGCAAAAGATTGTGAGAATGTGATAGTTCAGAAAGGTACCATCATGGCTGTGAGTGAGGCAAGAGCTAGAGCTTTTGATGGGCTGTACCTCTATACTTGCATCTCAAGGAACGAAGAGTTGTGTTGTTAGGAGGCAAAATGAAGTGCAAATGATATGTGAGACTAGAATGATGTTTGATGGAACTAGGAAGGTGGCTAGAGAGACTCTTTTGATGAATCAAAAGGTTTTTTTGCTGTAGAAGGGAATAGACTTTTAGTCTAATTTGTTTTTTTGCTAGGTGTACATTAGTTTGGTTGCCAGCTGTACTTCCTTTTGGCTTTTGTATAAATAGGCACCTCATGTACTCTCTCTTCACTTTCAATATACAATTACGAATTTCAGTCTCTCTCTATCTCTCGTTCTCTGAAGTTTAGAGATGCAAATATGCAAAATAAAGTTATGGACTTATAGTCAAAGGAAATTGTGATAGAGCAATGTCTTTGTCTATGAATGCAAAAGATTAGGAAAATGTGATAGTTAAGATACCAACATGGCTGTAAGAGAGGCAAGAGCTAGAGCATTTGATAGGCTAACCTCTATACTAATCTTTTGGTGCTAAGGATAGTGAGAGGTGTTTAGAAGATTGTTAAAACTAGGGAAAGAAAGTCGAGAGACTTGGATTGAGATGCATTAAGAAGGTAAAGTCTTGGTTTTGGAACAAGATATTAAGGAAATATGGGAAAATGATTTTAATTGGATATTTAATGAAAGACGAAGAGTTTTGTTTTTGGAGAGGTTAAACACAAAGGAATGGGGAACTAAATTATACCATTGATAATCAAACTTGGGAGCCTAAGGTTAAAAAAGCACTGAAAATGGTAAAGTAGTTGGACTGAATAATATGCCCATTGAAGTGTGGAAGGATTTAGGTGAGAAAGCTAGTAGTTTACTGACAAAGTTATTTAATGAGATCTGGAAATATCTTAGTATATCATACTTAATCCTTTTGGATTAGTTTTATGAGTTGTTTCCGTAATTAGATAGGGTTATGATTTGTTTTCTTAGTGCTACGGTTGGAGTTGCTGTTTCGAGTTGTGGAATAAGCCTCTTGCAAATGCAAGGCAAGGCTGTCTACATTAGACCTGCTTGGTGGGTGTGGCCCTCCCCTAGACCGCTCATAAGGAGAGTTCTTGTAGTACCAGGTTGCCCTTTTTATGATTAATATAAATATGAAATAATGTTCTAGGTTTTATAATCATATGGAACACATTAATACATTCTCTTACATCTCCCTTTCTCCATCTATATATAATCCCATAATTTCAACAAAGTCTGTTTAAGTAAATGTTAGAAGAGTGAAGTAGTTATTTGATCTCTATTTATTAGAACAACGGAAAGTAGTGAAAAATAAAATACAAGGGGTATAAAGTTTACTATACTATAAAGTTATTATAAATGGTAATTAAGTGGAGATCAAAAGCAGAGACTCTCAATTTCTGAAAATCAAATTGGGTGATCATAGGAACAATATATTGGTCTAATTGATTTGGAATACACTTATGATAGGATGTGGCTTTTAGAATCTCAGCTTTGAGAGAGAAAGAGAAAACTAGAGAGAGAAAGGAATTGTAAATTCTGATTTCATTTTGTTAGAATTATGAAAATACAGTAATAGTATATATTAAGATTAAATATATTGATTTTATCAAAATAAAAAATTGTATATCCTGTATTTATGTACAAATCCCTATAAATACAATACCTCCGCTGTGATCACAACATGCAATTCATATATTCTCTCATTTCCTCTCTTTCAACACATTCAATGATTGATACACTGTATTTCACAGAATTTATACATCATAGAAAGACTGGTTGAGTCAAGCTAACTATAGTAGTTAGCAACTAACTCGGTAGAGTTAGTTGTAACAAACTTTCTAACCTTGCTTAGACTTGCCGAGTCAGCTAGCAGCTGACCAGCCATCAACAGAATCCTAACATTCTTCCTGAAGCTGAACTCCCCTGCTCCTGAAGCTGAACACCCCTGCCCCTGAGAGCATTTGGAAGGTTCTAGAGAAGAATTTTTTTTTTTATATTGCATATATTGAAGCAATCAGTGATATGTATGAGGGTCCTGATTAGGGTAGGAACACAGGATTGCATCACATTAGAGTTTCCTATAACTAATGGACTGCATCAAGGTCAGCTTTCAATCCTTGCTCCTTAGTCTTTGATGTGTTTATTAAGCATACCTCTTAGAAAATGGACTGGCTGTAACTCCTAGGAAAAGCTAGCTCAAGAGAGGAGGATTATCACAAGTCTTGTAAGGATTAAGGAGTGTTGTGGCCATATACCTACTTGCTACCCCATGTTGGACATCTTAACAAACTCTCTCATGCTCAGGATTGGACATCTGGTGCATGAAGTGTTCAGGATTCCACATCTAGTGCATGGAGTTTCCAAGATTACATATCTTCAGGTGGCCAAATATCACGTTGTTCAGGCTTTGATACTATACTAGAAAATGGATTGGCCGTCTAGACATAACTCTTCCCAAAAGTTACCTTAAGAGAATAGGATTATCACAAGTCTTATAAAGGAGTATTTTGGCCATCTCTTTGGTCAATGTAAGACATCTTAAAAATATCCAAGAGGTAGTGATGTGATGCATGTGTTTTGCATATGATATATTTGTAGTTAGAGAATCAAGAGTGGAAATATCCAAGAGGTAGTGCTGTGATGCATGCGTTTTGCATATGCTATATTTGTAGTTGGAGAATCAAGAGTGAAAATATATAAAACGTTAGAGATATGGAGACAAACTTTGGAAGCTTGTGGCTTTCTCTTTATTTCAAGTAGCATATGGAATGTAAATTTAGGTAGAGGTGTAACTGCAACTCAGTGTTATCATATAGCGGCCATGGCGGCGCTATGGCGGAATGGCGTCGCGGATTTGGAAGCCACCATGATTCGCCATATAAAATAACGCCCAAAATAACGGCGTCCGCTATTTGAAGGATAGCGACCGCTATGCTCCTAACGGCATGGCGGCCATGGCGCCCCAAGGCGGTCAATAGCGGCGTGATTTTGGGTTTTCCAGGTTTAGGCCGTTATGGGTCGGGTCGAGTCACTTAAAGGTGAATGGGTAGGGTTTTTTTTTCTGTTTGTCTCCTTCCTCCCCCCCCTGAAACATTTCCCCCTCTTCTCCTCCTCCCTCTTGCGTGACCCGCGTCTTCTCCCTATTGCTGATTCCTTTTCCAGCAAAACAAAGGTATTTCCGGCCGTTTCCTGCCATTTCCGGCCATCCCCGACCATTTCTGGCGGTGTAGGCTCTCCGTCGACCAGGTTTCAGAACCTTTTCTTTGCTCTGTTTTTTTTTCTTCATATGTTTTCTGCTCTGTTTTTTTTCTTCTGCAACTGTTTTTTTCTCTGTTTTTTATTTTCTTCATCTGTTTTCTGAACTTTTTTTTGCTCTGTTTTTTTTCTTCTTCATCTGTTTTTCATACATTGTGCTCTGTTTTTTTCTGCAACTGTTTCCTATACATTGTGCTCTGTTTTTTTTCTCTGTTTTTTATTTTCTTCATCTGTTCTTTTTTTCTGCTCTGTTCCCTCTCAGTCTCATGACCAAGCCTTCTTCTCTTCCAGCCACCTCAGTCTCATGACGATTAGATCTCTAGGCCTTTTCTATATGTTGCATTGTTGTTTTCCTTGTCTTTTATCGTAGGATTTATGTTTTATGCATTATTATTGGCTTGACTAAAGACATATGGTGTTTTCTTGGCTTTAAAATGATATTATAGTAGTTTTTTTTGCTTCTATATGACATTATGCAGCTATATATATATATATATATATATATATATATTTTGCATTATTTGATTGTGTCTGCTTTCTAACCGCCATAGGCTGTTATAGCGGCCGCTATGACCTTTATAAAGTTTTTTTGGCTTACAGCGATAAGCCGCGACCGCTATGTGATTAGCTTGCTGCAACTTTAGTAAAACTTGGCATACATACTTTACTGTAGTGGGAAATGGTCTGCTACATGGCATTGCTTGATTTGTGTAGTAGACCTTAGCTGATGGGGAAAGACTTAGTTATTTTCTCCTGTTTTTCAAAAAGCTTAAGTGGATTGTGATTGGTGCGAAAGAGTGTTTGGTTCATACACACACACACGCGTATGTATGTATATATGTTTGTGTGCATGCATGTATGTATGGATTTGTTGCAGCTTACAGAATAGAATCTTATATGGTTGTTACATGTTCATTGGTGCTGCCAGGGCATTTGGATACTCTAGTGAAGATGTCCAGATGGTGATTGAGACAATGGCTGCTCAAGGAAAAGAGCCCACATTTTGCATGGGAGATGACATTCCGTTGGCAGCACTGTCTCAGAAACCTCACATGCTTTTTGACTATTTTAAGCAACGGTTTGCACAGGTAAGCTAGGGTACTTTCCTACGATATTATAACGTATTTTATATAATTATTTTATAATTAATAATGGTAAAAAACATATTTCACAATTAAAAGGTTAAAAAAATAGTTACGTTAATGAATTTAATTCAATTACTTCATTTTTATAGCTATTATTGTTAAGAATAACAATTAAATGACATCAATAGTAATTAAATATTTTCTATATTGATATAGAATAATAAAAGAGAGAATTTTAAAGCATCAATAGTAAAAAAATCCTTTCTTTTGTTGCCCTTTCCCATTGTTGAAGGTCTCTAGGTCCTTCTATTATTTGTCACTTAAACCATGAACAGTGTATGTTGAATGTTTCATAGCTGATATTGTTGAACTGTATCATAACCTAGAAAAGTCATGGACACGGAGACTGGTATTTGGATGACTTGGTATCTGGGTATAGTTTTCTGCAGTGAAAGTATGTCTTGTGCAATGTGAAAGAATCATGAACGGTTGTCTTCTAGAATGCAGTGTAGATGACGTGAATAAGATCTGCCTGCTTCACTGATGCAATCCAGGGGATATATTTACAAGTAGAGTTGGATGGAAGGAAAGATGTCTTTTGGTTTGAGTTGGTATTTGGGATAAGGGTTTGTGGTAGGAGTCTGCCTCCTGGCACATCAGTCAGAAATTAACAGAATTCTATGTTGAAAAAAACACCAGAAGATATTTTTTAATATGCTTCACTGAATCTTGTTCCGATCAAAGAGAAAAACTATTTAAATAACCCACACCCACAGAACTCTTGAATTGATGACTGGAATCAGTACACTAAATTTAAGACTTTTGACTGACTTTTGGGCTACCCATAATTAAATAGACTTCCAAATATAAAAGTTGGACTTTTCTAGGCTTCATTAATTCATCAAAAACAGAAACCATAATTCTTTAGTGGTTAGTACAGTCAAATATGACACATGACTAGTGAGGAAATGATTATTTTTCTGCGTTGTTCCTAGATCCAAAGAATCTCTACAATAGTGAGCAAGGTGGACCAGATTTAATACACAGACTTTTAGAAACCTATTTGAAATTTTTGCTAGGTGTAATCTAAGTTTTTTATTTGAATTTACTATTCTTGTTGATATTTGCATGTATAATATCTTTGTGATGCTCTTTAAGTCACTCTGATACCACCACCCCACTTTTTATTCATTTTCTGAAGTACAGGTTACAAATCCTGCAATTGATCCTCTTCGAGAAGGGTTGGTTATGTCTCTAGAAGTCAATATAGGGAAGCGGCGGAATATATTGGAAATTGGACCAGAGAATGCTTCGCAGGTATTTTAGCAAAGATCTGCAAGCCTTGTTTGTTATTTTCAAACAACTCCAATTATTTTGTTGATTTTTACTGCCCACCTTATGATGGTGTTTTATTTTTAAGCAGGTTATATTATCTAGTCCAGTATTGAATGAAGGGGATCTTGAGTCATTAGTCAAGGACTCCCATTTAAACCCACAAGTATTGCCCATATTTTTTGAGATAACTAAGGGCATTGAAGGTTCCTTGGAGAAAGCATTAAATAAGCTTTGTGAAGCTGCAGATGAAGCTGTTAGAAATGGTTCCCAACTGCTTATTCTGTCAGACCGTTCGGAAGAACTGGTAAGGTCAATCTGGCAGTATACCTGTATTTTTAAAAGAATATATTCATTATATCTCTCAAGGATAGAAGCAATGATTTGATACACATTTAATTAGATGATTAGATGACTAGAGCTGCGTATTCATATTTGTGTTCATCAAGTTTCTATTTATGATGATGCATGGGTCACGTCTGAAGCCTTTTGAATAACTGGTGACTATCTGGTATTCTTTAATATTTCATTTTTCATATATATATATATATGTATACATATATATATGTATGTGTATATATATATATATATGTATGTATATATATCTGGGTGTGAGTGTATCTTAAATATGAAGACATTTATGTGGTGTTGTTTGACCCACCATTTTGATTGTAAGGTCCTGAATTTCATGAACTCTGAAACACTTCCTATATAGTATTATGTGTACATGTGTCTGAGCTAATAATGCATTTCCTTCTCTGTGGCTGTAGGAACCAACTCATCCTGCAATTCCGATACTTCTTGCTGTTGGTACTGTTCATCAGCATCTAATTCAAAATGGCCTGCGGATGTCAGCTTCAATTATAGCGGATACTGCTCAGTGCTTTAGCACTCACCAGTTTGCCTGTTTAATAGGATATGGTGCAAGGTTTTTAATGCCCCCCCACACATTTTTGTTAGATATGGTGTTTTCCTTTTTGTTTCTTCCTTGCTTTAATCTTATGTCTGGAGTTGTGTTTTGTAATCTATTTTTCGTTTATTAATCACTATATTTGTGTCAGTGTTAGATATGGTATAAATTGAAGATTTCTTCTGTTCTGTTAATTTGTCTGTTTATGATACAGTTTTATAATTGTATTCTTACCCATGTTGATACAGCATTTTCTCATTCAAACTTGTATAAATCTGAATCTCTTGTTTTCTCACTAAACAAGCATTTACTGGTGCTATAAAAATCAATCATACCTTGCGTAAGTTGTTTGCAGTAATAAAAACTGGGAATCATGTCTAGTTATTTCCACTCACCGTGATCTTCCTGAGCACAGCGTGATATGTATTTTTATTTGTTTTAGTGCTGTGTGTCCATACTTGGCACTGGAGACATGTCGGCAGTGGCGTTTGAGTAATAAAACTGTAAATCTGATGAGGAATGGAAAGATGCCTACTGTTTCAATTGAACAGGCGCAGAAGAATTATTGCAAGGTTAGTCTTCAACTTTAAACCACTATTTAGATCGTATTCCAGACGAGTTGGTTAAAAACTGATTTTTTTTGGGTGAATATATAATTATGATTGCTATGTATATGCCCTGGTTATTCCTGACCTTAGACCGACAGAGGAAAGGTGCATCTGGTTGAAACTTGTCTCAAAGTATGACTCACTAATACCATATCAAAATGAGTTTCATTGGTGCACTTAAGTGCTTCACTACTTCCCCCTGGTAGGCCCTTTATTCAGGGGGTTCAAAGCAGTACCTTCCAGGTTTTATAGTGACTCCATACCAGGAGGAGAGACCCACGCCATCTCACCTCAGCCCCATTTGGTAAATGAGTTTCATTGATTAATTTTGTGAATGAAATAACACATTTTAACATGAGCAGAAAGTACATCAATAAAATAATAAGTTTAGGAGGTTGAAGGGAAATTAAAGATAACAAATCAAACTTGAAGAAGAAACTAATAAGAACCTTGGGAAAACCACACCACAAAAGGTAGTCAATGTAGTTGGACTTGGAGAGCTCAAGGCTTTATAAACCCCCACACCAAAATCTCATACTGCAGATGTGGGACTTAAGTCTTATACCTTACAATTGGATGCTAATATCCCACAATGTAGTTGGACATGAAGAGCTCAAGGCTTTATAAACCCCCACACCAAAATCTCATACTTATACCTTACAATTGGATCTAACATCCCATCATGCTATCTAGCCTCGACACATGCAGGATGACTCTGACCTATTCTGTGCAAAACTTGCAATGCTAGCATCACCACCCGTGCTGCTCGTTTGCAGCTGAGAGACATGGTGGAAGACTCTAATACCAATTGATAAGAACCATGAGAGAACCACACCACAAAAGCTAGCTAATATAATTGGAGAGCCCAATGCCTTATAAACCCCACACCTTCCATTGTAGGACTTAAGTTCACATTGCAATTGGATCCTAAAAGAAACCTACAAAGACCTGGTTGGAAGTAGTATGTAATCTATAATTACTACAAAATTTCTTATATGTGTGTTATAGGGCTCATTTTTCCGTTTATGATTTCTTGTGCTTTACTTGTGGGGTTGGGTAATCTTTTTCTTGTATGTTTTTGTAAAATATACCTCCCATTGTCAATTATAAATTGTGTAAGACAAAGAACAAATATTGTTAGAAACAATCCATTGAGGAAAGCTAAAAAAAGTTAACCCCAAACGGACATTTAGTTCCATATTAGAATGATTGGAAGTTGAAAATATGTCATGCAGGATGCCTGTTGTATAAGGATTTGTGTAATGAATATTAAGCAGTTGGGATTACTATATTAACTCTCCAAACAGACCAATGCTGCATTGTTGCCTTTTTACATTTGTTCTATCTTCTATTGCTACATAGATATTTGGGTCCTTATCTTTTGATTTATTGAAAGGAAAGAAAGAAATAATACAGCATTGGTGGATAAAATAACTTACTCTATGTGATAACCTGACAACCATGGAGAAATATAGGGTGATCATGAAAACCGAAGGATTCAAGCAGGGTGGATGAGCGGAGGAGTGTGTCGAGTGTTACTTGTGACAAAAATGTAGCACTCAAACTTCATTGGGCAACTATAGGACCTGCAATGTTGTACAGAATGGAGTATTGGGCAGTAAAATGCTTACAAAAGAATAAACTCAATGTAGCAGCCAGAGATGAGAATGTTGCCCTAGATGAATGGACATACTAGGCAATAGGATTAGAATTGGGTGCATTAGAGAAAAAGTTGGAGCAGCTCATATCGTTGAAAGAATTGTAGAATCTTGCCTTGGGTGGTTAAGGCATGTATGAAGATGATTGGTAGAAACCCCAGTCAGGAGAGTAGCTCAGATTGAGTGTAGCCCTACTACTAGAGGCAGTGGGAGACGGGAAACCAATAAAATTTTTTGTTGAAATCATTAAAAGGATAAAGGGTTTATAGTTTGTACATGGACATGATTCACATGAGAATACTATGGTGTTGATTGATAATTGTAGTAGCTATCACCACCTGGTGGGAAAATACTTTGTTGCTTTTTGACAAGGTAACCCCATAAAGGAAAACCCTCTAGTAAGGACCTCACAAAGAAGTTAAGGCCCATTTGTTTATATTGAAAAAGTATTTCTGTGATAAAACCTGTTTAAAGCCTCTTCCAGTGATATTGTTTTCTTTATATCAGAAAAGTACCAATTTTTATTTAAGGTTTATTCTTTTTTCTTTTGAAAAATTTACTTAATTGTTTTAATTTTTTAAAACATATCTCTTAAAAAAAACTTTTGATTTAGAAAAGCCAACTAAATCAATTCGGCCCTTAGAAAAGTAACTTATTTTATTTGATGATAAAGTCAAAAACAAGATCTTTGTTGTTGTAAAGTATTTATAATCTCTTCCAAAATTTTGCTAAAAATGGTTTAAGGAAATGGTTAAAAATGGCTAAAAATGGTAAGCTAAAAATGGTTTAAGGATCAAACTCAAAATAAAAACTTTGTATATCTAAACACAGACCTTTAAGTGATTTCATAGTGTCCTCCCCGCACCCAATTTGTTAATGAGTTTCTTTTAACCTTTTTCTTAAATACAACTAACAACCCTTCTTGTGCCTGCATCTCAGGCTGTGAAAGCAGGTCTTCTTAAAATTCTTTCCAAAATGGGCATCTCATTACTTTCAAGGTACGTGGTCTAATATAGTTGTTTTAAAGGACAACTAATGCCACAGAATTTGTAGTTTGTCTAACGTTTTAATTGTTTCCTAACTGATATACCTTTGACTAATCAATTTGTCAATTCCCTGTGTTTAGTTACTGTGGTGCACAAATATTTGAAATATATGGATTGGGAAAGGAAGTTGTTGATCTTGCATTCAGAGGAAGTGTATCAAAAATTGATGGATTGACTTTTGATGAGGTGAGGAACAATGCAGACTCAAGCTTGTGAATATAAATGCAAATTGTCCAGAATCCAGATATTTGCTAGCAATATAAGCGTCTTACAGGTTGAGTCTTTCTAATATTTATATTGTTGGCCACTTGGCCTAATATATGGCTAGGTACAAGGTACAGATAAGTATCATACCATCCAGCCTTATGGCACCACAGATGTAGTACATGTCAAATTGTGTTTATATGGATGACGTAATTTTGTTATTTAGTATATTAAAGACAAAAATCTTGTTAGAAAATTTTATTACTAAGATGAATAGTCAATTCTTCAAACAATGAGAATACTAGCTTCTTGTATTTGCACATTACTACTGCAATTGCTGATGCGAGAAGTTCATGTTATTTAAAGCCTTATACATGAATAAGGGGATGGAGGGATGTAGGACTTTATGAACTATTTTTATATCCATGTTTATCAACATATATCTATCCTTGTCTCTCTATGACAATTTCTTATCTATCTATGTACTTCATTTCCATGTTCAATTTGTTTAATGAGGAATATAGTCTTTTTTGCTTCTGTATTTCTATCTTCACCCTATATTTCCTCTATAGGCATTCTCTTACAAGTACATACTAACATATACCATACCATGTTCATATGGGTATGATATATGATGATTCTGGTTAAAATTGATTTTCAACTTTAACAGATATTACTTTGAATATCACACTGAAACAAGGTTTCCTTTAAGACTTTAAGGGAAAGTTAGTGGATCACATGGATTTGGTACATGCAATATTAATTGTTGGTGTTATTAATTAAAATATTTCAGAAACTGATTAATGATTTGACGATTTAATTCTGTATCACTTATTGGCTTATAGATTAGAAATCATCTAATTCATTGATAATTGATAACCACCTAATTAACTTATAGCTGAAGTCTGATTGACTACACAAGTCCAAGGCCTTATGAACCAGGCCCCAGACTAGAATACCATTCTATTGATGTAGGACTCAAGTCTCACATCTTGCAATCTAATCGTAACATCCCACGATGCTCTCAAGCCCTGCCACTCATGCGGGTTGGCTGTCCCCTAGCCCCTTTGACTAGACCTGGGCGAATATTGCATTGTAGACGTCATTATCAGTGTCACTTGATTGTTGTTCAGAGACACGGTGAAAATTTTTGTTACCATTTGATAAGAACCTTGGGAGAACCACACCATACAAAGTATATTGTAGTTGGAGAGCCAAAGGCCCTATAAAATCTTCTGTTGAAAAAGTCCTAGAGATATTGGTCAATCAAAAGTATATAAGGTGGAGGGTAATCCTCATCCTATGAGCTAACTTTTAGGATTGAGTATCCAAATTTAAGATGGTATCAAAGTCAGAGCCACAAGACTGGACATCTGATGCGTGAAATTTGCAGGACTGAACATCTACGAATGGTCTAATGTTCAGGCTAGTCAGGCTACCATCTTAAATTTGGATATTGACCTAATTTAATCCTAAAAGCTAACTCGTAGGATAAGTATTACCCTCATCTTATATACTTTAATTGACTATATTTCTAGTTAACGTGGGATTTCAACAAAACCAAACTGTAGCTAGTTATCAATAACTAACTGCCTAACAGAAACTTAAAGAAAGACTCTAGTGTGAGCATACCCATGATATAACATGTATCTCCTATACATGCACAGTAGTTACTCTAAGCAGCAAGACTTTTAATACTTACTCCTCATCTTCTCTGAGCTTTATAATATGTAACACCCTAGGCACAATTATACAGTATCTCTTTTGCACAAGAGTGAATATGCATTTATGTTCAGAGTATCAGTGCAAGAATGCACGTGTTAAATTCTTGAATTTACATTATAATGGATATCACTAACAATGAAACTCTGCTCATTTTTATGATATGCTGCAGGTGGCAAGAGAGACTTTGTCTTTCTGGGTGAAGGCATTTTCTGAAGATACAGCTAAAAGATTGGAAAATTTTGGATTTATACAGTTCAGACCAGGAGGTATGACTTTGCTTCTTATTAAGATTTGAAGAATTGCTGACTTTTTGTTATGCTTGTTGAAACAACAAAATGAGGGTTATTATGAATGATATTGCTCATTGTAGCTTTTGGGGTATGATATAAATTGACTGATTTTGATTTATGTTTCAAAGGGGAATATCATGCAAATAATCCAGAAATGTCAAAGTTGCTCCACAAAGCTGTTCGTCAAAAAAGTCAAAGTGCCTTTTCAGTTTACCAGCAATATTTGGCTAATCGACCTGTGAACGTGAGTCCTGAAGATCCTATTTTCATAATGTTATCATACATTTTAGTTCAACAGGATTATCTGAGATGGCTGTTGTTCATTCAGGTTCTTCGTGATCTTCTTGAATTCAAAAGTGATCATGCTCCAATACCCGTTGGGAAGGTTGAACCTGCTTCTTCTATTGTGCAACGGTTTTGCACTGGGGGCATGTCTCTTGGAGCTATTTCCAGAGAAACACATGAAGCAATTGCAATTGCAATGAACAGATTAGGTGGAAAATCAAATTCCGGGGAAGGTGGCGAGGTAATTTAGATTTTGTCCGAACATAATTGTTGGTACGGAAACATTCATATTCAGTATTAAGCTGTGTTTTGAAAACCATACTAGGCTAGCTAGTTCAACTCTGCAATCAGATCCATTTGGACCAAAGAACCGATCTATGATCGAACCGGTGTTGAGCCGGTCGAACCTGTAAAAAATGGTCAAACCGATGGTTCACCGGTTTTGAATGATTCGGTAAAAAAAATTGTTTTGGTTGTGTTTGGGTAGTATTTTGGGTTTGTGTGTAGTTTTGAATGCTAAAAATCTATAAATGGTATATTATTTGCAGTTTTTAGTGTTGTGTAGCAATTATATTATATTTTTTATTACTATTTTTTTATATGATCTACACTCATTAAAAAATATTATTTTATTAATATTGTTTCATATCTAAATATAATAAAATTTTTAAAATATTTTATTACCAGTTCAACCATTGTTTGACCACTGAATCGTGAACTAGTTTTGCTTGACTGGTTCAATGACTGATCCGATTTTTAAAATATTTGTAATAAGTTTTTTTTTTGTATCTTTTATTTTCTTAACTTAATTCCATTTCAACTATGACCTAATGAATTCATGTATTTCATTCAGGATCCTATTCGGTGGAAACCACTTACAGATGTTGTTGATGGTTACTCTCCAACTCTTCCACACCTTAAAGGGCTTCAAAATGGGGATACTGCAACCAGTGCCATCAAGCAGGTTATTACACTTAAATTTGGGAAAATACCTTCATTAACTTTGTTGACTATAGTAATTTTATTATGTTCATTGTGGAATGGTGGAAAATTCTTTTGGGTTGGCAATTTCAATACTTAGGCAGTTAGGCTTCATTTGTTCTTTCTCTACTCTGGTCAAACTATTTAACCATTTATAAGATCTTATACCATACGGCTTCCTAGAAACTATTATTCTCCTTAGAAATTGGCATTGAATTGACCAAATTAAATACTGTGATCTGAGTTAACTGATACCCTGCAAAATTATATGATATTACAATTATAATTTGATGCTCGAGAATTAGTGACAAATTTTCCATTGTATCCTGCAACTATGCACCATTAAATGGTCATGAATTAGTCCTCTCTTTTTTCACCCTCCATCCAAGTATGGAAAACAGAATATTTTGTGCTTTTCTGGAACTATGGTGAGGTTGCCCATCATATGATCACCTCCCTGAAGACTTCAGTATTAGCCTAGTAGTCCAGATGCAGGAAGGAATATAACAACAAAAGTTAAAAGTAGGTTAGGTTATAAATCACGTCTTACATCATATTGTTACATTTAGTAGACTGAACAAGTAATCAAGTTGTTAAAGGTTCCATCCCAAAATCAATTGGCAATAGTTGGAGTGGCCCAACAGGATGTGAAATATTATGAGGCAGACGATGTGAGACTTCCAACACAAGTTTTCATTCTATTATAAATTTATGAGCTAATCTCTATATTCAAACAATCTGGCTGATTTAAATTATATTTAATCTAAAACTGGTTAGGTTTCAGCTCTAGTTGTTTGAAAATTTTGGTAGATGTGTTAATCTGATAAAAAATATATTTCATTTTATTAGGTTGCTTCTGGAAGGTTTGGTGTCACCCCAACATTCTTGGCAAATGCTGATCAATTAGAAATCAAAATTGCACAAGGCGCAAAACCTGGTGAAGGTGGACAATTGCCTGGAAAAAAAGTTAGCATGTATATTGCAAGATTGAGGAATTCAAAACCAGGAGTTCCTCTTATATCTCCACCTCCCCATCATGACATTTATTCTATTGAGGACCTTGCTCAATTGATCTTTGATCTTCATCAGGTGAGATTCTTGCTTGTTTTACTCACTTGTTAGTTTGTTTCCTTTGAACGAAATTTGGTACACAGGAAAAATCTGTGGTTCTCTGGTTGAACAGGTAAACCCTAAGGCCAAGGTGTCAGTAAAATTGGTGGCTGAAGCTGGAATTGGCACAGTTGCATCTGGAGTTGCAAAGGGCAATGCTGACATTATACAGGTATTCACTGTGACTTGTAATCGATATGTTTTTTAGCCACCTCTATATATTTCTAAGATATGTGTTCATCCTTTGTGATGCTTAACAAATCATAATGTGATAAACTTACAGATTTCTGGACATGATGGGGGAACAGGAGCAAGCCCTATAAGTTCAATCAAGCATGCAGGAGGTCCTTGGGAACTTGGGCTTACAGAATCTCACCAGGTTATAGTTGAATCATGAAGTTGTGTGTTTACAATTTATTTATTTTTATTATTTCTACATTGAAATGTTATATGCTATTTGAATTTGATTGTGAACTTTTTTTATCAGACACTTATTGAAAATGGACTTAGAGAAAGGGTCATTCTTAGAGTTGATGGTGGATTTAGAAGTGGAGTCGATGTCATGATGGCGGCAATAATGGGTGCTGATGAGTATGGGTTTGGTTCAGTGGCAATGATTGCTACTGGATGTGTTATGGCTCGTATTTGCCACACCAACAATTGCCCAGTTGGTGTTGCTAGTCAGGTATTTAGAAGGCTGATTTGTTATTTTATGCTCTAATGACAACTTGTCCTTTGTCTAATAAGAATTTGTTATATGTTTCAGCGAGAAGAGTTGCGCGCACGCTTTCCTGGTGTTCCAGGCGATCTTGTTAACTACTTTTTGTATGTAGCTGAGGAGGTATTTTGGGGCTGCTTTTGATATCAATCCTTCATGTTCATCTTAATGTTTCTTGTTTTGGAGTTTCTGTTACTGTTTAATTTTTATGAACCACTTTGAAATTCGTTATTTGGATTTTCTCATCCTGTCTGGATTAAATATTTTTATTTGACCAGGTAAGAGGCATATTGGCACAGCTGGGGTATGAGAAGTTGGATGATGTAATTGGCCGGACAGACTTGTTGCAACCAAGAGACATATCTTTAGCGAAAACTCAGCACATAGATCTGAGTTATATCCTATCTGTATGAATTTCCCATAATCATATATTTTTGTTTTTCCTTTATTTTCCTTTCTGAATGGAGTTACCCGCTTGTCGCTTGTGTGATGAATCTTTCATTTTCAGACTGTTGGGTTACCTAAATGGAGCAGTACAGAAATCAGGAAGCAGGAGCCTCATACCAATGGTCCTGTTCTAGATGATGTTTTGCTAGCAGACCCAGAGGTAAAACAACTATAGGCGTTAAAATTTTAATGATACTATTTCTTAAATTTGGGTATTGGGCCTTACTCAATCTTAAAAGCTAGCTCATAGGATGAGGTTTACCCTCTACCTTATATACTTTTGATTGACCATATCTCTAGTCGATGTGAGACTTTTAACACACCCCCTCACGCTCAGGAATGGAGCGTGGATGAATACGGGTGGCTCACAGGACTTGTTAACACACCCCTTCAGACTCAGGAATGGAACGCGGATGAATACGGGTGGCCAGTAGGACTTGTTAACACACCCCTTCACGCTCAGGAATGGAGTGCGGATGAATACGGGTGGCCCGTGGGTCTTATAGAACACCCCCACACTTAGGAATGGAGTGTGGACAACATGGATGACCCAACAGCGGATTTAGGATAGGCTCTGATACCATCTTAAATTTGGGTATTGGGCCTAACTCAATCCTAAAAGCTAGCTCATAGGATGAGGTTTACCCTTCACCTTATATACTTTTGATTGGTCATATCTCTAGTCGATGTGGGACTTTTAACACTATTTATATCCCCTTCACAACATATCTTCACCCAGTTTCTCTCCGAGTCATATTCAGTGCTCAAATACTAGGATTCACTCTAGTTTCAAGTTAGGTCCAGTGTTTATAATATGGTGTTTTAGAGCCTATTTACTGTCCAGTCTTAAGTTAGATGTCTAGAATATTCTGTACAAGTCTAGAGGCAATATTTGTTTCTTTCTCGAGCTAGCATTTGGGAATGAGTTACACCGAGTCTGTTCCTTTCATCTTACAATCTCAAGATTGCAGATTGGATCAGGACTTCCCACAGAATTCATGAACTACATATCTTTCCTGTTAAATTAGTTTTACACATGAAATTTCCGAGATTTGACTGAGCATATTCAGCTTCCAAACGTTGTCAAGATGTAAGATTCTTAACTAATTGTTGCCTCCAGAATACGGCCCAGAAATTATTCAAACTTCTTTCCATCTATGTTAAGAAAGTGAATTCTGAGGGGACAAGGAGTAGAGAACATTGGATCCCTACTAGTGACTTTTTTAAAAGATGTGCTATTCATATATTGACATCATCTTTATTTCCCTTGAGTTGAAAGCACAGCTTCCAAAGTTTCTTGATTCAAATGAATGCTATTTTTTTATTTTGGGTCGAGAAGAAGAAAATTCAGTGCATGAAGTGTTGGGTTAATGCAACAAATCTCTACTTCACTTTCTCATCGAGCCAAATCCCCAGAACTCCTAATTTTGAGAAGTGGCTGTTATTTGATTAACTTTTACTATTGGTTTTTTATTAAATTTGGAACCAAATGAGGAAATGCCACACCCAAGCCAACAATATAAAATAATTTTTTTCATTTCTTTTTTTTTTCCAGATTGCAGATGCTATTGAAAATGAAAAGGTGGTTAGCAAGACCATGAAAATATACAACATTGATCGTGCAGTTTGTGGACGTATAGCGGGTGTCATTGCAAAGAAGTATGGTGACACTGGTTTTGCTGGACAGTTGAACATAACGTAAGATGTTCCAATATGCAGT
The DNA here is from genome assembly GCA_037962975.1 of Clitoria ternatea. NCBI lineage: Eukaryota > Viridiplantae > Streptophyta > Magnoliopsida > Fabales > Fabaceae > Clitoria > Clitoria ternatea. Next base: position 155,865,045 of record CM075673.1, read on the forward strand.
TTGAATCCATCATTTTAAAGCTGGATGCATTTTACTGAAAGCTAAACATTTTTTCCATACTTCCAGATTTACAGGAAGTGCCGGGCAGTCATTTGCATGCTTTCTAACACCTGGAATGAACATCCGCCTGGTAGGAGAGGCTAATGATTATGTAGGAAAGGTATGTTGTTAACTATGCCGTATCACAATACCTGAAAATTTGTTTTGGAAGTTAAACATAAAATGTGATTATGATTCATTTAATTAGATTATGTGAACAGGAGTTCCTTACCTTGGTTATTTTAAACAAGAAATACACACATTATGCAGTTGCATCTGCTAGCAACTGTTCCAATTTGGAGAAGTGGGTCCTGGGTTTACATTTTATAGTTTTTTCTTATAGAGAAAATTGTTGGTGATATATACCATGTTTCCAGTATTAAAGATGGCCTTAGTTGATGAAGAGTGTGATACCTGGTTACTTGATTATTTTTCCAAGTATACTTCTTTATTCGGTGGTGCACTACTGTACTGTACTGAATTGGTAAAATACTCAAACAACATCTTCTAGATGTTCATTCCTCTTTTATTATGATTTGATGATATTACTTCTTGTCAAATACAATCAAGTTGTGCATTATAACGTTATCTTGATGTAAGACATCCTTTTTGCCACTATAGTGAATGAAATGGATTCACTAGAGTTATCTTGATACTGAACTTGAGGCACATTGTTCTGACGTTTTTTTGTCACTGTTGCCAGGGCATTGCTGGAGGTGAGTTGGTTATCACTCCAGTTGACAAGAGGGGATTTGAGCCTGAGGATGCAGCTATTGTTGGGAATACTTGTTTGTATGGAGCAACTGGTGGACAAGTCTTTGTTAGAGGGAAAGCTGGGGAAAGATTTGCTGTCAGAAACTCACTTGCTGAAGCTGTGGTTGAAGGCACAGGAGATCATTGTTTGGAGTACATGACTGGTGGCTGTGTGGTTGTCTTGGGAAAGTGAGTAATATTTGTTTCTCAAAACTTTTCCCGTTCTTCCCCCCTCCCCCCTTTCAGAGCTAGCAAAATGAGTCTGCCTGCAAAACGGATGGGTTCAGACATCTAAAATCAAATTGGTGAGGGCTTTTTGGCCTGACCCCAAAAAGCTCGCACCCATCACAAGCTGAATGAGCTTGATTGGTGGAACTATAAGGGGGCCCGAAAAAAGCCCGAATTTATAGGGCCAGTCTGGCCCACCCACAAAAACAAGCGGGTTTTGACACCTTAAATTGAAGCCCAAATTAACACGGGCCGTTTAGGGCGGAATGGACCACTTGTTTTGCCAGCTATGGCCCTCCCCCCACCCTGTTGTTTCCGTCTGTCATTGTTCATTGAAGGAATTGGAGTCCCTGAGGCTATTACATATTTTACAGAGTGGGTAGAAATGTAGCTGCTGGAATGACAGGAGGATTGGCTTACATTCTTGACGAAGACAATACTCTCATACCCAAGGTTTGTGTTATAGATCCATTTCACTATCCTTTCTCCCTTTTTTATTACAAATGAGTGCATGGATTGATGCATACATTATTGAGATTCTCTTATCTGGCTTTGTTGATCCGGTTTCCCTTACTGCTGCTCTAACTTTAGAAAAAAGAGAGAATGATAGAAAATCTATGACTTAGGAAGCATTTTCATCAGTTTAAGAAAAAAAATCTTACTATACTGCTCTACTGATTAAGATCTTCTCAAATCTAACAAGTGTCTTTGCATGTGACACCAACTGCCTCTAGAATTTGTTTCTATACACAGCTTGTAGTAGTAGAATTTACCTGTTCTTATCTAGTTGTGGTTGTCTGTGCCATGAAGAGGCTCACAAGTAATTGTCAACAAGCATGTAAATTTTTCTCAACCACAGCAAACCGTGATAACCTTGAGGGCCTTTATTTACTCTGTTTAAAAGAAAACCATTATATTGTTTTGTTATACTTATATCCGAGACTTTTAACAGGTAAACAGAGAAATTGTAAAAATCCAGAGAGTGTCAGCACCTGTTGGGCAGATGCAGCTGAAGAGCCTGATTGAAGCTCATGTTGTAAGCTGCCCCCCTATTTACATCAATCAGAATTTATGCATGTGCAATTAACGTAGGCAGAAATTTAGTCATGGTTTTTATCAAAACTAACATCAGTTGTTATCATAATACACATAAATTTATATGCTCTTCCTCTGTATGAAGGAAAAAACTGGAAGTAACAAAGGTGCGGCTATTCTGAAGGACTGGGATAAGTATCTAGAACTATTTTGGCAGCTGGTTCCACCTAGTGAAGAAGATACCCCTGAGGCTAATGCCAAGTATGACACAACTACGGCAGAGCAGGTCACATTGCAGTCTGCTTAGGTTAACAATCCAAGGGTCGATCATTTACACCAGGCTATGGAGCCATACTTGTGCCCTTGCTTTGCCAGAATGAATGGGAAATGCTATCGATAGGGTGGAGATTCTAACCAAAATTTGGGATTGAACTATCCCTTGAAACTAGGGTGCTACGTTCATTCTCAAAATCATTTTTGCCAGCAGGACAAGGCCTCCATATACGTCCATCTGAAGCATTATTAGCCTTCTCTTACCTCAAAGCTTTTGTATAGTATAGTCATGTGAAATAAAAACTGTAAATAAAACGCAGTTGATTCAAATCTGATTGGAGGTTTCTGGATGGTGAAAATAAATTAGTTGGGTTGATATGCCTGGTTTTCTGTCTCTTCTCTGTTCAAATGAAAAATTATTGCTTCCACTTGCACGATCAAAATGCGTTCTTAATTTTTGCGGTCATTCAAAGTACTACCTCCGGTTTCAAATATAAGCAAATTTTAGTGGAATTTTTTGGTCCTTTAATATAAGCAAAATTAGACTTTCCCAATGTCATTAAATGCTTGTTTACTAAATATGTCCTCATTATATATATTTTTAAGGCCACTAATTCTTCATGTAATAAATGATACTAAGGGTATTTTAGAAAATTAAATCAAATAAGTGGTAACATTAATACAAATAACTATCTTCAACTACTATTCTTAATATGTGTGAAATTAGATATTTTTGTTTATATTTGGAACCGGAGGTAGTAATTTTTTTGTCTCTTGCGTGAATCGTTTCGTGCTCAGCAAATCTCTAGAGGGTTTAATGCATTGTTGATACAGTATCAGTGATAAATTTACAATTGCTTACAAGACTCAGAATGTGAAAGAGAGAAAAATCGAGTGAGCGATATTCAGGAGAGAGAGAGAGAGAGAGAGAGAGAGATGGTATTGAATTGTATTGTTGTAATATCCCCATTTCTTGGGGTTTGATAAAATCAGAATAAATTTTTCACCTTTTAAACTTTCCCGACAATAAAATATAAGAACCTTGGGGCCACGTCACTCAAAATGCTCAAAAACTTCTTTCTAGGGTCTTGGTAATTGATTACACAAACCTGATAATCAATTACAAGACCCTGGTACTGTAAGCTTGTTGCATAGAAAATTATCACACCCTTTGGTAATTAATTACGTAGTCGATTACCAGACATCATATTTTGCATAACTATACAAAATTTGGCCTTTGAGTGAACTTTCACCCTACCTAACTTGCTTATTCCAACTCTGATCATCATCAAATTTCATAGGCATTAAATTTCCCCTATTTTGGACTTGTTGACGTAGTCCGTACTAGAAAGTTTCCAATATGAAAAAAATATGCGCTAAAATGCAATTTAATCAATTTTCAACCACCATCATGCTTAGAACCTGACTCATGGACCTCATATCAATGGACATTAACATAAGTTATAAATAAATGTGGGAACCTACCGGTCCCCTCTGGGGTTCCTAATTCCCATTGGATCTATTTCGCCTATTCAGTTGCTAAATTAGCTTATTTCTTCACCTGCATAACTCTAACAAGATCAAATCATTAATTCTATCATCATCATCATCAAACTAACCACATAATGGATCAATGTTATACACTTATGGAATTACAATTTACCTACCCAAAACAGTTTATCATAATCATCCACCAAAGATGGCTCCGTGCCAATTAACACACCAATTCAATCACATTCATCCATATATCCATTCAATATACTAAATCCGCCTAATCGATTCATCACACAAATCTCGGTATTCATGATTGCCAAAATCTTAAAACCAAACATATAATACATATTACCACGAATATAAACTTCATCAAGATTCTCATGACATAAATGAACTCTTTATTCATACACAACAACTAAGATTATCAAATTCATCAAAGTTCATCACAACTATTACATAATCTCCACCCTCTTCCTTGGCATCCGCTCTTTACTTGCCGCTTCCCTCCGGGGCATTCGTGATCTCCTTCCCATTGGTTACTAAAAAGAAAATAAACTACAGCAAGGGTGAGTGCTGAAAATCATAATTAATATAAAACTCATTAGATAAGTGAAGAAGGTATAACATAACCTTATTATCCCTTTTTCCATAATAATTCAATCATATATATAATGCAACATCAGTATACATAATCATATCAAAATCATCACAAGCTCATCGGGCCATTCATACTCTCGTATACGCCAATATAATTTCATTCACTTTCCGAATGCTCTATCTAAATCAATAGTCATTAAATACGCCATCATGTTTGCACCATTACAAGCTGAACTGTCCTAAACCGGGGTCAATAGATCCGATGTAGGGTCAGCCACAAAAGTCAAAGATTGTACAGGATTGGACACCGGATCAATGAGTATCTGTTGTACCAATGCAAGAAAACCGGTCTTGATGTCCTGGAGATCCTTTACACCGTCCTCACGCGTTGAAGTGGGCGAAAGGTGGTGCCACCTGTGAAGATTCTCCGACGCTCAAGTCAGTAGTTATATTCCAGAAGAAAGGAATAGCATACAGTATTAAGCGATAACCTCTAGAATTCAAGAGAGAGCTCAAAGTAAATTGAAGAGAGTTTCTATACCTGATTGGCTCATTTTACGAGGACTTGATAGTGGCATATCCACCAAACTCCACTATGTAGATAAATAATTGTTTAATACCCACCTACTAGCATGATTGGAGCAAGTGGCAATTTTATATTTGAGCGTGGAGATCATGAGGCTGAATTTGGGGGACAAGATACTCATTTCCAGAAGCAGACTTTGGCTCATAGTCTGGAAAATGGAATTTTGGTTGTCATCCCTGTAGCAGCACTCATTATCTTTTGTCAAATGGTCTGTGCACATCCGATCTAAAGGTGTCTACATGGATTATCCGGTCTTGGGAGAACGCCCAGACGGTTTAGTAAATCTGATGTCTTACCTTTTGAATCGGTAGCGTTGCCAGAACGGATGACACGTCACTGCTGTTTTAGGGGACGGTATCAAGACCGGATCATTTGTCCCCTAGTTTGTGTGAGGGACTGTTAGAGTTGCTCATATAAGCTATACTGTCAATAAGCGGTCTAGATACCAGTATGCAAATGCAAGAAATATTTGTTAACTGGAGTATTGGTTTTGTACTATTTTATCGTATAAGAGGTCGAATTATGAATGTAAGCTCCGTTTGTCCATGAATCCCTACTACGGACTTGGACAGAGATTTGTTGTGTGGGAATCCCAAAAGTTTTTAGAATTTGTAAACCTTTGGTATTCGAGTAACTTCTATTACGCATGAAACGCTTCTCATGATTGGACAATAAATACTGTAAGCACGTGGGCGAGCCATTATTGCATTCAAGGCGTGTGCCTCAGTAACTGCCGCCTGGGGCTTTATGGGCCTGAAATTCAAAAAAGTTTTTAGGCCCATCACTTGTAATCCTTATTGAATCATCATTTATCTTTCGTGCGTAGTTAGGAAATGGCAGTGTCGTTTGTTACTTGAAGTGATGCATTTATTGGTAAATTCATGTTTCTTAACCTTCTTACGTAGCTGTTCCCTGTCTATATAAGAGGGACTTAGTAAAATTCTTGAACTACATTATCTCCAATCCTTGCTGAAACTTTGTTGAACTTTGTCGAGGATAACTGTTGGTGCCATTTCTGTGAAGCTTTTCCCTTCCATCAACCTTTCACTTTTAGGTAACCATACTTCCTTCTTCTGTTAGTTTCATCTTCCATTTTTCCACTTTCTACAAAAAATACGCCCTAGGCAGAGTCGCGTTAATCCTAACCCTAGAAGGGGGAGATTCGTCTCTCGTACCTTCGGCTACCAAGGAGGAAGAATCCCAGTGGTTTCTTCTAGAGTCGAGCCACGTTGCTCGGAAAGGGGATCTTACTCGCGACGAAGAGTGATCCTTCCTTCCTCAGAATCGTCCTCTGAGTATAGTGGCTCTTCCGATAGTGAGGTGAGTAATGATTGTTACCTTTCTGACGATATAACCTTTTATCGTAGAGCAAAGATTTTCATCCACGCTATTCGAACGATGTCTGGAGAGGGACCTTCTGGAGAACAAGTAATTTTGAGGACAGCTGAGGGCTTGTGCAACGTTGTTGCACATCGGTTGAATTGGGTGGATTTATAAGCCAAGTGGCCTTATTGCTGGGTGGCTGACGAAATCAAAGATATAGTTTCCCATCACGCGAGAGAGGACGGAGCCCAAATTCAACCACGTTTCACGGTTCATGCTGAAGAAATACTAAAGAAGTGGTATATGGTATTTGCTCCATTGCCAACAGATCGGATATGCCATGTTGTTCAGGATGTCTATTCCGTATATATGCATGACTTCGTCTTTCACAACCTTGGAGTCCGTTTTCCTCTAATGGAGTTCTAGATGGGTGTGCTAAGGTTTTTGGATTGTGCACCTTCTCAACTTCATCCCAATGGATGGGGGTTAATCGGGGCTTTGGAAGTCTTTGGAGATCATTTTAACTTTACTCCTACAGTAGCTATGCTTTTTTACTACACTCAAGTGGTTCGTAGGAGCAATAAGAAGGGCTGTGTTAGTCTGATCACTCTCCGGACTCTCTGCTCCTTTGTCAAATTTGAATCTTACACTGACTCCGCCAAAGTGGATGGGAAGTCCTTTAAATCTTTCTACACCAAAATATCTATTCAAGCCAACAAACCCGTTTTCTGGAAGAATAAAGAGAGTTTTAATAAATTTCCCTTGAGTTGGACCCATGAACACTTCCTTCTCACTTCCTAAGCATATTACATCGAGCAATCTGAACTATCTGCTGAGTTAGCGACAGTATTGTTCGCTCTTGAAGCTTATAGAACACGCTATAAAGCGTTCTCTTGCAGACGCCTTTTGAGTTCGGACGCTATCCGAACTGAATACTTACGTAATTTTTCTATTGCTCTTATTTATCTAACTTACTGACTGCATTAATTCTTTTTTTGTTGTTAATCTCATTTGTTTATTTATACAGGTGACATAGAGCAAAAATCTTCCGATATGAACAAGTTGAAAACTTTGAAGGCTGGAGGAAAATCTGTTGCAGCGGAAAATGACATTCAGCCAAAAAGGAATTCAGCGAGGTTCCACTCGGAGTCCATAATCTTAACTTCTGCTGCAGAAGGGGAGATTCCCTTGGTGAAGGGAGGTCCAACTGGTGTCGATATGACTGCGGATCAACCTAAAATAAAGGAGAGGAGGAGAAAGATCAAGAACGACACTGCTGGGATAATCATCTCTTCCTCTCCTCCACCGAAGAAACATAAACCCTCGGCAAGCCCGAAAATAACGAGTATCTCCAAGGGTAAAGCTGTAGAAACATCTGGCGCAGCTAAGGTTTCTTCCGGACTTCATCGGGGTATACTTTCCGGGGTTTTTGGATCGGGTACTCCGAGCTCCTCTCCAACTGCTTCGTTCCTCACTCCATTCCTCTCATACCAAGGGCCGACTCTGGCTTCACTTCAACAGCCGCTCTATAAACTCAGGCCCAACCTCGAACCTCAAGAAATTAAAGATGCGTGTGAAGCAGGAAAATGGCAATTAGCCGAGCTTACGGGGTTGCTGGATTCGCTCAGCCTGCTAGCTGATGATGCTGAGGAAGTAGACAAATTGAGCGATAAGGTGGAACAGCTCAACCTCGCCGTTGAAAAAGTTAAAGCCGCCCTAAAGTTGGCTGAGGATCGTCTTACCAAGTCTAGAGAGTACGGAGATCTCATAAACGCTGAGACTCTCAGGCTCAAAAGTACAGTTAAAGACTTGGAAGGTCAGTTGGCAGAGAAGGAAAAAGTGGCCAACGAGCTGGAAGAAGAACTTCATAGCAGTCAGGCTAAACAGATGGAACTAGAAGATAAGAGCAAGGCTGTTGCGGAGGATTACTTTAAACAGGTTGAGGAGTGGGCCCAGAAGGAGAAGAAATTCCTCCTTCAGATTGATAGCCTGAAGACTAGCAGTGTAGAGTCTCAGGGGGCGGAGGAAGAGATCCTCAAATTACGAGAGGAACTGACTGCCGCCAAGGCCGAGGCGATAGAAGCTATTGATATATGCAGCTAAGTTGCTGAAGAATCCTTTGGCTTAGTGATATACCAGGTCCTCCATCATAATCCTACCACAAAGCTTAACCTCTATGGTATAGATCCGTTCTATGAATTCCATGGAGGAAAGTTGGTCGCGGTAGTTGAGGACCGTCATGAGGATCCTCCGGACTCCTTATACAGACTCCCCCTCTTCTTGAAGGCCAGAGTATGGGGTCGGTCTCTGTTATTCCTGCGTCAGAGGGCATTTTGTCTAGAGGAGGTATGAAAACGCCCGAAGAAAAGGCCCCGGAAGAAGCCCCTAAGGAAGGAACTCAAGACTTCGGAGAAGGAGAGGGACAGAAAAGAAACCAAGAACAAATTCCCCTTCCATAGTCTTGTTTATGCTTTGAATATGTCAAGCTGTGTTCCGGGATTAGCTCCGGCTTTAATTAATGAACTAGTTATGTACTTTTTATTTCTTATGAATGAAATAAGCATTTTCTTTAAATATTTGTCTACCGCATTTATCTTAAGTTCCATCAATTGAATATTCTGAGTTGTTCTGTGAAAGTAACTCAGATAAGGTTGTTGTGTATACAATAAATCAGATCGGATTTATATAGTTAAAATGTAGAACGGATATTCATAAATATAAGCATTATTCCTGAGAGTGAGCACGTTTAAAATAAAGACTCATTGTGGGATATTACCTCTGATTTAGTAAGAAAGAGGAAGCTTATCTGCTTTTTATCATGTTAAGATCGCAACACAACGATCTCGTCATTCAAACGTGATCATAGCATTTCTCATGTAAGAAAGTTGCAGGAAAAGTACCTTACCCATGATGGGGAATGCCCTCATGAGGAAGCGCGTCATTAGCGTGAGAGTAGCTAGGAGTATTCATCTTGAGGGAAAGCAATCATGAAGATGTTTACTGAATCTTCGACCTGTAAGAGAATTTCCCAACCAGAAGAGTGATGTTAAGTCTTTACCAGCGTTCGGTCGAACTTAGTAGCTGTACTTGAAGTTCGGTTTTTATCCTACCCTTCAAGCCTTTAAACAACAGTTTGGTTTTCATCCTACTAGCCGTACTTGGACTTCAGTTTTCATCTTACCCTCTAAGCCTTCAAACGGCAGTTTGATTTTCATCCTACTAGCTGTACTTGGAGTTCAGTTTTAATCTTACCCTCCAAGCCTTCAAACGGCAGTTCGGTTTTCATCCTACTAGCCGTACTTGGAGTTCAGTTTTAATCTTACCCTCCAAGCCTTCAAACGGCAGTTCGGTTTTCATCCTACTAGCCGTACTTGGAGTTCAGTTTTAATCTTACCCTCCAAGCCTTCAAACGGCAGTTCGGTTTTTATCCTATTAGCCGTACTTGGAGTTCAGTTTTAATCTTACCCTTCAAGCCTTCAAATGGCAGTTCGGTTCAGGGAAAATCTTGAACCTACTGCACCCGTTACCTGAGGTTTAGCGTGGCTTTAGGAAAGACCAGCTTACTGCGCTCAGGCCTTCAACAGATGGTTCACCCTTAGGTTCTTTCGAGGAATTTCGTTGTTAATTACAGATAAGTAATTAAGATCATTTGTCCTGAAAGTTTCTTGTCACAACGGTGTTGTGCTAGAAGTAGAATAGGGTGAGTATATCATAATCATACAAGGTACTTTATTGAATTGATTGCGAATTACAAAAAGAGCTGAGTTAGGGTCATGCCTCGTTAAAACCTTCTTGGAAAAACCCAATGGGAAAAACCCAAGTAAGGAAAAAGAGTACACACCGTCTTACTAACTAGCTATAATAAATGCGCAGGTTCTGAGTATTCCACTTGTTGCGACCATCGAGATTCTCCAGGCGGTATGAGCCTTTTCCATTGACTTCGGATACCCTGTATAGGCCTTCCCAATTTGGGGCTAATTTGCCTTGATGAGCGAATTTATTACCCACGCTCGCCTTTCTGAGAACTAAGTCTCCTATATTGAAAGTCCTGGGTTAGACTCTTTTATTGTAGCGGAGAGCTGCTTTGGCTTTAATGGCTTGATCCTTAACGAATGCTTTTTCTCTGAGCTTCTGGATCACATCCATTTCTAAAGTCAGATTAGCGTTGTTATCCTTTTCTGAGAAGTAAGCAACTCTCACAGAAACGGTTTGTAGCTCAACCGGTATCATGGCCTCGACACCGTATGTCAACCAGTATGGTGACTTATTTGTAGAAGAATAGGGTGTTGTATGATAGGCCCATAGAACATGGCATAACTGATCTGTCCATGCGCCCTTGGCTTCCCCAAGGCGTTTCTTGAGCCCTTTCAATACCTCTCTATTGGCTACTTCAACCTGGCCATTGGTTTGTGGATGTTCGACAGATGAGAATATTTGGGCGATGCCCAATCCTTCCAGTAAGTCTGTGAACTTCTTATCTATGAATTGGGTGCCGTTGTCAGTAACGACCCGTGCTGGAACCCCGAATCGTGTTATGATGTTTTCATACATAAAACGACGAGTTCGGCCTGAAGTGATATGGACCACTGGTTCTGCCTCAATCCATTTGGTAAAATAATCAACCCCAACAATGAGGTACTTGATGCCCCCAGGAGCAGTTGGAAAAGGTCCTAGTATATCTAGACCCCATTGGTAGAATGGCCATGGCACAGCCGATGTGAAGAGTTCTTCCGCCGGTGTATGGTGAAGGTTAGAAAACCTTTGGCAAGCGTCGCATTTCTTGACGAAGTCGATAGAATCTTGCTTCATCGTGGGCCACCAATATCCGGCCCTGAGAATTTTTCTCATCAAGCTTCTTCCTCCGGCGTGATGTCCACATTGCCCCTCGTGCAGCTCTTTCATTATTGCTTGGATCTCGTTTTCCCTCAAACAAATAAGATAAGGTATTGAGAATGCCCTTCTGTAGAGGACGCCGTCAATCATGGTAAAGTATGGCAATTCCCTTTTAATTTTTCTTTTTTCGTTTTCGTCTGTGGGGAGTTGTCCGTCGGCAAAATAACGGATATAAGGGGCCATCCATGAGCTTCCATAAGGAGAATTGGTCATTATGACATTCAAAGAGGGGAATAGAGGAATACTAGGTGACGTCAGCGTACTTTGGATCAACGTTGTGGTGCTACCTGGCCGTTTGGTGCTCGCCAATCTAGAAAGTATATCCGCTCTGGTGTTCTCCTCACGTGGAACATGTTTAAATTCTAGCTTTGAGAATTTTTCCTTCAACTCCTTGACATAATTTAAGTATAACTGGAGTTGGGGCTCACGAGCTTGATAATCTCCCAGAGTTTGTGAGATCACCAGTTGTGAATCGCTGCAGAGTGTTGCTTCAGACGCTCCGACGTCAATTGCAGCTCGAAGACCGGCTAAACAAGCTTCGTATTCAGCTTGGTTGTTGGAAGTTTTAAAATTAAAGTGAAGGGAGATTTCCAAATGTACACCATCGTCGCTTTCTACAACTATACCTGCTCCAGAGCCCTTTTGATTTGATGAACCATCCACATAGATGGTCCAATGGACGCGAGGTGTAGCTGGATCTACCCCTGTCATTTCCATGATGAAATCAGCCAGGACTTAAGCCTTGATAGCACCTCGAGGTTCATATGATATATCAAACTCTGAGAGTTCAATGGACCATTTAATCATCCTACCAGCGAGGTCAGGTTTGATTAAGACTGAGCGGAGTGGTAGGTCCGTTCTCACCACAACTGGATGAGCATGGAAATATGGTCGTAACCGATGAGAGGCCCAAACAACGGCGAGAGTGACTTTTTCAATCTTCTGATACCAGATCTCAGCACCTTGTAGTGTTTTACTCGTGAAATATACCGGTCTCTGTCCATCCGGGGTTTCCTTTACTAAGGCTACGCCGAAAGCTTCATCCGAAATTGCCAAGTATAGGATGAGTTTTTCTCCAGGATCAGGTCTCGTCAGTACGGGAGGTTTGGATAACACCTCCTTAAGCTCTTGAAAAGCTTGTTCTTGTTCCTGCCCCCATTCAAATTTTTTGGACTTTTTTAACATCTTGTATAGAGGAAGTGATCTATGAGCCATTTTTGGCATGAATCGTGCTAGTGCTGCTACCTTGCCATTCAGGGATTGAACCTCCCTCAGATTCTTCAGACTTTGCATACCGAGAATCGTTTGGCACTTTCCTGGATTAGCTTCGATACCGCGCTGAGTTAACATGAAACCTAAAAACTTCCCAGCTGGGACAGCGAAAGTGCACTTCAATGGGTTTAACCTCATGTTATATTCCCTCAAGCGGGTGAACACTTGGCGCAGGTCTTCAATATGATCACCCCCAACCGGTGTCTTGGCTATGATGTCGTCGATGTACACCTCAACTAGCTTGGTATGCATGCCCTCGAACACTTTGTTAATCATCCGTTGATAAGTGGCTCCAGCGTTTTTTAACCCAAAAGGAATGACGATATAGCAGAAAACACCGCGGTCATTGATGAAAGCCGTCTTTTCTTGATCCTCTTCGGACATAGGAATTTGATTGTACCCTGAATATGCATCCATGAAGCTTAGGTATTGATAATCAGAGGAATCATCAATCATCCAATCTATATTAGGAAGAGGATAAGGGTCTTTTGGACAACAACGATTGAGGTCCACATAGTCGACACACATTCTCCATTTACCGTTAGCTTTTTGGACCATTACCATATTTGAGAGCCAAGAAGAATAGCGGACTTCTCTAATAAATCTGGCTTTCAGTAACTCCTCTGTTTGTTCGTAGGCTGTCTTCTGCTTTTCTGGCCCTAATCTCCTTTTCTTTTGGGAAATCGGTCTCGCCTGTGGGTAAACGGATAATTTATGACAGCAGAATGTGGGATCTATACCAGGCATATCGGCTGCAGTCCATGTGAAAAGGTCTTTGAATTCTTGAAGGAGGTTGAGTAAACGCTCCTCTATAGTCGAATCCAACTTGTCATTAATGTGCGTGACCTTCTCTGGCGAATCTCCCAATATGATATCCCTTGAGCCTCCATCTGGTGTAGGTTTTGAAGGATTAAGAGGGTCGATCTTCTGATCCGACCTGGGGTCTAAGTCGACAAGACTCACAGACCCAGCAGCTGCTCCACCATTATTGAGCTTTCTCTTCTTATTGAATGCCTCCAATTTAACCATGTTTAGGCTTAGGTTGTAACAATACCTGGCCATCTCCTGGTCACCTCTGATGGAAGAAACAACATTGTCCTTATCGATGAATTTGATAAGGAGATGTGGAGTCGAAACGATTGCTTCCATAGCATTCAAGGTGGGACGACCTAAGATGTCGTTGTATGGCGATTTTACATTGATCACCAACATTCTGGACTTAACTGTTCTGGTCCCTGGCTCGCCTTCAAAAGAAATAAGGGTGTCAAAATACCCTTTTGTTGGTTGCTTTGCACCGTTGAAGGCTGTCAGTTCCTGTGTGTAAGGCTGTAAGTTTGTGTCATTAAAACCCATTCTCTTAAAGCAATTATAAAAAATAACATCACAGGAACTTCCCTGGTCAACGAGGATTCTTTTTACGTCTTTGTTAGCTATCACTGCGACGATGACCACGGCGTCGTCTCCACCAGGAATGGTTGGGCCAAAATCTTCATCAGAGAATGAAATTACGGGAGCCGCAACGTCGTCCCTGTGAGGACGGTTATCTTTAACTTTCCCATGTACTGACAGAACCATTTGATGGTGGTTCTTGCAGGCTGTAACTAATGCTCCTCCCCCAGCGAATCCTCCAGTGATCATATCGATGACCTCACGTCGACCCTGACGTTGTTGGTGGGGCATACCGTTCTGCTGCGTGAACTCATCAGGTACGTTTCCCTTCTGTTTTTCGGGTGCAATATGCCTTCTAACTGGAGTGTGGTTATCATCACCGTCGTCCTCATGATCTCTACTCTGTTTGTCCATTCGGTCTGGCTCATCAAGGGATTTCTCTTTGAATAAGTATTGCTTAAACTTACCTTCGCGTATCAAAGTTTCGACTGTATTCTTCAAGGCATGGCACTCGTTTGTAGAATGACTATTTTGCTCATGAAAGGCGCAATACTTCTGAGGGTCACCGTGTTTGCGAATCTGGGGTGGCTTTCTGACCCCGTATACGTTGAGCGTTTGCCAACCGACCTCCCTCAAAATTTATGAATGGCTAGATTTAACGGTGCATAGTAATCAAACGCACTTACCCGTTTCTCTTGCTGCCGGGGTGTAGAGTTATTAAAGGGGTTGCTATGGAATGGTCTTTCTACGCGTTCTAATCTTGGTCTATCCTTGTCTCTCTGTGGTTGCTGTTGTGGCATCGGGGGCTTCATTCTCGACGCAATTGCCTCTAAATGCATCTCAATGCCCACATATTGGGAAGCTTTTCTTCTGAACTCCTCGAAGTTCGCTGGAGGGCTCTTTGCTAGCGATAGAGCAAAAGTAGAGTCCGGTTGTAAAGCTTCTATTATAATGTGCAATTGTAATGCCTCTGCTAAATTTGGGACTGAAGCCGCTTCTTTGTAAAATCTTTTTAAGAAATCTTTAAGAGTTTCACGGTCCCCCTGCCTGATTTGGGCCAGCGGGTTCTAGGGACATCTCAAGAGATAACAAAATGATCCACAAACGCTGTCGCCATCTCTTCCCATGAATCGATGAAGCCTGATTGTAATCCTTTGAACCATCCAAGGGAATCATCTACCAGGGTACAAGGAAACATCCTGCACATTACATCCTTGTCTGCTCCCAGATACATGGTTTCATAAACGTATGCATCCAAGTGCTTGGTAGGGTCTGTCTCACCATTGTACTTTCCGATGGAGAGAGGTTGAGTGGTTTGCAGGTATTTTGGAATGATAACATCCATCAACCGCTGGGAGAAAGGGACATTGGGTTTATAGGCCCCATGAGTCATAGCTGGCTCTCATTTTCTGCCGCTGGTTCTCTCTTCAGAATCGAGCGTTTGCTCTTTTTCATCATAAGTGGGGATCTGAGAGTACTGGAGACTCGCAAATTTTCTCCTTTCATTCGCGTGGTGAGTATCCTCTGCCTGAGACAACACTTTCTCTTCTGCAGACTTCTTTTCTTGTTTTAACTCCACCAGCTCCTCCATTAACTGGCGTATCATCTCATCTCGTGGATCAGTTGCTGCTGGTGCTTGTACCATTCTTCTTGAACTTCCTTCTGGTGAATTGAAAACTAAGCGCCTATTCACTTGTTGCTCTTGGGTAGTGACATCCTCCACGTACCCATCTTGCATGTTTCTCCCATTGCCTTCCATGATAAAGTCACATATTTTGAAAACGAGAGGTGGGAATAACTTTAACGGGTCCCACTAGGTGTGCCAATGAACTGTCCTGAATCGGGGTCAATAGATCCGGTGTAGGGTCAGCCACAAAAGTGAAAGATTGTACAGGATTAGACACCGGATCAATGAGTATCTGTTGTACCAATGCAAGAAGACCGGTCTTGATGTCCTGGAGATCGTTCACACCGTCCTCACGCGTTGAAGTGGGCGAAAGGTGGTGTCACCTGTGAAGATTCTCCGACGCTCAAGTCAGTAGTTATATTCCAGAAGAAAGGAATAGCATACAGTATTAAGCGATAACCTCCAGAATTCAAGAGAGAGCTCAAAGTAAATTGAAGAGAGTTTTTATACCTGATTGGCTCATTTTACGAGGACCTGATAGTGGCATATCCACCAAACTCCACTATGTAGATAAATAATTGTTTAATACCCACCTACTAGCATGATTGGAGCAAGTGGCAATTTTATATTTGAGCGTGGAGATCATGAGGCTGAATTTGGGGGGCAATATACTCATTTCCAGGAGCAGACTTTGGCTCGTAGTCTGGAAAATAGAATTCTGGTTGTCATCCCTGTAGCAGCACTCATTATCATTTGTCAAATGGTCTGTGCACATCCGATCTGAAGGTGTCTACATGGATTATCCGGTCTTGGGAGAATGCCCAGACGGTTTAGTAAATCCGATGTCTTACCTTTTGAATCGGTAGCATTGTCAGAACGGATGACATGTCACTGCTGTTTTAGGGGCCGGTATCAAGACCGGATCACAAGCCCATCAGAGATTTCATATGCACTAAAATAAATTTATTCCATTTCAGTGCATCAATCAATATAACAATCACCATTTCATCACCAACATAAGTCAAATCATGAAAAACACAACTGACTCTTAAACAAGTATAATGACTCACTAGTATCCAGATACTAAAAGGATCGGCCTTCAGCTAGAGGGTCCTACTTGACACCCCGTGATCTCGACTTGGTCCATCGGCCCTGCTTGGCTCTCTACCTCAACCACTGGGTCCTACTTGACCACTAGGTAGCTCAATTGTATCTTACTTGACCATGAGAGCCAAAAATGAGGCGTGAAATATACTGTCAGCTAGTCCCAACCACACAAATCACATAAGTTCATTTTAAATTCTCTTTCTCTTTATTAATTGGCACAAAGGCCTCACTTTAATTACTCCACTGGCCACACAAACCCGGTCTAATTACATAATTTCATATTATCATTAATCACCAAATATCAATCAATTAAACAAAAAGGCGGTCACGCAGGCCAGGCCCTCACCATACATTTTCAATCAAGTCTCACACCATTAGGAAAATCCCACAACATAATCATCATAATCATCACACAAACTCATTTCACTCATATCATCTAACCGAAATCACAAGTTATAAACTCTTAACAATGATCATTCTCAACAATCAAGTCATACCATTATTAGCTAATTCATGTCATTAAAACTATCACTTTCTTCCTCACTTTAACAATCTACATAAACATAAATTAATTCCTACAATATCAACTACTTCATCTTCCTTTTGAACCTAATTAGGGTCTATACGAAATTCTAATTAATTATAACTTTGGACACCTCATTTACCTCGATTCCAAGCTTTCACTAGTTGTTCTTGATGCTGGTATCGCCCAATGACTTGAGAATTCATCGCTCTGGTTCTGATTCCAACTCCCACTTCGCTTAATGGCTTGCCGAAGCTCGTTCCGAAACCTATAGTCATCGAAACACAAAAGCCATGAGTCGATACCCAAACTTCACATTTCCATAAACTTGCCAAAATTGAAACCCCCAAACAAAGGGCCATGCACAACCTAGATAGATAAAGGGAGGGGGAGAGAGAGAACGTGAAATTGAAATCGCACATAGACTTACCTCGCTCCCACGGTTCTAAAAATGTGATCAATTTCGAGTTGTCACCGAATTGACCTCCAATTTCCCTTTAGAAACCCACGACTATGACAGTGTAAAAGAGAAAGAAACACACATGCTACTCGAGGGAGAAGAAAGAGAATTTTGATTTTTAATGTCCCAAGGGAAATATAGCCATTTCACATTTTTTCTTTTTCTTTTCTATTTTCTTTTATTACCTTTTAATGAAACCTTTTACTTTTTACTCTTTAGTACTTATAAATTCACCACTACCTTTTTTATTTTACATTTTAAATTTATGATTTACCATTCAATTTAATTTATTTAAATTTTATCACCTTAACATTTGTTAATTAATTTATAATACTTTTAGAAAAATCTAAATAATTTATTTATTAATTTCCACCTATCATCAATAATTAAATTAAATACCCGGATGTTATAATTGCCCTTAGAGAAAAGAGTTACAATGCAACGATTTATATAGAGAGAAGTTGGAAATAGATTCTAGTTAGAGTGGATCCTATCCTAACTAATGCCTAACTTAACATAACAGAATTGCTGAGTCAGCACAAGCATGAAGCTTGCCAAGCAGACTAACCAGGCAACATAAGCTTGCTAAGTACACTATTGATAAATGCTAATCAAGCCATACATTCACATGATTATTTGAAGCATCGTTGCAAGAAAATCAATTAAATGGAGGGAAAAACAAAGAATTTATGAACATAAATACAAGTTTTGAAAAATAAAGAGATCAGCTTAAAATCCTTTAAGAATTATAGGAAAAGCTACCAAGCCAAAGAAAAGTCAAAAGAGTAAGCATCCAAGACATCACGCTTGAGCGTGTCCTACGCTCGCTTGAGCGTGATCGAGCCAAGCATCAGACCTCATTGAAGCTTAAGCGTGGAAATTGGGCGCTCAAGCGTGAGCCCGAGCTCGCTTGAGTGTGGATTAAGCATAAGCTAAGCGTGACTTGACAAGATAAGCTCGCTTGAGCTTGGCTTGAGCGTGGTTTGTGCACACCAAAAATCAGTGTCAGGACCCTCCCACGCTCAAGCGTGGACATGGGGCGCTTAAGCGTGAGCCCGAGCTCGCCTGAGCATGGATGAAGCGTGAATCATACATGCAGGACAGGAAGTGCACGCTTGAGCGAGATTAAGCTTGGTCTGAGCGAAAAACAAACAGTGAGAATCAGGACCTTCCACGCTTGAGCGTGACCATTAAGCTCAAGCGTAACTCATGCAGTATGGGGTTTGTAATTTAATATTGACCAATGGTGTGATGCCAACTCAACCACCTTGAAGTGTTTATGCATGTCTCTGAATATTCCTTCATGGGCATTATGCAAGTGGGAAGGAAGTTGAAGCATAATCACTATAAATCTAGCAGAGAAGATCATTGGAAGGCATCTCCGTCATATCATCAATCATCCCCTGCATCTCCTGTAAAATCCAACCTCTCCATTATTCCTTTTACCTTCTGTATTCATTTCCAAATTTTCTTGAAGTGAAAATGCAAAGCATGAGTAACTAATTTTCCTTTATTGGGATTGGTTGTAATCAATTTAAACCTGAAGTAATGTTGTTGTAAGTTTTTATGTATGTTAATGAGATTTAAAACTTTCTGTATTTTATTCTGCCATTAATGCCTGAAGATACTTGATCACTATTTTCTTGTTTTAATTCTTCTTAAGTATACTGGGAAGTAACTTTTGAGAGCAGATCTGAATGAAATACTCGTTGTGAGTAGCTGACCAGGGATGACATCTAATGCAATGAACGTCGAAACAATCGATCGGTAATGCTGGAATGGTTTCAAAGTGACTGAGGGATCAGCGGTTTGAAATCATTCTTATGAATTTTGTAGTCGAGGGATCGATACGAATGACTTTGATTGTGATGTAGAAATTTAATTTCAAGTTACATACATGCAAATTTATTTAGCTTACAAAAGGTGCGATGCGATGAAACCAATCCCAGTTTTCCAAATCTGATTTCTACCAAAACATCTTACTATCATTATTTTCATTCAACACTTGCTGTTTATTTTGTATTCAATCTTTTGCACAACAAAATCAAAATAAATCTTTTGTCAAAATCAATTCAAGAACTAAGATCTTCAAACCAACACCTCCTTAGTGGAACGATATCTATACTATACTACAATCACTGTGTTTAAACTTGGCACAAACATTCCATTGAGTTCATATTATAAAAACTTGATTCTCTTTCCTTGAACACTTCACTTCTTTGTACGATATACAAAAATATCTTACCAAGTTTTGGCGCCACAGCCGGGGAGGTGATTTAAGTTTGAACATTTTAGCATTAAATTGACAAGACTCTGTAAATAAATTTCATTTGTTTGCATTTTTCATTTTTTTGTATGGTAACATTGCTAGAGTGAGTGCTTGATTTATGATCTTGAGAGGATAGGGACCAAAAGAACAACTTGCATTTGATCCAGAAATAGATAGGCTCCTCAAGAAAATCAAGAAAGCCAAGCAAAAGCATAACTTCCATACAGGAGAAACTTCTTCTGACAGAATGGCAGATGTCAATAGCAACAATCAAAATCCACTAAGGAGAACACTGGGAGATTACACTTTACAACAAGGACCCAGACATTACTCAAGCATTGCTATTCCAAACACAATAAGGGCTACAAAAATGAAACCTGTTTTTCTTAGTTTAATTAGTTCCCACCAATTCCATGGAATGACAAGTGAAGATCCATATACTCACTTGGCCACATTCTATGAATTAGTTGGAACTATGGGTTTTGAACAGGAAATAATTGAAGCTGCATATCTAAGACTATTTCCTTTTTCTCTGGCAGGTAAAGCTAAAGAATGGCTCCAGTCGTACCCAAATCAAAGTTTGAATAGTTGGGACACAGTGGAAGAAAAATTCCTACACAGATTATTTCCTCCAATCTAGATTCATCAAGGCCAAGTCAGATATTACAACATTTAAACAAAGCCAAGATGAACCCTTTTGTGAGGCGTGGAAACGTTTCAAATCTCTCCTGAGAAAATGCCCAAACCATGGACTTGAAGATATTACACAACTTAATATCTTCTATAGTGGACTCAAAGCTGATACCAAAATTGTGACGCCCCAAAATTTTCGGAATAAATTTTCGCGTTTTAAAGAATCATTTTAAAATTTGTAATTTAAATTTTGAGGTCACGTAAAAATTAATAAATGCGAAATATTATAAAGCATGCTAGTCGTGAACGAATAAAACATGATACATTTATATAGCGGAAACGATAGATAAAATTACAGTACATAATATCATTACAACCCATTAAAATACAAATGAAGACAAGTCCAAGCAATAAATCATAAAAGCTTCATTAATTGCATCACTTATCATTCTATGTAGCATGCACTGTAAAAATAATGTAAGAGTGAGACAAAATATAGAATAAATATAAAATAAGTAAAATTGCACAAACACAATCAACAAACCATAATGATATGATGAATATGCCAAACAAGTTCATTTATATTTAATAAATCTTTAACTTAGTCAAATGATGTCATGCTAGATCCATTTTGGTTTGGTGGGAATACTGCAGTAAAAAAGTCTCATAGAGACACCAGTAGGAATTTGCATAACCATGAATCCCTACACCCTCATGGCTCCTGCGAAAATAATTACACAAGTAGGAATTTGCATAACCATGAATCCCTACACCCTCATGGCTCCTGCGAAAATAAGTACACAAGTAGGAATTTGCATAACCATGAATCCCTACACCCTCATGGCTCCTGCGAAAATAAGTACACAAGTAGGAATTTGCATAACCATGAATCCCTACACCCTCATGGCTCCTGCGAAAATAAGTGCACAAGTAGGAATTTGCATAACCATGAATCCCTACACCCTCATGGCTCCTGCGAAAATAAGTACACAAGTAGGAATTTGCATAACCATGAATCCCTACACCTTCATGGCTCCTGCGAAAATAGGGCTTTAACTCATCATAGAGTAACCCCCCACCAGGATAGGCAATCATGGAACCCCTAAATTCCATAGTGCGTCCAAATGCTTATGATGCATGAATGCCTTTAATTCTCTTTATCGATTTAACATACCATGATATCAATATTTCCATAATCATTTGGAAAACCATAAGTCCTCAAAGGACACATCACATATAATAATTTTTAGAATCATGGATTTACTGTTTCAACAACATATCTCAATAAACCACAAGGCATTCATGTATACATTTATTTAGTCATTCATAATAATTCATGACAAAGATATACATACTGTATGTCATGTATAGGACACTCAATAACATCTATAATAATCAATAATCCCTCAATAATTCAATAATAGATCATTACTCATATGAAAAATATCATTTTCATCTATAATAACCATTATAGGTAAGTTTCAGCATTTTACAATAGCAACATACGTTAGTAAAACAACCATAACGTGAGCAAATCAAATCCTTTTTAAGTAATTCCACTTTCAGTAGTTCCATAACAAAATTATCTATAACTTTCATGAAAATCATAATTTCAAATTCCAAACAGAAACATCACATAATCACAGTATACTAAACCATCTCAAAGAAGGTAGCAAAACGTACATATGTTGGTATTTTCAACGTTTCTGGAGCTACAAAAATAATTTTGGCATGGGACCAGTTCTAAATTACTCATAACACAAATATATAAAACTTTTATGAAGACACTAAACATTAATTCTCATCACAAAGTTTCCAGTTTTAAAAATACAATTCGAAATTCATATTAGCAGATTTTCAGCATGAATATACTTCTGTGTGTTAGGCATAACTAGAGCTAAAAATATCCTTTTAACTTGAAACCACTTTCTATAGATTCATAACATAAATATCTACAACTTTTGTGAAGACATCAAAGTCTAAAAACGTATGTATAATTTCCAGAATATTAATATATACACAAAATAGAAGATACATACTCCAGAACATACATACTGTAGTATTTTGACTATAACTCATGCTATACATGTCCAAATCAGTCGGTTTAATTCTCAAAATTCACATAACAAAAAGTTCTACAACTTTGATGAAGAAGTCAGAATCAAATTCACACGTTTTCAGCTTCAAAATTGAGCTACAAATTACGAAAATAAATCTGGAAAATCCTAGAACAGCATACAATTCTACCCATTCCATATTTATTCACAACCCTATCCCCTCTTACCTTGATGAAGGGTCTTAGATTGGTTGAAAAACGTTTTCTTCTTACTGTCCTAGCTTCGAATCAGAGTGACTTGTACGTAGAGAAGGAAATGAGAAAGAGAGACTTTTACTAATTTTCGTTGTGCTGAGAATTCAGACTTGGAAAAGGTGTGGTATTGATTTAATAATGTACAAGACAAGTGGGGAACAAGCTTTCTCGTGACTGGAGGTTAGGTGCATCAATTATGGAAATAATAGAGGTTTTAGATAAGAAGTGAGCTGTATTTTGGCCATTACCGCCGCCTACCTACTGGAGCTTTGTTTGATTGAAGTAAATATATTAAAATATGTACAAAACGACATGATTGGTGTAAAAGATTAATTTTGACACTGGTTCGGTATTGTGGGGATATTAGCCGACTGGGCCATTACCGGTCAATATATTTGCCGACTGGACCACTACCGGTCAGTATATTTGTAACATCCCTATTTTTAGTAGCAGTCTTATTTAGTAAAAATTGAAGTTTAGAAGGTCTGTAAGAGGTAATAAGTGAATATACACCCTGTTGATAGTCTGTGGTATCTCAGAAATGTCATTTTTGTACATAATAATGGAATTTATATGGACCATTAGTGAAATTATGCAAATTCCGAGTGAAATAGGCTCTGATCCGAGTGACAGGATGAAATTCCGAGTGAAGGACTAGAGATTCCGAGTGAAGGATGAAATTCCGAGTGAAGGATTAACAATTCCGAGTGAAAGAAAGAAAATCCGAGTGAGGAATGAAATTCCGAGTGTAAGTTAGAATGACCGAATAAAACATTTCTAAAAAGGGATACTACCGAGTGAAATCTTAGTCTTAGAGACAGTTGGAGTGAAGTAGGTTCAAGGGAACCACTTCTGGATGAATATTCCGAGTGAAAACACCCTTGAGAGACTCATTTCCGAGTCAGACCTTTCCAATCGCTTCTTTTCGAGTGAACAATTGTTATAATTACAGTTTACCGAGTGAATAGACTCAATTAGAATTATAACCAAGTGCAATCCGAGTGAGTTGTGCAACTCAGATTTTCCTAGAGAAGAAGGGAATAACATTTCGGGTAGAAAGATCTTCGAGTGTGGTGTTTTGGGTAGTAGAGTTCCGAGTAAGGGCATGACCCCAAATATGCAATTCCGAGTGAAATATAGAGTAATGGAAGCTCATTCCGAGTGGAATATAGGAAGGAGAACCCAGTCCGAGTAGAATATATAAGTTTTAGAGCCATTATTGAGTGAGGCTATGTTTATGACTCTTTTTCCGAGTGATAAAAACCTTAAAGGATTTCGATCGAAACACATTTTGAGGAAGGATAGTGTATGTGTACCTAAGAGATGATTATCCGAGTGAAAAATGAGTGGGGAAGGACTTAAATGCTCCTGGAAGGTAAAATCCGAGTAAAATATAGAGAGGCTGAACCATTTCCGAGTGAATCTATGAGTATGACTCCTCTTCCGAGTGAGATATACTCTATTGGACCAATTCCGAGTGAAGACTTGTATGTGTAGGTCTTTTCCGAGAAGTGAGGGCCTTAATATGTTCTGATTAGAATTGTAGTTGAAGAACCTGGTTAAAACCGAGAGGGAAATATGAGTAAACCGAGTGAGTAAAGTTTGAGTATTTCTGAATGGTAAACCGAGTGAAGTATATTCCCGATTGTGTTGAAGTTAAATACACCGAGTGGGATGGAAAGTAGTATTCCGAGTAAGTGGATGACTTTTACCGAATTGAACAGTTTATGTAGAGATTCGGATTTGGAATAAAAACTTCGAGTAGAAGAAACATAGGAAAAGAATGCGAGGGAGTCGGTTTTTGAAGGACATTACCGAGTGATAAAGGACTAGGCTTGGAATGATTTAACCGAGTAGAACCATTAAGAAATGACCCGGATTTGGGATATAATACCGAGTGAAAGGACAAGCATATTAGGAGTCGGTGTGGAGGTGAATTACCGAGTGAAAGATGGGAAAGATGAGTCGGTTTCGAAGACATTCCGAGTGAAGAATTGCAATTGTGACTCGGAAGTGGGAATTCCAGTCGGAATTCACTGTCAGAATTGTTAACCGAGTGTGTAATTTCACTCGGTATTCACTGACAGAAGTGCGTTTTGACTTCAATTTTGTCTTTTCATGATATTTAAATCCAATCGTGCGCATTAAGGATGGTGGACGACCAGGAATGGACACTGACTCAGCATATATAATTGTTTAATCTCCACTGACCCTTCTGACTCAGCTTATCACTCACAAATGGGAACTGACTCAGCTTATCACTCAGAAATGGGCACTGACTCAGCAGCCCACTCGGAAAAGGCTGTCTCCCACTTGTCTTCCACTCACTTCCTCCCTATTTAAACGAGTTCAAGGTCCTCAGACCTCACACCACACACACGAACCAAACACTTCATCACTATTCTTCCCAGCAAGCTCTTTCCCTCTCCTTTCCCCTCTATTTCACTCGGAATTGAAGTAGGACAGTGAAGGGAGCCTCTTTCTTCTCCTCCAGGAACTTCATAGAGGTAAGAGGGGTATATTCTTGGGTGCCTTGTGGGAAAACCGAGTGGGGACAGATTCAGTGTGTATGAATTAAATGCTTTATATTGATATTTGTATATGTATGTATATATATATATATATATATATATATATCTGTTACCGAGTGATGAATTGTGATATGACATGTACTTATTGGATTGAAAATGCTAAGAATCATGGGTACCGTGTGATTTCCAGTGAAAAACTATGAGTTTAATGATAACAGATTCTATTTTAAGCCAATCCGATCGGTTTTGGTATCATTTCAATCGGTTTTAAGCCATTTCAATCGGTTTTAGTATTATTTCACTCGGAAAACACTCTTTTTCTCTCGGACAGCTTCTCCCAAGTCTTATTTTTACTCGGAAATCTATTTCTTAAATTGTTTCACTCGGAAAACACTATATTGCTCTCGGTCAGTAGCTTCCCAGTCTTATTTCACTCGGCAAACACTTTATTTTACTCAGCAAGTAGTTACTTTACTCGGATTTATATTATTTCATTCAGACAGAACCCTTTTTAATTAATTTTACTCGGTAAACACACTCTTCCACTCGGAAAGTATCTTATTTTTACTCAGGAAACTCTTTTCCTATTGATTCCACTCGGAATCATAATTAATTTCATTCAGAAACTCATTTTCACTTAGAATTTAAGTAGCTTCACTCATGAAAACCCTTCCCAGTGATTTTTAACTCGGTAAACCTTTATTTTACTCAGAAAACTCCCTTTAGTTTATTTTCACTCGGAATACATAGTTAAAATAACTTAGAAATCTCTTATCAACCTGATTCCACTCGGAATCAGGATTATTTCACTCGGATTGATGCCTATTTTATTCAGAAACTCACTTCAACCTGAATTTACTCGGTATTTAAACTCATTTCACCCAGAAAATTTATTTTTCACTCGGAACGGATTTATTTATCTCGGATGATTCAGTTTCACTCGATATTCAACCCATTCCACTCGGCAAACTCAATTTCTCACTCAGTATTAAACCTTTCTTTCTCAAAAAGTTTAGAAATCAACATTTTTACTCGGATATAATTTATTTCCACTCGGATTCAAGCTGTCCCAGTCGGAAAACAGCATTCCACTTTATTTCACTCGGATTTAAATTTATTTCAGTCGGAAAATAGCTTTTCCAGTGTCATTTCACTCGGATTTTTAGCCAGATCGCTTGGAGAACCCTTCTCTGTATGATTCCACTCGGAATCATACTCATTTCACTCGGATTTTCCTCTGTTCCACTCGGAAAACTCTATTTTTAGTGTTTTTCACTTGAATTTTTAATTGGAAACTAATCTTTACTACTTTTTAAGTTATTAGTAAGTTATAATTATCATTCTTATTCTATTTGTTGTCAAAATTAGTATTGTTATCATTATTATTAGTTTATTTATTATTATACATTGTTAACATATAAATTATGCGTAAATACATAAAGGATATATATATTATTTTACTCTTTATGAAAGAATATATATATGATAGATATATTTCTAAAAGAATTAATAAACGAATATCTTACAAGGATTAAATGATATGATGAGACTGGAAACACATAAGATACCCAGGGATCTAATGATAAGAATAATGCATTTCGCATCATGAAAATGTGTTTTGAAGAAGAAAAACTAGAGCATACACCTGGTACACTGGAGGACATTCACGTTCGATCTCAGTAGAAGAATCTTGGGAGTACAACTGGAACGGCAACCCAATGGCATCAGAGTCGCGCCTGATAGCCGGGTGAGACGATGCAATTCTAGTGTACTTCGACTAAATGACGGGATGTATCTATGATCGTGAAGAGCCAAGTCCCAAGATGAAATGATATATATAATAATGAGAACCTGTGAGTTCATTCGTACCATATGATAAAAGAAAGGGGACTTGGTGAGCTCTGATCGCTCTAGAATGGAAACGTTATGCCCAAGAAATAACTTGAGCAGGATGGAATCCAAAGAATGAAAGGATGATGATGGATTGATTTATTGGGCCCACATGCATCATGAGACTTAACCAAAGATAAATCATAATCCGAACTCATGCATTCATTACAGCATATCTGATTGTTATAATTGTGAACATGCTAAATATATGATTATATGATGATAACATGCTTGATTGTTATAAATATGTTAAATGTATGATCTATGTGACATTTTATGTTAACTGGATTATGTCCGCATCGGATGAACCAATCAGGGTCTTGGGTTATACTCACCCTTACTGTTGAACATTTTTCAGAGGAATTAGAAACTCAAGAACCCGAGTGTGAAGATCAGCAATACGCTGAACCCGTTGAGAATAATCATTAAGGATAGATTATTTATAATCAGACACCGGATGACTGTATAATATTTAAGGGTGCCTGCGTGCCCCATTCTGTTAAGAATACAATTATTTACAGTTTGTGAATGACTATGTGATATATACAATATTACTTCCACTGATTTGCCACATATTTTAAAAAAAAAAATATTCACTTTTTCTAAAAACTGTTAACACTCTCAGTTAAATGGGATGAACCTACAGAAGGATTTGTCTTATCTAACCGAGGGTGTTACAATATTTGCCGACTGGAACTCTACTGGTCAGTATATTTACCGATTGGAAATCTACCGATCAGTATATTTGCCGACTGGACCACTACCGGGTCAGTCTGAGAAGAATTCATCAGTCTCTTCTTTCACAACTGCTCCACTCGGGAGGGAATTTGCTCAGACATTTTTTTGCTTGAAACACTCAGACAGCTTTCCTTCCTCGGAATGACTTACTCGGAAATGTCTCACCCGAACTCATCCAGAACCGATTCCACTCTCATTCGGTCTTTCATTCGGCTAAATCATTCCAGGACCGACTTCACACTCGCTCGGTCTTTCACTCGGCTGAATTATTCTAGACCGACTCCATACTCGCTCGGTCTTTTACTCGGCAAACTATTCCAAAACCGACTCATCACTCGATCGGTCATTCACTCGGCAAATCATTTCAAAACCGACTTTTCTCCTGATCGGTCCTTCCCTTGGCTAAATAATTCCAAGACCGACCATCTCTCACTCGGTCTTTCACTCGGTAAATTACTCCAAAACTGACTCCTTTCTATTTCACTCAAGCCAGGCTTCATAGCACTCAGTCTTTTACTCGGTAATTATTCTAACCGACTCCTCTTTCATTTGCTCAAGCGCGGCCACGCCCACTTGAGCGAGATTCGTCCAGAATCTCACCTGATCCCATCACACTCAACTCAGAAATTCCCACTCGGAACTCCACTGCCCGGAATGTCACACTCGGAGACCTTTCATTCGGAATTATATCCACATCCTCACTCGGAAGGTCCTGTCTCGGACATAGCTCACTCGGAAGACATAACCTTCACTCGGAATTTCAACCTTCACTCGGAATTTCTCTCGGTCATAACCTTCACTCGAAAACAGATTCTTTTATTCACTCGGAAAGTCTTATTTCTGACCTGATTCACTCGGAATTTGGATAATACCATTAATGATCTAGAAAAAATGATTATCCATGGGATTAAAATTTTTGGGATGTTACAAAAATGATATTAGACGCAGCAGTTGGAGGCACCATGATGACAGTGGATGCAGAACAAGCCACAAGAATTATTGAAGCATTATCATCCACAGATTACCAAGCTCAGCACGATAGAATGTAAGTCCACAAGAAGGGAGTATTAGAACTAAATACAACAAATGCCATTTTAGCTTAAAATAAAATTTTGACTCAACAAATTGAAGCTTTAACACAGCAAATGGCAAAACTCCCGCAGCAGTTACATGTAGTGCAAACCTCTGCAAACAATCAGCAATCACAATTGAAATGTGATTTTTGTGGAGGAGAACATCAAAATGGACATTGCCAAGGAGAGAAATCTAACCAATACATACTCTACATGAATAACCAAGGTAAGCAGGGTAATTTCAATAACAATGCTTACTCTAACAATTTTTCACAGGGATGGAGAAGTAATCAGAATGGTGGATGGAAACAGGAGGCAAGCATTTCCAACAGACAACAACCTTACCAACAAGGTTCTTCTTTGATGGAAAGAACATCCAAACTAGAGGACATTCTAGAAAAGTTCATGCAAGGTTCTATAACCAACCAAAAAAATACAGATACCTTAATCAGAAATCTAGAGACCCAAGTGGGGCAATTGAATCGTCAAATTGTAAAACATCATAATTCGCAATTTGGGGCTAATACCCACCCAAACCCAAAGGAGCAATGCAAAGCAATCACCACAAGAAGCAGAAAAGTCACTGGACAAGAAGAGAAGAAAAGTGAAAAGGTGGAAGAAAAAAATTGTGTAAAAGAATCAAGGGAGGAAGTTACAGAAGAAAAAAATAAAAAAAATGAGGATGTACATATGGAGGAGGATGTAGTTGAAATAAATAAAAAGAGAGAAATAAAAGAAGGAAAGAAAAAGGTGCACGACCCAGCACCACAGCTGAAAAGTTTACCGTATCCAAAGAATCCTTCGAAGATAGACAAGGAGAGGCAGTTTGCAAGATTCATGGACATTTTCAAAAGGTTGCAGATAAACATACCTTTTATGGAAGCTATGGAGCAAATGCAAACATACGCAAAGTTCATGAAAGAGCTATTAACAAAGAAGAAAAGATTCTCTGAAGAGATAGTGGAGCTCACAGCAGGATGCAGTGCTATTATTCAAAAAGTATTGCCTCAGAAAACAAAAGACACAGGGAGTTTCATAATTCCAGTAACTATTGGTACTTTACCAGTAGGAAAGGCACTCTTAGACTTGGGAGCTAGCATTAACTTAATGCCTCTCTCAATGGTAAAAAGAATCGGAGATCTTGAGGTGAAACCAACACGAATGACTCTCCTGTTGGAAATATGCACTAAAAGCCTATATAGGTTCGCATCATTTTGAATAAGTCATTTTTTGTTAAATAGTTTAACAACCTTTATTTATCCTTGGAGTAATAGGTCATATGAGAGTTATTCCTAAAATGTCCCTAGTCAAGTATTTACGTGGGGACATGTAAATACATTAAGACTAGTGTATGAGTGTACTGATGATCTGATCTCACAGATCATGGATATAAATGATATCAAGTCTTCACACGGGTATACATTAAGAGTAATGATGTACTGGACAGACCCACCATGAGAACGTTGCATGGATCGTTACATAAATGTCATAAACGATTCTCAATGTGATAATGGTATATGTAGTCCTTTGACCTGAAGTCACTACGATTCCTACATAAGGAGTTTGTTGTTTTAATACAATCAAACATTTTCTGTAACAAGAGGACTATAAAGGTTGTGGTTAGGCAATGAACAAATTATGCAGAGGGATATGAGTGATGTAGATGGGATTTGTCTCTCCTATGTGACAGGAGTGATATCTATAGGCCAATTGATGGAATGAGACTAAGGAAATGCATGGCCATGCTAGAAAGAATAAATATTGGATATTTATTAAGATAAAGTCTACTCCGGTATCAAGTAAAATAAATTAGACCGTACAAGGATGACGCAACCATGCCTTGGGCCCAATTAGGATATCGTGACAAAAGGAACAAACATATAAAATAATTATCACTTATAGGTTATGTTGATAATAAATAATATTCGGACATAATGATGCATTGCTAGATGCCGCTCTTATTTTATATTAATAATAAAATAGTTTATTATTAATATAACTGAGTATTTTACCTATAGGGTCATACACATAAAGTAAGCCCATCAAAAAATAGCTTTTTTATTTTAGTTGGACTAAAATAAAACTATTGGGCCTAACTCATTTAGAATGAGTAAGGAGCCTACTCTTTAGAGAGCAAATTAGGTCAAACCTAAGCCTATAAATAGAGTATAAGATGCTCATAGGCGGCTACCCAAAAAGAGACACAAAATATGTAAAAGTTACAAAAGCTACACGCCGTCAAACTAGCACTTGGAAGGTGTAGCATTTTGGTGGGAGTACTCGTGTGGACTCCTAAAGGACGAGGCTACGATTGCTTTGATATTCTTCAAGAGGTAATCCTAAAACGCAATCTTTTTTTTGTGTTTGTCTTATGCTTTGAAACAAGGCGCTTTGCAAATCCTATGGGAATCCTTGTATTTCCACTGCTCATACACTAGGGATTCCCTAACATCTCCAACTCGCTGATCGATCTATGAAGTTTCCATAGGGCATAGCAGAGGATGTGCTAGTACGAGTTGACAAGTTCGTGTTCCCTGTAGATTTTTTCATCATGGATATCGAAGAAGATACAGAGGTGCCTCTCATTTTGGGCAGACCCTTCATGAAAACAGCAAAGGTAATTATCGATGTGGATGATGGGAAGCTCAAAGTAAAAGTGCAAGATGAGGAAGTGAACTTCAATGTGTTTGATGCAATGAAGTACCCAGCCTTCAAAATTGACATTGAAGAAATACCTATCAAAGAAAAATCCAATGAATGGCTCAAAAAAGATTCACTGAAGGAGTTAATGGCAGAAGCTAAAACAAATGGCAAAGTGATGGAGGATGCTGACATGGATGTGAAGGACTTGGAAGATAAAAAGTGTGACGTCCAGGAAGAAAATCATTTTGAAGAGCTACCAAAGAAAGCAAAAGAAGTCACAACATCAAAAGTGGAGCTAAAAGTTTTGCCTTCACACTTAAAATATGTTTTTCTTGACGATGAAGGACAAAAACCTATTATTATTAATGGGCACTTGTCAAAATCTGAGGAAAAACAATTGATTCAAGTGTTGAAGGAAAACTCAACGACAATCGGTTGGAAACTAGAAGACTTGAAAGGCATAAGTCCAGCATATTGCATGCACCACATTTACATGGAACAAGAATTCAAACCAGTTGCTCAGCCGCAGAGACACTTTAATCCATCCATGAAGGAAGTTGTCAAAGGGAAGGTAATTAAGTTACTAGAAGTTGGTATAATTTATCCAATCTCTGATAGTTCTTGGGTTAGTCCTGTGCAGGTTGTTCTAAAGAAGGGATGAGTAACTGTCATACAAAATGACAAAAATGAATTAATCCCCACAATAACAGTCACAGGATGGAGAATATGCATTGACTACAGGAAGCTAAACACAGCAACTCGGAAAGACCATTTTCCTCTATCCTTCATGGACCAAATGTTGGAAAGGCTCGCAGGACAAGCCTATTATTACTTTTTGGATGGATACTCAGGATACAACCAAATAGCTGTTGCACCAGAAGATCAAGAGAAAACAACATTCACATGTCCCTTTGGGGTATTTGCATACAGAAAAATGCCTTTTGGGTTATGTAATGCTCCTGCAACATTCCAAAGGTGTATGTTAGCTATTTTCTCATATTTGGTGGAGAAATGCATTGAAGTCTTCATGGACGATTTTTCTGTTTTTGGGTCAGCATTTGATCAATGTTTGGAAAATTTAAGTATAGTATTGAGAAGATATGTGGAAACCAATTTAGTCCTAAATTGGGAAAAGTGCCACTTCATGGTTACTGAAGGAATTATGCTTGGACATCAAATATCCAAAAGAGGCATCGAGGTGGACAAAGCCAAGGTGGAAGTAATTGAGAAGCTACCACCACCAGGGAATGTGAAAGGTGTTAGAAGCTTCTTGGGCCATGCAGGATTTTATAGAAGATTCATCAAATATTTCTCCAAAATTGCAAAGCCCTTAAGTAATCTCTTGAACAAAGACACTCCCTTTATTTTTGATGATTCTTGTTTACATGTATTCGAAACTTTGAAACATAAATTAACTTGTGCACCTGTGGTAATTGCTCCTGATTGGGAGTTATATTTTGAAATAATGTGTGACGCAAGTGACTATGTTGTTGGGGCCGTATTAGGACAAAGGAAGGCTAAAATTTTTCATGTCATTCACTACGCTAGCAAAGTTTTAAACCCAGCTCAAACAAATTATGCAACAACAGAAAAAGAGCTGTTAGCAATAGTGTATGGCCTGGAAAAGTTTAGACCTTATCTGATTGGTTCCCAAGTCACTATTTTTACTGACCATGCTGCTATTAAATATCTGCTGAACAAACCTGACGCTAAGCCCAGGTTAATTAGATGGATCTTGTTGTTGCAAGAATTCAATCTAGTAATCAAAGACAAAAAGGGTAGTGAGAATTTTATTACAGATCATCTGTCTCGCCTTGTCAACAGGGAAGTCACACTACTACAACCAAAAGTAAACAAAGAATTTCCAGATGAGAAGCTATTGATGATACAAGAAAGGACATGGTTTGCAGACATGGCAAACTTTAAAGCCACAGGAGTGTTGCCTGAGGATCTTTCATGGCAACAAAAGAAAAGTTTCTGAAAAATGAAAAGCAGTTTATATGGGATGATCCATACTTGTTTAAACTTGGATCAGACCATATTTTGAGGAGATGTATGTCTCAACAAGAAGCCAACAACATTTTATGGCACTGTCACAGCTCCCCATATGGAGGACATTTCAATGGGGAAAGGACTGTAGCTAAGGTCCTCCAATCAGGTTTTTATTGGCCATCATTGTTTAAAGATGCTAATGTTTTTGTGTAGCATTGTGATGTATGTCAGAAAACAGGTAGCATATCAAAAAGGAATGAGATGCCATTAACTACCATTCTTGAAATAGAAGTCTTTGATTGGTGGGGCATAGACTTTGTTGGACCTCTACCTACTTCATTTTCAAATGAGTACATTGTTGTAGCAGTGGACTATGTGTCAAAGTAGGTTGAAGCCTTGGCCTGTGTTAAAGCTTATGCCAATACCGTGATTAAATTTCTCAAGAAAAACATTTTCAACAGGTTTGGTACTCCAAGGGTATTGATAAGTGGCGGAGGTTCTCATTTCTGCAACACTCAACTTCAAAGGTGTCTAGAACACTATGGAACAAAGCATAAGGTGACCTCCCCATACCACCCTTAAGCCGACCAAGTGGAAGTATCCAACAGAGAGATCAAGAGGATATTAGAAAAAATAATTGGCCACAACAGGAAGGATTGGTCCTTAAAGCTCGATGACGCTTTATGGGCATATAGAACAGCTTACAAAGCACCAACTAGATTTTCACCTTACCAGTTGGTGTATGGAAAAAATTGCCATCTTCCTATAAAACTTGAATACAAGGCATTCTGGGCAATGAAAGTACTAAACTATGACCCAAAAGCATCAATTCAAGAAAGAAAAATTCAAATGCACAAGCTAGAAGAATGGAGGAAGGAAGCATATGAATCATCAAAAATCTATAAGGAAAAGATAAAGGCTTACCATGACAAGCACATTATGAAAAAAAGTTTTTATCCAAGATAGCCTGTGCTCCTGTTTAATTCAAGGATAAAATTGTTCCCAGGAAAACTAAAATCCAAATGGTCAGGGCCATTCATTGTGAAAGAAGTAAGGTCTTATGGGGCCATTGAATTACAAGACCCTAAATCTGAAAGAACCTGGGTTGTAAATGGTCAAAGACTCAAACCTTATTTGGGAGGAGAGGTGGAGAAGGTCACCACCATTCAACTGAAGGACCCATAATCAAACAAAACAGGCGTCAAGCTATTGACAATAAATAAGCGCTTTTTGGGAGGCAACCCAATATTTTATGTTTTCTTCATTCTGTTAATTTTACTTTAAATATTATTAAAGTTCTTATTTATTTTATAGGTCACTCATCAAACCACTCCAAGTGTGAGAAATAAGTCTCAAACACTGCCAGACATCATGAACGCTTAAGCTTGATTAATCACGCTCAAGCGTGACTAGTTCAAGGGGTCAAGCGTGATAAGATACGCTTAAGCGAGGAGAGACAGGTAGGAGAAAAAGCATCAGAGTTAACCACGCTCAAGCAAAGATATGATCGCTTAAGCGATCAAGAAAAATTTTTTGTTCTGTCTTGAATTTGCTCAAGCGAATCATGTTAAAGCTTATGCGGGGTATGAAATTCAAGCATCAGGTATGTTCACGCTCAAGCGAGCTCTCACACGCGCAAGCGAACCAAGGCAAGTCACATACTGTTCAACTCACGCTTAAGCGCAGGGATCAAGCTTGAAGCGTGGGAACACTACAAAAGAAGTTTCCCAAAACTCAACCCCGATCACGCTTAAGCGTGACCTTTTGACGCTTGAGCGACAGGGTCTGTCAATTAATAATGAATGCACGCATAAAGTAAGGGAGCCCACGCTTAAGCGAGAACTTTAAACTGGATCAGGTATTAACCATGCTTAAGTGTGGCAATTACACGCTCAAGCGAGAAGTTCAAAATCTCAATCACGCTTAAGCGCGATGTACTCACGCTTAAGTGAGTAACTATTAAACTGCCACCTGATGCCAATTTTTAAAATTTTTTAAAGGGAGCCATTATTGCAGAATCTGTAACCGCACCCCATCTTTATTCCCATAACCCCATTTGCTCCTCTTCGTCAGTTTCCAGTGAGCACTCCTCTGACAGTTTCCACTTTGCATGTTACTTATATTTCTAATTGCCATTTCCATAATCATTTCATCTTCTGTGCATCATCCATTTCCTCCGAAGCAAGGTAAATCTCAGCCCTTTTCTTTTCTCTAATGTATCTTACAAATGTTTTGCTGTGATATGAAGTAAAGAGCATGTTTCAATCTTAATTTAAAAATCAAGTTTCTTTGTTTTACACGCTTTTGTGATCAAATGGTGTATTATATCTGGATTTGCTAATTCAAACTTGGATTGATTAATTATTTGTGAAAGAGCATTGTGAAAACCTTCTTTTTTTTAAGGATGCACGCCAACTGTCCGATAAAAGTACAAAATGTGTCATACATGCTTTATGATTGAAATACTATGCTGGTGTTGCTCTGCTTAGTAACTAATAGACATGTTTGATGTGGAAATATCATGATACAATGAGTAAGAAATCTTTGGACTTGTTAATGAAAGTGATTGAAATCTACCCTTCCTCTTGACATGTGATAATATGAGTACTAAATTGATTGCAGATGGCCAGAACCAAGCAAGTTGCACCAAGTTCCTCTGCAACCAATTCCCCACCAAGAAGTACGAGAAGAAATAAGGTTAAGAGGCCAAGGACCGAAGACCAAGATAACGCCCTAAAATTCAGAAACAAATATAAGAGTAGGCGTTATGAGGATATTTCCAACTGGACGTTCATACCAGAAAGGAAGGTTGATTTGGCTTTGGGAGAATGTAATGCATTTTTGCAGGTTGTGAGAAGGAGAAACTAGCTTAAGATCTGCTATCCAAGAGAGAAATATGACCCAGAGATAGTTAGAGAATTCTATGCCAATGCCTAGCCTGAGGAGGGGGAAGGTGATCGAAGGACATATGTCAGGGGTCATTGGCTCTCATATGGCAGGGATGAGATTAACTTCTACCTGGGCAGCATCATGGAACTAGGAGAAGGAGAAATTTGTGAATATGCTGCTATGGTTTCAAGAAACCAATTCATTGCCACCAATGATCTTGAGGCCGCCATATGCATTCCAGGTCGTCACTTCCAGATGGGGCAAGGGGAGAACCCACTACGAGTTCTAAGAAAATACATGACTACCATTTCTCAAGTATGGACTTCTTTCATGCTTGCCAACATTGCAACCTAATGCACATGTTTCTGATTTCATTTTCAGCAGGTGTTATTTACTATATTGCATTTTACAAAATGACATCTCCGTTGATCTAGCATAGATAATCTCTGATGAAATTTACAAATTTGTAAAAGCTGATCAAAAGTACTCCCAAGCAGGGTAAAAGGTTAAAGGAAGTTTAGGTTTCCCTGCTTTTATTACTGATTTTTGTGCAGCACATGGGATTGAGGTACAGGACCTCAAACCTATCAGGCCATCCATTGACAAACGCTTCATTGAGCGGTATTGTAGCACTCAAACTGCACCAGAAGTATCTCCACCACCTGCCTCAGATACACAGCAAGCACCACCACCAGCAGGATCAGAACCTGCCCCTCCTCCTCTCAGCCAAGAGTCATTGATGATCCTATAGGGAATCCACTAGCTTCAGCTCCAGAACAGTCATCTCTTGGCACAACAGAATGCCAATCATCAAGGTCTTATGCACATACATCATGGCTTATACCATGGCATTCCTGCAGGACAACCTAACCCCTAGATGGACCCAATCCATTTTGAAGCCCACATTGCTTGGCCTGGGGACAGGCCTTATTTCTTTGGAGAGGGTGAGACATCACAGGCGGGAGCAAGACCCTTCTCACAAGGTCCTCCAGTGAGGGAAGAAGAGACAGACACGGAAGATGATGAGTGACTTTTCTTCTAATTTCCTTTTCTGATCTATGCTTGCTATTTTTATTTCTGATAAACAATTTTCATTTTGCTCCTTTTATTTTACTTACTGTAGATAACTCGTTTAAAGTACTTTGGTTTTGGTTTGAAGCTTCTCAAAATTTTGCATGAACTGTTTGAATGGTTTCACATGAATATGCTTGAAGTAGATTTGTTTCCCAACCATAAGCAAGAAATTAGAATGCATGTACAGATTCTTTAGGCATAACAAATTATAAGACAGTAATAATTAAAGAGGACAATTGGTTGAATTAAAAACCAGAAAAATGAAATACATAAACTTGTGAAAACTTCTTACATGCTTGAACCTTTTTCTGCTAGATCAAAGGAATATGCCTTTAAACCGGGTGAGAAGTGAGTAATTAAACACCGAGAGTCTTATTGGAAATTGTTAAGTTGGCATTGCCTAATTTTCTAATTAACCCTTTTCTTAAGAAGCAAGCAAGGAAATGATCAAGGTATTTTGTTTGAAAAAACATTTTAAGCCAATAGCCAAAAAGCTATCCTTAACAAATTATCCCATTTTTTTTGGTAGCCCAATTGAGCCAATTTTTTTTCAGAAAAACACCCTGACCTGAGCATGAGAAATAAAATTCCTACCTTCTCAGCATGCTTAATAAGAAAAGAGCATAAAATATTTTGCCAAATAAGGGTGATGAAAGAAAGAGAGGTTGAAAAATACCAAAAGAAAATTAATAGATTCTCCAAACAAGAATCTTTGAACAAAAACAGAAAAAGGAAGAAAATTTATTCTGAAGCTTGAAAAGCAAGGAAGAAGCCTCTAAGTTTTAAGGAATATTTATGCTCTTCTTCATACATGTAATTTGAAATCCTAGAAAAACCAGTAATTCTTGTTAGCCCAACCTTGTTACAACCTTATTAAAAGACCTTTTTGATCCCTGTTGATCTTTTGATTGGGTTTAAAAAGAAATGACCAACAATGTCAACTGAGCAATTATAATAATGAACGAGTGAAACAGTCACCTAGTGAAAGATAATGAGAAGTCCTTTGATCTTACAGCATTGGGTTACTTATTTTGTGAGAAGTTAAAACAGAGCACTGTATTTCAAATTAATGGATATTGAGGATGCCACTTGTCTGAAAACATTGAATAATTGTTGTCTTTTAATTATGTTCATACTGAGAATTTGAGCATAACTATCCTCTTGTCTTGATTTAAACCTTTTGCTTGAGGACAAGCAAAAATCTAGGTTGGGGAAAGTTTAATAAATACTAATCAAGCCATATATTCACATGATTATTTAAAGCATCATTGCAAGAAAATCAATTGAATGGAGGGAAAAACAAAGAATTTATGAACATAAATACAAGTTTTGAAAAATAAAGAGATCAGCTTGAAATCTTTTAAGAATTGTAGGAAAAGCTACCAAGCCAAAGAAAAGTCAAAAGAGCAAGCATCCAAGACATCACGCATGAGCGTGTCCTACGCTTGCTTGAGCGCGATCGAGCCAAGCATCAGACCTCATTGAAGCTTAAGCGTGGAAATTAGGCGCTCAAGCGTGAGCCCGAGCTCGCTTGAGCGTGGATTAAGCGTAAGCTAAGCATGACTTGACAGGATAAGCTCGCTTGAGCTTGGCTTGAGCATGGTTTGTGCACACCAAAAATCAGTGTCAGGACCCTCCCACGCTCAAGCGTGGACATGGGGCGCTCAAGCGTGAGCCCGGGCTCGCCTGAGCGTGGATCAAGCGTGAATCATACATGCTAGACAGGAAGTGCATGCTTGAGCAAGATTAAGCTTGGTCTGAGCGAAAAACAAACAGTGAGAATCATGACCTTCCACGCTTGAGCGTGACCATTAAGCTCAAGCGTAACTCATGCAGTATGGGGTTTGTAATTTAATATTGACCAATGGTGTGATGCCAACTCAACCACCTTGAAGTGTTTCTGCATGTCTCTGAATATTCCTTCATGGGCATTATGCAAGTGGGAAGGAAGTTGAAGCATAATCACTATAAATCTAGTAGAGAAGATCATTGGAAGGCATCTCCTTCATATCATCAATCATCCCCTGCATCTCCTGCAAAATCCAACCTCTCCATTATTCCTTTTACCTTCTGTATTCATTTCCAAATTTTCTTGAAGTGAAAATGCAAAGCATGGGTAACTAATTTTCCTTTATTGGGATTGGTTGTAATCAATTCAAACCTGAAGTAATGGTGCTGTAAGTTTTTATGTATGTTAATGAGATTTAATACTTTCTGTATTTCATTCTGCCATTAATGCCTGAAGATACTTGATCACTATTTTATTGTTTTAAGTTTTCTTAAGTATACTGGGAAGTAACTTTTGAGAGCAGATCTGAATGAAATACTCGTTGTGAGTAGCTGACCAGGGATGGCATCTAACGCAATGAACATCGAAACAATCGATCGGTAATGCTGGAATTGTTTCAAAGTGACTGAGGGATCAGCGGTTTGAAATCATTCTTATGAATTTTGTAGTCGAGGGATCGATACAAATGACTTTGATTGTGACATAGAAATTATCATTTCAAGTTACATACATGCAAATTTATTTAGCTTACGAAAGGTGCGATGCGATGAAACCAATCCCAGTTTTCCAAATCTGATTTCTACCAAAACATCTTACTGTCATTATTTTCATTCAACACTTGCTGTTTATTTTGTATTCAATCTTTTTCACAACAAAATCAAAACAAATCTTTTGTCAAAATCAATTCAAGAACTAAGATCTTCAAACTAACACCTTGATAAGTCTTGAAAAGACTTAATAATTTCACCTTTAATTTAACTTAATCCATTTAATTTTGTTTAGTTTGACATTATTATTTAATAAATTGTCAATAATTCTTATTTTATTTATTTATTTCAAAAGTGTTTAATTTATGCAAGAAAGTGATTAAAAATAATAATTAGTTAAGGAAATTTGTTTATTTATAAATTCACTAACCCAGCGTACATACGTTGGACAGCCAGCGTACAAACGCTAGGAATTATTTGTTTGCATGTGCAGGTGCAGTTCACGCTCAAGCTTGACAAGTTCACGCTTAAGCTTGACAACCATGCAAATCTACGTACAAAGAAAGGAAATCAAAACATGCAGCATAAAACACGATCACGCCCAAGCTTCCCCACTCACCCTCAAGCGTGAAGACATAGTGCAGTGAATAAAATGATCACACTCAAGCGTGAGTCCATCACGCTCAAGCGTGAGTCCATCACGCTCAAGCGTGAGTCCATCACGCTCAAGCGTGATTCTGTTGCCTAGTTTGTTATTTATCCCTCCAAATGAAGCGCTGCACTGTTGCTGTTCCTGTTTTGCTGCTGTACATTAGTAACTTAAGTATTGAGTTGTAATTATTCATTTATTTGTAATTATGTATTTAGTTAGTTAATTATTAATTAAGTTTCCTTTGTAATTAATTAAATTAGTTAGTTAGTTATATGCCTATATATATATATATATTTGTACATACTCTGTAAAATGGGGGTAATATATAGAAGCAATAATACGATTCATTTTCTTATTTTCTAATCTCTCTCTAATTCATTTCTCTCTCTAAATTCTCTCGTCCATGTCTCTTCACGTTTCATTCTTTGAATCCATTCCCATGGGTTTCTAAACCCCTAGGGTTGGGATTACTGAAGCTTCTGATGGAATCTTGAAGCTGCATTGAGGAAATTATCTTCTAAAACAAGAGGAGAACAAGCTAAGAAGTGGATCTACTTTACTGGATTGACAAATCCAGATCTGATGAAGAATCTCACCAGTGAGGAATCATGGTTGAGGCTTAGGTAACTTCTAGCTTTCTAACTAATTCAGGCCTAGTAATTAGGTGAATAGTTAGGGTTCAACCCCTAATTTCTCATTAGATTTCTCTGTAATTGAACACCTAAGGGATTAGGGTTTAATGCTTAGGAATTAGTGTTAGTCACCTAAGGGATTAGGGATTAACCATCTGTGAATTGTCCTCTTGCATCTGAAGCTTAATTGAACTTCGATTGCATGTTCCTTGATGAAGTTGTAAGTTGAAGTAATCCTAACCTATCTTTCATTAATCACATTTCACATTTTGTACTGCTT
Source organism: Clitoria ternatea (assembly GCA_037962975.1). Lineage (NCBI taxonomy): Eukaryota > Viridiplantae > Streptophyta > Magnoliopsida > Fabales > Fabaceae > Clitoria > Clitoria ternatea. The sequence continues at coordinate 155,906,747 of CM075673.1, forward strand.
CTGAAAATACAAAAACATAGAAAGTATAAAACAACAAAAAATAGAATGAATTGCATCTGCTTGCGTTGGTTCAGCTTGTACTAGTCTAAGATTGCGGTAATTACCATAATCCCTATAGGATTGATCAAATATATTACAAATTTAATGATTGGTGCGCTTGCCAAAAGAAAATAAATCCTCTGAGAGTCACACAATAATTCGATAATAATTTAGGATTTCACACCAAGTTAATGGCTCCGGATTTGTTGCATCACACCTTCTCAGTGGAACGACATCTATACTATACTACAATCACTGTGTTTAAACTTGGCACAAACATTCCATTGAGTTCATATTATACAAACTTGATTCTCTTTCCTTGAACACTTCACTTCTTTGTATGATTTACAAAAATATATTACCAACTATGCACTAATATATCACTATAAACTACATTGCCCTAAACTCAAAGTGTGTTCTTATCAAGGACTCTGAGTTTACCCTAAGATGGAAAAAGAGGTGTTGAAAAGAGGCTTGGTAAAGCACTAAGGGGTATTTCTTGCTTCACCATGAAATGAGATTATGGTCTAAAAAGATAACGAGGTTAGAGGTTAATCTTTTATCATCCTTATTTTCCATCACAAAATAAAGATATGAAGAATAAAGATGTGAGGGTAGGCTGTAACAAAATTCCAAAGGATTAGGTGCTTTGGAGATAACACAGTATGCATTTGAGTACTTGGCAATGAGATGGCAAGGGATGAGCCATAAATTGGAAAACTTTGTTAAGAGCAAAGCTAACATCTGGGTGATTGATGGTTACATATTAAAGAGCCCCGACAATATATTGGTAAAGGGACAAATCATTGACAAACTTGGACAGGTGCAGTGATAAGGCTATAGGCTTTTGAGTGATCCATACATGCCTTGTGAAGGAGGTCTCCAATGTATTTTCTTAGAGAAATAACTATAAAATGATGAGGAAGTTTGGTAATTTATAAGTTAAGAAGTTTGGTGATTTATAAGCTAAGAAAGTACTTAAGTTCTCTAAACAACTTAAAGGCATACCGAGATTGAGGTTGATGAAAGAGATCATGAATATGAGAGGAAGAAGTTTTAATGGCTATAATGTCAACAACATACATAAGGACAGAGAGAATGGCTGAGGAAGAGGCTATAACAAACAAGAATGGATCACAACAGCTAGAAGTGAACCCAAGTTGAAGTAAGGTGGTAGAGAACTTGTCAAAACATGCACGAGAGGTGTGGTTAAGCTTTTATAGTGCCTTGTTTAGCTTGCACATGAGGTCAGACGTGGGCATTCTAAACTTGAAGCTTTAGTATGTAAACTTTCTCTTGGAGTTCTCTATTAAGAAATGCATTACTGATATCAAGTTGTTGAAACAACTAGCAATTTGTGAGGACAAAAGTGAGTAAAATTCGAATTGTAATAACCATGACCACAAGAGAAAATGTTTCTATGTAGTTAATGTCAAGATGCTGATGGAACCCTTTGGCCACCAACCAAGCTTTAAAGTGATTAATGGAACCATCTAAAATTTCTTTAACTTTATAAACCCATTTCCAACTAATGGGTTGGTGATTAGATGGAAGAAGTACTAGAGACTAAGTGCTTTTAGTAAGCAGTGCTTGGTATTCCTTATTCATGGCATGACACCATTCAGGGTGAGCTAAGGTTGCCTTAATAGAGGCAAGCTTAACATGAGCTTGTAAAAGAATAGGTTGCAATCAAGGTTTTACTATTCTAGCTTTGGAGCACATTGTCATTGGGTGAACGTTAAGAGGACCAAAAAGATCAACTAGTGAAAGAGGTACTATAGTAAGGGGCTAAGCCTAATGACAAGATGGGAAAGGAATGGAGTTCAAAGAGATGTCTATGATGAGTTGAGTGAAACTAAGAGTAGTATGAATGGTAGGTTGAGTGGGCAAGGTGGCAATGGTAGTGGCTTGGAGATTGGGTAGTTATGATGAAGGAGGTATTTCAAGAGAGGGTAATGTTAAGCTATTTGGGAAGGAGGCGGTTGTGGAAAATAGGGATGAGTAAGGAATTTTATGCTCATTAAAGAGCACATTCTTAGAGATTGTTAGACCCGTTTATAATGTTGCAGAAAACTTGTTAACTTCGTGTTACTGTTGGGTCTTTTAATTGGCAAGCGCACCAATTGTTTGTAGTTTTCAAATTTTAGATATCGTTCCACTGGGATTGAAAGTCCAATAATTACAATAATTTTTTAGTTACTATGGTAAATTTATCAAAACTTATTCATAAAAGAATAATTTATATACAATTCATACAATATTCACAAGATTGCGTAGCTGAGTTGTTCATGTGATAAAAAGAAAATAACAATCTATCTAAAAAGTTGAGTTGCAATTTAAAATAGCTAAGATACTTAAGGATAAAACACAGATAAACAAATTATGTTGGAATTTGGATTCCTAATTTATAATAACAATAGAGGAACTCAAAAGATGCATATTTAATCATCAAGTTCATGTCATTGCAACTTAAAATCATTATAACCGATCCCCCGTGATATAAATTCTAAGTATTCACCGTAAAGTCCGATCCCTCGTGAGCTTTCTCAGTAAAAAACTTACATTAAGTTCTGGCCTTATGGCAACAATAATTATAATTCTATCCCTAGTAATTGGCATATTAAGGGTATTCCAACTTTTACTTTTATTAAATCAAGTTTTAATAAGGCATAAATAATCATTCTCCCGTTTGACATTTATACTAATAAAACAAGTTTCAATACGCATGAAAATCATTCTCCCGTTTGACGTTCATACTAATAAAAGATTGAAATACTAACATGCACTTGAATCATAAACATGCAGAGATTTAATTCACAACATCATAATCAATAGACTAGTTCACTAATTCCAACACAAATAAATTAGTTACACATGGTGAAAGTAAAAACAACACTTACAGTGATTGACATTACAAAGGCGATGGAAACTTCACAGTACAACGATCACAATACTACACAATACTCTCAAGTATCTAGAAAACTATTCTAGAACTACAAACTCATAAAAGAACCACTCAAACACGAGTGTATAAGAGAAGAAGAGAGCTCATAATGTGGGATGGATGCTTAGGAGTGTGGAGAATGGCCCTATTTATAGGGCTGAGGAAGGGTGCTGACGCTACGCGTCAGGTCCCTGACTCAGCTCCCATTAAACAGCTTGAAGTGGCCACTATGGAATTATTAATTCAATCATGCCTTGCCATTTGTCCCTGTCTCCACTTCGGCTTGGACATTTGTGAGTAGTGGAAAGGCCAATTATGGGTCAAAGGCTGAATGCTTGGCCACCTGGAAGTGGAGTCCACATAGCTTCTGACGCTATGCGTGGCTGTGACGCGTAGCGTCAGCATCAGAAATCCCCATGCTACGCGTGGTATTGATGTTACGCGTCAGCTCTCTAGATCTTTATTTTTCTCTTTAAATTCTTTACGTTTTCACTGCAAAACTAGAGAAAATTAATCAAGGGCAGATTATTTCCAACAACATCCATTTATTGAATTTAAAACCTAACTTTCTAACAATTTAAGCTATTTTTTATTATTTTCACAAAATTTTTATTAAAGATTTTATTGTAAATTTGAGGACTAACAAATACCCCCAACTTGAGACATTGCTCGTGCTCGAGCAAGAGAGAAAATTAAAATAAAATTTGAAATCAAATTTTTGAGTTAGTCCGAGAATTTATCACAAAAAGTAATTTCACAATTTACCATTTAAAGTAACCAAAATTAGATATCCTATGTAATAAAGGTTTAATTGACAAAAAATTTTACAATGCCTTATTAACTAATCAAGCATAATTTCAGGCTTACCTCACAAGTGTTTAACTCTGTGCAAAGGGTAACCTGTTTCACTCAATCAATCATAAAATCAAATGAATTTAATTTTGATTTTCATCTAATCAATGGTTAATCATACCGAGTTAATTCAAAAATCACAAGGTCTTTTCATGGGTTGTAATGAGGCTTGGCTTACAAGAAATGATGGTTTTTCTTGGAATTCAAAAGCCTGAAATCATAAAAGAGCATTTTGTAATTTTTAGGCTTTCTCTTGTCCCAAGTCTCAATTCCTTTATTGATGAAAAATAAATACCCCCAACTTGATTCTTTTCTCTATTTTTGATTTGTATATATGTCTTTTCATTTTTTTCATTTATATGCTTAATTTTGATTTTTCTTGAAAAGAATCAAGTTGTTAATGTTCACTCCCTACTCAAAATATTCTTTCCATTTTGATCAATTGCTCTTTTAATCAATCAAATAAAGGGAATGGTTCAAATTTGATAAGGGTCAAAGGTACCAAAGAAATTATTTTTCAGGCTCAAAATTGGCTTTTAAAGGATAAAATGATTTTACCATGGTAAGCTTTTTGGCCCAAGGTTTCTTTTACCAAAAATGTGCCTTGATCATTTTCTTGAATTCTCTGTACAACAACACAAATCATAGATTAAAGCAAAATCAATTTGAATGAAGTTATGTCGAAACCCTCAAGTGTTTAAAAGATCTCTCAGCTCATCGGGTTATTTGAAATTAGCTTGATAGTTAATATAATTATTGTAATTAAATTTATCAAAATTCCTTAATTACAAAAAGAATCGATAATTGATCTAAAAATGGTTTTATTGTGTAAAAACTTTAAGTGTATAAATTTTGTTATTTTCAAAAAAATTAATTTCAACGATAAAACTTATTTTTTTTTGAATTTTTGAAAAAAAAACACGCAAAAACATACCACGATAAAATTACACAATAAAACACACCACATAATAAAAGACAAAATATAATATAATCCACAAAGTAAAAATACCAATGTAAATATCAAACTAAAAGTAAACTAAAGTGTATGTAAAAGATGCAGAAAATAACATCATCAGTCCTCCATGTGATCCTCATCATCTCCCTCCTTATCTGCATCACCCTCTGACTCAGCATGTGCTCCAGATGGTCCATCAGTCTCAGGGTAAGTGGGTAAATCACCAGGCCAAGCTACATGAGCTGTGAACTCAGCTGGTGTGACATAAGGTGCTCCCTCTCCCTGAAGTCTGTACTGATAAAATGCATCATGAAGATGCATGTAAGTTCTATGTGTGGCAGCCATCATCTGCATCATATGTTGATGCTCAAGTGTCATCCTAGCAAATCCCTCTGTGATAGCATCAGCAGGTAGTGGCTGAACTGGTGGTCTCCTCATCTTCTGTCTGGGCTGAGCCTCCTGCTCCAATGGTGGAAGCTCGCACTGCTGGACAGAGTAATCTCTGTTCACTAGAACTTTGGGGACTCTCCCTAAAGAACTAGTGAACTCTGGTGATGGCACAACAACTCCTTGCCTCCTCAGTAAGGCAGATATGATGAGAGGGAATGGGATAGGACGATTCACCTTATACCCAAGGGCATAAAGGTGAATTTGCTCAGCAATAAGCTCAGTAATATCAATAGTATGACCCTGAAGAATGGAATAAAGGAGGCAGCAGTGATCAACTGGGATAGAAGAAAGGTGGGTGACAGGAGTAATGTTATGTAGTGTGAGATGGGACCAAGCCTGAGCTATGGGAGTCAGCTGGGTTTTGAGGAGGTTAGATGGAGTCCTCCCAACCTTACTCAGGTTGAAGAAGATTCCATCCTTGCTCAAGAAGTGAGCAACCTGATCTTGGAAGTATCCTAGATCACCATCCTCAGTTGCGATCTTGTTTCTGTTCTCCTTCCAGAAACAAGTATCGCTCTCGGTAGTAGGCTCCCAAGGGTTACCCAGTAGGGTACTAATAGTGTCTCGGTCATAAGCAATATGCCGGCCCCTAACCCAACTCGTCCTCTGATGTCCAATGTTCGGAGAGTCCTGGCGAGTCCTGTAGGCATTAGCATAAAATTCTGTCACTAAGATGGGATCCCCCTCAGTAGGTAGGGAAAACAGAGGTCCCCATCTCCTACGTTGGACCTCATCCTGTAGCTCAGGATAGTCTCCAGCACTTAAATCCAAGACTCTCTCCCAGATGAGTCTTTGGCCCTTTATCTGATGAAACCGGGTGCATTTCGCATCAGTTTGAAATCTGGTAGGGTCTCTCAGTCCTAGCACCTCCTCTCCCTGAAGATCTGGATCTTCAGAATTGGTGTCAGTGTCTGTGGTCCTTCTCTGTCTCTTAGGACCAGTAGAAGGAATGGATTTCTTAGGTGTCATCTGTAAAAAAAGAAAAATTAAAAATCAAACACATTACACTATTTAAAAATCGAATATTAAAAATTTTAACAATTATTTTTGTTTTTATATTTAAAATGTCACAAAATATTTTCAAAAACTATTTATACAAAAGAAATTTTAACAAAAATTCACACAAAATGCAACATGCATATTTTTATTTTTAACAAAACATAAATTTCACAAAACTTGCAAAATCATACAACATACATATTTACAAATTTGTTCAAATTTATGTATTTTTATTTTTATGCAAGAAAGTATAACAAACATGCAAACTAAGAAATTTTATTAATTCAAAAGAAAACAACAAACAACAAACAGAGGCATACTAAACAGATTTATTAAAAACAGAAAATGAGTTATACAAATAACAGAAGATAACACACAAAAATTAACAAAAATCAGCAACAGAGGCTGACGCTACGCGTGAGTAGGATGCTACGTGTCAGCTCTGTTCTTCCCACGCTACGCGTCAGTGGGACGCTACGTGTGGGATTACAGTTCATGTCTCACGCTACGCGTCAGTGGGACGCTACGCGTAAGGTGCGTAGTTTCAAATACAGAAACAAGGGTTGCGCAGTCACAACCCCCCCCCCCCCACACACACACACTTAATTCAATCAGAATTATTTCCTAAATCTAATAGCAAAAAGATCCCAATGGTTTTCTAATCCTAATCCTAACCAGATGCATTCTAAAAATTAAAATTAAAATTCAATTAAAAGAGAGAACGGAGAGGTTTACTTACTTGGGATTCTCTATGTAATGAAGCGAAGAAGAAGGAATGTGGATGATTGAAAGTGGGAATTAGGGTTCTCCGAGGTAAAGTGAGGCAGAGAAGGAATTTTAGGTTTTAAAACCTAAGATTGGGCTTCTCTGGTTCAGTTTTAAAAACTGAACATGGGCCCTGATGCTACGCGTGGTTGGGACGCTACGCGTCAGGTTAAAATTTTAACCTCCACGCTAAGCGTCAGTGGGACGCTACGCGTGGGGTTCTAATTTTTAAAATTCAAATTTTTTTATTTATATAAAAGAAAAATAAAAAGAAATAATGGGTTGCCTCCCATTGAGCGCTTGATTTACAGTCTCTAGCTAGACATCCTGCACATCACAAATCAGTCAAATAACAAATGGTAGTGAGTGTGTTAATCTCACCACCCAGATATGTTTCAATCTCTACCCATTAACCATCCAACTTTTTTTGGAAGTTGGGTCTTCAATTTCAACTGCTTCATAAGATTTAACTTCCTTGATTACAAAAGGGCCTGACCATTTAGATTTTAATTTACCAGGGAACAGTCTTAATCTTGAATTAAACAATAAAACTTGCTGACCTGGTATGAAGTGCCTATTTTTAATTTTCTTATCATGATAAGTTTTTACCTTGTTCTTGTAACTTCTAGATGTCTCATAAGCATTGTTTCTTATTTCTTCCAACTCAAATAACTGCAACTTTCTTTTGTCAGCTGCTGCATTTGGATCAAAGTTGAGAAATTTTAAAGCCCAGTATGCCTTATGTTCCATCTCTACTGGAAGATGACAAGCTTTTCCATAGACCACTTGGAAAGGAGAAAGGCCAATTGGAGTCTTAAATGCAGTTCTGTATGCCCAGAGTGCATCATCAAACTTTTGTGACCAATCTTTTCTAGAGGAAGACACAGTCTTTTCCAAAATCTTTTTTGACTTCTCGATTTGAAATCTCAGCCTGTCCATTGGTTTGTAGATGATATGTTGTGGCCACTTTATGTCTCACTCCATAATGTTATAACACTTTCTGAAGAACTCTGTTACAAAAATGTGATCCTCCATCACTGATCAAAGTTCTTGGTGTTCCAAACCTACAGAAAATATTTTTCTTCAAGAAATTCACTACAGTTTTGGTGTCAGCATTAGGTGAAGCAATTGCTTCTACCCACTTTGAAACATAATCAACTGCCAAAAGAATGTATTGATTGAATTGAGAATAAGGAAAAGGTCCCATGAAATCAACACCCCAACAATCAAATACCTCAACCTCCTGAATGTTTGTGAGAGGCATTTCTTGTCTTTTGTTAACATTACCTATTTTTTGGCAGTTATCACAAGCTTGCACAAATGAGTGAGAATCTTTAAAAATGGAGGGCTAATACAAACCTGATTAAAGAATTTTTGCAGCAGTTATTTCTCCATTAAAATGTCCTCCATAAGGAGACTTATGATAATGCCACAACACATCTTTCTTTTCCCAGTCGGGTACACAACGACGTAACAAATTATCCACACCAATTTTAAATAGATGAGGGTCATCCCACACAAAGTATTTTGAATCTTTGAAAAAAAATTTCTTTGCTGCCAAGTTAAATCATTTGGAAGAATTCCTGCTGCTTTAAAATTGGCCATATCAGCAAACCATGGCCGTTTTGTTGTTTCAAAAAGTTTTTCATCAGGAAATTCTTCCAAGATGTCTTTTTCTTTGACAGTGACCTCATCATTCATTAATCTGGAAAGATGGTCAGCGACCATATTTTCACTACCCTTTTTATCTTTGATTTCAAGATCATATTCTTGAAAGAGTAAAATCCATCGGATTAATCGAGGTTTAGAATCAGTTTTGGTCAAAAGATACTTGATTGTAGCATGATCAGTGAAAACAATTATTTTTGATCCAATCAAATTTGATCTAAATTTTTCCAAGGCATACACTATAGCTAGTAATTCCTTTTCAGTAGTTGCATAATTTATTTGATTTTCATTTAAAACTTTACTAGTATAGTGTATAACCCTAAAAACTTTTTCATATCTTTTACCTAAAACTGCTCCTACAGTATAATCACTTGCATCACACATAAGTTCAAAGGGTAAATTCCAATTAGGATCAACAATTATAGGGGCAGAAACCAATTTTTCTTTCAATGAATTAAAAGCTTTAAGACATGTTTCATCAAACTTGAATTCAACATCTTTATTTAGAAGATTTGTTAAAGGTTTAGTAATTTTTGAAAAATCTTGAATAAATCTTCTATAGAATCCAGCATGTCCTAAAAAACTTCTAATACCTTTTACATTCACAGGAGGTGGGAGTTTAGAGATTACCTCTATTTTGGCTTGGTCTACTTCAATACCTTTAGAGGAAATTTTGTGACCAAGTATAATTCCTTCTTTTACCATAAAGTGACATTTCTCCCAATTAAGCACCAAATTTGTTTCAATACACCGCTTCAGTACGGTGTCCAGATTGGTTAGACATGTTTCAAATGAATTTCCAAAGACTAAAAAATCATCTATGAAAATCTCAATGCTCTTTTCAATTAGATCTGCAAAAATAGCAAACATGCATCTTTGAAAAGTAGCAGGTGCATTACACAATCCAAATGACATTTTCCTATATGCAAATATACTAAAAGGACATGTAAAAGCAGTCTTTTCTGATCAAGAGGGTCAATAGCAATTTGGTTATATCCAGAATATCCATCAAGAAAACAATAGTAAGCTTGTCCAGACAATCTTTCAAGCATTTAATCCATAAAAGGAAGTGGAAAATGATCTTTTCTTGTTGCTTGATTTAGTTTTCTATAATCAATGCACATTCTCCAACTAGTGACAGTTCTTGTTGGGATTAATTAATTTTTATCATTAACAATTACTGTCATACCACCCTTTTTTGGAACAACTTGTACCAGACTTACCCATGCACTATCAGAAATGGGATAGATAATACCTGCTTTCAGCAATTTCAAAACCTCTTTCTTAGTTACCTCTTTCATGGTTAGATTGAGGCGTCTTTGGGGTTGAGCAACAGGTTTAAAATTATCTTCCAGTAAAATCTTATCCATGCAATATGATGGGCTTATACCTTTCAGATCTTCAAGTGTCCATCCAATTGCTTCTTGATTCCTTTTTAATACTTCAACCAGTTTTTCTTCTTCTGTTTCACTTAACAAATTACTAACAATCACTGGTTTTAAATTACCTTCTTTCAAAAAGATATACTTTAAGTTGGAAGGTAGCACTTTCAATTCAGGTATCTTGATTTCTTCAACAGGTACTTCTTGAATTTCTTGAATTTCTCTTGATTTAGGGAAAATTTCTTTCCTTTGATCAAAATTTTCAAGATATTTGTCTACCTGTTTTTCTTCTTATTCATTCAAAAATTCCACAGAGTTACTTAATAACTTATTTAAAGAATCAGAGTTCGACATACCTGTGGATATGGAGAAGCATACTTTGTCAAGAACATCCACCTTAAAACAATCTTGTTTCAGATTGGGATGTTTGATGGCTTTAAAAACATCAAAGTTTACTTCTTCATCGTGAACTCTTACTGCCAGCTTACCATTATCTACATCAATGAGCACTCAAGCAGTCTTCATGAATGGTCTTCCCAGAATTAGGGGAACTTCAACATCTTCTTCCATGTCTAATACCACAAAGTCAACAGGGAAGTAGAACTTGTCAACTTTCACAAGTACATCTTCCACAATACCATGGGGTCTTTTGATTGATCTATCAGCCAATTGCAGAGTCATCTTTGTTCTTTGAGGATCAAGGTCACCAATTCGCTTCATCATACTTAGAGGCATTAGATTAATGCTATCCCCTAAGTCTAACAAGGCTTTTCTAATGTTCATACCTCCAATGGAGACAGAAATGGTGAAACTTCCAGGGTCTTTCGACTTTACTGGCATATTATGTTACAAAATAGCGCTGCAACCTGCTTCCAGTTCAACAAAATTTCTTCATCAGACCTCTTCTTTTTGGTGAGCAATTCTTTCATAAACTTTGCATATGTTTGCATCTGTTCCAATGCCTCAGAAAATAGAATGTTTATGTGTAATTGCTTAAAGATTTCAAGGAGTCTCTTGTATTCCTTTTCCTTATCCTTCTTTGATGGTGTATGTGGATAAGGTAAATTTTTAACTGGAGGTGTCTGACCCAAATACTGATTTTTTTATTTTTTTATTTTTTGATTTTTTTATTTTTCATCATTATTTTCTTCATCTTTTTTCTCTTCTTCTTCTTTCTCTTTTTTTTTTGCTTTTCTTTTTTCTCTTTTTCTTCTTCTTTTTCTTTTTCACAATCATTTCCTACAACTTTACCACTTCTTGTAAAAATAACATTACATTGTTCTCTTGGATTTTGAGTGTTTGTAGAAAAACCAGAGCTTTTCATGTCAGCTACTTCTTTTGCTAACTGTCCTAATTGCATGTCTGACGCCTTGCGTGCGGCTTCATTTGTTTGCATGTATTGAAGCAACTGTTGGATAGACTCTTCTATCCTAGTTAGCCTTTCTGTTTGATCAGATTATGGTTGTTGTTTGAATTGATTGTTAGGAGATCGGTTAGAAGATCCAACATCTTGTTTCCAGCCAATATTCTGATTTTGCCACCCCTGCGGGTAATTGTTAGGAAAAGAATTACCAAGATTGAAAGGAAAATTACCTAAAGGTATTCTTTGATGGTTCAAAAAATTGGCTTGCTCTTGCTCATTTCTTTTAGGGGCACAGTAAGCACATGGTTGTTCTCCCATGCAATGCATACATTGTTTTAATTGAACAGGAGGTGATGATGACATTTGAGCAATTTGAAGTTTCTCCAATTGTTTACTCATAGCCTCAATTTGTTGAGTCAGTAATTTTTGTTGAGCTAATACTGCATCATTTACCCCCAATTCGAGCATACCTGGCTTTCTTTGTACATTACCTCTTTCATGTTTTACTTGTCGGTCACTAATAGACATTGATTCCAATATTTCTATTGCTTCTTCCACAGTTTTGTTCATTAAAGAACCTCCTGTACAAGCATCTAACATTATTTTAAATTGAGGTAACAAACCATGGTAAATGATCTTTACCTTTTCGGCATCATTTAAGTTGTGGTTTGGACATTTCCTCAAAAGTTCCTTGAATCGTTCCCATGTTTCTCCTAATGACTCATCATTGTTTTGTGAAAAAGAATGTATGGCTGTCATGGCTTCAAAATATTTTGAAGGAGAATAAAATCTTTCCAAAAATTTTCTCTCGACATCGGACCAGTTTGCAAAACTACCGGGTGGACAAGATTTAAACCATTCTTTAGCTTTCCCAATCAAAGAAAAAGGAAACAATCTCATGTAAACTGATTCTTCTTGATTGGGTTCAAAACCAATTGTGCTGCACAACTCATAAAAAACAGTTAAGTGTTCATAAGGTTCCTCATTATTTAAACCAGCAAATTGATTATTTTGAATAATGTTTAAAGTAGCTGGTTTAATTTCTACAGCAGCAATAGGTCCTTGATACATCCCTAAAACACGAGGTGGTCCATTAATAGCAGCAAACTGTCCCAATGTTCTTCTTTCAGTAGCCATATTAGAATTTTCAGAATTTTTAGATTTTTCAAAAGAAGATGAAGTTGAATAAGTTTTTGTTTTTTTAGATTTTAATGCTTTAAGTTTCTATATAAACTTCTCGATCTCAGGATCAAAGAACACCTTTCCTGCAGAAGATCGAGTTTGCATAAACACACTAAATAAAGGTTAGTAAAATAATGTTAAAATGAATAAATAAATAAATAAATTGAAAATTTTTACTAAGGTAAAATATTTTTACCACGGTAATTAAAAAATTACTATTTTACTAAATCAATTCAATCCCCGGTGACGGCGCCAGAAAACTTGTTAGACCCGTTTATAATGTTGCAGAAAACTTGTTAACTTCGTGTTACTGTTGGGTCTTTTAATTGGCATGCGCACCAATCGTTTGTAGTTTTCAAAATTTAGATATCGTTCTACTGGGATTGAAAGTCCAATAATTATAGTAATTTTTTAGTTACTATGGTAAATTTATCAAAACCTATTCACAAAAGAATAATTTATATACAATTCATACAATATTCACAAGATTGCATAGCTGAGTTTTTCATGTGATAAAAAGAAAATAACAATCTATCTAAAAAGTTGAGTTGCAATTTAAAATAGCTAAGATACTTGAGGATAAAACACAGATAAACAAATTATGTTGGAATTTGGATTCCTAATCTATAATAACAATGGAGGAACTCAAAACATGCATATTTAATCATCAAGTTCATGTCATTGCAGCTTAAAATCATTATAACTGATCTCTCGTGATATAAATTCTAAGTATTCACCGTAAAGTCCGATCCCTCGTGAGCTTTCTCAGTAAAAACTTACATTAGGTTTTGGCCTTATGGCAACAATAATTATCAATTCTATCCCTAGTAATTGGCATATTAAGGGTATTCCAACTTTTACTTTTATTAAATCAAGTTTTAATAAGGCATAAATAATCATTCTCCCGTTTGATATTTATACTAATAAAACAAGTTTCAATACGCATGAAAATCATTCTCCCGTTTGACGTTCATACTAATAAAAGATTGAAATACTAACATGCACTTGAATCATAAACATGCAGAGATTTAATTCACAACATCATAATCAATAGACTAGTTCACCAATTCCAACATAAACAAATTAGTTACACATGGTGAAAGTAAAAACAACACTTACAGTGATTGACATTACAAAGGCAATGGAAACTTCACGGTACAACGATCATAATACTACATAATACTCTCAAGTATCTAGAAAACTATTCTAGAACTACAAAGTCATAAAAGAACCACTCAAACACGAGTGTATAAGAGAAGAAGAGAGCTCATAATGTGGGATGGATGCTTACGAGTGTGGAGAATGGCCCTATTTATAGGGCTGGGGAAGGGTGCTGACGCTACGCGTCAGGTCCCTGACTCAGCTCCCATTAAACAACTTGAAGTGGCCACTATGGAATTATTAATTCAATCATGCCTTGCCATTTGTCCCTGTCTCCACTTCGGCTTGGACATTTGTGAGTAGTGGAGAGGCCAATTATGGGTCAAAGGCTGAGTGCTTGGCCACCTGGAAGTGGAGTCCACATAGCTTCTAACGCTACGCGTGGCTGTGACAATTATGGGTCAGCATCAGAAATCCCCACGCTACGCGTGGTGTTCATGCTACGCGTCAGCTCTCCAGATCTTCATTTTTCTCTTTAAATTCTTTACTTTTTCACTACAAAACTAGAGAAAATTGATCAAGGGCAAATTATTTCCAACAACATCCATTTATTGAATTTAAAACCTAATTTTCTAACAATTTAAGCTAATTTTTATTATTTTTACAAAATTTTTATTAAAGATTTTATTGTAAATTTGAGGACTAACAGAGACATAGATGCCACTTGAAGGATGAAGGCATTTACATCCTTTATGCATAGGGGAGACCTAAGAAAACACATTCTGAGGACCTAAAATCAAACTTGTGAGCATTGCAAGGTCAAAGGAAAGAAAAACAGGCACACCTAAATACTTTTAAACTCTTAAAATTAGGAGAGTGATTTGATTTCATTGGATAGATAAAATTCTTCTGGCAAGTACACCAATTGTTAAAAAGTAGTAATTAATATCATTCTTGCAAGGATTGTGTTAAGTACCACAAACCAGGGAAATCACTATCTGAACCTTACCAAGAAAGTAATTTTTTTTTAGGTTTGTCTGAATTATATTATGTTTTTTTGGTTTTCTAACAGTTATGTCATAATTAAGTAATATGAAAATGTATTCTAACAGCATATTGGAATTAATCTCAGCATACAACTTCATTTAAATTTGCATAACAGTAACATTAGATTCAATCACAGCAAAGTTCAATTTCACAGATGAATAATTTCTAATTCCTTAAGTAAGTATCACTAATTCAGCATAAAGTAATCCTAATCCCTTAGGTATTAGTTCATGCTAAATCCAATTAGGAAATTTAAGAGAACCCTAGTTATTCACCTAATCCCTTAGGCCTGAATTAACTAGGTTAGCAAATGTAAACTTAAAGCTCTCACCACCATTCCGCTCTAATGATTGCCTCTGAATAAGCCTTGGATTTCCCAATCCAAGAGGTGTAATCCCACACTTGCTATGTTTAGAACTTGCTTCAAGTGTATCCTTTACTTCAATCACTTGAACTCAAGATCCATTATAACTTTGATCAATGCTAATGATCCGGTGTGAATACTGGCCCTATAAAACTAATGACACCAGACATAATTGAAACACCAATAAATACTAAGTACAAAAAAATCAGGGGAAAACCGGACTAACCATTCAGGATACTAGAATTAAGATCTATCAGTACGGAATAAGTGATGACGACCCCGGTCAAAAACTGCAAGTGGGTAACTTGTACCTGCCAAAAGCTGCAGGCTCTTATCGCTGACAGAGAGGTCAAATCACCACTTACGATTAAGGGAAGACTATATATATAACTCATTCATTAAGCCATAAACATGACAGGACATTTTCTCTTCTACCTTAAGACTCTCTGTAATACACATTTCTTTCTGTTATCACTGTACTAACTTAAGCATCGGAGTCCCTTTTACAGGTACACCTCCGGTGTGGTTCATTGGACAACGGTTGGAATTGACTTATTTCTTACCTTAGCGTGAAGAGCTTGGAGTTCCCAATGAACCCATGTTTATAATACTGTACTCCCACTGAGACGGTGTAATATCAAGAGAGATTGAGAGTTACCTTTTGAGACCGGTTCGGGAGGTTCTACTTTAGACCTCGTATATTGGCCAAACCATTGGAACGCCCGGTGGGACTCTATAAATTTTGAAGTCCCACATCGTAGAAAGTAGAAGACATGGAAGATAATGGGCGGAAAGGAACCCTTGAGGGCGATGTCCGGAATATCACCCAAAGGGTCGAACCTCAGATTTTAGAGTACAATGGTGGGATCATAGAAACACCAGGCACGGAACAGAACCAAGGGAGGATGCAAGCCATGACGCAACTAGACCCTTAGGATGAAGTCATTAGACAACTCCAGATGGAGATTCACAAGCTGAAGCGAAGTAGGGAGTTAAGAGAAAATGTAGCAGGAGAGCATAGACAGTGTGAACCTTCCCATACTTAGGAGTATTCGCAGGCATAAACATATGATGAGCATGAGTCAACATACCAGACTACAGAGTTGAACAATCAAAGGAGATATCAGCAGCAAGGCCGAATTGGAGAATATAGGTTCAATGCACCATTCACAAGGAGGTTAATGAGCATACCCATCTTAAGGCACTTACAGACCCCTCAGCCGTTGTCGATAGGAAAGTACACAAGGGAGTCCGACCCAGGGTGACATTTAGATGCTTATGCTAATGAGTCGTCGTTTCTGGGAGCAGAAGAGGACGTGATGTGTAGAATGTTCCCCAGGACGCTATTTGTTGAAGCTTTAGGATGGTTTAAAAGCTTGCCACCAGGATCCATTGATTGTTAGGAGGACTTGGCTCATGCATTTTTACAACATTTTGTCGTGTCAAGGGATGTCCCCAGAACGTCCCATACCTTAGCAAAAATAAAGCAAGGACCAGAAGAAAGTCTTAGAGACTTTTTGAAGAGATTTTACAAAGAAGCCGCACTAGTGCCAGGATTAACATAATAGATCCAGTTGCACATAGCGGTTGAAGCTCTACAACCGCAATCCTCGTTTACCTTATACATGGTGAAAGGAGCCCCTTAAACTTTTGAGGAGTTTAGAAAGAAAGCAGTCAAGTATGTTGGGAGAGAAATGCACCTCGCTGATGCAAAAGGGAAGACCTCGGTTTCAAAAGATAGGGTTCCAGTTCAAGAACGAATAGGGCCCAAGTTTGAAAGAAATAGAGAGCGGGACGCCCCTCAAAGGTAGAGAGCAAAGGAGTGTAAATTTCACCCAATTTATACCCTTGGCAGTATAGCCAGGCTAAATTCTAAGAGAAGTTGGGTTAAGAGGTCTAATGGTAAATGGGATTAAATGAAGAGACTGGGCAATACAAGTAAGTATTGTGAATTCCATAAGTAGACAGGTCATAATACAGATGAATACAGACAATTGAAGGAAGCAATCGAGCCCCTAATCAGGGAGGGAAAGTTGAAGCAGTATATATTCCGATAGAGGGGGTATGAGGAACAGGTAAAAGACCTCCTCGAAGAAGGGACACCGGTCCAGTAGAAGAAAAAGCAAACAAGGATTCTAAAAAACAGGCCCTAGACAAAGGTAAGGCGGTTGTGGACAACATCGAGGAAGATGATGATTCATGGATGAAACCCCCAGGTTTTGGAAGGAAAGATGTAATTGATATGATTGCAGGAGGATTTACAAGAGGGGGAGTATCAAACTCAGCCCAAAAAAACCACTTAAGAATGATCATGTCTGTACAGACGAAGACAGATAATAAACCATACCGGGGTGGGATACAGACCGCACTAATCACCTTTTCAGATGAAGACTACGGACCCACTGTGCCTGGAGGTGATGACGCGGTAGTTATAAAAGCCGTAATCACGAACAAAACAATCAGAAGAATTCTAGTTGACCAAGGGAGCTCTTGTAATGTGATTTTCTATGATTGCTTTAAAAAGATGGGATTAACAGAAAATGACCTACAACCCTACACTCAGGACCTAACAGCTTTAAATGGAGCAAAGCAGCCCACGAAAGGCTACTTAGACACCAGATTAATATTTGAGGGAGAACCGGGCTCAAAGACTGTCCGGACTCGTGTATTGGTGATTGATGTAAAATCCCCCTTTAATAGCATTCTGGGAAGACTGTCCTTAAATGCCCTGGAAACCATGGTTTCGACACCACATCGGTCAATTAAGTTTATAGACAAAGCTAATCAAGTAACTCCTGTTAGGGGAGATCAACAAATAGCGAGGTACTGTTACAATCTTAGTGTCCTGATGACCAAAATGGAAGAAACAATTAAAAGAAAGCATTTGAATGATAGCGGATTGGTGCCAAGGTCAGTAAACTTAATTGATTTGGGCCCAAGGGAAGAAATGGCAACGGATCCAGTAAACCCTCAAAGACCAACCCCGAAAGGGGGAGTAAAGGCAATAGCGTTAGATGATGACCTTGGAAGAATAACCAGAGTTAATGAATGTCTGGAAAAGAGCATGGAAGAGCGGTTGGTGAAACTTTTAAGAAAGTTCAAGCATCTCTTCGCATGGACCGCAACAGACATGCCCGACATAGATCCAAATTTTTGGTGCCACAAGTTAGCAGTATATCCGGAGTTAAGGGCGGTGACACAAAAGAAAAGAAGGCTTGAACCTAAAAAATAGCAGGCCGCCTGCAATAGACGGAGGAGTTACAGAAAGCCGGATTCATCAGGGAAGTCCAATATTTGACCTGGGTATCTAATGTTGTGATGGTGAAAAAAGAAAATGGAAAATGACGGATGTGCACGAATTTTACGAATTTAAACAAGTGCTATCCAAAGGATCCATACCCACTCCTAAGCATTGACTAGATGGTGGATGATTCCTTAAGGTATCAATTTTTGTCATTTATGGATGTATATTTTGGTTACAATCAGATCTCAATGTGGAAAGATGATGAAGAGAAGACAGCTTTAGTAAATGACAAAGGAGTTTTTTTTTATACTGAAATGTCATTCGGACTTAAGAACGTTGGGGCAACGTATTAGAGAATGATGAATAAAGTCTTTGAAGGGATGAGATCTAGAACGGTCAAGGTGTATGTGGACGATATCATAGTAAAGACACCGGTAGGGGGAGATCATGTCGAAGATTTGAGAAAAATATTTCAAAGAATACAAATGTATAACATGCGGCTAAACCCTTTAAAGTGCACCTTTGCAATACCCGTAAGACAATTTTTGGGTTTCATGTTGACTCGGAGAGGAATCGAGGCCAACCCGGATAACTGCAAGGTGATTAAGGAACTACGAAGCCCGACAAATGTAAGAGAGGTCCAGTTGTTAAATGGCAAGGTGGCAGCATTTTCCCAGTTCATGCCTAAGATGACACATCAGGCATTACCATTGTACAAGGTCCTGAAGAAAAACAAAAAGTTTGAATGGGGAGAAGAGCAAGAAAACGCTTTCCGAAGTCTCAAAGAAGTATTGGAAAATCCACCAGTCTTGACGAAGCCCGACCCCGATGAACAGTTATTTGTATACTTATCAGTATCGAACGAAGCCTTAGGAAGGGTCCTAGTAAAGGAAACAGTGGAAAGACAGAGACTGATTTACTTCATGGGGAAAGTCCTGCAAGGATCTGAGGGGCGGTACCAGAAGCTTGAAAAGGCCGCCCTGGAATTGGTTTGGACATCCAGACGCTTGAGACAATACTTCTATGTCCATCCAATAGTAGTCCAGACCGATCTCCCGCTTCGTGTTATGCTCCATAAACCAGATTTAGCAGGAAGAATGACAAAATGGGCCATTGAACTTTCAGAGTTTGATATTTCCTTCGAACCCAGAACAACCATTAAAGCCCAAGTCTTGGCTGATTTCGTGACTGAACTGACTAGAGAGGCTCCCTCACCAGTAAGGGAGCACTAGACCATTTTCATTGACAGATCTTCAAACTCAAAAGGTTGCGGAGCCGGGGTCATGATTGAAAGCGAAGACGGGTGAGCATAGAAATTTCTCTTACATTTGATTTCAAGACTTCGAACAACCAGGCGGAGTATGAAGCCTGTTGAGCGGGTTTGAGAGCGGCCCTAGATGTAGGTGCTAGAAGCATTATCCTATGTAGTGATTCCCAGCTAGTGATTTCCTAAATTAATGGAAGCTATCAAACCAAAGAGCCGCTGTTACAACTATATCTTATGAAGGTGAAGGAGTTGGAAGAAAAATTCATCTGGGTTGAATATAAACATATCCCAAGGAAAGATAAAATCTGAGCCGATGTATTATCTCACCTTGCCAGTACAAAGAAAGCAGGATCCACGACAATTATTCAAAGCACGTTGGTGGAGCCTAGCATATCGACCCCAATCAGAGTGTGTGTTATACATTCAAAGGCATGTCCGGACCACTCATGGGTCATTCCTATCATCCGATACTTAGTGAATGGACAACTTCTAACAGACTCCTTTGAAAAGAAGAAACTCAAGAAAGAGTTGCCTAATTTTGTGCTAATAGATGGAAGTTTATTCCGAAGAGGAATATTGGCCCCTTATCTGAAATGTTTAAATGAGGCTGAGATAGGTGAAGTAATGACCGAAGTGCATGAGGAAAGTTGCAATCATCATTGTAGAGGAAAAAGTTTAACAAGAAAAATAGTACGGGCAGGATATTGGTGGCCCACATTGACAAAAGATGCAATAGAGTACGTCCAAAAATGTGATGCTTGCCAAAAGTATAGCAATGAGCACCACGTCCCAACCGAAGAACTCTTTAGGGTTTAGTGTTTAGGGTTCAGTGTCATCTATCATCAAAACATACACACATATAACAACACCTGTCTATGATCACAAAATACTCCAGGTCAATGTCATCAAGACAATATACACCCATATAGGACATTTCCTATCCATATTAAACATCATCTACCAGTTACTAATTATCGACACAATATGCTTAAGTATCAGAACATAAATACCAACATAACATAAAGTATCAAAATATAGATACTTAAACAGTATACTCATAAATCATCATCATTACAATCAATACAAATTCATCCTTCATTCCTTGACACTCCTAGCTCATTTGGTGCTCGCCTCTACGGTATCCGTGGCATCCCTGTCATTGGTTATTAAAAAAGAGAAACATTAATAGAAAGGGTGAGTATCGAACATATCAATTAATATAGAAACTCAAAACTGAATAAGACATAACATTAGCCTTAATGCTCTACACTCATATATATTCATATTCACTCCACATTCATCATCATTCTCCAATTCTCATCCCTATTTGTAAATGTGAAAACATTATGCATAGTTCATTCTTAAATTACTATTTAGTTATTTTCACACCAAACACAATAAAACTCATCCCCAATAGATAAAATCATTATGAACGTCATTGAAAAATCAATGGCCATTTATTTTCATACCAATGGATAGTAATGTTACCGATCACTAATGGAATATTTGCCATATTCAAATTAAATTGTAAAAGCAATCAGAGAAAATATAGGGGATGGGAAGACTGTTTCATAATTAACCAACCTAATTGAAGCATGACATAACAATAAGTGAGGAAAGTGTGTGAATACTGTGTAGCTGTAATCTCAATCTGGGTCTATTGATCTTTTTTTTGGATAAGAATCTGGGTCTATTGATCTAATAATTGAAGCATGACATAACAATAAGTGAGGAAAGTGTGTGAATACTGTGTAGCTGTAATCTCAATCTGGGTTTATTGATCTTTTTCTTTGGGCAAGAATCTGGGTCTATTGATCTAATATCAAGAGATTTCCCCCTTGGTCAATCAAACTTAGTGGAGGTTTTTTGTTGCCAATAAAAGCTAGTTCTTTTTTTTGGTTTTTTTGTCAAAGTTCTTTTTTTGGTTAAAATCCCATCTAATCCTTTTGGGCCATCAAGAGATCACGCAGGCCCAATTTAGATTTAGGCCCGAGTATAGTTCGATTCAATTCATTGCCCAAATTCTCAAGTTTTTGTAAAACCAAATATTTATGTGTTATCAACCTATATGATTGACTTTGAAGCAAATTCATAATCACTAAGTTTACTTAACTCATATGATTGATCAATTTGAATTAAATTCTTGATCACTAAGTTTACTTAACTTTAGCTAGTTTGTTAACTTGGTCATAATCCATTCTTTTTACATGAGTAAACTTGTTGATAATAAATTAAATATACAAAAAATAATGGCTAATGTTATAAATTAAGTTCCCTATTTTTGTCAGTTATATGAAACTCGATTGATCAACTGGTAAGAGGTCATTCTTACTTAATTTATGGAATATATCATACTCAAGTCAAGTCCAACATATTGATATTTAAAATGTACGAATACTACAAAATAATTATCATATTCATGTCAAATA
The DNA here is from genome assembly GCA_037962975.1 of Clitoria ternatea. Classification (NCBI taxonomy): domain Eukaryota; kingdom Viridiplantae; phylum Streptophyta; class Magnoliopsida; order Fabales; family Fabaceae; genus Clitoria; species Clitoria ternatea. The sequence goes on from CM075673.1 coordinate 155,928,798, forward strand.
GGTTTTTATGTAAAATGTTTTGAATAATAATAACTGTATTTTTATTTAATTTTCTTTAAATGTTATTAACAGTGATAAGAAAAAATTTATAATAAGTGCATAGTATTTTATTATCTTTGTAGTTTCATCTGTTAGTAATTTTTTTTTTTTGTGAAAATCTGTTAGTAATTCATTCTTTTTTTTTCTTTTTTTTGGGTACATCAAACTAAACAACAATTGCTAATACGTGTTGTCTTATAGGCCCAAGTGGCCCAAATTACTATCAACCCATTAGCATTACCAAATACCCATGTCACGACAAAAACAAAAGCATTGCCCACGTCCATTTAAACTCGGCCGATTCAATTTCATCACCAAATTTGGTTGTGCATGGTAAAATTTGTGGTTTTTTTTTATCATTTGAACGGTAAAGATGAGATGATAATTGTCAAAAAAGTAAAAGAATTAGGATTTAGATTCATATCTCGACACTTTAAATACATGTCATACACCACCTACATTAATCTCGAATGACAAAAAAACAGCGATTTAAAGATACTATAGATGATCATTGGAATAATAATATATATGCTCCATTAAATTATAAATAGAGACCTCTAAAGTCTTTTTGGACAAGTGGAGAATATTGGACAGTCTAACTTAGAAATAGACTAACAAAACTATCTCATATTCTTTTTGTGAAAATTATTCCTTTTCATTTATACTTAATATATGTATAAATACTAATTTTATTTATTAAATATATACTTCTATATATTTTAATTAATCATCATTGATTTTTTAAAATTATGGTAACCGATCTCATAATCATAATGATGTTGTACATAATATATTTTTAGGGAAATGGATAGTGTTGTCTATCCTCAATGTAAAAATGATAAATGTAGATATATATTTTTGTTTAAGAAAGAACCAAACATATATTAAGAGATGTTTAAATCAACTCACACATCTTATTTAATTAGGTGAATTATGTTGTTTATAACATAAATAGATGAAAATATACTAGTATATGTAATAAAAAAACAAATAAAGAAAGTGAAAATGACAATTGTAAATATATTTTTTCGTTTAGGTAAAAACCAAACATATATTAAAAGATGTTTAAACCAACTCACAGGTCTTGGTTAATCAAATAAATTATACTACCTCCGGTTCCAAATATAAGCAAAAATACCTAATTTCACACATATTAAGAATAGTAGTTGGAGATAGTTATTTGCATTAATGTTACCACTTATTTGATTTAATTTTCTAAAATACCCTTAGTATCATTTATTACATGAAGAATTAGTGGCCTTGGAAATATATGTAATGAGGACATATTTGATAAACAAGCATTTAATGACATTGAAAAAGTCTAATTTTGCTTATATTAAGGGACCAAAAAACTCCACTAAAATTTGCTTATATTTGGAACCGGAGGTAGTATCTTTTATAACAGACATAGATGAAGATATAATAAAAAACATTAAAAAAGTACAAATAATAAATAAATACGCGTAAATTAGGAAAGATAACTTGCATGTGAAAGTCTGGTAGTTGATTAGTATAAGGATTTGTTTGGTATGTACTCGAGGAAATAGAGTTATGAAAATGAAAAAATCTAAAAGTTAATATTAATTATTTACGTTATTTGAAACAATCAAAACTCTGTATAATGATCAAACCCCAACGAGGAACCAAACAACAGGGTATCGATCAAATTTGACAAGAAAGAAAGGATCAGAATTGCACCCGATTCATAGAAAAGGAATCTCATTTGAGCCCAAAAGCTGATTGATCTGCCTCCATGTTGGGAGAGGGCATGAAGACAAGGAAATTAGAAATATGTATATCCTCTAAGCTACCTAAATTAAGCAAAGTAAGTTAAATAATTTTAGGATAAAGCAGAATAATGTATATTGTATGATGATGGATGAAAGCAGAGGAGAGGGTAAGTAAGGGTCAGGGTGTGGATGAGGAAGCAAACGTAAGCAAGACTTTGAAACATTAACAAATGGAGACAAAAACATAGGTGATATGACATGACAACACCGGCCTTTGTCTCCCTCATCAACCAATCCCTCTCTGCCATTCTTTCAATTAATTATATATATGCATGACACTGCCTTCCCTCAGCTTCTTCTCACAGCTTAATTACCTGTTGAAGGGTTTTAAGGATTCTGTACTTTCTGCTTTCGTGTTGTCAATTCCCACTACACAACTACTTCCCCTTCTTCTATTGTTAAATATGTGTTTATATGGCAACATAACTCAGCTCCTTCAGAACACCATCACTGTGTTCACCAGATCATGCTTCCCCATCACCCCTCATTTTTTTGTGTGGATTTCCGCGCATGAGGGAACTAATTCGTGCTCAATTTCATGACCCATTGGATTTTGCCTCTGCTCCTTATGTGTATACATATGCTACACCTACTGTTAAGGGCCATTCTCAGAACATTTCTGAGACACACAAGAAGAAAGAAAGCTTAAATGCACGTTTGAACCGTTGAATTGAGCTATTCGTGTTAGAATGGAAATAGTCAGCACCACTTTCAATGTTGTCTGCAACGCAACATGTATATCATGTAAAAATCTCACCTCTTAACATGATTAAATTTTAGATTAAAATTTGATTTTTATATTATAATCTATAATTAAACTTTTTTAACATTATAATTATAATCGATCGAATGGATATTTTTTAGTGTGAGATATGTATCATTTCATAATTGAAATTTTAAAAGGGTATATTGCTTGGTTTTGGTGGGAGGGATAAGGCTCCCACGTCCACTTTGAATATTTGGTTGTGTTGTAATTTGAATGTCCAAGACTCGTGTCACAAACCAATGTTAAGTGTGCACAACAACCCATTTTCCCTTTTATTTCTTTTAAAAAATACAAATATTTTTCTCAATCACGTAAATTTTCTTGTGTTATTCAAAGCATAGAGGAAACCATTTTGTTATACATTGGTGTTATTGTGTTTGTGATTCAAAAAGAATCTATTGAATCGATTGAAATTCCAAACAAGTTATTAAAGGTTAGTACACAATTAGTTCCTTTAGTTTTATGTTTTAAGGCCCTAGGATAGATGACTTATATCACAATGTTTTTGAAATTATTGACATTTAAATTTTAGGATAAATAATTTACTATAAAGTTTATTTATAAAGTATATTTTACACAAGGTTGTTAGGATAGAATTTTAGACATTTAGAAAAATAAGAGATTTATAAATTTTAAATTATAATTTAACAAGTTATTAAAGGTTAGTACACAATTAATTCATTTAGTTTTATGTTTTAAGGTTCTTTTGGATAATCACAGGAACTCTAGGATAGATGAATTATATCACAATGTTTTAGAAAACATTGACATTTGAACGTTAGGATAAATAATTTACTACAAAGTTTGTTTATTAGAATATATTTTACACATGAATGTTCGGGTAGAATTTTAGACATTTAGAAAAATAAAAAATTTATAAATTTCAAATTATAATTTAGAAAATAAATAAATTAGAAATTTCTAGTTAAAGTTTAGGAAAATTAAAAAAATTAAAAATTTCAAATTAGAATTTAGGAAATAAAAAATTAGAAGTATAGAAATTAAATATAATCTATCCGGTATATATATTAGGATTAGATAGTAATGCTTAAGTCCTTATGTCTTACACTGGTTCAATGACGATCTAGTATTGTATCCTTGGGTTTAATAGGAATCTCAAGGTCTTTGTATGATCTCATCCAACACACCAGTGTTGTGGGGCAAAACTGAGTGTCCCTAACAAAGACACTCTAACGCTTAAGTTAGTAAGATATTCAATATCGGAGCTCAAGTGTTATGGTTGTTAAATGTAACTCAAACTATAATAAATGAGTGGAATCTATAAAATGGAATGGTGATTTAATACCTCGGTTCTTGTGTCAGTGGTTTTTCGTTAAGTTTGGGGAAAGTTGACATAGACGCAAACATTTCTGATATAGCTACAGGTATGAAACGATACGCCCCCAACAAATCCTTCAACCACTAGCTGATGCTGGCTCATCATGTGACATTAGCTGTAGCGGGTTGTCTTTGAGGATTGTTACGATAGACTTACATTTACTAATCATAGGTCCTATGATACCAATATTAGTATTAGAACCAAATCAAAATATGTACTAAAATTTTATATAATTAATTTGGATTTGGTGTGCAATGTTGAATAATACATGTGTTATAACACAACCCCTCATCTAGAGTAATCAAAAATTTTAAATTTTAAAGTTTAAATTATAATTTAAAAATAAATAAATTAGCAATTTCTAAATAGAGTTTAAGAAAACAAAAAAAATTAGAAATTTCAAGTTAGAACTTTAGAAAATAAAAAATTAGAAATATACAAATTAAATATGTACTTAATTTTAACATAATTAATTTAGGTTTTATTTGTAATTTTGAATAATACATGTATTATAACTTAGTGGTGTGTTGAAAATACAGATTTTATAATGAGACGTTTATGGGTGTATGATAGAATGTGCCCCTATAGGAGAGATTTAAAAAGTAAGTTTTTTAAAAGTGTCAGGGAGTTTATTAATAAGACTAGTAGAGCAATCCTATTACTATTCAAAGAGTGGTATAAGGTGTCTTTGTGTGAGATATAAATGTTGTAAGATTTTAAGTAAAAGTGAGGTTACATTTCACTTGTACAAATTTGGTTTCAAACTCAACTATTGGGGTTAAACCGACCATGGTGTGGTGAAATTTAGGATAATCGATCCCAAGTCATGGAAAACTTTGACCTTTTCAAGGTTAATATTATGTAACAACATACAAATGTTGTGGAACCACGTCATAAGAAAAATGAGACAAAGGTAGTCTCAAAATTAATTTATAATTATTTTTACTTTTTTTATGTTTAATATATTTTTAGATGGCCGATGAAGAGGATGGTCATTTGGATGAGATTAGAAAGGTGAAGTTTCTTATTCGTGGTTTAAAGAAAAGAGTGATCCAACCAAGGTGATTTGTGCATGCTTGCAAATCAGCATGTCACCATTAAAAATAGGCGTGTTGAGCCGGCTATCTAGATGATGTAGACACTTGAATCCTCGAGGACGTTGATTTTGATCCAGCCTTTAGATTCTACTCCAGCTCAGATGATGATCATCAATGGGAGGATTACATCTAGAATGATAGGGTTCCTGATGTTGTTGAGGATTATCGAGACCAGGCGCTGGCCCTTTCGATCCTCTAATACCTTTAAGGGCTCGAGCTCGTGATAAGCCTTCTCACCAAAAGGATGCTTCCGGAAAGATCATTGTTACCCCTAAAGATAGGTAAGTACTTTTTATTTAATTAGTGTCTTTGGAATTTAATATATTTTTTATTTTTAAGACTGGTAAATATGTGTTTTGAATTAAGTACCTTTATATCGAAGAATATGGCATTGTGAATATAACATCCCAGATAATTAAATTAATTATTGATCATATATATATAATTAATAAATAAAATTATTTAGATTTTCCAAAAATTATTATAAATTAATTGACAATGGTTTGAAATGATGAAATTTAAATAAATAAATTTTAAGTGGTTAATTATAAATTTAAATTTAGAGTAAAGAAGTGGTGGTAAGTTATAATTTACCCATGGTAAAAGTAAAGTTTTATTAAAGGAAATAAAAAAATAAAAAATTACCAAATTGCCCTTAGTGGCATAAAAACAAATTCTCTTTTTCTTCTCCCTCGAGTACCTTACGCGCAACTTCTTCTTCCTCTTTCACCTCCATGGGTGTGAGCTTCTAGGCATGGATTGAAGCTTGATTTCACGTTGGAACTTGAAATTGATCATGTTTTTGGAACCGTAAAAGCGAGGTGAGTCTATATGTGGGTTAAATTTCATGGTTTTCTCTCTTTTTCTCTCTCCTACTCTCTCTGGGCCGAGTATGGCTCATGCATGGGGGTTCTCATTTTGTATTTTTAAGGCAAATTGGAGTTTAGATAATGGTCTTTAAAACAATAGGTATTGCAAATGGCTAATGATTATTTGTTTCGATAACCGTAGGAAACAGGCCAAGCTTCGGGAAGCCATTGAACGGAGTGAGATTCAGAATCGAAACCAGAGTAAGGAGTTGTCAAGTCTTTGGGCATAATCGGCATTGAGAACAACTAACAAAAGCATGGCATCAAGATAAGGGGGTGTTTAGAGTCCTAATTAATTAGAATTGGGTATCGACTCCAATTGGGTTCAAAACTAAAATAAAAAACTTGACGAGAATATGAATTGATTTATGTTTATAAGATATGTCGATATGAGAAAGAAAAAGATAGTTAGTATCAACTAGTGAGAAATGATATAATGTGATTTACAATTACATGAATGATGGTTTTAGAATCTATAGCTTAAGATAGTTAGTATGTGGTGTATATGAAATTAAATTTGGGTGATGATTATGATGATTATGTTTATTGTGCCTTAGTAGTTGTGTAAAATGTGTTTAAGATTATGTAATGTGGGCCAAGTCTGTGTGGCCGCCCTTAGAAATTGATATTTTGATGATTGTTTAATTATATAAGAATGTATGTTTAGGTCGGGTTTGCGTGGCTGCCTGTGTATTTGAAAATAAGGCCCTTGTGCCAATTAATAAAGAGAAAGAGAATTTAAAATGAACATATGTGATTTGTGTGTTTGGGACGGCCGAACGGTATATTTCACCCCTCATTTTTGGCTCTCGTGGTCAAGTAGGATCCAATTGAGCTACCAACTAGTCAAGTAGGACCCAATTGAGCTACCTACTAGTCTAGTAGGACCCAGTGGTTAAGGTGGAGAACCAAGTAAGGCTCAATGGACCAAGTCGGGTTTACAGGGTGTCAAGTAGGACCCCCAGCTGGAGGTTGGTCCTTTTAGTATCTGGATACTAACGAGTTATCATACTTTGATTGAGAGTCAGTTGTGCATTGCATGATTTGAACTCATGATGATGATGAAGTAATGATTATTGAATTAAATGATGTTAGAATTAAATGAAATTATGTGGATATGCATGAGATTTTGGATGGCTCGATGGGTGTGATGATTGTTGACAAGGTTAAGTGTCATTGATGTTGAAATATGTATGTATTGAATAAGATGGTATGTGGTTGAATGGTTATAATTGAAAGAATAAATGAGAAGTAAAGGAGAATAAGTGTGGATGTATAAGGCTATCATTTACCCTTTTCACTTATATAGTGAGTTATATATTAATTATGATTTCCAACATTCACCCTTGCTATTGTTATTCTTTTTTAGTAACTAATGACAAGGAGGTTGCGGATGCCCTAGAGGGAAGCACCAAGTGAGGAGCTAATGTCAAGGAAGGAAGTGAAGATTTTGTAATTGTAATAATGATGAAGTTAATCGTAATGTTGTGTTTGAACACTTGATTTAGATTAATTCATGATGAGGAATGTCTGATACTTGTGCTTGACGAATTGATTATATGGAATTAGGATAAGGATTTGATGTATGCATGTTATGTGTTGAACTTATATGATGAATGGCATTGAGTCATAATGTAGTTAGTTGAATGGTAGTGATAACATTGGCAAATTGATGATAATTGAGTAGGTGACTTATGGATTGTTTATAATGATAGCATTATGCTAATTAGATTGACATTGAAGTGGGGATTATATGGATAAATTATAGTTAAGAGGGATTATCCCTTTGATGTTGGAATTGCATGTTATTGCGTGAAAATGGTAATTTAAGCAAACTAACTAGATCATTTTACGATCTAGTGGGAGTTTGAATCCCTAGAGGATGCCAACAGGTTCCCAAGAATATTTTGGACTTGTGTATATGATCATTGCTTGAGTTGAAGTCCATTTGATAGCATGTGTAGGTTGTGTTGGTCCAATTATAGTGAAACTATATTTTTGCACATATCTTGGTCGTATGAAGAAATTTTAAGTATGGACTACGTCAATAGGTCTGGAATAGAGTAAATATAATGGCCATGAAGTTTCGTAGCAATTAGATTTGAAACAGACAAGTTAGGTAGGTCGGAAGTTGGTTAAATCACCAAAATCTGCATAATTCTACAGGTCTGCTATCTGGTAATCGATTATGTAATCGATTACCAGAGAGCAATGTTGTTTTTCTATATAGGTCGGTCTTTGGTAATTGATTACTAGATCTGGTGTAATCGATTACTAGGGCTCGTTTTACCGATTACAGGTTTCCTGTAATTGACTATCAAATCTGAAATGTGGGTTTTGGGTGATTTTGAGTGACGTAACCCTTAGATTCCTATTGTCTATTGTCGGGGAAGTTTAAAAGGTAAAAATTCACCCTAATTTGGGTAGACCCCAGGATAAATTTTAGGAATGGATAAGGAGACGTCCCAACAAAGATTACAAAAGGCGATTCAATCATACTTTCATGGACCATGGAAAGACTAGACGTCCATTTGGGACACAACCCTAAAGATGTGGTGGGACAAGTGCTTGGTAAATTATTTTTAATTATTATTTGTTAATATTTATATTGTCTTTTAATATTTTATACATTTTTTGTCAACAAAATGAGTTTGTTACAGTCACACGAGAGCATCTAGAGTAAATAAAGGTCACATTCCCAAAGGTAGGGAGTATACGCCTCAACAACATCATCAAGAAAGATTGTAGATGGGACCAAGATTGTCAGACCCCTACCCGACCTTAGTGGATCCGGGAAGCGACATGGCGTGGCCAACTAGAGGAGTAGGCTAAGCCTAAGTATGGGGTGGTTTGAGAACGCAACAAACGCAATCGAAGTAACACCAAAGGTAGAGCACTATTCACCACAGGTAGTTGGCCACACGTATATATTGACCAATAATTGGTAAGCAACAAATAATTCATTGTAGAAGTTGTGTATCTATTTTATAGTATGAATTTAATAATTAAAAGTTGTGTCTTGTTTCTTTTTTGTAAGAGGAGCTCCATGGTCCCTATTAACTCTGTTAAGTGTTAAGTTATTTTTTCTGACTTATTGGCACCTAGGGATGGTAAAACGGCTGGCCCGCCCCGCCAAAGCCCACCAAAAACAGGCTGGGTTGGCCCGTCTCGTCTAAATAAATAGGCAAAAAATTAGGGCCTGTCCCGCCTAATGTGGGGCCAAAGCCAAAATTATATGCCTTTTTGAAAAAGATGGCGGGTTGGTAGGCTGACCGACTAGCCCTCCAATTTTTTTAAAAAATGTGTCAAATTATGATAAAAAATCTAAAATAATTTTTTTAAAAAAATAAAGAAGATATTATTAAAAGAAATATACAAATAGTAAGAGATGTCCCTTTTTTTAAATTTAAAAAATAGAAGTATATATTTTGATAAATAAAGTATACATTATTTTATTATTAATATTCATAATTTTTTTCTTTGGCGGGATGTTGAGCCAACCCACCCTACCAAGGTTTTGGCCCGTTGAGATGTCACGGGACAGAGGGTTAAAAATGTTTGTCTCATCTTTTTTGACTAGCTTGGTGGGCCAACCTGCTGAGCCTAACTCATTTTGTCATCCTTATTGGCACCATATAGGCATGGGGACTACATCAATAAATGACCGTGTCAGACAAATTATATGCATCCATAATATTTTTTAATGTTTTAATGAGCAAGAAGAGTACCAATGGCATTTGGATGGGCTTTAGACTGGAGGCGAGCCTTTTGACGTTACTACGAGGATAGACCTCCAACTAGAGGTTGTTGGTGGAAGGCACAATGATCGTCTTTATGGGACCACTTCATTGGCCCCCAACGGTTGTTTAAGGTCTATGTCGATGACACAACTTTCCTTCGCCACTAACACTTCATCACTGCATATAAATCCATTAGTAACACAACTTTGAACTATGTTGGAAGAGGTTAAAGGTCAGATCACATATTATGACCATATGCATGCCTAGTTTAAGCAAATGTAGACCAAGTTGGCTCAGCTTCAACAAGCACAACAAGGAGGGTCGTTTAATATTAGCTATTAGTGTCACTATGATGCTTAACTAGATCTTTCTCTAAGGAGAAGGATTAGTCATGTCATTGTTGGCGTCAAGGCCATCAACCTTAGGCTTAACAGTAGCAACCCACCTTGTAGCCCCCTCCTAACAATCTCTTTCCATGGACATTGATTTTAGTTTTTGTTTCACTATTTTTTTTATTGGACACTATATATGATTTGTTCGATACGGGGGGATAAAAATTTTGGTATGGATACCAAATATATCTCTATTTACATCTTACGCTAGTCTAATGAGGATTCAATATTATCTCTCTGAGTCTAGTGGGGAGCTAAGAGTCTCGCTATAAGTCCAGCCAACATATAGATATCTCGCATTGAAGGGAGAAATAAGGGGTCAACTATAAAGACAATTCGATACTCAAGTCAATACCGGATAAATCAATACAAGAGCTGGTGAACGTACCTTAATGAGGTGTAAATGCATAGCATTTATAGACTTGAGTGGTGAGGATGATCTTACGTGGCATGTATCAATACAAAATTTATAAAAGGCGAATAAAGTTGACACGACCGTAGACATTCTTGACACCCTTTGCAAGCATATGGCTGGTATGCCCCCAACGCATCCCCCATCCTCTTCCTAATTCTGGTCCTTAAGGACTCCAATCAAGAGTCTATTATGAGGAGTAGGCATATGGGTCCATCTGGTGTTGGATGTTGCTCGTTGAGAGGCGTCTTATGTCGGAGACACTATCTTCTGCCAGTATCGATACATCATAATTTATTTAGTGTATTTTCACATTTCTTATGTGTTAATAAGAAGAAGATAGGTCCACCTAAGAGCATGTTGCTTGTTGAGAGATGTCTTATGTTGGAGACACCATCCTGGGCCAGTATCGATACATCATATTTTATTTAGTGTACTTTCAAATATAAGACCTAAATCAATCCTAAAAGCTCATTTATAGGATGAAAAGATAAATACTTTTAATTAATAATACATCTAATCATACAAAACTTTCAATATAGATTAATATGTCTTCATAGTGTATAGTTAAAATTACTTGTTATTATAATCATACATAAAATATACACTATATATTTAATTAACATTCAGAGATTACTTATCACCAAAATGATTAATCCAAGGAAAAATATTAATTTTGCTTAAAAAATTTTAAATTTAATTTTCATTTTAAACAGTAATTCTAAAAAATAGATTATTGTCTCGTTAATCTATATTTACAATAAATGAATAATATAAAATAAATTATTCATTCAATTCATCTAAAATTTATCAATGTTCTCTATATTATGGGGGACATATTCAAATTTTTGTTCCTGTAGCATTATTTAGTTAGAAATATTCAAAATTTTGTTCCTGTAGCATTATTTATGTGTTTTAAAAGTAAAATATATCTAACAAATTAAAATATAATAGAAAGGTATTTTAACAATAAAAAATATAAAGAAGGTAAAAATAAACACACATCATGATGAGAATAAAAAAATCGTACAATTGTATTGTCATCTTTTCTTCGTTCTCTTTTACAAAGCACTATATGCTTTTAGATGTCCCAAAGAGGAAAGATTTGACTTTATATAATAGGGGATAAGATGAAATCATTTAAGAAAAGTAAGAATTAACCAAACTAGCAAGTGGGGAATATCGTATGTAAACTTTAATTGTGTGCGAGACAGATAATAATGAGTTTAATCTTGATGTAATTTTTTTATCAACTAAATCTATCCTTTATATTGTAGGTAAATGTACTGAGGTATAATCTTATTTTGTTCATCCGATACATTTTGGATTAATTCATCAATACACACTATATTTATTCATTCAGTAAGTTTTAAATTTGTTCATTTTTAATTTTTTCCATCCCCCACTTCATACCACACTAAATGTCTGTTTATATGTAATTGAAAAATAAATTTATAAAAATATAAAAATTTAAAGATTAATATTAATTCTTTATGACGTTCAAGACAAATAAAATTTTATTTAACCTTATTTTTTTTTATTAATCAAATCTAATAGAGAACTAAACTAGGCCGAAGTAGGAATTACACACACTAAACTAGAAACAAACAAAATTTACTATACTTGCGCGGGAAGAAAAGGTGAAAGCAAGTAAGAGGCAACAAGGGGAGTTGCCAAAGAGAAAAATATCTTTATATTTTTAAGTTCAAGAAAATAAATAAAAGTGAAAATGATAATAAAATTTCTCGGCATATTGTTGACTAAATTTTTACTTTTTATAATTAAAAACTTATATAAGTTTAGTCTAACGAGTTCATTAGGGTTGAGGCATGTCTTAAAGTTTATTGAGCACTTATAAAAATAATTATAGATCATTCATTAATAAGATCTTCACATCAATGAAATTTAAACTTGTAACCTCATAAATCATCACAACATATTAAACCCTTGATTACTGGACTAATCTTTGTTAACAAATTATAAACATAATAGTGATTTGATTAAGATATAGCAATATGTCTCATTAGATTGTTTTCCGTATTTTTCATTCGAGTTTTTTTAATAATGACTTGTCCATTTTTAAAATCATTGAAACATACTATAATAAAAAAATGTATCATAAATTCCCATTTAATTAAAATCTCTCTATATATATATATCAAACGAGAATGGTTCACATTTTAAAAATATGAGAATAATTATTTATGAAAAAATGTAAAAATAATTAATTTGATCATAAAATTATATGTGAATAATTATGATTAAAAATATAGTTAGTATTTACATAACTATTTAAAAATGTCATGTTTTTTTAATATCTTTAAACATTTAAATAATATATAAATATCTTTATATTATTATTTTTATGTCTATATCCAAATGTGATGTGTCCAGTATATATTCATTATCATGTCGCCAGTATATATATATATATATATATATATATATATATATATATATATATATATATATATATATATATCCATTTGGTTAGTAATACTGGAAACAATTGATTAAAATTGTGACTTGAAATGTGGAATTCAGTCTCATGATGAAGAGCTTATTATTTAATTCGTTAATGATATATATGGTCAGAGACTGAGACATCGTAATGTTAGTAGCCAAAACTAATAAAGAAAAATGGTGACAAAACTGATATTTTTATATTCATATTGAAAAATAATTGAAGGCTGCGTGTCTATAATTTAATTATATATGTATAGTCATATCTAGACTCTAGAGCTAATTATGGGTCATTTTTCCATGTAAAGTGCCCAATCTCTTAATGTCCATTTGCTTTTTTTTAAGAAGTTTATATTTAAATGAGAAGTTTATAATTTTTGAAAATTAAAAAACTATTTAAGAAAGTTTTTGTTTGTGGATATCTAATCCATACTCAAATGAATTTTTATTTTTTAATAAAGATTTTTCTACATACATGACATGATTCAAACCCTAACAATATTATGTTTAAAAGACCTTATCAAATATACCGGGTATCGTCAAACTCGTGTAAACTATACGAAGATGATTGATAATTTAATTGCAGTGTTATGCTCTTTTCATGTATAATGATTAGGCATCCTAATCACATAATTAACTTTATAAGAAATAAGTGGGAGGAAGATTAAAAGCACTTTTCAGCTAATCAAAGTGAGGAAATTGATTTACTTCTGGGCTCCTCGATCCCTTTAATAAAAGCTCCCCTCAAACTTTGGGGTTTGATTTTGCTGCTTTAAATACGATTAGGCAAGAGAATATAATGTTGCAAAAGCCGTGGACAAGCTTCAAACAACATGTACTGTCACCTACTCACATATTACTTTCCAATTTTGATAAGCTCGTATCTTTTTATATGCTCCAAAAGACAATAAAGTTGATCTTAAACTTCCATTTTGATTCATTGAGCCTTAAACAACTCTATATTAAAATACCAAAGATTAAAATAGAACTATAGTCACTTATAAAGGTAAGAACATATGTGTGGCCATAATTTCAAGGGTTAGGCAAGTGCCAGAAGATTCTGTGACGTAGCAAATCATGCAAAGTTGTTTGAGGGCTGACCTTGTTGAAGAAATTTTTTTTAATCGATTGGTAAATTTAAAAAAGATGTTTTGCATTACACGTTAGATAACATTAATCCAGTTAATCAAATTCTATTTTCGAAATTAAATATAAAAAAATAAATTTTGTATCTACTTATTTATATTGAAGAGAGATCAATTTATACTCTTTTAATTCTTACATGATTTTTAGTTATTGATATTATTTAAATCTTACTGGTTTGGTTTATTTTTGTTAGGATCACATCATAATCAATTTCTCTCAATATTATTTAATGATTCGTAGATATTGAATACATTTGAAACTGTTCACATCAATTTATTACATCGACTATTTTATAATTTGTGCAAAAAATATTTTTTATACCAATTATTTTTATAACCGGTATAAAAATATATTTTATATATAAATTATAAAAGATAACCGGTATAAAAATATTTTTTACTTTATAGAAATAAGGTAAAAAAAGTAAATTGTTGATGTTCACTCGCTTATCTTAAACTTATGTTAAATTGTAATTATAACGGTAGTGATGTTAACAACATTATTAATTTTTTTTATTAGTAATCATTAATTTGTTTATTTTAAAATCAAACTCATGATACTGCCCGATGTAGCCATAATTACAATTATATAAACAAAAATAACCCTTGATTTGAATTGCTGTTCAAACTACTGCCACCACAAAGAAAGATCTAGTTACCAATCATCCATTAGTTATTAATATAATCAAAGAGGGGTTCGTCATAAAAGGGATGAAAGGTCATAGGGTCGTTCGGTTTCTTTCTGGAACTTTTTAATTAGGGTTGGTTAAATGCTAGTTTTTATTTTTTCCGTTTGACCAATTTTGAACAGTATTATATATAATTAATATTACTTTATTGGATAATTTTATTTATGCAATTGATTATTAAATAATCACGTGGACTATTTAGGAGCCTATCATTGTAGAGCTCTACAAAGCATGATGAAATTTATAATATTTTGGAGAAGTCAAACTCTTCCAATACTACTCAGGAAATCTCATTTCACTTTATCAATGGTTTTCTCAGGATCCGATTTAAGTACTGAAAAAAGTATTTGTTTTGATTGAAATAAAAATGTATTTGTTTCGATTATATGATAAATTCGGAAGGGATGATGTCGCATTTTGTGTGGTAAAGATTCCAGATAATGTACTTAGCCTTTTTGAATGGACAAAAATGTGCCTCAGACTTGTTTATAGTCTTATAATGTTTATTTTGTTGGGATTAGTTTGCTATGATTCGTAGCCAATGAGTACGATATGACCCTTTTGTTCGAGTTTGATTGTTGTTCTGTTTCGTTTGGGAGTTAGAATTTTAGTATCATTATTAGATATCTCGCTTCTTATCTCCTACATAAGTTTAGTAGAGATTCAGTATTATACTCTTAAGTTTTGTGATAATCTTAAGGTCTTGTTATGATTTGTGTTATAGACAAAAAAAGATATCACCTATAAAAATAATATGACACTTAAGTTAATATTAGATAATCAATATCAGATATGAAGTAATGAGTTGGTAAACGTATCTTATAATGTGGTAAATGAATGATATTTATAAGAGTTGTGTGAGAATTATCCTAGTTGTACCTTGTGTCAGTACTTTTCCTTAAAAAGTTAGAAAAACTGACGCATGCATACACATTTCTAAAACTACTATAAGTATTCAACTGGTATGCCCATAGCACATGTCACAACCTCTACTTGATATTGAATCATTTTGATCTCAATATTGGGGCTTTATGATGGGCTAACATGCAAGAATGTTGTCGATATTGGCTTGCTTTATTATTTACATGTTATGTCATAAAGGAGACACTTCTACGCATGTTGGTACGACCTTTAAGTATCAAGGTTAATTTCAAACCCAGATCAAGTACCTATTATAATTGACTTAATTGGACCAACCAATATTTCCCAAATTGATCAAGTGAAAAAAATCTTTAAAAATCTAGTCTTTCTTACAACAACCTAAAAAGGAATGTAAGCACTAGAATTAATTAATTGGACATGTTGACAAGCTTTAATCTCTGGCAACTATTACATCATTATATTCATGTTTGTACGTAATAAATCTTCTAGAAGTTTAATATCTAAGGTCCTATTCTAGGTATTTTTGACTTTTAGTTTTAAAATTTTAAAAATCAAAACTTGTTTTTTGGTTTTAGTTTATAAGGTTTTGAATTTTATAAATTTTTTGTAAAACTTTCATAATCATAATCCAGATCACTTTACACATAAACAACAACAACAATATATTAATAGTAATAGTAATAATAAAATCTTATACAATGATGGTGGTGGTAATAACGGGATTAAGGCTAGTGGTATCGACGACAACAATAGTGATGATTGTCATCATGACAATCATGACAATGACGATGATGACAACATTTGTGACAACAATAGTGGTGATGGTGAAGGGGTGGTCACGGTGGCAATAATGATGGAGGTAGAGTATGTGGTGAGGGAACGACAATGGTGGCAGTGACGACGGTAGTGGTGATAATGGTTGTAGTGGTATGATGGTGGTTATGAATGTTGTTCTGAAACAGGTTTTGATGATCTCAAAGAAGATGTGTATATTTAAGACAAGTTGTGACAAACAAGCTTAGACCAAAACAAACATGTGATGAACAAGTTACTTGTAGTGGACGTCTCAAGATACATTATGCACTTACTAGAATGAACGGGCCAAATCTTAGAGTGAGTAAAAGGTCATGAGAGATTAAGACTTGCCATCATAAATAGGTATCTTGTTAAGAACTTAAGCCAGTGATGAATGAGAAAGACTCTTAATTAATTAACCTACACACCTTAAAGGAGGCTTTTTGAAATTGATTAATTAATGAATTTAAGTTAGATTAAATATGCCTTTTAAAGGGAGATTTTTTGATTAAGAAAAGAATCGATAATGTTCTTTTAAAAGAGTTTTTTTTTGTTTAAGAAAGAATCAATTCAGATATTTCTTTATTAATATGAGAGTTTTGGGTTAAGGAAATAATCAAATGATGATGCTCTACAAAAAAGATTCTCTAGTTTAAGAAAAAAAAGGATTCAAATATTATTTTCATCAATGCAAGTTTTTCTTATTAAGAAAGTAATTAGTTCAAATATTGATTTATTAAGGAAATGATCACCACACCCTTTTAAGCAATAAGCTTTAAATGCGTCAAAATTTGATTAGCATGCACAAGTTTGATCCTATTAGATCAGGTCCAAACTCAATAGGCATAGATTTAAACCTGACCTTCATAGGTTCAAGCTTAGCTTCTTATATTCAAACTTGAGGAGTTTCTGATGCCTAATTCAAACCTAGCTATACCAAGTTAAAACCCACTTGGCCAAGTTTAAACTTGACAAGTAAAGTTCAACCTTGAAAAGGTTTTTTCCATAAAAGGTTTGTCCCTCGTGGAAGAGGCTCAACCTTACTGGTATTGCTTGGATATTTAGAGATCCTTGACTTATTTTAAGTAACTTGGTATATTTCAAATTATTTTGTTAATTAATACCACTTTCCCCTATAAATAATGAGCTATGTTTTTTTTAAAATGTGCCCTAAATCTTGAGAAACTTATCAGTGTGAATCACTTTCTAATCTCTAAGTCTTGCTCATTAGTCTTATCTTATAGGCTTCATCGTGTTTATCTTCTCTAGGTGAGAGAAAGTTTAGAGAAAGAGTTTCTAATGCTTACACTTATATATGTTTTCCAGAAGAAAGTTATTATTTAGAATTAAAAGTGTTTTAATTTTTCTTATCTACTCTATTAGAAGAGTGTATTGTCATTTATTGCTCTTAGATCAATAATGTTAGGGTTTGGGGTATGAGAAAGTTAGGTAACCATTCTCTAGAAAGGCCTCAAAGTTTATTGTGAACCCATAGGTTTGTTAGGTTGAGAGGTTATTAAGCTTTGGATGGATGGTCCAAGAGTTGTAATCAATCCTTGTAACTAACATTGATAAAGTGAAAAATTTCTAGGTAATCGTTGGGGAGACTAGAGGTAAATCATAGTGGTGGTGATCTAACCAGGATAAATTGCAATGTTTGTTTCTCTCACCCTTACACTATTTACTTTGTGTTTTTCTATATAATATTTGTTTAATATTTTACTTGCTTGGAAACAAACCCTTATCTTTGGCTTGCATCAATTTTTATATCTCTCACCAAAGGCTTTTAATACTCTAAAAAAGTTTAATACTTTATATATATATATTTTCAATGCATAAAGGTTCTAATATCATAAGAAGTGTATGATTTGTTAAAATTTTTCAAAACCATATTACACAATTCATCCCCTCTTAGGTAATAGTTATCATATCTAGCAGTGGTAGTGGTTGAGTGTATGATGATGGTGAGAATAACGATGGTGATGGCGGCGACGACATGGAGGGTATCGTGATAGTGGGAACAATAATGTTGATGGCGATAACAATGATGATGGTGATTTTTATAACATCCTTAATTTTTAATTTAATTTTTCAATAAATCAAATAAATTTTTCACAAATAATTTAAATTTCCAAATGGAGATCGGATTCAGCCAATAAAAGTATCGATTTCTCATTAATCCGACTGACCCATTAGAAATGTAATTTAAATATAAATAGACTTTTCATAAATAATTTCATAATTAAAATGAAATTTGTATTAATAATATCATTTTCACTTTACAAAAGCCGACCGGCCATTTCATAATACAAAAATATATCACTCGGTAATCGCAAGAGCCGGCCAAGGCTTCTACTCAATTTACTATGTACACTATGTATTGTGCATACTAATACATAATGCTCCAGTCGGTTGAGTGACTTCAAGTACCATCACTGTGTCCTTTATCCACTGCAAAAATAATGAGTAAGGGGTGAGCATAAACATATCAAATAATACTTATTGAATTGGATTAAAGGTCCAATCCATAACTATGCACTTAACACAAACCGAGTCATATAACATAATATGAACAACATTTTCTATCAATAATCAGGGCGTATACACAAAAATTAGTGCATACACATGCTCAAGCAATTGGATCCATTAAGTCTGTTAATTTTGTGTTGCAACACTAGCTCCCCGAGCCATAAATTCAGCACTAGGCTGATTCGGCCGTTTTACAGGTACCAAACTACTCTACGCCCATAATGTAACACCGAGTACCACTCCCAGAGTGATAGCGGTCCTCTACTCAGTGCTACGGGCCGGTCTTGAGTCGCACTCAAGATCTTTCATGAAAGTTACAACATACCTCATACTCATGCATCAATCTCATATCACTGTCGGTATCAATATCAGAAATATGAATGATATATATATATATATATATATATATAAACATAAGGCGTAATACAAGTGGGGTATCAATAACAATTATGCACATAACACACATATACAACATAATAATATCACCCCACATCCAATCATAAACTATCTATTTGAAATGTAATGCTCCCCCTACCTGGAATAAGGAGTTTTCAATTGTTCTTCAATCGTTATCAGTTACAGCTTCGAGAATTCCGACTGGAATTACAGTTTTAGAAGCTTCAAATGTTCACGCAGAAGAGAAGAAAGGAAGATTTACTTGTTCTTCGTAAATAGCTTTTTAGCAAGAGTTAGAAAAGAAGATTGTGGATGATGTCTTTCACTTTCCAAAAGTCTTTTATTGATCTAATAGTAGTGGATATTTATATTGTCCATGCAAAAGAGACGTGAACAATAAAAAGATCTCTGTTGTACGTTTTCTTCAAATGATGAATAAGGAATAAGCATTTAATGAAAAGGGACAACACATAAGAAAGGGTCCCATACTTAGAAAATATCTTGAAAAGTGAAGCTGCTAAAAAGTAGAAGAACAGATTGACGTGTAAAGCTTCAGTAACTAAACTAATTGTTAATTTCGACTCGGTTTTCAGTATATTCCGACTCGGTTTCAGACTTCTGGGTATATCTTTCTGAGAAGGTTTCTCACAGCCTCTGTCCGCTTGGAATTTCTTCACTCGGAGGAAAGGTTCCATCCCATGGAACACTCGGTTTTCTCTCCTCGAAAATGTCCTACACAGTAACATCTCATTCAGACATACCCAAGTATGTTTATGTCCGAGTCAATCTTTTACTTACGTCACTCAGAAATCTTTCCTCTAGAAATCACTCGGAGTTTGGAGTCAACTCTCTTTCTCGGAAGGTTTTCCATTCGAACGAATCACTCGGGGTCAAGGACAATTCCGAAGACAAACTCGAGCACAAGCTTTTTGGTCATTATTAAATATTGACCCAAGCATAAATTTAACAAAATTCACCACTCGGTAACTAACCACTAGGATATTTACTTTCCTCGGGAATTGTTCACTCGGAACTACTCATTTAGAAACACAGTCGGTATATCCTATTTGGTGACACGTCATTTAGAAATTAATAATTTTTCACTTAACACCTTTCCATTCGGAATAGTCTCACTCGGTATCATTCCACTCGAAAATGCCGTACTCGGAGACATTTTACTTGAAAAGTCTCAATTCGGAGATACTCCACTCGGAACCATTTCACTCGGATTTCCTTATTCGAAAATGTCTCATTCGGACACTATTTTCTTAACTTAGAAATAATTTACTTAATGATGTTTCACTCGGAAACATCTTAATTCCATTTGGAAATAGTTTCCTAAATCTTACTTCACTCGGTATCGCACCATATTCACTCGAAATATCATATTTCAAACAACATTCACTCGAAATTTCATTCAGAATTTCTCCATCAATCCTTAATAAATGAATTTGCTAAATATTACAAAATTTAGGATGTTACAATTGTGGTGATAAGGTGGCGGTGGTGGTTGTGACGTCCCCACCTAGATTCCTAAAATTTACCCTAAGGTCTAATAAGAATTAGAGAAAATTTTTCACATTAAGTATGCTCCTAGCAATAAACCCTAAAAATCTAAACAATACGTGACTTAGAACAACCCAAAGACCCATTTTTTTCACTCTGGTAATCAATTATAGAATCCCTGTAATTGATTACCCATGAGATAGTTCTGCAGATTTTCAAGATCTGCTCTCTGGTAATCGATCAGCATACCAAATTTGCTGAATTTTGGTGATTTTAGCCTTTGGCCAACTTTCGCACGCCCTAACTTACCTGTTTTAACTCTAATTGCTATGAAACTTTATGGGCACTATCGATGACTTATTTTCAATATAATTGGCTCAACATAACTGAACATCATCCAACCTTCAATTCCAATTATCATCATCACTTATAATATCACCATTAACATTCACATATAATTGGCTCAATGCCATTCATTCATAATATACACATACATATACTATACTACCACAATTACCTACCAATGAACACACAATCATCAATCTAGGGGCTCTGCCATTTTACAATTCCTGGTCTTCAACTATACTATTGATCATCAACTTTATATGATCATTCATTTCAATATATTTAACTATATCCATCAACCATATTGGCAAATAAAATTCATCAAACACCATCTGCAGTACTCATCAAGTCTCAATACATAGTTCATCATCAATTATAGCTCATCATGGGCATAACTCATATATTTATATACACACCAATTATCATACACTACTAAGTTCTCAAAACAGAATGATATATACTTCATAATCAATTCAAATAATTACACAATTGACTCTTAATCAATATAATATAAGACTCTCTAGTATCTGGATACTAAATTGGATTGGTCGTTAGCTAGGGGTCCTACCCAACCACCTGTGAACCCTACCTAGTCCACTGAGCCCTGTCTGGCTTCCCACCTCACCACAGGGTCCTACCTGACCTCTATGTAGCTCAACTGGGTTACGCTCGATCACTAAAGTCAAAATGAGGGGTAACTATATCGATCAATCGTCTACACCACACAATTTACACATATATCAATTATATATCATCATCCTTTCAAAATAATTCACAATATTTTGTCACGACATTCAACCATCGCCCTAGGACCTCTAATTAAGCCACTAGGGCATACTTTCTCTTTTATCTTATTTCAAATCACATCTTCAGTTCTCAATTAAAAATCTTCAATAATCTCTCTCATCAATGCCCATAAACCTGCGATCAATTTCATATAAATTATAACTTCTCATTCACACATTTTAAGTACAACATTTCCACTCTTAATTTGTAATTCTCAACGATCTTCATACAATTACAATCATAAAATATGATACTCACATCATCAATCAATTCATTACTTATCACCACAATTTAACTAAATATATCTAACATCATTCATTCATATATATATATATATATATAAAATTTAATATACTTAAACTATCCTACCATTTTCCTATATGCCAGAATCGCAGTTAATATTTTTTCATTAATTTATACACCAAGTACACCCCCTTATTACCTCGCTTCCAAGCCTTCGAGACTTTTTTCGCAATGCCAAATATCTAGAACAAAGGAATTTACTAAATAAGTTCAGCATTTTAACTTCCAAAGCTATAATCCATTTTATCGAAATAATCCCAAATTCATTTCGAAGGATTTTGAAGCTTAGCTCAACTAGTTTCTTTCCTTCTTCCAAGCTCTGCCTCGACTAACGACCTGTCGGTACTTGGTTAATCACCTAACAACATCGAAACGAATACCCATTAACCACTTATCGATACCCATTGTACAAAGCTTTATTTTCAAGCTTAAAATACAAGAATTAATGGAAACTAAAAAACTCCATAAAATCTTTCATTTTTGGTTTTGAGAGAGAACTAATGCAAATGTAAGTTGAAACCACCAATTGACTCCCCTTGGCTTCACGATTCTAAAAATACGTTTAATTTTGAGTTTCAACAAGAAATCAAGCTCCAAGTATGCCATTCAATGGTACGACCACGAAAGAGGGAAATGAGAGCTTTTGTTTTTTTTCTCATGCGATAAGAAGAAAGTGAAAGGAAGAAAATGTTTTATGCATAAAGGCATATTTGTCTTTTCACCCTTTTTTTCTTTTTTCTTTTAGATTTTTTCTTTATCTTCATTAATTTAACTTTTAACGATAGTAATTTATATTTTACCATACTAGTTTAATTTAATCTATAATTTCTCAATTTCCCCCACAAAACCAATTATTTCAATTTTATTGATTTAATAATCTCTCCAATTTATTCAATTTAATACTCAATATCATTTAATATATCTTATGCGGCACAATTAGTTAAATTTAATAACATGAATGTTGCAGTGGTGGGGATGGTTGTGATGGTAGTGGTTGCAACGACAATGACGGTGGTGTTTGTGGTCATACAATGGTGGTGGTGGTAGCGATGATGGTGGTCACAATGGGGGTGGTGTTGAAAGCTTGCACTAAGAGTCTATATGTTTAGGACGTATCACTTTATTGAATAAAAGAAAACTATTCCTAAATTATCCCTACTCAGGTATTAAAGCAGGGACATATAATTACATTAAGATTAATGTGTGAAAGTACTGATAATCTAATCTCATAGATCATGGATATATCCAATATCAAGTCATTACGCAACTATATATTAAAAGTAATGATGTACTGAATGGACCCGTCATTAAAACATTACATGAATTATTACATGAATGTCATAAATGGTTATCAATGTAATAATGGTATATGTAGTCATTCGACCTAAAGTCACTACAATTTCTACATGAGAAATTTGTTGTTTTAACACATCAAAGGTAAGGTGATCACAAAGGTTGTAATTAGGTAATGAAAATCATGCATGTGAATGATGTAGATGAGATTTGTCTCTTCTATAGAACGAGAATGATGTTTATGGACCACTTGATGGAGTAAGACCAAAGGAATCCATGACCATGCTAGGTAGGATAAATATTTGATATTTATTAAAGTAAAGTATACTCTGATATCAAGTAAAACGAATTACTCTATACAAGAATAATGATGACTTTGCCTTGGGCCAAATTAGATATTGTGACAAAAGGACCAAATATAAAGCTTATCACTTATAAGTTATATCAATTTGATATTTATATTTGGATAATGATAAGTCGCTATATGGAGCTTAGTATACTATATTAAATACAAAATATTTATATTTAACATAAACCAAACATTTTTTCTATAGGGTTACACATATAGAGTAAGCCCACCGGAGGACAATGTTTATTTTAATTGAACTAAAATTAAAATTATTGTGCCTAACTCAATTAAAATAAGTAAAGAGTCAATTTCACTAAGGATTACTTATTAGGTCATACCTGGGCTTATAAATAGAACGAGAGGTTCATAGGTCACACTCTTGTGATACAAAAAATTTTGTAAATTGTTGTGGAGGTTGTGCTTCAGTAAACTGGCATTTGAACGCATAAAATTTGGTAGAGTTGTTCGTGTGAATTCCTTAAGGCAAAGGCTGCTACTGCTCCAAAGTTTTATTTCTACACTATACGAGGTTTGATTTAAAAGGTCCTTAAAGTATATCAAGTTTTGGTAATATGAAAGATGGATTTTTGTAAGGACCTTTGGGAATCTTGACCGTTGAGGATTCTTTACATGTGGTGATGATGGTAATAGAAGTGATGGTGGTGGTTATAGGGGCGATGATAGTGGTGAGTGTTGTGGTGGTAAGCTTGTTGATGAGGGTAACAATAGTTGAGATAGTGGTAGTTACAATGGTGGTGGAGGGCATGGTGATGGTAGGAACGACAGTGGTGGTGGTGGCGACAGTAGTGGTGGTGGTTATGACAATGAAGGTGATATATGGTTGTCCCAATGGTGGTGAGGGGTGCGGTGATGTTAGGAATGACAATGGTGATGGTGGCGGTGACGACAGTGGCAATGGTAGTTATGGTGGTAAGGTGGTGTTAATGGTAGTGGTGGATAACGAAGATTACCACCAATTTTTATAAAACTAAAAACATAAATAAAGAAACCATTTTTTATATTTTATAGAATGACTAAAAACCATTTTGAAAATGAGTAAAAACTCAATTTAAAACCTTTTTTAGCTAAATAAGTTTTTATTTTCAAATTGATTTTTAAAAATAAAAAATCAGAAACTCGCAATTACCTCAAACGGGCCTTAAGCGATGTTGGACTTCTTGCCAAAATAGAACATAAACCTTAAGTCGACTTTAAGCTTTAAGGTCGTGTAGAGTCACATGTGGTCTATGTCCTCCTCCTAGCACTAGTGTTCTAACAAAAGTGTATGACATAATTAGAGGCATGGTATCATTTATTATCCATTTTAGTTATGATACGTCTCATAATTTACCGTGTAAATCTATATTTAGGATCACCACATCGTATGAATTATTTGTTTTGGCTGTTAATGCGTATATATGTCTCATGATCCCCAAAGTGTTTGCAAACTACTCTTGACCCTATCTCTAAAATGATATATGAACTGGTTTGAACCGGGGTCAAGGATCCGGTGTGGGACCAGCCACAAATGATATTGGTTGAAAGAGATTTATACACCGGTACAATGGGTATTCAGTATTGTTCCCTTTATCTCAGTGGGAGAATAAAGGTCTTGTAGTCCAGGAGATCTTTCACACCAGGCTTTCGCGTTGCTGAGGGGCGAAAGGTGGTGTCACCTGCAAAGATTCTCCGATGTTCAAGTCAGTAACCAGAAAAGGAATTCAAGGTTTCTAAAGCGTAAGTTCGGGAATGAGTCTAACGTACCAGAGTAGTGAAGATATTGGTATTTATATACATGCATGCGGAGAATCAAGAGTCCTTTTAGGGTTAAGGGACCAATCGTACATTGTGTCTGTACGATTCTGACACACGACGTGGGCGCCTCCGCGTCTCTTGCAAACGTTCCCCTGTACCTATACCTTGTACTATTTGTCAGGTGACATGGAAGTTTTCCGGTGTTCTAGGTGCTGACCTGGACTTCCGGTATAGATATGAATCTAATACGGGGTTAGAGTCCGGAGGTTTACCTGTGACACTAGTAGCTAGTGCAAGAATAGATGAAATCACCACATTGCCCAAGTGTCGGTATCGAGACCGGATCAATATATATGGAACTTATTACTATGGAACTATTTCCAACTGTCAATTTTGTTTCTTGTAAATCTTTGAAGGGGATAGCATCATATGTATTTTGATCTTAGTCTTAAAATTTGATATTAAGTCTAACTCAATCAATTTAAAAGTTAACTTATGAATTAAAGTTTGTAAATTTAAGACCTATTCCTCACCTTAGGATTGGACATTTGAATACCCTTCACACCTTAGGATCAGACATATACATTCAAGATTAGTTAGACTTTGATATCATATTAGAAATGACAGACCTAATTAGTCTACATAAAAGATAACTATATCTAAATTAAAGGTTACAAGCTTTATAAGAATCATATTCTTAACAAACTTGAAAAACTCACTAATTATGAGTTTAGGCTTGTCATAAATCTTATATCAGGTATAAGGACCATATTCTTGGACAATATGAGGCACACACCCCTTAAGCTTAGGACTAAATTGCAGGTAACTCAAAATTCAAAACTACTTCTCAAGATTCAATATCATCTTACATTTAATATTAAACTTAACTTAATCCTAAAAGTTGGATTATAAATTGAGTATTATCACAAATCGCATCTCATACCGTGTTCAATATGAGACATCTTAGCACTTATATTTTCTTATTTAGAAAAACACTTGTGTATCCTGTCCAAATCAAAAATCAAAAATAAAATTATTTTATTAAAAATTATATAATAATTATGTAGAAATTAGAATAGATTAACATTAATAATAATCTTAAATAATTTTTTTAAATTTTTTTATCCTATACAAAATTGGATATGTTAGAGAAATTCTTCTTCATGCATTGATAAAAATAAGATACGCGGATAGCCTATCATGTGCCTTACTTGATGACTGCAAATCATGTTTCCTTTAATACATGTTGGATTTCAATGGGGCAAAAAATCAAAGGGATGGCAACAACCGGTCAGATTCTCAATAATGAATATGATCATTGTGGTTGTATAGTGCCAAATTATCTTCCCACAAGAATGTTGAAAAAAAATTCCTTTCAATGGGGAAAATAAAAATGTAGTTTAAACGGAATAATTGTTATATTTTCTTCAATAAATTTTAATAAATTTTTTATTTTAAAATATAAATAAAAAATATTTTTAATATTATAAAATATTTATTTATTAAATATATTATCCTTGTATATATTCTCAACTATTAATTACTTAATAAATTTTTAGATTTTTACATGGGAGAAAATGTGTTGTCATCAACACTTGGCACATTTCATTTGAGTCACTATTGGAATCCTATGAATCATTGTTAAATTTCAATTTTGTTGGACGGGGGTTCTGTCACCTCTCCAAACATAAGTTTTTACATCCTATACAATATAAAATGATAAAAAAAAGACTTATCTGACTAATTTTGATGTCATTATCGATTTTCTTGTCACAAAATAAATTTTCTACACTTTTGGTATTATAATACAATATTTTTACACTATATGAAACTCAAACATTTTTTTACACTTTTGTTAATGAACACTAGTACATGCAACAATAATGAACACGTTTTTTTATTTTTTATTTTTCTTTTTTTCATTTAGATTTTATTTACACTTTTAAAAAAATTATAATATTCTATTTTCATATTTCATCTTATCACCTGTATGCTTTTTTTTAATCTCTTTTTGCATATTTACACTTACCTCGCACCGCATGAAAGCCAATCATTATACTAGTCTGTGACGAATAAACAACTAGTAGTTAATCATAAGTAAATGAAAGTTGGAGTACCTTACACAATTTTAACATATATCATTGTCTCTTTGGTTCTAAGATTATCCGACATTGGATTTTGAAAATCAAGTTTGTAAAAAATTCCACCAGAAAACGAGATATTGCGCTTGTTTAATAATTAAGATGGAAGATGATGATGATGATGATGTATGTCTGAACAGTACGTAGTAGTAATCAATGGCTACACACTCTTAACTGCAGTTAACACTGTGGGGTCTATAGAAGGTCACCGCACAGACCAATATCAGATAGAGAGAGAGAGAAGACGAAATATTGATCAATTCAATGACAAGCTTAGTCCTCTCAGAGTAAGTTAAGGGCAAAAGGAATGAGAGAGACTTCAACTTGATAGAGAGGAAGAGACATGTGACTGATTTTGTATGTGTATATATTTGTTGCATTCATTGATGTCCAGTAAATGGTTGGTGTCCCCAACTCTATATATTTTCTTCAAAATTTACTTTATTCATATACTAACGTAACTGATATCACTTTTAAATGTTCGAATCATATACTTTTTTTAACTAGAATTGTAGTGTGATTTTATTACGACATGAATATATATACTTTGTTAATATTATGGTGTTGTTGGTGCCCCCACACTAAGGGTCCGTATGGTTTCCAGTTGGGGAAACAGAGTTGGGGAAATGGAGAAATTTAAAGGTTGATATTGATCCTTCACGCCGTTCGAGATAGTCAAAACTCCGTTTGACCGTAGGATTTATTTTTGGGGTTGGTCAAACCGAGGTTTGACCAACCAAACCAAATAACCAAACAGGTTCTAAGAGTACTATGGTGGAAGGGCCATATGATGATTGATGAGTGTATGTAATGTATATGTCTGGAAGAAAAGAGAGAATGCACGTGGAAGTCAGTGCCATGCATGAGAGACCCCCCAAAAGGTATAAATGCTTGGCCTCCTCCAAAATAGTACTGTGTCCTTAAGCAAAGGGTGGTAGGAAAGGGAGGGAGTGAGAGGTGGACACGTGTAAGGTGTGATGGAGAGGGGATGGTACGGATGGAAGGCGTTTTCAGGTGGAAAGGCTATAGGCAGGCATGCCATACACACACACACAACACACTGTGTAGATGATGGTGCACAAACAGTGAGGTCAGAGACTCAGAATTGCTGAACAATACAGTGAGGAGTGGACTCATATCTGTTTCAATGTTGTGTTGCCATTAAGCTGCTTGCTTCTTGTTTGTTATTGTTATAGGTAGCCTTTCCTCGAAAGGTCAGTTCAAATGTCTGCATCGATCGCATCCTTCACATGCACTCATTGTCTTGTCAAATCATTTGGAATCATTAAACATCATCATCTCATACTTTTAAACTACCATATATAATATCTTAGCACTCCCTCGTGCTGCCCAACAACTAATTTAATTTATATCGTGTTAAATTTAGATATTATTAAAATTTAATCCTATTGAACACTGCTTTATTAGTAGATATATATTCACTCGTGTTGAATGTATAGTTTTAGGGTTTTTTTTATAGTCGTGGGAATAGAAAAATTTAAGGGTTGATATTAATGTTTTATGTCGTTAGAGACAGTCAAAACTCTATTTAACCGTAGGATTTATTTTTGGGGTTGGTCAAACTGAGGTTTGACTAACTAAGAGGGTGTTTGGTCTGCAGTTGGGGAAACAAAGTTGGGTTGAAGTGAAAAATTTTAAGGTTGATATTAATCATCCACGCCGTTCGAAACAGTCAAAACTCTGTTTCACTGTAGGACCGAAAACCTCCTTCTCCTCAACGGAGTCCAACCTCCGTTTGCAACATTCCCAAACAGCCTGTAAGTTGAATAACCAAACATAGTCTTAGGTGTAAGGGAATTTGTTAAGATATTGAAGTAACTTTCATATCAATTAGGTATATGACCAGTATACATTTTATATATGAAACTTAAAGTAACCTTTAATTTATGAACTCGTTTTTGAGTTGCGTTATGTTTTTATTTACCCAAATTTTACATGTATTTACCTAGATTTATCATTATATAAGAGCCTTTCTTAAATATGTTATTTGAGCCACTTAAATATAACCAAATAAAAGTATGATATATGATAAGGCTAATTATCATCCTATGAAATAATTTATTTAATTCCCAAATTTAACAAAACCAACATTCATTAGTTATAAATATTACTAATATACAAGTTGACGTTTTCCTTTTATAAATTAGCTTTTGATTTGAATTACACGTGATATTAGAATTTCACTTGCCTATCATAAATATCAAGGCATGTAAACCCCCTGGTCTTATTTATTTCTTATCTTTTTTTTTTCAATTTTCACCACATATGATTTTGCACCTTATTTTCTTATAAGTATTATTTTGGACATTTTTATCTATTTGTTAAAAATCCTTATTATGTTGGACTTTTATCTTGTATATATAATATTCAATTTTTCCGCATGTAATTAAAAAGTTACTAACGAAATGTGAAAAGTGTGATAAAACATAATTACAAATTAAATATTCATTCAATTGGTTAATAATTAAACTTCTATTTGATGACTCAAATTCAAATCATATTAATAAAACTTTGTGGTAAGTATACATATCTAAGCTTTTGTCAAGTCTTAACATATGTTTTAGCCTTATCTAACATTTGTTAAAAAAAACCTCTAATGGTCTGATTGTTTGGAGAGAGAAAAAAATAAGGAAAATTATAAGGAAAGAAAATATGATAAAAAAATTTTTATCTTTGTTTGTTTGAAAAGAAAAAGAAAAAATTTTATGGGACTCAACAAAAGTTAATTCTATCAAAAGATAAAAGATTATTATAATTAAAATTTTAAATATAAAATTAAATTTATTTCTTATGCAACTAATTCATTTTCATCTGTATTCCTTTTATCAATCTAAATAACAAAAAAATATTTTCTCCACTTCTTTTATTTATATTTATATTTATATCTATTCAAACAATATACTTTTTTTATCTTATTTCCACCGTATTTCTTTTTTCCTATTTTTTTATTTTTTAATTCTATTTTATTTCTCCATCCAAACGAAACCTAAGAGTTTTAGAATGATCCATCTAGAGCTTTGTTTACATAGATAATTAAATGGATGTAGAAGTCTTTCCAAAAAAAAAAAAGGA
The DNA here is from genome assembly GCA_037962975.1 of Clitoria ternatea. NCBI lineage: Eukaryota > Viridiplantae > Streptophyta > Magnoliopsida > Fabales > Fabaceae > Clitoria > Clitoria ternatea. The sequence continues at coordinate 155,959,712 of CM075673.1, forward strand.
TGTAGAAGATATACTAGATAAATTAGTCACTTCTAACCATGCCTATGACTATTTCTAAAAATTATGTATATATTAATGGTGAATTGAAATAAAAAAATAAGTAGAAATTAAGAATAAAATTCGTTAATTAAATTTATTAAGATAAAAAAGATATTCAACGTATAAAATTTTTAAAAATCTTACATATTAAAATAAGTTCATATAGTTAACCAGAGAATTACGCATTTATTTTGTCACATTAAATATTCCCCGCTGTCTTATCGTACCAAAAGAAAATGAAAGGTCGTTATGAAATGATCATTTTTGTTTCTTTTGCCACCCCTGCTTATAATTTCCAGGAGAAACCAAGCGAGGAATGTACGAGTACTTCGTAAGAATATTGTGATAAAAGGAGTTAAATAAAAAAGAACTGAATGAAATTTATGTAAACTAACAATGTCTTACGAAAAAGAAAGAGAAAAAAGTAAGTGAAATTAAATAATATTATGTGTTTCCGGGAATGTATCTTACTAGAAATATTTTTTTTATATGAGAGTGGGAGGAACGACTCTTTATTGTATAACTATACAATAAATAGTTGAGATTAATAGCTTTCAAAGTCATGATTTTTTAAAAAACTCACATAATTAATCTCAACTATCAATTGTATTGTTGTTAGTCTAAATTCGTTTCTCTTATTCTCATCTAAGAGAATCTTTCTTATATGATACATCATTCCGAAAGAGTAATCTATATTGACATTTAATGTGAATATAAAATATTAAAAGTGAAGTTCAAATTCTAGTTAGGTCAACCAAAAACTTATTTATTAGGTCACTATCTAATTCATTTAAACTAATGAAATTTGTTTGAGATTAAACGGATATCAAACCCGTTAATTTATTAAAAAAAAGGTGATCAACCAACAAAATTCGGTACTCCATCTATAAAATCAAATACTAATCATTAAAAATATTATAATAAATTATTTTTTATCAAAAATATCATTTTATTCAAAGATTATTTTGATATCATTTTTAAAAAACATCTGTATTGAAAACATTATTTGGTAATATTATTTCAGTTTTTGATGTAATAAACATATGTATTATATTTTTATTAAATATTATTTTATTAATATCAATTTAATAACATTTCAACAACGGTTGAATCACACTAAAGTCTAAATCATAAATCAGATATATGGTATGAACAATTCATTTACTTATCCTGATTTTAAAATATTGTTAAATAATTAATTGTTGTCATAATTTATTTTTTAAAAAAGAAAAGTGACCTATTCAAACAACTCTATTAAAGCTATTTATGTAAAACATGAATTGAGATGGAAAACAGAAAAATCGATGGTTCAACTGGCCATGTTTCTAGTCTAGAATAACCACAATATATTGAACACATAATCGGTAAAAATACTAATAAGATCATTAAGGATCATATTCTTTAAAAATTACAAAGTATTTAATTATGGTAAGACTTATAATCAAATAGGTAAAAATGGATACATTGACCAAAATATCTCGTATAAAGTTTAGCCCTACATATTACTTATAATCTTTGACCTTGGTTGAATACAAAGTGAAAAAATTTAAAAATTAAAAGCAAATTGCCCCCTAGAGTTTAAAATTACTTTGGAAAAAGCATTAAGTACATAATGTTATTATTGTGGTTCCTTGTCAGCTCTGACTCGGACTGCTGGTGGAAAACGAAAATGGATCCAAAAATATGTTACCATCATAAAGAATGGGCACGGGAAAAACAAGCAAACACATTATTTAATTGTTTATTTTGTTATGATTAAATTAATAGATTTTTTATTTTCTAAAAATTTATATTTTTTTTCATAACTGTTGTTTGTTTAATAGTCTTTAATGTTAATTTTCTCATAAAATCACAATTTTTCATTCTTGTTATTTAAATTTGACACTTGTTATATAACATCACTTAATATGTGACGAACCTATTAAACAAATATTAAATTTAACTTATCTCCCTTATTATCACCCCCACCCATTTGTCTTATTCACCTATAACCACCACCACCACCTTCCCACCATTATCACCTTCATCTCTTTTCCTTACCTACACATAACCACCACCCCTCTCTTTATCCAGACACCTACTACCACCACCACCATCACCAATATTGATTCTTAAAGGTCATATTTGCATCCTGTCAAGTTTAAATTGAATCTAGAAAAATTGAATTATTTTCTAGCTAAAAGTTAGGCGTTACAAACATGTTGACATGGTTCCTTAAGTGGGCATGACAACCTTTAATGCTTTGTGCACTTTCCCTTCTTGATTTGCATGTAGTCCTTGTTATTACACAACACATGTTCCTCTTGGTCTAGCATTTTTCTTTAGTGTATGTCAAAAGAAGAATTAATGAAATTAAAGGGATGAAATGATGAAGCAATGAAGGAGAGTGGGATGTTAATATTAATAATTGTAATGGTTTCAAAGTGGAGAGGGGAAAGGGCATAAAACAGTAACATGTTTAGGCTTTTGTAAAAGTTTTGTTTCCAAACCCATTACTTCTTCCCAACGATTAATTTTGGAGGATGATTGGTTTCAAGCGTGGATGGTGATGGTGGGTGGTGATGATGGTAGGTTGGTGGGAAAAGACGTGGTGATGGGAGGGTGGTGGTGGTGCTTGTTGGGGATGAAGATGGGTAAGGAAAATGAGTGTGGATGATGTAGGGAAGATGGTAGTGGTGTTTGTCAGTGGGAAACGAAAAGGGGTGGGGTTGATGATGGTGGTTGTGAGATAGATAAATCAAATTAGGAATTTGGTTAATAAGTACCTCATATAGTAAGTGATGTGGAGTAACACATGTCAAATATTTGACACAAACAAAATTAACGATTTTGTAAGAAAGTTAACGTCAAGGATCTATTAACTCGATTATAACAAAGTGGGGGACTAAGTAATGTGCTTATTACAAGAAAAACATAGTGAAGAGTAAATATACATCCCAATCCCAATGAGACTAGATAAACACTACAAAGAAATTTGAAAGGCGTTAACTTTGAATTCTCTCACCCTAAAAGCATTCATGGATTTATAATTATTAATAAAATCACTCACTATCACATATTAATTGGAAAACGTTAGATGCAACATTGAGTAGGAAAATTAGAGCATGTGATCTCATAGTGAATTTTATGTGTATCCCTCTTAAAATTATAACTTTTAAATATAAATGGCAACCACTTAAATGGGAAAGGTATTATATAATGTACTTGTATTTAGACTCACGTCTCAAAAAATCATTTGTGTAACATCCCTAATATTTTAAAAAAAATTTATTGGCGAAAAAATATTAATAATTGCCCAACCGGATTTATTGAGATTTTAGGAATTATTAATATTAAAAATGCAATTATAAATAATTAAATATTGTGGAAATAAATAAATTTATTTGATTGACTAATTACAGAAAGGTTAAACGAAGAGTAATTGGAAGGAGGTAAATTTAGAAGTTACTAATGAAGGTAAAAGGTAAAAGCTTAATTAAAACTTTAAAGAAATTATAAAAGAAAGGGAGAAATGACTAGTTTGCCCTTGTCCCTTAAATTTTAATTTTATTTCTTTCTTCTTCCTCACCTTCACGCGAGTTACTTCTTCTTCTTCTCCTCAAGCTGGCCGTGGCTTGCATGCTCCAAGAAGAAGACCATTTCACGTCGAAACTCCGAAATAACTACGTTTTCGAGATCGTGGCTTCGAGGTAACGAAACGGTCGTCGGAGGATCAAACGGTGAAGAGGGTGTTAAATTCAGACGTAGGACGTTGGACACAACGTTGAAAGAACATTAACCGCATCAAGAACGAGTCGTCGGAGCTCGGAATCGAGGTAAGGGGGTGTTCGGGTCATAATTAATCAGAATTGATATGAAAATAGATCATGGGAAGTTTAAGAATTTAGTAAGAGTTGTCATAAATAATATACAGTAACTAAATATAGTAGCTATGAATATATGAGTATGTGGAGTGAGATTAAATGGTTGAATATGAAAGAAATATGTTGATTGAATTAATTATATAATGAAATAAAGATTGGAATGATGAAAGTAAAAGATATGTGTAATATTTCCACTTTGAGTTATGTATGTATATTTGATTATGAATAAGAATATGGAATTTTGGATCATTGATGATATATGCAATAGCATTGTATGGATGGGTTTGACAAGTCGGTCGCCCTGTACTGTGAGCACATGCCAGTTTCTGGTAGTTGCATATGTTGATTGTTAATGATATGTAATGATTGAGAAATGTGAACTGTATTTGCATGATAAGTAAGTGCTATGTGTGGCATGAGATTGATAATATTTATTATATTGAGTTACATATTGTGTATGAGATACTCCGTATACTGTTGAGGGCGGGGAGTGGTCGTCGGTGCGTTGCACGAGCAAGGAGTGGCTCCTGACAGGCTTCCAGTAAACGGATTGTATGATTATGATACGTGATTATGTGGTGGAGGACGACCAACGGTATGAATTACCCTGTTTTTAGCTTCAGTGGTCAAGTCGGACCCAGTTAAGCTACCCAGAGGTCTTTGACCCAGTGGTTGAGGGGGAGCCAAGTCGGGCTCGGTGAACCAAGTCGGGTTCACGGGATGTCAAGTCGGACTCCCAGCTGAAGGTCGATCCTTTAGTATCCAGATACTAGGCGTCGAATTGATATGAGAGTCAGTTGTGTTATTCGATGTATTGTTAACATTGCGTAATGATATGAATGTATTTTGTGATAATTGTTGATTGTGATTGGCAAATTAAGGATAAAGAATTGGGAATGAGTTTATGACTAGTAGGTATGATTCGATGACAAGAGGTGAGACTAGTTGCATAATGTAGAATTAGCAAATATGTATCTTGTTATTTAATTGTTGTTCTATATTAATTATGATACCAAACACTCACCCTTGCTGTTGTTTTCTTCTAATTTAGTAACCAGTGGTAGGAAGAGGTTGAAGCCCCGGAGGTGCGCCAAGCAGAGAATTGATGCCAAGGAATGCAAAAAATTGTGAATTGAATGATGTGTGTATGGTATCCTATGAATGTAATGTTTGCATGTTCTTGTGTGTGATGGACTGATTTATAATATGATCAATGTAGCTATGAATAATTGGGATAAATAGGGAGTTAGAATTGATATGTTGAATGATGAAGATACGAATTCATATGGATAAAATGGTATAGTGGTGATGATAATATGATTAATGTTGATTTTCATGAGTTGGCTATATATAGTGGCACAGAGCCAATAGTAGATAGGGATGATGAATTAACATGAACAGGTCTTGTGTATGGTTATGGGTCATGGAGGATATACACTAGGTGGATTGTCTAGTGTTTTGACAAGTGAAGTGCATGTTAATCGAAACCAAGTCTACTTGCATGTTTGAATGTATATAAATGGACAAACTAGGCCAGATGATGCATGTGAATGTTTGAATTTGCTGGTTAATATGAAAATCTTAAGTTTCTATGCATGTACTGCATAACTCGCTCAAGCGAGATGAATTCTCGCTCAAGTGAGAAGGCTTTGTGTCAGTGATATAGTCCCTGGCCAAGTCTCACTCAAGCGGGTATGACTTCGGCTCAAGCGAGACCTATATGTGTTAAGTAAGAGTGGCTACTGGGTTAATTTTGCCCAAGCGAGGAGGATTCCCGCTCAAGCGAGATGCATGTTATGCAATCAGGGGAGTTACTGGACGAATCTTGCTCAAGCAGGCATGGCCGCGCTTGAGCGAGCTAGTGAGGAAATGGTCACTGTACATTTTTCGCCCAAGCGTGTACGAGTGGCTTGAGCGAAAGTGGGAAGTCTGATGCTGGAATGGTGTTCACTCAAGTGAGTGACTAGTATGGTTATGTTTTGACTGAGTGTGACTAGTGTATGGTGAGTAAGTGGGATTCCGGATGAAATTTCACTAAGAGTGGGAACCTTAGAAAATAATTCTATGATGTAGTGAATTCCCGAGTGAAATGCCGAGTGGGCTATGTTCGAGACAGAACCTTCCGAGTGAGGAAGTGCGTATAATTCTGAGTGATGGGTCTCCTAATATGATACCCCGGGTAGTGGTGTTCCGAGTGGAAATTTCCGAGTTGAAAGTAACTCGTTCCGAGTGGAGTCCCTCCGTGTGTGTAATTCTGAGTGAGAAAAGACTCGGTCTGGATTATTTTCCGAGTGGAAACCCGAGTGAGTGTGAAGTCGATTTTGAAATAATTCACCGAGTGAAAGACCTATCAGATATGACTCGGATTTGGAATAAGTTGCCGAGTGAAAAGCCAAGTGAGAGACAAGTCGGTTTTGATTGAATTGTCGAGTGCGAAACCGAGTGATGGGAAAGACGACCTCTGGTCGGATTTCGCTTAAGCGAGTGGGTGCCTCGCTCAAGCGAATGTAGTGGGATTCCTTACTCGAGTAATCTCACCCAAGCGGGATTAATCCGCTTAATCGAGTCCTGTTGGTAATGTTAATGGAGCTATTTCGCTCAAGCAAGACAACCTCGCTCAAGCGAAGGCTCCTGACCTCGCTCAAATGAATCAGGTATTCGCTCAAGCGAGTGGGCCTGGTTCTAGTTCTTTTGTTTTGTTTCATTAATCAATTTTATTCTATTCTTAAACTTATTAACTTTAATTCTACTTATTATTTTGAACATGTCTAATAAAAATAATGGTTATTTTGAATTAGAAACTAAGTAATTATTATTAAATGTGAAAAATTTATTGCGAAAATTAATTAATTGAATAAAAATAAATGTAAATTGACCTAGGATGTTACAATTTGTACCTAGACCTAAACCCGTGTAAGTAACAATATTCATCCATGTACCCATACCTTCTAGAAATGTAAGTAATTATATCCAGATCTTGTTGGAAAATGGTCTTAGACTTAACAAGGGGTGAATTAAGTGTTGAAAAAACTTGACTTTTTCAAAAGTGTTTTAGGCGAAAATTATTTTAAAAGAATCTTATGTTTTAAAAAATAATCTTTGAAATTGATAAAGAGATAAAGATGCGGAAATAGGATAAGGAGATAAATATATTAAAGTAAAGATATAAGAGAAGAGAAGAGCAAATCACGATGTATCTTGATTTGATTACTACCAGTGTGATCTAATCCAGTCTCTTGGCACAAAGGCCTAGAATTTCTCATTATGTCAAAATAATTACAAGGTTTCTCATTACAACTCTTGGAGTACCTGTCTAAGTTTGATGCCAATTCATAATTCATTCTCTATCTCGATAGGATCAACAAGGTCTTAGAGGTCTTTCTAGAGAAGGCTTTCTCTCACTCTGGACCTAAAATACTCTTAGTCCAAGAGCACAAAGTACAAATGGTTATAAATAAAAACTTATGAAAGAAAAGACCTAAGTGAGCAAAAGATTCTTACTCGTGTGTAAACAATTGAGTAGTAGGATACTATTTCTGAAACTTAGGTTCTCAATTCATAGAAAAATTATCATCAAATAAGGAAATAACAATATACTCAGTTACCAGTAATAACCGAGGATCTAGAAAAAAGCTCATTCGATGGAATGGTTTGAACCATTTTAAGTAGTGGTTCGAACAATCCCTGCTAAGTGGTTTAAACCAATCTACTATGTGGTTTGAACTGTTCCTAAGCAAAAAGTAGTTCGAACTACTCCCCTGAGTGGTTCAAACAATGGAGCTTAAATTTGGATCTTGTTTTTAGTTCATTGATTAACCATTTAATAAAACTTATTTTATCATGTAAGGTTTAATTAATAAGTTTAGATCACTTAGCTTACTTTAGACTTAACTATCTTGAGATAGTAAAAACATAAGGGTAAGCTCTAAAGATAAGGACACTCTTCGGAAGCTTGACCACCCTTTGATTTGTAGGTCGAACAAGTCCTCTTGCTTTAGGTCCATTTGTTTTTAGTCCACTTGCTTTAACTTATATTCCTTAGTTTGTTTGCCTTAGTCCTTTTTCTCTTAGTTTATTTGTCATTATCAAAACCTGTTACACACATAGGAATCATAGATCCATTACCCGTACTTTAGTTAAATAAATCACTATTTCATATTATCATTTTCAAACATATAAGTACCCCATTTGATTTTTTATATATAACTATTACATCATTTTACAACCACCAAGAAATATAGTAATGTCGGGTAAATACATTAAATTTGACTATTCTTGTTATACTTTTAAACTCATCCTTCATATCACTCCCTCCATTTTTTTCTTAGTCATTTTAAGATTTTAAGTATGTTATTTTTTTAATCATTCATGAAATTCAAGATGTATTTATTCATTTTCCCCAAAATTAGCCTTATAGTAAATGTTGCACTTTCATTGGTATTAGGAAAGAAGATGTAATTAATAAGGGTATGTATTGAAAAATGAGTCTTTTAAAAAAGACCAAGAAATGCTTAAAAATAGGGTCTTATAAAGAAAGTTAGAAGGAATAACATATTTAATAAAATTCAAAACAAACATTAATTATAAAAGGCTTAAATACACTTTTACCCTAAACTTTTAACCCCTGAGTTTTGTAGCGTGACTTAAAAAAACGTCATTAGTTTAATATGTTAAGTGTTGAGGTGGGTAACGTTGAAACCACCTCGCATATCCATATACTACCACCTGTCATTTTAAAAATATGTAAAAAAATCCCCCTCATCATCTTTCTTAATTTCAACTACTAAGAGTAATATGCACCACAACCTAAAAAACTAATTGTTAATGGTTCTAAATCTCAACCATTGAAACTAGTCCACACCTTTAAATAGAACCACATGAGATTACAGAGGAAGTGGAACCATTGTTAGCGATTTAAAATTTTAACCACTAATAATATTCAAGAACATCCAAGATCGAATAAAGCAACCTAATGCTGACATAAATTCTTCCTTGGCAAAATTACTCATATGCACAATACAATAATTGAAAAATCAAGACACAAATCAAACCAAAACATACACACACATAATCACTTCACCATTACAGATACCAATATGCTTTATATCTCCATTGTAATTGTAAATGTAAACTTTAAGTATAAAATACTATATCCTAGAGAATACTCTAAGAACTAGGGTTTATTTCTCAAGAATGTCACTTGAAATATATGAGAACGCTAATGATCTATTTATACATTGAGAAGAAGGCTTGATTTTGTCCCGATGTCTATTAGATAAAGCTAGTATCCTATTAGGATATCCTTAACCCTAAACCCTAAATAAAATATCCTAATCTATAGTGATTTTATCCAACCATCCTAAATAAAATATCTTACTGGTCATATTGACTTGGTCAACTGCGGGTTCAAGCAGAATCTTGGAGGGAATAGTAAACATCAAAAAATAATGATAATTAGTAAAGGTATAACACATAAAGATAGAATAAATCTTTTATTACAATTGTTTCCCACAATCACTATACACAACAAAACAACACAAACCAAATGTGTGATTCCTATATTTTGTTCTTCGATAGAAAGTGACATTATGATATTGCAAGATTTGTGACCTCAATCTACATGTTTTTCTTCATCTGTGGTGGCCAAGGAGTGACACTCTACTTTGGTAGTGCACCACAAACTCAACAATAGAAGATGACGGTCGACGACAACAAGGTTGTTACATTATTGAAACCATTAATAGATATATGATGGTGCGAGTTTCCTCTTTCAATCATAAAACCACGCCCATTACCTCCCCACCATAAAACCACCTTCACTAACCCTAACTTCCATCACCACAAACGCCATCCCACTTTTATATCTCTTTGATAACATACAACCACCTATCACACCGCACTAAAAACATAAATAGAACACAAATTTCCCAAATCCCCGGTCATAAATTAGAAAGTTCAAAAATGAAAAACATTAATAAATAAAATATTTCTCAAATTTGAAACAAGGTAAAGATTTAAAATTTTGAGATTTAAAGGAAAGGAAGAAGGTTTACGTAGCAATGGCCTTCGTCGGAGAAGAAGAGGGTGAACAACAGGGAAGAAAGGTTTTCGTGGGTTTGGAACATGGATAGGGGAAAGAAGATAGTGTAGGGTTGAATGGGGAAATAGGTAGCTTTTAGTTGGAACAGAGGCATCAAATTGAAGTTAAAAAGTGAGATTGAGAGATAGGGAGAAAATCCATGAATTGAGGATAGGTGGATAGATAAAGATGATGGATTGAAATAGAATGAAAGGTGGGGATGGAGATGAGGAATGGGCAGGGATTTGATGTGGAATTTTAATTTTTTTATATTTATAAAATTCACATGTGGCAATTACGTGGTGAGGTTACTTCAATGTTAGCTACCTTAACACCTAATTGACTAAACCAATGATAGGGGGTTTTTCAGCCACCCTAAAATATTAAAAGGCTGAAAGTGATAATTTTTATGGGTTTTTTTGTATGAAACCTTAAATGTTATAGGGAGTAAAAGTGTACTTAAGCTAATTATAAAAAAAATTCAAGTGGTAATAATAAATTACTCAAATCATTAAAATTTTTAAAGATAAGAAAGTATATTAGTATATTTAAATATATGAAAAGTAAAAAACATAATATATTAAAAATATGTGGGATAGATACAAGTATACACACTTTTAAGCTTTTCTACATATGTTAAGAAAGAATCATAGGATAGATCACCAATTAGGCTTTTTATCTCTTTGTTTTACTTCAAGTAAGTTTATGAGTTTGTTACTGGGTTTCACAAAGTCCTTGGTGAAAGCTATTGGTTTGATTTAAATATATTTTTTAAAATAATTCCATTTCACACAAAAAAACACAATGATGAGCATGAAGGAGTGTGCTTGCATTTGTGAAATCACAACAAAAAAGAGCATAAATTATTTTTTTTGTTAAATCAATTTTTAGCATGCAATAGAACACAATGGATAAACTCCCCTTTGATGAACAATCCCAACTAACATCAAGAGTTTCCTAATGTAATCATGTGGTCCGCATACGATAATCCTTCATAATTTAAAGTAGCACTCACAATAGAAAGTAGAAAATGACATGATATAAAACTCTTAGCCATAATAGGAGGGGCTCTCAAAATTCTTCATTGGTATTCCTCATGACGACACACACATTGAGAATGGTCTATGGTCATCCATCTTTTGTGACTTATGGTTGGAAAACAATTCAACAAAAGAAAAAGATCATGGCACATAGGAATATTTTGTCACAAATTCCTTATTTTCAATGATAAATATTTTTTTAGATTCTAAAACTATTTTCAGTGTAGCCTTATTAAGCAAAACACAAGAAATAGATTTCTACGCATAGAGGAAATATACAACACATAGATGAAGCTACAGTTTTTCCAAATGTTAATTTAAGAAGAAATTTTCTTTTATCGTATACTCTATACAACAAAAAATGGTTATTATTGCAGTTAAGGATGACAAAGTAATCCATACCCATAGATATACCCGCACCTACCCTCTTGACAAATTTAACCATGGTTATTTTTCTCTTTTATTACGGTTCTAACCACAATTACAAGAAGCAGTGTAATAACATGTGACTGGATTTTAATGACTTATTATTCTAGTTATTTCTTTCTATTAGTACAATTATTCGCATATCACTATGCCTTTTCCTTGAGAGCAATAACATGTTCTATATAACCTTATTTTGTTGTAGTGTTAGTAGTCGTAAATATACTCATGTAGACTATACCACTATTAATTGCATCTTTAAATCCTTGGAACAACTCTTTAGTTTCACAGATATGTCTAGTAGCTCTAGTATTTAGGATCCATTAGGCTATATTATTAGCCAAGTTTTCTTCAACAACTAATAGCCCTCGCAAGTATGATGCGATATTTTCATATCTTGTTTTGGCAAGTGCACCAATTATTTAACTGAGTATATTCGATAGTGTTCCCACAGGGGTTGATGGCCAAGTACCGCAATCCTAGAGATACATTATCTGAATTTCATAATAAAATGGATTCATGTAATACAAATTTAGAAAGTAAAGACTTGCTTTTGTTCTTTTAATTGAATAACAAGTAATAGAGTATAAGGTTTAAGAAATGCAAACAGAGGGATCGAGGAAGAATTTCATCTTCAACTTTGCTTTCTCATAATACTGAATTGAGTATAATTCCTTTAGCAATTGAAGAATGATTCATATAAATAGGTTAAGCCTAATCCTTTAGGTCAAAACCCTTAATTATACCTCATCATGAATAGCCTAATCCCAATTCTTAGATGACCAATCCAAGAAAAGCCTTGAGGATAGGAATACCCAATCAATAACTAAAGCTATTACATCTCTATTGCAATACAGCAATCATCTAAGCCTTGCTTTAGAATCCATTCTCCTCAATCCTAGGGATTTAGTTACACATGGAAAAGATAGGACGGTGAAGAATAATAGAAGAATTCATAGTGTGGTTTAGAGAGAAGTAAAAGAGAATAGTGAGAAAATCTAGAAATTGTATTGAAAATCTAAAAAATAAGGGAGTTCGTACAAATTTACAAGCAAGAGACATATATATAATTATTTAGTTACAAAAGGGTCACCCAACTACTAACTAAAATTTAAATAAAAATGTGCAAAAGATAAATATATACAACATATGCCAACATCACCATGCTAGACTTGGTGGGCGTGGTAACGCTTATTAGCAGGGTTGCTTTAGGGGTCATTGTATTGGAGTATGGTAATGATGGTGGAATGGGCGTGGTAATGCTTATAAGACAACGAGACCAGGTGGGTTATTAGTTCCAGTATGGTGCATGGATACGTGTGGGTGTGGTTACACACAGGACAAAATGGATCAGGTGCTCTTGAATAATTATGTGTGGTTACATTGCTTTCCCTGGGCGTGGTAACACCCATCAATAGGTGGAAACCTTGACCTAACATGGTTATGCGCAAACCCTTTGCTTCAAATATGCCTCCTTGATTCATGCACGTGGTTACGCTAGAATTAAGTGTGTGTTAATGCTGGTAGGCAAAGGGAATATTAATTGAAGATGATCCTTAGGCATGGGTACACCTAGATCTTCAACTCTATTTCTCCTCCTTAGTGCAATGCTTTAGGTCCTAGTTCCAAATTAACACTCATATTTAATTAATTCATACGTAATCACTATAAATAACTATAATTATTAATAATCATGAAATAAATAATAATTAAAACATCCTCATAATTCATTATATAATTAGCTATAAATTAAGCTAATTACTATTAATTTAAGAGACTTTTTATGTTAAATATTAAGACTTTTTGAGACTTACCAAAATGCATGAGTTTTATCGTGAAATAAAAATATCGATCTTGCAAGGGTCGCATCATTGAGCATCGCTTGGATCTTAACATCTTAGTTTAAGCAAACAATGATTGTGGTTTTAATAATTACAATTAAAATCGATTATAAGTCGTATATGACTCAAAAGGGCATCAATCACTTTCTTGGACCCCCAACGGTAACTCACTATCTACCACTATATAAGCTGCATTTTCCAAGAGGAAATGCTCATACATTTAGTTTATGTAAAAAAGTTACGATCCATAAGTGTTCTCCTAGGACACCGATTATCATTCATTCATAACTACCTTGTAACAAGCATGCTTAAAAGATAGGCCTCTAGTCTTAGCAGATTCTGTAAATGATTCAAAATTGATTATGTCACTCTAACACCATAAATTTAAGTAACTTATCCCACCATTGGGTTTCCCCTTATAGCATGCGGGCATACCTAGAGAAAACGGTAACTATTACCTTAAAATGGAAGTATTTTCCCAAGACCTCAAGAGATAACATAACCCCTAACTATTTGGATGGAGTTGGCTAGGGGCAACATTCAAATAGTTTAGCACCCCTATCTTAATATTATTAAGTGGAAACTTCACGTTAATCTTTGTATAGAAAAATTCATATATGTATAAAAAATTTGACCTCAGATAATGGAAAATCCATTCATTTATTAAGGGAGCAATAGTGATGCAACAAATCCGGAGCCATTAACTTGGTGTGAAAATCCTGAATTATTATCGACTTATTATGTGACTCTTAGAGGATTTATTTTCTTTTGGCAAACGCACCAATCGTTAAATTTGTCATATATTTGATCGTTCCCACAGGGATTGTGGTAATTACCGCAATCTTAGACTAGTACAAGCTGAATCAACGCAAGCAGATGCAATTCATTCTATTTTTCTATTATTTTATATTTTCTATGTGTTTGTATTTTCAGAAACAATATAAGAGATGAAATGTGATGAATAAAAGATAGGTTAGGATTACTTCAGCTTACAACTTCATCAAGGAACATGCAATTAAGGTTCAATTAAGCTTCCGATGCAAGAGGACAATTCACAGTTGGTTAATCCCTAATTCCTTAGGTGAATAACACTAATTCCTAAGCATTAAACCCTAATCCCTTAGGTGTTCAATTACAGAGAAATCTAATGCGAAATTGGGGGTTGAACCCTAACTATTCACCTAATTACTAGGCCTGAATTAGTTAGGAAGCCAGAAGTTACCTAAGCCTCAACCATGTTTCCTCACTGGTGAGATTCTTCATTTGGATCTGAATTTGTCAATTCAGCAGAGTAGATCCACTTCTCAGCTTGTTCTCCTCTTTCAGAAGATAATTTTCTCAATGCAGCTTCAAGATTCCATCGGAAGCTTCAGCAATCCCAACCCTAGGGGTTTAAAAACCCATGGGAATGGATTCTATTGAAGGAATGTGGAGAGACATGGACGAGAGAATTTAGAGAGAGAAAGGAATTAAAGAGAGATTGGAAATGAGAAAATGAATTGTGTTATTATTTCTTCACACTTCCCCTCTTTACAAAGTATGTACAAGTATATATAGACATTTAACTAACTAACTAACTTAAATAATTACAAAGGAATACTTACTTAATAATTAACTAACTAAACTAAATACATAATTATAGGGAAATAATTAATTACAAAACATTACTTAAGTTACTAAGGTACAGCAGAAAACAGCAACGGTGCAGCACTCCACTTGGAAGGAAAAACAGCAAATTAAATAACCACATTCACGCTTAAGTGTGTCCTTGAATTTATGGTTACAGAGGATTCACGCTTGGGCGTGACTAGGCAAGCTTGAGCGTAAAGTTTGTATCTTACTGCACCCACACATGCAAACAAATAAATTTTTAGCATATGTACGCTGGCTGTCCAGCGTATGTACGCTAGGTTAGTGAATTTACAAATAAACAAATTTCCTTATATACTTTATCTTTTAATCATTTTCTTGCATGATTCAAACACTTTTGAAATAAATAAATAAAACCAGAATGAATGATAATTTATTAAATAATGATGCCAAACTAAACAATATTTAATGTATTAAGTTAAATTAAAGGTGAAATTATTAAGTCTTTTCAAGACTTATCACATCCCCAAACTTAAAACTTACTTGTCCCCAAGCAAAGACTCAGATTAATTAAATCAATTGCATTCACTCAAGACAATCAAGCTTTCCTTAGTTTAATTCATACCATAATTATTGAATATCCTTCATGCTTTCTTTTTGCATCTTCTGAAAATATAATTACTCACACTTCCCTTGGGAACAAGTTGGTGATGCTTTCCTCACATGGTTTAGTGTTTCACTCTTCTCTCAGTGTATAAGGTTAATTACATACACTCATCACCTGCATAATTGTCAGATCAACATAGGCTTGCAACAGTTCTAAACATCATGACATATGCTAGCACAATTAGATCAGTAAGGGCTTTTTAAGCTTGTAATGGGGTTAGGCTACATGCTCCATTTTTGTTTTTCTAGTCAATGTTGGGTTAAAAGATGTGCCCACCAATGCCTTGCCTCAATCTTAACTTAAATGCCTCTAGTAACCAGCTCTTTTCCTTTTATTATATTTTTTTTTTCAGATGAAGGATAACTCAACTACTTGTGGTGCTTTACACCTTCTTCTCTTTCAGTCCTTTGGAATTTTTCTTTTTCTTTTTCTTTTTTCAATACCATTTTTCTTTTATTGTGGTGCTTTACACCTTTGCTTTGTTAATTTTTCACTTTTCTTTTGCTTTTGCTGTTCTTCCTTTCATTTCTCAAAATCCTCATCTATAATTAAGGTCAGAGTGTATCCTTTAATTGCTGTTAGACACACTCTTCATCTCTAAACTTAGAACTTACTAGTTCCTAGCAATAAGATAAGACTCAGCAGTTCATCAGTGGTACATCCAGGGATGATTCACTTGGTTTTTCTTAGATAAATAGGCTTGTAAAATTAGGTACATAATCAGAATGAAAGGGTCTCAGGCTCAAAATATAATTGTTAAGTCAAAGGATAATTAAAATTGACTAGAATGGCTAAATTTGGCCCTGACTAATTGTCAAAGAAGGCCTTTATCATTTCCAATTAGCAAACATATAATCATTTAGCAAGCACTGAAGAAAATTCTGTCTCACTAAACAAGAATGCAAGCACACTCAGAAAAGAATTAATAAAGGCTCAAAAGCTCATAAGTTACAGGTAATCAGCTAATCATGTCCCCAAACTTAATGCGAGATTACAAATTCAGATTGCTAACTAGCATGGTGACGATATAAATAATTAAGGATGAAAATAGTTATGGACAGGGATCATGAATCAAGCAGTGCGAATCAATTAATTTATCCAATTGATGCTTGAGAATCAGCAAGATTTAAATAATTAGGATGGATTCTAAATTAAACACAATTAACACATTTCACAAATTAATGAGATGAAAGGATAGATTATTCCTTTTTTTACCTATATGGCAAGGATTGGTGACCAATGGTGTGCATGAATTGAACAATACAAAGTAGAAAAGAAATAACATTGAACAATTTAACAGGGAAAATATAATTTCATTACAACTCAAAAGGGAATACATTGTTCAAGAAAGGACATTGACATAGAGTTATTACAACACAACTGAACATGTGAGATGAATGGACATGATGGATGCATTAAATTCAAAATTGAAACAGTGGAATGTAATAATTCTAGCTATTAACTGAAATTAATGAATGAAAGATATGTTACCTTTTAATGGAATCCAAAGAATATGCTTTTTTTTTCTTTTCAAGAACCAGAGCTTCCAACGTACAAGGGGTATGAGTCATGGGTACGCGTAGGTACGCTAGATCTTTAGCGTACATACACCCTTATTAAAGCACAACAGATGGTAACAGGTGGTGAAGTATAAATTCTCGCTTAAGCGCATACAATCACGCTTAAGAGTACAGCAGTCCCGCTTAAGCGTGATATTCTCTCGCTCAAGCGCAGGACATAACAGGAGGGATCACGCTCCAAGCGTGAAATGGTCACCCTTAAGCGTGAGCAACTTAGGGACATCACGCTTAAAGCGTGAAAGAATCACGCTCAAGAGCCAGGACATTTTCCAAGTTTAAGTGGTCAGCGTGAAGGGTCACGCTTAAGCGTGAACCCGAGCACACTCAAGCGTAAAGGACAGGGGAAGGTCACGCTCAAGCGGGCACTCACTGCGATCAAGCGCCAATTCCAGCATGAAGGGTCACGCTTAAGCGTGACTCGAGCTCGCTCAAGCGCGATGCTCCTCGCTTAAGCGCCCATTCTTTTTTTTTTTTTGAATTCTATTTTCTCTTTTTTTTTCTTTTCTTTTTTTTCTCTATTTTTTTCTCTTCCTCTCTTTTTTTTCTTTTTTTTCTTTTTCTTTTTCTTCTCTTTTTTTTAAATTCTATTTCTCTTTTTTTTTTTCTCTCTTCTTTTTTTTTAACACTTCTCTCACTACTTTATTTATGTACAAGAAAAACAAACATAAGTTCATCCTCCAGGATCCCATTGCTTATGACCATACACTCTTGGTCTTTTTACTCCTTGTTTCTCCTTGTTGTGTTTGAGGCTAATGCTCAACACAACTTTCCTCCAATCTTTCTTTTTCCAAACTTTCTATTTTTTTCTTTCTTTTCTTGCTTTTTCTTTTTCTGTTTTATGTTAGTCTCCCTCTTTTTGTGCCACAAGCAATGTTCTTCTTGAAACGTTCCTCAAGACATGGCTGAATTTCTTCTTCTTTTATATTCTCAACATCTAAACATGTTAACTCTTCTTGTGCATGAACCTCTACTTCTTTCTCTGTATTCATACTTGGCTCCAATAAAATTTCAGTATCATTATTGTGTTGCCAAGATATGGCTTCCATCTCAGTTGAGACCTCTACCTCTTCTATCACTTCTTGCTCAACAATAGTGTCTAATTGAGTTTCAACTTCCTCAATGGCTTCTGTTGTCATTTGTTCAATTTGCACTCCTACAATACTTGCATCATCAAAGAATTTATTCAATGACAACTCTTGCTCTTGTTCTTCTTTAGACCAATCTTCTTCATTCCAATAATCGAAGAATGCTTCACTAGATGTACTATCATCTTCCAACTCTGAAGTATAATTCCTATCACTTTCTTCTTCACATTCTTCAATTGACTCTTCTTTCATCAAATAACCCTGAACTTTCTCATTCTCTTTTCTTCTTTTGTTTCTATATCAACTTCAAGTTCAGGTTCATCCACTTCAATGTTTTCTAGCTGGTCTTCTTCTTCCCTAAACTTAATTTCTTCAGCTAGACCAATATCATCATCTCATGACTCTTCATATTGGTCTTCTCTTCGTATAACCTTTGTATTTCTTTGTTCTTTGGCCAATTGCTTTGCAATAAAATCCACTTGCTTTTGAATGTTCATGATTGAATTATCAAAATTTTAGAGGCTGGTTTGAGTGACTTCCATGAATTGAATTAAAATTCTTTCTAACTCTAATTGCTCCTTTTCAATTGGTTGTACCTCCTCTACATGGTTCATGCATAATGTTTATGAATATTGAAGAAACTCTGCTAAGGTGTCATCAAGATCCATTACCTGCAACTTTTCACTTTCCAAAGCAACTACAAAAACCATAAATGCAACAACTAACCACAAACAAAGCTACTGTAACGGTTAGTACTAACAACTAAACAACTAAAATCAAAACAGTAGTAACTATGAACAACAATTCAAGCAAGACTTAACAATTCCTACTCTTACAACGAAATTTACTAACAACTAACAACATGTACAGAAACTTAAAAAAATGGTTCAGTCTAGTACCGGTCCAAGGATTATTGATATTACTCAACAATCCCCAGCAACGGTGCCATTAACTTGATGCAACAAATCCGCAGCCATTAACTTGGTGTGAAAATACTAAATTATTATCGACTTATTGTGTGACTCTCAGAGGATTTATTTTCTTTTGACAAGCGCACCAATCGTTAAATTTATAATATATTTGATCGTTCCCATAGGGATTGTGGTAATTACCGCAATCTTAGACTAGTACAAGCTGAACCAACGCAAGCAGATGTAATTCATTCTGTTTTTCTGTTGTTTTATATTTTCTATGTTTTTGTATTTTCAGAAACAATATAAGAGATGAAATGTGATGAATAAAAGATAGGTTAGGATTATTTCAGCTTACAACTTCATCAAGGAACATGCAATTGAAGTTCAATTAAGCTTCAGATGCAAGAGGATAATTCACAATTGGTTAATCCCCAATTCCTTAGGTGAATAACACTAATTCCTAAGCATTAAACCCTAATCCCTTAGGTGTTCAATTACATAGAAATCTAATGCGAAATTGCGGGTTGAACCCTAACTATTCACCTAATTACTAGGCTTGAATTAGTTAGGAAGCCAGAAGTTACCTAAGCCTCAACCATGATTCCTCACTGTGAGATTCTTCATTTTGATCTAAATTTGTCAATTCAACAGAGTAGATCCACTTCTCAGCTTATTCTACTCTTGTTTTAGAAGATAATTTCCTCAATGCAGCTTCAAGATTCCATCGGAAGCTTCAGCAATCCCAACCCTAGGGGTTTAGAAACCCATGGGAATGGATTCTATTGAAGGAATGTGGAGAGACATGGACGAGAGAATTTAGAAAGAGAAAGGAATTAGAGAGAGATTGGAAATGAGAAAATGAATTGTGTTATTATTTCTTCACACTTCCCCTCTTTATAGAGTATGTACAAGTATATATAGACATCTAACTAATTAACTAACTTAATTAATTACAAAGGAATACTTACTTAATAATTAACTAACTAAACTAAATACATAATTACAGGGAAATAATTAATTACAAAACATTACTTAAGTTACTAAGGTACAACAGAAAATAGCAATAGTGCAGGACTCCACTTGGAGGGAAAAAATAGCAAATTAATTAACCACCTTCACGCTTGAGCGTGAAGGACTCACGCTTAAGCGCGATCGTATTATTTGCATTCTGTTGTGAATTCACACTTGAGCGTGATGAAAATAAGCTTAAGCGCGTCCTTGAATTTATGGTTATAGAGGATTCACGCTTGGGCGTGACTAGGCAAGCTTGAGCGTAAAGTTTGTATCTTACTGCACCTGCACATGCAAACAAATAAATTCCTAGCGTATGTACGCTGGCTGTCCAGCTATGTATGCTAGGTTAGTGAATTTACAAATAAACAAATTTCCTTATATACTTTATCTTTTTAATCATTTTCTTGCATAATTCAAACACTTTTGAAATAAATAAATAAAACCAGACTTAATGATAATTTATTAAATAATGATGCCAAACTAAACAATATTTAATGGATTAAGTTAAATTAAAGGTGAAATTATTAAGTCTTTCCAAGACATATCAAATATTCAAAAAATCATCTTGACTGTCTTAAGAACTAACGTATGTCTATTTGTGAAATTTATGACTTATGCTAGGATCCCACAAATGGCAAAAAAGGTGACTTAGAAGGAATCACAACTAACATGTCACTTTGTAGCTGTCCCCCATATCCTGTATTCAAAGAAAAGAAAAGTGTTTACAAAGAAAAGATGGGATATGGAGGATACGTGATGAGGACCTAGCCCTTTGGGCCATCTCCGGGCCTTACCATTACCTTGTAAATATTTTCGTAGACTTTTTATTTATTTAGGAATTAATTAGGTTTAAAAAATAATTTTTGGTTTGGGCTTTGCATGGCCATAATTTTTATTTTGGCCTACTTTTAGGCCTTACATAGATATATACTTGCTTTGGGCCACTTTTGAGTCATATATTTTTAGATTTTGGGCCTTGGGTGAAGCTTTTAAAAGCCCTTGAGATTTTCACTAAACTGAAGGATATAATTCCAGAGCTTAAGTGGACTGGGGGAACAGATATTAAACACATAAGCTCAATTTCGTTATCAAAAGTTTGTACCCTATACCAGACAGATAAATTATTATTATTTATTATTATTATTTTTGTTATCGAAAGTTTACCCCCTATACCATACTGATAAATTATTATTATTATTTATTATTATTATTATTATTTTATCACATGGGAATAATATAAATAAAATGCATTAAATAAAAGTAATAATAATAAATATGTAAATGTTTAAATAAAAGAAAATACAAATAAAACAAAAACTAAAATAAACTCAATGTCCATGGTGAGAGCGTCGGTGGATGAAGGAGGGTGCTATTGGGTCCAGGGTGGGTCGTGTTAAGACTGGGTGGGGGTGTTGTACAATTAGCTGTTGTTAAGGCTAACAATGACAACAAAGGCGCTCAGCCCGATGCTGGTGATGACTCTTCTCCTCGTCCTCTTCCTCTAAGATGGACTAATCGTCTAAAGTAGCATCAAAATGCTTATGACTACCACTACTTGAAAAATACCTGATAGCTACTCCACATTAGCGACTAAAACACGCCGTCGCTAATTAGAGACCGCAATAGCGATGACAAAATGAAAAAGGGACCATGAAAAGTCACATTTGTGACTACCTCAGCGACCAACGTTATCCCGTCGCTAAAATTAGCAAAACACCGTCGCTACTTCCGTGTCTAAGTTAAAACTAAAATGGTCGCTAATGTTCACCTCTCTCCAATTTTTGGGTTCCCTCCAAATGTTTTTATTGGCGCGTAACGGTAGCGACCGTTTTATACCGTTGGTAACTCTAGAAAACGTTAGCGACAAACCTCTCGACCGCCGCTAATTTCACCCCTAATGTAGACCTGTCACTGATACAGTCGCTATATTTTACCTCCAAAATTAGCGATGTCCACACGCCGCGCTACGGTTGGCGCCAATAAAATGTTTGGAGGGAACATCGTAGCGACGAAGTTATATCCGTCACTAACCATGACGCAAACAAAACCAAAAAAATTTAGTGGGAAAATTGGTAGCGACGGACGGATTCATCACTATATGTGGCTAACTGGGCGACGATTTTATTATCCATCGCTAAATAAGGTAATGCAGGGACGGCGTCATTACCGTCGCTAAGTTCAAATTTCGTTTAGCTTTATCAAGCGACGGAGTGGTGGGCGCCGCTAGTTTTCATTGAAGTTAGTGACGGTTGTATACGTCGCTAATTTGGCCATGGTAGCAATTTAGTGACTAATTGTCCTCTGCTGTCACTATATCAGCCTTATTAGTGACTTTATTAGCGACAGTATTATGTCGTCGCTAAGTTTTTAATCTAACTCGACACCAACCTTCCTTCCCCTAATCATTTGCCCTAACCTTGCCTTACCTCCCTCTCTTAGGCTCTGTGTCCCCTTATCTATCTCCATATCCCTTTGTCTCTGTCTGTCAGAAACTCCCTCCCTCTCTTAGGCTCTGTCTCCCCCGTATCTGTCTCCCTCTCCGTTCATCTCTGTCTACCGCTCCGTCTCCGACCAAAACTCCCTCCCTCTCTCAGTGTTCAAACCGCCCCTCGTTGGCAGCTGTTTAACGGTCATCATCTTCGCCCCTCGTCTGAACAGCTCAGGTATGTTGTCTATTTCTTCTTTTATTTTGTGGAGTGTAAGTGATAACGTTGGGGTTTCTATTTCTTCAACTGAGAAGATGAGAATCCTTGAATCATTTTTGACTTTAGGGTTTAGGAGAAATATTAAGTTTTTTCAATTCTGAATTATCAGGTCTTTTCAATATCTTCACAATATTAAAGCTTGGTTTCTTCTTCTGTTTAAGCTTGTTCTCCTTCTCACGGGTTCTGTTTCTGTTCTATGAGTAGGTTAGTTTTTTTCATGATTGTTTATTTCTCTGAAGTTAAAATGAAATAATTTTGCTGAACCTGATTGAATCTTCCATGTTATAGTAGTTACAATTTTTTATTTTAATTAATTTTCTTGAGAATAAGTATTGTTTGTTCTCTCTGTTTGCGTATTAAAGAACAAAGGGCATGCGTGGTTCAAGGCCGGAGTTTCTTAACTTTAATTTTAGGCATTTTGTTAAAACTTCAGGACTCTATTTTTATATTTTTTATTTTGAAGTTCAGGACTTCATGTGTTGAATGATTGTTGTTCAAGTGGGTAAAATCATTAGGTTTTCCAATTTGAAAGTCAGTGTTGTTCACTTTTCATGTCAATTGAGTTTCAGTTATTTTATAACTAACATTTGAAATCATAGCAAAACTTTCCCTTGGTTGGTTGTCTTGTTGTTAATTACTAATGTGCTATGTATACTAGAACTTTCAAAATAAAAAACGCTAGTTTTTTTATTGGAACAAAATTATTTGTTATGGATGATATTCTGGAATAGTTGAATAGACAATGAAGTAGGTGATTTGAATTTGATAATGAGAAAGTTACTGCAATAACTCTGATTCTGAATGGAAAATAGAACCCTGTTGAATGAAATTTTAACCACTTCTGATTAGAATTTAGAACACTAAACAAGTAAATTTAGAATTTTGATATTGGATGTATAGTTAAACACTTAACAGAACCGCTTTGAAGGTTAGCAGGAATTGTGGAGAGCTAGATAAAAAGTAGACAAAACTAAAACACTGATATAACATTGCAAAGATCTTTGTAAGGGGTTTTTGAATTTGAAAAATGATTATATGAGCCAAAGATATGAGACAATCATCAAAGCCCTATTCTATTTTTATTCTGCCGACTAAAAATGATTATAGTAAATATGTAATCTTTTCAGAAATATTCAAGAGGGACTGCATAACTAATATATGTGTAAAATAGTTTTTTACTAAAAATCTACCTTGTAGTTTGTTCTAATTTGTTAAATTTAATTTTTTTATAAATGTTTTAACAACTTAAAAAACTATAAAACTAGCTTAAAACTGATAAAAACTTAAAGCCATATATGTTAAAGTTGTTAAATTATTGGCTCTACTTCACCAAGGTTCTGACAGATCAATTTGAACACATAACCTGTAAGTTTCCAAACACATAATAGTTAATTAGAGTGTTTGTTAGGTAGTTACAGGTTGTTAATTCATAGTTAGTAAGTTGAGATTACAGTTAGTAAGTTAATTAGAGTGTTTATTAGGTAGTTACAAGTTGTACTGAATAAAGGGTTCGATCCCTTCATTTTTGCCCAACAAGCCGAGCAGGTTTATTACACTGACTTCCCAGGAGGTCATCGAGACTGGTACGTAGTAATCAAGGCAAAGGCCCGAAGTCAGATCATTGATAATGTCATCTATTGTTCAACATTGATCCAGTGATAATGGATGGGACACTCGCCACGACGGGGGGTGAACACATTGACAAAGACCTTGTCTTTTGAACAAAACGGTCTAGGGATGATTTGGATACTAATGAACTTGTTGAAACAGATAGCCATAGTGACACTGAAACTGAGGGGAACTAACATTTGTTTTTATGGTTTTATTCACAGATGACAGGACTTGAGTACCATTTAGTCTGGGTGGTGGCTTGAGGACCCTAACAACCCGTCTGGGGACACCACCACCATAACACGGCAGCACTCCACCACCACAGCAGGGCACCACTCCATCACTGCAGCAACCCACTCCTTCACCACCATAGCATATTACTCATTCACCACCATAGCAGACCACACCCCAATAGACCACCCCAGACCAGACCACTCCAGTTGGTGGCTTGGAGGACCCTGGCCTCGAGGAGACCCCACCTCCGGCATCCCCCTGCCCATGCTGGTCCCAGTGCTATTCAGAGATGAGTAAGTATACAATAATTCATTTTAACTTTCTTAGTTGGTGGGAATGTATTTAGACTTAAGTTGTATAAAACTCACATAGTTGTAGGTTACTTGTATGATAATTTATTATATGTTAGTTTATTTAGTACTTGTATACATCGAATTGTACTGGGAAGTCTTCTGTTTATAACAGGGCAATTGTTCAAACTTGGAAATGTTACAATTACAGGGGAGACTCTGCCGAAATTTTGGTAGGCTCCCCATGTGTTTCCTATAATACTGTTTATTTATAATTATTGGTGTCAAAATTTCAGTTTTGTTGATAGTTTAGGGAATCCCATTAGGGTCAGGCAGCGGAAACACAAAGGATTCCCAAAAGAATTGCAAACATAAATGTCTCAAGGCATTATGCTAAATTAAAATTTTTAATTAGGGTTTACCTCTTGTAGACGTAGAACGAGTTCCTCGATCGAAGCAATTGTAGCTTCGCCCTTAGGAGTCCACACGAGCACTCCCCCCAGAAAAATAGAGCTCTGAATGCTAGTACGAAAATTTGTTTATGGTCTAATTTCTGACCAGCAGCCTATGAGCATCTCATGCTCTATATATAGGCTTAGGTCTTGACCTGAGCTCTCATTAAACATTGGGCTCCTGACTCATTTTAAATGAGTTAGGCCCAAATAGTTTTATTTTCAGTCCAACTAAAATAAAACTATCCTTTAGTGGGTTTACTCTATGTATGTCACCCTATAGTTAAAATATTCGGTTATATTAATAATAAATTATTTTATTATTAATATAAAATAAGAGCGGTATCTAGCAATACATCATTATGTCCGAATATTATTTATCATCGACATGACCTATAAGTGATAATTATTTTATATATTTATTCCTTTTGTCACGATATCTAACTAGGCCCAAGGCATGGTCGTCGTCATCCTTGTATGGCCCAATTCATTTTACTTGATACCAGAGTAGACTTTACAGAATAAATATCTAATATTTATTCGTCCTAGCATGGCCATGCATTTCATTAGTCTCACTTTATCAAGTAGCCCATAGATATCAATCCTGTCACATAGGAGAGACAAATTTTATCTACATCACTCACATCCCTCTGCATAATTTGTCTATTGCCTAATCACAATCTTTATGGTCATCTTATTACAGAGATTGTATTAAAACAATAAACTCCTTATGTAGGAATCGTAGTGACTTCAGGTTGAAGGACTATATACCATTATCATATTGAGAACCATTTATGACACTCATGTAACGATCCATGCAACGTTCTCATGGTGGGTCTATCCAGTACAACATTACACTTAATGTGTACCCGTGTAAAGACTTGATATCATATATCCATGATTTGTGAGATCAAATCATCAGTACATTCATACACTAATCTTAATGTATTTACATGTCCCCATGTAAATACTTGATTAGGGACGTTTTAGGAATAATTCTTATATGACCTATTATTCCAGGATAAATAGTATTAAAATTAGCCTAAAACTGAAAATACTAATTTTATTGATAAGTTAAAATTGATACATTAATAGCTCGTAGTGCATACACCGACAGATAGTAGTCGCACTATCAAAGCAATTACTAAGGTGTTGAAGGCCTAGTGGGATGGTCCATACATCTCATGGACAGATACTGGGAAGGTTGTCCAAGATAGGTGGTTTGATACCTTCTCGGTAAGTTACCATATGAATTTATTGATAAATTAGGCCTCTTATTAATTTTAAATTCTCATTTCATTTTACAGCGTGATTTTCAGTGGGAGAGGGTATGATTGATGAGATTAGGAAGGTCTTTGCCACAAAGACCTCTAAAATCATCAAGAGTACCCTTTGGAAGGTGAGGGACAAGGGCGAGCGCCCTCGTTGGATCCCCGAGGACCATTGGGAGGGGATGGTCCAGAAGTGGGGCGGTATCTTGTTCCAGTAGGCGAGTGTTCGGAACAAGGAAAACAGAGCCGCCGATGCTGCAGCATCAGTTTACAATGGGGGTATCATTTCAACCCTCAAGCACAAGAAACCATTTGTAAGTCTATTTTTGTTAAATATTTTTATTATGATTAGTCTGACATATTTAGGAATAATAACTTCAGTGCTTGTTGTCCACTACAGGAGCTGAGGGAGCACCGCGAGCCTTCTTTGTTTGAGGTCATGCAAATGACCAAGAAAAACAAAGCTGGTGCATGGGTAAACCAGAAGACTACAGATCTAGCGATATTTACTTTTAACTTACACATGCTTATAATTTACAAATCAGCTTACTAATCCTATTAGTGTTTTTGAATTTACAGGAAGTGTATCAGGCCAGGAGGGCCGAGAAGGAGGCGGACTTAGAGGCTTCGACTCCTGAGGGGGAGGTTCCTCCCACCCTGTCATGTTCTGATGACAACGTCATCTATATGGAGGCTGTTGGCGACGTGAACAAGAAAGGGAGGATCTTTGGATTGGGCGGTGTCAGCACACAGTTAGCGAAAAAGGGGAAGACCTCTTCCTCTTCCTTTTCGTCTGGCCTTCCGACTAAAGTTGTTCAAGTAATTCAAAACTTAAACAACGAGGTATAGGAGGAGCGACGTCAGAGGCAGCTTTTGGAAGAGCGGGTCGAGGCGGATCGATAGCGGGCCGAGGATGATCGGCGGTGGGCCAAAGAGCAGCACGCCGAGACTCCTCGACAACTTACTTAGTAGCAGGAGCTACTGATGCAGTGGCGAGGCTACCTCCCCTCACTTCCCAGTTGCCACCACCACCACCACAGGATCCCCTACCACCATGATAACTTTTTTATTATGTATAGACATTGTATATTTGATTTATAATTTTTATAATATATTCCATTCAGTATTTATTTTATATCATTCTTCATTTATTATTTTATTATGTCAATATTAGATATTTGTAATTAAATTCAAAGAAAAATGTCTTATTGTGATTATTATCAATGATTCAATTTATTTGATAATTAAATTTAATCCATTATTGTGTTTTTAATAACAATTTAATATTAAAATAAATAATATTCAAAATTTAATTATTAAAATTTTTAGTTTAAAAGCAAGCATTCAACGAATAGAAAATATTATTCAAAATATCTAGCTTAAAATTAAATTGAAAACCTATTAAAAATAAAAATATTATTAGCGACGGCACACCAGTGGTCGCTGAATGGTTACCCATAGCGACGGAGGTATGGTGTCGTTGTATACTAACATATAGCGACGATTAGTAGGTGATCGCTATGTGGTTACAATTAGCGACGGCGTATGGTGTCGTTGTTTGGTAATTGATAGGGACAGAGAAGTGCCGTCGCTGTATCTGGTTACCCACAGCGACGACCATACATAGTCGCTATATGCTTTCCCGTAGCGACGACGTTGGGTGGTCGCTGTATGGTTACCATTAACGACGGCATTACGAGGTCGCTGTATGGTTCCCTGTAACGACGACGTTGGGCGGTCGCTGAATGGTTACCCATAGCGACGAAGTTATGTCGTCGCTAATAGTAACCATTAGCGACAGTAGACGTTACCAACGCAGGGACCATTTTAGCACGGCAATAGGTCGTCGAAAATGTAGCGACGGATCTGTTCCTTGTCGCTGTTCTATCTACGACGAGTGTTTTAGCGACGGCCGTGTTGCCGTCTTAAAGTTTGTCGCTAACACTGTTAGCGACGGCAACGTCATAAAATAGCGACTGTGTATGTTCATCTCTAACAGGTTTTTTTTAGTAGTGTACCTTGGATAATCCACCCTATTGTGCTCAAGCTTGGGTCGTAAGTTAGGTTTGCAACTGGTTGAACTACGCTTGCAGTCGACTATTCTCTGCCAGTTGACCCCTAAGGTTCTACAACTCCTTCTTAGGGCGTGCTACCTTTGGATATGCATATGCAAACTCAATACCAGTGGAAGGGGAAAGTTGCATCATCCAAGATCACCCTCGATAGACATTGATGAATAAGGAGGCGGTACCATAAAGGCAACCATGGCGTCTCTCATCAATAATGTACATCAACACTTGAATCCTCGTAGCCATCTCAAGAGGCTTGCTTCTAGCCTTGAGCTCATCTAGTTGCCTGTTTTAGTCCTTATACCCATTAATACACTAAAAATTATAAATAATGCTGAGTTAATTAAATTTGAAATGAATTAAAATTGAATATAACTTGCAATCATGTGATGCAAGCACTTAACAATGAGATCCCCCTTTCCCTATTATTTTCGATGAATCACTATAAACAACTCAGTTGGGTTAACAAATCTCCCATGTATCTCCTTCTACAAAAAAATAGTTAAATGACTTAATGATTATTAAATTCATACTATATATAAAAATAAACACTTAAACATCTTATCAACAATTCAACAATGTTAGCATGTGGGCCCATGGTGTATAGCATATCACCATTATCACTCTTTAGCTTATGCCTATTGTGTTGTTGGACCACCTGATATTTGGGCTTTTCTCACTCAAAGAGTAGGCCAACCCATATAGCCTTTCATATCCACGCGAGACAAGTAGGGGTTTGATTATCAAGGCGCCATCTATGGTCCTTCCCCAATATGTCACTGAAGTGTGCCCTCCCAACCTTCACGAATGCGGCTTTCATCACATCCTTGTGCTAAGGTGCAAAACTCACATCATCTTACAAATGACAAACAATATATAAAACATTAAAAAATAACAAATAACAGTAACTTATCAGCCACTTCTGCCACCATTGGTCGATTGCGTCATTAGGAACAAATGTTCAGTCTTTCCACGGTCCATGGATGTATGATTGAATGACCTTTCTTAAATTGGTAGTACATTCACTCTTCGGTTTGAGATAACACATCAAAATAAATAATTGTTAGTCTCAAAAGTATAAAAAACTAAATATTAGATTTAAAAATACATAAATTTAAATATAAAATACTTACCCCTTTTATAAGGTAAAAATGATCTTGCCAAAGACGTTCTTTATTGTAAGAGGCCTTCTTTAAAGATGAACCCTCAAAATATCCAGAGGTTTTAAAGGACCAGCACCCGAATGCCAAGCAACCCCATCCTGATGGTGGAGGTAATCAAGCCATTGCTTTGGGGGCGATCATTATCTCAGTTGAAACATAATCGATGTCTCAAGCGTCCTTAGCGTCGGTATCCTCGTAGGGAAGTGTTCTCTACCTAAGAGTCTGCATCATCTAGAAGATAAACTTACAACTCTTGTCTCTAATAGTAACAGGTTGATTTATGCGTGCATGCAAATCATTTGGCCGAAGCATCTTCTTCAAGCCACCAATTCTCAGCAACTTCCTACCTTTTTGAAGATCATCTCCCCCATCAACCATCTAAAAATATGTTAAGGATTAAAAAATAATGATTATAAATAAATTTTGGGATTACCTCTACCTCTTTTTGTTTGTGATGTGGTTCCATAACTCTAGCAAGTTATTACCCATTATTGGCATTAAAGATGTCAAAGTTATCTATGCCTTAAGATATAACGATTCTCCTAAAGTTTACCTTGTCATGGATAGTCCAAACCTAGTAGTTAGGTTTGAAACCAAACTAGTACAAGTGAAATGTTACCTTACTTTCGATCAAAGTCTTACTGCACCTACATCTCATACATGAACACTTTATATCGCAATCTAAATAGTAACAGAACTGCTATAAAGCTTTAATAAACTTACTTTTTATACCTGTCCTACAGTGATACACTTTATCATACATTCACAAATAGTCATATCAAAATCTATTTTGTCATCACACCATTAAGTTACAAGATATGTATTATTCAAAATTGTACAACCTTAAACTTTAGTTGGGAAATTTCTAATTTTTTATTTTGTAATTTATAATTAAAAATTAAAAATTTTATGATTAACAAACCTAACTTAATTATGTAATACTTGAGTACATATTTAATTTGTAAGTTTTTAATTTTTTATTCTCTAATTTATAATTAGAAAATTTTTAAATTTTTTATTAAACCCTAAGTTCTAATTAGAAGTAAGGATGGAAATGAGTTAGGCCGTCCGCCGGGGCCTATGGCTTGACTTGTTTAAAACCTACATAGGCCAGACTTGTCCGGCTTAGGCTTTTAAAAAGACGTTTTTAACTAAATAAGCCAGGCCATAGGTTTTCTAAAAAGCCTTTGAAGCCCAATATGCCAGCCTATTTAATTAAATTAATTGTTAATTAGTTATATTTATATTTATAAGATAAAATAATATATATATATATATATATATTTCATATTTATATTTATATAATATAAATTAAAATTACAAGTTTACAATTAAAAAAATTAGGAGGGAATGAAACACAATTTTGTTTTTAGGTTGGTTTTGACCTTTTGAAAGTCTCACTATAAACAGACCTTTAAAACATGCTTTTAAATGGGTTAGGCATTCAAACAGGCCTTAAAAAAAGCCTATGACGGACAATAGGCCAGACTCAGGCCTTGAAGATTTGATGTAGGCCAGGCTCGGACCTTTCAAAGCCTTGCCTACCCAGCCCATTTTTATCCCTAATTAAAAGTATATAGTTTATTATTTGTAATCTATAATTAGAAATTAAAAATTTTATGATAACAAAACTAAATTAATTATTTAATAATTAAGTACATATTTAATTTATAAGTGTCTAATTTTTTATTTTGTAATTTATAATTAAAAATTAATACTTATTTATTAAACCTAAACTCTAATAAGAAATTTATAATTTATTAATTTTATAATTTATAATTATAATTTTTATTATTAACAAACCTAAGCTAATTATGTAATAATTGGGTACATATTAAATTTGTAATTTTTTAATTTTTATTTATAATTAGTAATTTAATATTTTATGGTTTTTAGCAAATATGTGTAAATTTTTGTCCTACCGGATGTGTATAATATACTATAATACTTAATCTTAAAGTATGTCATATCCTAATATTCAAATGTTAATATATTATAAAACAAGATAAATCTATGACTAACCTAAAGAGCTTTAAAGCATAAGTAAAGAAACTCGATAGGTTACTAACCTTTGAGTTGTTTAAAATTTCAGTATACTTAAAACGTTCCTTATTGGGTCACGAACAAGGAACAAAATAGATTCCTCTACAGAAAGAACCACATAAAAGAGTTTTTTTGAACTTAAGAGGATTTGATTTGAGAGAAACTTTTAAGTTTTTGAAGGAAATTAGAGAGGAAAGAGTTATTTCTGTATAAAAGTTTTAAAATGACATGGGTCATATCTCACAGACCCATTCCAACCTGAATTTTAAAATCCAGATCATCCATATATTTAAATAAGCAAATTGTAAGGACACTAAAAAAAAGATATGAAACTAAGTCCCACACCAAAGTCAAATTTTAAATTGGTGTAAAAATAAATTTTACATATCTTTTTATGTCCTAAAATACTAATAGTCTTATATTATTTTAGATATAGAAGTACATTGAGTGAAAAAAAAAGAAGAGAATTAAAAATTGTAAGCTTTTCAATTTAAGTTAATATTAAACTTCAACAACCAAACCGTTCTTATATGAATTAATTAAGCATATGATTTGGATTGGAAAGCATTTGAAAGGGCAAGATTGGGGGAAAGTGAAACGCAAACGTCCTTTAATTTGTCAGATGGGGGACCCTTTTAGGGGGGTGCCTTCTGGTTTGCACCGCTGAAACTGAAAGCCATCTCATAAATTGCCATGTTTAGTGTTCTCCGGCAGCAAGCCAATGGTTCTGATATCTAATTCAGAAAAACTCCCAAAACTAAGGCCATGAATTGCAGATCTGCTTTCCCAACATTAACATCAAATAAGATGAATCTAGGAAGACAACCCATCAATCTAGAAATTTTAAGTGGGGTCCATAAAATTTTATGGTCATGTGATATGGAGAGGTAGGACACCTGCACTCCCACTCTCATATATATATATATATATATATATATATAGTCCCACCAAGCAATTGCAAGTGTTTACTGTGTTGTGGCCATTTTATGTCACCATGACTTTGTTGCCCTAATTGGTGTTGGTCAAAGGGATGGGAATGGGAATGGGAATGGGAGGTAAGAGGAATTAGTGGGATTTTGGTTTGCTACCTGATTTCTTTCCCCAAAATTTTGTAGTGATTTAGTTTGAAACCGGAAAATTCTTGCATGTAAATTATTGATCTTTTTGAATAAATAAAAATAAAATTTATTGCTCTTTTTCTTGCATTCATTTTGTCACAATAATAATAATCAATCATACAATTTTTTAAATATGTGTCCAGCCATATTTTAACAAATAAAAAATATTTATTAAAAATTATGTTTAATTTAATTTCTTTGTAATTTTTAAAATTGTTCTAAATCATTAACTAATTAATTATTATGAGACTTTGTTACCCAAAAGTAAATCATTAACTATGTGACTATAATTATGTTTAATTTTATTGTATTTATAACATAATCAAGGTGATAGGTTATACCAACAAATTATATGTTTGGTGGGTTTCAGCTACTTTTAATCAAACAAAGTAATATATACCTATTTGAATAATTTAGCTAGATTTTATAAGTTTAATTCTCACTGTATAAAACTAACTATTTTATTCACAAAGGAAGGTTAAATAATGACTTTTATAAAAAAAATTTCGCTTTCCTCCCTTAGCATCTATCAATGTTAGTAAATTCTTTTGGAGCATTAAGAAGATGAAATTAATTGGTTGAGTAACATCCGTAACCATTTGATATGGTTTGTACTTCATACGGATAATATTTTTTTCTAATGCGGAGTGGTTATTTATTCCAAAACCTTCGAGCTAAGTTCATATTAGTAAATAAAATCAATTTAATTAAAGGGTTACTGCTTTGGTATATGTAAGTCTATCTATGAAGTCAATGGCACAGCTTTATGGAAAATTTTGAAGGGTCAGACCAATATATTCCAATGGTACACTTCAATTTTGAAACTATGTATATATTTTTTAAAACAATTAAAAAAATACACCAACATACATATTAAATGGGATATTAGGAAAGTTAGTTTTACCCAAACAATTAATATATAAATTGTTAATATTATTGTAGTTTCATTTGTCTGATATAGTTCTATTTGATGCCTGATGTGGCGTGTATACAGGGTTATTGGCCTTAGTGTATAATGATTTTGCCGGTATATAATGATTTGGCCACCGGTACGGGGTTAATTAGTTTGAGTCCAAACTGATTAACACTTACAATTGTATTAGAAATTTATGCACTAATGTCAATTTTCCTCAAAACATGTTGACAAAGGAATTAAGGCAAACGATCACTTTACAACTTCTATAAATACTATATATTTGCCATATATAAGGTAGATCCATTCTTCCCCATCTCAAGCTTAAACTCTAGCATAGTGGTTACTACTTAAGCATCAAAGTGTCCGTATAGGTATGGGGGGACAAACTTCGATATGGATACCGACTATGAGGCCTTAAATATAACATCAATTCAGTGGGAATCCAGTATTGTATCTTTGAGTCCAGTGAGGATCTCAAGGTCTTGATCTGATTAAGTCCAACAACCACTAGTATTTCCTATTGTGGAGCGAAATTGGGTGTCACTTGTAAACACACGCTGACACTCAAGTAAATGATGGATAAACAATATTGGAGCTCGAGCAATAAGTTGGTGAACATACCTTAAACTTTAGTAAATGAGTGACATTTATAGGGTTGAATGGTGGTTGAGTCTTACGTGGCTTGTGTCAGTACTTTTTTGTAAAGTACGAGAAAGCTATACAGGTGCAAACATTCCTAACACCCTTTCAGGTATAGTCTAGTGTGTCTCTCGTCCTCTGTCTAGTACTTATTATCATTACATGATGTTGGCTATCAAGGGACATATGGGGCTAAACACTTGTAAAGTTTTGATAATTACCGGTATGGGCCTAAGGGTATTGATGTCAGTATCATACCTAGATCAATTTTGAGAAAAAATTTACTACTATTAGCATAAAATTATATTTTTAAGCTTTAAGACAACGATGTGTATGATAGATTAATTTGGATAGGTGTGAGTATGAGTATGAGTATGAGTGTGAGAGTGTAAGTGTAAATATGTTATGGGTATATGTAAGATAGTGTGTTAGAGCATGTGAGTGTGAGAGTTTAAATTTAGACCAAAAGGATGTAGTTACATTTGAATGTAATTGTAATTATAAACTATATTGGGAATTTATCTTGTTATTTTGCATGTATTTTAAAATTTTGGTTTTCCCTGTTTATAGGGGAAACTCTGTCAAAATTTTGTTTAAATTTTTAATTATTTAAATACATGTCAAAATTTCAATTATTGTTGTTTGTTAGTGGAGAGCGGAACTCATTAAGGGCTGGTTATGTGCTGATAACACGTAAATAATGGATGTGTATTTTTGTTTGTTAGTGGAGAACACAACTCATTAGGTTGTGGTGATGATTTTTAAATATATAATGTATTGATATATTGATAATAATATGTATATGTTGTTTTGATTTTGATTGACCAAGCTGTATTATGACTTTTGAGTATAAAGGGGCGTGTTTTAAATTTTGGAAACAACGACTTTATATGAAAGATTTTGTCAAAATTTTGGTAGGCCCTGCAGGTGATATAGAAAAGTTTAATATAAATAAACAATAATCTAAAAACTTAGCATTAGAGAAAACTTAGTTTAGCTAGAGACTGTCACACCCCGATTTTTCAGACCCGAATCCCGATGTAATCAAGATAAATAATTAATAAAAATACGAATAAATTTTTTACGTTTAAAATGATTTTGAAGCATTACATCGATTACATCAAAACCTGAATCATAGAAAACTGAAGAGTGAGATTTAAAGATTTATAAACTGTATTGCTAAGTATAATGCCCATAAGTTTATACAAAATATTAGAGTTTTTAGCGGAAGAAGAATATGTATACAGGGCACCCACCTAGTCCCATAGATGGAGATATGAGAAAAGGCTCGACAAAGCATACAATCACATAACATGAGCCTATTAGGCCACAACCAAACAAGTATCCAAATATCATTCATTACCATTTGAGAATTTCAACCTCTATTCATGAATTATCAATAATTCTACATATACAAAAGGACTACATGTCCAACATCATTCCATCCATCAAAATGGGCATAAATTCCATTACCCCAGGTATCAATACATCATTCATATATGTTGTCATCTATACAATATCATCAAATCAATGGTTATCAACTATCAACTTATACAATTCAATCATCACATCATAATTAACATTCATTGTCGGTCAAGGCTTTCCATTACAACTATTTACCTTCTTTGAAAACTTTAGCTTAAAAGCACACACTCATCCTATGACATTCCTGCATCACAATGCTAAAAAGAAGACAACATGGGAGAGTGAGTTATACATTCAAAATGACGAATATAAATACATTGTGATCATGTGTACATGCATACAAACAACATGTGTGCTTTGCTATAAATTCATCATTAAACCATCATCAAGCTATCAATTCTTGGAATTCAAGCCTCATTGTGCATGATTCATAATAAGTACAAGCATAAGCACATACACATTCATATAGCCCTACATCATTATGGACATTCACAATTATCAACATCAAGTTATTAAATCTTTAATCGATTAACACTCTTTCAAGAGGTTCTCATCTCTTTTTGGTCATCTCCATCTCAAATTCCATGTACCTATGGCTAATGCATATGTCAACTTTTTAATGCATATGCAATGGATCCATTTCAATCACCCATGCGCACATGGTATCTCAAGTGATCGCAACCACTTGTAATTAACCAACATATGTCCCCCACGCAAGGGTCCATTTTCATAGAATCCCGAGGATCTTTCATTGTGATCATAACCATATTTTAATCATTCTTATATTGGTTTCCCACCACACATGGGGTACTCCCCTCATAGTTCTGCAAGACCATTATCATTTCAATACACTGGTGAACGCAACCACCTTTATCATTTCAATTTGTCATGTGATCACAACCACAAACTCAATCCCCTACGCATAGGGTACTTAATCTCATAGAATCCCGCAAGATCGTTATCATTTCAATATACTCGTGATCGCAACCATGTTCATCATTCTCAACATACTGGTGATCGCAACCACCTTTATTCATTCACATATTGGTTTCCCACCATGCATGGGGTACTACCTTCATATAGTGCCGCAAAATCTTTTAGTGTGATCGCAACCACATATTTAATGTTATGCTATGCATGCCATGAATGCAATAATGCATATGCCAAATCTTAACCTCGTAAGGATTTCTCACCCTCTCACTTAGGGGTATATTCTATATTTAGTTTTACAGTCAATGGCACGCAACCAATTACAAAGCCCCACGAGGCATACCATTCATATAGTTTACATTATAATGGCTAATCATTCTCATCCTAATCAATCCACACAGGGAAATCAAAAGCATAGCAATCATCATAGCATTAATCCACGCATAGAAATCAAGAAGGCACGTTAATGAATACTGTAACATCCCGAATTTTATAAAATGAATAATTGACGAGAATAAATAATAAATAATTATATGTGAGTGGACTTGTGTCCTAAAAATATCGGAAAGATTAAATGGGGATTTATTATGGATATTTATGAATTACTGAGCTTAAGTGAGATAAAATTATACTCGGTTAGAATATGAGTGTCGGACCAAGTATCTCCGATTGAGATGCCGTTGGTCAAGGCTGTTAAGAATATTATTGGGGATCCGAATCTATATTCGGAATAATTTTTGGATAATGTATTGAGCCCGAACTGAGAGCATGTTTATTATAAAACGGTGAGATTTAATGAGAAGCCAAATAATGAAAATATAAACTCCCACTTCCTCTTCTCTTTTTCACGCCATTTTTCTTCTTCTTTCTATTTCCTTCTCTTCATTCTCCTTCTCCTTTCTCATTCCTCTCCACCCTTCTCTCCAAAACCTAAGCCATGTGGAGCCTTATTCTCCTCCACCATTTTTGTTTTCATGGAAGCTTGAAGGAGAAGCTTGTGCTGGAACTCCTCCTCCTTCTTCCACTCTATTTTCGTGTGGATCTCTCTTTATTGGAAGCTCATGTTGTTTCTTTGGGGGAGGTAAGTTCCTCATCACCCTTTATGAGCTTTATGGCCTAGATTTTGGGTTCTTGGTATTTGGGGGAGTATTTATGGTATATGGGTTGTTGGGAGAACATTAAATCATGGAAACCCTAAGGTGGGGTGGCTTAAATATGAGCCTTTATGAGTATTTAAGGGGGTATTTAAGATTAATGTTGGAAGGTGATGAGAAATAAATGGGTATCAATGAATGTTGTTGGGTTTTGATGGAAATCCTAGCCCTAAGAATTTGGGGGAAATGGATATAATATGGTTTGAAAGGGGTGAATGGAATGTCAATAGGTGATATTTAATGATAAGTTGTTAATTATAATGAAGAACAATGATGAACATTGGAGATAACCCTCAATGGTAGAATAAATGGGATATGTATATTGGTTGGTAAATTGATAGGCCATGATTTGTGTCATTAGATTTGTTAATTAAGGATGGCTTTAAAGAGGCAAGGATAATTTATGTTAAGCTCTAAGTGACAATGATGATGTTTGAAGGATTGATGTGATATGGGATTGCCTTATGGAATGGATGAGATGATGATGATGTTGAGTTTAGTTAGCCTTAAGATCTAGAGGATCTTGGCTTTGGGAAAGGAATTCCTGAAGCCTAACACAATTGCATATGTTGGTGTTTAGCAAGTCTAGGACTTAGGGTTAAGCTTTATGATAAGCTAACAAATGTTTAGAGTTATGACGATTATTGATTATGTGTATGTATATGTATGGTATGTAGATTGTATTCCGGGTGATGCAATGGAGCATTCGGAGCATTGGAATCGTTTCGGCTCTTCCGTCAAGGTAGGAGAGGAGTTAACATTCAAATTGCATAAGTAAATTGATAGTGGTTGTTGTATGTGATTGATACTCATGCTTGCCTTGCCATGCATTTATGTATTGAATTAATGAGAATGGCAAATGGTTGATTATGAGGATGATATATGAGAATATGTAATGAATATTATGAAAGTATGTACATGTTTAATTTAAATGTGTGATTAATAAGTTGGGGTGAGAATTTCTGACTAAGAATGCTTAGAACCAGTTTGATGTATCCCATATGACGTATGTGATGTGTTGGATATGATTAAATTGGCTTTGAATGTGATTTCATATGCTGAGTGGTGAGAGCTTCATTTTCTGCGTAAGTGCTGATATTCTCGCTCAGGCGAGGATCCCCTGTATTGGTGGAATGGTCTCTGGACTAATTTCACCCAGGCGGGTGAGGTTTCTGCTTCAGCGAGATGGATATTATGCAATCAGGGGAGTTGCTGGGCGAATCTCGCTCAAGCGGGCATGGCCGCGCTTGAGCGAGTTAGAGAGGAATTGTCACTGGACCTTTTTCGCCCAAGCGTGTGTGAGTGGCTTAAGCGAAAGTGGGAAGTCTGATACTGGGATGTGCTCACTCAAGTAAGTGACTGGTATGGTTGTGCTTTTGACCGAGTGTGACGAGTGTATGGTGAGTAAGTGGGATTCTAGACGAAATTTATTTGAGTGGGAACCTTAGAAAATAATTCTATGATGTAGTGAATTTCTGAGTGAAATTTCGTATGGGCTATGCCAAGGCAGAACCTTCCAAGTGAGGGAGTGGATAAAATTCTGAGTGAGAGGTCTCCCTGTGTGATATTCCGAGCAATGGAGTTTCGAGTGGAAATTCCCGAGTTCTAAGTAACTCGTTCTGAGTAGAGCCCCTCCGTGTGTGTAATTCCGAGTAGGGATGCCACCGAGTGGGAACGCATGGTGTGTTGTCCAGAAGTATTCTGGAATAACTTCACTCGTGTGAGAATGAAAGGAAGTCGGTTTTTGGAATGAGTTACCGAGTGGAAAACCGAATGAGAAAAGACTCGGTCTGGAGTATTTTTCCGAGTGGGAACTCGAGGGGTGATGAGTCGGTTTTGGTATGAATTGCCGAGTGAGGACCGATCGAGTGATGAGTCGGTTTTAGAGAAATTACCGAGTGTAAGACTGATTGAGATGACTCGGATTTAGAATGAAATTGTCAAGTGAAAGTCTGATTGAGGGGGTGAGTCAGCTTCAGATTAAGTTTGCCGAGTGGGGGACCGAATGAAAGATGGGTCGGTCTAGATTGTCATGCCAAGTGAGAAGCCAAGTGTGAGATGACTCGGATCTGGATAAATTTTACCGAGTAAAAGCCGAATGAATGATGGGTCGGTTTTGGGGTATTCTGTCAACAGGAACCCGAGTGCTAGGAGAATTGCTCAGTGAGTGAGTATATGCTCGGCCCTGGGAGTTATGTGCTGGGCAAGGAGTTTTCACCCAAGTTAAGTTCTGAGTTGTGCTGGTATTGAATGATTCCCGCTCAAGCGAGTGGATACCTCGCTCAAGCGAGTGAGTGTAAAATTAGCTACTGGAGCTATTTCACCCGAGCGATTGGCTGGGTGTGTAGTGTTTCGTCCAAGCGAGCAACCTTGAAATTAGATACTGGCTTGATTTTGCCCGAGCGAGCTGAGGCGCTCAAGCGAGATGGGCTGTCTCGCTCAAGCGAATGTGGGTCTCGCTTGAGCGAGTGAGACCCCTGATGGTATTTTCCCCTCTTTTCTCTCGGTTTTGATTATGTTGACCCTTCTTTTCTTGGTCCTGAGGGTTTTGGGCCTTTTTCCCTTATATTATTTGATACTTGAGGGATGTATAAAGATATATATATGCCTACGACATGATATGATGGTGATGGATAACGAATAAGATATTGAGATGACAATCATAATGGGTAATAATGAATGAAGTTATGGATCATTTCCTTAAAACAGGGATGATCGTTATTATTAATGATTCTGTGATAAAACCATTGTGGTTGCATATGGATATTGAATTCACTATATGATGTGAAATATAAAAATGTGTTGTGTTGAGAGGCAAGGTCAAGAATATGATTATGATGGCCATATATGTGAATGATGAATATGTCTTGGATAATTCCAAGTGTAGAATAATATGATGATGTTTTCCATGCCTTTGATAACCATGTGTGGATTGTTATGAATGAACTTTGCAGCCATTGAGATGCCCATTTATATGAACGATGTGCCTTGAGGGGCTTTGTAAATGATTATGAATAATTATTAAGATGCCAAATTAAAATATATACCCTAATTGAGAGGGTGAGAAATCCTTGTGAGATTGTTGGGCACATGCATTATTGCATTGTTGCATTTATGGCATAGCATGGCATTGATATGCATTATTATTGAATGAATCACCTTGCGGGGTGCCACAAAGGGTATATCCCTTAGTGAAGAGGACGTTGTCCTATTGTTATTGAATGT
This sequence comes from Clitoria ternatea, assembly GCA_037962975.1. Taxonomy (NCBI): domain Eukaryota; kingdom Viridiplantae; phylum Streptophyta; class Magnoliopsida; order Fabales; family Fabaceae; genus Clitoria; species Clitoria ternatea. Next base: position 156,001,092 of record CM075673.1, read on the forward strand.
TGTTGAATATATCACCTTGCGGGGTGCCACGAAGGGTATATCCCTGAGTAAAGAGGACGTTGTCCTATTGTTATTGAATAATGTTGAAATGAATCACCTTACGGGGTGCCACGAAGGGTAAATCCCTGAGTAAAGAGGACGTTGTCCTATTGTTATTGAATAATATGGAATATATCACCTTGCGGGGTGCCACGATGGGTAGATCCCGGAGTGAAGATGATGTTGATCATATTGTTGAATGTATCACCTTGCGCGGTGCCACGAGGGGTGTATCCCCAAGTGATGATGGTATTGTGATAATTATTGTGAAGAGAATCACCTTGCGGGGTACCACGAAGGGTATATCCCGGAGTGAAGAGGACGTTGTCCTATTGTGTTGAATGAATCATCTTGCGGGGTGCCACGAAGGGTGTATCCCTGAGTGATGATGATGTTTTAAGTAATTGTGATTATTATTGAATTTGATAATTGGATCCGTTGCATATGCATTGAACAGTTGACATATGCATTAGTCTTAAGACCATGGCATTTGAGATGGGATGACCACGAGTGATGAGAAACCCCTTACGAGGAGGTATTGAGCAAAGTTATAATGAATTAATGATGATAATGAATGTGAGTGCCCTTGTTGATTAGTGGCAAAATAATGGTGTTTGTGACTGTGTATATGTTGTGCTTATTTATGATATGAATTACGATTCATGAGGCTTGTATGCCTATTATAATGATGAAATGATTAATGAATGATAATTTGATGTTTTGATGGCAAAGCACACATGATGTTTGTATGCATATACACATGATCACAATATATATATTATTCGTCATTTTGAATGTATAACTCACTCTCCCATGTGGTCTCCTTTTTAGCATTGTGATGCAGGTTGCCATGGGATGAGTTCAGATTTTAATTAAAGCTTGGATGAAGGTATATAGTGGTAGAGGAAGTGTCTTGGCCGGCATCATTTATGGGTTTTTGTATAATGTATAAATTGTTTATAATGACATAGATGTTTTAATGAAATGGAATATGTATGGAATAATCCTTTGGAATTATGAATTTGGAGATGTAAATATAGTATGTAAGAGATGATTTGATGTATATTAGAAGGATTGAAATTGAGTGACGTTCATTAATGATTGTGATAGTCGGGAGAAGATTCCCGAATGTATAGGAATGTATTTACGTATAGATATAATTATATCTTAGGCTTTGCATGCTTATATAATTATGTAAAATAATGATGGTTGTCTATTAGGCTTATAATATGTCATTGCATGCTTGTCTAGCCTTTTTTCATATCTTCATATATGGGACTAGGCGTGTGCCCGGTATACATATTCTTTCGCTGTAAACTCTATTATTTTTGTATACCGTTGTAACATCCCTGTTTTTAGAAACAGTTTTACCCTTGTAATTTTTGAAGTATGGAAGTTTTGTAAGTGATAATAAGTAAATAAGGGACTCTACATGTAGTCAAGAATTGATAATCTAATCCTATATCTAACACTAATTAGACTTGTACCATCATTCATCAAGTCAATTCCTAGACATTCGATTCATACCGAAAAGAGATCCACAATTATCTATTTCTACACTTTGGGGACATCCGATTTCAGTATGGACAGTCCCTAATGAACTGTTTTGACAAATCAAACACTTTTCCTGAAGAGCCAAAACTTTAATTCAGACCTCATCAACCTCGTTTCTTGGAAAAACTTATCTAGTTAAATAGGAACCTCTGAATTCAACTAAAATATCTTTCCTGTTTTGGGCATAACTTTTTCATATGAGGTCGAAATTAAGAAATTTTAATCTCGGTTTCGTTGTTATGAAAAACCTGACAAACTCTATTTCTAGCCTCAAACTCTATTTCGTGATCTATCATTACCAAACTTGAAAAACCCGTTATTTAATCTTGTTAAATTCTTAGAAAAATCATACGAGCTCAGAATCAGTTCGTTGTAATTTTTCTGTTCTCGTATTAAATCCCTCTACAATTCTCATGAAGAACCTGAAAGCTAGTTCTTGCTCGATAATCCCCGAAAAGCGAAAATTTTTAGAGAAATAGTGATTTTCGCAGGAATAGTAACCTCTATAGAAAAATTTGAATATCTCTCTCATACGATGTCGAAATGACTTCGTTCTTTTTTTCATGGTTTCGTATCGAAAAATCCTACAACTTTCGTGAAGAAATGAAAGGCTAATTCCCAACAGATTTTGTGCGGCAGAATTATCTTTCAAAAAAGAACTATTACACCAACTCCCATTTTTCTCTGTTTTTGGCGTAACTTTTGCTCCGGGTGTCAGATTTTTGCATACCATATATCGTTTCGAAGAGAAAGAGCCGATCTACAACTTTCATGTTGGAAATTTTTTCAGATTCTAACCGCAACTATAAGTAACTTTTTGTTTTCTTTTAAAATTAACTATTCAAAACCGGTACCAATTAAATTTAGACCCGGTGGCCAGATTTTTCTATAAATATGGCATCACCCCTCTTCAAAAGTGGCACCACTCTTTCTCTCCCACTTCATGCAGCCCTTCTCTTCTCTCTCTCTCTCTCTCTCTCCCTCTCTCTCCTCTATTGACACTAAACCACCTCTGTTCTTCACCAAAATCACGTAAAGTCTAACTACGGAGACAAATCATCGATTGGAGCTACGGTCTGAAAGTTGGATTCTCTCCCTCTCATCTAGTATCAAAAAAAAAATACGACATCTGAGGTAAGGGGGGTATATTCTCGGGTATTCTGGGGAAATCTAAGTGAAAGGAAAGGGTTAAGGTACATTGGGTCCTCACCTTTTCAGGACAGATTCAGTTTTATTGTGAATTAAATGTCTTAATTGTTATATATTTGTTATATATATTTTATGTATATGATTAATTGTCTGTGTTAATTATTATTAATCATGATGATTGAATGATATGATCGGTGTTAAATTGTGAAAATATATGATCTGTATTGGATTGTGAAAATATTAAGAACCATGGGTGCCTATGTGGATTCCAGTAAGAAAGTTTTGAAAGATAAGATAAACAAGGAGATAAGGATGGATGATCACCATTTATATCATTATTACTATTATTATGATTAAGATTATAATTATGATTATGAATATGATTATTATTATTATTATTATGATTATGATTATTATTATTATTATTATTATTAATATTATATTTATTGTTATTATTATTATTATTATTTACTATTAAGCTTAATGGGATGCTCTGCCGCCTTATTCTTAACATTTTATTTTTATGTCATTTATTTTATTGAATATATTGGCTGGCTCTGCCGCCTTATTCTCTGCATTTATCTTTCCTTTTATTTCCGCTTATCTATATTATAATGGACGGCTTTGCCGCCTTATTCTTAACATTTTATTTTTATTTAATTTATGTCATTTATTTTATTGAATATATTGGCTGGCTCTGCCGCCTTATTCTCTGCATTTATCTTTCCTTTTATTTCTGCTTATCTATATTATAATGGACGGCTTTGCCGCCTTATTCTTAACATTTTATTTTTATTTAATTTATGTCATTTATTTTATTGAATATATTGGCTGGCTCTGCCGCCTTATTCTTTGCATTTATCTTTCTTTTTATTTCCGCTTATCTATATTATAATAGACGGCCCTGCCGCCTTATTCTCTCTATTTATTTTTCCTTTTATTTCATTTTTTTATAACAGACGATGCCTTATTATTATTATTATTATTATTATTATTATTATTATTATTATTATTATTATTATTATTATTATTATTATTATTATTATTCTTGTAACTAATATTATTGTTTAAGTTATGAATAATGAAAAAAGGAACAAACTACTTATTCTTTAAACGAAACATTATTTTAGCCAAGATATAACTGATATATTTTCTTGAATAATAATAAATAAAATAATAAAAATAATTTACAACGTCTTAAAAACTGGTGGACCTAACAACATGAATATCACGAGGCTGGAATCACATAGATACCTAGGGATCAAAGTAATGATAAAACTTAAATAATGCACTTTACATCATGAAAATATTTTTGAAGGAGAAAAATTATCTAGAGCATACACCTGGTACGCTGGAGGACATTCACGTTCGATCTCCATGAAGATCTTGGGAGTACAACTGGAACGGAAACCCAATGGCATCAGAGTCGCGCCTGATAGCCGGGTGAGACGATGCAATTCTAGTGTACTTTGACTAAATGACGGAGTGTAACTATGATCGTAGGGATCCAAGCTCCAAAAATATATAAATCAATGATGAGAACCAATGAGTTCATTCGTACCCTATGGGAGCTTGGGCGGACCCTGATCGCTCTAGAAAATGGAATGGAGATATTCCAAAGAATGAGAAGAAGAAATGATTTATTGGGCCCACATGCATCATGAGACTTAACCAAAGATAAATCATAATAAATTCAACTCATGCATTCCATGACAACATATTTGATTGTTATAATTTTGAACATGTTAATTGTATGATTATGTGATATTATCTGTTAACTGGATTATGTCCGCACCGGGTAACCTTCAGGGTCTTGGGTTATACTCACCCTTATTGTTGAACATTTTTCAGAGGAATTAGAAACTCAAGAACCCGAGTGTGAAGATCAGCAATACGCTGAACCCATTAAGAACAATCATTAAGGATAGAATATTTATAATTAGACACCGGATGACTGTATAATATTTAAGGGTGCCTGCGTGCCCCATTCTGTTAAGAGTACAATTATTTACAGTTTATGAATGACTATGTGATATATACAATATTACTTCCGCTGATCTGCCACGTATTTATTTTTAAAAAAAAAAAATTCACTTTTTCTAAGAACTGTTAACACTCTCAGTTAAATGGGATGAACCTACAGAAGGATTTGTCTTATCTAACCGAGGGTGTTACAACCGTTATGGGCCATTTATTTATCGATCCAGCTTCAGGTTATCTATTCTCACTCTTTGGTTTTCTGTGTTTTGGGTCTCGATGTGATCATGACGGTGTCTTGGAAATGTTTTCAAACGAGAAAAAATTTATTCGCATTTTTATTAATTATGACGATCACATCGGGATTCGAGTACAGAAAATTAGGAGTGTTATAAATACACTTCAAGTTCATAGCATCATATGCTTGCCAATACAATTCAAATTACATATACAAGATTACCCTTGTATCAAACACAATGACATTGCAATTATCAATAATAATAATAATCACCATTTAATCAAAAGTATGTTCAACAACAATATCCCTTTACATTCAACATCATTAATCATCATTCAATATGGATGGCATCATCCACTTCCAATCATCATCGACATTATCCCTAATTCATTGTTTTATAACAACTCATTGCCATACAATTGTCCCCTTATTGGTTTCATCATCATTCAAGGTGTGCTATGTAGCCACATCATTTACTTTTCATTATCAATCATCATGTCATATCATTAGTGGTGGAACATTCATGTTTTCATAAAATGTCTTAGGCACATATGTACTTTGCCAATCTCTTAAATCAATCTCAACCACCATTAGGACACAACCTAATCATATATCCCCGATACAATCACATGTTTTGCATGATAAAGCAAAGTTTGGATAATAACATGTTCATGCCAAATTTCAATATCAAGGTATATAGGGAAAATTCATTTTAGTCTTAAAAATAGTGGGACATGTCACAAATATCATCTATTAGTCCCAATTTGACAATCATAAAAAGTTGAGTTCAAAACCCTCTTAAATCTGAGTTTTTCACTATAGGGGGTTGGGATTTTACACCAAATGAGAGTTAGAAAACTCCAATTAAGGTAAGACTAATTTTCACACCTCTGTAACATAATTATCTACAACTTTCATGAAGAAGTCGGAGGCCAAAAATGTCATGAAGATACTCAAATATGCCAAAAATAGCAAGGGGAAAGCAGCAGTTGGAAAAATACTGATAGTGGCCAAAACCAAGGCCATGAATCAATTCAAGCACTCCATGAATTGATTCAGACATGTTTAAAACTCTAAACAGTAAAAACAGAGGGCTTTGAATCGATTCAGACCCCTCATGAATCGTTTCACACGTTTTTAAAACCCAAAACAGTGAAAACAGAGATCCTTGAATTTATTCAGGCACGTATGAATCAATTCAAGCAATTCTAGGGGGATTTGAATTGATTAAAGAAGCTTGTGAATCGATTCAAACACTTCCAGCAGCCCTTGAATCGATTCAAGACTGTCTTGAATCCATTCAAGACAACATTTATGTAGAAAATGCCCAAAAACTTGTTTTTCCAACTTCCGAGTACCCTAACTTACTCATATGATTTCCAAACGCTACCAAATTTTGACACAACCAAATATACACCATTTATGACGCGTGGCCACTGACCATACTCAAAAATTCTCAAAACTAAGAGACTTATGCACATAGATGCTTTTAACCCATTTTAAGGTATTTTTGTGCAACATAAGGGTCATTTCTCAATGGAATTGGTTCATTCCAGTTTCTACAAGTCATAATTCATGCATAGAGGCTATTGGAACTATTCCATAGCATTCAAACATACTAAAACTCAATATAGCCCTATTAGTTCCTTATTTATGCATAAACCACATGAACATAACTTCATAAATTTAACAATTCCTCCATCCATGAATTTCCACTAACAAATAAATCATGCCAATCAAAGGGACAACCAAACCTTCATCATCATTATATATATATATATATATATATATCATCTCCAAAAGCCAACAATTCTCCATTCACTTCATTCATCAAATACCATTTATTATATCATTTCCATGTAGACATGGCAAGGCAAGCATGAGTACTATCACATACAATAATCATCAATTATTTAACTCATGAATTTGAAATGTAAAACTCCTCTCCTACCTTGAGAGAAGAACCGTAACGATCTGCACGTTCCAAACGTTCCGCCTCATTACCCAAAATACAATCTACATATTACACATATATATGCATACACTAAATCAACAAGCCATCATAAGGCTCCATCACAAGTTTAAGTAATTAACAATATTTCTTAGAGTTTAATATCAAGTCCTAGACTTGTTAAAATACTAATTCATATGCTTATGTTAGGTTTCAGGAATTCCTTTCCCTAAATCAAGATCTTCTAAGTCTCAAAGGGCCAACCATACCTAACAACAACAACATCTCTTTCATCATTCATAATGCATTTATCATTACTTGAACCATCTATTTGCCATCATTTATTCAAATTCATCATGAGCCTCTTAGCTCCTATCAATCATCATCTATCAATAATTTCAATGACACACAACATGGTCTAAGACCTCATCAAATCATAATCTTATTTCATTTGTTTACCCTATCACAACCATCATGGTTTAATGCTCACATGCCTTATTTCATATTCATATTAACACCTATTTATAGGTTTCACCACCAATGGTCCTCCACCATTTTCACTATCATTTATCATCATACAAATCATTACCTAACATTGAGTACCTCATATCCATTTCTCAAAACCAATTCTTCTAGTCATAATATACACATTCCTAAACCTTAAGATTAGGATTCTTTAAAAATTCAATAACCATCATTCTCATTGTTCAAGACCTTCCTAACAATATCTTAACTTTTAACACACTAAACAACTTGGAGTCATTACCATATCCTCTTGGTTTCATAAATCCTCAACATCAATAATTAATATTACTCATTCAAAAACTCATTCTCATATATAAAACCACTCCAATATCAATAACTCATAATTTTCTCAAGAATTTCCCAAAGTCCCAAAATCCTAATTTCTAGGGTTTTCATCAAAATTCACCACCATCAATTCCAACCATTTCTATGTATCTTTTCAAACATCCATAGGCTAGCAACATTGTATTTCAGTCATTATCAACAACAACAACAATCTCCCAATGGTTATCTAACCTAGGGTTTGGTTCCACATGCCATTGTCCATCAAAATAACATCCAATCTCTTATCACAATACTTAAATAAACTCAAAACCATCAACAAAAGCCATGGGTGATCAAAATCTTACCTCTTTCTTCTAGCTCAATATCAAACACAAAAATGAGGGAGAGAAGAGATTAGATGAGCCAAGCCTTGCCTCCATGTCTAATACAAGCTTCATAAATCCAAGGGATCCTCTTGATTTTGGGGTGGAAATGACCATAGGTGGTGGTGGTCACGTTTTGGCAAGAGAAGGGAATAGAGAAGAAGAAGAAGAAGAAGAAAATGAAGTGTTTGGGGAGGGAGAAATAGCCGCTAAAAAAATGAAAGGAAGAGAGATGGGAAGGGTTTTGTTTTAAAATTTTAACCCTTCATTAAAGCTTCTCCATTTTATTATGAACAGGATCTCAATTCGGGCTTAATACTTTATCCAAAAATTATTCTGAATACATATTCGGATTCCTAATAATATTCTTAAAAGCCCTGACCAACGACATCTCAATCAGAAACTTGGTCCAACACCCATATTTTAATCTGGTATAATTTCTTCTCATTAAGTCTCAATAAATTATGAATATCCATAATAAATCCCAATTTAATTATTTTCAAATTTTTGGGATATGAATTAACTTATATAAAATTATTTATTATTTATTCCTCTTAATTAATCATTTTTATAAATTTTGGGATGTTACAGAGACAACCTATGCTTCCCTTATCTGATAATGTTTACTACAACTGTGCCCTATAGAGTTATACACCCTTTTTAGTTCAGGTACCATTTTCATGTTCCCAAAATATTTCTTGTTTTATTTGTTTATTTATTATTTATATTTTTATTTATTTATTATGTTTTCTGCTACCTTATTCCATTTTATTTATTTCTATTATTTTTATTTTTATTTTAACTTTTTCCCTTTCCCTTTCAATGCTCTCTGCTTCTCTCATACTCCCTACTCTCTCTTCACCCATTTAATGTTATTTTCCTACCTTGAGGCAAAATGGGAAGCTTGGGAAGAAGAATGTTTCCTACAGAATTTGCAAGATGATAACTAAGGGAATTGAAGGCACCCCATCCTAAAGTCAATTGCTAAAGGTCATCCTATTGTCATTTGGTTCAGGCCTCAAGGTGTAAAAATAGCAAATGTAATCAATTGAAATTGGAGAAAGCTTTGAATTTGAAATGGAACATAGAAATGGCAATGACACAGTCTCACAAATGTCCCATAAATACCAAATTAAAAGGCCACCATTAGAAAATAAAAGGGAATTTTTTTATGATAATCCATATATCATACAAAAAAATAGCAATCAGAGAACCCTATTTTCCTTGTCCCTCTCAACACCACCGCTACCTTCAACCTCACCATCCACCACTTTCGCTATGCACCTCCATCACCACCACCAACAACCACCATCATAGCCCACTCACTTCCATCTTCAACATCATGGGCTCTCAATTTATAAGAAAGACCAAAGAGAGCAAGAAAGAAGCAACTAGCTCTTGTATTGCACAATAGAGTGGTAGGGTGACTATTTTTGAAACATGGGCTCTCGATTTATAAGAAAAATTATCGCCAAATAAGGAAATAAAGTATGTTAGATTTCCAGAAATAACTTATGTTTCTAGAAATAAGACAAGGCCCCAAATCTAAGCCTAAACGCACATAGTGGTTTGAACCAGTCACAACTGTGGTTTAAACCACATAGTTTGAACAAGTCCATGTAGATTTCACCCAAATGCTCATTTTTGACACTGTCTATTTTTTGGTCCCTTAAAAAACATTTTTTTAACACATAGGCCAATCTTTTATTTTGCTCACTTTGGGTTTTTGCTATCTTAAAAATAAAATAATCATCAAGGCCAAGTCCAAAGATACATCAACACTTGAAGCTCTTGTTATCTTCTCACTTAAAGCTCAACTCATGGACTTCATACAATTAAGTGTGTCTTAGAATTATTTCCTTGCCTTAGAGTTATGTCCTTATTCTGCTTGGTCCTAGGATGTCCTTAGGTTTGTCATTATCAAAACCTACCTACACACATGAATCATAAATGGTAAGTATTGTGTTAAAGAATTAGTACTTACCTACTACAATGCACTCTTAATTAGGAATATTTATATCTTGCAAGTTGAGGAGATGTACGCCTTCCCCCACAGCCTATGATTTGATGGAAAATACTAAAAAGAACATGGTTGTGACTAGGTGAATGATAAGGCGTGGGTTATTATGGTAAGTTAATTGCTAAAACTAGGACATTTATATGTAGTATGATTATAAATACGTGGCTGGTAAATTTATATCTTATTAAATTTTCACGGATAGCTTAGAACATTTATAACATGAAACTTTGATGTATTCCAGTGTAATTGCAATTGAAAATTATGCGTCAGATTTTGGCTAGTAACTTAAGCTATTCTTTTCTTGTAATTATAATTATATACTGGACTTGGAGCCTTTCTAGCTATTTTGTAGGGATTTTAAAAATTTTGATTTCTCTTATTTATAAGGGAAACTTTGTCAATTTTTTAATTTTTTTACTTTAAACACATAGTTTACTACTTATTATACAAACTATGCAAGAGACTTATCAAGAAAAGAGTGACGGGTGTAGCAATGAACTGGGTAAGTCCCTTTCAACGACAGACTCACCCTGTCGCTATAACAAATTTAGATACGCTATCTAGCAACAATAGGGACGACAATATTCATATCCCTAGACATATTGCTATTCCCAATAACCAATTAGCAATGACGATGTCTCAATCATTGTATTTATACTACATGCATCTACCCAAGGCTTTATTATTGGAATAGCGATGGGGATAACAACAATTGTTCATAATTGACCCAAATACGGGATTTGAGTCTGCCACTATACACATCAACTTTGAAAAAAGAGATTGGTGGGTGAGGAGATTAGCGACAAACATGTTGATGTCTAAGGTGTATGTATTCGGTGGCTATTAGCCACTAAAGTGGATAACTTTGCCAAGTTCAACCATGGAAAAATTGTTGTCACAGAGTCTGTCGCTCATCCAAGTAGTGACGGATTTCAAACATATAGCGACGACGGGTGCCCACCACTGAATCGATTATGTTTTGTATTGTATGGGACATTAACTTTCGAGTGAATAAAATGACGTGTGAAATATTTTCTCATGCCAAAAACCTTTTTGATCTGTCCTGGACCGGGGTCAAGAGATCCGATCTCAAGCCAGTCACGAATAGTATGTCAATACAGTATAAGATACCGAATGTATGTGTATCCGATGTGTGTATCCGTTGTCTCTGAATGAGGAGAGCGGATTGGGCGTCCTGGAAATCCTTCACACCGACCTAACGCGTTGAAGTGGGCGAATGGTGGTGTCACCTGCAAAGATTCTCCGACGCTCAAGTCAGTGATTATATTCCAAGTAAGGAATGTATTCAGAGAGGAATCAGTTGTAAAGAGCTGAGGAAGCAGATCCCTAACTTCAATCATGAAGTTAGTTCATATACCTGATTGGCTCGATTAACGAGGACACGTTGGTGGGGAACCACCAACTCCCATTAGCATTATTATATTGCGCACTTACCTGCATGATTGGGTCAAGTGGCTATTTTATATTGAGCATAGAGAATGTAGACTAGGATTAGGGAACAAGTTGACCATTCCCGTGAGCAGAATTTGGCTCGTAGTGCAGGGAATTATTGATCGATCCCTGTAGCAACAATCCTTGTCCTTTGCATAGTGACGTGTGTATTATCCGATGTCATGGTGTTATCCTGGATAACCGGTATAGGGAGAACGCCTGATACGGAATTACAGTCCGGATGTATACCGATGACACCGGTTACACGTAGATGTCTCATCAAAGACGTTGAAGTGTAAATATAGCAGATCGGATACCGGTATTGAGACCGGATCATATGTCCCCTAGCTTGTGTGAGGGACCAAATGGTTATTCACATAAGCTACTCAACCTGCGAGAGGTCTTAATATCGGTAAGCTTATGTGTGTAACAGTTCCTTAGCATCTGTTGTCATTCGTAAAGAACCGTTCTCAAATTAATAGATCCGACCTGTCGGTGCGGTCACAACGAATTCAGACAAAGATTCGTTGTGTGTGAGAACTTCAAGAGTTTATTGGAATTGGAAGCTCTTGAAGTTCGTGTAACGGCTGTAAAGCGTGAATTGCGTTGCATGATTAGACATTAATGCTTTTAATCACGTGGGCAAGCAATTATTGCGCCTGAGATATAAATCTCATTAACCGTCGTTTTGGGCTTAATGGGCCTGAAGTTTTCGAAACTTTTGGGCCTAATGGATAGCCCTTTGCTGAGTCGCTATCGTTTTGGCGCTCAAGAATTTGGAACGGTTGTGTCGTTTCGTTCGTGAACGAATGCGTTTTATCGAGAACGACACAACTTCAAGAGGGGGTAATCGATCCTCTTCGTTTCCTATAAAAGGAATACTTAGTGGATTCTGGGTTCTACTTGCTTTTGCTTTCTCAACGAAACTCTGCAGAAATTTTGCAAGGAAGTTCATTGCCTACATTGCGAGGGTTTCTTCGTTCCTCAAATTCATCACTGTCATCTGAGGTAACTATCCCTTCCTTGTCGCTTTAGTTTCGCTTTGATTTGCTACTCTTAGTTATAGAAAGTAGGCTTCATCTAAAAGGGAGGGGGGAATCAATTTCCCTCAACCCTAATAGTCGTGGGGAAGAACCCTTGTGATTCTTCCTAAGACTGAACCGCGTCGCTCAGAAAGGGGATCTTACTCACTGCGGGAAGTGACCTTTCCCTTCTCAGAGTCGCCCTCTGATTGTAATTGCTTTTAAAATGCAGTGAGTAATGATTGCAACTTTCTGACGACATTTTATTTCTTATCATAGATTAAGGAGTTCGGTCTAGATACTTCCAATGGCAACTGGAGAAGGATCTTCTGGAGATAATGCCATTTCGAAGACAGCTGAGGGTCTCTTCAGCGTAGTTGCTTCGAGGCTGAATTGGGAGGAGGTTCAGGCTAAATGGCCTTTCTGTTGGGTGTCCAGCGAATTTAAGGACTTGGCCTCTCGTCATGCGGATGAAGAGGGATCTCGGATTCAACCAAGGTTCACGCTGAGTACGGATGAGGAGACAAAAAAGTGGTATAGGGTTTACGCACCACTTCCGACAGAGCGGATATGTCATGTCGTCCCCAACGATCGTTCAGTGTACATGTATGACTTTATCTTCCATAATCTGGGAGTTCGTTTCCCTTTAACCGAACTCCAGATGGGTGTTTTGAGGTTTCTGAACTGTGCACCCTCTCAACTTCATCCCAACGGTTGGGGCCTCATCCGAGCTCTCGAAGTGCTTGGGGAGCACTTCAATTTCACGCCAACAGTAGCGATGCTGTTCTACTACACCCAGGTAGTTAGAAGGGCGAATAAGCAGGGCGGAGTTGGTCTGGTGACACTCCGGACTCTCTGTTCCTTTGTGAACTTTGAGTCTTACACGGATTCTGCCAAGGTTGACGGGAAGTCCTTCAAGACTTACTTCACTCGCGTCTCCATCAAGAAGGGCAAACCAAAATTTTGGAAGGATGAAGAGGACGTGGACAAATTTCCCTTGAGCTGGACACACGAGCATTTCCTCTTGAGCTCTCACGCGTACTACACTGATCAATCCGATCTGTCTCGTGAGACATCAAGAGTGTTGTTCGCGCTTGAATCGCACACTACAGGTCGTCACGTCTTTTCGTGTAGGCGTCTGCTAAGTAGCTCAAGCGGAGTCCGGGAGGAATATTTGCGTACTTCTCGTTTTATTTCATCTTTCCTCCTTTATCAAATATATATATAATATTTGCAGTCGCTGACATCTTGTGTTTGTTCATGTAGGTGAAATAGAACAGCAAACTCCGGAAATGGATAAACTGAAAAAATTCAAGGCGGCTGGGAAATCCGTTGCTCGTGAGAATGAAGTAAAGCCCAGGCCCTCAACTAAGGATCGTCCTGAGGTAATCATCTTGACCTCGGATGTTGAAGGGGACATCCCACTGGTTGAGGGCGGTACGTCCAATGTTGGTGCAATCTCGGGTCAGCCTCCCGTTACTGAGAGGAGAAGAAAGATCCAGAATGATCCTGCAAGGCGTCAGCCTAAGAAGCAAAGAGTTTCGGAGGATCCTGCTGCCGGGGTTTCTGGATCAGAGCCGACCTCCTTCCCAACTACCTCGTTTCTCACCCCCTTCCTCTCTTATGAAGGTTCTACTCCGGCCACTCTTCCTCCTCCGATGTACAAGCTCCGGCCTACACTCAGTCCTAAAGAAATTACGGAAGCGTGTGAGGCCGGAAGGTGGCAGCTAGCCGAACTTGCTGGAATGCTTTCTTCAATCAGCGAGTTGGCTAGCAACGCCGATAAAGTTGAGGAATTGAGTGACGAATTGAAAGAACTCAAGCTTTCCTCGGAAAAGGACAAAGCCGCCGTGAAGTTAATGGAAGATCGTCTTCACAAGTCTAAGGAGTTTGGGGATCTCATCACTAAAGAGAATCTCAAACTCAAAGTCGATCTTAAAAATTTGGAAGGCAAAATGGCAGAGAAGGAGGAAGAAATCCGCAGCAGCCAGGATAAACATAAAGCTGATGCTGAGGAGTGGTCTCAAAGGGAGAAGAAGCTCCTTCTTGAGATAGAGGGATTGAAGGCTAGGAATGCGGAGTTCGAGGTGTCTAGTGAGGAGCTGTCCAAGTTGCGGGGAGAATTGGCTACAGCGAAAGCTGAGAGAGAAGAAGCTGTTGACATATGCAGCCGGGCTGTTGAAGAGTCCTTCGGCCTAGCCATACGCCAAGTCTTCTACCGCAACCCCACTGTGAAACTTAACCTTTATGGAATGGATCCGTTCTATGAATTCCATGGGGGAAAGTTAGTCGCAGTGGTGGATGGTCGTCACGAAGACCCACCGACGTCCCTGTATGGTTTGCCTCCTCTTCCTGAGGGTCAAACCATGGGACCGGATTACGTCTTTCCTATGTCCGAGGTTCCCTCTTCTGAAGAAAGGGCTGAGGCTCCTGGAGATGAGACTCCTGCGGAGGTCCCAAAGGAAGGGGGACGAGAGCCTTGTGCTGAGGAGGCGCAAAAAACTGAAGAACAGATTCCTCCTCTGTAATTTTGTTTTTGAACTATTGTATGTAATTTCATTTCAATGAATGAATTTTGATTGAAGAAATTTGTCTTCATTGTTTCGTGTATATATAAATCGTTACTAATCCGTTCAGTGTAATTAATCTTAAGGCCGGATTGAAATAATAGCCTAGGAAGATTAAATAACAAATAAAATTTAGAACGGATAAATATATACATGTCCCCAAGTGCGTATTAAGAAGAAGGTGCCTGTCTCTGGGGCATGGTCCTTAATTCTTTTGGGGAAAGATGGGTCGATCCGCTGTTTAGCAAAGTAGTGTAACAGGACGGATGACTGCTTCTAATCCGTAATATTCTTACAGGAGATGATAATATTGTTCCAAGTTTAGGGAACTGCAAGGAAGTGGTGTTTGAGCCCTTTATCATAAGGATGATGATGGGAGTTTTTTCTGCACCAGGAGTTGTATCACAGAATAGGTGATAAAGAGTATCCGTCCTGGGAGAATAGCACTAGAAAGCGAAAGTGCGGGCTGACTTTCGGAACTTCATAAGTGATTGAGATCATCCGTCTTGGGGATGTGTACGATACCAGGAACTACATCATCAGGTCGCATATTAGGTGATTGAGATCATCCGTCCTTTGGGTGTGTATTGCGCCAGGAGTTACATCGTCAGATCACAGCATGGGTGATTGAGATCATCCGTCCTGGGCAGGTACACCGCGTTAGGAGTTACATCGTCATATCACATAATGGGTGACTGAGGTTATCCGTTCTGGAAAAGTACACATCGTCAAGAGTTACATCGTCAGATCACAGACTAAGTGATTTAGATAATCCATCCTGGAGACATTTTTCAATCGTAGGAGTACGGATTGAGTGAATACTTTCATCGCAAGAATGATGATGAGAATTGTTCATACCAAGAGTTACATCGTCGAATCACTGAATAGGTGATTGAGATCATCCGTCCTGGTGAATTTTTCCAATCAAGGGAGTGCGGATTCAATTGGCAATTTTCGCTCCATCCGAAATCCGAGTCTTACCTCTACTAGCCCCCTAGCTGATGTGAGGAAGCAGTTGACTTGCTCATATGAGCTATATTGATCGTAGTACGTCTGGGTTTCGGGTTTGTACCGAAGTGTAAATATCCGCTCTGGGAACCATGTTCCGTAGTGGTGAAATTTTAAGGGCGGATTCGACAATGGGAATATCAGAAGTTTATCGAATTTCGCAACCCTTGGTATTCGAGTAATGGTGGCCACGTTTCTAATGATTGGA
The DNA here is from genome assembly GCA_037962975.1 of Clitoria ternatea. Taxonomy (NCBI): domain Eukaryota; kingdom Viridiplantae; phylum Streptophyta; class Magnoliopsida; order Fabales; family Fabaceae; genus Clitoria; species Clitoria ternatea. The sequence goes on from CM075673.1 coordinate 156,017,449, forward strand.
CATTTAATGCCTTAATTCACGTGGGCGCGCCATTATTGCGTTAAATGCGCATGTCTTAATAACCGTCACGTAGGGGCTTGTTGGGCCTAAAATTTGGATTTAGTAGGCCCATTTAGAAAGCTCTGTGACAAAACGATGGCATTTTCGCGCCTTGATGTACTAAACGACAATTTTGGTCCACTAAACGGGGAGTCGTTTGGGGGTAAACGACAGGTTATGTTTAGTGGGTATTTGAAAAATTTTGGTGCCCTGATATAGGCATATTTGGCAATCTCAGTTACCATTTCTCCTAATTCTCTTGACGAACTTCTGCAAAAGTTTCGAGAAGATTATCGTGTCTGCCTCTGTGAATCTTAATTCACTATCCTCATCCATCCTTAGGTAACCACTTTCTTTCCATACTTTGTGTCTTGTTTCAATTTCTGAAAATGTCTAGGAAAGGTGTTAGTTTTAGTGGTATCAGCCCTAGAGGAAGAGGAGGAAGGGCCTTCAATCAAAACCCCACAGTTCGTGGTGGGAGGATTCCAGTGGTCTTTCAATCGAAGCCACTAAGCTCAGAGAGGGAGGCGTCGCCGTATCAGAGACGAAGGGCGATTATACCCTCTTCAGAATCCTCCTCTAGTGAGAGTGCTGAGAGCGGTGACCTGTATGTATCTGACGATGTGGATTTTTACCGCAGTGTAAAAGCTTTCACAATGGTGGTGAAGAAAGCGACTGGGAGGAAATCATCTGAAGGGGGATCTTCTTCCGAGAAGTATATCTTGAAGACCCAATCCGGCCTTTGCAATGTGGTTGCACACCGGATAGACTGGGTGAAATTCCAACAGAAACGCCCATTCAGCTGGGTGGCTGAGGAATTTCGTGAGACACCGTCCGTCCACGCTCGGGAGGATGAAGGGGAGCTGGAGCCGCGGTTTACCGTATGGAAGAAGGACAAATACAAATGGTGCTTTCATGTATATGCTCCCCTTCCATCGGTTCGGATATGCCACACACCGGACGAGAGGTCCTTATTCATGTATGATTTTATATTTCTGAACTTGGGTGTGCGTTTCCCCTTGACGAAGTTTGAGATGGGAGTCTTGAGATTCTTGGACTGCGCCCCCTCGCAACTTCACCCTAACGGATGGGGATTGGTCCGCTCTCTTGAAGTGCTTGGGGAGCACTTCAACTTTAAACCGACGGTGGCCATGCTTTTCTACTTCACTCAAGTGGTCCGTCGTGCGAATAAGGAGAAAGGAGGAGTGAGCTTGATATCCCTCCGGACTATCTCCAAGATCATCAACTTCGAGGCGTACACTGACTCCGCCAAAGTTGATGGGCGTTCATTCAAGTCCTATTTCACGAAGATTAGCGTCCATCCGAATGAATCAATTTTTTGGTTGACTGAAGAAGGGATTCCAAAATTCCCAGTGACTTGGACGCACGAACATTTTTTGTTGACCTCCCAAGCGTACTATACCGAGGAGGACGAACTGAGCCCAACTTCAATCTCAGTTCTTTCGGCTCTGCAGTCCTACACAGCCTCACACCAATTTTTCTCCTGTAGGCGTTTGTTAGGACCAAAGTCTACTCGCGAGGAGTATTTACGTAATTTCCCTGCCATTCTTCATGCGTTATTATGTCATATCTTGAAACTTTTTTTTTTTTTGTCTCTGATTGTGTCTTTTAATTGTGCAGGTGAAATTCAGAGCGAGTCACCAGAGATGAATAGACTAAAAGGTCTCAAGGCCGGAGAGACTTCCGTTGCGGCTGAAAATGACATTCAGGCAAAGCGGAACTCGAAGAAGGCTACTGCTGAGACAATAATATTAACTTCGTCTGCTGGTGACGATATTCCTCTGATCGAGGGCGGATCTGAGAAGGTGATTGAGAAAAAGAAGAGGACTAAGCGTGATCCTCCGAAGACCTCAGACCGTCAATCCTCACCCAAAAAGCCAAAAACTTCAAGAGGGTCTGCTGAGCTTGTGCCCTCTAAAGAGAAGAGAGCGGAAGAACCTACTCCGGATGCCCCCGGCAGTGTAATCACTTGTGGGGCGAAGCCAATAACGACTTATTTCGCGCCCAAAGCCCCCTGCTCTCTTGAAGGTAATTCCGGTCTTGTTCAACATCCGGTGTACGAGGGCTCCGTTCCTGAGGGCGTTCCTGAATCCTCACCCAAGGTGAAGCCCTCGTTGAAGAGTGAAGAAATAATCAGAGCTTGCGACGACGGGCAGAAGCACTTGGCTGATCTATCCGAGCTCCTCAAGTCGGTCCGCGAGCTCACTGAAGAAAACGAGAGGCTCACCTCGATGGTTGGCAAGGACAAGGCAATCATCCTCCAATTAGAAGGAAAATTAAAAACTTCCGAAGAGGAAACTCAAAAGAAGGATGAAGAAATTGCCAAGTTGAAGAAGCTTGCCAAAGAGCTGGAGGGCCAAGTTTCTGATCAAAAGAAAATCAATGCTGACCTCAATGCTCATTTCTGCACGGAGAAGGAACGCTCCTCAAAGCTGGAAGAGGGGTTGAAGGAGGCTAAGGTCGTCCATTCTCAAGGAGTGGATGATTGGACTCGTAGGGAAAAGGAGCTGCTATTAAAGTTGGCGGATTCAAATGGCGAGGTCAAGAACCTGAAAGCAGACTTGGACGATGCTGTAAATATGTGTGATCAAGCAGTCAAGGAGGCTTTTGGGTTGGCAATTCGTCAGGTGTTATACCGGAATCCCAAGGTGTCACTTAATTTGAACGGTATTGATCCGTTCTATGAGTTTCACCAAGGGAAACTGGTGGCCATCGTTGACAATCGTCAAGAGAGTCCGCCTAGAACTCCTTATAAGTTTGCTCCTTTACCTAAAGGTCAATCAATGAGACCTTCCCTCCTGAAACCCACAAGTACAGGATCGAGCTCTCGTACTGAAGGAGGCAAGACCGGAGACAAAGGCAAAGGGAAGGAGGGAGACTCAAGCCAGAAAGAGTAGCGCCTTTCTTGTTTTCTTTTTCGTTTTATTGATTTGAATTCGCTGTGTTCCGGGATCAGCTCCGGATTATTACACGAATTGTAATTCTTATTGAATCAATAAAAGAGTTTTTTACCTCCATTCTTGTTTAGTGAAAAACAACTTTAATAGAGGGAATGCATGTGTATTGTATCATTCCGGATTTAAGTAATGAAGTTCGGATTGTAAAATAAGATCTCCATACCGGACTTATACATGCAAGATGAATTTCATAATAAAACCACCGCTTGTGAGGGAACACATCATTGCCTCAAGAACGGCTTAAGGGGAATGATTATGAGATCGTTTAGACGAGAATTCATTCCTCAAATTATTCGTTAAACCGTTGATGTTGTCCCCCAGTATCATTTGGTGATTATCACTTTGGATAAACTCTGAGTGAGATTTTCTCGTGAGAGCTTTTAAGAGTGAGGATTTAACATAGAAATTCCTCTTCAAATATTTCCGACTGAGGGATTTCGGGTGAAAATGCCTTAGATTGTGGCGTACCCGAGTGAATTGTTTGTGTCGGAGTTTATGAGTCAGGTCTCAATTGAAGAATTGATGACTCAGAATATATAAAACTTCCAAATAAAGAACTTCATAAGAGAGTATTAATCTGGAGTTCAGTACAACTTACTTGTTGTGTTTGGAGTTCGGTTTGATCCTACTGTCCATGTCATATTTGGCGTTCGGTTGAATCCTACAAGCCGTTCTTCAATTGGTCTTTGGTTTTACCCAATGACGATTCTTCACCGACGTTCGGTTAATCCTACTAGTCGTACTCAGAGTTCGGTTTAATCCTACAATCCGAGCCTTCGATACGGGGTTCAGATCAGGGTTAATCCTGAACCTACTGCGCCCGTCACTTGGGGTTCAGCGTGGTCTTGAAGAAGAACCAGCTTACTGCGCCCAAGCCTTCGCATGGGGTTCGGTTTGTGGCCTCGAAAGAGGACCAGCCCTACAACCCATGTAGTCTTCGAATGGGGTTCGGTTTGTGGCCTTGAAGAAGGACCAGCCCTACAACCCATGTAATCTCTGAATGGGGTTCGGTTTGTGGCCTTAAAAAAGTGCCAGCCCTACAACCCATATCCTGAGCTTCGGTTTAATCCTACAACTCAGGTCCTCACCGACGTTCGGTTAATCCTACTAGTCGTACTCAGAGTTCGGTTTTAATCCTACAATCTGAGCCTTCACCGGTGTTCAGCCAAACTTACTAACCGTACCCAGAGTTCGGTTTAATCCTACAATCTGGGCCTTCAATATATACACACTCGAGGAGTTACATCGTCAATTACAGAATGGGTAATTGAGATCATCCGTCCTGAGTATGTTCTTGTACGTTGCGCATATTCGAAGAGTTACATCGTCAACTACAGAATAAGTAGCTGAGATCGTCCGTCCTGAATATGCTTTTGTACACCGGATAAACTGAAAATCACAACATAAGAAAAACTCGAAAGAGTTAAATTGTTATGAGAGATTCTTATTAAATCAAAAATAAGAATTACAAGGAGAGCGTAGCTGTGAAAATAAATTCTCCAGTATTCAATCCAAGATAAGGATAGGAGAGTGTAGAAACAGCTAGCTATAGTAGATGCGCAAGTTTTGGGTGTTCCATTTGTTTCGGATTGGAGTGCCATCAAGGTTTTCAAGGCGATAAGAGCCTTTGCCAGTGACCTCGGATACCCTGTATGGGCCTTCCCAGTTTGGGGCTAATTTGCCTTGATGGGCGAATTTGTTCCCTATACTTGCTTTCCTCAAAACCAAATCTCCAACGTTGAAAGTCCTTGATTGGACTCGTTTGTTGTACCGGAGAGCAACTTTGGCTTTGATGGCTTGATCTCTGATGAAAGCGTCTTCTCTGAGTTCTTGTATGACATCCATTTCAGATGCCAAGTTTGCATTGTTGGTTTCTTCAGAGAAGTACTTAACCCTTGTGGAAGCAATTTGCAGTTCCACAGGTATCATTGCCTCGACCCCGTATGTTAGACGATATGGGGATTCATTGGTGGATGAATGAGGCGTTGTCCGATATGCCCATAGGACGTGACACAGCTGGTCTGTCCATCCGCCCTTGGCTTCACCAAGGCGCTTCTTTAGTCCCTTAAGCACCTCCCTGTTAGCCACCTCAGCTTGACCGTTAGTTTGGGGATGTTCGACGGATGAGAATATTTGGGTTATTCCTAACCCTTCAAGCAAATCTGTGAATTTTCTATCCGTGAACTGGGTGCCATTGTCTGTGACAATCCGTGCTGGGACCCCGAACCGTGTTATGATGTTTTCATACATAAAACGGCGAGTTCGGGCTGAAGTAATATGCACCACCGGCTCTGCTTCTATCCACTTAGTGAAATAATCGACCCCTACAATGAGATATTTGATGCCCCCAGGCGCAGTTGGAAAGGGGCCCAGAATATCCAATCCCCATTGATAGAAGGGCCATGGAACAGCGGATGTGAAGAGTTCTTCCGCCGGTGTGTGGTGTAGGTTAGAGAATTTTTGGCAAGCGTCGCATTTTTTGACGAAGTCAATGGAGTCTTGCTTCATTGTGGGCCACCAGTATCCAGCTCTGAGGATTTTTCGCATTAAGCTTCTTCCTCCGGCGTGGTGTCCACTCTGTCCTCCATGCACTTCCTCCATTACACCTTGCACCTCATCCTCTTTGAGACAAATTAAATAGGGCACAGAGAGTGCCCTTCTGTAGAGATTACCATCAATCATAGTGAAATACGGTAATTCTCTCCTTAACCTCGTCTTTTCCTTCTCATCTGTGGGTAGCTGTCCATCAGCCAAATAACGGATGTAAGGAGCCATCCATGTATCTCCGTAAAGGGAGTTAGTCATTATGGCGTTTAGAGAAGGGAAAAGAGGGATGCTGGGCGACGTTAGCGTGCTTTGAACCAGAGTAGTGGTGCTACCTGGTCGTTTAGTGCTTGCTAACCTGGAGAGTATATCTGCTCTCGTATTCTCTTCACGTGGAACATGCTTGAACTCCACCTTTGAGAATTTCTCAGTCAACTCCTTGACACAGTTCAAGTATAATTGGAGTTGAGGTTCGCGAGCTTGATAATCTCCTAAGATCTGCGAAATCACCAGCTGTGAATCGCTACAGAGTGTCGCCTCAGAAGCTCCGATGTCAATTGCAGCTCTTAGCCCGGCCAAGCAAGCTTCGTACTCAGCCTGGTTGTTGGATGTTTTGAAATTGAAACGAAGGGAGATCTCCAGGTGTACTCCGTCATCACTTTCGAGAACTACACCTGCTCCAGAGCCTCTTTGGTTTGAGGAACCATCAACGTATATGGTCCAATGGACTCGAGGGTAATCCGGATCAGTCCCTGTCATTTCCACAATAAAGTCAGCCAGGACTTGAGCTTTAATAGCGCTGCGGGGTTCGTAGGATATATCAAACTCAGAGAGTTCAATAGACCATTTGATCATCCTTCCAGCAAGATCGGGCTTGATTAAGACAGAACGGAGTGGCAAATCCGTTCTCACTATGATTGGATGGGCGTGAAAGTACGGACGCAACCGTCGTGAGGCCCAAACAACAGCGAGGGCGGCCTTTTCAATTTTCTGATACCGGATCTCAGCACCTTGCAAGGTCTTGCTAGTGAAATAGACCGGTCTTTGTCCATCAGGAGTTTCTTTTATCAAGGCAACTCCCAAAGCTTCATCTGAAATAGCCAAGTACAGAATGAGTATGTCTTCGGGGTCAGGCTTTGTGAGAATGGGAGGTTTGGACAACACCTCCTTAAGCTCTTGGAAGGCTTTTTCTTGTTCCTGTCCCCACTCGAATTTCTTGGACTTTTTCAGTATTTTGTACAGGGGGAGTGACCTGTGAGCCATCTTCGGCATGAATCGTGCCAAAGCTGCTACTTTGCCATTCAGGGACTGGACTTCTTTAAGATTCTTAGGACTCTGCATGTCTAGAATCGTTTGGCACTTCCCTGGATTGGCTTCGATACCACGTTGAGTTAACATGAAACCCAAAAATTTCCCAGCAGGGACAGCAAATGTGCACTTCATTGGGTTCAGCCTCATGTTAAATTGTCTCAAACGGGTGAATACTTGGCGCAGGTCTTCAATATGATCGCCACCAACCGGTGTCTTTGCTATTATGTCGTCAATGTATACTTCAACAAGTTTGGTGTGCATACCTTCGAAAACCTTGTTGATCATGCGCTGATATGTCGCCCCAGCGTTTTTCAGGCCAAAGGGCATGACTGTATAGCAAAAGACACCACGATCATTTATGAAAGCTGTCTTCTCTTGATCCTCTTCACACATCGGAATTTGGTTGTAACCAGAATAAGCGTCCATGAAGCTCAGGTATTGGTAACCAGAGGAATCATCTACCATCCGATCTATATTAGGAAGAGGATAAGGATCTTTTGGACAGCAGCGGTTGAGGTCCACGTAGTCAATGCACATTCTCCATTTACCATTGGATTTAGGGACCATCACCACATTCGAAAGCCAAGAGGAATATCGGATTTCCCTGATAAATCCGGCCTTCAGCAATTCCTCAGTTTGCTGACAAGCTGCCTTCTGTTTCTCTGGGCCTAATCGTCTTTTCTTTTGGGCCACAGGTTTCGTCTCTGGATAGACAGAAAGCTTATGACAGCAGAATTCAGGGTCTATGCCTGGCATATCGGCTGCAGTCCATGCAAAGAGGTCTTTAAACTCTTGTAAGAGAGCCAGCAGTCGCTGCTCTATTTCAGCATCTAGCTTGTCATTGATATGGGTGATCTTTTCTGGAGAATCTCCCAAGACAATGTCCCTGGAACTTCCATCCGGTGTGGGCTTTGATGGGTTGAACGGATCAATGTTCAAATCCGCTCTAGGATCCAGGTCGACAAGACTTACAGATCCAGCCGATGTTCCAGCATCATTAAGTTTCCTCTTTTTATTGGAGGCGTCCAGCTTTGTCATGTTGAGGCTAAGGTTGTAGCAGTACCTAGCCATCTCTTGATCACCCCGGATAGATGACACAGCATTATCCTTGTCAATGAACTTGATCAGGAGATGTGGGGTTGATACAACTGCCTCCATTGCATTCAGAGTAGGACGGCCTATGATGCCATTAAATGGTGATTTGACATCAATCACTAGCACCCGAGACCTAACCGTCCTGGCTCCTGGCTCGCCTTCAAACGAGATAAGGGTATCAAGATACCCTTTAGTTAGTTGCTTTGCGCCATTGAAAGCTGTTAGTTCCTGCGTGTAAGGCTGTAAGTCTGAGTCTTTAAAACCCATTCTTTCAAAGCAATTATAGAAAATAACATCGCAGGAACTTCCCTGGTCAACAAGGATTCTTCGGACGTCCTTGTTGGCGATCACAGCAGTGATGACTACAGCATCGTCACCACCAGGAACGGTTGGGCCAAAATCCTCGTCAGAGAAAGAGATTATGGGAGCCTCATTCCCTCCTCTGTAAGGGCGGTAGTCTTTGACTTTCCCTTGCACAGATAGAATCATTCTGTGATGATTCTTACGGGCTGTAATTGAAGCTCCTCCTCCAGCGAACCCTCCAGCAATCATGTCAATGACTTCACGTCGGCCCTGACGTTGTTGCTGGGGCATGCTGTCTTTCTGTGCTGCATTATCGGTCATTACACCTTTCTGTTTCTCTGCAGCGGAGAACTTTCGAACCGGACTGGGGTTGTTGTCATCCCCATCGTCGGGATCTCTTTCTCTTTTCTCATTCCGTTCTGCCCTGTCAAAGGATTTTTCTTTGAATAGGTATTGCTTCAATTTGCCTTCTCTAATTAGCGTCTCAACCGCGTTCTTTAGAGCTTGGCATTCATCAGTGGAATGACCATTTTGTTCATGAAAATCACAGTACTTTCGTGAATTTCCTGGTCTTTTCATAGGGGCTGGTCTCCTGATGCCATATGTGCTGAAAACTGGCCATCCGACCTCTCTCAAGATCTGAGATGGTCTGGCAGATAACTGTGCATAATGGCTGAAGGAATTGACATGCCTTTCACGAGGTCGAGGAGGGCGGTTATCCACCTTAGGATTGGTGAATGGCCTCTCCATGCGTTCTGACCTCGTCTTTTCCTTACCCTTCTGGGTTTGGGGAGATGGTGTTGGTGGCTTTTTCTTTGCAGCCATTGCCTCCAAGTGCATCTCTATGCTCACATACTTTGAGGCTTTTTTCCTGAACTCCTCAAAAGTTGATGGGGGGCTCTTCGCTAATGAAAGAGCGAAAGCTGATCCTGGCTGCAATGCCTCAATTACGATATGCAGCTTGATAGATTCTGTGAGGTTAGGAACCAAAGCTGCTTCCTTATAAAACCTCTTCAAAAAATCTTTTAGGCCCTCTGTTTCACCTTGCTTAATCTGAGCCAAGGTATGAGACGTCTTGGGTACGTCTCTGGAGATGACAAAATGGGTTTCAAAGGCAGCTGCCATTTCTGCCCAAGAATCTATGGATCCAGAAGGCAAGCCTTTAAACCACCCGAGGGCCTCCTCAGACAATGTTCGAGGGAACATTCGGCACATCACGTCTTCATCAGCCCCTAAGTACATGGCTTCAAACACATAAGCATCAAGGTGCTTAGTTGGATCAGTTTCACCATTATACTTTCCGATGGAAAGTGGTTGAGTGGTTTGAAGGTGCTTGGGGATGCTGATGCCCATAAGTCTCCTTGAGAAAGGAACCTTCAGAGTGTAAGACAATGGGGGTGCTGTTGTTGAATCTCTCTTCCTTCGGGAAGCTGCATCCTCAGAATCGCGAGTTTGTTCCCCCTCCTCAAACGTTGGGATCTTTGAGTACTGAAGAGTGGTGGACTTTTCACCATCAGTTGTGTGGGGAGTGTTTCGCGTGCGAGATGACTCTTTATCCTCGCTTTGCCTTTTTTCTCTTCGCAATTCAGCGAGTTCCCTCTGAAGTTGTTTGATCAACTCATCACGAGGATCAGGATCAGACACTGTTACTATCTTCTTTGAGCTGCCCCCATGAGAATCAAAGTTGAGTTTTCTGAAGGCGTTAGGATTGGTTCTGCCTTCAGCTTGATTCTCCACGAAGTCTTGTGCTTCGCCTTCCATAGTGGATTACCTGCTCTGTCAAAGGATATGGGAATAACTTTATCGGGTCCCACTGGGCGTGCCAATGATCTGTCCTGGACCGGGGTCAAGAGATCCGATCTCAAGCCAGTCACGAATAGTATGTCAATACAGTATAAGATACCGAATGTATGTGTATCCGATGTGTGTATCCGTTGTCTCTGAATGAGGAGAGCGGATTGGGCGTCCTGGAAATCCTTCACACCGACCTAACGCGTTGAAGTGGGCGAATGGTGGTGTCACCTGCAAAGATTCTCCGACGCTCAAGTCAGTGATTATATTCCAAGTAAGGAATGTATTCAGAGAGGAATCAGTTGTAAAGAGCTGAGGAAGCAGATCCCTAACTTCAATCATGAAGTTAGTTCATATACCTGATTGGCTCGATTAACGAGGACACGTTGGTGGGGAACCACCAACTCCCATTAGCATTATTATATTGCGCACTTACCTGCATGATTGGGTCAAGTGGCTATTTTATATTGAGCATAGAGAATGTAGACTAGGATTAGGGAACAAGTTGACCATTCCCGTGAGCAGAATTTGGCTCGTAGTGCAGGGAATTATTGATCGATCCCTGTAGCAACAATCCTTGTCCTTTGCATAGTGACGTGTGTATTATCCGATGTCATGGTGTTATCCTGGATAACCGGTATAGGGAGAACGCCTGATACGGAATTACAGTCCGGATGTATACCGATGACACCGGTTACACGTAGATGTCTCATCAAAGACGTTGAAGTGTAAATATAGCAGATCGGATACCGGTATTGAGACCGGATCACTTTTGTTGTATATTTTTCTTTTTTTTAACATTTATAAAATAATTTTAAACTTGTTAACATTAAACTTGAATCCACCAAACATATATCAATTATCTAATCATTTGTAATAAAGATAATTAAATTTATCATCAATACATAATTAACATTTAAAATTTAATTAATATATATAAATTACAATAAGTATAAAGTATAATGAATTGCTAATCGTAGGTACAAAGTTAATCAATATTGTTTGGCAACCAACATATAGTTCGCTTCATCACAATGTAGCGCCTATTAATTATATAACACAAGGAAAGAAAAATAAAATTAATATTACATATATAAATAAATATACAAACCAATAAATTAGTTTAATTATACAAGTGTGAATAAATTAATTATCTTATTCATCCCATTTCACCTCCTTATATGCATGACCACCATCATCAACATTATCATCTTCATTATCCTCCTCATCTTTTGGATCATTTTAGGATTCAACCTCATCCTCTTTAACATTGACAATAGCTCGCATTTATTTTGTTTCATGTTGTCACACAAGATAAAGGACTTATATTGATCATTGCTATATTGATTCATGGCTTTGAACTCTAAATGGGTGATTTGGGAATAATAGTTTTAATAGAACTTGGTATTATCAAGCCTAAATTAAGAAATGAATGAGTTAGATGGATTTTAAAAAATAAGGTTGTGCGCCAAAAAATACTATAGGAAAACCCAAGTTTGGGGCACCACTGTGCAGTCTACGCACAAGGAATACTTTGGTGAAAATTGCTCGCTTAAGTGCATACCCCTTGATTGCCCAAGGAAGAAGATGAAGTCTCACCTCACTGAGGCTTAGCTCCCTTAAGCGAGTAAGATTAGGGTTTGCATGGTATAGGGATAGTTAATTTAGATTTTATTTTATTTTAGTTATTTTTTAGGGAAATTGTCTATAGAGGAGCTTAACGAGCCCACCATTTCTAAAGCACCCATATAAAGGGGTAGCTATTACCATCTTTGTGCTAAAGTTGGGGACAAGCCTAGCTTAATTCTTGCATGATTTTAAACCTTTGTTACAAATCCTTATGTGTTCAAGCAAATGCGCTATTACAATAACATTAATTGTTGATTCTTACATGATTTTAAATGTTTTTAGTGTGTCTTTAACTATTATAAATCCTACAAACACATTATTTTGCAGGAATGGAACCTAAAAAGGAAACATAATTATCCTATAGCCTGGGGATAAATATATCCTTCAGGAGGAAGAAAAAGAGCACATGAGCAAAAACTTGTTGATGATGATAATTCTAGAGGAGGGAATAAGGACATGCAGCTACATCATAATCTGTAGAAGGAATTTGTGATGATGTAAGAGAGGATTGGCCCCTTTGTATAATATTGTTATGATTTCTCCTATCTTTTCTTATATTTTATTTTAGGATTATTTTATTTTGATAGCTTAGAACTTATATTTTAGGTACATAATTTTTATGTTTCATCTACATAACACACAAACATACATATGTATGTATGTATGCCATATGCATGCTTTGAGATTGTTAAAATTTTGAACATACTCGAACTAGTATGATAGATTCTTGCTTGTTAGATTAGTATGTACTTCACATGTATAAAATGTTTCGAAACCAATCTTGAGCTAGAATTTTTAAGCTTTCCCTATGTACTAGTGCATAAAATGGCTACAAACACAGGGCATAAACTTAGTTGAATAGAAAACATGTTTGAAAAAGCGGCAGTGACATTTTTGAAATTATCATACATGTCTAAGAACTCAGTTCCATGCTGAACCGTGTTCTTAGGCTGCACAGTTTTTTATTTTTTTAAACAGACCTAAGAACACGGTTTACAGGTAACTAAGTTCTTTGGCCGTCCTTATTTTAAAAAAATTAAACACACCTAAGAACTCGGTTCTCATGCAACTGATTTCTTAGGTCGCTCTTTTTAAAAAAATTAAAACACTCCTAGGAACTCAGTTCTTGTGCAACTGAGTTCTTAGGTCGTTCTTTTTTTAAAAATTTTTAAACACGCCTAGGAACTCGGTTCTTGTGCAACTGTGTTCTTAGTTCGTTCTTTTTTAAAAAAAATTTAAAACACGCCTAAGAACTCGGTTCTCGTTCAACTGAGATCTTAAAGTGTTATTTCTTTTTTAAAAAGCTTTTTTAAAGACACCTGTGAACTCAATTCTAATGTGAACTCAACTATTTTTTAAAACATGATTCATTAATCTCATGAATGTATTGGGTGCATTGGTCAACCTAAAAGATAACTTTCTATTCCTATAATCCATATTTAGTTTTGAAAGCAGTTTTCCACTCATCCCTTCTCTAATCCTAATATGATTATATCCACTCCTAAAATAAATTTTAGAAAAGAAACTCATCAAGAAAACCATTTAACCTGGGAGTTGGAGGCCTATACTTGATGGTGATATTACTGACAGCCTTGCAATTTAAACACATCATTCAGTTTCCATCCTTCTTTAGAACTAGAATGACTAGTACAATATATGGACTCAAGCTTTCTTCTACCCAACCTTTATTGAACAATTTAGAAACAAGTGTCTTAATCTCTTAAATTTCCTGAGGATTAGTCTTGTAGGCTGGCCTATTAGGCAACACAGCTCCTGGTAGTAAGTTAATTTAATGCTCAATTCCTCTCAATGATGAAAGTCCCGGTGGTATCTCTTTTGGAAAAACATCTTGGAAATCCTAGAAAATAGAATTAACTCAATCCACTAGCAAGTTAAAGGTCAATACTCAATGCAATAATTTCTTTGTTATAAGGAATGTATATAAATTTCCTTGCCATATGTTATCCTCACATCTCCACTTTTTATAAACAAAGCTTATTTTATCTTTTTTCTTTCTCCACTCTTTTTATCCTTTTTTCTTCATTTTTTACTCTTTTCTCTTTTGTTTTATTTTGATTCTCACGCACCTTCTATGGGAGACAATGGTACAAGTGTGACATTGTGGTCATTATTAACAAAGGTATATTTGTTGGTATGATAGTCATGGTGAACATTTTGATCATACTGCCAAGGTCTACCAAGAAGCAAATGACTCACTTCTATAGGCACCACTTCACAGAAAACTCTATTAGAGTACTTCTAATTGAGAAATCAATCTCCACCTCTTGATCTACCTTCAACTTTCCATTCTCACTTAACCATTGCAACTTATAGGGTCTAGAATGGGGTTTGGTTTTTGAATTCATCTCTGTGACTAATATTGAACTAACCATATTGGTACAACTTCCTCCATTAATAATCACTGAACATATTCCCTTAGATTAACAACCTAGTATGAAAAATATTTTCCCTTTGACTCTCCACATATTGGTACAACTTTTCCTTGCTTATTTCCTCTTGTGTTGTTGCTCTACCTTAGTGGCTAAATGTTATTTCCTCTATCTGGTTACAATTTTGCAACTTTATCACATCTCTAATATTAGAATTCAATCCTTATATAAATAGTACATGGTAATTTCACTTTCCTTATTTACATTGTCTTAAATCATATGTATCTCTATTTCCTTAAAATACTCATCATAACTTTTCCCCCCTTGACTGAGTTTTACTAGCTTGTGTTGAATATCATTTTGATAATGAGATGAAATGAATTGTCTCATCAAATCCCTTCTCATCTCCATCCAATTATCAACTTTAGGCTCTTTATTATTACTATTATCTCTTTCAACTTAATCCCAACAAACTAAAGCAGAATCAGTTAGTCCTATTGAGGCAAACTTTAGTTTCTTTCATTCCAACTATTCATTGCATGCAAATAATTGATAAACTTTTTTCTCCCAATCCTAGTAAGCTATAGGGTCATTTTTACCTTGGAAAGTGAGAATGTTAAGCTTCACTTCTTCAAGTGTGTCCTTTCTTCTCCTTCTCCTACCATCTTATGGTTCTTCTCTAATTTCTATTCACATTGTCCTTTCTTAGAACTAATTATTTTTTTGCTTCATTAGCCTCTCAAAATTTTGAGATAAGGCTTGCATATGAGCCTTTGAATTTTTTGTCATACTTGAACTAAAAATGATTAGTAATAAAAAGTAATTAGTTCTTACTACACTCCCTTATGTGCTTACATTCAACACTAGTGTTTGCACTCAATTTTGGTTTTTCTTTGATGTATCCCTCTTGTCTTTTACCATGCAATCTACACTTAGAGTTCTTACAAGAATCAAACATTCTCTTAAGAATTTAAAATAAATATGACAAATAACAAAGCCCCTAAACTAAATTACCTCAAGTAACAAGTGGAAAATGTAAACACCATCTTTTGTCCCCCTTTATTTAATTTTATTATTAAAATAAAAAATATATATTCTTTTCACTCTCCCCAATGCCTCCATTCTGAAAAATCTGTCCGGAATCAAGAGCCTGTCCCTAACTCCTCTACCTTCTTCATCTTCCTCTCCCCCTCTTCATCTTTCTTCATCATTTTCCTCATCAGACAACACAGAAAGCAAAAAACTAAAAAAAAACTCAAAACCAGAAAACCAACAACAACATTCAATATTCACCATCTTCATCCTCTTCATCTCCTTCAAACTAAAACCTAACAAAACCCCATTTCAACAGCAACAAAATAATCAAACCAACAACAACCAAATCAACCCCAATATAAAATAAATCATAAACAACAAAAGAAAAGAGAGAATAGGAAGGGTTCACTACCACTGTCCACCAAGCTTCCTCTCCCTCTCCAGATCTCCTCTCTCCCTTTCGGTCTCTCACTCTTTTTCTTCTCCCTCACTCTCGGTCTCACTCTCCTTCTCTCGGTCTCTTCGTCACTCTCTCCCTCACCGTCACTCTCACTTTCTCTTTCAGGCTTTTTTTCCTGTCTCTCTCCCACTCTCACTCTTTACGCGTCACTCTCTCCCCCACTCTCTAAGTCATTCACCCACTCTTTTCTTCTCTCTGCCAGCAGCCCCTCATTTCTCTTCTTTCCTTTCTTTTTGTTTTTTAGGTTTAGTTAATTGGGCCTCAATTAAGAAGGCCCGTTCTTAAAGCTCTTTCTTTCTTTCTTTTTTTGTTGTTTTTAGGTAATGGGCTTTAAAAGCCCAATATTAATAAATATTTATATTTATATTTATATTTATTTTTAGAATATTAGTCAATATTTTTATTTAATAAAATAATAATAATAATAATAATAATATTGGAATAAATAAAATGGATTCTTTTTCATGAATAAGAAAATAAGTAAATATTTTTAGCTATGTTCTTATTATAAGTTAAATACTTTTTTTTTAAAATAAGCTTTATGCTAAGAGTAAAAATAAAAATCATAAAACTCCAAAATATATTTTTTAAATAAATGTGAATAACTTTTGTTTATGATGAAAATTAAAATTAAAATATTAAAATCTAAGATCTTTTTTTTTCAAGAATAGAAAGTAAATGGTTTTATTCCATAGTAAAAAAAATCTAAAAATGCTTCTTAGAATAAATATTAAATGTTTCTTTATTTGTGTTAAACTTAAAATCTAGACATCTTTTATAAAAATAAATAATATTTTTAAGCTAAATCAATCTTCTCTAAAATAAAGGTACAATTAGTTTCTTATTTATGATGAGTTTTAAAAATAAGATTGTATCAAGATCTAAATATATCTTTTATAAAAAAATAATCTCTTATGCTAAATCAAATCTTATAAGCAATGTCGTGCAAAATCATTGTTGCCTAAATTTATAGGATCTCAAAGGTTTATGCACGTGTGATCTTCTTCGCCTTGTATTTCTTCTTCCTCATGAATTTTCTTTCATTATTAAAAATCAAAATTAATCAAAAACAATTTAAATATTTTTCTTTCAAAATTAATTTCCAAATCAAAGAACTACGTAACCCTGATTTCTCAATACATTTGAGAATACGTAGGAGCGGGAATCAATTCCTGTCAGGCCCACTTTCTCGTTACTAATTTCTATGTCTTTGTTATTATTTTGATTAATTTTATATAGTCAACATTTTAAAATTTTATTGTCGTAAGGAGGTTAATTTAGACGCGACATCTTGTTAATCTCATGTTTTAATATTTTTATTTAAAATAATATTTTTTTTAAAATGAGGTTAATTTAGACGAGACATCCTGTTAATCTCATGTTTTTAATATTTTTATTAGAATATTATTTTCTTTAAGATGAGGTTAATTTAGACGCGACGTCTTGTTAATCTCATGGTTTTTAACATTTTTATTAAAAATAATATTTTATTAATCAACTTTATTTTTTTTATATCATTAATTTTATTTTAATCTTTAAATTTACATACAAATTAAAGTTAATTTAGATGAGACGTCCTGTTAACCTTTACTTTCACTTTGTTTTACTTTTTCATACTGTTGTTATTTTGTCAAGTTTCTTATTGTCTCTGTTTGTCGTTTATTATCGTTATTGTTTTTTACTCTTTCTTACTGCCACTGTGAGTCGTTTCTTATTATCACTATTTTGTTAAGCTTCTTACTGTCACTATTTTGTCGAGATTCTTACTGTCATTGTTTTGTCATTTCTTATTGTTACTGTTTTAATCTTCTACTGTCATTATTTGTTTCTTTTTTTACTGTCACTGTTTAGTCTTCTACCATTACTGTTTTCTTATTGTTTAGTTTCTTATCGTCTAATCCCTTACTGTCATTATTTGGTATTTCATTGTATTTGCTTAGTCAGGTTGTGCGATTTAAGATTAATTTGGACGAGACATTCTGTTAATCTTATTTCAAACTTTCATATCTATTTTGTCCATTTTCGTATGCTTTGTCATTTTATATGTTTCTTTTCATAAAAGAAGTTAAAATAATTTCTAGACTATTTTGAAATAAGTGCTATCAATTTGAGGTAACCGTTTTATAAAGGACAGTTGTGAGGTGTTAATACCTTCCTCACCTCTAATTCGACTCCCAAACTTAGAATTTCATTTTCATAACCAGTGTTTTAAAAGAGGTTTTTCCTGGTATTTTTATCCTAAAAAATATTGGTGACGACTCCCTGTTTTTTTAAAAGGATTTTTGAACCATTTTCCTACTTAATATTTTGAGGGTCGGTC
Organism: Clitoria ternatea; assembly: GCA_037962975.1. Taxonomy (NCBI): domain Eukaryota; kingdom Viridiplantae; phylum Streptophyta; class Magnoliopsida; order Fabales; family Fabaceae; genus Clitoria; species Clitoria ternatea. The sequence continues at coordinate 156,035,344 of CM075673.1, forward strand.
GTCCCGCCGTGATCCCGGTCGCGATAGAAAAGAATAATTTTACTACTCAACAAAAAAAACACAAGGATAAGAACAAAACACACTATACTAGAATAAAGAACAAGAACTAAAAACACAAAATAACGTAATTAGAAATTTAGAAACCAATAATTTAGGAAACAATAAGACACAAGCAACGAATTGATTTTAGTGTGTTTTGAATCCTCTAAACCAAATTCAACAATTTCATTTTTTTAGCTGTATTTTTTTTCTTCTCTTTTTTTTCAAACTTCCCATTTTTTCTTTTATATATATAAAATGTACCTTTTTTTCCTTCTTTTTCATCATGTTTTTTTTATAAGCCACACCTTTTTTTAACTTTTTCCCTCTTTTGTCTATATATAATATGCACTAACTTTTTTTCTCAACTGCACCTTCAATTTTTTAAAAAACATTGCACTGAATTTACAACAATTCTTCCGTATTTTGGTGCGTATTTATACTATTTCCAACACCCTTTTCTAAGTGAAAAACTCTCATTTATTTCTCTCATCAAGAACAAAACAAAAATGATATACCCATTGTTTAACGTTTAAACATTTATGGAATTTTTTAAAATTTAATTAATTGTGTTGCATAAGATAAATTACAAGATATTGAGTATTAAGTTGACTAATTTGGAGAGATTATTAAATTAATAAAATTAGAATAATTCATTTTATGGTAGAAATTGAAAGATTATAGATTAAATTAAACTAGTATGGTAAAGTATAAATTACTAGAGTAAAAAGTTAAATTAATTAAGTTAATGGAAAATAAAAGAAAAAAGAAATGAAATTAGAAAAAAAAAGGAAAAAGACCATTATGCCCTTATGTATAAAAATATTTTTTACCATTTCTTTTCCACTTCTCACGCGTGCACACCATTGAAAGAGAGAAAGAAATAGAAAGCTTTTCCTCCACCATGGTCATATCATTGAGAACTGAATTGATGTTTAATTCCTCACTGAAATTTGAAATTGGTCACATTTTTAGAATCGTGGAAACGTAGTAAGTAAAATGCTAGCTTTAATTTCTAGTTTTGACTATCTTCTTTAAAAACCAAACATTGCATAATGATGGGGGTTCTCGAATTCTATTCGGTTAAAGGTTCTCGTGCAAGAAATAGATGCACATAAGTCTCTAAGGTCCAAATATGGTGTTCGGTGTTAATGAGTTTCCATTTTAGTGCATCTAGGTAATGAACCAAGTGCCGGCGGGTCGTTAGTCGAGGCAGAACTTGAAAGAGGGAAAGAAACTAGTTGAGGTAAGCTTTGGCAATCTTTGAAATGAATTTGGGATTATTTCTGTAAAGCGGATTATAGTTCTGAAAGTTGAAATATTAAACTTACTTTGTAAATTCCTTAGTTCTATATATTTGGTGTATTTGGCATTGAGGAAGGAGTCTCAAAAGCTTGGAAGCGAGGTAAGGGGGTGTACTTGGTATATAAATTAAGGAAAATGATATTATCGATGATTCTGACATATAGGAAAATGGTGGGATAGTTTAAGTATGTTAAATTCTATATATATATATATATATATATATATATATATATGAATGAATGATGTTTGATATATTTAATTAAATTGTGATGATGAGTAATGAATTGATTGATGATGTGAGTATTATATTTTATGGTTTTAAATATATGAATATTGTTGAGAATTGCAAATGAAAAGTAGAAATATTATGCTTAAAAGGTGTGAATGAAAAATTTTAGTTTATATGAAATTGAAGAAATGTTTATGCGAATTGATGAAAGGAATTATTAATAAGTGTTACGAATTGAAACTTGAGAATGTGATATGAACAAAGATAAGTGGTAAAAGTATGCTTGAGTGGCTTGATTTAGGTCCCAAGGTGATGGTTGTGATGCCAAGACAAAAAAATTAAGAATTAACTGAGTTAATGTTGAGATATAATTGTTATATATACAAATATTGTATGGTGTGGATGATCAGTTGGTATAGTTAACTCCTTGTTTTGGCTTTAGTGGTTGAACGTGGCCCAGTTGAGTTATCTAGAAGTCAGGTAGAACCCAGTGGTGAGGTCGGAGCTAGATAGGGCTCGATGGACCAGGTAAGGTTCATATGTGGTCAAGTAAGACCCCCAATTGACAAATTATCCAATTTAGTATCTGGATACTAGAGAGTCTTATATTATATTGACATAAAGTCAATTGTACCATTATTTAAATTGATTATGATGAATGGAATGTTGTGTTGAGAATTTGGTTTACTAATTGTGAAGTTGACGAAATTGATGACTTTGAGTTATATTAAAATTGAGTAAGAATAAACTCGTTAAATATGTAATTAAATGGACCCTGCTATTGAATTTAGTGACTGAAGACAAAGACCTTGCTGATACTGTAGAGGTCAAAAGCCGATGAATCAGGTGGAGCAATGATGCCAAGGAAGAGTGTGATAATGACATATAGTATTATGTTTTGAAAATTGGTATTGTATGATATTTAGTGTATATTTACACATATATGTATATAACTTATGCTGGTGATGAGCTATGGTTGATAATGATAGATAGTTTTGGTGTCAAATGAGTTTAGAAAGTGATGTTTGATGCATCATTATTGCTAATATGGTTGATAATTACAAATGAATAATGTTATACAGGTGATGGTATATGACATGACCAGGGACTGTAAATATGTTATGAAATAGCATTGAGTCATTGTATTACTATGGGTAGGTTACTTTTGTTTGAGTTTATGAGCATGAAGCCTTGATAAATTGTATTAAATAATTGTGGTAGTACATATTATAAATTGTTGTGGATTTGTTGAACTAGGTGTTGAACTAGTTATGTATTGATGTCATTGTGGGAGAATTTAGGTTGGTTTGATGAACCTAACAATGATAAGCCTGAGAAGTTATAAAATTATGTTTTAGAATTCAAAATTATTGGATTATGTTGAAGAAAAGTCTAGAAAATATCAAATTATTTTAACCTTAACTTATGAGATTTATTGATAACTAACATTAAGAATTCTAACTTAAATGAAGATGTTTGTTATCACTTGATATGGGTATTTAAGTGTTTCAGGAAAAGGCCTAAGCTACAAAAGAAAGGGGAAGCCTATGCATAGAAAGCTTATGCATCAAAAGTCTGGAAGACTTAATCGTAACTTGAACTCTTCAATCCAAGACAAAAGAAGAATCTAAAAGGTCTGACATTTCGCTTCAAAAGAAATTCTCTCATCCGAGTAACTTACCAAACCCAGACTCAAACAATATCATCTCAAGCTTCAGAAAATACAATAGCATCAGACTCTATCTCCTCATCTTGAATCATCTCAGAAATAGTCTGGTACATAAAACATCAACCGTCACAAGTCATCTCCATCAAAAGCTTATTAAAAAGATTTGAAAAAAGAAAAATTGACTAAACAGGGTGGATTTTAATTTAGTCTGAAAAGTAACTATGTTTCACCTCTATCTCACACATTCAAAGATTCTCTAAATCAAAACTTTTCTTCTTAGTGAAACTAGTGCTATATCTACTTTATCTACGACTACACCTTCCTCAAAGCTTACATATCTATGTTACACGTACAGAACATCTCTTTTTGACAATAAAAGTTCTTACCCTTTGTGTAACTCTATCGAGAAAGACTTTTGTCTCTTATACAACAACTCTCTTAACAACTATATAATTAACAAGCCTCTTCTTGAGCTCAACAAGATGAGTCTATATAAATAGAATCAACCTCTTCTCCGATGCAGCTCTCTAGAAGAACAAAAAGAAATATTAGAGGAGAGAAAAACATTTATGAAGAGCGGGAGCAGATTAAAGAACATAAGAGAGTAAGAAGGATAACTCACATTATGAGAAAGGAGAAAATACAAGACACGGTAATGAGAGCTTGTATGAACATTTGTGAGCATCATATGACTCTAAAGAAAAGAAATTACAAAAGAAGAATGGAGAGTCATATTAAAAGAAAAGAGAAAGAGAAAGAGAGAGCTTATGAGATAAATGAGCTTAGCACACAAAGGTAGTGTGACGAAAAGAAAAGAAGACTCACAAGCTCCAGTTGTTCATAAGTCGTGAAAGGAAGAAGGCTTATCTTGTTTTAATTCTTTCTATCTTTTTGTAAATATAGGTCTAGTAAACCTGTCGGGAAACACCCTGGCCTGGAGAGGCTTTTGAAAGAATACTCGGGGTTTAAGCCAGAAGTGGCTTGTGAAATAATACTTGGGTTTGCCCCAGGAGTGGGTGCTGCAAAAGAATACTCGGTAGCACATGGTGTGCTTAGGCCAGGAGTGGCCGGACTCAAGAATACTTAGGGGCCAGGATTGGCCGGTGTCAAGAATACTTGAAGCGCGGGTTGTGCTTAAGCTAGGAGTGGCTGGAGTCAATAATACTTGTAGGTTCGGTCTATGTTGTTTATGTAAAATATTTTTACATAGTGGAATTACTTCAGATTTGAAGGTACTGGATGTAGTCTCCGGGTTGGAGGTGAACCAGTATAAATCACTTGTGTATTGTCTCTTTCTCTCTTACTTTTTACTATCAAAAGTCTAGTGCATTATTATTGTTAAAATCGATAGTAAAAGTCTGGTAAAAATACTCACGCTCAATCAAAGTATCACGCTCTTCGTCTCTTCAAAAGTCTAGTCCACTGCATAACACAATAACGTTTAAATATCACTTTTTATTTTGAAAAAGTGAACAATATTATTCAACCCCCTTCTAAGTCTGTTCTTGAACCATTAGATTAAATTCTTAGAGATTGTATTTTAGAAGGAAAAACGGATAATTAAATCAACTAGATTGGTGATTTTAAGTTCCGGTGGGATTTGAAGTCCCCAAAAGATGCTAATAGGATCCTATGCATGTTTAAAACGTGTGTGCAATATTGAATTGTCCCTTGAATGACATTTAGTATGGTTTTACTATGGAAGTTACATGAAATGGGTAAAATTGCATAACTCCGTGATACGGAGGATATTTTGAGCATGAACTACGGCAGCAGGTCGTAAATAAGTCATAGATAATGCCCATTCAGTTTCATAGCATTCAGAGTTAAAATAGGTAAATTAGGGATACTGTAATCGATTACCATAGTGAAAATAAGGTTTTTGAGCTATCCTAAGTTAAGTACTGTTTAGGTTATTCGCTTGCATCAGTGCTAATTGTGAAGAATTTTCTATAATTTTATTAGACCTGGGGTAAATCTTAGGATTTTAGGGGGGGACCTCACAAGAACAGCTTTCAAGACAACTTCCTACGTACTTGCTCAACATACAAAGAGCTTGAGTAGTGTGTGTATTGCTTTTACACATAGTCCGTGTGGGTTTGACACCGGGGATCTAAAATACTCATTGCACTACACTTAACGAGTGGTGTGAAAACTTATCTGAGTCAAAACATGTTTTCTAAATTGAACATTTTTCACACTAACAAAACAATAATTTTCCTGACATTGTTACTAGGAATTCTAAGAAGTAATATCATTTGTGAGATTATAATTTGGGTGCTTGAGTATTTTATATTTTGATTTTATTTTGTTTGATTTTGTAATTGATTTTGTTTTGGTTTCTTTGTATATTCTCTTGATTACGTTTTGTATATTTTTTTATTCAAGATATTTAATTTGTTTTTGTTTTTGAGTAATTGTATGATTATTTGTGTACTTATATTCTTTCTCACTTTTAAGACTACTTTATATGTCATATATATATTTCTTCTCACTCACACCATGAAATTGCCCGCGGGTGTAAAATTTGTCTCGATGTAAACTTGATTTCTAAAATAAATATGTTGTCACATCATAAAAACACAACAGCAACATGGTTCTGATTTTTGGTTATGGGATTGTACTGTAAAGTATGTCGTAAGTTCCGCCGGTTTTTTGGCCCATTTGGGGTCCTTTTTAAAAAAAAATTGACGGTTTGTGGTGAAAAAAAATTAGTTGTCTGGGGTGAATCCTTTCTAATCACATTTTAAAAACGCAAGATGATAGGGCGTTTTATAAAACGCATGATCAAATAACATTTTCTGTGATGCCAAAACACAAGTCCACTTAGCGTTTTCATTGCATGAAGGACAAGTGGCGTGCATGCAGGGAGATAGGACGTGGGAGTAGAGGTCAAAACGCAGTGTGGACCAGCGTTTTCCAGGCCTCGAGCAGTGTGTAAAAACGTAATTCCATAGGACGCTTTACAGAGACAAAAACACTACTCAAAGTTGCGTTTTCTATGTGCGATTGATACTTGGCATCTCGGGAACCATGGCAGGACTGAAAATGCAACACGATAATGCATTTTTTGTATCCTCTCGACACGTGGCGTCACGGGTGGGATTCTAAGTTGCTTAAAGGCATGGTCCCCTTGTGTTTTTGAAGCCAAAAATTTAGAGCTGAGGGAGGCAGTGGTTTTCTTCCATCTTCTTGTTCAGTTTGCTTGCTATTTTCTTAAGTTAGTTGGCCCATTTGGTTGAGTTGCTTGAAGTTTAGTAAAGTTTTTTATGTGAAGTTATGGTAGAAGTGGTATTCAGCTTCCTGGTTAGTATTTAATTTGTTTAAAATAATATTTTTAGGGTAATTTTGTTTTATGTAATAAGTTGTTTTAAGTAAGTTTGTTTACCTCATGTAGTTTTTTGAGTTTTAAAATATGTATATAAATGTGTTTATATAATTATTGAAATTAAATCATTTAAATAACTAAAATTTTGACTAAGATAAAGTGAATAATAAAAGTGATGCACCACTTTAAATATGAAATATATGTTAAAATTCAAATTATTTTAATAGTCGAGTAGTCCGATGAGTTTTATTAGTAAAAAAATGTTAAACAAATTAAAATAGATATACTAAAAGTTAAAAGTAGTATTAAAATGGATTTAGTTTAGTTTTTATGTATTGAGTTAGTTATGTGAATTTTAAATACTTTTAAAAATAATATTTTGAAAATAATATGACAAAAATAGTTGTGTATAATATGAAAATAATATGATAAGAATAATTTTATGAAAATAATATGACAAAAATAGTTGTGTATAAAACTGACAAAAATAATATTTTGAAAATAATACAACACTTTAAATAGTTTTGGATAACTCGTAGGATTTACAAGATGGAGGCATCATCATCTTCGATGCACGGATCACGAGATATAAACCCCAGCCCCGAGGACCCGTCACTACTGCGATTCCAAAACGTTCATGTGTCAGAGGCGGTATGGAATGGAAAGTCTGACCGTATATTAAAATGCAGGCGTGCATTGGCTTCCCGAGGTAGAGGAAGGTCAGTTCCGGAGCAAATAGTTCCACTTTTGCAGAGAGCTAGTTTCTTGGGGGTTGCCCAATTACATTTTTTTCAGGTGGAACCTGCATTGTTATCTGTTCTCGTGGAGCGGTGGCGACCAGAAACTCATACATTTCATATGCCACTTGGAGAATACAGTATTACATTATAAGACGTGGCTATCCAAGTTGGACTTTGAGTGGATGGTCGGCCAGTAATAACTGATACCACTGCCTGGGATTGGAGGGCTGTGGTACAAAATTTGTTGGAAGTGTACCCCCCTGAAGATGCTATACAAGTTGGGTGTATAAAGATGAAATGGTTGTCTGACATCTTTGCCAACATTGAAGATCACGTTGGGGATGAAGTCCAGTTGTTGAGGTTTACATGGGCTTATATACTACATTTGATAGGGGGTGTTGTGTTGCCCGATCATTCAAGTAGTAGGGTTACGTTGAAGTATCTATTGTTGCTTGAGGATCTTGACACTTGTGGGTAGTATAGTTGGGGATCAGCAGCCCTTAGTTACTTAAATCATGAATTGCGTAAATCTACCGATGATGAGCGAGTGTCAATTTGTGGGTTTCAGCTGCTAATCCAGGTGTCGGCCTGGGATAGATTCCCATCTATTGCTCCCAATGTCCGACCTCATAATAGGCCCATAGGCACTCCGTATGCCGCACAGTAAGCCAAACTATTGTTCCATATGTCATGTTTTATATTGGTTTTTCATTGTATGTTGTTGTTTGATGCTTCGTCTTTATAGGTGGTTGGGTTCTGAGACCTTCAAAGCTGTCAGATAGGATATTGATTTCTATTGTCGTGCCTTTGACTAAATAAAGTTTGATGATGTCTGAATTAGTACACTTAATTTACATACCCAATTGATATATGCATGTAATAACATTAATTATTATTATTTTTGTAGATTTTTTGGACTCCGTATGGTGATGACATATTACAGACGTTACCCGCACATTATCTTGAAGGGTCCGAGTGTTGGAGAGCTGTCGTGCCGCTTTTGTGCACTAACATAGTTAAATGGCACCAACTAGACCGAGTAATGAGGCAATTTAGAATGCAGCAACATATTCCCTCGGCCCCTCGGCAACCAGACAATTTACACGGATTTACACAGAGAGGAAAAACAGGTGAAAATTGGTCATAGATGTATGCACCTTTGGTCACTATAGGGGGAAACCGCCTTCAGTACGTGTATACTAATCCACCGCAAGTGGGTGTATTGGGCACACTGTCAGAGTACATGCGGTGGTTTAACATGCATACGCATAAATGGATAACGCATAAACATTGTGTGGCGGGGCGCTCGGTATGGTTTATTGAAAGTTTATCATTTTATGTTAGGGTCTGTGTCATTTTCCAAATGACTAACATATTCATTGATTCTTCTTTGTAGGTCGATGTTGTTGAAAGCATTCATTATATGGCAACAGAGGACACATCAACTCCAACCCAGACACCAGCTCATTTGTTTGAACAGATACGACAACAATCAGTTAACGTCATGCAACTGTGGGGAGCAAAGGGTCGGGTGATGCAAGCCATCCAACCCGCATATACAGGTGTACAAGAAGCACCCAATGAGCCATATGACATTAACATGCCTGGGAACAGGAATAAGCGACAGGGGATTATGAGGGGAAGGGCGTAAGAAGAACAGCAGATGTAGACTCTGCCACAGTTACCGCCTCGAGAACACGGTCAATATTTTGTGCCTACACAGGTAGACCCCATTTCCCTATGGCCTACCTATCAATACCCATCACAACAAAGGTGTCAAGCAAATGATGGTTAACAATTTTATTATACTGCAAATATAGACACATTCTTCCCTGATGTTGGTGGAAACACAATTAGGCAGACAAGCTCATATGTTCCATCTCCTCATGACTCACCGACTAGGTTTTTCCAAAATTTATTGCACACGCCTAACTCGCCACTTGTCACGCATAGAGGTGAAGGTCCCTCCTATGATTTAGGGGAAGGCGTGGACCTAAGCATGTGCTTATTTTCAGCGACCGATTCTATAAATTTGGGTGATGATGTTGAGGAGGATCCAAACAGCCCTAATCTGGATATAAGACGGAACCCTCACCGGCATGTAAGAGATGTACCTAGACGATGCATTTTATCCCCACATCCCCCTCCCCCACCACCATGTTAAACTGATATGTGTAATGTGTAATGTGTAATATGCTTAACTTTTATATGAAATAATTTAGATTAGTTGGACTTTAACATGCTGGCTTAACAAACCATTTTATGTATTTATGCTTGTTGACATTTAATTAAGAAAATTAATACATAACCCTAAAACATAAAACTAGTAAGTGGTGAAAACAACTAGTAATAAATCTATGGTGTGCATTGGGTTGTTGAGCTTTGACCATCTGTACTATGTTGACATTTGCGACGATTATGACCCGCTTGTTTGCATCGTTGACATTTTGGCTTGTTAGGTTGTTGATCAACCCAATCGATCTCATTGTGAATACGTGAGGCCTTGGGCCGACCCTTTGGTCGTAACTTTAGAGGATCAGGAACAAGCTTCCAACCCTCATCCATGATAGGAATATCATCATCGTTGTCGATAGGATACCATTGACTTGAATACGCATTTAATATATACTCCTGTGTATATGCCGGATGGATGAACTGAAAGTAGTCAACACTAACAACCTGGCAAGCAGCGATGACATGGGAGCATAGAAACTTGAACGCCTGGAATCTCCCACAATCACAAGAAGGGTTTGTCGACAATGTAACAGTATATTTTCTACCTCCACGTTGTGTAACAGGGTCAAAACATTCTTCCACCTCAAACCTGTGTCCCTGAACATCAAAGCATCTAACCTGGTGAGTATAAGCACATGTCTGGTTTCCACTAAGATGTTCTATCAACTTCTTAGTAAACCTTAACCCTTCACCAAACTCAGATCTCGCTTGGGCACCACGCCGAACAAAGTACTCGACCATCCTTGCATATGTACACATCATTAACGTTGTGATTGGCATATTTCGTGCACCCTTTAGAACCTTGTTAACACACTCTGATAGGTTGGTGGTCATGTGACCAAATCTATGGCCACCCTCATTATACGCCAAACTCCATTGCTCTTTTGGTATACTGTCAATCCAAGCAGCAACCTCAAGTTTTGTCTCATGGAATTTAGCCAGATTCCTATCAGAGACGCTTCGACAAGCGGTGTACCCTGCAAAATACAGTTAAAGTGAAGTGTTCATATGATGCAAAAACCAATCATTATCAAGGAATCAAGCACAAATAATGGTTTTTACCTAGCTTCAATAAATCTTGCTTCAGACCAATGTTTTTGAACTTATGGTTGAAGTTACTAGCGATATGTTGGATACAAAATACATGGTGTGCATGAGGTGGTTGCCAACGTATCTGTGGGTTTGACACAGCAGACTTTATACTCTGATGTTAATCAGAGATAAGGCATAAGCCAGTTTTGTTAGTAACGTGATTCCTTATCTGAGCAAGAAACCATGCCCAAGCCTGTAAGGTTTCCCCTTCAACAATCGCAAAAGCAATTGGCAATACACAATCATTACCGTCCTGTGTAGTCATAATCAACAAGGTATGGTGATATTTTCCATACAAGAATGTCCCATCCACTTGCAAAATGGGTTTACAAAACTCAAACGCAACTACGCATTGTCTAAATGACCAAAACACATGTTTAAAGGTACGAAACCTATTGTCTACTTCAGTACCCATGAGAAACTCATGGTGATAATATCATAAGCTGAACCTGGTGCAATCTGACGCATGTGCCGAAGCCAATGAGGCAAAAAGACATAAGATTCATCCCAATCACCAAACACACGCACAATTTCCTTTTGTTTGGTCTTCCAAGCTTTGCTATACGACACTTTAAAGCCATACTCGCCATAAATCCTTTCTTGAATCAACGAAATAGAAATTGATGGATCTTGATATACCATCCCTGTACAAACACCAAAAAAAGTTAACAAATATGCCATCATGTATACATGCATTCAAAATCATATAAAATGGAAAACGCAAACTATTAACCAACCAAGATACAACAACATATGAACTCAGAGTCCAATTTTGTGTGATCCTGTGATAGTTCAACGTTTACGCATGTATGACTGCCTCCCCACTTAGTGACCACCTACGTATCGGTTTTCTTTGATAACATTGCCCTCATCCTCCAAGGACAACCATCAATTTGATTTAGATATTTAACCACCAAATATGTGGGTTTTGACTCAACCACAATAAAAGTTTGGTGCTTCTTCATAGAATACTGTTTCAAGGCTGACTGCACTGCAGCCTTTGTCGCAAATTTTAAACCAACAAACAAATCATCACCTACATGCCATTCTGACTCGTTATCCAGCCCAATCAAATTATTTTCTTCAGTGGGATGGTTCCAGTTAATGTTGCTGTAATATGGTGATGAGGCCTAATATGGCATACCACCCCCCCATGCAAATCAAAATAATATTTGACATCCATTAAAATGACAATAATAAAGGATGGGAATGTCACATTCTCCTGGGTAGTTTTTGCTAACCTGCCACAATTACAGTCGATGAAACCCTACCGACTAAAACAGTGCTTCATGATCCTGGATTTCCTACATTTGATGTCTCTGAAATGGAATCATAGTCACCTTCTACATCTATGTCCATATCACTATAATTCAAAATATTTCCTTTATCATCTTCCAAACTACTATTATAATCTTCACCAACATTGTAATCTGGATCATCGTCACTATTTTCATCTACCACAACATACAAAATCCAAACATCAGTAAAAACCTGAAATTATTTTAACGCAATCAAATTAAAGTGTCAATAATACGCAACTTACTTTTTTGGATATCTGAATCAACATAAATCTCAAGTCCAACCATGTCAGATTGTAACTCAAACACATTTAACAATTCAATCTCTTCATCGTCAGTTACTAGAAATCTTGAAAATTTATTTTTTCTCTTATCAAAAATTAATCTAGTGGTTAATTGTGTTATCACACAGCTCACTACTAGCGCCAACTTTGTGGATATTCTCTGCTTCAATTGCTCAAACGTAATGTCCTGATTCACTTTCATCAATTTAATCTCACCCTCGAATGTGTACCCATCCGGTCCTTCAAACTTTCACTCATTTGTATATAGCATAACAGGTATTGACGAATTCATTCTTGCAAAGCCAAACTTCACCAAAAATAAAAAATCAACTGCCTAAACATACTGACTAGTTAAAATACAAACAACATAAACTTATACTAAAAAATAATAAAACTCACCTCTGTATCTTCAAATATGAGAGAAACTCTTCCACAAATTCTCAGCTACGATTCAAAGTGCGTGTGTGTATGTTTGAATAAGCAGAATGGGAATGAAAACGCAGTGGGAAAACGCTTTTAAAGTGAAAAAAATATAGATTTAATATGCGTTTTACATTTAAAAATGCTCACTCAAATAGCGTTTTATAGTAAAAAACGCAACATGAAAATACGTTTTATGGACAAAGAAGCTAGTTCAAGGTGCGTTTTCACCTTTGTCTTTGCGCCATAGAAAATGCTAGTCCAACATGTGTTTTTAGGGTCAAAAACGCTAGTCCATATTGCGTTTTCATCTAGGGCTCTGCGCCAGGTCAAAAACGCTAGTCCACCTGGCGTTTTTAGGGTCAAAAACGCTTTTCCATCTTGCGTTTTCATGGTCAAAAATGCTTTTCCAAGAGGCGTTTTATAAAACGCCCTGTTACTTGACGTTTTGCAAATATGATTTGACCACTTTCACCCCAGACAACTAAATTTTTTTTACACGCCCCAAACCTTCAAATTTTGTTGAAAAAGACCCCAAATGGGCCAAAAATCCAAGTTCCGCCTGTGATTTACTGCAACATCAAGATGTTAGCGAGCACATAACTTTCTTTGATATGTTTTCGCCATCAAATGTTCCTTTAAATGTGAAACAAATCCTTTTAAGAGGGGACTAATTTTACAGGATTCATATATTATTTGCCTATTTAGTAATAATATAGGCTCGTTTGTTTAAACTTATTTTAAGATATAAGTATTTTTAAAAAAAAAACACTTATTTTAAATTTTAGTGTTTTGTTTAAAGTTTTAAAAATAAATAGAAACTAAAAATAAACTGATTTCTGCTTATTTTAAGAAGCAATTCTAATTTGTTTATTAAAAAATACTTTTAAAGAAAACGTTTTTTTTAAAATAAACTTAAACAAACGGGTGTTATATCTCATTGAATATATGTTTTGATATACATATTATAATTCACTCTATAATCAGAATGTCCTATAATATGATTTTAGGATAAACTTTATGCGTGATCATATTTGTTTTATGATGGGATGGCAAAAGAGTGTCTAATTGTAATTTGGTTTGCAATTATTTAGCCCTTGTGACTTTTGCACAATGAGGTTGTTTTTAGTGTTGGTTAAGTTTATGAGTTGGTTAGCTTAGAGTTAATGTGAAGGGTTTCTTTTAGCTTTTATGAATTAAAATAAATATCCTCTTATGTGTATTCAGATATACTTTTTTATTTTAACTTTTGATACTTTACCTTTTTAAATTTATTTTGTTTTTCTAATATATATAAAGATGTATCTTAAGAAAAAGACTCTTTTTAAGTGAAAGTATGAGCAGTAAATCTGGGTCGTACAACTACACATAGATGATTATAATTAAAATGTCTTTAAAATTATATGATCACTTTAAAATTCTCATGACTTTTTAAAAAATTAACATGACTGATATATTCTAATATTGACTATCTATAATAAGTTTAAATTTGTCACTTTCATCTAAAAGAATTTTTCTCATAAGATATATCATATGTATATATATATATATATAGGGGGTGTATCCTATAAGGAAGGTTTTGTTATGCGAGAGTAAGATGAGGAAATTTAGGTTATATAATCATACAATAGATGATTGAGATTAAAAGTTTTTCAAAATCGCATGATTACTTAAAACTTTAACTTCAATCATCTATTATATGATTGTACAGTACAAATTCGCTTCTCTTACTTTTATATAAGAGAATCTTTCTTATATGATACATTATTCTTTATATATATATATATATATATATATATATATATATATATATATATATATATATAAACACACACCATGCAGCAGTGACTCCTAATTAGTAATTATACATGATAAACTAAACAAACAGGGTTACCAATTGGGGTTTGATTGCAAGTAAAAGTTCATACTCTAGCTTTGTGGAAGCATTTTGCAAGCGATTCAATTAAGGTAGGTGGGTCAGGCGTGACTCAACTATCACATTCTTTATTTCCTTCAAAAACTCCAATGATAATTATTACCACTTGACACAGTGAGCATAAATAGAGCATGGCGGGTTCAAGTGCTTTGTTTAATGATTTTATCTAATTGAGTATCAGCAATTAGTTACCTTTTTCTTCTTCTATAATTATGTTTAGAGGTTGTCTCCCTCTAGCTAGTAGCTCTTAGACTAGTGTCAAGTACTTCATTTTGGCCTTTCCCATATGGTAAAAGTGAACACGTTTTACCCAAAAAAAACAAACCAATACCGTAACCTTAATTAAATTAATCAAGTTTAATCCCATTTGGAGAATTGAATTAAGAAAGATAATCAAAATGAACTTTTTTTTATATATCAAACATCTCATTCCGAATCTCCTTCCTCACGTTTATATATATATATATATATATATATATATATATATATATATATATATATATCTCAGCCACACTCAAAGCTGTAACGCATTATCATGTAGTTCAAGAATATGGATCCAAACGAACCTTGAAGTAAAACTAATGTGGTGGAGTCGCTTTCATTCAAGCTAATTAAACTAGCACGGATTGTTCTTAAGTTTTACATTAATAAAATATTAGGTTACTTAATTAAGATATTCGTGCTAATTTTGAATACTAGCTAGTTCACCAATTGAGGTTTACTCATTTCTCGGGTCGCTTTCACTTTCAACGGATCTTAGGTTACTTGACTTAATAATACATAAACCAACTGAATAGGACAGAAATCTAAGTAATTAAAATTGGGTTACTATAAGTATATTCATGAGTAGCTAGCTAGTGTTAAATTGATAAAAGCCTCAAAGCAGTTAGAAACATTTAGGTTGTGTTTAGTTCGTAAGTTTTTTAAAAAAATATAAAAAATTTAAAAAATTTAAAAAAATAGAAAAGATGTTTATTTAAAAAATATTTAAAGAAAACTTATAGAAAACTGAAAACTGGGTTTTCTATTTTTTTTAAAAAAGATAAAAAAATCTTTAAAAAACTTTTCTAAGAAAACTGAAAAAATGAAAAAAAATTCTAAGAAATTTTCTAACTATTTTAAGAAATAAAAATTTAAAAAAAAAATTCTAAAAAATTAGAATAATTTTTTATAACTAGAGTTTTCAAGTTTTTATTCATAAAACAATCAATCACCATTGATTAAGTCACATAAATATGTTAATTCTCTTCGTTCCATGAATTAAGGCGGTGGCTACATTGATTGTTTGATTTTTAATTCAATATTCTACGAGGACAAAGAATAAAAAATAAAAGAATAAATCTAGAAGGACAAAGAAGAAAAGAGAAACAAGATTGAAGTACAAAACAAACATAGATTACAAATATGAAAAATAATAGCAGAAATCATTATATTACAAATAATGCTCATTCACATCCATAAATATTCACTTATATATTAACTATCCGAAATGACAAATCAAAAACAAGATTTGTCCTCTTGTTCCCAAGATAAAAATGCACAAAGTATTTGTTGAATACCTTAAACATAAATGCAAGGATTAAAGTGGTTGTAAACAAAATGAAAATATTCCAATTAATCCAACATATTCTCCAATAGGTTCATGGTTGAACTTTTAGCCACTTCTATTTTAATGATTGGTATATTGTATTGGGGAATATTTCAACATGCTCTTAATCAACATGATTGTTACTTATTACTTGTAAGCAAGGGGAATTGATATAATGCATGGCATTTTGGGAATTTCCATAGATATAAATGGGTGTGTGGTTGTTGGATTTAGCTCATGAGAGGTTTGTGAGATGCGTCAATGCGCAATAATAATTTATCAAAGACCAATGAAAAACAATTCATGGCTTAGAATCCATGTGACCAAGCCATACAACATTAAGTCAGAAACTCCCCCACCCTTTGTTGAAAATTATAACACCCTCCTCTATTTAACTATTTAGAAAAATATATATTAAAATAAAAAATGTAATTATTTTATTTTAGTTATATATTTAAAAAATTTATTTCCCCTTTATTTATTATTAAAATATATTAATTCTTTTATTTAACATGTTTTTATTTACATATTATTAAAAAAATAAAAGTATTAAATATTTTAAAATTTTAAATGAACAGTTCAATATCAATAAATATTTTTCTTTCCTTTGAATAATTAAATAACAAAATATGGATTACATCAATAAATTGTTATCTAATTATGGTCTCTTTGGCAAAACAAGCATATAATTTATGACTTAAAGCTTCTTTTCGGATAGTTTATAACATAAGTTTTTAAAAAGCTTAATTATTTAAATAGAATTATTTGATAAAACTAATTTAAATTATGTTAAATAACTTTAGAAGGCATATAAACTTTAATTATGTGAAAGATAAAAATTGTCATTTAAAAAAATATATGAATAAAAATGACAACTAAGTAATTAATGAGATAATTTATAACTTTTGAAAAACCATTAAAAACTAAGTGTTTATAAGTTTTAAAAAGTCATAAGTTTCTCAAAAAACTATAAACTTGTTTTATGTAACCGAATTAGGACCAAAACCAATGTTTTATTTTGAGAGAGATATAAGTAAGAGGGATGGACATGGATGGAAAATGCTTAATGTCAATTGAAGTGAATAGTATTCCACCACCACACATAGCATTATGCAAGACAAAGTTCATAGTGAATTTTTTGACCTTACAGCCTCCACACAAATACCTAAATGAACAACTATCTATGTATGGAATTCCCGTCGTTTCCCAATAACATGATGATATATACGTTCTAATCACTATCTTACCGAACACACACACACACACACCCACAAAGCTTAACACCACCCTTTTCTTTTTACTAATAAATTGAAGTTGAGTTGTTATGAGTAAAAGAATTCCGAAATTGGTTAGCATAATTGAGTTGATAAAGACGACAAAGTTTTGTTGTAAGGTGAAATGTGAGTCAGAGTCAAAGGTCAACTAGTTAAGCATGAAAATGCAGATATAGTCAGACAATCTACCTGTATTACCAATTCCCTTTGTCCCTTAACTTAGAGGAGAAAGTACTAGAAGGAAGATAATCAATCAATAGTTTTGAGATATGACTTTCCTCAATTGCATGGACTTGGTACTCAAAACCGATCTTGAATTTCAGTCTACTTGATTAGCCAGTTGCCAGCTTAGAGGAGATGTGGAATCGGACAGCGCAACAAGACAAGTGCCTCAACCTTCCAACAATCCATTTCATTCAAAAGACAATCATAGCTCACTGTTTTAATGCTACACCTTCACTTCTACTATTCCACATTACTGCCACCTACAATTTTTAATTCATCATTTACTTTCCTATCCTATCCTGTGTAATCATATCTTACACTTAATACTATCATTCATTTCCCATATTAACATAAATTCCCACCTTATATCTCCGAGCTTGTTTCGTATTCAATTGAGAAACATAATAATATCTTTATTTCTAAATATAAACAAGTGTACTTAATTTTACACATATTAAGAATAATGGTTGAAGGTACTTATTTACATTAATGTTACTATATAATTGATTTAATTTTTTAAAATGCTCTTAATATCATTTATTACATAAAGAATTAGTGACCTTAGAAATATATATAATGATGGTATATTTGGTAAATAAGTATTTAATGATATTAAAAAAGTCTAATTTTGATTAATATTAATTTTTTATACCGTTCGAAACAATCAAATTTCATTGAACCAACATATCTGTTAATGAAACCTTGGTTTGGTTAGCCGTTATACCAACCAAACAATCCATAAAAGGTTTATCTCAAATTAAATTAACTCACATTAATTTCAGACTGCCACTTTATGGTCATTATTATTATTATAAAGCCTTGCCATGCATTGCCCATGTACTTTCACACCTTTAATTTTGGGGTGTCATTGTCACATACTCAAGGGATGAATGAAGCTAGCTTGTAGTATATTTATTCTTTAGTTAATGTTACAAGCTGATTAATTACCAGCTAGTGAGTGATGCGTTACATCATTTGAGAAAAAAAAAGTTGCATTGGCGCAAACAGTGTTTCAGGTAAAGAAAAATTGATAAAGTACTTTGAAGGGACTACTCAATAGACAAAAAGGTTGAAGGGCCATCTCCTTTATGTGATGCCTGCGATGATTTTTCCCATGTTATATCTCAAACACCTATAAATCTAGCTAATAGGCTAATAGTTTGAAAGTCATAAAGAGTAATTAATAATATTGTCAGTCTATCAACTCGATCAACACCTCCAACAAGTAATTTCAATTTATGAGGGAGAGGAACAAGTGCCAAATTAAATGGGCATTTGCCAATGTCATAAGTAATCATAGTTTGCTTAAGTATTTATTTGATAATCAATTATAAAAATTAAGAAAATAAAATTATTTAATATTTAATATTAATATTATATGCCGTTGATGATTAATTAAAATTTTTTCTAATCAATCCGGTTAAGAACCGCAAACGGAAACCTAACAAGGTTAAGGAGATGTTTGGTTTACAGTTGGAGAAATAGAGTTAGAAAAATGAAAAAATCTAAATGTTGATATTGATCATTCATATTATTTGAGATAATCAAAACTCCGTTTGATCGAAATATTAATTTTTCACTTTTGAAAAACTAAGGTGAAACAAACCGGCCCTAAGTTTGTTGAAGGGTGCACGTGAAATGAATTAGGCCATGTCGAAGCTAAGTTGGTTTAGGTGAGGGACAGGCAGAAGATGCGTCTCATGTGGTACACTCAACCTTAAAATTATTAGAACGTGCATCACATTCAAAGAGAGTCGAGCAGTACAAAATTTTCCAAGACTTGACCACCCACCCCCGCATGACCCTGTTTTCCCGTTCGTTATATATCTGTCTATCTCAATCAACTAGTACAAAATTAACCAACATATATCATCTAATCTAAATCCCACGACTAATAAACAATAAACAACTTTTAAACCCTCCTGCGATCATCTTGTCCAAGAATTCCATCAAAATGACTTTCTCTTCTTTGAGATTAAGAATGGGTTTGATTCCCCATTTCACAGACGAAACACAGGTTTTAAAACCTTAAAAATATATCTTACGGTTAAACAGAGTTTTGATTATCTTGAACCGCGTAAAGAATCAATATTAATTTTTAGATTCTTTTTATTTTCACAACTCCTTCTCCCTAATTGCATACCAAACAAACACTACGTAGTTGTTTCACCAAACAAACTGAGGTTTGACCAACTAAAAAATAAAAAACTTATTTGTTTAACAGAGTTTTGACTATTTCAAACGACGAAAGAATCAATAGTAATCATTAGATTTTTCAATTTTCACAACTCTGTTTCCCCAATTGATTATCAAATGGACACTAAGGGCATATTTGTATCCTAAGTGAGGTTAGTTAAAAGGTATTCTTTAATCCATTAGTTTAATGAAGTTTGACTAATTTCAAATGATGTGTAGGATCATTATTAACAATCAAATAATTTTATTTGCACACCTTTAATTTTACAATTAGAGTTGGGTATACGGATCAACCCGCCCTGTAACGGGTTGGCCCGTATAGGCCCGTCCTGCAACGGGCTGGCCCATGAAATCCACTTCCTAAATAGGCTGATTTTTGTAAGCCCGCATCAGGACCGTGAACCCATGGGCCAACCCGCTTATGAAATTTCTTTTTTGCTTTTTTTCTCTTTTGAAATTGTTGGGCCTAAATCATTTTTTTATGAAACCAAAAACATATATAATTTAGCATATTTAATTATCCAAAATCTCAAAAATCTAACCATGATTCATGAAATAAACTCATTGTTAGAGTCAAGAAAACTTGGAATTCTCTTAATGATTTGTTGATAATTAACATTGCGTATTCTAATTTAAATAAAGTCATATCATGTTATTATTTGATATGTGAGTTTAAGTGTTTCAGGATAACATAAGGATTGTGTTACGAAAGATAGGGGGAGTACTTGTGTTAAAGAATCCTCAAAGTTTGGTCTCAACATAAACCTTTTTGATCCAAAATAAGAAAAGTCTTGAAGTCTGGAAATTCGTCTTTAAAGAAAAAGACCTTTGCATCTAAATACTTACCAGACCTGGCTCAGAAAAGTCTGATCATCAGATCTTGTCTTTCACATAAAAGCTCCCAGACCTAGCAAAGTCATTTGAATAACTTATGCATAAAATTGCCTCATCATCAATATCTTATGAATCATCGGATCCAGAATTCTCTTTAAAGGAAGTTCCTATATAAGTCTGGCTCAAAGAATCTCAACGGTCAGAAAACATCCTTGTAAGCACCTTTAAGCAAAATGACAAAGCAAGGCAGTCTACACTTTACTCTAACAGCGTTAAGTCTATCATCTGTGCCTTATAGATTTAGAGATTCTTTAAGTAAAAGCTTCCTCCTTTGTGAAACTTATACTATCTCTACCTTGTTTATGCTCGCACATATCTCAAAGCCCTCTGTAATTTCGTGCTCAAAATGTTTCTCTCTCTGACTAAAGAAATCTAGTTATCCGTTGTGCAACATCTTTCTCTTTGAATATATCATCTCTCAATGGACATATTTCAATTACCCTCTCCACGGGATCCTTGGAAAATCGTCTATAAATTGAATCAATCCCTTCAAAAGAGAAATAGAAAAAGTGAGCAGGAATAGACTTGAGCAAGAGCAAAAATTCAAAGAACACAAAAATGAAAAATAGAGAAAGTAAGAGAGCTTGTTGAAGAAAAGAAAGAAGGACAAAATACACAAAAAAATGGTGTAAAGAGAAAGCATGGACGAGCACCAGACATCCATGTATAACAGCCTAAGAAAAAGAATGAAATGGCAATATGCTCAAGGAGAAGAAATCAGACCAAGAAAAATTATCATGAAGAAAAAAAAAGCTTGCTATGTGCATGTGTTCTCTCCAAGAAGCCATAGCAACCAGAGATATGCAACCAACTCATATCTCTATACTCTATGAAGAGCATATCATCTCTGGTCATGCTTTAAGGCTCAATACCTTTCCTACTCTTATTTACACAGGTACTGAGTCTAATGAATGAATAAGTCCTTCTCTTTCTTTACAAACTAACTCATGTAGTTGATCACTTAGCTCAGCTAAGTTAGAAGGCTTATTCATTCAAAATGCAATAATTCTTCCAATCCTCTAGTAGTACAGGTCTAGTGTGTTGCTAGACTCTGTTAGTGTGGGAAACACTATTGCCCTGAAGAGGCTTTTGAAAGAATACTCAGGGTTTGAGCCAGGAGTGGCTTGTGAAAGAATACTTGGGTCTGCCTCAGGAGTGGCTGCTGCAAAATAATACTCATAGGAATCCAAAGGGGTTTGGTGTGTTGAAGCACGGGCTGTGCTTAAGCCATGAGTGGCTGGAGTCAAGAATACTTAGAGCATGAGTTGTGCTCGAGCCAGAAGTGGCTGGATTCAAGAATACTCCGAAGCACGGGTTGTGCTTAAGCCAGGAGTGGCTGGTGTCAATAATACTCAACATCTAATGTAAATGATTTTTATATAGTGGAAATCCTTCAGATTTAAAGGTACTAGATGTAGCCTCTAGGTTGGAGGTGAACCAGCATAAATTGTTTATGTATTGTCTCTTTCTCTTTACTCTTTACTATCAAAAGTTTGGTGTATTATTATTGATATAATTGATAGTAAAAGTCTGGTGAAATTACGTTCGCTCAATCAAAATATCATGCTCTTGTATAAACAAAAGTCTGGTCGGCTGTGCAAAACGCTATTGCGCTTGAACATCACTTTTTGGTTTGAAAAAGTGAACAGACGTATTCAACCCCCCTTCTAGGTCTGCTCTCCGAACCATCATCATGAAATTTTTAATTTGAAAGTTTAATCATCCAAATATAAACCATAAACACAACAAATAGGTTTCAAATGCATGATAATAATTAATAACATCACCAATGTCTTAAAAACTCCAAATACAATTACAAAATATTTTTAATATATTTTTAGTTTTTAGGGTTTCTATTTTTAAATCATTTTTAATATATATTTTTTATTTTTACTTAGCCCGCGGGTTCCCAAACCCGTTTTAAACTGCAAGTTACGCAGTCCCAACTCGTGGCCCACTTTTTAAATGGTTTAATTTTTTTACCCATAACCCGCATAAAGAGTAACTAAACGGCTGGCCTGCGGGCTCAGACTCATTTACCCAGCTCTATTTACAATCAGTTATCAAACAAACTATGAAACTATAATAAGATTTTATTTGGCAAAGGTAGTTTTTTAAAAACTACTACAATTGCTTGATTAATATAAAATAGAAACAACTATAAGCTCCTAACTTTTGAAAAATTACTTGATGTAACTTGTGACTTTTCAAAAAGTTATAAACTTTCTTATTGATTGTTTAGTTATCATTTTTATGTTTTCTAATACAACTAACCTATTACACAAGTATAATACCTCATGTTTATTAAAGTTATTTAACACAATTTAAGTTTGTTTTGACAACCAACTTTATTTTAATATGCTACATGTAAAGTTATAAACTATAAACTATTTAAAAAGTCAAAGTTATAAGTTATAAATCCTAAGCTATAGGTTATAAATTCATTTTGTCAAACAGGGTCTAATAAACATCACCCCTGTTTACCACATGTATTAATTTTCTCAAATCATGAACAACCTCATGATTCCGCAACACATGAAAGATAAAATAGGAGTTTTACCATTACACTACTTGACACACTTAAAAAAATATATGCAACCATATACTTTTAGATTATATCCATAGAATATATGTTCGTTAATAACATTGATCTACAAAATAAAATTCCTTTCCTTTTTCGTTTATTATAAAATATTAAAATTAATGAACAAAAAAAGAGGAAGGAATGCTTATTTTACAAATAGATTTTATTAATGAATATACATTCTATGAATATTGATCCGAAGTGTAAACCGTACTCCAAGGAACATGGCCGGGGTGCTTCCAAACCAAGGCCACGTCATCAAAAGCACTAGGAATACTAGACTCAATCTTCTAACCGAGGTCTCAAATAAGTATCACAACAGACATGAAACAATGACTCTGGTCAACGGTCTGATAACGGAACATGGGTCAAAAGAGGTATGGGTAACTTGTCCCTGCAAACACTGTTGCTACAATAAGTTAGGAGAGGGGTCAAATCACTTCTTCAACTCAAGTAACCTTTATAAATATAACTCATTTATTACATGCCAAGGATCTGATCTGATTACTGTGAGTAACCTTTGTAATATTAATATTTTTGTGACTCTCGTACAGCTTTAAGCATCGGAGAATCTTTTGCAGGAGCACCTTCGGTGTGTCCCCTTGACTTCGGTACAGATTGAACTCCAAACTCATACTTTAACGTGAAGAACTTAGGCTCCCCATTGGACCTAGGTAAAAAAAACCGTACTCCACTAAGACGATGTAAAACTAAGTGCACGCCGGTTGAGCAAGGTCAACATTTGACCCCGGACATCAGACATATCAAATATAATATAATATGGTTATATTACATCTCTTAAATATGTTAGGCAGCTTAGTGATAAGACCCCTTTTTTATATGGTTGCATTATACAGATAGTATAATTTCTATTTCTAAACTCACTCATTTTGATAAATCTATTACCTACAAATAACCATTAAATTTTAAAAAATAAAACAATATAATTTAATATATTAAATATCATATTATTCTATTATAATATAATTTAAATTAATATTATAAAGTATAATTATAACCTAATGTATTCAAAGTTTTATAGTAAAAAATATTAACTATATTTTATTTTATCTTAAAATGAAAAACAAAGTCTTCATTTTTTATATATATTTAATAAAAATATATTTGTATGAGTATGCATAGATACCTATAGGTATCATGAGATACAAATTTTTTTCCATTCATTAACAAATATGAGAATAGAATTTGAATTAGCTTTCAATATTTAATCTATCATATGCTAATCTTAAAAGATTTTTATTACATTATAACTAATAATATTCTAAAGGTAAAAATAGAATATTTTGATTCTTTAATATTAGTGTTAATTTTACTTTCATCCTTTAATTTTTGTTTGAATTATTTTAATTCTCAGATGATTTATACACAGGTTCTTTTATGTATTAAATTCCACCATTTTACATATCAAAATCTAAGGCCTTGTTTGAAAACTACTATTAGAAATAGCTTTCGATTATTAAAAACAAAATATAAAAAAATGTTTGATAACTTTTTTTTATCAATTGTTGTAAAAGAATTCACCAAAAAATTGTTTTGAAAGACAAAAAAAAAAGATAAAGACAGCGAATTGTTTTAAAAAATTAAAAACAAAAAAAAATTAGTTGTTTTCTAATAGTTATTTTATAAACAATATATTTTCATGAACAAATTTTAAATCTTGCATAAAATTTATTATATATTTTTTGTTTATAATTAATCCAACTAACTTTTAAATATTAGGTGCTTACAAAAAAATTTAAAATACTAGATAAAAGGAAGATTATTGATTAAATTTAACTATTATTTTGTTTTCAAAATTTTCTAAATGAGAAGTTTATTATTTTTTTAATTTTTGTTGCATTGTTATTTATAAATTTAATTGATCAAATATTTTTTATTTTTTATTTTTTATTTTAAAATAAATTTTCACAATAAATTTATCAAACAATTATTTTTTAATTTAAAAATTGTTTCTCAAAATTATATTGTCAAACTTTTTTTTCTTATATTAAAAACAACTTCAAAACTACACTTTAAAAGAAGTTTTGAAAAATAGAAAAAGAAAAATAGCTTCAAACAACACCAAGATTTTTCTTTTATAATTTGAATTTCTTTCTTTTATAACAAAAATATTATATGTGGATATGAGCAATTTATGCTCTAATACCATTAAATATTATAACATTATTTTAAAAATGACAATTTAAAATTTAACACAAAAAGTAGGAAATTTAAAAAGGTAATGGTCATATAAAAAAATCAGGATTTTTTTTTCTTTTAGCTCAAGCAAAAATTTGCTCGCTTGAGCGAAAATCCACTTTTAGCTTGAGCGAGAAATGTCTCGCTTTCGCGAAAATTTATCAGGTTCATCCCTTTTGAATTTCACTCAAGCGAAAATATCCTCGCTTGAGCCAAAATCCACCAGAATTCAACCTTTTGAATTTTGCTTGAGTGAGATTATCATCGCTTGAGCGAAATTTATCCAGAAACCAAACTCCATTTCACTCATAGTCTCGCTCAAACGAGATTGAGTTCACTTGAGCGAAAATTGCAACATTTTGGTCCCTGGGCCAACTTCCTCTCACCTTATCTTATTCATTTTCCCCTTGAATGCTACAAAACTTTAGCATAAACTAACATTCATCGTTTAAGACCTATGGCCATCAGCCACGCTCTAGAATTCTTAAAAACAAATGAGATACACGTTAAATTGCATATAGGCCATTTTAAGCCATTTAAAGGGACTTCACTTATCAAATCTCATCCGATTGTGACCCAACCAGCTCTAATATACTTCAATTGCTATATAGGCTCTACCAAACTTATCCAGAGGCTCCAGAACCTCACAGATCAAAATCTAGCCTACCAGTTCCTTAAATTAGGCATAATCCTTATAATTTCTCATACAAAATCTTTAAAATTCAATACTGCATCGTATTTGTCATTATACTCTTTTCAATTGTGACATTCTATGCTCAATGACATCAAGCAAAACCCACCCATAATACAAATTCATTAACATATCATCATATGATGTAACTCTTGGGTAATATCAAGCATTAATTGATCCATATACTTCATATCTCGATAGATCACATATATATAGGTATCAAAACACTTCTAAAGCTCCAATGAGATTACTAGATACCTAGATCAACTATACAGTTATATTTACAGTGGCCAAAATCCGCCCAAGGCTATAACATCAAAAACTATACAATTTTGTACATAGGTACTAGACTTTCCACATGGTCCTCACTATACACTTGGTGACCATTCACCATTCATCATCTCTATCCAAGTTCACTACATCAATAAGGGTTAGAGGTGGGCATATATATATGTTAAATGACAAATATTGAACTGAATTGAACCACCACATGAACCATAACCTATCTAGTTCTAACATTCACCACACCATTCATTAATCATCATAAACCATCATCACATCATTACTTTGCCATTTAACATAAATCAATACATCATCACTTACACAAATATATTCAAAACCAATATCTATAACTGTCCCATAACTTTTCAATCATAATCTATATGTCAATACATATACATGCGGATCTGACTCTATTGATGAGATTAATACTGTAATATTACAATTTTCTCAACATAGATCATATATCTTTTTACCGGTACCGAATTGTTCACCCATAATGCAACACCAGTCACTCTCAGTGACAACGCCACCTCAACTCAAGTGTTACGACCCGACCTTGAACCTAATCCAAGGCAGCTGTGGAATTCCAAGGAAGTCACCACAGGGTTTGTGCCTATCCAAAGGCCGCCCTCCCATCTAGGCCGGCATCATAGGCCCCTTGCAGTCCTGTGTACGTCTTTTATGAAAATTCCAAATGTTATGCTACACAACAATCACAAATCATCTATGAACCACCTGATTACCATCATCAGGGACCACTATTTGGTTACCATCACCAAGGGTTCTCATATCAAATATATAACTAAGCATAGCATGAGAATATCCATTATAATCAATTCACAACATCAACCAAGCTAACTTAAGCTTATCCAATCATCATCAACACAATACAATCATCAATGGAAACCTTATGGCTAATTCTCGTCAATCAACAATTAATTAACATACACATTCATTGCAACCTCATGCAATTAACATCTTACTCATCAATTCAACATCAATATAAATATATATGAACGGAATGCAACCATATCTCATAATCATCAAGTGATCAACAAATAATATCAAAAAGGATATGCTACCAATACAATCACACATCAACATCATCATCAATTTTCATCAACACATCAATTAAATCGTCATATATATATATATATATATAATTATCCTTTATCCGTTCATAACTCATGCATTTAAAATATAATGTTCCCTCTATGGACTCCAGGCTCTCAATTCCAAAACCACACTTCTAGTCCTGTTTCCGAATCAAAACCTACATCACATATAACACGGTAGTTCCTGATTAATTAATCAATCACTAAACACTTAGTATTTAATTGATTTCTAACCACCCAGAAACCCGAAACATGGAAAATATTAGCAATTAACAAAATGGCGAAGGCTTGGAGTATTACAACTTGCCAAACATCGCCAACGGGTTCTGAAACCAAATTTCTGAAGCTCTGTCACTGCCCCAAGCTACTGATGCTTCTAAAACAACCTATAAGCATAAAAATGACAAAAATAAAGCTTGAACCCGCAGAACAAAACTAAATCAACAATGGGTCATGAATTTACCTTTCCAATGAATGGATTAATAAACCCCCAACCTTCCAAAATGACGCCCACAATTGTAATTGGCTCCGAAACTCACTACAACATGCAAATTAACGAATTTAAGGGTGAAACTCAAGGAACAAGTCAACCATCGAGAATGGGGTTCAAGGCTCACCTTTGGCAATTGAGAAAATTAAAGATCCTTGACCATGCAATGGCTGCCCATGAAGAGAGTGAGAGATTAGAGCTTTAAGTTAACTACTTGAATTGATGATGATGATGATGATGATGATGATGGAGAATGAGGTGGTGGTGAGGTTCAGTATGGTGTGCTCGTAAAAGAAGGAAGAAGAAGCAATGACCCATTTTATTTTCTTTAAGCATGCATGAGAGACAAGAGAAAGGAATGAAACAATTGAATCAATTTGATACTAAGGGCAAAATTATCCTTTTATACGTTCAGTTAATTTCTAAAATCAATCGGGTAACTTCAGATCCCGAAACTTACCTAGATAAATTCCAAAAGCTAACGTACCCGCCTTTAATTAATCCAACATTCCTAATTTAATTCTTTGATCAATAAAAGTAACCAATAATTAAAAGCAGGATGTTACAGTGAATGCTCATAGTGATCTAGAATCGTCTAAAAGGGTTGTAACCATTTATCCTTTTATATAGATAGGGAATCAAACTATTTATTTTTAGGTCTCTTATTCAAATAATATTAATTTCCCTTATTCCTTTTATTCTTTTGTTCTCTTATATCTTTCTTTTCATAATATGTTATCAATACAAACACACTCATTGGTTTTGAAACATCTCGATTTTATAAATTAGTTATGAGTACAAAAGAACCATAGTATAAATAATTATAAGTCCCAAAAAACTATAACACTAGAAAATAATAATTGAATCTTCAATAAAAAATTTAATTTTGGAAATAGATCAAATTTAAACAAATAGTAATAGTTATAATTCTTCCAGAACTATAACACAATAAAATAATAATTAAGTGCTGAAGATCAAATTATTTTATTATAGATTATATATTATATATTATATACGAAATATTTGTTTTTCCGTTTGACTTTGCCATCATTTTTTTACACAATACTAATATATGCATATGCAGTGGCTTTATATAACAACTCATGGGCGAAAAAAAAATCCGTGCATATATCGTTAGATTTCAATTATTGATTAATGTATATCAAACGAAAAAAAATTGTTTTGATTTCGATTAACGTTATCCTATATCTCAATTACTATTATCCTATATATTTTCAATTACCGTTAGATTTTAATTAAATAATTTTTATTATGATTTCAATTAAGTAGTTTATATGATTTTATATCATCCGTGCATATATTGTTCAATTTACCATACATACATACACTAGATTTTATTAATTAACTTAATTTGGTAATTGTCATTATTTTAATATATTACTTGATTTGGAAATAAAATAAAATAACATGTGCTCCTACATATTTTAGGTGAAGTACAAATTATGTTTGTAATATATGTGATAAAAAAATGAAACATTTTATCTACTTATTATTTATTATTTACTAATTGATTTGCATTCTTTAGTTTTTTCTTCTTTTTAGTGCTAAAATAATGTCAAATTTTGATTGAATTTGTGGCTTTTGATATTTCAATGAAAAACTATTTATCCTAAATATTAGATGTCAAAATTAGTTGGATATAAAAGGTCTTGGAGGTACTATTAAATAAGGAAATAAATCATGTAGCCAAGATAAATTCTGATATAGTTTTCGAAGAAGAACTATAAAAATACATTTGATAAATAAGTCTTAAAGATTTCTAAAATTATACTTGATCAATTATGGTATAGTTACTAAAGAACTACGTGATCATTGTCATTATAAAGAAATATTATTAGTAATCAAAGAACTACAAAATTTGAGTTATGCCTTAGTCAAAGTTAGTTCTTGATTAACAAAATATTTGAAATATTTGTTTATGGTATATT
The DNA here is from genome assembly GCA_037962975.1 of Clitoria ternatea. NCBI lineage: Eukaryota > Viridiplantae > Streptophyta > Magnoliopsida > Fabales > Fabaceae > Clitoria > Clitoria ternatea. Next base: position 156,065,406 of record CM075673.1, read on the forward strand.
TGATACCACTAGGGATGCAATAACTTATCTTGACACATCTTTTACATGACGATGATTATGTTGGATTATTTATTTTTTCATGTCATGAAAGCATGATATATATTTGTATAGATAAAGAAATAATATTTACACATCATTTTGAAACATAATATATGATGGTATTTATAAATAATTATTTTTTATATCACATATCATGAAGATTCTAAAGTTATCTCATATTTATAAATGCAAGAATTTTTTATGATTAAATGATAGTTATGGGTTTAGAAATACCATAGCAAAAAGTGATAATCTAAAGAGCAAGTAATGAGTATAAGATTTGAAAGCATAATGATAATTTAAATCTTGTTTGATTTGTCATGTGATTGGTTGACTGCTATAGTATCTTACCATTTAAATCTATGTACACAGTGTCATATATTATATGAAATTAATCACAAGAGAAATATTTATTAGTATTTGATGAATTTCTTACACCATGATTGAAAAGATCTAATTAATATTTATAGTAACAACAGATATGTATTATTGTTACCTCTTATAGAACTGGATATTTAAAAGCAGGCCCGGTCCTGAAATTTTATGGGCCCTGGGCGACACAATACTTCAAGGCTCCTTAGCATATTTTTTTAAAACAAAATTATTGAATAATCAAATCAACATTATCGAAGTCATTGTGAATTTTAAACACATCATCATCGTGTAAAGAATAATAAGAAGTCAAAATAATAAACGATGCTCCTATAACCTCATGTTTTCCTTTAAAAATCATTCTTCCACCTATACTAAAGCAAAAAAGACAAATTATCATAAAAATGATTTATTCTAATATTGTTAGATGTAAAAATATTAATGAGAATAGAACAAGAAAATATAAAAATTAGAGTTAGCATGGGATTAAACCTGAGACCTTTAGGCAAAATTCATATAACTTTACCATTAAACCATTCAAACTATATTGAAATTTTTTGATTTTTTTTCACATAAGCTAAATATTTTTTGGGGGCCCTCATTGACAATGGGCCCTGGGCCATTGCCCTTGCTATCAAGGCCCAGGACCGGCCCTGTTTAAAAGTATTATATGTGTGTGTGAATGGTACATTTCAAGGTGTCAAGTGAGATTTATAATTGGGGTTTAAAATAATAGTTTTCAATGGACTATACAACTAAAACTTCAATATAGTTTAAAATTATAGTTCTTGAAATTGTTCAGAATTTTTTTAATTGGTTATTTGAAAAAAATTATTATATTTTATAATTTATCACACCACACCTTGAAAGATAGTGGTTAGCATTTTATCAAATTATCATTATTTACACACTCTAGTTGTACTGTATATGAGTTCAAAAGAAGTATAAAATAAAAGTGAGTTATGAGTCTATAAGAACATTGGTGAAATATTTATCATATATTATTTGACTATTAATGCACATGTTATAAATTTACTTACATAGATGTAAATAAGAAGTTTACTATTATTTGATATATGATTCACTTACATTTACTAAATTAATGTCATAATGAACTTATGGATCTAATATAGATAGATACATTTTCTTTAAATATCAATATTTATGGTTTTCACTTGGATCACTACTATGATTATCAAAATGTTACACTCTGTAATATTGTTTCCTATATTGATGGGTTTATTCTCATATAAAAATATATCCATTATTTTAAAAAATATTGAAATTAAATAGAAATGTTGGATAATAATGTAAATTTATCAGTTAATTCAATAATAAAAAAAGAAATGGGAGTTAGTATTCTATTTTATTGATACAATCAAATCCAATTAAATTGTTTAATTATTCAATCCTAATCATTGACTTAATATTTTACCCACCCTGCATTTTTGTAGGTTTTGGCGAGGCGGGGCGGGTTGATCCGGTAGGTTATATAATATTTTATTTTAAAAAATAATAATATAAAATTAATAATATCTTTAAAAAAATTTGGAGAACTAGTTTGATTCTTAATGTTAGTGGTAGTTTGATTCTTAGTGTTAGTAGTAATTTGATAACTTTAATCATCTATTTTAGAAAATGAACTTGACTAGTTTAATTATTGATGTTGGTATTATTTATTTTGGATAGATATTGAACTTTTTATTATTGAATATTGATGGAAACTTAAATGTTTAGCCCCTATTTATTATCGTTAATTTATTATGAGGAATGAGATTGTTTTATTTTAGTATCTTACTTTTTTTTAGTTTTTGAGTTAGAATTGTTATTATAATTATATTCAAATTTTTATTTTAGTGGTATACTACTTTATTTTTAATCCAATTAACTTTTTCTTATTTAATAAGTTAATTAATTTTTATTATTTTATATTTTTAAACTGACCAACCATTAACCAACTTCCTATTAAAAACTTTTTTTCAAATACTAAAAATAATTTTAATTTTTAAAATTTTTAAAAGCTGACAGGCTAACCCGCTCTACCCCGTCCCACCATGAAAACGGGGCGAGCTATAATTTTTAACCCACCTCCAGTAGGGGGTCAAACTCACCTCGCCCCGTATTTTGACGGGTTGATGGTGGGACGGGCCACATAGAATATAGGTTGAGCTAATGTTTTTGGCCGGTTTTCCTATTCTGTCCCAGCTCGACCCATATTTTGATGAGCTTATACGGGTCTTGACTTGGCTCAACCTTTTTGCCCATTTTGTCACCCCTACCTATCATGTGAATTATTTAAGTATTTTAGAGTTTAAATTGATGTATCGATTAAGTAGTCACATGTACGCTTATGAGATTGTTTTCTCATTTAATTCAACTAACAGACTTGAATTTCATTAAGTCTGTATAAATATCTTGTAGCATTATAATTAGGACATGTATTTGTACATGTAGTGTTACTTGTTTTGCATCAAACCAATAAAGTATCATGTTAATTTTTTCCCTTACAAATGGTTTCGGTTAGGATCCAAAAAAATTTCATCTAATAAATATTAAAAGTACAAATTGTACAACATCACTTAGCCATATTATACTAAGATGGTTTCTCTAATAATATTAAGAATATATGATGTTTTTAAATCTCCTTAAATGATGAGACTATTTAAACCATTAATAAGAAATTTATTTATGAATCAAATTATTGATCAACAGTTTTTTCTAATATTAAGGAGAAATGTATTGATGAAAGCAACTGTGAATGAATAATATGATTATAGTGAATTATATGTTGATCCTCATACAAAACTATATGAACCAGAAGTTCAAATGATAATTCATTTGCAAAAATAAAAAATTTAACAAGAAATAAATAAATTGCATTCTACCAACTATTAAAGCTTTACATGAATTGATGTACATGTTTGAAACACACATGAAGCGTGAAAAAACTATCAATTCCGAAGTTGAAAATCATCTAAAAAGAAATTAGCTAAAATCAAGATAGTCTCTTAGAGGATGTGGTAACTCTTGAAGAGTACCCATAGATAACTCAAAAAGACATATTAGACATAATTGCATTATATATAATGTTATGGAAGAATACAGGTACCTAAAATTTATGAAAATATAATAAAATCTCAAAAAATCATGTTAAATGATAGAATTGAAATAAAGTCAATATCGATGATACTTATTCATTTATAGCACTCAATATAAATGATTAAAGAATAAGGATCATAAGTCAAAGTCTATAGACAAATGAATGAACGATCAAAAATAGAAAGATGTTATTGAGATAGAATCAATGTGCTTGTGAAGCCAAAGTCTTGGACTTGAGGTATGTGCACTAAATAGTATAAAGTTAGTTATCACAAATGAGTTTTTTGAGATATTGATGTTGACATCATGGCATTATAGCTGAATTATTCTCAAACGACTTCATAACCAACTTTCATTGTGTGTGTGTGTGTGTGTTTTTAAAGATATGTGTGCTCATGTGGTGGATGTAACCATTAGTGTGTAACGTGTTAACGAATTTAAGAAATGAACAAAAAATTACTTGGTCTTAAAGAACCATACTTTAATGCAACGAAAAACATTAATGTATCTTGTTAGTCATACATCGAAAATAAATTAAACATATAGTTTACTAGCTTGTATACACTACAATAATGAGATTGTTTACTTCAAATAAATATAAGTTTGACTCAATTAATTATGTTAATACAAGATGTTTGTTTTATCCCCATATTGATTCCAAACATATTTCTTATTTTTAGTATGAATTTTAGCATTCGATGAAATAGTCAATAGTAATCACATAGTAGAACTGTATGAATATTTGTGCTACAACAATTCAAACTACATTTCAAAAATGTATCCCTAGTGATATCATTAACTCAAATGTATGTTCAACTGATATTATATGCACTATATTTTCAGCTCTTAATCATGATTTTCCCCATCATTGAGTAAGATTTTAATAAAATATTCTTAAATAATGGATATCTAAAGAGGAACTATTACAAAAATTATGATTTTATAGATATCCATCATTTATATTTGATTTCTCATGAAGAAAATATGATTTAATATGTATGTTTCCTTTAATAAGTACAAAAGTTAATGTGTTTTACTCCCTTGATTCCTCCTGGAGAGGATGTAAGTTAATATGATGATATATTTTCATGTGAAAATTTAGAAGATTTTTTTTTACATAATTATTGCTGACAAAAATATATGAGCAACTAGTAGAAAAGATAGATCTTCATTGTCTTAGATATGAATGTCAAAAAGAAATAGAGAAGTTAACATTTTCTTCTTTTTCCTTTGCCGTGGTTTTTTCCATTGGGTTTCCGTAACCAGGTTTTTAATGAGACAATATCTATAATAACTGTGCACTCTTTTTCCACCACTAGGTTTTTTTATCCCACAAGGTTTTTTAGTCAGGTTTTAATGAGGCACATTCTAAATGGATATTGTAAATATTATATGGATATCTATCTTTTATGAAATATAATTTAAATCTTCATCCCTTCGCCTAAGCTTTTTGGTCTTCTAGCACCCCTATTATACTATGGAGGAAGTATTTTTGGGTCCTCAATCTTTGGCCACATGGGTTGTCAACAATAAATTTTTTAATAAATTCATAATGACTAACCTTGTTGCCTAACTACATTAGCTCTTAATTCATACCAAACTCAATCACTAATTTCCAATAGCTTGTAAGGTTTAGGAATCACATCCCTTTTTAATGTTTTTTTACTTTTTTCTCATTGTCCTAAATCTTCCCATTAGATATAACCGAATCCACTCTAACATTGTTAAGATTAGCTTGCCTCTAGCAGGAAGGATGACATTGTTGAAGGCCTCATATAAATTGTTTATGACAATATCATACTTGAGGTAGAATGAAAAAACTTATGTCTATATCATGCTTTCTTAGGAACTACCATTAACGATTCCTATGCTCTCACATCCAACTCCTTAATTTGGTTCATTTTTACTTCCCAAGCCTACAAGAAGTAAGGATTGATATTTTGGTCATAACTAGTCTTTAACAAAAAGCTTAATTTATATCCTACAAATAGGTTACGTGAACATATATATATATGTTTAGGGTATATATATATATATATATATATATATATATATATATATATGTTGCCTTGCTAACCCCTATCACTAGCTCTTTTAACAAAGCTTCACCGCCATACTTCTTTTTAAATTTTTATGCAAGTGTCTAACATGACATATGTACTTAGTCCCCAAGAGCAATTCATCAAACACTTATAATAGTCCCTACAAAAAAAAAAACAAAATCAATGGTTAGGTTACATCCATCAAAATCAATAAATTTTTGATATGAAAGTAACTCAACACAACCTTTTGCTAATCTAATATGAATACATATCTTTTTTTCCTTTATTCCACCAATGTCCTTAGGGAGTAAAGTCAAGAACCACCTCCAGTTTTTCTTATTTTTGTTTCAACCATATCAATAACCAAAGGAAAACACTGATCATTGTCATCCCTAACTACTACAACAAGTAACTGCCTACTGAACTTAGTCTTTAAATGACAACCATAAACACCTATTAATGGTCTACATCCATCTAAAAGAAAACCCTTTTACATGCTTCTAAACACATATACTAGCTAGCAAAATATGGTTGTAATCCTTGATCAGGGTGAACTAATTGGATCTTGCAAGTTGTCCCTAAATTGATTCTCTTTAACTCTGAATTATAACTCTATAAAAGATTATATTTTCTATTTGCCTCACCTTCCAAAACCTCAAATGCCTTTTTCTTATCATTGGATGCATACCATTTAGTTATTCCGATAGAGTATGTAGGCCCATTTCCTCAATGATTTCAGTGAGTGACAGGTTACTTTTGGTCCTCAACTTTGGTAAGATTACTTTAGCAACCCATCTAGCATTGACATTTTTATTGTCAAAAACCCTTGGATAGTCATACTCACTAAAATATGCTTTCTACTGTATCATATTGGTCCTTTCCACCTTACTAGCATATGTTAACCAAGTACATGTTGGATTGATGCACTTTGGCCTACACCTCCATGACTCATTTTTTACATACATAACTTGTTTTCCCTACCACACATTATATTCCATGACTACAATCCTGAACTCCTTCATAAACCCAAATTCCATGTTTTTTTAAAGTTTAAAATCTTTTCCCAATTTCTCTTCACTAAAGGACTTGAATATGGGATCATCCTTATCTGACTCTAAATCACTTTTGAAACCTTCACTTTCATATTGATCCTTAATGTCCCTGTATGTCTCTTCACCTAAACTAGTACACCAGTTAGTACTGAAACCTACAAACGTTGCACCAACATCTTGCTTTATTTATTGTCCATTCCCCTCATGATCATCCTCAACAACAACATGGACATCTCCATGTACAACATCATCTACAATAGGTTCTTTAGTGGCTCATTGCCTAACCTCATTGATTCTGCATTAGACTTCTTTATGATCCTTAATGTAACCCTCCTTAAGAGGCTCCTTGACAAGTTCTTCAAAATATTCATCACCAAGGTCTTTACTTACATTCTCATCCTGCACAAGATCTTTAGTGGTCTCATATAGGCTATTCCCATAGTTCTCTTTAGCAGCCTCATGTGGCTCCTTCCCATTCTGCTCTTTAGCAGCTTTAATAGGTTCCTTCCCACCTTCAACAGACCTAATTACAGGTGTAGAGCTACTCTCAAGTTTGGCCATCTTACATACTTTTTGTAAATCTTCCTTTTAATAATGACATTCTTGGGTGAAACATAAGACCTGTGAGTGGGCCTAAACTTTGTCCTTCCACCAAGCCTTTTTTCAACCCTCTCATAGCTTTAATTACAATATGTTAAATGTACAAGTCCACCTCATAATTATGTTCAATGGCATAAGTGCCCACTTCTAAAGCATGATTATCCCAAGTAAAACTAACAAATTTCCTACCAAGTTTTCTCCATCGTACCTTATAGTCAGATTTATAGCCTAACTATAACATCCCGGTTAATTAATTTAAAAATCAATGATTGGCGAAAAAATATTAATAATTATTATTAAATTGATTTTAGATTTTTAGAAATCATTATTATTCAATATAATTACAATTTTAAATAATTAGATGTTATGATATTAAATGAAATTATTTGATTGGTTGGTCATTAAATTTTGAATAAGATTTAGATAAGAAATGGTAAGTTTGAAAGTTACCGAAGGGTTAAAATTAAGTTTTTATTTAAGTTTCTGAAAGAAAAGAAAAAAAAGAAATAGGAAAATAACCGATATGCCCTTAATGAAATTAAAAACTCAATTTTCTCCTCCTTCACAATCTGCATGCGAACTTCTTCTTCTTTCCTTCCTCTTTAATAGACATGAGCTTCTAGCTCCAAATTGGAGGGCGATTTCACGTCGAAACTTTAAATTGATCGCGTTTTTGGAATCCTGACAACAAGGTGAGTTTATTGGTACCCTCAATTTCAAGTTTCCTTCCTTATTTTCATTTTCTCTCTCTAGCCGAATTTGGTATTTGTATGTGGGGGGTTTGATTTTGCCTTCTCTTTGTGGATGAAAGCTTGGAAATGACTCTTATGGTGATGAGTAGTCCAATTTTACAAATTTCTCTTCTCCCTTTCTCTTGGCCGAATTACATTCATGCATGGGGGTTTCAATTTTTCATTTCCATGACATTGCAAAGCTTGATTGAGGTTTTATAAGCAAGGAGTATTGTTAAAGACTAATGGGTTATACATTTCAATGATTGTAGGTGTCAAAGCGAAGCTTCGGAAGATTATTGAAGATCGTGGGTTTTGTAATTAACAACCGGAAAATTATACGGTGAGCGTAGGTAGCTTCCAAAGATGATGTTGGTGTATTTTGAATAGCTAAAGTGAAGCTTCATTGGTTACAATACTAACCCTCTTTCTTAAACTCTCTGATTTTTAGAGTTTAGGTTGTCGATAAATGGCGAAACGGTTCCAGAGCGTTGGAATCAAGGCAAGGGGGTGTGCTGGGTTAAGATTAATATAGAATATAATTACGTAATTGGCGTATAGGAAAAAAGGTATATCATAGCCGCTTCTAACTATTTCAAATTAATTCAGATGATTTAGTATGTGAAACGGAAGTATACAAAGTCATTAAAGTAAAGAGGGTAGACTAACTAATAAATTGATAAATGATTAAAAGGTGTAATAGCATCATGATAAGGGGATATACGAAAATAAGGAAGTGAGAGTAAACTAGGTACATTCATGAAAAGGTATACATGAGGTAAGAAAATTTGAAATCCATAATGTGAAATAAGACTTATTGCAATTGACAATACGTATACGGATAATATTTGTATAATATAGAGATTATATGAGAGGGAGTGTAATGTTATAGATCATAAGGGAAAAGCAAATGGCATGTTACTAATACTGATAGTAACGTTGCATGTATATGTGTAGGTATATGGATATTATGAACATTGTCTTAATTGATGATAATGTATGATGATAAATGTGTGAATGAATTCTTAACTGGATGTGATATGGTATATTGATTGTATTAGTAATGTTCACATGATATAATTGATAATTGAGATAATATCTGTTGGTATATGTGATTCTAATTACGCATAACTTAATAAGAATCATGAAGTGATGATGGTGAAATATGGGAACATAGCTTGTGAGGGTTGGATCTGTGTGACCGTTCTGTGTGATATTTTATGTCAGTTTTTGACAATTGTGGATGGGTGTGATGATGTTTGAAGCCATAATGACATGATGTTGTGTGTGATTATGTGGTGTGGGATGGTCGACGATATGTGTAGCCCCTTGTTTTCTGGCTCCCATGGTTTTTGTGCCCAGTTGAGCTACCCAGTGAGTCAAGCAGGACTCGGTGGACCAAGCAGGGTCCACAGGGTGTCAAGTAGGACCCCCAGCTGAAGGTCGATCCTTTAGTATCTGGATACTAGTGTGTTATACTATTTATATAAAAGTCAGTTATGCTTTATATGCCTTCACTTGTATTGATGTTTATAGTGGTGTTGTATACGTGTGATGAATTGGGTTATAAAAGGTTATATCGTGAATGATTCTATGCCCAATGAGTTATGTTTTATGCATATATATGTATATATAATGTATGATTCATATGAGGTGAATGATTGGTATTGACGTTTAATGATGGTTCTGATACAATCCTTAAATATAAATACAAAATATGATATGTATGATTGAGTTAGTATGGTAGGTAAAAACGAGAAATGATAAGACTATGATGAATAATTGCATGATAATATTGAGGTTCTGGATTAGTAGTAGACTTAAAATGTTTGAGTTGTTATTAGTATACAAAAAAAAAAGAATTGAAGTTGCCAGTAAAAGCATACGTGAGTGTAAAGTAATAATGGACAGTACCTTGACTAGGAAGGTAGATAGATTACACTTTTCCTAGTATATGTATTTGTTTCTATGTTGATCTTTAATTCCAGTCACTCACCCTTTTTTTTGTTGTGGCAGATTGTTAATGCATACCACGGAGGCAAACGCTAAATGAGGCCAGGGCAAAGAGGAACCCAGAACGATGGTTATATATGTACATATGTTCGTTAATTTATGTAAATGTGGAGGTTTATTAATGAGTTGAGGTTGTGTATGCAATTTCAAGTAGCATTCATAGGTATAGGGGTACCAAGTGGTATGGAGCCACTTGGGTAATTGATCATTTAACTGTGTGGGTGATTGGCATGTTAATGAGGTAGATTGTTTATGTGATTATGATGTCCAGGTTATGTTTTGTGATGTGCGGTGATGTGGAATTTTAGTATGATTAGGATGTGTAGATACATGGCATGGAGCCATTGAGTGATTGCATAACATTGGCAGGTACTGTGATATATGTATGATATGTTTGATGAGTGTGACTGTGAATTGAATGGTTAACGTATTGGTGTTTTAGATTGTGGTTGGCATAATGGTGGAAAGTGGAAAACATAGTCATATAGGAACTGAATAGGTGGTTTTAAGATCCGGTGGGTATTTGAACCCCCGGAAGGGACCGATAGGTTCCCCGTATTATTTGTGAGTTGTGCCTATAGACCTGGTCTAGTTTAAAGGTTATCTAGTTGGTTTGGTGCATGCATTTGCCTTATTTTGATTTAAATGCAATTTCACTATAACTCACTCATATGTTGGAATTTTTCCAAATGGACTCTGCCTATAATTCCAGAATGGGGAAAACATAGTGTCCATAAAGTTTCTTAGATATCAGAGTTGAAACGAGCAAAATAGGTAAGAAGGAAGTTGATTTATGGGTTTAAAGCTGTCATATTAGCTCAAGCGAGCCAAATCTCACTTATGCGAGTCCTTCTATGGGTTTGGGAGTGCATTCTGGTCAAATCTCACTCAAGCAAGATAATTTCACTCAAGCGAGTGCCATTTTCGCTCAGGCAAGTGCCATTTTCGCTCAAGCTACTGATCAAGGTCTGATGCTGTCAAATTTTTGCTTAAGCAAGAGCATGAGCAAAAATCTCTCTTAAGCGCCCAAAATATTGCTCAAACAAGCTGTTTTGGCCTTCTTTTTCTTCATGAAAGTTGTAAAGAATTTTGTCTCTGTCGTTTTGATACCCAATTTACTATAATCGGAGTTTGGTAGCCCGAGTTATGCCCAAAATGCTAAAGGGTGTTCAGGCTGAAAATTTCAGCAGGGCTAATTTCATAAATTGGCAAATTAGGCAGTCTTAGGGGCATAACTGGCCCTTGACTTCTTCATAACAATTGTAGGTATTTGAGTTACGGAGGTGTACCAACTAGGCTCATCTCAATTGGAGGTTTGTAACTCTGATTTGACTCAAGTTATCGAGCGGTGTGCAAGGAGATAACATGCTAAAAGATTTTCTTTGAGCAGTTTTGGATTCCCCAGGCCTAAGATGCATTATTAGGGACCCGTAGGGCCATATGAGGACATCCTAGGACAGATGTAAATAATTTTGAAAAAAAATTCTTCTATATTTTTATTAATCGGTATAGCATTGTATGTTTAATTAACTTTAATTGTATGGTTAGTGTCTAATAATTAGGCAAGACGTTATACTAACTCATTAATTAATGACACGCACTCAAAGAAGGACCACTTATCAATATCAATATTATGTATAGCATCAATATCCTTTTCTATGCATTTTATTGGTAAACCATCCCTAAATTTTCCCTATGGTGTATAACAACAGTGAAAGACATCCATATCCAACAATAACCAAAAATAACAGTTACCTAACATAGAGAACCAATAAACTAGAATACACATGGGTTAAAATATAGTAACAACACATGCAAGGTTCCAAACAAAAATTAATGGTCTATGTTCCCATCCGGGTTTAAAGGGGTCCCACCAGTACCCCCTCATCCTGCTATTGTATAAGGTCATAATTCTCCATGATCCCATCACAAGCGGATAACATCACCTGTTGGACTCGGGCTCGAAATGACCCGCCCCCCATTAGCTCGTTGTATAACTATAGCTTATAGACTCTGAATATTAGAGAATATTCCTCTAGGTTCTTTATACATCCTAACTTAGTGTGAACAGACTCTATTCCTAAACCTCACTTGCACCGACCATACTCCACATAAAGAAACATCTCGGATTAAAAATCAAGATTCAAAGGCATACTTTTTACGGAGTCTCACATACTCCCACTTGGTCAAATCTTTAAACCTGAAAACAACAAAACCTTTATGCACCTTGATGATGGCTATGAGACGCGTGAAGGGAGAGTGAGACTAAGTGAATGTGAAGAAGTTAGCTTGAGGGGTGAAAACCTAGGGTTGATTTGGTAAAGAAAAAGGGAAGAAATCTCTTGGTCTTTCTAAACTCATATTTATTGCACTTAATTAAAATAAAATAATAGTTGTATTCTTTTAATCCACATAAGTTAAAACAACAAATATCAACATGACATGTGTGTTTACTAATCATATCCTACATCCTATGTGTAACACTATCGATTCACATCATCATTTAACAAACATTTTAACAATAAAGGTATTACACAAATGTTAAAAGAATTTCAGGGTGTTTTAACAAAAAAAAAACTAATCTTTCAAGAGGTGATCTTAGTTTCATATAATTCCAGGAGTGTTTTTCTTACATAATTAAGCCAAAAAATCCCCTATTGTATTTTGATGCTTTTGAGCTTACTAGTTCAACGTTTGAGAATTCTTCCTTCTTAATTCAATATACTTCTTTTGGTCATTTTTATAAGGCATAGTTTTAAATTTTTTTATAGTCCTTTTTATAAGGTATAGTTACAATTTCCATGAAGCATTTATTGGTATTTCTTTATTTGCCCTTATTAATTATAAGAAGTAATAAATTGTTTAAGGTGATGATCATATAAATCAATTAACCAATCAAATAAGTAGAAATGTTCATATTTTCATCTTCACCAAATACATTAATTAAGTTCATAGAGGTAAACTTGGAATGTTATATTAATTTTTAAGAGACTACTAAATTTAACTATCAATGAACTATTTTTATTGGCCTTGATGATTCAGTTAATTTTATTTTAAACTTATAAAAAGGAATGGAAGGGGTAATAAATTGGTCATAAACCTACCTTTTTCTAAAAAATTAATTAATTAAGTGATTAATTATCTTAGTATAGATATCTTTTTAAAATCAATTTTAGATTATAAAAAACCAGGGTAGGTGATTGATGCTATATTTAAAGTTTGGTTAAAATACCTTTTTAGCCCTTCAAAAGTCTAGGGTATAGGAAAAAGCCCCTATGAAATTTACCCTAGGATTTTGACCCTGATAAAATTTTAGGTTATGTGAAATCAAGGAAGCCTGACTTTTTGCTGAGGTGGCTAATGCATGGCCCACTTTAATAGTGAAACGTGGAGGATGACGTGGCTAAAATTAGCTAAACATCTGTTTAAATAATTAAGTAAGTTATTGGCCCTTTTAATTATAATTAACAGATTAAATATTAAAAGAAAACCGGGGGAACACCATTACCAGCAACTTCACAATCTCATGTTCATTATCAAATCAAAAACATCATTACCAGCAACTTCAACTCATCATCATCATATCCCATCTTCTTAACCCTCTTCAACTCATCATCAAACTAATACACAAAACCACAGAACCAAAATCATCATCATCTCATCTCCATTCCTTTTTTATTCACCTAAATCAAAAATCCCAACAACAAATAATCAAACAGCAAAATGAAAAACAAAAAGGAGAGAACCTCACCAATTTAACATAAAAAAACCATCACCAGTAACTTCACCTCATCTTAACCCTCTTTATCAAATCAAAAGAAAAAAAACAAAAACAGAGAACCTCATCCTCTCATCTTTATCCTTCTCATCACTGTTAAAAACCATTACAAACCAATTTTCTTCTTCATTGATTCAAAAAATAGCAAGAACATCATCACCTTCCCTAATAAAATCAAAAACTAATACACCAAAACCAGAAAAAATCATCACCACCAAAATCATCTTCACTATCTTCCATAAAAAACACAAACACCATCAAAGAAAAGAAAATAGCAAGAAGAAGAAGGACAACCGCCGAAGACCGTCAATGTCGCGCTCGTCGTTGTCGACCTTTGTGAGTCCGAGCAGAACCCCAACCGCGAGCTCCTTCTCCACAATCGACAAACCCTCACGCCAATCTCCCAACGCCGACCAGGATCAGACCAGCTGGAACCCCGACCACGCGATCCTGCCAGAACTCCACGCCTAGACCGCTGCTCGCCGGTCATCTCCTCCTCCGTGAAGCTCGACGCCGACTACACCAGATTCGAGGCTCGCCGACCGGTCCCTTACGTCAGGCCAGCGAGCATCGCCCCTGGTCGACCGCCGCTCCTCCTCCTTCATCCTCTGTCGCCGGTTTGCTTTCTCCTCTCTCTCTCTCACTTTTGAATTTTATCTCTCTTCCCTTCTCTTTGCCCTTTCTTTTCTGCTTTACTCTATCCTTTCTTTTCTTATTTTTTTCTTTTTCTTTTAATTAATATTTAATCTGTTAATTATAATTAACAGGGCTAATAACTTACTTAATTATTTAAACAGATATTTAGCTAATTTTGATCATGTCATCCTCCATGTTTCACTATTGAAGTGGGCCATGCATTAGCCACCTTAGCAAAAAGTCAGGCTTCCTTGATTTCACATAACCTAAAATTTTATCAGGGCCAAAATCCTAGGACAAATTTCATAAGGGCTTTTTCCTATACCCTAGACTTTTGAATGACTAAAAAGGTATTTTAACCTTTAAAGTTTTATATCATTATTTTCACGTTTACTTATATTTATATACGTAAAGCATTAAAAACGTCCTTATAAAATTAAAGAGAGATCAACAAAATTGACTTCGTGTTAACTATACAAAAATTACGATAGACAACTTAATCTCAATCATCATTTTTCATAAATGGGTGGTTAAAAATAGATTTTGTAACACCCCTATTTTTATTAAAATTTTGAAGGAATTAAATTATGGTTCTTTAGAACTTTTTAATCTACGTATTATTTATGATTTTTTGGAATTTTTTGGAATTTTTGAATTATTTTAATAAAATAATATATTTTAAATAATTTTAAATTCATATAAAGTGACTTAAATTTAAAAATATTTATAAGAAAGTGAATTTAAATTATAAGAAAATTTTCTAAAATCCATTTCAAGTAGACTTATTTAAAAATTATCGATTTGAGAAAATTCTTGATTTTTTCCAATCGTTAAAAAATTGGGAACGTATCAATAAATTTTTATTAACAGAAAATTTTAGATTTTTAAAATTTAAACTTTATATTACTTATTATAAAATTAGTGAGGACTGATATAATATCGCTAAATTTCAAAAAGGACTGATTTTGAATATTTAAAATATACCGAGTGAAAGGTTACTATTTGGCTTAATAATTCTGCCGACAATTACTATGCAAAATATTGTGCATGTATGAAATTTTAAAAAAATGCACAATAACTAGGTTTGAAATTTCAAAAAATGTACAGTACTTTTATATTAAAATAATTGAATGTATAGTATTTTTTTTTATAAATACCGAAGGAATTCTTCTTTAGAATTCA
Source organism: Clitoria ternatea (assembly GCA_037962975.1). NCBI lineage: Eukaryota > Viridiplantae > Streptophyta > Magnoliopsida > Fabales > Fabaceae > Clitoria > Clitoria ternatea. The sequence continues at coordinate 156,080,950 of CM075673.1, forward strand.
CAATTTCAGATTAAGTTTTCTTAATATAGTAGTGCTAGTGAGATAGTAGTGGAAGTGAGAGAGAGAAATATAATTTTTTGGAAGAAGGTTCTACTAAAATTCTAAGGTACGAATACCTCTCTCTTATATTTTTTAGGGTTATTTTTATATCGTTTTTAGAAATTTATGATTATACTGGAAATAATATTATTTTAAGTTACTATTCTGAATAGTAAAATACTATTTCAATAGTAAATTACTATTTCAATAGTAAATTACTATTTCAATAGTAAATTACTATTCAAATAGTAAATTACTATTCAAATAGTAAATTACTATTTATTGTTACTATTTACCTTTACTATTCATGATTTACTATTTACTGTTACTATTCATGTTTTACTATTTACTGTTACTATTCAAGATTTACTATTTACTATTCACTATTCACTATTTAAAATTTACCATTTCTGTTTTAAGTAGTAATCTTAATTTTCATCTTGTAACTATATTAAAATGAAATTGGTATGTTTTAGAACTCGAAGACGAGGCGTGCACGGATTTACAATAACGAACCAGTATACAAGAGGTAAGGGGGAGTGAGATAAGAATATAATATGAAAAGACATAAGAATAATGGGAGGAGTCCCCTTCTCCTTTTAAATTTAATAATATTATTATTTTGAAATATTAACTCTTTAACTTAAAATTTATAATAAATTTTAAATTAAATATGTAATGTAACTAACTCTAACATACCTATGCAAGGACCTGTACTTTTATAACCTATATGAACTAGACTATACCTATGCAAGGACTTCGACCACTATGACCCATATGGACTGAACTATATCTATGCAAGGACTGGATTATATGGACTTACATAGACCTATACGAGGAATTGACCAAAAGGACTTAAATTGACTATATTAATAACCATTAGACTTTGAATTATAATATTTATAAATGATGCTTTATTGACTTGATTTTGATTGATTATTTTTATGATTATTAATTATTTATGATTGTTAATTGTGATGGATGATCTTGTGATGTGGAGTTTGAGCATATAGCAAGCATGACGGAAAGCTAAAACTAGTAAGAATTTTCTTACCTTACTCCTTAAATTCTAAGAAAAAGTATTATTTTTTTAGTCTTTTATTTCTTCTTAGAAATTATTTTTATTGATTTTACTTTTAATCTTTAAAAATCTAGTATTTATTTCAAAAGAAGTCATTTTATGAAAATTAATTAATTCTTGAATTAAAGAAAAATTTATAATTTTAAGTATTTGTTTAATTTAAGAATTATTATCTTTAAGTAAAATAAAATTTTTTAACAGTAAATTATTTTGTTTCAACCTAATAACTAAAGATATTTGGAAATAATTGAGATTTCTAAATTCGATATTGTTAAGATTCAATTTTTTAAAAAAAATATATGTAAAGTTTTCTATGATAAGTATAGAGATATTTAAGGCTTGAAAACTCAATTTTGGTGAGAATTAAAAACTGTACCAAATTTATTTATGTGGGACAGAAATTCAGAGAATTGAGAAAATGTATAGTTTATTGAAATGATGTTGTAAACCTTTAAGGTATCTAATAATTGAGTTTCTAAAAGCCTTAACCAACTAAATACGCGTGTAGTTCATACATCATGAATCATTAAAGTGAAACAAAATGATATTGTCTGGGGACGGATTATAGAAACCGATGATACATTAGAGGAGGCTTAATTACGAGCCTTAGGATGAGAGGGTGTGAAAGGGTGCTTCAGGGGACCTGGGGTAGCTCCCTAGTGTCGGGTACTTTCACAATAAAAACTTTCTCAATCTGACTAGTCTCTAAGTGTTTCCATGCCAATTGAGCTGTTCATATTATTATTATCCTGACTTATGGAACAGTATAAACTCCTGGTTGGCCCAGTGCAAATTAAAATTTGAGGGCCCACATATATAGGTAAGTTATGATGAAGATATTGCATAACATTCATGCATTCATAATTGATTGTGTATGTGATTGTGACTGATATTATTATGTATTGGTTTGTGAAAACCCTTTGTTGCTTATGTCTTATTCGAGAATATTATATTCTGTTTCTCATTCCTTTCTCCATGTTTTTGTTTCATATATTCTAAATTGATGGTTCAGAGGGAAGGATCGAAGAATCTCGGCAGTAAATATAGCACGATCTAGAAAGGGAGCTCGGTATGAATACCGTGGTCCAATTAATAAATAATGTTAATAAGTAACAGCTTCTGGGCCATGAAGTTTCCTCTCTTTCTTATAATGTTTAATGTTTATTTTTTTCGGATGAATGTACGATTACTTTATAAAGTTTTAATAATATTTATGAGGTATTTCAGAAATAATGTATGTAATTTATTCCGATAGTTTCTTTTTAACAATCATATCTTTAAAATAAATTACGAATTTTTCTATAATTTATTAAGGTGTAACAGAGGGTGTTACAGATTTTACTTTCTTCATAATAATTAATCTATTTCACATTGTAAGTAAATACAAATATAGCTTAGAGGGTTTTAAATTTTTGAAAAATTATTTCAAGTAGTTTTATAATTATTTAAAGGTTATAAATCTCATCACTAATAGCTTCATTATTAATTTTTTAAAATTAATTTTTTTAGGTCATATAATACTAAATACCATTGAAAATAATTTAACGCAATTTTGATTAATTTTTTAAAACAACTCTATTTAATCAAATTATTTAAAAAGGTATAAATCAAAAAAATATATAAATTATAAACAACTCAATTTATTTAAATAAATGATTGAAAAACGTACAAATTATAATGATAAATTACGAATTATAAAGTGATTTTACACGACGTTTGATAACTTTTTCAAACGGAGAAAACCTCCGTTGGCTAGTGGGAGATTTTTGATCTTACGAGTCAACGGAGTTTTAATTGTTTCGAATAACGTAAAGAATTAATATCAATCTTTAAAATTTTCACTTCAATTCAATTCTATTTTTTCAACTGTAAACTAAACACCTTTAATGAGTGAGTGGAGATTAACTCGTGGCGTGGAAATAACATTAGGCATTAAAATTCATGAGTAAGTAATGTACGTATAGAAAAGCAAAAGCTGCTAAATATTGAAATGTAGTGTGCAACCGTGTATTCAGTTTGCAGACACAGAGAGAGAAAGTGTGAAATGACAAGTCAAATGTCAAATCGGGGGTCTTTGAAATCATAAGACCGTCAGTGCCCTGTGCTGTCAATCCATGCGATTTTTTCCTTTCTTTTTTCTAAATTTAAGGTACTCGTTTGGTTCTCAATTTGGGTTCGACTCATCGAAATTTAACAAACTTAAAAAAAATTATATGATCAAACACTGTGTTAAATGATGTGAATGATTAATATTAACTTTTAAATTTTTTTATTTTTATGATTTTGTTAATGTACACTAAATTCATTGGGTTGAATTCCTTTTGTTTTTAATTTTAATTTTCAACTATAAATGGTAAAAGAGGCAAAACAACAGCACAAACAAGCCAAATGTGCTATAATTAACATCATTCATTAATTCGAAACAGGTAATATAGTAGTTTTTTGAAGTATAAACTGAGAAAAAAATGGAGAATAGTTGCATCATCGCTCTTGTCACGTGCACTGCTTCTTGTCTACCTTTGAATATAAAAACAAATATTATAATGAAAAGGAAGAATTAGTTAATAAACAGTTACAGTTAGATGTAAATGTGTGTCGGTATTGGGAACGATTCCCAATGGCCAAGACATGTTCGAACCGGTTAATTAAACCCGGCCGACACGCGTCTCTATGCATTCAACCTCTACACAATTCCTTTCTCATGTCTTTCTTATAGTGATAATTAAGTTTATTCATTCTTAGAAACTAATATTCTATTTTAAATTTACCTCAATCAACTTAATTAATAGGTTTAATAATAGTAATGATAGTTATATCTTTTTAATTTAATTGATTGGTTTGAGTGGTTATATTTTTAAATAATTTATTATTTGTTGTAATTAATAAAGATAATTAAAGAATAACATTACTTTATAAAAATTTTAAATATTCTTAACCGGATGGAGTATAATTTATTTAATGGGTCTAATTAATCGACATCCTAAGGATTTTTTTTACTCACAACCAATGTTATTAATACTCCTCATTTTTCTCAAAATTTAAACCTATTTTTATTTTTCAATAGTTTATTTGTGAAATATTTCTCGTTATCTCGTAGTTTGTCTTTCTTTTTTGTTTCTCTTTCACTTTTCCTCTTTCAAATTCTTATTCCCAACCCCTATAACAATAAACATCATCTAAATATAAGACATTTTCTTTCTTAAATACATCTTACCCCATGAACCGTATGATATTAAATTAGACTCTTTTCTCAACACACTTCATTCTCTAATCACATTTTGGGATTAAATTCACTACAATCCTTTTGCCACACGCTCTTCTTTCTCCCTATAGTGTATGTGTGGTAAGTTATGAACCAACCTTTCTTGATTTTTGTCTCGTTTGGCAAAATTTCATTGTCTATAAACTACTTAATTTAAATTGACACCAACAGGTACAAGCTTATTATCTCCAAAATTGTAGCATGTAAGTAATGCAATCCCTTTATCTCTCCACACCTAAACATCTCAACACATTTCAACAACTTCACTATTTCTATCCTATCTCAAAATTTTCTTCTCATTTGTGGTCTAGACAATAAATCCAAAAGAACTAACCCAATGTCGACGATGTTTAGTCACATCTTGAGATAATGAAACTCAGCGATATTGTAGAGAAATTTAGGGGAAGAATCATCAATGTTGATAAACTACGACAACAAATCCTTGTCTGGTGTTAAGGAATATTTAGAATTCAATCTGGACTATATGATTGAATCAACAAATTTATGAAGGATAAAGATTGATTCTAAGTTTCCATTCGATTCCGGTGTTGAATAACCTCTTGAGTTTCCACATGGATTGTGGCACAATCAAGATACCTCCAGAACTCATCATGACAGTATTCTTAAAAGTGCATATGAGCTCAACTCTAATGGTGTTTAGACGTAGATGTGGGAGAGGTTGAAAGGAGTGAGGATTAAGAAGGAGGGATGGGAAAGAATGAAAGAGAAAGAGAGGGAAGAGGAAGAAAATGGGTGAAGTAACCTGATATATTTCAAAATAAACTATTCAAAAATTAAGAAAACAGGGATCAATTTTGAGAAAAGAGAAAGTGTTAATAGCATTAGCCTTGACTTAGTCTGATAAAACTCACTTCCTGCATTGGACCCATTCGTTTTGACACCTCTAGCCATATTTATGTAAAACATTTCATTTATGGTTTATACATTATTATTTTTTGATTGAATGTTTGAAATCCATGATCTCACCACAATGGGTTAGGAAATAAAATTAACTATATCCTAGATACACTAATTTAGTCATAGTAGTAAAATAAACTTTTTTTTATTTATCAAAAGGAATTTGCTTATTGTAATTCTATCTAATTCAAGCTTAAATAAAGTAAGTCAAAATAAATAAATAAAAAAATTTATTGTACTCTAGCTATTTCTATTCATTTCTTTTACATGTTATTAAGATAAAAATATGTTAAATAGTATGATTTATTCAAAGTCTAATCCAAACATAATCTAATTTATTAAAATGATTAGAATTAAATTTTGTGTAAGAAAAATATAGCTAATTAAAAAGGTAGGTTGGGGGGATGAATGAAAGTATTAAGGTAGTAATTTGTGAGATGAAGCAAATTATCCGAAGCCTCCATGTTAAATAAAAAGGAATAGAAAAATGAATTAATAAAAAAAGCATAAGCATCCTGACTATATAGATGGGACTAATCCCGAGCCTTGGATATTTAAGACTTCAAGATACATCCTAGTATTAGTAAATCACACATGCTTAATAATTATAAAAACACATGCACAAATTACCAATATCAAAAATCCAACTGCACGCATTCTAGTAAGTAACAAGATTACCTATATTTGGTTTAAATATTACTCTTTTATAAGTTTTTTATTTTTAAAAATACACAAGATAATTATTGTTTTAAAGTCAAATTTCATCATTTTATATTAATTATATAACTTTAAAAATATTAAACTTAAGCGTAAATAAAGAAAATATACAATAAATACTTTTAATTTTTTATAGGCTTATAAAAAGTAACACAATTTTTTTTTTGTTTTATGGGCTTATAAAAAGTAACAGAAGGAGTATGTGACTTGATTTTGTTTAAATAGTGTCTTGAATTCGTAATTTTGTGTATGTAAAAAAATTTATTGGGAGGATCAACCTAAACAGTTTGGTGTCGTGTTGACCCTCGACTACAAATTATTCGGTCGGAAGGAATGGATCATTAGAGAACAAACTCAAATAAGTAACAAGATAGAGATGTGATGACAATGAGACCAGAACACGTGAGTATCGACCCACACCCACCCTAACTTTGACATGGGAAACCCATTTTGATCGGGTTTAAGAGAAACACAACACCGAGCCCAATCCTGACTCGATTTTGGCAGGGATGGGATAGGTTTGGGAATACAAGTACCTACCTCGAAGTCGCCACATAACAAAAATTAACTAATTTTAATTATAATAATAATATATTTTTTAAAAAAATTTAATATAGCTCTTGAACTTATTATTAGTTTTTATTTTTAGGATTTTTTCAAATATTACTTAAATTATAATGTATTAAATATATGATTTTATTAAAATATATATTTATAATTTTAAAATTAATAAAAAATATAGTAAAGTGTAAAATATGTGAGTTTTCCCAAACCCGACGGGAATCTATGAGGATGAGTTTGAGTTGTATAATTTTAAATCCATCTCTTTTAAACTTGCAACTAAACCCGTCCTATTTTTCATAGGATTGATCTTGAGGAGAGCTAAACCCTTCTCTAACTCATCTTGTTGGCATCAGTACATGCAAATCATGCAATATTAATGTTTATATTACACTACTACAGAAAAGGCATTTGTCAGTGGTTCGTTACTACTATAATCAGCGGCTAGGCGCATAAAACGAAGGCACTAACAATGACCCTGATAACAATGTCAATGCTCGCACCGCTGACATTTCCTATGTATTGTCAACGGTTATAGGCGGAACCGTAGACAATAGTTATCAACATATACAAGCGTATGACCTTGTTTTGTCTCTAAATTTAATTATATTTACTTAATTTATGAAGCTAAATTTACAACCATAAATTAGGGATATGTGTTCACACAATATTAATGTTCAATAGATGCAGATTCTAGCACAATAACACAACAATTTTCAAATATTAAATTATTTAAGTTCAATAAACAAGGGGGGATACAAGAACAAGAAAGGACTTACCTTTCTTGCTACTAGCAGTAGATATAGGTCAAAATGAATGATATAAGGAAGATCCAGCCAATGCCTTCATACATAAAGAAACATATTATAGGAAGATGGAACTTGGAAGAAGGATATGGGAAGAAGAAAAAGGGAAGATGGAGAAATATGCACACCTTTCTTGTTTGAGTAGAGTGGGGCCATCACGTTGTGTTCCTAGTGGACATGAACAAATTATGGGAATGAGCATAATGGCTAGGAACAAAAAAAATCAAGCATGAGAGTGAAAGGGTTTAAGGGAAGAAAGAACAGTCTAGGTTTAGAGCGAAGGATAAAGGTAAGTTTAATATTAGCATCACTTAAAGGTATGTATGTCCAGGGGTTGAAATTTTGAATTTGACACACCAATGTCAGTGAATATTGTTTGGAACCGTTGATGAAAGTTGCCCTTTGTAAACCAATATCAGTGGTTATTGCTTGGAACCGTTGACAAAAGTAATCATGAAGTAATGTCAATGGTTCTGATTAAGAACCACAGACATAAGTGTCAATTTCTCATCAATTTATGAGGTTTCTGGAAGCACAAATGAAATTAACACATCCTTTTAACATTTTTATTGTAGTGTTAGTTTTTTTTTTTAAAAATATATAATATTTGCATGTGACACGTCAAGGGTAAGATTTTATTTTTAAAAAATGTATATAAGTATGTACTTTATAATATATATTAATTTATATGTATATATACGAGTTATTTTAGTTTACTTTAAAAAATTGATAATAAAAATTTAAATTTATCAAATATTAAGTGAAATAATTAGATTATTAATATTTAATTCTTCTTTTAAGAATATGATTTAAATTTTAATAATAAATTTAAGATTAAAATTTTTTTACCAAAAAAAATCCTAATGTTTTATTTTATATCTCACATAAATATGGGTAAAAATATTTGTAAAAAAAATACTTTAACCCTTTACATAGGAGATTCTTTTGAAAACTTTGTTGTTCGCCTTATATATAAGATTTTCTCTATAATTTCAGCATTGTTAATTAATTAATTAATTCTTAACCAAAAGGTCGTATTTAATAACTTTTGATATTTTAAAAAAATATTTTTTCTAACATGTACCTAAGACATATGTTACGAAATCAAGAATTGATTTTTTTTTTGACAATTATATTGAATCTACCAGACAAGGTTATATTAATATTAATTTTAGGCAAAATTAGTATTGTAGTCCTCTAATTTATGTGTTTCACTTCATGACTCTAATTTTTCAAAGTTTTAATTAGTTCTCAAACTTTAAAGATTCAATTGAGTCATTTTTTATTAAATAACATTAATATCATTAACTATATTATTTATTTATTTTTCTTCTTCTTCTCTTCTATATCACCTTTACCCCCACCTTTTTTGACGTACTCCCCTCCACCACCATCGACATCACTACTTGTTTCTTCTTGTTCCATAATCACTACCTCCATCACCATGAATCAATAAATGAGTTTAATTTTGACTTATTCGCATAAGAGATTAACGAGAGGCTTTAGGAATGCAACCCAATTGAACTCCCTGTTAGGAAATCCCTAAGCATGAGCAGCGGAAAAATAAAAGGGATTCCATAGGATTTGCAAGGTTCCGTGTTTCAAAGCACAAAACAATTTCGAAATTCATTTTGGATTACCTCTTGAAGAACTCCGAAGCAGTCGTAGCCTCGTCCTTTAGGAGTCCACACGAGCACTCCCACCAGAATCGCAACACTTGCCAACTGCTAGTTTGACGGCGTGTAGCTCTTGCAACTTTTGCGAATTTGTGTCTCACTTGAGTGAACGGCCTATGAGCATCTTATGCTCTATTTATAGGCTTAGGTTTGACCTAATTTGTTCTCTCTAAAAGTGGGCTCCTTACTCATTCCAAATGAGTTAGGCCCAATAGCTTTATTTTAGTCCAACTAAAATAAGACAACATTTTCTGATGGGCTTACTCTATGTGTGTGACCCTATAGGTAAAATACCCGGTCATATTAATAATAAACTATTTTATTATTAATATAAAATAAGAGCGGCATCTAGCAATGCATCATTATGTCCGAATATTATCAACATAACCTATAAGTGATAATTATTTAATATGTTTATTCCTTTTGTCACGATATCCTAATTGGGCCCAAGGCATGGTCGCGTCATCCTTGTACGGCCCAATTTATTTTACTTGATACTAGAGTAGACTGGATCCGAATAAATATCTAATATTTATTCTTTCTAGCATGGCCATGCGTTTTCTTAGTCTTACTCCATCAAGTGGCCTATGGATATCACTCCTGTCACATAGGAGAGACAAATCTCATCTACATCACTCACATCCCTCTGCATAATTTGTTCATTGCCTAATCACAACCTTTATAGTCCTCTTGTTACAGAAGACGTTTAATTGTATTAAAACAATAAACTCCTCATGTAGGAATCGTAGTGACTTCAGGTCGAAGGACTACATATACCATTATCACATTGAGAATCGTTTATGACAATCATGTAACGATCCATGCAACGTTCTCATGGTGGGTCTGTCTAGTACATCATTACTCTTAGTGTGTACCTGTGTGAAGACTCGATATCATCTATATCTATAATCTGTGAGATCAGGTCATCAGTACACTCACACACTAGTCTCAGTGTATTTATATGTCCCCATGTAAATACTTGACTAGGGACATTTTAGGAATAATTTTTATATGACCTATTACTCCAAGGATAAATATGTTTTAAAATAATTTTAAACTGAAATATTTATTCTATTGATAAGTAGAAAAATGATACAAATGAAGAAGCATAAAAGCTCATAGTGCATACACCAACACTCCCCAGACTCGTCATCCAATTGAATGGTGCCTTAAATTGTGTTGTCTCTATTTGGAACACACCTTAGCATTATGATGAGTTTGAGTGTCATTATGATCAACTTCGGATTGTAGTGAGAAATGTGTTTTTTCATGAGAAAGGGAGACTCAAAGATGGACATTTGTACTTATATAGTCCTACCTATGTAGCTCGTGTTAGCATTATGTTTAGAGGTGTTGTGTGAGGTGTCATAATTCTAAAGAATTTGATGGTGTTTTTAGACTGACAAATATTAGAGAAGAAAGAGGAAAAGGTGACGATGGAAGAGAAAAAAAAGGTGGAGATGGTGATGGAGAAGGGAGAGAAAGGATTAAGAGGTAGTGGTATAGAAGAGAGGAAGAAGAAGAAAATACATAGTTAGCATATGGTGTTACATTCATTTAAGAGAAAAGGAACTTAATTGAAGGTAAAAATTAACATTTAGTCTCGTATGTTTATTACTTTTCTTGATTCAGTCCTTTATAGTTTTTTTTGTCTATTTGTTCTCATACATTTCTATTTTTAGTCAATATCATCCTAAACCATTCAATCATTTAACTGATGTGGCAACTAGGAAAAATGACATGTTAGGGTGATAATCAAATAAGTCATTTTACTCTTAAAATACCTTGAAGGAAAAGAAAAAGCTAAATTTCATTAAAAATTAAAGATAAAATATTAAATGAAAATAAGCTATTTGCATGGACTAAAGTCTTTGGACCATAAGGATCAAGTTTCTCCTTGCAGGTGGTGATTGAATGTTAAATGCCAGCGATCAATATGTTAAGTCTTGAAAGAACATATGAAGTTCTTAGGACCCTCAAAAGTTTTGATTATAATAAAAACATTACGTTATTTGTTGAACTAATGTTTCAAGGTAATCTAAGGTTTATATGAAGTAAATACAAACCAAAAGTCAAGAAACAACAAGTTTTGAGAAGTTGTCTAAAAGATCGTAAAACTTAAACACCCCAAAAGCTTAACTCGGACAGTCAACATACAAGAAAGTAAGTATGAGCCACAAGTCAAAGCTCGTGCTTCAATGCTAATTATAACCATTCTAATTTCAAGCATAATGTTTCATCTAATCCAAGCATCAAAAGGACTACCCAAGCAAAATAAGCGTCCTGCTTGTGTATTAAAAAAGGAAAGTCAGACAATAAGTGTGACGTCCTCTAATTATTTAGTTTCATTTTTAAGTGTTTGATTAAAATTTACAATAATTTTTTCACAAATAATTAATTCAATTATTTCACATTTATCCAAAATAACTATTTTCTACAAAAGCCACTAGGTACCATTTATATAACACTTGGAACCCCATAAACTAGTTGGGAATGCAAAAATGCAAGTTTTAGGAAATAAGGGGCTTGACGCTACGCGTCGGGAAATAATTGAATTGGGACCATGTTCACTCGGGAACTATCCCCATAGGGTCATGCTTCACTCGGTAAATTCATACTTAGCCAGATACTAAACTCATTTTAGGAAGTTCACATTCGGAAGCATTTAATCTCCACTCGGGAAATGATTTCCTTAGTTATTCCACTCGGAATCCATAAACCTTCCCTCACCCGGAGTATTTCCCCAGTCCAATACCACTCGGTATATTTCAACCTCAATTCACTCGGAGGTATATTACCCATTCTTCACTCGGCATATTTTGATCTTTCTCACTCAAAGATCACTTAAACCTACCTTCCCTCGGAAGGAGTCTCCACAATCAAGTTCCATTCGGAATTTCTCTGACCTCTCATCACTCGGAGGAATTTACTAAGTTAAGTCTCACTCGGACTTACTTAAATCTTATCCACTCGGGATATATATCCTTATTCACTCGGAATATGTATATAACCTTGTTCACTCGAAATATGTATAACCTTATTCACTCGGAATAGAACATTTGGATACACCTCAATCAACACCATCTCAACCCTTCTTCTCTCGGAAGAGGTTCATTCGGGATTTACCACTCGGAAAAGGCCCACTCACCAAAGCCTCAGTCGTAAATGGCTCTCCCAACTATATTCCACTCGGAATTTATGGACTTAGCATTATTCATTCGACAACACATCTCAGTCGATACAAGTAATATCTTATCAATGTAATATATATATGTACATATGTGTATACTTGTTCACATTCCCGATAGCCAACCCATATAAATATGTTTAAACAAACAGATTACATGAGAGCCGGCCAAGGCTTTAACATATGAATATACAATATGTACTATACATGCACTTCAACGATCTAAGTGCCCATCACTTGGACTTGAGGCTATCTCATCATTGCCAGTCCGACTTGCATATACTGAAAAATATAGCCACAGTAGGGGCGAGCTTTTACATATTAAATGACAGTTATTGACTCAGATTATACCTCAATTCGCAACCATACAATGATATTATTCAATCAGCAATAATACACTCTGTCATTCAATATGAATACTCTAATAACATCATCCACTCGGGATTCATGCAATTCAATCAAGACTGAGTAATTCACATCATTCACAACCACATATATTCACGGCCATAATATCACCTTGCATTCGGCAACAGCACCAATGTACATATATTCACTCAGTCGGAATTCACTCCAATTATTCATGGCTATATTAATCATGCTATTCATATCAGCATTTACACATATGTATATATATACAACCACATGAACTCATCAACAGTATAAGTGTGCACTCGGCATAGCATCAGTATACATGCATTCATCCACTCAGATATAAGTGTGCACTCGGCATAACATCAGTATACATGCATTCATTCACTCGGATTTACTCATATCAATTCCAAGCTATATCAATGCCGTTATTCTCAATAACATATCCACATATTCACACAATTCACATTGAGCTCAATAACAATTATAAGTGTGTACACATCATTTCAATCGGATCTGATCATTCATTATTAATTTTATTGTTGCAACATAGGCTCCAAGCCTTTTTCTCAGCTCCAAGCTGATCCGACCGTTTTACTAGTACCAAACCGTTTGCCCTCACATGTAACACAGTCACTCCAAGCGACAATGGAAGTGTTACGGGCAGCCTCGAGTCCAACTCGGTAGGCTTGCCTTGAGTCCAACCCAAGGTCTTTCATCAAGCGTCCAACGCTAATGCACTCGGCATTGCCTTGAGTCCAACCCAAGGTCTTTCATTATATTTCACACGTATTCATCTGATTGCCGATTCAGTATTAAGCGTCCAACGCTATATGCACTCGGCATTTCCAATGGCGAATCAGATGCATACGGTTTATTCATCAGGCGTCCAACGCCAATGCACTCGGCATTGCCTTCATGTTTATCAACATACATCTCATGGACGGACATCATCATGCACCACAGTTCATAAACAACACACATCCGGGCTATCACTCAATCGGCATACAACAATCAACACATTTACAAATACAACACAACACAGTGAGGTAATTTCACCCAGAACCCGTCCATAAACCATACATTTGAGATGTAAATCAGCCCCCCTACCTGGAATGAAGATTCCAGTAGCTCCTTGAGCTTGCAGCACAGTACTTTGCTCTCAGCTTTGGAAGAACCGAACGCTGTTTCCTCTCAAGCAGCTCTACCACCAAGACACTCCATGCCAAGCCTCCAAGGCACAACGCTGTCCTCTTTCAACCACCACATTGTTCCCACTTCGTGTTCCCACATCCCACTCATGGTTCTACTCAGTGTTCGAGTGGAAGAAGAAGAAAAAGAAGACGAAGAACAGCAAGAAGAAGAAGCAGAAGCTTCAGGAAATTCTAGAGAGGATGGAGGAGTAGTTCTCTATGTACCAAAGAGAAATGAGTAGAGAGTGGGTGGAAAATGAGAAGCTGAAGCCCTTATCCTTTCACTGCCCAACGACAGCTCACCCACTCCATCAGCCGTCACATCTCCATTAATTCCAATCCCATCAGCGTGGGAATTGAGGGAGAGAGGTGACCGAAGCCCCATTTTACTCCACCAAGGGCACATGAGTCATTTCCTTGCATTATTATTATTATTATTCAATCAATAATCTTAATCATGTAATTAGCCTTAATCAGTAATTAAATTTAACTAGGATGTTACAAAACTTCACTGGCCAAATGTTTCCCCATTCTGAAACTATTGGCGTTGCCCGTTTGCCAAAATTTTATCATATGTGTGAATTATGTACAAAATGCATTTTAACTCAATTATGTGCAAAACATTTACACCAAACTACCTAAATACACTTCAAATAGTCCAAGGCTTACATGCATAGTTTCTAAATGACCTAGGGAATCCCTTGGTCCCTTTTGAGGGTTCCAAACCCCACCGGGTGTCAAAGTCATCTATTTAGTTTCTTATTTTCACATAAAACACCCATTTCTAACATAACCCACAAATCCTCTAATTTATCAATTCATCACCCTATTTCATAATCACATCGCACACAATTCATGTACACGTTACAATCCTGCCCATTGTAACTTTCAATCATATACATCTTGGCTCCATGCCAACAATTCATATTGTCATCAAATTTACCACAAGCGACATCAATACCATCACATCCCCACTTCACCACACATATCCATCATTCAATACACAATTACATTCATCAAGCATATCATTCACACACTACAGTACCTACCAATTTCATGCAATCATGCAATGGCTCTGTGTCATGCATCTATTCACACATAATACATTACTATTCCATATCATCACACACCACAAGCATAGTTTAGACATTACAATCATACCCATACCACTAACATACACATAACATATCAACTACCCAAGTGGCTGTTAGGAAATCCCTAAACATGAGCAGTAGAAAAAAAAAGGATTCCATAGGATTTGCAAAGTTCCGTGTTTCAAAGCACAAAACAAAGACAAAAATTCGTTTTGGATTACCTCTTAAAGAACACCGAAGCAGTCGTAGCCTCGTCCTTTAGGAGTCTACACGAGCACTCCCACCAGAATCGTAACACTTGCCAACTGCTAGTTTGACGGCGTGTAGCTCTTGTAACTTTTGCGAATTTGTGTCTCACTTTGAGTGAACGGCCTATGAACATCTTATGCTCTATTTATAGGCTTAGGTTTGACCTAATTTGTTCTCTCTAAAAAGTGGGCTCCTTACTCATTCCAAATGAGTTAGGCCCAATAGCTTTATTTTAGTCCAACTAAAATAAGACAACATTTTCTGATGGGTTTACTCTATGTGTGTGACCCTACAGGTAAAATACCCGGTCATATTAATAATAAATTATTTTATTATTAATATAAAATAAGAGCGGCATCTAGCAATGCATCATTATGTCTGAATATTATCAACATAACCTATAAGTGATAATTATTTAATATGTTTGTTCCTTTTGTCACGATATCCTAATTGGGCCCAAGGCATGGTCGCGTCATCCTTGTACGGCCCAATTTATTTTACTTGATACCGGAGTGGACTGGATCCGAATAAATATCTAATATTTATTCTTTTTAGCATGGCCATGCGTTTTCTTAGTCTTACTCCATCAAGTGGCCTATAGATATCACTCCTGTCACATAGGAGAGACAAATCCCATCTACATCACTCACATCCCTCTGCATAATTTGTTCATTGCCTAATCACAACCTTTATAGTCCTCTTGTTACAGAAGACATTTAATTGTATTAAAACAATAAACTCCTCATGTAGGAATCGTAGTGACTTCAGGTCGAAGGACTACATATACCATTATCACATTGAGAATCGTTTATGACAATCATGTAACGATCCATGCAACGTTCTCATGGTGGATCTGCCCAGTACATCATTACTCTTAATGTGTACCCGTGTGAAGACTTGATATCATCTATATCTATGATCTGTGAGATCAGGTCATTAGTACACTCACACACTAGTCTCAGTGTATTTACATGTCCCTATGTAAATACTTGACTAGGGACATTTTAGGAATAACTTTTATATGACCTATTACTCCAAGGATAAATACGTTTTAAAACAATTTTAAACTGAAATATTTATTTTATTGATAAGCAGAAAAATGATACAAATGAAAAAGCATAAAAGCTCATAGTGCATACACCAACAGTGGCTCCGTACCCCTTGGTCCTGACACACCTATGAATACCAATTAAATTCGTATACATAGGATCCACAACTTAACATAAATATACATTTACCATTTTCAACTAAATACACATACATATAACCATTATTACATTAACTTCTTATTCGCCTTAGCCTCATTTAGCACTTGCCTCAGTGGTGTGCATCCATAACCTGCCAACAGTCACTAAAACCACAACAAAAAGGGGTAAGTGACTGGAATTAAGAATTAATACAGAAATAAACATCAAAGCTGGGAAAAGTATAATCTAGCTACCACCCTAGTGATAAACATCAATTATTATTAGTTACCTTCTCTGTCATCCCTTTTTACTCACTCTTCCAGTTATTATACTTTCACAATCACATTAATTACCAACTTAATGCCATCATTAACATAATATGATCACTTAAATTAAGGTATACATGCTCAGCCATTTATTCTCTAATTCATTATCTAACTCTATTACACATAAATCAACATATTAATTAGCCTCAAGCCACTATATTCGTTCTCATCAAATAAATTAACATCATGCATCACATATATCTCAATAACTCAATCATCGCATAATACAAGCATCTTCATAAACATATAAATAAGTCAAGAAGTGTAAAACACAACTAAGTCTCACATAGATAACATAACGCCTTAGTATCCGGATACTAAAAGGATCGACCTTCAGCTGGGGGTCCGACTTGACACCCCGTGAACCCGACTTGGTCCACCGAGCCTGACTTGGCTCTCCACCTCAACCACTGGGTCTGATTTGACCACTGGGTAGCTCAACTGGGCAACCAATACCACAGGAGCCGAAAACAAGGGGCAACATATACCGTCGATCATCCTCTACCACATAATCACACAATCATAAAATCGATCACTTACCTTATTTCCTCTACTCAAATGGCACCAAGCCGCTTATCTCAATCATTTAGGGTGGCTACACAGACCCGACCCATGAATCACCACCAGGGCGGCCACACAGACCCAACCCAAATAAACATCACATATTTCCAGTATCATCTTAACAATAATCAATTATTACCACTAATCTCAATTATCAGATATACAATATAAGCAACACCATTTGTTCATAAAATTACACCAATATAATCATCACACCATATCATACATACATGCCTTATATCGTTAATACATTATATTATTGTAATCATTAACTCACATAAGTTTCAAGCATACAAACCACCACACACGCACATATATACATAGATCGTTATAAACATTATCACATGAATATTATTGCCGTTTAATCACCAATTCAGTAACAACTATCATCGTCAATCATAGTGTTCATCACCCTTAATACTCACACTACTTACTATACTATTTCATAAAATATAATTACCATCTGTATCTTCACATCCGACATGTACATATTAATATCATCATTTTACTCATACTTAGTCATTGTCATTTATTATGAGTCTCATCTACATTAGTTTCTTATCAATCTTATTCCTTTATGAATTATACCTTACATTTCCTCATATAACTTATTTTCTCACTAATATTTATTTGCATTATTAATCACCAATTTCTTCATTCCTTATTGTTTATTGAACTGGACTGAACCAGGGTCAAGGATCCGGTGTGGGGACCAGCCATAAAAGTCAACTATAAATAGTGTTTATACACCAGTACAATAGGTATCCAGTATTATAGTCCGATATCACAGTAGGTGATACCGGTCTTGCTGTCCTGGAAATCCTTCTCACCAAGCTTTCGCGTTGATGATGGGCAAAAGATGGTGTCACCTGCGAAGATTCTCCGACGCTTAAGTCAGTAACCAGAATGAGAACTCAAGTTAAGAGAGCTTAAGCAATGGAATAGTATACAATAAGAGTATATCACGTAACGTTTCTGAGTGTGAGAATCAGCTATTTATAGGTGAGCATGGAGAGCGAATCGTCAGGTTTGGCCAGGGGACAAATAGTACACTGCTCAGTGTACGATTCTGACACGTGACGTAGGGAGAGTCGCGTCTCTCGTGAACATCCCCTACAACTGTACCTTGTACCTTTTGTCGGGTGACGTGAATGTTTTCCGGTGTGCGAGGTGTTGACCTGGACATACCGGTATATGGAGAACGCCTCATACGGGTTTAGAGTCCGGAGGTTTACCTACAACATCAGTAGCACATCTAGGACGGATGGAATTACGTCCTTACCTATGGGCCGGTATCGAGACCGGATCATTTATCATCACTTATTCCGTTTTACCTCTATAGATATCTATATATATTTGCATCATCATGAACTTTTTTTGTCGAGTTAATTATCTAGAATATGAAGAGAAACTAACTTTCATCGTACCAATATAATATAAATAGAAACATTCCTTCATAATGTAAGACATCAATAAAAATAAAAATGTCATAATATTTTTATCATATTTCTTTGTTCAAAATTTTTTTAATCTTAATTTTCATGTCTTCATTCAAAAGAAACATAATTCTTAACTCAACTTGACTACTTTACACCCATAAAAATCACTGTCTAGCTTTGTGAGGTAATTTCGGTCGTGGGGCAAGTCTTGCGTGCATGCTCGACCCAATTGGTCTCCTCCCCATAATCTTAATCCAATGTTAAGAGATGAAATTGTTGGTGTTGCTAATTTGTTTTTTTTTTTTTAATATTTGGCCTTTGTTCTTATTATTAAAGAATCATAATTACTTCATTTCAATAATATACCTTTATAACTCTCCATCCCGATTCTTATTTGATTTCACATGTCTCCCTCATCTCTTTAAGTCTCTCATGCAACCTAATTATATATATATATATATATATATATATATATATATGTATATATATATATAAAATAAAATTATCAATTGTTGAAAAAAAAAAGCGTGTATATAAAAGAATGTGGAGAGAGGACGTACAAGGGTAACAGTGAAGAGATTAGGCCCCAAGGGCTAGTATTTACAAAGGGTTGAATTGTTTATATATAAGCAAAGTCTAAATTCTTGATTTCTTTATCCACACATCATTTTCAGTCCTTCTCCTACATGCTTCTACTTTCTTTTCTTTTCCTTTTGAGATTTTTTGAAAATAATCTTACACTTACACAACATGCATCTAGTCTACTACTGTGTAGATATATGTAGACAATAAAATAAAAAATGAAAAATAAAAAATAAATTGATGGAAATATTAGAGGCTTTATTAAAGCCCCAGCCGCCCAGAACAGCCACCCAAATTGCGATGTTAGTTTCTCTCTCTATCTCAAAAAATATCTATGAAGCACAAAAATTGCGCGTTGAGGCAGAGAATCCCATAACACCACAGCACCCACAGTAGCATCATAACATATGAACCCAATCTGCTTCATCTCCTCACTATTTCATCACTTTTTTCTTTTAAGAAACCAACCCTAAAGTAGTGACAACTGAGGAACAGTATCACCCATGTCGTCCCTTGAAGAGTCGCTAAGATCTCTATCGTTGGATTACCTGAACCTGCTGATCAACGGACAAGCCTTCAGCGACGTCACGTTCAGCGTGGAGGGTCGTCTGGTCCACGCGCACCGTTGCATACTCGCGGCCAGGAGCCCCTTCTTCAGGAAATTCTTCTGCGGGCCGGACCCACCGGGTGGGCTCGACCCGAGTGGGCCGCGAGCCAGGTCCGGGGTGATCCCGGTCAACTCGGTGGGTTACGAGGTGTTCTTGCTAATGCTTCAGTTCCTCTACAGTGGCCAAGTTTCCATCGTTCCCCAAAAACACGAGGCAAGGCCTAATTGCGGGGAACGTGGTTGCTGGCACACGCATTGCACCTCCGCCGTTGATCTCGCCCTCGACACCCTCGCCGCTGCCAGATACTTCGGCGTTGAACAGCTCGCTTCCCTCACTCAGGTAACCCTTCCTTCTCTCTCTCTCTCCTGCTTGATTATGTGTGTGTGACCAGACCAGTCATATGTTTTGTGTGGCTCTTGGGAATTTCGACATTTACTTACTACTACTGCTACTACCGGCTCTGGTTTTTGGGAACTGGGAAGGGGTGTTTTTCTCCTCTATATATATTTTATTCAAATTTCCATTCTGAATTCCTGCTTCTATCTATCCCATCACAACTTCTACCACCACCACTTCCTTCTATTCCATCATCTCCTCTCTCTTGTCACCCACTCAATCACACCCTTTTTCTTTCTTTCTTATGTCAAGACCCATTTGGTTTTTTGGTTTTCAGTTGAAACTTTTTCATCCCGGTTGATCAAAAGTTTTTTTTTTTTTTGGGTCCGTTATCCAACCGGGTTTGACCCACTTTTATTTCCATGGCTTCATTCACCACGCTGTAGATGTTACTCTCTCACTTTCGTTAACTGTTTTGGATATGGATTTGGTTATGGTTTGGGTAAATAACTAATTTATGTTGATGTTGGACGTGGGATTATTATTACTTGAGATTTCATGTAGTAGTAGTAGTGTTGTTGAAATTATAGAGTTTCTCGAATTGGGGTTTTTGTAGGCACAACGATGCAGACTGATAAATTTCTAAATTTAGATCACGATAGTGGGTCTTGTCTTGCACACAGAAGGCGCACGAAACGAAACGAAACTTTTTTTTCCCAAACTTTCACTTTCCTCATTTGGGATTATAATTCCACTCCAAAAGATAACAACACAAACCACACGGCTTCTTTTGTAGCTCTCATTCACTCACAGGTTTTGGTGTTAATTTTGTTTGTTACTAGAAACAACTAGAGAGCATGGTAGAGAAGGCTTCTATTGAGGATGTAATGAAAGTGCTGCTAGCGTCGAGAAAGCAAGACATGCAGCAACTATGGACCACTTGTTCTCACCTCGTGGCAAAATCTGGTCTCCCTCCAGAGGTTCTTGCAAAGCACCTCCCTATAGACATTGTGGCCAAGATCGAAGAGCTTCGTCTCAAATCCTCCTTAGCTCGCCGCTCCTTGATCCCTCATCACCACCATCACCACCACCACCACCACCACGACCTTGGCGCCGCGGCCGACCTCGAAGACCAGAAAATCCGGCGAATGAGAAGGGCACTAGACTCCTCCGACGTGGAACTAGTCAAACTCATGGTAATGGGGGAAGGCCTCAACCTTGATGAAGCATTGGCCTTACCCTATGCCGTTGAGAATTGCAGCAGAGAAGTTGTTAAAGCCTTGCTGGAACTCGGTGCAGCCGATGTTAACTACCCCGCGGGTCCCACAGGGAAAACGCCGCTCCACATTGCGGCCGAGATGGTGTCGCCGGACATGGTGGCGGTGCTGCTGGACCACCACGCTGATCCAAATGTCCGAACCGTAGATGGGGTCACCCCTCTGGACATCCTGAGAACCCTAACCTCGGATTTCCTCTTCAAAGGTGCTGTCCCTGGATTGACCCACATTGAACCAAACAAACTCAGGTTGTGCTTGGAGCTTGTCCAGTCTGCAGCACTCGTAATGTCACGAGAAGAAGGCAATGCCAACAACAACAACAATGTTACTTCTTCCACAGCACCCATTTCCATTTACCCTCCTCCAATGAATGAGGAGCATAATAGCAGTAGCAGCAGTGGGAACAACAACAGCAACATTGGTAACCTCAACTTGGATTCCAGGTTGGTGTATCTCAACCTCGGTGCCACTGTTGGTTCTGCTCAAATGAGTGGTGCTGATGATGACAGAGATACCATGAACCCAACCATGTACCATCACTCTCATGACTACTAGTCTAGCTCTAGCTTTCAATATACATTACTGATATATAAATGATTTAAAAGCTATTTCAATTGCCATGGAGAAATTGATGATGGAAGCTGCTTGATGGTGGAGGCTATTGGAGCATAAAAGACTCTTCTTTTGTCAGTTGAAATAGACTGGTATTAATTCACTGCACTGCACTTCTGATTTTTCTGTTTTGTTGGCTCTATGGTATTTTTATTTTGTTGGGTTGGGTTCTTTTCTCTTTTAGTTTTTTTCTTTTTTCTTTTTGGTTTTAGGCCTTTCAAATGGTCACCACCATTTGAAGTGCGGTTTCATGGGAGATTATTGGGATAAGAGACAGGGAGAATCTAATCGCTTCAATTTTTATTTTTATTTTTATTTTTTTTCTTTGAAATTGAAAAGGGTGCATGGAGGAGACGCAGGTCAATCTTTTCATATCCTCCTTCACCTGTCAACTCCTTAATTTGTTGTATTTACTGATCCGTAGCTAATATCACGGCCTATTTATTGTGATCCTTTACATTATCTTGTCCCACCTCCTAGAACCACCAATTATTTACATTTTGTTTTGCATTTTCTTCCTATGCTTTGGGGGATTTTTCTTTTTCAATGGGCTTGTTTATATATTCTAGTTAGTTAGGAGATGATCTATGACTGTCCCTTCTCTTCTGCCTCCACCTAATATATTATGTTTTTTTCCTTCTAGCATTTTGTAGTCCTTTCCAACGATTCATTGGCTCTTCGTTTTGGGCTTTATTATTCTAATATAAATCATGTGGCTGTGGACAAATTGATTGGTTGTCTTGCATGAATGCAACAATGAGTGTGACCACACATGTCAAGTTTAAAAATTGGCTCTATCATCTTCCATGTAATCCTCTTCTTGTCCCCCTTTCCCTTTTTTAGGACTCTTTACACACAACAAAATTTTTTTAAAAAATATTACATCTAAATGCCTATTATATTACTAATCATTTCTTTAATTATTACTATATGTTCTGTCTAAATTCATCGGATGTTGCTTAGCCAAGATTACTCTATAATTTCCTGCTTGAACGTACGTTATACATACTGAGTCTTAACTGCATGTTACTTTCTTTTATATATAAAAAAAAACTGCATGTTTTACTTTAAAATCTTAGTCCCAAAACAGACTTATTAATACTTGAACATTTAGTAATATTAATGTGTATTTAAAACTACAATCATTTTGTATAGTATGAATTTATTAGGTATACTTGTTATTGTCATATATAGATGTCAGTGATCTTTACTTACAAAACTATTTCCAGTTGATAAATTAGTCTAATCAATCTCAAATATTCAGTAGTTTTAAGTAAAATTTTTATGAAGTAAATCAAACTCAAATTTTTATATAATTTTTTTTCACATTACATTATTTTAAGTTCGATGTACATCACTGTGAAAGATACTATATATTTGTTATCAAATTTAAGACTACATTGGAATAAATATATAATGTATTTTTATTCCATTATTATCAATATAATTGATATGTGATATGAACATAAAATGTTAGGACTTTAATATGATTTCGTTTTTACATCCTTATCTTCTTTACTGTTATTTAAAAGGATAAAAAGAAATAATGTTTTGTGAACCTCAACTTTAAAGGTTTGGTATCTTTTATTGTGTTTTTGTGAAATTATTGTATATATATTCTAATAAAGGATTAAACACTTTAGAGGTTCAACCTCAACCCTAATGAATAATAATATAAAAAATAATTTAATTATGATTAGTGTTTATTTTTTATAAATGGAATAAAAATAATAACATAGGTTATATGGATCAGTTTCACAAAGAAACGTGTGAAAATAAGTGAACAACCTATAAAAATAAAATTCAGATAAGCTATTCCAAATGTCTCCCATGTATTTTTTACATGTTTCAATTATCTACAATTTAATACATATGGTCTTTGAATTAGGACACAGTCACATGATTTGATGATGGAATTGATAACAATTATTATTTATAAAAAAAAATGTGGTATATTCAGAGAGATCAGAATGAGCATGTTAGGTGAGATGAGAAATGAGAGAAAAATTGACTATAACATTTAACATTAGTTTTAAATATATGATTAATCATTGAGAATGGTTATGATTAATCTTGTCTCCTTAATTTATCACAGGCCACTAATAAAATTGATCCGATGATATCTGTGAACATTCTGGATTATCTAGAGTAATAAGCTAGTAAGGTAAAAGATATGAGTAGAAGTTTTTATTGATCACTTGTAGCATAAAATTGTAGCAATAATTCCATAATTATTTTTCATGCACCGGTTTCGGACTAGTTCTTGCTTATCCCTCCCTCAATTTCATGGCTATATTATTAGAACATGATAGTTGAGTTCCTGCTCTCCTCTTGTTCTTATTCTGTTTCTTCAGTCACTTTTGAAACCTCAGCATTGTTATCTAATACTCTTATGGGTGTTTGTTATATGGATATATTTTTAATCTTATAAATTATGTTTCGTAAGAATTATATTTTTCAAGAATGTTAATATATATGTTTGGTATGATTAATGTTTATGGAAAAATTATATAGATTTTTTTGAATTTTAATTACTCGCATTTCTGATAATTTTAGATGAGTATTTAATATGTAAAATAGATTTAAATAAATTTATATAGGAGACATAATTATATTTTTATTTATAAAAAAATTTCTGAATTAAATGAGAATTAGAATTTTCATATTCTCTTTAGTGGGAAAGTTTTTGTAGGAATCATTAATAAAATAAATTCCCAAAAACCTTAGTTTTCTAAGAATATTTTTTTAAAACGATTACACCAAATGTGAGATTAAAATATTCTTAAATTATAATTTTGACGAAAAATAAATCCACATATCAAACTAATAGTTGATTAAAGAATCTATATATAAAAAAGTTTTTTATATTGATTAAAGAATCTATTTTAAATATCTTATAATTGTCCTTAATAAGTGTTATATTAAGCAAGACCTTTGAAACATCTCCACAACATTTGCAAGTTATTTTCTTCACTAAGAAATAATCCATGTTGAAATATCAAAGGATAAAATGAATTAAATTAAGACATAATTGATGGTATATAATCGGGAACCATTATATGCAGTATCTTTTAACATCAATATACATTGATTAAGAAATTTCGACATTTGTTTTAACAATATTCCGAAACTATTATATGTAGTAAGAACCATTTAACATTGGTATATTGTTATGTAAAATTTTAACATGGGAGCATCCATTCCATTCCCACGCCAAAACCTAAGATGGGCTTGTCTGACATTAAATTATTAATTTGAGTAATGATTTTTATACGGCAATTTAGGATAACACTTGAATAGTTTTGTAAAATATTTTGAATTATGTGCATAATTTTAAATGGAAAAAATAATTATATATATATATATAATAAGAAATGCAGTATATAGAATCCAATATTTAAATAAAAGTGTTAATAGGATTTATTCTATCTTAAGTGAGTGAAACTTAAACATGACATATTTATGAGAGCAAAAAATAAAAGGAAGTTTGTACTATATTAATTAGGAAGTGACATATGAATGGTGGTGGTGAGTTTTGGCTAGTCGTGATTCACATGCAGAAGCCCAATATGTTATCCAAAAGATAAAGAAATCAACTCTCTTTGTGATCTTGAGGTGGGGGATAATTTGGAGAACTAACCTTTACTGATGAATATGATGGAACTTATCAATGGTAGAAAGATTCTAATCTCCTTCCTCCTTCCAAAATGCCTGTCTTTTTCACTCTCTTTTTATTATCATACACTTAATATAATCTGCATTATTTCCATTCATTTTTTCTTCTTCCACGCAATATACTTGATTGGAAACTTGACCCATATTCCATGAGATACCTCCCAATTCAAGAGACTCATCATTCTTTTCCATCGTCATTTTCCAAAATACACTCTCATTTCATCATTCAAGATATACTTATTACAAAAAAAAAAAAAAAGTACTATGCTCTTGGGAAATTTCAAGCTTATTTGTTTGTGGCATACCCATTTTTACCCCGATGGTTTTCTTCATAATTATGTATTTTATTTCATACTAATTATCTCTTTTTACTTTCTCCATGTGTAGAGACAATTAACAAAAGTTTTAACTGGGAATGACATTACATGCTCCAATATATCACAATGTTTGCGATTCTTCTTGTTCTTTCTCTTTTCTTTTGGTGAAAAGTCATCGCTTTAAATGTTATCTAATTAAAAGCATTTAATGAAGTAGAGTTTTCCAGTAGGTAAATAATTTGAGTTTCTATATATTTATATATGTAGATTTACATTTTCTAGGTCTGTTCCTGGAGGGTCACCCAAAGCAGTAACACAAGTCGAAAGCATATAATCAAAATATATCTTGTTATATATACGCAAATTTTCTACGTTATTCTCTCTTCTTCTCCCAAGGCTCTTTTATTCTATGCAAAGCAAAAGATGTGGTTTTCCCACTTCCACATATCTCTTTCAATAATTCTCAGCAAAAAAATAAATAAATAAGTGACGATTTCAATTGGGTTTGATCAAACGCTGATCTGTAAATGCAACCGCTCATAATAATTATCGTCGATAATCAATATTATCATGTTTATGTTAGCTTTCCTTAAATTAGTGGTGGTGTCCACTCCTTTTGTTTCCCTCCACAATGAAAATGTAGTCATTTAATGGCTTTGTCTACTGGATATAACATAGATATAGATATGGATATAGATGACGGAACGGAGATTGCAACACCATCCAAATAGGATTATGGTTTTAGTATCGGAGGGGAACGGAGTTGGTTCACCCTAACGTTACACCGCTGAACTAAATGAGCTCTTAACTCACTAACAATGCTAGTTATAAGTTACAACACTGCTATATAATTCGATTTATTTTTTCTTAGAAAAATATATGTATATACAACTTCGGTTCTTACCTGAAAGTGTAAAGATCATTTCTTTTTTTAAAAAAAATGAAACTGACTGTGTTCATATTGTAAGGAGAGTGCATTATATATATATATATATATAAGCCAAAGAAATTTGATTCATGATTTTCTTTTTAAAAAATGGTACTTTTAATTTTAAGGGAAAAAAAAGGTACTTGGGACCCAAATACATGTAATACAAATGAAGTACAAGATGAGAAACAGTTATAGTACGACATGTCTGTTTGTGCTCCTTTCTTGTGACTGTAAACTCGTATAATTAAGATGATTTAACTGTGTACTCGTTGGTGGTAGAGTGAGCCATCCAATGATCCAAAGCCATACATGTCTAGAGAGTATATATATACCATTATACCCACATCAACAAAATGTACAAAACCGAATTCTGAATAATCACAAGTGAAGCAAATTACGTTTCTCTCTGACTCCTAAAGTTTCATATCCAAATTTCATTACTCCAATTAATCTTTCAAGTTTAATTATTTTATATATATATTCTTTGTTCACTTATCCACATTTCTTTCCAAAACATTAATTGTATCCCTCACCTTGCAATTCCCCTCCCTTCTTCATAAATAAGTGGATTGTGTCGTGTCATTGGAACTTCAATGTCGAAGTTAAGTTGAAGTGAAAAATTTAAAGGTTTATATTAATTTTTTATGTCGTTCGAAACAATCAAAACTCTATTGAACTGTAGGATAAAAACCTCCCCAATCAACAAGGTTTTTTTAGTTGAAAGTGTGCAACCAAACGTTCTCTAAGCATTATAGCAAAAACGCTATTTAGCGTGGGCGCATTGCGTTGGATGGGGCCTCCCACGCTGCATCGTGTGGAATCTACAACTAAAATTTTAAAAAAACGTGTCCAATTTTGGTTGTTGCATTGAAGGGAGCATCTCACGCAATAATGAAGAGACTAAATTTGTCATTAGTTGTTAGATGAAGGGTACTAATTAAAAATAATTAGCATTGACATTTGTGTGGGAGGAGGGTCTGATGCAACCTTCGCGTGTACATACGATCCCCGCGTGAACCCCTTATTTCTCACTCCATTTCAAAACATTTCCAACAATTCTCAAATTTGTTTTGGGTGTTTTGGAGTGTAGAGGAACCATTTGCTCTCTTGTTGATTCCATTGCATTGAACCGATTGAAATTTATTCTAAGTTTAAGAGGTTAGTAGTCTATTTGATTCATTTAATTTTATGGTTTAAAGTTCATTAGGATAGTTATAAGAACTTTAGGATAGATGATTTATAATATAAAACTTTAGAAAATATTGAGATTTTAACTTTAAAATAGATGATGATTTGCTGTAAAATTTATTTATTAGAGTACATTTTACACTAGGATTGTTACGTTAGAAATTAAGAACTTTGAAAATTTAAGACTTTAGAAATTTAAAAATAAAACTTTCAAATTAGAATTTATATAACATAAAAATTAAGAAATTTCAAATTAGAATTTAAAAAAATTAAAAATTTCAAGTTAGAATTTAGAATAATAATAAATTTAAAAATTTTAAACTATAATTTAAAAAACATAAAATTTATAAATTTGTAATTAGAATAAGAACAATAATAAATTAAAAAATTAAAAAAATGAGAAATATACACACTAAATATATACTCAATTTTTACATAATTAATTTTAGGTTTGATGTGTAATTTTAAATAAATATGTGTTGTTATTGAGTTGTATGTTGACAATGTAGATTTTATGATGGGCCGTTTATGGATTATGATAGAATTTGTCCGCATAGGAGAGATTTAAAAAATGAGTTTAGTAGGAGGGTTAGAGAATTGTCAATAAGGCTACAGAGCAACCTTATTACTATTAAGAAGGTGGTATAAGGTGTTCTTGTGTGAGTTGTAGATACTGTAAGATTTTGAATAAAAATGAGGATATATTTCACTTGTACAAATTTGGTTTCAAACACAACCATTAAGTGGGTGAAATTTAGGAGAGTGGAACATGCTTTGGTTGGTGAAATAAGTAGCATCACCGTACCTCAAGTCATGGATAATTTTAACCTTTTAAAGTCAATGTTGAGCAACAATCTGCTAATGTTAGGGAACCGCATCACAAGCAAAATGAAGGTCGGGGTAGTCTCAAACCAACCCTACTAATGTTTTGATTTATTTTTTAATGTTTAATGTATTATTCATATGGCTTATCGTGATCCACATGATTAGAAGCGTGAGCAAGTTAGGAAAGGGAACAAGCCAATTGTTTAAGGCGGTAACTCAAGGAGGATGCTACGATCAATTAAGATGCACGAGCGTGCCAAAAATCTTATCATCATTGCTGAGAGGGAAAATATAGAGTATAACATGATACCCAACCCTGGTTGGGTTCCACCATCAGGTTAGGAGCCGATGGTTGATGAGGACGTTTACTCTCCATCCTCCAACTCCGTCGACAATGACTATGAGGATATCCTTTGAGATTAGAAGATTCATGAGGTAGTTCAGGAGCAGGTTGTAGAGCCTCCTAGCCACAAGTTGGTTAGAGGAGACATGCATGTGATAGAACTCTTCCACCAGAGGACGATGTCTAGAAGTTGATTATAGAGCCAAATAGAGGATATAAATGATTCTTTAGATTAGTGTCTTTTCAATTTTGAAAGTTTATGTCATTTGAATTTTGGACTTAGAATGGGTCTTTAAACTGAAGGATGAAGGGACTAGGACACTAGCTTTAGTGTGGAAAGTGGTTGATAAGTTACTTTTAATGGTCTTTTACTACAATGTTTTCTGATTTATTTATTTGTTTACACAAATTAATATTGTCTCTCAACTATAGGAGAATGTTACTTTCACACCAAAGTACAAGGTGACCATGAGGTTTGCCTTTGAAAAATAAAGAAACAATACCTGAGCGACATATGTTTGGGAAGGCCTGCAAGAGGGACAGGGCAGGATGAACATACCTGTACTCATACCAAGTGGATAGGGAGAAGGCATGGAAGAGACAACTAACTATGTGTACAATATGTTCAAAGATTGATTCATTAATTATTGTTTTGAGAATTGGTTGATTTCAGGAGTAAAAAACAATAAAAACTAAGAAAATGATGAGATAAAAGATGTTGGGATCAAACTCCCCCACTCTAATTAATCCTTTAAGATCACATTATATGTATGGTTATGTATCTAATCAAGTTAATATAACATAAAAGCCATTAAACTAAATCCTTTAGCAAGTAAATTCTAAACATTAACATCAAATCTCAATCTCTTGACAATTCAATGTTAGGATTTACATTAAAAAATGTTCAACAACATTAGAATCAATTTTATCCCTAGACAAAGAATTTAATGACCATTTCATCCATAAAACTCGTTCGGTAAACTAAACACATGCATATAACATTCTCCCAAATCGAAATAAGCATTAGGAATTAAGAAATAAAATGCTAACATGATATAAATGTATAAACATACATAAATATTCACAACAAAGTCATAATAAATAATGAGTTATATCCAATCCCAACAAAAAAGGGTTCACCCACACATTTCCATAAGGGCTAACCCAAAACACATCAAATAAACCAAGAGAAGAAGAAACCTTAGAATGGTGATCCAAGGTCCTTGAACAGTGAGAAATCCTCCAAGTTCTTCAAAGCCTTTTTCCCCTGTGCAAAAAAATGTGTTTCGATGCTATTAGGCATGACCAGTTCACCCAAGAGAAACAGACCTTAGTTGGGCGAAAATGACATTTGGATTTTGATGTTGTCAGAAAATTCCGTCTGGGAGAGCTAATTTAGCTCAAGCAAAAATATGCTAGAAAGTGAATTTTGATCCTAAATGAATTTCCATCTTGTGAACTGTAAAATGATACTTCAAAAGTTCCTTAGAGCTCCTAATCGTATTCAAATACAACTAGTAAGATGATAAAATTGATGATGCTTCAATCAAAAAGGACTTGATTTCATATTAGTTGAGCAATTAAACACTGAATTAAGAACATAATTCATGTAGAAAATAATTTAAAATTGGTGACTAACACAACATGCATAAATGTGGTCTATGTTTCTCTAATCATGATCGTGCTCATAAGTAACATGCCAATTTCAACATGTTCCTGCAAAAAGAAGCAAACTTTAGGTCTTTGTTAACATAACAATAGCCACATTCTCAACAAAAGCATATAAAATGGTATCAAATAAAATCACATAATGATACTTTATCAAAACCTCAAACTTAAAAGTATTTCTTGTCCCCAAGCAATAAAAAGAATCAGAATGCAAATAATTTCAAATCTAAAAATCAATAAGCAAACATGCAGCAAAGTTATATATAAGTACCTAGTGATCTCAATTACACCCTGACCCAATAAGACTTAATAACTTATTGAATAATCTCTCAAGGAAAATGAATAAGTGTATAACAAGGTAAGGGAGAATCACTCAAACCCTTCATGAAAAACATATTGTCATAGGCTTGCCTATAAACCTCAAGTATCGAGTAATAAACTAACCTAACCAGGAATCATAAGGTCTTTAAAAGGGTTGTAACGTGGCCAAATGGTACATGCAGTCAGGTATATATGGAAACCAATAAAAGGGTATATAGAAAGGGTTTAAAAATATTATCAATCAAAATAAGCACCCTAAGAATATTGTCGCAACGTGGTTTGGCGACTGATAATGACTCGAAAAGAAATTTAAATTTTAAGTTCGAAGAAGATTATGGAGTCGCCATCAAAATTTTATTATTTTTAATGGAAGGGGGAGTTTGAAAAAAAAACTTTAAAGCTCTAAGTTTGAGAGTTAGTTACGAATAGGGAGAGTATCAGCACCCATAATCACTCATTCAAAAGAATGGTACATGAATGAGGCTGTGTAAATTTAATGATGACTTTAAAAGTATTCTTAATTTTATTTAAAGAAAAAAATACTATTATATTTATACATTTAACTCTTAAAACAAATAGAAATAAACAAACTTTTTATTTTTTTAAAAAGGTGGCAAGAAGTGTTTACCATTGGTCCTAAAGATCTTATCATTTTTATCATTAATCAAAACATTTTAATTTTTTATAGGTGGGCCTCTAATAAAATTGTCATTGGCCTAAAACTTTCTTTTTTTTCAAAAACTTTTTTTTATCTTTTTAATTTAAAATAGGGTTTATTTTAATTTATTTGAAAAGGATTTTAAAAATATTCAAAAAACACATAAACTTGAAAACAACCTAAGCCTAGACAATTATAGAATTATCATAAGTTAAGCTAAACAATTAAACAAAATAAAAAAAGTTAAATATGTTTTTGGTCCCTGTGTTTTTATTAATTTTTAGTTTTGGTCATTTATTTCTTTTTTATTGGCTTTAGTCCTTCTGTTATTGAGTATGTTGAAATTAGTCTCAAAACTGTGACATCATTAACTCAATTGCTAACCAAATAAACAAAAATATGTCATATGTGTGAACACCCTTTTTTCGTCTGGGTACCCTTTAATTTATTATTATTATTATTATTATTATTATTATTATTATTATTATTATTATTATTATTATTATTTCTTTTCTTTTTTTCATGTTCCAAAAATATTTCTTATTTTATTTATCATTATTATTATTTATTTTTCTACTATCTTATTCAATTTTATTTTTATTGTTATTTTATTTTATTTTTCTCCTTTCTTTCCCTCTCAATGCTCTCTGACCCTCTCACATTATATTTTTTTGGAAATTGAAAGCAACCTATCTTAAGGTCAATGGTTAGAAAGCCCTTACTCTGTTAGTTCAAGCCTCAAGAACAAAAATGAAAAACACAGTGAGTTGAGATAAGAGAAAGCCTAAAATTTGAAATTGAAGTATGAAATGGGTAATGACATCAAGATATAAAGAGGACCAATTTTTAACAACAGAGAACAGATCAGGAAACCAATAGTTAGGATTTACAATCAAAAACAAAAAACAACAAAGAAAAGAGGCAAAAAAATCATCATCCTCTTTATCACTAGCAACCTCCAAACCACCTCCAAAACCCATTACCATAATAGCTCGCCCTCCTTTTTAACCAAGACAAGCAAAACCATAAAAGAGAAAGGAAGGAGAAGTGAGACCACTAAAGCCACCATCTCCGTGTGCCTTTCCACTGCGTTGCCACCTGATCCGCGGCCACCACCGCGTCGCCACCTAACCCGCGACCATTACCACATCTCCACCGGACTCGTGGCCGCACCTCACTGCACCCCAAACCGTCGCGTGCCATCACCTCCACGTTGTGCCCCTCCCTCTTGGTTTTCTTTCTCTTTCTCATTCTCTCACTGTAGTCGCACCTTTCTACCTTCCAACTCTCTTTTCTTATCTTTTGCATCTTAGGTCACATTTGGCCTTAATTGGCCTTTTGAATTGTTAATAGGTCACAAGCCTTGTGTTGAGGCCCATTTACGACCCCTTTTTTGTTTTGTTGTTTTCTTTTTCTTTCTTGTTTTTCTCTTCTTTCTTTATTTTGTCGTTTCTCATTTTTTTCTTTTCTTTTCCTTTCCTTTTCTTTCTTTTTTTCTTCTCTCTTTTTGTTTTAATGTATTTTTCTTCTTTTCATTTTCTTCATTTCTGTTCTTTTTTTGTTTTTTTCTCTTTTCTTTTCTTTTTTCTCTTTGCTTTTGTTTTGTTGTTTTCTTTTTCTTTTCTTTTTCTTCCGTTTTTGTTTTGATTTGTCATTTTTCCATTTCTTCTTATTCTTTTGTCTCTATCTTTATTTTATTTTATTATATGTTTTTATTTATTGATTTACTTATCTTTAGTTTATTTTGGGTTTTCATATTTCATGGTGAAAAGAAGTAATAATGAGTACTCTCTCCCCATTTTATATGTTGTTAAAGGAAAACAAAAATTCAGATTACCTTTTTTTGTTTTTTCTATTTTGAAAGTCTGTTAGTTAGCTATAAGGAGCTGGTTAATTTGTTATTAGTTTTGTAGTCTCTATGTAAGCTTCCCTTCTATGTGTATTCAAAAATAGAATTCATACAATACAATTCCTTTTCTCTATCATTCTTTTTCAACCTTTCTAACATGGTATCATAGAGCCCTTCTTTTTTTTTCCTTCCTTCTTCTCACCTTCTTTTCGCCCACACCATGGCTTCTGGTGTATTCTTCTTCCCATAAACCTTTACCACTCCCATATCATCAAACTAGATTATGGGAATTTCTTACTATGGAAGCAATAGGTTCTAGCCACCATCAAAGGCTTCAAGCTTCAAAAGTTCATTGATGGGAATGAGATCCCTGAAAAGTTTCTCCAACACAGATTCAACAACATAAATCTTGAATCAAGAATATACCAATTACGAACAACAAGACCAGATTTTGATGGCTTGGCTTCTAGCTTCCATGACTCCCCCCAATCTTGACAAAAATGGTAGGTTTGTATACTTTACGTCAAATCTGGACAAGACTCGTAAACTACTACATTATACAAACTCGTGCCAAGGTAAACAAGTTGAAAGTCACTCA
The DNA here is from genome assembly GCA_037962975.1 of Clitoria ternatea. NCBI lineage: Eukaryota > Viridiplantae > Streptophyta > Magnoliopsida > Fabales > Fabaceae > Clitoria > Clitoria ternatea. The sequence continues at coordinate 156,115,403 of CM075673.1, forward strand.
GAACAATCGAGAAAGATTCTTAAGTCAACAATTATCTTCTTGAAATTGAAAAAGTCATTGATTCTCTTGCAACCATATGCTACCCAGTTTCAAATGAGGATCATATAGCTGTAATTCTCGATGGCCTACTTGAAGAATTTGATGCCTTTGTTGTAACATCCTAATTAAAATTTATTAGGCAAATTAAAGTTTATAGGGATTAATTAAAATGAATATGAAATTACCATGTTGCCCTTAATACTAAAGGCCAAAATTCCAATTCTCTTCTTCTTCTCACTACATTCACGCGTGCTTTCTCATAAAGGAAAAACAAAAGCTTCAATTGCTCACTTCTTCTCTTTCTCGTGAATGCATGTTCAATGGGTGGGAGCTTGTCAATTCTTCTTCTCCTTATTAATTCATCAAATTGAAGCAAAGTTCAAGCTTCTCTTCACCTCTTTCTCTTGGGGTAGCCACTGTAAGTTCAGGGTTTCTTCAATTTACTCAATTGCATGGTGAGTTCAATAACCCAACTCGTGGCTTGTGAAATTTCTAAACCCTATCTCCTAATTCTTGTAAATTCTTGAATTTTATAGCATTGTGAGGATTGGTTGATCTTGGGCAGCTTTGGGATCCTTGGAACCTTGAATCCTCCAAGTTTAAGTAAGTTAGAATGGCACCTAATGACTCTTACAATTTATTCCGCAAATTTTGAAGGCTTGACGACATTTATTTTCATGAAATTAGGTGTTTCAGAGTGTGTTCGGAAACTGGGCAGCCTTGGATATCTTTCGGAGTACAGTTTTGGTGACCGTCGGAGTAATTCGGAACCATTTCGGAGTCGTCGAAAGTGATGGACAGCTTGGGGGTTCCCTGGAATTGAGTTTCAGAGGTTGACGGCTTGATTCGGTAAGTCGTTGGTTATTTAAATAATTATTGGAAGGTGGTTTAAGTTCCGTTTAATTAATTTGGGTATTGATCGACTTAATCATAATTTAGAAAATTATTCAGAGGCATTTCAAAGATTGGGTGATTGATTGGAAGTGAGTAACGGAAGTGGTTAACGCTTATCGGTAAGTTATAATTACCGAATACTAAATATAATATTAGTTACAAGCTTCGGAGTATGAAATTAATAGTGTGCGGGTTATTAAAAACCAAATACTTATGTTTTAAGATTTTTAGAGGCTTCGGATTAGCGCTCGAATAGCATTTGGATAGCTTGTGGACTTCTGGGATTTCTTATTCCAGGTAGGGGGAGCTTTACATTTTAAATGTATGGTTTATGGACGGGTTCGGGGTGTATTGATTTTTTTGATTTTGAAATGTTTGAGAAAATACCCTGCTTGTGTGATAATTGAGAATTATTTGTGTTTATGAGTTACCGTCCATAATGTGATGTGAATTATACGGGATGCAAATGGTAAATGTGATTGATGTGAGATATCACATGTGGTGTAATAAATTGATATCACATGCATAATGTAGCATAGATGGTAAGGGTGACCCATGGAAGGTTAGGAACCCTGTGTGATGATTTCAAGTTACAGATTCTTGGGCTAGGTCCTGTGAGAGCCTGTGATAGCCGTAGGAGCTAGAGTTAAGTCTCAAGACGTCACGAGGTGACCGGTATTACGCGGGAAGGGCTAATGGAGTGAGGTCGGGAAGGAATCTGTAATTGAAATCATTGTTAAGCGGGATCCGCATGCATATGCATTAGTGCATTGTTATTGAGACTAACATGAGTAATATAGCCTGTGTATATGATATTGAGGATATCTGTTGTGGTGAATTATGTTAAATGGCAGTGTATGATATAAATGTGATATTGTATTATGTTCTGAGAAATGGAATTGGATAGGTTGATCCAGTTCAATAACTGTCATTTACTATGTATTGTGCTCACCCCTATTTATGTGGCTATATTTCAGTGGACTTGTGTCATGATGGCGATTGGTGATATGTCACCGCGCTCGTGTGAGGAATACATGTATATACCTGTATAGTATTTTATGGTATAGTCTTGGTCGGCTCCTGTTGTATCTGTTTTGATTGATGCATATATTGTTAGTGGATTTTAGGTAGCTGATGGTTTCATTGGAAACCTAGATTACATTTAATTGTATATGATGGGATCATAGATAATGTTATTTGAGATTATGGATGGTATATATATAATGTTGATGATATATGGATGTGGTGACCATGGATGGTCCTATTTTATTGCATATGATGCATTTGATATCCAGGAAACTGTTGCATTGCATAAATGGGCAAGACTTGTACATATATATCAAATTGAGTTAGATTATGTCTTGAAATTAGATTGATGAGAAACTAGTGTTTTATGTGTGTATAGGCTTAATTATGCAAGTGACGAGACTATGTTGCATTTTATGAAGCTTAGATGACATAGGCTAGTTTCATTAGTGTGCATAAGTGTAGGATGATGAAATTGCGATGAATGATGTGGTTGTGGGATGATTAAATAGGTTGTGGCATATTAGTGTAATGATGGATAATGTGGAATTTAGGAACCGGAAAGGTGAAATTGGGATCTGGCAGGTTTTTGGACCCTCAGAAGGGACCGTTAGGTTCCCTATACCATTTATGGATTGTACATGTAGGCCTTACTCGGTTTGAAGGCAATTAGGGGGGTTTGTGCATACAATTTTTATATTTTGACCATAATGTATTTTTATGCATAACTTGAGCATATGTTAGAATTTTGGCAAACAGACGACGCCAACGGTTCTGGAATGGGGAAAACATGTGGCCTATAAAGTTTCGTGGCAATCAAACATAAAACAGGCCATTTAGGTAGGTCAGAAGTTGGTCGGAATGCTTAAAACTCATGACAACAACATTGTTGTTATTGTCATGCTCACGCTACGCGTGGGGCTGACGCGTAGCGTCAGATGTGAAAAACAGAGCTAACGCTAAGCATAAGGCTGATGCATAGCGTCAGGCCCCTACTATTGTTTTGCATATTTTCTTGTTGTTGGCTGTTTTGGGGCGTTAGACATGTTGTATGGCTGCTGCTTTTAGCCCTTTTGAGTGATTTTGATATTTTCCTAATTAATTGACATTAAATTAACCGCAATGTTTTTGTATTTTTAATTATTAATTAAAGGTTGGGATATTTCATTTGTCTTCTCTATACACTCCAAAATTGAACCTTATTCAGTTGACTCCATAGAGGCTCTTCTTCTTGCTCAAGAAGAAAGATTGGATAGACACATGAAACAACTTCTTCCTCTGGCTCATGCTCATCATATTATAGGTCCAACAACAAATTCAAATACAAATCTTGATAGATATAAACAAAACTTTAATTACAGAGATGGTTACAGAGGAGGCAGAATTAACAATAGAGGCATTTTCAATTCAGGCAGAGGAGGATCTAGTTTTGGAAGAGGTAGATCATCATGGAATCAAAATCAAAATTGAATGATATGTCAAATTTATGGAAAAAAATAGCCACTATGCCTCTGATTGTTGGCATAGGTATCAACAACAAATACAAAATTTACCTCAAGCAAATATGTCACAATATGATTTTCATAGCTGTCAAGAATCATCTAAGATAGCTACACTATCCATGGTTCTTGATCCACTATGGTATTCGAATTCAAGGGCCTTTCATCACATAACTCATGATAACAAAAATATTTCCACCAAGAACTCTTACACAGGTTCAAAAGGAGTTCATATAGTAATGGCGTAGGTTTGGCTATTAAACACTTTGGTAATGCATTTATTAAATCATCTATAAATTCTAAAACTATGATTTTAAATAATCTGTTACATGTTCCTGATATAACAAAGAATTTATTGAGTGCATCTCAATTTTCACATGATAATGAAGTTTTCTTTGATTTTTTCCTAACTATTGTACTGTAAAAAATCAAGAAACCAAGGAAATTCTATTGGAGGGTCAAGTTAAAAATGGTCTTTATGTGTTTCATCAATTTCTTCATCATAAGATTGATAATATTCCTACAAAATTTTATGCCAATAATGTGACTACCACTACTTTTCAAACATGGCACTCAAGACTTAGACATCCTGCTTTCTATACTATTAAGACTGTTCTTAGGCAAAATCAAATTCCTTGTAATTCTATGAATCTTTTAAATGTTTGTAACTCATGTTGTATGGGTAAGGCTCACCAGTTTCACTGATTCTATATTTATGTATTCTACACATTTGGAACTTGTTTTTAGTGATATATGGGGACCTAGTCCTACTTCTGCTTCTAATGGTGCAAGATACTACATAATCTTTTTATATGTTTTCTCTAAATTCACATGGATTTTCCTATTGCATTCTAAATCCTAGCCTTTTGAAGCCTTTTTACAATTTAAAGCCTCAGCTGAATTACAACTTGATACTAAACTAGAAGCTTTACAAACTAATAATGTAAAGAAGTTTTTAAAATTTAGTAGTTACTTAACCACTCAAGGCATACAACATAGGCTAACCTATCCTCACACTCATGAGCAAAATGGATCCCCTGAAAGAAAACATAGGCACATAGTTGACATTGGTCTTTCCCTTTTAGCAGAAGCATCTTTCCCTTTAGGATATTGGGGGGACGCATTTCTAACTATTGTAACCTTGATTAATTACTTACCAACACAAGGTCTCAATAATGTTAGTCCCTATCAAAAGTTGTTTCATAAAAGCCCTAACTATAATTCATTAAAAATATTTGGTTGTGCTTGTTATCCCCTCTTAAGGCCTTACAATCAACATAAATTGGATCTCAAAACTTATATGTGTGTTTCTTTAGGATATAGCAATCAACATAAAAGATATAAATGTTTATCACCTACAGGAAAATGTTTCATTTCTAAACATGTTAAGTTTGGTGAAAATATTTTTCCATATAAATTACATCCTAATCCTTTTATTGCTTCAAACAATACTACTCTAGAACTAGAATATACACCTAGCTATATTCAACTACTTACACCTCAGCATCCTAATCATATTCCTAACACTCCTCCAGACCATATGCTTTATAATCATCATGCTACTAATACTCAATCTATTAGTCTAGTATCTTCTACCATTTCTATTGAAATTCACATAGATTTACCTAAGAACCCGACAACCAATACTCACCATATGATAACAAGGGCCAAGGTAGGTATATTCAAGCTAAAAAATTATGTTGTAGTTGTAACTACACCTAGGTATAATCATACTATGGAACCTACATCAGTCAAAGAAGCACAATCCAAACCTAAATGGTGCCAAGCTATGAAAACAAAATATGGAGCTCTCTTTAACAACAATACTTGGAATCTGGTGGATCTACCTCCTAATTATCAAGCAATTGGCTACAAATGGATATTCAAGTCAAAATATAATGCTGATGGATCATTTCAAAAACACAAGGACAGATTGGTAGTAAAAGGCTTTCACCCGGTATTTAAAAATCCGGTAATCGATGGCCTAACCGGTCTGATTCCTCAATTGGATCAGAAATGCATATGACTCGGTGTGACCCTGGTTGAACCGGTCAGTTTTCTAAAAAAACCTGTGACCCAGTGGTTGAATTGGTCTGATAAATTTTTTTTGTTTCATTTAGCATATAAACGACACCATTTCTAGTAAAAAATTCAAATTGCAATTGCCAATTTTTTATTAAAAATTGAAAAAGCAATTGTCATTCACGTGTTGCAGTAGATGTACTTTTTTAATTCAATTAAAAGAACTTTCTTTCTTTTCATTAATTTTGTATCTTTCTTTTTTATTTCTTTAATCAACTTAATTTCCAAAAACGTAATTAGGGATTCAAAGCAAACTTTCTTTTCTCCATTCTCCAGCAAGTCATGTCCCACCCCAAATCGTCTCCCGATTGCCTCCTTTCCTTTCTCTATTCTTTTCTCCATGCTATTAGTTCACTCAGCACTTATCCACTCTACTTCTTGTGCCACTTATTGATGCTTTACGCTTTCTTGTGCCACTTATAGCGTCACACCGGATCTACCCATACGGGTGCCTAATAGCATATTAAATAGGACTTTTATTTTTAATAGGTTGATTTTGGTTTTTGAGATTTGAGATATTTTTTATAATTATGATTAATTTAGGAATTATTTAGTGTTGGCATATAATTTTTAATGTAGCAGATTTAGAAGATTTTTTGTGTTGAAGTCTTGTGAGTTATGGCATGTCATTGGTTATTATGTTGTTTGTTATTCAATTGAATTAATGTATCTATGTATCTATGTTTTAGAACTATAACTAATTTGGGAATTATTTGGTGTTGGCAACTTGGCATATAACTTTTATTATGTTGTTTGTTGTTCAATTGAATTAATATATCTATGTTTTAGCTTTAATACACAACAAAGACATATGTATTAGTTAGTTAAAATATATTTGTGTAAGCCATTGATAATAATATAGATACTAGATGCACATGTATAAGGTGGCTGCCTTGTGTTTTTAAGGTTGTTGTTTTGTTTTTGTTATAGATGTCAACACCTGAAGTAGGACCGTCACAAGATGCATCAATCTAAAACTCTTCTCAAACTCAAAGGGTTAGGGGAAGACTGATCCAGGTTGGGCACATTGTAAGATAATTAAGGAAAGGAAAGAAAAAAAGGCTTGTTATGCCTTTATTGTAGCAAAATTATTAGGGGTGGTGGCATTAATAGATTCAAGAATCATTTGGTTGGAATTACTGGACAGGTGGAAAAATGCAAGAAAGTTAGTGCAGAGATTCAATTTGAAGTGAAGCTAAATATTGAGGAAACTCGAAACAAGAAAAGAAAATTATAAGATGAAAATCAAGATAGTAGCCCATTTAATGATGATCAAGTCCAAGATGTCACACCTTCTAAATCTCAAACACAACATCATGCAACTCAAAAAGGGAAAACCACAATAGTGATTTTTGTATGCCTAGAACCACACCTGGAGCTCAACCTACCTTGAAGAGTGTTTTGTAAAGTAAAGAAGTGGTAAAGAAGGTTCATCTGGCCATAGCAAGATGGATGATTGATGCATCTATTCTGTTTAATGTAGTTAATTTAGCTTACTATCAACCTATGATGGATATTATTTCTAGTATGGGTCCAGGTTTCAGAGGTCCAAACTTTTATTCTGTTCGTGGTCATCTATTGAGTTGTTGGGTTGAAGAAGTTAAGAAAATTGTTGATGGTTATTGAAAAATTTGGAAGGTGACTGGGTGTACAATTATGGCAGATGGGTGGACTGATCGTTATAGAAGAACTCTAATTAATTTCCTTGTGTATTGTCCCAAAGGAACAGTTTTTCTGAAGTCAATTGATGCTTTTCATGCCTTAAAAGCTGCAAAGATGTTGTTTAAGCTTTTTAAGGAGGTAGTGCAATTTGTTGGACCTGAAAATGTTGTGCATGTGGTGATAGATAATGCTGTGAATTATGTTACGGCTGGAAGGTTATTGGAAGCTGAGTTTCCAAAGCTGTATTGGTCTCCTTGTGCAGCTCATTGTATTAATTTGATGTTGCAAGACATGGGCAAGTTACCTGAAGTAAGTGATATTGTGCTGCAAGCTTCAAAAATTACCAAATACATTTACAATCATTATTATACATTGTACTTGATGAGAAAGTATATAGGTGGAAGAGAAATTCTTCTCCCAGCTCCAACTCATTTTGCTACCAACTTCATTGCATTACAATATTTTGGTTCAAAAAGATTCTCTAAGAGCAATGGTGACATGTAAGGAATGGACTACCTTGGCTTATGCAAAAGAAGTCAAGGCCAAAAGATTTGTTGACTAGGTATTAAACTCTGAGTTTTGGAAGCAACATGCTAAAATTGTCAAAATTTATGAGCCATTTGTGCATGTTTTACATATTGTTGATAGTGAAGATAAACCTGTCATGGGTTTTCTTTACCAAACTATGTACAAGGCTAGAGAATAGATAATTAGAAGGTTTCAAAGAAACAAGAAGATAGTGGAACTTTACTTAAAAATATTGGATGCTCGTTGGGATTCACAACTTCGTAAAAATCTACATGCGGCTAGTTATTGGTTAAATCCTGGATATAGATTTAGTGAAGAGTTTGAAAAACATGAATCCACATCAAGTGGCCTTTTTTATGTCATTGAGAGGTATTGTCATGGAAATCCTAAATTGCAATATAAGTTGACAGATGATATGAGAACATTTAGAAATGTTGAGTTAGACTTTGGAAGGTAAGTTGTTATGCGTGAACAAAATACTGTGATGCTAGGTAAATAATAATTTGCTCACATAAGTCACATTCTTCTTTTCTTATTAATCTCTCTTTTAATTATACGTAAAGTTATAAATTAGTATATTTCTTTGTTTGAAAATATTTTATAAATCAATGGTGGGAAAGTTAAGGGTACTGTGCACCAAATTTGAAAAGGTTGCCTATCCGTGTTTAAAGTCAAACATGTAGTGCTTCGGGTTGTGAACGGAATTAGAGTGTATTTGAGCACATTCATTCAAAAAAGAGAAATAGGTTGGAGCATCAAAAACTTAATGATCTTGTATATGTTCATTATAACTTGAGGTTGCACCAAAGGTAATAATAACCAAAGAATTATTTATTCATTGTTTGCTTTCTTTTAAATATGATATATATATATATATGTGTTTGTGTGTATTGACATATAATGATAATTAGAAATCGAGTGAGTAATTATGACCCAATCAACTTTGAGACACTTAATGATGAGAATTCTAATTGGGTGTTAGAGGACTCACCACCATTTTACCAATTTCTAATGATATTGGTATGTTATTTATTATTTTATTATAAGTTTCAATTCTAATATTTGTCATGTGGTATTGATTGCTAACTTACATAGAATATGATATTATCATAGATCAATTGAATTTGGATGATAATAATAAAGATATGCAAGATAATGCAATGGAAGGTGTGAACCAAAATAAAAACAATTTAGAGGCATTAGATGTCTTTGATGCGGAAAGAGAGTCTTCTCCCATAATTGATCCAACATTTACTCCGTGGGCATAAATAAACTTTCTTTTATTGCATTAATGAACTTATGTTAAAAACTTGTAATGATTAGGTACTTATTGAGATGAAAATTGGTACTTTATAGTTGTTCATTTTTAGTTTGAACTTATTGGTTGGTTTGTTTGATGTTCTTTATTTGATGATTAGGTACTTTTTTGTATGAAATTTGGTACTTACTTTCATTAGGTACTTTCACTTGGACTATGGAATGCTTGAAACTTTGAAATATACAGGTAGTATTTTTTATTTTCTTTAAATAGACTAAGTCAACCGGTTCAACCAATGATTCAACCAATTCGACCATTAACCCATTGACCCAATACCTAGACTGGTTCAATCACTGGTCTAGTTTTAATAACATTGCTTTCACCAAAGAGAGGGCTTTGACTTCATAGACACTTTTAGCCCTATCATCAAACCAGTCACTGGTCGAATTATTCTTACTATTTTTATCTAAGAGCTTGGCATGCTCACCAAATAGATATCAACAATGCCTTCCTGAATGGTGACCTTCAAGAAATTCTCTACATACAACAACCACCAGGATTTAACTCACACAATAAAGGAAAAGTCTGCAAATTAAACAAAGCCATATATGATCATAAACAAGCTCCAAGATCATGGTTCGAAAAACCAGGACACATTCTACACCAACTAGGCTTCTCGGCTGCCAAGTCTGACACTTCATTGTTTATCAATATAAAACCAAAATCTACCATACTTATATTAGTTTATATTGATGATATTCTCATCACAGGCAGTTCACAAACAGAAAATCAGACCCTGGTTTCTCATCTTAACACCCTGTTCAAACTCAAAGATCTGGGACCTCTTTATTATTTCCTAGGCATTGAAGCCTTCTATCAACCAAACAACATTCTTTTTCTTTCTTAGGCAAAATATATAAGGGATCTTCTTCATAGAGACTCAATGCATGATTCCAAGCCTCAACCAACACCAATGATCGCCAATCTTAAACTTACTACTAATGGCTCCTCTTCTTTCCATTATTCTACCTTTTATAGGTCTATAGTGGGAGAACTGCAATATATAACTATAACAAGACCAAAATTGTTCTATTATGTTAATAAGGTATGTTAGTACATGCATGCTTCTCAAGATCATCATTGGAAGCTGTTAAGAGAATTCTCAGGTACCTTCGAGGCACAATTCATCATTGTTTACAGTTTCAACAATCACCTAACATGGACCTTCCAGCTTTTTGTGATTCTGGTTGGGGGTCTGACATAAATGATAGAAAATCCACAACTGGTTATTGTGTTTATTTAGGAAAAAATCTAGTCTCATGGTCATCTAAAAAGAAAAATGTTGTATCCAAAAGTTCAACTAAAGCTAAGTATAGAAACATTACGACAGTAACCTTTGATCTAATGTGGATAAAATCTTTTCTACATGAGCTTCACATCTTTATGCCTTTACCAAAAATCTACTGTGATAATCTAGGGGTTGTTCTTATAGTTGCCAATCTTGTCATGCACTCTAGAACAAAGCATTTTGTTAGAGATAAGGTGCTTCAAAAGGAAATATAGATCTTCCATCTTCTAGCTCGGTTTCAAGTTGTAGATGTTCCCACCAAACCTATGTCTCGATCTGCTTTTGCTCATTTTCGATCCAAACTCATGGTTACATCCTTTAGTAATATGAGCTTGAGGAGGGATGTTAAAGGAAAACAATAATTCAACTTACATTTTCTGTTTTGAAAGTTTGTTAGTTAGTTATAGGGAGTTGGTTAATTTGTTATTAGTTTTGTAGCCTCTATATAAGCTTCCATTTTATGTGTATTCAAAAATAAAATTCATACAATACTATTCCTTCTCTCTTTTCCCTATCATTCTTCTTCAACCTTTCTAACATAAGTGTTGCTTCAATTTATTTAGTTTTGTTCTATTTCATTTTACTTGATTTTATTCCATCTTGCCTCACTTCATCTCTTGAAGAGAAAAAGAGCAAAGTATTTTACTAGTCTTCAAAGACAAGTACAAATATTTTCAAAAAAAGGTTTTCTTTTTTAAAATAAAAAATAGAATATAAATAAATCTAGTTTACGAATATTCACATGAGAAACATTCTTATCCGAGTTTTAAACTAGCTAAAAATAAAAATCTTTTTCATTAAATAAATTATACAGCGATTTTATAACGATGTCGTGTAAAATATTTTACCTACATCGATGTTATAAAGTTGTGAAGGCTGATACATGTACGAAGTACTCCGTCTTGTATTTTTTCTTTTGACATAAAAGTCTCTTTAAAAAACAACAAAAACAAAATACGATAAGATCTCTTTAAATATATATATATATATAATCCAAATAATATCTTTTCTTAAAAGGATCATTTCCAAAACCCTTTAAATTTTTTTAAATAAAAACAAACAAAAAATAACAACAAAATAATTTTCAAATTTTTATTTTCAACCAAGAACCATGTAACCCTAATTTCCAGATGTATTCAGGAATACATAAAGGAGGAATAATTTCTGTCGGGTTTGTTTTCCTTTTAGTAATTTTTGTGTGTCTTTATTTTATTTCGAACAATTTTACATTGTTACTATTTAATGTGGAAACACCATTTTAATACGATGAGATTAATTTAGATGAGACACTTTATTAATCTTGTCATATTTTTAGTCTTTTTTCATTTGTTAAAAATAATAAATTTTCTTATGAAAAGATTAATTGGATGAGACGTCCTAGTAATCTTTTTTTGTTTCTTTTCTTAAAAAACATTTTATTTAAGATTAATTTAGATGTGACGTCCTATTAATCTTAATTTCTTTTATTTTCTTAAAAATGTTCAATTTAAGATTAATTCGGACAAGACGTCTCGTTAACCTTATTTTGAAATTTTATTTTTCCTTGTTTGTGACATTTTTGTCCTTTCTTAGAGGTTAAATTAATTTTTGTTATTTAAAATACGCATCATCAATTTGAGGTAACCGTTTTATAATGGACAACATGGGGTGCTCATACCTTCCTCATCTGTAGTTTGGCTCCTGAATTTGGAATCTTATTTTTATGATCAGTGTCTTAACAAAGGTTTTCCCAATCTTTTACCTTTAAATAAATATTGGTGGCAACTTTGTTTTTCAGAAAGACTTCGAAACATTTCTTTCGTTTTATTTTTACATTTCTTTCTAAGGTCGGCCTCTCACCGTGATCATGGTCGTGACAATATATCTCTTGTTCTATCTGTTCAACTTATTCTACTCTTTAACTTCTCAAAATGGATTTTTCTCCATCAATATTTTTAGGGACTAATTTCAACATATTCAATAATATAAGGACCAAAACCAATCAAAAAATAACTCAAGAACCAAAATAAAAAATTAATAAAAATATAAAGACCAATAACATATTTAACCTAAAAGAAAAGAAAAGAAAAAAGTTAATTAACATTAATGATGATCAATCTTTAAGAACTTTCTTCTAGCCTCTGTTCTCCATCCAATAAAAATATTAACTTAGGAGTCCTATATGTAGTACTAAGACCTCTCTGAAAATAATTAACTATGGGACATAGGCCATGAGTATAGTACTAAGCCTTAGTCTTTTGTCTCCCTTTATGCAACAACTTTCACCCGTTTACACAGGCAAGAAAGGAGTGCGAGCATATGTGCTATGTCTGATGTAAAACTTTTATTTAAATGAGAGAGAGCATAAAATAAGACTTACAAACTCCACAATAAGTAGAACTGTAAACTCAAAATAGTTTATAAGTCTTGAGATTCTCTCATCCAATGGATTAATCTCTCAGGTTGGATTTTCATCTTGGGCTCTTGATTAGCATTCTAAAAAGGTTGAAAGATGTAATTTTTTTAAAAAAGTTATTATTTTTTCTCTAAAAGGTGATTTTTTTCTTTTTTTATTATTTTATATAAAAGGTTCTAGACAAAATTCAGTGTTCACATAAATTAATCTACTCTATAGGACCACATGATGCTCATACAATACAAACCGTGTTTCTTTAGACTTCACCTTTAAACTTTTTATTTTGGTCACTTTTCTCATTAAGGATAATTTTTCTAGAGGTTTTTTTTCCTTTTTCCTTTTTTGTGCATGGAGGGAACATATTGTTTCCTACCTCATACTTAGTCCCTTTTGCTAACTGGTATTCTAATAAGAGCATCCATGTGATCGCATAAGGGAATGAATGGCAACTAAGGGAATGAATGCAAATTATGATGTTATACCTACATTTTGCCTCAGTGATGTTGCAAGACAAGTTGTAGAATATAATAATTATGAAAGTACTCAATATCAAGAAAAATAAGCATATAATATACCTATCATACAAAAGTCTCAAAATACACTTAAATCAAAGAGATAAGATTTTCAAGATTATGTTTATTTTTAGTCATTCAAACATAAAAGATATCACATACCTATTAGAACTCAAATACTTTGTTACCTACTCATTTAAAATTTCTCAAAATATCAAATTATTAAACATCTAAAAAAGTTAATACAGGACAAAAGTTGTCATCTTTCATGACATTATTATCACATTATCAGTTGACAGAAAACATTAACAACAAGAAACTATGATAAACATTTAAATCTTTTTAGTGACTAAAACCAAACAAAAAACTTTATACGGACTAATGATAAAATTGGATAACTTTTGGGGGACCATAAACATAATTAAACCATTAAAATAATATGTTTTCTTACTTGTAGTAACAAACTACTACCTCAGCTGATAGGCTTTAAAAATAACTACCAAGAGAATTAGGGTTACTAACTAAGAAAATATAATAAAACTAATAGTTAAAAGATAATATTTTTCTTCTTCTATTCAATATAATAAAAAAGGTACAATATATAAGTTAAAATATAGAATATTTTAGAATACCTAATGAGCTATATCCTAATTGGGCCTAATCTATCGATAATATTTATCTCCTACCATTCTTTCCCCTTAGACAAACACCCTGTCCTTAAGGTGTGAAATATGATAAATATTACATTAATATGTAAAAGCATAAAATTAGAAAATAAAAATAATAATTACAAACCAACTAAATACTATTTGCCCCAAAATTATTCTTCACTTCAATCACTTGTCTTTTTTTTCAATTACGTTTAACAAATATCATATTTTCTAAATTGTCTCTAAAATCTGAACAATAAGAGGAATGGGTCAAGGCAACATGTGATATTAATTTGGGCTTGTGGAGTAATGAGTGTTGTTGGAGAATTTGAGAAATTACATGACTTTTGAGAAAAAATTAGACCATGGGGATTTAATGGAAAAAATGACATAATGGTGGTATGGGTTGAGGTTGAATATGAGGTATTTATGGATGAATAGATTTTTTGGTTGGGTATATATTGATTAAAAAAATGATATTCTGAGAAGTGTTTGATGGGATAAATGTGGGAGTGAAAATAGGAGTATAAATAAAAGGAAAAATAAGAGTAAAAATAGAAGCAAAAATAGGAGTAAACTTAGGAAAAAGTTGGGTATCGATTTGTACATGATTGGAGGCTAACAGTAACTCCTCAAAAGGTGTGGATACATGGTTTGACGCCTAAGGAAAAATAGATGGTGCAGATGAAGAGGGAGAAGAGGCATGTAAATCTAACGGTGGAAAAAGACCAACATGCGGGGAGTAGAGGAAAGCTAGAACTAACTCAACATTTTGAGTAAGTGGCCCAGATTTCATATGATCTGGTCGTTATAGATCCAACGATGGACAAAACACATCGTTTGGAAAATGTTAGACAAATGAGCTATTTCCCTTATTTCCATGATTAAGAGAGACAAACGGTTCCTCTGATTTCCATTGTGTTTTCCTAAAGGCTAATATGGTAGAAAGAGTTTGTAAGCTCTTAATCCATGACTGGGAAAAGGACGTAGAAGCATCGATCACAGGAGTGGAAGCAACAATCGAAGGCGGTTAAGGCTAGTTGATAGAGTAAGGGTAAAAATTGGAGTAAGGGGATAATGATTGTGGTTGTTGTGTATAGGAAAATGTTTGGGGTTATGTATGAGTTTGTATAAAATATGGGTAAATATGAAAAGGTTGTTGTGTCTGTGTATGGTGAAAGTGTTGTTGATGATGGTAATATGGGTAAAAGGGAGATAATTGTGGTGGCTATGTATAACTATAGGGTGATGGTTGATGATAATATGTTGGTCGCAGTGGTTATGGGTTGGGGAAAAAGGTTTGAGGTGGTTGTGATGGGTATTGGGTAAATGCTTGGGGTGGCTGAATGTGAGGTTGCTGGTGATGGTATGAGAAACCATAATCAAAAGAGATGGAAGCCATGGAAGACTCCATCATTCTCAACGAAAGCACCAATTGATAGACTCTTAAAAGAACTACCAAGGAAATTAGGGTTGCTATCTAAGTAAACATAATAAAACTAACAATTAAAAGATAATATTTTTCATTTTCTATTCAATATGATAAAAAAGGTATAATATATAAGGTAAAATATAGAATATTTTAGAATACCTAATGTGTTATATCCTAATTGGACTAATTTATCCGTAATACTTATCTTCTATCATCATGCTTTTAATATAAGACAATTTTACCTAATTCATGTACATCAAGAAAGTTGTTTGAAATTTGTAACAATTTTCCAAAATTATCTTTGAGGTTATTAAGACTCATCATTCTACTATCCCCATGTATTCTATCTCTACTTAATCTTTCTCCATTTATTATTAAAGGTGTTCATAAACCGATCCAATCCATTGCAAATCCTAAAACTCATTAAAAAAATCAAAAACCACAAAAATTGAAATATTTTAGTGAATCGGGTTGGATTTCAGATATATGTTTTGGAACTGATTCATTCAATTCAAATCGAACTTATATATATATAATTTTATTTATAAAATAAGCTGGTCATAGTCATATTATATAATTATATATTTATATGATTTTTTTACTCAATTATTTATCAAATTTAGTTTTAAAATTGTATCTTTTTATTATTTTTCATGAGACATATATCTTAATTTTAATGTAACAAGTTTATTATTTTTAACTTCAATTTAAACTTAACTTTATGTCTTATTTCTTTCTTTACTATTTAAGTTTTACAATTTGTATTAACACTAATGATTATTAATGAAATAAATCTTATTTTTTATCTTCTAATTAAATAACAAATAAAAGTATAAAAATTGAAATTCAGTCCAATCCAAACCACATTTTATCATATCGGATCGGATTGGATTTGAAAAATTATTTCAACCAATTCAATCAGAACAACATTGTAATTTTATGGTTGGACCAAATTACTTTTTAGTCTAAAATTGATCTAATCCAATTTACAAACACCTTTACTTATTATTCAATTATCATAAGAAAGATAAATGATCTAATTGACATATCACTACTAGAAAAAGCTAATTTAGCCACCAAAAATTTCCGTGGCAGAACCTTGAAATTCCGTAGCTAAAAATTTTAGCCACGGAATTAGCCACCGAAGCACAGACGTGACAAAATCCCCAGTGGCTAAATTTTTAGCCACGGAATTTGAACTTCCGTGTCTAATTAGCCAAAGAAAACATTCGTCACAAAAAACTCAAGTTATCCGTGGCTAAAATCAGTCATTTCAACTTCAAATACTATTCTTGAGACCAAAGAATTCCGTAGCTAATTCCGTGGCTAAAATTCAGTAGCTAATTCCGTGGCTAGTTATGTTTTAATTCAGTAGCTAATTCCGTGGCTAATTATTTTTTAATTCAGTAGCTAATTCTGTGGCTAATTATTTTTTAATTCAGTAGCTAATTCCGTGGCTAATTATTTTTTAATTCAGTAGCTAATTCCGTGGCTAATTATTTTTTAATTCAGTGGCTAATTCTGTGACTAATTATTTTTAAAATCGGTGGCTAATTTGCCAATGTGTAATTTTCCATATAATTTTAGGATTTTTTTATATTTCATCTGATAAATATATAACAATATTTCAAATTATAACATGCAAAAAAATTAAACGTACAGTTAAAATTGTGGTTCAGATCAAGAACAACACTTCACTGCGTTCAATCATTAGCCTGATACATACCCCCACCATTTGTACATAGCATATCCATATACCACACTATAAGCAATCACCCTTATAAGAGAATTCGCAAACCTATATATATCACAGAAGAAATCCCTAATTACAAATTATTCTTCAAGCAGTAATAACATTCATTTGCAGGTACATATATAGTACCATGGCCAACCAAAATCACCCAAACAACATCACACTACTCCTAGTATTCGTCCCAGATAAGCAAAGGGAAAAGTGAATTGATTCATTTAATAAACACAAATGAATTGAATTATGTTTTGATAAATAAAATGGAAACCAAAATTTCATTTTTTTACAACAAAGGTAAACAAATAAAAGAGGAAAAATCATGAGACAATAGAAAAAAATGAAAAGCAAACCCAGAGAAGTAGAGCCAAAGACTAAAATTTGAAAAACAAACTGGTGGTGGTGATGAGACACTGGGACCGTCACTCAAAAAGGGGTGCGATGCGAGGTAGGAGGGGTCGTGCAAGACCAACAACTAGAGAGACCAACGCGAATGAGTCAGTGACTGACTAAGTGAGGGGTAGGCTCCTGCAGGTGGGGTGGGGTGCGTCAGCTCTGAGCTGATGATGAGAATAAGGGTTATGTGGTTGAGAGAAGATGAGGCGATGATGAAGATGAGGGGTTACACGGTACAGAGAAGATGAGAAGATGATGAAGGTCGAAGAGAACGAGAAATGCAGGTGCGGTGCAAAGAGAGTGCGGGTGCGGCGTGCGGCGCGGGTAAGAGAAATGCAAGAGAAGAAAGACGAGGTTTAGAAAATTATAATGGACTTTTAGTTCTTTAGGGTAAATTCCATAGCTAATAAAAATCATTAAATTTTTTAAAAACATTAGCCACTGAATTAGATTTTCCTGGCTAATTATACAATTATTATTTTTAAATAAATTACATTTTTTGCCACGGAAATTATATTCGGTGGCTAAGTCACAAATTTATAATGTTTTAAGAATTTAGCTACGGATTTTACTATCCGTGGCTAATATTTCCTTTTATTGCCGTGGCTAAATTCCGTGGCAAAAATTGCAATTGCGTATTCGTGGCTAAATTCAGTGGCTAACCTGAAAATGAAAAATTTAGCTACGGAAAATTAATTTGGTGGCTAAAATTCGTGGCTATTTATACTATAAAAAAATCGGGTGGCCAATAGTTAGTGGTGGCTAAATTCGGTGGCCGCTTTCAGTTTTTTAGTAGTGTTTATTGTTATCTTAATTCCAATAATAGCTATACACTAATAAGGGGTAGTTTTGTTAAAAAAAATTAATGACAAGGAAATTTTAAAAAGAATCTTATATTAAGGGATGATTTTTTTATTTTAAAAATAATCTTATATTTAAGAAAGAACGTAGTATTTGTTATTATTTATAAAAAAATTACATTTTCATTATTAATTAATAATTTAAAAACTACCCCCAATCTTGATTACAAGAGACAAGAGACAAAAGTACATGCCAATATTTACAAAAGTTATGTGAGAGAATCAATTTTATTTCAAAAACACCCTTAATTAAATGATTAAAATCAACATAAAGAAACTTGAGTAAGTAACTTTTACTGTATTTCATAATAAATAAGATGTATAAATAAAAATTCATCATTAATTTACCTAGAAACATGTAGATGTCACTTATATTCAACACATAAACAAATATGTCTAATTTGTTTCTTATATTCAAGTTCACAAGGAGTCCTGTAAGTAAGAAAACACATATTATTTTGATAGCTTAATTATATTTTTGATCCCTATAAAATTATCAAGTTTTGACTAACACTTAAATTTTTAGGAACTAATATCAAACAAACAAAATTTATAACCACTAATGACAAAATTAGATAACTTTTTGAATAACTAAAAATATAATTAAGTTTGACTTTAAATTTAAAACTTCCCTTTGAAATAGGGGATTCCTATAACCAATTACTGGGACCGGCAAGAGAGGAGGATATTGATCCATGTCTGTTGGGCGAATCGTCTCTTTCTCTGTAAACATAATCAAAAGGCTATGAATTCAAATTAATCACAACCTTTTGGTTGAGGATTATGTGGCAAATCTATATCATAATATGCTTAATTCTTTATTAGACTTTTTTTCTATTTACAAGATATTATTTAACAAGATTCAACCATCTCATATAATTTTTTATTTTTTTATTATAATTTTACTATCCATTGTAGCGTGAGTGACATACATAAAACATTATACACCCAACATTACTTTTCTGATTATTTTTATCTTTTGAATATTATCAATAAAAGGGAGGAAGATAGATGGGCCCGTTTGTTTAAGCTTATTAAAAAAGTAATTATAAAAAAGTGCTTTTTTTATAATCACTTTTTTAATAAGCAGATCAGAGTTGCTTTTTAAAATAAGTTAAAATCAGCTTATTTTCAGCTTCTGCTTATTTTTGAAACTTTAAACATGTCAAATTTTAAAATAAGTGTTTTTTTAATTAAAAAAGCACTTATCTCTTAAAATAAGTTTAAACAAACGAGAAAATATAAGATTCCGACCTCACTCTTATTACTTAAATGTTTATATATAAACTAATTGACTTTACGTACTGACCACTCTTTATTTATGATGCTTATAATTATATGCAAATATTCCATTTATTAATTTATTAAATATACATTTATTTCTTAAAAGAATGGGCCTTTAAGTTCAAATCTCTTCTGAATTTGCAAAATTTAAGTTTGTAGTTGTTAAAAAAATAAACAAACAGAAAAATAAATGTGTAGGTTTAGAGTTTAATCTTGTATAAGTTTTAGGTTCATTAATTCAAAATTAAAATATATGTTTAGTCTCGTATAAGTTTTAGGTATAGAATTTCGACTCAGTTCCTTACTATTTTTTATATCAATTTAGTCTATGATGTTTTGATATATTCTCAAAATAGTCTCTTTCATGGGCATAAGTTTACTATATACTTATTTTTTGTTAGATCAGTTATTGCAAAGTCTATGTAAAATATACTTCACATCGTTTTCTATTATAAATAGATGTAAAATATGTATATATTACATTGAAGAATTTTCATCAATTATGAAATAACTAATATAAATAAGTTAACACGTAAGAAACATTTCAAACATGAGAACTAAATAAACATTAAAAAATCATAAGAAACTAAATTGTTACTAAAAAATTGTAATGAACAAAAATATATTTTAGACTTAATTTAATTATACAAAGTTCACATTTTTTAAAATTACATAGATTATATATATATATATATATATATATATATATATATATATATATATATATTCATGGGGCATTTATTTAGAGGACTTGTTTTGGACTCAAATATAAATAAATAAAATTTGAAACATATTATTTTAAAATGTAAACAAATTTTAACTGATTTTTTCTATTTAATAAAATAATTTCTAAAATACCTTTTATTTTAGTTGCTGTTTTCAAAGTCTCTTTTTTTAAAAAAAAAATTTAGAGAGTATTTTACAATAAATATTATAGGGGGTAATTTAAGAATTATGCATCAACTTTTAAGAAAATTAAATGAGACTAATTGACATTTAGTTAATTATTTATTACTTACATAATTGGATGAAGTATATTTTTATACTGATTATTTAAAACAATTGGTATAAAAAATTGTATAATAAATATACCTAGGTCATGGAAGGAGTTGGGAACATAAGCATGAGCTACAAAATGGAATACATAGATTTGTTTATAATTTTATAAATGTCTTATTTAAATATATGCGTGATCTTATAAAATAAAACAAAAAATTATATACCATAACTCAAATTTTTTTCACCTCATTTTTTTACACTTATTTTACGTCTTTCTTATAGCATTATTTACCTATTCTTTTTATATTTCTCTCTTGCAAGGGTATATACAATTTGTGTGATTTTTTTCCAACCTATTTAAATACCATAACACAATTTTACCAAAATTGTTGGTCCCTCATACAAACACACATGGTATGAAATCTTCATTGCGAAAACAACCGGGCCGGCCCACAACGAAAGAGAACTATCCCTTCAAAAAGAGCCCAATACGAAAAAGCTAGCCTAGACATTCGTTGACCCAAAAAAAACTGCACATAAAAGGCATAAATGAGTTTAAAAACCCTTGTGTATATAAACTTGAATTTATTTGATTTGGATTCTTTAAAAAGTTTTTATTTTATTAAATTCTCAAGAATTTTAAAATTTTTCAAAAAACATCTTATTATTATTCAATATAATAATGTCAAGGGACTAGCTCAGTTAGTTGAGAAGAGCGCATCAATTATTTTAAGCTCCTTAACAAGTTTTCGATTATGGAAAACAAAAAATGTAATACATCATGCATCTAATTACATCATGTTCATAATCATTCAAAGATGTCTCGTACAGTTGTTGTTAGTCCATTTAGCAAAATGAGCTTATAGCTTATGCTTTTTTGAGTAACTTATGATTTTTTAAGGAGCTTATTGAAATAGAGCTGTATGGTAAAACTAGCTTAAATTATGTTAGATAACTTTAAATGACATAGAATATTTTAATTATATGAAAGATAAAAGTTGTCACTAAAAAAAGATAAAAATAATAATTAAATAACTAATGAATGAGCTTATAGCTTTTGAAAAACCATAAGCTTCCGCAAGTAGTTTTCTTAGTTTTTCAAAAGTTATAAGTTAGAAGATTTTAAAAAATTATAAACTCCTCAAAGTGCGTGACATAATTCTATAAAAGTTTAAAATATACATGACATAATGATAATAAAGGTAACTTTTAAAAAAAGTTTAAGTTTACTAGTAAAAGTATATCATATAATTGTTTCTGTAAATTTAAAAGGTATTAGAGAAAGCCCAATATGAATGTAAACATAACACGAAATTTGTGGGAATTGGATGCGCAGACGTGTGCATTACATCTACATAGTAACTAGTAAATGATGTTACATTGTTCTAATCTTAATCTCAATTGACACCCCCACCAATTAAATCCAAACATCATGGCTTAATTATTGACTTATTCGTCCCACAGATAGTTTAATCGTAAAGTAAATGAATTCCTCTCCATTGATGTGAGGAATATATTCTTCACAAAAATTGATTGCCATATAATATATATAAATAGGTTTCATACCCTAAAAAGTATAAAATGTTTGACAAACTAAGCCAATAACGCGTCCTTTTATTCTTCTATAACTTGTGCCTCACTTGTCCTCTGCCCTCTGGGCTAAGCAAAGGATCCAAATTCAATAAAGAACCAACATGCTTCTCTGCCTTTGAAATTTTGAAAAGTTCCCAAAGCCTACAAGGAGTTTAAATTGAAAGTAATATTTGAAAAAAGTTATAAAAGGAATAACCACTCCACAAAGTTAAGTTCACAACCCTCAAAAGATAAAAAGGTTTTTTCATAAAAGTAAAGTAAAAATTATTCTGTAATTCAAAAAAATGAAAGTAGCCTCAAGAAAAGCAGCCACCAGGTACGACTAACCATATGGATCAAAAGTATAACACGGTGTCTATGACTATTATCCAGATTGTTTATCCACAGTGCCCCTTTATGAGATACTATAAATATATTTATACATATACATATATATATATACACACACACATACACTGAAAAGTAGAACATCAACATTACAGTGACACATATCAGGCAATACATTGCTTGCTTACCTTTCCATTCTCCAAGATGCAGCAGCCAGAGACTCAAGGAAACCAACCTCCCCCAGGTTCCCTAATACACACCATCTCACTCTAAAAAATATGCACAAACACAGGTTAATTACTTAGATTTTTAAGACCTTACACTTTTCATTGTCCTGTGATTTCAGGGTACCCAACAGAGAATCCCCCTGCCAAAAGAAAGCTGTTTTCTGGTTCAAAGAAGAAAGGAGAGAGGGGCTTCATTGAGGGATGGTAAGCATTCATCTACTGCATACTGGTTCATACACATCATTTCTTATCCTGCATGGCTGACATGAAAATAACTCCATGAACTATAACTGTTTAACTAGACACAAATTTAATGCGTTTTTAATTTAAGTTAATAGATACGGAGAAAAGTTTCCACATGCACCAGAAACTGTTCACAAAAATACTAGACAATGACTTGGATCAGCATAATCCACCAGAGAGACTCTGAACAAATTTACTTGCATAAACACTAACATATTTTTATTTTTCCTCTTGCAATTCTTACTAATGATGCAGCCTCTTTGCTCTGTGTTGCTGCTGGCTTTGTGAATCATGCTGCTGAACTACAACTCTGTCAGAGAGCTATATTGGCATATTATCAGCGAGTGTTACTGCTTCTTTCTTTCCTAGTTGTTAGGGTTTGATTTTAGTGGCTTTCGCCATGCATATATTGTATAACTACCTTGACTTGTAATCACGTTGTTGTAATATATACTCATCTACTTGCCAGTTATCGTATTCACAATAAAACTTGATTCCTTCATTATCCCTATTCCTATCTGCTTCATACTGTTCAGGCCTCTGACAATACTTTTCAGGATGCAAAAAGACAGAGTGAAAAATATAATCTATACAACAATATCGTGGGAAATATCATATAGATACTCTATTATATTATATTAAAATATAAAAAATGAAAATTAAGGAGTTTATTTCACCTCTCAAGTGTTAGGAAATGTTTTTGGTTTTGGTCCCTAACAGTGTAGTCGAAATCAGTCTTCTCCGATACGAATCGCATGTGTGAATTATTTTGGCTGTAAATCGCAACCTAAATTGCTTGGATCTTGTTTAAATTGCTGGAACCACTGTGACATCGTTCCATCTCATAGGCTTGTGGCCAAGTGCAAGTATTGTTCATACACTTGTTGGGGTGGTGGTGTAAGGATGAAACATCATCTTGATAGAACAAGGGATAATGTCATTGCTTATACTTTAGTTCCTGATGAAGTTAGGGAAATATTTTTGAAGTTGTTGGAAGACAAAGAAAAGGCTAAGGAAGAAGCAACTAGCCACGACTTGGATGAAGAAATGGGTACCCAAGACCATGAACATGATGCTAAGGCAAAAACATGATCAATAAAGTCCTTTATTACTAAAAGGGAGTTCAAGGTAGAAAATGATGAGTGTGATGCTGAAAGATAAGGAGTTGGTGATTTAAGATATTTTAAAATGCATCTATGGTAATGCTTGGCCATTTAACTTGGTAAGAAGTCCCTTGTTTATTCAAATACTTAAATATGTTAGTATGGAACGGGAGTAAAACCCCAGACTTATCATGAAGTTGGGTTGTCTTACTTGAAAAATGCTACTGACAACATTCAAAAAGAAATTAGAAAAGTACAAGATTGAATTGGGGAAATGGGGTTGTACATTGATGTGTGATGCATGAACTGACGGAAAAGGAAGATCGGTGACCATTTTTTTGGTTAACAATCCAAATGAGACTGTTCTCTTAAAATTAATTGATACTAGTGATGTTATAAAGGATGTAACTATGATGTTTCAGTTGCTGGATTCTATGATAAAAGAAATTGGGGAGGAAAATATGGTACAAGTGGTAACAGATGATGCTTCTAACTTAGTGGCAGTTAGAAAGATGTTGGAGGAAAAGACAACCAAATTGTTTTGGTCCCTTTGTGCGGACCGTTATCTTGATTTAATTCTTGAAGACATTGGTAAGCTTTCTATATTTTTTAGTACCATCAACAATGCCAAAAAAGTCATAACCTTCATTTATAGGCACACATGAGTCCTAAGCCTATATAGAAAATATTCAAAAAGGAAGGGAATTGGCTAGACTTGCTGTGACAAGGTTTGTCAATGCTTTTCTTACCCTACAATGTTAAAGGTTGTGGATGGAGACTCAAAATCTATCCTGCCATGTATCTATAGGTTATAGATACAGCAAATGAGCAAATTTAAGCATAAAGATTGAAGGCAAGATAGGCTTTGATACCATATTAGAAAATGACATGTCTAATTCAACCTAAAAACTAGCTTGTAGGATGAGGATTACTCTTACCTTATATACTTTTAATTGGTTATATCTTTAGACAATGTAAAACTTTCAACACACCCCTTCACATTTAAGAATGGAACATGAACAAATACGAGTGGGCTCATCGGGCTTATTAACACATACCCTCACACTGAGAAATGGAGCGCAAACAAATACGGGTGGCCAATGGAATTTATAGAACACCCCCACACTTAGGAATGAAGTGGGAACAAATATGAGTGGCCCGATAATGAATTTAGGATAGACTCTAATGCCATATTAGAAAATGTCAGGCCTAGCTCAAAAGTTAAGGGCTGTCTGAAGCTTTATAAGGTGCATACTGGCCATATTCCTAGCTCAACATCTTAATACCTCGCCCACGCCCAGAATTAAATATCTAGAGCGTAAAGTTTGCAGGACTTAAGACTAGTCAAACTCTGATACCATATTAAAAAATGGTAACTCAACCCAAAAGTTAGCTCATAGGTTAAGGTAGCCTTAAGCCTTATAAGCTAGATACTGGCTATATTTCTAGCCAATGTTGAACTTATTTTAATATCTTAACACTTGGTTACTAATTTATGACATATTCTATCGGATCTAAGCATATGAATTAGGAAGTGGGAATATGCATTTGACCTTTATATGTGGTTTTTGAAGGGTTGACAACATTAAAACACTTGCATTTATGTTGTAGCTATTGATTTTGAATTACTATTTTGTTTTATGATGTGGATTTTAGTTTATTTTGAAGTTCATTGATCAAACATAAACTTATAAATATGTTTATACAATAAATTCTTTCAATTATTTTGAATTTTAATATTGATCATGTATTTTACGATAATTTTAAAATTTGATTCACGATTTAGAAATTAGGGTCTTCTGATACATGATTCAAATCTCGATTCAACTACCTTGATCTCCAAGTGTTAGGCTATGCGAATTAAAACATTAGCACCAACAAATAGGGTCTGGAAAGTTTGGCACGTAGAATATTTTTTAATTCCTCATAACCATGTTTTGTATGAATCGTAATGACCAAAAATATTAAAATATGATTGGTATGCTTAGAAGTTACCTAAAAATATTATTTAAACATAACTAAAACTTTCCACCTATTTTGGAAACCAAGATTCCAACTTCACACTTAAAAAAAAATTGTTAGCAAACTTTGTAAAACTTTCCACCTACTCGGTAAAGCTTCCTGTGAATATTTTTAAAAAAAAACTCATAACAAGTATCAGAATATAAGATTCTTAAGTTAAAATTTCTTTAAAACTAAAAAGAATCTTTCTTAAATAATCATTTCTTGAACATGTTATAAATACCTAAAATCCTTAAACTTTAATCTCTATATTTTAATTTAAATTATAATCCTTTAATTATTATTATGCATTTTTAATAGGTCAAAGTTAATAGTTAATTTATTTTTATATTTTTGTTAGTCGAGTGAATCAAACCTACGACTTTCTCCCTCCTTTACAACTAGGCCTTCTAATCCAAGACCTTTTCCCTCCTTTTTATCTCCTATACCACCAGGCCTTTTACTTCTTGTTGTGTGATTATCCAGAATTTTGCCTGAGTCCCTTAGTTGGCTAAAGGGGTAATCACTCTCAGGGGTAGCAAAATGGGCCAAAGGGTCAGGTCAGGTCAAGACCCGCATAAGCCTGTCAAAATACAAACCGGGCCAGATAGGAAAACGGGCCAAAAATATTAGTCCGACCTGTATTATATGTGACCCACAAGCCAAACAGGCCAGCCCATTTTTAATTAATTTAGTCTATTATTAATTAATTTATTACTATTAATAATAATGACTAATTTAGAAATACAAAACAAAACATAATTTTCAAGCATTTTTAAACAACAAAATATACTTGCATCTTAAATAACATACTTACTAATTTGACATTAATAATATATACAGCTAAATTAATAATTGTAGTATTATTTTTCTATTTCTTTATTTGACATAATAATATAGAAATAATTTATATATGAACTACTACACTGGAAATTAATTATATGATGACCAATAATTTATATATGATGCACAAAGTAAAAAAGAAAGTTGGCTTGCTCTTAATAAAAATGAACCAAATTAATATAAGTATATAACTACTGCGTCAGTGCTTCATAGCTTCAGTTCAATGGCGTGCATGACTTGCTGTTGACGAGTGAGCGAGAGACGTATGTGAGACCATGGCTGGGTGGGGTGTGTCACGTGGAGTCTGCTTAAACTTTTATTATTTTTTAATAAAGGCCCGATAGGCCAACCCGGCCTGTCAGGGTTTGCTTTTTTGATGGGCCAAAACAGGCAAAGCTTATTTGAAAAAGTGGGATTTGAAGGTTGGCCCAACTCGGCAGACCAAATAGGTTGGCCCGCGAGTCAGACCCAAATTACCATCCCTAATCGATGCAGTATATAAATTAATCCTTAAATGGTGATAAATTATAAGGACCAAATGGTTATGTTAACCTAAATTTTAAGACAGACTATTCTTTGGGCACTGGACATACCCTCCTTTCATTTGTATTTAGAGCAGCTATATATAGGTCTTGGCAACATATTAAAAGACTCGGCTTTTCTAGCAACTAGCAAGGCTATAGATTCGATATCAAAGCTAACCTCAACATCCAAATACATAGGCTTTAGAAGTGTACTGCCATATGATCGCATAAAAAGCAGGTATCAACAACAAAGCACACTACTGATTCCTAAAAAGAGGCAGCAGAGCAATTCATACAAGTATATCAACATGACCATGGAATGCTCAAGAAGTATCATCATATGAAAATGTAGATTGGGAGCTTTCATAGATTAATATACCCAAACAAGTTTCTTTTGTCACGTAAAACATATATCAGGTAAGTTAAACTCAGAAAACAGAGAAACTCACAGATGAGTATATGAAATACAAATACATCATTATCTATTCTGTACAAAGGTTCGCATTCATCATACGACTAGGCCATAGCCAATAGCCATACTAGGATATATAATCCCTTGATGCCCATCTTTCCTCGTACTTTCCAAAAGAGAAGGTAGATTGAGGAATCCCAGTCAAGTGAAAGGGGTCAGGTTCAATGCCATAATCTGTGAGTGGCCTATGCTCCAGAATATCATCATGACTTTTAACAAAGTCTGGTATCTCAATCTCTCCTTTCTTTATATCATCCCAAAGGTACTGAAGACGGCTTACATACTTGATCTTCCAATATAATCTAAATCACAAACATAGTAAAAAAAAGAACCAAAAAACAAAAATCAATTAAACATAAGAAACTATACAATCATTCAACCAATTTAGGCTATGCATGTTTAGAATTAGCTGCGTCAACTGTCAGCTATACATCAACCAATAACAAACTATATTTTCAGAGCATAGTTTCCAAAAAGAAAAAAAAATCAATGGTTTCAGAAAACAATTTTTGTTTTCATTTTCTATCTTCACTTTTAATTGCGACACTGTCATACTGTTTTTTGTTTCCAAAAAAGTTTGTACATAAAACATTTTTTTGTACAAGCTTTGAAAATCAGAAAATCATATAACCAATTTGTAATTAAAAATGATAACAAAAAACAAATAAAAACAAAAAATGTTTTCTAAAACCAAACAGCCCCTTAGTTTAGATAATCATTCAAGGAAAATGCTATCAAGTACTCTAACTAAGGTACATGTTAAGGAATTAGAAATAAAATACTCTCCATATTCCAAATGTCAGTTCAACACAATTTTCAATAAAAACTTCATACTTGATTCTCCTTTTGATTCATTGAGAGACATGTCCTAATAGTGAGAGTCACATCCTAATATTCATTGAAAAACATATCCTAATATGATCCTGATATGGTAATTCTATTAAAATCAATTCTACCCAACTAACCTGTAGACCATAATTAACAATTAGTAGTAATAATAATAATAATAATAATCAAAGCTGTAGCGTGATAATTAAACTATGCTCCAAAACCTAAGAAATGAACAAACAACATACCCTCCACTCAAGAAAAAGCGGCCAAGAGTAGCGATGAGGAGCCTGGAACGAAAGCCAGGGTGCAGGAAATACACAGTTTGAAGCCTGTCCTTGAAATCAGGAGAAAGATCTTCATAAATCCACCTTAGAATGGTAAATCCAGGGGAATTATCCTCCTTCTGAACGGTGCTATGCATGTAAACAATACAGAACGGCCCTTCCGGCAACTCG
This sequence comes from Clitoria ternatea, assembly GCA_037962975.1. Classification (NCBI taxonomy): domain Eukaryota; kingdom Viridiplantae; phylum Streptophyta; class Magnoliopsida; order Fabales; family Fabaceae; genus Clitoria; species Clitoria ternatea. The sequence goes on from CM075673.1 coordinate 156,144,633, forward strand.
CTGCAGATTTTGTGTAAAACATACCTCTTGAGCCGCTCCGCACTCACAACCGTTGCTGCACACCATTCAATTTCAAAACACCTTCTCAGAAACACATGAGGTTAAATTTCATCACAGTATTCAATTTGTGTATTGGACCTAGGGTTTCTGTGTAGCAGATTGAAGATAGGGATAGTAATACCAGGAAAGTACTTGCCGACGATGCGGAGAATGGGAAGGGAGTTTTTGTCGGAGCCTTGGAGGCGAAGGAATTGGAGGAGATCGAGATCTGAGAAGTCTTCGTCAGGGAAGAGCTGTTGAGAACACTCGTGCCAGTTTTCTTCTTCGTCTTGTTCATGAGCCAGGAATGGCCGTGCATCGACGGTGAGGTCCGACGCCAACACCACCACCGAAAAATCCTCCGATGACCCACCCATCACCGTCCCTGATATGTGTGCTGTGATATCTGAGTGCTTTTTGCAGTGCTTCCGTCTACAAGTGAAGTGACGATCATACTATGTTTTAATTTTATTCCATTTTTTATTATCTTATAAAAAAATTGTTTTAGTTTATTTAATTTTATCATAGGTACGACAAAACTAAGGTTTGGTTTTAAAGTAAAAAAATAAATTGAATTTCATAACTAAAAAAATATACACTTTGTTTTGGTTTGGTTAGAATAAAACTTAAAAAAACAAACTAAATAAATCAAATTATTGTGGTTTGAATTGGCTTAGTTTGCAACTATAAACTTTCATTTTAAATGTCATATACTTAGACATTTGTATAAATTATGTAGTCAACCTTAGAAGTTGTGAAAAATTAAAAGAGAAAATAATTTATCTTTCTACTATTTATTGTGCATATAGTACTTTTTTTATAATTTATATGTTATATTTATATAAAAGATTTGTAATATCACTTAAGTTAAGATACTTTAATGTATTTTACATTCAATAAACTCATAACATAAATGATATATCATCATTAATTAAATTATAGGATTACTTTAATAAATAATACAGGAATTTAAAAAATGTATTTAAATATGGTTCAATTTGGTTTTGTTCGGTTTTGGAAACGGAACCGCAAGCTGAACCAAATTGTGTTTGAATTTGTGGTTTTTTGCGATTACGGTTAATAGTTTTCTCAGGTTATGGTTTGAATCAATTTGATTTTGCAATTGGTCACGGTTGATTCGGTTTCTAAATACCCCTAAGTTTTATATCCTTTAAGTAAGGCAAAGTTTTAAGTTTAACTTGAAGAATAAGTTATAAATAACTTATTTTAATAAGCTATATAAAGTATGTTATTAAAATAAATTAAAAACAACTTATAAGAGTTATAATTTATTTTTATAAGTTGATTATAAATTTTATAAATTCACTATTCATAATGGATCATGGATGATTCAACTCGAATTAAACTCTCTTAAAAAAGTAAGACAGAATAATAAATGACAAAATATATTTTTGGTTTTATTCGAATGGATTGTTTATTCTTTTGAAAAATTTTCACATTAGATTGGGAATGTCTTCCTTCACTTCTTTGAATGAAGATACAGATTTGATGTTGATATTCCCTAAAATACAAGCACCTAACCAATCTATCACCTCTCGGCCACCACATATTTATCACCAAGCAAAGAAGACAAAGGTTGCTAGGCATACTCTTTATCTTGGAAACCAATATGTTGGATAAATGATTCGATGAATGATGAATGTTTTAGTCAAATAGTTAAATAAAAGAGTTATTTGATTTTTTTTTCTAACTTTATATTCCTTAAATATATAACATTAATTTATATTTAAAATTATTTAATTTAAATTATGACATTATGTGTAGGATCTAATGATATCTCAATGATGAAAGGGACACATTAACCTTTGCCAACTCAATTTCACTAGCCCTTCACCTCCTCTTAAACAATCAAAAGTGGCCTAAAAGAATGTTGTTGCATATATTGCAAGAACAAGGCAAGGCATGAGTACTCCTTCTCTTAAAAGGGGTGCAGCCACAACTTCCAACCTATCACCTCAATTTGTACTTAAAACACATGAATTTATCTTGTCAAGGGTATGTTATTGATGTTATAGTAACTTACTTATTTCTATGCGGATTATTATTATAGTTAAATATCTTTTACATGTATTGTTTAGTACATGAAGAGTAATTTTAGACTCACTCCATAAATTCGCCTTACACAAAGGGAAATGCAAATTAGTGCATACATTTCTTGTCATGACCTAGACAAAGGTACTAACACTAATAGTTAACTTTTTATTCATGACCAAATCTACTAATATTAAAAACCATAAACCCTAAACCCTAAACCCTAAACTCTAAACCATGCATAATTTATCACATTGTTTTTTTAATACATAACTTTGGGTTGTCAAAATTAATGTAAAAAGTAAATGAACTTTTCATATATATTTAATAGTATAGCCTAAACTTTATCATACTTAGGTTAAGTAATTTAAGTTGTCAAATATTTTCCCCTTCTTCTCTAACTAGTGAACATATTTTTAAACACAGTTTGTGACCATGATAAGAAGAGAGTTGTAATGTTTGTGCCCAATACCTTCATTGCTTAGAAGGTAAAAATTGAAAGGAATTTATTGTATACTATTTAACAATATAAAATTTGTTTATTTTTTATAACAGTTAAATTGACCATTATGTTATGTATAATTTTGATCATTTTCATATATTAGATCATCCATTTAATCACATTAAAGTACATGTGGATTTGGGTGCAAAAATTACTTGGTGATGTCTACCCTTATCCTTCTCAATAAGTTGGAAATAAGTTATGTACTTAAGTTTCTTAATAATACATACATTTCCTTTTACAATTAGTAAATAAATATATTTTTTAAAATATTTTGGCTATTGTAACATCCCAAATTTTGTAATTTTTAGAAAATTCATTCATTAAGGATTAATGGAGAAATTCTGAATGAAATTCCGAGTGAATGTTGTTTGAAATATGATATTCCGAGTGAATATGGTGCGATACCGGGTGAAGTAAGACCGAGGAAGCCATTTCCAAAAGAAGTTAAGATGTTTCCGAGTGAAACATCATTAAGCGAATTATTTATAAGTTAAGTGAACGGTGTCCGAATGAGACACTTTTGAATAAGGAAAATCCGAGTGAAACGGTTCCGAGTGAGTATGTTTCCAATGGATAGTTCTGAGTGAACAATTCCCGAGGAAAGTAAATATCCGAGTGGTGAGTTACCGAGTGGTGAACTTCGTTAAATTTATGCTCGGGTCGATATTCAATAATAACCAAAAGCTTGTGCTCAGGTTTGTCTTCGGAATTGTCCTTGACCCCGAGTGATTCGTTCGAATGGAAAGACTTCCGAGAGAGTTGACTTCAAATTCCGAGTGATTTTTAGATGGAAGATTCCCGAGTGATGTAAGCAAAAGATTGACTCGGACATAAATATACCCGAGTATGTTTGAATGCGATATTATCGTGTGGGATACTTCCAAGGAAAGAAAGCCGAGAGTTCCATGGGATGGAACCTTTCCTCCAAATAAAGGAATTCCGAGCGGACAGAGGCTGTGATAATCCTTCTCGGAAAGATATGCCCAGAAGGCTAAAACCGAGTCGGAATATACTGAAAACCGAGTCGGAATTAACGATTGTTTTAGTTACTGAAGCTTTACACGTCAATCTGTTCTTCTACTTTCTAGCAGCTTCACTTTTTAAGATATTTTCTAAGTATGGGGCCCTTTCTTATGTGTTGTCCATTTTCATTAAATGCTTATTCCTTATTCATCATCTGAAGGAAACGTACAGCAGAGATCTTTTTATTGTTCACGTCTCTTTTGCATGAACAATATAAATATCAACTACTGTTAGATCAATTAAAGACTTTTGAAAAGTGAGAAACATCATCCACAATCTTTCTCTTCAAACTCTTGCTAAAGGCCATTAACGAAGAAGAAATCAAACTCCATTTCTTCTCTTTACGAAGAAATCTCTGAACTAACAAGAAGCTGAAATTCCAGTCGGAATTTACAAGCTGTGAATTGGAATATAGCTTAAAGAGCTGCAAGAACTCTTTATTCCAGGTAGGGGGAGCGTTACATTTCAAATAAATAGTTTATGAATGGATATGGGGTATTATTTTGTGTACATGTGATATGTGTATGAATTATTGTATCAGACCCCAATTATATGACGTTTATGTTTTCATATTTTTCCATTCATATTGTTAATATTAACATGAGATTCATGATGATGATATAGATGATGATTCATGAATTTTTCATGATATATATGTATATGCTTGAGATGCATGAGTATGAGATATGATGTGATTTTCACAAAAGACCTTAGGTGGGACTCAAGGCAACCTCTTGAGCGGGGCTTGGGGTTTGGCCCGTAGCACTGAGTAGAGGACCGCTATCACTCTGGGAGTGGTACTCAGTGTTACATTAGGGGCGTAGAGTGGTTTGGTACCTGTAAAATGGCCGAATCAGCCGAGTGCTGAATTATGGCTCGGGGAGCCAGTATTGCAACACAAAATTAAAAGACTTAATGGATCCATTTGTTTGAGCATGTGTATGCACTAATTTTTGTGTGTACGCACTGACCTATGTGTTATTGATAGAAAATGTTGTTCATATTGTGTTATATGACTCGGTTTGTGTTATTTGCATAGTTATGGATTGGACTTTTAATCTAATTCAATAACTATTATTTGATATGTTTATGCTCACCCCCCTACTTATCATTTTTACAGTGGATAGAAGACACAGTGATGGCACTTGAAGTCACTCGATCGACTGGAGCATTATGTATTAGTATGCATAATACATAGTGTACATAGTTATTTGGGTAGAAGCCTTGGCCGGCTCTTATAATTACCGAGTGTTGTATTTTAGTTGTATTATAAAGTAGCCGGTCGGCTCTTGTAAAGAGATAATAATCCTATTTAATTCAAATTTCGTTTTAATCTTGGAATTATTTGTGAAAAGTTTATTTGTATTTATTTGTATTTTAAATGGATCGGTCGGATTGATGTGTAACCGGTATTTTAATGCTGAATCTGATTCCTGATTGGAAAAATTTAAATTATTTGTGAAACATTTACTTGATTTATTGGAAATTATTCTAAAAATTAAGGATGTTATAGCTATGGTAAATATCCTTAAAGGAGTGTCTCTTGATTGAACTTATATACGTAAGATATTTGATTAACTTATGAAAAAATTACATATACAATTGAATATCTAATATATAGCTAAAATTACAATTTGATTTAATTTTTAGATTTATGTTACATTTCACGAGGACAATGGACACTGATATTTAATAGTCATAAACTTCGAAGAGAAAAGGATATTTCAACTTGATTTTTACCTAGATTTGAATACCATTAGATAAGGATAAAGAAGGAAGATATACCAAAAACTGCTTTTAGAACTCGTTATGGACATATGAGTATTTGGTAATGTCTTTCAGTGTAAGTAATGCTCTTATTGTTGTTCATACTTAATCGATGACATTTTGATCTACTCCAAGAATCAAGAGGAACACATGGAACCTACGAGAGAAGTGGTTGTATGCAAAGTTATTCAAGTGTGACTTTTAGTTGGAAAAAGTAAATTTTCTTAGTTATATCATTAGTTACAGAGGAATTTTTGTAGATCTTTCTAAAGTAGAAACAGACTTAAAATGGGAAAGACCAATAATTGTGATTGAGATTAAAAGTTTCTTAGGTTTATCTAAATATTATAAAAGATTTATTGTAGGATTTTCAAAATTGGCATATCCAATAACGAAACTCACAAGAAAAGGTCAACCATTGTTTAGATGAAGCAGTGCAACAATAGTTTCCAAGAACCAAAGAATCGCCTTACATCAACACCTGTATTAGTACTACTTAATCCACACCAAACTTATAAGGTATTTTGTAATGCATTGAAATAGGGTTGGGATGTGTACTAGTGCAAAATAGGAAAGTTGTAGCTTATGCATTAAGGAAACTAAGGCAACATGAAGTCAATTATCTCACTCGTGATTTGGAGTTAAATGTCGTAGCTTTTGCATTAAAAATGTGGAGACATCACTTGTATGGAGCAAAATTTGAAGTTTTCAATGGTCATAAAAGTTTGAAATATTTATTTGATCAAAAAGAGTTGAATATGAGACAAAGACGATGAATGAAATTTTTGAAAGATTATGATTTTGAGCTGCTATATCATCATAGAAAGGCAAATGCGGTAGCAAACACCTTAAGTCATAAGCCTCTGTATGTGTTTGCAATGATGATTAAGGAGATGATGATAAAGCAATTTAGAGATAAGAACTTGGTAGTGGAAATACATCAGGATAGTTATAGGCTTAGAATGTTGAAAGTGACAAATGACTTTTTGTTACAAGTTTTAGAGAGTCAAAAGAAAGATATTTTTCTACAAGTTCAATTATTTTAAGTTACATTATAAAAATTGAAATAGCTTGTTAATACTACTCACCATGTTACAATTGTTAGGAATCCCTAATGTATGAGCAGCGGAAATACAAGGATTCCCATAGGATTTGCAAAGCGCCGTGTTTCAAAGCATAAGACAAACACACAAAACAAATTGCGTTTTAGGATTACCTCTTGAAGAATATCGAAGCAATCGTAGCCTCGTCCTTTAGGAGTCCACACGAGTACTCCCACCAGAAATGCTACACCTTCCAAATGCTAGTTTGATTGCGTGTAGCTTTTGCAACTTTTGCGTATTTTTGTGTCTCTTTAGGGTAGCCGCCTATGAGCATCTTATGCTCTATTTATAGGCTTAGGTTTGACCTAATTTGCTCTTTAAAGAGTGGGCTCCTTACTCATTCTAAATGAGTTAGGCCCAATAGTCTTATTTTAGTCCAACTAAAATAAAAAGCTATTTTCTGATGGGCTTACTCTATGTGTGTGACCCTATAGGTAAAATACTCGGTTATATTAATAATAAACTATTTTATTATTAATATAAAATAAGAGCGGCATCTAGCAATGCATCATTATGTCCGAATATTATTTATTAACAACATAACCTATAAGTGATAATTATTTTATATGTTTGTTCCTTTTGTCACGATATCCTAATTGGGCCCAAGGCATGGTTGTGTCATCCTTGTACGGTCCAATTTATTTTACTTGATACCGGAGTAGACTTTATCCGAATAAATATCCAATATTTATTCTTTCTAGCATGGCCATGCATTTCCTTAGTCTCACTCCATCAAGTGGCCTATAGATATCACTCCTGTCACATAGGAGAGACAAATCCCATCTACATCACCCATATCCCTCTGCATAATTTGTACATTGCCTAACCACAACCTTTATAGTCCTCTTATTACAGAAGACGTTTAATTGTATTAAAACAATAAACTCCTTATGTAGGAATCGTAGTGACTTCAGGTCAAAGGACTACATATACCATTATCACATTGAGAATTGTTTATGACATTCATGTAACGATCCATGCAACGTTCTCATGGTGGGTCTGTCCAGTACATCATTACTCTTAATGTGTACCCGTGTGAAGACTTGATATCATTTATATCCATGATCTGTGAGATCAGATCATCAGTACATTCACACACTAGTCCTAATGTATTTACATGTCCCCACGTAAATACTTGACTAGGGACATTTTAGGAATAACTCTTATATGACCTATTACTCCAAGGATATGTAAAAGTTGTTAAACTATTTAACAAAAAATGACTTATTCAAAATGATGCGAACCTATATAGGCTTTTAGTGCATATTTCCAACAATCTCCCACTTGCACTTAGAGCCGATAAGGTTAATGCCCAACGACGTCTACAGTGCCCTTATGCTTTTACTACGTAAGCGGTTTTACTAGTGGGTTCCCAACAATTTTGTTGGTATGCACATTGCAAATTTTCACATCTTCCAAAGATGGAACTATTTAAGTATATGCTTGAATTAATCCACTTCCTTATATTGTTCTATGCTTTCATTGTCATCACAATGGAAACTCATAGGATACAAAACATTTGGAATGATTAAATGTAAATTGACTTCTTTTGTAATTTAACATAGCAAAATACTTAGATTTGTTAGTAGAACCAATGATTGTTTCTTGCTTTGAACCTTTCAAGCATACATCGTAACCATCTTGACAACACATATATTTTGATTGCAATCTTAAGTCTTTCAAATTACTCAAAAATTGACATCGATGTAACCTTTACAACGAGCTCATCTTCCATTTATCAAGATTAAATCCTTAGTCCTTCTTAAGTGTTTAAGGATACTCTTGACTATAGAATGAGAATATTATTAGTTCTAGAAGAAGCATGTCTTCTGCATGTAATACTAGAACTATAATTGTGCAGTTACTAACCCTTTTATAGTCACAAGATTTATCTTCATTCTTTAATGAAGATTCTAGCTTCTAAAAGCTTGCTTTAGTCCATAAATAGAACATTTGCAGTTCACATACCTTCCTAGATGTTTTAGGCATAAAAAGGCCTTTAGATTGTGTCACATACACATCCTCAAGATAATTTCCATCTTGACATCTATCTATCATATCTCATAATGGTGGTATACTGCTACAATAAGCAGGATCTAAATGGTTTTTAAGCTAATAGAATTTTGTCAATCTTGCTTTTAAAGGTACTTTTATTACCATCCATGTTTAGTTTTCCTTTTGAAAACCCACTTGCATCCTATAGGTTTTACCCTTTAGGTACGTCAACCAAGGTTCATACCTTGTTAATATACATGGAACCCATTTCAAATCCCATGGTCTTATGCCATGTCTTAGAATCTAAACTTGCATTGGCCTCTTCATAAGAAGCTTGGTTATTTAGCAATATGCCTCCTTCCTGATTTATAAGATATCCATATCTTTCAGGTTTGGTGACATATCCTATTTGATCTTACACAAGTCTTGTGCTACCGGAGCTAAGGATTTCACAACATTTTGTGATTTCTGCTCCAAGTCCATCCTTGACTTTTAAATGCTTTGTGATACTTGAATTTCTTCAAGTTCTACCATCCTCCCACTGATTCTTTAAGGGATGTACTCTTATTCAAGAATACAACATTCTAAGCAACAAGCCTTTTATTCTCAGATGGATTGTAGAATTGATAACCCTTAGCTTTCTTTGGGTATCTCACAGAAGACATTTATCTAATTTAGATCCGACCTTGTCAAAGTTGGATGCTCTATAGAAGCATCATAGTTCCAAATTATTAGTAAAGACATACTAGGTTTCTTCCTAGTCCATATCATATATGGTTTCTTTAAGAAAGTCTAAGATGGAACATGGTTAAGTATGGAAATTTTGTTAATAAAGAAACATTGAAGGAGTTAGAGATGTTTGATAATAATCAATAATCAAACTATGTCCAACAAGGTTTGACTTTTCCCCGTAGAGATGCTATTAAGGCATTCCATGAGGAATGAGTTAAGAGGTAATCTCTCACTCTATTAGATAGTTATCAAACTTATAACTCAAATTATTTGCTATCTTGATCTAATCAAGAGCTTTAATTATCTTGTCAATTTAGTTTTTCACTTCATTATGAATTCTTTGAACTTTTCAAAGACTTTCTAACTTATGTTACATAAATCCATACTCATTGACTTTTCAATTAGTATGTTGAAGTATTGAAAAACATATCTAGTTATTGTTCCAATAGGCCCACATACATCACTATGTATTAGATAATAGATTACTCATCTTTTCAATGAATGAGGTCTCAATTATCTCTCCAATAAATAAGATTTACATGTCTCCATTGATTCCAAAATCAAAAAGAGTCCATATAACCACATTAATGGTATTTAGAAAATGTGTTTCTTATCCATTTGCCTTAGGAGACAATACTATGTAAGTAAGGTTCAAAATCACTTATTTTAACCTACTTTGGCAGTTGTTATAAATGGGTGTTTTGAGATTTAGGATGTGGAATCCATTACTCAATTGTGCATCAACTTCCATTTGAAGAAATAAAGTTATTTTATAATAAGAAAAAAATTTCTTGTCTAACAAGAAATAATATGCACAATGTCTAGTTCACTAACTAGCCCAATAGGTAAAGATCTTATCTTTATTGTAGCAACTTTTGCTCAATGTTATTCAGATTTCTCCACCCTTAACAAGTGATCTACTTCCTTGATCTTTCAAAATTTGAGATCTACTACTAGTATCTGATACTAATGTTAGTGAAGTAAAATAACTTGACTTCTATAACATGACCTGTAGTGGAAGTCTTACTTCCCTTTCTTTTAAACTCCTTCAAGTTCTTTAGACAAATTATTTCAATGTCTTATTTTGGCTAAAACTGGAAACAATTTCCTTTCTTGATCACCTTATAGACTTCCAGACTAACTTGGCCTTAATAAAGTCTGTATACGATCATATCGTATATCTCCCATATATTCATATTGTCTTTTATAGCTCAGAGTTTATGCAGACTCCATAGGGTATTCAAGACCCAACCATAGATGATATATAAGCCAAACATCACACACTGCCGCTTCATCTTTAATGAAGATAATTCTTAATTCCCAATACCTATCTAGGCATTTTTTTTAGATAAAGTGTCCTTCCAAAGGACAGATTGCAACAAAACAATATTTGGTATATCATGGTTATTCTAAAACAAATTACATGCAAATCTATCACTTCTATTTAAAACATATTTAAATTTTGGTCATTAAATAAATATGTTGTCTCCCACTATTTTGATTCAAAACAAATACCCTCACTGAATCATAAAAAAAAATCCCATTTGGAAGATTTTTCTAGTGGGCCAAGATCCATATTTGGCCTAATGTTGAGTCAGCTTTGGTTGATCGCCCAACCCTTGGTTATTTAGGTAGGAAACACATTTCCAATTGCATCTCATGCAACTCTTGGATGATTGAGTGGGTAACTCTTTACCCTTATTCATCTTATGAATTTAAGCTCAATCCTTACGCCTCTAAGTTATTTTCAATCCAATTGAAAAACTTAGTTAAGTTTAGGCCTAATAAAAACAATTTGGATATTACAATTATCCCATCGTGCCTTAATAATATAAATGATAACACCCTGCTTTGGCAGGCCCACTATTTATTGGCATTAGTCTCGACGAGTGTTACTTATTAGAAGGCGTTTAAACTTAATATTAACGCTTCTAGGTTCTTCAATCTGATTAAAGTTACCTAGATAAGTCCAATAACAAATGGTTAGATAATCCAATTATCCATCATCCTTTACTAATATCAATAAAAGCACCCTGCTTTGGTAGAACCTACACTTTATTGAAACTAGCATTGATGACTGTTGTTTATTAGAATGCGTTTTAGACTGTTCATACCTTTAGGCTTTTCCAATCCAATTGAAAAAAGTCTATTTGAATAAAACTTAATAATACTTGGATAATCCAATTATCCAATCATGTCTTACTAAACATAAATAAAGGCACCCAACTATGATGTGACCTGCACTTTATTTATATCAAGTTAGACGTTATTACTTATTGGAAGGTATGATTGTTAGGCTTGAGGGATTTCAATTTTCTTATTGTTCATTACCGACTTTCATTAAACGCTTTAACACAAAATAAAACCCCAAAACATGCAATCAAAAATTGTGAGATGGTTATGGTCTTCCTAGAAAATGAAATAAATTAAAATAAACCTAAAGGAACTATGGTGTCTTGACTTCATGAAGTCCTACTTCTTGAAACCACCATCCTCCTAGAGTCACCACTCCTTTGTTCCTTTCAAGGTCATATCCATCACCACTCTAGGTTTCTTCTAGGTCTCCACCTTGTTGGCTTTTCCAAGATTACAATGTAATAAAGAAAACTCATTTTACATACGAGTGAAGGGTTGAGAGAAGAAATTTAAGAATAGAGTAAGGCACAGCACGCAGGCTGTATTTAAAATTAAATAAAAAAATCTAAGACCATCACCATTCACCGCTGGACGTGTTAATTAATCAATTAATAGAGTAATCAATTGTATTTAAAATAAAATAAATTTTAAAACACATAATTAAACACGCGGGGTCATAAAAGAAAAACTACGCAAAGAAGTTTGGCGGCTCTGTTGACCGTTCAACAGACAGGGTCAAGGGGTGTTCCAACCCAAATATTTAGTACTGTAATCAGGTTAGTTCCCAGGAAAGAGAGGTGGGTCCGGAGTGACCGCTTAAGTACCAAGTCTTTCCTAGCCAGAACGTCCCACTGACCATTAACAGCTCAAAATATTCGGTTATGATTTCAAACAATTTGAAATCTTTAATTTTGAAACGGCCAAGATTTAACTTTTAAACCTTATCTTTTGACCCTTATAATTATCCTAAAATAGGAATAGTCAAAGTTTAACTTTTAAACCTTATCTCTAGAGTCTCAACAATCATTCTAATTTTTAGGAACGATCAAGGTTTAAATTTTAGACCTTATCTCTAGAGTTCAAGATATTTTATTTCGAATCCTATTAAATTTGATAAAGATCTTATCTTTAATTTGTAACTTTTACAAATCCTATCAAATTTATTAAGGATTAAATATTTGATTTTAAAATTATTAAATTTAATAAAGATCTTATCTTCTATTTGTAACAATTACAAATCATATTAAATTTAATAAATATGAATCAATTTGTAACTCCTACAAATCACATTAATTTTAAAAAGATCACATATGATGCAAATCCTATTAAAATTAATAAGAATAAATTATTTAAATTTGTAACTCTTACAAATCATATTAATTTTAAAAGGATCACAAACAATGCAAATCCTATTAAAATTAATAAGAATAAATTATTTAAATTTGTAACTCTTACAAACTTTAATTTTAACAAATAATTAAAAATTTGATTTGTAACTTTTACAAATCGAATTTAAAATATAATATTAAAATCAAATATTTTATTTGTAACATTTACAAATAAATAAAATACCATTACGGCTAGGTTTCAACTTTTGAATCTTAGTTTTCATTACGGCTAGGGTTTAACTCTTAAACTTTCTAAACACAATCTCACATGAACAATTCATATTAGAAAAGAGAAAGCATATAGACGTCATTGCATACAACCCTTGATTTCAATTTAATTAAATAAACATAAAACATGTCTTATAATTAGAACACATATAAAACAATCACCATTGCAACATACAACATGTTCATATAATAAAGCACATCCTAAAAACATGTTCTTTAATTAAAATGTTGAGAAAAGAAATCAATATACATAAAGCAAAATATATTGATATTAGCTTTCAAAAGGTGCAACCTTTGCAACATATCTCATAAAAATGCAACCTTTACATAATATCTCATTAAAAATGCAACCTTTGCAACATATCTAATAAAAGATGCAACCTTTGCAAAAGGATTCAACCTTTATAATTCTTTTCATAAAAGAAATTTTAAATTTATTTTTACATGTTCTTTAAACAAATGTTTGCCCAAAACACGGTTTTGCAACCAGGCTCTGATATGTTGAAAGTGACAAATGACTTTTTGTTACAAGTTTTAGAGAGTCAAAAGAAAGATATTTTTCTACAAGTTCAATTATTTTAAGTTACATTATAAAAATTGAAATAGCTTGTTAATACTACTCACCATGTTACAATTGTTAGGAATCCCTAATGTATGAGCAGCGGAAATACAAGGATTCCCATAGGATTTGCAAAGCGCCGTGTTTCAAAGCATAAGACAAACACACAAAACAAATTGCGTTTTAGGATTACCTCTTGAAGAATATCGAAGCAATCGTAGCCTCGTCCTTTAGGAGTCCACACGAGTACTCCCACCAGAAATGCTACACCTTCCAAATGCTAGTTTGACTGCGTGTAGCTTTTGCAACTTTTGCGTATTTTTGTGTCTCTTTAGGGTAGCCGCCTATGAGCATCTTATGCTCTATTTATAGGCTTAGGTTTGACCTAATTTGCTCTTTAAAGAGTGGGCTCCTTACTCATTCTAAATGAGTTAGGCCCAATAGTCTTATTTTAGTCCAACTAAAATAAAAAGCTATTTTCTGATGGGCTTACTCTATGTGTGTGACCCTATAGGTAAAATACTCGGTTATATTAATAATAAACTATTTTATTATTAATATAAAATAAGAGCGGCATCTAGCAATGCATCATTATGTCCGAATATTATTTATTAACAACATAACCTATAAGTGATAATTATTTTATATGTTTGTTCCTTTTGTCACGATATCCTAATTGGGCCCAAGGCATGGTTGTGTCATCCTTGTACGGTCCAATTTATTTTACTTGATACCGGAGTAGACTTTATCCGAATAAATATCCAATATTTATTCTTTCTAGCATGGCCATGCATTTCCTTAGTCTCACTCCATCAAGTGGCCTATAGATATCACTCCTGTCACATAGGAGAGACAAATCCCATCTACATCACCCATATCCCTCTGCATAATTTGTACATTGCCTAACCACAACCTTTATAGTCCTCTTATTACAGAAGACGTTTGATTGTATTAAAACAATAAACTCCTTATGTAGGAATCGTAGTGACTTCAGGTCAAAGGACTACATATACCATTATCACATTGAGAATTGTTTATGACATTCATGTAACGATCCATGCAACGTTCTCATGGTGGGTCTGTCCAGTACATCATTACTCTTAATGTGTACCCGTGTGAAGACTTGATATCATTTATATCCATGATCTGTGAGATCAGATCATCAGTATATTCACACACTAGTCCTAATGTATTTACATGTCCCCATGTAAATACTTGACTAGGGACATTTTAGGAATAACTCTCATATGACCTATTACTCCAAGGATATGTAAAAGTTGTTAAACTATTTAACAAAAAATGACTTATTCAAAATGATGCGAACCTATATAGGCTTTTAGTGCATATTTCCAACAACAATCAATAACATAGGAACCTTGCCCAAATTCAACGTTAGCCTTATTTTGTGCCTTTAAAATCCTTTCTACATGTTTGCAAGTCTTCCTAGTGTCCAAGAGTTTTGCAACAACCATATCTAACTTGTTATTTTTGGCCTTCACCACGACTATAGCTTGGGGCACCAACAATAAGTGTTTGCGTGATATTAGGCTACATAACCTCACTATCAATACAGTTCATCATTTCTACTTTAACATTCATAACACCTTCATCTTAATTGGTAATACCATCAACCTGTTTCTTTTCAAGCTGAAATACTCTAAAGCTAGCATCGCCTGAAATTGGCAGAAATCATCATAATTCTTACATGCTAATTTTGATACATGTTAGAAGTTTTGCTACAAGACAACATCCCATACCTTGCCTAATGACTCGGGCCTACTACCATACCACTTCTTCATCAAACCCATTTTGGTTATCTTATTTCATTAGTAACTATTCTCATAACACAAAAAGATCATATATTATATAATGGTAAGGTAAACCAAATGACTCAATAAGACACAAACAATGTATTTCCAATTCAAGAGGGTAAATTAACACATGCCACGATTGACCTGGACTTTCTACATCAACAACCACATACATTCTGACCGAATAGGACTCTACCACATCATCCACTCTACTCATCAATGACCTTTGAATCAGGTTTTGGAAGTACTTGAAAACATCGCTTGTATATACACAAGCTTTATACCTTACGAGTGCCACAACATGTGTGATTAACACTCTCTCATTATAGCTTGACTTGAAGTCAGCTACATTTTCATTATTTCTAATAAACTTTAAGCATCTACAAAAATGAAATAAGAACTCTTTTAGATTGTTTCCTTTTTTCGTAGACCTTTCTATTTGTGCATGCAACACTTTACATCTAAAGGTTTCCTTAGGCCAGCCAAAAATTTCCCTCTGACATAAGTTGTTAACCACATTGTTCCCTTACCATGCGAATCTATCACCCCAAGCATTTTACTACAACCCACACTCAACCACGATAGCCTTCCACCTCTCCTCAAACTCATCTTTTTCAAAGTCTCCCAACATACATATTTGGAGCAATTATGTAAACCATGCATTTTTCACTTGTGTGATTACATTCCTTTCCAAATGCTAACTGCCTAATCAATGATATGCGTTAGGCATTACCCTTCTAATTTTGTTCCTCATTGAAGGATGGTCGTCAATAACTACACACTTTTGGACTTTTACCTTCCATCGCACATAAAAATTAAGATAAAAGCCATACATAACTCTCATCTCTCTTATCTGATAGAAGTGTACATCCAAGCATAGGTTTGTTTATGGTAATTCACACACAGGTATGTCACCAAACACTTTATAATCTATTTGACTTATCCCATTTGCCCAAAACATATACAATAACCTACCATCTGCTCCCACCGCCTAGCTCTAAAATATACTAGGTCATCTTTCTTTAATAAACTCAAAAACTTCTCAACTTCCTATACATCACCATCTCCCAACTTTCTTTCCTTTCAATTTGGATATACATGTCTTTTCTCCAAAATCTCATTGTCTTATAGCCGCCCGATTGCCTAGCCATTAACCTATATATCTTGGATGTGCTTATGCCACTCTCCCTCATAACATCCAAATGAACCACATCTTCTTGAGACAATTTTCCATGACATCTTAAACCCTAAGTGATCATCACTCACTAAGTTATGATTATGGTCATCAGAGAAATGTGTCACTACCCATTTCCTACTCATAAAATCATAATGTAAATGTATTTATGCTTCACAAATGAACCATGTTACTAGTTTATGATCTTTAACTTGATTAGGCATATTCAACAACTTATCACACTTGTGTACCCTTCAGACACATAAATGAATTGCTTCCTAACAATAATCCCATCCTTATTGACGTCCCTCTTATTTTTTTCCTATAGCGACAAACCTACTCATTTTTACATAACCAATGTAACACTTTGGAAAGGGATAAATTGTAATCTTCAACATTGTTATCCTCATTTGCATCATCAACATTATTTCCCAATATGCCATTTGTTTCTACATTTTCATTATTACCTCCATCTTCAAAAGAACAAAACATTTCATCACAATCATTATCCTTATCGAAACCATTTCCCTTTTTTTGACTTCAACATCATCCAACCTTTCAAACTGATGCATATATAATCGATGACCAAGTATCGGTCACGGGGGATACATAACAAATCAAAACATGATAAATTTACAAAAACACATTTCACTAAACATTTTGTCCATACCTGGTTCGATTCACCATCTACCACCATCCACTACATTCATCATCTTGAGACTAATTGAAGCTATAGTCAACAATAATTGCATAAAAGCACATTCAATTTGGAATATCGGTGATGAGACATGGTTACTTCCATAGTCACTTTACATTCCTTTCCTAAATATCTCTAACAAGCTTTATAAATTTTCCATCCATAGTCATTTTACCTATAATAGCCACGGTAAGTAATGTATCATCAAACTTACACTTGTCGTATTTCATAATGTCTACTCCCTTAAAACGTCAGCTGTTCATTTTGATATGCATCTATCAACACTCCACACTTACTCAAGAGGACCCATCCTCAACTATGAAGTTGGAAAAATGAGAGGACTGAAGAATCATCCCTTAGATACTCTAGGGGTGTTCATAAATTGAACCAACCCGCAACTAACCGACAAATTGTAAAACGTAAAAAAAATCGCTAACCACATCAATCGCAACTATAAAAAAACCACACCTTTAAACATAGTTTGGTTTAGTTAATGGTTCCTATTTATAGAACTAAATCTAACCAAATCATACAACAGTTAAGTGCACTTTCTTAATTCCTATACTTCCCAACCCTATAATTTTATTAGTGATCATTAAAATATCCTAACCCTTAATATAATTATCCCAATATAATTAATTAGAATAATAAAATTAAAGATAAATTTTTCACGGATTTATCAAATCCATTAAAATATAGAAAAGACCGCGAAACATTTATTTAAACAATACCCCTGGACCAATTAAATAAACCTTTCCCATATATGGCGATATGAAAAGGTATAAAAATTAATTAAAATGTATCTTGGATAGTCAAATGGAAATTATCACAAGAATCAGTGGAAAACGTAATTTAAATCATTAAATATAGAATGATTTTATAATAAAAATAATAAAATCATATTAAGGAAAATAAAGAAAATGAAGAAAATGTAATTCTGGGCAAATCTCGCTTGAGCGAGATGTCATTCGCTTGAGCGAATTCGGTATGGTTCGCTTGGGCGAACCAGCTCGCTCCCCATCAAAGGCATATATATTCAAACTCTCTTGAGCGAGACTCTACTCACTTGAACGAGATCTATCTATTTCGCTTGGCAAGGCATGATTCGCCTGGGCGAACCTCACTCGTCACCCATTTCCACTTAATCTCGCTTGAGCGAGACTCCACTCACTTAAGCGAGATTGGTACAGAATCCAAAATCTCAAGCATTTTGCTTTGGCGAGATAGGCTCGCCTAAGCAAAATCACTCCAGAGGAAACCCCCCTGATGTTGTACCAATTTCCCTTGAGCGAAGGCCATTTTCGCTTGAGCGAAATTAGACTTGAGACCAATTCCTGATACAAAACAGCATCGCTTGAGCGAGGTTCCTTCTCGCTTGAACGAAATGCCAATTTCGCTTAAGCGAATCTCATTCGCTTGGGCGAGAATGGATAATCATGCCAACCGCCTTAACTCGCTTGAGCGAGTTATGCAGCTCGGACTTGGAAATTCGATTTTCCTATATAAATGACATTTTAAATAATTTAAACCAACTTCTGACCTACGTAATTTGCCCGTTTTAAGTTTGAATACTACAAAACTTAGTGGGCACTATATTTTCCCCATTTCGAATCTAATGGCGATGTCCGTTGGCCAAAATTCAGACATATGACCAATTTATGCATAAAAATACATTATGGTCAAATTATGCCAATTTTATGCATCAACCCGTCCTAATTCCATTCAAATACATCAACACCTAGTTAAACAAATCATATATGATATAGGGAATCTATCGATCCGTTCCGGTTATTCAAAAACTAATTGGATTATCATTTCACACTTCTAATTCCTAATTTTCCAATTCATGCATATAAACCATATCAACTCTCAAGATTCAAAATTTTATAATATATCATGAATATATACTCATATACATACACATATTCAAAATCAAGTTTTAAGCTTCTAAATGAAGCTATCCATCATTCAAATCCTCAAATTCATTCATACATAACATAAAATATTCTAAGAGCCGGCCAAGGCTTTAACATGCTACTATACATACTATGTACAAACATATATACATAATACTTTATCTTTGTGCTGAGTGATACCTCATAAGCCTTCACTTCTTCCTATATCCATTGAAAAAGATAACCATAAATAGGGGTGAACATACTATGTGTTAAATGATAGTTATTGAATTGGATCAAATATTCAATTCATAAACATATATAATTCATATTCTATACTACATAATCTCATCATATATTATTCAATCTCATATTCTCAAATGATCACATAACTTATGTTGTTCTCAACAACATATATCAATGCATACATATGCTCAATCAAATGGATACATCATTAAGTCTTTTAACCTTGTGTTGCAACACTGGCTCTCAGCCATATACTCAGCTCTCAGCTGATCCGGCCGTTTTACTGGTACCAAACCGTTTGCCCTCTCACGTGACACAATCACTCCCAGCGACAACGGTAGTGCCACGGGCTAAACCTCGAGCCCCGCTCAAGAGGTTTGTCTTGAGTCCCACCCAAGGTCTTTTTGTAGAATCCTCGAAACCACAATTATATTTCATATTCATTCATCATACAAGCATCCCATGCTTATCAAATGCATCCCATGCATTAATATATCATGATAATTCCATGAATGTCATTCATATATAGCATCTCATGCCATTCAAATCACAAGTTCATTTCATGAATATCATTCATATCATCATCATCAATCAAATATTTTATTGCATCTCATGCATAGGATTCATCACAAACTTATACAATTCATATCTCATATAAATTCAAAATCAATACCACTCATATATGAACGGAATATATCATATCTCATAATATATCACACATATCATACATATTCAGGATTTCTCATCAAAGATAACAATATTATCCCGATTCCGTTCATAAACTATACATTTAAAATGTAAACGCTCCCCCTACCTGGAATAAAGGATTCCAGAAGCTCCTCGAGCTATCGAATATAATCCTCTCGCTTTCGTAAGTTTCGAATCGAACCTTTAGCTCTGAAACCTTCCGAAGCTACCTAGTTTATTGAAACATCATTCATCAAACCTCAATTCTATAGAACTAGCATTAATAAGCTATTTCTATTCTCTTTTTCTAGTGAAAACTCATAACTCTAGGAAACCTAAGTTTTCCATCTTCATCAATGGATTCCAATTGCTTCTAAGTTCTATAAAACTTAAGAATTGAAAGATTTAAGGATTAAATCCTATTTCTATGCAAGAATTCATCTTCTTACCTTGAATTGAAGAATTCAAGCTCTCTCTTTAATCCAAGCACAACTTGAAGAGAAGAGTGAAGAAGATGATGGAGTTCTTCTTCAATTTGAGAATTTTCACTAGAAATTGAAAGATAAGGGATTAGAAAGGTTGATTTAAGATGAAATCAAGAAGAAAATGGAGGAGAAGTATGTTCTCTCTATCTCACGAATGTTTTGAGAAGAAAGAGAAGAGAATTCAACTTTTAAATGACTTAGGGACACGTTCGTCATTACGACAAATGTTGGGGACGTATCCGTCATTTTGGCAATTATTCAAATTAATTTCTCATTTGCCTCTAAATCCCTCTTTAAACCACGTTTTAATAATAAATCCTATTTTTAGGATGTTACAATCATGTATCATTTATTTTATGAATTTGTTAGAACTAAAATATATACAAGTAACTTAACTTAAATTATGTTATGAACCTTTTATATCAATATGATATAAAAATTATAAAATACTTCTAACATACATTGTTTGCAAAAAGTAGTAAAGGGATAAACTGTAATTTTCTTTTATTTCTCATAACTTTTAAAATTGACTATATAATTTATACTTATTGCATTAATGTTTTGGTATTTGATATTCAAAATAAAAGTTTAAAGCTGTCAAATTGAACCAATCCAAACTACAATAATTTAATTTGGATTTTATATTTTATTTCAACCAAACAAATCTAACCACATATTTTTTTGTTAGTAATTTAACTTATTTTTTACTTTAAAATTGATCCAAACCACATCTCGAAGATTCTTGGATATACTAAGGATATTTTTAATTAAGATGAAAAATGACAAAAACAAATACTTCACATGTGAAGAGCTAAATCCAAAAAGAGCTGGTATGAATATGACAAAGTAATTTAATAATAAAGAAGTAAAAAGAGAGAGAATCTCATAAATTAAACTTTTTCCCTTAACATGAATTAATTATTAACTTTTAACATATTTAAAAAGAAAAAAATTGCTTACGAGAGCCAGTATGCGGAGACCATCAACCACTTTTTATGGAGCAGGAGAGTCGTTTGAATTTTTTTACATATTATTTTTATGAATTTTCTTACTAGTCATTAAATCAAATATAAAATCATAATAAAGGGGACATTCCTTTAAGTCTATGGCCTTTTAATTTTAAAAAATAGGGTCTATTTATTTTTAGAAAATATTTTTATTTTTATGTTAATTATAAAATTATCATTTTAGTTTTAATTATAAATTTGTCATATTATTTTATATTCTTGAAAGTTTATACATGAAATAATGAAAATAATATTTTTTTTCATTATTATTTTTTTTGTATAAACTTATAAAAAATAAATAATAATATGATAATTTTATAACTAAAAATAAAAATAAAAAAATATTTATTAATATAACTCAAAGCATTCAAAGTGATACAAACACAACCTACTAATTTCAACAATTTCTGAGGAGATGAGAAACTATTTATTAATATAAATTCTTGAATTTAAATCCAAGTAATATAATTCTTACAAATTGCAATCTTGTGCACAAAATATTAATGAATGCTATAAAAAAAATAACTTCTTTTGTTTTCCAAATTCTACAGGGCTATCACCAATTGTGATGCTTTGAAAAAAATTATGTTTAGATTTTAAAATATTTTATAAAAAGGAGAAATTTGACTAATTTTGTTTATATTAATATTGACGTAACTTATATGATTGAATTTGCATAAAGTGCATTGACGACAGTAGAATCTTCATCTTAAAAGAATCCACTCATACACACTTCACTGTAATGCTTACGTGGGAGTACTTTGTCATCCGGTTGTTGTTGACTTTTTGAGAGTGAGCAACAACATAAAATAAATAAGTATTTTTTATTATTAAATAATTTTAAAAATAATTTTATATTAATTGAGATATGAAAATTAACAAAACATGAAAATTAAAATTATTTCTCGTAATTGTTTGAACAATAGTAATACATCAATAGATTGACTTTTAGTCAATTTAATTCTTCACTAAAAGTATTAGAAAAAGACGGTAAAATAATTTAAAAGTAGTAATATTAGAATGGTAAAACAATGTTAAAAAAATTTTACTCATTTTATATTTGTATCATAATTACCTTGAAAATAAAATTTCTATATATTACGACTTACAAAATTATTAATCCAAAATTAAGAACCAAATTTAACAAAGAAAAGAAAAATTTAGTAAGCATGATCGTGATTATAGAGTATCATTAGAAATCAAGAAAAAAATTGATTCCTACTATTAATGTTTTTGACAAAATCGTTCGTCGATCTCTCTCTTTTATCCCTTACCCATTTTTCCCACTCTCTTCTTTTCTAAAATTTAGTTAAGGAAAATTAAGTGTCATGACAAATATTATTAAAATATACATTTCGGCCCTCAATATGACAAGAATTGTAAACTCATTTTTTTTAGGTATAACAACTTTTAAAATTAAATCTTAAAATAAAGCTTATTAATTCTTATAAATCAGTATTTAGAAAATTGGATTGTATTGGTCAGTTCAACTAAAAAATTGGTGAGCTAGTATGGAATAATCATAGAACTGGTCAGAACCAACCAAACCAACTATTTATTGGTCAAACCGGTTAGTATCAATTTCCTTAAATTTTAGAAAATGCTTAAGATGAGACTTAAATCCTAATTAAATAGGTGTAAATAGATACATTAATCACTAGTTCACCATGACTTGTTTTACATAATGTGTATTATTTTAATGTATATCATAAAATTTAACTTGATTTTTTTATCAATACATATTAATTTATGTTTAATAAGTTATATATTAATAATATATATAATTATGTTGATTTAATCATGGTTGAACAAATTAACTACAATCTAGTACCTCTACCGATTAAATGATCGATTTGATTTTGATCCGGTCTCAATACCGGTATCCGATCTGCTATACATATTTCAACGTCTTTGATAAGACATCTACGTGTAACCGGTGTCATCGGTATACATCCGAACTGTAATTCCGTATCAGGCGTTCTCCCTATACCGGTTGTTCAGGATAACACCATGACATCGGATAATACACACGTCACTGTGCAAAAGACAAGGATTGTTGCTACAGGGATCGATCAATAATTCCCTGCACTACGAGCCAAATTCTGCTCACGGGAATGGTCAACTTGTTCCCTAATCCTAGTCTACATTCTCTATGCTCAATATAAAATAGTCACTTGACCCAATCATGCAGGTAGGTGCGCAATATAATAATGCTAATGGGAGTTGGTGGTTCCCCACCAACGAGTCCTCGTTAATCGAGCCGATCAGGTATATGAACTCACTTCATGATTGAAGGGGGGGATCTTCAGCTCTTTTACGACTGATTACTCTCTGAATACATTCCTTACTTGGAATATTATCACTGACTTGAGCGTCGGAGAATCTTTGCAGGTGACACCACCATTCGCCCACTTCAACGCGTTAGGTCGGTGTGAAGGATCTCCAGGACGCCCAATCCGCTCTCCTCATTCAAGGACAACGGATACATACATCGGATACACATACATCCGGTCTATTAGACGGTATTGACATACTATTCGTGACTGGCTTGAGATCGGATCTCTTGACCCCGGTCCAGGACAGATCATTGGCACGCCCAGTGGGACACGATAAAGTTATTCCCATATCCTTTGACAGAGCAGGTAATCCACCATGGAAGGCGAAGCACAAGACTTCATGGAGAATCAAGCTGAAGGCAGAACCAATCCTAACGCTTTCAGGAAACTCAACTTTGATTCTCATGGGGGCAGCTCGAAGAAGATAGTAACTGTATCTGATCCTGATCCTCGCGATGAGTTGATCGAACAACTTCAGAGGGAACTCGCGGAATTGCGAAGAGAAAAAAGGCAAAGCGAGAATAAAGAATCATCTCGCACGTGAAACACTCCCCACACGACTGATGGTGAAAAGTCCACCACTCTTCAGTACTCAAATATCCCTACGTTTGAGGGGGGAGAACAGACTCGCGATTCTGAGGATGCAGCTTCCCGAAGGAAGAGAGATTCAACAACAGTACCCCCATTGTCTTACAATCTGAAAGTTCCTTTTTCAAGGAGACTTATGGGCATCAGCATCCCCAAGCACCTTCAAACCACTCAACCACTTTCCATCGGAAAGTATAATGGTGAAACTGATCCAACTAAGCACCTTGATGCTTATGTATTTGAAGCCATGTACTTGGGGGCTGATGAAGACGTGATGTGCCGAATGTTCCCTCGAACATTGTCTGAGGAGGCCCTCGGGTGGTTTAAAGGCTTGCCTTCTGGATCCATAGATTCTTGGACGGAAATGGCAGCTGCCTTTGAAACCCACTTTGTCATCTCCAGAGACGTACCCAAGACGTCTCATACCTTGGCTCAGATTAAGCAAGGTGAAACAGAGGGCTTAAAAGATTTTTTGAAGAGGTTTTATAAGGAAGCAGCCCTGGTTCCTAACCTCACAGAATCTATCAAGCTGTATATCGTTATTGAGGCATTGCAGCCAGGATCAGCTTTCGCTCTTTCATTAGCAAAGAGCCCCCCAACAACTTTTGAGGAGTTCAGGAAAAAAGCCTCAAAGTATGTGAGCATAGAGATGCACTTGGAGGCAATGGCTGCAAAGAAAAAGCCACCAACACCATCTCCCCAAACCCAGAAGGGTAAGGAGAAGACGAGGTCAGAACGCATGGAGAGGCCATTCACCAGTCTTAAGGTGGATAACCACCCTCCTCGACCTCGAGAAAGGCATGTCAATTCCTTCAGCCATTATGCACAGTTATCTGCTAGACCATCTCAGATTTTGAGAGAGGTCGAATGGCCAATGCTCAGCACATATGGCATCAGGAGACCAGCCCCTATGAAAAGACCAGGAAATTCACGTAAGTACTGTGATTTTCATGAACAGAATGGTCATTCCACTGATGAATGCCAAGCTCTAAAGAACGCGGTTGAGACACTAATTAGAGAAGGCAAGTTGAAGCAATACTTGTTCAAAGAAAAATCCTTTGACAGGGCAGAACGGAATGAGAAAAGAGAAAGAGATCCAGACGATGGGGATGACAATAACCCCAGTCCGGTTCGAAAGTTCTCTGCTGCAGAGAAGCAAAAAGGTGTGATGACTGATAATGCAGCACAGAAAGACAGCATGCCCCAGCAACAACGTCAGGGCCGACGTGAAGTTATTGACATGATTGCTGGAGGGTTCGCCGGAGGAGGAGCTTCAATTACAGCCCGTAAGAATCATCACAGAATGATTCTATCTGTGCAAGGGAAAGTCAAAGACAATCGCCCTTACAGAGGTGGGATTGAAGCTCCCACAATCTCTTTCTCTGACGAAGATTTTGGCCCAACCATTCCTGGTGGTGACGATGCTGTAGTCATCACTGCTGTGATCGCCAACAAGGACGTCCGAAGAATCCTTGTTGACCAGGGAAGTTCCTGCGATGTTATTTTCTATAATTGCTTTGAAAGAATGGGTTTTAAAGACTCAGACTTACAGCCTTACACGCAGGAACTAACAGCTTTCAATGGCGCAAAGCAATCAACTAAAGGGTATCTTGACACCCTTATCTCGTTTGAAGGCGAGCCAGGAGCCAGGACGGTTAGGTCTCGGGTGCTAGTGATTGATGTCAAATCACCATTTAATGGCATCATAGGCCGTCCTACTCTGAATGCAATGGAGGCAGTTGTATCAACCCCACATCTCCTTATCAAGTTCATTGACAAGGACAATGCTGTGTCATCTATCCGGGGTGATCAAGAGATGGCTAGGTACTGCTACAACCTTAGCCTCAACATGACAAAGCTGGACGCCTCCAATAAAAAGAGGAAACTTAATGATGCTGGAACATCGGCTGGAACTGTAAGCCTTGTCGACCTGGACCCTAGAGCGGATTTGAACATTGATCCGTTCAACCCATCGAAGCCCACACCGGATGGAAGTTCCAGGGACATCGTCTTGGGAGATTCTCCAGAAAAGATCACTCATATCAATGACAAGCTAGATACTGAAATAGAGCAGCGACTGCTGGCTCTCTTGCAAGAGTTTAAAGACCTCTTCGCATAGACTGCAGCCGATATGCCAGGCATAGACCCTGAATTCTACTGTCATAAACTTTCCGTCTATCCAGAGACGAAACCTGTGGCCCAAAAGAAAAGACGATTGGGCCCAGAGAAACAGAAGGCAGCTTGTCAGCAAACTGAGGAGTTGCTGAAGGCCGGATTTATCAGGGAAATCCGATATTCCTCTTGGCTTTCGAATGTGGTGATGGTCCCTAAATCCAATGGTAAATGGAGAATGTGCATTGACTACGTGGACCTCAACCGCTGCTGTCCAAAAGATCCTTATTCAAAAGATCCTTATCCTCTTCCTAATATAGATCGGATGGTGGATGATTCCTCTGGTTATCAATACCTGAGTTTCATGGACGCATACTCTGGTTACAACCAAATTCCGATGTGCGAAGAGGATCAAGAGAAGACAGCTTTCATAAATGATCGTGGTGTCTTTTGCTATACAGTCATGCCCTTTGGCCTGAAAAACGCTAGGGCGACATATCAGCGCATGATCAACAAGGTTTTCGAAGGTATGCATACCAAACTTGTTGAAGTATATATTGACGACATAATAGCAAAGACACTGGTTGGTGGCGATCATATTGACGACCTGCGCCAAGTATTCACCCGTTTGAGACAATTTAACATGAGGCTGAACCCAATGAAGTGCACATTTGCTGTCCCTGCTGGGAAGTTTTTGGGTTTCATGTTAACTCAACGTGGTATTGAAGCCAATCCAGGGAAGTGCCAGACGATTCTAAACATGCAGAGTCCTAAGAATCTCAAAGAAGTCCAATCCCTGAATGGCAAAGTAGCAGCTTTGGCACGATTCATGCCGAAGATGGCTCACAGGTCGCTCCCCCTGTACAAAATACTGAAAAAGTCCAAGAAATTCGAGTGGGGACAGGAACAAGAAAAAGCTTTCCAAGAGCTTAAGGAGGTGTTGTCCAAACCTCCCATTCTCACAAAGCCTGACCCCGAAGACACACTCATTCTGTACTTGGCTATTTCAGATGAAGCTTTGGGCGTGGCCTTGATAAAAGAAACTCCTGATGGACAAAGACCGGTCTATTTCACTAGCAAGACCTTGCAAGGTGCTGAGATCCGGTATCAGAAAATTGAAAAGGCCGCCCTCGCTGTTGTTTGGGCCTCACGACGGTTGCGTCCGTACTTTCACGCCCATCCAATCATAGTGAGAACGGATTTGCCACTCCGTTCTGTCTTAATCAAGCCCGATCTCGCTGGGAGGATGATCAAATGGTCTATTGAACTCTCTGAGTTTGATATATCCTACGAACCCCGCAGCGCTATTAAAGCTCAAGTCCTGGCTGACTTTATTATGGAAATGACAGGGACTGATCCAGATTACCCTCGAGTTCATTGGACCATTTACGTTGATGGTTCATCAAACCAAAGAGGCTCTGGAGCGGGTGTAGTTCTAGAAAGTGACGACGGAGTACACCTGGAGATCTCCCTTCGTTTCAATTTCAAAACATCCAATAACCAAGCCGAATACGAAGCTTGCTTGGCCGGGCTAAGAGCTGTAATTGACATCGGAGCTCCTAAGGCAACACTCTGCAGTGATTCACAGCTGGTGATTTCGCAGATCTTAGGAGATTATCAAGCTCGCGAACCTCAACTCCAATTATACTTGAACTGTGTCAAGGAGTTGACTGAGAAATTCTCAAAGGTGGAATTCAAGCATGTTCCACGTGAAGAGAATACGAGAGCAGATATACTCTCCAGGTTAGCAAGCACTAAACGACCAGGTAGCACCACTACGTTGGTTCAAAGCACGCTAACGTCGCCCAGCATTCCTCTTTTCCCTTCTCTAAACGCCATAATGACTAACTCCCTTTACGGGGATACATGGATGGCTCCTTACATCCGTTACTTGGCTGATGGACAACTACCTACGGATGAGAAGGAAAAAACGAGGTTAAGGAGAGAATTACCATATTTCACTATGATTGATGGTAATCTCTACAGAAGGGCACTGTCTGTGCCCTATTTGATTTGTCTCAAAGAGGATGAAGTGCAAGACGTAATGGAGGAAATGCATGGAGGACAGTCTGGACACCACGCTGGAGGAAGAAGCTTAATGCGAAAAATCCTCAGAGCTGGATACTGGTGGCCCACAATGAAGCAAGACTCCATTGACTTCGTCAAAAAATGCGACGCTTGCCAAAAATTCTCTAACCTTCACCACACACCGGCGGAAGAACTCTTCACATCCGCTGTTCCATGGCCCTTCTATCAATGGGGTTTAGATATTCTGGGCCCCTTTCCAACTGCTCCTGGGGGCATCAAATATCTCATTGTAGGGGTTGATTATTTCACTAAGTGGATAGAAGCAGAGCCGGTGGTACATATTACTTCAGCCCGAACTCGTCGTTTCATGTATGAAAACATCATAACACGGTTCGGGGTCCCAGCACGGATTGTCACAGACAATGGCACCCAGTTCACGGATAGAAAATTCACAGATTTGCTTGAAGGGTTAGGAATAACCCAAATATTCTCATCCGTCGAACATCCCCAAACTAATGGTCAAGCTGAAGTGGCCAACAGGGAGGTGCTGAAGGGACTAAAGAAACGCCTTGGCGAAGCCAAGGGCGGATGGACAGACCAGCTGTGTCATGTCCTATGGGCATATCGGACAACGCCTCATTCATCCACCAATGAATCCCCATATCGCCTAACGTACGGGGTCGAGGCAATGATACCTGTGGAACTGCAAATTGCTTCTACAAGAGTTAAGTACTTCTCTGAAGAAACCAACAATGCTAACTTGGCATCCGAAATGGATGTCATACAAGAACTCAGAGAAGACGCTTTCATCAGAGATCAAGCCATCAAAGCCAAAGTTGCTCTCCGGTACAACAAACGAGTCCAATCAAGGACTTTCAACGTTGGAGATTTGGTTTTGAGGAAAGCAAGTATAGGGAACAAATTCGCCCATCAAGGCAAATTAGCCCCAAACTGGGAAGGCCCATACAGGGTATCCGAGGTCACTGGCAAAGGCTCTTACCGCCTTGAAAACCTTGATGGCACTCCAATCCGAAACAAATGGAACACCCAAAACTTGCGCATCTACTATAGCTAGCTGTTTCTACACTCTCCTATCCTTATCTTGGATTGAATACTGGAGAATTTATTTTCACAGCTACGCTCTCCTTGTAATTCTTATTTTTGATTTAATAAGAATCTCTCATAACAATTTAACTCTTTCGAGTTTTTCTTATGCTGTGATTTTCAGTTTATCCGGTGTACAGAAGCATATTCAGAACGGATGATCTCAGCTACTTATTCTGTAGTTGACGATGTAACTCCTCGAATATGCGCAACACACAAGAACATACTCAGGACGGATGATCTCAATTACCCATTCTGTAATTGACGATGTAACTCCTCGAGTGTGTAAGTATTGAAGGCCCAGATTGTAGGATTAAACCGAACTCTGGGTACGGTTAGTAAGTTTGGCTGAACACCGGTGAAGGCTCGGATTGTAGGATTAAACTGAACTCTGAGTACGACTAGTAGGATTAACCGAACGTCGGTGAAGACCTGAGTTGTAGGATTAAACCGAACCTCAGGGCATGGGTTGTAGGGCTGGTCCTTCTTCAAGGCCACAAACCGAACCCCATTCGAAGACTACATGGGTTGTAGGGCTGGTCCTTCTTTAAGGCCACAAACCGAACCCCATGCGAAGGCTTGGGCGCAGTAAGCTGGTTTTTCTTCAAGACCACGCTGAACCCCAAGTGACGGGCGCAGTAGGTTCAGGATTAGCCCTGATCTGAACCCCGTATCGAAGGCTCGGATTGTAGGATTAAACCGAACTCTGAGTACGACTAGTAGGATTAACCGAACGTCGCTAAAGAACTGTTATTGGATAAAACCAAAGATCAATTGAAGAACGCCTAGTAGGATTAAACCGAACGCCAAATATGACATGGGACAGTAGGATCAAACCGAACTCCAAACACAACAAGTAAGTTATACTGAACTCCAGATTAATACTCTCTTATGAAGTTCTTTATTTGGAAGTTTTATAGCTTATAGTTCTGAGTCATCAATTCTTCAATTGAGACCTGACTCATAAACTCCGACACAAATAATTCACTCGGGTACGCCACAATCTAAGGCATATTCACCCGAAATCTCTCAGTCGGAAATATTCGAAGAGGAATTTCTATTTTAAATCCTCACTTTCAAGAACTCTCATGAGAAAACCTCACTCAAGATCATAATCACCCGATGAAACTAGGGGACAGCATCAACGATTCAACGAATATCTTGAGGAATGAACTTTCGTCTAAACGATCTCACAATCATTCCCCTTAAACCGTTCTTGTGACGATAATGTGTTCCCCCACAAGCGGTGATCTTATGAAATTCATCTCGTATGTTTAAGTCCGGTGTGGAGATTTTGTTTTACAATCCGATCTTCACTACTTAAATCCAGAATGATACAATATACATGCAATCCCTCTATTAAAGTTGTTTTTCACTAAACAAGAATGGAGGTAAAAAACTCTTTTATTGATTAAATGAGAATTACAATTCGTGCAATAATCCGGAGCTGATCCCGGAACAAAGCGAATTTGAATCAATAAAATGAAAAGGGAAACAAGGAAGGCACTATTTTCTCTGGCTTGAGTCTCCTTCCTTCCCTTTGCCTTTGTCCCCGATCTTGCCTTCTCCAGTGCGAGAGCTTAATCCTGTGCTTATGGGCTTCAGGAATGAAGATCCCATTGATTGGCCTGCAGGTAAAGGAGCGAACTTATAAGGAGTGTTAGGCGGACTTTCATGACGTTTATCAACTATGGCCACCAGTTTCCCTTGATGAAACTCATAGAACGGATCAATACCATTCAGATTAAGTTTCACCTTGGGATTCCGGTATTGAATTTGATGAACAGCCAACCCAAAGGATTCCTTGACTGCTTGATCGCACATATCCACGGCCTCGTCAAATTCTGCTTTTGTGTCCGCCAACTTTGAAAGCAGCTCTTTCTCCTTACGCGACCAATCTTCGGTTCCTCGAGCATAAACAACTTTAACTTCCTTAAGCTCCTCTTCCAGCTTTGAAGAGCGTTCCTTCTCCGCACAGAGATCGGAGTGGAGGTCGGAATTGATTTTCTTTTGATCAGCTACTTGGGCCTCCAACTCCTTGGCAAGATATTTCAGCTTGGCAATTTCTTCATCCTTCTTATATCCTTCCTCTTTGGAAGCTTCTAATTTGCCTTCTAGACGAAGGATGGTTGCCTTATCCTTAGCAGCAGCAACGCTAAGGTCATTAACCCTGCCAACCAATAAACTCAGCCTCTCATTCTCTTCTGAAAGCTTGCGAACCGATCTTAAAAGCCCGGATAATTCTGCCAGGTGCTTCTGTCCGGCATCGTAAGCTTTGGTTACTTCATCGCTCATCAATGAGGGCTTCAGCTTGTATGGAGTCTCAGGAACGCCCTCAGGAACAGAACCCTCGTATACCAGATATTGTGCAAGACCGGAGTTACTTTGAAGAGGGCGAGTAACTTTTGGTGCAAAGTAAGTCGTTATAGGCTTTGCACCATAAGTGATCCTGTCGCCGGGGGCATCCGGAGTGGATCCCGCATCCGGAGCGGATCCTTCCACTTTCTCTCCCTTTGAAAGCTCCGGATCAGCACCCTCACTTGAAATTTTTTGTTTTTTCGGAGAGGGTTGACGATCCGAGGTCTTTGAGGAGCTGCGTTTTATTCTTTTCTTCTTCTCTCCAACCTTCTCAGCCGCAACCCTCTCAGATCCGCCCTCCAGTAAGGGAATATCGTCACCAGCAGATGAGGTTAAAATGATGGTCTCCGCTGTAGCTTTCTTCGAATTCCGTTTCGCCTGAATGTCATTTTCAGCTGCCACGAAATTCGCTCCAGCTTTGAGCCCCTTCAGTTTTTCCATCTCTGGAGACGCAGCTTCAATTTCAACTGCAAAACCAAACAACACGGTTAGAAATCAAATACTTCAAAGCATGATACGATAAAATATGAAAATTAGCAGGAAAATTACGCAGATATTCCTCGCGGGTAGACCACGATCCTAACAAACGCCTGCAAGAGAAAAATTGATGCGAGGCAGTGTAGGATTGAAGGGCGGAAAGAACGGAAACTGAAGACGGGCTTAGTTCATCCTCCTCAGTGTAGTACGCCTGGGAGGTCAGCAAAAAGTGTTCATGCGTCCAAGCCACTGGGAACTTCGGAATCCCATCTTCAGTTAACCAAAAAACTGACTCGTCAGGGTGAACGCTAATCTTCGTGAAATAGGACTTGAATGAATGTCCGTCAACTTTGGCGGAGTCAGTGTACGCCTCAAAATTGATAACCTTGGAGAGAGTCCGGAGGGATATCAAGCTCACTCCCCCCTTCTCTTTATTTGCACGACGGACCACTTGGGCAAAATAAAAGAGCATGGCCACCGTCGGCTTGAAGTTGAAGTGCTCCCCAAGCACTTCAAGAGAACGGACTAATCCCCATCCGTTGGGGTGAAGCTGTGAAGGAGCGCAGTCCAGGAATCTCAGAACCCCCATCTGAAACTTCGAAAGGGGAAACCGCACACCAAGGTTCAAAAATAAAAAGTCATACATATACAAGGACCTTTCGTCCGGAGTATGACAAATTCGATCGGATGGCAACGGGGCTATTGTAACACCCCTATTTTTATTTTTTAAAATTTTGAAGGAATTAAATTATGGTTCTTTAGAACTTTTTAATCTACGTATTATTTATGATTTTTTGGAATTTTTTGGAATTTTGGAATTTTTTAATAAAAATAATATTTTTTAAATAATTTTAAATTCATATAAGTGACTTAAATTAAAAATATTTACAAGAAAGTGAATTTAAATTATAAGAAAATTTTCTAAAATCCGTTTCAAGTAGACTTATCTAAAAATTATCGGTTTGAGAAAAATCTTGATTTTTTCCAATCGTTTAAAAATTAGAAACGTATCAATAAATTTTTATTAACAGAAAATTTTAGATTTTTAAAATTTCAACTTTATATTACTCAGTATAAAATTAGTGAGGACTGATATAATATCGCTAAATTTCAAAAAGGACTCATTTTGAATATTTAAAATATACCGAGTGAAAGGTTACTATTTGGCTTAATAATTCTGCCGACAGTTACTATGCAAAACACTGTGCATGTACGAAATTTTCAAAGAATGCATAGTAACCTGGAATAAAAAATTCAAAAATGCATAGTACTTTTATATTAAAATAATGGAATGCATAGTAAAATTTTTTCCTATAAATACCGAAGGATTTCTTCTTTAGAATTCACAATTTCAGATTAAGTTTTCTTAATACAGTAGTGCTAGTGAGATAGTGGTGGAAGTGAGAGAGAGAAGAAAAGTTTTTGGAGAGAAGGTTCTGCCAAAATCCTAAGGTAAGAATACTTCTCTTTTATATTTTTTTAGATTATTTCTATATCGTTTTTAGAAATCTGTTATTATACTGAAAATAATATTATTTTAAGTTACTATTATGCATAGTAAACACTATTTCAATAGTAAATTACTATTTTAATAGTAAATTACTATTCAAATAGTAAATTACTATTTACTGTTACTATTTACCGTTACTATTCACGATTTACTATTTACTGTTACTATTTACCGTTACTATTCACGTTTTACTATTTACCGTTACTATTCACGATTCACTATTCACTATTCACTATTCACTATTCACTATTCAAAATTTACTATTTCTGTTTTAAGTAGTAATCTTAATCTTCGTCTTATGCTTATACTGAAATAAGATTGGTATTAATATTTTTAGAAATCGGAGGCGCAAAGCAAATCCATTTTGGGTAACAATTCAAGGTAAGGGGGAGTGAGATAAGAATTATAATATGAAAAGACATAAGAATAATGGGAGGAGTCCCCTACTCCTTTTAAATTTAATAATATTATTATTTTAAAATATTAACTTTTTAACTTAACATTTTTAATAAATTTTAAATTAAATATCCGGTTAACTAACTCTAACATACCTATGCAAAGACTTGGACCATTATGACCTATATGGACTGGACTATACCTATGCAAGGACTTGGACCATTATGACCCATATGGACTGAACTATACCTATGCAAGGACTGGATTATATGGACTTACATATACCTATGCGAGGAATTGACCAAAAGGACTAAAATTGACTATATTAATAATCATTAAATTTTGTATTATGATATGTATTAATGATATTTAATTGATTTGATTATGATTTGATTATGATTGATTGATTGATGATATTTAGTTATGATTGATATTGTTTGATTTTGATTGATGATATTGTAATGTGGAGTTTGAGCATATAGCGAGCATGACGGAAAGCTAAAATTCAGTAAGAATTTCTTACCTTACTCTTTAAATTTTATTATCTTTTATTTCTTCTTAGAAATTATTTTTATTAACTTTATTTTCAATATTTAGAAAAATAAAAATAAAAATTAGTATTTATTTTAGAAAGAAAATATTTTATGAGAATTTATTTAATTAAATCTTGAGTTAAAGAAAAATTTTATAATTTTAAGTATTTTTGGTTAATAATTATTCTCTTTTAATAAAACAAAATTTTTTTTTTGAAAGAAAATTGTTTTATTTTTTCCAACTTAATAACTAAATATATTTGGAAATAATTGAGATTCCTAAATTTGATTTTGTTAAGATTTAATTTGAGAAAGATTATGTAAAGTTTTATATGATAAAGTTTTTAGATATTTAAGGCTTAGAAACTCAATTTCAGTGAGATTCAAAAACTGTACCAAATTTATTTCTGTGGGATAGAAATTCAGAGAACTGAGAAAATGTACAGTTTATTGAAATGATATTGTAAACCTTTAAGGGATTTAATAATTGAGTTTCTAAAAGCCTTAACCAACTCAATACGCGAGTAGTTCATGCATCATGGATAATGAAAGTGAAATGAAATAATATTGTCTGGGGACGGATTATAGAAACCGAGGATACATTAGAGGAGGCTTATTTACGAGCCTTGGGATGAGAGAGTGTGAAAGGGTGCTTCAGGGGACCTGGGGTAGCTCCCTAGTGTCGGGTACTTTCACAATAAAAACTTTCTCAATCTGACTAGTCTCTAAGTGTTTCCATGCCAGTTGAGCTGTTCATATTATTATTATCCGGACTTATGGAACAGTGTAAACTCCTGGTTGGCCCAGTGCAAATTAAAATTTAAGGGCCCACATATATAGATAAGTTATGATGAAGATATTGCATAACATTCATGCATTCATAATTGATTGTGTATGTGATTGTGATTGATATTATTATGTATTGGTTGTGAAAACCCTTTGTTGCTTATGTCTTATTCGGAAATATTATATTCTGTTTCTCACTCCTTTCTCCGTGTTTTTGTTTCATATATTCTAAATTGATGATTCAGAGGGAAGGATCGAAGAATTTCAGCAGTAAATATAGCACGTTCTAGAAAGGGAGCTCGGTATGAATACCGTGGTCCAATGAATAAATAATGTTAATAAGTAACTGCTTCTGGGCCATGGAGTTTCCTCTCTTTCTTATAATGTTTAATGTTTATTTTCTTCGGATGAATGTACAAATACTTTATAAAGTTTTTAATAATATTTGTGAGGTATTTCAGAAATAATGTATATAATTTATTCCGATAGTTTCTTTTTAACAATCATATCTTTAGTAAAAAAAAAAAAAATTATGAGTTTTTCTAGAATTTATTAAGGTGTAACAGAGGGTGTTACAAAGTGGTATCAGAGCAGTTAATCCAATAGGCCTGGGGAAAAGGTCTATCTTGCTTTGTCTGTAAACTCTGTATAGGTAGAATATCTGACTTGGTAGTAACTGTGATTGATGTGACAAATCTCAGTTACTGTGAAACAGGAAACTAATGGCTGGAAACGATCTTGCTGGAGTTGTAGAACGCTTAATTAATGCAATGGGAGCACGTGAAGGTCAAGGTAACGATGCTTTAAGAAGGCTGGACCTATTCGAAAAACGCAATCCACCTCGTTTCAAGGGAGGATATAACCCCGATGGAGCACAAATCTGGATTCGAGAGATAGAGAAGATCTTTCGAGCATTGCAATGTAATGAAGCTGATAAGGTAGTCTTCGCTACTTATGCCTTATCTGAGGATGCCGAACATTGGTGGGATAGCATGCGTAAACAATTCGAAGTCAACGACGTGGAGATCACTTGGGACTATTTCAAGGATATGTTTCTAGAGAAATACTTTCCAGCTGATGTTAAAGAGAAAAGACAATTCGAATTCCTGTCGCTGACCCAAGGAAATATGACCGTTGGAGAGTACGCATCCAGGTTTGAAGAGCTATCTCGTTTTCATTCTCATTATAATGATGCTACTAATGAAAGAGATCGGTGTGCAAAGTTTGTAAATGGACTGCGGCCAGAAATTAAGGAAGCTATACGAATGCAGGAAATCCGTGAATTTTCTGTATTGGTAAATCGCTGCAGAATCTTTGAAGAAGACCATAAGGATAGAATGACCAAAAGTCGTGAGCCCATTCACAAGGCAGGAGAGATAAGAAGTGGAGGACCTCACCATCACCAAAGAAGAGATTTCAGAAGGAATAAGCCTTACCAAGCACCATTTCGTCGGTTTGGAGCAGCATCTGTTCCTAACAGACCCTAAGCTTCAACTGGAAGCTATTATCCAACATCTGCACCAAATTTTAAATGTTATATCTGTGGAGGACCCCATTTGAAAAGGGATTGTCCTAAAAACACTTATGTTTGCTTTAAGTGTAACAAACCAGGTCATCACATCAAGGATTGCCCAGAGATGAAGAGAGAAAACCCTGAAGGTGCAAGTACAAGTATAAATACTCAAGGAGGCGCGCACAGTGCAGTCGGAAGGCCGAAAGCAAAAGGAAAGGTTTTTGCAATCACTGGAGAAGAAGCATCTCATGCTGATTCCATGGTAGAAGGTAAGTGTATCATTAATAAGATTTCTTTAACTGTTATGTATGACTCAGGTGCATCACATTCCTTTATTGCCAATGACTGTGTAGAAAAACTAAAATTACCTGTGATAGAACTTCCATTTGACTTATCTGTACATACTCCTGGAAACAATCCCATTGTCACTTCTAAAGCTTGTTGGAAATGCCCTATTGTCATAGATGGTAGGGACTTTAAGGCTAATCTTTTCTGTTTACCCCTTTCTGGCTTAGAAGTTATTATTGGGCTAGATTGGTTGTCTGACAATCATGTTCTAATAGATTGTCATAATAAAACCATAATGTTTAGAGAACCAGTGAATTTGAATCCTGAGGATTCGAGATTTCTAACCGCCAACCAAGTGAGTG
The DNA here is from genome assembly GCA_037962975.1 of Clitoria ternatea. Lineage (NCBI taxonomy): Eukaryota > Viridiplantae > Streptophyta > Magnoliopsida > Fabales > Fabaceae > Clitoria > Clitoria ternatea. Next base: position 156,182,553 of record CM075673.1, read on the forward strand.
CCTCTTTAAAAGGAGGGGCTCAAGGATTCATGCTATTGCTTTCAACGAAAGGAGAGCAAGAATCAAAAATCAAAAATCTACCGGTTGTGTGTGAATTTCCTGACGTTTTTCCTGAAGATATCCCTGGTTTACCCCCAGAAAGAGATGTGGAATTTTCCATTGATCTAGTACCTGGAGTTGGACCCATTTCAATTGCACCATACCGAATGTCACCTCTAGAATTAGCAGAGTTGAAGAAACAACTTGAAGAGATGATAGAGAAGCAATTTATACGACCCAGTGTATCCCCCTGGGGTGCACCAGTGTTGTTGGTTAAGAAGAAGGATGGTAGCATGAGGTTGTGTGTAGATTATCGACAACTGAACAAGGTGACAATCAAGAACAGATATCCTCTACCAAGGATTGATGACTTGATGGATCAGCTGCGTGGTGCCACGGTGTTCTCCAAAATTGATTTGAGGTCTGGATACCATCAAATAAGGGTGAAGAAAGAAGATGTATCGAAAACTACTTTTAGAACACGCTATGGCCATTACGAATATCTAGTAATGCCTTTTGGTGTAACTAATGCACCAGCCGTATTCATGGATTACATGAATAGGATTTTTCATCCATATCTAGATAAATTTGTAGTGGTGTTCATTGATGATATATTAGTGTACTCTAAAAGCAGAGAAGAACATGTTGAACACTTGAAGATTGTGTTGGAAATCCTAAAAAAAGAAACAACTGTATGCAAAGTTGTCGAAGTGTGAATTCTGGTTAGAAGAAGTAAACTTTTTAGGACATGTAATTAGTCAAGGAGGAATAGCTGTAGACCCTTCCAAGGTGGAAGCAGTTTTAAAATGGGAGAGACCAACCACGATCACTGAGATTAGAAGTTTCTTGGGCTTGGCTGGATACTATAGGAGATTCATTGAAGGATTTTCAAAGCTAGGATACCCATTGACCAAGCTAACACGGAAAGGACAACCTTTTGTGTGGACGACACAATGCGAGAATAGTTTCCAAGAGCTGAAAGATCGACTTACTTCTGCGCCAGTGTTAGTACTCCCTGATCCACATCGAAGTTTTGAAGTTTACTGTGATGCGTCTAAACAAGGACTAGGAAGTGTACTCATGCAAGACAAGAAGGTTGTAGCCTATGCGTCACGTCAATTAAGGCAACATGAGATTAACTACCCTACCCATGACTTAGAGTTAGCCGCTGTAGTTTTTGCCTTAAAGATTTGGAGGCATTATCTATATGGTGCAACATTCGATGTGTTTAGCGATCATAAGAGTCTCAAGTATTTATTCGATCAAAAGGAGTTAAACATGAGGCAACGGAGATGGATGGAGTTCTTAAAGGACTACGACTTTGAGTTGCAATACCATCCTGGAAAAGCGAACGTAGTAGCTGATGCTTTAAGTCGAAAGTCTCTACATGCATCCACAATGATGATTAAAGAGTTGGAATTAATAGAGAACTTCAGAGATCTTAACCTAGCAGTAAAGGTTAATGCTAACAGCTACAGATTAGGAGCGTTGCAAGTTACAAGTGAATTCCTGAGACAAGTTTTAGAGGCTCAACGAGAGGATGAATTCCTGCAAGAGAAGAAAGAACTCTTGAAACAAGGAAAAGAAGTCGAGTTCAATGTGGGAAACGACCAATTATTGAGATATAAGGATCGAGTGTGTATCCCTGACAAAGAGGAGTTGAGGAAAGCAATTCTAGAAGAAGGCCATAAAAGTTATATGAGCATTCATCCCGGAGCTACTAAAATGTATCAAGATTTGAAGAAGTTATTTTGGTGGCCTGGAATGAAGAAAGCGGTGGCAGAGTATGTGGCTGCATGTCTAATTTGCCAGAAGGTTAAAGTGGAACATCAAAAACCCCCTGGAATGCTACAATCAATGGAAATACCAGAATGGAAATGGGATAGCATTACCATGGATTTTGTGACTTCTTTACCCAAAACTCCATTAGGACATGATTCGATATGGGTAATAGTTGATAGACTAACAAAGTCTGCCCACTTTATTCCCATCAATATTCGTTACTCTATGGAGAAGCTGGCAAAATTATACATCGAGGAGATTGTGAGATTGCATGGAATTCCTTCAAGTATCATTTCTGATCGGGACCCTCGTTTTACATCACAATTCTGGAAGAGCTTACACAAGGCTTTGGGAACAAGACTGCGTCTGAGTTCAGCATATCATCCTCAGACGGATGGACAATCAGAAAGAACAATCCAATCTCTAGAGGACTTGTTACGAGCTTGTGTGTTAGAGCATAAAGGAAGTTGGAATCAATTCTTACCATATGTGGAGTTTACCTACAACAACAGTTTCCATGCTAGCATTGGCATGGCACCTTTTGAAGCATTATATGGAAGAAAATGTAGGACCCCGCTATGTTGGTTTGAGACTGGTGAAAACTTGATGCTAGGACCAGAGTTGGTACAACAAACCACGGATAAAATCAAAATAGTTCAGGAAAAGATGAAGGCAACACAGAGCAGGCAGAAAAGTTACTATGACAAAAGAAGAAAGCCGCTCGAATTTCAAGAAGGCGATCATGTATTCTTGAAAGTCACACCTATGACTGGGGTCGGTCGGGCAATGAAATCTCGAAAACTAACTCCTAAATTTATCGGTCCATACCAAATAATTCATAAAGTTAGTCCCCTTGCCTACCAAATAGCATTACCACCTTTTCTTTCTAATATCCATAATGTTTTTCATGTGTCAAACTTGCGAAAGTATATATCTGATCCTACACATGTTATTGAACCTGATGTCATACAAGTTAAAGATAATCTTACATATGATGCACCACCTGTTAGAATAAGTGACAGAAGAATAAAACAATTAAGAGACAAGACAATTCCGCTTGTAAAGGTTATTTGGAGTGAAACGAGAGGAGAAGATGCTACATGGGAACTAGAAACTGAGATGAAAGAGTCTCATCCTCATTTGTTTTACTGATTAATGTAAATTTCGAGGACGAAATTTTCTAAGGGGAGTAGAGTTGTAACACCCCTATTTTTATTTTTTAAAATTTTGAAGGAATTAAATTATGGTTCTTTAGAACTTTTTAATCTACGTATTATTTATGATTTTTTGGAATTTTTTGGAATTTTGGAATTTTTTAATAAAAATAATATTTTTTAAATAATTTTAAATTCATATAAGTGACTTAAATTAAAAATATTTACAAGAAAGTGAATTTAAATTATAAGAAAATTTTCTAAAATCCGTTTCAAGTAGACTTATCTAAAAATTATCGGTTTGAGAAAAATCTTGATTTTTTCCAATCGTTTAAAAATTAGAAACGTATCAATAAATTTTTATTAACAGAAAATTTTAGATTTTTAAAATTTCAACTTTATATTACTCAGTATAAAATTAGTGAGGACTGATATAATATCGCTAAATTTCAAAAAGGACTCATTTTGAATATTTAAAATATACCGAGTGAAAGGTTACTATTTGGCTTAATAATTCTGCCGACAGTTACTATGCAAAACACTGTGCATGTACGAAATTTTCAAAGAATGCATAGTAACCTGGAATAAAAAATTCAAAAATGCATAGTACTTTTATATTAAAATAATGGAATGCATAGTAAAATTTTTTCCTATAAATACCGAAGGATTTCTTCTTTAGAATTCACAATTTCAGATTAAGTTTTCTTAATACAGTAGTGCTAGTGAGATAGTGGTGGAAGTGAGAGAGAGAAGAAAAGTTTTTGGAGAGAAGGTTCTGCCAAAATCCTAAGGTAAGAATACTTCTCTTTTATATTTTTTTAGATTATTTCTATATCGTTTTTAGAAATCTGTTATTATACTGAAAATAATATTATTTTAAGTTACTATTATGCATAGTAAACACTATTTCAATAGTAAATTACTATTTTAATAGTAAATTACTATTCAAATAGTAAATTACTATTTACTGTTACTATTTACCGTTACTATTCACGATTTACTATTTACTGTTACTATTTACCGTTACTATTCACGTTTTACTATTTACCGTTACTATTCACGATTCACTATTCACTATTCACTATTCACTATTCACTATTCAAAATTTACTATTTCTGTTTTAAGTAGTAATCTTAATCTTCGTCTTATGCTTATACTGAAATAAGATTGGTATTAATATTTTTAGAAATCGGAGGCGCAAAGCAAATCCATTTTGGGTAACAATTCAAGGTAAGGGGGAGTGAGATAAGAATTATAATATGAAAAGACATAAGAATAATGGGAGGAGTCCCCTACTCCTTTTAAATTTAATAATATTATTATTTTAAAATATTAACTTTTTAACTTAACATTTTTAATAAATTTTAAATTAAATATCCGGTTAACTAACTCTAACATACCTATGCAAAGACTTGGACCATTATGACCTATATGGACTGGACTATACCTATGCAAGGACTTGGACCATTATGACCCATATGGACTGAACTATACCTATGCAAGGACTGGATTATATGGACTTACATATACCTATGCGAGGAATTGACCAAAAGGACTAAAATTGACTATATTAATAATCATTAAATTTTGTATTATGATATGTATTAATGATATTTAATTGATTTGATTATGATTTGATTATGATTGATTGATTGATGATATTTAGTTATGATTGATATTGTTTGATTTTGATTGATGATATTGTAATGTGGAGTTTGAGCATATAGCGAGCATGACGGAAAGCTAAAATTCAGTAAGAATTTCTTACCTTACTCTTTAAATTTTATTATCTTTTATTTCTTCTTAGAAATTATTTTTATTAACTTTATTTTCAATATTTAGAAAAATAAAAATAAAAATTAGTATTTATTTTAGAAAGAAAATATTTTATGAGAATTTATTTAATTAAATCTTGAGTTAAAGAAAAATTTTATAATTTTAAGTATTTTTGGTTAATAATTATTCTCTTTTAATAAAACAAAATTTTTTTTTTGAAAGAAAATTGTTTTATTTTTTCCAACTTAATAACTAAATATATTTGGAAATAATTGAGATTCCTAAATTTGATTTTGTTAAGATTTAATTTGAGAAAGATTATGTAAAGTTTTATATGATAAAGTTTTTAGATATTTAAGGCTTAGAAACTCAATTTCAGTGAGATTCAAAAACTGTACCAAATTTATTTCTGTGGGATAGAAATTCAGAGAACTGAGAAAATGTACAGTTTATTGAAATGATATTGTAAACCTTTAAGGGATTTAATAATTGAGTTTCTAAAAGCCTTAACCAACTCAATACGCGAGTAGTTCATGCATCATGGATAATGAAAGTGAAATGAAATAATATTGTCTGGGGACGGATTATAGAAACCGAGGATACATTAGAGGAGGCTTATTTACGAGCCTTGGGATGAGAGAGTGTGAAAGGGTGCTTCAGGGGACCTGGGGTAGCTCCCTAGTGTCGGGTACTTTCACAATAAAAACTTTCTCAATCTGACTAGTCTCTAAGTGTTTCCATGCCAGTTGAGCTGTTCATATTATTATTATCCGGACTTATGGAACAGTGTAAACTCCTGGTTGGCCCAGTGCAAATTAAAATTTAAGGGCCCACATATATAGATAAGTTATGATGAAGATATTGCATAACATTCATGCATTCATAATTGATTGTGTATGTGATTGTGATTGATATTATTATGTATTGGTTGTGAAAACCCTTTGTTGCTTATGTCTTATTCGGAAATATTATATTCTGTTTCTCACTCCTTTCTCCGTGTTTTTGTTTCATATATTCTAAATTGATGATTCAGAGGGAAGGATCGAAGAATTTCAGCAGTAAATATAGCACGTTCTAGAAAGGGAGCTCGGTATGAATACCGTGGTCCAATGAATAAATAATGTTAATAAGTAACTGCTTCTGGGCCATGGAGTTTCCTCTCTTTCTTATAATGTTTAATGTTTATTTTCTTCGGATGAATGTACAAATACTTTATAAAGTTTTTAATAATATTTGTGAGGTATTTCAGAAATAATGTATATAATTTATTCCGATAGTTTCTTTTTAACAATCATATCTTTAGTAAAAAAAAAAAAATTATGAGTTTTTCTAGAATTTATTAAGGTGTAACAGAGGGTGTTACAGCTATCACCATGAAGCACTTCTTGTATTTATCCTTCTTGAAGACCGTGAAACGCGGCTCCAACTCCGCTCCCCCCTCTTGAGCGTGAACTGATGCTATTTCACGAAACTCCTCAGCCACCCAGCTGAATGGGCATTTCTATTGGAATTTCACCCAGTCTATCCGGTGTGCAACCACATTGCATAGGCCGGATTGGGTCTTCAAGATATACTTCTCAGAAGGAGATTCCCCTTCAGACGATCTCCTCCCTGTAGCTTTCTTTGTCACCATTGTGAAAGCTTTGATGCTGCGATAAAATTCCACATCATCAGAGACATATAAATCCCCACTCTTGACACTCTCACTGGAGGAGGAAGACCCTGAAGAGGGTATAATCACCCTTCGCCTTTGATATTGCGACCCCTCCCTCTCTGTATTTCGTGGCCTCAACTGAAGGATCACTGGGATCCTCCCACCACGAACGCTAGGGTTTTGAGTTAAAGCCCTTCCTCCTCTTCCTCTAGGGCCAACGCCACTGAAGCTAACACCCTTCCTAGGCATTCTCAAATATTGAAAAGAGAAACTGAAAACGAAGGGAAAGTGGTTACCTAAGGATAGTGAATTGAAATTCACAGAGGCGGACACGAAGAACTTCTTGGAACTTTTGCAGAGGTTCGCCAAAGAAGCAAGAAGAAATGGTAACTGAGATTGCCAGATATGCCTCCTTCGAGGCACGAAAATTTTTCAAATACCCACTAAACACAACCTGTCGTTTACCCCCAAACGACTCCCCGTTTAGTGGATCAAAATTGTCGTTTAGTACCTCAAAGCGCGAAAATGCCTTCATTTTGTCACAGAACTATCGAAATGGGCCTATTAAAACCAAATACTAGGCCCAACAAGACTATGTGTGACAGTTACTAAGACACGCGCACTCAACACAATAATGGCGCGCCCACGTGAATTAAGGCATTAAATGTCCAATCATTAGAAACGTGGCCACCATTACTCGAATACCAAGGGTTGCGAAATTTGATAAACTTCTGATATTCCCATTGTCGAATCCGCCCTTAAAATTTCATGACTACGGAACATGGTTCCCAGAGCGGATATTTACACTTCGATGCAATTCCGAAATCCAAACGTGCTATGGTCAATATAACTCATATGAGCAAGACAACTGCTTCCTCACATCAGCTAGGGGGCTAGTAGAGGTAATACTCGGATTTCGGATGGATGCGAAAAATTGCCTAATCTTCGGATGGATGCGAAAAATTGCCTAATCCGCACTCCCATGATTGGAAAAAATTCACCAGGACGGATGATCTCAATCACTTATTCAGTGATTCGATGATGTAACTCCTGGTACGAAGAATTCCAATAATCATTCCAGGACGGATGATCTCAATCACCTATTCAGTGATTTGACGATGTAACTCCTGGTATGAACAATTCTCATCATCATTCTGAGAAGTATTCACTCAACCCGTACTCCTACGATCGAAAAATGCTTTCAGGATGGATTATCTAAATCACTTAATCTGTGATCTGACGATGTAACTCTTGGTGTTGTGTACTTTTCCAGAACGGACAATCTCAATCACCCATTATGTGATCTGACGATGTAACTCCTTGACATGGTGTACCTGCCCAGGACGGATGATCTCAATCACCTATTCTGTGATATGACGATGTAACTCCTGGCGCCATACACACCTTAAGGACGGATGATCTCAATCACCTGTTATGTGATCCGACGATATAACTTCTGGTACTGTACACATCCCCAAGACGGATGATCTCAATCACTTATGAAGTGATTTGATGACAAAACACCTGGCATGATCAATTCATATAATCATTCTTATGATGGAAAATTCCGAAAGTCAGTCCGCACTTTCGCTTTCAAGTGGTATTCTCCCAGGACGGATACTCTTTATCACCTATCCTGTGATACAACGACGTAACTCCTGGCGTAGAAAAAACTCCCATCATCATCCTTATGATAAAGGACTCAAACACCACTTCCTTGCAGTTCCCTAAGCTTAGAACAATATTGTCATCTCCTGTGAGAGCATTACGAATTAAAAGCAGTCATCCGTCCTGTTACACTACTCTACTGAACAGCGGATCGACCCATCTTTCCCCAAGAGAATTAAGAAAATTAAGGATCACGCCCCAAAGACAGGCACCTTCTTCTTAATACACACTTGGGGACATGTATATATTTATCCATTCTAAATTTTATTCGTTGTTTAATCTTCCGAGGCTGTTATTTCAATCCGGCCTTAAGATTAATTATACAGAACGGATTAGAAACGATTTATATATACATGAAACGACGAAGACAAATTTCTTCAATCAAAATTCATTCATTGAAATGAAATTACATACAATAGTTCAAAATCCGGAGTTGATCCCGGTACACAACTATACATGTAAATGAAAACAAAACTACTGAGGAGGAATCTGTTCTTCAGTTTTTTGTGCCTCCTCAGCACTGGGCTCTCGTGCTCCTTCCTTTGGAACCTCCTCAGGAGTCTCACCTCCAGGAGCCTCGGCCCTTTCTTCAGAAGAGGGCACCTCGGACACAGGAAAGACGTAATCAGGTCCCATGGTTTGACCCTCAGGAAGAGGAGCCAAACCATACAAGGACATCGGTGGATCTTCATGACGACCATCCACCACTGCGACTAACTTTCCCCCATGGAATTCATAGTACGGATCCATTCCATAAAGGTTAAGTTTCGCAGTGGGGTTGCGGTAGAAGACTTGGCGTATGGCTAGGCCGAAGGACTCTTCAACAGCCCGACTGCATATGTCAACAGCTTCTTCCCTCTCAGCTTTCGCTGTAGCCAATTCTCCCCGCAACTTGGACAGCTCCTCACTGGATATCTCGGGCTCCACTTTCCTAGCCTTCAGTCCCTCTATCTCAAGAAGGAGCTTCTTCTCCCTTTGAGACCACTCCTCAGCGTCAGCCTTATGTTTATCCTGGCTGCTACGGAGTTCTTCCTCCTTCTCTGCCACTTTGCCTTCCAAGCTTTTAAGATCGCCTTTGAGCTTGAGATTCTCTTTAGTTATGAGATCACCAAACTCCTTAGACTTGTTAAGACGATCTTCCATTAACTTCATGGCGGCTTTGTCCTTGTCTGAGGAAAGGTTGAGCTCTTCTAATTTGTCACTCAGCTCCTCAACCTTGTCGACGTTCTTAGCCAACTCGCTGACGGAAGATAGCATTCCAGCAAGTTCGGCTAGCTGCCACCTTCCGGCCTCACACGCTTCTTCAATTTCTTTAACACTAAGCGTAGGCCGGAGTTTGTACATCGGTGGTGGAAGAGTGGCAGGAGTAGAACCTTCGTAGGAGAGGAAGGGGGTGAGAAACGAGGTCGTTGGGAAGGAGGTCGGCCCTGATCCAGAAACCCCAGCAGCAGTGCCTTTATTGAGATCGGAGGAAGCACCAATCCCTTCCGAGGCTTCAGCAGCTTTATCCTCCGAAGTCCTTTGTTTCTTAGACTGACGCCTTGCAGGATCATTATGGATCTTTCTTCTCCTCTCACTAACTTGAGGATGACCCGTGGCCGCGCCAGCCTCAGAGGAACCACCCTCAACCAACGGAATGTCCCCTTCAGCATCCGAGGTTAATATTATTAACTCAGGACGATCCTTGGTTGAGGGCCTGGGCTTCACTTCATTCTCACGGGTAACGGATTTACCAGCTGCCTTGAATCTCTTCAATTTGTCCATCTCCGGAGTCTCTTGTTCAATTTCACCTACATGAACAAACACAAGATGTCAGCAACTACAAATATTCTATATATATTTGGTAAAGGAGGAAAGATGAAATAAAATGAGAAGTACGCAAATATTCCTCCCGGACTCCGCTTGAGCTACTTAGCAAACGCCTACACGAGAAGACGTGACGACCTGTAGTGTGCGATTCAAGTGCGAACAACACTCTTGACGTCTCACGAGACAGATCGGATTGATCAGTGTAGTACGCGTGTGAGCTCAAGAGGAAATGTTTGTGTGTCCAACTCAGGGGAAATTTTTCAACATCCTCTTCGTCCTTCCAAAATTTTGGTTTGCCCTTCTTAATGGAGATGCGAGTGAAATAAGTCTTGAAGGACTTCCCGTCAACCTTGGCAGAATCTGTATAAGACTCAAAGTTCACAAAGGAACAGAGAGTCCGGAGAGTCACCAGACCAACTCCACCCTGCTTGTTTGCTCTTCGAACTACCTGAGTGTAGTAGAACAGCATCGCTACAGTTGGCGTGAAATTGAAGTGCTCCCCAAGCACTTCGAGAGCCCGGATGAGGCCCCAACCGTTGGGATGAAGTTGGGAGGGTGCACAGTTCAGAAACCTCAAAACACCCATCTGGAGTTCGGTTAATGGGAAGCGGACACCCAAATAATGAAAGATGAAGTCATACATGTATACAGAGCGATCATTAGGGACGACGTGGCATATCCGCTCTGTCGGAAGTGGTGCGTAAACCCTATACCACTTTTTTGTCTCTTCATCCGTACTCAAAGTAAACCTCGGCTGGATCCGAGATCCCTCCTCATCCGCATGTCGGGAGGCCAAGTCCTTAAACTCACTGGACACCCAGCAGAAAGGCCATTTAGCCTGAACCTCCTCCCAATTCAGCCTTGAAGCAACTACGCTATAAAGACCATCAGCTGTCTTCGTAATGGCGCTATCTCCAGAGGTTCCCTCTCCAGTGGCCATTTGGATTATCTAAATCAAACTCCTTAATCTACGATAAGAAATGAAATGTCGTCAAAAAGTTGCAATCATTACTCACTGCATTTTAAAAGCAATTACAATCAGAGGGCGACTCTGAGAAGGGAAAGGTCACTTCCCACAGTGAGTAAGATCCCCTTTCTGAGCGACATGATTCAGTCTTAGGAAGAATTATAAGAATTCTTCCCCACGACTATTAGGGTTGCGGGAAACTGATTCCCCCCCAGACGAAGCCTACTTTCTTTAACTAAGAAGTAGCAAGACAAAACAAAACTAAAGCGACAAGAAAGAGATAGTTACCTCAGATGACAATGATGAATTTGAGGAACGAAGAAACCCTCGCAATGTAGGCAATAGACTTCCTTGCAAAATTTCTGCAGAGTTTCGTTGAGAAAGCAAAAGCAAGTGGAACCCAGAATCCACTAAGTATTCCTTTTATAGGAAACAAAGAGGATCGGTTACCTCCTCTTGAAGTTGTGTCGTTCTCGATAAAACGCAACTGTTCACAAGCGAAACGACATAACCGTTCCAAATTCGTGGGCGCCAAAACGATAGCGACTCAGCGAAGGGCTATCCACTAGGCCCAAAAGTTTCGAAAACTTCAGGCCCATTAAGCCCAAAACGACGGTTAATGAGATTTTCATCTCAGACGCAATAATTGCTTGCCCACGTGATTAAAAGCATTAATGTCTAATCATGCAACGCAATTCACGTTTCACAGCCGTTACACGAACTTCAAGAGCTTTCAATTCCAATAAACTCTTGAAGTTCTCACACACAACGAATCTTTGTCTGAATTCGTTGTGACCGCACCGACAGGTCGGATCTATTAATTTGAGAACGGTTCTTTACGAATGACAGCAGATGCTAAGGAACTGTTACACACGTAAGCTTACCGATATTAAGACCTCTCGCAGGTTGAGTAGCTTATGTGAACAACTATTCAGTCCTTCACACAAGCTAGGGGACATATGATCCGGTCTCAATACCGGTATCCGATCTGCTATACATATTTCAACGTCTTTGATAAGACATCTACGTGTAACCGGTGTCATCGGTATACATCCGAACTGTAATTCTGTATCAGGCGTTCTCCCTATACCGGTTGTTCAGGATAACACCATGACATCGGATAATACACACGTCACTGTGCAAAAGACAAGGATTGTTGCTACAGGGATCGATCAATAATTCCCTGCACTACGAGCCAAATTCTGCTCACGGGAATGGTCAACTTGTTCCCTAATCCTAGTCTACATTCTCTATGCTCAATATAAAATAGCCACTTGACCCAATCATGCAGGTAGGTGCGCAATATAATAATGCTAATGGGAGTTGGTGGTTCCCCACCAACGAGTCCTCGTTAATCGAGCCAATCAGGTATATGAACTCACTTCATGATTGAAGGGGGGGATCTTCAGCTCTTTTACGACTGATTACTCTCTGAATACATTCCTTACTTGGAATATAATCACTGACTTGAGCGTCGGAGAATCTTTGCAGGTGACACCACCATTCGCCCACTTCAACGCGTTAGGTCGGTGTGAAGGATCTCCAGGACGCCCAATCCGCTCTCCTCATTCAAGGACAACGGATACATACATCGGATACACATACATCCGGTCTATTAGACGGTATTGACATACTATTCGTGACTGGCTTGAGATCGGATCTCTTGACCCCGGTCCAGGACAGATCAGATTTTACAAAAAAATACTATAAATTGACTTATTTATCAATATTTATAATATAATATAATATAATGTATTTAATTCATTATAATAGACTTTTTCTCTCTTTTTTTTTTCTTTTTGACCATTTGAAAGAAAAAAATAATATGAAAACTACAATTAATAATATTAATTTCTATGAAACAATTATTTTTTATTTTAGTTTTTCCTTTCACTTATTTATTAATCTTAGTATCCTTTTCACTTTTGAGAATCAACATTATTTTTTAAAAAAATCAATTAACACTCTTTCAAAATCCTAAGTAGATAGGTATATAAAAACAAATTTTATCAATGAATGGACAACTTAAAAGAAATAAAAGAGTATATTATTATATATGATAATTATTATTTTAAATAAGAAAAACTCTATCTAGTACTTGGGAAATTAAGGAATCAAAAAATGAGAAAATTGTCATTTAGAATCATTATTAATGCTCACTTAATCTGATTTTTAAGCATTTTCAATGTAATTTTTAATAATTTTTCATGTTTAATTTATTATACAATGTCCTTAGTAGTGGTGTTTATGGATGTTGAATTGATTCAATATAATGCAAACGACAAAACCCAATCGAAAAACTAAAATCTTAATTAACTAAAACCCATAAAAATTGATTTTTTTATTAGATTGAACTAACTATCAGATTTATGTTAAAAACTCGATTCGATCCAATCTTAACCTATCAAATTGGATATCAGATGCACCATTGTTGTCAGTTGGGTTCTTTATTTTGTCGTGCGAAGTAAGGAGTGTTAGGGATCAAGCATGTAACATCTCATTTTCATCACAAATAGGAAATAGATATTAATATATCCTTCTTGAGAAATACTTACTATAAGTTAGTTTATTATTATCATTTTTTTTTGATTTTGGTATTTATATTTAATTATTTGTTTTTTTAAAATAATAATAATAAAAAGAAAATGAAAATATTTCTGAATGAGAATTTTAAAATGACTTAATTAGTATTCACTAATTAAGAAAATTATATTAATAATTTTTAATATCTTTATTATTCATCATTTTTATTTTATGTTCTTATATTTATGTTTTTACATATTTAAGATTTAACTCTTATTAGAATTTTAAAATAAAATTTTAAAGGAATTAGACTATGGTTCTTTTGAACTTTTTGATCTACATAATATTTATGATTTTCTGGAATTTTTTGAATTATTTTAATAAAATAATATATTTTAAATAATTTTAAATTCATATAAAGCTGCTTAAAATTAAAAATATTTACAAGAATGTAAATTTAAATTATAAGAAAATTTTCTAAAATCTATTTCAAGTAGACTTATCTAAAAATTATCGGTTTGAGTAAAATCTTGATTTTTACCAATCGTAAAAAAATTGAAAACGTACTAATAAATTTTTATTAACAGAAAATTTTAGATTTTTAAAATTTAAACTTTATATTACTTATCATAAAATTAGTGAGAACTGATATAATATCGCTAAATTTCAAAAAGGATTAATTTTGAATATTTAAAATATACCGAGTGAAAGGTTACTATTTGGCTTAATAATTTTGCCGACATTTACTATGCAAAACACTGTGCATGTATGAAATTTTCAAAAGTTGCACAGTAACCAGGTTTTAAATTTCAAAAAACGCATAGTACTTTTATATTAAAATAATGGAATGCATAGTAAATTTTTTTCCGATAAATATCGAAGGAATTCTTCTTTAGAATTCACAATTTCAGATTAAGTTTTCTTAATATAGTAGTGTTAGTGAGATAGTGGTGGAAGTAAGAGAGAGAAATAAATTTTTCGGAAGAAGGTTCTGCTAAAATTCTAAGGTACGAATACATCTCTTTTATATTTTTTAGGATTATTTTTATATCGTTTTTAGAAATCTATTATTATACTGGAAATAATATTATTTTATGTTACTATTCTGCATAGTAACACTATTTCAATAGTAAATTACTATTTCAATAGTAAATTACTATTTCAATAGTAAATTACTATTCAAATAGTAAATTATTATTTACTATTACTATTTACCTTTACTGTTACTATTTACCTTTATTATTCATGTTTTACTATTTACCCTTACTATTTATGATTTACTATTTACTGTTACTATTCATGTTTTACTATTTACTATTACTATTCACTATTCACTATTCACTATTCACTACTCAAAATTTACCATTTTTATTTTAAGTAGTAATCTTAATTTTCATCTTGTAATTATATTAAAATGAAATTGGTATGTTTTAGAACTCGAAGACGAGGCGCGCACGGATTTTCAATAACGAATCGGTATACAAGAGGTAAGGGGGAGTGAGATAAGAATATAATATGAAAGACATAAGAATAAAGGGAGGAGTCCCCTACTCCTTTTAAATTTAATAATATTATTATTTTAAAGTAATAACTTCTCAACTTAAAATTTATAATAAATTTAATATATTGTGTAACTTATTCTGAAATATCTATACATGGATCTGAATTATTATAACTTATATGGACTGGACTAAACCTATGCAAGGACTTGGATTTTTATATCCTATATGGATCGAACTAAACCTATGCAAGGACTTGGACTATTATGACCTGTCTAGACTGAACTATACCTATGCGAAGACTGGATTATATATATGGACTTATATAGACCTGTGCGAGGAATGGACTATAGGGACTCAAAAATCAAAACTACTAATTTAAATAACCATTAAAATTTGAATTATATTTATGAGCGATATTTAGTTGATTTGACTTAATTATAATTAATTGTATTTGATTTCGATTAATGATATTGTATTAGACTCTGATTAATAATATGCAATTATGATTGATGATATTTGATTGTGATTGATGAGATTGCTAAACTTGATTGTGGTTGATGAATGATTGATGACCTTGTGATATGAAGTTTGAGCATATAGCAAGCATGACGGAAAGTTAAAACTCAGTAAGAATTTTCTTACCTTACTCTTTAAATTTTTATTCCAAGAGAAAATATTTTATAATTATTTTAGTCTTTTATTTCTTCTTAGAAATAATTTTTACTAACTTTATTTTTAATTTCAATAATAAAATCTAGTATTAGAAAGAAATTATTTTATGAAAATCAGAGGTTGAGATAATTAATTCTTGAATTAAAGAAAATTTTTATAGATTTAAGTATTCTTAGTTAATGATTTTAAATTATTTTCTTTAGAAATTAGAAGTTTAAAGTAAATTATTTTGGTTTTCCCCAACGAAATAACTAAAGAATATTTTGTCGAGATTTCTAAAACTCAATCTAGTTAAGATTCAAATTGAGAAAGATTATGTAAATATGTGAAGATTTTTAAGAGAAAGTTTTGAGATATTTAAGGCTTGGAAACTCAATTTTGGTAAGATCTGAATTTGAAAACTGTACTAAATTATTTTAGTATAACAGAAGTTCAAAGAAGAACTTATGGGAATGTACAGTTTATTGTGATGATTTTGTGAACCTTTATGGTATTTAATAATTGAGTTTCTAAAAGTCTTAACCAACTAAATATGCGAGTAGTTCATGCATCATGAATCATTAAAGAGAAATGAGATGTGATATTGCCTGGGGACGGATTATAGAAACAGAGGATACATTAGAGGAGGCTTAATTGTGAGCCTTGGGATGAGAGGGTTGAAAGGGTGCTTCAGGTGACCTGGGGTCGCTCCCTAGTGTCGGGTACTTTCACAATAAAAACTTTCTCAGTCTGACTAGTCTCTAAGTGTTTCCACGCCAGTTGAGCTGTTCATATGCCATGAAGGCATTTATGTTATTATTATCTGGAATTTATGGAACAGTGTAAACTCCTGGTTGGCTCAGTGCAAACTAAAGCTTTAAGGGCCCACATGCATAGAATGAATAAGATGATAGTATTAAAAACATTGCATGACATTCATATGATTGTGACATTCTATGTGGGTGGTTGTGAATGAAAATATAATTGTTATGTTATGAAAACCCTTATGCTTATGTCTTATTTGTAAAGTATTATATTCTGTTTCTCACTCCTTCTTGTTTGAATTTTGTGTCCAATATATATATTATATGATATATAGCTAGCAGTTCAAGATGAAAGGATGAAATTACAAGAGGGTAAATTGGTCTCATCCTCAATCAGATAGGAGAAGAGATGTGACAAGAATAGGATTCAAAATCACATGGTTTGAAGATAAGGAAATAATTGGTTACAGTCGAAGTAGAGGTATTAAATTTTTAGTTTTAGTTTACCTTAATACAATATTAAGTTGGATGATTGTAAATCAATGTAAAGGTTAAACTTTAACAAACCTTATTCTTTGGATATGATACTGAAATCTTTGATCACTTATGATTTTCTGAAAGTTCATTTTATCATTATAAATAATTTGAAACTTTTTACTTTCAAAATTCAAAGAAAATCAGATGTATATATGTCCTTGTATACACGAGATAAGAAGTGATAAATATGTATATCTTTCTTAAAAAAAAGAGCAAGAAGAATAAATATATGTCTCATGTATATAAGGGGGTGTTACAAAGTGGTATCAGAGCAGTTCAATCCAAATCGGCTTGGGGTATGGTCTTACTAGCGTGTTAGTGTACTCTGATGGTTAAGTTTGTCAAGAGATTTTATGGTTGAGAAAAGAGGAAATTTTATTGGAGTAAAAGGTAAGAAGTAAGTGAAGAAAAATTAGGAATATAGAAAGAAGGAACTAATTTTAAGTTCATAAGAAGTATAAATTAGAACTTTATAGCCTGTTACTTGAAAAATGTTATTGCAGGGATTATCAGAAACTGGTTATTCTGAAGTCTTTCTTGACATTGTTTAAGTATGGGCGTTAATGTATGGTGGAATGATAAGGTAAATTAACTAATGCAGTTATTTCCTTTTATTCCAAATGTATTGTATGGTGTTTGATTCTCTAATTAATATGTGATAGTGAAATATTCTAACATTTGTCTGTTTTACAATATGGTATGAGACAACAAGGGAGATAAGACAATAGAAAATTCTTAGAAATATTTTGGTATGAATTCTAGACTGGAGCTGTCATGGCTTTGACTACTTAGTTATAAACTATCGGGACTGATCACCCCAAATGATTTGTACTAAGTAGTGAAAGATATGTCAAAAGAAGGATGTTAAGATCAATGAATTTAACCTTGGGTTAATGTGGTATATGGAGAAATGGAGATAAACTCAATAAATTCTATTAGGATATTCCTTACCATGTCCTTGAAGTTGTAGAGATACTTGTGTGAATTAGAATTCCAATGGGTAGATAACTGTTGTAATCCCAAACTATTATAACAAATTGTTTAATATTCATAATTTTTCCTTTGGTGATATATTTTGAAAAGGAAAATATGTGGATGTATGCTTCATGAAAGAAATATGATAATTTGTTCACTAACTTGTTTGATATAACAAATAATCATATTAGGAATTGTATCTTTGGCTATTTGTATTGATTCTTCTTTTGTATGACATGTAAGATATGTTAATTATTGTTTGATTTGATGAAGTTTTTATTTATGATGTCTACGATTGAATAATATATATGATGGTTATGTGTATAAATATATGAATTAATGAAACTTTTATGGTTGTGACATCGAATGTAATTAACCATATATTTTTGAATTTTTTTTAAGTGATTTATTGTGATAAATATGTTAATGAATGACCTAAAATAAGCATTATAGATCTTTGGAAGACATCGATACTGGTTTAATATTTAGAAATTATGACATAAAATATTTTGTGATTCCTAACAATAAGATACATGTTTATCAAGTTATTTTCTTTTAGTCATCAATTTTGTTCGATGAATATACATACCTGATATAAATCATTGTTATGTAATGACCATTGTAGATTTAAAATAAAGAAATATGTTAGTAAACCATGAGGAAGTAGATATGAACCTTTACTTATTGATTTTCCTATAAAGAGAATTACATAAATCTTAGTTACCCATAAAAAAAAAATTCAAGTGAGTATTTCTAAGTCAACGTAGTGATTTGTGATCATTTAAGATTGGAGAATTTATCAAATCTATGTAATGGTTGTAGTTAATTATGATGGAATGTGCAATCACTTAGTTAATGAATATTTAATTCATTATAGAAGACAATAAGAAATGATTACATACCCTGGATTATCATGAAGCAAAGAACACAAGGATTTAATTAGATAAACAAGTACAACATGGACTAAGACATATTTATCCTTTCTCACTAGGATAATTTATTATACACGATTACATTAAGGAAAATAAAATAGAACATCTAGTACATCATAGATAGAGGTCTAAGAGTCTTGGCAATACAAAAATTATCCAAACTAGAGAAATCACCATAATGATTATAAGAAGTGAGGCACTTGTTACCACAAATTGTAGTCCATCCCGACTTCGTTCTTCCTTACTTCTAGGAAGGTTGGCCATCGAATAGTATGATAGTACTTGAGAAAAAGATTGAAGAAATTGAATAGAAGAGAGAAACTAAGAAACCTTGAAGTTGTGATAGGAAGTGAGAATGGAATGAGAATTTATAAGCAAGCAAGGGAGGGAGAGTTGCAACGGTCATAAACGGCTAGTCCAACGGCTAGTCCAACGGCTAGTTGCTAACGACTAGTTGTCCAGTAATTAATTCTTAGCAGTCCATTTTACTATATTACGAGTAGGAATTTTAATTAATAGATGTTATGGATTATGTTAAGTAAGATTTTAATAGATTGAGAAACGTAATTATTGAGGTGTTTAGAGTTAACCATCAATTTATGATGAGCATGGTTGACAAAATTAAGACGAGTAATATTTTTGAGTTAAGGAAAAAAAAATACTGATAAAAAAAAGAGATAAATGGCAATGTTAAGGAAAATGTACACAATTGTCAAGGAAACTAGAAATATATTTTAGAACAGTTCAGTTAGTTTAGCTATGGTAAGATTTATTAACAATATTAAATTTCGAGGACGAAATTTCTTTTAGGGGAGTAGAGTTGTAACATCTCATTTTCATCACAAATAGAAAATAGATATTAATATATCCTTCTTGAGAAATACTTACTATAAGTTAGTTTATTATTATCATTTTTTTTGATTTTGGTATTTATATTTAATTATTTGTTTTTTTAAAATAATAATAATAATAAAAAGAAAATAAAAATATTTATGAATGAGAATTTTAAAATGACTTAACTAGTATTCATTAATTAAGAAAATTATATTAATAATTTTTAATATCTTTATTATTCATCATTTTTATTTTATGTTCTTATATTTATGTTTTTACATATTTAAGATTTAACTCTTATTAGAATTTTAAAATAAAATTTTGAAGGAATTAGACTATGGTTCTTTTGAACTTTTTGATCTACATAATATTTATGATTTTCTGGAATTTTTTGAAATTTTTGAATTATTTTAATAAAATAATATATTTTAAATAATTTTAAATTCATATAAAGCAGCTTAAAATTAAAAATATTTACAAGAATGTAAAGTTAAATTATAAGAAAATTTTCTAAAATCTATTTCAAGTAGACTTATCTAAAAATTATCGGTTTGAGTAAAATCTTGATTTTTACCAATCGTAAAAAAATTGAAAACGTACTAATAAATTTTTATTAACAGAAAATTTTAGATTTTTAAAATTTAAACTTTATATTACTTATCATAAAATTAGTGAGAACTGATGTAATATCGCTAAATTTCAAAAAGGATTAATTTTGAATATTTAAAATATACCGAGTGAAAGGTTACTATTTGGCTTAATAATTTTGCCGACATTTACTATGCAAAACACTGTGCATGTATGAAATTTTCAAAAGTTGCACAGTAACCAGGTTTTAAATTTCAAAAAACGCATAGTACTTTTATATTAAAATAATAGAATGCATAGTAAATTTTTTCCCTATAAATACCGAAGGAATTCTTCTTTAGAATTCACAATTTCAGATTAAGTTTTCTTAATATAGTAGTGTTAGTGAGATAGTGGTGGAAGTAAGAGAGAGAAATAAATTTTTTGGAAGAATGTTCTGCTAAAATTCTAAGGTACGAATACATCTCTTTTATATTTTTTAGGATTATTTTTATATCATTTTTAGAAATCTATTATTATACTGGAAATAATATTATTTTATGTTACTATTCTGTATAGTAACACTATTTCAATAGTAAATTATTATTTCAATAGTAAATTACTATTCAAATAGTAAATTATTATTTACTATTACTATTTATCTTTACTGTTACTATCTACCTTTACTATTCATATTTTACTATTTACTGTTACTATTCACGATTTACTATTTACTGTTACTATTCATGTTTTACTATTTACTGTTACTATTCACTATTCACTATTCACTATTCAAAATTTATCATTTTTATTTTAAGTAGTAATCTTAATTTTCATCTTGTAATTATATTAAAATGAAATTGGTATGTTTTAGAACTCGAAGACGAGGCGCGCACGGATTTTCAATAACGAATCGGTATACAAGAGGTAAGGGGGAGTGAGATAAGAATATAATATGAAAGACATAAGAATAAAGGGAGGAGTTCCCTACTCTTTTTAAATTTAATAATATTATTATTTTAAAGTAATAACTTCTCAACTTAAAATTTATAATAAATTTAATATATTGTGTAACTTATTCTGAAATATCTATACATGGATCTGAATTATTATAACTTATACGGACTGGACAAAACCTATGCAAGGACTTGGATTTTTATATCCTATATGGATCAAACTAAACCTATGCAAGGACTTGGACTATTATGACCTGTCTAGACTGAACTATACCTATGCGAAGACTGGATTATATATATGGACTTATATAGACCTGTGCGAGGAATGGACTATAGGGACTCAAAAATCAAAACTACTAATTTAAATAACCATTAAAATTTGAATTATATTTATGAGCGATATTTAGTTGATTTGACTTAATTATAATTAATTGTATTTGATTTCCATTAATGATATTGTATTAGACTGTGATTAATAATATGCAATTATGATTGATGATATTTGATTGCGATTGATGAGATTACTATACTTGATTGTGGTTGATGAATGATTGATGACCTTGTGATATGAAGTTTGAGCATATAGCAAGCATGACGGAAAGTTAAAACTCAGTAAGAATTTTCTTACCTTACTCTTTAAATTTTTATTCCAAGAGAAAGTATTTTATAATTATTTTAGTCTTTTATTTCTTCTTAGAAATAATTTTTACTAACTTTATTTTTAATTTCAATAATAAAATCTAGTATTAGAAAGAAATTATTTTATGAAAATCAGAGGTTGAGATAATTAATTCTTGAATTAAAGAAAATTTTTATAGATTTAAGTATTCTTAGTTAATGATTTTAAATTATTTTCTTTAGAAATTAGAAGTTTAAAGTAAATTATTTTGGTTTTCCCCAACGAAATAACTAAAGAATATTTTGTCGAGATTTCTAAAACTCAATCTAGTTAAGATTCAAATTGAGAAAGATTATCTAAATATGTGAAGATTTTTAATAGAAAGTTTTGAGATATTTAAGGCTTGAAAACTCAATTTTGGTAAGATCTGAATTTGAAAACTGTACTAAATTATTTTAGTATAACAGAAGTTCAAAGAAGAACTTATGGGAATGTACAGTTTATTGTGATGATTTTGTGAACCTTTATGGCATTTAATAATTGAGTTTCTAAAAGTCTTAACCAACTAAATATGTGAGTAGTTCATGCATCATGAATCATTAAAGAGAAATGAGATGTGATATTGCCTGGGGACGGATTATAGAAACCGAGGATACATTAGAGGAGGCTTACTTGCGAGCCTTGGGATGAGAGGGTGTGAAAGGGTGCTTCAGGTGACCTGGGGTCACTCCCTAGTGTCAGGTACTTTCACAATAAAAACTTTCTCAGTCTGACTAGTCTCTAAGTGTTTCCACGCCAGTTGAGCTGTTCATATGCCATGAAGGCATTTATGTTATTATTATCCAGAATTTATGGAACAGTGTAAACTCCTGGTTGGCCCAGTGCAAACTAAAGCTTTAAGGGCCCACATGCATAGAATGAATAAGATGATAATATTAAAAACATTGCATGACATTCATATGATTGTGACATTCTATGTGGGTGGTTGTGAATGAAAATATAATTGTTATGTTATGAAAACCCTTATGCTTATGTCTTATCTGTAAAGTATTATATTCTGTTTCTCACTCCTTCTTGTTTGAATTTTGTGTCCAATATATATATTATATGATATATAGCTAGCAGTTCAAGATGAAAGGATGAAATTACAAAAGGGTAAATTGGTCTCATCCTCAATTAGATAGGAGAAGAGATGTGACAAGAATAGGATTCAAAATCACATGGTTTGAAGATAAGGAAATAATTGGTTACAGTCGAAGTAGAGGTATTAAATTTTTAGTTTTAGTTTACCTTAATACAATATTAAGTTGGATGATTGTAAATCAATGTAAAGGTTAAACTTTAACAAACCTTATTCTTTGGATATGATACTGAAATCTTTGATTACTTATGATTTTCTGAAAGTTCATTTTATCATTATAAATAATTTGAAACTTTTTACTTTCAAAATTCAAAGAAAATCAGATGTATATATGTCCTTGTATACACGAGATAAGAAGTGATAAATATGTATATCTTTCTTAAAAAAAAAGAGCAAGAAGAATAGATATATGTCTCATGTATATAAGGGGGTGTTACAAAGCACGCTTAAGTTTCCAACCTTGTGAGTAGCTTCTAGGGCTTAAATTTTGGGGAAATATGAAAAGGATGAGTAAAATTAGGGGATAAATGTATTTAAAAATTATCCCCGCCCTAGTCGGTAAAGTGGGTCTGTTTAATTGCCCATGTGACACTCTATCTGGCATCGGCTATGTCAAAAAAATGGTTCACGTAGGCAAAACTTAATGGAAGTTTGAAGAAATTAATGGCAGGGACCAATTTCATAGACAGGAGTGAAGGGTGATGACCATGAATTTTAATGTTTGAAGGACCTATTAACTCAATCATATAAAAGTGAGGAACTAAGTAATGTATTTACTCCTTTAAGAATCATATCTAGAACGAATTATGATTGATTGATAGTGTATATGAAGTAAACTCGTATGTATATATATATATATATATATATATATATATATATATATTCATAAAATAACTTTTAATTCATATTTATGTAATTATGTATTTATGAAATTGAATTATCTAATTAATTTTTAAATTTTACTTTAAAAGTTATTATTTTTAACTAGACATATGTTTTAATATCTTGATTCATTTACAAGTTTATTAGTGTTAGCATCAATCTAAACATAATTTTATGACTTGTATTTTCTTTACTATTTAAGTTTGTATTTGTATAAAAAATAAAGTTTACTGATGAAACAAAATTTATTTATTACCTTCAAAGTAAATAAAAAACTATAAAAGACCAAACAATTCAATACAATCCAACCTTCTTTTAATTGGATCAGATTCGACTAAGACAATCCTCACTCTTGGATGCCTTAGTTGACTAAGAGTGTCACGTAGTTTGTGAAAAATGTGAATTTTTTTTTTTACATAAACAACTCAAATATGGTGGATCATCAACTCATTACATATACATGATTCAACATTGTTTTACAACTCAAATGAAATCAGGGGCACGCAGGCTCCCAAAAATAAAATAAAGTACAACTTAACTATTCTAATACAAAGGACAACCTGATTGTCTTAAAGACAAATCTTAAACCCTAGGATAAGATGATTTTTTATTCCAAAACAAATCAAATCTAATTCTCACAGGCCACTGGTATTTTTTATACACTAATCTAACTAAATATTAACCGCAAAATTGAACCGAGAATACTGAGAACCAAATAACCTAGAAATTGAATCAATCAAAAACCATAAAAATCAAAAAAAATTTAGTGGATCAAATTTTGAATCTATGTTAAAAACTAATCGAATCCAATCCAAACTAAAGTATTTATATATGTAATTTTATTTATGAAATAACTTCTTTCCCATATTTATATAATTATATATTTAAGAAATTGTATTACTTAATTATTTGTTAAATTTACTTTAAAGTTATATCTTATTATTATCTTTCATGAGACATATGTCTTAATATTTTGATATATTTATAAGTTTATTAATTTTAACATTAATTTAAACTTAATTTCATGTTTCATATTTTTCTTTACTATTAAGTTTTTTATTTGAAAAAATAAAACTAAAGTTTTTGAATGAAATAAAATTTATTTATTATCTTCTAATTAAATAACAAAAAGAATATAAAATTTGAATAACTCAATCTAATCCAAACTGTTTTTAATCAAATCAAATTGGATTAGATAGAACTCAAAAGATTATTCCAACCTAATCCAATCTAAATCATAGTATAAATTAATGATTGAATCAGATGACCTTTTACTTTTGAACCGATTAAATCCAATCAATGAACAACTCTAATCCTTTGGACCTTAGTTTTTTTCTCTATAATTTTCGGTACTGGTTAATAAGACTTTACATTAAAAAGACATAATTAATTAAGTTTGTTAAATAGGTTTTATAAATAAAAAATAGACATTTTAAATAGCTTGTAACTCAAATAAATTTTAAAGCAAATTAAATGGAGTGTAAAAAATTTATTTCTATAACAAATAAAACAAACTAGATGTATTCCATAACTGATTAGTTCAAGTGGCATGTTTGATTTTTCTTAAAAAAATGTCTCAAGTTCGAGTAGTATGAATGTAAAAGATATTTGTTAAGGGAGTTAGTCACATAATGATATGTATGTTTATAACTTGAACATGATTATCCCCGGTAGAGAATACTTGTAGTCAAACAAAAAAAATATTTAAATTTTATAATTATGAGTAAATCTTAAGTCTAGTTTTAACTAACATTTTGTGTTTTTTTAAAGTTAGATGTGTCTCCCAATGAAAAGTCAAAGACAAATTCCTTTGAATATACATTCGATTTTGGATGTTAATGGGTGCTTGTTGACATTTATATAAGGTAATATGTGTTTGGATAAAGTTAGAACCTCTAACTTAGGTTAGGTGATCCAAGATTGGGTTGAGAAATCTAGATTAGATGATAGTATGTGTGTTTCTTTTTACCTCAACCAAATTAGTTTAGGTTTAGAATACCTAGGTTAGGTGAAAGTAATGAGGAAGTTGTATCCACCCAACTATCATGTTAGCTTAATCTGATTTGATTTTTTAAAAATATTATATATTAAATATAAAAATTAAATATAAATTATTTCACCCATGATCCATAAAACCTGAATGCGAATTACACTATAAACTTCTTTATTTATGATTTTCTCACCATGAGTTTAGAATCATAAACAAAACATTAGGGCCTGTTTGGATCGTGAAAACGTTTCTTATTTTCAGATTTTTTTTTTTAGTTTTAATTACAAAACTGTCATCCTAGTTCTTGTTTTTAAAATTTTGTATAAGAAACACTGAAAACAACTTTTTCTGTTTTCTGTCTTCACTTTTTCTATACATTTTTTTAAAAAAAACATAATGACAATTTTAAAACTAAAACGGAAAATAAAAAAATAAAAAAAAGTTAACAATTGATCTTAATTTCATTATAATAGCATTGATTAATTACCAAATATATATTTAACTTATTTTAGAAACAAGATTGTATCTCCATCATATTTTGTCCTTATGTACCATTTGATTGCCCAAATGTCATAATAAAAAAGCCATGGGTACTCCGACTTCTTCTGTTAGGATACAGACTCTGGTTACCCAAAAATACATCTTATGTCAAACGGAGTTTTGACTATCTTGAACGGCGTAAAAAATCAATATCAACCTTTAAATTTCTCCATTTCCCCAACTCCGTTTCCCCAACTGGCAACTAAACGGATACTTAATATCCCTATCTTTCAGGAACATAAATATTAAATATTAAATACAAATATTAAGTTGTAAATATAAATGTTAAAATAAAAAAATATATAGATAGAAATATTAAATACAATTGTTAAAAGTTGATCCAACCAAATTTATGAAATTTTATACGAATTAAACACAAATTAATACTTATTTTTATCCTAAGATATCGAATCATAAATTCAAAATGACCAAAATTGTTTTTGAACACAAATATTTTAATGGAACGATTGAAGAATTTATTTGATATATTTATAAAGAATATATAAAATATGACCCACTCGGGATTGTCGCTGATGAGTAATGAGTAGTGTCTGGTGGCCACACGAGCATTACCACTACCAAAGCGCCAAACCCAATGTTTTGTGTCTGGTGTTCCTTAGCTCCTCCACCTCAATTCTTCCAATGCTTCATCTTCTCCCTTTCCTCTACTCCACGGTAAGCCTTCAATTCTCCTTGTCACCTTAACGCATCACACACACCCCATTAATTAATTATACTCATCCTCCACAGTTACTGCTTCCTCTGATTATTGGTGTAACCCTGCAAAGTTGACATTTTTTTCAGGAACACTTTTCTTGCTCTGTGTTAATTTAGTGTGACCCACATGCGTTTTGAGTATTTCTTTGGAGATTTGTAACAATTTTTTAGAGGTTTTATATGATACCTATGGATACTTTGCTCAAAACCCCTAACAAGCTTGAATTTTTGCACCCACTTCACGGTTATTCTGAAAAATTGAGCAATTCTGGCTCTTTTAAGTTTCAGAGCCAGGAACTTAGGTTTGGTTCCAAGAAACCACTGGTGAAATTGGGTAAATGTGGTGCTTTGAGGGCTAGTAGCAGTGCCCTTTTGGAGCTTGTTCCTGAATTCAAGAAGGAGAATCTGGATTTTGAACTTCCTTTGTATGATTCATCAAAGGGAGCTGTGGTTGACCTTGCTGTTGTAGGAGGAGGCCCTGCAGGGCTTGCTGTTGCACAGCAAGTTTCCGAGGCAGGGCTTTCTGTTTGTGCCATTGATCCAAACCCTAGGTTGATTTGGCCCAATAATTATGGTGTTTGGGTTGATGAGTTTGAGGCCATGGATTTGCTTGA
Organism: Clitoria ternatea; assembly: GCA_037962975.1. Lineage (NCBI taxonomy): Eukaryota > Viridiplantae > Streptophyta > Magnoliopsida > Fabales > Fabaceae > Clitoria > Clitoria ternatea. The sequence continues at coordinate 156,210,146 of CM075673.1, forward strand.
TTGCCTTGACACCACTTGGTCCGGCGCCGTTGTCTTTGTCGATGATAAAACGAAGAAGGATCTAGATAGACCTTATGGTAGGGTCAATAGGAAGTTGCTGAAGTCCAAGATGCTGCAAAAATGCATATCAAATGGTGTCAAGTTTCACCAAGCCAAAGTTATCAAGGTTATTCATGAGGAATCCAAATCTCTGCTGATTTGTAATGATGGTGTCACTGTTCAGGCCACTGTGGTTCTTGATGCAACTGGTTTTTCAAGAAGTCTTGTTCAGTATGATAAACCATATAATCCAGGTTACCAAGTCGCTTATGGGATTTTGGCTGAGGTTGATGAACACCCTTTTGACATAGATAAAATGCTTTTCATGGACTGGAGAGATTCACATCTGAACAATGACATGGAGCTGAAGCAGAGAAATAGTAGAATACCCACTTTTCTATATGCAATGCCCTTTTCATCCACTAGGATATTTCTTGAAGAAACTTCTCTTGTTGCGCGCCCTGGTTTACACATGGATGATATACAGGAAAGAATGGTTGCTAGGCTGAAACACTTGGGCATTAGAGTTAAAAGCATTGAAGAAGATGAGCACTGTGTGATTCCCATGGGTGGCCCCCTTCCAGTTCTCCCTCAACGAGTTGTTGGCATTGGCGGTACCGCTGGGATGGTGCATCCTTCAACTGGGTATATGGTAGCAAGGACCCTAGCTGCAGCTCCTATTCTTGCTAATTCTATTGTTCAGTGCCTTGGTTCTGGCAGAGGTCTTTCAGGAGTTGAAATATCTGCACAAGTTTGGAAAGATTTATGGCCCATTGAAAGGAGGCGGCAAAGGGAGTTCTTCTGTTTTGGTATGGACATCTTACTCAAGCTTGATTTACCAGGCACAAGGAGATTTTTTGATGCATTTTTTGATCTGGAACCTCATTACTGGCATGGATTCTTATCATCAAGACTTTTTCTTCCTGAGCTCATATTTTTTGGATTGTCTCTATTTTCTTATGCTTCTAATACATCTAGGATAGAGATTATGGCAAAGGGAACTGTTCCTTTGGTAAACATGATCAACAACTTGATAAAAGATACAGAATAAGATGACTAATCTGTTGTATGCTACTAATATATGTCCAAAAATGTATATCTGTTACTCTTTGTACATCATGATTTCCTCCGGGACAAAAATTGCTCAAATTTTCTCTTTTAAGCCTGTGACTATTTTGCATTTGCCGTCCTTATACTTGCTACGGATCTGGGGAAAAAACTCTTGTCATTGTTGGTTAATGTTTGATCTTGTTGAGGAATTTCACTCTTCTGCTGCATTTAGAGAAATGCTTGAGTGAAATCTATTAACTTGATGATGAGGTATAGTGCATGTTCGGATTCGCATTTAGATGGGATGAATGGGAACCCATGTCAAAGTTGTTAAGAGTAGATTCATTTTACATTGAATAATTTCGGGCAACTTCAATCACGCACATGCTTATACACTTGCACTGAAATGCCAATTCATGACTTGTAAATTGTAATTTCCTTGTGTATCTGAATACTGATGTCTGTCTCCTTAAAATTATGGCTCTGATTGTTCTTGCATTCAAGATGCTCAAAACGAGTTCACGGGAGTGCAACATGAATTTTAGCTGCTTATTACTTTGTAGACATCACATTAAAATAATGTTAAAGCAAAAGGAAATGGCTCATTATAAATGTCTGCACTATAAAGGATAAAATCTGGAGACTTGAGATCATGCATCTTATCACAATATCCATTATTGTATCTTATCACAATAACCATTGATGTTTTTAATATCAAAGGTTAATGTTGCATTTTTCCTCAAAAATGCGATGCCCTATAAAGGGGTCAAATCGAAAGCAAAGGCTAATATTGCACTATAACTGTAAATGTTCCTTAGTGCTATGGGATTACCGTCATTTCTTTTGATCAACTTACTCTCTGATCCATGGTTTCAAATGTTGATCCTGCCAATATATGACTTTTCTCTCGAATTTGTTCATTTAGTTTGAGGTTTCAGGAAATAGTGATATGCACTTCACTGTTGAAATTTAAGGGGTTGTTTGGTTTTAAAAGAGTTTTATATTTATATTTTTTGTTTTCAAGTTTAATTATAAAGTTATCATTTTATTTTCTGTTTTCAAAATTTACATATGAAATAGCAAAAGCAGGAAGTAGAAAGAATAGTTTTAATATATAATATTAATGTTTATTGACTATAATTTTTATATTAAAAATTATATATATATATATATATATATATAATTTTAATACATAACATGTACTAAATATTATATTTTTAATCATAAAAAAATCTATAACTTTTTATTTTATGTAAAAATATGAAAAAACGGTAAAAGAGTAGAAAGAATGATATCTAATAACATTTCTTATTTACATCAATAAAGCAGTTGTCTCAGTAGTTACCATGTCTTGTTGTGTTTGATGAGTTTTAGGTTTGACCCAAATGACAGAGGCAAAAATGTCCCTCCATGATGTGAAATTGCTATATGCATGACACGTGACACGTATGTAGAAAAGTATCCTGTCATACGTGACACGTGACACCCTCTAACAACATTGGCAAAAGCCAAAACCCTTCTATAACTATAAAAGGAAGGCTCGCGACTTCTTCTATTTGCAGTGGTGAAGCTACTTGTGATGAAGCTAGCTTTTCGGAACAGGCTGCTTCATCTTTCCTTGGGTAAATGTTTGAGACAGCTAGTCATTGAAGAGTTTCTTTGCTTTCAACCCCTGCTTATCGTGTGCAAGGGAAGGTCTCATCTATGATACTACTGAGACTGTGGAATAGGATGTGAAGCCTGTCTCTAAACACTGTTTCTTGTCATTCCTAGTCTATTTGTAGTTTCGCTTTGGTTCTAACATGTAGTTATAACTAATAGAGAGAAAAAAGAAGTGATACTTTCCTTTCCAAGGCCTTTCTTTTTTCCCTGTCTACTATCCAAATGGTTGTATGTTGTTTTACTCAAAGGGCTTTCGTGGTTATGCATCTTGCCCCCTTAGACCATTGAAGTGAAGGAAGGACTTTTTTTTGCGCTTTATCTTTATTTCTTATAGCTTTCTTTCAAGTTGTCAAGCTAAAAGGAGTCTGCTATGTAGCTAGTCTAGTACACGACCATATCAATTCAATTAGATGTAGGTGCCATTCAACTAAAATTAAATTTCCTATATAAAGAGAAAATTCATTTCAATCGAATGCGGAAAACTCCATAAAGGCGGTGATCACTAATGCTTTTAGTTTGAGTTGGCTTCTGAGGTGTCTCGTTCAAAAAATGATATCGAATACTCAAGGCATCCTTACTTTGTGTGGCTAGTCACTCTTGGTCAACTCCATTCAGTTGAGCTACTACGCTGATCTCATTCATTGCTTTAAATCAGGGTGAAAGAGCCCCCTTAGGAGAATGAGTCTTCCTATCCTTGATAAAGGGCGGACTCGATTCATGTCCAATTCATTTTATTCTTGCAAGCAGTCTCATTCTTGTTATCGTAAGCTTTCTTGTGGTACACCTTTTCCTTCAGTTTTTTTGTGCTTGCCTTACCTTATTTTTTCATCTTTCTCTTTTTCGTAAGCCTTGATGAAATCGTAGCGAATGCTACAATAGCTTCGCCTTAAAGTCATCCAAAAGGATAGGTTGTGCTATTCGTGATTGTGGTGACGAAAGCGGTGGTAATCCGGCCAAGGCATAAATAAACAAATCCTTGTGTGAGACCACATAATTGATTGCAATCAGAGCTTACTTGAGTGTGCATACATAAGTATATGGCCATGGGCTGATTGCCTTTTTTTATGTCAAGGTTTGAAGTGGAAGCTTTCGAGCCCCTCCAAATTGCCCACCCAGAGAATGACAACCACCAAAAAGTCTAAGCCCATATAGCTGATGGTCTGCCCAAATAATGTTCAGTGTCTCTACCCAACGGAACTCAGCTTAGAAGCTTTCTACCCACACTACCTAGTCCCACAATTCACTCACCTGAAGTCGTCGATTTTTATCGTGGAGTCAACGGATAAAACGGTTTTGTATAATTAAATTGTTCATCTGTATGAAATTATTCAAATTCTCTTTATTGGTGGAAGCGAATCCACAAATGCATGCAAAGAACTCTACAAATGTTGGAGGTGTGGCTCAGCTAAACGTTCAGAAGTTACAAGAACAATAGGAACAGACATTCATTCTTGAATCAGAACCAGGAAAAAAACCTTGTCTTATATTCCCCGTTTGACATAATCAACTGACGACAGTGTGGTTGTAACACCCTCTGTTACACCTTAATAAATACTAGGAAAATTCGTATTTTTTTTACTAAATAAATGATTGTTAAAAGGAAACTATCGGAATAAATTACATACATCATTTCTGAAATACCTCATAAATATTATTAAAACTTTATAAAGTAATTTTACATTCATCCGAAGAAAATAAATATTAAACATTATAAGAAAGAGAGGAAACTCCATGGCCCAGAAGCAATTACTTAATAACATTATTTATTCATTGGACCACGGTATTCATACCAAGCTCCCTTTCTAGAACGTGCTATATTTACTACCGAGATTCTTCAATTCTTCCCTCTGAACCATCAATTTAAAACATATGAAATAAAAACACGGAGAAAAGAGTGAGAAACAGAATATAATATTCCCAAATGAGGCATAAGCAATAAAGGGTTTTCACAACTAATATATAATAATAACAATCACAATCACATACACAATCAATTATGAATGCATGAATGTTATGCAATATCCTCATCATAACTTACCTATATATGTGGGCCCTTAAATTTTAATTTGCACTGTGCCAACCAGGAGTTTACACTGTTACATAAGTCCAGATAATAATAATATGAACAGCTCAACTAGCATGGAAACACTTAGAGACTAGTCAGATTGAGAAAGTTTTTATTGTGAAAGTACCCGACACTAGGGAGTTACCCCAGGTCCCCTAAAGCACCCTTTCACACCCTCTCATCCCAAGGCTCGTAATTAAGCCTCCTCTAATGTATCCTCGGTTTCTATAATCTGTCCCCAGACAATATCATTTTGTTTCACTTTAATGATTTATGATGCATGAACTACTCGCGTATTTAATTGGTTAAGGCTTTTAGAAACTCAATTATTAAATACCTTAAAGGTTTACAACATCATTTCAATAAACTATACATTTTCTCAATTCTCTAAATTTCTGTCCCACAGAAATAAATTTAGTACAGTTTTCGAATCTCACCGAAATTGAGTTTCTAAGCCTTAAATATCTCAAAACTTTCTCATATAAAACTTTACATAATCTTTCTCAAATTGAATCTTAACAAGATCAAATTTAGAAATTTCAATTATTTTTAAATATCTTTAGTTATAAAATTTTATTTTATTAAAAGAGAATCATCTTTAAATCATTAACCAAAAATACTTAAAATTATAAAATTTTTCTTTAATTCAAAATTTAATTATCTCAACCTTTTTATAAATTAATTCTCATAAAATGACTTCTTCTAAATATTAAAAGTAAAGTAAACAAAAATAATTTCTAAGAAGAAATAAAAGATAAAAAATTTAAAGAGTAAGGTAAGAAAATTCTTACTGAGTTTTAGCTTTTCGTCATGTTTGCTATATGCTCAACTTTATATCACAAGATCATCAATCATAATCAAAAAATGTCAATCACTGTTAAACATCATCAATCACAAATATAATCAATCATAATCAAATAAATTAAATTAAATATCATTAATACATATCATAATTCAAAATTTAAATGGCTATTAATATAATTGATTTTGAGTTCTTTTGGTCAATTCCTCGTATAGGTCTATGTAAGTTCATATAATCCAGTCCTTGCATAGGTATAGTTTAGTCCATATGGGTCATAGTGGTCCAAGTCCTTGCATAGGTATAGTCCAGTTCATATAGGTTATAAAAGTACAGGTCCTTGCATAGGTATGTTAGAGTTAGTTACATCAGATATTTAATTTAAAATTTATTATAAATTTTAAGTTAAAGAGTTAATATTTTAAAATAATAATATTATTAAATTTAAAAGGAGTAGGGAACTCCTCCCATTATTCTTATGTCTTTTCATATTATATTCTTATCTCACTCCCCCTTACCTCTTGTATACTGATTCGTTATTGTAAATCCGTGCACGTCTCGTCTCCGAGTTCTAAAACATACCAATTTCATTTTAATATAGTTACAAGATGAAAATTAAGATTACTACTTAAAGCAGAAATGGTAAATTTTGAATAGTGAATAGTGAATAATGAATAGTAAATCATGAATAGTAACAGTAAATAGTAAAACGTGAATAGGAATGGTAAATAGTAAATCGTGAATAGTAACGGTAAATAGTAAATCATGAATAGTAACGGTAAATAGTAAAACGTGAATAGTAAAGGTGAATAGTAACAGTAAATAGTAATTTACTATTTGAATAGTAATTTATTATTGAAATAGTATTTTACTATTCAGAATAGTGACTTAAAATAATATTATTTTCAGTATAATAATAGATTTCTAAAAACGATATAAAAATAACCCTAAAAAATATAAAAGAGAGGTATTCTTACCTTAGGATTTTAGCAGAATTTTCTTCCAAAAAAATTTATTTCTCTCTCTTACTTCCACCACTATCTCACTAGTACTACTATATTAAGAAAACTTAATCTGAAACTGTGAATTCTAAAGAAGAATTCCTTCGGTATTCATATGAAGGAAAATTACTATGCATTCTATTATTTTAATATAAAAGTACTGTGCATTTTTTGAAAATTCAATCCTGGTTACTGTGCATCTTTTGAAAATTTCGTACATGCACAATGTTTTACATAGTAAATATCGGCTGAATTATTAAGTCAAATAGTAACCTTTCACTCGGTATATTTTAAATATTCAAAATCAGTCTTTTTTGAAATTTAGCGATATTATATTAGTCCTCACTAATTTTATAATAAGTAATCTAAAATTTAAATTTTAAAAATCTAAAATTTTTTGTTAATAAAAATTTATTGATACGTTTCCAATTTTTTAACGATTGGAAAAATCAAGATTTTTCTCAAACTGATCATTTTTAGATAAGTCTACTTGAAATAGATTTTAAAAAATTTTCTTATAATTTAACTTTATTTTCTTATAAATATCTTTAATTTTTAAGTCACTTATATGAATTTAAAATTATTTAAAAAATATTATTTTATTAAAATAATTCAAAATTTTCAAAAACTTTCAAAAAATCATAAATAATACGTAGATTAAAAAGTTATAAAGAACCATAATTTAATTCCTTCAAAATATTAATATAAAAATAAAAATAGGGGTGTTATAGTGGTTAGATCGGGATTTTAATTTTGAATAGACCATCAAGACGCTAAGCTGGCAAAAGAGCTCTAAGACTGAGTTCTTATGATAGAATGTGAATCAATAATGAATGCGCCTAGGTACTATGATTCTGAAGAGGCTACGTTCCAGGCCTCCCCTCTTTCATTTGCTTCCGGTTCAGGGAAGATACGGTAAGGCTCGGGCAAGGACAAGTGAGGGAAGCACAACAACGATAACTGATTTTATAAGACTTTCATGCAAAAACAAAGATCAAAAATGCAGGACCAAAGTGTTTTCATGATATTAATGTTTAGGGCAAAAAACTCGTGATTAAGGTCCATGCATACTATTTCAACGCGCTCACGTAAAACACACAAATTGAACAAGCAAAATCAGGGTTTGGTTTTTAAGACGGCACAAACTCAAGGAAGAAGTTTGCTTCAAAGCTAGAAAGGCTTAATAAGCGCATCTCCAGTACACTGAGCTTACACCTTTTTTCTTAAGTTTTAGCATATTTTTACAAACTTTATTATTTATTATAATTATATTTGCACAAATAGTCAAGATTTACAACTAGGGATTTTCCCATACGATGCATGCAAACATAAAAAATGAAAACCAAACAAAGATTGTCAGCATATATAGGAGTCTATCTCCAGTAAGCATCCAAAGTAGATCTTAACTAAAAAAAGACAAACAACACCATACATTAAAACACACTACTTTGCGTCTATAAACACTTATTTAAATCTTCTATAAAAAGCTGACGAACCCTTTATGAAGCTTACGCACACATAAACAAATCAGCCACATAACTAAACACAACATTACAATAAAGTAAACAAACAATGTATTAAGTTAAAAGAAAAAGAAAAGAAAAAATTAAGGACTTTTTAGTTGCTTCCCTTGTCTCTCGCGCATGATGGAGGCCGCCATGATAAGCAACAATTCGTGCTCTTGGATGAGAACCCCCCTTCGTTCTTCCAGACCGCTAATGTCATCCAGGATCCGTTGCAATGGCTGCAGCCACAAGCACTAAATCGATGAGAGACAGGAGGTAGCCAGGGTTTGTTGTCGTTGGGCCTTCTCGGTATCGATGTTTTGAATTTATTTCTCTATTTGGGAAAGTCTTTCAGCAGTTGTTGGATCCATCTCATTTTGCTTTGCCAAATAGAGAAAGAAGCTTCCTATTTATAGGCGTTAGAGGCCCTTAATCCTTTCTTATTATTAGTAATAATCCTTGTCTTGGTTTCCTAACAAGGATCATTTTAACCATAGCTTTTTCATAAATATTGAACCACATCCACTAGATTTTAGTGTGTTGGATAATTCTCCTTATACTGAATTGAGTATGTAACATCCCAATTTTTAAGATTTTTAGAAAAATAATTTATTGAGGATAAAAGGAGAGATTCCGAATGAATTTCCGAGTGAAAAATGTCAAAAACAAAGGTTTTCCGAGTGCAATGAATCAGATTCCGAGTGAAATGAATCTGACTTTGAGTGAAATAAGAATTCTAAGTGAATTTAAGATGTTTCCGAGTGAAACATCATAAGAGAATCATTTCTGAACAAAATACCACTGTGTCCGAATAAGACACGTTCGAGTGAAGCAAATCCGAGTGAAACGGAAACATCTCCGAGTGGAATGATTCCGAATGGGTTGTTTCCGAGAGAAGTGGAAGTACTTCTCGGACCGATATTCTGATTGGTAAACTCCCGAGTGGAGTATATCCGAGTGAAGTGACTTTCCGAGTGAAGTGTCACAGAGACACTTCCGAGTGAGACATTCCGAATGAGTCTTTCCAGGAAGTGTTTCTGGACAGAGACTTAAAATCCGATTGAGTATGTTTTCTGAGTAAATAATTCCGAGGAGAATAAATATCCGAGTAATCCTTTCAAGAGGAATGATTTCCGAGAAAGGAAGCGGACTTCGAACTCCGAGTGAACTTTCAATTAAGAAACTTCCGAATGACGAAAGAGTAAGACTCTGACTCGGAAAGAGTTATAACCGAGTGAGATGTCTGATTAATATATTCCCGAATGAAGGAATTCTGAGTGGAAAGAAGCTCTGATAAGTCCTCTCGGAAAGAGATGCCCAGAATGTGGAAATGAGTCGGAATAAGCTGGAACCGAGTCGGAATACGCAGAAACCGAGTCGGAAATTAATAAATATTTTACTATGGATGCTTTCCACGTCAACCTGTTCTTCTACGTTCTAGCAAGATCCTTTTTAAGATATTTTCTAAGTATGGGACCCTTTTTAATGTGTTGTCCCCTTTTCCTTAAATATCTTAAACTTTCATTATCATGAAAGAGACGTATGTCAGAATACTTCTATTCATTCACGTCTTTTCTGCATGAATCATATATATAAATACTTCCATTTCTGGATTAATGGAAGAACTTTTGGAAAGTGAAATTATCATCTAAAATTCTCTTATTCCCAATCTTTACTGGAAACCAACGAGCAAGAAGAACATCAAGTCTTCATTTCCTTTTCTTTACGAGGAAAGCTTGGGACTGGTGCAGGATTTGCAATTCCAGTCGGAATTTATGGGCAGTGACTGGATTATAGCTTTTAAAGCTGCTGGAACTCTTTAATTCCAGGTAGGGGGAGCGTACATCTCAAATAGATAGTTTATGAATGGATGTGGGGTGATATTATTATGTTATATATATGTTGTGTGAATAATTGTTATCGAGACCCCATTTATATGACCCTTTATGTTTTCATATATTCCATTCATATTATTGATAATGATATTGATATGAGATGGTGTTGATATGTGATTGATGATTATGATATGAATTATATTCATGAATTTTCATGATATATAATTGCATGCTATGATGGTTATTATGTCGAGTAGATATGTGATTTGATGATTGATATTTGTTTGATATATCAATTGTATTGAGATGCACAAAGGACTGCAGGAGGCCTGTGTTGCCGGTCCAGATGAGTGGACGCGCCTGTTGATGGCATAGACCCTGTGGTGGTTCCTATATACCACGGACGCCTTTGAGTGTGACTTAAGGCCGGCTCGTAGCACTGAGTAGAGGACCGCTATCACTCTGGGAGTGGTACTCGGTGTTACATTATGGGCGCAGAGCGGTTTGGTACTTGTAAAACGGCCGGATCAGCGAGGAGCTGAGTTATGGCTCTGGGAGCCAGTGTTGCAACACAAACAGTATAATAATCCCATTTTGGTTGGTCATGTATATTGATGTTGATACATATTAATGGATCCATTTGATTGAGCATGTGCATACACTGATTTATGTGTTATTGAGAGTAACATGCTGATTTATGATGAATATATATGTCTCGGTTTTGAGAATGAATGATTTGTGATGTTTGCCGAGTATGAATTATTATACTTGCTGAATAAGATGTCATATTTTCTGAGTAAGAATTGATGAGTATGATGTTGTATTTGCCGAGGGTAATTTATTGTATTTGACGAGTGTGAATTGATATAAATACCGAGTGTGGTTGACTAGAATTGCCGAGTGTGCGTTAGAATTGCTGAGTTTGAATTTTTGGCCGAGTGTGATCAGTTTTGTTTATAGTTATTAATTGGACTTTTATCCAATTCAATAACTGTTATTTGATATATTTATGCTCACCCCCTACAGTTGTTATTTTTACAGTGAATGAAGGGCCCAACCATGATATGTGAAGACACTCAGCAGCTCGGAGTGTAGTTTGGTAGAGGCCTTGGCCGGCTCCTGAGAATACCGAGTGAAATTATGTATTTGTATATTTTAAATGAGCCGGTCGGCTTATGTAAAATAGATATTGAAATTATTTAATTCAAAATCTGTTTGAAATTTAAATAAGTTATTTGTATTTTTAAATAACCGGTCGGATTGATGTAAAACCGAGCTTGTTATTTATTGAATCCGACTTCTATTTTTTTTTGGAAATTAAGGATGTTATAGGGTACAAAAGGCTCACCCCAAAGAGCGAATAGTCCTTTCTTTTTCACGAGTATCGCCACACGACTTAATCCCGATCACTCCCTCAGGAATAGGAGGCAATAATAGAACGTATATCAAAGAAGAAAGTACTCCTTTTATAAATAAACAAGGCCCTCTGCGTCTTTTCTTAATAGATGGAGTAATCCTCACTCAATAACAACTTTGTCCTAGTGTAGGCGATTAAAGTAAAGCCTTTGCCTCCATCGCTTGATTGAAAGGATCAGACACTTTCCCCTATTTTTGATAGCAAAACAAATCAATTTTATTCTTCAAATAAGTAAGTAAACTTATTTTTGCCAATTACACTTGGATAGCAGCTTGGGCCATCCTGGAATGAGAATAAAATAAATTAGATGGACTGGACTTTGATGGGCTTTATTTAGAAAGCCAGTAAAAAATGGTTGAAAATAGATCCAAATGCTAACATTGGGATAATCTTCACTCCAATAGAATGGGAAAATGCGCATCGATATATTTTGTCTACAGGCGAATCCGTTTTTATCACATACTCTGTTGGGACCTATTGCTTAAGGAAATAAAAAATAACCAACATGTGGTTTTGTCATACAATAATATCAAATTTGTTTGGACTCGTTAGATTTGGCCCGTTACCTTGAACAAGGCCGAACGTGTACACCTTTTGTTATGAAGATGTGATCTTATCTGGCGCGTCAACTTAGTTATCCTCATCAAGCCACTTACTTGATGTCTAGCTTGCCAACACTTTGGACAAAATCCCCTCATCCTACCCAACGGACGGTATGATTAATAATCTGCGGTTTTGCATGCTTTAACTTTCTCGGGAATCGTCGTCCTTTATTAGCAATGACAATCAGGGCAATAAATTTTAGTCAACCAAATTGGCAAAATATCATAAGTATGAAAATTAAGATTAAGAACGTATTCACTCTAAAACATTTAAATGTATTGAGATCACGTAAATTAAAAGGAAAATTAGATCCATTCTTACTCACTAATGTGAAGATATACTTTAATTAATCATTTACTATATTGTATGCTTGAACTGTCCAAATGCTAGTCATAGGGTCCGTTTGGTTAATCATTGGTGTAACCTGGTTAAGATAACTGAGGTTTTGTAAACGAAGTTTAAAACATTAGGGTTTTGTAAACGAAAATATGTTTGGATGTTAATATTTTAAAATTGGTTGGAAAGTAGTGATTGTGTTTGGTTGGAGAACAAGTTGGGTTGGGAAAATGATGGTTTGGTGAAAAATTACCAAAATGAGTACTAGTGAAGAATATATTTAATATATATATATATAATATAAATATATATTATATCAAAATATGTATATATATATATATATTGATGAATAACACTGTATACATTTTTCTATTTTTTAACAAATTAAATGATATTATGTGTAATTAGAATATATTTTTTTAACAAATTAGATTATTTTTTAAACAAATAAGATTATTTTTTAACAAATTAGATTATGTTATACATTTAATGGAAAAGAAATATATTTTTGTTTAAATTTACGCATAATGAAAATATTAACGATATTCACAGAGCAAAAAAATGTTGAACGGGAAATTTAAAGACCAAAGTAATTTCAAGTTTTGTGATGAACATGAAATGGTAATAAATTAGTATTCTTTCATTCGGTGATACTTCTCTATAGAATGCACACTAGTAAAGTGTAGTAGAGATATAAGATTCAACATGTGGCTAGCAACTCATTTCTCATCTGTGGCCATGACTCAACACAACGCTGAAGTCGTAATTGGATGCTAAGTGACCAAAGTGTAGTAGAGATATAAGATTCAACCAGTAAATTTATAATCTTATAACGAAAGAATAGTTTATAATCGATAAGAATCTTATTAAATGTCAATCAAGAAACAAAAAAATGTTATAACAGTAAATTTAAAGTCTAATGCAATTCCAATTTTTTAAATGAACATGATCAATGGTATAATTTAGTTTTCTTTTATTCGTTAACAATTGCATACACAATAATACATATTAATATACTTGTAATTTTAGCAGTAAATCCAATTGCAACCATTCAGATCACAAACATTTATCTTAGATTAAGCCTTCTACATTTCATACCAATTTACATGCATAAGTTAAACAATGCTCTGCTAATTTAATGCCCCTTTATGCTATCTTATAATGAGAAATTTGAATGTTCTCCATATTTTGTTTCTAGAAATTGCTACTCCCTTTACGGGCATGAAACTTTCCCCATATGTATGGCCTATATTTTGAAGGGTTTTGATCATTTACCAGCTCCTCCAAAGGTTTCACTTGGGTGTCATTTGCAGGGAAGAAGAAAAAAGGAATAGAGAACCTTTCTTTCTCAGAGTTAACCATCACTCTGTTCCACACTCTCATAGGCATCATTGCTCCAAATCTGCACAAACAACTCCAATACTCAATTAAAACTTTCTCTCCAATTCAGGAATAGAATAATTTATAATCCATAAAAGTATTAGGGAAAAAATCACCTGAATAATATCACCAACATTGATAATAAAAGCAACCTGGGTGGTTTCACTCTAATCCACTCTTGATCAACCTCCCACCCTCCCCATGACAAACCCTAACTTGTAATCCCCACCTCCCACCCCCACACGACGACCAGACCTAAGCCCATACCCCCCATGGTCACGACCCCAAACGAAAACCCCCACGCCCACGACAACAACAACACACCCACCCACACCCAAAAACAAAAAACCACAGCCACAAATAGAAAACTAGATCACCAAACCCCAAAAATGAAAGTTGGAATCAAAGCTTATCTAGATCGTGAAAGGTTGTTCCTTTTCTACAAGATCCACCATTTTCCCATGTAAAGCTTCCACCTTTAGGGGTAAGGGGTCTGATTTTTAACCAAAGATGAAAGGGTACGTTCATCTTTTTGCCAAACCATGTTGGCTAAAGGGAGCAAAGACGTGCCTCTCGCAGATAGAGAAAGGGATCTTCAAACGGAGGTTGGGACGAAGGTTCAACAAACGAAACGAAGCCTTCAAACTAACCAAACACTCTTCTCTCAATGGTAATAGAGGTTTTTGCCGTCCCCGTTAACATAACCGCGTTAGGGGAGAAATCCAAACGGGCACATATTCATGTTCAAATCTTGGTCTTGTCATTAGTGACAATAATCGGTAAAAAGGGTGCAACAAGCAAAATCCGTCACAGTATTAGCTTGAGAGAAATTATGGCAAGCAAACAAAGTTACTCTTTGCTTTAAATAATGTCACTAAATTATACTCTACATAAAATAAAATTATTTGTGGCAATTAAACAAGTTTGAGACGTAAATAAAAGATGTTCGGAAAGATTAGGGACGAAGTGCAACATAGTGGCGAAGTTTTTTATTTTACTTTTAGCACTCCTCTATAAAGAAAGATCAACTCTTGACATGCATACGCATCCGTGATGATGCTAGCCGGAAATGACTACCCTGCTATCTTAACTGGCCAACCTTTTCATGAAGGGAAAAGGACAACAAAGTTGCTATGGCCAAACAAGATTTACTCATCTTTAAGAAGAGTCCTAAGTTCACATAATAGTAACTGAAAATCCTACTGGAATTAGATTTTAGCTTTGAAAAAAACATATATAGAACCCTCAGACTATAGATTCAAGAAAGCTCTTGGCTACGCTTTGCAGCAGCAACAACGGCATTCATCAGTGTCCCACGTAATCCACCTTTTTCCAACTCATGAAAGCCCCTAATTGTTGTCCCACCTGGAGATGTAACGTCATCCTTCAGCTGTCCCGGGTGCTTCCCAGTCTGGATGACCATTGATGCTGCTCCCAATACCTGGGAAACACATTTTCAACAGAATTGAGCTTTTCAAAATAGGTATGTAGGTAAGGTAGTACAAGACACCGCAAGATAAATTATATACATTCAGAGAAATGAAGTATGAACTTCCTTTATTAAATGGTCAAATTATACTCAGTATATATAGTATTTCACTTCACTTACGGTTTGAGAAGCTAGACTTAATGAAAGGTCACGCGGTAGACCAGCTGCTACGCCTCCATCAGCCAAAGCTTCTATTACTAAATATATATAAGCAGGACCACTGCCACTGAACAATTAATGAAACAATATAACAAGTTTTAGTATTACATCAAAGTTGTTTTCTAATAGACATGAATATAGAAATATTAGAACCATGCTGTATAGCCCATCGTCAGAACTCAAGCTACAACAAGACAAAATTCAAAAACCAGAGGCAAGGCTCACAATCAGTTTACAATGCTAACTGGGATTATTTGTATAATACAAGCATTGTATACACGGAGAATAAGATAAGTACGGTTTTAGGGTCAAAGCCAGAGTTCAATTCCATGTATACAGAAAAATAGAAAAGGAAAAGGATGAAAAACACCCAACAGAGTATTCAGATCCACAACACCTATTTTGTTCTCTCAAATGTAAATAGCTTAGAATTGTACAGAATAGCAGACCTAAACTTAGGCCCCTTCGTGTGCTGTAACCTTGTACTAGTATCATATTCATCTCTTACCTCCAAGAAAAATTCTATTCATCAAACATCAAATGAAACTTTCTAGTGGATTTATCCGATAATATTCACATATTATCTTTCATTTTAGTAAATGAAATAAACAAACCTCAGGCCAGTTATTCCATCAAAATACTTTTCATCAGCCTTCCATATTTTGCCAATTGACCCAAATAATTTGCCTATAATATTTCCATCTTCTTCTGTTGCAGCTCCCCCCAAGCTCATAACTGTCATAGTTTAACTCAAGTCAATCTATTTATTCAAGTCTGTTACTGTCAAAAGTGCAAACTGATACAGAAAGAAATGCAATAAAGAATATTCATTGTTTTGTAGAATAACACACAAGGTACAGAATTATCATGGTAATAGAAGGCATTCTTGACCTTGTAATTTATGAAAGAAATCTCTCTTCATAGTTGAGATCGTTTACCCATGCAATTCATGCATCCAAATCAAAATAAGAAAGAAAGAAATCCTCAGGCTGCAAAATGGAACTGTAACAAGTCTATGCATCATACACTTAATTTGGGAGCCTTTTCAACCCCACCCTTCATATAAGTGAAGAAGAACAAAACCAATTTAACCCAAAATCACAGTAACCAACAGATATGCACAATAATACAATATATTAACAAACCATCCAATATAAAATTAAGTCTTCTATCAAACATTGGATCATAGCACCTCAATTAAGTCTTCATCAGACAATTCTCATACCAAAAGAGTATTTAAAATGATCCACCATATGAATTGGCAGATGAGAGGAACAGTCACAGACAAGAGGGAAACACCATATTTGTTTCAAAAGTTTAATGATTTTCATGGTTAGAAGTTTAAAGAAGAGATTTTCAATAAATAAAGTTAATTCCAGCAGCACTTACAAATCAACCATCAACATTGACTTCTGAACCAAAACTATTGACAGACAATTTACAGTTTGGAGTCAATTATGAAAGTAACTAATTATACAAATAACTTACACAGCATACATTCTCAACATTCTACATAAACAAAGCAACTGACGAACAAAACACCGGTTCTGAAAGTGTTGTAAAACAAAAGTAATACCTGACGATGCTTCACCAACAGTAGCAGCTGTATTAGGCATTACTCTTATAAATCGGTCATGCCCGGCCCATTCCTGCATTTTATGAAACAATCATTTTCCATAAAACATATGCAACCTAAGTACATATGCATGGCTAAAGAACAGTGAAAAGCTACTGGCACAATATATGAGCCATTAAAATGAATCAAACTTGTGGCAAAACTTAAAAATAACTTGTTTGCCTAATGTCCCTGAATGCAGAGTTTTTGGTCGAAGTCCATCACACGATATAATTTAATCGACAAAATATACATTTAATTAAGGATTACTTTGATGGATCAATTGAGAGACCATAGGTATAAGTTACACAAGTTAAGAAGTAAAATGACCAAAATGTGCATAATTCATGGACTGAGAGGGCATTTGAAAGAGCTTTTGGATATGACTTTCTTAAGTGCTCTCATTAGCCTATTCTTATTTTTGGTGAATCCAAGAGTGGTCCCAGCCAAAATTCTCCCTTCAAGATGTAAAGATCAGTAAAGTGGACATTACATATTTCAACAAGTCTTCTTTCTAATCACACGACAGAATTTGAACATCTGACAATATGCTATGCCAACTGTGGACTTTGTTGATTCTCGTTAGCCTATTTTAATTTTAATAAACTTCAAGGTCAAGCTTCTGATAGCAACAAGCCTATTGAATAAATAGTACATGATTAACTTGTTTACTAAACCGCGAGCTAATTTAATTATTAACATTTTTTCAATAATAATGAAATGTTCTGTTTCTATGCTGAAATTATGGTAGAAGAACACAGTAAAAAGCAATAAGCAGAATTACAATCGGTGACCTGAAGATCTTTCAGTTTGACTCCAGCAGCAACCGAAACCAGAAGCTTGTTCTTGGTGAGAAGCGGCTTCAATTTCAACACCACGTCCTTCACTGCAACAACACAGGCACAGCTCGAAAATGAAAAACGCAACATGATCGGGAAATAATAAGGCCGTGGAAATACCTAACTGAGGTTTGACAGAGAAAACGACGACGTTGCTCTCTCGAACGACCTGAAAGGAGTGAGTGAGTTAGTTGGAGGCGAAAAGGAGGATACGTTTGGAGGAGTGAGAGAAGAGAGGGAATACGTCTTCGTTCGAGGAGAGGACGGTGACGCCGAAGGACTCGAAGGCGGTGCGGCGAGCAGGGTTGGAGTGGACGGCAGTGCGAATGCGAGAAGGGGGCAAGACGCCGGATCGGACGGCGCCGCTGGCAATGCTCTCGGCCATTTTTCCGGCGCCGATGAAGCCGAGAGTGTAGCTATTGGCGGGGATTGGGAGGATTTCCATTATGTGGGAGAGGAAGGAATCTGAATATCGAAAGTTTTGTTGATTTGGCTAGTTATAGTGAAGTAGTGAAGTGACGCAGCAAGTGAGTAGGCCACTCTTCTGCTTCCAGTTGTTTCCTAGTCTCACTCTGCAGCAATAGAAAAATAGGTTAAAATAAAAAAATTAACCTCTAATAAGGTTTAAAATTAGGGTAAATTCTCTAATAAATGTTTAGTATTTCACTCTTAATTTTTGTAAAATTTTAAAGTCTTTGTTGTTAACTTGTGTTGTTAAGTGATGAGAAAGATTTGATAGATCCATAAAAAATTACGCATTTGTTTGCTTTTCTGTTCTGGAAACAAAACGTAGGTATGAAAAGGAGGATTTAGATATGTTGGTCAAACGGAGTTTTGACTGTCTCAAACGAAGTGAATAGTCAATATTAACCATTAGATTGTTCTGTTTTCATAATTTTGTTTCCGTAACTGCTAACCAAGCAGACACTACATGTAGCAATAAGTTAGTGGGCGATGTTGTTTATGTGTAATAAATGAAATTTGGTTTAATTAACAAAGTTTGGATTATTTAATTATTAAGAAGATAAAATAGATTTGTCACGTGTAACACATATTAGGGGTGTTCGCGGTCCAGATCGGTTCGGTTTTATGACAAAATATCATCCGATCAGATCACTTTATTAAATTGCGGTTCGGTTCGGTTCGGTTGAAATAAATAGCACCATCTGATCCGATCCAATCCGATCAAATACGGTTCGGATTGGATCGGTTTATGCTTTTTTTTCCTCATTATATATTTTTTATAAAATCAAACGAATATTATAATTATAATAATGCAAAGAATATTTTAAGTTCTCAACTATGGAAGAATCATTAATAAGTAAAATAAGACAAATTTTCAATAATTTAAATTTAAACATAAAACAAATAAAGTACTATTTAAATAAGATTCAATGTAAAACAATAGAAATATTAAAAGTCTTAAGTCAAGATTTTAGTCTTTTTGTTCTTACTCTAACTCGGACAAATTTTTAAAAAATAAGTGTTATCATACACTTTAAACAAAATTACAAAATAAAATATAGAGACCAAATTAAACAAACTAATAAAACAATAAGTGAAAAAGGTTGTGACTAAATGAAATGAAAACATTAAAATATAAAACCTGCGGATTGGTTTGGTTTGGTTTGGTTCTCATAGGTGGAACCGAAAACCGATCCGAACCGCATATGAAATGCGATTTTTTTACGATTATGGTTTTTTCGGTTTTTGGTTTAATCGGTTTCGGTTTTTTTTGGATCGGTTGAGCGGTTTTTCGCGGTCCGGATCGGTTGATGAACACCCCTAACACATATGAAGTCAGTAAGGATTCCTAACTTTTTAGTCTTCTCCCTCATCAAGTGCATTTTCACCTAAGGTTACTCTTATCTCACACAATTGTAAAGGACCAAGGGAGAAGAAAGAGGATCATTTAGGAAAGTGTTGTTATCTTCGTCTATGGAGGAGTGCATGTGTTGCTCCCCACGCATAAGTAGAGGAAAAAGAAAAGTTATTCTCCTTCTCATCTGAGCGCTAATTTTTAATTGTTTTATTTATTGTGGAGTAGGGCCGAGTCGTCGCATGTGGGATATGGTAATGGGGATCATTAATTCCTTTTATTTAATGTTTCTTTAGTACAAGGTATTTGTCCTATAGTATATTAATTAATGCTTTGTTTAGTTTTTGGTTCTTACTCATTGTCCTGTTTTGCTACTATAACAGTCTTTTTTTTAGGTAGGAATGGGTTTTTTTGTTGTTATACACTGTAAGAAAAGTTTAGATGACTCATCTATAGACTACATAAATAATGAGATTATGGTTATACATAACAATGATATTGATATATGGCTTATTTTGAGTATGTGTCACTGGTAAAGGACGTGGGATATACTGGGGACTTTAAGTTATGGTGGATGTTAGGAAACCATCTTGATATAAAGGGTTAGTTATGTGTTTGTTACAAGTTGTTATTAGTTTGTTAATAGTTTGTTAGGATCTCTTTTATATAATGTATTCCCCTCTTGTATCATTCATCACTTCTCAGTTAATATACTCAAAGGGTTCATTTCCCTGCTTTAAGCTCTTTCATTCACTTTGATTCAATCCTTACATGGTATCATCCCAGTTCGGTCTGCACATGGCTACCACTTTCGCGTTTAACCCTCACACATTTTCTTCTCCCATCTCAACAAAACTCACAGAAGACAATTACCTTACATGGATGCAGCATGTTGAGTCTACAATCAAAGGTTTTCGCTTGACGAAATACATCACAGGAGCTGATACTATTCCAAAGAAATTTGTTGATGAAGTTGCACATGCAAAAGGTGGAATCAATGCAGAATTTGAAAACTTTAAGCAACAAGATAATTTGCTCAAGTCTTGGATTCTTGAATCCATGGACATGCAGTTCAAGATTCAGATGGTTGGCTGCCAATGGTCATACCAAATCTAGCATATTCTTAACACCTACTTTGCATCGCAGACGAGGGCCAGAGTGAAGAAAATCAAGATTCAGCTTCGTAACATCAAGAAAACTGGTCCAATTGGAGACTACCTTATTCGAATCAAACATATGGTTGAGACCCTAGCTGCAATTGGCTCTCCTCTCTCAACCGATGAACACATTGACATGATTTTTGATGGCTTAAATGAGGAGTATGATGCCTTTATTACCTCCTGTATGACTCGTACAGAACCTTATTCAGTAGCCCAAATTGAGGCCCTATTAATGCACCAGGAAGAACGAATTAAGAAACACAAAGTTAAAGAGGTTCCCACTCTTCAAGCCAACCTGGTTCAGAATCAAGGAAAGAAACCTTTTCCAGGAACAGCTAGAGGTCGTGGTCAAGGCAGAGGCACAAATCATGGAAGATCTCGAAGGGGCAGAGTTTTCTCTCATCAGAATACTCAAGGCCGTGGAACCAGAATTCAGTGTCAAGTGTGTGGTAAGCTTGGTCACTCTGCTTATCACTGCTGGTCAAGATTCGATGATCAAATTGTTGAGCCCACCTTCAATACAACCTCAAATTACCCCACCCCTCAAGATTCTTAAATTTCAGCCTTGATCACTACTTCAAATTCTTCAAATCAAGGCGATAACTACTGGTACCCTGACACCGGAGCAACCAATCATCTTACACATGATCTTAACAATTTGGTGACTCGCACAGATTACACTGGACCTGAAAAAGTTCAGGTTGCAAATGGTAATACCCTTCCAATTTCACGTTATGGTTCATCCTCCATCAAAGCTTTCAATACTGATCAAATCTTGCATTTAAAAAATCTCTTGCATGTCCCACATATTTCAAAGAATCTTATTAGTGTATCTCAGTTTGCCAAGGACAATAATGTCTTCTTTGAATTCTATCCTCATGTTTGTTTGGTTAAATGTCAGGTATCCAAGAAAATTCTTCTACAAGGTAGACTTAAAGAGGGTCTCTATGTTTTTCACAAATTGAAATTGCTATCATCTAACTGTACAAATGGCATAAGTGCTTATAACTCTAGTTTCTTGAATAACAATTACAATCTGTGGCATAATAGGCTAGCTCATGCCTCTTTTCAAATTGTATCAAAAGTTATGAAAAGTTGTAATGTTCCTGTACCAAGATTTAGTAAACTTTCAAATTGCAGTTCTTGTTGTATTGGCAAGTCTCACAATTTACCTTTTTCCTCTTCAACTACTCAGTACACTTCTCCCCTTCAATTAATTCACTCAAATATTTGGGGCCCTTCCCCAAAACCATCTCCAGAAGGATACCAATATTATATAATTTTTGTAACATCTCATTTTCAACACAAACAGAAAATAGATATTAATAAATCTTTCATGAGAAATACTTACTATAAGTTAGTTTATTATTATCATTTTTTTTGAAAATTTGGTATTTATATTTAATTATTTGTTTTTTAAAATAAAATAATAATAATAAAATGAAAATATTTCTGAATGAGAATTTTAAAATGACTTAATTAGTATTCACTAATTAATAAAATTATATTAAGAATTTTTAATATCTTTATTATTCACCATTTTTATTTTATGTTCTTATATTTATGTTTTTACATATTTAAGATTTAACTCTTATTAGAATTTTAAAATACAATTTTGAAGGAATTAGACTATGGTTCTTTAGAACTTTTTGATCTACATAATATTTATGATTTTCTGGAATTTTTTGAAATTTTGAAATATTTTAATGAAATAATATATTTTAAATAATTTTAAATTCATATAAAGTTACTTAAAATTAAAAATATTTACAAGAATGTAAAGTTAAATTATAAGAAAATTTTCTAAAATCCATTTCAAGTAGACTTATCTAAAAATTATCAGTTTGAGTAAAATCTTGATTTTTACCAATCGTAAAAAAATCAAAAATGTACTAATAAATTTTTATTAACAGAAAATTTTAGATTTTTAAAGTTTAAACTTTATATTACTTTTCATAAAATTAGTGAGAACTGATATAATATCACTAAATTTCAAAAAGGGTCAATTTTGAATATTTAAAATATACTGAGTGAAAGGTTACTATTTGACTTAATAATTCAGCCGACATTTACTATGCAAAACACTATGCATGTATGAAATTTTCAAAAGGTGCACAATAACCAGGATTAAATTTTTAAAAAATACACAGTACTTTTATATTAAAATAATGGAATACATAGTAATTTTCCTTCCTATAAATATCGAAGGAATTCTTCTTTAGAATTCACAATTTCAGATTAAGTTTTCTTAATATAGTAGTGCTAGTAAGATAGTGGTGGAAGTAAGAGAGAGAAATAATTTTTTTTGGAAGAAGGCTCTGCTAAAATCCTAAGGTAAGAATACCTCTCTTTTATATTTTTTAGGGTTATTTTCATATCGTTTTTAGAAATCTATTATTATACTGGAAATAATATTATTTTAAGTTACTATTCTGAATAGTAAAATACTATTTCAATAGTAAATTACTATTCAAATAGTAAATTACTATTTACTGTTACTATTTATTTTTACTATTCACGTTTTACTATTTACCATCACTATTCACGATTTACTATTTACCGTTACTATTCATAATTTACTATTTATTGTTACTATTTACATTTTACTATTTACTATTACTATTCACTATTCAAAATTTACCATTTTTACTTTAAGTAGTAACCTTAATTTTCATCTTGTAACTATATTAAAATGAAATTAGTATGTTTTAGAACTCGGAGACGAGGTGCGCACGGATTTTCAATAATGAATCGGTATACAAGAGGTAAGGGGGAGTGAGATAAGAATATAATATGAAAGACATAAGAATAATGGGAGGAGTCCCCTACTCCTTTTAAATTTAATAATATTATTATTTTAAAATAATAACTTCTCAACTTAAAACTAATAATAAATTTAATATATTGTGTAACTTATTCTGAAATACCTATGCATGAATCTGAATTATTATAACTTATACGGACTGGACTAAACCTATGCAAGGACTTGGACTATTATGACCTGTATAGACTGAACTATACCTATGCGAAGACTGGATTATATATATGGACTTATATAGACCTGTGCGATGAATGGACTATAAGGACTCAAAATTCAAATCTACTAATTTAAATAACCATTAAATTTTGAATTATATTTATGAGCGATATTTAGTTGATTTGACTTGATTATAATTAATTATATTTGATTTCGATTAATGATATTGTGATTTATAATATTAGACTGTGATTAATAATATGCAATTATGATTGGTGATATTTGACTGTGATTGATAACATTATAATACTTGATTGTGGTTGATGAATGATTAATGACCTTGTGATATGAAGTTTTGAGCATATAGCAAGCATGACAGAAAGTTAAAACTCAGTAAGAATTTTCTTACCTTACTCTTTAAATTTTTATTCCAAGAGAAAGTATTTTATAATTATTTTAGTCTTTTATTTCTTCTTAGAAATAATTTTCACTAACTTTATTTTTAATCTCTAGAATAAAATCTAGTATTAGAAAAAAAGCTATTTTATGAAAATCAGAGGTTGAGATAATTAATTCTTGAATTAAAGAAAATTTTTATAGTTTTAAGTATTCTTAGTTAATGATTTAAAAAAATATTTTCTTTTAGAAATCAGAAATTTAAATTGGTTTTCCCTAATAAAATAACTAAAGGATATTTTGTTATAGTCAAGATTTCTAAACTCAATTTAGTTAAGATTCAAATTGGGAAAGATTATGTAAATATGTGAAGTTTTTTTAAGAGAAAGTTTTGAGATATTTAAGGCTTGGAAACTCAATTTTGGTGAGATCTGAATTTGAAGACTATACTAAATTTATTCTGTATAATAGAAGTTCAAAGAAGAACTTATGAGAATATACAGTTTATTGAGATGATTTGTGAACCTTTATGGTATTTAATAATTGAATTTCTAAAAGTCTTAACCAACTAAATATGCGAGTAGTTCATGCATCATGAATCATTAAAGAGAAATGAGATGTGATGTTGCCTAGGGACGGATTATAGAAACCGAGGATACATTAGAGGAGGTTCAAATGCGAACCTTGGGATGAGAGGGTGTGGAAGGGTGCTTCAGGGGACCTGGGGTCGCTCCCTAGTGTCGGGTACTTTCACAATAAAAACCTTCTTAGTCTGACTAGTCTTTAAGTGTTTCCACGCCAGTTGAGCTGTTCATATGCTACAAAGGCATTTATGTTATTATCTGGAATTATGGAACAGTGTAAACTCTTGGTTGGCCCAGTGCAAATTAAAACTTTAAGGGCCCACATGCATAAAATGAATGAGATGGTAGTATTAAAAACATTGCATGACATTCAAGTGATTGTGACATTCTATGTGGGTGATTGTGAATGAAAGTATAATTGTTATGTTATGAAAACTCTACATTCATAATTGATTATGTATATGATTATGTTTGAAATTATTATAGATTGTGAAAACTCTTATGCTTATGTCTTATCTGTAAAGTATTATATTCTGTTTTTCACTCCTTCTTGTTTGAATTTCTGTGTCCAAAACATATGATATATAACTAGCAGTTTAAGATGAAAGAATGAAATTACAAAAGGGTAAATTGGTCTCATCCTCAATCGGATAGGAGAAAAGATGTGACAAGAGTAGGATTCCAAAATCACATAGTTTGAAGATAAGGAAATGATTGGTTACAGTCGAAGTAGAGGTATTAAATCTTTAGTTTTAGTTTACCTTAATACAATATGAAGTTGGATGATTGTAATTCAAGAAAAATGTTAAACGTAATAAACCTTATTCTTTGGATATGATACTGTAATCTTTGATCACTTATGATTTTCTAAAAGTTCATTTTATCATTCTGAATAATTTTAAACTTTTTACTTTCAAAATTCAAAGAAAATCAAATGTATATACGTCCTTGTATACGCGAGATAGGAAGTGATAAATATATATATATATATCTTTCTAAAAAATTTTAAAAGCAAGAAGAATAGATATATATCTCGTGTATGTAAGGGGGTGTTACAATTTTTATTGATGCGTATAGTAAATTTACTTGGTTTTACCTTTTGTATACCAGGGCAGAAGCTCTAAGTACCTTTATTCAATTTAAAAGCATGGTGAAAAACCAATTCAACAGTAAGATCAAGGCCCTTCAGACTGACTTTGGAAAGAAGTATATAGCTTTCAAAACTTTCCTGGCTGAACAAGGCATTCTACATAGACTGAGTTGTCCTCACACACATGAGTAGAATGGCACTTTTGAGAGGAAACATAGACATATTACTGAAATTGGCCTCACCCTTTTAGCTAATTCTAATCTTTCCATGGATTTCTGGCTAGAAGCTTTTACTACAGCTATGTTTGTTATCAACAGGTTACCTTCACCCAATACTAACCTCAAATCTCCATTTGAACTCCTCTTCAATAAACTTCCAGATTACAACCTCTTAAAACCTTTTAGTTGTTTATGCTTTCCTCACTTAAGGCCCTACAATAGGAACAAACTTGACTGCAGATCCCAGCCTTGTATTTTTGTTGGCTACTCCACACCCCATAAAGGCTATAAGTGTTTTTCATCCTCTGGCAGCTATATATCTCCAAACATGTTAAATTTGATGAACTTACCTTTCCTCTTAAGACAAATCAAAATTTCTTTCTCAAACCATGTGGTCATGAACCTCAGTATATGCTTCTTCCTCCTATTATACCTGTAACCAATCCTGTTTCCAGTCCTCTACCTGTTCATATCAATATTCTTCCTATAGTTCCTCAGCATCATCCTTCTGTTCCTGCCATACCTCCTCAAACTTCTAATTCTCCCATTACCAACACTCATCCCATGCTTACTAGAGCAAAGGCTGGAATTTTTAAACCCAAAGCCTACACTGTCAATATTGAGCCCACTGATTATACTTATGCTTTACTCATTCCAGCTTGGCATACTGCTATGATAAAAGAATATCAAGCTCTTCAGAAAAATAAAACTTGGGAACTTGTTTTTTCACGTATAAACAGGAAAGCTATAAGTTGCAGATGGATCTTCAAAAATAAGTTCAAACCAGATGGCAACATTCTAAAACATAAGGCTCGATTGGTCGCCCGGGGTTTTAATCAGTAGGAAGGTCTTGACTATGCTGAGACTTTTAGTTCTGTTGTTAAACCAATGACAATTAGAGTGGTTCTGGCTGCTGTAATTTCAAAACAATAGCCTATACATCAGATTGACATTGATAATTCATTCCTTCATGGTGAGCTCACTGAAGAAATTTATATGAAACAGCCTTCAGGGTTCCATAAAGGTTCATCCGACTCTGTTTGCAAGCTTAACAACGCAATTTATGGCCTTAAGCAGTTCCCTAGAGCATGGTTTTCCAAACTTGCTACTGTTCTTATTTCTCTAGGATTTACTCTAACCAAGAGTGATCATTCTCTCTTAATCATTCATACTAGTTCTATTATCATTTACATTCTAGTCTATGTAGATGATATCATCATCACTAGCAATTCTCAACAAGCACTTAATAACCTCATTCAACAACTATTTTCTCATTTTCCTCTTAAGGATCTTGGTCATTTACATCACTTCTTGGGAATTCAAGTTGATAGACAACCTTATGGTG
This sequence comes from Clitoria ternatea, assembly GCA_037962975.1. Taxonomy (NCBI): domain Eukaryota; kingdom Viridiplantae; phylum Streptophyta; class Magnoliopsida; order Fabales; family Fabaceae; genus Clitoria; species Clitoria ternatea. The sequence continues at coordinate 156,237,529 of CM075673.1, forward strand.
GCATTCTCCTTCATTAGTCCAGCTATATTACTGATCTCCTAGTTAAACTCAAAATGCAGGATGCCAAGCCTGTCAAAACACCAATGGCTCATTCTACTAAACTTCTAAATGATGGTACTGACCTTGCTACCAATCTTACCCAATACATATTTGTGGTTGGTGCTTTACAGTATGCCACTTTAACTAGACCCGACATATCTTACACAGTGAACAAATTATGTCAATTCATGCATCAGCCTTTAGAAAGCCATTGGAATGTGAAGCATCTCATGCGATATCTCAAAGGTACCTTACATTTTGGCCTCTACTTCACTCCATCTCCAAACTTGGATATCACTGCATATTGTGACAGTGATTGGGCATGTGATCCCTCAGACATGAAGTCTACATCTGGCTACTGTATGTATCCTCGCACAAAGAGTCTCTTGGTTGGCAAAGAAACAAACTGTTGTTAGCAGGTCCAGTACATAATCTGAATTCAAAAGTTTAGCCTCCACCATCACAGAAATTATGTATCTGCAGTCTCTCCTTTCAAAACTTGGTGTTCATACTCACAGATCTCCCTTGATATGGTGTGATAATCAAGGTGTCATTCTCCTTTCGGCTAACCCGATTATGCACACTAAAATCAAACATTTTGAATTAGACCTTTGGTTTGTAATAAAGAAGGTTGTAAAAGGGGAGATTACAATCAAACATCTACCTTTAAGGTTTCAGGTGGCAGATTTGCTTACCAAATCTCCAAGCTCTGCTGTTTTTCTAGACTTAAGGGACAAACTCAATGTTTGTTCCCCCACCACATTGAGTTTGAGAGGGGATGTTAGGAAACCATCTTGATATAAGGGACTAGTTATGTGTTTGTTACAAGCTGTTATTAGTTTGTTAATAGTTTATTAGGATTTCTTTTATATAATGTATTCCCCTCTTGTATCATTCATCACTTCTCAGCTAATATACTCAAAGGGTTCATTTTCTTGCTTTAAGCTCTTTCATTCACTCTGATTTAATCCTTATAGTGTAGAAAGCCGAGTGAAGATTTTGTAAGTATTACATATGACAACCATGCATGGAAGGTGGCTCAATTTGCTATTGATAATAGTTATGAAATGAACTTGTATGTTAAGCATGAAGTCAAAAAGGGTGAGTTAATGTTAGGCTTGGAGGATACAATAGACTTATCTGATGTGGATGGACCTGTAAGGATGGGTCAGTTGTGAATAACCCAACTAACTAGGGTTGGGAAGACCAAATCTACTCTAAAAAACATGCCCTATGTGTCATATAATAAACTTATCCATAGGGGGAAAATCTACAAAAGTGTGAAATAAAAATTGTTTGATGGTCGTTTGTCAATTGGTAAGGATGTGGATACTAACTTAAGTGGGTTGGGTGGATAGGGCTTCATTGAAGGATGTCAACCTTTTATTGGTGTCAATAGTTGTCATTTAAAGACCGGGTATTGGGTGAATCCTACTAGTAACTGTTGGAGTGGAAAATAAGGAAACATAGACGTGGCTTCTAACTTTACTACTTGAGGATGCTAGTGGCACGAAAGACAAATGTTATGTATTCATTTTAAACCAACAAAAGGTTTCTTTACTATCAACTTAACTTTGATGCCATTCTATGTTCATAAGTCACTTACTATTTTTTGTTTTACCATTAATTTTTGAGGCTTTTACATGTTATGGATGAACTATTTTTGGGTACTGAACATACAAAGGTGAATCAATGAAGTGGGTGTATGAGTACTACACTAAGAAAAGGTATGAGAAGTGTTATAAACTAATAGTTGGGGGAATCAATATCCAACTAATATGGTCACACACTGATGACCTTGAGATCGTTCCTCCACTTTACAAGAAAGGTATTAGAAGACCTAAAAGACTAAGGATAAGGGATCATATTTCTAAAGAGAACCCTAATAAATTGAGATAAACCACCCCGCACAATATCAGTGTAGTAACTATTGGAAAATCAAGCATAACAAGTCTACATGTCCTTATCCACCTGTGACTAATGTAAATGTTAATGTAACTTTGTTTGAAATCGAGGATTAATAAGTCATAAACTAAAATGCTCTTCTAATTTTGTTTCACATAGGAATCCAAGGCTACAGATAATGGTGTAGAGACTAAATATGGCACACACCCAGGGAAATGAAGGGCACACTCAAGGGAATAAAGGATGGACTTTTGGGAATAAAGCACATAGGGAATTAAGCACAAACTCAAGGGAATCAAGCATGGACTTAAGGAACTAAGGCAAGTGTCAATATAGTAGAAGTAACTTCAGGGTAAATGTTGTTAAAATCCCACTAAAAGTAAAAGAGGGAGTCCAGCAATGGGTGATGTCTAAAATCAAAACCCCACCACAGATAAAAGTCAAAGATAAGGAAAATATAGAGTAACAATGAGAGGAGGGATAGGAAAAAGAGGAACCAATGGACAAGCTTAAACTAAAGTCCAAGTTGAACCATGAACTGTACAAAAAGATACAAACTATATTGGAACACGGTCCAATGTTAATTTAGGATAAATTAAGAATGTCCACCTACTTGTTTCATGTTAACATAGTGGCTATTTGTGTATGGATTTGGTGTATTACCTTTTCGTGAATGGATTTGGTGTACTACTGTAATTACCTGGATGTTATATGATGGTTTGAAGAACAGGCTTAGAATAAGGGGTTGAATAAGTCTGTTCACTTTTTCAAACCAAAAAGTGATCTTTAAAAGAAAAAGCGTTTTGCACAGCGGAGTAAACTTTTACAAATCAGAGAAGATGGGCGTAGGAGCATAGACTCTTGTAAGAGATGAGGAAAGAAACAATATACAAGAAATTTATACTGGTTCATTTCTGACACAGAAGCTACATCCTGTACATTCAGACTTGAAGGGTTTTCCCATTATGTAACATTATCTCTTTTACATAATCAGCACAGACCGTGCCCTTAAATATTCTTGAATCCAGTCACTCCTGTCTTAAGCATATCACATGCCTTTGAGTATTCTTGACACTAACCATTCCTAGCTCAAACTGGGTATTTTTTTATAGCACCCACTCCTGGGGCAGACCAAAGTATTCTTTCACAAGCCTCTCCTGGCTTAATCCCAAGTATTCTTTCTAAAGCCTCTTCAGGCTAACAGTGTTTCCCAGTAGGTCTACCCGACCTATACTTACAATGAATTGAAGGAATTTGAACATTAAGAGTGATAAGCCTTCTGACTTAGCTACGCTACATAATGAGTCTGGTCAACAAACTTATACATTTACATATAAAACTTAGTACATGTAGATGGCGTAAAAAAAGTAAAGTACATACTAAGTTTGAAAGCTTAGTTAGAGACAATGATCTCTCAAAGGAGATGGATTGATTTCATGTCTCTGACTTCGGTACTATGGCTTTTGAGATGTGAGATTGATATGCACATAGTGAGCTTTCTTTTTCTCTAATGACATTTTCCTGATTTTATCTTTTCTTTTGTTGACATATGCCATTTTTCTTTTCTCTCTATCTTTTTACTCACAAGCTGACTCTCATTTCTTCTCTTTATTTTCTCTTAGAGTTTCTCTTTATCTATGGAGAGAAAAGTTACAATTTATATGATTTGTCTTCTAGAAGTGAAACTGAAAGAGAGAGAGAGAGAGAGAGATCCGTTGGATGATCATTGAGGAATAATGCATCCAATACAAAGTGGTTTTTCCTTAACGGATATGAGCCTTTTGGGTCAGAGAGAATCATTTTGCACATTGAGCATAGAGCAGAGAGCTTTCGAGATCTGTGCAGGTAAAGGTAGAGAGGGATAGAGTAATTTTTACCAAGAAGGAATACTCCTTATTTAGAGGACTACATAGAGTTAGTGAGAATAGATGCTTTTAGAAAGAATCTTGATTTGCCTTGCTTGGAAACTTCCCTTGTTGTAACAATCTTTTATGCTGAGAAGGAAAAATGCTTAGTGAGTCATCATTTTAAGGATCAGACTTGTCTTCATTCAGAGAGGACTTTTGAAAGTAATTCAGGGTCTGGTGATCCATAAGGTGTTGATGATGAGACTCAAAATAAAGAACAATTAGATTCTTGCTTGAGACGATGCAGGAGGTCTGAAGCATCTTTAGGCTTGATGAAACATGAGGATAAAAGTCTGGTTGATAAAGGTTTCCTTGAGGAGAGGACTTTTTCACATACTTGATGCGTGCAATATGATGAGACTTAAAATAAAGAGCAATCAGATTCTTGCTTGAGACGATGCAGGAGATCTGAAGCATCTTTAGGCTTGATGAAGCATGAGGATAAAGTTTGGTTGATGAAGGTTGCCTTGAGGAGAGGACTCTTCCACATACTTAATGCGTGCAATATGGCTTAACAGGTATGGGTCTGGTATAAGTCCAGATGAGTTTTTTACTTTAAATAACATTCCCAGATCTTCTATGATACATCCTTTTCTTTGTTTCGACTTACCATACTTGTGTTATGCAGGGACTCCCCCTTTGTTTTATAACTCATGCTTTGTATTCTGAAACACTTAGATAGACTATCAAATGTTAACAAACCATGACTTAATTAAATTAGAATACTTAATGTTGGTTATCAACAAATCCAAGATTTCTTCCGAAGTCTTCTTGGTTCTAACAATCTCCCCCTATTTATTGGTAACAAACATTTAGTCTTTTAATTTAAGTGGAGTCTTTGTGAATTTCAATAAAGCTTTTTAAACAATCATGAGTTATAGTTTTGAGAGATACTTACAGTGATTGTAATAAATTATTCTGTTTCATATTAGTATTTGGGGCATAATGTCTTCATTTCTTAATGATTTTTTATGAATCTTAGTTTCCTAAAAAATGAAGACATAAAGGAACAACTTTTATGTTTTAATGTTCTTGAGATAAGGGACAAAACTGGGCTAGATGGAACATCTTTCAAAGTCAGTGTAAGGACAAAGAATTTTGGGGCAATCTTGGTAGATTTTGGTATTTCTTAACTTGTAAAGATGAGAGAGAGAGGGGGGGGGGACAACTTTTATGTTAAGGTTTTCCTATAAAATGAACCCAAATAGGCTAAAATGGGTCATTTATCATCGTCACTGAAAGAGTGATTTTTTAGAGTAGTTTTCGTATTTGGGACATATCTCTCTTGATACTCGACAGAGTTTTGTGATTCTTGTCTCACTAGAAAGATGAAAGGAAAAGGAACAACGTTGTTGTTGAACACATTTCCAAAATTAGACTTTAATTGGGTCGTAAATAGTGTGGAAATTTGAGTTTTAAAAGAAGGAGAAAAGATACGAGGTGGTTAAGAATTATGGGTTGTATATGAAAAGATGGAGAAGAATTGATATGTTGCATGAGTGTATGGGCACAATGCTTCCTTTTTTAAAGAGAGTGGTAGATTAATAATTTTGAGTGAGTTGAAAGAAGATGGACATTATGTTTTTGGACTTATTAAGAAAAGATAAGAGAAAAATAATATTTAAAGGTGTGGTTTATGTGGAAATGAAGGATAATCAATGCTTTGCACTATGTATAGTAGCATATAATGGATGAGAGAGAAAGAAAGATTGAGGGAGAATGGGACGATATGAGAAAAAGAAGGAAGTGAATTTGCAAAAATAACTTGTCACAGAAATGAGAAGAATAGAAGGAAATTAATGCATTTAAGTAAATATGAAAGCTAAAATCTTGGAGGCTAAGCAGTGCGATTGTGTTTTTTTTAGAATACAAAAATAAAAGTCAGATTGGATTATGGAGAGGAAGAGTATCACGAGTGCACAATTAACAAGAAAGTTTGATGGTTAATTAAATAAGTAGTATAATTTCATGAGATAAATGAAAATTTGTCCTAAATATAATTAATCCAAATGTTAGGGATATGATTTACACAATTAATATATTATTTCAGTAATTTTAAAATTAAAATTATAAACCAGATATAAGTTAAAAGAACAAACTGAGTAATTTTTTTTTTCAAAATAAGTAACAATTTCAAAGTACTTCATAAATTATTAAAGAAACATTTTTATAAGACTAAACCAATTATTGATATACCAATTTCAAAATATATCTTTTGTACTCATATATTGTCCATAAATATTTAAATAAAAAATGTTTAATAAAACAATTCAAAGATCAATATATTATTACTTGCCCAATATAGTCTAAATATAAAAATTGAACCATGGTTTTGATAATAAAATAATAATTCCTTTAATAACATTATGAGATAAATATGATTAATAAAATTATCAATCAGGTTAATTAAAATTGCTTTGTCATAATCGACTTCATCATAAGGCATAAGAAAATCCTTTTATACTTTTAATTATACTGGAAATCATTAAATATAAATATTTAATCTCTTAGTAAAATATTATGTCCAAAATATCACAATAAGAATAATTATGAAAATAATAAAATATTTTTATCAAGGTCATTTGACAAATCAAATAAGAATTAAAATATCATGATTAATACAATTAACTGATCAATTAAAGGAAAATAATAGTAAACTTTAATAATTGAAATGACATTAGCTGTCATTGATATGATCAACGAAAGGAAAAAGATGAAGTAGGTCAAAGTACTTTGAGATTCCTGCTCCAGTTTCATTGTTGACTTTTAAATGCCTTAGGGTGCTTGGAAGTTACTTACAAGTCATGACATTCCAATGACAAGATACTTACAAAATTGAGTTGCTTATTAGAAAAAATAAAAGGTAATATCTTTACTACTAGACTATTCATTAAATTGATAAAGAAACTAAGAGGGTGTTTGGGTTATAGTTGGAAAACGGAGTTGAGTTGAAATGAAAAATTTAAAGGTTGATATTAATTCTTCACACCGTTAGAGACAATCAAAACTCCGTTGAACCGTAGGATCAAAAACCTCCCACAACTTAACGGAGAAAACTTTGTTGAAGCTGTTTCCCCAAACGTGCTCTAATTTGAAGTAAATTATAATGAAAGCCGTAATCGAATCTAAATACTACTAATAATAAAGAATTGGTTTCAACTCTAAACCCTAAACCAGTCAATTAACGAATTAGGGTCAGTTTAGTTCCCAGTCGAAGAAATAGAGTTTGGAAAATAGAAAAATTTAAGAGTTGATATTGATTCTTCACATCGTTCGAAACAGCCAAAACTCCTTTTGATGGTGGAATCTATTTTTGGGTTGGTCAACGGTTTGACCAACCAAGAGTATCCAAACAGACACTTATGCTGCGTTTAGTTCATAAGTTTTCTTAGAAAAATAAAAAAATAAAAAAACTGTTTATTTACAAATTATTTAAATTTTTTATAAAAAATAGAAAACTAATTTTTTATTTTTTAAGAAAATCAGAAAACTCTTTTAAAATGTTTTCTAAAAAAAGTAAAAAAATAAAAAAGATGGTAACTAAATTATAATATAAAGTAATTAAATTATAAGATAAAAACTGTTGTAACCAAATAGGAATATGAAATAAACTCTACTAATTTAAAAAGTTCAACTGTTACTATTTTGAAATATATTTAAACACAAACTCATTTGCTCTCATTTTAATATTATTTTAAATTTTTGTCACAATTTTTATGTGATGCATATATTATACAATATTGTCATAAATAATATATATATATATATATATATATATATACAAGACATATCTAAATTAATTTAAATTAAAAAGTATTTAAAATTTTTTTAAAAAACTGAGTGTATTTGAACAACTATTACATTATCTAAATGAGTTTTCAAAATTTTTCTAACTATTCTAAGAAATAAAAATTTTAAAAAACAAGCGAAAAACTTTTCCTAAAAAATTAGAATAATATTCTATAACTAAACAAAGTCTTACTTTCTCGTCAAATCGATTTTAAGAGCATGTTTGGTTATCAGGTTAAAATAAATCCTACGATCAAACGGAGTTTTGACTGTCTCGAACGACGTGAAGGATCAATATCAACCCTTAAACTTTTTTATTTCCCCAACTCCGTTTCCTCAACTGGAAACCAAACGGACATTAAATTAGCGGATGTAAATAAGTTTACCGTCGTGTTTTGTTTCTCTTTCTCCGCTTTGGGTTGGTTGAATGGGAGTGTGAATAGGTTATTAATTTGACCACGGGTCTACAGAAAGAAAGCGATTAGATGATGATATCATGGTATACGTGTGAGTGGAAAGGGAGAGAGAGTATATATACATATAGATATAGTAGAGTAGATATATAGAGATAAAAGAGAGGAAATGGCAACACTATTTGTGAAACAAGCAAAGCAATATGCAGATGCAAGGCCAAGTTACCCTCCACAACTCTTCCAATTCATTGCCTCAAAAACTCCCTCTCACCAACTCGCTTGGGACGTTGCCACCGGAAGCGGTCAAGCTGCCAAATCTGTGCGTTCACTCACTCATTCCTTGTCTTAACTTCTATTTCATACTCCTCCTATTTTATCAATATTACTCATATCATAAATATTATATTCCACTCATTCTTATTAATATACATAATTAGTTTACCAAATCAATTAGAAAGATATTTTAATTAATGGTGTATTAGTAAATCAAATATTAAATATTTATTGAAATTAAAATATCTAATCATTTCCCAATCCCTTTGCATAATTGGAGTGGACTTTGTTTATAACTCAGTTTGATAGTTAATACCCAAAATTTTAAAAGATTATTGTTATTTAAAAAAAATAAAATCCAAATATGCCATTACTCATAATTTGTTTGAATTAATTTATAATTTCAGTTAGCTGTGACATACAAGAACATCATAGCCACAGATGTAAGTGAGAAACAGCTAGAATTTGCTACCAAGGTCCCTAATGTGAGATACCAGCACACACCCCCAACAATGACCATGGCTGAACTTGAACAAAAGGTGGCACCTGAGGGAACCATAGACCTTGTGGCTATTGCCCAAGGCCTGCATTGGTTTGATCTTCCAACCTTCTACAAACAGGTCAAGTGGATCCTCAAGAAACCTCATGGGGTCATTGCTGCTTGGTGTTACTATTTACCAAGAGTTACTGACGCAATTGACACAGTCTTTGATAACTTCTATTTCAATGATTCAAGCCCTTATTGGGACCCAGCTCGTAGATTGGTAGATAACAAGTATAGAACCATTGATTTTCCATTTGAGCCTGTGGATGGAACTGATCACACAGGACCATTTGAGTTTGTGACTGAGACTATGATGGATTTGGATGATTTCTTTACTTATATAAGATCATGGTCAGCATATCAGACAGCAAAGGAGAAAGGAGTGGAGCTTCTTGCTGATGATGTTGTTGAAAAATTTAAGGTTGTTTGGGGTGAAGATGGCAAAAAGGTTGTCAAGTTTCCAATTTATCTTAGAATTGGAAGAGCAGGGGAGGCTTGAAAAATTAAATCATTATGGATACGGTTACTTCTACTTGGTGAGAAGTGAGACGATTAACATTTTTATCTAGTGTTGCTTAAATAATTTCTCCCCATTAATTTATAACTGTTTAATTGTTATAAGGGAGGACACTGGTTCTAATGTGTGCTAAAGGAGTTGAGATCTTTTGCTATTAGCAAATTTTGTTAGTTTATGCTTAATTTGGTGGATTAACCATGTTTTGACAGAAAAGTCCTAGCAACTATTGTTTTGTATTTTTATTTTAATGAATAAATCATTATTTTGTTCCATCAACACTTCTAACCCGTGGATTGAAGTTATATGTTTTACTATAACATCATTAATTGGAACTTGTTAATAGATTTTAGTCTTTCTCTGTTAAAAATTAAAGTATGTGTTAAATAAGGCACTTTAGAAATGTTTTTGAAAGGTATATTTTTTGCTTTTTTTTAACCAAACGCATCTTCATATGTTTTTCCTTTGAATTTTAGCTTAAATATATTTTTAGTCCTATAAAATATGCCTTTTGGTTTTGGTTCTCATAAAATATTTTTCCTTTTACATCAAACTCATATTGAAATTTTACTTTTAGGGTTTGTTTGTCAAAACTAGTGGATAAATTAATTGAAAACTTATAAGTTAGATTTGTAAAGTTAAAATATGTTTGATAAAATTAACTGTTATATATATATATATATATATATATATATATATATATATATATATATCAAAGATCACTGGTCAAACCGGTAATAATAAATTATAATTATTTTATTTTATATATTTAATAATAATCAATTAGAGTAAAATAATATATTATATATAAAATAAATTCAATAAATGTATTAGAATTAAAATATTACATAATAAGGAAACTTTAAAATAGTATACATCCTACCATAATATGCTTAAAAAGTCTAAAAACACACTAGTTAAGTAAAATAAAAAAAAAAGATATCAATTTTATTTGGTGTACAGGGTCTATTAGTGCGGTTAAGAAAAACCGCACTAAAAGAATTTCTAAAATATAAAATAATGATTTGCAAACCGGTGTTGGCCGGTTTTATCTGTTTTCCCCTTTCCGAACTAGATAGGGCAACGCTTCGATCGACCGACCGGTCGGTTCTGATAACCATAATATATATATATATATATATATATATATATATATATATTTTTTTTTTAAAATAAGGTTAAGTGATTTTTTTTTTATAAAAAATCAATGTAAACGTGTAAAATCTTACCACTAACTTAAATTGCTATTATCAACTTATTGAACATCACCTTTTATTGTGAATTTGAATTTGTCTATGAGACTAAGTAAATCATACAAAGATATTTAAATAGTTTATATATATAACTAATAATTGACACATGATTCTAGCAATTAAAAATTAAATTAAATTACAATTTTGACAATTAAAAACACCCAACATTTTTTTTTTGATAGTTTTAAAAATTTTGACGGCTAAAAACTATATTTAATCTAGAGTCACAATCACATGGAATATACTAGAATTATATAAACATGTTTAATTAGTTATCTCCCACTTAACATATTTTAATTTCACAATCGCATAAACTAAACATATTTTACGCCAATCAAACCTAAAAAAATCCCATTTTACATTGAGAAAAATATATTTAAGCCTGGTTATTTTTACATGAGAAGTTAATAGTGAAAAGATATAATTTCTTTTTCTAATTTCTTTTTACCTGTCTGTAGTGGCTGCAAATTTCCAGAATCCCAAAAACCTATAAATATTGAGGAAACGAGGGGCGTAACCGTCTAATGGATGCCAAGATGGGTAGCTTCTTCGAGTCCGTCGGAAACTTCTTCACAGGCGGCGACCGGATTCCCTGGTGCGACCGTGACGTCATTGCTGTAACCTCCCTTCATTCCTTTTTCCTTTCTTCCATCATTATCAGATCCATGCTTTTTCATTTTTGTAATTTTTGGTTCCTTTATTTTAAAACCCTGGTTTCGCCTTCAGAAATTCGAATATCATGGATTGGTATTTTTTTCTCTCTCTTGAATCTTGATAGGGAACAACGCCACTATTGCGGTTAGGTTTTTGTTTTGCTTTTCTACCTCATTTTCCTTGAAGTAATTGATTAGATTCGAGGCTGATTTGTTTAACGTTAATCTCTGATTGTATCCGTTAAATTGATTCTGGATCTGTTTTTCTTTTGGATTATTTAACCTTTGGTTTTTGGATTTAAAAAATTGCGCAAATTGAGTGGAAGACGTGGAGAATGTTCTGTTGGTAATTTTCTGGCTGATCAGTTTTAGCAGTAATATTAGCTGTGGGGATCACAAATACTCTGTTTGACTTGTTAACATAGGTTGGATATTGTGTTTGATTTGATGAATTGGTTTCGAGTGCTACTGTGCTAGTGCTATTTGCTTTCATTCCTTCATTCTTAACTATTTTGCATGTTTTGAAATTTGAAGGGATGTGAAAGAGAAGTTGCTGAGGCTTCTAATGGTGACTCGGAGGAGCGGAAGTATGAAAGCATAATGAGGTTGTCCTGGGCTCTTGTCCATTCAAGGCAAAAGGAAGATGTTCAGCGTGGGATAGCCATGCTTGAAAGTACTGTAACTTAGAATAATTCTTAGTGCTTTGGGTTACTTATATATTTTATTTATGTGCTTTAGCTGGCATCATTAGCTGCTTTTGTGAAGTTGTTTTATATAGATAGATTTAATATTTATGGTTCTTCCTTTTGGCATTAGCCTCTTGTGATATTTGGGGGAAAATTATGCTCTGTTTTTCTGATGCTTCATCAATCAGTTGCATGTTTTCAGTTTCCACCCTGATGATTCTGTGTAGGTACAGTGGTTTAAAAGACATTTTATTGTTTTTGTGCCTTTTATTGGTTGAGCTTATTCATCATCTGAATGCCCCATCTTTAGCCTTGGGATTTCATGACATCTCAAAACTATAATGTATAAGTAATGTGTGATTCTTAATTCTCTCACATATGGGTGCTAACTTGAATTTCTTATCTTATGCCAAAATTAATTAATGTCACTTTGAATATAAAACAATTTGCTTGTTGAAGTTGTCTGATTATTCTGACAGCCTGAGGAGAATTGAAAATTTGCCAAAATAGCATATGCCATGCAACTGTTGACCAAGTCTACAAAATCTCTCTAATGTTGTCATGGGGGTCATTCAGTTTTGTGTGAATGATGATAAATGATTATAATGCAAACTTAAATGTAAGATGGCAAATTTACTAAACCAGCATTTGCGAGGCACCTGTTTAGTTGGGCCTTTAAAATCTCACCAATTTCCCACAGCTTTTTCTGTTTGCTCCATATATGCATAACTGAAAATATTGTTCTGTGGCTTTAACCTGCCTTGAACAATGCAAATCAAATTTCTACTATTAAAGGGCTGCATATTGTAGCCTTAATTTTTTATTTTTTTCATTTTTTTTATTTTTAAGATAGCCTGAGCTGCTTATGCTGCTGTCCTCTGGCAATTGCCCCTGGGGCCACAATCCCTTCCCTTCTTTCTATTACTTTTGTTATATTGCCTCGCACAGAGATGTTTGATGTTTAAGTATTCTGACCTTTACATGTATGGTTAACCTTGTACATCCTTAATTCTGATTTGCAGCTTCTTTGGGTAATGACAAAAGTCCTTTGCATCAAAGAGAGAAGCTTTATCTTCTGGCTGTTGGTTTCTATCGAAGTAATGACTATGCTAGGAGCCGGCAGCTTGTGAATCAATGTTTGGAAGTATGTCTTTCTCACTCATAGATAGTAGTTAGAAACTAGTTGTCTTACTTTTTGCACTGCTGGATGGTCATTTATCATAATGCTTTATGTTATAGATATTAGATAGTGGATTTTTATCAACATGCCATAACTTGCTAGATAATTTCATTGAATACTATCTACAAGTGATAGATAGTAATTTTGTTTTGCTGCATATCTTATAGATTGTGAATCATTGTGTTAGTCTGGCGGGAGCCTGGAAATATAAGATAAGCTATCGAGTATATCCACCTTTTTTCCCAGCCAGAGTTAATTTCTTTTCATATAGCTGAGACTTTATCCAAAACTTTTGGTTATGTTCCATGGTTTGGAATTTTAACCATATTAGAAGGCTGATGATTTCTTATAAATATTATTTTTTGGTAAATTAGTAGGTTACATGTATAGAAGTATGGTATTCATTATCAGATTTAATTTTGATTCAGTGCTAATGTATGCACTACTATTTGTGAAAAATCTTAGTTATTACAATTGAGGCACTTTCTTGAATATTGATAGCTAGAAGAGTTTTACAGAACAATTTGTAAAATTTAAACTCTCTGATAATCATATTATAATTTCACCGTCAGGGCATATTTTGGATACTATATATACAACCCCTGTCTGACATGAAAGATTCTGTCTCAATGCTTTCATTTTCTCTTCTCAATTTTATGTTGACATTTTGTTCTTGTAGACTGCACCTGATTGGAGGCAGGCACTATCCCTCAAGAAAGTGGTGGAAGATCAAATTGCTAAAGGTGATAATTTACTAATTTCTTAAGCCTCTATTCATCATAACATTAACTGACGGAACTGCAAATGTCGTGTGTATCATTGCAGATGGCGTAATAGGAATTGGCATCACTGCAACAGCTGTGGGACTTATAGTTGGTGGCATTGCTGCCGCATTGGCCCGGAGAAATTGAGTATCTTAAAAATATGCTTGCATATTTAACCTCTTGTTTGTTTTATTTTCTTTTGGGAACATGTTAAAGTCAATGGGAAATAATCCTCAGTTGACAACCACAGTTTTCATGTTTTTTCTTTGGTTAAAGGAGCGTTAGCATATTTCAAATTCCCTGTTCAAAATGTCAGGTGAGCAGGCATGCTTGAAGTGGTCATAACTTTAAGGCACTAGATGTGTAGATCGTTCATTACATTTGGTGTTTATTGCGAAAAATAAGTACATCGCTTAGAATCCTTGTTAAGTACCAACATGTTTGAATCCATGTTTTGTAAGGTTGAACATGGTGCATGGATCCTATTCAACACCACTTATACTAGAGGCTAAATGCACAGTTTTGTCCTCTAATTTATATGGTTTTGTCCATGGATTCATTTTTTTTTTCAAATTAGTCATTCTATTGTCTAAAAGTTAACACCATTAATTCATTAAAAATCCAAAAATTAGAGAACATTTGGGGGATTGGTCTTGAACCAATAACCCTTAGCATGTAGAAAAACACTCAACCATTGTGTTATATTATCATTAAATTATAAAGTATTTACTAAATAAATTAGGATCAACAAATATATTTATTTAATAAGTAAGCTATTAAAATTTATAATAAATATATTATTAGAAATATAATAATGATATATTTAATGAATATATATAATATTAATATTAATATAAATGGTTATTAATTATATAATTAATAATATATATTATATATAGTTAATAATATATATTATTTTCAACTGTAACATATTTAACAAGTATTAAATATTTAAATAAATGTATTTATTAAATATTATATATTTACATATTATTACAATTAAAATTATATTATTACTATATTATTAAAAATGTATAATAAATATATTTAAATATATTATAATAAGTATATTAAGTATATTATACACTTATACTAATATATTTAAATATATTTATTATAATATATTTACAATTCATACATTTTTAATATTCAAATATATCTTTATCATACATTTTAATAATATATTTAATTTAATATATATTTATTGTACATTTTTATAATACATTTATTAAACATATTTTTAATAGTAATTTATTTTAAATATTTAATAATTTATTAGATATATTATAATTGAATATAATATATATTTATTAAATATATTATCATATTATTATTATATTTAGTAAATATACTTCTACCAACATATTATAAATTTTAATAATATATTTATTACATATTTGTTAATTCTAGTTTATTTAATAAATAATGCCTTCATTTAATATAAGAACCTTTTAACTAATTCTAGTTTACAAGAAAAGATTATTAATATAATTAAAGTTATTTAATTTGTAGTTTTTCAAAATTACCATGTTACTTTTATTGATATTTACAAATCTTACTCTCTTTTCACTTAATTAATATCCATTTTATTAATGATTAATACAGATATTTTGATGAAAAATTAATTATTATTATTGACTTTTTTATGAGGTTCTTACATTCAGAACCAAAAAAATCTCTCAATAAATTTTTATATTAAAAGATGAATGTAGTACTCCCTCATTTCCTCTCTATGTTGCACAATTTTAAAAATCATTAAATGATCTTGGAATACATAATTTGATCATCTAATTTCCTAGTTTAGTCTCGTATTTTTCTATCTCCTCATTTATTCCACATCTTCATTATAGTCATTTATTTAAAGACTAAAGGTATAATAGGAAAACAAGTAATAAATGTTTTTGTAACATCTCAATTTTAATTATTAGTTAATTTCTATTAATTGAATAATTAATTGGAAATATTAATTTAATTGAAAATGGGTACATTAATTTTTGAAATTTATCTGGTTAAGTTATAGGTAACTTAAAGTTGTCAAATTAGTTTCAGAAATTAACCAAACGCGTTAAAGAACCGTTTTGCCCTTAATGACTTAAACTAAATTCCAATTCTTCTCACTTTCATTCTCTTCATCTCATATGCAAGGAAAAAGAGATAGAGTTACTCCATTTCTTCCCCCACCGTGACTTCATCTCCTCCACCATCTCTTTCATTCCCTTTAAGGCAAAAGCAAGCTTCGAGATCTCCTCCATCTCCTCCCTCCACACATGTAAGTGGGCAAAGCAAGGGTAAGCTTGGTTTATATCTTTTTCATTTATCAAAGGTGAGGTTTCAAAAACCCACTTGTGAAATTGGTTAACTTTTTAGTTTCCATCTTCAATTCATTCAATTTCATGGCTATAGGTTGCCTTAGAACCATTTTGAGATAGTGGGCAATGATAAAGCTTTGGGAACTAGCGTTTTAAAACCTATCGACGACCGTTCGGTAAGTTGAAACTTTTAAACCTTGGTCCTTTTGTTAAATTCATAGTATTTGTAAAATTTTAGGTTCCCGAGTAGCTAGAAATTAATTAAATAACATGGGTTTAGTAAATGGATCATTAATTGGAGAATGGTCGGTTTATGTTTAATATAGGTCCGATTTCGAAACGAGGTCGTGATGTGATTTCAGAATTGGAATCGTTGATTTCAGGTAGGGTTAGCATTATATTTTAAATGTATGAATTATGAACAGATAGGGAATATAATTATATTTATAAATGATGATTTAATTGATGTTTTGATGGAAATTAATGATAATAATGATATATGATTGAATTGGTAGTATATTCTTATTATTGATGTAATTGATGATGATTAGAATTGAATGAATTTCTTTTATATGGTTTGTATGATTGATTGGTGGTGGTGGTAACTATTGCATGAGGTTGTAATTAGTAAATATGATGTTGATGATGAAAAATGGAATTAAAAATATGAATGGTTGTGTTCAATTAGATGTGTGCATTCTATGCTTGATGAATTGTATGGATATGAAACCCTTGGTGATAATAACCAAGTGGTGGCCCCTAGTGATATTAATCAGGAGATTTGATAATGAATTATGGATGTATTGACATGACATTTGTATTCAGACGCTTACAGGACTACAGGAGGCTTGTGATGATGGTTCAGATGGGAGGGCAGCCTTATAGTAAGACACAAACCCTATGGTGGTCTCTTTGGATTCCACAGCCGCTTTAGAGTAGGACTCTAATGCTGCCCTATAACACCTGAGTTGCGGTACCGTTGTCACTTGGAGTGACTGATGTTGTAAATGGGCGAGCGATTCGGTACTAACGAAAATTTTAATACTGGAGTATTTATCTCATCAGTAGAGTCAGATCTGAATACATATGCATTAACATATAGATATTGAGATTGAAATGCAGTTGGGCAATGATTAATGATTGTGATTGTAATTACATCTTTGTGGTTGTAAATGTATAATTGGAAATGTTAAATGACAATGTTATTGTTGATGAATTGTGACGATTGGATGTTGAAATGAAAAGTATGATTATTTATATATATATATATATATATATATATATTGTTGTGAACTGGATAATAATACAAATGAATTATGGTAAATCTAATTCAATATTTGTCATTTAACATATATATGCTCACCCCTCTAAACATTTTTATTTCAGTGAATCTAGAATGAGAAGAGTGGTGAATTACCATTATGGATGTTATGATAATCCTTGAGAAGGACTAGTATATATGTGATTGTATAATTTTGATGTCATATGTTTTGGCCGACTCTTTTGATAGTTGATGTATATATAGTGGATTAGGTATCTGATAACCCCACTGGAGGTTTAGTATATGTTTTGATACCTAAATGTGAATAATGATAATGATTTAGTAACATATATACAAAATAATGATGAATTAGTGATATGTATGCCCAAGTCACTTGTATATGAGATGGGCAGGTTTATGAAATGACATGTAGCCTTGAATTTGATCATTGACAAGTATGAACTGGTGAATGCACTATAGTCTTGAAATCGAAATAGTTAATCTGTTATTTAGTTGGAAACTATGCATAAATTAGGAACTGGATGGGTTATATTTTGATCGGTGAGGTTTTGGAAACCTTGGATAGGTCTGATAGCCCATACATAGTAATCGAATTATGTGAGAATTGGTTTGGTCTAATTTGGATGACGATTGAGTGGTCTAGTTGATAGAAATGGCCTAAATGCATTTTCTCGCATATCCCCTTTGTTTTAGGGAATTTTTAGGTGCGGAAAGAACGAGTAAGTCATAAATGAGGTATAGTTACTACCGTTAAAACTTGGTGGCATTTAGAGGTCAAACGGGCAAGTTAAGGTATGCAGAAGTTAGCCCGGGAACTAAAATTTTACATAATTTTGCAGTCTGTGTCTAGTAATCGATTACCAAAGAGCAAAACCTAAAAACCTACATAGGTTGCTCGCATGTAATTGATTGCAGTAATCGATCACCTATAATCACTTACACTAATTGCGTAATCGATTACACAGATGCCTAGACACTAAGAATTGTTTAATGTAAGTGTGTAATCGCAGGTTTAGTTGCCCCTAAGTCTAGGATAACCTATTAGGAACCTATAATTTTGAGTAAGAGCATTTCTAAGCTTGTTGCGAGATTATAGTTTTGTTTTCAGTGTTTAATTTTACTTAGCTTCCTCTTATATTTTTTAGGTTAATTTAACTAATATTTTGGGATATCCGAGCGGCCATATTAGGTTTGCAAAATCAGAAAAAAATTTCCTCTGTATTTTTATTAAATAAGTGTTATAGTTTTCATTAACTTCTAAAGTGACAAATAAGAAAGAACAATTTTTTTTTAATTACACTAGATAAAAAAACAGAGGAAGTATATATTATTAAATGATAATACTATTTAATAAAAAATATATTTAATAAATACATTTATTGAAATATTTAATACATTATTAAATATATTATAATTGAATATAATATATATTAATAAGAATATATTTAAAAAGTCATCAAATTTATTAGGTGATATAAAATAACAAAATAATATGAAATGTTACTCTATATAATATAATTGCCTCACATATTGTTAATGTTGACTACAGCTTAGTGGTTAACTGTTTTGTCTGCATGCTAAAGGTGAATTAAGGGTGGCAACTTTTATTTATAAGAAGAAACAATTTAAAATGAAAAAATGTTAAGAGATCACATTAATAGAACCAACAACAGATAAGGATCAAATGTTGTATTTAGTCATTACTAGTTTATGGATTTTGAATGTGTTTTCAAGTCTCTTAGAAGCTGGTTTTATTGGATTTGACTGGACATGAAAGTGAAACTCGAACTTATGGGTTTTATGGACATGCCCCCTATCCTCTATTTGATGAGGTAAAATATGTTTTATTGGATTTAGGAAAATTTTGATTCCAACCCCAAAACCATCTTTTGTATAGAATAATTAAGTGATTTAAATTATAATATGAATAAAATAATAAATTTAAGTTTAGAATTTCTTAAAATGCAAGATGTTTTTTTTATCAATTATTTGAATTAGAATGTATTAGTTATAAGTCAAGATTTGTTGATACCAGTGTCAAATTTGTCCACTTTTACTGGTTGATAATTTCTTTTTAAAATTTAAATTTCACTAATTTAATTGATGAATTATAAATTTTTACGCATAGATTTAAAAACTAAACCGGAACAACTGATTCAACTAAAAAATCAGTGAACCAGCCATTAATCCCATCCTTTTAAATTAATCAATTGGTATATCATTGAACCGGTCAAACCAGTAAACAAATGGTTATAAGCAGTTCAATATAAAAAAAATAATTTTGGAACTTTTTGTTGTGTTTGAGTTGTATTTTGAACTTGTTGTTATGTTTAAATAATATTTTAGGCTTCAATATGTAGTTTCGAATATTAAAATATTATCATGAATATTATATTAAATATTTTTTAAAAAACATTTAATATAACATTCAATTCAAATGATTCAATGTATATTCCCACGACTATTGAATCATGAATGATAACTTGAATGATTCAACGACTATTTCAGAATTTAACACATTGTTTTTATGGAATAGATTAAGGTTAAAAAGTTGTATCTAAATTAAAAATCATTTAATACTTTATCCTGATATTATTTTTATCCGATAACATGTTAAATATTAGTAAAATTTGGCAATTAGAAAACATCCAATATAAATGTCCAAATTATCTAAAATTTATAATTTAATATAATTGTCTAATGACTATTAATGGTCATAAAGATATGTAATCATTGAAGTTATCACCGTTCAATTTATATTTTTGCTTTAAAATAGAATTGAAGTGCGACATCCATTCATGTAGAGATGAAATATATATTTAAACTTTATATATAAAAATATAAATATTCTTTTAAAAAATAGTATACTAGAATAATAATATCTGACAAAAAACAAAACAAAAATTCTTATAATTATTAAAAGCATTCCATGCTTAAACAATCAAACTCGGCAATTCCTTCATTGATTTTTCATTATTGTGAGGTTTTGATTCTATACCTCATGCAACTTTTTTGGGGGGTTTGATATATCCTATGTGATGCAACTGATAATACATTTCTGTTTACGTGGAATTCATTTGAAATTTATTTTGAATCTTTAATTGTGATTAAAATGCACTTTCGAAAGTTCATAAAAAAAGAAATGTAGTAATGTACTTTCAAATTAATTGTAATCACAGACAATCTATTGAAACATGCACTGTATACAATTAATTTAAATGTAAAATAAACAGTAGAATATAACATAAAACAACTTAATACTTGTGTTTGCCTTGACAATCTTAGATCATTACCAAGTTCTGTGCAGCACAACACTGGAATCCTAGCCAAAGAAGCCTAATCATTACTATACTTTCCGAAATCAATACAATTCCAGAGAAAAGTATAATCATCATATATTTAAAAATTTGTATTGAAGAAATAAAAACAGAAAAAAATTATTTTCAATTTTAGAAACAAAATAAAATAACAGTTTTGTAATTAAA
Source organism: Clitoria ternatea (assembly GCA_037962975.1). Classification (NCBI taxonomy): domain Eukaryota; kingdom Viridiplantae; phylum Streptophyta; class Magnoliopsida; order Fabales; family Fabaceae; genus Clitoria; species Clitoria ternatea. The sequence continues at coordinate 156,258,525 of CM075673.1, forward strand.
ACTAAAAAATAAAAATAAGCTTTTGTTTGGTGAAAAATTACAAACTCAAAAAAAAATCATACGTCAAATAGAGTTTTATTTGTCTGTAACGACATGAAAGATCAATATTAACATTTAGATTTTTCTATTTTCATAACTTTGTTCCCAACTCTATACCGGGGTCAGATCCTGTGGTGAAACGAAATTTTGATTACCTCAAATGACGTAAAAAATAAATATTAACCTTTAAATTTTTCTATTTTCATAACTCTGTGTCCTAGTCACTTTTCTCATTTAGTCCCACATCAATAGTTTTCAACGTTAAAAAAAAGCTTTATATATCTGGAAGTGAATTTATGGGCACGACCTTACTTGAACAGAATCCGTTCTATAGGTTCCTATTACTGCGTCCTTGCAAGTTAAGGAGCCCAGGATTTATATCTGGTGGATGAATAATGACTGTGATCTGAGCGTGATTAATGGCTTGATTGGATTTCCAGTTCGTGGGTTTCTGATCTTGACTGTAGATTATTGTTCTTGGTCAGTTCAATCTAGTAGAGATGGTTACCAATACTATTTATAGCTTGTATAGTTTTGGATTGAGAAATTCTAACTAAAAATGACTAAAAACAACTTTTTAATAACTTGACCAATCTCAAACCGACGTATAAAATCAATATTAACTATTAGACGTTTGTACTTTTCCAATTAGTTACCAACACTTAATCGAATACTTAGAAGGGAGATCACACTAACAAATTCAGAGTTCAGAATTCAAAGCATTTGGATTGATCCTCTGGTACTAATAATTAAGCGGTCATAAACTTAAACAAGATACAACAGCTGAGTACTAGGAATTGAAGCAGTAAAATACAAGACAGAATCACCAAATGCATCGGTATGTGACATGCATCTGGGTGATTTCACCACTGTAGATAACTTTAACTACTTGGCCCCTCTCAAGGCCATAATATCGTGCAATTGCATCTGTCTGTAGCATACGGGGAAGCTGAAAGTCAAAACAATCAAACTTAATAGTTAATATATCAATACTTGGTTGGAAATAGGAAGTACATTGCTGAAATGAAAACCATCAAACTTATTAATTAGAAACCATAAAGCTTAGACTTTTTCACTTGATAGCATTTAAGATTTTCAAGTGAATGATGTGCTTATGATAACTAGTTAACTACCATCATTCAGCATCTAACTAATAAGTGTAGCCATTAAGGAAACCACGGCCATGTAGCCACATAACTGGACAAATTTTTTGTGTCAATCATCATTTATCAAAAAGTAGAAGTTTTAACTAATGAAATTCCTCCTGAGATAAATTAGCCAAGTGTCAACTGAAATCTCAAGCAGAAATCATTTTGTTAGAACTTTCAAAATGCAGCTTCCTTTTATCTTTACCCAAGTCCTGAAACTCATGCACAATCTTAAGAAGTTCCTTATAGATGTGAAATAATAATTACTTGAATAGAAGTGAAAGCAAAGGCCATCACAAATGTATAAACAATTCAAAAGGCTTAATCCATGCCTGAGATAAGCCTTTTCCAACATACATCCACTGACCTGTCTTTCTTCTATATTGTACTTCTTCAGTAGATTTTTCTTCTGCCGATCAGTCAACGGCTGATGCTTTGGCTTTAATACATGCTTTGTAATGTTAACAAGCAAGTCTGTGATCTGAACGGTACGGGAAAAGGTTTCAATGAGTTGTTGGGTATGAAACTTATAACTTGTCAGCACAGACAAGGAAATCAGTCAATAAGCTTCATATTAGAAGAAAAATAAAATTAGAAACGTAGTTTATGTTGTAGGTTATATAAAGAAAATAATGAAATTGTAGCAAATGTAAGTACTTAATGGACATCACTGGAGCAAATTTGGATACAAAGTGATGCCATTTGGAATGAGATGCATTTACTAATTTAGTCAGGATCTGTAAGCATCCATCACAAAGCTTGATGTTGTCTATCAACAATTGCATGTCAAAATTTTCTTTATTGACAAGCTCCCAGTTTATACATAATTGAATGTCAGATATACTTGAAGATTGATAATATGGATTTCAGTACATTAGCCTAGGAAAAGCCATACTTTATGATATCTACTTTAAATGAGCATATTTATAACAGATCAAATAAGAGATTTCTCTATGTACAATAATTGGCTCTTCACCTCTTTCCCAATAATGAACTAATAAAGGGAATCCTTACTAAGTTTCCAAGCTTCTAATCTAAGTATCTTGAAACTGTTCTTCCAACATCCTAACCCCTCTGTAAACATTTTCCGACTTTAAAGAGAATGAGTATTCATTTCCACTTTTTTCCTCCTTTCACAAAGGAATGAATCCCAACTACATCTTTATTGTTTACCAGTTACTAACTTTTTAAAAAAATTGTGTCTTCATGCAACTAACATGATAAACAATAACATGGGAAGCTGTTAGATATCCAAATAGGCTGGATTTTCATATTGGGCTCATCTCTGTATTGTCGGGTTTCTGTAGAGATCCAACTCTGTACTGGGCTGGGTTCTGTAGAGTAGTTAGAATGGGGAACCTATATAGAAGAAGAATTAAGGTTGATGAAGTATTGTTTATCAAGCAAGATCTTCCAGATTGTAAAAATATCAAATAAAAGTATAGAGCAGGATTGCAGGAAGAGAAAGAGGGGAAACATAATATTAGATGCTCATGGAATTATTATTAATCATGGTAATTGCCGGTGGATAACGGGCTGAGATGGTGGTGGCAGGAATCAATAGGGAATAAGCAGAGATTGTAAATGTCAAAAAGACAACAAATTATAATAAAGGAGGGTGCCTGTTTAAACAGGAAGGAGGGAGAATTAGTGAAGCACTTCATTTTATGGATTGGAAAATGGAAATTACAGTAGTAGGAGTCATCTGGTTTCTGAAATACCTGGAAGGATACTTTCTGTATGTATACATTTCCATATCAGTTCATATATCAATTTGATCCAGAGATAGAGTTGGAGATTTGCATTAAATAATTTTTCTGGTTTTCATTTATATTCTGAACCATCTCTATTTTATACAAGCATACAACATGACATGTGGATATACTATACAATATGAGCATAGAAATGCGAAAAGATTTTAGGCATGGCACAACGAAGGTGCAGCATATGAAATTTGCATATAAGTACCAGTCTTTAAATAAAAGAGAAAAACAATTATTTGAAATTAGCAGTAGTCAATAAAATATTACATCTAATTATTATTGTTTAGTATTCCCATTTGTATTTGCAAAAAATTCAAAAAACTAAAAAGAAGAAGAGTGTAGTTAAGAGTATCTGGAGTCTCCATTAGGTCTCCATGAAGTTGTGCCCGTGAGCAATAACTAGGATATGAAAGCATGCTCTGGATACCGGTTGAGGAAAAGCTCTTGATACCATGCTAGAAATTTAGAAGTGGCGAGAAACGGATTTAAAACTGAGAGAGAACCAAAGAAACTTTCTGTTCTGACATCATTGACATAATGAACTTACTGAACTATAGAGATTGTGCTACATTTACATTTATATAGCACTAAAGAATCAACCTCCAATTCCTAATTACTCAAACTAAAGAGCTAGGACAACTAGTACTCAAACACCATGGAGCTTTAGAATCCATTTGATAATCAGTTGGAGTTGTGAAAATGAAAAAAATCTAATGATTAATATTGAATATACACGCCATCGAAACAGACATATTTCATTTAGCCAACAGATCTCTTTTTCCCGTTGATCAAACCCCAGTTTCCAGGCCTAACAACCAACCAGACAAACAATTAGACACAGATATACACATTCAACACGGTTACCACAAACATGCAACTAGTCCTGTCAGAAACACAAACATGCAACTCATTTGATAAAAAACAAAACCAAAGTCTAGAACATTTATCACATATCAGAAAAGTGAGACACAGACCTGGAATATTTCAACCTTGAAAGAGAAAAGATTGACAGCTTTCAATGCCTGGCTAGTAATCTGATTCTCCACAATCAATATAAGCCCAGTCAAAGTGTCTTTGTTAACAATCTGCCCCGCAATGTTCCGAATGGTAGTAACCTTGACAACACCAGGCCCACTGAAAATGACCAAAACCTGCAATCCAAGCTATCATAACATAACACTCACAGAAAACAAAAGCAAAGGACTCAACATTACACAACAACGACAACAAAAGTTGAAAGTGCCCACCAATTAATTTCATTCCGGTTTAAATAAAAAATAAATATTTCATAGAAATTCACATGCAAAAAACCGAAAGAGAAAGAAAAACGTATGTGGGGTGTGGAAAAGAGGGAGAGGAAAAAACGGACCCTTTTGGAGGGGTTGGAGGCATGGGTGGCGGAGAAGCGGAGACGGTCGACGTCGGGGGAGTGGCCATGAATGGCGCGGAATTCGGGGAGATTAACGTCGATTTCGTTGGAGGGGATGGAGAAACCTCTGTCTCTGAGCATTTCGAGAGTGGTTCTGCGAGACAAGAAGTATCTGTGAGTTTCGGTGGTTCCATCGTCAATGAACTTGGTCAAACATGCTCTTTCTCTCTCTCTCTCAGTTTCAGTGTCTCCTTCTCCTTCTCCGTTCTCTAACAGTAACAACGGGTGGCCATTCTCTTCCATTCTCTCTCTCTCTCTCTCCTCCCTCTGCTTCGCCTCTTTTCCCTTTCTCCGATGAATGATTAACTCAACACTGATGAATAGTATCTATCTAGCCTACACCTCGGAGTAATTACACCACCTATTTTGCTTTACATTTTTACAATGCAGTTTTTCCAAAAATATAAAATAGTTTTATTTAAATTTAATAATATTAATATTAATATAATTTTACAAAAGTATCAACAAAATCTACCACCTATCACCGATAGATAGGTTATTGTGACGTGTCTCGCTTAACTTTGTTATTGAGTTTGGGCTTTAAAAGAATGTATATTAAATTTTATTAGTCTCTATAAATTGAAGGATTCGTCTTTAATTGTTGATTGGAAAATACTTTGGTATTACCAAGAAAAATATTAATGTAATTTTAGGTTTGACATAAATTTTGATCATAATCCATAATAATTATTAATAGATTTAACTTGATTGGTTGAATAAACTGTGTAAGTTATTGTGAACTTTTATAACATTGTTTTTTGACTCTTATTAAAATAAAATAAAATAAGATGATTCATTATGATTTTTTCAATGAATTAAAAAAGTAGGTTAAATTACAAAATTTAATCAAATATGTGTAATGATTTATGATAATAAATGTTTATTTGTTTTAATATGTGTCCAAACGTTTTTTTTTTGTTTGAAATAATTGGTTTTAAAAGGGAAAAATTAGTAAATATTTAAATAATTCATAAAAATTATAAATTGCCTTAAAAAAACTATTCCGGCCTATTTTTTAAAAAGAAAAGTTAGTGAATAATTCATCGAAATTAAAATTTTTAATATAATTTTAAATTAATCTTATTCCTAATATATGTGACACCTAATTAATAAAAATACAGGAAATTCTTTTTTGATTTTTACGAGTCTAACAGATCGTTTGGAAGTCTTAAAACATATATATAGTTATATACATACACAGTTTGTAGCAAAAGGTTATCCGTGATACATCAAGAGTCGGTCAATATGATATTATACTAAAAGCTATTTAAATATATACATATTTATATGGGTTTCAAAGACCACGATGACTCCAACCGAGCAATCACCAAGTATCGCCTCTATTCACATTCATTGAAAAACAACAACTTAAGGGTGAACATATATATATATATATATATATATATATATATATATATATATATATATATTAAATGACAAGTATTGACTAAACTTAACCAGTTCTACCACGATTCATTTACGAATATAAACATCATCATATATTGTCATTTAATAAAGTTTGTAATGCCTCAATTGCAAACAACATAATAATAAATATCATGAGCTATCCAATAGCTTCTCAGCCTCAATAATTATATGCGAATGCATATGCATGCGGATCTGACTCTAATAATGGGAATTACACAATATAATAATATATCTCAGCTCCCAACTATAACATCCTGAATAATTAAGTTAAAAATCTTTGATTGGCGGAAAATATTAATAATTGTTCTCAAATTTATTTTAGATTTTTGGGAATTATTATTATTATTATAAATACAATTATAAATAATTAAATGTTATGGAATTAAATAAATTTATTTGATTGATTAATTATAAAGTTGAATGAGGTGTGATTAGATAAAGGTAAATTTAGAAGTTACTAATAAGGGTTAAAAGTAAAAGTTTTAATTAAAACTTTAGAGGAAAAATATAAAAGAAATAGGAAAATGACCAATTCGCCCTTGGACCTTAAATTTCAATTTCACCTTTCTTCTTCCTCATTTTCACGCGTGCTTTCTTCTTCTTCCTTCCTCTCCATTGCCGAAGCTCATTGCTTCCAATGGGAGGCTCGTTTTGCATCGGAACTTCAAATTGATCGCGTTTTTGAAGTCGAGGCATTGAGGTATACCTAATTGTGCCTTCAATTTCAAACTTCTTCTTCCCTCTCTTTTTTCTCTCTCTCTAGAAGTGTGTTGCATGTGTGAGGAAAGGTTTGGGTCTTGCATTTTACGACAATGTAGGACTTGGGTATTAATCCTAAAATAGCGGGTGCAATCAAAAACTGATAAGTTTCGTGTTCCGACATTAGTAGGTAGAAAAACGAACGCCGAAGGACTAAGTGGTGAAGCGGGTGTTAGATTCGGAAGTAGAACCTTGAACCAAACACCTAGAGGACGCAACCGACATCAAGAACAAATCGTTGAAGCTTAGAATAGAGGTAAGGGAGTGTTCGGGTCGTAATAAAATAGAATAGGTGTGTACGTCGAGCGTGGGTCAATTAACTAAATCTTGATACATTGAGAAAAGTTAATAATAATAATAATTGTATGTGTATACGTGTATGAATGTGGAATTGTAGGTATTTTATGGTAGTTATTGAACTAAAGCATTCTGAGTTGTGATAAATTGATGTGTATGGTGGCATTGTGTTGGTGGGCTTGACACGTTGGTTACCCCAGTTGATGATTACGATCCATTATTGATAGCCACATGATATTTGATATGAGAATGTGATGTGTATGCATGATTATGTAGTGTGGGACGACCGACGGTATGTATAGCCTTTCATTTTCTGGCTCTCATGGTTTTTATGCCCAGTTAAGCTACCCAATGGTCAAGTAGGACCCAGTGGTTAAGGTGGAGAGTCAAGCAGGACTCGGTGGACCAAGCAGGGTTCACGAGGTGTCAAGTAGGACCCCCAACTGAAGGCCGATCCTTTAGTATCTAAATACTAGGCGTTGAATGATGTGAGAGTTAGTTGTGATATTCAATGAGATTGTGGATATTATGTGATGATGTAAAGGTGCTCTATCATATTCGTTAATTGTGAATTGTATATGAAGGATGTTGAAACATGTATGAAACTAAAAAGTTGTATCTATAAATGGACGATAAAGTGAAGTAAAGTTATTTGCATATGGTAGGATTAGTGAACTAGTATTAGTGATAACATTTAGCTAATCATGTACGTTGTTATTTATTTTACCGTTCTAAATTAATTATGATACCAAACACTCACCCTTGTTATGGTTTCCTTTAACTTAGTAACCAGTGACAGGGAAGATGCTGATGCCCCAGAGGTGCACCAAGCGGAGAATTGATGCCAAGGAGCGAAGGAAATTATGAAATAACTAATGTGTATAATATGTAGTGTGTTTCATGTATGTAACGTCATAACATGTCTTATGTGTGTGTTGGATAAACCTAGCATATGGTCAATGTGGTTATGTTGTGCTAGGAACAATGACAACTTGAATTATGAATAATTGCGATAGATGATGAGTTAGAACCTGTATGATAATTGAGGACGATATGAATTCATGTTGATGAGGTAATAAGGTGTTGATGGCAATGTTAATTTTCATGAATTTAATGTATATTGGCATGGAGCCAATATTAGGTGTAGATGATAAATTGTTGTGGGCAGGTCTTGTTTATATTTGTGAATTACGAATAATGCAATTTGTATGGGAATTGTTAGTGGCTAGATGATTGAACAAAGAAAGGATGGATTTCATGAATTTCGGGCTTGTGTAGGTAGTATAAGAAATGATGGATTTGTTTGTGATGCATTTGATGAATTAGAATTAGGATTGATTAGTATGTTTAGTTGGATTCAATCTCAAATGTATGTTTGAATATGTGTGGATGGATAATTTAGGCCAAATGATGCATATAAAGGTTAAGCATGCTAGATTGTGTGAAAATTTTAAGTTTCCCTATATGTACTGCATAATTCGCTCAAGCGAGATGTATTCTCACTCAAGCGAGAGTCCTCTGTATCCGTAGTGTGGCCTCTGGCCTAGTCTCACTCAAGCAAGACATGCATGCATCAAGAGGGGTGGTTACTGGATGAATCTCGCTCAAGCGGGCTTAGCCTTGCTCGAGCGAGGGCCAGGCAAATTGATTCTGTGTCGATTTCGCTCAAGCGAGCGTGACTCGCTCAAGTGAGCGGACAGGGATTAGGTTTTGGAGTGTTTTCGCTTAAACGACATGGCTTGCTTGAGCCTCTCGCTTAAGCGAGTGATGTTGGGGTGATTTTGGAGCGTTTTCGCTCAAGCGAGCTTTGCTCGCTCAAGCGAAATAGGGACCTGATATACATATAGTTTCCTTGCTCAAGCGGGTTTAATGCCTCGCCCAGGTGTGGTTTAGGGAACTCGCTTAAGCGAGTGGGGCCTCGCTCAAGCGACCCTCGCTGGTCTCGCTTAAGCGAGTCAGGGCCTCGCTCAAGCGAGTAGCCCCTGATCCCATTTTCTTCTTTTGCTTCATTTAACCATTTTGCTTGATTGTTTTGAGTTCCATGTGCATTTGCATGTTGTAAATAGGTTTTGATAATGACAAGTGCACAAGAATGAAAAGAACATTACTCATGGATCAAAAACAAATGCATGCACAATTCAAAAGAAAACACAAAGTATTTGATGAATTTCAAATCAAAGATCAAGAAACCATGAAGAACACGCTCCCAAATGATCAAAGAATCAAGAAAGTAATGCATGAAGATCAAAGAAAGGAACCATGACTCAAAATGCATCAAGGAAACATCAAAAAGCATGGAAAAATAACAAACAACATTGCTTGAATCGATTCACACACGTATGAATCGATTCAAAGGCCTGGAAGTCTCAAAAACACAAAACAGAAAAGCTTGAATCGATTCACCCGTTGCTGGAAGCCCAATATGCCAAGTCAGAAAGCTCTGAATCGATTCAGAAATGTATGAATCGATTCAAGTAGTGGGAAACATCACTAAAAAGACATTTTTAAGTGGGAAACATAGATCCAAAACCCACTATACGCAGAGACAAGCTGGAACCATGATGTGCAACAGCTATGAAGACCTCCAAGGCTCTATAAATAGACCTCCAACTCAAGCACAAGACACAACAACTAGAAGAAATCAATCAAAGCTTGCATTTGTGCTTTGTGAGTCCATTTTTCTTGTATAGTTTCATTATTCTGGAACTTTGAGCTTGGATTTGTAAATCCTCTCTTCTTGTTGAGAGTTACCATTGTGAAAACTTTCATTTGCTTATCCACTCTATTGAGAGAGTATAATCTTGTAATCCAAACGCCAAAACACCAAGGTATTCACTCTAGGTTGAGTGGTCACAAAGGTTGGAGTTCAACCTTTGGGTATTGAGAGATTGTGAGATTGGGTGGGGGTACCCTTTGCTTGTGAGAATTGGGTTCTTGAGTGTGGGACACTAGGAGACAATTGCTCAAATCTTGTATCTCAAATCTTCAATAGTGGAATCCTTCAAGTGAGTTGCTTGAAGGCGAGACGTATACCAGATTGGTGGAACTCGTTAAATTGGTTTGCATTTCGTCTAACCTTGAACTCTTTACTTGATTGCGCATACAAATTGCTTGTTGAATTGCTTGAGTTGATTGCTTAAGTTAATTGTGCTCCCAAGAAGAAACTTAACCATTGCACACCAACTATTTGATAAAATTACTGAACCGTTATTCTATCTTGATTCTCATTTCTCAGTTAAGTTTCACTTGACTCTAAGAGTTCATTATCTCAAATCAAACCAATTTCTGTGTGATACATAATTGTTGCTTGTAAATTTCTGTATATCTTATTAAGATTGCATAAAGAACCAAATTCAAAGGCATTCCAAGTTAAAGTTTTTAAACACTCAATTCACCCCCTCTTGAGTATTGAGGCCACTTGAATAACACCATGAACCGCAAAGATAGAGTTACCTTTATCTAATGACATTATTAAAGTTTAACAAATTGAGAGCGCATCTTTCAATCTCTTGTTATATAAATTTGTCCTCACCTTTAATATTTTTTTAAAAAAATCACAAAAATTTTCCTCTGTATTTTATCAATCGGTATAGCACTGTGTGTTTAATTAACTTTAATCGCATAGTTAGTATTTAATAATTAGGCTAGACGTTATACCAGCTGATTCGGGCGTTTTAAGGATACCAAACTGCTCGCCCATAATGTAACACCAGTCGCTCTCAGTGACAGCGGCAACTTAACTAGTGTTACGGTCCGACCTTAAGTCCAACTCGAAGGTGGCTGTGGAATCTGAAGAAACCACCATAGGGTGTGTGCCTTACCATCAGGCCGTCTTCTCATCTGGGTTGGCATCACAGCCCCTTAGAGTCCTGTGTGCGTCTGAATAAACATGTTATGCCAAATAATTATCAATCATCAATAGACCACGTGATTACCATCATCAGAGGCTACCACTTGGTTACCATCATCAGAGGCTACCACTTGGTTACCATCACCAAGGGTTTCACCACAAGCATAACATGCAACAACCGGTAATTAATCATCTACATAACATTCAATGAGCTTTCTCAAGATTGATAATTATCATCGATATATAATAATAATGATAACCTTACGCAATATAAAATTATAATCTTCCATTCATCATTAACGCATACATATAAACAGAACCAACATATTTAAAAACTACCAATCAAACCAATGATAACAATTAAGGGGTATATCACTTACGACCACAATTAACATCATCATTGAACTGGTCTGGACCGGGGTCTAGGATCCGGTATGGGACCAGCCACAAGGGTGTAGGTGTTTTAGGGTTTGCACACCGGTACAATGGGTATCCGGTGTTGTAATCCGGTCTCTCAGTGGGAGAAACCAGTCTTGTTGTCCCAGAGATCCTTCACACCAACGTTTCGCATTGAGAGAGGGCGAAAGGTGGTGCCACCTATGAAGATTCTCCGACGCTCAAGTTAGAAGAGTGTATGAACTCAATGAATACTCAAGCAATGCAATAGTAAAGAAGTGAGTTTGGACAATGTAACCTTGCATGTGTTTTAGATTGCGCTATTTATAGTTGAACGTAGGAAATGAATCATTGGGTGCGAGTGGGCCCGTTAGTTCTGATAGCATGTGAAGTGTGTCAATCAAAGTGGCTCAGTACTCAGAATGTGTCAGGGGGGTAGGTCAATTATCAGAGTACGATCCTATGATAAGGATGGAGGATAATCACCTTTCCGCATATTTCGCTAACACATGTACTTACTCTCTGAGGTAATTGACATTGACACATTCCGCTATGCAGGGTATCTTCGCTGATAAGTTATAGGGAACTCTTATCTCACAGTGATTCTGAGGCAAACAGTTATATATGTTGGTGTATGCACTACGAGCTATTAATGTATCAATTTTAACTTATTAATAAAATTAGTATTTTCAGTTTTAGACAAATGCTATTTATCCTGGAATAATAGGTCATATGAGAATTATTCCTAAAACGTCCCTAATCAAGTATTTACATGGGGACATATAAATACATTAAGATTAGTGTGTGAATGTACTGATGATTTGATCTCACAAATCATGGATATATGATATCAAGACTTTACACGGGTACACATTAAGAGTAATGTTGTACTGGACAGACCCACCATGAGAACGTTGCATGGATCGTTACATGAGTGTCATAAACGGTTCTCAATGTGATAATGGTATGTAGTCCTTCGACCTGAAGTCACTACGATTCCTACATAAGGAGTTTATTGTTTTAATACAATCAAACGTTATCTGTAATAAGATGACCATAAAGATTGTGATTAGGCAATAGATAAATTATGTAGAGGGATGTGAGTGATGTAGATGGAATTTGTCTCTCCTATGTGACAGGAGTGATATCTATGGGCCACTTGATGGAGTGAGACTAATAAAATGCATGGCCATGCTAGGACGAATAAATATTAGATATTTATTCTATAAAGTCTACTCTGGTATCAAGTAAAATGAATTGGGCCATACAAGGATGACAACGACCATGCCTTGGGCCCAATTAGATATCTTGACAAAAGGAATAGATATATAAAATAATTATCACTTATAGGTCATGTCGATGATAAATACTATTCGGACATAATGATGTATTGCTAGATACCGCTCTTATCTTATATTAATAATAAAATAGTTTATTATTAATATAACCGAATATTTTACCTATAGGGTCACATACATAGAGTAAGCCCACCAGAGGATAGTTTTATTTTAGTTGGACTGAAAATAAAACTATTTGGGCCTAACTCATTTAGAATGAGTCAGGAGCCCAATGTTTAATGAGAGCTCAGGTCAACACCTAAGCCTATATATAGAGCATGAGATGCTCATAGGCTAGGGCTCAGAAATTAGATTACACTAAAATTCCGTACTAGCATTCGGATCATTAGTTTTCTGGTGGGAGTGCTCGTGTGGACTCCTAAGGGCGAAACTACAATTGCTTCGATCGAGGATCTTGTTCTGCGTCTACAAGAGGTAAACCCTAATTAAAATTTTAATTTAGCATAATGCTTTGAGACATACGTGTTTGCAATCTTTTCTTGGGAATCCTTTGTGTTTCCGCTGCCTGACCCAAATAGGATTCCCTAACAATATAGACGTGCAGTGAGAACGAGTGAAGTATCCGTTGTGAAGAGAATGAATAGAACGTCTGATGAGATAAGAGCGGATGAAGGGATATCGGATATCCGGTGTGGCACTGTCTGAACTGTGACACCAGTTTCCCTCTTATGAGGTCATTATGACGTCATAACTTTGGGGACCGGTATCCAGACCGGATCAATCATCATCATAGAATTCATTAGTCATCAATCAATATAAACAAACATATATACCCATATCCGTTCATAATCTATACATTTAAAATATAACGCTCCCCTACCCGTAATCCTCGATTCCTGAAGCTCGAAACGCTCATCGATCGCTTCAAGTTAATCACCGATTTCTGGTTTCCAAAGTCAGAAATTCGTAAATTAACAGTAATTATGTTAATAATTTAAAAAATCACCTTTTTGCACTTAAGTAACTAACTGTCGCAACCTGGATCGCGACGGCGCGGCGAGAGAAGAAAAACCTTTAAGATGAAACAGGGAGTCGCCACCAACGTTTTTATTCATAGGAAAAACATTGGAAAAAACTAGGTTCAGTAAAACACTGGTTAAAATTGAGATTCAAGTTCGGGAGTCGGTTACGAGTAGGGAAGGTATTAGCACCCTACATCGCCTGTCGGAAACAGTACCAAGGTTGAAAGCGCAATATAAATAGCCTTAAATAAACATGGTTTCTTCCTTTTTTTGTATTTTTATTTGAAAACGACGGAAGGGAGTAAGTGAACTATACAAACATAGAATGTCGAAGCAAGGTTAACGGGACGTTTCATCCGAATTAAACTCGACTTCGATATGAGACAGAGAGAGGAAGAGAATGCTAATAAGACGTCACGTCTAAATTAGACATCCTCGAATAAAAAAGGGACGGGGATAGGAAAGAGATAAGCAGGACGTCTCGTCCTAAGTATCCCTTCTCTATGAATTGTGGCGAGGCTTGAACAAAAAAAACTAGGGGGAAATCAACAAGACGTCACGTCTAAATTGATTTTCACGGAAGCGACGAAAAAAAGGAACATTTATGAAAGGGACACGAAAGTGAGGAAATAAATCAGTAAAAGGAAACAAGAGAGATGGGCCCGACAGGAGTTGAGGTCCTGCTCCTACGTATTCTTGAATTATCAAGAAATCAAGGTTACGTAGTTCTGAGGTTTTTCTTTTAAGAAAAGATTGGGAAAATGTTGGTGGATATCATTTTGGTGAGGAACCCATACAAGACGAAGTTCTTCGCACGTGTACGAATCCTATAGAGGTTGTGTAGACGGAAGTATTTTCCGTACGACACTGACTAAAAATGATTTTTTCTTTTTTTTTATTTTGTTTTGATTTTATGTAGATTTGAAAGAAAACACAGGAAACATCCATTTCCCTTTATTATTTTATTTTAAGACTAAGAAGCAAAAAAGGGAGGGTGGCAGAAGCTTCAAGAGAGAAAAGGAAACAGTATGTTCGGAAAAGAGAGGGAAAAATGAGCAAAAACTGAGTGGGAGAAGAGAAAACCGGGTGAGAAAAAGGGAAAAACCGAGTAAAAGTGGAAAAAACCGAGTGAAAAATGGGAAAACCGAGTAAAAATAGTAAAACCGAGTGAAAATGGAAAAAACCGAGTGAAAAGTGAAAATACCGAGTGAAGAGTAGAATACCAAGTGAAAGTTGAGAAACCGAGTGATGGAGCAGGAGAGCTGGTCTCAGGATGCTGAACAGTGAGGTGTGAAGGGTGCTGGTGAGGAGAGGGGTTGTACCGAGTGGTATTGGTGAGGAGAGCTGTACTGGGTGGTGTTGGTGAGGAGAGGGAAGGGAGCTGGTGAGTGAAGGAAGGGTGCTGGTGAGGAGGGGGAAGGGAGCTGGTGAGTGAAGAGAGGGACGGAGCTGGTGAGTGGAGGAAGGGTGCTGGTGAGGAGAAGGAAGGGAGCTGGTGAGTGAAGAGAGGGGCGAAACTGGGGGCGAAAAAAAAGGAGCTCCTATCAACTTGTTCCGACCTAGGATAATAAGCTCATGAGCTTAGTCTTACTTCACCGTCGAGAAACGAAAGAAGACTTCCATCTCTAAATTTTACTCAGACATAACTCGCTTCTTTTTGGGTATGAAGTAGTGTCAAACCAAACTACCCAACAAGCATTAGCTTTCCCTGAAAAGGAGGTGATCCAGCCGCACCTTCCAGTACGGCTACCTTGTTACGACTTCACTCCAGTCACTAGCCCTGCCTTCGGCATCTCTTAATGAATGCCTTCGGATCCCCTCAAAGCTTCAGCCCTTGTCCATTTATAGGCTTTTCCGAGTGGAAGGCCAGCTCAGGCTTCCACTCAGAGTGGAGGCAGCCTGGTAGTGGGGGACAATGGCTGGTGGGAATTTTTAATTCCTCCACTTCCGCCCCTGTCTGCCACCCCCAGGATTCCTGGATCCACTTGGGTGGTGGAATCCAAGTCAGCACGGGCGAACAGGGGGAGCCTGGTGGAAATCCGAGAGAGGATGGTGGAAATCCGAGAGAGGATAGTGGAAATCCGAGAGAGGATGACTCGAATTAGCCTCTCAGTCAGCATTCATCCTCAATTCGAGTCAATTTCGAGTGAAAAATAGTCCTTTTCGAGTTAGAATTCTTCTAGGAGGAGCTCTCCTATGGGAGGCCGAGTGGAAGTTTTGCTCGGTATTGGGTCGCTGTGAGGAGAATTCGAGTGAAAAAGTGTGCAATTGGATTGAGGGGACAAACAAGGCAATTCTGATTGGAACGATCAATCAGATCGAGTGAAAATTGACTCAGAACCGATTGAAGAGGACTCGGTGCTGATTGAAAAGTATCACTCGGAATTGGTGAAAAGTGTCTCAGAATTGATGAAAATGGGGGCTCGAAATTGGTTTGAGGAGGGATGACACGGAATTGGTTTGAAGAGGGCTGACTGACTGAAGTGTCACTCGGTTCTGACTAAAAATTGGCTCGGGAATGGGTGAAAGGATAGCTCGGGTTTGAGTGAGAGTACTCACTCGGGAGTGGGTGAGAAAGGAATGACTCGGAACCGACTGAAGATTCTTCATTCGGTGCTGACTGGAGATTCTTCACTCGGAAAGAGCCTTCTTACTCAGAATTTCGGATCTTGGCAATTTTCACTCGGAAAGAGCCTTTCTTCTTACTCAGAAATTGGAATCTTGGGCATTTTCGCTCGGAAAGAGCCTTCTCCTCACTCAGAATTTTCATTCAGTCATCAATTGTTCAGTGCACTCACTCGTCCTTATTTTCCAATCAGGAATCACTTTCACTTGGCAACCAGCTGCTCGGTACACTCACTTGGGAGTCCTCTTTACCATGGTTTCACTCGGAAGTTGATTGAAGCTTTACTCAGAACTAATTGAACAGTGTTTCACTCAGAAACCAATTAAAAGGTGACTCAGAAATGATTGAATCAATGTTTCACTCGGAGCTGACTGAGTCTGGTGAGTCAAAACTGACTGAATATGGCGAGTCAAAACTGACTGAGAATAGTGAGTCGGAACTGACTGACTGAATCAGTGTTTCACTCGGAATTCTCTCGATCGGAAGTATTTGGTTCAGATCTTATTTCTGTTTGAAGCATTCACTCGGAATCACTTCAATCGGAGGTGTGCTACTCGGATCTTGTCCCTGTTTGGAACATTCACTCGGAATGTCTTCAAAAGTGGCACTCAAAACTTCACTGCTTGAAGCTTTTACTCGGAACTGACCTTAGGAGTCGGATTTTCCTTCACTCAGAATCTAGAACTCGGGTTCCATAATCCACCTGGTGCAATCACTCGGAAGTGGTTTTTACACTTCAATCAGAAGGGTCTCAATCAATAATTGGCTCTCAGATGTGCTCACTCGGGTGTTTTCACTCGGAGACATCCTTTTCACTTCGATTAGAATTGAGAATCTGACCACTCGGAGACTTGGAACTCAGCTTCAATCTACCGAGTGCATTCATTCGGAATCCGACCTTATATTTCAGTCAGAATGTTTCAATCGACTATCCATTCGGATGTGTTCATTGGAGTCGGACTCAAAATGACACTTTACTCGTTTGACCATGTTTTCTTTCAAATATATCACTCGGCTTGCCTGACAATCATCTTGAATTATGGACTCATTGTCTAAGAGTAATCATCTTGAATCAGAGTGGTATCAAACGGGAAAGTTCCACCCGGAAACACCTGTGCCTAGAAAAGGGGACCTGTCCTCAAGTCAGACTTGCAATCGGTAATCTTTCACTCGGTATTTGTTCACAGTCAGTCCCTCTTCTCTCGGAATGCATCTGATAGGGAACCATCCACTCGGATTTACCTCCAATCTGAGTCATTTCACTTGGATTTGCCCCCAACAGGTCATACTCCACTCGACAATGCTCCAATCTGAGTCATTTCACTCGGATTTGCCTTCAACAGGTCTATATTCCACTCGGCAATGCTCCAATCTGAGTCATTTCACTCGGATTTGCCTCCAATAGGTCTATATTCCACTCGGAAATGCTTCCATCAGAGTCATCTTGCTCGGATCTGATCATTTTTGAGTCATTCTACTCGGATTTGATCATTTTTTGAATCATTCCACTCGGATTTATCCCAACAGTGATTATGTTCTACTCGGAAGTGCTCCATTCTCAGTCATTCTACTCGGATCTGATTATTCTAAGTTGGAATGCAGTATAAAAGAAGATTCTTTCTACTTGGACCGGACCAAAAGAGGTGTTCACACTAACTCTTATAGTTTCAATAATTTTACTAAATTCTAAGGTTTAATAATTATTATTTAACACCCATTTTTTTCTATTAATTGCCGAAACTACAATTAAATATTATTTTTATACTTCAAAATTTTTATATCTCATAGTGACATTTTTATTTAATAATTCTTTCTCAATATAATATATATAATATTTATAATATAATTTTTTTATTTAAATGATTTAAATATTATATAATAATTTAATTCTTTAAATAGAATATATCATAAATTTTTATTACTCTTGATTATATCATTTAAAAAAAAAGAAAATCACCATTTGCTCATAAAATATCATTATTATTATTATTATTTAATAATAAAACTCTTAAAGTTTATAATAATTATTCTACTAATTATAAACTACCCAACGAAACATTTAGAACTCCGAATATAATTTCAACATATCTTTGATAATTGTTGACTTACCGATTTTACGATTTATTAGGGGTCTGCGACTCAAATCTAGAAAAATCGTTCTGTCTAAAATCACATTAGAATCGCGATTTTGTAAAATCCCAAATTTTTTAGGATTTATACTATTTATTTTTTGAGGCCCAATTTTGAAAACCTACCCAGGCACCGGGTCAGACCCTTTGTTCCACATCAGCACACGCGCAGCCGAGGAAAAACATATCATTCCTTCATTGTGCGCTTGGAGCTCCTCCCACCGTCGCTGGTCGAACAGCCAACTCCACTGTCACAGTTTTCCAGCTCTGCAACGCGTTTTCCAGCCCTGTTTCTCGCGTTTTTCACCATCATCCTCTTAGGTACTTAACTTCTGTTCTCTTCCCTCTCTTCTCCCTTTGTTTGGTTGCTATTCTGCTTCTGCATGTTCATTCCACCACCATCCTCTGTTTCTCACATCCTCCATCATCAAGCTGTTAGGTATTTAAAGTCTCACTCCCACCTTTTCTAGCTCTGTTCCTAACCCCGTTCATCTCCTTGCCTACGTTCAATACATTGCTGCCATTGTTAATTTATTTTTGTTTTATTGTCTTTGTTCCATGTGGCAGCAGCTTTGCTTTTCATTTGCCCTCTACACCTCTGCTTTTGAATATTAAGAATTTTTGTTATTTATGTTTTATGGATGTTTGTATTTTATTGATGTTTTTATGTTTAATAGATGTTTATTGACAATATAAGTTATGAGTTTACTTGTATTTATAGGAATTTTTATGCATATATGAATATATATGATTATATATATATATGTATATATATATATATATGTATATATATATATATATATATATAGAAATTTTTAAAATTTTACTATACGAGATTTACGATTTTTGGGATCCTATACGATTCAACTTAGAATCCCGATTTTAACTACCTTGCTTTTAACATTGCTGCCAGATGGGAAAATTGGGAAAAAAAGCAAGGAAGTTTGCAAAAAAGAATTTGCAGTCAGTTTTGAGGAACAAAAGGAAGTTGAAATCCAAGTTCAAAAGGAAAGCTTCGAAAAGTAAGGATTCTAAATTGTTAAAAAATGTAATTATCTGTTAAAAAATGTAATAAAGACTTGTTTGAGTATCTCAAAAAGTACTTTTTCATCTTCCACAGCAATTTTGCCTCAGCTGGCTTTGTAATGCATGCTTATGATGGGCGCATGCGTAGGATAAATGCCATGCCTTGCCATGTTAGTGGAGATTTTCAGGAAATCCACCATTGCATTTTGCCATGGCACTGGCACTCTGCCTTAAGCCACCGTTCAACAATACTGCTTATGTATCTTTTAATAATTAATAGTTAATATATTAAATACTGAAATCTTCAAAATACCTTAGTTGACCAGTTTTGAAATACTTTAATGATTTAATCAGTCTGTATTATGAGACACTTGATCACTTTTGCAAATTTGGACAGCTTGAGGGAACAGATAATTGCTTTATGACATTCTAGTATTTTTTCCCCCAATTAATGTATTAATTCATTGTAGCTTCTTGTCAATTTGAATCTTTGATGTTCTGGAAAATTTGACTGCAACAGGAGATAGTCAGGATATTGAACAAAACCAAGAGAAGGATACAACGAATCCATCAAATGAAAGGTAAACTGTAACTTACATAAATTTTTCATTTTTTCTGGTGAATTTCATAACGTATCCTTCTTTTTATTACTATTATGCTGATTATACTGTTCATATGTCACTGTTTCTAAACAATCCTTTCCTTTTGTGGGGCAAATTTTGAACTGTGAGCATTGCCCACAAAGCATTGTTCTTAAATCAATAAAAAGTTCTATAGAACACTGAAAGTTCTAACCAAATGCAACTGGTTGATGCTGACTTAATATATATTTTCACAATAGCGATAGTGATTATTTCAGGTTATGAAATTTTGTTCGAAAGGAACATAATGCTGCCACAGTGCCACCGCCTTTTCCATGTCCTCTTCTTTTGGATCAGAAAGTTTTATTCAATATTAAAGTTTCTAGTTGTCAACTTCAATGTTATGTTCACATTATTTTAATCTTGGTCTGAGGTCGTGGTTTCTATGCTTGTGTGATGACTGCACCATTTGTTGCCTTTCCTTCTCATTTTTCTTGAATTACAATGGTAATGGTTAGGAATATTTTCATTAAGGTATTAGGGATTATACTTAATTTACGAGGAGCATTTCTTGGAGGTATGTCATGTTCAAATCCTTGGAGGAATATTGGTTGGTGGCTCTAGATTTTCTTGGACTGATGAATTATGATTCATTTTTTATTATCAGAAATACTGTTGAAGAATTTCAAGACATTTCCCTTGATACTGTATTCAGTAAAGATGACAGTGGGGTGCTTGGAGATGATTCAGACAGTGATGGATTTCTTTCAGAGGTTTAAATTATAATTTATTGCTAAAGCTCTTTTTAACTTCAATTTTTCATTTGGTTTAGCACTTTAGCCGTTATATTGGCTGTATTTATTTTGAGTTTGTCACCAGGACTCAAGTTTTGCACAAGTTATTGGAAGTGACGATGAAAATGAAAATATTATTGAGGGTTAGTGCATTTCTAGCTTTTCAGTTTAAAGTTTAAAATCCATATGCAATTTCCCCTCTTTGCTTGTGTTTCACAGATTTTGATGCACTGTTTTTGCAGACAGCAATGGTTGTAGTTCTTTATCCATGCAAAACAGAGATATTTGTGAAGAACTTTTGAAGAAAGCAAAAAAGTTGAACAAATTGAAAGAAAAGGTGGTTTCCATGTATCTTATGTTTTATGGTGGTTTCCAACAGAATCTTATTTTCTCTACGTAAAATTTAGGTCAAATTACACTCGGACCCACCATGAGGTTTGATGAAATTTCCTCTGGAACTCTTCCTTTTTGTAACATTCTTTGACCTCCCTTCTCTTGTACATTTACATAAAAAATTAGGAGAGGTTAGTGTAAGTGAGAAGGGGTACTCAATGTCATGTTTTCATTTAAATTAGGGGAGGTTTGTGTTGGATAAAAAAACAGGGGTACCAAATACAATTTCATCGAAATCGGGGGGGGGGGTGTCTGGGATTTATCCTAAAATTTATTCTGTTTACTGGAGAGAGGTTTCTTGTTTTTATAATTTCATATGAATGTATACTCTTATAGTTGTTTGATGGCTAATTTCTTTTATTGATACTTAAAAATTTATTTGATTGATACTTCTTTTGAACAATTGTGCCATACTTTCAATGAAATTGGATTTGTATGTTTAGGTGCTGAATTTTAGAATATGTTATTTTCTATTTTTTAACTTATTTGATTCTAATAAATAAATAATTTACTTATTTTTTTTGCCATTCCGTGTTTCATGCACAAATATCTAACTAGATTTCTTTTTGAAATTTCCAGGATCCACAGTTTTCTAAATTTCTTGAAAGTTATGAAGCCAAGATTAAACAGATGAAAGATGAGGAACTTGTAAGTAGATTTATGACCCATTTAATGAGAATTTGGAAATTGCATGCAGAAAATTCTCAGTGAATAATTCACTTACATTGAATTCTAGTCTGCCTAGATAGTATGAAAGAATACAGCTACTGTTTCACTTGATATATTATTATTTCATGTTCTCCAACTTTGAACCTTTGACCTGACTAGCACCTCTGTTAATGAAAATTGACTTTTTTCTAATCATGGTCTAGAGTTCCGATGATGGAGAAAGTTTGGATGGGTCGCAGCCAGTGAATAACAACAAATGTTTTCATGTGGGTAAACTGTTGACAAGTGCGTCTGTCGATTCTCTGTGTAAACTGATCAAAGAACAGCAGAGTGTTCCTGCCCTTACATGTCTCATAAATGCTTATAGAGCAGCATGCCATAATGATTCTGAAGCAACTGGTGTCAGTGGTTGTATCTTATCTCATGGTATTCAGAAGAGTGAAACTTTCAGCAAGATATTAATGTTCATGCTACATGAGGCTGATACTATATTTAGGAGGTTATTGGGAATATCAAATACAAGTTCCAAGAAGGAAACTGTTTTGGAGCTAAAGAATACAACAAAATGGTTGTCTCTTAGACCGCTTATTAAGTCATACATAAGGAGCACTGTGTTTCTCCTGAACCAGGTCACAGACTCTGAGATATTGGCCTTCTCGATTTGTCGACTCAGAGCTTCCCTCATTTTTCTTTCAGCATTTCCATCTTTACTGTGCAATCTTCTTGAGGTATTCTTAAATTTAATAGTGATAATGTAATAGATAATAGATGCTTGAAATCCATCCTTTACTTTGTTAACAGATGCTGGTCTAGACTCTAGATAGTTTAGGAGAGAAGATTCTTATATTTTCATTTCGCCGAGGGATAGTTCTCATGTTTCTTCCTATTTGATGTACTTTTTGTTAGCTACTCACTGTTGGTATAAAGTATCTTCCATTTGGAAATTACATTCTTAGATGTGTATACCTCGCAGCCTTCTTGCAAGAATTTGTAAAGTTTGTTTATATTTGAGTAAACACTCAAATTGGTCCTCAAATGAATGGATGGCCATCAATTAGGTCCCTCAAAGATGATGGTCACCAAATAATTCCTCCAAAGATTGATTTGGTCAACATATTGGTCACTAGTAATTAAAATAGACTTATTTGCCATCATCTTTCAGAGACTTAGTTGGTTGTCACCCAATATCTTGAGTACTAATTTGACTATTTACTTTATATTTTTATCAAAAAGAAATTTATGCATTCAAGTTTAAGACCCACAGTTCATTTGAATATGAATGAGCTATTTGTGCATTCTGGGGATTGATATGACATTACTTTCTATCAGTAGCAATAGGTTTCATCCAAATTGGTTAACGACATGGTAACCATGATCAGATTCTGTTGATACTTAAGTTGTGGTTTATTGAAGTACTATCTTGTATACCTACTTCGCCTTTCTATTAAGATGCGTATAATGTCAATCTCCTGCCATGTAAAGTCTTCCTTACTTTGCCTTGAATTTTTTGCAGATTTGTGTTCATCTCTGGGTAACAGGTGATGGGTCTCTATCGTCAGACTCCTTTCTCATTATACGTGATATAGCTTCTGTGTTTAGCTCTAATTGGTTTGAATTATGCTTTGTCAAAACATACAAGGCCTTCATTAATTGCTCTCAATTTGTTGAGGGAAAGTTTGAACGTATTCATTTTCTAAGGAACTCCTTTGTGGAGCTATGCTGTTTAGATATGCAGAAGTCATCTAACAAAGCAATGATATGTATACTGCATCTGGGTAAGATACTGCAGAAAGGCTGGCAAACCAAAAAGAAGGTAAACTTCTAGCATTTTCAATATTCACAGCCTCTTATTATTTATGTTAAGTTAAATTTTCAATCTTATAATAATTAGATAACGTGTGTAAGTTTCTAGAGAATCATAGTATTAACATACCAAGGAAGATTATCTTATATTTTGCCTTTTTTTATGGACAGGAGGTGGTTAAGACAATTTGCAGTTGGGAGTACATTAATTGCATCGATCTCTGGGTTACATTTATATCAGCTAACGTGCTTGACTATGATCTTCAGCCTTTGCTGTATATGATTGTGCAGATTATAAATGGAGTTGCTCTTCTGTTTCCTGGGCCTAGATATTTACCATTGAGACTCAGATGTATCCAGTGGCTTAATCATCTTTCTAGTTCTAGTGGGGTTTTCATCCCTGTTTCATCATTGGTACAGGAGGTTTTAGAATACAAAATTATCAAGGATAGTGGGAAACCTGGTAAAGTTGTTGAACCTATGTCAACTATAAAGGTCAGATAAATTTAACAGGCATTTTTTGGTTAAACTTTTGTGTCAGTTTAGAAGTTTTTATCTAATATCACTTGGCCTCTTAATCCATAGCACATATTAGGATTAAGCTCATTTACTCATTTGTACTAATTGACAATTTATAATTAATGCAGCTTCCAAAACATTGGTTAAAATCACATGATTTCCAAGCCGAGTGTGTATCATCTGCCATTGAACTCCTCTCGGAGCATTTTGCACAATGGAGCTACCATATATCTTTTCCTGAACTGGCAACAGCTTCACTTATCCACCTCAAGAAACTTTTTGAGAGAACTTCTATTGAGAGTTTCAGACGTGTTATCAAGCGATTCATTGATCAGGTATAAGTTCTCATAAAAGCGATCCTGTTATCTCCTTTTTTAGTGGATTACATGTCATCTTGAATTTTGACATTAAAAAAGGATTGAATGAATGTCTGGCACACCGTAAAGCATTTTCGGAACCATTAAACCAGCACCACATAGCAAACTTGCTATTTTTGCTATGAGTTCTGTTGAGTACAGATCAACCTAATTTTTTGTAATTTTTAAAAACAGACGTAGAGTTATAACCACCTGATCCAACTCTTTTTGCTTTTACCTTTTTGGGGGTGGGGGAATTCAGGTGGAGATGAATATTGACTTTGTACAAAAGAAAAGAGAAGAGGTGCCTTTCTCACCAAAGGATCAGCAGTCTGTTGAATCATTTCTTCAGGTTATCTCAGTTTACATTTGTGTTTGAATTAGGCTTCCAGTCATTGGTGTAACTAGACTAATTAAACATTTGATTTGGCAGGTTGAAAAACGTAGTGGTAACACTTCATTTACACAATACTATAAAAGCATTATGAGCAAGGCTGCTTCTAGGAAAATGATTTCTAGAAAGGTATGATTGACTTGGCTGTTCTGGCTCCTTTTTGTATGGTCTCATTCATGCTCATTTTTCGTTACACTCATAGCACGCTTCATCCTTTACACTTTTTGTTTGGGGTGAAATTGGAAGGATGGAAATAAGGAGGTAATTAGAGAGGAAATAATATTATTTCATCTGTTTGTTTGAGTGGAAAAAGGAAGGAAATACAAAACATGGGACCTATACTAAAAAAACTTCCCCTCTCGTTTGGAAGGAAATTTGAGAGTTGAGTTTTATTTTTGAAGTTCAAAATTCAATAAACTTTTATTATATTAAAAAAATAAATATTAGAAAATAGATGATTTTAATTAATAAAAAATACTACTAGAAATATTCAGTAAATTCAATTTTTAATTAATTTTATTATGTATTTATTTCATTCTACTTTTTTCCCTCTTCATCCAAACAAGTGTTTTTTTTCCTTCATTTGTATTCATCTAAACAACGTACTAGCTCCAGTTCCAAATATAAGCAAAAGTAATTTTTATACATATTAAGAATAATGGTTGAAAGTAGTTATTTGATTTAATGTTATCAAATATTTGATGTAAAATTCTAAAATATCCCTAATATCATTTATTACAAAAAGCATTAGTTGTTTTGAGAATATATATATATATATATATATATATATATATATATATATATATATATATATATAAAGACATATTTGGTGGACAAACATTTAATGATATTGGAAACGTATAATTTTGTTTATATTATGGGACTAAAAAATTCCATCAAAATTTGCTTATATTTAGAACCGCAGATAGGACTTTTCTATACTATTTCCATTGTACGTCGTAGCTTCCTATTTCTTCCGTTCTATTTCTTCTTATCTCATTTCCTCTATCAATCCAAACAAAGTGTTGGTGATATGCAATGCGGCTCGGTTATTCCAAACAAAAACCAACTAAACAAAATTTTTAAGTTAGAGCATAATTTTTATTTTACAATTTTGAGAACATAATTAATGAAAAATAGGCCAGTTTCAAACTAAAGATCAATCATTGAGGGGTTCCAAGCAAGGTAGTTAAAATTAAGACCTTATCTAGGATTAGAAGTGTTATAGAAGCACATTAATCGTGTGATCATAACACGGATCAAAAGAACATAAACATGCAAAGTTGTATTTAAAACACATGAATAAAATAAGTCAAAATAATTATAAGTTCACTACTAATAGCGACAAACTTGTCAGTCACAACTTAACAATTCCAAATATAACAATAGATGTATTCTAGGGTTAAAAGAACATAAAACTCCAAGTAGAAAAATAAAACAAGCCGAATAGTGGAATAGAGAAGAGATAATCTGACCACAACCCAATAGTTTATGAACATAGGACAACGGGTTTGGAGTTTCCAACCCTCTTGTAGGGAAGCAATAACCTGGGATGCATAAGGATGAAAAACTTTCAAAAGAGAGATGAAGGGTTTCCAAATAGATAGAGGAAGGGATCAGTTTTGAAATACTTGCATGTAGAGAATGGAAGCTAGAGGAAACAAAGTCATTAATTTCTAATTTTAATTTCTAACTCTTGCAAAGGCAAAGCCATCATAAAAATAAATTACTCACCATTTCAAAGGAGCTCCAATTACGTTCACATCCCGAGGAGCTACAAGTCAAGCTTAGAATACGGATAGCAAACTTCTTCAATTCAGGACATGTGGATCCATACAAATCCCACCATTCTGCTGGAAGATGCTTCTTCCTAGTACTTTTTGTAGTGTCAAGCCCAAAATGTCCTTTAGCATTATGAAATTCTGAAAGTTGCAAGGAAATTTTATTCCTCTCTTCGGGGTCACTAACCAACCTTTCTATGCAGTTAAACAATCCTTGCTTCACCTCAAAGTCATCATCTCTAAAGTTTGCATCATAATAAAAAACTAGGATTGAGGTAGTAAGCAGTTGCATGTAAGGGCCTATGCAATTGACTATCCCATTTTTTATCAATGATTTCCCATAAGTGCTCATAGCTACAAATAAAAATAAACAAACACATTTAGTTTTAAAGTTACCTATCAATGATAACAAACACTAAATAAAAATAATGCATGTTTACCTTTTTTTAACATCTCTAAAGTTAGATTTGATCTTCTCCTTAGCTGCATCCATTGTTTCATAAATGAAACCCATTGCGGGTTTTTCATCTGAATCAACCAAACAAAGGACTTGTATCATAGGAGCATTAGTTTTGAGGCAAGTGATGATGTTCTTCCAAAAGCGACTATCCATTGATGTGGAGGCAACATTTTTCCCATCTTGTGTAGATGCAAACTTGCTTTCCATGCACCTGAATCAAACAAATTCATCAAACCAACTTTGTTTTCATTAAGACATGATAGAGTCAAGTAGGCGGTTGCAAATCTAGTCACACCCGACCTAATCAAGTCCTTTCCTCCAGTGAACTTCTTCAACATGGAAATAAGCATGGATCGAGAATATATGTACGTAGTCATCTTCCTTCCTTTCTTCATAGTTATCTCATGCAACTTCAAATTCTTTTCAAAATCTTCCAAGATGAGATCAATACAATGAATGACGCAGGGAGTCCAGTATAAATTCTTTCTTTTGTCCCTTGGCTGCCTGGTAATTTGCAGACTACATGCTCTTCTCCAACATATGAAACAACATCATCCAGCATCTTGAAAACTTTATCAGTTGTTTTTGAAATCTTAGAAGTGTCTAGTGAATATAGAAACACTGTACATAATTGTACAACCTGTCTTCTTCCATTCTGCCTTGAAATCTTCAAGCATTGTTTCAGTTCGACTCACTGCTTGCTTCAAAAGTATCTCTCTTACTTCATGATATGATGGAGGTTTATAACCAACTCCATATCGTCCAATTTCCTCACACATTTTTATAAACTCTGGATTTTTAATCGCATTAAAGGGGATGACACTTGTATAAAAAAATGTAGCAACTTGTTCATCAACATCCCCTTTGATGTTCTTCTTCATCATTTGGTTAAGGGTTGTTTGAACACCACCACTAGGTCCACTGCTAATTTTCTTTCCCCTATGAACATGCTGCCCATCATCATCACCTTCTTCATCCATATCAACCACCAAACCCTTTCCTTTTTGAGCTGCCACTTTAGCCTCTGCACAAATCTTCATAATCAATTCCTTAGTTTCATCGAGCATAGTAGCACAAGGCTTTGAATCCTCCCTAGTTCCTACAAGGTGGTGCTTGAACCTGAAAACACCTCTTAACAATCTTTGCACTATATTAGCATTAGACTCTCTTCCTATTCCCATCAACATCAACCCTATGTTTCCAACCAATGTCAGACCTCTTTCCTGGGATATTCTTTCTTGCTTGAAGAGGAGCTTGAATAGTGTTGCTGCTTGCCTTTGAGCCACCATCTCCAGCAGTTTTAGAGATGCTGGATACAGAGGAACAAGAGGAGGATGAGAAGAAAGAAACAACTAGCCTTTAATTAGAATGAAGAAGTAGGGAAAAAACAAAAACACACACCTGTTCCCGGAGGGTTTTCGTTGCAGCGCCATGGGATAGGGACGTGCAGGTGGGTGTCGTGGTGGGTGGTGGGTGGTGTTGGTGGTGGGTGTCGTGGGTGGTGCAGTTGAATAGGGGCAAGGTCGCACACAAGATGTGAAGAAGAAGAACAGTGGTTGTAGTCACGAAGAAAAACAGTGGAGTCGGAGTTGGAGTCAGAGCCCGTTGGTGGCTGTCACACCGTCGAACAAAGGCAAGAAGAACGGAGGGGTCGGGGCAAAGTTTGTGCAAGAAGTGTCGAAGCAGAAGAGGAACGCGTGAATAAGGAAGCAGGGGTCCAAAATGGTGCTGTTTTAATAATTTGGGAATTAGGGTTTCATTTTGCACAGACTCGTGAACTCACTGGAAACTCACGAGTTTACACGTTTCTACCCGAGTCCAGCCGAGTCTGTGCAGGTGAGAGGCTACTAGCGTGTTAACACGATTTCCCTAGGTAGAAACGTAGACTTATACTCGTACGAGTCTATGAGTTGACTCTAGAGTTTGACAACCATGCTTATGAGTATACTCACCATTTTAACTATTTTGGTTCCAGTGGACTTTTTAAAAGCAGACTTTAGGCTTAAATGGGATATTTTGATTCCCTTATGTGGAAATTATAGAGTTTTAGGTATAGGAAAAAGAGATGGTAGAGAATGAATGTAGAATATTTTCACCTGGATGATTATCCTTTATTTATACTAATTATAATTCCCATCTAATTAGGGTTAAAAATCATAATAATAAAAAAAAGTAGGATAAGTAATTCTAAGAGATATTGAAGAAAAATGGAATTGGTTCCAGAGGATGTTTTATGTAATGACAAGATATAAAAAGATATTTGCATATTTTCATAACACTTTAATGGCCTTGGCTGATTTACTTTATCATTAGCGAAGTTGGCATAAAATAAGCATTCACGAAATTCACCATTCACCATACTGAGTATAATGCGTAAGCATATCAATAATACGACCCATGTTAAAATTGAATAAATTCCTTGTTTTTCTTACATTATCCTTGTTCTATGCTGCAGTCCCCTGGCAAAAGAAAGACGAAAATGCAACATTCAAATGGTTACGTTGATGTGACTGCAACTGATTCTTGAAAGAATCAATGTTTTTTGTTGCTTTCGCTGAGGCTGAAGAAATCAGATTTTGCTCTCTCTGTAGTGTAATACACCTTCCTTTGGGTTTAGAAAAAGAAATGTCATGTAAAATGTAAACGTTCAAGAGATGCAGTTTCATTCTTTAGACCCAATGGGGCTTTATTTTGAATATTGTATCGAGTTTTGATGCTTTTAAAAAAACAATACAAGAATGAGGTTTAAGTTTTGTAATATCTAGTGGATGGAAAAGTTGAGTGTTGCCGTGTGGTATCTACACGCAGGGTAAGCAGCACCAGCACTTTCTTTTCAATCATAGTTATAGCGCTAGCGGTATGGTAGATAGGTGTGGTTTTGAGCTGCAACAAGATGTTATCACGACACTAGAGTAATTTTTTTAAAAGTATTTTAATCCTCATTTATTTAGAGATGATATTATTACTTTCTTTCATTTTTCAAATTTTAAAAGTTTATTAACATGTAATTTTTTTTATATTTGGTTGCTTTTGACCTTTGTTGGATTCGAAGTTGTAGTCAGGATAGGGATCTTGTCCCTTAAAATTTTTTAAGTGCTCATCTTGAGATTTCTCCTTCAATTCTTTATTTTCCCATCCCAAACCATTGTTTCTATAGTGTTTTCAATTGGCGACATTGGCATGTTGAATGACCATGACTCTAATGTTATTCATATTAAAAGTGTTTATCTCATGAGTTTACGTTAAAAGGAAGGGATTTTGTACTCCTGCCCCTATTAATTTAGCATGACCGATTTCTTTGAAGACCTGATGGGGGTTGATGTTTATGGGAATGTATTTTAGGTAAAAAAAAAATACGTTCTGTTTTAGACTTGGGATGTGTTTTTTTTGAAAGGTTTATCAAGTTTTGGCTTGTTTTCTGGTTTAAGGGGTTTGATAGGTGTCATGTCTTGGCCAATGTACTTGAAAGCACGTTTCATGAAATCATCTATCAAGATGTTTTTAATTCTTTAGCCACTCTCCCTCTTGTTGCTTTACCTTGGGCAAGATATGAGAAGCTTTTGACGCTTTGCATGATATGATGAAATGCCTAGAGAAGGTTGCATGTAAGGATGCCTAACTGTCAATGGATGTTGAAGACAAGGTTCCAAATCGTCCTTTAAGGGTTTAGGGTTTGTTTTGTCGTCATAAGCCTTACTTGGAGAGGCATTTGGAAGGATGAGTGGAAAACGAATATGTGATTACTGTTTGTGGTTGCTAATGTTAAGGGTTGAATGTTGATGTGACTTGTCTAGGTTGGAAAGTTACAGGTTGGTTGACGAGGTTAGAGGTGGTTTGTGTGTAAGGTATATAAGGAGTGAATAATGTAGTTGTATATACTATTTATGGATTGTATTGTGGATGATGGTGTGGTGGTGTATAGTAAGCCATGGGTTGGGATGAGGTTAATTGTATTTAATGGACTTGCAGTGTTTAAGATAGGTGTGGTAGTGATAGGTGCGTTGGAGTTGGTGGAGGTAGAGGGGGTAGTGGAGCTTCATGCCGGCTATGTAGTCTTGAGGTTTCTATGTAACGTGATGAGGCCTCGTAAGAGTCCGTTTGGTATGTAGTTGTGGAAAACAAGGTTTAGAAAAACGAGAAATCTAAAAGTTAATATTAATCCTTCTCAGTGTTTGAGATAGTTAAAACTTTGTTTGACCGTAGTATTTATTTTATCTCACTTGCAAACGCAAGTGGGTAACTTTTAAACAAACAAGCCAAGTAAGTCTCTTAAAATCTATGGGGAGAGAACTTGGGATCTAGTTGACATTGACTTGCCTTAGCTGCCCAATTGCCCAATCAACAAGTCCTTGGGATTCATATTGTCAGGCATGACCTTGTCTACAATAGGCATTCCCAAATGCAAATGTTGTTGTATGGCTAGTTGGGACAGACACAGTCTAATGCTATGATGATGTATGAACGATTTCAATAAAGCCTTTACGTGTCTGGTGGCATACTTCAATTCATGGAGATTTGTAGGAAGTTTTTAACGAGACGTGTAAGGTATTCTATCATGCGTACTGAGATGAGAATCCCGTATGCATGATTTAGGGTGTGGATACTAGGCTTCAAATGAATTAGATGCTTTCATGTGCTAAAAAAGGTCAATATGGTGATGTATATTAGCTCTGCATGTTGTACAATAGTATATATTTAGATATTTACGAATCTCAACATATTCATAGATAATGTCCTTGTCATATTTCACAAAAATCATTAAAATTATTTCGGCATAAACTCCTTTGATTTTGTATTTTTCCAACGACAACTCTTGATTATAAGGTGGAGGTTTCAATTTGGTTTCAAATATCATTTTTATCTCAATTTGGTTTATCATATTTTAAAATAGTTTTTTTATTAAAAAGTTAACAAAAACTTATCATTTTAAACTAGTTATTGTAGAACCCATTTTAAAGTATACTTTTTAGATTGGTTTCATTAAAAATGGATTTAAAAATATATTTTATATCTAATATTTTACTTTAGTTAGTAGTAAAATTGATTTAAAATATGTACATTGTAAACCCTAAATCCTAAAATGTATACATTTTAAATCGGTTCTGAATAGAAACTAATTTAAAAAATATATTTTAAATGAATTTTTTCAATAATTAATTTTAAAGTTAAGTTTTCGTTATTTTTTTGACAGAAAAGATAATTTTAAAACCATTTCAAACTATGAACCAAATTAAAAAAATATGTTTGGGCTAAATTAAAACCTTAATTAAACTCAAATAACATAAGGATATATATACACACATTTTTCAAGGTCAAGTTTGTAGTGGGGTGCATGTTTGTGAAAATGATTTTTTTGGGTGTTTATTATGAAGGCGTAGAAGGGCTCATGGGAGAAGCTAATCCATATGATGAGGAGACTGTGAAACTATTGCTGGTGAAGCTGAGAACAAGTTTAGCAAGGGAGCAAACAGGCAAAAGGGTGCTGAAAGCAATATTGTTATTTTTCAAAGATAAGAGGTTTTGAGGGTTTTTACAATTGTTGGTAGTTATGATTTTTGGTAATATTATTTTTAAGTTGCTTAAGTTGAAAACAACAGTGTCGTTATAATCTGAAGTTCATTTGTTACTTAATATGATATATATATATATATATATATATATGAAAATTATTAATAAAATTGCCCGCACTAGGAGTCAAACCTACCACCCATGAACCATGGTTTGATAATAGAACCACTAGGACAACTAACTCTTTGTGACAAATAAGGAATACTATTAAATATAATACTTTATATTCTTACACATATATATCTACATAAAATAAAATAAAAATTTATATATAATATATATATAACATATTAAATATAAATTATATATTATAAAATATATATTAATATATATTCTACTATTAACGTTAATATATATATATATTATATATAAATATTTTAATACATGTATTAAAATACTATAAATATATTTAATATATAAATGATATAAATAATATATATTTATATTTAATATTTAATATAAAATATATATATTTAATATTTTAATATATATTTAATATATATTTATATTTAAATTACTAAAAATATATATTTAATATAAAATGATATATTTGAATGAAAAATACTTTTTAAAAGTTCATTTTCAAAGTATTTTTAAAAAAAAAACATCATTCTTTATTTTATATTTCAGATCGATTTTTTTCAATGAATAACATACTTATAAATATATATTTTATATTAAATATTAAATATAAATATATATTATTTATATCATTTATATATTAAATATATTTATAGTATTTTAATATATGTATTAAAAAATATATATATATATAATATATATTAACATTAATAGTAGAATATATATTAATATATATTTTATAATATATCATTCTTTATTTAATATGTTATATATATATATTATATATAAATTTTTATTTTATTTTATGTAGATATATATGTGTAAGAATATAAAGTATTATATTTAATAGTATTCCTTATTTGTCATAAAGAGTTAGTTATCCCAATGGTTCTGTTATCAGACCATGGTCCATGGGTGACAGGTTTGACTCTTGGTGCGGGTAATTTTATTAATTATTTTCACCTGACACCAGTGACACGTGGAGAATTCGCCTGTTGGGTGTGCGAATTTGACCAGTCAAACTCGTCTCCTCAAAAGACGGTTTCATTCCCCCATCAGACGGATTTCAAACATGATGTGACAGATTTCACCCTAAACCACTAAATAAATATTTTACTACCCTAAAACCCCAAATATTTTTAAAAAAGACCCCATTTAGGTCAAAATGCTGCTAGTTTACTCGTGAACGATTCATCATGTATCTAAAAAGGAAAGAGGCAATTTTAACCATTCTCGTTTTTTATTTAATTAATCATTTAAAGCTGTAAATTATCCTTTAATTAAACTCACATGACAATGAATATAGATTAAATAAAAGAGATAATATCTTTTAATAAATAGAAGATAAATTATTAAAAGTTTTAGTATATAATTGAGATAAAATGATTATATTTTTTATGTAATTTTTCTCTCTATACATAATTATATAGAAACTAATAAAATATTTTCTTAAGATTTATCTAATTTGTGTAAGTTTGCATAAGATAAAAAAATAAAAAAAGGAGTTTTGCATTTACAAATATTATTAATGCTCTATTTTTAAACAATGTTTTTATCTATATAAGGTTACACATGTTAGATATTTTTTTAATGGCTTAATGGTAAATTTAACCCCTAACAAATTTTGTATTTTGGTACAACCCCCTAGAATAATTTTTGCCTGTTTAAGATCCCTGCAATAATTTTTTTGTTAGTATTAAACACCTACTGCTGAGGTGTAACCCTTGATTCTGCCACTAGGTGCACATGTGGCATGTGACTCAGATTTTTTAATGTTTAGTAAGATTGAATAGGTAATTAATTAAGATTAAATGAGATTAATTAAAATATTAAAGAATTAAGGATTTTTTTAAAAAAATAAAAAGTTTTTTTGCTTCCTCTTCCTCCATCCCCATCTTCTCCTTCCTCTTCCTCATTCCCCATCTTCTCCTTCCTCTTCCTCCGTCACATCCTTTCTTTCTTCACCTTCCTCGTTCTCTCATCACATCTTGCCACTAACTCAGTTCGAGTTGCTGCTGCCCAGATGACATCCATCAGCGACCTCGTTGCCAATTTCGCCACTTGCTCTCGTCTCGTTAAAGTTCTCTCTTTTTCTTCTTCTTTAATCGTTTCAGGGTTCCCTTTATTTTCACTCTTCCCTCTTCATTTCCCCCCTGTTTTTCTGCATTCATTCATTGTTCTGGCATATGGGTACTGATCAATTAAGCATTTTTCTTGTTGGGTTTGATCTATTTTGACCTGCAAAGGAAGCAGCTTCAGTTGGAGCCAAATTGCTTTGCTTTCCTGAAGCTTTTTCTTATGTGGGTACTAAGGATGTGGAGAGAGTTTCAGAGAATGAAATGAAGAAAGAAAGGATGTGACGGAGGAAGAGGAAGGAGAAGATGGGGAATGAGGAAGAGGAAGGAGAAGATGGGGATGGAGGAAGAGGAAGCAAAAAAACTTTTTATTTTTTTAAAAAAATCCTTAATTCTTTAATATTTTAATTAATCTCATTTAATCTTAATTAATTACCCATTCAATCTTACTAAACATTAAAAAATCTGAGTCACATGCCACATGTGCACCTAGTGGCAGAATCAAGGGTTACACCTCAGCAGCAGGTGTTTAATACTAATAAAAAATTATTACAGGGATCTTAAACAGGCAAAAATTATTCTAGGGGGTTGTACCAAAATACAAAATTTGTTAGGGGTTAAATTTACCATTAAGCCTTTTTTAATCAGAGTTAGAGTTTTGATTTAAACTCTTTC
The DNA here is from genome assembly GCA_037962975.1 of Clitoria ternatea. Classification (NCBI taxonomy): domain Eukaryota; kingdom Viridiplantae; phylum Streptophyta; class Magnoliopsida; order Fabales; family Fabaceae; genus Clitoria; species Clitoria ternatea. Next base: position 156,293,884 of record CM075673.1, read on the forward strand.
GTTAAACATATTTTTCAGAAGCATTAAAAACTTTAATTATGACACAACTCTGAATAGAATTGACTTTGAAAAAAATGACACATGTAGTTAACACCAATATTTTTAGAACCGGACCGGTTATTGAACCGGTGAAGACACTGGTTTATGAAAACCATGTTAAAACCAAGGTTTAACCGTAGTTAAACTGGTAGTATTAAAGAATTGACCCGGACCGGTCACTTAAACGATTCACGGTTCAACCGGTCGGACCGGTCAAACCGGTTCGGTTTTGATAACAATGATTAACACATAATAATGTTATAGAACAACTCGTTCAAATAGACCATCTACATAACACCCCCAAATTATTAAAGGCCTTCAAATTTTAAAAGCTCACAAATTTACATTATCCTTTTATTTTTATTTTTAAATATTAAAAACACGGACTCAATTTTCATAATTATAACATACATCAACAAATTTTAAGATGACCATACACTATATATAGACACATCATGACTTACTCTCCCATACTGGAATCTTTTTCATTTATAAGATTTGATGTCAAAACATTGTTTAAGGATAATCAACATATATTTAAGCCTTTATATTAATATCAAATGTCAATATATGTGCTTTTTAATTTTTATGTAAGTTATGATATAGGTGTTGTAATTTAATCAACAGTATTGAGTACAAATATTAAAATCAGGGTTTCGTTACTTACGAAATCGAATGGAACACACTGAACAGAAAAACGTGATCAGCATGTGATCCTTTGAGAAAAATAATTAGAAAGTTGTACTTGATGTTTTAGCTTAATAAGGAAAGTATCACACAATGACTAAAGGAAATTATTACTCTCTTCGATTTTTTATTTTTCTTCTTAAAAGATTTGATTTGTTTTTAAATATGTGTTTTTAAGATTATAATATATAACCAATTATGTTTTTACCAATGATACTTTTAAATCAAGAAGATATTAAATAAGAAAGAGATATTAAATATAAAAAGAAAAGTAATATATTAATAAAAAATATGCTAATAGATATATTAATTATATTTTTAAGGTATACAATAACATTAAGATATAGATAAAAAAACAAAAGTACTACATTGATTAAAAAGAAAGAGTTTGCCCAATGGAGGAACTAGGTTAGGTGTCAAACAGTGTAAACCCAAAATATATTTCACAGTAATTTTAATGCCACATTTGACTTAATATATATTCGGTGTGTTTTATTAATATACTTTTATATATTGTCCCACGTCTTTATTGGTGATGTGTTTTCTTCATTCATTCTTTCTCATTCAGTCTTTCCTATTGACTTATCCTAAATCATCCAAATTCTATGCCAAAAACAAGTCATCCATATTCACAAAATTGAAACGAAGAATAGACCAAAATAATTTAAGAATTTTTTTTTTTTGACAAGGTGAACCATTTTGATTTGATTTTTCATTTTCCTATAAATCAATAGTTAAATTTTTCTTATTAATATATTATTATATTAATATATTTTTTGGATTAATATTATTTCTATATTATTAATTAAATATATTTCGCTATTTGGCTTTTTGATTAGATGGACCGCGATGGGTTGATATATTCTATGTACCCTGCGCTCATCTGTTTTTATCTATATAGTCACTGTCTTATTAGGTAATTATTAGTAACACAATGAACATAAGACACTCTAGTTAAGAATAGTACGCGTTTACTATTAGGAATTCATGGATCACTTGTCTTCAAGTATGTTTTCAAATCATATTTTTGTTATCATAATATCATATGTGTTATAATTATTTTATGAATTATATGTTGAAGTTATTTGTATATGCGTACAATTATTTTCTGCAAAGTTTGTTGGTTTTATATATCATGAGAGCCTTCATATATTTCCGATGCAAATAAGACACTGATTATTTTCCTTTTCTCACTATGTGCCTTTCTCATTTGCTGTCCTTTACTTTCTCATTCTGTAAAAGGAATTCGCTTTAAACACAAAAGAAATAAAATAATGAACATCGTCATTTCTGGCCAATCTGTACATAAAGGAATTTAGTATAAACTTTTTGCAATAATGAACATCGTGAGACCATTTTATACAATAATGACATTTGATATATTCTGTACAAAATTTTATATACAGAATGAAATTTTATATACAAAATTCACAATAGCATAACTGATGTTCCGCTTAAGGTTATGTATAATTATGATTGTTATCATGCAATTTCATTAGGATTAAACATGTCATTATTTGTCATTAAAATATAAATATTTTTATTCTTGCATCTGTTACAGATATGTTGGCACAATTAATATTATTATATATATAATATGATTGCGTTCCTTTTGCTAATAACAGTTAGTTAAAAAAAAAAAAGATCCTGAAGAGGACAAGAGCAACATTACATTGGGACAATGGCTGGGTAATTCGAACAATGTTGCTATTAATGGCATCAACAGCAAAGAGTTCACCATCCTCCTCAGAGACTCTCATTTCCTTCCACAACAGTCTCAACCAAATAACCATTCTCAAATTGAAGAACATTCCCATCTGAAAAGACAGAAAAAACAAATCATCACATGAACCAACCATAAGAATGTTACACATGACTTGAAAATTTTCAAAGTAGCAACAACCTGAGTTTGGCGTCTTAGAGGCAGACCTTGTCCATTTGATGAGTGAAGACAAATGCTTAACCAATGGCCCTGATTCATCAACATTGTTTAATTAAATTAACAAAAAACAATAAAAATGAAATAGAAGCAAGAAAGAGCCACTTAAAAAACACCCAGTTAGATACTCAGCAACATTAAGCAAAAAGACAAAGAATTTAGCATACCCATTTGAAGAAAAAGGGAAAATTAAAGGTGTGGAGTTTTGGGTACCTGCAGGAGCAGCAAGAGGTTGAAAACGAAGGGAGAAAGAAGGAGCAACTTGGTGCGGGTGACATCAAAAACGGGTGAGCTTAGCAAAATCACCATTTAGTGACTTTGCGACAGTAAATGACCATCTCAGTCTCGTAAAAGACGCTCGCTTTAAATTTCTCTGCTCCCACCTCTGGGCTGGGCCCATCGGCCCAAGCCCATTGGGCAATGCTAACGGTTAAAAACACAAATCCGGAAAAGATAAAGATTGTCTTTTTGTTATGTTACGATGTCTCTTGATTAAGGTGTCATCAACTTCATAGAAAATTCACATATTCAATGGTTGGCAATTACTTTAGTTGTTTCTATATGATCACCATTTTTGTTTTTATAATGATTGTCTTGTACACAACATTTAAAAAATGTGAATAGTTTAAACCATAAAAAAAAGATGTTGAAAGTCCCACGTCGTCTACTTTATAATATGTGATATAGTTTAAGTATATGTTTGATTATGTTTTTTATTGTAAAATAGTTTTGAAATGAAATCTTAACATGGTATTACAGTTAAAACCTAACTCTTTTCAATTATTATGGGTCAAAAGTTATCCTTTCATTTTGTTGGAATCAATTTTTCTAGACGAAAAATATCATTCACTTAATAAATTTATCTTTACTTCCTCAAACCTTATTAAAATTCTAGCAAAACTTTCACATTTATACAAGGAAAAAAGAGGAGATTTCACATATGTTTTATTGTCCTTGAGAAAAACTTGTGATATAATTGTACATTTTCCCCACCATTCGGGCCCATGTGTATCCAGCACCAGTAGGCCCAGAGATAATTAGAAGAATGAGGAATCTTTTCTATTTTATATGTCGCCAAAATGTTATCCAAATAAATAAATAAATAAATAAATAAATAAATATATATATATATATATATATATATATATATATATGTCGCCTAAAAATAAAACAGAATTTTCTTTTACAATAGCACACGCCATGCCATCTCACTGTTTGGATTTTTAACTTGATTGGTTAAATCTCGATTTGACCAACCCAAAAATAAATCTTACAATGAAATAGAGTTTTGGCTGTCTCCAACAACTTGAAAAAATCAATATTAATCCTTAAATTTTTTTATTTCTCTAACTCCGCTTCCCCAACTACAAACCAATAAAAAACCTTAGCTGCGTTTTCATTATCTAATTACGAGATTTTACGAGGTTAATCTCTTTTTAATTATACGACTTTATTCTTCTACCTTTTAAAATTATTCAAATTTTACCTTTCTATTTTCGTCGTACTTTTAACGAAACTATGATCATGTGTTGCCCTTTTTAACTGATATATTAGCATTAATGTTTGGCTTCCATTAATATATGATATAAAAATGATAGAAGGACCGAAATTAAACACTTCTAATTTACTAGGATAAAACTGGGTTACACCGGACCTAATTTTTGTTAAGCTTGAGTAAGGATCATCAATAATTTAAAGATTTGAGTTTGTTGTAAATACTTAATATTATAAATGTTTCTTTGTAAGCTTAAATTGTCCGAATTTAATGTTCGACCTACTTTAAAGTTCGTTTTATATAAAAACGTATAAAGAAGTCAACAAACCATTTAGTTTAGATAGGTTAATGACCTACTTAATGCAACATACCAATGTGGTTTTTTTAAACGCATTATCCGTTATAAAAGACAATCCTATTTAAATTAAAAATATTCATATCATAACGAGTCAAACTTAAAACTCTACTTAAGAAAAATCAAATATATTAAATAACAAAATAAAATCATATATTTATCAAGCAAATAACCTATTACTATAATTATTTACCATGCAAATAATTTAACATAGTCAAATTGAAATATACATGAGGCCTGAAATTGTTGTTTTCTTACTTTCTTTAAATTATAAATTAAACTATTTTATGGATTTACTATTTAAAACATTATATATATACACACACAACCTCATGGTTTAATATTTTTTTAAAATACCCTTTTACTTAGCATATTTAATTAAACATGTTTTTTCATAATTTTTTACTCGTCAAACATGGCCTACATAAGCTTGAGACAAAAGACACAAATTAGGTTATGGGCCTTGATGTAACATCCCTAAATTTAATTTCCGGGTAAGTTAAGTTGATATATGATTAAATTGGTTGGATTAAATTATCCCAGGGCAGTTAAGTTAATTTTTAAGATTTACGGGGTAAGTTTTGGGTATTTAGGTAAGAGAATTGGCAAGCATTGCAAGTAATAACTTAGGGGTATTTAGGTAGTTTCTTACGTCCAGTTAATTTTTAAACCAACCGGGTAATTAACGGTTACCTGAAACTTACCCCGGTAAATCTTAAAAATTAATTTAACCATCGAGATAATTTAATCCAACCAATCATTTATCAACTTAACTTACCCAGAAATTAAATTTAGGGATGTTACACTCGATGGATAATCTGATATTTTACCATCCTTCTTTTAAATCCATTCAAGTAACAATAAAAAAAGATTGGAAATGAGTGTTAAGATTATAGTTCGAACCTTGTTTTTGACATGTTATGTCTATATCAAACACTAACTGTGTTGAACTTTTTAGATGACATATTTTCACCCCTGCAATAAGGGATTAAAATGATAGTACAAAATAATTTCCAGTTAAGGGGATCGAAAATATAGAATTTTGGTAATTGAAGCACCAAAAGTATGATTGAGAAAAAAAATTAGACAATTTTTTGGTTTTTTTAAGGGTATTATTAGGATTGCTATTTTAAATTTAGAAGAATTTATGGTTGACTGGGTTGGATTGCAACTCTTACCAATATTCATGCACATTTGTCAATTTAACATATATGAATAGTACCAACCTCAAGGACAAACATTAAGAATTCGTTTAAGGTGGTTTAAAGTTTTTAGTTTTTGGTTTTGAAAATTAAATTTGAAAACAAACCATGTTTGACAAAAACAGTGCTAAGTTGAGTTTTAACTCATTTTCAAAATGATTTTAAATTAATTTAAAAACAAGAAAAAATGCTTTCTTGATTTTTGTTTTTAATTTTATAAATTTTTGACCCTAAACATAAAATCACCATCACCATCACAGTACCACTGCATTGCAACCATCGCCACTACCATTGTCACTATGGCCGCCACCACCGCAGCAACCACTATTAAGGGTGTTCATCAACCAATCCAGACTGTTAAAAACTACTCAACTAATCCAAAAACAATTGAAATCGATCAAATTGAAAAAATCAAACCGCAAAAAAATCGCTTTTTATGATTAGTTTGGTTTGGTTTTCGGTTCCACATGTGGAAACTGTAACACCCCTATTTTTATTTTTATATTAAAATTTTGAAGGAATTAAATTATGGTTCTTTAGAACTTTTTAATCTATGTATTATTTATGATTTTTTGGAATTTTTTTGGAATTTTGGAATTTTTTAATAAAAATAATATTTTTTAAATAATTTTAAATTTATATAAGTGACTTAAATTAAAAATATTTATAAGAAAGTGAATTTAAATTATAAGAAAATTTTTTAAAATCCGTTTCAAGTAGACTTATCTAAAAATTATCGGTTTGAGAAAAATCTTGATTTTTTTCAATCGTTAAAAAATTGGAAACGTATCAATAAATTTTTATTAACAGAAAAGTTTAGATTTTTAAAATTTCAGCTTTATATTACTTATTATAAAATTAGTGAGGACTGATATAATATCGCTAAATTTCAAAAAGGACTCATTTTGAATATTTAAAATATACCGAGTGAAGGGTTACTATTTGACTTAATAATTTTGCCGACAATTACTATGCAAATCACTGTGCATGTATGAAATTTTCAAAAGATGCACAGTAACCTGGAATAAAAAATTCAAAAATGCATAGTACTTTTATATTAAAATAATGGAATGCATAGTAAATTTTTTTCATATAAATACCGAAGGATTTCTTCTTTAGAATTCACAATTTCAGATTAAGTTTTCTTAATATAGTAGTGCTAGTGAGATAGTGGTGGAAGTGAGAGAGAGAAGAAAAGTTTTTAGAGAGAAGGTTCTGCCAAAATCCTAAGGTAAGAATACTTCTCTTTTATATTTTTTGGGTTATTTTTATATCGTTTTTAGAAATCTGTTATTATACTGGAAATAATATTATTTTAAGTTACTATTCTGCATAGTAAATACTATTTCAATAGTAAATTACTATTTCAATAGTAAATTACTATTCAAATAGTAAATTACTATTTACTGTTACTATTTACCGTTACTATTCACGATTTACTATTTACTGTTACTATTCATGTTTTACTATTTACTGTTACTATTCACGTTTTACTATTTACTGTTACTATTTACGATTTACGATTTACTATTCACTATTCACTATTCACTATTCACTATTCAAAATTTATCATTTCTGTTTTAAGTAGTAATCTTAATCTTCGTCTTATGCTTATACTGAAATAAGATTGGTATTAATATTTCTAGAAATCGGAGGCGTAAAGCAAATCCATTTTGAGTAACAATTCAAGGTAAGGGGGAGTGAGATAAGAGTATAATATGAAAAGACATAAGAATAATGGGAGGAGTCCCCTACTCCTTTTAAATCTGATAATATTATTATTTTAAAATATTAACTTTTTAACTTAAAATTTATAACAAATTTTAAATTAAATATCCGGTTTAACTAACTCTAACATACCTATGCAAGGACTTGGACCATTATGACCTATATGGACTGGACTATACCTATGCAAGGACTTGGACCATTATGACCCATATGGACTGAACTATACCTATGCAAGGACTAGATTATATGGACTTACATATACCTATGCGAGGAATTGACCAAAATGACTCAAATTGACTATATTAATAATCATTAAATTTTGTATTATGATATGTATTAATGATATTTAATTGATTTGATTATGATTGATTGATTGATGATATTTAGTTATGATTGGTATTGTTTGATTTTGATTGATGATATTGTAATGTGGAGTTTGAGCATATAGCGAGCATGACGGAAAGCTAAAATTCAGTAAGAATTTCTTACCTTACTCTTTAAATTTTATTATCTTTTATTTCTTCTTAGAAATTATTTTTATTAACTTTATTTTCAATATTTAGAATAAAAAAAATTAGTATTTATTTTAGAAAGAAAATATTTTATGAGAATTTATTTAATTAAATCTTGAGTTAAAGAAAACTTTTGAAATTTTAAGTATTTTTGGTTAATAATTACTCTCTTTTAATAAAACAAAATTTTTTGAAAGAAAATTATTTTATTTTTTCCAACTTAATAACTAAAAATATTTGGAAATAATTGAGATTCCTAAATTTGATTTTGTTCAGATTTAATTTGAGAAAGATTATGTAAAGTTTTATATGATAAAGTTTTTAGATATTTAAGGCTTAGAAACTCAATTTCAGTGAGATTTGAAAACTGTACCAAATTTATTTCTGTGGGACAGAAATTCAGAGAAAATGTACAGTTTATTGAAATGATGTTGTAAACCTTTAAGGGATTTAATAATTGAGTTTCTAAAAGCCTTAACCAACTCAATACGCGAGTAGTTCATGCATCATGGATAATGAAAGTGAAATGAAATAATATTGTCTGGGGACGGATTATAGAAACCGAGGATACATTAGAGGAGGCTTAATTACGAGCCTTGGGATGAGAGGGTGTGAAAGGGTGCTTCAGGGGACCTGGGGTAGCTCCCTAGTGTCGGGTACTTTCACAATAAAAACTTTCTCAATCTGACTAGTCTCTAAGTGTTTCCATGCCAGTTGAGCTGTTCATATTATTATTATCCGGACTTATGGAACAGTGTAAACTCCTGGTTGGCCCAGTGCAAATTAAAATTTAAGGGCCCACATATATAGGTAAGTTATGATGAAGATATTACATAACATTCATGCATTCATAATTGATTGTGTATGTGATTGTGATTGATATTATTATGTATTGGTTGTGAAAACCCTTTGTTGCTTATGTCTTATTCGGAAATATTATATTCTGTTTCTCACTCCTTTCTCCGTGTTTTTGTTTCACATGTTTTAAATTGATGGTTCAGAGGGAAGGATCGAAGAATATCGGCAGTAAATATAGCACGTTCTAGACAGGGAGCTCGGTATGAATACCGTGGTCCAATGAATAAATAATGTTAATAAGTAACTGCTTCTGGGCCATGGAGTTTCCTCTCTTTCTTATAATGTTTAATATTTATTTCCGTTGGATGAATGTAAAATTACTTTATAAAGTTTTAATAATATTTATGAGGTATTTCAGAAATAATGTATATAATTTATTCCGATAGTTTCTTTTTAACAATCATATCTTTAGTAAAAAAAAAAATTATGAATTTTTCTAGAATTTATTAAGGTGTAATAGAGGGTGTTACAGAAACTGAACCACACCTTTGTATATTATTTTGTAACTTTGTCCAAATTGTATAATAACACTTATTATTTTAAATCTGTCTAGGTTAGAAGAAGAACTAAAAGACTAAAATATTGACATCAATACTTAGATTTTATTATTTATGTTGTATTTTACATTAAACCTTATTTAAGTAGTACTTCATTTATTTTATACTTGGGTTGAATTGTTGAAAACTTGAGATGTAGTACTTATTAATGACTCTGTCATTGTTGAGAACCTAAAATATTTTTTGAATTGTTATAATTATAATTTTTATTTGATTTTACAAAAAATATAAATTAAAAAAAAACTGAATAAAATGATCTAATCCGAACCACATTTGATTGGATCAGATGATATGATTCATTTCAACCGAGTCGAACCGAACCGCAACTTAATAAAGTGAGTGGATCAGATGATATTTTATCTCAAAATCGAACCGATCCAAAATATCATCCGATCCGGACCGCGAAAACCCCTAACCACCATCACCTTGCCATTGTCATCGCCACTGTCACTATCATGATGACACAGGCCTCACCTGGGCCTCCTTTGGGCCATTCTTTCTGATTTATTAATATTTTTGTTAGAAATATTATTCTATTAGGAATTAATTAGGTTTAGAAAATAATTGATATTTTGGGCCTTGCATGGTCATAATTTTTATTTTGGGCCACTTTTAGGCCTTGTATATGTATATACTAGCTTTGGGCCACTTTTGGGCCATTTATTTTTAAATTTTGAGCCTTGGGTGAAACTTTTACAAGCTCACCCAAGCCAATTACAAATTTTCAGAGCCTATATATAGGCCTTTCTTTTTTGTAAAATTCACATTAGAATTCAATTTAGTGTGAGAAAGTATGTTTTCTCTCTCAGTCTCTCCCTTGTGCTTAGCACACTACCGAATACCTTATCCTTAGGTTTCCTCCCCCATGGTTACGATATAGGACTTATCTCTTCCTAGAGGAGTGACATCCAAATCTATCCTTCCTTTATATCAAACTCCTCCCAACCACATAACAGTTTCGACCACCACACCATCTCCTTCAAGAAGAAAAGCAAGGAAAGCTAGATCCTTCATTCTCAAATTAGGCTTTGCCTACATCACATGACCATCACCTTTACCCTCATAATCGTCGTTATCGCCACTATCATGCTGCCATTGCCAAGCCCATAACCACCGGCGTTGCAACCATAAACCCAAACCTGAAACCACCTTTGTCGCCGCCACTATTACCATTACCCCCATGTCATTGTCATCCTCATTGACACCGCCACCACCACCACCACAACCACGACCACCACCACTCTCACCATGACAACTATTGCCACTATTATCACTACCTTTATCACCATAATTAGTGTCATAGACACTACCATATACACCACGACCACTATAACCCTAAACCAATACTGCCAACACCACCACTGCCATCACCATTGCCACTGCCCTACCACCATTACTATTAACATAAATCCTAAACCACCACCACCATTAACCTAAACCTGAAACGACATGTAGCATCTATCGAAGACAATCCTATTTGAGTCAAGAATACTCATATCATAGTGGGGCGGGCTAACTCTCCCAATGAGAATTTTTTTCATCCACAAGGGTTGAACTTGAGATCTTACTTAAAAAGAATTAAATATATTGAATAAAAAATAAAACCATATATTTATCAAACAAGTGACCTATTACTTCAATTATTTACCATGCAAAGAATTTGACATAATCAAATCAAAATATACATAAGGTGTGACGACCCTCGTCAATTTTTCTCATTTTTCACAATAGATTTTTTGCGTTTAATAAAAATTCCACTCGGTCTTAATATAAAATAATATTTGCTTTTCTTAAATACATTTAAAATAATAAAATCTTACTTAAAATAGCAATTGCCGACTGAAACCAGTCCAAAATACATTCATTAATAAAAGTTATTTAGAAACAGCGAAAGAAAGATAAACAGTCGGGTTGCACACGGAAAATAGTCCACTCGGTCATCTCTCACACGGGAACAACTTAACCTTACTTCACTCGGAAATGATTCTCTCAGCCACAGCTCACTCGGAGACATTCTCACCTTCACTCGGAAGGAAACGTAGGATACTCACTTGAGCAAAATAGGCACCAAATCAATCGACCCTTGCTCGGACAAGAATGAATCCACTCGGCTAGATTTACCCGGTAATCGACCATGCTTCAGCAAAGCAAATTCACTTAAAATAAACACTGATCACATAACATTAAGAATTTATATTCACGTCATTCAACATACCAATTCAAATTTAATTCAACATACAGTCAACACATTGTATCATTAAACACTCGGAAAACTCAATATATATATATATATAAATATATTACACAATTTATTCAAATCACTCGGTGCCTTGGCATCAATCCTCCACTTGGCGTACCTTCATGGCTTCGACCTCTTCCCCGTCATTGGTTACTAAAAATGAAAACCACAGCAAGGGTGAGTGTTTAGCATCATAATTAATCTAGAACGGAATTTAATTAACAAATACAAGTATAAAATCCGTCCGATTCCTTTATCCTCAGTTTGCACATTACACTCGACATTTAACTCACTCGACAATCATAGCAACTAACAGCCATTTTAATAATTCACTCATTCGGCAAGTATGATAACCATCACTCGACAATATATAAAATTACACTCGGTAAATATAATAAATCACGCCCGACAATTATAACCATTCACATTTGACAAACATAGCCATCACACTCGGCAAATACAGTCAATCACACTCGGCAAATACAACCAATCACACTCGGCAATATAACAAACTTCACTCGGCAAATATAACAATTTTCCACTCGAAAAATATAACAATCACTCGGCAAATATATGAAATTACACTCGGCAGATACATCAAATCATACTCAACAAATATAAATTCTCATTCGGCAATTATAACCAACTGCACTCGGCAAATATCTCACACTCGGCAATATAATAATTCACACTCAGTAAATATAATAATTTACACTCGGCAAATATAGCAAACTGCACTCGGCAAATATATACCACAATTAACAATTCATCATTTGTCACAACTGACTCTCACATAAAATTGACGCCTAGTATCCGGATACTAAAGGATCGGCCTTCAGCTGGGAGTCCGACTTGACATCCCGTGAACCCGACTTGGTTCACCGAGCCCGACTTGGCTCCCCCTCAACCACTGGGTCATAGACCTCTGGGTAGCTCAACTGGGTCCGACTTGACCACTGAAGCCAAAAACGAGGGTAACATATACCGTCGGCCATCCCATACCACATAATCACATTTTAATCATTTCATATTATCAACAATCAACAAATGCAACTACCAGAAAATGACATGTGCTCTCATCACAGGGCGACCGACTTGTCAAGCCCATCCATCACATTATCACTCGGGCGACCTGCTTGTCAAACCCGACTCATTAATAACATCACTCGGGTGACCTGTTCGTCAAACCCGACTCCACATTGCCACAAAACACCAATTGTCACAACATTAAATATTTTTAATTTCAATCGGCTCAAGCCACACACACACGATCGGAAACCGATCGATGTCCATACACATACATACATTCATTCACATTCATATACCATTCATCCAGCATCATCAGCATCAAATCCTTCTAAGTCACACACACACACAATCAGAGCCCAATTAGTATGCATATTCATACGTACATTCATATACATATTCACACAATTTCACTCGGCATCATCTCTTACCCGGTTCATAATCATTCCAATGACTCAGACAGTATGTCCTATTCATAGCAACTAACAGCCATTTTAATAATTCACTCATTCGGCAAGTATGATAACCATCACTCGACAATATATAAAATTACACTCGGTAAATATAATAAATCACGCCCGACAATTATAACCATTCACATTTGACAAACATAGCCATCACACTCGGCAAATACAGTCAATCACACTCGGCAAATACAACCAATCACACTCGGCAATATAACAAACTTCACTCGGCAAATATAACAATTTTCCACTCGAAAAATATAACAATCACTCGGCAAATATATGAAATTACACTCGGCAGATACATCAAATCATACTCAACAAATATAAATTCTCATTCGGCAATTATAACCAACTGCACTCGGCAAATATCTCACACTCGGCAATATAATAATTCACACTCAGTAAATATAATAATTTACACTCGGCAAATATAGCAAACTGCACTCGGCAAATATATACCACAATTAACAATTCATCATTTGTCACAACTGACTCTCACATAAAATTGACGCCTAGTATCCGGATACTAAAGGATCGGCCTTCAGCTGGGAGTCCGACTTGACATCCCGTGAACCCGACTTGGTTCACCGAGCCCGACTTGGCTCCCCCTCAACCACTGGGTCATAGACCTCTGGGTAGCTCAACTGGGTCCGACTTGACCACTGAAGCCAAAAACGAGGGTAACATATACCGTCGGCCATCCCATACCACATTTTAATCATTTCATATTATCAACAATCAACAAATGCAACTACCAGAAAATGACATGTGCTCTCATCACAGGGCGACCGACTTGTCAAGCCCATCCATCACATTATCACTCGGGCGACCTGCTTGTCAAACCCGACTCATTAATAACATCACTCGGGTGACCTGTTCGTCAAACCCGACTCCACATTGCCACAAAACACCAATTGTCACAACATTAAATATTTTTAATTTCAATCGGCTCAAGCCACACACACACGATCGGAAACCGATCGATGTCCATACACATACATACATTCATTCACATTCATATACCATTCATCCAGCATCATCAGCATCAAATCCTTCTAAGTCACACACACACACAATCAGAGCCCAATTAGTATGCATATTCATACGTACATTCATATACATATTCTATGGTATTGTGTTTGAGATGAAGTCATATCCTCCACCAGAACTAGTCCCTTCGGCCATAAGGTATTTCTACAATGAACAAACACATCACCATTAATAACCAATGCTCTACCAGGGAGTCAGATGTTTACCTCACATATATAAAGTACAACGCCACTGGAGTGCCAAGGGAATGATGCCAAGCTGCACAAACAATCACAAACACAATACCATAGAATGCAAAACACAGTCCAGTATAGGACTCACACAATCACTCGGTTCACCCATCCACTTGGCTCTAGAAAGAACCGCTCTGATACCAACTGTGACGACCCTCGTTAATTTTTCTCATTTTTCACAATAGATTTTTCGCGTTTAATAAAAATTCCACTCGGTCTTAATATAAAATAATATTTGCTTTTCTTAAATACATTTAAAATAATAAAATCTTACTTAAAATAGCAATTGCCGACTGAAACCGGTCCAAAATACATTCATTAATAAAAGTTAGGCTAAATTACACTTTTGGTCCTCTAACTTGTAAGTTTTTTTCAAATTGGTCCCCAATTATTTTTTTAATTCAATGAGGTCCCCAAACTTTTTAAAACGCGTCAACTTGGTCCTTCCGTTAGAAACTTAGTAACGCCGTTTGCTCACATGGCATGCGTGGACACGTGTCACAATCTTGTTAGCACACGTGTCACCACCAGAACTTAGGACACGTGTCAGATTTTGATTGGATGATGGTTATGTTTGAAATTAAAAGAATTTGTCCTAGATAGGACTTGAACCCGTGACCTTTGAGTCAAAATTCATAACCATCACCACTAGGTCACATATCTCTTTAGTGATTCAAATGACAATGTTTATATATAAAGGTAAACTTTCAATATCTTTTAAAAGTATATTTAATTTAATTATTATAATAAAATATTTATAGGTATATTTAATTTAATTATTGTAAATAAAATATTTAAGGTTATATTTAATTTTATTATTGTTAATAAAATATTTAGTTATTTTCTAATTTAATTATTTTGATAAAATATTTAAGAATATACTTAATTTATTTATTCTTAATAAAATATTTAAAGGTATATTTAATTTTATTACTATATACTTAAATTATCAATAAAATAATTAAATATTTTATTAATAATAAATAAATAAATTATATTCTTAAATATTTTAATAATAATAAAAATAACTAAATTAACTATATTTTAATATATTTTTTAAATATTTTATTAATAATAAATAAATTAACTATATTTTTAATATTTAATAAAAAATAATTAAATAAAATATTCTTAAAAATATTTGATTAATAATAATTAAACTAAATATTTTTTTCAATATTTTATAAAAATAATTAAATTAACTATATTTTAAAGTATTTTATTAATAATAAATAAATTAACTATATGTTTAATATTTCATAAAAAATAATTAAATAAAATATTTTTAAAATATTTGATTAATAATAATTAAAATAAGTATATTTTTCAATATTTTATCAAAATAATTAAATTAAATATATTTTTAAATATTTTCTTAACAATATTAAAATTAAATATACCTTTAAATATTTTCTTAATAATAAATATATTAAGTTTATTTTTTAAATATTTATTATTAATAATTAAAGTAAATATATTTTTAAATATTTTCTCAAAAATGATTAAATTATATATTTTAAATGTTTTCTTAACAATATTAAAATAAATATACCTTTAAATATTTTCTTAATAATAAATAAATTAAGTTTATTTTTTAAATATTTATTAATAATAATTAAACTAAATATAGTTTTAAATATTTAATAAAAATAATTAAATTAACTATATGTGTAAATATTCTATTAATAATAATTAAACTAAATATATATTTAAATATTTTATCCAAATGATTAAATTAAAAAATAATTAAATATTTTATTAATAAGAATAAAATTAAATATAACCTTAAATATTTTATTTACAATAAATAAATTAAATATACCTATAAATATTTTATTATAATAATTAAATTTGATCCGGTCTGGATACCGGCCCCGATCTTGTGACGTCAGAGTGACCTCATGTAAGGAAAACCGGTGTCCTGGTTCAACATTACCACACCGGATATCCGATGTCTGGCCTTCCGTTCTCATCTCACAACCGCCCCACTTATTTTCTCTATAACGGATCATTGTTCATTTTCACAGAACACTCATATAACTGTAGGTTTCTCAGTCACAGCGAGATAAGAGCCCCTAATAACTTATCAGCGAAGATACTGAATGTAGCAAAATATGTCACGTCAATGGCCTCAGGAAGCAAGTACATGTGTCAGCAGATTATGCGGAAAGGTGATTATCCTCTCTTCTTCCTATGGGATCGTACTCTGATAATTGACCTACCCCCCTGACACACTCTGAGTACTGAGCCACTTTGATTGACACACTTCACACGCTATCAGAACCAAGGGGCCTACTTGCACCCAACGATTCATTTCCTACGTTCAACTATAAATAGCTCATTTCAAGACACATGCAAGGTTATGTTGTTCTAACTCACACTTTACTATTACATCGCTTGAGCATTCACTGAGTTCTTACACTCTTCTAACTTGAGCGTCGGAGAATCTTCGCAGGTGGCACCACCTTTCGCCCCCTGCAACGCGAAACGCTGGTGTGAAGGATCTCCAGGACAACAAGACCGGCTTCTCCCACTGAGAGACCGGATTAATACACCGGATACTCACTGTTCCGGTGTGCAAAACCTAAAAACACCTATATTCTTGTGGCTGGTCCCACACCGGATCCTAGACCCCGGTTCAGACCAGTTCAAAATTAAATATACTTTTAAAAGATATTGAAAGTTTACCTTTATATATAAACATTGTCATTTGAATCACTAAAGAGATATGTGGCCTAGTGGTGATGGTTATGGTTTTTGACTCAAAGGTCACGGGTTCAAGTCCTATCTAGGACAAATTCTTTTAATTTCAAACATAACCATCATCCAATCAAAATCTGACACGTGTCCTAAGTTCTGGTGGTGACACGTGTGCTAACAAGATTGTGACACGTGTCCACGCATGCCATGTGAGCAAACGGCGTTACTAAGTTTCTAACGGAAGGACCAAGTTGACGCGTTTTAAAAAGTTTGGGGACCTCATTGAATTAAAAAAATAATTGGGGACCAATTTGAAAAAAACTTACAAGTTAGAGGACCAAAAGTGTAATTTAGTCTAAAAGTTATTTAGAAACAGCGAAAGAAAGATAAACAGTCAGGTTTCACACGGAAAATAGTCCACTCGGTCATCTCTCACACGGGAACAGCTTAACCTTACTTCACTCGGAAATGATTCTCTCAGCCACAGCTCACTCGGAGACATTCTCACCTTCACTCGGAAGGAAACGTGGGATACTCACTTGAGCGAAATAGGCACCAAATCAATCGACCCTTGCTCGGACAAGAATGAATCCACTCGGCTAGATTCACCTGGTAATCGACCATGCTTCAGCAAAGCAAATTCACTTAAAATAAACACTGATCACATAACATTAAGAATTTATATTCACGTCCTTCAGCATACCAATTCAAATTTAATTCAACATACAGTCAACACATTGTATTATTAAACACTCGGAAAACTCAATATATATATATATATATAAATATATTACACAATTTATTCAAATCACTCGGTGCCTTGGCATCAATCCTCCGCTTGGCGTACCTCCATGGCTCCGACCTCTTCCCTGTCATTGGTTACTAAAAATGAAAACCACAGCAAGGGTGAGTGTTTAGCATCATAATTAATCTAGAACAGAATTTAATTAACAAATACAAGTATAAAATCCATCCGATTCCTTTATCCTCAGTTTGCACATTACACTCGGCATTTAACTCACTCGGCAATCATAGCAATTAACAACCATTTTAATAATTCACTCATTCGGCAAGTATGATAACCATCACTCGACAATATAAAGGAAGGATAGATTTGGATGTCACTCCTCTAGGAAGAGATAAGTCCTATATCGTAACCATGGGGGAGGAAACCTAAGGATAAGGTATTCGGTAGTGTGCTAAGCACAAGGGAGAGACTGAGAGAGAAAACATACTTTCTCACACTAAATTGAATTCTAATGTGAATTTTACAAAAAAGAAAGGCCTATATATAGGCTCTGAAAATTTGTAATTGGCTTGGGTGAGCTTGTAAAAGTTTCACCCAAGGCTCAAAATTTAAAAATAAATGGCCCAAAAGTGGCCCAAAGCTAGTATATACATATACAAGGCCTAAAAGTGGCCCAAAATAAAAATTATGACCATGCAAGGCCCAAAATATCAATTATTTTCTAAACCTAATTAATTCCTAATAGAATAATATTTCTAACAAAAATATTAATAAATCAGAAAGAATGGCCCAAAGGAGGCCCAGGTGAGGCCTGTGTCATCATGATAGTGACAGTGGCGATGACAATGGCAAGGTGATGGTGGTTAGGGGTTTTCGCGGTCCGGATCGGATGATATTTTGGATCGGTTCGATTTTGAGATAAAATATCATCTGATCCACTCACTTTATTAAGTTGCGGTTCGGTTCGACTCGGTTGAAATGAATCATATCATCTGATCCAATCAAATGTGGTTCGGATTAGATCATTTTATTCAGTTTTTTTTCAATTTATATTTTTTGTAAAATCAAATAAAAATTATAATTATAACAATTCAAAAAATATTTTAGGTTCTCAACAATGACAGAGTCATTAATAAGTACTACATCTCAAGTTTTCAACAATTCAACCCAAGTATAAAATAAATAAAGTACTACTTAAATAAGGTTTAATGTAAAATACAACATAAATAATAAAATCTAAGTATTGATGTCAATATTTTAGTCTTTTAGTTCTTCTTCTAACCTAGACAGATTTAAAATAATAAGTGTTATTATACAATTTGGACAAAGTTACAAAATAATATACAAAGGTGTGGTTCAGTTTCTGTAACACCCTCTATTACACCTTAATAAATTCTAGAAAAATTCATAATTTTTTTTTTTACTAAAGATATGATTGTTAAAAAGAAACTATCGGAATAAATTATATACATTATTTCTGAAATACCTCATAAATATTATTAAAACTTTATAAAGTAATTTTACATTCATCCAACGGAAATAAATATTAAACATTATAAGAAAGAGAGGAAACTCCATGGCCCAGAAGCAGTTACTTATTAACATTATTTATTCATTGGACCACGGTATTCATACCGAGCTCCCTGTCTAGAACGTGCTATATTTACTGCCGATATTCTTCGATCCTTCCCCCTGAACCATCAATTTAAAACATGTGAAACAAAAACACGGAGAAAGGAGTGAGAAACAGAATATAATATTTCCGAATAAGACATAAGCAACAAAGGGTTTTCACAACCAATACATAATAATATCAATCACAATCACATACACAATCAATTATGAATGCATGAATGTTATGTAATATCTTCATCATAACTTACCTATATATGTGGGCCCTTAAATTTTAATTTGCACTGGGCCAACCAGGAGTTTACACTGTTCCATAAGTCCGGATAATAATAATATGAACAGCTCAACTGGTATGGAAACACTTAGAGACTAGTCAGATTGAGAAAGTTTTTATTGTGAAAGTACCCGACACTAGGGAGCTACCCCAGGTCCCCTGAAGCACCCTTTCACACCCTCTCATCCCAAGGCTCGTAATTAAGCCTCCTCTAATGTATCCTCGGTTTCTATAATCCGTCCCCAGACAATATTATTTCATTTCACTTTCATTATCCATGATGCATGAACTACTCGCGTATTGAGTTGGTTAAGGCTTTTAGAAACTCAATTATTAAATCCCTTAAAGGTTTACAACATCATTTCAATAAACTGTACATTTTCTCTGAATTTCTGTCCCACAGAAATAAATTTGGTACAGTTTTCAAATCTCACTGAAATTGAGTTTCTAAGTCTTAAATATCTAAAAACTTTATCATATAAAACTTTACATAATCTTTCTCAAATTAAATCTGAACAAAATCAAATTTAGGAATCTCAATTATTTCCAAATATTTTTAGTTATTAAGTTGGAAAAAATAAAATAATTTTCTTTCAAAAAATTTTGTTTTATTAAAAGAGAGTAATTATTAACCAAAAATACTTAAAATTTCAAAAGTTTTCTTTAACTCAAGATTTAATTAAATAAATTCTCATAAAATATTTTCTTTCTAAAATAAATACTAATTTTTTTATTCTAAATATTGAAAATAAAGTTAATAAAAATAATTTCTAAGAAGAAATAAAAGATAATAAAATTTAAAGAGTAAGGTAAGAAATTCTTACTGAATTTTAGCTTTCCGTCATGCTCGCTATATGCTCAAACTCCACATTACAATATCATCAATCAAAATCAAACAATATCAATCATAACTAAATATCATCAATCAATCAATCATAATCAAATCATAATCAAATCAATTAAATATCATTAATACATATCATAATACAAAATTTAATGATTATTAATATAGTCAATTTGAGTCATTTTGGTCAATTCCTCGCATAGGTATATGTAAGTCCATATAATCCAGTCCTTGCATAGGTATAGTTCAGTCCATATGGGTCATAATGGTCCAAGTCCTTGCATAGGTATAGTCCAGTCCATATAGGTCATAATGGTCCAAGTCCTTGCATAGGTATGTTAGAGTTAGTTAAACCGGATATTTAATTTAAAATTTATTATAAATTTTAAGTTAAAAAGTTAATATTTTAAAATAATAATATTATCAGATTTAAAAGGAGTAGGGGATTCCTCCCATTATTCTTATGTCTTTTCATATTATACTCTTATCTCACTCCCCCTTACCTTGAATTGTTACTCAAAATGGATTTGCTTTGCGCCTCCGATTTCTAGAAATATTAATACCAATCTTATTTCAGTATAAGCATAAGACGAAGATTAAGATTACTACTTAAAACAGAAATGATAAATTTTGAATAGTGAATAGTGAATAGTGAATAGTAAATAGTGAATAGTAAATCGTAAATAGTAACAGTAAATAGTAAAACGTGAATAGTAACAGTAAATAGTAAAACATGAATAGTAACAGTAAATAGTAAATCGTGAATAGTAACGGTAAATAGTAACAGTAAATAGTAATTTACTATTTGAATAGTAATTTACTATTGAAATAGTAATTTACTATTGAAATAGTATTTACTATGCAGAATAGTAACTTAAAATAATATTATTTCCAGTATAATAACAGATTTCTAAAAACGATATAAAAATAACCCAAAAAATATAAAAGAGAAGTATTCTTACCTTAGGATTTTGGCAGAACCTTCTCTCTAAAAACTTTTCTTCTCTCTCTCACTTCCACCACTATCTCACTAGCACTACTATATTAAGAAAACTTAATCTGAAATTGTGAATTCTAAAGAAGAAATCCTTCGGTATTTATAGGAAAAAAAAATTTACTATGCATTCCATTATTTTAATATAAAAGTACTATGTATTTTTGAATTTTTTATTCCAGGTTACTGTGCATCTTTTGAAAATTTCATACATGCACAGTGATTTGCATAGTAATTATCGGCAAAATTATTAAGTCAAATAGTAACCCTTCACTCGGTATATTTTAAATATTCAAAATGAGTCCTTTTTGAAATTTAGCGATATTATATCAGTCCTCACAAATTTTATAATAAGTAATATAAAGCTGAAATTTTAAAAATCTAAACTTTTCTGTTAATAAAAATTTATTGATACGTTTCCAATTTTTTAACGATTGAAAAAAATCAAGATTTTTCTCAAACCGATAATTTTTAGATAAGTCTACTTGAAACGGATTTTAAAAAATTTTCTTATAATTTAAATTCACTTTCTTATAAATATTTTTAATTTAAGTCACTTATATGAATTTAAAATTATTTAAAAAATATTATTTTTATTAAAAAATTCCAAAATTCCAAAAAAATTCCAAAAAATCATAAATAATACGTAGATTAAAAAGTTCTAAAGAACCATAATTTAATTCCTTCAAAATTTTAATATAAAAATAAAAATAGGGGTGTTACAACAATCACTCGGCAAATATATGAAATTACACTCGGAAGATACATCAAATCATACTCAACAAATATAAATTCTCATTCGGCAATTATAACCAACTGCACTCGGCAAATATCTCACACTCGGCAATATAATAATTCACACTCGGTAAATATAATAATTTACACTCGGCAAATATAGCAAACTACACTCGGCAAATATATACCACAATTAATAATTCATCATTTGTCACAACTGACTCTCACATAAAATTGACGCCTAGTATCCGGATACTAAAGGATCGACCTTCAGCTGGGAGTCCGACTTGACATCCCGTGAACCCGACTTGGTTCACCGAGCCCGACTTGGCTCCCCCTCAACCACTGGGGTTCACCGAGCCCGACTTAGCTCCCCCTCAACCACTGGGTCATAGACCTCTGGGTAGCTCAACTGGGTCCGACTTGACCACTGAAGCCAAAAACGAGGGTAACATATACCGTCGGCCATCCCATACCACATAATCACATTTCAATCATTTCATATTATCAACAATCAACAAATGCAACTACCAGAAACTGACATGTGCTCTCATCATAGGGCGACCGACTTGTCAAGCCCATCCATCACATTATCACTCGGGCGACCTGCTTGTCAAACCCGACTCATTAACAACATCACTCGGGTGACCTGCTTGTCAAACCCAACTCCACATTGCCACAAAACACCAATTGTCACAGCATTAAATATTTTTAATTTCAATCGGCTCAAGCTACACACACACGATCGGAAATCGATCGGTGTCCATACACATACATACATTCATTCACATTCATATACCATTCATCCAGCATCATCAGCATCAAATCCTTCTAAGTCACACACACAATCAGAGCCCAATCGGTGTGCACATTCATACGTACATTCATATACATATTCACACAATTTTACTCGGCATCATCTCTTACTCGGTTCATAGTCATTCCAATGACTCGGACAATATGTCCTATTCTAATTAATTATAACCCAAACACCCCCTTTACCTCTGTTCCAAGCTTTAACAGTCGGTGGGGTTCACAGTTCCTCCTTCGTTCAGCACCAGCTTCCTTAATTATCTCACTGTTGTTCGTTCCACTACCTACGGTTTGGAACGTGAAATACGTTACCATCAAACCACCATCCACACGATCAAGGGCCATTTTCAGGCTCACAGCCAAGAGGAATGGGGATCGGAACAGTACCCCTCCTCCATACACATGACCATTCGGTCCAGAAAAGAAAGGAAAGAGGTGAGGTATCAATTTTAAACGGTTCAAAAGACTTACCTTGAAACCACTGTCACAACCATGTAATTATTTCAAGGTTTGATGCAAAGATGGACCTCCTTTCAAAGCTTAAAGCTCTCTACAATGGAAGAAGAAGAAAAGTAGCAGAAGTTCTTCACGTGAAAGAGAGTGAATGATTGCGCAAATGATTGAAGAAAGAGAAGAAATCCATTATTTAAACTCATGGCAACCGGTTACCTTCTCAATCGATCACTTCCAACCGGTAACCTCTTCAACCGATCATCTCTTCATTTCCTTTACAATTTCTTTAAAGATTTAATTTGACTTCTCTTCTTCTAATCACACCCTTTATAATTAACTAATAATTCATAAAAATATCAAATAAATTCCTAAAAACAATTTTTAATATTTTCTCACTACACAAAATTTCTATAAATATCCAGGATGTCACATAAGGCTTGGAATCATTGATTTCTTATTTTCTTTAAATTATAAATTAAACTATTTTACATATTTATTATTTAATATATGTATATATATAATAGGTCAACTTAAAAGGTCTACCTCATGGTTTAATAGTTTTTTTCAGTGTTTTCAGAACCGGACCGGTCATTGAACCGGTGGAGGCACCGGTTCAAGGGTCAGTGGTTGAACCAGTGGTCGAACCGGTAATAATAAATTATTATTATTATTACTATTTATATATTAAATAATAATCGATTATATCAAAAATAATATATTATTTATCAAATAAATTCAATAAATGTTAGAATTAAAATATTACATAGTAAAAAAGGCTTAAAATAGTACACATCCTACTATAACATGCTTAAAAGGTCTAAAAACACTAGTCCAAACTAAGTAAAATAAAAAAATATTAATTTTATTTAGTGTACAGGGTCTATTAGTGCGGTTCTACAAAAAACCGCACTAAAAAGGTTTCTAAAATTTTAAAAAAAATAAAATTGCAAACCGGGTTTTTGACCGGTTTTAATCGGTTTTGGCCGGGTTTTACCGGTTTTTGACCGGTTCAATTATTGACCGTTTCCCCCCGTTCCGAACCGGACAAGGCACCGGTTCCCGGTTCGACCGGTCCGACCGGCCGGTCCAGTCCGGTTCTGATACCCATGGTTTTTTTACACCTTTTTAGCCTATTTAATTAAACATATTTTTTCATAAAAAGTATAAGCTTGACCTTGTTACTCATCAAACGTGGCCTAGATAAGCCTTTGACGAATTAAGTTACGGGTCTCGATGGACAATCTGATATGTTGCCACCTTTTTTTCTAAAATCCATTCAAATAACAATAAAGAAGAGTGGAAATGAGTATCAAGACTAGAGTTTGAACCTTGTCCTTGATATTTTATGTCAAACACCAACTATGTTAAACTTTTAAGATGACATATTTCCACCCCTACGTTAAGGGTGACAATACAATATAATTTCAAGTTAGGAGATTGAAAATATAGAATTTTGGTAATTGAAACACCAAAAGTGTAATTAATACAGACAAGTTTTTGGTTTTTTAGGGGTATTAGAATTACTACTTTTTAATTTAGAAGAATTTATGATTGACTTAGTTGGATTACAATCCTTACTAATACTCACGCACATTTGTCATTTTAACATATGTGAATAGTACCAACCTCAAGGGCAAACATTAAGTACTTGTTTAGGGTGGTTGAAAGTTTTTAGTTTTTGGGTTTGACAATTAAATTTAAAAACAAAACTTGTTTGACAAAAATGGTGTTAAGTTGAGTTCTAACTCATTTTCAAAATGATTTTTAGTCATATTTAAAAAAAATGGTTTCTTAATTTTTGTTTTCAATTTTATAAATCTCTAACCCTAAACCTAAACTACCATCACAATGTCACCACCACTCTACCAATCACCATCACAACACCACCACCACTACTAGTGTTGCCACCATGAACATAAATTTGAAACCATCTCTACTGCCACTATCACCACCTTGCCATCGTCATCACCATTGCCACTGCCATCGCCACTGCTTTCACCACCACCCTCACCATGACAACCATTGCCAGTGTTATCACTACCTTTATCACCATCATAACCTTAAACCCTAAACCAACACCGCCAACACCACGACTACCATCATAACCGCCACCGTCTTACCACCACCCTACCACCACCACTATTAACCTAAATCCTAAACCACCACCTCCATCAACCTAAACCCAAAACCACCATTACCATTACCATCATTGCATTACCAACAACACCATCGATGATGTCCCCCTTTTCACATCGGTTTCTAGCAAAACTACTGTTAGATGTCCTCTCTTTCACATCTGTTGTACAATAAACCGATGTGGTAAGTCATATTTCACATCGGTTTTAAAATCAATATGAGATGTCTCCATATTTCACAACGGCCAGATCCACATTGGTTTGAAAACTGATGTGAAATATCCAAAAAAATCGATGTTAAATCCTGTTTCTGCACTAGTGGCAACACCATCATTGATGTCATTACCATGATTATATTGTTGCTTTTGTTTATGTGTAATATAGTTGACATTAAATGAAAGTTTTACAACAACTTTTTAAAATTTAAAACTGTAAAAACTAAAACCTGAAGCTAAAAACCAAATACAAGTTTTGGTTTTTTAAAATTTTAAAACTAAAAACTAAAAATAACCCTAAATAGGACGTAATTTTGTGTGTTATTGGTCGTATATTTTACGTAACAATATTAAACGTAGTTTCAGTTCAACATCAACCTGACTTGTGGATTTTATAAGATAGTTTCAATAAGGGTTAAATATATTTTTCACCTCAATAAAATTATTAAATTTCAGTTTTTATTTGTGTAAAAATTTTGTTACATTTTCATCCCTCACTAATATTTTTGTTCCGTTGTTTTTGGTCTCTCATTGACATAAAATCTTGAAAATTAGACCCTTATTAATTTAATTATTTTATTTTAGTCCCTCATTTTTTCTGTTACTTGTAATTTTCTACTATATTCTTACACCATCATCTGGTATATTATCTAATATATCATTTGTATAATTTAATTTAGAAGATATTAATAAAAATATAAAAATGTGATAATATGTAAGTTAGACATATCAATTACCCTGATAAAAATATCTTGAGAAGTTAAATGTTTTTAAATTGAAAGCTTCTTATATCCATTTTATAAGATAATTAACTAACATATTGATGAATTATGTATAAATCAACTAATTTTCTAATGACAATGATTATTTTTAAAGTATGATTTAATAGAAATAAAAAATGTAACTATAATAACAAAAAATTAATAATTTTACATAAGACGAAAAACATATTTAACCATTTCAATAACAATTCACTGTGAAATTTAACGTGTCGTAAATGGGCTCGCCATGTGACATATGAAACTGTGATCGTCATAGTATATGTTAAATTGTGACTGCAACAGGTGAGTTCATAAGCAGTAAATAATTTTCTTAAATTTCATGAAACACACGAGACCATTGTGTTGCAGTTGCAGACCCACACAATGTGAGTGAACGTGAAGACTGTACTAGTGCAGCAAGATGGGTCAGTCTTTTGATATTGACCCTCTCCAAAATAAAAAGAAAAAATAGCCAAATTTAGCTGAAACTGACAAAGCACAAACGCGGAAACACTACGCCAATACCAGAAGACACACACCCTCACAATAATGCAACTTTGTGTTTGTATCTGCTAAGAATCAATCATCATGATATAGAAGTGCGGTTGTTGTTTGTTCTATGGTTTTCACTGTTTTCAACAGTGACCCTTGATAATTGAATATTTTACTATGCCATAAAAACACGCACTCATTCACTATTGCCTCATAGCTCAGGCACTTCAAATTAGAAATTAAGCACGTTACACACCATACACATAAACTTGTCAGTTTTATTTCTCTTCTGTTCGTAGAGGTAATGAACACTAAACAAAGCAAAACGCTGACAAAATAAACAACACATAAACTGAAAGTACTGACTAAAAAAAAAACCAAAGGACCAAACTGAAATAACAAATATGCTGCATTCATGGTAGTTGTCAAAATTTATCATGACAAATTCAACCAAAAAAAAGGAATAGAAATAGATAATAATTAACCATCAATGATTAGTTTCCATCAATCATGAGGAGCAGCAACCTGGGCATCTTATCAAGCCATTCTCATTACAGTCAGGACACCTTCTCAACCCTCTTTCTTCCTGCTCAAAAACCTTTCTGCTTCCATTGCAATTAGGACATGGCAAAAACCTTGCATCTCCACAATTCTCACACACAAATCCAGGATCCTGAGTGGGAAAACCTTCCAAAAGCTTAGCCAATTCTCCAGATTCATTAAGTTGCTTCATTTCCTCTGCATTCCCTACATACTTTCCTCTGATAAAAACCTGTGGCAATGTCACTGCTTTGCCAAAAAGTGCATCTTTCAACTCCTTCCTATATGATGAGTCCATTGAGATGTCCCTCTCATCAACAGCAACTCTAAATCCCCTCAATATCATCCTAACCGAACAACAATCCTCATAGGTCTTTCGGATCCCTCTCAAACTAGTACAATAAACCACTATTCTGTCTTCAGAACCAGGTAAATGGCACAAATTGTTGTTACCAAATGAAGGAGAATAGGTGGATCTTAAAGGGCTAGACCCCATTGACCTCACATCTCTGAATAAAGTGTTTCTACCTAATTGCCTTGATGATAGTGCTCTACGGTAACTCCATGCCACACTTGGGTCTAACTTGGCCAATAATGCTTCCTCAGATAAATGTTGCCAAAGTGGTTTCTTGGTTAATAGTGAAGAAGGTGAAGGAGAAAGTGAGTGAGAGAGAGAGTTTTCCATGGATTCTTGTGAAGCTTTCTTCATTGATTCAAAGGAATCAAACAGTTTCTTCCTTGCAGAACCATCAAATGCTGTGTACCTGCAGGAACTTGGTTTGTCTGAAATGGAAGTGTGAAGAGGAGGCTTGACAGTGTTAACAAAATGTGAAACCTTTTTTTCTTTTACTTTCTCTTCTTCTTGTTCTTCTTCATCCAAGCCATCCATGAGTTCCCAAGTGTTGATGACAGAGTCTGGGGACAGAGAATGCTCTGGCTCTGTTAGGTTTGAGGTTTTGGTGAGATGGGGTGTGTTTTTGAGGGTCAAGTTGGGGTCTTTTTGGTCAATGAGGAGAAGGGAGCCATAGGTGGTGGAGGTTAGAGAGACAAGGTGGTGTGTGTCACCCTTTTTGATGGGAGGGTGATGGACAAGAGGCATTGGGAGTGAGAGAGCTCTTGGAACTTGTGGTGAAGAATTGGAACAATGTGAAGCAGAACAAGAGGAAAATGAAGAAGAAGAAGCACAAGGAGAGGGTTCCTCCGGATTCTTGTTTGCCACTATGGTGATTGTTCTTGAGGCTGAGCAACCCATGATTCCACTACCTTTGCCTAGTTGCTTCCTTTCTCACAAAAGAGAAGAAAAAACAAGATACTTTTTTTCTCTTTTTATTTTTACTTTCTCTCTCCCAACTTTTTGGCTTTGTTTGTGAAAGTCTCTAGACCTTTGTGAGATAATGATTGTACCATTGGGAGAGAGAGAGAGAGAGAGAGAGAGAGAGAGAGAGAGAGAGAAGGATTTCAGAGGTATTATGATACAGTATGTGAGACAGGTTTTGGAGGCTTGGATGGAAAGAATGGTGGAAAAGAAGGAATTGTGTTGTTGTGGACTTGTGGTGGTGGTAGAAGGGGAGCTTTCAAGAGGGTTGGAGGGGGAAGTTGATGAATATCAATGCTGTATTATGTAATTGGGAGCAACAAGGTCAAGGTTAGGACCATTTTAAATTACTGAGAATTGTGAGGGACCATTTTTTTTTTTGAAAAGTAATAAATAAAGTGGTGAAAAGGGACACTGAGCAATGGAAGATTCCTGTGCATTTTTTAGGGTAAGAATTTTTCGTATCAATGTACTTAGCTCCCCTTTTTTAAAGTATTGTAACCTATTTTAACATGTAAAAACACAGTGTATTTGACTTTCTAGAACAAGAGAGACAACATGGTTAAATTGGCTCTGTTAAGCTCCCAACATGGTTAAATCTCACATCATTCTTTTTATGGTTGAATTCGAAGTTTGATTATTGTTATTTGCAGCCTGCACAAAGTTGAAACAGGGAGGAAATTGAATTGAACTTGAGCCATTTACTGGTTTTTATATATTTTTCCTCGTTATTAATGAAAACAAATAAATCCATTGAGTGAAAGATAATTAAGGTGTAAGGTGTAAAGTGGAAAATGTAAAGTAAGTGTAAATTTTGGTTGTTAAAAAACCAGCTTGTTATTAATTATGGAAATTACAAATCTCTCCTTATGCGTTTCGTTTTTAGTACAATATATATATATATATGCTCAAATAAATAAAATATTAATAAAGCTATCCCATGCTCCCATGTGAAGTGTTACATTTTTCTTTATTTAATGTCACAAAGGAGTCAATTTTAAGTGAAGAAAATCATAAGATATTCTACTGTGGTTGGTCCACAACCTGTTCATCTTATTCAGTAGCATTGATTTTCATTTGGCGGTGAGTTTGACTTGAACCCTATCCAACCTCAGCGCAAAACAAAGAGAAAATCATAATATTAGGATTTAAGAACTTGGTGTGCGTTTGATTAGCAGTTAGAGAAATAGAACTGTAAAAATACAAAAATTTAATAATATACATTAATTTTTTATATCAATTGAAACAATAAAAATTTTGTTTAATTCATAAATATAAAAATTCATTTTTCTTAGTCTCTGTTTCAACCCTAATCTTAATTTTAAGTCAAATATATGTTCATTTGCTAATATTAAGGTTGGCTCATCTGAAAGCTTATGATTTATTGATTTCAAAAAACACTTGATCTTGACCAAAGAAAAGCTACTTGATCTGTAGATTTGATGAGAGATGATTTTATATATATATATATATATATATATATATATATATATATACTTATTGCTTTATGTCCTTTAGGGTGATAGATTAGGGGATTTGTCACGCAAAAGAGAAATAAGAATCAAGTTTAGTGATGATTGATGCACAATTGGAATTGGAAGATCCTCATCAAGTGAAACAACCCAGTTTAGATAACAGCAGCCCGAGACAGCGGAAAATTTTTCCCAAAGATCATAGAGTGTTCATAGACAAAATAAGCAATTAAAGGTTAAGAAGGGTAGAAATCCGACTCAGAAAGAGAAGGCCGGGCAGAATATTACACATTAGCAGACGTGGCTCCAACAACGAGAATCAGCGGACGAAAACACATAAGCGGCTGCACTCGCTAGAGCGAGGATTTATTCGCTGAAGCGACGAATATGCTCGGATAGCCTCCCACTCGGAATGGAGTCTAGATTCACTCGGGAAAGTCTTTGCGCTCACGTGTCCCTCGGAAGTTCATTCAACACATCCTATTCTAGCCTTAAAGTTCACGGTGTAACTATGTTCGCTGAAGCGGGACCTTACTCGCCCGAGCGAACAGAGCACTCGGATAATTCGATTACTCAAAATCTAAGCCCAAGTCCACTCAGTAATCTCATCACTCGGAGTCGAAACCTAACTTCTCTCGGAAGGATCCCACACCTACATGCTTTCTTCGGAAGTTTACATAACACTCTCTATTTTCATTCTTGAACAGTCACGGATGTTAACCACTCGGGAAAAGGTTCCCTCACTCGGAAATGCTCTAACTCCTCGCCACTCGGAATACATACTAACTCCTCCCCATGCGGAAGACCTTGTTAGACTAAAATTTACTCCGTATCATCAAGTTATTACTCCCTCTCATAAGTTCACTACTACAGACTTTCACTCGGAAACATCTAAATACCCTTCAATTGGAAGGTTGTATCTAAGAAATCTCTCGCTCCATAACATGTTGACCAACTTACCTCAAAAGCGATCCTATGGACATATTCCACTCGGAGTTGACCCACCCTTCTTCATTCGGAAGGAGGTCACTCATCACGCCTCATACAGGATTAACTTAACTCTTACATATTCAGAATCATGTGGCTCTACATACTTAGTAGATTGCTACGTATACCACTCGGACATTCACACACAGTACAAGATAAGCACACAGTATTATATATAATATTTACATGCACAAGATCATACTCTCAACCCGAGTGAGTTCAGTTCTGATACAGTCAAACAAAAGACCAGATTAAGAGCCGGCCAAGGCTTGACAACACTATTTACATAGTATATACATTTACATACAAGTCCACTGTACATTATGCCTCACAGGACTGGTGCTTCTCCATCATCCATCATTCCGAGAGACATCCACTGAAATATGGCCACAATAGGGGTGAGCTTTTACATATAAAATGACAGTTATTGACTCGGCATCCACATCAGTACACACGCATATTCAATCGGAATTCACTCAATCTAAATTAAGGCCATGCAGACCATGATATTTTCAATAACATATACTCACATACATATCACATTAAGCTCATTCTCATTCATAAGGGAGCATGCATCAACTCAATCGAAATTCATTCATATCATTCACAGATCATATGAATCGTGTTATTCTCTTTAACAATGCACCTACGTATATGCATGCGGATCCAACTTAAACAATGATTTTCAGTTACAGGTTCCCTTCCTGGCCTCTCGTCCATTAGCCCTTCCCACGTGGTACCGGTCTCCCATTGACGTCTCGAGACTTAACTCTAGCTCCCTCGGCTACCACGGGCCCTCACAGGATCTAGCCAAGGATTTGTAGCTGGAAATCATCTCATTGGGGTTCCTGACCTTCCACGGGTCACCCCGTTCCTATACATGCAACTTATGCACTTTATCAGCAAGCATTCTCGATTATCAAGGACATTCCACGCAACCATTAGAATCATAACCGATCCAACATAGTATCTACATTCACTCGTCAATCACACCAGCATACACAGCAACCAAACAGTTCATATTCTTAATACAATACTCCAGACAAGATCGACCCAACAGCCACACACGTATATACTCTCGGTGTTAACAATAACAGGAACATACACCACATGCATTTATGGATAAACAACCATCAGAACTCAGCACAACAAACCCTGAACACATGCATGTAAGCGGGAACTGCTAACAGGACTCTACTACCACACACATGGTATCCAAAGATTTACAATCAGGCATTTCACACAGTCATCATAATCATAATCGCACACACATAAAGCAATACGTTCACCCGGTACCGTCCATAAACCATGCATTTGACATGCAAGCGCCCCCTACCTACAGAAGATACTCGAGAAGCTCCTCTGTTTCTCGATGTTTGGTCCGATACTCTGTTTGCTTCGTCCACCACTCTCTCTTGTTCAGTCCCCCTCGAACACAGTCGCACCCCTTTAATCAGCTTGGGAAAAGAAAGTTGTTCTCCTTCCACTCGAACGATTGTTCCTCACCTCCAGTGGGAATCTCGGGTCCTCCACAACACCACAGTCGCGAAGTTACGGAAAACAGGGAGTAGAGAAGAAGAACGAAGAAGAACGAAGAAGTAGGAGAAGGTGGAAATTCTTGAGAAAGTTTGCAGTGAATGGAGAAGTGGTTAAGGGCTTCAGCCCATATACTCCTAGAAACACAAAGAGTGAGTGGGAAACGCGGATCGGAGCCTGCTGCATGGTTACACGTCACAATCAATCAGTCCCGTCAGCGGTTAAGTTTTTAATTTATAATTAACCTCACTTAACATTTAATCTTAATCTAGTCCTTAATTAATACGCAGGATGTTACATCAAGTGACACAACAAAATTGAGATATGAATCTAAAAATGTAAGAGTTTAATTTTCAATGTGTTCGGCTAAAAAATCTTCCATGTTAAATCAATTATAAATTATCATAAATTTTTAAATTAGTTATTATGAAGTACTGATACTTTTATGAGTTTATGTATTTGCATATATAATATGTTGGATTTGATACTCTCATTTACTTTATCAATACTTTTTTATTAAAAATTAAAACTTTTTAAAAGGTTATAAAACTTTAATGTAAATGGATGTGAGACATAAAAACATCTATAAGACAGGGACATAAAAACATTACCTCTTGATGAACTTGAAATTGGAGTTGTTATTTTTAAGGATGACGCATAAAAAGCAAATGAGACTAATATTATTTCTAGTTGTAAAAAAATATAATTTTAAATAAAATCATTTAAAGTTTTGTTTTTGTTTTAGTTATGTCGAAAAATCATGTATGCAACTTTAAATTCATAAGATTTTATAAAATTTTATATATTCTACACTTATGTATCTTATGTATTTGAAGAATAGTTGTATCCGTGTAACAGATATATATCATATCTGATCCGGTCTGGATACCGGCCCCCATTCTTGTGACGTCAGACTGACCTCATATAAGGAAAACCGGTGTCCTGGTTCAACTTTACCACACCGGATATCCGATGTCTGGCCGTCCGTCCTCATCTCATGACTGCACCACTTATTTTCTCTATAACGGTTCTTTGTTCATTTTCACAGGACATTTATATAACTGTTGGCTTTTCAGTCACAGCAAGATAAGAGCCCCTAATAACTTATCAGCGAAGATACTGTATGTAGCAAAATACGTCACGTCAATGGCCTCAGAAAGCAAGTGGATGTGTCAGCAGATTATGCGGAAAAGGTGATTATCCTCTCCTTTTCCTAGAGGATCGTACTCTGCTAATTGACCTACCCTCCTGACACATTCTGAGAGTTGAGCCACCCTGATTGACATAATATACACGCTATCAGAGCTAAGGGACCCACCTGTACCCAACGACTCATTTTTCTCACGCATAACTATAAGTAGCTCATTTCAACACACATGCATGGTATCGTTGTTCTATCTCACACTTTACTATTACTTCGCTTGAGCATTCACTGAGTTCTTACACTCTTCTAACTTGAGCGTCGGAGAATCTTCACAGGTGGCACCACCTTTCGCCCCCCGTCAATGCGAAACGCTGGTGTGAAGGATCTCCAGGACAACAAGACCGGCCTCTCCCACTGAGAGACCGGATTAGTACATCGGATATACACTGTTCCGGTGTGTAAACCTTAAAAACACCTGTAATCTTGTGGCTGGTCTCACACCGGATCCTATACCCCGGTCCAGACCAGTTCATTGGCACGCCCAGTGGGACCCGTTAGAGTTATTCCCATTTTCGCAGAAGTTTGGTTGTCACGATGGAAGGTGATGGGAGAGATTTCGTTGATGGTCACGTGGAGGATGTGACCCATCAACAGACTGGAAGGAGACTGGTCTTCGAGTCTCCTGTAACTCAAACCCGCAGGATGGTACAAGTGCAAACGCCTGACCCTCGCGATGAGGTTATCAGGCAACTCAGGGAGGAGCTGATGGAGTTGAAGCGGGAGAGAGGAGGAGCTGGGGACAGGGCAGCGTCCCATGCAGATGATGCTCATCATGCATCAGCGAGGGATAGATCTACAACCCTCCAGTATTCAAAGATCCCCACATATGAAGAGAGAGAGCAGACGCAAGACTCTGGTGATAGAGTCAGTACCAGAAGAAGGCAGCAGGCGGTGGTGACTTCAGGGACGTACAAGCTCAGTGTCCCTTTCTCAAGAAGGCTGATGAGCATTGTTATCCTGAAACATTTGCAGACAACTCAGCCATTGTCGATAGGGAAGTATAATGGAGAAACTGACCCCACTAAGCATTTGGATGCTTATGTGTATGAAGCTTTGTATTTGGGAGCAGATGAAGATGTTATGTGCAGAATGTTCCCAAGGACGCTGACGGAGGAGGCTCTCAGCTGGTTTAAAAGCTTACCCTCAGGATCTATAGACTCTTGGGAGGAAATGGCTACTGCATTTGAAAGCCATTTTGTCATCTTTAGGGATATCCCAAGAACCTCCCACACCTTGGCCTAGATAAGGCAGGGAGAAACTGAAACTCTTAAGGAGTTCTTGAAAAGGTTTTATAAGGAGGCAGCTTTGGTCCCCAACCTCACGGAGGCCATACAACTCCATATTGTAGTGGAAGCTCTTCAGCCTGGTTCAGCCTTTGCCCTATCTTTGGCAAAGAGCCCCCCAACGACCTTCGAGGAGTTTCAAAGGAAAGCTTCCAAGTACGTGGGCATAGAGATGCATCTAGAGGCAACTGCAACAAGAATGAAGCCTTCAGCACCCACTCAGCAGCCACGGAGAGAAAAGGAGAGAGTGAGGCCTGAGAAGCATGCCTTTAGAGAACACTTTGTAAACACTCGCCCACATTCGCGAGATAGGCGCGTTTCATCGTTCGACAACTATGCTCCGTTGAACACCAGGCATTCACAAATCATGAGGGAGGTTGGTTGGCCAACTTTGAACGTCTTTGGGATAAGAAAACCAGCCCCAGTCAAGAGGGGTGGTAACCCACGTAAGTATTGCACTTTCCATGAACAGACGGGGCACAATACTGATGAGTGCAAGGCATTAAAAAATACGGTGGAAACTCTCCTTCGGGAAGGAAAGCTGAAGCAGTATTTGTTCAAGGAGAAATCTGTAGACGAGCCTCAGAGGATGGAAAAAAGGAGTAGAGATCCTGATGACGAAGATGATAATACACGTAACCCAGCAAGGAAGTTCACTGCAGCTGAAAAGCAGAAGGGAGTAGTGATTGCTGAAGGTGCCCAACAAAACAACATGCCCCAGCAACAGAGGCAGGGCAGACGAGAAGTGATTGAGATGATAGCTGGAGGATTTGCGGGAGGAGGAGCATCAATCATAGCACGGAAGAATCACCATAGGATGGTTTTGTCTGTCCAGGGCAAACCGAGGGATAACCGCCCTTTCAGGGACGGTATGACAGCTCCGACGGTGTCATTTACTGATGATGACTTTGGCCCAACAATTCCAGGAGGTGATGATGCGGTAGTTATCGTGGCAGTCATAGCCAACAAGGATGTCAAGAGGATCCTCGTCGATCAGGGAAGTTCTTGTGATGTTATCTTTTATAATTGTTTCAAACGAATGGGTTTCAATGATAAAGATTTACAACCCTACACGCAAGAACTCACAGCGTTTAATGGAGCCAAGCAACCCACCAAGGGGTATCTTGACACTCTGATTTCTTTCGAAGGAGAGCCTGGTGCGAGAACAGTCAAGTCAAGAATTTTGGTGATTGATGTGGAATCCCCATACAATGGCATCATAGGCCATCCAACACTGAATGCGATGGAAGCAATTGTATCCACTCCTCACCTCTTGATCAAATTCATTGACAAGGACAACGGTGTGTCCTCTCTCCGTGGTGATCAGGAGATGGCTCGATATTGTTATAACCTGAGCCTCAACATGGTCAAGTTGGAAGCATTCAACAAGAAGAGGAAGCTGAACGACGGAGGAACAGCGGCAGGGTGTGTCAGTCTAATTGATCTGGACCCCAGAGCGGAATTAAAGATTGATCCACTCAATCCCTCTAAGCCCACACCGGATGGTGGTTCCAGGGATGTCGCCTTAGGAGATTCCCCAGAGAAGGTCACGCACATCAATGATAAGCTGGAGTTTGCTATGGAGCAACGCTTATTAGCCCTTTTGCAGGAGTTCAAAGATCTTTTCGCATGGACAGCAGCAGACATGCCTGGGATGGACCCTGATTTCTGTTGCCACAAGCTTGCTGTGTATCCTGAAACAAGACCGGTGGCCCAGAAGAAGAGGAGGTTGGGACCGGAGAAGCAAAGGGCAGCTTGTGAGCAGACAGAGGAGTTGTTGAAAGCAGGTTTTATAAGGGAGATACGCTACTTATCTTGGCTTTCTAATGTGGTCATGGTGCAGAAGGCTAATGGCAAATGGAGAATGTGCACAGATTATGTGGATCTTAACCGTTGCTGCCCCAAAGATCCATATCCCCTGCCCAACATCGATCGCATGGTGGATGATTCATCCGGTTACCAGTACCTCAGTTTCATGGATGCTTATTCGGGGTATAACCAGATTCCGATGTGGGAGGAAGACCAGGAGAAAACTGCCTTCATCAATGACCGCGTTGTTTTTTGTTACACCGTCATTCCTTTTGGATTGAAGAACGCCGGCGCTACCTATCAGCGCATGATTAACAAAGTCTTTGAAGGGATGCATACAAGGCTAGTCGAAGTTTATATTGATGATATTATAGCCAAAACGCCCGCTGGAGGAGACCACATTGAAGATCTGCACCAAGTCTTCACTAGGCTTCGGCAGTACAACATGAGGTTAAACCCCTTAAAATGCACCTTTGCCATTCCAGCTGGGAAATTCTTGGGATTTATGTTGACCCAACGAGGCATCGAGGCTAACCCTGGGAAATGTCAAGCAATCCTGGACATGCAGAGCCCTAAGAGCCTGAGGGAGGTCCAATCGTTGAATGGGAAAGTGGCCGCTCTAGCTCGTTTCATGCCCAAGATGGCGCACAGGTCCCTCCCCTTATATAAGGCGTTGAAGAAACATAAGAGTTTTGAATGGGGAGAGGAGCAAGAACAAGCCTTCCAACAGCTCAAGGCCGTTCTCTCGAGTCCACCAATTCTGGTTAAGCCTGACCCTGGTGAGACGTTAATCTTGTACTTAGCAATCTCTGATGAAGCCCTAGGCCTGGCCTTGGTTAAAGAAACCCTTGAAGGGCAGAGGCCGGTGTACTTCACTAGTAAGACGTTTCAGGGAGCGGAAGGGAGGTATCAAAAGATTGAGAAAGCTGCCCTAGCAGTCGTGTGGGCATCACGACGGTTGAGGCCCTATTTCCACACACACCCAGTACTGGTGAGAACGGATTTGCCTCTCCGTTCAGTGCTCAGCAAGCCAGACCTCGCCGGAAGGATGATAAAATGGTCTATCGAGCTGTTTGAATTTGAAATTTCATATGAGCCTCGAGGAGCCATCAAGGCGCAAGTGTTGGCCAATTTTGTTGTGGAGATGACTGTGGCAGACCCGGCCACCCCTCGAGCGCATTGGACCATTTACGTTGATGGATCGTCGAACAGCAAAGGTTGCGGAGCAGGTGTGGTGGTAGAAAGTGATGATGGTGTGCACCTAGAAATTTCCCTCCGATTCAATTTCAAAACCTCCAACAACCAAGCCGAATACAAAGCATGCTTGGCCGGTCTCCGTGCGGCGATTGACATCGGAGCATCAACAGTCACACTGTGCAGTGATTCCTAATTGGTGATTTCGCAGATTCAGGGGGAGTACCAAGCAAAGGAGCCGCAACTTCAATTGTACTTGAATTGTGTTAATGAGTTGAAGGGAAGATTTGAAGTTTTAGAGTTCAAGCATGTGCCCAGAGAAGAAAACACCAGAGCGGACATCTTGTCTAGATTGGCAAGTACAAAGCAGCCCGACAGCACAACAACGGTGGTTCAAAGCACTTTGACATCACCTAGCATACCTCTGTACCCTTCTCTGAACGCTATCATGGTGAGCTATCCATATGAGGATTCTTGGGTCATTCCCTATATTCGCTATCTAGCTGATGGTTAACTTCCCACTGATGAGAAGGAGAGGAGACGAGTGAAGAGGGAGCTGCCATATTTTACTATGGTCGATGGTGTTCTCTACAAAAGGGGATTCTCTGTCCCATATCTTTTGTGTTTAAGAGAGGACGAGGTTCAAGCGGTTTTGGAGGAGGTGCACGAGGGGCAATGTGGGCACCATGCTGGGGGCCGAAGCTTAATGAGAAAAGTCCTCAGGGCTGGATATTGGTGGCCCACTGTGAAGTAGGATTCCGCAGATTTTGTGAGGAAGTGCGACGCTTGTCAAAAATTCTCCAATCTCCACCATACACCGGCCCAAGAGCTATCTTCATCTGCTGTGCCTTGGCCGTTCTACCAGTGGGGTCTTGATATTTTGGGTCCGTTCCCCACTGCGCCAGGAGGTATCAAATATTTGATCGTGGGGGTAGACTACTTCACCAAGTGGATCGAGGCAGAACCAGTAGTGCATATCACTTCTGCACGAACAAGACGTTTCGTGTATGAAAATATCATAGCTCGGTTTGGGGTGCCAGGGCGGATTGTGACTGACAACGGCACCCAGTTTATGGATAAAAAGTTCATAGATTTGCTTGAAGGACTGGGGATAATCCAGATATTTTCATCTGTTGAACACCCCCAAACCAATGAACAAGCGGAGGTAGCCAACCGAGAAGTACTAAAGGGGTTGAAGAAGCGTCTGGGAGAAGCGAAGGGAGGATGGACTGACCAGCTGTGTCATGTTTTATGGGCATACCGCACTACGCCTCATTCTTCAACCAACGAATCCCCATACCGGCTGACGTACGGGGTTGAGGCGATGATTCCAGTGGAGTTACAAACAAGATCGGCTCGTGTGGAGTATTTTTCGGCTCAAGATAACAACGCCAATTTGGCATCAGAGCTGGACGTCCTTCAGGAGTTGAGGGAAGAGGCCTTCGTCAGAGATCAGGCAATAAAAGCAAAGGCAGCACTCCGGTATAATAAACGTGTCCAGTACAGAGCTTTCAACACCGGAGATCTTGTTTTGAGAAAGGCAAGTGTGGGGAATAAATTCACCCACCAAGGAAAGCTAGCACCGACGTGGGAAGGTCCTTATAGAGTTTCTGAAGTGACTGGTGTTAGCCACGGCCTCAACGCTCAAGAGGGGGGGTGAATTGAGTGTTTCAAATTTTCACGCGGAATCCCCTTGGAAATGGTT
Source organism: Clitoria ternatea (assembly GCA_037962975.1). Taxonomy (NCBI): domain Eukaryota; kingdom Viridiplantae; phylum Streptophyta; class Magnoliopsida; order Fabales; family Fabaceae; genus Clitoria; species Clitoria ternatea. Next base: position 156,334,112 of record CM075673.1, read on the forward strand.
AGTAATATACAAATGATGCAATGATGAAGAGACAACAAGTTTTATGCACATATCACACTATGACACACTTGATGTGCAATGACAATATTTAGCTATAAGTGTGATAAACAAGGTAAGTTATTGGTTTAAACAATTTATCAAACAGTTGGAGTGCACAGATTTATTTGTCAATAATGTGATGTTTCCTATAAAGATTCAGCTCATTCAAGTTATCAAACACCTTGTGAATGTGAGAAGTAATAGCAATCAAGTAAGTATCACACAGGACTTAATAGGAAACAATGTATTAGATATTTGGTAAGTTATAGTAATTTCCAGTTTTGAAGAACTTCACCAAATATTGATTCAAGCAAATTATCAAACACTTGGCATGCAGAGTTAGTTTTCTACTTGAACAACAACTTTGATTCACACATTCAGCTCAAGCATTTCAACAAACAGTTTATATGCGCAGTTGTATAAAGAGTTCAAGGTAGAGAGAAATGCAAACCAATTTAACGAGTTCCACCAACCCGGTGTACGTCTCGCCTTCAAGCAACCCACTTGAAGGATTCCACTATTGAAGATTTGAGATACAAGCTTTGAGCAATTGCAGCTTCCTAGTGTCCCACACTCAAGAACTCAATCCTCACAAGCAAAGGGCAACCCACCCAATCTCACAATCTCTCAATACCCAAAGGTTGAACCCCAACCTTTGTGACCACTCAACCTAGAGTGAAAAACCTTGGTGTTTTGGTGTTTGGTTTACAAGCAATTAACTCTCTCAATAGAGTAGATACACAAATAAAGGCTCTCACAAATTCTAACTCTCAACAAGAGAGGATATGCAAATTAAAGCTCACAATCTAACAACTCTTAAGCAATATGCAAGTTTAGAATCAAGAGTTGCAGAATATACAAGAGAAATTTAGTTAGAAGACCTCTAGAAGAAGGATGTTGATTGCCTTGTGTAGTGCCTTGGTCTCTTCTTTCTCTTGCTTGAATCCATGCTTCTTTTATAGCCATTTTTAGGGTTTTCAGCTATTGCATAGTGTCTCCAACGGATACCTCAAGTGGGCATAAAGTGGGAGTGAAGAAATGAGCTGGAGTTCCACTTAAAAGCATTTTCCCACGTTCTGACACTATGGTAATCGATTAGCCTTCGAGCTGTAATCGATTAGCTTTTGAAATCTTCAGTATTATGCAGCAGGTAATCGATTAGCATTTGTATTGTAATCGATTATCTTAGAAACAGAACCATTCTAATCGATTATTCCTTGCCTTGTAATCAATTATGATTGATACCTGATGCTCTTATTTTGTGTCTCGCAGCATGGTAATCGATTAGGACTTCATGTAATCGATTAGGGACAAAACAGAACTTACGTAATCGATTATGCTTGACTTGGTAATCGATTATGGTGAATACCTGATGCTCAGTCTTCAAACTTTCAACTAGTAATCGATTAGCCTTTTATCTGTAATCGATTATGTTCATTCCAGAACCTATGTAATCGATTGTCCTTCTTATTGTAATCGATTGTACCATAAACAGAGTTATGGTAATCGATTATTCCATTGTGGTAATCGATTAGTACATGTACCTGATACAATTCTTTACGGTTTTTGATATGTTCTTGATATGTATTGACCCATGGCTTATTCCTTTGATCCTCATGCTTGTTTCCTTGATTCTTCTTCAACTTATGAGCTTGTTCTTCATGATTTAGTTCATGTCATCAACCTTGTCTTCCATAGCTCATGTTTCTTTAACTCTTTGTGAGGCATCTTCATCTTTTTATTCTTGGCCATTGTCTTTGTGCTTGAACCTTCTTGTTTCTGAACCTTTGCCATTCCATCATCATCATGAATACTTTGTCATTCATCAAAACTACTTTGCATACTTACATATGCAACTTCATTCTCCCCCTTTTTGATGATGACAATTAATGTTCCATATGGCTTGTATTCATGTGTTGCAAATTCATCATATTGGCTTCATGGTAATATCCTTTCTTCCTTTAGGAGTCTTTGCCTTAGTTTTCACATTTGTCATTATCAAAACCTGTTTCAACATTTAAACACATTCTCCCCCTTTTTGATGATGACAACCAATGTTCATCTCGTGGGGTGTTAGTTTCACAGAATAATGACAATCAATGGTTATATGTATTCTCCCCCTATATGATGTAATGAATGCTAGTTAAGTTCATTGTTTAAGTGTTATTCTCCCCCTTAATCTTATAACTTATGCCAACTGTTTTAAACATATAAAATGATGGAAGCATGATATCTCTCCCCCTTTTTAGCATAAATGGCATCCTATTCTTTTTACTGATCCTTCCACTAATCTCTCCCCCTTTGGCATCATCAAAAAGATCATTATCTTAGTCATAATCTATGCCATCAACATATAAGCTCATTTATTTGAATAAGAGAGATTTAGAGCAAGTATTTCATATGGATTTCAAATCAAAGCTTAAAGCATGATCAATGATATATACCATTTTATTGCATCTAGAGTCAATAAGCAATCACATAATTTATTCATCAAGTAAGCATATGATTGATTGCTAACTTATTCTAATCATGTAGTGAGTATCATTTTCAAAAACGTCACATGATTCTTTCACATATCATTTCAAGTAAGCACATAGTTTTCTCCTATTTTGGCATCATCAAATGCACAAGAATAATTTTCCAAGTAAGCATATAGTTGAGTAAGAGCATGAGTGCCATAAACATAATCATAGAGAAGTGAAATGAAGGATAATCATTCATGTGTATGCTCCCCCTTACTACTGTAATTGATACCATTTGTAAAAAGTATGCCACTTATTAACATGTGAAATTGATTATACCAATTTGATAAAGTTTGATATCACTTGTAGGTCAATATAATCAAGTCTGATACCATTTGTTTACTTTTTAAAGCATGTGATCTCTTTTTAATAGATACCATTGTTGAAATAATAGATACTGTAATATGAATAAATACCACTCAAAGGTTAGATACCATTGCATATAACAATCCACTTGTTAATCATTTCATTAATATGGCTTGATGCATTTCTAGGTATCAGAGCAGTAATATAGAAGGATTTTCAACAATGTATGCTTATATCTAGGTATCAGAGCAGGGATGAAGTGATATATTCAGCTCGTGAGATTTGTTATTCATACCATTTGTTAATATGATTTGTATAATTCACAAAGCATAATGGTAGAGTAACAGTTCGATCATACCTTGGTATTTTGCAAGTTTTACGCCCCTTTTCACATCCTTGTATGGCATTTTGCTTCATCCATGTTGCATTCCTTGATCAATTCTTTGTTCGCCCAGTTTAGTAGTTTGATTTGCCATTTTGAGTCATCCTACATAACCTTAACAAACTCTTTGCAAAGCATATTGTTAGTGGCATTGAGTTCACAAGAGTTTGTACCAATTTTTTGGGCCTTTGATGCAGTATTATAAAAATGATTTACTCAGACTTCCATACCACTTGATAAAGAGATAACATATCATCAATAAATATCACTTGTTATAAAGAAATGTTATGAAATTCCCCCTTAATCATGTAATTTAACAAGGATAAATATAGATGTTGATACCACTTTATTGATTAACATAATTCATATGATTCGGAGCATAGTGGTAGAGTGAGCATTAACTTCAAACATATAGGTCTAGTCAAGCATTCACATATGGCATTTATCAAATATGTAGGAGAAAGCATTTTGCATAGATAATTAGTAACGCATATAGATAAGTCACAAAAGCATCTCATGGTTATCATGTGTAATGCAAGTCATACTCTCATCTATGTCATACAATTTGTTATCTAGATATTATGCATGATACCACTTGATGGATTTGCTAATTTAGGCTCTTGATATCAATTACTAACATTTAAGCATTCAACACAAGATTTTTAGCAATCATCATTGTTCATAATGTTATTCAAAAATTCTTTTCAATCTCAATGATGCATATTTTTCAAACTTCTTTTCACAGTCAAGATCATGCATCATCAAACATACGACATAGTAAGAATTATAATGTTGATCGAGATAGATACCACTTGCACATACATGGTATATGATCATAGCATGCATTATTACTTATCATATCATGCATTGTTTCTTAACATATCATCATGTTCATGCCTATGATGTTATACTCATAACGTTAAGGTCTAGGCAATCACTTGTTGTAACATACATAATTTATCTCTAGGAGCATAGATACCACTTGTACACGCAATATGTGTATTCATTATCAAGGCATAGTAACAAGCGCATAATCAAGATTATGTCCTCATGATCTCTTCCTCTTACTAATTCAATTCATACCATTTTTAAGGAAAGATGTTTGTGATTTAGATACCACTAGTTGACCAACATATAAATGATACATCATCAAGAATTCATGTTTAATCATTCATGCATCATTTAAGGGTTCATACGTTTTCAAGGATTCATACATCATCCAAGAATTTATACATCAAGAGTTCATGCATCATTTGAGACTTTGAATCTAAGCATCATGTTTCAATCCTTTCTAACTCACGTGGATGAATATATCTTAAGTTTTTCATGTACCATGTTATTCAAACAATCATTCATCAAACCCATCATCAAACACTATTGATCCTACGGTTTTCATGAGTTGAAGGGGTCTTAAGATTATCTCAAAACTTAACACCTTTCATGCTCAAGCATGCATATCAAATCAAGGTAAGATTTTCTTATATCAAGATTCATTATGAATGAGTATTCATATTGATTATATGATAATTGCTTGCACCTTTTGTTGTACCACCTTTTAGTGTTGTCCATTGGATTTTGTCGGTGCAATCCATCTTGTGTGAGTCACATTAAAGCTTCTTGTCCATTTTCTTGTTTTGAATGGTTCCCTTTTAGATGTATGATGAGTCATCATAATCTTGGCTTGCTCTATTCTTCTCCTTTGCCATTTGGAATGGAGATTGAGATACTTGATATCTCCTTAGGCCATGAGATTTGGTCATCCATCAATGAGAAGTTGTTGCTTTAAAGTTTGCCTACAAGATTTCAAAATTTTAAGGTACCCTTTGAGATTTGGGTCCTTCCTTGTTAGTTTAGGATTTCAATGTGGTTTTTGGAATCCATACCTTTCTTGTACACTTTTGACGGGATTTCTTTATAAAACAATTAGGGGATATATGACCATACATTCCACAATAAAAACATGTTGTATCCAAAGAATAAGTCATAGTAGAATTGTAATGGTTCCTATTATGTTCTTTCCTTTTAAAACAATTTGACATAGAGTCCTCTTTTCTTTGATGGTTTGTGCATCTTAGAGAGGATTTGGATTTTTCTTTGTATAATGTAAAATGGTTGTTGTAATGACCTATTTTTCTTCTATCAAGTGTATGCCTTCGATTTTCAATAGGTGCACTTAGAGGTATTTGACTATGTGTGAGCTTGCTAAGTGCTTCTTTTAGTTCTTTATTCCCTTTTTCAAGAAGCATACATTTATCAATAAGCACACAATCATTATTATCATTATAAGTTCTAAGAGATACATTTGAAGCTACTAATTCATCATTTTGAACTCTAAGATATTCTTTTTCTATGTGAACATCATGCAATTCTTTTTCAAGAGTCAAAATGGTTTGTTTAGAACATGCATATTTCTTTGATAACAAGACAAATTTTTCATGCAATTCTTCAAATGCTTCTAATAATTCATCCTTATCAATTTCATCATCATTATCATCATTAAAAGCATTTAAAGAGCATACCTCATCATCTTGGGAGTGCTTTGTCATTAGGCATGCAAGTTCTTCTTCCGATTCATTGATCTCTTCTTCCGGACTTATTTTGAAGCCTTCATTTTGACTAGAAAAGGTGCTAATCCTTGCATCTTTATTATCATTAGCATTTTCATAAATTGTTTCAAGAGTTTCCCATATTTTTTTAGCATTGTTACAAGTAATAACTCTAGAAACATCGTTAGGTTCTAATGCTAATGTGATAAGAATTTTAGCTCTTAAATTGAATTGTACCTTTCTTTCTTCTTCTTTAGTCCATAAGTTCATGGGCTTCATACACTCTATATTATCAACAATGTATTTGGGAATGAAAGGACCAAATTGAATAGCATTCCATACCTTGAGATCATAGGATTGGACAAAGATTTTCATCCTTTCTTTCCAAATAGCATAGTCCTTACCATTGAAGATTGGTGGTCTATTTAGTGTGCCATTTTGCGGAAATGCATCATAAGAGGTAGAGGCCATCTTGATCTCCTGCAGCTGTTAAGCCTTGTGGCAAGAGTCAAGCTCTGATACCACTTGTTAGCCACGGCCTCAACGCTCAAGAGGGGGGGTGAATTGAGTGTTTCAAATTTTCGCGCGGAATCCCCTTGGAAATGGTTAGTAATATACAAATGATGCAATGATGAAGAGACAACAAGTTTTATGCACATATCACACTATGACACACTTGATGTGCAATGACAATATTTAGCTATAAGTGTGATAAACAAGGTAAGTTATTGGTTTAAACAATTTATCAAACAGTTGGAGTGCACAGATTTATTTGTCAATAATGTGATGTTTCCTATAAAGATTCAGCTCATTCAAGTTATCAAACACCTTGTGAATGTGAGAAGTAATAGCAATCAAGTAAGTATCACACAGGACTTAATAGGAAACAATGTATTAGATATTTGGTAAGTTATAGTAATTTCCAGTTTTGAAGAACTTCACCAAATATTGATTCAAGCAAATTATCAAACACTTGGCATGCAGAGTTAGTTTTCTACTTGAACAACAACTTTGATTCACACATTCAGCTCAAGCATTTCAACAAACAGTTTATATGCGCAGTTGTATAAAGAGTTCAAGGTAGAGAGAAATGCAAACCAATTTAACGAGTTCCACCAACCCGGTGTACGTCTCGCCTTCAAGCAACCCACTTGAAGGATTCCACTATTGAAGATTTAAGATACAAGCTTTGAGCAATTGCAGCTTCCTAGTGTCCCACACTCAAGAACTCAATCCTCACAAGCAAAGGGCAACCCACCCAATCTCACAATCTCTCAATACCCAAAGGTTGAACCCCAACCTTTGTGACCACTCAACCTAGAGTGAAAAACCTTGGTGTTTTGGTGTTTGGTTTACAAGCAATTAACTCTCTCAATAGAGTAGATACACAAATAAAGGCTCTCACAAATTCTAACTCTCAACAAGAGAGGATATGCAAATTAAAGCTCACAATCTAACAACTCTTAAGCAATATGCAAGTTTAGAATCAAGAGTTGCAGAATATACAAGAGAAATTTAGTTAGAAGACCTCTAGAAGAAGGATGTTGATTGCCTTGTGTAGTGCCTTGGTCTCTTCTTTCTCTTGCTTGAATCCATGCTTCTTTTATAGCCATTTTTAGGGTTTTCAGCTATTGCATAGTGTCTCCAACGGATACCTCAAGTGGGCATAAAGTGGGAGTGAAGAAATGAGCTGGAGTTCCACTTAAAAGCATTTTCCCACGTTCTGACACTATGGTAATCGATTAGCCTTCGAGCTGTAATCGATTAGCTTTTGAAATCTTCAGTATTATGCAACAGGTAATCGATTAGCATTTGTATTGTAATCGATTATCTTAGAAACAGAACCATTCTAATCGATTATTCCTTGCCTTGTAATCAATTATGATTGATACCTGATGCTCTTATTTTGTGTCTCGCAGCATGGTAATCGATTAGGACTTCATGTAATCGATTAGGGACAAAACAGAACTTACGTAATCGATTATGCTTGACTTGGTAATCGATTATGGTGAATACCTGATGCTCAGTCTTCAAACTTTCAACTAGTAATCGATTAGCCTTTTATCTGTAATCGATTATGTTCATTCCAGAACCTATGTAATCGATTGTCCTTCTTATTGTAATCGATTGTACCATAAACAGAGTTATGGTAATCGATTATTCCATTGTGGTAATCGATTAGTACATGTACCTGATACAATTCTTTACGGTTTTTGATATGTTCTTGATATGTATTGACCCATGGCTTATTCCTTTGATCCTCATGCTTGTTTCCTTGATTCTTCTTCAACTTATGAGCTTGTTCTTCATGATTTAGTTCATGTCATCAACCTTGTCTTCCATAGCTCATGTTTCTTTAACTCTTTGTGAGGCATCTTCATCTTTTTATTCTTGGCCATTGTCTTTGTGCTTGAACCTTCTTGTTTCTGAACCTTTGCCATTCCATCATCATCATGAATACTTTGTCATTCATCAAAACTACTTTGCATACTTACATATGCAACTTCATTCTCCCCCTTTTTGATGATGACAATTAATGTTCCATATGGCTTGTATTCATGTGTTGCAAATTCATCATATTGGCTTCATGGTAATATCCTTTCTTCCTTTAGGAGTCTTTGCCTTAGTTTTCACATTTGTCATTATCAAAACCTGTTTCAACATTTAAACACATTCTCCCCCTTTTTGATGATGACAACCAATGTTCATCTCGTGGGGTGTTAGTTTCACAGAATAATGACAATCAATGGTTATATGTATTCTCCCCCTATATGATGTAATGAATGCTAGTTAAGTTCATTGTTTAAGTGTTATTCTCCCCCTTAATCTTATAACTTATGCCAACTGTTTTAAACATATAAAATGATGGAAGCATGATATCTCTCCCCCTTTTTAGCATAAATGGCATCCTATTCTTTTTACTGATCCTTCCACTAATCTCTCCCCCTTTGGCATCATCAAAAAGATCATTATCTTAGTCATAATCTATGCCATCAACATATAAGCTCATTTATTTGAATAAGAGAGATTTAGAGCAAGTATTTCATATGGATTTCAAATCAAAGCTTAAAGCATGATCAATGATATATACCATTTTATTGCATCTAGAGTCAATAAGCAATCACATAATTTATTCATCAAGTAAGCATATGATTGATTGCTAACTTATTCTAATCATGTAGTGAGTATCATTTTCAAAAACGTCACATGATTCTTTCACATATCATTTCAAGTAAGCACATAGTTTTCTCCTATTTTGGCATCATCAAATGCACAAGAATAATTTTCCAAGTAAGCATATAGTTGAGTAAGAGCATGAGTGCCATAAACATAATCATAGAGAAGTGAAATGAAGGATAATCATTCATGTGTATGCTCCCCCTTACTACTGTAATTGATACCATTTGTAAAAAGTATGCCACTTATTAACATGTGAAATTGATTATACCAATTTGATAAAGTTTGATATCACTTGTAGGTCAATATAATCAAGTCTGATACCATTTGTTTACTTTTTAAAGCATGTGATCTCTTTTTAATAGATACCATTGTTGAAATAATAGATACTGTAATATGAATAAATACCACTCAAAGGTTAGATACCATTGCATATAACAATCCACTTGTTAATCATTTCATTAATATGGCTTGATGCATTTCTAGGTATCAGAGCAGTAATATAGAAGGATTTTCAACAATGTATGCTTATATCTAGGTATCAGAGCAGGGATGAAGTGATATATTCAGCTCGTGAGATTTGTTATTCATACCATTTGTTAATATGATTTGTATAATTCACAAAGCATAATGGTAGAGTAACAGTTCGATCATACCTTGGTATTTTGCAAGTTTTACGCCCCTTTTCACATCCTTGTATGGCATTTTGCTTCATCCATGTTGCATTCCTTGATCAATTCTTTGTTCGCCCAGTTTAGTAGTTTGATTTGCCATTTTGAGTCATCCTACATAACCTTAACAAACTCTTTGCAAAGCATATTGTTAGTGGCATTGAGTTCACAAGAGTTTGTACCAATTTTTTGGGCCTTTGATGCAGTATTATAAAAATGATTTACTCAGACTTCCATACCACTTGATAAAGAGATAACATATCATCAATAAATATCACTTGTTATAAAGAAATGTTATGAAATTCCCCCTTAATCATGTAATTTAACAAGGATAAATATAGATGTTGATACCACTTTATTGATTAACATAATTCATATGATTCGGAGCATAGTGGTAGAGTGAGCATTAACTTCAAACATATAGGTCTAGTCAAGCATTCACATATGGCATTTATCAAATATGTAGGAGAAAGCATTTTGCATAGATAATTAGTAACGCATATAGATAAGTCACAAAAGCATCTCATGGTTATCATGTGTAATGCAAGTCATACTCTCATCTATGTCATACAATTTGTTATCTAGATATTATGCATGATACCACTTGATGGATTTGCTAATTTAGGCTCTTGATATCAATTACTAACATTTAAGCATTCAACACAAGATTTTTAGCAATCATCATTGTTCATAATGTTATTCAAAAATTCTTTTCAATCTCAATGATGCATATTTTTCAAACTTCTTTTCACAGTCAAGATCATGCATCATCAAACATACGACATAGTAAGAATTATAATGTTGATCGAGATAGATACCACTTGCACATACATGGTATATGATCATAGCATGCATTATTACTTATCATATCATGCATTGTTTCTTAACATATCATCATGTTCATGCCTATGATGTTATACTCATAACGTTAAGGTCTAGGCAATCACTTGTTGTAACATACATAATTTATCTCTAGGAGCATAGATACCACTTGTACACGCAATATGTGTATTCATTATCAAGGCATAGTAACAAGCGCATAATCAAGATTATGTCCTCATGATCTCTTCCTCTTACTAATTCAATTCATACCATTTTTAAGGAAAGATGTTTGTGATTTAGATACCACTAGTTGACCAACATATAAATGATACATCATCAAGAATTCATGTTTAATCATTCATGCATCATTTAAGGGTTCATACGTTTTCAAGGATTCATACATCATCCAAGAATTTATACATCAAGAGTTCATGCATCATTTGAGACTTTGAATCTAAGCATCATGTTTCAATCCTTTCTAACTCACGTGGATGAATATATCTTAAGTTTTTCATGTACCATGTTATTCAAACAATCATTCATCAAACCCATCATCAAACACTATTGATCCTACGGTTTTCATGAGTTGAAGGGGTCTTAAGATTATCTCAAAACTTAACACCTTTCATGCTCAAGCATGCATATCAAATCAAGGTAAGATTTTCTTATATCAAGATTCATTATGAATGAGTATTCATATTGATTATATGATAATTGCTTGCACCTTTTGTTGTACCACCTTTTAGTGTTGTCCATTGGATTTTGTCGGTGCAATCCATCTTGTGTGAGTCACATTAAAGCTTCTTGTCCATTTTCTTGTTTTGAATGGTTCCCTTTTAGATGTATGATGAGTCATCATAATCTTGGCTTGCTCTATTCTTCTCCTTTGCCATTTGGAATGGAGATTGAGATACTTGATATCTCCTTAGGCCATGAGATTTGGTCATCCATCAATGAGAAGTTGTTGCTTTAAAGTTTGCCTACAAGATTTCAAAATTTTAAGGTACCCTTTGAGATTTGGGTCCTTCCTTGTTAGTTTAGGATTTCAATGTGGTTTTTGGAATCCATACCTTTCTTGTACACTTTTGACGGGATTTCTTTATAAAACAATTAGGGGATATATGACCATACATTCCACAATAAAAACATGTTGTATCCAAAGAATAAGTCATAGTAGAATTGTAATGGTTCCTATTATGTTCTTTCCTTTTAAAACAATTTGACATAGAGTCCTCTTTTCTTTGATGGTTTGTGCATCTTAGAGAGGATTTGGATTTTTCTTTGTATAATGTAAAATGGTTGTTGTAATGACCTATTTTTCTTCTATCAAGTGTATGCCTTCGATTTTCAATAGGTGCACTTAGAGGTATTTGACTATGTGTGAGCTTGCTAAGTGCTTCTTTTAGTTCTTTATTCCCTTTTTCAAGAAGCATACATTTATCAATAAGCACACAATCATTATTATCATTATAAGTTCTAAGAGATACATTTGAAGCTACTAATTCATCATTTTGAACTCTAAGATATTCTTTTTCTATGTGAACATCATGCAATTCTTTTTCAAGAGTCAAAATGGTTTGTTTAGAACATGCATATTTCTTTGATAACAAGACAAATTTTTCATGCAATTCTTCAAATGCTTCTAATAATTCATCCTTATCAATTTCATCATCATTATCATCATTAAAAGCATTTAAAGAGCATACCTCATCATCTTGGGAGTGCTTTGTCATTAGGCATGCAAGTTCTTCTTCCGATTCATTGATCTCTTCTTCCGGACTTATTTTGAAGCCTTCATTTTGACTAGAAAAGGTGCTAATCCTTGCATCTTTATTATCATTAGCATTTTCATAAATTGTTTCAAGAGTTTCCCATATTTTTTTAGCATTGTTACAAGTAATAACTCTAGAAACATCGTTAGGTTCTAATGCTAATGTGATAAGAATTTTAGCTCTTAAATTGAATTGTACCTTTCTTTCTTCTTCTTTAGTCCATAAGTTCATGGGCTTCATACACTCTATATTATCAACAATGTATTTGGGAATGAAAGGACCAAATTGAATAGCATTCCATACCTTGAGATCATAGGATTGGACAAAGATTTTCATCCTTTCTTTCCAAATAGCATAGTCCTTACCATTGAAGATTGGTGGTCTATTTAGTGTGCCATTTTGCGGAAATGCATCATAAGAGGTAGAGGCCATCTTGATCTCCTGCAGCTGTTAAGCCTTGTGGCAAGAGTCAAGCTCTGATACCACTTGTTAGCCACGGCCTCAACGCTCAAGAGGGGGGGTGAATTGAGTGTTTCAAATTTTCGCGCGGAATCCCCTTGGAAATGGTTAGTAATATACAAATGATGCAATGATGAAGAGACAACAAGTTTTATGCACATATCACACTATGACACACTTGATGTGCAATGACAATATTTAGCTATAAGTGTGATAAACAAGGTAAGTTATTGGTTTAAACAATTTATCAAACAGTTGGAGTGCACAGATTTATTTGTCAATAATGTGATGTTTCCTATAAAGATTCAGCTCATTCAAGTTATCAAACACCTTGTGAATGTGAGAAGTAATAGCAATCAAGTAAGTATCACACAGGACTTAATAGGAAACAATGTATTAGATATTTGGTAAGTTATAGTAATTTCCAGTTTTGAAGAACTTCACCAAATATTGATTCAAGCAAATTATCAAACACTTGGCATGCAGAGTTAGTTTTCTACTTGAACAACAACTTTGATTCACACATTCAGCTCAAGCATTTCAACAAACAGTTTATATGCGCAGTTGTATAAAGAGTTCAAGGTAGAGAGAAATGCAAACCAATTTAACGAGTTCCACCAACCCGGTGTACGTCTCGCCTTCAAGCAACCCACTTGAAGGATTCCACTATTGAAGATTTAAGATACAAGCTTTGAGCAATTGCAGCTTCCTAGTGTCCCACACTCAAGAACTCAATCCTCACAAGCAAAGGGCAACCCACCCAATCTCACAATCTCTCAATACCCAAAGGTTGAACCCCAACCTTTGTGACCACTCAACCTAGAGTGAAAAACCTTGGTGTTTTGGTGTTTGGTTTACAAGCAATTAACTCTCTCAATAGAGTAGATACACAAATAAAGGCTCTCACAAATTCTAACTCTCAACAAGAGAGGATATGCAAATTAAAGCTCACAATCTAACAACTCTTAAGCAATATGCAAGTTTAGAATCAAGAGTTGCAGAATATACAAGAGAAATTTAGTTAGAAGACCTCTAGAAGAAGGATGTTGATTGCCTTGTGTAGTGCCTTGGTCTCTTCTTTCTCTTGCTTGAATCCATGCTTCTTTTATAGCCATTTTTAGGGTTTTCAGCTATTGCATAGTGTCTCCAACGGATACCTCAAGTGGGCATAAAGTGGGAGTGAAGAAATGAGCTGGAGTTCCACTTAAAAGCATTTTCCCACGTTCTGACACTATGGTAATCGATTAGCCTTCGAGCTGTAATCGATTAGCTTTTGAAATCTTCAGTATTATGCAGCAGGTAATCGATTAGCATTTGTATTGTAATCGATTATCTTAGAAACAGAACCATTCTAATCGATTATTCCTTGCCTTGTAATCAATTATGATTGATACCTGATGCTCTTATTTTGTGTCTCGCAGCATGGTAATCGATTAGGACTTCATGTAATCGATTAGGGACAAAACAGAACTTACGTAATCGATTATGCTTGACTTGGTAATCGATTATGGTGAATACCTGATGCTCAGTCTTCAAACTTTCAACTAGTAATCGATTAGCCTTTTATCTGTAATCGATTATGTTCATTCCAGAACCTATGTAATCGATTGTCCTTCTTATTGTAATCGATTGTACCATAAACAGAGTTATGGTAATCGATTATTCCATTGTGGTAATCGATTAGTACATGTACCTGATACAATTCTTTACGGTTTTTGATATGTTCTTGATATGTATTGACCCATGGCTTATTCCTTTGATCCTCATGCTTGTTTCCTTGATTCTTCTTCAACTTATGAGCTTGTTCTTCATGATTTAGTTCATGTCATCAACCTTGTCTTCCATAGCTCATGTTTCTTTAACTCTTTGTGAGGCATCTTCATCTTTTTATTCTTGGCCATTGTCTTTGTGCTTGAACCTTCTTGTTTCTGAACCTTTGCCATTCCATCATCATCATGAATACTTTGTCATTCATCAAAACTACTTTGCATACTTACATATGCAACTTCAACTGGAAGAGGGTCATACCGGTTAGAAGAACTTGATGGAACTCCAATCCGCAACAAATGGAATACTCAGAACTTACGAGCTTATTACAGCTAGTTGGTAAGACGGCGTGTACTCTTTTTCCTTACTTGAGTTTTTTCCCATTGGGTTTTCTCAAGAAGGTTTTAACGAGGCATGACCCCAACTACGCTCTTCATGTAATGTACTTTCAATTTTAATGAGAATACATTTTAACCGCCCTATCATTCTCACTTTTCTTATGTGTTGTGATTTATAGCCGTAGTTTAATACGCATACACCTCAGGACGGAGGAACTCAACTATCAATTCTGTAGTTGACGATATAACTCCTCGAGGGATTAATGAAGACCCCTCAGGACGGATGATCTCAATCACACATCGTGTGTTTTGACGATGTAACTCCTTGAGGTGGAATGGGTTGTAGGGCTGGTCCTTTTTCAAGGCCACAAACCGAACCCCATTCGAAGACTACATGGGTTGTAGGGCTGGTCCTTTTTCAAGGCCACAAACCGAACCCCATTCGAAGACTACATGGGTTGTAGGGCTGGTCCTTCCTCAAGGCCACAAACCGAACCCCATACGAAGGCTTGGGCGCAGTAGGCTGGTTCATACAGAAGACCACGCTGAACCCCGAGTAACGGGCGCAGTAGGTTCAGGATTAGCCCTGATCCGAACCCCGTGTTGAAGGCTTGGATTGTAGGATTGCACCGAACTCCAAGTACGGTTAGTAGGATCGAATCGAACACCGTGTGAAGACTTGGGATGTAGGACCAAACCGAACCTCAAGAGAAAGGCGTAAAGCTTACCCTGCTGTACCAAAATTCAAAGGCAATGACCGTCCTCAATCATGGAATATCCACCACAGAACGGTTGAACGCTAACGTACCCGCTTTACATCTTCGAAGATGGACGAGCATTTCTATCTTTTTAAGAAGCTAAAAGGTAATTCTTGAAATAAAGTTTTCCTTCCCAACGTACTTACACTTGGGGACAGGGTATGCTTTAACTTAATTGTCGCTTCTTTGTTACAATTCGTTATATTAATCCGGTGTGATAAGTACGCTTTAAGCAGATAGGTAACCACACAGAACGGATTCACAAAGCATGGAAAACAATAAAGTGTTTTGTACAGCACTAAGTTATCCAACAATCATACATTCGACGCAAGCAGTTGAAGAAAAGCAATAGTGAATTTTATTTTCAAAAATAAGAAAATATGCAAGTTACAAAGTGTTTTAAAGCTGAAGCCGATCCCAGAACACGGCTATGAATGAAAGCATAAAATTAAAAGGCCGGTGCCTAATCTTCCGTAGTGGGCACTTCCGTCTTCTCCTTTTGGGCCTCTGCTTCAGTTTGGGCACCTTCCTGCGTTTCAACTTCAGAGGCAGCAGCGGACGTTGTTGGCTCCATACTTTGACCTTCTGGGAAGGGAGGCAGTTCATAAAGAGATGCATGGGGTTCATGGTGCGAGCCGTCCTTGTGCACTTCGACAAGTTTTCCCCCATGGAATTCGAAGAACGGATCTAATCCGTACAAATTCAGCTTCACTCCAGGGTTACGATAGTAGACTTGACGAAGGGCCAGGCCGAAGGATTCATACGCCACATTTTTGCATATCTCCAAGGCTTTGGCAGCCTTGGCCTTCGCAGCAGCTAATTTTCTTTGAACCTTGGCAAAATCCTCTTCTGAAGGCCCAGCACTCGCACCACCCTTCTTGAGTTCCTCGATCTGGGCTTGCATCTCCTTCCGAAGGCTCTCCCACTCTCCAAGGTCTTTGTTGCGACCGTCCTCCATATTTTGAGATCGTCAGCAAGCTTAGCCGATCTCTTCTTCTCCAGTTGTAATTCTTCTTCAAGGAGAGGTATGGATTTGTTCTGTTTTTGCAGGTCGGCAACTTCCCGTTCTAGGGCCTTATTTTTGAAATGAACTTGGCTCGCCTCCTCTGTCTTTCTCTGGAGCGTTTCTTTGGTTTTCCTTAGTTCCGACTCCACGCCCCTGTGAGTTTCAGCTTGTTTGGCGGCCCACTCCTCTTTCACAGCAATTTCTGTTTCGAGCTTTTCAACCTGCTCCATATAACTGGCCTTCTCACTGAGAGAGTCAAGGAGACCGGACAGTTCATCCAACTGCCAGCGGCCCGCCTTGCAGGCACCTCGAACCCCAGCAGCGTCGAGGGAAGGGCGGAGGCAATAACATGCCTTTGGAAGAGCGGGAGGCATGGATCCCTGAAACCATAGGTACGGAGAGAGGAAGGAGTCGCGTGGAGGATCAAACGCTGGAGGAGGACCATTCCCAGAGTCCGGCTCAGAAGCATTCTGTGAAGAAGGGGTAGAGGCTTCAGGAACGGGCTTTTTCCCTTTATCCCTTCTCAGCCCAGTTTCTTCAAGTGTCTTCTGGCGTTTCTTAGCAGGGTCACCAGAAGAGGGCTTTTCCTGATCTGCCTTCTTGACCAGGTGCCTCTTTTTCTTCTTCTTCTCTGGGACGGCGTCC
Source organism: Clitoria ternatea (assembly GCA_037962975.1). Lineage (NCBI taxonomy): Eukaryota > Viridiplantae > Streptophyta > Magnoliopsida > Fabales > Fabaceae > Clitoria > Clitoria ternatea. Next base: position 156,351,322 of record CM075673.1, read on the forward strand.
TCGTCGCCTGCTCCAGTGGCCTCAGGTTGTTGTTCTGTTTCTTCCTCGTCGAATAGAGGAACTTCATCTCCTACCGCAGAGGTCAGGGGAATGAGGGGAGTTTTGGTGGCATTCCTCTTTGCCTGGATCTCATTTTCCTCAGAGGAGGAGTCATCGTCAGCCATCATGGTCCTTAACGACAACATCTCTGGGCAGGCTTTTTCGATTTGTTCTGCAAAACAAGAAAGGTTGAATAAGCATACAAGAAGAAAAAATAATCAGAACGGAATAACTATACAACACAAAGAGATTAAGAGCGGATATTACGGAGGTAGGCGTTTCTGATATCATCCTCGGCCAAGAGGAGCCGGCTGGAAAATCCTTTGAGGGTCTTCGAGGCCGTCTGCATGGCGCTCAAGACCTCGACAGAATGAGAGGAGAGTTCACTCTCATCTGTATAATAAGCACGGCTCATGAGAAGAAAGTGCTCGTGCGTCCAGCTAAGAGAAAATTTGGTAAATCCCTCTTTATTTTGCCAGAAGACCGGCTTATTCGGTTGAATACGGACCCACGTGTAGTAGTGCTTGAAGGAGCGTCCGTCCACCTTCGCGGATTCCATATACGATTTGAAGTTTATCACCCTTGAGTCACTACGGAGAATAATGAACCCAAGGCCGCCCTTCTTATTAGCACGGCGGACCACTTGGCAATAGTGAAACAGTTTGGCCACAGTGGCGGAGAAGTTGAAATACTCCCTCAGGACCTCCAGAGCCCGGACAAGACCCCAACCGTTGGGATGCAGTTGTGTGGGGGCGCAGTCTAGGAAGCGCAGGACGGCCATCTGGAACTCTGTCATGGGGAAGCGTACTCCCAATTTCAAGAAGACGAAGTTGTACATGTAGACCGACCTCTCATCAGGGATGCTGTGGCATATTCTTTCAGAGGGATGTGGTGCCATCACAGCGTATCGTGCCTTGTACTTTTTATCTGAATATATTTTGCAGCGGAAAGAAACCGTGTATTCCTCCTCACTTGCATGGTGCGAAGGGATCTCTAGGAATTCCTCCTCCACCCAGCAGTAGGGTTTTTCCCTGTTGAGTTTCTCCCAGTCAAGCCGGTGTGCCACAACGTTGACACACCCTTCAGCAGAGCAGAGAACTGGTGTTTTTCCACGTCCTGGAAGATCCATGGTTGTGCAGGCACGGTGGAACGCGTATGTACTGTGGTAAAAAGCAACATCGTCAGAGAGGTAACCTTCAGCACTTGACCCCTCATCAGAGTGGCTGGTAGCCCTCGAGTCAAGGGGAGCCTCAGAGCGATGTTGGGAAGAAGACGCTCGTGAGGAAGAGGCTTCGGCTCTCTCTGAGCGACGGGGCCCAGCCACAGGAGGATTCGCTGGAATCCTCCCACCACGGTGGCTAAGGGGGGCACGAGAGCCAAAACTCCCCCTGTTTGAAGGACCAGCGTGGCCTGCTCTAGGGCGCATGGTGGAATTAGAATGAACAAAAATTGCAAGGAGTTGAAGGAAAGGGAGGTTACCTAAAGGAAGAAGATCTTTGAGAAGTTTGAAGACGACAGAGAAATTCCAAAGAAATTTGAGCAGAGGTTCACTAAGCTTGAAAACAAGAGTGGATTCCAAAATCTGCTAAGAGTTCCTTTTATAGGTAACGAAGAAGCACAGTGTTTCGTCGAAGGTCACAAGGCTTGCATCAAAACGCAACCTCTTCAAATTGAAACGACTCCGTCGTTTCGTCACGTACGGGCGCGAAAATGGTAACGTTTCAGTAAACATTTTGGCAAAATGGGCCCCCCATTCAGTTTGAATCCAGGCCCAATAAGCCCAATCGACGGTTACACTAGTGGGTAATGATGGCTCGTGCGTAAAAAATGCATTTACTGTCCAATCATGCCATGTGCATTTAATGCCTTCCAACCACCTTTCGAATACCAAGGGTTTCGATTCTCAAAGACTCTTGGGATTTCCATTACTTATTTATACTGTCTGAATCTGTTGTACACAACGCGAGAAGAGCGGTCACCCGTCTATTAGAGCGGACGCCACAGAGCTCCCAGAGACTTTCCAGAATGTACTACCGACATCCAGATTTCTCTAGAGTTGTGTAGCTTATATGAGCAACTTAACAGTCCCTCATACAAGTTAGGGGACAGATGATCCGGTCTGGATACCGGCCCCCATTCTTGTGACGTCAGACTGACCTCATATAAGGAAAACCGGTGTCCTGGTTCAACTTTACCACACCGGATATCTGATGTCTGGCCGTCCGTCCTCATCTCATGACTGCACCACTTATTTTCTCTATAACGGTTCTTTGTTCATTTTCACAGGACATTTATATAACTGTTGGCTTTTTAGTCACAGCAAGATAAGAGCCCCTAATAACTTATCAGCAAAGATACTATATGTAGCAAAATACGTCACGTCAATGGCCTCAGAAAGCAAGTGGATGTGTCAGCAGATTATGCGGAAAAGGTGATTATCCTCTCCTCTTCCTAGAGGATCGTACTCTGCTAATTGACCTACCCTCCTGACACATTCTGAGAGTTAAGCCACCCTGATTGACATAATATACACGCTATCAGAGCTAAGGGACCCACCTATACCCAACGACTCATTTTTCTCACGCACAACTATAAGTAGCTCATTTCAACACACATGCATGGTATCGTTGTTCTATCTCACACTTTACTATTACTTCGCTTGAGCATTCACTGAGTTCTTACACTCTTCTAACTTGAGCGTCGGAGAATCTTCGCAGGTGGCACCACCTTTCGCCTCCCGTCAACGCGAAACGCTGGTGTGAAGGATCTCCAGGACAACAAGACCGGCCTCTCCCACTGAGAGACCGGATTAGTACATCGGATATACACTGTTCCGGTGTGCAAACCCTAAAAACACCTGTAATCTTGTGGCTGGTCTCACACCGGATCCTATACCCCGGTCCAGACCAGTTCAATATCTAATACACATATCATATATGTGCATCACAAGTTATTATTGAAATTAACAATTTCTTATGAATATGTATTTTATTCAGCAAACATATAAAATAACTTGTGCAAACCGACCTTCTATATAGAGTCTCTAGTTGTTAAGGGTCTTCAAATTTTAAAAGTTTATAAATTACTCTAGTCTTTATTTTGAAATATTAAAATTATGTCTTCTTTTCAAAAATTTTAAGAGGACCTCTTATCAAGATTTAAAGATAATCATATTTATTCTCTTAGCTAATATTTTGTTTTGATGAAATTATAGTAGATCTTTTCTCCTAACATACATCCTTGTTAATTTGTTTAGACAGCAAAAATTCACATTATTAACCTATTTCAACAAAATTCAAAATATTAAAGTGGAAAGGAAATTATGAGATATGAGATAATATTTGCTAAAAGAGTGGGTGGCTTTATTCTGAAAAAGAAAGTTATCAGTTTATTTTGATTTTCCATGGGAACGGGTGTAGTTTGTTGAGTTATGGTAATAATAGGTGTTAAAAGAATAGTTATATTTCATGATAATTAGATTAGATAAATTGAGTCTAAATAAGATTATTACGTGAACAGAATATCATGATCACGGTTCATTTAGTTACCCTTCCCATCCTATTATTTGTGAATGATGTAATTCGCATGTCCGTCTCATTCGTTTGGTTTCCAGTTGGGGAAACGGAGTTGGGAAAATAAAGAAATTTAAGAGTTGATATTGATACTTCACACCGTTCGAAACAGTTAAAACTCCGTTTGACCGTAGCGTTTGACCAACCTAACTTAATATCCAAACGGGCACGTCAACTGATTTTTAACCTTATAAGCATATTAAATAAAAGTGAATAAATTAAATGATATAAACAATCTCAACAATGTTCATAGGGTAAGATTTCTATAGGACGCCCGTTTGAATCTTCATTTTATAGTATTTATATATGAATTTTACATATAAATACAATTCAAAGGATAAGTTATTTAATTGATATTCAAATTACTAGTAAAAATAAATATAATAAAAAATAAGTCAATCTTTTTTATTTATAAAATTACTTTAATTTTAGTATATTGAATGTTTATAGAGTGGATCAAACTGCGCAATGGCCTGAGCCGGGTTTTGACCGAACCAGACATTGACTGGGTTCAGCGACACTTAGGGTATGTTTGGATACCCACTTTGGTTGGTCAAACCAACCCAAAAAATAAATCATATGGTCAAACGGAGTTTTGATTGTCTCGAACAGTATGAAACATTAATATCAACCCTTAAATTTCTCCATTTCCCCAACTGGATACCAAACGGACACTTAATTGGTCGGTTAAGAGGTTTACCATATAGGTTAATAGTTGATTGAGTTGACTGAGACATCATTTAAAACCTTCAAAATTAAATGTTTAACCTTTTGCACATGATCAAGTAGAGGAGCTTAACCAGTAAGTTGTTTAATCCTAATGAATTAAATATGTAGGCACCTTAAAGATGGAGGGGAACAATGATAAATTTTTTTACGTTAATTGCAGTATTATTTTTTCAATCTATTTGATGTTTAATATGATTAAAACTCTTCATTTTTTTTAAAAAGTGTGTTTATTAAGAATTCAAACCTGAATTTCTTCTTATAATCCCAATCTTCAGCCAAGTGAGTTACAATCCATAGGTAATGCATGATTAAATTTGATTCTTCCTTGGGTAAGGATAAATTGTAGGGTTACATCCTTGAAAAATCGAACTGTTAAAATTGTAACAAAGTACATGCATGAATGACTAGAATTGCAATGTGAAGTGATAAGAAATGGTAGAAACAAAGTGAAAATTTGAAAGAAATTGGCATCATTTCCAGTCTCAAAATAGATTGAAACAGACAATTCATAAACAAGAAGGACCACAAGGGGTAGCCAACCTTGGGCTGATGACACCCAAACCACAGGCCAAAAGTTCATTGTTCATATGCGGCTGGCTGAGTTGCTGAAGTAGCTGTCTCATCTACTTTGTTGCTTTACTCATAACCCTTTTCAAATTTCAAAGGAAAGTGGAAATGTAACTTTCTTTTTATGTTCTAAAAAAGTTCCATGTCTATTATTATTCTTTTGTGCTTTTTATCTATTCAGAAGGTGAAATTTGAATGGTGATCATAGCTCTCAGTGCTGATATTGATTTCCAAAGAGTAGAAATCCTACAAATTGATCCAAATTCCAAATGAAGACCACTAGTTAAGATTTAAAAAACAAAAGGAAAAGAAAGGACAGAGAAACTATCTTGAAGAGTGTTTATATTTGATGAAATAGCAATTCTACACTCCTAAAAAAATTACATTGCTAAAAATTGATCTTCTAGTAATCTACCAAACTGGTTAGGCAAAGATAAAGCACATGGGGGGGCTATATCAATAGTTTGACAGCATGAATTTCCAGCATGTCACATGAGTTATCTTGATCAATTAGCAAATACTCAGCAAAGGTGTGTCTGTTTCATTTTTCAGTTTACACAAGTGAAATCCGTTAGGCATTTCAGATTATGCCGTGATGCAGATGCACCTGACCAGATATGACAGGGTTTTATCATAGAATTCCCAACTAATTTGGTAGCTATTTATGTTGATTCAGTTTGTTATGTAGTTGAGAAAAATAAATTATAAAAATAAAAAAAATTAAATTTATATTGTTCGAGATAGTTAAAATTCCGTTTAATTATAAGATTTTGTTTAGGTTAATCAACGAAAAAGCAAAGACCTCCTTATTTAATAAGCCAATCTGGTAGAGCTATTAATTTTGACATATCCCTTGATGTTCTGTTTGTACCGTTGCCAGCATCAACACTGCAGTGGTTTCACATGCAGTCAGAGACAAAAAGGCAAATTATTACAATACATAATAGCAAATGCTGAAGGATCACCTACTCTCAAATATACAACTTGTTTACTAATAAAAAGTATACATAAAACTCTAAAGAATTCCTCTTAGAAATTAAGTTTATTAATTTTTATAATGTGTCGTTTAGGTTACAATGTGAGCCTATAGGCCGAGAAAAAGGAAAAACCAGGCCCAAGTAGTGATAGTTTCACGTAGTTTCAGTAGTTCTTCTGCTTCCAAGATAAATTCTCCTGTTTGTGCCTCCTGAAAAGAACTAGCAGGTTGGTGAATCATTACCCTGATGATATAGATTAATTAAGTGTTTTCCTTATCTTGATAAAAAAAATTCTCTATTGGTAAAGACAGAAATAGATATAACCGCTTCTGATAGGATAATAGAGAATCATTATCTACTAAATTAATGGGATGAGGGGGTACCATAGGGCCCCCTCTGACCAGAAAGGAAACACAACTTGTTTAGGAAAAAACTTTAATCAACTTTCTTAAATATTTCCTATTAAGCTTTTCAATCAAATGTGTTAACACGTTAATATTTATTTAAAGTTAATGTTAAGCAAGTTATTTGATGCAGCCATATTGTAGAGTAAGATTAATATAATTCTTTCAATACTCTCTACCTTGCTTACAATAGTTATGTATGTGCCAAAACTAGTAGCAGCAGGTAGACCAACCTAATAACTTACACGACCAGCAATAAGCATAATAGTATAAACAAGAAGTAAACATAAAAATGGATGATTGAATTCGTAAGAACCAATTCACCATCAGCAATCAATCTACATGAACACGCTATACATCCAATTCAAAAGTTATGAAATAAATAGCATAGCTGAAATATTTTGGTTCAGTTTTCTTTTAAAATGATTATAGTTTTGAACCCTTTTTTGGCATTCATTTCTTACAAAGAAACCTGTGAGGCTGTAACTAGAGTTTTTGACAGAATTTTACTGTGTATTTACTTATTTGGTAATTAATTAAGAAAACAATTTTTTAAAAATAATAAAATTTAATTATTAATATTAATCTTTTATATTATTTAAAATAATGTACATTTGAAATTTAAACTTGGAAAAATTTTAAAATGTTGTGAACCCAATATGACAGAAACATGTTGGACTAATGCCGGTTAAAATATGGCAGATCATGATTACCACCTTGTCAAAAGCTGCAATCTTCACCATCACATGAATCATGATTAGAGTACCGCTTTGGGAGAACTTAGAAAAAGACAAAATATGAGTATTTGAACAGCATGTCTCTGTATTTAGTTTCTAAAAATGAAGTTATAAAAATAAAAAATTTAAAGTTTAATATTTTTTATGTCGTTTAAAAGTTTGATCGTGAAATTTTTTTTGGGTTGGTTAAAAGTTTGACTAATCCAACGGATAACTAAACACCTCTTTAATGTTTAATAAAGAGATAAAGTTATGAAAATAAAAAAAAATTAAAGGTTAAAATTAATCTTTTATATTAGTTAAAATAATCAAAACTCTGTTTGATACTTAGATTTTTTTCTTTCTATTTCAAAACTTCCATTTACAAACTACCTGCATTTAAACGTTTAAAGTAAAGGTCTAATTTCAAAAATTCGAATTGTCGAAATTGGCTTTGGCTGAGCCGAAAAATAATAGTAAAATAAAAATCTCATTAAAATTCAAACTATTTCATATAAGAGATTTAATAGAAGGACAGGCAGAGAAGATTTAGCACAATTTGTATAAAAAAAGGTTTAATTTAATAATTATAAATTTTATTTTTATATTATCAACAATTAGAAACACTACATGTATATATGACTTTTAATATAAATATCCACACAAATCAATCAAATTTAATAACATGTCAATTTATAATCGTGTTTCAATTAAGTTACTGTATATATTAGTAAAAGAAATTCTCATATTATTTAAATTTATATAGAGCTAGAAAGGAAAATTAATTGTGTTCGGAATAATAATTTATAAGGATGGTTGAATTCGAAAAAACCTACCCACCACCTCTTGGCTACTGCTAAGGTTGGGGAGAATTTCTATTCTCACCGCACATATAGTTTATTTTTATCTCTTTTATTATTTTTAAAAATTATTAATAAAAATATTTTTTATTAGGTTATTGGTAAAAAAAATATTCACACCATCCATAATATTTATTTTTCATCATACGTCATTTAAATTTTTTGTCAACCTAATTATCTAAAATTCATTAAATACTATAATTTTTCATTATTATTTTATGTGAATGTAATGAGTGTTCCTCTTGTTCGTTTCTTTAATGAGACATATGTTTTATATTTTGATATATTTATTAGTTTATTATACTTAACTTCAATTTAAACTTGATTTTATGTCTCATTCTTTTCTTTATTATTTAAGTTTTACATTTTTTATCAACACTAATGATTACTAATGAAATAAAATTTATTTATAATATTTTAATTGACTAAAAAATAAAAATATACAAAACAAACTATTCAATCCAATTCAAACTAGAGTTGACAAAATGAGTTGGCTTGAACCTGCCTGAAAAAATATAGTACGTGAGCCTAAAAATAAAATTTAAAATTAATAAGCATAAAAAAAAGTCCAACCCTGAAAAACTCTGAAAAAATAGGCTGAGTGCGGGTCGGCCGAGTATTTTTTAAAAAATAAAAATCATTGGGAGTTTCTCTTTTAGTTAATGTTTTTTTTTCCTTTCTTTTTACTTTCCCTCTCATCGTATGTGCGGAATATGAACTTTTGTATACTTTTGTTATAGACTTTAATGATAAATATTTATGAAGCGTTTTAAAAAAATATAACAAATGTTACATAGTTGTTCTGCAAAAAAAGTGTTACATAGTTTTATTTTTTTGGATAGAGTTTTAATTTTTTATAAATTAATTTTTTAAACTTTTTTTAAAGTTGACCACTTGAAGTGGCCTGTAGCCCGATAAAGCCTTACCCATTTAGGGCAGCCCGCCTAAATTGCCAGCTATAATTCAAACCTCATTTTATTGGATCGAATCGGAATGAATTTAAAAAATTATGTCAATCGGTCTAATCCAAATTGTAGTATAATTTTATGGTCAGATCAGATAACTTTTTATCCTAAAACCAATCTAATTCAAATTGTGAACACCCTTAGATAATGTATAATCGATAATTAAGTAAGACTTAATTACACTTTTGATCTCTCAACTTTGTTAATTGTTTTGATCCTCTAACTTTTAATTGTAAAATTTTGGTCTCTAAACTAGTCAATTTGTTGACATTTGGTCCATCAACTTTTAAATTCATAATTATTTAATTTGTTGACACATTTATTCATCTACCTATTTTTCTTCCCATTGATAATGTAAAATTATAGGATATGTGGGGCCAATAACAAAATATTTTAATATAATATTTATATTATTATTTCTATAAATTAATATTTTTTATTATAATATAATAACTATAAATATTTATAAAGAATAATAATAAAAATATTATTAATTTGAAAAAAAAGGAAGGGGAATCAAATATATCAAAATTGAATATTTTAAGGATTAAAATTATACATGTCAAAATTGAGGGACCAAATGCAAACTACTCAAATAGTTAATAGACTCAAATCGCGCAATTAAAAAATTAAAAGATAAAAATTAAATATTTGATAAAGTTAAAAAACGGAAAGGATAATTAAGACAGTGGCCCCAAGTGCCAATAATGAAAAGAACAAGGTCAGCATGATGAACCTTTTCTTACATTTGGGATCATGTTCGTGTGAGCTTATATACTCCAAAGTTGGTCAAGGGAAATTTTTCCACAAATTTTTTAAAATGTTAAACAAAATGAAAAATTAGATGGCCTTTCATAAAGATTTGTAAAAAATTATGGGGGAAAACAAGATGAAGATTTGCACGGTTGAATCTATAACATATAGGTAAGATTGGAAATCCAATTCAACTGTAATTTTATTTTATTTTAATTTAAAAAAAAAACTATGATATTTGCAATCTAGAGGATGAGACATTGAAGGATAGAAAATTGCATACAGATTCATACATGTCTCAACCACAACATTCAAGTAAGCAAGTTTTGCTATAAGGATACAAGAGTTTGACTTTCTATATTATGCTTTCTAATAAAATGTACAAAGTCAATCAAAGAAGACATTATGAAAGAAAATAAAGTGTCTATTTGGTATGCAGTTAAGAAAACAGAGCTATGAAAATGAAAAAATCTAAAGGTTAATATTGATCATTTATATCGTTAGAAACAATTAAAATTCTGTTTGACCATACGATTCTTTTTTTTCTTTTACAAAACGTCATTCTGTTTCATCCCGTTTCACACCGTTCAAGACACTACTACTACAAGGTTTGACCAAGCCATGAACTCCTTCATCTAGCAATCTTGTTCGAGGAGTGCATGCACATTGTCATCATGTAAAAAAAGCCAAAACTAGGTTACCGTTCTGAGATAGACACAAACATAATTTTAATAGTCTCTCATTGAAATGATTAAAAAACACACACAAAGCTTTGTATTAGTAACGTTGAGTTGAGAGATCATGACCTAACTCAAATAAGATCTGTTTTGTAGGCTCTAGATTTTTTACTTTATAGCTTTTGCAAGTCCATTTTTTGTTGGTCGGTAAATAATTTGGATGACAATTGAATCTAGGTTCACGAGTAACAATCATACTTATCCTAAATTTGATAGGAAAAGCCTGTTTTAACTAAGTTTAAGTGAACCTAACTCGACTTAAATAGAGATGGAGCTGGGTTATGGAATATGAGTATCTTTCAACGAACCATTCCCACTATAAAAACTAGGTAATTTTAATTATAATAATAGTTAAATAATAATGATAAATCAATATATTTTTCTTAAAATATGATATAGTTTTCAAGTTTATTATTTTTTTAAAGATTTTTAGGCTCTATTTTTAAATATTATTGATTTGATTAAAATGTATTAGATATATATGAGTTATATATATATATATATATATATATATATATATATATATATAATTTTGTTACTAAAATTAATAAAAATATAAAAATATAATAAAATATGAAATCTGCAGGTTTCCCCAACTCAATAAAGACCAACAAAAATGAGGTTGAGTTGCATAATTTTAACTTTGCATATTTAAAACCTGTTCTGACTTTCATAAGGTTTGGATTGAATCATAAGGTTGGAATTGGAGTGGCCTAAACCCACCTTCCAACTTGTCCTATTTCTATCCTTGAAGTTGATTGATGAAAAATAGTTAAGGAAAAAGAAAAATAAAGCTCGCAACTGGACCAGCCCATTATAGGTCTATTTCGAACAAAGTCTTTTGGGGTTTTGCCAAATAAAACTCAAGTCTGAATTTTAAATATTTGTTAACCAAAAAAAAAAGTCTGAATTTTAAATCAACAATTCAAGCATGCTTTTTTTCTTTTCATACCATACTATATTTGAAAATGCACCATCCTTTTCTTTTTTGGTGATTTATATTTTCAAATTGCCCCTAAAGTTTCAATGTACATACCTTTCAAAATATAACAGTCAATAGTTCATGCATGTCCCTTTACCATACCATTCAAGCATAATATTTATGCTGCAACTTAATATTCTGAAGGCATGACTTGATATTATTGGTGACATTGTCAAATTAGATGTGTTCAAACTTCAAAGCAAACAAATGGCAAAGGACTTGGCATAAGCTTTATAAAAGCCAATTAGTGGAACTCTAACCTCCTCTCTCAAAAACTGATGAAATTATTTTGACCTTTTTATGAACCAAAAAGTGCAAAACCACCTCTATATCTTAGAGGAACAGTAGGAAAAGTGTACAATATTTAGGATATGGCATGATAAAAAAATTCATCCCCGCGGGTAACCGCACCGCACTGTCCCCGTTTGAGTGGGTTTTCCCCTATTTTTTTGGTTTCGGGGACGGAGACGATTTTTACCCGGTAGGTAAAAGTCGGGGGCGGGGGCAAGGATGGTAAAACTAGTATCCGCCCTACTCCTGTCCCCGCCCCGACATACTTAAATTACTTAATACTCTTACTATATATATATTACTAGAGATGATTTGTTAGACAATGTTTAATAATTGTGTCCAAAGTGATTTATTACTAATTTTATTATTGTATGTAAAATATTAAATAATTTTGTAGATACAACAATTTTTAAAATACTTGATAAGGAAATTGTTTTTATAAAAACGAGGATGGGTTTCCCCGATCCTGATAGGGGACGGGAGTCATTTTATCTCGCCCGACGGAAACCGGGGGTTAGGGTCTAGGATAACGGGGATGAGGATGGTAGGAGTCAAACCCGTCCCCGAACCGCCCTGTTGCGATGCCTTAGCTATGACAATGTGGCAATATGACAATAGAAAAGGCAACAATCAATAGTATAACAATAACATTAAAATTAACATCTACTTGCAATGCAACTTCAAATGTCAATTAAGTTAGTGATTAACAAAATTCCAGAAAGAAATATAATCATACAAGTTGGTAAGAATCATGACACGTTAATAAAAATAATCAAGCAAATATCGCCACCATCATCATACGTAGTATAGGAAAAGAAAATATGGGAAAGGAAAGTCAATTAGACTATTACAGTACAGCTCAGCTACATGATTATGCACTTAGGTGAACCTTGCTTCAAAGGAGTGCTGGAATTTGAGTTGATCCTTTTCGTGCACCCAGTTTTGGCATTGTATGTATACGATTCACATTAATTTGCCAGAAACAATCCCTGGGGCTGGCCACCTAAAGGGTGTTTCGTAATCTTCTGGGTATGGGATAAAACGTAATAAAGGCTTTTCAAAGCCTCTGTAGTCACGTAGTTCATCTTCTTAAAAAAAATCAAGACTTGGGATCAATGATGTTGCTTTAGTGTAGGAACATCGTTACAGGAATTATACGCATTGTGCATCACATGATTTTCATTAATCAAGACAAACTGATAGAGAAAATGGGCGATGTCTGCATGACTTAAAGGTTATGCAATTAGTCCCACATCGAGACGTTTATTTAAAATACAAAGCTTCATATTAGACACGCTTTCCATGCCTTTACTTGAATTGAACAGGATCTGTTCTATAAGCCCGTATTACTGTATCCCTGCAAATTAAGGACAGGACCCATGTCTTCCATGAAGCATAGACTTTTTAACGTGGCCATGATTTAAGTAAGACATCAGATGCCGAGGATCCAAGAATAGGATAAACCTTCTCCCAAAATCCCATGCTTAATCACAATAAACACACTATTAATCCAACATCTTAGCATTGGATCTTTAGATAAAAAAACAAAAACTAAAGAGGCCCAGTTCTAAGTGCATTGTCTAGATCAGTAATGAGATCATTGGCATCCTCAATTCCCACAGATATACGAACAAGATCTTCAGTTAAACCTCTGGCTTCACGAACTGCAGCAGGTATGCTTGCATGAGACATAAAGCAAGGCATGCTGATGAGGGACTTTACACTCCCTGTCAATAAAAAAAACAAGGCCAACAGGATCAGGGTCAACCTCTCCAAAAAGCATTGTTGTCAAAACCAGGCCAAGCCACCACACCAGCTGATCTGATCAGTTGAACTGTGAATTGGCTAGGTGGCTGGTTTTGATTAATTTTTTATTGCTACCGGTCTAACTACTGTTCGATCCTCAATTTGTTTGTGATTTGCTTGAACCGGTACCTTCACCGGTTCAATGATCGGACCAATTTTATAAACATTGCCAAAAAGAGAAAATACCTTAAGTGAAAATTTTCACACATGCAAATGAATTCTTTAATTAGAGCATTGTGACGAAGAATTATTACCAAAGCTGACAGTTATGCTGAAGTACTTGGTAGTTTCAACAATGTGCTTTGAGAGTGCCAATGAACCTGTTAAAAAGCTAAGCACAGATCCTGCACCCTTTGCCTACAAGGGACCATATGAATATATGATAACCAATAGTGACCACATAATAACAAATAATCTTAAATTTCAATTTATACCATACCTGAGAATAGTGTAAATCACGTCCAGGATGACCAAGCAGTCCAGCATAGTTCACTTTCTTCACTCGAGGATGGGAAGCAAGGAACTCAGCAATCTTTTGCGCATTATCCTACACAAAAGCATAACTTGAAGTTGACAATCAAGAAAGGAAAATGGTGACCATGAAAACAATGATAAGCTGATTGAATCTGGAATCTAAAAATAGAATATCACATTCTGTGTAAATTGGATTTCGAGACCATTAGATTTTAACAGCCAGTCCCGAAGTTCCTTAGATCTATAATTTTAAGGAAAATTAGAAATCCAGTTTTTCAGCTGTAAAAGCAGAATCAGAGAAACTATGGTAATTCAACAGAGCAAAGCGAAAAGCACAGGGATGTAGGACATCATATTAACAACATCCCAGCATATAGGTATACTGTAAGGATATAGTAAGCTTGACTTTCAATATGGAAGGTTGATGATGCAGCTAATCAAAGAAGAGATTATGTTGGTGGTACACTCTCCCTTCAGTATATGAACTACAATAGGCTGAACTGGTGCTCAGGTTAGATTCAGCTGTTCACTAGACTAGTCTCCATAGAAAACCTTTAAATGAACATTACAAAATGACAGAGACAAACAAGACATGACTCCAGTGCTATTAGATAAATAGTAGAGATACTTCAAATTTAAAGGCTTTAAGCAGTAACACCTGTTGCTTTTCAACTCGCAGGGCCATTGTCTTGATTCCTCGCAAACAAAGCCAGCAATCAAAAGGAGCTAAGCCTGAACCCACTGCATTTTGCAAGAAATACAAGTCCTTTCCCAACCTTAACAGGATTGATGAAAGGAGGTCAACATCCACGAGGGCATGCAAAGTGTGTAGTAGTGAGTACTGATCCACGGTAAGGAAAATAATAAATATGAACATAAAAATTATAGTAAGTAAAATTGCAAGTAGTATTTAGTTAAAAAGGAATAAGATCTTTAACAACTCAACTTTGGCTTAACTGAAGCATATTAAAGACTACAAAGGAAAGAAGGAACTAGAGATACAATACAAGCTCAGCTTTTCAAGCTCAAGCACATAGTTAAGTAGTTAACAAAGCAAAGGGGCTTCTCCATTTGGTAAGAAGGATTTTTTTAATAAAATATTCGAATAATATCTGGCCTTTGACTTAAAACCATGATAATGGAATTTTTCACATTTTAAGAAAACAATTTACTCAGGCAGTATGTGAGTCCATCTGTAGAAGAACTTACCAAAATTTACCGGTGCATTTTAACAGATAAGATAAGATATATAACAAAAAGAGATGTTCAATTGAAATTTAAATCACAGCACTGTAAATGGAATATAGAATGATAAGTTAATTGACAACAAAAATTTCATATTTTAGTATCAGAACATATAAGAAACCTTAAGAAGAGTAGCTACCTTTCACCTTTCACAGCAAGCACACCAGCCATAATGTCACTATGTCCAGCAATAAATTTGGTGGCAGAATGCATGACAATATCTGCGGAAAAATATATATATTAGTCCGTGTAAACTTGGGGTACAACCATTACCGTACAACTAGGCATGTTTGAGTGTTCATCCCTTTATACATTAAAAAAATTAAAAAGGAGAGAAAATTTGTGTTTTCATTTGATCATACCCTGTACAAAATATTTTGCCCTTGAATGAAAATAGAGTAAACATTACGGTGAAAACATGGCGCCAAATGACCAATCATATTGGATAAGTGATAGTTTTGGTAAGAGATACACATGCACAAAAACCAGTAGCAATGATGAAGCATAACACATCACTTTCTTTTTCGACACTCTTAGCCAGTGACAGTGAGGAATAGAAAATGGTTTTCAATATTCCAGTCCTCTCAAATTCCACCTGCACCCCCAATTTTTATACTTCTAAGTTATTAGTCCATGTTAGCATGTGTGCTTTAAAGAATTAAATTTATTTATAAACATTAGCGTACAATACTTATACCTGCTCCAAGTTCCAATGGCTGGGACAACACAGGTGACATTATACTATTGTCCACTAATACAAGAGCACCATGTGAATGAGCCATCTCTGCTATTTTCTGGACATGAAATAAGAAAGAGGAGAAGAAAAAGAAATTTTATATTATTGAGAGTAGAGACATTTAACAATATTTTATATCAGAACTTCAAATCATATATTTGAAACATGTTTTATATACTAGATATTAGATATTAGATATCTGGAAATAACTTACTGGCTATACACAAATGACAGAGTAGTGAAGCTAACAGTAATTCAGGAAAGAGAATTCCCACAAATTTATGAAGGACTAGTGTCTAACATCTAATTGATATTTTGAGTTATACTTATTTCTAATAAAAAACATGATTTATAATTAATAAGTAAAATATACAAGCATCTCTTCATTGGAGTAAGAAAGTTAATATTTGGCAAGTTGGAAATTTTCACCATTGCAATGAAATTAGAACCAAACCGGAACTACAAATAGACCAGGAATGACAAGAAACGGTGTTTAGAAACAGGCTTCACATCCTATTCCACGGTCTCAATAGTATCGCAGATGAGACCTTCCCTTGCACACGACGAGCAGGGTTTGAAAGCAAAGAAACTCTTCAATGACTAGCCGTCTCGAACATTTACCCAAGGAAAGATGGAGCAGCCCGTTCCGGAAAGCTAGCTTCATCACAAGTAGCTTCACCACTGCAAATGATGTTCAGCGGTCTCTACCCAACGGAACTCAGCTTAGAAGCTTTCAGCGGTCTCTACCCACAGTTCACTCACCTGAAGCCGTCGATTTTGACCGTGGAGTCAACGGATAAAACGGTTTCATATAACTAAACTGTTTGTTCATATGAAATTATTCAAATTCTTTTTGTTGGCGGAAGTGAATCCACAAATGCATGCAGAGAACTCTGGTAGAAAAAAGATGATGGGAGAAAGTACATACTGTTGGGAATCATTATTAGATATAGAACCTGATAGACGTTTAAGTCAGTGTGTGATTTAGTGATTACTGATTATCCACAACGGTAACACTTCAAACATCAAGACAATACTGAGACACAAGTATTCTCCTGCACTTGACATTTCAAATTCTGATGCCAATGACAAAAATATCCTCAGTTTCCTAGGTCAAACAGTGAGAGGAAAGATTCGAAAGAAGGACAACAGCAACAACCACCAGAGAAAAATTTAATCAAAATCATTAGCATTCTGAAAACCGGAACTACAGAATACAACACTTTACTCGAATATCAGAAATTTGTAGACGAGGATTAGTTGGACTTTCAAGCCACACAAGCTTGGTCCTAGGCCCAATAGCAGATGCAATCTCTTTTAGATCACTTGTATTTACCCGTCTGCACATGCAAGAAACGAAGTATGATCACCAATAGAGTTTTGCTTTGTTTGTATGATTATTTACTATTTATACAATAAATAAATAAGCACGACTAACAAATCAGACTTACTTCACCACAACTCCTGTCCTTGGAAGTACTTGGGATAGCAACCTATCTGAGCCACCATATACATCATCTCCAGCAACAATTTCCTCGCCTGTATGTACATTATCAGAAACTATAAGAAAAACGAAAAGCTATCTTGTCAGAATAAATTGCTTGCAGCCCCACCACAGAACATTAGTAAGTTTTCTAAGTTCTAGTTTGTTTATGAATCCAACACAGGACAATCAAGGGAAAATTGTCAGCCTAATGAGACCAGACTGACTGAAACCATGTAGTAGCCAAAAAAGTATTGTTACACTAGGTCACAAATCACAATCAGTGTGCGCATATTTAATATTTTTATAGTCAAATTATAGTCTGACTACAAATATTTAATAAAAATAACTTTAGACCTCATAAGAATTTAGTAACCAATTTAATGTAAACTCACAACATAACAATGAGGAAGGAATTTTATTTTATCAAACTGAAGAAAGAAAAGGCACCAGTTCCAACAAGATGGGCAACAGCAGACAAAGCAGCCATTCCACTTGTGAAGCATAGGGCTCTATCAGCTTTATCAAGCTTTGCCAGTAAACTGAGAACACAAAACATGCAAATTAAAAGAGCATGGACAGAGAAAACATAATATAAAACATCTGCAGTTGCAATACAAAACACAAACCAACAACACAGATCAGACCTTTCTAAAATATCTCGGGTAGGATTTCCACTCCGGGTATAGTCATAGGGACCATTGTCAATTGCAGAAGGCTGCATGAAGAAAAGTTATAAGGCGTAGAGAAGTCAAAAGAAAGATATTTAACAGAGACACTAAATACTAACTGCACACAGTACTCATGAATTCATCATGCCCCAAACCGATTCAATTCAGGATACCAATGCCAAACAGATGAACAAATCCAGTAATAGACATTTCTCTCACACCTGCTTAAAAGTAGCAGTCTGGTAAAGAGGGGGACTAATCGCTCCATAAGGATCAAACTTATTCTCGAAATTCATCACCATTGTCGACATACTAGGTTCCCTTATCTCCTCTTCTGCAAACAGAAAGAAATAGTATTTACACAAAGAACATAAACCCTATCTCCTAGTCTCATACTAGTCAACACAGCACACACCACTCAAGAATTCTGCAGCATCATCCACAATAGAAGATGTGCTCACATCCATTTCTCTACCAATCAAGCAATTCAGCTTGAACCCTTTTGCACACAACACTGTCCTGGTCCTGAAATTTGCTGACTTGTTAAACCCCAAGCACTCCCAGGTATTTGCAGCAGTTGTGCTCTGAAACACACCAAGCCAAGGAGAGAATGAGAAAAGCATTATAAAATATGTTAATGGGTTATCATCATTGAGTGAAAAATATGATTTTGAAGCATGTTTTGAGCTCTTGAAGCAGAAGGGGTCCTGAAATCAAGTTCCCCAACATTACGGAGAAAAAATTCCCCACTTCACATATTCACAGAAGAGCATTTTTTTTTCCCTTCTTTTTTTGCACTTAACCCCCTTTTGCCAAAACGAAGTTGAAGTATTGAAGAAGGGTTAAAGTGTATTTTCCGGGACTCTATAGGGAAACGAAGTACATTGCAGAGGAAAAGGGGGGAAGGGTTTTACCTGAGAGCAATGATCAAGGAGGAGAGACTGAAGGGATGGGTTTAGAGAGAATGAAGAAGAAAACATAATTGAAATTGATTTGTTTGGAGATGTACTATGCTGTTTTGGAGGTCGATTGTTCAACTGCAATGCCGTCTTTGCATTTTGGTCGATATTTCGGCGTCAGCGGGGCATTAAGAAAAAATAATAAAAAACTGAAAGAGAAAAAAGAAGGTCACCAAAGGGTTTAAACTTTTTTATGAATGAATATTATACTTTTTTTTTGTTTTTTTATAACGATCTATTTTATATTATTGCTTTTTTGGTGAAGGTGAATGAATATTATATATAAATGTAAATTTTGTTGAATACATTTTAGTGTTAAAGTTTTATATATACTCATTTAATTGATTATCATATGAAAACTATGACAAAAATTATATTTATTATATTATTTAATAAATTAGTATATATTAACCGGATATCTAGGGGTGGTAAAACGGGCTTACGGGTTAGACTAAGACCCACCTAATACGGGTTGGGTCGGGTTGAAAGAAGAAAACGAGTCAGACACATTAGCTCGACCTATATTTTGTTTGGCCTACGGGGCAATCCATTTCTTTTTTTGGCACTTTTTGGTACGCAAGTTGGCTTCCCTTTTTAATGATTTAAATTTTTTTGAAGCCTTATAACAAAACAGTATTGCATTGTTGTCGGGAGAAAAAAAACAAAAGAAGTTGTCGCTTGTAAGACCACAGAGAAGAAGAAGCTGCCATCGCCAGCGTGCATAGGTCTCTCTTTGCTAATCGCTGATTCTGGGTTAAGGATAAAGGAAGAACCTACCACAGAGAAGGAGTTATTGTCAACAGAGAGAATGATGTCAAAGAAGGAGAACAACAACAACATGCATGGGGAGAGGAACAAGGGAAACGTGCTCTTTCTTTGCTTTCTTAGTGTTTAGGGAAATATACAAGGGGACGAATAAGGGAAGCAAAATAATACATCTAGGATTGGCGCACACTTACTCTATTTTTACTCAACATATTTTTTTTAAAATATTTTAATCCTTGGCTTGATGGGCCAGCTTGACCCGAAATGCCAAGACCGTTTTTGGTGGGCCAAAACGAGCTTGAATACTAGCCTAACCCCTTTTTTGAATGGATTAAACGGGTTGGTCTGCAGGTCAGGCCTAAATTTTCACCTTTAGGGATATTCCTTATCTCGGCTAGGTTTAAATTGTTTTTTCTCCCTTTTGAAATTATTAGCTATGACAATAATGAATCAACATAAATATAAGTTCAAACCTTGAAAGAGATTCATCATCTGATTAGCTCTCTATCCAAGCAACAAAGTGTCATCTTCTATAGTTTTAGAGGAATAAAAGCATAAAAGATATTACTTTTTCTAAACAATTTCAACCATGGAAACAAGTGATTGAGCAACACTTTCTTTTTAGGTCTACAGAGAATATAAATCCATGTCAAAAATAATATAGTTAGATGTATATAAAATAAGACCCTTTAGAACAAATATGGATTTATCTTAACACAAATGGAGCTTCTCAAAGGGAATTAAGATAAAATGGATCAGGAAGTTTGCTCAGAGATCATAATAACTCTTGGTTATTAGGATTTTAAAAAAGAATTTATTTCACCTCAACTTAATTGGTTGGAATAAGAAATATTAGGAGTTGTTGAAAACTTATCACTAGCCATCAAACTAAATATTAAAAAATATCTTGGTCCATGTTGACTCACAAGTGGTGGTTCGTGAATCTATCATAGTTTAGAAGCCTTTAGGAATGCAAAAACTATGTTGACCAATATTAGAATTCAAAGG
The DNA here is from genome assembly GCA_037962975.1 of Clitoria ternatea. Lineage (NCBI taxonomy): Eukaryota > Viridiplantae > Streptophyta > Magnoliopsida > Fabales > Fabaceae > Clitoria > Clitoria ternatea. Next base: position 156,372,061 of record CM075673.1, read on the forward strand.
AAAAAGTTTGAGCAAATTAAGTCTCAACATATCTTTAAAGAATCAAATAGAGAATATAGAGAAACAAATTGTCTTATAAATCTAGCATATCATTATGATTTTGGACTTGTAGTTTATAATTTCCCCTACTAAAATTGAGAAATCTCAAACCTTGATGTAAATGGGTCATCATAGCTTAGAGTTATACTTATTAAATTAATATAATGGGCTTAGGCATGCTTAATTCTAAAAAAATGTATTTCCCACGCCATGTTAATACTCTAATTAGTAAATTAATTCATCTTACTTGAGTTTTAGTCTTCATATTCAACATGATTGTAAAATATTAAGGGATAAAAAAGAAAAATTCACTCAATTATGTATATCTATTATAATTAAGGGTTCTATCTATTCATTTTCTCCTCTAATTTCTCCATAAAAACTGAATTAGCCAGTATGTAAAGGGTACTTCAACTCTTTTACGACCAGTCTTAAATCTCCCTATGACTCATCTTTTACACCGATTTAGTGGAAATATGGTATTATCTAACATTGGTCCAGTGAGAACATAGCGCCCTTCAATTTTGCGGTCTAAGGTCTTCTGAATGTCGGCTTAGAAACAGGTGGTGGTGGTACCTGTAAAGATTTTTTCATGCTTAAGTTAATAAGAATTTTAAAGATACTAGAACATTAAGAGTAATGAATGACTTACTTGATTCATCATAAATAATGGTATTTATAATTTGATGGAGGTCCAACTCTTGATTTGATGTTTGACAAGACCAGGCTACTTTTTATAGGCAAGTTGCAAACCCCGCTCAGAGATTCTGATTCATTGACAGGCTTTTGACTGGGATCCACTCAGTAAGCATACCGCAACACTGACAGCCAATGTGAACTAGTTTTTAGGATTTGTATCTTTCACCCTTGCCAATCTTTTCTTAGTTTAAGGGTCGGTATGGATACCTGATCATTTCCCCTAGCTTATTACAGTGAGTGTTGTTGTAACGCGTTACATCCAATGTCATACCGCAATACATTAGGCCGGGGTGCCCGTCTATCATGGGGTTTAAGAAATAAATCATGAAAGAATTTAACAAAATAAAGTTTAAAAGTTATAATTTGTAAAGTAATGACACGTGTCTCTTTTGTATTAGTGCGACGCCTAGCATTCTGGGTGTCATAACATAGTTGTGTTGTTTTAAGATTAAACAGCATGTCCTTTTAAAAGTTATAGGTCGCATTGTTTTGCATTCTACCGTGTTCATAGGCTGCGACTGTTCGCCTTTGACTTGTTTCCCACAAAGCCTCTATAAATAGAGAACTGATGGCTAGGGCAACCCTACTTCCGCTTTCGCTTCCTAAGAATTTATGCTGCTCTGATGTCTTGCTGCTTTGCACTCCAGTTATTATCCTAGCTTGGACCAAAAAACAGCAAAAGTTATCCCCATAGGCAGCCTTTCAATATTGGTCTCTTTCTTTTATACTTATTTATTCTTTTAAGTTTTGTCAAACTAGGATTCGGGGGACGGCCACACGAGGGATGATTCTGTAGAAATCCTTTCCGACCCACCATCGTGGCCGTCTATAGGATCTTGACATGAGTCGCGGGTGACATGAGCGGGTTTACGTAGGTGGGTTAGGACTGGGCCAAGGGGAGCCTTATCTTTTACTCTGAGGTTGGTGAATCTTGGGGACTTAAATCTTTCATCAGAATCGTCTATCGCCTCTTTTGACCCTATGTCGGCCCTTTCCCCATTGTCAGAGTCTTCACCAGCTCACGATACGAATTCGAGCGTGGTGCATTGCTATGCCATCGACGTAGATTTTTACACAAACGTTCCTTTTCTCAAACATTTAGTATCCTTAATAGCGGCTAGAAACTCCTCCGTGAGAACCGATCTAGAGGATTCCATCATGCTAGCGGACAGAATTGATTAGACGACTTGCAAATCCCAAGACCACCTATTTTTTGGTACAAAAAGAAATTTTAAATATTCCAAGTCGTCATGTTGAAGGCAATGACAAGGTTGAATTAGATACTGACCGGATCTAGAGATCCAACAAATACAAAGATCAATTTTCTATGATCGCACTGTTATGCAATGACCAGGTTTGCCACGTGCTCCGAGAGCGGTTTTTCTTTATGTACAAAATTCTTTTTACAAAGGTGGGGTTGCGACTTCCCTTCAACAAACTTGAGATAGGGGTGATCAAATTTTTGGACATTGCCCCTAGCCAACTCCATCCCAACGGTTGGGGCTTGGTCCTTTCTCTTGAGGTCCTGGCCAGGGACCTGAGATTTACTCTTACCATTACAATTTTTTCTGTTATATGCCCATGTCGTTTGTCGCGGTAACCTTGATGGTGGATTGGGCTTTGTTAACTTCCGATGTCAGAGTGACATCGTCAATTTTTAAGCTTACGTGGAGTTGGCCAAGACTGTCAGTGTCTCATTTAAGCATTCCTTTTTCAGGATTTTAGCCAAGAGGGACTAAACCTCATTTTGGAAGGATGAGAAAAAGAAGATTCTTAATTCATATCGGTTGGACACATCAACATTTCTTAATGGAAAGCTTCACGTTTGTTGTGGAAGAAAATAAATTTAGTAAAGGGTCTCAAGACATAGTGGACGCCCTTCATGATATATCCCAATCGACTTCCTTAAAATGTCATTCTTTTTTGGGGATCGATGACATGAAGAGGGAATACCTTGCTTTTTTGGGTACACATATTTTTGTTTGCTTCTTCTTTATATTGGTTATTCGAAATGTCTTTTTATAATGTTGATTTTATGTAGGGAGCATGGGAGGAAGTGCTTTAGACCAGCTCCAAAGTATTATGGGTAGGGTGGACACCAACCCCAACTAGAAGAACCGCGTCACTCCCTTTCTTTGGAAGACCAAACAAGTGTCCTTGCCTTAGGGAGATGTCTTTATCCCGTAAGAGGTAGAAAAAAGGAAGAAATTTGCTGCTGAGGGACACCAAAAGAAGCAAAAGACTACTAAAGGGGATTCTTGTGATCCTTCCAAGGGAAAGGGTCTTGCCAACCCTGACTTTTCCATCCCCCAACAACCCCAAGTCATCCCATCCGATATGGTTAATGGAGGGGACTACTTGCACCTATTGGAATGAGTTGGTCCTCCTGAGTTAGAGTTCATGCTCCCATTTCGGCTCAAAAAGGGATTGAACTTGAGAGATTTAGATTATGTCTTAAACGGGGTGGTATGGTCCACTCTTAAAGGTTTATCTGTCCTCCACTCATTTAGGTAGAGGGCCCTATTGGTGAAATTGAGCACCTCCGGGCTAGGAATGCCTAACTATTGGAGGATTGGGGTCGAGTTTCATACCCGCATTCAGGATTTAAATGAAAAGAACTTGGCCCTTCAGAAGTCTGGGGAGGTGCTCAAAAGTGAAGTGGAGCGGCTAAAGAATGAGGTTGAAGAGATGAAGAAGGAAAACAACGTTCTACACCAAGAAAAAAAAAAGGATTGCTTGTCGAGGTTAGAGAAGAAAAGGCTAAGTATCAAAACGATATGAGGCTTTCTAGTCAAGCCTCAGTAGAATCCTTTAGCTACACAGTTCAGCAGATGGCATACCGAAATCATGGTGTTTCTCTAAACTTGAACGAATTTGGTTTTTGCAACAAATTTTGGAATGGTGAGTTTGTCACCATGGTGGGTGGTGAAGAATATGAGCCTTTTGGCATGTCATTCCAATTCACCTCTTTGCCTAAAGATAAGGATGACTCAATTCCTGATAAAGACACCGGTAAAGGAAAAGCAAGCCACCATTAAGAATTTTGAAAGCTCTTATAAACGGGACGAGCTCTGTTCTTTAAAAACTTTTGTTATTTTGGCTATTATTCCCTTTAATTTTTGTAACTAGGGCACTTAGTCCTATTTTTTGAATATAAAGTTATCTAATTATTATTGGCCTTTCGTAACTGTTATTCGCTGTTTACTTTGACTATGTCTTTCTTATTTAATTATTCACACTGTTAATTAATTATTACATCATTAACTCGTGATCTTATCGTTCTTAATTACATAACTACTTCAGGGTTTGGTTTTTAATAACCTTAACCGCTCTAAGGTTTAATGATACCTCGGGTTATTGGTTACAACCACTTAAATCGCTTCTGGGTTTGTAATAACCTTAACTGCTCTAAGCTTTATAATAACCTTAACCGCTCTAGGGCTTTATAACCTCTCTAGGGTTAAATGACCGCTTTGTGAGGTCAACATTTTTAAAGGAAAAAATACTTGAAATCGTTCTTTATTAACAATTTTCATTGAGCTATTTCGGCTGCATGCCTCATTAAAACCTCCAAGGAAAAACCCTGTGGGAAAAACCCTTGGTAGGAAAAAAGCACATGTCTTGTTGTGCCGGTTAGCTATAATAGATGCATAGATGTTTCACATTCCATTTGTTTTCAAAAACCTCACCTTGTAGAGTCTTCAGCAAGTATGTTCCTCATGTTGTTACGTCGTGAACCCGATATGGTCCTTCTCATGTTAGGCCCAACTTGCCTTAATGAGTGAACTAGTTTCCTATTGAAGCTCTTCATAGGACTAAGTCTTCGATGTTAAATCTCTATTTTGAACCTTCTTATTATACTAGAGAGTGACTTTTGCTTTGATAACTTGATCCTAGACGAAGACAACATCTTATACATCATGGAGGGCATCCAGCTCGCCTCTGATCCTTGCGTTGTTGTTCACCTCTTCAAATTGTTGAAGTTTGGGAGAGATTTGATTAATTTCAACTGGTATTACTACTTATACACCGTAGGTTAGCTAGAATGGGGACTCTCTCATTGATGAGTGCAAGGTTGTTCGATATGCCCATAATACACGACACAACTGGTTCGTTCATTCACCTTTTGCATATTCCAACCGCTTCTTCAAACCCTTTGAAATCCCATGTCGGCCACCTCGACTTGTCCGTTAGTATGGGGGTGCTCTACAGATGAGAACACTTGTTAGATTTGAAGCCCCTAGAGTAGATCTACAAACTTAACGTCAGTGAACTGTGTTCCGTTATCAGTAACAATTCATCCTGGTATTCCAAATCAGGAGATAATATTCTCATAAACGAATCGACAAGTTTTGACAGACGTTATGGGGACAACGACTTTCACCCCAATCTACTTAGTGAAATAATCAACACCCATTATTAAGTATTTGACTACGCTTAGAGCTTTTGGAAAAGGTCCCAAAATGTCTAGCCCTCACTGGAAAACAGCCACGGAACAACCAATATGAACAACTCTTCTGCTGGTATGTAATGCAAGTTTCCAAACTTTTGACACGGGTCACATTTCTTCACATATTCCATGGAGTCCTTTGTTATTGTAGGCTACTAATACCCTGCTAGAAGGATTTTTCTGGCCAGACTCTTCCCACTAAAATAATGTCCATATGTCCCATCGTGGACCTCGACCAAGACATCAGGAATTTCTGCATAAAAAAAACCCTAAATAGAATCGAAAAAACCGATAACCGAAAAAACTGATAACCGAAAAATTAATATTTTTTAATGGATTGGATTGAATTTTGGTGGTTCCACCTTCAGCAATCGATCCAATCCACCCCGATCTGAAGTTTTTTTTACTAACTACTTTGGACCTGTAACATAAAAACCCAATATATTTCCTTTATTTTTATAATTCCTAAAAGTAAAATAGCCAAAACCTAAATGACAATGCCCAAATGTTTCAATTTTATAATTCACACGCAAAATAGATTAAGCCCAAATGGCAATGCTGCATGTTTTAATTTTAATATTTTATGATTCACACTCATCAATTGCTCAAATTAGAAAGAAAAAAAAACCTTAGTTTCGCTTCGGTTATCTGTTACTACTGTTAGTGTGTGATTATAGTAAGTGATTTATTTTTAAGGTATTAGATCATATCAAATTTCATGGTACATCCTAATCGATTCAATCCAAACCGCATAATAATTTTTTGATTGGATCATATGACTTTTAGCTTCAAAACTAATCCAATCGAATCCGCAAACATCCCTAATAAACACATAGGAAATGATTCCAATGAGAAAAAAATATTACTATAAGAAATGAAAAACTAATAACAACCATTAGATTAAATTATAAGATGAGATTACCTTTTAATTGAAAAAAATAACACATTTATCTTTTAACTTTTAAAAAATAAATCTTAAATCATATAAAATATATTATCCAAAAAAGTATTTTGAGTATTAAGCAATTGAGTATTAGGTAATCAAATTATAAAATTACAACGTTGATCACTCAATCTATCTGTTTTCCACCGTAAGAGCATTCGTTAAACAATACAAAAAGCAAAAAACTCAATTATTAAGTTTGCAAAATATTACATGTGATATAAAAACTCAGAGGAATCAATGATCTTAAAAAACTCCAATAGCACAAAGGATTACTTTAGACTTAAGAACCTAAAAAAGATCAATCAATGTCACTTTTCTTATTATTTTGTGATAATCAGCAATTGCCATTTACACCAATAATTGAAAGTTCATTTATATATGTTAAATAAAGAGGAAGAATTTCATATCGGATCAGAAACTAACTTATATAAAAAAAAGTAAAGAATCAATTAAGATATGATTAATGTCATTTTGTGATATGTTAGTAGATCTTAAATGTAAACCATCAAAATGAAAAAATTGAAGGGAGGAATTGTGAAAACATACGTTTATAATATTTAATTATTTAATAATCAAAATATTTTTTAAAATAATATAGTTTATGTTATTTATTTTTTAAAAGTTAAAAAATAAACATATTTTTTTAAATTAAGATGTAATATTAATTGATAATTTAATTTAATAATTATTATTGATGTTCTCATTTTTCATAATAACATTTTCCATATATATATATATATTTATTTATTTAGAAAGAAAGAAAGCTTGTTTATCCTTTTAACTATATAATTGGCAAGTGTATTTTATTCGAAACATTACATTATTATCTTCGTGTCGTTGAAATATTACATTATTTGTATAATTTAAACTAAAATGAAACAAAACTACACCATAATTATATCAATTTTATTTCTTTAATATTTTATTTTTAAATTAAAAATATAAAACAAAACAAAATCCTATCTTTCATTGAAACATCAAGTAACACAACAATAATTTCATCTCATTCAACCTATTTCATTTCATCTCATCTCAATTGGCACTCTTGAGTTTTTCAAAACGGGGAATATAATAGTTTATTTATTTCTTGCAAAGTTGTTGAATGGAAGGGAAATAAATAAGTAGATATCAATATACAAACACCCAACCACCATTATGAAAATAATCCCCCTCCTCTGTTCTTGAATGGGTTTCCTTCAAGTTCACCCCTTTCTTCTCCAATCCCAACTTGTCGGTTGAAAAAGCTCCATGGCAATGGCACTCAACGCTGCCCTGTGGATCGCAAAGATGACGTGGATAGCCCTTAGTGGTTGGATCACTTCATGTTTAACTGTTGCTGATGAGTTTGCCACTTCTCTTCGTTCTGGTGATATTGGTCCTTTTCATGTTGGTTGATCCAATTATGCCTTATTATGACTTCTGGGTATACCACAAGTTTTCTTATTTACTGCTACCCTTGAAATTACACATGTTTTCATGTACTGGGTATATTTTCAATTTTTTTTTTTGAAGTCTTTAGCTTGTGATATTTTAGGTTAGAGGAGGGTGTTTTTGTTATGTGAGATTGAATTTCCTTAAATTGAGGAAGTGCTAAGGTGACATGTTTGAGGTTGTTTGTTTGTTGAGTGCTTTCTAGTATGTTTTGTGTAGGGTTAACAGATGAATTTGAATTCAAACACAATCAATTGATTCTCTGTAGTTAATTGGTTATTAGGTGAGATGAGTTCTGGTTAGTGTAAGTGTGCAGTATATTTAGTTAGACTGGAGTATGGAAATGTTGAAAATTTCAACTTTGTATTCAATCTAATCATTTTTAGTGTTAAATAACAATAACAAAATTGAAAAGTAAAGTAGAAAAGTATTAACATGAATGACTCTTATGTAAAATTAGATACTAAATCTGATTTTTAAGATTGTAGACATTAAAATCTCCTGTTAATACAACTTTGAAGACTAATACTAGATTTTAGCTTTATCCAATCCATTTACTGATGTAGTGAGTTGTGATTTGCTTAGTTCTTCTCTTTTTTTTCTTTTAGCAGGGTTAGCTTTTAAGTGTTTGTTGGGTTTTTAATTGGACAAATGAAGTTTGAAGATGTATTAAACAGTGTATTAGATCATTATCATTGACAGGATATGAGAGCCTTACAGAATTTTTCTTTTTATATTTCCAACTTATTTTTTCACTTTATTATGGTTTACTTTTTGGAGTTTAAAAAAAAGGACATAATCTATGATGTGAACTTTGCCAAGTTCTTAACTCTACCCTATCTTTATTCTTTACTCCTTAAGAGGTATATACTGCAAATTCTTGAACAAATCATGAGATGAACATTGTAGCTGTAAGTTAGACTTCAAGATATCATATTATTGAAAAATATGTAGATTTTTTAGTCTAATTGGCAACTCACAAAGTAAAAGTAAAAGCATGGAATTCTGATATTATTTTGATTAGTTGATGCCTAGAAATTTCCATGTATATTATTGTCCTTCTACATATTTTAGTGCTTCAGATGCACTTTTTGTACTCACCATAAAGGATATAGCAACAACAATTATTTACTGGTTATGGGATTGTTTTTAGCTGCACTCAGATATACCCTCTTCTGTCATTGAGTTGGAACTTTACATATCGTTAACTCTGCCTTCATATATTGCGTGAAGTGAAATCATATGTTGGACACATTCAATAATTTGGTCCCATTCACTATTTGTGAGTTCAATATCAAGAGTGGGTTGGTAATGAGCAAAAAGAGTGTGTCGGTAGTATTTATCAATATTGGAGCTCGTAGTAACTTGTTTGTAAGGAAGTCTATTGGATGTAAGTGTGAAGTGTGTATAACAGCCACTTACAAATCATAAAATGGAAACAACAGTATTGAAATGAACCTATTGTAAAATTAAGGGATTGCATTTATAAATCAAAGTAGAAATTGTTAAGAAATTAAAGAACCACAATACCCATGTGATAAAATGTATAATTATAATAATTATTATTCAGTAACACTGACAATGAAGGGGAAAAAAGTCAATTTGTTTTTGTTTTTCATGTTGTGAAGCCCTCTTGGGTCTTGATTTCATAGCTGCACATAATAATTAACAAAGAGCTGCAACACGATATTAAATTTACGTAAATTATCAAGTCACGACTTTAATCTTCATTCCTGGAAATAGTGTTGCTGACAAAATCGGGATGCTTCACTTGCAGTACAGGATTGGCATAAGAAAAATGAGTAAATAAATACCCATCATACTTGAGAATTAATTTAAATCTAAATTTAATTATATCTCATTTTTTCGCTATTTAATTTTTGTGTTTTATATGAAAAACTGTTTTACTTATTAAGTAAAAATTTACTTATTAATGTATTATTAAATAGAAAATCAAAATACAAAAATCCAATAATCAAATGCAAATCATGATATAATGATCAAATTAAACTTTTTGTCTAAAAATATATCAATCGAATCCACTAAAACTTCTGAAATTGTAGTCAATTAATTAATAATTCCCTTCTTCATTTTTAAATATATGAATTTAATCCTTAACTTTTTTAAAATATAAACCTAGTCTCTAACCAAATCATCAATCAAATCCAACTCTAAATGAGTTGACCTTATTTTTTTCACAATATTCTTTTTCTCATTTTTAGTTTTTTCCTCCAAAAAATATAAAACAAATTCCACCAAAGCTGAACCCTGGTAGTAAAAAGGGAGTCCAAGTAAAATGCGGACCGCTACATCCAGCCCAAGAAAAAAACAAGCCTATCACAACCATTTGACACCTCTAACTTAATCGATTGTTGAAATTTCTGAAATTTCAAATATTAACGAAAATAAAATCATCTCTATAATACCTTTTAATGTGATGTTTCAATATATTTACATCTTTATTAAATAGAATAAAGACAGTATTAATAATTGAATTTACTTTCTGAATGAAATTAGAAAAATAAAATGTGTTTAACTAACATCTTTAATAAGTGAGATGTTTTTATTGCTTATATAGTAAAATGAGTATTTTACATCAGAGAATTCCGATTAGTTTGAACAATGGGGCAACCAAGTCAAGTTTACCGTTCTTAATTATACATTTTTCCAAGAAAACAAAATTCTGTGCAGTCTAAACTCATGAAAATCAACAAAGCATACTAATATAATTCTAGCTTTAACACTGTAGAATAAGCGGAGTACAAACAAGCAAATGCATAAGAAAAAAGGAAAAACACTCATTATTTATTGCACCTTGCTTTTCCCTTCTCTGCAAACATTCCAATATCCATTTCCCATCACTAAGAATGATTTAAGTGCATTCTACACACCAATGTATATGTTCATCCAGGTGTTAAATTATCAAAACCACTAAAATTTTATGTACAACACCAGCATTTTAAGCAGTTTGTTCAACCTGCAGGTAAAATAAACAGTTATCAGGTCTACATCTAAAACGGCTATTTTTTATAAATTTGTATGTGCATGTAACAAGTGTTCCTGTGTTCCATTGCAAATTCCCTGCATAGCTTGAACCCTAACAATAGAAGTTAAAAACAAACCACAAAGTTGTTGAGGACCAAATAGCCAGTATCATCTATTCACTCCCAAAGTCTTCATAACTTAAGCCTTCTGATATGGACTCCAGCCTATTATTTTCTATGTTAAACCAAAGCAACACAACAGTAGTGTCAGCAGAGCGGCACAAAGCAACACATTATGAGTAAGTGAGATTATTTCTTACCTTGTTCTCCTCTTTCAAGGAAGTGCTCATTATCTGTAGCTAGGAAGGGTGACCTAGAGTAGCTCTCCAGTATATCTGTCAAATAGGAAGCTAAACTATTAGTGCTAAGTGGTTTATCCAATGATCCAATCTGAGCTTTCTTTTAGATATCCATTAGTTAGTTTGTTAATTGTTACTAGTTATATAACTTATACTAGTTAGTTACTATTAGTTTGTGGGCTGTGTCGGCTTAGATAGTGAAAAAATAAGGTATGTTGCCTATAAATAAGAGGGTGGGTGAGAGGGAGGGGTATCTTGTCAATTGAAGTGAGGATTAGGGCTTTTGGCATTGGGGGAGTTCTAAGTCTCTTGAATACCATGAGAGTTGTATCTTTCTTTCACATAATATCAATAATAATATATTTTCTTCTAAATCTGAACCACTTGTATGTAATGGCATAAAAATTGAGTTTTAACTTGGCACAATCAACATGAAGCAAAGCATGGCCTGTATTTAATTCATCACTATCAGGAAAGATGCACTCATTGCAGTCATTGACAAAAGTAGAAGCATGCATGCAAGCAGATATACACAAGGGCCCCAACAAAACATGAGAGGACATACCAGAACTCTGAGAAAAATCAGCAGTCAGATCTGAAAGACTAAAATTTCTGGGAATCTGCCCCAAAAATCCAAATGAAGAAGTGTCTGGATCTAGGACTGCCTCATTCAGAGAATGCGAATTGGACTCAACATTAGTGAATGATGTAACTGAGGTATCACCAATAGTTGGGCGTGCCTCCATGACATTTCCATCAGTACCAAACATGTACGGAGAACAGCCAGAATATCCAGGTTCTGATTTGATCATGCCCCCATTGATTCCTTGTATCAGACCCATGTTTGTGCTTTGAGCAGAAAGCATGCTTGGAGGGCCATTAATCCTACTGCCATGAGCAGCCATATCAACAGTAGTATGCATACTTGTATGGAGTGAGGATACACCATTGTTAAACACATTGGATAAATTGGAATCAACAGAATGTTGCAGATTTTCTGGCTTCAAACCAGCCTGGGTTCGCTCAGCAGTGTAGCACACTGTATTCTCGGATACTATAAAATATAAAGTGTCATTTAATGTTAAACTGAACTTAGTTACACATAATGCTTGGAATAAACATTCAATAACAAGCATAGAATAAAGCAGGTAACTTAATTCCTTTCAACTGTTTATTTCCTAAATAATACATCTTTTATTGTATATCTCTAGAACAGTGAAATCTGTATTTTAAATATTTAGAATGATTAGAAGTTACAAAGTAGCTGTGTAACATGCACTTGACTGTTGAGGAAACATCAATGCTTTGTAAGCCCATAGCCGTCGATTTTCGATGGCTTTCAATTGATGCATCACTAAACAAAAAAAAAAGAGGTTACACAGAATACAAGCAGAAACAGTCATAAATTATTTCATTATAGTCTTTTTCATATTCCATGAATGTTATTTTATTCTTCAGAAAAGACATTTTTCTTTGACCAAGTTCTCCCATTTTTCTTTTTAAAACATTGCAGCCAGATAACATATCAGTTAAAACAAGATATACTTTTATAGACTTCAACCCCCCAACATATCTCAATCACACCAGTTTGCTCTAAAGAAGTTCACATCAATTTAGCTCCCAAATCATACAAATTAAAAGGCTCCACATAGAATCCTTCGCAACTCATCATGTAATTTTGTGGCAATCTAACAAGCCCAAATTTGAGTATTTGGTTCAATCTTAATCAGTTCTACATCAGGTAGAAACTTCCTAAAATAATTCTTTCATGGTTCCCTATATTCTTAGTACCTAGAACAGAGTAGAGTTACTGCTACACTAATTTCCCAAATTTCAATATAAATGAATGGAAATGCTATGTTTGACATTGAGACAACAAAAACTATAATATTAATATATTTTACTAGAGAACTAAGTCCAAAGCAAGCAGTAGTACACTGTAAAGTGGGCTTTCAACTTGAACAATTAGTAAATGGTGACATCCAACCAATTCACGCCTAAAAAACAACCAGGACATAATGCATTTGGAAAATAACAAGCAGGTGGATCTAAGTATGAGAAGGGACCTAATGGGTCCATGCACTGTCCAAGGCAAGTCAAAACACTTCAACAGCAGTAGAGAACATTAACAATCTACAGAAAGAAAAAGGGAAGGTAAAAAGTAAAAACATTCATGGATGTAATAGACTTACTTGAAGGTATATGTGACCCATTAGAGTTAGGAAGTGAAGAAACAGCAGGGATATGTGACCCATTAGAGGTTGGTAGTGATGCTACAGAGTGTAAGCGCATTAATTGCACTTGTTGATCCAGCAATTTGTTGAATTGCAATATCTGCTGCTTCAAAATCAATCTTGCATAATAAGCCTTGAAGAACTCCTCATTTTCTTCTTCTAGCTTTTGCCAAACTTGAAAAATGAAGGGGGAAAAGAAAGAGAAACTTAGAAAATAAACCACACCTAATTATGGATGCAAGGTGACTGTTGGTGTTTGATGAGGCTAATGGCCAATCAACAGGACTAAATAGCTATTTAATCAGAAACTATTCATTAGCAAATCTTATTCTAACCACATGTATAGCATTGTGTTAAGTATCAAAACTACTGTTGCTTTTATAAGAAGATAAATGGTAGAAGAAGCATTGTGTTCAATAAACAAAGGCATGTATGAAATGAAACCACTAAATGCAGCAGTTTGTGGAAACAGAGTTCCGCTCAAGACATCATCCAATGGTTAGTGTTGATCCTGCGTGTAGTTTGTGACACCATCAAACTTTGTTTTGCCAACATATAAAAAACTTGCTTCTAGTCAACCACTTGGGTTGCCCCGACCAGGAACGAAACAGGCACTAGATAGTTATGGAATAAGAACTCTAGCGATGTTTTGTGTATGATTGCTTCTTTCGGCCCTATATCTCTAATTCACTAGATAAAGCAAGCTAGCTAATTGATACTATGTGTCACGCTATCACTATATGCATTTAGAAGTTAAGCATTTTATTTTATTTCACTTGATTGAGACTTCCAGCAATTTAGAGGCTTCTTCCATTTCTTTAATTTGAAGAATTAGTAAAAATAAAACCGCTTGCAGTCTCAGATTGGTCCTCCGCAATATAATGCCTAGTGGCAGAGCCACACTAGGTTGAAAACAATTGAGTGAGTGGGATGATAATAACAACACTTATAATAAAGGAACATTGCATACAAAGTATTAAGGTTTAACTCAGTTTGAGGGTTGTTAAAGTCAAACTCCCTTTTTAATCATCGTTATCAATTCAGGATTGTAGCATAGAAAGGTGGACCCCAAAAACGCTAGTGGCAGCGATAGCAAGATATAGACACAATTAATATTTTATATTCTTGAGTCCTACACATGAATGCTCACAATAAAAAACCCAAAATTGAACGTATTCAGAATTAATAAACCAAAAGTTATAGTTTATACTTTAGATACAAGACAAGATCACTATCAATCAAAAGTAAAATCACCAAGGCAATGGAGAGCATTGAGAACACAAGAATGGAGTAAATATATATATATATATGGTCCCATTTAGATTTACTCCCATACATCTAACCATAGGACTTTCTCATAATTTTATCATTCTCCTCAGCCCCTGCAACAGAATTCTTAGTAACAACAAAGATAGAATGGCAATACTGAAAAAACAATGTGAAAAAGATGCCACAGCCCCTAAGAAAAACAAGACCCCATACTGAAGAAAATATTACTATGGAAAAAAGAGAAAAATAAAACACTGAAGCAAGGATAAGGTTGAGAGCATATAGGGTAGGAAGTTTCATGTTTCCTTGTAAAATGTTAGGAAACTAAGAGACAAGTAAACATAATCCCGTCCTACGGCATATGTAAGAGTATAGAGACCCCCTTGAAAGTGATGCCAACCAATGTGATCAAGATGGAGATCTTACTTAGGATGGAAGGGGGGTGGCGAGGTGCAATCTTATAGGAACCCCATCAAAAAGTGAACAACATTAATTAGTTTTTCACCATATTATCTTTATTAGTCATTAGTGAAATAAACATTAATTAAGTAGAAAGAGAGTAAGATTTATATGTCCCAATAAATGTAAAGGGTACTTGGAAAACTAGTACACTTTGTAGAGAAATTAAATGATTTTAACTATATTCACAATTTTTTCTTAAAAACTAGAATTAGCTGAGATGTTTTTATATTAAAGGACAGAGGTAGTAAATCGTAAGACAAACATGAATTGTCAGATCCTTCCAGAATGCAGATCGTCAAATTCAAACCTAGACGCAGACACCCACACCCACATATGCATAGAAAATAACATGCAATCTCAAATCTAGATCGCGAATTTTGACAGCGATGATGCTAGCAAGTAACAACTCCAACCATTAAAAAAATATTAATTTCTCATTTTTCAGTTGTTTTCCAAAACTTTTCTCCGGTATAATGGTAGGGAAGGACAGGACACAAACCGCATTAATTTCTTTCCACCCCAGTGCTGCACTACAATTCTAAAATTTGCACATAAAAATGGATAGCTAGCTAGACTGTAACTAGGCTCCAAAATTCAGATCTTAGTCAGATTCCAGGTTGTCATGTTCTGTTCAGAACATTAATTTTGCCAATCATGATTATAAAAGATTAGAATCAAAACATCTAGATGAAAGGAGAAACAAAAGCAAATCAATTAAAATTTTAATCATGTCATGTAAGACACGGTAAAATACATCAAAAGTATAAGGCCAAGTAAAGGTCCCATAAAATAAAATAAAACAGAAACAGAATCATGTCGGTGCAAGAGCACAAAAGTTTTCACTACCTAGTTCAGTGAAACCAGGCTCTATTTTTGCTTGAGCTAATAGTGTCTCTACAACTTCTTTCTGGCTCATATATAGTTGTAGACATCGTTCTATGAGATTTTGCACCTGCAATGACACAAGTAAAGCACAAAAAAGGGTAAGCAACCTCTCGTAGATGTAAAGATGAACTGGCCATTAAGGGAATAGTGAAAAATTTTGGAAGAGCTGGAGGAAGGGGGAGGTAGATTTGAAGAGAAGGGAAACAGAACAGGAGCAAAAGTTATGCTGAGAAATCAAAGTACATAGTAAACTTAAGATGTTAGGCAAACTTAACAATTTCTAATTATAACCACTCAACTATACAAATAAAATCCCTATTTGATAACAATCCCAAATTACCTAAAATCCAAAACCCCAAACATCCAGGCTCGTACCTAAAAGCCCAACCAGAGTAGATTCTCATCATCTCCAAGATCCAAAACTAGTACACCTTAACGGTATCCCATTAACTTTTAGTATGGAAACGTTTCTCAAAATGAACTTAACAGAGAAAGCAAGATAAGAAAATTATTCTATCTGTGTCCCCATTCAACAACAAAAAAAATTACATTCTAAAGCAAAAGATGAAGAAATATGAACAACGAATTCGTCACATATTCACATACAAGTGGCGTGCATCAAACGTTTACGATAAAAAGTTAGCTCTAGACAACAAATTATTTATGCAAAATATCAATTCATCCCTCATAATGAACAAAACACGCAAACAGAGAGAGATCAGAGCTTACCAGCTGAATATCTTGACGGGAAACCCGTCTCACGGATCCACTTGACATACCAAAAGTTCCCCAAACACACTGTTAACTATCTGGAGGCATAAATAACAATAGAGGAAAAATAGATTAGTAACCGTTCGTTACTTCAATTTTCAATGCAAAACCCCCAAAAAGAAAAGCAACAAATTCCCACAGAATTTCAAAAAACACAAACAACAGAACCATAATTCGCACTAAAAGAAGGGAAACAGCAAACAAGGGATAATAAACATAGCGTAAGAGGCTCGAAGATTCCAATCTGTGTAACGGAACATAGAAGATGGAATGAAGGCTATAGCAGCAACGGTGGAATGAAGGAAAGGAAAGAAAGAGGAAATTGGGGGTGGGGAGTGGGAACCCTATGATCAGAATATGGAAAACGCGAGAAAACATCACAATCTATGAAGCGATGCATGCATGGTGAAGGTAACGTGGAGGGAAAAGTAGTTGTGATTGAGAGAGAGAGAGAGAGAGAGAGAGAGAGAGAGAGAGAGAGAGAGAGAGAGAGAGAGAGATTAGGGATTTTGAAGTTGACCTGAAATGGAGAGGACAAGAGAGGGTTAAGGAAGAGAGAAGTGGGTGTGGGCTTAGTTTTAAGCTATATTAACAGTGGAACAGGAATGTTCCGCCACGTCTACCCAGCATGGATCCTGTATTTACAATTAGCCCCCTTAACATTACCCTAATCTCTTTTTCTGCATAATTTTTTAAGGTTTTAGCCGAGTTAACTGGATCAACGAATGGACAAATATCGTGTGAATATGTTAACTGGATCATATAATTTCACTTCCATTTAACAGTATTAAAATTTGTATAGTGAAAAATAATTACTATATTTATCTATTTTTGTAACATATGTCACTTTACTTCAAATTATAAACTAAACAAACACATTAATCTATCACTTATGCTTTCATAATAATGAATGTATTTTTACGTCAAAAATAGAAATTTCATGAAACAATTACAGCAACATCCATTAAAATGTATAAAGAAGCAAAATCTGGTGGCTCGCTTGCTTTACTAGCTACAGAATGAGCTACCTTATTACATGATCTTCTAGCAAATGATCCATATAGAATGAGCTACCTTATTACATGTTAAGCTATAGAGTGATATCAAATGAGAAGTAGATGGAAAATCTTTTTGGCTTTTGCGAGCTTGTAACAAGACCCAAGAATTTGTCTCAATTATCAAATGTTCCATATCCCAGAAAAGTTTTTTTAAAATATATTTTTACAAAGTTTTCTAACAAAATTTTCACAAGTGAGAGGTTAGAAACTTAGGTCGTGTTTAGTTTGCAAGTTTTTTTAAGAAAAATAAAAAATTATTCTTGAAAAAGTTGAAAAAATAAAAAAGGCGTTTGTTTACAAAATATTCAAAGAAAGCTTATAGAAAATTGAAAAGTTTTCCAAAAATTTTTCTAGATTACAAAAAATTATTTTAATTTTTCGAGAAAAGTTTTTTACTTTCTATAAGTTTTTTTTGAATATTTTGTAAACAAATACTTTTTTATTTTTCTAACTTTTTTAAAAATAGTTTTCCATTTTTCTTAGAAAACTTGCGAACTAAACACGACCTTAGTATCTCAAGTAGGGAAGAATTTTAGTTATATTTAAAGAACATTTTCCAAGAAACTTATAAGCATATCAAGCACATTTTAACTTTCCTGATAATTATGATTCTCAAGGAATAAGATTTCCAAAAAACATGATTCCTAGGAAAATAAAAACTTTCTAGATATCAAATGCCTCTTTAGAGCCCACTTGAAAGTTAAGCATTCTGCTATTAAAAAGTTAAATCTTCCTTCCATAAAATATGATGTCGCCCCATGGAAAAATCCATTTGAATCACGAAGGATTAAACCAAAGTCTGCCCCATTTGGTCCTAACCAACCAACATTAAAACTAAGCTTCAAAAGATTTGTTTATGGATGAACTCATACTTGATCATGGTGAAAGTTTTGAGCACCAACTTTTGAGTTTGCCTCTTGCCATTCTTGTGGCGTCCCGATTCCCGAATTTGAATTTCGATGTAAACACAATTAATTCAATAAAAATACGAATAAATTCTTCACATTTAAAACCTTACAACACGCAACTTACATCGAGAACTGAACCACAAAAAACCAGAAGCCGTGATTTTAAATAAATAAGAAAAATGGATCGAAGAATAAATGCCCTTACATGTATACGAAAAGGAGTATATTGACAGCGGAAGAAAGAATGTGTATATAGGGCAAACACCTAATCTCATATATGAAGATATGAGAAGAGGCCCAAAACAATGAGGAAAAATAAAAAACTCAATCCTGATAGTCTCACTTGAGCAAGACCCCGACCATCGCTTAAGTGAGCAGGATCAAAGAATTAGACCCCATATTTCGCTTGAGGACACGCATTTCGCTTAAGTGAAAATCTTCTAGAATCTCACCGTTCACTTGAGCGAGACATCTCTCGCTTGAGCAAGTAGGATCAAAGAATTAAACCCCATCTTTTGCTTGAGGACACGCCTTTCTCTTAAGCGAAAATCTTCTAGAATTTCACCATTCACTTGAGTGAGACATCTCTCCCTTAAGCGAAAATATCACAGAATCATCGCCTTGATCACACGCTTGAGCGAGACACCTATCGCTTGAGCAAAAAGAAAACAGAATCACACCCTTCCATTCTCGCTTGAGAAAGCTCCCACTCGCTTGAGTGAGAATTATACAGAACCACCACTCTGGCTATCGCTGAAGCGAGATTACCTTAGCTTGAGAGAAAATAGTCCAGAGAGCCCAACACTAATGCCATACCACTCTCACTTGAGCGAGATTATCAGATTTTAGAATCTGAATTCCATTTACGCCATGCCAATGGTTCCAAACCATAATATCAATCACACAATTCATGCCCAAATTTAAATACCATTTAAAACATCTATCAAATCATATCATTGGATATAATTAGACATAGAACCCATCATCCATCATTCACTTTAAATTCAAGTTCACCAAGAACAATGCCATCAAAATGGCTATCCAACTCATATATTTATAATATGTATCATCATTTGCAACATACATGGCCATGGATCAATTTCTCAAAAGAATAGAGTATTGTTTACAAAATAATTAATCCATATACATCGTACTATGAACAAACCATCAATCATATACATCATTCAAAATCTCATCATGTGCTAGCCAAGGCGTTCCCTTACAATTATTTTACCTTCTTCCAAAATGCTTTCAATCTTTAAAAGAACACCTCACCCCATATTAGTCCTGCATCTTAATGCTTAAAAAGAGACAACATGGATGAGTGAGTCATCATATTCGAAATGACAAAAACAAAACATTTGTGATCATATGTATATGTCATCATGTGCTTTGCACCACAAGCACTAAAGTATATTCCACACCATTATTCTATACTCATGGACATACATAACCAACATATACACATTCACAACTAATCAATTCTCCATACCACCCAGTGTTCTATATTCACATAACCACCACTTGTGGATTATAACAATTTATCATTCTTATTATCTTATAGTTTTTATCATTATTGATTTTGTCTCATCACAAGGTTTCACATTTTCATCAATCTTCACCATTTCAATATTTCTATCTCATTCCGGCATATCTCAAGGCTATATGCAAATGCTCTTCGGTTAATACATATGCATAAAGGAATATACTTTGCAATTTGCAACAATGCACTACAGATCCAACTGTGGGAAAATAATACTAATGTAGGTTCAAGCATAGATATACAACCATGCCCTTACTGCAATAGTAAAATGTGTACACTTATATTCTTAAATATCAGTTTTACTAGTACCAAACCGTATCGTCCATCATGTAACACCTGTCATTTTCACCATGACAGCGATAAACAACAACAACATCAAACGATGTTGTAGGCCAATCATGAACCATGTCATGGAAATTGTGATCCAACAAGACCACCAGGGACACTTGTTTCTCAAAGAGGCACCCTCTACAAGGGTCAACTACATGCAATCCCTCGCAATTAAGGATGGGAAGCTTCGTGATTCCACCACAGAATCATTAGGGTAAACAAATACCCGTGCGTAGAGCCGCTCTCCCATTGGGCCAACCAGAGGAACCCCTAACATTTCAGGCAGGCAACTATGCAGATATGTCATGGATGTAATGTAGATGCAAAACATATGCAATCTCACACTATGCATTCTACCATGTCACTCATCAATCATCCACTATCGTCATTATCACCACCACCTTTATTTAGTAGATTTTAGGTTATTCTAATATTGTCATTTGATGGTTTAGAGTCAGACTTAGAAGGAGGGTTGAATAAGTGTTAAACTCTTTTGCGGAATAATGAACCTTAAATACGCAGGTAATCGGACTTGATAAAATAGATTTTAGAGAAGCAATAAAAGGAGAAGAGAGACACCAAGAATTTATATTGGTTCACTTTCAACACAGAAGCTATGTCCAGTCCCTTCTAAACTTAAAGGATTTCCACTATTGTAAAAATCTCTTTTACAATAACAACACCAGAAAAATGCCATGAGTATTCTTGACTTCAGCCGCTCCTAGCTTAAACCCATGTATTATTTAAACAAGTCATTCCTGTCTCAACAACCCAAGTATTCTTTTGAAAGCCTCTTCAGGCCACAACTATTTCCCGATGAAAATAAAGCTGGTAACTCACCAGACTTTTCACACTAACAGATTTGTAAGAATGAAGAACAAGAGTATCTAACAAAACTTAGTGTATGAAGGATTACATAAATATGAACAATTAAATTAAGTTAAGAACAGACAAAAGGACCAAGGTCTGCTAGGAGCAGAGTAACAAAGAACGCCTTTGTCTTTGGGAAGCAGAAAAAAGATTAAGAGAATTTCTGATCACAGAGAATAAGAATTCTTGATAGGCTTCTTCTCATAGAAAAGTGAATCTCTTCAAGCATATATAGGTAACTTGAGATGACCGTTGTTGATCTTGAAATGAGATATGAACGTTGGAAATCCTTTAAAGGTATTTTGCTTTGAGCGCAAATACAAGACCTTTAATAAACTGAAGATATGTCTAAAAGTCTGGTAGCAAGGAACTTTAACACTTGCATGAATATGGTGTTCCGTGATATCTTCAGAAAAGAAAGTTAATTTTTGGATTTTTTTTCTTCAAGCAATCACGCACAAACCAAAATTGAAAGTCTTTTGATTTATTCTGACACATGAATTAGTTTCTTAAAAACTACATTGGCTGCTCAACTGGTTTGTCTCTTATCCTTTTTGATGATAAGCACATTCTCTTTGATAAGGGCTTGACTTCCATTGCATCATTAAAAGGTTTTTATAACGTTGTGATTTGTACTTCTTGAGTAATGTTGATCTTGTGAATTCTGGATGTTAAAAAGTCTGAGGTCTGATTTTGATGATTCATATGGCTGAGCGATCTTAAAATCATACTTTTTGGTTAAAGTCTAAACTTTGACTTTTGATGGATCAAACTTTTGATCTTATGGACTTCCCCCTTTGTCTTGTAGCCTGTGCACTTAATTATATACTTCCTAAAACACTTAGTTAGACAGGTTATAAGTAGACTTCATTCAATTTAAAATACATTGATGTATGTTATTAACAAATCCTAGGGTCTGGTTATAATGACATATACTGAGGTCTGGTCCAAATATTGACAACTTCTTTTTCAATTAGATTTGTCCTCAACACCATTGTTTCAAGATTTTTATGTGTGACACTTACATCATCCTTATTAATTCAACTTCTTTTACCACCATAATGGAATGACAACAACATATATCATCTTTCACTATTAATTATAGGTGTGTTACGCAACATCATTTCATCATTCTCACCAATAAACATCATCATCATCAATAGTGGTGAAATACAAGGTTTCACATACCATTTCATAGGCATACACATTGTCGTACAAAACAACACATGTAAAATTTCACCGCAACAACACACCACACATATTCTAAATGCATCAACATATTTGCCATCACAACAAACATTAAGTCATTTATTACATCACAACACCACAATCGAAGTAAGGAAAATATGATCTATATTACAATACAACAATCATTAATATTTCTAATTCATGCATTTAGAATATATAACTCCCCTTCTACCTCAAGAGAAGTAGTCCAAGTAATTCAACGGTCTAGCCTCATCGTTTGAAATTGATCCTACATTAACACATATTTAAATATAATTAATTTCATATATAAGATTCTCAACATGTATGATACATATTATAAACATCAATTCTTTCTCTTATTAGGTTTTGGGAATTCCTTTCCATTAATCAAGATTCCTTATAATCTAATGGGTTACCAATACACCAAACACCTTACTTATCACCTATAATGGGTGTCCAAGGTTCCAACAGAGCCAACCCCATTAAAATTAGCCTTTACCATCCTTAGTTATTCTAATTTACTAATTATTAATACCAAACCATTCTAAAATCCATTTTCATATGTTTAACTTATTCCAATGGTAATTTAGCTTCCACTTCATCAATCTCACCAAAAGCCCTAATCCCTAACTTAGGGTTTCCACCAAACAACAACTTCAACAATTCTCACTCATCATTTCAAGCACAATATCACCCAAAAATTCGTATGGTACCATGTCATTCTTAAACCCAAGTTCTAATCCCTCTAACTTAAGGTTTTATACACCCACATACATATTCTACCACAACAACACCCAAGCCATCATGTCCAAGCTTCTTCATTCACAAAATACCAAATAAAAGCCATAAGAGACAATGGGTCTTACCTCAAACTCCAACCTAAGTCCAAGAAACCTAAGTCCAAGAACAAAAATGAGGAGAAGAAAGGAAGAGGATGGCCCAAGGCTAGCTCCAATATCCAAGTTGTGCTTCACAAATCCAAGAGAAATATTTAATTTTTGCAAAGAATGGGAATGGGAAGAGAGGCACATGGTTTTCACAAGGGAAAAGGGAAAAGAAGAAGCCAAAGTAAAATAGAGAATGGGGAAGGACAAAATGCACTGAAGAATGAAGAAAAGAAATGGGAAAAGTGAAAGTGAATTAAAATTGGGTATTACCCAATGGTCCAAATGAATTAAAATTGGGTATTCCCTATTATCTATTGACCAATGGGTAATACCCAATTTTAATTCACTTTTCCCATTTCTTTTCTTCAATCTTTGGTGCATTCTCTCCCTCCCCATTCTCTATTTTACTTTGGCTTCTTCTTTTCCCTTTTCCCTTGTGAAAACCATGTGTCTCCCTTCCCATTCCCATGCCGTGACCCCTCTCTCTCATTTTCCCTATTGTCTATTGACCAATGGGTATTATCTATTGCACATTGCACATTGCCCATTGGTCAATAGATAATAGGGAAAATGAGAGAGAGGGGTCACGACACATAGAAGAGGAAAAAAAGAGGTTTTGTAATTTTATTAAATTCTCCCCCGCTCGTTATTTCACCGTATAATAACATATGTAGTGTCTGAATGAATATCTTCTTAACATCAAAAATTATTTTGACCTAACCACAATAAATTTCTCATCATTCTAAACCCATCAAATATCCAAAAATATCTAATGAGTCACACATCTTCTATTAATTCATCTAGTTTAGTAAATTTTAATTTACCGATAACCCATAATTAATGTCAAATCAGTTATCTCATACGCTTTGGACATCAAATAATTCACCTTAACAACAAAAATAATTTTATTCCTTAAACATTTAGAATGTTATAATTCTTGTAATGACATTAAACTATTATATACCACAACTTGAGTAAATGGTAATTTTTCTTGAAAAATTAACTCATTCTGAGCCATCTATATCCCATGACATATTGTTATTACCTTCTTCGCAAACGCCTTTGAGTATTCATTAAGTACCTAGCCCAAAACAAAAACAATATCCTCCTCAAAATTAACAAATAAATTAATTTATGCTAATAGCAAACAAGACATAGTCTAAGGACAAAGCTAAAACAAATAAGATATAGATTCATCCATTAATTGACTACAAAAATCACATCCATAACCTAAATCTACTTTCCTTGCTCTAAGATTACTCTTACAAGGTAAAGTATTTTTCAACAACTGGAACAAAAAATGCTTAAACTTCATTGGGAAATTAAGAGTCCGTACCTTCTTAACATCAAACTAGTGAGCCAATGAAAAGGGCACATCTAAAATAAGTTTTGATTGGGGAAACTTATAAGCACTTTTATCTGTGAAGTCATCACCATTAACTTCAAAAAGTCAATAGAACTGATCTTCCACTTAAGACCAACTTAGAGAAATACTCTTTATTTCTTAAGCTTCCAAAAGGTGAAAATCTTAACAATTAAAGAGTAATTCTAACTTCTAGTAACCTAGTCAAACAAACCAACCACCCAGTTCACATATTCCGACGACTTTAATATAACCTAATTATCTCCACTCCTAAGATCCACTTATCTTCCTAAATTTACATTTTTTCCACTACCAATTTTCTACTTAGCTCCCTGACCAATAACATACTTCGCATTTCATAAACTCTATCACACGTTGCTAGGATTACAACCCAACTTGGCTTGTAAAGTATTGGTTTTTGGAAAGTATCTAGTTTAACATAATTATGAATGTATGGTCATATGTTTTGTAGTTTCTTAACGTTTGATTGTATCTGACTAGGGGTTATATGATTTCTTCAGTGTGAGTATGAGTTGAAAATATTAAAGATACTCATGTGAATAAATGATTTATTCAAATATAATATTTCATTATTAATAAAATATTTATGTATAATAATTTGTGTGAAAGTAAAATACTACTTTGCTCTTGAATATAAACAAAAATAACTAATTTCACATATATAAAGAATGTTAGTTGAAAGTACTTATCACCATTAAGGATATCAAATATTTAACATTGTTTCCTAAAATATCCTTAACCTAATCTATTCTTACAAAAATAATTAATAATCTTGGGAATATATACAATAAGATAAATTTAGTAGATAAACATTAATGATACCGAGAAAGTATAATTTTGTTTATATTTTGAGAAAAATTTCTTAAAATTTGCTTATATTTAAGAACAGAGGTAGTAATTTTTGATTAAAAAATAAATATGAGGAAAATGTTATCAGTTGCCCTAAAGGTATTGGTTAAGTAAGCAAAAGTGGAAAGTTTTCATTTAAAAACATCACTAAAACCTACCAATTCTAGTTTCTAAACAATATTCACACATAATTTCTAAAAAAGAAATGGTTTTCCTAACTCGTGAAAGCATTAATTATGTTTACAAACTAAATTTTATGACTCACTCTTTATAAAAATATAATATTTTCTTTTTCATAATTAAAAATTTAGTCTCTCTCATTTTATTGCTTATATTCACAACTCACTTATATAAATATTATGAAAGTCTAAAAGGCACATTTTTTACTTATATCCTTCTACATAAATATTTTATTATTTTTATTTGTTAAAACTCAATAATATTTAAATATTTTATCATTAAATATAAAATAATATGAGTTGTTTGAATATCAAATGTGTTATAACTTTTATTTCTTTATATATAAAATAGTGTTATATAATATCTAAATATCCTTGACTTATGCCTAATAGGATATTAAATTATTAATTACATAATTTAAATATGAAATGTAAGTCATTTTTTGTTTTATTTGAGATATTTTCTTTATCAAATTTATTTTATATTTAATGATAAAATATTATTAATTGAAAAAATAAAATGGTAAAATATTAAAATATTCATTTGGGAGACAAGGTTCAAGTTGGTAATGGTAATTCCTTAAACATCTTGCATACTAGAATATCTCATTTTCATCCACCACGCTTAAAGCTAATATTTTCTTTAAACAATCTGCTACATGTACCTAATATTGCTAAAAACTTGATAAGTGTGTCTCAGTTTTGTAATGATAATTAAGTATATTTTGAGTTTTTTTCCTAATAAGCGCTTTGTTAAATCTCAAGAAACCAAAAAGGTTCTTCTTCAAGGCTGACTTAAGGACGAACTTTATATATTTAATAAACTACATCTAGTTCATCCTCAAAATTTAAAAATACATGCTTTACAATCTAGTAATTTCAATAATACTGTAAATCTATGGCACCACAGACTTACACATGCCTCTTTTAAAACTGTTAGACAAGTCTTGAAAAATTATAGCATATTTGTACCTAGTTCAAATAAAAATTTTGTATGTAATGCTTACTATATTGGTAAATCTCACCAATTGCCTTTCCCTGATTCTAATACTGTATACACTGAACCTTTACAAAAGATATACTCAGACATTTAGGGACCTTCACCTAACTACTCCAATAATGGTTTTAGATACTATATTCTGTTCATTAATGTTTTTTCAAGATTCATCTGGTTATATTTTCTAAATAGCAAATTTGAAACTCTAAACACATTTCTGCAATTTAAGTCAATGGTTGAATTAAAATTTGATACAAAAATTAAAGCTATGCAAAGTGATGAAGGAAAAGAATTTTTAGCTTTCAAGAAACATTTACAGGCTACAAGAATCATCCACAAGCTAAGTTGCCCTACACATATCAACAAAATGGTGTCCCTGAAAGGAAGCATAAACACATCACAAAGATTGGGCTCACCCTACTTGCAGTAGCACACCTACCTCTACAATTCTGGCCCAATGCTTTTGCTACTGCAATATTTGTCATCAATAAACTACCTATTCTAACCACCAAGCTTATCTTACCCTATGAAATTCTTTACAAAAAACTCTTAGACTACTCTATTTGGTTACCTCTACTTCCCTCACCTCGGACCATAACTCTCATAAACTTGAGCACATATCTCATCCATATGTTTTTATTATTTATTCCTCTCAACACAAAGGCTATAGATGCCTATCCCCTATAGGAAAAATTTACACTACAATAAATATAGTGTTTGATGAACTAAATTTTCCCTTTCAAACTAATTCGACATTTCTTGTAACCTCACCCTTAACTCCCCAACCTACTCAGTCTAATACTCCTTATATCTCTACCTTACCTAATATAACAACCTCCAGGACCATTACCTCATCCTACAAATAATTATAGTTCTCCAACTCCTATCAATAACACCTCACTTGTTTCTTTACCTCCATTCTCTCATGACCCACTAGAACTTGCCCCTAATACCCCATATACTTCCTCCAAAAATACTCACAGCATGGTAACCAGGGCCAAGGCTGGTATATTCAAACCTAAAGCCTATTTGTCTTACCTAGAACCCACAACCTTTAATGAAGCTAATAACATATTGGTATATGGAGGGAAGCTATGATTAAAGAGTACCAGGCCTTGATCAATAATGCTACATGGGATCTTGTTAGTTTACCACCAAATAGAAAACCTATAAGCTGCAAATGGATATTTCGTATCAAATATAATCCTGATGGTACTCCCCTCAAGCATAAGGCCAGGCTGGTTGCTAGAGGATTTTCTCAACAATAAGGCCTTGACTATGTAGAAACTTTCAGCCATGTCATCAAACCAGTCACCATACAAATTATTCTTGCTATTATTGTTACCAAAGGTTGTCCTATCCACCAAGTGGATATAGATAATGCCTTTCTTAATGAAGAATTGTAGGAAGGGATTTACGTGAAACAACCTGTAGGGTTTCATCAAAACTTCCCTAACACAGTCTGTAAACTCAGAAAAGCTATCTATGTGTTGAAGCAATCATAAAGGGCATGGTTTTCTAAGCTAGCCCAGGTTCTTACTTTATTTGGTTTCCAAGAAACCAAGAGTGATCATTCCCTCTTTGTTCTGTACAAATCCAACCTCACTGTCTAATTCCTAGTCTATGTTGATGATATACTAATTACCAGCAACTTTACAATTCCTTCCTTCAACTCTAGACTTCATCATCCTTTCCCTCTCAAAGATATAAGGTCTCTTCACCATTTCTTGGGTATTCAAGTAACCAAAGATAATTCTGGGACCATACACCTTTCACAAAAACTAAAATAATGGGAACCCAATCTTAAAAAAAAGCCTTTGAGATTCCTTGAGTACAAGCCCTAAAAAAATCAAGTCTTAGCTAGTAACCTAGTTAGACTTAAGGGGGAATGTTAAGGAGTCCCACGTTGAATACAATGAAAGGACATAGAAAACATATAAAGGGTTGGGAGCACCACTCATATTGCCTTAATGTTTTATAGTTAAGTATCTCTCACCTAATATAACTCACCTTAGCTCTCCTCCTAAAACATAATGGACCCATTAACCTAGCTGAGACTTGATTTTTTTAGGGCTTGTACGTAAGGAATCTCATAGGGGTTTTTTTTAAGCTTGGGTTCCTTTTTTTTAGTTTCAGAGGCCTTATAATTTTCTTTTTTTAATGGCTCAATGCTATGAAGCATTTGGGCTCTGATGCCATGTTATACATTGTATCAATCAACAATATGTTATAATTGTAGAAGATAATCTAAAATAAAACAAATCATAATTTCCTTTTGTCTAGTATCCTGAGATGAATCAAAATAGGCAACTTAATTATTAAAAAATATCATTTCTTATTTTTTATATATTTTCATATTTATATTTAGGGTAAATTTTTTCATGACTTTTTGTATTTCCCTAAGTTGATTTTAATGCTTTTGAGTTCTTAAGTCATTAATAAAGTTAATAGGGAAGTTAAATAGTTAGTGAGTATTAGTGTGAATTTATTTCCTTTAAAAAAATCGGAGTTTTAAGTACAATTAGAGTTTTTCTCTCTTTGACTTTGAGAGTTTCTCATAAAGTTATTGAATGGACCACTTTTTTATTTTATCAAGAATTTTCATTATTTTGATAATCTTTAGGTTTATCAATATTTAATTGTAGTGACTAGCTTACATGACTTATCAATCATCTTCTAATCTATTTATTAAGTATGATGTCAATATTTTTCCTTAAATCCTTCACTAAAAAATTATATTATACTCTCGAAGTGAATTTCAAGTTAATCGTCCTTCCCTTCGCGTCATATCCAATATAATGATTTCAAAATAAAAAATTACAATTTGAATAAATATCTAGATCCCAATTGCATCATCCCCTAATTGTTTACTTGCATTAGACCATTCGTAGCACTTTGGTTAGTAAACATGAGGCTTATTAATCTAATTGCCGTTAACAGACATCTCAATATCACCATTCATATTTGTATATAACAATGATCCCTTATTATTATACGCACCAAATGAGCTATAATCATTTGCTCCGATTTGTGCAGCATCATAGCATGTTGGAATCTGAGGTGCTACAAAACAAAATATCATGTAAAGCCAAATTAGATAAGTGGTTTAAAAAGGGTAATGGAATTGAATAATCAGCTTAAACTAAGGTAAGATTACACCATCCATGTATACTTGTTTAAAAATGATGACCTTCCACCATTAAACATATCAACTGAAGTGGAATTATCAATAGGATGTTGCATGTTATGATGTGGCAAATTTGCTTTGGTTTGCTCACTAATGTACCATGCCAGCTCAAGTGTTGTACAATATTAACATTTAAGCCCAATTACAAGGTTGGAAATGAACATTCAATGACAAATTCAAAGTAATATAACAGGAAAGTCCACACATTTCATGTGTACTTACTTGTATTCAAATATGATCGTCCATAATTAAACATACTGAAATTATCATACTGATGCATGTTTTCTTGTTACAAATTTCCTCTTATTTGTTGAGCACTATAACACACAAGCTTAGGTTTTAAAAACAAAGCAACACATGAAGCTGAGTTAGAAGAAAAGGTTGGAATGAATGTTACATAATAAGTTTAGTCCAATAAAATAAGTATTTATGCACCTTTCTTGTATACTTGTATAGAAAACTACCCCGCTACTATTTAACACATCGAATATATAACTCAAATCAACAATGTGCTGCATATTTGCTTTGTTTTGCTCAGAAGTGTTGCATTTTGGAATCCTAGGTGCTGCAAAATAAAGAGACATTTGAAGCCAAATTAGTTAAATGATTGGCAATAGACATTGAAAAACAACCTTAGAAAACAAGTAACTTTACACCTTTCAAATGTATATTAGAAACAAATGTAAAAACTAATTTTTTTCCAAGGTTAAAATAATTCGTGAATGATGAAATCCAAACATGTTTTTTCCAACTCCACCAAACAATTATGATCTATGAATTTGGAAAATAACACATATGCATCCAAGTGCAAGAAAAGAGGCCTAATGAAACTATGAAGTCTAATTGTTAAGAAAAGACACTTCAATCATATCACACTGAAAAAGATAATCTATAGCTAAAAAGGGTTGGTAACAATATTTATGGAGGTATTAAACTTAATTGTAAAAATATGTGACTCATTAAAGTGTGGTCGTGATGAAATTGTAGGGATATGTGATCCATTGGAGGTAGGCAATGATAAACTGTAGGGATATGTGATCTAGGGTTTTGATAAAATTGCAGGGGTATGAGACTCAATAGAGTTAAGTAGTGATGAAGTTGCAAGGATATATGATCCATAAGAGTTAGGAAGTAATACAACTTTATTTATGTTTAACACTAATGATTGTTGTGGTTCATCCCACATGTTGTTTTGTAACATTTGTGACTTGAAATTCAAGATTAAATAATAATCCTTAAAGAACACTTTGTTTTTTTCTTCAAGTGTTTCCCAAATTGAAAAAAAAGAAGGAAAAAGAAAAAGAAAATTTAACTAGATATTGATAACATAAAATGATGGGTGTAGATGCAAGGTGGATATTGGTTTTTTAAACCTGCTAACAAAAGCTAAAGCAAAGTAAAATAAAAATGAATAAAATAGATAAATTATGCCATTGGAAGTTGGAAAAAAAGATAAAAAAACTCATTACCTTGTCAATTTAGGATCAGTTTTTGCAACATTATGAAGTTTTTCCATAACTTTTTCCATGCTTATAGTATAATGTTGTGGCCAATCTTCTACAAGGTAATGTAATGGCACTAGTGCAAAAAGTGGATATTACAACAGGATATAATCACGGGTTAGAGTGGATCAGTGATAAAAGAATGCATGGTAGCATTTTTAAAATTATAAGGTAACTATATAATCACAGTTGCTTACCAATCGTGATTGTAGGTTCAGGGGAAACGCTATAACCACAGATAACATCATAACCATGATTGTATCCATGATATATAATCACGGTTGTTATTCCAACCATGGATATATAGTTCAGGGTTTTAGGGTTTATTCGTAGGGGTTATATAACCACAGTTGACTCCACAACCATGATTATATATTGATGGATATAATCACGATTGTTGTTGTAACTGTGGTGATAGGGTTAATATTTAACCAGGGTTATTGTGGAACCGTGATTATATGTATAATATAATCACAGTTTCAAATGGGATTCGTGATTATATCTATTTTCAGAAACTTCAAAAGCCGCACCTGATACTCTTTTCACTTTCTCCTTCTTCTCTCACGCTCGTCTTTGGCTTTTTTCTCCAGCTTGTGCTCTTTGCTTGTTGTCATCTACGTCATTCACTGTCTCCTTCCTTCCTTCTTTGGTTTTGAGTCATCTTCTTCGCAGCATTATCTAGTACATACCCCATCTGCTTATATTATATTGTGTATCTTGTATCTGTGTCTCTATCTCTATTTAGTTTAACTCCATTAGTCGAAGCTTGTATTTGTGTCTCTGTCTCTGTTTAGTTTAGTTTGCTGGTAATATCAGTATTGTGGATCCCTGTCTGTGTGTGTATTTTCATAAACAATTCTTATGCTTTACTATGGGATTGTTCACTTGTTTGGATTTAATGCTTCAGATACCCATTCCACATTAAGTTACGGATTTGAAATCAACGTTGTAAATGGAGTATAGAGTCTGTTATATCTTAACATTACTAGTTGATGTAAATAAAACATATATTGTTATTGGTTTTTTTGTAGTATATATTGTTATTAATATCTAGTGCTAACATCCTTAAGTAAAACTCTATTGTCATTTCTTATTGCTTCGATACTGTCATACACTATATCTGGTGCTAACATCCTTTCTTGTTTATGTAGGGAAAATTGAAGGTTGCTCTGCCATGGACAAGTTGAAGGGCTTATTGGCGGATGGGGACTCTTCTAACGAGGAGAATAACATCCAGCCCAAGAGGAACACCGTCAAGGCATGGGTTGAGACCATCCCCTAACATTCGTTGTTACTGGCGAGGTGTCGTTACTAGAAAACACCGGGCAAGCTGGCGGGGCGCAGCCTGAAACGGAGAGTGAAAAAGAACCAGAGAAAGAGAAGAAGAAAAAGAAAAGACATCACCAAGATGCTAGAGCATCGAAGCCAACCTCTCCCAAGGCAGTTAAGACAGGGATGCAAGGTGTCAAGAAAGGAGACAGGAATGCAGGGCGTCAAGAAGGGCAGAACTGTGGTCAACCAAACTATAGTTTCTTCTAACTCCGAGCCTATAACCAGGTTAGATTCTCAACCGATAGTGACTCACTCTCTTCCAAACTCATCTTTCTTGTCGCCTTACCTCTGGTATGAGGGCTCTGTGCCTCCAACCCTTCCTAAACCAGAATACCGCCTCAAGCCTACACTGGAGGCTGCAGGGATTAAAGAAGCTTGCCAGGCTAGTAGATGGTAGCTAGCTGAGTTATCAGGTCTCATGAACTCCCTGAGCGAAACAGTAGATAGTGTTGAAGAGATTGAGAAACTCAATACTGATATTATGAAGCGGGAGGCCTAGGCCCTTAAGGAAAGGACGACCTTGAGGGCAACTAAAAATGAACTGAAGAAGGCCCAGGATTTGGGTAAGGAGCAAGCAGTTGTAATAAGTGGTTTGAATATTACCGTGAAATCCCTGGAACGGATGGTCTTAGAGCTCAAGGAGGAAACCAAAGAAGTCCCTCGGCTGAAGGATGAGCTCAAGCTCTAAAAGGAAAAATCTGCTAAGCTGAGTGAGGATTTGGCGGCTGCTAAGGCCGGGCGACTGAAGAGCGGTGAAAAGTGGGCTGTCAGGGAGAAAGAGTTGCTCGCACAGATTGAAGAATTTAAGCAGTGGAGTGCCACAACTGGGTCATTAGAGAAGGAGGAGGCCAAACTAAAGAAAAGTCTTGCTAACGCAAAGGCCAAGGTAACTAAAGCTGTGAACATTTACACCGAAGTGGCGCATGACTACTTTGGCCTGGTTGTTCATCAAATCTTCTACTGTAACCCTAGCATGAAACTTAACTTGTATGGGATTCATCCGTTTCATAAGTTTCACAGAGGGAAACTGGTTGCGGTCAAGGATAGGTGGCATAAGGAACCTGCTGATACTCTTTATAAGCTGCCACCTCTCCCTAGAGGTCAAAGCATGGAGCCTCTTCTGGCCACTCCTGGTCCCGAGGGTGCCGCAGAAGAAGAAGGGGTGAGAGGTGGTGATGCCAAAGGTAAAAGGACCCCGGAAAAACAAGTTGAAGAGGGGAACAAGGCTCCAGAAGATAGCCAAGAGCGCGAAGAGATTCATCATGATGCTCCCCCCTCTTAGCCTTGCTTCCATTTCCTTATTTGTTATGTTGTATTCCGGGATCAACTCTGGCCTTCAATATACTTGTAATATTTCTGAACCTTATTAATGAAACTTCAATTTTCCTTTGACGTTTCCTTCAATATAAACTGCTTGTTATTTAAAATGACCTTTACCTCTTAGGCTCTTCGGTAGGGCTATTTAACTTTAAGTTGTAAAATCTGTTAGCCGCTCTTCAAACTCAGACTTAGAAAGGACCAATAGGGTCATGCCGTCTAAGGAAGCGTACTGTCAAACGAACATCGTTTCTTACTTGTGTGACTATTGGAATAATCAAAGTGTTTCTCGTGGGGTCATGTCGTCAGCTTCAAGAATGAAAGACTGAGGTTATCCGCCTAGAGAATGAATCTTCACACCCATTTACAGTATAGGTGGTTGAAATGGTACTTAATGGGGTTCGGTATGGCCTTGATAAAGGTCCAATCCTATAACCCGTCGAACCGCTCTAGGAGTTACATCGCCAATCACAGAATGGGTGATTGGGATCATTCGTCCTGAGGGTGAATCTTCACTGGGGTTCGGTATGGCCTTGATAAAGGTCCAATGCTATAATCCAAGTCTTCAATGAGGTTTGGTATGGCCTTGAAGAAGGTCCAATCCTACAACCCATTTAACCGCTCTAGGAGTTACATCGTCAATTACAGAATGGGTAATTAAGATCATCCATCCTGAGGGTGATATTGCACACCATGCATAAAATTAAACATCATAGATATAAAAATGAAGTGAAGATGTCATTGTCATTGATAAATTTCTCATTGAATTGAATATGAATTACAAATGAAGTGTAGCCGGGGTCATGCCTCGTTAAAACCTTCTTGAGAAAACCCAATGGGAAAAAACTAAAGTTAGGAAAAAGAGTACATGTTATCTTATTGTGGATAGGTGTGCCATCGAGGTTCTCCATGCGGTAAGAGCCTTTTCCAGTCATCTCGGATACGCTGTAAGGGCCTTCCCATGTCGGAGCCAGCTTGCCCTGATGTGCGAACTTGTTTCCCACACTGGCCTTCCTTAACACAAGATCTCCCATATTGAATGCTTTATGCTAGACGCGCTTATTGTACCGGAGGGCTGCCTTTGCTTTGATAGCCTAGTCCTTGACGAAGGCTTCTTCTTTGAGTTCTTGGAGAACATCCAACTCTAATGCCAGATTAGCGTCTTCAGAGAAATATTCCACCCTTGTTGACGTGGTCTGTAGTTCCACCGGTATCATCGCCTCGATGCCATAAGTGAGGCAGTATGGAGACTCGTTGGCTGAGGAATGGGGTGTGGTGCAGATGGGTATCCGGTATTATACACCGGGGTCTGAACCGGGGTCAAAGATCCGGTGTGGGGACCAGCCACAAAAGTCAACTATTGGAAGTGTTTATACATCAGTACAGTGGGTATCCGGTATTATAGTCTAAAATCTCAGTGGGAGACACCGGTCTTGCTATCCTAGAGGTCCTTCTCACCAAGCTTTTACGTTGAAGATGGGCGACAGGTGGTGTCACCTGTGAAGATTCTCCGACGCTCAAGTCAGTAACTAGAATGAGAATTCAAGTTAAGAGAGCTCAAGCAATGGAACAGTATATAGCAAGAATGAATAACGTAACCTTTTCTGAATGTAAGAATGGACTATTTATAGGTGAGCATGGAGAATGAATCGTCAGGTGTAGGTGGGGCCAGGGGACAAATAGTACACTACACAGTGTACGATTCTGGCACACGACGCGGGAGGATCTGCGTCTCCTAAGAACGTCCCCTGGCAGCTGTACCCTGTATTTTCTATCGGGTGACGTGGATGCTTTCTGATGTGCGAGGTTGTTAACTGAATATACCGGTATAGAGAGAGCGCCTGATACGGGGTTTACAGTTTAGAAGTATACTTGCAACGTCGGTAGCATAGCGAGGACGGATGAAATTACGACCTTATCCTAGTACCGGTATCGAGACCGGATCAGTGCTTATTTGGACGAGCTTATGTCCTTTTTTTTATCTCTAACCTGTTGTACATTTGGGCCTTCTTTCATGTACTTACCATCGCTTTTAACACCAACCCTTAGTACTATTACACCACCTTTTATTTAAAAAAATATGAATTACCTCTAAACCAGTGAATTGATATAGTATGTCTAGGATATAATTAGTAGCTTATTTGGTAATTTTTTTAAAATTATTTATATTATAATTAGAATCTAAAATTTTTATATTATAATTATAAACAAATAAATTACTTACCAAATAATTTTTATCTTCCTATTTTTTCTCTTTTAATTCAAATATTGGATCTGAAGTTAATACATTTTTAAAAAAAATTATATGATTACACTTTAGAAGTTTTTAAAAAAACAAACTCTTTATTTCTTCCAACCAAATGAAGTTAACAAACTCATACTCCAAAGTTTTTGAAATCTATAAACTATTATGGTCTTCCCATCATGTTACTAAAAAGGCCAAACTTTTGGGATATGTGCAATGTTACTTGATGGATGAATCCAAAAATATAGATATGTATATTTTGCTAGGATAAAGTTATTTCAAGAAGCAATGTAGTATGGATTGTCTTCATATCAAGATTGACTTTAACTCTATTTGGTAGCAAAATTTTATTCAAATTCCATAGCAAAACATGTAGGGAATTATTTATCTTAATTAAGTAGTGTTTATTCATGATGAGCTATATGCTGCAATATCTAGAGTCATAGATTACAGTTACTTAAAGATCCTCATACATATTACTAAAGAAAAAAATATTCAAATCTTATTAACAAAAAGGAGTTTTTACAAAATTTATCATAGGTTTGTGTATTGCTTTTGTTGTTCTAAAACATAAGTTGTGTATTTCTTATTGAATTTATTGACTCTAATATTGTGTTTAGTTTATAAGTTTTCTTAGAAAAATAGAAAATTATTCTTAGAAAAAATAAAAAAATAAAAAAAACTATTTATTTACAAAATATTTAAATTTTTTATAGAAAAATAGAAATTTGATTTTCTATTTTTTAAGAAAATCAGAAAACTCTTTTAAAATGTTTTATAAGAAAAGTAAAAAAATAGAAAATGCGATAACTGAATTACAAAATAAGGTAATTGAATTACAAAATAAGATAACTGAATTACAAAATAAAGACTGTTATAACTAAATGGGAATATAAAACAAACTGCTACTAATTCGAAAAGTTTTAGTGCTTCAAGTTTTCGAAAATTAGAAACACGACAACTTGCATTATTTATTTAAATTAATATTATCGTCCTTAAGTATTGAGTTGGCTTTCCTGTAATCCTGCTTAACAAAGGAAATAGTAAAGGGTTGTAGAGACCTTATCTATATTATAAGTTAATTATTAACGGAAAGACCAACCCTACCATATCTATCAATTTACATTTTTATTTTTTTGTTAAATTTAAGATTTAATATTTCGTATGATTTTTATGATGTATCATGATAATAAATTATTATTCTTTGTAATTATTTTGAAATATATTTAAATATAAACTCATTTGCTCTTATTTTAATATTACTTTAAATTTTTGTCACAATTTTTATGTGATGCATATACTATACAATATTGTCATAAATAACATATATATATATA
Source organism: Clitoria ternatea (assembly GCA_037962975.1). Lineage (NCBI taxonomy): Eukaryota > Viridiplantae > Streptophyta > Magnoliopsida > Fabales > Fabaceae > Clitoria > Clitoria ternatea. The sequence goes on from CM075673.1 coordinate 156,409,724, forward strand.
TACATATATAAGACATATCTCAATTAATTTAAATTAAAGAATATTTTAAAAAAAATTAGAAAACTGAGCGCACTTAAACAACTTTTTTAGGCTGCGTTTAGTTACAGAAAATTATTCTAATTTTCTAGGAAAAGTTTTCCGCTTGTTTTCCAAACTTTTCATTTTCTAGAATAGTTAGAAAAATTTTGAAAACTCGTTTAGATAATGTGACTGTTTTTCAATTTAGAAAACTAAAAAAGTTGTTCAAGTGCACTCAATTTTCTAAATTTTTTCAAATATTTTTTAATTCAAATTAATTGAGATATGTCTTATATATATATATATATATATTATTTATGACAATGTTGTATATTATATGCATCTCATAAAAATTGTGACAAAAATTTAAAGTTATATTAAAATGAGAGCAAATGAGTTTGTGTTTAAATATATTTCAAAATAGTAGCAGTAAAACTTTTTGAATTAATAGCTGTTTGTTTCATATTCTCATTTTATTAGAACAGTCTTTATCTTGTAATTCAGTTACCTTATCTTGTAATTCAGTTATCACCTTTTCTATTTTTTACTTTTCTTAGAAAACCTTTTAAAAGAGTTTTCTGATTTTCTTAAAAAATAGAAAACCAGTTTTCTATTTTTCTATAAAAAAATTTAAATAATTTATAAATAAACAGTTTTTCTATTTTTAAAATTTTTCTAAGAATAATTTTCTATTTTTCTAAGAAAACTTATGAACTAAACGCAACATTAGTTTTCTAGTTTTTCAAATTGGAAAACTGTTACATTATCTAAACGGGTCTTCAAAATTTTTCTAACTATTATAGAAAATAAAGATTTTAAAAAATATGCGGAAAAGTTTTTTTAAAAAACTAGAATAAGGTTTTGTAACTAAACGCAGTCTAAATATTTTTAATGTTTTGCTATTTTCCAGTAACATTTTCTAGATGAGTTTTAAGGTGGTCTTGAAAACTGCGGTATTTTGATGGGCCCTTGCAACAGATATACTCTCACTGGTCAGATACGTAACTTTTCGGTCAACGAAAAGTACAGAAATAATCCAAGACTAGTATATACAAAAAGATTCGCAAACAGCACACTCCCGCTGTGGTTATTTTCTTTAACAAAACTATGAATTACGTTAAAATTTTAAAATATAATTTGCAACTTTAAACAAGTTAAATCAATATTTTTAAACTTATACAACGTTATATAATTTTTTAAGCAGAGTTTTGTTGTTTACAAATATTTGCAAATGTGTTTTTTTAATCAATTTGATACCATATATTTTTTCAATTACAAATAAATATGATTTTCTTTTGTAATAAAATAAATATGATTTGAAAATGAACAAATAAAAAAATTGAAATTTAAAAATATTTAAAATTTATATACACGTTAATTTTTAAATTTTGGCTATTCGATGTTCTAAAAGTATCATTTAAGAAATTAAAGTGAAAAATTTTATGGTAAATTATATGAGATTGTGTATAAATTAGAATGAGGACATTAATAATATTTTCAAGTAAAAAAAAATTCATTTTGTAGCTCTTAGGGCATTGGTTAGCACTTTTTTATTATATAGAATTTTTATGTCGCGACTAGAATCGCGGCGGGATGACCAATTTTAGAAAAAGAAGTTTGAATTCCTTTAGAAAATGGAATCGTCGCCAATATCTATTTAAAGGAAAACATTGGGAAAACTTTTATTAAGACACTGGTCATAAAAATGAGAGTCTAAGTTCGGAAGTCGATTATAGGTAGGAAATGTATTAGTACACCACACTATCCATTCTAAAAACGGTAACCTCAAATTGGTCGCTTACATTCTAAATAACTCAAAAATTGATTTTACTTCTTAAAAGGAAAACAATTGAACAACACAAACAAAGATAGAAATAAAAGTTTTTAAAATGGTTAATAGGACGTCTCATGCAAAGTAATCCTATTTTCAAGAAAATGACAAGATTCTTTAGAAAAAGAAAGTGAGATTAACAGAACATCTCTTCCAAATTAATCTCATTATAAAAAAAGACAAGATTCTTTTGAAAAGAAAAACGAGATTAATATGACATCTCGTCCAAAATAATCCAATTTTCAAGAAAGGAATAAAATTCCTTTCAAAAAGGAAAATGAGATTGGATGTCTCATATAACTTAATCTCATTTTTTTAAAAAAGAAGCAAAATTATTTAGAAAAGGAAAACAAGATTAACTAGACTTATTTAAAAAGAAAGTGGGCCCGATAGGAATTGACCCTACTCCTATGTTGAAAAATAAGGGTTACGTAGTTCTTTGGCAGATTTGATTTGGAAAATGATTTTTTAGATTTTGAAATGATTTTTAGTTCCTTTGAAAATTTTGATTTTATTTGAAGGAAAGTGATCCGGTCTAGATACCGGCCCCTATGATGAGACATCATCCTAACTATACTGAAGGACAACCATGGTCATATGTCACATATCCGTACTGAAAAGACACCATGTAGGATCCCTTCCTACACCGGTCATCCAAAGTCGCATCTGAGACACTGAATCCCTCATGCGCTCTCATTCCTCCGTCACATATAACCGTTTGTCTCAGTGACATGATAAGATAAGTGGAGTCGTTACTTATCAAAGTAGATACCCTGCACAGCGGAATATGTCTATATCATTCATTGAAAGGAGTAAGTACGATTACAAGCGTGATATACAGAAAAGGTGGATTATCCTCATCCCTGTGTCAGAATCGTACACTGATCATTGACCTACCCACTGTTGTAACATCCCTATTTTTAGTAGCAGTTTTATTTGGTAAATTTTGAAGTGTGGAAGGTCAGAAAGTAAGAATAAGTGAGTAAATACCTTGTATAGGGTCAGTAATACTCCAAAAATTCTATTTTTGGGTATAATTATGGAATTTATACAGACCTTTGAGGATATTATTCAAATTCTGAGAGAAAAAGGCTCTGATCCGCGTGACAGAGTGACATTCCGAGTGAAAAAGACTCTGTTCCGAGTGACAGGAAGCAATTCCGAGTGATAGAAAGAAAATCCGAGTGAGGAATGAAATTCTGAGTGTAAAGTTAGGTTGACCGAATAAAACATTACTAAAAAGGATACTACCGAGTGAAATATTGGTCTTAGAGATAGCTGGAGTGAAGTGGGTTCAAGGGAACCACTTCTGAGTGAATATTCCGAGTGAAAATACCCTTGAGAGACTCATTTCCGAGTCAAACCTTGCCAATTGCTTCTTTCTTGAGTGACAATTTCTACGATACCAAATGAATAGACTCAGTCAGGGATATAACTGATGCAATCCGAGTGAAGTTGTCCAAGTCAGACCTCCCTAATAAGATAGAAGATAGCAATCCGAGTAGGTTGAAAGTCATTTTGAGTAGGACTTAATATGTAGCCTTTCCGAGTGAATGGGTTTGAATATTCCCGAGTAAGATATGCTCGAGTGGAAAATAATACTGAGTGAAATGTGTGTATAAGAATGAATTTGGATATTCCCGAGTATAAAATCCGAGGGAAGATTGGTTATAATGGCTTAGATTGGAAAATTTCTAAGTATATGATAAACCGAATGAATGATCCATATATAAATCCGAGTGGATGGGATTAGAACAAGCCTGAGTTGAACTTAATGTGATGATATTTCCGAGTAGATTAAATAATGTGTAATTAGAGGGTCTAAGTATGAAATGAGTCCGAGAGGAACCTAACTTAATAAGTTTTACCTGAGTGGTTAAGCATGAAATAAACCCGAGTGAATGATGAGGAGTTCCGAGTGAATGAATGCATAAGTGTTTTATATTAAGTTGATGCTTCTACCGACTGAAATGAGTTATTAAAATTATTTGGGAGGTGTTAATGGAAGAAATAGTGATGGATTCCGAGTGGTTATATATATATATATTGTATGGTTAAAGCATTACTTGGCTTGAATATGAGTGGTGATGAATGAATAATGATAATTGAGTAGATACCGAGCGGAAAATGGTGTTTGGGAACCCATTCCGAGTGAATTGTAGTAGGCAGGGCCATTTCCAAGAAAGTCTATGAGTATGACTCCTCTTCCGAGTGAGAAGTACTCTACTGGACCAAGTCCGGGTGAGGCTCATACGTGTATGTCTTTTCCGAGAGGTAATGACCTTAATAGGCTTCGATTGAAATTGTAGTTGAAGAATTTGGTTCAAACCGAGGGAGAAATATGAGTGGACCGAGTGGAGAAAGTGTTGACTTCTGAAATAAAGGATGTTATAATTCTGAGTGGAAACTGAATGAATATGGATACCCTTTTCCGAGTGAGCCTAAGGTGTTATGAAAACCGAGTAAAAAGTGATTTGATGTTGAGTTGGCTAAGGAATGATTTAGTTAAGTATGAAATAAATAAGAATAGGTTGTTTACCGAATGGAAATCCTGAGTAAAAAGAATCCGATTGAATCCAGAAGAAATCCGACCTAGAGAGGAGAAATCCGACTAGATGTTTTAAGAAGAAATAATCAAGAGTGAGGACCAAGAAAAACGAATCAGTTTTTGAAGATTTCCGAGCCATGAAGGGCGGACTCGCTCAAGCGAATCGGATTTCGCTTAAGCGATCCGATGTCAGCACTCCACACCAGTTAGCTAAAATAGGTCGTCCTTAGAGCAGGAGCTCACACCGGACAGCTCTGAGCCGGTGTTCATCACAACACCGCCCTAACACTCCATACCGATTCACATTCCACACCGCCCTAACACTCCATACCGCCTCACATTCCACACCGCCCTAACACTCTATACCGCCTCACACTCCACACCGCCCTATCACTCCATACCGCCCCACATTCCACACCGCCCTAACACTCCATACCGCCTCACATTCAATAACGCTCTAACACTCCATACCGCCTCACACTCCACACCGCCCTCACACTGCACTCCGCCTTTGCACACCCAATACCGACCTCTTTTCCAGCACTGAACATTTTTTTAATTCCACTCCAATTAGTGATCAGCCCACTTAATTACATAAATCCAAAAAAATGAGTGGCACAACGAACCAATCACAGGGGAAAGTTGCATCCATTATAATACCTTTATATATTTTATTCCAATCAAATGCTACGCTGACAGTGAAATGAGTCAAAAGTTGCCATTATCTTCACCTAACCATCACTCACGGGAAATGTTGTCTTCCACTTGTTTCCCTCATTATTAATACATTATTATCACTCTTAGAACACACACACATACGAAACATAACCTCTTCTTGCCAGCTTTCTTTCTCTCAATTCTTTTCCTCTCTCACGCGGATTTGAAGCAGGACAGTGAAGTGAACCTCTTTCTTTCCATCCAGGAACTTCATTGAGGTAAGGGGGGTATATTCTCGGGTATTCTGGGGAAATCTGAGTGAAAGGAAAAATCTGGTTGTTGTGATTTAAATGTTTAATTGTTTGTTATATTTGTATATGTAATGTATTGAACATGTTTAATTACAGCGTTGTTTATTATTGGCCATGAGAATTCAGTGAACCTGTTGATTTTATTGATTAATATGAATGAATAAGTGTATATGTTTGATACTGGACTGTTAAAATATTAAAAGTATCATGGGTATTTATGAGGACTCCAGTGAAGAGATATGAACTGACATCGGATACTATGTTATTAAGCTCGGTATTGTACCAATCAACCAGAGCAGTTAAGAATACATAAATTCACTCAGAAATTGTAGTAATCTGACCAGTTATATATATATTAATCTGATTGGTTATCTGAAGAATACAAGCTTCTTATTTAAAACTTTCAAACAGGATCATATTACAATTGATAAACACCTTAATTTCACTCGGAAAACATCTTTTCAAGTTGATTTCACTCGGAATTCAGTATGTCACTTAGAAAGCTCTTTCCAATTGATTTCATTTGAATTCAGATTTGTTTTATTCAGAAAATTCTCCCAGTTTGATTTTATTGGAAATCCTGCTTATTTTCACTCGGAATCTTAACTTTTGCACTCGGTATTTATCCAAGTTTTACTCAGAAAATCTGGTTATCAACATTTCCACTTGGACATAACTTATGTTTAATCGGAAAACTCATTTTTACTCGGTACTAATCTATTTCTACCCGGAAAATTCATTTTTCACTCAGAAACAGATTTCTTTTACTCGGATAATTATATTTCACTCGGTATTTAATTGATTTCACTCGGAAAAACCTATTTGTCACTCGGTATTGAACTCCTTCTCCTTGGAAAAGCAATCTTAATGTTTTATACTTGGATTTTTCAATCAGAATCCCTTCTATACTCCTTAGTGAGTTATTAAAATGTTCTAAATATCATTATTGGTCTTTTACCTATTATTATTCTTAATATTATTATTATTATTTACATTATTATTTTTATTATTGTTATTCTTATTATTATAATTAGTATTATTGCTATAAATATCTTATTTTATTAACTATGAGTAAATAAATATGAATTATATTTTATTATTTATACAAGTATAATTTCAACTAAGTTATGAACGATGTATTTTATCAAAATAACCTGCAACGTTTGATCCATTAAATCAAAAGCTTGTGAACGAATATGATGAGGCTGGAATCACATAAATACCCATGACTCAAAAGATGAAAGAGAATGCATTTCGCATCATGAAAATATTTTTGAAGAAGAAAAACCTCTAGAGCATACACTTGGTACAGTGAAGGACACTCACGTTCGATCTCAGTAGAAGAATCTTGGGAGTACAACTGGAACGGCAACCTAATGGCATCAGAGTCGCGCCCTGATAGCCGGGTGAGACGAATAATTCTGGTGTACTTTGACTAAATGACGGAGTGTGACCATGATCGTAGGGATCCAAGTCTCAAATATATATATATATATCAATGATGAGAACCAATGAGTTCATTTGTACCAGAGCTTGGGCGGACCCTGATCGCTCTAGAGAATCGGAATGGTGATATTCCAGAGAAGAAGAAATAATTTCTTGGGCCCACATGCATCATGAAACGTAATCAAGAAATATCATAATGGAATAAACTCATGCATTCCCTGATGACATATTTGATTGTTATAATCTTTGAAATGTGAATCGTATGATTACATGTTATTACTTGTTAGCTGGATTATGTCCGCACCAGGTAACCTACAGGGTCTTGGGTTATACTCACCCTTACTGTTGACCATTTTTCAGAGGAATTAGAAACTCAAGAACCCGAATGTGAAGATCAGCAATATGCTGAACCCATTGAGAACAATCATTAAGGATAGAATATTTATGATTAATAATCAGACACCGGATGACTGTATAATATCTAAGGGTGCCTGCGTGCCCAATTTTGTTAAGAGTACAATTACTTACAGTTTGTGAATGACTATGTGATATATACATTATTGCTTCCACTGATCTGCCATTATTTATTTTAAAAAAAAAAAATTCACTTTTTCTGAAAACTGTTAACACACTCAGTTAAATAGGATGAACCTATAAAAAGGATTTGTCTTATCTAACAGAGGGTGTTACAAGGTGGTATCAAAGCATAGTCGATTCATTAAGCTTGTGGAGTGGACCATTAGGTTTCCACGTACTCTGATAGAAATATTAAACAGTCCATAAAACGCCTAAGACTAGATTTCCTATGTGGAATTCTCCACATAACATATACCCAGAACCTCTTTGTTGATATTCCATCAACAATTTCCTAATGACTCACTGAAACAATGATCATGATATGGAGAAACTTCTTACTCAAATCGTGGAGATGATAGAACAACAAGAATTACCCCATATCTCTACTAAGCAGAGCCAAGGATTAGCTAACTTTCAGCAGAATGATCTTACACAATTCGAAGGAGAGCTACGACAGGAAATCTGTCAAACATTATTGGAACTTGAAGAGTTAAAATAAGAACCGATTAGAAATCTGAGTATAGGACCAAGTAGCTCCGATTGAGATACCATTGGTTAAGACTATTAAGGATATTAGTGGAATTTTTGAAGTTAGTATTAAGCCCAAACTAAGATCCTGTTCGAGAAACAAGAGATGACCTATTTCCTTATTCTCTCTTCATTTTTGTGTGCATACTAGAGCTTGGGATAGCTCGGAGCGTAAGGTAAAATTCTCTAATCTTTGTTTCTAGGTTTTGAATTTCTATGTGATTAAGAGCATGTCTTATGAATGGGTTTTAGGAATAGAAACCGTTTTCATGTAAAACCCAAAGGTAGAATACACTTATGTGTGTTTTAGGATGGATGTGAAGTGGTATACAAAAATTTCAAGATTTGAGACAGAAGATGATGGTTGTAGTGGAACCCTAACTTAGGATTTAAAGGAAGTAAATAATAATGTCATGAGAGATGATTTTTAGCGAAAACCCACGATAATGTGTATGTAGGTGTTGTTAATAGAAATTGGTGATTATTAGAAATGATCATTGAATTTTGGTGAAAAACCCTAAGTGTAGTGATTTGAGGATTTTAACTAAGTTGATGATCTTGATGGCTTTAAATACTCTAGAATGATTACATATAAGGAAATGAATATCTGAGGCATTAGGTGTTGATTATTGAGGATTGGGAAAGGAGTGTATATAAGTAAGTATGTAATTGGAGTAATTAATTTAGACTATTGATGTTATGATAGTAGATTAAGGAAACAATTGATAGTGAATTAAGATATTTGAAATGATAAATAGGCATGTCATTTTGAAATAAGATGAATTAGTGATGATCTTAGATGAAACCAAGAGGCTTATAATGAGTTTGACTAAATTTTAGTAATGATTAAATGATTCATGTGATGATTTGGAAGTCTTAAGGCTAAGGAAATCATAGCATTGTTTTGTTAGGTACGGATAGCCCTTTAAGATTTAAGAGAATCTTGATCTTGAGAGAGAAATTTCCGAAGCATAACATGAGCATACAACTTGGATTCAGACAAGTCTAGGACCTGATGATAAGTTTTGGGGGACGATGTCCTATGATGGTATATTAATAGTATATATAAGTATGATTATGAAAGAATTGTATTTAGGACGATGATGCGAAACAATTACACCTTTTGAATTTCGGGACGAAATTCCTAAAAAGGGGGGGAGAATGTAACATCCCTGTTTTTAGTAGCAGTTTTATTTGGTAAATTTTGAAGTGTGGAAGGTCAAAAAGTAAGAATAAGTGAGTAAATACCTTGTATAGGGTCAGTAATACTCCAAAAATTCTATTTTTGGGTATAATTATGGAATTTATACAAACCTTTGAGGATATTATTCAAATTCCGAGAGAAAAAGGCTCTGATCCGCGTGACAGAGTGACATTCCGAGTGAAAAAGACTCTGTTCTGAGTGACAGGAAGCAATTCCGAGTGATAGAAAGAAAATCCGAGTAAGGAATGAAATTCTGAGTGTAAAGTTAGGTTGACCGAATAAAACATTACTAAAAAGGATACTACCGAGTGAAATATTGGTCTTAGAGATAGCTGGAGTGAAGTGGGTTCAAGGGAACCACTTCTGAGTGAATATTCCGAGTGAAAATACCCTTGAGAGACTCATTTCCGAGTCAAACCTTGCCAATTGCTTCTTTCTTGAGTGACAATTTCTACGATACCAAATGAATAGACTCAGTCAGGGATATAACTGATGCAATCCGAGTGAAGTTGTCCAAGTCAGACCTCCCTAATAAGATAGAAGATAGCAATCCGAGTAGGTTGAAAGTCATTTTGAGTAGGACTTAATATGTAGCCTTTCCGAGTGAATGGGTTTGAATATTCCCGAGTAAGATATGCTCGAGTGGAAAATAATACTGAGTGAAATGTGTGTATAAGAATGAATTTGGATATTCCCGAGTATAAAATCCGAGGGAAGATTGGTTATAATGGCTTAGATTGGAAAATTTCTAAGTATATGATAAACCGAATGAATGATCCATATATAAATCCGAGTGGATGGGATTAGAACAAGCCTGAGTTGAACTTAATGTGATGATATTTCCGAGTAGATTAAATAATGTGTAATTAGAGGGTCTAAGTATGAAATGAGTCCGAGAGGAACCTAACTTAATAAGTTTTACCTGAGTGGTTAAGCATGAAATAAACCCGAGTGAATGATGAGGAGTTCCGAGTGAATGAATGCATAAGTGTTTTATATTAAGTTGATGCTTCTACCGACTGAAATGAGTTATTAAAATTATTTGGGAGGTGTTAATGGAAGAAATAGTGATGGATTCCGAGTGGTTATATATATATATATATTGTATGGTTAAAGCATTACTTGGCTTGAATATGAGTGGTGATGAATGAATAATGATAATTGAGTAGATACCGAGCGGAAAATGGTGTTTGGGAACCTATTCCGAGTGAATTGTAGTAGGAAGGGCCATTTCCAAGAAAGTCTATGAGTATGACTCCTCTTCCGAGTGAGAAGTACTCTACTGGACCAAGTCCGGGTGAGGCTCATACGTGTATGTCTTTTCTGAGAGGTAATGACCTTAATAGGCTTCGATTGAAATTGTAGTTGAAGAATTTGGTTCAAACCGAGGGAGAAATATGAGTGGACCGAGTGGAGAAAGTGTTGACTTCTGAAATAAAGGATGTTATAATTCTGAGTGGAAACTGAATGAATATGGATACCCTTTTCCGAGTGAGCCTAAGGTGTTATGAAAACCGAGTAAAAAGTGATTTGATGTTGAGTTGGCTAAGGAATGATTTAGTTAAGTATGAAATAAATAAGAATAGGTTGTTTACCGAATGGAAATCCTGAGTAAAAAGAATCCGATTGAATCCAGAAGAAATCCGACCTAGAGAGGAGAAATCCGACTAGATGTTTTAAGAAGAAATAATCAAGAGTGAGGACCAAGAAAAACGAATCAGTTTTTGAAGATTTCCGAGCCATGAAGGGCGGACTCGCTCAAGCGAATCGGATTTCGCTTAAGCGATCCGATGTCAGCACTCCACACCAGTTAGCTAAAATAGGTCGTCCTTAGAGCAGGAGCTCACACCGGACAGCTCTGAGCCGGTGTTCATCACAACACCGCCCTAACACTCCATACCGATTCACATTCCACACCGCCCTAACACTCCATACCGCCTCACATTCCACACCGCCCTAACACTCTATACCGCCTCACACTCCACACCGCCCTATCACTCCATACCGCCCCACATTCCACACCGCCCTAACACTCCATACCGCCTCACATTCAATAACGCTCTAACACTCCATACCGCCTCACACTCCACACCGCCCTCACACTGCACTCCGCCTTTACACACCCAATACCGACCTCTTTTCCAGCACTGAACATTTTTTTAATTCCACTCCAATTAGTGATCAGCCCACTTAATTACATAAATCCAAAAAAATGAGTGGCACAACGAACTAATCACAGGGGAAAGTTGCATCCATTATAATACCTTTATATATTTTATTCCAATCAAATGCTACGCTGACAGTGAAATGAGTCAAAAGTTGCCATTATCTTCACCTAACCATCACTCACGGGAAATGTTGTCTTCCACTTGTTTCCCTCATTATTAATACATTATTATCACTCTTAGAACACACACACATACGAAACATAACCTCTTCTTGCCAGCTTTCTTTCTCTCAATTCTTTTCCTCTCTCACGCGGATTTGAAGCAGGACAGTGAAGTGAACCTCTTTCTTTCCATCCAGGAACTTCATTGAGGTAAGGGGGGTATATTCTCGGGTATTCTGGGGAAATCTGAGTGAAAGGAAAAATCTGGTTGTTGTGATTTAAATGTTTAATTGTTTGTTATATTTGTATATGTAATGTATTGAACATGTTTAATTACAGCGTTGTTTATTATTGGCCATGAGAATTCAGTGAACCTGTTGATTTTATTGATTAATATGAATGAATAAGTGTATATGTTTGATGCTGGACTGTTAAAATATTAAAAGTATCATGGGTATTTATGAGGACTCCAGTGAAGAGATATGAACTGACATCGGATACTATGTTATTAAGCTCGGTATTGTACCAATCAACCAGAGCAGTTAAGAATACATAAATTCACTCAGAAATTGCAGTAATCTGACCAGTTATATATATATATATTAATCTGATTGGTTATCTGAAGAATACAAGCTTCTTATTTAAAACTTTCAAACAGGATCATATTACAATTGATAAACACCTTAATTTCACTCGGAAAACATCTTTTCAAGTTGATTTCACTCGGAATTCAGTATGTCACTTAGAAAGCTCTTTCCAATTGATTTCATTTGAATTCAGATTTGTTTTATTCAGAAAATTCTCCCAGTTTGATTTTATTGGAAATCCTGCTTATTTTCACTCGGAATCTTAACTTTTGCACTCGGTATTTATCCAAGTTTTACTCAGAAAATCTGGTTATCAACATTTCCACTTGGACATAACTTATGTTTAATCGGAAAACTCATTTTTACTCGGTACTAATCTATTTCTACCCGGAAAATTCATTTTTCACTCGGAAACAGATTTCTTTTACTCGGATAATTATATTTCACTCGGTATTTAATTGATTTCACTCGGAAAAACCTATTTGTCACTCGGTATTCAACGCCTTCTCCTCGGAAAAGCAGTCTTAACGTTTTATACTTGGATTTTTCAATCAGAATCCCTTCTATACTCCTTAGTGAGTTATTAAAATGTTCTAAATATCATTATTGGTCTTTTACCTATTATTATTCTTAATATTATTATTATTATTTACATTATTATTTTTATTATTGTTATTCTTATTATTATAATTAGTATTATTGCTATAAATATCTTATTTTATTAACTATGAGTAAATAAATATGAATTATATTTTATTATTTATACAAGTATAATTTCAACTAAGTTATGAACGATGTATTTTATCAAAATAACCTGCAACGTTTGATCCATTAAATCAAAAGCTTGTGAACGAATATGATGAGGCTGGAATCACATAAATACCCATGACTCAAAAGATGAAAGAGAATGCATTTCGCATCATGAAAATATTTTTGAAGAAGAAAAACCTCTAGAGCATACACTTGGTACAGTGAAGGACACTCACGTTCGATCTCAGTAGAAGAATCTTGGGAGTACAACTGGAACGGCAACCCAATGGCATCAGAGTCGCGCCCTGATAGCCGGGTGAGACGAATAATTCTGGTGTACTTTGACTAAATGACGGAGTGTGACCATGATCGTAGGGATCCAAGTCTCAAATATATATATATATCAATGATGAGAACCAATGAGTTCATTTGTACCAGAGCTTGGGCGGACCCTGATCGCTCTAGAGAATCGGAATGGTGATATTCCAGAGCAGAAGAAATAATTTCTTGGGCCCACATGCATCATGAAACGTAATCAAGAAATATCATAATGGAACAAACTCATGCATTCCCTGATGACATATTTGATTGTTATAATCTTTGAAATGTGAATCGTATGATTACATGTTATTACTTGTTAGCTGGATTATGTCCGCACCAGGTAACCTACAGGGTCTTGGGTTATACTCACCCTTACTGTTGACCATTTTTCAGAGGAATTAGAAACTTAAGAACCCGAATGTGAAGATCAGCAATATGCTGAACCCATTGAGAACAATCATTAAGGATAGAATATTTATGATTAATAATCAGACACCGGATGACTGTATAATATCTAAGGGTGCCTGCGTGCCCCATTTTGTTAAGAGTACAATTACTTACAGTTTGTGAATGACTATGTGATATATACATTATTGCTTCCACTGATCTGCCATTATTTATTTTAAAAAAAAAATATTCACTTTTTCTGAAAACTGTTAACACACTCAGTTAAATAGGATGAACCTACAAAAAGGATTTGTCTTATCTAACAGAGGGTGTTACACTGTCACGCTCTAAACACTGAACTACTTTGATTGACACTTTGCACACGGCATTAGAACTCATGGGCCCACTTACGCCCAACGATTCATTTTCCACGCTCAACTATAAATAGCATATTCACCAACACATGCAAGGTTACGTTGTTCTTACTCTCATTTTACTATTACATTGCTTAAGTGTTCATTGAGTTCTTATACACTCTTCTAACTTAAGCGTCGGAGAATCTTCGCAGGTGACACCACTTTTCGCCCCTAACAACGCGAAATTCTGGTGTGAAGGATCTCCAGGACAACAAGACCGACTTCTCCCACTGAGAGGTCAGATTATAATACCGGATACCCACTGTACCGGTGTATAAACACTCGAATCATATACTTTTGTGGCCGGTCCATACACCGGATCATAGACCCCGGTCCAGACCAGTTCAGAAAGATATTTTTTGAATTTTTATATGATTTTATTTAAAAAAGATTTTATTTGGGGAGTAACAAATATTTCTCATTTGAAGATAATCAGTAAATTTTCATTAGAAGTACATATAACTTAGAAATAAAAGTTGAACACACAATAAAACTCTGAGAATAAAACAACGTGCAGTAAATAGCTAAAGAAAAAATACAAAGTAAAAAGTATAAAATAAATAAATGAGATAATAATCAAAATAAGTAAAATAGGACAACATAGGAAAAAAACAAAGCAAAATAATCAATGATTTAAATAAATAAAATAAAGTAAAAAAAGAAAAGATGGGAGGGTGGAACTTGAGCCTTCACCCTTTGTGTGGAAAATGCAACAAGTCACCACTAGAACAACATTCTTTTTAACATTAAGATAACTATAAGCATAACATATATGATGATTCACTTATGACAGGTAAAATAACAAAACCGTGAATGTGGGAAGTGGGATTCAAACCCACGCCACCCTACTACCAAGGAACCATTACCTAATGCTAGGATGATTGTGCATTTGATTGAAAATGTTACAAATAAAACGAATATAACTAAAACTTCTTAGTTCATATTTAAATAAGAAAAACACGGGCCTTGGCCCAACCCGAAAATTAAACCCTAATATAAACTAACCTCTCTTTCCCAGTCTAATACACACACGCATGCTAAAAATAAAGAAGACAAAGATGGGGCGGCAGAAAAAAAATGAGTGAGGGAGAAAGAGAGATCAAGATGAGAGGGTGGGGCTCATGGCAGTGACCAACGATGACCGCGACTTGCTCGAGGTGGTTGGGTGGTTTGTTGTCTCGTGGTAGTGATGAGGGCGTAGGGGGAGAAGGAGGGAGAGAGGGAGAGAGAGAGAGAGAGAGAAGGAGAGAGAAAGAAAGAAAGAAAGAGAAAAAAAAGTGGCACAATGGTGATATGTGGCTTCGAGTTACAACTTGTAGTAGTGTTGGGCGGTTTTGTGTGAGAGTTGTGGCATCCCACCTAAAGTTACAAAATTAATCCTCAGGGTTTATAAAATTTAGGGAAAATTTTTCATGATTAATTGAACAACCCCGACAGACTAATCCTAAGAACGTAAGCGACACACAACTTAACAATACACTCATAGCGGAAGACATAGACTATATGCCCTAGCGGACTTAAGAATGAACCTACAAGTCCCTAACAATGAACATGATATCTTTCTCTTCCCATATATGAAGATATAAGTTGGGAACCAATGGATACCGACCTTCAGACATTACATAAATAACCTAAGCATATATCGACTCATCATTCTATCAGTCTAAAATTCCTAGACATAAGGATAGCTAAGTTCTCAACATAAAATCATGGTGAACTAAACATCCAGCTACCTATTTTCTAGCAATCAGATAAATATAATTATCATAAATATTAAGAAATGGCATCCACCACATGTGCACATACATGTTTTCCATCTTAAGCCAACCGAAGGACCACATTACAAACCATACATATCACATACACATTAATTGGCCCTACTATCGCATAACTGCCAATTCGAGCCAATCAAGGGGCCATACCAAAACTGAATACATTAATCAGAACAAACATCACACAAAATAGTTTAATACCAAAACCATCTTCGCCATTGTATTGCTCTCGCCTTTGAGCTCATTGAGCGACATCATCACCCTACAAACTCACTAAATTGAAAGTTGAGGGGTGAGTGTCACTCCACGCAGTAAATAACAATCCGCAAATAAAGTACCTACTGGATCAAGTAATTTAAAATACTACAATCACAATACAACAATATATACGCCAATGAACCATACTTCAATTATCCATTCAATTTCCAATATCATATATATATATATATATATATATATATATATATATATATATATATATTAGTCATCAATTCAATATCTCACATCACCATATATATATATATATATATATATATCAATTATCAATTCAATATCAAATATCACCAAGTCAATCATCACTTCAATATCAATTATCACCTGGTCAATCATCATTTAAATATTAATATCACCAAGTCAATCATCATTTCAATTTAGAAATAATCAAATATATAATAATCAATAATTGTAGATGCTAGACCATTTCTTTCACTTTCTCATCAATACTCATTCGTCACACATGGATACCTCTTAATCATTAACATCCATTTGTCACACATAGGCATCTCTTAATCATTAATATCCATTTTCCACATATAGGCATCTCTTAATCATTATTACTCATTGGCCACACATAGGCGTCTCTTTACCCTTAATACTCATTGTCATCGGCATATCACCGAACCATATGCAAAACTATATACTAACGCATATATAACGCATATGTTTATCACAACAATATCAATAACAATAATACTAGTACGAATCTGACTATGGAAATATAATAAAGTGTGCTAATTATACATAAGTGTGCTATTACGTACATACTATAGTATAATCAACAATAATGTGTACACATTTCCATATACAATGTATATCTCTTTTTTACCACTACCGAACCACCTCATCCATATGCAACAGTAACTGCCACCTAAGGTGATTCATGGTATAAACACGACCATAATTGCCGACATGTTACAGACCTTCCCTGAACACACATGAAGGAAGATGTGATCCATAAAATAATCACCATAACCAGGGATACACTCACTCATTGAGTCGCCCTACCACTGGGCCTCCTCATAGGATTCCCTTCCAATCACTATTATGAGAAGTTTCATGATTCAACCCAGGAATCATTAGGGTAAATAATAATAATGTTCGTGCACATAACCATCCTCCCACTGGGCCTCCTCACGGAATCCCTAACATTCTAGACCGAGAAGCAACTGTGATATGCCTTCCAATATAAATATCTCAATAACCACTAACTCTCAAGGCCTTGCCCACACTTAACATCATTCCATAGTGGATTTCTAACACTTACCACACCATCACTCTTGGTAGGTTTCTAAACTCATACTCAATAGTTAGTGGCACACAATTATCAATCAATTCACAATCATTATAAAATTATAATTAATAAGGCATCATTAAGTCGATCAATACATTTCATGGGGTGTGCACAGGGATTCAACACCCAATATCAACTACCAATTACTTCATGGTGGTCAAGCATTTGCTCATTTAACACATAGGCACACATTAATTAACTTATATATATATATATATATATATATATATATACAATTCATAGTTTCATCAATGCCATCATATCAACACACACATATACACATATAGCACACTACGCATATTCTAAATGCATTCACATCATCAATAATTCTTGTCACTAACACAGAACCATCTATGCACATCACCAGTCAATAAATTGTTAGCAACATACTTAGCTAGCACATCAGACTTTAACCAACATTTAGCACCTCATTAGGGTGTAAGCAACAACATTTCAAATAGAAATATTATCAATTAATCATCAACAATATTAAGCATTAAGCTTTATTTCCTGAATATTTATTCATGGCACAAAATCCAATTTTTATAATATCATCCATATTAACGTAACTTATTACTAGTAACACATGCCAACACATCCACACTAGAAAAAACATAATCATCAACAGTCATCAACAACAAATCACTAACAATACATCACTGGCATATCAGGCCTCAATCATGTATATGACATCGTAACAAGACGTAACCAACAATATTCCAATAAAATTAATGTTGGTGTATGCACTACGAGCTATTAATGTATCAATTTTAACTTATCAATAAAATTAGTATTTTTAGTTTTAAGACTAATTTTAATGCTATTTATCCTGGAATAATAGGTCATATGAGAAATATTCCTAAAACGTCCCTAATCAAGTATTTACATGGGGATATGTAAATACATTAAGATTAGAATGTACTAATAATTTGATCTCCAAAATCATGGATATATGATATTAAGTCTTTACACGGGTACACATTAAGAGTAATGTTGTGCTGGACAGACCCACCATGAAAATGTTGCATGGATCTTACATGAGTGTCTTAAATGGTTCTCAATGTGATAATGGTATATAGTCCTTAGACCTAAAGTCACTACTATTCCTACATAAGGAGTTTGTTGTTTTAATACAATCAAACGTTATCTATAATAAGATGACCATAAAGATTGTGATTAGGCAATAGACAAATTATGCAGAGGGATGTGAGTGATGTAGATGGAATTTGTCTCTCCTATGTGACAGGAGTGATATTTATGAGCCACTTGATGGAGTGAGACTAACGAAATGCATGGCCATGCTAGGACGAATAAATATTATATATTTATTTTGTAAAGTCTACTCTGGTATCAAGTAAAATGAATTGGGCCATACAAGGATGACGACGACCATGCCTTGGGCCCAATTAGATATCGTGACAAAATGAATAAATATATAACATAATTATCACTTATAGGTCATGTCAATGATAAATAATATTCAGACATTATGATGTATTGCTAGATACCGCTCTTATTTTATATTAATAATAAAATAGTTTATTATTAATATAACCGAATGTTTTACCTATAGGGTCACACACATAGAGTAAGCCCAGTAGAGAATAGTTTTATTTTAGTTGGACTAAAAATAAAACTATTTGGGCCTAACTATTTAGAATGAGTCAGGAGCCCAATGTTTAATGAGAGCTCAGGTCAAGACCTAAGCCTATATATATAGAGCATGAGATGCTCATAGGCTGCTGCTCAGAAATTAGATTATAATCAAATTTTCGTACTAGCATTCGTAATTTTGTTTTTCTGGTGGGAGTGCTTATGTGGACTCCTAAGGGCGAAGCTATAATTGCTTCGATCGAGGAACTCGTTTTGCATCTACAAGAGGTAAACCCTAAATAAAAATTTAATTTTGCATAATGCTTTGAGACATTTGTATTTGCAATCCTTTTTGGAAATCCTTTGTGTTTCCGCTGTCTGACCCTGATGGGATTCCCTAACAATTAATATCAAATAATCATCAACCATAGCAGGTTGTAATTTTTTGCTTCTTAAATATTATTTCACAAAAATCAGTTTCATTTTTAGAATATTATCAACATCATCAAGGTCAGAGCCAACACCACCAATCAAGCGACATATTAAAATAGAATTTTACATATCAAATTCATATAATATTAATACTATCAATTATCTAACATCAGACTCTTATTTTAAAATAATATTTTGTATCACAATAATAACTATATTTTTATTTTATAAAAATTAATATTTTTCAGGCATGGATATTCAAAATAACCTTTTTAATTTTAAAACCCGCCCCAGAATTAAAATCATTACTCACTACTTGAGTGATAAACCCTCTCGTACGATAATACATACCTTAGGGCGTTATTCGGCTTTTCGGAACAATCTTGATTCCCGATTCAGTTTCAAACGCCAAAACCCTATATCTGAAAAATTCTGAAAAGTTAATAAAAATCAATCTTGCAACCCAAAACTCAATGAAACACTGAGATTGAGGCTTGAACATGAAATTGATGAGGTTTTGGTAAGAATCGAACTTATTGAGGGTTACGAAACTAGCCATCGGGGTGTCGAAACTACCCAAGAACTCCGAAATCTTGTCGATGTCTTTTCAATCGTACGTGACCAAGCTCTTTGATTTACATGCAACACACCAAACCAACACGCATGTAATGGAAAACAAGAATCAAGAGGAGAAAGGTCTAGGAAGCTCTCGGCCACACAAGAAAACTAAGGGGATCAAGAATCCATGGCATGCATGTTGCTCTTAGGTGGTGGTCGTGACTGTTGACGGTGCCAACAGAGGGTTCCAAGCTTGATGATGGTCTCGGGTGCAAGGATGGTAACAATGGATCCCTCAACCAAGATCTATTGCATGCACGGCTAAAAGGTGACCATGCATGTTGGTGCCACAAGGGGATAATGGTGGGAAATGATGGTGCTCAGGTTAGTGGTGAGGAGAAGCAAAGTGGTGGAGCTTTACATGTGTGAGGGGGAAGGTGAAAATAAAGGTGAAGAAGTACGATGGTGTAGTGGCTCTGGGTGGAGATGAAGAAAATAAGGTGAACTGAAATGAGAGGGTGAGAAAGAACCTGAGAGTGAAGTGGTTCATGGCACAAGAGAATAAAATAGTGTAATAATGAGAATGGAATAAGATGAAATGAAGAAATAGAGAAGTGAAATGCTTAAGAGTAGGCAATGCCATAAGGCCTTGCAGCTAAGTAAGAATATATATATATATATATATATATATATATATATATATATATATATATATATATATATATCATGAATCTTTTTACCTAAGTTAGCTACTTGGTGGTCAAGGAAATTGATTTTGGATGGAAAAATTTAAAGGAGGAATTCATTTTGAAAAAAGTTTTTAAATACTGGTAATTAATATATTGTTTGGATATCAAAATCTTGGTGATTTTAAAATTCATAGAACTTTTAAGGGAATTTTAATATAACTAAAAAAATAAGAAATTTAAAATTCTACCAAAAAGAGAGAAACCTAAATTTCACCACCATAATTGTTGCTACCATCACTACCTTTGTCATCACCATCTCCATCTCCAACATGGTTACCACCACCGCCATCACTCTTTTATCTCCACCACCGCTATCATTCTCTTATCTCGACCACACCACTTTCGTTAAAGCCACTACCACTCTCACCTCCATCCCCACCACCACCACAGTTGCCACCCCACGCCCCTTCCCACCACTCTCTCATTGTTGCCACCACCACCACCACTATCACCTTCACCACCAACATTCCTCATTGCCACCATTGTCATCACTATCCTCGCCACCATTACCATCACCATTACTGCCAAAGTTGCCACCATTATTATTGTCACCATCCCTACCGTTGTTACCAGGGTCACCACCACCCTCACTACCACTACCCCTACTACCTCTGCCATTACCACTTCCTCGTCACCATAACCACTTTCGCCAAGTCGCCACTACCGCTGCTAACCTTACCAACACCGTTGCCACCATGGTCGCAACCCCTACCCCAACTAGTACCACCATCCCTTCCTCGTCACACTGCACCACCACCATCGCCTTCCACCACCACTATTGTGGTCACCCCATCACCCCATTGTCATTGCTAACACAATCATCACTCAAACTGTTGCCATCGCCCTAGTGGCCACCACCTTCATTGTTACCGTGTCACCATTACCCATACTTCTACTGTCGCCACCACCCTCACCAATATGATCACCATCACTCTTACCATCACCATCACTACTACTCTCATCAACACCACCATCAACAAGAAAAAAATTAAAATCATAAATTTTTAAAATAAAAGTATTTAAAGTAATTCATCTAAACAAATAATTTTATCAACAATAAAAATTAAATTTCTTAAAATTTTAAATTTCATATATTTTTAAATATTTGATCCAAAGGTAATATAAAAAAACCCCTTTCCTTCATATATTTTTTGCGAGAACAGTTATACGTACTGGTATTTTTCAGGTCCAAACGAGGACATCACTTCAGCCTAATCATGTCTGTGTCCAAAACATAGACATGTTCTATTGTTTTCTTGCTTTGGTAAGGAAAGACTACTATCATCTTTTTATATTTATCCTTAAGTTCAATGTAATGACATTTCTTTCTAATTTCTTTTACAACTTTTTTGAGAAATTGTTACAAATTTTGTATTATTATTCGGATAATAGCATGAATGTCTCATATCCAAATAACACGATTTTAACATGTGAAAAAATTGTGTCAAATTTACAAGCACGTTCTAAAAAGTGTGGTGACTTGGTCGGTAACAGCTATTGAAATAGTGGGAAGAACGTTGGTTTAGATCCTTTCTAAATATTCTTTTTTGAATTTAACTATGATCATGTTTTAAACATAATTATTTTTATAACAAAAATACATATGGTTAATACAAAAATTTTAGAAAATGCTACAAGTGCCAGTTATTTTATAAGTGTACTGATTAAAGAATAAATAGGATTTTTTTTATTAAAATTTTTACAAGTGTTCAGCCTTCCCGACTTACGACACTTTCTCAACATATTTCCACAAAAAAGTAATTATCATACTGTTAATACAACCTGGTTTTAAAATAAATTATTATTATCATGATTAGCGTCGAGGAGCGGGTTAGATTTACTTGTTCAACTCGATCATTTAATTTAATGGAATTAAGTTAGAGCGATTCAATTTAATCAAAAATTAATTGTAATCAGATTAGATATTGAATTTTAAGCTTGTAAACCTAAATATTCAATTAGTATCCGACCTAATTTTGTATTATTTATTATTATTATTTTATGTTTTTGCTTCACATTATCTAACATAACATTAATATTCATGCCATGGAAAGGGATGAAAGGAGCCAAACTCAAGCAAACAACCAAGTTCAAGACTTTAATTTGTTGACTTAGATTTATAATTGTGTGTTAAAGACTTAAAGCAAATACTTGTAGTTATATTGGGTGATAATGATTTTGATTTTCATAGACGTTTATAATTGTGATAGGAAACGTTTGGTATATATTTTGTGATATTTAAAGTTTTTTATATTTTTATTTTCATAAAATTTGTAATAAGTCATAACTAATCGGATATTCAGTTATCTAATCCGATCCAACCCGATTTAGATTGGATCACATCAAATTTCAAAAAATGCACAAATACAAAATCAATTTTTTTTTATCGAAATCTGATGTAATCATGATAAAATTAATATATTTGGGATAGAGGCTTTGAAAGATTAATTTATATGTAAATCATCTCCTTGTTAGGAACCTTGTTAATAAAAGGTGTGATGTGGTGAATATCATTCTTATTAAGTGATGGTGTGTAACATTATGTTGTTATACAATGATGATAAAAGTATGTGACTGTATATGCTACAAATATAAGTGATTACTATGTTATTCTTTTTTTGGTCAAGGTAGATTACTGTGTTATTGTATCCCTAAAATTAATTATTCTCTACTTTAAATTTTAAGGCACAAGGGGCCCGGTATGAGTTTCAGTCTTGTATATTGACTATTCCCTGTTCATTGATAGGGTTGGCATATACATATTCCAGTTCTGTAATGTTTTTTTCTATAAAAAAAAACACGAAATAGACATTGTACTACAAAGAAACATTTGCTGTTTATACATTTGTCTTGCTTTAGACATAGATTGCAATTCGACCAAAAAAAGAAAGACATAGATTGCAATTTGTTAGAATTAACTCAATTAAGTGTTTTGTGGGGTTTGATTACAAAGGGCAGCACACAAAAGACTCAAGTTGAACCTAAATTATTTTTGGACAAAAAAAACTAAACTATTTATTACATAAATTATCGCAATTAGATAATCACCATTGATCATGTTACTAATCTTTTTAATAATTTGTAAAGACCTTAATAAATGAAAACCTGAAAGAGTTTTAAGTCCATTCCATAATATTTTTATACCACTATAGTTTTGAACATTGTATACCTGCTAATTTATCTAGAGCCTTAACCTAAAAATATAGACTTGAGATTAAGACACATCAGTAATTTTTATAGCCTATCTAGTAACTATGCCCTTTAACCTACCTTTTTTTCATCCCCAGTAGAGACTGGTTTTCAATTACAAAATAATGCAAGAGTGATGGTAGCTAATAAGGATATGTTACTAATTCTTTTTTTTTTTCTATTTTCATTTATGTCAGGGAAGCAAAATTGGAAGGAAATATTTCCAGAAAATGTGTACAGGAAGCAACTCTACTACACTCCTATAGAGCCTATATTAACCAACATTGATGTTAAATATTTCTTTTGATTTTTTAGACAAAAAAGGTTATATGAGAATTACATTTTGAAATTAAAGAAAATTATTTGCCAATAATTTATCATCATACCACAGTGGCTATGCCACTGTATCTTGGTCTTGTTCTGTCAGTATCAGGTGAAATCCCCTGTTCCATGGTCTTCCTCTTGTTATTGTTGGCTTGTTGTAGTGATTGTTGCTGTTGTTCTATAGTTGGTTGTAAATGTGACTCTGACTCTGGCTCAACATCTTGGGATTTTGGGGTTTGTTGTTCCTCAATTTGTATTTCTTGTGCCTGCTGCTGAACTTCTGAATTTTCAAGCTTTTCTGCTGTTTCTTGCTTTTGATCTTTCAACTTGGTCTTCTTCATATGTGGTTTAAGCCTATTCAAATCTGACAACCTCACAGGTTTCAAGAAAAATTCTTCTGCTCCTTCCTTCAAACATCTGTTACAATTGAACATAATCATCATCAGATTTTTACCTCAAATAATGTCAATAGTGAAAATTAAAATAAAAAAAAGGTAAAAATAAAAAAGGAAATTCATCCTCCCCTTACCTGCTAATCCTTGAAGGCACATTTTCAGAAGACATAATCACCACTGGTATGTTTCTCAAAGATGAAGATTCCTGAAATATCAGAAAGAATCCTTTAAATTTTTTAGGTCTGTTGGTTCAGGTGGAATAAGTGAGTCACAGATTCTCAAACAATTTTCCTTTAACTCAAAATCAAATCCAGCTACTAAAGTAGGACCTTTTGGAAAAGAAAATCTTTACATCACATACTGAACCTGATTTGTTTTGGGTGGAAAACTAAAAAAGCAGATAAGGAAAAATTATTCCAGGAGATTACACTTTGAGATTTTTGTGGTGAGTAATGAAACTAGTCCAAGTTGACAACTTTAAGCAATAGGAGATTAGAATGAATGAATGCATATTTTATCAAAATGGAAAGTCTTTACAATGGCCTTTGTTTGTGAAAAGGAAAAACAAATCTTAGCCACAAAGACAGAGAAAAAAGTGGAAGAGAATATATAGTGGTTAAAAGAGAGATGAGACAGGAATAGAAACCAAAGCATACCTTGATCTTCTTTAACAAATCATAGCCTGTCATGCCAGGCATACAGTAATCTGTTATAACAAGATTCACCTCCACCTCCTATAAAGACACAAAATTCCGAACAATTTGAGAATCCCAGAAAAAAGAAACTGATCTATGGTTCGCAAAAAAGTAAAAGAAAAAACACCAACTAGATGATTAAAAATTACATTTTAATTTGAGTAAACAATAATGAAGACCATACCTGATGATTGTTAGGAGAAACAGATGGTGTATTCGGGTTGCTCTCATCATTCTCACGCAATCCTAGAAACTCCAAAGCCTTGCTACCAGAATCAACTGTAGTAACTGCCAATGAGAAAACAAAACATGGTTCATTCATTCTGAATTTCTGATCACATAACATATATGCAAAGATGGACAGAAGAAAAAAAAAGAGAGACAAATTTTCTGCCTCATATTTTGGTGTGTTTGGCCTGAAAAACAGTACCTTGATAGGAAGAGGTTCTTAGGAGCCTCTCAATGAGTTTCCTATCTATGAGGCTGTCATCAACAGCCAACACATGAAACTGTGACTCTGCAGCAGCCATCCCCATTTTGCACCAAGACACAAAGTGGAAACTTTAAGGGTGAAAATGAATAATGGATTGAAGATGAAGTGAATTAGAAAGAGGGGGTAGTTTGGAATGGCTTTTTGGTGGTGTGTAATGTGTATATGAGATTGGAAGATGGAGAAGAGCTATGTACTATGTATGTGTTGAAATAAGACCCACCAAAATCCCCATCCCACAAAGCAAGATCCGACCGGATTTCATCCCAAATCTTTCAAAATTTCCAAGTTGATCTTGAATTACAGGGCAAGCAATGCAAAATAATTATAAGATAAAGACCCGGAAACAAATAATTAATGAATATAATAAAGGAGTGAATATTTTTTGGGTTGTTGAGTTGGGGAGGGTGTTAATGTTAATGGTATAAGAAGATTATGTAAATATATGGAGAGAGAGGGAAATAAGAAAAAAAGGATGAAAGCAAAAGAGGAAAGGAATGTGAGAGAAAAGGAAGAGGGTGAGTGGGACCCATAAAAATCCCCTCAAGAGATACAGGTGAGGTCAGCAATGGGTGCCTTTTATTTTTTTCTCCTTGGGTGTGAAATCATGTGGCGCTTACCATATCTTGGGCAGGGGGGGAGAGTGGTGGCAAAGAGAGGCCAATTTCTTTTGATTCCCTTTTAAGATTTGCTTCCCATGCCCATCCCATCCCATCCCATACATGCAATACATCCATCCTTCCTTCTCTTTTCTCACAACTTATTCAACCATTTTAAATATCATATATCTACTTCCCATTATAATACTTAACTAATTGAATCAATTTTTATACACAACTAACTAAGTTAGTAGTTGAAGGTTTTGGTAGTTAATTTTAAACTAAAGAATACTTAATGTCTTTTTCTTGAAAGACAATTCAAACTAATTGAAAACTAAAATGTTAATTTATTTGAATTATGTGTTCTTTGTTTATATTTATAAATTGTATGATTTTTTTTTTGTTATAAAGAAATAAAAAGAAACTTAAACATCATTTTATTAAATTTGATATTAATTTAAATATCTCAAAAAAGATACAAGTTGTAAATTAATATTTTTTTTACAAGTGTTTCCTAAATAATTAAACGTGTAATTTTATCAAACACTTTTAATAGTTTATCAATTTTTAGCTTTTAGTTTTTAACTTTCAACAATTTTTCAGCTTTCAATTAGCTTTTTAATTTTTAGTTGGCTTTTCAGCTAGTTTTACCTAGTGATGGAAATAGGTTAGATCGTCCATCGAGGACCCATGACCCCACCTGTTTAAAGCCTATATAGGCTAGGCTTGTCGAGTTAGAAGGTTAGGCTTAGACTTTTAAAAAAGTCTTTTTATGTAAACAGCCCAGACCATAGACTTTCTAAACAGTCTTTGAAGCCCAATAAGTCAGCTCGTTTAATTGGGCTAATTACTAATTATTTATATATATATAACATAAAAATAATATATATATATATTACATATTTACTTAATATAAATTAATATTACAATCATAATAATTTTTTATAATGTAAAATTTTATTTTATAATTTAAATAAAATAAATTAAAAAAAAGAAACCTAGCTCCCGTAGAAGTCTATCTTGGATTTAATTACCTTTGCTTCGTATGAGAAATTGTATTTGTCTAAAATTGTATTTGACTCATTTATATGTGATAGTCTCGTCAGTCTATAGTTTGATCAACTTTTTAGGTGATTGTCAGCCTTTTAAAAGCTTAGTTGTAATCAGACCATTTAAATAAACTTTTAAATAGACTAGACCTTCAAACAGGTCAGGTTGGACCTTAAAAAAAGTTTATGATAGGCTAATAGGTCAGGTTATATGATATGTAATTCGGACTTATATGAAGAATACTTACATGAATTATGATATTTGAAATATGTTTTTAATATTTATATATTTCATGAATTTTTGTTATAAAAAACAGAAACAAATTCAATATTATTTTATTAAATTTAAGATTAATTAAAATATCTAAAGAAATTACAAGTTGTATATATAAAAATTTTATAAGTTTACTTAAATAATTAAACATGTCATTTTTATATTTATCAGTTACAGTAACAATTAATTCTAACAACATTTCAAATACAATCAAGTAACTTATCAATTTTTAGTTTTTAGTTAGTTAAAAAAAGTAGTACTTGACAAGGAATAAATACTGAGGTATAATTAGGTTTAGTTATAATTAAGTATTATCAACTTATTCTAATTTGAATTTGTTTTATTTTTCATTTTGAGGGTTATATATATATATATATATATATATAGGGTTTAAGGTTGAGAGTATATATATATATATATATATATATATATATATATATATATATATATATATATATATATATATACACTCCCACACACACAATCATGGGATTTTGTTTTTTAACTTATGGTCAGCTTATACCATTTTAAATTCCTCTTGGTTAGAACATTCAATTGTTGTACATGTTAAGACACTTTAAATAATAAAGTATTCAAAACAAGCATTGATTTACTTCCCATCCTTTTGAATGTTGGTGCAACCTAGTAATTTTCCATGATGAAATAATCGCTTTCTACGATGAAACAACTACATGAATGTGTTTTTAGGGTTTCCAGATACATGTGTTTTCTTTTTAGGTATAGAAACTGAAGAAATTAAAACATATGCATTTAGGTTCTCCGTTTACAAGGGACACACGTTTGTTTGAGGATGAAAAATTAAACTGGATATGTGCTTAAAGATAGTTTCAACCGTTAATTTATTGATATTAATAACTTTTCTTTAACATTTATATTAATCAATATTTTTAGGACTGGACTGGTTATTGAACCAATAAAAATACTAGTTTAAGTAAATCATGATATAGGGTCAAATTATGATTGAATCGGTAATATTAAAGAATTGATTCGAATCAATCACCTAACTAGTTCATGGTTCAACCAGTCATACTAATTAAACAAACTCGATTTTAATAACAATGATGAGGATGTTTGGTAAGTGGTCGTTCCGTAATGGAACAGAGGTGGTGGAAAACAGTTTAACGGAGTTTTATCTCGAATGACGTAAAAAATTAATATTAACCTTTAAATTTTTCTATTTTTCTAATTTCGTTTCCATTAATAACTCGAACGAAGGTTGGGGAGATGTAAATTGGAACTAGGAAATCAATTTCTTATTTTTTTTATAATAAAAGTTGAGATCTAAATTAAAAATTATATTTTATAAAAAAAAACTCGTACGGTTGAGTCAAGTCTAGTTATCACTAATTAGTTAATTTTTTTTTTGCCGACTAATTTATACGCGAGAGAATATATGAAAATATTAAAAACAAAAAGGGTATAGTGACCAAAAAGAGAACCCCAACGCGTGACCTTAAACTTTGAATAATGTTACAATATTCACATTGACTTTTCTTATCGAAAAATATTAATTCACATAATATAATATCTATCTTCTTTACCAAAACAACAAAATCTCTCTCTTCCTTTTTCTTTGAATACAATCCACATTTAATTTTTACGTGACCTCAATCATATATTTGTTTTATAAAAATCATATAATAATATTTGTGTGTATATAACAAAATTAACATATAAGTTAATTGAAAATAAAAAAACTAATCAAAAACTCAAAAATTAACTTAAAATTGTCTAGTTAAATGTAAAATAGATAAATTATATATTTTTTAAAAATGGATAAAGGTGATATATTTTAAAAAGAAATTATCAATAAAGATAAAAGTGTAAAAAAATAAAATAAACTTGGAGTTTATCAATTCAAACATTATTTAAAATAATGTTTCAATAAATGTTACAAACTATTAAAATAAAATTATTTAACAAATAGAATTATTTTGTCTAACAAGTTACACACTAACTTAAATAGGTGTCATGAACTTATCAAACATAATCATATTTTTTAATAATTTTATATTTGTATGTAATAGATATTATCATAAATAATTAAAATTAATTTACCAAAATAATCAAAATTAAAATGAATAAATAATGGTTATACTTTGAAAAACTATGAATAAAGATTTAAGTTGGTATGTAATTTATTTTACCAACTTAAAAGTTTATTAGATAAAAATTTTTTTTTAAGAAACTTATTTGTTGCTTTGCCAAAGTAGTTATTTACAACGTTTTACAATATATTATATTTTTAAATATTCCAATTTCGCTTTTGTTATTTTTTAAATATATATATAAAGAGCGTATTTAATAAAAATTAAATGATATAATGAGAAATAACAATAATTAATAATGATTATCCAATCAAATTAATAGGAAAAATTAATTTAACTTAAAAATAATATCATGTATCATTCTCTACCTTATTTAATTTATTCTTTATCTAATTTATTATTAGCTCTTTACCCCAAAAAGTTAAATCGTGTCCAATAAAAAAACAAATCTTAAAATTAAATTGTGTCTATTTGTTCTTGTTCTAACCTTTTAATTTTTTATCTGAGATCACCGTACTTATAAAAACTTGATCATTTTCCCTGAAAAATTAATAAAATGATAAAAAAAACGTTTCAAAATAATTAAAAACAAGATAATAGAAAATTCAAAACATGTGTTTCCATGTCCCTTAGTCTTAACATTTGTGATTAGTACTGCAAAATGGGAAAATGAGAGATATAAATATAATTTTGATGGGTATGAAATTAAGAGCATAATAAAAATTGAGGGTTCCAAAGGTCCAGAGCCAGAGAATATTCACGCCAGGGCTCTTGGGATTGGATCACCAATGCCCCAAAAGTGTGAAGAAAACATGTTTTTTTAAACTAATGTGATTTTTTTATAAAAAATATGTATCATTTAAATTTAATTATGTAATAAATGTGATATATCGAATTAAATAAGAGATATTAAAATAGATATAAACTAATTAAGATATACAGAGACATATTGTTCATAAATAAAGCGTAAATATAAAGAGATTCTAGAGAATTACCTAAGGAAAATTAAGATTACTATTATTGTTCTAAAATATGTGTCACTTGTCTTACAACTAGGAGCTTTAAGGTCAGACCATTTATATAGTAAACAAGTCAGTAGGAGAGTGGGATACAGAATCTGAGTCCACTATCATATGGTATAACCATATGGAATCATGGATTAAGGTGGGTTGGACTTAAACTTTCCTATATTCTAGCTTAAGGTAAAAGGATGTGGGGCATGCATGTGCCTCCACTAACTCACGGGAGGAAACACATATATTATTATTTTTAATTTAAATTAATGTTGTGTTTAGATTTATGTGTTCACATATAGGGTCGTTATTTTTTTGTCCATTGTCAAACTAAAACAAATATCCTATCATTTATTAAAACACAGTTATAATTGAAAGTGTAACGCAATCTGGGGTTTGAGAAATTATCTAGAATCAAATTGACTCTCTAGAAATGAAAAACTATATCATCCGTGTATATATATATATATATATATATACACACACACACACGTATTTGTCATTAATTATAAAGCATTTTTAGTATAAATTATATTGTCAATCAATTAAGAATTATAAAAAAAATAAGTCTTTTAATATAGTTATTACATAAATTAATAATTTTGTTATAAAATAATTTATAATTAGATTCTTTATATTTGAATCAAATACATTGTATATATAAATGTGTGTTTGTTTAAATGTCACAAGTTTGCAAACAGGGTTTGTAATCCTATAATTAAACAGAGTTTTGACTGTCTCGAACGACATAAAGGATCAATATAAACTTTTAAATTTCTCTATTTTTTAAACGTTGTTTCCTTAATTACATATCAAACTAGGGTTAAGTAGTTTCAAAATATGTCGAGAATATGGTAGTTTTTTATGCAATAAGATTAGATGGTATGGACCTATTGATGTCTAAGGGAGAAAAAAGGGGCACATGCGAGAAAACAATAAAGTGAAAAGGCACTAATTAATGGGCCAATTTACCTAAATCTTCTAATGTCTTCTCCCTCTTTTCTCCCATCCATTATGGCCACGCTTCACAACCAAGACCATGACTATGCAATTTTGTTTTTCTTTTTTCTTTTCTCATTCATGTCTTTTTTTTCAATTTAAGGGTCAATCGTTCATACCAATTTTCATGCAACTATGATGGAATGTTCATCATTCATCTTTTTGGTTCTCAACTTATGGCCCATAAGGCCAATGTTTGTGATTTTGTCGAAAGATCAATAAAGTTAGATGAATATTATGGCCGGGAATGATTATTTATTTACATAAAAGAAAATGACTGTTACAATTACAATTTATAAAGATACACAAAAAAAAGTTCATTTGCAACATTTATCTAGAATGGCTTTATCTCTCAATTGTCTTATAAGATTTACATGTCATCCAAGATTTAGTACAATTTCTCTTAATTTATAAGAAATTTTATATGATACATATATGTAGCTTTGCCTTTGAAATATTAATTAGGGGATGTAAGCCACAAACTCTTTTTCAGTAAAAAATATATATTGAAAGTACGGTCGTAAAAGTAAATTGTGACAAGTAAATAAAAGTTATTCAATACAACTTTAATGTTGTTTAATATAAGGAGAAATTATCACTTCAGCTCAAATTGAATTTTAATGTAGCAAGCATCTTTGTTAAGAATTCAACTTATATCTATGAAGATATAGATTAAAATTACAACAAATTAAGTATTATGTTTATTAATGATTTATAAGTAACTTTGTAAATATTGAGTTTAGGGTCTACTTCACATAAACTTTTTATTATAAAAAAAATCAAAATTATCATAGAAAGGAGAATCATTCATATGGAAAAGTCTTAAAAATATGTTTTAACTCTAGTAAGCCTCTAGAACCAAATTCACTTTTTTATCATACAAAAATTATATCACATTAGGATGAATTGTTGTACTTTTAAATTGTAAAAAAAAGTAAAGCTTCGATGCATGTTTCAACCCTAATAAGCTCCTATGATGTCAAACTCACCTTAACTTTTTTAAAACAAAAAAAAAACTTCTTTATCTATAGTGTTTCCTCTCCTCCTCCCCTCCTCCCTTACACATATATATTCATGTGCTATGATGGAGATTCAATATACATTATCTTAGTTGTGGATGTCGAATTTGATAGGGGTATTAGATGCTTCAAGGTCACAAACACATGTATGTCTTGTGTGCTATGATGGAAATTTAGAATACACTACCTTAGTCGTGGATGTCTAATTCAATGTGGGCTGGGCCTTGGATGCTTCGAGGTCTTGAAAGCTTAGAAGAGGGGAGAAAGGGGAGGGTGCTCTTATAATTAATCACCCTTGATGCTTAAGTTAGTAAAGTTGGAGCAAATAATCCAAAGTTAAAGAATTCAGAAAAGGCCTACGTTGAGCCTTTATCAATGTTGTATTTATAAAGTCGACACTTACAAATTAATGATTTTCCCTAAATTTTAGGTATTCTATCCGTTGACATGATAATTATGTTTGGGGTACATGTGTAATGACCAATGTTTTCAGTTGTTTGAGGTGGACATCCATATTGACTTATGTAATGTGTTTAAAGGGGCACATTTGTTTGTGTATGATGTATCTTTAAACCTCGACCTAGGTTCAAACATATTAATTGGTAATATTTAGAGTCGTTCTTAAGTCACTTATTTCCATGATTTTAATTAAAAGTATATTACACTATAAAGTACCATTTATTGATATAAGAAAAAAAGTTAAATGTTTAAATTGATTTGGTTAACCAAATATTTATTTAATAATAATTAAATAAAAAATTTATCTCAATACCTTATCTTATGTTTCTTTTTATGTATTACTCTTCTATTTTTTTCCCTTAATTAAGTATTCAGTCCATGTAAAATAGTACAACTATGGTTTAGTCCTTAACAAAATTTTGTTAGGATTGAGCCCTTTTATGGGTAAATAAAAAGGCACCCGTAATTAGTTACCGATTGTTAAGTGTTAAGGTGGTCACTAAAGTGTCACCTAGCATTGATACATATCATTTAAAAAATATTGACTTAATTAAGTATTTAGGTCTTGTAAAATAATGTAATTAGTATCTAGCCTCTAATAAAAAATTTGTTACGATTAATCCCCTTTTAAGGTAAATAACAAAGTCATCATTGTTAATTACCTTTAGTCAAGTGTTTCTACTTCTTTAGTATCTTTCTCTCTTTTTCATCCTTTTCTCACCCTCAATAACCATTATTTGTGTCGCACGATGATGTGTGCGGGCTCTACTGCCATTGTACTTTAGTAAGTTGCCATTATCATAGCGCACATGTTTGCCAGTAACAACCAACAAAGGAAAAAAAGAAAGAGCAAGAGAGAAGCTTCAATAAAAAACACAAGGCTTAACTCAACCACCTCAAAGAACAAAACCACAATCTCAAGGAAAAAAAAGTGGACGGTAAGGGATTTACAGAGGAGCAAAGAAATCAAATAAGGTTATTCAGGGGAGAGGATGCAAGGCTTAGGTCCCATTGGAGATCAAAGAAAAATGATCAAAGTTTGAGAAGGTGTCTTAGCACTAGTGAAGATGTTATAGATGTGGATAGCCTACGGTGGGTCATAGATAATGGGTCTCATGTGGCCAAGAATTATGTGATACTGGTGGCTGGTAATGGGTAGCTAGTCATAGGCATAATGGTAGTCATGGTGATGGGTAGCTAATTGCAAGTATTATGATACATGATAACATGTCTAACTTTAACTTGAAAAAATATGTACCAAATAAAAATATAATTGATGTACCAAGTAAACATATAATTTTTTCTAATGTGTGTGTTATGGCACATGTTAAGAAGTTAAAAATGATTTTTTAATATAAAATTATGATTAATGAAGTTCCCCTTAATTAGAAAGTATGTACAATACAATTTTGTAAAGTCCATGAAAGGACATACGAGATTTTACGAACCCCTCAATTGTTTTGATTTATGATATAAACACTAAACTACTTGAAGTTCTAATGTTTCATGGCTAGTCAAGTTTTGATTACAGAAAAACTGTTTAAAGCCAAAGAAACAAACTGACTGATGATTGTCTGAAGATTGATGATCATCTGAAGAAGTTGTTCTTTTAGATGCACAAAATGAAAAATCATCTCAAGTCTTTACAAGCCAAGATTCTGAAGTTTAAGTGAAGTTCTTAGTCATTGCAACAACGTGTCTATAAAGACAATGTTCTCTTAAAGCTTTCAAGAAAATTGGCAAAGGTTGAAATCTTCTACTGTCTGCTTTCACCAAAATGGAAAAGTGTAAAAGTATCAGAACTTTAAACGATCAGACAATCACCTATTGCACCTGTCACTACTTGGTTCAACTCATCCCAAGTGGCCTTGTGTGCTCTTTAAGTGAATCAACTCTTTTCTCTCTTCATCTCAATGACTATTTTAAAGGCCTATATAAAGAGAAGTTGCCTTCTATTTCAAGCTGCTGGAATTAAGAAATCTACAAGGAAATAAAGTTATTCTACTATAATCATAACTAGTTTTAAAGAGCTTTATAATTTGTTGTGCATATTGTAATATTCAGTTATAAATAGTAACCTAAAGAGCTTGCTTTTCTTCATATCTTGAACCTGTTGTTCAGTTATCCATAAGCTCAATCCTTTAGAATGTTGCTTATAAGACTTAGGACCAAAATCTCTTTTTCATATTGTTGTATGTTGTAGAGCCTAATAAGGCTCGAGGAAAGAATATTTAAGGAAATAATACTTGTTAACTTGAAGGGGCCAAGTCTAAGAAATAATATTTGTAGTTAGCCTGGAAAAGCTAAATCCAAAAAAAGATACTTGCTTATTGTAAATTAGCTTTAATAGGTAAAGTGAATAAAAAATACTTATAGCATCGTGCTATGGACATTGTTGAGTGGATCTGCTCTATAAGACTCTTATTAAGACGAATAGATATTAGACACAGCCTTCTTGCTTTGAGGTGAAACAATATAATATTTTGTGTGTTGATTTGTTTCTTAAACTACTTTCAGCTTAAAAAACTTGTTTGTCTTTAAAAAGTTTTTGAAAATCAGACTGAATTGTTTTCAAATAGTTGTTTTTGAACTAACTTTGTAAAATTTTAAACAAGAATTCGTCTTTTGAAAAACTTTTTACAAAACTTTCTAAGTCACACAATTCAATCCCATTTTTAGTGTGCACATGTGAACCTTCGAATTTCTCATATGGACTATTTCTTTAATTTTAATTCAATCAAATTACGGATATTATTCTAATGTCAAATTGTTAATATACATACAACACATTTTTTTGTGTGTGATTCATGATACTCGTTACTTTTTATAAACCCCTTAAATAAAAAAGTGGCATTACTTTTCATGAGTCCCAACAAAAAAATAGAAATATTTATTGCATTTTTTAATTTACCTTAAAAATTTAATATTTTTAAACTTGTATAATTAATATAAAATGATAAAATTTAACTTTAAATATAGATACAATTAAAAAATAAAATTATTTTTTATAAAATTAAAACAATAATTACACTTCTAACTTTTAAAAATAAAAGCTTCTAAAAAGGTACTGGTGAGATTATCATATGAACTTTCGTTTTCTGAAATGTATATATGGACTATTTCTTTAATATGCACTCACTGTTACAAATCCAATAGCATGATTAATAAAATCACATCTAATGATAGTTTTTGGTTCAAACATCTAATGATTCGTTTTACAGTAACTTAAGACTAACATATATGGCGAAATCATGGTAATGTCTCCATATATCGTCAGGTTTAGTCATCAATTCATAATTACATGTCAATATATATTAATAAGAAAATGAAAATCTTTTCCTTTCTTTCTTCTTATTCTTTTTTCCCATTAAAGATACAGCTTTTCCAATGGAATCAGATTCTTAATTATTTTGTAATTAAAATTGAATTATCCTATACTTTCTTTCTACAAAATTATCTTATAATTTAATGTGCATATTAGATTTTTAAAAAAATATGATTCAAATTTCACCAAAATAACCGATTTATATTCTATAATAAGTTAATTATTAACATAGAAATTTAGAGATAAATCCAATTAAGTTCATAACTTTTTTAAGTTGTTTTGACTTATTTCAGTAAATTTTTATCTATAATAACAAAATAAATTATTTTTAATATATTCTAATAAATTTAATAATATATATAAAAATAAACTTAAATAAATTATTGTATCTAAACATAATATATTACATGTACAACTTGAGCTAAACTATAAAAATATTCGGGCTTAATTTGTCCCCCATTTTCCAAAAAAAATAAAATAAAAATAATCCTCTATATTTTATTGTTTATCATCTTTAATGCTTTCTTATCAATGAATCATTATCATTAATATATTATTATGACAAATTTGACCACGTTTAATCAATGTTGCCTTCAGCAGTTTACTACAACTATTACTAATGAGTAATTACTGATCCGAGTTTAAAGTTAAACAAGAATAGTACTTTCACTATGAAATAATTGAAATTAAATTAAATATTGGTTTATAAATATAATTGCATAAACCACTTCAAACTAATTGGATTCTCATTTATCATTTATGTTACTATTGGACCGTAATTATTATTTTTACAATTATCGATCCGAGGATTTAACTATTGGACCCTTGAGTTATACTGCAAGTTGAATCATCAAGATGTACTTCAACTAGTTTTCAAAACTAATTAAGACTTGAGAATTAAACTTGTACTTATAAAATCATGATCACGAGTTTAAATTTCAACCATGTAAGAGTGAAAGTGATATGAAGCATAGAGACAAGCTGTGACTATTCTCAGGGAAAAGAGGGAGGCATTTATTTATATATATATTTTGGGGGAGGGGGGGTCCTGCTTTTCGTTTAAGGCAGAGCCATGGAAACATCTTCACATGCACTAATCCTTGGAATAGGGGGACCAAAACTTTAAGTTTTTGCTCAGCATTTGCTGCCACTCATGTTTAAAAAGTATCAACATACATTCATTAAAGTCATCGAAGCTACTACTTGATGCACCATTTTTAAAACAGCGTGTGTTTTGGTTTTTCTAATTAATACCAAGACTTATAGTGTATGTTTGGTACAACTTCAATTTCAAAGAAATATAATATTTTTTTAAAGTTTTCACGAAAAATTACTACAAATTACTTCTTTAAATTAAATTAAATTAAACACAATTTGAGTGTCGGAGGACAAATCCTACATTATTATTCGACTCTAACTATGTTCTAATTAGCAAATTAAGTTTGACATCCTTTTTTTGTGGACCTTCGGTTAGACCTTATCATGTTAGTATGATTTTAACATTTTTTTATATAGACAAGAGATCTAAATACTAGAAACTAAACCAATATAGATTCAAAAACATAAACGCCTATATAGTCGAGTTACAAATGTGGTAGACTACCCTATCGGGGGTGGTCAATAATTAGACAACCTAAAGAAAAAGAATGTGCATTGTTTGTAAATCAATCCAAACAAAATTTGTTTCTCGACCAGTGTGAGAGATCATAACTTGCAAATTTTGCTATACGCAACAAGATTTTAGAGAGAATGGTGGGGGTGTTGATTCCTACCATTTACCAATGACACAACTATATGTGAATTGCTCTCTATCCAAATCAATCTCCAACACCAGCTCCATGCTACTTCTAAGGTTGAAACAATAACCTAAAGTTTCACGAGAAGACTAACCCTTTATCGAGATTCCTTACAAACCCTCATTTTCAAGTGCTTGAGGCACCGCTAAACACACCCCGCACTCTAAATTATTTTTTACCTCTAAAGCCTATAACCAACAATATATTTGATGTTCGATAATTATAACTTGGCG
The DNA here is from genome assembly GCA_037962975.1 of Clitoria ternatea. NCBI lineage: Eukaryota > Viridiplantae > Streptophyta > Magnoliopsida > Fabales > Fabaceae > Clitoria > Clitoria ternatea. The sequence continues at coordinate 156,448,235 of CM075673.1, forward strand.
AGATACACCGATAACCCTTGATATTTGTTTCTGACAATACCCAAGCTCCGAGTCACTTCTGAAAATATTCCTAAAATTACCAATGATATATTTTTAACACCACGAATGCTATTAAACTTGGTACATTGAGCTAGAATCATCAATCCATAATTATTTCGATGTTATAGCTTACCGACTAGCTTCGACGTTCGGTTCCAAATAATTCACAAGCTATCTGTTACTTGAAACGCCTCCGAGTGGTCTCTAAACCATGGAATTGACACATTTAAACCCCAAATGTATGAAATGGAACCAATCATGCCAATGGGTACCAAAAACACTCACCACAAATGAAGGAAATTCAAGCCCTCAAGGTACCCAAAGCTGCTCACCATAAGAACTTACTCCAAAGACCTTAAAAATCCATGAAATTGGAAGAATGAGAGAGAGAGTGTGAGAGAGAGACAAGGGCTAAGCTCAAATCCAAAAATGGGTTCCATCATTTACCTTAATTTTTGTGAAATCAAGCTCTCCTTTTCAAGCTCCCATAGTTGCCGTGAGGGGTAAGGAAAAAGAAGCGATGTACCCTTGCCTTTAATTGAAGAAATTAAAGAAGGATGATGAGCTTGGAAGTGGTTTCCGTGAGAAGGAGAAGAGGAAGTCAAAAACCTTGTTGTTGCATGCGTGAATGCAAAAGAGAAAAATCAAATTGATTTGCTTTTCTTTCTTTCCAATTAGCGTGAATGCATAAGTGAAATGGGCCATTGTTTTTTTTCTAATTTCCACTGAGCCACCCATGTGAAAATACGTGAAATGAAAGTGAATTTTGCAATTGAAACATTAAGGGCGATTAGGTACTTTCCCACGTCTAGTCAATTTTTAAACCAACCGGGTAATTAACGGTTACCCGAAACTTACCCCAATAAATTATAAAAATTAGCTTACTCACTTAGAGATAATTTAACTCATTCAATTTAATTAATTAACTAATTTCAATTACCCAAAAATTAATTTTAGAGATGTTACAATTCTCCCTAACATCAAAGAATTTCATCCCCAAAATTCAAATATATTCGTACCTCAACGAAATAACTCAGGATATTGCTGCCTCATAGCATCCTCACGCTCCCAAGTATAGGTAGTACAATGGTTTTGCCGCCATGCTACCTTGACCAGCTATACATCCTTGCTTCTCAAGCGTTTTATAGTTCTATCCACAATCCTAGTAGGCTCAACTATAGTAGTCAAATTCTCTTTAATCTCAACCTCATCATCAGGCATCTCATGTATAGAGTCAAGTAGATACTTTCTCAATTGAGAGACATGAAACACATTATGCAGATTTGACAAATGTGGAGGTAAGACAATCTGGTAGGCCATAGAACCAACCTTCTTCAACACTTTATAGGGTCCAATGTATCATGAGCTCAATTTTCTGCTTTTCAATACTCACCCAATACCTTTATTAGGAGAAACCTTCAAGAATACTTTGTCACCAACCTGAAACTCAAGCAGTTTTGTCCACTTATCATGATAACTCTTCTGTCGGTCCTAGGATGCCTTCATCTTTTCTTTGATTATCTAAATTTGCTCTGAGGTTTGCTGCATAATCTCAGGCCCCAACATCAAACTCTCACCGGTCTCCAACCAACATAGAGGTGTTCAACACCTCCTTCCATATAAAGCCTTATATGGAGCCATACGATACTTTTATGGTAGCTTTTATTATAAGTAAACTCAACCAAAGGGAGATACTACTCCTAACCACCACCATGCTCTAGCACACAAGACCTCAATAAGTCCTTCAAACCCTAAATAGTACACTTAAACTACTATGGTTACAATAGGAATATATTGTTTACTTTAATGTAGAAATATAAGTTATAAGCCAATTTGGGAGATAATTAAGAGGAAGAAAGTGAAATGAAAAATACCGACTCCTTCCGTTATCTTTATAAATCTTTTATGAGAGTATTTATTATTTTATTTTATAAAAGATAATTTTATCTTTACAAATTTATCATAATTTAAAATCATATTGTAGCATCTATATTAATTATATTACAAATTTAAAAATATTAAATTCTTAAGAGTAAAAAAAAAATGTAATAAATACTTTTATTTATTTTATAGAGAGTTATAATAAGTAATAAAGTATAATATAGCGCAAGTACATAATAATAAACCAAAGTAGCTAAGGCTTACGCGTGAGAGATTGGAGTGACGGTGGTGAACACAACCAAAGGTGCATATCTATATAATGGGAAAGTTTTTGGTTTTTTCTTAATCAGCAAACAAATAAATAAGTCATATGATAATTATAAAGGTAATTAATGATGGTTGCATCTAGTTTCTAATTATTTAAGAAATTAAAACCATTCAGACATTCTTGGTTATATTGAATCATTAGACGATTAATATGATTAAATATGTTATTATCATTCTAATCAAACAAGTTTTAATATGGAAATATCGATCACCTTTATTTACTTGTTATTTGGTGTTGGAGTTTTATATCCATTGTGTTTTAAAGGTTTCTGTTGCTTCATTAATTTGTCTTAAAAACCTCTATGCATGCAATCTTCAATGTTTATATTAAAACTTATTTGAAATAATGGTAACTTGTTCAACATATTTCAATCAAACATTTAACAGAAAAGGTTGCATTGTTGTAATGAGTTCTAATTAATCAAAATGTATGATGGAGTTAAATGAAATCAAAGTTTTTTTTCTAGACGAAATAAAGTTCAAGTGAACTGGATTTTTCAGGGTATATTTCAAAGTTTGACAAACATTTATAAGTATTTATAAAATTTTTATAACAATGAGACTTAAACTTTTAATTTTCATGATAAAATTTTTTTCTTAATTAATTAGACAAATTTTTAATGGGAAATAAAACCAATATGAAAGGTCACCTTTTTATTAAAACTTATAAGAGTTGAGTTTAAATATTCAAAATACAATTACGCTAAAAACTTAAAAATTCATTAGCTAAAATTTCAAAGTTAAAGGATTTGATAAAAAAATATATTAGGGTGGAAAGTCACAAGGTGACAATATTGTACTAGTCCATTTGTAGGGATAGCAGGCTGCAAGCTTCTCTGATGCTCCTTAATTTCATTCCACCACCAATTGGATCCTACCATTGCTTTTGCTTCTCTGTCTACCATTTTTTACATGTCTGAGACAAAGATATCATCATCAGGATCCTGTCCACTTAAATGTTTCCATTTTTATTTATGGATTCTTTCCTCTTTCTTCTTCTTCCTACATATATTATGTAATTTTTAACTCCCCAATTTATTTATTTTTTATTCATACTTTTTAGATGGATTTTATCTCTACATATTATTTATTTTTTATTTTTAAATTTAAGCAATTTTCTCTTCAACTCAACAATCTTTTTTTTCACGTTCTTAAAAGGGTCTCATAAATAACTCAATTTTCTATATTATATTTTCATTTTAAATTGTTATGTGGTTAAACATAATTAAAGAATAGAAATAAATTTATTTGGTGAGAATTAGGTAAGTTAAAAATAAACTCATGTACTAGAAATAAAATAAAACAAAATTATAAATAATGTGGGCAACAAAAAATTGGGATGAGAGATGCTCTTATACACATATTCTTCGAATTTGGATTTAGTATTGTTAGAAGTGGTGTAGATGGTGTTGTCAGACTTTTTTTTTTAAAAAATTAATAAATCACTCATTTCATTGTTTTTCATAAGTCATTAAAATAAAAAAAAGTTGTTACTTTTTATAAGTCTTTTAAGAAAATAAAAGCTTTTATTGCATTTTTTCTCATTCAACCTTGAGAATTTAATGCTTTTAAACTTGTATAATTAATATAGGAAGATGAAATTTGTATAACACTTATTAAAATATAACATTTTAAAATATGACACTAGAAAAGGTAAAATTTTCAAGTATAACCCTTATTAAAGAAAATAATTTTTTTTATCTTAGCTCAAGCGAAAATTTGCTCGCTTGAGCAAGAATCCCCTATCGCTTGAGTGAAAAATGTCTCACTTAAGCAAAAATTCACCAGAATCTTCCCCTTTGAGTTTCGCTCAAGGGAGATTATTCTTGCTTGAGCAAAATTCACCCTGAGATCACCCTCAATTTCACTCAAGGTCCCGCTCAAGCGAGATTGGGCTCGCTTGAGTGAGATTTATAGGATTTTGGCCACTAAGCCAACTTCTTTGCCCTCTATCTTATCCATTTGGCCTCTAAATGCCATGAAACTTTGATACAAGCCAAATTGAACCATTTATGACTTGTGGCCACTAGCTACATCTCAAAATTGCTAAAAACAAATGAGTTATGCATGAATAGGCATTTAGGTTGTTTTATTCAAGGGACCAAACCACTCTATTTCTATCTATTAGGGCCCAAACCACCCTTAACATGTTTCAATCACTCTAAAGGAGCTATCCAACCTATTCGGAGGTTCTAGAACCTCACAGATCAAATCTAACATGTTAGGTTCCTAATTATGCATAACTCATTATAACATAGCATGCCATTATTCAAGTTCCACGCCACATTGATATTTTTACATTGTCCTATCATCTCATATACAATATGACCCTTACAATACCTGCCCATAATACGAATTTACAACACACCATCATATACTCAAATCCTGGGCATAATCAATTCACCAACATAAACACTTATATATACATATATGCATAGGTATCAAAAACAAGTCCTAAACCTTCAATGAGGTTATCATATACCTAAATCAACTATATTGCTGTATTTACAATATCCAAAAAGAGTCGGTCAAGGTTATGCCATCAAAAGTTATACAATATATTCATATATACATATAAGTCCATCCTAGGATTCATCCACCAAGCTTTTACCAATCCTCTTCATGATCTAAATTCATTACATTATAAAAATTAGTGCAGGGGTGAGTATATATACATTAAATGACAAATATTGAACTGGATTTAACCTCAAATACATGCCATTACCTATCTAGTTCTAACAACAATTGCATGAGATCATAAATCATTATCACATACTTAATTTTTCATTTAACCCACTGAGATATATCATATATCATCATAACTAAATAGTTCACATTTACAATCAACATTTATAGCTGTCCCACAACTTTTTAACCTCAATCTATATGCTAATGCATATGCATATGGATTCGACTTCACCGATAATGGGGACGCTACTTGGGAAATTGAGGAAAAGATTAGGAAATTGTACCCTCAATTATTTCAACTTTGAATTTCAGGACGAAATTCCCAAAAAGGGGAGGAGAGTGTAACATCCCAGTTTTTAGTAAGCAGTCTTAACCTTGTAAATTTTGAAGTAAGGAAGTTCTGTAAGTGATAATAAGTAAATAAAATACCTTCTTTGATACTAACTTCCGGTAGCACTCTGATTGGGACATTACCGAGTAAAATATTATTGAGCAAGCAATTTCCGAGTGGATCATGTCTGAGATAAGACTGTCCGAGTGTAGAAAAGAATCTGATTTCGAGTGAGATGTTTCCGAGTGAGTCATGACCGAGAGAACTTCCGAGTGAAGGAAGGTTAAGAGGTTTTCGAGTGAGTCATGACCGAGAGAACTTCCGAGTGAAGGAAGGTTAAGATGTTTCCGAGTGAGTCATGACCGAGAGAACCACTTCCGAGTGAAGGGAGTCCTGGCCTCGGAGACATTTCTGAGTGAAGCGTGTCCGAGAGAACCACTTCTGAGTGAAAGGGGCTCTGACTTCAAATGAGCACCTTTCGGGAAAAGACGTTTCCAAGTTCCATACTTCCGGGTGGAGTATCTTCGAGTGACACGTCTCCAAATGAAACGTCTCCGAGTGAAACGTCTCCAAATGAAACGTCTCCGAGTGAAATGTTTCCGAGTCAAACGTCTTCGAGTGACACGTTTCCGAATGAAAACGTCTCCGAGTGAAACGTCTCCGAATGAAACGTCTCCGAGTGAAACGTTTCCGAGTCAAACGTCTTCGAGTGACTCGTTTCCGAATGAAACGTCTCCGAGTGAAACGTTTCCGAGAAAAGTACTTCCGAACGAAGAAAATCTTTGATTTCGAATGAGTACTTCTCGGGCCGAGATATTTCCGAGCAGTGAATTCCCGAGTGGGGTATCTCCGAGTTGAGTGTAACTTTCCCAAATGGGGTGTCTCCGAGTGCGATACTTCCGTGTGGGATGGCACCGAGTGAGACATTTCCAAGTGGGATAACACCAAGTGAGATTTTCGATTTCTGCGTGGTATGGCACCGATTGAAATATAACGAGTGAGTCATTTTCAGGGGAAATACTTCTGGACAGAAAGGTTTTAATTTCGAATAAGTATGTTTACGAGTGAATAGTTCCCGGGGGAAGTAAATATCCGAGTGGTGGACCCATTCATTCTATTCGTGCTCGGATGTCTTAAAGATTGCCTAGAGCCTATGCTCGGGTCCATATTCAAAGTTGCCGAGAGCTTGTGCTCGGGTTCGTCTTCGAGATTGCCTTCGACTCCGAATGATCCTTTCAGTTGTAAGATTTCCGAGTGACGCAACTCCGAATGATCTTTCGGTTGTAAATTTCTGAGTGACGCACTTCCGGGAGAAATACTTTCGAGTGAAGAAAGACTTTGACTTCGAATAAAGTACTTTTCGGGCAGAAATATATCCAAGTAGAGAATTTTCGAGTAAATCAATTCTGAACAAAAAATGGCTGATTTTGAATGAGCACTTTTCGGGCAGATATATCCGAGTGAGATATTTCTGAATGAGGTGTCTCCGGGTGAGACATTTCCGAATGAGTCACTTCCGAGGAAGGAAAGGCTATGACCGAGTGTTTCAAGCAGAAACATTTCCGAGCGAATTCCCTCCGAGTGAAGCAATTCTGAACGAAAAGAGGCTCTGATGAATACTTCTTGGAAAAAGATATGCCCAAAATACCGAAAGCAGTGTCAGAATTAATAGGGGACATGATCAATAGAACCTGGCTGGATCAGGGCTGGGATAGTGACGCCATTCCTAACCAGTTTCGAAAAGGTTCGCTCATGCTGGAAGGAACATCACCACTTAGTGATCGGTCCGCTAGTTCACGCAAATCCGAATAGGTTATCACGGACGAGCCACATGCAGGGAAACTTGCACATTTTACTCCAATCATGTCGTTTTGTACATATTTTAATATATTTACTTTAATCATACAAGCTCCATTATGTAGGTGGCGGAAATGGTCAACAATATATCTTATTTTCTTATCTAAAACCTTCATTATTATCACAATTAACGCACCTAACATTCCACTATGAAAAGCTTGTCCCCCACTTGTCTTTTGCATTATTAAATCGATACCACATCTTGTTTCCAAGTCTGAATTCTCAGAACAAAACTAAAATTAGTAAAGTCTCTCTCTCATTTCCTTTTCTTCGTCAAGTCACCTTGATCTGAAGCAAGGATAATAAGAGAACATCCTCAACTACTCTAGGATCTTTAATCAAAGTAAGGGGTATATTCTCTGGTATTCTGAGGGGGAAACCGAGTGTTTGGAAAGGCTAAGGTACTTCTGGTCCTTACCTTTCCGAGGGCAGGTTCGGGAATTGTTGTTAAATTAAGATGCTTTAATTTTATATATTTGTTTTATATATTTTTATTGATATGTATATGATTAATTGGCTATGTTGATTATTACTAACCATGATGATTAAGTGGATATATTCGGTATTGAACTGTGAAAATATTAAGAACCATGGGTGTCTATGTGGATTCCAGTGAGGAAGTTTTGAAAGACGAGATAAACAAGAAAATAAGGATGAAGGGTCACCATTTATATCACTGTTACTATTATTATGATTATGATTACGATTATAATTATAATTATGAATATGATTATTATTATTATTAGTATTATTATTATTATTATTATTATTACTATTACTATTATTATTATTATTGTTACTAATATTATTATTGTTTTAGTTATGAACAATGAAATAAGGAACATATTTCTTACTCTTTAAACGAAACATTATTTTAGCCAAGATATAACTGATATATTTTCTAGAATAATAATAAATAAAATAATAAAAATAACCTACAACGTCTGAAAAATAGGTGGGACCTAACAACTTGAGGACAAATATTACGAGACTGGAAACACATAGATACCCAAGGATCAAATGATAAAACTTAAATAATGCATTTTGCATCATGAAGATATTTTTGGAGGATTAAAACTAGAGCATACACTGGGTACGCTGGAGGACATTCACGTCTGATCTCTGAGGAGAATCTCGGGAGTACAACCGGGACGGAAACCCAATGGCATCAAAGTCACGCCTGAAGCCGGGTCAGACGATGCAAGTCTGGTGTACTTTGACTAAATGACAAAATGTAACTATGATCGTGTAGAGCCAAGTCCCAGGATAATATAATGATTAGAACCTGTGAGTTCATTCATACCTTATAATTATTAAATAATGATTGGGGGACTTGGTGGGCTCCGATCGCTCTAGTATGGAAACGTTATGCCAATGAATGAGATAATGGTGATGGTGGATTGGTTTATTAGGCCCACATGCATCATGAGACTTAACTTAAGATAAATTATAATAAACCTAACTCATGCATTCCATAACAATATTATTAATTGTTATAGTTGTAAATATGTTAACTGTATTATTTATGTTATATTATCTGTTGACTGGATATGTCCGCACCGGGAACCTTCAGGGTCTGGGGTATATACTCACCCTTTCTGATCATTAATAACAGAGAAGCTAGGAAACCAGGAACCAGAGTACGAAGAACAGCAATATGTTGGACCAACTGGGAGCACTCATTAAAAGTAGGATATATGCAGTTGAATATTTATTAATAAATAATAAGACAATGGATGACTGTATGTATTTAAGGGTGCCTATATGCCCCATTCTGTTAAAAGTACAATTACTTATAGTTTGTGAATGACTATGTGAATTACCTACTATTTGCTTCCACTGATCTGCCATTATTTTATTTTTTAAAAAAATATTCCCTTTTTCTAAAAACTTTTAACCTCTTAGTTAAACAAGATGATCCTATAAAAAAGGGTCTATCTTATTTAACTGAGGGTGTTACAGAATCCAAAGGAAAACCACCATAGGGTCAGTGTATATCCAAAGGCCACCCTCCCATCTAGGTTGACATCATAGGCCCCTTACAGTCCTGTGTGTGTCTGAATACAAATGTCATGTTAGTAGTCATCAATCATCAACAAACCACCTGGTTACCATCACCAGGGGCCACCACTTGGTTTCCATCACCAAGGGTCCACATTCCATTTCAAACAGAACATGACATGCCAAAGTCAATCACAATAGATTCACAACGTCAATTGTGCTACCTCAAGCTTATTCAAACATCATCATAAATATATTCATCACTAATCAATATCATTATTATTCATTGCAACCTAATGCAATATACATCATACCATTAATCCATCATACCACAACATATGAACGAAATGCAACCATATCTCATAATCATCAACTAATCAACAAATAATATCAAGGGGATATGCTACCAATACAATCATATATCACATGATCATCAATTTTCATCAACACATGAATTAGATCATCATATATACATAGTTATCCCCTATCTATTCATAATCTATTCATTTAAAATATAACGCTTCTCTACTTGGAATCCAAGATTTTGATGCTTAATTCACGCTTCCAATCACGCTTTAGAATAGAAACCTATATCGAATCAATTATTGAACCCTTCGGTTAATGGACCAGCTACCGAACTTATATTTTAACTAGTTTCTAACTTGTTGGAAACCCAAAACATCGTAAATATTAACAATCTGACGAAACATAAGGATTTGGAAGTTCTGACTTACTGAATGTTGTTGACGGGTTCCAACACCAAAGCCTTAAAGCTCCGACACTGCTCCTAACTCTGAACTAGTTCTAAAATCACCTATAACCATGGAAATGATAAGATTGAAGCTTAAAATTAATAACGAGGATCAAAACCACTATTGGCTCACTCCGAAACTTACCAGTAATGAAGGAACCCAGAAACCCCAAGCGTCTAATGCTTCCCGTACACTAATTAGGTTTCAACACGACCTAAGACCCATAAAATTGAAGTAATTCAAGAGTGGGGTTCAAGAAAACAAACAAAAATCAAAGTGGGTTCTTGAATCCATACCTTGTCAAATTGAAATTGAAGAAACCCCAAGCTACCCCCTTGCTACCCATGGAGAATGTGAAAGAAGATAAGTAGAGCTTGCCTTTTGCATGAAGGAAAATAGAAGAGGATGAAGATAGAAGTGGTGATGGAGCCGCGAGTGGAGGAATTGAAGGAAACAATGGCTTTTCTTTTCTTTTAGCATGCACACGAGAGAGAGAGAGAGAGAGAGAGAGAGAGAAAGAAAGAAAGAAAGAGAAATGGAAGTGAGGAAAAATAGTGAATTAGAATTAATGAAGTGTAGGGTAATTTTATCCTTTATCTTGTTTAGTTAATTTTTAAAACCAATCGGGTAACCTGAAGTTACCCGCCTTTAATTAATTTGACATTCACAATTTAATTATTCGATTAATAAAATTAACCAATAATTAAAATTAGAATGTTATAATTTGACTTTAAATGAGAGTAGAATTGGAAAGATAAAACTATTTTTTATAAAATCAAAATAATAGTTACTCTTTTAAAATTTTGATGCCTTTATAAATAAAGGCTTATAAAAGGTAGCAGAGGGAGTAGTTAGGATGATAGTCGATTTAAAAAATTGAATTTTTAAAAACATTTAAATCAATTTCTATTCCACCTGATTTAGTAATTTTATTTGATTAATAAAATTAACCAATAATTGAAACTAGGATGCTACAATTTGACTTTAAATGAGAGTACAATTGGAAAGATAAAACTATTTTTAAAAAATAAAACAATAGTTACTCTTTTAAAATTACGTGCCTTTATAAATAGGGGCTTATAAAAAGTAATAAAGGGAATAGTTAGGATGATAGTCAATTTAAAAAATTAACTTTTTAAAAAACATTTAAATCAATTTCTATTCCACCTGATTTAGTATAAGTTTTGATAGTACCAAATGTATACTCTTTAACCTCATAGAAGTTGAATCCCTATTCTTCACGCACCTTAAAATTAAACTCTTATTTAGGTGGAGGAAGGAAGTGAGAATAGAGATAAGCATGGTTAAAAAAAGTTTGTAACATCCTAATCGAGCATTGATGGGTAAATTAAAGTTAATAGCTAAATAAATAAAAGTGGCATGGAAATTATGCATGTGCCCCTCTTGACAATATAAGTGATTTCAGTCTCACTCTTCCACTCACACTGAGCTAGGAAAAGGAAGAGAGAATTGAGCTCACTTCTCCTTTCTTGCATGCAGTGGCACCATTCCTGTTTCCCTCTAAAATTCAATCAAGCTTCTTCTTCTTCATCCCCTCCTCGTGGGCAGTGTTGGGGTGTCTTGGAGTCTCAAAATCCTCCATTGTTGGTAAGGTCGGGGCTGTTCGAGAGAGCGGACAGCTCGGGGTTTCTCCGAAGTTGAGTTTGGAGGTTGACGACTTGAATCGAAGGTCGTTTAATCGAGAAAGAGTGATCGGAGAGCGATCGATCAACATTTGATAACTCGAGGAGCTTCTGGAATCTCTTATTCCAGGTAGGGGGTGCTTTACATTTCAAATGAATGGTTTATGGACGGGTTCTGTAACATCCCAAGTTTTGTAATATTTAGCAAATTCATTTATGAAGGATTAATAAAGAAATTCTGAATGAAATTCCAAATGAATGCTGTTTAAAATGTGATATTCCGAGTGAATATGATATGATACCGAGTGAAGTAAGACCGAGGAACTTATCTCCGAATGGAAATAAGATGTTTCCGAGTGAAACATTATTAAGCAAATTATTTCTAAGTTAAGAAAATAGTATCCGAATGAGGCACTTTCGAATAAGGAAATCCGAGAGAAACAGTTCTGGATGGAGTATCTCTGAATTGAAACTTTTTAAGTAAAATGTTTCCAAGCACGACATTTCTTAGTGGAATGATACCGAGTGAGAAAAGACTCGGTCTGGATTATTTTGTTGAGTGGAAACTCGAGTGATGATGGTCGGTCTTGGAATTAATTACCGAGTGAAAGACCACACGAGAAAAGAGTCGGTTTTGAAATAATTCGCCGAAGTGAAGATCGATCAGATGCTGAGTCAGTGTGAGGGTGAATTACCAAGTGAATGACTGACCGAGCGATAAGTCGGCTTTAATGTAAGTTGCTGAGTGAAGGACCGAATAAGAGGAATCGGTTCTGGAATGATTTTTCCCAAGTGCAAAACCGAGTGTTGGGTCAGGTTTCGCTTAAGCGAGTGGATACCTCGCTCAAGCGAGTAAGTATGAAATTCGTTACTGGATATTTCTCGCCCGAGCGAGTGGCTATTAGGAGGGAGTCTCACTCGAGTGAAAGCATGGAAAATGGTTACTGGACAGTTCTCGCTCAAGCGAGAGCGGTTCGCTCAAGCGAGAATCAGGTCTGATGCTTTCCACGTCAACCTGTTCTTCTACCTTCTAGTAAAGTCTTTTGCTGATATTTTTCTAAGTATGGGACCCTCTCTAATGTGTTGTCCCTTTTCATTAAATACTTACTCCTTATTCAGCATCTGAAGAAAAGTACAATAGATATCTTTTAATCATTCACGTCTCTTTGCATGAATGATATAAATACCAATTTCCACTGTTGGAGGAGTTTAGAAAAACCTTTGAAAGAAAAGATATCATCTGCAATCATCCTCTTCCAAATACTGCTGAAAAAGCCATTAACGAAGAAGGAATCAGTCTTCCTTTCTTCTTTTATAAAGAAAACACTGGATTAGCACAAAGCTGAGATTCCAGTCGAAAATCGCAAGCTGTGAATTGGATAAAGTTTCAAGTGTTACAAGAGCTCTTAATTCCAGGTAGGGGGAGCATTCCACTTCAAATGAATGGTTTATGAATGGATGTGGGGTGATACTATTATGTTATATATGTGTCGTGTGTTTTGATACCCCACTTGTGTAATGCTTTACGTTTATATATATATATATATGTTCCATTCATATTTCTGATGCTGATATTGACAGTGATATGAGATTGATGATGAGTATGGGAACTTTTCATAATGTCAATGTATATGCTTGAAATGCATGAGTATGAGACATGTTGTGATATTCATAAAAGATCTTGGGTGGGACTCAAGGCAACCTCTTGAGCAGGGCTCGGGGTTTGGCCCGTAATACCGAGTAGAGGACCGCTATCACTCTGGGAGTGGTACTCGGTGTTGCATTGGGGGCGTAGAGCGGTTTGGTATCTGTAAAACGGCCGAATCAGCCGAGTGCTGAATTATGGCTCGGGGAGCCAGTGTTGCAACACAAAACTAACAGTCTTAATGGATCCATTTATTTGAGTGTGAATATGCACTAATTCTTGTGTGTATGCCTTGATTACTGATAGAAAATACTATTTATGTTGTATGACTCAGTTGTGGTAAGTGTATGGTTATGGATTGGACCTTTAATCTAATTCAATAACTATTATTTGATGTGTTTTTGCTCACCCCTACTCATTATTTTTGCAGTGGATAGAGGACACGGTGATGGCATTTGAAGTCACTCGACCGACTGGAGCATTATGTATTATACATAGTGTACATAGTAAACTAGGTAGAAGCCTTGGCCGGCTCTTATGTTTACCGAGTGAAATATTGATTTCTGAATGATAAAATTTTTGTATTATGTAATGGCCGGTCGGCTTTTGTACTGTGACAACAATATTATTAATACAAATTTTGTTTTAATCATGAAATGGTTTATGAAAAGTCTATTTATGTTTAAATTGCATTCCAATGGGTCAGTCGGTTTGATGAGGAATCGGTAATTTTAATGACTGAACTAGATCTCTATTGGAAAATTTAAATCATTTGTGAAAATTTTACTTGATTTATTGAAAAATTAATTTAAAAATTAAGGATGTTATATTTGGTATCAGAGCAAGACTTGAAAAGTCCAAGGCCAAGGTTAAGCTACTAGATGCTATGATCGAGTGAAGCCATATCACTGTTGTTGTGTAATGTAGTTAAAGGAATCAACTATAAATGAATTGCTTTCATATCCATGAGTGGCACTAAAGTATGATGATTATTCTAGGATAAGAATGGACCCTCATGGTATGGACGCAATGGCTGCTGCCTTTCAGCGTGTGGCTGATATTCTAGAAAGGCAGAATCAGCCCCAACTGAGTAACAATCAAAGCATTGATTGTTTCTTGAAAAGAAAGCCGACTGAATTCCATGGAGGATTTCAGCCTGATCAAGCCTATGCTTGGATACAGAACCTAGAACGAATCTTTGGTAGTTTACAGTGCTCTGAAGAACAGAAGGTAGAGTATGTTGTTTTCATGCTTCAAAAAGAAGCTGAAAACTGGTGGAGAATGGCAAGAAGCCGCTTGATTGCCACGGAGACTGAGCTGAATTGGGAAAATTTCAAGGAATGCTTCCTTGAAAAGTATTTCCCAAATACTGTTAGGAGTCAAAAGGAGTTGGAATTCATGAAACTCCGACAGGGCAATATGAGCGTGGAGGAATATGCAGCAAAGTTCGAGGAGTTGTGCCTGTTCTATCCTCCTTTCCAGATGCCGGGTACAGAAGGTTCGAAATGCATCAAATTTGAGAGTGGTCTAAACCCAAAGATCAAGAAAGCTTTCCGACACCAGGAGATTAGAAGCTTCCCAATCCTTGTTAATAAATGTAGAATATATGAGGAGGATGATAAAGTTTCAACCGGCTCGAGTAGCAAGTCAGATAGTTCTTCAAGATTACCACCAATCAACTTTAAGAAGCAAGGAAAGTCTGTTAGAGGAGAATCTTCCTCTAAATTTAGAGGTCGGGGAAATACTGGTGGCCGACTGGTGAATAAACCGAGAGACATCAAATGCTATAGATACGGGGGTAGTCACTATGCTCGGAACTGTGACAAAGATGAGGACGTCATTTTTTACCACTGCAACGAGAAAGGACATGTCCGTCCTAACTGTCCTTTTCTTCAAACAACTGGATCACATGTTAGTGTAAACCGTGGAGGCTTCAGAGGACGAGGCCGTGGAAATGGTAACAGAGGAGGAAGAGGCAATGGGGAACGTAGTAATAATTCTATGATGACAAGGAACGATCGGGCTGGGAGTTCTAGTACACCAACGGCAGGCCGAGTGTATGCTACCACTGTAGAAGAAGCTGCTCAAGCCCATGACTTGGTTCAAAGTAAGTGTTTATTTGGAAATACTACTCTTGATGTGGTGTTTGACTCGGGTGCAACTCACTCGTTTATTTCTAATGATTGTGTCATGCAAATGAGATTACCTGTTGTTACTATGAATCGGCCATTAAATGTGTCTAATCCGACTGGTGCAAAATTGTGGACTTCCATGATGTGTGAGAACGTATCTTTCACTCTCGGTGATAGGGATTTTACTGCTAATTTAATATGTTTACCTTTAAGAGGTCTTGACATCATTCTCGGTATGGATTGGCTATCAGCCAATAAAGTCCTGGTTGACTGTCGGAATCGGCAAGTAATCTTTCCTAAACAAAAAGCTGATGAATATGAAATCAAAGGTATATCTCAACTGCTTATGCTGTTTTGTATGGTTGATGGGAAGAATGAGTCTCGAATCCGAGACATCCCTATTGTTTGTGATTTTCCCGAGTTATTCCCGGAGGATATACCTGGTGTTCCTCCCGATAGAGAGATTGAATTCTCTATTGATTTAATCCCTGGAGCCGAGCCAGTTTCTAGAGCTCCTTATAGAATGTCCCCGATTGAGCTGGCTGAACTAAAGAAGCAAGTAGATGAACTACTCGAAAAACAATTTATCTCCGACCAAGTGTATCACCATGGGGTGCTCCAGTGTTACTCGTCAAGAAAAAAGATGGTAGCATGCGGTTATGTATTGATTACCGCCAACTGAATAAGCTGACCATCAAAAATAAATACCCATTGCCTAGGATCGACGATTTAATTGATCAGCTACGTGGTGCGTCGGTCTTTTCGAAAATTGACTTACGGTCGGGATACCACCAGATCCGAGTAAAAGCTACCGATATTCCTAAAACGGCATTCAGGACCCGGTATGGACACTATGAATACGTGGTAATGTTGTTTGGAGTGACAAATGCTCCAGCTGTGTTCATGAATTATATGAACAATATCTTTCATTCTTACTTGGATAGGTTTGTGGTGGTATTTATTGATGATATATTAATTTATTCAAAGTCTTATGAAGAACATAAAGAGCATCTCTGACTGGTGCTCCAAGTGTTAAAGGAGAAGAAATTGTTTGCCAAATTGTCTAAGTGTGAATTCTGGGTGGATAGAATTCAATTCCTGGGTCACGTTATTTCCAGAGAAGGTGTCTCGATAGATACTTCAAAGGTTGAAGCTGTAATGATTTGGGAGAAGCCTAAGTCAATCACTGAAGTCAGAAGTTTTCTGGGTTTAGCCGGTTACTATCGGAGATTCATTGATGGGTTCTCCAAAATCACTTTACCATTAACTAAGCTAACCCGGAAAGATGTTCCTTTTGTGTGGTCATCCGAGTGTGAGCAGAGTTTTCAAGAATTGAAAATCCGATTGACATCTACTCCTGTATTGGCCTTGCCAAATTTGCAGGAAAGCTTTGTGGTTTTCTATGATGTATCCAGACTTGGCCTAGGAAGTGTACTGATGCAGAATGGCCGAGTGATTGCTTACGCTTCACGACAATTACGACCACACGAGCAAAACTACCCAACTCATGATCTGGAATTGGCAGCAGTCATCTTTGCACTGAAAATTTAGAGGCACTATCTTTATGGCTCTAAGTTTGAAGTATATAGTGACCACAAGAGTCTGAAATATTTGTTTGATCAAAAGGAATTAAATATGAGGCAGAGAAGATGGATTGAATTCTTGAAAAATTATGAATTCGATTTAAAATACCACCCAGGAAAAGCCAATGTGGTAGCCGACGCATTGAGTCGGAAGTCCATTCACATGGCGACAATGATGGTTAAAGAGATGGAGTTGCTTGAACAATTCCGAGACATGAATTTGCAAGTGGATATGTCTTCGTCTCAGAAAGTGACTCTCGGAACTTTAAAAATAGCTAATGAATTTTTGAAGAATGTTTATGTACAGCAAATGACCGATTCTTATTTAGCCGAGATGAAAGAAACTCAGGCTAAAGGTAAAGATTTATTTTTGACTGAGGGCTCAGACGGTATTTACCGAGTGAAGGGGCGGATTTATGTACCTGACTCAGAAAACTTACGACAATCGGTGCTTAACGAGGCACATAAAAGTAAGTTAAGTATTCATCCGGGTATTACTAAGATGTATCATGATTTGAAATTGCATTTTTGGTGGCCCGGAATGAAGAAGGATGTAGTCAACTTTGTGGCCCATTGCATCATTTGTCAAAAAGCAAAGGTTGAGCATCAAAAATCGACCGGTGGTTTACAACCTTTGGAAATTCCCGTGTGGAAGTGGGACGCAATAGCTATGGATTTTGTAATGGGACTACTAAGGATTCGGAACGGTCATGATGCCATTTGGGTTATCGTGGACCGATTGACAAAGTCTGCACACTTTTTGGCAATTAACATGAGTTATTCCTTGCCAAGGCTAGCACAACTGTACATTAGCAAAATAGTCCGATTACATGGTGTTCCATCTTCGATTGTGTCAGATAGAGATCCGAGATTTACTTCCCGATTTTGGGGAAGTCTGCATCAGGAGTTAGGTTCGAAGCTCCGATTGAGTTCGACCTATCATCCTCAAACAGATGGGCAATCCGAGCGGACTATTCAGAGTTTAGAAGACTTGTTGAGATCCTGTGTGTTAGAGCATGGTGGGAGCTGGGAACAATACCTTCCATTGGTCGAATTTACTTACAATAATAGCTATCATAGTAGCATAGATATGGCTCCCTATGAAGCTTTATATGGAAGGAAATGCCGAACTCCTCTTTGCTGGTCGGAATCGGGCGAAAATCTAATGTTAGGACCAGAGATTGTGCAGCAGACCTCTGAGCAAATCCAAATGATCAAGGACAAAATGAAAGCATCCCAAGACCGTCAAAAAAGCTATTATGATAACCGGACAAAGCCGATTGAATTTCAGATCGGTGATAAAGTCTTTTTAAAAGTCTCTCCAAGCAAAGGCGTTGGAAGGGCATTGAAAAGCAAGAAGTTGAGTCCAAAATATATTGGTCTGTATGAAATATTGAAGAGAGTCGGACCAGTAACCTATCAAATTGCATTGCCTTCTCATTTAGCAAATTTACATAGCGTATTTCACGTTTCACAATTGAAGAAATACTTGCCAGATCCTACTCAAGAAATGCCGGATGATGATGTTGAAATTCAAGAAAACCTAACCACTATAGCCGAGCCCACTAGTATAGTGGACCGATCGGTAAAACGATTGAGAAACAAAAATGTTCAATTGGTCAAGGTTACATGGCAGCAAGATCAGAGTATCATGCATACTGGGGAACGAGAAGATGCTATGAGGGAACAATATCCCGAGTTATTTCGTTGATGTATAATTTTTGTATTTAAATTTCGAGGACGAAATTTTTGTAGGAGGGGGGAAATGTAACATCCCAAGTTTTGTAATATTTAGCAAATTCATTTATGAAGGATTAATAAAGAAATTCTGAATGAAATTCCGAGTGAATGCTGTTTGAAATGTGATATTCCGAGTGAATATGGTATGATACCGAGTGAAGTAAGACCGAGGAACTTATCTCCGAATGGAAATAAGATGTTTCCGAGTGAAACATCATTAAGCAAATTATTTCTAAGTTAAGAAAATAGTATCCGAATGAGGCACTTTCGAATAAGGAAATCCGAGAGAAACAGTTCTGGATGGAGTATCTCTGAATTGAAACTTTTAAGTAAAACGTTTCCAAGCACGACATTTCCGAGTGGAATGATACCGAGTGAGAAAAGACTCGGTCTAGATTATTTTGTTGAGTGGAAACTCGAGTGATGATGGTCGGTCTTGGAATTAATTACCGAGTGAAAGACCACACGAGAAAAGAGTCGGTTGTGAAATAATTCGTCGAAGTGAAGATCGATCAGATACTGAGTCGGTGTGAGGGTGAATTACCGAGTGAATGACTGACCGAGCGATAAGTCAGTTTTAATGTAAGTTGCTGAGTGAAGGACCGAATAAGAGGAATCGGTTCTGGAATGATTTTTCCCAAGTGCAAAACCGAGTGTTGGGTCAGGTTTCGCTTAAGCGAGTGGATACCTCGCTCAAGCGAGTAAGTATGAAATTCGTTACTGGATATTTCTTACCCGAGCGAGTGGCTATTAGGAGGGAGTCTCGCTCGAGCGAAAGCATAGAAAATGGTTACTGGACAGTTCTCGCTCAAGCGAGAGCGGTTCGCTCAAGCGAGAATCAGGTCTGATGCTTTCCACGTCAACCTGTTCTTCTACCTTATAGTAAAGTCTTTTTCTGATATTTTTCTAAGTATGGGACCCTCTCTAATGTGCTGTCCCTTTTCATTAAATGCTTACTCCTTATTCAGCATCTGAAGAAAAGTACAACAGATATCTTTTAATCATTCACGTCTCTTTGCATGAATGATATAAATACCAATTTCCACTGTTGGAGGAGTTTAGAAAAACCTTTGAAAGAAAAGATATCATCTGCAATCATCCTCTTCCAAATACTGCTGAAAAAGCCATTAACGAAGAAGGAATCAGTCTTCCTTTCTTCTTTTATAAAGAAAACACTGGATTAGCACAAAGCTGAGATTCCAGTCGAAAATCGCAAGCTGTGAATTGGATAAAGTTTTAAGTGTTACAAGAGCTCTTAATTCCAGGTAGGGGGAGCATTCCACTTCAAATGAATAGTTTATGAATGGATGTGGGGTGATACTATTATGTTATATATGTGTCGTGTGTTTTGATACCCCACTTGTGTAATGCTTTACGTTTATATATAAATATATATATATATATGTTCCATTCATATTTCTGATGCTGATATTGACAGTGATATGAGATTGATGATGAGTATGGGAACTTTTCATAATGTCAATGTATATGCTTGAAATGCATGAGTATGAGACATGTTGTGATATTCATAAAAGACCTTGGGTGAGACTCAAGGCAACCTCTTGAGCAGGGCTCGGGGTTTGGCCCGTAATACCGAGTAGAGGACCACTATCACTCTGGGAGTGGTACTTGGTGTTGCATTGGGGGCGTAGAGCGGTTTGGTACCTGTAAAACGGCCGAATCAGCCGAGTGCTGAATTATGGCTCAGGGAGCCAGTGTTGCAACACAAAACTAACAGTCTTAATGGATCCATTTATTTGAGTGTGAATATGCACTAATTCTTGTGTGTATGCCTTGATTACTGATAGAAAATACTATTTATGTTGTATGACTCAGTTGTGGTAAGTCTAACTATTATTTGATGTGTTTTTGCTCACCCCCTACTCATTATTTTTGCAGTGGATAGAGGACACGGTGATGGCATTTGAAGTCACTCGACCGACTGGAGCATTATGTATTATACATAGTGTACATAGTAAACTAGGTAGAAGCCTTGGCCGGCTCTTATGTTTACCGAGTGAAATATTGATTTCTGAATGGTAAAATTTTTGTATTATGTAATGGCCGGTCGGTTTTTGTACTGTGACAACAATATTATTAATACAAATTTTGTTTTAATCATGAAATGGTTTATGAAAAGTCTATTTATGTTTAAATTGCATTCCAATGGGTCAGTCGGTTTGATGAGGAATCGGTAATTTTAATGACTGAACTAGATCTCTATTGGGAAATTTAAATCATTTGTGAAAATTTTACTTGATTTATTGAAAAATTAATTTAAAAATTAAGGATGTTATAGGTTCTGGGTAAAATTGTTATCCTGTTTGTTATATAACTTTGAAATGTGATGATTGGTGTGTTCTGGTTGTACGATAACTTGTGAAATACCTGGATATGTGATATCTATGAGTTATGGAGTGTTATGTTGATTTCCGTCCATGATTGCATATTGAATTGCATGAGATGCATTTTGATGATAATGAGAATGCCGAGTGCATATGGCGTGAGACGCTTGATGATTAAAATGGTATTGATGTATTAATGATAATAACAATATGCATGAGATGCACCATTGAAAATGCTGAGAGCATATAGCGTGAGACGCTTATTTTTGAAATGGTAATCAAATGTATAGGCATGAGATACTATGAAAGACCTTGAGTGGGACTCAAGGCAAGCCTATTGAGTGGGACGCAGGGCTGCCTGTAACACTACCGTTGTCACTGAGAGTGACTGTGTTACATGAGAGGGCAAACGGTTTGGTACCAGTAAAACGACCGGATCAGCTGAGAGCTGGGTATAAGGCTGAGAGCCTATTTTGCAACACAAAACTTAATAATGAACAATTGGATCCGATTGATTGAATGTATGTACACTGATAAATGATGGTGAAAGCAATGTGACTTGTATGGTCATGTGTATATGTTATTGAGAATAACATGAATTATATAGCCTTGAATGAGTTGAGTAAATCCTGATTAGATGATGTTATGTGAGTAATTATATTGAATGACAGTGTATGTTGTTGTTTGTTTGAGACATTATATTGTATAGTTAAGAATGGGATGATTGATCCGAGTCAATAACTGTCATTTAACATGTATAATGCTCACCCCTACTTGTGGCTATATTTTCAGTGGATTTAGGCCAGGATGGCGAATGATGAGAGATCATCAAGCTCGTGTGAGGAGTACTTGTACAGATGTAGTATACATATTATATATAGTTGTGATATAGCCTTGGCCGGCTCCTATGTATACTGTATTGTTTTGAGTATATACATGAGTTTGAACTATCCAGGATTGTGGGCATATATATACGTAATGCTATGATGTTGTTTGATATATCCAGGGAGTGTTGTTGTATGAGAAATGTCAAAGGTCAAGATGTTTCCGAGTAAGACATAACCGAGAGAACTTCTTCCAAGTGAAGGAAGGTTAAAAATATTTCCGAGTGAGACATGACCGAGAGGACCACTTCCGAGGGAAGGAAGGTCAAGATGTTTTCGAGTGAGACATACCCAAGAGAACCTCTTCCGAGTGAAGAAAGGTTAAAATATTTCCGAGTGAGACATGACCGAGAGGACCACTTCCAAGGGAAGGAAGGTCAAGATGTTTCCGAGTGAGACATAACCAAGAGAACCTCTTCCGAGTGAAGAAAGGTTAAAAGATTTCCGAGTGAGACATGACCGAGAGGACCACTTCCAAGGGAAGAAAGGTCAAGATGTTTCCGAATGAGACATGACCGAGAGAACCTCTTCCGAGTGAAGGAAGGTTAAAATATTTCCGAGTGAAACATGACCGAAAGGACCACTTCCGAGGGAAGAAAGGTCAAGATGTTTCCGAGTGAGACATGACCGAGGGAACTACTTTCGGGTGAAGGAATGTTAAAATGTTCCCGAGTGAGGTATGACCGAGAGGATCATTTCCGGATGAAGGTTAAAATGCTTCCGAGTGAACCATGTCCAAGATGAGATCTTCCAGGCGAAGAATAAGGATCTGACTATGAGTGAGAAATTTCTGAGTGAGGCATGACCTGAAGGGACCATCCCCGAGTGATAGGAGGTTCCGGTTTCGAATGATGGAACACACCGAGTGTAGGGACTCGCTCTAGAGAGTAGGAGCTCGCTCCAGCGACCTTTACTGGTTTCGTTTAACCGAATCAGGATCTCGCCAAGCGAGTGACACCTTGACTCCATTTTCTTTTTCCCGATTCCGGATTTGAACGCGAAAAATTTCCCCGGGTTTTTGGGCTTGTCTTTATTAATTCGGGATGTTTTAAAGTTTCTATTTATTTTAAATGGAAAAAATATATAAAAAAAGAAGGGGAATCTATTGTAAATTAATTTTCACCTTAATTGGAAGGAAATTAGAGAAAATGAGATAAGAGTTTTGTTTAACAAATATTTTAAATAATTATAAAAAATTTAGAATAAAAATTAAGATTATATATAATTTATTTTATTTTATATATAATAAATTTATTTTATATATTTTTTTATCTATTCAAACAAGAAAAAGTTTCATTTTTTATTTCTTTCTCTTTTGCTTGTGTGTGTCTATAAAATCCAAATAATATGTTTTTCCTTTTTCGTATTTTCACCATATTTCTTTCTATTTCTTTCATCTCTTCGTCCCAACATGGAAAAACACTAAGATACTTTCTTTTCCATACAATTTCTTTTCCTTTATCTAAACAGTAATTTTTTTTTCATTTTTCTTATATATATATATATATATATATATATATATATATATATTAATCCAAACAACATACTTTTTTTTCTACCTATATCTTTCCTTCATATTTATTTTCATCTCTTTATTCAAACGATGGAGAAACACTAAAATGCTTTCTTTTCTATACAATATCTTCTCATCTTTCCAAACAATAAAATAGTCATTTTTTTTTTCATTTTTTTATCTTTTATATCTATTCATCCAAACAACCTACATTTCCTTTCTGTTTCCACCATATTTCTTTCCTTTCTATTTGTTTTCGTCTCTTCATCTAAACAATGGAGAAGTACTTGAAATTAAAATAAAGCAAAAGGACAAACTTAAATTAAAACAAAACCAAAATGACTAACTTGAAAAACTTTAATCAACTATCTCAATCTTAAGTTAATGGAAGGAAGAACTTGAAACAAACACAAACCACAAAAGACTAAATTAACAACAACTAAAAATGATAAAAAAAACTAAATTGAAACCTAAAGAAAATACAAAATACTAAATTAAGGTGAGTTTAACATAATAACATAAATTTTATTTTATTTTATTTTTTGTCATATGCTAGTTAAAAACCAATTTGTTATAGTCAAGTTTGTTAAGCTAATTACTTTGGGGGAAATTTTGCTAGTTAGAGAAACTAGCTAAAAAAACTAAACTGCAAAAGGAAAATGCAAAATTTGCACGAGTCTCTATGGTTTTATTAGCCTCATAGGTGTAAACTTAGCATCTGTTTGATAATGAAACTAGTTTAGTTAACAACAAAAAATCGATTAATTTAATTGAAATTTGATTGACTCGAAGATGTAAAAATGAATCCTAGGACAAATGCATGGATTTGTGACTTTTACATCCACAAATTTTATAGCTTCCTTTAACATTCAATTTTGGCTTTCAAAAGTAAATAAAAACTTTTGGTTAAATTCAAACGCAACAATCGGTACTGTAGATGCGGGAATGATGGAAAGCCCAATTTTTTTGCAGATATGAATAAGGAATATCCGTTAATCTTCACAGTCACAAACAAGACAAAACAAAATATGTGCGTTTACTAACAAGTATGGTTCCTCGTTGGGTCCAAAAAAATTATACGATCAAATGATGTTTTAACTATTTCGAACGATATAAATGATTAATATTAATTTTCACTATTTAGAACGATATAAATGATCAATATTAACCTTTAAATATTTTTATTTTTATAACTCTGTTAACTCAACTGTATACTAATCGGATACTATAAGGGGTACATTCATTGTATTGAAAATGTAATGAACATATGAAGAGACTAATTTTAGGGTTCTCAATATTCTTTTTTCAGAGTTTGAAAAGAAAGGCAGCGAAAATTAGCAACGTATATTGCAGCGATGGTCCCTCCTCTCCCACTTTCCTCCCTATTGTACGGCTTTATATTGTCTCATGGACCCCTCCATAATCCATTGATTCAATTCAATCTTTTCACCATGTTTATTTTGTATACAAATTTGGTTACACTGTCGTTGAAAAATTAAAATTCTATATGACTTTTACAATAATTATTTCATAAATTAAAGATAATTATTTACATTATAATTCTTGATTAAATGTATATGTATGAAAACTTTATAACATACTGTGTATTTAAATTAAATTTCTTCCCACTAACCCCACCCTAAACATTACCCTTTCCTGCTTCTCAAGTGGCCATTTTTTATGATTTATTTCATCTTGCTCCCTTTGATTGTGACATTGTTTTTCTTTTGTTGATTGTCCACTGAATGTTTCATTTTTCCCATTCGAGTGAAAAATATTTATATCATAATCAGTAATTCTTTCAACAATTATTTTTCTTTTTAATTTATAAGATTCAAATTTAAAAACTTGCTTAGTAATAGTTAAATTTTTAAGTAAAAAGATAATAGATAGGTTGGATTTTGATATAAAATTACGGTATAAAAGTTTAATATATAAAATAATAAACCATGCAAACTAACAATATATTAGTTTCTTTTATTAAAAAAACTATATAGTTGTTTAATTTTTCATACTTATACTATAATTGTTTTTTAGATTGAAATTCATTTCGTTGACCTATAATGTATAAGGGGGATTCAAGGAAAAAGGAGTATACGTTATATGCACTAAAACTCAAAATATTATTTCAACTACAAAATAAATTATTACTACTATTAAGAATTAATTGACTTGTAACGCGAGATATCAACCCTTTTTATTTTTTATTTTTGGAGAAAAGATATCAACTTTTCTGGTCAGTATATTGAACTACTTTAAATTAATTTCTGCGACGTGCACAAGTGCTTTTATTGACGTGACTAATCTGTTTGGTTTCCAGTTGTGGAAACGGAGTTGGGAAAATTGAAAAGTTTAAGGGTTGGTATTGATCCTTCACGCCGTTCGAGATAATCAAAACTCTGTTTGACCATAAGATTTATTTTTGGATTGGTCAACTTGATATCCAAACGGTTGCACCATATGAAATGGAAAATAAAATGAATAATTAATAAGAACCAGATGTTTGTGTTTGGAGGGTAATATTACCCCATTTAGTATACTTAAATACTGGTGAAATTTTTAATGTAAATTAGTTTAATATAAAAGTTCTTCAAATTGATAAGTTAGTTAAATATTATCAAATTATTTATCACTTCAATATGTA
The DNA here is from genome assembly GCA_037962975.1 of Clitoria ternatea. Classification (NCBI taxonomy): domain Eukaryota; kingdom Viridiplantae; phylum Streptophyta; class Magnoliopsida; order Fabales; family Fabaceae; genus Clitoria; species Clitoria ternatea. Next base: position 156,474,240 of record CM075673.1, read on the forward strand.
GTGTCTGATTAATTAGCTATTACACCTAATTTATCAAAACAAAATCATGATTGTAAACAGCAACATATATAATTCATATTTTCCTATGATTTCACATAAAGAATATACTAATTTTAATAAAAACAATTATAACGTTTATAATAATATGCCTGGATCGAACGTGGAAAAATATAATTTGATGTTATATTAACATACAACAAAGTGTCGAGCAAGCATATAATTTATACAGCACTTCTTGTTTTTTTCTTGATGGATCTATTTTTGAACTTTAGGCCAGAACAAAATTTAAGGTTGTTTATGAGACTTATATATTTTAAGGTTTAATTTTATAATTGTTTTCACGTGGGTTGGGGAAGGGGTGGGGTTATTTTATATGAGCAATATAAAAAGAATATTAAAGATCTGAGGAGCTTGATCAAAATCTAAATAAATGCATAAACAAAACTGTGTAATGATATTTGAGCAGGTGTAACCAATCATAGTATCATTAACTTAGCTGTTTCAATGGAATAATTAAATGTGTTTAAAGTTAGATACATTGAATGGTCTAGCCCTACAGGTAATCGAATAGTTTGAGATACGATGGTACTTTGAGATATCTTTTAGAGATAGTATAGAAATACTCAATCTGAAGATTAGAACACATGAATTCAATATTCAATTGCATGCTATGCTATGTATGGCACATAAATTAGGTCTAAAGTTCATATCATCATGCATGCATGTATACATTGTTTCAAACCCCAAGGTGCCTAAAATACATTTCAAGTAATAAACCCCAAATATATATAATTATATACATCGCTATTAAGCATATAAGCAGAGAAGGGTGATCGATTCAATCACCTTTTGGTTTACTAATTAATCAATTTTGGAAGTGTCAAAGGGTGGAGATAAGCATAAAAGCTTTTTTGTTTCCCTTTCTTACTGTCTTAAAGTTCATTTCTGCTTTAAGTGTCACTTTTTTTCTTCCATTTCGTTGTCTTCTTCTAGCGTGTAATTAATTAGAATAATTAAAAAAATCGACATAATTATTCTAAAAAAGTTGTTAGAACCTTAATGAATATAATTACTGTAACGGAATTCAATGGAATATATATATATATATATATATATATATATATATATATATATATATATATATATATATATATATATATATATATATATAATGGAGCTGACCAGCTGTGTTAGGAGAGGAAAAGACAACTTCACCTTGTTATTCCCTTTGCAACAGAAGATTTATTTATTTATTTATTTTCATCATTAAAATTTGAAGTAGTGATACAGTCTTTTATACATACAAAGCTACAACAAATTAGCTATGCAGTTATCTCTGTTGCTATTTATCACAAACTTACTGAGAGACAATATTCAATGACAACATAAGTCAGGTGTAGGAATTAGCGATCCATTCAACAATAGATTTAACAACAATTATAAAAATAGTAAATTGTAATATCCTAATTTAAATTTTCAAAAAGTGAATTTAGGAGCTTCAATTTAAATTAATTATTTTACCTAAATTAAACTCAATTTATTTAAATCTCCTCACTTAAAATTTTATTTCAAAAACCATTCCTAATTTAATTTATTTCCTTCCTACCTTTTTCTTTTCTTTCTCAAATTTTCTCCTTCTCTCACTTACAATCTCTCAAAGAACTCTCTTTTCCGTAAGCTTCATAAGAGCAATATCTTATTTTAAACAGATTGATGTTATATTATTTTCTCAATGATGATGGTGCATTAAACTCTGCGTTTCTTTCTCCTTCTAGATTGATCTATGGCTGGCAGTAGGCAAAGTGGTGACCATATGGAGGATTTTCTAGTTCGATTGGTTGGTGCGCTTGATAGGTAAGGCCACGGTACAGGAGGTCTTGATAGATTTTTAAAGAGGAAACCTTTTACTTTCCAAGGTAGTTATAACCCCGAGGGCGCCTATCTCTGGATTAAAGAAATGGAGCGTGTCTTTCTTTCCTTGGAGTGCACTAAAGCACAGAAGGTGGAATATGCCCCCTACCAACTTGTTGAGGAAGTTGAGACTTGGTGGTTGCAAGTCAAACAACGTATGATACACGCTCTGAGGCATTTGATTTGGGCTAACTTTAAAGAAGATTTCCTGGAGGAGTTCTTTCCGGCTAACGTTCGAAGTCGGGAAGAGTTAGAATTTATGGAATTAAAACAGGGTGTTATGTCTCTAGGCGAGTACACCGCCAAATTTAATGAACTGAGTTTTTTCTACCTTCTATTTCAGAATGAGGGAACTGAAGTTTCAAGATACGTGAAGTATGAAAGCGGGCTGAGGTTTGAGCTAAAGGAAGCAATAAGATATTAGGAGATTCGTAATTTTCCTGCCTTGGTAAACAAGTGTAGAATTTTGGAAGAAGACTAATTGACTAGAGTGGCCGAAAGAAAAGCTTATAAGAGTTTGAAAAGCCAATCTGGGAAAGTCAAGAAACAGGGCCAGAGGGGTCCAAAACTGTTATCAGGGAGGATCTTCTTTTGGTGGTCGTGGTGGTGGCCAAGGTTTCGTTGAATGTTTTCTTTGTGGTGGTAACCACTTGGTGAGGAACTATTTTTAGAGACTTGAGGTTATATGTCACCATTGTGGACAAAAGGGCCATATTTGTCCTGAGTGCCTTTAGTTGGATAGGGAAAATACTTCTGGTTGTCATGGTACTGTTGTTGGTCGTGGTGGTAATGGAAACCATGCTGGATGAGCTAGAAAGGGTTTAGGATTTCAACCTACTTGATGTAAATAAATGAATTTTTGTTCTCCGTTTCCGAGCTATATATCCTCGTTTAATTCTGGTCATTGAATGTAAATAAATGAGATTTTCGTGAATAACTATTTGATTTTTTTTGAGTTATTCTTTTCTGTTTCCTAGTCATTTATTAATAACAAGAATGGATTCTTCCAATGTATAAAAAAAAATTCCAATGGCTTTTGCTACTATAACCTTCCCAACCACGATTTTTTTAGTATTTAACCTAAAAATAAGAAATTGTATTGATACTAAGTATTAAAGAGCATAGTAAATTAAGTAGGATATCATAAGTCTTGCCTGGGCTGCTTTAATGGTAGTTTTTTCATTTTCCCTTTCCCTTGTAGTACGGGGAAGAAGTGCACTATAAGTATACTACTAATTTAGTTAAGGGATCAAAGCATGAATTCTTTTATAGTTGGATTTTGCATTTTTTTAACTATTAAATTTGAGTATTTAATCAATACTAATTAATTGAATTCAAATAGAAAATATATCTATATTTCAGAGTTCTATTTTATTCTAGTAGTAGAATATATTCTATGGATAATATAGAAATATAAAATACTCTTTTAATCAAATAAATATTTTCATTATTCCCATGTTTGTATTTTGAAAATCATGGGAATAGAAAAAAATAATAAATTGACTCACTCCTATTCTAGCCAAATTTTTCCTAAAATTTCTATTTAGATGAACTGACTCTTATTAAGGTTATATGTAGAAAATGAGGAACCGCGTAAACCTCATCCCGATTTTTTTATCTTTGAAATAAAAAGGGTTTCGTTATTCTAATTATTGATGCTCAAGCTGGGGGTAGCCACTGCTCTCGGATGTGTGCTTGTCATTTTTGGTATTGATGTTGACCAGACTTATGATTTAGTGCAAAGTAAGTGTTTGCTTGATGGTTTTACTGTGGGTGTTATTTTTGATTTTGGTGCTACACATTCCTTTGTATCTAATGATTGTATGAAGTGTTTGAGGTTGCCTGTGTCTGATATAGACTGCACTGTAGTTGTTTCTACTCTGACTGGTTTTAGTTTGTGGACCACCACTATTTATAGAGATGTATGTTTCACCTGGGTGACAGAAATTTATGACCGATTTGATTTGTTTGCCCCTGAGAGATCTTGATATTATTCTGGGCATGGATTGATTATCTGCCAATCATGTGATGGTTGACTGTCATCAAAAGAAAGTTATCTTTCCGCCTAATCCTGTTCATAATTTTTATGTAAGTGGTATTTCTCAATTGTTCATGATTCTTTCTATATCTGAAGGCAAGAGTTCCTCCGATATTCATGTGTTCCCTATTATATGCGAGTTCCCGGATGTTTTTTTGGAAGATGTTCTTGGATTGCCCTTATAATGGGAAGTTGAATTTATTATTGATCTTGTTCTTGATGCTGGACCCATTTCTAAAGCACTATATCACATGTCTTCTGTTGAACTAGCTGAGTTGAAGCGACAAGTTGATGAGTTATTAGCCAAACAATTTATTCTCCTAAGTGTTTCACTATGGGGTGCCCCGGTGTTACTTGTAAGCAGGAAAGATGGTTCCATGTGGTTGTGTATTAATTATAGATAATTGAACAAGTTGACTATCAAGAATAAGTATCTGTTGCCACATATTGATGATATGTTGGATTAATTGAAAGGTGTCAAGGTATTTTCTAAAATTGATCTTCAATCTGGGTACCACCAGACTCATGTGAAGTCGGAAGATATTCCTAAAATGACGTTTAGAACCCATTATGGACATTATGAATACGTTTTATGTCTTTTGGTGTGACTAATGCACCCACGATCTTAATGGATTACATGAATCACATTTTTCATCCCTATCTGGACAAGTTTGTTGTGGTATTTATTGATGATATCTTGGTATACTCCAAATCTTTGGAGAATAGACATCTTCGTCTTGTATTGCAAGTATAGCGTTAAAAGTAGTTATATGCTATCGCGACTAGGATCGCGATGGGAGGCCAGTCATAAAAAAAGAGAAAAAGAAAAAAAGGTTTCGAAATCCTTTCAAAAAAATATGGAGTCTCTACCAATATTTTTTTAGGGTAAAATATTAAGAAAACCTTTGTTGAGACACCGGTCGTAAAAAATGAAATTCTAAGTTCGGGAGCTGAATTACAGGTGAGGAAGGTATTAGCCCCTCACACTGTCTGTTATAAAACGGTTACCTTAAATTGATCGCGCACGTATTTTTAAATAGCCCAGAAATTAATTTAACCACAAAAAATGAGACAAACAACACACATAAGGAAAAAAAAAGAAATTTTCAAAATAAGGTTAACAGGACATCTCGTCCAAATTAATCTTAAATCGAACAATTTAAATAAGTAATCATAATAATTAAAAATAAAATAAAATAAAAGATTAACAGACTGTCTTGTCCAACTTAATCTTAATTTATTCATAATAAAAATTTAAGAAAGTTAAAATAAAATAAAATAAAGTTAAATAAGATTAGATGAAATAAAATCAGGTAAAATAAATTAAATTAAATTTTAACAAAGATAAAAGATTAACAGGACGACTCGTCTAAATTAATCCTTTTTATAAGAAATATTATTGTTTAACGAATAAAAACAGATTAAAAATATAAGGAGATGAAGAAGACGTCCCGTCTAAATTAAGCTACTCGTGGTAAAATGGTGTTCTTAAATTAAATAGTAACAATATAAAATTAATTGAAATAAAGCAAAAACACACAAAAATTAATAAAAGGAAAATGGGCCCACGGGAATTATTCTCGCTCTTACGTATTCCCGAATATGTCAGGAAATCAGGGTTACGTAGTTCTTATAGAAATCAATTTTCAAAAATATTTTGAGCTATTTTAATTGATTCAATTTTTGTCTATAGCAAAAGAAATTCTATGGAGAAGGAAGTATACAAAACGAATAAAAATACATACGTGTATAAACCTTCACAAATCCTATAACATCGATGTAGGCAAAGTACTTTGCACGACATCATTATAAGATTTTTATGACATTTATTATAAACGATATTTATTTTTAGTATTTTTTATATTTGATATCTCTAAGAAAAGTTATATTTATTTTTTTAGAAAAAAGAAAAAAATAGAGAGAAAATAAAGTCCCAAAATTAGACTAAGAACCTATTTCACTTACTTATGTGTTTGTTACTAATTTATTTTTATAAGCTAACAACCAGAAAGAAGGAATATAGTTGAAAAGACTAAAATAACACAAGTAATAATAAATAAATAATAAAAACTTTAATGTAACTAAAGAGGTCAAACATTTCCTATGCATAACAACTAATAGGCAAAGAGAAATATTAGTACACAAATAACAATAGAAATTAAGCAAAAATATAAAAAAGGAAAACAAGAGTGCCATGGGTAGGTCTTGAACCTAAAACCCCTTAGGTAGTTAAAGGCATGCTATAGCCAATAGACCAAGTTAGACCTTTAGTACTAATAATGCAAATAAAGAGTATATATTTTAAATTTAAAAAGATCCCATTTTTAAAAAAAAGAAATTGGGCTTTAGAACTTAAAGCCCATGATTATTTTTTTAAAAAAAGAAAGGGATTCACCTTAGTTTGTGATAGAGAACACAAAAAGAAGGAAGAGAGAGAAAGAGTTATATAAAGAGGGAGAGGGAGACCAAGAAGAAAAAGGGAGGCAGTGGTGGGTTGGAGCAAGCGGGGCGGATGGCGATGGACCGTGGGGATGGTGTGCGGTGGTTGTCGGTGCAGAGACAGGGTGGCACAAGGTGGTGGTCGGTGGTGGTACGGCTGGTTGCGGGTTGTCGCAGTTCTCTTCTTCTTCTCTTTTGCCACTGTATTTGTTGTTGTGGGTGCTTTTTTTTTCTTCATTTTTTATTATTGTTGGTGAATATGGGGATGAGATTTTTGGTCATGGGTTATGTGGTTCTTGGGTATACTGGTGATGAGGTTGAAGGATATAAGAATGAGAGGAGAATGCAAAGTGGTTATGTTGGTGTGTTTGTTTTTCAAAATCAGAAGTACCTTTGCTGTTGAAGATGCTCTCTTTTTATTGCCAAGGTTTCTTGCTCCCCTCTGTATTTCAATGTCATTACCATTCTTATGTTTTATTTTCAAATTCAAGACCCTCTTTGATTTCCATGGACTATTCTTGCTATTTTTCCCATTAGTTTGTGGGTGACAAGTAGTAAAGAACAATAATTTAGTAAGCTTACCCCACAATGTCCTACAAGCATGACTTAAGAACTTGGTGTCCCTATCACTTACAATACTCCTAGGCAGTCCATGGAGTCTTACCACTTCTTTGAAGAATAAGTCAGCTAAATGACAAGCATCATCAACCTTTTTACAGGGTATAAAATGCATCATTTTTGAGAACCTGTCAATAACCACAAGAATAACATCCTTGGCATTCTTTTTAAACCCATAGAAAAATCAGTCCAAGGAAAATTTGGCACAAGTAAAGGAGTTTATAAACTATATGGCACCACCTTTGATTTTTCCCATTTACAAATAATACAATGCTTAAAATACCTATGCATATCACGTTTCATATGAAGCCAATATAAATTTTCATGCAATGCTTCAAAAATCATTTCTTTTTGAAATCTCTTGCGTCTCTCTTGCTAACAAATCTCTTATAGAACACTTAAGCATACACAATCTTTTCTTTTTGAAAAAATAATCATCATGCTTATAGTATCCACTTTGGGACATTTTTACATATGCAACATATATTTTAGAAAATTTAGCACCATGCAAATACATTCCTCTCAAAGTTTCAAGTCCAAAAATTTTAGTTTCAAGAGTAGAAAGTAATGCATACCTCTTAGACAAAGCATCAACAACAATGTTCCCCTTCCCTTTTTTTTATGTTTTATAACATATGGGAATTGTTCAAGGAACTCAATTCATTTTACATGTCTCTTATTTAGCTTGACCTCCCCTTTCAAATATTTAAGGGATTCATAATAACTATAAATTACAAACTCTTTGGGCAAAAGATAATGTTGCCAAGTTTTCAAAGCACGCATTAAGACATATAATTCCTATCATAAATGGGATAGTTTACGGAAGTCTCATTCAACCTATCACTAAAATAGGAAATTAAATGTCCTTTTTGCATCAAAACAACCCTAATACCCATATTAGATGCATCACATTCTATTTCAAAAGATTTTGCAAATTTTGGCATTACAAGAAAGAGAGTATTAGTTAACTTATGCTTAAGTGTAGCAAAGGCTTTTTCTTGTTTCTCACCCCTTGTAAACCCAACATGATTTTTAACTATTTCATTAAGAGGTGTAGTCAATGTGCTAAAATTTCTCAAAAACCTCTTAGAAACTAGCTAAACCATGAAAACTCCTAACCTCAGTCATGGTTTTGGGTGTAGACCACTCTTGAATTTCCTTAACCTTTTTCTTTATCCACTTGTATCCCTTTAACACTCACAATAAAACCCACAAATATAATATGATCAATGCAAAAGGTACATTTTCAAGATTAGCAAATAATTGTTCCTTTTTAGACAAATTCATCACAACACTCAAATATTCAACATACAATTCAATATTAGTGCTATAAATCAAAATATCATCAATGTACACCAAAATAAACTTGCTTAAGAATTCCCTTAAGACATGGTTTATTAAATCTTATAAAAGTGCTTGAGCCATTAGTTAGCCCAAAGGGTATCACGAGTCACTCATACAAACCATACTTAGTTTTAAACGTAGTTTTCTATTCATCCCTTTCCCTTATCCAAATTTGATTGTATCTACTCCTTAAATTAATTTTAGAAAATATGCAAGCACTGTACAACTCATCAAGAAGATCATTTACTTAGGAATAAAATGTTTGTACTTAATGGTAATGTTATTGGTAGTTCAACAATTCATGCACATCTTCCCAACCTATCTTTTTTAGGAACTAAAATTACCAGAAGAACACATGGACTTATACTCTTTTACACTCATTGTTTGCTCATTAATTCATTAACTTGTCTCTAAATTTCTTTGGTCTCTTGGGGATTGCTTCTATATGTTGACCGATTAGGTAGAAAAGCTCCCAGAATAAGATCAATATGATGCTTAATCCCCCTTAAAGATGAAAGTCCTTTTGGAACTTCGTTTGGAAACACATCCTTACATTCCTGCAAAAGAGAATCAACACTAGTAGGGACAACAAACCCATTAGAGTTATTAACAATCAATACATGAATTTTGTAATATAATAAGTAAAGTGGCTTGTTGGCAAGAAACACCTTCTCCACCTCACTTTCTTTTGCTAAACAACTCACTTTGTTTTTAGGTGTTTTATTCTTGCTCCCTTTAGGTGTTTCACTTTTTTCTTTCCATTTCTTTTTAAGGGTTTACCTCATTTCTCCTTTTTCTTGTACTCTTTTTTCTCTTAATTTAATTTGGTCCTCACACAGTTCTTTAAGAGATAATGATTTAAGAATAATTTTCTTTGCCTTGTGCATGAAAAAGATCTTGTTTGTGAACCCATGATGAATTGCCTTTGAGTCATATTGCCATGGTCTCTCTAAGAGAATATGAGTTGCCTCCATAGGAACCACATCACATAACACCTTGTCATTATATTGTTTGATGGAAATGCATACTTCCACTTGTTTGCTCATGATCATCTCCTCGTCTTCACTAAGTCACTGAAGTTTGTATGGCCAAGGATGTGGCTTAGTCTCCAACTCTAATTTAGGAACTTATCTAGATACATTGGTACAATTTCCTCTATCAACTATCATAGAGCACAACTTCCCATTGATGGAACATCTAGTGTGGAAATGTTCTCCATTTGGGATTGTTCTAGAGGTTGTATTTGACTTCCCAATAACTTCATAATCATTAACAAATCTCCTTTTAATGCATCAACTTCTACTTCCTCATCTTTTTCAGACTCACTAGTTATTTCTACATTATCTATATTCCTCTTAGTTAGACATTCAAAAGATAGATTCCTAAACACCAAAAACATTTGATTTCTTTAGTTTTACTTCTTGGAGGTGATGTATGAGACCTCATATGTGACTTCTTTTGTGGGAAAACATTGTCATACTTCTAGAATATTCTCCTTTATTCTTGTCAGGGTCCCTCTAATTTGTGTTGTTAAAACTGGAAGAACTTCTTCTCATGGTCCTTTTTCTTTTAAGTTATTTTTTTACATGTAAAGCTTTATGCAACAATTCCTCTAACCCAACAAATTCCTGTAACTTAATAAATCTTAAATGTCACTATTCAAACCATGTAAAAATTGAGCCATAGTTACTGGTACCAAATCCTTTGTCCTCTTGTGCAACACAATTACTCTCAGCGACAACAGCAGTGTTGCGGGCTAGCCCTGAGTCCCACTCAATAAGCTTGTCTTGAGTCTCACCCAAAGTCTTTTGTGGAATCCTTGAAACCACAATCACAGAAATCTTATTTCATGATTAAATCATCCACATAAAGCATCTCATGCTATACATCTGCTGGTTCGTTGAGTATGATGTATTCACAAGACACCAGTTGTTAGTTTTGAATTGACTTGTGGCAAGTGCACCACTTATCGGTTGTAGTATATAAACGTCGTTCCCACTACGGATCGGATTAAATCGATTTCAAATTATTACGGCAAAAGTAACTTGAAGTTTTCATGATAATGAAGTAAACAACTTTTCATAAATCTAAAAGTCTATGAAAGCAATATAAGAAATATGCGTAAAATAACAGAGTATAGAGTTTGGGAATTGGATTCACCTTTCTCACTTTCTGATACACCGTTAATATTCACGTAATCGATGTTTGCAATATGATTCTTTACGTCACAATCACAGTCATTCATATCAATTCCTTGACTATGAAATTCATAAGAATAGGTTTAATAACGTCAATCCCTTGATCGTTTTAAATCTATTCCAGCATTAAGAACGATTGTTTAGACGTCCATTGCGTTAGATACCATCCCTGGTTATCTACTCACAATGGGCGTTCCATTTAGATCCATTTTCGAAAGTCATTTTCCAACAACAACTGTAAACTTGAATCAAGAAACTAGTGATCAAGTAGATTCAGGCAGTGAACATAAAATGGAATGTAAAGAATCATAAAACAACACATGAATCACATAAACATTATCCAAGTGTACATCAAGTTTGATTGGTTACCTCCAATCCCAAATGAGATGTTTAGCCACTCATGGTGGTCATTACAAGCTTAGAAAAGATGAAGAAAAGAAAGAGTACAAAGTGTTACCCAGCCGCCTTGAAGTAACCTTCTTGAATGCTTATATAAAGGAATACTCGCTCAAGCGAGTTTAAGTTTCGGTCAAGCGACTAGAAAACTTCAACGTGAAGAAAGCTTTTGGTCCTGCTTCACCTGCATGTTTATTCGCTCAAGCGATTCAGATTCGCTTAAGTGAATCTTCATATCTGATACTTTATTCCTTTTTCGCTTAAGCTGTTCTTTTATCCGCTCCAGCGAATCCTTTGATTTTAGGCTCTGGACCAATTTCGCTTGAGCGAAGTAATGTCGCTCAAGCGAGTTTTACATTGTGACTCACTGGAAGATTTTCGCCTGGTGTTTCAATTCAAACGCTTGAGCGAGGCTAATGTTATTCCATTCTATACCAATCTCACTCAAGCGGACTCTGTTTCACTCGGGCGAATGCTTCATCATTCTCTACTGGCTTGATTTCGCCTGGGCGAATGACTCCTCGCTCAAGTGAGTCTTGACCTGATACTGTTATTTGTAAAATTCCTTGCTCGCCCAAGCGAGCTCTTCAATTTAGCCTTAGCGACTATGATTCGCTCAAGCGAGATATCCTCCGCTTGAGCGAATATCACTTGTTTGCTCAACACTTGGTGAATTTTCTTCTTTTCTTTTCTTTTCTTCTTTCTTCTTCACTTTTTCCTGGAATTGCAACAAAATTAACCAATCAACCTGTACAATGTTCATATCACAATTTATGTTCTATATAGCTTACAAAATTGACAAACATTGCACATTATATCCAATTTATGCTTCATTATCCATGCAAAATATATATAAATTGGACATCTATCAACATCGTCATTTATTTAAATATCATTTGCATCTCATGTAAAATTTCTATACACCAATTCAATTATTCTATTACATTTCATGCATAGAAAATTTATTCAATCAATTTATCACATCTCATGTAATATACCAACATCAATTCAATCACTAATAGCATCTCATGCAATGTGATAATAACATTATGGATGACACCTAACATAGTCATTGATAATTCTCAATTATCACACAAGTGAGGTATATCACTAACATTTCATACTTCAACAATTCAATCATCATATTTCATAAACACATAATTCATAATATATCAATATACCCCTAACTTGTCTATAAACCATGCATTTAAAATATAATAGGTCCCCCTACCTGGAATAAATAATCTCAGAACCCTTCAAAGCTATCCAAATGTTATCTGATTACTAATCCAAAGTCCCAAAAATTCCCAAAATTACCAATAATGTATTTTAATACCACGAACGTTATTAAATTTTGTATTTTAAGTTAGAATCACCAATTTACAATTATTTCGATAAGTTACAACTTGCCGACTAGCTTTGACACTTGATTCTAAAACCCCTGACGTCGCCCGTTACTAGAAACGCCTTCGAAATGGTTCCTAAATTATAATTAACTCAATCAATACCCAAATTTCATAAAACAAAGCCAAAACCAACCAATGGATATCATGCTTACTTACTTGAAAATAGAGAGAATCCAAACCTCAATGGTACCGAAGCTGCCCACAACCAACCAAGCTTCACAAACGCCTTTAAATTCAAGAAAATGAAAGAATTAAAGGATGGGTTTCATGAAAGATTAACCATTATGAAGATACCCTAAAAACTTTACCTTGAATCCAAGAAATTAGAGCTCTCCCAAGGAATCCATAGCTGTCGTGAGTAAGGGAGGTGGGAGGGCACAAGAGTTCAAGCTTAACTAAAGAAATTAGAAGAAACAATGGTGAGATTGGAAGTGGTTCTCGCGGACAGAGAAGAAGAGGATGACACCAATTGTTTTTTCCCTTCACTGTGATACATGCGAGAGAAAGAACAAGAGTAATAGATGGAAAGTGAAATTGTAGTTTTAGGAATTTATAAAAATAAGGGCACATTAGTAATTCCACACTCATTCTCAACTATACATGGCAGATGTACCTTTTATTAATTGGTAGATTTAAGAATAAAATCGAGTGTTGAAGGGGTATGGTCATTTATGTATGAACTAAGGATTTGCACGTATCTTATGATCACAGTTATGTTTAGACGAATAATGTCTGTGTTCGTACACATTGTTGGACATGATCCATTTGTCTCTTAGGGCCTTTTACAATTTAGTTTCCATAGAGATAGAGGAGATAGATTACGAATTATGAACAACAAACAAGATAGTGACGTAGAGAGTTGTTATCATCCCTTCCACATTCTTCTCTCATTGTTTTGAGTTCTAATGAGGAATGTTTATCTAGGTCGTGGAGCATTAAGGAATCAAGAGTTTTTCTTGATCGCATAGAGTCGCATCCTTTATGCGTAGGTTATGGAGCATTGAGAAATCAAAATTGTCTCATATATTTCTAATAAATGATTGAGATTAAAAAAAATTAAAATAAGGCCTAGTTGAAAATTACTTTCCTCTATGTATAGAAGGAAACAAATATAGAAACATAATATGGTAGATCTGGTACGTGCAATTTGCTACCTGTAATCATGTAGTGGGTAAGAGAGCGCCTAACTAGTACTTCCAGGTAGAAGAATGAGTACTCATGATATTTATTAATTTATGATATTTCTAGAAAAATAATAATAAAGAAAACATCATATAATATACTAAATATAATATTATTTTAGTATCATATGATAAAAATTAATATTGTATAATATAATTACAACTTCATACATTAAAAATATTATTATAAAAAATATGAAAATAATTATCTATTATAACATAATAAAAAATCTTAATACCCGTTCTATTTAAACAATTACAAATTTCATACATTAAAAATATTATTTATAATTATATTGATATCCATAAGGGGATATTACCTGTTGTATTTAAAAAATCAATTCTAAAAATGAATTATTCATTTTCTTTATATACAATAGAAAAGCTATAAAACTGCAGTTTGAGTCTAGAATCTCAAGATGATTGCTCAAACCTTACTATTAGGTCGATTACAGTGAGAAAATTTGTAATTTTAAAACTATTAAAGTTTTATAAAAATTATTAATACAAAACATAAATCATTGTTCAAAATTAATAACTAATTTTAAAAATTAATTTTTTTATTATATGTAGCATTGTCAAAATAATAGAATAAAACAAGATATATTAAATTTAACATTCCATAATCATAAGTGAAAATCATTTGTCTCGAGTAGTTTCTTTATTTTGTTTTGCTTATAAGGTAAAGGTCCAGAGTTCAATGATGAGATCTTAAACAAGAGACAATAACCATAAATAATCTGACAATTGATATAAAATACTACTGTTAGTCTTTTTTGAGTGAAGAGTCCTTTAAACTTTTGAAAGTCACGATTTGTAATTGTATTTATATAAGTGAAGGAGAAATAAAATTGAAGGGATATTTAGTTTTCGGTTAAAGTTTAAGGTTTGACCAACTATTTTAAATTGTGTGAATAATTATTTTTAATTTTTAATTTTTTAATTTTTATAATTTTGTTTCGTTTACTAAATAAAAAATATATTAAAAAGTATAATTAAAGGTTGGCAATATCTATCTCTCATTTTGAAAGTCGTGATTCTTGCCGGGCATTTTGGGTGAGTGAGAGTCATGCTTTGCTTTTGGAAAAGAAAGACAAAATCCTTTGTCTTCTGCTCCTGCTCCTTTACCGCAAACATACTCTATCTTATGCCTACCATTTAACAAATTATAAAATATGTTACAATTATATTAAATTTTTTATTAAAATTTAATATAATTAATCTTTTATCAATTTCCAAACTATTAATCAGCTCATTCTGATTTGTCTATGCACTCACTAGCGTATTGTTGTACTAGTTTAATTATGCGTTAAATACTATATTTGGTAATTTATTAAATTAATAAACATCTTTGTATTATAAAGACATAAATATTTTAAACTGTAAAATCAATATAAATTTAAAATCGTCTTGAGAAAAACATGTTTTATCAATACTAAAAATATAAATTGAATTTTGAATGTACAGAAATTTTAATTTAAAAATAGTTTAATTAATAAAATTTTTTAGTGGTGATTAATAAATATCTTATTGTTTTAAAAACGGGGAGCCTTCACATTATGCATTAGGCACTTTATAATTTGTTTAGAAGAAATAAACTAGTAAAAAATTGAAAAGTTAGTTAGCTAAAAACTTATAATAGCTAAAAGTAAAAAACTGATACGTTAACTGATTAAATTAAAATATACTTATTAAAACTAGTTGTTAAATATAAAATCATATATACTTTTGAAAATTAGATAAGAATGACTTTTTTTAAAAAAATATATCAATAGAAATAAAAATGTAAAAAATAAAATAAACTCTAAAAATGTTACAAAATTATTAAAGTAAACTCATTTAGAAAACATGATTATTTTGATTAATAAATTTTTAAACTTGGTAAAATAAACTAAAAATCACTTTAAATTGTTATTCATTAAAATCATATAAAGTTACCTTATTGGGATTGTCATTGACTTGGTATGGAGTTTTTCAAGTACCATCACTCTTCATTGTAGCATTAGTGCCAACTAAAGTTGTAGCTTTTCTGTTGTTGTCGTCTTGACCCATTTTCATGCATTGGGCACTCAACTAATACAGAGACAGGTAATTTACTAAACTAAAGTTATTAAATTAAAATTAAAATATATTACATTTTAATTAGAAATTATACTAACTCCTTTTTGACGTATCTTATTTTTATTTTCAAACATATCATACATATTGTATTTATATAAAAAATATATTAACAAACTCTTTTAATTTTTTAAATGTAGTTGATGCTAATGGAAAAATAATAATGTATAAAGTAAAAGAGATAAATGAAATTCTAATTAAGAAAATATGAGTGCACCTAGTGTTTATTTATTTTTTAAATAGGATTATATATCTGCTAAGGTCGTTAGTACGTGGTAAAATTTAATTGGAATGAGTGCACCTAGTGTTTATGAATGATTTGTGTGGAATGAAAAAATAGATAATATTACTATAACTGATCAAATACTTAAATCTAAAACCTAAAATATTTAAATAAATTTCGATTTGGGTCAGGACAAAATCATTTTGAGCATAATTTTTTAAAATGATTCTAATGTTATATGAAAAAAGTAATTTATTGCTCATAGAGGTTTAAATTATCATATTTAGACTTGAATATAATTAAATTTGTCTTCTCAACTTATCCTATTTAAGGTTCAAAGGGTGATTTTTCATGGGATCACAATGTGTCTTTATCAATACACTATTGTTGATAAGAAACTACTTATTTTGTTACGATTAAGAAAATAATACTTTTGTTTTGAAAGTTATAGTTGCTTTTCAAACTAATAACAAATTTAATTTTTCAAAACTTTAAACAATACATTTAAATATTTAAAAATAGATTCTTCCAATAAAATGTTCTGTAATGGAAAAGACAGAACCAACCAGCAACACTCGTTCTTCTGCGCTCGCTATGCGGAACTTAACGCCAAATTTTCATGATCTTGCGGTTCATGTACCGTATCTATTTCAGCTAAGCTTCACATTATATTACGGATTTTCAGGGTACTTAATTTAGGATCTTTTTGTAGGATCAGTTTGTTTATACGTAGATATGAAACAATGCTGAAAAAGGTATACTCACTCCACAATATGCACCCACCCACCTGCCCTTACACCCTGTACCCAAAAGAAACCTGTCCTTAAGGATACCTGTTGGGGCAATGTAGCTGTTTTGGTATTGCCCCCAGGAATGCCATAGGGACATAGTTGATAGTTTCAGTTCCTAACACTTTTCTTATTCTGTTAGTTTTGGAATCTCATGCATTAAACAGGGGTTCAAGCCATATTAATTATTTACAACTTTTTCAATTTTAGGAAAAGAAGTATTAGTTTTCTGAAAAGGAAATCATATATGATTTATAGTGTTCCCTCCAGGTTAGAAAGAACTTCACTGTACCCTTTATCCCTTTAATTTAAGGGATAATCATTCTTCATTATCCCACCAGAAACGGTTGTCTTTCTTATTGTTTTTGTGTATGGTTCTCCCTTTTTTCTTTACTTTACTAATGTATAAATATGACTTATAGACTTACATTGTAACTTACATAACACACTATAGAGATTAATAAACCTAATCTTTAAAAGGATTCTCTAGGGTTTTGTATCTACTACTCTATGTATGGAGTAATTATTTTGTACCTTTTGTGAACTTTAAACGCATCAAGACTATAAAAAAACAAACAATTGATCCTCTCAATACCAACAAGTTCATATTTCGAGAATGCAGAAATGTGATTTATAGTGGATAAAATGGACCAGTTGGATTGTACTAGTTAAAACCTGTAAAAAAAAAGAGTAAATTATCATGATCCACCTTTTAGATTTTATGATATTACATCTCACCCAGCATATTTTCACTTGCTTGCATCCATACCCAAAATACCAAATACTATCCAAAAGTAACTCAGGCCCATAACCTTGGTTACCTATTCTGTTTGCGTCATTTTCCCTTGGTGCGTCTTTTATGATGATTTCTATCGTGATTTCAGCGAGCAAGTCAATGTTCTTTTCAGACTCTGTTTCTGATTCACTTTGATCTGTTTCTTCTCCACTCTCGCGTTTCATTTTCGAAAGTTCCTTCCTTTTTGCTTTTGCTGTCATTTCTAGCTTCTCCACTCTAATATTCTGTTTCCACGTTTCCTATTCCTGCTACACCCACTTTACATTAAACCCTCATAGACGATTACATTAAATGGTTGCGAAAGAAGAGCTTATGGGTATTTTTGTTGGACACAACCTATTCAACGTGCCATCAATGGTTGTAATCACCAGGATCATTGGGTGCTCAAACTTTTTTTCCTTTGATTTTTCCCTGCTGTTTCCTAGGTGTTTCTTTATGTGTTTGTGCTCGTTGAAAAGGAAGAAAAAAGTGCTGGACTCGACGATTAACAATGGAGCAGCCAAGCAAATTAAAGTAAAGTAAAAATAAGGTCATATCAATTAAATGTTGAAGGTGAGGGATAACGAATTAGACTCATATTTGATTCACTCACGTAATTGAAGTGGATTGCAAGAGTGAAATAAATGTGAGTGTTGATAAGAATGAGAGAGAATGATGGTATCCTCTAATTCAGAGCCTTTTTGATTCCTTATCTTCCCGAAGACATCAAAATAACAAGTGTTTAGAGTAAGCAAGAAAGAGGAAAGGAATAAAGGTATTCTGAATATGTATTGGTATGCTATAGAATCCAATCCACTACATAAGGATTACAAGATATATATATATATATATATATATATATATATATATATATATATATATATATATATATATATAGAGAGAGAGAGAGAGAGAGAGAGAGAGAGAGAGAGAGAGAGAGAGAGAGAGAGAGAGAGAGAGAGAGCTAAAACAGAATTAACATCAATAAAAAACAAACTAATTCTATTTTATTAACTAAGTGAGTTCCCTAATATCCTTCCTCAAAGTCAATGTAGGGGAAGAACATACATTAAGTTTGCTTCTTAAATCTAAAAAGATAGATGAACCGAGAGACTTAGTTAACAAGAGACTTAGTTAACAAGTCTGCAATTTGAAATCTTAAGGGAACATGTTTGATAAGAATGTGCCCATTTGCAATCTTTTCCCTCACAAATCATAAATCCAACTAAAAGAGTTTGGTTTTTTGGAGTGTAGAACAGGATTAGCTAAAAGTAAGACTACCCCTTGATTGTCACAACAGATAAAGGGAGCTTTTTGTGTGTTGAGATAAAGCTTGAATAAGAGAGATTAATTGTACATGATCTTTGTAACCATTGAAGCTAAGTTCTGGAACTCAACCTTTATGCTAGATCTGCTCACCACACTTTGTTTCTTGGGCACCTAAGAGACTATGTTGTTACCAAGGAACACATAAAAGCTAGAGGTAGATTTCATATCAGTAGGGTCATAGGCCTAGTCATTGTCACAACAGGCACATATATCCATATTGGAGGATCTGTGGGAAATAAGGCCATGGTTGATTATTTCCTTGTGATATTTGAGTAATCCTTTAACTATTTTCCAATGAACTTCCAAAGGGTTGTGCATAAACTAGCATAATTTGTTGACAGTTAAGGCTATATTAAATATTGTAAAAGTGGCATATTGGAGAGCAGCTACCACTGATCTATAAAGAGAAGGATTTGAGGTTGATTCAGTACCATCATGAACCAATTTTGAGGAAGGTGCCATAGGATTCTTAAGGGGATTCACTTCATGTATATATAGCTTTAAAAGTAGGTTAGAAAGATACTTGGATTGGGTGAGATGAATATTACCTACAGGATCCTGGGCTACTTAGATACCAAGGAAATGATGTAAAAGACCAAGATCTCTTAAAGGGAAGAATGAATGGAGTTTTGTAATGAGATTCGCTACAACATTTTTAGAATTGTTAGTGATAAGAATATCATTAACATAAACAAGAATGTAGATGGTTAGAGTGGTTGTGTGTAGGACAAAAAGAGAGTGATCACTTCTAATGGAGGTAAATCCTAGAGTTTGAAGGACTTGAGCCAATTTATGGAACCAGGCTCTAGGAAATTGTTTTAGGTCATAAATTGCTTTCCTTAATTTGTAAATAGTTGATGGGGAACCCTAATGAAAACCAGGAGGTTGACTTATATATATTTCTTCTTGTAGATCTTCATTTAATAAGGCATTGTTGATGTTGATTTGGTGAATAGGCTATCCCTTGGAAATGGCACTAGCTAGGACTACTTTGACACTGGATGGCTTGATGACTAGACTAGAAGTTTCAGAGTAATCCAAGCCTTTTTGCTAGGTAAATCTGCGCTTTAAAATTGTTCCATCTACTTGATATTTGTTTTTATACAACCATTTGCAGCTAATGGCTTTCTCTTAAAAGGGAGTTGAACAAGATCCCAAGTGTTGCTTTTGATTAAGGCTTGAAATTCTTCCAACATAGCAGACTGCCATATGGGATTTTCCAAGGCTTCTGCAGTTATGTTTGGTTCAAGATTAGTTAGAAAAGCTTTAGGTTTAAATATACCTACTTTGCCTCTTGTTATCATGTGGTGAGTGTTTATGATTTTAGAATTGTTTATGTTTAAGAGTGTGTTTAGCAGCAGATGATGGTAAATCATTGAGTTAATCATTAGTAAGTATAGGAGGTTATGGTGGGGGTAAAACTAGTTAAGGAATCTTAAGGTTAGGAGTTGGGGTAAAGGAATCTATAGTTGGAATAAATGGGGGAGGTCTAAGTTGGGATGAGATTGAATAGGCTTGTTAAAGAAGATAGGATTAGTTTGAAGGGGGAAATTGGTTTCATAAAAAAATTATATTTCTAACAATGTAAATTCTGCCTGAGGCAAATAAACATTTATATCCTTTATGTTGAGTGGAGTACCCTATGAAGATGTCAGGTTGAGATCTGGGGTCCATTTTATGTTTGTTGTAGGGTATATGATAAGGAAAACATAGACACCCAAAAGGCTTAAATATGGTGCAATTGGGTGCTTTGTGACAGAGCATTTTAAAAGGGGGTTTGAGATTAATGATAGGAGATGGTATTTTGTTTATGATAAACATGGTTATGGCAAAAGCACTTGCCAAAAAGTTAGTAGGTAATTTTAATTCCGCTAGTAGGGTGAGACCAATCTCTGTAACATGTTTGTGCTTCTCTTAACTGTCATATTTTGGTCATGAGTGTAGGGACAACTAAATTTATATAAAATGCCATAGTCTGAAAAGAGTTTGGTGAAGGCCATGTATTCTTTTCCAGCATTAGTTTGAAGGATCTTGAGTTTGGTATTGATTTGTAAACCAACCATGTTCTTAAACTAAATGAAAATAGTTAGTGCTTCAGACCTGTTATGCAAGAAATATAGCCATGTAAATTTAGGGTATGCATCAAGTAACAAAATGTTGTCTATATCCTTCCTTTGAAGGAGAAGGTGAAGAACCCATATGTCATAAAAACCAATTGAAGATAAGCAGAAAACTTGCTATTAGAGTTTGGAAAAGGTAATTGATGAGATTAAGTAATACAAAATGAGCCATAAATAGGAGTTTTATTAATATGTGATACAGGAATGTTACATTTTCTCATTGCATGTGTTACAATTTTAAAAGAAGCATAACCTAGTCTAGCATGCCAAAAATTAACATCTTTGTTTATAGAAACATTTATGTTATAAAAGCTTATAGAATTGACATTGTGTTGGTGTGTGGGGTACACATTATCAAACACATAAAGACCCTTTTTAAGTTGTCCATGTAGAAGCACCTTCTTGGACACTTGTGATTTTACAAAGTAAACATCATGATAGAATTCAAAATAAACCTGACTATCTTTGGCAAACTATGAGACATTAATCAAGTTCTTTGATATATTTGGAACATGTAGTAAATTGTGCAAAGAGAAAATTTGGATTATCTAATTCGAAAGTTAAGGCTCCTACATGATGAATGTTAAGAGTGTTACCATTTGCAACATGAACTTTATTTGGTCAAGTGTATTCTAATATGATCATAAGGTTATTAAGATCATTTAAGATGGTTTGTGGCTCCAGTATCAAGGTACCATGATTCATCAGAGTGAGATTATTGGTGGGAGTAGTCCTTATAACTGTGATGTAAGAAGTATTCTAAGAAGAATTATTATTGAAATTAGGCTCAGTCAAATTGATCATTAAATCTAAACCAATAGTGAAAGGCTAAATGTCCAGGTTTTCCATAAAGTTGGCAATACATGTTTGAGCATTTTTCCTTTGTTAGCGTTGAATTGATTTGTTATTCCACTTCTACCACCTCCACCTCTGGTCCTCTACCTTGGTTACGCCTCCTAATTTGGTTTTGCATGCCTTTTTTTTCCTTGTGTTTCTTGCATAAGTGCTAATTCTTTTTGTTTATATTTCTTAATTCTTTCTTCCTAATGCATGAGGAATGCCTCAATTTGACCAACTGGGTAGGTTTCATTTCTTGTCATGCAAGAAGTGATGAAACCATCATACCCATCTAGTAGACTATTAAATATGGCCTCTATATGATCCTCAGGTGAAAGAGGAGATCCTATAGCAGCCAAGATCGAGACAATTTATTTTACCTAAATAGATACTCACCATCGAAGACATTTTTCTTGTGATTTCGTAATTGAACCTTCAATTGTTTCACTCTTGCTTTTGATCAAGAAGCAAAATAGGCCTTCAGAGTGTGCCATATTTGATGAGACCATTCACACCTAACCATACGAATCTTGAATTAAGGGTCCATTGATTCCAGGATCCAAGATTTCAAGAGGTTATCTTGTTGCTCAAAATTTTGAATTTTGGATTAATCTGGCCTTTTCTTGATCTTCATTGGTGTTGAACTTCCTAGGGACAGATTCTTCTCCATTTATGTGGTTTTGTAGTTTGAAACCCTTGATTGAAGCTTCAGCGTGTTGCATCCAAGTTGATTGAATCCATTACACAAGGAATACAAGATACACACACACACACACACATACACATATATATATATATATATACATATAGGAAACCTAAACAAGTTACAACAAAATTAACAGAAATAACAAACTAACTAATTATGTTTTATTAACTAACTAAAAGGGTTCCCTAATAACAATGATGGTTTTTCTCAATTACAATAAAGCTAAGGGGGAAAATGAATACACAAGAGCCTTGTAGGAAAGGAATCAAAGGTCACAAGCTTGGAATGATGGTTGTTAATATCTCCTATAAAGTGGAGTATGTGTATGTAGATTATTACACCAATGCTTAAGAAGAAGAGATACGTCAAGGAATGATACAACATAAGTATAACATCTTGAATTTAATTATTAATCAATAATTAAATTAAGAGTGTTTGGTTGATTTGAGGTGGTTTAGAGTTCTTGATCTCCTCTCCACCAAACCTTCTGAGATCCACAACCGAATCACGTTTCCCCACTCCATCTCATAGTCTTCAAGGAAAACACTCAAGTATATATAACATGGTTTTAGGGGATCAAGCAAATCATCAAAGCTCAAGGAAAGTATTTTTTTGGTTATTTCAAGATGATCTTTTAGCTCTAGGTCTAGCCTTTCTTGAACCATCTCCCATTCTTCAACTTTATATTCATCCAAGGTAGCTAAAAGGCCATTGATTGCCAATATAGCTACAGGAACCCCTCTACACTTGCCATGGATAATATCTTGGTAGATAGGTTCCAAATTAGATGGACAACCTCGTGATGGGAAAGTTTTCATACAAAACAAATCCCAAGAATCACTTTTAGACAAAGGCTTTAGTTGATTTACATGACCATTATACTCTTTAGTAGAATGCCTTGCCACAAGTTCTTTACGAGTTGTAACAACCACCCTGCTACCATGGTTATTTTTAGGGAATGTAACTTTTATTTGATCCCAATGTATTATTTCCCACACATCATCTACCACGATCAAGTAACTGTCATCCACAAGTCTTTCCCTTAGTCTCTCCTTCTGAAGATATCCTGGAAGTTGTTGCATTTCTGATGTCTCTCTAGGGAACAATTGTTGAATTATGTCCATGAAAAACTCATCTTCCTTTAATGTTTGGGAAACAGTGACAAGTGCATGTCTTTTAAAGTGGGACACATCACCAAGGATTTTCTTGGCCAAGGTTGTTTTACCTAGCCCTCCCATCCCAACAATGGCAAGCACTTTGAAGTTTATGTCACCATCCTTGAGTCATGCTTCAAGTTCCCTTTTGGTTGATTCAATGCCAACTAATTGGCTTTCATCAACCATACTCCTTCGAAATTCATTGATCTCTTGGTTGGCTCTACTTCTGCTTGAACTTGAACCTTTCTCATCAGATGGGTTAAAAGAAGAAGGAACAAGACCATACTTCTTTGGCCTCTCTGCTGTTTCAGTAACTTTTTCTTTTATGCTTTGAAGTTGAGAACCAATTCGGTGCTTGGATTTCAACTTTTTAAAAATGGAACAGAGCTTGCCAAGGTAGGTGTTGTTGCATCTAAGTTTTGCATCAGCAAGCCGATACAAGTACTCATCAACAACATCTTCAATCTTAAAAGAAACATTTATCACTTGCTCTACCCATAATTCAAATCTTGAGTCCTTCTTCTCTTTGTTGGCATCGACAACATATCTTAAGAAAGCCTTCATGGACTCTAGTTCTTTTCAACCTTCTCAATTTCATCTCCCACTCCTCTCTGCAAAGCGATCTCTTCCTTTGCCACTCGAGAAAGTTCATTTACTAGTAATTGAATCATACTCTCTGCCATTCTTTTTCACTCTTTTTTTTCTAACACAATTAGAGAAAGAGAAAGTTTGTTGAATGATATGAAATGTTTGTAAATTGTAAGTTGCAATGCCTCCTCATGGATTATCACACTTCAATTTATAGGTAAAAAAAATATTCATATTTGTTACTTCCAAGTTTCATGTTGCATTCTTGCTTGTGAGTTGTTACATGGGTAAACTTATACTTTAACCAAGTATTTATGATGAATATATTCTAAGGCTTTTAAGACTTCTACAAGCAATGCAATTCTTGTTCTTATACTTTAACTAAGTATTTGCCATGAATATATTCTAATTTCTAAGACATTTACAAGCAATGTAATTCTTGTACTTATATTTTAACCAAGTATCTATCATGAATGGTGTAAATCAAGAAACAAATTATGCTTCAACCAAGTATGTCATGAATATAATCTAAGACTTCTATGACGATAACAAACAATGCAATTCTTATTTCTTATACTTAACCAAGTATTTTCCATGAATATATTCTAGTTTCTAAGACTTTTACAAGCAATGTAATTCTTGTACTTATATTTTAACCAAGGATCTATCATGAATTGTAAATCAAGAAACAAATTATACTTCAACCAAGTATATCATCAATATATTCTAAGACTTCTATGACGATAACAAATAATGTAATTCTTGTTCTTATACTTTAACCAAGTATTTGTCATGAATATATTATAATTTCTAAGACTTCTACAAGCAATGCAATTCTTGTACTTATATTTTAACCAAGTATCTATCATGAATTATGTAAATCCAGAAACAAATTATATTTTGAACTAATCTGAACCGGGGTCTAGAATCCGGTGTGGGACCAGCCATAAAAGTATAGCTGTTTTAGGGTTTGAACACCGGTACAGTGGGTATCTGGTATTGTAATCCGGCCTCTCAATGGGAGAAACCGGTCTTGTTGTCCTGGAGATCCTACACACCAGAGTTTCGCGTTGAAGGGGGGCGAAAGGTGGTGCCACCTGCGAAGATTCTCCGATGCTCAAGTTAGAAGAGTGTATGAAACTCAATGAATCCTCAAGCAATGTAATAGTAAAGATGTAGGATAGAACAACGTAACCTTGCATGTGTATTGGAATATGCTATTTATAGTTGAACGTAGGAAATGAATCGTTGGATACAAGTGGGCCCCTTGGTTCTGATAGCGTGTAGAGTGTGTCAATCAAGATGACTCAGTACTCAGAGTGTGTCAGGGGGGTAGGTCAATTATCAGAGTACGATTCTGAGACAGGGATGGAGGATAATCACCTTTCCGTATATTTCGCTGATGATTATACTTACTCTCTGCGATAATTGACATAGACACATTCCGCTATTCAGGGTATCTTCGCTGATAAGTTATAATGAACTCTTATCTCATTGTGATCCTGAGGCAAACGGTTATACACGTCGTGGAAGTAAGAACAGATGAAGCATCCATCGTGGCAAGGACAGATGAAGCATTCAATGAAGTGAGAACGGATGAGGTGACAACGGATAACTGATGTGGCACTGTCTTCCCGTAACACCGGTTGCTCCTTTAAGAGGTCACTCTGACGTCATAACTTTAGGGACCGGTATCTAGACTGGATCATTTGTCCCCTAGCTTATGTGAGGGGCTGTTAAGTTGCTCATATGAGCTATACAGTCTTCGAGAGGTCTGGATGCCAGTGAATTTTGCCGATAATACCCCTTGAAGCTCTTGCCAAATATACGTTTGGCTTTGTGCCAATGTATCCGTTCTATAGATTAAGTGGCCGTTCTTCTGATGTCTTCACAACGGATTCAGACAAGGGTTCACGACGGTGGTAATCCCAAGAGTTTTTGAAAATCGAAACTCTTGGTATTCGAATAGTTGTTGGGGTGCATTTAATGTGTCTGAAATGATTAGACATTAAATGCCCTTTTTTACACGTGATCCATCATTACCTAAGAGTGTAACCGTCGATTGGGCTTATTGGGCCTGGATTTTAACTTCCGGAGGCCCGTTTCATTTGAAACTTTTCCTGAAGCGTTACTATTTTTATGTTTTAAGTTATGAAACGACGTGGTCGTTTGAATCCAAAAGGTTGCATTTTGGAATAAACGTCACGACTCTTGGTTAAGCACTGTGCCCCTTCATTACCTATAAAAGGGTCACTTAACAATTTTCGGAATTCCCTTTCACCTTCAAGCTTAGTGAACCTCTGCTCAAATTTTTGAAGATTCCGTTGCTGCCCTTTCTCTTCACAAAGCTCTTCCTTCCTTAGGTAACCTCCCTATGCCTTACCTCCATATCATTTTTAGTTATTTTACTTCAACCATGCGCCCTAGGCCAAGCAGCGCTGGTACCTCAAACAGGGGGAGTTTGAGTTCTCGTGCCCCCTCTAGCCACCGTGGTGGAAGGATTCCTGTGAATCTTCCTGTGGCTGGGCCTCGTCGCTCAGAGAGGGTTGAAACTTCCTCCTCGTGAGCGCCAGTTGTTCGGCGCTGCCCTAGGGGTCCCCTTGACTCGAGGGCTACCAGCTGCTCTAACGATGGGTCAAGCGATGAAGGTTACTTCTCTGACGATGTTGCCTTCTACCACAGTACACAGGCGTTCCATCGCGCATCGAGTATCATGGAAATTCCTGGGTCTGGGAAAACGCTGATTCTGCGAACAGCTGAAGGATATGTCAATGTTGTGGCACATCGGCTGAACTGGGAAAAACTAAACAAGGAAAAATCGTACTGCTGGGTCGAGGAGGAGTTCTTGAACATCCCCTCGCATCATGCAAATGAAGAGGGAAACCTAGTTACACTTCGCTACAAAATCTACTCCGACAAGAAGTATAAGGGTCGTTTTCTTATCCTTGCCCCCCGCCCAATGGAGAGGGTCTTCCATCGGGTCCTAGATGAGAGGTCAGTCTACATGTACGACTTCGTCTTCCAAAACTTAGGAGTACGCTTCCCCATGATGGAATTTCAGATGGCCGTTCTCCGTTTCCTTGACTGCGCCCCTACACAGCTGAATCCTAATGACTGGGGCCTAGTGCGTGCTCTTGAAATTCTTGGGGAGTATTTCAATTTCACTGCCACTGTGGCTAAGCTTTTCTACTACTGCCAAGTGGTCCGCCATGCCAATAAGAAGGGTGGCCTTGGGTTCATAACGCTCCGTTGTGACTCAAGGGTGGTGAACTTCAAGTCCTACACCGAATCCGCAAAGGTCGATGGGTATTCTTTCAAACGTTACTACACGCGGGTTCGTGTTCAGTCGAATAAGCCGGTCTTCTGGCTCAATAAGGAGGGATTCACAAAATTCCCTACCAGTTGGTCGCATGAGCACTTTCTGTTGCTAAGCCGTGCTTACTATACGGAGGAGAGTGAACTTTCTGCTCATTCTGTAGAGGTGTTGAGTGCCATGCAGTCGGCCTCAAAAGCCCTCAAGGGATTCTCCTGCAGGCTTCTCCTGGGAAACGCCGATGTCTGGAACACTTACCTCCGTAATAGCCATTCTTGAACTGTCTTATGCCACATATTGATTCTGTACTTACTTTTTTTTCTTTAATATTTTAACTCAATTTTCTTTATTTTGCAGAGCAAATCGAAAAGGTCTCTCCCGACATGCTGTCCCTAAAGTCCATGCTGGCGGATGGCGATTCCTCTTCTGAGGAGAACGAAATCCAAGCCAAGAGGAACTCCTTTAAGGCGGAGGCTCCCATAATTCCCCTCACATCCGCTGTGGGAGACAATGTTCCTCTTCTCGATGAGAAAGAGCCTGAGGAATGAACTGAAGCTGCAGGGGAAGGTCCGGAAGAGGCTGCACTGGAGAAGAAAAAGAAGAAGAGAAACCTGGTCAAAGCAGCAGACGCGGAGAAGTCTTCCGCTGGTGATCCTGCATGGAAACGCCAGAAGACTCTCGAGGAGTCTGGGCTAAAAAAATATAAGGGGAAGAAACCCATTCTTGCTTCCTCTGCCCCTCCTTCACATACCGGCTCTAAACCGAAATCTGAGAGCGGACCTCCGCCTACAGCTGATCCTCCAAAGGAGTCTTTTCTTTCTCCCTACCTCTGGTTCCAGGGGTCTATTCCCCCCATACATCCGAAGGCAAGGTACTGCCTCCGCCCCTCTCTTGATGCTGCAGAAGTCCGAGGAGCATGCAGGGCCGGTCGCTGGCAGCTGGATGAACTCTCCGACCTTCTGGACTCCCTAAGCGATAAGGCAGACTATATGGAGCAGGTTGAAAAACTTGAAGCTGATATCACTATGAAGGAGGCCTGGGCGGCCAAGCAAGCGGAGACTCACAAAGGGGTGGAGTCAGAACTGATTAAAGCTAAGGAGACGCTGCAGAAGAAGACTGAAGAAATAAGCCAACTCCACTTCACTAACAAATCTTTGGAGCGGAAAGTTACTAAAATTCAGCAGTAGAATGAGTCCATTCCCCTCCTTGAAGAAGAGCTCCAATTGGAGAAGAAGAAATCTGCCAAGCTGGCTGACGACCTTGCAGCAATGGAGGCCGGCCATAATAAAAGCTTAGGAGAGTGGGAGGCCCTTCGGAAAGAAATGCATACTCAAATTAAAGAGCTTAAGAAGGGGAGTGTGGGCACTGGGCCGTCCGAGGAGGATTTACCAAACTTCAAAGGAGGTTGGCTGCTTCTAAGGCCAAGGCTGCCAAGGCCTTGGAGATATGCAAGAAGGTAGCTTTTGAATCCTTCAGCCTGGCCCTTCATCAAGTCTTCTATCGCAACCCCGATGTGAAGCTCGATTTGTACGGACTGGATCCGTTCTATGAGTTCCACGGAGGGAAGCTTGTTGTAGTGAAGAGTGACGGCTCGCACGAGGATCCTCCTGATACTCTCTATGAACTGCCCCCACTTCCGGAGGGCCAAAGCATGGAACCTCCACTGGTTACTCCTGACCCTGAAAATGTTATTCAAGAGAATGTCCAATCTGGCCAGGAGACCGGAGTTGAAGGAGCCGAGGAGGGAGGAATGGATATGCCCTCAGCAGAGAATCAAACACCTGCTCCTTAGTTTTTGCACCTTTATTTCATGGCTGTGTACTGGGATCAGCTCCAGTTTCTATGAACCAACACTTATAAAACTTCTCTTCACATCAATAAAGTTTGCTTTCATTTTTCTTCTATCATTTGTGACAAGTGTATGATTGCCAAATAACTTAGACATATACGCTATACTTTTACCTTTTTATTCATTGTAAATACGCTCTGTTTAACTGTATTGTCGTTTAAAGCGTAGATTTTACCCCAGAGGAAATAACAGAAATCGTAACAGATACGCGGCACTATGTTGAAGTATGCCTTGTCCCCAAGTATAAGTATTTTGGGAAGGAAATATCTGTTGTGAAGTGTTACCTTTATCTTCTTGGAAATTGAAAAGGTTCATTCGATCTTAAAGATGTGGAATGGAAATATTTATATTCAAACGCCCTATGATGATTATTTTAGGGTGAAGACGATGATTACACTTGGAGTTCAGTTCAATCCTACAATCCAAGTCTTCATGTGGGGTTCGGTACAACCTTGAAAAAGGTTAGATCCTACAACCCATCTCTTGAGGTTCGGTTTAATCCTACAACTCAAGTCTTCAAACAGGGTTCGGTCTACTCCTACTAACCGTACCCAGAGTTCGGTTTATTCCTACAATCTGGGCCTTCAAATGGTGTTCAGTTCGGTCCTACTAATTATACCTGGAGTTCGGTTTAGTCCTACAATCCAAGCCTTCAAACGGGGTTCAGCCAAACTTACTAACCGTACCCAGAGTTTGGTTTAATCCTACAATCTGGGCCTTTAGATGGTGTTCGGTTCGGTCCTACTAACCATATCTGGAGTTCGGTTTAGTCCTACAATCCAAGCCTTCAAACGGGGTTCAGCCAAACTTACTAACCGTACCCAGAGTTCGGTTTAATCCTACAATCTGGGCCTTCAAATGGGGTTCGGTTTAATCCTGCAACCCATTTCACCCCTCGAGGAGTTACATCGTCAATGCACAGAATGGATGATTGAGATCATCTGTCCTGAGGGTCTTTATTCGTGACAGCTTATAGCTATAAACCACAACATACAAATGAAAGGGTGAGAATGATAGTCATGAATTGCATTTTCATTAAACTGAATGTATATTACAAAGGAAGCATAGTTGGGGTCATGCCTCGTTAAAACCTTCTTGAGAAAACCCAATGGGAAAAAACTCAAGTAAGGAAAAAGAGTACATGCTGTCTTACCAACTAGCTGTAATAAATACATAAATTCTGGGTGTTCCACTTGTTGCGAATTGGGGTTCCATCGAGCTCCTCAAGTCGGTATGATCCCTTTCCAGTCACCTCAGAAACTCTGTAAGGACCTTCCCATGTCGGCGCCAGTTTCCCTTGATAATCGAATTTATTCCCCACACTCGCCTTCCTCAAAACAAGATCTCCAGTGTTAAACGCTCTGTATTGGACACGCTTATTGTACCAGAGAGCTGCCTTCGCCTTTATTGCCTGGTCTCTAATAAAAGCTTCTTCTTTCAGCTCATGGAGAACGTCCAGCTCTGATGCCAGATTGGCGTTATTGTCTTCAGCTGAAAAATATTCCACTCGAGCCGATCTGGTCTGAAGCTCTACTGGGATCATCGCCTCGACCCCATAAGTCAGCCGATACGGGGATTCGTTAGTGGAAGAGTGTGGCGTAGTACGATATACCCACAGAACATGGCATAGTTGATTGGTCCATCCTCCCTTATCTTCTCCAAGGCGCTTCTTCAACCCCTTTAGCACCTCTCGATTAGCTACTTCCGCTTGGCCGTTTGTCTGGGGGTGTTCAACAGATGAAAATATTTGGACTATCCCCAGTCCCTTGAGTAAATCAGTAAACTTCTTATCTGTAAACTGTGTGCCGTTGTCAGTCACAATCCGCCCTGGGACACCGAATCGGGCTATGATGTTTTCATATACAAAACGCCTTGTTCACGCGGAAGTGATATGTACTACTGGCTCAGCCTCGATCCACTTGGTGAAGTAATCAACCCCCACAATCAAATATTTAATGCCTCCTGGAGCGGTAGGGAATGGTCCCAGGATATCAAGGCCCCATTGGTAGAAAGGCCATGGCACAGCGGATGAAGAGAGTTCTTGGGCCGGTGTGTGATGGAGGTTACAAAATCTCTGGCAAGCATCATATTTCTTCACAAAATCAATGAATCTTGCTTCACCGTGGGCCACCAATATCCAGCCCTGAGGACTTTTCTCATTAAGCTTCTGCCCCCAGCATGGTGCCCACACTGCCCCCAGTTCACTTCCTCCATTACTCCTTGCACTTCATTTTCTTTTAAACAAAGGAGGTATGGAACTGAAAATCCTCTCCTGTACAAAACACCGTCAACCATGGTGAAATATGGCAGTTCCCTTTTCACTCGTCTTCTTTCTTTCTCATCAGTGGGAAGCTGTCCGTCCGCCAGATAACGGGTATAGGGGATGACCCAAGAATTCTCGTAGGGGTAATTGACCATTACAGCATTCAGAGAGGGAAACAGAGGAATGCTAGGTGATGTCAGCGTACTCTGAACCACCGTCGTTGTGCTACCAGGCTGTTTTGTGCTTGCAAGCCTCGATAAGATGTCCGCTCTGGTATTCTCCTCTCTTGGCACATGCTTAAATTCCAGCACGTCAAATCTCCCCTTCAACTCATTCACACAATTCAAGTACAGTTGAAGTTGTGGCTCACGGACCTGATATTCTCCCTGGATTTGTGAAATCACCAGCTGTGAATCACTGCACAATGTAACTTCTGATGCTCCGATATCGATCGTCGCTCAGAGGCCGGCCAAGCATGCCTCATACACAACTTGATTGTTGGAAGTTTTGAAATTGAATCGCAGAGAAATTTCTAAGTGTACACCGTCATCACTTTCCACTACAACATCGGCTCCACAACCTTTACTATTTGACGAACCATCGACATAAACGGTCCAATGTGCTCGGGGTGTGGCTGGATCCGACCCAGTCATTTCCACAACGAAATCCGCCAAAACTTGGGCTTTAATAGCTCCTCGAGGCTCATAGGAAATTTCAAACTCAGAAAGTTCGATGGACCACTTAATCATCCTTCCAGCGAGGTCTGGTTTACTAAGCATTGAGCGAAGAGGTAGATCCGTTCTCACAAGCACTGGATGCGCATGAAAATACAGCCTCAACCGTCGTGAAGACCATACAACTGCTAGAGCGGCCTTCTCTATCTTCTGCTATCTGTCCTCTGCCCCCTGGAACGTCTTGCTGGTGAAATACACTGGCTTCTTTCCCTCTGAAGTTTCTTTGACCAAAGCTACGCCTAAGGCTTCATCAGAAATTGCCAAATATAGGACGAGAGTCTTACCAGGGTCAGGCTTTACCAGTATTGGTGGACTTGAAAGTACGACTTTAAGCTGTTGGAAAGCTTGCTCTTGCTCCTCTCCCCACTCAAAGTTTTTGTGCTTCTTCAACGCCTTATACAGAGGAAGCGACCTATGTGCCATTTTAGGCATGAACCGAGCCAGAGCGGCCACCTTTCCATTCAACGACTGTACCTCCCTTAAGCTCTTGGGGCTTTGCATATCTAGTATCGCCTGACATTTACCAAGGTTAGCCTCGATGCCGTGCTGGGTCAATATGAGACCTAAAAACTTCCCAGCTGGGACTGTAAAGGTGAACTTTAATGGGTTCAACCTTATATTATATTGTAGCAGCCGAGTGAACACTTGGCGCAAATCTTTAACGTGATCACCTCTAGCGGGAGTCTTAGCTATGATATCATCAATATACACCTCCACCACCTTGGTGTGCATGCCCTCAAATACTTGATTGATCATGCGCTGGTAAGTAGCGTCGGCGTTCTTCAACCCAAACGGCATGACGGTGTAGCAGAAGACACCACGGTCATTAACAAAAGCCGTTTTTTCTTGATCTTCCTCCCACATCGGAATCTGATTATACCCCGAATAAGCATCCATGAAACTAAGGTATTGATAACCAGATGAATCATCAACCATACGATCGATGTTAGGGAGTGGATATGGATCCTTGGGGCAACATCGGTTAAGATCCACGTAATCTGTACACATCCTCCATTTGCCATTCGCTTTCTGCACCATAACTACGTTGGAAAGCCATGATGAATAACGGATCTCCCTTATGAAGCCAGCCTTCAATAACTCCTCTGTTTGTTCACATGCTACTTTTTGTTTCTCCGGTCCCAACCTCCTCTTATTTTGGGCAACCGGTCTCGTCTTTAGATCTACAGCTAATTTGTGACAACAGAAATCAGGGTCTATCCCAGGCATGTCTGCTGCAGTCCATGCAAAAAGGTCTTTAAACTCCTGCAGGAGAGCCAGCAAGCGCTGCTCCATGCCTGACGCTAGATTATCATTAATGTGCGCGACCTTCTCTAGGGAATCTCCCAAGACGATGTCCCTAGAACCACCATCCGGTGTGGGCTTTGAGGGATTGAGAGGGTCAATTTTCAATTCCGCTCTGGGGTCTAGATCGACCAAACTGAAAGACCCAGCCGCTGTTCCTCCATCATTTAGCTTCTTCTTCTTGTTGAATGCTTCCAACTTAACCATGTTGAGGCTCGGGTTGTAACAGTATCGAGCCAACTCTTGATCTCCACGGATGGAAGACACACCGTTGTCCTTATCAATGAATTTGATAAGGAGGTGGGGAGTAGACACAATTGCCTCCACCGCATTTAGTGTAGGGCGGCCAATGATCCCGTTGTAAGGGGATTCCACATCAGTCACCAAGATTCTGGACTTCACCATTCTAACGCCAGGTTCACCTTCAAAGGATATGAGGGTATCAAGATACCCTTTGGTGGGTTGCTTCGCTCCATTAAACACTGTCAGTTCTTGCCTGTACGGTTTCAAATCTGCATCATTAAAACCCATTCTTTTGAAACAATTATAAAAAATTACATCGCAAGAACTTCCCTGATCGACGAGGATCCTCTTAACATCTTTGTTAGCTATAACAGCTGTAACATCCCGGATATTTATAGAAAAATTCAGTGAAGTGGAAAATGTTAAAAATTGTTTATAGGAATTTAATTGATATTTTTATGAATTATTGGTTAATTATAAAAGGTGTGATTAGAAGAAGAGAGATTTAATTAAAATCATTAAGGAAATCATAAAGGAATGGAGAAATGACCGGCTGGGCAGGTGACCGGTTGCCATGGGTATTAAAGAAAGGTTTCTTTCTCTTTCTTCAATCATTCATCTTCTCTCGAGAATCTTTTTCTCCTTCGTCTGTTTCCTTCCTTCTTTTCCTTCCTCCATTGTTGAGGGCCGAAAGCTTTGAAGGGAAGTCTATTTTTGCATCAAACCTTGAGATAATTGCGTAGCTGTTGTTGTGGTTTCAAGGTGGTGAAACGAACACTGGTGAAACGCGTAGGGAGGCTGGTGCTGGAACGGTGATGGAACTGTGGACCCACCGATTGTTAAAGCTTGGAACGGAGTAACCAGTGACAGGGAGGAGGTCGGAGCCCTGGAGTCGCGCCAAGCAGGAGATCGATGCCAAGGCCGAGTGAATTTGAATAAATGGTGTAATACACACACACACACACACATATATATATATATATAATGAGTTTTTCGAGTATGGAACTAAGTGTGAGTTGATGTGTTAAATGAATGAATGTGAATTTATGTTGTTAGATAATTGATATTAATTTTCATGTGTTTGTTAAAGCAAAGCCAATTACCGGGCGAATCTTGCCCGAGAGGATTTATTCCTACCTGAGCGAGGGCCAGTCGGTTTGATATCCGTTTTATCTGTGGGAATTCCTCGTTCTTTTTCCGAGTGAAGAATAACTGAGAGACCCCCTTCTAGGTGGAAGGTTAGAATGTCCCGAGTGAGATTGGCCGGGAGAATGTTCCGAGTGATGAAGAGTAAAATGTTTCCGAGTGAAAATTTGAGTGCTCCCGAGTGAAGGTGAAAAGGTTTCCGAATGAATTGTGGCCGAGAGAGCTTCTCCCGAGTGAAGTAAGGATAGGGTATTTTCCGAGTGGGGATACCCATAGAAACTCTTACCGAGTGAAGGAGGTTATGTTATCCCCGAGAGAGCGGTGACCGAGCGGACTTTTCTGAGTGAAGCGTAGGAATGAGTCGAGCGTGGTATGCCCGAGTGAATGAAAGTTAAGTGTTTCCCAAGTGAAACCCTTTTGCCGAGTGAAACCCCGACTTGAGTCTCTCATGTGTGTCTTGCTCGCTCAGGTTTAACGTGTCGCATTCGCTCAAGCGAGTCGACGCTCGCTTAAGCGAATGACCCCCTGTCTTCTTCTTCTTCTCCTTCTTCTCCTGCTGCTTTCAACTCCACTTTATTAAAGGATGTGTTTCCGATCGGATATTATTTTGTGTATGCTCTTATCATTATTTTGAATATATTTAAGCGAATACCATTTTATATCAAGTCCGAGTTCAATCATTTCCGATCAGTTGTTACTTTTAACATACTTTCATTAAAGGATTTATTTTCGATCGGTTTGGTTTATAATGAGTATGATTTTATTATTTAGAATGTAACTAAAAGAAGTAAATATTATTTTATATCAAGGCCGAGTGGATTGTTTATTAAGGGAAGCAAATATTATTTTATATTAAGATCTAAATTTTTGTTAAACGTGAAAAATTTATTACAAAAAATGATTAAATTGACTAGGGATGTTACAGTTGGTATCAGAGCGGTTCTTTCTAGAGCCGAGTGGATGGGCGAACCGAGTGATTGTGTGAGTCCTATACTGGACTGTATTTTGCATTTTATTGCATTGGATTTCTGGTTGTTTGTGCAGCTTGGCATCATTCCCTTGGCACTCCAGTGGCGTTGTGTTTTATGTGAGGTAATTATCTGACTCCTTGGTAGAGTATTGGTTGCTAATGGTGAAGTGTTTATTCATTATAGAATTATTTTATTACCGGAAAACTAGTTGTGATGGAGGAGATGGCTTTTCTCGGAATTCTCCAAATTGATGAGTAGGACCGAATCAGGTCCCACTCTTGATGAATTTCTGAAAAGGAATTCCCCCTGTTTATAAAGGAGAGAC
The DNA here is from genome assembly GCA_037962975.1 of Clitoria ternatea. NCBI lineage: Eukaryota > Viridiplantae > Streptophyta > Magnoliopsida > Fabales > Fabaceae > Clitoria > Clitoria ternatea. The sequence continues at coordinate 156,510,558 of CM075673.1, forward strand.
TAGAGCACGATGGTCTTGGACTAAGGTACCGATGAAGATGACGAGTGAGTCGGTAGCGTGGGCGAATTTCCGAGAGTGGTTTCTTGTCAAGTACTTCTCGGATAGTTAGAAAATTCAAAAGAAAAATGGAAATTAAGGTTGGGACAGGGCCGAGTGTCAATTGTCGAGCACACTACTGAGTTTGATGAGCCGTGACTTCTATCACTCTTTCCCACTGAGAGGAACCGAGAGTAGTAGGTGTGCCAAGTATGAAGCAGGATTGTGAGTTAGACTTCACAGTGTGATTATGCCGACTGAGATTCGGGATTATCCGACTCTGGTGAACGAGGATAGGCTGACCGAGGAAGTGCAATTACAGAGGATCTTTCAGTCGAAAGATAAGAGTTTGTTGAAGGCAAGAGGATCCAGTTTCAAGAAAATGGGTCGGTTATTTTGTGGTGGTAAGTTTTCTGTTACGTCTTTTTCCCCTTCTGGTCGGAGTGTCAGTCGGACAACTCGTATGTTTCCAATATGGACAACTGGGATACCTTATGTCGAGTGCCCACAAAGGCAGCAACCGAGTAGCCTGGTAACCGAGTCAATGCTCTTAGGACTCGGGTACTAATTTTCTGAGAAGATGAAATGTGAATAGTAAATGTGATACTGGATAGATAGTGAATGGTAATGTCGAATTCCGGGTATGCTTTGGTATTGAGTTTGGTGATGACAGAAACAATATGATGACGATTGTACGTCCAACTGGTGGATTGTGTTTATGATTAGTGAAAAGATTCACCGATGCAGAAACCTGTTATGTGGTTGAAAATCATATTGTAACCTTGAGTTGTATACCTAAGTGAGTTTAGTGAACCATCTAGGCTTAAGTTGATTAATAACCGATGATGAGTGATGAAATGAGGGATTATTAGACTGTTGGGCCATGGTTTTGTGATGAATAAGATCTAAGGAAGAGATATTTACTCGGTGAAGGCTGGAAGCCAATTGTTGATTATACCTTTTTATGGTGATGGTGACTGATATTCGATGATTATCATCATGTGATTTGCACTAGATTACGTATAACGACGAGGTATATACCCTATGAGGGTCAGAAGTCTATTGCTATTATACCATTTTACAGTAATGGTAACTGATATTTAATGAATGTTATTACGTGATGTACCCTAGATGATGCATATTGACGGTGTTATTGTAAATATGTTGATTTTAGACTTGAGAGGATTGCCACTAATTCTAATGTGGATTAATGTTAGTTGAGTGAGTATGGTCGATGTGAGCGAGAAGAGTGTAAGGTATGCTGTTCCGGTATGACTCTACACACCATAGGTACTGTGGCGGCATACACTTTTGCAGCGACTCTATGTAATTGTTGTAACCCTATGGGAATGAGACGTCATCCCATATGTCGGATGCAGCAATTCATAAGTCGGGCAGGTGAGACTATACCTACTTATGGTGATGGTTTGAATCTATTGGGCTGTTCTGAATAAAGATGGGAGTTGTGTTTAACGAGTAGTAGATGGTAGCGTATCGAATGAGAGTAAAAGGTTTATTTTCTGGTGTGCTTACCTCCGAGAGAGCCAGAGGTTATTTTGGTATAAACTGACTATTAAGTGATGTTAGATTGTCGGAATAGAAGGGCAATCCTTCCGACAAAGGTGCCCGATGTTACTAGTCGAGAAGAGTGATGGTGGTATATAGTTATGCATTGATCGCCACCGATTGGATAAGCTAACCATAGGGAATAATACCCAATACCGAGGATTGATGATCTGGTTGATCAATTATGGTATGACTCAGTTTTTCCAGGATCGATTTACAGTCAGGATACTATTAAATTGGATCATGGTTCTGATATCTCTGAAACGACGTTCAGGACTAGTTATAGCCACTTTGGAAATGTGGTAATGCCGTTGGTATGACGAGTGTTCAGGCGGTGTTCATGAATTATATGAACAATATCTTCCAGCATTATTTGGGTCGGTTCATGAAGGCGTTCATTGATGGTATTCTGATTTATTCCGATGTCATACCTTGAGCATGAAGAACATGGGATAAAGTAATTAGAAAGTGGTTGAGCGGGCAAATAATAGGAATGAAGAGGAGTTTTACCTAGTCGTTTGGACTTTGCACGGATATTAATGTTACCTGGGAATCATAATGGCTGGCCATCGTGGGTTCCTTTTAACATTAATTCTTTATGAAGTTGCCAATAGGCATAGGTAAATGGATTGTAATGTAAACAGCTTGCATGTCGATCGGTGATATGGATAGTTGGACTATATACCTGACTTTCACTCGGATTAACTACGAAGTATTGAGCCTTGAGACTGATCGCCTCAGGGAGTTGCACTAGTGGTTGAGGTCGTGTGAAGTCGAGGAGACAGATGTGTTTTAGCCAATCTTGAATGATCAGATTTAGAGAAGAAAGACGTATGATTCGTATTTCTGAAGTCGGTAAAAGGTTAGAGATGAAGGATAAATAGAGCTGAGATTTGGTAACTGACGAATAGGTTGCCTTGATCCAAGAGAAAATGAAGATGGTCTGAAACCGATAGATAAGTTTCTATGGCAGTCGGCATAAACCACTTGGGTTTCAAACGAGTGACTGAGTATTCCTGAAGATTTCAGCCGAGTGATTCTATTGAATTGAAGGACCTGACGATGGAAGTACGCCGATCGCTATTGAGGAATTCCGGACCACACGGATAAGGAACAAGGAAGTGCCATCGGTAAGAATGAAGTGGAGAAATTTGAAAGGGGTAACCTACACTAGGGAAATTGGAATCGGAAATTTGAATCGAATATGAGGTGGGTGTACCTCAATTTCTTTCAATCGGTGCATTAATTTCGGGGACGAAATCCCTTTTTAGGGGGGTGGATGTAACATCCCGGATATTTATAGAAAAATTCGGTGAAGTGGAAAATGTTAAAAATTGTTTATAGGAATTTAATTGATATTTTTATGAATTATTGGTTAATTATAAAAGGTGTGATTAGAAGAAGAGAGGTTTAACTAAAATCATTAAGGAAATCATAAAGGAATGGAGAAATGACCGGCTGGGCAGGTGACCGGTTGCCATGGGTATTAAAGAAAGGTTTCTTTCTCTTTCTTCAATCATTCATCTTCTCTCGAGAATCTTCTTCTTCTTCGTCTATTTCCTTCCTTCTTTTCCTTCCTCCATTGTTGAGGGCCGAAAGCTTTGAAGGGAAGTCTCTTTTTGCATCAAACCTTGAGATAATTGCGTAGCTGTGGTTGTGGTTTCAAGGTGGTGAAACGAACACTGGTGAAACGCGTAGGGAGGCTGGTGCTAGAACGGTGATGGAACTGTGGACCCACCGATTGTTAAAGCTTGGAACGGAGTAACCAGTGACAGGGAGGAGGTCGGAGCCCTGGAGTCGCGCCAAGCAGGAGATCGATGCCAAGGCCGAGTGAATTTGAATAAATGGTGTAATACACACACACACACGCATATATATATATATATATATATATATATATAATGAGTTTTCCAAGTGTGGAACTAAGTGTGAGTTGATGTGTTAAATGAATGAATGTGAATTTATGTTGTTAGATGATTGGTATTAATTTTCATGTGTTTGTTGTAGCAAAGCCGATTACCGGGCGAATCTTGCCCGAGAGGATTTATTCCTATCCGAGCGAGGGCCAGTCGGTTTGATGTCCGTTTTATCTCTGTAGGAATTCTTCGTTCCTTTTCCGAGTGAAGAATAACTGAGAGATCCCCTTCTGGGTGGAAGGTTAGAATGTCCCGAGTGAGATTGGCCGGGAGAATGTTCCGAGTGATGAAGAGTAGAATGTTTCCAAGTGAAAATTTGAGTGCTCTCGAGCGAAGGTGAAAAGGTTTTCGAATGAATTGTGGCCGAGAGAGCTTCTCCCGAGTGAAGTAAGGATAGGGTATTTTCCGAGTGGGGATACCCGGAGAAACTCTTACCGAGTGAAGGAGGTTATGTTATCCCCGAGAGAGTGGTGACCGAGCGGACCTTTCTGAGTGAAGCGTAGGAATGAGTCAAGCGTGGTATGCCCGAGTGAATGAAAGTTAAGTGTTTCCCGAGTGAAACCCTTTTTCCGAGTGAAACCCCAACTTGAGTCTCCCGTGTGCATTGATGATGCATGATTTATCTCTAATTCTCCATTTTAAATGTGTATAATTTGCCATCACTTAGTGTGTAATATAATGCATTTTAACACATTTTTATCATTTGATCTTTATGTAATATTTGATTGATAATTTGTGCCAAAAGAAAATAGATCAAAGAAACTCAAGAATGCCAATCCAAAATGATGATCAAAGTGCCTAAGGATCAAAGGAATCAAGCTATATGCAAAAAGATCTCAAAAAGGGTGAAAAAGTGTACAAAATAGGGAGAATCAGGGGGATGAATCGATTCATCCCCCTCATGAATCGATTCACACGGATTTAATGCACCAGGAAGTGAAATTTTGAGCCATGAATCGATTCATCCATGCTTGAATCGATTCATACGTCTGAATCATGCAAAAATCAGCACTTTGAATCGATTCATTTGAGTTTCAAAGGCATTGAATCGATTCTTTCCCTAAATGAATCGATTCATACGAGTAATGTTAGCCCAGAATTGCATTTTGGAAGCATGAATCGATTCCTCCCACCAATGAATCGATTCATGAGTGAATAATTGGCCCAGAAACACGTTTTTAAGCTTCTGGAAGGTGGGCAAAGCACTGAAGATGTTGGGCAAGGCACTCAAGCTGATCATGGAGCACTTAAATTGATAATGGAGCACCATGGATTTGATTATTGAAGAGTGCTCCTTCCATTGAAATTTTTTTATGGCAAATGCTTGCTTTCTAATTCCTATAAATAGGCACAAGAGGAAGGCTTAGAGAGACCATTCTTCATTCACACAATTCTTCCTCTCTCATTCATACGTTCCTCTTCTCTTCTCTGTTGGAGTTTCTCCAGCAAATTCTTCATTTCCGGGTTAGTTTCTTTGTTTGTAGTTGTAATTATGGAGGGCTAAAACCCTTAGATTGATTTTCTTGGAGAATGTTGTAATGTAATTTTGAGGTCATTAATTTTAATATAGTATGCTTTTATTATTGTTATTTCTTCATAATCATTCTCTACTTATTTAATTCCATTTTGTTTAATTGAATTTGTATGCTTAATCGGTTTAATTATTCAAATGGAGTAAAATAAGATTTCAAATTAGAATGGATTAAGGAAATATGCATGCTTAATGAATATTTTCATAATCACTTTTAATAATTATGGTTTGCTTAATTCCATAATTTGAGAATAGATTATGTATATAGGCGATGTTCTTATGTATGCTCAATAATTCCTAGATTTTAAGATCTTGACTCCTTTTGCTTAATTAGGATGCTTGATTCAAATATTCATTTTTAAATGAAAGTAAAGGAATTGTGAATTGAAAAAGACGCTTAGTTGATCAATTCAAATTGAGCTAAGAAATTGACATTAATAAGTATACAAGTTATCTTTAATGAACCAAGGATAAATTTATTTACAATACTCCAAGAAAATCAATCGCTTGTTATTTATTGTTTTAAATCCTTTATTTACCTTGTTTTAATTTTAATTGTGACAACAAAAATCAATCAAAACCCCCCCCAATTGTATGTTAGTGAACTTATGTTTGTAAAAATTTTTACTTGTTTAGTTTTAATTTTTAATTGTTAAAAATTAGTTTAAGACTTGATTTTTCCTAAATTTTTGTGTTGATCCTTGAGAGAACGACCTAGGTTGACACCCTAGTACTACGTTAATTAATTTTAATGTACTAATTTGACGGAATAACGACTGCAAAAATTTCAACGTCAAATTTTGGCGCCGCAGCCGGGGATCAACGATCTTTAGGAAAAACACTTGTTTTAAATTAATTTTTTTTAATTAATTTTTTTTTAATTGAAAAAAAAATTTAATATAAAAAAAAAAATTTCTTTGTTTGTTTGTTTGTTTATTTTATTTCTTTTGTATGATTTAGGATTCTTATGATTTATTGCTCATCATGATCAAATATCTTGTTGTATGCTATGTATGACTAGAAGAACTTTTGAGCATTTATATTCATTTGATCCTGAAATAGAAAGAACTTTTCATAGGTTAATTAGAGAAGCTAGATTTAATAATAATTTTGTTGATATTGATAGTGATAGTATTTTTTTTGAATCTGTTGAAAGTACTACTGCTAGTTTTTCTGATATGGCTGAACCTCGTGAAAGAACTCTTAGAGAACTAGCTGCTCCTGAATTCACTTACGAAAGTTTGTGTATTCAATATCCTGATGAGGATGTCCTTTTTATTCTTAAGACCGGACTTATACATTTGTTGCCTAAGTTTCATGGTCTTGCGGGTGAAGATCCGCACAAACACCTCAAAGAATTCCACATTGTGTGTTCCACAATGAAACCTCAAAACGTTCAAGAAGACCATGTCTATCTTAAAGCGTTTCCTCATTCTTTAGAGGGTGTTGCTAAGGATTGGTTGTATTACCTTGCTCCAAGATCAATCACAAGTTGGAATGACTTAAAGAAAATGTTCTTGGAAAAATTCTTTCCTGCCTCTAGAACAACTGCAATCCCTAAAGACATATCTGGCATTAGGCAACTCTCTGGAGAAAGTCTTTATGAATATTGGGAGAGATTTAAAAAACTTTGTGCAAGTTGCCCTCACCACCAAATTTCTGAACAACTTCTTCTTTAGTACTTCTATGAAGGTTTACACCACGTTGATCGCAACATGATTGATGCGGCAAGTGGAGGAGCTTTAGGAGATATGACTGCTGCTGAAGCAAGAAATCTGATTGAGAAGATGGCATCTAACTCTCAACAATTTGGTGTGAGAAATGATTCTTTCAAACCCATGTTTGATTCTAATTCTAGTTCATCTGGAATTAAATTGGAGAGCAAACTTGATGCTCTCACCACTCTAGTCACACAATTAGCAGTAAATCAAAAATCCATGACTGCTAAAGTGTGTGGAATCTGCTCTTCACAAGAGCACCCCACTGATTGTTGTCCTTCTCTACAAGAAAAGGATAATAATAGTCCCCAAGCCTATGCAAGTAACATCTACCATGATAGACCTCCACCACCACAAAACCATGACCTTTCCACCAATAGATATAACCCAGGTTGGAGGAACCATCCAAACTTGAGATGGGGAAACCAACAACAAAATCCCCAACCTCCATTTCAAAACAATGCACCAACCTTCCAAAGACCTACACCTCAACCACCCACAAGTGGCCCTTCTTTGGAGGATCTGGTGAAACAAATGGCTGCACAGAACTTGGAGTATCAACAAAGGAATGATGCTACCATCCAGAGTTTAAGCAACCAAATTGGGCAATTGGCTTCATCATTAAGCCAGTTACAATCTCAAAACTCTGACAAATTACCCTCTCAACCAGCTGCAAATCCAAGAAATGTGAGCGCAATTCAGTTAAGATCAGGTAAGAACCTTGAAATACCCATACCCAAGGAACCTGAGAAACAAACAGATGTGCCCACAACAGTTGAGAATGATGTGCCCTCTTCAAACTCAAGAAAGTCTGAGATACAACCACCCCAAGTTCCACCTCATATCCCTCTTCCTTTCCCACCAAAAGCAATTCCAAGCAAGAAAATGGAAGAAGTGGACAAAGAAATTTTGGATACTTTCAGGAAAGTGGAAGTGAATATACCTCTTCTCGATGCAATCAAGCAAATTCCCAAGTATGCCAAATTTCTGAAGGAGTTGTGTACTCACAAAAGGAGACTCAAGGGCAATGAAAGGATAAGCATGGGAAGAAATGTATCTGCACTGCTTGGTAAGGAAAATATCCCTGAGAAATGCAAGGATCCAGGTACGTTTTCTATACCCTGTATCATAGGCAACAACAAATTTGAAAATTGCATGTTAGATTTAGGAGCTTCAATAAATGTTATGCCTATGTCTGTTTTTAAATCTTTGTCTCTTGGAAATTTACAACCTACTGGTGTAGTAATTCAGCTAGCCAATAGGAGCACTGCTTACCCTGTTGGAGTCATAGAGGATGTTTTGGTTCAGGTAGAACAGCTTGTTTTCCCTGCTGACTTTTTTGTACTTGATATGGAAGAAGGTATGCCTCAAATTCCTGTTCCTATCATTTTGGGAAGACCATTTTTGAAAACAGCTCGAACCAAAATAGATGTTCATTCTGGAACTCTCTCTATGGAATTTGGTGACACGAGAGTTCAATTTAACATTCTAGATGCCATGAAACACCCTTCTGAAAATCATTCTGTTTTCCAAATTGACATTATTGATGAACTAGTTTTTGAACATTTTTCTGATGTTGATTTGGAATGCATAGATGATTCATACAGTTGTTTTGCATGCAATGATTCTGGAAGTTGTGATATTTGTGCTGAAATTGATAGATACATAAATTCTGATTCAGAGTCTCTAGATATATCTGTTAACCATAAGGAGCTGTATGCAAGATTTCAAGAAAATTCTAACAAAATTTTTGAGGTGCAAACAGCAGAATCAAAATCTACTTTGTTAGTTCCATCTGTTTTGCAGGCACCCAAGTTAGAATTGAAACCCCTACCTGAGAACCTAAAGTATGTATACTTAGGGGATAATGAACAGCTCCCGGTGATAATTTCCACTTCTCTTGATGAAAATCAAGAAGAAAAATTGTTGCAGGTATTGAAAAGACATAAGAAGGCTATAGGATGGACATTGGCAGACATTCCTGGAATCAGTCCATCCATGTGCATGCATAGAATATTTCTGGAGGAAAATACTAAAGCAGTAAGACAACCCCAGAGGAGACTCAACCCTGTAATCCTTGATGTGGTTAAGAAGGAGATCACCAAGCTTCTACAAGCAGGAATCATTTATCCTATCTCTGATAGCCAATGGGTGAGTCCAATTCAAGTGGTTCCTAAGAAAACAGGGATCACAGTTGTGAAAAATGAAAAGGATGAATTGATCCCAACTAGAGTGCAGAATAGTTGGAGAGTCTGTATTGACTACAGGAGACTTAACCAAGCAACAAAGAAGGACCATTTCCCTTTACCCTTCATTGACCAAATGCTTGAGCGTCTCGCAGGTAAGTCTCACTACTGTTTTCTTGATGGATTCTCTGGATATTTTCAGATTCACATTGCACCTGAGGATCAAGATAAGACCACATTCACCTGTCCCTTTGGTACATTTGTGAACTGTTCTTTACAGGGGGTGTAGAAGTGTGCTTATAGAACAACTCAAAATATACATATAAGTGTGTTTTGATACAAAGCAATATATGTATAAATGTAAATACAAAGAGTCTTCGTATGTTGAGGCGGAGTGTAATGTACTGCGGGGCGGTGTCACAGTCCGCCTGACGGGATCTGATTTGCCTTGACCCAATTGGGGGTGGTACCTGCAATCGTTCTCCGACGCTCAAGTCAGTATCTCAGAATACTTAGAGACTTAGAAAGATAATCAGAGAAGATTATGCAAGTAATAGAGTGTAAGGTTCAGAGAATGGGAATCTGCCCCCTTATACCTTTTCAAGAGAGGTTTATATACCTGTCACGGGTGCTGCATTATTGGTAGGACCCGCTCCTTGTCTCCAGGCATAATGCTGAAAAGGTAGTGGGTCCCTGCGCCGTTTACTAGCACCATTATTGTAGTAGGTATCACAACTTGTCTGGAAAGCGTTAGTGCTTTAATATTTTATTGTTATTTCCCTTTATGCGTGACAGCGTGATTCCCATTATTAACCTCTCAAGACAGAGTCAATCTCGTGCCGGGGTTGTGAGTATGGGCTCGCTACGCAGTGTGGGAAATTCAGTATTCCGCCTGAGTTGAGCCTATGGCTTGGCGGAGTAACAACTTTGGCGAGGTTACATTCCTTGACGGAGTAACATGCCTGGACGGAGTTACATTCCTTGGCGGGGTAACGTGCCTGGGCGGAGTCATGAACCTTGGCGGTGTTACTTGCCCTGGCGGTATGCACTCCGTATAGTATTTGTAGTGTATTTGAAGAGTACTTCTCTTTATTCCAAATGCTGATCTGGCAAGGCATTGAAGCCATGCTCTTGGGGGCCGGTGTTAGGACCGGATCATATGCCCCCTAGCTTGTTATAGTGACTGGCGGAGTCACTTTAATAAGCTACAACACTTAAGTTTAGCTTTTGTAGGCATGGGTTTAGGCGATATTTGCTAGTCCGGGTTTTGTGGACAAGTGCTTTCGTGCATTTATTAGCTGTCATCACTTGTCACGCCTGTCATTAATGCGCCTCGAAACCACGTTTTTTGTTCTTCAGTCTCCTATTGCCGCGTATGCCCTCGTAACGGTTGCCATTCTAATGATGGGACATAAATGCGCGTGATGGCAATTGAGAACCGTTTTCGAGGTTATTACCGTGGGCTTTGGATTTTGAAAACGTGGCCCATGAAATATCTGCCCTTAGATATATCTATTGGTTTCAGTAAAAAAGGAACCGTCAGTGGGGTAAATCCAACGGTTGTAATCGCATGTTTCAATTTTAGAACCGTCGACGAGATTCATCTAACGGCTGCAAACACATCTTCGAAATTTCTGAGGATTCGCTTATTTTCCCCCCAAGCCATGCCTATAAATAGGTAAACTCTCAGAAGGGGAATGTTTTGCTTCATCTCTCTGTTCGTATTTGTTTGCTGAAAGTGTTTTTGCTATTCTTTTGCAAGTTCACTGGTGTTTGGAGTTCTTCTATCTTTCAGAAGCTTAAGATACTTGCTTCTTCTTCTTCTTTGCTTCTTCATTTCCTTTGGGTTAGCTTTGTTTCCCCTTATTGTGTGTTTGTAAAAAGGAAGATGAGAGGAAAGAGGGCAGGGTCACGTTCTAGGGTTTCTGCTCGTCCCATGTTCTCTGACATTGAGAGTGGAGATGATGCTTTTTATACTGGGAGGGACTCGACGTTTTATAGCAGCGTGGAGTACTTTAGTAATGCTGTACATTCATTTGTGTCAGGAGGTGTTTCCCATACACAAGTGTTGACTATGGCAGAGTGCAGAAATGTTGTATTGCATGGGTTGGATTGGGAGAAAACACTCGAAAATGACCCTTACTGTTGGGTTGAGGAAGATGTCAAGGATGCTTCCTCTCGACATGCGACGACAAGCGGAGGGGTAGTGGAGTTGTCTGTTCCTGTTTGGAAGGACGAGAAGTATGAGGATAGGTTCATCGTCCGTTCACCCAAGACGTATGAACGGGTCTGCCATCGTCCTCAGGATAATCGTACCATATATATGTACGATATTCTGTTCACCCAGTTAGGGGTGCGCTTCCCATTGAATAAATTCCAGATGGGTGTGCTCAGGTTCTTGGATTGTGCCCCCTCCCAGCTGCATCCGAATGGATGGGGAATAGTGCGCAGCTTTGAGGTAATGGCTGAACATTTGGGGTTTACGCCTACAGTGGCGTTGTTTTTCTCCTTCTGCCGCATTATGAGGAGAGTAAATATGAAAACCGGCGGCATGGGTTTTGTGACTCTCCGGGCGGAGCCAAAGATTCTAAACTTTAAGGCGTTTGCTGACTCCGCCAAGGAAGGCGGACTTCACTTCAGGATGAGTTTCGTGAAGATATCCGTCAGGAAGGACAAACCTGTTTTTTGGCGGAATAAGGAGGGTGTTGATAAATTCCCAGTGGCATGGACGCATGAGCACTTTCTGTTAACCAAACAAGCATATGAAGTTGAGGAGGGTGCTCTATCGGCGGCGTCTGTGGAAGTACTCCGGATGTTGAAAGAGTACAACTCCGTCCACAAGCTGATTCTTTGTCGAAGGCTGCTTGGGCGGGATGCTCAAGGATACTTGAGTAATATTATGAACAATTGCAATGTGATTGAGTATTTCCTCTATCTTGCATTTTCTAACTGAATCCTCATTTTGTTATTTTGCAGGAGAAATCGCGGGGTTCCCTGGGATGGACCGTATTAAGCAGATGCAAATGAGCCGCAGGGAAAGGAACGCGGAGAATAATGTGCAGCCCAGGAGGAGTTTGACTGCTGCTCTCACAAAGACCCTTCCCTTCCCTGTCTCCACCAACATAGCAAATTTTGAAGGTGGTGCAGGATCTTCAGCAGCTGCTGTTGAAAGGCGTTCTAAAAAACGCCAAGAACCAGAAGCTGCTGAAGAAGAAGAGGAAATAGACCTCCAGCCTTTGCAAAGAAGGAGGACTAAGGGCAAGAAGAGGGCTGAGGCGGGGACGTCAATTGATGCCGCCATTGATTTGGAGGAGACTCCGGAAGTACCTATTGTGGGTACTTCTGCTGCTACGGGCGGAGCTGAAGGCATTCTCGAAGAAGATGTCGGGGGGGAGCAAGCGGAGGGATTCCAAGCTACTTCTGACCAAGGTATGGGGGACGAGACAGAGAGAATTCAAATTTCCCCAGTCCGCCCGTCTGAGGATCCCGTCCTGAGTTTGACCACTCGAGGTACAGCAGTTTTCCCGATTGATGTGCCAGGGGAATCATCCAGGCGGTTGGTCTCTTTGCCTGAGGCGGGGTCTCGCTTGAATCCCTTTCTGTACTTCACGAATATAGGATCCCGCCAAGCAGAGAGGCGTGATCCAGAATACATCCTCCGCCCCGACATCGACTTTGACGAGATTCCGGAGGGAGCAGCAGCTGCGAGGTGGCACCTTGCAGAGATAGATGGTTTCCTGGCCTCTGTCCCTCGGATAGCTGACGTTGCTGCCGAGGCCAACATGTTCTAGGCGTCTTATCACGAGTCTGTGGAAAAGATTCGTAGCTTGGAACATGACAATGAGCAGCTGTCGGAGGTGATCAAGGCGAAGGATAAACATCTTGACACCGCCGACGCTAACACCAAGAAGCTGGAGGAGGAGCTGGCTCGGGTGAGAGCTGATAACGCTTTGCTGGAGAAGCAGGTCTCCGGCTTAAAAGAGCAAAACAAAAAACTGGGCGAGGAGGTGAATGGCCTGACCCAGGTGAGGGCTGACAATAATCTGCTAAAACAACAGATCTCAGACTTAATTCAACAGAAGCAAAAGTTGGGCGAGGATGCAAGTGAGCTCCAGCAGAGGTTGATTTTTCTTGAACTTGATAAGGCCACTGCTGAAGATACCTGGGTGGCGGAGTTAGACCAAGCAGCTACTGCGTACACTAACCTTGAAAAACAGGTTGAAGTGTTGCAAGCTGAAAAAGCTACCTCTGAGGCCGTCAATGAAAAGCTTGACAAGGATTTACAATCCACGCTGGATGCGGCTGAGGCAGCGATTGATGATGCTTTCAGCATGGCTGTTCGTCAACTCCGTTACCGCAATCCAGGTGTTGCTCTAACCACCACAGGCATTCATCCTTATTATGAATTCATCAATGGAGAATTGATGGTGCCTGTTCAAGGGGGTCATGCTCCTGCGCCCAATGACGAATATGTTCTGGCGGACTTGCCTCCCTCTCAAAGTTTAAGCAAACCTGGTGAAGGTCAGGCCACCTCTGTCCAACAAGAAGGGACGCCGTCCAACCCTTAAAGACCAGCTCCTGAGACCTTTCGCCAGCTTTTATCTTTTGAATTTTGTTAATATTGCCTTGTTCCAGGATAGGCTCTGGACTTTTATCAATCCTTGACAATATTAATAAAGTATATTTCCTGCAAATGTATACTTGTTCATAGATGTAGTGTTTAAGTCCGTCGTATTTATGCCTTGTATAATGATATTGAGAAGGCGGAATATTTATCTGAGGACTTAATGAAATATGACTAAGTATAACGAGGCGGAATGGCCTTTTTGAGAATTTAACTGAAGTAATTTCAATAGTGAGGCGTAGTAACCTCGTGGGAATTTCATTGAAATGATTTTAATAGTGAGGCGTAGTAGCCTCTTAGGAATTTAAAAGGAATTGGATTCCGTAAGAAGGCGGAGTGGCTTCTTAGGAATTTCAATGAGGTTAGATTCCGTAAGAAGGCGGAGTCGCCTCTTAGGAATTTAAAAGGAATTGGATTCCGTAAGAAGGCGGAGTGGCTTCTTAGGAATTTCAATGAGGTTAGATTCCGTAAGAAGGCGGAGTCGCCTCTTAGGAATTTAAAAGGAATTGGATTCCGTAAGAAGGCGGAGTGGCCTCTTAGGAATTTCAATGAGGTTAGATTCCGTAAGAAGGCGGAGTCGCCTCTTAGGAATTTAAAAGGAATTGGATTCCGTAAGAAGGCGGCGTGGCTTCTTAGGAATTTCAATGAGGTTAGATTCCGTAAGAAGGCGGAGTCGCCTCTTAGGAATTTAAAAGGAATTGGATTCCGTAAGAAGGCGGAGTGGCCTCTTAGGAATTTCAATGAGGTTAGATTCCGTAAGAAGGCGGAGTCGCCTCTTAGGAATTTAAAAGGAATTGGATTCCGTAAGAAGGCGGCGTGGCTTCTTAGGAATTTCAATGAGGTTAGATTCCGTAAGAAGGCGGAGTCGCCTCTTAGGAATTTAAAAGGAATTGGATTCCGTAAGAAGGCGGAGTGGCCTCTTAGGAATTTCAATGAGGTTAGATTCCGTAAGAAGGCGGAGTCGCCTCTTAGGAATTTAAAAGGAATTGGATTCCGTAAGAAGGCGGCGTGGCCTCTTAGGAATTTCAATGAAGTTGATTCCGTAAGAAGGCGGAGTGGCCTCTTAGGAATTTCAATGAAGTTGATTCCGTAAGAAGGCGGAGTGGCCTCTTAGGAATTTCAATGAAATGGATTCCGTAAGAAGGCGGAGTGGCCTCTTAGGAATTTCAATGAAGCACAATTTTACAAGTATTGAACTTACTTGAACTTGTTGTGTAGTGCTTGAGTTTGTTTCTCATGTACTCCGTAAAACGTTGGGAGTTAAGCAGAGTCAAGTTTTGGATGGAATGTTCATCCTTTTGCATTTTGATTGGAGTGCGACTCCTTCGAGGCGGTATGGTGCAGCATACAGCTGTGACACCGATCCATCCTGCAAGAATTTGGTTAAACCTTCGAGGCGGTATGGTGCAGCATATAGCTGCGACACCAGTTCATCCTGCAAGAAATTGGTTGGGGTTAGCGTGGTGCAGCATATAGCTGAGACACCAGCTCTTCCCACAAGAAGCCTGCAGGACCTTGGGGGCGAATTAGTGCAGCATATAGCTGTGACACTAGTTCTTTCCATAGGCGGCCTGCAGGACCTTGGGGTCGGTATGGTGCAGCATATAGCTGAGACACCAATCCTTTCCCCCCAAGGAGTTTTCTGTACCTTAGGGTCGGTATGGTGCAGCATATAGCTGAGACACCAATCCTTTCCCCCCAAGGAGTTTTCTGTACCTTAGGGTCGGTATGGTGCAGCATATAGCTGAGACACCAATCCTTTCCCCCCAAGGAGTTTTTGTTGACTCCGTTTGTGAAGCGGCGTTGCATGTTGGTTGATCTTTATGGAATAAAGAGTTATGCGTTTGTGCTTCAATTTTAGAGCCGTTGTTTTATCTGCATGGGAACAAATTCTGCCATGGATAATCAATTCAAAGTTAGAGCGAAGATTAAATACAGGAAGGCATTTCATTGGGAATGGAATTACATAAAAGATTGCGTTGGGATATATCTTTTCGAAACCTTTTCAAGGAAAGCTTACAGAGGAAGATCCTTGAGTTAGGAAGAAAAGATCATACCGTATAACCCAACTAACTGTAATATATGCGTAAATTCAAAATGTTCCATTTATTTCTGACCGGAGTACCATCTAAGTTTTCTAGGCGGTATGTACCCTTGCCCAAAACTTCGATGACTCGGTATGGACCTTCCCAATTTGGTGCCAATTTGCCTTGGTGTGCAAATTTGTTGCCAATGTTGGCCCTTCTCAGGACCAAATCTCCCTCTTTGAAACGGCGTTCGCACATGCGTGCATTATACCGTTTGGCGGCCTTTGCTTTGACAGCTTGATCTCTCACAAAGGCTTCCTCTCTCAACTCCGCCAAAACCTCCAATTCGTGTGCGAGGTTCTGTTGATTGGCTTCCTCATTGAAATAGAGGACTCGAGCTGAGGGGGCTGTTAATTCAATGGGAATGACCGCCTCGACTCCATATGTCAGCCGATATGGAGATTCATTCGTAGTGGAGTGTGGGGTGGTTCTATATGCCCATAAAACGTGGCATAACTGATTTGCCCAGTCTCCCTTTGCCTCACCAAGGCGTTTTTTGAGGCCCTTCAAGATTTCTCTGTTGGCGACCTCTGCTTGTCCATTGGTTTGAGGGTGTTCCACAGAAGAGAAAATCTGCGTGATGCTGAGATTTTCTAAGAGTTCAGTGAACTTGCGATCTGTGAACTGGGTGCCATTATCAGTGACTATGCGTTCAGGGACTCCGAAACGTGCAATGATATTCTCATAGACGAATCTTCGAGTCCTGGCTGACGTTATGTGCACCACTGCCTCTGCCTCAATCCATTTGGTGAAATAATCAACACCAACTATCAAGTATTTGATACCGCCGGGAGCAGTTGGGAACGGACCTAGAATATCCATACCCCATTGATAGAAAGGCCAGGGCGTTATTGATGATGACATTTCCTCAGCAGGAGTATGGTGAAAATTCGCGAATCGTTGACATTGATCGCATTTTTGAACATATGAGGCGGTGTCTTGCTTCATAGTGGGCCACCAATACCCCGCCCTGAGGATCTTTCTCACTAGACTTCGTGCCCCTGGATGATGTCCACACTGCCCTTCATGGACTTCTTCCAAAACAGCTTGCACCTCGTTTTCATTTATGCAAATTAAGTATGGGACAGAAATTCCTCGGCGGTATAGCTGCCCATCTAGGAGCGTATAATAGGGTGCCTCCCTCCTTAGCTTCTTTCGCTCAAGATCATCCGTGGGTAATTGTCCATTAACAAGATAACGAACTATTGGTGTTACCCAGGAGTTATCATCAACGGGGCGGCTTTTAATCATATGAATTGAAGAGGGAAGGGATATACTTGGCTCGGCCAAAGTACTCTGTACAACCGTGGTTGTACACCCCGCCTTTTTTGTGCTGGCTAACCTGGACAGGATATCAGCTCGCGTATTTTCTTCGCGAGGTACATGCTTGAAAGTTACTTCATCGAAGCGCTGTTTTAACTCATTGACGCAGTCCAGATATTGTTGCAGTAGAGGTTCTTTAGCCTGATACTCACCAAGAATTTGTGAGATGACTAGTTGAGAATCACTGCATAGGGTGACAGTTTTGGCCCCAATATCTTGTGCTGCTCTGAGTCCGGCTAAGCAGGCCTCATACTCCGCTTGATTGTTAGACGTAGTGAAGGTAAAGTGCAATGAAATTTCAAGATGTACCCCGTCATCACTTTCTATAACGATTCCTGCCCCACATCCTTTGCTGTTTGAAGACCCATCGACGTATACTGTCCAGTGTGAATGATCTGCATCTGGGCTAGAGCCTGTTAATTCAACTACGAAATCTGCTAGGACTTGTGCCTTAATAGCAGTTCTTGGTTCGTAGGATATGTCGAATTCAGAGAGCTCTATGGCCCATTTGATCATCCTTCCTGCCAAGTCTGGCTTGAACAATATAGTACGGAGTGGCAAGTCTGTGCGAATCAGGATGGGATGTGCATGGAAATATGGTCTTAGACGTCGTGAGGCCCAAACAACTGCAAGTGCTGCCTTTTCAATCTTCTGATAACGGCACTCCGCACCATGCAATGTTTTACCAGTGAAGTATACCGGTCGTTGGCCTTCGACTGTTTCTTTGACCAGTGCCACTGCCAGCGCTTCATCTGAAACAGACAAATAAACGATGAGTTGCTCACCTGGGCTTGGTTTTACCAGGATTGGAGGGCTGGCTAAGACATTTTTCAAGCTCTGGAAGGCCGCCTCTTGCTCTGGGCCCCAATTGAATTTTTTATCCTTCTTCAGCATCTTGTACAAGGGGAGAGAGCGATGAGCCATTTTTGGCATGAATCGTGCTAGAGCTGCGATTTTGCCATTGAGGGATTGTACCTCTTTCAATGTTTTGGGGCTCTGCAACTCTTGTATCACACGACACTTGTCAGGATTAGCCTCTATGCCTCTTTGCGTTAACATGAAACCCAAAAATCTTCCCCCAGGCACAGCAAATGTACATTTTAGTGGGTTGAGTCTCATGTTGTATTGCCGTAGGCGTTGAAAAATGAGGCGTAGGTCTTCAACATGGTCTCCTCCCTCAGGAGTCTTGGCGATGATATCATCAATATAAACCTCCACCAGCTTTGTGTGCATGCCCTCAAAGACTTTGTTGATTATGCGCTGGTAGGTGGCCCCAGCGTTCTTCAGCCCAAATGGCATGACATTGTAGCAAAAGACCCCTCTGTCGTTGATAAATGCTGTTTTCTCCTGATCATCCTCGCACATTGGAATTTGGTTGTATCCGGAGTAAGCATCCATGAAGGATAGATACTTGTATCCTGATGAATCGTCAACCAGCCTGTCAATGTTGGGGAGAGGATAAGGATCTTTGGGACAACATTTATTCAAATCAACGTAGTCTATGCACATGCGCCATTTGCCATTGGCTTTCTGCACCATAACCACGTTGGACAGCCAAGAAGAGTAACGGAGTTCCCTGATGAACCCCGCCTTGAGGAGTTCTTCGGTTTGTTCGCAAGCAGCATTTTGCTTAGCAGGACCCATACGTCGTTTCTTTTGTGCCACTGGCTTAGTTTCAGGATACACCGCCAGGCGGTGGCAACAGAAGTTAGGATCCATACCAGGCATGTCTGCGGCTGTCCAGGCAAAAATCTCCTTATATTCATGGAGGAGTGCAATCAGTCTCGCTTCCATGTTAGGCTCCAGCTTGTCATTAATGTTAGTTATTTGCTCCGGGGTGCTGCCCAAAACAATAGACTTGGAGCCACCTTCAGGAGTTGGTTTCAAAGGGTTCAGTGGGTCTATAGAAGACTCCGCCCTGGGATCAAGATCCACCAAGTTGACGGATGCCGCCGCACTGTTTCCTTCATTCAATTTCCTTTTCTTAGACATGGTTTCAAGCTTCACCGTGTTAAGACTTAAATTGTAACAGTAACGAGCCATCTCCTGGTCACCCCTGACGGATGAGACTTGATTATCTTTATCAATGAACTTGATTAACAAGTGGGGGGTTGAAACGATGGCCTCCATGGCATTCAGAGTAGGCCGCCCAATGATGCCATTGTATGGGGATTTAACATCAATGACGAGGACCCTGGATTTCACAGTCCTTGCTCCAGGTTCACCATCGAAGGTAATCCTTGTGTCCAAGTAGCCTTTAGTAGGCTGTTTGGCGCCATTAAAGGCTGTGAGGTCCTGTGTGTAAGGCTGCAAATCAGCGTCAGTCAGTCCCATGCGTTTAAAACAGTCATAAAAAATAACGTCGCAGGAACTTCCCTGGTCAACTAGGATGCGTTTTACATCCATATTAGCGATCACCGCAATGATCACTACTGCATCATCTCCCTCAGGGATGGTTGGGCCAAAATCATCATCTGTGAAAGTTATAGGCGGAGTCTGAACTCCGTCCCTGAATGGGCGATATTCTTTGTTCTTGCCCTGCACAGATAAGATCATACGATGATGATTTTTCCGGGCGTTGTTTGAGGGTCCGCCTCCTGCGAAGCCTCCAGCAATCATGTCCACCACCTGCCTTTTACCTCGCGACCTAGGTTCAGGGCTCGGTTCTCGTTGGGCGGACTCCAAAACAATACCTTTTTGTTTCTCTGACACCGCCGTACGCTTTGGTTCCCGAGTACTATCAGGATCCGGAGAGCGATCACGATGTCGCTTTTCAAACTTCTCAGGCTCATCATGAGATTTGCCTTTGAACAGGTAATGTTTCAGTTTACCTTCTCGAATGAGCACCTCAATAGTATTTTTGAGTTGCTTGCATTCTTCCGTGGTGTGGCCAACTGATTCATGGAATTCACAATATTTCCTTGGGTTTCCACCGCGCCTGATTGGGGGTGGACGTTGAATTCCATAAACATTGAGGGTGGTCCATCCTATCTCACACAAGATTTGCTCGCAGGTTGTGTTCAGTGGTGCATAGTGAGCAAAATTGAACACGCGTCTGTCTTGCTGTTTAAAAGGTTGGTTCCCTACTTTGTCTCTTTGGTTGGATTTGTCATTCTTCAACAATTTATCTTTCCCTTTGTCTTGGGATGGAGTTGTAGGGAGTGGTTTACTGCGAGATGCAGTGGCTTCCAGATGCATCTCAATACCCACGTACTTAGATGCCTTCCTGCGAAATTCCTCCATCGTAGTTGGAAGTCCCTTTGCCAAAGACAAAGCGAAAGGTGACTTTGGTTGCATAGCTTCTATGAGAATATGCAACTGGATTGCCTCAGTCAGATCAGGGACCATGGCCGCCTCTTTATAAAATCTCTTAAGGAAATCCTTCAGAGATTCTTTGTCGCCTTGTTTGATCTGAGCCAAGGTATGAGAGGTTCTGGGTGCATCCCTGGAGATCACGAAGTGGCTTCCAAAAGCTGAGGCCAGCTCCTCCCACGAATCAATGGAACCTGAAGGTAAGCTCTTGAACCAGCTAAGAGCTTCACCTGTAAGAGTTCTGGGAAACATTCTGCACATGATGTCCTCCTCAGCTCCTAGAAACATGGCCTCATAGATATAAGCATCTAAATGCTTAGAGGGATCTGTTTCCCCAGTATATTTCCCTATAGAAATGGGCTGCATGGTTTGCAAGTGTCTGGGTACATGTACATTCATGAGCCTTTTGGAAAATGGGATACTCATCTTATATCCTGAGGGGGAAGCGTTTGAGCCTGCTCTCCTTCCTTCCTGATGCTGAGCATTTACCAGTGGGAGGCTTCGTTGCTCCTCCATGTACGTAGGAATACGAGAGTAGTGAGGAGTACTTGATTCCTCCTGCATGTGTGATTCATGATGTGGTTGTCTTGCGGGACCAGCTTTCTCATGCGCTGGGTTTGCTTTTTCACGACGAAGTTCTGCAAGTTCTTCTCTCAAGATTCGAATCATGTCATCTCTCGGATCTGGAGAATCAGCCTGCGTTGCTTTTTTCTTAGCACCATCATCGA
Organism: Clitoria ternatea; assembly: GCA_037962975.1. NCBI lineage: Eukaryota > Viridiplantae > Streptophyta > Magnoliopsida > Fabales > Fabaceae > Clitoria > Clitoria ternatea. The sequence goes on from CM075673.1 coordinate 156,531,585, forward strand.
AGTTAAGGCGTCTGGGATTGCGTGGAGGAGAATCCTCGTTCTGCATCTCTGGTCCTTGTCCCTCCATTGATGATGAAGATTGATCAAGATTGTGGGATTACCTAGTTTACAGGTCCCACCAGGCGTGCCAATGAACTGTTCTTTACAGGGGGTGTAGAAGTGTGCTTATAGAACAACTCAAAATATACATATAAGTGTGTTTTGATACAAAGCAATATATGTATAAATGTAAATACAAAGAGTCTTCGTATGTTGAGGCGGAGTGTAATGTACTGCGGGGCGGTGTCACAGTCCGCCTGACGGGATCTGATTTGCCTTGACCCAATTGGGGGTGGTACCTGCAATCGTTCTCCGACGCTCAAGTCAGTATCTCAGAATACTTAGAGACTTAGAAAGATAATCAGAGAAGATTATGCAAGTAATAGAGTGTAAGGTTCAGAGAATGGGAATCTGCCCCCTTATACCTTTTCAAGAGAGGTTTATATACCTGTCACGGGTGCTGCATTATTGGTAGGACCCGCTCCTTGTCTCCAGGCATAATGCTGAAAAGGTAGTGGGTCCCTGCGCCGTTTACTAGCACCATTATTGTAGTAGGTATCACAACTTGTCTGGAAAGCGTTAGTGCTTTAATATTTTATTGTTATTTCCCTTTATGCGTGACAGCGTGATTCCCATTATTAACCTCTCAAGACAGAGTCAATCTCGTGCCGGGGTTGTGAGTATGGGCTCGCTACGCAGTGTGGGAAATTCAGTATTCCGCCTGAGTTGAGCCTATGGCTTGGCGGAGTAACAACTTTGGCGAGGTTACATTCCTTGACGGAGTAACATGCCTGGACGGAGTTACATTCCTTGGCGGGGTAACGTGCCTGGGCGGAGTCATGAACCTTGGCGGTGTTACTTGCCCTGGCGGTATGCACTCCGTATAGTATTTGTAGTGTATTTGAAGAGTACTTCTCTTTATTCCAAATGCTGATCTGGCAAGGCATTGAAGCCATGCTCTTGGGGGCCGGTGTTAGGACCGGATCAATTTGCTTATAGGAGAATGCCATTTGGCCTATGTAATGCTCCCGGAACTTTTCAAAGATGCATGATAAGTATTTTTCATGATTTCATTGAAAATTGCATAGAGGTGTTTATGGATGATTTTACTGTCTATGGATCTTCATTTAATGCATGCCTTGATAGTCTTGATAAAGTTTTAAACAGATGCATTGAAACTAACCTTGTCTTGAACTATGAAAAATGTCATTTTATGGTAAAACAAGGAATAGTTTTAGGGCATGTAATCTCTGAAAAAGGAATTGAGGTAGATCCTGCTAAGGTAGAAGTTATATCACATTTGCCTTACCCCTCTTGTGTTCGAGAGGTTCGTTCTTTTCTTGGCCATGCAGGATTCTACAGAAGATTCATAAAGGATTTCAGCAAGAAGGCTAGGCCATTATCCAGTCTGCTTCAAAAGGATGTGGCATTTGAATTTGATGAAAAGTGTAAGGAGGCTTTTAATTGCCTCAAGCAAGCATTGACAACAACCCCAATAATCCAAGCACCTGTTTGGACAGCTCCATTTGAATTGATGTGTGATGCCTCTAATTATGCATTGGGAGCCGTCCTTGGTCAAAAGATTGACAAGCAGCCTAGGGTCATCTACTATACATCTAAAACTTTAGATGCTGCTCAGGTAAATTACACCACCACTGAGAAAGAGCTCTTGGCCATTGTTTTTGCATTAGATAAGTTCAGATCGTACCTATTCGGTTCTCGAGTAGTTGTCTTTACTGACCATACAGCTCTGAAGTACTTGTTGAAGAAAGGTGAGTCCAAGCCAAGATTAATTCATTGGATGCTTTTGCTCCAAGAGTTTGACTTGGAAATTCGTGACAGAAGTGGAACACAAAACCTTGTGGCAGACCATTTAAGCAGAATTGAGAATGCTCCTGATTCGGCACCTATTCGGGACCATTTTCCCGATGAACACCTCATGAGTATTTCTAACTCTTTTGATTCACCTTGGTTTGCTAACATTGTAAATTATCTTGTTGCTTCTGTTTTTCCACCATGTGCATCCAGAAACCAAATTTCAAAATTAAAAAGTGATGCAAAGTATTATATTTGGGATGACCCGTATTTGTGGAAATTGTGTAATGATCAGGTGATTCGAAGATGCATTCCCGATCATGAAATAGAATCAGTTCTTCGATTCTGCCATGCTTCACCAGTTGGTGGACATTTTGGTCCACAAAGAACAGCAAGAAAAGTGTTGGATTCAGGTTTGTATTGGCCCATAATTTTTAAGGATGCATGGAGAGTTTGTAACACCTGTGAGAAATGCCAAAGAGCTAGTAATGCTACCACATGGAGACAACAGATGCCTCAGCAACCAATGTTGTTTTGTGAAGTATTTGATGTTTGGGGCATTGATTTTATGGGTCCATTTCCTCCATCCTTTGGTTTTACTTCTATTTTATTGGCTGTTGATTATGTTTCTAAATGGGTGGAAGCTAAAGCCACCAGAACTAATGATGCTCGAGTTGTTGTGGATTTTGTTAGATCTCAAATTCTTTGCAGGTTTGGCATCCCGAGAGCAATCATTAGTGATCAAGGAACACATTTCTGTAACAGGACCATGCAAGCTATGCTCAGGAAGTATGGGGTTGTTCATAGAGTCTCTACTCTATATCACCCCCAAACCAATGGACAAGCAGAAGTCTCTAACAGAGAAATCAAAAGGATCCTGGAGAAGATGGTACAGCCTAACAAAAAGGATTGGAGCAGGAAATTGGATGATGCTCTTTGGGCACATAGAACAGCTTTTAAGGCACCTATAGGAATGTCTCCCTATAGAATTGTTTTTGGTAAAGCATGTCATCTTCCAGTGGAGATTGAGCATCGTGCTTATTGGGCTGTAAAAGCTTGTAACTTAGCACTTGATCAAGCAGGTGAGGAAAGAAAATTACAACTGAATGAGCTTGATGAGATCCGTTTAGCAGCTTATGAGAACTCGAGGTTCTATAAGGAGAAAACAAAGAAATTCCATGATAGCTCAATAGCTAGAAAGGATTTTACTGCTGGACAGAAAGTGCTACTGTTTAATTCCCGGTTGAAACTGATGGCCGGAAAATTACGCTCCAAATGGGAAGGACCTTTCATTGTTACAAATGTATTTCCCCATGGAGCTATGGAAATAAAACGTGAAAACTCCAACAAAAGCTTCAAGGTTAATGGACAACGTTTGAAGCCATTTCATGAAAATCCTTCACTTATCGATGTTACAATGGAGGAACATGCTTTGGGGGAACCACTTCTTGATCCCCCTTGAGGGAGTTTTTCTTACCCATCTCTTTACTTTTTCATTATATTGTCTATTTTGTATGCTCTGTCTTACATTGAGGACAATGTATGATTTAAGTGTGGGGGTGGGATCATTTATGTGTGTTTTGTGTGATTAAATTTTGTGTGACTTTGTTTAATTTTAAAAAAAAATAAATTTAAAAATAAAAGATTTTGTGTGTATTTTTGTTTTAAAATGGCATGTTTTATTGGAATTTTAAGATATGCATGAGTAACAAGTAAATTCTTTCATGTCTGATATGAGCTTAATGATATGTTATAATTTGAACTCAAGCAATTTTAGTATGTTGAGAATGACATGATAATTGAGAAATGATCATATATGATGGAATTATACCTTGTGAGATTTTTGAGCCTTTAAATTTGATGGATCACTTTAAACCATCTTAATCCTTTCATGTGTGATTAATTCCTGAAGGCTTACATCTTAATTTTTGTCTTGTTTCTTGATGATACTTGAAACTCATATGAATGTATTTTGATACAGGCATTTTTGTTCAATTGAGCCACTAAGCCAGATAAGCCTACCATGAATGAATTATCTCTTGCTAGTCATTTTGAGCCTATTTAACTGTTTCCTTGTTGCAGCTCAAATAAGCCATGGATGAAAAACCAAAAATATACCTACCTTAAGAAGTATATTGAAGCTTTGGAATCAAGTCAAAACAGGCATTCAAATAAGTGTGGGGGTGTGCAAAAAGGAATTGCAACTCTTGTTCCAAGTGTTATGCAATCTAATAAAAATAAAAAAAAAATTGCCCAATACCATACAATAAGTGTTTTACTCTCACTGTTTGCCAGTAAAATTAATTGCTTCATTATTCTTTTTGGTATATATATATAAATATATATATTTCATCCATTTTAACCTTGGCCACATTGCAACCCTGTGAAAGCCCTGTTGATCTATACATGCATTTGTGTTGATTGTGGAATTAAGAAACTTGCCAAATTTTTAGACTGTTTGTTTTTCAGGAATTGTTTTGAGAGTATACATAAACCTTAAACACTTGAGAGTTGAGAGTATGTCTTGTGAGGTTCTATCACTTATGATCTCCTTTTCAGTTTAATTTAATTTTTACATGCCTAAGTGTTTGAATGATTTTTATATATATCTTGATGCTCTGTATCTTTCATGTTGAAAACTCTTGTTTCTTTGTATATTTCTAAGATTTCATGACAAGCATGCCAGTTCTGTGTGTTGTTGTTTTCAACTTAATGTTTTCAAATAAATTGTGATACTTGTTTTTATTTTGATTTTGCCCGGGAGTGCAAAAGAATAAGTGTGGGAGTATTTGATGATGCATGATTTATCTCTAATTCTCCATTTTAAATGTGTATAATTTGCCATCACTTAGTGTGTAATATAATGCATTTTAACACATTTTTATCATTTGATCTTTATGTAATATTTGATTGATAATTTGTGCCAAAAGAAAATAGATCAAAGAAACTCAAGAATGCCAATCCAAAATGATGATCAAAGTGCCTAAGGATCAAAGGAATCAAGCTATATGCAAAAAGATCTCAAAAAGGGTGAAAAAGTGTACAAAATAGGGAGAATCAGGGGGATGAATCGATTCATCCCCCTCATGAATCGATTCACACGGATTTAATGCACCAGGAAGTGAAATTTTGAGCCATGAATCGATTCATCCATGCTTGAATCGATTCATACGTCTGAATCATGCAAAAATCAGCACTTTGAATCGATTCATTTGAGTTTCAAAGGCATTGAATCGATTCTTTCCCTAAATGAATCGATTCATACGAGTAATGTTAGCCCAGAATTGCATTTTGGAAGCATGAATCGATTCCTCCCACCAATGAATCGATTCATGAGTGAATAATTGGCCCAGAAACACGTTTTTAAGCTTCTGGAAGGTGGGCAAAGCACTGAAGATGTTGGGCAAGGCACTCAAGCTGATCATGGAGCACTTAAATTGATAATGGAGCACCATGGATTTGATTATTGAAGAGTGCTCCTTCCATTGAAATTTTTTTATGGCAAATGCTTGCTTTCTAATTCCTATAAATAGGCACAAGAGGAAGGCTTAGAGAGACCATTCTTCATTCACACAATTCTTCCTCTCTCATTCATACGTTCCTCTTCTCTTCTCTGTTGGAGTTTCTCCAGCAAATTCTTCATTTCCGGGTTAGTTTCTTTGTTTGTAGTTGTAATTATGGAGGATAAAACCCTTAGATTGATTTTCTTGGAGAATGTTGTAATGTAATTTTGAGGTCATTAATTTTAATATAGTATGCTTTTATTATTGTTATTTCTTCATAATCATTCTCTACTTATTTAATTCCATTTTGTTTAATTGAATTTGTATGCTTAATCGGTTTAATTATTCAAATGGAGTAAAATAAGATTTCAAATTAGAATGGATTAAGGAAATATGCATGCTTAATGAATATTTTCATAATCACTTTTAATAATTATGGTTTGCTTAATTCCATAATTTGAGAATAGATTATGTATATAGGCGATGTTCTTATGTATGCTCAATAATTCCTAGATTTTAAGATCTTGACTCCTTTTGCTTAATTAGGATGCTTGATTCAAATATTCATTTTTAAATGAAAGTAAAGGAATTGTGAATTGAAAAAGACGCTTAGTTGATCAATTCAAATTGAGCTAAGAAATTGACATTAATAAGTATACAAGTTATCTTTAATGAACCAAGGATAAATTTATTTACAATACTCCAAGAAAATCAATCGCTTGTTATTTATTGTTTTAAATCCTTTATTTACCTTGTTTTAATTTTAATTGTGACAACAAAAATCAATCAAAACCCCCCCCAATTGTATGTTAGTGAACTTATGTTTGTAAAAATTTTTACTTGTTTAGTTTTAATTTTTAATTGTTAAAAATTAGTTTAAGACTTGATTTTTCCTAAATTTTTGTGTTGATCCTTGAGAGAACGACCTAGGTTGACACCCTAGTACTACGTTAATTAATTTTAATGTACTAATTTGATGGAATAACGACTGCAAAAATTTCAACGTCATGCATCTTGCTCGCTCAGGTTTAACATGTGGCATTCGCTCAAGCGAGTCGGCGCTCGCTTAAGCGAATGACCCCCTGTCTTCTTCTTCTTCTTCTCCTTCTTCTCCTGCTGCTTTCAACTCCACTTTATTAAAGGATGTGTTTCCGATCGGATATTATTTTGTGTATGCTCTTATCATTATTTTGAATATATTTAAGTGAATACTATTTTATATCAAGACCGAGTTGAATCATTTCCGATCGGTTGTTACTTTTAACATACTTTCATTAAAGGATTTATTTTCGATCGGTTTGGTTTATAATGAGTATGATTTTATTATTTAGAATGTAATTAAAAGAAGTAAATATTATTTTATATCAAGGCCGAGTGGATTGTTTATTAAGGGAAGCAAATATTATTTTATATTAAGATTTAAATTTTTATTAAACGTGAAAAATTTATTGTGAAAAATGATTAAATTGACCAGGGATGTTACAACAGCGATGATCACCACTGCGTCATCTCCTCCTGGGATCGTTGGGCCGAAATCATCATCAGTGAATGACACCGCCGGCGCTGCCACACCGTCTCTGAAAGGGCGGTTATCTCTAGGTTTGCCCTGCACTGACAGGATCATCCGGTGGTGATTTTTCCTGGCTGTGATCGATGCTCCTCCTCCTGCAAACCCTCCAGCAATCATCTCGATCACTTCGCGCCTGCCTTGCCTCTGCTGCTGAGGCATGCTGTCTTGCTATGCTCCTCCAGCGATCACCACTCCTTTTTGTTTCTCAGCGGCAGTAAACCTTCTGACTGGGTTACGACTGTTATCACCCTCATCATATGGGTCTCTCCCCCTCTTGTCCATCCTGTCAGGCTCGTCTAGGGATGTCTCCCTAAACAAATATTGTTTCAGCTTTCCTTCTCTAATAAGGGTCTCCACAGTATTCTTCAACGCTTTGCACTCATCTGTGTGATGACCTGCCTGTTCATGAAAAGCACAATATTTACATGGGTTCCCAGGTCTTTTCATTGGAGGTGGCTTCCTTATCCCAAAGACACTAAGTGTTGGCCAACCCACTTCCCTCAAAATTTGGGAATGCCTGGTGTTCAGAGGGGCATAGTTGCTGAAAGATGAGACGCGCCTGTCCCGTTGATGAGGTCGAGTGTTTACAAAGTCTTCCCTGAAGGCATGCTTTTCTGGCCTTATCCTCTCCTTATCTCTCTGTGGATGCTGAGAGGGCGCTGGTGGCTTCATTCTAGCTGCTGTAGCCTCCAGGTGCATCTCTATACCCACATACTTGGAAGCTTTCCTTCGAAACTCCTCGAAGGTTGTTGGAGGGCTTTTTGCCAACGATAGGGCAAAAGCAGAACCAGGTTGCAAAGCGTGTGACATCCCGGCGCTGTTGAGGGCGGGGAGTGATCGCCGGTGCATTGGCACGGACAAGGAGCGGCTCCTGGCAGGCTTCCAGCGGGGGATGTGATATCCCGGTCACTGTTGAGGGCGGGGAGTGATCGCCGGTGCATAGGCACGGACAAGGAGCGGCTCCTGGCAGGCTTCCAGTGGGAGGGACACATGAACGAACTGAATACATACCAGAATGAGAGGGATCCAAAGACTGTATAGGTATGGGACTATACAGTCGAGGATAGCTTAAAGAAATGAATTCGTACTACCTATATCAACAAATGCATTAGCCTTTTCGGTAGCCTGTCACTTAAGAACTCCAAAGTTAAGCGTGCTTAACTTGGAGTAATTCTGGGATGGGTGACCTCCTGGGAAGTTCTCAGGAAATGTGTGAGTGAGGACAAAAGCACATTGGAAAGGTCTCGTGTTGGTCTGTGGGGCGAGTCGTTCATTCCTGAAAAGCGGCCGGGGCGTTACAGTGGTATCAGAGCCTAGCCTCTCCTAGTATGGTATGGTTCGGGGACGAACCAGGCGGAAGCTGGTGGGCGTGTGACATCTCGGCGCTGTTGAGGGCGGGGAGTGATCGCCGGTGCATTGGCACGGACAAGGAGCGGCTCCTGGCAGGCTTCCAGTAGGAGGGACACATGAACGAACTGAATACATACCAGAATGAGAGGGATCCAAAGACTGTATAGGTATGGGACTATACAGTCGAGGATAGCTTAAAGAAATGAATTCGTACTACCTATATCAACAAATGCATTAGCCTTTTCGGTAGCCTGTCACTTAAGAACTCCAAAGTTAAGCGTGCTTAACTTGGAGTAATTCTGGGATGGGTGACCTCCTGGGAAGTTCTCAGGAAATGTGTGAGTGAGGACAAAAGCACATTGGAAAGGTCTCGTGTTGGTCTGTGGGGCGAGTCGTTCATTCCTGAAAAGCGGCCGGGGCGTTACAGCCAATGTGACGTCCCGTATAATTTTCTGAATAAATTTTTCGCGTTTTTAAAAGATCATTTTAAAATTCATAAATTAAATTCAGAGTTCACGTAACAGTTGATAATTGCGGAATATTATCATACATACTAGTCGTGAATAATTAAATTCAAGAAAACATTTAAGCAGCGGAAACGATTTAGAAAATAACGGTACATGATACGTTATACTTATTACAACCCATAAAATCAAAGTCCAAGTAATAATTCATATAGGCATCAATCATGGCATCACTCTTCATTCTGCGTGGCAGTCACTGTAAAAATTAATGTAAGAGTGAGACAGAATATAGAATAAATATAAAATAAATAAAATTGCACAAACACAATCAACAAACCATAATGATATGATGAATATGCCAAACAAGTTCATTTATATTTAATAAGTCTTTAATTTAGTCCAATGATGTCATGCTGGATCCATTTGGTTTGGTGGGAATACTGCAGTAAAAAGTCTCATAGAGACTCCAGTAGGAATTAGCATAACCATAAATCCCTACACTTTCATGGCTCCTGTAGAAATAAGTATACCGGTAGGAATTTACACAACCATGGATCCCTACACTTCCATGGTTCTTGTGAAAATAGGGCTTAAACTCATCATAGAGTAACCCCCCACCAGGGTAGGCAATCATGGAACCCCTAAATTCCATGGTGCGTCCAAATGCTTATGATACATGAATGCCTTTAATTCTCTTTATCATTTAACATACCATGATATATCAATTTCCAAAACCACTTGGAAAACCATAAGTCCTCAAAGGACACATCATATATAATGATTTTCAGAATCATGGATTTACTGTTTCAACTACATATATCAATAACCACAAGGCATTCATGTATATATATTAATTTAGTCATTCATAATTATTCACCACTAAAATACACAAACTGAATGATGCTCATTAGACACTCATAAACATTCATAATACTTCATAATCACTCAAGAATTCAATAATAATTTGTTACCCATAGGAAAAATATCATTTTTATCCATAATAACCATTATAAGCAAATTTCAGCATTTCCAACAGCAACATACGTTAGTAAAACAGTCATAACATGAGCAAATCAAATCCTTTTCATGTGATTCCACTTTCTATAGCTCAATAACATAAATATCTACAACTTTCATGAAGACCATAAATTCAAATTCTAAACAGAAACATCACTTATTCACAGAATACAAAACTGCCTCAAAGAGGATTTTTAAAACGTACACAGGTTAGTATTTTCAACGTTTCTGGAGCTACAAAAATAATTTTGGCATGAAACCAGTTCTAAATTATTCTTAACACAAATATATACAACTTTCATGAAGTCACCAACCACTAATTCTCACCACAAAATTCCCAGTTTTAAAAATAAAATTCGAATTTCATAGTTAACAGATTTTCAGTTTGAGCATACTTTAGTATTTTAGGTATAACGAGAGCTAAATACATCCTTTTAACTTGAAACCACTTTCTATAGATCCATAACATAAATATCTACAACTTTAATGAAGACATCATAGTCTAAAAATGTATGTATAATTCCCAGAATATTAATATATGCACAAAACATAAGACAAGTATTTCAATCGGACATGTTGTAGTATTTTGGCTATAACTCATGCTATACATATCATTTCATTGTTAACAGATTTTCAGTTTGAGTATACTTCAGTATTTTAGGCATAACTAGAGCTACAAACATCCTTTTAACTTGAAACCACTTTCTATAGATCCATAACATAAATATATACAACTTTCATGAAGACATCAAGGTCTAAAAACGTATGTATAATTCCCAGAATATTCATATATGCACAAAACACAAGATAAGTATTTCAATCGGACATGCTGTAGTATTTTGATTATAATGTATGATATACATATCCAATTCAGTCGGTTCAGGTCTCAAAATTCCCATAACAAGAAGATCTACAACTTTGATGAAGACACCAATCACTAATTCTCACCACAAAGTTCCTAGTTTTTAAAAAATAAAATACGTATCTCAAGTTAACAGATTTACAGCTTGGACATACTTCAGTATTTTAGGCATAACTCGAGCTACAAAAATCATTTTGACTGGAAACTACTTTCTACAGATCCATAACACAAATATCTACAACTTTCATGAAGACATCAAAGGCTGATTATGCATGTATAAGTCCCAGAATTTTAATATATATACAAAACATAGGATAAATATTCCACTTGAACATGCTGTAGTATTTTGGCTATAACTTTTGCTATACATATTAAAATTAATTGATTCAGGTCTCAAAATTCAGATAACAAAAAGATCTATAACTTTTATGAAGAAGTCAGAATCAAAATCACACGTTTTCAATCTCAAAACCGAGTAACAAGATACGAAAATAAAACTGGAATCCTAGGACAGCATACAATTCTACCCATTTCATAGTTATTCACAACTCTGTCCCCTCTTACCTTAATGGAGGTTCCTAAAGTGGTTGAAAGTGTTGTATTATTGTCCTAGCTTCAGATCAAGAGGGAAATTGATGGAGAAAGTGAAAGAAAATAAGAGAGAGACTTCACTAACTTTAGCTTGTTCTAAGAATTCAGACTTGGGAACAAGATGTAGTGTTGATTTAATGATGCAAATGACAAGTGGGGGACAAGATTTTCATAATGGGATTGTAGTGGGATGTTAGGTGCATGAATTATGGTGATAATGGAGGTTTTAGGTGAGAAAAATGAGCTGGATTGTTGACCATTTCCGCAGCCTACATAATGTAGTTTGTTTGATTGAAGTAAATATCAATTCTGACACTGTTTTGGTATTTTAGGCATATCTCTCTCATATCTTAATGGATTTTAACAAATTTGGTCTTGTTGGAAATATAAGACAACGAGGAACAACTTTTTAGTTAACCACATTTCCAAATTCGGACTCTAACTAACAATTAGAATGTGTACAAGATGACGCATTTTGAGTGAAGTATGTGGCAATTTGATGAGAGTAATTGGAAAAGCCAAGGAAATTAATAACTAAGGAAATAAGTAATAAATTATTTGATTAACTTTTACCAAAGGTATAAAGTTAAAATTATTTACCATGGTAAAAGGTTAAATTGAAGATGTTGTCCTAACCAAAAATTTATGTAGAAAGTTGAGATAAAATGGATAATATCATTGATGGTCTAAATCAAAATGATTATACATGAGAATAAAATTTTTAGGATGTTACAAAGCCTCTACCACAATATGGAGCTGTATTGCCTCCGTAAGGTTAGGGACCAACGCAGCTTCCTTGTAGAATCTTTTCAAAAACTCCTTAAGAGTTTCAGTCTCTCCTTGCCTTATCTGGGCCAAGGTATGAGAAGTCCTTGGAATATCCCTGGAAATAACGAAGTGGCTCTCAAATGCAGCTGCCATCTCTTCCCAGGAATCTATGGATCCTGAGGGTAGGCTCTTAAACCAGCTAAGAGCTTTCTTCGCCAATGTTCTTGGGAACATTCTACACATGACGTCTTCATCAGCTCCCAGATACATGGCCTCATACATGTAAGCATCGAGGTGCTTAGTGGGATCAGTTTCTCCATTATATTTGCCGATCGACAGTGGCTGAGTTATCTGCAAGTGCTTGGGGATGACGACACTCATGAGTCTCCTCGAGAAAGGAACACTGAGTCTGTACGCCCTAGAGGTCACCACTGCTTGCTCCCTCCTCCTGATACTAACTCTATCACTAGAGTCCTGAGTCTGTTCCCTCTCCTCGTACGTAGGGATCTTTGAGTACTGGAGGGTTGTGGATGTTTCCCTCACGGATACATGGTGTGCTTCTTCTGCTTAGGATGTTACTCTGTCCCCAACCCCTCTCTTCTCCCGCTCCAGCTCCATCAACTCCTCCCTGAGCTGCCTTATTACTTTATCCCGTGGGTCAGGGGTCGCCACTGGTATCATCCTTCTAGTGTTGGCGATAAGAGATTCAAAGACAAGCCTCCTCCCAGTTTGCTGGTGGGTCACGTCCTCCATATGACCATCAATAAAATCACATCCATCACCTTCCATTCTGACTACCAAACTTCTGTGAAAAGTGGGAATAACTCTATCGAGTCCCACTGGGCGTGCCAATGAACTGATCTGAACCGGGGTCTAGAATCCGGTGTGGGACCAGCCACAAAAGTATAGGTGTTTTAGGGTTTGAACACCGGTACAGTGGGTATCCGGTATTGTAATCCGGCCTCTCAATGGGAGAAACCGGTCTTGTTGTCCTGGAGATCCTACACACCAGAGTTTCAGGTTAAAGGGGGGCGAAAGGTGGTGCCACCTGCGAAGATTCTCCGACGCTCAAGTTAGAAGAGTGTATGAAACTCAATGAATCCTCAAGAAATGTAATAGTAAAGATGTATGATAGAATAACGTAACCTTGCATGTGTATTGGAATATGCTATTTATAGTTGAACGTAGGAAATGAATCGTTGGATGCAAGTGGGCCCCTTAGTTTTAATAGCGTGTAGAGTGTGTCAATCAAGATGACTCAGTACTCAGAGTGTGTCAGGGGGGTAGGTCAATTATCAAAGTATGATTCTGAGACAGGGATGGAGGATAATCACCTTTCCGTATATTTTGCTGATGATTGTACTTACTCTCTGCGATAATTGACATAGACACATTCCGCTATGCAGGGTATCCTTGCTGATAAGTTATAATGAACTCTTATCTCATTGTGATCCTGAGGCAAACGGTTATACACGTCGTGGAAGTGAGAACAGATGAAGCATCCATCGTGGCGAGGACGGATGAAGCATTCAATGAAGTGAGAACGGATGAGGTGACAACAGATAACCGATGTGGCACTGTCTTCCCGTAACACCGGTTGCTCCTTTAAGAGGTCACTCTGATGTCATAACTTTAGGGACCGGTATCCAGACCGGATCATATTTTAACCAAGTATGTCATCAATATGTTCTAAGACTTCTATGACAATAACAAAGAATGTAATTCTTGTGCTTGAATATATTCTAATTTCTAAGACTTCTAAACAATGCAATTCTTGTTCGCACTACAGAGAATGATACTACCTTTGTCCTTGTATATATTACCTTCGCTAACATGAGCAACAAAAATTTATAATATTTTGGTCTAAAATATAAACAAATTTCAACTAAATATACCTTATTTAACGATACAAGTCCTAAAATAACATTCAAATCTAAAGAAAAGGGATGCTCTCTCTTCATATTTAAATATTAAAAAAAATAAAAACAAAACACTTTCTTCTCTCGTAACACTTTTTTCCCTTTTGTTCCTGATATTTGCCTTGCATCGGTCCTAGTGAGAGAGACTAACACCGCAACTTCAGTTTCTCTCTGGGTGACCCATGTTTTAACAATTATAGATTGTTCTTTTCATTATAAGTTTTTTGGGATTAATTTGCTACCCTTTCCCTTCTATTTACTCTATATTAAAAGAAGGTCCTTCTCTTCCACGTGTTAGCTTATCTTTTATTTTAGTCTATTATATTATTTTATTATTTTATATTACTCAATTGGACTTCAAATAGTTATTCAATTCATTTTAATATATTATTATCTTTTTCTTTCAAGGCCCTGACAATCCACATGTTAACCTTAATAATCATTCATCAAAGTACAAGACTTTTCTTCTCAGTTACTACACACTTCTTTTTGCTGACAATGTCACCTTAGAACCTATTAAAATAATTAAAAAAGTACAAGAGTTGGGCCTCCGTTGCTATACACTTCTTCTTCCTAACAATGTCACCTCACCTGTTATTTTTTATGTATTTCTCAGACACAAGCTCTGTTTCTCATACTCTTCTTTTGCTTCTTCTTCTTGCATAGTTGCTTTACCTTCTTCTTCTTATTCTTCTTCTCTAATAGTAAAAAGTACATGCAGAAGCCTCATTTCTTATGTTCTTTTTGTTCTTCTTCTTGCATAGTTGCTCACGAAAGCTCACGAAAGTTGAATGACATTTTCAAGCGAATCAATTCTGAATGACAAAGAGGCTCTGACTTCGAATGGGTACTTCTCGGACAGAGATATGTCCGAGTGAATAATTCTCGAGTGAATCAATTCTGAACGAAAAGGGGCTGTGACTTTGAATGAGCACTTTTCAGGCAGAGATATTTCTGACTGAGATATTTCTGAGTGGGTTTCCATTTTTCCGAGTGGGGTGTCTCCGAGTGAGATATTTCCAAGTGAGTCACTTTCGAGGGAACAATTCCGAGCGAAGAAAGGCTCGGATTTTGAATGAATTTTTTCAAGCAGACATTTTCGAGCGAATCAAATCCGAGTGAATCAATTCTGAATGACAGAGGCTCTGACTTCGAATGGGTACTTCTTGGACAGAGATATTTCTGAGTGAATAATTCCCGAGTGAATCAAATCTGAACGAAAAGGGGCTTTGACTTGGAATGAGGACTTTTCAGGTAGAGATATTTGGGGTGTCTCCGAGTGAGATATTTCTGAGTGGGTCACTTTCGAGGGAAGTAATTCCGAGCGAAGAAAGGCTCAGATTTTGAATGAATGTTTTTCAAGCAGAGACATTTTCGAGCGAATCATTTTCGAGTGAATCAATTCTGAATGACAAAGAGGATCTAACTTCGAATGGGTACTTCTCGGACAGAGATATTTCCGAGTGAATAATTCCCGAGTGAATCAATTCTGAATGAAAAGGGGCTCTGACTTCGAATGAGCACTTTTCAGGCAGAGATATTTCTAACTGAGATATTTCTGAGTGGGTTTCCATTCTTCCGAGTGGAGTGTCTCTGAGTGAGACATTTCCGGGTAGGTCACATTCGAGGAAGGTACTTCCGAGCGAAGAAAGGCTGGGATTTTGAATGAATGTTTTTCAACCAGAGAAATTTTCGAGCGAATCAATTCTGAATGACAAAGAGGCTCTGACTTCGAATGGGTACTTCTCGGACAGAGATATGTCCGAGTGAATAATTCCCGAGTGAATCAATTCTGAACGAAAAGGGGCTCTGACTTCGAATGAGCACTTTTCAAGCAGAGATATTTGGGGTGTCTCCGAGTGAGATATTTCCGAGCGAGTCACTTTTGAGGGAAACAATTCCGAGCGAAGAAAGGCTCGGATTTTGAATGAATTTTTTCAAGCAGAGACATTTTCGAGCGAATCAAATCCGAGAGATTAATTCTGAATGACAAAGAGGCTCTGACTTCGAATGGGTACTTCTCGGACAGAGATATTTCCGAGTGAATAATTCCCGAGTGAATCAAATCTGAACGAAAAGGGGCTCTGACTTCGAATGAGCACTTTTTAGGCAGAGATATTTCTGACTGAGATATTTCTGAGTGGGTTTCCATTCTTTCGAGTGGAGTGTCTCCGAGTGGAGTGTCTCCGAGTGAGACATTTCTGAGTGGGTCACCTTCGAGGAAGGTACTTCCGAGTGAAGAAAGGCTCGGATTTTGAATGAATGTTTTTCAACCAGAGACATTTTCGAGCGAATCAATTCTGAATGACAAAGAGGCTCTGACTTCGAATGGGTACTTCTCGGACAGAGATATGTCCGAGTGAATAATTCCCGAGTGAATCAATTCTGAACGAAAAGGGGCTCTGACTTCGAATGAGCACTTTTCAGGCAGAGATATTTGGGGTGTCTCCGAGTGAGATATTTCCGAGTGAGTCACTTTCGAGGGAAACAATTCCGAGCGAAGAAAGGCTCGGATTTTGAATGAATTTTTTCAAGCAGAGACATTTTCGAGCGAATCAAATCCGAGAGATTAATTCTGAATGACAAAGAGGCTCTGACTTCGAATGGGTACTTCTCGGACAGAGATATTTCCGAGTGAATAATTCTTGAGTGAATTAAATCTGAACGAAAAGGGGCTCTGACTTCGAATGAGCACTTTTCAGGCAGAGATATTTCTGACTGAGATATTTCTGAGTGGGTTTCCATTTTTCCAAGTGGAGTGTCTTCGAGTGAGACATTTCCGAGTGGGTCACCTTCGAGGAAGGTACTTCTGAGCAAAGAAAGGCTCGGATTTTGAATGAATGTTTTTCAACCAGAGACATTTTCAAGCGAATCAATTCTGAATGACAAAGAGGCTCTGACTTCGAATGGGTACTTCTTGGACAGAGATATGTCCGAGTGAATAATTCTCGAGTGAATCAATTCTGAATGAAAAGGGGCTCTGACTTCAAATGAGCACTTTTCAGGCACAGATATTTGGGGTGTCTCCGAGTGAGATATTTTCGAGTAAGTCACTTTCGAGGAAAACAATTTAGAGCGAAGAAAGGCTCGGATTTTGAATGAATTTTTTCAAGCAAAGACATTTTCGAGCGAATCTAATTCGAGTGAATCAATTCTGAATGACAAAGAGGCTCTGACTTTGAATGGGTACTTCCTGGACAGAGATATGTCCGAGTGAATAATTCCCGAGTGAATCAAATCTGAACGAAAAGGGGCTCTGACTTCGAATGAGTACTTTTCAGGCAGAGATATTTCTGACTGAGATATTTTTGAGTGGGTTTCCATTCTCCCGAGCGGGGTGTCCCGAGTGAGATATTTCTGAGTGAGTCACTTTCGAGGGAAACAATTCCGAGCGAAGAAAGGCTCGGATTTTGAATGAATTTTTTCAAGCAGAGACATTTTCGAGCGAATCAAATCCGAGTGATTAATTCTGAATGACAAAGAGGCTCTGACTTCGAATGGGTACTTCTCGGACAGAGATATTTCCGAGTGAATAATTCTTGAGTGAATCAATTCTGAACGAAAAGGGGCTCTGACTTCGAATGAGCACTTTTCAGGCAGAGATATTTCTGAGTGGGTTTCCATTCTTCCGAGTGGAGTGTCTCCGAGTGAGATATTTCCGAGTGGGTCACTTCGAGGAAGGTACTTCCGAGCGAAGAAAGGCTCAGATTTTGAATGAATGTTTTTCAACCAGAGACATTTTCAAGCGAATCAATTCTGAATGACAAAGAGGCTCTGACTTCGAATGGGTACTTCTTGGACAGAGAGATGTCCGAGTGAATAATTCCCGAGTGAATCAATTCTGAACGAAAAGGGGCTCTGACTTCGAATGAGCACTTTTCAGGCAGGGATATTTGGGGTGTCTCCGAGTGAGATATTTCCGAGCGAGTCACTTTCGAGGGAAACAATTCTGAGCGAAGAAAGGCTCGGATTTTGAATGAATTTTTTCAAGCAGACATTTTCGAGCGAATCAAATCCTAGTGAATCAATTCTGAATGACAAAGAGCTTTCTCAGAATCTTTCCACTTGAAAGGATCACTCGGGGTCAAAGTCAATCTCTATGACGAACCCGAGTACAAGCTCTCAGCAACTCTTTAAAACACCCGAGCATGAATTAAATGAAGGGTTCACCACTTGGGAACCCACCACTCAGATATTATCCACTCGGTAACTATTCACTTGGAATATACTCATTCGAAGTTGAAGTCTTTCTGTCTAGAAGCACCTTTCCTAGAAAAGACTCACTCGGTATGTCTCAATCGGTGCCATACCACTCAGAAACCAGAAATGTCTCTTGACGTTATCCCACTTGGAAACGTATCACTCGGTGTCATCCCACTCGGAAGTGTCGTACTCGGAGACACCTCACTCGGAAAGTCACACAACTTGGAGATGCTCCACTCGGAAACAGCTTAACTTCCCTACACTCGGAAGTATCTCAACTTTTTCTACACTCGGAAGTATCTTAACTTCTTACTCTCGAAAGTATTTTAACTTCCTACACTCGGAAGTAGTTCTCTTGATCATGTTTTACTCGGAAACGTAGAACTTAGGAGCGTCTTTGCCCAAAAATGTGTTCATTCGAAGTCAGAGCCCTCTTTTTACTCGGAATTATATCATTTTCACTCGGAATTCTACACTGATCCTTAATAAATTATTTTCTAACATTCTAAAATTTAGGATGTTACAGGAAACAATTGGGATATTTTTTGGAGAATGGATGCAGTTCCAAAAATAGTACAGTTGATTTTTTTTGGATTTGGAGAATGTGCAAATTCCAATGACAAAAATATTGAAACTAGCCAGGTTTTCTGCTTTCTCAGGTACATCACAGTACATGCATAATCTATTTTTGAACAGTGTATATCAAAAACTTGTGACAATATTAAACAGATACCCATTTTATGTGTCCAACAATGTTGTACTATGTAAAACATGACAGATTTGAAATACCTTGTGACTTTTTTATCTATTTTCAGTTTTGACTTGGAAACCAATAATTTCAATTAAATATGCATGTATTCCATAATGCATGATTGCTGACATGCTAATAGGACTTCATTGATTTTAAATTGGACTGGTGTAAGCCAAATGCTATATTATATCTATAGAGCCACGCTTGACAGTAAAATGTAAGGGACAAAATGGATACCTTGAAACAAGAGGGGTTGCTGAGCTTGACAAAAATGGTAACTTCAAAGTATTTATAGTTTTTCTAATTTAGTTTAATTTTTATCTTCATTACAATATTTCCTTAATTTTTCTTTAATTACTAAACTAATCTTATATTTTAAATAAAAATGTTATTTATTTTTTCTTCTATACCATCACAATAATACTCAAACTTACTAAATTTAACTCAAAACTAATTATAACTAATATTATAATGCTGTGTTATATATATAATTTTGTAGGAAAGTATTTAACCACAATACTTAAACTACCCGTGCAAATGCACGGGTCCACTACTAGTAGTTTATAAAAGGACAGTTCCTTATAACTATATGGCTTAAGCCACATTTCTCATCGCCGTGTGTTGCTGCAAATAATATGGATTGATATTTCACAGCTTGAAATAATACAAGCACACCCACTCATAACTACTTGTAAAAAGAATCTGATTTAAAAAAAAGTAGACACACCCATGACTAATCGACTCAACTCGTATTTGAACAGGTTGAGAGGGTCTTGACCTGTAATGTCATCCCTAATATCCCGTCACGTCTGTAAATATTGTATTTCATGTTTAATTTTGAGTTCATAATTCACATTCAATTTTTTTTGGTAGATAATTCACGCTCAATTTTACAGAAGCTATTTGAAAGAAGGGTAGACTTATCTTTCTAGAAAAAAGTTTTTTTATAGCAAAAATAAATGGAATGCAAACATAAAAAATCTATATTAAATTAAGGTACGATGAGTATAGAAAGTACAATACAATGGTGTTTGGTGTGGAGATATAATGTTGGGTCCTGGTTTAAACTCGTTATTGACATTCATTCTCTTTCTCAGTTATTTTAATGGATGAAAAAGATAACAACAAGGTAAGATGTTAGTTGATGGAAAAAATTAAGGTACAGTGTGTTTGAATAGGAAGAAAAATGATGTATTTTTGGGAAGTGCATATGATAAAGGAACTCACGAAGAATGCTAAAGGAATAGACATAGGGGCACTACATATGAAAAGTAGAAAGGAACCCCATCAGCTCTGGTTTTCATTTCTGCCAAAAATTAATTGACCTGGCCCAAATACCCTCCTTTTTTATTAGCAACGGAAAACAATTTCCATGGATGATTTAAATGCATTTTCTGTTCTTACATTTAAGGCCCCTTTTGTTAAAAAAAAAATAAATTGAGTCTATTTCCATTGTATGAACATTAATTCCATAGTAAACTCGGTGGCTAATGCCTTTTTTAGAGATGAACATATACTTCTATGACTAATTTGTCTGAAAATAAAAGAGGGTCAAAATGCTCGAAGATTAGCCACCGCATAATTCTGTGGCTATTTCATTTTAAAATGAATTAATTATGCAAGTATTCGTGTGATCATTTAATTTAATTATGTGATACAACAAGTATTTTATGGCTAATATAATTGTTATATGGTGGCTAAATTTTGTGCCTAATAGTTTCTAATCTCTAATTTACCTTTTTTCTAAACCCTACTCTCTAAAAAAACATAACTTTGGTAGCTAAATTCTGTATCTAATTTGTTTTTTGAGACATAATGGAAATTTTGTGACTGCTTTTTTGGGTTTAATAGCTCATTCTGCGATGGATTTTAGCCACGAAACTTTGTCACTATTACTTGTTTTGTGACTAATTCGATGGTTATCATAACATAAACTAAACTTGGTTACAAATTTTATTCGGTGACTAAATTTGGTGGTAATCTGCGACAAAATAATTTCAGTCATTAATTTTAATGACCACTTAATAATTTTCTAGTAGTGTAGGGTTAAGAGAGGAAGTGTTAATGGCCACTTAATAATTAATTTTCTAGTAGGGTAGGGGTAAGAGTGTGTCATAATGGTTGAGGTGATAGAAGCCAAGTGGGTGAAGGAACCGAAAGGAGCCAAGAAGAGGTAGAAGAGCCTTTAGGCTGGCATGAAAAAGGGAGAGAGGTGGTGCAAGAAGAGAAAGTGACGGTGTAGGGAGATATTTTGTATTTTTATCTTGTGATTTTCTAAAATTTTTAAGCTCATTGGTTTATTTCAAGATCAGTTTTACTCCAAATCACACTTATTTATGATGATTTTCAGTTTTAAGTACAGGAAATTTTAAAAACTAAAACTAAAGTTTACGTATTGTAACAAAGCGTTTCGATAGGAATGGGTAGCTAGATTTTAGATCTAAATTGCAGGTGTTGTAGACATGTTTATATAATTCGTGTGACGTAGATGCATTGTAGTGGATTATTTCTTCATAAACTTGCTTCCATGGTAAATATTCTTTTTTTATATTTGATAATAAATATAATATATATTATATTAACCTAAATTTTTTTAACTAGTATTAAATAAATATTATATTTTAATCCAGCTTAATCAGATTCACTTGCAAGACCATTAACTTGTTAACCTAGTTCCTTGAACAGTTTAATTTTAATAACATTACATAATATGATATAGTGACATGTGACATTAATAATACTAGTAGTAGTGTAATTACTTGTGTGATACAGGTGACTAATATTTTTGGATTAATTAATCAGATTTGAAGAGATGTTATTTATTAAAAGTCACACAGTTATAAATAATTTATACCATTGTCAACATTTTAAATAATAGAATTTTTGTTTAAATGATTCAATATGTAATTTATTGAATTTTTTAATGTATAATATTAACTTTAAAAGAATTAAATTTGTAATTTTTAAATTACAAATAAAAGGTCAAGAAATATAAAATTTAAATTATCATATATTTATAATGCAAAATACTTTATGCCAAAACTAATTCATCTCACATTCTCATCCTTTTATACAATAATTTTATTCATATTAGTTTAAATTATATATAGTAATTCAACTTATATGAACTTAGTTATCAGTTTTCATTTCATATCTTTATATAATGACATTCAAGTAAAATCATCCAAAAAAAAAATTTTTATGACAATATTCTATAAATAATTGTAAAATATTACAATGCCTAAAATGAAGATAAATATTCTAAAAATTTTCCGGTGCATATTTCTTAAATTAATCATGTGATGCACCAGTGAGTTTAAGGGTGAGAAAATCATTTCTTGTGCTATAATTTGAATTCTTCATTAAATTATTGTATAAAATATGGTGGAAAGTTGCTATATTTCTTGATGATTACTATATTTTAAATTACTCAACATTGAGGAGATTCATGGTTATAAACTACTGTATTTTAAGCTAATATGAATAATATACAAAAGTTGTGTATAAATAAAGTGTGTCCCAAAGCTTTTTAATTGTGTTTATATTTACATATCAAATTATATTGTGTGATTTTAACTAATTATAATATTATTTAGTAATTTTGTATTGACTCATTTTTCATTTATATAAACTCATTATAGTTGGTCTACTAGGTTTGGGTTGTTACCATGAGATTATAAGTTTTAAACTTAGTTTCTGTCATTTTCTTATTGTAAACTAAAAAAATATTCATATCATATTTCATTGAAATTAAATCAATATAAAATTATTTGGTATGTCATTCATATGGAACAAAATTTATTATATATACTTTTAAAAATATATAAAATTAGCCTTTTAATTATGTTCTCATAATAGTTTGTGTAACATCCTAGCCTAATAACCTTGGCAAATTAAATTCATTAGAAGTTAAAAGAGGATTTAATGGAATAATTAATTTAAGTGGTATGGAAATTACCTTATTGCCCTTAATACTAAATGCCAAAATTCCAATTCTTCTTCTTCTAACTCCCACTCTCCCAAATGCTTCATGTATCAGGAAAGGAAATTCTTGGCCATTTGTTTCTTCATCCCGCGGCAACATTCTTCCAATTCACCATTATCCTTGCTTGATTTCACCAAATTAGAAGCAAGTTTGAACTCCCCCTTCTTATTTCTTGGCTCGGCATGGTGGAAGGCTTCAATTTCTCTAAATTAAGGTAATATTGCTGAACCCCATTCGATTTTAAGCTTACCCCTCATTCCCACTTCTTGAATTCTTCTAATCTTGGCGTTTTCTTGAAATTAGAAGCTGTTGGAATCACCGTTTGTATGGGGGCAACTTGTGAATCCTTGGGGTTTTAATTTCTCCAAGTATAAGTTAGAATGCTACCCAATGACTCTTACAATTTTATTTCGCAGATTTTAAGGCTTGGTAGTAATTGTTTCTATGAAACTAGGTGATTTCGGAGTAGTTTGAGATAGCGAACAACTTGGGGGTTCGCCGGAATTGAGTTTTGGAGGTCGACGACTTGACTCGGTAAGTCGTTAGTTATTGAAATAATTATTGGAAGGTTGTTTTAGCTCCATTTCATGAAATTCAAGTATTAATTAGGTTAATTATAATTTAGGAATTGTTTTGGAAGTATTTTGGAGTTCGGGTATTGATCGGAGGCATGTATCAGAGGTGAATAACATTTATCGGTAAGTTATAATTATCGAATATCGAATATAATATTAGTTATAAGCTTTGAAGCATGAATTTAATAGTATACAGGTTATTAAAAATTAATTATCCACGTTTTAGGATTTTTCGAGGCTTGTGGTTAGTGATCAGTTAGCTTCAGATAGCGTTTGGATAGCTTGAGGATCTTCTAGAGTATTTCTTTTCAGGTAGGGGGAGCTTTTACATTTTAAATGCATAGTTTATGGATGGATTAGAGGTATATTGACATATTATGGATTAGTATTTGTGAAACATGACGTTTGAATTATTTAGAATGTGAATTGTTAGTGAAATACCCCGCTTTAGGTGATATCTGAGAGATATTATGCTTTATGATGTTTTTCGTCCATGATGTTGTGATATTTAATTGCATGGGATGCTAATTACGAATGGTATTTATGTTAATACCTTACCTGAGATGTATGATTTAAGTGATATGTGATAATGCATGAGATGCTTGTATTTATGAGATGTTTGATATGAAGAAATTGCATAAGATGCTTATGTTGGATAATATGATACTTGAAAAATGTTGAGAGTATATAATGTGGGACGCTTATTGACTAAAGTGGATTTGATATATTAATTATAATTGTATGCATGAGATGCTATGAAAGACCTTGAGTTGGACTCAAGGCAAGCCTATTGAGTGGGACTCAGGGCTAGCCCGTAACACTCTCGTTGTCGTTGAGAGTGATTGTATCACGTGAGAGGGCAAACGGTTTGGTACCAGTAAAATGGTCGGATCAGCTGAGAGTTGAATATATGGCTGAGAGCCTTGTGTTGCAACACTAAATCATTGAATGTGTATTTGGATTCAAATGAATGATTATATATATGTATATGCATTGGTGTATGTTATTGAGAATAAGATAGTGATATAGCTTATGTGATGTATTACAGTGAATGATAGTTAATATGATGATTGATTGTGATATTATGATATGTGTTAGAGAATTGGATCATTAGATCCAATTCAATAACTATTGTTTAACATGTATTGTGCTCACCCCTATTTATGTGGCTATATTTCAATGGATTTGGTCCCGGACGGTGATTGGTGAGAGGTCACCATGTTTGGCAAGGAGTATTGTATATACCTGTATAGTATTTTGTGATATAGCCTTGGCCGGCTCCTGTAAATATCTAGTTTGATTGATGTATCTGCCTGTTAGTGGATTTTAGGTAGTTGATGGTTTCATTAGAAGCCTAGTTATATTTTGATTGTGTATATAGATGATAAGATCATGGATGAGGTATATGATGTTGATGATATATGAGTGTGGTGACCATGGATGGTCCCATTTTGTTGTATGAGATGCATTTGATATCCAGGAACTGTAAATATTGAGTTTACGTGTTGAATACCATGGATGGATCAATGCATTTGTGATGCATTGCATTTGATGTCTAGGTGATTGCTACATTGCATAATTAGGCAAGATGTGCTTACGTGTGTGATTGAATTAGAATGTGTGTGGTTACTTGTTTTGGTGAAGATTGATTGATAATTAGTAATTCCAAGTGAATTTATGCATAACTAAGTTAGTGATGGGATCACATTGCGTTTTTGTGAAGCTTAGATGCCATGGGATAGTTGCATTAGGAAGCACATGTGCATAATGATGAAATGGTAATGAAGTTTGTGATTATAGGATGATGAATTAGAACGTAGCATAATGACATAATGTTGAATAATGTAAAATTTAGGAACCGGAAGGGTGAATTTGGAATATGACGAGTTTTTGGACCCTCGGAAGGGACTGTTAGGTTCCTACACCATTTGTGGGCTGTACATGTAGGCCTTACCCTGTTTGTATGCAATTAGGTGGGTTTGGTGCATACAAATTCCATATTTTGACCAAAATGCATTTTTCTACATAACTTGAGCATATGTCAGAATTTTGGCAAACCGATAACGCCAACGGTTCTAGAATGGGAAAAACATGTGGCTTATAAATTTTTGTGACAATCAGGCTTAAAACGGGCCATTTGGGTAGGTAGCAACATTGTTGTTATTGTCATGCTGACGCTACGCGTGGCGCTAACGCTACCCCAGTTGTTGTTTTGCATTTTTCCTTACTGTTGGCTTTTTTGGGCAATAGGCATGCTGTATAGGTGTTGTTTTGGGTCCTTTTGAACAGTATTAATGTTTGATTGATAAAATGACATTAAATTATTGGTGGAAAAATTTTCCTTGAATTATTATTATTAAGCTATGGATGTTTAGTTTAAATTAACATAATTTAATAAAAATAGTATGTATAGTCATAAGTATTCACAAATTATGATTAATTAATTGAGAACGTAATAATTGGTTAAAGTTATAATAGTATAATTTGATTTATTTTTACATATATCATAAATGATATAAAAATTGAAACTAAATTAACTAACTTTCTATTAATATCTATAAATTAGATTAAAAATTAAATTAACTATGTTCCTTCAAATTTTTACTTCAAGGTCCGTCACTTCAAGCATGCAAAAGCTATTGAGTAACCACAAATATCAAGTTATAGATTCCCGTATAAAAACTAACAACTAATTAAAAATGTTGTCTTGAAAATTAAAATTACATATAAGAAATATATGTCACGACCTTAAAATTTTAAAACTAATATTAAAATGATCTTTACACATTATTATTTTACTCTATTCTCAAACCTTGAATTGTTTCAATATATTTTTTAATAATAATTATTGCTTTGAATTGGATTGTATTCCATGGAATAAAATTGTAATGGATAAATATTGTCATGCTTCACAAAAGCATAAATATTTGGGAGGTTTAGTCATGTAAATCTCAAGAAAAAAAATTAAATTCTCATTTTTTATGTTTTGGAATGCAATATAAAAACTTCACATATATAAAACTATAATGTACAAGCCTTTATTTAGAAAAGAAAGAAAGAAAGAAAAGACAATTATAAGAACAAAAGTAAAATTCATAATATATAATACAATTTACAATTTCCTTTTGAATGATACAGAAATGGAAACATTAAAACAATTATTCCACAAACAAAATGACTTTAAAATTTATGAAAAATTATAGAGGTTCTAAATTATAAAACAAAATTTGTAACAGAATTATTACCAGAACTTAATCTAAAGTCAATTTTTAAAAAAAGTAAAAGACCTTATGATTTCGAGTAGATGTTTCAAATTGTACCATCATCTCACCCCCTCAATTGATTCCAAGCTTAGAATTGACATCATAGTTCATGTAGAAAATAACACTCTCATGGTTGCTTATTAGTTTACTTGACGGACAACGAAAATTATTCCTCTTATACATTCTCCAAAACAATGATTAGGTATTAAAGACAACACTATAGAAAAACTTTTAAGGGTTGTAGTGTATTCTTGAAATTATAAACACAATCATGTAAAATAGTTTCCATACAAGGCCTCTTTATGTATTTTTTACCTGTTGATAGATAGTTAAATAGGAACGAAGAGAATATAAAGGAACATATTTGATAGATAAATAAATTTAATGAAATTAACAAATTATAATTTTGCTTATATTATTAGGAAAATGCTAATGAGTATCCTAAGTGTAACATCCTGACCATGATCAGTGATTAATTGCATGTTAATTAGTAATTAAGAATGAGTGTTTTTTTATTAATTGATTAGAATAATGTGAAATTACATGTTTTCCCTTAATGAAATATTATGTGCCAAATTTCACTTTTCCTTCCCAATTCACGTTTGCCTCTCTCACATGCAAGGAACAGAACCTTGCCATCTTCCCTATTTTTCTCATGCGGCTCATCACTTTAATCCTCCACCTTCTTCTCTCAATTTCTTCAAGCTAAGAGGAAATTACTTGTTCCTCTCCTTTGCTCTTGTGTGTGGCAACCATGGGAGTATAAAAAAAGCTTTAATTTCTTGGTTATTGGAGATATGTGTTGAACCCATCTTTGTCCTTGAATAATCCTTGAACCCCACTATTTAATTTTTGCAAACTCGTTTATTTTAAGGTTGTTCGGAGCTGACTCTTGTTGTGGGCAACATTTGGTGATGCGGGGCTCTTAGTATTTGTTGTTTCGGTAAGTTTCAAAGGAACCCACTGTTTCTAGTTTCCCATTTCCGCGAAATCGAACATTTATAATGTGGTTTCTATGACTTTAAGTGATCTTGAAGTAGTTTTAAATTCTTGGACAACTTTGGTGCTTTAAGGTTCTTCAATTTCTTCTGTTCTAGAACCATTTCAAAGCTTGGGTATTGTTGGAGCCAAGGATTAGTGGTTGGTGGCATTGATCGATAAGTTAGAATTTACTGAATACCTTATAAGTTGACAATTTTAGCCTTTGAATGCAATTGTAATAATGTTTGGGTCGTTAAAAATGGATGTTAATGGTTTTAGGAATTGCTGAGTTTGTGAGGTAGTGATCAGATAGGTGTCGGAAAGCTTTGAAAGCGCTTGAGATCATTTATTCCAGGTAGGGGGAACATTTATATTTTAAATGTATGGATTATAGACGGATAGAGGTATATTTGCTCGGTTAAAATGGATTGATTATTATTTATGAGGAATTGCTGATATTTATGATGATGTGATTTATGTAGTTAATATTTGATTGGTATTATACCCCTTGTTATGGTAACATGTGATTAGATGAGTTTTTGATAAGTGTGTCATAATTGTTATGGTATTAATAATAACATGAGGTTGCTTGATAGTTGTGTTGCAATGATGATGAATAAGTTGGGAATATTAATTAAGCTTAAGGTAGCTTAGCAAATGATATAATTGATTGTGAAATGATTAATTGTTGCATGTTATGCGATGTTATGAAATGGAAATAAAAATCCCTTGGTGATGGTAACCACGTGGTGGCCCCTAGTGATGGTAATCAGGTGGTTTGAGGATGAATTGGTGTTGTGTGGCATAATATTTGCATATTTGTACGCTCACAAGACTGCAAGGGGCCTATAATACTGGCCCAGATGGGAGGGCGGCCTTTGGATAGACACAGACCCTATGGTGATTTCCTTCGAGATCCACAGTCACCTTGAATTGGGTTCAAGGCCGACCTGTAACACTTAGTTGTGGTTGACACTGTCACTAAGAGTGACTGGTGTTACCTTATGAGCGAGCGGTTCGGTACCGGTAAAAAGGAAATTGATATAAGTTGTAAAAATTTATACACTGCAGTGTAGTCCCATCATTAGAGTCGGATCCACATGCATATGCATTTGCATATTGTATTTGAGTGGTTTGAAGCTTTGGATAACTTATGAGATGTAATTGATATGTTGATTATATTATGGATTATGAATTTTGTGAAGTGATGATGAACTATATTAGTGTGATGTGTGGAATTGGATAGGTTGGAATCTGATTCAGTAGCTATCATTTAATATATAATATGTTCACCCCTATATTGTGGCTATCTTTTCAGTGGATTTGGATCGAGATGGTGAATGGTGGGGAGTCACCAAATTCATGAAGGAGTTATTGTATATACATATAGATGCATTATGTACAGGAAATGTGATTTGAAGCCTTGATACATTGGCATGATCAATATTGGCAGGGATTGCTCATGCATTGCATTTAAAGTGATTAAGCATTTGGAAGTAGATTTATGATGTGAGTTTGAAAGTTAAGAGTTTTAAGTGAGTTTTTATGCACAATTGGGAACTTGATAGATCATATTGTATTTCATGAGGTTTGGATGTCATGGAATGATTTCAATAGGCCATATGCATGATTTAGAGCTTGTGTGAATTGGAACGGACCAATTCCATAGAGAAATAAGGTATAGGTTGCATGATATAGCTTTGAAATGGTCAAAACGTAATTTTACGCATATCTTAGTCATATGTTGGAAATTTGGCGAACGGATTATGTCAACAATTCCGAAGTGGGGAAAACATGAAGCCCATGAAGTTTCTTCACAATCAGAGTTGAAACGGGCAAAATCGGTAGATCGGAAGTTGATTTTATGGGTTATGAGCTGTTATTTTGGCTCAAGCGAGCCTATGCATGAGTTTAGGGGTGTTTTCTAAACAAATCTTTCTCAAGCGAGGACTTTCTCGCTCAAGCAAGGACTTTCTCGCTCAAGCGAGTGTCAAATGGGTGGTTTCTGTCAAATTTTCACTCAAGCGAGAGTATTTTCGCTTGAGCGAGCTGATTAGCTGTTGAATTCTCGCTCAAGTTAGCTATTTTTCGCTCAAGCAAAATCGATTAAACTTTTTCTTCCTTCACAAAAGTTTTAGAGAATTTTGTCGCGCTCGTTTTGCCGTCGGAATTGAGTTAATCGGAGGTCGGTAGCCCGAGTTATGACCAAAATACTACTAGGTGTTCAAGCTGAAAATTTCAGCTAAACTGATTTTATAATTTCATGCATTAGACAGTCTTAAGGGCATAATTGACCATCAATTTCTTCATAACAGTTGTAGGTATTTATGTTGCGGAAGTGTATTAATTAGAGTTGTATAACTCTAATTTGATGCAAATTACTGATCAGTGTGCAGGTAACCGACGTGTTGAAAAATTTTCTTTTGACAATTTTGGAACCTCTAGGCCCGGGATATGTTATTGAGGACCCGTTGAGTCATGTAATCCTGGGTTGGATGTGAAAATTTTTGAAAAAATTTCCTCTATATTTTTATTAATTTAGTGTTACACTAAAAACATTAGCTAAGGAAACAAAAAAAAAAAGAAAATTTTATATAAAAACATCATTAAAACTCACTTAACATAATTTCTAAACAATCTCCATATAATTCTCAATAAAAAAAAATCTACTTTGATTTCCTTCAACAATATCCATTAAACATTAATTAACAAGACTTATATGATTATCCTCCCTCATTCGTGTGTAACTTTCAAGAGAGAAAAATTACATAAACAAATAAATGCAATTATATTATCCTCATTCCATGCTAAAATTTTTTATTTACCTATAGTAACTCTCTTTATTTAACACACTTATCTTATCTAGATATTATTTTAAAAAATAATTATCCAAAGAGTAATTTAATTTGTCCACTTATAATTAAACAGTAACCAGGGAGTATAAAGAAAAATCTCCTTTATAAAAATATTGACTTGCACTTGCCTGCACCTACACATACAATTGTGAAGAAGCACTTGGTACCCAACTATGAACTCGAGGGTGTTTCATGCGGCAACTTTGCTCGCGCTCTTTGCTATAACCTTTGCCTTCTTTAACCCACAAACCCTGTTTTCGCCGCCTTCTATTCCTCGATCCAAGGACCATCTTCACGCTGCTCGGATACTCCATGTCACCGGAGCACTTGGACCGGAGAGTCTTGTCTTCGACCGTGACGGTGGAGGGCCCTACACAGGCGTCGCCGACGGTCGGATTCTCAAGTGGGAAGGTGACCAACGAGGCTGGACTGAATTCGCTATCACCACCTCCAATAGGTAACATTCGGTTTGGATTTTTTACATCTTTATCATTTTTTTTCTGGATGCATGTTGTTGTATTAGTGAGACTTTAATTGCGTCAGTAGCTCATTGACATTTAGGGTCATTTTGGATTGTAAGACTATTTTCACTTCCTATTTTTAGTTTTCTTTATAAAACTATCATTCGGTTTTCTTTTAAAAAAACTATACAGAAAATATTAAAAACAATTTTTTTTTTCTCTTTCCTGATTTCATTTTTTTTTAAGTGGAAAATTTTAAAATAGTAAGCATCATAGTTTTATAATTAAAACTCGAAACAATCCAAACGACCCCTTGTTAATTTTCAGATTCAAAGTTTTGCTTTGTTTTGTTTATGTTTTGGCAGTAGAGTTCAAGTTTATTTGTTTTTCAAAGCTTCTGATTCTCAATTGTTGGAGACTAACAACTTGCTCTGAATGTAATATGCTGATAGGAGTCCCACATTGGATGACTAAGGGCTCATTGTGGTATTAAACCTTGGGGCTCTCCCATCTGATGGATTAGGCCTTTAGATTGGATTCTCCTTATGTGCTCAAGTCATATCAGGCGTGTTAAGAGCTATCAGTAATTAAGGAAGTTCATTGTGGTACTTAAAGCCTTAAGGCTCTTTCACCTAATGGACTAGTCTTTTGGGTTGGACCTTCCTTGTGTGCCTAAGTCTTATCATATGCTTTGAGGGGAATTCGGCCTGGTAACTTTTACATTGTAGTATGTGTGGTGGGGGGGAGGTGCGGGGGTGAGGCTGGAGGAAGGATAAAAAAAAATAGAACTAAAACGTAAATGTATACATTCCTTGTCTTATTTATTTATTTTTGATCCTTTAGAATAGCGGTAAAGAGGAGAGAGATAAGTATCAGAGGGTGGGAGATCTGGGATTCGGACCTAGGCCTTGACACTTTATGTCCATGTTATGCACCAACTATGCAGACCTCAATGGGCATACATTCCCTGTCTTTAGTTCTGAATGGCCATGACATTGTTTTAAGCATGCAATGCAAGCATTGATTCCCAGCTTTTTCCTGTTTGGCTTACAATACTCATTCAAATTGTGCTTGAATGGTTATGTCGATTAGTCTTCCTATGAAATGATAATAAACAATTTGCTGTCTTCCCCCCCTGGATTTCAGCTTAAATGAGTTTTTTTTTTTTTTTTTACCAGAGGAGGTATGTAGATGGGCTTATGCTGATATTTTTGTTTAAATGTGGGGACACTTGATCTAACTCACATTTATTATTAGGATATCTTTCATTTTTTGTTCTGAATTTAATGAGTTTAGTTGCCTGATTTCCAAGGTCGGTCTGTCTACGTGCATTTGCACCAGAGCTGGAGCATGTTTGTGGGAGGCCATTAGGACTAAAGTTTGATAAGAAAACTGGAGATCTGTACATTGCTGATGCCTACCTCGGCCTAAAGGTAGTAGGACCTGCAGGGGGTTTGGCCACTGAAGTGGTAACAGAAGTTGAAGATCAGCCCTTACAGTTCACCAATGACATGGACATAAGTGAAGATGAAGATGTGATTTACTTCACTGATTCGAGCACAATCTTCCAGAGAAGGTAAATTCAGCACAAACACATTCCTTCCTTTCTATAGTGGAAATGCTTTGACATTTTCTCAATTAATAGATGTTATGATTGTGCCCTGTCACTTTGGTGTATGAAATGAAATCAAACAATAAAATAGTGCCTTCTTAAGATCCTAATACGGAAGGATTTTCTAGCAAAATATGAATCATTTGATCTGTTTGTTCAAGTCAAATCAAAACTGAATGCTTAAAGGTTGGAGAAAACTAGTATTCAAGAGTTTCACACTTTCCCCTTATACCTGTCGAGATAATTCTTGATGTTCTACATTCCAGCATGATATCCTTTTTGTCGTTTACATTTTGTAACCTTTGAAGGATACTCCCATGAGATGCCTATGAATCTAGAAGAAATTAGGTACTAAGAATTTTTATTCTAAATGTTGGTCACTAATGTTTGCAGACAATTTATGCTTGTACTCCTTACTGGAGACAAGACGGGCCGGTTAATGAAATATGACAAGTCAACAAAAGAAGTAACGGTCTTACTACGTAACCTTGCTTTTGCCAATGGTGTTGCCTTAAGCAAAGATGGCTCATTTGTACTTGTAGCAGAAACCACTGCTTGCAGGATCTTGCGGCTTTGGCTTCATGGACCAAATGCCGGTCAAGTGGATACTTTTGCAGTTGTGCCTGGTTTTCCAGACAATGTTAGAAGGAATTCAGAGGGGCAGTTCTGGGTAGCCCTTCATGCCAAAGGAAGCCCTTTTGCAAAATGGGTTTCTTCCAATCCATGGGCAGGAAAGGCATTGCTAAAGCTTGGATTTACCATTAAGCAGTTGCACTCATCATTTTCAGGGTGGAAGCCTCACGCCATTGCTGTAAAACTTAGTGATAAAGGAGAGGTATTAGAAGTCTTGGAAGATTCTGAAGGGAAGACTTTAAAGTTCATCAGCGAAGTGGAAGAGAAAGACGGAAAGCTTTGGATTGCATCAGTGTTGATGCCTTTCATTGGCATTTATAGCTCATGAGAGTGCAGCATAGGTAAGATGGTATTTGGATAACCTTTTTTAGCATGTTTGAATGAGCTTATTTCAAGGAGAATAATTAATTAATTTTCAAATTCTCACTTAGAAAAAGCTCCTAAAAATAAGAAATGATTTCTTCTGAATAAGTTGAATCAAATCAAACATGCATATAGCTAGATAAGATGTAGTTGTTTATGCAGATTGTGTAGGTATCTGAATTGCTTTGAGTGATTGTTGAGTTCTGAGAGAAAAGGTTCAATGAATCAGTAAGTATCGTTTTGTCTTTAACATATGGATTTTACACTTGCTATATGGATGCCATTGAAGTATAAGAGAGGACTAGACATGCATCCAAATATGACATCCTAAAATAGTTAAAAACTAAAAATCCAACCATCCAATTGTCAACAAGTCATTACAAACACACAGAAACCATTGTCCCCTAGTTGAAGAGGAGCTTTACCCCCTTGAAGAGTGGTGCTACTGACCGTTGATCTACCATCTCTCAGAGACATGCTTGACAGAGAAGTACACGCGGAGGATGAGAAGCAGTTAGAAGGAATATGCTGCCCTTCAATCAAAATGAAGAAAGGAGAAAAAAAAACAAACAAACCTGTTAGTGGTGAGTTTCTGTTACGGTGGCATGGTACAGGTCGTGGAATTGGAGCACAAAACAGAAGGCCAGAGAACAGGCATTGGCATTGGCGTTGGCGTCAGAGGATGATGGTGGCTGTCACGCAGTCGAAACAGAGGATTCGTGAAGAAGGTTCGCAATTTGTCGGTCACGTTTGAAACAGGTTTTGCATGAGGAAGAAGAAGCTGCATGAAACTAAAAGAAAGAAAGGGGAAACGGGCCAAAACACACCGTTTTGATAAGTTGGGAATTAGGGTTTTGAAATTTCCAGACTCGTGGACTAGCTGTGCACTATAGATTCTACCTGAGTTTGCACGAGTTCAGACGATTCTACCCGAGTCTGACATGGTCCGAGTCTCCAACCGTTTTAACAAGTTTTTCACACGTAGAAATGTCTATAACATGACCCATTTTAACTTAAATCCGTTTTTAGAAACCTAACCCAATCACTTTATTCAGATTCGGTTTTGTCACCCAACGGGTCCAGTTTCCAAGTAGTGAGCGCAGCTGCTATTCACGTTTCACATTTGAGCATTTTCACAACATAGTGCGCTCTTTCCCTTTACTTATCTCTGCCGCATCTCGGCATTTTCACAACTTAAGCTACCGAAACAAAATTACATGAGCATTTCAATTTTTTTATTATAGCTATAAATTGGATAGAAAAATAATTGTTTTTTGTGATATTTCTTGAACATTATTAATTTGGGGTTTCTATCACGTGAAAATTGGGAATCTGTCACTGCGTTGTTAATAAAACCAAAAATTTTGAAACTTGGATTGAATGGGGGTGTCAGTGGTAACGTATAACTGGTCTGGAGTACATGCTATACTTTTGGGAATGATTAGAATTTAAAAAGCAATTGCGCACCCCATGCTCTATTAAGCTTGAACTTTGCTAATACAGAGGTTTCTGCCAGATTGCTGTCAATTTTGATCTGTGTATCCTGATTAAGTTTTGTTTTTGTTTTTCTCATATTGCATTTGGTTGCTCATACTGTCATTCATTAGCTGTGGCCTGCAGAATATCATCAATGATGAGTTATTCAAATAATACAAAGAATAATTTGGCTTTATGATTTACATTGGGGTGTAATTGCTGAAAAAAAGTATAAAATTTCCAAATTGGATCTTTAATGATAAAAACCGGTTTTAAAACTGGTTTTGGGCTCCCAAATCGGTTTAAAACTGGTTTGGGTTTAAACCGGTTTTAGAATTAGTTTATTTTTTGGTAAAGGGTTTTAGAACTAGTTTATAAGTCTGGTTTTAGTAGTTGGGTTTTTAAAAATCATACCTTTTAAGTGGTTTGGGTTGGGTTTGATGTGGGTTCTGCTAAAATGCAAACCATGAACAGGCCTGGAGAGGACCATAAGACCATAAATGCATATTGTAAGTTGAAAGTGATATAAAAGGAAATAAGAATAATGCTAAAAATAATTTTAAGAGACCTGGAAGGAGTACATATTTTATATGTTTAACCCCGAGAAAAAAAAATCATTGAATTCAGTAATCACAATGTTTCAGGTCAATCCTTGCGTCTAAGTCTCAAGTTGTAACTTGTAGAAACAACACTTCAAACTAGGCACGGTTTTGTATTAAGACCATGAGATTAGGGCGCTGGGAATGAGAATGTATTTCATGCAGAATGCATGGCAGAGTTAGAAGCCTAAGGACCATGATAGAAATAAGGCTTTGTGATATAGATTATACTACCCCCGGTTTCAAATATAAGCAAATTTTAGTGGAATTTTTTGGTCCCTTAATATAAGCAAAATTAGACTTTCCCAATATCATTAAATGCTTGTTTACCAAATATGTCTTCATTACATATATTTCCAAGGCCACTGATTCTTCATGTAATAAATGATAGTAAGGATATTTTAAAAAATTAAATCAAATAAGTGGTAATATTAATGCAAATAACTATCTCCAACTACTATTTTTAATATATATTTGGAACCGGAGGTAGAATAATAAGCCCATAATAGTTTTTATATGGCAAACGTTTACACGGTTGATTTATCCATGCTGTAATGAATTCATTAGAATTATATAACACAACATAAGATAAGATTCTTGAACAAAAAACGTAGTTAGATTTTTCATTAATTATTGTGGATTATCATTTTTATTATTAGAATTAGAATTAATTATTTTGATGAGTATTTGTAATGAGTTTTGGATTTGAATGACCCAGGAGTATTATGAAAAATCCGTCACAGAAGTATGGAAAAATCTTAGCCGTGAGAAAAGAAAAGGAAAAATCTTAGTAGTGCTCTCTTATTATTGCGTTTCTTAATGTTAGTTGAAGATTAACATAAAAGGATTATAGATTTGGGATTCTCTTAATGTACATGTTTAGTACTATTGTTTATGGTGAAATTAATCAACATATTTGATTCACAAGTTCAATTTGGGATGTTAATAGAAGTTTTTTTTTTTTGGGTTCTTAAATTAATAGGTTTATGGTGTCTTTTCGTAGAATGAAAATTTAAAGTGAAAAACAAAAATGAAGTAGAAGAAAGTATGAACAGTGGATGAATTAAAACAAAGCGAGATGGAAACTATTATAGTAACACAATTAGAAAAAACAACACCAATCACACCCAAGACCGTCTGAATTTCAAGTAAACAGAGATAAGTGTGATGAAATAATTTACCGATTGATGCAAGACATACAATGATTCAAAACATAAGAGAAAATACATATAACAAATGCAACAAAATTGTTGGAACAAAGATCCAAACAGAACCAAGATGTGATAAAATAAAAGATGTGAGAATTTAAAGTTGAGAGACGAACTAGTGCTTGAAGATCCTTTCGATTTAATTGCAAGAGTCTTCTAAATTCATCCTCATTTTTTGAATTTAATTTTTCTTTTATGCCTCTCAAGAAACTGTCAACTTGAAAGAATGGAAAGTTACCCATGTCTTTATATTATGCTGCCCCAGGGCTGACCAACCTTCAATAATTGCTCAAATAATTTAAACAAGTATATGTTTAGCCTTTAACTCTTCATAGGTATTAATTTGGACGTAATTTGAAAGGTTATCTACTTAAAACCTATCAACTTGATGACATGTCTATGTGCATTATTTGGTTTTTTCTTATATTTTAAATGAAGGCTTTTTAATTAGCAATTAAGTACTTTAATATTAATTTTTATTTAAAAATTGTCAATTTAATTTAATCGATCAAACAATTGATACAAAAATATATCTCTAAGTTCAAAAACGCCCATATAAATCTCTATTTTATTTAAAGATTTAACTTTCATATCTTTTATTTTATTTGAAGATTTAATTTTCATATCCCTAACCACTGTCTTATTACAATATCTAGAAAACCTATATGAGAACAGTGTCTCCTTGTGGGGCGCTCAAGTCTCAACAGTATTGTTTACAGGTCCCTATCTTCATTTCACTGGTGGATCCCCCTACTGCTCCCTCTACATTGCCATTAATTTTTTGTCATTAATCATCTCTTTCTTTGGTTTGCCGTGGATGTTAATGAGTGGTTATTGAAATTAATGATATCCTTAATTATGGTTGAAAACATAATTATTTAAACAGATTGTAATTGGTTGAGGGGGTGGGGGTTATAACTGATGATATATGTTGACATTATGGTGAGGAGGGGATGTTAACAAGAAGTTAAAAGGAAAAATTCATATTTAAAAGAAATATTAAAATAATCTATATCGGGTTCTTGTGTTTAAACTTATTTTAAGAGATAAATATTTTTTTAATTAAAAAATACTTATTTTAAAATTTAATGTGTTTATTTAAAGTTTTAAAAATAAGTAGAAATTGAAAATAAGCTTATTTTAGCTTATTTTAAGAAACAATTTTGATCTGCTTATTAAAAAAAGTTATTATAAAAAAACGTTTTTTAAAAAACACTTAAAAATAAGCTTAAACAAACAAGCTCATTTTTAATTGGACATATTAGATAAACTTATAAAAATTAAATGTTTTAAAAATAATTGTTATCAATTATCGTCATTCATTAATGATGTGTCTCATATAAATATGCTTCATTACTTGATATCTCATAATAATTATTCATGTGACACCTATCATCAATATTAATGGAGATTGTATCAAAATATTTAAATTTTTCAAGGATTATTTATCATCATTTATTGATGATGAGTCATGCATCTAGATTTACTATGTTAACAGTTATCATAAGATAATAAGTAATGAAATAGGTTTACATGTGACATGGTATTAATGAAGGGTGGTAAACACTATATTAAAACATTTAAATTTTATAAGGATAAATATTAACAAGTACATTAAAATCAAAATTGAATATATTTGTGGATGCTAAGAATATACTTACACGTTTTTCCTTTTGACTTTTGGAACTTAATGTTTTAAAAAATTATTTCGGTTAGTTTCCAGATTTTAAAATTTGGAAAATTTATAATCTTCCAGATTTTAAAATTTGGAAAATTTATAATCTAATTTCCAGAAGCAAAAAATTATTAATTCAGTAAATATATTTTTGAAAATTTTAATTATTTTGATAATAAGGATATTCTTAGAATTAGAAAGATAAGACGGTAAAAAAAAAATGAGATGGTGCAAAAAGTTTTTTCATCCTCCTTTTTTCTTATTGGGTTTGGGGAAGGGGTGACAAGGACTTAAATCCTACTATTCTAGGTGACCCTAAATACTCTTAACTACTTGAGCTAAAGGGGTCTCCCCCTTAAGTTACACCTTTTTAAGTATGATTTTTTTTTTTTGGTGAAAAGGGTAAATTCATCCCATCTTTATGTGGTCCTTTTTTTTTTTTGGTCATATTATGTGGTCCTTTTTAAGTATGATTTTAAGTATGATTGAAGTTTCAATAATTATCCCATATTATTGGAAAGCCTATTTGTAAAATAAATTGTTTGTTACAAAATAAAAATTGTCTAAAAAGTAGCCCATTTTACACCAATTGGGCTCTGTCAAGTGGCAGATGATGTGAAAGAAAGTTTCGGTGGGAGAAGTTAGAACGAATGGTTATCAAAATTGGGCGCCCAAAACAAGGTAAAACGAATGGTTGTTAAAAATATGGGTTTAACCAAAAAAAATATGGTTTAACATTTTTCTTCAAAAAAAATAAAATGGTTTAACATTGTTTTTTGGCCTTAACTTCAGCGTTTTTCGTTCTTATATGTTGTTTCTTATCCCAAAAAAACAAACTTATACCTTATCCTTTATTTATGATTTTATAGGTAGTTTATTTAAACAGAATTATTTAGTAAAATTAATTTAAACTGTATTAAATAATTTTAAATAACACATAATATCATAATTATATGAGAAGTCATTTTTAAACAAATATACTCAATAAAGTAGTTTATAGTTTTTAAAAAACTATAAGTAACCTCAACTTATTTCTCAAAAATAAAAAATTTTATAACTTTTTAAAAATTATAAGTCTATTTTATTGTGTTTATTTAATAATTCTATATTATCTTTATTGAAGAGACACTAAGTTGGATGAATCGACATTCCAATATTCTTTTGGTATACATAGGGACAATCCAATATATTTATTCATATTCCCCTCTTTTTTCATAAAATGTTTCCATAAATTGATACGTATGTATAATTAGAGTGTAAATGATATATTTGAGAGATATAGCCTCATCTTCCTAAGATTTATTGTGTTATCATTGTTCCGATGATTTAAGCGAAACCAATTTTGAGGGTGATAGGTGGTGTGTGCACGGACAATGTACATTATCACTGTGACATGCTAATATGCAATTACTAGCGATTCAAACTTAATGTTCCAAAGTTGTTGAGAAAAATCCGAATTGAGGTATAGGGATGGCAAAAAACTCGCGTCCGCGGGTAATCTACGAGTTACCCGTAATAGACACCCACACATTTACTAAACGGGTGGGTAGCAGTATCACACTACTTGTCCCGCGGGTACTCGTTTAACTATTAATATTTATTTTTTATTAAATATATTTAAATATCTAAGTATTTTTTATTATTTTATAATGAGATAAACAAAATTTAATATTTTTCAATGATAATACTTTTAATTTATGAAGTTGTAATGTATAATACAATAGTAATTTCAATTATATTTCACTAAAATAATATTATGTTTAGTACATTATACTATATTTTATAAAAATAATAAATATTCATAAATACCTCTAGGTACCCGCTACCCGACTCGCGAATACCTGTTACCCGCCTAAAACCCGTGGATACGGGTAGCGGTAACATACTACCCGCGCCCGCCCCGCCCCATTGACATCCCTATTAAGTTAACCTTTCTGGATTTGCTCTCTATCTTACAACTTTGTTTCCCATTGTAAATGTCATTGTAGCACGTGTGCAACTTAACCTAATTTTTATACATTGATTTTAACCCTTAACTTCTGTTTTCTTTTTCTTATCTAATCACATGTATTCTGCAAAATATGTTCGAGACAAAAACATTCACATTATGAATTTACCGTGGGGTAACTCTCCTTTATAAAACCTAATAAATACTATAAGCAATTTTTAGAGTGAGGAGAGAAACTTAATATGGATATTTGTTTGCCTGCTTATTGGTGATTGGTGATAATGGTTGGTTAAGGAAGCAAAGAAATCAAGGTACATATTGTCATCTTAAGCGAGAAATTGATGTTGTCTAGCTTTTTACTACTTTTAGTTTTAATTGTAGTCATAGGGATGTCAAAGTGGGTTGAGCCTGACGGGCCGGCTTGTCAACCCGTCTAAAACCGGGTGGGGCGAGTTGACCAAATTTATTCTGTGGTGGGTTTAAATTTGGTCAGCCCCGTATTTTTAGGGTTTTTGGCAGAACGAGGCGGGTTAACCTGACTGGTTATATAATATTTTATTTTAAAAATAATAATATAATATTAATAATATCTTATAAAAAATTTCTAATTACCTATCATGGAGAATGCACTTTACTAGTTTGATTACCTATTTTGATTCTTGGTGTTAATGATGGTTTGATACTTTAATTACTTATTTTAGAGAATGTATTTTACTAGTTTGATTATTGGTGTTAATGGTAGTTTGATAAATTTAATCACCTATTTTGGAAAATGAACTTGACTAATTTAATTATTGATGTTGGTTTGATTATTTATTTTGGATAGGTATTAAACTTTTTATTATTGAATATTAATGAAAGCTTAAATGTTTAGTCCCTATTTATTATCATTAATTTATTATAAGGAATGAGATTATTTCATTTTAGTATATTCTTTTGATTAATGTTTGAGTTAGAATTATTAATATAATTATATTCAAATTTTTTATTTTAGTGGTATACTAATTTATTTTTTAAAATTTAATTAACTTTTTCTTACTAAAAATAATAAGTTAATTGATTTTTATTAATTTCTATTATTTTATATTTTAAAATGGACCAATCATTAATCAACCTTCTATTAAAAACTTTTTTTAAATACTAAAAATAATTTTAATTTTTTGAAGGTTGACGGGCTAATCCACCTGCCATCAAAACGAGGTGAACCAAAAATTTCAACCCGCCTTTGGTAGGGGGTCAAACCTGCCCCGCCCCATATTTTGGTGGGTTGATGGCGGAGTGGGGCGGGTAACCCGTATTGACATCCCTAGTAGGAATACACCTTGAGGCCAAACTGAATCGTTCACTTTTTCATTAATTTATCATTTTAAGGTATTTGGTATGAAAATAAAGTGTTACATGTAAAA
Organism: Clitoria ternatea; assembly: GCA_037962975.1. Lineage (NCBI taxonomy): Eukaryota > Viridiplantae > Streptophyta > Magnoliopsida > Fabales > Fabaceae > Clitoria > Clitoria ternatea. Next base: position 156,573,477 of record CM075673.1, read on the forward strand.
TATTTATTTTCCCTTATCTTTACTGTTATTCTAATCAATAAAAAAAGTTAGTTTCTTGATGGTTCGCTAGGGTCCAAGGTCATATAATATACTATACTATTGTCTATAAGTCTTTGTTAGGGTCCATGCCATGCATGCCAAATTGAAACGTAGGGGGTAACTGTACCCTGCTAGGATCGGATCCATGATGGCGTAGGGGGTAACTGTACCCTGCTAGGATCAGATGAAGGTTTAACCATTCCCCAATTCTAGCCTAAAATGGGAGGAGGGGGGAAGGGGATGGCGTGGGCCCTCTTCGATCCGAGGGGAACAGGAGCCCCCCAGTCACGAGCGTCAGGCGTAAAGCCGAGCCAAGTAACTAAATGTCGAGTCAAGAATGCTTCTTCAAAGGCTTATTGCTGAGTGACTCTAGTGGAAGGATGATCAATTTGTTTGATAAGTGATATTAGAGGAAGATTACTCTGCGCAAAGTTCATCTGAGAGAGGATAATTCTAAGTGGAGTTTCATCTGAGGGAGAATAGTTCTAAGTGAGGCTTCTTCCAAGAGAGAGAATTATTCTGAGTGGAGCTTCATTCGAGGGAGAATAATTCCAAGTGAGGCTTTTGCTGAGATAAAGAATTATTCTGAGTGAAGCTTCATCTAAGGAAGAATAATTTCAAGTAAGGCTTCTTCCAAAGGCGATTCGTCTTCTTCAGAGAGTTACTTAAAATGTGACACATGTCATTTGCTAAATAATTGTCATTTTATTTCTCTAGAATGTGTTTGAACGAATCTGTATTACAATAGTGGGGCGCACTTAATGGCCTTGGGACGCAGGAACGTCTCTTGGGTTAGGGGTATTAACAAGGACTTTAGGTATTATGTGTAAATATCGAGGGAATCCCAACCATTAGATTACCCCAACCATCAAATTTATTGCGGGGAAGTTACTAGAAACTCTATATATATACCTCTATCTTACTTTAATTTTTATTTTGATTGCTGCTATCCTTGTTTCCTATTTCCCTCAAGCTTTTCATTATTTCCTTCTTTCTTCCCTTTTTTTCTCCTTCTGTTTAATTTCTAGTTCCCATAAAGGTTAACACCCTTTGCTTACTTCAGAAATTATATTTTTTGCAAATTCTTATTCGTGGGTTAGGGATGAAGCCCTGTCCATGCTCTCTTCCCTTTAGAGTGATGAAGCACTTGCACGTTTGTGGGAAGATGATATGTTCAACAATTCTCTGTCAACCCCAAACATAGAGTGCTTACCCAATTCTCCTGACGGGAGGGTTTGCATTCTCACATAAATCCTGGAGAAGTGGATTTCATCTACGCATATGAAATTCTATTTTCACGTCTCGTTGTATCTTTCCCATTTTTAGACTTTCAAGTAGGGGTTTTAAATGCCTTAAACATTGCCCCCACCCAACTTCACCTGAATGGTTGAGCCTTCGTATAGGCTTTCGAGGTTTTATGCAATTACTTTGGTTGGACGCCTTTCGTTCCCCTTTTTTTCTATTTTTTCCAAGCCAAAATCTTCAAAGTTGGGGTTCTCGTCGGTTGGGTCTCCCTGAGCAGGGTCATTGGTTGTTGCCTGATTCAGGCGTTTGACCAGTGGTACAAGGATTTTAAGAGTTTTGTCTTCATCATCCAATTTAGTCTAGACATACCCGACGCGGATTTCCTGCATGATCCTGACAGCCGCCTTTCTTTTCCCTTGTACTGGACATAGGAGCCTATCTAGTTCTATGTCAGTTGGGAGGACCTCTTACTCTCAGAGCGTGACGATGTGAACTTTTTCCTTAAAGATGTAGGGCTTTATTTCAGCTCCTAGGGGCTTATTACGGTATCCTCTGTCCCGAGGGCCCTAGACTCTTAGATCGGTAAGCATAGGGCTGCCAGGTTATGATGAATGTTGTACTCAATATTCTGGTACTAACTTGTGGCTGTGTCTCCTTGCTTTTCAGGTGATATGGCTCCTAACAAAATGTTAACCAATGAGATGAGGAATCATTACAACACGCCGGATACATAGAGGGGGAAAAGAACTTCATCGGGGGTAGTTTTTAGCGTCCTAATGACTGTCATTCCTGCGTGAAAGCCTTTTGTTCCCCCTCCAATCATCAAAGGTGTTGAGGCCATTCGCCAGGAAAAAAGACAACGTGTTGAAAAGAACCCATCCCTAGGGGCAGAGAATGTACAAGCCATTTCTAGCATGGCTCCCTCTAGCAGGGCAAATCCTCTGTATGAAATGCCCCCGGGCCCCTTGTTATTGTGGTTTCTGAGAACCTTGAGTCCCCAGAAGCGTCTTTATCAACCCGGGACAGAACAGCTTAGATAACTGCTGAGCAAATTGCCACCCCTTACACAGTGAAAAGAGGAAGCTAAATGATGAGGTCCCAGCAACAACCTCTATCAACTTGGCGGAGTTAGACTCCAGGGCTGAATCGAAGTTAGATCCCCTCAACCCGTCTAAGCCAACCTTGGCGGGGGTCTAAGGCGATCATGTTGGGAGATACCCTGGAAAGGGTAACGTAGATTAATGAATAATTCAAGCCAGAGGTTTTTCCTAACTTAAGGTTTTTCCCATTGGGTATTCCTTGAGAAAGTTTTAACGAGGTACGCTTTAGCTTAGCTCCAATGTACAATAAATGAATAATAAAAGTTTCATTTATAAGTATTTTTTCTTTCACTTTTAAAAGAATTATCTTGTGTAAGAAAACTCTTTTTGCCCCCAAAAAGTGGCGAGGATTGGATCTCTTTGAGGCCGTATCGGACCCCAACGAGCGGCACCCTAGTCTCTTAACAAGGATTGGCTACTTAGCCCAACGAGTGGTGAGGATCAGGCCTTTATAATGCCGTACCAGACCCCAGCGAGCGGTGTAATTAGAACTCTCAAAGGCCCAACGAGTGGCAAGGATCAGACCTCTCTGAGGCTATATCGAACCCCAACAAGCGGCACCTCAGTCCTTTAAATAAGGGTTGGTTACTTGACCCTGACTATCATTAAAACCGCAGTGAGCCCCAACGAGTAGTGCAAGTAAATGACTTAGAATTTTCTGTGTACGACAACCTCTGCAAGTCCTTTCACAACAAGTAATGTATAATTTATACAACGTTCTACGGGACTTGGCAAATTATGTTTGAGGTGCTCACAAAAGCAAAGCCGAATTTCTTAAGATATTTCTGATGCAAGTATCGAGATATAGCAAAGAGGCAGCATAGTATTGTCATTCATATCTGTTAAAAATTTCAAAACTCAAGAAACCCGAAGCCTATCTCGGGAGAAGGCTATAGCGTCTTACTATAATAGAGTGACAGAAGACCAAGAGAGGAATTTAATAAAATCAAGGAGGTAGTCACGAGGGTGGAGCTTCCTCAGAGGATGACATAGTCGCTTCTTCTACAACAACTTCAAAATTCTCAGTGGTAGCATCCGCCTTGTCCTAGCCGAGCTTTAAATTTTCTTTTATCAGCTGATAGTTTTCCTCTTTAAGCTGTTTCAACTCCCTCTTCAAAGCAGTTAAATTTGTTTGCCTATCCTCCAAGGTTTGTCCCTTGGTCGTGACTACTTTCTTCAGTGATGAATTTTTCTCGATGGTAACCTGCATAGCGGCCTTTAGACTCTGCACCTTATCATAGAGGGTAGAGCTCTGACCTACGTAGTCAATAAATTTTTTGAAGGACTCCAACAATCCTTCAACCTCCTGTAGGTGCCACGAACCTGTATCTACTGCAACCTTTATTTTATTGAGGTCTGGATCCTCCCGTAGTTGTCTCTGAGGGTTGGCTTCTTCGTGCGCCACCTCTTTATTTTTAGCCTTCTTGCAAAGGAATGATGGACCCTCCATTTGATCCTAGCCTTGCCTCTTGTGATTAGGCTTGGCTTCATTTCTCCTTTTTGACTGCATCTCCCAGACAGTATCAACAACAGCCTAATCACCAGTCCCAAAGCATGAAATTTCACCAGCATGCAGGGCCTATTCTTCGTCGACTCCTCTGTTTAGTGGGATACTCAACATGGCCTCTTCCTTAAATCTGAGGACAATGATGTTAGCTTTCCAGGTGTTCCTTTTATCTCGGATTATGTTTTCAGTGGCAACGACAGCCGCCTTGGTTCGCAACTGTCTCAATGCTTCCATGGGGCCAAAGCTTTCGATTTAACCTACAAATAGTAAAGATAAAAAGGTTTGGACGACACAAATTTGAACATACAATGCAAAGGTTCTTCCTGAGGAATCTTACGGAGTTCAACTTCTCTTGTTGTGGGGGAATTTAGAAGCCATTTGCATGAAATCTTTAGGCGGGCAGTGTTGTATTCCTGTAGAGTCTGGACTACCTTCAACGACTCGGGGAATAATTCATCCCCCTCCATTACGAAAGCTGCCCCAGTTAGAAGGAAATGCTTGTAGGTTCATGAGACCGAGAATTTGGGGATCCCTTCCTTACTTTCCCAAAAGACCGGCATACCTGACTGAACTTTTACCTTTACAAAGAACTTCTTGTAAAAGTTGCCACCTAACTAGGCCAACTCAATGCAGGGCTGGAAACCCACAATTTGAGGCTAACAAAGCTCAAGCCATCATCGATAATACTCTCCATAATACTCTCTTTGGCCCTTACATGTTTGGAGATGATCTCCATCACTTTTGGTTGAACCTAGACATAGGGATTCTGGTTCAAGAGCTTCTGCCAATCAATTTCATGTGCATTTATGGTCGAACAACCCAACATTGTCACAACAATTTTCTATGTTTCCCCTCTATGTGTTGATCATCACTGCCATGTGTTTAAGTCCACCCACAGAGTGTAATTAGTAGTCACTGAGGTACCTCTTATGAACATGGCTAGGGGCTCCCAGTAAGGGCGTTTCACATCATTTCGCGCACCTAAATTTGTGGGGCGAATATCTTCTATTGATTAAGAGTAACTACCAAATCTAAGCCAAATATGTAACCACCGTGCGTATCGTTAGAAGTAAAAGTTGCACGATCGTCGTGATCCATTACGCAAGAAACGCGATACCATTACGAATATATAAAGCATTTAAGTGAAAAATTCTCAAGTTATGCACGACCTCAAAAGTACCTATATGCACAAGAGGTACCTCGGTCAAGAATCTATAGCTCATTGAAGTAACCGACATGATCACTTCAATAAGCTAGGGGGAAAATGATCTGGTCAGGAAACCGGCCCCAAGACGTAAAGGTAATCTTGGTAAAATCCCACATCCGGAACCGGTATGACGTGATGACCGGTGTGAGCCATTCTCTCAACGTCGGCATCTTACGTAACGGGTCAGTTTAACACCAGTATTTGTGGTCTCACAAATGATCCTTAAGACTAACCCCGTTGTGACTTACTTACTTAATATCAGAGGTTCAGAATTGACCTACGACCTAGCGTACTGAGCAAGTCACCTGCAAAGTGATTGAGGAGTAGGCAGAGCTGTTGCGAAATGTAACCATCACAAGTCAACTTTACTGTAGAAAAGCAGGGTAAGTACTGACACCATGTACGGAAGACTTGGTTAGCAATAAGGCTCTTCCACTCCTCTCAGGTATAAATATCCATGCACCAGCCTAATATTAAGGGGGTACATTCTCTCTAACCTTACACTTGAGCTCTGAAATTCCTTACAACTTTCACTGACTTGAGCATCAGTGTGTCCTTGCAAGTGACACCCCTTTCACCCCTACAACATGTAAAGGCTGGTGACTTAGTACCAGGGATCACTCTAAGACATTTACTCTCCACCGGAATCGAGGGTATAATAGCGGATCCCCGCTGGAGGCTAAAAGGTAAATTTAGCCCCTGGAAAATATGTGATTTTGGCTTTACCCCCTGAAATAATTTTTCTTAGTATTGTGTCCCTGAAAAAATTTTAAATGTAGTATATGACCCCTTCCGTTAACTGTCTCTGCCAAATGATGAGGTGGAGCCAAGTCACATGTCAGTGATTGCATATGTGGCATATGACTCATCATTTTAAATGCCTTATAGGATTGAGTTTCTGATTAAGGGGCCTAATGCTATGAAACAACTTTTTAAAGGGCTAATGCTATAAAAATAACTTTTTAAAGGGCCTATTGCTATATTCGCTGTGACTGAACCATAACCTAAACATAACAGCACCATATCTTCAATCCCTTAAATCTTTCACTACAAACAATCCTAAGCTCTGAAATTGCTTCAAAGTTCAAGAAATCGCAAGAATTAAGTGTGGGGGTTCATAATCTACACAAAGCTAAGTTTGAGTTCAACCTTGCCTTTAAGAATTTCAAGAAATTGAAGCTCCCTTCAAGCTCCCATGGATAACATGAGCAAGAGAAGAGAGAGGGCACAAGAAGAGAATGATAGAAATGAGAGTGTTATTCGCAATGTTGTATGCAATATATCACGGTGTTGTGTTCATATCTCCCATTGGCTATTGCAGTGAAGGATTTAAGAGGTTGAAGAGATGGTGTTGTTATGTTTAGGGTTATGGTTCAGTCACAGCGAATATAGCAAAAGGCCCTTTAAAAAGTTATTTTTATAGCATTAGGCCCTTTAAAAAGTTGTTTCATAGCATTAGGCCCCTTAATCAGAAACTCAATCCTACAAGGCATTTAAAATGATGAGTCACATGCCATATATGCAATCACTGACATATGACTTGGCTCCACCTCATCATTTGGCAGAGACAGTCAACGGAAGGGGTCATATACTACACTTAAAAATTTTTCAGGGACACAATACTAAGAAAAATTATTTCAGGGGGTAAAGCCAAAATCATATATTTTCCAAGGGCTAAATTTACTTTTTAGCCTTTTATAAATCTAAACTTATAAAAATAAAAATACTTTATTCTTATATACATGTACATATACGGGCCTCCCAATTAAGCTCGTAACCCTTTGAGGGCCGGGCTAAAGCCTCTAATTTCAAGACCCAAATTTATGCGGGTCTTTTTTGGCTCAACCTTAAGTAGCCTGTAATCCGATACAGTCTGGCCCGTATATGGCCGCCACCAAAATTGCCAACTATATACCTTCCTGTAGATATTCCCAAGACAACTAATATTTTATGTAATAAATAATATTAAGGGTATTTTAGGAAACTATGCCAACTATTGATAGCATCAATGAAAATATAATATTTATTATAGAGTCGATCATAGTATAATACTAATTGTATAATAATCTTAATATATAATCAGTTTCTTTTACTTATATTTAGAATCAGAGATAGTACAATATTGATTATACAATAAATAGAGTATTTGTAAATAGTATTGATAATATAATATAATGGAATATTATGTAACGAAAAAAACTCGAGATATTTATTATGTAATAAAAAGGATGTTTGGTATATACGATATGCTCTTTTATTCCTAGGTATGTGAGGTGATAAGGAAAAGATTCCTAATTTTTGTAAAAGATATTAAAATCGGTGCATTTTATGATGGACCAAGCACCTAGTGGTCCTTTCATAGTAAAAGATTCCATTTGCTTTTTACATCGGACATATTACACCGGTTCTCTAAAAAACAGATGTCAAAAAGATAGTGGTGACAATTTTGTACATACCTATTTATTTTTTACGTCGGTCGTTCAAGGAAATCGGTGTAAAAATAATATTTTACACCGGGTGTAGAAAAACGATGTCAAAGGGGGTGCAGTGGCAACCTTGTATTTTTTACATATCTTTTACATCGGTGTAAAAAATAATTTTGCACCGGACTTGAATTTTTATCGGTGTAAAAAGTACTTTTTTACACTAATTACAAAATTTTTTACACCTACTGTATCTACACTGCATAAAAAACCAGTGTAAAAAATAAAAAAGGCCCGTTGTAAAAAATATATAAAAAGCATATTCCAAAATATTCTTATAAGATGCTCATGATTTAAAGGTTTCTTAAGTCACATATTCACTTAAAAGTCACATACAAAAACTAATATGACTGGTATATTCTAATCTCGGTCATCCATGATAAGATCTAACAATGCAAATTTAATCTTCTCACTCTCATGTAGGAAAATCTTCCTTATAAGCTACATCATCTATATATATAATGCATGATCTTGTCAATCGCCATAGCCATTAAATGTAGTAATTTATAATTTTATATTACTTATATAACATAGTAATAATATAATATTATTCTATTTTTAGTTTCTTATTTTAAGTATAGTTGTACAAGTCAGAAAAACTCATAATTTATAATACAACATAGATTTGTTTTTACAATATCTAATATACATGATAAGAAATTTAAAATAGGAATTTTTCTTTTTAAATATCATTATTGTCCTATCATGTTGATTTCTAAGCAATCCTTATGTTAATTGGATTTTTTAATTTTAAATATTTATATCATTGACACTAGTGCAGAGAAGGTCTATGAACTCGATTAAAAACGGGATACGAACTCGGTTGCAAGAGCGAGTTCGTTGTGGCCGTGTTCGTAGTTAACAAAGGTATTAACTCGGTTCAAAAAACCGGGTTCATAGAGCCAATATATGACCTCGTTTTAAGACGAACCGAGTTCATACTCTGTTTCTAGGTCAATCTATGACCCCAGTTTCTGGATGAACCGTGTTCATACACTATTTCTGGATTGACCCAGAAATAGAGTATGAACTCGATTTAAGCAACATCTGAGTTCATAGACGTCCTATGAACTTAGTTAATGACATATCCAAGTTCGTTGGTAGGATTTTTTTTAATTATCTATTTTGTTTTTCTATAACCCCAACCCTACTGATCCGGTCTCGATACCGATACCCGGGTAAAGACGTAATTTCATCCGTCCCCACTATGCTACCGACGCTGAAGGTATACCCCTGAACTGTAAACCCCGTATTAGGCGCTCTCCTTATACCGGTATGTTCAGGTAGCAACCTCGCACACCAGAAAGCATCCATGTCACCTGATAAAAAATACGGGTACAGCCGCCAGGGGACGTTCGCAGGAGACGCGGCTCCTCCCGCGTCATGTGCTAGAATCATACACTACGTAGTGTACTATTTGTCCCCTGGCCCCACCTACACCTGACGATTCATTCTCCATACTCACCTATAAATAGTTCATTCTGACACTAAGAACGGTTACGTTATTCATTCTTGTTATTTACTATTCCATTCCTTTGCAGGTGACACCACCTTTCACCCATCATCAACGCGAAAGCTTGGTGAGAAGGATCTCCAGGACAGTAAGACCGGTGTCACCCACTGTGATATTGGACTATAATACCAGATACCCACTGTACCGGTGTATAAACGCTACCAATAGTTGACTTTTGTTGTTGGTCCCACATCAGATCCTTGACCCTAATTCAGACCAGTTCACCTACAAGTAGTAAAATTAACCCAATACAAGTATACACATATACCAAATAGTAAATGTATATATACAAAATCCTAAAACTAAAAAATAAAAACAAAAACAAAAACAGGTTTTCCAAACACATATACATATACAAACTACCAAAACTTATACTCATATACCTATACTATTGTCCCCTAATCCTAAAAAATTATGAGGCTCATTGCTCCTGAATATCCTTGATCTCTTTTTTAGTGTATATGGGCATATCCTGGAAACCTATGCGTGTGTGTGTGTATGTGTTAGTTATTGTATATACAAATACATATTTTACATTATTATACCCAAATTTGTTTGAAATTAATGAATTAGTTACGAAACTTACAATTGTCCATTTATCAGTTATGTTTGATTCAATGATGGTTTGCATAATCTTCATCACATAGTACCCGTACTCATATCCTTCTGTCTGTCTACGATACTACACAATACATATACAAAGTTTGTTAGTATTTGCTTTAGATTATAAAAATAAAATCTATATAGAAAGTGTACTTATTTTAAGGAACAACCATTACAATATTTTTTTGTGTTGACGCACTTCAATCTATCATATCCACTTATAGCTCTATTAGAAAAAATAAACACCTATTAGAATTGTCAATAAAATAAGCCCATTTTTTGTTCATAATAAAAGTACCAATGTCAACTTACTTTTCAACATGAAGCTTAAGTTGTCGAGAACTGAGCCATGTACTAAACAAATGCAAACTAGTAAGTTCTCTGCTGGGTAGGTAACCACAAGAGCCAAGGAGCACTGAAATGAAATGGAACCGAGTTAGTACTCAAAACATGAACGGGTGATATACATTTATATAAATATAGACATACTAAAAATAGTCTCAACTTACCTGTTAATGTGTAGTGCCAAGTAAACCTTCTTCTTGGACTCAGTCATCCACTTCTATATGTAGGCTTAGATAGCAATGTCCTTGGTCCCACTCCCTTGTATGGCCTTGAGCTCCAGGAACCCAAACGTGTCATCCTTCCCTTTAGCCACACATACATTGTGCATATACCTACAATATATAGTCGATGAAAAACATTAGTACATATAAAATTGGTAAATATATGTTTACATATGTAAGTACTTACATCTCCCAAAGCTATATAATGGAGATGTTGAGCATGATCTTCCCGTTTGTAATCTTCGATAGGTCATTCTGATGAATATATACTGGAACGGTGCTCGTCCTATCGAAGACGTCCTGCCTCCACGACACCTGGGCAGGTGTGCCATACATATCAGCACATACTCTCCATAACTCGCCTATGGGATCAATTCGCCGCCTCATACCTGGGACTTCAAGCCTCCCTTATAATTGACAATAACAGGAAGATACATAATTATATACAAATATAATTAAATGAATAAATAAATATATGACTTTTCAACATACCTGATCATCAGAAATGACGTTCACCAGGGATATAGGCCACATGAAGAATGTAACATCCCTATGTTTTATATTTAGAATTGTGAAGATTTAGTAATGTAAGGCTATTATGTGATGTAAACATGAATTTAAGAGTGAATTTTTGATTTATGCTTGACGCGTAGCGCCCATCTGACGCGTAACGTCAGAGTAAAGTTCTAGACCTGACATGTAGTGTCCGGGTGACGCATAGTGTCAACGTCGCGGGCAGCATAAAGACCTCACAGTGGTAACCTGCGAAACAGAAGTTTAAAAATAGCGTTTGAGCTTTTCTCTTCTCTTTTCTCCTTCTGAGTTCAAGAAAGGTCAAATTAAAGGTGGAATTTGAAATTGATTATGGATTAGAGGTGAGAAACCTAAGGTAAACTCGTATGATCTTTCAATTTTAAATTTCATGAAGATTTCCTATCTTTACCTATTTCTTAGAAAAACAAGGGAATCTTAAATTTTAGGATTCTAAACTGGTTAAAGGGTCCTTTATGGTATTCAAGTCGAGGATTGTGAGACAAATTTGAGTTCCCATGTGTAAAGGTTGTGAACGAGCTGTTGGAAGCTTAGCAAAAAAAAGGGTTTCTCGGAGAACTCGTTGATTTCAGAGTGTTGCAGCGCGTTTATCTTGGTGATTGAGTTAAAGGGCATCGAAAGTGAGGTAAGGGGAGTGTGCAAAGTGTCTTTAATTAAAGCTTTATAGAATTCTATATTATGAAATAGAAATATTATAGATATGTGAACGTTTTACTCGAAAATGTATGGTTTGCAATATGTTGACGATGGCATCATGAATTTGATGGGCAAGATTAATGAAATGATTGGTGATAAGAAAATGGTGAATAGTAATAAAAAGCGGCTTTATGAGATAAAAGGATGAAAGATATGATGTGTGATTATAGTGAATTGAAATTGATGTTATTTGTTATGTGGAGGTATACGAGTATGTTATGTCTATAGTCGATTATGTGATGTGATAGCATGATATTTAAAGGAAGTGGCTTTTATGCCGAAAGTTGGCTTTTATGCCGAAAATTATATAATGATTGTATATTGTATGTGCATGATTAGTGTGTGGACAACCATTCGGTATGTAGTACCCCTCGCTATTGGCTCCAGTGGTCCAGGTTGAGATCCCAGTTGAGTTACCCAGTGGTCCAGGTAGAGACCCGGTGGTTGAGGTTGGGAACCAGTGCATGGCTCAGTGAACCAGGTAGAGTTCACGGGTTAGTATCCGGATACTAGGTGTCGATGTGTATATGTATATGTGATGACCATGAGAGTCAATTATGCTTTTGATTTTGATTTTGTGAAATGAACATTATAATATAATTAGATTGAAATTATTATGATAATGAGAGAGCATTGCATGTTTGATGTCATATGAGGAACGTTTAATGGATCAGTAATCAAGGGAGGAGAATGAGATTCTCCAGGTGATATCAACCCTATTTAACCAGTTGTATTGATTTTATGATAAATACTCACCTTTATATTTTTTTACAGTGAATGAATCGAGGGATGTTGCGGATGCTATGGAGACCAGTGCAAAGTGAGCAAGGAGCAATGCCAGAAGAAATCAAGATGTGTATATTGTATATATTTGTATGTGAATGTATTATCTCTTAGACTTGTAGTGGTACATGTTTGGCTGTAGTTGATTATGATGACTAGTGTGGAAAGGATGACTAATGGCACTGAGCCATTGGTATATATATATATATATATATTTCTGTGGAAGTGTGAACATATAAGTAGTATGACATGTTTATGTTTTGGACAATGTGAGTATGATGCAGCATTAAGCCATTAGATAGACTACATGCATGATGACCAGGTACTGTTTGAATGAATATAGTTATGGCACGGAGCCACAATAGATTAAATCATGCATTATGGGCAGGTTCTGTTGAATGTATGATTGAAGAAGTATTGCATATGATTGACATAATGATTATGTATCATAATGGAATGTTATGCTAATGAATTTAATAAGTTTAGAGGATTTTGCCTTTAGCCAGTTATAAGAATTTATGGAACTGCATAGGCGATTTTGAGATCTGACGGGTTTCAGGACCCTAGAGGATACCCATAGACCCTCTAAGATATTTAGGAACTACATGTATTAGCCGTAAGCCATTTGAGACCCATTTAGGATGTTTGATGTAAGAGTTTTACACATAAAGGGGTTAAACTATATTTCGCATATAACTTACGCGTATGTTGGAATTTTGGCAAACGGAGGGTGCCAACAGTTCCGGAATGGGGAAATCATGTGGCCCATGAAGTTTCGTGGCAATCGGACCTAAAACGAGCCAATTGGATAGGTTTGAAGTTGGCCAAAATGCCTAAAATATGTGACAGCATCAAGTGCTATCACTGATAAGTTCACGCATAGCGTCAAACGGGTGCGTAGCACCAGAGCTGTGACCTGAGGTTCACACGTAGTGTAACATCCCTATTTTTAGTAGACAACCTTAACCTTGTAAATTTTGAAGTATGGAAGTTTTGTAAGTGATAATAAGTAAATAAAAGACCCCACAGGTAGTCAAGAATAGACAATCCGATCCCTATCTAACACTGATATAATAAACTAATTAGACTTGTACCATCATTCATCGGATCAATTCCTAGACACCCAATTTATACTGAAAAGAGGTCTATAATTGTCTGTTTCTACACTTTGGGATGTCTAATTCTAGCACGGATAGTCCCTAATGAACTGTTTTGACAAATCAAACACTTCTCCTGAAGAGCCCAAACTCTATTTCGGACGTCATCAACCTCGTTTCTTAGAAAAATTATCTAGTTAAATAGGAACCTCTGAATTCAACTCAAATATCTTTCCTTTTTTGGGCATAACTTTTTCATATGAGGTTGAAATTAAGAAATTTTAATATCGGTTTCTTTGTTATGAAAAACCTGACAAACTCTATTTCTAGCCTCAAACTCTATTTCGTGATCTATCATCACCAAACTTGAAAAACCCGTTATTTAATCTCGTTAAATTCTTAGAAAAATCATAACTTTCTCATACGAGCTCAGAACCAGTTCGTTGTAATTTCTTTATTCTCGTATTAAATCCTTCTACAATTCTCGTGAAGAACCTAAAAGCTAGTTCTTGCTCGATCATCTCCGAAAAGTGAAATTTTCAGAAAAATAATGATTTTCGTCACCCAATAGTACCCCTATAGAAAAACGTGAATATCTCTCTCATACGATGTCGAAATGACTTCGTTCTTTTTTTATGGTTTCGTATCAAAAAATCCTACAACTTTTGTGAAGAAACCTAAAGCTAATTCACAATGGATTTTGCGCGGCAGATTTATCTTTCAAAAAAGAACTATTACACCAACTCTGATTTTTCTCTGTTTTTGGCGTAACTTTTGTTCCAGGTGTTAGATTTTTGCATACCATATATCGCTTCGAAGAGAAAGAGCCGATCTACAACTTTCATGTGGGAAGCTTTTTCAGATTCTAACGTAACTATAAGTAACTTTTTGTGTTCTTTTAAAATTAACTATTCAAAACCGGTACCAATTAAATCTAGACCCAGTGGCCAGATTTTCCTATAAATATGGCATCACCCCTCTTCAAAATCTGCACCACTCTTTCTCTCCCTCTTCATGCAGCCTCTCTCTCTCTCCCTCTCTCCCTTTCTCCTCTATTGACACTAAACCACCTCTGTTCTTCACCAAAAACCACCTCCGACCACCGCGAACCTCTACTCTTCTTCTTCCTCCACCACTTCTACCACTCTCTCTTTTTGCCCAATCATTTTCATATTGGAAAATCCAAGGTCTAATCATCACGTAGAGTCTAACTACGGAGACGGATCGTCGATCGGGACTACGGTTTGAAAGTTGAATTTTCTCCCTTTCGTCTAGTATTACAAAAATATGACACATGAGGTAAGAGGGGTATATTCTCTGGTATCCTGGGGTGGACCGTGTGTTTGGAAAGACTAAGGTACTTTTGGTCCTTACTTTTTCGAGGGCAGGTTCGGGAATTGTTGTTAAATTAATATGCTTTAATTTATATATATATTTTTTATATTTTTATTGCTATGTATATGATTAATTGGATGTGTTGATTATTACTAACCATGATGATTTAGTGGATATGTTAAATACTGAATTGTGAAAATATTAAGAACCATGGGTGTCTATGTGGATTCCAGTGAGGAAGTTTTGAAAGACGAGATAAACAAGGAAATAAGGATGGATGGTCACCATTTATATCACTACTACTATTATTATGATTACAATTATGATTATGATTATAACTATGATGATGATGATTATTATTATTATTATTTACTATTGAGCTTAAAGGCTGGCTCTACTGCCTTATTCTCTGTATTTATCTTTCCTTTTATTTCTGCTTATCTATATTATAATGGACGGCTCTGCCGCCTTATTCTTAACAATTGTTTTTGTTTTATTTAATTTCTGTCATTTATTTTATCAAATATATTGGCTAGCTCTGCCGCCTTATTCTCTGTATTAATTTTTCTTTTTTATTTTATTTCTGCTTATCTATATTATAACGCACACCTCTATCGCCTTATTCTTAACATTTGTTTTTACTTTATTTAATTTTTGTCATTTATTTTATCAAATACAATGGCCGGCCCTGCCGCCTTATTCTCCGTATTTATTTTTCCTTTTATTTCATTTTTTTATATTATAACAAACGATGCCACCTTATTATTATTGTTGTTGTTGTTACTAATATTATTATTGTTTTAGTTATGAATAATAAAATACGGAACACACTACTTACTCTTTAAAGTAAGCATTATTTTAGCCAAGATATAACCGATATATTTTCTAAAATAATAATAATAATAAATAAAATAATAAAAATAACCTACAATGTTTGAAAAACTGGTGGGACCTAACAACATGAGGACAAATATTATGAGGTTTGAAACACATAAGATACCCAGGGATCAAAGTAACGATAAAACTAAACTAATGCATTTTGCATCATGAAGATATTTTTGAAGGATTAAAACTAGAGCATACACCGGCTACATTGGAGGATATTCACGTCCGATCTCTAAGGAGAATCTTGGGAGTACAACCGGGAGGGAAACCCAATGGCATCAGAGTCGTGCCTGAAGCCGAGTCAGACGATGCAAATCTGGTGTACTTTGACTAAATGACGGAATGTAACTATGATCGTGTAGAGCCAAGTCCCAGGATAATATAATGATTAGAACTTGTGAGTTTATTCGTACCTTATGATGATTAAATAATGGTTGGGGGACTTGGTGGACTCCGATCGCTCTAGTGTGGAAACATTGTACCCAAGGGCAGCTTGAGCAGGACGACTTCCGAAGAATGAGATAATGGTGATGGTGGATTGGTTTATTGGGCCCACATGCATCATTAGACTTAAACTTTAGATAAATTATAATAAACCTAACTCATGCATTCCATAACAACATTATTGATTGTTATAGTTGTAAATACGTTAACTGGATCATTTATGTTATATTATCTGTTGACTGGGTATGCTCGTATCGGGAACCTTCAGGGTCTGGAGTATATACTCACCCCTTTCTGTTTTATAATAACAGAGGAGCTAGGAAACCAAGAACCGGAGTACGAAGAACAACAATACATTGGACCAACTGGGAGCATTCAATAAAAGTAGGATATATGTAGTTGAATATATATAAATAAATAATAAGACAATAGATGACTGTATGTATTTAAGGGTGCCTACATGCCTCATTCTGTTAAGAGTACAATTACTTATAGTTTGTGAATGACTATGTGAATTACCTATTATTTGCTTCCACTGATCTGCCATTATTTTACTTGCAAAAAAAATCCTCACTTTTTCTAAAAACTTTAAACCTCTTAGTTAAGTTTAACCGAGGGTGTTACACGTAGCGTGCCTGTTTCAGTTTTTTTTAAGTTACTTCCTTTTAAGTGGTTTTGGGGTTTAAATTAGCTAATTATCTTCTATAATTCACTGATTCTAAATATAAATAAATATTTCTTGAAAATTAGGATTTAATTAAATTATCCACTCATGGAAATTTTATTACAAAAATTATAAATTAGGTAAAAATAATTATAAAATGACAAGGAATGTCACAAGGAAGGCGTTAAGCGCATGTGAAACATAGAATATGTCATTTGTGGGCACCGAAACTATCATGTTAGCATCAGATGTGATAATCTAGACCATGGATACTCTTGACATGCCATCTAGCAAGGGTTTCCCGTGAACCATTGAACCTGTACTGTATACCATCCCAATGGCAACCAAGTCAGGTACTCCATCCAGGAACAACTAATATCTCCTAGTCGTATACCTATAAGTTCTAAGTCAAGATGAGAATTCAAGTCATCCTTCCTCTTACCCTGTATATTAAACAACATCCCAACAACACTGTCACACATATTTTCTCCACATGCATCGCATCAATACAATTTCTCACATCAAGCTCTTCCCAGTATGGTAAATTAAAGCATATTGACCTCTTCTTCCACATCCTCTGCGTACCGTGTCTCCTTTCATACTTGCCAAAGGTCATATTTAAGAATTTGACCCGTTCAAAAACTTCTTTACTGGTTAACGTTGGAGGAGTAATATCAAACTCTTGTTCACTATTAAAGGCCTTCTTTAACCTCTGGTATGGATTATCTGCTTTCAGAAACTTTCGATGTTGAAGGTAAACCGTCTTCCTCCCATGATGCAGTTGTTGGTAACAAGTGTTATCCTCACATATGGGACACGCTTTGTTTCCCTTTACACTATAATCAGAGAAGTTACCTTAGGGTAGAAAGTCGTTGATTGTGTAGAATAACATTGCACGCAACTTGAATGTCTCACGCCCGAATGCATTAAAAACATCAACTTCTTTATCCCACAACCGTCTCAAGTCTCGAATCAACGGTTTTAAGTACACGTCAATGTCGTTACCCGGTTGTCTTGGACCTGAGATCATCATCAATAACATCATATATTTTCTCTTCCTACATAACCATGGCGGTAGGTTATAAATAAATAACAAAACAGACCATGAACTATATGTAGTGCTAAAGTTACCGAACAGGTTCATTTCATCTGTTACCAGTCCGAGTCTTAAACTTCTTGGGTCATTTACAAACTAGTGAATCCAGTCTGAGTCTTAACCAATTCATCTATTGCTGGATGCCCAAGTTGTCCATCAGTCAACCTCTCCTCAGAATACCACCTCATCAACTTTGCATTATCTTCATTGGCAAATGAACGCTTCAATCTAGGGATGATAGGCAAATACCATAACACCTTTACAGGAGGCCCTTTGGGGTATACCTCCTCACCAGAAATATTGTCTTTCTTCTTATACTGTGACAACCCACACGTTAGACATTCATGCATCATTTCATACTCATCTTTGTATAACACACAATCATTTGGACATGCGTGCATCTTCTTGTACTCCAACCCCATAGGACACAAAATCTTTTTAGCCTCGCAGTTACGACTTGGCAAGGTATTACCAGCTGGAAGCATGTCTTTCAATAGTTGCAGCAATTCAGTGAAACTTTTATCCGTCCACCTATTTCTCTCCTTCAAGTTAAACAATCGTAAAACCACCAACAACCGTGTGAAATTAGTGCAATTTGGATACAATGGATTCTCTGAATCCTCACTGAGAGTTTCATACACATGTGCTCTCTAGAAAGTTTCTTCACCTACATCATAAATCATTTCTTTAAGTTGATCATCCATATCATAATCAAGATCACGTGTAGAACCTTCATTTTAACTTATATTCATCACACTCGGTGAGACAACATGTTCACCATGTCATATCCAACATGTATAACTCTTGAGAAAACCATCGCATAACAAATGTTCCTTTATCATTTTCAGGCCTAGCAAATGCGTATTCCCACATTTAACATAATAGCAAAAATATCTTCCATTATTGTCTTTGACATTTCGAAATACAAAATCTATGAATATTTCAACTCTACTCTTATACACATCAGTTAACCGTGATGCATTAATCTAACTTTTATCCATGAATTTGGATCCAAATACAACACTTACAATGTAACACTATTCAACATAGAATACACTTGGTCAACTAGAATTAAGAAAATCATTCAAAAGTTATGATTCTTAACTCATGCAATAGATGTAACGTACTACATCAAACATTGTTTGATTCAACATAGTAGAGTACACCTATGGAAAAACAATAAATATACTAGGCAAGTCATTTATATAGTTGGTCTTTGATAAATTGTTTTACCCAAATAGATCTCTAATGTTTAAAAAGATAATTCAACAAGTCATAGAGTCAAGTAACAATCATTTTAAATACTTAATCATCACATAATCTTCACTAACACAAATTAAATACTGAAAATCTACCATATAGTCCTTTCTTACTCCTTCATTAAAAATCAAAGTTTTCATTCAATCTTTGTATCAAAAATCCCTTTATTCTTAACCATTGAATTCAAATATTATACTTAGAATAAAATTTTATATAAGTGTATTCTTTTTTTAAAAAAATCAGCATGTCAAGCATAAGCCTAAGGTTTACACTACCAAGTTTTAAAAGTATTCCAATTCTTGAATTAATAGACTATCAAAATTATGAGTCAACTTTATTCCTTGGTAAAAATGGTAATGTGACTATAATGTCTTTCAGGAAAAGATAAAAACTTCACTGTAAAAATAATTTTGAAAATATTGCTGATAAATTGTGTTTGTATGAAAACGACTTCCTTGACAAAGTTGAGTAAACATTACAAATATATAAATCATTAAAAGGCTAATGATTGGACATGGATTTTTCGGTAGAAGAAAAACAGAACACTTGCAGCATAAACTAATTTAGGGATGTATATATCAAACATATATATAAGAACAGTCAACGACAGAGGTAAAACTCGTATATACCCAGACGCAATGGCAATGTCAGAGGTAGAACTCGTTAAATCACCATGCACCCACCATGCACCATGTAACACTCTCGGTTAAATAAGATAGACCCTTCTATAGGATCATCCTATTTAACTAAGAGGTTAACAGTTTTTAGAAAAAGTGAATATATTTTTTTAATAAAATATTGGTAGATCAGTGGAAGCAAATAGTAGATAATTCACATAGTCATTCACAAACTATAAGTAATTGTACTCTTAACAGAATGGGGCACACAGGCACCCTTAAATAATTATACAGTCATCCATTGTCTTATTATTTCTAAATAAATAATCAACTACATATATCCTTCTTTTAATAAGGGCTCCCAGTTGGTTCAACGTATTGCTGTTCTTCGTACTCTGGTTCTTGGTTTCCTAGCTCCTCTGTTATTATTCATCAGAAAGGGTGAGTATATACCCCAGACCCTGAAGGTTCCCGGTGCGGACATATCCAGACAACAGATAATATAACATAAATCATACAAATAACATCTTTACAACTATAACAATCAATAATGTTGTCATGGAATGCATGAGTTAGGTTTATTATAACTTATCTTTAGTTTAAGTCTCATGATGTATGTGGGCCCAATAAACCAATCCACCATCACCATTATCTCATTCTTTGGCAGTCGTCCTGTTCAAGTTGCCCCTTGGGCACAACGTTTCCATTCTAGAGCGATCGGAGCTCACCAAGTCCCCCAATCATTATTTAATCATCATAAGGTACGAATGAACTCACAGGTTCTAATCATTATATTATCTTGGGACTTGGCTCTACACGATCATAGTTACATTCCGTCATTTAGTCAAAGTACACCAGAATTGCATTGTTTGACCCGGCTTCAGGCGCGACTCTGATGCCATTGGGTTTCCGTCCCGGTTGTACTCCCAAGATTCTCCTCGGAGATTAGACGTGAATGTCCTCCAGGGTACCAGGTGTATGCTCTAGTTTTACTCCTTCAAAAATATTTTCATGATGCAAAATACATTATTTAAGTTCTATCATTTGATTCTTGGGTATCTATGTGTTTCCAGTCTCATAATATTTATTCTCAAGTTCTTGGGTCCCATCAATTTTCAGACGTTATAGGTCATTTTTATTATTTTATTTATTCTTATTCTAGAAAATATATCGGTTATATCTTAGCTAAAATAATGCTTCGTTTAAAGAGTAAGTAGTATGTTCCTTATTTCATTATTCATAATTAAAACAATAATAATATTAGTAACAACAATAATAATAATAATAATAATAATAATAATAATAATAATAATAATAATAATAATAATAATAATAATGATGATGATAATAATAATGATCATATTCATAATTATAAGTTCCTTATTTCATTGTTCATAACTAAACAATAATAATATTAGTAATAATAATAATAATAATAATAATAATAATAATAATAATCATATTCATAATTATAATTATAATTGTAATCATAATCATAATAATAATAATAACAGTGATATAAATGGTGACCCTTCATCACTATTTCCTCGTTCATCTCATTTTTCAAGACTTCCTCACTAGAATCCACATAGACACCCATGGTTCTTAATATTTTCACAATTCAATGCCGATCATATCCGTTTAATCATCATGGTTAATAATAATCAACACAGCCAATTAATCATATACATATCAATAAAAATATATATATAACAAATATATAAACATTAAAGCATCTTAATTAACAGTAATTCCCGAACCTGCCCTTGGAAAGGTAAGGACCAGAAGTACCTTAGCCTTTCCAAACACTCGGTTCCCCCCAGAATACCAGAGAATATACCCCCCTGACCTTGATGGAAGATCTTAGATTGGTTGAAGACGTTCTCTTATTGTTCTTGCTTCAGATCAAGGTGACTTGACGGAGAAAAGGAAAATGAGAAAGAGAGACTTTTACTAATTTTTGTTGGTTCTAAGAATTCAGATTTGGAAAAGATGTGGTATCGATTTAATAAGGCAAAAGACAAGTGGGGGACAAGCTTTTTCATAATGGGATGTTAGGTGCATTAATTGTGGTAATAATGGAGATTTTATATAAGAAAATGAGCTGTATTTTGACCATTTCCGCCGCATACGTACAGGAGCTAGCATGATTGAAGTAAATATATTAAAATATGTAGAAACGACATGATTGGAGTAAAAAGGTGTAAGTTTCCTTGCATGTGGCTCATCCCTGATAACATACTCGGATTTGTGTGAACTAGCAGACCGATCACTAAGTGGAATGGCGTCACTATCCCAACATTGATCCAGTCGGTTTCTATTGATCATGTCCCCTATCATTTCGGACACTGTTTGGGCATATCTCTTTTCCGAGGAGTTTCCATCAGTCTCTTTCATTCAGAATTGCTCCACTCGGAAGGGAATTCGCTCGGAACTGTTTCTGCTTGAAACACTCGGTCACTTTTCCTTCCTCGGAAGTGACTCACTCAGAAATGTCTCACCCGGACTCATTTAGAAATATCTCACTCGGATATATATATCTGCCTGAAGTGTTCTTTCAAAGCCATTTTTCGTTCCGAATTGATCCACTCGTGAATTGTCCACTCGGATATATCTCTGACTGAAAAGTACTTATTCAAAGTCAGTCTTTCTTCACTCGAAAATACTTCTCTCGGAAGTGCATAACTCGAAAATCATATAACCGAAAGATCATTCAGAGTTGCATCACTCGGACATCTTACAACTGAAAGATCGTTCGGAGTCGAAGTTCAGTCCTCTTAGAAATCATTCCTCTTGGGAATATCACTCGAAGTCAAAGGCAATTTCGAGGATGGACCCGAGCACAAGCTCTCAGCAACTTTAAGACATCCAAGTACGAATAGAATGAAGGGGTTCATCACTCGGATATTTACTTCCCCCGGAAACTTTTCAGTCGGAAACATATTCATTCGAAGTCAAAGTCTTTCTCTGTTCCAGAAGTACATATCTCGGAAACGTTTCACTCGAAGACGTTTCATTCGAAGACGTTTTATTCAGAAATGAGTCACTCGGAGACGAGTCACTCGAAGACGTTTCACTCGGAAACGCTGCATTCGGAAACGAGTCACTCGTAGACGTTCCACTCGGAAATGTGTCACTCGGAGATACTGCACCCAGAAGTATGGAACTTGGAAGCGTCTTTGCCCGAAAGGTGTTCATTCGAAGTCAGAGTCCATTTCACCCAGAAGTGGTTCTCTTGGACACACTTCACTCAAAATGTCTTCGAGGCCGGGACTCCACTCAGAAGTTCTCTCGGTCGTAACTCACTCGGAAACATAACCTTCACTCGGAATTTCTCTCGGTCATATCTCACTCGGAAACATAACCTTCACTCGGAATTTCTCTTGGTCACTCGGAACAGATTCCTTTCTTCACTCGGACAGTCTTATCTAAGACATGATTCACTTGGAAAATGGATAATATCATTAATGGTCTAGATAAATTCCATGATTATACACGAGAATGAAATTTCTGAGATATTACAGACTACCCGCAGGGTATTTTATTTACTTATTATCACTTACAGAACTTCCATACTTTAAAATTTACAAGATTAAGACTGCTACTAAAAACAGGGATGTTACACACCACATGTATATATCAAAGGCAATGACAATGGCAGAATTGGTATATATCAAACGCATATATGGTAACAGTCAATGACAATGGTAGAAAACACACAGGCAAACACAGAGTACCAGCAAGACCAACGTAGTAACAGTAAATGGAATATAACGCAGTAACAGTAATGGCATATCTCACGCAGTAACAACAATAAGAGGAACACAATGGGAGAAAATGAAGAACTCTGACCTTTTAAATGAGCAAATAGAGCAATGGAGGAAGACGAAGAAACCGCACAACAATGGAGGAAGACAAAGAAACCACACAAAAAAAGAAGAGAATGGAAATGGAAGCACTAGAGCAATGGAGGAAGTAAGGGTTTAAGCAAGCAATGTAAAGGGAAAATGTACGAAACCGTTCAGGTTTTGATGTTTAATGCAAATTTTTAAAGCTACAAACTCGGTTCATGCCATAACCGAGTTTTTAGATACAAATTTTTGATCTATGAACTCGGTTCTCGCCTATAACCAAGTTCATAGTTCCTTTTTAAAAAATTTAAAATAAAAAACAAAAGTCCTAAGAACTCAATTCAGCGAGAACCGAGTTCTTAGTTATTTTTAAAAAAAATTTAAATAAAAAACAAAAGTCCTAAGAGCTCAGTTTAGCCTGAAAAGAGTTTTTAGTTCTTTTTTAAAAAAGTTTAAAATAAAAAACAAAAGTCCTAAGAACTTAGTTCAGTGTGAACCGAGTTGTTAGTTCTTTTTTAAAAAAATTTAAAATAAAAAACAAAAACCCTAAGAACTCAGTTGCTCTATAACCGTGGTTAATTTTTTTAAAATTTTTTTAAATCGTGGGAACCGTGGTCCTAAGTTTCTCTAAAAAATTTTAGAATGCTAAGAACACGGTTCCACGTAGAACCAAGTTTCTATATTGTTCTCATAATTTCAAATTTGTCACCGTGTCCTTTACAAACTTGTTTTCCTCTAAAATCGAGTTTATACCCTTACGGTCTTAACCCTTTTTTACACTAGTGGTAGGATCAAATTATTTTTATAATAACTTATACATTAGGTTTTGCTTTTTATAACGAAATAATTATGTACTTCTTATAATGTCATGTTTCCTTTTCGTTGGATTGTCATCGGCTAACTATAAGCTCTGATTTTTAGCATTTTCTTTTATAAAATTCTAAAAATCAATAAACCATACATCAACATTTAGTAAGTACTAAAAATCAAATATCATTTTCTACTTTACCTTTATGCATTTACTCTTAAAATTTATTTGTCTCATATTTTTAAACATGAAATAAAAATAACTTGAGTAGTCTCTTTCATTTTGTAAGTTAATTTTTTTCTTTATTCACTCTATTTATTTATATTTTCACGGGGATATGTCATATATAACATAAAAACTATATGCTTATAATTCTTCTTCTTTGTATTTCCATATACATGCACATAATCCTATTATATAATTATTTTTATATTTTTATTAAATAACTACAACAATAACTATACTATGGTATATTATATATCACATCTGTTTCATAATATAAGATATAATTTACTCAATCATAAAAAAGAAGCATTTATATTTTGCTTGATATGTCTTAAGTTTTTTTTTTAAAAAAATACTCATAATATTAAATGATTGAAATAATACCTTATAAAAATAAAAATAGTTGATTATTTTATAAATCTAAACTTAGAAAAATTAATGGTATAAAAGAAGTTTTTCACCAAAATTTATACGAAATTTTAAAGATTTTTCAGTGAATTTTAATTAACAACCCGACTCATTTGATAATAATTAAATAATTGATTGATTAAATATTGAATTAATTGAATGATGCAAAAGTATGATCAATTAGTGTGGCAGTTAAATTAGTAGGTACAATTAAACTGGAGTAGGATAACAAAAAAAAATCAATTAGCTCATTAAAAATTTTATTTTATTAATCCACATGTAAAATTGACATTATTATCAATTATTAAATTTTTTATTTACACAGTTACTCACCATTTTAAATGTTGTGGCTTTATATGCATTTGTTGCGAAGGTTAGACTCCCCAGGCATCACTGTGGCAAAAACAAAATAAGAAACCGTTTTAAAACTCACAATCACAAGGCACAACCTCTTCGTTTTCATCTCTCTTTCGAGATGAGGCAACAACTGCAGTTCACGGCGGTGACGGCGGTTCTGTTGACGGCTTGGGTTGCGCACAGACAGGGCATTGAAACATCATGGTTGGACGGTTGGCAGCACGAGGCCGTTCCGATTGACGGCGCCGTCGGGCCGGAGAGCTTCGCCTTTGATCCTCGCGGCGAGGGCCCTTACACCGGCGTTTCCGACGGCCGAATCATCAAATGGAATCACACTCACAATCATTGGCTCAACTTTGCCGCCGTTACTTCTTCACACAGGTACTCTCTCTCTCCTCATGCTGCATGCGTTACATGTGCCATCTTAATCTTCGCCCAATTGATATACCTATACAACCATGCCTTATGTTTTTGCAAACTATTTTCATCTTCTCTTCAACGTACGAATAATTGATTTGTCACTCTGACCATAAATTTAACTTTATTAATTTCATCTTCAACATTTTATATCATCAGGTGTAGTTGGGTTTCAGAAAAGAAGAGGTTATCCAAATGATTGCCTATTTCTTAATTAATTATTCATATTCCCATATAAATAAATTCAAACAAACAAAGGTATACAAATTACATACAAAAAATAACAAATACTTAAACAATAAAATATGGACTGATAATTAACTCACAGCATCGCAATTATATGTGATTTCTACATTTGATTTGGAGAGTATTAACCTATTATTTCCCCCTTTTTAATAGTAAGAACTAGTTAATTAGGAATTAATAATGAGAAGTTAGTGGTTAATATGGCTTTAGCTAACCTTTTTCTGGTTCAAACGGAAATAAGCATGGCAATGGGTGGGATTTAAGGGTGAATTTAAATAAGGTGATGATTTTTGAATAAGTCATTTACATCCTAATTAAAATAATATATGAAAATAGAGATTAAGAATTAATTTATAAAAATAGATATTAAGATATTTTTTTTTGTAAATTTTTTTTGAAATCTTGTATCGTATTGGAAATTAATACGAAACAATGCTACGGTTATTTTGTTGCGCACCACACGTTCTTAGCATGGTGTTAAGCTGTGGGTGAGTGGTTGAGAAAGCAGAGGCAGCAAATTAACGTGGAATAGTATGGTTAATGGTTATATTACGTGGAGGAGACAGATAGTGTGGGACCAAATTAAAGCTTTCTTTGCTTTCTCTTCCTTTGTTTATTTTCATGCTCTAGATATGGTGAATTGAGTTGAGGCGTCTAATTAAAAAAAAAACCTATCTATTTCTTTTTAAGAAAAAAACTTATTCCTCCACAATTTTTTTTTATATGAAAAGTACTAACAAAATATTTTTATTTAAAACTCATTAATGTCCATTTATCTAGATTTCAAAATAATTTCTAACAATTTTTAGTAGAATATTTTTATTTTTAATTCCTTAATCAACACACAGTGGGAGGTACTATATTCCATACTAGTCAAAATCAGAATGCCCCATGCTTCCATACGAGGGTCATTTATGTAACAATAAGTTTGTCATTTTTTGGATTTTAATGTGATCCAGCTCTTGTGTTTTGATTTTATTTTCATTAAATCTTTTCTACTAATAACTGTTTAAAATGATAAAAGAGATTTAGTTCAAATGAAACTAAAACATAAAAATTAAAATTAAAAACAGTCAAAGAATTAACTTGAAATAAAATCGATATATTTTTTTGGGAGGGCCTCTATAACCGTTACATATTAGATGAATCTTTCATTTTATCAGGCAACATACAACGCATTAGTGTTCGTTGTTGAGGAAACAAAGTTATAAAAATGAAAAAACTTAAAGGTTAATATTGATCCTTTTCTGCGTTCAATACAATTAAAACTTTGTTTGACCGTAGTATTTTTTTGGGGTTTGACCAACTTTAATGAGGTCTTAAACACTAAGTTGTAGGGGATTAATTACGAGATTTCCATTCACAAAAGGCAATAATTAAATTTTAAGGATTTGCTTAATTTCTATTTCCGTTTCTGGTTTTTTAATTTTAATTACAAAATTACTACTTTTTCTTTTCTGTTTTTACTTTTTCCAATACAAATTTTTAAAAATAAGAAATAGAATAACAACTTGTAAATAAAATTGAAAATAGGAAATAAAACCAGGAAAATAAAAACAGAAGCCAAATAGGCTCTAAACACTTACTTAAGGGATGAGTTACTAAACTACTACACTAATTCATGATTATAGAATCTCCATATATAGAAAACTGTGTTCATTAGTTGGGTTTGGGTAGGTTCGAGTGATAAATAACTCATCAAATATAACTTATTTTTACTAACTTTGACCAAATTAAAAATACTTCAATTTTATCGGATTTCATATGACTAATTTCGACTAAGTTTGAATGAATAATGTTAGTTTAGACCTATATTTAGTTGGGCTTATTTTGTGGCCTAAATTTATTCCTTAGCCTTTTGTTTTACTCTTTTTCTTATTCAATACCCATAGAAATAAAATGATTAAGGGTTATATTAGTTTCAGTAATATTAACAAGCCCAAACAAATATATAATCACATAATTAAATAAATAAATGATTTTTTTATCAAAAATATCAAAGGATAAAGTAAATAAAAAAATATAATTACAAACTTAACAAAAGAATAAAATAATAATAGGCAATTAGTTGCACAGAAAAAGAAAAAAACAAAAGAAGAAAGAATGGAACCGAAAATAAAAATACAAAACACTCAAATTTCATCATGTGATGATGAGATTTAATTAATTGAATTGACAAAATTCTAAAATTTTATTTGAGCTTATCACCCAACCAAATTTGACCAAGCGCCTTCTTTTTTATTTTAATATTTGGGGTCGTGTGGCTTGGTCGAGCCCAAGAAAGCAGCAAATAAAGTTCTCGCAAAGGCAAGAAATTGGCTGCGAGGTTACTTGGGCAATTGCCAATTCCGCAAGTATGTCAGTCGCTTGATTGATTTGACGGTCTCTTTGACTCTTTCGTTATGTTCGCAGTCATTCCATTCAGCATATAGCATGTAAAATTTTTGGGAATAAACTTTCACCTAGGTACACCCAGCATAACATTCTATTTCAATATCTTTTTAATATATCTATTTTGTCTCATTTTTTTCTTGTTTCTTCTTTCTATTTCCCTCAGATATACATGTTTTTGTTTTTTTCAATTTCATGTAACTAGTCTATGCTTCAAGGTATGTGAGCAACAACACGAATAAGCAATTATAAAAATATGGTTTAATTAAAATTTTGGACTCCTAAAAAGTTTTACAATTTAGATTTTCACCCTAACAAAAGATTTGTTAGGTTTTAATTAGAGATAATAAAATAATTCACTCCCATAAGTATTTGTAAATTCTTTAAATGGAAGGTTATAAGTATTGCACTACCTAGCCCCTAGGTATCTGTATCATTAAGTATTTATATTTATTAAATATATTTAAATATAAAGATATTTTATTATTTTATAATGAAATAAAAATTAATATAGTTCAAAGATAACATTTTTAATACTAAAATTGAACTTATATTATACCATATTAATTTATATCATATTATAAGAAAATCACATTATATTTAACTCTTATTATATTTAGTATATTTATTATTATTATTATTATTATTATTATTATTATTATTGTCATCTTTTAAAATATTCAAAAATAAATAAACATCTGCATGTACCCATTCCCTTATCCATAACTACTCATACTTGTAGGTATGGCATGGGTATCACACTACCCACATTGTATTGACATCCCTAGTTTTTAATCCTCGAGGAATAAAACATGGATTTGATTTTAGTGATCCATTATCTTTCAGATCATCTGTGGTTATAGTATCTTATTTGAGATCTCATCCATTCATATTGTAACTTTACTGTATTTCTTAGTTGAAAAAATAGTCTCTACCTAAGGCTCAAATCAACAAATCATTATGTTTCATTTTTGTTGAATCTTTTATTTAAGACCAAGATGGGAATTGATATTTCAATTGAGAAACACTAGAGTTACAATATACTTTAATTTCAATTTGAATGAACGACATCTCAAACTAGATAAAATGATCTTGATAGATCATTAAACGCTAATAAAAAAATTGTAGTTTTGTTAAAATTCAATAGAGAAAATCTTATCCCGCATAGTGGTCTTATTTGACTATGAATACAGAGATCGAATATTTTGCTTACATAGATTGAATTATAATATATTAAAAAAGTCATTTTAAACCACAAAATTAATTTTAAAAACATAAAATGGTAACTAAATATCGTGTCTTGGTCCATTTTTCCTGGCCTCAAATTAAGGAGGATAAAAGGGGTTCTTAAATGAATCAAATCAATCTAAATTTTTTAGATGTTTATGAATTATTGATTTTAATTTATCATAAAATGATTTGTGTTAATAAATATAATATCATATTTTTTAATCCTTATTAATCTTTTTATTAATAAAACACTTATTAGATGAGACTATAAATAATATTATGATATAGATCATGTAATATTTTCTCCACCTATTATAGTGATAAAAATGTTAGAGGTCATTTAATACTTATTATCTTTTCAATTTCCGTTACATCACCTGTTATATTTTTTCGCTCATTTCTTTTATTTTTACTTCTCAAAATTTTCAACACCAAATCTTGATCCTTATACATATCTCATTGTGGTAATATAGTTGATAAGGTTGTTTTGGCAGAAATGATGAATGTGGAGGACCATGTGATGAGCATCCCAAGAAAGAGCACATCTGTGGGCGCCCACTTGGTCTGTGCTTCAACATACCATCTGGTGAACTTTACATTGCTGATGCTTACATGGGCATACTTGTTGTTGGCCCCAATGGTGGCACTGCTACATCACTTATATCTCACGTACAAGGTGAACCCTTAGAGTTTACCAATAGTTTGGATATTGATCAACGAACTGGAACGGTGTACTTCACCAGTAGCAGTTCAGAATATCAGAGGAGGTAATGTGTAGCCCTCACTCATTTTCAACTTCTATGTTATGATTCCCCATGTCCCCACTTTAGACATATTATACGGCATGTACTAAAATGTAATTTTCTTAATGTGCGACATCTTCTCGTTTTTAAAATTAGTTACTTCTTTTTTTTTTATCAACAAAACAAAATAACATTAAAAAGGTATAAGGAATATCTTAATTTATATATAAAACTAGTCCTTTCTCTTTGTACCACTAAACTGATTAGAGATCATTTTAGCTTATATTTTAAATTCAAGTTTCAAAAAATACGAATCTATTAAATTTTAATAGAAATTTTTTTAGCATTGATAACAGAGATTCAAACTTGTACAAGGTATATATATAAATAAGCATTTGTCCCTTATCTCCCAAGTTCCCACTCCAGCAAATGAGCCTCAAGTATTATAATGGTGTTTTATGGGCCCAAGTATTATTAGCACACACTGTGCTCTTAAAATTCATTATAATGTTTTATGACTCATCAGCATATAGGTACATTATTAACCAATTTGTGGATTTTTGTCATGTGCGGCTCCGAAAGTGCACATGACCATTACCAAATCCAAACCAACTTTTCTTACGCATGTTCTTTCCACTTTCGAATCATTTTGTTCAATAGTTGAGTTTTCATTTAAAGACTACCTTATCTTCATGTGCATTAAGATTGATGCAATCACACTTTATCCCTCCATGTTCAATAATTGTGTGGAATGCAAAACGCAGGAATCATATCTCTCTGATCCTAAGCAGAGACAAAACAGGGAAGCTAATGAAATATGAACCACAAAGCGAACAAGTTAGTGTACTAGTGAACAACATCTCATTTGCAAATGGAATAGCACTAAGCAAAAACGGTGACTATATTCTAATAGCAGAGACCACAAGCTGCAGAGTACTGAGGTATTGGCTAGGAACTCCAAAAGCTGGAACCTTGGAAGTGTTTGCTGATCTACCAGGTTTCCCAGACAACATCAAACGGAGTCCAAGAGGGGGTTTTTGGGTGGGAATTCACTCAAGAAGAGAGAAACTTATCCAACTGATTTTATCTCATTCTTGGATTGGAAATGCTCTGGTTTGGCTTCCTTTGGACTTAACAAAAGCATATTCTTATTTGGCTAAGATTAAAGGGAGTAGTGGATTGGCAATTAGGCTAAGTGAGGGAGGTGATGTGTTGGAAATTCTTGAAGATAGAAATGGGAACAGAGGGAGATGCATTAGTGAAGTGGAGGAAAGAGATGGGGTGTTATGGGTGGGATCTGTAAATGCACCTTTTGCTGTCAAGTATAATACTAGTCTTGTTGCAAAAGGGTAAAGCAAAAGGATTTTAAGATGTTTCTTAATTGAATCTTGTTTGTGTAGTAAAAGGGAAATGGGAATGAGCTGTGGATATCATAGTACATATGTATGAAATAACAGATACAATTGCATCATTAATTGTGAAGAGAAGTCCACACGTTGTGAAAGTAAAATGCACATGCAGGGCCTTATTAACATATACTATTTGGCCTTAAAAGTACCTACTGTTAAATTGCCTAGAATCCTAGGACTTTTGTAATACTATTTATTGACAGCTGTAGTAGGAAATCTAAGATATAAACAATAAGTGATAGTTGCTGTGTTGGGTGCAAACCATCACATAGAAATAGGAACAAATGAGAGATAAATGATGCATGAGAAACTAAAATTATGAAAAAAGTATAACTCTTTCATGGAATGTTTAGTAGTAATAAAATATTTTGTGAGTGTTCGATTATCAATTCAATATGGATATGTATATGCTTCTTTGGCTTATTAAAAAAGTACACATGTATGTATATGTAACTTAAATTTCTCGTGTCTAGTTTTCCTTTTACAAATAAGGTGCTTGCAATTGTCTAAAATGTTTTACCTCGTTATTTCAAAGTGATATTTGTTTATAAAATATTAGACACAAATAAGGTGGTTGGAATTGTCTAACATGTTTTACACAACTATTTTTTATTAGTTGCTCAAAAAATATGGTACAAAACCATAAGCAACTCGAAAGGTCAAAAAGAGACCGTCAGAAAAGAATGTGATGGTAAATTTTAAGAAGAGGATAAATAGAGTGATGGTAAATTTTAAAACAACATCAATACATTATACATTATATAAGTATTTCAGTAAGTAATGAATCTTTAAGGTTTAACACATGTTAATTATAATACACTTTTGAGGTCAAACTCATCTAGATTTATTCTAAAAAATGGCTTTTGAAGATAATTGACCGTGGTGTTAGCAATAAATTATAAGAATTTCTAATTTTTTAAGAACTTAATAGTCAACTACAACAATTAGGGTATTTTAAACTAATTTCAGAAGGATATAACTTCATTTCTTAGTATCTATTTGGTAATTAGTTAGGGAAACAGAATTGTAAAAATAAAAAAATTTGATAGTTAATATTGATCTTTCATGTCATTTGAAACAATCATAATTCTGTTGAACCAACGATTTTTTTTCGTTGGTCAAACTTGTAACATCCTAATTTAAAAGTTTGGGATAAATTAAAGTTTCTAATATTAAATTTGATTAATTATTCTAACCAAAAAATTAAACCTACTAGATTAAAATTTTCCTGAACCAAATTCATTACATTAATTTTTCTTTAATTCACTTCCTACATTTTCTTTTATTTCCCCTTTTTTTTCTAATCCTTAATGTTTAATTTCCTTCTTTCTCTTATTGTTTCTTTTCCCTCACCTATACAACTCTCTCTTTCTCAAGCTCTCTTCTTCTTCATCAACCTCATTTGCCATTTCTAACCCAAATTTATGCCCTCCTCTCTTATTCTTCCTCTCAATTTTACTTGGACTTCATCAAGGTAGGCCATGGCTTGCATTAATTTCATTTTCTCCTTTAAGGGTTTCCACCATTTGCATGTTATTTAAACTTAGGTTTTCTCTCTTTTATTGCCTTAGATCGTGAGCTACCATAAGGGTGGAAGGGTGAAGCTTAAACCACTATAAATCACGTTTTGGAGCTTCAAGGTAAGGCACAAACCCATTCTCTACTTCCATATCCCATTCAGCCAAGGAGAAACAAGGGACCCATTAACTCTTTGTTAAATCTTACATGGATTTATGTTGCTAGATATTCATTTTGGCAGACATTAGAAAGGAATCAGAGTCTCAGAAGCATTTCAGAGTGTCGTCGTCAAGCAGCGACATATTCCAGTAAATTGAAACTTATGGAAACTATACCAAATTAGTGTTTCTAGCTTCGAAATACATATTTAAATAGCTTAGGGTTATTAAAATAATTACTTTTATTTTTTAGAAATTATCAGGTTAGAGAAATTTGTGATCGGATGTGAAATCGGCGTCTCGAGAAGCTTGTTTTGCAAAGCCAGATCACCGAGAGGTACGTTTTTACGTACGAGGGGGTTTACTGCTTGAGTAGAAAATAAGAACTGAAATTCCAAGGTTAGGGTTTCATTAATGATGGTTTATAATTTAATCAATAGTTGTCGGAATTATAAGTTTAGTAAGATATTATCATGATTTTTTAATTGTGTCAAGGAATGATGTTGGTAAGTTAAAACTTTATGTCCATTAAATGATTTGATGGATTATGTTTGTGACTTGTATAGTGTATTATCATGGTTAATATGTGTAACATCCTGAATAATTTATAATTTGAAAAATAATAAATAAGCATTTTTAGTTCAAAATAATAAGAATTGGGAGGTAGGAAGTAAACAAAGTGGTTTAAAAATGAATTTTAAAGAGAATGGAGGATCAAGACCTGCAAGGTAGCGTGGGATGTGTGCGTACCGTCAGAGTGCAATTAATAACCTGACGTGTAGCGTCATTCTGACATGTAGCATTAGTGTCACGATCTGATTAAATGAGAGGCATGTAAAATAGAACGAGAAAACTTCTCTCTTCCTCTCTTTTCTTCCTTCTTGCGATTTAGGACCAGAACTTGGTGGGAACTTGTGATTCCTTGTATTTTGGACATAGAGGACTAAGGTATGCATGTGGGAAGCCCCAATCTCAAGCTTTCTTCCTCTTCTCTTTATTCCCTCTCTAAAAACCAAATTGCATATGCTGAGAAGGGTTCAAATTTCATGTTTTATGGATTTAGCAGGCTTAGGTTTTGAGTTTAGAAGGGTAAGGAAGGTAACGGGCGTCGGAGGAATGACTGGCGAAGCGGGTATTGAGTTTGGAAGAGGAACCGTGAATCAAGTGATCAAAGGACGTAACCAACACTAAGAGCAACTCGAGGAAGCTTGGAATTGAGGTAAGGGGGTGTTTGGGTCATAATTAATTAAGATTGGTATGTATGGTAGGTTTGGGAAGGTTAGAAATTAATTAGAAATTATTAGAAAGTATATAGATTAGTTAGATGTTAATTATATAATTATATGTATATGCATGTACATGAGAATTTAAATGTTTGAGAAAGTGTGATGAATCGGTTAAATAATTGATAGAAAATAGATAAACTAAGTTATAGGAGTTATAAATGTATGATGCATATATGAATTGTAATTTGGAATGAAAAAGGATGATGTTCCTCGTTTGGTATAACATTAAAATGGTTGATAATCTGTAAGAATTGATGAATTAATAATTATGGAAATGTGGTAACATGGTGTGAAGGGCTGGGTCTGTGTGGTCGCCCTGTGTTATTGTGAAATGTCAATTTCTGATAATTATATATAAGTTTGATGATATTGAGCATGTATAATGTACGTTATATATGTGATTATATGGTGTGGGATGGTCGATGACATGTATTGCCCCTCATTTTGGCTCTCGTGGTGTTTGAGGCCCAGTTGAGCTACCCAGTGGTCAAGTAGGACCCAGTGGTTGAGGTGGAGAGTCAAGTAGGACTCGGTGAACCAAGCCGGGTTCACAGGGTGTCAAGTAGAACCCTCAGCTGAAGACTGATTTTTAGTATCCGGATACTAGGAGTCAATATGCATGTGAGTCAGTGGTGTTATATGTGTGACTTGATATTGTTGAATAATTTATGATGAATTATGGATTGATTATGATTATAATATAGAATATGAATGATGATGAATATTTGATGCAATGTGTGTGTACTTTATGTTATTTGGAAATCATATTGAGATCTAGGTAAATGAGAATGGTCATGAATGGAATAAGGATAATAGATAATACTTAGGTATATTTGCCATTTACCGTTCTATCTTAATTACGATATTCCAAACACTCGCCCTTACTATGGTTTTATCCATTTTAGTGACCAGTGACAGGGAGGGTACCAATGCCTCGGAGGGTGCGCCAAGCGGGTAGTCAATGCCAAGGGGAATGCAAAATTATGAATTGGTGTAATAGCTTAGTGATAAATTGCATTTAATAGTATTTATCATATACTTTGATGGTTGATAATAATTTAAAGTTGTAATAGTTAATGATTATGATTTGGCATGATAAATTGATGATGATGACATGAGTATTCGTTAATGAATTTGCAAGATAATGATGTATACTGACACGGAGCCAATGTTAAATGTTTAAGAATTGATATGGGCAGGTCTTGTTGATGTTTGTGAATTACGTGTGTATTGTGGGTGAGGACTAATTGATGAATTAGAAGATCTGTTGCATATAGCGGAAATAGGTGATTTATGTGAAGGTAAGGAACTAAGTAAGTGATTTTGAGATCCGACGGGTTTTGGGACCTCTGGAAGGGACCAATAGGTTGCCTAGGATATTTAAAAACTGTGCATATAGGCATTGAGTAAATTAGAGCCTATTTAGGTGGTTTAGTGCATAGGTTTCGTATATAAATGGTTTAAATGCATTTTCATGCATAACTTGTGTGTATGATGAAATTTTGGGAAATAGACAACACCAACAGTTCCAGAATGAGGAAAAAAAGTGGCCTGAGAAGTTTCGTGGTAATCAGACCTTAAACAGACCAATTGAGTAGGTTAGAAGTTGGCCAAATGGCCTAAAATGCATAATAGTATCAGGTGCTGTTTCTAGTGTGCTGACGTTGGGCGCCAGCTTGACGCTATTTTCCCAAAATTGGTGTTTTTGCATTCTGGTGGGTATTTTGAGGTTTTTAATATAAATGGTATTTTGGAACCCCTTTACATGAAATGGGTGTTTGTATAATTATCGAATTAATAATTAATTAATTTATGAAAAATTTATTGTGAAATTTAATAAAACAACTTTAAAATATTGGGTAAATGCCTGAGGATGTCACAATATGAATTGGCGTATGCCTTTGGTAATGAATCCTTGAAAGTATGCTTTGAATTTTGATGATGATGGCGTATGAATTGTGTGATATAAGTTAACAATTGGTGTATGTTGACATTGATATCCGCTAGATGACCCTAGTGGTAATTATGGTAATTAATGTTGGACTATGCCACTATTGGCGATGATTGATAATTAGTGATGATGTCAATTATAGTAACTGATATATTCGGTTGTGGTTGATTGCTCCATTTAGCTGAATTGATGTTATGTGTGATTTCATTGTTTTAAAAGATATTGGAGTTAGTAGAGCTAGGCTATGATGACGGTTTATTGAAAATGTGTCATGATTCGCATCCATGCATATTGCATTGTCATGGCATCATATGCATTTGAATTAAGCGCTACGATTCGCTTCAACACTATGATTTGTTGTTTAAGACTGTCAATTATAGCACTATGATTTGTCGTGCAGTTCTTATGAGGCTGGCGATTATAGCACTACAATTTGTTGTGCAGTCTTGAAAGTAAAGCTAATTATAGCACCGATTATAGCACTATAATTTGTTGTGTGCTTACCTAGATATCCACTATTTTATGGTGCTACAATTCACTATGTGGATTATTCTTTGGCACTACGATTTGCCTATTGTTAAGTTGGATCTGTATTGCATGTTTTATGCATTTGAAAAGAATGATATTTTAAAGTCCATGGCATTCAGACATTACATTGAGAGTATTGGTATATGTTTAGATAATGAAATGTTGGGAGCATTATGGAGATATTTGAAATTGGAATGAAATCATTATATGGATTTATGATTGGAAAGCTTTTATGCATAACTATTTCTATGTATAAGTATGAGGTTGAATTATAATTGATTATAATCCCTTGTGGTGTTTCTATTTATTGCTTTAAGTGGTTCTTACCCCTCTACTTATGGTTTCAGTGAGTTTTCATGAGGATGATGATACCATTTAGTGAGCCTGGAGTATAGAGCTAAGGTAATACCATGATGAAGAACTTGTATTTGATTATTTTAATGTTGATATTGTTGTTTTGGATTATCCTGTTGATCCGGTCTCAATACCGGTATCCGATCTGCTATACATATCTCAACGTCTTTGATAAGACATCTACGTGTGACCGGTGTCATCGGTATACATCCGAACTGTAATTCCGTATCAGGCGTTCTCCCTATACCGGTTGTTCAGGATAACACCATGACATCGGATAATACACACGTCACTGTGCAAAAGACAAGGATTGTTGCTACAGGGATCGATCAATAATTCCCTGCACTACGAGCCAAATTCTGCTCACGGGAATGGTCAACTTGTTCCCTAATCCTAGTCTACATTCTCTATGCTCAATATAAAATAGCCACTTGACCCAATCATGCAGGTAAGTGCGCAATATAATAATGCTAATGGGAGTTGGTGGTTCCCCACCAACGAGTCCTCGTTAATCGAGCCAATCAGGTATATGAACTAACTTCATGATTGAAGTGGAGGAGCTTCTTCTTCTTCAGCTCTTTTACGACTGATTCCTCTCTGAATACATTCCTTACTTGGAATATAATCACTGACTTGAGCGTCGGAGAATCTTTGCAGGTGACACCACCATTCGCCCACTTCAACGCGTTAGGTCGGTGTGAAGGATCTCCAGAACGCCCAATCCGCTCTCCTCATTCAAGGACAACGGATACTTATATCGGATACACATACATCCGGTCTACTAGACGGTATTGACATACTATTCGTGACTGGCTTGAGATCGGATCTCTTGACCCCGGTTCAGGACAGATCATTGGCACGCCCGGTGGGACTCGATAAAGTTATTCCCATATCCTTTGACAGAGCAGGTAATCCACAATGGAAGGCGAAGCACAAGACTTCATGGAAAATCAGGCCGAAGGCAGAACCAATCCTAACGCCTTCAGAAAACTCAACTTTGATTCTCATGGGGGCAACTCAAAGAAGATAGTAACAGTGTCTGATCCTGATCCTCGTGATGAGTTGATCAAACAACTTCAGAGGGAACTCGCTGAATTGCGAAGAGAAAAAAGGCAAAGCGAGGATAAAGAGTCATCTCGCACGCGAAACACTCCCCACACAACTGATGGTGAAAAGTCCACCACTCTTCAGTACTCAAAGATCCCAACGTTTGAGGAGGGAGAACAAACTCGCGATTCTGAGGATGCAGCTTCCCGAAGGAAGAGAGATTCAACAACAGCACCCCCATTGTCTTACAATCTGAAGGTTCCTTTTTCAAGGAGACTTATGGGCATCAGCATCCCCAAGCACCTTCAAACCACTCAACCACTTTCCATCGGAAAGTATAATGGTGAAACTGATCCAACTAAGCACCTTGATGCTTATGTGTTCGAAGCCATGTACTTGGGGGCTGATGAAGACGTGATGTGCCGAATGTTCCCTCGAACATTGTCTGAGGAAGCCCTCGGGTGGTTTAAAGGCCTGCCTTCTGGATCCATAGATTCTTGGACGGAAATGGCAGCTGCCTTTGAAACCCACTTTGTCATCTCCAGAGACGTACCCAAGACGTCTCATACCTTGGCTCAGATTAAGCAAAGTGAAACTGAGGGCTTAAAAGATTTTTTGAAGAGGTTTTATAAGGAAGCAGCCCTGGTTCCTAACCTCACAGAATCTATCAAGCTGCATATCGTAATTGAGGCATTGCAGCCAGGATCAGCTTTCTCTCTTTCATTAGCAAAGAGCCCCCCAGCAACTTTTGAGGAGTTCAGGAAAAAAGCCTCAAAGTATGTGAGCATAGAGATGCACTTGGAGGCAATGGCTGCAAAGAAAAAGCCACCAACACCATCTCCCCAAACCCAGAAGGGTAAGGAAAGGACGAGGTCAGAACGCATGGAGAGGCCATTCACCAATCCTAAGGTGGATAACCACCCTCCTCGACCTCGAGAAAGGCATGTCAATTCCTTCAGCCATTATGCACAGTTATCTGCCAGACCATCTCAGATTTTGAGAGAGGTCGGATGGCCAGTTTTCAGCACATATGGCATCAGGAGACCAGCCCCTATGAAAAGACCAGGAAATTCACGAAAGTACTGTGATTTTCATGAACAAAATGGTCATTCAACTGATGAGTGCCAAGCTCTAAAGAACGCAGTTGAGACGCTAATTAGAGAAGGCAAATTGAAGCAATACCTGTTCAAAGAAAAATCCTTTGACAGGGCAGAACGGAATGAGAAAAGAGAAAGAGATCCCGATGATGGGGATGACAATAATCCCAGTCCGGTTCGAAAGTTCTCTGCTGCAGAGAAGCAAAAAGGTGTAATGACCGATAATGCAGCACAGAAAGACAGCATGCCCCAGCAACAACGTCAGGGCCGACGTGAAGTCATTGACATGATTGCTGGAGGGTTCGCTGGAGGAGGAGCTTCAATTACAGCCCGTAAGAATCATCACAGAATGATTCTATCTGTGCAAGGGAAAGTCAAAGACAATCGCCCTTACAGAGGAGGGAATGAGGCTCCCATAATCTCTTTCTCTGACGAGGATTTTGGCCCAACCGTTCCTGGTGGTGACGATGCTGTAGTCATCACTGCTGTGATCGCCAACAAGGACGTCCGAAGAATCCTTGTTGACCAGGGAAGTTCCTGCGATGTTATTTTTTATAATTGCTTTGAAAGAATGGGTTTTAAAGACTCAGACTTACAGCCTTACACGCAGGAACTAACAGCTTTCAATGGCGCAAAGCAACTAACTAGAGGGTATCTTGATACCCTTATCTCGTTTGAAGGCGAGCCAGGAGCCAGGACGGTTAGGTCTCGGGTGCTAGTGATTGATGTCAAATCACCATTTAATGGCATCATAGGCCGTCCTACTCTGAATGCAATGGAGGCAGTTGTATCAACCCCACATCTCCTTATCAAGTTCATTGACAAGGATAATGCTGTGTCATCTATCCGGGGTGATCAAGAGATGGCTAGGTACTGCTACAACCTTAGCCTCAACATGACAAAGCTGGACGCCTCCAATAAAAAGAGGAAACTTAATGATGCTGGAACATCGGCTGGATCTGTAAGTCTTGTCGACCTGGATCCTAGAGCGGATTTGAACATTGATCCGTTCAACCCATCAAAGCCCACACCGGATGGAAGTTCCAGGGACATTGTCTTGGGAGATTCTCCAGAAAAGATCACCCATATCAATGACAAGCTAGATGCTGAAATAGAGCAGCGACTGCTGGCTCTCTTACAAGAGTTTAAAGACCTCTTTGCATGGACTGCAGCCGATATGCCAGGCATAGACCCTGAATTCTGCTGTCATAAACTTTCTGTCTATCCAGAGACGAAACCTGTGGCCCAAAAGAAAAGACGATTGGGCCCAGAGAAACAGAAAGCAGCTTGTCAGCAAACTGAGGAATTGCTGAAGGCCGGATTTATCAAGGAAATCCGATATTCCTCTTGGCTTTCGAATGTGGTGATGGTCCCTAAATCCAATGGTAAATGGAGAATGTGCATTGACTACGTGGACCTCAACCGCTGCTGTCCAAAAGATCCTTATCCTCTTCCTAATATAGATCGGATGGTAGATGATTCCTCTGGTTACCAATACCTGAGCTTCATGGACGCTTATTCTGGTTACAACCAAATTCCGATGTGTGAAGAGGATCAAGAGAAGACAGCTTTCATAAATGATCGTGGTGTCTTTTGCTATACAGTCATGCCCTTTGGCCTGAAAAACGCTGGGGCGACATATCAGCGCATGATCAACAAGGTTTTCGAAGGTATGCACACTAAACTTGTTGAAGTATATATTGACGACATAATAGCAAAGACACCGGTTGGTGGCGATCATATTGAAGACCTGCGCCAAGTATTCACCCGTTTGAGACAATTTAACATGAGGCTGAACCCAATGAAGTGCACATTTGCTGTCCCTGCTGGGAAATTTTTGGGTTTCATGTTAACTCAACGTGGTATAGAAGCCAATCCAGGGAAGTGCCAAACGATTCTAGACATGCAAAGTCATAAGAATCTCAAAGAAGTCCAATCCCTGAATGGCAAGGTAGCAGCTTTGGCACGATTCATGCCGAAGATGGCTCACAGGTCGCTCCCCCTGTACAAAATACTGAAAAAGTCCAAGAAATTCGAGTGGGGACAGGAACAAGAAAAAGCTTTCCAAGAGCTTAAGGAGGTGTTGTCCAAACCTCCCATTCTCACAAAGCCTGACCCCGAAGACATACTCATTCTGTACTTGGCTATTTCAGATGAAGCTTTGGGCGTTGCCTTGATAAAAGAAACTCCTGATGGACAAAGACCGGTCTATTTCACTAGCAAGACCTTGCAAGGTGCTGAGATCCGGTATCAGAAAATTGAAAAGGCCGCCCTCGCTGTTGTTTGGGCCTCACGACGGTTGCGTCTGTACTTTCACGATCTTGCTGGGAGGATGATCAAATGGTCTATTGAACTCTCCGAGTTTGATATATCCTACGAACCCCGCAGCGCTATTAAAGCTCAAGTCCTGGCTGACTTTATTGTGGAAATGACAGGGACTGATCCGGATTACCCTCGAGTCCATTGGACCATATACGTTGATGGTTCATCAAACCAAAGAGGCTCTGGAGCAGGTGTAGTTCTCGAAAGTGATGACGGAGTACACCTGGAGATCTCCCTTCGTTTCAATTTCAAAACATCCAACAACCAGGCTGAGTACGAAGCTTGCTTGGCCGGGCTAAGAGCTGCAATTGACATCGGAGCTTCTGAGGCGACACTCTGTAGCGATTCACAGCTGGTGATTTCGCAGATCTTAGGAGATTATCAAGCTCGCGAACCTCAACTCCAATTATACTTGAACTGTGTCAAGGAGTTGACTGAGAAATTCTCAAAGGTGGAGTTCAAGCATGTTCCACGTGAAGAGAATACGAGAGCGGATATACTCTCCAGGTTAGCAAGCACTAAACGACCGGGTAGCACCACTACTCTGGTTCAAAGCACGCTAACGTCGCCCAGCATCCCTCTTTTCCCTTCTCTAAACGCCATAATGACTGACTCCCTTTACGGAGATACATGGATGGCTCCTTACATCCGTTATTTGGCTGATGGACAACTACCCACAGATGAGAAGGAAAAGACGAGGTTAAGGAGAGAACTACCGTATTTCACCATGATTGATGGTAATCTCTACAGAAGGGCACTCTCTGTGCCCTATTTAATTTGTCTCAAAGAGGATGAGGTGCAAGGTGTAATGGAGGAAGTGCATGGAGGACAAAGTGGACACCACGCCGGAGGAAGGAGCTTAATGCGAAAAATCCTTAGAGCTGGATACTGGTGGCCCACAATGAAGCAAGACTCCATTGACTTCGTCAAAAAATGCGACGCTTGCCAAAAATTCTCTAACCTACACCACACACCGGCGGAAGAACTCTTCACATCCGCTGTTCCATGGCCTTTCTACCAATGGGGATTGGATATTCTGGGCCCCTTTCCAACTGCTCCTGGGGGCATCAAATATCTCATTGTAGGGGTCGATTATTTCACTAAGTGGATAGAAGCAGAGCCGGTGGTGCATATTACTTCAGCCCGAACTCGTCGTTTCATGTATGAAAACATCATAACACGGTTCGGGGTCCCAGCACGGATTGTCACAGACAATGGCACCCAGTTCACGGATAGAAAATTCACAGATTTGCTTGAAGGGTTAGGAATAACCCAAATATTCTCATCCGTCGAACATCCCCAAACTAATGGTCAAGCTGAAGTGGCCAACAGGGAGGTGCTTAAAGGACTAAAGAAGCGCCTTGGTGAAGCCAAGGGCGGATGGACAGACCAGCTGTGTCATGTCCTATGGGCATATCGGACAACGCCTCATTCATCCACCAATGAATCCCCATATCGCCTAACATACGGGGTCGAGGCAATGATACCTGTGGAACTGCAAATTGCTTCCACAAGAGTTAAGTACTTCTCTGAAGAAACCAACAACGCTAACTTGGCATCTGAAATGGATGTCATACAAGAACTCAGAGAAGACGCTTTCATCAGAGATCAAGCCATCAAAGCCAAAGTTGCTCTCCGGTATAACAAACGAGTCCAATCAAGGACTTTCAACGTTGGAGATTTGGTTTTGAGGAAAGCAAGTATAGGGAACAAATTCGCCCATCAAGGCAAACTAGCCCCAAACTGGGAAGGCCCATACAGGGTATCCGAGGTCACTGGCAAAGGCTCTTATCGCCTTGAAAACCTTGATGGCACTCCAATCCGAAACAAATGGAACACCCAAAACTTGCGCATCTACTATAGCTAGCTGTTTCTACACTCTCCTATCCTTATCTTGGATTGAATACTGGAGAATTTATTTTCACAGCTACGCTCTCCTTGTAATTCTTATTTTTTATTTAATAAGAATCTCTCATAACAATTTAACTCTTTCGAGTTTTTCTTATTCTCATAATGGGCTGGTCCTTCTTCAAGGCCACAAACCGAACCCCATTCGAAGACTACATGGGTTGTAGGGCTGGTCCTCTTTCGAGGCCACAAACCGAACCCCATGCGAAGGCTTGGGCGCAGTAAGCTGGTTCTTCTTCAAGACCACGCTGAACCCCAAGTGACGGGCGCAGTAGGTTCAGGATTAACCCTGATCTGAACCCCGTATCGAAGGCTCGGATTGTAGGATTAAACCGAACTCTGAGTACGGCTAGTAGGATTAACCGAACGTCGGTGAAGAATCGTCATTGGGTAAAACCAAAGACCAATTGAAGAACGGCTAGTAGGATTCAACCGAACACCAAATATAACATGGACAGTAGGATCAAACCGAACTCCAAACACAACAAGTAAGTTATACTGAACTCCAAATTAATACTCTCGTGAAGTTCTTTATTTGGGAGTTTTATAGC
This sequence comes from Clitoria ternatea, assembly GCA_037962975.1. NCBI lineage: Eukaryota > Viridiplantae > Streptophyta > Magnoliopsida > Fabales > Fabaceae > Clitoria > Clitoria ternatea. The sequence continues at coordinate 156,617,974 of CM075673.1, forward strand.
TTATAATTCTGAGTCATCAATTCTTCAATTGAGATCTGACTCATAAACTCCGACACAAACAATTCACTCGGGTACGCCACAATCTAAGGCATTTTCACCCGAAATTCCTCAGTCGGAAATATTTGAAGAGGAATTTCTATTTTAAATCCTCATTCTCAAGATCTCTCACGTGAAAATCTCACTCAGAGTTTATTCAAAGTGATAATTACCAAATGATACTGGGGGACAACATCAACGGTTTAACGAATAATTTGAGGAATGAACTCTCGTCTAAACGATCTCACAATCATTCCCCTTAAGCCGTTCTTGAGGCACTGATGTGTTCCCTCACAAGCGGTGGTTTTATTATGAAATTCATTTCGCATGTATATGTCCGGTATGGAGATTTTGTTTTACAATCCGATCTTCATTACTTAAATCCGGAATAATACAATACACATGCAGTCCCTCTATTAAAGTTGTTTTTCACTAAACAAGAATGGAGGTAAAAAACTCTTTTATTGATTCAATAAGAATTACAATTCGTGTAATAATCCGGAGCTGATCCCGGAACACAGCGAATTCGAATCAATAAAACGAAAAAGGAAATAAGGAAGGCGCTACTCTTTTTGGCTTGAGTCTCCCTCCTTCCCTTTGCCTTTGTCTCCGGTCTTGCCTCCTTCAGTGCGAGAGCTTGATCCTGTACTTTTGGGCTTCAGGAGGGAAGGTCCCATTGATTGACCTTTAGGTAAAAGAGCAAACTTATAAGGACTGTTAGGCGGACTCTCATGACGATTGTCAACGACAGCCACCAGTTTCCCTTGGTGAAACTCATAGAACGGATCAATACCGTTCAAATTAATTGACACCTTGGGATTCCGGTATAGCACTTGACGAACTGCCAACCCGAAAGCCTCCTTGACTGCTTGGTCACACATGTTTACAGCATCGTCCAAGTCTGCTTTCAGGGTCTTGACCTCGCCATTCGAATCCGCCAGCTTTAATAGCAGCTCCTTTTCCTTACGTGTCCAATCATCCACTCCTAGAGAATGGACGACCTTAACCTCCTTCAACCCCTCTTCCAGCTTTGAAGAGCGTTCCTTCTCCGTGCAGAGATGAGCATTGAGGTCAGCATTGATTTTCTTCTGATCAGAAACTTGACCCTCTAGCTCCTTGGCAAGATTTTTCAGTTTGGCAATTTCTTCATCCTTCTTCTGAGTTTCTTCTTTGGAAGTTTTTAATTTTCCTTCTAATTGGAGGATGATTGCCTTGTCCTTGCCAACCACTGAGGTGAGCCTCTCGTTTTCTTCTGTGAGCTCGCGAACCGACTTGAGGAGCTCGGATAACTCAGCCAAGTGCTTCTGTCCGTCGTCGCAAGCTCTGATCATTTCTTCACTCTTCAACGAGGGTTTCACCTTGGGTGAGGATTCGGGAACGCCCTCAGGAACGGAGCTCTCATACACCGGATGTTGAACAAGACCGGAACTATCTTCAAGAGGGCAAGAGGCTTTGGGCGCGAAATAAGTCGTTATTGGCTTCGCCCCATATGTTATAACACCACTTGGAGTATCCGGAATAGACCCTTCCGCTCTCTTTTCCTTAGCAGGCCCTGGCTCAGCAGCCCCTCTTGAAGTTTTTGGCTTTTTGGGCGAGGATTGACGGTCTGAGGTCTTCGAAGGATCACGCTTTGTCCTCTTATTTTTCTCGACCACCTTCTCAGATCCGCCCTCGATCAGAGGAATATCGTCACCAGCAGATGAAGTTAATATTATTGTCTCAGCAGTGGCCTTCTTAGAATTCCGCTTTGCCTGAATGTCATTTTCAGCCGCAACGGAAGTCTCTCTGGCCTTGAGTCCTTTTAGCCTATTCATCTCTGGTGACTCGCCCTGAATTTCACCTGCACAATCAAAAGACACAATCAGAGACGTAAAATTTTCAAGGCAAATGACATAATAACGCATGAAGAATGGCAGGGAAATTACGTAAATACTCCTCGCGAGTAGACTTTGGTCCTAACAAACGCCTGCAGGAGAAAAATTAGTGTGAGGCTGTGTAGGACTGCAGAGCCGAAAGAACAGAGATCGAAGTTGGGCTCAGTTCGTCCTCCTCGGTATAGTACGCTTGGGAGGTCAACAAAAAATGTTCGTGCGTCCAAGTCACTGGGAATTTTGGAATCCCATCTTCAGTTAACCAAAAAATTGATTCATTCGGATGGACGCTAATCTTCGTGAAATAGGACTTGAATGAACGCCCATCAACTTTGGCGGAGTCAGTGTACGCCTCGAAGTTGATGATCTTGGAGATAGTCCGGAGGGATATCAAGCTCACTCCTCCTTTCTCCTTATTCGCACGACGGACCACTTGAGTGAAGTAGAAAAGCATGGCCACCGTCGGTTTAAAGTTGAAGTGCTCCCCAAGCACTTCAAGAGAGCGGACCAATCCCCATCCATTAGGGTGAAGTTGCGAGGGGGCGCAGTCCAAGAATCTCAGGACTCCCATCTCAAACTTCGTCAAGGGGAAGCGCACACCCAAGTTCAGAAATAGAAAATCATACATGAACAAGGACCTCTCGTCCGGTGTGTGGCATATCCGTACCAATGGAAGGGGAGCGAATACATTAAAACACCATTTGTATTTGTCCTTCTTCCAAACGGTAAACCGCGGCTCCAGCTCCCCTTCATCCTCCCGAGCGTGGACGGACGATGTCTCACGAAATTCCTCAGCCACCCAGCTGAATGGGCGTTTCTGTTGGAATTTCACCCAGTCTATCCGGTGTGCAACCACATTGCAGAGGCCGGATTGGGTCTTCAAGATATACTTCTCGGAAGGGGATTCCCCTTCAGACGATTTTCTCCCAGTGGCTTTCTTTGTCACCATTGTGAAAGCTTTGATGCTGCGATAAAATTTCACATCATCAGAGAGATACAAATCCCCACTTTCGACACTCTCACTGGAGGAGGAAGACTCTGAAGAGGGTATAATCACCCTTCGCCTTTGATATTGCGACTCCTCCCCCCCTGTATACTGTGGCCTCGATTGGAAGATCACTGGGATCCTCCCACCACGAACATTAGGGTTTTGAGCCAAAGCCCTTCCTCCTCTTCCTCTAGGGCTAACGCCACTGAAGCTAACACCCTTCCTAGCCATTCTCAAATATTGAAAAGAGATGCAAAAAACGAAAGGAAAGTGGTTACCTAAGGATAGTGAATTGAAATTCACAGAGGCGGACACGAAGAACTTCTTGGGACTTTTGCAGAGGTTCGTCGAGGAAGCAAGAAGAAATGGTAACTGAGATTGCCAAATATGCCTGTATCAGGGCACAAAAATTTTTCAAATACCCACTAAACACAATCTGTCATTTACCCCCAAACGACTCCCCGTTTAGTGGACCAAAATTGTCGTTTAGTACCTCATGGCGCGAAAATGCCATCACTTTGTCACAGAGCCATCGAAATGGGCCTATTAAAACCAAATATTAGGCCCAACAAAACTATGCGTGACAGTTACTAAGACATGCGCACTTAATGCAATAATGGCGCGCCCACGTGAATTCAGGCATTAAATGTCCAATCATTAGAAACGTGGCCACCATTACCCGAATACCAAGGGTTGCGAAATTCGATAAACTTCTGATATTTCCATTGTGGAATCCGCCCTTAAAATTTCAACACTACGGAACATGGTTCCCAGAACGGATATTTACACTTCGGTGCAAATCCGAAATCCAGACGTACTATGGTCAATATAGCTCATATGAGCAAGTCAACTGCTTCCTCACATCAGCTAGGGGGCTAGTAGAGGTAAGACTCGGATTTCGGATGGAGCGAAAATTGGAAATTGAATCCGCACTCCCTTGATTGGAAAGATTCACCAGGACGGATGATCTCAATCACTTATTCAGTGATTCGATGATGTAACTCCTGGTACGAAGGATTCCAATAATCACACCAGGACGGATGATCTCAATCACTTATTCAGTGATTCGATGATGTAACTCCTGGTACGAAGAGCTCCACTAATCATTCCAGGACGGATGATCTCAATCACATATTTTGTGATTCGATGATGTAACTCCTGGTGTGAATCATTCCAGGACGGATGATCCCAATCACCTATAAAGTGATTCGACGATGTAACTCCTGGTATGAACAATTCTCATCATCATTCTTACGATGAAAGTATTCACTCAATCCGTACTCCTACGATTGAAAAATGTCTCCAGGATGGATTATCTAAATCACTTAATCTGTGATCTGACGATGTAACTCTTGACGATGTGTACTTTTCCAGAACGGATAACCTCAGTCACCCATTATGTGATATGACGATGTAACTCCTAACGCGGTGTACCTGCCCAGGACGGATGATCTCAATCACCCATGCTGTGATCTGACGATGTAACTCCTGGCGCCATACACACCCAAAGGACGGATGATCTCAATCACCTAATATGCGACCTGGTGATGTAGTTCCTGGTATCGTACACATCCCTAAGACGGATGATCTCAATCACTTATGAAGTGATTTAATGATAAAACACCTGGCATGATCAATACTCGTAACCATCTTTATGATGGAAAATTCCGAAAGTCAATCCGCACTTTCGCTTTCTAGTGGTATTCTCCCAGGACGGATACTCTTTATCACCTATTCTGTGATACAACGACGTAACTCCTGGTGTAGAAAAAAACTCCCATCATCATCCTTATGATAAAGGACTCAAACACCACTTCCTTGCAGTTCCCTAAACTTGGAACAATATTATCATCTCCTGTAAGAATATTACGGATTAGAAGCAGTCATCCGTCCTGTTACACTACTTTGCTAAACAACGGATCGACCCATCTTTCCCCAAAAGAATTAAGGATCATGCCCTGGAAACAGGCACCTTCTTCTTAATACACACTTGGGGACATGTATATATTTATCCTTTCTAAATTTTATTTGTTGTTTAATCTTCCGAGGCTATTATTTCAATCCGGCCTTAAGATTAATTATACAGAACGGATTAGAAACGATTTAAATATACATGAAACGACGAAGACAAATTTCTTCAACCAAAATTCATTCATTGAAATGAAATTACATACAATAGTTCAAGATCCGGAGTTGATCCCGGTACACAACTATACATGTAAATGAAAACAAAATTACGGAGGAGGAATCTGTTCTTCAGTTTTTTGCGCCTCCTCAGCACAAGGCTCTTGTCCCCCTTCCTTTGGAACCTCCGCAGGAGTCTCACCTCCAGGAGCCTCAGCCCTTTCTTCAGAAGAAGAAACCTCGGACACAGGAAAGACGTAATCAGGTCCCATAGATTGACCCTCAGGAAGAGGAGCCAAACCATACAAGGACGTCGGTGGATCCTCGTGACGACCATCCACCACTGCGACTAACTTTCCCCCATGGAATTCATAGTACGGATCCATTCCATAAAGGTTAAGTTTCGCAGTGGGGTTGCGGTAGAAGACTTGGCGTATGGCTAGGCCGAAGGACTCTTCAACAGCCCGGCTGCATATGTCAACAGCTTCTTCTCTCTCAGCTTTCGCTGTAGCCAATTCTCCCCGCAACTTGGACAGCTCCTCACTAGACACCTCGAACTCCGCATTCCTAGCCTTCAGTCCCTCTATCTCAAGAAGGAGCTTCTTCTCCCTTTGAGACCACTCCTCAGCATCAGCTTTATGTTTATCCTGGCTGCTACGGAGTTCTTCCTCCTTCTCTGCCACCTTGCCTTCCAAGTTTTTAAGATCGCCTTTGAGCTTGAGATTCTCTTTAGTTACGAGATCCCCAAACTCCTTAGACTTGTTAAGACGATCTTCCATTAACTTCATGGCGGCTTTGTCCTTGTCTGAGGAAAGGTTGAGCTCTTCTAATTTTTCACTTAGCTCCTCAACCTTGTCGATGCTCTTAGCCAACTCGCTGACGGAAGATAGCAATCCAGCAAGTTCGGCTAGCTGCCACCTTCCGGCCTCACACGCTTCTTCAATTTCTTTAACATTAAGCGTAGGCCGGAGTTTGTACATCGGTGGTGGAAGAGTGGCAGGAGTAGAACCTTCGTAGGAGAGGAAGGGGGTGAGAAACGAGGTCGTTGGGAAGGAGGTCGGATTTGACCCAGAAGCCCCAGCAGCAGTTTCTTTATTAAGACTAGAGGGAGCACCAGCTGCTTCCGAGGTTTCAACAAGCTTACCCTCCGAAGTTTTGCGCTTTTTGGACAGGCCTCCCACTGAGTCATTCTTGATTTTTCTTCTCCTCTCAGAAACTGGAGGATGACCCGTGGATTCATCAGCGGCAGAAGAACCGCCCTCAACCAACGGAACGTCCCCTTCAGCATCCGAGGTCAGTATTATTAACTCAGGACGATCCTTGGTTGAGGGCCTGGGCTTCACTTCATTCTCACGGGAAACGGATTTACCAGCCGCCTTGAATTTCTTCAATTTGTCCATTTCTGGAGTTTCCTGTTCTATTTCACCTACATGAACAAACACAAGATGTCAGCAACTATAAATATTCTATATATATTTGGTAAAGGAGGAAAGATGAAATAAAACGAGAAGTACGCAAATATTCCTCCCGGACTCTGCTTGAGCTACTTAGCAAACGCCTACACGAGAAGACGTGACGACCTGTAGTATGCGATTCAAGTGCGAACAACACTCTCGACGTCTCTCGAGACAGATCGGATTGATCAGTGTAGTACGCGTGTGAGCTCAAGAGGAAATGTTTGTGTGTCCAACTCAGGGGAAATTTGTCAACATCCTCTTCGTCCTTCCAAAATTTCGGTTTGCCCTTCTTAATGGAGATGCGAGTGAAGTAGGTCTTAAACGACTTCCCATCAACCTTGGCCGAATCAGTATAAGACTCAAAGTTCACAAAAGAACAGAGAGTCCGGAGTGTCACCAGACCAACTCCGCCCTGCTTATTCGCCCTTCGAACTACCTGAGTGTAGTAGAACAGCATCGCTACAGTTGGCGTGAAATTAAAGTGCTCCCCAAGCACTTCGAGAGCTCGGATGAGGCCCCAACCGTTGGGATGAAGTTGGGAGGGTGCACAGTTCAAAAACCTCAAAACACCCATCTGGAGTTCGGTTAATGGGAAGCGGACACCCAAATAATGAAAGATGAAGTCGTACATGTACACTGAACGATTGTTGGGGACGACATGACATATCCGCTCTGTTGGAAGTGGTGCGTAAACCCTATACCACTTTTTTGTCTCTTCATCCGTACTCAGCGTGAACCTCGGTTGAATTCGAGATCCCTCCTCATCCGCATGACGAGAGGCCAAGTCCTTAAATTCGCTGGACACCCAACAGAAAGGCCATTTAGCCTGAACCTCCTCCCAATTCAGCCTCGAAGCAACTACGCTGAAGAGACCTTCAGCTGTCTTCGAAATGGCACTATCTCCAGAAGATCCTTCTCCAGTTGCCATTGGAAATATCTAGACCGAACTCCTTAATCTATGATAAGAAATAAAATGTCGTCAGAAAGTTGCAATCATTACTCACTGCATTTTAAAAGCAATTACAATCAGAGGGCGACTCTGAGAAGGGAAAGGTCACTTCCCGCAGTGAGTAAGATCCCCTTTCTGAGCGACGCGGTTCAGTCTTAGGAAGAATCACAAGGATTCTTCCCCACAACTATTAGGGTTGAGGGAAACTGATTCCCCCCCCTTTTTGATGAAGCCTACTTTCTATAACTACGAGTAGCAAGTCAAAGCGAAACTAAAGCGACAAGGAAAAGATAGTTACCTCAGATGACAGTGATGAATTTGAGGAACGAAGAAACCCTCGCAATGTAGGTGATAAATTTCCTTGCAAAATTTCTGCAGAGTTTCGTTGAGAAAGCAAAAGCAAGTGGAACCCAGAATCCACTAAGTATTCCTTTTATAGGAAACAAAGAGGACCGGTTACCTCCTCTTGAAGTTGTGTCGTTCTCGATAAAACGCACCTGTTCACAAGCGAAACGACACAACCGTTCCAAATTCTTGGGCGCCAAAACGATAGCAACTCAGCAAAGGGCTATCCACTGGGCCCAAAAGTTTTGAAAACTTCAGGCCCATTAAACCCAAAACGACGGTTAATGAGATTTTCATCTCAGACGCAATAATTGCCTGCCCACGTGATTAAAAGCATTAATGTCTAATCATGCAACGCAATTTACGCTTTACAGCCGTTACACAAACTTCAAGAGCTTTCAATTCCAATAAACTCTTGAAATTCTCACACAACGAATCTTTGTCTGAATCCGTTGTGACAGTACCGAAAGGTCTTTTCTATTAAATTCAGAGCGGTTCTTTACGAATGACAACAGATGCTAAGGAACTGTTACACACGTAAGCTTACCGATATTAAGACCTCTCGCAGGTCGAGTAGCTTATGTGAACAACTATTCAGTCCCTCACACAAGCTAGGGGACATATGATCCGGTCTCAATACCGGTATCCGATCTGCTATACATATCTCAACGTCTTTGATAAGACATCTACGTGTGACCGGTGTCATCGGTATACATCCGAACTGTAATTCCGTATCAGGCGTTCTCCCTATACCGGTTGTTCAGGATAACACCATGACATCGGATAATACACACGTCACTGTGCAAAAGACAAGGATTGTTGCTACAGGGATCGATCAATAATTCCCTGCACTACGAGCCAAATTCTGCTCACGGGAATGGTCAACTTGTTCCCTAATCCTAGTCTACATTCTCTATGCTCAATATAAAATAGCCACTTGACCCAATCATGCAGGTAAGTGCGCAATATAATAATGCTAATGGGAGTTGGTGGTTCCCCACCAACGAGTCCTCGTTAATCGAGCCAATCAGGTATATGAACTAACTTCATGATTGAAGTGGAGGAGCTTCTTCTTCTTCAGCTCTTTTACGACTGATTCCTCTCTGAATACATTCCTTACTTGGAATATAATCACTGACTTGAGAGTCGGAGAATCTTTGCAGGTGACACCACCATTCGCCCACTTCAACGCGTTAGGTCGGTGTGAAGGATCTCCAGAACGCCCAATCCGCTCTCCTCATTCAAGGACAACGGATACTTATATCGGATACACATACATCCGGTCTACTAGACGGTATTGACATACTATTCGTGACTGGCTTGAGATCGGATCTCTTGACCCCGGTTCAGGACAGATCACCTGTGATGGCTTGGTGTTGTAAATATGTGTTTATAATTATTTGCCTTTTGAACACACTATAGCCCGGATGTTGATAAGTCATTGATGTGTCGATCATATGTATGTATATGCTTGTATCTTGCTAACGAATATATGGATATGTGATGATGTTTGATAGTGGATAGGTACTTGTGACCTCATTATAGATATAGTTAGAATTGTGTAGCATGGTGATGTAAAATCAAGTTTTGATACTCAGGTGACTTGTGTAGTGTTTGCACTATGATGCTAGGCAGGTTGTGATAAAGTTAATTAGGCTAAAATGCCTTTATTCCATTGTGTTCTTGTTCCACACTAATTATGCATCATTTATTACATGAAAATAGCTAAGGAATAAATGAAAATGGAGAACTGAATAGGTGTTTATTTTGATCTGTGAGGTTTCAGGACCCTCAGATAAGTTACATAACTTATATTCTATATTTGAAATGTGGTGGTGGTGCCTTGGTCTCAATTGAATGGGATTAGAGTGGTTATGGATTGCTTTATAGCTTAAAAATGGTTATATTGTATTTTACTGCATATCTCCCTCTTTTTTAGGGATTTTTGGGTGTTGTCAGTTCTAACAGGTCATAAATAGTGTAAATATGTTTATGTTAAAGTTTGGTGTCATTTAGAGTTGAAATAGAGAAGTTAGGGGTCTGAAAGTTGATTTTAAGATGGTTTTCTACATAATTATGTAGGCTTGTCTGTTTGGTAATCGATTATGTAATTGATTACCAGAGGGCAATGCTGATTTCCTGCACAGGCTGCTTGCAGGTAATCAATTACCGAGTTTGTGTAATCGATTACAGAATTTGTTAGAATCAAGTTTGAATGAAAGACCAAAAAGTTTAAACAATCTGAAATTTGTTAATAACACCCATCAAGACTCTCAGTTAAATAAAGTTTGTCTGTGTGTTTTACTAACATGGTTCAATGAATGTTTAAGGAAAAGTTTGAAGAGAATCTATTGAAAGAAAGAGAGGGAGTCCATCAAACAAAATTTCAAACATAAATCTAAATCAATCATTTAAAGAAGCCTATCAAAGAACTAAGAAGAAAAGTCTGATTGCTCAATCAAATCTTGAAGTATCACCCTTCTCAAAGAACGTTCTTTGAAAAGTAACTACCCATTTCTATGAAAGTAGTAACAGAGGTTTTTGTCTCAAACCTGCACCATTCATCAAAAAGAAAAAGAGACAAAAAGCTTATGATCATATGCGCAATGACACAGGAAGATGCCTCACATACCTCAAAGCATCAGAAAAAGTTAAAACTATGGCAGAATAAAAACCTAAGGTCAACCTCTAAGATGGTGTACCCTTTAGCTTTAAATGGTTAAGCAAATAAGTATCTTTTGATATAGGATTATCAAAGATCACCATTTTGGTATAAGATCTAAAGCATACGTGATTCAGACCCTGCCACTACGTACTTCTTTAAAGTCAAAAATGATCAACAGTTATATCTTCTCTAACGGCTATCTCAACAACACTATATATATGAGAAGATTAGAAACTTTGAAGAGATTAATTCCAAGAACGTGAACAGAAATCAAAAGTGCTAGCTTGCAAACTCTTAAGATTTTCTTTGTTCTTGTCTTATAAGCAAAAGCCTTTCTTGTTGTTATGCTTCTAGTAGACCTTGGCTTCTTGCTTATCATAACTTAGCGTACTCTGTTTCAATCTAAAATCTCTTTGGACGCTGAAGTTATCTTTGTCACACAAACTTCTTTTTATCACTCATACTCTATGTAATAAGTCTGGTGTGTTCACCAGCTTTTAGATTAAGTGGGAAACACTTTATGGCCTAAAGAGGCTTTTGAAAGAATAATTGGGGCTAAGCTAAGAGTGGATTGTATGAAAGAATACTAGGGTTAAGCTAGAAGTAGCTGGAGTTAACAATACTTGAAGCACGGGTTGTGCTTGTTGTGTAAAATATGTTTTTACATAGTGAAAATCCTTCAAGTCTGAAGGTACTGGACCTTCTGCTTTGGAAGTGAACCAATATAAATATGTTCAGTTATCTTCTTTTTACCTTTTACTCTCTAGAATCTGAATTGTGTTCAGTCTGAAACATCTTTCAGATTGTTAAAGTCTGCACGAAAAAAGAGTTAAGACTTATTCAACCCCCCTTCTAAGTCTGACTCCGAACTATCAGAACTCTTGTAATCGATTACTAGTGCCAAATTTATGGGTTTATGGTTTTTATTCAATGTAAGCCTAGTACTTCCATTGTTTATTGTCGAGGATGTTCCAAATACAAAAAATTTATTTTCTTTTAGCAAACCCTGGGATAAACATTTGGAATTAATAAAGGGATGTTACAAAACTGAGGTTTGATTGATCCAATGACCAACCATACACCTTTTAGGCATCTTAAGCAACTGAAATGCCAAATCTAGAGTCTTAGGGTTAAATTAACTAAATACTTGAAAATTTAATTTACATAGTAAAGATTGACATTATAAAACATATTTGATTTTATAATGCATAGTTGTTTTAGCTGGTGAAATAGTTCCATTAGCTAATTTTATTAATTAATGAATGAGTTCAGCTTATTTAATAGTTATGTGGATGCAACTCTTTTATTAATATTGTTGTTCATAAAATAGGTTGGGATATGTATATCTATATTTCTATTCGACTCAAATTTTTGATATGACTATGTATTTAGATCGAAATCTAACTTAATTGTGACCAATAATATACTACCTCATTATCTAAATATAAAACGTTTTGAGAAAAAACTTTGTCCTTTAATATAAGAACTTTCAAATTTTCATGCTATTAATTATTTTTTACTAAAATACCCCTATTAATGTATAATTTTTTTAAATCAAAATAACAATAAATGAGATATATCAATTATATTATTTATCTCTCCCATAATAATTAGATAGGAAATGGAGAGAGAATAAGTGAAGAAAGTTAAATGATGAGTCATACTTACCATAAGGACAATTTGGAAAAACTACAATAAATTCAAGAAAATTTAATAATTTTATCTAAATTAACCAATTTTCTTAATATGTGTGAATTAAGTAGAAAAGTCTTATATTTAGAGATGGATGTGGTATAAGATATGAAAGTGTCCTCAATGATATGTTAACTTTAACGTTACTTATAGTTAAATCATATAAGTAAGGGAAAATTATAACTTAAATGACATTTATTTATTTATTTTATTTCTTCTAATATTTAAAAGAATTATTTGAATTATAAATTAGTGAAAGAATTAGTCACAGTAATGACAGATACCTATGTCATACCTACACAAAAAATTATTTAAATCTTCTAATTTTAGAAAATATTCAACTAACTTGTTTTCGATTGAATGTTGTTAATGATTTATTAATAACATATTGCCCTGATTTCTAAATATAAGGAAAAATAACTCCTTTAACACATGATCCGGTCTGGATACCGGCCCCCAATGTTATGACGTCAGACTGATCTCATAAAAGGAGAACCGGTGTCACGGTTCATTATTGCCATACCGGATATCCGGTCTCCCCTCATCCGCTCTTGTCTCATCAGCTGTTCCACTCGTTTTCTCTACAATGGATGATCGTTCGTTCTCACCAAATGTCTATATAGCCGTTAGACCCTTAGTCACAGTGAGATAAGAGTTCCTAATAACTTATCAGCGAAGATACTCTATGTGGTAGAATATGTCATGTCAATGGCCTCAGAGAGCAAGTACATGTGTCAGCAAAATATGTGGAAAGGTGATTATCCTCCATCCCTATTACGGGATCGTACCCTGATAATTGACCTACCCCCCTGACACACTCTGAGTACTGAGCCACTTTGATTGACACACTTCACACGCTATCAGAACCAAGGGACCCACTTGTACCCAACGATTCATTTCCTACGTTCAACTATAAATAGCTCATTTCAATACGCATGCAAGGTTACGTTGTCCTAACTTACTCTTTGATATTACATCGCTTGAGCATTCACTGAGTTCTTATACTCTTCTAACTTGATCGTCGGAGAATCTTCGCAGGTGGCACCACCTTTTGCCCCCCCCCCCCACTTCAACGCGAAACGTTGGTGTGAAGGATCTCCAGGACAACAAGACCAGTTTTCTCCCACTGAGAGACCAGATCGTGACACCGGATACCCGTGATACCGATGTACAAACCCTAAAAACACCTGTATTCTTGTGGCTGGTCCCACACCGGATCTTAGACCCCGGTTCAGACCAGTTCAACACATATTAAGAATAATGGTTGAAAGTAGTTATTTGTATCAATGTTATCAAATATTTGATGTAACTTCTTAAAATACAATGCATTAATTATCTTGAGAATATATATAAGAAAGAAATTTGATAGGAAAACATTAAATGATATTTGAAAAGAATAATTTTGCTTATATTATATAACCAAAATACTCCATTAAAATTTATTTATATTTAAAATCGGAGATAATATATTTCTTCAACTTTTCTATAAAATCAATTTTTGTTATTTAAATTTTTCTTATCCCTCCCTCTTCCTCCCCTTGTATTAAATTAATATTTACTCTCTTCCATGCGCTTAATAACTCGTCCATCCATTGAAAGATCCAAATTAGTGAGTGGAAGGATCATGCACAAGCCAAGCATGTTACAAGGAGAAAATATTATATGATTTACACTCATTACATCATTTATAGTCTTATATAACAAGAATTTAATAAATATAGAAATTTCTAAAGATTAAAAAATAAAAAATAATTTATTAACATATATCACTTTATAATTTAATTAGAATTAATGATCCAAACTATACAATTGACGTATATGGCACTGATATTGTATTCATATGATCTATCCTTCCAAAATCAAACTTTTTCAAGTAACCCAAAGGTCTTCAATTAAGAGACCTATTTCACAATGGATATATACAACATAGATTGAATCAAGCACCAGTGAGAGAGTGAGTTAAAGCCCACCTTTTTTTTTGAAAAACGGTTAAGCCCGCCTATTTAAAGATTTATTTTTATGAGTTAGAAGGACGACCTACCATAGCTCAACCCACTATTTTAAATTTTTACCAAAAAGAAAAAACCCTTTCAATTTCTCTATCTTTGATTTTGTTTGCCTCCCACAGGTCTACAATCTCTTACCTTTGTGTTCCCTATAGACTATTTTAATAATAATCAATTAAATTTTATAATCAATTATAGGTAAAATTAACGTTATATATGTTTGAATGTATTAACTAAAAAATGTATTAAAATAATTTATTTTATTTAGAATATTGTTCAAGATAATCAATTAATTAATATCAAAATTATTATAAAAAAATGTATGAAATATTATTCTATTAGATGGATATGCATTTAGATTAATTAATTGTTAGGGATAAAATAAGCAAAGAAAAGTTGAGTAAAAAAATCTATTAGATTATAATCATAATTTTTGAAAATATGATTATAGATTATAGTCTGAAAATTAGATTATAATATGACTTTGAAAAAAATTATCAAACAAGTCAAAATTAAATTATAATCTAGAAAATAAACCATACCAAACATACACAACATCATAATCCTATTCGATTATTCCCTCCTCATATCTTTTAACTATTTTCAAATATTTTTAGAACAAAAGGGCCATCATTCCTTCAATTTTTTCATTTCCAAAAAAGAGTGTTATAACATATAAATATATATATATATATATATAAAAGAAAAATAATGAGTCATCACTAATGCATGTTAAACAAAAAAGATATAATCAGGTCACTTATTGAAGCCATGAAAAAAATAAGAGCATAATCGTGTCATTCTTATAATGATCAAGAATAAATAATTTTGCAAATCATCTTAAAATATCATTATGTTAATGGTTAGTAAAATAAGAAAATTAAACATGTATCGACTTTTTTACATGTTAATAAAATTTGTGTTGATTGGGGCATCTGAATCAAGTAGATAGGGTGGATATTCAAAATGTACACGACTCCTCAAGTACAACTCAAAATGAATTATGGTCAAGAAGGTGTATGATTCACAATTCCTGTCTTAGAGGTAACTAAATTGCATGAAATTGGTACTTTGTTAAGCGTTACTTTTATGGAAAAGGCAGGGAGTTTAGTGTGTAAAATTGTTGAATTGAAAGCTAGGGTTTCTAAAAAATGGTAGAGGGTAGTGAATGGTAAAATAGGATGTGCTGGATAAAAAATAAAAGTGTTAGGTTGTAATGCAAAGGGGGTTGAGGAGGGGTTTAAAGAAGCAAGATGTGAGGGAAATAATAGGAGAGAAGAAATCGAGTTCTCTGTGTATACAAGACACTAAGGGTGCTCAGTTTGATAAGGGGTCTGCTCATGCTTTTTAGGGTGACTTGGATGTTGGGTGGGTTCATAGGGTGGTAGTAAAGACTTATAGGGGTCTGTTATATGTCGCAACCAGAATCGGCGGAAGGCAAAAAGAAAAAGAAATTCGGTTTGAAAAAAGGAGCCGCCACCAATGTTTATTTAAAGGAAAATATTTATTTACAGGTGGAAAAGGTATCAGCATCTCATGTTGTCTGTCGTAAGACGGGTACCTCGAATTAATTATGCGTATTTAAATAGCCTAAAAATTAACTTAACCACTTAAAAAAGAAAACAATAGGAGGACATGAATATATGTAAAACAATAAAAGAAAGGTGTAGATTGAAGTAATGTTAATAGGACGTCTCATCCAAAATTTAACCTAATTTTCAAGTCAAAAATCTTTTGATTGTGGCATATTTTGAAAAGAAAGTGGGGTTAATAAGACGTCTCGTCTAAATTAACCTCGTTTACAATAAAAAAAACACTAATAAATAAAAGCATTTTTGGAAAAGGTCAAGTTTTGAGAAGGGAAAAGAGGTTAACAATACGTCTTGTCTAAATTAACCTTATTGCAAAAAAAAACCTTTATTTTCATGCATTTTGGAAACAGCATTTTCTTTGGAAAAGTGGAATAAGACAAACAGGACATTTTATCCAAATTAACCTTATTGTTGTGAGTACTCAGGATTTTAAAGGGAAAGGAACAAAAACAGGCGAATGAATAAAAAAACATAAATAAAAAGAAGGGAACAAGGGGCTTGACTAAGCGAGTGGAAAAAGTTGTTTGCTTAGGAGAGGGAGGCTTGCCTAGGTGAGCTGAAGGAAATGGCAATTAGGGGATCACTCACTTAGGCAAAAATGGCTTGCTTGGGTGAATTTATCAACATAGCATAAATTTTTGAACTTAAACAAGTTTTTTGTAATTTGTACATGACAAAACTCAAATATAACACAAATATAGATAGAATTAACACATTATTACTTTCGAAATCACATTTTCAACAATTACATTGAAATATACTCTTGAATTTTTTGGATGATGAAGAAAGGGAAAAAAGGAATAATGTAATGCCCTGGAGTCATCTTGCAAATCTCAAGATAATTACTGTCACCATATAAAATCTCATGGATAACTTATTTTTCACCTGATTATTATCAAGAGATTCACAACCTGATTCCAGAGGTTACTAATACAATATCAGAGTATGCAACCTTTTAATAATTGACTTCTTATTATTATACATAACATCAGAGTTTTATACATATTATATTTTACAACAGGCACCTAGATCTTATAAAATATAAAGATGTAAAGTACCAAAACATAGCATACACATAATACAGCAATAATAGTCACGCAAGCAAGCATCATCATCAAAAGCCTTCATAATTCATCCATATTCAGCAACATCCACTTTGTCATATGTCTTCCTGGTTAACCACTAAAGGGTTGCCATAAGTAACAGAAAGAGCGAGATAAAATATCAAATAAATAGAAATTAGATTAGAACATACACAATCACAAGTATGATGTTATGCGATGTGGATGCCAAACACGTATTTTGTATTATATTTATATTAATATTCCATTCTCTATATGAATGAAAATGCATGATGGATCTATTCTGGTGGGAACATCTGTAGTGATTTTTCAGCAATAATATTTTTACGGATATCCAACCGATACCGCGCCCCATAATGCAACACCAACATCAGATAACAATACAATCATATCAATAACAAGTGTTGCGGGACCCCCTTTAAGGACACACTGCTTATCCCTTAAGACGTTGTGGTATAAAACCACCGCAGAGGTCTGTTGCTCAACAGAGCGCGTTCCCCCACCGGGAACCCCCTCAAAGAACCCCCCCTACGGATTCTTTGAACGGCCAATGCATATGATGCATGAACGCAGTAAATTTATATCATTAAATCTATTCATAATTTAACAATAAGAATTTATGGTAAAATTCAAAAAGATACGACATTTCATCATATTTACAAGTATAATCCATATATGAAGACAACACTCTATTTCCCTCTGTTTTTGCTATTTTAATAATTTCAATTGTAAATTAAATATGTCAATTGGTTCCAAATCATCATACAACATTAGAAACATATCATATATTATATTCCAAACTATTTGGCATCAATTTCATAATTTAATTCAAATTAAATTAAAATCTAGCTAAATGAGTTTCCAAACAATTAAGCAAGCAATTCTAACTTAATTTCTATGTATTTAATATCCTATCTCCTCTTTCTTACCTCAATTGAAGATCCCTAAGCTTTCCTTATGCTAAACTCCCTTGTATTTCCTTAAATCTTCAAGTTTGTGTAGTTTCTTCTTATGCAAAATTAAAGAGTTTGAGTATGGCAAATGAAGGTTTTGAAAGCTTGAAGAGGGAGATGAAAGGTTGTGGAATTGGTAATGTTTTTGGTTTTGAAGAAATTTGGAAGGTTGGAGCCTTATTTATAGGCTTCCAATGGCAGTACTGTAGCAAATCATTGTAGCAGATACTGTAGCAAATCACTGTAGCAGATACTGTAGCAAATCACTGTAGCAAATCGAAGTGACATGAGGTGGTGCGAAGGAGGAAGAATTCTCGTGAAGTTACTAGCAAGATTTTTCATGTGACAGATACTGTGGCAATTTACTGTAGCAAGTACTGTAGCAAATTACTATAGCATTTTACTGTAGCAGATTACTGTGGAAGATTTTTATTTTATTTATTATTTTATTTTATTCTATGTTCCATTTTTTTAAGTCAGACTAAAAATATCCTTATATTCAAAATTTAATTTCCTATTTTCTAGGATTCATTTCTTATTTTTCTGAGAAATTTTAATTTTTTTTTCACTATTTAATTACCACTTCAAATTTAATTAAAAATTAGGCTGTTACAAATAATCCTAACATGGCTAAAGTTAACAAAGACAAAAGTTATAAAGAAAGCATCAACAACAACAATGTACCAACACTAGTTCATGCAAAATGGCCTAAACATAAAAGCATACTTAGAACATAATATGAACAAATCATAGCATATCAAGTGTATTTAACCAAAATTTATGAATGTACAAAGTGTAGAGAATAGTGGGAATACAAATGTCCCCCTAATGAGGGTTTATACCTTTCTTCCTCCTAAGAGGGTGGCAACAAAGACCTTCCATACCCATTCTCTGTTTTTATGTATGAAATACAAGGTTCTCTTCTAACAATGGTGTTTACTCACTCAAACCCCCACAAAGGAAATAAGGAAAGGAAAATAACACTCTTAAAGACATAAATGAGAACTCCAATCTGACTTTTCACTTAAAAGAAACAAACAATTTTTCTTATGAACTCTAAACCCTAAAAAATGTGAAACCTAAATATATGAACCAAGAATCCAAAAATTTGAACTTTTCTTCTTCAAGAGCTTCTTTTATAGAGGGAGGGGAAACCTTCAAGCTTCCCAAGAACCCTAGTCGTGGTCTCAAGAGGATGGTTGGGGGTCTGAGCTTTGTCTCTTCCCTTTCCTTTTTATAGTAACTCTCATTTGTCCTCCTTTTTCTGCTTTCCAAAACCCTTCCTCAAATGCGATGGTTGCCTTGTGAAGAGGTGTCCTCTTATGCTTTCCTTTTACTTTTACATGCAAGGGAATGGGGATCAAGTCCTCTAGGGTTAAGACCTAATGGGTAAGAAAAAAAAAGGGAGTGTTACCTCACCTGCCCCTTCTTATTTTTCTGAAACTTGTAGGGCTCGCTTAGGCAAGGGGTAAAAAGTCATGGTCTCACCTAGGCGAGCTATTCTACCTTTTTTTTCTTTCAAAGTTTTTCTTATCTCTTTTTTTCCCTTTTCTTTTTTTATTTTTTTCTTTTCTGAAATATCTTCGAGTAGGACCCTAAAAATTCATGTTAGGGTTCAGGGTTTAGGGTTTAGGGTTTAAGGTTAAGACCTACTTGGTAAGAAAAAAGGGAGTTGTACCTCACTTGTTTCCTCTTGCTTTATTGCTACGACGACTATAGACTTGCATGATGTGTTTATCCATTAACTCCTAAAGGGTTCTACGGAAGCTTTCTAGTTCTTCAATCTACTGATCTTAATGGGTTTCATTATGGTCCAAGGGCTCCCTTATAAGTCCTGTTTTAATGAGCTAAGTGTAGATTACTCTCATGGGAATCTTAATCTCTAAGACGTTCTTCACATAGCATTTTTCTAGGGTTTCCTCTATTGCATTGACCCTAGAACCGCCATGGTTAGGCAAAGGGTTAATGGCCATATTAGGGTTTCCTTCTTGGAAGTTCAACTACTTAGCTTTGATCAAATCGGTACCTTTTCTTTAAGGTCCATACAGCTTTCTGTGGAAATCCTGGTAGCTCCAACATGGTTATCACACATGGTATTTGGGTTGTACCCATTTGGGTAAAGTGGTTCCATGGGATTTAGAGGACAAGGTGAAATAAGTGATTTATGAATAAGGTGAGGCAACAGTTCAGTATAGGTCATGAGGAATTGTTAGGCTTTCTTTCGATTTGATTATGATTGAGAGCAAGGGCCCATTGTTAAAGAGGATAACGTGGCATGTTTTGAACTAGAGGTGGTGGTCGACAAAGGGATGATTAAGGGAATGATTATGGAAAAGGAATACTAGAAGTGCAACCACATATGGGTATAATACAAATAAAGTTGGGAGGTAAAAAGCAGTAGGTGCTGGACTGAATGCCCTCTGGTTGGGATTTCTATGGTCGTAGATGATGGCATTAGTTTTTGTCTCTTCTCCTTCCTATCGTCAGCCCAGGTCCCTATAAAAGATGTCTTAGATAGGCCTTGGGTAATTTGTTTGGTCTAAATCTCATTTTTAACTCTTTCCCCAATTACAACTTGATGATACACTTCCAATCATTTTGTCGTAGATAGGTGATTGGATAGTGTCGATAAACATTGCAACTATCTCTTTTTCTATAAGTAGGGGATCAACCGACATCGCTACTTTCCTCCAACATTGTTGGGCATACTCCCTGAACGACTCACCATCCTTCTTGGTCATATTCTAAATTTTTAATCTATCTGGTGCCATGTCAATGTTGTACTTGTACTGCTTTAGGAAGGCATCTGTCAGATCTTTCCAATAGTGGATATAAGCATGTTCAAGGTACATGTACCAACCCACCACTGCTCTGGCTAGGTTGTTTTAAAAATAGTGAATCAATAACTTTTCATCAAAGGCATAAGAGGCCATTTTTTAGCAATACATGGTTAAATGGTTCCTAGGGCAGGTGGTTCCCTGGTACTTATCAAACTCGGGCATCTTAAACTTGGTTAGAAACACCATGTCCGACACTAGGCAGAGTTCAAAAATGTTTACCAATCTGAAACTATCTCTTCTTTCTATAGCTCATGGCTGGCACCGCTGCTGGGGAGCAATGTTAATTTGAGATTCAATTTCTTATAATTTGGCATTGTAAATACTGTTCATATTGTATTTTCTTTTATCATCTGTGATTTGTTATCTTACTTAACCCTTGCCTTCAGTGCAATATATGCTTTTAAGAGGACAGGTTTCTGAGGACTAGTTACAGTTTGATCCAGAAATTGAAAAGACTACTAGAAAGAACAAGAGCAAGTCTAAGAAGAAAAAGCAAGGCTTTGATCAAGGACAATCCTCTACTACACCTCTTATTTCTGAGTCATTAACCACAACAGAAACCACTCCACCACTTGAAGAACAAATGGCAGGCTAACAGAATAATCCACCAAGGAAAACCTTGGGAGACTATGTAACTCAATAGGGCCCTAGATACTTTTCGAGTATTGTCATTCCCAACACAACATGAGCTCTTGAGATGAAGCCCGTCTTCTTAAGTTTGATTAGTGTGCATCAATTCACTGGAATGTCTAATGAGGATCCTTATATTCATTTGTCCACATTCTACGAGTTGGTCAGAACTATGGGATTTGAGCAGGGAGACTTAGAATCTGCCTATTTGCATTTATTTGCTTTTTCATTGGCAGGTAAAGCTAATGAGCGGCTACAATCTCACCCTAATCCGAGCTTAAGCAATTGGACAAATGTGGAAGAATAATTTCTACATAGATTTCTTCCACTATCCAGATTCATTAAAGCCAAATATGATATTTCCATATTCCGTCAAGGACCTGAAGAACCTTTCTGTGAAGCGTGGGATTGATTTAAATTCTTGCTTAGGAAGTGTCCTAATCATGGGTTTGAAGATATTGCCCAACTAAACATTTTCTATAATAGACTGAGACCTAACACAAAAATAATCATGGATGCAGCAACGGGAGGTAGAATGATGAAAGTGGACTGCTACTGCATCCACCAGTACTGCACACCACCTGCACAAGGACAAGATCAGCCACCACCACCAAAAGCGAGAATCCTTTTACCTTTACCTTTTTAGGTTATTTGTTTTTATTTTTTTTATTTTTAAGGTTTTGAAAGGGAGGTGGAAGACCCAACCTCCCTATCCCTTTTCAACTTCATTTGAAGCTGGTCTTCCAAAACTTATTTGGGAGACAAGGGATGCAAGAAAAACTTTTTATTATTATAGACAAAAGTGAGGGTGTTGGTGAAACCCTTATGGGTAACCTTCTTGTTATATTGTCAAGGCCTACCTAATAAGACATGTGTGGCTTTTATAGGTACAATATCACACCAAACTTGATCATGGTATGTGTCAATGGATAAGGAAGGAAGAACTTGTTTGTTAACTAACATCTCACCCCTTTCATTAAGTCAATGCAATTTATAAGGTCTAGGGTGATCAATTAGAGCACAACCAAGTTTGTGAACTAGCCTTTGGATAGCCATATTTGTGCAACTACCACTATCCACAATGAGAGAACAAAGTTTTTCTTTAATGTAACATCTTGTATAAAAGATGTTTTCTCTTTGTGTTGCGTCATCATCTCTAATATGGCTTCCAAGAAGCCTTCTTATCATAAAAGAAACTCATCTTCATCTCCAAGAATATGTTCAATATCATAGGAATCACTATTTGAGCTATCACTATAGTGTGAAGAGGAAGATTCCTCATAGCTTGAATAGTGATCAATGCCCTTTAAAATCATGGTTTTCTTGGTTGGGATTGAGAGGAAATGTGACCCCTTCCCAAACACTTAAAAATTTAATAGAACTTGTTGTTGAAGAAGTAGGTTGAGATGAAGAGTTGGCATTTTTAGAAAGGGTGTGTTTAAAAGGTTGTGTAGGGAGATAATCCCTATGAACTTCACTCTTAAGCTTAAGAGATGAAGTGTCCACTTCATGCTCACTACCCTTTCTCCAACTACCCTCTCTTTGTTGGCTGGAGACTTCTTTGCCTTTCCATTTAGGCTTAAAGGGTTTGGAATCCCTTTTATAGTAAGAAGCTTCATCCATGAGTTGAGCTTCTACTCGTGTGCATTGATGGAGAAGCTCCTCAATGTCCACATGAGGTAGAAGTTCCACTCTTTTCCTAATATTATGATTAAATCTATTAAAAACCTATGCATGAGGATTTCGTCATCCTTTTTAACATTGGCCTTAATCATAGCCATTTCTAAGGCTTTGTAATAATCCTCCACACTTTTGGATCCTTGGGTGAGTCTACTAAGCTTGGCCAATAACTCACCCCTATAGTAGGCGGGAACATAATGTTTCCTAAGCAAAGCCTTTAAATTTTCCCATTTATTAATGGGTGGGAAATGGTCTTTCCTTCTTTCCTTACAGATTTGAGTCCACTACATTAATGCATAGTTTTGGAAACTTAGGGTGATAATCCTAACCTTTTTTCCATTTTTTGTTTGGTGGGAGGTGAAAAGTTACTCAACTTTCATCTCCCAATCAAGGTAGGCTTTTACATCACTCTTACCATGGAAGAGTGGGACATCTAGCTTGACCTTTCTTAAGCCACCCTCCTTATGAGTTCTATGGTGCCTATCCTCAACTTCACTAGTTTCATCGTTATGTCTATATCTATGTTGCCTATGATGTCTAGTGTTTTCATAAGATGCATTATGTCTAGGAAATGTGGTTGTGATCCTTTGATGCATTGGATTCATGATATGGGCAGGGACTGTATTGCATTACATATAAATGAAATGTGCTTTTGGATTATGTATTGGAATCTGGTTTGATGAAGGACAAATGAAATTTTATGTTTTCATGTGATTTTTATGCATAAACAAGGAAGTGGATAGGTCATTTTGGATTTTATGATGTTTAGACTCTTTGGAATAGTTCCAACAGAATATATGCATGATTTAAGACTTGTAGCAATTGGAATGGACCAAATCAATGGAGAAATGGACCTTAAGTTGCACATTTTTTTCTTTAAAATAGGTAAAACACACTTTGGCGCATAAGTCCCTAGTTTTTGAGAATTTTTAAGTGCGGTCAATGGCTACGCGTGATAAACGATGCATATTAGGTTGTGGCAAAATTTGGTGGTGATTGAATATCATATGAAAAAGTTAGGGTGGTTAGAAGTTGGGTTTCAAGCCATTTTTTACAATCTGCTGCATACTGTGTTGCTGGTAATCGATTACCAACTATGCTGTAATCGATTACCAAATAGTAGATTTACAGGAAATGGGCTTTTGCTCGTAGGTAATCGATTACTCATGTTTGGTAATCAATTACTAGAGGCAGAAACTTGTATTTTTAATGCTTTCAACTTATGAAATCCATCAAGCTTCCATCTATATGTTTCCCTATGATTATAAAATGTTGTTATATGGTCTAAAACAACCTAATTTGGTAATGAATTAAATCAGGAAAAATTTTCCTTGAATTTTTACCTCTGTTTTAAATACTAGGATGTTTTACAATGTCTAAGGAAGCTATAGGCACAAGGTCAAATGAAAAAACATGTAAGATGCACACATATTATTACACAAAATAGCAATGGTTCAGTTTTGGAATTCCAAATTAAAATATGAAAATGACACAAACAACTCACAATATGCAAAGAAAAAGCAAGAAATGAAAGGTAACTTGTAGTATAAGGCACCAAAGGTCAATAAGAGTTGACTAAAATTTTTTGCTCAATTTTTTTTTCAAACTTTAAGGTTATATTTCAAAATAGTGCAGTAACAAAAAAATGTGAAGACACTTTACAAGATTCAAAGCCAAACTAAGTAGATCTAAAAATTTAAGTATGCATAACTTTTTGAATTTTTGAGGAATTTGACATATGATACATGAAATTGAAGCTAAAGACAGTGAGAATTCATATTCAAGAAGTAGAAATTCATAATCTCAACACAAAATTTCAAATCTAAAGAAATGAAAAGGAAAAGAGTTAGATTCTTGATATCAAATGTTCTCGAATTAACATGTATTCCTTAGGAGGATAGAACTTCCTCTTCTTTTTCCTTTAGATCCAAGGCAAGGAGGCTCCAAACTCATGAACAAATTCTGAATCCATGTGGATATGGTGTTGGCCATGACATATATGGTGAAGTAATGAAGATTTTTGGTGAAGAAAAACCTAGATCTGAGGTAGGAATTGCAAGAGAAATAGATGAAAATAGAGAGGTAAGTGTGTAAGTATGAAACCGCCACTCTCAAGGTTAAGAGATAAGGAATAGGAGTGTTCACCACCTTTGGGAGAAAGCTAAAGGATAAGAACCTAGAAAAGAAGCTAAAGCTTCTACCTTTTAGAGAGAATGAGGAGTATCTCACTCTAAAATCTCACTGAACTTGAATTATGAAACAATACAAAGGAAATGATGTATTTATACCTCCTTAAAAACTAAATTTTCAGAATTGGCTTGGGTGGACTTGAAAAAGCTTTACCTAAGACCCAAAAACTAAAACTACATGGCCCAAAAGTGGCCTAAAACAAGCTAGTACCTACACAAGGTCCAAAAGTGGTTCAAAATGGAAAATATGACTATGCAATACCCAAAACTAAGTCCTAATTTTTAATTCTAAAATATTTTTAAAAAGAAATAATATTTCTAAAAAATATTTACAAATGCAAAGGAATATGTTATATAAAGTAGTTACAAACAAATTAAATTTTCATCTTAAAATTTTATTTGATTTTTTAAAATAAGTGTCATTTTCTTTAATTGATTTTTCTATTAATAATTTTAATAGCTTCCTTTTATAAAATAAAATTTATAATTCAAAATATAATAGCTGATTTTGTAAAAATATCCCGTGCATTACACGAGTAAAAGTACCAGTTATATGTGACGTAAATTCAAATAAGTTCTTAACATTATTCAAAATAAAGCAACCCGTAAGGACCTTACAATTAATTTCACACCGTAGTTTTTGTTGGCACGGCAAGGAGTAGACGCTTTACACCATACATTTTTCTTCTCAAAGTCAATGGCTAATTCAAGCCACTCAAATGTAGTTTTGTTTTTTTAAGTAAGCAAATGATGTGGATTTAAAAAAAAGGTTAAGATAATCATACATAATTAAATCTATCATGAATAAACTATTTTTTTTAAGTCGATAAATGCATGATAATTCTAACTACTCCATCTATTATAATTTATTAGACTTTTAGAGTTTTGTTTTATTTCTAAATATTTTTATTTAATAATTAATAACATAGTTAATTAAGATTAACTAAAACTATTAAAATCATATAAAATGTTGAAATTGATCCCAATATGTTAAAATTGGTTCTTAAAATGTAATATTGTTAACTCAACTGCTAACTTAATAAATAAAAATATTATGTTATATGTATCTTGATCTGTCTCTCCAACTTATTCTATTTTTTAACTTTTCAAAATGTATTTTATCTTTTTTCTGTCAATAATTTTAGGAATAAATTTCAACATATTCAATAACATAAGAATCAAAATCAATAACAAAATAACTCAGGGACCAAAAAAAATTCATAATATTAACATTGATTTCTAATATGTTAAAATTGGTCCCTAAAATTAGTCTGTATCTTCAACTTATTTTACACTTTAACTTCTCAAAATTTATTCTATTTTTCCATCAACATTTTTAGAATTAAATAAGGATTAAAACTAATAAAAAATAACTCAAGAAAAAAATTCTTAAAATTTAACATAGTATGGATGAATTCATTTGTTGAACGTTGAATATGTGGATTGTTTTGGCAACCTTGTAACCTCTGGAAAGTAGCAAGAGGCACATGATTGTGTTGGAGAATTGAAATTGATTTTTCCAAGAAAAGAGTGGTAAGCACACTGTGATGCAGATTATTTGGGCCTTCTTATCTATAAAAGGTCTAGGGTTTACCTCAAAGGGCCCGCCATACAATTCTTGTGGACCAAAACACTGTAACCATAACATCTCATATTTCGTGGACACAACAAAATCTCTTATTTCCACACTTCCTCTCCGCTTTTAAAATTTATTGTTGCCTTGGAAATTAAGTTTGATTAAGTAAGTAATTTTATTGTTAATATAATTTTATATATTGTTTAAAAATTTTAAATTCTCTTTGATCAATAAATTAAGGGTTTTTTAATTAAGGTTGACCCAATGTTAGTTTTAATTTGTTTCCAACTATAATCAATAATTAGTTATTGAACGATTTTATTTTTATAACTAATTATTAAATAGACACTAAAAATCTAACTTCTACTTAGTTTTAATTAAAAATCTAATCGATAACCAAACATGCAAGTTTGTCTTTGGAACAAGCATCATGTTTTGTTCCAATTCAATAGATTAAAATTCATCTCAAACCTCCTTACAATCATCTAAGGTGAATATACACAGGAAATTATCCAAGAGTTAAAAATTGTGGTTTCTATTTGGCAGTAGGAGTTTGTAACTTTTTATAAGTTGCTGTTTGGTAAACATAATATTAATATATATATATATATATATAAAAGTTTCTAATTTTTAAAAACCTCCTTAAGAAACCTTATAACTTTTAAAATGTTATTTCCTTTTGATCATTTTAATAAAACTCAATTACCTAACTTTACATGATTTATGGAAATTTACTTATTTAGTCAAATACATTAAATATATTGATTATTTTTATTATTATTTTAAAATTACTCTCAATATTAATGAGAGAGAAATAAATTTCTTATATTTTATTGATATCAAAAAGAGATGATATAATTAGTAAAGATATGTGTCGTGAAAGAAATACACATTTTATCCATTACCTTTTTTAATAGATAACTTTTGTCCTTTATATAATATTAAATTATATGTCATTTTAAATTATTTAAAATTATTTAAAATGATTTAAGCTAGTTTTATGAAACATGTAACACCCTGATTTTAATTATTGGTTAATTTTTATTAATTAAATAATTAATTAAAAATGTTAAAATAATTAAAGAAGGGGTACATTAATTTTTGGAACTTATCTAGGTAAGTTTTAGGTAACCTAAAAATACCAGATTAATTTCAGAAATTAACTGGATGGACAAATTTTGCCCTTAGGTAGTGTTTGGTATCAGGGATCTTTTTAAGTGAGATTCCCGGGAATGTGTTTCCTGAGTAACTTATTTCTCATGTTTGGTATTAAAAAAACTTACCCGAAAATCTTTTTGTTTTATGAGGATTTAGGAAGAAAAGGGGGGCATTTTTGTCCTAAAATCTTTTATTCCCGGGAATGTATAGGATACTCATTTGTTGAAATTAGAAAGTGAAATCTTTAATTCCTTCATAATTAAGTTTCCTGGAAATATTTTTTTTATCTTATACCAAACATGGGTAAAGAAATATTTTAAGTAGCATTCTCAGGAAAGTTCAAAGATCCCTCATACCAAACACCACCTTAATGCTTAATTAATCTAATTCATCACTTCCACTTTATTTGACTCGCACATGTAGTGAAGGTAAGGCTTGGCAATTCACTTCTTCTTCATCCCTTCTCCACCTGCGGCACCACCTCCTTCTCCTCACCATTTCTTGTAATTCTTCCATTGAATCAAGACCAATTTCAAGCCCCGTTTCGTTTCCTCTCTTCATAGGCATCCATAGAAGGTTAAGGGGTTCTCCGTTTTTCAATTGCCAAGATGAGTTCCATAAACCTCATTCTCGAGTTTAGGCCTGCTTATTGAATTCCATCTTTAAATTCTTCCAATTAATGATTTTAGTGAGTTTGGAACCAATTCCAAGTGTGGACAGTATTAGAAGGCTAGGGTTCTTCAATTTCTCCATTGTCAATGAGCTTCAGAATGACTCATTTTAGCAATTAGATTGGCCATTTAATGTTCAATGTTAATTCCTTCAAGTTCATGTTTAGGAATCTTTGGAGTTATTTTAGAATTCTAACACCCCTATTTTTATTTTTATATTAAAATTTTAAAGGAATTAAATTATGATTCTTTAGAACTTTTTAATCTATGTATTATTTATAATTTTTTGGAATTTTTTAGAATTTTTGAATTATTTTAATAAAATAATATTTTTAAATAATTTTAAATTCATATAAGTGACTTAAAATTAAAAGTATTTATAAGAAAATAAAGTTAAATTATAAGAAATTTTCTAAAATCTATTTCAAGTAGACTTATCTAAAAATGATTGGTTTGAGAAAAATCTTGATTTTTTCCAATCGTTAAAAAATTGGAAACGTATCAATAAATTTTTATTAACAGAAAATTTTAGATTTTTAAAATTTAAACTTTATATTACTTATTATAAAATTAGTGAGAACTGATATAATATCGCTAAATTTCAAAAAGGACTGATTTTGAATATTTAAAATATACCGAGTGAAAGGTTACTATTTGGCTTAATAATTCAGCCGACATTTACTATGCAAAATACTGTGCATATACAAAATTTTCAAAAGATGCACATTAACCAGGATTGAATTTTCAAAAAAATACACAGTACTTTTATATTAAAATAATGGAATGCATAGTAATTTTCCTTCTTATAAATACCGAAGGAATTCTTCTTTAGAATTTACAGTTTCAGATTAAGTTTTCTTAATATAGTAGTGTTAGTGAGATAGTGGTGGAAGTAAGAGAGAGAAATAATTTTTTTTGGAAGAAGGTTCTGCTAAAATCATAAGGTAAGAATACCTCTCTTTTATATTTTTTAGGGTTATTTTCATATCGTTTTTAGAAACTATTATTATACTAGAAATAATATTATTTTAAGTTACTATTCTGAATAGTAAATTACTATTTACTGTTACTATTTACTTTTATTATTCATGTTTTACTATTTACTATTACTATTCACGATTTACTATTTACCGTTACTATTCATGATTTACTATTTACTGTTACTATTCACGTTTTACTATTTACTGTTACTATTCACTATTCACTATTCACTATTCACTATTTAAAATTTATCATTTCTGCTTTAAGTAGTAATCTTAATTTTCTTCTTGTAACTATATTAAAATGAAATTGGTATGTTTTAGAACTTGGAGACGGGATGTGCATGGATTTACAATAACGAATCAGTATACAAGAGGTAAGGGGAAGTGAGATAAGAATATAATATGAAAAGATATAAGAATAATGGGAGGAGTCTCTTACTCCTTTTAAATTTAATAATATTATTATTTTAAAATATTAACTCTTTAACTTAAAATTTATAATAAATTTTAAATTAAATATAAGATGTAACTAACTCTAACATACCTATGCAAGGACTTGTACTTTTATAACCTATATGAACTGGACTATACCTATGCAAGGACTTGGACCACTATGACCCATATGGACTGAACTATACCTATGCAAGGACTGGATTATATAGACTTACATAGACCTATACGAGAAATTGACCAAAAGAACTCAAAATCAACTATATTAATAACCATTTAAATTTTGAATTATGATATGTATTAATGATATTTAATTTAATTGATTTGATTATGATTGATTATATTTGTGATTAATGATGTTTAACTGTGATTGACATTTTTTGATTATGATTGATGATCTTGTGATATAAAGTTGAGCATATAGCAAACATGACGAAAAGCTAAAACTCAGTAAGAATTTTCTTACCTTACTCTTTAAATTTTTTATCTTTTATTTCTTCTTAGAAATTATTTTTATTAACTTTACTTTTAATATTTAGAATAATTTTTTTGTAAGAAGAAGTCATTTTATGAAAATTAATTTATAAAAAGGTTGAGATAATTAAATTTTGAATTAAAGAAAAATTTTATAATTTTAAGTATTTTTGGTTAATGATTTAAAGATTATTCTCTTTTAATAAAATAAATTTTTCAAAAGAAAATTATTTTCTTTTTCCAACTTAATAACTACAGATATTTGGAAATAATTGAAATTTCTAAATTCGATCTTGTTAAGATTCAATTTGAGAAAGATATGTAAAGTTTTATATGAAAGTTTTGAGATATTTAAGGCTTAGAAACTCAATTTCGGTGAGATTCGAAAATTGTACTAAATTTATTTCTATGGGCAGAAATTTAGAGAATTGAGAAAATGTACAGTTTATTGAAATGATGTTGTAAACCTTTAAGGTATTTAATAATTGAGTTTCTAAAAGCCCTAACCAATTAAATACGTGAGTAGTTCATGCATCATAAATCATTAAAGTGAAACAAAATGATATTGTCTGGGGACGGATTATAGAAACTGATGATACATTAGAGGAGGCTTAATTACGAGCCTTGGGATGAGAGGGTGTGAAAGGGTGCTTCAGGGGACCTGGGGTAGCTCCATAGTGTCGGGTACTTTCGCAATAAAAACTTTCTCAATTTGACTAGTCTCTAAGTGTTTCCATGCCAATTGAGCTATTCATATTATTATTATCCGGACTTATGGAATAGTGTAAACTCCTGGTTGGCCCAATACAAATTAAAATTTAAGGGCCCACATATAGGTAAGTTATGATGAAAATATTGCATAACATTCATGCATTCATAATTGATTGTGTGTGTGATTGTGATTGTGATTGCGATTGATATTATTATATATTAGTTTGTGAAAATCTTTTATTGCTTATGCCCTATTTGGCAATATTATATTCTGTTTCTCACTCCTTTCTCCGTGTTTTTGTTTCATATATTTTAAATTGATGGTTCAGAGGGAAGGATCGAAGAATCTCGGCAGTAAATATAGTACGTTCTAGAAAGGGAGCTCAGTATGAATTTCGTGGTTCAATGAATAAATAAAGTTATTAAGTAATTGCTTTTGGGCCATGGAGTTTCCTCTCTTTCTTATAATGTTTAATATTTATTTTCTTTGGATGAATGTAAAATTACTTTATAAAGTTTTAATAATATTTATGAGGTATTTCATAAATGATGTATGTAATTTATTCCGATAGTTTTCTTTTAACGATCATTTTTAAAAAAAAAATTATAAATTTTTCTAGTATTTATTAAGGTGTAACAGAGGGTGTTACAAGAATCATGGGCGGCTGTAGGACTTGGTGAATTGGCATCTCAAGCCCTTCGATGACGTTTGGTAAGCCATAACCTTTCAAACCTTTGTTATTTTGTTGATTGATATTTACAATGTTTTAGGTTTCTGATAAGTTAGAAAATAGTTAAATTATATGGGTTTAGTAATCGATTAGTTAATCGAAGAACTCTAGGATTATGTTTCAATTGTAGGTTCATGCCAGAATTGAGCTGGAACGCGATGTTAAGCTTGGGAATCTTGGATTTCAGGTAGGGGGCATTATATTTTAAATATATGAATTATGAACGGATAGGGGATATAGTTATGTTATATATGATGATTTATTTAATGTCTCGATGAAAATTAATGATAATGATAATATATGATTGAATTGATAATATATCCCCTTTTATATTATTATTGATGTGATTTGACGATTATTAGAATTGATTGGGATTTGTTCATATATGTTATTGTTTAATGGATTGATGATTATGATTAATATTGCATAAGGATGTATATGAAATCCTAGAATGCTTGATAATGATAACTGATGTGAATTGAGAATGGGAAAGATTGTATTTGAATTGATTTGATGAATGTTATGCTTGATTATTGGATTGGATGTGGACCTTTGGTGATGGTAACCAAATGGTGGCCCCTAGTGATGGTAATCAGGTGTTTTATTGATGTTCGATAGTTGTTTAGCATAACATTGCATAAAGGACACACACAAAACTGTAGGGGGCCTGTATTACCGACCTAGATAGGAGGACGGCTTTTAGATAGGCATAGACCTAATGGTAGTGTCTTCGGATTCCATAGTCGTCTTCTAGTTGGGCTCAAGGTTGGTCCGCAACACCTGAGTTGATATGTTGTTGTCACTTGGAGTGACTGGTGTTGCAAATGGGCGAGCAGTTTAGTACCGATAAAAAGATTTAAAGATACATGTTGAGAACATTTTAATATTGTAGTATTAATCCTATCAGTAGGTTGGATCTGCATACATATGCATTAGCATATAATGGTTGAGATAGAAATGTTGTGGGGCAACTATTAATGATAATTGTGATTCTGAAGGATGTATTTGTGATGATATTAGGACATTTAGATATGTTAAATGACAATGTTATGATGATAAATTGTGATGAATTGATAAATAAATAAAATATGATGATTATGATGATGATGGATTGAATTGCACCTGAACTGGATAAACATTATATATTGTGGCAAATATGATTCTGTATTTGTTATTTAACATATATATGCTCACCCACTCCTAACCATTTTTATTCCAGTGAACCTTGAACGAGGAGAAGAATGGTGAATGGCCATTATGGATGTTATGATATTCCTTAAGAAGGATTAGTGTAGATATATGCTTATATAGTTTTGAGAATTATATGCCTTGGTTGACTCTTTTGATTTATGTATATATGTATATAGTGGATTAGATATTTGACAACCTCATCGAAGGTTTAGTATACATTTTGATGCTCAATTATGGAGATGGATAATGATATAGTGATCATATGCATAATGTTGATGAATAATGTTAGATATGCCCAGGAATTGATGAGATGATAATGATATTGTTGCACACATGACATGGGCAGGTTTTACGTATGTTAGGTTGTATATAAGATGAATGAGGATTATGGAAATGCTATATAGTGTTGAAACCAAATGAAATGATATGTTGGTTAATGAGAAATCCTATGATTAATTAGGAACTGGATGGGCTAGATTTGGATCTATGAGGTTTTGGAACCTTTGGATAGGTTTGGTATAGCCTATACAATATTTGAAAAGTGTAAGACTTGGTATAGTCCTATTTGAATGAGATTTGAATGGTTAGGTTATTAGAAATGACCTAAATGTAATTTTGCATATATCTTTCTCATTTTTAGGAATTTTAAGGTGTGGCTAGTGGTCACATGTCATAATTGGTGTAAAATAGTTTGTGTTAAATTTTGGTAGCACCTGGAGGTCAAATGGGAAAGATAAGATATGCAGAAGTTAGCCCCGAGGTTAAAATTCTGCATAATCCTATAGTCTGAGTGCCTGATAATCGATTACATAATCGATTACCAGAGAGCAAACCTGAAAACTGCATAAATTACTCACGGATAATCGTTTACACAAACTCTGGTAATCAATTACACAAATGCACCTTGACACGTGGATTGTTTTTAGCTGCTTCTAATCGATTATACAGTAACTTTGGGCCTCCATATTTTTGTAGAAAATGCTAGCTTCTCACCCACCTTCCGCCTAACCTTTTTAAGTTGATTTAATTAGTGTTTTGTGATATTTGAGCGACCATATTGGATTCGCAAAAATAAAAAAAAATTTCCCACTTTTTATTAAATAAGTGTTATAAATTTTATGGTAATAGAGCATTAGGTGCTCACAAAATAACTCTATTTCAATAAGCTTCCTAATTATAAATTATGTGGCCTTTTTCTTTTTAACTCTCATGGAGAGAAAAATTATTTGTGTAAAAATGTGTCTATTTAGATATTTAGAATTTTAAGATAACAATAATTAATAATTTTTCAATAATGTCTCTATGTTGATCTCTAAATTAAAGATAATTTTAAGAATAATAAATAAAAATAAAGATAAATGAGAAAGATAAATAATTATTTTATAAAAATTAACAATATTAGTTACATTTTATAATACGGGTATTTTTATCTATAGGAACAATTTAAAAACATGAAAAGAGTATAATTATAAACTATTTAAAAGATGCAAAACTACAAATTATAAACTTGTTTACTAAGTAAACATGCAGTTAGATATTTAAATTTTGAGTAATTATTAGGTGATCCATGATCACTTGCTTATGACCCTAACTGGTTACTATTTGTTAAATATAAAAATTGATTAGAATTTATAAGAGAGAAAATATATAAATATTATGCCTATTCACATATGTCATTTTATAATTAGTTGTGACTATAGATCCAAGACTAAACATCATTTTCTCATTATATATTATGTGTATTTTTATAGTAAAAAAATCACTTAAAAAACTAAAAACTGGTAATTTTTACTGAATACTAAAGGCTTTACAAGTTTATAAAAATTCTAATATTTTTTAAAAACCTAATATTCCTTTTTATATATAAAAAATGTACGACTAAATATTGAAAACAATTTTTTTAAATTGTGTAATTTTGCATTAAAAGATTAAAAAGATGATTTTTTATTTAAAATTAATAGTAATATAGTTTATTGTGATTTTTAAGGTGAATTTAATGCAACTTTTAATAAAAAAAATTGATTTTTATTTTTTAGCTTCAACAAAATTACACGTAGTATAGAAATCATATTAAAAAGGGGTTTTAGTAATCTCAACCCTACTTATTAAGTTTAAACCATCAAAGTAATAATTTTTTATTCAAAATAAATATTTATTAATATAAAAATTAAGGTTTCAATGAGTGATATATAAATTATGGAATTTTAGTGCAATCAAACATCCCGATTGTCAATGCCATGACTCTTGAATTGATTAAAATATAATAGGTAATATTAATTATTAAACGATTAAAATTCTATTAAGTAAATAATTTTTTTATTCATCAAATCAAAATTTCTCCAACCACGTTCACATGAAGCGTTGTTCTTACTCTACTACAATTAATCAATCAATCAATCATTGGCATAAACAATAAATTGAACAAAACAATCATGAAAGCAAAATCAAGGCTTGAGATAATAATAATAATAAAAAAAAAAACATGTAACGTGTCTTAGAAAGACACCCTTAGGCTCTGACGTGTCTTGGGCGGTAGAATTTGCTCACAGCCAAAAGGATTTTCGGGAGGGAAAAACCGGAAGGTCCCACGTGCTGACCTTTCGATGAAATTGATGACTCCTTATTGTTGCTGATTTGACGAAGATGTCATCTTGTGTCTTATGTGAATCTCTTAACTTCTCTTTTATTTTTTATTTTTTTAATTACTTCATTCTGAATATAATTAAATTCTAATAGATTTTCTTTCATTTTTAATATAAATAAATTTATATTTTTAATATCATTTAATATTTTATTATTAAATATTATATATATATATTTCATATACAACTAATTCCTCGTATAATAAATAATATTAGAAGTATTTTAAGAAGTTATATTAAATATTTTGATCTGGTTTATATACTGGCCATAATTCTTGACATCAGATCACCCCTAACTTGAGTAAAATATGCCTTAGGGGGAATATGCTATGATGTCATCACCCTAGCAAATGTCATCAACGTAGTGAGCTCGGCCATTTGCTGGGGCACACCGGTACCAGCTTGTAAGGTATGTTAGGTATGTTTGTATGAATGTCAAATTTCTCTGTAACTTATGAATTTGTACAGACAAAACACCACATAAGACTCAACTGTCATTCACCTTTATAAATACTCTTCATTTGTGACTCGTTAAGGTATGCATGTAATACTCATACTTAAGCTTTGTTTTTAGCCACTTGAACTATAGAAGAATCTTTGCAAACCACACTACCATTCGTCCTGCAATAGGAAGGTCGGTGTAACAACTAGAGACCGAGGTAGAGACTCTTAATTCCCCGTTGGATAAGGAGAGATAATACTAAATTCCTATTGAATTGGTGTAGTATATAAGCAAAAAAATGAGCTCGGTATGGTACCGAAAGAGTTAATAATATATATATATATATATATATATATATATATATATATATATATAAACTATTTTAAACTATTATCTTTAATAGGTATGAAATTAATTACTACTATTTATATTTAAAACTGAAGGTAGTATTATTTATTAATTATGACTAACATTTACATTATAGAAATTATAATTATATTAGTGACAAACAATTTAAAATTTACGTTATGATAAGTGACATTATTGAAGAAAACATATCGGGTTTATGTTATTGTAGCCTTTTAGTGCCGTGACATTGCTTGCAACCATACTTCACAGTTTTGGTGTTGCTGGTCTATGTAACAAGTAAATGAGCACACTATCAAGATTACTCTTTCTTCTTAAATTGTCTGAAAAGAGAAAAAAAAATATACATATATTAGGAGATGTAAATTCTGTTGGTAATTTTTTTTATAAAATAATAATTTATTTTTTATTCATCTTTATTTGTTTATTATTTGTAATATTCTCTTTATTCGCAATCGTGATCACCTCGTAAAACAATTCGTGAATCGTGGGACCTCGATTTGCGAGATTTATCATTTTCCTTTTTTTTAGTGGATGTGCCGCATTTCCCTTCCTTAAAAAGAAATTTACGATGCAGAATTGCGTTATGCAGTTTCACTCTCACATGGCTTATTTTCTCTTTAACGGTACCTCAAATTATGAAATAATAAAGTGTTCGCACTCCGCGCTATAACTTACAAAACGCACAAGGACTTCGTTGAAATTACATTCTCACCTTTCGGCCAAATTTCAATCCTTATCCTCCAAATCATTACACTTAATTACGAGTCTATTTAATTTGTAATTAAAAAACAAAATTATAAAAATAAAAAAATTTAAAAATTAATATTGATTTTTTTAAAATAATTAAAATTTTATTTGATATCTTTTTTAAAGCTAGTTAAACCAACTCTTAACCAAACACCCCATACATCTATATGCAATCTCATGTTGATATCAACATAATGATGATCACCGTCATTTAAGCCAATTATATTCGAAATTTATTTACGGTTAAACTTTCTACTCATTTATTAAACATATTTAATAGGGTCGAATTCAAAATTTTTCCTAAAATCTTAGTTTGAATTGTCAACAGCGTCACAATAATTAATTAAAAAGTCATATTTCGTAAGCTTTGAATTTAAGTTTTTTATACTTGAAATTATATTTGTTGAATTCGAAAAATATTATAAGTTTTTTAACAATAACTTTTACTCTCTGTAATTTTCTTTAGTTCATTTTTTATGCTTTGTGTGCCCCTCTCTCTCTCTCTATATATATATAATATCTGATGAACATTTCAATTTCACAATAGTTTTTCAATGATTTTTCTAAAAGCATATATAGAAATGTTTTTTATGAGTTTATCTAACTACACAACTTTTAACAGGATGAGATTTTTTTAAAAAAAGTTTTAGTCAAAAATATCACTAATACTCATTTATCTTTATTTTTAAGCAACTGTTACACAATTTATAATAAAAAAAATCATGTACCATTGATCTCTTATCCCATATATAGTTGAACAAATTAAGAAAAACTCTTTTCAGATATACAAAAGGGTAGCTCTTCTATGGTAAAATTTTCAAAATCGATATAAATATGTACATTCAGGAAAATAAGGAGATTAAAAGTTAGTCTTTTATCATTTTAAAAATTATATAAACGAAGGTTATTGACAGTCTAATATCCTATTACATTCCTTATATTTTACCCTTTTTTTTACCGTTTACATGTATTCTTATTTGATACTTTTTAAATAACAGTCAAAACTAATTAATATTAATATTATTTTTCATATATATATATATATATATATAAGAATTTAAAATAATAAAATAGAAATAAATATAATTTTATTTATAGAAAAATAAAAAAAATTCAAGTTGAATGACCAAATATTTTTTCTAACGTGTAAAACATCCTGACTTAGAAAACAAAGCCTAAAAACCCAAGAAAATTTTTCCCTATTAAATCCAAATTCGAAACAAGGGTTTATGAACCATATATCACAATATCCGTCATAAACGTGCAATAGGTGAAAGTTTGGTGGGTTTCACAAGCTCAATAAAATTAAAATTTACACAAAACAAGTGGGGAAAACCACCTAAGACTCAATCTACCTCAAATAAATCTCAAACATGTGCAAATTGGTGTCAATTCATACAATTCAGGGGCCAAAAATCACACATCAGGGGCTCGTGAATCGATTCAGGGGGTCCTTGAATCGATTCACACGAACAGGATGCCCATTTTCAACTTTCCAGTGAGCCTTGAATCGATTCAGACCTCCCATGAATCGATTCAAGAGATTCTAGAACACCTTGAATCGATTCAACCAAACCTTGAATCGATTCAAACGATTCTGGAATTGATTTTTGGTGAAAGAGTAGCCCTTGAATCGATTCAAGGTATACTTGAATCGATTCATGACAATAATTATACAGATTTGGACCCAAAAATCTAAAAAAATCCAACTTCTAAACCCCCAACTTTCTCATATCAAATCCAATTGTCATGAAAATTTGACACCACCAAATATACACCATTTAGGACGCGTAGCCACTGGCCGTACTCAAAAATATCAAAAAACGAGGAACTTATACACATAAACGCGTTCGGCCCGTTTTAAGGTAATTTTGAGTAATGCAAGGGTCAATTCCCAACGGATTTGACACGTTCCAGTTTCTACAGACCACAAATCACATTTATATCCTATTGGAACTGTCCTATGCACTCCAAACCCTATAAATCTCTATTTGACTATCTCAATTGCTCAATTATGCGTAAAATCCTAGGAAATCATCATAATTCTCACACAACATCATTCATTCATGGTTCTAATGTATGATTCACATCATTTATCACACAATAGCAATTCCTGGGCATCTCATACACATGCAATGCACTAAATGCATAGTCATAGTTCCTGAAAATCATGCATCATATATATATATATATATATATATATATATATATATATATATATATATATATCCATTAGGTGGGACCATCCATGGTCTCCATACTCAAAACATCATCAATATACATATCATCATCATATCTCATCATTCATCAAATCACACACATGTATCCAAAATGAGTCTAGGTTTCCAGTTGAAACCATCAAATACCTAAATCCACTAAACATATATTCAACAAAATAAGTATACACAAGAGCCAAAACACTATCTACATCCTATACAAGTCGTATGCAATACTTCTTGCATGAACATGGTAAACTCTCATCAATCACCGTCCCGGCCTAAATCCACTAAAAATGTAACAACATATAGGGGTAAGCACATTTACATGTCAAACAACAGTTATTGAACTGGATCAATCTGTAACACCCCTATTTTTATTTTTATATTGAAATTTTGAAGGAATTAAATTATGGTTCTTTAGAACTTTTTAACCTACGTATTATTTATGATTTTTTGGAATTTTTTGGAATTTTGGAATTTTTTTTAATAAAATAATATTTTTTTAAATAATTTTAAATTCATATAAGTGACTTAAATTAAAAATATTTATAAGAAAGTGAATTTAAATTATAAGAAAATTTTCTAAAATCTGTTTCAAGTAGACTTATCTAAAAATTATCGGTTTGAGTAAAATCTTGATTTTTTCTAATTGTTAAAAAATTAGAAACGTATCAATAAATTTTTATTAACAGAAAATTTTAGATTTTTAAAATTTCAGCTTTATATTACTTATTATAAAATTAGTAGGGACTGATATAATATCGCTAAATTTCAAAAAGAACTCATTTTGAATATTTAAAATATACCGAGTGAAGGGTTACTATTTGGCTTAATAATTCTGCCGACAGTTACTATGCAAAACACTGTGCATGTACGAAATTTTCAAAGAATGTATAGTAACCTGGAATAAAAAATTCAAAAATGCATAGTACTTTTATATTAAAATAATGGAATGCATAGTAAATTTTTTTCCTATAAATACCGAAGGATTTCTTCTTTAGAATTCACAATTTCAGTTTAAGTTTTCTTAATACAGTAGTGCTAGTGAGATAGTGGTGAAAGTGAGAGAGAGAAGAAAAGTTTTTGGAGAGAAGGTTCTGTCAAAATCCTAAGGTAAGAATACTTCTCTTTTATATTTTTTGGGTTATTTTCATATCGTTTTTAGAAATCTGTTATTATACTGAAAATAATATTATTTTAAGTTACTATTCTGCATAGTAAACACTATTTCAATAGTAAATTACTATTTCAATAGTAAATTACTATTCAAATAGTAAATTACTATTTACTATTACTATTCACGATTTACTATTTACCGTTACTATTTACGTTTTACTATTTACTGTTACTATTTACGTTTTACTATTTATTGTTACTATTCACAATTCACTATTCACTATTCACTATTCACTATTCACTATTTAAAATTTACCATTTCTGTTTTAAGTAGTAATCTTAATCTTCGTCTTATGCTTATACTGAAATAAAATTGATATTAATATTTCTAGAAATCGGAGGCGCAAAACAAATCTCTTTTTGGTAACGACTCAAGGTAAGGGGGAGTGAGATAAGAGTATAATATGAAAAGACATAAGAATAATGGGAGGAGTCCCCTACTCCTTTTAAATCTGATAATATTATTATTTTAAAATATTAACTTTTAAACTTAAAATTTATAATAAATTTTAAATTAAATATCCGGTTTAACTAACTCTAACATACCTATGCAAGGACTTGGACCATTATGACCTATATAGACTGGACTATACCTATGCAAGGACTTGGACCATTATGACCCATATGGACTGAACTATACCTATGCAAGGACTGGATTATATGGACTTACATATACCTATGCGAGGAATTGACCAAAAGAACTAAAATTGACTATATTAATAATCATTAAATTTTGTATTATGATATGTATTAATGATATTTAATTGATTTGATTATGATTTGATTATGATTGATTGATTGATGATATTTAGTTATGATTGATATTGTTTGATTTTGATTGATGATATTGTAATGTGGAGTTTGAGCATATAGCGAACATGACGGAAAGCTAAAATTCAGTAAGAATTTCTTACCTTACTCTTTAAATTTTATTATCTTTTATTTCTTCTTAGAAATTATTTTTATTAACTTTATTTTCAATATTTAGAATAAAAAAATTAGTATTTATTTTAGAAAGAAAATATTTTATGAGAATTTATTTAATTAAATCTTGAGTTAAAGAAAAATTTTGTAATTTTAAGTATTTTTGGTTAATAATTATTCTCTTTTAATAAAACAAAATTTTTTGAAAGAAAATTATTTTATTTTTTCCAACTTAATAACTAAATATATTTGGAAATAATTGAGATTCCTAAATTTGATTTTGTTAAGATTTAATTTGAGAAAGATTATGTAAAGTTTTATATGATAAAGTTTTTAGATATTTAAGGCTTAGAAACTCAATTTCCGTGAGATTTGAAAACTGTACCAAATTTATTTCTGTGGGACAGAAATTCAGAGAACTGAGAAAATGTACAGTT
Source organism: Clitoria ternatea (assembly GCA_037962975.1). Classification (NCBI taxonomy): domain Eukaryota; kingdom Viridiplantae; phylum Streptophyta; class Magnoliopsida; order Fabales; family Fabaceae; genus Clitoria; species Clitoria ternatea. The sequence continues at coordinate 156,659,974 of CM075673.1, forward strand.
TATTGAAATGGTATTGTAAACCTTTAAGGGATTTAATAATTGAGTTTCTAAAAGCCTTAACCAACTCAATACGCGAGTAGTTCATGCATCATGAATCATTAAAGTGAAATGAAATAATATTGTCTGGGGACGGATTATAGAAACCGAGGATACATTAGAGGAGGCTTAATTACGAGCCTTGGGATGAGAGGGTGTGAAAGGGTGCTTCAGGGGACCTGGGGTAGCTCCCTAGTGTCGGGTACTTTCACAATAAAAACTTTCTCAATCTGACTAGTCTCTAAGTGTTTCCATGCCAGTTGAGCTGTTCATATTATTATTATCCGGACTTATGGAACAGTGTAAACTCCTGGTTGGCCCAGTGCAAAATTAAAATTTAAGGGCCCACATATATAGGTAAGTTATGATGAAGATATTGCATAACATTCATGCATTCATAATTGATTGTGTATGTGATTGTGATTGATATTATTATGTATTGGTTGTAAAAACCCTTTGTTGCTTATGTCTTATTCGGAAATATTATATTCTGTTTCTCACTCCTTTCTCCGTGTTTTTGTTTTATATATTCTAAATTGATGGTTCAGAGGGAAGGATCGAAGAATATCAGCAGTAACTATAGCATGTTTTAGAAAGGGAGCTCGGTATGAATACCGTGGTCCAATGAATAAATAATGTTAATTAGTAACTGCTTCTGGGCCATGGAGTTTCCTCTCTTTCTTATAATGTTTAATGTTTATTTTCTTCAGATGAATGTACAAATACTTTATAAAGTTTTTAATAATATTTGTGAGGTATTTCAGAAATAATGTATATAATTTATTCCGATAGTTTCTTTTTAACAATCATATCTTTAGTAAAAAAAAAATTACGAGTTTTTCTAGAATTTATTAAGGTGTAACAGAGGGTGTGACAAAGTGGTATCAGAGCAGTTAATCCAATAGGCCTGGGGAAAAGGTCTATCTTGCTTTGTCTATAAACTCTGTATAGGTAGAATATCTGACTTGGTAGTAACTGTGACTGATGTGACAAATCTCAGTTACTGTGAAACAGGAAACTAATGGCTGGAAACGATCTTGCTGGAGTTGTAGAACGCTTAATCAATGCAATGGGAGCACGTGAAGGTCAAGGTAATGATGCCTTAAGAAGACTGGACCTATTCGAAAAGCGCAATCCACCTCGTTTCAAGGGAGGATATAACCCTGATGGAGCACAAATCTGGATTCGAGAGATAGAGAAGATCTTTCGAGCATTACAATGTAATGAAGCTGATAAGGTAGTCTTCGCTACTTATGCCTTATCTGAGGATGCTGAACATTGGTGGGATAACACGCGTAGACAATTCGAAGTCAACGATGTGGAGATCACTTGGGATTATTTCAAGGATATGTTTCTGGAGAAATACTTTCCAGCTGATGTTAAAGAGAAAAGACAATTTGAATTCCTGTCGCTGACCCAAGGAAATATGACCGTTGGAGAGTACGCATCCAGGTTTGAAGAGCTATCTCGTTTTCATTCTCATTATAATGATGCTACTAATGAAAGAGATCGGTGTGCAAAGTTTGTAAATGGACTGCGGCCAGAAATTAAGGAAGCTATACGAATGCAGGAAATCCGTGAATTTTCTGTATTGGTAAATCGCTGCAGGATCTTTGAAGAAGACCATAAGGATAGAATGACCAAAAGTCGTGAGCCCATTCACAAGGCAGGAGAAATAAGAAGTGGAGGACCTCACTATCACCAAAGAAGAGATTTCAGAAGGAATAAGCCTTACCAAGCACCATTTCGCCGGTTTGGAGCAGCATCTGTTCCTAACAGACCCCAAGCTTCAACTGGAAGCTATTACCCAACATCTGCACCAAATTTTAAATGTTTTATCTGTGGAGGACCCCATTTGAAAAGGGATTGTCCTAAAAACACTTATGTTTGCTTTAAGTGTAACAAACCAGGTCATCACATCAAGGATTGCCCAGAGATGAAGAGAGAAAACCCTGAAGGTGCAAGTACAAGCATAAATACTCAAGGAGGCGCGCACAGTGCAGTCGGAAGGCCGAAAGCAAAAGGAAAGGTTTTTTCAATCACTGGAGAAGAAGCATCTCATGCTGATTCCATGGTAGAAGGTAAGTGTATCATTAATAAGATTTCTTTAACTGTTATGTATGACTCAGGTGCATCGCATTCCTTTATTGCCAATGACTGTGTAGAAAAACTAAAATTACCTGTGATAGAACTACCATTTGACTTATCTGTACATACTCCTGGAAACAATCCTATTGTCACTTCTAAAGCCTGTTGGAAATGCCCTATTGTCATAGATGGTAGGGACTTTAAGGCCAATCTTTTCTGTTTACCCCTTTCTGGCTTAGAAGTTATTATTGGGCTAGATTGGTTGTCTGACAATCATGTTCTAATAGATTGTCATAATAAAACCATAATGTTTAAAGAACCAATGAATTTGAATCCTGAGGATTCGAGATTTCTAACCGCCAACCAAGTGAGTGCCTCTTTAAAAGGAGGGGCTCAAGGATTCATGCTATTGCTTTCAACGAAAGGAGAGCAAGAATCAAAAATCAAAAATCTGCCGGTTGTGTGTGAATTTCCTAATGTTTTTCCTGAAGATATCCCTGGTTTACCCCCAGAAAGAGATGTGGAATTTTCCATTGATCTAGTACCTGGAGTTGGACCCATTTCAATTGCACCATACCGAATGTCACCTCTAGAATTAGCAGAGTTGAAGAAACAACTTGAAGAGATGATAGAGAAGCAGTTTATACAACCCAGTGTATCCCCCTGGGGTGCACCAGTGTTGTTGGTTAAAAAAAAGGATGGTAGCATGAGGTTGTGTGTAGATTATCGACAACTGAACAAGGTGACAATCAAGAACAGATATCCTCTACCAAGGATTGACGACTTGATGGATCAGCTGCGTGGTGCCACGGTGTTCTCCAAAATTGATTTGAGGTCTGGATACCATCAAATAAGGGTGAAGAAAGAAGATGTATCAAAAACTGCTTTTAGAACACGCTATGGCCATTACGAATATCTAGTAATGCCTTTTGGTGTAACTAATGCACCAGCCGTATTCATGGATTACATGAATAAGATTTTTCATCCATATCTAGATAAATTTGTAGTGGTGTTCATTGATGATATATTAGTGTACTCTAAAAGCAGAGAAGAACATGTTGAACACTTGAAGGTTGTGTTGGAAATCCTGAAAAAGAAACAACTGTATGCAAAGTTATCGAAGTGTGAATTCTGGTTGGAAGAAGTAAACTTTTTAGGACATGTAATTAGTCAAGGAGGAATAGCTGTAGACCCTTCCAAGGTGGAAGCAGTTTTAAAATGGGAGAGACCAACCACGATCACTGAGATTAGAAGTTTCTTGGGCTTGGCTGGATACTATAGGAGATTCATTGAAGGATTTTCAAAGCTAGGATACCCATTGACCAAGCTAACACGGAAAGGACAACCTTTTGTATGGACGACACAATGCGAGAATAGTTTTCAAGAGCTGAAAGATCGACTTACTTCTGCGCCGATGTTAGTACTCCCCGATCCATATCGAAGTTTTGAAGTTTACTGTGATGCGTCTAAACAAGGACTAGGAAGTGTACTCATGCAAGACAAGAAGGTTGTAGCCTATGCATCGCGTCAATTAAGGCAACATGAGATTAACTACCCTACCCATGACTTAGAGTTAGCCGCTGTAGTTTTTGCCTTAAAGATTTGGAGGCATTATCTATACGGTGCAACATTCGATGTGTTTAGCGATCATAAGAGTCTCAAGTATTTATTTGACCAAAAGGAGTTAAACATGAGGCAACGGAGATGGATGGAGTTCTTAAAGGACTACGACTTTGAGTTGCAATACCATCCTGGAAAAGCGAACGTAGTAGCTGATGCTTTAAGTCGAAAGTCTCTACATGCATCCACAATGATGATTAAAGAGTTGGAATTAATAGAGAACTTCAGAGATCTTAACCTAGCAGTAAAGGTTAATGCTAACAGCTACAGATTAGGAGCGTTGCAAGTGACAAGTGAATTCCTGAGACAAGTTTTAGAGGCTCAAAGAGAGGATGAATTCCTGCAAGAGAAGAAAGAACTCTTGAAACAAGGAAAAGAAGTCGAGTTCAATGTAAGAAGTGACCAATTGCTAAGGTATAAGGATCGAGTGTGTATCCCTAATCAAGAGGAGTTGAGGAAAGCAATTCTGGAAGAAGGCCATAAAAGTTATATGAGCATTCATCCCGGAGCTACTAAAATGTATCAAGATTTGAAGAAGTTATTTTGGTGGCCTGGAATGAAGAAAGCGGTGGCAGAGTATGTGGCTGCATGTCTAATTTGCCAGAAGGTTAAAGTGGAACACCAAAAACCCCCTGGAATGCTACAATCAATGGAAATACCGGAATGGAAATGGGATAGCATTACCATGGATTTTGTGACTTCTCTACCTAAAACTCCATTAGGACATGATTCAATATGGGTAATAGTTGATAGATTAACCAAATCTGCTCACTTTATTCCCATCAACATTCGTTACTCTATGGAGAAGCTGGCAAAATTATACATCGAGGAGATTGTGAGATTGCATGGAATTCCTTCAAGTATCATTTCTGATCGGGACCCTCGTTTTACATCACAATTCTGGAAGAGCTTGCACAAGGCTTTGGGAACAAGACTGCGTCTGAGTTCAGCATATCATCCTCAGACAGATGGACAATCAGAAAGAACAATCCAATCTCTAGAGGACTTGTTACGAGCTTGTGTGTTAGAGCATAAAGGAAGTTGGAATCAATTCTTACCATATGTGGAGTTTACCTACAACAACAGTTTCCATGCTAGCATTGGCATGGCACCTTTTGAAGCATTATATGGAAGAAAATGTAGGACCCCGCTATGTTGGTTTGAGACTGGTGAAAACTTGATGCTAGGACCAGAGTTGGTACAACAAACCACGGATAAAATCAAAATAGTTCAGGAAAAGATGAAGGCAACACAGAGCAGGCAGAAAAGTTACTATGACAAAAGAAGAAAGCCGCTCGAATTTGAAGAAGGCGATCATGTATTCTTGAAAGTCACACCTATGACTGGGGTCGGTCGGGCAATGAAATCTCGAAAACTAACTCCTAGATTTATTGGTCCATACCAAATAATTCATAAAGTTAGTCCCCTTGCCTACCAAATAGCATTACCACCTTTTCTTTCTAATATCCATAATGTTTTTCATGTGTCAAACTTGCGAAAGTATATATCTGATCCTACACATGTTATTGAACCTGATGTCATACAAGTTAAAGATAATCTTACATATGATGCACCACCTGTTAGAATAAGTGACAGAAGAATAAAACAATTAAGAGACAAGACAATTCCGCTTGTAAAGGTTATTTGGAGTGAAACGAGAGGAGAAGATGTTACATGGGAACTAGAAACTGAGATGAAAGAGTCTCATCCTCATTTGTTTTACTGATTAATGTAAATTTCGAGGACGAAATTTTCTAAGGGGAGTAGAGTTGTAACACCCCTATTTTTATTTTTATATTGAAATTTTGAAGGAATTAAATTATGGTTCTTTAGAACTTTTTAACCTACGTATTATTTATGATTTTTTGGAAGTTTTTGGAATTTTGGAATTTTTTTTAAAAAAATAATATTTTTTTAAATAATTTTAAATTCATATAAGTGACTTAAATTAAAAATATTTATAAGAAAGTGAATTTAAATTATAAGAAAATTTTCTAAAATCTGTTTCAAGTAGACTTATCTAAAAATTATCGGTTTGAGTAAAATCTTGATTTTTTCTAATCGTTAAAAAATTAGAAACGTATCAATAAATTTTTATTAATAGAAAATTTTAGATTTTTAAAATTTCAGCTTTATATTACTTATTATAAAATTAGTAGGGACTGATATAATATCGCTAAATTTCAAAAAGAACTCATTTTGAATATTTAAAATATACCGAGTGAAGGGTTACTATTTGGCTTAATAATTCTGCCGACAGTTACTATGCAAAACACTGTGCATGTACGAAATTTTCAAAGAATGCATAGTAACCTGGAATAAAAAATTCAAAAATGCATAGTACTTTTATATTAAAATAATGGAATGCATAGTAAATTTTTTTCCTATAAATACCGAAGGATTTCTTCTTTAGAATTTACAATTTCAGTTTAAGTTTTCTTAATACAGTAGTGCTAGTGAGATAGTGGTGAAAGTGAGAGAGAGAAGAAAAGTTTTTGGAGAGAAGGTTCTGCCAAAATCCTAAGGTAAGAATACTTCTCTTTTATATTTTTTGGGTTATTTTCATATCGTTTTTAGAAATCTGTTATTATACTGAAAATAATATTATTTTAAGTTACTATTCTGCATAGTAAACACTATTTCAATAGTAAATTACTATTTCAATAGTAAATTACTATTTCAATAGTAAATTACTATTCAAATAGTAAATTACTATTTACTGTTACTATTTACCGTTACTATTTATGATTTACTATTTACTGTTACTATTTACGTTTTACTATTTACTGTTACTATTTACGTTTTACTATTTACTGTTACTATTCACAATTTACTATTCACTATTCACTATTCACTATTCACTATTCACTATTTAAAATTTACCATTTCTGTTTTAAGTAGTAATCTTAATCTTCGTCTTATGCTTATACTGAAATAAAATTGATATTAATATTTCTAGAAATCGGAAGCGCAAAGCAAATCTCTTTTTGGTAACGACTCAAGGTAAGGGGGAGTGAGATAAGAGTATAATATGAAAAGACATAAGAATAATGGGAGGAGTCCCCTACTCCTTTTAAATCTGATAATATTATTATTTTAAAATATTAACTTTTAAACCTAAAATTTATAATAAATTTTAAATTAAATATCTGGTTTAACTAACTCTAACATACCTATGCAAGGACTTGGACCATTATGACCTATATAGACTGGACTATACCTATGCAAGGACTTGGACCATTATGACCCATATGGACTGAACTATACCTATGCAAGGACTGGATTATATGGACTTACATATACCTATGCGAGGAATTGACCAAAAGAACTAAAATTGACTATATTAATAATCATTAAATTTTGTATTATGATATGTATTAATGATATTTAATTGATTTGATTATGATTTGATTATGATTGATTGATTGATGATATTTAGTTATGATTGATATTGTTTGATTTTGATTGATGATATTGTAATGTGGAGTTTGAGCATATAGCGAGCATGACGGAAAGCTAAAATTCAGTAAGAATTTCTTACCTTACTCTTTAAATTTTATTATCTTTTATTTCTTCTTAGAAATTATTTTTATTAACTTTATTTTCAATATTTAGAATAAAAAAATTAGTATTTATTTTAGAAAGAAAATATTTTATGAGAATTTATTTAATTAAATCTTGAGTTAAAGAAAAATTTTGTAATTTTAAGTATTTTTGGTTAATAATTATTCTCTTTTAATAAAACAAAATTTTTTGAAAGAAAATTATTTTATTTTTTCCAACTTAATAACTAAATATATTTGGAAATAATTTAGATTCCTAAATTTGATTTTGTTAAGATTTAATTTGAGAAAGATTATGTAAAGTTTTATATGATAAAGTTTTTAGATATTTAAGGCTTAGAAACTCAATTTCCGTGAGATTTGAAAACTGTACCAAATTTATTTCTGTGGGACAGAAATTCAGAGAACTGAGAAAATGTACAGTTTATTGAAATGATATTGTAAACCTTTAAGGGATTTAATAATTGAGTTTCTAAAAGCCTTAACCAACTCAATACGCGAGTAGTTCATGCATCATGAATCATTAAAGTGAAATGAAATAATATTGTCTGGGGACGGATTATAGAAACCGAGGATATATTAGAGGAGGCTTAATTACGAGCCTTGGGATGAGAGGGTGTGAAAGGGTGCTTCAGGGGACCTGGGGTAGCTCCCTAGTGTCGGGTACTTTCACAATAAAAACTTTCTCAATCTGACTAGTCTCTAAGTGTTTCCATGCCAGTTGAGCTGTTCATATTATTATTATCCGGACTTATGGAACAGTGTAAACTCCTGGTTGGCCCAGTGCAAAATTAAAATTTAAGGGCCCACATATATAGGTAAGTTATGATGAAGATATTGCATAACATTCATGCATTCATAATTGATTGTGTATGTGATTGTGATTGATATTATTATGTACTGGTTGTAAAAACCCTTTGTTGCTTATGTCTTATTCGGAAATATTATATTCTGTTTCTCACTCCTTTCTCCGTGTTTTTGTTTCATATATTCTAAATTGATGGTTCAGAGGGAAGGATCGAAGAATATCAACAGTAACTATAGCATGTTTTAGAAAGGGAGCTCGGTATGAATACCGTGGTCCAATGAATAAATAATGTTAATTAGTAACTGCTTCTGGGCCATGGAGTTTCCTCTCTTTCTTATAATGTTTAATGTTTATTTTCTTCGGATGAATGTACAAATACTTTATAAAGTTTTTAATAATATTTGTGAGGTATTTCAGAAATAATGTATATAATTTATTCCGATAGTTTTTTTTAACAATCATATCTTTAGTAAAAAAAAAAAATTACGAGTTTTTCTAGAATTTATTAAGGTGTAACAGAGGGTGTTACACAATCTATCCAATTCCAATTCTCAATCACATAGTACAATATCATACATCTACATCATCTACTATCGTTTAACCCAATGCACTCACAATAGATATTCTTAATATCATTTGCACAGACTAAATCTCTAATGTTATTCTAGATAACAATGCCTTAAAAATATGAAATACGGATCCGACTCAATTAATGATTTCAACTACAGATTCCTTCCCGGTCTCAGTCCATTAGCCCTTCCTGCGTGATACCGGTCACCTCGTGACGTCTCGGGACTTAACTCTAGCTCTATCGGTTATCACGGGCTCTCAAGGACCTAGTCCAAGAATCTGTAACTTGAAATCATCACACAGGGTTCCTGACCTTCCATGGGTCATCCCCATTTCATATATGTAATCTTATGCATTACACATCAAGCATCTCATGCAATTCAATACAATTAGTATTATCCTATCACAATAATATCTCATGTGATATAATATAACATTATGAACGGCAATCGTCACCATGATCAATATTTCTTAGATATCATATACAACGGGGTATTTCTCAATTTATCACATGACTAAAGCACATCAATCATCATATTCACAATCATATAACATATATCAAAACGATATACCCCAAACTCGTCCATAAACCATACGTTTAAAACGTAAAGCTCTCCTTACCTGGAATAGAGAATTCCAGAAGCTCCTCGAGCTAACCAACACTATCTGCTCGTTATTTACAAGTTCTGATCATAATTTTCTACAATCAAACGATTCCCTAAAATTCATAATAACTTATTTTAATACCACAATCACCACTAAAATTCATAATTCGAGCTAGGAAGGTTATTCTCAATTGTTTCGATAAGTATTGACTTACTGATATGCACTGACGCTCGATTCCAAACAAACCCTCAAGTGATCCACTTGTTCAACGCTTTGAACAACGCCATAAACCACCAAATTGGTATAATTTTACTTCCATTCTAAGAAATTGAACCAAACCATACCATGGGTATTCAATTACTCACTAAGGATGAAAAGAAATAGGAACCCCAAGTTTCGAGCCACTTGATCACAAACCCACAATACCAACAAGCTTCAGGCACTTGAAATTTCATAGAAATTGAGAAATTAGAGGTTGGGGTTGTGAAGATATTAACTTAGAATGAAGTGGGTTCCAATCATTACCTTAAAATTGAAGAATCAAGCCTTCCCCATCCAAAACCCAAATTGCCACGTGAACTAGAGAAGGAGAGGATGATCTTACTTCTAATTGAAGGAATCGAAGAAGGGTGGTGGAGGATGGTGATGGTGGTCCGTGGGAAGGAGAGTAAGAGAAAGAAAAACACATCAATTTTTCCCTTGGGTTGTTGCATGCGTGAACAGTGGAAGAGAATGAAGTTTAGAAATTTACAAATGTTAAGTGGTAGGGCATTTAGGTCATTCTCCATTTTTAATTAATTGGTTATTTAATTATTTGCCAATTAATTCCTAATCTGGATATTACAACTTGTCTTATGAATAAAAGATCTTATGCATATTATAAAAAAACAATGTTGAAAAATCAGTTAAAGAGAAAAAACAACATACAAGACAGATCAAAATGAAGGCAGGCCAAATGGGAAAGGTTGTGGTGGACTTTATTTTTTAGGTATACGGTAGATTCAAGAGATATTAATTGTTGGATGTTCATATGTAAAGAATGAGTAATCTATCCAATGGTTAATATCTTTTAAGTTTATCGTATACCTAAAAATAAAGTTTATCTATCATAGTCATTACATATATATAATAAATTAAAAGATTTCTATTTTGAATTGATTTTTATCTAATCCATTTTTGCTAAAACTCGAAACATATTTGTCCATTTTACGCATGTCTTAACTTTAGATGAAAACTTGTTTTCCTTAATTTCACTTAAATATGATTTTTAAATATTACTCAATAATTTTAATCATACTTAAAAATATATAAAATCCTTTTTATTAATATAAACAAGACATCGTTATATATAATATTGAATTTTGTATTTACATAAATTATTCTTTAAATTGTTAAAATATTATTGTTTTATTTTTTAATAAAAACATTGCGGGAAATAATGGTATATTTTCTTTTTTTCAAAGTAAATACACTGATCGTGGAAAATTAACTTTTTAGTATTCATTGTCCCTAACAAGAACCTTTTTAAAATCAAACTAAATTGAGTCAAGAAACCATTTATGTAAATTTATTATGACTCTATTTTAAATACTTTTAAATTAAATAATAATTTATAATAAATAATATTTATTAATGGGTTCGTAAACGTACCAGTAAAATTTATTTATTTATTTTAGTTAATTAATTAATCAATCAATCAATAATATTGAGTTTATTTTGTAAGGACATCACAATTAATATTTGACAAAAAATATTTACGTCAGAATTATGAGAGTGGATTTAAAATCTTGATCCCTATTTTTAAGTTCTTCAACTTCTTTGTCTTTATTTCAAATCATAATAATACAAGTGTGTTAAAACTCAGTGAAAATAACTTTACTAGGTTAAGTAATTATATGCTAGTACCAAACTTGAACTTAAATAATGTATGTAAAAATAAAATAATATTTTAGTACTAGATTTCATTTTAATCTGTTTTTTTTTAAATTGACCCTAATAGCAGAACAATTAGTGGAAAACTTAGAATGATTGATGATGATGCGTGCAGAGATAGTGCTAATGTAAAGTGCCATTGCCTATTGACCAGTTCCACCCAATTCCAACTCATATTGCCAATAATAAATTAACAATAATGTTCATTAATCCAAAAAAAAAAAAAAAATGTGAAAAACGGTAATAAGAGGCAAGTGCGAGGTCATTTTGGGGAACAAAGTAAAAGTATATTTACGAGCCACAAACTTTCCCTTCATTCCTGTTCTCAATTTCTCACAGTGAGGACCCCATTTGTCTTCTGCATCACTGAGAGAACACCACAAAGTTTCCAATGTGAAGAGAGCAACGAAGATGGTTCTAATGGCAGCGAGGATTCTGGCTTCGAAGTCGCGACCAGCGGCGGTTGCTCTCCGCAAATGGCCCTACTCCTCCGCCTCTGCGGCGGTGGCGGAACCGGAGAACACGGAGGTGAAGGATTACGCTGATTACCGGAGATCCTTGTACGGAGATATCACTCACAAGGCCCTTCTCGTTGACGCCGTTGGCACTCTTCTCATTCCTTCTCAACCCATGGCTCAGGTTCCACCTTCCTCTCTCAATGCATCATTAACTGACTCTGTTATTATAACTAATTCTGTTATTCTTACGAATCCGTTTTATGTTTTTCGATTTTTTTTTCTTGCAGATATATAGGAAGATTGGGGAGAAGTATGGAGTAGAGTGCTCGGAAGATGAGATACTGTACAGATACCGAAGAGCTTACGGTCAACCTTGGGGCAAATCTCGTCTCAGGTTTGGTTTCCACTTTCTACTACTGTGTTAAATTTGAGTTTTCATTTCGTTTTGAATTTCTTGATTTATTCATATTTTTATATTGGTATTTTGTCAATTTGTTTATGCCTTGGAATAACAGCAAAGTGAGCAGATTAAGAATAAGTCTTCATTCGAACTCTGCTCTGAATACATTCAATTATAAATATATCAGTTTCTTAAAGGACGAATCAAGGGAAAAAATAAAAATAAAAATAAAAATTAATTTAGAATTAGCATTAATATAAAACAAGTCACACATAATTTTTTATGAAAACCTTTTGCTTTTCAGATTTCTTAACACCTTAGAAAAATTGAAAATATTATACCTAGGTTACTATTTATTTGTCAATAAAAAGAAAAAACAACACTTCGTAATATAATTAAAATTGTTTGTGTTTATTTATCTACGTAATATATTTTCAGTTGTACCATTATTAATGTTCCACTTTTTTGGAAAGATAACGAGTCCGTTTGTTTATGTTTATTAAAAAAATGATTATATAATCACTTTTTTAATAAGCAGATCAGAGTTGCTTCTTAAAATAAGCTGAAATCAGCTTATTTTCAACTTCTGCTTATTTTTGAAACTTTAAACAAACACGTCAAAATTTAAAATAAGTGTTTTTTTAATTAAAAAAGCACTTATCTCTTAAAATAAATTTAAAAGATGGAATAGGAATAGGAAGTTGAAAAGGAAATTCCGGGAAACAAGAACATTAATTGTATATTTGTATTTTTCAATTTGTGTTTGTTGTCTTAGCGTGCAAATAAATAGGAATGAAAGTAAAGAAGGAATGTAGGTAGTATTAATTATCATGAATGGCTTTCACGGGGTCGCAAAAATTTCTTTAATTTAGATATTTTCGTGTTCCTGCCTTAGAACTTAAAAGTTAAAAATAAAAAGAAGAAAAAAGAAAAAAGAAAAAATAAAAAAGAAAGGAGTGATTGGGGTGCTCATAGCAACTGATTTTGCCTCTTGCGGAATCTATTTTCTAAGCGCAGCTGATTTTCCTTATGGGGTTCGCTGTGTGATTGATTGGTTCATTTCATCGAACCCAGCAGTTACTACTCCATTCTTTGTCTAATGAGTAATGAGCAATCATACCATTATAGACACAGACACTACTAGAAAAACTCTAGACAGCATTAAAATAGCTTCAGAAATCAGAAGGGACATTGTTGTCTTTATGTCCTTTCAAATTGTTGTGTTGTGTTGTGCTTGTAACTTGCGTGCTTATGCAGAAGTTGCTCATGTCTAAAGAGTTAGAAAGTCTGGGAGCCAGGCACTGATAATTTAAGTATAAACATCCATTAGGGTATATACATTGTTCTTTTCTGGGAAGGTGAACTGACATGAATAATCCTTTCGTTTGTGTGACAACTTGTATGTTCGTGATAGTTAATAACTACATATGTATAGCTCATAATGAATGATCTTCCAAAATTTCCTACTTCTGAATATGCTATGGTGCAACCATTATAATTACTGAGCAAATTTTGCGCACAAATTATATGATCCTTGTTAGCCAAAGATTATGATTTGGCCGAGGATCATGACAAGCATCATCTGGTTTGTATGCAGCTTCACATATGCTTTCTTATGTGTCTTTAAACTTTAAAGTTAACCTTTTCATATGTTTGTTATTTTGTTATTTGTTTTTTAAGAATGTTAGAATACTGTCACTGGCCTTCAGGTGAAGACACTGTTTTGTGTCAATAAAATCTGGAATGAAATATTTCAACGCCATCTCTTTATATTAACTGCAACTAAATAAAGAAAAGTAATCTCATGCACAGCTATAGAGACACTTCACTTCCTGTCATATTTTGTATAATTAAGACTTGTTTATTTCTAAATTGTAGATATGTTAATGATGGAAGGCCCTTCTGGCAATACATTGTTAGTTATTCTACCGGCTGTTCAGATCCTCAATACTTTGAAGAACTTTATAACTATTATGTGACAGACAAGGTAAGATCACTTATAATTACCATTTTTCTAAAATGTATAATACCATCTTTCTTTCTCTTCTTTTCAAATAAATTGGGCATGGGATGATATTTCTGGCTGGCTATCATCATGTAGGCATGGCACCTCTGTGATCCTGGTGCAGAAGAAGTATTCAGAGCTCTTAGAAATTCAGGTGTGAAATTAGCTGTTGTGTCAAATTTTGACACTAGGTTAAGACCTCTCCTGCGGGCATTAAATTGTGACAAATGGTTTGATGCAGTAGCAGTGTCAGCTGAAGTAAGATAATTGCTCTTTTCATCGCTTTTAGTTTTATCTGTTTGTGTTACTTCTGGTTCTGCTCTCCTCCTTCCTCTCTCATCAATTGTTGCATCAATTTACTGTATTGATATCATTTTTAATGGAGAAGCATCATAAGTGTGAGAAATCTTTAGAAGGGAAATAGTGGGAATAAGCCTTAATCATTCATTGTCTCACCGAGTCGTGTCTTGCTGGAACCTGTGATGATATAGAAGAAAGGTTAGCAATAGATAAATAAATAAATAAATAAAGATATTGAAGGCGCAGAAATCTTTATTTGTATAATGCATCATTACTAACATTTATCATTCCAGTAGAACTTAAAATATGTCATTTATCAAGTTTCTTGCTTTTTCTTTTCTGCTGTAATGAAAAAAAAAATCAAGCTAATATCGTTGCATGTCTTTTCAATCAGCAAGCTCACACATTGCCATTCTGAAAATTGCATTGGAAGAAGAGGAAGCAGCAACATGATTCTGGGATTCAGAATCATGTGGCAGAGCTCTCCCCCATTTGAATCGAACATGCATACATTTGAAACAATGAATTCACCCTTGAGCTACATTACCTTTAGAGTATGTTTGGATGGAGAATTTAAAGATTCTAGAATTGTTAAACTAATAATAGGGAGTGATTAAAAAGAGAGTCTAATATGAGAATAATGATAGATGGTAATATAAGATGAGTTAAACAATACTGAGGAATTTTGAAATTTTATTTCAGCATATGTCATTTGAAATCCCCCTTATTTATACAAAAAATTATCAAGTTGAAATTCTATGGTAATCTTAAAATTCTTTATTGTCATGTTATCAAGTATTGGATGCTAATGTGGCAAGTTTGGTGAAAAATTAAATAGAAATTTGATGGCTAGAATTTACTTGTATTTATAAATCCTTTGGCACAAAAAATATTTTTGTGGCATGTATTATTTTTGCTGTTGATTAAATATATAAACGTTTTGTAATAATCCATATTTCCATAATTGATTTATGTACTTCTCCTCAAGTACAATGAGTTTGTGGATTGTTGGTTATGACTTATGCTTCATTCAAATAGGTTGCGGCGGAAAAACCAAATCCAACTATATTTCTTAAAGCATGTGAACTATTGAGTGTACAACCTGAGGATGCTGTTCATGTTGGAGATGACCGCAGAAATGATATATGGGGTGCCAGAGATGCAGGTTGTGATGCTTGGCTTTGGGGAAGTGATGTTCACTCCTTTAAGGAGGTAACTAACATCTTCATCTCTTTTTAATATAATACAGAAAGTTTTTGGAGGGAATAAGAAGGCAAGTATGACTAGGGGAGAATAAATTATCATCCCAAATATGATACCACTTCTTGGGTCTTTAAAATAAGGATTCAGGGGCTTGCTGTTGACTGGGGGTTTGATTCTCCACATGCCATTTGCCCCTTCCCCTTAAATCCCACATACTCAACAGAGGTGTTCCTAGTTACCCAAAAATAAAAATTTAAAGAATCCTTCCCCAACATATAAGTAAAAAACAGAAAGGCTACTCACGAGAGATTGAAACTTCCTTAAGTCAGCTACAAGCTAAGCAGAGAGAAGCTGCAAGTACGATGCTGTTTTGTTTTATTAGGCAAATGTTAATTGCTAGTTTAGTAACTTTTGTTAACAGGGAAGTTGAATACACAAATTTTCTTTCCTTTAATTCACCCTGACCAATCTTATATCTTCAGTGCAATGCTTTACCTTAAATAAATATAGGGGAAACAGACACCATCTGATACGTATTTTTTTTCCCTGTTATGCTATGACTTGATGTTACTATTTCAAATATAACCAGCGAAAATCATAAAATATAAATGGAATAACAATCAACTTTGTGGCAGTTTGTAACCTATATAACTAGCACGATCCAAAAAATGATACCTTGTATGATTATGAATGTATCTTCTGTTATTTTTATCAGTATTATTGCCGGTTAATTTTGGTTCTGAAATCTCCTATCTTGTTCATGCATAAAGAGACTTGAATATTTTGTTGATGTAGGTAGCACGAAGGATCGGGGTCCAGCTCTGAAAGATGCTCTCTTTACAATAAGTTGAAGAATGTTATGCATGTGTGGTGTCCTATAGGCTTTTGCTTTAAGGGTGTACATGTTCTTCTCCCTTTTGCGATTATGTGTATATATTTATATATATGAAAGGGATGTGGTTCTGTCTAAACCAGAATGGAAGGTGTAGGTAGGAGCTTTTATGTTTCCATCTGAGTCTGGTTTCTCTGCAGCCCTTTGGCTGTTGTGCTTTGCAGTCTATTTTTTACACCGGTTTTTAAAATGTTTTTTAAAATTAGTTTGAAATACAATCGGTGTAAAAAATACTTTTTAAATCGAATTTAAAAAATAGCCGGTGTAAAATTTTTTTATATACATTATATATTTTATTCAGTTATTTTTTTAACCGGTATAAGAAATATTTTTTTTCATCGGTTATAAAGATAACTGATACTAAAAAGCTAAAAATCTGCTCTGTTGGGATGTTGCACAATAGAGAACCCAACTCTTCCATCTATCTGTGTCTTTTAAAAAGCTCATTTTTAAAGTTATAAAAAATAAATAAAAAGAAAAATAAAGCGGAATAAAATACAAGTATGCGTGGGGTGAACATTTTAGGGACAGAATTTATGAAAAGCTCATCCCTAAATTTCCATTCTATTCTCAAGGGTATCACCTAACTGATTCTAAAAAGAGATAGAAAATTAAATTTATTTATATATGCATATAGGTACTTCAAACATTTTAAACTTTAGACACCTGATATTGTTGGAATGACTTCTAAAATTATTGTATCAACTTGTCTCAGTGATGTATTAAACTCAATTTAAAATGTTTTTTTTCCGGGCATTCTAAATTTTAAGTGAGAATCCATGGAGTGGCAAGGACAAAGTGATAAGGGCTGGTTATATTGAGTTTATTGTCCCCATAGGCTCTTTCTCTCTCTCTCTCTCTCTCTCTAATGAAGAGAAGTTAAACTTGTGTAATGTGAAAAGGTTTTATTTAAAACTAACATCAATGTAGTTTTTTGTGATTTGTAAACTAAATTTAACAAATTCTTTAGTAAAATTTTCTAATTTTAAATTTTTGTTTTATCCTGGATAAGATTGTAAATGTTGTCTAGTATGGTAATAACAAGTTCTATGTATACTTTTGTAAAAACCCTAGTTGTTGGTAAACACATTGGTCATTGTCCTGCAAAAAAAAGAGGAGGAAGCGTCACCATAAGGAAAGGACTCGCAGGACAATGACAAAAAAATAAATGAAAATATAAGAGTTGATGTTTTGCCACATTAGCTTATTTGTCCACTACATTAACTTGCTGCTCATTTACCATCATCACCTTGTCAGGTTGTTTATTAATTGATTCAATTCAACCAAATGACATAAGTAAACAAAAAACATAGAGAATAAAAAATAAAATATCAAATTATTCCAAAACCTGTAAAAATTGAAATTATTTTTATTGGATCGACAATTTTTTTTTTATACAGGCTTACAAACCGACCCAATTCAATTCTAACTAAACTTATGTTTGTTACGTATAATTTTAATTATAAAATAATTTTTTCACTGATACTCATAAAATTTCATTACTTATTTAGTTTTTTATTTTGTTTTAAAGTTATATCTTATTTTTATTATTAGTATAAGAAATATATCTTAAT
Source organism: Clitoria ternatea (assembly GCA_037962975.1). Taxonomy (NCBI): domain Eukaryota; kingdom Viridiplantae; phylum Streptophyta; class Magnoliopsida; order Fabales; family Fabaceae; genus Clitoria; species Clitoria ternatea. Next base: position 156,678,029 of record CM075673.1, read on the forward strand.
ATTTAATTTATTTATAAGTTTACTATTTTTATATTAATTGAAGAGTAATTTTGTATTTTTTTGTTATTTATGTTGTGTTTTGCATGAAAGCTAAGTGTTGTTTATGAAATACAACTGATTTATTTCCTCATAATTAAATAACTTACAAATGAGAATCAAATAATTTAATCCAAATCACTTTTAATTGAAATGAATTAAATATAAATTACTTAAATTGATCCCATTCATAGAGTAATGTAACTTTGTGATTAAATTTAATGATTTTTTTAAATTAATCTAATCCAATCTATGATCACCCTTAACCCCTTGCCTTTCCTTTCATCTTTCTTTCCTTTTCCCATCTTTCTTCTGATGTTATGGTGTTCAATTGTTTGGATTTTCTAATATATTTTGAATAAGCATTCTGGAGTTGTAATTGTTACTTATAGCATTGTAGAATCACTCTTAAGATATATCCTTACCACCGGGTAACCATTTGGCTACCTTCTCGTCTTTTAATGATGTTCATTGACATAAAAATAAAACAAAATCACCAAGGTTATAAGTAATGGTTTCCTTTCCTGACGTGAAGAGACAAGGAGAGGAAGATTGAGAGATCAATAAAATCAAGTTTCTATGAAGGGTGGAATTAAAGATTTCCATATTTTTTTTTTTTGGTGAAAAGATTTCCAGATTGATGAACATTCAAAACTCCATCTCCATTTGGGTTGGGGGAGGCCCATTCGTAATGCCCTCATCAGAAAGGTATCTGCAATTATTTGTTTGTGGGTTGCTCTAATTATTGGGCTTTCAAAAGAGAACTTGTTATATGTTCAAAGTCTAAGAATTGATGTTATCCAAAAAAATAAGTCTAACTGCCAAAAAAAAATAAGTCTAAGAATTGATGTTTTTTCTTTTTCCAGTCATTACTCACTGTTTGGATGGATAAATTTTAAGAGAGAGAATATAAGCTCGTTTGTTTAACTTATTTTAAGATATAAGTGTTTTTTAATTTAAAAAATACTTATTTTAAAATTCGATGTGTTTGTTTAAAGTTTTAAAAATAAGTCAAAGTTAAAAAATAAATAAATTTTTGTTTATTTTAAGAAGCAATTATGATCTGCTTAATAAAAAACTACTTATACAGAAAATATTTAAAAAAAACACTTAAAAATAAGGTTAAACAAACGGGCCCTATATTTTCTATAAAAATAAAATGGAAAAAGGTAATTTTTTTGGTTTGGGAATGAGATAACATGAAGAAGAAAAAACTTTTAAATCACTAGGGCCTACGGATTAGTGGCTGATTTGGGTGGAAATTAAAGAATAAATACATTTTATGGTCAAAATATCCTCATGTGAATACATCTACAGACACCTTTCACAAACCGTTACAAGACATGCAGCTTTTAAGGGTATGTTAGTCATTCTATAAGCTTTCCTTCTTGATTTTATATTAATCCCAACAACCTATTAAAACGCATATACCCTTAATTCATTCTAATTTACATCAATCTAAATATAATTTCTCTTAAAATTCATCTCATTATCTTTCTATTCATTTTATTTCTATTCTATTTCTTTCCTCTTTATTTCTCCCTTTTATCCAAACAAATTACAAGAGTTGGAGATTTAAGTTAGCGAAATGGCCAGTAAATCACTAATATTGGGTTGGGTAAGGATGAAAATTCTATGTTAGTTGAGGTTGAGGTTTGTACTTTGTTTTGATAGGCAAATGTTTATTTTGTTTGATGTTTTGTCTACAGTACATTGGGCTTTAGCGACGAAAAAAGAATACATAGCTTTATGTACCTGTTGCTTTATCTATAATAAAAATATATAATTCTTGTTTTCTTCATGCCCTTTCTGTTTTTCATGGTGGCATTTTTTTTTTGGATAACTCATGGTGGCATTTCAAAGAGCTTATTTTGTGATTTAGGTTTGGGTTTCCAATCTTGGTCATGATTCTGGACCGGTTTGTAGAAACGGTTACAAAATTTAAGCTACCAAGTGACCATTTCCAAATGCAAATCACAACCATCCATAAAAAGAAAACACTTGAAATCTAACGATTATCTTTTTATGTGTGGAAATACATCATCTTACTCAAGCTTATGTGAGTTAAAAGTCATCCTATATCCCTTTCATGGAAATAATTAAAGTTGGTAAAATGGGTAGACCCGTATGGACCAGTTTGAGTCTGTCATAGAAAACGTAGTACGTGAGCCTTAAAAATAAATTTAAAGTTAATAATTAAAACAAGAAAGCCCAATAATAAAAAAGCCCAAAAAAATAGGCTGAGTGCGGCCGGCCCAGGCGGCCCAAGTTCTTTTAAAAAACTAGTATTATTTATTAGTTAACTTAGCAACATAAGAAGTACTATTTATTAGTTGGTGTCTTTACAAACATTTTTTAAGAAATCTTGTTGATTTTGTAGCATTTGTGTTAGTATTATTAGCAACTTAGTAGCTAATGTTTCATTCATTTTAATTTTAGATTATAGTACAAAAACAAACATATTTTTTACGAAAAAAGTTATTGATTTTATAAAATTGTTTGTCTAGCAACAGTTAATTAATTTTAATGGCACAATTTTTTTTACCAATGTAGTCTTAGAAAAAGTCTATTAAGTTGGTTCATTTTTTTAATTCATTTTTTATAAATCAATTTTTAATATTTTTTTTAAAAATGGGCCGCCCAATCAAGCCCGCAACCCGTTGAGGCTTGACCCTAAATAACCCATAACCCGATAAAACTTGACCTGTTTAGGGCTGCACACTTGAATTACCAGCTATAGCAACAATAATTTTGCATATGGCCACGTGTTTCAACCTTAATCCTCTCCTATTTCATTGAAAAAAATAAAAAAATTATAATTAAAACACACTTTCATATTTTCCCTAGTATTTTACTCTTTATTAACCCAAAACAAATAAATGTACTTTAGATTCTAATTTTAATTAAAGGAAAACATGTAAATACTGAAATCAGTTTTGTATTTATTATAGCAGTTTTTGAATTATTTATGTATGTTCTAAAGAAAACTAAGATTAGAGTTGCATACTTGACAAGAAGGGATCCATTTTAAAGAATCTTTGTCAGTCTTCGAAGAGCCGATGGAAGTGTGCAAATGACCATCTTTTAACCTAATGATTAAGTTTCTACTAAAACTTATCTAATAAAAAAATGCCTTAAATATATCTTTCTTGTAACATCCTAATATGTGATTTGGGCAAATTAAATTAATTAAATATGTGAAATTAGTAAATTGCCCTTGTAACTTAAATGAGAAAAATGCATTCTCTCTCCTCACTTCTCATTTCACGGACAGTGCATGCAGCAAGGGGAAGGAAAAATTGATTTGCCATTTTGCTCTTCTCTCCCGCGGGTTCCATCTTCGTCACTCCACTTTATATTTTAAATGTATGGATTATGGACAGATAAGGGTATATTTGCTAGTTAAAATTGATTGATTATGTTATTTATGAGGAATTATCGATATTTATGATGATGTGATTTATGTAGTTAATATTTGATTGAATTTATACCCCTTTGTTGTGATATTATGCAATTTGATGAGTTTTTGATAAGTGTGGTTCCGTTCATAGTTGTTGTGGTATTAATAATAACATGAGGTTGCTTGATAATTGTGTGGCAATGATGATGAATAAGTTGAGATGATAATTAAAGCTTGAGGTAGCTTAGCAAATAATGTAGTTTGACTGAGAAACTGTTGTTTGATGCATGCTATGCGAGTTACGAATTTAAATAGAAATCCCTTGGTGATGGTAACCAAGTGGTGGACCCTGGTGATGGTAATCATGTGGTTTGTAGATGATTTTGATATTGTGTGGCATAGCATTTGCATATTTGGACGCACACAAGACTGCAGGGGGTCTGTTATGCCGACCCAGATGGGAGGGTGGCCTTTGGATAGGCACAGACCCTGTAGTGGTTTCCTTTGGGATCCACAACCGCCTTGGATTGGATTCAAGGCTGGCCTGTAACACCTAGTTGTGGTTGCCGTTGTCACTGAGAGTGACTGGTGTTACATTATGGGCGAACGGTTCGGTACCGGTAAAAATATACGATATGTTATGAAATTTTATACACTGCAGTGTAATCCCATCATTAGAGTCGGATCCGCATGCATATACATTTGCATATTGTGTTTGAGTGGTTTGAAGCTTTGGATAGCTCATGAGATGTAATTAATATGTTGATCATATTGTCGTTTATGAATTAGGTTAAGCGATGATGGATTATATTAATGCGATGTGTAGAATTGGATAAGTTGAAATCGAATTCAGTAACTGTCATTTAATATATAATATGCTCACCCCCATTATATGATTGTCTTTTCAATGGATTTGGACTGTGATGGTGATTGGTGAGGAGTCACCATGCTTGACAATAAGCATTGTGTATATATATGCATATGCACTATATAGATTTTTGGTAGTATAGCCTTGGTCGACTCTTTGTATTTAGTTATTTTGATGACGTACATATCCTGTGTAGTGGATTTAGGTAGTTGATGACTTTAATGGAAGTCTAGTTTGCATTTTGAGTAATTGGATCTCATGTATATGATGATATTGATGACTATGCGATATTATGTTGTGGTGAACATGGATGGTCTTATTTTGTGTATGCGATGCTTTATATCTAAGAGACATGGTTGAGAACCTTTGATGCATTACATAATGTTATGTCCAGGACTTGCACATGTATTGGAAATGTGATATATTATGTATTAGAACCTAGTTTGATGATGTATAAGTGAAAATTAGAGTTTTCATGTGATTTTTATGCATAATTAGGATCTGGATAGGTCAAATTATGTTCTGTAAAGTTTAGATACCTCTGAATGGTTCCAATATGTTATACGTATGACTTAAAACTTGTAGGATTTGGAATAGGCCAAATCTAATGAGAAATGACCATTGAGTTGCATACTTTCGTCTTAAAATGGACAAAATGTAATTTTATGCATATCTTAGTCATATGTTGGAATTTTGGCAAACGGATAGCGCCAACAGCTCTGAAATGGGGAAAATATAGTGCCCATAAAGTTTCATAGCAATCGGAGTTAAAATGGGCAAAATAGGTAGGTTTGAAGTTGATTTATAGGTTTAGAGTTGTCATTTTTGATCAAGCGAGTCAAATCTCGCTTGAATAAGCCTTTATATGAGTTTGGGAGTTTGGGGTGTATTCTGTCAAAATCTCATTCAAGCGAGGATATTATCGCTCAAGCGACTCGTAAAGGAGTGGTTTCTACCAAAATTTTGCTCAAGCGAAAGTATTTTCGCTTAAACGAGCTGCTCAGAGTCTGATACTATCATATTCTCACTTAAGTGAGCTAATTTTCACTTAAGCGAGCTAATTTGGCTTTTGCTTCCTTCACAAAAGTTGTAGATAATTTTGTCTCTATCGTTTTGACACCCAATTTGCGTCGATCGGAGGTCGATAGCTCGAGTTATACCTAAAATACTAAAAGGTGTTTAGGCTAAAAATTTCAACAGGATTGATTTTATAAATTCACAAATTAGGCAGTCTTCGGGGCATATTTGGCCCTCGACCTCTTCATAATAATTATAGGTATTTGAGTTATAGAGGTGTACCAACCAAGCTCATCTCAATTGGAGTTGTGTAACTCTGATTTGACTCAATTTTTTAAACATTACGTTGGGAACCGACGTACTAAAAAATTTTCTTTGAGCAGTTTTGGAACTCCCAAGCCCAAAATATGTTATGCGGGACCCATAGAGTCATATGAGGACATCCTAGGTCGGATGTGAATATTTTTTAAAAAATTTCCCATGTATTATTATTATTATTAGTGTTACATTTCTTTTCCTAAAATAAGGGTATTTTGATTTTGTTCCTTAATTTTTTTATATTAAATATTTTGTTTTACGTTTTTATTTTAAATTTAAATTAATATTTACTAACAAACAAATTTTGAAATCTGTTAACAACGTTTTTGATGAAATAGTCTTTAACTAAAAGAAAAATGTTAGTATAAGTCATTTAAATTTATAGTAATAATTTAATGAATTATTTTAATAAATAATTTTATTAGTATAAATTGAACTATACTAATATTACATCAAATGTTAGTATAATACAATTTCTTGTTAGTAAAAACTTAAAATGTCTTTAGTAACACTATATTTGTTGTTAGTTAAAAGGCTATACCAACAAAAGATTTCCTAAGAACTTTCAAAACAAACAAAATTTAGAAGTTGTTAAAAAAACTTTTTTTGGTACAAACTTTAACTAATAAAAAAATAAAATATTAGTATAAATCATTTGGATTTATATTAACAATTTAATGAATTATACTAATAAATAATTTTTTAAATAGTAATATGATATAGAATACATTTTATTGTAATTAAACACTCAAAATATCTTTACTAACAATATTTTTTTGTTAGTTGAAGACTAAATCAACAAATTTTTTACTAACAATTCTAAACTTTGTGTTAGAAAATGATTTTTTTAATGATTATTGATATGAGAAACTAAATTAGCCTATTTAGATGGTTCTGAGAAGTTTAATTGATTATTAACACATGACTTTTAATTATTAAAAATCTTAACAATTTTATTTTCTGACAATCTTGAAAGAAGCTTTAACAATTAAAATTTATATTTTAACCAGTTAGAGTATTAATAGTCAGTTAAACATGTCTGAATTATCTTAAAAAGCTAATAAATAATTTAGTTACTCAAATTAATTGATCTGTCCCCGACCGGGGTCTAGGATCCTGTGTCGGGACAGCCTCAAGAGTTGAAGATTGAATGAGACAGAAGACCGGCTGAGTGTATCCGGTCTCTCTGATCTGGCCTCTCAGCGTGTGGAGGTCGGTCTTGTTGTCCTGGAGATCCTTCACACCGACCTCTCGCGTTGGTGTGGGCGACAAGTGGTGTCACCTGCGAAGATTCTCCGACGCTCAAGTTAGAAGAGTGTAAGATGAACTCTGTAATACTTAAGCAGTATAATAGTGAGAATGAGAGTAAGGACAACATAACCTTTGACATGTATTACAACATGTTATTTATAGTAGAGCGTAGAAGATGAATCGTTGGGTGTTAGTGGGCCCACTGGTTCTGATAACGTGTATCAAGAGTCAATCCGAGTGGGCCAGCATTCAGAGTATGCCGAGAGAGTAGGTGAATTATCAGTGTACTTTTCTGTCACATGGATGGAGGATAATCACCTTTTCCGTAAATTCCGCTGGTGATTGTACCCACTCCTGTCAGTGAATGAAAGGGACATATTCCGCTGTGCAGAATACCTTTCCCGTTATGATACTAAAGCAGTCAGTATTCTTGACTGGTGTAGGAGAGCGGATAAGCCGATCGGTGTCTCGGATGTCACCTCGGACGACTGGTGTAAGAGAGGTTTGCCGAGTGTGTTGCAGACCGGATTGGTATTCTTGACATCGGCTGAACACTAGGGCGGCTATAATGATTTCACTTTAGGTGAGACCGGATCAACATGTTTACCGACTGGATCATTATCCTGGGATACCGGTTGACTTCTAGGAAGGCTGAGTCGGCCTTTTGTCCTTAGAACCGGTATCCAGACCGGATAACCTTGGGGCCGGTATCCAGACCGGATCATTAATAATTAACGAATTAAAGTTTAAAACAAAAACTTAAAACAAAAGATTTAATATAGAAGAGATACAAAAGAAAAAGAATTATTTCAAGGACTGAAATCTAAAAACCATTATTTCTATAGAGACCCTAAAGATATTTAATTCTGAAATTTCATTAATTGAAACATTAGCTTTTTATCTATTTAAAATTTCATTAAATAATCGAGTACTAGTAATTTGATAATATTTATAATTATTTATTAATTTTAAAATTTTCTTTTAAAACTATTGATTAATGAGAATTTTGTAACATCCTGATTAAAATTAAAAAGGGAAATTAAATTAAGGGGGGTTGATTAATTAAAATGGGTAAAAATTAAATTGAATGTCTAAGTTAAAGGTTAATCATGCAAATGAATGTGCAATACCCTTTATGCCCTTAGTCACTTAAGTTAAGTAATTCAATTTCCTTTCCCTTCATTCACGCTTATCTTCGTGCATGCAGAGGTGAAAACTTTGGCCATTCTAGTCTTCCTTCTCTTGTGAGCTCATTACCTCAATCCTTCACATTCTTCTCTCAATTTCTTCAAATTGGAACAAGAATTCATCTCCTTCTTCTCCATTCTTTCATGTGGCAACTTGAGCTTGTGAGGGAAAGCTTCAATCTGTTGAATTTAGAGGTAATTGTAGAACCTAACTCTTGGCTTGTGAAATTTCTAAACCCCATCTTCTAATTCTTGCAAATTCTTGAATTTTAGGGCATTTGTAAAGTTTGGTTTGAAATGGGACAACTTGAGACCATTGGGTTTGGGTTTCTTCATCCTAAGTAAGCAATTAGAATGCCCATTAGTTGGTTTTAGCTCTATTTCATGAATTGGGATTTAATTCTTTCATTTCTAACGGTTAGGTGATGATTCGACGTTATTTCGAAGTGGTTCAGAACTTGAGGTTTGATCGAAAATGAGTTTTGGGGGTCGATGACATGGTTTGGTAAGTTGATAATTGATAAAATAATTATTGACGGGTTATTTTAGATCTGAAACATGAATGTGATAACATATGAGTTACTAAAAATTTAATATCCATGTTTTAGGAACTTAGGCGACTTATGAATTGCAATTGGAAGTGATCGAGTAGCGTTGGATAGCTTGTGAGCTTCTAGAATCGTTTATTCCAGGTAGAGGATGCTTTTACATTTTAAATGTAATGTTTATGGACAAGTTGAGGTATTTTAATGTGTATGATTTGTATAATGGTTGTGAATTAGAAATTGTGTTGTTGAATTATGAAATGTTAGTAAAATACCCCGTTTGTATGATGATTGAGAATTATCACTGATTATGTTGAATATCGTCCATAAAGTTATGATAGAATGCATGAGATGCAGATTGTGAATTGAAAGTATTGTAATATATGAATACCTGATATGTAATGGCTTAATTGAATAGTTCCTATGCATGAGATGTAGTAGGATACTTGATTGATGGTGTGAATTATTGCATGAAATACAAAATGAGAAATGTTGAGAGCATATAGTGTGGGACGGAAATGAATTGATGAATTAATGATAATTATATGCATGAGATGCTATGAAAGACCTTGAGTGGGACTCAAGGAAAACCTATTGAGTTGGACTCAGGGCTTCCCGTAACACTGTCGTTGTCACTAAGAGTGATTGTGTTACGCGAGAGGGCAAACAGTTTGGTACCAGTAAAATGGCCGGATCAGTTGAGAGCTGAATATATGACTAAGAGCCTATGTTGCAACATAAAAATTAATAATGTATAATTGGATCCAATTGAATGAGAAAGTATATGCATGTGTGTATGTTATTCAGAATAACATGAATGATATAGCCTTGAATGAGTTATTGTGAAAAACCTGATGATGACAATTATAAGGATTATGATGAGTTAATATGATATGAGTGATTTATGTTGAATGACAGTATGTGTTGTTATTTGATTGTGATATCATATGGTATGGTAGAGAATTGGATAGGTAAATCTAGTTCAATAACTATTATTTAACATGTATTTCACTCACCCCTACTTATGTGGCTATGTTTCAATGGATTTGGGTCGTGACGGCGTTTGGTGAGAGGTCACCATGCTTGAGTAAGGACCATCTGTATATAGATATTGTACAGACTTGTATATAGTGGTTTAGTGGTAGCCTTGGCCGGCTCGTGTAAATAACTATTTTGATAGTTGATGTATAGAACTGTTAGTGGATTTAGGTAACTGATGGTTTCATCTGGAAGCCTAGAGTTATTATGATTATGTATACGATATGATAAATAATGAAAATATGATAGTGACCTTTCTATTGATGATGTTTGCGTTGTGGTGACCATGGATGGTCCCACCGTATGGATATATATATGATGTTGCATAATTTCCAGGGATTGTGGATATGCACTTGGTGCATTGTATGTGTGTCATATGTCCAGGAAATGCTTATATGTGATAATAAAGATGAATTGGGTGTTAGAGGGTTGATTGCATGAACAATGTAGGAGGAAATGAGATTTTACATGACTTATATGCATAATTGAGTAATTGGTATGACCATATAGAGATTTATACGGTTTGGATGGCTTAGGACAGTTCCAATGGTATATATATATATATATGTGACTTGTGGTTTGTAGAAACTGGAATGAGTCAAATTCGTTAGGAATTAACCATTGTGTTGCACAAAATACCTTAAAATAGGCTAAACGCGTTTTTGCGCATAAGTATCTCATTTTTCAATATTTTTGAGTGCGGCCAGTAGCTACACGTCATAAATGGTGTATGTGAACACAATTATTAAAATAATAAAATAAATAATAATCTCCTACACTATTTCAGAAATTCTGTTCAGAATCCGGAATTGGTTCCCCGACACTCCTCCAATCATCTTCGTTTTCTTCCTCTCCTGATCCTGATATGAGGATCGAAAAACAGAGGACTCCTGTCTCATCTCATGACCCCCAACAGCAACAATCTCAAAAAAAACCCACAAAACCCAAAACCAAAGCACCAACAGCAATAATGGAAATAACAAAAACAACAAAAAGAACAGAACAAGAGAAGAAAAAGCTATTAGGCCGCTGACCATCGACGAGCCAGCCACCAGATTTGACTCTGATCTGCACCCTCGAACAACGCCGGTCAAGCTCACGATCACCGACGGCACCTGCACAACGGCGAACGACCAGCTCCGGTCTTCGCCGTCGACTTCCGCCTCGCGTGATGCTGACCCAGAACTGTTCCCCACCAACGCCGTCCCCCCTCTCTCGATCGGTTTCTCTCTTTTTCTCACTGCCTCTCCGATCTCCCTCTCCGTTACTCACTCCCTCTCCGTTAGCCTCAGTTTCTCCCTCTCCACTCTCGGATTCACTCTCTCCTTTTCGGCCTCCACCAGCTCCCTCTGCGCGAGCCACTCAAAGCCCGACCAACACCTCCTCCACCGACGTCTTCTTCCTCTCCCTCTCGGTGGCTCTCTTCTCTTTCTCTCTCCTAAAATTTCTCTCCCATTCTGCTGTTTCTGCCACCCCCTCCCCCTTCTCTTATTTCCTTTTCTTTCTTTAGGTGTTAGATTTAAGTTTGTGTGGTTTTTGGGCCTCAAAGGTCCATTTCATATCTTTTCTTTTTTTTACCTTAACCTTTTATTTCAAATAATGGGCTTCAGCTTTTCTGAAGCCCACTAATCTTAGGACTTACTTTTTTTTTCTTTTGTTTAAAATATAATAATAAATAGCTTATAAAAGACAAAAATTTTTTTTTAGAGATATATTTTAAAATAAAAAAAGGATAAATAATTTTAGGTTTCTACTAAAAGAATTTTTTTATTTTTATTTTGTAAATGCCTTTCCCTCAAAAAATAATAAAGTAAATAACTTTTCTTATTTTGTACTAAACTGTTAAACTTTAAATGCTTTTTTTAAGAAAAATACAAAATAAGTAGTTGTATCTACGCTTTATCAAAAATACATTAAGGTTTAAACACCTCTTCTTAAGAATATTAGGAAAAGGAAAATTACTTCTATGATAACGTTAAATTAAGAAGTATTAGAATTAGTTCCTTTTTTTTTAGAATAAAATTAACCACTTTATATTAAGTATATATATTTTCTTTAAAATAAAATGTCACAAAATCTTAGGAGCTATGTCGTACAAAGTTACTTTTGCCTATATTATTGTTATTAGATTTTAAAGATTTATACACGTGCGATCTTCTTCGCCTTGTATTTCCCTGTCCTCATGAATTTTCCCTCATTATTAAAAATCAAATCAATTAAAAATAATTTAAATATTTTTCTTTCAAAATTAATTTTCAAAAAGAACTACGTGACCCTGATTTCTCAAAAGCTCGAGAATACGTAGGAGCGGGAAGTAATTCCTGTCGGGCCAATCTTTCTTTATTTAATTTTTTGAGTTTCCATTTTTGTCTTGTTATTAAAAGGAGGAGCGAGGTTAATTTGGACGAGACGTCCTGTTAATCTCATATTTTTTTAATATCTCTTTAAAAAAGAAGGAGCGAGGTTAATTTAGACGAGACGTCTTGTTAATCTCACATTTTTGTAGTATTTCTTTAAAAGAAGGAGCGAGGTTAATTTGGACGAGACGTCCTGTTAATCTCATGTTTTTTTAAATAATATTTTTTTTTAAAAAAGGAGGAGTGAGGTTAATTTGGACGAGACGTCCTATTAATCTCATGTTTAAAAAATTTCATGTTTTTTTTTGTTTATTTTTGTATGCTTTGTCATTTCGTACGTTCCTTTTCTGAAGAAGTGAAAATAATTTTTGGGCTAATTATAATGCGCGCTATCATATTGAGGTAACCGTTTTATAACGGACAGTTGTGAGGTGCTAATACCTTCCTCACCTGTAATTAGACTCCCGAACTTGGAATTTTACTTTCATAACCAGTGCTTTAACGAAAGGTTTTCCCAGTATTTTATCCTTAAAAAATATTGGTGGCGACTCCCTATTTTCTTTTCGAAAGGATTTCGAAACCCGTTTTAATATTTTGAGGGTCGGCCTTCCCGCCGCGATCCCGGTCGTGACAGATGGTGACTCTGCTAGGGAAGATAGAGAGTCAGGCTAGTCAATTTGATAGCGCATGTTTTAAATAGCATATTAATTATTTAACTTCTTCCTTTATTTTATTTTCTGTAAATGTTTGTATGTGGTTTCTGTTTTGTTTGTATTCTATCATTTACGTTCTGTTAATGTCTGTGTGATTGTTGAACCCTAGGGTAGACGACTTTATTTTGTTGCTCTATGTTTGTTCTATGTGCAGGATGAGTAAGGTACAGGTATTGGATGCCTCTTTCACACACTACACTCACAATTTGCATACACTTTTGAGTGGGACCCTATACCCGGGCCCAAATGAAACTTAAGATTAGGGGAGGTTGATAGCGGAGCCATTTGGGATGTACTTCCTGTCTGGTTACCGTGAGAATCTCAGCTAGAGTTCGACTTATTCATGGTGCCCACACCTAGTAGATTTCCTACTGTTGTGGTCAACATCATGAGTAGGATCTTGGCTCTAGTGACCTTTAGAAGTTTTAGAACAAGCCACCTAATGCGAGATATCACTGTTAGACAAACCTTAGAACCATTAGGAGACCTTCAGAAAAACCCGACTTAGGGCACAAAGGGGCAAACTTTACTTCTACCTTTTCTCATTCTCACTTTCCTTTCTGATCTAGATTAGAGGACCACTTGCCCGTTTAGTGGATAACTTTTTCCAAAAATGACATACTTTTAACTAGTGATCCTTTAACGGGCAAGTAGACCTTTCCTTTTATGCACAAGTCTTTGGGCCTTGAGTTACGGATGTTTCGAATCATAAAAAAAAGTAAAAGAAAAAGAACAAAAATATATATATATATAAATAATAATAATAAAAAAATCATTTTTTTATGATCAGAAAATCCGTATCTCACATGACCCTTGATTTGTGGCAAGTTTTGTCAAATCGTAACCTCCCTAAATACAAAAATGTTTTCAAGAAAGTTACTAGGGGAGTATCGATTTGCAAAGCATGTTAGTTTCCAATGACTGATTTTCTCTTTTCTTTATGTTCTTACAGGAAGCTATCAAGAGCTTAGCCGGTACCTCTGAGTGAAAATATGGAAATTAACATGAGATCAGATAGTTGTGGTACGAATATACCCGAGTTGAAAAAATTACTGCATGTTAAGGCTAGGAAAGTTGATATAACCAGTTTGCAAGCATTAGGGAAGAAATTGGATATGAATCAAAAAATGACCTTCTCAAGGAAATATGGGAGGATTTTAAAGCTGCTAGAAGTGGAGGTACAAGTTGAGGCAATTACTGCTTTGATTCAGTTCTATGAACCACCTCTTCGTTGTTTTACTTTCCAAGACTTTCAATTGGCTCCGTTTGTTGAGGAGTTCGAATAGATTCTGGGGATGCCACTAGAAGGACAAATGCCTTACCGCCACCTTGGACGTCATTTGAATATTGTTACCATCGCTAATGTCCTAAGGATCCACCCAGAAGTGTTAAGGAGTGTGCAACTAAATAGAAATCAGACCCTGGGGTTCGATCGGGAGTACTTTGAGAAACATATGCCCTTGCTGGCTGAGAAGGGAGATTGGGAAGCCTTCATGGATACCTTGGCTCTCACCATTTATGGTGTTATCTTGTTCCCCAATATTGACAATTACATAGACTATGATGCTATTGGCATTTTCCTTGCCCGCAAGTTCAAATCTGAAAATCCTGTCACTGCTATCTTGGCAAATATATACTGCACCATGGACTTCTGCTATACACAAGGTGGAAAGAGAATCATTTGTTGTCTACCTGCTCTGTATGTATGGATCACGTCGCATGTCTTCCACCAAGTCGACAAAGTTGAATGTCCTATTTCTGATCTGAAGTTATGCCAGTTAGTAACAAAGAATGGGCGTGAATGGGCCAATCACCTGATAAGGCTCACAACTGATAAAGTAAGGTGGTATCTATAGTGGTTGAAGGTTGACACCATTATTCACCATTGTGGAAGCTACCCGAACGTTCCTCTCATGGGTACTCAGGGATACATTAATTATAACCCTGTCATAGCCAAACGTCAGCTAGCCTACCTATTGCTTGGGCCACCCAATGAAGAATCACTTACCCCTTTTATTGTTTACTACTCGGAAGGAGATTGTACCTCTGTCATTCGAGATATAGGAAATGCATGGAAGAAAGTCCATAAACAAGGGAAAGAACTAGGAGCTCGAAGCCATGCCATGAAGGAAGAATACTACCAATGGATCCTGAATAGGGTTTCCATTGTCAAGCTGCCTTTCAAAAGTCCTTCCTATCTCCCAACAAGCACACCTGTTCCCCCACCTACCTTTGAAGAGAAGGCAATGAGAGCCAAGATAGAAGAGCTAATGGCCAAAAACAAGAAGCTAGAGAAAGACTTGCTGATGTCTCAACAAGAATGCGCCCTTCAGAAAAGGGAAAACTTAGAAAGCAAGCAAACCATCAAGGAGATTGGAAAAAAGTGGAAAATTGAAAGGGATTACTTGAAGAAGCAAAGTCAATGCCTCCGAACAGCTAATACTTAACTGAGAATAAATAGCAAGCAAAGGGATACCATATTGGCTGACAAGCAACTCTTGAGGGACATGTTGGCAAAAGCCAAAGAGCACGAGCAAAATGCGCTGGTGCAAAGAGAGCTTCTACAATCGCAAGTTAGCCAATTAGAACATCAGCTTAATGAAGTGGTAGAAGCTTGCCAGCATGAGATAAATGGCAAACGGCGACGCGCGATGGATATCGAGCAAGACTGTCATGAGGCTATTCGTATCTTGGAAGCTGAAATGACACAACAAGACGAAGTCATTCATTCATGGATGAACCGTTTTGCCCACTTGGTATATTTGTCTAATGGGACTCTGGAAGACCTCCCGCTCCTACTTAAGCAAGCTGAGGGAATGGTTAATCCCCTTACCACCCCAGAAGAAATTGTAACCTTCCTTGATTAATGTAGAGAAATGATTTGTAAAATGAGGGCCATGATTGCCCGAGCTAGGAATGACTGATTTACTTTTTCTGCATAAAAAAATAGACTGGCAGCGATAATGTATTTTGGTGGAATTCAGAAATGTTGTTCAAGTGGCCTCAATACACAAGAGAAGGGGTGAATTGAGTTATAAAACTTTTGCTTGGAATACCTTTAAAATTGATTTCTACAACCAAGTTTATGAGATTATGCAAGTGAAAGCAAGTAACAATGATATGCAATGCACTACAAGAGGTAAGTAATGCTGAGGCAATTTAGCAATCACTTGGTGTGCAATGTCTAAGGTATAGCAAATTAAACAAGTTCAAGTGTGTTCTTCTCAACCAAACAATACCAATCAACAAATATGCAATGTATGGAAGTAAAAGAGTAAGGAAGAGAAGCTTGCAAACCGATGTAACGAGTTCCACCCAATCCGGTGTACGTCTCGCCTCTAAGCAACCCACTTAGAGGATTTTCCACTATTGTAGACTAGAGATACAACTTTGAGCAATTGCGGCTTCCTAGTGTCCCACACTCAAGAACCCAATCCTCACAAGTATAAGGGCAACCCACCCAATCTCTCAATCTCACAATATCCCAAAGGTTGAGTCCACAACCTTTGTAACCACTCAATCCTAGAGTGAACAACCACTCAACCTAGAGTGAATAACTTGTGTGTTTGGAGTTTGTGTTTACAATCAATATACTCTCTTAATAGAGCAGATATACAAGTGAAAAGCTCTCCAAATTTCTAACTCTCAAGATGAGAGGATATATAAGTGAAAGTATAATATGCAAGAAATAGGCTTACAAAGCACAAAAATTAGAGCTAAGGATTCGTTGCTTCTTGATTCTTGTTGAGTTTTTGTGTGCTTGTGTTCTTCTTGCATTTATAGAGCCAAGATAGCTGTTGAGGAGTCCCCTAGCCGTTGCAAGATGATGGCTCTGCGTATAGTGGGATTTGAGTGCTTGTTTTCCACTTAAGTCTGTCTATTTAGTGGTGTTTCCCACTATGTGAATCGATTCGTAGATCCTTGAATCGATTCAGAGTATTCTGTTCTATGCATTTTGAAGTTCCAGAGTCGAATGAATCGATTCGAGCTTTGTTTGAATCGATTCAGAGCATTCTGTTTTGGGTTCTTGGTCTGTCAGCATCGTGTGAATCGATTCAGGGTCCTTGTGAATCGATTCAGGACATACTGTTTGCAATCTTAGTGACTTCCAGGGCTGTGAATCGATTCAGGGTCATGGTGAATCGATTCAACCCATTCTGTTTCTCATTTTTATGACCTCCAGGGCTGTGAATCGATTCACTCGTGCTTGAATCGATTCAGGCTCTTCATTTTGACATTTTTTCATGCCTGTTGGTCATCCATTTGAATCTAATGATGCATGGTTGCTTTCCTTTTGTTTGATTCATTGGTTTCTTCATCTCTTGAACCTTTGTGAGATCATTTTCCTCTTTTATATGAAATCTCTAATTGTTTTTGATTTGAAGACTTCCCATTGCTTGTTTCCATTGTCATTATCAAAACCTGTTATCACATGCAAATACATTCTCCCCCTTTTTGATGATGACAACCAATGGCCATCTCTTGGGGTGTTTATTAGCCAATAACAAGTTATGAAAACTAATGTCTCTGTTTTAAGCAATTATTTCTTTTAAGAAAATAGGTCTCCCCCTTTGTTTTTCAATAAAACCATCAAATGATCTCAAGCGTTGAAATAATGTCACACCTGTATCACATTCATATATATGTATCATATTCGCATATATCGCACATAAATATATCATATCGCACATGTATCGCACGTGTAGCTCTCTATCTCTCCATCTCTCCCCCTTTGTCATTATCAAAAACAAAAGTTGGAAGTACGCAGTAAATCGAGTAGTAATCACAGGCAAATGCAATTGAGATAAACCAAAATAATTAACCAAACGAGATAATTGTTCAACCGACATAGCAAAGTAAGAAACTAAGACGAGATAGTTGTGCAAATAATTGACCAAAACAGAAACAAAAGTAAACAACCAAGTCTGAATGTGAAAAATAAAAGGAATAAAGAAAAGTAAAGATCAGTCATGGATGTGGGAAGTGAATGCTGGATATCTGGGTGGCAAGCTCCGTGTATCGCTCTTCCATGTTTGCTTCAATCCTGTCCAGTCGAGTGTGGATGTTTGCTTCCATGGAGTTGAGGCACTGGTCCAGGTGAGCAGTGAGTCTTGTGAAAAGATCATCAGTAGCAGCGGGTGGAGGAGGAGGAGGAGGAGGAGGAGCGTCATCTTCAACTTCATGTCGGGGACGCCTAAGAAATTGCCACCTGCCTTGGTATTCCACAATATTCATCTTAGTGAGATGAGATTTGCCAATAGGTGCTTTGGGACCGACCACTTCCTTGATCTCATTTTTCAAGTCCACTTTAAAATGGTGGAGCAATTTGGTAATGAGTATGGCATATGGAAGATGAGCGAGGTTTTGGGCTTCAACCATGTGATGCCTAACCAAGTCAATCCAATTTATGTCTTTCTCATTGACAATTGCCCAGAGCAGCAAGATTTGGGCCTCATTTAGCCTTGCATAATTTCCACCGGAGGGGAGGAGAATTTTGACAAGGACAAAGTACAAGAGGCGGTGATGGAGACTTAAGGTGCCAACCGTGCTCGAGGGACCTGCAAGATTAAAGAAAGCTCTTGCCTCCAACGGATTATAATTCCATGCAAGAGGAGGTTCTTTGCCATGGAAGGAAGTGTTGCTAAGAGGGAGTAAGCCAACTTGATTCATTACCTCATTATCAAGAATGATAGTCTTACCTTTTACTCGGGCAATATAGCGAGCATCTTGAAGGCGTAAAGTGGAGTAGAATACACGAATGAGTTCGGGGTAGATTGCTACTTCCTCAAGAGCCATGAAGCCAACTAGCTCTTGTTGATGTAAGGTGGTGAGTAGAGGAAGTCCAGATGCTTCAAAGAATGGGAGATCAAGCCAATGGGGAGAAATGAGATGTTTCTCAGAGAATGAAGATTGGTACCTTTCAAGATCCTTTTGGGTAGTGAATAATCTAGATAAATCAGAGTGTTGAGGCATGGAGGCTGTAGCGGTGTTTGCACGTTGTTTCTTGCGAGGTTGAGAGGAGGAAGCCATGGAAGATGAAGGATTTGAGTGGAAGGTTTGGAGAAGAAGTTGAAGAGATTAGAAGTTGAGAAGTTTGAGAAGAGAGAGTGGGAGATAGTGGAAGAGTTAAATGAGGGAGTGTGTGAATTTATCAGTGTGAATATGCAGTAACTGACGCGTGAATTGATTCGAGGAATGCTGTGAATCGATTCGAACGTTACTGATTTGAGAGAAATGAAAGGATCAGACACGTGAATCGATTCGAGTATGCTGTGAATCGATTCGAACCTCTCTGTTTGAGGGAATATGGACCATCAGGTGTTTGAATCGATTCAAGGGGAGTGTGAATCGATTCGAACGATACTGTTTTGAGGATTTTTGAACCAACAGGTCTGTGAATCGATTCGAGGGGGTGCTGAATCGATTCGAAGGGCTGTTTCACTCAAAATTCATTTCTTTCCATTCTAATATATTCAAGGCATGAGGCATTCCATATAGGATCATTAAATCACATTTCCATGGGGTTCTTTTGCATTAATCACTAGTAAAGGTGTCATGCAGCCAATACACAAGATGAAGTGATCACTTAAACACAATTTGTCATATCAAGAATACCCAATTCTCTTCTAATGTAAATAAATTGCTCTCTAGCCAAGGGTTTTGTGAAAATATCTGCTAGTTGCCTAGAGGTTTCAACATGTTCAAGCACACAATCCCCTTTTAACACATGATCTCTAATAAAGTGATGCCTAATCTCAATGTGTTTGGTCCTAGAGTGCATTACTGGATTTTTCGAGATATTAATGGCACTAGTGTTATCACATTTAATGGGGACTTTATTCAAGGTAATACCAAAATCAAGAAGTTGTTGTCTCATCCAAAGAATTTGAGCACAACAACTACCAGCTGCTACATATTCTGCCTCAGCTGTTGACAATGCAACACTTGCTTGTTTCTTGCTATGCCAAGAAACAAGAGAACTACCAAGCAAATGGCATGTACCACTAGTACTTTTTCTATCAAGCTTACACCCCGCAAAGTCGGAATTAGAATATCCTAAAAGATTACATTCAACACCTTTGGGATACCATAAACCAACATTTTGAGTACCCACAAGATATTTCAAAATTCTTTTTACGGCAGTTAAATGTGATTCTTTAGGACATGCTTGATATCTAGCACACATGCATACCGCAAACATAATATCAGGTCTACTCGCAGTTAAATAAAGTAAGGATCCAATCATACCTCGATATTTGGTGATTTCAATGTCCTTACCCTTTTCGTCTTTGTCTAGATAGCAAGATGTGCTCATGGGTGTTGCTATCTCGTTTGCCTTGTCCATTCCAAACCTTTTAAGTAGTTCCTTACAGTATTTAGTTTGGCTAATGAACGTTCCATCAATGGCTTGTTTTATTTGTAGTCCAAGGAAAAAGGTGAGTTCTCCCATCAAGGACATTTCAAACTCATTCTGCATAATCTTGGCAAATTCTTGACAAAGATTTTCATTAGTAGCACCAAATATTATGTCATCTACATAAATTTGTACCAAGAGGATGTCATTGTGTTTGTGTTTTATAAACAATGTAGTATCAACCTTTCCTCTTTCAAAGTTGTGTTCTAAAAGGAATTTGCTTAGTCTTTCATACCAAGCTCTTGGAGCTTGTTTCAAACCATATAAAGCTTTTCTCAATTTGAAGACATGATTTGGAAATTTATAATTTTCAAAACCAGGAGGTTGATCTACATAAACTTCTTCTTGAATGTAGCCGTTTAAGAACGCACTTTTGACATCCATTTGATACAGTTTGAAATCCATACAACATGCAAAAGCTAGCAATAATCTAATGGCTTCTAACCTAGCTACGGGAGCATATGTTTCTTCATAGTCTATTCCTTCTTCTTGGTTGTATCCCTTTGCAACTAGTCTAGCTTTGTTTCTAGTTATTATACCATTTTCATCTAGCTTATTCCTAAAAACCCATTTGGTGCCTATTATTAGATGATCATTGGGTCTTGGCACAAGTTCCCAAACTTCATTTCTTTCAAATTGGTTTAACTCTTCTTGCATGGCCAACATCCAATGTTCATCAATAATGGCTTCATCAATATTTTTGGGTTCTATTTGGGATACAAAAGCTAGGTGATTACAAGTATTTCTAATAGCATTTCTAGTACTTACACCTTGAGTCATTTCACCTATGACTTTATCTAAGGGATGATCCTTCAAGGTTACCCATTCTTGTTGTCTCTCAAGTTGTGCTGCACCTCCATCATTATTGACTTCTTCTTCTTTGTCTTGCAAGTTCATTTCTTGAAAAGTACCTACAAGATCATCAACATCTTCCTTTCTCGGAGGGTTATGGCTATTTTCATCAAATTTGACATGAATAGATTCCTCAATGGTATTTGTTTGTTTGTTGAAAATTCTATAAGATTTACTTGATTGAGAATATCCTAGGAATATTGCCTCATCAGATTTTGCATCAAACTTTCCTAGATTATCCTTTCCATTGTTGAGCACAAAACATTTACATCCAAAAATATGAAAGTATGCAATGTTGGGTTTTCTACCCTTGTAAAGCTCATAGGGGGTTTTCTTTAAAATAGGCCTTATCAAACATCTATTCATAACATAGCACGCGGTGTTTACCGCATCGGCCCAAAAATGTTTTGCAATATTGTTTTCATTTAGCATGGTTCTAGCAAGCTCCACTAACGATCTATTCTTTCTTTCAACTACTCCATTTTGTTGTGGAGTTCTAGGAGCTGAAAAGTTGTGATTAATACCATGTTTTTCACAAAACTTTTCAAAAGATTGATTTTCAAATTCTCCCCCATGATCGGTTCTAATGGATGCAATTTTTGAGTTTTGCTCATTTTGGATAATCTTTGCAAGTTTCTTGAATGCATGATAAGCTTCATTTTTATGAGCAAGAAACAGTGTCCATGTATATCTTGAATAGTTATCTACTATTACTAGACCATAGTAATTACCTCCAAAGCTTTTGATTTTGGATGGTCCAAATAAATCCATGTGCAAAAGTTGTAAAGGCCTTTGAGTAGAAACAATATTTTTGGATTGAAAAGATGCCTTTACTTGTTTTCCCTTTTGACATGCATCACAAAATCTATTTTCAAATTTAAGCTTTGGTAGACCAATTACTAAATCTTTAGAAACAAGTTTGTTCAAGTGGTCTACATGTATATGAGCTATTCTTCTATGCCATAGCCATGTTTCATCCTCTTTTGAAATGAAGCATTGTTCATCATTTGTAGACAAACTATCCATATCAATCATGTAAATATTATCAATTCTTTGGCCTACAAACTTGATTTCCTTATTAGTCTTATGCTCAATTATGCAACAATTTGATTCAAATAAAACTCTATATCCTTTGTCACATAATTGACTTATACTAAGTAAATTATGTTTGAGGCCTTCAACATACAATACATCACTTATGGAGGTGGAAGAGTTCTTACCAATATTTCCAATGCCTAGGATTCTTCCCTTAGTGTTGTCTCCATAGGTGACGCTTCCTTTTCGTTTGGGAGTGAATGATGTAAATTTGGTTATATCTCCCGTCATATGCTTCGAACACCCGCTATCCAAGTACCAATGGGTGTTGCTTGCCTTGAAGCATACCTGCAAAACAAAATCATTTTAGAGAACTAGGTACCCATTTTATGTTGGGTCCTTTAAGGTTAGCTTGTGGGAACGTTCCTTTGGGAACCCACACCTTTCTTAAGACATTTGGTCCTAGTTTCCTAACACTACACTTATATGCACTATGTCCTTTGGTACCACAATGATTGCATTTCATAAAAGGTGAGGAGGATTTGCTTGGTGGTGCAAAGAAGTTTTTGTAGTGCTTCTCCATTTTATGATTACTATGTTCTTGGTCATATCCTAGACCGGTTTTACTAAACATGCATTTTTGTTGCCCAAGTAGGATATTCAAATTATCTCTTCCATTAGTGAATTTCTCTAGTGTCCTATTTAGGTCTTCAACCTTGGTTTCTAACACAATGCACTTCTTTGCAAAATCACAAGGTTTATCCCTAGAGCATGTTTGAACTTTCTCTAGTTCTCCTTTTAAGCTCTCATTTTCTTTACATACTTCCATGAGATGCAATTCAAGAGTATCACTAGTTTTCCTAGATGCTTTGAGTTTACTAGAGATTTTTGTAAACTTATCATATAATTCCTCAAATGCATCTAACAACTCATTTTTATCTAAGTCAAGAAGATTTACCTCATTTTCTTCTTCTTGATGATTTGCCATTAAGCAAAGATTGGCTTGCTCATCTTCCGAGTCGTCGGAGCTACTCACATCGTTCTCATCCCAAGCAATATAGGCTCTTCTTCTTCTTTGTTTGTCCTTGCCCTTCTTTTTGAGGTTTGGACAATCGGCTTTGAAGTGTCCTTCCTTGCCACATTCAAAACAGCTTGGTGAAGATGAAGTTTCATTAGAGGTAGATTTCTTACCTTGGGGCTTAAAGTTCTTTTGGAATTTTTTGTTCTTCATGAATCTTCCAAATCTTTTTACGAACAGCCCAAACTCTTCTTCTTCATCTAAGTCACTGCATGATTCTTCCTCATGCATGGAGGTGGCTTTGAGGGCTAGCCCTTTCTTCTTGGTGGATTTCTCCTCTTCCTCGGCTAGCTTCAATGCTTTAAGTTCTTGCTCTTGTTCTTGCAATTTTCCAAAGAGTGTTGCAAGAGACATTTCATTGATGCTAGGAGATTGTTTTATTGCTGTGACAAGAGGTTGCCATTCCCTGCTGAGACTTTTCAAAATTTTGTGCACAAGCTCTTTGTTAGTGTACACTTTGCCAAGAGTAATAAGATGGTTAATAATAAGTGTAAACCTTTTCTGCATATCTACAATAGATTCTCCTGAATTTATCCTAAAGCATTCATATTGGCTAGTAAGAGTACTAATCTTTGAGTCCTTTACATCATTAGTACCTTCATGGGTTACTTGAAGAGTATCCCACATTTCTTTAGCAGTTTGGCATGTCATTATTCTGAAAAATTCATCTTGTCCTAAAGACATGGTGATGAGATTTTTGGCCTTGTAGCCATATTGGACTTTCTTTTCTTCCTCGCTTGTCCATTCATCTATAGGTTTTTCAACATTCTTACTATCTATAGTATGCATCGGTATATAGGGACCATTTTCAATGGTATTCCATATTCTCAAGTCAATTGATTGAATGAAGATTTTCATTCTTTCTTTCCAAAACGCATACCCTTCCCCATTGAAAGCGGGAGGTCTATTTATCGCACCACCCTCGGGAAAAACATTTTGAGAACTTGAGGCCATTTAATCTCTTAAAGCTGTTAAGCTTGATCTACCAAGAGTCAAGCTCTGATACCACTTGTTGTTCAAGTGGCCTCAATACTCAAGAGGGGGGGTGAATTGAGTTATAAAACTTTTGCTTGGAATACCTTTAAAATTGATTTCTACAACCAAGTTTATGAGATTATGCAAGTGAAAGCAAGTAACAATGATATGCAATGCACTACAAGAGGTAAGTAATGCTGAGGCAATTTAGCAATCACTTGGTGTGCAATGTCTAAGGTATAGCAAATTAAACAAGTTCAAGTGTGTTCTTCTCAACCAAACAATACCAATCAACAAATATGCAATGTATGGAAGTAAAAGAGTAAGGAAGAGAAGCTTGCAAACCGATGTAACGAGTTCCACCCAATCCGGTGTACGTCTCGCCTCTAAGCAACCCACTTAGAGGATTTTCCACTATTGTAGACTAGAGATACAACTTTGAGCAATTGCGGCTTCCTAGTGTCCCACACTCAAGAACCCAATCCTCACAAGTATAAGGGCAACCCACCCAATCTCTCAATCTCACAATATCCCAAAGGTTGAGTCCACAACCTTTGTAACCACTCAATCCTAGAGTGAACAACCACTCAACCTAGAGTGAATAACTTGTGTGTTTGGAGTTTGTGTTTACAATCAATATACTCTCTTAATAGAGCAGATATACAAGTGAAAAGCTCTCCAAATTTCTAACTCTCAAGATGAGAGGATATACAAGTGAAAGTATAATATGCAAGAAATAGGCTTACAAAGCATAAAAATTAGAGCTAAGGATTCGTTGCTTCTTGATTCTTGTTGAGTTTTTGTGTGCTTGTGTTCTTCTTGCATTTATAGAGCCAAGATAGCTGTTGAGGAGTCCCCTAGCCGTTGCAAGATGATGGCTCTGCGTATAGTGTGATTTGAGTGCTTGTTTTCCACTTAAGTCTGTCTATTTAGTGGTGTTTCCCACTATGTGAATCGATTCATAGATCCTTGAATCGATTCAGAGTATTCTGTTCTATGCATTTTGAAGTTCCAGAGTCGAATGAATCGATTCGAGCTTTGTTTGAATCGATTCAGAGCATTCTGTTTTGGGTTCTTGGTCTGTCAGCATCGTGTGAATCGATTTAGGGTCCTTGTGAATCGATTCAGGACATACTGTTTGCAATCTTAGTGACTTCCAGGGCTGTGAATCGATTCAGGGTCATGGTGAATCGATTCAACCCATTCTGTTTCTCATTTTTATGACCTCCAGGGCTGTGAATCGATTCACTCGTGCTTGAATCGATTCAGGCTCTTCATTTTGACATTTTCTCATGCCTGTTGGTCATCCATTTGAATCTAATGATGCATGGTTGCTTTCCTTTTGTTTGATTCATTGGTTTCTTCATCTCTTGAACCTTTGTGAGATCATTTTCCTCTTTTATATGAAATCTCTAATTGTTTTTGATTTGAAGACTTCCTATTGCTTGTTTCCATTGTCATTATCAAAACCTGTTATCACATGCAAATACAAGAAAGAAGGATTCTTTTCTATCCACAGCTATCTCAAGTTAATTTCCATTTATCACATACATAGTACTTTTGAACGTGACGTTCTGAGAAATGGTCAGAGGATACTGGCCGAGTTCCGCGATAGCTTCGCACACCATGCTATTTGTTTTTCTTTTACTGTTTTTACTTAATGCTTTCTTTTAACAATTTCCTGTTTTGACTTTTATTAGACATTACGGGTAAGCATCCTTACCAGACCCGACTCCAAACGAGACTCATGGCTGAAGCAGAAATCAGGGACAAAGATTTCAGAAACGAGTTCAATCAGCTGAAGGAACAGGTAGCCGAGTTGACCAAGCTTCTGGAAAAGAGAATCATAGAAGGGGGCTCCTCTGTAGGTATTGAGGACGCCCAACAACAACCTACCACCCCGCTACATCCCCCAGGTTTTGGTCCGACAAGGACTCAATTTCCCAATCCAACGGCTCCTCCTCTCACTATCAATGTCGGAAGGCCTAACCCTGCTGTTGATCCCCAACCACACTACAACATGTCCTATGCGCAACAACATATATTTGTTGGCCCAGACGGTAACCCAGTACCTTTTCCGCCTTATGGCTTACCACCGGGATACTTTCCCCCACTGTTCACTAACCCACAAGACATCCACGACCACCAAGTAGCAAATCCCCAAACCTCACACCCCACTCAACCCACTATACCACCACTCCATGAGCAACAAAACGCCCAAGCACAAGCCGCTCAAGCTCAAGCCACCCCAGCCCAAGCCACCCCAGCCCAAGCCACCCAGATGGCCCAGCTAGTCTGTACTACACAACCTACGGGCTAACCCCGGGGTCCTCCACTAAACACGGGCCCGACGAACCAGCCTCATACATCTACACCTTTCCACTAGCTTTACGGTTATCCATACGGGTACATGAACCCCTATACTGCCAATCCACAAGGCATAACCCAAACGGTAAATCCAGCTGCTGGCCCTAGAATAGTCGATGTCTCCCAAAAAGGAAAGATAAAGATCTTAGATGAGCGACTAAGGGTTGTGGAAGGAGTGGAAGGTTTTGGATTGATTGATGCCTCCGAACTCTGCCTAGTCTCGGATGTCATTATTCCCCATAAGTTCAAAATGCCAAATTTTGACAAATATCGGGGAATGACTTGCCCAAGAAATCATCTCACAATGTACTGCCGGAAGATGGCGTCTCATTCATCCGATGATAAGTTGTTAATCCACTGTTTCCAGGATAGTCTAGCTGGGGTTTCCCTCACCTGGTATGCCCACTTGGAACAAACTCGTATTCGCTACTAGAAGGACTTGGCTGACGCTTTCATGAAATAGTACAAATACAATTTAGACATGGTGCCCGACAGAGTGCAGCTACAAAACATGACAAAAAAGGATAATGAGACATTTAAGGAGTACGCTCAACGATGGCATGAAACTGCTGCACAGGTTGATGCCCCGCTATCAGAGAAAGAAGTAGTAGCGATGTTCATCGATACGCTTCAGTCACCCTTCTATGACAGAATGATTGGCAGTGTTTCCTCAAATTTCTCTGACATTGTGACTATCGGGGAGAGAATAGAAAGTGGGGTATGAACAGGGAAGATTATCCAGGGCCCATCTGGGGCATCCAATGTGAAAAGACCGGTGCCAGGTGATGGTAGGAGAAGAGACGGGGAGACCAATTTTGTTTCTTATGATCAGAGAAGGGACCAACCAAGACCATTCACCCCACCGTTTTTCAAGCCCTCAATTCTTACGCACCGAATCCATATATGGCCGCTACCGTCCACAAACCAACCTCTTATCCTCCTCATTTTCGTCCACCCATTGTCAGAGCACCTATACCGCAACCTATGCCATATCGTCCTCCACAACAAACAGTTGAACCACCTAACCCTAATCAGACTGCAAGGAAACCTAACAATGAATGCACACCTATACAATTCGATCCCATCCCAATAACATACATTGAACTTTTGCCTCTCCTTATTCACAACGGTTTAGTGGCGCCATGCCCTTTAAAGCCAGTAGAACCCCCTTACCCCAAGGGGTATGATCTCAACACCCGGTGTGATTATCACACTGGAGCATCGGGGCATTCCATTGAAAACTGTATGGCATTGAACTATAAAGTAAGGGATCTGATTAAAGCTGACTGGATTAACTTTAAGGAAGGCAGGCCAAATGTGGCCACGACCTCTACCTAACCATGGAAATTCAGGGGTTACCGCTGTGGAAAATAATGAGGAGTGCATTAAGAATGTTGCTGACATAAGAATGCTGTTAAGGGTAGTTCATTCCCTTTTGCTTAAAAGAGGATTAATTAAAGGGACCTGGAGTGTGGAACATGATTGCAAGTAGACTACCGAACGCCAAGGCTTCTGTGAGGTCCTTCAGAGCCTTATGGACAGCCATATTGTGCAGGTCTGTAAGCGCCATGGAGGTGAGGTCAACATGGTCGAGGAACAGACATGGGCACGAGTCCCTAAGCCCTTGACAATTTTTTACAGCAGGAACCCTCAAGCAGCTCCTATTTCTATACAACCAATCATCACTAGTCAAGCACTTACCCCATTTGCGTTCAAAGATTCTCGGGCCGTCCCTTGGAAGTACAATGCAGATGTGATCGTTGCAAGCTCGGCAACAAGTGACCCGTCTCCTTCGTCCGTCACAAATGTTGTTGGGGTAGGAGGTGTAACCCGGAGTGGAAGAGTATACGCCCCTCCAGAGCCAAAGAAGGATCAGATTGCCGGGAAAGCCAAGGTGGGCGGAGAAGGAGCTAGTGGTGAAACCAAAAGGGCCGTGACTGATGAAGAAGCCCATGAATTCTTAAAGTTTATGCCAGAGCGAATATCAAGTGCTTGACCAGTTAACCCATACTCCTATAAAAATCTCTCTGTTATCATTACTGATGAGCTCCGAGCCACATCGAAAGACGTTGATGAAGGTCCTGAACGAGGCCCATGTCAGTCATGACATTCCCGTTGATAAGTTTCAGGGAATAGTGGGGCATATTATTACAGACAACTATCTGACCTTCACTGATGATGAAATACCGACAGAGGGAATGGGGCACAATAAAGCTCTCCATATCTTCGTAAAGTACCGAGATCACATCTTAGTAAAAGTGCTTGTTGATAATGGGTCGTCCCTCAATGTCATGCCAAAATCTACATTGGCCAAGTTACCATTCGATAGGACTTATATGAAGCCGAGTGCCACAGTAGTACGAGCTTTCAATGGAACTTGAAGGGAGGTCATGGGCGAGATTGAGCTACCCATACAGGTTGGGCCGTGTACGTTCCAGGTCCTTTTTCAAGTCATGGACATCTCGCCTGCCTACAGTTGTTTATTAGGCCGGCCATGGATCCATTCTGCTGGAGTGGTCCCCTCTACCCTGTACTAAAAGCTAAAGTTCATAATTGACAACAAACTGATAATCATTTCTGGTGAGGAGGACCTTCTGGTTAGCAAACCTCTGACAACCCTTTACATCGAGGCAGCTGAAGAGGCCCTTGAAACCTCTTTCCAAGCATTGGAGATAGCAAACGCCACCTATGTGGGGGAAAGAGCCACAATGGTAAAAGCTTACATGCCAAGTGCATCTTTAGTGATGGCAAAGATTATGCTGTGTGAAGGGTATAAACCTGGAAGAGGGCTAGGACGTGCTTTGAATGGTGAAATGGAACCTATACGCCTGCTTGAGAACAGAAATGGTTTTGGATTGGGATACCGGCCCACAACTGCCGATAAAAAAAGGGTAGAGGAAGAGAAAAGGGAAAGAAGGGCTGCCCATCTTGCCGGCAGGGAGCCTCATACCGCGAGAGTCCCCATCTGTGATCTCTACAAAAGCTTCCGTAGCGCCAGACTGATGCCTTCAGACCAAGTGGCCGTTATTGAAGAAAGTCTCTGTGATAGTGCTGATTTTGTGATTGCTTGTCCGCCGGGCCAAGAACTTCATAAATGGGAGGCCGTCGAGCTCCCCACGACTTTAAATGTTTCACCAAAGTAATTTGTTTATGCTTAAGTACTTGTTCATCCCTCTGTTCTGCCTAAGGCTTTGGGACTCTTCCATGTAATAAGGGAGAAAAGAAACTTATTTTTATCATTTTCATCAATAAACACATATCGAAATAAAAAAACTCTTCTTGTTCCTTTATCCTTGCTCTGAATCCTTTTCTTTACTCCGTTGTTCCTGTATTTTTCATTTTCCATAACACACTAAATTGCAGATCCGAAAATGACTCTCTTGAGAATAGTGAGGTCACAATCCTGTTTCATGACTTTGATCATCCAGTTGATTACGCTGATGAGGAAGGTGGGGAAGATTGTGAGCCATCGCCTGAGCTGACAAGGTTGTTAGAGCAAGAGGACGAAGGGATTCAACCTTACCTAGACATAGTTAAGGTCATCAATTTGGGGAATAAGGAGAATAGAAAGGAAGTCAAGATTGGCACTGCCCTGAGCAGGGAACAAAGAGAGGATTTAATCAAGCTGTTAATGGAATTTTGTGATGTCTTTGCCTGGTCTTATCAAGATATGCCTGGACTCGATGCTAGCATTATCAAGCATAAACTACCCTTAAAACCTGAGTGCCTTCTAATAAAGCAGAAACTACGCCGAATGAAGCCAGAAATGCTCCTAAAGATCAAAGAGGAAGTTAAGAAGCAATTCAATGCTGGGTTCCTTGCTGTGGCAAAATATCCTCAATGGGTAGCCAACATTGTCCCTGTCCCAAAAAAGGATGGGAAGTACAGATGCGTGTGGACTATCAAGATTTGAATAGGGCCAGCCCTAAAGATGATTTCCTTCTGCCACAGATTGATGTCTTGGTTGATAACACAGCCCAACATTCCATCTTCTCATTCATGGATGATTTCTCTGGATATAATCAAATTAAAATAGCACCTGAAGATATGGAGAAGACCACGTTTATCACTTTGTGGGGCACATTTTGTTATAAGGTGATGTCCTTCGGGTTAAAAAACACTAGGGCAACCTATCAAAGAGCAATGGTGACTCTCTTCCATGATATGATGCATAAGGAGATAGAAGTCTACATTGATGACATCATCGCCAAATCTAGAACTGAGAAGGGGCACATTAGCGATCTAAGGAAGCTCTTTGAATGGTTGAGAAAGTTCAAGCTCAGATTGAACCCTGCTAAGTACACGTTCGGCGCGAGGTCAGACAAGCTGCTGGGGTTTATGGTAAGCGAAAGAGGGATAGAGGTTGATCCTAACAAAGTCAAGGCGATTCTAGATATGCCCCCTCCCCGTACAGAAAAAGAAGTCTGAGGATTCTTGGGAAGACTCAATTATATTGCCCGATTTATTTCACAATTGATAGCGACTTGTGAACCGATCTTCAAGTTACTCCGCAAGAACCAACCGGGGCAATGGGATGAGAACTGTCAAGCAGCTTTTGAAAAGATTAAGTAGTACCTGTAAGTACCACCAATTTTGGTGCCCCCAACCCCAGGAAGGCCACTTATCTTGTATCTGACTGTATTGAACGAATCCATGGGTTGTGTGTTGGGATAGCACGATGAAACTGTAAAGAAGGAACATGCTATCTACTACTTAAGCAAGAAGTTCACTGATTGTGAAATGAGGTACTCCACTTTAGAGCGAACTTGTTGCGCGTTAGCATGGGCCGCTAAGCGCCGAAGGCAATACATGTTGAGTCACACCACTTTGCTAGTTTCTAAGATGGACCTTGTTAAGTACATTTTTGAGAAACCTGCTTTGATCGGAAGGATCGCTCATTAGCAAGTGCTATTAACTGAGTATGACATAATATATGTCACTCAAAAGGCCATAAGAGAAAGTGACCTGGCAGATTACTTGGCACACCAACCCATCAATGAATATCAGCCTATGCAGTTTAACTTCCCAGATGAAGATATCCTGGCACTATTCAATGAGGAAGGTGGTCAGAAAGATAAATGGACTTTGAGATTTAACGGAGCTTCTAATGCATTGAGGCATGGAATTGGGGCCATCCTGATTTCACCCGATAAGGAGTTTATCCCTATCTGTGCCAGACTGTGTTTTGACTGTACCAATAATATTGCTGAATATGAGGTATGCTCGTTAGGGATCCAAGTGGCGTTGGACACAAAAGTAAAATTGTTGGAAGTTTATGAGGACTCCGCTTTGGTCATTCATTAATTAAAAGGTGAGTGGGAGACTAGGGACAGCAAGTTGATTCCTTATCATGCTCATATCAAGGAAATGATCAAAGAGTTTGATGAAATCTCTTTTCATCATGTTCTCCGGGATGACAATCAGATAGCTGATGCCTTGGCTACCCTTGCCTCAATGTTCGAAGTAAGTAGTGACTACAATATGCCTCTCATCGAAGTAAAGAAGCACTGTGAGCCCGTATACTGTCAAATGATAGAAAAGAAGTCGGATTGGAAACCATGGTACCGCGATATTAAAAGATATATCCAGATTCAAGAATACCCCGAGGGTGTTACAGAGAATAATAAGAAGACCCTAAGATGATTTGCCATGGGTTTCTTCTTAAATGGGGATGTGCTTTACAAAAGAAACTATGACTCTGTCCTCCTTCGTTGTGTTGATACTGTTGAGGCAAATGAAATCATGAGGGATGTTCATGAAGGATCTTTTGGGACTCACGTTAATGGACATGCCATGTCAAGAAAGATCTTGAGGGCCGATTATTATCGGATGACCATCGAAGTGGACTGCTTAGCCTATGTTCGAAAGTGTCACAAATGTCAAATATACGCTGATCATATTCACGCACCCCCATCATCTTTGAATATCTTGTCAGCACCATGGCCCTTCTTAATGTGGGGCATGGATGTCATTGGGCCCATCGAGCCAAAAGCCTCGAACTGTCATCGTTTTATCTTGGTCGCCATCGATTATTTCACTAAATGGGTAGAAGTAGCTTCATATGCCAATGTAACAAGGAATGTTGTGGTCAAATTTATCAAGCGAGAACTGATATGCCGATACGGCCTACCAAGTCAGATCATTACTGATAATGGTACAAATTTGAACAAGAAAATGATGAAGGAACTCTGTGAAAGCTTCAAAATTCACCATCACAATTCCTCTCCTTATCGGCCTAAGATGAATGGGGCAGTTGAGGCGGCTAACAAGAACATCAAGAAGATAGTACAGAAGATGGTAGCCACCTACAGAGATTGGAGCGAGATGCTCCCTTTTGCTCTACATGGGTATCGCACCTCGGTCCGAACCTCGACAGGGGCAACCCTGTTCTCTCTAGTATATGGCATGGATGCCGTCTTACCTTTTGAAGTAAAAATTCCATCCCTTCGGGTGTTCATGGAAGCAAAATTGGAAGAAGCTGAATGGGTTCAGGCTCGACATGACCAACTAAACCTAATTGATGGAAAAAGACTAACTGCCCTCTGTCATGGTCAGTGAACTGGTCTGAACCGGGGTCTAGGATCCGGTGTGGGACCAGCCACAAGAGTTCAGGTGTTCTGGGGTTTGCACACTGGTACAGTGAGTATCCGATGTGGTAGTCCGACCTCTTAGTGGGAGAAACCGGTCTTGTTGTCCTAGAGATCCTTCACACCAACGATTCGCGTTGAGAGAGGGCGAAAGGTGGTGCCACCTGCAAGGATTCTCCGACGCTCAAGTCAGAAGAGTATATGAACTCAGTGAATGCTCAAGCAATGCAATAGTAAAGAGTGAGTTAAGACAACGTAACCTTGCATATGCTTTAGGTCATGTTATTTATAGTTGAACGTAGGAAATGAATCGTTGGATGCAAGTAGGCCCATTGGCTTTGATAGCGTGTGAAGTGTGTCAATCAAAGTGGCTCAGTACTCAGAATGTGTCAGGAGGGTAGGTCAATTATCAGAGTACGATCCTGTAACAAGGATGGAGGATAATCACCTTTCCGTATATTTCGCTGACACATGTACTTACTCTCTGAGGTAATTGACAGTGACATATTCCGCTATGCAGGGTATCTTCGTTGATAAGCTACAAGGAACTCTTATCTCACAGTGGTTCTAAGCAAACGGTTTTATAGACGTACAGTAAGAACGAGTGAAGTATCCGTTGTAGAGAGAACGAATTAGAACGTTTGATGAGATAAGAGCGGATGGAGGGACATCGGATATCCGGTGTGGCACTACCTGAACTGTGACACCGGTTTCCCTCTTATGAAGTCGTTCTAACATCATAACTTTGGGGACCGGTCTCCAGACCGGATCATTTGTCCCCTAGCTTGTGTGAGGGACTGGTAAGTTGCTCATATGAGCTATACAGCCTTTAAGAAGTCTGGATGCCGGTGGGACGTTCTGGAAATTCTTTCTGAAAACTCTGTAATATCCGTTCTGCCAAATGAGTTACCGTTCCTCTCGAGCTATATACAACGGATTTAGACAGCGTATCATAATAAGGGAAATCCTAAGAGTTTTTGGAAATCAAAACCCTTGGTATTCGAAGAGTGGTTGGGGTGCATTAAATGCGTCTGAAATGATTGGACATTAAATGCGTCTTTTTATGCACGAGCCATTACTTCGCAGGGATGTAACCGTCGATTGGGCTTATTGGGCCTGGATTTCAATTGATGAAGGCCCATTTCGTAAAAACATTTACTGAAACGTTACCATTTTCGCGCTTTAACGTTACCAAACGACGAAGTCGTTTGAATTCGAAAGGTTGCGTTTTAAAGTAAACGTCGTGACTTTCAATAGAGCACTGTGCTTCTTCGTTACCTATAAAAGGGGCACCTAACGAGTTTTGGAATTCATCTCTGTCTTCAAGCTTAGTGAACCTCTGCTCAAATTTCTAGAGATTTCTTTGCTGCTTTCAACCTTCACAAAGTTCTTCTCTCCCTTAGGTAACCTCCCTTTCCTTTATCTCCCTACAATTTTATTCATTCTACTTCCACCATGCGCCCTAGAACAGGCAATGCTGGTACCTTAAACAGGGGGAGTTTTAGCTCTCGTGCCCCCTCTAGCCACCGTGGTGGGAGGATTCCAGTTAATCTTCCTGTGGCTGGGCTTCGTTGCTCAGAGAGAGTTGAAACTTCTTCCTCACGAGCGTCTTCTAATCAACGCCGCTCTGAGGTTCCCCTTGACTCGAGGGCTACCAGCAGCTCTGATGAAGGGTCAAGTAATGAAGGTTATCTCTCTGACGATGTTGCTTTCTACCACAGCACATACGCGTTCCATCGTGCATCAAAGACCATGGAGATCCCTGGGTCTGGTAAAACGATGATTCTCCGTACTACTGAAGGGTGTGTCAACGTCGTGGCACACCAGTTGAATTGGGAAAAACTGAATAGGGAGAGGCCGTACTGCTGGGTTGAGGAGGAATTTTTGGAAATCCCCTCACATCATGCGAATGAAGAAGAACGCCCCGTCACTCTCCGCTGCAAGATTTACTCAGATAAGAAGTATAAAGGGCGCTATGTTGCTCTTACACCCCGTCCATCTGAAAGAGTTTGTCACATCGTCCCAAACGAGAGGTTGGTCTACATGTACGACTTCATATTTCAAAAGTTGGGGGTCCGCTTCCCCATGACGGAATTTCAAATGGCCGTCCTGCGTTTCCTCGACTGCGCTCCAACTCAACTACACCCCAACGGCTGGGACCTGGTCCGCGCTCTCGAAATTCTAGGAGAGCATTTCAACTTCACTGCCACCGTGGCCAAATTATTCTATTACTGCCAGGTGGTCCGCCGTGCCAACAAGAAGGGCGGCCTTGGGTTCATAACACTCCGTTGTGACCCAAGGATGGTAAGCTTCAAGCCCTACACCGAATCCGCTAAGGTGGACGGACGTTCTTTCAAAAATTATTATACGCGGGTCTGTATTCAACCCAACAAGCCGGTCTTCTGGCGCAACAAGGAAGGATTCACCAAGTTTCCTCTCAGTTGGACGCACGAGCACTTTCTACTGCTGAGCCGTGCTTACTATACTGATGAGGGTGAGCTTTCCTCTCACTCTGTTGAGGTACTGAGCGCCATGCAGACGGCCTCGAGGACCCTCAAAGGATTTTCATGCAGGCTCCTCCTGGCGGATGGCGATGTCTGAACTACATACCTCTGTAATATCCGTTCCTACTATGGTTATGTTTTGCATTTACTCCGCTCTGATTATTTTCTTCTCATATGTTAACTTAATTTTCCTTGTTTTGCAAAACAAATCGAAAAAGCCTTTCCAGAGATGTTGTCTCTAAGGACCATGCTGGCTGATGATGACTCCTCCTCCGAGGAGAACGAAATTCAGGCGAAAAGGAACGCCACCAAAGCTCCAACTATTCCTTTGACTTCCGCTGTGGAAGACGAAGTCCCTCTCCTTGATGAGGAGGAACCAGAAAAACAAGCGGAAGCCACTGGGTAGGGCGATGAAGAGGCCGTCCCAGAAAAGAAAAAGAAAAAGAGGCACCTGGTCAAGACGGTGGATCTGGAGAAGCCTCCCTCTGGTGACCCTGCAAAGAAACGCCAGAAGACGCTTGAGGAATCTGGACTGAAAAAGGACAAGGGGAAGAAACTTGTCCTTGACTCTTCTGCTCCTCCTTCAAATACCACTTCTGGGCCGGACTCTGAGAGCGGTCCTCCTCCAGTGTTTGACCCTTCTCGCGATTCCTTTCTCTCGCCATACCTATGGTTCCAGTGGTCCATGCCCCCCACTCTTCCAAAGGCTAGGTACTGCCTCCGCCCCTCACTCGACGCTGCTGAAGTTCAAGGTGCTTGTAAGGCCGGCCGCTGGCAGCTGGACGAGCTGTCCGGGGTCTTGGTTCCTTGAGCGAAAAGGCGGATTATATGGAGCAGGTTGAAAAGCTTGAAACCGAACTCGCTGTGAAGGATACCTGGGCTGCCAAGCAAGCTGATTTTCACAGAGGTGTGGAGGCTGAACTGAAGAAGGCCAAAGAAACACTTCAGAAGAAAACAGAGGAAATAAGCCAACTTCATTTCGCCAATAAAGCATTGGAGCGGCAGGTCAATGAGCTTCAGCAACAGAATAAGTCCATTCCCCTCCTTGAAGAAGAGCTACAATTGGAGAAGAAGATATCGGCCAAGCTTGCTGACGATCTCAAAATAACGGAGGACGGTCACAACAAAAGCCTTGGAGAGTGGGAAATCCTTCGGAAGGAGATGCAGGCCCAAATTGAAGAGCTGAGGAAGAGGAGTACGAGCACTGGGCCGTCGGAGGAGGATTTTGCCAAACTTCAGAAGAAATTATCTGCTGCAAAGGCCAAGGCTGCCAAAGCCTTGGGGATATGCAAAAATATGGCTTACGAATCCTTCGGCCTGGCACTTCGTCAAGTTTTTTACCGCAACCCTGATGTGAAGCTTAATTTGTACAGATTGGATCCGTTCTATGAATTTCATGGGGGGAAACTTGTTGAAGTGAAGAAGGACGGCTCACACCAGGATCCTCATGAGGCTCTTTATGAACTGCCTCCACTTCCAGAGGGTCAAAGTATGGAGCCAACACTGTCCACTCCTGGCCCCGAAGGCGAAACGCAAGGAGATGCTCAAGCTGAAGCAGAGATCGGAGCGGATAAGGCTCAGACCGCAGGAGCTAAAGGAGAGAGGACGGAAGTGCCCACCTCGGAGGATCAACCACCTGCTTCTTGATTTACGTTTTCGTTTATAGCTATGTACTGGGATCAACTCCAGCTTTTAATACTTTGAGACCTATACAATTTCTCACTTCCAGAAATAAAATTTGCTTTGTTCCTCTTCTATCATTTATGACAAGTGTATGATTGCCAGATAACTTAACAATATGCATAATACTTTAACTTTTTCAATACTTTGCAAACCCGCTCTTGTTTAGCTATACTACTGTTTAAAGCGTTCTTATCACCTCGGATTAAGATAACAAATTTTAACAGACGAGCAACAATTAAGTTAAAGTATGCCCTGTCCCCAAGTATAAGTATATTATGAAGGGAAATTTCGTTGTAAAAGTTACCTTTAACTTCTTTGAAAGTTTGAAAGTTCATCCGACCTCGAAGATGTAGAACGGCTATATTAATGTTTAATCGCTCTGTAATGAATACTTCAGAGTTGAGGACGGAAATTATATTTGGAGTTCGGTACAACCTTGAAAAGGGTTAAGTTTTACACCTTTCTCTTGAGGTTCGGTTTGATCCTACAACTCAAATCTTCACACGGTGTTCGGTTCGATCCTACTAACCGTACCCAGAGTTTGGTGCAATCCTACAATCCGGGCCTTCAGGTGGGGTTCGGTTTGTGGCCTTGAGAAAGGACCAGCCCTACAACCCACGTTCCAGTCGAATGGGGTTCGGTTTGTGGCCTTGAGAAAGGACCAGCCCTACAACCCACGTTCCAGTCGAATGGGGTTCGGTTTGTGGCTTTGAGAAAGGACCAGCCCTACAACCCACGTTCCAGTCGAATGGGGTTCGGTTTGTGGCCTTGAGAAAGGACCAGCCCTACAACCCATGTTCCCCCTCAAGGAGTTACATCGTCAATACATAAAATGTGTGATTGAGATCATCCGTCCTGAGGGGTCTTCATCCCAATCGTAAGAGTACGGATTGAGTCTTCAAAGACTTCTATCATAAGGATAATGATGGGAATTGTCCGCACCAGGAGTTGTATCATTGAACCACAGAATAAGTGATTGAGATCATCCGTCCTGGGGAATATGCATAATGGACTATAGCTATAAATTACAACATACTAGAAAAGTGAGAGTGATAGAGTTATAAACTGCATTCTCATTAAGATTGAAAGTATATTACAAAGAAAGCGTAGCTGGGGTCATGCCTCGTTAAAACCTTCTTGAGAAAACCCAATGGGAAAAACTCAAGTAAGGAAAAAGAGTACATGCCGTCTGTCGCGACCGGGATCGTGACGGGATGGCCGACCCTTAAAAGTAAAACGGGTTTCGAAATCCTTTCGAAAAGAAAAACAGGGAGTCGCCACCAATATTTTTTAGGATAAAAATATCGGAAAAAACCTCTTTTTTTAAAACACTGGTTATAAAAAATGAAATTCTAAGTTCGGGAGTCGAATTACAGGTGAGGAAGGTATTAGCACCTCACAACTATCCGTTATAAAACGGTTACCTTAAATTGATAGCGCTTATTTCAAAATAATCTAGAAATTATTTTAACTTCTTTTATGAAAAGAAACATACAAAATGACCAAGCAGACACCAACAAAAAAAACAGACTGAATAATAATAGTAAGAAATCTGACCAAACAGCGACAGTAAGAAAGAAGAAAACAGCAACAATAGAAAACTAAACAGTGACAGTAAGAAAACCAATAATGACAATAGAAGGTTAAGATAGTAATAGTAAGAAATGACAAAGCTATGACAGTAAGAAACTCGACAAAACAACAATTATAAGAAAAAAAATAAAATAAAATAAAACAAAGTGAAATTAAAGGTTAACAGGACGTCTCATCCAAATTAACCTTAATTTGTACATAAATTTAAAGATTAAAATAAAATTAATGAAATAAAATAAAAAAAAATAAAATTGATAAAAAAATATTATTTTTTATAAAATATAAAAAAACATGAGATTAAAAGGACGTCACGTCTAAATTAACCTCATTTTAAAGAAAATATTATTTTAAAATAAAAATATTAAAACATGAGATTAACAAGACGTCGCGTCTAAATTAACCTTATTTCAAAGAAAATATTATTTTAAATAAAAATATGAGATTAACAAGACGTCGCGTCTAAATTAACCTCCTTTCGACAATAAAATTTAAAATATTGACTATATAAAATTAATTGAAATAATAGCAGAGACAGAGAAATTAGTAATGAAAAAGTGGGCCCGATAGGAATTGGTTCCCGCTCCTACGTATTCTCAAGTGTATTGAGAAATCAGGGTCACATAGTTCTAGATGAAAATTAATTTTGAAACGATACTAAAATATTTAAAATTGTATTTAAAATTATTTTTAATTGATTTGATATAAAAAAAAATCATGAGGAAGGAGAAATACAAGGCGAAGAAGATTCGCACGTGTACAAACCTTCAAGGTCTTATTAAGCTGATGTAGGCAAAAGTGGTTTTGCACGACATTGCTTACAAGATCTTAAGATATTTATTCTAAAAGAAACATATATTTAATATTTTTAGATTTTTCAAATCAACACAAAACTATTTATTTTTATTCTTAAGAGATATTTAGATTTTTCAATACTTTTCATTTTTTAGATTTTTGACATAAAGGAAACACCTACTACTATTTAAAATTATATTCAGATTTTGTTATTTTAAAATAGTAAACTGTTAATTTTTGTTTAAAATTTGTTTTTTTTAAATAATAAACAATGATAAAAAGAAAGGTATTTATTTTACTATCTAGTAACTTTTTATTACTAAAAACATAATCTAAAAGCATTTTATAATAATAACATAACAAATGTATTTTAGCTTTTGTAAAACAGATCTATAAAATTTTATTTATTTATTTTTTTTAAAAAACATTATCAAAACAATTTGGGCTTTTGGAGCCCATTACCCTAAGAAAAAAATGGTGGTAGAAAAAGGGCCCAGAATTTAAAAGAAAAAAACTAACCTATGAGAATGGGCCTCACTATTTGAGGCCCAAAACAAACCCTAAAATGTAAAACAAAAGAAAAGAGGAGAAAGATGGATCAGGGGGTGTGGAGGCAGAACAGAGAGTTGGAGAAAAGGGGAGAAGGTGAGGGAGACCGAGAGAGTATGTGTGACAGAGAGAGAGATCGAGAGGGAGAGAGGAGTCCGAGAGAGAGAGTGAGTGATAGAGGGAGAGACCGAGAGGCAGAGAGGAGTCCGAGAGGCAGAGAGGAGTCCGAGAGAGAGAGTGAGTGATAGAGGGAGAGACCGAGAGGGAGAGAGGAGTCCGAGAGAGGGGAACTCACCGAGAGGGAGAGGGAAAGGGAGTGAGTAACGGAGAGGGAGAGGGTTCTGGTGAGGGAGAGGGAGAAGAGGGGATCAGAGGTTGGCCGGCGCCGGTGAGAAGAAGACGGTCGGCGAGGAGGGGCTCCGGAGCGGTGGGGAGCCGTTCTAGTGGTAGATGACTCCAAGAGGGAGGGCTGTTCCTCTTTTTTTCTTTGTTGTTTGATTGTTATTATTTTCTGTTGTTTATTTTTTTGTTTTCTGGTTTTTTGTCTCTGTTTGTGTTGTTAGAGGTTGGTGATGGTGGATCCGGGTGAAGGAGAATGATGGAGAAGGTGGTGCTGTTGGGATGAAGGTGAAGGAGTTTTTTTGGTGCTGTTGGGGTGATGAGGTGTTGGTTCTGATCCCGAAGATGATGAGGGATGAAGGAGATAAAGAAGTTCTGATGGTGATTTTTTGTTGTTTTCTGAGGAAGATGGTGATGGAGGTTGAAGCTGAGTATTCTCTGATGGTTTTTTCGTTGCCTGAGTTGGTGATGGATTAAGAAAGGGAAGAAGATGAACTCTGGTGGGGGTTAGTGGGGAACCAGACCCAGATTCTGGTCTGATTTCCTGGAAGGGTGGGGTAGAAAAGGAGAAAAAATATTATATAATTTATTATTGAAAATGATGTTCACACCGTCTTACCAGCTAGCTGTAATAAACACGTAAGTTCTGGGTGTTCCATTTGTTACGGATTGGAGTCCCATTGAGTTCCTCCAGCCTGTATGATCCATTTCTAGTCACCTCAGAGACTCTGTAGGGCCCTTCCCAGGTCGGCGCTAGCTTTCCTTGATGCGCGAATTTATTCCCCACACTTGCCTTCCTTAACACAAGATCACCAGTGTTGAATGCTCTGAATTGGACACGCTTGTTGTACCGAAGGGCTGCCTTCGCCTTTATTGTCTGGTCTCTAACAAAAGCTCCTTCCCTTAGTTCATGTAGAACGTCCAGCTCCGATGCCAAATTGGCATTATTGTCCTGAGCTGAGAAATACTCCACTCGAGCCGATCTGGTCTGTAACTCTACTGGGATCATCGCCTCGACCCCGTAGGTCAAACAGTATGAGGATTCATTAGTGGAGGAGTATGGTGTAGTACGGTATGCCCATAAAACATGACATAATTGATCAGTCCAACCTCCCTTCGCTTCTCCAAGACGCTTCTTCAGCCCCTTCAACACCTCTCGATTGGCTACTTCAGCTTGGCCATTCGTTTGGGGATGCTCCACAGATGAAAATATTTAGACTATTCCTAGTCCCTTGAGCAAGTCAGTGAACTTCTTGTCTATGAACTGGGTGCCGTTGTCGGTCACAATCTGCCCTGGGACACCGAATCTAGCTATAATGTTTTCATATACGAAACGCCTTGTCCGCGCAGAAGTGATATGCACTACTGGCTCGGCCTCAATCCACTTGGTGAAGTAGTCTACCCCCACAATCAGATACTTGATACCTCCTGGAGCAGTGGGAAACGGACCAAGGATATCGAGGCCCCACTGGTAGAACGGCCAGGGAAAAGCGGATGAAGAAAGTTCTTGGGCCGGTGTATGATGGAGATTGGAGAATCTTTGACAAGCGTCGCACTTCTTCACAAAATCTGCTGAGTCTTGCTTCACAGTGGGCCACCAATATCCAGCCCTGAGGATCTTTCTCATTAAGCTCCGACCCCCAGTATGGTGCCCACATTGCCCCTCATGTACTTCCTCCAACACTGCTTGAACCTCATCTTCTCTCAAACACAAGAGATATGGGACAGAGAAACCCCTTTTGTAGAGAACACCATCAACCATGGTGAAGTACGACAGCTCCCTTTTCACTCGTCTCCTCTTATTCTCATCAGTAGGGAGTTGTCCATCTGCCAGATAGCGGATATAGGGGATGACCCAAGAATTCTCATAAGGGTAGCTTACCATTATAGCATTCAGAGAAGGGAACAGAGGGATGCTAGGTGATGTCAAAGTACTTTGAACCACCGTCGGAGTGCTACCAGGCTGCTTTGTATTCGCAAGCCTTGACAAGATGTCCGCTCTTGTATTTTCCTCTCTAGGTACGTGCTTGAACTCTAGAACATCGAATCTCCCCTTCAATTCATTCACGCAATTCAGATAGAGTTGAAGCTGTGGCTCTTGGACTTGATATTCCCCCTGAATTTGTGAAATCACCAACTGGGAATCGCTACACAATGTGACTGCTGACGCTCTGATGTCAATTACCGCTCGGAGGCCGGCCAAGCATGCTTCATATTCAGCTTGATTATTGGAGGTCTTGAAATTAAAACGGAGGGAAATCTTTAAGTGCACACCATCATCACTTTCCACCACAACACCAGCTCCATAGCCTTTACTATTTGACGATCCGTCCACATAAATGGTCCAATGTGCTCGAGGTGTGGCTGGATCTGACCCTGTCATCTCCACTACA
Organism: Clitoria ternatea; assembly: GCA_037962975.1. Taxonomy (NCBI): domain Eukaryota; kingdom Viridiplantae; phylum Streptophyta; class Magnoliopsida; order Fabales; family Fabaceae; genus Clitoria; species Clitoria ternatea. The sequence goes on from CM075673.1 coordinate 156,720,920, forward strand.
AAATCAGCCAATACTTGTGCCTTAATGGCTCCTCGTGGCTCATAAGAAATTTCAAACTCAGACAGCTCGATGGACCACTTGATCATTCTTCCAGCAAGATCTGGTTTGTTGAGGACTGAACGGAGAGGCAGATCCATTCTCACCAGTACTGGGTACGCATGAAAATATGGCCTCAACCGTCGTGAAGCCCACACCACTGCTAGAGCGGCCTTTTCTATCTTCTGATACCTTCCTTCCGCCCCCTGGAACGTCTTGCTGGTAAAGTACACCGGCCTCTGACCCTCTAGAGTTTCTTTAACCAGAGCCACGCCTAGGGCTTCATCAGAAATTGCTAAATACAAAATCAAAGTCTCACCAGGGTCGGGCTTAACCAAAATTGGTGGACTTGAGAGCACGGCCTTGAGTTGCTGGAAAGCTTGTTCTTGCTCCTCTCCCCATTCAAAACTCTTGTGTTTCTTCAATGCCTTATACAAGGGGAGGGATCTGTGCACCATCTTGGGCATGAACCGAGCTAGAGCGGCTACTTTCCCATTCAACAATTGTACCTCCCTTAGGCTTTTAGGGCTCTGCATGTCCAGTATTGCTTGACATTTTCCAGGGTTGGCCTCAATGCCTCGTTGGGTCAACATGAACCCCAAGAATTTCCCCGCTGGAACAGCAAAAGTGCACTTCAATGGATTCAACCTCATATTGTACTGTCGAAGCCGGGCGAAAACTTGACGTAGATCATCAATATGATCTCCTACAGCGGGAGTCTTTGCGATGATATCATCGATGTACACTTCAACCAGCTTGGTGTGCATCCCTTCAAAAACCTTGTTGATCATGCGCTGATAGGTAGCACTAGCATTCTTCAGTCCAAATGGCATGACGGTGTAGCAGAAGACACCACGGTCATTGACAAAAGCCGTCTTCTCTTGATCGCCTTCCCACATCAGAATTTGGTTGTACCCTGAATAAGCATCCATGAAACTGAGGTACTGATAACCAGAAGAATCGTCCACCATACGATCAATATTTGGAAGAGGATACAGATCCTTAGGGCAACACCGGTTGAGGTCTACATAATCCGTGCACATCCTCCATTTTCCATTAGCCTTCTGCACCATCACTACATTGGAAAGCCAGGATGAATAGCGGATCTCCCTTATAAAGCCAGCTTTCAACAACTCCTCAGTCTGTTCACACGCTGCCTTTTGCTTCTTCGGTCCCAACCTCCTCTTCTTCTGGGCCACCGGTCTCGTTTCTGGGTACACAGCGAGTTTATGGCAACAAAAATCAGGGTCCATCCCAGGCATGTCTGCTGCTGTCCATGCAAAAAGGTCTTTAAATTCCCGTAAAAGAGCCAACAAATGTTGCTCCATGCCAGCCTCTAGATTATCATTAATATGCGTGACCTTTTTTGGGGAATCCCCTAAGACGACGTCCCTGGAACCACCATCCGGTGTGGGCTTTGAAGGGTTGAGAGGGTCGATTTTCAATTCCGCCCTTGGGTCTAAGTCAATGAGACTGACATACCCAGCCGCTGTTCCTCCGTCGTTCAGCTTCCTCTTCTTATTGAATGCTTCCAATTTAACCATGTTGAGGCTCAGATTGTAACAGTACCGAGCCATCTCCTGATCACCGCGGAGGGAAGACACACCGTTGTCTTTGTCGATGAATTTGATCAAGAGGTGAGGAGTGGACACAATTGCTTCCATAGCATTCAGGGTAGGACGGCCTATGATCCCGTTGTAGGGAGATTCCACATCAATCACTAGAATTCTTGATTTGACCGTTCTTACACCAGGCTCTCCTTCAAAAGAAACCAGGGTATCAAGGTACCCTTTAGTGGGTTGCTTGGCCCCATTAAACGCCATGAGCTCTTGCGTGTAAGGCTGTAGATCTGCATCATGAAAACCCATTCTTTTGAAACAGTTATAAAAAATTACATCACAAGAACTTCCCTGGTCGACAAGGATCCTTTTCACATCTTTGTTGGCAATGACAGCAATGACCACCACTGCATCGTCTCCTCCTGGGATCGTTGGGCCAAAGTCATCATCAGTAAATGACACCATTGGGGCTGCCACACCGTCCCTGAAAGGGCGGTTATCTCTTGGTTTGCCCTGTACTGATAGAATCATACGATGGTAATTCTTCCTGGCTGTGATGGATGTTCCACCACCTGCAAATCCTCCAGCGATCATCTCAATCACCTCGTGTCTACCTTGCCTCTGCTGCTTAGGCATATTGTCCTGTTGGGCTCCTTCAGCAATCACCACTCCTTTTTGCTTTTCAGCCGCAGTAAATCTTCTCACTGGGTTACGACTATTATCACTCTCATCATCTGGATCTCTCCCCCTTTTGTCCATTCTGTTAGGCTCATCCAAAGACTTTTCCCTGAACAAATATTGCTTCAACTTTCCCTCTCTAATGAGAGTCTCCACAGTGTTTTTCAGTGCTTTGCACTTATCTGTATGATGACCCGTTTGTTCATAAAAAGCGCAATACTTCCGTGGGTTACCAATCCTCTTGACTGGGGGTGGCTTCCTTATACCAAAAACACTGAGCGTTGGCCAACCAACCTCCCTCATGATCTGGGAATGCCTGGCGTTCAGAGGAGCATAGTTGCTGAAAGACGAGACGCGCCTATCTCGTTGATGAGGTTGAACGCTCACAAAGTCCTCTCGGAAGGTATGCTTTTCTGGTCTCACCCTTTCCTTCTCCCTCCGTGGCTGCTGAGGGGGTACAGGGGGCTTCATTCTTGCTGCTGTAGCCTCCAGATGCATTTTTATGCCCACGTACTTTGAAGCTTTCCTCCGAAACTCCTCGAAGGTTGTTGGGGGGATCTTTGCCAAAGATAGGGCAAAAGCGGATCCAGGTTGCAAAGCTTCCACTACGATATGGAGCTGTATGGCCTCCGTGAGGTTGGGGACCAAAGCAGCCTCCTTGTAAAACCTCTTCAAGAACTCCTTAAGAGTTTCAGTCTCTCCTTGCCTTATCTAGGCCAAGGTGTGAGAAGTTCTTGGAATGTCCCTGGAGATGACGAAATGGCTTTCAAACGCAGCTGCCATTTCCTCCCAAGAATCTATAGACCCTGAGGGTAAGCTTTTGAACCAACTGAGAGCCTCCTCCGTCAGTGTTCTTGGGAACATCCTACACATGACATCTTCATCTGCCCCCAGATACATGGCTTCATAAACATAAGCATCTAGATGCTTAGTGGGGTCAGTTTCTCCATTGTATTTTCCAATCGAAAGTGGCTGAGTCGTTTGCAAGTGCTTAGGGATGACAACACTCATGAGTCTCCTTGAGAAAGGAACGCTGAGCTTGTAAGTCCCAGAAGTTATTACCGCCTGTTCCCTTCTCCTGGTATTGACTCTATCACCAGAGTCTTGGGTCTGCTCTCTCTCCTCGTACATGGGGATTTTCGAATACTAGAGGGTTGTAGATCTATCCCTCGCTGATGCATGGTGAGCATCCTCTGTATGGGACGTTACCCTGTCCCCAGCTCCTCTTCTCTCCCGCCTCAACTCCATCAGCTCCTCCCTGAGCTGTCTAATAACCTCATCACGAGGGTCAGGAGTCACTACTGGTACCATCTTTTGAGCGTTGGTAGCAGGGGACTCAAAGACAAGTCTCCTTCTAGTCTGTTGGTGGGTCACATCCTCCACATGACCATCAATGAAATCACGTCCATCGCCTTCCATTCTAACCATGAAACCTCTACGAAAAGTGGGAATAACTCTAACGAGTCCCACTGGGCGTGCCAATGAACTGGTTTGAACCGGGGTCTAGGATCCGGTGTGGGACCAGCCACAAGAGTTCAGGTGTTCTAGGGTTTGCACACCGGTACAGTGAGTATCCGATGTGGTAGTCCGGCCTCTCAGTGGGAGAAACTGGTCTTGTTGTCCTGGAGATCCTTCACACCAACGATTCGCGTTGAGAGAGGGCGAAAGGTGGTGCCACCTGCAAGGATTCTCCGACGCTCAAGTCAGAACAGTGTATGAACTCAGTGAATGCTCAAGCAATGCAATAGTAAAGAGTGAGTTAAGATAACGTAACCTTGCATATGCTTTAGGTCATGCTATTTATAGTTGAACGTAGGAAATGAATCGTTGGATACAAGTGGGCCCATTGGCTTTGATAGCGTGTGAAGTGTGTCAATCAAAGTGGCTCAGTACTCAGAATGTGTCAGGAGGGTAGGTCAATTATTAGAGTACGATCCTGTAACAAGGATGGAGGATAATCACCTTTCCGCATATTTCGCTGACACATGTACTTACTCTTTGAGGTAATTGACAGTGACATATTCCGCTATGCAGGGTATCTTCGCTGATAAGCTACAAGGAACTCTTATCTCACAGTGGTTCTAAGGCAAACGGTTATATAGACGTGCAGTGAGAACGAGTGAAGTATCCGTTGTAGAGAGAACAAATTAGAACGTTTGATGAGATAAGAGCGGATGGAGAGACATCGGATATCTGGTGTGGCACTACCTGAACTGTGACACCGGTTTCCCTCTTATGAAGTCGTTCTGACGTCATAACTTTGGGGACCGGTATCCAGACCAGATCAGTCAGTTATATCAAAGGCGTATGAAACGAGCATTCGAGAAGAAAGTGCTACTTCGATAGTTCCAAGAGGGAGACCTGGTACTCAAGAAAATTTTACCGATTCGAAAGGACAATCGGGGCAAATGGACTCCTAATTATGAAGGACCATATGTTGTGAAGAGGGCTTTTTCTGGAGGGGCCTTAATACTCACTAATATGGATGGCAAGGACCTGCCAATGCCCATAAATACAGACGTAGTGAAGAAATACTTTGCGTAAGAAAGGAATGTTAGAAACAAAAAAGAACAAAAGAAAAAAACAAAGAAAAAATAAAAAGAAAAAAGAAAGAGAAAGGAAAGTAAAAATAATGCTCGCTAGGCTGAAAACCTGAAAGGGCGGCCTAGGTAAAAGTTAGAGCGACCCGGTGAGTCGAAAACCCGAAAGGGCGGCTGAGGCAAAAGTTAGGGTCAAATTTCTGGTAATACGAATAAGACCACTGACTCAAGAAGTGCAAGTCTGAGCTGGGGCACGTGAATCATCGTCGAACTTACCTTCTCAAAAGCAAGGTCGAAGGGTGAACATGAAGTCGTGTTGGGGATTAAGATTCTCGCTAGTCTCAGAGATTCACTAGAGGATCTATGAACCCTCCCTGTTTTACCTGTCCTTGACCTGTTCTATGTGACCTCATTCATTTCATTTACCTTCCTTGTTCTCCTTTCTCTGTACTTGTTTAACATGCATGAATAAAATTCACCCTTTTCGATACGTGTTATGAATTTTGTTGATCTGATAAAAACATGTGTTTTAATAAAATAAATGGAAGAATGGTAAACATTTAAAGTCGTAAGGGATAAGATGCTCCTACTACTTAACCTTATTTTGGGCGATCATCACAGAGACTCGGCCAGGCACGCGCTCTGAGGCTATGGTTGCCTCGTTCGTTCTGCTTCGTCCATGAGTCATCTCAAGGGTGGCGGTTTCATGGAATTTACCCGATTTTTAATTTTATCTTTGCACTACTTCCTTTTTTTTCTTCTGCAGGTTATTATAGCAGACAACATGTCGAATATCGACACCTCAATCAAGTCCTTTTCCCCAATGGAACCGCAATCGCCAAAGCTGGCACTTCTTAAATTCTCTTCCCCAGTGGAACCGCAATCACCAAAGCTGGTAATTCTCAAAGTTTCTTCCTCAAACCGCCAAAGTTGGTACCTTTAAAAATGCCAAAGCTGGAACCTCTAGAAACCTTTCCTCAATCGCCCAAGATGGCACCTTCAAAGTTTCCTCCCCAACTGCCAAAGTTGGCATCTTTCAAGTTTCTCCTCCCTAGTGGAATCGATCGCCAAAACTGGCACTTCTCAAAGTTTCCTCCTCAATCGCCGAAGCTGGCACCTTCAAAGTCTCCTCCTCAACTACCAAAGTCAGTATCTTTCAAGTTTTCTCCTTAATCGCCAAAGCTGGTACTTCTCAAAACCTCATCCTCGATCACCAAAGCTGGCACTTCCTAAAAACACCTCCTCAAGTCACCAAAGCTAGCTTCTCTCAAGTTTCTTTTCATGAATCACCGAAGCTGGCATCTGTTAAGTTTCTTTTCCTAAATTGCCAAAGTCGGTGTCTTTCAAGTTTCTTTCCCTAAAACTGGTATACAAAGCTTCCGCTTCAATTGCCAAAATTGGCATGTTGTTCATTTTTCCCAATTGCCAATGATGGCATCGTGTTTGTTTTCCAATCGCCGAACAAGGCACCTTTTACCTTCCAGTCGCCGAACGAGGCACTTCTACTTTCTAGTCGCCAAACAAAGCACCATTCTTGTCAAAAAGCCTCAGGAACCTATTCTTAGGCTATCCCATTTCTCAATTTAAGCCAGGGGCATGCCCCCAAGTCATTTATTTCCTATCAAAGCCTCCAGAACCTACTCCTAGGCTATCCCATTCCTCAATTTGAGCCAGGGGCATCCCCCCAAGTCATTTAGTTTGAACCAGAGGCATTCCTCTAAGTTATTTATTTTCTGTCAAAAAACCTTAGGCGTCCTTCCCTAGGCTGTTTTAATCAAAACCAATCAGGGGCATTCCCCCAAGTCATTTATTTTCTGTCAAAGCCTTAGGCATCAATCCCTAAGCTGTTCCATTTCCCAATTAAAGAATCAGGGGCATCCCCCAAGTCATTTACTTTCTGCCAAAAGCCTTAGGCACCCTTCCCTAGGTTGTTTTAATCTAGGACATCCATTCCTAGTTTGTTCCAATTTCTCAATTAAAGAATCAAGGGCATCCCCCAAAGTCATTTATTTTCTGTCAAAAAGCCTTAGACTTCCCTTGGACTGTTTCACTAAAAACCAACCAGGGGCATCTCCCAGTTATCTGTTTCATGTCAAAAACCTCAGGTACCCACTCCTAGGTTATTCCATTTCTTCATTAGAACCAGGGGCATCCCCCTAAGTCATTTATTTTCTGTCAAATAGCTTCAAGGTCACCAGTCCTAGGCTATCACATTTCTCAATTTGAGTCAGGATCATTCCCCAAGTCATTTATTTTCTGTCAAAATACCCCAGGAACCCGCTCTTAGGCTATCACATTTCTTAATTTGAGCCACGAGCATCCCCCTAGTCATTTGTTTTCTATCAAAAAGCTTCAGGTACCTATTCCTAGGCTGTATCCTTCAATCCAAACACATTGGGACAATTCCCCTTCGATCATTATTCTTTGAAGCTTTAAGTATCCTTCTCTAGGCTACCCCAATTTCAATATCAAGGAAATATCCTCTGATTTGTTCATCTTTCAGGACAAAGATCTAACTTTCATCATCAAACTTGGAACCTTGTTCATTTTCCCCAATTGTTAAAGTTGGCAACTCTTCAAGCTTCTTTAGGACTTTTGGGATTTCCAGTGTCGAAGTTGACACTTCCTTAAGTTTCCATAACACATTTTAGGTTCTTTTATTCCCAAAATTGACATCTCTTCAAGTCTTCATAGCACTTCTTAAGCTTTCTATTTGCCGAAGTTGGCTCTTTTTTAAGTCATCATTGCCAAAGTTGGCACTTTTAAGTCTTTCTTATTGCCAAAGCTGGCATTATTTGAGTCTTTTATTTGTCAAAATCATTACCTCTTTGAGGTTGTTGGTGTCAAAACCGTGTTCACGTCTTTACTTCCTTTTCACGATATGAATGAATCATTCATATTACCGCGAAAAGAAAGTAAAGAGGGACAACTGTGAACACCATTATTAAAATAATAAAATAAATAATAATCTCCTACACCATTCCGAAAATTCCGTTCAGAATCCGGAATTGGTTCCCCAACACTCCTCCAATCATCTTTGTTTTCTTCCTCTCCTGATCCTGATATGAGGATCGAAAAACGGAGGACTCCTCTCTCAAAAAAAACCCACAAAACCCAAAACCACAGCACCAACAACAACAATGGAAATAACAAAAACAACAAAAAGAAAAGAACAAGAGAAGAAAAATCTACTGGGCCACTGACTACTGACGCCCCCTCCGACGAGCCAGCCACCAGATTTGACTCTGATCTGCATCCTCGAACAATGCCGGCCAAGCTCACGATCACCGACGGCACCTGCACAACCGTAAACGACCAGCTCCGGTCTTCGCCGTCGACTTCTGCCTCGCGTGACACCGGCCCAGAACCATTCCCCACCAGCGTCGTCCCCCCTCTCTCGATCGGTTTCTCTCTTTTTCTCACTGCCTCTCCGATCTCCCCCTCCGTCACTCACTCCCTCTCTGTCAGCCTCGGTTTCTCCCTTTCCACTCTCGGATTCACTCTCTCCCTCTCGGCCTCCACCAGCTCCCTCTACGCGAGCCACTAAAAGCCCGACCAGCACCTCCTCCACCGACGTCTTCTTCCTCTCCCTCTCGGTGGCTCTCTTCTCTTTCTCTCTCCCGAAATTTCTCTCCCTTTCTGTTGTTGCTGCCGCCCCCTCCCCTTCTCTTATTTCCTTTTCTTTCTTTAGGTGTTAGATTTAAGTTTGTTTGGTTTTTGGGCCTCAAAGGTCCATTTCATATCTTTTCTTTTTTTTTTACCTTAACCTTTTATTTCAAATAATGGGCTTCAGCTTTTCTGAAGCCCACTAATCTTAGGACTTACTTTTTTTTTCTTTTGTTTAAAATATAATAATAAATAGCTTATAAAAGACAAAAAATTTTTTAGAGATATATTTTAAAATAAAAAAAGGATAAATAATTTTAGGTTTCTACTAAAAGAATTTTTTTATTTTTATTTTGTAAATGCCTTTCCCTCAAAAAAATATAATAATAATAAAGTAAATAACTTTTCTTATTTTGTGCTAAAATGTTAAACTTTAAATGCTTTTTTTAAGAAAAATACAAAATAAGTAGTTGTATCTACGCTTTATCAAAAATACATTAAGGTTTAAACACCTCTTCTTAAGAATATTAGGAAAAGGAAAATTACTTCTATGATAACGTTAAATTAAGAAGTATTAGAATTAGTTCCTTTTTTTAGAATAAAATTAACCACTTTATATTAAGTATATATATTTTCTTTAAAATAAAATGTCACAAAATCTTAGGAGCTATGTCGTACAAAGTTACTTTTGCCTACATTATTGTTATTAGATTTTAAAGATTTATACACGTGTGATCTTTTTCGCCTTGTATTTCCCTGTCCTCATGAATTTTCCCTCATTATTAAAAATCAAAATCAATTAAAAATAATTTAAATATTTTTCTTTCAAAATTAATTTCCAAAAAGAACTACGTGACCCTGATTTCTCGAAAGCTCAAGAATACGTAGGAGCGGGAAGCAGTTCCTGTCGGGCTCATCTTTCTTTATTTAATTTTTAGAGTTTCCATTTTTGTCTTGTTATTAAAAGGAGGAACGAGGTTAATTTGGATGAGACGTCCTGATAATCTCATATTTTTTTAATATCTCTTTAAAAAGGAGGAGCGAGGTTAATTTAGATGAGACGTCTTGTTAATCTCACATTTTTGTAGTATTTCTTTAAAAGAAGGAGCGAGGTTAATTTGGACGAGACGTCCTGTTAATCTCATATTTTTTTTAAATAATATCTTTTTAAAAAAAAAAGAGGAGTGAGGTTAATTTGGACGAGACGTCCTGTTAATCTCATGTTTAAAAAATTTCGTGTCTTTTTTTTGTTTATTTTCGTATGCTTTGTCATTTCGTACGTTCCTTTTCTGAAGAAGTTAAAATAATTTTTGAGCTAATTATAATGCGCGCTATCATATTGAGGTAACCGTTTTATAACGGACAGTTGTGAGGTGCTAATACCTTCCTCACCTGTAATTAGACTCCCGAACTTGGAATTTTACTTTCATAACCAGTGCTTTAACGAAAGGCTTTCCCGGTATTTTATCCTTAAAAAATATTGGTGGCGACTCCCTGTTTTCTTTTCGAAAGGATTTCGAAACCCGTTTTAATATTTTGAGGGTCGGCCTTCCCGCCGCGATCCCGGTCGCGACAGTGTATATTTGGTGGTGTCAAAATTTGGTGATGTTTGGGTTTCATATGAAAAAGTTAGGGGTTAGAAGTTGGATTTTTTAGTTTTTTGGGGCAAAATCTGCATAATTGCTGTCATGAATCGATTCATGGTATGTCTAAATCGATTCAGGAGCTGCTGTTTCACCTGGGAGCATTTCCAGAATCTCATGAATCGATTCATTGCTTGGGTGAATCGATTCATGACCCATTAGACTCCAAGGAAGCATTTCCAGAACCTCATGAATCGATTCATGGAAGGCTTGAATCGATTCATGACTTGTTGGAATGTTGAGATTGACATTCTAATCATATGAATCGATTCATAGTAGTCCTTGAATCGATTCATAAGCCCCTGAGTTATTGTTTAGGACCCTTGGCTCACATGAATCGATTCATGGCTATGCATGAATTGATTCATGGCCTGTTAAGTGCCAAATCTCTTATGTTTTGAAGCATGCTTGATATAGGTTGAGCCATAGTTTGTTCCTTGGTTCCTTAAGCACACCTTTCAAGTTTTTAACTTCTGAAATCCACCAAGCTTACACCTAATGCACATTTATGACTGATATTGAGTTGTATGGTCCCTAAACCCTTATTTCGAAATTGAAAACAAACCGCAGAAAATTTTCTTGAGTTTTCGGGCTTGTTTACTAAGTAAGGATGTTTTAAATTCATAAATAAATATAATTCCCTTGACAATTTATTCATTAGACTTAATTGTAATTTTTTTATATACCATATTCTAGTTGAAACCAGATAAAATAATTATAGGTGACAATAATTTCCTATGGAAATATTTATAAACCGATTCAATCTAATATAACCTATCTAATTTAATCCGCAAATTCTTTCATCCATGAGACTTAATTAGTGCAGTGTGAATTTATGGTTTCTTATTTTTTTTTCTGTGGACGCATGGTTAACAACAAAGATAGGCTAAGTGGCTAACTTTATATGATTACACATGCAATTTTGCAACTCAATCACTTCTGTTATATATGAGACGAGAAAATGATGGTTGCTTTATATTTATGTTTCATTATAAGGGTTCGTTTGGTTTTCAGTTAAGAAACAAAGTTATAAAAATGAAAAAATTGAAAGGTTAGTATTGATTCTTTACGTCGTTCGAGACAGTCAAAACTCCGTTTGACCGTAAGATCTATTTTTGGGGAGTTTTGACTTTCTCAAACAGTGTAAAAGATCAATATTAACATTTAAATTTTTTTATTTTTATAACGGACACAATCTTACCTAACCCGGTGGAGTATCTTTTTTTAATGATGATATCGATCATTGTTTTTAGTTACCAGGAAAAAAGGACACAAATTATGGAAAAACAATCCAAATGAAAAACTTGTTATGCTTATTAATTTATTTATTTAAAAAGTATGATCAACTAGGAGATGTTTATAATATTTTTTTATAGAAAAAGTTCATATTCTATAATATTCCCAAATCATGTGGGGTTAAATTTAACATTTTTAAAAATGTCTTAAATTATTTTTTTAAGGATATATAATTCATGCTAAATAATTTATATGCGTTTAAATACTATACTTTTATGAAATTTAGTCAGTCATCTTGATACAAAATTTGTTCGCACATTAATCATTATCTTTGAAACATTTTTTTTACAAATATTAAGGAAATTTGACCTCTATAAATTAAGTTGAACTGAAGTTTACAATTTTTTATGCATATAATACAGTTTTAAGTTTTAAGACATATTTACAATATTGATATTTGTTGAATATTTTTCAATTTTTTTCTTATGCTATTGTATTATTCATAACATAAATTCTCTCCCTCTCTATTTTCAACAATAATTATCGTATGTACACTCACGCAAACATCAACCCATTTTCACTCCATTTTATTTTTTTATATCTGTTTTCTTATTAGATTATATTGATTATTATGTTTATCACTTTATCGGTTTTTTTTTAATTTTTCCTTCCGATCTTTCTATTTTCTTTATACCAATACACATTTCAATATGGAGTGTAACACTATAATTTCCTTACGCCTTTACTCATTGTTGAAGAAGTTTTCAAAACAAGAAATTGTTTAAGGTTACTATATAATTTACGGTTCCAATCAATTATCTAATAAAATTCTTAACAATTTCAAATATTAATATAACATTATTATAATGTGTGCCTTATTCATATATAACCAAACACCTAATTAATTCACGTGATATATATTTAATTATTTTTTAACTTAATAGATTAAAATCTTCCCACTTTAAAATTTTAGTATCACTGCTATAATATTAACATCTACAACCAAAAAAAATATCTCTAATGATAATATATGTAGGTGGTGATATGAAAGTGAGACATGGAATATTGAAAAGTGAATTATAGAAATGACATATTATATATATTATACTTGAGTAATTATTACATCGTTCGGAATATTATATTACTCATAATTCTAATAAGTGATGACTTGATAAATATAAAAATTAATAATAATTAAAAAATATAATATTATATGTAGTCATAGTATAAAGTTTAAAATAAATAAAGATTAATGATACGAGAAGCGGAGATAATGTAATATGTTTCCGCGACATAGGGAGCGACACGAAGGGCATTTGGGTAGACAAGAGGGAAGAGGGAAAGTAATGAAGATAAGTTGGGTTTGACATTTGAATAATGACCCCTTCAAGTGCTTATAGTCATATTTTCATGGAGATGCATTGCATGTACCTCACAAAATGTCTACTTATGTCATGCCACCGATAGTGATTGATGGGAATTCATATATTAATTGCTCTCTTTTTATCATTACTTTAATTGCTTCCATTTAGATATCACACCTAGTGAGTTTATATAGAGTATTTATTTATTTTTATATATACAAAAATGTATGATATAAAAAAAGTTATGAGAGAAGTGATTTTGAGTCGAAGTAATTTTAGGTCGTATAACTATATATACATGGTTGATAAGTGATTTTGGGCCGTATAATCTGTAACATTCTAGGTTATTTTTGCATTTATTTTTATTCAAACAATTACCTCTTACGATAAATTTTTCCTTTTCTTGAAAATTAATTGATATTTAGTGAAAAAACATTTATTTTTACTGACTTATTCAAGTGACAGCAGTCACAGTTAGATTAATTAAATGAGGTCTAGAAAAGAAAAGCAAGTTAATTTAAACATAACGGATGGGAGAAAGGGAAATCAGGGTTTCTCGCTTGAGCAAGGCCCCTACTCGTCTAAGCGAGATTCCAGACTCTCACTTAAACGAGGTTCTATTCGCTTGAGCGAATACCTTTCACACATCGGATTATACAAAACATGCAACCGGACTCCCAAAATTTCACTCTAAAAATGGTTCTGTGAACCCAAGAGTCATTATAGCTACCGTGAAAGCATATGTATTTTAAAATATAGGTTTACATCCGGTCCGGTCTTAATTAAACACAACTAATAATAATACTAAGAAGTTCTTATACACACATATGACTCTATAGAGAGTCACTCAAAGTCACTCGGACCCTGGCACTGATCTCCCCCTTGGCGCGACTCCATGGCTCCTTCCCCCTCCCTGTCTCTGGTTACTAAAAAAAAAGTGCAAGGGTGAGTGTTTGGCATTGTAATTAATATAGAATGGAATTTAACAAATATACATGCATATTTATACATACACATCAAGCATCACTTGTAAGTAAGCATACCGAAACATAGTGTATTACATACAGTAACTATATTAAACCAACTACACAATTCCATCACATTCATCACGATCACAACTGACTCTCATACAATCTGACTCCTAGTATCCGGATACTAAAGGATTGGCCTTCAGCTGGGGGTCCTACTTGACACCCCGTGAACCCTGCTTGGTTCACCGAGTCCTGCTTGACTTTCCACCTCGACCACTGGGTCCTACTTGACCACTGGGTAGCTCAACTGGGCACGAAAACCACGGGAGCCGGAAATGAGGGGCTATCATATACCATCGGCCATCCCATACCACATAATCATTCAACAGTTTACCTTTTACATAATAATATCAATTCCTCATCACTCAGGTAGCCTACTTGCTAACCTGACGTCACATAACGCTGATCATTTCAACATTAGATATCACAAGATCATAACATGATAAACTCAACCACACCCGATCTTCCACTAATTAATGAACCCAGTCACACATGCACAAGCATAAACACATAACTACGTTTAGCAACATTTTCCTTAGACTGTTTACATTACCTCAATGACCTGAATAAGAAGTGAGTCCTATTCTAATTAATTATAACCCGAACACCCCCCTTACTTTGGTTCCACGCTTCGATGATCTGTTCTCTGTGTCGATTCCTTCCTCTGAGCACTGGTTTCGCAGTCTCAACTCCGTCACTCAATCTTCTGTTGCTTAGCCTACTACCTACGGATCATAAAGTACAGCTTGTCACTTCAACGCCCTTAGTTCATGGACTGCATTTGGGCTCACACTCACCAGAGGAGTGGAGAACAGCCACGAATATAGCCATGCATGGCTTTAAACCGCTAAAGAATAAAAGGAATAAGGGAATCACAATTGGGACGGATCAGTAGACTCACCTTGAAGCCTCGATCACAGGAATGGGAATAAATTGAAGTTTGGACACAAATGGAGTCCCTCTCCAGCGCATGCAACTCAGCGTTAAGGGAGGAGAAAAACGAAAGTGAAGGAACAGACCAACAGCAAAGGTAACTTGTAAATAATGAAGAGGGAAGGAAGAGAATTTCCTTATATATATAGCTCATGGGCAAGATCGTCTTTTCCTTTATTTTATTTGTATTCTTACTAAATTTAATCAATTTCACTATATTAAACTATTGCATAGTTATCAAATCAATTACACGTATTTATTCCCTCAACGTTTAATTATTCACAATTCTCTAATACTTCGCAAGAGTATAGGCTCAATATAAATATCGGCCCCCGGTGTCCTAACTTAGTGTTCATACCTCGGAAATCCGAGCTACAACCTGAGAGGTCGGATATCTCATCCGTGCTCACCTCTTGGTTACCTACATCCGTTGTTTCAGTCATTATGAGGTTAATCCGGGCTATGACCCCGTGTGAGGCGCTCTCCTCACAACGGTTGGACCAGACCATATAACTCTGTCCGCTCTTCTCCTACACTCCCGATCTTTAACTCCGCCTGCTCGCGCTTCAGAGACCGATCTCGACACCGACTTTCTTATCTCTGGCTAAGACAGAACAAATATTAAATAAAACTTCTAAAACATTTACTAATCATTTTCCATTTCTTATAATTCTCATTAAAACATCAGGGATGTTACATAATCATTGTATGATTGTACGTTCTAGATTCGCTTCTCTCACTCTTGCAGAAAGAGAACTTTTCTCATATGATACATCATCTATATATATACATATATGTATATAAAAGATGTATCGTATGAAAAAAGTTTTCTTATGTGATGATGAGATGAGTTAATCCATTGTATAATCATACAATTGATGATTGAAAGTAAAAGTTTTTCACATTCACATGATCACTTAAAAGATGAATGACTTTTTTAAAAATTCACATAATTAATCTCAACAATCTAGTATATGGTTGTACGGCTCAAATTCACTTTTTTCACTCTCATATAAGAGAGTATTTCTCATATGATACAATATATATATATATATATATATATATATATATATATATATATATATATATATATATATAAAGACGTGTATTTCAATTTCACTTTTCATATAAACAAACACATGTGTTTATGTTCTACATTACGCAACGAATTTTAAGAAACTATATTTGAACACATTATACGTGCAAATTTGATTCTTATTATTGAGATTGTTTCTCTCATAAACTTTAACATCCAATGGATTTGTATCCTGCTACTGAATTTTTTTTATTATTATTAAAAGAAATTCAAACAACTTATTCAAAATAATTGACTTAAACTCAAAATTCAATATCACAGTTAATGCTTATTTCAGGTCTTATATTATGATTCTATAATATAAAACTTATTAATTTTAACATTTTTTTTATAGCTAAGACAGCATATACAGTGTATAAATTTGTAAGATTAGATATTTACCAATGACATAAGTTGGACCATAATAAAGATTGATAGAAATTAAACTTATTTTAAAAACTAACTTATGAGTAAAGATGTTTTGAAACCTTATAAAACATATTTTTACGTGGTTTCATCTTGGCTAAATTCACGTAGTGCCAAAATATCACCGACAAGCTCTTTTAAATTTCAAAATCCTCCTAGGAGTTTGAATCTCGTCACAGTTTATATATATAAAAGATAATTTAATATAAGTTTTCATTTTGTGATATAAATATTTATTAATAGATCATATAAATATTTCATTTTCATCTAATAATTTTCTAGAATAAAAATTAACCCATTTATTTTTATTCTAAAATAAAATATTTATTATATGGTACATGTATTTTTTTTCATGGTTAGTCAAATATTTATTCTTACAGTTGAAATATTAATACACTTTTCTTAATATGAAAGAAAGAAAATTTTAAATACTACATTATAATGTAAATACAATAAAAGAAAGAATGTAAAGTTTTTATCTTATGTAGAGTAAAAACTTTTAATAGAAAAGCCCGCTTCTGCCACGACTTTTGGTAACAACATAGTCATCCGTCGCGAATTGCCAAAGATTTAGCAACAAAAGTTATGGTTTGATCTGTCGCTAAGTCTATCACCAATAACGTAAGAAACATGGAACAGTGATGGGTTTATCTATTTGTTACTGATTATAAATGTAATATCTCACTTAATTAAATTAATTAATGGTATAGTGTAGAATTAAATTATAAATTATTGGTGAAGTAATGAGAATTAAATTAAACAATTGAAGGATTTAATTATAGTGAGATTAAATTATTAAATTAATTAAGAGAGTGGTTTTAAACAAAAATTAAAATAGTAGATTATTAGTTGCTAAAGATGAAAGAATAATTAAATTAGTGTTTAATTGATATGAAAGAATTGAAAGAAAAAGAAAAAGAAACTTGAAATTAAAACAAAGTGAAAAAGAAAATAAAAGAGGTGAAATTAACTTTGTGCCCTTGGAGTTAAATTTCATTTTCACATTCTCCTTGCAATTCACGTGAAATTGAAAGTGAAACAACCCGATTTAAATAACAGTAGCCCGAGGCAGGGAAAATTTTTTTCCCAACGCTCACAGGGTATTCGGGACAAATAAAACAATTTGAGGTTAAAAGAAGCAGGAAACCGACCCAGAAAAGAGAAGGCCGGGTCAGAATATCTCACTCTGGCAAGACTCAGCTTCAGTTACAAGAGCCAGCGGAAGATAACACTTAAGCGAGCGATACTCGCTGGAGCGAGGGCTTATTCGCTGGAGCGACACATGCACTCGGGTAGTTCCTCACTCGGAAGCGGAACCTAAGTTCACTCGGGAACGGTCCCCTTCGGGTCAGGCTTCACCCGGTAAACTCACACTTAGCCAGATCCTTATTCTTATTTTTATTCTGGAAGGTCACAATCCTAGTTCATTCGGAAGCGTTAAATCTCCACTCGGGAAATGATTCCCTCAGAGATTCCACTCGGAGTCCATAAACCTTCCCTCACTCGGAATATTTCCCCAGTCCAATACCGCTCGGTGTATTTCAATCACAATTCACTCGGAGGTGTTTTACCTATTCTTCACTCGGTATATTTCAACCTTCCTCACTCGGAGAATACTTTACTAGGTCAAGTCTCACTTAAAGATTTTATACCCTCATCCACTCGGAGTCTATATAGTATGTTTCACTCGGAAGAGTTCCATCGACAAGGTTCCACTCGGCAAATACCTTGACTTTCCATTCCTCGGAAATGATCTCCTTAGTCAAGTTCCACTCGGAATTACTCTAACCCCTCTTCACTCGGAACACACAACCTATTCACTCAGAATACTCTGACTCCTTTTCACTTGGAAGACTTCGTTAGGTTAAGTTCTACTCGGTATTATCTGGATCCTATCCCTTCGGAATAAGTTACTAAGATAGGTTTCACTCAGAACCATTTGACCATTCTACCCTTAGGAGAAATTCACTCGGTTGGCTCTCACTCAGGAGTACCTAATTATTCTTCAATCGGAAGGATGTATCTAACAATTTTCTCTCTCTATAACACATTGACCAGATTACCTTTGGAAGTGGTCATAATGGACATATTCCACTCGAAATTGGCCTAATCCTTCTTCATTCGGAAGAGGGTCACTCATCTCGCCTCACACAGGATTAATTTAGCTCTCATTACTTGGGGTCATGCAAACCCTATATGCTCGGTAAAATATAAACGTATACCACTTGGACATTCACCTACATCATTACCCACCGAACAAGATGAACACATAGCATTATATATATATATATATATATATATATATATATATATATATATTCAAATGCATACAGTCATGCTCTCAACCCGAGAGAGTTCAATTCTCATACATTTAAACAAAAGACCATATTAAGAGCCGGCTAAGGCTATAACAAAACCCTTTACACAGCATATACATATATGTACATCTCCACAGTACAGATGCACTTCACACAGAATGGAACTCTTCCATCATTCACCGTCTTGTGTAATATCCACTGAAATATAGCCATAGTAGGGGTGAGTATCTTAAATATTAAATGATAGATATTGACTCGGATTAATCCTCAACCATGCAATATCATATACATATATCAACAATCAATAACATACACATTGCCATTCAATCGGAACACACTCAAGCATCATTCGATCGGAATCTACCTAGCTAACTCTCGGCTATATTACACATGTTATTCTCAATAACACTACCACATATACATATAATCACGTTACAGTCAGCATCAATTATAAATGTGCACAGGTTTATTCAATCGGATCTGATTCGTTCATTATTGACTTTTATTGTTGCAACATAGGCTCTCAGCCTTTTATTCAGCTCCCAGTTGATTCGGCCGTTTTACTGGTACCAAACCGTTTACCCTCTCATGTGACACAGACACTCTCAGTATCAACGGCAGTGTCACGGGCTAAACCCCGAGCCCCGCTCAAGAGGTTTGCCTGAGCCCCGCTCAAAGGTCTTTAACAGCATTCATGCATATAATTACCGATTCAAATAATAGTGTCACACACTAAATGCTCTCAGCATTCTTACCGATGTATCTCATGCAAGGTATTATCATTAAACTACACACAGAATCGGTAAACCACTTCCACAATACTAACTCATGCATCTCATACATCACATTATGAACCACACACGGAAATGACCATATAGATACGGATTTCACACACTCGACCATTTACTTAACAATACATGCATCACATGCAATCATTCAGCGTTCTCAAGAGTATTAACATGCATTTCATGGACGGAAATCGACATGCATTACACAACTCATAGTCATCATACATCCGGGCATCACATAACCATTACTCAATCAAAAATACGACTATTAACGCTTTTTAAATCATAAGTATCAGCAAAACGTTATCACCCATAACTCGTCCATAACCCATGCATTTAAGATATAAGATAACCCCTACCTACAGAAGAAACTCAGAGTTCCACGAGCTACAAAGCTTAGCCGACCACTTCTTTCGGTCACTCCTTCCCACTGGACAGTCTGCGAACTCAGGTGTCGACTCTGTACCAGCTTGGGAAGACCAAGAGTTATCCTTTTCGTCGAGTAGTTGTCTTAGCAATAGTAGCCTACTTCACAGCTCTTACGCACTTCACGTTACAGACTTCCCACTAGACTCAGCCAGCTTCGAGTGAGAGAAGGAAGGGAGGAAGAAGGCAACGAAGAGGAAGAAGACGGACAGGGAATGAAGCAGGGCAACGTCTTTGTTTCTTAGGGAAAAGGCTCTCAACTCTCTCACTTCTTTCAACAAGATGACACAGGTGAAAAGTGAGTGGAAAAGAGATGCTGAACTCTTTTATACCACCAGGGGTACATGCGTCCTTTCCTCAAGCCACTTTGTATTAGTCACTCCTTAACTTAATCTGCAATTAACCCTTAATTAGTAACTTAATCTCATCCGGTAAATAAATTTTTAAATCAGGATGTTACAGAAAGAAATAAACAACCATTGCCGTGAGCTTTGAAGCTTCAATTGGAGGTTTGGTTGTCTCTGGAAATTTAAATTAAATGCATTTTCAAGATCTCAAGAGCGAGGTAATCTTATTAGTAGTTCCAATTTCACGATTCTTTCTTTTTCTTCCTCTTGATTGAAAATTTCGTCTTATGATGGGTGTCATTTTTCACCATGGATGACCTTTAAAAGTTTAGAAATCATGATAGGTGTAGTGGGTGGTGTCAATTTTGCTTTTTCCCTTTCTTTTCCCTTGACCGAGCACCATGTTTGTAAGGAGGGGGTTTCGTTTTTCACATTTTATGGTATTTCGAAACTTGATTATGGATCATAATGTGATGGGTGTTACAAAATAAGTAACAGGTGGTGAGTTTATTAGTTTTTTGTTTTACTTGTATTTTATTTTTTTATATTATTCTCATGTGTTAATAATAATAATAATAATAATAATAATAATAATAATAATAATAATAATAATAATAATAATTGTTATTATTATAATAAGGTTTAATTATATAATAATATCTATAATTATATGAGATTAGGATTATCCCTTTGGAATGTTTTAAATATTTAAAAAAAGTCTCTACCATTAAACTCTGTTAGTTAAATGCTAAGGTGGTTAGTCACCTTAGTATCACTACGTGTGCTGAATACCCCTCACATTAGCCCTATCTATCTTCTCTCGTCTCCTTTCTCTTCTTCCTACTGACTCATCTCCTTATTGCCCCTTTCTTCTTTCTCTTTCCATTCTTCTTCATCTCATTCCCTTTTCCTTTCCATTGCCCTCAAATTTCAATCACCAAAATTACAAGAGGATTATCCTAATCACTTTTAAAAAATACATCTCTTTATCTTTTCCTTTAATTTACTCTTTCTCATTCTTCCTTAAACCATTTTAGCACATATAAGACAAGAGATAACCTAAAAAGGAAGAACGATAGAGCTTCTAAAATGAAAAACATTAGACATCAAAATTCCAACCTCATTTTCATCACACTGCCAATTGGCACATCACTTTTCTTTCTTTTTTATGTGATTCCCCTTCTTCACATCCAGGTAATGAAGAAATCTTGCCTCCTTATCATTTTCTTCGCCACCGTGTTTACCATCATCATCTATCTTTCCTTATCCACACATGTTTCTCTACTAGTATTTTTCAATCTCCAGATTGTAATATCCTGATTAAAAATTAATGGGAAATTAGATTAAATGATTAATTAATTAGAATTGATAAGGAGGTTACCATTATACCCTTAATTTTTCATTGGAAATTTGCCAACTTTCACTCTATGCACTTCACGTTGAATTGGAAAGGAAACTGGAAATCAGAATTCAATTGTTTCACTTTTTTCATGCATGCAGTGACAATTGCGGTGCAAGGTCTTCTCCTTCTTATTCGCAGGTCATCCCTATTACTCCCTTCTTCTAATTTATTCAATTAAAACAAAATTCAAGTTCTCATTTCTTCTTCTTCTCTCTCGGTAGCCATGGGTTTTGGTGGGGAGCTCTAATTTTATGAATTTAAGGTAGTGATCAAACACCCATTATCGGTTTTAAGTTATTTCTTGCTCACTGTGAACACCACTCTTTCTTTTTTTAATAATAAAATCATATAAAAATTTCCCCCCTTCATTCTGGAAATTCCATTCGGAATCCGGAATTTGTCCCCTGCTTCACCAGCTTCATCCTCTTCCTCACCTAATCCTCTTCATCCTCATTATAAAAGGCCAACAACAGCAAAATAAGAAGGAGGATAAAAAAACACAGATCAAGAGAAAAACAAAGCAAAAATATAGATAAAAAAAACTCTGGTATCTCTCCCTCTTCACTCTCTGTTTCTTCTCTATCTCTCATTCTCTCCCTTTCGGTCTCTCCCTCTCTGTCACACAATCACTCTCCCTTTCCCTCTCTGTCACGCACTCACTCACCCCCCTCCTTCTTCGTCACTCACTTACTCTCCCTCACCTAGTCCCTCTGTTTCAACTCTCTGCTGCCCCCTTCTTCTTTCTCTTCTCCTCTTTCTTTCTTTCTTAGCTTTAGGTTTAGTTTTTGTCTTGATTAGTTTTTGGGCCTCAGAGTGAGGCCCATTCCTTTTTCTTCTTTTGTTATCTTTTCTTTTTTTGGTTTTAAATCATGGGCTTTAGCTTTTCTGAAACCCAATGAATCTAGCATTAGTTTTTCTTTAAAAAAAGGTATAATAACATTAATAATAATAATGGTTTAAATAAAATATTAAAATATAAATGTCTTAAAAAATAGGGTAAATAGTTTTATGTTCTTACTTTAAAACTAAAATAAAAGATGTTTGAATGTAAACACCCTTCCATTTTAAAAATATGATAATAAAATAAGTACCTTTTCTTTAGTCATTGTTTATTATTATTTTAAAAAAAAGATTTTTGAACAAAAAAAACATAGTCTATTATTTAAAAATAACAAAATCTGAAAATCATTTTAATAGTAAGTGTTCACTCTATGTCAAGGTTTAAAAAATGAAAAGTATTAAAAAATCTAAATATCTTTTTAAGAATAAAAATAAATATCTTTATGTTAATTCAAAAATAAAAAATAAATATTAAATATGTGTTTATTTTAGAATAAATATCATGATCTTATGAGTGATGTCGTGCGAAATTACTTTTGCCTACATCGTTGTTACTAGACTTCGAAGGATTGTGCACATGCGAAGTACTTCGCCTTGTATTTCTCCTTCCATTAAATCTTTTTCATTATTAAAAAATCAAATCAGTTAAAAATTATTTTTAGTATAAGTTTTTAATATTATTTCAAAAATTAATTCTAAAGAACTACGTAACCCTGATTTCTCAATACATTTTAGAATACGTAGGAGCGGGAATCAATTCCTGTCGGGCCCACTTTCTCGTTATTAATTTCTATGTCTCTTCTATTATTTTAAATGAATATAGTCAATATTTAAAATAATATTTTTTTAAAAATGAGGTTAATTTAGACGCGATGTCTTGTTAATCTCATGTTTTAATATTTATATTTAAAATAATATTTTCTTTAAAATGAGGTTAATTTAGACGTCTTGTTAATCTCATGTTTTAATATTTTTATTTAAAATAATATTTTCTTTAAAATGAGGTTAATTTAGACGTGACGTCTTGTTAATCTCATATTTTTAAATACTTTTATTAAAAAATAATATTTTTTAATCAACTTTATTTTTTTTTATTTCATTAATTTTATTTTAATCTTCAAATTTATGTACAAATTAAGGTTATGGGTGAAAAGTCCTGTTAACTTTTACTTTCACTCTGTTTTACTTTTTTCTTATAGTTGTTGTTTTGTCGAGTTTCTTACTGTCATTGCTTTGTCATCTCTTACTGTTATTGTTTTAATCTTTTACTGTCATTATTTGTTATTTTTTTTACTATCACTATTTAGTCTTCTATCGTTGTTGTTTTCTTCTTTCTTACTGTCGCTGTTTGGTCAAATTTCTTACTGTCACTATTTAGTCTGTTTTGTCTGTTTGTGTTTGCTTTGTCATTTTGTATGTTTCTTTTCATAAAAGAAGTTAAAATAATTTCTAGACTATTTTGGAATAAACGCTATCAATTTGAGGTAACCGTTTTATAACGGACAATTGTGAGGTACTAATACCTTCCTCACCTGTAATTCTACTCCCGAACTTAGAATTTCATTTTCATAACTAGTGTTTTGAAAGAGGTTTTTCTCGATATTTTTATCCTAAAAAATATTGGTGGTAACTCCATGTTTTCTTTTCGAAAGGATTTTGAAACCTGTTTTATTTTTAAGGGTCGGCCATCCCGTCACGATCCCGGTCATGACAGATGGTGAATCCACCGGGGATATTTTTTAGAGAGTCAAGCCAATCAAGTTGACAGCGCATGTTTTTAAATAGTCTGTTAATTATTTAACTTCTTCCTCTATTTTATTTTCTATCAACGTTTGTATGTGATTTCTGTTTTGTATGTATTTTGTTATTTATGTTCTGTTAATGTCTGTGTGATTGTTGAACCCTAGGGTAGACAACTTTATTTTGTTATTGTTCTGTGTTTTTTCTTTGTGCAGGATGGGGCAAGGTACAGGTATTGAATGCCCTTTCATACAATACACTCATAATTTACACACACTTATGAGTGGCGCCCTATACCCGGGCCCCAAGTGAAGCTTAAGTTAGGGGAGGTTGGTAGTGGTGTCATTTGGGATGTACTTCCCATCCGACGATCGTAAGAACCTCAACTAGAGTTCGACCTTTCATGATGTACACACCTAGTAGATTCCCTACTGCTGTGGTCACATCATGAGTAGGATCTTGGCTTTAGTGACCTTTTAGAAGTCTAGTGCAAGCCACCCAATGTGAGGAGTCCACTGTTAGACAGGCTATAGGTCCCAGAAAAAGACTTTCGGAAAAACCTGACTTAGGGCACAAAAGGGCAGACCTTACTATACTTTATCTCATTCTCGCTTTCCCCTTAAATCCAAATTGATAACTGCTTACCCGTTCAAAGGATTACTTTATTCTAAAAAAGACTTACTTTTTTTTAAAAAACTAGTAATCCTTTAACGGATGAGTAGCTCCCTCTCTTTTCGTGTACTTCTGAGTCCTGGGTTATAAATCTTCCCAATCGTCAAAACAGAAATGAAAACAAAAATTCTCTTCAAGCAAAATATTGACGATGTTTAGAAGATCCATGACCCACACAACTTTAGTTTCACACGAGTTTTGCTGACCGCTACTTCTCAAAGTGAAAATGTTTTCCAATAAACTAATAAGGAAGTAGCGGTTTACAAAACATGATAGTAACTGAGTTTTTCTCCTTTCTTTTTGTTCTTGCAGGAAGCTGTTTGGAACTTAGCGAGTACCTTCGAGCAATATGGAGATTAACATGAGATCCGATAGTTGTGACAGAAATGTAACCGAATTAAGGAAAATATTATACGTTAAGGCCAAGAGGATCGACATGGGTAGTCTACAAGCAATGGGGAGAAAATTAAACTTAACACAGAAGATGGCTTTTACAAGAAAGTATGGAAGGATTCTAAAGCTCTTAGAAGTGGAAGTGCAAACTGAGGCGATCACTGCCTTAACACAGTTCTACGACCCACCTCTCAGATGTTTCACATTTAGGGACTTTCAGTTAGCCCTATCTATTGAGGAATTCGAACAAATCTTGGGGATACCTTTGGAAGGACAGATACCTTACCGTCATCTTGATCATCATGCAACTGTCACTTCCATCGCCCATGTTCTGAAGATCCATCCCGAAATCTTAAGGAGTGTGCAACTGAATAGAAATCAGACTCTCAGATTCACTCAGGAATTTCTCGAGAAGTACATGTAGGTCCTGGCAGAAAAGGAAGATTGGGAAGCCTTCATGGATACTCTAGCTATTACCATCTACGGTGTTGTCTTATTCCCCAACATTGATAACTATGTGGATGATGATGCTATCACTGTGTTCCTAGCTCACAAGCACAAGCTTGAGAATCCTGTCATAGCTATATTGGCAAATGTGTACTGTACTATGGATTTCTACCATACATAAGGCAGAAAGAGAGTTATTTATTGTCTACCTGCTTTGTATATATGGCTAACATCTTATGTCTTCCACCAAGTCTGTAAGGCCGAATGCCCTGTTTCTGATCTAAAACTGTGCCAACTAGCGGTGAAGAGCGGGCGTGAGTGGGCCAATCACATTGTAGGGCTCATGGCTAAGAAAATTAGATGGTATCCCCAATGGTTGGAAGTTGAATCAATCATTCATCACTGCAGAGATTACCCAAATGTTTCCCTTATTGGTACGTAAGGATGCATCAACTATAATCCCATCATAGCCAAGCGTCAGCTAGCTTATCCTTTGCTTGGACCACCTGATGAAGAGTCGGTCACTCATTTCATCTTGTATTACTCAAAGGGAAGCTATGCCTCTGGCATTCGAGATATAACGAATGCGTGGAAGAAAGGCCACCAAAAAGGAAAAGAATTAGGGGCCTGAAGCCATGCTGTGAGAGAAGAATATCATGAATGGATCCTGAATAGGGTCTCCATTGTTAAATTACCCTTTAGAAGTCCCTTTTATCTCCTGGCAAGCACTCCTGTTCCACCACTTGTCATGGAAGATAAAGCAACCAAGGCACTAAAGAACAAAATAGGAGGGTTGACTGCCAAGAACAAGAAGCTAGAGGAAGACTTGTTGAGATGTCAGCAAGAATACGCCCTTCAAAAAGGGGAAACTTGGAGAACAAGCAAGCCATTGAAGAAATTAGAAAAAAACGGAAGGTTGAAGAAGACTACATGATAAAACAAGACTAATGTCTTCGAGCGGCCAATTCTCAGCTGAAAATGAAGAGCAAACAAAGTGATACCATCTTGGCAGAGAAATATCTTCTGAAAGATATGTTGGCTTAATCCAAAGAAAATGAGCGAAATGTCATGGTGAAAAAGGAGCTTCTGCAGTCACAAGTCCACAAATTAGAACAATAGCTTAGTGAAGTGGTGAAGGCTTGCGAGCAGGAGATAAATGGGGAGCGACAACGCGCCATAAGCATTGAACAAGATTGTCAAGAGGCTATATGCCTCTTGGAAGCTGAGTTAACACAACGAGATAAAACGGTTTACTCATGGATGGATCGTTTCGCTAATCTGGCATATCTGGCTAATGGGGCTCTAGAAGACCTCCCGCTTTTGCTAAAAAAAGTTGAAGAAATTGCCAACCCTCTCAATACTCCTAGAGAAATTACAACGTTCTTAGATTACTACAGAGGACGAATTTGTAAAATAAAGAAAATGATTGCCCGAGCCAGGAATGGCTAATTTATTTTCCTACATTGTAACCCAGCCCTTTCTGGCAGTGATGTACCTTTTTTTAATGGAATTTTGAAATGAAGGATTCCTTTGTCTCCACAACTATCTTATGTTAATTTCCATTTAATGCTTTACTTAGTACTTTTGAACATGATGTTCTGAGGAACGGTCGAAGGATTCGTTATGTTCCGACATCGCTTCCTGCTTCATATCGTTTTACTTCTCTTAATTTTGTTATTTGCTTGTTTTTCTGAATTGTGGTATTCCCTTCTTTAGACAGCACGGGGACGCACCCTTACGGAACCCGACTACAGAAGAAGCTCATGGCTGAAACAGAACAAATGAATGAGAGCCTCAAGAATGAGAATAAGGGAACAAGTGGTAGAACTAACGAAGCTCCTGGAAAAGAGGATCACAGAAGGGGGCTCTTCTGTAGGGAATAAGGAACAACTATCTACCCCACTACATCCCCCAGGTTTTGGTCCGACACCGGGCCATGTTACAAATCCCACAGCAGTTCCCCTCACCATTAATATTGGGAACCCCAATCAAGCTGTTGACCCTCACACCAAGCCTCATGACCTGTCATATGGTTATGTGCCACCACACACTTTCATTGGCCCAGACGGTAACCCTATACCCTTACCACAATACGGCTTACCTCCAGGATATTTCCCTCATCTATCAACCAACCCTAAGATGACAATACCTTACAATTAATAAATCCCCAAGTTCTGAACCCTACCCAAACAACCATTCCGCCAGTTAACCAAGCCCTAGGTTCTCAAACCACCCAAACTCAAACCACCCAAACAGCTCAGCCGCTCCATATTGCCCAAGCGACATCCCAACCACAGGGTCCTGTGCTAAATACTAGCCTGAAAAACCAAGCTCATTCGACAATGCCTTTTTACCCATATTACGGTTACCCGTATGGGTACATGAACTCTTACACTGCCAACCCACAAGGTGTGACTCAAATGATAAATCCAGTTATTGATCTTGGCACAACCACAGATTCCTAGCAAAAGGGGAAGATAGAGATCCCTGAGGAGCGATTGCGGATCGTGGAAGGTGTGGAAGGCCTTGGCTTAACAAATGCTTCTGAACTCTGCTTAGTTCTAGATGTTATTATCCCACCAAAGTTTAAAATGCCAGATTTTGACAAGTACCGAGGGATAACTTACCCTCGAAACCATCTTACAATATACTGTCGAAAGATGGCTTCTCATGCCTCCGATGACAAGCTACTGATACATTGCTTTCAAGACATCCTAGCTGGGGTTGCACTCACTTGGTACACTCATTTGGAACAAACTCGCATTCACTGTTGGAAAGACCTGGCAGATGCCTTTTTGAAGTAGTACAAATATAACTTAGACATGGTGCCTGATAGAATTCAACTCCAAAACATGACAAAGAAGGATAATGAGACATTCAAGGAGTATGCACAACACTAGCGTGAGACGGCCACACAAGTAGATCCCCCACTCTCAGAAAAAGAGGTAGTGACCATGTTTATTGACACACTCTAATCACCTTTCTACGATAGGATAATTGGCAGTGTTTCATCTAATTTCTTTGATATTGGTATTATTGGAGAAAGAATAGAGAGTGGTCTAAGGGCAGGGAAGATTTCCAAAAGCCCGTTCGGGGCACCCACTACAAAAAGATCAGCACCAGGTGAGGGGAGAAAGAGAGATGGGGAAACCAACTCCATCTCTTATGACCCAAGGAAAGCTCAATCCAGATCATTCGGCCCTTCCACTTTTCAACATGTCAATCACTTTCCTCATGCACCATACCCATATATGGCAGCTGATGCACACAACTAGATCCCTTATCCTGCCTCACCACAATCCCACTTCCGTCCACCCATCATTAGGGCACCGAATCCACAGTCAACGTCATGCAATCCCCTGCAACAGTGGTCTCAACCCCCTAATCCTAACCAAAACCAAAGAAGACCAAATAATGAATGAACACCGGCCCAATTTGACCCAATTCCTATGACATACACTGAACTTTTACCTTACCTTATTCGATACTCCCTTGCAGTCCCTTGTCCTGCTAAACCATTGGAACCTCCTTACGCTAGGGGATATGATCCAAATGCCCGATGTGATTATCATGCTGGGGCACCCGGGCACTCCATGGAGAATTACATGGCCTTAAAGTATAGAGTACGAGATTTGATCAAAGCCAATTGGTTAAATTTTAATGAAGGTATGCCAAATGTGACCACAAATCCCTTACCTAACCATCAAGGTTCTAGGATTAATGCTGTGGAAGAAGATGAGGAGTGCGTGACAAATGTCTCTAATGTCAAAACGCTATTGAAGGAGATTCATGCTCAATTATTCAGGAGAGGTTTAATAAGAGATCCTTGGGACTGTGAAAATGATAATGAGCAGATTGTTAGCCACCAAAATTTTTATAAGGTACTCCAGGGACTCATGGATAGTCATATCTTCCAAGTCTATAGGTGCCGTTACAGTGATGTGAACATGGTTCATGGGCAATCAAAAATGTCAGTTCCTAAGCCACTGGTAATTTACTACACCAAGAACCCCTCAACGACTATAACTTTGACACATCAGCCTGTCATAATCCAGATACCTGCTCCCTTTGCATTCAAAGATTCTCGCGCTGTTCCTTGGAGATATAGTGTGGAAGTAATAGCTGAAAGCTCAGAAATGAATGACCCATTTTTGTCAAACATATCAGGGATAGGAGGAGTGACCCGGAGCGGTCAAGTTTACTCCCCACTGAAATTGAGGAATGAGCCAAGCCCAGTGAGTGGAGCTGGTAGTAGTGGGAAGGCCAAGTTGGTCAAAGGGGACATTGATAGAGAAATCAAAAGAGCTGTGACTGATGAGAAAGCTTAGGAATTTTTGAAATTTATTCACCAGAGTGAGTACCAAGTGATAGACCAACTGAACAATACCCCCGCAAAGATTTCCCTCATATAACTTTTTGCTGAATTCTGAGCCCCACCGAAATTTTTTGATGAAGATACTTAATGAAGCTCATGTAACTCATGACATCTAGTGGGGCACATCGCTGCTGACAATTACCTATCATTTACAGATGACGAGATACCTGTGGAGGGAATGAGGCATAATAAAGCCCTTCATATCTCTGTTAAGTATCGAGATCACATATTGGTGAAGGTGCTTGTCGACAATGGGTCATCGTTAAACGTCATGCCAAAATCTACATTGGCCAAGCTCCCTTTTGATGGGACCTATATAAAACCAAGTTCTATGGTGGTGAGAGCATTCGATGGCACTAGAAGGGAAGTGATAGGTGAAATTGAGCTTCCAATTCAAGTAGGGCCATGTACTTTCCAGGTTCTCTTCCAAGTGATGGATATTACGCCTGCCTATAGCTGCCTGTTGGGTCGGCCCTGGATCCATTCAGCTGGAGTGGTTCCCTCTACTTTGTACCAAAAACTAAAGTTTATTATTGATAATAAGCTAATTATCGTTTCTAGTGAAGAAGATTTTCTGGTCAGTAAACCCCTATCCACCCCTACATCAAAGCTGTAGAAGAGGCACTTGAAACTTCCTTTCAAGCTTTGGAGATTGCTAATGCCATGTACGTTGGAGAAGGAAATGTAGAAATGAAGGCCCATATGCCAAATGTATCCCTGATGATGGCCAAAATGATGTTACAAGGAGGGTATCAACCTGGGAAAGGCTTGGGGCATGGCTTGAAAGGGAGAATAGAACTGGTGCATCTTTCAGAAAATAAGGACAGGTATAGTTTAGGATTCCGACCTTCAGCAGCCGATAAAGAAAGGGTAGCAGAGGAAAAGAAAGAGAGGAGGATTGCCCATTTAGAGGGTCGTGAACCCCGCATTGCTAGAGCCCCTCTATGTGACCTCTACCAGAGCTTCCGAAGTGTTGGCCTGACACTCCCTGATCAAGTAGCTACTATTGAAGATAATCCCTGTGAAGATGGAAGCTTTGTGATCTCTTACTCACCAGACAAAGATCTTTGTAACTGGGAAGCCATCGAGCTACCCACAACTTTAAATTTTCTATCAAAGTAATTGGCATAACTTTAATGACTCGTTGACCTCATTGCTATGCCTAAGGCTTTGGGGTATTTTTCTGTAATAAGGGCAAACACATGTTTTTATCATTTTCAGTTTCCATAATAAATATGTATCGAATTTCAATCCTTCTTGCTTTCCCTATCTTTGCATTGATTCCCTTATCCTTTACTTATTCATTTTTTTATTATTCAACATAATAACCTGAATAAACGCAGATCTAAAGATGATCCTCTTGAGAATAATGAGCTTGCAATCCTATTTCACGACTTTGACCACCCGGTTGACTATACTGACGAGGAATATGAGGAAGTTTATGATCCTTCGCCTGAGTTAACAAGGTTATTGAACAAGAGGATAGAGAAATTCAGCCTCATTTAGAGATAGTTGAGATTATTAATTTGGGGAATGAAGAGAATAAGAAGGATGTCAAGATTGGTACCTATTTGAGTAAGGAGCGGAGGCAAGAACTGATTAAGCTGTTAATGGAGTTCTGTGACATCTTTGCTTGGTCTTACCAAGACATGCCTGGACTTGATACTAGCATTGTTGAGCATAAATTACCACTGAAGCCAGACTGTCCCCCGATAAAGCAAAAACTATGCCGAATGAAGCCCGAAATGCTCTTGAAAATCAAAGAAGAAGTTAAGAAGCAGTTTGATACCGGATTTTTAGCAGTGGAAAAGTATCCTCAATAGGTAGCAAATATCATCCCTGTCCTAAAGAAAGATGGAAAGGTACGAATGTGCGTAGACTATCGGGACCTAAATAGGGCTAGTCCCAAAGACGATTTTCCTCTGCCACAGATTGATGTCTTGGTTGATAACACAGCCCAACATACCATCTTCTCATTCATGGATGGTTTCTTTGGGTATAACCAGATTAAGATGGCACCCGAAGACATGGAAAAGACCACATTTATCACCTTATGGGGCACCTTCTGTTACAAAGTGATGTCCTTCGGTTTGAAAAACGCTAGGGCAACCTACCAAAGGGAAATAGTGACCCTCTTCCATGACATGATGCAGAAGGAGATAGAGGTTTATATGGATGATATCATTGCCAAATCTAGAACCGATGAAGAGCATATTGTTGATCTGAGAAAGCTTTTTGAAAGGCTAGGGAAGTATAAGCTCAGGTTGAACCTTGTAACATCCCAATTTTGAAGTTAAATACCGAATGAAATAAACCATTAAGACCTTGGTTTCAAAGTGGGAAGATAATTGTTAATTATAATCAATTTAACTTAAGGAATAATGACAAATTAATTATGCTTAGTTGATAAAAGGGTGGCTATTTGTGATTGGCGAGTCACGTGAGTAGACTGCAATTCACGTTTCCCATCCCACTTCCTTCTCCTCGCATGCATGTACATATACCCTGTATCACCATGGATACTCATCATTTTTCCTTCCTACTCATCCTCTCTTTTCTTCCTTCTTCGTCTTCGTTCTCTTTTCTCCTCCCCTGTTTTGTTCTTCATTTCTGGAGATCACAACGACGGTGCTGGAGAAAGGTCAGAGCCCCTCCAACTGGTGAAGGACTATCATTGAAGCAGAGGAAGAACAACGCTCCATCCCTGAACCGATTGCAGAGTACGACGGTGCAAAGGGGGACTAGACGAGTCAGAAAGGACGTCAGACCAAACGTCGGAGAGAAGAAGAGCTTCTTGAGTTCCTTCTGTAGGTAGGGGAAGCTTGCATGTCAAATGCATGGTCCACGAATGGTACCGGATGAATGTACTTCTTTAAGTGTGTGCATGTGTCTGTGATGACTGTATGTTATGCATGATTGATAATCTTGGATTCTATGTGTATGATAGTAGTATTCTGTTAGTAGTTATACAATAATTGCATATAATCAAGATGGTGGTAATGTAGTCTGTTAGCCTTTCTAATATAGACGAGTGAGATGCATGGTTCTATCTCTGTTAATACTGTAAGAATATGAATGTGTGACTGTTAATTGATTCGTCTGAGGTTATTACCTTGATTGTTTATTACTGTGCATGTTGGTGTGATTGACAAAGTAAATATAGAGACTGTGTTGAATCTGTTTCTACCTTGATGGTTACGAAGGAGGTATCGGTTGAGTGATGATGCTTGCTGGTAAAACGCATAAGCTGCATGTGTAGGAATGTGGTGACCTGTGGAAGGTCAGGAGCCCCAAAGCAATGGCTTCCAGCTACAGACCTTGGCTAGATCCTGTGAGAGGTCGTGGTAGCCGTGGGAGCTAGAGATGAGTCTCGAGACGTCAATAGGAGGCTGGTACCACGCAGGAAGAGCTGAGGGACAAGAGGCCAGTAAGGGGGAAACTGTAACTGAAAGTCATCACTTAAGTCGGATCCGCAGGCATGCATGTAGATATGATGTTGATTAGGATAGTACGCGTGGCATGTGTTGGGTGTTATGAATGAATTTCGAGTGTGTGGATGCATGTGTATGTGTGAATGAGGATGAACTTTATGTAGTATGTATGTGAGTGTATGTTATTGATATTATTCTAATTTGCATGGCCTTAGTTTAATTTGAATGCGACCGAGTGAACGTAAGTATGCGTACTGACACTGATACCGAGTCTTTGACTGTCATTTTATATGTAAAAGCTCACCCCTACTGTGGCTACATTTTTCAGTGAATATCTCTCGGAATGAAGGATGAAGGAGGAGCTGAGTGCATAGCAGAGCAACCGAGCGCTATTGAATATATGTGTATATGTATATACTGTGTATAAGGTCTTGTTAAGCCTTGGCCGGCTCGTATTTTGGTTTTAGTCTTTATATCAGAACTTGATCACTTTCGGGTGGAAAGAACATGACAATGCGTTTGTAATTATTTAAGTACCCCCTATATATATATATTGTGTGTTTATCCTATACTGTAGGTGATGTTCGAGTGACAAATATAGGTGTATAAGTATAATTTCCAAGCGTATGAAGTCAGTGTGACTATGGGTAGAAGTGGAGCTAAGTTGTCGTTGGGGGAAAGCGAGATAACGAGTCATCCGAGTGATGAGAAGTTGAATAGCCCGAGTGATTGAGGTCGTATAGTCTAGAGTAGGACTTGGTTTGAATCCGGTGAGTGATAATTGTGAGGTCTTCTGAGTAGAGAATAATCAACGATTTCCGAGTGAGAATACGCCGAGTGAGAGTTCGCCAACTAGGGAATGACACCTAAGACTCTAAGTGGACTCATTGTAATAAATTAGTAAGTAGCTAGAGAACCCGAGTGAGTCTTGACTTAGTGGGAAGATTAGAGTAGGAAATATCATGGTTACCGAATGAAAAGTGAGTAGAATGCCCGAGTGGTGTGATGGACGTGAAAGTTATCCCGAGTAAGAAGTCTTAATAGATTCCGAGTGAGCGACTTTGGGAATCATTTTCGGATTGCCAATATATATATATATATATATAATCCGATCGAGTGGAGCCATAGAGTGTGAATGTTGTCTGAATGAAACTGGTATGTATTAAGGTCAATCCGAGTGAATTAGGAAGTGGACCTTCCCGAGTGAACCATACGCTAAAAACCGAGTGGAGTGACAGGATGCCGAGTGTAGCTTCGCTTCAGCGAGTGTAGTGTGGACTGGAGACCTTGAGTAGAATCGCCCGAGCGTAGTTAGCTTTGCTTGAGCGAGTGTGCTTGGTGCTATTGGGTTCGCTTAAGCGTTCTTTTCTTTCGCTGTGCATGAGTTCTTTTCCTTGTCTTCTTTCCCCTCCTTTTTCCTGGTTGTGCCCGGTTTTGTTAATTCAAGCAGATTATGTACGGTTTATTAATTTTAGAGTTTGAAGAAAAAAAAATTTCCCCTTTAATTTTATTTATTTAATTAAAAATAAGGGTGTTACAAACCCGACCAAGTGTACCTTTGGTGCAAGATCAGGCAAACTGTTAGGGTTCATTGTAAGCAAGAGAGGAATAGAAGTTGATCCTGACAAGGTCAAAGCAATTCTCGAAATGCCTCCTCCCTGTACAGAAAAAGAAGTCAAAGGATTCTTGGGAAGGTTGAAATACATTGCTCGGTTTATCTCACAACTGACAGCAACTTGTGAGCCGATCTTTAAGTCACTCTGTAAGAACCAACCAGCGCAATGGAATAAAGATTGTCAAATGGCTTTTGA
Source organism: Clitoria ternatea (assembly GCA_037962975.1). Lineage (NCBI taxonomy): Eukaryota > Viridiplantae > Streptophyta > Magnoliopsida > Fabales > Fabaceae > Clitoria > Clitoria ternatea. Next base: position 156,756,037 of record CM075673.1, read on the forward strand.
GAAGATAAAGCAGTATTTGCAGGAGCCACCGATCTTGGTACCCCCGACTCCTGGAAGGCCACTTATCTTGTATCTAACAGTGTTGGATGAATCTATGGGTTGTGTATTGGGGCAACATGATGAGACTGGGAAGAAAGAACATGCCATTTATTACTTGAGCAAGAAGTTCACTGACTGCGAAATAAGGTATTCGGCTCTAGAGAGAACTTGTTGCGTATTAGCATGGGAAGCCCGACATTTAAGGCAATATATGCTAAGTCACACTACTTGGCTGGTTTCCAAAATGGACCCTGTCGAGTATATCTTTGAAAAACCCGCCTTAAACGGAAGAATCGCTCGATGGCAGGTTCTATTAACTGAATATGACATAATCTATGTCACTCAAAAAGCCATAAAAGGGAGCGCTTTGGCAGACTACTTAGCCCATCAACCCGTAAGTGACTACCAACTCATGCACTTTGAGTTCCTGGATGAAGATATCTTGGCATTGTTTAATGAAGAAGACACTTAGAAAGACAAATGGATTTGGAGATTCGATAGAGCTTCTAATGCACTGGGGCATGGGATTGGGGCCATCCTAATTTCACTAAATAAGGAATTCATCCCTGTATGCGCCAGACTTTGTTTTGACTGTACTAATAACATCACCAAATATGAGGCATGCTCTCTGGGGATCTAAGCAACATTAGATGCAAAAGTGAAGAAGTTAAAAGTCTATAGGGATTCCGCCTTGGTCATTCACCAACTAAAAGGCGAATGGGAGACTAGGGACAGCAAGTTAGTTCCTTATCAAACTCATATCAAGGAGCTAATCAAGGAATTTGATGATATCTCTTTTTCACCATGTCTCCTGGGATGACAATCAAATGGCTGACGCTTTGGCCACCCTTGCATCGATGTTTAAATTGAGCAATGACTGTGATATGCCCCTTATTGAGGTAGAAAGACACAACAAGCCCGTATACTGCCAAGTAATAGAAGAAGAGTCAGATGGGAAACCATGGTACTATGATATCAAGAGATATATCCAGAGTCAAGAATACCCTGAGGACGCCATAGAAAATGACAAAAGATTCCTAAGAAGGCTAGCAATGAGTTTCTTCTTGAACGGTGGTGTTCTTTACAAGAGAAATCATGACTTTATCCTCTTTCGTTGCGTTGATACTGTTGAAGAAAACAAGATCATGGCAGATATTCATGAAGGATCCTTTGGAACTCATACCAATGGGCATGCCATGGCAAGAAAGATCTTGAGGGCTGGATACTATTGGATAACCATAGAAGCTGACTGTTTCACTTATGTTCAAAAGTGTCACAAATGTCAGATATACGCTGATCATCTTCATGCACCCCCATCATCCCTGAATGTCTTATCAGCACCGTGGCCCTTCTCAATGTGGGGCATGGATGTTATTAGACCCATTGAGCCGAAAGCTTCAAACGGTCATTATTTTATCTTAGTTGCCATTGATTATTTCACCAAGTGGGTAGAGGCAACTTCATACGCCAATGTAACAAGAAATGTTGTGGTCAAATTTTTCAAGCGAGAACTGATATGTCCGTATGACTTGTCAAATCAGATCATTACTGACAATGGCATGAATCTGAACAACAAGATGATGAAAGAATTATGTGAAAGCTTTAAGATTCATCATCACAATTCCTCTCCTTATCGACCAAAGATGAATGGGGTAGTTGAGGCGGCCAACAAGAATGTTAAGAAGATCGTACAGAAGATGGTTGTAACATACAGAGACTGGAGCGAGATGCTCCCTTTTGCTTTACACGGGTATCGTACCTCAGTCAGGACTTCGACAGGGGCAACTCCGTTCTCTCTAGTGTACGGTATAGAAGCAGTTATGTCTTAAAAAATAGGGTAAATAGTTTTATGTTCTTACTTTAAAACTAAAATAAAAGATGTTTGAATGTAAACACCCTTCCATTTTAAAAATATGATAATAAAATAAGTACCTTTTCTTTAGTCATTGTTTATTATTATTTTAAAAAAAAGATTTTTGAACAAAAAAAACATAGTCTATTATTTAAAAATAACAAAATCTGAAAATCATTTTAATAGTAAGTGTTCACTCTATGTCAAGGTTTAAAAAATGAAAAGTATTAAAAAATCTAAATATCTTTTTAAGAATAAAAATAAATATCTTTATGTTAATTCAAAAATAAAAAATAAATATTAAATATGTGTTTATTTTAGAATAAATATCATGATCTTATGAGTGATGTCGTGCGAAATTACTTTTGCCTACATCGTTGTTACTAGACTTCGAAGGATTGTGCACATGCGAAGTACTTCGCCTTGTATTTCTCCTTCCATTAAATCTTTTTCATTATTAAAAAATCAAATCAGTTAAAAATTATTTTTAGTATAAGTTTTTAATATTATTTCAAAAATTAATTCCAAAGAACTACGTAACCCTGATTTCTCAATACATTTTAGAATACGTAGGAGCGGGAATCAATTCCTGTCGGGCCCACTTTCTCGTTATTAATTTCTATGTCTCTTCTATTATTTTAAATGAATATAGTCAATATTTAAAATAATATTTTTTTAAAAATGAGGTTAATTTAGACGCGATGTCTTGTTAATCTCATGTTTTAATATTTATATTTAAAATAATATTTTCTTTAAAATGAGGTTAATTTAGACGTCTTGTTAATCTCATGTTTTAATATTTTTATTTAAAATAATATTTTCTTTAAAATGAGGTTAATTTAGACGTGACGTCTTGTTAATCTCATATTTTTAAATACTTTTATTAAAAAATAATATTTTTTAATCAACTTTATTTTTTTTTATTTCATTAATTTTATTTTAATCTTCAAATTTATGTACAAATTAAGGTTATGGGTGAAAAGTCCTGTTAACTTTTACTTTCACTCTGTTTTACTTTTTTCTTATAGTTGTTGTTTTGTCGAGTTTCTTACTGTCATTGCTTTGTCATCTCTTACTGTTATTGTTTTAATCTTTTACTGTCATTATTTGTTATTTTTTTTACTATCACTATTTAGTCTTCTATCGTTGTTGTTTTCTTCTTTCTTACTGTCGCTGTTTGGTCAAATTTCTTACTGTCACTATTTAGTCTGTTTTGTCTGTTTGTGTTTGCTTTGTCATTTTGTATGTTTCTTTTCATAAAAGAAGTTAAAATAATTTCTAGACTATTTTGGAATAAACGCTATCAATTTGAGGTAACCGTTTTATAACGGACAATTGTGAGGTACTAATACCTTCCTCACCTGTAATTCTACTCCCGAACTTAGAATTTCATTTTCATAACCAGTGTTTTGAAAGAGGTTTTTCTCGATATTTTTATCCTAAAAAATATTGGTGGTAACTCCATGTTTTCTTTTCGAAAGGATTTTGAAACCTGTTTTATTTTTAAGGGTCGGCCATCCCGTCACGATCCCGGTCATGACAGATGGTGAATCCACCGGGGATATTTTTTAGAGAGTCAAGCCAATCAAGTTGACAGCGCATGTTTTTAAATAGTCTGTTAATTATTTAACTTCTTCCTCTATTTTATTTTCTATCAACGTTTGTATGTGATTTCTGTTTTGTATGTATTTTGTTATTTATGTTCTGTTAATGTCTGTGTGATTGTTGAACCCTAGGGTAGACAACTTTATTTTGTTATTGTTCTGTGTTTTTTCTTTGTGCAGGATGGGGCAAGGTACAGGTATTGAATGCCCTTTCATACAATACACTCATAATTTACACACACTTATGAGTGGCGCCCTATACCCGGGCCCCAAGTGAAGCTTAAGTTAGGGGAGGTTGGTAGTGGTGTCATTTGGGATGTACTTCCCATCCGACGATCGTAAGAACCTCAACTAGAGTTCGACCTTTCATGATGTACACACCTAGTAGATTCCCTACTGCTGTGGTCACATCATGAGTAGGATCTTGGCTTTAGTGACCTTTTAGAAGTCTAGTGCAAGCCACCCAATGTGAGGAGTCCACTGTTAGACAGGCTATAGGTCCCAGAAAAAGACTTTCGGAAAAACCTGACTTAGGGCACAAAAGGGCAGACCTTACTATACTTTATCTCATTCTCGCTTTCCCCTTAAATCCAAATTGATAACTGCTTACCCGTTCAAAGGATTACTTTATTCTAAAAAAGACTTACTTTTTTTTAAAAAACTAGTAATCCTTTAACGGATGAGTAGCTCCCTCTCTTTTCGTGTACTTCTGAGTCCTGGGTTATAAATCTTCCCAATCGTCAAAACAGAAATGAAAACAAAAATTCTCTTCAAGCAAAATATTGACGATGTTTAGAAGATCCATGACCCACACAACTTTAGTTTCACACGAGTTTTGCTGACCGCTACTTCTCAAAGTGAAAATGTTTTCCAATAAACTAATAAGGAAGTAGCGGTTTACAAAACATGATAGTAACTGAGTTTTTCTCCTTTCTTTTTGTTCTTGCAGGAAGCTGTTTGGAACTTAGCGAGTACCTTCGAGCAATATGGAGATTAACATGAGATCCGATAGTTGTGACAGAAATGTAACCGAATTAAGGAAAATATTATACGTTAAGGCCAAGAGGATCGACATGGGTAGTCTACAAGCAATGGGGAGAAAATTAAACTTAACACAGAAAATGGCTTTTACAAGAAAGTATGGAAGGATTCTAAAGCTCTTAGAAGTGGAAGTGCAAACTGAGGCGATCACTGCCTTAACACAGTTCTACGACCCACCTCTCAGATGTTTCACATTTAGGGACTTTCAGTTAGCCCTATCTATTGAGGAATTCGAACAAATCTTGGGGATACCTTTGGAAGGACAGATACCTTACCGTCATCTTGATCATCATGCAACTGTCACTTCCATCGCCCATGTTCTGAAGATCCATCCCGAAATCTTAAGGAGTGTGCAACTGAATAGAAATCAGACTCTCAGATTCACTCAGGAATTTCTCGAGAAGTACATGTAGGTCCTGGCAGAAAAAGAAGATTGGGAAGCCTTCATGGATACTCTAGCTATTACCATCTACGGTGTTGTCTTATTCCCCAACATTGATAACTATGTGGATGATGATGCTATCACTGTGTTCCTAGCTCACAAGCACAAGCTTGAGAATCCTGTCATAGCTATATTGGCAAATGTGTACTGTACTATAGATTTCTACCATACATAAGGCAGAAAGAGAGTTATTTATTGTCTACCTGCTTTGTATATATGGCTAACATCTTATGTCTTCCACCAAGTCTGTAAGGCCGAATGCCCTGTTTCTGATCTAAAACTGTGCCAACTAGCGGTGAAGAGCGGGCGTGAGTGGGCCAATCACATTGTAGGGCTCATGGCTAAGAAAATTAGACGGTATCCCCAATGGTTGGAAGTTGAATCAATCATTCATCACTGCAGAGATTACCCAAATGTTTCCCTTATTGGTACGTAAGGATGCATCAACTATAATCCCATCATAGCCAAGCGTCAGCTAGCTTATCCTTTGCTTGGACCACCTGATGAAGAGTCGGTCACTCATTTCATCTTGTATTACTCAAAGGGAAGCTATGCCTCTGGCATTCGAGATATAACGAATGCGTGGAAGAAAGGCCACCGAAAAGGAAAAGAATTAGGGGCCTGAAGCCATGCTGTGAGAGAAGAATATCATGAATGGATCCTGAATAGGGTCTCCATTGTTAAATTACCCTTTAGAAGTCCCTTTTATCTCCTGGCAAGCACTCCTGTTCCATCACTTGTCATGGAAGATAAAGCAACCAAGGCACTAAAGAACAAAATAGGAGGGTTGACTGCCAAGAACAAGAAGCTAGAGGAAGACTTGTTGAGATGTCAGCAAGAATACGCCCTTCAAAAAGGGGAAACTTGGAGAACAAGCAAGCCATTGAAGAAATTAGAAAAAAACGGAAGGTTGAAGAAGACTACATGATAAAACAAGACTAATGTCTTCGAGCGGCCAATTCTCAGCTGAAAATGAAGAGCAAACAAAGTGATACCATCTTGGCAGAGAAATATCTTCTGAAAGATATGTTGGCTTAATCCAAAGAAAATGAGCGAAATGTCATGGTGAAAAAGGAGCTTCTGCAGTCACAAGTCCACAAATTAGAACAATAGCTTAGTGAAGTGGTGAAGGCTTGCGAGCAGGAGATAAATGGGGAGCGACAACGCGCCATAAGCATTGAACAAGATTGTCAAGAGGCTATATGCCTCTTGGAAGCTGAGTTAACACAACGAGATAAAACGGTTTACTCATGGATGGATCGTTTCGCTAATCTGGCATATCTGGCTAATGGGGCTCTAGAAGACCTCCCGCTTTTGCTAAAAAAAGTTGAAGAAATTGCCAACCCTCTCAATACTCCTAGAGAAATTACAACGTTCTTAGATTACTACAGAGGACGAATTTGTAAAATAAAGAAAATGATTGCCCGAGCCAGGAATGGCTAATTTATTTTCCTACATTGTAACCCAGCCCTTTCTGGCAGTGATGTACCTTTTTTTAATGGAATTTTGAAATGAAGGATTCCTTTGTCTCCACAACTATCTTATGTTAATTTCCATTTAATGCTTTACTTAGTACTTTTGAACATGATGTTCTGAGGAACGGTCGAAGGATTCGTTATGTTCCGACATCGCTTCCTGCTTCATATCGTTTTACTTCTCTTAATTTTGTTATTTGCTTGTTTTTCTGAATTGTGGTATTCCCTTCTTTAGACAGCACGGGGACGCACCCTTACGGAACCCGACTACAGAAGAAGCTCATGGCTGAAACAGAACAAATGAATGAGAGCCTCAAGAATGAGAATAAGGGAACAAGTGGTAGAACTAACGAAGCTCCTAGAAAAGAGGATCACAGAAGGGGGCTCTTCTGTAGGGAATAAGGAACAACTATCTACCCCACTACATCCCCCAGGTTTTGGTCCGACACCGGGCCATGTTACAAATCCCACAGCAGTTCCCTTCACCATTAATATTGGGAACCCCAATCAAGCTGTTGACCCTCACACCAAGCCTCATGACCTGTCATATGGTTATGTGCCACCACACACTTTCATTGGCCCAGACGGTAACCCTATACCCTTACCACAATACGGCTTACCTCCAGGATATTTCCCTCATCTATCAACCAACCCTAAGATGACAATACCTTACAATTAATAAATCCCCAAGTTCTGAACCCTACCCAAACAACCATTCCGCCAGTTAACCAAGCCCTAGGTTCTCAAACCACCCAAACTCAAACCACCCAAACAGCTCAGCCGCTCCATATTGCCCAAGCGACATCCCAACCACAGGGTCCTGTGCTAAATACTAGCCTGAAAAACCAAGCTCATTCGACAATGCCTTTTTACCCATATTACGGTTACCCGTATGGGTACATGAACTCTTACACTGCCAACCCACAAGGTGTGACTCAAACGATAAATCCAGTTATTGATCTTGGCACAACCACAGATTCCTAGCAAAAGGGGAAGATAGAGATCCCTGAGGAGCGATTGCGGATCGTGGAAGGTGTGGAAGGCCTTGGCTTAACAAATGCTTCTGAACTCTGCTTAGTTCTAGATGTTATTATCCCACCAAAGTTTAAAATGCCAGATTTTGACAAGTACCGAGGGATAACTTACCCTCGAAACCATCTTACAATATACTGTCGAAAGATGGCTTCTCATGCCTCCGATGACAAGCTGCTGATACATTGCTTTCAAGACATCCTAGCTGGGGTTGCACTCACTTGGTACACTCATTTGGAACAAACTCACATTCACTGTTGGAAAGACCTGGCAGATGCCTTTTTGAAGTAGTACAAATATAACTTAGACATGGTGCCTGATAGAATTCAACTCCAAAACATGACAAAGAAGGATAATGAGACATTCAAGGAGTATGCACAACACTAGCGTGAGACGGCCACACAAGTAGATCCCCCACTCTCAGAAAAAGAGGTAGTGACCATGTTTATTGACACACTCTAATCACCTTTCTACGATAGGATAATTGGCAGTGTTTCATCCAATTTCTCTGATATTGGTATTATTGGAGAAAGAATAGAGAGTGGTCTAAGGGCAGGGAAGATTTCCAAAAGCCCGTTCGGGGCACCCACTACAAAAAGATCAGCACCAGGTGAGGGGAGAAAGAGAGATGGGGAAACCAACTCCATCTCTTATGACCCAAGGAAAGCTCAATCCAGATCATTCGGCCCTTCCACTTTTCAACATGTCAATCACTTTCCTCATGCACCATACCCATATATGGCAGCTGATGCACACAACTAGATCCCTTATCCTGCCTCACCACAATCCCACTTCCGTCCACCCATCATTAGGGCACCGAATCCACAGTCAACGTCATGCAATCCCCTGCAACAGTGGTCTCAACCCCCTAATCCTAACCAAAACCAAAGAAGACCAAATAATGAATGAACACCGGCCCAATTTGACCCAATTCCTATGACATACACTGAACTTTTACCTTACCTTATTCGATACTCCCTTGCAGTCCCTTGTCCTGCTAAACCATTGGAACCTCCTTACGCTAGGGGATATGATCCAAATGCCCGATGTGATTATCATGCTGGGGCACCCGGGCACTCCATGGAGAATTACATGGCCTTAAAGTATAGAGTACGAGATTTGATCAAAGCCAATTGGTTAAATTTTAATGAAGGTATGCCAAATGTGACCACAAATCCCTTACCTAACCATCAAGGTTCTAGGATTAATGCTGTGGAAGAAGATGAGGAGCGCGTGACAAATGTCTCTAATGTCAAAACGCTATTGAAGGAGATTCATGCTCAATTATTCAGGAGAGGTTTAATAAGAGATCCTTGGGACTGTGAAAATGATAATGAGCAGATTGTTAGCCACCAAAATTTTTATAAGGTACTCCAGGGACTCATGGATAGTCATATCTTCCAAGTCTATAGGTGCCGTTACAGTGATGTGAACATGGTTCATGGGCAATCAAAAATGTCAGTTCCTAAGCCACTGGTAATTTACTACACCAAGAACCCCTCAACGACTATAACTCTGACACATCAGCCTGTCATAATCCAGATACCTGCTCCCTTTGCATTCAAAGATTCTCGCGCTGTTCCTTGGAGATATAGTGTGGAAGTAATAGCTGAAAGCTCAGAAATGAATGACCCATTTTTGTCAAACATATCAGGGATAGGAGGAGTGACCCGGAGCGGTCAAGTTTACTCCCCACTGAAATTGAGGAATGAGCCAAGCCCAGTGAGTGGAGCTGGTAGTAGTGGGAAGGCCAAGTTGGTCAAAGGGGACATTGATAGAGAAATCAAAAGAGCTGTGACTGATGAGAAAGCTTAGGAATTTTTGAAATTTATTCACCAGAGTGAGTACCAAGTGATAGACCAACTGAACAATACCCCCGCAAAGATTTCCCTCATATAACTTTTTGCTGAATTCTGAGCCCCACCGAAATTTTTTGATGAAGATACTTAATGAGGCTCATGTAACTCATGACATCTAGTGGGGCACATCGCTGCTGACAATTACCTATCATTTACAGATGACGAGATACCTGTGGAGGGAATGAGGCATAATAAAGCCCTTCATATCTCTGTTAAGTATCGAGATCACATATTGGTGAAGGTGCTTGTCGACAATGGGTCATCGTTAAACGTCATGCCAAAATCTACATTGGCCAAGCTCCCTTTTGATGGGACCTATATAAAACCAAGTTCTATGGTGGTGAGAGCATTCGATGGCACTAGAAGGGAAGTGATAGGTGAAATTGAGCTTCCAATTCAAGTAGGGCCATGTACTTTCCAGGTTCTCTTCCAAGTGATGGATATTACGCCTGCCTATAGCTGCCTGTTGGGTCGGCCCTGGATCCATTCAGCTGGAGTGGTTCCCTCTACTTTGTACCAAAAACTAAAGTTTATTATTGATAATAAGCTAATTATCGTTTCTAGTGAAGAAGATTTTCTGGTCAGTAAACCCCTATCCACCCCTACATCAAAGCTGTAGAAGAGGCACTTGAAACTTCCTTTCAAGCTTTGGAGATTGTTAATGCCATGTACGTTGGAGAAGGAAATGTAGAAATGAAGGCCCATATGCCAAATGTATCCCTGATGATGGCCAAAATGATGTTACAAGGAGGGTATCAACCTGGGAAAGGCTTGGGGCATGGCTTGAGAGGGAGAATAGAACTGGTGCATCTTTCAGAAAATAAGGACAGGTATAGTTTAGGATTCCGACCTTCAGCAGCCGATAAAGAAAGGGTAGCAGAGGAAAAGAAAGAGAGGAGGATTGCCCATTTAGAGGGTCGTGAACCCCGCATTGCTAGAGCCCCTCTATGTGACCTCTACCAGAGCTTCCGAAGTGTTGGCCTGACACCCCCTGATCAAGTAGCTACTATTGAAGATAATCCCTGTGAAGATGGAAGCTTTGTGATCTCTTACTCACCAGACAAAGATCTTTGTAACTGGGAAGCCATCGAGCTACCCACAACTTTAAATTTTCTATCAAAGTAATTGGCATAACTTTAATGACTCGTTGACCTCATTGCTATGCCTAAGGCTTTGGGGTATTTTTCTGTAATAAGGGCAAACACATGTTTTTATCATTTTCAGTTTCCATAATAAATATGTATCGAATTTCAATCCTTCTTGCTTTCCCTATCTTTGCATTGATTCCCTTATCCTTTACTTATTCATTTTTTTATTATTCAATATAATAACCTGAATAAACGCAGATCTAAAGATGATCCTCTTGAGAATAATGAGCTTGCAATCCTATTTCACGACTTTGACCACCCGGTTGACTATACTGACGAGGAATATGAGGAAGTTTATGATCCTTCGCCTGAGTTAACAAGGTTATTGAACAAGAGGATAGAGAAATTCAGCCTCATTTAGAGATAGTTGAGATTATTAATTTGGGGAATGAAGAGAATAAGAAGGATGTCAAGATTGGTACCTATTTGAGTAAGGAGCGGAGGCAAGAACTGATTAAGCTGTTAATGGAGTTCTGTGACATCTTTGCTTGGTCTTACCAAGACATGCCTGGACTTGATACTAGCATTGTTGAGCATAAATTACCACTGAAGCCAGACTGTCCCCCGATAAAGCAAAAACTATGCCGAATGAAGCCCGAAATGCTCTTGAAAATCAAAGAAGAAGTTAAGAAGCAGTTTGATACCGGATTTTTAGCAGTGGAAAAGTATCCTCAATAGGTAGCAAATATCATCCCTGTCCTAAAGAAAGATGGAAAGGTACGAATGTGCGTAGACTATCGGGACCTAAATAGGGCTAGTCCCAAAGACGATTTTCCTCTGCCACAGATTGATGTCTTGGTTGATAACATAGCCCAACATACCATCTTCTCATTCATGGATGGTTTCTTTGGGTATAACCAGATTAAGATGGCACCCGAAGACATGGAAAAGACCACATTTATCACCTTATGGGGCACCTTCTGTTACAAAGTGATGTCCTTCGGTTTGAAAAACGCTAGGGCAACCTACCAAAGGGAAATAGTGACCCTCTTCCATGACATGATGCAGAAGGAGATAGAGGTTTATATGGATGATATCATTGCCAAATCTAGAACCGATGAAGAGCATATTGTTGATCTGAGAAAGCTTTTTGAAAGGCTAGGGAAGTATAAGCTCAGGTTGAACCCTGTAACATCCCAATTTTGAAGTTAAATACCGAATGAAATAAACCATTAAGACCTTGGTTTCAAAGTGGGAAGATAATTGTTAATTATAATCAATTTAACTTAAGGAATAATGACAAATTAATTATGCTTAGTTGATAAAAGGGTGGCTATTTGTGATTGGCGAGTCACGTGAGTAGACTGCAATTCACGTTTCCCATCCCACTTCCTTCTCCTCGCATGCATGTACATATACCCTGTATCACCATGGATACTCATCATTTTTCCTTCCTACTCATCCTCTCTTTTCTTCCTTCTTCGTCTTCGTTCTCTTTTCTCCTCCCCTGTTTTGTTCTTCATTTCTGGAGATCACAACGACGGTGCTGGAGAAAGGTCAGAGCCCCTCCAACTGGTGAAGGACTATCATTGAAGCAGAGGAAGAACAACGCTCCATCCCTGAACCGATTGCAGAGTACGACGGTGCAAAGGGGGACTAGACGAGTCAGAAAGGACGTCAGACCAAACGTCGGAGAGAAGAAGAGCTTCTTGAGTTCCTTCTGTAGGTAGGGGAAGCTTGCATGTCAAATGCATGGTCCACGAATGGTACCGGATGAATGTACTTCTTTAAGTGTGTGCATGTGTCTGTGATGACTGTATGTTATGCATGATTGATAATCTTGGATTCTATGTGTATGATAGTAGTATTCTGTTAGTAGTTATACAATAATTGCATATAATCAAGATGGTGGTAATGTAGTCTGTTAGCCTTTCTAATATAGACGAGTGAGATGCATGGTTCTATCTCTGTTAATACTGTAAGAATATGAATGTGTGACTGTTAATTGATTCGTCTGAGGTTATTACCTTGATTGTTGATTACTGTGCATGTTGGTGTGATTGACAAAGTAAATATAGAGACTGTGTTGAATCTGTTTCTACCTTGATGGTTACGAAGGAGGTATCGGTTGAGTGATGATGCTTGCTGGTAAAACGCATAAGCTGCATGTGTAGGAATGTGGTGACCTGTGGAAGGTCAGGAGCCCCAAAGCAATGGCTTCCAGCTACAGACCTTGGCTAGATCCTGTGAGAGGTCGTGGTAGCCGTGGGAGCTAGAGATGAGTCTCGAGACGTCAATAGGAGGCTGGTACCACGCAGGAAGAGCTGAGGGACAAGAGGCCAGTAAGGGGGAAACTGTAACTGAAAGTCATCACTTAAGTCGGATCCGCAGGCATGCATGTAGATATGATGTTGATTAGGATAGTACGCGTGGCATGTGTTGGGTGTTATGAATGAATTTCGAGTGTGTGGATGCATGTGTATGTGTGAATGAGGATGAACTTTATGTAGTATGTATGTGAGTGTATGTTATTGATATTATTCTAATTTGCATGGCCTTAGTTTAATTTGAATGCGACCGAGTGAACGTAAGTATGCGTACTGACACTGATACCGAGTCTTTGACTGTCATTTTATATGTAAAAGCTCACCCCTACTGTGGCTACATTTTTCAGTGAATATCTCTCGGAATGAAGGATGAAGGAGGAGCTGAGTGCATAGCAGAGCAACCGAGCGCTATTGAATATATGTGTATATGTATATACTGTGTATAAGGTCTTGTTAAGCCTTGGCCGGCTCGTATTTTGGTTTTAGTCTTTATATCAGAACTTGATCACTTTCGGGTGGAAAGAACATGACAATGCGTTTGTAATTATTTAAGTACCCCCTATATATATATTGTGTGTTTATCCTATACTGTAGGTGATGTTCGAGTGACAAATATAGGTGTATAAGTATAATTTCCAAGCGTATGAAGTCAGTGTGACTATGGGTAGAAGTGGAGCTAAGTTGTCGTTGGGGGAAAGCGAGATAACGAGTCATCCGAGTGATGAGAAGTTGAATAGCCCGAGTGATTGAGGTCGTATAGTCTAGAGTAGGACTTGGTTTGAATCCGGTGAGTGATAATTGTGAGGTCTTCTGAGTAGAGAATAATCAACGATTTCCGAGTGAGAATACGCCGAGTGAGAGTTCGCCAACTAGGGAATGACACCTAAGACTCTAAGTGGACTCATTGTAATAAATTAGTAAGTAGCTAGAGAACCCGAGTGAGTCTTGACTTAGTGGGAAGATTAGAGTAGGAAATATCATGGTTACCGAATGAAAAGTGAGTAGAATGCCCGAGTGGTGTGATGGACGTGAAAGTTATCCCGAGTAAGAAGTCTTAATAGATTCCGAGTGAGCAACTTTGGGAATCATTTTCGGATTGCCAATATATATATATATATATAATCCGATCGAGTGGAGCCATAGAGTGTGAATGTTGTCTGAATGAAACTGGTATGTATTAAGGTCAATCCGAGTGAATTAGGAAGTGGACCTTCCCGAGTGAACCATACGCTAAAAACCGAGTGGAGTGACAGGATGCCGAGTGTAGCTTCGCTTCAGCGAGTGTAGTGTGGACTGGAGACCTTGAGTAGAATCGCCCGAGCGTAGTTAGCTTTGCTTGAGCGAGTGTGCTTGGTGCTATTGGGTTCGCTTAAGCGTTCTTTTCTTTCGCTGTGCATGAGTTCTTTTCCTTGTCTTCTTTCCCCTCCTTTTTCCTGGTTGTGCCCGGTTTTGTTAATTCAAGCAGATTATGTACGGTTTATTAATTTTAGAGTTTGAAGAAAAAAAAATTTCCCCTTTAATTTTATTTATTTAATTAAAAATAAGGGTGTTACAAACCCGACCAAGTGTACCTTTGGTGCAAGATCAGGCAAACTGTTAGGGTTCATTGTAAGCAAGAGAGGAATAGAAGTTGATCCTGACAAGGTCAAAGCAATTCTCGAAATGCCTCCTCCCTGTACAGAAAAAGAAGTCAAAGGATTCTTGGGAAGGTTGAAATACATTGCTCGGTTTATCTCACAACTGACAGCAACTTGTGAGCCGATCTTTAAGTCACTCTGTAAGAACCAACCAGCGCAATGGAATAAAGATTGTCAAATGGCTTTTGAGAAGATAAAGCAGTATTTGCAGGAGCCACCGATCTTGGTACCCCCGACTCCTGGAAGGCCACTTATCTTGTATCTAACAGTGTTGGATGAATCTATGGGTTGTGTATTGGGGCAACATGATGAGACTGGGAAGAAAGAACATGCCATTTATTACTTGAGCAAGAAGTTCACTGACTGCGAAATAAGGTATTCGGCTCTAGAGAGAACTTGTTGCGTATTAGCATGGGAAGCCCGACATTTAAGGCAATATATGCTAAGTCACACTACTTGGCTGGTTTCCAAAATGGACCCTGTCGAGTATATCTTTGAAAAACCCGCCTTAAACGGAAGAATCGCTCGATGGCAGGTTCTATTAACTGAATATGACATAATCTATGTCACTCAAAAAGCCATAAAAGGGAGCGCTTTGGCAGACTACTTAGCCCATCAACCCGTAAGTGACTACCAACTCATGCACTTTGAGTTCCTGGATGAAGATATCTTGGCATTGTTTAATGAAGAAGACACTTAGAAAGACAAATGGATTTGGAGATTCGATAGAGCTTCTAATGCACTGGGGCATGGGATTGGGGCCATCCTAATTTCACTAAATAAGGAATTCATCCCTGTATGCGCCAGACTTTGTTTTGACTGTACTAATAACATCACCAAATATGAGGCATGCTCTCTGGGGATCTAAGCAACATTAGATGCAAAAGTGAAGAAGTTAAAAGTCTATAGGGATTCCGCCTTGGTCATTCACCAACTAAAAGGCGAATGGGAGACTAGGGACAGCAAGTTAGTTCCTTATCAAACTCATATCAAGGAGCTAATCAAGGAATTTGATGATATCTCTTTTTCACCATGTCTCCTGGGATGACAATCAAATGGCTGACGCTTTGGCCACCCTTGCATCGATGTTTAAATTGAGCAATGACTGTGATATGCCCCTTATTGAGGTAGAAAGACACAACAAGCCCGTATACTGCCAAGTAATAGAAGAAGAGTCAGATGGGAAACCATGGTACTATGATATCAAGAGATATATCCAGAGTCAAGAATACCCTGAGGACGCCATAGAAAATGACAAAAGATTCCTAAGAAGGCTAGCAATGAGTTTCTTCTTGAACGGTGGTGTTCTTTACAAGAGAAATCATGACTTTATCCTCTTTCGTTGCGTTGATACTGTTGAAGAAAACAAGATCATGGCAGATATTCATGAAGGATCCTTTGGAACTCATACCAATGGGCATGCCATGGCAAGAAAGATCTTGAGGGCTGGATACTATTGGATAACCATAGAAGCTGACTGTTTCACTTATGTTCGAAAGTGTCACAAATGTCAGATATACGCTGATCATCTTCATGCACCCCCATCATCCCTGAATGTCTTATCAGCACCGTGGCCCTTCTCAATGTGGGGCATGGATGTTATTAGACCCATTGAGCCAAAAGCTTCAAACGGTCATTATTTTATCTTAGTTGCCATTGATTATTTCACCAAGTGGGTAGAGGCAACTTCATACGCCAATGTAACAAGAAATGTTGTGGTCAAATTTTTCAAGCGAGAACTGATATGTCCGTATGACTTGTCAAATCAGATCATTACTGACAATGGCATGAATCTGAACAACAAGATGATGAAAGAATTATGTGAAAGCTTTAAGATTCATCATCACAATTCCTCTCCTTATCGACCAAAGATGAATGGGGTAGTTGAGGCGGCCAACAAGAATGTTAAGAAGATCGTACAGAAGATGGTTGTAACATACAGAGACTGGAGCGAGATGCTCCCTTTTGCTTTACACGGGTATCGTACCTCAGTCAGGACTTCGACAGGGGCAACTCCGTTCTCTCTAGTGTACGGTATAGAAGCAGTTGTACCATTTGAGGTAGAGATTCCATCCCTTAGGGTAATAATGGAGGCGAAACTAGAAGAGGCTGAATGGGTCCAAGCTCGATATGACCAATTGAACCTGATAGATGGGAAGAGACTGAATGCCCTCTGCCACGGTCAGTTGTATCAGAGACGTATGAAACGAGCGTTTGAAAAGAAAGTACGACCTTGATAATTCCAAGTAGGGGACCTGGTCCTCAAGAAAATTTTGCCAATTCGAAAGGACAATCGAGGCAAGTGGACACCTAATTATGAAAGTCCATATGTTGTGAAGAGAGCTTT
Source organism: Clitoria ternatea (assembly GCA_037962975.1). Classification (NCBI taxonomy): domain Eukaryota; kingdom Viridiplantae; phylum Streptophyta; class Magnoliopsida; order Fabales; family Fabaceae; genus Clitoria; species Clitoria ternatea. The sequence continues at coordinate 156,772,780 of CM075673.1, forward strand.
TTCTGGGGGAGCCTTGATGCTCATGACCATGGACGGTAAGGACTTACCGATGCCCACAAATGCGGATGCGATCATGAAATACTTTTCCTAGAAAAAGAATATCAAAACAAAAATAAAAGAAAAAGAAAAGTAAAAAAGATGCTCGCTAGGCTGAAAACCCGAAAAGGCGGCCTAGGCAAACGTTAGAGCGACCCGGTGAGTGACACGCTGTCGTTGTCGGGTCAAATAAAAAGTTAAATTAATATAGTAAAAGGTGAACAACCTTAGTCATCTCTCGAGGACCTTAGTTCAATTAGTTACACTCAATTTAGTTATAATAAAGGGGGGGTTTGTGTTGAGCTTGAAAGGAAAATTAAGTGATTATATGATAGTGCAAAAAGTAAATTTATGAGTAAGAATAATCAAATTTAGAAACAACCAACCCAAGGAATCAATAAATCTTTAGTTAACTAATCATTGATCATAAATATGATTAAATATAATTAATTTCTCAATCTTGAATCATTTGGAATCCCTAAATGATTATATTCTAGAAAATCTTCTAGAATTGAATTAATGAACTAATAAGAATAATCAATCGATATATTCTTATTAATTACTAAAATAACTTTAAAACCATAATTTGATTGAGTTAAGAAACTAAATAGAAATCTTTTATTTAGTAACTTAATCTTTGTTCTCAAATTGATTATTGATTAACCAACCAACATCAGTTTAGATTATAAATTGTTTAATTATATACCAATCGGTTATACACTTAAATAATCTACCATCATAAGTGCTTGAGAAACAAAGAAAAGTAATTATCTTCAATCAAAATATTAAGAGCAAGAACTCAAAGTTAACATAAGGAAAAATTAAATTCCTTTAGTTGATTTTAAAAGATTAAGCTTCCATGATAATTTTTAACAATGAAAGCTAATATTAAATTTACTAAAACTTTGATTATAAAAGTAAATAACAAATAATAAAATTAACTTACTTGATATTGAGGAAGGTAAATGAAAACCATAACTTGAAGGATAGAATATAGAACAAGGAGATAAAGAAAAAGAAAGAACTAAAACTTAAGAAGCTAAAGCAAAGATATAGAATTGTAATGAAAACTAAAGCATGTATTTCTTATGTATTTCTTGTGTATCTCCCTTACAACTTCAAGCATCTATTTATAGATAAGATATGATGATACTATACATTTATTTTCTAATTATTAATGCATTTTTTCAACATTGGTGGACTTGAAATTACAATAATTCAAAAGAAGATAATGGTAGGTGTTGAAATTCATTCTCCTCTTTATCTTCTCCACCTTGTGAGTCCAATATGACCTTCTATATAGCCGGATTTTGAAAAACCTTCAACATGAAAGTTGTAGATCTTTGTCTTATTGAGAATTTGGCATAAGAATGAGGTCATTTGGACATCTAGAGCTCCAGATATGTGTATTTTGGTGAACTATGTCAATGCTGGTGGGACACATGAGGGATGATTGATTCAAGCTCCATTTCTTTATTTTTTTCAGATGAAAAATAACCAAATTTGATCATCATGATGTAGCCCTCTGTCTTATCTTTCCATGGGCTCCAAGATTAGCCCATTTGGATCACAAAAGCCCAAGTTATGGCCAAAATAAGGCAAGATACTCAAGATACATACAAAAAATGAAAATTGAAACATATATACATAATACTTCAATTTAACTAAACAACATAAAACTTAATTAAAATATTATTATTAAACATAGTAATTATATAATAAACCCCAAGTGTAAAACTGTAAGAAGTGTATTAAAATTGATTTATCAGTGAGTCGAAAACCTGAAAAGGCGGCTCAGGCAAAAATTAGGGTCAAAAATCCTGACAGTATAACTAAGACTTCCAATGTAAAAAGTGTGAGTCCAAACTGGGGCACATAGGTCATGACTGAATCGCTTTCTCAGAAGCAGAGTCGAAGGGTGAGCTTGAAGTCATGATATAGGTTTAAGATGTGCATTATCCTCAGAGGTTCACTAGAAGATCAGTAAGCTTTCCCTGTTTTACCCATTATCAACCTGTGTATTAGACTTTTTTGTTTTCCCTACTTCCCTCTCCCTGTACCTACTCAACTCGTGAATAAATTTTACCCTTTTTTGACACATGTTTATATTGTGAATTTCATGGATATGATAAGACATATGTTTTCCTTTATCAAATAAAATGAAAAAATAATAATTATTTAAAGTTGTAGGGGGCAAGATGCTCCTATTGCTCAATCTCACCTCAGGCAATCATTATGAAGACTGAGCTCAGACATGCTGTTTGAAGCTAGAATTTCCTCATTTGTTCTATTCAGTCATGAGTCGCCTCAAGTCTGTAGGGATCATGGTTCTGTGGGAAGTCTCCTCAGATTCTTATTTATTTTACTTTGTATAACTAACTCTTTTCTGCAGGCTATTGCAACAAATAGTCATGTCGAGTCTTGACAACTCGATCAAATTCTTTTCCCCAGTAGGATCACGATTGCTAAAGCTGGCACCCTCAAGGTTTGCTCCTTAATCGCCAAAGTTGGCACTTCACAAGACTTCTTCTTATTCGCCAAAGCTGACACTTCTTAAAGACTCTTCCTCAATTGTCAAAGCTGGTAATTTCAAATTTCTTTCATCGCCTAGGATGGACAATTTCAAATTTCTTTCATCGCCTAGGATGGGCACTTTAAAGTTCTTTCATCGCCTAGGATGGGCACTTTAAATTTCTTTCATCGCCTAGGATGGGCATTTCAAATTTCTTTCATTGCCTAGGATGGACAATTTCAAATTTCTTTCATCGCCTATGTTATTCAAGTGGCCTCAATATTAGAGAGGGGGGTGAATTGAGTTTTTAAAACTTTGCTTGAAATGCCTTTGAACATGATTCTTTTCTTATAAGTTTAAAGATTATGCAAGTGAAGGCAAGTATAGTACAAGAGATAAGGCAAAATAAGATGTGAATATTGCTAAGACAATTTGTCAAACACTTGGTGTGCACTACTTTAAAGTAACTGATTCAAGCAAGCTCAAATAAGCAAATCACAATCAATCAACAACAATCCAATCAAATGCAATATATCAATGTAAAAGAGTAAGGGAGAAGAGCTTGCAAACCGATTTAACGAGTTCCACTAACCCCGGTGTACGTCTCGCCTTCAAGCAACCCACTTGAAGGATTTCCACTATTAAAGTTTAGAGATTACAAGCTATGAGCAATTGCAGCTTCCTAGTGTCCCACACTCAAGAACTCAATCCTCATTAGCACAAGGGCAACCCACCCAATCTCTCAAACTCTCAATACCCAAAGGTTGAACCCCAATCTTTGTGACCACTCAACCTAGAGTGAAAAACCTTTGTGTTTTGTAGTGTTTACAAAATAATGACTCTCTAAATAGAGTAGATATACAAGTGAAAGCTCTCTCAAATTCTAACTTTCAACAAGAGAGAATATACAAGTTGAAGTTCTAAGTGTTAGAAAAATGAAACTATACAAGAATAAGACTCACAAGACTTAAGAATTGATTTCCCTTTGATGGATGTGATTGATATCTTTAGTAGCTTGAAAACGTCTTGCATTTATAGACCTTGGAGAAGAGAATAATTGAGTTCCTAGCCGTTGCAGCTTGTGGGTACCTGAGATTTATAGAGAAATGAGCTGGTTTCCCACTAAAAAGCACTTTCCCCAAATTCTGGCACGACCCTAATCGATTACGCCTCGAGCTGTAATCGATTAGCTTTTGAAATCTGTAGTGTTATTCGTGCTGTAATCGATTAGGTGTTACTGCGTAATCGATTAGCTTATAAACAGGGACTTCCTAATCGATTATGTTATACCCTGCAATCGATTTCAAATGGCACCTGATGTATTAAATAGAGTCTCGTAGCATTGTAATCGATTAGGCCTTACTGCAATCGATTATGATGACAAACAGAACTTATGTAATCGATTATCTTGGCTGAGTAATCGATTATGCTGAATACCTGATGCTCATATTTCACACTTTCAGCTGGTAATCGATTATGTGTTATTATGTAATCGATTGTGGTACAAACAGAGCTTGAGTAATCAATTAGTTTGGCTTGGTAATCGATTATGTTGAATACCTGATACTCTTTCCTCAAGTTGTTCAAATGGTAATCGATTATGGTTCAAGGGTACAATCGATTATGTTGCAAATAGTACCTAGGTAATCGTTTATGTCTATAGGTGTAATCGATTACTGCACAAACAGAACATAGGTAATCGATTAGCTTGAGTCCTCTAATCGATTAGGCTGCACGTTTTTGTCCATCTGATTTTGTTTTCTCTGTTTTCATGGGTACTTGGCCTTTTTTGCTACAATCCTTCAATGTGCTTTGTCATTATCAAAATAATTCAACCTGAAATATATATTCAAACACATTCTCCCCCTTTTTGATGATGACAAACAATGTTCATCTCTTGAGGATTGTTAGTTCAAAAACAAACTTATCTCTAATCATTATATCTTAATCATTATCTGCAAAAACATGTCTAATTCAAATTTTGGATAGTGTTATCTCTTAACAAGTTATCTCTTAATTTAAAGAATATCTCCCCCTGTCTAAGTGAATCTATGCCATAGAGATAATTTATCTAATCCACTTGTTAACCATTTGTTATTAACAACCAGTTTTTAGCACTTGTTATTATTAGCAATCAGATTAGATGAACTCAAGTATTTCTCCCCCTTTGAAATCATCAAAAATCAGGGAAGAAATAGAGATATAACGAAACAAAATGAAAATTTTATTTATTGCAGAAAAAGGGAAATTACATAATCGAAATTTACAAAATGAACATTAAAAAGAAAACGCGGAACAACTCAAACAAAGCATAATAAAAATGGATCTAATTATTCGAATTGAAAAAGCAGAGCTCAAAAATCTGGTGAGACAGCTCTTCATAGCGTTTTTGCATGAGTTCATAATGTTGCTGCTCAGTCATTTGGAATTCCTGGAGGGAGTTCTCAAGCCGATCAAAACACCAATCAAGATGTACATACAAGGAGGTGAAAGGGTCAGGTGGAGCAGATGATTCTCCTTGAGGTGCAGGAGTAGGAGTAGGATCAACAGTAGGAGTAGGATGGTCTTCCTCAAATAGACTACTGGCATGGATTCTGTCACTCTTGAAGATCCATCTTCCAGCTACACAGACTATGCCCATTTTGTTGAGATGGTGAGTGCCAATGCAAGCTTGAGAGGGTACTTTTTCAGCAAGTTCTCCAGCCAAGTCCACTCCATATACCTTGAAAATTTTTGTGAGGAGAATGACATAAGGCAGTTTGTGTTGCTTCTTGGATTTTAGCATATGAAGCTTGAGGAGTTGAATCCGGTTTATGTCCCTGTGGTTGATGATGGCCCACATGAGAAGAACATCATCTTCCTTAACTAAGGCATAATTTCCCCCACGAGGGACAAGCAATTTAACCAAGAAGAAGTGAAGGAGACAGTTATTAAGAGTCAAGTGGCCTACCAATTTGTGATTGTTGAGGGGATGGTTGGCCTTCCAAAGAGATTGGCGTGCGGGAATGGGATTGAAATCCCACTTATCTTCCGGATTACCCCCTGCAAATTCAGCAGTAGAGAGGGGAATTTGGGTAATTTTAGAAAGTTGTTGGTTGGTGATTTTGAGAGTCACATTCTTGACTCTAGCCTCCAGAGTGCCATCATCCAGTTTAAGGTTGCAAAAAAATACCCTCATCAATTCAGGGTAATAAAACTCTTCCTTGAGAGTAAGGAAGGGAAGGAGATTGTAGTGGTGAAGGAGTTGGGTGAAAGAAAAACAGGGGTTTTTAAATATTTGGGCATCAATGAAGTGGGGAGTGATAATATCTTTTTCTGAAAATTTCTTTATGAAATTTTGGAGGTCACTTGGTGAGGTAAAGAACCTAGAAAAATCTAGAGGATTGTTGGGTTGGTTCATGGAGGACCTAGCCCTTTTCACTTGTCTTGAAGAAGACATGATGAAAGATGAAGAGACTGAGAAATTTGAGAGAGTTTGAGAGAGTTAGAGAGGAGGCTTGGTGATGATGTGAGATAGAAGAATGAAAAGAGGGGTATTTATAGGAGAGAGGTAGGGTTTAGAGATGAGAGAAGGAGTGATTAGGATGATGACTGATTGGGCCATGAAAAGGCACACGGATTTTCTGCATTAAAAATGGCACCTGACACGAAGCTAATCGATTAGGTAGCTAGGGCTAATCGATTAGAGTATGTTTTCTAGGGAAGATGAAATGTTGGTGCACAGAGGTAATCGATTATGGCCGGTGGTGTAATCGATTACGTTAAAAACAGAAACTTTGCAATCGATTAGGAGGAGATTCTAATCGATTATCTGGAAGGCAAAATGTCAGTAATTGATTTTATTGAATGGCTAATCGGTTGTTCAAGAAACAGAGACTTTGTAATCTATTAGATATGAGATGCTAATCGATTATTGATGAAACAGAAAATTGGTAATCGATTACGTGAGAGTGTGTAATCGATTATTAAGGAAACAAAGAGTGTATAATCGATTATACTGATCATGGTAATCGATTAGGGATGCTTAGAAATGGTCTAAACTTACATATTTCAAGTGGAACGTCAACCAACCAATATATTAAACATCAACACATTGTAAATCAAGAAATTATCAAAATTATTCAGCATTCACACATAATTGGAAATGTCTAAGATTCCTAATTCTCTTCTAATGTGTATGAATTGATCCTTTGCTAGTGGTTTGGTGAAGATATCAGCAAGTTGTTTAGTGGTTTCAACATGTTCAAGCACACAATCACCCTTTAATACATGACCCCTAATGAAATGATGTCGAATTTCAATATGTTTTGTTCTAGAATGCATTACAAGATTCTTTGAAATATTAATAGCACTAGTATTATCATATTTAAGAGGCACATGGTCTAATGTAACACCAAAGTCAAGAAGTTGTCGCCTCATCCAAAGGATTTGAGCACAACAACTACCAGCTACCACATATTCTGCCTCAGCTGTAGATAATGCAACACTTACTTGTTTCTTACTATACCAAGAAACAAGAGAGCTACTAAGCAAGTGACATGTTCCACTAGTGCTTTTCCTATCAAGCTTACATCCTGCAAAATCAGAGTCAGAGTATCCAACTAGAGTGCATTCATCCCCTTTGGGGTACCATAAACTAACATTTTGAGTTCCAACAAGATATTTCATTATCCTTTTTACTGCAGTAAGGTGTGATTCTTTTGGGCATGCTTGGTATCTTGCACACATACAAACAGTAAACATGATATCCGGTCTACTAGCGATTAAGTAAAGTAAGGATCCGATCATACCTCTATATTTTGTGAGTTCAACATCTTTACCTTTCTCATCCTTATCCAGATAACATGAAGTGCCCATAGGTGTGGCAATATCATTTGCCTTATCCATGTTAAATTTCCTAAGCAACTCCTTGCAATATTTGGATTGACTAATGAAGGTGCCTTCTTTTGTTTGCTTAATTTGTAGTCCTAGGAAGAATGTTAGTTCTCCCATCATGGACATCTCAAATTCGTCCTGCATTAGCTTAGCAAACTCTTTGCACAAAGATTCATTAGTAGCACCAAAAATTATATCATCAACATATACTTGAACCAATAGTGTATCATTCTTTTTGTGCTTAATGAATAATGTTGTGTCAACCTTTCCTCTTTCAAAATTGTTTTCTAAAAGAAATTTACTTAATCTTTCATACCAAGCTATTGGAGCTTGTTTTAAACCATATAAAGCTTTCTTTAGTTTGAAAACATGATTTGGAAATTGGTTTTCAAAACCTAGAGGTTGATCAACATATACTTCTTCTTGAATGTATCCATTCAAGAAAGCACTTTTGACATCCATTTGGTACAATTTAAAATCCTTACAACATATAAAGGCTAATAATAATCTAATGGCTTCTAGCCTAGCTACGAGAGCATACGTCCCTTCATAATCAATGCCTTCTTCTTGATTATAACCTTTAGGTACTAGTCTAGCTTTGTTTCTAGTAATTATGCCATTCTCATCTAATTTATTCCTAAAAACCCATTTTGTTCCTATTATTTGGTGATCATTGGGTCTTGGCACTAGTTCCCAAACTTCATTTCTTTCAAATTGGTTCAATTCCTCTTGCACGGAAAACATCCAATGTTCATCAATAATAGCTTCATCAATATTTTTGGGTTCTATTTATGATACAAACGCTAAGTGATTACATGCATTTCTAATAGCGTTTCGAGTACTTACACCTTTTGTCATTTCACCTATGACTTTGTCCAAGGGATGGTCCTTCAAAGTGATCATTGTTGTGGTTCCTCATGTTGTGTTGTGCCTCCTTCATTGTTGACTCCTTCTTTTTCATCCAAGTTCATTTCTTAGAATGTACCTACAAGATCATCAACAACTTCCTTCCTCGGGGAGTTATGGCTATTCTCATCAAATTTCACATGAATAGACTCCTCAATGGTATTTGTTTGTCTGTTGAAGATTCGATAAGATTTACTAGATGATGAATATCCTAGGAAGATTGCCTCATTAGATTTTGTATTAAACTTTCCTAGATTATCCTTTCCATTATTGAGCACAAAACATTTGCATCCAAAAATATGAAAATAAGAAATATTGGGTTTTCTTCCCTTGTAAAGTTCGTAGGGGGTTTTCTTTAAAATAAGCCTTATTAAACATCTATTCATAACATGACAAGCGGTATTTACCGCATCGGCCCAAAAATATTTTGCAACGTTATTTTCATTTAACATGGTTCTTGCAAGCTCCACTAAAGATCTATTTTTCCTTTCAACCACTCCATTTTGTTGTGGAGTTCTAGGAGCTGAAAAATTATGATTGATACCATGTTTTTTGTAACATTCTAGGTTGATTTATCCTTTTTATTTACATACGGCAAATTATTTTCAAAATAAATTTTCACGTTGAATAAAAATTTGTATCTTAATATGAATTAGTACCTATTTCCCTTAATAAATAATCCACTCGGCCTTGATGTAAAATAGTATTTACCTCTTTTAGTTACATAAAATCAGACTCAGAATGAACAAACCGTTTCTAAAATAAATCCTTAAATAAAAGTATGTTAAAAGAATAACCGATCAAAAATGGTTCCACTCGGTCTTGATAATCATTAGTATTCACTTAAATATAATCGAAGTAATAATAAGAGTGCACGCGAAATAATATCCGGTCGGAATACATCCTTCGATAAAGTGGAGTTACTACAGCGGGAGAAGAAGAAGAAGAAGAAAAGAAAAAGAAGAAGAAAACGGACAGGGGTCATTCGCCTGAGCGAGACCCCAAGGTACGTGAGCGAAATCCGAGAGTCGCTTAAGCGAGTGCCGACTCGCTTGAGCGAATGCCACACCTGAAGTCTGAGCGAACAAGACGTACATATGGACCCACTAAGGGTTTCACTCGGTAAAATGGTTTACTCGGCACAAGGGTTTCACTCGGAAAACGCTCAACTTCCATTCACTCGGACATTCCTCACTTGACTCTTTACTACCTTTCACTCAGAAAGCTTCGCTCGGTCACAACTCCCTCGGAGATAATTCAGTCTCCTACACTCGATTATAGTTTCTCCGGATATCCTCACTTGGTGAATACCCTATCCTTACTTCCCTCGGAAGGAACTCAGATTTCCACTCGGACACATCCAACTTCTCTTCACTCGGAATCATTATACACTTTCTTCACTCAAAACTCTCTCCCAACCAATCCCACTCGGGACATTCTAACCTTCCACCCGGAAAGGGGTCTCTCGGTTATCCTTTACTCGGAAATTAATCCGCTAGATAATGAGCTATCACAGCAAACATGAAAACATATAGATCAATGTATTTTAAAATATAAATTCACATTCGATTCAAATTAAGTTGGCACACAAATAATAATAAACACTCAGAAACTCCTTATACACATACACTCTACACAATCACTCAAAATCACTCGGGCCTTGGCATCGATCTCCCCCTTGGCGTGACTCCATGGCTCCAGCTTCCTCCCTGTCACTGGTTACTAAATTGAAAACAGCAGCAAGGGTGAGTGTTTGGCATCATAATTAATATAGAACGAAATGTAACAAATTATATATATATATAAGTTACGTCTGATTGCATTTTCATCACTCGGCAATTATAATACATCATACTCGACCAATAGAACAACTTCACTCGGTAAATATAACAAATGTCACTCGGCAAATCTACACATCACAACTTATAATTCATCAATTATCACAACTGACTCTCAGATAAAATTTGACGCCTAGTATCCGGATACTAAAGGATCGACCTTCAGCTGGGAGTTCGACTTGACATCCCGTGAACCCGACTTGGTTCACTGAGCCCGACTTTGCCCCCCCTCAACCACTGGGTCAAAGACCTCTGGGTACCTTAACTGGGTCCGACTTGACCACTGAAGCCAAAATAGGGTAGTTCATACCGTTGGTCATCCTTCACCACATAATCATATTCCATCATATAAACAAACATATCATTCTGATTACCACTTGCAACTGTCAGAAACTGACCTGTGCTCACAGCGTAGGGCGACCGACTCGTCAAGCCCCTCAACATACTGATGATGCATGATTTATCTTTAGTTCTTCACTTTAAATGTGTATAATTTGCCATCACTTATTGTCTAATATATTGCATTTTAACACATTTTCATCATATGAGCTTTATTTAATATTTGATTTTAAAAATGAATTAAGGATTAATTTTTAATAAATATTGGTTTTCTCTTGTTTACTTGGGTATTTTATTTTGCAGAAATTAATAAAATTAAGGAACAAGTACAAAGATAATCCAAGGGTCAATAACAAGAGAAAAATGACCATCAAATGATAAAGAAACAAGAAGAACAAGCCCCGGTGAAAAGAAAGCTACAAAAGCATGAAAATTGGCTATTAGTGCGCTATCTATTAGTGCGGTTGTAACAGGAACCGCACTAATAGGGTGGGAATCGATTCCTACACCAAATCAGCCCATGGGAATCGATTCATGCACTTGGGAATCGATTCCCAGCCTACATGAATCGATTCATTTGATGTTTTTCACCTGGGAATCGATTCCCAACCTATAGGAATCGATTCATGAGCCTAGGAATCGATTCCCCTTGCTAGGAATCGATTCATGAGCTGTATTTTACGCAAAAATGAACTGGAGGAATCGATTCATCATTGAAATCATGCGCCGAATCATTGGAAACAACAAAACGCAACTTGGAAACAACTTGGAAACAGCTGGAAATCATCTGCACCGAAAGTTTCCACTTGCAACGCGTTTTCCTTAGCTGGCTTCTCCTTTCATTTGCCTATAAATAGAGAAGAACGAGAGGCTTCAGAAATCATCTTCAGACACTTCACTTCATATTTCTCTCTTAGTTCCTTTTCTTTCTTTTAAGCATTAGAGGAAGGCTTCTGGAGGAATTCTTCCATTCCGGGTTAGGTCTTTCTTATTTTTAGTTTATTTTAATTATGGAGGGCTAAAACCCCTAGATTGATTTTCTTGGAAAATATTGTAATATAATTTTGAGGTTCTTGTTTTTAATATAGTATGCTTGTATTATTGTTATTTCTTCATAATCTTACTCTGCTTATTTAATTCCATTCTGTTTAATTAAATTTGTATGCTTAATCGGTTTAATTATTCAAATGGAATAAAATAAGATTTTAAATTAAAATGGATTAAGGAAATATGCATGCTTAATGAATATTTTCATAATCACTTTTAATAATTATGGTTTGTTTAATTCCATAATTTGAGAATAGATTATGTATATAGGCGATGTTCTTATATATGCTCAATAATTCCTAGATTTTACGATCTTGACTCCTTTTGCTTAATTAGGATGCTTGATTAAAATATTCATTTTTAAATGAAAGTAAAGGAATTATGAATTGAAAAAGACGCTTAGTTGATTAATTCAAATTGAGCTAAGAAATCAACAGTAATGAAAGTATACAAATTATCTTTAGTGAACCAAGGATAAATTTATTTACAATATTCCAAGAAAATCAATCGCTTGTTATTTATTGTTTTAAATCCTATAATTACTTTGTTTTAGTTTTAATTGTCACAACAAAATCAAACAAAACCCCCCCCAATTGTATGTTAGTGAACTTATGTTTGTAAAAATTTTTAGTTGTTTAGTTTTTATTTTTAATTGTTAAAAATTAGTTTAAGACTTGATTTTTCCTAAATTTTTGTGTTGATCCTTGAGAGAACGACCTAGGTTGACACCCTAGTACTACGTTAATTAATTTTAATGTACTAATTTGACGGAATCACGACTGCAAAAAGAATATTCACGTCAAATTTTGGCGCCGTTGCCGGGGATCAACGATCTTTAGGTAAAACACTTGTTTTAAATTAATTTTTTTTAATTGAAAAAAAAATTAAAAATTTAATAATAATAAAAAAATTTTCTTTTGTTTGTTTGTTTGTTTATTTTATTTCTTTTGCATGATTTAGGATTCTTATGATTTATTGCTCATCATGATCAAATATCTTGTTGTATGCTATGTATGACTAGAAGAACTTTTGAGCATTTATATTCATTTGATCCTGAAATTGAAAAAACTTTTCATAGGTTAATTAGAGAAGCTAGATTTAATAATAATTTTGTTGATATTGATAGTTATAGTATTTTTTCTGAATCTGTTGAAAGTACTACTGCTAGTTTTTCTGATATGGCTGAACCTCGTGAAAGAACTCTTAGAGAACTAGCTGCTCCTGAATTCACTTACGAAAGTTTGTGTATTCAATATCCTGAAGAGGATATCCCTTTTATTCTTAAGACCGGACTTATACACTTATTGCCTAAGTTTCATGGTCTTGCGGGTGAAGATCCGCACAAACACCTCAAAGAATTCCACATTGTGTGTTCCACAATGAAACCCCAAAACGTTCAAGAAGACCACGTCTATCTTAAAGCATTTCCTCATTCTTTAGAGGGTGTTGCTAAGGATTGGTTGTACTACCTTGCTCCAAGATCAATCACAAGTTGGAATGACTTAAAGAAAATGTTCTTGGAAAAATTCTTTCCTGCCTCTAGAACAACTGCAATCCGTAAGGATATATCTGGCATTAGGCAACTCTCTGGAGAAAGTCTTTATGAGTATTGGGAGAGATTTAAGAAACTCTGTACAAGTTGCCCTCACCACCAAATTTCTGAACAACTTCTTCTTCAGTACTTCTATGAAGGTTTACACCACGTTGATCGCAACATGATTGATGCGGCAAGTGGAGGAGCTTTAGGAGACATGACTGCTGCTGAAGCAAGAAACTTGATTGAAAAGATGGCATCCAACTCTCAACAATTTGGTGTGAGAAATGATTCTTTCAAACCCATGTTTGATTCTAATTCTAGTTCATCTGGAATTGAATTGGAGAGCAAACTTGATGCTCTCACCACTCTGGTCACACAATTGGCAGTAAATCAAAAATCCATGACCGCTAAAGTATGTGGCATCTGCTCTTCACAAGAGCACCCCACTGATTGTTGTCCTTCTCTACAAGAAAAGGATAATAATAGTCCCCAAGCCTATGCAGCCAATATCTACCATGATAGACCTCCACCACCACAACAACAAAACCATGACCTTTCCACCAACAAATACAATCCAGGTTGGAGGAACCATCCAAATTTGAGATGGGGCAACCAACAACAAAATCCCCATCCCCAACCTCCATTTCAAAACAATGCACCAACCTTCCAAAGACCGACACCTCAACCATCCACAAGTGGCCCTTCTTTGGAGGATCTGGTGAAACAAATGACTGCACAGAACTTGGAGTATCAACAGAGGAATGATGCTACCATCCAGAGTTTAAGCAACCAAATTGGGCAATTGGCTTCATCATTAAGCCAGTTACAATCTCAAAACTCTGACAAATTACCATCTCAACCAGCCGCAAATCCAAGAAATGTGAGTGCAATTCAGTTAAGATCAGGTAAGAACCTTGAAGTACCCATACCTAAGGAACCTGAAAAACAAACAGATGTGCCCACAACAGTTGAGAATGATGTGCCCTCTTCAAGCACAAGCAAATCTGAGATGCAACCATCCCAAATTCCACCTCATATCCCTCTTCCTTTCCCACCAAAAGCAATTCCAAGCAAGAAGATGGAAGAAGTGGATAAAGAAATTTTGGATACTTTCAGGAAAGTGGAAGTGAATATACCTCTTCTTGGTGCAATCAAGCAAATTCCCAAGTATGCCAAATTTCTAAAGGAGTTGTGTACTCACAAAAGGAGACTCAAGGGCAATGAAAGGATAAGCATGGGAAGAAATGTATCTGCACTGCTTGGTAAGGAAAATATCCCTGAGAAATGCAAGGATCCAGGTACGTTTTCTATACCCTGTATCATAGGCAATAACAAATTTGAAAATTGCATGTTAGATTTAGGAGCTTCAATAAATGTTATGCCTATGTCTGTTTTTAAATCTTTGTCTCTTGGAAATTTACAACCTACTGGTGTAGTAATTCAGCTAGCCAATAGGAGCACTGCTTACCCTGCTGGAGTTATAGAAGATGTTTTGGTTCAGGTAGAACAACTTGTTTTCCCTGCTGACTTTTTTGTACTTGACATGGAAGAAGGTATGCCTCAAATTCCTGTTCCTATCATTTTAGGAAGACCATTTTTGAAAACAGCTCGAACCAAAATAGATGTTCATTCTGGAACTCTCTCTATGGAATTTGGTGACACAAGAGTTCAATTCAATATTCTTGATGCCATAAAATACCCAGCAGAAAATCATTCTGTTTTCCAAATTGACATTATTGATGAACTAGTTTTTGAACATTTTTCTAATGTTGATTTGGAATGCATAGATGATTCAAACAAATGTTTTGCATGCAATGATTCTGGAAGTTGTGATATTTGTGCTGAAATTGATAAATACATAATTTCTGATTCAGAGTCTCTAGATATACCTGTTAACCATAAGGAGCTGTATTCAGGATTTCAAGAAAATTCTAACAAAATTTTTGAGGTGCAAACAGCAGAATCAAAATCTACTTTGTTAGTTCCATCTGTTTTGCAGGCACCCAAGTTAGAATTGAAACCCCTACCTGAGAACCTAAAGTATGTATACTTAGGGGATGATGAACAGCTCCCGGTGATAATTTCCACTTCCCTTGATGAAAATCAAGAAGAAAAATTGTTGCAGGTATTGAAAAGACATAAGAAGGCTATAGGATGGACATTGGCAGACATTCCTGGAATTAGTCTATCCATGTGCATGCATAGAATATTTCTGGAGGAAAATACTAAGGCAGTAAGACAGCCCCAGAGGAGACTCAACCCTGTAATCCTTGATGTGGTTAAGAAGGAGATCACCAAGCTTCTACAAGCAGGAATTATTTATCCTATCTCTGATAGCCAATGGGTGAGTCCAATTCAAGTGGTTCCTAAGAAAACAGGGATCACAGTTGTGAAAAATGAAAAGGATGAATTGATCCCAACTAGAGTGCAGAATAGTTGGAGAGTCTGTATTGACTACAGGAGACTTAACCAGGCAACAAAGAAGGACCATTTCCCTTTACCCTTCATTGACCAAATGCTTGAGCGTCTCGCAGGTAAGTCTCACTACTGTTTTCTTGATGGATTCTCTGGATATTTTCAGATTCACATTGCACCTGAGGATCAAGATAAGACCACATTCACCTGTCCCTTTGGCACATTTGCTTATAGGAGAATGCCATTTGGCCTATGCAATGCTCCTGGAACTTTTCAAAGATGCATGATAAGTATTTTTCATGATTTCATTGAAAATTGCATAGAGGTGTTTATGGATGATTTTACTGTCTATGGATCTTCATTTAATGCATGCCTTGATAGTCTTGATAAAGTTTTAAACAGATGTATTGAAACTAACCTTGTCTTGAACTATGAGAAATATCATTTTATGGTAAAACAAGGAATAGTTTTAGGGCATGTAATCTCTGAAAAAGGAATTGAGGTAGATCCTGCTAAGGTAGAAGTTATATCACATTTGCCTTACCCCTCTTGTGTTCGAGAGGTTCGTTCTTTTCTTGGCCATGCAGGTTTCTACAGAAGATTCATAAAGGATTTCAGCAAGAAGGCTAGGCCGCTATCCAGCTTGCTTCAAAAGGATGTGGCATTTGAATTCGATGAAAAGTGTAAGGAGGCTTTTAATTGCCTCAAGCAAGCATTGACCACTACCCCAATAATCCAAGCACCTGATTGGACAGCCCCATTTGAATTGATGTGTGATGCCTCTAATTATGCATTGGGAGCTGTCCTTGGTCAAAAGATTGACAAGCAACCTAGGGTCATCTACTATGCATCTAAAACTTTAGATGCTGCCCAGGTAAATTACACCACTACTGAAAAAGAACTCTTGGCCATTGTTTTTGCATTAGATAAGTTCAGATCTTACCTACTCGGTTCTCGAGTAGTTGTCTTTACTGACCATGCAGCTCTGAAGTACTTGTTGAAGAAAGGTGAGTCCAAGCCAAGATTAATTCGTTGGATGCTTTTGCTCCAAGAGTTTGACTTGGAAATTCGTGACAGAAGTGGAACACAAAACCTTGTGGCAGACCATTTAAGCAGAATTGAGAATGCTCCTGATTCAGCACCTATTCGGGATCATTTTCCCGATGAACACCTCATGAGTATTTCTAACTCTTTTGATTCACCTTGGTTTGCTAACATTGTAAATTATCTTGTTGCTTCTGTTTTTCCACCATGTGCATCCAGAAACCAAATTTCAAAATTAAAAAGTGATGCAAAGTATTATATTTGGGATGACCCGTATTTGTGGAAATTGTGTAATGATCAGGTGATTCGAAGATGCATTCCCGATCATGAAATAGAATCAGTTCTTCGATTCTGCCATGCTTCACCAGTTGGTGGACATTTTGGTCCACAAAGAACAGCAAGAAAAGTGTTGGATTCTGGTTTATATTGGCCCACAATTTTTAAGGATGCATGGAGAATTTGTAACACCTGTGATAAATGCCAAAGAGCTAGTAATGCTACCACATGGAGACAACAGATGCCTCAGCAACCAATGTTGTTTTGTGAAGTATTTGATGTTTGGGGCATTGATTTTATGGGTCCATTTCCTCCATCCTTTGGTTTTACTTACATTTTATTGGCTGTTGATTATGTTTCTAAATGGGTGGAAGCTAAAGCCACCAGAACTAATGATGCGCGAGTTGTTATGGATTTTGTTAGATCTCAAATTCTTTGCAGGTTTGGCATTCCGAGAGCAATCATTAGTGATCAAGGAACACATTTCTGCAACAGGACCATACAAGCTATGCTCAGGAAGTATGGAGTTGTTCATAGAGTCTCTACTCCATATCACCCCCAAACCAATGGACAAGCAGAAGTCTCTAACAGAGAAATCAAAAGAATCCTGGAGAAGATAGTACAGCCTAACAAAAAGGATTGGAGCAAGAAATTGGATGATGCTCTTTGGGCACATAGAACAGCTTTTAAGGCACCTATAGGAATGTCTCCCTATAGAATTGTTTTTGGTAAAGCATGTCATCTTCTAGTGGAGATTGAGCATCGTGCTTATTGGGCTGTAAAAGCTTGCAACTTAGCACTTGATCAAGCAGGTGAAGAAAGGAAATTACAACTGAATGAGCTCGATGAGATCCGTTTGGCAGCCTGTGAGAATTCAAAATTCTACAAGGAGAAAACAAGGAAATTCCATGATAGCTCAATAGCTAGAAAGGATTTTACTGCTGGACAGAAAGTGCTACTGTTTAATTCCCGGTTAAAACTGATGGCCGGAAAATTGCGCTCCAAATGGGAAGGACCTTTCATTGTTACGAATGTATTTCCCCATGGAGCTGTGGAAATAAAAAGTGAAAACTCCAACAAAAGCTTCAAGGTTAATGGACAACGTTTGAAGCCATTTCATGAAAATCCTTCACTTGTGGATGTTACAATGGAGGAACATGCTTTGGGGGAACCACTTCTTGATCCCCCTTGAGGGAGTTTTTTTTTCTTACCCATCTCTTTACTTTTTCATTATATTGTTTATTTTGTATGCTCTGTCTTACATTGAGGACAATGTATGATTTAAGTGTGGGGGTGTGATCATTTATGTGTTATTGTGTGTGTTTTTTTGTATGATTAAATTTTGTGTGCTTTTATTAAAAAAAAAATAATAATAAAAAAAAGATTTTGTGTGTGTTTTTGTTTTAAAAAGGCATGTTTTATTGGAATTTTAAGATATGCATGAGTAACAAGTAAATTCTTTCATGTCTGATATGAGCTTAATGATATGTTATAATTTGAACTCAAGCAATTTTGGTATGATGAGAATGACATGATAATTGATAGATGATCATATATGATAGAATTATACCTTGTGAGATTTTTGAGCCTTTAAATTTGATGGATCACTTTAAACCATCTTAATCCTTTCATGTGTGATTAATTCCTGAAAGCTTACATCTTAATTTTTTGTCTTGTTTCTTGATGATACTTGAAACTCATGTGAATGTATTTGAAATGATACAGGCATTTTGTTCAATTGAGCCACTAAGCCATAGAAGCCTACCATGAATAAATTATCCTTTGCTAGCCACTTTGAGCCTATTTAACCATTTCTTTGTTGCAGCTCAAATAAGCCATGGATGAAAAACCAAAAATATACCTACCCGAAGGAATATATTGGAGCTTTGGAATCAAGTCAAAAACAGGCATTCAAATAATGTGGGGGTGTACAAAAAAAAAAAAAAAAAAAAAGAGTTCCAACTCTTGTTTCAAGTGTTATGCAATCACATAAGAAAAAGATAAAAAAATATATATATATATATATATTGATGAATTACCCTCACTGTTTGCCAGTTAAATTAATTGCTCCATCATTCTTTTTGGTATTTAAACTTATTTTCCAAAATTTTTTTTTCCACCTACTTTAACCTTGGCCACATTACAACCTTGGAAAGCCCTGTTGATCTATACATGCAATTGTGTTGATTGTGGAATTGAGAAACTTGCCAAATTTTTGGACTGTCTGTTTTTCAGGAAATGTTTTGAGAGTATACACAAACCCAAAACACTTGAGAGTATGTCTTGTGAGGTTCTGTCACTTATGGTTTTCCCTTCAGTTTGATTTAATTCTCACATGTCTAATTGTTTGAATGATTTTTATACATATCTTGATGCTCTGTATCTTGCATGATGAATAACTCTTGTTTCTCTGTATATTCCTAAAGATTTCATATTGAACATGCTAGTTTTGTGTGTTTACTATTTTTTTAACTTGATGTTTTCAATAAACTGTGATACTTGTTTTTATTCTAATTTTGCCCGGGAGTGCAAAAGAATAAGTGTGGGAGTATTTGATGATGCATGATTTATCTTTAGTTCTTCACTTTAAATGTGTATAATTTGCCATCACTTATTGTCTAATATATTGCATTTTAACACATTTTCATCATATGAGCTTTATTTAATATTTGATTTTAAAAATGAATTAAGGATTAATTTTTAATAAATATTGGTTTTCTCTTGTTTACTTGGGTATTTTATTTTGCAGAAATTAATAAAATTAAGGAACAAGTACAAAGATAATCCAAGGGTCAATAACAAGAGAAAAATGACCATCAAATGATAAAGAAACAAGAAGAACAAGCCCCGGTGAAAAGAAAGCTACAAAAGCATGAAAATTGGCTATTAGTGCGCTATCTATTAGTGCGGTTGTAACAGGAACCGCACTAATAGGGTGGGAATCGATTCCTACACCAAATCAGCCCATGGGAATCGATTCATGCACTTGGGAATCGATTCCCAGCCTACATGAATCGATTCATTTGATGTTTTTCACCTGGGAATCGATTCCCAACCTATAGGAATCGATTCATGAGCCTAGGAATCGATTCCCCTTGCTAGGAATCGATTCATGAGCTGTATTTTACGCAAAAATGAACTGGAGGAATCGATTCATCATTGAAATCATGCGCCGAATCATTGGAAACAACAAAACGCAACTTGGAAACAACTTGGAAACAGCTGGAAATCATCTGCACCGAAAGTTTCCACTTGCAACGCGTTTTCCTTAGCTGGCTTCTCCTTTCATTTGCCTATAAATAGAGAAGAACGAGAGGCTTCAGAAATCATCTTCAGACACTTCACTTCATATTTCTCTCTTAGTTCCTTTTCTTTCTTTTAAGCATTAGAGGAAGGCTTCTGGAGGAATTCTTCCATTCCGGGTTAGGTCTTTCTTATTTTTAGTTTATTTTAATTATGGAGGGCTAAAACCCCTAGATTGATTTTCTTGGAAAATATTGTAATATAATTTTGAGGTTCTTGTTTTTAATATAGTATGCTTGTATTATTGTTATTTCTTCATAATCTTACTCTGCTTATTTAATTCCATTCTGTTTAATTAAATTTGTATGCTTAATCGGTTTAATTATTCAAATGGAATAAAATAAGATTTTAAATTAAAATGGATTAAGGAAATATGCATGCTTAATGAATATTTTCATAATCACTTTTAATAATTATGGTTTGTTTAATTCCATAATTTGAGAATAGATTATGTATATAGGCGATGTTCTTATATATGCTCAATAATTCCTAGATTTTACGATCTTGACTCCTTTTGCTTAATTAGGATGCTTGATTAAAATATTCATTTTTAAATGAAAGTAAAGGAATTATGAATTGAAAAAGACGCTTAGTTGATTAATTCAAATTGAGCTAAGAAATCAACAGTAATGAAAGTATACAAATTATCTTTAGTGAACCAAGGATAAATTTATTTATAATATTCCAAGAAAATCAATCGCTTGTTATTTATTGTTTTAAATCCTATAATTACTTTGTTTTAGTTTTAATTGTCACAACAAAATCAAACAAAACCCCCCCAATTGTATGTTAGTGAACTTATGTTTGTAAAAATTTTTAGTTGTTTAGTTTTTATTTTTAATTGTTAAAAATTAGTTTAAGACTTGATTTTTCCTAAATTTTTGTGTTGATCCTTGAGAGAACGACCTAGGTTGACACCCTAGTACTACGTTAATTAATTTTAATGTACTAATTTGACGGAATCACGACTGCAAAAAGAATATTCACGTCACATACCATACCGATTACCACAACCATCATTTATTTCATGCCATTGTAAACCATACATACACACATGCATACACATACAACTTAGCATTAAATATTCCAAGCTCATGACATGATTAACTTAACCACACACCCGATCTTCAACTGATCAGTGTACACAGTCACATATGTACAAACATGGGCACGTAACAACATTCAATAACATTTTCTTACCCTGTTCACACCATTTAACGACTCGGATAGGGAGTAAGTCCTATTCTAATTAATCATAACCCGAACACCCCCTTACCTTGGTTTCACGCTTCGATGATCTGCTCCCGTGTCGGTCCCTTCCTCTAAGCACTAAATTCGCAGTCTCAGCTCCATCACTCAGCCTTTCATTGTCTAATCTACTACCTACGGGTCAGAATACAAAACCCGTTAACTCAACGCCCTCAGCTCTTAGGCCACATTTGAGCTCACACTCACCAAAGGAGTGAAGAACAAACTCGAATATAGCCATGCATGGCCCTTGGCTACCAGAGAAACGAAAGGGATAAGGAACCACAAATAAAACGGATCAGTGGACTCACCTTGAGGCCACGGTCACAAGAATGGGGTTCGATTGAAGCTTTAACACGAACGGAGTCCCCCTCCGGGGCATGCAATTCAGCAACGAGAGAGGAGAAAATGAAGAAGAAGGAGAACAGACCAAGAAGAAGAAGAAGAAGTGGTTTGTGAATAACGAAGAGGAGAGAGAGAGAATTTCTTTTTATATAAAGCTCAGGGGCAAGATAGCATTTTCCCCTATTTCATTTGCATTCTCATTAAAAGTTTTTAATCAATTTCATCACATTGGATTCTTTTATAATTACCGATCAATTACGCATATTTGCTTTCACAATGTCTAATTATTCGTAACTGTCTAATACTTCATAAGAGTATCGACCCAAGCTGGATATCGGCCAACCAATGTCCAGGCGTAGTGTCCACACCTCGGTAATCCAAGATAACGCTTGAGAGGTCGGACACTTCATCTGTCCTTACATCCTTGTTAT
The DNA here is from genome assembly GCA_037962975.1 of Clitoria ternatea. Lineage (NCBI taxonomy): Eukaryota > Viridiplantae > Streptophyta > Magnoliopsida > Fabales > Fabaceae > Clitoria > Clitoria ternatea. Next base: position 156,794,932 of record CM075673.1, read on the forward strand.
GTATATCCGTTTGCCTCAGCCATTACAAGAGGTTGACCCAGACTATAATTCCGAGTCAGGCGTTCTCCTCACACCGATTAGTCCAAGACCGCTCCAAGCACACCGGATAAGCGTCAGTCACACGACAGCATGTTTTTGACCGTTCTCCCCTGTACAACCGATCTTCAACATTGTTTGGTCCTCACCTCTGAGACCGGCCCGACACTGGATTCCTTGACCCCAGTTCAGGCAGATCAAATATCAAATAAATCTCTAAAACATTTGCTAATATTTTCCAATCTTCATAATTTTATTAAAATACCAGGAATGTTACATTTTTCGTAAAACTTTTCAAAAGATTGGTTTTCAAATTCTCCCCCATGATCGGTTCTTATGGATGTAATTTTTGAATTTTGCTCATTTTGGATAATCTTGGCTAGTTTCTTGAATGTATGATATGCTTTATTTTTATGAGCAAGAAACAAGGTCTATGTATATCTTGAATAATCATCTACAATTACTAGACCATAGTAATTACCACCAAAGCTTTTGATTTTAGAAGGTCCAAATAGATCCATGTGCAAAAGTTGTAAAGGCCTTTGAGTGGAAATAATGTTTTTAGCTTGAAAGGATGCCTTCACTTGTTTTCCCTTTTGACATGCATCACAAAATTTGTTTTCAAATTTAAGCTTTGGTAAACCAATTACTAATTCCTTAGAAACAAGTTTGTTCAAATGGTCTACATGTATATGAGCTATTCTTTTATGCCACAACTAAGTTTCATCCTCTCTAGTCATAAAGCATTGCATATCATTTGAGGACAAACTATCAATATCAATCATGTAAATGATATCAATTCTTTGACCAACAAACTTAACCTCTTTGTTTAGCTTATTCTCAATTATGCAACAATTGGATTCAAACAAAACTCTATATCCTTTATCACATAATTAGCTAATGCTAAGCAAGTTGTGTTTGAGCCCTTCAACATACAATACGTCACTAATTGAGGTAGAGGAATTTTTACCAATGTTTCCAATGCCTAGAATTCTTCCTTTGGTGTTATCCCCATACGTGACGCTTCCTTTTCTCTTGGGAATGAATGATGTGAACTTGCTTATGTCTCCCATCATATGTTTTGAGCACCCACTATCCAAATACCAATGGGTGTTGCTTGCCTTGAAGCATACCTATAAAACAAAATTAGTTTAGAGAACTAGGTACCCATTTTATGTTGGGTCCTTTTAGGTTAGCTTGTGGTAATGTCCCTTTGGAAACCCACACCTTTCTTATAACCTTTGGTCCTTGTTTTCTAACACTACAATTTGAAGAATTATGTCCTTTAAAGCCACAATGATTACACTTCATAAAAGGTGATGATGATCTTCTAGGTGGTACAAAGAAGTTTTTGTAATGTTTTTCCTTTTTGGTATAGTTGTATCCTAAACCAGTTTTATCAAACATACATCTTTGGTTTCCAAGTAATACATTCAGGTTGTCTGTACCATTTGTAAACTTTTCTAATGTTCTATTTAAGTCTAAGACCTTGGTTTCTAAGATGTCACATTTGTTTGCAAAATCACAAGGTTTGTTCTTAGAGCATGTTTGAACATTTGTTAATTTTTCTTTTAGACATGCATTTTCTTTGCCAAGTTCTACAAGATATGTTTCAAGAGTATCTATGGTTTTTCTTGACAATTTGTATTTATTAGATATTTTAATAAACTTGTCATACAGCTCTTCAAATGCATCAAGCAATTCATTTCTATCTAAGTCAAGAAGACTTACCTCATCATCTTCCTCTTGATGATTTGCCATCAAGTAAAGGTTTGGTTCTTCATTTTCGGACTCATCAGAGCCACTTACATCATTTTTGTCCCAAGCGATGTAAGCTCTTCTTCTTCCTCTTTTCTCCTTGTTCCTCTTCTTAAGATTTGGGCAGTCTACCTTGAAGTACCCTTCCTTGCCACATTCAAAACAGTTTGGTGAGGAAGAGGTTTCATTAGAAATTGGTTTCTTACCTTGGGGTTTAAATTTCTTTTGGAATCATTTGTTTCTCATGAATTTCCCGAATCGCTTTACAAATATTCTAAATGCTTCTTCTTCGTCAAGATCACTACATGATTCTTCTTCATGTGTAGAAGTGGCCTTGAGAGCTAGGCCTTTCTTCTTGGAGGATTTTTCTTCTTCCTCCGCTAGCTTTAAATCCCTTAGTTCTTGCTCTTGCTCTTGTAACTTTCCGAAGAGTGCGGCAAGAGACATATCGTTGATGCTTGGGGATTGTTTAAAGGCAGTGACGAGAGGTTGCTATTCCCTGCTAAGACTTTTCAAAACTTTATACACAAGTTCTTTGTTAGTATAAACTTTACCAAGAGTAATAAGATGATTGATTATAAGGGTAAATCTCTTTTGTATCTCTACAATGGTTTCCCCGGAATTTATCCTAAAGCTTTCATATTGACTAGTCAAGGTACTAATCTTAGAGTCTTTTATATCACTAGTACCTTCATGGGTTACTTGTAAAGTATCCCACATTTCCTTGGCCGATTGACAAGTTATTACCCTAAAGAATTCATCGGGACCTAATGCAAGACTAATAAGATTTTTAGCCTTATAATTGTACTGTACTTTCTTTTCTTCATCATTTGTCCAATCATCCATCGGTTTCTCAACATTTTTACCATTAACAGTATGTATGGGTATAAAAGGACCATTCTCAATGGCATTCCAAATTCTTATCAATTGATTGAACAAAAATTTCATTCTTTCCTTCCAAAACGCATATCCTTCCCTATTGAAAGCGGGAGGTCTATTTATGGCACCACCCTCTGGAAAAAGATTTAGAGAACTTGAGGCCATTTATCTCTTGAAGCTGTTAAGCTTGATCTTCCAAGAGTCAAGCTCTGATACCACTTGTTATTCAAGTGGCCTCTGAAGAACTAAGGTTTTGATATCAACAACATATATGCAAGACATGATTAACGACATGGACGCAAGACTTGAAGATTTAGTATACCATGTCAAGCATAAAAAGAGTCATGAAATCAATGAAATATTGTCATCATCAAAAAGGGGGAGAATGAAGATCATGAAGGATTTTGATAATGACAAGGCCAATGCCAGAGATCAAGAATGAAGATCCAAGACTAAGGCATAATTAAAGTAAGACTCTATAAAAAGAAAGTACGGCCATTAATATAAAAAGGTTTTAAAATTTCATACATTCTGAAGGCAGTAATCGATTACCTCATTAGTGTAATCGATTACCTCAGCAATGTAATCGATTACCATGTTTAAGTAATCGATTACAATATGAACGTTATGTTTTAAAACTGATTTTAAAAGGCAGTAATCGATTACCTCTTTTATGTAATCGATTACAACGTGATCAGAAAGCAAAAAATCATGTTGAAACATTATAACTTTTCACAAAATATTATTTTATCCAAGAGGTACCTTTCCAATTATTTTAATCAATAATTTCACACCTCTTGAAGGCATTTCCTCTCCTATAAATAGGAAGGTATTTCATTTGCAAAAACACACCAATAACACCAAGATATACCAAATACTTCCAATATTTTCTTATGAGAAATAATGGCCATATTCTCTTAATAGAGTTATTACTCTTTCATGTTCCTCAATTTGTTTATCATACTCTTGAAGAGAGTTTTCTTGTAAGAGATCTTTTTCTCTAAAAGTGAGATTGATACTCAGAGTGGTGTATCTCTGAGGGGGTTCTTCTTGGATGTGGTGTAGCATCCAAGGGTGATGTTATTGGATATGGTGAAGCATCCAATGGTGATGTGCTTGGGTGTGGTGTAGCATCCAAGGCATTTGTGATTGGGGTGTGAGTCCCCATTATGTTGTAATCAAGGGAATTGATTATAGTGAATTTCCTCAAGGGTGTCTTGAGAAGACTGGACGTAGGCAGTGGTTGGCCGAACCAGTATAAATCTCTGTTTGCACTTCTCTAACCCTTAAACTCTTTATGTTTTAAGCATTATTATTCAAATCACATATCATTGCATATTGAGTTTTTAGAGGATAAATTTATTAGTGAAAAAGTTCCTAACTACTCAATACACCCCCCCTCTTGAGTTTCCTAGAGGCCACCTGGGCTAACAGCCTCAATAATCAAGAGGGGGGGGGGTGAATCGAGTTTTTAAAACTTTGCTTGAAATACCTTTGAACTTGATTTTTTTATTACAAGTTTAAAGATTATGCAAGTGAAGGCAAGTATAGTACAAGAGATAAGGCAAAATCAGATGTGAATATTGCTGAGACAATTTATCAAACACTTGATGTGCACTACTTTAAAGTAACTGATTCAAGCAAGCTCAAATAAGTAAATCACAATCAATCAACAACAATCCAATCAAATGCAATATATCAATGTAAAAGAGTAAGGGAGAAGAGCTTGCAAACCGATTTAACGAGTTCCACTAACCCCGGTGTACGTCTTGCCTTCAAGCAACCCACTTGAAGGATTTCCACTATTAAAGTTTAGAGATTACAAGCTATGAGTAGTTGCAGCTTCCTAGTGTCCCACACTCAAGAACTCAATCCTCACTAGCACAAGGGCAACCCACCCAATCTCTCAAACTCTCAATACCCAAAGGTTGAACCCCAACCTTTGTGACCACTCAACCTAGAGTGAAAAACCTTTGTGTTTTGTAGTGTTTACAAAATAATGACTCTCTAAATAGAGTAGATATACAAGTGAAAGCTCTCTCAAATTCTAACTTTCAACAAGAGAGAATATACAAGTTGAAGTTCTAAGTTTTAGAAAAGTGAAACTATACAAGAATAAGACTCACAAGACTTAAGAATTGATTTCCCTTTGATGGATGTGATTGATATCTTTAGTAGCTTAAAGGAGTCTTGCATTTATAGACCTTGGAGAAGAGCATAATTGAGTTCCTAGCTGTTGCAGCTCATGGGTACCTGAGATGTATGGAGAAATGAGCTGGTTTCCCACTAAAAAGCACTTTCCCCAAATTCTGGCACGACCCTAATCGATTACGCCTCGAGCTGTAATCGATTAGCTTTTGAAATCTGTAGTGTTATTCGTGCTGTAATCGATTAGGTGTTACTGCGTAATCGATTAGCTTAGAAACAGGGACTTCCTAATCGATTATGTTATACCCTGTAATCGATTACAAATGGCACCTGATGCATTAAATCGAGTCTCGTAGCATTGTAATCGATTAGGCCTTACTGCAATCGATTATGATGACAAACAGAACTTATGTAATCGATTATCTTGGCTGAGTAATCGATTATGCTGAATACCTCATATTTCACACTTTCAGCTGGTAATCGATTATGTGTTACTGTGTACAAACAGAGCTTGAGTAATCGATTAGTTTGGCTTGGTAATCGATTATGTTGAATACTTGATACTCTTTCCTCAACTTGTTCAAATGGTAATCGATTATGGTTCAAGGGTACAATCGAATATGTTACAAACAGTACCTAGGTAATCGATTATGTCTATAGGTGTAATCGATTACTGCATAAATAGAACATAGGTAATCGATTAGCTTGAGTCCTCTAATTGATTAGGCTGCACATTTTTGTCCATCTGATTCTGTTTTCTCTTCTTTCATGGTTACTTGGCCTTTTTTGCTACAATCCTTCAATATGCTTTGTCATTATCAAAATAATTCAACCTGAAATATATATTCAAACACAGCCTAGGATGCGCAATTTCAAATTTCTTTCATCACCTAGGATGGGAATTCAAATTTGTTTCATCGCCTAAGATGGGCACTTCAAATTTCTTTCATCGCCTAGGATGGGTACTTCAAATTTCTTTCATCACCTAGGATGGGCAATTTCAAATTTCTTTTATCGCCTAGGATGGGCACTTTAAATTTCTTTCATCGCCTAGGATAGGCACTTCAAAATTCCTTCATCGCCTAGGATAGGCAATTTCAAATTTCTTTCATTGCCTAGGATGGGCACTTCAAATTTCTTTCATCGCCTAGGATGGGCACTTCAAATTTCTTTCATCACCTAGGATGGGCAATTTCAAATTTCTTTCATCGCCTAGAATGGGCACTTCGAATTTCTTTCATCGCCTAGGATGGGCAATTTCAAATTTCTTTCATCGCCTTGGATGGGCACTTTTAAATTCCTTTCATCGCCTAGGATGGGCACTTCAAATTTCTTTCATCGCCTAGGATGGGCACTTTCAAATTTCTTTCATCGCCTAGGATGGGCACTTCAAATTTCTTTCATCACCTAGGATGGGCGCTTCGAATTCCTTTCATCGCCTAGGATGGGCAATTTCAAATTTCTTTCATCGCCTAGGATGGGCACTTTCAAATTCCTTTCATCGCCTAGGATGGGCACTTCGAATTTCTTTCATCGCCTAGAATGGGCAATTTCAAATTTCTTTCATCGTCTAGGATGGGCACTTTCAAATTCCTTTCATCACGTAGGATGGACACTTTAAATTTCTTTCATCGCCTAGGATGGTCACTTTCAAATTTCTTTCATCGCCTAGGATAGGCACTTCAAATTTCTTTCATCGCCTAGGATGGGCACTTCAAATTTCTTTCATCGCCTAGGATGGGCGCTTCGAATTCCTTTCATCGCCTAGGATGGGCAATTTTAAATTTCTTTCATCGTCTAGGATGGGCACTTTCAAATTCCCTTTATCGCCTAGGATGGGCACTTTAAATTTCTTTAATCGCCTAGGATAGGCACTTTCAAATTTCTTTCATCGTCTAGGATGGGCATTTCAAATTTCTTTCATCGCCTAGGATGGACACTTTCAAATTCCTTTCATCGCCTAGGATGGGCACTTTCAAATTTCTTTCATCGCCTAGGATGGGCACTTCAAATTTCTTTCATCGCCTAGGATGGGCAATTTCAAATTTCTTTCATCGCCTAGGATAGGCACTTCGGATTTCTTTCATCGCCTAGGATGGGCACTTCAAATTTCTTTCATTGCCTAGGATGGGCATTTCGAATTTCTTTCATCGCCTAGGATGGGTAATTTCAAAATTCTTTCATCGCCTAGGATGGGCACTTTCAAATTCCTTTCATCGCCTAGGATGGCACTTCAAATTTCTTTCATCGCCTAGGATTGGTAGTTTCAAATTCCTTTCATCGCCAAGGATGGGCACTTTTAAATTTCTTTCATCGCCTAGGATGGGCAATTTTAAATTTCTTTCATCGCCTAGGACCGGGCACTTTTACGCTTCCATTGCCAAGGATAGGCACTTTTAGGATTTTCTATTTGCCAAAGTTGGCCCCCTTTCAAGCTCTCATCTCCATGGCTGGAACTTTTAGGTTTTTAAATTGCCAAAGCTGGCATTGTTTAAGTCTTCTGTTTGTATAAACTGTCACCTCTTTGAAGTTGTTGATGTCGAGATCATCTCTAAAGAGAGGATGTTCACGTCTTTACTTCCTTTCCTCGATACGAATGAATCATTCATATTATCGCGAAAAGAAAGTAAAGAGGGGCAACTGCGAACACCACTCTTTCTTTTTTTAATAATAAAATCACATAATAATTTCCCCCTTCCATTCCGAAAAATTCCGTTCGGAATCTGGAATTTGTCCCCTGCTCCACCAGCTTCATCCTCTTCCTCACCTAATCCTCTTTATGCTCATTATAAAAGGCCAACAGCAGCAAAACAAGAAGGGGGATAAAAAAACACGGATCAAGAGAAAAATAGAGCAAAAATATAGATCAAAAACAAAACTCTGGTATCTCTCCCTCTTCACTCTCTATTTCTTCTATATCTCTCATTCTCTCCCTTTCGGTCTCTCCCTCTCTGGCACGTACTCACTTTACGTTTCCCTCTCTGTCACGCACTCACTCACCCCCCTCTTCCTCTTCGTCACTCACTTACTCTCCCTCACCTAGTCCCTCCATTTCAACTCTCTGCTGCCCCTTTCTTCTTTCTCTTCTCCTCTTTCTTTCTTAGCTTTAGGTTTAGTTTTTGTCTTGATTAGTTTTTGGGCCTCAGAGTGAGGGCCATTCCTTTTTCTTCTTATGTTATCTTTTCTTTTTTTGGTTTTAAATCATGGGCTTTAGCTTTTCTGAAACCTAATAAATCTAGCATTAGTTTTTCTTTAAAAAAGGTATAATAACATTAATAATAATAATGGTTTAAATAAAATATTAAAATATAAATTTCTTAAAAATAGGGTAAATAGTTTTATGTTCTTACTTTAAAACTAAAATAAAAGATATTTGAATGTAAACACCCTTCCATTTTAAAAATATAATAATAAAATAAGTACCTTTTCTTTAGTCATTGTTTATTATTATTTTAAAAAAAAGATTTTTGAACAAAAAAAACATAGTCTATTATTTAAAAATAACAAAATCTGAAAATCTTTTTAATAGTAAGTGTTCACTCTATGTCAAGGTTTAAAAAATGAAAAGTATTAAAAAATCTAAATATCTTTTTAAGAATAAAAATAAATATCTTTATGTTAATTCAAAAAATAAAAAATAAATATTAAATATGTGTTTCTTTTAGAATAAATATCATGATCTTATGAGTGATGTCGTGCGAAACTACTTTTGCCTACATCGTTGTTACTAGACTTCGAAGGATTGTGCAAGTGCGAAGTACTTCGCCTTGTATTTCTCCTTCCATTAAATCTCTTTCATTATTAAAAAAATCAAATCAGTTAAAAATTATTTTTAGTATAAGTTTTTTAATATTATTTTAAAAATTAATTCCAAAGAACTACGTAACCCTGATTTCTCAATACATTTAAGAATACGTAGGAGCGGGAATCAATTCTTGTCAGGCCCACTTTCTCGTTATTAATTTCTATGTCTCTGCTATTATTTTAAATTAATATAGTCAATATTTAAAATAATATTTTCTTTAAAATGAGGTTAATTTAGACACGACGTCTTGTTAATCTCATGTTTTAATATTTATATTTAAAATAATATTTTCTTTAAAATGAGGTTAATTTAGACGCGACATCTTGTTAATCTCATGTTTTAATATTTTTATTTAAAATAATATTTTCTTTAAAATGAGGTTAATTTAGATGTGACGTCTTGTTAATCTTATATTTTTAAATACTTTTATTAAAAAATAATATTTTTTTAATCAACTTTATTTTTTTTATTTCATTAATTTTATTTTAATCTTCAAATTTATGTACAAATTAAGGTTAATATGCATGAGAAGTCCTGTTAACTTTTACTTTCACTCTGTTTTACTTTTTTCTTATAGTTGTTGTTTTGTCGAGTTTCTTACTGTCATTGCTTTGTCATCTCTTACTGTTATTGTTTTAATCTTTTACTGTCATTATTTGTTGTTTTTTACTATCACTGTTTAGTCTTCTATCGTTGCTGTTTTCTTCTTCCTTATAGTCGTTTGGTCAAATTTCTTACTGTCACTATTCAGTCTGTTTTGTCTATTTGTGTTTGCTTTGTCATTTTGTATGTTTCTTTTCATAAAAGAAGTTAAAATAATTTCTAGACTATTTTGGAATAAACGCTATCAATTTGAGGTAACCGTTTTATAACGGACAGTTGTGAGGTGCTAATACCTTCCTCACCTGTAATTCGACTCCCTCACCTGTAATTCGACTCCCGAACTTAGAATTTCATTTTCATAACCAGTGTTTTAAAAGAGGTTTTTCCCGATATTTTTATCCTAAAAAATATTGGTGGCGACTCCATGTTTTCTTTTCGAAAGGATTTTGAAACCCGTTTTATTTTTAAGGGTCGGCCGTCCCGTCACGATCCCGGTCGCGACACTCACAATCTCTAATTCTTCTAATTTCTTGAATTTAGGAGCATTTGTGAAACTTTGGTAATGGTGGGCAGCTTGGGAGCCATTGGAATTTTGATTTCTCTAAATTAAAGTAAGTTAGAATTGAAACCATGAATTTTAAATGATCATTCCCATGAGCTTGGAGCTTAACAATTGTTGTTTCCATGAAATTAGGCATTTTAGAGTGTAGTTAGAACCTAGGCAGCCTTAGATACTTCCCAGATTATAGTCTTGGTGATTGTCGGAGTAATTTGGAATCATTTCGGAGCGATTTCGGTGCTTGGGATTTGGGGTTCCTCGGAATTAAGCTTCGGGGGTCGTCGGCTTGAATCGGTAATCCATTAACTAATTGAAATAATTATTGGAAGGTTGTTTTAGCTCCGTTTCATGAAATTTGAGTATTAATTAGGTTAATTATAATTTAGGAATTGTTTTGGAAGTGTTTCAGAGCTTGGGTATCGATCAGAGGCAAGTATTAGAAGTTGATAGCATTTATTGGTAAGTTATAATTATCGAATATCGAATATAATGATAGTTATAAGCTTCAAAGCATGAATTTAATAGCATACGAGTTATTAAAAATTAATTATCCATGATTTAGGATTTTTCAAGGCTTATGGTTAGTGATCAGTTAGCTTCAGATAGCGTTTGGATAGCTCGGGGAGCTTCTAGAGTATTTATTTCTAGGTAGGGGGAGCTTTTACATTTTAAATGAATAGTTTATGGATGGATTAGGGGTATATTGACATATTGTGGATTATGTATTTATGAAACATGACGTTTGAATTATTTAGAATATGAATTGTTGGTGAAATACCCCGATTTAGGTGATATCTAAGAGGTATTATGCTTTGTGATGTTTTCTGTCCATAATGTTGTGATATTTAATTGCATGGGATGCTAATTATGAATGGTATTGATATTGATACTTTACCTGAGATGTATAATTTAAGTGATATGTGATAATGCATGAGATGCTTGTATTCATGAGATGTTTAATATGAAGAAATTGATACTTGAAAAATGTTGAGAGCATATAGCGTAGGACGCTTATTGACTAAAATGGATTTGATATATTAATGATAATTGTATGCATGAGATGCTATGAAAGATCTTAAGTTGAACTCAATGCAAGCCTATTGAGTGGGACTCAGGGCTAGCCCGTAACACTCCTATTATCATTGAGAGTGATTATGTTACGTGAGAGGGCAGGCGGTTTGGTACCAGTAAAATGGCCGAATCAGCTGAGAGCTGAATATATGGCTGAGAGCCAATGTGTTACAACACTATATTTGATGATGTATATAAATCCATATAATTGCATTTATATATGAGTATATGCAATGATATATGTTATTGAGAATAACCTGAATTGTGATAGCCATTAATATGATATTATGAATATCTAGTAAGAAGTGTATTATGTTGAATGATGGTTAATGTAACGATTGATTGTGATATTATGTTATGTGTTAGAGAATTGGATAGGTAGATCCGATTTAATAACTGTCATTTAACATGTATTGTGCTCACCCTTATTTATGTGACTATATTTCAATGGATTTAGGCCAGGATGGTGATTGGTAAGAGGTCACCATGTTTGGCGAGGAGTATTGTATATACCTGTATAGTATTTTATGATATAGCCTTGGCCGACTCCTGTAGATATCCATTTTGATTGATGTTTATGTCTGTTAGTGGATTTTAGGTAGTTGATGGTTTCATTGGAAACCTAGTTTTATTTTGATTGTGTACATAGATGATGAGATCATGGATGATATATATGATGTTGATAATATATGGATGTGGAGACCATGGATGGTTCCATTTTATTTGCATGTGATGCATTTGATATCCAGGAATTGTAATTAATGTGATTGTGTATTGAATACCATGGATGGATCCATGCATTTATGATGCATTGCGTTTGGTGTCCAGGTGACTGCTGCATTGCATAATTGGGTAGGATGTGCTTGTGTGTGATTAAACTAAAATATGTATTGATACTTGGTTTGATGATGAATGGATGATAATAAATAGTTTCCAAGCGAGTTTATGCATAATTAGACTAACAATGGGATCACATTATGTTTTGTGAAGCTTAAATGCCATGGGCTAGTTGCATTCATGTGTTTAAGTATAGAATGAAGAAATTAAGATGCATGATATGATAATGGGATGATAGAATGAGATTATGTTGCATAGGGTTCATGTTGCATAAGATGGAATTTAGGAACTGGAAGGGTAAAATTGGGATCCGACGGGTTTTTAGACCATCGGAAGGGACTGTTAGGTTCCCTACACCATTTGTGGACTGTACATGTAGGCCTTGCCTTGATTGAATGTAATTAGGTGGGTTTTGGTGCATACAAATTTCATATTTTGACCAAAATGTATTTTTCATCATAAGTTGAGCATACGTTGGAATTTTGGCAAACGGACAGCGGCAACAGTTCCGGAATGGGGAAAACATGTGGCCGTTAAAAGTTTCATGACAATCAGACTTAAAACAGACCATTTAGGTAGGTTAGAAGTTGGTCGGAAGGCCTAAAACCCATGATAGCAACATTACTGTTACTGTCATGCTCACGCTATGCGTGAGGCTGACGCTTAGCGTCAGATGTGAAACAGAGTTAATGCTAGGCGTGGGGCTGACGCATAGCGTTAGACCCTGGTTGTTGTTTTGCAGTTTCCTTGTTGTTGATTGTTTATGGGCTTTAGACATGCTGTATGGGTGTTGTTTTGGGCCTTTATGAATGATATTGATGTTTGATTGATAATATGACATCAAATTATTGGCGGAAAATTTTTCCTTGAATTATTATTATTAGGGTTTAGGGTTTAGGGTTTAGGGTTTAGGGTTTAGGGTTTAGGGTTTAGGGTTTAAGACCTATCACACAAAATTTCAAACTTTTTTGTTTTTTGTTGTTGTAATTAATATGTTGCGTAATGAGTTTTTAAGATAATGGTGCTCTGGGTGTTGTTCAAGTGGCCTCAATACTCAAGAGGGGGGGTGAATTGAGTTATAAAACTTTTGCTTGGAATACCTTTGAAATTGATTTCTATGACCAAGTTTATGAGATTATGCAAGTGAAAGCAAGTAACAATGATATGCAATGCACTACAAGAGGTAAGTATTGCTGAGGCAATTTAGCAAACACTTGGTGTGCAATGTCTAAAGAATAGCAAATTAAGCAAGTTCAAGTATGTTCTTCTCAACCAAACAATACCAATCAACAAATATGCAATGTATGGAAGTAAAAGAGTAAGGAAGAGAAGCTTGCAAACCGATGTAACGAGTTCCACACAATCCGGTGTACGTCTCGCCTCTAAGCAACCCACTTAGAGGATTTTCCACTATTGTAGACTAGAGATACAACTTTGAGCAATTGCGGCTTCCTAGTGTCCCACACTCAAGAACCCAATCCTCACAAGTATAAGGGCAACCCACCCAATCTCTCAATCTCACAATATCCCAAAGGTTGAGTCCACAACCTTTGTACCCACTCAACCTAGAGTGAACAACCACTCAACCTAGAGTGAAATAGCTTGTGTTTGGTGTTTGTTTACAATCAATATACTCTCTTAATAGAGTAGATGTACAAATGAAAGCTCTAACCAATTCTAACTCTCAAGATGAGAGGATATACAATTGAAGTACAAGGTATATATGAAATAGGCTTACAAAGCACAGAATAGAGTAAAGAACTTATTGATTCTTGGTTTCCCTTGGTTGCCTCTTTGTGCTTGTGTTCCTCTACAATTTATAGAGCCAAGATAGCTGTTGAGGAGTGCCCTAGTTCATCATAGCCGTTGCACTTAGTGGAAATTTGAAGGATAGTGGAGACATGATCTGTTTTCCCACTTAAATCTGTTTTTCCACTAGCCTAATCGATTACACCCTCGCGTTGTAATCGATTAGCTTCAAGTCAGAGAGTCACTAATCGATTATCTCATTACCTGTAATCGATTAGCATCTATACCTGATGCATTTAATTTGTTTTCGCAGCATCCTAATCGATTAGCATGTCTTGCAATCGATTACCTTAAATTCCAGTGGCTTCCTAATCGATTGTATAGCTTCCATAATCGATTAGCTTCAACCCTGATGCAATTTCTTCCAAGACAGAAAGCTCCTAATCGATTAGCATCTATGGCCTAATCGATTAGCTTCGCTGTTACTTCAATTCTAATTTCATGTCTTTGTTTTTGCATTGGTTTCTTCAAGAGTACTTGTCATTATCAAAATCCTTGCACATCTTTTAGACCTGTTAACATATTCAAACACATTCTCCCCCTTTTTGATGATGACAACTATGTTTATCTCTTGAGGGTTGTTAGTTTAAATAATATAGACTTATCTTTAAATGTATCCTTTTGCAAAAACAACTCTGCTACATTATCTCTTTTTCAAATAGCAGATGAGAATTTTCAAAACGCAGAGTAATCACATTCAACAGCCAATGTCTTATCTCATTTTATCTATTGTTTATTATCTCTTATCTATAATTCTCCCCCTATCAAAAGGAATTTAACAAACAGATAAGATTTTTCAAACAGAGCATCTATTATCCATATTCTTAATAACAGAGCATATTCAAAATTGTAGTCAGAGCATGTTATCAATATTATCCATATTTGTATCAGAGTATTATCCAACATATGAACATATATTCTTCTCCCCCTTTGTAATCATCAAAAATAATTAGAGCATTGAAGAGAAACAATATATACTGAAATAAGATACTTTTATTGAATGAATAGAAATGGGAAATACAAGAAGTAAAATTATTCAAAATGCAGAAAAACAACAAACAGAAACCAACAGCAAAACATAACTAAAAAGTCTAATTGTCCGGGTTGAAGAAGCGGATTTCTGCAATTTGGTGAGCCAGCGCTTCATATCGCTGCTGCATCATCTCAAAATGTTGCTGCTCGGTCATTGAAAACTCTTGGAGGGAGTTTTCAAGTCGATCGAAGCGGCGATCAAGATGGGCGTAGAGAGATGTAAATGGATCAGCTTGTGGGGTAGATGAAGAGGCTGCAGCTTATGGTTGAGGTGGAGGAGGAGGAGGAGCAGGTGCTTCTTCAGCAGGAGCTTGGAAGGGAATGTTGGCATAAACGCCCTCCATTCGTGAATACCATACTCCATTTGAGAAAACAAGACCCATTTTGGTGAGGTGATGGGTGCCAATGCAAGCTCTAGGGGGCACTTTCTCAGAGAGTTCCCCTGCTAAATCTACTCCACAGAATTTGAAAATTTTGGTGAGGAGTATACCATAAGGGAGCTTTTGCTGGTCCTTGGCGTGGCGCATGTGGAATTTGATCAACTGAACCCAGTTGATCTCTTTGTGGTTCAGCATGGCCCACATTAAGAGGACATCATCCTCTTCAACTAGAGCATAGTTCCCACCACGGGGAACAATCATCTTGACCAAGAAGAAGTGGAGCAGGCGGTTGTTCATGGTCAAGTGGCCAACTAGTTTGTGGTTGCTCCTAGGACGGTCAGCTTTCCATAAAGATTGGCGAGCAGTAAGAGCATTGAAGCCCCATTCATCCTCAGGTTCGCCTCCATCAAAGTCAGCGTTGTTGAGGGGCAGTTTGGAAATCTCTGCAAACTGGGCATTGGAGAGTTTGATGGTGGTGTTTTTCACCTTGGATTCAACCATCCCATTGACAAGGCGGAGGTTGCAGTAGAATACTCTCATAAGCTCAGGATAGTATTCTTCTTCTTTGAGGGATAAGAAGGGGAAAAGGTTGTAGTGGTGGAGACTTTGGGTGAAGGTGAGGCTTGGGTTGTCAAAGGTGTCAGCAATGGTGTAGTGAGGAGTCATGATTTCCTTTTCAGAAAAATTCTTCATAAAGTTCTGAAGATCTCTAGGAGAAGAGAAAAACCTTGAGAAGTCAAGGGGATTATGAGCTTGAGCAGCAGAGGACCTAGCTCTCTTGACATTCCTTGAGGTAGACATGGTGGAAAATGCAAAAAGAAGGAGATGAAGAGGGATGAGTGCTAGAGAGTTTTAGAGAGGTTTGGGAGAAAGGAGGTAGTGTGAGATGAGAAGGTGAATGAGGGGGTATTTATAGTTGAAAATTAGGTTTAGGAAGGAGGAAAGATAGTTTAGAAAGGAGTGAAGTGAGTTAAGAGAGGGAGAGTTTCGAGTGAGCCTAGGAAATTGGAGTTTTGACTTATCAGAACGCATACTAATCGATTACGTGTCAGGTGGTAATCGATTAGATCACTGTTTCTGGGGAATTTCAAACGTTTCATACAGAGGGTAATCGATTATAGGCTTAGGGTAATCGATTAGTTTAGAAACAGAATCGTCCTAATCGATTGGAGCAATGTAGTAATCGATTATGAAGAAGAGGAAACGTTTTGAACTTGAAACAGAAGCTTCGTAATCGATTATGGATCATGGATAGTCGATTATCTTTGAAACAGAATGATTGTAATCGATTATGGGTGAGCTATAATCGATTAGCTTAGAAACAGAAGCTTAGTAATCGATTGGGATTAACAATGTAATCGATTATGGAGTCAAAAGCTTCAAACATATCAAACAGTAAGGTTCCAAACATGAAATGTGATATATACCATGCACTATGCCATTCAACAAGGTTCTTATCAAAAGATTCAAACACAACTAGACATGTCAAGAATGCCTAATTCTCTTCTTATGTGAATGAATTGCTCTCTAGCCAAGGGTTTTGTGAAAATATCAGCTAGTTGTTTAGAAGTTTCTACATGTTCAAGTACACAATCCCCTTTTAACACATGAT
This sequence comes from Clitoria ternatea, assembly GCA_037962975.1. NCBI lineage: Eukaryota > Viridiplantae > Streptophyta > Magnoliopsida > Fabales > Fabaceae > Clitoria > Clitoria ternatea. The sequence continues at coordinate 156,811,461 of CM075673.1, forward strand.
CTCTAATAAAGTGATGCCTAATTTCAATGTGTTTGGTTCTAGAGTGCATTACTGGATTCTTGGAGATGTTAATGGCACTTGTATTATCACATTTAATGGGGACTTTATTCAAGGTAATACCAAAATCAAGAAGTTGTTGTCTCATCCAAAGAATTTGAGCACAACAACTACCAGCTGCTACATATTCTGCCTCAGCTGTTGACAATGCAACACTTGCTTGTTTCTTGCTATGCCAAGAAACAAGGGAACTACCAAGCAAATGGCATGTACCACTAGTGCTTTTTCTATCAAGCTTACACCCCGCAAAGTCGGAATCAGAATATCCTAAAAGATTACATTCAACGCCTTTGGGATACCATAAACCAACATTTTGAGTACCCACAAGATATTTCAAAATTCTTTTTACGGCAGTCAAGTGTGATTCTTTAGGACATGCTTGATATCTAGCACACATGCACACCGCAAACATAATATCAGGTCTACTCGCAGTCAAATACAGTAAGGATCCAATCATACCTCGATATTTGGTGATTTCAATGTCCTTACCCTTTTCGTCTTTGTCTAGATAGCAGGATGTGCTCATGGGTGTAGCTATCTCGTTTGCCTTGTCCATTCCAAACCTTTTAAGTAGTTCCTTACAGTATTTGGTTTGGCTAATGAACGTTCCATCAATGGCTTGTTTTATTTGCAGTCCAAGGAAGAAGGTGAGTTCTCCCATCAAGGACATTTCAAATTCATTCTGCATAATCCCTTTGGTTATTTCTCCAATGATTTTGTCCAAAGGATGATCCTTCAATGTTACCCAATCTTGTTGTCTCTCAATTTGTGTTGCACCTCCATCATTGTTGACTTCTTCTTCTTTGTCTTGCAAGTTCATTTCTTGGACGGTACCTACAAGATCATCAACATCTTCCTTTCTCGGAGGGTTATGGCTATTTTCATCAAATTTGACATGAATAGATTCCTCAATGGTATTTGTTTGTTTGTTGAAAATTCTATAAGATTTACTTGATTGAGAATATCCTAGGAAGATTGCCTCATCAGATTTTGCATCAAACTTTCCTAGATTATCCTTTCCATTGTTGAGCACAAAACATTTACATCCAAAAATATGAAAGTATGCAATGTTGGGTTTTCTACCCTTGTAAAGCTCATAGGGGGTTTTCTTTAAAATAGGCCTTATCAAACATCTATTCATAACATAACACGCGGTGTTTACCGCATCGGCCCAAAAATGTTTTGCAATATTGTTTTCATTTAGCATGGTTCTAGCAAGCTCTACTAAAGATCTATTCTTTCTTTCAACTACTCTATTTTGTTGTGGAGTTCTAGGAGCTGAAAAGTTGTGATTAATACCATGTTTTTCCCAAAACTTTTCAAAAGATTGATTTTCAAATTCTCCCCCATGATCGGTTCTAATGGATGCGATTTTTGAGTTTTGCTCATTTTGGATAATCTTTGCAAGTTTCTTGAATGCATGATATGCTTCATTTTTATGAGCAAGAAACAATGTCCATGTATATCTTGAATAGTCATCTACTATAACTAGACCATAGTAATTACCTCCAAAGCTTTTGATTTTGGATGGTCCAAATAAGTCCATGTGCAAAAGTTGTAAAGGCCTTTGAGTAGAAACAATGTTTTTGGATTGAAAGGATGCCTTTACTTGTTTTCCCTTTTGACATGCATCACAAAATCTATTTTCAGATTTAAGCTTTGGTAGACCAATTACTAAATCTTTAGAAACAAGTTTGTTCAAGTGGTCTACATGTATATGAGCTATTCTTCTATGCCATAACCATGTTTCATCCTCTTTTGAAATGAAGCATTGTTCATCATTTGTAGACAAACTATCCATATCAATCATGTAAATATTATCAATTCTTTGGCCTACAAACTTAATTTCCTTATTGGTCTTATGCTCAATTATGCAACAATTTGATTCAAATAAAACTCTATATCCTTTGTCACATAATTGACTTATGCTTAGTAAATTATGTTTGAGGCCTTCAACATACAATACATCACTTATGGATGTGGAAGAGTTCTTACCAATATTTCCAATGCCTAGGATTCTTCCCTTAGTGTTGTCTCCATAGGTGACGCGTCCTTTTCGTTTGGGAGTGAATGATGTAAATTTGGTTATGTCTCCCGTCATATGCTTTGAACACCCGCTATCCAAGTACCAATGGGTGTTGCTTGCCTTGAAGCATACCTACAAAACAAAATCATTTTAGAGAACTAGGTACCCATTTTATGTTGGGTCCTTTAAGGTTAGCTTGTGGGAACGTTCCTTTGGGGACCCACACCTTTCTTAAGACCTTTGGTCCTAGTTTCCTAACACTACACTTATATGCACTATGTCCTTTGGTACCACAATGATTGCATTTCATAAAAGGTGAGGAGGATTTGCTTGGTGGTGCAAAGAAGTTTTTATAGTGCTTCTCCATTTTATGATTACTATGTTCTTGATCATATCCTAAGCCGGTTTTACTAAACATGCATTTTTGTTGCCCAAGAAGGATATTCAAATTATCTCTTCCATTAGTGAATTTCTCTAAGGTTTTGTTTAGATCTAGGACTTTATTTTCTAGATCAACACATTTCTTAGCAAAATTACAAGGTTTACTAATGGAACATACTTGAGCATTTTTCAATTCTTCTTTTAAACATTCATTCTCTTTGCAAACTTCCATAAGGTGCATCTCTAGAGTGTCACTAGTTTTCCTGGATGCTTTGAGTTTACTAGAGATTTTTGTGAATTTATCATATAATTCTTCAAATGCTTCTAACAGCTCATTTTTATCTAAGTCAAGAAGATTTACCTCATTATCTTCTTCTTGATGATTTGCCATTAAGCAAAGATTGGCTTGCTCATCTTCCGAGTCGTCGGAGCTGCTCACATCATTCTCATCCCAAGCAATATAGGCTCTTCTTCTTCTTTGTTTGTCCTTGCCCTTCTTTTTGAGGTTTGGACAATCGGCTTTGAAGTGCCCTTCCTTGCCACATTCAAAACAGTTAGGTGAGGGAGAGTTTTCTTTAGTGATAGGTTTCTTACCTGAGTTTTTGAAGCTTCTTTGAAAGCGTTTGCCTTTCATGAATTTCCCGAAGCGTTTCAAAAATAGTCCAAATTCTTCTTCTTCATCAAGTTCACTTCCGGATTCTTCTTCTTCATTTGTGGAAGTAGCCTTGAGAGCAAGACCCTTTTTCTTGGAAGATTTTTCTTCCTCTTCCGCCATCTTTAATTCTTTCAGCTCTTGTTCTTGTTCCTGCAACTTACCAAATAGAGTGGCGAGAGACATTTCGTTTATGCTAGGAGATTGTTTGATGGCGGTAACTAGCGGTTGCCATTCTCTGTTAAGACTTTTCAACACTTTATGAATGAGTTCTTTATTAGTGTAAGTCTTTCCAAGTGTAATGAGTTGATTAATGATGAGAGTAAATCTTTTTTGCATATCAACAATCGATTCATGAGAGTTTAATCTAAAGCATTCATATTGACTAGTAAGAGTACTAATCTTTGAGTCCTTTACATCATTAGTGCCTTCATGGGTTACTTGAAGAGTATCCCACATTTCTTTAGCAGTTTGGCATGTCATTATCCTAAAAAATTCATCTTGACCTAAAGACATAGTGATGAGATTTTTGGCCTTGTAGCCATATTGGACTTTCTTTTCTTCCTCGCTTGTCCATTCATCTATAGGTTTTTCAACATTCTTGCTATCTATAGTATGCATCGGTATATAGGGACCATTTTCAATGGTATTCCATATTCTCAAGTCAATTGATTGAATGAAGATTTTCATTCTTTCTTTCCAAAACGCATACCCTTCCCCATTGAAAGCGGGAGGTCTATTTATCGCACCACCCTCGGGAAAAACATTTTGAGAGCTTGAGGCCATTTAATCTCTTGAAGCTGTTAAGCTTGATCTACCAAGAGTCAAGCTCTGATACCACTTGTTGTTCAAGTGGCCTCAATACTCAAGAGGGGGGGTGAATTGAGTTATAAAACTTTTGCTTGGAATACCTTTGAAATTGATTTCTATGACCAAGTTTATGAGATTATGCAAGTGAAAGCAAGTAACAATGATATGCAATGCACTACAAGAGGTAAGTATTGCTGAGGCAATTTAGCAAACACTTGGTGTGCAATGTCTAAAGAATAGCAAATTAAGCAAGTTCAAGTATGTTCTTCTCAACCAAACAATACCAATCAACAAATATGCAATGTATGGAAGTAAAAGAGTAAGGAAGAGAAGCTTGCAAACCGATGTAACGAGTTCCACCCAATCCGGTGTACGTCTCGCCTCTAAGCAACCCACTTAGAGGATTTTCCACTATTGTAGACTAGAGATACAACTTTGAGCAATTGTGGCTTCCTAGTGTCCCACACTCAAGAACCCAATCCTCACAAGTATAAGGGCAACCCACCCAATCTCTCAATCTCACAATATCCCAAAGGTTGAGTCCACAACCTTTGTACCCACTCAACCTAGAGTGAACAACCACTCAACCTAGAGTGAAATAGCTTGTGTTTGGTGTTTGTTTACAATCAATATACTCTCTTAATAGAGTAGATGTACAAATGAAAGCTCTAACCAATTCTAACTCTCAAGATGAGAGGATATACAATTGAAGTACAAGGTATATATGAAATAGGCTTACAAAGCACAGAATAGAGTAAAGAACTTATTGATTCTTGGTTTCCCTTGGTTGCCTCTTTGTGCTTGTGTTCCTCTGCAATTTATAGAGCCAAGATAGCTGTTGAGGAGTGCCCTAGTTCATCATAGCCGTTGCACTTAGTGGAAATTTGAAGGATAGTGGAGACATGATCTGTTTTCCCACTTAAATCTGTTTTTCCACTAGCCTAATCGATTACACCCTCGCGTTGTAATCGATTAGCTTCAAGTCAGAGAGTCACTAATCGATTATCTCATTACCTGTAATCGATTAGCATCTATACCTGATGCATTTAATTTGTTTTCGCAGCATCCTAATCGATTAGCATGTCTTGCAATCGATTACCTTAAATTCCAGTGGCTTCCTAATCGATTGTATAGCTTCCATAATCGATTAGCTTCAACCCTGATGCAATTTCTTCCAAGACAGAAAGCTCCTAATCGATTAGCATCTATGGCCTAATCGATTAGCTTCGCTGTTACTTCAATTCTGATTTCATGTCTTTGTTTTTGCATTGGTTTCTTCAAGAGTACTTGTCATTATCAAAATCCTTGCACATCTTTTGGACCTGTTAACATATTCAAACACACTGGGAACCCATGATGGTTCCTCGTTGGTGGTGAATTCTTCTACGATGGATAAATTTACACCAAGATTCGATGTGTTGCAGTTCATTGAAATACTATTGATTGTTGCTCAAAGATGAGACATGAAAGTCCATTTTCCAAATAATTATTTTTAGGGTTTTCTTTCTTTCGATGTTCCTTCTCTGCCTTTAAAGTCTCGACCCTTGTTGTCCAAAAAACAAAATTTCCTCTCTTGCTGGTGCGACATCAATGATTTTCAATATGGATGGTGGATGGTGTTACCACTTCGACCTGGATGATTGTTTTATTATTTTGATTAATTGAAGTTTTTAGTGTTTTGATTATTTGAAAACTTCAAGAAGAAATTAGCTAAGCAATTTGTTTTAAGTTTTTGATGTTGTGTAATAGTACTAGCTTTAATAAATTATTGACAAGAAAGTAATATGATTATTTTTGTTTATGGTTAAACAAAGGAACCATTGACAATGAGCTTTCTGTATTATTGTTATTTTTGTTTATAGTCAAACAAAAGAATCATTCACAATAAGAATTTCTTTTTTAAAATTACGCGTCTCAGTGTTGATGTGGTTAATGGTTGCCACCTAACAAAGTTTAACGACAAAGAGCTTTTCTAAACATTTAAAATATTTTGGGGGCTTATACTAAAAAACAATTCAGGAGGGTGATCCCAGTCTCACATATAAGGTTTTTATACATAATTAATCCTTATAATAATAAATATTAAAAAAATAATTATAACAACAAATAATTTACAAATGACGTGGGATATTATGTCCTGCACCATTTGAGGGCGTGTGAATCGTTGTGCTACGTTAATTAGCATGAGAGAAGTTAGCATGGAAGGACGTGTCCCATGTCTAAGGGCTTTAACATGAGTTTTTCCCCTTAGGATAGTCTCACGCTCCATGATTAGTTTCTTGTAGTGTTTTTGGTTTTTACTAAAATTATTTATTTGTGTAATTCATTAAATTCGTATTATAAATCCAAATTACCTATATACTAATTTATTTAATATTAGTTAAAGACTGTATTAACAAAGCTTTTCCTAACCACTTCTAAAATTTGTTTAGTTGTCAGTATATCCTTTAACTAAAAAAATATAGTATTAGTAAAGATATTTTGAGTTTTTAATTACTAACAATAAAATGTATTATGATAATATTTAATATAATATTAGTACTACCTCCGGTTCCAAATATAAGCAAATATACCTAACTTCACACATATTAAGAATAGTAGTTGGAGGTAGTTATTTGCATTAATGTTACCACATATTTGATTTAATTTTTTAAAATACCCTTAGTATCATTTATTACATAAAGAATTAGTGACCTTGAAAATATATATGATGAGGATATATTTGGTAAACAAGCATTTAATGACATTGGGAAAGTCTAATTTTGCTTATATTAAGGGACCAAAAAATTCTACTAAAATTTGCTATATTTGGAACCAGAAGTAGTATAACTTAACTTTATACTAACAAAATTATTTATTAGTATATTAATTGTTAGTATAAATCTAAATCACCTACATTAATACTTTGTTTTTTTGTTAGTTAAAGGTTATTCCAATAAAAAGTTTCCTAACAATTTCTAAATTATGTTAGTTAGAAAATGATAATTTGTTTAACCTCCAAATAAAATTAATGCTTTTTTATTGAGCAAATTATTGAATTAATGCTTAATTCCAAAGTTTGATTAGTCTGCGGTTGCATATATAAAATTATTTCCCTTCTTTAGAGAGAGGTCATGAGAGAATGAGTTTTAATGAATCAACTATTTTTTTCAAGTCCTGATTATAAGGAAATTTTGAGAGAATTATTTTTTCTCAAATATAAATAAAAACATCTTTTAAATGTTATTAAATATTTATATATTAAATACCTGATTCAATTTATAAGTATTTTTAACTAAATTCTCATAGTTATATAAAATCTATATAAAAATATAATTGATTTTTAAGTAACCAACAAACTCCATTAATACCTTAATAAATGTATTGTCTCTCTTCTCTTTCTAGACATGGTCTCTCATTAATTTTCCTCACAGATACCCTAATAGGCCTGAAGAAAACTGAAAAGTTTATCCCATTTAAGCTTGCAAGGGAAAGTATATGAGTAATAAAAAATGACATAAATGAGTCATCTTGATGGTAGAATAATTAGTACATGGAAAACACTCAATGATTAATAAAGACATTGAGAAGGGCACAAAGGGTAAAACTGAAAAAATGTAATTAATACTATATTGGTGACTTATATTTAGGACAAAAAATCCTTAAAAAATGTAACTTATAAATAGGATTAAAGGGAGTATGTCTTTCTTAAATACATTTCTAAGACAATTTTTTATGTAATAAATAAGATTAAAGACAATTTATACCATCAAATCTTTAATAACATTAATGCAAATATAAAGTTTAATCAACTAACCGTGAAATTTGTCCAAATACAATATAGGAGATATTCTTTTCTTGGTTCAAAAATTAAAGAATGTAGAAAACAATTTTAATTACCATACAGTTTTTATTAATAATTTAGGAAGTGCTTAAGGGAATAAAAAAATAAATGTTAACTTAAAGATATTTATTAAAGAAAGGAAAAATCTTTCCTTCTTATCCCCTTTCCATTACAATATTATATCTTCTCTCACTTTCTTTGAAATGTCCATTCGTTGGAAGTTGGTTAGTGTAACTTGGTTTTAACCCCTCATATTCTCTTCGAAATGTTGAATTAATGTAAGGGAAATGGTGCACTCTAACCGTAATCCCTCCGTTAATTTTTATCTATTATAATTTTGAATTTTTTAACATATTAAATAAATGATTATAATAAAGATATAGAATAAATAAGAAGAAATAAATAAAATATTAAACTAGGACGGTGAAATTATGTATTTTAAGATTATTTAATAATTTTCTTAACATAGCTACAAATTCATTGCATAGAACCTATATCTATGCATTCTGCATTCAAGAATTCATAAAACATGTTGACAAATTCTCTCCCGTGACTAAGATTCAATATTCATAGCTATTTACTTTCTCAAAATTGATAAATTCAAAGCCAACAAACTGTTAATAATAATTGATCTTAATGAATTGCATGTAAGAGGTTTAATTTGGATACCCCTTAAAAAATTATTTTTCTTTTGTAGATATAATAATAATAATAATAATAATAATAATAATAATAATAATAATAATAATAATAATAATAATAATAATAATAATAGACACATACTTGATTTTCCTTAAGTAAAGATTCAAAATCGAATCTAATAAATGAAAAAAATTCATACAAAAAAATTAACCCTACCATAATATAAATGTTATTGAGTAAAATATAATTATATGTTAAATATATATTTTCCTACTCCTAAGTATGTATGTACCTATAGTATATAATTAATTCTTCTCAGTTCAAGTTAAATAAGATAACATAAAATATCTTTTTTAAATTAAGCCTTTTATTTTCCACAATACGCACCCTTTTCATAAATATAGTTAATTATTTATTATCAATACCTACTAAATAAAACATTTACACCTTTCTTTCTTATAAAATTACACACTCCTCTAATATTTACTTTATGTGTTTTATCTTTAGAACTAAAAAGTTAATATAAGAGTGTAATGATAAAGTTTATTTTGTCGAGCTATGAGTCTTAGGTATCAAATGGTTTAATCACAAAACTACCTATAAAACTTATATTTGGTCTTAATTTTTATTTTTGTCTTTTTAATCTCTCTCCTCCTAAACCCTAACTACAAAAAGGTGTGCGGGTTTCATTTTCTTGATAAGAGCATTAGTTGTACGATGTTAACTTTGGGTTTCGCGTGATGGTTAGCAATTACTTAATTTGCAATATACATGAATCTTGGTAGATGAACAATTTCCTTTTTGAAAACCATATACCAAAGATGCATGCATTTTATCCAGGATGTAGACGTTTGAAGATATATTTATTATGATAAAATTTGAAACTTGAAGCTATTAAAACTCAACTCTAGTACCTAGCTTACATCCACTTCCATAACGTTTTGGTTCTAAGAAAATGAAGAGAGGAAAGTAAAGAAAATTTAACAAGATTATATTATTTGGATAGAAAGTAATGGAAGGTTCAATGATTTTAAAAGAAAATAACACTACCAAAAAAAAAGTTATTACTATAGTTATATTTTTTTACTACTATTTTAACCACAGTTACAAAAAATATTGAAAGAATATATTATTATGGTTCAAATGATTTATTTTTACGGTTATTTTTTTATTACTATGGTTTTTCATATATTACTATATTATTTCTTGAAAGTAATAATATGATATGCTATAATAATCATGTTTTGTTGTAATGTAAATAAATATCACATAGTAATTTATTTCCCTTGGTTAAAGGTTCACTTTCTAATAATCTTTAAATCTTTTCTCCTCCATTCTTTAGCCAAACATAGCCTCGACCAAGAGCTGATTGGTATCTTTATTAGACAATAATTTAACACAGTAGTATTGGATAAAATTATGGGTTTGTTTGTTTAAATTTATTTTAAGATATAAATATTTTTTAATTTAAAAAATATTTATTTTAAATTTTTATGTGTTTGTTTAAAGTTTTAAAAATACTGAATATTGAGATAGTTAAGAGAACTAAGTGTACTGAATGAGTTATATTTTTAAAATTTGGGATAATAATAGCCATGTTAACCTAAAAATTAAGACCACAACTTAAGTTTGAAAAAATGATTTCCTATACCATGCACAGATATAGCTGGAAAGAATTATAAAATGATTTTATAGCTATAAGATATATTAAATAATTTAAAACATATCTCACAGCTGGAATATTCATATTTTTTTAGATGTAGCCTGCAGCCAAATGATTATAAAGAAACTTTAGGTTTTTTAAGACAATGAAAGGCATTAATTGATGCGTTAAGGAGAGAGAATATTAAAATTTGGTGTGTTACTAAGGGGAACCCGAGGAGCCATATCTAAAACTTGACTTAGAATTGTGAGAAAATATAGAGTTCTCATTTACGAGTTACTATTAAACTAATGCTAGTTGATGACGCAAAGTTGAATGATACATTGAACAAGGCGGAAAAAACTTGATGTTTTTGAAATCTTTTTTGCCGTTTTAACATCATTAGTGTTTTTATTAAATTGTCATATAGCTACCATTCCACAACTCTTTGTCATATATGATGTTTTTATAGAGGAGAAAAATCCGTTGATGTTGTTCCTACTTTTTTTTTCTTTCGAAATGACGTTGTTGGTACTTAATACACTGAAAAATATTGACAAGTTATTCACCAAAAAAGGCATGAATTTCGTTAGCTTTGTTGACAAGGACGCAACCCCTGGTTACTACTATTATTGTTATGATGATGATGGACCTCTTACAGTTATTATTTGAAAATGATGAATCTAATTTAACTTAAAAATTAGTTTAAGTTAAGAGTTGTTTTAAGTTTTATTGATCGTATTCTTAGTCGATGTTAAACTTGTTTCAACATTGATCTTAACATAACCTTTTACGCATAGAGTTGGACATATAATATGTGAAGTTTGTAGGATTGGACATTTACGAATAGCAAAACATTTGAATTGATCAAACTTTGATATCATATTAGAAAATGTCAGGCTAACTCAACTCAAAAACTATTTCATGAGTTAAGATTGAGTTGCCTCAAGCCTTATAAAGTGCATACATATATTTTTAGCTAGTGTGAGATTTATCTCAACATCTTAATTAACTCTTGGAGTTTGATATTCTCATATTAATGCTTCTTGTTAAGTAGATCCGATTAAAGGATATTGAAAATGATGGACTCTAACTTAAAGGTCAATGTTAAGTAATGTTATCAAAACCAGATCGGTAGTCGACTCGGTCAAGACATTGAGTTGTTGGGTCATTCAGACTGATGGGTCACTAATCGAACTTGTGGTCTAGTTTTTATTAAAATATTAATAAATTCATATATATATATATATATATATATATATATATGTATGTGTATATATATAAATTCTTGTAATTTCTTTCAAATAAACCATAAAATCAACTATCATATATACAACTTAAAAATTAAAATATCAATACTTCAAATGTATTAAGACTTCAATACTTCAAAATCCAAATAAACTATCAAAGTTTCATATCCAAGCGTAACAAAATTCATAACATAAACACATAATGAAAATATTAAGCCTTAAGTTTCATATCCAAGTTCTTCAATAACAATCTCAATATAAAAACACAATCTTTAAGTTTCATATTCAAGTTCTTAAAAAAACCACAACTAAATATATTCATTCCCAATGAGGTAAAGTAGTGTCAAAATACAAGCCCTCATCTTCTGTCACAATTGAAAAATAGATTTTCAATATGACTACACTCATTTTTCACTCATATAGTAAAAGAGGAAAACAACTCTAATAATTTTATTCATGAGCGAATCTATCAATACATAAGAGTGTTATTTATAACCCCTTATTTCCAATCTTATATGATGAAATTCTAATAATAATTAACTATTAATCTAATTACTTAAGATAGGATACTAATCATAATTAACTACTAATCTTATCTACTTACTTTCTTAAGATAGAAGACTAACCGATTTACTAATTGGATCTTACTTTTTGACTTGTTACAATTGTCCCCCCTTTAAAATTGGGACTTTACCTCAAGTTCCTCTAAGTACCATGCTAATCAAAACTAGGAAACTGAGTTTTCAAGCTATGCAATTCTCGCCATTTTGCATTCTCTAGATTGGTGTGGTCCCATTGAATTAAAACCTCAGTAACATCTTGGTTGCCCTTCGTCGATCCAAAATTGCTAAGGGATGTGGTTGAATATCTCTCTCCTCCGTAAACATAGGTAATTGAGAGGATACTGGATTATTTCCATGATGCTTCTTCAACAAGCTAACATGAAAGACATCATGTATTCTTGTTCTCGCAGGCAGTTCTAATCTATAATCCATCTTTCCCACATGTTCCCTTACTTGGAATGGTCCATAGTATCTTCCTGCCAGTTTGTGAAATGCTATATTGGCCATATTAGTGTTACTTATAGGGTTAAATTTTCAAGTATACCCATTCTCCACACTGAAACTCCTTATCAATCCACATACCACTCCATCCTGTCTTAAGCCTCGATCATATTATCATGTAAAATCTTTGTTATTGGTTCTCTAGTTCTAACTGTATATGTAACATCCCAATAATTAAATAAAACTATATTGATGTTGTAGAAATTAATTGAAGATAAATAAATTTTAGTTAAATAAATTGGTGTTTGATTAACTAAACTTGAGCTGTGTTTTTGCAAAACAAACGAGAATTTAATTAAATAATGATGGGAGTAAATTACTAACCATTGAAAAGTAAAACAAGAATATATATATATATTTAATTAAAGATAGGATAAGTAAATTAAAGAAATTAGAAGAAAAGGAAAGCAAAACTTAAAAAGAAAAGAAAATGAATTTACTAATGTGCCCTTATGACTTAAAAGCCATTGCCAATGTTTTCTTTCTCCTCCTTACGCATGAAAAGTCAAGAGAGTGAAGAGTTAAAGCTTCCATTGTTGTAACCTTGGAGTATCCCAAATTAGAGGTCTGCTTGTTGTTGAAATCCAAAATCGATTATGTTTTTGAGACTGGGGGACTAAGGTGAGTTCACGAGTACCGTTAATTTCACTCTTCCTTTTTTCTCTTACTTGCTGAATATTGGGACTCCATGGGTGTTGATGTGAAGAAGCGTTTTGTGCATTTTATGACCCGTGGAAGCGAGAAGATGAAGCTAAGTGTAATAGGTGATTTAATTTCGTGATTTCCCCTTTTTTCCATGACCGAACATGGGGTTTCTTATGGGGTTTTCAATTTTCAATTTAATGGCATTTTGAGGCTGATAAAGGTTATCGTGGGTGTTTCAAATTCACTAACGAGGAACCATTTTGGTGTGTTTAGATTCTGAACTAGAGGTCGGGAGTTTGATCGATAAAGTGGATTTGGGAACCGAGGATCGAGAATAGAAACGATATTCCATAAAGTCGACAAGCTTGGTGGTTGCTTTGAAGCTTTAAGAGTGAGGAATTGAGGTAAGAGGGTGTGCCAGATTAAGGTTAATGTAGAAAGTTAATTGTGTCAGTTGACATGTAGGAAAAAGGTAGATTATAACCGTCATTGGATAATTTAATTAATTAAAATAATGATATGACAATCAATAAGAAACTAAGAGTAATTAAATTAGTTATGAAAGAAGGGAAATTCTAAGTGTGATTAATTATGATAACGATAATTATAGTGAGATATATGAATATGCTTGGATTCATGAAAGTTGATGAACTAAAAAGCTAAAGTGGCTGATATGAATTTGAATATAAAAATAGAAATGTTGAGTAATAATATGATGAAATAAGTAAGAGAATATTAAGACAATAAATTAGTGATGATATGAATAGTTGACTATAATTAAAGTAGAATGGTAATAAGGTCATATGAATTGATGAGATGATAATGATTTGAAAAGTTTTAATATGAACTGAAATGAGATAATTGATGGAAGTTTGTCTAAATGGCTTGGAATGCCATGAATAAATGAGGTATAATGATATATGTATATGTATACGATGTTATGTGTTTGAAATATGAAGAGTGAAGTTGCACAACTGGATGATGGTACTTTAATATACCTTCATGATATGATGAGTATATATATAAATATAATTGATAATTTATGAATATGTAATGATGATTGAATTGATGATAAGAAATAAGGAATTGATGAAATAATGATGAGTTGAGAAAGTAGTATTTAATGTAATGTTGATTGCTATTCCTGTGATGTATCGTGATGATGATGTGAATATATATGTATATGTCTTTGTGTAGATGATAAAATATTTGGAGGAATTCTTGTTATTTAAGATATTGAGAAATAAGGTGATGTTGACTTAAGTAATGTAATATAGTGATAAATGGTATTATTGCCCGAATAACTTATTTTTATATATCCCAGGGTGATGGCTTTTATACCAGGGATGATTTGATGAGGATTTTTGGTGATTATATGTTATTTATGCTTGTTGTGTGGTAAAGACAATATTTGGTATGTTTTACCCCTCATTTTTGGCTCTCGTGGTCGTTAGTGGCGTAGTTGAGCTACCCAATGATTAAGTAGGACCCAATGGTTGAGGTGGGGAGCTAGGTGGGATCGATGGACCAGGCGGGTTCATGGGATATTAGGTGGACTCCTAGCTGATGGTTGATCCTTTTAGTATCTGGATACTATAGTCGTATTGTTATGATTGGTTGAAAGTAAGTGGTGATGGTATTTGAGTTGATATGATTAATTAAGGATAAAATGATGTTAATTATATTATGAGATAGCGTTAAATATATTGATGATGAGATGATGTTAGTTATATTGGGTATGAGATAAGATTCATTATAATGGCGATTAATTGATATTAACTGAATTAAGGATAAGGTTGACATTATTCAAGGTGATGATAAGATTAATGTAACAAAACGGATGATGAATATATTGAAAAATGAAGGGTGAAATTTAAAAAAAGAGATGAATATGCAAAGTAAAAGAATTAGAAGGTGAATGCCTTATGTAAGTATAATAGATAAAGAGTAAGTTAAAACAAATGTTCATAAATGATACGAGTAATGGAAAGGATAGAATTTAATTAGAAAAGTAGATAGATTATGCTTTTCCTAGAGATCATTTCTATATTGATTCTTAATTCAGTGACTCACCCCCTTGTTGTTGTTTTAAGTGACTAATGGCAGGAAGCTGATGGACACCGTAGAGGCAAGTATTAAGTGAGGTTTAAATGATGTCAATGCCAAGACTGTGTATTGATGTTTATTTTGATATGTTAAGTTGTAATTGTGCAATACATTATATGATGATTAATGATATTAAACTTGATTTTTTTTGACAATAGGTGATGAGTTTTGAGTATAATTATGATATGGATATCTGAATTCCAGACTCGCTAATTGTGCGTATAATGATGGTTACATAATACTGAAAGTAATGAAGTAAAGTGATACTAGATGATGTTGATAATGAATAGATATAATGTTAGGTGATGATAAAATATGACTTATTGATAAAGAGATGAATTATAATGTGGGTATATGCAATTATGTCTAGGAATTACGAATATGATTATTTTGGGCATTAAGCCATTTAAGAAATTAAGTTATGAATATGATGGGTAGGTGTGAATTATTTATGCTTGCATTTCCATATGTTAGAGATAAATTAAAATATGGAGGAATGACTTTTATGTGAAGTTGTAGTGTATTGATGGAACCAGGTGGGTTATTAAGTGTCTGTGGGAATTAGACTCCCCGGATAGTCTCTATAGGTTTGTAGGTACACAATGGATGCGAAGGTGTGCTTAAAACAATATTAGATTGCATTTTTCTACATAACATCCTTATACGATGGAATTTCAATGAACAGACTATGCTAACAGGTTCGAAATGGGGGAAAACATAGTGCCCATAAAATTTGGTGTTATTTAGAGTTAAAATGGGCAATCTAGGGGTACTCAAGGTTGGAAGATTCAGGTTTAGGGACTAAAATGTAGATTCTAAGTTTTAGGTTCTGATCTGGGCGTATCCACACCCAGCCAGCGTGGACACGCTAGTGCGTGGATGTTGGTTCCTCCTTCTTACATCTTAGTGCCTTGTGGTCTGGTCCATGTGCCTTGCTCCTCTTGCCGCATGTGCCCACGCCAGCCCTGAGGTCTCCACACTAGTGCTCTGATGAATCATGTTTTATTCTTCTTGTATGCGACCATGCCAATGCCCCTTATGGCGTGCCTATGTTGGTTCTGCATTCCCATGCATGTGCGGTGCTTTCCCCTTATGATGGCACCCAGGCGTTTATTCGCTAGCCTGGGTGTGCCTATGCCCAGGCCACTTCCCCTCTCCAGTAGGTTGGTGTGTGTACGCCCCACCTTGGAGTTTATATGCCCAGGTCCTTCCCATTACTTTTGATGTTGGTGTTTATACGCCCACCTAGGCATACTCACGACTAGGTTCTGTTGTAATGTCACACTTTTGTGTTTTTAAGTGTTTGGCTCTTGACACGTAACTTTTTGGGTATCCTTTTAAATATAAAATACATTGATCCTAAAAGATCTTTTATTTGTGAAAATTATTAATTAAAAGAAAAATTAACTAAATATCGGTGGGATGTTATAGTATACTCCACTGCTTCCACCATTCATTAAGGAAAGTACCAGTAGCTATGCCTTCCCCTTGGTGTTGGTTAAGAAAAAAAATGCCTCATGGAGATATTGTACTGATTTTAGAAAATTAAATTCTTTGACAATGAAAAACAAGTTTCCAATACCATTGATTGAAAATCTCCTTGATGAGGAAGATATCCACAAAGTCGATACTTATGGCTGAGGAAGATATCCATAAAGCAACATTCAAAACTTATAGTGAAGACTATGAGTGGGTAGTTTTACCATTTGGCCTAAGTAATGCACCAACAAACTTCCAAAACTTAAAGAATGATGTATTTCGACAAATTTAAGGAAGTTCATTTTGGTGTTTTTTGATGACATACTAGTCTAAACTAAGACTTGGGCTAAACATATCACTTGTTTGGACATTACCATGAAGATTCTCCAAGAAAATAGTTTGGTACTTAATCCAAAAAATGTTGCTTTAGGAAGAAAACAATTATTACTTAGGTTACTTAATCTCAGCAAAAGGAGTTTAGCCTGATTAGGAGAAAGTAAAGGAAGTTCAACAATAGAAAAGACCTAAAACAGTTAAGGAATTAAGAGGTTTCCTTGGCTTGTCATGATATTATAGAAGGTTCATTTACAACTATTGTAAGATCGCTTCTCCTTTGATATCATTACTACAGAAGGATACTACGTTTACTTGGACTGAAGAAGTTGAAGCAACATTTCAAAAATTGAAGGAGGCTTTGATCACAACACTTGTGTTAGCTTTACCAAATTTTAATCATACTTTTATAGTAGAAATAAATACATTAAGGGTTGATATAAGAGTTGTACTAGTGCAAAATGGACATCCTATAACATATATAAGCAAGGCCATGGGACCTAAGTATCAGATTTTATCCGCCTAAAAAAAGAGTTTTATGTTGTTCTTTTTGCAATCAACAAGTGACAACATTATGTCTTGGGCTAGCATTTCATTATTAAAACTGATCAGAAGGCTCTCAAACATTTGTTAGAATAACCCCCTACAACATTAATGCAAAACTGGGGCCTTGAGAAGATTATGAGGTTAAACTTCAGTATTGAATATAAAAAAGGAAAGAAAATATTGTAGCAGATGCATTATCTTGAAAGGAAAATGCTGGAAGTTTAGTTGTAGTTTTTTAATTGACATCACAATTTGTTCTAGAAATTCATGGAACAAAGATTATAAGCTCCAAAAATTTATAGATAAATCAAATTGACTCAAGGACAATATAAGCATTACATATTTGATGGTGGCTTTTGAAATGGCCAGTATGCGAGGGGTACACAGGTACTCTTGCAACCAGTATGAAATCTCTCAGTCACTCTACTTTTTACACTCCTTCAGTGGAAATCCATTATTATATAACACGGACTCAGCGGGAGAACCATGCCTTTAGCCTTTGAATCATGATCTCAGACTGTTGATGTTGGAACTGATGGTGGTTGGACCTGTAAAGGATCTCTAAAACTTAAGTCAGTAATGATCCAAGATAATCAGAGCATTAAGAGTGAAAAGAATAGGTTACTTAACTTGTAATGAATGATAGCATTTACAGCGTCATAGAGGTCCAACCCATGATTTAACATTTGACAGGTTCTGAATTCTTTTGTAGGCAAGTTTCCCACTTAGTTCTAAAACTATGACTCACTTGCAGGCTTTTAACTAGGGTCCATCAGTATGTATACCAATTTTCTTTAAACTTCGGTCAAGGCTTCTTATTAGGCCTACATATTTTTCTTATGTCAATATCTCTTTTAAATATGTGAATACCTATAAGGTCTCAAACAAATTGGATTGTCACTGGTTAAGGAGATTTTATGAGTATACCTCCTTTTAGGAGGTAAGTAGGTTCCAAGTAGATCTGTTGGTAATTCTGCAGTAGAGATTCCCCCATTTCTGACTTTAAGTCAAGTTCTGATGTTTAACAGAGTTATCATTGTGGCAAAATAGACCTTGCACTTCCAGTAACATAGCCTGACATTGAATTGTCTTCAATTTCCCTATCATTTGTTTTATGATAATCTATTCCTTTCTCTTGATTATGCCCCTTAGCCACTAGACTAACTTTATTATGAGTTATTTACCCTAATTCATCTAGTTTATTTTTAAAGACCCATTTAGTACTGATTACCGAGTGGTTAGAAGGCCAAGAGATAAGCTCTCATACTTGGTTCCTTTCAAATTGGTTTAATTTATCTTGCATGGCTAAACCCCAAAACTCATCTGCTAGAGCATCCTCTATACATGTGGGTTCAATTTTAGAAACAAAAGTGAAATCATTATAAACATTGCTTAAGGAGTTTTGAGTTGCTACTCCCTTAGTGACATCGTCAATCACATTCTCAAGAGGATGATTCTTTGAGATTCTCCATTCCTTACAAGGTTGGATAGGACTAGTATTATCCTCTTCTTGGTTCTTCGTGTCTAGTTCTTCGAGATCATTTACAAGATAGTCAACTACCTTACCTAGTCTTTTGGGGTCAGATTCATCAAGCATGAATTGATTCTTCAATGGTCATAATTCTTCTATTATACACTCTATATGTATTACTGTTTAATGAGTAACTAAGAGAGACTAGCTCATCCAACTGAGTATGGAATTTTCCAAACTTATCCTTCCTATTGTTTAAAACAAAGCATTGGTATCCAAAGACATGAAAGAACGAGATGTTTCTTTTTATTTCCTTATAGAGCTCATAGGGTGTTTTCTTTAAAATGGGTCTTATCAGAACCTAATTCATTACAAAACATACAGTGATCACTACATTATCCTAGAATTGTTTTAGAAGATCATTTTAATTTAGCATGGTTCAAGCCAATTCCTATAAAGAATAATTGTTCCTTTCAAAACTCTATTTTGTTGAGGTGTTGGGATAAAAATTATGCTCAATTCTATGTTTTTGATAATAATCTTCAAAAACCACATTTTCAAGCTCTCCCCCATGATCACTTCTAATGGATGCAATTTTTAAATCCTTTTTGATTTGAACAATCTTGGCTAATCTTTTAAGCACTTCAAAAGCTTCATCCTTAGTGGTTATGAAAAAGGTCCATGTGAATGTAATCATCAAAAATCATGAGAGCATAATAATTCCCACCAAAGCTTTTAATCCTAGACGATCCAAAAGGTCCATGAGTAAAAGCTATAAGGGCCGATTGGTTGAAATATTTTTAAATTTGAAAGAGGCTTTTACTTATTTCCCATTTAGACATGCATCACAAAAATGATTTTGGAATTTAAAAGAAGGTAAACCGTCTACTAGATATTTTGAAACAAGCTTATTAAGATGCTTAACGTGAACATGGACAATTCTCCTATGCCATAACAATGACGCTTATTTTGAAAGAAGACTTTCCTCATCATTTGAGGGTAAATCATCTAGGTTAATCATATAAACATTATCAAATTTTTCCTAATAAACTTTATCTTTTTATCCTATGCATCCTCAATTATGCAATATCTAGAATAAAAATAATATGATTACCTTTATTACATAATTGGTTTATGCTTTGGAGATTGTGCCTAAGCCCTTTAACTAGGAGAATGTCAGAGATAAAGATCAATTGAGGATTACTTACCCTTCTAACTCTAAGGATTCTTCCTTTGGTGTTGTCTCCATAGGACACATAACCTTTGTATTGATATAAGGTTTCGTTAAATTTGTTCTTATAGTTAGTTATATGTTTTAAGCGCCCATTATCTAGGTACCACCTCGAGGTGCTTGATTTGAAGCACATCCACAAGAACATTCTTGATTAACATATTTAGGTACCTATTTCCTCTTGGGTCCTTGTGAGTTAGTTGAGGGATCTCTATCCTAAAAACTTTGCTTAAATTCATCCTTTTTTCTAGTATCACACACAAGCTTTCCGTCATTTTGTTCTATAGTAATAGCATTTAATAAATAAGTCTTTGGATTTATTTTGAGAAATGAAGGTTGTTTTACGTTGATCACTAAAGAAGTTTTTGAAAGTCATTTGTTGTTTTAGAAGATTATAACCAATACCCGCTTTATCAAATATACACCTTTGGTTACCAAGTGAAATATCCAAGTTCTTTTTTCCATTAGTGAACTTGGCCAATGTGATTTTTCAAATCCTCGATCTCATTTTTTAAATGTATATAGTTAGAACAATTGGATACAAAGGATTCTAATTTGGTTTAGAAAGAGATGTTTCAAGTGAAGAATTCTTTTTAACCAAATTGTTATTAAAAATATTAACAAAATCCATTTGTTTTTCAAGAAGAGAGATATGGTCATTTTCCTTTTTCAATTTATTACCCATGTTGAAAAATTCCTTCTGGAAATCATGAAAGGCATCAAATAATTCATCATAAGAGATCTTGTTTAAGTTACTTACATCGTTTTCATCTTTCTTTTGATGATTTACCATGAAGCATAGGTTTGGCTCTTCATCATTCGATGAGTCTGACGAACTTGTTGAATTATCATCACATACTATGTAGGCCCTTCTTTTGACCTTTTTGTCACTTTTTGGCTAGTTGGAGGGTTAAGGATAATCTGATTTGAAGTGTCTCACCTTACCAAATTGGAAACATGTAAGATAGGGACTCTTTGTTGTCCTTTTTGTTTTGGCCCCTTTTCATGAAGTTCTTGTTATTCGTGAGCTTTCTAGATTTCTTGATAAATAGGATAAGGACTTCATTATTCTCATCATCACTCTCATCCTTGGTTGGTTCCTTTTGTTCAGATGCTTTGAAAGCTAGGTTCTTCTTTCTTGTTGCATTCTTCTCAGATTTTTTTAGTAATTGTAATTGCTGCTCATACTCTTAAACTTTTCAAAATAATGTCACCATGGACATACTTTCTAGATCTTTGTAGTCCTTTATTATGGTGACGATTGGTTGTTATTTCGTTCCCAAGCATCTTAGCACATGATTGATCAAATCTTCATTGGGAAATGATCTTCCCAATGTTAAAAGATGATTAATAATATCAACAAATTATTTTTATAAGTCCAAAATACTTTCACCTATAAGCATTTTAAATAATTCCAATTCATGATTAAGGGTGTTTATTCTTGACCCTTTAACTTCACTAGTTCCTTCGTGAGTAACAAGTAAAGTATCTTAAATTTCTTTATCAAATTTACAATTATTAACTCTGAAAAATTCATGATGACCAAGAGCTAAGCAAATAATATTTTACCTTTCAAATCTAATTTATCTCTTCTTTTTTCTACATTTGTCTAAAGATCCTTTACTTTTTCAACCATTTTTCCATCAATAATGTGCATAGGTAAATTAGGGCCATTTAAAATAACACTCCAAGTATCTTCATTGACTGACTTAATCAGGATCTACATGTGAGCCTTACAAAAATTATATCCAAGGCTATTAAAGGTCGACGATCTATTAATTGTCATACCTTCATTCTCTTAAACTGTGAAGCTTTAAAATAAGAGACCAAGTTGTGATACCACTTGTTGGAAAATGGCCTTAAACTTAAGAGAATAGGTGAATTAAGTCTTGGAAAGCTCTCAGTTTTCATGGAAATATTCAAAGGAATGGTTATTTTAAATGACTCTTTCAAAAAATGATTAAAGGATCTTTAAGAAAACGTTGAGAAGAAAAGAATTAGTAAATATGATAAACAAGGAGTAAAGAAAAAAATAAATAAATACACAATTTAAAGAGAGTAGGCAAGAGAAAAGGAAAACAACGATATATATTGGTTTGATCACCACCATTAAGATCTAGTCTAGTCTCTTAACCCAAAGGCCTAGAATTTTTTACTATAATTTGAAACAGTTACATGGGTATCTATTTACAACTCTTGGACTATCTATCCAAAGTCTAAAACATCTATACAACCCATTTCCTATCCCAACAAGGATTCACTAGTCTCAAGGGTATCCTAAAGAAGATTTTCTCTTACCCAGATCCAAAACACTCTTAGTCCAAGAGCACAAGAAAAAAGTAGATTACAACAAAATCTTATGACAAAAAAGACTTAAAGTGAGCAAGAGAGACAAAACTGACTCATGTAAGAACAATTGAGTTATGGGAGTGAATACTTCTGAAACTTGGACACTCAATTTATAGGAAAAACTGTTGTCCAGAAATGGTCAAAATAGGTCTAACTGGTTTTAGATCTATATCCTTACCTTATTCCACTTTGTCTTAGGATATCCTTAAGTTTGTCATCATCAAAATTTACATACACACATAAATTATAAAAGTTACTAGTCATTTATGTTGCGACAGTGCTAGCTGTTCCACCAACCACATTCATAATTCTTCATGCTCTGTCGAAACCCAATAGTTGGGTTTGAAGCTGAACTTATACAAGTGAAATTTGACCTCAATTTTACTCAATGGTAAATGCATTTACATCTCACGTATAGACACCATATACCATACCTCTTAAAAAAATTTAAAAAAATTGTTTCATAGCCTTATTAACAAACCCACTAACCTATTTAACAAACTGATGTCAAACCTCTATTATATGGACAAACTCTATTATACATCCAAAAAATATTCAATAATAAGATGTGTAACAACACATTAAGTTAAAGCATATGTAGTATTGTTTTAAATAAAAGATCCTAGTATTTAAAATAATAATGAAAACCCAAAGTAATTTTTTTATTTAATCTAACCTCAGATTAACCGCTCAGAAAGTCACAACATAATTCCCATTCATTGAGAAGAGTTAGATGAAAGCTAGGTGGGGTTAGAAAGCATATTCAATTCAATTGGGGGTCCCAAGGGCATGGTAATCGATTACACCAAGTAGGTAATCAATTACCAGGGAAACAAAGTGGCCCTAATCGATTAGCAGTGTGTTAATCGATTACGCTAATCAATCACGCATACCAGCTAATCAATCACTATAATCCAGAATGACCCTAATCGATTACGCTAAGCGATTACCATTCCAGAATGTAGCAATTATGTAAAATTTGGTATTTCGGCCAATTTTCATGTGCCATAACTTCTCCATAATTGGCCGAAAATTGGCATCAATTCTATTATTTTCTTGCATCTTGTGCAATATAATAACACAACAAATATTCCATTGTATCTCATGCCATATACTAACACACTAATGGATGGAATTCATTATCATAAACAATCAATTCTCAATATATTATGCTCAAAGGGGTATATTGTCAACATATCATTAATCAATTAATTTAAATCATCAAAATCCACAACATTCATAATCATGAGCATACGAATACCCTTAACCCGTCCATAAACCATATATTTAAAATATAAATATTTCCCCTATGTAACACCCATATTTTTATTTTTATATTAAAATTTTGAAGGAATTAAATTATGGTTCTTTAGAACTTTTTAATCTACGTATTATTTATGATTTTTTAGAATTTTTTGGAAATTTTGAATTATTTTAATAAAATAATATATTTTAAATAATTTTAAATTCATATAAAGTGACTTCAAATTAAAAATATTTATAAGAAAGTGAATTTGAATTATAAGAAAATTTTCTAAAATCCATTTCAAGTAGACTTATCTAAAAATTATCGGTTTGAGAAAAATCTTGATTTTTTCCAATCGTTAAAAAAATTGGGAACGTATCAATAAATTTTTACTAACAGAAAATTTTAGATTTTTAACATTTAAACTTTATATTACTTATTATAAAATTAGTGAGGACTGATATAATATCGCTAAATTTCAAAAAGGACTGATTTTGAATATTTAAAATATACCGAGTGAAAGGTTACTATTTGGCTTAATAATTCTGCCGACAGTTACTATGCAAAACACTGTGTATGTATGAAATTTTCAAAAGATGTACAGTAACCAGGTTTGAAATTTCAAAAAATGCACAATACTTTTAGAATTCATAATTTCAGATTAGGCTTTCTTAATATAATAGTACTAGTGAGATAGTAGTGGAAGTGAGAGAGAGAAATATAATTTTTTGGAAGAAGGTTCTGCTAAAATTCTAAGATACGAATACCTCTCTTTTATATTTTTTAGGGTTATTTTTATATCGTTTTTAGAAATCTATTATTATGCTAGAAATAATATTATTTTTAGTTACTATTTTGAATAGTAAAATACTATTTCAATATAAATTACTATTTCAATAGTAAATTACTATTCAAATAGTAAATTACTATTTACTGTTACTATTTACCTTTACTATTCACATTTTACTATTTACCGTTACTATTCACGATTTACTATTTACTATTACTATTCACGATTTACTATGTATCATTACTATTCACGTTTTACTATTTACTATTACTATTCATGATTTACTATTCACTATTCACTATTTAAAATTTACCATTTCTGTTTTAAGTAGTAATCTTAATTTTCATCTTGTAACTATATTAAAATGAAATTGGTATGTTTTAGAACTCGGAGACGAGGCGTGCACGAATTTACAATAAAGAACCAGTATACAAGAGGTAAGGGGGAGTGAGATAAGAATATAATATAAAAAACATAAGCAAAATGGGAGGAGTCCCCTACTCCTTTTAAATTAAATAATATTATTATTTTAAAATATTAACTTTTAACTTAAAATTTATAATAAAATTTAAATTAAATATCTGATGTAACTAACTCTAAAATACCTATGCAAATACCTAGATAATCTATGCGAACTGGACTGAACCTATGCAAGGACTTGGATTATTATGACCTGTATGGACTTATGGACTGAACTATACCTATGCGAGGATTGGACTATATGGACTTACATAGACCCATGTAAGGAATAAACTATAAAGACTCAAAATCAATCTCATTAATCTAAATAACCATTAAGATTTGAATTACATTATGAGTGATATTTAATTTATTTGAATTGTTTATAATTGATAATATTTGATTTTGATTGATATTTAATTGTGATTAATAATATTTGATGTGATTGATGATAATTAGTTATAATGGATAATGCTTGATTTCGATTGATGATTTTGTGATGTGGAGTTTGAGCATATAGCGAGCATGGCGGAAAGATAAAACTCAGTAAGAATTTTCTTACCTTACTCTTTAAATTTTTATTACTTTAAATCTTCTCTTCTTAGAAATTATTTTTATTAACTTTATTTTCAATATTTAGTATAAAAAAATTAGTATTTATTTTAGAAAGAAGACATTTTATGAAAATTAATTTATAACAAATTAAGATAATTAAATCTTGAATTAAAGAAAAATTTTATAATTTTAAGTATTTTTGGTTAATGATTTAAAAATTATTCTCTTTTAATAAAATAAAATTTTCAAAAGAAAATTATTTTATTTTTCCAACTTAATAACTAAAGATATTTGGAAATAATTGAGAATTTGATCTTTTTAAGATTCAATTTGAGAAAGATTATGTAAAGTTTTATATGAGAAAGTTTTGAGATATTTAAGGCTTAGAAACTCAATTTCAATGAGATTCGAAAACTGTACCAAATTTATTTCTATGGGACAGAAATTCAGAGAATTGAGAAAATGTACATTTTATTGAAATGATGTTGTAAACCATTAAGGTATTTAATAATTGAGTTTCTAAAAGCCTTAACCAATTAAATACGCGAGTAGTTCATGCATCATAAATCATTAAAGTGAAACAAAATGATATTGTCTGGGACAAATTATAGAAACCGAGGATACATTAGAGGAGGCTTAATTACGCGCCTTGGGATGAGAGGGTGTGAAAGGGTGCTTCAGGGGACCTGGGGTAGCTCCCTAGTGTCGGGTACTTTCACAATAAAAACTTTCTCAATCTGACTAGTCTCTAAGTGTTTCCATGACAGTTGAGCTATTCATATTATTATTATCTGGACTTATGGAACAGTGTAAACTCCTGGTTGGCCCAGTGCAAATTAAAATTTAAGGGCCCATATATATAGGTAAGTTATGATGAAGATACTGCATAACATTCATGCATTTATAATTGATTGTGTATGTGATTATGACTGATATTATTATGTATTGGTTTGTGAAAACCCTTTGTTTCTTATGTCTTATTCGAGAATATTATATTCTATTTCTCACTCCTTTCTCCGTGTTTTTGTTTCATATATTTTTAAATTGATGGTTCAGAGGGAAAAATCGAAGAATCTCGGCAGTGAATATAGCACGTTCTAGAAAGGGAGCTCGGTATGAATACCGTGGTCCAATGAATAAATAAAGTTATTAAGTAACTGCTTCTGGGCCATGGAGTTTCCTCTCTTTCTTATAAAGTTTAATATTTATTTTCTTTGGATGAATGTAAAATTACCTTATAAAGTTTTAATAATATTTATGAGGTATTTCATAAATGATGTATTTAATTTATTCCGATAGTTTCCTTTTAACAATCATTTCTTTAGTAAAAAAAAGTATACGAATTTTTCTAGTATTATTAAGGTGTAACAGAGAGTGTTACAAAGTGGTATCAGAGCAGTTAATCCAATAGGCCTGGGGAAAATGTCTATCTTGCTTTATCTGTAAACTATGTATAGGTAATAGAAAGTAGAATATCTGACTTAGTAGTAACTGTGATGGATGTGACAAATCTCAGTTACTGTGA
The DNA here is from genome assembly GCA_037962975.1 of Clitoria ternatea. Classification (NCBI taxonomy): domain Eukaryota; kingdom Viridiplantae; phylum Streptophyta; class Magnoliopsida; order Fabales; family Fabaceae; genus Clitoria; species Clitoria ternatea. The sequence goes on from CM075673.1 coordinate 156,838,543, forward strand.
AATAGGAAACTAATGGCTGAAAACAATTTTGCTGGAGTTGTAGAACGCTTAATCAATGCAATAGGAGCACGTGAAGGTCAAGGTAACGATGCCTTAAGAAGGCTGGACTTATTCGAAAAGCGCAATCCACCTCGTTTCAATGGAGGATATAACCCTTATGGAGCACAAACCTGGATTCGACAGATAAAGAAGATCTTTCGAGCATTGCAATGTAATGAAGCTGATAAGGTAGTCTTCGCTACTTATGCCTTATCTGAGAATGTCAAACATTGGTGGGATAGCATACGTAGACAATTCGAAGTCAACGATATCGAGATCACTTTGGATCATTTAAAGGATATGTTTCTGGCAAAATACTTTCCAGCTGATGTTAAAGAGAAAAGACAATTCGAATTCCTGTCGCTGACCTAAGGAAATATGACCGTTGGAGAGTACGCTGTTATTCAAGTGGCCTCAATACTCAAGAGGGGGGGTGAATTGAGTTTTTAAAACTTTTCTTGGAATGCCTTTGAACTTGATTCTTTTATCACAAGTTTAGAGATTATGGAAGTGAGATCAAGTAAATTACAAAAGACAATGCAAAACAAGAGGTAAATATGGATGAGGCAATTTATCAAACACTTGGTATGCAATGTTCAAGGTTGACTAATTCAAGCAAGCTCAAGTATGTAAATCCCTATCAACCAACATAAATCAATTCAATGCAGTATATGAATGTAAAAGAGTTAGGGAGAAGAGCTTGCAAACCAATTTAACGAGTTTCACCAACCCCGGTGTACGTCTCGCCTTCAAGCAACTCACTTGAAGGATTTCCACTATTGAAGTTTAGAGATTACAAGCTATGAGCAATTACAGCTTCCTAGTGTCCCACACTCAAGAACTTAATCCTCACTAGCACAAGGGCAACCCACCCAATCTCTCAAACTCTCAATACCCAAAGGTTGAACCCCAACCTTTGTGACCACTCAACCTAGAGTGAAAATCTTTGTGTTTGGTGTAGTGTTTACAAGCAAGTAACTCTCTTAATAGAGTAAGTATACAAGTGAAAGCTCTTTCAAATTCTAACTCTCAACAAGAGAAATGAAACTATACAATGATACAGCTCACAAGAATCAAGAATTGATATCCTTTGATGGATGTAATTGATGCTTCTTAGTAGCTTGAGGAGTTCTTGCATTTATAGAGCTTGGAGATGAGCATAATGGAGTTCCTAGCCTTTGCAGCTCGTGGGTGCCTTAGATCTATGGAGAAATGAGTTGGTTCCCACTTAAAAAGCACTTTCCCCAATTTCTGGCATTACACTAATCGATTACGCCTCGAGCTGTAATCGATTAGCTTTTGAAATCTGAAGTGTAATTCGTGCTGTAATCGATTTGTCTATACCTTGTAATCGATTAGCTTCAACTCAGAACCTTGGTAATCGATTAAGTCTTGTCTCGTAATCGATTAATAATGGCACCTGATGCATTTAATTAGGTTACGCAGCTTTGTAATAAATTGTCCTTGTATATAATCGATTAGTTGTCATTCCAGTAGTCTTTGTAATCGATTAGCTTATGTCTTGCAATCGATTAGCTCAAATACCTGATGCATTTAATACAAATAGAAGTTCAATAATCGATTAGCCTTATTGGTGTAATCGATTAGTGTACAAACAAAAGCTATCTAATCGATTATTCTTGTCGTCGTAATCGATTAGCCTGTGTGCTTTTGCAGGTCTGATGCTGTTTCTTATTTCTCCAAGAGTTTCTTCAATATTCCTTTGTCATTATCAAAATCTGTGAACCTGAAAGCATATTCAAACACATACGCATCCAGGTTTGAAGAGCTATCTCATTTTCATTCTCATTATAATGATGCTACTAACGAAGGTGATCGGTGCGCAAAGTTTGTAAATGGATTGCGGCCATAAATTAAAGAAGCTATACGAATGCAGGAAATCCGTGAATTTTCTGTATTGGTAAATCGCTGCAGGATCTTTGAAGAGGATCATAAGGATAGAATGACTAAAAGTCATGAGCCCATTCACAAGGTGGGAGAAATGAGAAGTGGAGGACCTCACCATCACCAAAGAAGAGACTTCAGGAGAAATAAGCCCTACCAAGCGCCATTTCACCGGTTTGGAGCAGCATCTGTTCCTAACAGACCCCAAGCTTCAACTGGAAGCTATTACCTGACATCTACACCAAATTTTAAATGTTTTATCTGTGGAGTACCCCATTTGAAAAGGGATTGTCCTAAAAACACTTATGTTTGCTTTAAGTGTAACAAACTAGGTCATTACATCAGGGATTGCGTAGAGATGAAGAGAAAAAACCCTGAAGGTGCGAGTACAAACATAAATACTCAAGGAGGCGTGCATAGTGTAGTCGGAAGGCCAAAGGCAAAAGGAAAAGGTTTTTGCAATCACTGGAGAAGAAACATCTCATTCTTATTCCATGGTGAAAGGTAAGTGTATCATTACTAAGATTCCTTTAACTGTTATGTATGACTCAGGTGCATCACATTCCTTTAATGCCAATGACTGTGTAGAAAAACTAAAATTACCTGTGATAGAACTGCCATTTGACTTATCTGTACATACTCCTGGAAACAATCCCATTGTCACTTCTAAAGCCTATTGGAAATGCCCTATTGTCATAGATGGTAGGGACTTTAAGGCTAATCTTTTTTGTTTACCCCTTTTTGGCTTAGAAGTTATTATTGGGCTAGATTGGTTGTCTGACAATCATGTTCTAATAGATTGTCATAATAAAACCATAATGTTTAAAGAACCAGTGAATTTTAATCCTGAGGATTCGAGATTTCTAACCGTCAACCAATTGAGTGCCTTTTTAAAAGAAGGGGCTCAAGGATTCATGCTATTGCTTTCAACGAAAGGAGAGCAAGAATAAAAAATAAAAAATTTGCCAGTTGTGTGTGAATTTCCTGACATTTTTCCTGAAGATATCCCTTGTTTACCCCTAGGAAGAGATGTGGAATTTGCCATTGATCTAGTACCTGGAGTTGGACCCATTTCAATTACACCATACCGAATGTCACCTCTAGAATTAGCAGAGTTGAAGAAACAACTTGAAGAGATGATAGAGAAGAAGTTTATACAACCCAGTGTATCCCCCTGGGGTGCACTTGGTTAAGAAAAAGGATGGTAGCATGAGGTTGTGTGTAGATTATCGATAACTGAACAAGGTGATAATCAAGAACAGATATCCTCTGCCAAGGATTGATGACTTGATGAATTAACTGCGTGGTGCCACGGTGTTCTCCAAAATTGATTTGAGGTCTGGATACCATCAAATAAGGGTGAAGAAAGAAGATGTACCGAAAACTGCTTTTAGAACACGCTATGACCATTACGAATATCTAGTAATGCCTTTTGGTGTAACTAATGCACCAGCCGTATTCATGGATTACATGAATAGGATTTTTCATCCATATCTAGATAAATTTGTAGTGGTGTTCATTGATAATATATTAGTGTACTCTAAAAGCAGAGAAGAACATGTTGAACACTTAAAGATTGTGTTGGAAATCTTGAAAAAGAAACAACTATATGCAAAGCTGTCAAAGTGTGAATTCTGGTTGGAAGAAGTGAATTTTTTAGGACATGTAATTAGTCAAGGAGGAATAGCTGTAGACCCTTCTAAGGTGGATGCAATTTTAAAATGGGAGAGACTAACCACGATCACTGAGATTAGAAGTTTCTTGGGCTTAGCTGGATACTATAGGAGATTCATTGAAGGATTTTCAAAGTTAGGATACCCACTGACCAAGCTAACACGGAAAGGACAACCTTTTGTATGGACGACACAATGCGAGAATAGTTTCCAAGAGCTGAAAGATCGGCTTACTTCTGCGCCGGTGTTAGTACTCCTCGATCCACATCGAAGTTTTGAAGTTTACTGTAATGCGTCTAAACAAGGACTAGGAAGTGTACTCATGCAAGACAAGAAGGTTGTAGCCTATACGTCGCGCCAATTAAGGAAACATGAGATTAAATACCCTACCCATGACTTAGAGTTGGCCGTTGTAGTTTTTGCCTTAAAGATTTAGAGGCATTATCTATACGGTGCAACATTCGATGTGTTTAGCGATCATAAGAGTCTCAAGTATTTATTCGACCGAAAGGAGTTAAACATGAGGCAACGGAGATGGATGGAATTCTTAAAGGATTACAACTTTAAATTGCAATACCATCCTGGAAAAGCGAACGTAGTAGCTGATGCTTTGAGTCGAAAGTCTCTACATGCATCCACAATGATGATTAAAGAGCTGGAATTGATAGAGAACTTCAGAGATCTTAACCTAGTAGTAAAGGTTAATGCTAACAGCTACAGATTAGGAGCGTTGCAAGTGACAAGTGAATTCCTAAGGTAAGTTTTAGAGGCTCAACGAGAGGATGAATTCCTGCAAGAGAAGAAAGAACTCTTGAAACAAGGAAAAGAAGTCGAGTTCAATGTGGGAAACGACCAATTGTTGAAGTATAAGGATCAAGTGTGTATCCCTGACAAAGAGGAGTTGAGGAAAGTAATTCTGGAAGACGGCCACAAAAGTTATATGAGCATTCATCCCGGAGCTACTAAAATGTATCAAGATTTGAAGAAGTTATTTTGGTGGCCTAGAATGAAGAAAGAAGTGGCAGAGTACGTGGCTGCATGTCTAATTTGCCAGAAGGTTAAAGTAGAACACCAAAAACCCCCTAGAATGCTACAATCAATAGAAATACCGGAATGGAAATGGGATAGCATTACCATGGATTTTATGAAATGTCTACCTAAAACTCCATTAGGACATGATTCAATATGGGTAATAGTTGATAGATTAACCAAATCTGACCAATTTATTCCCATCAATATTTGTTACTCTATGGAGAAGCTGGCAAAATTATACATCGAGGAGATTGTGAGATTGCATGGAATTCCTTCAAGTATCATTTCTGATCGGGACCCTCGTTTTACATTACAATTTTGGAAGAGCTTACACAAGGCTTTGGGAACAAGACTACATCTGAGTTCAACATATCATCCTCAGACAGATGGACAATCAAAAAGAACAATCCAATCTCTAGAAGACTTGTTACGAGCTTGTGTGTTGGAGCATAAAAGAAGTTGGAATCAATTCTTACCCTATGTGGAGTTCACCTACAACAACAGTTTTCATGCTAGCATTGGCATGACACCTTTTGAAACATTATATGGAAGAAAATATAGGACCCCGCTATGTTGGTTTGAGACTGGTGAAAACTTGATGTTAGGACCAGAGTTGGTACAACAAACCACAGATAAAATCAAAATAGTTCAGGAAAAGATGAAGGCAACACAGAACAGGCAAAAACGTTACTATGACAAAAGAAGAAAGCCGCTCGAATTTCAAGGAGATCATGTATTCTTGAAAGTCACACCTACGACTGGGGTCAGTCAGGCAATGAAATCTCGAAAACTAACTCCTTGATTTATTAGTCCATATCAAATAATTCATAAAGTTAGTCCTCTTGCCTACCAAGTAGCATTACCACCTTTTCTTTCTAATATACATAACGTTTTTCATGTGTCAAACTTACGAAAGTATATATCTGATCCTACACATGTTATTGAACCTGATGTCATACAAGTTAAAGATAATCTTACATATAATGCACCACCTGTCAGAATAGGTGATAGAAGAATAAAAAAGTTAAGAGACAAGACAATTCCGCTTGTAAAGGTCATTTAGAGTGAAACGAGAGGAGAAGATGCTACATGGGAACTAGAAACTGAGATGAAAGAATCTCATCCCCATTTGTTTTACTGAATAATGTAAATTTCGAGGATGAAGTTTTCTAAGGAGAGTAGAGTTGTAAAACCCTATTTTTATTTTTATATTAAAATTTTGAAGAAATTAAATTATGGTTCTTTAGAACTTTTTAATCTACGTATTATTTATGATTTTTTAGAAGTTTTTGGAATTTTTGAATTATTTTAATAAAATAATATATTTTAAATAATTTTGAATTTATATAAAGTGACTTAAAATTTAAAATATTTATAAGAAAGTGAATTTGAATTATAAGAAAATTTTCTAAAATCCATTTCAGGTAGACTTATCTAAAAATTATCGGTTTGAGAAAAATCTTAATTTTTTCCAATCGTTAAAAAAATTGGGAACGTATCACTAAATTTTTATTAACAGAAAATTTTAGACTTTTAAAATTTAAACTCTATATTACTTATTATAAAGTTAGTGAGGACTGATATAAAATCGCTAAATTTCAAAAAGGACTGATTTTGAATATTTAAAATATACCGAGTGAAAGGTTACTATTTGGCTTAATAATTCTGCCGACAGTTACTATGCAAAACACTGTGCATTACGAAATTTTTAAAAGATGCACAGTAACCAGGTTTGAAATTTCAAAAAATGCATAGTACTTTTATATTAAAATAATGGAACGCATAGTAATTTTTTCTATAAATACCGAAGGAATTCTTCTTTAGAATTCACAATTTCAGATTAAGTTTTCTTAATATAATAGTGCTAGTGAGATAGTAGTGGAAGTGAGAGAGAGAAATATAATTTTTTAGAAGAAGGTTCAGCTAAAATTCTAAGGTACGAATACCTCTCTTTTATATTTTTTAGGGTTATTTTTATATCGTTTTTAGAAATCTATTATTATACTGGAAATAATATTATTTTAAGTTACTATTCTAAATAGTAAAATATTATTTCAATAGTAAATTACTATTTCAATAGTAAATCACTATTCAAATAGTAAATTACTATTTACTATTACTATTTATCTTTACTATTCACGTTTTACTATTTACCGTTACTATTCACGATTTACTATTTATTGTTACTATTCACGATTTACTATTTACCATTACTATTCACATTTTACTATTTACTGTTACTATTCATGATTTACTATTCACTATTCATTATTCAAAATTTATCATTTCTGTTTTAAGTAGTAATCTTAATTTTCATCTTGTAACTATATTAAAATGAAATTGGTATGTTTTAAAACTCGGAGACGAGACGTGCACAGATTTACAATAACGAACCAGTATACAAGAGGTAAGGGGGAGTGAGATAAGAATATAATATGAAAAGACATAAGAATAATGGGAGGAGTCCCCTACTCCTTTTAAATTAAATAATATTATTATTTTAAAATATTAACTTTTAACTTAAAATTTATAATAAAATTTAAATTAAATATCTGATGTAACTAACTCTAAAATACCTATGCAAATACTTGGATAATCTATACGAACTGGACTGGACCTATACAAAGACTTGGATTATTATGACCTGTATGGACTTATGGACTGAACTATACCTATACGAGGATTGGACTATATGGACTTACATAGACCCATGCAAGGAATGGACTATAAAGACTCAAAATCAATCTCATTAATCTAAATAACCATTAAGATTTGAATTACATTATGAGTGATATTTAATTTATTTGAATTGTTTATAATTGATAATATTTGATTTTGATTGATATTTAATTGTGATTAATAATATTTAATATGATTGATGATAATTAGTTATAATGGATAATGCTTGATTTCGATTGATGATTTTGTGATGTGGAGTTTGAGCATATAGCGAGCATGACGGAAAGCTAAAACTCAGTAAGAATTTTCTTACCTTACTTTTTAAATTTTTATTACTTTAAATCTTCTCTTCTTAGAAATTATTTTTATTAACTTTATTTTCAATATTTAGTATAAAAAAATTAGTATTTATTTTAGAAAGAAGACATTTTATGAAAATTAATTTATAACAAATTGAGATAATTAAATCTTGAATTAAAGAAAAATTTTATAATTTTAAGTATTTTTGGTTAATGATTTAAAAATTATTCTCTTTTAATAAAATAAAATTTTCAAAAGAAAATTATTTTATTTTTTCAACTGAATAACTAAAGATATTTAGAAATAATTGAGAATTTGATCTTGTTAAGATTCAATTTGAGAAAGATTATGTAAAGTTTTATATGAGAAAGTTTTGAGATATTTAAGGCTTAGAAACTCAATTTCAATGAGATTCGAAAACTGTACTAAATTTATTTCTGTGGGACAGAAATTCAGAGAATTGAAAAAATGTACAGTTTATTGAAATAATGTTGTAAACCTTTAAGGTTTTTAATTATTGAGTTTCTAAAAGCCTTAACCAATTAAATACGCGAGTAGTTCATGTATCATAAATCATTAAAGTGAAACAAAATGATATTGTCTGGGGACAGATTATAGAAACTGAGGATACATTAGATGAGGCTTAATTACGAGCCTTGGGATGAGAAGGTGTGAAAGGGTGCTTCAGGAGACCTGGGGTAGCTCCCTAGTGTCGGGTACTTTCAGAATAAAAACTTTCTCAATCTGACTAGTCTATAAGCGTTTCCATGCCAGTTGAGTTGTTCATATTATTATTATCTGGACTTATAGAACAGTGTAAACTCCTGGTTGGTCTAGTGTAAATTAAAATTGAAGGGCCCACATATATAGGTAAGTTATGATGAAGATATTGCATAACATTCATGCATTCATAATTGATTGTGTATGTGATTATGACTGATATTATTATGTATTAGTTTGTGAAAACCCTTTGTTGCTTATGTCTTATTCGAGAATATTATATTCTGTTCACCACTAAACAAACACCTGTTAGCGACGGAAATAATTGGTCGCTAATTCATCCCAAGTCCGTCGCTACAACCATTAGCGACGGTATCTCAGACGGGACATTCAGCGTCGCTAAAACCTTCGTCGAAAACATATCAACGACCACAGACACGCCGTCGCTAACATATTGACGGCATAACGCCGTCGCTAAAATGGTCTCTGCTTCACTGACCACAGCCGTCGCTAACTGTGGCCTTGCAGCGACCTAAAGACTCTGTCGCTACTAACAGCCAACTGCGACCACGATATACCGTCGCTACGGTTAAACATATAGCGACCGACATGTCCGTCGCCAACTGTGGCCTTGCAGCGACCATTCCCCGCCGTCGCTACCGTTACTATTATAGCAACCGTACAAGTCCGTCGCTAATGTTACCCTTACAGCGACCACTCTCCGCCGTCGCTATTTTTACATTATAGCGACCATCATATACCGTCGCTAATTGGAATTTTTTATCTTTTTAAAAATTGGTTAAATATCTATAGGTTTTGTTAATTTTACTTTAAAAATGTAGATTAATATTTTGTATTTTGTATTGGCTGATGAAATTTTATAATTAAATTTGAATAATTTTTTTAAAATATTAAATTATTATTAAAAACAAAATAATGGATTAAATTTATTTATCAAATAGGTTGAATTACTAATGATAATTACAATAAGGCTTTTTTATTTGAATTTAATTACCAATAAATATTGACATAATAAATGAAGAATGACAAAATAAATATTGAATAAAATATAATATAAAAACTAAAAATCAAATATACAATGTGTATAAATAATAAAAATACAATCATGGTGGTGGGGGATCCTCGGGTGGTGGTAGGGGCGCCTGGGAAGTGGGAGGAGGTAGCCTCGTCATCAACTGCATAAGTAGCTCCTGCTGCTGAGCAAGTTGCCGACGAGTCTCAGCGTGCTGCTCCTCGGCCCGCCGTCGGTCCGCCTCAGCCCGCTGTCCGTCCGCCTCGACCCGTTCCTCCAACAGCTGCCTCTGATGTCACTCTTCCTGTAGCTCATCGTTCAGGTTTTGAATTACCTGAACAACCTCAGTCGGAAGAGCAGAGGAAGAGGAAGGGGAAGGGGTCTTCCCCTTTTTCGCCAGCTGCGTGCCGACGCCACCCAATCCAAATACCCTCCCTTTCTTGTTCACACCGTCAACAGCCTCCATATAGATGGCGTTGTCGTCAGAACAAGATAGGGTGGGAGGAACCTCCCCTTCAGGAGTGGAAGCCACCAGGTCCGCCTCCTTCTCGGCCCTCCTGGCCTGATACGCCTCCTGTAAATTCAAAAACAATGATAGGATTAGTAAGCTGATTTGTAAATTATAAGCATGTGTTAGTTAAAAGTAAATACCGCTAGATCCATAGTCTTCTGGTTTACCCATGCACCAGCTTTGTTCTTCTTGGTCATTTGCATGACCTCAAACAAAGAAGGCTCCCGGTGCTCCCTCAGCTCCTGTGGTGGACAAAAAACATTGAGATTATTATTTGTAAACATGTCAGACGAATCATATTAAAAACATAAATATACTTACAAATCTTTTCTTGTGCTCGAGGGTTGAAATGCTACCCCCAGTGTAAACTGAGGCTGCAGCATCGGCGGCTCTGTTTGCCCTGTTCCGAGCACTCGCCTGCTAGAACGGGACACCGCCTCACTTCTGGACCATCCCGTCCCAATGGTCCTCCGGGATCCAATGAGGGCACTCACCCTTGTCCCTCACCTTCCAAAGGGTACTCTTGATGATTTTGGAGGTCTTCGTGGCAAAGACCTTCCTAATCTCATCAATCATACCCTCTGCCCATTGGTAATCACGTTGTAAAATGAAATGAGAAATTAAAATTAATAAGAGGTCTATTTTACAAATCAAATCACAACAAATGAGCTAGGAACTTACCAAGAAGGTGTCAAACCACCTATCTTGGACAACCTTCCCAGCATCTGTCCAAGATATATATGGACCATCCCACTGGGCCTTTAAAACCTTAGTAATCGCTTTGGTAGTGCGACTACTATCAACAAAGCTGTAATGACAACAATTATATCAGGAGTATAACAACAGACAATGTAGGGAGACTCCCAAAATTCCGGCAGAGTCTCCCCTGTAAATGTAACATTTCCAAGTTTAAATAGTTACCCTGTTACAAACAGAAGAGTGCCCAGTACAATTCAATCTATACAAGTACTAATTAAAGTACTATACAATAAGCCAACAAGTCTTTCCACTAAAGTTTAATATAAAGTACCATACAAATAACATAAAAGTTTTTTAGTTTTAGTCACTTACTCGTCTCCGGCCGGCACAGGTACCAACATGGGCAGAGGGGATACCGGAGGTGGGGTGGCCTGATGGCCAGGGTCCTCCAAGCCACCAACTCCAGGAGTCTGCTCTGGGGTGGTCAGCTGTGGGGGTGATGGGGTGGTCTGCTGTAGTGGTGGTGATGGAATGGTCTCCTGTAGTGGTGATGGAGTGGTCCGCTGTGGTGGTGATGGAGTGGTCTGTTGTAGTGGTGATGGAGTAGTCCGCTGTGATGGTGATGGAGTGGTCTCCTGCCCTGGGGTGGGAGTCCCCAGACGGGATGCCGGGGTCCTAGACCCACCACCCCTACTGAAGGGCAGTCGACGTCCCGTCATCTGTGGATAAAATCATGAAAAGAAAGTTAGTCTCAGGATATATATATATATATATATATATAAACCTATGTATATATGTTTAACAACTACATACTCTGTGTCTGTTTCAGTTTCAAATTCCCCCTCAGTTTCAGTGTCACTGTGGTTATCTGTTTGAACAAGTTCATCAGTATCCAAATCAGCCCTAGACCGTTTTGATCGAGAGACAAGGTCTTTGTCAATGTGTTCACCCCCCGTAGTGGCGAATGTCTCATCCATTATGACTGGATCAATGTTGAACAACAAATTGGCATCGTTGAGCTCGTGTGGTGCAAGCTGATAAGCGTCATCGACCTCGTCGGAGACATTGTCAGTGATCTGACTTCGGGTCTTGGCCTTGATTACTGTATACCAATCCCGATGTCCTCCCGGGAAGTCGGTGTAATAAACCTACTCAGCTTGTTGGGCAAAAATGAAGGGATCAAACCCTTTATATCTACCATTCTTCTTGACCTCAACTAAGCCGTAGTTGTTGTCAACCTTTGTTCCAACATCGATTGTGTTGTCGAACCAATCACATTTGAATAGAACAATATCTTTTCTTAGTCGTCCAGAGAACAAAACTTCAACAATCTCCGTCAGCACTCCATAAAAGTCTTCTTCCAACTGTCCGGCGGTGCCTTTAACACAAACCCCGTAGTTATGGGTGTGCATCCCTTCACTCCATTGAAGAATATTAAACTTGTAGCCATTTATGTAGTAAATAGGCCATTTTTTAACAGTTTTCACCGGCCCCCAAGAAAGGGCTTGGAGTAAAGAATCTTCAATATGGTTGTTAGGGTCTTCTATCTATGTACAACATAACAAGTAGGTCATCGTTAGATACCGGGAGTTAGAAGCAAATAGGCTTAAAAACACTTGGTATACGGGTCTTACGTGTTGCGCGAACTAACCAACGAACTTGGATGATACCTCACTATGAATTTGGTCATCAGTTAAATCATTTTGCTCAAGTTTTAGCATATCTGTATATAAGCTATTCAAAGGAAACAAATTTAGATACTATAAAAGCTACGTTTAGAATGTAACATATAACTTCTATGACTTACTCAATAAAGGGTTCCACTTCTGGGCAATTTAGAAGAATGTACAAGTGAGCCGCCTTTCGATCTTTCTCATCAATGTAACATTTTGTGAGCTTGCCCCCCGGATGACCAGGATAGTTGAAAATTGATGTTTGTTCATCAAACCCTGTGTGGCTGGCTACCCCAAGATTGCGGGGAATTCTACTCATTCTAGTTTCTATCTCCATCGGAAAATAGAAAGAAGCAAAGGTTGTCATTTCTTCGACTAAGTATGCCTCACAAATTGATGCTTTAACGCAGGCTTTGTTCGACACTTTATCTTTTAAAGAGCGTAAGAATCTTCAACATCATTAACAAGTGTTAAGTTAGAAAATACTATTATAAGAAGTGTTTGCAAGGAAATTAAAGAGTTCTGGTGTTCACCTTTCGAATGGATACATCCAACGATACTGCACCGGGCCACCAACCAAGGCCTCGTACGGTAGATGGATAGGCAAATGCTCTATCGAGTCAAAAAAACTTGGTGGGAAAATCTGCTCCAACTTACAAATCAATATTGGGATGGTTTCTTCCATCTTCACAAGTTTCTCCACAGTCAACGAAGTTGCCGTCAACTCCTTAAAGAAGTGACTCAACTCAACCAACGGTTTCCAAATAGGCTTCGGTAAGGCATGAAACGCGTACGGGAGTAGTTGTTGCATAAAGACATGGCAATCATGACTTTTCATGCCAAACACCCTACCCTCCTTCACGTCGACACATCTACTCAGGTTAGAAGCGAATCCGTCAGGCAGGGTCAACCCATTCATCCAAATACACACAGCAATCTGTTGCAGTCTAGTTAAAACATATTTTGCATGGGGTTTAAATATTCTTCCACGTCCCGCATCCCTCAATTCCAACTTCTTCCTAGAACACCAAATCGGAAGGTCTAGACGACTCTTCTCGTTGTCCTTTGTTCTCCCCTTGATGTCCATAACAGTGTCAAAAATATTCATGAAAACATTACGTTCGGTGTGCATGACATCAATGTTGTGTCTTAACAACAAGTCTTTCCAATATGGCAAATCCCATAAGATGCTCTGCTTCACCCAGTGGTGTTCCTTACCATAACCCGCAAACTCCTTAACACTCTTGTCCCAGATGTAGGGATACTCTTTGACCCTCTGCCAAACCCGTGCACCGGATAACCTACGGGGTGGAGGGTCAGTAACCACCTTGTTCTTCTTGAAAGCGGTTTTATTTCTCCTAAACGGGTGATCCAACGATAGAAACTTTCGATGACAGTCAAAGAAACTTGTCTTGCTACTAACAGGGAGTGATTCCCCCCAGTATGTTCCATGCATACAGGGCAAGCAAGCTTCCCAGACGTTGACCATCCAGAAAGCATACCATAGGCTGGGAAGTCGTTGATAGTCCACATCAAAACAACACGTATCATGAAATTATTCTTCAAAGACGTATCGTATGTCATTACCCCGACATCCCACAATTGTGATAACTCTTCAACCAACGATTACAAAAACATGTCTATGTTCGCCTTTGGATTTTTGGGTCCTGGAACCAGTATAGATAGAAACATGACCTCCATCTTCATACACATATCAAGAGGCAGATTGTATGGGGTCAGTATGACTGGCCAACAGGAGTAAGCTCTTCCGTATTGACCAAACGGGTTAAACCCATCAGTACATAAGCCAAGTCTTACATTGCGTGGGTCGTCAGAAAAGTCCGGATATAGCTCATCCAAACACTTCCAAGCTTTCCTATCGGAAGGATGGCAAAGAAACCCCTCTTGTGTTCGGTTCAGAGCATGCCAACGCATGTGTTTTGCCGTGGATAATGAGGCATACAGGCGTTGAAGACGCGGTGTTATAGGGAAGTACCACATTTTCTTCCTGGCCGTCCGGGTTACCTTCCCTCTCCTTTTAACGGTTTTGTAGCGTTCCTCATTACAATGCAGGCATTTTGTGACACTCTTATCTGCAAACTCATTTCTGAACAGCATACATCCGCCAACACAACACTCTATCTTCACACAACCCAACCCCAAGTTTGCCACTTGTTTCTTAGCATGGTACAGGTTTGGTGGCATTCTATGATTACTAGGCATGGTGGAACCCATCAGATTGACCATCCTATTAAAACAACCTCCCGAAAGATTATAATCTGCCTTTAGGCTTAAAGCAGCTAGGGAGGCGGATAACTCAGTGTGACTGTTGCACCCGTCCCACAATGGAGTCTGAGCCGCCGCTAACAAATCATAAAATCTCTTCACCTCCGGATTAGGATTCTCCTCTACATTGTCAGGGTCTCCATGACCTGCTTGCTCATTATGATCCAGCATACGCCCAATGGAGGGTCCAACATGATCCATTACCATTTGTTCTATGTTGTTGTACGTATCCCTGTTTCCTCCAACCTCATAGTAAGACTGTTGCACGGTTACATCTGATGGTCTAGGCGGTAACTGCTCACTATGGTTGTACCAGCAGTGGTATGTTTCCATGAACCCTTTTTCAGTTAGGTGGCACATGACATCATCCGTATATTCAAAACTCATGCATTTGTATCTTGAGCACGGACAACGAATATTCTGAGTTGCTTCAAATCCAGGCGTGTTTGCCGTAGCGAACGGAATGAACTCCAATAGCCCCATCATAAACTCCTCAGTCACTCGCCGACTACGATCTAGTCGGTTGTACATCCATCGTCGATTTGCCGGTACCTCCATTTACAATATCTAACAAGCACGATTTCTGTTACTTTACATTTTTAAATTTTTATTTAACTATCGGTTGTGAATCACTGTATCTCTTTGATGTTGCAAATTAGTGGGGCCCTATCCCATTCGGGATGAATATGCAACCATCCGTAACCCATCGATGTTGTATGTGGTCTATCTTGTGTCGTTGATGTTCATTTAAAATTTCGGCAGCATTTCGCATTGGTCCCCGAGTACACAGAGATACGTACGGTATGAAACACCACACACAGACATGCACCCTGGGGACAATACGAAACACCGTAACCGAAATTTCAAATGAACATTCAACTTCTCAAGATAGACCACATACAACATTGATGGGTTACGCCCTACTGGTTACAAATTCATACCAAACTGTCCAACCGGGACAATTCAAGATCCAACACAACATGGTACATCAACCGGTTGTTTTGAAACTTGAACGGGAATCTAATGGGTTCACACACGACTAAACCCTACATTATTAAAGTTGAGTTTCATTTTTTAAGTTCCCTAAGAAAATGAGCCTGTCAAAATTTTGGCAGAGTGTCCCCTGTAAACTAGACATTTCCCAAATTTACAAACGGCCTGTTACATACAGAAAACTTCCCAGTATAGATAAATAAACATATCATACGCATTGTATATGATATTTAGACTTATGAACACCAGTGCATGTTATCAATACATAAAATCAATGCCTAATGAGATGTACTCTCTACTAACAAACAACATTACACATGCATCATAAACCATGTTATCAGCATACAAAACCAATGCCTAATGAGCTCTGCTCTCCACTAACAAACAACATTGCACATGCATAAAAAATCATGTTATCAGCACACAAAACCATTGCCTAATGAGCTCTGCTCTCCACTAACAAACAACAATCAACATACATACACTTCAAAAGATACAACACACATAGCCAGAAAGTTAGCGTTAGGGGATTACCTGGGAAAGACAGATAGCGATGAAGTCAAAGCTGATGAGGGCCGAACACGAACCACACGTAAAGTGTGTTGGTCTGCATGACAAAGTTGATTGTTAACAGTGTATTTAATTAACCATCAAAAAATTACTTTAGTTAACTGTAACCGAGCAAACCAAATAGTGGCTTATTTGTTTGGTTGGAATAGAAATTGAGTAATCAAAAAAAAAAGTTTCATTATTTGACACACGTTTAACTATCTTAAACGAAAGTTTTGACGAATATTTTTATAATTGATTACTAAAGGGATATTAGGAACTAAACAAGCATTTTATGCATAGCTTTATTGGACCTATGTATATTTATTCCCTAAAAGATATTGCTCAATCATCCGTTCATCTAAAAGATGATTTCGAAGAAGTAAGAATTCGTATAAATTATAATGTTTATCCCTTCTCTATTTGCATGTTACTTTCTCACATCCACACAGTTTATAACCAAGATGAAATTGTTAAGATGTCTCACATAAATTAGGAATATAACATGAATACTCCTTACAAGAGTGTAACAGAAACTTCTACTAAGTTAGCTTTAGCTTTCAAGATGAGTTAAACTGTATCCATTTTCTAATAACAATTGATCAATCTCACTTGGGTTTTCTTCTGTATGTTTCTTGTCTCTCTTAGTTGGATGTTATTTCTTTCATGCAGCTAATGGGATCAGAGGAGTGCTATGAGAAAGATGAAGAATGCTATAGCAAAAGGATGATGGTAGAGACCCATTTGGATTACATCTACACCCAACATCATAAGCCTTGAATTCATTGAATTTGCACCTTAGTTGAATGGTAGAGTAATAAGAATGAGTAATATGTGTTAGTAGATATTTTTGTCAGTTGTTCTGTGCAGTTTCAATTTTGATTTATGCTTAGAATAACGGTCTTATGCTGACCGATTATTAAGGAATGAAGGAGCTATAATTTACATGTCGTATTTGTTAGGAAACTGCCCCTCTTTTTCGGCAGTATGAGGGAGAGCATTTTTCTCTCTCTCTAGTCTATTTAATTCGGCAGTATTGATGAAATAAATCAACGAATTCAGTTTACATTCAGAAAGCATCTAAACTATACCTGAATTAAGTTCACAATTTGGTATCAGAGCTCCTTCACAGGGGCCTGAACCAAGACAACGTTCCTGTGCGTGAGAGAGAGAAATACTAGAAAGCCTTGCTTTCTGAATTTGGGTTGGGAAGAGTGATACACTAGTGAGTTCTGAGAATTTTGAGAGTGTTATCAGAAATGGCTGAAGCTGGCAAGTATGTACAACCTGCCATTCCCAAGTTTGATGGTCACTATGACCATTGGGCTAAATTAATGGAAAATTTCTTTTATAGTTTAGGGAGACAGAGTAGTTAGTGCTTCATGGTTTAGAGAGAGACAGTAATGAAAGCCGAATTCCACGCCTCAGAGGAGAGGAGAAAACAAAAGATGATTGAGAGAGAGAGAGAGAGAGAGAGAGTTTTAGAGAATGGTTTCTTTTGGATGCTCTTATAAGGGTTGGGGGTGAAGAGTAAGAGTTGGCCTCTTTTCTTTAATTGGTGCTTTATATGATTAAAAGGGGTAATGTTTTTGCTCTTGATTACAAATTGGAAATGAAAGCCTTGAACATGTGGAGCACTTCCAACATCCGGTATTATACTGTATAATGAGGCATAGCCAGAGAAGAGTTAAACTGAAAAGATGGGAGTTTCTTACACTGGAGAGGATGAACGAGCGCTGGAAATGACGAACTCAGCGCTGGAGAAGACGAAGTTTGTGCCAGAGAAGATGAAATTTATGCCAGAGATGACAAACACAATGTCAAAGTTCATGAACAAAGTGCTGGAGTTCACAAACGGAGCGCCCGAGATGGTTGGGGGCTCCGCACGAATGAGAACGATGGTACGGATCAAACATCTTAGGGATTTTTTATGTTTTTGGGTCACAGGTTAGAAACCGGGTCACCAAGGCCCAAAACACTTAATTTTGTTTTTTTAGGCAGAAATCCACCATGGGCCGCCCCAATCCACCATTGCGCCATGGGAATATTGGTGCCATAGAGCTGCCACAGATTTCCACCACACCATGAAGGTTGTATGGTGGCAAGTTTAATTCTGCCAAGCCATAGCGCCATGGCACCGCCATGGCCGGAATTTGACAACACTGCTCCTTACGTTTTGTTGCATTAATTATGCGCTAGTTTTGATAGGTATTTCTTATAAGTTTATTCTAATGCCATAATAAATTACAATGCACTAATTCCAAACATGTGGTGAGGTTCTCATTGTCTATTTTTCTCATAAGTTATTAGTGGGTCATGCAATGATCTGATTTTCGCTCTTTGTTTTTATCCTTGTTTGTTCCTTTAATGGACCCAGGGAGAATTCTGAAGGTGGTGTCTGTTTTTTTTCTTCTTATTTTCATTTTCAGCTCATATGTTTTTGCTAATAATTACAAGAATCCTACCTTATTTTTTTTTGTTTTTTCCCTGTTACTATTAAACTTTCATGAAGGAATCACTGAAAACTTTTTCACCTGCTTAGTCATGGATCCATCCTTGTGTTGGAGGGAATCGAATTCCATGAAACATAGTTATTGGTTCCAAATATGGGAATTTCTTATTCATGGAATGGAAGTCCTATATGAACACAGTGTTAATTATTGCATAGGGTGTTTTGATTATTGATATCTCAACCGTGTACTTATTACTCATCATTCCTCAGGTGATGTTGTCCTAGGATTATATATAAAGAATGTATTCTGGGTCCTCTGCAATGTCCATTTTATGAGTCAACTTTTTCCTTTTAATATGTAAATTCAGCATTAGTTACTGGTTAAATTCTCCTTGTCTAGCTCATAATTATATAATGTGTAGAAGTAGCTAAAGATATGATTATGTTTCACTTTTGTTTGTCTTGTTCACAGGTAGCATTGAAAACACTTATAGTCATACATAGGTTATTGAGGGAGGGTGATCCTACCTTTAGAGAAGAACTTTTGAATTTCTCATAGAGAGGACGAATTCTCCAACTTCAAAATTTTAAGGATGATTCTAGCCCAATTTGTTAAGTTTTTTTACATTGTCATCTTTATATTTTGTTGCCTAACTGTCATATAGGCTTAGGTTATAAGTTTTCAACTGTTATTCTTTGGATGATATTTTTGTTTCAATATTTACTTTATGATTTTATGCCTGTATAATTTCATTTGCTTGCAGCTTGGGATTGCTCTGCCTGGGTACGTACTTATGCATTGTTTTTGGAAGAAAGACTTGACTGTTTCCGGGTTCTTAAGTATGATATTGAAGCTGAGCGTTTACCCAAACCCGCCCAAGGGCAGGAGAAGGTAATTTCTATAAGCAGTTCTATACTCTTTCAGGATAATTGGTTGGCTGAGTACTTGACTAACAAAATTAATCAACACAATAATTGACTAACAAAATTAATCAACACAATATTCTTATTGCAACAACAGGAAATTGACTAACAAAATTAATCAACACAATAATTGATATGAAAAACAGAGAGCTAAAAACAGGTACATGAAAAACAGAGAGCAAAAACAGAAAACAAGGGCATGAAAAACCTGGTCGGAAAGTTTCAAAGTCGCCGGAAAACCTGCAGGGGTGGTCACCGGAGACTCCTCGGACGTTGTCGCAGCTCTGCCTGGCCGGAAATGGTCGCCTAAAGTAATGGCACATGCAGGTTCCAGGGAGGAAGAAAGCACGCGGAGGTTTGAGGGAGGAAGAAAGGGAGCGGATGTGAGAGAGGGAAAGTGAGAGGGAAAGTGCTAAGGTTCGGAGGGAGGAGAGGGAGACGGCGGCTGAGACAGGAACTCAGACGAACGAAGGGAGGGAGGGGGAAGTCGGACGAAGGGAGGCAGGGAGGAGAGGTGAACGGCGGCTCAAAGAGGAAGGGGAAATTTAGGGCAAGTGAGAGGGAAAGGGGTTGCTGTCGAGTTAGATTAAAACCTTAGCGACGGCTACAACCCCGTCGCTAACAACGTCACTACAATTAAACGCTTAGCGACGGCACCACAACTCCGTCCCTAATCTCCTGAATCGTAGCGACGGTGTCAACCCACCGTCACTACCTTCCATTATTTAAAGAAAAAATATGGAGGGAAGGTGAAAATCATAGTGACGGGAGAGTCAATCCGTCACTAATCTCCTGAATATTAGCGACGGTATCACCCCACCGTCACTACCTTCCATTATTTAAAGGAAAAGTGTGGAGGGAAGGCGAAAATCATAGCGACGGTAGAACAACCCCGTCACTAACCTCTTCAACATTAGCGACGGTGTCACCCCACCGTCACTACCTTCCATTATTTGAAGGAAAAGTGTGGAGGGAAGGTGAAAATACTAGCGACGGTAGGCCAATTCCGTCACTAATCTCCTCAACCTTAGCGACGGTGTCACTCCACCGTCACTAACTTCCATTATTACAAGAAAAATATATGGAGTGAAGGCGAAAATAATAGCGACGACAGAGTACTTCGGTCACTACTCTCCTGCTTATTAGCGACGGTAGGATAGATCCGTCACTGATTATTTCTTAAAATTAAAATAAGGGCAAAAAATAGCCACGACGTTGGCTTCCGTCACTAGTACAAACCATAGCGACGCAGTTAGACCGTCGCTAGAGTTAGAGGGAACATTAGCGACGGTATTATACCGTCACAACTATTTACCGCCAACTGAAAACCCAGGCGGGAAACAAAAAATGGTAAAGTTAAAATATAGCGACCATGCTAGCAACGGTGTTGACAACTATTAGCGACCGCATACTCAACCGGTCGCTAAAGTAGTCGCTAACATCTTTTTGGTCCCTTTTTTGTATAGCGCGGTCGCTAACGCGGTGGCTAATTAGCGACGGGAGACGGTGGTCGCTAATTTGAGGTAACTGTTTAGGGTTTTTTTAGTTGTGGTTTCTCACTCCTTTCTCCGTGTTTTTGTTTCATATATTTTTAAATTGATGATTCAGAGGGAAGAATCGAAGAATCTCGACAGTGAATATAGCATGTTCTAGAAAGGGAGCTCGGTATGAATACCGTTGTCCAATGAATAAATAAATTTATTAAGTAACTATTTTTGGGCTATGGAGTTTCCTCCCTTTCTTATAAAGTTTAATATTTATTTTCTTTGGATGAATGTAAAATTACTTTATAAAGTTTTAATAATATTTATGAGGTATTTCATAAATGATGTATTTAATTTATTCCGATAGTTTCCTTTTAACAATCATTTCTTTAGTAAAAAAAATATATGAATTTTTCTAGTATTATTAAGGTGTAACAGAGGGTGTTACACCCTACCTGGAATAGATGATCCTCAGAAATCTAGAAAGCCTTCCAACACTCTTCGATCACCAATACAAACTTCAAAAATTCCTAAAAAACCATTAACACTACTTTTAATAACTCCTAAGTCATTAAATTCATAATTTGACGCCATAATCTACTAATCGATACTTATTTGGTAATTTATGACTCACCGAAATATGCCGACAGTTTCGATACACACTTCCGGAAGGATCCCCAAGCTGTCCACTAATTCAAAACACACCGAAACCACCTAATTTCATGTAAACCATTATCATTAAGCTTCAAACTCTTGAAATGGAAAGTTATAAGTCTTGGGTACCGTTGAAACTCACCAATAATGACGGAAAGCTCAAAACCTCCGATGTACCCTAGGCTGTCCATGCAGGTACACAACTCCAAAATGCCCCTAATTTCAAGGTAATGGAAGAAATTGAAGGTGGAGTTCATGCATTGCTCAAAACCGAAAATGGATATATGATTTTTACCTTAAATTCATGAAATCAAAGCTCTTCACCAAGAACCTAGGGCTGTCACGAGCAAGAGAAGAAAGGGGGCACAAAGATTCAAGCTTCAATTGAAGTGATTAGAAGAAGAAATGGTGAAATTGGAGGTGATAGTCACGGAGAAGAAGAAGAAGAGAATGACCTAAATCCTTTGCTGTATGTGTGAAAATAGAATGGAATTGGCCCTTGTTATTTTCCTATCTAGCGTGAGTGGAAGAGTGAAACTAAGGGGGTTGAGATTTTGAAACATTAAGGACATTTTTGACATTTAGTGTGTTCAATTGAATTTTAGAATCAACCAGGTAACTGACAGTTACCAAAACTTTCCCCGATAAATTCTAAAAATTAACTTAACAGCCCGGAAATAATTTAATCCATCAAATTTAATTATCTAGCAAATATAAATTACCCAAAAATTATATTTGGGATGTTACATTAAACTTGCACATCAAACATTAACTTTCTAAATTTGAAGTTTCTAAACTGAACTAAAGTTTTTTTAAAAATTAATTGAACTAATTTTTTTATGCTAAATAACGTTATAGTATTGTAACTAACGCTATGTCCAACACGCTAAAATACATGTTTCTTATAGTGTGGACACTCATTTTTGCCCTTACATGAGGACATCATATCCTAGTATAACTAGGAAATTCTCTACTTCTTCCCTACTAAATGAGAGATAATACCTATACTAGATCTTTATCAGATTGGTATCATATACGATTAGAGCTGTGTCTAGAAAATTTAGGGCCTTAGGTAAGATTATAACAATATTTGTTTTTAATATTTTTTAGTTTTTTAAGATGCAAAACTTTTTATCAAAATATTATGAAGTAATTGTAACATTTCATTCTGAATGGATAAAATAGCCAATCCATTTAACCTACTTCATAAAATTAGGAGTGGTAGTGTTTTGAAACATCACCTAAAGGGTGGGTTTTCTATTGTTATTTCACTGACCGAACTTGATGCATGCCTCCTTCTATGAATAATAACAAATTTGTGAAGTGCACCACGTTTAGATTGAATTATTTTTTGTTTTTTGTTTATCAAACTTTCTATTTGACACTTAACAAAGTATAAAAGTATAAAAAAACAAAAAAAATAATGCAATAGAAGTAGAACAATAGAACCTGATACTTGGTATAAGTAGGGAGAAGAATTTCAATCAACTATGCATTGCTGGACTGATTGTCAAGAAAATAACAATTTTTATGTAAGAGACTACAAAAAGATTGAGAGTATCGAAGTGTTATTAGAAATTGGTAAATGTTGATATTCAAATGTCCAGTTATTAGTACAGCAGATAATGTCGGAACTTTAAGACAAATTTTCGACTGATTTACGTTTCTTCTTGGCCTTCCATATCATGACAATTTCTTAAAAAAAGATAATTAAATACTATGTATTAATGGTACATATATTACTATAAACCTTTGTTTCAGATAGATCAATTCTTATATATAGCTACCAACCTATCTCAGATATATTTTGGACCCTATGAGAGAAAAGAGTGGAACTAATGCAAAGAGATATAAAGTGCAATATGACTTCACCATACACCTTGCACATTCACTGCATTCACCCTACATCAACTGAAGGAAACAAAAGTTTCCCAATAAATAATCTTTATTTTATGTATTTTGCATCCAAAGAATTCGTAGAACAAGTAAAGACATTGCCCACTTTTCACAAAGATTCAATCATATATATCTGCGTGCACACCTTTTCAATTGATAAATCCAAAGGCAACAACACCTCAGTAATGCTGCGAAATATAAAATAAATATATATGTGAGAAATGAATTCTGTGGGAAAGAAGGCTCTTTGATTTGTTACGAAATTAATGGTAGGGACGCAGGTGAATGCTGTCTGAGTTGTTGATTTAACTGTGGCATAACTCCAAACTTCAAAGAAGATAATTAGATGTGTATATCTATACTTATCTGTCATTTTCTGATTCTATGATTTGAACAACATAAGTGACATTGATCAATTAATTGCAGCCATGCAAGCATATGCATAATGATGAAGTTGGAGCATATCTCTCATTAGAAAACTTGAACCTAGAGTTATGCATTGAATTCGTATCTGTAATTGGATTTTGATTGAACAAAAGTTTTGTTTTCAATCGAAGGATTTGTGGCCGCTATTAAATATAGACATTTATTTTTTCAATTTTCTCACAATTAAATATGAATTTTATTAGAAGAAAAAATTTATACTATTAACCCAATGTAAATGATTACATTATCGAAAATTATTGAATTTTTCTCATTATATTAAAATTCCACTACCAAAAATTTATTCTTTTAGTAACATACAAGATTTAATAGTTCTTACGATAACTTTTAATAACTAACAAAAAAAAGTCTTATTATAGAAAATTTTAATATATATTAACAATATAATTCATTATACTAATAAATAATAATTTTATTAGTATAAAATTGATTTGTACTAATATTATATCACATATTATAGTATAACACATTGTATTGTTAGTAAAAACTACTGATATTTTATATTTTGTTATTAAAGTTTATACCAACAAAATTTTCCTAACAACTCCATTTGTGTTAGTAAATGATAGCTTTTTTTTTTAATGTTTTCCTACTTCAAATGTTGTGTGATGAATTGACTATATAAAAACTTTTAGACTGATAAATAATATATATATATATATATATATATATATATATATATATATTAAACTCTTTCAATACCTGTATAAGAGGCAAAGAAAATAAAAAGTGGTTTTTTACATAACTATTGGAAAAAATTGAATTAAAAATAATAAAATGTTAATGTTTAATTTATTTATAAAAAATAAAATTGGGATAAAATAATATCTAATTAAACTATATATCCTTAATTAAGTGCTGAAAGGGAACCAATTTTTTTCATTTGAGTTTTTATCATGTGAAGTAACATTTAATTAGCAAGTATGTGCAAAAAAAAATAAAATTAATTAACACAGAAAAAACTTTGTTGTGGGAAAGAAAAGACACATTTCGGTAATTTTTACGCTTTCAAAAGGATTCACCGTTGATTTTTAATCGAGAACACCCGTAGGTTAAAAAAGTACCATGTTATTTGACTTGATATTGGTGATTACTAAACTTTAAAATACTCATTATTCTTTGTTGATCAGTTTAGAATGGAGGTCAATTTTAATTATGTAATCTTGTTTATTTCGATGCAAGACAACGAAACTCTCGAATTTCTTTAATGGTTTCCCCGAATAAAACTCAAAAAGATTATATAAGTTGTGTGCCCAAAAGTTTATGATTTGGCTGCGATCTAGCTAGGGCATTATTTGATTATAAAGCATATGCCGTTTGATCCATATAAGGAAATCTCCTGTGCATAATAAACTAGCCGAACGATGGTTTACATATTCTATTAGACTATTTCGATCTCTATTTTGATTTTAGAATGAAAGTTTAAAAAAAGTAGATTTTAGATCTTATAATTAAATAAAGTTTTGACAGTCACAAATATGTGAATAATCAAAATTAATCTTTAATTTTTTTTATTTTTATAACTTTATTTTTCGAACTACATACTAAACGAAGACTATATAGCCTCCAAGTGTCACAAAACAAAAATTAGGTTTCTGTCACTTACTATGTATGCACTGAGGCGCATGGCCACACATTGATATTAAATTAATATTGGTCTCTCATTTGGAGGAATCAATGCAAATATCCAGAACTACTTGACAAATTGTATCTAAAGTTGGAATTCAAAACACAGGAAGCTAGATAATTGATTTCATTTACCACTACTTATTAAACTAGTGCTAGTTGTTGACGTAAAGTTAATTATCCAGTTCACTGATACATTGAACAAGGAGGAAAAACTTGTTCTCAAGTCCATTTTCTGTAGCTACATTAAAGATTTTATTAATTGTCATTAATTGTCAAATACCTATGATTCCACAGCTCATCGTCATATATGATGTTGTTATATATGGAGGAGATAGATCCAATGAAGTTGTGTTAAGACTATACTGGAAAACAATATATTAACTTATTTGCCAACAAAAAAAAGCATACATTTCAATATATAATTAACTAGATATATAGACACAAACCCTAAAGGTTCTGAAAAGTTGCAGGATGAGATTCTCGTATTATTGCTGCAATTTAAAGAAACGATTAGAAGAAAACTAAAAAAAATATATCAAATGAAATACTAAATATATATATATATATATATTGTATATTTAAATATAAAAACATTAGTTAATAATAATCAATTATATTATGAAAATTCTATGAAATAGACGAAAAATAATCTTAGCTGGAAAGTGAAACATAAACATACAATTTAATAACTAGGAATATGTCCGCACATTGCGCGGGTGTGTAAATTCTTTTAATATACTATGAATTAGTATATAGAAAATATATTAATATTAAAAATTATGGTGTGTATATATATAACCTTGATTTAGTAACTTTTAAGTTATATTTTTTAGTTTTTTAAATAAAATAGTTATATTTACAACCGCTATCATTGTTCTATCTGTTTTCATTGTATTCAAAGTCCTTTTGTAGCTAATGTTAATTTGTTAAATTTCACTACACCAACCATCAAAACTTAAAACAAAATCGGATAGAGCAATATTAAAGAATTAGTTGGCACAAGTTCATGTTTATGGCATCCCACAAGTCATATATCAATAGGTCAAATTATGAAAAGTTTCATAGCTTACACATAAAATCCATATAGAATGTATGGATTAGTGAGAAAATTCATGAGGTTATAATGAATGGATTATGAAGTTAATTATGTGCATAAATGTGTTTTAAGCACTCCGTGTAATTGTCAATATGATTGTGAATGGTCCTAATAGAGTAATTGTCGTTTCATTTGGGGTTTGAACTCATTATGTAACAATTTTTTCATTAATTAAAATGAATACTAATTACATAGAATGTTGTCGAACTTGCATCGGGTAAGACTCTTTTTCAAGGCTTTAATTAAGAATGCCAACACATGGAAAATGCTGATGTGGCAAAATTTGTAGAATTTCATTTAACCAAGTGTCGGCATTACACTTCTTGTCTCAATTTATATATTATAAATGAATAACTAATAGTGAACGTTTGGCTAGTCACCTCAGGTCATAAATTTGCTCATCAGATTTTATAGTTTTTCTTTCACAAACCAAAATAAGAACTTAAGAAAGTGAACACTACAAAAAAAAAGTCATTTACTAACACAAAATTTAAAAGTTGTTAAAAAAATTGTGTTTAACTAACAAAAAAAATACAATGTTTGTAAATAACAATAAAATTATTATACAAAAAGAAAAATGGCTACAAAGTTGCCTCTAATGAAGGTGAAAGGTCTTGTCGCCATAGACAATGCTATTTTATTTTTTAAAATATTTTTAATAACAAAATTTTGGTTGGTATAATTTTTAACTAATAAAAAATATACTGTTTGCAAAGATATTTTAGATTTTTACTAACGATAAAATAGAAAATAGAAAAATATTAGCTATAGCTACAAAGTCGTTGCTAATGAATCTCATAGGTCTCGATACGATAGACGTCATTATTTTATTTTTAAAATATTTTTAATAACAAAACCTAGTATCGGTACATCATGGCATCACTAGGTCAAACAAGATGCTAAAAAATGCAATGAGAAAACTAAAATAATCGAGCGATAGGCCCTGAGTGTTATCACTAAGCAATATGGTCATCTCGTAGCTGACCGTATCACTAGTTTAAATGGGGAAGTGAAAAAAGAAAAGGAAATTAACACAAACCTATTTGTTGTAGTCTAAGAGACGTGGTGGCTATGGGCATCGCTAGTTTATTATTTATGAGCGAAAGAGGTAGGGGTGTCGTTATGGTTGGACATGTGGACAACGCAACCTGGGTTTCTCGCCACGTGTCAAATTTTTTTAACTAGTCACAAGGTTAGTGACAGTACAGTGTCTATCGCTAAATCTAATAAGTTATTCGAGCCCAAACTTGTCCCTTCCACCAGTTTCTCATTTCCCTCTCACTAAACCCTAACCCACTTCCACCCTTTTATTCTCTTTACCACTCAGTTCTTTCCCTTTACTGAATGTGAGCCTAATGCCCTCCCCCTAACCTACTCAGTCTCACCATCTATACCTCCTCCGACAAGCATCGACGGAGGCTTCGTAGTCCAATAATCATGACCATTCTCTGGTAAGTCCCCTGTTATTTCTTCTTCTCTTTCTTTGGCAACGTGATATGTTTCTTGGTGATGTTGGACTTGAGATTGTAAAACTAAACTCTTATATTTAATGCTGATATGTGATGCGAATTCATTGGAAATGAAATTTTATGGCAAGCACACCAATCGTTAAAAAGTAGTATATTTGATCATTCCCACGGGGATTGTGTTAAATATCACAATCTAAGGAAGTCTCCAGTTGAACCTTACAACAAAAGCCATTCTGTCTTTATATTTTCTAAATTTATGTTGTTTTTGTGATTTTCTAACAGTATTGTCACTAAGTAAGAATTATGTTAGAAATTAGGTTATACTAAACAAACAGATTGGAATTGAAATCTACAAGCCAATTATCCTAAATTCGTATGAAATAAGCATTAAACTCAATCATAACAGAATTCAATTTCACAGATGAATAATTCCTAATCCCTTAGATAATTATCACTAACCCAACCTAGACCAACCCTAATCCCTTAGGTGTCAGCTTTAATTAAATTTAATTGCAAAATTAAAAGGAACTCTAGTCACTCTCTTAATTCCTTAGGCATGAAGCAACTAAGTCAGCAATGTGTAAACAGGAAGTTCCCATCAAGATTCCTCTCTAGTGAAGACTTTAGAATAGGCCTTAGATTTCCCAATCCAAGAGTGAATCCAACACTTGTTGTGTTCAGAATTTGCTGTAACTGAAGCTTCAACTTCAATCACTTGAATTGCATATCCATGAAAGCTTCAATCAATCCCAATCCTAGGGATTTAGGTGCTCATGAAAAGAAAACGAAAATGGAATACAAAGGTTGAAGGTGAGAGATGAGAGAATCTAAAGAGAGAAATATTAGAGAGAGTGTGTAAGTCAAGAAATGAAGTTAGTATTAGAACTTAGTTATGGATTAGTTACATTACATGTATAAATACTAGTCTAAAATAACTAGTTACCGAGGCTAAAATAATACATTTTATGTCATTAATACATATGTACAAATAAATAGGCTCACTTAAATTAACCAAAATACAACATATACATAATCAGAACTTGCATAAGTTATGGACGTACACATGGCATTTAAACGGTGGGTCTAGCATACAAATGTTTGGGCACTGGAATCAAATGGTGCATAGGCGTATAAGTGTGGCATGAGTGGGTGTATGATGGAGCATGTAGACGCTGGCTTTCTGGAGTGGCTATGGTGTTGAACATGCACCCAGCGTGGACTCACGTTAGTAAGCTTAGTCACGTGTGGGATCTTGATCAAGTCTGATGATGGACGTATGAACCAGTGTAAGATGAGCGTTCCAACACTTGATCTCTGTAATGGTACAAATGTTGGGCATATAAGGTAACGTATGACTGGCGTGTAAATGTTGCATCTTTGTTGATGGCACTTGACTTAATCATATACCAGCATGTGCTTACACCATGGGCGTAGCCACGTGTGGTGTGGACGTGGAGCGTGAGAATGGGCATAAAAGGCAACGTCTATATGCATGACTATTGATGTGATGTTGGGCCTATAGCTGAGCATGAGGAGCAACAATTGTATGCTAGTTGGTGTTGGTGCTTGGCGCATGCAATTGATGCCTTGTGCCTTGACCTGGGACCTGAAACACATAAAGCAACAAACTTCCAATGTACCGACATTAGTTAAAATATGATACGTTAGAGTCAAAAATACATATTTTAAATATTTATCAATTACATTAAAAATATAATATTTATTAACTAAAAATACAAATAAATCATAAAATGAATAAAATCCTAACTTTACTAAATATATACTATTTTTACTCCTAAATTAATAATTAATTACTGTTGATTAGGCAAAAGCAATAGAAAACAACCAAAATAAAGGTATAGAGTCAAATTATGGCAAATGTGACTGATGAAGGTGACGATGCCTATCAGTTTTCTCCAACCGAACTTCATGAATTGCATATTATGTTGCATATTGATATGATTACTTACGAATGTAAACTAGTGTAAACCAGGGGTGAACATATTGATAGAGTCTTCCTACCATAATCACAGCCTATACAAAGTGAATCTGATATTGAAGACCAAACCAAAAATGAAAGAGAGCAAAGGTAACAATGAAAGTGAATTTGAAACTGAAACCGACATATGGTATGTTTAAATTATTAAGATTCATTGCATGTAACTGTTTATTTGTTAAATATCAATTGTTTCTAATTAATTGTATCAACAGATGACTGGACGTGGTTGGAGATCTGGCCATGCTCATGGTCTAGGTGGTTGTAGTTTTGGTGGTTATGGTCATGGCATTGATGATGTGGTTGGCACATTGGTTGCCCCTACTTTAGTGTAGCATACTCTTCCGGCCACTGTTGCCAATAATTAGATTCACATTGATTAGTCGGTCATAGAGCAGCCTATTGCTGACACATCAGAATAGGTAGCAGTCACCCTTATCACTACCACATCCGCATCTTCATTTCTTCTGTTCATCACTCCTATGAGGAATAGATTAGAGTAAGTCTTAACTATTATACTTCTTACTTATTTCAACTTTCCTTTTGTTAAGTAATTAATGTCATGCATACAATTTGTTGTAATGGTTTCATTATTAATGATGGCGTTGCCAAAGCCATCATTAGATTTTGAAGGGAAAGTGTGATGGTCCTTAGATCTCATTCAAGGATGAATTGGACGGGGTCTGGAACACGTAGTTCGAGACTTTGTCGGTAAGTTAAAACTTCTGTTATTGTACATTAAACTTAAATTCATTTTAATTTAATTATTTGGTTAATATTTTATTATTGTATAAGGAAATACCGATGGGCCTCAGAGAGGACAAATGAGGTGATAAAGGTCTTTAGGCATAAGGCCTTTAAACTTATGAAGAGTATTATTTACTAATACCATGAATCTGGCACCAAGCCAGATTGGATTGACGATACCTAGTGAGAAAGGATATGTAGAAATGGAATAAAGAACCGCTTGTGCAGATAAGTGGTAGGAACAAGGCTAATTGAGCAGTTGATGTCGGGGCCTCTATATACATTGGTGATTCTATCTCTATAGCTACACACAGGAAGAAGATGGTAAGTTTTATGTTGAATAGTTAGAATTAATTCCTACAATGAACTATTGAATTAAGAATGTTATATTTTATAGGTTGAGAAGATGAACCCCTTACAACCTATGATTACATGGAGTGGACTAAGAAGAATAAAGCCAATAACTAGGTTAATAATAGGGCTTGAGATATGGTGGCGTGTTAATTAATTGCTAAATTAGGACAATTATATGTACAATATGAATATGAATCTTTAACTGGTAATGTAGTGTGATTATGAATCTATGACTTATCATTAGGAATTTTATATAAAGACTTAAATTTGACTGATAACTTAGAACATATATTGTAATGAAAACAAATTGATGTTATTTTGAATGTAACTACAATTGAAAACTGTACATCAGACTTTGCTTAATAACTTAACTATAAATTTTAATGAGGAGCTTTCTGGTTATTTTGTAGGGATTTTAAAAATTTTGGTTTCTTCTATTTATAGGGAAATTTTGATGATTTTTTTTAGCAATAACAATAGTGACAGTATTAGGAATGACATAATAGACATCTCTATCATGGATTCAAAGACCCCTATATAGTGACAGAAAGGGTGTGTTGTCACTATTGTAAAGGGTAAGACCCAATATAGTGATGGACAGCCTCACCTCGCTATAGTGACCTACTTTAGAGACGAAAAGTAAGTCATCTCTATGGTTGGTTCAAAGACCCTCTGTAGCAAGGATTGTAAAGACGCCGCTATTGAGGGTTCCGATACCTATGTTAGCGACAACTCGTTAAGATTATGATTGTTTTGAATATGCCTAATGCTTGCCACCATTTAGCGATGAGTTTTACTAAAATTAGTAACGACTCCTCCAGCGATCGGATTCAGGTCATTGCTATATGTGTTAACTTTCTTAAAAAGTGAATTATGGGGTAAAGAGATTAGCGATGGAAATTTTTTATGTCGGAGACGCAAGTTATCAGTGGCTAATCCGCCACTGATCTCATTTGGTGTCGTTAAAGTGGTTAGCTACGCTAGATTATATGATGCCAACAGAATCGTATAGATTAGCGATGCCTTTTGTCCATTGTTGATGCTAAAATTTTTTTTGTAATGAAGTTCACTTCTACATCTACATTATTATTACATGTATTTTTTTCAATGGAATAAAGACAAAACTAAAGAAAGGAACTAGAATACTCGTTACTACTAGAATCTGCCAACAAAGTATCTATAAAGTTCCCAAAGGATAAGACAAAAGCCTCAAGGGAACTCTATGCCAAGCACCTTCCTTCGCTAAAAGATCAGCACATTTGCCTTATGAAAGAATAAATGATCTCTAACTTTAGACCACTACCTTAATTTCTTAATTAAAAAAAATAAGATTCTCATACTTGTGACACAACTACACTCCAACCTAGAGTAAATTCACAACCATAACACTATAATAAAAAAATTTAGAGGGAGGCTTCTGTAAGACATCCTCCCACATTGGCTTTTTCATAGGACAAAAAGCGTGAGGTACCCTTATATGCATAAAATTCCTATGAGGATTGTATTTTGGTTTTTTCTCTCCATTGGTTTCACGTATTTTTCCAAAACATTTGAACTTTGTATATGGTTTTAGGTATCCTTATACCCGATTTGTTTATTTGATTGTTGTTTGTGTAAAAAACGTTAAATAATTGGGGATTATAAAAGAAACCAGAGATAATAAATATTAATTACAATTATTAAACCAGTTCATACATTTACTAACCAACAACTAATAAAAATAATATATTTATATTATTGGGTTATTATAAATCAAATCAAATAAATATTACACTATATTTATAGTCACAAGTATGAATTTTCTTAGTTTATTTCTACTTTTGTCTTTTAATATAAGAACTTTTTTTAAAAAATATCTTTTTTGTTAGAACCAAGTTTGTTTTATAAAGACTTTAATATTAATGGTTCTTATCTCAAGATTTGTTAATAACATACATTATGGTACTTAATTAAATAAAGTCTGCCTATGTGTTATCTGACTTGTCTAATTAAGTGTTTTAAGTTAAAAATCTGTAAGGCATAAGCTATAAATGAAAGGGGAAGCTCATCATAAAAAGTTTAAAAGTTAGTGCTTAAGTCTGTATGGGACTAAAGAAAATTCTAAGAGAAGTCTAAACTTAGTTGCACCATCAGGGTCTGATCTACCAAATCTTGTCTCACATGGAGCATGTTCTGTTCTCTTAAGTCTTCAAACTCAAGACTTCTAAATATATAAAGACATTATTTTGTTTGTATCAAAGCTTAACAAATCTTTTCTGAAGATGTCCCAAAGGAGATAAGAAGACAAGAATTTGTTCAAGAACCAAAGCATACAACAAACAAAGTTAAAAGTTTAATTTGATGATGCTCTAAACTATGTGCGTTTCAAGGAAAAGTGCACTTATCATCAAAATAAGAAAGGAGATAAAATAGTGCAAAAGTCAAAGTTCTTATGGGAAGTAACTAGTGAAGTTGTTCTACGCGATTCAGATATACTGATGAAATTCAGTACGCGTATTAGAAACCCTTCAGAAGGTCAACCCTTGTATGTTTTAAGTTGAAAGAAGAATGCCTACAGAAGGAATTTGGCTCTGAAGCACTCAAGGAACACTATTTCAATACAAGCCCTGAGGTTCCTTCATACCAGACCTTCTGTCATCTTCTCACTCCCTAAGGTCTGATCCTCTCAACGGCTAAACTCATTCAACAGATTCATAACGATTATGTCTCTATCAGATTACCAAACGATCACCTTTTGTGAACTATAAATATAAAAAGATTCAGAATTTGAAGTAAAGAACTTTTGAGACCTTTGAAGAAATTACTTGCAATCAATTTTAAGCTCTCTTCTTCATTTAGTTTTTGTCTCAAAAGAAAAGACCTTATTTATTGTTCTGTCTCTAACAGACCTTGGTCTTTGTCTTTATTACTTAGTGTACATGTTCATATCTTGTATCTTTTAATACACTAAGTTCTCAGAAACACCAAACACAAATTATCCTTCAAATCCTTATTTGTGTAAACGTTTGGTGTGTTGTCGGCCTTTAGTTTCTGTTGGGAAATAGTCTGTGGCCTAAAGAGGCTTTTGGAAGAATACTTGGGATTGAGTCAGGAATGGTTTGTTGAAATAATACTTGGGTTTAAGCCAAAAGTGGTTGGAGTCAAAAATACATATGGCACAATCTGATGCCGAGATTGTAAAATGTGTTTTTACAATGGTGAAAATCTTTTAAGTTTGAAGGGACTGGACGTAGCTTTTGAGTTGGAAGTGAACCAATATAAATTCTTTGTATTCATTCTCTCTTTCCCTGCTCTTAATAGTCTAGTACAAAAGTTTGATCGCTTGCGCCTATAAAGTTTTTAAGTTTTGCAAAAAGAGTCTAAGACTCTTATTCAACCCCCCTTCTAAGTCTGACTTTAAACCATCACTTTTTATAAGACTCCTTTTCAATTTTCTACATCATTAATTTTTTAATTTGAATACTTTATTAATATGTAGCTTTTCTTGAAATCAAAATAACAATAAATAAGATACATCAATTAGAACGGTCTTATGCTATATGGGTAATAAGTGAAGAGAAAATAAGTTGATAAAGTAGAATAATGAGTCTCAATAAGCTTAAGTGCTAGTTTGTCGCACATAATTGAACACCGAAATGGGGCTCGGTATTGAAATTGAACCTTACAGTTCCCATTATGATAATTGAAAGCTTTATAAGAATTGGAAATACAATTCTAAGGTCCAATTCCATGAAATTACAATACAACTCAAACTAATGATTTTCAATTCCTGACACATACCCTCTTAATTTCCTACTCGTAACATCACACAACATTATGCGCCATCGCTTTCATTGTTGTCGCCACCATTGTAACTACAGTTATTGTCGTCACTGATGTCGTCTTCGTCACCTCTACCACTACCACCCCTACTCCTACCATTGTTGCTACTACCATCATTATCATTACTATTATTGTTGTCATCACTGCCATCACCCACTCCCTCGTTGTTGCCATTATTGCCATCATCACCGCCACCATTTTCACCACCACTTATGTCACTATTGTTGTCATCACCATTCATTCCTTGCCTCCATTGTTGTTGCGTAGTCACGACACCTACCACTACCACTTATGCAACCACTTTCCCTGCCACCACCATTGCTGCTGCCACGATCGTTATTGTGTCCTAACTACTAATATCGTCACCATCACCATCATCCCCACCGCTGCCACCATCACCCATAGTTTAGCATAGATCACAATTTTACATCTTAATTTTATATGATCGAAAAATAGAATTAGTAATTCTATAGCAATCATAATTTAAGTTCCATGCACCAAACAGATAATTTTAAAAAATTACTAAAAATTTTAAATAAATTTAATAATTTTAATCAAATTAATTAAACGTGAATGATGTAAATTATAATCATAATCAAATTCCATCCTATTAATCATTCACTTATAACGTGAAAAGAAAATCATTTTGTATATGAGAAAACTAATTGTCCGTCCTTCAATGAAAACTGAGGGGAAACCACGCGTTTGTGTACGACGAATGAATGTGTCGGAAAAATCTTTGGAGAGAAGCAAGTGGCACAGGGAAGTACGTTGTTAGAACTAGGCGTTGCTTATAAGAAAATTGCAAAAACGTAAAATTTCAGGGTTATAGAATGTTTCCTCCAATTTGCACCACGTCATGACAATGATTCATGCTATTGACATCACTGTGTCACTAGCAAGCAAAAACTCAAGGCCCAAATTAAAACCTTGTTACAAGTAACACGCTATAACCATTAATTCACTCATCACCCCTTTATATAGCTAGCCTAGATCATATGATCCTTCTAGTCCTTTCTTTCCAAATCTAAAAAGTAAAAATGGGTCCAATGCACATATTCTTATATTAGAGAAAGAAAAGAAAATGGTGGGCAAAAAAGTAATCTAAAATTAATAATGACCCTGCACATTGAATCATCAAGAATTAGTAAAAATTTTTATACAACGTACGTTTTAGTTGGTTGAACCAAGACATTGTTTGATCTTGGATAGTGACCCATTTGGCATTTACAATGACTAGGACTTGACCCTCAATCCTTGTCCTTTTCTACACTAATAAAATCCCCTCTTCATCCCCTTCTTCTCCTTCATCCCTTCTTTCCTATTATTCCACAATCTGTCTTTAACACATATGATCTCTTCAACATAGCTTCTTCCATAGGCACAATCACTCTCACCACCACTCTTAACCCACATCTTTACACCATTTACCTTTCAATGTGGTTTTTGGTTCAACAAATATTTGGTGAAGATGATGATGGTTCATCCTCGTGACCAGGTAGTTGGAGACACGCACAAGAATTCAGTGGCAGCTACGAAAAAGGGTTGTTGTGCATGCATGTTAAGGTACTCGATGTTGATTTTGGCTCTTCTCACTTTGTCCATTCTGTTCCTTCCATTGGTTTTGCCTCCTCTGCCACCACCACCTTCGCTATTTCTCTTTGTTCCCGTTTTCATCTTGATGCTTCTCTTTCTTTTAGCCTTTACACCTTCCACACTTCCCAACATGGCTGTAATTGCCTCTTGATCTGCATCATGGTGTAGTAAACTTGAGACTGAATCTACATATATATATATATATGCATTGTAACTTTGAGAAAGAATAAGCACTAGCTGTAGTAGAATCTTGAGTTTCGAGGTTTTGATTTTGTTTTGTACTTTCTTGTGTTAATTGTTTCGATGACTCTTTGTTTCAGTAATTTCTTGTGTTAATTTTTTACTCTATGACTCTTTGTTACATAAAGTTTGGATGACTTCGGTTTCGGCTGTTTACCTCAAGATAAGTGTTTATAAAGGTTTTCATAGATTACTTATTAACAAGACTCTACCAATTTTTACTAGTTTTTATTATCTATAATATGATATGATGGTACCTGGGATAATGTTACTAGTTTTTAGAGAAGAGTAGTCATAATTAGCCTGTTGAAAAGAATTTAATGGGAGCAATGGAGTGGCTGAAATATCTATAAATGTAACTGCATAAAACTCTGCAAATTAATGAAGTCACGAGAAAGGACAGATGAAGATGAAAACTGTTGGCTGGAATTATATTTTCTAGATGTTTATCTAGGAAGAGAAAGGAGTAAGATTTTATTAATGTTGATTCTTTTTTTAGAGGGGGGATGCATCTGTGTATTTTCTTTTGATTAGGTCTTATGAAATTAGTAGGTTGTTGGTTTAGATCATCATGTAAAGCAATCTGGGAACAAGATTGTAGACTTTTATGGCCTTTACGTAGTCAATACCACCCATAATTAAGCCCAAAAAACAATTCTCCCCATTACGACTTTTGATATATGACTCTAGGAATACATAAAAAAGAGAATTTCTTACATTAAAAATAATACTATTAGAAACTATCTTTAAAAAATACTAAATTATTATTTCATTCTTTTATTTTTCTTAGTAAAATTTAAGTTAAACCTCTTACTTTTTCTTAATCAATTAAGCTTCTTATATTTTTAAAAGTGTTCCATTTATGTTGCTTAAGTTCATTTTTTTATTAACATCATTAAAGGGGACCAAACATTTCATTAACTCTATTCATATGACTATTGTATGTGTCAAATATTGTTGATGTGACTACTCCATTTATCATATATTGTTGACATTGTAACTCATCAAATGTTGACTCCATAAGTCATTTATTTTTCAACCAATAAACATTTGAATATAGAGTCGTCATTTTAGTAGGATCTCACATGTGTAATGGTGTTACGACCATGTATGTTCGTATATCACGCCATGACTCCTTTTAGAGTTAATTAGTGAATATTAGACAAATATGACCTAACAAAAACATATAAAAAAGAATAAAGGACTATTGACCAAAAAAATAGTTAGGTGACTAACTTGAAATTCATTGAAAAGATGAAAGACTAAAATAATAATTTAATCTAAAAAAATTTAAAAAGGTGATAATTGAAATAATAAAAAATTGTGATTATGATTAACAAATTATATATGTTTATCTAATCTGTGTAATCTTGCACAGGATAAAAGTTTAAAAATAAAATTATTTTATTAAAATTTATGTGAAAATTGTTTATAAATTAGCTTGAAGAGATATTAATAATTTTTTTAAATAATTTTTTTATTTTTTAACCTATATATAATTGTGCAGATTAAATATATAATGAGATAAGAGAGGTGGTCATTAACATTAGCATCGGAAATTATGACATTTATTTTCAGAGGGGATTAGTTTGATTCGCATGGGATCACTTGTCTTATGTGCTGACTTGTTGCCGCTGACGGAGAAGATATTCCTTCCTCCGTTTTTTTACCTTAATTATTTAAGATTATGCATACAAATTAAGGAAGTGATTGGATATTTTACTTTCAATGTATATTTTTTTTATTCGTTAAATTTTTATTTTTTATTTATTTTTAAATATAAGAGCATTAATTAATCATTAACTATAAGGAAAAGAATATGATATTTTAATAATAAAAAAAAAGAAAAGAAGAACATTTAACATTTTCTTAATCTACATGAAAATATCAAATTGGACAAATAAAAAAAGGGGGAGTATTTTCAGTATCCCTACTTAAATTTTCTCTTTTCAATTAATTTGATAAATCATAATTAAAAGTTATGTATATTAATTGAGCATATTAATATGAATAAGTAAAAGAGTAATATTGAAAAAACAAAATTAATGCATCTTAATTTCAAGAAATAATTAAAAAAAATGAAGATGTTCATAAATAGAGCGCGGATATAAGAAAGTCCTAGAGAAATTACTCTAAGAGAATTAAAAGTATTATTATTGTTCTATCAAATGTGTCACTTGGTTTATAATAGAGGGCTTTAAGGTCATTTATACGATATTGGGTCAAGTGAGGGGTGGGATGCAGGGCCTAGATCCACTATCGCCTGTTGTAACCAACAGAAATTGTAGGATTAGGGATGAGTTTGTGTCCTTGATTTCTCTATATTCTAGGACAGAGGAAGTGAGAGTGTGCACACATGCCTCCATTAACTTGTGGGAGGGAACAAAACACAATTAAAATCCTAAACTAACTAAATAAATGGAGGGAATAGATAGTTTAGGACTACCATATCTTTCATAATCATATCTAATAGATGTTTAACAAATGAGTTATGTTAACTAGCATATAAAAACATTATTTAAAAAAGTAAAAAATATTATTAACATTATGTAAGGATTATTTAAAAATCTAAGTGAGTAAATTTTAATAATATTTTTAAATAACCCATGCGACTTTGAGACTAGTTGAATAATTTATGAGCATTTAATATTTTATTGGGCTGATGACTTCGTGAATTAACAAATTTGTAAAAGAAATTGAATATTGAGAATTAAGGGGCATTCACATTTACTATTATGCACTAGTGCAAAAAAGAGATTTAATCACGGTTAAAATTGGCCTTTAATCACGGTTCATAAACCGTGGTTATAGATCACATTTAATCACGGTTGCCAACCACAACCGTGATTAAAAGCCAACCTTCTATAATCTTCCACGCCACAATCCATACCCAACTCACCATCACCACCACCGTTCCTTTCGATCAGAAAACATGATTAAAAGTTCTGTGCACATCTCCACAGTTGCCACCAACATCCTCCTCAAAATAACCCCAACGTTGACCTTCAAAACAGAAAACCTCCATTATAGGAACAAACAGAAGCAAAACGTAGAGAACAAAAACAAACAGAATAACTAAGAAACATGTAAAGCCTTCATTATAATCGAAAGAAATAGAAAAGAAGAGATGTATAAAAGAGAAGCCTTACATGGTTGAACGAGAAAATAAGAGAAGGGTCGCGTGGTGGTCGTCAATGACGCGCAATGAGAATAGCAAAAGAAAACATGCAAAATATATACGTAGAACCACGTTAGATCTAGAACATAAAAAAATGCAAACGTCAATAGTAATGAGAAAACAAAAAGGAGAAATCTTTAGAGAGAAAGATGAGAGAAAGCTAACAGAGAAAGATGGGAGAAAGCTAACAGAGAAAGAGAAGGAGCGCGCGACATTCAAAATTTATATTTTGAAAACACCTATGACCACGGTTCTCAAACACCCGTGATTGTAGGGTATCTATAATCACGGTTTTCCTTTCAACCGTGAATGTAGGTACATTTTTTCAAAAATAAAAAAATTAAAATAAAAAAATCTAGTTGCAGATATAATCACGGTTTCTTATAAAGCCGTGATTATAGATGCCCTATAATCACGGTTTCCTCTCAACCGTGATTGTAGGTGCATTTTTAAAAAATATAAAATTAAAATAAAAAAACCTGGTTGTAGATATAATCACGGTTTCCCATAAAGCCGTGATTATATATACCCTACAATCACGGCTTCCTCTCAACCGTGATTATAGGTACATTTTTTAAAAATATAAAAATTAAAATAAAAAAACCTTGTTCCTACGACCACGGTTACTTCATAACCGTGATTAAAAAACTTACTTATATTTACAAAAATGCCACCGCGTATTTTTCAAACACGGTTTTCCCCTGGACCGTGATTATATCCCGTTGTCGTAGCCATTTTTTGCACCAGTGATGGTTGTACTTTCGTGGCATACATTCATTTCCAAGAATGGCAATAACATAAGTAATCCTCAGATTCTCACAACCATTATGGGGTGTTTGGTTAGGAGTTAAGAGGTTTGAGTAATTTTAAAAAATATGATACAGTTAAACCAAGTTTTGATTGTTTCAAATAGCATAAAGGATTAACATTAACTTTTATATTTTTCTATTTTCATAAGTTAGTTTTCCTAATTGTATATCAAACCGATATTGAATCATTAGGTGAAATTAATTTGTTCACCACTAGAGTAAAGGGTATAATACTGGATCCCTTCTGGATTAGTTTAAAATCTGCATATACAACATCTTTTGAGGACTAGTCTCCACGTCGGACCTCACACCCCGGCAATGACCAATTCACTACCTTTGTCCCTAAATATAAGATTCTTTTACCTAATTCACTAGTATTAAGAAAGTTTATTAATTTAGTTAAATCATTAACTTTGTCTGAAATTAGGAGTAATTTTTCAAAATTACCCTTAAGATCATTGAGAATATTATTTTTTCCCACTCATTCTCTCTACACTAATTCTCTCTTCATCATAATTAATATTGTATTCCATGTAAAAAGACTAAGTCAATAAGAAGAAAAATTAATTTTTGTGTCAACTAATTATAATATGAGAGATAACTATTTAAAACAATGTAATTCATTTATTGTCTTTTTAAACTCCAATAAGAGTTATTCATTTAATAGGAATATTTTAGTCTTAAAACAATTAATGACATATAAATTTGAAAAAGGGTCTTATATAGGGGACAAAAAAAATTATCAAAAATGTCTTACATTTAAGGATAGAGGTAGTAGTCTGTTTGGTTCTCAGTAAGGATTTTCCAATTAGGATTAACCAAAGGCATTTTCCTATTCATTGGCCATATAGAGTTTGACCAACATCAAACTCTATGCAGGATCAATATTAATTATTAAACGATTCTATTTTCACAACTTTATTTTTATAATTGGTTATCAAACATGCAATAAGATTACACTAAGAGCCTTTGGTTCGATCCCATTGAACACATTTACCGGAAAAGGGTGACATGTCTTAATTGTGACTAAGCTTAAACACGATTACCTTTGAATGAAAATAAATGTGGTTAATACTGGGAAAAAATAAACTTTAAGGTTTTGATTAACATATTAACAGACTTTTTAAGAATTTGATTATTTAACACTAAACCAAGGCATGAGACACTCTCCCAATAGTGGTGAAGCTTTAGTCAAAATCTTCAAGGGGGCAAAATAGTATGTTTCAATTTTAATGATGTACACATTTTTAAAAAGCACACACATATGGTTTAGTGATGAAAGAAATGGCAAAGAGGGAGAAAGATTAGGGTTTAACTCCTCCTAACAAAAAACTAATAACTCAGTTATTAACTTTAATCTATTAAAAAAATAAAATATAGGATCAGTTAATTTTAACCAAACAGTTTACATAGAAATTGTTAATATTGTTTTAGTATCATTCGTTTGATTATTCTTTTTTATTGTAAGCTAAAAATTATTACTATTAACATAACTTTTTCATTAATCTTTAAAATAGTTATATGTCTTGTACTCAAACTCAATTATCAATAATGTTTAAAATAATAGAATTTTGATAGACTTACACATTTATAATACTTTCACATTTTTTATATGTGTTATTTTTGTTAAAAAAAGAAAGGAAAACTATAATATGGGGAAATTTGGGGTTTATTAGGGTATATTATACACTTTAGTATGTTAGGATAGAATTTTATACATTTTAAATTTCTAATTTCAAATTACAAAATAAAAAAATTAAAATTTTTAATCAGAGTTTTGAAAAACAGGAAAAAACAAAAACTTATAATAATTAAATTTTATAAAATTAAAAATATATCAATTAAATATGTACTCAACTATTACATAATTTATTTAGGTTTGATAATCATAAAAATTAAATTTTTAATTATAAATTATAAAATAAATAAATTATAAATTTCTAATTAGAATCTTAGAGAATAAAACATTAAAAAAATTTCAAATTAGAAGTTAAAAAAAATAGAAACATACAAATTAAATATATGTTCAATTACTTTACACCACTAAAAAAACAACTGTTAGCGACGGAAAGAATTGGTCGCTAATCAATGGAATTCCCGTCGCTAAAACAATTAGCGACGGTGTCACAGACGGGAAAGTGGGCGTCGCTAAAACCCTCGTCGAAAACACATCAGCGACCACATACATGCCGTCGCTAACTTATTGACGGCGTAAGGCCGTCGCTAAAATCGTCCCTGCCCCAATAACTGCTGCCGTCGCTAAGTGTTGCCATACAGCGACCTCGGGACCCCGTCGCTACTAATAGACACCAGCGACCACCCCGTGCCGTCGCTAGAGGTAGTGATACAGCGATACATTCCGTCGCTAGTGGTTGTCAGGTCGCGACCACACCTTTCCGTCGCTAGTGGTTGCGATGTAGCGACCAAGGCGTCCCGTCGCTAGTGGTTGTCAGGTCGCGACCACAACGTCCGTCGCTAGTGGTTGCGATGTAGCGACCAAGGCTTACCGTCGCTAGTGGTTGTCAGGTAGCGACCACAACGTCCGTCGCTAGTGTTAATAAGTCAGCGACGGACGGGTACCGTCGCTAACGAGAATTTTTAAATTTTTTTAAAATTGATCCAATATTGACTGGTTTTGTTAATTTAGCTTTAAAAATATCTTAATATTTTATATTTTGTATTGGCTGATAAAATTTTATAATTAAATTAAAATAATTTTTTTGAAGTAATGAATTTGATGTCATTACCCCGACATCCCATAACTGTGATAACTCTTCAACCAACGGTTGCAAAAACACGTCTATGTTCGCCTTTGGATTTTTGGGTCCTGGAACCAGTATAGATAGAAACATGACCTCCCTCTTCATACACATATCAGGCGGCAGATTGTATGGGGTCAGGATGACTGGCCAACAAGAGTAAGCCCTTCCGTATTGACCGAAAGGGTTAAACCCATCAGTACATAATCCAAGTCTTACATTTCGCGACTCGCCAGAAAAGTCCGGATATAGCTCATCCAAACACTTCCATGCTTTCCCGTCGGAAGGATGGCAAAGAAACCCCTCTTGTGTTCGGTTCAGAGCATGCCAACGCATGTGTTTTGCCGTGGACAATGAGGCATACAGGCGTTGAAGACGCGGTGTTATAGGGAAGTACCACATTTTCTTCCTGGCCGTCCGGGTTACCTTCCCTC
The DNA here is from genome assembly GCA_037962975.1 of Clitoria ternatea. Lineage (NCBI taxonomy): Eukaryota > Viridiplantae > Streptophyta > Magnoliopsida > Fabales > Fabaceae > Clitoria > Clitoria ternatea. The sequence goes on from CM075673.1 coordinate 156,882,618, forward strand.
TCCTTTTAACGGTCTTGTAGCGTTCCTCATTACAATGCAGACATTTTGTGACACCCTCGTCTGCAAACTCATTTCTGAACAGCATACATCCACCAACACAACACTCTATCTTCACACAACCCAGCCCCAAGTTCGCCACTTGTTTCTTAGCACGGTACAGGTTTGCTGGCATTCTGTGATTACTAGGCATGGTGGAACCCATCAGACTGACCATCCTATCAAAACAACCTCCAAAAAGATTATAATCTGCCTTTATGCTTAAAGCAGCTAGGGAGGCGGATAACTCAGTGTGACTGTTGCACCCGTCCCACAATGGAGTCTGAGCCGCCGCCAACAAATCATAAAATCTCTTCACCTCCGGATTAGGATCCTCCTCTACATTGTCAGAGTCCCCATGACCTGCTTGGTCATTATGTTCCAGCATACGCCCGGTGGAGGGTCCAACATGATCCATCACCATTTGTTCTATGTTGTTGTACGTATCCCTGTTTCCTCCAACCTCGTAGTAAGACTGTTGCACGATTACGTCTGACGGTCTACGCGGTAACTGCTCACCATGGTTGTACCAGCAGTGGTATGTTTCCATGAACCCTTTCTGAGTTAGGTGGCACATGACATCATCCGCGTATTCAAAACTCATGCATTTGCACCTTGAGCACGGACAACGGATCTTCTGAGTCACTTCAAATCCAGGTGTGTTTGCCGTAGCGAACGGAATGAACTCCAACAGCCCCATCATAAACTCCTCAGTCACTCGCCGATTACGATCTAGTCGGTTGTACATCCATCGCCGATTTGCCGGTACCTCCATTTACAATATCTAACAAGCACGATTTCTGTTACCTTACACGTTTAAATTTTTATTTAACTATCGGTTGTGAATCACTCTATCTCTTTGATGTTGCAAATTGGTGGGGCCCTATCCCATTCGGGATGAATATGCAACCATCCGTAACCCATCCCTACATTGTATGTGGTCTATCTTGAGTTGAATGAATTTTCATTTGAAAATTCGGCAGCATTTCACATTGGTCCCCGAGTACACAGAGATACGTACGGTATGAAACACCACACGCAGACATGCACCCTGGGGACAATACGAAACACCATAACCGAAATTTCAAATGAACATTCATTCAACTTCTCAAGATAGACCACATACAACATTGATGGGTTACGCCCTACAAGTTACAAATTCATACCAAACTGTCCAACCGGGACAATTCAAGCTCCAACACAACACGGTACATCAACCGGTTGTTTTGAAACTTGAACGGGAATCTAATGGGTACACACACGACTAAACCCTACATTATTAAAGTTGAGTTTCATTTTTTAAGTTCCCTAAGAAAGGGAGTCTACCGAAATTTTGGCGGAGTCTCCCCTGTAAACTAGACATTTCCCAAATTTACAAACGGGCTGTTACATATAGAAAACTGCCCAGTATTGATAAATAAACATATCATACGCATTGTATATGATATTCAGAGTTATGAACACCAAATCATGTTATCAATATATAAAATCAATGCTTACTGAGCTCTGCTCTCCACTAACAAACAACATTACACATGCATCATAAATCATGTTATCAGCACACAAAACCAATGCCTAATGAGCTCTGCTCTCCACTAACAAACAACATTACACATGCATCGGCACACATAAGTAATGCTTAATAAGCTTTGCTGTCCACTAACAAACAATAATCAACATACATACACAATCATCATAGGTTATAGATCACGAAAAAATTAGCATAAGGGGATTACCTGGAAAAGTGACACAACTATAGAGACAAAGTTGAAGAGACACGAACAGAGACTACACGGTGTGTAGATCTGCATGGCAAACCAAAAAGAGGTTGACATGTTATAAATTTTTTTTTATTTTGAAAAGCAAAATTTCCTGACATGTTATAAATTCATGTTATAAATTTTCCTTTAGTGAATCCAAGACTAATATATCCTAACTATACTTTAAAATGCTGGAGAAGGAATTTTGTCCAACACTAATTTTTCCTTCTGATTATGTCTTGGCCTATATCAATTTTGTTACATCAATTACAGCAATAGACAAGTCCACAAAAAATGCCTTTACTCTGGAGGAACATAACAAAGTCATGGATGAGGAAAAAATAAGACTCGCTCAACTCCAAGATGACTATGTCAACACCAAGGCTTTACTTGAAGCATCAAATTAACATAGCCAAGAAATTTATGAAGAGGTCTTCAATCTCAAGGCAATGCTCCATGAAAAGGAAACCCAATTAAAATCTTGTGAGTTAGAGACGTTGAAGATTGAGACTCGTCTTGGTGATCTAAAGACAAGTACGTTGGAGACTAACATAACCTTGAAAGAGAGAAATGGGCACATAGAAGTAGCAAGGAAACTAAACAAAGAGAGACACGCAAAGCAAATTACAACTAAGGTGGCATTGGATAAAGCGTTCCATTGAAAACTTGATTACTAATTACTTAACATTATATGATCAGTGAAGTCTATGTCATATAGTGTTTATGCTATGCTAAGGAAAATTGATCATGTTCGCGTTCCATGTTTCTCCCCTTATGATTAATTTTTTTACCAAATCGATTTATGTTTTTGACATTTATTTGAATTTGTTTTTGACATTCATATTCTTCCTTGTCAATTTGATGAAACTAATAGCAGATTCAGTCTTTTCTCACAGTCTAAGTGCAATTACCATGTTTTAATTCTGGTCATTTCAAATTTCTCAATAAACTTTGTCCAAGTCAAGTGTAAGATCAGTTGTTTACACAATATTGTTATGTTTTATGTTTGTAATGGTTATTTATTTATTTATTTGATAATTGATATTATCAAGTTTGGGTTGGCAATAACCGATGTACAATGCTCAAAGCTTTTATTGGTTGAATTTGGGATTTACTTTTTCCTTTTTAAGTTTGATGTGTGAGGACAAATAATCTTAGATGACCAACTTGAGGCTGGTTATAGCAAAAGGTTTGAGCATTGACCATGCTAGATTGACTTACACACAAAAAAAAATAATGATTATAATGCTGGAATGGAGTTTACCACGTTTACCCTATGTTATGCTTTCTTTCTTTCAATGTGACATTTGATGTCTTACTTGTTCTGTTGACCTTGTTATAAGGAAGATATGGCATTGGATGGAGCTGTTGTCAAATTAATTAGATTTGTTTTATTTCTTGTTTACTGTTTGAAATTCTTACAGCAACCTCAACAGCTCAACCTGTCCTTGCTTTAAGCCTTTTACCTTTTTTAGCTTCCATATTATCTTAACTGATTTTTTAAATGGACATTTATTTTTATTTTTCTTACAAATAAGTTGATGATGTTTTTCAGGGTATCCTCATCTCAAATGGCAGCAATAATGGCTTTGCATGGTTATTATTATAACAATACAAAGTTGGGAAATCAACGAAGAGCACTAGACAATTTCAGTTTTCCAGACTCAATTCCAGTTCATAAATTGTCAAAGAATAGAAGGTCAAAATTAGATAAGGCGAAGAATAAAAGATTTCTTAGACTCCTGGTACAAGTGCGACAGACTGAATCACCTCCATCTAAATATGGTACTAATGGTAGAGCAATTAAAATGGTTCCAGCAAATGAGGTAGTGAAAAGAAAGACAACGTCAGAGGATAAAGTGGAGATGGTGAATGGTACAAAGCAAGCTGTTAATGGAGCAAGTTTGGTAAGGAGAGATGCTGCCCCAGCCTTGACTAAGACAACAAAATCAAGAGCCTCTAAAGAACTTCCACCATTGGAAGAGCTAAAAGTTTTACCCTCAGATGAAGGCTTTAGTTGGGCCAATGAAAATTACAATTCTTGGTAAAGGTCTATTGATGTTTGGTCATTTGTTATTTCTTTACGTATTCGTGTTCTGTTGGACAATGCAAAGTGGGCGTATGCGGGTGGCTTTACTGAAGAAAAGCAGGTGGTTTCTGAAAGCTATTGTGTTTCAAAATTCTTCTCTTCCTGACTTTATTCATTGCTGGTGGAAACAGACATTTCTTCAGAACTCAGCCTAATTAGTTTTTTAACTAAGTTTCTTGTTGTATTTATGCATGGTCATCTGATATTTTAACTCTGCATTTCAGAAAAGCAGAAGGCAGAAAACTGCTGCATGGCTAAGGGAGTGTGTGTTACAGCTTGGCCCAACTTTCATTAAACTTGGACAGTTATCATCAACAAGGTCAGATCTATTTCCCCGTGAATTTGTGGATGAGCTCGCAAAATTGCAGGTACTTTTGTACATTGTTGTTCAATTTTTTTACCAAATCGATTTATGTTTTTGACATTTATTTTTAAGAGTATCTATTGTTGACTTGAATTTGTTTAATTTTTAAGAGTATCTATTATTGACATTCATATTCTTAACCACAAAGGAAAATAGCACAAGATTTCTTTGGAATAGATGAGAATGGTATTCTTGTTGTTTCTGCAAAGGATAAAAATAATAAGAATAAAATCACCATAACAAATGATGGAGTGAGATTGTCTGGTAAAGATATGGGGAGAATGATTAAAGAAGCTGAGATATATAGAGATGATGATAAGAAATTTGAGCAAAAGGTTAAGTCAGTGAATGCTTTGGACGATTATGTTTACAGGAAGAGGAATGTTATGAAGGATAGTGGTAGTAGTTCTAAGATTTTACCACTGGAGCATCAGCTGAAAATTGAAGCTGCAATTAGAGAAGCCAGAAATTCACTTAATGGTAAGAGGCAACAAGACACAAAGGTGTTTGAGAACTATCTAGAAAAGTTGAAGAGCTGTTTTGAACCAACCAAATTTAAGAAGAAGATGAATGTCATACAAAAGTTGAAGAGCCTTTTAAAACCCTGAAGAGTTGTTTTAAACCAATAGAAGTCAAGAGTTGTTTTGCTAACTACACCTATGACTATGAGTTTTGAGAAATAAAACTCAGATTTCAGCATTAGGATTCAAGTCTCAATCTTCAAGCATTGGCAAAACTATATTTAATTAATGATCTTCCAATTAGTTTTACACCGAAGATAAGGTACTAAAGCAATTTCCTAGAAAGCCTCGTATTTTTATTCAATGTTAAGATACATCGTACTTAACAAAAAAAATGTACAGAAAGAATGAACATAGCATGAATAAGGTCCCTAAAATCGTTAGTTCGATTCTATTTTAACATAAACATAAAGTAATTTAGTATTAGGATACAATACAGAATGAATTAAAAAATACAATATAATCATCAACATGAGAATTTGTTCAATAATAAATAAATAACAAATTAACTAAAAAATATTGAAAAATCTATTTGAAGCCAGTTTCAAGTCAAAAACTTAAGCAAGCAACAAGAACTATAAGCCTAACTACAATGCTATGACAAACTACAAAAAGGGCCTTTTGTTGTGTAAACATTTTACCACCATACAAAAACAGAGTAAGCATGAGAGACAGACCTGTGTGAGCTGAGAGACAGACCTGACTTCACAAGGTCAAATTTGGAAGCGGCCCACCACCTATTCATATGAAACAATCAAATAAACCAAATAAAATCCTCTTATACTTTCTCAAAATTAGCCAAAGAATAGCCACAACATTAGTATATAGCCTTATACACAGAGGAAAATGAAGAGAAAGTTGTAAAAGAATATTATATGCATGGTTAAACTTAAACTAGATCATAAAACTCAAGTTTTCAAATAACTAGTAACAAGTTATAACTCTGGCATCTGCTCAACTGAAACAAAGGAAAATAACAAGAGAGCAGATAAACGAAAGGCATTATTTGCATTCATTGAAACAAATCATACAAGTCATAGGAACTAATGAAACCAGATCATAAAAATGACACAAATACAATGTAAGCCACTGGAAATCCTTGTCAAGTAAATGCAAACATAGCAAACATAGCAAGAAAATGCAAACATAGCAAGAAAAAAAAGTAGAAACGGAAGTGAGAGGAAGAAAGTAGAACCTTGAGGGGGTGAAGACCAGCTTTCAGTTCACGACCTTGCGTTCTTCGGTCCGGATTTCAGAGGGAGAAAGAAACAGGAGGGATGGAAGAAGGGAAGGGAGGGAGGGAGGGAGGGAGGGAGGGAGGGAGGGACCCGAACGGAGGGAGGGACCCGAACGGAGGGAGGGCCGGCACGGAGGGAGGGACGGCAGTGGCTGAGGGTGGAAGGCACACGAACGGAGGGAACGAGGGAGGAGAGGCAAGGAAGAAGAAGGGGAAGGTTAGGGCAACTGAGAGGGGAAGGGGTCCCTGTCGAGTTAGATTAAAATCTTAGCGACGGCTCATATCCGTCGCTACCAGCGTCACTATAATTAAAAGGATTAGCGACGGTCAAACAACTCCGTCCCTAAACTCCTGAACATTAGCGACGGTGAGTCCCCCCCGTCACTACATTCAATTTTTAAAAGTAAAAGATGGAGGAACCATAGCGACGGTGATGCTACGCCGTCACTAAAATTCTGAATATTAGCGACGGTAAATGAGTACCGTCACTAACCTACTGAAGCTTAGCGACGGTCCCGTACCACCGTCACTAACTTAAAGAAAAATATGGAGGGAAGGCGAAAACGATAGCGACGGATACCCGAGCCCGTCGCTACCGTTCAGGAGTTTTGCGACGGCGTCAGTCCATCGTCGCTACCTTCCATTATTAAAAGAAAATTAGCGACGGTGAAAGACGTCCGTCACTAGTACAAACCATAGCGACGCAATCCCTTCGTCGCTACGGATAGGGGAGTGTTAGCGACGGTAAATACCGTCGCTACTATTTGGCGCCAACTGATAAACCCTGGCGGGAAAGCAAAACAAGGTGGAACTATCAAATAGCGACGCTACTAGCGACGGCGTTTATAATTTCTAGCGACCGGGTCCTGTTTCGGTCGCTAAATGAGTCGCTAACATCTTTTTTGTCCCTTTCCGTACAAAGCGGTCGCTAAGGCGGTCGCTAATTAGCGACGGGGTTCTGTGGTCGCTAATTTGAGGTAGCTGTTTTGGGTTTTTTTAGTTGTGTTAGGTTCAGTAATCATAAAATTTTAAATTATAAATTACAAAATAAATACATTAACGTACAATTTTGAATAATACATATGTTATAATTTAGTGGTTTGTTGATGATGTAGATTTTGATATAAACCATTTATGGATATATGATAGAAAGTGTCCATATAGAAGATGTGTTAAAAAGTGATATTATTAGAAGTTAGGTTGGAGAGTTTATTAATAAGGTTTTAGAGAAACCCTATTACTATATATGTAGAATGTGGTATAATGTGTCTCTGTGTAAGATACACATATTGTAAGATTTTAACTAAAAGTGAGATAATATTTCAGTTGTACAAGTTTGATTTCAAACCTAACTACTAGGTTTGGACCAACCATGGTAGGGTGAAATTTAAGAGAAACACCATATCTCAAGTCGTAAATAACTTTGACCTATTTAAGGCTAATTTTGAGTAATAACTTGCTAATGTTGTGGAACCACATCACAAACAAAATGATGATGAGATAATTCCAAAATTACTTCATAATCATTTTATTTCTTTTTTAATGTTTAACATATTTTTTAAATGGCTAATATGGAGTAGATCTTCAAGATGAAATTAGGAGAAGGAAGTTATTGATAGTTGGTGGCCTTAAGAAAAAATGCTCTGACCAGGTGATTTACGTGCATGTACAAATCAACATGTTACCATTAAAGGCAAGCATGTTAACTTGTCATCCAGATGATGCATACTTCTAGATGGAGGGGGATACCGACAACGTAGATGCCGATTATGAGCCAGTAGAGAGCTCCTACTTAGATGATGATGGTGATCAAAATTCGTGTAAGGATTACATCCAAGAGCTAGGTGTTGTTAGGGTTACTGGGACCCAAAAGCTGGTCCTTCCAACCCTTTAAATGTTTTAAGGGTTTGTGCTTGTGAAAAGCCTTATGTCGAGAAGGACGCCCCCGTGAATATTATACTTTTTTTGTTAAAATTTGGTAAGTACTTTTTATTTAAATTATTGAGTTTTAAATTTTATTTTTTTTATTCTTGAGACTGAAAAACATTTATTTTGAATGTAGTATCTTCATACTAAAAATAAAGGTAGTACAAAGTTGAGACAAGTTGTTCAATCGTACTTCCATGGACCATCGGAGAACTATAGTCCAATGTGATTGAACAATGGTAAAGAAAGTGACTAGTAATTTACTTTTAATTGTCATTTGTTAATGTTTATATTGTCTTTTAATAAATTTTATATGTTTTTTTGTCAACTATAGGAGTTAGTGACGTTCGTACCTGAGCATTATGATTCGATGAAGGTTGGTGTCGAGGCGGTTACTTGTATTCTTAAATAGGTTACTTATTATATTGGTACTTATAGTTACTTATTGATCATTATTATTCAACTATTTTTATAGTTGAAATAAACTTACTTATTATATCGAGGTTTGTTTTGAGACGGTTACTTATTCTCAAATACGCCTCATTCCTAATGAAGTTCGGGTGAGTTTGGGGTCAAGGTTTCTTAAAACATGGCCAAATTTAGGGCAAGACAGGTTGGTACCCATAAATTCAAGTTTAGTTTCCATTTGCTTGAGTTTGAAGTTCAACATATTTTAAAAATTTTATACTAGCTAAACTATACTTACCTCTTTTCTTTTTAATTATTAAAAGATAGAAAAGTTATAAAAACTAAAGAATGCAATTATATTATAATTGAACTGGTCTGAACCGGGGGCAAGGATCCCGTGTGAGACCAGCCACAAATGTTCTCTTTCCTTAGTGATTTATACACCAGTCTAGTGGGGATCCGATATTGTAGCCTCTATTCCAGTGGGGAGATAGAGGACCTGGAGTCCTTGAGATCCTTCACACCAAGCTTTCGCGTTGAGGGGGCGAAAGTGGTGCCACCTGCAAAGGCACTCTGACGCTCAAGTCAGTAAGCAGTTAAGGGAGCAATTCTTTAGCATAAGTTAGAGAATGAAGAAAACATACCATTGTTGGGAAATCCTTGGTATTTATATTCATGCAAGGAACACAAAAGTCCCTTAGGGTTGGGGGACAATCCGTACGTTGTGTCAGTACGATTCTACAGGATTCTGACACAAGAGGCGGACGCCCACGTGTCTCCCACGAACGTTGCTCCCCGCAGTTGTACCTTGTACTGGTTGTCGGGTATAGCAGGTTACTTTCCGGTGTGTCTTGGTGATGACCTAGACTACCCGGTATGGAAGATGGATCATGCGGGTATGGAGTCCGGAGGCTCACCTGTGACACCGGTGGATAGGGAAAAGTGGGTGAAGTTACCTTCCTATCCATGCACCGATATGTAGACCAGATAAATAATTATATACAGAATTCTTTATTAGCTTTTTATTTATTATACTACATTAATTTTGTTTACTTAAAATATTTTCTTTTTCATATGAATATTATTAAGAAAAAGTAATTATTGTTACTTTGAAATTACAAGTAAATAGTTAAATACAAATAAAATTTACTTTCTTTGCCAAACAATTAAATTGAAGAGAGGGAGTAGATTCTCTACAATAATTTTCTTTGATCATACGAGTTTATATGTGAAATTGCAGGTGTAGAAGTTAATCTAAACAAATTCCAAAAGACTTTGTCATTAAATAGAATTCCCCTGATTGAATTCTAGTATGGGTTCTGTGTGAACAGTATAAGTAGCATCTCAGAAATGACAATTAAATAATTAAAGGAGCCGTTGCATGGCGCAATTCGGGAAGAATGTAAAGGAAAAACAATGATTGCAATTTCAGCGCAGTACTAACCAACTGGTCCCATACATCAAGTTAATTGAATTTGGCTAAAGAGGTTGAAAATATCATGCAATTTTGAACACAAGGCGATGATCGTGAAAAATCCATAGCAGTGGAGAATATAAAGCAATTAGGAATCGCACACCAATGAATATGATTTCATTTCAGACATACTGTGACTGAAAGTACATCTATGTCCCATGGAAAAATATCAAGCCCTCTTAACCCAACTATTTAAACATTTGTGGTCGTGATATTATCCATTGTAATCATAATGATTGATAAAACCCAAATATTGGTTTGGTTGTATCGGTAAAATTAATGTTTTAAAAACATTTATTTTTATTCAATGAATTCAATATGAGTTTGATGATTGGTAAAACAGAAACAGAAGCACGCGCCCACCACACCCGTAAGCACTAAAGCTTTTCCCGGAACCATGCAGCATGAGGGACTCCAACCAACATATTCATGGGTACCATCCCTAAGCCACATCACTCCCTTTGCCTTCAATCAATAATTATAAAGTACCAAACACTGAGACAGAGGGTGCCCCCTTTTTCATTCAATAAACCAACTTGACATCTACTCGTTTACACTCTCCGTGGGCGGATTCATTATTTCTTCCGTTCATTTGGTGTCTGTTTAGTAAATAGTTAAAGAAACAAAGTTATGAAAATAAAAAAATTTAAATGTTAATATTGATCATCTATACTATTTGAAACAGTCAAAACTCCGTTTGATTGTAATATTATTTTTTTTTTGAGTTGGTCAAACGAAGAACCAAACAGAATTGCTACCCACAACTTGCATTTTTAACATGTTTTCTACCAATTCACATGAGTTATTTCAATTTAAGACGTGAAGTTGGATTGAGTTATTAGTAATATAGTTTCATTAAATCTTAATAGGAAAAGTTTTAATGTCTGTTTAAAAAAATTAATTTATAACTTATGACTTATAATTTTTTAAGCATCTTATAATTTATAACTTTTTAGGAAACTTATTCGAATAGAATTGTTTAGTAAAATTAACTTAAATTGTATTAAATAACGTTAAAGAACATATAACATTTTAATTATGTGAAAGATAAAAAGTTGTTATTAAAAAATAAAAATAATGATTAAAAAATTAATTAACAAACTTATAACATTTCAAAAACTATAAACTCTTCATAAACTTCTTTAAAAGTTTATTCAACTTAAAGCCGAATAAACAAACTAGAAAATTTATGTTCATGAAATCGGGTTAAAATGCTTTTATGATACTTTCACATTGTAGAATTTTTTAAGATGTTATTTGAGGGTTCGTGATTGCAATATCTATGTGACTACAATAAATTATTTTTTTATATGTAACTATATACAAATAAATTAAAAAGTTTTGTTACTAAATTGTTTTTTAAAATATAGTCAACAAAATGAATTAATCGATTCGAAATTTTATAAGGACTACATAAAATAAAAGTCGTGTTACAACGGAAAAAAGATACTCAATGTAGATTATTTTAGTTGATATAGTTTTACTAATTTACTTTTTGTAATGAATTTAAATCCCTTCTTGAATATAGGAGTTCCTTTAATTCAATAGTATTCTCCTCACGTACTATATTATATACCTTCTTTTGTATTTCCCATTATAAAATTTGAAGTATATATGTGGCTTCTTTTATACTAACAAATAAATTCAACATCTAATTGTGAGCATATGATAATATTTTTTCCCACATGACCCTTTTTGGTGATATAAATAACCTTGTAATTCAAATTTTAAATGCTGTTCGAAAAAAGAATTCAAAATTTAAATTTTTGGAAAATATTCTTGCTAAAAGAATTTTAATTTTATCTTATGAGAAAAATATATCATATATATCTATTTCTTCCTCTTGAGGATATACAAATTTATATAAATTTCCATGATCTTTTTAATTTTCTTTTCTCTTAAAAGATCTCAAACAGAGACTTGCATAATTTATATATCGTGGAAAGGGGTTCAAGATTGGTACATTTTACCTGATAACAAATGTAATATGAAATTGTCTTATTTGTTGAAAGATCAGCTCAACCAACGTATTATTAAAGACAGTACAACACTGTTATGGGTGTAAGTATTCAGTTAATTGGTAGTTTGATGAATTTTTTTCAAAGGTTATATGAGTTCTTTCGAAAAAAATTGTACCACTTTAGTAATCAGAGTAAGAAGAATAAATCTGAATCGTATAACCATATAATGAATAGTTGAAATTAAAAGTTTTTCAAAATCACATAATCACTTAAAATGTTACATGACTTTTTTAAGAATTCACATAATTAATTTTAATCATTTATTGTGTAGTTGCACGACCTAAATTCACTTCTTTCACTCTTTTATATATATATATATATATATAAAATCTTTCTCACATCAATCCTCTCTATATATATAATCCTTTCTTAATTTCGTTTTTCTTTTCTTGGCCCACAGTTAATTGCTTTAATTTTTGGTACCGTTTGGTTTACATTTTGGCTTTTGATTGCAAACTTTTCTTATGAAAGATGTACCCAACTGGCATCAGTATCTTCGATATGATTGATATAGGTGCATGCATGTTAAACCTATTGCACTATTTCAATAATTGTAATCAACAAGTGGTACAAATCGAGGTTTAAGTGTTATGTAAACAAGATTATTAGCCTTGTTTATTCGTTGTCAGAGCTTACTGAACCTTAATTAAGCAATACTCTCTTGGGATCGAATTTATCACCACCAGCTAGCACATTCCACAGGCGAAAACAATAACAAGATACTCTTTCTCAGTTTATTTTATAAGACTTTATTAATCATTTCACACACATATTAAAAAATTTAATTAGTCTAAGAAAAACTAAATTTATCATTTATTCTGGTTAAATTTTCACCCTTCATATTAATTATAAGAGAAAATAAATTTTTTAAAATTTATTAACATCAAGAGAAAAAACATGTATTTAATAAAGGTATAAGGTGAAAAAAATAAATACACATTATAAATTGGTTTTATATAAAAAAAACACTAAAAAATGAAATCTTATATATAGGAGAAGTGAGAGTAGGGGATGTATCTTATGAGAAAGGTTCTCTTACGTGTAAGAGGAGCGAATCTGAGTCATATAATCTTACAATGGATGGTTGAGATTAAAAGTTTTTCAAAATCACATGATCACTTAAAAGGTTACATGACTTCTTTAAAAACTCACTTGATTAATCTCAATCATCCATTGTATAGTTGTACGACTCAGATTCACTCTTCTCATTCTCACATAAGAGAGTCTTTCTCATATGATACATCTTTAGTGAGTAATAAAGTTTACTTAACACTCCACTAGTGAAGAATATAAGTTGGTTTAATTTGTGGTCTATATTTTGATTAGAAAATGTCAAACCAATAGTTTGGTGACAGAATCATGAATGAAAAGTTTTATTAACGAAAATATTGTTATTAATTTGGTTCTAATATATCTCAACATAAGTTCTATGTTTCGAATTCAAGTTCTCTTTTTATGAGTGGGACAGGGACTTTCCTTTGTCTTATAAAGAAAAAAGTAAACATGAATTTTTTTAAAATTTTTATTTGTTTAGTCATTAATAATTCTTTAACGTAGTGGTTACTAAGGGTACCTGAGATAATGTAGCAAGTTGGAATAAAGGGCTCCTCGTACAAGGGAAGCACTGTAATGTGATGTCGTTCTTAAATTTCTGGCACACAGTAACAGAGAGTATGGTTCAATGAATGGTGCCTTACATAGCTAAACAACTCTACGAGAAATTAGTTGATTAATAATGTACCTATCCACCTTCATATAAGCAAGTTTTCAAAGTATAAAAAATAAAAAAGCATGTGGATAGGATGATAGCACTTTGGCCCGCGTAACAATTCGTGTAAAAAGATTCTTCACTTATGGCATTTAATTATTGAGAGTTTCTAAATTTTAAAACTCTATAGATTATATTAAATTTTTATTTTTAATATTAAAATTGTGTCTTTATTTTTAAATATAAAGGACAAATAGACCCAATTTTTATAATCGGAAGTCTTTAAAAATTTTAAACGGCCCTGATAGTACTCAAACACATAAGAAGAATTCAACCCAAAAGACTAATTTATTAGATGAAGAAATATGATAGTTTATATAGCACATTAAGCTTTTATAGCTACTTAATGTAAAGATTTCTGTGATTGTCCTCTCTTTTAAATATCAGCTTTTGCTTGCTCGACATTAATTCAATGGTAATCCTCCTTTTTTTAAAAGCTCCACTTAACTATCAATACTGAAATATTATTTTTTTATATGTATAAAAACATCAATTAATAAGTAAAATTCTTATCAATAGATTTTTGCCCAAAAATTATGGAAACAAGCATAATAAAACTAACATAAACAAAAAAAAAAGATAATAAAGTTTTTCTCTATTCATAATAATAATGAATACAAGTATGAGTCATTTTATGGTGCATAAAGAAACTACTAGTCCATTCATGCACAAAGCATCTTTTGAAATATGTTTTTTACATACTTTTTACACCAGTTTTTTATGCGGCATAGATTCAATAGGTGTAAAACTTTTTGTAACCGGTGTAAAAAAGTACTTTTTACACCGACAAAAATCCATGTCTGATGCAAAATTATTTTTTACACTGGTTCCACAATGAAACCGGTGTAAAACATATATAAATATTTACAAGATTGCCACCATGTTCTCTTTGAGATTATTTTTTTTACATCCAGTGTAAAATAATATGTTTACATCGGTTTCCTTGAATGACCAGTGTAAAAAATAAATAGATAATTACAAAATTGTCATTGTCATTTTTTTTACATCTATTTTTTACGAAACCGGTGTAAAAAGCCAACAGAATATTTATGCATGAATACATTAATAGATCCTTTATGCATAATAAAATTCACCTACAAGTATATAAACCAAATTGTAGAATATTGTAACATCCTAATCTGGATTTTATGGACAATTTATATTAATTAGTAAGTAAAAAGGGGTTAGAATGGTTAATTAATTAAAAATAGTGTGAAGTTACTTATTTGCCCTTAATGAAGTATGATGTGCCAAACTTTACTTTTCCTCCTCAATTCACGTTTCCCTCTCTTGCATGCAAGGAACAACACATTGGCATCTCCCCTCTTTTCTTCTGTGGCTCATCACTTCAATCTATCATCCCCTTATTCAATTTCTACTAAACTAAGGCAGATTTTGAGTCTTCTTCTTCTCCCATTTTCGTGACAGCCATGGAAGCTATATGGGAGCTCCATTTCCTTTGAATCCCAACGTAAGAGCCATGCACCCTCTTTCAATTTTGAATAATTCATGGACTCCACCTTCAATTTCTTACATCTACTTAAATTTAGAAGCATTTTGGAACTCGGTTTGGGTGTGGTCAACATTGTGTGCCTTGGGGTTTTGAGTTTCCTTCATTATTGGTGAGTTTAAAGGTACTCATTGCTCGATATTGGCTCCATTTGTGAACTTGGACTTAATTTCACAATTTTCGTGGCTAGGTATTGTTTAGAGACCATTTCAAAGCATCGTCGGAGCTTGGGTAGCTTGGGGTTCTCTCGGAGTCAAGTTTCGAAGTTGACGACTTAAGTTGGTATGTTGTTAATTGATAAAATAATTACGGATAAGCAGTATTAGCTTAGAAATATGAATTTAGTAGCAAGTGTGGTATTAAAATGCGTTATTGGTAATTTTAGGAATAATCGAGGCTACGAGGTAGCAATCAGAGTGTCAGAGAGCTTTGAGAGCTTCTGCAATCATCATTTCTAGGTAGAGGGAGCAATTATATTTTAAATGTATAGAGTATAGATGGATAGAGGTGTATTTGCTTAGTTAAAATTGATTGAGTACTTTATTGATGAAAAATTATTGATATTCATGATCATAAGATTTATGTAGTTAATAGTTGATTGACATTATACCCCTTATTGTGATATTATGTGGTTTGATGAGTTTTTGATAAGTGTGGTTCCATTCATAATTGTTGTGGTATCAATGATAGCATGAGGTTACTTGATAATTATGTTACAATGGTGATGAATAAGTTGAGAATATTACTTGAGCTTGAGGTAGCTTAGCAAATGATATAATTGATTGTGAAATGATTAATTGATGCATGCCATGTGAGTTGTGAAATAAAATGAAAAATCCCTTAGTGATGGTAACCAAGTGGTGGCCCCTAATGATGGTAATCAGGTGGTCTGAAGATGATTTTATGTTGTGTGGTATAGCATTTACATATTTGGACACACACAGGACTGTAGGGGGCCTATGATATCGGCCCATATGGGAGGGAGTCCTTTGGATATGCACAGACCCTGTGGTGGTTCCTTTCGGGATCCACAAACTCATTGGATTGGATTCAAGGCTGGCCCGTAACACCTAGTTGTGGTTACCGCTGTCACTGAGAGTGACTGATGTTATATTATGGACGAGCGGTTTGGTACTAAGAAAATAGAATTAATGATATATGTTATGGAAATTTATACACTGTAGTATAATCCCATCATTAGAGCCGGATCCACATGTATATGCATTTGCATATTGTGTTTGAATGGTGGAGCTTTGGGTAGCTCATGAAATCTAATTAATATGTTGATTATATTGTGGTTGATGAATTATGTTAAGTGATGATGGATTATATTGATGTGAAGTGTAGAATTGGATAGGTTAAAATCTGATTAAGTAGTTGTCATTTATTATATAATATACTCACCCCTATTATGTGGTTATTTTACAATGGATTTGGACCGTAATGGTGATTGTTGAGGAGTCACCATGCTCGAGCATGAAGCATTGTGTATACACTTGTATATATTGTATAGCTTTTTGATTGTATAGCCTTGGTCGGCTCTTGTAGATAGTTGTTTTGATAGTTGATGTATATGACTGCTTAGTGGATTCTAGGTATGTGACGTCCTACATCAATTTACCTTTATTTATATCCATTTAATTAATTTTCACAATAAATTTTTCACATTTAATAAAATTTAATTATTTCTCATTTCAAAATAATATTTATTTTCACTAAACATACTCAAAGTAATAATTATATAGTGTGACAAAACCTTAGAGTGCCTCTAATTTAGAAAAGAGTCAAAAATATGAAACAGGAGCCTGACGCTGCGCGCCATTCCCATGCGTAGCGTCAGCCATCTGCTGCGCACCTCACGCTACGCGCCAGCCTCACGCGTAGCGTGGTCATGACAGTGACAACACCTGATGCTGTTACACATTTAAACCATTTTACTAACTTCTAACCTATCCAATTGGCCCGTTTTAGATCCGATTGCCACGAAACTTCACGGGCCACCTGTTTTCCCCATTTCGGAACTATTGGCGCTATCCGTTCGCCAAAATTCCAACATATGTGCGAGTTATGCACGAAATGCATTTTAACCCAATTAGGTGCAAAACCCTTACACCAAACATCCTAAATGGATTCCAATGGACCAAAAGCCAATGCATCTAAATCCTAAATGTCATGGAAGAACTATTGATGCATTCTGGGGTTTTTCACACCCACCGAATCTTAATTTCACCTATCCGATTCCTTAAATTCAATATCCAACTATATGCATAACTTATCTAAATCAATCCAATCATCATCCTAGCATTAATCACATAGCATACATATCAATCATGCGTCAATACAACACCTGCCCATCACATTCAACATTCACACATGTCAATGGCTCCGTGCCATAATTCATCCTCATCAATAAGTCATCAAACCACAACATGCATAATCATGGCAAGTTCATCACACATACTTTATCATCTACCACCCACCATATTAATACATTACTTATTACACACTTAAATACATACACTCAAAATATTACATTCATTATATACATCTCCATTCCTTGGCATCAAACTTCCTCTTGGCGCATCTCCGCAGCATTAGCATCCTCCCTGTCACTGGTCACTAAAATTAAACAACAGCAAGGGTGAGTGTTTGGAATATCATAATTAATATAGAACGAAGTATTGAACTTAACAATACCTACTAATCTTTGTTATTACATAATCTCTTTCGGTTTCCTGCACTTATCCACATCAATACAATTACACACATACACATCAATCTTTAACTTATTCAAACCATACTTTCATTCATTCACATTTCACTTTCAATTCATAATTCATTTTCCATCATCAATCAATATAAGATTCACATAAGTCACAACTGACTCTCATGTAATTTGACGCCTAGTATCCGGATACTAAAGGACTGGCCTTCAGCTGGGAGTCCGACTTGACATCCCGTGAACCCGACTTGGTTCACCGAGCCCGACTTGGCTCTCCACCTCAACCACTGGGTCCGACTTGACCACTGGGTAGCTCAACTGGGCACAAAGACCACGGGAGCCAGAAAACGAGGGGTATACATACCTTTGGCCATCCCATACCATATATTCACATATCATATCTCATAATCATAGCATATCATCAATGAACCACATGTGCAACTACCAAAAACTGGCATGTGCTCACAATACAGGGCGACCGACTTGTCAAACCCATTCATACAATGCTATTGCATATATCATCAATAATCCAAAATTCCACATGTTTATTCATAATCAAATATACATACACCACTCAAAGTGGGAATATTACACATATCTTTTACTTTCATCATTTCCATCTTTATTTCATTATATAATTAATTCAATCAACATATTTCTTTCATATTCAACCATTTAATCTCATTCCACATACTTATATATTCACAACTACTATATTCAGTTACTTTATAGTATTTATGACAACTGTTATTAAATTCTTAAACTTCCCATAATCCGTTTTCATATCAATTCTAATTAATTATGACCTGAACACCCCCCTTACCTCTATCCCGAGCTCCGATAGTTTGCTCAAGGGGTGGATAGCGTCCTATAGCCGCTGGAATCACCGTTTCTCTTTCGCTTCCGACGTCCACTTCGTCGATCGCTTGCTTAACACTCGTTCCGGCACCTACAGTCACCGAAACATCAAATTAGTTAGTACGTTACCTTCCTTATACTTCCAAACTCATTATCCAAGCTTCACAAGCCACTGAAACTCAGAATCAAAACCCCAATCATCACATGCAAACTCAGATTTCATGAAGGGAAGGAGAAGAAGCTAAAGATTAGAGGCCCTAGATGCCTTACCTTGGTTCCAAATTGTTTAAAACCACTAAGAATCCAAGTTTCCCTCAAAACCCTAGCCAAATCGCCTCAGAGAAGAGAGAAAATGAAAGAGAGGGTTTACAGGTTCTGTTCTGTGTGACCCTGTTATAAAACAGATCGCGACGCTGGCGCTACGCGTCAGCCTGGCGCTACGCGTTGGCTCACTAAATCACACCTGACGCTACACGTCCTATCTACGCTACGCGTTAGGGTCCTGATGCCATTTTCCTTAAAATTTCATTAAAACTCCTTTTTCCCCACTTAACATTTCATATACCATTTTCATTATAAGCCAAATAATAATTTACTCATTTCCAATTTATTTTTTATCATCAAAACATCTGGGATGTTACAAGGTAGTTGACGACTTCAACTGGAAGCCTAGATTACATTTTGGTTATGTATATATGATGATGTAATGATCGTATAGATGTTGATGATGATATATGGATGTAATGAGCATGGATGGTCTGATTTTGATACATGAGATGCGTGATATGTCCAAGAACTACATTGTGTGAATGTGATAGGGAGGAACTGTTTATGTGAACTGAGTTAGACTATGTGATGAATTGTAAAATGGTGATAGACGCATGAGAAAGGAAGGTTTACATGAGTTTTATGCATAATTAAGGAATTGATAGAGTCTTATTGAGTTTTGAGAGGTTTGGATGGCATGGGATGGTTCAAATAGCCTCTATGCATGATTTAAAACTTATAGGGATTAGAATGGGCCAAATCTAATGAGAAATGACCCTTGAGTTGCATAACAAAACATAATTTTATGCATATCTTAGCCATATGTTGGAATTTTGGCAAACGGACAGCGACAACAACTTCAGAATGGTGAAAATATAGTATCTATGAAGTTTCGTAGCAATCGGAGTTGAAACGAGCAATATAGGTAGGTTGGAAGTCAATTTATAGGTTAAGAGTTGTCAACTTCACTAAAAGGAGCCAAATCTCACTTGAGCGAGCCTCTACATGAGTTTGAGGGTGCATTTTGTCAAAATCCCGCTCAAGTGAGTGCC
The DNA here is from genome assembly GCA_037962975.1 of Clitoria ternatea. Lineage (NCBI taxonomy): Eukaryota > Viridiplantae > Streptophyta > Magnoliopsida > Fabales > Fabaceae > Clitoria > Clitoria ternatea. Next base: position 156,902,631 of record CM075673.1, read on the forward strand.
AAGGGAGTGGTTTCTGCCAAAATTTCACTCAAGCGGAAGTATTTTCGCTCAAGCAAATTTATCAAGGCCTGATTCTATCGGATTCTCGCTTAAGTGAGCAAATTTTCACTTAAGCGAGCTGTTTTAGCATTTTCTATCATCATAAAGTCATAGATAATTTTGTCTCTGTCGTTTTGATACCCAATTTGCGTCGATCAAAGGTCGGTAGCCTGAGTTATGCTCAAAATACTAAAGGGTGTTTAGGCTGAAAATTTCAGCAGGGCTAATTTTATAAATTTACGAATTAGGAAGTCTTTAGGGCATAATTGCCCCTCAACCTCTTAATAACAATTTTAGGTATTTGAGTTGCGTATGTTTACAAACTAGGCTCATCTCGATTGAAGCTGTGTAACTTCGATTTGACTCAATTTACTGGGCAGTGCGAAAGGAACCAACGTGTTGAAAAATTTTCTTTGGGCAGTTTGGAACTCCCAAGCCGAGGATACATTATGGGGGACCCGTGAAGTCATATGGGGATATCCTAGGACAAATGTAAATATTTTTTTAAAAAAATTTCCTCATATTTTTAGTAATAAGTGTTACATTTTAATGGTGTCAGAGCAGACTTAAAAAGTCCAAGGCCAAGGAATATTTGCTATACGCTAGGAATTATGTGACAATGTATGATAAATTATTAGAAAGCATTGAAACACATTGTGATAAATTGTTGAATATTTGATAAATGTTATAGCCAACTATGAATAATTGTATATTCTTATCCTTGAAACGGTATTGATACTGGTGATAATTTCAGGATAGGATATGGCTGGTCATCAGGGCATGGAAGCCATGGTGGTAGTTTTGCAACGTTTCTTTGATATACTCGAGAGGCAAGCTCAACCTCAGGCCCAAGATCACCAGGGCTTAGATCGCTTCTTGAAAAGGAAGCCAAATGAATTTCATTGCGATTTTAATCCTAAACCAACTTACACTTCAATTCAGGATTTGGAGAGATATTTGGTAGCCTCCATTTCAATGAGGCTCAAAAAGTGGAATACGTTGTTTACATGCTTCGTGGTGAGGTGAAAAATTGGTGGAAAATCACCAAAGCTCGAATGATTGTGGATAGTACCCAGTTGATTGGGGAAAACTTCAAATCTTGTTTCTTGGAGAAATACTTCCTAGACACTGTTAGGAGCAGAAAGGAGTTTGAATTCATGGAGGTTCTATGAGTGTGGAGGAATATGCAGCCAAATTTGAGGAACTTTGTCTATTCTACCCTCCATTTTAGCAGCCTGGGACTGGGGGTTCCAAATGCATTAAATTTAAAAGTGGTTTATGACCTGAGATAAAGAAGGCATTTAGACACCAAGAAATCAGGAGCTTTCCAGTGCTAGTGAACAAATGTAGGATCTTTAAAGAAGATGACAAGGCCCATGTTAGCCAAAGCAATAAAATAAATGTTTCTTTGAAGCCACAACAGCCAAGCTTCAAAAAGCAAGGCAATTATGGTAGAGGTGGATCGTCCTCTAGATTTAGGAGGCGTGGTGGTCGAGGTGGTCGTTCTGGTGGTTGTCCTAGAAACGACAAGTGCTTTAAATGTGGTGGAGATCACTTTTCTCGTGATTATGACCGAGAAGAGGTTATGTGCTATCAATGTAATGAAAAAGGGGCATATCCGCCCTAACTACCCTCAGAACCCGCAACATGTCAATGTTAATGTGAACCATGGAGGCTTCAGAGGTCGAGGTCGTGGAAACGGTAACCGCACAGGCCACAAAAATTGTGGTCGTGGTAACCTGATGATAGGAAGAAATGCTCGTTGTGGGAATGCTAACCCACAACCTGTAGGCAGAGTATTTGCTATCAATGTTGAGGATGTTGCCCAAACTAATGATTTGGTGCAAAGTAAGTGCTAACTTGGTGACTTTACCTTGAATGTTGTGTTTGATTCGAGAGCTACACCGTGACACCCAAAACCCAAATTACAAATTGGAATTAATTAACCAAATTTTGAAATAAATTTTTCGCATTTAAAGAATCATTTTGAAATTCGTAATTTAAATTCTGAGGTCATGTAAAAATTGATAAATGTGGAATATTATCATGCATACTAGTCGTGAACGAATAAAACATAATACATTTATATAATGGAAACAATAGATAAGATTGCAGTACGAGGTACATAATATTATTACAACACATTAAATCTCAAATGAAGTCAAAGTCCAAGCAATAAAACATAAAAGCTTCATTAATTGCACCACTCATCATTCTGTGAAGCATGCACTGTAAAAATAATATAAGAGTGAGATAGAATATAGAATAAATATAAAATAAATAAAATTGCACAAACACAATCAACAAAATATTATGATATGATGAATATGCCAAACAAGGTCATTTACATTTAATAATCTTTAATTTAGCCAAATGATGTCATGCTAGATCCATTTTGATTTAATGGGAGTACTGCAGTAAAAAGTCTCATAGAGACACAAGTAGGACTTAGCATAATGCCACGAATCCCTACCCTTCGTAGCGCTCAAGTACCAAAGTACACAAGTAGGACTTAGCATATACCATAAATCCCTACCCTTTATGGCGTTCAAGTACCGAAGTATACAAGTAGGACTTAGCATAAACCATGAATCCCTACCCTTCATGGCGCTCAACAAAAATAAGGCTTTAACTCATCATAGAGTAACCCCCCACTAGGGCCGGTAATCATGGAACCCTTAAATTCCATAGTGCGTCCAAATGCTTATGATGCATAAATGCCTTTAATTCTCTTTATCAATTTAACATACCATGATATCAATACTTCCATAATCACTTGGAAAGCCACAAGTCCTTAAAGGATACATCACATATATCAATTCTTAAAATCATGGATTTACAGTTCAACAACATATCTCAATAAACCACAAGATATTCATATATACATTGATTTAGTCATTCATAATTATTCATCATAAGATATACATACTGTATGACATTCATAGGACACTCAATAACATCCATAATAATCAATAATTCCTTAATAATTCATAAATAAATCATTACCCACATGGAAAATATCATTTTCATCCATAATAACCATCATAGGTAAATTTTAGAAATTTACAACAGCAACATATATTAGTAAAAAGGCCATAACGTGAGCTAATCAATTCCTTTTTAAGTAATTCCACTTTCTGTAGTTCCATAACAAAATTATCTACAACATTCATGAAGACCATAATTTTAAATTCCAAACAGAAACATCACATAATCACATAATAGTCAATAGGTTATCATTTTTCATTATCACCAATTGCTAGAAAATTTACTGGTTTGACAATCTTTAGTAAATTAGCTATAACTCATGGTATAAAAATAATTTTTGAATAAGACCAAGTTCTGTGTTTCTATAATTCCATTATCTATAATTTTCATGAGACCAAAAATTCCAAATCTAAACAGAAATATCACAAATTCATAGTATACTAAACTATCTCAAAGAAAGTAACAAAACATACATATGTTGGTAAAATCAAAGTTTCTGGAGCTATAAAAATAATTTTGGCATGAGACCAGTTCTAAATTACTCATAACACAAATATATAAAACTTTTATGAAGACACTAAACACTAATTCTAAACACAAAATTCCCAATTTTAAAAATACAAACAGTGATTCACGTCAACAAGTTTTCAGCATGAACATACTTCTATATTTTAGGTGTAACTAGAGCTACAAATATCCTTTTAACTTGAAACCACTTTCTATAGATCCATAACATAAATATCTACAACTTGTATGAAGATATCAAAGTCTAAATATGTATGTATAATTCCCAGAATATTAATAATTACACAAAATAGAAGGTACATATTCTGGAACAGACATACTGTAGTACTTTGACTATAACTCATGCTATACATATCCAAATCAGTTAGTTCAACTCTCTAAATTCACATAACGAAAAGATATACAACTTTGATGAAGTCGTTAAAGTCAAATTCATACATTTTAAGCTTCAAAATTAAGTAATAAATTACAAAAATAAATCTGGAAATCCTAGAACAACATACAATTTTACTCATTCCATATTTATTCACAACCCTATCCCCTCTTACCTTAATGGAGGTTCCTAAAGTGGTTGAAAGTGTTGTATTATTGTCCTAGCTTCAGATAAAGAGTGAACTTGATGGAGAAAATAAAAGAAAATGAGAGACAGACTTCACTAACTTTAACTTGTTCTAAGAATTCAGACTTGGGAACAAGATGTAGTGTTGGTTTAATCATGCAAATGACAAGTAGGAGACAAGCTTTTCATAATGGGATTGTAGTGGGATGTTAGGTACATTAATTGTGGTGATAATGGAGGTTTTAGGTGAGAAAAATGAGCTGGATTGTTGACCATTTCCGCAGCCTACAATATATAGCTTGTATGATTGAAGTAAATATCAATTCTAACACTATTTTGGTAAGACAACAAGTAACAACTTTGTAGTTTACCACTTTTTCAAATTCAGACTCTAACTAGGCATTAAAATATGTACAAATGATATAATTGAAGTAAAATATCAATTCTGATACTATTTCGGTATTTTGGGTATATCTCTCTCATATCTTAATGGAGTTTAACAACTTTGGTCTTGTTGGAAATCTAATAAAAAGAGGAACAACTTTCTAGTTTACCATATTTCCAAATTCGGACTCCAACTAGCAATTAGAATGTATACAAGATGACGTATTTTGAGTGGAGTATGTGGTAATTTGATGAGAGTAATTGGAAAAGCCAAAGAAATTAATAACTAAGAAAATAGTTAATAAGTTATTTGATTAACTTTTACCTAAGGTATAAAGTTAAAATTATTTACCTGGTAAAAGGTTAAATTGAAGATATTGTCCTAACCAAAATTTATGTAGAAAGTTGAGATGAAAAGGATAATATCATTGATGATCTTAATCAAAATAATTATACATGAGAATGAAATTTTTTGGGATGTTACATACACACTCCTTTATAACTGATGATTGTGTGGGGCGTCTGAGACTACCTGTTAGGGGTGGCAAAATGGGCTAGGCCCAATGGATTGGCCCGGCAAGCCCGTCAAATTCAGTGGGGCGGGCAAGAATTTTTAGCCTTCCTCCCGCCTGGCCCGCCAATTTGGCAGGCCAAAACCTTGGCGGAGCGGGTCGGCCGACAGGCCCCCGCTAAACGAAAAAAATTATAAATATTACTAATTTATACTTTATTTTATTAAAATATATACTTTTATTTTCTAAAATTAAAAAAAAGTAATATCTCTTACTATTTACACATTTCTTTTAATAATATCTTCTTTAATTTTTTTTAAAAAATTATTTTTCTAATTTTTTAATCTTAATTTGACATATTTTTTAAAAATTATAATTTTAACTTTGGCAGGCCGGTGGGCGGGCCTTAAATTTTGGCCTGTTTAGTTTACCGAGGCGGGCCAACCCGTTTTGCCATCCCTACTATTTGTGTCTGATATGGATCGGACTCTGGATGTATCTAACCCAACTAGTATTAGACTGTAGACATCCATCATGTGTAAGGATATGACATTTACTCTGGGTGATAGGAGCTTTACTACTGATTTAATTTGCCTACCCTTAAAGGGTCTTGAAATTGTACTTGGTATGGATTGGCTATCAGCCAATATGGTGATGGTTGATTGTCAGAACCGGTGGGTGATCTTTCCAAAGCGGAGTGCCGAAGACTACACAGTCCAAGGTATATCCCAGTTGCTTGTGATGTTTTGTTTAACTGATGGAAAGAGTGGATCCAAAGTGTGTGATATTTCGATTGTTTGTGATTTTTCTGAGGTGTTTCTAGAGGATGTGTCAGGTGTTCCTCCTGAAAGAGAAGTTGAATTCTCTATTGATTTGGTTCTTGGAGCTGAACCAGTTTCCAGTGCTCCTTATAGAATATCATCTGTTGAATTAGCAGAATTAAAGAAGCAAGTTGATGATTTACCAGAGAAACAGTTTATCTGACCTAGTATATCACCATAGGGTGCTCCGGTGTTACTAGTTAAAAAGAAAGATGGCAGTATACGGTTGTTGTTTTGCGGGGTGCTTTAGTCTTTTCGAAGATTGATTTACGATCTGGATACCATTAGATTCGAGTTAAGGCTTCTGATATTCCTAAAATGGCATGGTCACTATGAATACATGGTGATGTCGTTCGGTATGACTAATGCCCCTATTGTGTTCATGAATTACATGAATAGTATCTTCCACCCATATTTGGATAATTTTGTGGTAGTCTTTATTGATGATATTCTAATTAATTCTAAGTCTTGTGAAGAGCATAAAGAGCATCTCCGTTTGGTACTACAAGTACTAAAGGAAAAGTTGTTGTTTGCTAAACTGTCCAAGTGCAACTTCTGGATGGATAAGATCCAATTTCTGGGACATGTCGTTTCCAGTGAAGGTGTCTCTGTTGATTCTTCCAAGGTGGAAGCTGTTATGGCTTGGAAGAGACCTAAGTCAGTTACTGAGGTTTGTAGTTTCATGGGATTACCTGGTTACTATTGGAGATTCATTGAAGGGTTCTCTAAGATCACATTGTCGATGACTAAGCTAACCAGAAAGAATGTTCCTTTTGTGTAGTCTCCTAAATGTGAGAAGAGTTTTCAGGAATTAAAGGCTAAGTTGACCTTCACTCCTGTATTAGCGTTACCTAACTTACAGGAAGGTTTTGTAGTATATTGTGATGCACTTAGGCTAGGTCTTGGGTGTATATTGATGTAGGATGACAAGGTAATTGTTTATGCCTCGCGACAGTTATGACCACATGAATAAAATTATTCCACACATGATTTAGAGCTTGCAGTGGTGGTCTTTGCATTGAAAATTTGGAGACATTATCTGTATGGATCTAAATTTGAAGTATATAGTGATTATAAAAGTCTAAAGTATCTGTTTGATCAGAAGAAACTGAATATGAGGCAAAGAAGGTGGATTGAGTTTCTGAAAGACTATAACTTTGATTTGAAATATCATCCGGGGAAGGAAAATGTTGTTGTTGATGCCTAGAGCTAAAAATCTATTCATGTTGCAGTTATGATGGTAAAGAAGATGGAATTGCTTGAACAGTTCAGAGACTTGAGTCTGACTATGGATGTATCTTCACCTGAGAAGGTGGTTCTTGGCATCTTAAAGATAGCGAATGAATTCTTAAAGCTGGTGTATGTACAACAATTATCTGATGCTTACCTAGCTGAGTTGAAAGAGACTGAGGCTAGTGGTAAGGACTAGTCTTTATCTGAAGGTTCTGATGGCATTTGGAGGGTGAAAGGCCAAATTTATTTGCATGATTCTCGTGATTTAAGAAAGATAGTTCTTGTTAAGCTCACAAAAGCATGCTAAGTATCCATTCGGGCACTACAAAGATGTACCATGATCTGAAGTTGCATTTCTGGTGGCCCAAATTGAATAGAGATATGGTTGATTATGTGGCTCATTGTATTATTTGCTAGAAGGCAAAGATTAAACACCAGAAGCCATCTGGTGGTTTGCAGCCTCTTAAGATACATGTATGGACATGGGATGCAATTGTGATGGATTTTATGATAGGATTACCCAGGACCCGCAGTGGTCATGATGCTATCTAGGTTATTGTGGATAGATTGACGAAGTCTGCAGATTTCTTGCCCATCACCACTGTCCTTATAAATTGGCACCTTTGTTAGGATCTTCTGTTTCACATCTGTACTTGGCACCAACCTCTTGATACAATCATACAACCTCGTTGTAACCTTTAAATCATATTCAATTTTTAGGTTGGAATAATAAAACTTTCGATTCAGATAATGGCCAACCAAATGCAATGGTTGGTGAAGTTGGCAACTCTATCTACGATTAATGATTTGAAACACATCTTTGTATTTGCTTTTATCTTTATTGAAGACCTTCATGATGGTGTTCTTTGCCTTATCCATTGCTTCGTAGATATAGCCTTTGACTGGTTTTCTTTCCCTATCCACAAGTCAAAGCACTCAAACAAGAGGTGTCATGGCTTTAAGGGTAAAGACCACATTTTTTCAAAAATTAGGCAGTAGAACAATTTGTGTTACTTGTTTTCCTTAGCTTCCTTACATAAATTGTTCTTTATCATTCATCAGAGGTGAACATCTTCCTTAAGTTTCCCTTTTGTTGGTGAAGTCGTTCTAGTGAAAGAAAGGATGTGGCAAATCTAGTGACTGCGTGTCTTATTGGGATTGTTGGCAAGCGCACCAATTTATCGTTGCAGTTTTAAAAAAAATATTATTCCCACAAGGATTGATTAATCTTAGTAAATGGTAGTAATTATTATCTTTATTGGTAAGAAGTTAAATTAAAACTTATTAACAAAAGAATGCTCTATATACAATTTTGTGCAATATTCACAGATTTAGAATTTAATTCATACATTGAGCAAAGAATAGTAAAAGTAATTATAAAACAATAACAATATTGAATCCAAAACACTTTAGAACAAAAATCCAATACTTGAGATGGTAAAAACAGAATAATAAACTATGTTAGAATTAGGATCCCCACACTAAAGATATAACAAAGTAACTCTAAACATACATATTTAATCCTCAAGTTTTTGTCATTGCAGCTTAAAATCATTAAACCTGATCCCTCGATGAATAAATTCTAAATAGTTACTGTAAAGTCTGATCCCCCATATGTTTCTTAGTAAAAAGTTACTTTAAGTCTTGACCTTATCACAATAATAATTACCAACTTTATCCCTAGTAATTGGTATATTAATGGTATTTCAACTTTTACTTCTATTAAAAGTAATTTTAACACGCATAAAAATCATTCTCCTGTTTGAAATTCAGACTAATAAAAGATTGAAGTACTAACATAAAACTTGAATCATAAACATGCATAATTCATAATCACAACATCATATCCATAGATTGGTTTACCAAATTCAAACATAAACAAATTAGTTATATATGGTAAAAGTAGTAGAACCACAACTTACAAGCGAAAACATAATGGAAAATGACTTGAACTTGAAAAGGACTTCAAAAAATGAAAAGAAACTAAACTTAAGAGCTATCTCTACTATATAGAAGTGTTCTACAGTGCAGATGTCTCCTATAACTCTTGGTAATGACTCTTATTTATAGTGAAAGGCTGGTTGAAGCTTTGGTCCTGACACTACGCGTGAGCCTGTCACTATGCGTCAGCTATGAATTTTGGTTCCCACACTGGGCGTCGGGTTGATGCTATGCATCAGGACCTGCTGACTCAGGATACATTACTTTTTGTCTGATTTTCACCAATAATTCCCAATAATGCTTCAATAGTGAACAGACAAGTGTTTCCATTGTCTCCCACTGACTTTATGTCCATTTTTAATAGTGGATTGGTTCATTATATGAAATCATGGCTTTCTGTAGTGAGAAACAGCCTGTCAGTGGGATACACGTCGTAGTTAACGCTACGTGTGGGCATGACGCTACGTGTCAGGTTTAAAATCCTGATGATGAGCATGGCTTGGACGCTACGCGCCAGCTCTCTGAATTAGTTTTATTTATTTTTTCACTTGTAGCCTCAAGTATTCATTACAAAATAAAAGAAATATGTCATGCCAAGTCAAAAATAATTACTTCCATTTATTTGCAAAACAAACCTAATTTTTATACTTATTTATGCTTTCTTTTATTCATTATATCACACATTATATAATAAAAATAATAACAATTTAAGGACTAATATGTCTCTCTAACTTCTTCCCTTCTGTGAAACGCCTCAACAAACTAAAGGTATTAGAATGGGCATAAATAAAGCCAACAACAACTATTCCCCTTTGAATTGTCTTCTTTACCAACGAAAGCTTTCCAATATCTTCAAGCATCAAATATATGCAGTGTGTAGCATAAGGGGTCTAAAAGAGATGTAGTCTCTTCTCTTCTAACTTCTTCCTTACCGACACATAGTTTGAAACATTATCCGTGATCATTTGAAAAACCTTATTCTCTCCAATCTCCTCTATAATAGAGTCAAGCAGCTCAAACAACTTGTCATCGGTCTTCGTAAATGGTGATCCATCAAAAGACTTCATAAACATTGTCTCGGCAGGTGAATTAACTAAAAAATTCATTAAACAATGTTGCTTCCTATCAATCCATACATCTAACATTATAGAACAACCATGCTTTCCCCATTACTCATTATAGTCTTTTAAGAGATTGTTTGTGTGATCCAACTCTCTGCTTAGGAGTTTAACTCTTATATCATGGTAACTAGGAGTTTTCAAATTTTTACCATAGGCATCAACAGAATCAAACAAGACTTGAAAGGTTGAAGATGTGACTAGGTTGAATGACAACCTGGATACGTACCAAAATCGGGCTATCATTTGATGAATCCTTTCCTTGGCCTCTTTGTCACAATTTTCCTGGATGCTAGCTTGTCTTAACCTCTCCTTCTTTCTCCTATCAATAGCAATTTCAGGTTTTCTACAAGCCCTTTTCATAGCAATCTTCTTTGAAGCACTAGAAGTTCCTGAAGAAGGGAGCAAATCTTGATTTTCTCCTTCATCCTCCTCACTCTCAACATATCCAGTATTTTCAAGATCAAGATCTCTCATGTTGAAACTTTTAGTAGTTTCACCCTTAGCCTTATCTTCTACATATTTAAGAAGTTATCTTAAACCTTTGTTGGATACTTTGTGTAAGCTTTTACAATTCCCTTTCTCCCAGTTAGATGTTGTTGGGCTCTAGTTATCCCCCCATTCATAACCTTCCCGCAGAAATTACAAATAGTTGCGTTGGTGTCTGTTTCTGCTACTCTACACACATATTTCTACCTGAGATCATTCCTATTTTTGAAGGAATGTGTTGAAGTTGATTCAGTGGCCATTAAGACTAGGAGTGGCTACTGCAACAAGTTGATTATGTCACTAAAATGATATAGCCAAAAAATAAAAATCTAAAACTTAAAAACTGAAAATAATCAAAGTTGTAATGATAGTGTAAAATATGAAAACTGAAAATAATCAAACCTGAAAAAATAAAACTTAAAAGTAGAAATAAAAAATTGCCAAAAACTAAAATAATGATACCACAAAATATTAAACTTAAAACTAAAGTAAAAACTAAAAAAATGATACAATTTAAAGGATCAATTTCTCTAGAAGTGAAGGCTGAAGATATGAATGTTTTACAATATCTATACATTTGTAATTTGTAAATAAGAGCATATTACAAAGTTAGATGTAAAGACTCACCATATATGTGTGGGGTAAAAAATATAAAAAATAATTAAATTGTGATAAAATTAAGGAAAGGTCAAGAAATAAGTGTTTTAAGATTCAAGCATCTTATTTCCTCACAGACTTATTATATTTCCAAAAAATCACATTTAAAGCTGAAACTTCATCAAATGGAGAAAGATTAAAAAAAGGAGAAAACAAAAAGAAAGGGAGTCAAAGGTTCTTACACGTGATGCCAGAGAAAGTGAAGCATGCCGGAGAAGAAGACCAACCAGAACAGGGGAAAGTGGTGAAGAAGACGAACAACACAAGGCAGAGAGTGGAGAAGAAGACAAACTAGAACAGAACAAGGGAGAAAGTGAAGACGAACCAGCACGCCGGAGAAGACGAACTAGAATGCTAGAGAAGACAAACCAGAACATCGAAGAAGGTGACCAAAACGCCGAAGAAGGTGAAATCGCATTGGAGAAGATGACCTAGACCGTCAGAGTTGAAAAAAACACCGGAGTTAAAGAAAACACATGAGATAAAAGAGAAACCGAAGGTTGTTGTTGGGTGTTAGGGTTTTTCAAACTTTTTATAGGTTTTTCAATGTTTTGGGCTCCCGGGTTACGGGTCAGTAATCGGGTCGCATACCCGAAACCTTTTTTTTTGTTTTTTTACATGAATTTCCATCAAGACCCGCCAGAACCCGTTATTGCGTCATGTCCAAGGCGGCGCCATGAATTTCTGCCATACCATGAAGGTTCCGTTGTAGCCAGCAAAAATTTCGCCACACCATGGCCGATTTTGACAACACAAATCATAATTATGTACTAATTCTTTATTCAAGGCAATATATACATTTTACTTTGTGGTCCAAATTAAAATCAACAGTAACATTAATTTCTTACTTATTTTACATCTACCATGTGCCTTTTAATTTCATGATGTTCTGGTTGTAGGCCATGTTCTTAAAGTGAGTCATTTTCTAATTTTTTGTTTTGTGTGATAGAAAGTAGGAGCAGTGAGATAGCCAAAGTGACGTTCATTATTTAGTTACAATAACAATGACTCCACATCAGCTATTTATAATAGCCTAACAAATATTATGTAATGCTAACAAAATTAACTAAATACTATTCAGTTAGTTTAACATGCACTATGCAGTGCTATTTATATTCTATTGCAATGAACTGAAGGCATGCTTCCTTTCTAGCTATAACATGTTTGCTCTTACCTGGATCTTCTTTTCCTTCATTCATTATTAATTTTTGTTCATAATGATTATAACTTCCCACCCCCTTTATTGTTTCCACATATCAGGTAATACAAACAATGCAAATACCATTGTCCTACACAGAAGACATCATTGGTATCCACGGGACTGATATTGATTATATTCACTGTACTAGTGGAGCTATAATGACTGTGCAGGAGAGTAATGCCTGACGAAATCATTGTGGAAATAAAATGAACCACTACTCAGGTTCAATTAGCACAACAATTGATTCAGGTATGAGATTTGGGCCTATGAAAAGAAAGTTACATTTTCTGATCCTGTTATTAACTCAATAGACTGAACAAACTTAAATCAAAACAATAGACCAGCAGACTCCAATAACACAACATATTTAAGTAAATTTAGATTGACAAACAAACTTACAGACTTAATATGAAAATTGAGTTATAACTTATCCACTACACTTCTAAATAAATTTTCAACCAAATCCAAATTCTAACCTTAACTAACACAAAGTCACATTTTGAAAAAATCTATTATTTCTTTCCCACCCAAGAATCCAATTTCTAACCCTCGGAGACTTCTGTCACTTCCTTTCCCAAAAACAAAACGTACATTACCATAACAAAAAAACCCAACTATATATATAACTATATTATGGTAATAAATAATTAATATTATTAAATAAAATATTAGTTTCATTATAGGCCCACCACACACCACGTATACTATTAAATAGATGGTCAGCTAATAATAAGTTATTTTATTATAATTATATGGTCATAGATTTGAGTGTCAAATAATATAATACTCTTAAATTTAGTAACAAGAACCTTACTGTTATGATAATTCTACCTAGGGAAAAAAACACGCGCGGCACGTATGGATAGAAATCAAGTTGAAATTCCGGCACGCAGTTTGTTCGGCCCTAAGTTATTTTGACCGGTTAAATCGTAAATTAATTAAATGATTAATCTGGATTAATTCTTTAATATTATTAATTCAATCATAATTAAATCTTGTTTGATCAAGATTTATTTAAATTAGTGTTTTTATCGGTTTAATGATTGATCTAATTTTAAAAATATTGCTATTTATAGTATGAACCTGTCTCCCATATAAACCTTAGTTAAATGTAGAGCCATTAGATTGATATGGACTCAGTCAATGAAGAATTTGTGTCGTTTAGTTTGGAGAATCTAAGGTTAACTTTCCTGTTATTATATTCTTTCAGAATTATAGATGTTTTATGCGTTTGACTATTATTATGTATAGATTTCCTCGAACTTTCCGTACTATATAACTAGATCCATCAGGGATTTGTAATTTTGTATTATTTCTTTTTAACCCTAGTTGTATCACTTTAATATTATACTACATTATTAAGGGTCGACACTTTATTTTTCCCCCACTTACGTTTTAATTAAGAAAGTATACGTAGTGAACAGACATGATATTGCTTTTTTTTTTTCATCAACATGTGCCTTATCTGGTAGATTGCAAGGGGAAAAGGATTCAAAGGCTTATGGTTTTTTTTAGTAAGTTATTCCCCAAGTTGGACCACTTGTAGTTAAATAAATAATCATCCTTGATCTCTTTATATTAATGTCATTTACACCCACTCTATATTCATTTCTTTTTCTTTGTCACACCCCTTGTTACATTTTCTTTTCTCTTTTGTATCTTATCTCCTTTTTTTAAAAAAAAAATCAATACATAGCATATATATACAGCCGAAAGATGTTAGCGAACCACAACTTCTTTTTTCTTTTTTATATATTAACCATGTATATGTAAATTCAGCTCAAAACATAGTCAAAATGTAAGCTTTTCACTTCTCCCAGTTAATTAAGAAACAAAGTTGTAATTGTATTTTGTGATAAAAAAAATAGGTTCGACCGTTTTTAAATATGTAACATTACTTGCTTTTTTATCAAAACTGAACCGGTTTAACTGGTCCGACCGGTTGAATTGTAAATCGGTTTGATGACCGATTTGAGTCAGTTCCTTAATACTACTAGTTCAACTATCGTTTGACCCTAATTTGATCACGGTTTGTTTGAACCGGTATTTTTACCGGTTCAATGACCGGTCTGGTTCTAAAAATATTAATTTTTAAAGTCCTTCATTCATTTATATTTTTTCGGAACAGACAAACTTTCACAAAATAATTCTTAAATCCACATAAAAAATGACCAAAGAGGGTAATTCATACTTTAGCTTTACTTTTAAGATATTGTAGAAGAAATAGCAAATTATGGCAAGACAATAAACTTGAATACAAGACAGAGAAAGTCTGTTTAGTCTTTAGGTTTATGAACTTAAAATAAATAAATTCAATTTTGATGCATGAACTTAATAAAATAGATGATCCGGGGTGGTAACTAGAAATGGACGAGGTCCAGAATCATCATGCCACGTCAACCAGGGTCATGACCGGAATCTGGAGCTATCGGCAGACTATGGATTTTTCCTTAACCCCGATTCATAACTGACAATCTGACAAATCAGTCAGGGGAGGTATGGGCAACCTGACCCTGCAGTCACTATATCAATAGTAAGTTAGGAAGATAGTCAAAATCACTTCTAAAACTAAGGTAAACATTGTAAATACAACTCATTTATTACTGGAGGGATCTGATCTAATTTTTACAGTAAGTTACTTCCGTAATCACACTGTTTTAATTACCTTACTGACTTAAGCATCAGAGAATATTCTGCAGGTACCCCTCTGATGTGGTTCTGAACTCTCAGTTCGGTCTAGACATCAATTGCTACCTGAACTTGAAGAACCTCATATTCCCACTAAACTGGGGTGTAAAATACTGTACTCTACTGAGGCAGTATAAAACTGAGTGATTGAGAGGTAACAACGTTCAGGATACTAGATTTCGGACCTCGGTCAAGAAGGTCAACTCTTGACCTCGGACTTCTGAATAGATCAGATATATAATTGAAAAACTTATCCTTGACATAATTACAAAAATGCCACTGAATTTTTTAAAATCAAACATTCTATAACCGATTTACAAAGTACCATAAGAAAGCCCTTTTTTCGACTTACTAAAATATTGCGGCGAGCTACAAAGAGGACTGAAATTGCCATGTCAAGTTGCGGCACTAAAGGAAAGTGTTAAAAATCATATAACATTGTGGCATATTTATACAACCGCCAGAGACACAAAACTAGAAATCATAATTTTTTTTGTAGTGGGGTTGAGCACCGATTTAAACAATCAATTCTTGTAACATCCTAAAATTTTTAAATTAGGTAATTTAAGTAGTACAATTAATAAAGTTGATTGGAGTGGAATATTAGAAAATAACATTTGGATGTATTAGATAGCAAATTAAAAATGGGTTTAGTTAAATTAAATCTTAACTACCAAATTAAATTAATTGGACTAAATTCATTAAATTCCTAAATTTTAAATTTAAAATTAATTTCATTATTTTCCTAAATCTAATTCCCTTTTCCTTGCCTTTCTCCTGGTCTAACCCTCCCTCTCTTGCACATCTCTTTTCTTTTTTCCGTTTCACGCGAGCTAACACCACCGTATGCCCTTCCCTTTATTCTCTTTATCTTGCTCTGATTTCCCATCACCGTGGTATGCAGTCATCAATTTATGACCAATGTAAGGCTACCTCAAGCTTGAATTTCATTTCCTCTTTTTTATCCCTTGGTGCATGTGATGGAATAATCTCTCTTTCCTTCTCCTAGGCTAAGCCGTGAACACCCATGGTCATTATTGAAGTTGGTTAAGCTTGGGTGTTGATTCTTGAAACTTAAAAGGTTAGTAAAATGGTCTTCCTCTCCTCCCTCATGTTTAGTCCACCTTGGGCATCAGCTGTGGAGATGAATTTCCTCATTTTCCTTGTGAATTCAATATGGCAGCAGCTAAGGGAGGCATTTGGGGTTATTTCAGATCAGTTTCAGAGCACCAAAAATTATTGAGGAACGATCGAAAAGTGTAATGATAAGTTGGTAAGTCGTACTTCATTGGAACTATGTCAATTCTTCTAATTAAGCTTCATAACATGCTTAGGATAGCTTAGAGATGCCTAAAATAATTATTTGATATTTTTAGGAATTGTTATTTGAGCCCGATCGCTGCCCGGAAGCTACTTTGACTATTGTACAACATGTAATTAATATATTCGGTGAGTTTTGGTGGTCTAAAATTATATTAAAAATATTGATAATTCATGTTTTAGGGAATTGTGTAATTTTAGGATTGTCACAACTAGCGAATCCTTGATCGGAAGCCTAAACCAGAGTCGAATCAATTTCTGGTACATTTCTAACGTACAAGAGGGTTTATTATCTAAGTAATAGATAGGAATTTCCAATTGGGTGGCTTATTAGGCTTTGAAACATTGTTTATATGTTATTAGTATATTTCAAGAATTGTTTATAATGCTTTAACTTGGTATGAATTTGATTGAGGGATGATATTATGTTGATATATGGAAATAATTGTAATTGTGGCTAGTTGATAATTGTTACTAGCTTTGGATTGTGATTTGAATTGTTTATAATTAGTTAAATCCGGTAATGAGTTCTCGTATTGTGATACATTATGTGCAACGTGGTTATTTGGTACTGGTTTACAGTTTTATAGCTATTTGATATTATTTCAGACTCATTGTTGAATATTAAATTATATGTATGTTAGTGAATTTTGGGTAATGGCTTTTCGCCTAATATGATGATCATGGATGATAATATGACTTCTAGTCTGGCGGATTACCGTTAGTGATTGAAAAGTAAGGATTAATGGCTTATGCCTTTGAAAATTTATGTATTATAAGATGATTGATGATGTGAAAAAAATCCCATGGTTAGAAGGGTTAGGCTATGAAGTCATGATGATTATCCTACACCTTGATTCGCATATTACATGCATTGATTACATTTCATGATATCGTATGCATATTGCTTTGGTTCACTAGGAGACTACTGCTATAGTGCTACGATTCACTGGTAGTTTTTGAGCATGTCGTCTTTGAGACTACCGCTTATAATGTCACGATTTATGTGCAGTTATCAGGTAACCTCGCTTATAGTTCCACGATTCACTGGACTTTTAAGTATTCCTTAGACTTTTTAAGTCTACTCTGATACCACTAAAATTGTGACACCCTACTTAAGAAAAATATAGGGAAATTTTTTTTATCTTTAGCGAATCTATTTGTTCGTTTGGAAATCCTAAAATCATATAATATATATACATACAACCTGTAACATCCTAAATTTTAAAATAGAACATTAATTAAGGAAAATAAATATTGACAAATTGAAGGTAAATTATTTAACGTCCCAAACTATTGAAAATAATTAAATTAAGATTTTTAGGGACTGTTGGTGGTTTATGGAGACCGGTTAAGCTGAAAATGAGCCCGGTTGAGATATGGGTGTCGGACCAAGTATCTCTGATTGAGATGATATTGGTCAGGGCTATAGAGAGTAATATTGGGAATCCGAATATATGTTCAGAATAATTTTTAGATAAAGTATTAAGCCTGAACGATGAGCCTGTTAGTTGCAAAACGATGGAATTTTAATGAATGGAAATAAAATAAAGCAAAAGCCCAACTTTCTCCTCCTATTCTCGTGTGCATGCTGAAGGAAATAAGGGAAAACACTCCACTTCTTCTTTCTCTCTATTTTCTTCTTCATTTCTTCTCACCTTCTCCCTCTCAAACCCTAGCTAAGGTGGTGACCCTTCTCCCTCTCTCCATTTTCGTTTGTAGAGGACTTGGAGACTTGAAGTTCTTTCTCCCCCTTCTTCTCATTTTCGTGTGGCCTCCCTCTCCTTTGAAAACCCACTTTGTTTTGGGTGTGAGGTAAGATATACTTACTCTTTTGTTGAGTTTTGGCAACGGGTGTATGTATTTGTCCTTGGGGGGAGTAATGTATGTGGATGGGTGGTTGTAGAGAAGCATTTAATGCTTATGCCCTAGAATGGGTTACTGTAAATGTGAGTATTTATGAGGAGTTAAAGGTGGTAGATATATTTATGATGTTAAGAGGATAAAGATTGATGAAACATTAATGAAAGTTGTTGAATTTTAGGAAAATCCTAACTTTGAGATTTGGGGAAAATAGTTAATGTTGATTTAAGAATATGTTTTATGATGAAATGCGTGACATTGAGAAATATGAATGTTGGTAGATGGTGTTTTGTGAAGGTTGAGACTAAAATTGTCTTGTAGCCCTTGAATTTAATGAATGTGGCTTAATGGGAAAGAATTCCCGAAGCCTAACAAATGATGGAAAATAATGCCTATAGCATGACCTGTACATGCTATGAATTAGTACATATAATAATAGCCAATTAGAATTGGAAATGTGTTTGAGTAGTTGATTGATTGGGATTTTATATGCATGTTAATGTAGGATCCATTCCGAATGACAAGGCGGGTGCGTCTTATCAATCAGAATTCTTCTCTTGAGGTAGGAAAGGAGTCTTATGTTCTAAATGCATGAATTTGGATGTTATTTGACTGCCATATGTATTGGTATGCATGTTAGCCTTGCTTGAGATGATATGTGAAATTTGTAATGTGTTATATGATGTGGATAATATGTTTGGAAACATGCTTTGGTGCATTTAGAATATTCATGGTATGCTACATGGTGGTGTATAGTGATCAATGATATGATGTTATGTATGTATCTACCATGAATGTAATATGAATATTGACGATGTTTGTTGAGAATGAGAATAAAGAAGAATGCCACCCAAATACTTAAACTAATGTGAATAACCAACAATAATAAAAGCCTTATGGTGATGTTGGTGATGATGATGTTGTATGATGAGTGGCATGTATAGGATGCATAGAGTGAGAAATGCATATGATTTGCATTTGCATCCATGGCATACTACATAGCTGCCGGTGTTGGAATTTTAGGGGATTCCCCCAGTTGGCCCAGTGGGAGGGCGGCTCTGTGCACGAGCAATTTATATTTCCCCTGTGACTCGGTGTGTAAGTCACGAAGCTGCCCATGTTGTGCTGCGGGGAGCCGCATGTGGTTGACCCTTGTGGGAGTGGCTCTTGATGAGCAGGTGTCTCCGGTGGTCCTTGTGATCACAGCTGCCATGATATATCTCATGGTTGGCCTGCAACACCATATGTCGAATATGTTGTATACCGCAGTCATGG
This sequence comes from Clitoria ternatea, assembly GCA_037962975.1. Classification (NCBI taxonomy): domain Eukaryota; kingdom Viridiplantae; phylum Streptophyta; class Magnoliopsida; order Fabales; family Fabaceae; genus Clitoria; species Clitoria ternatea. Next base: position 156,922,244 of record CM075673.1, read on the forward strand.
TGAAAATGACCAGGTGTTGCAAGATAGGCGATGCGGTTTGGTACCAGTAAAACAATTGATGAATGCATGCAAATTTAAGAATAAGTGTACACATTTTACTACTGCAGTAGGGGTATAGTTAGATGATCATACTTGAAACCTACATTTGGTGTTTATATTCCCATAGTCAGATCTGCAATTGTTGAAACATTCCATTGTGCATATGCATTAGCTTAAGAGAATTTTCATATAGCAAGGAAGTATGCCGACGGTGATAAGATATGATGATGAATGTGATGAGGATGTAATAATATACTAAGACAACATAAAAGCTATGAATACCAAATGATAGTTGTGTAATAGTCGAATCATTGAAGGACTTGATTATGTATGTGCTTGTGTACTTTGTCTAAATTGTAATGTTACTCGTAATGTATGTATGATGATGTTATGATGATAAATAGTATGGTGGATGATATGTATGTGCAAAGTATATATGTATTGATGCATATGTACATAATCACATGGTATTCATATTCATTCCTTTGGAATGTGTGACTCACTCTCCCATATTGTCCATTTTTAGATTTGTGATGCAGGGCACTCATAGGAAGAGCTGACATTTTGAAGTACATTTTGGTTGTGGAGGTAAATAGTGGTATAGGAAGTGCCTTGGCCGGAAAAATCTAGATTTTTGTATAGCATGAAATGTATATGAATGCATGTTTTGATATCTAGATTAGTGATAATTGATTTTGAGGGTCATGGAGGAAAATTGAGCTTTGATGTGTGTGGCCAATTTTCATTTATGACCCAAAGATGTAATTTGATGAATGATGATGCTTGTTGATGTTTAATTCTATGAATGAATGAACGTTTATGCAAAAAGTTATGTTTCGGTGATTACATGAGATGGTGTGTTTAATTTATTATGATTTCATGGATTATAATGGACTTTAGAGTATAAGGATGAATGAGATACGTTTTAAATGAGTAATATGATATGTAAACCATGTTGGATTTAAAGGATTTGGAGTAGAATGAATTTTGGCCTATTATGTTGCAGGAAACTTAGTGTTTTTCGTTTCTCTACAAAACTCGCTTAAGCGAGTGGGAATCTCACTCGAGCGAGATGCTTATGAAACAGGGGTATGGCTACTGGCCGAAATTCGCTCAAGCGAATGGCCGCCTCGCCCAAGAAAGATTGGGCTGGAATCAAAGGTTGGTCACTGGACCATTTTCACTTAGGCGAGTTGGTCATTGTCCGATGGTCGCTCAAGCAAGGGAAGGTATGGATTGGCACTAAACCATTTTCGCACGAGCGAGCTCTACCTCGCCTAAGCGAAAATGGGGTAGTGAGCTTCTGGGGTTGCTGGAGTAATCTCGCTCGAGCGGGATGGAATTCTCCCAAGCGAGATTGATTCCAGTGGCATACTTCTTCTCTCGCTCAAGCGAGCTGGGACTCGCTCAAGCGAGGGGAGCCCCTGATGCATAATACCTTTCTTCTCTCAGTCTTTTTGATTCACCCAAGCGTGCCTACGCTGGCTCGCTCAAGCGAATGTGATTCTCGCTTGAGCGAGTGGCACCCTGATACACATTTGTTTGTTTTCAAATAAAATTTTATTTCTCATGCATTAAATCTTTATCATGTATCACTTTAAGGGCATTATTGTATACATCATGAATCATGGAACTCCATGAAATCCCTTCTCTCAAATTCAACCATACAACCATCAATTTAAATTAATTCTTCTGCTATTTTTAATTAGAAAATTATTATTAAATCACATTTTCAATTACCCTCTCATATCTTCATATATAGGAGTGGTTTATCCTAGATCCAGGTGTTGAACTAAGAGCTTTACCACTTATTTCCTCATTATCGAAGAATGATCTTTAAATCACGAAAAATTTCCCCGTATTTCCAGGGGTGTCTCACAACCTGTATTAAAAGATTATTTTTTATATATCAGGAGCCGGCCAAGGTGATACTATACTCATTAGCTGTATGAATATATATATATATATATATATATAGGTCTCCAAGACCACAATGACTCCAACCAAGAAATTATCAAGCATCACCTTGGTCCACATTCACTCAAAAATGATAACAACTTAGGAGTGAACATATATATATATTAAAGGACAGGTATTGAATCGAATTTAATCATAGTAATATCAACTACTTATCTAGTTCTACCACAACTCATTCATGAATATAAACAACATCATTTACTACAACAAAGTTTGCAATACCTCAAATGCAAACAACACAAAAATATGTATCGTGAGCTATCTAATAGCTACTCAACTTCAATGATTATATGCGGATGCATATGCATGCAGATCCAACTCTAACGATGGGAATTACACAATATAATAATATATCCCAGTTCCCAGCTGATTCAGCCATTTTACAGGTACCAAACTGCCCACCCATTCTTGCAACACAGTCGCTCCCAGCAATAGCGGTAACTCGAAGGCGGCTATGGAATCCGAGGAAACCACCACAGGGACTGTACCTTACCATCAGCCCACTGTCGCGACCGGGATCGCGGTGGGAAGGCTGACCCTCAAAATATTAAAACGGGTTTCGAAATCTTTTCGAAAAGAAAACAGGGAGTCGCCACCAATATTTTTTAAGGATAAAATACCGGGAAAACTTTTCGTTAAAGCACTGGTTATGAAAGTAAAATTCCAAGTTCAGGAGTCTAATTACAGGTGAGGAAGGTATTAGCACCTCACAACTGTCCGTTATAAAACGGTTACCTCAATATGATAGCGCGCATTATAAATAGCCCAAAAATTATTTTAACTTCTTCAGAAAAGGAACGTACAAAATGACAAAGCATACAAAAATAAACAAAAAAATAGACACGGAATTTTTTAAACATGAGATTAACAGGACGTCTCGTCCAAATTAACCTCGCTCCTCCTTTTTTAAAAAAGATATTATTTAAAGAAACATGAGATTAATAGGACGTCTCATCCAAATTAACCTCGCTCTTTCTTTTAAAGAAATACTACAAAAATGTGAGATTAACAAGACGTCTCGTCTAAATTAACCTCGCTCCTCCTTTTTTTTAAAGAGATATTATTTAAAAAATATGAGATTAACAGGACGTCTCGTCCAAATTAACCTCGCTCCTCCTTTTAATAACAAGACAAAAATAGAAACTCTAAAAATTAAATAAAGAAAGATGGGCCCAACAGGAACTGCTTCCCGCTCCTACGTATTCTCGAGCTTTCGAGAAATCAGGGTTACGTAGTTCTTTGGATTGCGAGAAGATAATTAAAAATATTTTTGGTTTGATTTGATTTTTAGTAGAAAAAGGAATATTCGTCGAGAAGGATAAATACAAGATGAAGAGTTTCATACATGCATAAACCTTCAAAATCTTATGCATATGTAGGTAAAGTATTTTGCACTACATTACTTATAAGATTTTTGACATTTTATTTTAAAGAAAAAATGTATATATATACTTAACATAAAGTGGTTAATTTTATTCTAAAAAAAGGAACTAAATTTTAATACTTCATAATTTAACGTTAGCATAGAAGTAAATTTCCTTTTCCTAATATTCTTAAGAAGAGGTGTTCAAATTTTAATGTATTTTTAATAAAGCATAGATACAACTACTTATTTTGTATTTTTCTTTTCTTTTTTAAAGTATTTAGTACCAATAAGGAAAGTTGCTTTCCTTATCATCATCACATATTTTTTTTAAAAAAAGAAAAAAGGTATTTATATTCAAATATTTTTAGTTTTAATATAAAATTATTTACTATTCTATTTTTAGAAAACATTTTTTATTTTAATATCTTTATTTTGTATAAACCATTCATTATTATTATTGTCATATTTTAAAAAAAATTCCTAGAATTATTGGGCCTCAGAAAATCTGAAGCCCATAACTAAAATTAGAAAAGAAAAGGAAGACAACTAGGTAAAGAAAAGAAGAAAACAAAATTGGCCTCATTATGAGGCCCAAATAAAACAAAACTAATAAACCTAAAGTAAAAGAAAGGAGAGCATCAGGGGGACATGTTGAGTGGAAAATAGAGAGAGGAAAATCAAGTTTGAGAGAAGGGAGAGTAGATGAAGACCGAAAGGAAGCCGGCGCGCGGAGGAGAAGCGGCGGTCGGCGTTGCTCGCGAGGGGGGAGGGCCTTGACCGGCGGTTCACGGACGGTGCAGGTTGGGGTGGCGGTGGTGACCGGTGGAAACTCCTCCTTCTCTTTTATCTTTACTGTTTATGGTTATTGTTTTGGTTGTTGCAGATTGAAGAAGAATGGTAATGGATGATTGTTGTTTTTTGTTTTTTGCTTTTGTGAGATGATGACGATTGAAAATGGTCCTTTGATTTTTCAGGTTTTTTTTTTTTTTTTAGAAGGGGTAGAGTATGGTAGATTGAGAGAGGGAAAAGATGATGAAGTGGGATCTGTTGAAGAAGTTAGAGGAAGAAGATCAAGCTAGTGGAGCAGTTAGGAGACAAATTCCAGATTCCGAACAGAATTTCCAGAATGGGGAGGAGAAAATTATTATTCTATTTATTTTTTATTATTTTTTTAAATAATGGTGTTCACACCCACCTTCCCACCTGGGCCGGCATCACAGACCCCTGTAGTGTTGTGTGCGTCTAAATACAAATGTTATGCCAAATAATCATCAATCATCAATAGACCACCTGATTACCATCATCATGGGCTACCACTTGGTTACCATCACCAAGGGTTTCACCATAACATATCAACAAGCATAGCATGCAACAACCAATAATTAATCATCAACACAACATTCATTATGCTACCTCAATCTTAATAATCATCATTAACATATAATAATAATAATGGCTACCTCATGCCTAGTTTCAGTGATCAACAACTAATATCATATCCAAATATTGCAACATCATGCAACTTAAAATTATAATCATTAATTCATCATTAACGCATACACATGAATGAAACCAACATATTTAAAAATTGTTAGTCAAACCAATGATAACTGTCGTGACCTGGATCACGGCGGTGCGGCCGACCCTTTGAAAAGATGATGCAAGCAAAAAACAGGGAGTCGCCACCAACATTTTTATCCATAGGAAAAAACATTGGAAAAAAAACTTTAACAGGGCACTCGTTAAAAAGAGTAAGATTTGAATTCAGGAGTCGGTTACGAGTAGGGAAGGTATTAGCACCCTACATCGCCTGTTAAAAACAGTACCAAGATAAAAAATGCGTAACATGAATAGCCTTACAAGGGATGTATTATTTCTTCCTTTTTATTATTGCATTTTTTTATTTATTTAAAAAAATAGAAGGAGCGGACTGAACAAACGAATGTTGAAGCAAGGTCAACAGGATGTCTCGTCTAAATTATCCTGGATTTCGGTATAAAACAGGGAAAAGGAAGAATGTTAACAAGACATCGCGTCTAAATTAGTCATCCTTTAATCAAAAATACGGGGGGCAGAAACGAGAAGGGGATGAACGGAACGTCTCTTCCTAAGTATCCCTTTCCTTATGAATCGTGGTGATGGTCTACCAAAAATAGAGGAAAATCAATAAGACGTCACGTCTAAATTAATTTTCATGGAAGTGATAAGAACAGAATAGTTACAAAAAATGTAAAAATGAAAAAGGAAGGATGGGCCCGACAGGAGTTAAGTCCTGCTCCTACGTATTCTCGAGTTATCGGGAAATCAGGGTTACGTAGTTCTTTAAGGTGGTTTTAGAAAAAAGAACTATACAATTGATGGTGGATAATACCCACGAGGAAGACTCATACAAGGTGAAGTTCTTCGCACGTGCACGAGTCCTAAAGAACTAGTGTAGACGGAAGTACTTCCGTACGACACTGATTAAAAAGGCTCCTACATTGGTTAAGAGGAACATGAAAATTTTGGTTTCTTTTTATTGTTATCATTGATTGCAAGGCAGAACAAAAGAAATTCAACAGGATATACTTAAACGAGACGACAGATTTGACAAAATGGCAAATTTGACAAGAAAATAAACAACGAGAAAAAAAAGAAAATAAGGAACAGAATGTAACTGGTGTGATGGGGATGCTGAGAACCGGTGTGGACTTGAACAGTAGGAACCGGCGTAACGCTGGTGTAGCTATGGAACTTTGGGGCACCGGTGTACAGTTCACTAAAGGGACTGTTAGTATTTGGTGGAAGAGCCGGTATGAAGTTGATGAGGGTGATTTAGGAGATTTGGACGGTATCTGGGAAATAGAGTTCACTAACAGGGTTTGATCCGGTGTCTTGGTGATGCTTTAGGGTTTGGAGTAATTAAGAGGTGCGAGAAACCTAGGTTCCAGTTCTTGAACACAGGAACAAACTTAAAGAGCTTTGGGCTCAAGAGGTTCTGGAGATCGGAGCCAGTTATTAGGGGAGTTTGTGCTCAGAGTATCGACTCAATGACTAATTTTTTTAACCTTTTATGCCTTTTTAGATGAGGCATTTATAGAGGTTCTGAGCGTTGGCTGAGTGCTTGGACAGCTCAAGCCTCCACTTACCCACGTGTACAGTGGAGCCAACCTGGCCACTAACAGGTTATGGGGAGCAGCGGATGGTGGGGAATTTTTAATTATTTCCACTTCCGTCCCTTGTCTGCCACTCCCAGAATTCATGGATCGACTTGGGTGGTGCGATTCCAAGTCACAGCATGGGCAATCGGACTCCTCGAATGGTGTCACACGGGTCCATTATCAAGTTCATCAAAGTGCCTTCCCACGTCAGATAAGATAGGACATCGGTCTCACTTGGACGATCTCAAGGGAACGATGCCTCTTTCGTTGGCTCAGATCGGTATCCCTCAGACCCGGAACAGTGTTCTTATGGCCCAGACCGCTATGTCAGTATCCATTCTTGGTGGAAAATGGTCGGACCGAAATAGGAGTTCACATATATGAAAAGCCCGAATGCAGAATCGATCCTTTGACACTCGGTGTGAAGGGTTGAATTCATTCAAGTAACTCTGGATCCCTTTCTCGTTCAGAATTGCTCCATTTAGAGGTGATTTGTCTGGAAATGTCTCTGCTTAAAACACTCATTTAGTCATAGCCTTTTTTCCTTCTAGTGACCCACTCGGAAATGTCTCACCCGGATATACCTCTGCCTAAAAAGTGCTCTTTCAAAGTCCGACTCACTCGGGAATATCTCTTCCCGAGAAGTATTCATCAGAGCCTCTTTTCATTCAGAATCGCTTCACTCGAAGGTGATTCGCTTGGAAAGGTTTCTGCTTGAAGCACTTACTTAAAGTCAGCCTTTCTTCCCTTGAAAGTGACCCACTCGGAAATGTCTCACTCGGGGACACCCTACTCGGATATATCTTTGCCCAAAAAGTACTCATTCTTAGTCAGAGCCTTTCTTCACTCGGGAGTAATTCCCTTGAAAATGACCCACTTCGGAAATGTCTAATTCGGTGACACCTGTAACATCCCTGTTTTTAGAAACAGTTTTACCCTTGTAATTTTTGAAGTATGGAAGTTTTGTAAGTGATAATAAGTAAATAAGGGACTCTACATGTAGTCAAGAATTGATAATCTAATCCTATATCTAACACTAATTTAGTAAACTAATTAGACTTGTACCATCATTCATCAAGTCAATTCCTAGACATTCGATTCATACCGAAAAGAGATCCACAATTGTCTATTTCTACACTTTGGGGATATCCGATTTCAGTATGGACAGTCCCTAATGAACTGTTTTGACAAATCAAACACTTTTCCTGAAGAGCCAAAACTTTAATTCAGACCTCATCAACCTCGTTTCTTGGAAAAACTTATCTAGTTAAATAGGAACCTCTGAATTCAACTAAAATATTTTTCCTGTTTTGGGCATAACTTTTTCATATGAGGTCGAAATTAAGAAATTTTAATCTCAGTTTCATTGTTATGAAAAACCTGACAAACTCTATTTCTAGCCTCAAACTCTATTTCGTGATCTATCATTACCAAACTTGAAAAACCCGTTATTTAATCTTGTTAAATTCTTAGAAAAATCATACGAGCTCAGAATCAGTTCGTTGTAATTTTTCTGTTCTCGTATTAAATCCCTCTACAATTCTCGTGAAGAACCTGAAAGCTAGTTCTTGCTCGATCATCCCCGAAAAGCGAAAATTTTTAGAGAAATAGTAATTTTCGTAGGAATAGTAACCTCTATAGAAAAACATGAATATCTCTCTCATACGATGTCAAAATGACTTTATTCTTTTTTTCATGGTTTCGTATCAAAAAATCCTACAACTTTTGTGAAGAAATGAAAGGCTAATTCCCAACAGATTTTGCGCGGCAGAATTATCTTTCAAAAAAGAACTATTACACCAACTCCCATTTTTCTCTGTTTTTGGCGTAACGTTTGCTCCGGGTGTCAGATTTTTGCATACCATATATCGTTTCGAAGAGAAAGAGCCGATCTACAACTTTCATGTTGGAAATTTTTTCAGATTCTAACCGCAACTATAAGTAACTTTTTGTTTTCTTTTAGAATTAACTATTCAAAACCGGTACCAATTAAATTTAGACCCGGTGGCCAGATTTTTCTATAAATATGGTATCACCCCTCTTCAAAAGCTGCACCACTCTTTCTCTCCCACTTCATGCAGCCCTTCTCTCTCTCTCTCCCTCTCTCTCCTCTATTGACACTAAACCACCTCTGTTCTTCACCAAAATCACGTAAAGTCTAACTACGGAGACAGATCATCGATTGGAGCTATGGTTTGAAAGTTGGATTCTCTCCCTCTCGTCTAGTATAAAAAAAAATACGACATCTGAGGTAAGGGGGGTATATTCTCGGGTATTCTGGGGAAATCTGAGTGAAAGGAAAGGGTTAAGGTACCTTGGGTCCTCACCTTTCCAGGACAGATTCAGTTTTGTTATAAATTAAATGCCTTAATTGTTATATATTTGTTATATATATTTTATGTATATGATTAATTGTCTATGTTAATTATTATTAATCATGATGATTGAATGATATGATCGGTGTTAAATTGTGAAAATATATGATCTGTATTGGATTGTGAAAATATTAAGAACCATGGGTGCCTATGTGGATTCCAGAAAGGAAGTATTGAAAGATAAGATAAACAAGGAAATAATGATGGATGATCACCATTTATATCATTGTTACTATTATTATGATTAAGATTATGATTATGATTATGAATATGATTATTATTATTATTATTATTATTATTATTATTATCATTATTATGATTATTATTATTATTATTATTATTATTATTATATTTATTGTTATTATTATTATTATTTACTATTAAGCTTAATGGACGGCTTTGCCGCCTTATTCTTAACATTTTATTTTTATTTAATTTGTCATTTATTTTATTGAATATATTGGCTGGCTCTGCCGCCTTATTCTCTGCATTTATCTTTCCTTTTATTTCCGCTTATCTATATTATAATGGACGGCTCTGCCGCCTTATTCTTAACATTTTATTTTTATTTAATTTATGTCATTTATTTTATTGAATATATTGGCTGGCTCTGCCGCCTTATTCTCTGCATTTATCTTTCCTTTTATTTCCGCTTATCTATATTATAATGGACGGCTTTGCCGCCTTATTCTTAACATTTTATTTTTATTTAATTTATGTCATTTATTTTATTGAATATATTGGCTGGCTCTGCCGCCTTATTCTTTGCATTTATCTTTCTTTTTATTTCCGCTTATCTATATTATAATAGACGGCCCTGCCGCCTTATTCTCTCTATTTATTTTTCCTTTTATTTCATTTTTTTATAACAGACGATGCCTTATTATTATTATTATTATTATTATTATTATTATTATTATTATTCTTGTAACTAATATTATTGTTTAAGTTATGAATAATGAAATAAGGAACAAACTACTTATTCTTTAAACGAAACATTATTTTAGCCAAGATATAACTGATATATTTTTTTGAATAATAATAAATAAAATAATAAAAATTATTTACAACGTCTTAAAAACTGGTGGACCTAACAACATGAATATGACGAGGCTGGAATCACATAGATACCTAGGGATCAAAGTAATGATAAAACTTAAATAATGCACTTTGCATCATAAAAATATTTTTGAAGGAGAAAAATTATCTAGAGCATACACCTGGTACGCTGGAGGACATTCACGTTCGATCTCCATGAAGATCTTAGGAGTACAACTGGAACGGCAACCCAATGGCATCAGAGTCGCGCCTGATAGCCGGGTGAGACGATGCAATTCTAGTGTACTTTGACTAAATGACGGAGTGTAACTATGATCGTAGGGATCCAAGCTCCAAAAATATATAAATCAATAATGAGAACCAATGAGTTCATTCGTACCCTATGGGAGCTTGGGCGGACCCTGATCGCTCTAGAAAATGGAATGGAGATATTCCAAAGAATGAGAAGAAGAAATGATTTATTGGGCCCACATGCATCATGAGACTTAACCAAAGATAAATCATAATAAATTTAACTCATGCATTCCATGACAACATATTTGATTGTTATAATTTTGAACATGTTAATTGTATGATTATGTGATATTATCTGTTAACTGGATTATGTCCGCACCGGGTAACCTTCAGGGTCTTGGGTTATACTCACCCTTACTGTTGATAATTTTCAGAGGAATTAGGAAATCAAGAACCTGAGTATGAAGAACCGCAATATGCTGAACCCACTGAGAATGATCATTAAAAATAGAATATATGTAGTTGAATATTTATGGATGACTGTATTAATATTTAAGGGTGCCTGCGTGCCCCAATCTGTTAAGAGTACAATTACTTACAGTTTGTGAATGACTATGTGATTTATCTACTATTTGCTTCCACTGATCTGCCATTATATCATTAAAAAAAAATATTTCACTTTTTCTAAAAACTGTTAACACTCTTAGTTAAATAGGATGATCCTATAGAAGGGTTTGTCTTATCTAACCAAGGGTGTTACATTGGTGGTATCAGAGCATAGTCGATTCATTAAGCTTGTGGAGTGGACCATTAGGTTTCCACGTACTCTGATAGAAATATCGAACAGTCTATAACACTCCTAAGACTAAATATCCTATGTGGAATGCTCCACATAACGCATACCCTGAATCTATTTGTTGATATTCTTTCAGCAAATTCCTCATGGCACGCCAAAATAATAATCATGTGATGGAGAATCTTCTTACCAGAATTGTGGAGGTAATAGAACGACAAGAGTTACCTCATGCTTCTGCCAGACAGGGATTAGCTGATTTTTAAAGGAATAATCCTACGCAGTTCAAAGGAGGCTTCAATCCAGAAGGAGCACAACTATGGATTGAACACCTTGAAAAGATTTTTGCCGCTATGCGATGTTCTGATGAGGATTGTGTAACCTTTGTTGTCTTCATGCTGGTTGGAGAAGCAGAACACTGGTGGACTCATGCTAGAATCAGACTAGCTACTGATGGGCATATCATTACTTGGGGACGATTCAGGACAGAGTTCCTCGCCAAATATTTCCCTGAAGACATAAGGAGACAGAAGGAGCAGGAATTCTTTAATCTGAAACAAGGTAATATGACTGTTGGGGAGTACGCTGCTAAATTTGATGAATTGGCAAAATGTTGTCCCTACTACACCCACATGGGAGAAGCGTCAAGGTGCGCGAAGTTTGAAGCTGGATTACGGCAAGAGATTCGTCAAACCATATGTTGCCAACAAATTACACAATTCACTACTTTGGTTGACAGATGCCGCATATTTGAGAACACTTCTAATCTTCGACGACCTGGAACGTCTAATCATGGGCCAGAACGACGTATGCCAGATCGACAGCAAAGGAGGGATTTCTGAACAGATCGGCCATATTTCCGACCTTTCAACTCAGCCAACCGAATTCCTCCTAGAGGTCAGGAGACCCAAAGCGGTAGAAACTACACAATTTATGGACGGATTGGACATCGTGATGCTGACTGTTGGTACAAAAATAATAACAACCAATAACAAGTGACTCAAAAGCAGGCAGTACGACCTACGGGTCAAGGAAGTGGAGGATTTGCTACAAACACCTCTACAAACAATGCCCCAAGGATGCAGAATATTCACCGCAGCAATAATTCCAATCAGAACAATAATCCTAGAAGGCCTGGGAATGGCTCGACAGGAAGACAAGGAGGAAATGCCAGAGTTTTTACTATGAATGGTGCGGAAATATCACAAGGGAACGACCTTGTGCAAGGTACATGTTTTATAGGAAGCACTCTATTGAATGTATTATATGATTCAGGAGCCACTCACTCTTTCATATCTGAGAATTGTGTAAAACATTTAAAGCTTCCTATAACCTCTCTGCCCAATCAGATGATTGTCACAACTGCTGCCAATAAGCCCATTTGCCCTTCTTATATATGTTCAAAATGCCCACTCAACATCGAAGGGAAAGCTTATCAAGTAGATCTGATATGTTTGCCTTTGATTGATCTAGATATTGTTCTAGGAATGAATTGGCTTGCTGCCAACCATATTCTGATTGACTATCATAATAGATCCATTTCTCTCGGGTCTACTACATCACACTGTGATCAAGACATTGATTCTTGTCCTGTTGACTCAGAAAAGGTAATTCCAGCAAAGGAAGTCCAACTATACATGATCCTTACTGAAATTGAAAGTAAGGCCACTCCTCAAATTGATCAAATTCCTGTTGTTCAAGAATTCCCAGAAGTTTTTCCTGATGATATACGTGAGCTACCTCCAGAACGAGAAATTGAGTTCAGTATTGATATTATACCGGGCGCGGGACCGATCTCTATTGCTCCTTACCGAATGTCACCCAAGGAACTCAGTGAACTTAAGGAGCAAATAGAAGAACTTTTAGAAAAAGGAATGATCAGACCCAGTGTCTCACCTTGGGGAGCACCAGTTCTTCTAGTCAAAAAGAAGGATGGTAGTATGCGGTTATGTGTTGACTATCGTCAGTTGAATAAAGCTACGATCAAGAACCGATACCCTCTTCCAAGGATTGATGATTTAATGGACCAATTGCGAGGAGCCACTATCTTCTCAAAGATTGATCTGCGATCAGGCTATCATCAAATCAGGGTGAAGAAAGATGATGTACCCAAAACAGTATTCAGGACACGCTATGGGCACTATGAGTATCTTGTTATGCCCTTTGGAGTTACCAACGCACCTGCAGTCTTCATGGGATACATGAATCGGATCTTCCATGAGTACTTGGACAAATTCGTAGTAGTATTCATTGACGACATTCTCGTCTACTCCAAGAGCCATGAGGAATATGAGGAACATCTCCGAATTGTTCTAAATACTTTACATGCAAGACAATTGTATGCCAAGTTTTCAAAATGTGAATTCTGGTTGACTGAAGTGAAATTTTTGGGACATGTCATCTCCAAAGAGGGAATTGCTGTAGATCCTACAAAGGTAGAAGCCGTACTAAATTGGGAACAGCCCAAGAATGTGACAGAAATTTGTAGTTTCCTTGGACTTGCTGGATACTATCGTTGATTCATCGAGAATTTCTCTCGAATTGCAACACCTTTAACTAGGCTAACTCGTAAAGATCAACCATTTGAATGGACAGACAAATGTGAAAGCAGTTTTACAGAGTTACGCCAACGACTCACTAGTGCACCAGTCTTGATTTTGCCAGATCCTACCAAGCCATATGAGGTATATTGTGATGCATCAAGACAAGGACTGGGATGTGTTCTAATGCAAGAAAGAAAGGTTGTTGTTTATGCCTCACGACAGCTAAGATCACATGAAGTTAATTATCCCACACATGATTTGGAATTAGCTGCAGTTGTGTTTGCCTTGAAAATATGGAGGCACTATTTATATGGCACATATGTTGAAGTCTTCAGTGACCATAAGAGCTTGAAGTATCTGTTCGACCAGAAAGAGTTGAATATGAGACAACGTAGGTGGATGGAATTCATCAAAGATTATGATTTCGAGCTCCGATATCATCCTGGGAAGGAAAATGTTATGGCTGATGCACTCAGCAGAAAGGCTTTACGCCTATCATATATGATGACAAAGGAGTTGGAATTGATTGAACAGTTTCGTGATTTGAATCTGGCAGTAACACCTAAAAGGGGAAGCCTTATGGTTGGAATGTTAAGAATTTCCAATGATTTCCTGGAACAAGTCAAAGAAGCTCAAGCTAATGACCAGGAACTACAAGGCTTAGCAGAAAAGACAAGAGAAGAAGGCTCAAAATTTAGCAAAGATGAACATGGGGTGATCAGGTATCAACAGAGACTCTGTATTCCAGTCAACACAGATCTTAAAAGATCCATCCTGGATGAAGCACACAAAAGTAAATACAGTATCTACCCAGGATCGACCAAAATGTATCAGGACTTGAAGAAATTATTCTGGTGGCAAGGAATGAAAAAGGATATCGCTGAGCATGTGACAGCTTGTCTGATGTGTCAGAAGGTAAAGGCAGAACAACAACGACCAAGTGGAACCCTTCGTCCTTTGGATATTCCAGAATGGAAATGGGATGAGATTGCTATGGACTTCGTGACTGGATTTCCCAGAACATCAGCTGGATATGATGCCATTTGGGTAATTGTGGATCGATTAACAAAGACCGCTCACTTCATTCCTGTCAATATGAAGTATTCCCTAGAGAAACTCACTCAGATCTATATCAAGGAAATCGTACGATTACATGGAACAACCACTGCAATTGTGTCTGACCGAGATCCTCGTTTCACATCACAATTTTGGAAGAGCCTGCAACAAGCTCTGGGAACTCGTCTAAAGTTAAGTTCCGCATATCACCCATAGACAGATGGACAATCAGAAAGGACGATCAAAACTCTTGAAGATTTGTACGTCTTTGTGTCTTAGAACATGGGGGAAGTTGGCAAGAATATCTCCCACTTATTGAGTTCACTTACAACAACAACTATCATGCTAGCAACGGAATGGCCCCTTATGAGGCTTTGTATGGAAGAAAATGTCGTACACCTTTATGTTGGTATGAAACTGGTGAGAAAACAATAATTGGACCAGAGATTGTTCAGAAGACAACAGAACAAGTTCAGAGGATTCAAATGGCAATGAAGGCTTCGCAAGATAGACAAAAGAGTTACTACGACAAACGTCGGAAGCCATTGGAGTTTGAGGAGGGAGATCATGTTTTTCTCAAAGTTACCCCTACCACTGGAGTAGGAAGAGCTTTGAAGGCCAAGAAGTTAATCCCCAGATACGTAGGACCCTATCAGATTCTATAAAAGATAGGAACTCATACCTACCGTATTGCTCTGCCACCCGAGCTAACAAACCTTCACAATGTCTTTCATGTCTCCCAGCTCCGTAAATATGTGCCAAGCCCTGATCATGTCCTAAGACCAGATCAGTTTATTCTGAAGGAAAATCTCACCTATGAAGTATCGCCAGTGAAGATTGTTGACCGACGTCTCAAACAGTTAAGAGGCAAGGAAATCCCTTTGGTCAAGGTAGTTTGGAGTCAGACAGATGATGGGGATGCTACTTGGGAAATTGAGGAGAAAATAAGAGAATTGTACCCTCAATTGTTTTAACTTTGAATTTCGGGACGAAATTCCTAAAAGGGGAGGAGAATGTAACATCCCTGTTTTTAGAAACAGTTTTACCCTTGTAATTTTTGAAGTATGGAAGTTTTGTAAGTGATAATAAGTAAATAAGGGACTCTACATGTAGTCAAGAATTGATAATCTAATCCTATATCTAACACTAATTTAGTAAACTAATTAGACTTGTACCATCATTCATCAAGTCAATTCCTAGACATTCGATTCATACCGTAAAGAGATCCACAATTGTCTATTTCTACACTTTGGGGATATCCGATTTCAGTATGGACAGTCCCTAATGAACTGTTTTGACAAATCAAACACTTTTCCTGAAGAGCCAAAACTTTAATTCAGACCTCATCAACCTCGTTTCTTGGAAAAACTTATCTAGTTAAATAGGAACCTTTGAATTCAACTAAAATATTTTTCCTGTTTTGGGCATAACTTTTTCATATGAGGTCGAAATTAAGAAATTTTAATCTCGGTTTCGTTGTTATGAAAAACCTGACAAACTCTATTTCTAGCCTCAAACTCTATTTCGTGATCTATTGATGACTACTATTTTTACCCTTAATTACTTACTCTGTTTGTCTGTTTTATTTACTGTTAAATCCTAATAAATGTGTTTTAGCGTAATTTGTCAGTAATCTCCGTTTGTAATTTTTATTTTCACTATTTGTTAGTAATCACTATTTTCTTATTTTTACTGTTATTATTGAGTGTTGAATTTTATGGTTTCTGTTTTCTTTTACTGTTTACTAGTGATTGTTGTTTCCAATTTCTACTGTTTTTGTTTAGTTTGTGTTAATTAGTATGTTTGAAATAAATTAAGCTTTCATCCTAAAATAAAATCTATTGAATTAACTAAGTTTAATTTGATTTTATTTTATTTTACAGGCTATCAAATTATTGGAAGCTTCATGATTATTTTGCAAATAAATTACCCTCCTCCAAGTACAAATTCACATTAATTACTTTTTCTTGACAAGTATATTAATGTGAAATTATTTTAGCTTTATCAATGCTTAAAAAAAATGAACAAAATAAACTCCATTCAGCCATGGGTCCACATGAAAGCTGCTGCAAAACAGCAATAAAATAGACAAAAACAGCAGAGAATTTCATACAGCAACAGCAAGGAATTTTGACAGCAACAGCAGTAAAAATAGGACAACAAAACAGCAAGCAATTGGACCCCTTTTTAGCTGCTGTTTTAACATGAATTTATAGCTGATGGGCAAAACTCCTTAACGTGAAAGGCTTCCAATTTGCAAGGTCCATTGCCAATTAATTAATTGCAAGCCAAGAAGCCCACATAGTCAAAAGTATCATCAAATTTTCCCTTCATGGTCTCATTTTCACGTGACATGCTTAAAAGAAGAAAGAGTGATTGCCTAGTATTTTGTCTTCTTGCATTGCATTAAGTCTCTTTTCTTTTTCACAAAAGGGTCCCATGTGCTTTAAATTTTAATGCAAAGCTTTCCATTCCTTCTTTTCTTCTCACGGTAATGTATTGCCTAAGGAGACTAAATATTTTGTCATTTTCCTCTTGTATTCACATGGTCAACAAAGTCCAAGGGGTCAATATTTTATGCAAATGAAATGGTAATCAAAAGCTTCCAACAGCTGCACGGTCCCATGCACCATTATTTTGTACAAATTATTGACCATATAAACTCCACTCACGGAAGGCAACAAGGCAAGGTTCCATGTGCCAAAATTATTCCATACAAATAATGGACAATGGCAATGTTTTCACGTGAATGGGCTGCTGAAAATGGACAACATGTAGAGCATAATTAATGTGAAAAGCTGCAGCAAAATAGCAAAATCTGGACAGCAATTCACGTTGAAATGAGCTGCTGTATTTGGACAGCAAACAATAAGAAATGGGACAGCTTTGCTAGATAATTTTGAATTAATTTGGCAGCACTTATCGAGCAAAGAATGGGTTCCCATTTATGAGGTATTATGCCAACAAAAAAGGGAATAAAGAGGAGGCAAAGTGGAAGCATGAGATGGCTGGCTGTCCTTTGAAGAATAAATATTCTCACCTGCAGCAGTATAAAGGGAATGTTCAAAAATAGCAGTAGGGAGGAAGGGAGAAAAACGGAGAGTCAGAGGAATTTCTGGAGCAGAGGCAGTAGCAGTGGACAGTAGGAGAAACAGAGGAAAAATTCGGGAGAACTTCATTCCAGGTTCGGTTTTTATCTTGTTTTAATTATGGAGGGCTAAAACCCTTAGATTGATTTTCTTGGAGATTAATGTAATATTATTTTTGAGGTTTTGATTTTCAATACATTTCCTTGTTGTTAGACTCTTCATAATTCTAGCTCGATTATTTAGTGTCTATTCAGTTTAATTAAGTTGTATGCTTAATCAATTTAATTAGACAGTTAGAATTAAATAAGAAAAATTATATTAAGATAGATTAAGAAATATACATGCTTAATGAATGTTTCAAAATCAATCTTGATAGTTGTGGTTTGCTTAATTCCATAACGTTGAAGTTAGATTATGTATGTAGGCGATGTTCTATGTATGTTCAATAATTCCTAGAAATTAAAATCTTGACTCCTTTTGCTTAATTAGGATGCTTGATTAAAATATTCATTTTTAATTAAATGAAAGTAAAGGAATTACGAATTAAAAGACGCTTAGTTGATTAATTCAAATTGAACTAAGAGAATTAACAGTAAGGAAATTGTATAGAAATCTTTTCAAATCCAAGGATAAAATAAGTTGCATTACTCCAAGAAAATCAATCGCTTGTTAGTTATTTGTTTTACATTTATTTTGTATTCGTATATTCTGTTTTAAATTTATTGTGACAACCAAAACTTAAACAAACCCCCCCATTGTATGCTTGTTGAACTTTTATCTGTAAGAAATAAATTTTGTTTGTTAAATTTTAGTTTGTTAAAATTAGTTTAATACTAGATTTTCCTAAATTTTAGTGTTGATCCTTGAGAGAACGACCTAGGTTGACACCCTAGTACTACATTAATTAGTTTTAATGTACTAATTTGACGGGGCCACGACAGCCGACGTCAAATTTTGGCGCCGCCGCCGGGGATCAACGATCTTTAGGAAAATTGTTGTTTTAAATTAATTTTGTATAATAATTTTTTTTTTTAAAAAAAATTAAATAAAAAATTTTATTTTGTTTGTTTGTTTGTTTTATTTTATTTCTTTTGCATGATTTAGGATTTTTATGATATATTGCTCATTATCATGAAATATCTTGTTGTATGCTATGTATGACTAGAAGGACTTTTGAGCATTTATATTCATTTGATCCTGAAATTGATAGAACTTTTTATAGATTAATTAGAGAAGCTAGATTTAATAATAATTTTGTTGATATTGATAGTGATAGTATTTCATCTGAATCTGTTGAAAATAATTCTGAAAATTTTTCTGATATGGCTGGACCTCGTGAGAGAACTCTTAGAGAACTAGCCGCACCTGAATTCACATACGAAAGTTTGTGTATTCAATATCCTGATGAGGATGTCCCTTTTATTCTTAAGACCGGACTTATACACTTGTTGCCTAAGTTTCATGGTCTTGCGGGTGAAGATCCGCACAAACACCTCAAAGAATTCCACATTGTGTGTTCCACAATGAAACCCCAAAACGTTCAAGAAGACCACATCTATCTTAAAGCGTTTCCTCATTCTTTAGAGGGTGTTGCTAAGGATTGGCTCTATTACCTTGCTCCAAGATCAATCACAAGTTGGAATGACTTAAAGAAAATGTTCTTGGAAAAATTCTTTCCTGCCTCTAGAACAACTGCAATCCGTAAGGATATATCTGGCATTAGGCAACTCTCTGGAGAAAGTCTTTATGAGTATTGGGAGAGATTTAAGAAACTCTGTGCAAGTTGCCCTCACCACCAAATTTCTGAACAACTTCTTCTTCAGTACTTCTATGAAGGTCTGCACCACGTTGATCGTAACATGATTGATGCGACAAGTGGAGGAGCTCTAGGAGACATGACTGCTGCTGAAGCAAGAAACTTGATTGAGAAGATGGCATCCAACTCTCAACAATTTGGTGTGAGAAATGATTCTTTCAAACCCATGTTTGATTCCAATTCTAGTTCATCTGGAATTAAATTGGAGAGCAAACTTGATGCTCTTACCACTCTGGTCACACAATTAGCAGTAAATCAAAAATCCATGACTGCTAAAGTATGTGGAATCTGTACTTCACAAGAGCACCCCACTGATTGTTGTCCTTCTCTACAAGAAAAGGATAATAATAATCCCTAAGCCTATGCAGCCAATATCTACCATGATAGACCTCCACCACCACAACAACAAAACGACCATGACCTTTCCACCAACAGATATAACCCAGGTTGGAGGAACCATCCAAATTTGAGATGGGGCAACCAACAACAAAATCCCCAACCTCCATTTCAAAACAATGCACCAACCTTCCAAAGACCTACCCCTCAACCATCCACAAGTGGCCCTTCTTTGGAGGATCTGGTGAAACAAATGGCTGCACAGAACTTGGAGTATCAACAGAGGAATGATGCTACCATTCAGAGTTTAAGCAACCAAATTGGGCAACTAGCTTCATCATTAAGCCAGCTACAATCTCAAAACTCTGATAAGTTACTATCTCAACCAGCTGCGAATCCAAGAAATGTGAGCGCAATTCAGTTAAGATCAGGTAAGAACCTTGAAGTACCCATACCCAAGGAACCTGAGAAACAAAAAGATGTGCCCATAACAGTTGAGAATGATGTACCCTCTTCAAGCTCAAGAAAGTCTGAGATACAACCACCCCAAGTTCCATCTCATATCCCTCTTCCATTCCCACCTAAAGCAATTCCAAGCAAGAAGATGGAAGAAGTGGACAAAGAAATTTTGGATACTTTTAGGAAAGTGGAAGTAAATATACCTCTTCTTGATGCAATCAAGCAAGTCCCCAAGTATGCCAAGTTTCTAAAGGAACTGTGTACTCACAAGAGGAGACTCAAGGGTAATGAAAGGATAAGTATGGGAAGGAATGTATCTGCACTACTTAGTAAAAAAGTTTCAAATATTCCTGAGAAATGCAAGGATCCAGGTACGTTTACTATACCCTGTATCATAGGCAATAACAAATTTGAAAATTGCATGTTAGATTTAGGAGCTTCAATAAATGTTATGCCTATGTCTGTCTTTAAATCTCTGTCTATTGGAAATTTACAACCTACTGGTGTAGTGATTCAACTAGCCAATAGAAGTACTGCTTACCCTGCTGGAGTCATAGAGGATGTTCTGGTTCAAGTAAATCAACTTGTTTTTCCGGCTGATTTTTATGTGCTTGATATGGAAGATGGCAAGTCTGATATCCCTATTCCTATCATTTTAGGAAGACCATTTTTGAAAACAGCCCGAACTATAATTGATGTCCATGCTGGAACCCTTTCTATGGAATTTGGTGACACTAAGGTAAGATTTAACATTCTAGATGCCATGAAACACCCTTCTGAAAATCATTCTATTTTTCAAATTGACATTATTGATGAACCAATTTTTGAACATTTTTTTGATGTTGATTTGGAATGCATAGATGATTCAAACAATTGTTTTGCATGCGATAATTCTGAGAATTGTGATATTTGTGCTGAAATTGACAAATACATAACTGCTGATTTAGAGTCTATAGAAATACCTGTTCTGAATACAAATTTTCAAGAAGACTCTAACAAAAATTTTAAGGTGCAAGCAGCGGAACCCAAGTTTGCTTTGTTAGTCCCATCTGTTTTGCAGGCACCCAATCTGGAACTAAATCTCTTACTTGAAAACCTCAAGTATTCATACTTGGGAAATGATGAGGAGCTTCCGGTGATAACCTGTACTTCTCTTGATGAAAATCAAGAAGAAAAATTTCTGCAAGATTTGGGAAGGCACAAGAAGGCTAGACCACTATCCAATCTACTTCAAAAGGATGTGGTATTTGAGTTTGATCCACCTTGAGGGAGTTTTTCTTACCCATCTTTTTACTTTTTCATTATATTGTCTATTTTGTATGCTCTGTCTTACATTGAGGACAATGTATGATTTAAGTGTGGGGGTGGGAATATCCTTGTATATTGTTGTGTGTTGTTTTCATTGTGTGAATTTGTGATTAATTTTGTGTGACTATTTTTCAAAAAAAAAAATAATAATAAATAAAAAATTTAAAAAAAAATTTGTGTTTTTGTTTTAAAAGGCATGTTTTATTGGAATTTTAAGATATGCATGAGTAACAAGTAAATTCTCCCATGTCTGATATAAGCTTAATGATACGTTATAATTTGAACTCAAGCATTTTTGGTATGTTGAGAATGACATGATAATTGAGAGATGATCATATATGATGGAATTATACCTTGTGAGATTTTTGAGCCTTAAAAAAAAATTTGATGGATCACTTTAAACCATCTTAATTCTTTCATGTGTGATTAATTCTTGAATGCTTACATCCTAATTTTTGTCTTGTTTCTTGATGATACTTGAAACTCATATGAATGTATTTGAAATGACACAGGCATTTTGTTCAATTGAGCCACTAGCCATATAAGCCTACCATGAATAAATCATCCTTTGTTAGCCCCTTTGAGCCTATTTAACCATTTCTTTGTTGCAGCTCAAATAAGCCACAATGAAAAACCAAAAATATACCTACCTTAAGAAATATATTGGAGCTTTGGAATCAAGTCAAAAATAGGCATTCAAATAAGTCTGGGGGTGTACAAAAAGGAGTCGCAACTTTTGTTTCAAAGTGTTATGCAATCGCATAAAAAGAAAAAAAAAAGAAAAAGAAAATATTGATGAATAAATAAAATAATAAAATAAAATTTCTTGATGATTGCGACCAAATATGATACAATAAATGTTTTACCCTCACTGTTTGCCAGTTAAATTAATTGCTCTATCATTCTTTTTGGTATCTAAACTTATTTTCTAAATTTTACCACCCTAACCTTGGCCACATTACAACCTTGAAAAGCCCTGTTGATCTATACACGCATTTGTGTTGATTGTGGAATTGAGAAACTTGCCAAATTTTTGGACTGTCTGTTTTTCAGGAAATGTTTTGAGAGTATACACAAACCCAAAACACTTGAGAGTTGAGAGTATGTCTTATGAGGTTCTGTCACTTATGATTTTCCTTTCAGTTTGATTTAATTCTCACATGTCTAAGTGTTTGGATGATTTGTATACATATCATGATGCTCTGTATCTGCATGTTAAAAAACTCCTGTATCTCTGTATATTCTAAAACCCAATAATATGCATGCCAATTTTGTGTGTTTATTGTATTTCAATTTTAATGTTTTCAATAAAGTGTGAAACTTGTTTTTATTCTGATTTTACCCAGGAGTGCAAAAGAGTAAGTGTGGGGGTATTTGATGACTAATATTTTTACCCTTAATTACTTACTCTGTTTGTCTGTTTTATTTACTGTTAAATCCTAATAAATATGTTTTAGCGTAATTTGTCAGTAATCTCCGTTTGTAATTTTTATTTTCACTATTTGTTAGTAATCACTATTTTCTTATTTTTACTGTTATTATTGAGTGTTGAATTTTATGGTTTCTGTTTTCTTTTACTGTTTACTAGTGATTGTTGTTTCCAATTTCTACTGTTTTTGTTTAGTTTGTGTTAATTAGTATGTTTGAAATAAATTAAGCTTTCATCCTAAAATAAAATCTATTGAATTAACTAAGTTTAATTTGATTTTATTTTATTTTACAGGCTATCAAATTATTGGAAGCTTCATGATTATTTTGCAAATAAATTACCCTCCTCCAAGTACAAATTCACATTAATTACTTTTTCTTGACAAGTATATTAATGTGAAATTGTTTTAGCTTTATCAATGCTTAAAAAAAATGAACAAAATAAACTCCATTCAGCCATGGGTCCACATGAAAGCTGCTGCAAAACAGCAATAAAATAGACAAAAACAGCAGAGAATTTCGTACAGCAACAGCAAGGAATTTTGACAGCAACAGCAGTAAAAATAGGACAACAAAATAGCAAGCAATTGGACCCCTTTTTAGCTGCTGTTTTAACGTGAATTTATAGCTGATGGGCAAAACTCCTTAACGTGAAAGGCTTCCAATTTGCAAGGTCCATTGCCAATTAATTAATTGCAAGCCAAGAAGCCCACATAGTCAAAAGTATCATCAAATTTTCCCTTCATGGTCTCATTTTCACGTGACATGCTTAAAAGAAGAAAGAATGATTGCCTAGTATTTTGTCTTCTTGCATTGCATTAAGTCTCTTTTCTTTTTCACAAAAGGGTCCCATGTGCTTTAAATTTTAATGCAAAGCTTTCCATTCCTTCTTTTCTTCTCACGGTAATGTATTGCCTAAGGAGACTAAATATTTTGTCATTTTCCTCTTGCATTCACATGGTCAACAAAGTCCAAGGGGTCAATATTTTATGCAAATGAAATGGTAATCAAAAGCTTCCAACAGCTGCACGGTCCCATGCACCATTATTTTGTACAAATTATTGACCATATAAACTCCACTCACGGAAGGCAACAAGGCAAGGTTCCATGTGCCAAAATTATTCCATACAAATAATGGACAATGGCAATGTTTTCACGTGAATGGGCTGCTGAAAATGGACAACATGTAGAGCATAATTAATGTGAAAAGCTGTAGCAAAATAGCAAAATCTGGACAGCAATTCACGTTGAAATGAGCTGCTGTATTTGGACAGCAAACAACAAGAAATGGGACAGCTTTGCTAGATAATTTTGAATTAATTTGGCAGCACTTACCGAGCAAAGAATGGGTTCCCATTTATGAGGTATTATGCCAACGAAAAAGGGAATAAAGAGGAGGCAAAGTGGAAGCATGAGATGGCTGGCTGTCCTTTGAAGAATAAATATTCTCACCTGCAGCAGTATAAAGGGAATGTTCAAAAATAGCAGTAGGGAGGAAGGGAGAAAAACGGAGAGTCAGAGGAATTTCTGGAGCAGAGGCAGTAGCAGTGGACAGTAGGAGAAACAGAGGAAAAATTCGGGAGAACTTCATTCCGGGTTCGGTTTTTATCTTGTTTTAATTATGGAGGGCTAAAACCCTTAGATTGATTTTCTTGGAGATTAATGTAATATTATTTTTGAGGTTTTGATTTTCAATACATTTCCTTGTTGTTAGACTCTTCATAATTCTAGCTCGATTATTTAGTGTCTATTCAGTTTAATTAAGTTGTATGCTTAATCAATTTAATTAGACAGTTAGAATTAAATAAGAAAAATTATATTAAGATAGATTAAGAAATATACATGCTTAATGAATGTTTCAAAATCAATCTTGATAGTTGTGGTTTGCTTAATTCCATAACGTTGAAGTTAGATTATGTATGTAGGCGATGTTCTATGTATGTTCAATAATTCCTAGAAATTAAAATCTTGACTCCTTTTGCTTAATTAGGATGCTTGATTAAAATATTCATTTTTAATTAAATGAAAGTAAAGGAATTACGAATTAAAAGACGCTTAGTTGATTAATTCAAATTGAACTAAGAGAATTAACAGTAAGGAAATTGTATAGAAATCTTTTCAAATCCAAGGATAAAATAAGTTGCATTACTCCAAGAAAATCAATCGCTTGTTAGTTATTTGTTTTACATTTATTTTGTATTCGTATATTCTGTTTTAAATTTATTGTGACAACCAAAACTTAAACAAACCCCCCCATTGTATGCTTGTTGAACTTTTATCTGTAAGAAATAAATTTTGTTTGTTAAATTTTAGTTTGTTAAAATTAGTTTAATACTAGATTTTCCTAAATTTTAGTGTTGATCCTTGAGAGAACGACCTAGGTTGACACCCTAGTACTACATTAATTAGTTTTAATGTACTAATTTGATGGGGCCACGACAGCCGACGTCATCTATCATTACCAAACTTAAAAAACCCGTTATTTAATCTTGTTAAATTCTTAGAAAAATCATACAAGCTCAGAATCAGTTCGTTGTAATTTTTCTGTTCTCGTATTAAATCCCTCTACAATTCTCGTGAAGAACTTGAAAGCTAGTTCTTGCTCGATCATCCCCGAAAAGCGAAAATTTTTAGAGAAATAGTAATTTTCGTAGGAATAGTAACCTCTATAGAAAAACGCGAATATCTCTCTCATACGATGTCGAAATGACTTCATTCTTTTTTTCATGGTTTCGTATCGAAAAATCCTACAAACTTTCGTGAAGAAATGAAAAGCTAATTCCCAACAGATTTTGCGCGGCAGAATTATCTTTCAAAAAAGAACTATTACACTAACTCCCATTTTTCTCTGTTTTTGGCGTAACTTTTACTCCGGGTGTCAGATTTTGGCATACTATATATCGTTTCGAAGATAAAGAGCCGATCTACAACTTTCATGTTGGAAATTTTTTCAGATTCTAACCGCAACTATAAGTAACTTTTTGTTTTCTTTTAAAATTAACTATTCAAAACCGGTACTAATTAAATTTAGACCCGGTGGCCAGATTTTTCTATAAATATGGCATCACCCCTCTTCAAAAGCTGCACCACTCTTTCTCTCCCACTTCATGCAGCCCTTCTCTCTCTCTCTCTCCCTCTCTCTCCTCTATTGACACTAAACCACCTCTGTTCTTCACCAAAATCACGTAAAGTCTAACTACGGAGACAGATCATCGATTGGAGCTATGGTTTGAAAGTTGGATTCTCTCCCTCTCGTCTAGTATAAAAAAAAATATGACATCTGAGGTAAGGGGGGTATATTCTCGGGTATTCTGGGGAAATCTGAGTGAAAGGAAAGGGTTAAGGTACCTTGGGTCCTCACCTTTCCAGGACAGATTCAGTTTTGTTGTGAATTAAATGCCTTAATTGTTATATATTTGTTATATATATTTTATGTATATGATTAATTGTCTATGTTAATTATTATTAATCATGATGATTGAATGACATAATCGGTGTTAAATTGTAAAAATATATGATCTGTATTGGATTGTGAAAATATTAAGAACCATGGGTGCCTATGTGGATTCCAGTAAGGAAGTTTTGAAAGATAAGATAAACAAGGAAATAAGGATGGATGATCACCATTTATATCATTGTTACTATTATTATGATTAAGATTATAATTATGATTATGAATATGATTATTATTATTATTATTATTATCATTATTATGATTATTATTATTATTATTATTATTATTATATTTATTGTTATTATTGTTATTATTATTTACTATTAAGCTTAATGGACGGCTTTGCCGCCTTATTCTTAACATTTTATTTTTATTTAATTTATGTCATTTATTTTATTGAATATATTGGCTGGCTCTGCCGCCTTATTCTCTGTATTTATCTTTCCTTTTATTTCCGCTTATCTATATTATAATGGACGGCTCTGCCGCCTTATTCTTAACATTTTATTTTTATTTAATTTATGTCATTTATTTTATTGAATATATTGGCTGGCTCTGCCACCTTATTCTCTGCATTTATCTTTCCTTTTATTTCCGCTTATCTATATTATAATGGACGGCTTTGCCGCCTTATTCTTAAAATTTTATTTTTATTTAATTTATGTCATTTATTTTATTGAATATATTGGCTGGCTCTGCCGCCTTATTCTTTGCATTTATCTTTCTTTTTATTTCCGCTTATCTATATTATAATAGACGGCCCTGCCGCCTTATTCTCTCTATTTATTTTTCCTTTTATTTCATTTTTTTATAACAGACGATGCCTTATTATTATTATTATTATTATTATTATTATTATTATTATTATTATTATTATTATTATTATTATTATTATTATTATTATTATTCTTGTAACTAATATTATTGTTTAAGTTATGAATAATAAAATAAGGAACAAACTACTTATTCTTTAAACGAAACATTATTTTATCCAAGATATAACTGATATATTTTCTTGAATAATAATAAATAAAATAATAAAAATAATTTACAACGTCTTAAAAATTGGTGGACCTAACAACATGAATATGACGAGGCTGGAATCACATAGATACCTAGGGATCAAAGTAATGATAAAACTTAAATAATGCACTTTGCATCATAAAAATATTTTTAAAGGAGAAAAATTATCTAGAGCATACACCTGGTACGCTGGAGGACATTCACGTTCGATCTCCATGAAGATCTTGGGAGTACAACTGGAACGGCAACCCAATGGCATCAGAGTCGCGCCTGATAGCCGGGTGAGACGATGCAATTCTAGTGTACTTTGACTAAATGACGGAGTGTAACTATGATCGTAGGGATCCAAGCTCCAAAAATATATAAATCAATAATAAGAACCAATGAGTTCATTCGTACCCTATGGGAGCTTGGGCGGACCCTGATCGCTCTAGAAAATGGAATGGAGATATTCCAAAGAATGAGAAGAAGAAATGATTTATTGGGCCCACATGCATCATGAGACTTAACCAAAGATAAATCATAATAAATTCAACTCATGCATTCCATGACAACATATTTGATTGTTATAATTTTGAACATGTTAATTGTATGATTATGTGATATTATCTGTTAACTGGATTATGTCCGCACCGGATAACCTTCAGGGTCTTGGGTTATACTCACCCTTACTGTTGACAATTTTCAGAGGAATTAGGAAATCAAGAACCTGAGTATGAAGAACCGCAATATGCTGAACCCACTCAGAATGATCATTAAAAATAGAATATATGTAGTTGAATATTTATGGATGACTGTATTAATATTTAAGGGTGTCTGCGTGCCCCAATCTGTTAAGAGTATAATTACTTACAGTTTGTGAATGACTATGTGATTTATCTACTATTTGCTTCCACTGATCTGCCATTATATCATTAAAAAAAATATTTCACTTTTTCTAAAAACTGTTAACACTCTTAGTTAAATAGGATGATCCTATTTAACGGGTTTGTCTTATCTAACCAAGGGTGTTACAACACCCCACTCAAAAGTATGGAACTCGGAAGTGTCTCTACCCGAAAAGTGCTCCTTCGAAGTTCAGAGCCCTTTTTCGTTCAGAATGAATTCACTTGGGAATTATCCACTCGGAAATATCTGTACCCGAGAAATACTCATTCGAAGTCAAGGCCTTTCTTCGCTTGGAAGTGATTCCCTCGGAAATAACCCACTCGGAAATATCTCACTCGGAGACACTTACAACTGAAAGGATCATTCGGAATCGAAGTTCAGTCCTCTCTTGGAAATCCTTTCACCTGGGAATATCGCTCAGAGTCGAAGATGAACCCGAGCACAAGCTCTCGGCAACTTTGAAAATAGGCCCAAACACAGGCTCTAGGCAATCTTTAAGGCACACCCGAGAACAAGCTCTTGGTAATTCTTAACGCACACCCGAGCATGAATAGAAAGAAGGGGTTCCAAGCGACAGGACTCCCCATTCTTGGTGAAAATTGACCGGACCAAAATAGGTGTTCACAGATGCCCCTCTTTAATTCTTTTCCATGAGAAAAGCATGAAGTCTCTTCTTGCTTTTTGAAATGGAAAGGAAGTAAAGACGTGAACACCATCGTCAAAGTCATGCCAACTTTAATAACCAGGAGAACCAGATGAGGGGGAAACCTAGGAATTGACACTTGAAGCTTTTACTCTCTTTTTTACCTTTTTTTGTTTGTTTTTTTATTTACTAGGGTAATGTTCAGTTGGCTGAAAAGGAAAAAAAAGGTGATGGTGTTGCCTCACGGTTGACAAGAAAGTAAAGGTTGGGGTTGACCCTCGGTTGACAAGAAATGTAAAAATTAGGGTTGACCCTGGTTTGAGATGATTGAAAGAATCTTGGGGTACTGTTCCTTGACTGAAAAAAAAAGGATCTGGGGTGATGCCCCAGTTTAACATAACTGAAAGTATCTTGGGGGAAATTGCCCCTTGACTAAAACAAGAGAAACTCGGGGTGATGCCCCAGTTTGAGCTTACTGGGGAATTCAGGGTACTGCCCTTAACTGAAAGAAAATGAACCTGGGGTGATGCCTCAGTTTGACATGATTAAAAGAATCTTGGGGGACATTGCCCCTTGACTATAACAGAATGAACCTGGGGTGATGCCCCGATTTAATCTATCTGGGAATTCGGGGCACTGCCCCTTTTGACTGGAAGAGAGATCTGGGGACCACTGGGGATGTATGGTAGCTTGCCGGGAGAGGGAATTCTGGGGGATGCCCCAGTTTGAGCTATTTTGGGTGATTCGGGGTGTCATCTGATAGGTGTTTTGTTTGCATGATTTTAGTGGCTTTTTATTTAGTTTTTCTAGGTCATTTGTGTTATCTTGTCCCTAATTCCAAGTATTTTTTCTTTCATTCCGCATTTGTTACTCGGGTGTTTCAAGTTTTTACAGGAATAGCTTGTTTACAGGTACATACATTCCAAACGCGAAGTATTCGAGGAAGCATTAGATAAATGGAAGAGTTTCAAGTTATGAAAAAGCAGCAAAGTGAAGTCCAGAGAAACCCACTGGCAGTGGGTTTTTCCCACTACCAGTGGATCCTGCTGCCCTATAACAAAAACTTACACAAATTAGGGTCCAGAGAAACCCACTGGCCGTGGGTTTTTCCCACTGCCAGTGGATCTTGCTGCCATGTAGAGAAAATGCATATCTTGGGGTCCAGAAAAACCCACTGGCTGTGGGTTCCTCTGTTTGAATACTCAAAAATTTAAAAATTGGACCTCCAGTACGATCCACTGGCCGTGGGTTTTTCCCACTGCCAGTGGGTTTTTGCACGCACAAGAGTTTCCTTATTTTAGGGAGCAGTTTCTGAGGTTTTTAAGGGACAGTTGGAGAGAGGCAAAACAGAGGCATTTTTGGGTCGTTTTTGGAGAGAAAAAGAGAGAGTTTTCACTGGGGATTATTGAAGAAATCAAGGCCATAGACGTTGAAGAACTTCTTTGGGCAGATTTCAGAAAGATTCATAAGCACAAGTGAGAGCTTTTGCTTTATGTTCTTTGCTTTCTTCTTAGGTTTTCTCTTTCTCTGTAATTTCTGAATTTGATTCCATCAATGGGCTGTAGTGAATTAAGCATGTGTAGCTAAACGTTATCTTGGGATTAGGGTGTGACAATGCTTATGTATTGAACCTCTTTTGGATTTTTCTGTTTGTTAATTCATTGCTTCTATTCAATTTCCATGAACGTGTAATGCTTTTGAATACCTAGAGATAGGATCAATTGAAATTAAACTCTAAGAGAATCGAAAGGTTAATTAGTTGTTTGAATGCATGAAATTGAACTTAGAATCATAGGTCACGAAAGTGGGTATGACAATTCGAGGTTTAATAGGACTCCACCGTTCTTAACAAGTTCACATAATAAATCGAACGCGGTTCTTTATTATTTGGGCACATTAATGTTACTCTAAGAAGAGGGCTTAATTAAATTCGGAAATCCAACCTTAGAGCGTGAATTAATAAATAGAAAGGTCTTAGGAAAATTAAATACATGGCATGATCATATACCAAATCCCAAGAGTTTCACCCTCATTTGTTCTATTTCAATCTCAGAATTCATTTAGTTCTTTCAGATAGCATTCCTTCTTAACTTCTGTTTTCCTTAATTTTCTAAATTACAAACCTAATTTCACAATTTTCTAGATAATTGAACCACTGTGAAAACTTGTACTTGGGAACAATCTCTGTGGGACGATAACTTTTTATTACGCGATACCTAGTGCGCTTGCGGGCCTATCAAGTTTTTTGGCGCCGTTGCCGGGGATTGTCCCCCAATATTAGTTAAACGGTGTTTTGATTAGACTAGATTTTTATTTTTCTGCATAATTTTTCTGTTTTTCTTTAGTTCTTATTTTTTCTGCAGAAATTACGTGTTGGTATTTGTTGTTAGAGGGTTTTGCAGGTTTATATATGCGAAGGAGTCATAGCCTTGAGCACATTTTCGATCCAGAGATTGAAAGGACCTTCTGTAAGATCAGAGCACTTCGAAAGCATCTTGAACAGGAAAAGCACCAAGCTTCAAGTTCAGCTACCGATAAACACATGGCAAACCAGGACAACAGAGCGCTTCGTGATTTTGCAGCGCCCAATGCAATGGGTAGGAGGTCTAGCATCACAAGACCCAACATTGAGGCGAATAATTTTGAGTTGAAGCCATCCTTGCTCTCTATGGTTCAACAGAATCAATTTGATGGATTACCATCTGAGGATCCCAACTTATACTTGCAGATATTCCTTGAGTATTGTGACACGCTCAAGGTGAATGGGGTCTCAAGCGACGCAATCAGGCTTAGGCTTTTCCCATTCTCATTAAGGGATAAGGCTAGAGCTTGGTTGTACGCTCTTCCAGAAGTGTCAATCACCACTTGGGAGGAGCTGTCCCTCGCCTTCCTCAACAAATATTACCCCAGGAGCAAAACTGACCAATTGAGGAAGCTGATTATTACCTTCAACCAGAGGGAAGATGAGACCTTGTACGAAGCCTGGGAAAGGTACAAGGAAATACTCCGGGAATGCCCACATCATGGCATTGAACGTTGGTTGACCGTTCACATTTTTTATAATGGGTTGTCTCCGAACCAGAAAGTGACCTTGGACGCCGCAGCTGGCGGTGCCTTTATGGGTAAAAACATGGAGGAAGGTTATAACCTCATTGAGGAGGTTGCCCAAAATACCTATCAGTGGTCATCAGAACGGAATATGCCAACGAAAACTCCAGGTAAGTACACTGTTGATGCTCTTTCTTTATTAACTGCTAAGGTACAAGCTTTATCCGTTAAGATTGATAAGTTTGATAAAGTAGGAGCAGGTGCTACTAAAGCTGTTTGTGAGTTATGTGGTGTTTCAGGGCATAATATTTCAGGATGCCAACTTGGAGTGAATCAGCATGTCGAGCCAGAAATGCATCAGGTGGATGCAGTTGGAAACTATGGTGGGAACTATGGAAACAATTTCAGACCACTTGGACCACCGGGTTTCCAAAGCAGGCCACCCTAGTTTCCAAATCAGCAAGGTAGCTACAGACCGCAAGGACCTTACACTCCACAGAAATCCAAATTGGAATCCTTGATGGAAACCTTTGTAGCTACCCAATTAAAGCAGAATGATGATTTCTCAGACGCCATCAAAAACTTAGCCTCAAAGGTAGACAACTTGGCCACCCATAACAAGATGCTGGAGACCCAGATTGCTCAACAGGCATCATCCTCTCAAAGAGCGCCAGGAACATTTCCTGGAAAGCCCGAAGCAGGACCATCAAACCACACAATGGCTATCACTCTTAGGAGTGGTACAAAATATGAAGGTCCGGTAAACAAGGAAGAGGAGGAAGCTAACCAAGAAAAGAAAGCGGATGAACCTCAGTCTCCTCCTATGGTGGAGGAAGGGAAACAAACTGAAAAGAAGCAGGAGGTTAAACCTTACTAACCTCCAGTGCCGTTTCCTCAACGCTTGGCCAAGGCCAAGTTATATAGACAATTTGGTAAGTTCCTTGAGGTCCTTAAAAAACTGTATATAAATGTCCCCTTCACAGATGCTTTGCAGCAAATGCCGACCTATGCGAAGTTCTTGAAGGACATTTTGTCAAATAAGCAGAAACTGGAGGACGATGGTACCATTGTACTTACTGAAGAGTGTAGTGCACTGATCCAGAAGAAGCTACCACCCAAGCTTCAGGATCCAGGTAGTTTTTCTATTCCTTGTGTGATTGGTAATATGGCTATTGATAGAGCACTATGTGACCTAGGGGCTAGTGTTAGTCTTATGCCATTATCTATTTCTGAGAAATTGGGACTAGGAGAGCTAAAACCTACTAGGATGTCTTTGCAACTTGCTGATAGGTCTGTTAAGTACCCTGTTGGCATTTTAGAAGATGTTCCAATCAAAGCAGGAAAATTTTTTATACCTGCCGATTTTGTGGTTCTTGAAATGGATGAGGATTCGATGATCCCCATTATCTTAGGCAGGCCATTTTTGGCAACCGCGGGCGCGGTTATAGATGTCAAGAATGGGAGGTTGTCTCTAACTGTGGGTGACCAAAAGGTTGATTTTAACTTGCAGAATGTTTTAAAAAAACCTTTTAATGATGATGTATGCTGTGTTATAGATTGTATTGACCAAGTGGTGAAGGAAGAAACCCTTCCTGATGAACCACTTGAATCTGTATTTTTGATTGAGCCTGCAGGTACATCAAGTAGCTCTGAAGGAGAAGCCCAACCAAAGCATGATACTGAGGTCATGCAAGATGAAGTGGTGGGTAACAAATTAGAATTGAAGCCTTTACCGGCTTCATTGAGGTATGAATTCCTTGGCCCAAACTCTACCTATCCTGTGATTGTAAATGCTGAACTGACTGTTGTTGAAACCGAAAAACTCCTGAAACATCTTAGGTTGTATAGGAAAGTTATTGGCTATACCATGGATGACATTAAGGGGATTAGCCCTTCATTTTGCATGCATAGGATCACCGTGGAGGATGAGAGTAGGCCAACAGTAGAACCACTTAGGAGACTAAATCCTAAAATACAAGAAGTGGTTAAAAAAGAGATTTTGAAGTTGTTGGATGCGGGCGTCATTTATCCCATTGCTAGTAGCAAGTGGGTTAGCCCAGTTCATGTGGTTCCAAAAAAGGGAGGGATGACTGTCGTGCAAAATGATAAACAGGAATTGATTTCTACTAGGGTAGTTTCTGGGTGGTGCATGTGTATAGATTACAGAAAACTAAATAGCGCTACTAAGAAAGATCATTTCCCTCTCCCTTTCATTGATCAGATGCTTGAGAGGCTTGCTAAGCACTCCTATTTTTGTTATCTGGATGGGTATTCTGGTTTTCATCAAATCCCCATCCACCCATCTGATCAAGAGAAAACAACCTTCACTTGCCCGTATGGGACTTATGCTTATAGGCGTATGCCATTTGGCCTGTGTAATGCACCCGCGACCTTTCAAAGGTGTATGCAGGCCATATTCTCTGATTTAATTGAAAATGTGATGGAAGTTTTCATGGATGACTTTTCTGTGCATGGCTTGAACTTTGATAATTGTTTGACCAATTTGTGCCAATTTTTGCAGCACTGTGAAGAGACCAACTTGGTCTTAAATTGGGAAAAATGCCACTTCATGGTAAGGGAGGGCATAGTCCTTGGGCACCTAGTGTCTGAGAGAGGAATTGAAGTCGATAAAGCCAAGGTGGAGGTGATTGAGAAATTACCCCCACCAACTAATATGAAAGGTATTTAAAGCTTTCTTGGACATGTTGGGTTTTACCGGAGGTTCATTAAAGACTTCAGTAAGATCACAAAGCCTCTGACTAACCTTTTGGGTAAGGATGTACCATTTATTTTTGATTCTTCATGTCTTGAGGCTTTTTGCAGGATAAAGCAGGAGTTAATTTCCGCACCCATAGTGCAACCCCCCGATTGGGAACTCCCATTTGAACTTATGTGTGATGCTAGTGATCATGCAGTGGGGGCTGTACTTGGGCAGCGAAAGGATAAGAAGCTGCATGTGATCTACTATGCCAGCCATACACTTGATGACGCACAGGTAAACTATGCTACCATCGAAAAGGAATTGTTAGCTATAGTTTTTGCTTTTGATAAATTTAGATCGTACTTGGTAGGCTCACATGTTACTGTATATACTGACCATTCTGCCATCAAGTACCTTTTAAATAAGAAAGAAGCAAAACCTAGGCTCATTAGGTGGATTTTGATTTTACAAGAATTTGACTTAGAAATCAAAGATAAAAAAGGTATTGAGAACCTTGTTGCAGACCACTTATCTAGGTTGTCATCTGAAAAAGATGAGATGGGTGATGTTGTTCCCATCAATGAGTCTTTTCTGGATGAACAATTACTTAGCTTAAGTGTCCAACAAGTGCCTTGGTATGCTGATTTTGTCAATTTTCTTGCATGTGGCATTGTACCCCCTGACCTTGGTTTTTAGTAGAAAAAGAAGTTTTTTACAGATGTTAGGCACTATTATTGGGATGAGCCCCTTTTATTCAAGCAGTGTGCAGATGGTCTGATTAGGAGATGTGTTCCCGAGCCTGAAGTTCGAGCCATCCTGGATCACTGCCATTCCCTTTCCTGTGGAGGCCATATGAGTACTTCTAAGACAGCCTCAAAGGTGTTGCAAGCAGGCTTCTATTGGCCATATATTTTCAAGGATATGCGTAAGTATGTCCTCACTTGTGATGCATGCCAAAGGGCCGGTAATATTGGTAAGAGGCATGAAATGCCACTTAATAGTATTCTTGAGGTTGAATTATTTGATGTGTGGGGTGTTGATTTCATGGGACCCTTTCCCCTGTCGTTTGGAAATCAATTTATTCTGGTTGCAGTTGACTATGTATCCAAATGGGTAGAAGCCATTGTTTCGCCTCATTCGGATGCTAAGACTGTAATTAAACTTTTTAGAAAGACAATTTTTCCAAGGTTTGGGGTCCCTAAATGCATAATTAGTGACGGAGGGTCTCACTTTATTGAAAAAACTTTTCAGACCCTCTTGAAAAAATATGGAGTGAGGCATAAGGTTGCTACACCTTATCACTCTCAAACTAGTGGCCAAGTTGAGGTTTCTAATAGGGAGATTAAAAACATTCTTCAGAAGGTGGTTAATACTTCCCGTAAGGATTGGTCTATTAAATTAGACGATTCCTTATGGGCGTATCGAACCGCTTACAAAACTCCCATTGGAACCACACCTTTTAAACTAGTCTATGGGAAACCGTGTCATTTACCTGTTGAATTGGAATATAAGTCCTTTTGGGCTATAAAAATGCTTAACTTTGATATGAAGCTTGCAGGTGAACACAGGTTGCTGGAGTTGAACGAGCTTGAGGAACTCCGGTTGGATGCCTATGAAAATGCCAAGATCTACAAGGAAAAAACTAAAAGATGGCATGATCGTCACATCCTCAGGAGATCCTTTAACCCTGGTGATATGGTGTTACTTTTCAACTCCCGATTGAAGCTATTCCCTGGCAAATTGAGGTCCCGGTGGTCGGGACCATTTCAGGTAACTAAGGTATATCCTTTTGGAGCTGTTGAGTTATGGAGCGATAAGTCTGGTTCATTCAAAGCGAATGGATAAAGGCTTAAGAACTACTTGACAGGAGAACCCATCCAACAAGCAAGTGCTTTGGACTTGCTTGATGGATTAGATTCTTGATTCCAAAAAAATGCCAAGCGTCCGGCTGAAGACGTTAAACTTAGCACTAATGGGGAGGTAACCCCATCTATCATTCTTTAAACATTTTTCTTGTCATATATATATATAAAAATAAAATAAAAAAAAACAAAAGGAAGGAAGTTTGTTTGTTTATAAGTCCAATGTAATTTTGTTGTTTGTTTCGTTTTGTTTCGTTTCGTTTCGTTTGTTTGTTGCATGTTCATTGTTTGTTAATTTTGCATTGCATGGGTTTTGTTTTGTTTTGTACATATTTCTTACGATTAAATGCAACATGTGTTTCCACGGGATAAAATGAATCCAGTAAAGGTAAGTCATGGTGCGTATTCGAGGAAATTTTGATTGAAAAACAGTGAGATCCACTGCCAGTGGGGTTTTCCCACAGCCAGTGGACTATTCTGACATTAAAAAGGAGAGCAATTAATTTTTTTTGAAGTGCCAAAATAGAGAACTCCACTGGCTGTGGGTTTTTCCCACTGGCCGTGGGTTCTTCTGCTTGTATCCATGAGCTATGCGTGCAATTTTGGGGGGGGCCTGGCAGAAAACTCCACTGGCCGTGGGTTTTTCCCACTGGCCGTGGGTTTTCCCATGCCCAAAAGTGTGAATTTAAATCTCCTGGGCAGCAACATCCACGGGCCATGTATATTTCCCACTGGTCGTGGATTTGCCCCCACTTCCTTGCTCTTATATATTGTTTCACGCACAGCCCAGAGGCATTACATCCCTCTCATTGTTTTGCATTCTCTCCATACCTACACACATCCTTGCTCTTATATATTGTTTTGCATTCTCTTCACACCTCACGCACAGCCCTCCTTCACCCACTCTTCATCAACGTAAGTTCCTCCTCCATTCATCATTTTGAGGTTCCTTCGTGCTAGTTTGGGGTTTCTTTTCCCTTTGCTTTCTTGGTTGGTTTTTGGGTGTACTTGATTAAGAAAGAGTGTTATATATGTTCTATGTTATTATTTGATAGCAATTCTCATGAGGTTATCTATTAAAATTTTGATTGGGTTTCTTGTGTTCATCATGATTCATTTTTATTTATAGAAACCAAACTTGTGAATTTGCCTCTTGTTTGAGAATCCATGATGCATATTGAACATTTATGGCATTACAATTCATGAGAAAGGTATGAAAGATGAAATTGGGAGACTTGTGATGCATAGTTCTTGGATTACTTAGTTCATGTTTTATGCCCACCAAGTGTTTGAAAAAATGTCTGAACCAGAATTTTTCCTACTAGGCTGCATATTAATGTGTTTTGAGGTGACTATCTTGGTGTCAAACTTGTGCCCACCACGTGTTTGACAATTTTCCCACATCAATTCCTTGTTCTACCTTGTCAATATTTATAGTTTGTTTGATCCTTTTTGGGTTTTCTTATGCCTATCCATCATTGAGTTCCCTTGTTCTTGATATTATTGACACCTTTTATGCATAAATTTGAATTGGAATTTTAGGTAACCCAAAAACATGTCTTCGGGACGAACCAAGAATGTCTGCAAAAAGAGGAAAAACAAAGGTATATCATCTAACTATTCTAGTATAGATGGTATTGAATGTACCTCTGATGAACAAAAGATGCGCTTATCTTCTTTGACCTCTAGGGAAATTATCCCTTCTAGGTTCTTTTGCAAGGAATCTTTATTGAAGCTTGGGTTATATAATGACACCTGTGGGAAGATTTTATTGAATTATATGAGCCCTGTTATGAACGCACCACATTAGAGTTTCTGAGTTCCATTGATATTAAGCCTTGCGATATTGAGTCGACCTGGGAAATCACTTTTAGGCTAAATAACATTGATTATAGGATGGACTTAGCTGATGTGGATGCCATCTACGGTTTTCCATCTGTCCCTGGAGATGCCTCTGCTAAATTAAATGCCGCCCGCATCCCTAGGGATTTTAAGGCCAAGTATTTTTGGTCTAGACTCTCTAAATCTAGGGAGACTTATAACCCATCTTCTACCAAAGCCTAACTCATGCATCACCCTGTCTTTAGATACCTTCAGAGGTTTATGGCCCGATCCATTTTTGGTCGATATGATAGTCCTGGTACTATTAGGGCTGCTGAGCTTTATTTTCTGTATGCCATGATTAATAACATCCCGGTCCACTCTACGAAATGGCTTTTTAGCCAATTCACTAGGGTAGGAAGGGCTACTACTGGAAGGATTGTCATTGCAGGCTATATAAATCCTATTGCGAGGTATGTGGGGATAGATCTGCAAGAGGATACCTTACTTTGCCAACCCAAGCGGGTTGATATTGATGAGATGGTCCAAATGGGTATGCTTGTATTAGAACGTGGAATTTACTGTTTGGTTATTCCCGGATTCTCGGTGCCTCACCCCTTGCCTGACCCTAGCTTCACTAGCCTGGAGGGCAAAACTTCTTTCTTGTTTTCAGGTACAGAAGAGGATACCCCCTTGGACACCGAGATGCCCCTTCATCCAGACCCTGTTGCTGGCCTGTCTCGATCTTCTTCGGATTCCGGATTTTCTATGGACGGGATGTATTCCTTGCTGCAAGGAATGTCTGCAGAGCAGCTCCGGCAAGGGAAAAAGATAGATGACATGGCCAAGCGCGTGGATGATATGTATTCTTGGCATCTCCAGCAGGGTCATTTTCCCCTCCTTCCCCATGAAAGGTATGTTCATCACGATAAGTTTCATTGTACTGTGCTTTTCCTCTACTGACCAGTGAAGACACTGCTCCTTTTTAGTTTGGGGTTGTAGGTACAAGGAAACTTATTCTTCTGAGCCTTTGTATTTTGTGATTTCTCTACATCTTTTTCTTTGGTTTCAGTTAAACATGCTAGGTTGTAGTTTGTTTTTCATTTGCTTTGAATAACTGTGCCTGTCTGTACCCCCCATCTAGGAATGTTTATTTACTTATGTTTATTGTTGCCATCAATTGTACCAGTTTTGATTGAGGAAATTGATTGTTGAGGAATCCATCTAAAAAATTTAAAAATTAAAAACTTTTGATTCATGTTGATGATGGCACTGATTGTCTAGAGGTACTATGCTTTATGATGCTGTGTTTTCTCTGACTGGGTCTATTTCACCTGCCATGTATTATGAGAGTTTTTGAGCCAAAATGGGGTAGTTTTTAAACATAAATATTTAGAAAACCCCTATTTTCTTCTATTTGAGTGTGTCATACATTTAAAGCGCTCTAGAACTTGGCTTGCGACCGACTCAAATGGTTGATGATTACTTGTTATGGAATAAAAAAGGCAGTAGGTTTTGTTCTCTAGCCTCTGAAATTTAAAAGTTATAACATACAATTAGTTGCCCCTGTTGAGCTTAGACTGTTTGTTTATTGTTGAAATCCTTTGGTATTGGGTTGATAAAATACTGAGAAAATGACATAAATTCAAGGATGGCAGCTAGAATGAAAATGGCTAAGAGAAAACAACTGGGTTTTAGTTGGGAAACAAAAATAAACAAGATGAATCTGTGTTTCCAACTAAAGAAAAATTGTTGGAAAAACAAAGAAAAGGATGAAAAGCAAAGTAAGAAAGGAGTCAAGTTTAAAATAGAAAACAACAAGGACTCCTTGGGTTTCTGGTCTGCCTTTCAAAAGTTAATTATTCTCGGTGTTCCATTGAGTGATAGCCCTTTGAATTTCCTTTTCCTTGATATCCATTCCCCAAACCCATGGCCCCATTACAACCAAATGAAAGACCTTTTGACTATAACTTGTTTTCTAAATAACTGTAGAGAGTAAGGTCGTTTGCCAAGCCTATGGTAGTATCTTAAAATGCTATGATTTGAGTGATAATCATACACAAGCTTAAAATACTTAGAGAGAAATGAAAGGATGTGTGTCTATAGCCTAGTTTTGTGAACATGGCATGAATAATTGTGTGGTTTCCTCTTGTGATAATCTTGCAATCATATGTTGATAATTTTTCCAATTGGGTTCCTCAAGATATTCTGAATTCATAAATCTCTATTAATCATATTTGTGGCAATGATGATTGCTTGGGGACAAGCAATATTTTAGTTTGGGGTGTTTTGATAGGTGTTTTGTTTGCATGATTTTAGTGGCTTTTTATTTAGTTTTTCTAGGTCATTTGTGTTATCTTGTCCCTAATTCCAAGTATTTTTTCTTTCATTCCGCATTTGTTACTCGGGTGTTTCATGTTTTTGTAGGAATAGCTTGTTTACAGGTACATACATTCCAAACGCGAAGCACTCGAGGAAGCATTGGATAAATGGAAGAGTTTCAAGCTATGAAAAAGCAGCAAAGTGAAGTCCAGAGAAACCCACTGGCAGTGGGTTTTTCCCACTGCCAGTGGATCCTGCTGCCCTATAACAAAAACTTGCACAAATTGGGGTCCATAGAAACTCACTGGCCGTGGGTTTTTCCCACTGCCAGTGGATCTTGCTGCCATGTAGAGAAAATGCATATCTTGGGGTCCAGAAAAACCCACTGGCCGTGGGTTTTTCCCACTGGCCGTGGGTTTTTCCCACTGGCAGTGGGTTCCTCTGTTTGAATGCTCAAAAATGTAAAAATTGGACCTCCAGTACGATCCACTGGCCGTGGGTTTTTCCCACTGCCAGTGGGTTTTTGCACGCACAACAGTTTCCTTATTTTAGGGAGCAGTTTCTGAGGTTTTTAAGGGACAGTTGGAGAGAGGCAAAATAAAGACATTTTTGGGTCATTTTTGGAGAGAAAAAGAGAGAGTTTTCACTGGGGATTATTGAAGAAATCAAGGCCATAGGCGTTGAAGAACTTCTTTGGGCAGATTTCAGAAAGATTCATAAGCACAAGTGAGAGCTTTTGCTTTGTGTTCTTTGATTTCTTCTTAGGTTTTCTCTTTCTCTGTAATTTCTGAATTTGATTCCATCAATGGGCTGTAGTGAATTGAGCATGTGTAGCTAAACGTTATCTTGGGATTAGGGTATGACAATGCTTATGTATTGAACCTCTTTTGGATTTTTCTGTTTATTAATTCATTGCTTCTATTCAATTTCCATGAACGCGTAATGCTTTTGAATACCTAGAGATAGGATCAATTGAAATTAAACTCTAAGAGAATCAAAAGGTTAATTAGTTGTTTGAACGCATGAAATTGAACTTAGAATCATAGGTCACGAAAGTGGGTATGACAATTCGAGGTTTAATAGGACTCCACCGTTCTTAACAAGTTCACATAATAAATCGAACGCGGTTCTTTATTATTTGGGCACATTAATGTTACTCTGAGAAGAAGGCTTAATTAAATTTGGAAATCTAACCTTAGAGAGTGAATTAATAAATAGAAAGGTCTTAGGAAAATTAAATACATGGCATGATCATATACCAAATCCCAAGAGTTTCACCCTCATTTGTTCTATTTCAATCTCAGAATTCATTTAGTTCTTTCAGATAGCATTCCTTCTTAACTTCTGTTTTCCTTAATTTTCTAAATTACAAACCTAATTTCACAATTTTCTAGATAATTGAACCACTGTGAAAACTTGTACTTGGGAACAATCTCTGTGGGACGATAACTTTTTATTACGCGATACCTCGTGCGCTTGCGGGCCTATCATCATCCCTTAACAAAGAGAGATGAAACCTTGGGTGATGTCCCAGTTTGAAAGGAGATGAAAGAAAGTTTGAGAGAGGTGCCAACTTCGGCAATAAGAAAACATAAAAGGGGCAATCCTTGGAGATAAAAGCTTGAGAGTGGTATGAAATAAAGGTGTCCACCTTTGGCGGCGAAAGAAACTTAAAAAAGTGCCCGTCCTAGGCATTGGAAGAAATTTAGAAGTGCCTGTCCTAGGCGGCGAAAGAAACTTAAAAGTGCCCGTCCTAGGCAGTGGGAGGAATTGAAGGTGCCTATCTTAGGCGACGAAAGAAACTTAGAAATGCCCATCCTAGGCGATGAAAGAAAACTGAAGGTGCCCATCCTAGACGATGAAAGAAAATTGAAGGTGCCCATCCTAGGCGATGAAAGAAAATTGAAATTGCCCATCCTAGGCAATGAAAGGAAATTGAAAGTGCCTATCCTAGGCGACGGAAGAAAATTACGGGTGCCCATCCTAGGTGACGAAAGGAAATTGAAAGTGCCCATCCTAGGCAATAAAAGGAAATTGAAAGTGCCCATCCTAGGCAATGAAAGGAAATTGAAAATGCCCATCCTAGGCAATGAAAGGAAATTGAAAGTGCCCATCCTAGGCAATGAAAGGAAATTTAAAAAGTGCCTATCCTAGGCAATAAAAGAAAGTTGAAGGTGCCCATCCTAGGCGACGAAAGAAAATTGAAAGTGCCCATCCTAGGCAATGAAGGGAAATTAAAAGTGCCCATCCTATGCAATGAAAAAACTTAAAAGTGCCCATCCTAGGCAATGAAAGGAAATTTAAAAAGTGCCCATCCTAGGCGACGGAAGAAAATTGCAGGTGCCCATCTTAGGCGACAAAAGGAAATTGAAAGTGCCCATCCTATGCAATGAAAGGAAATTGAAAGTGCCCATCCTAGGCGATGGAAGAAAATTGAAGGTGCCCATCCTAGGCAATGAAAGGAAATTGAAAGTGCCCATCCTAGGCAATGAAAGGAAATTTAAAAAGTGCCCATCCTAGGCGATGAAAGGAAATTGAAAGTGCCCATCCTAGGCAATGAAAGGAAATTGAAAGTGCCCATCCTAGGCAATGGAAGAAAATTGAAGGTGCCCATCCTAGGCGATGAATTGAAAGTGCCAATTTGGCACTTGAGGAAGAGTCCTTAAGAGGTGTAAGCTTTGGTGAATAAGGAGGAGTCTTATGGAGTGCCAACTTTGGCGATCATGATCCTACTGGGGAAAATAACTTGGTTGAGTTATTGAGACCCGACATGACTGTTTGTTGCAATAACCTGTAGAGGAGAGTTAGTAGTACAGAGCAAAACAAATAAGAATCTGAGACTTCCCACAGAACCATGATCTCTACAAAAATAAGGCGACTCATGACTGAACAGGACAAATGAGGAAATTCTAACTTCAAAGAGTGTGTCTAGGCTCATTCTTCATAATGATTGCCCAAGGTGAGATCGAGCAATAGGAGCATCTTGCACCCCACAACTTTAAATAAAGGAAAACACATGTCTTATCGTATTCACGAAATTCACAGTATAAACACGTATCGAAAAAAGGGTGAAATTTATTCATGAGTTGAGT
Source organism: Clitoria ternatea (assembly GCA_037962975.1). Taxonomy (NCBI): domain Eukaryota; kingdom Viridiplantae; phylum Streptophyta; class Magnoliopsida; order Fabales; family Fabaceae; genus Clitoria; species Clitoria ternatea. Next base: position 156,966,116 of record CM075673.1, read on the forward strand.
AGGTACAGGGAAGGGGAAGTAGGGAAAACAAAAGAAGTCCAATACACATGTTGATAATAGATGGAAAAGGGAAAGCTTGCTGATCTTTCGGTAAACCTCTGAGGATAACACGCATCTTAAACCCCATATCATGGCTCCAAGCTCACCCCTCGACTCCGCTTCTGAGAAAGCGATTTAGTCATGACCCATGTGCCCCGGTTCAGAGTCACACCTTTTTGCATGGGAAGTCTTAATCACACGGTCAAGATTTCGACCCTAATTTTGCCTGAGCCGCCTTTTCAGGTTTTCGACACACCGGGTCGCTCTAACTTTTGCCTAGGCCGCCTTTTCAGGTTTTCAGCCTAGCGAGCATCTTTTATTCTTATTCTTCTTTTCTTGTTTTCTTTTTATTCTGATATTCTTTTTCTAGGAGAAGTATTTCTTGACCGCATCCGTAATTATGGGCATTGGTAAGTCCTTACCATCCATGGTCGCGAGTATCAAGGTCCCCCCAGAAAAGGCTCTCTTTACAACATATGATCCTTCATAGTTAGGTGTCCATTTGCCTCGATTGTCTTTCTAGATTGGCAAACTTTTCTTGAGGACCAGGTCTCTTTCTTGGAATTGTCGAGGTCGTACTCTCTTTTCAAATGCTTGTTTCATACGCCTTTGGTACAACTGACCGTGGCAGAGGGCATTCAGTCTCTTCCCATCTATTAGGTTCAGTTGGTCATATCGAGCTTGGACCCATTCAGCTTCTTCTAGTTTCACCTCCATTATTACCCTAAGGGATAGAATCTCTACCTCAAAAGGTACAACTGCTTCCATACTGTATACTAGAGAAAATAGAGTTTCCCCTGTCGAAGTCCTGACTGAGGTACGATACCCGTGTAAAGCAAAAGGAAGTATCTCACTCCAGTCTCTGTATATCATAACCATCTTCTGTATGATTTTCTTAATGTTCTTGTTGGCTGCCTCAACCACACCGTTCATCTTCGGTCGATAAGGAGAGGAATTATGATGATAAATCTTAAAGCTTTCACACAACTCTTTCATCATCTTATTGTTCAAATTCGTGCGATTGTCAGTGATAATCTGATTTGGTAAGCCATACCGACATATCAATTCATGCTTGACAAATTTGACCACAACATTCTTCGTTACATTGGCGTATGAAGCCGCTTCCACCCATTTGGTGAAATAATCAATGGCAACTAAGATGAAACGATGTTCGTTTGAAGCTTTTGGTTCAATGGGCCCAATAACATCCATGCCGCATATTGAGAAAGGCCATGGTGCTGATAAGACATTCAGGGATGATGGGGGTGCATGAAGATGGTCAGCGTATATCTGACATTTATGACACTTTCGAACATAAGTGAAACAATCGACTTCCATGGTTATCCAATAGTATCCGGCCCTCAAGATCTTTTTTGCCATGGCAATGCCCATTGGTATGAGTTCCAAAAGATCCTTCATGAATATCTGCCATGATCTTGTATGCTTCAACAGTATCGATACAATGAAGAAGGACAAAGTCCTGATTTCTCTTGTAAAGAACATCACCATTCATGAAGAAACCCATTGCTATACTTCTTAGGGTTCTTTTGTCATTTTCTGTGGTGCCCTTAGGGTATTCTTGACTCTAGATATATCTTTTGATATCATAGTACCATGGTTTTCTATCCGACTCTCCTTCTATCACTAAGCAGTAAGCGGGCCGATTGTGTCTTTCTACCTCAATCAGAGGCATATCATGGTCATTGCTTAATTCAAACATCGATGCAAAGGAAGCCAAAGTGTCGGCCATTTGGTTGTTATCCTGGGAGACGTGGTGAAAAGAGATATCATCAAATTCCTTGATCAGCTCTTTAATATTAGCTTGATAAGGAATTAACTTACTGTCCCTAGTTTCCCATTCTCCTTTTAGTTGGTGAATAACCAAGGCGAAATCCCCGTAGACTTCTAACTTCTTCACTTTTGCATTTAATGCGGCTCGGATCCCTAGAGAGCATGCCTCATATTTGGCGATGTTATTAGTTTAGTCAAAACAAAGTCTGGCACATACAGGGATGAATTCTTTGTCTGGCGAAATTAGGATGGCCCTAATCCCATGCCCTAGTGCATTAGAAGCTCCATCAAATCTCAGCATCCATTTGTCTTTTTGGGTGTCTTCTTCATTAGACAGTGTCAAGATATCCTCATCCGGGAAGTCAAGGTGCATGGGCTGGTAGTCATTTATGGGTTGACGGGCTAAGTAGTCCGCCAAAGAGCTTCCTTTTATGGCCTTTTGAGTGACATAGATTATGTCGTCTCAGTTAATAGGACCTACCATCGAGTGATTCTTCCGGTTAAGGCGGGTTTTTCAAAGATATACTTGACAGGGTCCATCTTGGAAATCAGCCAAGTAGTGTGACCTAGCATATATTGCCTTAGACGTCGGGCTGCCCACGCTAATGCGCAACAAGTTCTTTCCAGAGCCGAATACCTCATCTTGCAATCTGTGAACTTCTTGCTCAGGTAGTAAATAGCATGTTCTCTCTTTCCAGTCACATCATGCTGCCCCAATACACAACCCATAGATTCATCCAACACTGTTAGATACAAGATAAATGGCCTTCTAGGAGTCGGCGGTACCAAGATCGGTTGCTTTCGCAAGTACTTTTTTATCTTCTCGAAAGCAATTTGGCAATCTTCATTCCATTGTGTCGGTTGGTTTTTACGGAGTAACTTAAAGATCGGTTCGCAAGTTGCCGTCAGTTGTGAGATAAACCGAGCAATGTAGTTCAACCTTCCCAAGAAACCCCTAACTTCTTTTTCTGTACAAGGAGGTGGCATTTCGAGAATCGCCTTGACCTTGTCAGGATCAACTTCTATCCCTCTCTTGCTTATAATGAACCCTAACAGCTTTCCCGATCTTGCGCCAAAGGTGCACTTGGCAGGGTTTAACCTGAGCTTAAACTTCCTTAATCTTTCAAAGAGCTTTCTCAAATCAACAATATGCTCTTCATCAGTTCTAGATTTGGCGATGATATCATCCATATAAACCTCTATTTCCTTGTGCATCATGTCATGAAAGAGGGTCACCATTGCCCTTTGGTAAGTTTCCTCAGCGTTTTTCAAACTGAAGGACATCACTTTGTAACAAAAGGTGCCCCAAAAGGTGACAAATGTGGTCTTCTCCATGTCTTTAGGCGCCATCTTAATCTAGTTATACCTAGAGAAACCATCCATAAATGAGAAGATGGTATGTTGGGCTGTGTTATCAACCAGAACATCAATCTGTGGCAGAGGAAAATCGTCTTTAGGACTAGCCCTATTCAGGTCCCGATAGTCTACACACATTCATACCTTTCCATCTTTCTTTAGGACAGGGACGATATTGGCTACCCATTGAGGGTATTTTGCCACTGCTAAAAATTTTGGGCTTCATTCGGCGTAATTTTTGCTTTATCAGGGGACAATCTGGCTTCAGTGGTAATTTATGCTCAACAATGCTAGCATCAAGGCTGGGCATGTGTTGGTAAGACCAAGCGAAGCTGTCACGGAACTCTATTAACAACTTAATCAATTCCTACCTCCGTTCCTTACTCAAGGAGGTACCAATCTTGACTTCCTTCTTATCCTCCTCGTTCCCCAAATTAACAATCTCAACTATCTCCAAATAAGGTTGAATTTCTCTCTCTTCTTGTCCCAATAGCCTTGTTAACTCAGTCGACGGATCACAAACTTCCTCATATTCCTCGTCAGCATAGTCAACCGGGTGGTCAAAGTCATGAAATGGGATTGCAAGCTCATTATTCTCAAGAGGATCATTTTTGGATCTGTGTTTATTCAGGTTATTATGGTGAATAATAAAAAATGGCTAAGTAAAGGATAAGGGAATCAATGCAAAGATAGGGAAAACAAGAAGGATTGGAATTTAATATGTATTTATTGAAAAACTGAAAATGATAAAACATGTGTTTGCCCTTATTACAGAAAAAATACCCCAAAGCCTTAGGCATAGCAATAAGGTCAACAAGTCATTAAAGTTTTACCAATTACTTTGATAGAAAATTTAAAGTCGTGGGTAGCTCGATTGCTTCCAAATTACAAAGATCTTTGCCTGGTGAGCAGGGGATCACGAAGCTTCCATCTTTACAGGGATAATCTTCAATAACAGCTACTTGATCGGGGGATGTCAGACCCGCGCTTCGGAAGCTCTGGTAAAGGTTACATAGGTGGACTCTAGCACTGCGGGGTTTGTGATTCTCTAAGCGAGCAATCCTTCTCTCTTTCTTTTCCTCCGCTACCCTTCTTTTGTCGGCTGCTAAAGGTTGGTATCCAGAGCCATACCTGTCTTTATTTTCTGGAACATGCAGCGGTTCCAGTCTCCCTTTCAAACCACACCCCAAGCCTTTCCCAAGTTGATACCCTCCTTGTAACATCATTTTGGCCATCATTATGGATGCATTTGGAATATGGGCCTTCCCTTCTATATTTCCTTCCCCGACATACATGGCATTCGCAATCTCCAAAGCTTGAAAAGAGGTCTCAAGTGCCTCCTCCGCAGCTTCGATGTAGGGGGTAGACAGGGGTTTGCTGACCAGAAAATCTTCTTCACCAGAAACGATAATAAGCCTATTATCGATAATAAATTTTAATTTTTGGTGAAAGTAGAGGGAACCACTCCAGCTGAATGGACCAGGGCCGACCCAACAAGTAGCTATAGGCAGGCATAATATCCATCACTTGGAAGAGAACCTGGAAAGTGTATGGCCCTACTTGAATTGGAAGTTTGATTTCACCTATCACCTTTTTTCTAGTGCCGTCGAATGCTCTTACTACCATAGAACTTGGTTTCATATAGGTTCCATCAAAAGGGAGCTTGGACAATGTATATTTTTGCATGACATTCAGAGATGACCTATTGTCAACCAGTACCTTCGCCAGTATATGATCTCGACACTTAATTGAGATGTGAAGGGCTTTATTGTGTCCCATTCCTTCCGCAGGTATCTCGTCATCAGTAAATGTTAAGTAATATTCGGTGGCAATGTTTCCCATTATCCCTTAAAACTTGTTGATGGAAATATCGTGATTTACATGAGCCTCATTAAGTATCTTCATCAAAATTCTTCGGTGAGGCTTAGAATTCAACAAAAGTGATAAAAGGGAAATCTTTGTGGGGGTATTGTTTAGCTGGTCTATCACTTGGTATTACTCTGGTGAACAAAACTCAAAAATTCCTGAGCTTCCTCATCAGTCACCCCTCTTTTGCTTTCTCTATCAGCGTCCCCTTTGACCAACTTGTCCTTCCCACTGCTACCAGGTCCACTCACTGGACTTGGTTCCTTCCTTAATTCTGGTGCGGAGTAAACCCGACCATTTTGGGTCAATCATCCTATCCCTGATATGTTCGCCAAAGGTGAGTCATCTATTTTTAAGCTTTTAGCTATTACTTCCACGTTATATTTCCAAGGGACAACTCGAGAATCTTCAAATACAAATGGAGCGGGTGTCTGAATTGTGACAGGCCGCCGTATGGGAGCTGTAGTTGTTGGGAAGTTCTTGGTGTAGTAAATCACCAGTGGCTTAGGAACTGACATCTCTGATTGCGCATGAACCATGTTTACACCACTATCACAACGCCTGTAGACTTGGAAGACATGACTATCCATGAGTTTCTGGAGCACCTTACAAAAACTTTTACGGCTAGCAGTTTGCTCATCATTATTTTCACAGTCCCATGGTTCTTTTATTAAACCTTTTCCGAATAACTGAGCATGAATTTCATTCAATGGTATCTTAATGTCAGAGACATCAGTCACACGCACTTTATCTTTTTCCACAACATTAATCTCAGAACCTTGGTGATTGGGTAACGGATTTGTGGTCACATTTGGCATACCTTCCTTAAAATCTAACCAATTGGCTTTGATGAAATCTCGCACTCTATACTTTAAGGCCATGCAATTCTCTGTGGAGTGCCCGGGTGCCCCAGCATGATAATCACATCAGGCATTTGGATCATACCCCCTAGGGTAGGGAGGTTCCAATGGCTTAGCAGGACAAGGGACTGCAAGGGAGTATCGAATAAGGTGAGGTAGAAGTTTAGTGTATGTCATGGGGATTGGGTCAAATTGGACCTGTGTTCGTTCATTGTTTGGTCTTCTCTGGTTTTGGTTGGGATTAGTGGGTTGAGACCAATGTTGCAGAGGATTATACGATGTTGGCTGTGGGTTCGGTGCCCTAATGATGGGTGGACGGTAGTGGGATTATGGTGTAGTGGGATAAGGGATTTGGTTATGTGCGGTGGCTGCGATATGTGGGTACGGTGCGTGAGGAAAGTGATTGGCATGTTGAAAAGTGGCAGGGCTGAATGATCTAGACTGTGCTTTCTTTTGGTCATAAGAGACGGAGTTGGTTTCCCCATCTCTCTTTCTCCCTTCACCTGGTGCTGACCTTTTTGCAGGGAGTGCCCCAGACGGCCTTCAAGAAATCTTCCCCTTCCTTAGACCGCTCTCTATTCTCTCTCTAATAATAACAATATCAGAGAAATTGGATGAAACACTGCCAATCATCCTATCATAGAAAGGTGATTGGAGTGTGTCGATAAACATGGCCACTACCTCTTTTTCCGAGGGTGGGGGGTCTACTTCTGCGGCCATCTCACGCCAGCGTTGCGCGTACTCCTTGAATGTCTCATTATCTTTTTTTGTCATGTTTTGGAGCTGAATTCTATCAGGGGCCATATCTAGGTTATACTTGTACTGCTTCACAAAGGCATCCACCAGGTCCTTCCAACAGTGAATACGAGTCCGCTTCAAATGAGTGTACGAAGTGAGTGCAGCCCCAGCTAGGCTGTCCTGAAAGCAATGTATCAGCAGCTTGTTATTAGACGCATGGGACGCCATCTTTCGACAGTACATCGTAAAATGGTTTCAAGGGCAAGTCATCCCTCGGTACTTTTTGAAGTCAGGTACTTTAAACTTCGGCGGGATGATAACATCTGGAACTAAACAGAGTTCAGAAGCATCTATAAAGCCAAGCCCCTCCACACCTTCCATGATCCGTAATCGCTCTTCCAGGATCTCTATCTTCCCCTTTTACTGGGGAGCTGTGGCCGTGCCAAGACCAGTAACTGGGTTTGCTATTTGAGTCACACTCTGTGGGTTGGCAGTGTAAGAGTTCATGTATCCATATGGGTAACCATAATATGGGTAAAAAGGAAATATCGGATGAGCTTGGTTCATTAGGCTAGTGTTTAACGCAGGACCCTGTGGTTGAGTCGTCGCTTGGGTGACATGGATCGGCTGAGCTATTTGGGTGGCCTGATTCTGGGTGGTTTGAGGTCCTAAGGCTAGGTTAACCGGTGGAACAGTTGTTTGGGTAGGGTTTGGAACTTAGGGATTTGTCAATTATAGGGTATTGCCGTCTTGGGGGTTGGTCAATAGAGGGGGGAAGTATCCTGGAGGTAAACCATATTGTGGAAAAGGTACAGGGTTACCGTCTGGGCCAATGAAAGTGTGTGGTGGCGCATAACCATATGATAGGTCACGAGGTTTGGGGTGAGGGTCAGCAGTTTGATTTGGGTTCCCAATATTAATGGTGAGGGGAACCGCCGTGGGGTTTACAGTTGGGCCTGCTGCTGGACCGAAACCTGGGGGAGGTAGGGTAGGTGTTTGCTCCTCGTTCCCTGCAGAAGAGTCCCCTTCAATGACCCTCTTTTACAGAAGCTTCGTTAATTCCGCTACTTGTTCCCTTAACTGATTATTCTTATTCTTGAGGTTCTCATTCATTTGTTCTATCTCAGCCATGAGCTTCTTCTGTAGTCGGGTTCTGTAAGGGTGTGTCCCCGTGCTGTCTAAAGGAAATCATAGGGAAACGTTAGCAAAAAGAAAATAAATAAGAAAAAGTAGAAAAACGTCACACGGGGTACGATTCACAATTCGACACGTAACCTCTGACCGTTCCTCAGAACGTCACATTCAAAAGTACAAGGTAAAGCAGTAAGATGAGAATTAACATGAGACATGAGACAATCGTGGAGACAAAAGAGTGCTTCATTATTTCATACTTCCATGGAATACACTGTAAGAATTCGATTACAACATTTTAGTCATTCCTGGCTTGGGCAATCATAGCCTTCATTTTACAAATCCTTTCGTGACAATAATTCAAAAATGATGAAATTTCTCTTGGAGTAGAGAGGGGATTGACCATCCCTTCAGCTTGTTTCAACAATAGCGAAAGATCCTCTAGAACTCTATTAGCCAGGTAAGCCAGATTAGCGAAGCGTTCCATCCACGAACAAACGACTTCGTCCTGCCGAGCCAATTCAGTTTCTAAGACTTGTGTGGCCTCTTGACAACGCCGCTCTGTGTCCATGGCACTCCGTTGCTCATCATTTATCTCCTATTCGTATGCCCCTATTATCCCGTCCAGTTGTTGCTCCAAGTTATGTACCTGGGATTGTAACAACTCCTTCTCCCTCAAAGCTTTTCTTTCATTTTCCTTGGACTGTGTCAGGATATCTTTGAGAAACTAATTTTCAGCCATGATGACGTCACTTTACCCTATAATCTTCCTCAATCTTCCGCTTTTTCTACACCTCTTCCATGGTCTGCTTATTTTCTAGATTCTCCTTCCTTAGGAAGGTGCATTCTTGCTGATATTTTAGCAAGTCTTCTTCCAGCCTTTGATTCTTGGCTGTTAATTCCTCTATTTGAGCCTTTAAAATCTGTGTGGCCTTGTCCTCTATGATAAACGAAGGAGCAGGAATGCTTGCAGACTGGTATAAGGGACCTCTGAAGGGCAATTTTACAATTGAAACTCTGTTCAGGACCCATTCATGGTATTCCACTCCCACGGCGTGGCTTCGAGCCCCTAATTCTTTTCCCATCTTATGGATCTTCTTCCATGCATTGGCTATGTCCTGGAAAGTAGCCATATAGTTCCCTTTTGCATAGTATAAAATGAGAGGAGCGAGCAATCCTTCATCTGGTCGCCCGAGCAAAGGATAAGCCAACTGACGCTTTGCTATAACAGGATTGTAGTTGATGCATCCATGTGTGCCAATGAGAGGAACATTTGGATATCCTTGACAGCTGTATATGATCAACTTGACCCCCAGCCATTGAGGATACCATCTGACTTTCTCAGCTGTGAGCCCTATAAGGTGATTGGCCCACTCGCGCCCATTCTTTAGAGCCAACTGACACAGTTTTAAATCAGAAACAGGACATTCGGCCTTGCAAACCTGATGGAAGAAATGAGACACCAGCCATACATACAGGACAGGTAAACAACAAACGATTCTTTTTCCACCTTGCGTATGGCAAAAATCCATGGTGCAGTACACATTGGCCAACACAACCGTGATAGGGTTCTCAAGCCTGTGTTTGCGAGCCAGGAAGACAGCGATGGCATCATAATCCACGTAATTGTCTAGATTAGGGAACAAGATAACCCTATAGATAGTAAAGGACAAGGTGTCAATAAAGGTCTCCCAATCCTCTTTATCTGCCAGAGTCTGCATATGTTTCTCAAGGAACCCCCGTGTGAACCCAGGAATTTGATTTCTATTCATCTACGCTTTCCTCAAGGCCTCAGGATGAATTCTCAAAATACGGGGGACTGCAGCGATGGTGGCATGATGATCAAGATGACGGTATGGAAGTTGCCCATCCAAAGGCATCCCCAGTATTTGTTCAAATTCTTCTATGGATGGGGCTAACTGAAAGTCCCTGAATGTAAAACATCTGAGGTGTGGGTCGTAGAACTGAGCCAACGCGGTGATCGCCTTAACTTGTACCTCGACTTCCAATAACTTCAAAATCCTTTCATATATTCTAGCGAAAGCCATCCTTTAAGTCAGATTTAACTTCTTACCCAGCGTCTGTAAACTTGTTGTATCGACATTCTTTGCCTTAACATGCAGTAGCTTCCTCAACTCTGTCACTTCTGTACCGTGATTATCATGTCCCATGTTAATTTCTTTACTCGCTCAGAGGTGTACGTCAAACCCTAAATAGCTTCCTGCGAATATCAAGAAAGGGAAAAGGAATCAGTCATGTTTAGAAACCGGCGCTCCCCCTATTAATTTAACGTAAAGCAACTTTACTTGGGGGAAGCAGCGATTACCAGAACTCGTACGGGTTTAAGTCTAGAGGACCACAAGTTCTTAATCGTCATTAATGCCCCAGTCGGAGAGAAGTAAAAATTATCTTTTCTTTTCTTTTCTTTCTTTATTTTTTTATGACGACTGAGGGAACTTATGACTCAAGACTTAGAAGTACACGATGAAGAGGGAACTATCTACCTGTCAAAAGATTACCATTTTTTTTAAGAAAAGTGAGCTATTATTTTTGAAGCGAGGTAAATGGTTTATCCATTTGGATTAACAGGGAATTGAAAATGACGTAAGGTAATGTAAAGTCTGCCCTTCCGTGGCCTAGGTCGGGATTTTCTAAAAGTCTTTTCTAGGCCCTATAGCTCATCTAAAAGTGACTCCTCATATTGGGTGGCTTATTCTAGACTTCTAAAAGGTCACTGGAGTGAAGATCCTACTCATGACAGGGACGCAACAGTAGGACGTCCACTAGGTGCGTATATCATGAAAGGTCGAACTCCAGTTGAGGTTCTTACGAACACCGGATGGGAAGTACATCCCATACGATTCCCTTACCAACCCCTCCTAACTTAAGCTTCATTTGGGGCCCGGGTATAGGGCGCCACTCATCAGTGTGTACAAAAATGGGAGTGTAGTGTGTGAAAAGGCATTCAATACCTTTTACCTTACCCCATTCTGCACAAAGAACAAATACAGAGCAAATATACAAGGTCGTCTACCCTAGGGTTCAATAATTGTAGAAAAGTACCATAGTCCTCTACCCTAAGGTTCCACAATCATGTAAATATTGACAATAAAACAAATAATAAGACACGATTGAAAAAATAAACATTTACAACAATTAACAAGAAACAAAAACAAGTAAGAAATCAAAGTAAACAAAGGCTATATATAAAAAAACATGCGCTTCCAATCAAACTGGCCTGACTCTCTTAAGTATCCCCGGTGGAGTCGCCATCTGTCACGACCTGGACCGCGGTGGTGCAGCCGACCCTTCAAAAAGATGATGCAAGCAAAAAACAGGGAGTCACCACCAACATTTTTATCCATAGGAAAAAACATTGGAAAAAAAACTTTAACAGGGCACTGGCTAAAAAGAGTGAGATTTGAATTCGGGAGTCGGTTACGAGTAGGGAAGGTATTAGCACCCTACATCGCCTGTTAAAAACAGTACCAAGATCGAAAATACTCAACATGAATAGCCTTACAAGGGATTTATTATTTCTTCCTTTTTATTATTGCATTTTTTTATTTATTTAAAAAAACGTAAGGAGTGGACTGAACAAACGAATGTTGAAGCAAGGTCAACAGGACGTCTCATCCAAATTAACCTGGATTTCAGTATAAAACAGGGAAAAGGAAGAATGTTAACAAGACGTCGCGTCTAAATTAGTCATCCTTTAATCAAAAATACGGGGGGCAGAAACGAGAAAGGGATGAACGGAATGTCTCTTCCTAAGTATCCCTTTCCTTATGAATCGTGGTGATGGTCTACCAAAAATGGAGGAAAATCAATAAGACGTCACGTCTAAATTAATTTTCATGGAAGTGATAAGAACGGAATAGTTACAAAAAATGTAAAAATGAAAAAGGAAGGATGGGCCCGACAGGAGTTAAGTCCTGCTCCTACGTATTCTCGAGGTATCGAGAAATTAGGGTTACGTAGTTCTTTAAGGTGGTTTTAGAAAAAAGAACTATGCAATTAATGGTGGATAATACCCATGAGGAAGACTCATACAAGGCAAAGTTCTTCGCACTTGCACGAGTCCTAAGGAACTAGTGTAGACAGAAGTACTTCCGTACGACACTGATTAAAAAGGCTCCTACATTGGTTAGGAGGAACATGAAAATTTTGGTTTCTTTTTATTGTTATTATTGATTGCAAGGCAGAACAAAAGAAATTCAATAGGATATACTTAAACGAGACGACAGATTCGACAAAAATGGCAAATTTGACAGGAAAATAAACAACGAGAAAAAAAGAAAATAAGGAACAGAATGTAACTCGTGTGATGGGGATGCTGAGAACCGGTGTGGACTTGAACAGTAGGAACCGGCGTAACGCTGGTGTGGGTATGGAACTATGGGGAACCGGTGTATAGTTCACTAAAGGGACTGTGAGGATTTGGTGGAAGAGCCGGTATGAAGTTCATGAGGGTGATTTAGGAGATCTGGACGGTATCTGGGAAATGAAGTTCACTAACAGGGTTTGATCCGGTGTCTTGGGGATGTGTTTGAATATGTTTTCAGGATCACAGATTTTGATAATGACAAAGGACTCTTGAAGAAAAACTTGGAAAAATAAGAAAATGCATCAGACCTGTAAAAACACGCATACTAATCGATTAGGGAACCATATCTAATCGATTACATAGTTCCTGTTTCTCATCTAATCGATTGCACCAACAATACTAATCGATTACAGTGCCTCTGTGTAAATTAAATGCATCAGGTGTTTGAAGCTAATCGATTACAGGACACATACAATCGAATACAAAGCTCCTGGAATGACAGTTAATCGATTATACACAAGGCCAATCGACTACGAAGCTGTGTAATCAAATTAAATGCATCAGGTGCCAGGCCTAGTCGATTACAAGATAAAGCATAATCGATTACCAAGTCTCTAAGTAGAAGTTAATCGATTACAAGGATAAGATAATCGATTACAACACGAGTTACACTTCAGATTTCAAAAGCTAATTGATTACAGCTCGAGGCGTAATCGATTAGGGTAGTGCCAGAAATTGGGGAAAATGCTTTTTAAGTGGAAACCAACTCATTTCTCCATAGATCTAAGGCACCCATGAGCTGCAACGGCTAGGAACTCCATTATGCTCATCTCCAAGCCCTATAAATGCAAGACTCCTTCAAGCTACTCTAGACATCAATTACATCCATCAAAGGAAATCATTTCTTGAATCTTGTGAGTTTTATCCTTGTATAGTCTCATTTTTCTGAAACTTAGAACTTTAACTTGTATATCCTCTCTTGTTGAGAGTTAGAATTTGAGAGAGCATTCACTTGTATATCTACTCTATTAAGAGAGTCACTTGCTTGTAAACACTACTCTAAACACAAAGGTTTTTACTCTAGGTTGAGTGGTCACAAAGGTTGGGGTTCAACCTTTGGGTATTGAGAGTTTGAGAGATTGGGTGAGTTACCCTTGTGCTAGTGAGGATTGAGTTCTTGAGTATGGGATACTAAGAAGCTGCAATTGCTCATAGTTTGTAATCTCTAAATCTCAATAGTGGAAATCCTTCAAGTGGGTTACTTGAAGGCGAGACGTACACCGGGGTTGGTGGAACTCGTTAAATTGGTTTACAAGCTCCTCTCCCTAACTCTTTTACATTCATATACTGCATTGAATTGATTTATGTTGTTTGATTGGGATTTACATACTTGATAAATTGCCTCGTCCATATTTACCTCTTGTTTTGCATTGTCTTTTGTACTTTACTTGATCTCACTTCCATAATTTCTAAACTTGTGATAAAAGAATCAAGTTCAAAGGCATTCCAAGCAAAGTTTTAAAAACTCAATTCACCCCCCCTCTTGAGTATTGAGGCCACTTGAATAACAAGTGGTATCAGAGCTTGACTCTTGGTAGATCAAGCTTAACAGCTTCAAGAGATAAGATGGCCTCAAGTTCTCTAAACCTTTTTCCCAAGGGTGGTGCCATAAATAGACCTCCCACTTTCAATGGGGAAGGTTATGCCTCTTGGAAAGAAAGAATGAAAATCTTTATTCAATCTATTGATTTAAGAATTTGGAATGCCATTGAAAATGGTCCTTATACACCCATGCATACTGTAAATGATAAAAATGTTGAAAAACCTATGGAAGAATGGACTAGTGATGAGGAGAAAAAAGTGCAATACGGGTATAAGGCTAAAAATCTCATCACTATGGCATTAGGTCCCGATGAATTTTTTAGAATAATGACTTGTCAATCCGCTAAGGAAATGTGGGATACTTTACAAGTAACTCATGAAGGTACTAGTGATGTAAAAGACTCCAAGATTAGTACCTTAACTAGTCAATATGAGAGTTTTAGGATAAACTCCGGAGAAACCATTGTAGAAATACAAAAGAGATTTACACTTATAATAAATCACCTTATTACACTTGGAAAAGTATATACTAACAAAGAGCTTGTGCATAAAGTTTTGAGAAGTCTTAGCAGGGAATGGAAACCTCTTGTTACTGCCATCAAACAATCCCCAAGTATCAATGAGATGTCACTTGCCACACTCTTCGGAAAACTACAAGAGCAAGAACAAGAAATAAGAGTTTTAAAGCAAGCGGAGGAAGAAGAAAAATCCTCCAAGAAGAAAGGCTTAGCTCTCAAGGCCACCTCTACACATGAAGAAGAATCATGTAGTGACCTTGACAAAGAAGAAGAATTTGGTTTGTTTGTGAAAAGATTTGGAAAGTTCATGAAAAACAAAAGATTTCAAAAGAATTTCAAACCCCAAGGTAAGAAACCAATCTCTAATGAATCATCTTCTTCACCAAATTGTTTTAAATGTGGAAAAGAAGAGCACTTCAAAGTAGATTGCCCAAATCTAAAGAAAAAGAACAAGGAGAAAAGAGGAAGAAGAAGAACTTACATCGCTTGGGATGAAAACGATGTAAGTAGCTCCGATGAATCCGAAAACGAAGAAGTGAATCTTTGTTTAATGGCAAATCACCAAGAAGAAGATAATGAGGTAAATCTTCTTGACTTAGATAAGAATGAATTACTAGATGCTTTTGAAGAGTTGTATGATAAATTTATCAAGCTCTCTAGTAAATACAAATTATCAAGAAAAACCATTGACACTCTTGAAAAGGATGTTATAGAAGTTTGTAAAGAAAATAAATGTTTGAAAGATGAATTAGAAAATGTTCAATCATGCTCTAGGACTAAACCGTGTGAATTTGTAAAGAAATGTGACATTTTAGAAACCAAGGTTTTAGATTTAAATAAAACATTAGAAAAATTTACAAATGGTAGAGATAACTTAAATATATTACTTGGAAACCAAAGATGTATGCTTGATAAAACTGGTTTAGGATACAACTCCACCAAAAAGGAAACATATTACAAAAACTTCTTTGTACCACATAGGAGATCATCATCACCTTTCATGAGATGCAATCATTGTGGTTTTAAAGGATATAACTCTTCAAATTGTAATGTTAGAAAATTAGGACCAAAAGTTATTAGAAAGGTGTGGGTTCCCAAAGGAACATTACCACAAACTAACCTAAAAGGACCAAACATACAATGGGTACCTAGTTCTCTAAATTAACCTTATTTTGTAGGTATGCTTCAAGGCAAGCAACACCTATTGGTATTTGGATAGTGGGTGTTCAAAGCATATGATGAGAGACATAAGGAAATTCACATCATTCACTCCCAAAAGGAAAGGAAGTGTTACCTATGGAGACAACACCAAAGGGATAATACTAGGCATTGGAAACATTGGTAAGAATTCTTCTACTTCTATTAGTGATGTACTATATGTTGAAGGCCTCAAACACAATTTACTTAGCATTAGTCAATTATGTGACAAAGGATATAGAGCTTTGTTTGAATCAAACTGTTGCATAATTGAACATAAGATTAATAAGGAAGTCAAGTTTGTAGGTCAAAGAATTGATAATATTTACATGATTGATATGGATAGTTTGTCCTCAAATGATGTACAGTGCTTTATGACTAGAGAGGATGAAACATGGCTATGGCATAGAAGAATAGCTCATATACATGTAGACCATTTAAATAAACTTGTTTCTAAAGAATTAGTAATTGGTTTACCAAAGCTTAAATTTGAAAACAAATTTTGTGATGCATGTCAAAAGGGAAAACAAGTAAAGGCATCATTTCCAGCTAAAAACATTGTTTCCACTCAAAAGCCTTTACAACTTTTACACATGGATCTATTTGGACCTTCTAAAATTAAAAGCTTTGGTGGTAATTACTATGATCTAGTGATTATAGATGATTATTAAAGATATACATGGACCTTGTTTCTTGCTCATAAGAATGAAGCATATCATGCATTCAAGAAACTTGCTAGGATTATCCAAAATGAGCAAAACTCAAAGATAGCATCCATTAGAACTGATCATGGGGGAGAATTTGAAAACCAATCATTTGAAAAATTTTGTGAAAAATATAGTATCAATCACAATTTTTCAGCTCCAAGAACTCCATAACAAAATGGAGTAGTTGAAAGGAAAAATAGATCTTTAGTGGAGCTTGCAAGAACCATGTTAAATGAAAATAACATTGCAAAACATTTTTGGGCCGACGCGGTAAATACCGCTTGTCATGTTATGAATAGATGTTTAATAAGGCCTATTCTAAAGAAAACCCCCTATGAACTTTACAAGGGAAGAAAACCCAATATTTCATATTTTCATATCTTTGGATGTAAATGTTTTGTACTCAACAATGGAAAGGATAATCTAGGAAAGTTTGATGCAAAAGCTGATGAGGCAATCTTCCTAGGATATTCACAATCTAGTAAATCTTATCGAATCTTTAACAAACAAACAAATACCATTGAGGAGTCTATTCATGTTAAATTTGATGAAAATAGCCATAACTCCCCGAGAAAGGAAGATGTCGATGACCTTGTAGGTACATTTCAAGAAATGAGTTTGGAGAATAAAGAGGAAAACAACAATGAAGGAGAAACAACACAACATGAGGAACCACAACAATGGATCACCTTGAAGGATCATCCCTTGGACCAAGTCATAGGTGAAATGACTAAAGGTGTAAGTACTCGAAACGCTATTAGGAACACATGTAATCATTTAGCATTTGTATCACAAATAGAACCCAAATGCATTCATGAAGCTATTATTGATGAACATTGGATGTTGGCCATGCAAGAAGAATTGAATCAATTTGAAAGAAATGAAGTTTGGGAACTAGTGCCAAGACCCAATGATCACCAAATAATAGGAACAAAATGGGTGTTTAGAAATAAATTAGATGAAAATGGTATAATTACTAGGAATAAAGCTAGGCTAGTAGCTAAAGGTTATAATCAAGAAGAAGGCATTAATTATGAAGAAACATATGCTCCCGTAGCTAGGCTTGAAGCTATTAGATTATTATTAGCCTTTGCATGTTGTAAGGACTTTAAATTATACCAAATGGATGTCAAGAGTGCTTTCTTGAATGGATACATTCAAGAGGAAGTGTATGTTGATTAACCTCCAGGTTTTGAAAACTTCCAATTTCCAAATCATGTTTTCAAATTAAATAAAGCCTTATATGGTTTAAAGCAAGCTCCAAGAGCTTGGTATGAAAGATTAAATAAATTCCTTTTAGAAAACAACTTTGAAAGAGGGAAGGTTGACACAATATTATTCATTAAGCACAAAAAGAATGACATACTATTGGTTCAAGTATATGTTGATGATATAATCTTTGGTGCTACTAATAAATTATTGTGCAAAAAGTTTGCTAAGCTAATGCAGGGAGAATTTGAGATGTCCATGATGGGGGAACTTACTTTCTTCCTTGGACTGCAAATTAAGCAAACTAATGAAGGCACTTTCATCAGTCAATCAAAGTATTGTAAGGAATTGCTTAGGAAATTCAACATGGACAAGGCAAATGACATTGCCACACCTATGGGCACTTCATATTATTTGGACAAGGATGAGAAGGGTAAGGATGTTGAACTCACAAAATATAGAGGTATGATTGGATCCTTACTTTACTTAACCGCTAGTAGACCAGATATCATGTTTGTTGTTTGTATGTGTGCAAGATATCAAGCATGCCCAAAAGAATCACACCTAACTGCAGTAAAAAGGATAATGAAATATCTTGTTGGAACTCAAAATGTTGGCTTATGGTACCCCAAAGGGGTTGAATGCACTTTAGTTGGTTATTCTGATTCAGATTTTGCAGGATGTAAACTTGATAGGAAAAGCACTAGTGGAACATGTCACTTGCTTGGTAGTTCTCTTGTTTCTTGGCATAGCAAGAAACAAGTAAGTGTTGCACTATCTACAGCTGAGGCAGAATATGTTGCAGCTGATAGTTGTTGTGCTCAAATCCTTTGGAAGAGACAACAACTTCTTGACTTTAGTGTCATGTTAGACCATGTGCCTCTTAAATGTGATAACACAAGTGCTATTAATATTTCAAAGAATCCTGTAATGCATTCAAGAACCAAACATATTGAAATTCAACATCATTTCATTAGGGATCATGTATTGAAGGGTGATTGTGTACTTGAACATATTGAAACCACTAAACAACTTGCTGATATATTCACTAAACCACTTGCAAAGGAATAATTCATACATATTAGAAGAGAATTAGGAATCTTAGACATTTCCAATTGTGTTTGAATGCTGAAACACTTTTGATAATTTCTTAATTTACAATGTGTTAATACTTAATATATTGATTGAGTGTCGTTCCACTTGAAATTTATCAGTTTAGACCACTTCTAAGCATTCATAATCTATTAGTATGATCAGTATAATTGACTATAAACTTTATGTTCCCCTGATAATCGATTATAGACTCTTAAACAATCGATTACATAACTTATGGTTCACCAATAATCGATTAGAATCTCATTACTAATCGATTACTAAGTCTCTGTCTCTTGTATAATCGATTAGACATTCAACAAAATCGATTATTGACGTTTCACCTTCCAAATAATCGATTATCATCCTCTCCTAATCGATTACAAAGTTTCTGTTTTAAGGCAATCGATTACTCCACCGGCCACAATCGATTACCTCTGTGCAAAAACGTTTCATGTTCCCCAGAATACACACCCTAATCGATTAGCATCAGTTGCCTAATCGATTAGCATCCTATCAGATGTAGATTTTTAATACAGAATCCGTGTGATATGCGTTTGGGCCAATTATTCATCATCATTATTACTCCCTCCCATCTCTAAACCCTACTTTTCCCTATAAATACAACCCTTTTCATTCTTTCATCTCACACCACTCCTCTTCCACTAAGAGCTCTTCCATTTTTCTCATCTTCTTCTACTTCTTCTCTGCATTCCCTTCCATTGCCATGTCTTCCTCAAGACAAGTGAAGAGGGCTAGGTCCTCCATAAACCAACCCACAAATCCTCTAGATTTCTCTAGGTTCTTCACTTCACCAAGAGACCTCCAAAACTTCATAAAGAAATTTTCTAAGAAAGACATCATCACTCCCCATTTCATTGATGCCCTAACTTTTGAAAACCCCTGTTTTACCTTCACTCAACTCCTTCACCACTACAATCTCCTTTCATTCCTAACTCTCAAGGAAGAGTTTTATTACCCTGAACTCATGAGGGTATTCTTCTGCAATATAAAATTGGTTGATGGCACTTTGGAAACTAGAGTCAAGAATGTGACTCTCAAAATCACCAACCAACAACTCTCTAAAATCATACAAATTCCCCTCTCTACTGCTGAATTTGCAGGGGGTAATCCTGAGGATGAGTGGGATTTCAATCCCATTCCAGCACGCCAATCTCTTTGGAAGGCCAACCGTCCCCTCAACAATCACAAATTGGTAGGCCATTTAACTCTTAATAACCGTCTCCTCCACTTCTTTATGGTTAAAATGCTTATCCCTCGCGGTGGAAATTATGCCTTGGTTGAGGAAGATGATGTTCTACTCATGTGGGCCATCATCAACCATAAGGACATAAACTGGATTCAACTTATCAAGCTCTACATCCTGAAATCCAAGGAGCAACACAAACTACCTTATGGCATCTTGCTCATAAAAATCTTCAAGGCATATGGAGTAGACTTGGCTGGAGAACTTGCTGAAAAAGTGCCCTCTCAAGCCTGCATTGGGACTTACCATCTCAATAAAATGGGTATGGTTTGTGTAGCTGGAAGATGGATACTCAAAAGTGACAGAATTCATGGCAGCAGTCCATTTGAGGAAGATCATCGCACCTCTACTATTGATCCTACTCCTACTCCCACTCCTACTCCTGCACCTCAAGGAGAATCATCCACTCCACCTGATCCCTTCACTACCTTGTATGCTCATCTTGATAACCGTTTTGATCGAATTGAAAACTCCCTCCAACAATTTCAAATGACTGAGCAGCAATATTTTGAACTCATGCAGCAGGGCTATGAGGAGTTATCTCACCAAATTTTTGAACTTTGCTTTTCCAATCTGGATAACTAGATCCGTTTTATTGTGCTTTATTTGAATTATTTCCTGTTTCTTTTATTTCTGTCAACTTTCAATTCTGTAATTTCCCTTTTTCAATCAATAAAAGTTTCACTTTCTATATTTCTCTCTATTGCTTTATTATTTTTGATGATTCCAAAGGGGGAGAAATATTTGAGAGTTCATATCTGCCTGCTATAATAACAAGTGAAATCTAATTGCATATCTGATTGCATATAACAACAAATGGTTTACAAATTTGAAAATTATCTCTAAGGCATAAACTCTCTTAGATAGGGGGAGATTTTTTGAAATAAAGATAAATCTGAAATAGATAAGAAGATAATGCTCAAGAGATAATATTTTCATATTAAGAGATAACATTGTGCAGAATTTGAATATGTTTTTGAAAGAGATAAAATTAGAGATAACAAATAAGTTCTTGAACTAACAACCCTCAAGAGATGAACATGGTTTGTTATCATCAAAAAGGGGGAGAATGTGTTTGAATATGTTTTCAGGATCACGGATTTTGATAATGACAAAGGACTCTTGAAGAAAAACTTGGAAAAACAAGAAAATGCATCAGACCTGCAAAAACACGCATACTAATCGATTAGGGAACCATATCTAATCGATTACATAGTTCCTGTTTCTCATCTAATCGATTGCACCAACAATACTAATCGATTACAGTGCCTCTGTGTAAATTAAATGCATCAGGTGTTTGAAGCTAATCGATTACAGGACACATAAAATCGAATACAAAGCTCCTGGAATGACAGTTAATCGATTATACACAAGGCCAATCGACTACGAAGCTGTGTAATCAAATTAAATGCATCAGGTGCCAGGCCTAGTCGATTACAAGATAAAGCATAATCGATTACCAAGTCTCTGAGTAGAAGCTAATCGATTATAAGGATAAGATAATCGATTACAACATGAGTTACACTTCAGATTTCAAAAGCTAATCGATTACAGCTCGAGGCATAATCGATTAGGGTAGTGCTAGAAATTGGGGGAATTGCTTTTTAAGTGGAAACCAACTCATTTCTCCATAGATCTAAGGCACCCATGAGCTGCAATGGCTAGGAACTCCATTATGCTCATCTCCAAGCCCTATAAATGTAAGACTCCTTCAAGCTACTCTAGACATCAATTACATCCATCAAAGGAAATCATTTCTTGAATCTTGTGAGTTTTATCCTTGTATAGTCTCATTTTTCTGAAACTTAGAACTTCAACTTGTATATCCTCTCTTGTTGAGAGTTAGAATTTGAGAGAACATTCACTTGTATATCTACTCTATTAAGAGAGTCACTTGCTTGTAAACACTACTCCAAACATAAAGGTTTTTACTCTAGGTTGAGTGGTCACAAAGGTTGGGGTTCAACCTTTGGGTATTGAGAGTTTGAGAGATTGGGTGAGTTGCCCTTGTGCTAGTGAGGATTGAGTTCTTGAGTGTGGGACACTAGGAAGCTGCAATTGCTCATAGTTTGTAATCTCTAAATCTCAATAGTGGAAATCCTTCAAGTGGGTTACTTGAAGGCGAGACGTACACCGGGGTTGGTGGAACTCGTTAAATTGGTTTGCAAGCTCCTCTCCCTAACTCTTTTACATTCATATACTGCATTGAATTGATTTATGTTGGTTGATTGGGATTTACATACTTGAGCTTGCGTGAATTAGTCAACCTTGAACATTGCATACCAAGTGTTTGATAAATTGCCTCGTCCATATTTACCTCTTATTTTGCATTGTCTTTTATACTTTACTTGATCTCACTTCCATAATTTCTAAACTTGTGATAAAAGAATCAAGTTCAAAGGCATTCCAAGCAAAGTTTTAAAAACTCGATTCACCCCCCTCTTGAGTATTGAGGCCACTTGAATAACAGGTGATGCTTTAGAGTCTGGAGTAATTAAGAGGTGCGAGAAACCAAGGTTCTAGTTCTTGAACACCGGAACAAACTTCAAGAGCTTTGGGGTCAAGAGGTTCTGGAGATCGGAGCCAGTTATCAGGGGAGTTTGTGCTCAGAGTATCGACTCAATGACTAAATTTTTTAACCTTTTGTGCCTTCTTAGATGAGGCATTTATAGAGGTTTTGGGCGTTGGCTGAGTGCTTGGACAGCTCAAGCCTCCGCTTACCCACGTGTACAGTAGAGCCAACCTGGCCACTAACAGGTTATGGGGAACAGCAGCTGGTGGGGAATTTTTAATTATTTCCACTTCCGTCCCCTGTCTACCACTCCCAGAATTCATGGATCGATTTGGGTGGTGCGATTCCAAGTCATAGCATGGGCAATCAGACTTCTCGAACGGTGTCACATGGGTCCATTATCAAGTTCATGAAAGTGCCTTCCCACGTCGAATAAGAGAGGACATCGGTCTCACTTAGACAGTCTCAGGGGAACAATGCCTCTTTCGTTGGCTCAGATCGGTATCCCTCAGACCCGGACCGGTGTTCTTATGGCCCGGACCGCTATGTCAGTATCCATTCTTGGTGGAAAATGGTCGGACCGAAACAGGTGTTCACATATATGAAAAACCCGAATGCAGAATCGATCCTTTGACACTCGGTGTGAAGGCTTGAATTTATTCAAGTAACGTCGGATCCCTTTCTCGTTCAGAATTGCTCCATTCAGAGGTGATTTGTCTGGAAATGTATCTGCTTGAAACACTTATTTAGTCATAGCCTTTCTTCCTTCTAGTGACCCACTCAGAAATGTCTCACCCGGATATACCTCTGCTTAAAAAGTGCTCTTTCGAAGTCTGACTCACTTGGGAATATCTCTTCCCGAGAAGTATTCATCAGAGCCTTTTTTCGTTCAGAATCGCTTCACTCAGAGGTGATTCGCTCGAAAAGGTTTCTGCTTGAAGCACTTACTTAAAGTCAGCCTTTCTTCCCTTGAAAGTGACCTATTCAGAAATGTCTCACTCGGGGACACCCCACTCAGATATATCTTTGCCCGAAAAGTACTCATTCATAGTCAGAGCCTTTCTTCGCTCGGGAGTAATTCCCTTGAAAATAACCCACTTCGAAAATGTCTCATTCGGTGACACCCCACTCGGAAGTATGGAACTCGAAAGTGTCTCTGCCCGAAAAGTGCTCCTTCGAAGTTCAGAGCCCTTTTTCGTTCAGAATCGATTCACTTGGGAATTATCCACTCGAAAATATCTGTACCCGAGAAATACTCATTCGAAGTCAAGGCCTTTCTTCGCTTGGAAGTGATTCCCTCGGAAACAACCCACTCAGAAATATCTCACTTGGAGACACTTACAACCGAAAGGATCATTCGAAATCGAAGTTTACTCCTCTCTCGGAAATCCTTTCACCTGGGAATATCGCTTAGAGTCGAAGACGAACCCGAGCACAAGCTCTCGGCAACTTTGAAAATGGGCCCAAACACAGGCTCTAGGCAATCTTTAAGGCACACCCGAGAACAAGCTCTAGGTAATTCTTAAGGCACACCCGAGCATGAATAGAAAGAAGGGGTTCTAAGCGACAGGACTCCCTATTCTTGGTGAAAATTGACCAGACCGAAATAAGTGTTCACAATAACAATTAAGGGGTCTGATGGCAGAATTAAGAAAAGAGGATTAAGAGATTAAGAAATAAAAGAAGATAAAGCAAATAAGAGATGAGGGACGTGTGGTATGTGCATGGTAGAGAAGGAAAAGAAGAAATATATGAGAGTGACATGATTTTGAGGAATGCATGGACAGAGAGAGACGTGGAACAAAGAGTGATTGAGAAGAAATTAAAAAATGATAATTATAAAAATGAGGGTCTTTTACAAGTACTTGTTGGGAAAGTGAAGAAAAATAGTGAATTAAGAGTATAGGGCCCACAAGAAAAGAATGAGAATTGAAATTGGGAGATTGGGTGATAGAGTAAGTACGGTGAGAAGAGAGAGAATTGAAAATTAATAAAGAAAATAGAGGAATCAAAGAGTGGATTGAGAGGTAGGGCCCACACTAACTGAAGAAAGAAAAGAGAATATGAGAGAGAAATATTAATTAAATAAAACAAAGGATGTTATAGATGATCTCATTGGAAGATTCTAAACCATCATCAATGGGTTAACAGCTCTTAGAAAGGAGCTTTCCCTCAAAGAATACAACATATTCTTGATAGCATGCCAAGTGAACAAGAACCAAAAGTCATAGTCATTCAAGAGTCAAAGGATCTTAACAATATGAAGTTGGATGAGCTCCTAAGTTCTTTGAGAGTTCATGAGCTTTATCTTAGAAATTGAACACCAAAGAAGCAGTTAAAGACTCTAGCTTTAAAGCCTTTTAGATCAAAGTCTTCAAAAGAAACAACATCTTTAAAAGCTCTCAATGCAAATGAAAAGGAAATAGAGTCCTTAAGATATAACATCCCCATCTAAATTCCTAGAATTTATCATAGGGTCTAATAAAAATTAGAGAAAATTTTTTGCAATTAGAATTGTCTCTGGTAAATAAACCCTAAGAAGTTGAAGTGGTATGTGACATAAAACAACTACGTGACTTGCTTTTCTCTCAAGTAATTGATTACCTACGAGCAACTTGTGTAGGAATTTACATTTTGCTCATTAGTAATCGATTATGTAATCAATTACCAGTAGACAAAACTATAGAATTATGTAGATTTTTTGCCTCCGCAACCCCTAACTGGTGTTTGATCTCTGAATGCTACAAAACTTTATTACACTATCTATAACTCATTTTGAGTCTGCTGCCGCAATCTGTACTTAAAAATTTCTTCGAATTGTGAAGTTATGCAAAAAAATGCATTCAAGTCACTTTCACTCATATCCATTACCAAAACCCTCTTAAATCTCATCCAAATGGCAATCTCTTTTACACACAAGTTTCAAATCCTTAGGGATCTATTGGCACATTCCAGGGACTTTAAATCCTATTAGAACTCAAAATTAACCTTCCACTTGGCTTAATTAGCTATTTCTCTTTAAATATCTATGTAGGTCATTTACACTAATTCACAAGCATTCATTAATCAACAAAATAACATCACCACTATCAAATATATCTTGCTCGTGAAAATGCAATTTCATTAATACTTTGGCTCAATGCCATTTTACACTACATTCACAACACCTAGGTATAGCATATTTAATTCCTCATCATTATCTAATTGGCTCAATGCCATCTATCAGCAAAATATACATATACTATACTACCATAGTTATTCAACACAACTAAGCATGGGTCAATGCTATTCTCATCTCATGTACACAGGTAAAGCGATACGTGCCCATATCAATTATCCTTTACTAATTACCATTACAAACATAGTCAAGTACTAAAACATAGATATCAAAATAACATGCTCATAATTCACATCATTACAAGCAGCATAAATTCATTCTTCGTTCCTTGGCAATCCTGGCTCATTTGGTACTCGCCTCCGCAATGCAGGTGATATTTTTGTCATTGGTTACTGAAAAAAGTAACAACAAAAAGGGTGAGTGTTAAATATATCAATTAATATAATCACTCAAAATTGACAAAGGCATAACATTAGCCTTATAATACAACATACTCATATATACATTCACCACATGATTAGTTATTCATTCTCTAACTTCTCATGCCATCATCATAGCACACGTGCTCAATCATCATTTGCATACAATTACATTTCAAGCATTACGAGCCACTCAGGCTACAATAGCAATGTATACACAACATATATCAATTCATCCTCAATTATTTCAATTATTCAAAACATCATATGTCATTCAAGTTGCACATAACAAGACATACATATCATTGTTCATATTATCAATACACAATGCACCAGTAACTTTCATTTAGGGTTTAATTAGATTCGCTAGTATCTGTATACTAAAAATGGATCGGCTGCCAACTGAAGGTCCTACTTGACACCTCATGAACTCTACTTGGCTATCCACCTCAACCACTAGGTCCTGTTTGACACCCAGTTTCAAACTTCAAACTTCAAACACCTCTATGAAATTCTCTCCATAATTTTACATAAATATTTTACACACTCTCTTTTACTTTACAACTTTATAACTATTACATATTGTTCTATATCTATTGTACACACTCTATCATAAAGAGCTGTGATGATTCTTATTTAGAAATTTTCCTAAGGAGCACAAAGCTTTTAACAACTTTATAATAAAAAATTCTTACACTATTAAACAAAATCTATTACACTAACACTTATAAGAGAGCAAACATCATCAATGCTAGAGACACTTCATCTACAATCACATATACAATTAATTTTTATTTGTTTCTAACTAATATTTTTTATAATAATTTATTAATAAAAAAATACTTTTAGAGGCCTTTTTTTTAAGAGTCTGAGCCAAAGGCCCGAGTTACCAAAGGCAGGGCCGGCCTGTTTCTATGTTACACATACTCATTTCTTGCATAAACATACAAATTTGAAGCTAGAAAATAAATAGTACATAATTAAAATGTATGAATTAAAGTTGCAATGAAAGTTTGTGTCCGTTTAATAAGTAGTTAGGGAAACAGAGTTATGAAAATAGAAAAATTTAAAAGTTAATATTAATCTTTTACATCATTTAAGACCGTCAAAATTTTGTTTAACAGTAGGATATTTACGTCAAGAGAAAACCAAACACCCCAAAATACATGAAAGTTGCAATAGATCCCGACTATAGAAGTTTCCAAGTTGTATTGAAATCCAACACGAAAGAAAACCATCTTTAACCCTGTGATCACACCCAATTAGTTAATGGATAGGTGCACATGTTGAGAGACAAAGAGGTGCAATGAATGTTTAAACAATCCTAGACTTGATCAGAACTAATGATAGGAGAAAAATATTAAGAATATGTTAAGCCAATTAAGGTAGGCCCAATTAGAGAATAGCTTATTAGGTTATCTAGAAGATTCTAATTTACTGTATATTATTGTATCGCTTTAGTATGATTGAATGGAAAAGAAAATTATCAATTTAATTTTAGTAATTTAATTTTAGTGTAGTTTTGTTGAATCTTGATAGGAGCCTTTCTAGCTTCCTATCAACTAGTAGATCTTATGTATCCACGTGATACACATACTATAAAAACTACGTCAACTTTTAATAGAAACAATTATATTTTAAAGTAAATTAATAATAAATCTCCTTTCATATGTTTTATTTATAATTATAATGAGAGAATATAAAGGTTATTTAATTAGTTATATTAAAGAAAAGAAAGCTATCGATCAATATACTTTTGATACGTGGGGTTGGGGTAAGTGAAAGCTCAAAATTCTTAAATTAATTTCCTCCACTAGTTAATATTGGATATGTACTAGTGTACAACACAAAGGAGATTCTGCTATGGGATAATTGGCAACTTTGGTTAATGCTTAATTCAACACCTCGCTTTAATGTTTTGACGGAAGTTAGCATCTACAACGACAACACGTAGTTATATTGGGATGCAGAAATCAAAGTGTGACACGTGCAAACATGAATAGTCTAATGTGTCATCAAAATTGCCGTGAGTGGCATTAGATTCATTGCTCTAACTAAGCAATTATTATTAATAAAGAGAGTTTGTATCGTCATTAAAAGTTCATTATTTATATTCTAGATACTTTTAGCTCCAAAATTGGCTAGACAATATATATATATATATATATATATATATATATATATATATATATATATATATATATATATATATACACCTTTTTATTAGGAAAAGTACCATAATCTCAATGTGCTTGAACACTTTCTTCCCCGAGGATAGCAGACACCAGTCTCATATCAGATGGATTTCAATTCAATTTTGTCGATGTTACCTCAGTACATATGTAGTTTAATTCATTATTATCCGAGTCAAATCGGTTAAATCATCAATTTAAGTTAATTTTTTATTATTATTTGTTTAACTAATTTAGTTACAATCCACTTTTCATCACTTAACTACAATTTGTTTCAACCTTCGTCAGTTACGTTGCTATTCGCAATATGTGCGTATAAATTTCCTCCTGAAATTACTAGGTTTAGTTAAGGAATGAATTTGGTCGTTAATTAAGGAAGTAAGCTCCCTGTTTGATAATTACCATCAATCTTCATATATATAATAGTAATATAAATGATGACATAAATTGCATACAATGTAAGAAACCATATGATACGAAGCAAAATCATAAATGGATAATGATTAATAAAAAAGAATTACTACGAATTATCACATCTTGCAATTTAGAGATAAGTGGAATGCATATAAGCCTAATAAAAAATTAATTAAAATGTTATATGGATCAAAAGGAGAAGTTAAAATGAACTTTCAATACATTAGAAACTTTAATGGACAACATACATAAAAGTAGTCGGATGGGCCTGAAGAGAAAATTTCAAAGAAATGTGTCCTATTAAGAAAATATTGGATTTATTATCGAGAGTTTAAAAATGAATTTAAACTCATCATTAAATCAAAAACAATGTAAAATTCATTTAATCATATTAAAACATAATTATAGAAGAAAAAACTCGTAAATTTTGGAAACATGAGGGTAACCATTCATAATAAGGAACAAAGAACAAGTATTCAAAACCTAATAAATAATATTAAGCAAGAAATTAAAATCTTTAATGAAGAGTTAGCGGGCTTAACTAACTAACTAACTTGTTTACAATAATCTTAATTTTCTTAGAAGATTAAAAAAAACTTAAAAATTTTAACAAGATAGTTCATTTATCATCTGTTAAAGTTTTTTGGTCTTTGTGATCCTGATATAGTAAAGCCCAAAGGGGTAGTGAGACGTTGGTCAACAAAGAAGTAGAAACCTAACAAAAGAAAAATGGTTAGTTTGTTAAAAGAAAACTTTAAGTGATCTGAGTCTTGAAAGGAAAGATAAGATTATTGTAAGACAGAGTCCAGACCAAGCTACTACTTCCTCACCATCTGAATATGGTAATATAACCTTAAAAGAAGTCGAAATTGCAAACATAGAAATTGCTTTTGATAATTGGTCAATACCTATAGTTAAGAAGGATCAAGTTTAAAAACAATAATTTTATGGAAATCAAACATAAATGAAGAAATTCATATTTTAGAATATAGTTATCCAGGATCAAGAACTAATAGAGAGATTAATATCTTAAATCAGGAAATAATAGACAAACATATAAAAATGGTTTAATTTTATATATTTAGGACAAATACTAGTTGTAAAACCCAACTACATGTTAAGAATAAATTCTTCAATATTAAAGATATTAGAATTAAAATTTTTGAAGAATCAATGATAGCAGTCTTAGAAAGTAATATTCATGGTAAACCAGCCATTTTTAGCTATTATCCAAACATTTCAATGGATATTAGAAATAAACATACTTCTAATTCAATAAAACTCTATATAATCTACTGTATGGTTAATGAAGAAGCAAGTCCATATAATATTATATACAGAATCTATTACAAAATTACTAAAGTGAATTATAACTTTAGAGCTCTTAAGTCCTCTTCAAAAGATGAAACAATATTAGTACAAACTAATTTAAGAAATTCGTAAGTTACTATTCCTAAAAGATTATCACATGATGAGGTAATAAAAAGAATTCCCAAAGAATAGATATTAAAAAATATGTTAGAATAAGAAAAAAATACAATACTGAAGTTAGAGATGTGATACAAAAAGGAAAAGATATTAGATTAAGAGTTAATAGATCATCCATTAGAACCAATACAGACCCCCAAATAATTAGGCCAGAATTATCTAAATACTCTTTAGATAACTCTACTATTAATTTAGATTCAAAAGAATTAAGAAATGATATGCCTAATATTGCCAGACGTGTTTATCAAGAAACTCAAAGATCTTATTCTCCTCAATATTCCTCAACATTGTATCAAATATTAAATACTTTAACCAAAAAAAACCCATTTGAAATAGATAAAAATTCGATCCATTGAGACTTTGAAGCTCCTTGTAACTAAAATGAAAAAGAATGGTTTTTCTTTACCTTTTCAAAAGAAGAAAGAATAAGATTTAGAAAGATATTTTGTCGATATTTAGAGAAAAGTGAAATAAATAGATATTTCTTTGATTGATTTTTTAATCATGGAAAAGAAGAAACTATTCAAAATCTTCATAAAAGACAAGCATATACAACCCTTAATAAAAAAAATACATGTACATGAAAAACTATTAATGATAAAAACATAGAATTAGAATACCCTCCTATGAAAGGCATAAAGGTTCTAATAGCAAAAGATCTTAAAATAGAGGCAACTACGTATAAACATGTAGACAATGAAGAGGCTCGTATAAAAAAAGATATAAAAAAGATTTATCAACAAGTAAATTTCTCAAATTCAATATTAGAAACCCTGAGTAAATATTCTATGAAGAGCCAACGTATTTACCTAAACAAATTGACAATGGGAAACACAAGAACGTTGCTTATAAAAAAATATTCTATTTCTTATCACTCCAAGGTTATAGAGGTTATGTACGTTTGACGGGCCTGCTAGATATATGACATGGTATTATGAGAACAAAACCTATGGAATATTGTAGAAAATGGATACACACCTACAACTATCGATAAAGGAGGTACCTCCTCGACTAAACCTATGGAATCTTGGTCATTACAACTAGCAAAATGGATGGGCTGCTCTAAACAGTTTAGGCTTTTTTAGGCTCAGGTCAAAAAGGTCTGTATTAATTCAAGCTTCAATTTAAGGTGCCTAAACCCACCTGTTCTTACGGGTGGGTCGGGCCATCCCTATAAATTCAAGCTTTTTTTAGGCCGCCTTCATAGTTTCATAAAAGAAAGATCAAGCTCATTCGGCTCATAGTGGATGTGGGCTTTTACGGGCCGAGCTAAAAAAGACCTCAATATTCAGGCTTCAATTTTAGATGTCTTATTAATGTAGAATAACTCACTCATCCAAGTTTGTTATGTTGAGTCAGCAAAGTTGTTAGAAAAAGGGCTTCACTTGTAACTGCATAGCTAGCTAATATCCTTGTATATAATTTCTATCACTTGTATCAAAATAATACACTGAATAAAAACATCTCTTTTATGCATTCACTGAAAATGTCGTTGTCTTTCTCTTTGCATTCACTTCTTCTCTTTTCTCTACCTTTCTAAGTTGGTATCTGAGCTTTACAGCTCTAGTATACTCTTCCCCCTCTTCTTGATGGAAAACAGAAATAATGCATAAGAAGAAAATTCAGGAGCTTAAATCAGAGAAAAGTTACATGCAGTGGTTACCTTCTTCCAACCGATTTCAGTGAAACTTGATGATCGTGATTTTCTGATCTGGAAACAAGTTGAATTTGTTATACGAGGGCACAAGTTGCATGGATATGTGGTAAATCCCTAAATTCCACTTAAGTTCCTCAGCGAAAGTCATAGAGATACAGAAAAACTAAACTCAGGGTATCAGAAATGGGAACAACAGGACCAGTTGTTGATGTCCTAGTTGCTTTCTTCATTTTTAAAGTCTCTCTTAATCAAAATGATTAGTTACACACATTCCTTTCAACTTTGGGATAAGATCTATGCCTATTTTAAAAAGATCACAAGAGCTAAGGTTCATCAACTTTGACAGGAATTAAGAAGTATTAAGAAAGGAACAAGTATTATTTCTAATTATTTGCTCAAACTAAAAAAGATTGTAGATACGCTAAGTTCAATTGGATCACTTATCACTAGTTAGGATTATATAGATTGTTTGTTTGAAGGTCTGAGTGATGAATATGAGTCCTTTATCTCTAATATGATTTGTAACATAAAACTAGATCCTTATAGCATTGATGAAATTGAATCCATGTTGTTAACATTTGAGGCTCGTCTAGAACAAATTAAGAAAAATGTACTAGATGTGTTTTCTGTCAATGTTGTTCATAGACCTGTACATTCTCTACCTCAAAATCATTACTCTAAGTCCACAAACAACAATCAGACCTATTCAACTAAAAACTCTCACATATCTTCCCACCATCAACCATAAATACCTTTATATTCTGTCAACTCTCAATACAACAACAAATTCTAACT
This sequence comes from Clitoria ternatea, assembly GCA_037962975.1. Lineage (NCBI taxonomy): Eukaryota > Viridiplantae > Streptophyta > Magnoliopsida > Fabales > Fabaceae > Clitoria > Clitoria ternatea. The sequence goes on from CM075673.1 coordinate 156,998,411, forward strand.
TAATTTTTGTCCTCCTTATTTTGGCAGAGGCGGAGGTGGTTATGGTGGTCAATTTAGAGGCCATGGTGGTCGTGGAAATTATAGATCGTTTTTATACTATAACATTTGCAACAAGCATGGGCATGAGGCTACTGTGTGCTGGCACAGGAACACACTCCCTTCTCATTTCAGTGGACAATCTCCTTTATCACCACAACCATGGCATCAGACTTCATCTGTCTCTTATGCTCAGTTTACTCAGTCCTTAGGTTTTCCTTAATTGCATAATAGCTTCTCTGGTTTTACACAACAACCTTACCTATATTCTATGCAACATGCTCAGCCTCCTTCTATGCAAATTCTGACACAACAGACTCAGTATAACTCACCTCTTTTTCGCTATATGCATGACCATCCTAGATCTGTAGCATATCCATTCTCCTTGGTATCTAGACTCAAGACCGAGTCACCATGTTACTGCACAGTCTCAAATTTTAGGTAACAAAGTGGATCTTGATGGATCTCACTCTTTTTACATGGGTAATGGTAATCTTATACCTATCAAATCTATTGGCATATCTCTCTTAAACTCATCATCACAGACACACACACCACTCTCACTCACTAATCTTCTACTTGTACTTAATATCATTAAAAATCTCATGAATGTGAGCCAGTTTGGTAGAGACAATCTCATGTTCTTTGAATTTCATCCAACATATTGTGTTGTTAAATCTCAGGACATTAAACAGGTACTACTATAAGGTTAGCTTGGAACTAATGGTCTCTATAAGTTCAGCAAGTTATTTTTCATTCCCTTAGCAAATCACACTCCTCTTGCACAAGCTAGCACAACAACTACTACCATGACCAACACACCTGCAACCTTTAGTTCTATGTTTTTTGATTCAGACTCCTCTATATATGCAATCTGGCATAGGAGATTAGGCCATTGTCATTCCTCCATTGTAAAGAAAATACTCGACAGTTGTAATATTTCTTACATAAATAAAAGAGTACTTGATTTTTACAATGTTTGTTGTGAAGGAAGAATGCATAGACTACCTGCTTATACCTCTCTCACTACACACAACACCATTACAATTGATCTATACAAACCTATGGGATCCTGCACTAATGTACTCTCATGGTGGTTTCAGATTCTACATTACTTTTGTTGATGCCTATACCAGATATTCTTGGATTTATTTACTTAAATCCAGTTTAAAGCCCTTTAACCTTTCAAAAGTTCAAAGTCGTGGTTGAACTTCAATACAATTCCAAAATCAAAGTTGAGAAGTCAGATTAGGGTGGTGAATTTTGACCTTTCTCAAATGTTCTCTCTATTGCAGGTATTGTGCACTAATTAGCCTGCTTTTACATACATCATCCAAATGGGAGTGTTGAGCGAAAACATAGGCATATTGTGGAACTTGGTCTGACGCTTCTTGTCTAAGCCAAACTCCCCTTAGCCTTCTGGGACCATATCTTTCTCACTATTGTACACCTAATAAGTAGGCTCCTATTAACTACACTGAATTTTACCTCTCCCAATCACAAACTTCATGATTCAGCACCTAATTTTCTTGATGTTAGAGTATTTGGATGTGCCTGTTTTCCTTTTCTTCGACCATATAATATGCACAAACTTGATTTCAGATCTTTAGAGTGTGTTTTTCTTGGTTCTTCTACCAAGCACAAAGGTTACAAATGTCTTCATCCCTTAGGAAGAATCTACATTTCTAGAGATGATTTGTTCAATAAATACAGGTTTCCCCATTCCTCTCTTTTTTCCTCTGATTTGTCCACTCCAGCCCCTATCTTATTCTCATCTCTTCCATCACTTAACATTCAACAACCACCTTTATCTTCTGATTTTCTTCATATACCTACCCTTATACTTCCCACTAATCCTACTGCCTCTATGCCACATAATCCTTCCATCTCTTATATTCCTTGTCCTATAGTTTCTACAGGACCATTTTCCCTATTTCCCACTGATTCATATGCTCAACCTATTTCTATTGACTCTCCTTCATCCTCCCTTGAGACTTCTTCATCAGAACCTGCTCCCAATAATTCTCATCCCATGCTAACTCATTCTAAAGCTGGCATTGTGAAGCCTTAAATCTATCCTATTTCTTACCTACTATACACTGAACCCACCTCAGTAAAGGTTGCCCTATCTCATCCTGATTGGCACAAAGCGATGCAGGCCGAATATGATGCTCTCATTTCCAATAATACCTTGACTACTTTACCTCTAAATCATCAATCTATTGGCGGCAAATGGGTGTTTCGAGTCAAAGAAAACTTTGATGGTTCACTAAACAAGTACTATGCATGCCTGGTTGCCAAAGGTTTTCATCAACAAGTTGGTTTTGATTATGATGAAACCTTCACTAGTGTAAAAACAAGATTTAACATCGGTTTTTTTGGACATTTCACATCGGTTTTCATACCGATGTGGATCTGGCCGTTGTGAAATATAGGGACATCTCACATCGGTTTTAAAACTGATGTGAAAAAGAGATCTAACATCGGTTTTCCTAAAAAACCGATGTGAAAATGAGGACATTTAACAACAGTTTTGCAAAAAACCGATGTGAAAAAGGGACATCTAACATCGGTTTTTTTAAAAACCGATGTGAAAAGGGACATTTAAAAAACCGATGTGAAAAATAGTTTTTTTACTTTTTTTATTTTTTATATTCTATTATTAATTTTGTTAACAAAACCTGAACAAGTTAATTTTCAATATTCATCCTGAATATATTTATTTTTTCATGACAATTCATGGACATACATCTATACAACAAATATAGAAAATAATGTATCAACACCAATTAAAATCATATGTCAATGAATCATATATAACACCAAACATTGTTTTATACATGGTTTAAGTTAGAATTTAATAATAATATAAAGGCAAAAACATATATACACATATTCAAGACAACATTTTCAACACAAAAAAAAACAAGTCATATATAGATGAGAAATGGAAGAAACTTACAAGGGTGAAGCTCAAGATGTGGAGTTAGAGAAGATAAAATTGGAGAAGCTTGTACATAAGATCAATATGAAGCTTTAACATGATTTTGCAATGGCTGTTGGAGAGCTGCTCACGACCTTTAAACATGGGTGGAGCACGATGTGGAGATGAAGAGCTGCACATTGTTACAAAACTATCATATTACAAAACGCGTAATAGAGAAATGAGATGGAGAGCACACATATTGGGAGCATACCATTCGCGAGAGAGAGCGTAATGTGCTACTTTGTAATGAAAAAATAATGAAAGGAAAGTTACACACTGATACCATATATAAATTAAAATAAAGTTACGTTATATTCCACATCGGTTTTTCGTATCCCCCTTTTAGCCAAAAAAAATAACTTAAACAAGAAAAAGCATAATGTCAGGCAAATAAAAAAATTAAATGTTATATTTCACATCAGTTTTTAAAAAAACCGATGTGGTATCTCCTCTATTTCACATCGATTTTTAAAAAACCGATGTGGTATGTAATTCAAAAAATACTCCTGACGCTAATTAAACGCACGAGAATGAAAAGCACAATGTCGGGCGATATTTCACATCGGTTTTTAAAAAAACCGATGTGGTATCTCCTCTAAAACACTATTTCACATCGATTTTTAAAAAACCGATGTGGTATGTAATTCAAAAAATACTCCTGGCGCTAATTAACGCTAACGCGCGAGAAGGAAAATTTCGTTCTTCCACATCGGTTGTTGGCTAAAACCGATGTTGAATCTTTTATTATTTTAATTTTAAGAAAAACAAAGAATTATGTAATTAAATATATATTATGTAATTAATTAAACCGAAGTTGATTTTTATTTTTTTATGCATTTTTCACATCGGTTTCTTAAAAAGCGTGGTCTAATATGCTTATGAAACATTTTACATAATTTGAAAATTGCCACCGCGTCAATATATAACATCGGTTTTATAAAACCGATGTGATAAACTATTTTCCACATCGGTTTTTTCAAAAAACCGATGTGAAATGTTTTCTGATGTTTTGTTTATTTACAAAAATGTCACCGCTTTTATATTTCATATCATTTTTTTGTTAAACTGTGATGAACTCTACGATGTGAAATGGTACTTTTCTACTAGTGCTTCAGTCGTGTTTTCAAGCCAACTACCATTCGCATCCTCCTCACTTTAGCTCTTACCTGTAGCTGGTCCATTCAACAACTTGATATTAACAATGCATTTCTCAATGGTGATCTCCATAAAGAGGTCTATATGACTCAACCACTGAGATTTGAGTCATCTTAATCTCATCTTGTGTGCAAGCTTAATAAAGTTATCTATGGCCTCAAACAAGCTCTCCGTGCGTGGTTTGATAAACTCTCCACTACCCTTCTACAATTTGGTTTCTCATCCAGTCGGTGTGATCCCTCTCTTTTCATTTTAGCTACTCCCTCTTATACTTTTTATGTGTTAGTATATGTCGATGACATTTTAGTCACTAGAACCTGTCCATCCCAAATTCAAACTCTTCTCCTTCAGCTTCAGTCTAAGTTCGCTCTAAAATTATTGGGTAAACATGACTACGTTCTTGGTCTTAAGGTTCATAAACTCCCTAACAAGTCCATTATCCTGACTTAGGAGAAATACGTTCATGATCTTCTCTTGAAAGTTGGTATGCTATACTCCAAGCCAATGCCTTCACCTATGGTCAACTCCCTGCACTTGTCCAAATTTAGGACTAATTTCTTTGAAGATCCCAGCACTTATTGCTCTATTGTAGGTGCCCTACAATATGCAACCATCACGCGACCAGATATTAGTTTTGTTGTTAGCAAAGTATGCCAATTCATGGCTTCTCCATTACAGTCTCATTGGAAGGCAGTAAAAAGAATTCTTCGTTACTTACAGGCCACCCAATCCTTTGGCCGTTTGTTATAGCCAGCTGTCAATGCTCCTTTTCAAATCTCTGCCTTTTGTGACGTGGATTGAGCCACTGATACTAATGATCGTAGGTGCACCTCAGGCTCAGCCATCTTCCTTGGTCCCAACTTGATTTCCTAGTGGAGTAAGAAACAACACCTAGTATCAAGATCTAGTACAGAAGTTGAGTATTGTAGTTTGACCCTCACTACCCAAGAGGTCCTCTGGATTCAATCTCTGCTCAGCGAACTCCACATCCCAATCATTACTCCTATTGTATATTGTGATAACTTAAGCATAGTGAACCTAGCTCATAATCCCATACTTCACAACCGCACCAAGCATCTTGAATTGGATCTCTATTTTGTTCGGGAAAGAGTTGCTGCAAATCAACTCATTGTGTCTCATGTTCCAGCTAATGACAACTAGCTGATTGCCTCAGCAAACCACTTTTAGGTTCTGCTTTTCTCCACTTCAGGAGAAAACTCATAGTGTGTGACTGCCCTGCTAAGGCACCCTCTCTGAGTTTGAGGGGGAGGTTAGTGTAGAATAACTGACTCAATTAAATTTGTTATGATGAGCCAACAAAGTTGTTAGAAAATGGGCCCACTTGTAACTGCATAGCTAGCTAATATCCTTGTATATAATTCCTATCACTTGTATCAAAATAATACATTGAATAGAAACATCTGTTTTATGCATTCACTGAAAATGTTGTTGCCTTTCTCTTTGCATTCACTTCTCTTTTCTCTGCCTTTCTATGTTGTCTTAACCCACCCATTTTACAAATAGGTTAGTCCATCAAGGTAGGTCCATTTTACCAACTTTACATGACATGATGTTAGGGAGCATTTGCGAGTTTGTTTCCAAACTTAAAATGGAAATATTTGCACCAATTATTTGGGGCAGTAGGACTTTTTATTTGAATTATTATATGAGTATATAAAAAATTTAAAATTGATTTTAAATTAATCAATTGGTTATCTACTAATGAAAAACAGAAACATCTACTATATATTCATTTTAAATAGTATCCAATATGAGCACTAATTAATAAAATATTTGGAATGCGAGGGTATGGAGCCAGCGTCAATCGGTCTAACATGCTGAACAAGGTCACCACGCAAAAGGTGCGAATGGTAACTTGGCAGTGTTACTTGCTTACTTCTCCTAGAATTGTTACTTTCTTGTGCTTTAAAGTCAAGGGGTAAAGGGGTTTTGTCAGGCATGGCTTTAACCTACCTAGGATCTGCCAAGTTACAACCATCATACGGGTACCTTCTCACTCCCCTGCATAAGATAAGCCAAGCTCTATTAAGTTTTACCATAAATGGAGAAAAATACAATAAGATTGTTGGATGGTCAAGATATGAGATATCTTTGATGAATGTAAGGAACCAACTAAGTTAAAGAATAAAAAATCAACATCCTATTAAAATATATCAAGTTTATCATTGTTTTTATTTAACCCAAATAAAAAACGAGTTGAGTTGCCGGGGTTATAAAAAAATTAAATAAATAAGACTTCATAGTTTATATAAAATAAATAAATAAACGATTTCCCCCTTGCATGCATGCTGCAGAGAATCTGAATGTATATTCATTTCACCGCACCTCATCATAGCTATCATGTATTAGAGTAGCTAAAATCAGGATGATATTTGCAAATACACTGAGCACGTATCACATGCTGCAACTAGGTTTTGGCTGCTTCTTATGGATAATGATGTCCAATTTCCAAAAAGAGAAAAGGATATACACATATATCTTATGTAACTAGTCAAAGATATACCATATCAAGTAGCAAAGAAAATCCAAACCGGGATACCACCACCTTCAAAACATGATGCTAATATGTTTTAACCCTTTCTTACAATTGGCTTCAGCTTCCACTTGATCACACACGACACTTACCATTAATCACATCCGTTTTTTCTCGTCAATTAACTTTCTCAAGTTCTGTGTTTGAGATTATAAAATATAAAAAAAAAAACAGATGAAAATGAAATTACCTAGTTGATCTTCAATAGTGTGAAATGCATATCATTCGGTTCTCTCTTTAAGTAGCTAGTAGGGATCTTAGTTAAATGGGAGAAGATAGAAGAATGGTAGTAGAAGATTGAATTTACTGCTAGAAAAGCCTTTATAAAGATGTTATGTCTATTTCACTCGCACTCCAGAAAATATTACATAGTTATGAACATTTATAAGGACCGTTATTCGATAAATATAGAATAGAAATTAATAAAAATTTAAAAGATAAAAATGATATAACATTATATTCATTAACATATGTTATTAACATATATTACATTGTAATCTTTAGAACCAATTGTCCCAGCAAGTAATATTTTCTCCCCATTTTCAAATTAAGTGGCCATGGCATAATGTCTCGGAGCATTTGCGAGTTTGCTTCCAAAACTGAAATGAAAATATTTACAGCAGCTGTCTGGGGCAGGATATTTTATTTGAGTTATAATATAACTGTGTGAAAAAAATTTAAATCAATCAATTATATAAAACTTTCAAAACGGGCTATCCCATCTAATCCATATTGGGTTTGGATTTTTTAGGTCGGACCAAAAAGGCCTGCGTTGAATTCGAGCTCAGAATTTCAAGAACAAGCCTGGCTCGTATTAGCTTGATGTAGACTTTTGACAGGTCTATATTATTTTTTATATATATAAATTACAAAATAATCCAACCATTAAAAATATATTAAATTTTTTTCATAAATACAAGATCTAAGTAAAAAAATATAGATTATTTTTTTTATATTAGTAAAATAAAAAATAATAAAAACATGTTGCAACCTGTGTCTGTCCATTTTACAAGTTTGACTGATCCATTTTGACAACTTTTAATTATTATGTATGTGGATTAAAAATTATTTTTTAAATAGTCGAAAAGATTCTGCGACAGCTACAAAGGATCTGTATCAAAACAAAAGTCTTGATAAAGATCATTGTGTTCTTTGATTTAAAAAAACGTTTAATTTGTGAAAAACTGTATGATTAAAATAAAAACTTATAATAAGATATAGTGCCTGGATAGTTTGGGTATAATGGTTAACATTTGTAAATATAACCTTGTCACCATGACGATATATTGGGGGGAATTGGGGTTACTCCACTAACGGGATTATCTAGTGTTTTTATATACTTGTTCATATAGGTTGTTTTTAATAATTGAAATAAAAAATAATTTTACATCAGAATAACTATATAAAATTTTATTTTTAAACATATTTTTAATATTAATTAATTTACCAATAAATATAAAATTATTTTTATATAAATTATTAAAATAACCCATAAGAAAACAACTGGAGTAATGGGATCCGAGTCCATATTGAAGTAGCAGCCAAAGGAAAAAGATATCACTAAGGTGGGAAAATCTTATTTAGTATGTATTAATTAATCATAAAATAACATTTATTAATAAATATAATATTATATTTTTATCATGAATTTTTACTATTCTTTTATTTAACAAACACTTAAGATTTAGATAAGAAACTCGTTTGTTTAAATTTATTTTAAGAGATAAGTGTTTTTAATTAAAAAATACTTATTTTAAATTTTTATGTATTTGTTAAAGTTTTAAAAATAAATAAAAATAAAAAATAAGCAAATTTCTACGTCTGTTTATTAAAAAATATATTTTTTAAACAAACGTTGAAAATTATGATATCGTTTTTATCAATGAATATAGAGAGTTGACAAAGATGCGATAAAATGAAGAATGCCGTACATTGAGCGGAAAGCTTAAGCTGATTTTGTGATATTGCTATGTGCCAACAAAGCCCATTGTGATGTGATGATAAGATTGCACAAAGAAAAACGTGTCAAAAAAATTGTTCCACGCGTATTTACTTTTGACATTGTAAAATAGATTTTGCTCATAAGTAGTACATCATAATTACTTTGACTTCAATGTAAGCAGATTTTGATCACATACTCAATTAAAGATTTTTGACAATGGCCTTTTATTTTTATTCATACTGAAAACATCCTAGTTTAATTTAGGTGCAAATTAACAGTTATATACAAAAAGAAAATGTTATATACTAGCATAAATTTATTAAAAAGTATAAAATCATGAAAGATGCCTAGGCAACTTTATGTTTTTTTTTTTAAGTTCAACAAATAATAAAAATTATATTAAAAATGTGTTACTAACCTTTTATCGATCCAAAATCTAACCTGTTCATACAAAAAAAAATTATGGGTACAAATTCTTTAGGTAATAATCAATAAAATCTCACATAATTGATAAGTAGTTAAAGTATGTTATCAAAAGTTTGAATTTTATCATATAATTAAAAAAACTTGTATACTTCAATGATGTTAGTATCCAAAGGTATAATCTTCGATTTATAACTAGAAGAATCCTCAGGGTAAAAAATCTTATAAAGTTATCCTAAGTTGTAAACTACACATAACTTTTCTAATACTATCTTCATCAAGGGACTCATGATGCCATTAAATGTTTAGGAATGACATATATGGTTGATTAGAGTATTTATGAGAACGTGTTAGTTCATATAAATAACTTTGCTTAAGATGATTCTTCATTGATATGGTGGGAGTGCATGTAATCTTGTTTAGGATAGATGTTGAATATTGGCGGGGAAACATAATCTAAGCACAAAAAGATCAGTGTTTTATTTATTCTCACATGTCAATTCATAGCAAGTAGTAGGAAATTGTCAAAGTGAATGTATTTACCAGAACGGCTTAGCCAAGTTCTATGTATCAAAATAATATACTTTTAAAATCTTACAAAAGATTTTGTGAAAAAAAGTTGTCTTTTGATGAAGTATAATATACTTTGATTTTCAACCTCGAGAACTTTCAGAAACAAACTTCTAAAATGTTGTTTGAAGGATTTATAATCATAATTGGAGTTTTCAAAATTAGATTATATCAATTGGTCATAAATTAGACTTGTTGAAATCAATGAATTTTTTTTATTGGTCCAGTTAAAAACTATTTTTTTGGCCTTTTTGTTTTGTTTTAGTATTTTTTAAGTATTTTTTTTATATTTTGGTAGTATTTTAGATTTTTTGCATAGTTTTGAATACTAAAAATCTATAAATTGTGTATTATGAAATAACTAAATTATATTTTTACTAATATTATTTAATATAAAATATAATCTTTATTATAAAATATTATTTTATAAATACTGGTTTCATTGTGATTTAACCAGAGTTTGATCACTGAACTATAAATCGAGACAGATCCAGTTTTCATAACTATAAATCATAGTTGTGAAAATCGGACTGGCTGGTTGGGCCGTGAACTAGTTAAGGTACCGATCCAAACAAGTAGAAAGTCTAGGGGATGTCAAAACCGATTAAAACTGGTTGAAAACGGTATGAAAATCAAGGTTAAACCAACCAAATTTAAAAATAAATTATCATTTCAAAAAAAAGTCTATTCTAAAATATTTTTAAACAAATATAAAAGACTCATATAATATGTATCTATTATTTTTATTTATCCATTTTTAATCTTATCAAACATGTAATATAATCTTTAGCTAACTTAATTTTTATACAATTTATTATTAATATATCATGAATTATATTATATTATATTATATTATATTAAAAATATATATTATCATAATTAGTTCAACTATGGTTGAATCAATTAATCATGAATTAATGTTTTCACTAGTTTGATCACTAATCTGATTTTTAAAACATTGATGGTAGCAAATTACAAGCATGTTCTTGATCACACTTCACTCAACATAGTACAAACTCATTGCATATACCCTTCACTCTTTTTGGTCAAATACCCTTCACTTTTTTCCAATATCTTTCTGGTGCACTACCACTAAATACATGGGCCGCATCATTTAACAAAAGAGAATTTTTATTCTCACCTACCAAAACTTTAATTTTCACCAATTTTCCATTAAAAAGTCTAAAACAACCTCCACAAAAATAATTTTCACATCTCACAATATTGTTCTTTTCACTTTAAACCCCATGTTCTCCCTTTCTTTGCATTTCCTTTCTTCAATGTCGTGAAGATGCTGAAATTGATAGCGGGGAAAAAATTGACCCACACGGTTAGCTGTGTGACATCCCGGCGTTGTTGAAGGCGGGGAGTGATTGTCGGTGCATGAGCACAGACAAGGAACAACTCCTGGCAGGCTTCCAGCGGGGAATGTGTCATCCCGGGCACTGTTGAGGGCGGGGAGTGATCGCCAGTGTATAGGCACAGACAAGGAACGGCTCCTGGCCGCCTTCCAGTGGGAGGGACACATGAACGAACCAAATACATACCAGAATGAGAGGGATCCAAAGACTGTATAGGTATGGGACTATACAGTCGAAGATAGCTTAAAGGAATGAATTCGTACTACCTATACCAATAAATGCATTAGCATTTTCGGTGGCTCATCACTCAAGGACTCCAAAGTTAAGCATGCTTAACTTGGAGTAATTCTGGGAAGGGTGGCCTCCTGGGAAGTTCTCGGAAAGTGTGTGATTGAGGACAAAGCACACTAGAAAGGTCTTGTGTTGGTGCGTGGGGAGAGTCATTCATTCCTGAAAAGCGGCGGGGGCATTACATGGTGCACACTTGAAAAAAATATAATGGTCGATGGAAAATCATGTGTGTGATATGGTTGCAACAATTGAACAATGATGGCGCATGATGATGCGATGATGGGACCCATAAGATCAACAAGGGTAGTGTTCGGGGCGAGTGGCTCACGATGAATGAAATGGTGAGAGCAATTTTGCATGCTAATAGACTAAGAGTCCGTTAGGGAGAAATCTAAAAGTTAATATTAATTCTTCACGTCGTTCGAGACAATCAAAACTCCGTTTAACCGTAAGATATAATATTACCCATTTACAAACCTCCGTTTGCATCTTCCAATTTTTATATAAACATGGTGTAACTAGAGTGAAAATTTGTTTTAGTGGAGTTATTTTAGACTCCCCCACTCAAAAAAAAAATTAAAGGGTGGTGAAAATAAAACTTTTTGTGGATGAGAATAAAAACTCTAATAAAATATTATTTTATCAAAATGGTTCTCACGCCAGCCCTAGAAGTGGCCTTGCTAATTAGCATCAAATTACATTCCACACTAAAACTTGACACCCATATATATATAATGTATCTTCTTAAACCGAAGCGTTTTGTTGTTGATAGTAAATGTCCAATCTGAGCATAATTGAATAATATATTAAATGGTTTCAATCTATATTAAATATAAAATATATCTTTCATTTTATAGGTAGCCTGTTATATTAAAGTAATAAATAAGCATCAACAGAAAGGGTTTCATCTAAGTACCTGCTATAATTGGCTCACCATATCAACATTTTACCCATAACCGTTGAATGATTTTGATTTCAATTTAAATTCAGGTTCCTTTAATTAATATATAGTAACTCTCACTTTTAACAATGGTTTGACCTCACTTCTTTTATATAAGTATATAAAGAATTAGGGAGGTCAGTGTAAATAAAAAGAATACCTAGTATTATGTTTTTATATAAATTAAGATATGTTTTTTTTTATCAGCAAAGAAATAAAACATAATTCTATCAAACATAATGACTACAAGTGTAATTTATCCGAAATATTAATAAATAAATATTGATCTAATCTTAAAATAATTAAAAAAATTGTAACAGCTTTTAAAATTAAGTTGAATCTTCCATATGCTTTATTTCTTGATTATAATATCGGGATCTTATTTTTAAATTATTCTTATAAATTTGGATAGTGTATGTAGGGGCATTTTAAGTGTTTTATTGTTGTAGAAAATGTTAGAGATGGTGCGTGTAGCAAATTGGGATGGTGTAGGTAACATTTTCCCTTAGATGGGTGGTAGATGACAGATCAACAGTGCATTGGGTTCATTAAATGGACAGGTTCTGCCTCGTCTTCAAAGCAAGGTCTTTGGGCCTTTGTTGCTATAAGGCTATAACTGGGAAGGCTTTTAAAAAATTATGGTTAAAATATATTTAGATACTTTAAAATTTAAGAGAATTTTACTTTGATGTTTCATCTCTTTAATAGTTCTATACAAATTTTCCTCAATTTATATAAAAATATAACATGTTAAAATACATTTATATCCTTTAACATTTAAGAGAATTTTACCTTGATGTTTCTTCTCTTTGATAGTTCTACACAAATTTTCCTCAATTTATATAAAAAATATAACACTTTACCAAAATATATATATATATATATATATATATATATATATGGAGGATGTATCATATACCATTCTATTATCACTCACTCTGCTAATTCTTTAAGATTTTGTTAACATCAACCTTAAAGACAAAGTTTAAATTACTAAAACTGCTAATATTTATTGAGATTGAATACAATAAATATTCTATCACGAAATAAAAATGCAATGAATAAATTCATTTTTTTAAAAAAAATATGCAAGTTTTAGTAGTTTAAACTCAGGAGGTTAACAAAACTCAGTTTTATGCAGTTATATAAGTGACATAATAGCAAAAAAATTTAATGTAAAAGAAAGAGAATGAGAGAAGTTGATAGGCCCAATGATAGGCCCAAAAGGATTTTAAAAAAACCCAATTGGTTTCAGGATTTTGAATTAGAAGATTAAGATAGAATTTTAACTTATCTTTAATTTAGATAAGATAGAATTTTTAGTAATCTTAACTTATCTTAAGATAGTTTTATCTTTAGCTTATCATTAATTCAGATTATCTTATCTTTTGATTTTTAGTTATCTTTAATAAGGCTATAAATGATTGTAACCTTCTCATAAAAAAATATATACCAAAGTTATTCTTTTAGTGCAATTCTTAGGTAATGCTAGGGTCACTCATAACAATTGGTGCTTTCATCTTGCTCTCATGCCTCTCAAACCAAAAGATATGGATGCTCTCCTCAACACCATTACAGAAAAGTTGGATAACCTCCAAAATCAATTTGACAGCCTTCGTTAAAATCAAGATACTCGTCATAACAATCTCATCACTTACATTGGAGGATTACAAGATCAAATCAATACAGCAAAACTACACACTGAAATCCCATCTTCACCCACGCCCCCCCCCTGGATTTCAGGCAAACCTTGCTGGCCCTCCATCGACCCCTCTCTACACTACCACTACCCCTATAGGATCATCCTTTAACACACCACCCCCACATTCTACCATAACACTCATCCAAAACCCAATTATTCCAACAAATTCTCATATCACAACACAACCCATCTATTCCACAAATCCCACCGTCCAACATACACCAACCTTTCCGACTTATCCCCAAATTCTTCTTAATCAATTTCCTAACCCAAATGCCACATTACGACCTCCTAAAATTGACTTAGCACCATTTGATGGCACTAATCTATTAGATTGGCTCTTCCAAGCCGATCAATTTTTTATGTTCTACTAGATACCTCCAGATTTACGACTACCAATGGTTGCATTTTACATGCGAGGAGACGCTCTTGGTTGGTTTAAATGGATGTTCCATAATCGTCAACTAACAGATTGGTGGACATTTGTGCATGCTGTGGAACTTCATTTTAGGCCATCAACCTACGAAAATCACCAGGCAGAATTATTCAAACTCCGACAACAAGGATCGGTGACTGAGTATCAAGCCACATTTGAAAAACTTTCAAATAGAGTCTATGGATTGTCCCCAAAAATGCTTCTTAATTGTTTCATTTCCGGACTATACCCAGATATCCGAAAAGAACTAGCCATCCTACAACCTCAACATATCACCCAAGCCATGGGCTTAGCCAAACTCATGAGTCCAAACAAAAAGACACTAGACAAAGAACCTTCAAGCAACCCAGTTCCCAAAACCAGACCACACCTAATACAAGCCGTCTTTCTCTCTCTACTCCTCCTATTTCGACACCTCTACCCATTAAGCGACTCACCCAAACCCAAATGCATGAATGTAGAGCTCAAGGACTTTGCTACTATTGTGATGAAAAATTCATTGTAGGTCACAGAGGTACTCACAACAAATTCTTACTCCTTATGCTGGATGATGAAACTACGGACAATCCTGACCAAACAGCAACCAACCCAGATACAACCACCAGTGAAAGTGATCAAGCTATCAACTTCCAACTATCATCTCACGCCTTCACTGGACAACCATCTCCGCAAACACTACAATTCCATGGTCTAATCAATGGACTTCAAGTAAAGGTACTAATTGACTCTGGAAGCTCTCATAATATACTTCAACCCCGAATAGCCAAACACCTGAACTTACACTCTCAACCTACACCTGCTTTTCCAGTAATGGTAGGAAATGGTGCCCACATATTTTATGCAGGATTTTGCCCATCTGTTCCAATTACCATTCAAAATCATCAATTTACAATTCCATTTTATCTACTTCTGATTAAAGGAGCAGATGTTGTCTTAGGTGTGGAATGGCTACAAACCTTAGGATCCATTAAAGCCAACTTTGCAATACCTAGCATGACATTCACTCACCATAACTCCCAAATCACACTCTCAGGTGAAGCTAAGGCCAAACCAGTACCATCTACTTTTACCCAGTTTCTTCACTTACTCCAAATAGATTCAGTTGCATATTTTCATCTCCTTTCCTTTACTGTCCCCAATACAGAACCTACACATAAATTAGACAATCACTAGCAAATATTGTCATCCTTACCCCAAACAGTACAAAACCTTCTTTTATCATACTCTCACATTTTCCAAAAGCCATAAACACTCCCACCGTCTAGACCTCATGACCACCATATACCTCTTCTACCTAACAGTACACCTGTAAACACTAAACCATACTGATATCCATACTCCCAAAAGATAGCAATGACCACTCTTATCCAAGAAATGTTACAAGATGGCATAATTAAACCTAGCAATAGCCCATTCTCTTCTCCGGTTTTGTTAGTTAAAAAAAAAGACAGGTCTTGGCGATTTTGTGTGGACTATAGAGCCTTAAATGCAATTACCATACGTGACCGTTTTCCTATCCCTACAATTGATGAGTTACTAGATGAGTTAGGATCAGCCAAAATCTTTACAAAAATAGATCTTCGTTCAGGCTACCACCAAATTCGTATTTTCCCCCCGATACCCATAAAACAGCATTTCGAACTTGTGATGGTCAATATGAGTTTTTAGTCATGCCATTCGGTTTAACTAACGCACCAGCTACATTCCAATCAGCAATGAATGACTTATTAAGGCCCTATCTGAGAAAATTTGTTTTAGTTTTTTTCGATGATATTTTAATTTATAGCCCTTCCCTATCCAAACACATTGACCACCTACAAGTCATTCTAGACCTATTAAAAAGTCATCAATTTTATGCCAAATTATCTAAGTGTGTCTTTGCCACGTCTACTATAAACTATCTAGGCCATATTATTAATTCTACTGGAGTAGCACCTAATCAGGAAAAGATTAAAGCAATTATAGAATGGCCAGAGCCATGCTCTCTCACGCAATTAAGAGGATTCCTGGGGCTCACCGGATTCTACCGTCGTTTTGTACGACACTACACAACTCTCGCCTCTCCACTCACCGACTTGCTTTGTTCCACTAAATTTGCTTGGAGTACAGAGGCCTCAAAGGCATTTACACAATTAAACAACATATGACAACAACTCCTATCTTGGCTCTACCAGATTTTTCTAACACATTCATAGTAGAAACCGATGCCTCTGCTTTTGCCATTGGAGCGGTCCTCACACAGCTGGGTCACCCAATAGCCTTTTCAGCAAAAAGCTTAGCCCCAGAATGCGTACAGCTTCCACTTGTGTGAGAGAGATGTATGCTGTTACAGAAGCTGTAAAAAAATGGCGACAATATTTGATCGGTCAACACTTTCACATCATTACAGATCAGCAAAGCTTGAAACACCTTCTTACACAGACATTTCAAACACCAGAACAATATAAGTGGGCTACTAAATTACTGGGTTTCAGTTTTGAAATATTTTACAGACCTGGTAACTCCAACAGAGTTGCAGACGCTCTATCCAGAAAGGTTGAAGAAAGCTCTACTTTGTTGTTAGCCATTTCCTTTCCCATACCGGAACGCATCAAAGACCTACAGCAATATTATAGTACAGATGATAAAGGCAAAGAACTCTTCCAGCAACAACCAACAAAAGACCAAAACTTTTCAACAGAAAACAAATTGTTATTTTACAAGGGAAGAATTTTTGTTCCGGATCACCTTTCTTGGAGGACCAATCTCCTACATGAATACCATTCCACCCCAACAGCAGGCCATAGTGGCCCTAGACCCTCCATTTCTCACATAGCCACGTCCTTCTCTTGGCCAGGTTTAACCAGAGACATGAAAACCTTCATCCGTTCCTGCCACCAGTGCCAGACTTCCAAATATATACCTGCAAAGAAACAAGGGCTATTACAAGCACTACCAATCCCATCACAAGTTTGGGAAGACCTTAGTATGGACTTTATTACTCACCTGCCCAACTCCTTGGGACACACAGTCATCTGGGTAATTTGCGACCGATTAACAAAATACGCCCATTTCATCGGATTGCCCACCCACTATTCAGCACCAGCTTTAGCACAACGCTTCACAGTCGAGATCTGCAAACTACATGGCATACCCAAATCAATAGTAACAGACAGAGGCCCTATTTTTGTAAGCAATTTTTGGAAGGAAATCTTTAAAAAACAAGGAACAACTCTGAAATATAGCTCAGCATACCACCCAGAAACAGACGACCAAACTGAAGTACTAAACAGAATATTAGAAGCTAACCTTTGATGCTTTTGTGCAGATCAACCAAGAAAGTGGTTCAGGTTCCTCCATCTTGCAGAGTTTTGGTACAACTCGGCCCGCCACTCTGCCATAGAAATGTCACCATTTCAAACACTTTACGGACGACCTCCTCCATCAATACCAAACCTCTAGCCTAACACAACCACCCTCACAAACGTGGCATAACAACTTGAAGAACGCCAACAATTGTTGTCCTCCCTCAAAAAAACGTTAGCCCAAACCCGGCAACGAATGATCACTCAAGCTAACAAACATCGAAGAGACTGCTCTTTTGAAGTCGACGAATTAGTACTCCTGCGCCTACAGCCACATAGACAACAATCTCTTATAAAAAGAGTGAACCAGAAGTTGGCCAGAAAATTTTTTGGACCAGATAAAATCATCAAAAAAATAAACCAAGTTGCTTACCAGTTAGATCTTCCAGAAGACGCTCGTATCCACCCCATCTTCCATATATCACTGCTAAAAAAATATACAGGTAATAATCTCACCCACCATTTTTTCCCACTCCCTTCGCCAGAAACTACTTCCTCCTTCTCGGACCCCAGTACGGAGAATAATGCATTTTCTCACACAAACACTTTACCTAATAGCACTGAAGAGCCTCTCGTACTGCACAAGCGCAATAAAATTCCATCAGATCATCTCCAATGGCCGGATTTGCATCACACCAATCTTCTACCGTCCATTCAAAATAACCGGGGCCCACTACACGCTGCCCAAGCACCATCTTGTCCCCTTTTTAACTCTCCACCGACAGATGCTCTCCTTCCCATTCCATCTCAATTGTTCACACAAACCAAGACCCAAGGCACTGCACGTGAACATCAAGCTGTTGACCCACGCGGAAATCACGCTGATAACTCCTCCCACCGAGGTAAGTTTTCTGCTCCACATCACATCAATAACTCTGCACCGCGTCATGCAGTCACTGATTGCCAAGGTGGCAAACCATAACCACTCGTGCCTTCTGCGTCATCCACACCGTTCATGCATGGAGATCAACAGCCACCGTTGGATCTTCAAAATTTTAATCCCAGCCTTGAGGACAAGGCTAATTCTGAACGGGAGTGTATTGATAGGCCCAATGATAAGCCTAAAAGGATTTTAAAAAAACCCAATTGGTTTCAGGATTTTGAATTAGAAGATTAAGATAGAATTTTAACTTATCTTTAATTTAGATAAGATAGAATTTTTAGTAATCTTAACTTATCTTAAGATAGTTTTATCTTTAGCTTATCATTAATTCAGATTATCTTATCTTTTGATTTTTAGTTATCTTTAATAAGGCTATAAATGATTGTAACCTTCTCATAAAAAAATATATACCAAAGTTATTCTTTTAGTGCAATTCTTAGGTAATGCTAGGGTCACTCCTAACAGAAGTATTGAGTTAAATATCATAATGTGGGTGTAATTTGATCAAAATACATTACATATACTTTCAGCATCCAAAACAGTTTTTTCATGTACTGTATTTTCATGGTTGACTAATTAAATGTCAATTTAATTTAGTTCATAACATATCCTCATATAAATTTAAAATCATCCCTAAATAAAGTTGTATATCATAATGATTTTGTATGTGTTGTTATCGGGGAAGGAGGGATAATTTTGTTCGACAACTATACCAAGAAAAAATAGTTAACAAAAAACAGAATAATTTTATTTAAAATTACAATAAAAATGTATTGAAAATCCTAGGGATGCGTTTAATTAGTTTAATTAATATGTTGTTCAGGAAGAATAGGAAGATATTTTAAGAATATAGGAAAATGTAAAACATGCTCATATATCTAATTTTTAAAAGAAAATATTTAGACAATGAAAATATAATATTCTAAAATTTTTCAAAAAAACGACCATTATTTAGAAAACTATTCAAAATAGTTTTTTAAAATTTTTTATTGTAAAAAGGATGAATATTCTAAATATTTTTCAAAATGAGAATAACAAAAAATATGGTATTTTAATTTTTTTAAAATGTGAAAGAAAAACAATAAATAAAATAAAAAATTGATTGTATTTGAATACATTTTTCAATTTTTTAAATTGAGTAATTGATAGTGTCTGGACACATTTTTATAATCTTCATACTTTTCTAAAAAATTTAAAATTTAAAATTCTTAAAAATTAAAAAATATAAACTAAAGAAATAATATGCCAACTAAACACACCCCAAATGTTATATGCAAAACAGATTAAGTAAAACAAATATAATCATACGGTAAAATATCTTATACCTCATAATTATGATTCTATGATTCGTTTGTTTAAACTTATTTTAAGAGATAAATACTTTTTTAATTAGAAAAATATTTATTTTAAATTTTGATGTGTTTGTTTAAAGTTTTAAAAATAAACAGAAGCTGAAAATAAACTGATTTATACTTATTTTAAAAACCAACTGTGATCAGCTTATTAAAAAAATACTTATAAAAAAATATTTTTTTAAAAAATACTTAAAAATAAGTTTAAATAGACAGACCGATTATAATTCCTAAAATAAAAAAAATAAACAAAATGTTTTATAACATTTTTTTTCTCCCGCGTCTATCAAATAGTAAAACCAACAATGCAGTGGTAAAAAAAAGTTACCACTCTCCCAATCATTATATTCTCTGTATATAAATTTTTGCCTTTCATCTTTATCGTAACAAACAAAACCTAACGTCGCTAGTCGAAAAGTGATTATGCATGTTTGCCACATAGTTAGGAAAAGTGAATTTGGTTAATGGAGTAATTTAATTATCAATAATTTAGTATTGATAGAACATGTAATTTAAGAAATTTTTAAAAGTTGACGGACTAACACATCTCATTTTACTTGTTTTGATGGCAGACGAGTTAAATATTTTAACCCGTTTCTGATAAAGGATTAAATCCACCTCGTCCCGTATTTTGACAAGTTGATAATGAGGCGGACAGATAACCTGCATTACAGAAAAAAATAGATACCGAGTTTAAAATTCGTAACCGAAATGTTTTTTCTTAAAGAATTAAATTGGCGTGAGGCGCGAGGCGAAGAAGTTTCCGCGAAAGTAGAGAGAGCAGAAAAGTGGGGACACAGCACACAGAGACAGTGAGACAGCAAACATAAAAGATGGAAGAAAACAAAAGGCCGCATGCTTCCTATGTTAGTCAATACCAACAACGTCAACAAACGTATATTCCAATTCTATCCAAAGGCAACAAAACCTCTCATTTTCTTATCATACCACGTGGCAATACCCAAGTTCATTTTATCACCCCCACTTCAAAAGAAAATCATTTTTCTTACAAATTTCCGATATTGTTTATAAGGTTTCAATTTGGTTTGCTTAATCAAAATAACATATAAGTTAACTGAAAAATAATAAATTAATTAAAAGGTGGTGGCTCGAATTGAAAGCTAGAAACTCAAAATAAATAAATTAACTTATTTAATTAAAATGTTTAATAAAATTAGTCTTTAAATACAACATGACATAAAAATATATTTAATTTTCAAAAATAAATTAATTCTAGAGCTTTATAAATCCGAATAGTATTTTAACAAATATTAATAAATAATGCCACTTTATTAAATCTTAATCATAAAAATTTTACTGTCTATAATGGTCATGTCAGACTCCAACATAAACAAAACATTTCAAACAAAAACACATATCCTTTGAAATCTCTCATAAAATGTCAATTTATATTTTCTAATAAAAAATGTTAATTTTTAAAAGATCATATGACTTTATACAAAATCTCATGACTATTTATCATTAGATTTTAGGTTAATATTTAATCATCTCAGTCACATGAAAGAAAGTTTATCATATGAGTCTTCCCAATATATATATAATTAAGACTTAAAGTTTTGTTTTATTCCTAATTTTTAACAGTTTTTTTCAATTTCCATCAAGGATGAAAATATGTTAAGTTACTCTTTCCATTACCTTTTATAAGCTTCTAAAACAAAAAATGATGTCATTTTTATAAGTCCCTATGTGACATCCTGACGCTATTGAGGGCGGAAAGTGATTGTCGGTGCATAGGCACAGACAAAGAGCGACTCCTAGCAGGTTTTCGGTGTGAGGGACACATGAATGAACCGAATACATACCAAAATAAAAAGGATCCAAAGACTGTATAGGTATGGGACAATACAGTCAACTATAGCTTAAAGGAATTAATTTATACTACCTGTACAAACAAATGCATTTTCCTTTTCGGTAGTCCATCACTTAAGGGCTCCAAGGTTAAGTGTCCTTAACTTGGAGAAATTATAGGATGAGTGACCTCCTAAGAGGTTCTCGGGAAGTGTGTGATTGAGGACAACACACTAGAAAGGTCTCGTGTTAGTTTGTGGGGAGAGTCGTTAGAGAATTATATATCTTAAAGCTATAACGTCTGTCCTCAATCATACGTTTCCCGATAACTTTCCAGGAGGTCACTCATCCTAGTAGTACAAATTAATTCTCTTAAGTTATCCTCGACTGTATAGTCTCATACCTATACAGTCTTTCGATCCCTCTCATTCTGGTATGCATTCGGTTCATTCATGTGTCCCTCCCACTGGAAGCATGCCAGGAGCTACTTCTTGTTTGTGCCTATGCACTGACGATCACTAAAACAACCTTAATTAATAAAGACAAACCCAAAAAATTCAACAAAATTTTTCGCGATTAAATCCAAATTTGGAATATGAATTCAAAAGCACTTAATTTAATTATCAAATTGTGGTATTAATAAGCTCATGACACAATTCAACATTAAAACATAAGAAAAATTCATTTTTAGTCTTAGAAATAATGGGACATGTCACAAATATTACCTATTAGTCCCAATTTAAAAATCATAAAAAGATGGGTTCAAAACCCTCTTAAACTTGAATTTTACCGCGCAGTAGGTCTGGTATTTTATGCCTCATGAGAGTTAGAAAACTCCAATTGAGGTATGACTAATTTTCACACCTCTGTAACATAATTATCTACAACTTTCATGAAGAAGTCGGAGGCCAAAAATGACATTAAGATGCCCAAACGGGCCAAAAACAGCAAGAAAAACAGAGCAGTTGGGAATTTCTAACAGTGGGGAAATCCACTGGCGGTGGGAAATTCCACTGGCCATGGATTCCACTGTTTGGACCACCCAAAATGATCATTTTTCCCATGTTTTGAGACAGAACAATCCACTGGCCGTGGGAATTCCCACTGGCCGTGGATCTCTCTGCTGCAAACACTTTTCTGCAGCTTTTTGGGCCCTTAAGTTTTTACCAACCTCTAGACACCCTATCTCTTTCATTTTAAATCCAATGATCATGAAATTTTAACACAAGCTAGATTACATCATTTGTGATGTGTAGCCACTGGCCTTACTAAAAAATTCCTAAAAACAAGGAAGTTATGCTTAAAAACGCGTTTGGCTCGTTTTGGGACATTTTTGGCAACCAAGGAGTCATTTCTCAATGGAATTGACCCATTCCAGTTTCTACAAGTCACAAATCATGCTTAGATACTATTCAAATTGTTCTAGGACATTCATTCCTCATAATTTGATATTTGACCACCTCAGTTGCTCAATTGTGCATGAAAACCATATGCATAACACATAATCATGACTCTAATGCATAACCAATTGTCATTTCTTATACCACAACAATTCCTGAACATTGTATGTATCAATATAGCATCTCATATACATATGATGAGACCATCCATGTTCACTCTCCATAACCTTAAGTATGCTTTATTATTCATCATAATTCATCACAAACCAAACCATATGCCTCAATATAGGTTCTAAGCTTCTAATTAAAGTTGTCAACTTCTAGTCCATCAAGCAATTTCATATATGTATACATGTACATACATAATCAAAAAGGTATACACAGGAGTCGGCCAAGGCAACTACGACATAACTATATGCATCATGTATATTACACACATATACATAATGCTCCACACTTAGCTGAGTGATTTCTCATCATTCTCCACTGCGTCCTAAGTCCACTAAAAATATATCCACAAATAGGGGTGAGCATTCTACATGTTAAATGACAGTTATTGAATCGGATCAAATGTCCAATTCATAACCACATATAAATCATAATCATATCACATAATCTCATCATATATCATTCATTCTCATATCATCAAATGATCATATCATCATGTAATTCTCGATAACATATATCATTGCATTCATATGCTCAATCAAATGGATCCATTATTAAGTTTTAGTTTTGTGTTGCAACACTGGCTCCCAGCCATAGCTCAGCTCTCAGCTGATCCGGTCGTTTTACTAGTACCAAACTGTTTGCCCTCTCACGTGACACAATCACTCCCAGCGACAATGATAGTGTCACGGGCTAAACCCCGAGCCCCGCTCAAGAGGTTTGCCTTGAGTCCCACCTAAGGTCTTTTTGTGGGAATCCTCGAAACCACATAATATTTCATGTTTATTCATCACATAAGCATCCCATGCTTTATCAATTGCATCTCATGCATTCATATATCATGAAATTTCATGAATATCATTCATATATAAGTATAGCATCTCATGCATATACACATATCATCATCACATATCCTATTGCATCTCATGCATAGGAATCACAACCAATTCAATACATCACATAGAATTCATATTTCTTACCAATTCAATATATCAATATCAATAGTTTATGAACAGAAAACATCATCACACAAATGTCACACATATTATATATATTCGAGATTTCTCTCTAATATAACAATACTATCCTGAATCCGTTCATAAACTATGCATTTAAAATGTAAACGCTCCTCCTACCTGGAATAAAGGATTCCAGAAGCTCCTCGAGCTATCGAGTATTATCCGTTCACCGTTCGTAAGATCCGAATCAAACCTCTAGTTCTGAAACCTTCCGAAACTACCTAATTTATCAAGATAACAATCATTAAACTTTAATCCTCTAAGATTAGCTATCAAAAACTATCTCTACTTTTTTTTCATGAAAAACTCATATCTAGAAAACCTAAGCTCTTCTCTATATCAATAGCTTCCAATCTCTAGAAAGCTTAAGAAATTGAAAGGTTTAAGGGATTAAACCTTATTCCTACACAAAAGCTCATCATCTTACCTTGAATTGGAGAGTTCAAGATTTCCCTTTGATCTAATCTCCTTATGATGGATTTCCACTTCAATTTTAGGTTTTTCACTAAAATTTGAAAGAAAAGGGATTAGAGATGGTGATTTTGAATAATAATAATAATAATAATAATAATAATAATAATAATAATAATAATAATAATAATAATAATAATAATAATAAGAGATAGTTTCTCTCTATTCTCACGAAAGTTTGAGAAGAAAAGAGAGGAAATTCAGTTTTTAAAACATCTAGGGACGCGTCTGTCATTACGGTAAATGTTAGGGACGTACCCGTCATTTTAGCAATTGTTCAAATTAATTTCACATTTGCCTTTAAATCCCTCTTTAAACTTTATTTTAATAATAAATCCTATTTTTAGGATGTTACAATCACTCCCCGCCCTCAATAATGTCCGGGATGTCACACCCTACAAGAAAAATAAGAAGCATTTATTGTATTTTTTTCCTAATTTACTCTTAAAATTTAATGCTTTCAAATTTTTATAATTAATATAGGCCAATAATAAGTTTGACTTTAAATAAGGATATAATTAGAAAGAGTAAATTGTTTTTTATAAAATCAAAACTTCTAATCTTCTAAAATTACTTGCCTTTGGAATAAAATGTTATAAAAAGGTAATAGAGGGAGTAATTTTTATTATACTTCCTCTAGTCTTGATTATAAGTAAATTAGACAAATTTTATAAAGATTAAGAAAGTTGATTAAAAATTGTTATTTGCTTTAATTTAACCAATGATAAATTCATACTTTATGTACCATTACCTTACCGAGTTACTAATGTATATTAGACTGGACCTTTTTATAAGGTAAAGTTATCATTAGTATGAAATAATTGTTTCTTATTATCTTTAATAATCATTTTAATTATCATATATCTTAAGTGTGTATTTACTAGAAGTAACAAATGTTTGTGAGGTAACTATCTCAAACAACAAATCAATAAAAAGAAAGATATTAATATCTCTCACATTACCAAGCACATTCTTGAATTCTATCTCAACCCAAACCATACAATCTCTTTGGCTTCCCACTTGTGTTTGTGAGATCATTGATTGTATTCTGCACAAGTTTATTTGGGGATCTTCTACCACCTTTTCTTCGTGGAGTCTATTTTTGTTGTTTGTTTGGATGGAAGTAAAATAGTAAACTGAAAAAACATTAAAGACTATTTTATCCTTTATAAATATATTTAAAAGTATTCCATCTTTTTACTACAAAAATTAAAAATTAAAAATCTCTAAATGTATTAGGAATACATGAATAGAAGATAATTGAGAAATTTATACATCAATTTAATGAAAGTTCTTTTTTTTCTAAAATGGAAGATGAGATCCACGTTTTATGTATATTAAGATGAATGCTCTTTTTTTCTAAAAATTAATTTCACTCAATGAAAAAACATAGAACTCTTTTCTAATAGCTTGTTGTTTTACAACAAAATATTATCCTATAATTTAATTAATTTAAATTTATTTAACATTTTGCTTATAGTTTATTTTGTAAGTATATTATCTCATATAACAACTTTATTTATCCAATAATTGTAAATTTTATATTTTATTATAATATATTTTCAATTAAAATATATTTTGATGGTTCAGAGTCAAACTAGAAAATAGGTTGAATAAGTCTTAATATGTTTTACTCATTTTTACAAACTCTGAACAGTTATTATATTAGAACAGACTAGAGAGAAGAAAGAATCACACAACAGATTTATACCAGTTCACTTCTAGAGTAGAAGCTACGTCTAGTACCTTCAAACTTGAAGGATATTGTAAAAACACATTTTTACAAACATAGCACCAGACCAGCGCCTCAAGTATTCTTGACTTCAGCCACTTCTAGCCTATACCCAAGTATTGTTTCAATGAGCCACTCCTAGCTTCAAACACCCAAGTATTCTTTCAAAAGCCTCTTTAGGCCATACAGTGTTTCCCACACTAACAGATTCTGGCAACACACCAAACTTTACAAAAAGGAATGATAAAAAGTTTTGTGTTACAATAGATAATTCAACGTACAAGTATATGAAATAAAGAGATAGTTACGCTAAGTTATGGACTACGGTAAGTCAAGGTCTGTTGGAAGCAGAAAT
This sequence comes from Clitoria ternatea, assembly GCA_037962975.1. Lineage (NCBI taxonomy): Eukaryota > Viridiplantae > Streptophyta > Magnoliopsida > Fabales > Fabaceae > Clitoria > Clitoria ternatea. Next base: position 157,025,340 of record CM075673.1, read on the forward strand.
GCAAAGAAGACTTACGTAGAGGATACAAGAACTTGGAAACCTTTCAAAGAAAGTTTTTCAGACTTTTTGTTTTTGTAAGAGATATCAGAAAGTGTTCAAAGAAGATGGTATTGACAAAAGTCTTCTCGCCTTTTGAAAAATTCTTGTATTTATAGACTTCATTGAGATAGTAATTGATTCAGCCTTGGTAGGAATGAATTTGTTGATCTTCTCAAGGATAGAATAAGCAGCGATTGCAGAGACTTGAGTTTGTTATGCTCTAGAGATATATACTACAAAAGGGTTGTCTTGATAGTCTTTACAAAAAGATGCCTTTTGCTTATCCATTTTAAGCAATCGGGTACATCTTTATAGTCATTGACCTTTAGGTTTTCTAACTTAGACACGTTCAACTTTTGCTGAAATCTTGGGATATGCGAGGCGGTTTTCTTGGTTTATACGAGTAATCCTTTAACTTTTGCATTTGTTTCTTCTTTAAGGATAGACACTGAGTTGATGTGATAAATTCCTTATAGTTCCTTATTTAGAGAGAAAAGATTCTTTTCATACGCTTTTAGAGGAGAGAGGAGTAATCATCTCGGGGTCTGTAGCTTTAATCAGACTTGATTCTTTGAAACTTTTAACGAGCACAGACTCTTCACTTCAAGAGTGATTTGAGTTTACGGACTCCCCCTGTTTCTTGCGACTAGATCATTACATACTTCCTGTCACACTAATCAGAATAGTTAGATAAATCATACATACAAACTTCATTTTAACTAAGAGTCTTGATGGATATTATTAACAAATCTTAGGGGTTCAGACTTCTTAGTCTTGAATTCAGATTTGGTTCTAACATATTCATACTTGGTTCTAGCTCCGCCCCTAGTTTATAATGTGCATTTATTTTTTGGTTAAAATATATTTTCAGCTCTCTTAAAGTATAGGGTTTAGGAAAAAGCCCTTAAAAAACCCTAGACTTTTGGCCCTTAAAAAATTTTAGGGTTTACAAAATTAAGCAAACGTTAGGCTTGACTGTTAACTGATGAGGTGGCTAACGTCTATGCCATCTTATTTGTGCCACATAGTTAACATGTGATAATTTTTTTAAAAAAAAATTCACATCATCATTTACAATAAATTTCTTAAAAAATAATTTTTTGTCCCTTTTCCCTCTTCCTCATTATTTCCATCACTTTCTCTGTCTAACTCTCCCCACCTTCAAGCACACAAAACAAATGAAAACCCCACACACCATTGAAAACATCAAGACTGACATCCTTTACAAGAGTGGTAATTTCTTCTAAGGCTTCATAATCAGAATGTCCTACAAGTTGCAACCCAAGTACGAGAAAAAAAGCATGTCAAAGGGTGTAAAAAATAAACCCAAAACCCTATCAAATCCTAGAACCTAACCTGAAATTAATCACTAAGGCACCAAAAACCCTATTGGAGGACATTGTAGATTAAGATTCAAAATCCACCATGGTGGTGGCTTCAGCAGCCTAGGCTTGGATGTCACGCGGGGTCAACGTGAGGGGTCTTGGGAGCATTTTTGCTATGTTTGGGAAGTTCATAATCGTCGTGCTACCCTTCATGCTAAAAGCTGTAGCATTGTGTGCTTGTGCCGCCATTTCAGCGGTAGCGAAAGTGCCAAGCCAGATTCGTGATTTCTTACGAGGCTCGTGAATTTTCGACACCCATTTGCCCCAATTGCGCATTCTAACATCGTAGTAAACCGGGTGCTTACTGGGGCCTCTGTTTCTCTTTACCCTGCTCTGTTTCTTGGACTTTATTTTTTAGGGTTTTGATGTGGAAGAACAGGAGCTGTTATTGCTAGTGCTAGTGGTGGCAGTTTCGTGAGAGCTTGTTCTTGTCATTGTTGCTCAGAATGAGAATGTTTGTTTAGAAGAGGCCAATCTGATGAAGACACCATTTGGATGCCTTTAAACTCATATTTCCTTTGTGATTGCTTCTTCTTCTTCTTCTTCTTCTTCTTCTTCTTCTTCTTCTTCTTTTTCTTCTTCTTCTTCTTCTTCTTCTTTTTCTTTTTCTTCTTTTTCTTCTTCTTCTTCTTCTTGGGTTGTCTATAAATGTTGATTGAAATAAGGCTTTGGGTTATCTCTAGATTTCATAGTTAAACACAGTTGTAATAGAAAACTATGTCTTATATTGTATGATTATTAAAATATAATTTGTAAAGTTGAAAGTGGACTCATATTTTGAGACCGGAACTAATGCGTGAGGGACAAGATTAAGGAGAGAGGGTAGGTAAAGATGCATTGCCAACGAAGATAAGGTGAACACCACCCCAATTAATGTAGTGAGAAAGAATCCAAACACTGAATGAAAAATAGCAAAATTTTTTTATATCAATAATCAACATAGGTTTACATGTTATTCAAATTATTGATTTAGGTAATAACTCCTCTTATCTAATCCCCTCCCTTTATGGTCCCTAAAGCATTTTAGACTCAGCCATAGGAAAACCACTTTCTCTACACTTAATTTCTTTCTAGAAGTTAATTATAGTCTATATTCAAACAAGAAGCCTAAATGCATACACAACATTCCTATTAAAATTCACCTTTTGAGGAAATTGTTCATTATGTATCACAAGATCAGATTTACGAGGGGTTGGCGTGTTTATTGTAGTGTTTATTACGTGGCTTAACTATGACCTACATGGGCCACCATTTTGTTTATGCTTATTTTTCATTTATTTGATTGAAAAGTGTTTTGCATTCGTCACATAAACCAAGTTTCTGGAAAGCAATCTGGGAAGGGAAACGACTTCCTCGCAGGTTCTCAAAGTTATAATTTCACGAAGTTGTGAATATAATAACTTGAAAAAACTAAATATCTTTTTGTACGAGGGTTCATGAAAAATAGTTAAAGTTCAACAACTTATAAATTTTCTAAAAAAGAACATTTTGTAAAGAAGCTTGAAAAATTCAAATTCCCTAAAACACGAATAAAAGATAACTAAAGGATGCGATAATATGAAGCGTGAAAAAGTAATAACAGACTTGAATGAGAAGAGTAAAAACAAATTGCAGAATTGTAAAACTAAACTTTGGATAATACTTCGAAGGAAGCTTACACTTGGATCTTTGCACGATCGTTTGTCTCACAGTTCTGACTTATAGGTCGTTTGTGGACTCAAGTCTCACGTCTTCTAAGTATAAAGACAGTACAAAGAAAAAAAGGAAAAGTCCCTCATCCAAGTCTAGTCAAAACTCATCCTCGTCTCTCATACTCCTATCCTTCAATCTCTTTATCCTCTTATGCTCAGAGAAACCTCTCAATGTCTTAGTCTCCTCATAATCTTCTCTCGTTCTTCTTTCCTCCTCGCGTCTCTCCTTTCGTCCTCCTCTCGTTTGTCCCTCTCCCAATGGGTTGGGTTCTATTTATAGGCTAAACACCACAACCGTTGATTCGTAGGATTGTGACACATCTTCGACGGTTATGAAGAAATGCTTCTCGATCTTGACACGTTCCCAAAAGTTACCAAAGAGGTCTTAACACATCTTCGACAGTTACAGAAGTGGTCTTCGATCTTGATACATCCTCAACGGTTACAAAAAGTGGTCTTTTGATCTTGACACATCTTCGACAGTTACCAAAGTAGTCTTCGATCTTGACACGTCTTCGACGGTTACAAAATACACTTTGGATCTTGACACGTCATTTGTTGCTCGAAACTCTTACTTAACTCTTTTATTCAAAAAGCTTTTCTTATACTTGTGAATTTTTGACTAAGTAATCCTTTTGAGATTCTTTTTTCGTAAAGCTTTCAAGAACTTTGTCTTTGGAAGTTCTTCACATCAATTATTTCGAACACTGCTTCTTCGAAAGTCTTTTGTACATTGTTTCGAGACAAAGAAAGGTTTCGAGCAATATTTACTAGAGAAGCTTTTATAAGTTTCTCAAAAGATGTCCCGTGACAACTTCTTAATAGACTTTTATGGTTTGTCTCAGAGGTTTCAAGCAATGCTTGTTTTTGAAAATAAGTCTCAAGGAACACTTTCTGAGGGAAAGCCTCGAGCAATGCTTTCTCGAAGAAGATTTCGAGCAATGCTTTCTCGAAGATGATTTCGAGCAATGCTTTCTCGAAAAAGATTTCGAGCAATGCTTTCTCGAGAAAAGATTTCGAGCAATGCTTTCTCGGAGAAGATTTCAATCAATGCTTTCTCGAGAAAAGATTTTGAGCAACATCTTTTCGAATAAGCTTCGAGGTGACTTCTCGAAAGGATTTTGTGATTTGTTTCTAAAATTCCTTTCACGAAAATGTGTTTCGCACATCACTTTATCGAAAAGTCTCAAGCAACACTTTTCTCAAAAAGATAACTTAACAATATCTTCTCAGAGAGAAATTTCAGAAAATATTTTCTCAAATATATCTTTCTCCAAATATATTTTGCGATGACTTCTCGAAAGACTTTTCTTATTTACCATCTCGAGCTTTTTGTGGAAATATATTTCGAGAAAATCTTAGCTCTATATGTTTTAGCTTTAAAAAAGGATATTGGACTTATATACATCTTCAAAATATATCTTTTGAAAATTCAAGATTTTTTCAAATATAAGTTTAAGATTTGTGGTATAACATGTCTCCCTATGAATGTTGTACTCCTTAATGCATAGATACATTAAATTATTACATTCATCTACCATATACACTTTGTGTTATGGCTTCCTGTGACTTAAGTATAAAATGAGTTTTAAGGCACACACCCTTTTTTAATCCCTTTAACTCTGTTGCAAGTACATAGAACTAAAAACTAATCTCAATCTGGACAACAAAAGGCACATGCACAATACTTATAGAACCCTAGATCAATACCAATTTTACAATAACAATCAATCCCCTTTCGTTAGTAAAGCTAATAGAAATGAGCACCTAAAGAACGTTTCAAAAGTTAAGAGGCATAAGGAAACGAATCAAGAGCTAACAAAAACATAACCACCAAACATATTTTAATCAAAATTTAAATACCAAAGTCCCCAAGACCCTTATATATTAAAAACCATAAATTTAATCAACCCTTATTTAGTTAGTTGTAATAATTTCGAAAGCCTATAATGTTAGACTCTTAGACGAAGGTAATAGATAAATAAGTCATGAAGCAACCTAACGGCCACAAGAAGTTAAAGATAAATCATTACCCAATAATTTTTTTTTAGTTTTTTAAGTTCAATTGCGCATATCCTCAGCATATGACAATTTTATTTGAATTAAAAATATGATATTCAGAATATTCTCATCATGACTTTTTTAAATATATACAAAATACAAACTTTAAATCTGAAATCTCACGTAAACATAAAGAGTATTTTCACCATTTTTCTCAACTAAACCATCCCAGTAAGTGTAACATAACTTATCAAATCATATCAAGAGAAAAGGATAGTGTTTAGTTTGCTGGTTAACAGAGTTGAAGTGATAAATTTAACGTAACGGAGGAAAACCTTTCCCAAACGTCCTAAAAACACCAGATCCACGAGTTAGGGTTATGTTAAATCGGTGAGTATATAGTGTATGTAACTGTAATGGCTGTGTCGCTTGTATATTATTCGAAGAAGACAAATATTGGGTTGGTTTATTTAATTTTATTTTAAAAAAATAAATGTTTTTAATTTTAAAAATATTTATTTTAAATTTTTATATGTTTGTTTTTTATTAAAAAGATACTTATAAATTTAAATAAACGGGCTATTCCTCCAATTATAGTTCGTATTCGTCAAGCTCCACTCCCTCAATCACACATCAATTTCATTCACAACGCATTTTCTCAATGGATCTCACTTTCGCATTGAATATTGTACACCCAAATTAAGAAAAAAAGGTTGTCGAATATAATAATAATAATAACAACAAACAGAGAGGAATAAAAAAATGAAGAAGGTTTTTTGGTTCATATATTTATGTCTCATAATATATGATCATGATCATCATCTGATAACATCATCATCACAATCACAACCATCATCATCATCACCGGTGCTGCAGCTGCAAGTCCATCATACGCGAGAAGTCCTCGAAGCACACGAACCCATCCCCGTTCCTATCAACACCCTCTATCATGCGCCGGCAATCCTCTAACGTGCAACGTTCATCCCCAATCGCTTCAAAAACCCTAAGCAACTCTTCCGCCGAGATCCTCCCATCGCGATCCGTGTCGAAAACCTCGAACGCCTCTTTCAACTCGTCAAGGTCCAAACCGGGTTCAATTTCCGACCCGACCCGGTTCATAAGCGCTTCGACGGTTATACACCCGAGGCCCTCGCAGTCGACCTCGCTCAGCATCATTTCAACGTCCTCGGGACTAGGTGACGCGCCGAGGCGCGTGAGGATGGCCTCGAGCTCCTGCCGCGAAACTACGCCGTCGTTGTCGCGGTCGATGAGGCGGAAGGCCTGCGCGAGGTCCCACCGCACGTCGACAGAGGTGTAGGACCAGTCCTCAGGGAGGACGCTGGTGGGCGTTTGGGAGCCGCCGGCGGCGGTGTTGGAGGGCTTGTGGGTGGGGGACTCGTTGGAGGAGGAAGAGGAGGATCCGAATGATGGAGGGTCGGATCTGGAGACTGTGGAACGTGGCTTCTTGGAGCGGAAGAGACGTTTGGGACTGAGATTGGTGAGCTTCATTGGGAAGAGAGGGGTGAAGGAGAAGATGAAGAAGAGGGTTGGTGTTGGGTTGAGGAGAAAGAGGGAGGAAGGTGAAGGGGTTAAATGGGGGGAGTGTGGGAAGGAGAAAGAGGGCCATTGAGGGAGCTTCCACGAAGTTTCCTAACCATCATGGACTTATTTACCAACAGGATGCTATTTATATTTTATTCTTTCTTTTAAAAAAATTAAAAAAAATACTTAATTTCAATCAATAGTACTACCTTCGGTCTTGGCAACGAGGCGAGTCTCGGATTAGGCATGGCAAAAAAATCCATCCCCGTGGGTAACCGCACCGTACCGCCCCCGTTTGAGTGGGTTTTCCCCGTTTTGTTGGTTTCGGGGACGGGGATGGTTTTTACCCGGTAGGAAAAAGTCGGGGACGGGGGCGGGGATGGTAAAACTAGTATCCGCCCCGCCCCCGTCCCCGTACCCGCCCCGACATACTTAAATTACTTAATACTCTTACTATATATATTACAAAAGATGATTTATTAGAAAATGTTTAATAATTGTATCCAAGATGATTTATTACTATTTTTATTATTGTATGTAAAAGATTTCATACTTGTATAGATACAACAAAAACTTTTAAAATACTTGATAAGGAAATTTTTTTTATAAAAACGGGGAAGGGGACGGGGACGGGTTTCCCCGATCCTGACTGGGGACGGGGACGGTAGTCATTTTATCCCGCCCGACGGGTATCGGGGACGGGCATGGTTAGGGTCTTGGATAACGGGGATGGGGATGGTAGGAGTCAAACCCGTCCCCGAACCGCCCCGTTGCCATGCCTATCTCGGATGGGTTTATGTTTTTTCGATTCTAACTTGAAGAAACTCGTAGATTTTACACTTTATTATTATTATTATAAATATATATTTTTTAATAAAAGTCATATATATATTTGAGTTTATGTCTCAAGGTAAGTATGACATATATCATTCTTTTATGCAATAGCTTTCATCATATTAAATGTATAAGTTTATATTTATATAAACTATATGATCAAATAAAAAATAAAATTGGTAAAATATGAAACCTAAGATTTGAAACTAATCCCTCTTAACACCAAGCAAGTAAAATCATCACAATACCAACTTTTTAATTTGAAATATTTGTGAATTATTTGACTAACATAATGCTTAAATGATATATTTAGAAACAAAGTTTCACATTAAATAGATTACCCATAAACATAAATGAAAGACTCTTTATAAGAGTGAAAAATTAGTATTTTTGAATTTCATTACTCCTTGATAGTTAAATATAAAAGGATTGAGTCATAAAATTTCTAGTTTAATGGGTTCGGTCTGTCATACGAGTCAATTTTAATAACACGTTATCCTATTGAATGTAAAATTATATAATCAGAGAAAAAATTGACAAAATAAGAAACCTGACTTGAACTTATGCCCTCTTAACAACAGAGAAGTGAGATTACTACAATGTCAACCTTTTAATATGAAATATTTATGAATTCTTTAACTAACATACTAATTGATCTGGTATCATTACCGTCCCCTAAACTACAATGACACAGGTAAAGGCAAGAGACGGGTCCAAAGAGATAGCTAAGACTCGAACTGCAAAGCAACCAACATGCTTACTGAATGGACCCCGAACTAAAACTTTGTCACTGAGTCAGAGTTTCAGAACAAGTAGGCAACTCGCCTGAAAAAGTGACCTGAACCTATCAAGTGTCAAATCACAAGTTAGACCTCAAATTAACTATAAATACCATTATTTATCACTAGATAAGTACAACCACCATCTGTTCCTAAGCTCTACGATTTGAGGTACCAAAGTACTAAAGTTGAAGAGCACGAAGCTCCCACTAAGCTTGTGTTAATACCGGATTCTCACTGAACCGATGTAAAAAGAAAGTGAGAGTGCGATTTCATACCGATTGTGAGTGTACCAGCATACCCCTTCCATACCGACCATTTCATTGGCACACCTAGTAAGATACATAAATTAAGTCTCGCAATTCAAAGAAAGTAATCAATAATGGAGCCGTCAAGACGACATCCTACTCCTGAAGGTCATGACCAGAAGGCCTGAGTGGAGCCACATATCTTGGAATTCAACTCCGGCATTGTAGAGACCCGGGATCAAACTCGCCTATAGGGAGAGAAACTATTGTCTATTCAGATCCTAGGGGTAAACTAATCAGACAACTCCAGGCGGGGCTCCTTGAGCTTAAACAAGCAAAAGCTAAGGAAGCAAAGGAGTAAACTGTTGTGACACCCCAGAGGAAATCGTTAGAAATTTTGGTATCGCTGGATTACTCACAAATCCTAACTTATAATGATAATCGAGACTCCACTTTGAGAATGGACCACTCTGGAAGCCAATGAAAGGGATTACATGTCACTGAGGGCTCAAGGGAATATCATTTTAACATACCATTCTCCAGAAGATTGATGAATGTATAAAAGATTGATGAATGTACCTATACTGAAGCACCTTCAAACACTACGGCTATTGTTGATTGGAAAGTACACAGGAGAAACTGACCCCGGGCAATATATGGATGCCTATGCAAATGAATCTTTGTTTCTAGGAGCATAGGAAGTTGCCATGTGTAGGATGTTCCCCAGAACTTTGGTTGGGGAAGCTTTGGGGTGGTTCAAAGGGCTTCCATCAGGATCAACTAACTCATAGGAAGAAATAAGTCAAGCCTTTAGGGACCACTTCATTATTTCATGGGATGTACCAAAAGCGTCTCATACGTTGGCTCAAATCACACAAAGGGAAAATGAAAGTTTGAGAGATTTTATAAAAACGTTTTACTAAGAGGCTGCTCAAGTTCTAGGATTGACTTAGCAAATCCAACTCCACATAGCTATCGAAGCTTTGCAATCGCAATCTCCTTTTGCCCTGTCTTTGGCCAAAGGCACTTAGAGGTTTGAGGAGTTTTGAAGGAAAACGGCAAAATTAGAAGTGTGTCTATAGAGGTTAAGACTCTGGTTCATGATCAAAAGATACAGAAAATGATTTAAGTAGAAATAACAGCTAGGGAACAGCACCCCGACAGAAGGAATAAAAGAGCATTTTTACGCACTACGCCCCACTAACAATCTAGCCAAGTTAAATCCTCTGAGAAATTGGGATACCAGGGCTTATGGTGTACGGGGTAAAGAAACCAACACCTACGAAGCATCTAGGGAACACAAGTAAATATTATGAGTTTCATGAGCAAATTGGGCACAATACAGACGAATACAGGTAGCTGAAGGACGTTATCAAAGTGTTAATTCGAGAAGGGAAATTGAAATAGTAACTTTTTAGACCAAAATCATAGGATGAGCCAGAAAGAGAAAAACCTCGGCGACAAGATCGCTCTCCATATGCTGATGAAGGACAGAATGTAAAATGACCCTCCGCATATAAAGGGAAAGTCGTAATAGAGAACATTATAAATGAGGATAAAGAATTCCAGATGCCCCATCAAAAGGAAAAAGAGAAGTTATTAACATGATAGCAGGAGAGTTTACAAGAGAAGGAGTGTCAAACTCAGTACAAAAGAACCATTTGTGTATGATCATAACGGTACAAGCCAAATCGGATAACAAATCATTCTGGGGTAGGATTCAGACGTCGTCCATAATTTTCATAGACGATAATTTTGTCCCAACTGTCCCAAGAGGGGATGACGCGGTGGTAATTGAGGTCGTTATCACAGACAAAACCATACGTGGGCCATTGGTAAATCAAAGGAGCTCTTATGATGTAGTTTTCCATGAGTGCTTCAAGAAGATGGGTTTGTCCGATGCAGATTTGCAACCCAACACTCAAGATTTAACCACATTAATGGATCAAAGCAGCTTACCAAAGGATTTGTTGACACCCGATTAACATTCGAGGGTGAGTCGGGATCTAGAACGGTTCAAACAAGGGTACTAGTTATCGATGTTAAATCACCATTTAACAAGATATTGAGGGGGCCATCGTTAAATGCACTAGAAGCGATAGTCTTCATACCTCACGTATTGATTAAGTTCATTGATAAAGATAATCAAGTCTCTTTAGTAAGGGGAGATCAACAGATGACTTGTTATTGCTATAATCTGAGCCTTCAAATGGTGAAAAGTGATGATAGAATCAAGAAAAGAAAGCTTAATGATGGGGGATCCGTTTCTGGATTAGTGAATTTAATAGACCTGGATTCCGGAGAAGAGTTAGTGTCTGACCCATTATGTAACATCCTGAATTTTAAGTTTTGGGCAATTTATATTGGCCAAATAATTAAATCAGATGGGTTATATGATTCCTAGACGGTTAAGTTAATTTTAGAATTTATCAGGGTAAGTTTCAAGTAACCGTTAGTTACCCGGTTAACTAGATGCATGAAATGACATTTATGCCCTTAATGAAAGGCTGAAACAATTCACATTCTCTTTCTCGTGGAAGTATGTAAACAGAGAAAAGAAGCTTGGTGTGATTCCCTCATTCCCTTCCGGTGGTTTCATCACTTCATCTACCATATTCTTCTTTTAATTTCTTCAAAATAAGGTAAAATTGCATGTCCCATTTTCCTTTTCCTTCATGTGGTAGCCATTCATGCTTGGAGAAAAGCTTCAAATTCTTGAAATTATTAAGGTAATGGCTGAACCTAACTCTGATTTTATGTAATTTCCAAACCCTACCTTTAATTTCTTACATTTTCTTAAATTTAGAAGTAATTTTGGGGTTTGATTTCGTGTGGGCAGCTTTGGGTACATCAAGTCTCCTTAGTAAGGGGAGATCAACAGATGACTTGTTATTGCTATAATCTGAGCCTTCAAATGGTGAAAAGTGATGATGGAATCAAGAAAAGAAAGCTGAATGATGGGGGATCCGTTTCTGGATTAGTAAATTTAATAGACCTGGATTCTGGAGAAGAGTTAGTGTCTGACCTATTATATAACATCCTGAATTTTAATTTTTGGGCAATTTATATTGGCCAAATAATTAAATCAGACGGGTTATATGATTCCTAGACGGTTAAGTTAATTTTAGAATTTACCAGGGTAAGTTTCAAGTAACCGTTAGTTACCCGGTTAATTTTAAAAATTAACTAGATGCATGGAATGACATTTATGCCCTTAATGAAAGGCTGAAACGATTCCCATTCTCTTTCTCGTGGAAGTATGTAAACAGAGAAAGGAAGCTTGGTGGCATTCCCTCATTCCCTTCCGGCGGTTTCATCACTTCACCTACCATATTCTTCTTTTAATTTCTTCAAGATAAGGTAAAATTGCATGTCCCATTTTCCTTTTCCTTCATGTGGTAGCCATTGATGCTTGGAGAAAAGCTTCAAATTCTTGAAATTATTAAGGTAATGGCTGAACCTAACTCCGATTTTATGTAATTTCCAAACCCTGCCTTTTATTTCTTACATTTTCTTAAATTTAGAAGCAATTTTGGGGTTTGATTTCGTGTGGGCAGCTTTGGGTACATTAAGGTTTTGACGTTCTTTAATTTCAAGTGAGTTTAAGTGATACCCATTGCATAGTGTTGGTTCCATTTGCGGATTTAGACTTAATATTGGTTGTCCCATGAAATTTAGGTGATTTTGGAAGGATTAAAGATGTTGGGCAACTTTAGGGTATTCCAAACTTTGGCTTCGACAATCGATGACTTAAGAAAATGGCATATGTGCATGGATTTCACAAATCAAAACAAGTGTTGCCCAAAAGATCCATACTCGCTGCCATGTATTGAATAGATAGTGGACGATTCTTCAGGATACCAGTTTCTCTCATTCATGGACGCTTATTTTGGATATAATCAGATTTTGATGTGTAAAGATGACGAAGAAAAAATAGCCTTTATCAATGATAAAAGAGTTTTCTGTTATACCATAATGCCCTTTAGACTCAAGAATGTTGAAGCAATCTATCAAAGAATGATGAATAAGGTTTTTGAAGGAATGCACTCGAAGATCGTGGAAGTTTATATAGACGATATCATAGCCAAAACCTTGACGAAAGGAGATAATATGGAGGATCTGAGGAAGATTTTCCAACAATTGCAGATATACAATATGCGTTTGAATCCATTAAAGTGTACCTTCACAGTGCCAGCAGGAAGATTCTTGGGTTTCATCTTAACTCAAAGAGGAATTGAAGCAAATCCAGATAAGTGTCGGGTAATCAGGGAGCTCCAAAGTCCAACCAATCCAAAGGAAATGCAATCCTTGAGTGGAAAAGTAACAGTTTATCCCGACTTATGTCAAAAATGGCACACCGGTCACTCCCTTTGTATAAAATTTTGAAGAAAAATAAAAAGTTTAAATGGGAAGAAGAGTAGAAAAAAGCCTTTCAAAGTTTGAAGGACGTTTTAGCTAACCCCTCGGTATTAGTCAAACCAACCCAAGAGAATGACTTTATGTGTATTTGTCCATTTTAGATGATGCATTGGGAGCAGATTTGGTTAAAGAAACCACTGAAGGACAATGACATGTATACTTTATTAGAAAAGCACTCTAAGGGGCTAAACACCAGTATCAAAAGTTAGAGAAAACCGCTATGGCTCTAGTTTGGACATCATAAAGACTCTGGTAGTATTTTCACGCCCATCCTATTGTGGTACGCACTGACTTACCATTACGAACATCCTCCATAAGTTGGACTTGGTCAGGCGAATGATAAGTGGGCAATTGAACTTTTAGAATTTGATATTTTTTATGAGCCAAGAACGACTATAAAAGCTCAAGTCTTAGCAGATTTTGTGACCGGATTAACTGGGGAGCCGCCATCCCCATCAAGGGAACATTGGGTCATATTTATTGACAAATCGTCAAATATGAAAGGCTGTAAAGCTAGGGTTATTATCGAAAGCGAAGATGGAATACATGTGGAGATTTCACTACAGTTTGATTTCAAAACGTTTAATAATCAAGTAGAGTATAAAGCTTGTTTAGCCGAACTATGAGCAGCTTTAGATGTCAGCGCAAAAACCGCAATCCTCTGTAGTGACTTTTAATTAGTCATATCCCAGATTAACGAAAACTTTGTAACAATATTTAGCCAAGGTATAGGAGTTGGAGGAAAATTTTGACCAAATCGAATACAAGCATATCCCCAGGGAGGAAAATGTTCGGGCCAACATATTGTCTAGGTTGGGCAGCACGAAGAGAGTCGAGTCAACCGCCACAGTTATTCAAATTTATTTGGCAACCCCAAGCATTACCACACCAGTCAAAGTGTGCATCGTACACACCAAAGCCTTTCCAGAGCATTCTTGGGTAGTGCTGATTATACAGTATATCGTGAATGGGCAGCTCCCAACGGATCCCATGGAGAAGAAGAGGTTGAAGAAAGAACTTCCAAACTTTGTTTTAATTGATGGGTAGTTATTTCAGAGAGGTTTCTCGATCCCGTACCTAAAATGTCTCAATGAAGCAAAGATTCCTGAGGTAATGATAGAAGTGCACAAAGGGACCTGCAAACATAATTTTAGAGAAAAAAGTTTGGCGAGAAAGATTCCGCGAGCAAGATATTGGTGGCCCACCAAGACGAAGGACACCATGGAATACGTTAAAAGATACGCCCTGTGTCAGAAGAATAGTAATTTACACCACGTTCCCGTTGAAGAATTATTCACATAGGTTGTCCCTTAGCCATTTTGGGGGCCATCTTTAGTAAAATCTCTTTAAGGCTCACAATATGTCACGTTTATTAATAGCGTTACAAGAAATGTATGGGTCTATTTTCTTAAAAATAAACCTAATGTTTTTTCTTTGATCAAAAGATGGAAAACAAAAGTTGAAATTCAAAAGGTTTAAAGGTAAAGGTATGAAATCAGTAATATCAGAGGGGCGTTGCTGCCTGATTTAATGCGTTTTGGGCGTGGGACAATGTTGCACGTCCAATCTCTTGTCCCACGCCCAATCTGCAAACCAACTTTTAGGAAAAAAACATGTCCCACGCTAAAACCATAAAGTCCTAGCCAAAGGTGGCGTGGGGAAATAGCTTACCCAGACTCCTAAGCTAAAATCAATTTTTTTAGTGTTGGTTCATTCAATTTGATTTTGCCTAATAGAATCTCAAATCACAACAAACCTCATTAGAATAAATGGAATTTGTTTTTTAGTTATATTTATTTAACCTGAGAAAAATTGCACATAATAAAAATTTAAAGGGGAAAATATTTATTTAAAATTAATATTAATATAGTATACTTTTGATTTTAATACAAGTTCAAAATATTTTTTGATAAAAAAATTTCATCATTTTGAGTTTTTACCCTTTAAAATTATATTAATTGTAGAAATATTATAAATAAATTCCTTTATTTTAAGAATTGGTGAGATAAAATAAGATAGTGTTTCAAACTTGAAAATTGCAATTTGAATATTACAAAATTTGATAATGTTTCATGCAGGTCTTTATTTATTTATTTGTTTGCATTGGTGTATAGTTGTCTTTTCTTGGAATTTGTTGAAAATACTTAAATACCAACATATATAAAATAATGAGTGAGGCTTGGCGCTTGCCCAGTTTGAGTCATGATTTGTTCATTTGTTGTTTCTCTTTGGTTTCTTCCTTTTGGGGTAATTAAAAGTAAGAGGAATTTCTGAAAAGTTGCTTTCTAATTGTAAAGGGGACTTCTTTTTGCATGAATCTTTCAGTATTCACCCATTTCTTTATTGGGTGCGAATCCTTTTTAGGCTTTTTTTTTTTATGTTTAAGTTTGCAAGCATGATCATTTGATGTTATCTAGAAATACAATTTGAAGATTGAATATTATCAAATCAATTGAAGATTATCAATAGACAAATTTCATGAACTGTTAAGAATGGATGTAATACTTACTTTTATTCTTTAATTTCAATTTGGTTTAATTTGATAAATTAAGGATAATTTGATTGCCCTTCAGTTGGGTTTACCTTTTTTTAATATAGGCAGTTGGTTCGAATTTATTTCAATTTGATTTGGTTTTATAAAATTTGTTCAATTCGGTTGCATTGAATTTGTTTTTATTTGGGTTGGACACTTCGATGTGAAAACGTAAAATGGACCACCTGATCATGTGACAAACCTAAAATTGTCAAAATAAAATAAATTAATATTATTAATTTATATGAAATAATGTTTTTGTTTAATAATATTATTAGCATCAATAAAATCGTAAAACTATCTTAAAAAATTAATGAATTGTGAATAATAGCCGTTAATATTGCGCTATTACTCTTCATTATTAATTTTTTAAAAATATTTTACATTCCATATTTTTTTCTTTAAAATTACTTTAATCAATTAACACTCTCTACATTATTCATACCTAACACTTGCGTGGTGTGAATGACATTTTATATTTTTCATTAATTTTAAAAACACAAAAGGAAATTATTGAAATATAACTAAACTTGAATTTGAGAACTATTTTAATAAGATAATATGTAAATATTTTAAAATTAAAATTTTTCATAAAATAATAAAATTGAATTATTTAGTATAATCAATAACATAAATGTGTCTTTCTGCTATCATTTGTTGAAAAAATTGCAAGGACTAAAATAAAAGAATATATTTATATTATTTACTGGGACTATAAACACTTATTTAAGAACATAAATATACAATACACAATTGAAATTAATGTCGACAGAGAAACGTTTTTAAGTTTGAACATTGTTAGTGTAAAGAATGCTCGAAGTATTTTTTTATAATTATAAATAAATAAATAAATAAATTCGATACTAATTAACGAAAGTGTTAACACAACAATTGAAAACAGTATCACTGTACAGTACTCGTCTCGAATATAATATATGAAAAAGGAAAGTAATCGGTTAGGTTAGAAATTAATGCAAGTTGAAGGAATGTTAGTACTAGTAGGTGGGATGTTTAAAATGGTGGGTCTGTATTGTAGTAAGGCACTTAGTGACAAAATAGTTTAATTGTCGATTTGGTATGTAGTTAGGAAAATGAGATTTTAAAAAAATTAATAATAAATATTGATCATTCACATTATTTAAAATGATTAATATTTCATTTGATTATATTAAAAAATCTCTTTCTATAATCTCTGTTTGTATTAAGTAAACAGCTACTTGATAGAGATGATTTTCAATCTAGTTTATCTTATATTACCAATTAGTTAGAGTGATGAGTGACCCTTCCATAATAGTCCGGCTTCTCTACTTGTAGAACCCATACATAGCTTCTACTTTCACTTTTTACACCGGTGTTTTATAATTGGTATATATAAAAAATACTTTTAATGTCAATTTATTTTTATAATCGATCTAAAAAAATATTTTTTTATATCAGTTAAAAAATAATTTATCTTAAAAATACATGAGATGTATAATCATGTTGATTTTATAATTTGTATAAAAACATTTTTAAAATCGGTTATAAAAATAAGCAATGTTAAAAATATTTTTTATATTGGTTATGAATTGTGAAACTCATTTTTGTCCTACCAGAAGATATTTCACAAAAAAAGAGAAGAAAAAAAAAAGAAAAGGAGAGAAAAAACATTCTAAAAAAAATGGTTCACCTAGGTGAGACCGTATATTTTTTTTGCCCACTCGCTTAGGTGAAACCTACGAGTTTCAGAAAAAAAAAGATAAGAGAGATCAAGTAAGCCATGACTTGTTTTTTTTACCCAATGGGTCTTAGCTTTAAAAAATCCGGTCCCCTTATTTGCATGAAAAAGCAAAAGGAAAGCACAAGAGGACACCCTTTCACAAGTCAACCAAGACATTTAGGGAAGGGTTTTGGAAAGCAAAGAAAAAGGACAAATGAGGGTTGCTAAAGAAGAGGAAAGAGGGAGAAACAAAGCTTAGACCCTCAACCACCCCCTTAGACCACAACTAGGGTTTTGGGGGAGCTTGAAGGTCTCCCTCTCCCTCTATAAAAAGAGCTCTTGAGGAAGAAGAGAGTTCATAGATTTTTTTAGGGGTTCTTGGTTCACCATTTTTTTTTATTGTGGTTCATGAATGAAATTACTTCTTTGTTTGGGGTTTGAGTAAGTAAACACCTTTATTAGAGAGGAATCTTGTATTTTATACACAAAAATAGAGAGTGGGTAAGGAGGGTCTTTATTGTCACCTTCTTTAGGAGGAAAAAAAGGCATAAACCTCTCTTTAGGGGGACACTGTGTCTTTACTTTCCTTTACACTTTGTACATTCATGAATATTGGTTAAACACACCTAAAATGCTTAGTTATTCATATTATGTTCTAAGTATGCTCTTATGTTTGGATTACTTTACATGAATTTGTGTTTGAACATTGTTGTTGTTGGCTAATTGCCATTTAATTCTTCCTTGTGATATCAACTTAAGCCATGTTAGGATTATGCCATTTCCCTATTTCTCCACCATGCTAAAATTCAAGAAAATGCTTTAAATCAATTGTTGAAATATGATTTTGGAAGCAATGATAGGCTTAATTTGTCCATGTTCATGTCATATTTGAGTTTCGTCATGTATGAATCAAAGAAAAGGTGCTTGGAGGCCTGATTTTTGTGTTTTGAAATGCTGAAAAATGTGTACATTTGATAAATTTGCCTAGGCGAGCCATTTTTACCTAGGCAAATAAGCCCCTAATTACCTCTGCCTGCAGCTCGCCTAGGCGATCCCTTCTGTTCCCTTTTTTTAAGATATTTTATTTATGTTTTTTTATTTGTGCGCTTATTTGTTCCATTACTTTTAAGAAAATGTTGAAGACTCTCGACAATAGAGTTAATTTGGATGAGACGTCTTGTTAGTCTTATTTCACTTTTCTAAAGAAAATGCTATTTCCAAAACGTGAAAATAAAGGGTTCTAGGCAATAAAGTTAATTTAGACAAGTTGTTCTGTTAACCTCGTTTCCCTTCTCGGAACTTGACCTTTTCTAAAAAATGTTTTTTTACTTATTTGTGTTAATATCATAAATGAGGTTAATTTAGACAAGACGTTATATTAATTTTGTTTTCTTTTCAAAATATGTCATAATCAAAAGGCTTTTGAGTTGAAAAAATGAGATTAATTTAGACAAACCCCACCTTTCTTTCACCGTTTTACGTTCATTTATGGTATTGTATTATTTTCTTTCAAGAGGTTAAATTAATTTTTAAGCTATTTAAATATGCATAATCAATTTGAGGTAACCATTTTACGATGGATAATGTAGGGTGTTAATATCTTCTCCATCTGTAATTCAACACCCGAGATTAAAATCTCATTTAAATAATTAATGTCTTAACATTAGGTTTTTTAATATTTTCCTTCAAATAAATATTGGTGATGACTTCTCTTTTCAAATAGTTTCCCTTTTTGAGTCATCTGTTGTCACGACCTTGATCGCCATATAAACTAACCCATGTAAAAAAGGAAAGCAAAGGCCCAGGTAGGGTTCTCAAAGAAGTTGGATTCGTTCTACAATCTATACCAATTTAACTTATAATACTTTTTGTGATTCCTTTCCTATAATATTTTATTACACCATTTCACATCAATTAAGAAGTTTAGTTATTTGAGGTAAGTGCTTAAATTTATTGATATTTTGATTATACTTTCAAATTTACCCATATTAATGAAATTGGAGAAATAATTTTTTTTTGAAATTTCATTAGTATAAAAAAAGAGAAATTTAGTTAACTTGGATGTGTATTAAAATAATAACAAATGTTCTAAATAGAAATGCGTATTAATTATATGTTGTGTTCTTCTTTCCTGACCTTACAAACATATCTAGCTAGCTCTTTGTATGTTTTTTAGTTATATTTTTTTTTTCAACTAATTTTGTTACTTGTAAAAGATATACGTGTAACATTTTCAAATATATATAAGTTTTATTTTTGAATAATCAAGAAAAAATTTGAAGAATTCAAAGGTGTTTTATAACCAGAAGTTAATAACCAATTGTTTTAATGTGTGGGGATCATTGAATCTTACCTCTCCCAACAAAAGATTTTTATAATCATGACATTGTTTGAATCTTAACAAACATTGAAGAGAGTAATTGTTTGTAAGGAAAACAAAGGCCTCCTACATGTAAAAGAGACCAAAAACTAGAAAGAAGCTATCATTCCCCCCGCAACTACCAACAGGATAGATTTGGTTGTAATGTTTGATGTACTGTGTGAATATTTATGGTTTTAATTATTTATTTTAAAATTAAAATATATTATATTTTAATAATATCTCTCCATTAAAAAATCAATTTATATCCAATCATGAATCAACTATTAACAAAGTTGATACTAAACAAAAAGGTCAGGTATTTGTCTAACAAGTTGTTAACGATTAACCAACAAGTGTTTTGTATCATGATCCAAGTAAAACACTTGTCAACCGTTATTAACATTTTCTTGTGAATTTTTAAGTGATTATATGATTTTAAAATTTTTTAATCTTAACTGTTCATTCTATAGTTATACAGTCTAGATTCGTTCCTCTTACATAAGAGAACCTTTCTCATAAGATACATCCTCTATATATATATATATATATATATATATATATATATGTTGTATCATATGACAAAGATTTTCTTAGGTGAGAGTGAGAGAAATAAATCTGAATCGTTATATCATATATTATAAATGATCGAGATTAAAATATATTAATCATATATTTTCCAAGTGATCATTTAACTTTAAAAAACTTTTAATTATAATCATCTATATACGGTTATAATCTCTCTCCCACTTACTTAAAATAACATTTTTCTTAAGAGATATTCTATATATATATTGTCATTACTTTTAACAAGAAAGAAACAAAGGCGATAAAGAAAACATGAATCACCGGTTTAGAACACAGATTGTCCATAAATTCAGCAAATTGGATACCCAAAGTAGCACGCGGAAATGGTTGAGCACACCGAAATTTCTCATAGAAAATTGTTACGCATAGACACAGACACCTGTTGAAATGAAATATTGAGATAAAATAAATAAGGGGCAAGACTTGTTGGCATGATATCAAACTTTTGTTTTCGGTAACCTTTTTTTATTTATAAAGGCATGATATCAAACTTTGTAAAGTCGTATCACAAACACTTTTTTTTTATAAATAGATTTGATTAATTTTTTTAATGTATCATTTTCAAGGATTTTTGGCCAAACTGGGGCATTTTTAAAAAATATTTATGGTTTAGGGTGGAAAAAAATAATATTTAGTGGTTTCTGCATGCGTGCCATGTGTCACGCTTACAGCAAACTCGTAGTCTGAGGAGACAGTTTTGCCTTGGTTTACGCATTATAAATATTGATAAAAATTGCATTCAATAGGGCTTAAACCTGAGACCTTTTAAACACAATAAGATAACATAACCACTGAAACAACTGTTTTTTTTAGTGTAAATAAGAAATATTATTTAGTATCCTTCTTTCTATTTTTTTTACCAATCTTTCATATTTTTTCATAAAATAAAAGTTATATAATTTTATAACAGTTAAAAATATAATATTTAGTATACATTATATAATAAAATTATACATTATTCATTAAAATATAATATTTAATATACTTTATATAAATTTTATATATTAAATATATATTATACGTTAATATTTATATTAAATATAATATTTAATATATATTAAATATATATTAAGTATATTAAGTATTATTATACTTCATATACTTTATATAAATATTAACGTATAATATATATTTAATATATAAAATTTATATAAAGTATATTAAATATTATTATAAATATTTAATATAAATATTTAATATACTTTATATACTTTATATAAATATTAACGTATAATATATATTTAATATATAAAATTTATATAAAGTATATTAAATATTATATTTTAATGAATAATGTATAATTTTATTATATAATGTATACTAAATATTATATTTTTAACTGTTACAAAATTATATAACTTTTATTTTATGAAAAAATATAAAAGATTGGTAAAAAAATAGAAAGAATGATATTAAATAATATTCTTTGTTTACACTAAAGGAATAGTTGTCCTAGTGGTCATGTTATCTCATTTTGTTCAATGGGTTTCAGGTTCAAGTGCTGTTGAATGCAATTATCTTATTTCAAAAAATTAGATATACAACATTTGTATTTAAAGTTGTAAGATTAGGCTGGCCAACCTGCATGAGGCTGGATCTAAGATGTTGGAATTGCATTTGAGTTAGGAAAATAATGCTTAATTTCAACAAAAGGTTGATTTTTAGCAAGTATTTTACAAGATTTATTAGGTTTAACCACCCATATTAAATTACAATTTACATTACAAGAATCCCCTGATTTAACATAGGACATAATCTCATACAATAACCAACATTCCCAATCAAATCAACTATTGGGTGGGACATGAGCTTTGTGAGCTTTGTAACGCCCTGGAGTCAACTTGCAAACCCCAAGATAATTACCGTCACCATATAAAATTTCTTAGATAACTTATTTTTCACCTGGTAATTATCAAGAGATTCACAACCTGATTCCAGAGGTTACTGATACAATATCAGAGTACGTAACCTTTACATAATTAACTTCTTATTATTATACATAACATTAGAGTTCTATACATATTATATTTTACAACAGGTACCTAGATCTTATAAAATATAAAGATGTAAAGTACCAAAACATAGCATATACATAATACAACAATAGTAGTCATGCAAGCAAGCATCATCATCAAAAGCCTTCATAATTCATCCATATTCAACAACATCCACATTGTCACATGTCTTCCTAGTTAACCACTAAAGGGTTGCCACAAGTAACAGAAAGAGTGAGATAAAATATCAAATAAATAGAAATTAAATCAGAACAAACACAATCACAAGTGGGATGCTATACGATACAGATGCCAAACAAGTATTTTGTATTATACTGATATTATTATATTCTGTTTTTTTTATATAAATGAAAATGCATGATGGATCCATTCTGGTGGGAACATCTGCAGTGATTTCCAACAATAATATTTTTACGGATATCCAATCGATACCGCGCCCCATAATGCAACACCACATCAGATAACAATATCATAATATCAATAACAAGTGTTACGGGACCCCCCTTAAGGACACACTGCTTAGCCCTTAAGACGGCCGTGGTATAAAACCACCGCAGAGGTTTGTTGCTCAACAGAGCGCGTTCCCCCACCGGGAACCCCCTCAAAGAACCCCTCTGCGGATTCTTTGAACGGCCAATGCATATGATGCATGAATGCATTAAATTATCAAATTCCTTTATAATTAATTTTAACAATAAAATTATTATAATAATCAATTAAGCATACTTTATTTGTAATTCAAAGAATATGGAAACATATTTTCCATACTACTTATATCATAATTCAATCATATGGAAACACATTTTTCATAACATTTATATCATATTTCAAACATATGGAAACATATTTTCCATAACATTTAATAAGTCAAAGAGTATGGAAACACATTTTCCATGTTATAGTAATTGTTTAATATTATATTCCAAACCATTTGTATCAATTTCACAATTTAATTCAAATTAAATTAAAATCTAACTATATGAGTTTCTAAACAATTAAGCAAGCAATTCTAACTTAATTTCTATGTATTTAATATCCTATCTCCTCTTTCTTACGTCAAGTGAAGATCATTAAACTTTCCTTATGCTAAACTCCCTTGTATTTCTTCAAATCTTCAAGTTTGCGTAATTTCTTCTTATGCGAAAATTAAAGAATGAAGGTTTTGAGAGCTTGAAGAGAGAGATGAAAGGTTATAGGATCAGTGAGGTTTGTGGTCTGAGGAATGTGGGAGGTTGGGGCTCTATTTATAGGCTTTCAATGGTGGTTACTGCAGCAAATTACTGTAGCAAATCACTGTAGCAGCTCGAAATGACATGGGGCGGTGGAAAAATGGAGAACTCTCCTGAATTCTCTACATTTCACAAGTTTTTCATATGACGTTTACTGTAGTATTTTACTGTAGCATTTTACTGTAGAAGATTTTTATTTTATTTTATTATTCTATTCTACGTTCCATTCTCGTTTAATTCCGTTTTAAGTCAGACTAAAAATATCCTTGTATTCATAATTAAATTTTCTATTTTCTAGGATTCATTTCTTATTTCTCTGAGAAACTTTAATTTTTTCACTATTTAATTACCGCTAAAAAAATTGGGCTGTTACAAGCTTCCTCATCAAAAACACTCATGTAAAGTTAGCGTGAGAGCCTGACTCCCCCACAATGGTCATGCATGGAACATTAAGTCCCACATAACATATCAACATAAAAAGTTGTGTGAAACATCATGTGTAACACCCTGGAGCCAACTTGAAAATCCCAAGATAATTACCATCTCCATATAAAATCCCTTGGATAACTTATCTTTCGCCTGGTAATTATCAAGTGATTCACAACTTGATTCCAGAGGTTACTGATACAATATCAGAGTACGAAACTTTTACATAACTAACTTTATTTTATTATACATAATATCAGAGTCTCATACATATTATATTTTACAACAGGCACCTAGATCTTTTTAAAATATAAAGATGTAAAGTACCAAAACATAGCATATGCATAATATAGCCAAAGTAGCCATGCAAGCAAGCATCATCATCAAAAGCCTTCATAATTTATCCACATCAAGCATCATCCACTTTGTCACATGTCTTCCTGATTAACCACTAAAGGGTTGCCACAAGTAACAGAAAGAGTGAGATAAAATAGAAATTAAATTAGACAAACACAACCACAAGTAGGATGCTATGCGATGCAGATGCCAAACAAGTATTTTGTATTATACTTTTGTTATTATCTTCCGTTCTTTATACGAATGAAAATGCATGATGGATCCATTCTGGTGGGAAAATCTGCAGTGATTTTCAACAACAATATTTTTACGGATATCCAACCGATACCGCGCCCCATAATGCAACACAAACATCGGATAACATTAATATCAATAACAAGTGTTGCGGGACCCCCCTTAAGGACACACTGCTTAGCCCTTAAGACGGCCGTGGTATAAAACCACCACAGAGGTCTGTTGCTCAACAGAGCGCATTCCCCCACCGGGAACCCCCTCAAAGAACCCCCCTGCGGATTCTTTGAACGGCCAATGCATATGATGCATGAATGCATTAAATTTATTTTAATAACTTTATTCATAATTTTAACAATAAGAATTTATTGTAAAATTCAAGAAGATACGACATTTCATCATATTTACAAGTATAATCCATATACTATATTTAAAAATATGGAAACATAATATCAACTAATTACTATATTTAATAATTCAAACAATAAGGAAACATGTTTCATGTAAACTACTATAATTATTATTTCAAAGGTTATGGAAACACATTTTCCATAGCATTTATTGATTTATCATACTCTTTATTTCAAGGAATGTAGAAACATGTTTTCAAAATGGTTATTTCATCCATTTATTTAATTAAATAACTTTATTATTATTTTGTTAAAAAAATTAGATTTTGATAAATTGTAATGTCTTAGTAGTTAAGATTAAAGTATATTTTAATAATGATATATTCATATAAGGTAGTATAGTATAAAGGAAATTAACAAAAGTACCAATAAGAACTTAAAATGGAAATTCTGAACCTATTAGTGCGCTACCTATTAGTGCGGTTGTAACAGGAACCGCACTAATAGGGTCCTGCATATGCTGTTACGAAAACAGCATGTAGTTTTTGTGAATTTTTACGTTTTAACCATTCCAATTTGCAATTTAAGCATACCAAATGATGTTAAATCATTATATAACATTAGAAATATATTATATGTCATATTTCAATGTATTAATATAAATTTCAAAATTTAATTCCTTTAACTAAAAAATTTAACTATTCACATTTAATGTTATTTAGTCAAATATTGATATATTTCTAATCTAATTTCCATCTATCCGATATTCTATCCCCTCTTTCTTACCTTAATTTCAGATTCCCGAACTCGGTTTGTGCTCAAGCTCCTTGTTTCTCCTCGAATCTTCAATGGAAAACGATTTCTAGGATTCCAAAATTGAAGGCCTTAGAGTTGTAGAAACGAAGGTTTGAAGGTTTGAATTAGAAGATAATAGAGGATAGAAGGATGTGGGTGATTTGGTTTGTGAAAAAAATGAAGTTGGATGCCATTTATATAGGCAAGATTGGCGGTGGATGAAGGCGGTGAAGGAGGGAGCTGGAAACTTCGTGAGAAAAATCTCACGAAGATTTTTCTTCTCTCTTTTTTTTTTTTTTTTTTTTAAAATAATTTCTACGTTTTATTGTTGCATTTTATTTTCTTTTAGTCTCAGTTTAAATCCGATTTATAAAATAAAAATATCCCCGTAACCGGAATAAAATTTCCTATTTTCTAAGATTTATTTCTTATTTTTCTAAGAAACTTTAATTTTTCGCTATTTAATTACCGATTCAAATTTAATTAAAAATTGGGCTGTTACACTCTCCCCCCGTTATAAAAATTTCGTCCTCGAAATTTAAACGTACCTTGTCAGAATAATTCAGGATATTGACTCCTCATTTCATCTTCTCGTTCCCAAGTCATGCTTATTTCATCTCCTTGTTGCCAGGCTACTTTCACCAATGAGATCTCCTTGCTTCTTAGTCGCTTGACGTCCCTGTCCATTATCTTCACTGGTGTTACTGGAATTGTAAGGTTTTCCTTAACTTCTATATCATCGGTCTCGATCACATGGTCTGGGTCAGGTACATACTTTCGTAATTGTGAGATATGGAACACATTATGAAGATTGGAAAGGTGAGGCGGCAATACGATCTGATATGCCACTTTACCAATTCTTTTAAGGATCTCATATGGCCCTATATACCTTGGAGTAAGCTTCTTACTTTTTAACACTCTTCCAACTCCTTTGTTGGGTGATACTTTTAAGAATACATAATCTCCAACTTGAAATTCTAATGGCTTCCTCCTTTGATCATAATATGACTTTTGTCGATCCTGCGCAATTTTCATCCTTTCTCTAATCATTCGAATTTGCTCTGTCGTTTGTCGAACAATTTCTGGTCCAAGAGTCAGGTGCTCACCTGTCTCTAACCAACAGATTGGTGTCCTGCACTTCCTCCCATACAATGCTTCATATGGTGCCATCCCAATGCTCGAGTGATAACTGTTATTATATGTGAATTCGATTAGTGAGAGATAATGTTCCCAGCTTCCACCATGTTCTAACACACATGCTCTCAGTAAATCCTCCAGGCTTTGGATAGTCCTCTCTGACTGGCCATCAGTCTGTGGATGATAGGCAGAGCTTAACTTCAGTCTAGTACCAAGCTCTTTATGCAAACTTCCCCAGAATCGAGAAGTAAATCTAGGATCTCTATCAGATACTATGCTTGACGGTACTCCATGTAATCTCACTATCTCCTTTATATATACTTGAGCCAATTTCTCAAGTGAATACTTCATGTTGATTGGAAGAAAATGGGCTGATTTTGTTAATCTATCGACTATCACCCAGATAGCATCATTGCCTCTTTGTGTTCTAGGCAAGCCTGACACAAAGTCCATGGCAATGTCATCCCATTTCCATACAGGTATTTCTAGTGGTTGTAATCCACCAGATGGTTTTTGATGTTCAACTTTACTTTTCTGACATATTAAGCAAGATGAAACATACTCAGCTATCTCTTTTTTCATCCTCTTCCACCAGAAGTCTTTTCTTAAATCTTGATACATCTTTGTAGATCCAGGATGAATACTAAGCATGCTCTTGTGGGCTTCCTCTAGAATCATCTTCTTTAGTTCTGCATCCTCTGGGACACATATTCTTCCTTTTAACCTCCATATTCCATCTGAACCTTCTTGTAATCCCAGATCTTTCCCATTATGTTGTGTCTCGATCATTCCTTGGAGACATACATCCAATCTTTGTTTTTCACACACCATCTTCAAAAAATCATTAGTGATTTTCAGAACTCCGACAACCATATTTACTGAAGATTTCTCCTCAACTGCTATGTTTAAGTCTCTAAATTGTTCAATCATTTCTAATTCTTTTATCATTAAAGTTGCCATATGAATAGATTTTCTACTAAGTGCATCAGCAACCACGTTGGCTTTTCCCGGGTGATACTTCAACTCAAAGTCATAGTCCTTGAGAAATTCCATCCATCGACGTTGTCTCATATTTAATTCTTTTTGATCAAATAGGTATCTAAGGCTCTTATGATCACTATAAACTTCAAACTTTGCACCGTATAAATAGTGCCTCCAAATTTTTAAAGCAAAGACAATGGCTGCTAATTCTAAGTCATGAGTAGGGTAATTAAATTCGTGTGGTCGTAATTGCCTTGAAGCATAAGCAATTACTTTCCTTTGTTGCATTAGGACACAACCAAGTCCTAACTTTGAAGCATCACAATAAACTTCAAAGTTTTCTTGGGGGTTCGGTAAAGCTAGAACTGGTGCAGTTGTTAATTTTCTCTTTAATTCTTGGAAACTTGCTTCACATTCAGGAGTCCAGATGAAGGGTTTATTTTTACAGGTTAATCGAGTCATTGGTAGAGCAATTTGGGAGAATCCTTCAATAAATCTTCGGTAGTAGCCCGCGAGTCCTAAGAAACTCCTGATTTCGGTGACAGTTTTCGGCCTTTCCCAAGCTATTACAGCTTCAATCTTCGTAGGGTCGACTGACACTCCATTCTTAGATATCACATGGCCTAAGAATTTTACTTCATTAAGCCAAAACTCACATTTGGATAATTTGGCATATAGCTGTTTCTCCTTTAGTATTTGTAGTACTAAGTACAGATGCTTCTTATGCTCCTCCTTGGTTTTGGAATAGATAAGAATATCATCTATAAAGACAATGACGAATTGATCAAGGTATGGATGGAATATTCGGTTCATGTAGTCCATGAACACGGCTGGGGCATTAGTTACACCAAAAGGCATAACTAAATATTCATAATGGCCATAGCGTGTTCTAAAGGCTGTCTTTGGAATATCTTCTTTCTTCACACGAATTTGATGATAACCCGATCTCAGGTCTATCTTGGAGAACACAGTAGCTCCTCGTAATTGATCAATCAGGTCATCGATCCTCGGTAACGGGTATTTATTCTTGACCGTTACTTTGTTCAGTTGGTGATAATCGACACAAAGTCTCATACTACCATCCTTCTTCTTGACTAGTAGTACAGGTGCTCCCCAAGGAGATACGCTGGGTCGTATGAATTGCTTTTCTAATAACTCATCTACTTGCTTCTTTAGTTCTGCCAGTTCTATTGGAGACATTCTATAGGGTGCTCTAGCAATGGGTTTTGCTCCAGGAATTAGGTCAATAGAGAATTCTATCTCTCGTTCAGGAGGTAATCCTGGAACATCTTCAGGGAATACTTCTGGAAATCCACAGACTACTGGTATCTTACTTACATCAGGAATAACTTTTCCTTCTGTAAGTGCAAATACCATGAATAATTGGGTTTTATTGTTTAAGGAATATCCTATAGGATTTTGTGAGACATCATACTCCTGACACTCCATGTTGTCAGATGGAAAGATCACGGTTTTATTACGGCAGTCCACAAGGACATGGTTAGCGGATAGCCAATCCATCCCCAAAATAATTTCCAAGTCCTTTAATGGTAAGCATACTAAGTTCACGTTAAAATTTCTACTCCCTATATGTATAGAACAGCCTTCACACACGTTAGCTGTCCTAAGATAGTTACCAGTAGGAGTAGAGACAAGCAAATCATATTGCATAGATTTCACAGGTAAATTCAAACGCCTAACACATTCTTCAGCAATGAAAGAATGTGTCGCACCAGAATCAAATAAGACAGATAAGGTAGTGTCGTTAAGAATGCACTCACTTTGTACTAAGTCGTCTGCCTGTGATGCCTCTGATCCACTGATTGCAAATACTCTGCCAGCTGCCGATGATCTGTTCTGATTATTCACTAGCTGTCCACTTTCTCGTCCTCGACTAGCTGTGCCTTTGACATTAAGTCCTCCGCGACCATTGGTATTATGTCCATCTCGAATGTTGGCTCCTCCTCTGTTGGCTCCATTGTTGTTGTTCTCAGTTTTAACATTCACAGTGTCAGTGCCTTGGTGAAGTTGTGGGCAGTTGGGACGAATATGTCCCTTCTGGTTGCATTGGAAACAGGTAACATCTGTTTGTGTACAATCACGGGTTCTATGATTTCCTCCACATTTGTAGCAGTTCCATGTGATTGATTGGTTCACGCGTCCTCCAGATGATGAAGATGATCCTCCTCGAAATCGATTCTGATTAAATGCTCCTCGCCTTTTAAAGTTCACTAGTTGAGGTTTCAATTGTTTACTGCTTTTCTCTTGCTCGATCCTGGCCCGATGGTTCTCTTCAAAGATTCTGCATTTGTTGATTAAAGTAGGAAAACTCCTAATCTCCTGATGTCCTATGGCTTCTTTAATTTCTGGCCTCAGGCCATTTTCAAATTTGATGCATTTAGAAGCCTCAGTCCCTGGCTGTTGGAAAGGAGGATAGAACAATGATAGTTCCTCAAATTTGGTAGTGTATTCTCCGACAGACATATTCCCTTGCTTTAATTCTAAAAATTCTAATTCCTTTTTGCTCCTGACACTAGCAGGGAAATACTTCTCGAGAAAGGTTTCTTTAAAATTCTGCCAGTTGAGTAGCCTACCAGCTTCCAGTAACCTATCGCGAGCAAAGATCCACCAATTCTCTGCTTCCCCTACCATCATATAGGTAGCGTATTCTACCTTCTGGGCTTCAGTGCAAGGTAAGGATCGAAAAATACGTTCCATTTCTTTAATCCACAGGTAAGCCACCTCTGGATTATAGTCTCCTTTGAATTGGGTAGGTTTCCTTTTCAGGAAACGGTCAAGTCCATGGGTTCCTTCAGCTAACCTTTGCTGTTCCTGTCTTTCAAGGATCTCAGCAAATCGATTAAATGCAGCAGCCATGGCATCATCGTTCTGACGTCTAGCCATATCTTATCCTACAGGTACCACTGCATTCGGTTTATTGAGTATCTAATATACTCAGAGTTCTAACAATTTTATGTTATCTAACTAAACAGAAACATATAAAGAGCATACATAACACACAAGCATACAAATTTCAAACAAATAACAATCAAGGTTCACACACTTCAAGCTATCTTTCTTCAATTTCTAGTTACTTCCTAAGGTTTTCTTTATATTTTATAAACCATTGCTCTGATACCACTTCAGTTGTAACACCCTGGAGCCAACTTGAAAATCCCAAGATAATTACCATCTCCATATAAAATCCCTTGGATAACTTATCTTTCGCCTGGTAATTATCAAGTGATTCACAACTTGATTCCAGAGGTTACTGATACAATATCAGAGTACGAAACTTTTACATAACTAACTTTATTTTATTATACATAATATCAGAGTCTCATACATATTATATTTTACAACAGGCACCTAGATCTTTTTAAAATATAAAGATGTAAAGTACCAAAACATAGCATATGCATAATATAGCCAAAGTAGCCATGCAAGCAAGCATCATCATCAAAAGCCTTCATAATTCATCCACATCAAGCATCATCCACTTTGTCACATGTCTTCCTGATTAACCACTAAAGGGTTGCCACAAGTAACAGAAAGAGTGAGATAAAATAGAAATTAAATTAGACAAACACAACCACAAGTAGGATGCTATGCGATGCAGATGCCAAACAAGTATTTTGTATTATACTTTTGTTATTATCTTCCGTTCTTTATACGAATGAAAATGCATGATGGATCCATTCTGGTGGGAAAATCTGCAGTGATTTTCAACAACAATATTTTTACGGATATCCAACCGATACCGCGCCCCATAATGCAACACAAACATCGGATAACATTAATATCAATAACAAGTGTTGCGGGACCCCCCTTAAGGACACACTGCTTAGCCCTTAAGACGGCCGTGGTATAAAACCACCACAGAGGTCTGTTGCTCAACAGAGCGCATTCCCCCACCGGGAACCCCCTCAAAGAACCCCCCTGCGGATTCTTTGAACGGCCAATGCATATGATGCATGAATGCATTAAATTTATTTTAATAACTTTATTCATAATTTTAACAATAAGAATTTATTGTAAAATTCAAGAAGATACGACATTTCATCATATTTACAAGTATAATCCATATACTATATTTAAAAATATGGAAACATAATATCAACTAATTACTATATTTAATAATTCAAACAATAAGGAAACATGTTTCATGTAAACTACTATAATTATTATTTCAAAGGTTATGGAAACACATTTTCCATAGCATTTATTGATTTATCATACTCTTTATTTCAAGGAATGTAGAAACATGTTTTCAAAATGGTTATTTCATCCATTTATTTAATTAAATAACTTTATTATTATTTTGTTAAAAAAATTAGATTTTGATAAATTGTAATGTCTTAGTAGTTAAGATTAAAGTATATTTTAATAATGATATATTCATATAAGGTAGTATAGTATAAAGGAAATTAACAAAAGTACCAATAAGAACTTAAAATGGAAATTCTGAACCTATTAGTGCGCTACCTATTAGTGCGGTTGTAACAGGAACCGCACTAATAGGGTCCTGCATATGCTGTTACGAAAACAGCATGTAGTTTTTGTGAATTTTTACGTTTTAACCATTCCAATTTGCAATTTAAGCATACCAAATGATGTTAAATCATTATATAACATTAGAAATATATTATATGTCATATTTCAATGTATTAATATAAATTTCAAAATTTAATTCCTTTAACTAAAAAATTTAACTATTCACATTTAATGTTATTTAGTCAAATATTGATATATTTCTAATCTAATTTCCATCTATCCGATATTCTATCCCCTCTTTCTTACCTTAATTTCAGATTCCCGAACTCGGTTTGTGCTCAAGCTCCTTGTTTCTCCTCGAATCTTCAATGGAAAACGATTTCTAGGATTCCAAAATTGAAGGCCTTAGAGTTGTAGAAACGAAGGTTTGAAGGTTTGAATTAGAAGATAATAGAGGATAGAAGGATGTGGGTGATTTGGTTTGTGAAAAAAATGAAGTTGGATGCCATTTATATAGGCAAGATTGGCGGTGGATGAAGGCGGTGAAGGAGGGAGCTGGAAACTTCGTGAGAAAAATCTCACGAAGATTTTTCTTCTCTCTTTTTTTTTTTTTTTTTTTTAAAAAAATAATTTCTACGTTTTATTGTTGCATTTTATTTTCTTTTAGTCTCAGTTTAAATCCGATTTATAAAATAAAAATATCCCCGTAACCGGAATAAAATTTCCTATTTTCTAAGATTTATTTCTTATTTTTCTAAGAAACTTTAATTTTTCGCTATTTAATTACAGATTCAAATTTAATTAAAAATTGGGCTGTTACATCATGTCTTATTGTAGTAGGATTTCATTCACTATTCAACCTTGAATACAAATATTCTTTCTTGCTAAGTCTCTTTAGGCTCTTCACATAAGTACTATTTCCCAAAGCCTCTTCAGGCTCAACATACAAAAAAGAAAGGATCTTTGAAAAGACTCAAAAAGAAAAGAGATGTAAATAAGAGAAGCAAGTAAAAATAAACAAATAATTAAAGAGTGTAAGGATGAGAAAAGAAAACTACGTGGTTAAAAGTTCAATTGCTCTAAAGAGATTTGGAATTTTTTATAGTTACTAATTGTAAAACTGCTAAAGAGATTTGGGATACCCTGCTAGTTACCCATGAGGGAACTAACAAGGGTAAAAGATCTAGAATAAACACCCTTAATCATGAATTATAATTATTTAAAATGCTTCCGGGTGAAATTATTCTAGATTTACGAAAATGGTTTGTTCATATTATTAATCATCTTTTGACATTGGGAAGATCTTTTCCCAATGAAGATTTGATAAACCGTGTTTCGAGATGTTTGAGTAGGGAATGACACCCAATTGTCACCACAATTAAGAATTACAAAGATCTAGAAAGTATTTCCTTTGCAACCTTGTTTTAGAAACTCCAAGAATATGAGTAACAACTACATTTGCTCAAGAAGTCTGAGAAGAATGCAACAAAGAAGAAAAATATAGCATTTAACACCTTTGAACAAAAGGAATCAACCGAGGAAGAAAGCAGTGATGATAGAAATGAAGCCCTTAACCTATTTATCAAAAAATTTGGAAAGTTCATGAACAACAAGAACTTCACAAAGAAAGGCCAAAGCAAAAAGACAATGAAGAATGCCAACCTCATATGCTCCGAATGTGGCAAGGTAGGACACTTCAAGTCAAATTGTCCATAACTTACTAATAAGCCAAAAAATGACAAGAAGATCAAGAGAAAAGCTTATATTGCATGGGATGAAAACTTAGTAAGCTCATCAGATTCATCAGATGAAGAAGAGGAAAACCTATGTCTCTTGAAAAATCACCAAAAGGAAGATGAAAATGAGGTAAGTAATTCAAATGAAATATCTTATGATGAATTATTTGATGTTTTCCATGATTTGTAAAAAGAATTTTTTAAAATAGGTAATAAATTGAAAAAGACTAATGAACATATCTTTGCTTTTGAAAAACAAATGGATTCTATAAATGTTAGTAATAATGACTTGGTTAAAAAGAACTCTTCTTTTGAAACATCTCTCTCTAAAACTAATTTTGAATCCTTTGTATCCAATTGCTCCAACTGTAAGCTTTTAACAAATAAGGTTAAGGATTTGAAAAACTCTTTGGCTAAATTCACTAAAGGTAAAAAGAATTTGGATATTTTACTTGGTAACCAAAGATGTGTCTTTGGCA
Organism: Clitoria ternatea; assembly: GCA_037962975.1. NCBI lineage: Eukaryota > Viridiplantae > Streptophyta > Magnoliopsida > Fabales > Fabaceae > Clitoria > Clitoria ternatea. Next base: position 157,059,687 of record CM075673.1, read on the forward strand.
AACCGAAAATTAGTTATAAACCTTGAAAGCAACAACAATCTTTTGATAACTTCTTTGGAAATCAAAGTAAAACATCTTTTGTTCCCAAAAACAAATCCAAAGGCTCATATATTAAATGCTTTTACTATGGAATAAAAGGACACAAAGCTTCTATGTGTAATACTAGAAAAAAGGATGCCTTTGAGCAAAACTTTTAGGATAAAGATCCTTTAACTAACACACAAGGACCCAACAGGAAATAGGTACCTAAAAATGTTAATCAAGGATGTTCTTGTAAGTATGCTCCAAATCAAGCAACTTAGGGTGGTAATGGGTGCTCAAAACATATAACTAGCAACAATGACAAATTTGACAAAATCATACCTCACAATAAAGGTCATGTGTCCTACAAAGACAACACCAAAGGAAGAATCCTTGGAGTTGGTAAGGTAGGTAATCTTCAAACAACCTCCATCTTTAACATCCTTTTAGTTGAAGGATTTAAGCATAATCTCTTAAGCATAAGCCAATTTTGCAATAAAGGTACTCATAATATGTTTTATTCTAGATGTTGTATAATTAAGGATGAAAAGGACAAAAAGATAAAATTTATTGGGCATAAAGTCGATAATGTTTATATGATTAACCTCGATGACGTACCTTTAAATGATGTGAAAGTCTTTTTACTAAAGTAGAAGAATCATGGTTATGGCATATGAGAATCGCCTATATTCACGTTAAGCATCTTAATAAACTTGTTTCAAAAAAGTTGGTAGATGATTCACGTTCTTTGAAATTTCAAAATTGTTTTTGTGATTCTTGCTAAACAGGGAAACAAGTAAGGGCCTCTTTTAAAGCTAAAAATGTTGTTTCAATAATCTGGCCCTTACAACTTTCACACATGGACCTTTTTAGACCATCTGGGATAAAAAGCTTTAGTGGAAATTATTATGCTCTCGTTGTAGTTGAGGATTTCTCTAGATTCACGTGGATCCTTTTCATAACAATTAAGGATAAAACTTTTAAAATGTTTAAGAAATTTCAAGATTATTCAAAATGAAAAATATTTGAAAGTTGCATCCATTAGAAGTGATCATGGAGGAGAATTTGAAAATGTGGTTTTTGAAAAATATTTTAAACAACATGGAATTGAGCATAATTTTTGTCCTAAGAATGCCCTAACAAAATGGAATTGTTGAGAGAAAAAATTGTTCACTATAGGAATTGACTCAAACCATGCTAAATGAAAATGATCTTCCAAAATATTTGTGGGCTTATGTAGTAAGTACTACATTATAATGAATTAGGTTACGATAAGATCCATTTTAAAGAAAATGCCCCGTAAGCTTTATAAGGGAAGAAGATCAAACATTTCTTTCTTTCATGTCTTTGTTTTAAATAATTGAAAGGATAATCTTGAAAAATTCAATGTTAAGTCTAATGAGGTAGTTTTTCTTGGTCATTTATTAAATAGTAAGACATATAAAGTTTATAATAATAGAACTATGACCATTAAAGAATTAATACATGTATCCTTTAATGTATCTAATCCCAAAAGACTGGGAAAGGTAGTTGATTAACTTATAGATGATCTCGAAGAGTAAGATGCCAAGGACTAAGAAGAGGATGACACTATTCTTGCCTAACCTTCTAAGGAGTGGAGAATCTCAAAGAATCATTCTCTTAAGAATTGATTAGTAACGTCACTAAGGGAGTAGCAAATCAAAATTTCTTAAGGAATGTGATCTGGTCTGAACCGGGGTCAAGGGTCCGGTGTGGGACCAGCCAAAAGAGTGCAGGTGTCTTAGGGTTTACACACCGGAGCAATGAGTATCCGATGTGGAAATCCGGCCTCTCAGTGGGAGAAACCGGTCTTGTTGTCCTGGAGATCCTTCACACCAGCGTTTTGCGTTGAAGGGGGGCGAAAGGTGGTGCCACCTGTGAAGATTCTCCGACGCTCAAGTTAGAAGAGTGTAAGAACTCAGTGAGTGCTCAAGCGATACAATAGTAAAAGGTGAGTTAGGACAACGTAACCTAGCATGTGTTTTTGATCAGGCTATTTATAGTTGAACGTTGGAAATGAATCGTTGGATGCAAGTGGGCCCTTGGGCTCTGATAGCGTGTGAAGTGTGTCAATCAAAGTGGCTCAGCACTCAGAATGTGTTAGGAGGGTAGGTCAATTATCGGAGTACAATCCTATGGGGAGGATGGAGGATAATCACCTTTCCGTATAATCTGCTGACACATGTACTTGCTCTTTGAGGCCATTGATATGACATATTCTGCTACATGGGGTATCTTCGCTGATAAGTTATTAGGAATTCTTATCTTGCTGTGACTGAGAGACTAACGGCTATATAGACGTTCAGGGATAACGAGTGAAGTATCCGTGGTAAAGAGAGCGAATAGAACGTATGATTGGATAAGAGCGGATATCCGGTGTGGTGCCGCCCGAACTGTGACACCGGTTTCCTCCTCACGAAGTCATTCTGACGTTATAACTTTAGAGACCGGTATCCAGACCGGATCATTTGTCCCCTAGCTTGTATGAGGGACTGTTAAGTTGTTCATATGAGCTATACAGCCTTTGAGAAGTCTGGATGCCGACGAAACGTTCTGGAAATTCTCTGGAAATTCTGGAGCATCCGTTCTAACAACTGAGCGACCGCTCCTCTCATACTATATTCAACGGATTCAGACAGCGTATAATAGTGAGGGAAATCCCAAGAGTCTTTGGGAGTCAAAACCCTTAGTATTCGAAGAGTGGTTGAAATGCATTAAATGCGTCTGGAATGATTGGACATTAAATGCGCCCTTCACGCTCGAGCCATCATTACCCAAGGGTATAACCGTCGATTGGGCTTATTGGGCCTGGATTCAAACTGAAAGGGGGCCCATTTTGCAAAAACGTTTGCTGAAACGTTACCATTTTCGCGCTCGATCGTGGCGAAACGACGGAGTTGTTTGAATCCGAAGGGTTGTGTTTTGAAGCAAATGTTGTGGCTTTCAACAGAGCACTGTGCCTCGTCGTTACCTATAAAAGGGACTCTTAACAAGTTTTGGAATTCACCTTTGTCCTCAAGCTTAGTGAACCTCTGCTCAAATTTCTTGGAGATTTCTTTGGTGCCTTCAAACTTCTCAAAGATCCTCTTCCTTTTAGGTAACCTCCCTTTCCTTTATCTCCCTACAATTTTTGTCCATTCTACTTCCACCATGCGCCCTGGAGCAGGCAACGCTGGTACCTCAAACAGGGGGAATTTTAGCTCTCGCGCCCCCCTTAGCCACCGTGGTGGGAGGATTCCAGTGAATCCTCCTGTGGCTGGGCTTCATCGCCCAGAGAGAGTTGAGGCTTCTTCCTCACGAGCGTCTACTACTCAACGTCGCTCTGAGGTTCCCTTTGACTCGAGGGCTACCAGCCGCTCTGATGAAGGGTCATGTAACGAAGATTATCTCTCTGACGATGTTGCTTTTTACCACAGCACGTACGCGTTCCATCGTGCATCCAAATCCATGGAGATTCCGGGGTCTGGAAAAACGTTGGTTCTTCGTACCACTGAAGGGTGTGTCAATGTTGTGGCACACTGGCTTAACTGGGAAAAGCTCAACAGGGAAAGGCCGTACTGCTGGGTGGAAGAGGAATTCCTAAAGATCCCCTCGCATCACGCGAGTGAAGAGGAACGCACGGTCTCTCTCCGCTGTAAGATCTACTCAGATAAGAAGTTCAAAGCACGCTATGTTGTGCTGGCACCACGTCCCTCTGAGAGGATCTGCCACATCGTCCCTGATGAGAGGTCAGTCTATATGTACGACTTCATGTTTCTGAAGCTGGGGGTGCGCTTCCCCATGACAGAATTCCAGATGGCCGTCCTGCGCTTCCTAGACTGTGCTCCTACCCAACTGCATCCCAACGGTTGGGGTCTAGTGCGGGCTCTCGAAATTCTAGGAGAGCATTTCAACTTCATAGCCACTGTGGCCAAACTGTTCCATTATTGCCAAGTAGTCCACCGTGCTAACAAGAAGGGCGGCCTTGGGTTCATAACACTCCGTTGTGACTCAAGGGTTATAAACTTCAAATCCTACACGGAATCCACGAAGGTGGATGGGCGCTCCTTTAAACATTTCTACACGCGGGTCCGTATTCAGCCCAATAAGCCGGTCTTCTAGCGTAACAAGGAGGGATTCCCTAAGTTCCCTCTCAGTTGGACGCACGAGCATTTTCTCCTTATGAGCCGTGCTTATTACACTGATGAGAGTGAACTCTCTTATCATTCCGTTGAGGTTTTGAGCGCCATGCAGACGGCCTCAAAGACCCTCAAAGGATTTTCCTGCAGGCTCCTCCTGGCAGAGGACGACGTCCGGTCCTCGTATCTCCGTAATATCCATTCTTACTGTATTTGTGTTGTACATTTATTTGTTTTGATTATTTTTCTTCTCATGTGTTAACTCAGCTTTTCTTGTTTTACAGAACAAATCGAAAAAGTCTACCCAGAAATGTTGTCTTTAAGGACCATGATGGCTGATGATGATTCCTCCTTCGAGGAGAACGAGATTCAGGCGAAGAGGAACGCCACCAAAACTCCACTCATTCCCCTGACCTCTGCAGTGGGTGAGGAGGTTCCTCTCTTTGATGAGGAAGAAACAGAGGAGCAAACAGAGGCCACTGGGACGGGCGACGAGGAGGCCGTCCCAGAAAAGAAGAAGAAAAAGAGGCACCTGGTTAAGACAGCGGATCAGGAAAAACCCTCTTCTGGTGACCCTGCGAAGAAGCGCCAAAAGACACTTGAAGAGTCTGGGATGAAAAAGGATAAGGGGAAGAAGCCCGTTCCTGACTCTTCTGCCCCTTCTTCATAGAACACTTCTGGACCGGACTCTGAGAACGGTCCTCCTCCGGCGTTTGACCCTCCACGCGATTCCTTCCTCTCCCCATACTTATGGTTTCAGGGGACCATGCCCCCCACTCTTCCAAAGGCTAGATACTGCCTCCGCCCTTCGCTCGAGGCTACTGAAGTTCGAGGAGCTTGTAAGGCCGACCGTTGGCGGCTGGATGAACTGTCTGGCCTCCTTGCATCCCTGAGCAAAAAGGCAGATTACATGGAGCAGGTTGAGAAACTCGAAACCGAACTCGCTGTGAAGGAGAAATAGGCAACCAAACAAGCTGAGATTCATAGAGGTGTGGAGGCTGAATTGAAGAAGGCTAAGGAAACACTTCAGAGGAAGACAGAAGAAACGAGCCAGCTTCACTTTGCCAACAAGGCTCTAGAACGGTAGGTTACTGAGCTTCAACAACAGAATAAATCCATCCCCCTCCTCAAAGAAGAGCTACAATTGGAGAGGAAAAGATCGGCCAAGCTTGCTGACGATTTCAAAATTATGGAGGACGGACACAACAAGAGCCTTGGGGAGTGGGAGGCCCTTCGGAAGGAGATGCAGGCCTAGATTGAGGAGTTGAGGAAGGGAGGTACGAGCACTGGCCCATCGGAGAAGGATTTTGCCAAACTCCAGAAGAAACTAACTGCTGCTAAGGCCAAGGCTGCCTTGGGCATATGCAAGCAGGTAGCTTACGAATCCTTTGGGCTGGCACTTCGTCAAGTATTCTATCGCAACCCCGACGTAAAACTGAATCTGTACGGGCTAGATCCGTTTTATGAATTCCATGAGCGGAAGCTTGTCGAAGTGGAGAAAGATGGCTCGTACCATGTCCCTCGCAATTCTCTCTACGAACTGCCTCCACTTCCGGAGGGACAGAGCATGGAACCTGCAATGCTTACCTCTGGTCCTGAGGATAAGACACAAGAAGCTGCCCAAACTGATCCTGAGGCCGAAGCGGACAAGGCCCAAGCTGCTGGACTTGAAGGGGAGAGGACGGAGGTGCCTACTTCGGAGGATCAAGCACCCGCTTCTTAATTTTATGCTTTCATTTATGGCTGTGTTCTGGGATCAGCTCCAGCTTTTAATACTTTGGTACCTGTGCACTTTCTTTTTTCAAGAAATAAGATTCGCCTTGTTCCTCTCTTATTATTTATGTCCAGTGTATGATTGCCAAATAACTTAACAATATACATAATACTTTAACCTTCTCTGTACTCTGCAGAGCTGCTCTTGTCTAGTCATACCGCTGTTGAAAGCGTTCTTATCACATCGGATTAAGATAACAAATAGTACCAAATAAGCGACGATTAAGTTAAAGTATGCCCTGTCCCCAAGCATAAGTACATTGAGATGGGGAAACTTCGTTACAAGAGTTACCTTTAACTTGTTAACAGGTTTGAAAGGTTCATCTGACCTCGAAGATGTAGAGCGGATACATTAACGTTCAACCATTCTGTAATGAATATTTCAGAGTTGAGAACGAAAATTACCTCTAAAGTCCGGTTCGGCCTTAAAAAAAGGGTAAGTTTTACACCTTTCTCTTGAGGTTCGGTTTGATCCTACAACTCAAGTCTTCACACGGTGTTCGGTTCGATCCTACTAACCGTACTTGGAGTTTGGTGCAATCCTACAATCTAAGCCTTCGACACGGGGTTCAGATCAGGGCTAATCCTGAACCTACTGCACCCGTTACTTGGGGTTCAGTGTGGTCTTCTGGACGGACCAGCTTACTGCACCCAAGCCTTCACATGGGGTTCGGTTTGTGGCCTTAAAAAAGGACCAGCCCTACAACCTATGTTATCTTCGAATGGGGTTCGGTTTGTGGCCTTGAAAAAGGACCAGCCCTACAACCCATGTTATCTTCGAATGGGGTTCGGTTTGTGGCCTTGAAAAAGGACCAGCCCTACAACCCATTCCACCTCGAGGAGTTACATCGTCAATGCACAAGACGTGTGATTGAGATCATCCGCCCTGAGGAATTCACGTGATAGGCTATAGCTACAAGTCACAACATGCAGGAAAAGTGAAAGTAATGAGGTTATTGGACTGCATTCTCATTAATATTGAAAGTATATTACAAAGGGAGCGTAGTCGGGGTCATGCCTCGTTAAAACCTTCTTGAGAAAACCCAATGGGAAAAAACTCAAGTAAGGTAAAAGAGTACATGCCGCCTTACCAACTAGCTGTAATAAACACGTAAGTTCTGAGTGTTCCATTTATTACGGATTGGAGTCCCATCAAGTTCTTCCAGCCGGTATGACCCTTTTCCAGTCACTTCGGAAACTCTGTAAGGGCCTTCCCACGTCGGTGCTAGCTTTCCTTGGTAAGCAAATTTATTTCCCACACTCGCCTTCCTCAAAACAAGATCTCCAGTATTGAAAGCTTTGTACTGGACACGTTTATTATACCGGAGAGCTGCCTTTGCCTTCACTACCTGATCTCTGATAAAGGCCCTTTCCCTTAACTCGTGGAGGACGTCTAGTTCTGACGCCAGATTGGCATTGTTATCTTCAGCTGAGAAATACTCTACACGGGCCGATCTGGTTTGTAACTCCACTGGGATCATCGCCTCGACCCCGTACGTCAACCGGTATGGGGATTCACTAGTGGAAGAGTGAGGCGTAGTGCGGTATGCCCATAAAACATGACACAGCTGATCAGTCCATCCTCCCTTCGCTTCTCCCAGACGCTTTTTTAACCCCTTTAGCACTTCTTGATTGGCTACCTCCGCTTGGCCATTCGTCTGAGGGTGTTCGACAGGTGAAAATATCTGGATTACCCCCAATCCTTCGAGCAAGTCTGTGAACTTTTTGTCTGTGAACTGGGTGCCGTTGTCAGTCACAATCTGCCCTGGCACACCGAATCGAGCTATGATATTTTCATACACGAAACGCCTTGTCCGCGCAGAAGTAATATGCACTACTGGCTCAGCCTCAATCCATTTGGTGAAGTAATCTACCCCTACAATCAGATATTTAATACCTCCTGGAGCAGTGGGGAACGGGCCCAGAATATCAAGGCCCCACTAGTAAAACGGCCAAGGCACCGCGGATGAGGAAAGCTCTTGGGCCGGTGTATGATGGAGGTTGGAAAATCTTTGACAAGCATCGTATTTCTTCATAAAATCTGCAGAGTCTTGCTTCACAGTGGGCCACCAATATCCAGCCCTGAGGATCTTTCTCATTAGGCTCCGACCCCCAGCATGGTGCCCATATTGTCCCTCATGTACTTCCTCCAACACTGCTTGGACCTCATCTTCTCTCAAACAAAGAAGGTATGGGACAGAGAATCCCCTTTTGTACAGAACACCATCAACCATGGTGAAATATGGCAGCTCCCTTTTCACTCGTCTCCTCTCCTTCTCATCAGTAGGGAGTTGTCCATCTGCCAGGTAACGAATATAGGGGATCACCCAAGAACTCTCATAAGGGTAGCTTACCATTACAGCATTCAGAGAAGGGAACAGAGGGATGCTAGGTGATGTCAAAGTGCTCTGAACCACCGTTGTTGTGCTACCGGGCTGCTTTGTACTCGCGAGCCTTGACAAAATATCTGCTCTGGTGTTCTCCTCTCTAGGCACATGCTTGAATTCCAGAGCTTCAAATCTCCCCTTCAATTCATTCACGCAATTTAAGTATAATTGAAGTTATGGCTCCCTAACCTGGTACTCTCCCTGGATCTGTGAAATCACTAACTGTGAGTCACTGCATAACGTGACTGCTAACGCTCCGATGTCAATCGCCGCACGGAGGCCGGCCAAACATGCCTCATACTCAGCTTGGTTATTGGAGGTCTTAACATTGAATCGGAGGGAAATCTCTAAGTGCACACCATCATCACTCTCTACCACAACACCTGCCCCACAACCTTTACTATTTGACGATACATCAACATAGATGGTCCAATGCGCTCGAGGTGTGGCTGGATCCGACCCTGTCAACTCCACTACAAAATCAGCCAATACTTGCGCCTTAATGGCTCCTCGAGGCTCGTAAGATATTTCAAATTCAGACAGCTCAATGGACCACTTGATCATTCTTCCAGCAAGGTCTGGTTTGCTGAGCACTGAACGGAGAGGCAGATCCGTTCTCACCAATATTGGGTGCGCATGAAAATAGGGCCTTAACCGACGTGACACCCACACAACTGCCAGGGCGGCTTTTTTAATCTTCTGATACCTTTCTTCCGCCCCCTGGAATGTCTTGCTAGTAAAATACACCGGCCTCTGCCCTTCGTGAGTTTCTTTAACCAAAGCCACGCTCAGAGCTTCGTCAGAGATTGCTAAATACAGGATCAAAGTCTCACCCAGGTCTGACTTAACCAAAATTGGTGGACTTGAGAGAACGGCCTTGAGCTGTTGGAAGGCTTGTTCTTGCTCTTCTCCCCATTCAAAACTTTTGTGCTTCTTTAACGCCTTATATAAGGGAAGGGATCTGTGTGCCATCTTAGGCATGAAACAAGCTAGAGCAGCTACTTTCCCATTCAAGGATTGGACCTCCCTCAGACTCTTAGGGCTCTGCATATCCAGAATTGCTTGACACTTCTCAGGGTTAGCCTTAATGCCTCGTTGGGTCAACATGAATCCCAGGAATTTCCCTGCTGGAATGGCAAAGGTGCATTTCAAGGGGTTTAACCTCATGTTATACTGTCGCAGCCTAGTGAAAACTTGACGCAGGTCTTTAATATGGTCTCCTCCAGCGAGCGTTTTGGCTATAATATCATCAATATACACTTCAACCAGCCTGGTGTGCATCCCTTCGAAAACTTTGTTGATCATACGCTGGTAGGTAGCGCCAGCGTTCTTCAATCCAAATGGCATGACGGTGTAGCAGAAAACACCGCGGTCGTTGACAAAAGCCGTCTTCTCTTGATCTCCTTCCCACATCAGAATCTGGTTGTACCCAGAATAAGCATCCATGAAACTGAGGTACTGATAACCAGATGAGTCATCTACCATACGGTCAATGTTTGGCAGGGGATATAGATCTTTGGGGCAACAACGGTTGAGATCCACGTAGTCTGTGCACATCCTCCACTTGCCATTAACTTTCTGCACCATAACTACATTAGAAAGCCAAGAAGAATAACGAATCTCCCTTATAAAGCCCGCTTTAAACAATTCTTCAGTCTGCTCACATGCTGTCTTCTGCTTCTCCGGTCCCAACCTCCTCTTCTTCTGGGCCACCGGTCTCGTCTCAGGATACACAGCAAGCTTGTGGCAACAAAAATTGGGGTCCATCCCAGGCATGTCTGCTGCTGTCCATGCGAAAAGGTCCTTAAACTCCCACAGGAGAGCAAACAAGCGTTGCTCCATGACTGACTCCAGCTTATCATTGATGTGCGTGACATTCTCCGGGGAATCCCCTAGGACGACGTCCCTAGAACCACCATCCGGTGTGGGCTTTGAAGGATTGAGAGGGTCAATCTTCAACTCCGCTCTTGGGTCCAAGTCAATTAGACTAACAGACCCAGCCGCTGTTCCTCCGTCGTTCAGCTTTCTTTTCTTGTTGAATGCTTCCATCTTAACCATGTTGAGGCTCAAGTTGTAACAGTACCGAGCCATCTCCTGATCACCGCGGAGTGAGGACACACCGTTGTCTTTGTCAATGAATTTGATCAGGAGGTGAGGGGTGGACACAATTGCTTCCATTGCATTCAGGGTAGGACGACCTATGATGCCGTTGTAGGGAGATTTCACTTCAATCACCAAAATTCTTGACTTGACTGTTCTTGCACCGGGCTCTCCTTCAAAAGATATCAGAGTGTCGAGGTACCCCTTAGTGGGTTGCTTAGCTCCATTAAACGCTGTGAGTTCTTGCGTGTAAGGCTGTAGATCTGCATCATTAAAACCTATTCTCTTGAAACAATTATAAAAAATTACATCACAAGAACTTCCCTGGTCAACGAGGATCCTTTTCACGTCCTTGTTGGCAATTACGGCGATGATCACCACTGCGTCGTCCTCTCCTGGGATCGTTGGGCCAAAATCGTCGTCAGTGAATGACACCATTGGAGCTGCCACACCATACCTGAAAGGACGGTTACTCCGTGGTTTGCCCTGGACAGATAAAATCATTCTGTGGTGATTCTTTCGGGCTGTGATTGATGCTCCTCCTCTAGTAAATCCTCCAGCTATCATCTCAATCACTTCACGTCTACCCTACCTCTACTGCTGAGGCATGTCGTTCTGCTGAGCTCCTTCAGCCATCACTACGCCCTTCTGCTTTTCAGCTGCAGTGAACTTCCTGACTGGGTTACGTGTATTATCCTCCTCGTCATCAGGATCTCTGCCCCTCTTGTCCATTCTCTGAGGTTCGTCTGCAGATCTCTCCCTGAACAAGTATTGCTTCAGCTTTCCCTCCCGAATGAGAGTCTCCACCGTATTCTTCAACGCCTTGCACTCGTCAGTATTGTGACCTGTCTGTTCCTGGAAAGTGCAATACTTACGTGGGTTACCTCCTCTCTTGAGTGGGAGCGGCTTCCTTATACCAAAAACATTAAGCATTGGCCAGCCAACCTCCCTCATGATTTGGGAGTGCCTGGCGTTCAGAGGGGCATAGTTATTGAACGATGAGACGCGCCTATCTCGTTGATGTGGACGAACGCTTGCAAAGTCCTCTCGGAAGGTATGCTTCTCAGGTCTCATCTTCTCCTTCTCTCTCCGTGGCTGTTAGGAGGGTGCTGGAGGCTTTATTCTAGCTGCTGTTGCCTCCAAATGCATCTCTATGCCCACGTATTTGGAAGCCTTCTTTTGAAACTCTTCAAAGGTCGTTGGGGGGCTCTTTGCCAAGGATAAGGCAAAAGCAGAACCAGGTTGCAAAGCTTCCACCACGATATGGAGCTGTATTGCCTCTGTGAGGTTGGGGACCAACGCAGCCTCCTTATAAAACCTCTTCAAGAACTCCTTAAGAGTTTCAGTCTCTCCCTGCCTTATCTGTGCTAAGGTGTGAGAAGTTCTCGGGATATCCCTGGAGATGACAAAATGGCTTTCAAATGCTGCTGCCATTTCCTCCCAAGAATCTATGGATCCTGAGGATAAACTCTTGAACCAACTAAGAGCTTCCTCTGTCAACGTCCTTGGGAACATCCTGCACATGACGTCTTCATCGGCTCCCAAGTACATGGCTTCATACACATAAGCATCCAAGTGCTTAGTGGGATCAGTTTCTCCGTTATACTTTCGGATCGACAGTGGCTGAGTCATTTGCAAATGTTTCAGGATGGCGATGCTCATCAGTCTCCTTGAGAAAGGGACATTGAGCTTGTAGGTCCTAGAAGTTACCACTGCCTGCTCCCTTCTCCTGGTACTGACTCTATCACCAGAGTCTTGGGTCTACTCTCTATCTTTGTATATAGGGATTTTTGAATACTGGAGGGTCGTAGATCTATCCCCCGCTGATATATGATGAGCCTCCTCTGCATGGGATGTTACCCTATCCCCAACTTATCCTTTCTCTCGCCTCAACTCCATCAATTCCTCCCTGAGCTGTCTGATAACCTCATCTCGAGGATCAGGGGTTGGTACTTGCACCATCCTCTGGGTGTTGGTAACAGGAGACTCGAAGACAAGTCTCCTTCCAGTCTGTTGGTAGGTCATATCCTCCACATGACCATCAACGAAATCACGTCCGTCACCTTCCATTATGACAACCAAACTTCTACGAAAATGGGAATAACTCTAACGAGTCCCACCGGGCGTGCCAATGATCTGGTCTGAACCGGGGTCAAGGGTCCGGTGTGGGACCAGCCACAAGAGTGCAGGTGTCTTAGGGTTTGCACACCGGAGCAATGAGTATCCGATGTGGAAATCCGGCCTCTCAGTGGGAGAAACCGGTCTTGTTGTCCTGGAGATCCTTCACACCAGCGTTTCGCGTTGAAGGGGGGCGAAAGGTGGTGCCACCTGCGAAGATTCTCCGACGCTCAAGTTAGAAGAGTGTAAGAACTCAGTGAGTGCTCAAGCGATACAATAGTAAAAGGTGAGTTAGGACAACGTAACCTAGCATGTGTTTTTGATCAGGCTATTTATAGTTGAACGTAGGAAATGAATCGTTGGATGCAAGTGGGCCCTTGGGCTCTGATAGCATGTGAAGTGTGTCAATCAAAGTGGCTCAGCACTCAAAATGTGTCAGGAGGGTAGGTCAATTATCAGAGTACGATCCTATAGGGAGGATGGAGGATAATCACCTTTCCGCATAATCTGCTGACACATGTACTTGCTCTCTGAGGCCATTGATATGACATATTCTGCTACATGGGGTATCTTCGCTGATAAGTTATTAGGAATTCTTATCTTGCTGTGACTGAGAGACTAACGGCTATATAGACGTTCAGGGATAACGAGTGAAGTATCCGTGGTAAAGAGAGCGAATAGAACGTATGATTGGATAAGAGCGGATATCCGGTGTGGTGCCGCCCGAACTGTGACACCGGTTTCCTCCTCATGAAGTCATTCTGACGTTATAACTTTAGAGACCGGTATCCAGACCGGATCAGAATGTTTATAATAATTTTGCTTTCATTTCTAAAATTGAACTCATATGTATAGAGGAAGCTCTAGTAGATAAGTTCTAGGGTTTAACCATGCATGATGAATTAAACCAATTCAAAAGGAACCAAGTATGTGAGCTCGTCCCTAGGCCCTCTAACAACTCGGTAATTGGCATTAAATGGGTTTTTAGAAATAATCTAGATGAAACAGGGGTAATAACTTATAGTAGAGCTAGGCTAGTAGCTAAGGGGTATCATCAAGAGGAAGGAATAAATTATGATAAAACATATACGCCTGTTGCTACACTAGAAGATAATAGACTATTACTCGCTTTTGCTTGCTTGCTTGATTTTAAAATTCAACAAATGAATGTCAAGAGCGTCTTCTTAAATGGTTTTATATAAGAAGAAGTTTATGTAAAATAATTACCTAGTTTTGAAAAACTTGGTCATGTTTTCAAATTAAAGAAAGCTCTGTATAGGTTAAAACAAGCTCTAAGAGCTTGGTATGGTCAGTTAAGATATTTTCTTTAAGAAAATGATTTTGAAAAAGGAAAGGTGGATACCATATATTTTATAAAAAGTTGGCTAATGACATTCTTTTGATACAGATTTATGTTAATGATATTATTTTTGGTGCTACTAATAAAAACTTTATTAAGAGTTCTTTAATACTATACAGAAAGAGTTCTTTTAGTAACATATGTTATGGGATCACAAATCAAGAAAACCAAGGAAGGAATCTTCCTAATTTAATCTGAATACTGCAAAAAACTCCTTAAGAAGTTCGGAATGAAGAAAGCAAAAGAGGTTCCAACACCAATGAGCATCTCTTGCTTCTAAAAGAAAAATGTATAAGGTAAATCTGTGGATGAGAAGAAGTATTGAGGTATGATGGTTCCTGTCACACCCCGGTTTTCCAGACCTGAATCCCGATGTGATCGATATAAATAATTAATAAAATGTGGGTAAATTTTTCGCATTTTCAAAGTACTTCTGATATCACACCAAGACCCGAACCACAGAAAACTAAAGAGTGAGATTTATAATAATACAACTAGATCGATAACTAAATTGCCCATAAAGGTATACAAAATAATAGAGTTTACAGCGGAAGAAGAATGTGTATACCGAGCATATGCCTAGTCCCATATATGAAGATATGAGAAAAGGCCCAAGCAATCATACAATTTCCTAATATAAGCCTATTAGGCTTTAATCAACTATGCACCTGAATCATAATTATATATCATCAAATGTAAGTAGTCTATACATGAGACATCCATCACCACATGGCATCAATCTAATCATCCCTTACATACTAAACATATAGACTACGTTCATAAATACATAAGTTTGTTACACATATATATTTAACTCTCTAAGTCATCATCCTTATATACAATTTAATTCAATACGTTAAAATTCACAATTGATGTCGGCCAAGGCACTTCCATTACCACTATTTACCTTCGCCAAAACTTCAATTCAAAGTCTTATCTCAGCCCATGATAACCCTGTATCACAATGCTAAAAAGGAGACCACATGGGAGAGTGAGTTATACATTCAAAATGACGAATATAAATATATTGTGATTATGTGTACATGCATACAATCATCATGTATGCTTTGCTATAAAACCATTAAATCATCATTCAATCATCATCACATTATTATAATAGGCATACAAGCCTCATGAATCGCAATTCACAACATAAGCAAGCACAAGCACATACACAATCACATTGCCACTTATCAACAAGGGCATTCACAATCATCATTATCTTCTTATTAAATTTTTATTCTATTCCTCCTCGCAAGGGGTCTCATCTCTCATAGTCATCCCATCTCAAATGCCATGCACTTATAGCTAATGCATATGTCAACTGTTTAATGCATATGTACGGATCTGATTTCATTTCATCAGGTGATCGCAACCACCATATCATTCATTCACATGGGTTTCCCGCCTCGCAAGGAGTACTCCCTCAAGAAGCCTCGCAAGGTTCTTTCTCGTGATCGCAACCACGTTCAATAATTCATAATGGTTTCCCGCCTCGCAAGGGGTACTCCCGCCTCGTGATCGTAACCACGGGCATCATAGGAACTCGCAAGCCCTTTTTCATTTCAACAACCAGGTGATCGCAACCACCGGCTCAATATCATATCATCATCAAGTTGGTTTCTCACCTCGCAAGGGATACTCCCTTCATAGAATCCAGCAGGATCTTTCATCATTGTGATCGCAACCACATGTTCAATGTTATGCCATACCATGAATGCAAAATGCAATAATGCATATGCCAATCAACCTCACAAGGATATCTCACCCTCTCAATTAGGGGTATATTTTATATTTTGGTTTTTTTTATGATTGGCATACAATCAATCACAAGGCCCCTCAAGGCACAACATTCACATTTTCATAAATCCCCACATGGCAATCATAGCATATTAATCATCATAGTATTTATCCACGCATGGAAACCAATAATATATTTCAAAACATAAATTCAACAATCATCATTTCATCTTATACATACAAGTCAATACTTGTATTAATCATATTAGCACCACACTAATCAAAAATAGCAAACACTGCTTATTCAAGGGCATGATCAATAACAACGTCCTTTTTCATTCAATAACATCATTTATCATTCAATATATGTGGTATCCTTAACTTTTAATCATCATCGACACTATTTTAAATCTATTGATTTATACACTCATTGCCATTCAATTGCCCTCTCATTAATTTCGTCATTACACAAGGTGTGTCATGTAACCATATCATTTACTTTCCATCGTGGTTCATAATATATCCATAGTGGTGAAGCATATATGCATTCATAACATAGCATAGGCATACACGTACCTCGCCAAGGCCTCAAGCCATTCCCCAATCACCACTAAGACAAACCACACATGTACCCCTAGTGAATTTGCTCATTTTTACATACTAAAAGGGGTTTTGGGCAATAATGAGGCCATGATAAATTTTAGTGTTAAGACATGAGGAAAACTTACTTTTAGTCTTAAAAATAATGGGACATGTCATAAATATCACCTATTAGTCCCAATTTGATAACCGTAAAAAGTTGGGTTCAAAACCCTCTTAAATTTGAATTTTATGACATAGTAGGTCCGGTATTTTATACCTAATGAGAGTTAGAAAACTCCAATTAATGTGAGACTAATTCTCACACCTCCGTAACACAATTATCTACAACTTTTATGCAGAAGACGGAGGCTAAAAACGTCATTAAGATGCCCAAACAGGCCAAAAACAGCAAAGAAAACAGAGCAGTTGGAAAAACAACACAACAGTGGCCATAATAGGGCTCTGAATCGATTCAGACTCGTGTGAATCAATTCAAGCGTCCTAAAATCTTAAAATTTGACAAACAGAGGGCCTTGAATCGATTCAAACTCATATGAATCGATTCAAACACCTCTGGAGCCCAAAACAGTGAAAACAGCACCTCTTGAATCGATTCAAAGAGTCTTGAATTGATTCAAGACAGCCCTGCTGCTGTTTTTATGCAGAAAACATATGATTTTTCAACTTCTTACCCTCCTAACTTTCTCGTATGAACTCCAAATGCTACGAAATTTTAACCCTAAAAATTATACATCATTTATGACGCGTGGCCACCGGCCTCACTAAAAAATTCTCAAAATTGAGGGACCTATGCGCATAAATGCGTTTTACCTATTTTAAGTCGTTTTAATGCGACTCAAGGGTCATTTCTCAATGGAATTGACCCGTTCCAATTTCTACAAGTCATAAACTACACATAGAAGCTATTGGGACTATCCCACGCCATCAAAATCACGCGACACTCAATTTGACTCTATACGTTCCCCAATTATACATTATCTTTCAATCTTATCATTAATGTCACCACATTGGTTATCACATTCAATGCCAAACATCCACATAATTTCTCAATTCACAAAACACATACTTTATCCCCCATGGATGGTTTATCAACCACATCATTCCCACCAAGGGATAGCTAACCATTCATCATCATCACATACACACACACACACACACACATATATATATATATATCATCAATAGCCAATAATTGCCATTCACATGATTTCACTATAAACATGGCAAGGCAAGCATGAGTGTCTTGACATACAATAATCATAAATTATATAACTCATGCAATTTGAATGTAAACTCCTCTCCTACCTCGAGGGAAGAACCATAATCCAATGCACGCTCCGAATGCTCCGCCACATTGCCCGGAATATCATCTACACAATATACATATGCATTCATACAATCAATAAGCCATCTCAAGGCATTCCTCACAATTCTAAACAAATGCTAGCTTATCATAAATCTCAATATCAAGTCCTAGACTTGCTAAAACACCAATTCATACCATTGTGTTAGGCTTCAGGAATTCCTTTCCCACAACCAAGATTCTCTAACACCATTAAACATACATTCTAATCACATTTCACACTTTCCCTAATTTATTAAAGTTAGGGTTTTCACTAGAACCCATCTCCATCATAAATGCTTATTAATTTCCCATCACTTTTCAACATTAATCTTAAGTACCACATTAAATGCTCATAAAAGCTTACATTTAAGCCACCCTACCTTAGGGTTTCCATACCTAATGTTTCTCCCAATAACCCTCATGCAATAAATACTCCCCCAAATACCAAAAACCCAAAACCTAAGGCATAAAGCTCATGAAAATGATGAGGAACTTACCTCAACCAAGAGACAACCATGAGCTTCCAAGAGAGGTAAAGGGTCACACGAAAATAGTGGAGAAGAGGGGGAGAGTTCCAGCTACAAGCTTCTCCTTCAAGCTCCCAAGAAGACGAAAATGGCGGGAGGAGATGGGTTCAATGCTTTGCTTAGGTTTTAGAAGAGAAAAGTGAAGAGGAAATGAAGAAGGAGAAGAAGAAGAAGGAATGAAGGAGAAGAAGAAATGAAATGTGTTTGCCAAGGGAGAAAATAGGGCCAACGTGAGAAGTGGGAGGAGAATGAGAGATTAAGTTTTTAATTTGGCCCATCTTTTAAATTTTCTCCATTTTATAACTTACAGGATCTCTGTTCGGGCTCAATATTAAAGCCAAAAATTATTCCAAAGACATATTCAGATTCCCAATAATATTCTTAACAGCCCTGACCAACGGCATCTCAATCGGAGATACTTGGTCTGACACCCATATTTTAACCGGGTATATTTTAGCTCCTAAAATCTCAATAAATTATAAATATCCATAATAAATCACAATTTAACTATTCCAATATTTTTGGGACACTCATTAACTTATTTATAATTATTTACTATTTATTCCTCACATTTAATCATTTTTAGAAAATTCAGGATGTTACAATCCATCCCACCTGATCTGTCCTGAACCGGGGTCAAGAGATCCGGTGTCGGGTCAATCATGAATAGTAAGAAGATTCTGTTTTTAAAGACCGGTTATGTGGTTATCCGGTTTATGTATCCGATGTCTCTGTATGAAGAGAGCGAATTGGGCGTCCTGGAGGTCCTTCACACCGTCCTCACACGTTGATGTGGGCGAAAGGTGGTGTCACCTGTGAAGATTCTCCGACGCTTAAGTCAGTGATAATATTCCAAGTGAGGAATGTTTTCAAAGAGTAATTGTAAGTTGAAAAGTAGTTAAAGATCCCCCTCTCCATTGATGAAGAGAGTTCTTATACCTGATTGGCTCGATATACGAGGACTCGTTAGTGGGGAACCACTAACCTCCAATAGTATTATAAACTATTATTTTATTATGCACTTGCCAGTATGATTGAGTCAAGTGGCTATTTTATATTGAGCGTAGGGAGTGTAGGGAGCATGGGCTGGACTTAGGGGACAAGTTGATCATTCTCGTGAGCAGATTTTGGCTCATAGTGTGGGGAATGGAATCTTTATACTCGTCCCTATAGCAATGCCCTTTGTCTTCTGTATGGTGACGTGTATATTATCCGGTGTCATGGTGTTATCCTGGACAACCGGTATAGGGAGAGCGCCTGATATGGAATTAGAGTCCGGATGTATACCGATGACACCGGTTGCACGTTGG
Organism: Clitoria ternatea; assembly: GCA_037962975.1. Lineage (NCBI taxonomy): Eukaryota > Viridiplantae > Streptophyta > Magnoliopsida > Fabales > Fabaceae > Clitoria > Clitoria ternatea. Next base: position 157,079,110 of record CM075673.1, read on the forward strand.
AAAGCTGTGAAAGACATTGAAATATGTCTTGTAGAACGGATACCGGTATTGAGACCGGATATATTTTAGCTCCTAAAATCTCAATAAATTATAAATATCCATAATAAATCACAATTTAACTATTCCAATATTTTGGAACACTCATTAACTTATTTATAATTATTTACTATTTATTCCTCACATTTAATCATTTTTAGAAAATTCAGGATGTTACAATCCATCCCACCTAAAAAGAAATTTCGTCCTCGAAATTTAATATCGATATATACTATAAGGCCACACTTCGGGCCGCGTATCAGCAAGGTTCAATGACACCATAAGATAATACCGGACTTCCCAAAGTCCATTAAGACATGAGCATAAAATTTCCTACATCTATATGAGTCATATATCACCTATCACAACTCACCCATCAGAGCTTACATGTTCATACTCAGTACGACCTGATAGGCTCAGTACATTCACCATAAGCAGTTACAACCCTACACCTGCCCGCCCTACGTGTTGCTACATCCGACATATAGGAAGGCGTCCAATCCCGTAGTGGTTACCACAAACACATAAAGTCGGCGCATAAGTGCATGTTACCACAATGCCTATGGTATGTAAGGCTATATCGGGACCAGTACTTCGTATTCCCATTGCTCATATCGGTCATACATATTCAAATGATACCAGTCCATATAAGACTTAGTGACAATGCTCACAAGCCCATGACTAACATATTCATATCTCATTGTCACTATACAATTAATTTAGCATCCATCATGTAACATCCGAAAATTTTAAAATAGAGGATTAATTAAGGAAAATAAATCTTGACAAACTGAATGTGAATTATTTAACGTCCCAAACTATTGAAAATAATTAAATTAAGATTTTTGGGGACTGTTGGTGATTTATGGTGACCGGTTAAGCTGAAAATGACCCGGTTGAGATATGGATGTCAGACCAAGTATCTCTGAATGAGATGATATTGGTCAGGGCTATTGAGAATAATATTGGGAATCTGAATATATGTTCGGAATAATTTTTAGATAAAGTATTGAGCCCAAACAAAGAGTCTGTTTGTGGAAAAACGATGAAGCTTTAATGAATGAAATTAAAAATAAATCAAAACCCCAAATTTCCCTTCTATTTTCACGATGGCTTCTTCTCATTCCCGTGGAAACCTTTCTCTTCTTCTTTTCTCTATTTTTCCTTCTCCTTCTTCATCTCTTCTTCTTTCAAAACCCTAAGTTAAGGTGGTGTCATATCCATTCCCTCCATTTTCGTTTGGAGGAGGCTTGGAGCTTGAAGTCTCTCCCCTTTCTTCTCATTTTCGTGTAGCTTTTCTCTCCCTTGAAGACCCACTTTGTTTTGGGTGTGAGGTAAGCTATACTCACTCTTTTATTGAGTCTTAGCCACGGGTATGTGTATTTATTGTTTGGGGAGTAATGTATGTGGATGGGTGGTTGTAGAGAAGCATTTAATGCTTATGCCCTAGAATAGGTTACCATAAATGTGAGTAGTTATGAGGAGTTAATGGTGGTAGATATATTTATAGTGGTGAGAAGATGAAGATTGATGAAGCATTAATGAAAGTTGTTGGGCTTTGGAGAAACCCTAGCTTTTAGGAATTGGGGCTATGGTTGTATTGTGGCCCTTGAATTTAATGAATGTGGCTTGATGGGAAGGAATTCCTGAAGCCTAACAAATAATAAAAATGATGTCTATGATATGTCTTGTACATGTTAAGAAATTATATATATGACTATGATTAAATAGAATTGAAATAATGTCTTGAGTAGTTAATTGATTGGGATTCTATATGCATGATTAATGTAGGATCCATTCCAAACGACGAGGCGAATGCGTCTTATCAATCAGAATTTTTCTCTTGAGGTAGGAGAGGAGTCTTATGTTCTAAATGCATGAATTTGAATGTTATTTGATTGCCATATGTATTGGTATACATGTTAGCCTTGCTTGAGATGGTATGAGAAATTATGATGTGGTGTATGATGTGGATAATATGTTCGGCAACATGCTTTGGTACATTTAGAATGTTCATGGTATGCTATATGATGATGTATAGTGATCAATGATATGGTGTTATACTTGTATCCACCATGAATGTGATATGAACGTTGATGATGTTGATTGAGAACTGTGCAATGCCACACAAGTGGTTACATCAATAAGAATAACCCAACAATAATAAATCCACTAAAAATCTTGGGATGTTGTTGGTGATGATGATGTATGATGAGTGGCATGTATAGGATGCATAGAGTGAGGAATGCATATGATTTGCATTTTCATCCATGGCATACTGCATAGCTGCCGGTGTTGGAATTTTAGGGGATTCCCCCAGTTGTCCCAGTGGGAGGGCGACTCTGTGCACGAGCAATTTGTATTTCCCCTGTGACTCGGTGTGTAAGTCACGAAGCTGCCCATGTTGTGCTACGGGGAGCCGCATGTGGTTGACCCTTGTGGGGGGTGGCTCTTGATGAGCAGGTGTCCCCGGTGGTCCTTGAGATCACAGCTGCCATGATATAACTCATGGTTGGCCCGCAACACCTTATGTTGATATGATGTATACCGCGGTCATGGTGAAAATGACCAAGTGTTGCAAGATGGGTGATGCGGTTTGGTACCAGTAAAATAATTAGTGAATGCATGCAATTTAAGAATAAGTGTATACATTTTACTACTGCAGTAGGGGTATGGTTAGAAAATCATACTCGAAACCCACATTCGGTGTTTATATTCCCACAGTCAGATCTGCAATTGTTGAAATATCCACTTGTGCATATGCATTAGCTTAAGAGCATTTGCATATAGCAAGGAAGTATGCCAAAGGTGAAGAGATATGATGATGGTTGTGATGAGGATGTAATAATATACTAAGACAACATAAAAGATATGAATACCAAATGATAGTCTGTGTATGACATCCGAATTGTGGTGAAAATTGATTATGTATATGTTGTATGCTTTGTCAAAATTATGGTGCTACTTGTGATGTATGTAGGAGGATGTTGGATTGATAAATAGTATGGTGAAAGAATGTATGTGCAAAGTATACATGTTTTGATGCATATGTACATAATCACATGGTATTCATATTCATTCCTTTGGAATGTATGACTCACTCTCCCATGTTGTCCATTTTTAGATTTGTGATGCAGGGCTCTCATGGGAATTGTTGACATTTTGAAGTGCATTTTGGTTGAGGAGGTAAATAGTGGTATAGGAAGTGCCTTGGCCGATGAGATCTAGATTTTTGTATAGCATGTGATGTATATGAATGCTTGTTTTGATATCTAGATTAGTGATATCTGAATTTGAGGGTCATAGAGGAAAATTGAGTCTTGATGTGTATGGCCAATTTTCATTTATGACCTAAAGGATGTAAAGGATGAATTGTGATGTTTGATGATGTTAATTCTAATGAATGAATGGTGTGTCTTGTGTCTTATATCACTTTATGGAGTTTGTGAGATGACGAATATTTCAAATGATATGCATTGAATGAATGATGATTGAATTTAAAGGTATAGATAGTTGGATGATGATGTTGTTAAGGTTAATTCAATGAATGAATGAAGTAATTTCTAGATTATAGTTCTTTATGAAGTTGGTAGGATTTGTACATGCATAATGATGTAAAATAATGCATTAAGAAAGGTTAAAATGGTAGGAGATGATAATCTATGTGTTGTGTTGTGTGAATTCCACGTTTCTGCATAAGTTCTGCAGAACTCGCTCAAGCGAGTGGGAATCTCGCTTGAGCGAGATGCCTATGTTACAGGGGTGTGGCTGTTAGTCCTCAAATTTACAATAAATCCTTTAATAAAAATTTCATAAAAATAATCAAAATTAGTTTAATTTGTTAGAAAATTAGGTTTTAAATTCAATAAATAGATGTTGTTGGAAATAATCTGCCCTTGATCAATTTTCTCTAGTTTTACAGTGAAAAAGTAAAGAATTTAAGAGAAAATTGAAGATATGGAAAAGCTGACGCGTAGCATCAACACCACGCGTAGCGTGGGTACTTTTGATGCTGACGCTACACATCACAGCCACGCGTAGCGTCAGTGCTGCGTGGACTCCACAGCTAAGCTGGCCAAGCACTCACCTTTTGATCCATTATTGGCCACTCCACTCTACACAAATGGTCAAACCGAAAGTGGAGACAGGTCCATATGGCAATGCATGATTGAATAAAATATTCCAAGGTGGCCATTATCAGCTGCGTTAATGGAGGCTGAGTCAGGGGACTGACGCGTAGCATCACACTGACGCGTAGCGTCAGCACCCTTGCTCAGCCCTATAAATAGGGCCATCCAGCACCATTCTTAGCATCACATCTAATTCTCTACATTCAAAGTTATTTTCTCTCTTCTATACTCGAGTTTTGAGTATTTCTTTTAGAGTTTGTAGTTCTAGAATAGTTTTCTAGATACTTGAGAGTGTTGTGGTGTATTGTGATCGTTGTATCGTGAAGTTTCCATTGTCTTCGTAATGTTAACCTCTGTAAGTGTTGTTTTTACTTTTACCATGTGTAACTAATCTGTTTATGTTGGAATTGGTGAACTAATCTATTGAGTATAATGTTGTGAATTTGACCTCTACATGTTTATGATTCAAGTCCATGTTAGTATTTCAATCTTTTATTAATATGAACGTCAAACGGGAGAATGATTTTCATGTGTATTAAAACTTGTTTTATTAGTGTGGATGTCAAACGGGAGAATGATTATTCATGCCGTATTGAAACTTGTTTTGACGAAAGTAAAAGTTGGAATACCCTTGGTATCTCAATTCTATAGGGGTTGTTAACCATTGTTGCCATAAGGCCAGGACTTAATACAAGTTTTTACTTAGAAAGATCACGAGGGATCGGACTTTACGGTGTATTCTTAGAATTTATATGACGAGAGATCGGTTATAATGAATTTATGCTGCAATGACATGAAACTTGATGATTAAATATGCATGTCTTGAGTTCCTCATTGTTATTCTAGATTAGGGATCCAATTTCCAACATAATTTGTCTATCTGTGTTTTATCCTCAAGTATCTTACCTATTCTAGATTGCAACTCAACTTTTTAGATAGATTTTTATTTTATTTTTATCTCATGAACAATTCAACCATGCTATCTTGTGAATACTATATAAATTGTATATAAATCATTCTTTTGTCTATAAGTTTCTTTACATTTACCATAGTGACTAGGAAATTACTGTTGTTATTGGACTTTCAATCCCAGTGGAACGATATCTAAATTTTGAAAACTACAAACGATTGGTGCGCTTGCCAATTAATGACCTGGTAGTAAACACAAATAGTTAAACAAAAACAACCATTATTACCGGGCTAACAAGTTTTCTGGCGCCGTCACCGGGGATTGAATTGATTCAGTAAAATAGTAAATTTTTAATTACCATGGTAAATATTTTTTTACCTTAGTTAAAATTTGTTATTTGTTTATTTTCTTTTTCTTATCATTGTTATACTAACTTTCTTTGTCTAGTTTGTGTATGCAAACTTGATCTACTGCAGGAAAAATTTATTTTGATCCTAGGATAGAAAAGTTTGTAAAGAAAATCAAGTCTTTGAAATCTAAAACACAAACTAATTCTTCTTCTATTTCTAAAAATCTTGAAAATTCTAATATGGCTGCTGAAAGGAGAACATTGGGACAGTTTGCTGCTATTAATGGTCCACCCCGACTTTCGGGAATGTTTCAAGGACTTGTTGTGCCAGTGGAGATTAAACCTGCTACTTTAAATATTATTCAAAATAATCAATTTGCTGGTTTAAATCATGAAGAACCATATGAACATTTAACTTTTTTTTATGAGTTATGTAGCACAATTAGTTTTGAACCCCATCAAGAAGAATCTGTTTATATGAGATTATTTCCTTTTTCATTGATTGGTAAAGCTAAAGAATGGTTTAAATCTTGTCCACAGAGTAGTTTTGCAAACTGGTCCGATGTTGAAAGAAAATTTTGGAAAAATTTTATTCTCCTTGAAAATATTTTGAAGCCATGACAACCATACACTCTTTTTCTCAAAATAATGATGAATCATTAGGAGAAACATGGGAACGATTCAAGGCACTTTTGAGAAAGTGTCTAAACTATAACCTAAATGATACTGAAAAGGTAAGAATCATTTACCATGGGTTATTACCTCAGTTCAAAATGATGTTAGATGCTTGTGTAGGTGGTTCTTTAATGAACAAAACTGTGAAGGAAGCAATTGAGATATTGGAATCAATGTCCATTAGTGACCGACAAGCAAAACATGAAAGAGGTAATGTACCAAGGAAGTCAGGTATGCTCGAATTAGGAGTGAATGATGCAGTATTGGCTCAGCAAAAATTGCTGACTCAACAAATTGAAGCTATGAGCAAGCAATTGGAGAAACTTCAAATTGCTCAAGTGACATCACCACCCCCCACTCAATTGAAAAAATGTATGCATTGCATGGGTGAACAACCATGTGGTTACTGTGTCCTTGACAGAAATGAGCAAGAGCAAGCCAATTTTCTGAACCATCAAAGAATACCATTGGGTAACTTTCCTTTCAATTATGGTAATTCTTTTGCTAACAATTTTCAACAGGGATGGCAGAATCAGAATTCTGGCTGGAGACAAGATGCTGGACCTTCCAACCGACCTCCTAACAATCAATTTAAGCAACAATAATCACAAATTGACAATACAAGATTGACAAGGATTGAGGAATCTATCCAATAGTTATTGCAATTTGTGGAAACAAATGAAGCTGCCCGTAAAGCATCAGACTTACAAATGGGTCAGCTTGCAAAAGAAATAGCTGAATTGAAAAATTTTGGGTTTACTACAAACACTCAAAACCCAAGGGAACAATGTAATGCTCTTTCTTCTGGAAATTATAAAGTTGTAAAAGTTGATTGTAAAGAAAAGAATAAGAAAAAGAAAGAAGAAGAGGAAAAAGAAAGTGAAAAAAATGAAAAAAATGAAAAAATGAAAAAGAAAAAAAATATATAAAAGAGCCTGTGAATGAAGAGCAAGAAACAAACTGTATTACCATCATAACTCCGGAAAAATGTAAAGATCCAGGGAGTTTCACCATTCCTGTAACCATTGAAAATATCAACATCAGGAATGCTTTGTTAGATTTAGGGGCTAACATTAATCTTATACCCCTAGATTTAATTAAGCACATTGGTGAATTCGAGCTTAAAGAAACTAAGATAGACTTTCAGTTTGCGGATTGCTCTGTCAAGAAACCTGTGGGAATTGTGGAAGATGTATTGGTAAAGGTTGATAAGTACCACTTCAGGGTTGACTTTGTGGTACTGGATATGAAGAAGGATACTGAGATTCTCCTGATCCTAGGAAGACCTTTCATAAAGACTGCAAAGATAAAAGTAGATGTCGATCAAAGTATGGTTGCAGTCAAAGTCTATGAAGAAGAGGTAAGCTTCAGTGCTCATGAACATCTTAGGACAAATGATGAGGAAAAAGTTTACCCTTCAACCGAACCAGGTATATCTCTTCCCAATCAATTAAATTGTTTTAAATTAACCGATGACTTGAATGATGAAAGACAGGTAATCAAGCATCGGAGAAGAAGAAGGAGGAAGAAACAAACAGGTGATTCCTCAACCAAAATTGAGAAACCACCTGATTAATCAGAGGTAATGTCTGGCTGGAGACATTAAACCTAGCGCTCAATGGGAGGTAACCCATTCTTTTCTTTGTTATTTTTTAATTTATTAAAACATAATATAAAAAAAAAGTTTTTCAAATTTTTAGATAGAAATTTAATTTTGAAAAGAAAAGGGGTTTTAAATGTAAAATAAAATGTTTTTGAAAATCAAAATTTTGAAAAATCAAAAACAGAAGCCCACGCGTAGCGCCACAGTGACGCGTAGCGTGGACTGTAAATTTTCAACCTGATGCGTAGCGTCCCATACACGCGTAGCGTTAGGGCCCACATTCAGTTTTTAAAACTGAACCAGAGAGGCCTATCTTAGGTTTTAAAAACCTAAAATTCCCTCTCTGCCTCACTTTGCCTCAGAAACCTAATTCCCACTTTCAAATCACCCACATTCCCTCATTCTTTCATCAACTGCACAAGGATTCCAAGTAAGCATCTTCTCCCTTTTCTCTTTCTTTTTGGTTTGATTTTGAATTTTTGATTCTTAGAAATGCATGTGGTTAAGATTAGCATTAGAAACCCATTGGGATTTGATTGCTGTTAGATTTAGGATTACTTTTGATTGAATCGATGTGTGTGATGAACCCCTGTTTCTGTTTCAAAACTGCGCACCTCACGCGTAGAGTGAGTATGAACTGAAAGCCCACGCGTAGCGTCCCACTGACGCGTAGCAGTCAGCCTCTGTTTTTTATTTTTGTTAATTTTTTGTGTGATGTTGCTATTTGATGTATATATTTGTTTGTTTCCTGTTTTTAATAATTCTGTCTAGTATGCCGTTTGTTATTGTTTGTTGTTTCTTTTTCTTTTTAATTAATAAATTTTCTTAATTTGTATTTGTTATACTTTCTTGCATAAAAATAAAAATCTGAGGAATTTATATGATTTTCGTGTTTTGAAAAATTTATGAGTGTGTGATTTTTTGTTTGATAAATATTTTTAAAATCCAAAAATGTGTATTTTAACTTTTCTTAAAAATTCAAAAACATGTTGTAAAATTTTGTGTGAATTTAAATGTAGCATTTTGTGTAAATCTTCTGTAATAAATTTTTTTTTAGAAAATCCAAAAATATTTATGTTTAAATTTTGTGCAAATATTTTGTTGTTTGTGTATGTTTGTTAACTTTTTAATGATTGATTTACTTTTTAATGTGTGTTCAATTTTAAATTTTTACTTTTTGCAGATGACACCGAAGAAATCTATCCCTACTACTGGTCCTTCTAAAAGACAAAGAAGGACCACGGATATTGACACCACCTCTGAGGATCCAGATCTTCAGGGAGAGGAGGTTCTGGGACCGAGGGATCTCACGAGATTTCGCACTGACGCGAAATGGGCCCGTTTTCACCAGATTAAGGGCCAAAAGTTGATGTGGGAGAGAATGCTTGATCTAAGTGCTGGAGACTATCCTGAGCTACAGGACGAAATCTAGAGAAGGAGATGGGGACCCCTATTTTCTCTGCCTACTGAGGGGGATCCTATCTTGGTGATGGAATTTTACGCGAACGCCTACAGGACTCGTCAGGACTCACTGAACATTGGACACCAAAGGATGAGTTGGGTGAGGGGCCGACATATTACTTATGACCGGGATACCATTAGTACCCTATTGGGTAATCCTTGGGAGCCTACTCCCGAGGACGATACTTGTTTCTGGAAGGAAAATAGAAATAAGATCGTTGCTGAGGGTGATCTAGGATACTCCCTCGAACAGGTTACTCATTTCTTGAGCAAAGATGGAATCTTTTTCAACCTGAGTAAGGTTGGACGGTGTCCATCTAACCTTCTGAAGACCCAGCTGACCCCTTTAGCCCAGGCGTGGTCTCACCTCATGCTTCATAATATCACCCCCGTCACCCACCTCTCATCTATCCCAGTTGACCGCTGTTGCCTTCTCTTTTCTATCCTTTAGGGCCATACCATCGATATAGCTGAGCTGATTTCTAAGTAGATTCACTTTTATGCCCTTGGGTATAAAGTGAACCGCCCTATTCCATTCCCCCTCATCATATCTGCCTTACTGAGGAGGCAGGGAGTTGCTGTGCCATCACCAGAGTTCACGAGTTCTTCGGGGAGAGTCCCCAAGGTCTTGGTGAACAGGGACTACTTTGTTCAGCAGTGCGAGCTTCCACCATTGGAGCAGGAGGCTCAGCCCAGACCGAGGAGGAGGAGACCACCAGTTCAGCCACCACCTGCTGATGTTTTCACAGAAGGATTTGCCAGGATGACACTTGAGCATCAGCATATGATGCAGATGATGACTGCCACACACAGAGCTTATATTCATCTTCATGATGAATTTTATCAGTACAGACTTCAGGGTGAGGGAGCACCATATGTCACACCGGCTGAGTTTACAGCTCATGTAGCTTGGCCTGGTGATTTACCTACCTACCCTGAGACTGGTGGACCATCTGGAGCACAGGCTGATTCTGATGGTGATACTGATGAGGAGGAGGATGATGACGACCAGATGGAGGACTGATGGTGCTATCTTCTTCATTTTCTACACTTTTTACATACACTATTAGTTTATTATTAGTTTTATATTTACATTGATATTTATATGTTGGATTATATTATGGTATTTCTTTTATTATGTGTGGTGTGTTTCATTTGCGCAATTTTATCGTGATGTATTTTTGCATGTTTCTTTAAAAAAATCCAAAAATAAATCTTCTCTTTTTAAATAAATAAATCAATCAAATTTTTGTTAGTAAGTTAATTTATTCACTTAAAGTTTTTACATAATAAAACAAATTTTGTAAAATTAATTATTGATTCTTTGGAAACTTAGGAATTTTGATAAATTTAATTACAATAAGTTTATTATCTATCAAGCAAATTTCGATAACCCGGTAAGTTGAGAGATCCTTTTAAACACTTGAGGGTTTATTCGACATAACTTCATTCGAATTGATTTTGTTTTAATCTTTGATTTGTGTTGTTGTACAGAAAATTCAGGAAAATGATCAAGGCACATTTATTGGTGAAAAGAAACCTTGGGCCAATTAGCTTACCTTGGTAAAAAATTATTTTATCCTTTGCAAGCCAATGTTGAGCCTGAGAATAAACTCTTTGGTACCCTTAAACCTAAAATAGTTTTTAACCATTCCCTTTACTTGATTGATTAAAAGAGCAGTTGAAATAAATGAAAAATATTTTGAGTGTTCTTAAAAAAAATGGAAAGTGAAAAATAAGCAACTTGATTCTTTTCAAAGAAAATAAAATATGAAAGAAAAAGAAAAAGTCAAAAATAGTGAAAAGAATCAAGTTGAGGGTATTTATTTTCTCATCAATAAAAGAAATGAGAGTTTGGGCCAAAAGAAAGCCTAAAAATTATAAAAAGCTCTTTTATGATTTGAGGTTTTTTGAATTCCAAGGAAAACCATTCATTCTTGTAAGCCAAGCCTCATTACAACCCGTGAAAAGACCTTGTGATTTCTGAATTAACTCTGTATGATTAACCATTGATTAGATGACAATCAAAATTAAATTCGTTTAATTTTATGATTGATTTAGTGAAACAGACTACCCTTTACATAGAGATAAACACTTGTGAGGTAAGCCTGAAATTTTGCTTGATTTGTTAATAAAATATTGTAAAGAAATTTATCATTAAATTTTTGTTACATTAGATATCAATTTTTGATTATTACAAAATAGTTAAATTGTGAAATTACTTTTTGAGGTAAATTCTCGGACTGACTCAAAAATTTGATTCCAAATTTTTATTTCTTATTTTTCTCTCTTGCTCGAGGACGAGCAATGTCTCAAGTTGGGGGTATTTGTTAGTCCTCAAATTTACAATAAATCCTTTAATAAAAATAATAAAAATTAGTTTTTGTTAGAAAATTAGGTTTTAAATTGAATAAATAGATGTTGTTGGAAATAATTTGCCCTTATCAATTTTCTCTAGTTTTGTAGTGAAAAAGTAAAGAATTTAAGAGAAAATTGAAGATCTGGAGAAGCTGACGCGTAGCATCAACACCACGCGTAGCGTGGGTACTTTTGATGCTGACGCTACACGTCACAGCCACGCGTAGCGTCAGTGCTGCGTGGACTCCACAGCCAAGCTGGCCAAGCACTCACGTTTTGACCCATTATTGGCCACTCCACTCTACACAAATGGCCAAACCGAAAGTGGAGACAGGTCCATATGGCAATGCATGATTGAATAAAATATTCCAAGGTGGCCATTATCAGCTGCGTTAATGGAGGCTGAGTCAGGGGACTGACGCGTAGCGTCAGCACCCTTGCTCAGCCCTATAAATAGGGCCATCCAGCACCATTCTTAGCATCCCATCCAATTCTCTACATTCAAAGTTATTTTCTCTCTTCTATACTCGAGTTTTGAGTATTTCTTTTAGAGTTTGTAGTTCTAGAATAGTTTTCTAGATACTTGAGAGTGTTGTGGTGTATTGTGATCGTTGTATCATGAAGTTTCCATCGTCTTTGTAATGTCAACCTCTGTAAGTGTTGTTTTTACTTTTACCATGTATAACTAATCTGTTTATGTTGGAATTGGTGAACTAATCTATTGAGTATAATGTTGTGAATTTGACCTCTGTATGTTTATGATTCAAGTCCATGTTAGTATTTCAATCTTTTATTAATATGAACGTCAAACGGGAGAATGATTTTCATATTGAAACTTGTTTTATTAGTGTGGATGTCAAACGGGAGAATGATTATTCATGCCGTATTGAAACTTGTTTTGACGAAAGTCAAAGTTGGAATACCCTTGGTATCTCAATTCTATAGGGGTTGTTAACCATTGTTACCATAAGGCCAGGACTTAATGCAAGTTTTTACTGAGAAAGATCACAAGGGATCGGTTATAATGAATTTATGCTGCAATGACATGAAACTTGATGATTAAATATGCATGTCTTGAGTTCCTCATTGTTATTCTAGATTAGGGATCCAATTTCCAACATAATTTGTCTATCTGTGTTTTATCCTTAAGTATCTTACCTATTCTAGATTGCAACTCAACTTTTTAGATAGATTTTTATTTTATTTTTATCTCATGAACAATTCAACCATGCTATCCTGTGAATACTGTATAAATTGTATATAAATCATTCTTTTGTCTATAAGTTTCTTTACATTTACCATAGTGACTAGGAAATTACTGTTGTTATTGGACTTTCAATCCTAGTGGAACGATATCTAAATTTTGAAAACTACAAACGATTGGTGCGCTTACCAATTAATGACCCGGTAGTAAACACAAACAGTTAAACAAAAACAACCATTATTACCGGGCTAACAGTGGCCACTGGCCGAAATTCGCTCGGGCGGACGGTCTTTTCGCTCAAGCGAGACTGGCCTGGGATCAGTGTTTGGTCATTGGACCATTTTCGCTTAGGCGAAATGGTCCTAATCTGGTGGTCGCTCAAGCGAAGGGAAGAGGGGATCGTCACTGGATAATTTTCGCCCAGGCGGGTCATGCCTCGTCCAAGCGCAAATTGGGCAGTGAGCTGCTTTGGTTGCTGGAGCAATCTCGCTAGAGCGAGATGGATTTCGCTCAAGCGAGAATGGCTCCAGTGGCAAATCTCTCCTCTCACTCAAGCGCCTCGCTGGCTCGCCCAGGTTAGGCTTTTGCTTCTCGCTCAAGCGAGATGGGACTCGCTCAAGCGAGAGGAGCCCCTGATGCTTAATAACTTTCTTCGCTTAGGCTTCTTCATGTTCGCTCAAGCGTCACTGCGTGTGCTCGCTCAAGCGAGTGATGCTCTCGCTTGAGCGAGTAGCCACCTGATGCCCCACTTGTTTTATTTCAATTAAATTATGTTTCTTATTGCATAAAATCCTTATCATGCATCATCTTATAGGTATTTTGGAGTATATCATGAATCTCCACGCTATATGAAATACATTCCATGATCTCATGAATTCTCTTCTCTTGAAATTCAATCATGCAACAATTAAATTAATTAATTCTTCCGCTGATTTTATTTGGAAAATTATTATAAAATAATCCTTTAATTTACCCTCTCTTATCTTCATATATGGGAGTGGTTTATCATAGATCCAGGTGTTGTATTAAAAGTTCACCACTTATTTTCTTTTCATTAAATTATGATTTATAAAAATGTGAAAAAAAAATTCCCCCGTATTTTCGGGGCGTCTCACATCATGCCATACCAATCTTCAAATCCTTAATTAACATCACCATAAATTGGTGTACCTATCATAGATTTTCAATCATTACAGAGTAAATACCGCATTATCGGGCCTCATCCATCCCAAAGTCATGATTAAATTGTCTAATAATCTGTTACCTCATTCACACATCGCTGGCTATAGATCGATTCCAGCCTAAACAAGTCACTAACTCCAGAAAGTACGCAACTCCAAGGTTAATATAGGGTTTCCAATCCTATATTGTGCTTTCATATTCGAAATTCTCCTCATAATTCACAACCAACGTCCAAAAGCTGGACGCACAACTCGTATTATATTATATCACTAAGTGATTCCTATCATCAATACATCTCATTCGGAACAAAGGAAGGGTAATAACATGATCAAATTCCCCTTATCACTGTAAAATCACTTATGTTAGGTCAATGTATTATCATAGCCCCTAGTTAATTCATTAATCATAAAGTCAAGGGCACACAATTTTAGCCCAAGTCATACCATGAAATCTCATATCTCATCTAATGCCAAATCATACTCCAATTTGAACGTTATTATCTATCCACTATTCAGGGGTCGCATTCATTATTCGCATTCCATCTCATGACAGTTCTAGCCTCAACACTTTATTTCCCAATCAACTTCACTATAGGTTAACTAACCACAAACTTAGCCAATCATCATAGTTAGTAAAATCAAGTGGTCATTTAGTATCCGTTGTGGGATTCAATCGTAACATCAAATCATCTTTTCTCAAAATATCATATAGCCTAAACCACTGAAGGATCTAACTTCACACAACTCATTCATCTAAAATTATACTAAATCAAGTTAGAGATATCTCATCTCACAAGTCACAATTTAATTAATCATTCATTTGGTTTTCACACACCAAAAATAGAATCCAACTTAATTCTTTAGGACATCCATCTTTGACAATCCTAGTCCTTACGTAATTCAATCATATATGTAATTATGCATATCATTTACCATTCATTCACGTTCCCAATCTAGGGAGACATTTCATATCAATTGCATCATAATATGCATGTAGGGTCCTTATGCCTAAGGACATGAATTCCATTTCTTATTCATAGTTACCCATATTAGGGAACTCTTTCGCTATTATTCATTCAATCAACTCAAGCATATGAGTTTCATTTCATTCAACAAGCATACCTTGGCTAAGAGCCACAAGTATGTATCATGCAAGAGACCTAACCAACAATTCCATTCCAATACATATTTCATGGTCTAAAAAATCCATGGTCTACTACCACATCAATTCATATTTCGTATCCCACATTCGTTAATTTCAATATTTCATTTCCATGATTAGCATCCAACATGGATCCACCATCAAATCAATTTTATAGTCAATGTATAAACATCAATGCATAATCACAATATATTCGTCAATGGAAGGAAATAGGGTAAGGAACTTGGCCAGTCTTACACAAAAGAAACACATTAATCACATCGAGGAAATTCGTTCACACATTTAATCTCATGATTCATTCATGATTATCAATGAGCAACTAGGCTCCATAGGTGTATCACATAACCTTAATGATATTGGGCATACCTCCACAAACAACAATCACACTTCAATACTAATGGTCCACAAGGAGTCCTCAATGAACAATGATGCCCTTATAGTCAATTCACAATTCTCAGACAATTAGTCCTTCACAAATCCATATAGAGCAATCAATACTTCAACATATCATCATCCTCTAGATAATTACCACTCTTAAGTTTATATAGCGCATCCTTATTTCGACAATGAGCATCACGCTCCAAGGATCACCAAAAATGCCTCACTATTGAGCAATTGTGCTCCAATCATCCATAATGTCAACCTCAAGGAAGAGCAACCATGCTCTGACAATAATTAACAAATCTAATTCAGAGCAAAATACGCTCTGATACCAGCTTGTCACACCCCGGTTTTCCAGACCCGAATCCCAATGTGATCGATATAAATAATTAATAAAATATGGGTAAATTTTTTGCATTTTCAAAGTACTTCTGATATCACACCAAGACCCGAACCACAAAAAACTGAAGAGTGAGATTTATAATAATACAACTGGATCGATAACTAAATTTCCCATAAAGGTATACAAAATAATAGAGTTTACAGCAGAAGAAGAATGTGTATACCAGGCATATGCCTACTCCCATATATGAAGATATAAGAAAAGGCCCAAGCAATCATACAATTTCCTAATATAAGCCTATTAGGCTTTAATCAACTATGTACGTGAATCATAATTATATATCATCAAATGTAAGTAGTCTATACATGAGACATCCATCACCACATGGCATCAATCTAATCATCCCTTACATACTAAACATATAGACTACGTTCATAAATACATAAGTTTGTTACACATACATATTTAACTCAAAGTCATCATCCTTATATACAATTTAATTCAATACGTTAAAATTCACAATTGATGCCGGCCAAGGCACTTCCATTACCACTATTTACCTTCCTCAAAACTTCAATTCAAAGTCTCATCTCAGCCCATGATAACCCTGCATCACAATGCTAAAAAGGAGACCACATGGGAGAGTGAGTTATACATTCAAAATGACGAATATAAATATATTGTGATTATGTGTACATGCATACAATCATCATGTGTGCTTTGCTATAAAACCATTAAATCATCATTCAATCATCATCACATTATTATAATAGGCATACAAGCCTCATGAATCGCAATTCACAACATAAGCAAGCACAAGCACATACACAATCACATTGCCACTTATCAACAAAGGCATTCACAATCATCATTATCTTCTTATTAAATTTTAATTCCATTCCTCCTCGTAAGGGGTCTCATCTCTCATAGTCATCCCATCTCAAATGCCATGCACTTATGGCTAATGCATATGTCAACTGTTTAATACATATGCACGGATCCGATTTCGTTTCATCAAGTGATCGCAACCACCATATCATTCATTCACATGGGTTTCCTGCCTCGCAAGGGGTACTCCCTCTAGCAGCCTCGCAAGGTGCTTTCTCGTGATCGCAACCACGTTCAATAATTCATAATGGTTTCCCGCCTCGCAAGGGGTCCCGCCTCGTGATCGCAACCACGGGCATCATAGGAACTCGCAAGCCCTTTTTCATTTCAACAACCAGGTGATCGCAACCACCGGCTCAATATCATATCATCATCAAGTTGGTTTCCCACCTTGCAAGGGATACTCCCTTCATAGGATCCCGCAGGATCTTTCATCATTGTGATCGCAACCACACATTCAATGTTATGCCATGCCATGAATGCAAAATGCAATAATGCATATGCCAATCAACCTCGCAAGGATAGCTCACCCTCTCAATTAGGGGTATATTTTATATTTTGGGTTTTATTATCATTGGCATACAATCAATCACAAGGCCCCTCAAGGCACAACATTCACATTTTCATAAATCCTCACATGGCAATCATAGCATATTAATCATCATAGCATTTATCCACGCATGGAAACCAATAAGATATTTCAAAACATAAATTCAACAATCATCATTGCATCTTATACATACAAGTCAATACTTGTATTAATCATATTAGCACCACACTAATAAAAAATAGTAAACACTGCTTATCAAGGGCATGTTCAACAATAACGTCCTTTTTCATTCAATAACATCATTTATCATTCAATATATGTGGTATCCTTAACTTTTAATCATCATCGACACTATTTCAAATCAATTGATTTATACACTCATTGCCATTCAATTGTCCTCTCATTAATTTCGTCATTACACAAGGTGTGTCATGTAACCATATCATTTACTTTCCATCGTGGTTCATAATATATCCATAGTGGTGAAGCATATATGCATTCATAACATAGCATAGACATACACGTACCTCGCCAAGGCCTTAAGCCATTCCCCAATCACCACTAAGACACACCACACATGTACCCCTAGTGAATTCGCTCATTTTTACATACTAAAAGGGGTTTTGGGCAATAATGAGCCCATGATAAATTTCAGTGTTAAGACATGAGGAACGCTTACTTTTAGTCTTAAAAATAATGGGACATGTCACAAATATCACCTATTAGTCCCAATTTGATAACCGTAAAAAGTTGGGTTCAAAACCCTCTTAAATTTGAATTTTATGACGTAGTAGGTCCGGTGTTTTATACCTAATGAGAGTTAGAAAACTCCAAATAATGTGAGACCAATTCTCACACCTCCGTAACACAATTATCTACAACTTTCATGCAGAAGTCGGAGGCTAAAAACGTCATTAAGATGCCCAAACGGGCCAAAAACAGCAAAGAAAATAGAGCAGTTAGAAAAAGAGCACAATAGTGGCCATAATAGGGCTCTGAATCGATTCAAACTCGTGTGAATCGATTCAAGCATCCTAAAATCTCAAAACTTGACAAACAGAGGGCCTTGAATCGATTCAAACTCGTATGAATCGATTCAAACACCCCTGGAGCCCAAAACAGTGAAAACAACACCTCTTGAATCGATTCAAAGAGTCTTGAATCGATTCAAGACAGCCCTGCTGCTGTTTTTATGAAGAAAACATATGATTTTTCAACTTCTTACCCTCCTAACTTTCTCGTATGAACTCCAAATGCTACGAAATTTTAATCCCAACAAATATACATCATTTGTGACGCGTGGCCACCGGCCTCACTAAAAAATTCTCAAAATTGAGGGACCTATGCCCATAAATGCGTTTTACCCATTTTAAGTCATGTTAATGCGACTCAAGTGTCATTTCTCAATGGAATTGACCCGTTCCAATTTCTACAAGTCATAAACTACACATAGAAGCTATTGGGACTATCCCATGCCATCAAAATCACACGACACTCTATTTGACTCTATAAGTTCCCCAATTATGCATTATCTTTCAATCTTATCATTAATGTCACCACATTGGCTATTACATTCAATGCCAAACATCCACATAATTTCTCAATTCATAAAACACATACTTCATCCCCCCAAGGATGGTTTATCAACCACATCATTCCCACCAAGGGATAGCTAACCATTCATCATCATCACATATACACACATACATATATATATATATATATATATATATATATATATATCATCAATAGCCAATAATTGCCATTCACATCATTTCACTATAAACATGGCAAGGCAAGCATAAGTGTCATGACATACAATAATCATCAATTATATAACTCATGCAATTTGAATGTAAACTCCTCTCCTACCTCGAGGGAAGAACCATAATCCAATGCACGCTCCGAATGCTCCGCCACATTGCCCGGAATATCATCTACATAACATATATATGCATTCATACAATCAATAAGCCATCTCAAGGCATTCCTCACAATTCTAAACAAATGCTAGCTTATCATAAATCTCAATATCAAGTCCTAGACTTGCTAAAACACCAATTCATACCATTGTGTTAGGCTTCAGGAATTCCTTTCCCAAAACCAAGATTCTCTAACATCATTAAACATATATTCTACTCATATTTCACACTTTCCTTAATTTATTAAAGTTAGGGTTTTCACTAGAACCCATCACCATCATAAATGCTTATTAATTTCCCATCACCTTTCAACAATAATCTTAAGTACCATATTAAATACTCATAAAAGCTTACATTTAAGCCACCCCACCTTAGGGTTTCCATACCTAATATTTCTCCCAATAACCCTCATGCAATAAATACTTCCCCGAATACCAAAAACCTAAAACCTAGGGCATAAAGCTCATGAAAATAATGAAGAACTTACCTCAACCAAGAGACAACCATGAGCTTCCAAGAGAGGGAAAGGGTCACACGAATATAGTGGAGAAGAGGGGGAGAGTTCCAACTACAAGCTTCTCCTTCAAGCTCCCAAGAAGACGAAAATGGTGGGAGGAGATGGGTTCAATGCTTTGCTTAGGTTTTAGAAGAGAAAAATGAAGAGGAAATGAAGAAGAAGAAGAAGAAGAAGGAATGAAGGAGAAGAAGAAATAAAATGTGTTTGCCAAGGGAGAAAAGAGGGCCAACGTGAGAAGTGAGAGGAGAATGAGAGATTAAGTTTTTAATTTGGCCCATCTTTTAAATTTTCTCCGTTTCATAACTTACAGGATCTCTGTTCGGGCTCAATACTAAATCCAAAAATTATTCCGAAGACATATTCGGATTCCCAATAATATTCTTAACAGCCTTGACCAACGGCATCTCAATCGGAGATACTTGGTCCAACCACCATATTTTAACCGGGTATAATTTAGCTCCTAAAATCTCAATAAATTATAAATATCCATAATAAATCATAATTTAACTATTCCAATATTTTTGGGACACTCATTAACTCATTTATAATTATTTACTATTTATTCCCCACATTTAATTATTTTTAGAAAATTCGGGATGTTACAGTTCCTTTCTTTATCTTACTACTGGTAGGCTTGATATCATGTTTTCTATATGCATGTGCGTCTGTTTTCAATCTTGTCCTAATAAATCACATCTGTCTACTATTGAAAGAATATTGAAATATCTAGTAGGAACACAACACATGGGTTTGTGGTATTCTAAAGGTGTAGGATCCTACCTTATTAGTGATTCTGATTTTGATTTTGCGAGATGTAAGGTCGATCAGAATAGTACTAGTGGAACATTGTATTTTTTTTACAATTCACTTTTTTCTTGGCACTTCAAGAAGTATACCAATGTGGCCTTGTCCATCGCTAAAGCATATTATATTGCCATTGGGGGGTTATTGTGCTTAAATTCTATGGTTGAGATAATAGTTAGCAGATTATGGTATTCATTTCGATCACATCACAGAAAGATATGATAACACTAGTACTATCAACTTAGCAAAACCCCTATCATGCACTTTAAAACTAAATACATAGAAAGTAGGCATCATTTCATTCGTGATTATGTACAAAATGGTGATTGCTTGATTGAGTTTATTGAATCATCAAAACAACTAGCTGATATTTTTACTAAGCCCTTGCCTAAGAAAAATTTCTTTTTTATTAGATGTGAACTAATGTTAATGAAATTATCTTGCATTGAATGATTTTCTGTGGGTGTTATTTTGTTTGTCTTTCTGAATAGAGCCAAAAGAGAGCTCGTATGTTTTTTTTAGAAAAAACAGGTAACCAGTTCAGACTACTATGAAAGAATACAAACTAAGAAGCCTAAAATGTGAAAAAAATGGTTTTAGAAATGTTCACCCCACTACTTTGTTGTCTAACACATGAGTTAGTTTTTCCCTCTTACTCACTTTAGTATTTTTGTCATAAGATTCAATTTGTAATCTTTTCTTTGTTGTGTTTTTGGACTAAGGGTATTTTGGGTCTAGAGTGAGAGAAAGCCTTCTTTAGAATACCTTGATACTGAGTGAATCCGGTTGGGATTGGAATTGGGTTGTGAGGAAGCTTTCAACTTTGGATAGTTTGAGAATTATAAACAGATATCCTTGTAACCATTTTGATTATGGTAAAAAATTCTAGGCCTTTGGGTTGAGAGACTGAATTAGATCATAGTGGTGGTGATCGAACCATGATATATCATGGTTTGCTTTTCTTATCCTTACAATCTCTAATTACTTATTTGTTTTTACTTGCTTATCCTATTGCATATCTTTTCTTTTAAAGTCTTTTCAAACATCCTTTCTTTTTTAGGCAAAGAGCTTTTTTAAAATAAACACTCTTTCAAAAATGCTCCCGAAAAATATAAGAACTTTCCTAACTTAATTCACCCCCTCTTAAGTCTAAGTCCATTTTTTAATACACATAACCTTGCACCTAGAAGTTACACACATTTACAATGTAATCCACCTGACTAAAAAGTAAGAAAACACCTTTCAAAGGAAGATGATTTGCATAGGGTTTTTTAAGTTGTGACAATCTTAGCACAGAAAATAAAGTACTATTTCCTTTATTATTCAACCTTGAATACAAGTATTGTTTATTGTCAAGCCTCTTCAGGCTCTTCACACAAATGTTATTTCTCAAAGTTGCTTCAGGCTTAACACATAACCTTGCACCTGTAAGTTACACATGCTTACAAGCCAATCTACCTGACTAGCAAGTAAGTAAACACCTTTGGAAGGAATATGATTTGCAAAGGGTTTTTAAGCTATGATAGTCTTAGCATAAAAACAAAGTATGCTAAAAAACTAAACTCTAATCTCACCTAGTCAAGACCTTTAACTGTTTGAGAGTTAAGCTTTAAAAAAAAAAGCAATTAACAAGTTCCTAGGTAGGAAACTTGGATATACATAGTGTTTAGACTCTTTTTTATAGTGTGTGATAAAAATATAGTATTAGGCTTCTAGCTCTAGTTTGTATAAGGAAATGATTCATTCTTTGAACGATTTTTCTATGTTTTTATGTGTCTTCCCACTTTTGTTTCAACCCATTTATTTATAAAAAAGATATAAAAAAGTAGTTGTTGGGAGCTTCTCCTTTTTCCTATTCAAAAGATAAGGATGACTTAGATCTTCAAAGAGGAAACCTTCATCTTGCTTTGGAAGGTTCATAAATAGAAACCTTGATCTTCCATTACTTTGACTTCTAATGTTCAAAAAGGAAAAAAATAAAATAAAAAGGAGAAGATAAAAAAGAACTAAGTTGGAAGTCAATTAAAGGGTGGTGAGTTAGTTTAATAGAAACACCTATGAGTGATTTTATGCAAATGTACAAGAGTCATAACATGAAGTACTCTTTTATAACATTAGGTGTTTTTGTTATCTAGAAAAACCATTGATTCTTATAGCTACACCTCATTACAACCCTTAAAAGGACCTTGTGATCCTTGTTGATTTTGGGTGGTGATAATTGGTGAGATGATGATCAAAGTTGATTTAGCTTGATTCTATGATGATTGAGTGAAATAGTAGTCGTTGTCTTGGCATGACCTTTGAAGCTTACTTGACTATTTGACATTTGCTTGTGGTGACTCTTGATTATAAACTTTTCATGTAGTCGTATTAATGTTTTGTCACTTGGGATTGTGATATGTATTCTCTTCTATTCAGCATTCTCAATTTGTGTACATACCTATTTTGAAAAGCTTGTGGATCCCTTACACCATTTTGTGTCATGAGTTGTTTTGCATCATCTTAATTTATTGTTGAAAATGTTTGATGTTTTCTTGAGAACAAGCAAATTTCTAAGTTGAGATTATGCATTTAATTCAGTATCTAATTGCTCAATTAATATGAAATCAAGTCCTTATTTTTCTATGATTGAAGCATCATCAATTTTGTCAACTTATAAGCTACATTTGATGCAGTTGAATATAGTTAAAAGCTTCTGGGAACTTTTGGAGTATCATTTTATAGTGCACAAGTTGGAAATTCATTTATGATCAAGTTTCATTTTCTATCATACTTTTACACTGGGCGAAATTTCTTGGGAGCACCAAAATCCTAATGTCATAGATTCATTTCGCCTAGGCAAAATGGTCATGCCCAACAACTTTTCCTCATTTTTTAGGGCCATATAAATAGCCCCAAAACATATTTTTTGGACATCTTTGGCACAAGGTAGAGGAGCTTGGAGCGTTTGAAGCCATTCAAAGTCATTTAAGGACCTTGAAGAGCTTTTTCTTGTAGGGTTTCTTTCTCCCCCTCTTGTATTTGATGTTTTTAGGGTTATCTCTCATGGAAATGTATGGCTTAACTCATCTTTTGTTAGGATTGGATAGAGCTTACTCTTTATTATGACTTTGTTATGAACATTTGTGTATGTTTATGTATTTATATCATGTTAACATTTTATTTCTTAATTCTTAATGCTTATTTTAATCCAAGAGAATGTTATTTGCGTGTGCTTAGTTTATTAAATGAGTTTTAGGGATGAAATGCCCACTAGATTTTTCATCTAGGGATATGGTTAATTCTAATGGTTATTAAAGTCTTTTCTTAATACAAATTCTGGCATTGATTTGTCAATGGATTCATATTTAATGTTAGGATTTAAAATATATTGTCTATGGGATTAGGTTTAGTAATTTTGATTATGTCGTAATGATACATAATAGATATCGTAAATGATTAATTAGAATAAGGGAGTTTGATCCCAACACATTTATTATCATTTATCTCATTTTATTACTTTTTGTTTGCTAACTCATCACTTTCAAACAAACAAACAAACAATTAAGCAATCAATCTTTGAACATAATGTATATACATTCTTAGTGATTTACAAGTAATTATTATTTTATTTTTAATATCTTGCAAGTTCGTGTGGATATGATAACTTGATACTTCTAAAAATTGCTCACTTGTTAAAGTCTCAACAAAAGTTAAAATATAATTGACCTTTCGCTAAAATGTAAAATTGATAAGTTAGAAATGTTATATTTTTTTTATTAAAAACATAATGGTATCTTGTTCTCTTAAAATGGAGAAGTCAATAAAGTAATTGGGGAGATGAAGATATGGAGGAAGAGGGAATGAGACTGCTGCATGAGAAAAAAGAAAGGAAGAAGAAATGATGAAGAAGAGAGCTATTGGGTTGTCTAAAACACAAACTTTGCTTGGGACATGGTCCTACACAATTACCATAATATCTCACACAAAGTCTACGCTGTTTTTATTTAGAATTGTGCACACTTTTTGCTAGCGTGGGAGGAAGTCTCGTGCCCAATCCCTAAGCTAATATGCATTTTTCTTGTGGTATTGGGTTTTATTGAATCATATTAACTAAATCCAAGCTTATTCAAACTTCGAAATTTAATTTTCACATTCACCCATTTTATAGGTTGGGTCATGCGAACTCTTAAAGTCGACTCATTTAAAAAACTCTACTTACACCAACTATCTATAAATATGCTTTACTTTATTTTAATATATGATATATTATTTGATTTCATATTTTTAATATTTAATTAACACAAAATTTTATACACTTCATCCACAACTAATATCATTTCACTCAACAACCCAATTCATACAATTTACTCTTAATAAATAAAAACATACGCATTCATATTGTATAAAATTAGACACTTAATATCAATAGATAGATCCAATAAAAAAATTAATTTTGCAGAATTAATTTAATTTGTTTTGGTAATAAGAATTAATTTATTTTAAAATTAGTTTAAAGTGGTATATAATTTTTTCCACTCAACACAAAGAATTCAATTTATAAAATTCAATTAAATATGTAGGTTCAGAGACAAAACTAACCTTGATGCAGTAGTTAAAACACATGAACGTCCCTTCAACCTAATTTGGCACATTAAAAGTGCATGTGGTGTTCACTAGTCGTTTTGACCCACTTTTATGTGTTATATTATGACACTGCCACGCTCATTGCACACGCACATCGAAAAGAGATACAAGCTTGCTGGCCATGTTTCTTTGTATATATTGGAGAATAGGGACAACCCCACCACAATCTACACTTGTGCGTTAGTATAATATTTTGACCCTTTAATTGATGCACACATTCATTGTGTGGGCACTGTGAACAGATAGAGCAGATATTTGACTTGTTGGCATCCACTCCTTTTTGTAATTGCCTACGTTTTCCAATTACTCACACATACAAACCCAACACTACTCTCTCACTTTCTATCAACTTGCATTTAATTAGACTAGTTGTGACAAAAAGTGGCATCGGCATCCTCTTCTGCACTCATGTCTCTTATTTATAACCGGAATAAAAAATATTTTTTTTATAATCGATATAAAAAATATTTTCTATATTCATATTTTTATATCCGATATAATAATAAGTATAAATGCATTTTTATGTTTGACTTTATTAATTTAATGGTTCAGATTGTGTAGAAAAGAAATAGAGAAAAAGGATGAGAGAGAGAATTCACTCTCCAAAAAGCGAGGGACTTCTTGGGATTACTATGATAACCCTAAAAATATTATTACACGCATAGCATTGAAGGCATGCACAATTGCAAAAAGCAGTGTGTCTGCATTCTGTGTTTGCCTTTGTTTGGATTATTTCCACTGATGCAAAAAAGCCTACGAATATAAGATATGAACTCAGTTGTCAGGGAAACAAGAATTAGACGCGTGACAAATTTTGAAATTATCATATTAAATATAAGAACTCCATTTTTTTAAATTTTTTTTAAATACACTTATGAACACGGTTCTGAGGGGAACCGAGTTTGTAGGTCCACTACTACAAAAAAGGTCTTTGTCAGCGGTTCCGTCATAGCTATTGTCAGCGGTACAAGCGCAGACAATAATGGCGCTATTAATAGGACTAAAAACAACGTCAGCGCTTAAACCGCTGACATTAGTTATGTATTGTCAGCGGTTGTAACGCGGAACCGCTGACAATAGTCAAACAATGTCTGCGGTTGGGATACGGAACCGCTGACAATAGTCAAACAGTGTTTGCGGTTGTAGTGTGGAACCGCTGACAATAGTTTGGTGCAACTTTAGGCATATTTTAGTTTACCCTTTTTATTTTATTTTGGGTACAAGTTTCAATATTGAACGTTAGAGTAAATTATGTTATTATCACTTTGACAGCTATTCAATGTTACAGATCCCAGTAACAAAAACTTTCAAATTACTACAATATTGAAATACTTGATTTTGTTTGCATCGTACACTATCAACAAATGAGTGATGTTTACCCACTGCCCTACATCAGCCTTGTACAAAGAGAAATATGTACCCGCGCATATGAACAAAAATACTGTAATAAATTTATATGATTTTGTATTTCCCTAAACACAGAACCATCGAATAGGGGAAAATGTTGAACCTTTACAACTTGGTAAACAAGAAAAGTCTATCTAATTAAAATCATCAGCAGCAAGCCAGTCATTGGGCTCATCTTCTGAATCCTTACCCTTTAAAGGGTTAACTTTCTGGTGGCGACCTTTGTCAGAACCTTCATGCAGCTGAACCCAGTCACTACTAAAACCTTCAGGTGATGAACCTGTATTAAATATTTTAATAAACCTGCACATAAACAAATGTAAGTAAATGTACAAATACAATAGATAAGCAAATATTGAATGGTATACAAAAAAAAGATTGATTTAGGCATGAGTTGAACTTGCCCACTAAAAATTCAACTAGACAAAGGAATTTTATGTCACCATCAGTCTAGGTTCTAGTATCAAATTTGTTCCTAAGGAACTTGCCCACTAAAGATTCAAAGTTTTCATATTATACAGGTGCAGCTACTTCACCATCAGTCAACATGATTTTATTAAGCATGGGACATAAGGGTAAACAACTATGAATCTTGGAGATGTGTAAAATTTAAGAAATTAAAGTTTAAGGGAGGAATCAGGAAACAGAGTCAGTTGTAAAAAATAAAGTCAATTGCTTATTTCTAGTTTGCTTTTTTGAAACGACCAATTTAATTTAAATTTTTTTTCTTAGTGAGGTAAGAGTCAAACCTGCAAGCTTTTCCCTCCTCCATGAAACTTTAACTACTAGAATAACTTATCACTCCTACTTATTTCTAGTTCCTATCCCCAATTCCTAATTTATAGAAATTTTCCAAATAATTCTGGAAATTACCCAATTTTTTGTTTCCCTTTTTGGCTTTATTTTTGGTTAGTTGTACCTTTATTTTTTGTTTCAATTTTAAGAGAACCAGTATAGTCAGATAGGTTGGGCAAAATACCAAAGCCTCAACAAAGATAAAATTGAATTGATAACAACTCCACTTTGCAATCCATTTCCCCCAAGGCACCCCATCAGATTATAATGTATTTGGGATACGGAATAATAATCTCAGAATGAAACTTCAAATTTATACATTTAAAAATTATATCTATAAAATTGATATTAGAAAGTAAAGCTTAGTAACAATAATTAGTACTATGATTTCAACAGGTAATGAAACCAATTCTTTGTTTGCTTATTTGAAAGCAAGTCTTGCAAGGTAAAATAATTAGTACTATGATTTCAACAGGTAATGAAACAAACACAGATTTGCATATTATAATATCAAAATTGTTGAGATAGGGAAAGAACAGGAAACATGATATGAGAAGAATTCTGTGTTTACTTACTACACAACAGAGCATATATTTATATTGATAATAGCAGTCATCACCAATATTCAGACCCCACAGAAATTGTGAAATTAAAATTTTCCTCTTGATGGCCTCAATCTAATTCTAGTTCTCTTCCTGGAGTCTGCAGTAAAAATTGCAGTTAGATCTTAGGTAATCAAGCCAAGTTGAAGCAGCTATTATATCTATAATTACTTATCAGCATATAGAGCTCAAGTATCCTTGTAAATAACTAAATGAGGAAAATAGGCGGTCACATACGGAAGAAAGCAAGAGTGATCATAATACAGAGTACAGACACAGAATAATTATTATAAAACAATCTATACAGTGATATTGCACTTCTTTAGAGCATTTAACTATAAAGAGCATAAATGAAATATGGTGAGGGAAAAATAATATAACAAAATCGTTAATGACCACTGAAATCCATACTATATCTACTTCTATTTCATAAAATTAGAAACATAATACATAAAGAAAGAAGTCTATACAGGAGTTAAATATCAAAGAAACGCATCAGAATTTTATATGGTTCTCTAGGCAATACAAGTTAGCAGTCTAGATTTGAGTACAATAAACAATAATATATATTACAATATTCTTATAATTATTTTTAAAGTCGCCATCTACCCATTTTAATTCAGATTATTTTCCAATGGATTCACTTTTCCACAGAGCCTACGCTGTGGTGCAACAGCTTCACATATGAAAACCACACAGAAGCATAATGAACTTTCCCATGGAACTAACTTTTACAAAACATGAGCTAAAATGACTGTCCCATTTAGACACTGATAAAAATGGATAAGCTCAAAATAGTAACATCTACGTTCCATTCAAATCTAACTATCAGACTCTTAAAATCTGATAAAATCATGCTACCCACTTCTTTACATTCCACAGCACAGCACATAAATTCCAGAAATAGCTCAGCTCACCATTCGTAAGCTGAACCTTAAAGGTATGCATATCATATGTGTCCAATTCAATTTATTTTATAGAAACAATGGCTTATTTTTTGTCAACTTCTCAAAAGAGCTCTTAGAAACAACCAATTATTCCCTTCCAAACACGCACTTAGCAATTCAAACTCTAGTAACCTATAAATATCCAAATTATTACAAAATTCAAACTAGAAAAAAAATTGTCAAATTTGAGAAACAATAACAACCAGTAGTAGCAGAATCATTATACCTGACACTGCAATTGAGTTTTGACAACATCAAGTGCGTTGTAATGATAGCGGCCAAGCCACCAGCAGCAGCACCAGCAGTGGCATGAACCACCCATCATTCATCGTCGACACTCTCCGGCGATACCTCCATGAGGCCCCATTTCGTGGCCTCATACATAGCAAAATACACCACAGTGAATGACACATTCATGACTACCGTGGTCCTATATGATGCATAAAACGCTCGGAACCCTTCCTCACTCATCACTCCCTTGACGCAATCCCAAACCCGAGCCTGAGCCCATCAGAATGCCTAAACCCGACCCTTTCCTAACCCCAAACCCAACGTCCCCAACCCACCACACCAGCCAACCAGCAGCAGCAACAACCCCTCTTCCCGAAACCTTACCCCAGCCCAAGCATAACCCAACAAACCCCGACCCTTCTCCCCGACGTTTGCCCCCAGCAACCCCTCTTCCCTGTAACATAACCCCCCCGATGCCACTCCAACCAACGATAACCACCCCCGACAGAACCAAACCTACCCCCAACAGAACCCAACCCCATCCCACCCACAACGAAAACACAGACAAAAGAACCAGCCAGAGAAATGGAAAAGAGAAAAAGGATGGGGGTTTCTTACCTCAAGAAGCCGGTCACGGGTTGCTGCACCTCAGATCCGACGTCGGAGGAAGACGATTGCCCCATTTCTTCGTGCGTTGTGTTGGAGGAAGACGTCGGAGGACTCTGTGATGAACTCTGAGTAAAGAGAGAGAGAGATACATAAAGTGTGTTTAGTTTAGGGTTAGTGTGAATTTTTGGGTTGGGCCTTGAGGCCATGCTCTTTGAATAAATTATTAAACTTATGCAAAGGCTATGGGATCAACGAAAAGCAACACACGCGAAGAAAAATGTAGCACTATAGTCTGCGGTTGACATATTTAACCACAGACAATAGTATTATCTGCGTTTAATCACCTAACCGCATACAATAGTCCTTTTTGTGCATTAGTGTCTGCGGTTCCGTCCAACCGCAGACAATACTAGCGTTTCCTTTTACAATTTCTGTTGTAGTGGTCCAAATGTTTTTAGCCTTTAAATTCGGGTAAAAGTCCATTGTTAAAGAAAATCTGCCCCTTCCCTGGAGGAACTCTGATAAAACTTCAGGAACAACCCGACAATGCCATTCTAAGCATGACCACAAAAAATCATACAAAAATTCAACCGCTTGGTTTTGTCATATTTTTGTGGACTGTCTTTAAATTAAGGTAAAAATTCAACGTTGGAGAAAAGTTATCCTTTTCCAAGGAGAAATCTGATGACACTTCAGGGACAACCCTATAATGTCATTCTAAGCATGGTCGTAAAAAATCATGTAAAAATTCTACCGCTCAATTTTTTTACATTTTCATAAGAATGCCTTAAAATATGGGTAAAAATTCATAGTTAGAGAAAATATGCCCATTCACTTGGAGAAATATGATGAAACTTAAGGGACAACCCTACAATGCCAGTCTAAGCATGACCATAAAAAATCATGCAGAAATTTAACCACTCGACTTTGTCATATTTTCATGGGCATTAGACTTAAAATTTGGGTAAAAATTCATCGTTGGAGAAAATACGCCATTCCCTTGGAGAAACCTGATGAAACTTCAGAGACAACCCTACAATTCCGTTCTAAGCATGGCCACAAAAAAATCATGTAAAACTTCAATCGTTCAATTTTGTCATATTTTCATGGGCATTAGCCTTCAAAATTGGGTAAAAATTCATCGTTGGAGAAATTTTACCCTTTCCCTTAGAGAAATCTGATGAAACTTTAGGAACAACCATACAATTTCATTCTAAGCATGGCCATAAAAAACATACAAAAATTCAACAACGCGGTTTTATCATATTTTTGTGGCCATTAGCCTTCAAATTTTGGTTAAAAATTAATCATTGGAGAAAATTTGCCCCTTCCCTTGGAGAAATCTGATAAAAATTCAGGGACAACCTTACAATGCCTTTTTAAGAATGAATGCAAAAAATCATGTAAAAATTCAACCGCTCGGTTTTGTCTTATATTCGTGGGCATTAACCTTTAAATTTTGGTTAAAAATTCATTGTTGGAGAAAATTTGTCATTCCCTTGGAGAAATCTGATGAAACTTCAAGAATAGCCCTAAATTTCCTTTCTAACCATGGCCACAAAAAATCATACAAGAATTCAACCGTTCGATTTTGTTATAATTTCGTGTGCGCTTTTAAATTTATGTAAAAATTCATCATTCGCGAAAATATGTCCCACCCTGGGAGAAATCTATTGAAACTTCAGGGATGACCTTACAATGCCTTTCTAAGCATTACCGTAGAAAATCAAGCAAAAATTTAACCATTCAGTTTCACCATATTTTCGTGGGCTGCCTTTAAATTTTGGCTAAAAACTAATCGTTGGAGAAAATCTGCCCCTTCCCTTAGAGAAATCTGATGAAAATTGAGGGATAACGTTATAATGCCTTTCTAAGCATGGCCACAAAAAATCTTGTAAAAATTTAATCGCTCTGTTTTGTCTTATTTCTGTAGGTATTGCCTTTAAATTTTGGCTAGAAACTTATCATTGGAAAAAATCTGCCCCTTCCTTTGAAGAAATTTGATGAAACTTCAGGGACAACCTTACAATGCATTTCTAAGAATGACCATAAAATACCATGCAATAATTCAACTGCTTGGTTTTTCAATATTTTCGTGGGCATTAGCCTTCAATTTTTGGTAAAAATTCATCGTTGGAGAAAATATGCCCTATCCCTTAGAGAAATCTGATGAAAACTCAGGGACAACCCTACAATGTCATTCTAAAAAGGGCCGCAAAAAATTATGCAAAAATTAAACCACTCAATTTTTCCTTATTTCATGGGCATTAACCTTCAAATTTGGCTAAAAATTCATCGTTAAAGAAAAATGCCCCTTCCCTTAGAGAAATCTGATGAAACTTTAAGGACAACCTTACAAAGCATTTCTAAGCATGGCTAAAAAAATAATGCCAAAAAGAAACCGCTCGACTTTGTCATATTTTCTTGGGCGTTAGCCTTCAAATTTTGGCTAAATATTCATCGTTAGAGAAAATGTGCCCCTTCCCTTAGAGAAATCTAATGAAACTTCAGGGACAACCTTACAATAGCTGTCTTACCATGGATGCAAAAAATATACAAAAATTGAACCGCTCGATTTTGGTATAATTTTGTGGGCTAATGCCTTCAAATTTCTGTAAAAATTCCCTTGGAGAAATCTAATGAAACTTCAAAGACGACCTTACAATGTATTTCTAACCATGGTCGGAAAAAATCATACAAAAATTTAACCGCTCAGTTGTGTTGGCTAAAAATTAATTGTTGGAGAAAATCTACCGCTTTCCTTGGAGAATTTTGATGAAAATTCTGGGACAACCTTACAATAAATTTCTAAGCATGTCCATGAAAAGTCATTTAAAAATTCAACCACTCGATTTAGTCTTATTTTCGTTTGCATTACCCTTCAAATTTTTAAAAAATTCATCGTTGGAGAAAATTTACCTGTTCCCTTGGAGAAATCTGATAAAACTTCAGGGACATCCTTACAATGTCTTTCTAAGCATGGCCGTAAAATACCATACAATAATTCAACCGCTCAGTATTGCTATATTTTTATGGGCCTTCAAATTTGGGTAAAAAATCATTGGAGAAAATCTATCCCTTCCCTTGGAGAAATCTGATGAAACTTCAACGAAAAACCCTACAATGCAATTCTAAGCATGGCCATAAAAAGTCATGCAAAAATTCATCCATTCGGTTTTGCCTTATTTTCGTGGGAATTAGCCTTTAAATTTGGCAAAAAATTCAACGTTGGAGAAAATATTTCTCTTCCCATAGAGAAATCTGATGAAACTTCAAGAATATCCTTGGAGAAAATCTGCCCCTTCCCTTACCATGGTTGTAAAAAATCATGAAAAAATTTAACCGCTTGGTTTTGACATATTTTCGTGGATAATGCCTTTAAATTTTTGTTAAAAATTAATCCTTGGAGAAAATCCGCCCCTTCCCCTCGAGAAATCTGATGAAAATTTAGGGACAATCTTACAATGCCTTTCTAAGCACGGCCACAAAAACTCGTGTAAAAATTCAACCGCTCGGTTTTGTCTTATTTTTGTGGGCATTATTAGCCTTGAAATTTTTGTTAAAAATTTATCGTTGAAGAAAATATGCCGCTTCCCTTAAAGAAATCTGATAAAACTTCCAGGACAACCTTACAATGTCTTTCTAAGCATGGCCATAATATACCATGCAATAAATCAACTGCTCGGTTTGCCATATTTTCATGGGAATTAGCCTTCAAATTTGGGTAAAAATTCATCGTTGGAGAAAATCTGCCCCTTCTCTTGGAGAAATCTGATAAAACTTCAGGGACAATCCTATAATGCAATTCTAAGTATGGCCACAAAAATCATGCAAAATTCAACCACTCGATTTTGCCTGATTTTCGTAGGTATTAATCTTCAAATTTGGCTAAAAATTCATCATTGGAGAAAATATGCCTCTTCCTTTGGAGAAATCTGATGAAACTTCAAGGACAACCTTTTAATGCATTTCTACACATGGCGGCAAAAAATATGCAAAAAATCAATAGCTCGAATTTGTCATATTTTCATGGGCATTAGCCATCAAATTTTGACTAAAAATTTATCGTTGTAGAAAATCTGCCCCTTTCCTTAAAGAAATCTTATGAAGCTTCAGGAACAACCCTACAATACCTTTATAACCATGGCAAAAAAAAATCATACACAAATTCAACCACACAGTTTTGTTATAATTTCGTGCGCGCCTCTAAATTTACGAAAAAATTCATTGTTGAATAAAATTTGCCCAACCCTGGGAGAAATCTATTAAAACTTTAGGGGCAACCTTACAGTGTATTTTTAAGCATGACCACAAAAAATTATACAAAATTTTAACCGCTTGATTTTCTCATATTTTCATGGGTATTAGCCGTCAAATTTTAGCAAAAAATTCATCATTGAAGAAAATCTACCCCTTCCCTAAGAGAAATCTAATAAAACTTTAGGGGCAACCCTACAATGACTTTCAAACCATGGCCGCAAAAAATCATGTAAAATTTCAACCGGTCAGGTTTTTCATATTTTTGTGGGCATTTACTTTCAAATTTTGGTTAAAAATTCATCGTTGGAGAAAACTCGCACCTCCCCTTAGAGAAATCTGTTGAAACTTCAGGGAACACGTTACAATGCCTTTCTAAGCATGACAAAAAAATACCATGTAATAATTCAACCGCTCAGTTTTACCATATTTTCGTACGCATTAGCCTTCAAATTTGGGTAAAAATTCATCATTAGAGAAAATTTGCCCCTTCCCATGGAGAAATATAAGGAAATTTTAGGGATAACCCTTTAATGCCATTCTAAGCATGGCCACAAAAAATCATGCAAAAATTCAACCACTTGATTTTCCTATATTTTCATGGGCTACCTTCAAATTTAGAAAAAATTAATCGTTGGACAGAATATGCCTTTTCCCTTGGAAAAATTGGATGAAACTTCAAGGACAACCTTATAATGCATTTTTAAGTATGGCTGCAAAAAATCATGCAAAAAATTAACTGCTCGATTTTGTCATATTTTCATGGGGAATTAGCCGTCAAATTTTGTCTAAAAATTGATCGTTGGAGAAAACGTGCCCCTTCCCTTAAAGAAATCTAATAAAACTTCAGGGACAGCCATACAATGGCTTTCTAACCATGGCCGTAAAAAGTTATGCAAAAATTTAACTGCTCGGTTTTGTTATAATTTCGTGGGTATAACCTTCAAGTTTATGTAAAAATTCATCGTTCAAGAAAATATGCTTCTGCCTTGGAGAAATCTTATGAAACTTCAAGGATGACCTTACGATGCCTTTGTAAGCATGGCCGCAAAAAATATGTAAAAATTCAACCGCTCGGCCTTCAAATTTGGGTTAAAAATTAATAGTTGAAGAAAATCTATCTCTCCCCTTAGAGAAATCTAATGAAAATTCAGGGACAACCTTACAATGCCTTTCTAAGCATGACCCTAAAAAATTATGCAAAAATTCAACCACTCAGTTTTTCCTTATTTTCATGGGCATTAGCTTTCAAATTTCACTAAAAATTCATTGTTGGAGAAAATATGCCTCTTCTCTTGGAGAAATCTGATGAAACATCAAGGACAACCTTACAATGCAATTCTAAGCATGGCCGTAAAATGTCATGCAAAATATCAACCGCTCAATTTTGTCATATATTCATGGGCATTAGCTGTTAAATTGTGGCTAAAAACTCATCGTTAGAGAAAATTTATCGCATCCCTTAGACAAATCTAATAAAACTTCAGGGACAGCCCTACAATGGCTTTTTATCCATTGCCGCAAAAAATCATGCAAAAATTCAACTACTCAAATTTGTCATATTTTCGTGGGCTTAATGCTTTCAAATTTTAGCTAAAAATAATCATTGGAGAAAATGTGCCCTTTCCCATGGGAAATCTGATGAAAATTTAGGGACAAACTTATAATGTCTTTCTAAGCATGACCGTAAAATATCATGTAAAAATTTAACCGCTCGATTTTGTCTTATTTTTGTAGGCAATTAGACTTTAAATTTTGGTTATAAATTCATCATTGGAGACAATCTTCCCCTTCTCTTGGAGAAAACTAATGAAAATTCTAGGACAACCTTACAAAGTCTTTCTAAGCATGGCCGTAAAAAATCATGCAAAAATCCAACTGCTCAATTTTTTGCCTTCAAATTTGCATAAAAATTCATCACTCGGGAAAATATGCCCCTGCCTTGGAGAAATCTTGAGAAACTTCAACGACGACCTTAATATGCCTTTCTAAGCATAGGCGTAAAAAATAATACAAAAATTTAACCACTCAGTTTTCCCATATTTCCGTGGGCAGTAGTAGCCTTCAAATTTTGGTTCTAAAGTAATTGTTGGAGAAAATCGGCCCCTTAGCATGAAGAAATCATATAAAAATTAAGGAACAACCTTACAACGCCTTTCAAAGCATGGCCTTAACAATTATGTAAAAATACAACCCATCGGTTTTGTCTTCTCGTTGTGGGCATTAGCCTTTAAATTTGGCTAAAAATTCTTCGTTGAAGAAAATATGCCTCTACCTTTGGAGAAATCTGATGAAACCTCAAGGACTACCTTACAATGAATTTCTAAGCATGACCACAAAAAATATGCAATAAATCAACTCCTCGAATTTGTCATATTTTCATGGGCATTAGCCGTCAAATTTTGGCTAAAAATTCATCGTTGGGTAAAATCTGCCCCTTCCCTTAGAAAAATCTAATGAAACTTCAGAGACAGTCCTACAATGGCTGTCTAACCATGGCTAGAAAAAATAATACAAAAATTCAACCACTCGACTTTATCATATTTTCATGGGCATTAGCCTTTAAATTTTGGATAATAATTAATCGTTAGAAAATCTTCCCTTTCCCTTGGAGAAATCTAATGAAAATTTAGGGAAAACCTTACAATGCCTTTCTAAGCATGACTGCAAAGCATCATGTAAAAATTTAACCATTCACTCTCTTATTTTCGTGGGTATTAGCCTTCAAATTATAGTTTAAACTTCATCGTTGGAGAAAATCTGCCCCTTCCCCTATTGAAATCTAATGAAACTTCAAGGATAACCTTACAAAGCCTTTCTAGGCATGGCCGTAAAAAATCATTTAAAACTTCAACAGCTCGGTTTGAACATATTTTTTTTGGCATTAGCCTTCAAATTTGGTTAGAAATTCATCGTTGGAAAAAATCTACCACTTGTTAACCAAGTGGCCTCAATTACTCAAGAGGGGGGGGGGGGGAGGGGTGAATTGAGTATTAAAAATTTTCGTTGGAATGATTTTAAAACTAATTCTTTTTGTAATCAATTTGATAAATAAGAATGTTACACAAAGGAGCAAGTAATTATATCAAATTAATTAGGAAGCTATTTTAGCATTTAGAAAGTAACAATTGATTTTAGCATAATTAATTCAAGAATATAACTTGGATTATTAAACAAATTAATCTAAATGATTAATAAAATAATTTATATCACGTTGCTAGTACACTTTAAATTACCAAGCAAATTAAATCACAATAATAAAGGAGTTTAAGGAAGAAAGATTTACAAACCGATATAACGAGTTCCACCACACCGGTGTACGTCTCACTTTCAAGCAACCCACTTGAAGGATTCCACTATTGAAAATTTGAGATACACGCTTTGAGCAATTACAGCTTCTTAGTGTCCCACACTCAAGAACTTAATCCTCACAAGCTAAGTAGGTAACCCACCCAATCTCACAATCTCTCAATTACAAGGTTGAAACCCAACCTAAAAACTCAAAGTTTGAGAATGTGATTTTACAAGTGTGACTCTCTCAATAGAGTGGATATACAAATTTTAATCACTTGAAAAAATATTTTTCTTCTCTTACAAAAGGATATGCAAATTTTAGCACTCAAGAAAATATTTTTCTCACACTATAACTCTCAAAATTATAATTGCAAAGAAGGAAACAGAGAGCTTAAACTTAGAGAATAAGAGAGCAAGAAGAAAGCAAGGAGTTTTTCATTGCTGTGAGGTATGTCTTCTGCCTTCAGTTTCTTCTCTATTTATAGGTAAAAGAGCATGGTTTCTTTCAATCCTCGATGCTCAATTTATGCAAACAATTTGAAATCTGTCTGCCTCCATGTTTCCTGCATGCTTGATTTCTGGCTTGGAGAAAGAGATTGTCTGCCTCAATTAATGCAACGCTGTTTCAATTCAAGTCTCAAGAGAAATGAGCGCAGTTTGAGTTTCTAAAAACACATACTGATGTTTTCTATGATTCAACGCGTGATTTCATTGATGAATCGATTCTTCCAGTTCATTTTTACATTAGAAACAATGAGTGAATCGATTCCTGGAGGTGATGAATTGATTCCTACATGTGTGAATGAATTCCTACCCTTCTTGAATCGATTCCTGGAGGCTTCATAACATGTGAATTGATTCCTACAGGGGGGAATCGATTCCCAGCCCCATGAATCGATTCCCAATGGCCATGAATCGATTCCTTGCTTCTTTATCACGTGGGAATCGATTCCCAGAGGGGTGAATGATTTCCTGGGCTTCTCCTGGACCTATTCCCTTAATTTTTATGTATTTTGATACGTTTTGGGTCCTGCTTGCATGGTACTTTGCATATTCATTTAATCCTTGTTTATTTAACCTTGATCTCCATGCCTTTTAATTAATTTCTTGTACAACATCCTTTGTCTTTATCAATTAAATTTCTTGATCTTTCAATTGTTTGTCATTCATCAAAACCCGTTTCTATATGCAAACACATTCTCCCCCTTTTAGATGATGACAACAATTTGTTCATCTCTTGGGGTGTTAGTTTCAATATATATTCAAGGCATAAGAACTCCCCTTTTAATGATTTATATGCATATTGATTTTTTCTAATATACCATTTGATAAAAATAACATATTATCAATAGATACTACTTGTTATAAAGAAATATTAAAACTCCCCCTTAATCATGCAATTTTAACAAGGATAGATATAGATGTTGATTTTAGATATTATCTCCCCCTTTGGCATCATCAAAAAAATAAATAGAAATTGAAAAGAGAGATTAAACATAAAGTGAAATTTTATTAAACAAGATACATGCAAGGATGGATACAACAAAGACTAGCTTAAGGATTAAAAAATTGGAACTCAGAAAATTGTTAAGAGAGTTCATTGTAGTGGGTAGTCATGTTGTCTTCAATTTGATCAAAACGCGCATTCATATTGTTCTCCATTCCATCAATGCGAGTAGTTATCCCCTCAAAGCGATTTTCCAATGCATCAAAATGAGTATTAATATGAGAGGTCAACCTATTGAAGAAAGCATCATTAAAATTAGTAGCATGCGGAGGAAGTGCTTGTTTTTGAGGTTGATCTTCATCACCGTCACTATTTTGCGCATGTGGGGGTGAGTATTGCCAAGCGTCATCTTGGTTATACCGACATATTTTGGAAAAATGAGTGCTTCCAATTTTACCTTTATGACCAACAACTTCTTTCACTTTATTTGTAAGGTCAATGTTGAAGTGCTTGAGGAGTTTGGTAATAAGGACAGCATAAGGGAGTCTAGTAAGTGTTTTGGAGTCAATCATGTGATTTCTAACAAGCTTGATCCAATTGATTTCCTTTTCATAGAGCATAGCCCAAAGGATAAGAGTTTGGATTTCACTCACTCTAGCATTATTAGAGCCCTTAGAAAGAATGATTTTTACCAAGAAGTAGTGGAGGAGACGATGATCAATGTTTAGCTCCCCAACGGTGCTTTTAGAGACAGAGGATAGATGGAGAAAGGCACGAGCATCAATGGAATTATATTCCCATTCAGGAGAAGGTTCAGTGCCAAAGAAATCCACGTTATTGATTGGAAGCTTGCCAACCAGATGAAGAACATTATCATCAAGAGCAATAGTTACTCCCTTGATTTTTGCGATGCAACGCCCATTCGAGATTTTCAAGATTGAGTAGAAAGCTCGAATTAACTCTGGATATATGTAATTTTCCTTAAAAGCAACAAATTCTACTAAATTTTGTTGCTTGAGAACATCTAGAACGGCAAAATCATATTCTTCAAAGAGAGGAACATCAAGCCAATAAGGGGGGGTACTATAAGCTTTTCAGAATAATTTTTAAGGTATTTTTAAAGTTGGGTTTGATTAGCAAATAATCTTGAAAGATCATTATTTAAGGATGAAGAGCTAGCATCTCCTCTTATTTTCTTCCAGTTTTGGGATGATAAAGCCATGAAGATTTTTTGGAAAGAAAGGAGAAGAAACAGAGAGTTTAAAAAACTTAGAGGGTGAGAACAATGAAGTAGTGTGGCAAAAGGACACTGTAAGCGCCAATTTTTATAAGAAAATTAATTCAATAATATAACTTGGATTGTTAAACAAATTAATCTAAATGATTAATAAAACAATTTATATCACGTTGCTAGTATACTTTAAATTACCAAGAAAATTAAATCATTATAATAAAGGAGTTTAAGGAAGAAAGATTTGTAAATCGATATAACGAGTTCCACTATAGAGAATTTGAGATACACGCTTTGAGCAATTACAGCTTCTTAGTGTCCCACACTCAAGAAATTAATCCTCACAAGCTAAGAGGGTAACCCACTCAATCTTATAATCTCTCAATTACAAGGTTGAAACCCAACCCAAAAACTCAAAGTTTGTGAATGTGATTTTACAAGTGTGTCTCTCTCAATAGAGTGGATATACAAATTTTAATCACTTGAAAAAATATTTTTCTTCTATTACAAAAGGATATGCAAATTTTAGCACTAAACAAAATATTTTTCTCACACTATAACTCTGAAAATTGTAATTGCAAAGAAGGAAACAGAGAGCTTAAACTTAGAGAATAAGAGAGCAAGAAGAAAGCAAGAAGTTTTTCATTGCTGTGAGGTGTGTCCTCTGCCTTCAGTTTCTTCTCTATTTATAGGCAAAAGAGCATGGTTTCTTTCAATCCTCGATACTCAATTTAGGAAAACAATTTGAAATCTGTTGCCTCCATGTTTCCTGCGTGCTTGATTTCTGGCTTGGAGAAAGAGATTGTCTGCCTCAATTAATACAACGCCATTTCAATTCGAGTCTCGAGAGAAATAAGTGCAGTTTGAGTTTCTGAAAATGCGTACTGATGTTTTCCATGATTCAATGCATGATTTCATTGATGAATTGATTCTTCCAGTTCATTTTTGCATTAGAAACAACGAGTGAATCGATTCCTGGAGGTGATGAATCGATTCCTACATGTGTGAATCGATTCCTACTTTTCCCGAATCAATTCCTGGAGGCTTCACAACGTGTGAATCAATTCCTACAGGGAGGAATCGATTCTCAGCCCTATGTATCGATTCCCAATGGCCATAAATCGATTCCTTGCTTCTCCTGGACCTGTTCCCTTAATTTTTATGCATTTTGATACATTCTGGGTCCTGCTTGCTGAAACACCCCTGATTTTTCGGACCCGAATCCCAATGTAATCAAGATAATTAATTAATAAAAATGCAAATAAATTTTTCGCGTTTGAAATATTTCCAAAACACCACCATGATTACATCAAGACCCGAATCACAGAAAACCGAAGAGTGAGATTTAATAAAATATAACTGGATCATTAAATAGTTTGCCCATAATGGTATACAAAATAATAGAGTTTTACAGCGGAAGAAGAATGTGTATACCGGACACACGCCTAGTCCCATATATAAAGATATGAGAAAAGGCTCGGTAAAGCATGCAAACATACAACACGAGCCCATTTAGGCCACATCCAAACTTACACATAAATTATAAACATGCATTGCCTAAGGTACATACATATACTTAGCTATATGGTCATACATCATATATCTTTAACATTCATTTTCTATAATTCCCCATATTCATTTCAACTTCAGTTTCATATATCACCAATACTTATTCATACCTAGAGGAATACATAACCAACGTCATTTTATATATCAAGTGGTTATGAGGTCAAATACTCAAAACGTTAATAAATCATCTACATATCTAGCTATTTACAATACATCCACCAATATCAATAAATTATCCACACTATGGTACACATTTTATTTCACGATACAATGAATCACAAACGTCGCCGGCCAAGGCATTCCATTACCACTATTTACCTTCCCAAAGCCTTACTTCATAAACGTTCTCATCCCATGGTTTTCCCGCATCAATACTAAAAAGTAGACCACATAGGAGAGTGAGTTATACATTTCAAATGATGATATGAATACAACTGAAATTATGTGCATATGCATATCAATATCATGTATGCTTTGCTAAACACATCAATGATCATCATAAATTATTAATTCAACAATATATACATATTTCATATTCATTAACCAAGTCATAGTAAAGCAGGCATATACACATCTATTCCAATGCCATAACGGCTAACATCATCAACATCGACCACTCCGGTCTTTTCTCAAAGCCACCATGGGCTAACATCGTTATCATCAATCATAAATAATATACGCCCTTCATTACATTGGGCCATAAGATACATATCGTCATATTCAACATTGTTTTAGATATATTCATGTTATTTATTAATCATATGTGGTCTTTTAGGTATTTAATTACCCATCTTATCAACATATACCACCATCTCAATCATCATCAATCATCATCATATTCTGGTATATCTCCATGCTATATGCAAATGATCTTATGGCTAATACATATGCATAATGGAATTAATAACAAATACGGATCCAACTGTGG
This sequence comes from Clitoria ternatea, assembly GCA_037962975.1. NCBI lineage: Eukaryota > Viridiplantae > Streptophyta > Magnoliopsida > Fabales > Fabaceae > Clitoria > Clitoria ternatea. The sequence goes on from CM075673.1 coordinate 157,121,527, forward strand.
GAATAAACACCAAATTGTGGGTCAAGCATAGGTGTGCTACTATGCCCCTACTACAGTAGTAAAAGTGTACACTTATATCTCATTTCATGCCTACTTAACATCATATTTTACTGGTACCAAACCGCATTGCCCATATGTATCACTAGTCACTCCATGACTTGCGGATCAACAACATGGCCTCACTTGCCAAAAGTGATACGGGCCCCTCCCGAACACACATTGAGAGAGCCGTGCCCCGTCGGACACCGAGGTAACTTGATCATCACAGAGCCGCCCGCCCCTTAGGCCCGCCACATAGGGTGCCTCATCACCAAACTATGGACAACTTCATGACTCACACACTGAGTCACAGGGGAAACAACAAGAATGCTCGTGCACTGAGCCGTCCTTCCACTGGGCCCGCCTAGTGGAACCCCTTAATATTCCACATAGACAGCGATCGATATGCCATGGATGCAATGCAATGCAAATCAAATGCATTTCTCACACTGTGCATCCTAAATGCCACTCATCAATCATCATCATCATAATCACCAACACCACCATATACACCTTAGTGGATTTTATCATTGTTGGTTTTAGCCATTGCTTTCAAGTTTTACATATGGCATTTCATTTAACATCTTTCATATATATATATATATATATTTTATATCACACATGCAAGATAATACTTGCAATCAACCACAATGGCATCACATCATTACATATCATTCATAAATATTACCACTCATTCACTTAGTGGATTTTCATTTCATTTGTCATTGCCATGGTTTCACAACTAGTGTGGTAATACAATAATTTATTAATACAATTCAAACCACACATACAAAATCACACTTGTATCATTCACAATGGCATTCAATAATTATCAATAATAATAATCATCCTTTTATTCAAGGAAATGATCAACAACATCATCCATCATTATTCATTATCGATATCATCTCCGATTCATCGATTTAAAACAAATAGATTGTGATACAATCATCCCCTCATCAGTATCATCATATCATGTCATTAGTGGTGAATATCCATGTTTTCATAACATGCCACAATCAATATCAACACCACTAAGACACACCATCATCACCTACCCCTAATAAAATCTCTCATTTTTACCTAATAAAGGGGTTTTGAGCAATAATAAGCTCATGTTAACTTTCAATACTAAGACATGAGAAAAGCTCACTTTTAGTCTTAATAATAGTGGGACATGTCATAAATATCACCTATTAGTCCTAATTTGGCCACCATAAAAAGTTGGGTTCAAAACCCTCTTAAATTTGAATTTTATGACGTAGTAGGTCTGGTGTTTTATGCCTAATGAGAGTTAGAAAACTCCAATTAATGTGAGACCAATTCTCACACCTCCGTAACACAATTATCTATAACTTTCATGAAGAAGTCGGAGGCCAAAAACGTCATTAAGGTGCCCAAACGGGCCAAACTTAGCAAAGAAAATAGACCAGTTGGAAAAACAACATAACAGTGGCCATAATAGGGCTCTGAATCGATTCAGGCTCGTATGAATCGATTCAAGCATCCTAAAATCTCAAAATTTGACAAACAGAGGGCCTTTAATTGATTCAAACTCGTATGGATCGATTCAAACGCCCCTGGAGCCTAAACAGTGAAAACAACACCTCTTGAATCGATTCAAAGGGTCTTGAATCGATTCAAAGGGTCTTGAATCGATTCAAGACAGCCCTGCTGCTGTTTTTATGCAGAAAACATATGATTTTTCAACTTCTTACCCTCCCAAATTTCTCGTATGAATTCCAAATGCTATGAAATTTTAACCCCAACAAATACACATCATTTGTGGCGCGTGGCCACTAGCCTCACTCAAAAATTCCTTAAAATGAGTGACTTATGCATATAAATGCGTTGAACCCAATTTAAAACATTTTTTGGCAACTCAAGGGTCAATTCTCAATGGAATTGGCCCATTCCAATTTCTACAAGTCATAAACTATGCATAGAAGCTATTGGGACTATCCCATGCCATCAAAATCACATGAAACTCTATTTGACTATATGAGTTCCTCAATTATACGTTATCTTTCAATCTTATCATTAATGCCATCACAATGGCCATCACATTCAATGCCAAACATCTATATGAAATCCTCAATTCACAAGGCATACACTTCATCCCCTCAAGGATGGTTCATTAGCATATATTTATTTCAACCCCTCATGGGTTATCCATCAATAACATATTACTCCCATCAAAAGGACACTAAATATTCATCATCAACATATACACACACAAATCATTCTCAATAGCCAATAATTTGCCACTCACATCATTTCACTATAAACATGGCAAGGCAAGCATGAGTATCATAACATACAATAATCATCAATTATATAACTCATGCAGTTTGAATGTAAACTCCTCTCCTACCTCAAAGGAAAAGCCACAAATCCAAATGCTCCGATCATTCTGCACCATCACCCGAAACACGATCTACATAACACACATATATGTATTCATTCAATCATAAGCCATCACAAGGCTTTCATCATAATTCTTAAACAATCACAAACATCCCTTAAGGCTTGATAACAAGTTCTAAATGTGTCAAAACACCTATTCATATACTTGTGTTAGGCTTCGAGAATTCCTTTCCCAAAACCAAGATTTTCTAAATCTCAAAAGGGCTAACCAACCCAACACAACAATGTCACATCCTTACCAATATTGCTTCCAAGCACATATAAGCCATCATAGATCCTTTTAGCTTCTTTTAAGACCCTCATCAATCAACCACATATTATGGCCTAAGGCCTTATCAAATCATAATCTTATTCCATTTGTTTACCCTATCACAACCATCATGGTTTTGGTGTTCAAACTTATCATTATTCATTTAAAGGCCATACTTATCTATAGGTTCCCATACTAATAACTTTCAACCATCACCATTAACCACTTACCTCAATTAATGGCATCCCTCATCATCAACAAGTATCCTCCTAACATCATCAACAATACCCATATTTTAAATATCATATATTTCCACCTAAAATCAATCCTCAAACCAACATTACATATTTTCCCCAAATTCCTAGGGTTAGGGTTTCATTAAAAATCCAACAACCACCATAAATAATCATCATCTTCCACCACCAACCACCACATTTTCGTGTACCCCTCTACATCAACACAAAAACACATATTTATCACACCCACCTTTGGGTTTTGCCTAAAAATGGTTCCTAATCCATAACCCTTGCATATTTTACACTCTCTCAACAAATAAAATCATAACCAATGTTATGGGCTCATCATAAATGGTGAGGGGCATACCTCAAGCTAAGAAAAGGAAGTGGTTGCCAAGAAAGGGGGAGAGAGCACAAAAATAGTGGAGAAGAGGTTGAGAGTTCCAGCTACAAGCTTCTCCTTCAAGCTCCCAAGAAGACAAAAATGGTGGAGGAGGAGAGGGCCACCATTAGCTTAGGGTTTGAAGAGAAGAAGAAGAGTGGGATATGAAGAGATGAAGAAGGAAATGTTTTGCCAAAATGGGACCAAGGAAGCTGACGAGAAAATGAGAGAAATAAAGGCTTTTGCCTTTAAAATTTTGTTCTCTCATTAAACATTCATCATTTTATGACAAACAGGATCTCCATTCGGGCTCAATTCTAAATCCAAAAATTATTCCAAAGATACATTTGGATTCCCCGTAATATTCTTAACAGCCCTGACCAACGGCATCTCAATCGAAGATACTTGGTTCGACACCCATATTTTAACCGGGTGAAATTTTACCTCATTTAGTCTCAATAAATTCTAATTAATCAACATAAATCTTAATTTAATTATTTCAATATTTATGGGACAGTTATCCACCCATTTATAATTATTTATTATTTATTCCTCCTATTTAATTATTTTCATAAAATTCGGGATGTTACACTTGCATGGTACTTTGTATATTCATTTAATCCTTGTTTATTTAACCTTGATCTCCATGCCTTTTAATTAATTTCTTGTACAACATCCTTTGCCTTTATCAATTAAATTTCTTGATCCTTCAATTGTTTGTCATTCATCAAAACCTGTTTCTACATGCAAACACACCACTTCCCTTAGAGAAATCTAAGGAAACTTAAAGGAAAACCATACGATGTCATTCTTAGTATGGCCGCAAAAAATCATGCAAAATTTCAAGCATTCAGTTTTGCCTTATTTTGGGCATTAGCCTTCATATTTGGCTAAAAATTCATCGTTAGAGAAATTATGCCTCTTCCCTTTGAGAAATTTGATGAAACTTCAAGGACAACCTTACAATGCATTTCTAAGCATGGTCGTATAAAATCATGCAAAAAATTAACTTCTCGATTTTGTCATATTTTTATGGGCATTAGCCATCAAACTTGTGCTAAAAATTCATCGTCGAAGAAAACCTGCCCCTTCTCTTAGGGAAATTTGATAAAACTTAAGGATTAACCATACAATGCGTTTCTAACCATGGCCGCAAAAAATCATACAAAAATTCAATCACTTGGTTTTGTTATAATTTCGTGGGTGCATTCAACTTTGCATAAAAATTCATCGTTGAATAAAATATGCCCCTCTTTGGGAGAAGTCAATTGAAACTTTAGGGATGACCTTACAATGCCTTTCTAAGCTTGGCCATGAAAAATCATGTAAAAATTCGACTGCTTAATTTTGTCATATTTCTGTGGGCATTAGCCTTCAAATTAAGCTAAAGATTCATCATTGGAGAACAACTACCGCTTCCCTTGGAGATATCTAAGCAAACTCCAATGATAACCTTACAATGCTGTAAAAAATTCATCATTGGAGAAAATTTGCCTTTTTCTTTAGAGAAATCTAATGAAACCTCAGGGACAACCTTAAAACACCTTTCTAAGCCTTGCTGTAAAATCATGCAAAATTCAACCGCTCAGTTTCGTCATATTTTCATGGGCATCAAACGTCAAATTTAGCGAAAAATTCATCGTTTGAAAAAAATCCGCCCCACCCCTCTAAGAAATCTGATGAAATGTCAAGGACAACCTTACAATTCATTTTTAAGCATGGCCACAAAAAATATGTAATAATTTAACTACTTAGTTTTTGTCATATTTTAGTGGGCATAGCATTTAAATTTGGCTTAAAATTCATAGTTGAAGAAAATCTATCCCTTCCTTGGAGAAATTTGAGGAAACTTCAAGGACAACCTTACAATGTATTTCTATGCATGACCATAAAAAATCATGTAAAAATTCAACCACTCAATTTTGTCATATTTTTGTAGGCATTAGCCGTCAACTTTGTGTAAAAATTCATCGTTGGAGAAAATTTGTCCCTCTCATTAAAGAAATTTGATAAAACTATAGGGGCAACCTTACAATGACTTTCTAAGCATGGCTGTAAAAAATCATGCAAAAATTCAACTGCTCGATTTTGTCATATTTTCGTGGGCTTAATGCCTTCAAGTTTTAGCTAAAAATTAATTTTTGGAGAAAATCTACACCTTCCCTTGTGAAATTTGAGGGACAACCTTACAATGCCTTTCTACGCATGGCTGTAAAATATCATGTAAAAATTCAACAGCTCGGTTTTGTCTTATTTTCGGGCGCATTAGTCTTTAAATTTTGGTTAAAAATTCATAGTTGGAGAAAAATGTTCCCCTTCCTTTAGAGAAATCTAATGAAAATTCAGGGACAACCTTACAATGCTTTTCTAAGCATGGGCGTAAAAAATCATGTAAAAATACAACCGCTTGGTTTTGTCTTATTTTCGTAGGCTTAAAGTTGGCTAAAATTTCATTGTTGGAGAAAATATTCCTCTTCCTTTGGAGAAATCTTATGAAACTTCAAGGATAACCTTACAGTGCATTTCTAAGAATGACAGCAAAAAATCATGCAAAAAATCAACTCCTTGAATTTGTCATATTTTCATGGGCATTAGTTGTCAAATTTTGGCTAAAAATTCATCGTTGGAGAAAATCTAAGCCTTCCCTTAGAAAAATCTTATGAAACTTCAGGAAGAGTCCTACAATGCCTTTCTAACCATGGCCATAAAAAATCATACAAAAATTCAACCGTTCGGTTTTGTTATAATTTTTGGGTGCTTTCAAATTTGTGTAAAAGTTCATCGTTGGAGAAAATGTGCCCCATCTTTGGAGAAATCTATTAAAACTTTAGGATAACCTTATTGCCCTTCCAAGCATCGCCCCTAAAAATATGTAAAAATCTAACCGCTCGATTTTCTCATATTTTCATGGGCTACCTTCAAATTTTGGCTAAAAATTAATCGTTGAAGAAAATATGCCCATCCCCTTGGAGAAATCTAATGAAAATTTTGGGACAAGCTTACAAATTCTTTCTAAGCATGGCCATAAAATACCATGCAGTAAGTCAACCGCTCGGTTTTGTCATATTTTTGTGGGCTTTAGCCTTTAAATTTGGGTAAAAATTTATCGATTGAGAAAATCTGCTCCTTCCCTTAGAGAAATCCGATATAACTTCAGGGACAACCCTACAATGCCATTCTAAGCATGACCCTAAAAAATCATGTAAAAATTCAACCACTCAGTTTTTCCTTATTTTCATGGGCATTAACTTTCCAATTTCGCTAAAAATTCACTGTTGGTGAAAATAGGCCTCTTCCTTTAGAGAAATCTGATGAAACATCAAGGACAACCTTACAATGCAATTCTAAGCATGGTCACAAAAAATATGCAAAAAATCGACCGCTCGATTTTGTCATATATGTGTGGGCATTAGCCGTTAAGTTTTTGCTAAAAATTCATCGTTGGAGAAAATTTGCCGCATCCCTTATAGAAATCTAATGAAACTTCAGGGACAACCCTATAATGGATTTTTAACCATTGTCATAAAAAATCATGTAAAAATTCAACTACTCGGTTTTGTAATATTTTTGTGGGCTTAACGCCTTCAAATTTTAGTCAAAAATTAATCTTTGGAGAAAATTTGCCCTTTCCCTTGGGAAATCTGATGAAAATTTAGGACAATCTTACAATGCCTTTCTTGGAATGGCAATAAAATATCAAGTAAAAATTCAAACGCTCGGTTTTGTCTTATTTTTATGGGCATTAGCCTTCAAATTTTGGTTAAAAATTCATCGTTGGAGAAAATCTTCCCCTTCTCTTGGAGAAATCTAATGAAAATTCAAGGACAACTTTACAAAGCCTTTCTAAGCATGGCTGTAAAAAATCATGCAAAAATCCAACCGCTTGGTTTTGTTATAATATTGTGGCCCTTAGCGTTCAAATTAAAAATTCATTATTCGAGAAAATATTCACCTCCCTTGGAGAAATCTTATGAAACTTCAAGGATGACCTTACAATGCCGTTCTAATTTTGTCATATTTTCGTGGGCAGTGGCCTTCAAATTTTGGTTCAAAAGTAATGGTGGGAGAAAATCAGCCCCTTCCCATGGAGAAATCTAATGAAAATTCAAGGACAATCTTACAACGTATTTCTAAGCATGGCTGTAATAAAATCATGTAAAATTATAACCGCTCAGTTTTGTCTTATTTTCGTAGGTATGCCTTTAAATTTGGCTAAAAATTCATCGTTGGGGAAAATATGCCTCTTCTTTTGGAGAAATATGATAAAACTTCAAGGACTACGTTACAATGCATTTCTAAGCATGACCATAAAAATTCATGCCAAAAATAAACTCCTTAAATTGGTCATATTTTCATGGGCATTAGCCGTCAGATTTTGGCTAAAAGTTCATCGTTGGAGAAAATCTGACCCTTCCATTAGAGAAATCTAATGAAACTTCAGGGATAGTCCTACAATGAGTTTCTAACCATCACCAGAAAAAATCATACTAAAATTAAACCACTCGGTTTTGTCATATTTTTATGGAAATTAATGCCTTCAAATTTTGGACAAAAATTAATCGTTGGAGAAAATTTATCCCTTCCTTTAGAGAAATCTGATGAAAATTCAAGGACAACCTTACAATGCCTTTCTAAGCATGATCACAAATAATCATGTAAAAATTCATCCTCTCAGTTTTGTCATATTTTCATGGGCATTAGCCTTCATAATTGGCTAAAAATTCATCGTTTAAGAAAATCACCTCCTTCCCTTGGAGAAATCTGATAAAAATTCAGGAAAAACCTTATAATGCCTTTCTAAGCATGGCTGCAAAGCATCATGTAAAAATTCAACCTCTCAGTTTTGTCTTATTTTCATGGGCATTATCCTTTATATTTGGCTAAAAATTCATTGTTGGAGAAATTATGCCTCTTCCCTTGGACAAATCTGATAAAACTTCAAGAACAACCTTACAATGCATTTCTAAGCATGGCCGTAAAAAATATGCAAAAAATTAACTGCTCGATTTTGTCATATTTTCATGGGCATTAGCCGTCAAACTTGTGCTAAAAATTCATCGTTGGAGAAATCTGCCCTTCTCTTAGGGAAATTTAATGAAACTTAAGGAACAACCATACAATGCGTTTCTAACCATGGCCGTAAAAAATCATACAAAAATTCAATCACTTGGTTTTCTTATAATTTCGTAGGCGCATACAACTTTACGTAAAAATTCATCGTTGAATAAAATATGCCCCTCTCGGGGAGAAATCAATTGAAACTTCAGGGATGACCTTACAATGCCTTTCTAAGCATGGCTGTGAAAAATCATGCAAAAATTCAACCGCTCGATTTTGTCACATTTTCGTTGGCGCCTTCAAATTAAGCTAGAAATTCATAGTTGGAGAACAACTACCGCTTCCCCTGGAGATATCTAAGGAAACTCCGATGATAACCTTACAATGCATTCCTAAGCATGGCCGTAAAAAATCATACAAAAATTCAATCGGTCGGTTTTGTTATATTTTCATGGGCATTAGCCTTTAAATCTGGCTAAAAATTCTTTGTTGGAGAAAATCTTCCACTTCTCTTCGAGAAATAAAATGAAATTTTTAGGGGCAACATTACAATGCCTTTGTAAGCATGGCCAAAAAAATCATGCAAAAGTTTAACCGCTCAGTTTTATCATGTTTTCGTGGGCATTAGCCTTCATATTTGGCTAAAAATTCATTGTTCGAGAAAATCACCCCCTTCCCTTGGAGAAAACTAATGAAAATTCAAGAAAAACCTTACAATGCCTTTCTAAGCATGACTGTAAAGCATCATATAAAAATTCAACCTCTCGGTTTTGTCATATTTTCGTGGGCATTAGCCTTCACATTTGGCTAAAAATTCATCGTTCGAGAAAATCAGCCCTTTCCCTTGGAGAAATCTGATGAAAATTCAGGAAAAACCTTACAATGTCTTTCTAAGCAAGACTATAAAGCGTCATGTAAAAATTCAACCGTTCGCTTTTGTCTTATTTTCGTGGGCATTATCCTTCAAATTATAGTTAAAACTTCATCGTTGGAAAAAATTTGCCGCTTCCCTTGTTGAAATCTAATGAAACTTCAGGGATAACCTTACAAAGTCTTTCTAGGCATGGGCAAAATAAATCATACAAAAATTTAACCGCTCGGTTTGGCCATTATTTTTTCGGCATTAGCTTTCAAATTTGGCTAGAAATTTATCGTTGGAAACAATTTGGCCCTTCATTTGGAGAAATCTAAGAAAACTTAGAGGATAACCTTTTAATGCCATTCTAAGCATGGTCGCAAAAAATCATGCAAAAATTTAGCCACTCGGTTTTGCCTTATTTTTATGGGCACTAGCCTTTATGTTTGGCTAAAAATTCATTGTTGGAGAAATTATGCCTCTTTCCTTGGAGAAATCTGATGAAACTTCAAGGACAACCTTACAATGCATTTCTAAGAATGGCTGCAAAAAATCAACTGTTTGATTTTGTCATATTTTGATGGGCATTAGCCGTCAAACTTTGGCTAAAAATTCATCATTGGAGAAAATCTGCCCTTTCCCTTAGGGAAATCTAATAAAACTTCAGGAATAGCCCTACAAGACCTTTCTAACCATGACCGTAAAAAATCATATAAAAATTTAACCATTCGATTTTGTTATAATTTCATGGGCGTCTTCACCTTTGCATAAAAAATTCATCATTGAATAGAATATGCCCTCCCTGGGAGAAATCAATTAAAACATCAGGGATGACCTTACAATGCCTTTCTAAGCATGGCCATAAAAAACATGCAAAAATTCAACCGTTCGGTTTTGTCATATTTCCGTGGGCATCTTCAGCCTTGTAAAAATTCATCGTTGGAAAGATGTGCCCCTTCCCTTGTTGAAATCTAATGAAACTTCAGGGATAACCTTACAAAGCCTTTCTAGGCATGACTGTAAAAAATCATGTAAAAATTCAATCGCTCAGTTTTTCCATTTTTTTTTTGGGCATTAGCCTTCAAATTTGGCTAGAAATTCATTGTTGGAGAACAACAACCCCTTCCCTTGGAGATATCTAAGGAAACTCTAACGGCAACCTTACAATGCATTCCTAAGCATCACTATAAAAAATCAGGAAAAAATTCAACTGGTCGCTTTTGTCATATTTTCGTGGGCTAAGCCTTCAAATTATAATTAAAATTTTATTATTGGAGAAAATCTGCTTCTTCTCTTGAAGAAATCAGATGTAATTTTTAGGGGCAACCTTACAACGCCTTTCTAAGCATGGCCAAGAAAATCATGCAAGAGTTCAACTGCTCGGTTTTGTCATATTTTCATGGGCATTAGCCTTTATATTTGGCTAAAAATTCATCGTTTGAGAAACTCCAGCCCTTCCCTTGGAGAAATTTGGTGAAACTTTAGGGATAACCTTAAAATACCCATTTAAGCATGGCAACAAAAAATCATGCAAAACATCAATTGCTTGATTTTGTCATATTTTTGTGGGTATTAGCCTTCAAATTTGCGTAAAAATTCATTGTTGAAGAAGATATGCCCCTTCCCTTATTAAAATCTGATGAAACTTCAGGTACAACCTTACAAAGTCTTTCTAAGCATGGCCGTAAAAAATTCTGCAAAAATTCAACCGCTCAATTTTGTTATATTTTTGTGGAAATTAGCCTTCAAATTTGGCAAGAAATTCATCATTGGAGAAAATCTACCTCTTCCTTTAGAGAAATCTGATGAAACTTCAGGGACAACCCCTACAACGCCTTTCTAAACATGGACGGAAAAAATAATGCAAAAATTCAACCACTCGGTTTTTTTCATAATTTCATGAGTATTAGCTTTCAAATTTGCGTAAATATTCATTGTTGAAGAAAATGTGCCCCTCCCTTGGAGAAATCTAATAAACCTTCAAGAACAACCTTACAAGGCCTTTCTTAGTATGGCCACAAAAAATCATAGCAAAATTTATCTGCTCGATTTTGTCATATTTTCATGGGCATTAGCCTTCAAATTTGGGTAAAAATTTATCGCTAGAGAAAATCTACCCCTTCCCTTAGAAAAATCCGATGAAACTTCAGGGACGACCTTATAATACCTTTCCAAGCATTGCCGTAAAATAACATGCAATAATTCAACCGCTTGGTTTAGCCATAGTTTTGTATGCATTAGCCTTCAAATTTGGGTAAAAATTCTTTGTTGGAGAAAATCTGCCCCTTCCCTTGGAGAAATTTGATGAAAATTCTGGGATAACCCTACATTGCCATTCTAAGAAGGTCGCAAACAGTCAATCAAAAATTTAACTACTCAGTTTTGTCATATTTTCATTGGCATTAGCCTTCAAACTTTGGCTAAAAATTTATCATTGGAGAAAATTTGCCCTTTCCAGGGGAGAAATCTGATGAAACTTCAGGGAATACCGTACAATGTCATTCTAAGCATGGCTACAAAAAATCATGCAAAAGTTCAACCGCTTGATTTTTTCATATTTTCACGGGCATTACACTTCAAATTTAACTAAAAATTCATTGTCGGATAAAATTGCCCTTTCCCTTGGAGCAATCCGATGAAACTTCAGGACAACCTTAAAATGACTTCCTAAGGATGGCCGTAAAAAATCATGCAAAAATTCAACCTTTTAGTTTTTTTCATATTTTTGAGGCTTCTAATTAAGGTAAAAATTCATCATCTGAGAAAATCTGCACATTCCGTTGTAGAAATTTGATGAAACTTCAGGGACAACCTTACAATGCCCTTCTAAGCATGGCCACAAAAAAATATGCAAAAATATGAATACAATTAGAATTATGTGCATATGCATATCAATATCATGTATGCTTTGCTAAACACATCAACAATTATCATAATCTATTCATTTCATAATATACATATCATGTATTCACCCATCAATTCAAAGCAAAGCAAGCATATACACAACTATTCCAACGCCATAATGGGCCAACATCATCACCATTGACCATTCTGGTCTTTTCTCAAAGCCACCATGGGCTATCATCATTATCATCAATCATAATTAATTATGCCCTACATTATAATGGGCCATAACACACATATCGTTATATTCGATATCTTTTGTTGTACTCATATCATTTATAAATTTTATGTGATCTTTAAGGTACTCAATCACCCATTTCATTAACACCATACGATAATCTCAATCATTATCAATCATCATCAATCATCATCACCTCTGGCATATCTCTATGCTATATGCAAATGCTCTTATGGCTAATGCATATGCATAATGGAAAAGACAATAAACGCGGATCCGACTGTGGGAATAAACACCAAGTGTGGGATGAGCATAGGCGTGCTACTATACCGCTACTGTGGTAGAATAATATGTACACATATCTCAAAGCATGCATGCATATCAATAACATCTTTTACTGGTACCAAACCACTATCGTCCATCTGTAGCACTAGTCACATTGTGACTTGCGGATCAACAACATGGCCTCAACTGCCAAAAGTGCTACGGGCCTCCCCTGAACACACATCAAGGGAGTCGTGCCCCGTCGGACACTGAGTTACTTGCTCATCATAGAGCCACCCGCCCACTGGGGCTGCCACATAGGGTGCCTCATCACCAAACTAAGGGCAGCTTCGTGACTCACAACCGAGTCATAGGGGAAACAACAAGAATGCTCGTGCATTGAGCCTCCCTCCCACTAGGCCAACCGGGGGAACCCCTAATATTCCTTACCGGCAGCATTTGTGAATTATTTCATTATGAATAAATGTATATAAGACTGTTGATAACTACTAATATTTGGGGATGTAATGTGAATAATATAAAAGTGTTAACAATGTATGACTTGAGGATGAATTGAATATGGTCAATTATGAATATTTATATTGGAGATGTATGTTGCATGACCATATAGATGTATATATATATATATATATATATATATATATATATATATATATATTAGGCATTGCATGATTATAATTTCTATTGTGGCCTAATGGGCTAATGTTGTATGGTTGCATGCTTTGCCGAGCCTTTTCTCATATCTTCATATATGGGACTAGACGTGTGCCTGGTATACATATTTTTCTTCTACTGTAAACTCTGTTATTTCTATATACCATTATGGGCAAACTATTTACCGATCCAGTTATACTTAATCAAACCTCACCCTTTGGTTTTCTGTGGTTCGGGTCTTGATGTAGTCATGGTGGTATTTTGAAATCATTTCGAACGCGAAATATTTATTCATATTTTTTTATTGTTTACACTACTAGAAAAAACTGATTTTGCCACCGAAATTTTCCGTGGCTAAAACTAGAAATTCAGTGGCTAAATGTTTAGCCACGGAATTAGCCACGGAATCAAGAACATGACAAAAACCCCAGTGGCTAATGATTTAGCCACGAATTTTAAACTTCAGTGTCTAAATAGCCACCAAAAAATTTTGTCGCAAACGTAAGATAATTCGTGGCTAAAATCAGTCATCTCAACTGAAAATGACTATTCTTGTGACCAAACAATTCCGTAGCTAATTTTGTGACAAATAATAGAGTAATTTCAGTGGCTAATTCCGTGGCTAACGATTTTTAAATTCAGTGGCTAACGATTTTTCAAATTCAATGGCTAAGTCCGTGGCTAATTAGACTCTAACTTTTTTGTGTGAAATTTTTTATATAATTTTTGGGCCTTTTTAATATTTCACTTGATAAATATATAATAATATTTCAAACTATAAATTATATGCAAATAAACCAACCATATATCCCAATGTATATGTAGTGGGCAAAACAAAATAACAATAATATCCTTCAAAAGACAACTATTGACATAACTAAAAACATAATCATATTTAAATATACAAAACAAAATATCCTTCAAAACACAACTATGATATATATATATATATATATATACACATGTCCAAAATATCTTGTTGAAGAAACTATACATGGGAAAATGGCACCACAGATGCTTGTGCTGTTGGAGGTAGAATTGAACCAGAAGACATCATTATGTACTGAAGAGAAGTGAACCTAGGATCTAGATTAGTAGTTGAAGCTGTTGACAATGCTTCCTAGTAGCAAGCAAAATTACAAAAAAAAAAAAAGATTAGACAAGCTTCATGTATAATCATATGCAAAATAGAGTTCTTATATATATTCATCCAGACCTCAGGTTGATACCTTTAATTTTCTTTCTATCTCAGTATCAGCCACTTCTTCAAACATGAAAGGTTCTCTATTTCCATTGGAAGCAGATCCATCATCTGTGTCATGGTAAAACATATATACGGGTAAACATTAATGACAAAATTTAATGATACAAGTTCTACTTGAAATTCAACAAAGTATATGCCCAACAGATAAGATGCTTGAAATTCAACTGATGTGTGAAAGATAGTGCAGAAATATAAAAGTTGTTAATGGCTCAAAAGACTCATTGAACTATGATAAATAATAAAGTTAGTAATTAAAATTGTCAAATAATTATAATAATGATGAAGAAAATATATACTTATTAAAAATACCATTTGGAAATACCACCAAAGGCATAGGTATAATTTAACTAATAGTTTTATATTTAAATTATAAAAAATAATTACAATAAAATCTGATTGAATTGCATTATGATTGAAGTATAAGAAAATGGCGCATTATGATTGAAGTATAAGAAGATAGCGCAATAATAAATTAATCATTAACACAAATGACATTAAATACTATTTTTTTCACTCTCAGATTCTTTTTCTTATTATGTGTAGTAACCAAAATTAAGTTAGATACACTTGTTTCTTCAATAACTCGTGAGTTGATAGTTGAAAACAGGTCCCCTGATAAGTCCTTAAAACTGAGGGAGAAGATAAGTATGGAGTATATATACTAAATTGTGATTGACGGTAGCTGAAGTTATTTTTCAGAATTCATATTACAATAATGACATCTATATTACTATGATGATATGCAGGATATATTATTATGACATCTATATTACTATGATTATATTGCATCAAAGTACATTATGTGAAAATTGACCATACCTTATCACATGGTTTTAATAGTTCAGAGTTATTAACATATTTTCCAACGTTCAAGTTGATTTACAGGACTACTTCATAGATATCATATAAGTGGGAACTGTATATATCTAGTTTTAACAATTCAGAGTTTCATTAGAATATTGTATAAGGTTCAAATTAATACAATAATGTTCCAGAAATACTATAGAGGTTTATAGAGATTTAATATTAATAAGAAGAAATGTAATCAGGTAAAGTCTTAGCAAGCAACCAATAGGAACTAAAGAGTAGAGATTAGTATAAGTTGCTGCTAATGATGACGCCCATAAGTTTTTGAAATCTAAAACTAACAATAACAATAAGTTTTTGAAATCTAAAACTGATCAAGGTTATGCATAATAAACCATTAAATTAAGCTCTCTACCAGATGTTGGCATCTCAAGTACATAATTGATAATGTTTAAAATTTCCATCATATAACTACTTTATAATTGCTAAACCTCATTATAAAAGAACCATCAAGCTGCTTCAACTTATTTAATAGGAAAATAAACAGAGCATAATTAATTAAGATGAATTGGCCACATATTTTTCTGAAGCATGATGCATCCAACTGCTGCACCCCTACTTTTAAAGTCATAAAAACTCAATATACATAATATAGTTACTGCTAAAAGCATGACCCATTGCAATGACCTATCAATCCAACTACCAAACTAATACATTATTCCTTTATTCCTTCTTTTAAAACATTATTTTACATAGCCCATTGTAATCTAGTTTTAAATGTGTTTCTCCTATCCAATAATCTTCCTACAAGCTAATTTTGTTCTCATTCCCTGCTCTTTATTTTGTTCCCTACCTAAATTAGTCTTGGCTTTCACCTTAAACACTTTGATATTTTCCCAGATGGCACAAACCCATGGCCAAACTCACCATATATTTTGCTCTCATGACTCTACTTAAAAAGACTGTTTTCTTTCTAATATCTCCTCCCCGTAAGAAACTTATCTAAATTTTTATTATTTTATCAATAATAACCCTAAGAGCTAGGAAAAATAACACTGAAGAACGATAAGTATATTCAAAAAAATTCAATGCATTTTGCTTTGGTGGAGCTTGAAACATATACATCTTTTTATCTCATGCATTTGAAAGTAGAAAAAATATAGACAAGGGTGATAACAGTGTCTAATAGTTATAATTAAGTTCATTTCTCTAAACAAATAAAATGATAAACAGAGTAATGAAAAGAGAGTGCCAAATATCACATCACATTACTTAAGCATGTAAACATAAATGAACATAATAGCAAACCAAAATACTCATAAACAATTCTAACCATGAAGGGGATTTAAAATTCTCAATGTTGTAAGATTTTGCATCAACCACATCCAAAAGCAAATCCTTATGATACTGAATCTTCGTCGCCCTCAACTAATTCAAGAGCCCCATGATTCTCTTCGGATTACCTCCAACTGCATCTTTGAATCAGGCATCAAACCATTACTCGGATCAGTACAAACCCTATCAAGAACACCAAATGCCACCTTAGCAGCATCACCACCATCACTTTCCCTTCCATAAACATCAACCAACTTCTCCAACATCACACTCCCAAACAACACAGTCTGAATCCCCAGCGACAACAATGACCCCTCAACAAGAACCCTATCCCTTAACATCGACAAAACAAATACCACGGTCTCATCATGGTCATTCCATAACCCGTGAAGAACGTCGAAATACATCTCCCTCTACTGCAAAACCCACTGCAACAGCCATGACTTCCCAACCTCCAAAAACAACATCAAGCCAAGGAATGACTTCCGAAGCAAACCTACCTTTTTCTCCTCACTCACCTTCCTTGTCTTGCTCTTCGCATTAACCGATGCTGGTTTTGCGAACTCCGCGAGCTTGAAATTGTAGTGCATTCCTTGTTATCCTTCTCGAAGCTTCCATGCTTCTAGTAACTCGGAGCATCAACTCCTTCAGTTTCGCTTCATGGCTGAACTTTGGTTGAAAGTTTAGAAGCGCGGTGGCGCCTCCGGCAGTGGATTCAACCATGGATAAAATGGAGTAGGGATTGCAGCGCGGTGATGGAATCCTCGGTAGAGGTTGGGAGCGCCACTTCGCAAGAAGCGTAGGTTAAAGTCTGAGCAAACCAAAAGTTTTTTTTATTTGTGTGGGAAAAATTGATAGTAAAATAAAGTTTTTTTTATTTTTATAGAAAAAATTAAGTGAACTTTGATAGAAATTATTTTTTTTATTATTTTAAAAAAGTGGAGTGAGATTTTTATTTAAAAAATATTAATAAATTTAAAAATATTATAAAAAATATAAAACTAAAATATTTTTTATATATTAAAATATTTTATGATAAAAATTAATTTTTTAAACAATTATATTATTTTTATCATTTTTTATTTATCCAACAAGAATATTTTTTATTGTTTTCTTTTTATTTCTTTTTATATCTAATTTTTTAGGATTTAAGATTTAAAATTAGCCACTGAATTCTATTTCCGTGGCTATATCACTTTATATTAGCCACCGAATTTTATTTCCGTGGCTATATCCACACACAATACTCACTCCTTATTCTCACATATTAGCCACCGAATTATGTTTCCGTGGATATATCCTCACACATTAGCCACCGAATTTTATTTCGTGGCTATATCTCCATATAATAGCCACTGACCGTGTTTGCGTGGCTATATCTCCATAGATTAGCCACCGAAGTTATTTTCGTGGCTATATCTCCATATATTAGCCACCGAATTCATTTCCGTGGCTATATCCTTTTACATTAGCCACTGAATTTCTTTTCCGTTGCTATAATCTCATATATTAGCCACCAAATTTATTTCTGTGGCTATATCCCTACACATTAGCCACTGAATTCTTTCCGTGGTGATATTCCTATAATTTAGCTACCAAATTTTATTTTCGTGGCTATATCTCTGTATATTAGCCATTGAATTTTAGTTTGGTAGCAAATTCGGTGGCTAATCCTTACAAAAATTAAAATTTGTTGCAAATATTTTTCGGTGACCAAATTCGGTGACAATTTGCGATGGATAAATTTCGGTGGCTAAATTCGGTGGCCGCTTGACAATTTTCTAGTAGTGTTAATTATTTAGATTACATCAGGATTCGAGTCCAAAAAATCGGGGTGTTACATCGATTGTGTCATATTTTCCTAGGCATTATCCTTCAAATTTTGGCTTAAAATTTATCATTGGAGAAAATCTACCATGCCCTTGGAGAAATCTGCAGAAACTTCAGGGACAACCTTACGATGTCTTTCCAAGCATGGCCGCAAAAAACCATGAAAAAATTCAACTGCTCGATTTTGTCATATTTTCGTGGGCAATGCCTTTAAATTTAGGTAAGAATACATTGTTGGCAAAGCTCTGCTCCTTTTCTTAGAGAAATCTGATGAAACTTCAGGGAGAACCTTACTATCTCATTTTAAGCATGGCCGTAAAAAATATGCTTAAATTCAACCGCTCAGTTTTGTCATATTTTCATAGGGCATTAGACTTTAAATTTGGATAAAATTCAATCTGCCTGTTCCCTTGGAGAAATCTGATGAAACTTCAAGGACAACCTTATAATGCACTTCTTAGTATCACCGTAAAAAAGCATGTAAGAATTCAACTACTCTTTTGAGTCATATTTTCGAGGGCATTAACCTTCAAATTTTGGCTAAAAATTCATCATTGGGGAAAATCTGCCATGCCCTTGGAGAAATTTGATGAAACTTCAGGGACAACCTTACGATGTCTTTCAAAGTATAACTGGAAAAAATCATGTAAAAATTCAACCACTTGATTTTTTCATATTTTCATGGGCTTAAATTTGGGTAAAAATACTTTGTTGCAAAAGCTCTGCCCCTATTCTTAGAGAAATCTGATAAAACTTTAGGAACAACCTTATAATGTCAATCTAAGAATGGCCGCAAAAAATATGCAAAAATTCAACCGCTTGATTTTTATCATATTTTCGTGGGCTTTTAAATTTGGGTAAAAAATCATCGTTGGAGAAAATCTGCCCCTTCCCTTAGAGAAATCTGATGAAACCTTAGGGATAATCCTATAATGCCTTTCTAACCATGGCCATAAAAATCTTGGAAACATTTAACAGCTCGGTGTTATCATAATTTCGTGAGCATTAACATTCAAATTTGCATAAAATCTCATCGTTCAGGAAAATATACCCTTCCCTTGGAGAAATCTAATGAAACTTTAGGGACGTCCTTACAATGGCTGTCTAAGCACGGTCGTAAAAAATCAGGTAAAAATTCAATCGCTCAATTTTATCGTCTTTTCATGCGTTAGCGTTCAAATTTTGGGTAGAAATTCATCGTTGGAGAAAATCTACATTTTTCTTAGAGAAATCTGATGAAACTTCTAAGACAGTCCTACAATGCCTTTCTAACCATGGCCTTAAAAAATCATGCAAAAACTCAACCGCTCAGTTTTCTCATAATTTTATAGGTAATGTCTTTAAATTTGTGTAAATATTCATCGTTGGAGAAAATATGTCCTTTCCTTGGAGAAATCTAATAAAACTTCAAGGAGGACCTTACAAAGCCTTTCTAAGCATAGCCATAAATAAGATTGTAAAAATTCAACCGCTCGGCTTTGTCATATTTTCATGGGATAGCCTTCAAATTTTGGTTAAAAGTTTATCATTGAAGAAAATCTACCCCTGTCCTTGGAGAAATATGATGAAACTTCAGGCATAAAATTACAATGCCTTTCTAAACAGAGCCGTCAAAAGTCATGCAAAAATTCAAATGCTCGGCCTTGTCATATTTTCGTGTGTGTTAACCTTTAAATTTGGGTTAAAATTCATCGTTGTAGAAAATATGCCCCTTTCTTTGGAGAAATTTGATGAAACTTCAGGGATAACCTTATAATGACTTTCTAAGCATTGTCGTAAAATAACATGCAATAGTTTAACTGCTTGATTTTTCCATATTTTCATGGGCATTAGCTTTGAAATTTGAGTTAAAATTCATTGGTGGAGAAGATTTGATGAAATTTCTGGGATAACCCTACAATGTCATTCTAAGCATGACTCCAAAAATTCATGCAAAAATTCAACCACTTGGTTTTACCCTATTTTTGTGGATATCAGCCTTCAAATTTGGCTAAAACTTCATCGTTGGAGAAAATCTGCCTCTTTTCTTGAAGAAATCTGATTAAATTTCAAGGACAACCTTACGATGCCTTTCTATGCATGACCCTAAAAAATCATGCAAAACTTAAATCACTCGGTTTTTTCATTTATTCTTGGGCATATTAACTATCAAATTTGAATAAAAATTCATCGTTAGAGGAAATCTGCTCGTTCCCTTAGAGAAATCTGATGAAACTTCAGGGACAATCCTTTAATGCCATTCTAAGCATGACCGTAAAAAATATGGAAAAATTTAACAGCTTAGTTTTTTCATATTTTGGTGGTCATTAACCTTCAAATTTGGCTAAAAATTCATCATTGGACAAAATCTACCCCTTCTTACGGAAAAATCAGATGAAACTTTAGGCACAACTTTACAATGCCTTTCTAAACACGACCGTAAAAAATCATGCAAAAATTCAATCGCTCGGCCTTGTCATATTTTCGTGGGCGTTACCCTTCAAATTTGGCTAAAACTTCATTGTTGGAGAAAATCTGCCTCTTCCCTTAGAGAAATCTAATGAAACTTCAGCGGCAACCTTACAATGCTTTTCTAAACATGGCTACAAAAAATGATGGAAAAGTTCAATCGCTCTATTTCGTCATATTTTCTCAAATTTGGGTAAAAATTCATCGTTAGAGAAAATCTACCCCTTCCTTTAGAAAAAATATGATAAAACTTCAATGATAACCTTACAATACATTTCTAAGCATGGCCACAAAAAATAATGCAAAAATGGTTTCACTTGGTTTGATTATATTTTCGTTGGCAAGCCTTCAAATTTGGGTAACAATATATCATAAATAAAATTTGCCCCTTCCCTTGGAGAAATCTGATGAAACTTCATGGACAACCTTATAGTGTCACTTTCATCATGGCTGCAAAAAATCATTCCAAAACTCAACCACTCGGTTTTGATATATTTTCATGGGCATTAGCCTTCAAATTTGACTAAAAATTCATCGTTCGAGAAAATCTGCCGCTTCCGTTGGAGAAATCGAATGAAACTTTGAGGACAACCTTAAAATGTCTTTCTAACCATTACCGTAAAAAATCACGCGAAAGCTCAATTGCTCAGATTTGTCAGATATACACAGGCATTAACCTTCAAATTTAGCTATAAATTTATTGTTGATGAAAATTTACCCCTTTCCTTGGAGAAATCTAATGAAACTTGAGGGACAACCTTACAATGCCTTTCAAAGCATGGCGTAAAAAATATGTAAAAATTCAACCACTCAATTTTGTCATGGCCTTCAAATTTGGGTAAAGATTCATCATTAGAGTAAATTTGCCCCTTTAGTTGGAGAAATCTGATGAAACTTCAAGGAAAACCTTATAGTGCCTTTCTAAGCATGGCCATAAAAAATCATGTAAACATTTAATCATTCACGTTTTGTCATAAGTTTTATAAATTTTCACCAATAACAACTTTTTAGTCAAATTTAAAGGGTATGCCCATGAAAAATATGATAATATCGAATGGTTAAATTTTTACATGATTTTGTATGCCCTGGCTTAGAATAGCATTGTAAGGTAAAGTTTCATTAGTTTTCTCCAAAAGAATTGGCAAATATTTCTAAAACGAATATATTAAGTGTAAAATCCTAGTAAATAAAAAATGGTACACGAAGCTTGATTTTTTACGTGGTTTTTAGTAGCAATGCTTATAGGTTACAAGTTATAGGTAACAGGTAACAGGTTACAGGTAGCAGGTAGTAGGTAGCAGGTTACAGGTTATAGGTAGCAGGTAGCAGGTTAACAGGTAGCAGGTAGCAGGTAACAGGTAGCAAGTTACCAGGTAACAGGTTAACAGGTAACAGGTAGCAGGTTGTAGGTTGTAGGTAGCAATTAGCAGGTAACAGGTAGTAGGTTAACAGGTTACAAATTATAGGTAGCAGGTTATAGGTAGTAGGTAGTAGGCTGCAAGATATAGGTAGCAGGTAGCAGGTTAACAGGTAGCAGGTTACAGGTAACAGGTAACAGGTAACAGGTAACAGGTAGTAGGTAGCAGGTTGTAGGTTACAGGTAGTAAGTAGCAGGTTAACAGGTTACAGGTTGCAAGTTAGAGGTAGTAGATAGTAGG
Organism: Clitoria ternatea; assembly: GCA_037962975.1. Taxonomy (NCBI): domain Eukaryota; kingdom Viridiplantae; phylum Streptophyta; class Magnoliopsida; order Fabales; family Fabaceae; genus Clitoria; species Clitoria ternatea. The sequence continues at coordinate 157,144,138 of CM075673.1, forward strand.
TAGTAGGTCGCAGGTTAGATGTAGCAGGTAACAGGTTAACGAGTAGCAGGTAACAGGTAACAGGTAGAAGGTTAACAAGTAATAGGTTAGCAGGTAGCAGGTTACAGGTAGCAGTAGTAGGTTAACAGGTTGTAGGTAATAGGTAATAGGTAGCAGGTTGCATGTTGCAGGTAGTAAGTAACAAGAAACAAGGAATAGGTAGCAAGTTGCAGGAAATAGGTAGCGGGTAGTAAGTAGCAGGTTATAGGTAGCAGGTAGCAGGTAACAAGTAGCAGGTAGCAGGTAACAAGTAGCTGGTAGTAGGTTATAGGTAACTAGGTAGCAGGTTAACAAGTAACAGGAGCAAGTTACAGGTTGCAGGTAGCAGGCTAACAGGTAGCAGGTTATAGGTAACAGGTAATAAGTAGTAGGTTGCAGGTAACAGGTAACAGGTTACAGGTAAAAGGTAGCAGGTAGCAGGTAGTAAGTAGCAGGTTATAGGTAGCAGGTAACAGGTAGCAGGTAGTAGGTTACAGGTAGCAGGTAACAGATAGCTCGTTTACAAGTAGCAGGTAGCAAGTAGCAGGTAACAGGTTACAAGTTGCTGGTAGCAGGTTGTAGGTTGTAGGTTTGGTAATAGATAAGTGAATAATAGATCAATTTCAAAGTCAAGATAACAGTTACCCTGATCCCTTACCAAACCCCAATTGAACCCGGATCCCTAACTTTCAGTCGTAACCATCCTAGTCCCAAAACACAAAACAACCTTATTCCCTTAAAAGACCTTAAAACCTAAAACCTAAAACTTATTTATAAAGTTTTTGAAAAATATGATTTTATAAAAAATTATTTTTTTATTTCATTACTTTATTAACACTCTTAACCACTAAACCACGAATCAAGGACTTGAGCAATTCAATTACTAGTTGAGTTTGTAAAATATTGAGTAAAACTAAATAGTGAAATTGTTTGTTATTACCATTTAAGTAAAAATTCTTTTGAGAGAACAAGCACAAGTAACTCAACTTTCACTATTAATTTCTTAATAAGACACAGAATATACTAGTGATCAAAAGAGTAAATTAATTAATAATAAACAAAAACTTTGTGTTATGGTTGTAGTTAGAAAAACAAATGCAAGAAAGGTTTTTCCTATTCAACTTAACAACAACAAATAAATCAAACCAGTAAATAAGAGATGTTAAAATGTCTTTTGAGTTTAGTTTTACCTATTAAAATTTATAGTGTTGACTTAGATATCGAGCCTTTGAGTTATTTATAGTAGCAAAAACACAAGACATTCTAATAAAATTTACTTAAGATTATCTACTAATTAGTTTAGAACAAAATACAAGTATATCCACAACAATTTAGCATATTAACTACAGATGAAGTCACAAGATGCCGCAGGTTTAATATCATAATATACTTACTTTAATAGTTTAATCATAAATAATAGTTTAGGGTTTGGGGTTTGGAGTTTATGGTTTAGGGTTTTAGATTTTGAGTTAGGGGTTCGGGACTTGTGGTTTCAAGTTTCAAGTTTCAAGTTTTGGGTCATGTCTAGGGTTTGAGGTTTGGGATTTAAGACTTGGAGTTTGGGGTTTTGATAAGCATGCATTTTGCATTTGTTTAGGGTCTTTAAGTTTATGTTTTGTGTCTATTTTGTCTTGATTTCCCCCAATTCCCTTTGTTTTTGATTCCATGCCATAGATGCTACCTGGGTACTTTTGTTTTTTCAAGTTTGGTGATGTTTTAGGTCCATTGGCATAAGAATTTGAACTATGAAGTGAAATGGACATCTTTTAGGAACCTTTACATGTATGAAAACTGCAATTTAGCAAGCTTGGGAACCTTTCACTGGCCGTGGAATACATCCATTGGTCGTGGATGTCACTAGATTGTAGAGTGGACTTGTGCATTTCTTCCATAAGCTGTGGTTTACTTAGTGAAGGTCGTGGACACCTTCTAGAGACATCCACTAGTCGTGGATGTCATCAGGTTTTTGGGAATTACGTAATTGGCCATCAAACCTTGATCCACTGGCCATGGATGCAAACCACTGGCCGTGGATTGAGCCACGAACCCCTAAAACTCCTAATTTTCAGGGGGTATGGAAGGTAGTTCTAAACAGTTGTTGGAGAAAGACATTTGGACACTTGTAGAGGACGAAAAAGAGAGATTGGAGATAGAGATTTTGCAAGAGAAAAACCCAGAGATTTTAGGATCAACAACACTAGAAGACCAAGGTTTTAGGGATTTAGAGTGAGATCCTTTTCTTGTACCTTTACTTTCTTTTTTAGGGGATTTTTCTGATGTTGTGCATGATGATTAAAATGTTTTGTGTTTCAATCTTGTTTATGGCTCCCTAAATGTGTAATCTTAGGATTATGGGGAACTCTATTCATGTATCAAACCTAAGTTTCTGAATTTCTTAATTGTAATGTTGCCTATTCTATTTGGTTTCATGAGATCTTAATGCTTCTATTGATTTAGAAATAAACTTAGAAGAACTAAAACGTTTTGGATGATCGAAAGATTGGAAATATT